>LR990220.1:12500-5530000 GCA_905147375.1 Hylaea fasciaria | reverse complement strand
ACACGCACAGAAATAATAAAGCAGAAATAAGTGTACGCCCTTCTCGAGGTGAACACAACATGCAAACAAAATGTTACACTCTTTAGACATAATATTAAAGAAAATTTAACAGTAATACTTAATTGCTTAAAGTTAACGTACTAAACAGAATTTACTAGTTATGACTAGTTTATAAACATAAAGCATAGAATAGACCTGTACCAGGCCTGTGTCACTCCGCGAAACATACCTACGGGCGGCGGCCATTGCGCAAGGGCCAATCTAAATGAACCGTAGTGTAATGAATTAAGGCCCATATTCCTTCAAAAAGAAATTGGTAGGTATGTAAATGAACACGTGCTCGACTGGACCGCGAACTAAATTAAATCATATTGTTTATCAGATAGAGTCAATATTTCTTTGAAAACCATTGCGAAGTAAAGCTTCTGTACTAGTTTACTAGTTTATTATTCTGTGCCTGTACACATAAAGTGAGAATATATTCTATTGTTAGTTGCTAGGTAAGTAGGTATGCTATACAATCCAATGACAATATTAAAATTTATAGCACTTTTTGTAAGAGCTTTTCTGTGCTGGCGTATGAAATTGTTAAGGGCCACTTGATTATTTTGCGCTTGGCTTTGTTGACCGAACATTCCTTTAAGTCTACCCATTTACGGCCGAAATTAATTATCAATCCAATCCAGATTTTGCTATCTGGGATTGATATCGCAATCCATTTTTAGGGTCAAACGTGCCAATAACCGATCCGTGGATTGGTTTATAAAGGCACGCAGATTGGCAATCGATCGAACGATAGGCAGCAATCCAAGATCGATTTCAATCTCGGATAGGAGATACAATATTAATTTCGGGTGTTAGTGACCACCTTGTAGACGTAGTAGGTATACTATCTTTAATTGTATACATCATTATATACATTTTCTATAATTATGTATACAGTTGTATTCACACTGTACACATACACATTTTTAAGTACTATCCATGACAATAAGTTATTATTGATTTTGTTTCGTTTATATTAATTTGAAACCAAAGTATACATAGGTACATTTGGCACAGTTTGACGGTTAGATAGTTTAAAAGAAATTATCATACACTTATAAAAATGTCTAGAATTGTAGAAGTAGAGATATTTTTCAATGTTTTGAATGTATATTATTATGTTAATGCTCGTGACTGTACAAAGAATCGCCTAAATAAAAAAAGCTATACGGCCGCCCGTTGTGCGACGTGCCTCTCTAAATTCAATAAATAATCCTCATAATTCCAGACAACTCCCGGAGCGGGTCGTGCGGGCGGCGCGAGCTGCCGGCGCGGGCGGGCGGGGGCGGCGGCGGGGGCGGCGGCGGGGGCGGGGGCGGGGGCGGCGGGGGCGGCGGCGGGGGCGCGCGGCTGTCGGCGGCGGTGCCGGACGTGGCGATGGCGCCCAACGCCAACACGCACCTGCTCACCGCCCGGGACTACTTCCGCCATCCACCGCCCTGGGGTCCGTCGCAGCAGACGCTACACCTTATTCTCGAAAGACAAGTCGCCCACTCGTTAGACGAGTGACCTTCGCGGTAGACAAGCTGCCCACTCGATAGACAAGTGGCCCTTGCCATAGACAAGTCCCCCACTCAATAGATAAGTGGCCCTCAAAATAGACAACCCGCCCACCCATTAGACAAAGCGCTCTGTCAGTAGACTATTCACATAACGTCTGAACCAATAGCCCTCGTCTGGTTGCAGAGTACGGCGGCGTGGTGCTGCAGCTGGACCTGGGCGACGGCGCCACGCACACGCCGCGCCCCGGTCAGTGCACACACACGCGCACACACACGCGCACACATGGATCACATTGTACTGAACCACGCCTGTCACTAAAGTATCGCTCGCGTGTCGCACGGTGTCGCACGGTATCGCTCGCGTGTCGCACGGTATCGCTCGCGTGTCACACGCGTGTCGCACGGTGTCGCTCTCGTGTCGCTCGCGTGCCGCACGGGTTCGCTTGCGTGTCGCTCGCGTGCCGCACGGGTTCGCTCGCGTGCCGCACGGGTTCGCTCGCGTGCCGCACGGGTTCGCTCGCGTGCCGCACGGGTTCGCTCGCGTGCCGCACGGGTTCGCTCGCGTGCCGCACGGGTTCGCTCGCGTGCCGCACGGGTTCGCTCGCGTGCCGCACGGGTTCGCTCGCGTGCCGCACGGGTTCGCTCGCGTGCCGCACGGGTTCGCTCGCGTGCCGCACGGGTTCGCTCGCGTGCCGCAGTGTGGTACAACCGGTTGGCTTGTCGCAGGCTCGCGCGCGCAACGCAACAGCGCCGCGCCGGGCCCGCGGCCCAGGGACCACGCGCCCGCCGCGCAGGTAATAACATACATTGAGGTACAGTAGTACCCAACTTATAAGGCGCGTCGTGAATCTTCGTTCGCGCAGAAAAGAAAGTATGGTCCGAAGATTAACGAAAGAATGCTTAAAACTTACAATCAACCTAAGCTCACTATTATAAGGTTCATAATACACTGCAGCCGTTAGTTCCATCTCACAAATGCCACGCGGCGATCGCTAAGATGGCGGCGGCTGCCGACCAATAGCGGTCAATAGCATTTCCCCCGCTTTGAAAATTCATCTTCTGCGCAGGTACATCGGTAAGCCATATCAGTTGGGTACTACCGTAATAACATACATTTAACACAGTAATAATCAGAGAGACAAAAATATAATGAAAAATGTGACTAACGAAAAGCAACCTATATTCTTGCAAAATGATAGTTGAAAACAACGCCCTCTAGCGTTTGCGTTTGCGAAGTACGTGTAGTAAGTAAGCAACGCCCCGTGTCGGCAGGCGGCGCCGAGCCCCGGCGCGCGCGCCGACGCCGACGCGCTGCGGGCCGCGCTGGAGCTGTCCGTCATGCGAGGTCAGTGCGGGGGGGGGGGGGGGAGTGCCCCCAACCCCCCAATTGTGCAAACTTCTTTATAATTAATTTATTTATTTATTTGATCATTTGGAAGAACAACAGCTTTCTTAACATAAATATACATGACTATACGAACTAACCGACAATTTAACTACTTACTTACATACATTACAATTTACGATCTATAATATCATTATGATATCGTATCATTTACTAGTATACAGATCGCGCGGCGAGAGTTTGGCTTTGACCTTCGGGTGGAGGGGATTACTGCGCATGGTGTGTAGGCGCATGCGGTGCTCTGATTGGATTGCTCTGATTGAGTACGTGACAGTACCCATGCGCAGTAATCCCCTCCACCCGAAGGTCAAAGCCAAACTCTCGCCGCGCGATCTGTACCTACTTAATTCCATAATAATTATGGTTACTATTAAAGTTTCAAGGTAAAATAAATACTGACTTACAAAAGCTATAAGTATCTCTTTGTGTTGTTATCTACCTACTTACTTAATAAGTGACATAATATATTAAATTGTAAAGAAATCACCGCTCAGTAGCCGCCTCGCTGAGTGCAGAATAAGTCTAACGAGTTATCTTCCCTACACATGCTATTGAAGTTACTGCTGGCTCTGTACATAAATACATTTTGCCGATAGTTGGTGCCAACGACTGGAATACTTAGGAGTGGGGTGTACCTACAGAACCTAGAGGGGACATTTAAATTAATTTTAGCAATTAAATCTGGACCGTCGATTTGGTTTGATGCTATTTTTAATAGAAATGATGTATCGGATATCTCTCGTCTCGGATATATTAAGTACCTTAAATCGTATTACGCGTGAGGTAGGTATACATTGAACTAATGAACCTTTACGCTAGTGGAGGATTATTTTCATTATTTATTTATTAAAAAGTACAACTTACACTAACAGTTAAAACTAAACATGCAAGTTACAAGTAGGTATGTACATAATAATAATATTCATTTTATTTCCTTCTATTTCCTTATTTCTTTTTTATACCTACATATAATTGTTAGACTAGGAAGTCATTTTTGTACTGTATAACTTTTTTCTTTTCTATTCCTACATGTGCATTTTTTAGTACTTTCATCTAAATGGAAACTAAAATTCCAATACTATCTCCTTGCAGCGTACTCGTCGTTCCACGGCCGAGGCGGCAGCCCCCAGGGGGGCGTGCGGCGCGGGCCCAGCCCCCCGGGGGGCGTGGGGGGCGGCGCCCGACGCCCCGCCGCCGCCACCCTGCCCCCGCCCTTCCGGAGCGAGCCCGGCACCTCGGGTGAGCACGACTTATTCCCAACGACCCCCACTAACACTGCCACCAGTGGTGGTGGTTAGGACAAAATAATAGCACCACACTCAACGAAATACATGCGCTGAAACTTCCACTATTCACTTCCCGGCTCCATCATCAGACCAGCTCCAGGTCCATCACCAGGCTGAAGTTAAACAACCTCACTAATAGAAGTTACGTTGAAATTAATTTCTAAGATTTTATTGCTATCTTTGTTAGAAGGGAAGCTAATAAAAGCGGGTTTAAAGCAAACAATGTAAAAATAATAAGAAGCAACACTAATGTTTCATTTCTATGAGTGTGAAGACAAATTTTAACTTTGTATTGCCAAACCGACAATAACTTTGGTACAGTCACATATAACATGGTGTTTGTGATTATTTATCTCTACCTCTCTTATCTTCTCTCTATTACTCTATAACTTCCCTCCACCCAAAGGTTGACTGGAAGAGACCTAACGATAAGTCCGGCCGTTGTACCCTTCTTTTGTTGTGTTACTCTTTGTTAATATTATGTTGTGTAGTTTATTTTCTTGAGTGTACAATAAGACATTTTCTATTTTGTTCTATTGCAGGCCTCTCCCCCCGCGGGCGCGCCCCCCGCGCCTCCGCCCCCGCCCCCGCCCCCGCGCCGCACCTGGCGTGTGAGTACTACATAACATATACGCATAGTGGCAATGTAGGGTGGCAGTGATATAATATGTCACGTGTTCCCTTCTCCCCGCAGTGTCGCGGCCGGCGCCCGGCGCGTCGCCGCGGGCGCGGCGCCGCGCCGCGCCGCCTGACTACAGGTGGGTACTACACGCCTCAGCAGTACTGAACAACTGTTCAACTCATGTTGGACACTACCGGCAGTCAGAGTCCCGCACGACGGGCTCTGTGCCATTGCCTTTAAAACGGCAAAAAACACCTTTGCTGTGTGGGAGCCCTCTTAAACATTTATTTTATTCTGTTTTTTTTAGTATTTGTTGTTATAGCGGCAACAGAATACATTCAACTGTCTAACTATTACGGTTCATGATCAGCCTGGTGATAGATGGACAGACAGACAGAACAGACAGACGAACGCACGGATAGTGAAGTCCCGAAGCGATAATAGGGTCCCGTTTTACCCTTTGGGTACGGAACTCCAAAAACAGCATGTATATTTGTAATAACTTTAGTACCTATCCAAGTAATGAAAAGTATTTTTTGGTTTATTTAGAAGACCTTTAATTTTACTATTTCTAGTATACACAAAAAATCACCCCGTTTGTTATAACCCCCTAATGAACATACCCCCCCCCCCCCCCCCCCCCCCCTCCTGTTCCAGACTGGAGGCGGGTCCGTACGGGTCGGCGTCCACCAGCCGCGGCCACAGCCCCAACAACTACGCGTAACGGTAACCACCCACACACGCCTTTAACCTGGGGGAACACCGCCACCACCATGGGGGAACGAGGCAACAAAAAAAAACAATTCAAATAATATAGTCATTTTTCAAGTCCACCACTAGGAGCGATAGGGCAAGCAAATATTTTTTTTTTCCTAACGACCACCAGTGGTGGCAGGTTTACTGGGGCTCGATGGTAATATTTAGTCCCAACTACCACCACTGGGAGCTAAGGACAAACAAATATTATTTCATCCTAACAACCACCAGTGGTGGCAGGTTTAGTGGGGCTCGTTGGTAATATTTAGTCCCAACACCACTGGGGGTGGTTGGCTAAAAAAATATTATTTTGTCCTAACAACCACCAGTGGTGGCATAATCAATGGGGGTCGTTGGGAATAAACCGATACATGATTGACGTAAAACGCATTATGCTTCGAAAAGTATGGCGGTCTGAGTTCGATCAATCATATTATACAAGAGGTATAACAATATAATGGCCTTAAAATCGGCCAGTGCAATAAGAGCACAAACAAAAGGTGTGGTCTTATTTCAGTTTAGTTATGAGGTCCTATGACATTTACGCATTAGTCGAAACTAAACCATAACGGACGGAAATACGGTTGACTATTATTTGAAGGATTTTATAACGTTGGGATACTTTTGTTTTTTTGAAGGTTGGTAAACTCGAGCCATTTTCCATGGCTGTTTGGATGCATCGCTGAATCTAGTACATTCTTGATGGAAGGCTCAGAAGTGAAGTTTAACGATTGTATAATTTGTATATTTGTATACCAGTGTCTCTTAACGAATTTTAGACTGAAATCTTAAGTTATAATATTTTTGTTATTGTTAAAAAAATATTAACTAATTAAATGTAGGTGTCGCTCCACAGACATAATACGAGGGCGGGTCAATAAGTCCGTGACTTTTGGTATAAAACACAGATTTTTTGATAAAAAAAAAACATTTTATTTTTCAACGTAGTCTCCCTTGAGCTCTATACACTTTTTCCACCGCTTCTCCAGTTTTTTTATACCGACCGAAAATAAGATTTGTCGAGGTCCTCAAAATAGGTATTTGTTTGTGAGATGATTTCATCGTGGGAGTCAAATCTTTTTCCACCAAGCCACTTCTTCAGGTTTGGGAACAAGAAATAGTCACTCGGAGCCAAATCTGGAGAATAGGGTGGATGAGGGAGCAATTCATAGCCCAATTCATGGATTTTTGCCTTGGCAACTGCACATGTGTGCGTCCTTGCATTGTCTTGGTGGAAAAGAACTTTTTTCTTGGCCAAATGAGGTCGTAATATAAGAGGAAGGAAACAAACCGGCCACTGCAGATATGTAGTGAAGCCAGAAAAAAATTACATTCAGACAGGAACGAGCGAAGACTGACACGACCGCTATGCATACGTTCATATTATAATGTATGTAAGGTTGAAATTCGTGCTGAATCCGACCTAATATTTGTACAAGTAGAATGAGCTGTCGAAATGTCGCCAGCGTCTAACAACATGGCGGCCGGCTCGCGACTGGCTTCACTAGATATATTATGTAATGTCCGGTCTGCTTCCTCTTATATGTCTGTGGTATAGCTAAGTGTCAAATAAGTATGGTGCACTCAGAGTCGACACCATAGACTAAGGGCCGTATTAATAAATCAAACTTAGCTCTGAGAGCTATCTTCAGTGTGCACTTGCTCTTTAGTTCTAATTAATATATACATCTTAAGTTGTAGATTAGGAACAGAAACTTACATGATATCTGGCAAATTAATAAATGACACTCAGCGGTTAAGTGCTATCCGATTATGATACAATTGACCCTTACAAGACAGTATCTAATAGCCAGTGCTACATCTCAATATCCATTTATGAAATAGCAACGATTTCAAGATGTAGATTACATTTTGAGTGTGGATGAGCTGATAGCGCACTTGGTAGCGCTATTGAGGTTCATTTATTAATACGACCCTAAGGGCCGTATTAATAAATCAAACTTAGCTCTGAGAGCTATCTTCAGTGTGCACTTGCTCTTTAGTTCTAATTAATATATACATCTTAAGTTGTAGATTAGGAACAGAAACTTACATGATCTCTGGCAAATTAATAAATGACACTCAGCGGTTAAGTGCTATCCGATTATGACACAGTTGACACATACAAGACAGTATGTGGTAGCCTGGGCTACATCTCAATATCCATTTATTATATAGCAACGATTTCAAGATGTAGATTACATTTTGAGTGTGGATCAGCTGATAGCGCACTTGGTAGCGCTATTGAGTTTCATTTATTAATACGGTCCTAGATCTTATTATTAATTGAAAATATTACGAAGACTTTATGCATGTGTGTGTATAAACTTTATTAATATTAATTATAAAAGTTCGAGAATGTCTGTATCTGAAAAATATTTTCACTAACTTTCATATTAGGTAAGTATTTCCTCAAATGTATTATTTTTGTAAGTATATTTTATTTTTTGAACAATAGGTAGGTACTGTATTTAGAGATGTTTTGTGAAATCCTTTGTACAGTTTACATTTTAAGTTGTTACCGGCCCTTGCTCAAGGAGGTTCTACTGTACCTATTTTTGGAATTCATGGTGCAAATAAGGAAAATATAAATCAATTTTCGTCCTATATTTTTATTTGAATAGAATAGATAAATCTTTAAGATGTACAAATTATAGAAAAAAAAACTTAATTTATACGTAGTACTAGGTTAATTATTGCATTTTACCCACGACGGAACGAGACGGTATATTATATGCGTTTAGGATGAGAGGTTGTGTGTAGTTTTCTCTAAAACTACTAGTCCGATTTTGATGCAGTTTACAGTTATAGGTTCGGGTTTGATCGGTGTATGATCTTAGATAGGTGGTACAGTGATAACTCACCATGGGATGCTGCAGTAAACATTTGTTGTGCATTGAAACCAAAACGACTACGCCGTTTTTATGCAGTTTTGGTGTCTTTTTTAAATTACTTTTTAACCGTCACGTATTTTCGAAATTTTTATTTTTGTATCTTGTTATTGTAGAACCTCCTCCAGTAAGCTTGAGTAAAGTATAATTAAATAAAGTATATAATAATGATTCTTCATGAAAATACTTTTCTATTTTTATAGCCACAAGCTGAAATAATATTTTTGAAAATGAAATATGTTTCGTTTTGATCTCTGTACGGCTCAAATCGTTCGTTTTTTATATAATAATATTATCTCGATGTATGTTAATATAATTTATTAATACTCTACAATGTGACAAGTGTGATGTAAAACATGAAAAGTGAAAACAATACGAAAAATCATTATTGTAACCCGTTTTTTTACATTTATTTTATAAATTTTAACCATTTAATTTTTTTTTTTTCGTTTTACATAAATTATTATAATTAAATATGACATTTTACATACCTATTCTTTTGGACAATAACCACAAAAATGTATCAAAAACCTTTTTAATTTGTAATACTTAACTCCGGGATTTATATTTAAAAAAAAAGTTTTACCTTGCATCCAGTTAGGGGTGAACACAAATTTCGCATTTTCCGTCATTTTAAGCCTTCCCCACACAGGTGCCATATTCTCGCGTCGGTATTTAGGCAGGTATATGTACGACCGCAAGCGTCCTTATAATATACAATACTAAAATCACAAAACCTCCTGTGATAATTTCCGGCTGTTATTTCACACCTGGTGGTGGATTATGGCCTAACCCTCCTCACGATAGTGAGGGGAGGCCTTTGCCCAGCAGTGGGACAGTTACAGGCTGAATTATTATTATTATTATTATTTATTTCACACCTGTGTTGGGAAGGCTTTCCTCTCTGTCGACAATTTAGCAGGGCCACAGGAATATGGGGTTCCGTACAAGCGAAGTGCATCCCTCACTTGTTTTAACTCTGTCTGTTTGTTCCACGCTGCCAGGACGCGCCTGTTTGTATATATTTATTATATATATATAGCGGTAGTTTAAACAGTTGACATAATTCTAATGTTACTGCGGTACACATACTGAACGAACTTTGAGTGTGTGAAGAAGAAAAATGTGTAATAAAAAAACACGCTTGAGGATTCCACTATCCGTCTCCTGACTCCATCACCAGGGGGCTTACCGTGACGTCTTATTGCGATCCAGTTGAGGACCTAAACAGAATCGTTTTACTACTTATTCGTACCGTGACGTCTTGTTGTGACATCTTGACGCTCAATTTAGGTTGATTTTAACTCTAAAGTGGTTGACGTCTACCTAAATGACATCGAAAGCCATGTGTTACTATTATTTAAAGTGAAACGATTCTGTTTAGGTCCTCGATTGGATCGCAATAAGACGCCATGGTAAGCCACCAGACCCTCATTACCGAGACCGATCTACCGGACTCGACAACGAATCGTATGAGCACAAACTCGAGCGGCATACTAGCAGCCACAGAACAGAGACAATATAGAAGTGGGTTAGTTTTACATCTGTATCGGAACCGCTGTCGCCAAAAAATATAATATTGAAAGTCACTATGTCAATAAAGGTCTATAAGTCAACTGCTGTTTATTTGAAAATCTGCCGTATGTCTTCAATAATATGTTTCCTTTTAGGCTGTAAAACTGTACATCTTGGCATTTTTAATTGTGTGGCAGACTTTGACATAGTATGAATGGAAAAATTCTTAAATTGAGCTTTAAGTCATATATTTGGCTCGCGCGCCCCGCTCACTTTTCACTTCCACTTGCCTCTCTCTTTCGTGCTAGCGGCCACTGAGGAGTTCCACTATCCACCTCCCGGCTCCATCATCAGATCAGCTCCATGATACCGAATTATAGTAGGTAATGTTGTCATCCGAACTACCTTGAAATATCGTGCGAAGGCAAAACATCTAGGTTGAGCGGCATCTACCGAGCCGGTCATAATAATATTATGAAATATTATGAATCTAACAGATCCCCCACTATTTAATACTTTCTGAAACTGAAACTATCGCTGCTGGGGCCACACGTCTCGTGATATCCTATTGACTATCCCGTTGTTTGACGTCATTCGAGGTTCGCCGTAAGTGTAGCCACATAATCGGGATGTATGGCATTGGCATTGCCATTGAATATCCCGAGTTTTATGTTCCCTTAGTTTTTGTCTATGGTTCATTTTGGATTTGGCTGTTGACGATGACGACAGTGTGGCCCACGCATTACGAGGACAATGGACCTGGACATGGACATGGACATGGACAAATGCCGTTTAATATGTGCACCGTGGTACCTGGAGACTTCATGTAATAAATTAGGTATTTACCGTTTAGTATTGTTATTTAAAATATTATATTATATACAGTAAGTAATACATTGATAAAGGAATATCATTTTAGCACCTTGTTTTACTGCAACCCTGTCCCATTTCTAAGTGACGATATGATCGAAGGTGGTTAACATGCCGAGTCTAGAATGAGGCTGGCTCTCACAGGCTACTAGAACACTTCAATAGCGGTTACACGACCTGTCGGTTAATCGCCAGCTCACGCCATGGCGGCCATGACTATAAGGCATGGCAGCCATGGCTTTGTGGTTTCTCTACTCTACGCCGCAAGTCGGTTCTCCGTTGCAACACCAATATCATACCTGTCAAAGAACACAACTATTATTTTGAGGTTTAGCGGGACTCAGAAAACGTGAGGTTCTTGAGTACCTACCTACCATGTATTTTTACATAGTAGGTATACGAACGAATCGCAATAATATTGGTAGAGACTATTGATAATAATTATTCGTTACAATCACCGCGATACGCGATCGTCGACCTTGAGCCTGTTTTTAACAACGAATAGGTACTTACCAGGTAGGGTCATTGCGTTAGTTATCGGCCTTTTAGCGCAGACATCAACTTTAAAATTGCACTAAAAAAAATTGAGCTGATGTATAGCCGTACCTACTTATTTATGGTTTTGATAGTTTAAACAATGAAGGTTATGTTGAAGTTAATGTGAGGACACTAAATACCACAACTTTTGTTTATAAAAAAAGAAATGTGGGAAAAGTGCTAGAATGCTAGTTTTCAGCCTCAAATTTCAGTTCTCGGCCAGATCATGTTTAGTTTTCAGCCGTTACATCGAGGTATATTAAAGGTAAAATGTTATTACATTAATATCAAAATCATGTATAAACCGGTAAAAATGTATTCGAAAAATACATCATCACGCGCCCATCTGCTTTCCGACTTGCCTAAGACCCAATTTGGTAGCATGCTGTGTACAACACGTTTTGGTGAGCGAATGAAAATACAATTAATGGCAGACATAACTATTTGTGTTTCAACGTTTCAAGTTCAAGCTCTTGGACTGGAACAGATTCGGCATCGACATCAATGGCGAATACATCACTCACCCTCATTTTGCCGATGATGTAGTCATCATGGCAGAGCCGCTGGAAGATCTTAATATCTGAGCATAGGTAGACCTATGCAGTGACCTCAGTGGCGTTGCCCAATAGGTGGGTCTAAAATGAACATGGACAAGGCGAAAGTCATGTCAAATGTCCATGTATACAGCCGGTAGTCGTTGGGAACGATACTCTCGAAGCTGTTGACCAGTACACATATACCTTGGGCAGATTGTCCAGTTAGCCAGGTCCAACTTCAACAAAGAGGTCACCCGAAGAGTCCAACATAGACGAGGCAGCGTTCGGGAAGTTACGTGGCATTTACTCGTCCAAAATTCCACAGTGCCGGAATACAAGGGTCTTCAACCAGTGTGTGTTACCAGTGATGGCATAAGAAACTGAGGCGTGGTCCCTAACGGTTGGCCTTTGGGAGAAGCTCAGTCACACAGCGGGCAATGGGGAAAGATATGCTCGCAGTTTCTTTGCGCGTTAAAATCCCTGACGAGGATATTGGCCAAAGAACTAAAGTTTGCGACATAGCTCTCAGGGTTTGTAAGCTGAAGTGGCAATGGGCAGGCCACATCGCTCGTAGAACTTATAACCGATGGGGATGAAAGGTTCTAGAGTGGCGACCACGACCTGGAAGACGCAGCATAGGTAGGCTCCCACTAAATGGGCCCACGACATAAAAAGAGTCGCTGGCATAACCAGTGGCTGCAAGTGGCAAATTGTCCTTCGGTGAGGCGGTCTAAGGGGGAGGACGGAGGTGGACGTCTTCAAACTGATGATGTTGTTGAAGCAATGATGATGATAATATTTGTGCTTCAGCATAGTTAAGTTATCCTACGCACTGCTACTATTTATTTGATACATAAAGGTTGGGAAACTCTCTTGGACCAAGGATCTTTCCAGAGGCTTTCTAGCTGTCGGACAAAATGCGAAGCCACTCTGATCACCATTGAACATCCGATCCAGACTTTCCAATATGTCCCAGTGGTTTATTTCCACCAGGAATTATTCAAGCTCTCGGAACCAGAGCTTGATGGACTCCTCCGTAACACGAGCCCTCACTCTATTTATCCCTTCGGCTCGTCGTAGTGATAATGCTGAACGCCGTCTGTTTTAGTTTAAATTTTGGAGGTGCCATCTGGAGAAAAACATTCTTAAGCTGCGTGAAACGATATCTGTCAAGTTTCAGCAAATAGGGAGAATCCAGTTGGATTTGCACTAGTGCTAATCTAAATTGGTTCACAATTTTTATGATATGGCCGATAAGTGGGAACATCACTCAGTTTTCGGCCACATATTGTTCCATACAAATAACGGTAGGCTGAAAACTAACCTATATTTTTATATGGTGTGCTAGTTTTCGCCCCCGATAAACTGGTCATCTTCGTAGCACCATAATTTAATCACACAACTGTAATTTGGCGGACGAAAAATAACAATTAGATCTTTCATGACGGTTATTATATGAGATAAAAGAGAAGTCCCATTATGTAAGCCACCAAATAATAAAAGAGACAAAAGTATAACAAGCTATGACAACTTAGTTCTCGGCCAGCCGGCCGAAAACTAAATATTTGAAGAAATTACCATGTTAATATTATTTGGCCACCAAAATTATTGTGTATTTTTATCAATTATGACAATAAGCAAGCTAGAAGTATGATAATCAATCATTTATTTAATGAATAACAAGCATGTCATCGTTTGTTACTTCTAAAAAAGCCTACAAAAATCGTTTAATCATCACGTGCGCCACTATTTTTTCATTCAATTGCACACCTTGTGGCACTTCTGTTGCCGGTGTCAAACTGAATAATTCATTAGAAATTCCTCGTCAGAGAAATTCAAGCCTCGTCAGATTTTAGGCAACTAATTTCAAATGATTCGGATAAAACTATTTTTTCAGGTACCTACCTTAATTTATTGCTATAATCTTAATTATACTGTAACACCACAGCCCAAAGTCCGAAAACCAAAGCTGGCCGGCAAACTAACGCAATGACCCTACTTTAGATAGATGGTCACTGTTTCCACGCGTGAAGTTAATCAGTACAAAAACAACAGAGACTCGACACTTGACACCGAGCTGAGCGTGATCTCATGCTATGTACCTACGCACCCGCGACTGGTGACCGCGGCGCAGGCCTGCAGGCTTCCAGTGTCCGACAACAACGCTCCCAGCACTGCAGGCTGGAACCAGGGGGAGCAGGTTACTATGAGAACCCTACAGCGAGAGTTGGTGTCGCTTTAAAACGCTTTGAAACGCCGGTTTACTAGTTTTCTGAATAATATATTCAGCCGTATCATCAAATACAACATTTAATAAACTGGCTAGCTGATGCTTAGGCCATACATACGATAGGGTGACCGAGACAATTTCATAAAAAAATATAAAATATTATCTGACTTTAGAAATTGTTTATTCAAGTAGGTAGATAACCTACAACGTAACAATAATGTTATTTGGTAATCCTAAGTTCAAAAACTGATAAACACTAACAGTATTGTCGCTTGCTCAGCTGGTGCCATAAGACATTGTATGAGTTTCAGCGCCAGGAGGCAAAAAGTGGAACTAAATTTAAATGACTAGGCTAGGCAAGTAGTAAAACATTAACGATCCCAGCCGATTGCCTAGCTATATTTGATTGAATGCCTAAATACCATTCAGGAAACTAGTGAAACAGGAATTTCGTCGCAATCGTAGAACAACGTCGGTTCTGATTTTTTGCCAATTTCGTTTTATACAAGGTGTATCGGCAAGGTGTAGTAATATTGAAATGTGGGTATGTGTACCTGGTGATGAATCATTTGCCAGGGTACTAAAACCTGAAATCGATAATCGATTTTTTCACTCAAATTGACAAAATAACTAAATATTACAACCCTAACATGATACGGATGACGTCACGTTACGCCGGTCACACAACGCTTGCGCGATGCAGGATTTCTTAGAAACGGCCCTGGCGCCATCTAGTAATTTTTGGTGGAACTTTTACCACAACTTTACTTCTACACCTAGTTTTGTTTGAGTAATGCCGCCGGCTAGACGTGTACAGTCTTACCCAACTTATATGGTGCGTCGTGAATCTTCGTTCGCGCAGAAAATAAAGTATGGTCCGAAGATTAACGAAAGAATGCTTAACACTTACAATCAACCTAAGATCACTATTATAAGGTTCATAATACACTGCAGCTGTTAGTTCCATCTCACTCATGCAATCTCACTCAACGATGGTTAGTTTTGCAGTAAACTTTGACGTGTATTAATTCATTACCGTAACTACTTACAGATTTATAGTACCTCCAGACTACTTCGAAATATGTATGTGTATGCGTACTTAGTTTCAGTATTACTACACCTTGCTGTTACACCTTGTATATATATTTCATAAAACCATCTAAAAACATGATCTTTTTCGACTGAACATAATAGTAGTTTGTTTTACAAGGGTATAAAACGACTCATACAATACTCGGATGTTTTGCCTCACGAGCGTAGCGAGTGTGGCACATAGAATCGAGTATGAGTGAGTCGTTTGAGACCCGCGTAAAACACAAAATTCACACATTCACACAGAGATTGCGAGAAATATAATAAGTAGGTACCTACCTATACAATTAAAAAAAGCTAAGAATATTTCACAAATAGTCACGTTCACTTTCAAATAAATAAATAATCAAATTCAATCTTTTAAAACCAATTTGCAATGTTGTCAAAGTTCTACACACACCTACAGATTATAGGCGGCAATTACAAACTTTTTAAAATTATCTATAGTTCGCAATCATAGGATGGCAATCATAGGATGTATGCTATGTGTACTATGATTGCCAAAAAAGTGGACGAGAATTCCACTTTCATTTAAAAAAGTAAACTGTTTAAGCTTCGCACGGTTTGTACATTAAGATACTCTTCTTTTTTTTCTAAGTAAATGTCAAAATGACAAATTGAAAAGTCGAATCTTCAGCCTGTTGATAATAGCGAGTACAAATTAAAAAAAAACTACATTCACTCCCTAGTGCGCAACAACCTCGTTTGCTACCGCTAAGCTGAGCTAATCTGACACATTTTATGAGCATGAGGTGTGAAAAAAAAATAGTTGACTAAAAATAATAAAGTTACCGAGTTGAATACCGACGCTTCTGACTTTTTGAACGTAGTAAAACGTCGTGTGTGCAAATACGACCTTTTGTTAAATAGATCTCTGCTGCACATTTAAATTATCAGGCAAGCTTTAACTTCATTTGTAAAATGTTTATGAAATTAGTTTTGATATGAAAAAGACATTTTTGCCGTCTATACCTACTCTAAACGTTCATATAATCTGTCGTTGTCTTAGGTAGTCAAGCAAGATGCGACGGTTCATCATATCCGTCGTTGTACTATGGAGTAGGTACCTACTATTGCAAGAAACATCGGTCTTGTTTTTGTAATATTTCTTTTGAATATAGGTAAATGTTAGGTGTAGAGACAATACCATTACTCATTATTATTTAATTATTTTGCGTGACTTAAAATTCAAACCTACGATATTCTAGGGATTTATTGTGGACGTATGTTCCAAACCTACGTTGTTCTATGGGTTTTCATCTGTCGTAAGTACACAATAACTGACGTTGTACAACGGGCATAATATTTTCTCGTTACGTCTTTGTTCATTTATTAAATTGTACCTACTTAAATATTCACAATATAATAGGTACTATAAGTTCGATTTCAATCGGTCTTGTTCTTCGTTTTGTTTATGTACCTATATCTCAGAATTTTAATAAACTAAGTCCTATTTCAAAGATTTAATCTTTCAAGTCTTTATTTTTTGGCGCCCGTTAAGCAATACCATTTCTTTCCTATATTTTGTTCATAAATTAGCGTCCGATTTAAGGTAGGTATACACTAGGGTGGGCCGAATTTTTTTTTTTTGGATTCTTGTAACGTAATAGTTGCAAAAGGGTGCTAAATAGGGTACAAATGACGTATGCAAAATATTATCTGTCTCTCTTATTGGCAACTGCCTCCGGATTCACTTTGAAAAATCGGAAAAATAAGTTTTTAGATGTGACTTCAAGAACCAAGAGTTATGGATTGTATTCATAATATTTGCATCAGTGTCACATTATTTGATAGCTTATATGGTCTTATTACATAAACAAACCAATAAACGAGTAGACTAATTAGGCACCGATTGCACTTTTCACAAAAAAATCTCGGTTCAATCATGCCGCGGCTTATTAGGTAGCAGGTCGTACTTATTAAAAATGAAGCGCAAGCCAAATACAACTAAATGTTCTTTTTGTTATGAAACATGCATTGGTAATTTAAAAACAATATTGCTTACTTATGCAGACGTTTATATAAAGTATAAAGACTGGACAAGGCGACAGTTAAAATTAGGAAAAGGTAGTCGAAAAGAACACTTATTTCAACAGATTGCTATCAGTATGATGCTTGAAAGTTAAAGATAATGGTTGGGGGTACCCTTTTCTATCGTTTAACAAACAAGAATCATAGAAATCGTAAAAGCGTATCACGGCAAGTGCAAATAAATGCCATCAAAAATTATTATCATTTCTAAAATTATTCCCGTACATTACCGGTGGGACATCGGGTCTTTAAACGTTTAAAAGCAATCGGAAACCACCTATAAAGTAGACTAAGTAAACTATTCGTAATATACAGGTGATTTAGTTCCAACTAATAACCATAGTGTTACCAGATTTAACACCTCAAGAGTTCAGTACCGATCAATCGTATCAGTATAGATTTCTTCGGCGATTTTCTTTGATTTCCTTGATAATTTAGCCAACAAATTGTCAGTATTCCCCAGGCAAGATGTCTCATACCAAACGGCCAAAGTGACCTACTTGGTTTCATTGTATTTTGTATGTTTCGACGAAAACTCCACCTAAAAACTAAAGATTTTAGCAACTTACGATGTAAAAAATTACCCTCCGACTTGGTTTGCTACCGAAGCTCATCCCACTTGTAAGGATGGAGCACGACACCTGTGGACGCTGGTATATTGTGCTTCTAAGTATCTGCCAGCCTAACTCAAAGCCCACATCAATGTAGTAATTCAAAGAAATAGTTATTTCGCTTACCTCGAGAACTAGACTCGCGAAATCACATTCGTGAGCAGCGTGTTGTATTTTAAAGGCTTGAGCCAATAAGTAGTCAAATGTCCAACTCTTAAACATCCAGAGCTTATCCTGTATGCAATTTATAACGTTACCCTCATCAATTTGTCACCTACATGTCACGGAATCTCCAGCTCTCGAGAGTGCAAAAGACGCGGAGTTACAGAATGTTTGATGCACATAAATGAGAGCGAGAACTGCTTCTGCTACGCCTACCTTGCCACACACAAGAAGTTGAAATGGTTGTCAAGACTGTGACTGAAACAGCGTGTTCTTTGTGCGATAAATCTGCAAACCAGGGTTAATAACGACTCCGATAGTCTCGCAAGGCGATGCGAAAATTTTGAAGTAAAAATCTGCAATTTTTTCGCTATTTGTGTTAGGTATTATCTCGATGGGTAATGATATATATAATAATATTTTTAATTATTATAAACACAACTTACAGAGGTACTCTTATTACTGCAAAATAATTGAAATTACACTTGAATCTGCACTCCTAGGAATATAATTACAAAAAGCTCTTTTTGAAAATATCATGATTTTTCAAACTCAATCCGGAGGCTGAAGATAACGTTCTATAGTAATAGTTTTTTCAGAACATACTACTCTTATAGCGTAACACCTTTTTACAACTATTACGAATCTATATAAGACATTTTTTTTTTCTTCATACATCAGTGGCCCACCCTAGTATACACTCTTTTAATAAATATCGAAGTAGGTTCTACTAAACCAATCAATAGCTTTCTATTCAGATGGGCAACGTTTGCAACCCATTCAATCATTAACAGTGCTTTTATGAATATGTACTTACCTACCACAAGAAATCAAAGAAAATCCTCCGTGGTCGTGCTGCAAAGTAGGTAGGTAAGTATATCATATTTTGGAGGGGCCGAAATATTTCAAATGCCCGGCTTTGGCGATAAAGTTTTATCAGTACTGACTAGACGTGTGCGCCGATGAAAAATCCATCGGCGGCGGGCGCCGATCAAAAATCGGCGGCGGCGGCGTGTTTTCGGCGTGAAACCGGCGTGGGAACTTTTTTTATAGACGTTAATAAAAACAAGAATTATACTGTTTTTTCCAATAAATAAAACACTAATAAACACAAATATAAAGAAACAACTAGACAGCGTTATTACAGAGCTCTTAGAAGCAGCAGGATAGCCGAAAGCCTAGCCTATTTTCGAGTATCAGCAGCGAAGCCAAGTTGAATGGCGGTACCGAGGTGTTGAGATGCCTGTGTATGATTCTGCGACTATGTTCAAGTACAGAACCAGCAGACTAAACATAATCCAGCTGCGCAGGGGAGTGAGACAGGGGGATTTTATATACGTAAATGTACTCGCCCTGCAAGATGTTTACGACGGTGGAATAGAAAGAAACTGGCATACCTACACGTCAATGGCGAGTAGGTACGTCTCACACTACAAGACCCATGATTGTTAGAAGTAAATGATGCAGCTAGGTAGAAACAACTTCGAGTCTTCTCGTCGTCCACACCACGGTGTCTATAAACGAAAGTCTTAAATGCATGCGTCCTACCAATCATGACCTACGGAGCCGAAACGTGGACACTCAGGATGAGACTGGTCGACAAGTTTAAAGTCGCTCAGTGAGCTATGGACATAGAGCTAAATGCTCGGAGTTACTCTGAAGGAACTCTGATCGTTGGGAACGATACTCTCGAAGTTGTTGACCAGTACAGAAAGGTTCTAGAGTGGTGACCACGGACTGAAAGACGCAGCCTAGATAGGCCTCCCACTAGATGGGCCGACGACATCAAGATAGCTGCAGGCAACCGGTGAATGCAAACGGCAAATTGTCGTTCCGTGTGGCGGTCTAAGGAGGAGGCTTATGTTCAGCAGTGGTCGTCTTCAGGCTGATGATTATGATGACTCTGAAGGACTGCGGATCCTCCGCATCAGATCACTTCACTACGGATCCTCCGCAGTGAAGTGATCTGATAGAGAACAAAGGTGATCGACCTAGCTCAAATTTGACTCAAAGGGCTAGTAAGCTGAAGTGGACCGGTCACATCTCTCGAAGAACCGACAACTGCTGCAGTAGGCGAGATCTAGAGTAGGGGCCTCGTCTAGGCAAACCACGGAACATAGACGAGAGTGGAAGTGAGTTAACTTGACATCTGTATCGAAACCGCTGTCACCAAAAAATTTTAAAAGCTACTGTGTCAAAAGGTTTATAAGTCAACTGCCGTTTATTTGAAAATGTGCCTTATGTGTTAACTGATATGTTTTATTTTAATGGGCTCGAAAACTGCACATAATTCGTTTTTCATTGTGTGACAGACGTAGAGCGTGGCATAGTATGTATGGCAAAACTGCCGTTTGTTTTGAGCTACGAGTCATATTATGTTTGCCACGCGCGCACCGCTCACTTCACTTCCACTTGTCTGTCTCTTTCGTGAGGAAAACAGTGTAGAACGCCCGCTGGCTTGGTGGAGTTGCGAAAAACAGCTGGCAGAGACTGGATGATGCGAGCCGAAGATTGGGCTCAGTGGCGTTCAGGAAAGGCCTACGTCGAGCAGTGGATAGTATAGGCTGATGGTGATACAACAATCAAACCATGCCTCCGCTACGCACAGATGTTCTCAAAGCACTGAACCGTCCCGACAACAAAACAGAGTTTAGTATGGAGTAACTTTAATGTTGCGGTGCCCGCACCGTACAGCGCTATTTTATTTTCCCCCAATATTTTTAACAGTACATACCTATTACGTTAAATAGCTAATAAGCGAAGATAATAAAATAAAGATAACCTACTGAAAGAGGAGGTTAATTTCAAAAATGCACTAAAAAGTATATTTGACTTGACGCCGATTTCACGCCGGTCCCAAAATCGGCGGCGGCGGCGTGGAAAATTTACCGGCGGCGGCTGCGCGCCGGCGCGGCGCACACGTCTAGTTAGTAAGTAGTATTTTTTAATCATGTTTCTTCCTGCCACCAACCCGGACCGGGCCCCCGGGGTGGGTTATGGCCTAATCCTCCTCACGAAAGTGAGGGGAGGCCTTTGCCCAGCAGTGGGACAGTTACAGGCTGAATTATTAATATTATATTATTATTATCTTGCTGTTACGGAACCCTTCATGGGCGAGTCCGACTCGCACTTGGCCGCTTTTTAAAGAGTGCTCTACACGAGTCAAGTGGACGAGCGCTACAGATTGCCCTTCAGATAGGTACACTTCTTTGGTAAGAAAATACATTATCGATATTGTGTGTTGAATTTCCCCAATGTAAAAGAGCATAGGGTAATTCCAGGATAGATGCCCGGCTCGGATAGATGCCTCAAATTCAAAAACTATGATTTCCCGGCTTGTTTTTGCCGTCGTTGATATTGCCAAACGAGAGACATCCCCGCACCTACCCGGTACCCCCCGCGAGGTAACCCCTGACCCGTCGTGCATTCCATCTACATTCTTTTTCTACAGCATTTTTGAGGAGCTGGAACTTTTTAAATGGTGACTAAATAATTTATATTTTGTATCCTAATGTTACAGTGGACTGTATACTAACACTAAAATGAGTTTTTATTTTATAGACTAAAATATTTATTGAATACACATTCCTGAATATAAAAGGCGTCTATCCTCTACGAAAAGTATAGACGCCTCGATTTTTTTTCGCCTATGTTTAACCATACAAAATAAATAATTCCCATTATTTTCAATGTAACTACATTAGGGTATAGATGCCTCAGAGAGGAAACTTCTTCCATGAGGCATCTATACCCTAATATGATTATAAAGAAAATACACTATAAACGAACATTTTTAATTAATGTCTGTGTTTAGATTTTACTTCCAATCACGAATACATAATTTCAAACTGAAAAAGGGTTTTTTTATCAATGAGGCATGTATCCCATAACTGATTTTGACGCATAGAGCAACTATCCGCCATAGGGCATATATACTTTCAAAAATAGAGGTCTGGGAAAATCGATATAGGTAGATTAGTAAATATCAACAGTGATGTTTTCTTTTTCCTTCAAAGTGGTAGTCGAAAGACCAATCTATTAACATGTGTGATAAACGTTCAGATCCATTAATTAAAATGAGAAATATAAAGCGTTTTCAAAAAGTATGGCAACTATCCTGGACTTACCCTACCGCAAAACTAATGTATCCAGACGGTAGGTATGTATGTAGGTATGTAGACAGTCTGACATGTATAGTTAGGTACTGTTCCGAGCTGCTATTATAACTATTCCTAATTTCGGCGTTGCCATAGTCGGGTTTTACCCGAGCAGACCTATCGAAGGTTAATAAGTTCATTTGCAGATAAGATAACTACGAGCATATATAATGAAGAGTCGGCATGTTGTAGTTATAGTGAAACTAGGCAGTGACTCGCAAACATGAGTGTGGTGTGCATATTTTTATTGAAACTCAGTTTAATTAGTGCAGTGGTTGGCGTTATAAATGTTCGAGAGACACTACATATGAACGAACCGGGAATAGACGATAAAATCGATCACAAACTAAACACGTTAAAAATTGATATTTTACACCAATTGATAGCATATATTGACGGAAAAGTAAGTTCGTTAGCAGAACAGTTGTTCCAGAACCTGACAGCAGTAACAGCTCGTAAGTTGAACCACTTGTTATCTGTCTAGATGCATGATGCCTCGTTGGGAGGTCGTCGATTTAGTCTAGGTTCGACTCACCCAATTTCGTGATAAACAACATAATGTACCTAATAAAACTGCGATATTTTAGTCAAATCTTCACTTCTTTTTTAATTAGGAACATGAATTAGTCTTTCTTTTACAGTAATCAAGATACTATTTCACTTATTTAGGACTACTATTTGTTGACTTAAGTATATCCAATAATCGAAACCTTGTTGACTTTGTCAATTTCGTGATAGTCACTTTAAGTCCGTGATACATACTCAACTAATTACGTTACAACGGAATTACATATGAACATTGGATATTTTATATCACCAAATAATAATAATATGCAAAATATAGGCAGGTACCTACCTACTTTTTTGATTGCGTTTCTTAGCGTCGGTTCGCTATATTTTCAATTTGGTTTATTAACATTGTGGCTCCGTCGTTTTTATAAATAAAATCATTGAAAGTCCGGTAACAAGATAAGAATTCAACTCATTTCATTCCGTGACAATAATTCTGAAAAGTTTTTCTAATATATATTTATTTACTTAATTTGATCTAACTTGATTTAAACTATGTAAACGTTCACATAAATTTAATCGATCACGAAAATCAGTAGTTTTTAACCCAGTTTTTTACGTAAATCACATTTGGCTAACTTAAATCCGTGACACAGCTTCAATTCAAAACTTGAAAATTCGTTAATTTTATGGGCTGACAAAACAAGAAATTGTACTAAAACCACTCGCCTTTTGCTAAAACCAAACCACTAGTCACACTCTGCACTGGTCTATATCTAACTGGTCTTATGTTTGTTGCAATCTATGCACAGATTTTTATTTATGATTTTCCTGAATACAAAAAGTTCTAGAGTCCGTTTCACGAAAGAAGTCTCGCGGCGTTACGAAGAACTACATTCAACCCCTACATATTTTCAGCTTTCGCATAGAAACTAGCGCCGCGTCTGCGGGACTTCTTTCGTGAAATACACTCTATAGCCGTGCAGCGCGCAAAACTAAACGCGGGCGGATATCTGTCGTTTGTTATTTTCATTCTCGCCCGATTCGAGCCAACTTTTTCAAAGAAAAACTAGACTTATTGCTCTACTCTAAGGTTCATAATATTAAATAATATGTGTATTTGTCTCACTTAACTCAGTATTAGCTTCGAAACAGACTATCACGAAATTACGATTATCACATAATAGGCGTGGCGAAAGATTTTGAAATCTTCTTCCATAATGGTGGTACATATTTACTATTTACGGAAAACCCTTTATTTCGGTAATAAACTTGAGTTTACCAAGTTTAAAACCATTTATCTAATATTATTTCAAATAGTGCGCCAAAACAGCTCGCCGGTGTCATGGCGTCGGCTCTGACGTCACGCTTAGGTAAACATGTCATTATTTTTATACGTTACGTACAATTTTAACAAAATATTTAAATAATTAGCGTGATAAAAATGAATTCCGAAGTTTATAAGTGGTGTGCAGTTCCGCAGTGTAAAAACACATCAATAAGAACACCCAACAATGTGTTTGTACATGTTCTAAGCAAGAAAATAATAAGATTTAAATGGTTAAATCTCGCACGGCGATAGTTCTGTGAAGACCACTTTGATGTGAGTATGTTATCATGTAATGATAGGTCTTAAAATGTTTGTTTGACTTGAAATAGTTGAATTAATGAGGCTATGGAATAACTAATTTATTGAGGTTATGTTTGTTTTGGTCTTGGCTATCATCTTTATCAAATTTATTCGTTTTGTTTTTTGAGTTGCCAAATGACATGGAAACTTATATGGAGTATCATGTAATGGGATCAGTATCACCAGTACGTATGAAACCAGAATGTATGCCCCATAAATGTATATGCCAATCATACAGGAAAACACGAACATCCGACACAACTGAGCGACCCTATATAGCTAAGAAACGAATAATGATGATTCTAGAAGTGACTTACACAGAGGTCTTCACGTTTCGGAACTCAGACGAGCAAAATTCTTTATTTGTTGTGAGGAAATCGGCAAACAGTAATATATCAATCCTAGGCAAATTAGAGCTATTTGCCTTACAAAGCTTGGTTCCATGGTTATATTGTAGATTAAAGTCGATAAATCACACGTATTTAACGTGTGTATTTATAAAAAAGAACACTCCATAAGCACAAAACAGTATTCACAACAACAAAATACAGTGGTATCAGCGGAGTTTACCTAAGCGTGACGTCATGCGCTGTGATTGGTGTTTCAATCAAAATGGCCGATTGCAATATTTTAATGTTTTATTTTATTGAAAATCTTAATAATCTGATTATTTTTAATAAAACTTAACCAGTCTTTTAAATTATTTTTGTATGTAGATTGCCCTAAAATGATTAAATCGACCATTCTTTGATACTGTCGTCACGCCTATTGCGTGAGTAAACTCACCCTACTTATTTTAATTAACAGTGCGCGGAAGTATAATATATTGTTACGTGCTGGGGGTTCGGGATAGGAATAAATATGCCGGTTTCACACGCAGAACCTCGATTTAATCAGGAACGCCGACAGGAGTCCGTTACTCACTGAATGTCTCTACACCCACACTGTAGTGGTCGCGTCTAGCTAGGGCCATTTCTCTCTGGCAACATTCTAGCACCTGACGAGTAGTACGGTCTCTTGTCCAGAGATGGCGCTGTTCGAATACAAGCGGCCGCACAGTGAGCTAACTCCTACTACTCCTCCATAGATGGCGCCTTTTCCTTAAACCGCAACAATATGTAAAAAATCCGCGGGACTTCTTTCGTGAAATGGATTTTAGGTATACCTGCTACCTATAATAGTTTTGGCGGGGATGCGTCGGTGCCTTGAGAGTAACACGAACTTGTTGATTTTGTATTTTTATGGAATTGTTTCTTCGGGTGACCATGTCATTGTGTAATATTAGAAAGAATCATAATGAATCAATTAATTTTCGTTAACGTGCACGAGTGCGTGATACAAACCCAAAAAATGGTAGTTTTGAATTATTTTTAAAACTCCCAGGAAGTTTCAGTAAAGCATCCAATACTAGTAAGTTGTCTGTAAATTGACTAGCAGTGTGTTTTTTTTTAATCTTTTTTTTTTGGGGTCTCTTACAGTGTGGCCTACTTGCAGTGTGGTAAACTATAAATAGTAGATTGTTTTACAAAGGACGAAAACGACTCAATATTTACTTTACAAACATACTTTACATAGAACCGAGTATGAGTGAGTCCTCTGAGACCCGCGTAAAACACACAATTGTTCACACCGAGATTGCGAGAAATATAATGAGTAGGTATACAATAAAAAAACGTAAGAATATTTCACAAGTAGTCACGTTCACTTTCAAATTTTAAAATAATCAAATTCAATCTTTTAAAACCAAGTTGCATTGTTGTCATAATTCTACACACACCTACAGATTATAGGCGGCAATTACAAACTTCTTAAATTTATTCTAATATTCGCAAACGCACACTGTTAGTTTTAGAGGAAATTTTATAATGCCGGTTGGCAACACTTTTGTCTTTTTCTCTTACTAGGTACCTATTTAGTATCTGTCGGAGTTTTGGCGGGAATCCGATAGTGAGACGTTGTTGGTTTTGTATTATTTTCTCAAACTTGTGTTTCTTCGAGTGTTAATGTGTCATGTGGGTGGAATATCAATCGTTAAGTGTTCGTTAACGTCCACGAGTGTAGGCGAATTAAATAAATTCAAAAAACGTGTCATTTCGCATATTTTCCAAAACTCCCCGGAAGTTTCAGTAAAGCATCCACTACTTTACTGAATCGTGACTATGACGATGTAAATAATTGATTTGACTACTTGACCACGATTGCTATATTGCTGTGACTTTCTTAATGTGAAATTAAGAAATACCTAAATAATAAAATACTTGACACTGGCTATATGCACAAACCGTGCGAAGCCATGAATAAAAATAAATAAATAGTATCTGTCAAATATGCAAATTGTGCAATGGTGATGTAGGTAGGTATGTATTCATTCCGTATATACAGTAACTAGCTGATACCCGCAACTTCGTTCGCATTTTTATATAAAATGTAAACTGTTTAGAAAATCAATTGATGTCGCGGGGAACAGTTATAGGTAAGAATATATCTCTCTCTTTTTCTCTCCCTTTTCCTCTATCTTTCTCCCTCTCTAGCTCTTTTTCTATCTTTCTCCCTCTTTCGCTCTTTCTATCTATCTTCCTCTACCTCCATCTCTTTCCCTCTCCCTATATCTCTATACCTTTCCCTATCTTTCTATCATTAATATCCCTCTCCACTCTCAATCTCTTGCGTTCCCTCTCCCTGTCCATTTCATCCATTATATTTATTTCCCTCACCCTCTCCGTCTATATCTCTTCCTTTCCCTCCTTCGCTCACTCCCTCTCCCTCTATTTCTATATATTTCGCACTCAATCTCTCTCACCTATTTCCCCCCACTCTCCCCTCCTTCTAGCCTAACTCTCCCCTCTTTCACTCCCACTCCCCACTCTTTCTCCCCCCACTCCCCTCCTAGCCCAACTCTCCCCTCTTTCACTCCCACTCTCCACTCTTTCTCCCCCCACTCCCCTCCTTCTAGCCCAACTCTCCCCTCTTTCACTCCCACTCTCCACTCTTTCTCCCCCCACTCTACCCTCATTCTACCCTACTCTCCCCACTTTCTCCCCCCACTCTCCCCTTTTATCCCCCCCCAATTTCCCCTCTTTCTCCCCCCACTATCTCATCTCTTTCTATTCACTCTACACTCTTTCTCACCCCACTCTCCCCTCTTTCTCACCCCACTCTCCCCTCTTTCTCACCCACTCTCCCCTCTTTCTCCCCCGCTCTCCCCTCTTTCTCCCCCCACTATACACTCATTCTCCAAGCTCTCCCCTCTCTATAACCCCACTCTACCCTTTTTCTCACCCTACTCTCCCCTCTTTCTCCCCCCACTCTATCCTCATTCTCCCCTCTACCCTCATACCCCACTCTCCCCTCTCTATCTCCCCACTCTACCCTTTTTCTCACCCCAGTCTCCCCTCTTTCTCCCCACTCTACTCTCTTTCCCACCCCACTCTCCCCTCTTTCTCCCCCCACTCTCCCCTCTTCCCCACACTCTTCCCTCTTTCTCCCCCACCCTCCCCTCTTTCTCCCCCCACTATACTCTCATTCTCCACGCTCTCCCCTCTCTATCTCCCCATACTACCCTTTTTCTGACCCCACTCTCCTCTCTTTCTCCCCCCACTCTATCCTCATTCTCCCCTCTACCCTCATACCCCACTCTCCCCTCTCTATCTCCCCTCTCTATCTCCCCACTCTACCCTTTTACTTACCCCAGTCTCCCCTCTTTCTCCCCCCACTCTCCCCTCTTTCTCCCCCCACTCTCCCCTCTTTCTCCCCCCCACTCTCCCCTCTTTCTCCCCCCACTCTCCCCTCTTTCTCACCCCACTCGCCCCTCTTTCTCACCCCACTCTCCCCTCTTTCTCCCCCCACTCACCCCTCTTTATCCCCCACTCTCCCCTCTCTTTCTCCCCACTCTACTCTCTTTCTCACCCCACTCTACTCTCTTTCTCACCCCACTCTCTCCTCTTTCTCCCCCCTCTAACCTTTTTCTCACCCCACTCTCCCCTCTTTTTCCCCCCACTCTCCCCTCTTTCTCCCCCCACTCTAACCTTTTTCTCACCCCACGCTCCCCTCTTTTTCCCCCCACTCTGTCCGCTTTCTCCCCCCACTCTCCCCTCTTTCTTCCCGCTCTCCCCTCTCTTTCTCCCCACTCTACCCTCTTCTCCCCTCGCTCTACCATCTACTCCCCCTTTCCCCCCACTCTCCCCTTTCCCCCACTTTCCCCCTTTCTCCCCCTCCTCCCATCGCACTCTCCCCCCTTAATTACTTTCCAATTTAAATTACGATCCGTTTAGCCGTTTATTGTGGTCTGTAGGGGATGCATCTAAAGAATACCTCATAATTTCAACCCCCTTGCTTTTCCCCCTTTAGGGATGATTTTGCAAAAAAGCTGAAACCCGTATTTATTTATTTCTTACCAAAAGCCTAAATAAGAATTTTCAGATCCCTAACTTGAGGAATTATGGATTCCCCATACAAACTTTCAACCCCTATTTCATCCCCTTCGAGATTATTTTTTGAGACAAAAGATAGCCTATGTCCGTCTCATAGGTCCAATCTACCCCTATACCAAATTTCATCGAAATCGGTTCAGCCGTTTAGCCGTGAAAAGGTAACAAACAAACAGACAAACAGATATACAGACAGATAAACAGATAAACAGATAAACAGAGTTACTTTCAGATTTATAATATTAGTATGGATTGTTACTAGACACAAAAGCATAATCAAGAAGTCAAGTCAAGTCGACAGTAATTGTTACGTAGAAATCTCGTTTTTCATTCATATTTATATCATCCACGTAAACCTTGGATCTTAACACACACGTATACATAGCATACATCCAATGATCGCCAGAAATATAGGTAGACGAAATTACAGTTTCATTACAAAGTAAACTGTATAGGCTTCGCACGGTTTATGCATTAAGATAGGTACTGTACAATGCGTACAAATAAAAGATGTTATTAAAGTTTTCACTGTTTATTGCTTACTGATGCGGACGGTGTCCGAGCGCGAACTAACTTACGTTACTTCAGTTTACACAAATTGCTGAATGTGTGGAAACCCGAACATCTTCCCGAGCAAAAGATAAAACTAAGATTAAATGATGAAACATGATAAAAATGTAAAAATGTTATAAAAATACTCAATAATATGACAAAAAGTCAAGAATAAACACAAAAATATTACATTGCACTGACGATAAAATGCTTTAAATTTATAAATTTGCTTATTTGCTATGTCTGTCTGTTACTTATTCTAATTCGGAGAAGGTTAACTTGGTCATTGGTATGGGGGAGGAGGACTTGTCTCTTTTGGCACACTGCACTATAACACTAGCACTAGCACTGTCGGCGGGCGAGGGCTCGCGAGCCGCTGCGGCTCCGCGGAGCACCCTCGCCACTCGGCGCCTCCGCCACCGCCACAGGAACGCCACAGCTGTTGACACAGCTGCCGCCACCAGTACATATGATATGGCGTACTGGTGGATGTCGTGAGAACTGAATGTCGAAGATGAGTCTTCCTCTAGACTTGTATTTTTCAGGTTCTCGATTTGATTTTTGATTGTTCTCAATGTGTTGTTGATTGCTTCCGTGTCAGCTGTTATATCATAGTTGACATGGGCCAGGGATATATTTATGATGTGGTTAATCGGAGCGATCTGTGGGCTAAATCCTTTCTCTAAAACTTTGACGATATTAGATTGTTCGTTCCGGGCATATGTTATGAATTCGCTGCCTTTGATAATGCATTTGTGTCCTAGGTTGATAAGGCCGGCCGCTTTCAGTTGTTCAACGGTAACCCGATCCTCACACATAAACCGTAGTGCACAATCCGTGCAGCAGTAGTACATATATGTATTGATATTGTTTAATTGTACCCATCTGTTGACACAGGCAGTAATGCTAATTTTACATTTTTGAGTAGTAGGGTCATTTACACACAAGTTTTGGTTTGTCTTCAAATGATAAATCGTTGAGTGTAAATTACATTGATAGGTCGATGTGCTAATTTCGATGCATTTCTGTATTTCTGATTGCTGCATAGGTAGATAGGTATCTTTATGTAGGTTGATCGCTACGTAATCCGAAATTGGAGTTACGCTAATCGTAGTGTTTTTGTTTTGCTGTGGGACGGCTATCAGATTGTATAATTCGTACACATCCCTGCCGATGAGAGGAATTCTGATTTCAAAAATTAAAAATTCCTTCGTCATACGTGTTTTGACCTTCAGGACTTGGTATATTTTAGGCATATTGAACGGTATATTATCTATCGGCAGTAGTAAGTCTGTTGATAATAAACCTGAAATGGTGTTCAGTTCATCTAGAAGTTGTTTTGGCGATAACAGATGCACGTTGAACTTTCCGTGGTGGATGTCAGTTATCATATCTATTAGAGTTTCTTGTATATTCCTCAAACTCATTAATAAATTGTTGCTGATGATGCTCGACAGAGTAAACTCGTTCTCCATTTCCAAGTCTTGCATCTTTTGTTTCAGTATGTTTGGTTGAGAAAAAGAGGGAAGGGCAGCGACTGACTCACCTGAATCCTTAAAATATTATTTTTATTTTCGCCGATGTATAATGGACGCCGGTAGGGCCGTTACGGTGGGCCAGGCTGCTTTCTTCAACCATTTAAAGTTGAGGTTGGCTGAGTTGCTGAATTTCTTGATGGATGATGGGCTGACGTGCTTGCAAGCAAATTCGCGGCGAAACGGCTAATTCGAGCACATTGATCGGCAAAAATACTATTTATCTTGTGTCCAGCAACGCGACGATGGCGGCAAGCAAGTGCGCTCCGCGTCATAGGCGTTCTGTCAGTCGCTAGTAGTTTTGACATTTGGGCGGAAGGAAGAGGGTAGGTGTACCCTCAAATAAAATGTTGGATGATAGAGAAATAGAGGATGTGTACCCTCGATTGAAATTTGAGTGTTAGGATAACCGACCATGATTTGGGTGTATTTTAGAATTACCAATGTTGGTTGATTTATCAAGGTTGTTTAAGTGTAAAGTAATCGCTGTATTTTGTTTCTTTATAACGTCTTGTATTCTGCTAAGTACGTTATTCTGTGCTTCGATTATCGACGTGTGGTTCTTCCATAAAGCTGCTAGATGCCCTTGATCCTTTTCTATGTGTGCTATGTCCTTCTTATACTGTTCTGCAAATCTTTCGTCTAAGACGCCAAACAGACTGTTAGCTATATAGCCGACGCCGTCTATCAGGCCGCGCCTCCGTCTGGCACGCGAGTTATAATGCTGACTGAGTAGTATGCGGTTGGAATACTCCAGTTCTGAGAATCCGTGACGTAGTTGTGTCATAATGATTTCACAATGCGATGGTATTTTAATGATATTACAGATCATTTCCAGATACTCTAAGTTTCTTGTTAATGCTGTTATGCCGTTCCAGTATGGGCTCAAGTCATAATATGTCACCATTTTCCATTCGTCTCTAACCAGCTGCATGTTACCAATCTTGTCAAAGTATAAACCGTTGTTTTCGTTCAATTGTGTTATATTGTAAGAGCCATGTGATCCGCAGATAATTGTCATAAATAAAATGAATGATAGCGCTAATGACATCAACTTAGGACGACTCGTTGTGCGTCTTGGTTTGGGCGGGTTGTTATCAGCCTCGTCGTCATCCCTATGTTCTGCTGTGCTGTTTGGGTTTGCTAAGGGTAGAACTGACAACTTGACGACAGGCCTTTTGATAATTCCGTTCTTCGTTTTCAGAGATACGACTCTTACTAATCCGTCCGGTCCCGGAAATAATTCCAAAATTCTGCCCATCAGCCATTTTCCAGGCGGTAGGTTATCATCCTGTATGGTTACGAGGTCTCCTATCTTTACATTGTCCTGTTTTTTTAACCATTTGCTTCTTACGGCAAGTGGCATTAAATGCTCTGTTTTCCATCTTTTCCAGATGTCTTGTGCTAATTTTGATGTCAGTTGCCACCGTGTCCTCGCGTCGTGTTCCGTTTCTATGACTGTGTTCCCAGGTCTTCCAGACAAGAAATGTGCTGGTGTCAAAAAATCCAAACTGTCTTGATCTTCAGTTAATGCAGATAACGGCCGACTGTTTAGACACGCTTCTATTTGTGCTAGGATTGTACTGAACTCTTCAAATGTCAGCTTCGCATCTGAAATAACCCGTTTTATGTGGTGTTTGACGTTTCTCACGCTTCTTTCCCACAGACCCCCAGCACTTGGCCAAGAGGGTGCATTAAAATGCCACTCGATGTTCATGTCTGCTATTTCGGCCAAGGCGTTGTTGTCCAAAATGCTGTACAGATCCTGGTATTCTTGTTTGAGGATTCTGCTGCTTTTTACAAAATTAGTACCATTGTCACTATAGCAGTGACCTGGTGCTCCTTTTCTAGCCGCCATTCTGCGAAGCGCAGCAAGAAATGCAGAGCTACTCATGTCCGAGACCAGTTCTAGATGTACAGCTTTAGTCACCATACAAATAAATACAGCCACGTATCCTTTCGTAGTTTTGATTCCTCTACCCTTGTTTGCTTTGATGTCTACAAACCCAGTGTAATCCACCCCCGTGTGGAAGAATGGTGGAGCTGGATTGCACCTTTCTTCAGGTAAGTTGCCCATTAATTGGTATTGCTGTCTCGGGCTGTGCTTTCTGCACGTTACACACCTTCCCAGCTGCTTTTTGACTGCTCGCATTCCTGTTATTATCCAGTACTTATGTCTCAAATTTGCTAATGTTAAGGTTGCTCCTCCGTGATAGGTTAATTGATGGGCCTCATCAATTAACAAACTCGTCAATCTGTGATCGTACGGTATTATCATCGGATATTTCATGTCATTGCTGATGTGTGCATTTTTCAATCGTCCAGTAACGCGCAGAATTCCTTGTTTATCTAAAACGGGATTCAATTTTAGTAAATTGCCTTTATTGCTTGCTGTTTTATGTCGCCGTATGTACTCTATATCATTACTAAATTCGCTACGTTGCGCATACTTTATTACAAGTAGCTTCGCGGCTTTCAACTCTGGTAATGTGATATAGCCTGGCCATTCTTTACTTTTCGTGATATCTGTATGTTTGAATGTAATTGTTTTGATTGCTCTAAGTACCCATGCTAAGATCTTTGCGACCTTTAAGAATGAATTATGCTTTTCTAACAGCTGTTTGATGATGCTTTCTTTACATAATTTTTGCACAGCATGCACTTGTTTTCTTCTGACTTCTTCATCTGTCGTGCATACTGGTTGCTTATGTTGTGGTGGCAGTTCTTTTGCCTTCATCCAGTCAGGACCGTTCCACCACATGATGTCTGAGCTAAGCTGTGACGCCGTAATACCTCTACTTGCTGCGTCGGCAGGATTTTGCTCCGACTTTACATAACCCCAGCTGTTCGGCTTTATGATTTTCGTTATGCTTTGAACTCTATTGGCAACGAAAGGCTTCCAACGTCCTGGATCTCCTTGTAGCCAGCTCAAAACTACCATAGAGTCCGTCCAGCCAAAGATGGTGACGTTGTTCAGTCCAATGCATTGTACTATCTTTTCTATCAATTTAGATAGTAACAATGTTCCACATAATTCTAGCCTTGGTAATGATAAAGTTTTGCGGACTGGCACGAGTCGAGCTTTGGCCGCAACCAAAACTACTGACACTTGACCATCTCTTACAATTCGCGCGTGTACGACCCCGGCGTAGGCCTTGATGGATGCGTCGCTGCATCCGTGTAATTATATGTTCACACAAGGCTGAAATCCGATCCAACGCGGAATTTTGATACTGCTTATGTTCTCAATGTCATCTCGAATCGCTCTCCACTCTGTGTTAATGTTATCGGGTATAGATTCATCCCATTCTAAATTAGCGCTCCAAATTTTCTGGAATAACAATTTTAGTTTTGTACTCACAGGTGAGAGCCAGCCGATGGGGTCAAAGATCTTGGATATTTCTGACAATATCGCTCGTTTTGTTGGTTTGATACCTGGGTCCGACAATTGACATTGGAAGCTGAATTCATCTTTACCTGGGTTCCATAGCAGCCCTAATGTTTTTGATGTCGCTTCGGATTTAAAATTGAAAACGACATGTTCTTTGCTTGTGTTGTCTGGAATGTTTTGTAGAAGCTCCGGTTCATTTGCGGTCCATTTCCTCAAATTAAATCCTCCTGATTGTAATAAATTACTCATGTCTGCTATCAGCTTCTTACCTGCAGCTATAGAGTGGCTTCCATGCAAGTGATCGTCCATATAAAATGCTTCCTGGAGAATTCTTGACGCCTTTGGATACTTGATTTGTTCATCTCCCGCTAGGCGTTTCAAAGTCATCATCGCAAGAAACGGCGCGGCTTTAGTTCCGTATGTAACGGTTGCTAGTTGAAATGATTGTAGCGGTTGTTCTGGTGTATCCCGCCACACAATCTGCTGCAACTTCTGATCTTCGTCATGTACCACTATTTGCCTGTACATCTTTTCGATGTCAGACGTGTAAGCATAGCGATAGAGACGCCACTTTATGATAAGTGCTTGTAAGTCCTGCTGCAGGTTGGGCCCCTTGTACATGAGGTCATTTAAACTGTGATTAGTCGAGGTTAGGCTCGAAGCATTAAACACGACTCTCAAAGCGGTTGTGAGGGATCCAGAACGCTGAACTGCGTGATGAGGAAGGAAACATGCTGTGGCATCCTTGTTTTGTTTGTCAGACAGCTTCATGTGACCTAAGGCAATGTACTCTTTCATGAATGCTTTGTATTGCTCTGCTAATTGACATTGCCTTTTTAACTTTTTCTCCAAACTCATAAACTGCCCTACTGCTTTCTCTTTGGATGTTCCTAGCTTTTCCTCAATATCTACTTTCAACGGATACCTCACCACGTACCTACCATCTTCTTGTCTCACCGTAGTCGATTCATAGAACTCAATACATGCTTGCTCTTCTGATGATACATCCGGCTGTTCATTTATGTCTTCAATCTCCCAATATTCTTGTATCTTTTCTACTTCATTCAACACTACATTGCATTGATATGACTCCATTTTTCCAAACAGAATCCAACCGAGTTGCGTTTGCTCTGCTAAAGGCTGGGTATCATATTCTCCTCTACATATCCCTGCCATTTTGATTGATGCATAGACGTCTGACCCCAACAGTAGGTCTATTGGTCGACTGACATTAAACTGTGGATCTGCCAATTCAATATTTTGCAAATGAGCCCACGACGGGTTTGAGAAAGATCTGCTTGGTAGATTTTTCACTAGCTGTTTCATAATGTAAGCACTGAGGTCCAGTGAAAAATCATTGTACATTGACATACATGTTAAGTTGACCATGCCTTTACAATTGTTCTCCTTTTCGCCCAGACCATATACGACACCCTTGCAACGCTTACGCTTTAAGTTTAACTGCTGAGCTGCATTTTCCGATATTAAGGAAACTTGAGATCCTTGGTCGATAAGAGCCCTAAATGTTTTGTAAGTACCATCTGCAACCATGATCTTCACCATCGCTGTAGCCAGTAGTACTTCTGATGTACCATTCTGTGACACGTGTGAGTTGTTGTTAGGTATGTTGTCTTTAGGTGTCGCAACAACCGCATTCCTTGATGGCAACTTAGCCTTGGAGCCCGAACTGCAAGCGTCGTGTAATAAGGTGTTGTGTTTCCCATTACATACGCGGCATCGCTTTGTTGAAATACATTGCTTCCCGTTATGATCAAATAAACAATTAATACACACTTTTTGACTTAGTACCGTTTTCAACCTTATGTCGTTAGGCATATTCAAGAATTTACCGCAACTGTACAACCCATGGTCATCATTGCAAAGCGGACACTTGATATCTGCTGATACGTGTAATGTTTTCATACCTGCTTTGTTCGTGTGATTATTGTTAACTTGGTATGCCGGTTTTTTGTTCACGTTATATTGATTATTATAACTTTGCGATGATTTTTGTCCTGATGAATGTTCCTGCTTCCTTCTAGATGTTTCTAGGCACGTGAACTTGTTTTCTAAAAACTTTAGAAAGTCACCCATGATAGGTTACTGGCGTGGGTCTTTTAATGACACCACATAGTCACTGTAGCTATCTTGGTCTAGTTTTTGAGATAAAATGTGCACGAGGAGAGGGTCCCACGTGCTCACATCTATTCCTAGATTCTTGATGGCGTGAATGCTCTCGATAGTGACGTCATGAATCTTTTTAATCTGGGTTAGATTTTGCTGCTGCATTACTGGCAAACCCAGTAACCTGTTAATATGCGATGTAAAAATTAGCTTTTTGTTGTTATAGCGATTGTTGAGGATCTCTAGACATGTATGATAATTTTCTGAGCTGATGCTGAGATGCTGTATCAATCTCTCAGCCTCCCCGCGCACTTTCCCTTTCAAAAACCATGCATTTTTTGAGCGCTGGAAAGAGATGGATTCTTGTGTACTGCTTCCTCAAATAGATCCTTAAAAGAAGTCCACTGTTGAGGGCTTCCTGAGAATACAGGAATTTCCATAGAAGGTACAGATTTCTCCCTTTGGTTCACCGACCACAGATGCTTATTGATTGCTCTCTTCATCGAGTTATATTTGTTTTCCTGCCTGGTGTATGCACCTTCATATTCCTCGTCTTCACCGTTCAACTCTAACAGAATATCCCAGTGAAGGGAATCCACTGCTGCCCAGCGAATCTGTAGAGATTTCAGGATGTCTTCCAGTTCCCATTTCTCATCAATCGTTTCTAAATGTATATTGCTGATTGTTCTCATGAGAGCTTTGAAGTTAATATACTGCTTACGTAGCATCTCGTCTGCCTTGCTAATTGATCCTCGTGATACCATTCCTGACGTACTAGGACCTGAATTAGCACCCTTAGACCTGTTCATTTCCACTTGCTGCTGTTCCTGTTCTTGTTCTTCTGCTTGATTTTGAGTTCGCGCCGCTGCTGGTGGTACCGTGTCCGTAATGCTAAGTTCTTGAGATTGCTGATTAATAAAATTTTTCGTGGAGATATAAAGCCCATTCGTTCTCTTGTACAATGATTCGTCAAAATAAGGATGATCAGAGACTTTAAGCCCACAGATGCTGATATGATTCTTTTGGAAGTCTGACCAGTAGGTTTCTAATAGCTCCAACCGTCTTTTAAAATAATCCCCTTTCTTTCGCTCTGCAGCGTCCTTTTTGACGTTGATAACGATTTTATGAATCGCTTCATAAATCTCCGTTTGATTTGCATAAAGAGTTTCCATCTTAAGATAATAAAAATGGAAAGATCTTACTTGAGTTTAGCTGAGTCCCTGGCCCTGCTGTTGTATGCTTGCTGCTGATAGCATCCAGCTGCTCACTGGTTGCCGATTGCTTGCTTGCTGCTGCGCACTCTGCGGCATTCGTGCCGGCAGAGTACAAATGCTTGTTAAATGCTCCCCAAAACACTGCAATCCTTTTATGAACTTACTGCTTTCACAACGTTAAAGTTCATCATTGGATCACTCTATGATATCTCACCAAAAAAAAAAAAAGTATTTGTACAATGCGTACAAATAAAAGATGTTATTAAAGTTTTCACTGTTTATTGCTTACTGATGCGGACGGTGTCCGAGCGCGAACTAACTTACGTTACTTCAGTTTACACAAATTGCTGAATGTGCGGAAACCCGAACAGGTACCCTTCTTTTTATCTAAGTTATGTCAAAAATGGAAAATGGAAAAAAACTACTTTCCCTCCCTAGTGCCCAACAACCTCGTTTGGTCCTGCTAAGCTGAGCTAATATGACACTCTTTTTGAGCATGAGGTGTGAAAATAAACCTCTATTGTAGAGGTTTATCATTATAGACTACTAGCAGACACGGCTACGCATTGCTGTGGCTAAGCTTTTTGTTATTGCGACTATAAATTATTAATCGAGATGTAAGTTATTCTATCTATCAAGTTAGATATAAATAAATAAATAAATAGATCAAACTGCACACGGTGTGCAGTTTGATCTAACAATTGGTTCCTTGTTAATTAGTATTTAAACGGGTCTAATTCGCGCACAAACGAATATCAAAATATATAATTTTGACATACCTCGACGTTTCGACCAAGGTAATTAACATGTATTCAGGGGCATACAAGAGCTACTGACATTTCACAATCCGACTGCAGCGCACGAAGAAACAGCGGGGAAACGCCGTAATAAAAGTTTCAGCTACGTGACCTTCAACTACCATCTCTCACTACCAAAGAATGTTGAACTATTAGAACGTAAAGAAGTTACGCGCCGGCGATCTGTTAAATAAGCGGTTTATCTAATAAAAGCTGGTCATTATTTTATTGTAAGAAAAATATGTAGGTACATAACCGTTTAGACTTAAATAAAATATTATACAATCAATGTAGGTACTCGTATTTAGATGTGAAATTTTATTTTCTCATTCCAACCCACTATATTAAAAAGCTAAATTAGATGAACGATCCACCTTCTAGGTACATTAACAGTTTTATTATTTAAGTGATAAAATCCCAGAGTCCAAAATATAAAAGTTCTTAAATAATATTATAATCCATACTACTAATATTAGAAATGTGAAAGTCACTCTGTTTATTGTCTGTTTGTTGCCTTTTCACGGCTAAACAGCTGAACGGATTTCGATGAAATTTGGTAGGTTAAATAGATTGGACCTATGAGACGGACATAAAGCTATCTTGTGTCTCAAAAAGATTGACACTATGCGACGTTGACACACTAGGCCTGTGGGAGCAAGAAGACATTACTTTGTGTGAGCATATCCGCGATATAATCGCAGCGTAATCGGGCGTTGCCGTTTCGTATAATGTAATTAAATAATATGTAATTCAAAATAATAAAATAAGCGCCAGGTGACGTATCCAATTCAGTGCTGCCAGAATCTTGCACGTGGTAGATTTTGTGTCACTTACTACATTATCACATTTACTCTCGTACTATACTATAGCCGAATGTAATTTTGGACATTTTTTCTTAAAAGATATGAATAATATGTATTGTAGAACGTGTTTACTTTGAACAAGTTAATTAATTATATGGGTTTCAAGTTTCCAACGATATCATCAACAAAGAAAACTAATAAGCAAGGTATACCAGTAAACAGATAAGAGCAAAAGAGACTTAAATAATTAAATAAGTATTTTACCTTAAATACCTACGTAATTTTATTAAATATATTTAAATAATTATAGCAATTACACGATTGGTTCCCGACGACAAAGACGACGCGATGACGATAAGACGTGTTCAATCAAAGCAGAGTAGGTACAATTATTGTGGTACAACTGGTACAGTACTTTTGACTGTTGTGCACTGGCAAGGCAATACAGTAATAATAATTATCAACTGGTACCTCCTTGATCGTGACGTGACACTGTCTGTCAGTGTCAGACTGTCACGTTTCGTTCTCTGTAGTCACCGGCTTTGGGGTAAATAAAAATTGTAAGATTCAAGAGTTGACGATATTTCATATTATGTTCAGTGTTGTGAACTGTGAAAACCGTTTTATTTTTCTATCACATACGTATTAAGAACATTCCAACATTTAAAATATAACTATTTTGATTTTTAGATTGGGTCGGAGAGTTCTTGTTTTCACGGACGATGCTAAAAATGTATAGAGCAAAAACATCAAAAACGAGCTCACAGTTATTCTGGACCTGTATGTAGCTGAAAACGTGTTCGTGCTCCATTCCATTGCGAAGATGTTTCGTAAGTATTACCCATTGACGTGCAACAAATTTCTTGGTACAAAGACCAACCTGAAAATTCTGTACTCTGCCGATTCTTATTTCTTATATTATTATACAGACGAGATGAAATTTTTGTAATGTAAACCTGTGATTTATTTATGTTCAATTGTTATGTACCTCTACTCAAGACATTATACGCTACTACAGAAATGAATAGGGGTGGTGTAGTAGGTACCAAACGTAGCAAATAACGAAGCCCTATAGTACATCCAAATTTGTTTAGGAATTTAAAAGTTATGGTGTTATTTTGGATTACAGGTACAAGGGCAGCTAAGAATCGCAAGAAAGAAAAAATGTTACTTTGTATACTTCATTTCACCAGTGGAACCTATACCTACCAGAACTTGTTCTGAGAAGGGATAAAAAAATGCAAAATGCATAGATTTTTAATATAGGATATCTGTTAATAAATATTTTTGAACCTAATGTAATCTTTCATTTCACTAATCGATCTATAGTATAATACGCAGTCATAGCCCGAACTTATTGAGCTTCGGGCTGCACCACGATGCACCCCACTGCACGATGACTGTCGAAATATCCTCATTGGCTTGCTGTTAGAAAGCGTATTGATTGTGGTTCTAATAAGCAGAAAAACTAGGTGGGTAATCTAGGCGCAATGGATAACCAAAAGGTCTAGAAAAATATTTTCCAACAAATCCAAACTACGGCGATTGAGAACCGAACTCCGGCTCGTCGTATCATAAATCTATCATAGTTACAACTAAGGTAGGTTCACCTAATAAGGACCACGTTTTTACAAATCCCTATAAATCTGATTTTAGAAGCGTTTCAACTGAAAAAACATCTAAAATTATAGAAATTGCTCATATATGTAGTAAAAACATAAGACAAAAATCATTTATCATAAGTAAATTAATGACAGAAACAGTTAAAAAAAAACATGTCAATGGACCTTATTAAAAACAGGTGATCTCAATAAGGCCCATTTTTTTACTGCAAGTATTTCTAAAACGACTTTACTTTATTATTTTATTTCAATTTTGTGAGATACAGTTACAGTTATTTTTATCATTCCCGAAAGATTAATTTAAAAATTAATAAAAATTGAAGTGGTGGTCTTTATTAAGACTATAAGAACTTAAATGCAGTATAACAACATTAAATTATGTATTTCAATAAAATACAGTTTAGTTTTGTATTGTTATGTATTAACTGAAATAATTATCAGCTTAAAAATAATACGATTCAGGTATATTGTCAGCCATAGCTCTTGGGCCTTATTAAGTGTAGAGAAATTACATTTTTGGCAGTGGACCTTATATTGACTATCAAATAATAACATGATGTATTATGTAAATGAACTAAACAAATTCAGGAAAATCAGTGACATTTCTACTTCGTAAATGTATATGTTGATATTCCTTCATTCTAGCTCATTTTTAGAAGTTCCATATTTTATTCGGGTTCAAAAAAAAAATGGGTATTAATTTTATGGATTTTTTTAACCATAGCTTTTCCTAAAAGGTAATAAATAAATATTTAAAAAAAAGTGTGGTAGTACCTAGTAAGAATAATTTTAGAAAGTAGTTCAATTTAGTAATAACAAGACTAGCAAGTAGTTTACAGTATTCATAGACCTTATAAGGTCCGGCCTTTAATTGGCGACAAGAAGGTGGACTTTCTTAGGCATTTCGGCATCCCGGAGAAAACCAATAAAAATCAACATAAAAAATCGTGCTTTCGATAACATAATTTCATAACCCACGCCTAGATGTTCTTTATTCCTTTACATAAATTAATTTCTTGTAATAACCAAAAAGAAATATTTAAATTACTCAAAATGCCACCAAGGAAGATAATAAATCGACCGATGTATTGTGACATGTACTACATTGACAAGCATACTGACAAAATGGCAGCGTAAAATGTAAATAATGCCAATGCCCTTAAATGATTGGTCAATAAGGACCGTCGGCACGAGTTTTGATTTCTATTTATCATCGGGAACTGGGTTTTTGAAATGGTAGCCCTTATAAGAAACCGGTCCTTATTGGGTGAACCTACCTTATGCTATATTGCAATTTTAAAGACCGTCAAATTTTGATGTACATAATATACGAGTACTTCAGTGTTGACGTGTGCGTGTCATTCGTGTTCATTTACCTATATAGGATTAGGTTTTGATTGAGCTATTCTCAAAAGTGTAGGCATGAATGAATAGGTCCAAATGTTTGATATGTGCTGAGACCAAGTTTGAAAACCGGAGAAACTACCTAAATTAAGTTTACCTCTCGCAAATACACGTACTCTTGGAAATCTCTTGCTTAGCGACACCAGACTTTTTTATAACAATACCTATAATAAGCACCAATGACGATGATGCTATAAGAACTACGTGGTCATTACGAAGCTCACACGCATGTACTTAGATTGAATCATCAAGATGGCCTACACAAAGATTGTCTCGTTATGTAGGTAAGAACGGGAGCAACGTGACTGTTTGGCACTTCTATTTAAATTCTATTGTAATAAACGGGCTAGAAAAACAAAACACAGCGGCCACTGGCCGCGCTTCATCCAATGCTTGTTTTGCTTAATCAGTGCCTTGACAGACCAAACATGACAGGCGATGGATGCGGTCCAGTATTTTGGAAAAATATGATTACGTAAAAAAATAATTGAAAAAAGTGACACAGGTCCGTCTAGCGGCGCGCCGCAGCGACTACTGTCGAATCGTATGGAAATGATAGAGAGGACACAACATGGCGGCTGGCTCGTCATTCTACTTGAACGAAAATTCAATCAAATATGTTTTCTTGAATGAAAATTGGCGCATTGTTGCTATATTAAACACCAAAAACCTTTATTATTGTACAATGGTTTCAAGTTCTTTCGATTTGAATAATGTTCTCTCATAAATTAGTGAGATTTAATTTAAATAGCTATTTTCTAGAGTTTACTTTGTAATTTTTTTCTATCGAGAAAATATATTTTAATTGTGTTTCATTAACCGTCACAAATTAAAGTATATGATCAAAATTAACATATATTTTTTCCACATTCCTAAGTTGTACGGATTTGTCGTAAACATCATTCAAATAAATTCGAATTAAGCGTAATCAGGAAGACTATTCGTCTTCAGTTCGCGAAAGTTTAAGAACTTCAATTGGTTCCTTAGTTTAGGAGTCCATCGCGGACAAACAACGCGACGAAGATAAACAGGTCGGTACAAAATGCAAAGGTCTTGTCCATCCAAGGTCGGCTGGTACAGATCCGCCCATTGTACCTATTGTTAAGTTTGTCCTTCCTGTGTTCTGTACCTACATTTTGGTATCAATAAAGAGTTATCTATTTATCTACACCTGATGGTAGGTAATACAATCCATTAAATTCATAGGTTCATTCAAAATTTCGCAAAAGCATCAATAGTAAAGCGTGACTTTGTTTCCAGAGTTGCCTTGTAAGGAGGTGTCCCTGGACGGCAGTAACCGCTGGTCTCCTGCCTACTCGCTGCAGTCGCTCGGCCGCACCGCGCTGCGGAGGGACGCCGCCGGCCGCCTCGCGCTCCTCGAGGCGCGCCTCGGGCTGCAGACGGGGGGAGACGTGTATATCCGGCTGTCGGATAAAGGAAGCGCAGCAACCTCGGATGTTCGATACTACATACGTGTGTACCTAACCACCTCATTATGCTCTACAACAATATTTCTAAGTCTATAACAATAATTACACTCGCTCAATGTCGCAACGCACATCCGCCCACTGCTGGGCACGGGGCGCGCTTCACTGCCGGTAGGAGGATGAGCTGTGCTCCACCACGGGGACCCGCCCGGCTCGGTGGATGTATACCTCCGAAATAATCCTCGCGTCAGTGGGTTTTCTCGCGATGTTTTCCTTCGCTGAAAAGCGAATGATAATTACGTGTTTATGTTGTTACAAGAATCACGGTACGTTATGTGCCCGCGCTGGGATTTGAACCCGCGAACTTCTGCTGGGCAGCCTCTCACTACGCTTTAACAACATAAAAATAGGTTTTGTAGAATTTTGTTGGAAACCCATGATGTTAATTTATAATGTTAGTTATATGTACGAGTATAATGTTTATTGTTTAATATCAACAGATATTGGATACAGCAACAATCAACGCACGTCTTTAAAAAAGTATACCATTGGCAGCTCCGCCACTGTTGCAGACGTCTCCACTCCCGACATACTCTCCGCTACTCACTTCAGGTTCTTCTACGTCAGAATAGACAACGGTAAGTTGCAGCTCTTCTTAGATTGTGTTACAGACACGCCTCTAGGGTACTCTGAGAGTAAAAGGAGGGGGGGGGGGGGGGGAGGGGAAGTAGAGCGTGGGTGTAGTATATACTAGAAGGATTAATTATAATGATTTAACACTGTGGCAGTAGCGTGCACCGCCATACACTGCGGAGAGCAGCCGTGTGTGCACATAGCTAAGATTGATAGAAAAAAGCTTTTCCGCTGAAAAACGGGTAACAGTGCGAGCGAAGCCGCGGGGCAGGGAGATGTCACGGCGCCAGGAAGCATAGCTCCTATTAACCGACTTCAAAACGGAGAAGGTTCTCAATTCAACCACCAGCATGTTGTGTGTGCCTTGCTCTGAGCGCACACGTCCACTGTTCAGGCACCCTGCAGTTCGGCAAGCAGGGGGACAGCACTGCGCTGATATCCCACGACGACGCGGACCTCGGAGCCGTCAACTACATATACTTCTCTTACGCCGGGTCCACAGCAGCAGAGATCCGCTTCGACTGTCCCGCTGCAGTTTAACATTGAGGTAATACAGCACGTTCAGTACCTACCTACTGGTACTGCTCGTTCAAGTTGTTCGATGTCTAGAATGGATAGTATTGTCAGAAGACTAAAGACGTATTCCACTGAAAATACTACAATATGAAACAGCCTTTTTAATGTAGGTAGGTTTTACTAGCTGTGTCCTGCTGGTTCATCCGCGTTGACTATTTAAGTAGAAATAGCATAATTTTACTACAATACTCAAAACTTCAGATATCTGCCAGTGAAAGTCCCGTCAAAATCGATCCAGACGTTCCTGAGATTAGCCGGAGCAAACAGACAGACATAGCAAACTGTAATCTTATGTACAAACTTGTATTGAATGTTCGGTGCGCCTGTGCGTTCCAGCTGCCCCGGGGCGGCTGTCTCCTGCCGCCTCCGTCCGCTGCCGGCTCTTGTTCCGCAGTGGAACACCCCCGCCCCCGGCTGAGAACTCCGCCGCGCATGAAACGAGAACCTCGGCCGGAACATCCTGCGCACTCGTCTGCAGAACTAGCGGCGAGCGGTGGGGGCGGAGCGCGAGCGCCAGGCGCCGGGTTCCAAACCTCGCCCCCGCACCGATAGACCAGTGCCAGCACTACCACCCCACAACGCACTAAACACCCTGTTCATCTCGTTTCTTCGTGTCGGAAAATAAAAAGCGACAATTTATTATAACCCAATAAAGAGTGGAATAATCATATTAATTATCTGTATATTGAATGATGAATACTTTCGGACCCCCCTCACTGGGAAACCCATTAAACGCAGCAGTGGATGGAGAGAGCTTATAATGGGAGAGGTCTGCTATAAGTTCTATATTGGTTCAGTACATCATTCTAATTAGGTTAAACATTTTAGTTGTGTATAATACTTTTCATGGAATAACACTATACTTAATATCTTTGATAAAATTGTAGCCAGAATAAAAAATAAATATACATTATAATAAAATTATGTTGTTTAAATATGTACCTATAAATCCATTGGATTTTTATTACGACTCCGAATTGAATCTTTAACCGATAAGGCCGCCCATTGCTCAACATTAGTTAGGTACCTACTTACCCACTTACTTGCAGTGATTTTTTTCTGTATTGTAACATGTTATTATGGTCTCAATAAATAACAATTTATTATATTGTTCTAATTTTTCTGAAACATGGCATGTTTTGCGATACTTATTAGTAATTTTTTAGATCAATATTCTGTGCACGCTGTGACCTACTACGACTTTCCTATTGTGAAAATATTTAAAACTTGAACATTTAAACGAAGTATCATAACTTGAAATATAATTATTATTTTCTGTATATACATTATTAGAAGCGCCTTGCGGTTTCACCCGCGTTAACTACTATCCCGCGGGACCCGTTAATTTTTACGGGATAAAAGGTAGCCTATGTCACCCGGGGATAGCATAGCTTCCCAACAGTGAAAGAATTTTTCAAATCGGTTCAGTAGTTTCTGAGCCTATTCATTACAACCAAACAAACAAAGTTTTCCTCTTTATAATATTAGTGTAGATAGATATTTAGTATTATTATACTTGACACTGAATAAATGCATAAACCGTGCGAAGCCATAAACATAAAAAAATATGTTTGTCCTGTGGCTTGACATAATTATTCACAAACCATCCGAAGCCAAAACGAAAAAGTAGGTAGGTAGGTACCTAATCTAATTTAATTAGTTTAGTTTTACATACATACATAATACCTATTTTCACATTAAATTTGCTTATTTTTATGTATGAAAATCTTGTAAATACCATGGAAAACCTATTGGCTTGTAGAATTTGCCTCGCTACACATGTAAAACTTTACGATATGTACAAATACCGCCTGAAAAGTGCCTACGAGAATCTAACTGGCTTCGATGTGAGTATTATAAGCCTTTTCCAATGCAAGCATGGACATAAACACAAATACTAGGCGGCACGAGAGGCGCGGCTCTTTGGAGAATTAATAATTTGCCTTCTAACACTTTCCAGTTACAAAAAACGGGGGTCTAATCCTACCTATACCATACATTTCAATGTTTTTTTTATTGCGAATTTGACCGCAGTCTCACCTGGTGTTAACTGACGACGCGGTCGACAGAGCATGCTTGCCTATTCACTCTCAACTTGGCAACCCAGGATATAGTTATCGGAAAACATTCTAATTCTGGTGGGATACAGCCAGTTGCATTAGTTCTCATTGCTGTGAATTAACATTCTAGTGTTTGACCGCACTGTCCACAGATGAGTCAGCCGCCGAGCCTGCACTACGTGTGTAGCTACTGCGGAGCCATGTTGAACAAGTTTGCGGTGTTCCAAAACAAATGCACTCGCTCGCAGCTCATACTGGAGCATCTAATCGGTGAACATGCCATTGTAAGTGTAGTCTATCTCTAACATTTATTCATAGGTGGATAGCGCCGTGGACAGTCTGGCCCTGTGTTAATTAAATCAAATCAATAATTTGCCAGAATATGTATTCATATACTCAGGTCTTAACTCTTGTGCATCTGGTCTGTACGGACCAAGCTCGAGTGATGGCGAGATGGACCGCTCAACCCTGTTTCAGTCTTTGTCTAAATAAATAACTTTCATTTTGGTACCGTGTCAGTACCTGTATATTATTCTTTGTTTTATTCAAATCATACATTCCATTCAAAAGATATGAAGTTAGAATTGTACATATTATTCCCATTCACTGGTTTAGCAGAGGGCTGTCCACAGCAAAATATTGACATGCACCCAGTTTTTTAAGCCTAAGATAACTGCGACTAACGGATAAGTCTTTTGTCTCTATCTGGCACTAAACAAAAGACAAAGACAGCAATACACTTGTAGGTTGGTCAAAGTTAACCAGGGTACTGAAACTGGGAAACATCTATGAGGATGCAATTAGTTAAGGATTTCAATTTAAATCTATTAGATGTGGGTCTGGTACAGGGCATCTTAGCTCCGCTAACATCTGACGCAGCTAGGATGCTCTTTCAGTCCACATATAGGATTTTAAAAGATGTATAAAATAATTTTAGGATACTATGGGAATGACAGTCATAGGACGACTCAAAGCCCCTAAAAAAAATATTTAGGTATAGAAAAAAAAAAAAAAAAAACTGGGCAGTAGAGTTTTTATCAAACCTAATATAAAATACTGTTCCGTTCTCAGATAACAATGTATCACATAAAAGGCATTAACCGGGACGTGAACAACCTCTCTCAACCATACACAGCGGAAGTCATCCAAAACTTTGACACTGCCATAAATATAAAAGAGGAAATCTATGAACAGCATGGGAACTCGTCAACATGCTACATTCCCTCTGCTGCAACATGCAACTCTCCAAAAGACAATATTTTCTATGAACCTAGTATTAAATCCGATTTGAACGACATCACATTTGACAATTATGATATAGATCATTATTTAAATAATGACACGATTGGTGGCAAATTGGAAACCGATGAACAGAATAAAAAAGCCGATGATAGTGATGAAGAGCCGCTTTCAAACAAAGTGAAAAAGAAAAAACGCAAATATAAAACTATCGGCAAATGTGACACGGTTGATATTAAATTAGAGGACAATTGTGATACAGAAGCAAAGGGACGTCCAATGAAGGCTCAATTTGTTGATATCGAACAAGAAATTGAGCACAAGTTGGTGATTTTGACCAAGGAGGAGCAAATGCAAGAAGTTTTGCTAAGGAAGTCATCGTCAAACTACCAGAACTCGGTGTACAAATGCGACAGTTGCTACAAAGGGTTCATGACGGAGGTGACGTATAGGAACCACATGGCACGGCATGAGGAAGTGAGTACTTTGTATTGCTACAAAGGGTTCATGACGGAGGTGACGTATAGGAACCACATGGCACGGCATGAGGAAGTGAGTACTTTGTATTGCTACAAAGGGTTCATGACGGAGGTGACGTATAGGAACCACATGGCACGGCATGAGGAAGTGAGTACTTTGTATTGCTACAAAGGGTTCATGACGGAGGTGACGTATAGGAACCACATGGCACGGCATGAGGAAGTGAGTACTTTGTATTGCTACAAAGGGTTCATGACGGAGGTGACGTATAGGAACCACATGGCACGGCATGAGGAAGTGAGTACTTTGTAACAAACATCTTCATTTATCTTAGTAACTTGAGTACACTCTTTCTTAATAATATAATAATATTAATAGCCTTTTATTCAGACAGATGTGTTAGTTTGATTACATGATTTTCTTTGATTTTAATTAGTTTTACAATTATTGAGGATAATGTAGGTTAATATGCCTCGACATCCCTGTCTGTTTGCCTCTTTCCGGCAAAGGCCTCCTCCAACTGCTTCAATTTTTCTCTATTATTTGCTGTTCTGGTCCATGCACTACCTGCTACAGCCTTTATATCATCGACCCATCGCCTGAAGGGTCTACCTCGTTTTCTTTTTCGGTCTCTCGTGAACCAGAACATGATTCATTTGGACCACTTGTCTCTGCCTCTGAGTGTATGACCTGCCCATTTTCATTTCAGTTGTTTGATTGTTACTGTGATATTTTTTGTCCTTGTATGCTTCTTAATAATTGTGTTTCTTATCCTATCTGATTGTCTTATGCCCATCATGCTCCTTTCCATAGCGTTTTGGCAAGTTTCCAATTTTCTAATGTGGGCTTTAGTGGTTGCCCAGGTTTGGCAACCGTATGTGAGTACAGGCAGTACACATGTATCAAACAGTTTTCGTTTAATGGTCATACACATTTCCTTGCTTTTCATAATCTCTTTTAAACTCCACACTCTTTCTTGGTATCCATACTAATATTATAAATCTGAAAGTAACTCTGTTTATCTGTTTATCTGTATATCTGTTTGTTTGTTACCTTTTCACGGCTAAACGGCTGAACCGATTTCGATGAAATTTGGTATAGGGGTAGATTGGACCTATGAGACGGACATAGGCTATCTTTTGTCTCAAAAAACAATCTCGAAGGGGATGAAATAGGGGTTGAAAGTTTGTATGGGGAATCCATAATTCCTCAAGTTAGGGATCTGAAAATTCTTATTTAGGCTTTTGGTAAGAAATAAATAAATACGGGTTTCCGCCTTTTTGCTAAATCATCCCTAAAGGGGAAAAAGCAAGGGGGTTGAAATTATGAGGTATTCTTTAGATGCACCCCCAACTGACCACAAATAAACGGCTGAACGGATCGTAATTTAAAGGGGGAGAGTGCGATGGGAGGAGAGGGGGAGAGTGCGAGAGGAGGGGGAGAGTGCGGGGAAAAGGGGAGAGTGGGGGGAAAAGGGGAGAGTGGGGGGAAAAGGGGAGTAGATGGTTGAGTAGAGGGAAAGAGGGTAGAGTAGGGGGAAAGAGAGGGGAGCGCGGGGAGGAAGAGGGTAGAGTGGGGGAAAAGAGGAGAGAGTGGGGGGAGAAGGAGGGGAGAGTGGGGGAGAAAGAGAGTAGAGTGGGGTGAGAAATAGAGGAGAGTGGCGTGAGAAAGAGAGGAGAGTGGGGTGAGGAATAGGGGAGAGTGGGGTGAGAAATAGGGGAGAGTGGGGTGAGAAAGAGGGGAGAGTGGGTTGAGAAAGAGGGGAGAGTGGGGTGAGAAAGAGGGGAGAGTGGGGTGAGAAATAGGGGAGAGGGTGAGAAAGAGGGGAGAGTGGAGTGAGAAAGAGGGGAGAGTGGGGGAGAAAGAGAGTAGAGTGGGGTGAGAAATAAGGGAGAGTGGGGTGAGAAAGAGAGGAGAGTGGGGTGAGGAATAGGGGAGAGTGGGGTGAGAAATAGGGGAGAGTGGGGTGAGAAAGAGGGGAGAGTGGGGTGAGAAAGAGGGGAGAGTGGGGTGAGAAAGAGGGGAGGGTGGGGAGAAAAAGGGGAGAGTGGGGAGAGAAAGACAGGAGAGTGGAGGGAGAAAGAGGGGAGAGCGGGGAGAGAAAGAAGGGAGCGTGGGAGATAAAAAGAGGAGAGTGGGGGAGAAAGAGGTGAAAGTGGGGGGAGAAAGAGGGGTGAGTGGGGGAGAAAGAGGGGAGAGTGGGGGGAGAAAGAAGGGAGCGTGGGAGATAAAAAGAGGAGAGTGGGGGAGAAAGAGGGAGGGGAGAGTGGGGGAGAAAGAGGTGAAAGTGGGGGGAGAAAGAGGGGTGAGTGGGGTGAGAAAGAGAGTAGAGTGGGGAGAGAGGGGAGAGTGGAGGGAGAAAGAGGGGAGAGTGGGGGTAGAATGAGGGGAGAGTTGGGGGAAATAGGGGAGAGTGGGGGGAGAAAGAGAGATTGAGTGCGAAATATATAGAAATAGAGGGAGAGGGAGTGAGCGAAGGAGGGAAAGGGAGAGATATAGACTGAGAGGATGAGGGAAATAAATATAATGGATGAGATGGACAGGGAGAGAGAAGGCGAGAGATTGAGAGTGGAGAGGGATATTAATGATAGAAAGATAGGGAAAGATATAGAGATATAAGGAGAAGGAAAGAGATAGAGGTAGAGGAAGAGAAATAGAAATAGCGAAAGAAGGAGAAAGATAGAAAGAAAGCCAGAGAGGGAGAAAGAAGGAGGAAAAGGGAGAGAGAAAGAGACAGATATATTCTTACCTAGCTGTACCCGCGACATCAATTGATTTTTTAAACAGTTTACATGTTATATAAAAATGCGAACGAAGTTGCGGGTATCAGCTAGTACTATATATGGGCTAGTTTTGACCACTATCTCGCCTGGTATTAACTTATAGACTAGATCTGAACTGATGATGAACAACATTATCATATGTCAACAACAGTCTTTTCTCCTCAGCGCTTGACGATGAACACCATTATTGTTGTTGAATGTGAGTGTTGTTCCCTCAGAGCTTGACGATGAACAACAATATTGTTGTTGAATGTGAGTGTTGTTCCCTCAGCGCTTGACGATGAACACCATTATTGTTGTTGAATGTGAGTGTTGTTCCCTCAGAGCTTGACGATGAACAACAATATTGTTGTTGAATGTGAGTGTTGTTCCCTCAGCGCTTGACGATGAGTACCATTATTGTTGTTGAATGTGAGTGTTGTTCCCTGGGCGCTTGACGATGAACAACATTGTTGTTGTTGAATGTGAGTGTTGTTCCCTCAGCGCTTGACGATGAACAACATTGTTGTTGTTGGTATGTTAAAGACAGTGTGGTTTCCTCAGCGCTGCGGGCCCGAGGTGTGTTCCGTGTGCAGCACCCGGTGGGCGGACGCGCGGGCTCTGCGGGCACACACACTCATCTCACACGAGAGGTAGAGGGAGCAGGGAGCGGAGTATTGGAGAGTGAATTAATCAACTGAAATGAATGAATGAAACGAATGGAATGAATTAGTAATATAGTAACTAAACATGATATGAATTTTATTGTTTGATTTTTATTAATAGTTTCACAATACTAGATGTTTCACATAATACTATCTTACAATTATTGTGATAGACATCATGCGACTTGTGGACGACCTATGAACACAAATGAATGATTGAAATGAATGAGTGAAACGGATGATTGGAATGAATGAATGATAAACGAAATATTATGTTATATTGCCTCAAAACATAGAAGAGATTAGTTATTTAGTAAGATTGCAGAAAGTACATCTGCCTGGTGTGCGGTTCCGCCTGCAAGTCCGGGCACGCGGCGCGACAGCACGCGGCGTGGCACCGCGGCGCCGTCTACCGCTGCCAGCGCTGCGGGCAGGCCTTCCAGGTTCGCACCCGCTGCTGCTGATCGGTGACGATGACGACGATGACGAGTGATGACGCCGCGTCGGCTTCCAGCGCAGCACGTCGTACCTGACGCACGTGCGGCTGCGGCACGGCTCGCACGCGTGCCGGGACTGCGGCGCGAGGTTCATCGGCCGGCACGGGCTCAACCTGCATCGGAAGAAGGCGCATGCGCTGGTACACTATACAACTATACAATACACCCTACACACATACTCAATACATACATGACTACTCAAGGGACGGTTTATACCTGGTTTTAAGCCCATATATAAGCCCGAGGTTGGCGTTAGCGCCTCCCAGTGGGTGTAGATTTTCGAGGGGGGGGGGGGGGGTGGTCAAAAAAAGCAATATTGGGAATTATGGGGTTTTGTATACCTACTTAAAAACACACTCGCACACATCACGTGTTCTAAAAATCGCATAATTTCTTTCACTACTACAGTTGCTAAAGGACCCCATTCGCTTAAACTATTTGAATGTATTGTTTTTTGCGGAAAACTAACTATAAATATGGATATACTTTTTTTTTATATCGCAATATTTCATAAACTCGTTAGATAGCACTGATTAGTCAGTAATCACTAGCGTGATCACTAGCGTCTCATGGGCTGTGCCGTCGTCTACAGTTCCCTCTGGCAGTCGGAAACCTTTCGCAGGATAGCCAGCGGAGCGCGGTGCCGCAACACGAGTGTGACAGCTGTCACTGTCACTTTGACAACAAGGAAGCTTTGACAAGGCACGCCGAGCTCGGCTGCGATGACAAACTGAGGTAAGAAATTCTCAGATTAATCATCTAACAGATATGACTTTGAACTCAAGATCCAGTGAAGAAAAGAGACAAGTGTATGCAAGTAGACAAAGGAGTAAGTAGGATAGTACGATGATGTTTTGTCTTTGTCGGCGTATGCACTAATTTATTGCTGTGCTGCAGAAGCAAACCAATCTTGACATTTTAGAATGTCACACAAATGATTGGAGCACCACCTAAATAACGTGTATTAAATTTATCCGATTTATAGGTGTTGTAGCCAAGTGTGTCCCTTTCGGGTGGTACCTATACGCTTTTGTCAAGTCCATATCTGATAGGTATTAGGTCAATCGTCTGACTTGACTTTTGACGTATAGACGACCAAAAAAAAAACAAACATTGCATTTTTTGACACTCGAATTAGTCTTTTCGCCCTCCGGCCACGCACTAGACGGGTAAAAATTAATCTTACTAATCTTACTAATATTATAAAGCCGAAAGTTTGTGAGTGTGTGTGTGTGTGTGTATGTTTGTTAGCTCTTCACGCTCAAACGGCTGGACCGATTTCGATGAAATTTGGTATAGGGATAGATTGGACCTACGAGACGGACATAGGCTATCTTTTGTCTCAAAAAATATTCTCGAAGGGGATGAAATAAGGGTTGAAAGTTTGTATGGGTAATTAATAATTCTTCAAGTTAGGAGTCTGAAAATTTATATTTAGGCATTTGGTAAGAAATAAAGATATACGGGTTTCAGCTTTTTCGCTAAATCATCCCTAAAGGGGGCAAAGCAAGGGGTGGAAATTATGAGGTATTATTTATATGCACCCCCTACGGACCACAATAAACGGCTGAACGGATCGTAATGCAATTTGGCAAGGGGATAGATAATAATGGATACAAGATAAAGACAGAGTTAGACGGAGAGGGAGAGAGAAAGAGGTTGAGGGAGAAGTATATAGATAGAGAGATAAAGGTAGAGGGAAGGAGATAAAGGAAGCGTGAGAGAGTGAGGGGGAGAGATAGTGTGAGTGGGAAATATATAGGAAGAGAGAGATAGAGAGAGAGAGAGCGAGAGAGGGAGAGAGATAGATTGAGAGGGTACATATAGAAGTAGAGGGAGAGCGATCGAAAGAGGAAGAGGGAGAGTGAAAAAGGAAGAGGAAAGGAGATAAAGGGAGAGAGAGAGCGTGAGAGGGAGAGAAGAGTGAGTGGGAAGTATGTAGAAATAAAGGAAGAAAGATCTCGGAAGAGAGAGATATATAGAGAGAGAGAAGAGAGCGAGAGAGGGAAAGAGATAGATTGTGAGGGAAGTATATAGAAATAAAGGGAGAGGGAGAAAGATAGAGATTGAGAGTGGAGAGGGAAATAAATAGAGGGAGAGGGAAAGATATAGAGATAGAAGGAGAGGGAAAGAGATAGAGGTTGCATATAATAATATCATAGATAGGATTATGCCATAATTATGTGACTCACAAACATACATACGCACACACTAACTCACATTGTTGTAGTCAGATTAGGTACGTTTAATTTTGTCCCACGATCTCGGTTTCATCCTAACTTATATATAGGGCTTTCATAGTGTTTCATTTACGGTACGTATGGACTTAGCGACCGATATCGGAAGCTAACTAATGTACAGACTGTCGCCCCAGTACCTACTCGGATGCTAACTATGATGACACAATAATATGCACAAACCTTTCAAATAGCTACCTATAGGTGTTGTACGTGTAACGCGGGTGAAACCGCGGGGCGCCGCTAGTATTATTATATTTGTAAGTGTAGATTCCTGTTTGACCACTATCTAGCTTGATGTAAAAGTGAAGATGCGATCTACGAAGGGGTACGCTTACGGCCGAAATTAATAATCAATCCAATCCAAATTTTGCTATCTGGGATTGATATCACAGTCCATTTTTAGAGTCAAACGTGCCTATAACCGATCCGTGGATTGGTTTATGAAGGCACGCAGGTTGGAGATGGATCGAACGAGAGGCAGCAATCCAAGATCGATTTCAATCTTGGATAGGAGATACAATATTAATTTCGGCTGATAACTATCACTAACCAAACCAGTCTGTTGACAAAGGGCTAAATGAAATAATCGGGCGAAGCCGGAACATAAAAAATAAACAAAATATACATATAGCTACTGCCTTGCTACTTTAATAATGCAAGAACTTGGGGCTTGTCTCACTAGCGCTTACCATTCCAGGCCGTGCCTGCACTGCGGCGCCCACTTCCCGCCCCCGCTGCTGAAGGCGCATCTGGAGGAGCACCAGAAAGCCAACGCCGTACGCACCTGCCACCAAGTAATCGCTCTTTATCAGCTGTCTAGGCTCTCCATCATTTGTGTAGGTTCTTCGAGACTTCACCATCTGTCTAGGCTCTCCATCATTTGTGTAGGCTCTTCGAGATTCCATCATCTGTCTAGGCACTCCATCATTATTGTGTAATACTCAATAGTTTATTGCAATCTTATAACATGTACATTTTCTAGGTCTTACATAACATAATCATAGCTTTTCATCATCTGCCTAGTCTCTTCGTCATCTGTATAGGCTCTTTATCATTTGTCTGGGCTGTTCAAGTGTTCATGTTAGGTCGCGGCTACAGTGTATGTATGTTTGCAGTGCGCGCTGCCCTTCGCACATGAGCGGGGGCTCGCGGCGCACCACGCAAGGGTGCACGGTGCGGGGGCGGGGGGCGTCGGAGCAGGGGCGGGGGGCGTGGGGGCGGGGGCGCGCCGCCCTAACGGCCACGTGTGCGAGGTCTGCGGGTACAAGTGTGTGGTCAGTATGCACTTAATTTTTCTGACACTATTTTATTACGAAGCGCAATCGCTTGTGTCGTGATACTTACCCCCGTATCTTTAATCGTTACCTCCAAATTTCTTTCGCTCCACTCAACGTCACTTGCCTGTTTTGGTAGGTATCGCTAGTTGGCGAAATTTCCTCCATTCGGTTATTCCTTGACAATAATCCTCGTACGAAGGAAACAAACCATCTGTCAGCTCGAGGTGCCTCGCGACGTACCTCGGGGATTCCTCGAAGCCGCTTCTCTACGATCATTCGTGTTAAAATGGAGTACCGAGAAACTTCGAAACTTCAACTAACTATAACAAATATGAGGAACTTTTGGGGAGAGTTTCGGGGTCTCTCAGCAAAGGTCGAGTGAAAGAAAGGAGGTAACGACTAACGATACGGGGGGTTAGAATCGCTTCCTGTGCGAAAGAGACGGCCGACATGACAGGTGTACAGGGTGCTCTGTTGCGTGCAGACGCGGGCGGCGCTGGCGGCGCACCAGCGCACGCACACGGGGGAGAAGCCCTACCCGTGCCCCGTCTGCGGGAAGCGCTTCAGCGTGGGCCAGCGCCTGCAGGTCAGTGCGGGGGCGGGGGCTTGCGGACCCACGTTTCAGAACCACTGGATTATTGTTTACGACATAGCTCTCAGGGTTTCAAGTATTTATACAAATACTAGCTGACCCGACAGACGTTTTCCTGTCATTGTCTCTATGAGTGAAAACGAGTGACAGGAGTCAACTGTTCAACCCGATTTTATCAGAAAATTTTCCCGTGATAACGGGATAAATAGTATCCTATATCCTTCTCCTGGTTCTCAGCTACCTTCCTACCAATTTTCAGCCAAATCGGTTCAGCCGTTCTTGAGTTATAAAAAGTGTAACTACCACGACTTTCTTTTATTAATATAGATTATATAAGATATGAGTTTCCTATAATACTCACCTGTAAGGATTGCTTGGGGATTATGACCATACCAATTTATGCGAGAACACTACACTCTCTCGTTTGTTTAGGTTGATAGTAGACACTTATCAGTTTCCTATACTCGTGCATGGACGGAGGGCAAAGAGAATACATGTAATTAAGAACTAAAGGTTAAGTTTGCAAGCTGAAGTGGCAAAGGCAGGCCACGTGGCTCGCAGAACTGACAACCGATGAGGAAGGTTCTAGAGCGGCGACCGCGGACTGGGAGACGCAGTGTAGGCAGGCCTCCCGCTAGATGCGCCGACGACATCAAGAGTCGCAGGCGACCGGTGGATGCAAGTGGCTTGTCGTTCGGTGTGACGGTCTAAGGGGGAGGCCTATGTTCAGCGGTGGACGTCTTCAGGCTGATGATGATGATGATGTATTATTGTACTTGTAAATGTAATCTTCGTTAACTTTTATAAATGTAGGCATAGTTGACTTATCGGCCTTAGTTCGGTCCTGTCTGAATGTCAGGTTGTTCTGGCTTTACTATATAACTATTATCTGCAATGGTCGGTCTGCTCGTATATGGTTTGACGGCTCGTTTGGCGTAGTGGCTGAGCAGTCGGACTGCTGCGCTAGGGGTTGCGGGTTCGATTCCCGCCTGGGACAAATTTGTGCGATACACAGATATTTGTTTCTGGTCTGGGTGTGATGTGTATGTGAAATGATATGTCTGTAAGCGGTACCCGCGATACAGGAGCAATCCTAGTGTGGGGCTAAAAATAAACAAATATGTCTGATAAATATATACAATTATTGTTTAGACGAGTGCGACTTAAAATAAAAGCTTGTAAATAATACATAATGGGCTGCAAATCATCGAAATCCGTTCAGCCTTTGCAGCGTGAAGAGGAAACATAAAGCTAAGCATACAAACGTTACATAACGTTTTTAATATTAAATTTCTGTTATTATAATTTATTTTTACAGATCCACCTCCGCACGCACTCCGGGGAGCGGCCGTTTGGCTGCGCGCGGTGCCCGAAGGCGTTCAAGCACAAGGCGGCGCTCAACCGACACGACCGGGTGGGTGCCGGCGTCCGGGCATAGCATCAACATCGGCTTGGCATCAACATCGGCTTGGCATTCTTGGCATCAACATTGGCTTGTCATCATCATCGTCATGGCATCATCACCGTCATGTCATAGCATGATTGACAGGGCATAGCATTATGATACATCGTCAAGTCATAACATCATTGTCAGTGCATATTGGTATTGTAAGATTACAATGTCACACCATCAACAGCTGGTCCATAACATGATTTTCAGATTATATTGTCATCACATCAAGTCGCATCGGGCAGTCAAAGTCAAATCAACACTATGAGCATATTATTATCATCACGACATCGACATTTTGAATCTGTTCATTCCCGCAGGTTCACACGGGGGCGAAGCCCTACACTTGTCCGCAATGTGGCAAGTCGTTCTCCCAGTCCAACTCGATGAAGCAGCACTGCGCCGGCGTCCACATGAAGATGTATATCTACTCGCGGCGGGCGGCGAACAAGCAGACCGAATGACAAGCAGACCGACTGACAAGCAGACCGAATGACAAGCAGACCGACTGACAAGCAGACCGAATGACAAGCAGACCGAATGACAAGCAGGCCGACTGACAAGCAGACCGACTGACAAGCAGACCGACTGACAAGCAGACCGACTGACAAGCAGGCCGAATGACAAGCAGACCGACTGACAAGCAGGCCGACTGACAAGCAGACCGACTGACAAGCAGACCGACTGACAAGCAGACCGACTGACAAGCAGGCCGATTGACAGATGCGAGACACGCTCTCGCCCGTAGCTTCGCCCGCGTCGGTTACACGCGTTGATGCACTTTTTACATAATAATACACTTAACTATCGTGAGAAGTGAAGAGAGAGGCGCTACGATTGTACATTATATTATACCTACCTAATGTTAGATTTAATAAAAAATATGAATTTCCTCATTGTTTTTTTAAAAGCTTCCTATAATAGGTAATACTCACTTTTAAGGATTGCTTGGTGGTGATTATGACCACCCCAGTTTATGCGAGAACACTTCCTACCATCACTCGTTTGTTTAGGTTTCTAGACTTGATAGAAGGTAGATACGAGTATCAGTTTCCTATACTCGTGCACGCACGCAGGGCAAGGAGAAAACATGTAAACGAGGTGTTTCAATAGTTTATAGGCGAAAATGTATGGTGCATTGAAAAAGAAGCGAACAACGACTTATTATGTGATGATAAATCCTATACGTACGTAGCTCTACCTAATTAACTACACCAACTGACCAAATTCTTTCATACATATAGAGAAAATATTTTTTTCGTTTCGTCTCTTTCCGCCAAACCTGCTCGATGGGGTTTTGGCGGGAATCCGATAGTGAGACGTTGTTGGTTTTGTATTATTTTCTCAAACTTGTGTTTCTTCGAGTGTTAATGTGTCATGTGGGTGGAATATTAATCATTAAGTGTTCGTTAACGTGCACGAGTGTAGGCGAATGATATAAACTCAAAAAACGTGTCATTTCGCATTTTTTCCAAAACTCCCAGGAAGTTTCAGTACATAAAGCATCCACTACTTTACTGATTCGTGACTTTGTCGATGTAAATAATTGACTTGACTACTTGACCACGATTGCTATATTGCATTGACTTTCTTACTGTGAAAATAAGAAATACTTAATTATTAAAATACTTGACACTGGCTATATGCACAAACCGTGCGAAGCCATAAATAAAACAAAAAAAAAACCTGCTTGATCCTGAAATGTCAAATAGATTGACCTGACAGCTATAGGGTGACGTTGACACTGGTTAAGTACCTACGCAAATATTGCGAAGTCAAAACATACAGAAAAACAAAAATGGCCAAAAAAAGTTGGATGTTTACATTTTGTTCTGCGTGAAGCTGCGTGTTTAATTTCTTCTCCAATCCTATAATAAATCGTTAACAACAATGAATGAGACCGAAGAAATTGAGGACGAGCTCAAATTAGGCTTGGAAACAGAGAAACCTTTGTGTAGGTGCTGCATAGCGACGGAGAAGCGAATGATAGATGCGACTACGGTGGGACATTATTTCATGGATTTAGCCGGGATTAACGTAAGTAACTTTTACTAACCCCTCGGCGGCCGGCCGTCCTGGTACGGACTGCCCAGGCGAGATGGACAGCGCGGTCCTCTATTGATCATCATCATCATCATCATTAGCCTGAAGACGTCCACTGCTGAACATAGCACTCCCCTTACACCGCCACACCGAACGACAATTTGCCACTTGCATCCACCGCTTGCCTGCGACTCTTGATGTCGTCGGCTTTGATACTTGTGTAAAGTTGTTACTATCCTGTTAGGGTCGCCATGTAATGTTGGTTGGTTGGTGGTGAAAGAATTAAGTGAAAGAGCGGAGTTAAGGACGCATGTTTATTGCCAGGCGTCTACATGATGACTGCCTTAGTGATACTAATATATCAAATAACTACACTTAATGCTAAGTCGGCGGTTCCTATAAATAGGTCGGGTGTTTACACACTACATCACCCGCCTTATTGAAATAAAAAAAAAAATGTTTTCTTTAAAATATTTCTTTTTTTTTAAATTAATTATCAACCACAAAAAAAAATTCACTATCAACTATTTAAGATATACATTAATTGTTCCTGAAACCGACTTAATACAGATAATATACCTACTTATTGTACATAAAAAAAAATGTATAAAATTTTTCGCAGTATTTATTTTAAACATTTTATTTACTATTGGATTTATTATAATATACTGCAACAAGTACTAAGTACTAAGTATTTTTCATACATAATGACCGCGATATAAATTTACAATAATTATGATAGTTTGATTCATAGTTAGGTAGTAGTTTAGTTAGTTAATATCCTTTAACAAAAATCATAAATTTTACATTAGTCTATAAAACTATATAAAAACAAAAATAACATAAAATCTATTTAGTTAAACATCTGATTAAAAAAAAAATCTATCTATATTCGTTAAACACTGTAAAAGCACATTTTTTTTTTTTTTAATATTCTTTATTTCTACAACTTATGTATACTATGGTTACCCAATATTATTAATCTAAATTCCTAAGTTATGCCAACTGATCGGCTTTCAAACTTTTTATTAGCTCGAATTAATGCCTCGTGACTTGGCCAAATTAAAATAATCTTTGAGCTATCACCATTATTAAATTTTTCGAAATTGTTTGCCATTAAACTTTTTACTTGACCATTTATCGGCAATATACGATACAGTTTTATTAACTTTATTCTTCGTAACTCTTTTATTTTCTTATCGTCATCATTTTTCATCAACATTATATGCTTCAATTCTTTCTTTAAAACATTACCACTTTCAACATAATTATCCGCTTTAATATTATTTAATATAAATTCAGAATCATTTTTCCTCAGTGTCATAAAATTCTTCACCTCTTTCTTTATTATATTACTATTTTCAACATCATTATCCGCTTTCTTATTTTTCATCATAACATTACTTAACTTACTTTTAAATCTCTTATATTTCATATTATTTTCATCATACTCATTACTATTTCTTAATTCCATATTTGTATCCTTCTTCTTATCAATACATTTTAAGTCCTCAGACTCCTCGATTTTCTTATCTACCGCAGGTTGATCAGATATCGGCTTCGTCAAATCCAAGTTATTTGTCTCGAACCTATTCTTTTGAACGTTGGTGAAACATAAAATATTTTTAATTCGCATTGAATCTATTTGTTTCTTTTCATTTACCGCATTATCTTCCGTTTTAATCTTAACGTTATTAGTAAGACAATTTACATTTGGAATGCAGGTGGAATCACATTTCATTACTTTAGTTTTATGACTTGTCTCTAAAGTGCACTGAGCATCACCTACTTGCTGCATTTGCTGATCGCGCAAAGTATGAGCGTTGCTAGGCATGGTAACTTGACACGTCATATTCAAAGGCATGTTGCACAATGATTCGTATTTATTATTCCTCACGTTTGTGGAATTATAATTTTTACGTGGGATGTTATAACTATTTTTGTTTGAAACTTGATTATATCTATAAGATTTCTGGAATTCATCGTAAGATGGCATGATAACTTGTTCATCTAATGCACACTGTATGGCTTCTGGTAAAGATTTAAAATGTCTACATGAAATAATTGTACTTAACTTTGTGTTAGAAATTCCTTTTGCGAATATATTAATCGCCATTTTCTCATTAATTGGGTGTAAAATATTTATTTTGTCTCTATTACCTTCTGATTGTGATAACGTTAAATCAGTTAACAAGGTTTCAATTTCTTCTCCGTAGTTTTTAATTGATCTGTTCCCTTGTCTACAATTTGATAATTTAATTTGTAACGCAACTGAGCACATTTTAGGTAACAGTATATCTTTCATATCTTTTATTAAACTCTCAACATTATCATAATTTGGTTTCAAATAAAATTTTGCTACTTGTGTCAGTCTAGTTTTTAATACAAAATTAATTAAAAATTGCTTCGAATTTTCTGTCAACATACTACTGTATAAATCTATCCCGTCGATTAAAGATCTAGTTACATTTTCTTGTCCCGTCATTACAGGTAACAAGGCAATCGCCGTTTCGAAGTCAAAATTCTCCATGATAATAAGATTTAAAAAAATATACTAAAATTGAAAACTTGTAAATAAAATAAAATTACTTAAATCCAAAAAAAAAAAACTTGTATAAACAGGTCACCTAAACAAAATTTCTAGTAAACAATATTTCTCTCAATAATCACTTCAAAATATGTATTGTTCAATTACTTACTTTTCGCCTCCATAATTAATAACTCACAAAAATATAACACGTTTTCGTATAAAGTTCACTGATGCCGGTTGGGCAGGACTCTGGACTCCAAATCCTGGTTCCTGGCGCTGATACTCGCTGCTACTATCCGTCTTGCGCTTGGGCCGGGCTATACCCTGGACACCGATCCTTGATCCCGTACTCCATGAGGCCGAAGATAACTTGTCTTCATAATATTTTTTCTTCGTAAAATTATTCTTTCTTCTCCAAATATTTCTTCATTTCTTCTTATATTATTCTTCATTAAATTGTGTACTGTGTTCACAATAATAATTCTTATTCTTCGTAAAATTCAATTCTTCATTTTTTATTCTTCAGTATAATAATGTTCTCTTTCTTCCCCACATATTTTTTCATTTCTTCTTATATTATTCTTCATTAAATTGTTTACCGTCTTCACAGTAATAATTCTTATTCTTCGTAAAATGTAATTCTTTCTTCATAACTTATTCTTCAATATAATAATGTTCTTTGTTCATTTATTTTCTTTTTTCTTATTCTTTATAATTTCATCTTCATATTTAATACTTCATTTTTTCCTTATATCATTTATTTACGATTACCCTGTCGTTTCTTCTTCATATTATTTGCTTTATATTCTTCTTTGTTGATTTTTTCTTTCTTCCTTTGCTGGCATTCTTATATAATTATTTCTCCATTATATTGTTGGACTCCTTGGTTCGCAGTGGCAGGGTCGCCATGTAAAGTTGTTACTTGTTGTTAGGGTCGCCATGTAATGTTGGTTGGTTGGTGGTGAAAGAATTAAGTGAAAGAGCGGAGTTAAGGACGCATGTTTATTGCCAGGCGTCTACATGATGACTGCCTTAGTGATACTAATATATCAAATAACTACACTTAATGCTAAGTCGGCGGTTCCTATAAATAGGTCGGGTGTTTACACACTACACTTGTCTTAAATAAATGTCTTTATATTTGGGACTGTTTCAGTAGGTACCTGTAGATTACTATTTGTTGTATTGAAATCTGTCATTCCGTTGGGAAGATAATATTATTGTACATACATACATACATACAGTCACGCCTTTTTCCCGTCGGGGTAGGCAGAGACTACATCTTTCCACCTGCTACGAGCCTGACACACCTCTCTCGCTTCTTCTACTTTCATGACTTGCTTCATACATGCTCTCCGGTTATGCGTACTCTTGACTTGACCTTTCCTTAAGACGTCTTCGATTTGCTCGTGGTACGTCCGTCTACGTCGACCCCTACCGGCTGGTCCACTCACACTAGATCCATAAATCTGTTTCGTAAATCTACTTTCATCCATCCTCTCTAGATGTCCAAACCATCTAAGCATTCCTTTCTCTATTTTTGTCACTACATCTTCTACCATTCCGCATCGTTCCCTTATCATGCTGTTCTCCACTTTGTCCATCAGAGTCACTCCAATCATACTTCTCAGACTTCTCATTTCCACAGCATTAATTTTACTTTCATGCTTCTTCTGCCATACCCAGCATTCACTACCATACATAAGCGTAGGCACCAACACTCCCCTGTGCACAGCCAGTCGTGCCTTTTTGGACACTTTCTGACTGCTCACAAATTTATGTAGAGCCCCATTAACTTGATTTCCGGCTAACACTCTCTCCGCTCAATATCACTATCATTCTTACCATCTCTTGTAAACTTTGATCCCAAGTACACAAATTCTTCCACTTGTTCCAATCTCTCTTCTGAAATCTTAACTTCACAGACTGCCATTCTTTCTTCTCTTTCAAAAACCATTATTTTCGTCTTGCTTATATTCACTTTCATCCCTTTACTTTTCAAAGCATCATGCATAATATTAACCATCGCTTGCAACTCCTCCTCCGATGATGCTAACAGAACCTGATCATCAGCGTATAGGAGGCATTTGACGGTTAAATCATTCATTCTTAGTATATTATTGTAAAGTAACAAATAAGGCATTTTTGTTACTGGTCTAGTTATTTAGGAAAAAATTACCTAAGGAGCTATATAGTAATATATGGTGCGATAGAATGATGATGATGATGATGAATGTTAAATATGTATGCTTAGTTACAGTAAAGGTGCGGCTGCGCCTGCACACTTTCTATTACAATAAACCGGTGCGCTACTAGCAGTATCTTTTAATGGTTGTGTCCTGGACCACATAGCTAACACTCCACATACACAACAATGATAAAGGGGGAATAACTTGACTGTTTAAATAATATTACTCATTCATATGTTTATTGACAAGCAGTGGGAATCGGAAGTATGAAAAGATTGAATGAACGGGAATGTAGCCAGCATAATTATGTGCCAATGTGCCTGAATAACAAAAAATATTATTTATTTAGATTAAACTTGGCAATGATAAGTTTCTTGGCATGTCACCGAATGGCACTCAATCTATGAAACTGTAAGTGTGTGTCGCTTACGGTCGAAATTAATAATCAATCCTAATCCAAATTTTGCTATCTGTGATTGATATCACAATCCATTTTAGGGTCAAACGTGCCAATAACCGATCTGTGGATTGGTTTATAAAGGCAGATTGGAGATCGATCGAACTATAGGCTGCAATCCAAGATTTATTTCAATCTTGGATAGGAGATACAATATTAATTTCGGCCGTTAGTTGTAAAGTTTCTCTAAACTGTCATTTATCTTGTTTCAGATCCTAGAGTCGGACGGTCTGCCGCGCTGGATATGCTACGAGTGTTCCGCTCTGCTCCAAAAGGCAGTCGCCTTCAAGTACAAGATGCTCCGCGCTCAGACCATGCTCTACGAGTACATCACTAGATGCGCACCCGTACGTTCATGTGTCACTAAAGAATCCTACTAATATTATAAACGCGAAAGTTTGTGAGTATGTATGTTTGTTGCTCTTTCACACAAATCTACTGAATGGATTTTTATGAAACTTCACAACAACATAGCTTGTATATCAGAATATCACATAGATTACAATTCATAAAGATATATCGTATATTATTATCCAAACGGGGGTGAAACCACGGGACGCAGCTAGTATGCCATGAATCGATTAGTGCTCGATCACATCAACTCGCGGGCGCGGTGGCGGTCATGTATTCTAAGTTCTTGTTACAGTTCCCGCTCGATGCCCAAGACCCGGAGCTAGCGGAGTATGTGAGTCCGCAGCTCTGCACCTCACTCACTCTCTCACTCGACTCTCTGAAGAGTAAGCAGGGGTTCCACAAGGTCCTGCAGGTTAGTCGTTTACTGAGCTCTCACTTCCGCTGAAGGAACACATCGCTCCCCCCTTGTCCATCGCGCCCCACACACAGACAATTTTGTTCAACATGGTCGATTGGCATTGACAGGTAGGTATTTTGAGAAATTGTTTTATTTCATTACAAGTGCGCGATAGAACCAAATAGTGGTAAAACGTAGTAGTTAGTTCGGCCGATTGGAACTAGGTGGCGCGACTTAAAACTAGTATCATGTGACGATGTGGTAGAAGCCCATCCTGCCTGGCCGTGGAATTAGAGGTGTCAATAACCTCCGCAGCACGAGAAGCAGCGGGTGAAGTCCGAGCTGGGGTCGGTGGGGCTCCCGTGCCGGCTCGGAGCCCTGCTCGAGGTGGAGGCGGCGGCCGGAGCGCCCGCCGTCAAGTACGAGGACTTCGACTGTGACGACGTGCCTCTGGAAGAATTCAGGTAGGAACTACTTATCCCGACGCAAAAACGACGGGGGGTTATAAGTTTGACGTGTATGTGTGTGTCTGTCCTCGTAGGTCCCGAACGTATGAACTGATATTGATTTTGGTTTTTTTTATGTATCATTGAATCGGTAATGATTTTAGCTATTTTTGATGAAAATCGAAATAAGATGGCCGCCGCCACAAAATGGAGGATTACGTATTTTTTCACTCCCTCAACATGGGTATCAAATTTAAAGGACTTGACTATTAGAATACGTACACAATGAAATAAATTCTTATTCAAGACGGTTGCATTAACTTAAAAATGTAAATAAATGATAATTTTATCGGGTTTTTTTTTACTTTTATACACATTTTTGCAAGGTTGTTAAGGTTGTCGCTTGGTTATGAAATATCGTACCGTACATCGCTAAATTACTTGACAAATTTGGTAGAAACGTTTATTCACACTAATTCCACTCATTTGTTAGATCGTGGAACTAGTGACAAAAAAAATCGCAGCAGCTCGATTTTGGGCACGCTACCATAGATTACTAAATAGTTTACCATAGATTACTAACGCTAGGCTCGCGCTTTTTCATTTTAGATAGATTATAGTTAATTTACCGCACTGATATTTCAGCGCTCGCTTCGCTCACACTTTCATATTTCATTCTACGAGTTTAAATTAGTGACTTAATAGAAACCTCAAAAAAAATCCATTTTCGCTTCGCTCGCGCTTTTGACTTTGAAATTAAGTTCAAGTCAAGTTAATTTCAAGCTCTTACAAATTCTTCGTTTTAGGTCTACAGCTGAAGAAATACTGAATGAAATAATAGACAGCACAGATATCAAGACGGAGCCAGAAGTTAAAAGAAAGAAGAAGAAGGAATCCAAAGCTAAGAAGAGAAAGAAGAGGTTGGTGTCTCACTTTCATTGTGCATTATACACTTCTGGTGTCCCGAGTTAACTTAAGCGATCGACTAATGTATAGTTGTCTCTATCTAGCACTAAGCAAATGACAAGGACAGTGATACGTACTTCTTTAGTAGTTACTAGGGGTTGAAATTTAAATACTAAAACCAGGATTTCGAAAATATTGTAACACATTTATACCATCTTCACTTGTAGTGATGGTGGCCGAGCAGTAACTTGTACGCTTTAGAGTCCAACGATACCGGGTTCGAACCTCGGCCCCGCATCGATGACGTTTCGCAAGTTATGTGCGGTTTTCCATCGCTCCGTGCTGCGGAGAGCGCGTTAAGCCGTCGGTCCCGGTTGTTGTCGATTGGTCGCAGTCGTGAAGCCACGTCAGAGGCCATCAGGCGGCCTGACACACTCTGACACTAGAGGCTACAACCTCATACGAGACACAAACAACTTGTAAATGAAAATCAATGTAGTAAAATATTAGAAGTCAATTTTAGCATATTTGTAATTGTCAAAGAAGCGAAACCCTTTAACAAGAGTTGGACAGATATTTCTAAACTTTCTTTCGACAAAATCTACGTCTATCACTCGCGTTGTCTTACTCAATCCTGGCATTCCTAATTATTTTACTTGTGAATTTGTTATTGAGTTAGAAAAAGCGAGGGTTAGACGTAGATACACGATAGACGTCGAGAGAGAGAGAGAGAGAGAGATAGAGTTACTCCATGAGATTAAAAATCCGAGGATAGTAGATCGCGCTTGGTGACGAGGGTCTGATGATGGAGCCGCGAGGGAGATAGCGGAAATGTTACGCGTTTTTTTTTTCAGTGAAGACGAAACGGAACCGGACATCCCTAAGAAGAAGTTAATCCGGAAACCGATCGAAATAGATCCGGACAAAATCAAAATCGTCGTCCTGAATCCGGAGGAGCAATTCAAACAGAGAGAGGTAGATCTACCATATTTTTCAACTAGATTCACTCGTTCTGACCAAAATAAAAGCAGTGTAAGTTACTCCTTATAATATGAGCTATCTGCCAGTGAAAGTCCCATCAAAAACGGTCCACCCGTTTCGGGGATTAGCCGGAACAAACATACAAGACATTATTATAAGTAGTATGGGATGTCACTTTTCAGCCGAATAAAAATATATTTTTCTAATTGAAAGCATGTAGTTTCTGATGGACCCCACAAAAATTTCATCACACTCGCTTCAGTAATTTGGTTTCCAAATAAAAATACAAAAAAAAAAAAACGTTTGTTAAATTATTTAACAAAATTTATTTACTTGTTTTTATCTCTTGTATTAATTTATTCGGGTTAGTGGTGTTTGGTCACAGTGTAATTTGGTCATACGCAAAAACCAGTGCAAATTGGCCACACCTGCGTTTAGTTTTTTATTTAGATGGATATTGAGTGCAAATTGGTCGCGGATCAATAATTTGTTTGTACTTCATTTTCTTCTTTCATAGTGTTCAATGTAGAATTTATTGTACTTATTGTATTGTATTTATTAGTCAAAAAAGGCAATTTTTGTAAAAAATAGGCAATAAAATCGCACTTTTACAAATCGAACAGCTAATTCTCGTTATTAAAGAGAACCATAAAACATAAAGTATAATAATAATAATTCAGCCTGTAACTGTCCCACTGCTGGGCAAAGGCCTCCCCTCACTATCGTGAGGAGGGTTAGGCCATAATCCACCACGGGGGCCCGGTCCGGGTTGGTGGATAACATGCCTCCGAATTAATTCTCGGGCATGTTGGTTTCCTCACGATGTTTTCCTTCACCGAAAAGCGAGTGATAATTACGTACATATGTTTAACATGAAACACATTGGTACGTGCCCGCACTGGGATTTGAACGAGCCACCTCCGTTTTCGAAGGCGGACGTTCGCCCACTAGGCTACCACCGCTTAAAAACATAAAGTATGATAAATTAAATTAAACAGTAAATAATTATGGTTTTATTTTGGAAAAAGTATGTTTCCCTCTTGATTGCATTGTGCTGTATTGTGTTTGTTTGTATTTCAGGAGGAAAGCAAGGCGAGCCTGAAGTTTCCGTACCAGTGCAGTCTGTGCTACAAGGGGTTCAACTTCGAGTCCAAGCTGCAGAACCACATGAGAAAGCACAGCCCGGTGCGTGCACACTTGTTCAGGTTCCAAAATGGAATGAACAACTTCGGATTATTACTCCCCGAACTAAAACTGTTCAGTTGTATAAAAATGGTAGAATTTTCACAAAAATCGTTAAAAATAGTTCAGTGTTCCGAAAATCGTTCAGTTTCTCAAAAATCGTTCAGTGTTCCAAAAGTCGTTCAGTGTTTTAAAAATCGCAGTGTCCCAAAATTGTTGAAATCGTAGTGTTCCGAAAATCGCTTAGTTCCGAATAACGTTTATTTCCGAATATCGTTCAATGTTCCAAAATCGTTCAGTTTTCAAAAAATCGTTCGTGCTTAAAAAATCATTCAGTGATCCAAGAATCGTTCAGTGTACCAAAAATCGTTCAGTGTTCCAGAAACCTTTGAATATTCCTTGACTGTGTGCACGTTCCAGTCTCGCGGCTCGTTCTCGTGCGCCCTGTGCCGGATGCACCTGCCCTCCGCCTACAGCCTGGCCGTGCACTCCCGCATACACACGAGGCGCTACGAGTGCCTCCGCTGCGGCCGCCGGATGATCGACCGCGCCAGCATTTACCATCACTACAGGTATCGACATCGTATCTTCTATCTATCTCTTGTCGCAAGTCTACAATGTTTTGTAAAAATTTCGATTGGCGCAGTCGGTAGGATATACTTTTTTTTTTACTGGATTTGCTTCGCGGTTTTTCCCGCCATGGCTATGAGTAATTTAAGCAGCCTACGTTACATGTTAACTGCGCTATCGGCCGATGAAAGTCTCGTGAAAATCGGTTCGGCCTCTTCGAAGAAACATACAAACAAAAATTTAAAAGTTATATTTTTTTTCATATTACGCAAACACTGCAATTTTATTTATTTCTACATTTTCGGTTTCAGGACACAGCACGAAGGCATAACTACTCTCATAACTTGCAACCTATGCGGGAAAGTGTCTAGGTGAGACTATTGTTCACTTGTGTCGGGTACCGGGCGAGGTTGCGGTTAATGTTCAAAACATTATTTACGTTAAAATATTACTAATTTATTGTTTAAGATTATAACTAAAATGTTGACTGTTTATTTTAGAGGCACCCGGTCGACGCGTTAACCTAATTTGCACCGACTGTAGAAGCCTTTAAAATATTTAGGTAATGACACGCACACGTCATACGCAAATGGAAAAACTGAAGTATATATCCCATCAAAAACATTACATGTACAAAAATGCACAAGTCTCGCAACGCAGTTTATCTGCCGTAAAAAGTTGTGATATCGAATGTAAACCAAGTCGGTTAATTCAATACCTACCTACTTATTTATTTCTTTGGTAAATAGAGTGACTTGGCAATTGCACACTTCAACATAAATCTACATAGCGCTTTGTACTTGTATTTGTTTGAAAGTATACCTACACGGAAGACTATATTATTTAGATTACTTAGTAGATTATGCTGCCGTGTACAATCGCCAAGACACTCTATTTACCAAAGAAATAAATAAGTAGGTAGGTATTGAATTAACCGACTTGGTTTACATTCGATATCACAACTTTTTACGGCAGATAAACTGCGTTGCGAGACTTGTGCATTTTTGTACATGTAATGTTTTTGATGGGATCTCATTTCTTTTTGTAGGTTTTCTTTCTTTATTAAGTTTTTTTTCGAAACACGCATCAACGCGCGCCTCACGCCTGGCGCCTGGCGCCCGGCCGAGGCCCCTTGCGAACATAGGTCATGCTCATAGATTATCATTCATGAACGAGTGTCTTTGCGTCTCCACAGATGCATATTAGGTATAAGGTACGTAGGTACCTATTTTAATGTACCTAGATAACGAATTTGTTCAACCTATAAAAGTGTAGGTAGGTATAGTATAGGAATTTGTATCTCTTTATCTGCGGTAGGTGTAGGTACCTATCGTGGAAGTTTTTAAAAAGCGCTCTACTGTCGAATTTCTCGCAGCCATTTCTCATTTTTAACCCCTGTTACCCATTTCATTCAATTTCAATGAAGTCTAATTATGAACTGTAAAAGTAACTTTGTAATCACATACAATTTAATGGGATTTATATGGGAATACAAAGTTATTTATGCAGATTATATATCTAGAAAACGGGATGAAAATTATGGAATGTCAGAATTTTTCCTTGGTTTATAGGCTAAACAATAGCTATATTCAAAATTTGTTACTTGTGGGACGGCTAGAAGTACCTTAGAATTTTGATGATCGGTCAGTCAGTCAGTCAGTCAGTCAGTGGGCAACGAAATTAAGCAACTTTGACTTGAAATAATTCTTAAACTACTGGTTCAAATTTAATGTAATTTTGATTATTATCTGTAAACGTGATGCCCTCTTGGTCACTGAAAATTTAGGCTTCTAGTTGTATCCATAACGAAGTTACAGGGGGTCGAAAATGGCCCGAATCGCTTCGAGAAAAGGATAGTACGGCCGTGCCTTTTGTTTTGCTCGACTTGGCGGGGGCACTGCCGTGCCCCCAGATGTACATCAAAATTTGACGGTCTTTCAAATTGCAATATAGCATAGTTGTAACTATGATAGATTTATGATACGAAGAGCTGGAGTTCGGTTCTCGATTGCCGTACTTTGGTTTTGTTGGAAAATATTTTTCTAGACCTTTTGGTTATCCATTGTGCCTAGATTACCCACCTAGTTTTTCTGCTTATTAGAACCACAATCAATACGCTTTCTAACAGCCAGCCAACGAGGATATTTTGACAGTCATCGTGCGGTGTGGAGCATCGTGGTGCAGCCCGAAACTCAGTAGGTTCGGGCTATGACTGCGTACTAGATCGATTAGTGAAATGAAAGAATACATTAGGTTCAAAAATATTTATTTACAGATATTCTATATTAAAAATCTATGCCTTTTGCATTTTTTTAACCCTTCTCAGAACAAGTTCTTGTAGGTATAGGTTCCACTGGTGAAATGAAGCACACAAAGTAATATTTTTTCTTTCTTGCGATTCTTAGCTGTCCTTGTACCTGTAATCCAAAATAACACCATAACTTTTAAATGCCTAAACAAATTTGGATGTACTATAGGGCTTCGTTATTTGCTAATGTTGGTACCACACCACCCCTATTCATTTCTGTAGTAGCGTATAATGTCTTGAGTAGAGGTACATAACGATTGAACATAAATAATCACAGGTTTGCATTACAATAATTTCATCTCGTCTGTATAAGGAATCTGCACAGTACAGAATTTATATGCGTGTTCAAATCACGTCGGGGTCACCAGTATAGGGTCGCGGGTGCCCGTATAGAGTAAGCGGGTATAGGTCCCTATATTACCTTCAGATGTTCGGGTAAATAGAAGGTGTAGCAGGAATAGGTAGAGATATAAAACACACAGGAACTGACGATGGAGTAGGTATATTACATTAGCGATGACACAGGCACTATATACACAGGGTAAAGGATGATATATATACATGCAAAACGCTAGTAAATAATAAAGAATTTAAACAATAAAATAGCGAGCAGTACCTATTACAATAAAAATCTTGACATGGAATGTAATGTCAGTCTGACTAAACATCTTTCTTTTTCTGCGGAGGCCAGTGTGCGCCTCCGTATGAAACCTCCTTTGCACCGCGACATTAGTGCTGCGGTGCGAGTCGGTAACTGATGTCGACTATCGACATCGACCAACTAGCATTTATCGTATGAAACTATAATACAATGATTGAATGAATGAGAATGAAAATGAGTAGGAAGGTTGCCTACATTTGTACCAAGAAATTTGTTGCACGTTAACAATGGGTTCAATACTTACGAAACATCTTCGCCATGGAAACCCTTGAGCGGAGCACGAACACGTTTTCAGCCACATACAGGTCCAGAATAACTGTGAGCTCGATTTTGATGTTTTTGCTCTATACATTTTTATCATCGTCCGTGAAAACAGGAACTCTCCGACCTAACCTAAAAATCAAAATAATTATATTTAAAATGTTGGAATGTTCTTACGTATGTGATAGAAAAATAAAACGGTTTTCACGGTTCACAACACTGAACATAATATGAAATATCGTCAACTCTTGAATCTTACAATTTTTATTTACCAAGCCGGTGACTACAGAGAACGAAACGTGACAGTCTGACACTGACAGACAGTGTCACGTCACGATCACGGAGATACCAGTTGATAATTAGGTACTGTATTACCATGCCAGTGCACAACAGCCAAAAGTACGAGGGTGAATCAAAAAATTCTTGGAATCAATATTAAAAAATGCAAAGATTTAAATAATAATATTTTATTTTTCTACATAATCTCCCTCCAATGCAATGCATTTAGAATAACGCGTTTCTAACTTCCTTATTCCTTGTGAAAAAAAATTATTTTCTTGACTCTCGAAAAAGTCCTCTACGGCAGCTATAACCGCGTCATTATCGTGAAATTTTGTTCCACGAATTTCCTCTTTTAATTTTGGAAATAAGTGAAAATCACTTGGGGCTAAGTCCGGAGAATATGGTGGGTGGTCAAGGAGATTGAAGCCAGCACAGCGGATTGCGTTGAGCGCAACTTCCGATCGATGAGCAGGAGCGTTATCTTGAAGGAACAACACGCCCAACGACAGTTTTCCACGACGTTTTTCTTTAATCGCTTCACGCACTTTCGGGATTAAATTTGCATAATAGGGTCCAGTAATCGTCTGGCCTTTTGGCATGTAATCAATAAAAAGGATTCCTTCACTATCCCAGAACACAGAGGCCATAACTTTGCCAGCGGTAGGAGCAACTCGAAATTTCTTAATGGATGGAGAGGATGGTCGTTTCCAAGACATGCTTTGTCTTTTAGTTTCAGGATCAAAATGGTGGACCCACGTTCCATCCATGGTGACAAGACGACGGCAAAAATTATCCGAATCACGCTGGAACATTTCGAGATTACGCTTGGAAATTTCCAAACGTCGCTTTTTGTTTTCGTCGGTTAACATTCGTGGCACCCATCTTGCAGACACTTTTTTGAACCCCAGTGAATCAATTAAAATGGATTGAACGCTACCAAAAGATATCTTTAGGATCTCAGCTATATGTTTTATAGTCATTCTTCTGTCTTCCAAAACCAGATTCTCAACCTTTTTGACATTTTCTTCTGTAACGGAGGTTGAAGGCCGCCCAGAACGCGGGTCATCTTTACAGCTTGATCTACCTCTTTTAAATTCAGCCACCCAGTACGCAACCGTAGAATAGGGTACAGCATCACCCCCTAATGTCTGCTGAATGTCCAAAAAAATTTCCTTCGTAGACATTTTTTTCAAACAGATATTTTATCACCGCACGTAACTCACTTTTATCCATAATTTTGACTTTTTAGCAACTCGTTGCACAAAAAAATTTATTACATGCGAACGAACTGACAAAAACAAGTGTCAGTCTGCATAAATATAGTGTGATAGACACTCTTTAATTTGAATATCGAACTTGATCCAAAAAGGTTTCATATATATGCACTTCTAAGAACTTTTTGATTCACCCTCGTACTGTACCAGTTGTACCACAGGTATTGTACTCTGCCTTGATTGAACACGTCTTATCGTCATCGCGTCGTCTTTGTCGTCGGGAACCAACCGAGTTATTGCTATAATTATTTAAAATAAAATTACGTAGGTACCTATTTAAGATAAAATACTTATTCAATTATTTAAGTTTCTTTTTTTGCTCTTATCTGTTTACTGGTATACCTTGCTCATTAATTTTCTTTGTTGATGATATTGTTGGAAAGTTGAAACCCCTATAATTAATTAGCATGTTCAAAGTAACAAAGTTCTACAATACAAATTATTCATAATATCTTTTAAGAAAAAATGACCAAAATATTACATTCAGTTATACTTAGTATAGTACGAGAGTAATGTGATAATGTAGTAAGTGACACAAAATCTACCACGTGCAAGATTCTGGCAGCACTGAATTGGATACGTCACCTGGAGCTTATTTTATTATTTTGAATTACATAATATAAAACGGCAACGCCCGATTACGGTTCGATTATATCGCGGATATGCTCACGCAAAGTAATGTCTTCTTGCTCCCACGGGCCTAGTGTGTCAACGTCGCATAGTGTCAATCTTTTTGAGACACAAGATAGCCTATGTCCGTCTCATAGGTCCAATCTATTCCTATACGTACCAAATTTCATCGAAATACGTTCAGCCGTTTAGCCGTGAAAAGGCAACAAACAGACAATAAACAGAGTGAATTTCACATTACTAATATTAGTATGGATTATAATATTATTTAAGAACTTTTATATTTTGGACTCTGGGATTTTATCACTTAAATAATAAAACTGTTAATGTACCTAGTAGGTGGATCGTTCATCTAATTTAGCTTTTTGTTATATTGGGTTGGAATGAGAAAATAAAATTTCACATCTAAATACGAGTACATTAATTGTATAATATTTTTATTAAGTCTAAACGGTTATGTACATATTTTTCTTTCAATAAAATAATGACCAACTTTTATTAGATAAACCGCTTATTTAACAGATCGCCGGCGCGTAACTTCTTTACGTTCTAATAGTTCAATATTCTTTGGAAGTGAGAGTCGGCACTTGAAGGTCGCGGAGCTGAAACTTTTATTACGCCGTTTCGCCGCTGTTTCTTCGTGCGCTGCAGTCGGATTGTGAAATGTCAGTAGCTGCCCTCTTCGTCTTAATATTTTATTACTGTAATAATAATTATGAGTGCCTACCCATCGTAACTGACAAAAGTATCTGAGCACTCGGTAAACTGTTCATAGTTTTTGACAAAACAAGGTACCTACCTAATAGATCTATTCGTTAAATTATTTCAAAGTACAGTCGCAAAGTATTAAAAATCAACAAACGGTTTTGATTTGACGCGCCGGCTGAACCGTTTTCGATGGCGCTCCCTCCGTTTCCAGCAACAGCAAGACGCACCGCGGCCACATGCGCAACCACCACTCGGGGGAGCGGCCCAAGTGCGACCAGTGCGGGAAGAGCTTTGTCAACAAGGATTCTCTTACAGAGCACATGCAGTGAGTAAACAGTGTTATGAAAGAAACAGAGATTATGCAATTTTATAATGTGGCATACTGCAGGATTCTGCGACGTCAAAGTCAAAATTGTGGCATTAAAGTCAAAGTCGCGGTATCGACGTCAAAGTCGCGGCATCAAACTCAAGCTCGCGACATCAAAGTCAAAGTAAAGACCGTGCATTGCAAAGGAAATAGGCTCGAAAATCATTTGTCCTTAGGATCTACAAGGACCTAATCATGCCGAAAATAAGGTTGAAAAGCCTTTATTATTTAGGATCCACTAGGACCTTATCATCCTTAAAATAAGGTCGAAAATCCTTTGTCATCTAGGATCCACGAGGGCGTCAAGAACTACGAGTGCTCCGTGTGCGGCAAGCGGTGTCGGACGCGGACGCAGATCAAGCACCACCAACTGAAGCACAGCGACAGCCGGGACTACTACTGCGTCGAGTGCGACGTGAGGTGAGCGGTAGTGCGCACGGACGATGTGTATAGCACACTAGCTGACCCGACGGACGTTGTCCTGTCATTGTCTCCATAGGAAAAAGCTGCCTCTCCTTCTGTCAAACCGAGTGACAGCTGTCAACTGTAAAACTGAGTGAAAGCTGTCAACTGTCAAAGTGAGTGACAGCTATGAACTGTCAAAATTAGTGACAGTAGTCAACTGTACAACCCGATTTTAACAGAAAATTTTCCCGTGATAACGGGATAAATAGTATCCTATATCCTTCTCCTGGTCCTCAGCTACCTTCCTACCAATTTTCAGGCAAATCGGTTCAGCCGTTCTTGAGTTATAAAAAGTGTAACTAAGTGGTTGAGCAATGGGAGTGCTGTGCTCGGTGTCGCGGGTTCGATTCCCGCCCGGAACAAATATTTTTTCACTCCACAAATGTTTGTTTCTGGTGTGGGTGTGATGTGTGTGTGTAATTGTATGTCTGTAAGTGGTGCCCACGATGCACGAGCAAGCGTAGTGTTGGGCAACGTTTAAAAAAAATAGAATATATATTATCTTGTTACAGATTCAAAACGGCTCACAGCTTGCGCCAACACCTACAGAAGAGTCTGAAACACAAAGACGAGGCGAGCCTCAAGTGAGTTTCATGCGTTTACAGCCACTGGTTATAGTCCAAGTCAAATCATTTATATAATAGCACTTTTATATTTTTTTTATGCTACATTTACCTGAAATCTATATCCCATCAAAAACATTACATGTACAAAAATGCCCAAGTCTCGCAACGCAGTTTATCTGCCGTAAAAAGTTGTGATTTCGATGTAAACCAAGTCGGTTAATTTAATATGTATTTGGATAACTGTTATCCAAACACTGTCATAAATTTATAGGGTCCCTAATTGTACTCCCGCTATGGTTGTAGTAGCGGTGTGAGCGCGCGTTGTCACTTTCAAGGAGTCCTACCCGCTCCCCGCACGGAGGACATACACATTGCGCCGGCAGGTTCGGTATACATAACGCGCCGGCAGGTTCAAGTATACATAAAGCGCCGGCAGGTCCGGTATACATAACGCGCCGGCAGGTCCGGTGTACATAACGCGCCGGCAGGTCCGCTATGTACACCGGACTCTACCGCTATGAGCTCGGCGGCAGGTTGTGTACAGTGAGCTCGGCGGCAGGTTGTGTACAGTGAGCTCGGCGGCAGGTTGTGTACAGTGAGCTCGGCGGCAGGTTGTGTACAGTGAGCTCGGCGGCAGGTTGTGTACAGTGAGCTCGGCGGCAGGTTGTGTACAGTGAGCTCGGCGGCAGGTTGTGTACAGTGAGCTTGCGGCAGGTTCCCGTGCCCCCGCTGCGGGCGGCGCTACGGCAGCGGCGCGGCGCTGGCGGCGCACGCGCGCGTGCAGCACGAGGGCGTGCGGGCGCACGCGTGCGGGGCGTGCGGCGCCGCGCTCGCCTCGCGCCCCGCGCTGCGCAAGCACGCCGCCGCCGTGCACGCCGGCCTGCGCGCCGCGCCCCGCCACGTCTGCGACACATGCGGGAAGGCGTTCCGGGTGAGATGGGGGGTTTTTTTAATAGGAAAAAGTTTTATTACTCGTCATATTCACATTTGTCATACAACGATTTAAATGTTCATACATAATGATATAATCAACTAATGTCGAATCACAGTCACACTTGTGCCCGATTTCTGAATCCCCAGTCGGCTTCGACTAACCGTGTGCAGTTATCTCTGTCTGGCACTAAGCAAGTGACAGAGACGTGAGTCTAGCGCCGCCCTCCCCCGCAGGGCAAGAGCGTGCTGACCAACCACATGCGCACGCACACGGGCGAGAAGCCGTTCCCGTGCGCCGCGTGCGGGCGCGCCTTCACGCAGCGCACCGCCATGCGCACGCACCAGCGCCGCGTGCACTGCAAGCCGGCCGAGCCGCCCGCGCCCGCCGCTGCCAGCAAGGTGACCGTAGCACGTAGCACTCCACTAGCTAGACATGATTACACACGTAGCACGTAGCGCTAGACATGATTACACACGTACGTAGCACGTAGCGCTAGACATGATTACACACGTAGCGCGTAGCGCTAGACATGATTACACACGTAGCGCGTAGCGCTAGACATGATTACACACGTAGCACGTAGCGCTAGACTTGATTACACACGTAGCGCGTAGCGCTAGACATGATTACACACGTAGCGCGTAGCGCTAGACATGATTACACACGTAGCACGTAGCGCTAGACTTGATTACACACGTAGCGCGTAGCGCTAGACATGATTACACACGTAGCGCGTAGCGCTAGACATGATTACACACGTAGCGCGTAGCGCTAGACATGATTACACACGTAGCACGTAGCGCTAGACTTGATTACACACGTAGCGCGTAGCGCTAGACATGATTACACACGTAGCACGTAGCGCTAGACTTGATTACACACGTAGCGCGTAGCGCTAGACATGATTACACACGTAGCGCGTAGCGCTAGACATGATTACACACGTAGCACGTAGCGCTAGACTTGATTACACACGTAGCGCGTAGCGCTAGACATGATTACACACGTAGCGCGTAGCGCTAGACATGATTACACACGTAGCACGTAGCGCTAGACTTGATTACACACGTAGCGCTACGCGCTAGACTTGATTACACACGTACCACGTAGCGCTAGACATGATTACACATGTAGCGCGTAGCACTAGAAATTATTACACACGAAGCACGTAACGCTAGACATGATTACATAATACACACGTAGCACGTAGCGCTCAACGAACTAGACATGTAGAATGGAATCTTTTACTTGAATAAGAAGGTTTTACATACAATTTGTGAACAGAATAAAATTAACAATTGTCCGTATTGTTGCAGCCGCCGCCGGTACCGCCGACCAACATGCTTCAGAACAATATGATGTACCTCGAACTAGTTGAGAATCCTACCCGTGTCCACCACTAGATGGCGTTAATATCAACCTTTTTTTTATTAATGGCAACATTGATGCTTTCTGTCATTTGGTAGGAATGTTGTCGTATCGTTTTATGAATAATGGTGACCTTTTTATCGCGTGTGAAACCGTGGAGTTATGTGTTCTGTGTGGCACTGCAAATATTATGGGCAGTGGCGCTTGCCATCGTTCGAACGACCTGCACATGTTGCCGCTTGTAACTAAACATAAGGAAATCAATCTCCTTTATATATTTCTATATTCTATACCTATATATAAATGTTGCAATATATTGAAGTGACTGCCATCTGGCGGCGAGAGCGAAGACTTAATTATTGTATTTTTCATAGAATCGTATAGTTGTAGTTAGGCTAAGAATAATAATAATTGATCTCTATTATATATAATTATGACTGCGTGTTTTATTTTTCCACGAGATATTGTCATTTTGACATAAGCCCTCGTGGCTTTACGTTAGAAGCATGGACTTACTACCTAAAAGGATTGAGTACCGCGGAAAAAAACGTACCGAAAAAGAAGGAAGTGGCCACACCAGAGATTTGCATTTCTTTTTCGCCAACGCATGTAGCAGCCATGACTCAATAAAAGAAATGCCAGTAGAAAAAAATAATTACAAGAGGGTTTAAAATATTAAAACGTTTTTTTATATTAACCATTTAGGTCTATTAGGAAAATAATTAAGACCCAAATGTCAACTAAAATTGGTTATAATAACTCGCGTATTGGACATTTCTTCGACAACATTTTTTTATTCAATTTTTGAAGGCTGGCAATATGAAACGACAAGGACAAACAGCCCGGTTGTAGCTATCCCTCTCGGCTCGGATTGGCTTCTGCGAGAAACTCAACGGAAAATAGACTTATAATGCTATAGAAATAAAGTTGCTTTCCATAAGTATACATTTTTTGCAGTACTCGATCCTTTTTGGTAGAACATCGATGAATAGTAGTGATTTAAAAATAAACAATGTGGGTTCAGGTCGATAGATGTCGCTGTCGGAGGTAAAATGTCAAAAATAAGCTGACATCTCATTGTGTAAACTTTTTTTTCTTATTTTGGTCATAGTGCTTTTTGCACATTGTGCCAGTTTTAAGTAATTTGTGTGAACTTTGTTACTTACTATAATAATTATGTGAAATATAAATACCTATTTTTATAGTACGATCTTGTTTTTATATTATGTTCCTCGAGTCTAAATCCTGGCTGTAAACTTTGACTCCCTCTTGTGTGGGTTGATAATAAAGATAGGCAGCACGAGTGAGTTACTGTAATTTGGTCATACCTAGTTTAAAATATAAATATAAGTACCTACCTACGACACGTTTGGCGTAGTGGCTGAGCACACGGGTTGCTGCGTTTGGTGTCGCGGTTTCTATTCCCGCCCGGAACAAATATTTGTGGGATCCACAGATAAAGTGGCGGTCTAAGGGGGAGGCCTATGTTCAGCAGTGGACGTCGTCAGGCTGATGATGATAAGGAGTGAATTTTTGTTTAGATTCATCTTACAATAAAGACGATTGGGAAGACAGAAACGTGATTACTAATAATTGGCATGCGCGGGAATCGAACGCGTAGGTAACCTCGCTCGTATTCACATCTTATTGCTCCGATGCCTACACGCGGCGTCGAAGGTAGCCTCTCTACGTAATGTGTGTCACAATGCGTGCTAGCCTTGATTGAGAGGTGAACAGGTTCTGATAGTGACGCGCCGCGGTATCGATTGGAAACGATACGGGGTCGATGTTTGTGAAATTGTCGATAATTTTCATTCTTTAGAAAACGAGTACAAGCATGTGGAGTTACCAAGAAAAAATCGAAACATAACAATTTTACCGGGCTTAGATAGGTATGTACTTACCATTACTAATTAACATTATTTAATTATATAAAGCGCCCCCAATTCTTTTATATAGGGTGTACAAAATACATTCATCGTGCGCAAAAACTTGTGAAAGAAATCAAAATGGCGGCAGGTCGGATATGCCACATATATTTTTGAATAGGCCTTGTGACCCACTTCCCGATCTCCGATTGAACTGAAATTATGCATCATGTACACATGCATGCATAATTTCAGTTCATACATAATTTCAATAAATCGAATGACAATGCGATAAAAGCTTTTTTTTTATGATAAAATTGTAAGAAAAATTCTAAAATTGTGTTGTGTTAAGTAGGCATACCTACCCTATGTAATTTAATACTTGGTGCCATGGGCGTACTGAATTAAGAAATAATGGTAATCTGTAAAAAGTCAAAGCCTTATTATCATTTTCTGAAAAAAAAAACTCATATTTTGAATATTATATGATCGAAATATTTTATTATTATGTTCAAAAGGACTTATTAAAACTATAAAATTGTAATAAGTTCACAGTTCAGAACAATAATTTTATTCTAATTCTATCGATAAAAAATATCGAAGACGTGGCACAACTGTCGCTCGTCCCCACCCTACAGTTTAATCTGTTTTCTTTGCCATTACATACAATCCGGGCGTACCACTTTTGACTCGTATACACTGTTAAATTTACTTATCGCTAAGTGTTTTTTTTATTCCAAAAATCCCTAATTAAGTGTTCCTGATAATGGTAAGTTTATTTTTATTAATAATATACAAATAACAAAATAAAATAAGCCTTTATTGCTGTAAGATTTTAACTTATACTTAACTATACATTACTTTTTAAAATAAAATAAAAATTATAACACTAGAGGTAAGAAAACTATGTATTAATAACTAAAACAAATTCTCCGCATTCGTCTTGTCTCTCCTCTTATCAGCTTGTCTTTCGACAAAGAACTCCTCTAAGGATTTCCATTTGTTTCTGTCCTTTGCTGTACGTAACCATTCTGGCCCAGCTACTTGCTTCAAGTCGTCTTCCCATCGTTTTGGCTGACGTCCTCTACTTCTTCTGCTTTCTCTAGGGTACCATTCCGTTATTATTCTGGTCCATTTCTCATTCTTTTCTCTCAGTATATTAATAATATACTGAAAGTTAAATAATATAACAATGAGTAGGTAGGTATCTTATTTTAGCTACATATGTAGGTATGGTATTTATTTGAATGTTTTTAAATTATGGTAGGTATAATTATTATTTTGTCACACCCAAAGTTGTTTTAAATAGGTATATAGGTAGGTATAATAATAATACGTCAGCCTGTAACTGTCCCACTGCTGGGCAAAGGCCTCCCCTCACTATCGTGAGGAGGGTTAGGCCGTAATCCACTACGGGAGCCCGGTGCGGTTTTATATATTTTTAGAATGTATTTTTATTTATTATGTGTTATGCTGATATGTAAGCTATATTATTGTGAAGTTTCATCAAAATCCATTCAGTAATTTTAGCGTGAAAGAGCAACAAACATAGACAAACTTTCGCGTTTACAATATTAGTTGGATAGTTACTTATCGAGTTCTAGTAGTAGGGGTAGTTAATACTAAAACGTATGAATGGGAAATAATTGCCGATAAATTCGATCCTCGTCCGAATCGGATGACTTTTCGTAAGTTATGTGCAGATTTCAATCGCTCCGTGCATCGGAGGCCGCGGTAAGCCGTCGCTGCCGGTTGGTTGTCGATTGGTAACGTCACAGACCCTTCGACGAATTAACGAACTTGCCTTGACTTTACCTACTACTAAACATAAGTTAAGTAGGTACTTACCAGTAAAGTAAATACATGGTATTTATTATTATTAGGACTTAAAAAAAGTATGTATTAAGGTATTATGTATGTGGTATGTATTATACTGACACTGGCTAAGCGCACAAACCGTGCGTAGCCATAATTAAAACAAAAAAACCGGCCAAGTGTCAAGTATGAGTCGGACTAGGGCTCGAAAATCACGTTTGTTGTATGGGAACCCTCTTAAATATTTATTTTATTTTGTTTTTCAGTATTTGTTGTTATAGCGGCAACAGAAATATATAGTCTGAAAATTTCAACTGCCTAGCTATCACGGTTCATGAGATACAGACGGACAGACAGACAGACGGACGGACAGCGGAGCCCTAGTAAGAGGGTCGCGTTTTACCCTTTGGGTACGGCACCCTAAAAAGTAGGTAGGTAGTATGTAGATAAAAGATATTATGTAACTACCTATAGGTACCTACATAAATATTAAAAAACACTCCGATATCAAATCGCGGGCTGCAGCAAGTAGATAGTATTATAATATTATTTAAGTTAAAAAGTCAAGGTAGGAGCACTATAAGTTAAAAGCAATTAGCTGATACCATAAATGGAACGGAACCTTGAGTTTAATTCATTAGGTAGGTAATATTTTTGACAAAAAATTTTGACAGGCAAGCTTTTTTAAATGAGCCAAACTAACATTAATCTCCTTCAGTGAGTTCTGTTGTCTACCTTCTGTCTCTATCATCAGATCAGCTACTAATTATTAATTCACAGACTATTATTAATACACTGTGCTAATATTATAGCTAGGTATAGGTGGTACGTACGAATAATAATAATTGAGTAGGTACTTAATAGACTCGCTAGATTTGCATAAAAAATATACCTATATTAATGTCCGTTTGAATACAATATAATATGTATAAGATTTTACCCAGATAATTGTATGGTTCTTGCCTTGAAGGTGAAGCCACGGGCGCAGCTAGCAGCCACCTCATTTTTATTTTATTTTATTTAATATATAATTGTTTAGTTTTGGCTTAGCAAGGTTTGTGCATTTAGCCAGTGTCAAGCAAGTATTATAATATTTATTATAAGTTGTTATTTTTTACACAATAGGAAAATCATAGAATTAACGCAATCCTCGTGGTCAAGTAGTCAAGATAATTTCAGTCATAGTCATGATTCCGCAAAGTGGTGAATGCTTTGCTGAAACTACCTGGAAGTTTGGAAAAAATGCGATTTACATGTTTTTTGGGTTTAGGTATATCATTTGCCACCCGTGCACATTAACGGACACTAAATGATGTAATACGTTTAAAGTATAATAAGTTTGAGAAAAAAATATAAAATCAACATCGTCTCACTTTCGGATTCCCGACAAAACTCCGATTCCCGAAAAAACCTACCTAGTACCTACTGTTTTGTTTGTGCAGTTCTCTTTTGTTTGTAGATGGAGCCAGCAGCGGAGGCGTCGGCTGCGAGTGCGAGTGAGATGGAATACTCGTCAGGAGTCAGGCTACTTGTGGTAAAATATTATCATCTATCTGTAACTTACACTAATAAGAATTCTGTTAGATTTTGATTGTGCTCGGACACGGTAATGGCCAGTTTTTAATTTTTATTTTTATTATATTATGCACTTTTTTAGTTTAGGTTTCGTACGATTTATGCATTTAAGCCAGTCGTTAGTGGTGTGTTGCCATAATTGTACTGATAAAAGTTCCTATCTATGTATCTGGTAGTGGTATTATATTACGTTATTATTTCAGTTGAACTTGCCGGAAGACGAAGGAGAAGGCCTTGGGTTCCGGCTGACTAGGACCCTGTGGGACCCTTATCCTTGGGTAAGAAATGAATTTCAAGATTGGTTTGCATCTGCAGTAGGTACAGCAATAAATTAGTGCATACGCCGACAAAAACAAAACATTATCGTACTATCCTACTTACTCCTTTGCCTATTTGTATATACTTGTCTCTTTACTTCCCCGGATCTTGAGTTAGATGTCAAATCTATTAGATGAGATAGGTATCTTTGAATCTAACAATATCCCCAGGTGAGAGAGGTGACGGACGCGTCGCGCGCCGCCGCCGCTGGCCTGAAGGCGGGAGACTGTCTGCTGCAAGCCGACGGGAAAGATCTGTTGGGAATGCCCGTAAGCCACATCTTATACTGTTTATAAAATCTACATACAAAAAATACTACTGTATATGATAATATATATTCTAAATAGTTATATCTATTTATTTATTTTTATTGGCTGTTATACTGAACGCAATCGTACCTACACAATATTTCGTCCTTGTCACTTTTATTGTCTAATAAACTGAGATGAGAGCCCCTGTCCACAATATTTTGTCCTTGTCAATCATCTCTAAGCATGGTTGTCTGGAATAGATCGCTTTGAACGTTAAGAACACTAATTTAAGGTCAATAAAGAGTGTATCTATCTATCTATCTACCCTAAAAGTCAATTTTGGCCCAGCTCCCGTCTTGTTGGTGTTTTATCTGTTTTCATCTTCTGAATAGAGTGTGCAACTGAAAATTTGGATAAAATTACTCAAAACAAACCGTGACAAGTGACGTATCTTATGCCTGCAAAATGATATGGCATGGTTCAAACAGATCCCGTCATGGATATGTGGATACACACCTACTGGCCTACCTTCGCTTGCACTTCCGCCGGCAGCTCGAGGAGCAGTGGCAGGGGCATGAGCAGTAGCGTGGTCACATCTCACTGCCCTGCCAATTTCCCTGTTCACTGCCGCTGAATGTTAACGGCGTATACAGGGCATCCTTTGGTCTTCCTTTCATTTTTGACACTATGTTATTTACCAAAAAATAATCCTTACGATGAAGCCCTTCGATAAATATGATAAAGCTGCAGGTGATTATTTTTCTCGTGTAACGGATTCGATTCCCGGTTCAACCATGTAACTATTTAAATATCTATGAATGCAGTTTAAATGGTTTTTTAAACTGAAACAATGTTTTCTTTCAGGAAAATGTTCCATCTACAATATTCAATGCACTTTCCCTCCATGTGGCATATCCGTGGGATGCCCTGTATACAGGGTGTATCGGCAAGGTGTAGTAATATTGAAATGTGGGTATGTGTACCTGGTGATGAATCATTTGCCAGGGTACTAAAACCTGAAATCGATAATCGATTTTTTCACTCAAATTGACAAAATAACTAAATATTACAACCCTAACATGATACGGATGACGTCACGTTACGCCGGTCACTGGCATTGAATTATTTCTGCCGCAAAGTGCGCCGCGCTCTTTGAATTTGCCGACAATATTTTAGGGTTCAGTATTGTAACAAAGTTGAAAGCCTCTAAAATTCATTTCGGATACTTACCGCCTTAGAATAGAATTTTTGTAGGTACATTACACGGAGCAGATATCACTCAGCCGCCAAGAAATACTTTTGTCAGGTTGCATCTGTCCGGGTTGGTACAAATTGGTAAAAAACATTATTTAAAAAACAAACGGAACCCTTAGTACTTTTACGAATTTTGTATTGACGGATTTGACGGCGGGCCTAGTTTTGTTTGAGTAATGCCGCCGGCTAGAGGTGTAAAAGTAACGAAACAAAGCGTACAGTAGTACCCAACTTATATGGTGCGTCGTGAATCTTCGTTCGCGCAGAAAATAAAGTATGGTCCGAAGATTAACGAAAGAATGCTTAAAACTTACAATCAACCTAAGATCACTATTATAAGGTTCATAATACATAATGTAGATCGGGCAAGTTGCGGGTCTGATACGAGGCGACGGCGCCGGCCGCGGCTTGTCTCTGCTGGTGTGGAGCTGCGGCGTGGACCCGCAGGACGACCCCGAGGTGAGACTATAACGGGCCGTATTATGAACTCTTAATCCCGTATTATGAATAATTAATCCCAGTCAGTTTACGCAGTAAACTGAACTGACTGGCTTTTTCATTTCATGAACTTCTAATGCCCGCCAGTGACGTCACGTAACTGTCAAACCTACTTGTAATCTAATAACCAGCAATAACGTTTTACGAACTTTAATTTAACATGTAGGTAGATCATAATACGAAAAAAAAACCGAACGTGGAACTGAAAAGTGGGAAAACCTTATTTTTTAAATAAAATATTATTTGGGCCGTATATGGCCATAATAACATAATGTGGGACGAACGCAGATTTTTTTGAACGAATGTGTGACGAATGTGTCATAAATCAGCTGTTGAGATGTTGGGTTCCAAGCTTCCAAGAGTTGCAAATTTCTGCTCTAGAAAAACGTTTAACAATATCTATGGCCCAGTTACTATGGAGCATCGGCGGCGGCTCGCGCGGGGAGCGAGCGCGGCGCGCGCTGTCGGGCGTGCTGCGAGCGCTCGCGTGCTGCGTGTGCGCCGCCACCGCCACCGCCACCGCGCCGCTGTGCTGCAAGCGCTCACATCTCTACTGCGAAGGTTACTTGCCAACTACCTACGGGTTTCAAGCTGAACCTCTTAATCTTTCCTTAAAAAATATTATTAAGGTTAATGATGATGATGATGATGATGATGATGTTGATTGGTGTTGTCCCAGCGTGCTGGTCGCGGCTGGAGCGGTGTGCGCTGTGCAGAGAGCCCCTGCCGCCCAAAGACTCTCCGTACTCCAGGAACTTGGTCGCTGAACAGGTAAACTATAACACGTTGGACAGGATTCTTATGTCTAAGAGACAGGATTATTGGGTGTTAGACAAAGACCATCTCCAAGCAACGTATTTTAAAACGATTCTTAATTATAAAAAGTTCCACCTGCTGCTAACATTGACTTTATGTCATTACAGGTTTTCGAAGCAATAGCAACGGAATACGAAATTAAAAACGTGAAAAAGCGTCCTATGGAGACGTCGTCAGCTCGCGTCTCCCCGAACCGGTCGCCGAGTATGTCCCCCTCCGTCCAACGAAGGGGACAGTATCAACTGTCGCTCATGAACAGAAAAAAGCAAGTGCAGTTCAATGATAAATTCAAACAGACATACGCTTCCGATCCCAACATACACAGATCGTCACAGGACCCCAAAAGATACATAGACCCAGCCAAATCGGGAGATAATCCACTAGCTGGCAACTCGAAATGTAACTGTCAAATTGCAGCAACAAAATCGTGCGGTGAAACCCCTACCAATTTAGTGGAAAACCCGCACGGTAGCAACACTGATTGCAGCTGTCAAATGAAGGTGCACTTGAAACCTACCAATTTAGTAGAAAATCCGCACGGTAGCAACACTGAAAATTGTTGTCAAAATAGGACACAGGCTAAAAATTTGCAAACGCAGAAGGTTAACGTTCCCGAAATCAATGTGGTGGAGTCGAGTGACTCGAACGTGACGATACCTCACAAGTTAGTGGCTAGTTTGCGGCAGGCGTGCTCGCTCGCTGACTTGCAAAACAAAGTTATACAAACGTGCCCGTTGACAAGATCACTCAACAATTTAGGAGATCATTGGTAAATATTTATGTCAATAATTTAAAAATAAGCAGTCACTTTCATTCAGGCCATGGCAGTCAATGGTGGGCGACAGGTAACATTTCCGTTCGGGCCGCGTCGCCCACTGGTGAGCGCGCATCAGACGTGTTCTTTAATGTTTTACAATAATTGTAGCGGAATTACAAACAAGGTATTTAAAGTTTCAAGCAGAAAGTTAACGTAGAAGATAAACAGAGACAGTTTATTTTTTAACCATCTAACTTTCCGTACGTATATACCTACTTTGTTTTTGCAATATTGTTTTTTAGTATAGGTAGTACCTACCTAATAGCGACTTTAATTTTATGGCATTAAGGATGAAAATAGCAAATCAAAACTACACGGCTTTTCGGGAGATTTCCTAAGAAGGTCAACTTAAGGTCTTAATCATAGTCTTAAATGGTTTAATGGCATTTTTATTAGTATTATTAAAATGATATCATCTCCATTTACAGTAAAGCGCACGGCCATCACAGCAGTTTGGAAAATTTGAAGAGCCATTGCAATGCACCTTGTGGTAATATTTTCATTATAATATTTACTACCTACACAATATTTTATTTAGGCATGACTTCCGAAAATATTCAAGTTTTAGCAAAGTTGCATAGGTAACTCAATCCATAATCAGATAGATAGATAAAACGTTTACTGAAACACCACTGAACAAAGAAAACTTAAAACTAGATGAAAGCATAAAATATTGTCGCAATGGGCGATCTTATCGCTCAAAACGATCTCTTCCAGACACCCATAACTAACAGTTCACTCGTTATTCATCTAATTTATCACTTTGTGTTCGTATTATTCTCTTTGTTAGTGACATTTCAGTATTAGACTTTGCAATTGTCACAATAATAATCAAAATAATGTCTGCCTGTGCTTAGAATAAAGGTTTTTTTTTATGGATATACATTTTAACCACCAAGCTTTTAGAAACAAAACGAGTTCAGTCACTCAAGCTACGAGATACACAAACAACTATATTCTATGAAACAGTCATCTAGTGATGACTAGGCGTACAGAGCCCTCTCTACTCTGTCATGTATTGGTGACAATTATGTGGAGGTGAAAAGTTATGTTTTTCTTTTCAGATCTGCCTGTGTTTCTGCTGTCCGCTCCTCCCATCTACGTCGTAACTTGTGATCACAGCAAAAAGGATTGAGTTAGAATATGCAATTGTTTACTCTGTGATAGCATAATTATTTATACTAGCTGCGCGCTCAGGCTGCGCCCTTATTTTATAGATTTTTATTTATCATCTCATTCAGTTTTGATGATAGACGACGATGTCGCGAAGGGTGGTAGCGGCGATAGGCATGCGATAAATCGATGAATGTTGTTCGACATTAGTTCGAAACTGAGGCAGTAAAATAGTTCGTCTGTTATAAAGACGCCTACTTATTTGAGGTGTCGCGAACTGAAGTCTTTTTAGTAACATCCGGCCAGTTTAATTATTTCCTAAAGGAAGATGAGATCAGCTACAGATCGCCGCATTTAAAATTTAAAACTTTTTAATTATTGTGCCGTATTACTAGGTACCTAACCTACCTAAAAAAACTGAAACCCTGTTGTGAACGGCTAACTATGATAAAATAATAATACAAAAACTATAATTATACTTACCTACTTAAGTTTGATTTCCACTACCCATCCAATCCATCCATCTCATGGCTCCATCACCGGACCCTCGTTACCCTGCACAATCTACTGAAGTCGTCAAACAAATCAGATGAGAACAAACTCAAACCGTCTTACCGCAAAAGTATAAACCAGAGTTAATTTGATTGTGAAGTTGATTTCAAATGTTCTAATTTGACTAGAAGACTAATAAAAAAAATATGGCAGTGTTCTATAATGTCACAAAATATTCCGAAGCCGCTCCATTGAGATTCAATTGAAGCAATCTTATTTGCAGAATCAACCCCCTGGTAGAGTGTAAAGGTTATACAATATACTTCTATACCTGTGATGTCGGAAGTAAAAACTACTAAACTAACTACTAAACTACTAAACTAGCTGTTAACCATCTGACTTCTGTTAAAGTAACCTTCTAAAGAATTTGGATTTACCTACTCTACTGTCCGATACTTCCCGTATGGTCCGAAACTGCCTACCGGCACTGGCAATGCTGGCCAATTTATTGCCTCAAGATGGCTCGAATCTCGATTACCCTGAGACAGCGATACTGGCACACTGGTAGAAAAGAAATGGTAGAATTAACAGATGAGTCAGTGGCAGCACTAGTGACCATAGAGAAAAAAAAATTAAAATGAGTCAGATTCTTAATAGGTACTACCTACGTCTATGGAAAATGAAATTGGTGATGGAGTTTTGGCGGGAATCCGAAAGAGAGACAGTTTATATTTTTTTCTCAAACTTTTGTTTCTTCGAATGTTTATCTACACTAATATTATAAAGAGGAAAACTTTGTTTGTTTGGTTGTAATGAATAGGCTCCGAAACTACTTAACCGATTTGAAAAATTCTTTCACTGTTGGGAAGCTATGCTATCCCCGGGTGACATAGGCTACCTTTTATCCCGTAAAAATTAATGGTTCCCGCGGGATAGTAGTTAACGCGGGTGAAACTGCGAGGTGCTTCTAGTGTGTAATATTGGAGGAATATTAATCATTGAGTGTTCGTTAGCGTGCACGAGTGTGACCAATTGATAAAATTAACAAAAAAAAGTGTCGTTTCGCAATTTTCAAAGCATTCAGGTAGGTACCTAACTACCTACTTACTATACTTTACTGAATCATGACTCTGACTGTAAATTCACTAGACTAATGACTTCTTGACCACGAGGATGATACGTATTTATTTCCTCTATAGATGATACTATGCTAGACTTTCCTTTTGTTTTGTGAAATAATATTATACGGTACGTACCTACCTACCTAATTAAATATAATAATATTGTAAAACTTGAAATACTTTAAACTTGACATTGACTAAATGCACAAACCGAGCGAAGCCAAAATTTACAAACAAACTTGGTGGCTGGCTGAAGGGAAACTGCGAGCAAATCCGATCGTCCCGATTCCGAAAATGTAATATCGATCGAAGAAAGAAAGAGCTCCACGGCAAAGGGAATTCATGCCCGGTCACTGGAGCTCCTGCGTTCCATGATTAAACACAATCATAATTATTATGAAGAAACCACCGCTTACCCTGATCGCCGGCATCACCACGCTGTACCGTCTACTGCTGGACGTAGGCCTCTCGTGAACCCCATGGAGCCCGATTTTACTTCATGCAGTCTCTGCCAGCCATCTTCGCAAGTAATTCCACGTAGCCTGCGCGCGTTCTACCTACACTAGGTTTGTTTAGAGTTGTCTCGTCTAGAACTCTTCGAATCCATTGTGTTACAATCAATACCTCTACAAACTGTGTAGGTTCCTATTCGCAAACAACCTTTATCACGGCAATTTAAATGATAGACGAAATAAGATTCAATACTAAATTTGCTCCAAACTATTAGAACACACCGGAAACATAATGCCCAAGTGTGATAAGTGTGAATTTGAGAGTGAGTCTTCACGGGATTTAAGGCAACATAACAAAACTCACATTGAACAGAAGCCTCTCCCGGCACAGCTCACGGAGACTTACGAATGTGATTTGTGCGATTATAAAAGCCTAGCACTAAACCTTTTCCGGAAACATAGAGCAACTCACACAGAAAAGAAACCTTATGTATGCAGTGTGTGTGGATATAAATGTGCCACACAATACTATTTAAAATTACATTTTAGGGCACACACGGGTGAGAAACCTTACGCTTGCGACTTCTGCGACTATAAATGTTCAACGCAATGTCAGATTGCTAAACATATAAAAAGACATACTGAAGAGAAACCACACCAATGCTATTTGTGTGACTATAGAAGTGCAACCGAAAAATCTATACAAATACATTATAATAGAACCCACAGGGTAGAGAAACGTCATGCTTGCCATATCTGTGACTATATATGTACAAGACAATCTCAGTTAACTAAACATATTAGAACCCATACCGGAGAGAAACCGTATGAATGCGATTACTGCGGTCATAAAAGTGCAACTGCAAATACTATGGTCTCACATATTAGAACACACACAGGAGAGAAACCTTATGAATGCAATTTGTGCGATTATAAATGTAGACGGTTGTATACTCTAAAAGTGCATACCAGAACACATACGGGAGAGAAACCATATAAATGCGATTTCTGCGATTATAAATGTGCAAAATTAAATTCTTTAGATGTGCATACTAGAAAACACACCGGAGAGAAACCTTATGAATGTAATATGTGCGATTATAAATGCAGATCCATATCATATTTAACCAACCACATTAGGACACACACAGAAGAGAAAGTATATGTGTGTCATCTGTGCGATTACAGATGCAGAACTTTAACATATTTGAAGGTTCATAATAGAAGTCACACCGGAGAGAAGGCTTTCAAATGCACTCTGTGTGATTATAAATGCACCAATGGAGTCTGCTTAAAATTACATATTGGTAAAAAGCACACTGGAGCCAAACCATATGCATGCAAAATGTGTGATTTTAAGTGTCAAGAGTTGGATAGTTTCAAGAAACATAAAGCCACTCACAACAATGACCAGCTTTACGTTTGCAGCACCACAGGTGTACTAAAATTGCGGTTTAAAAAACACAACGAAGAGACATCTTCTAGCAATGCGCATAAAAATAAAAGTCCTAAGCCAAATAAAAATTCAAAGCCAAATAATAACAATTTGAAACAACATAAAAAAATCAATACCAAAACCAAGCTTTACGAATGCAGTATGCGGGATTATAAATGCGTAAAGGCGCATAATGTGAAATTGAATGATAAACAACACACCGCAGAGAAACCTTACGCTTGCAATATGTGCAATTTCAAATCTGTAGCATTGGACAATTTGGAAAAACATAAATTAACTCATGGTGGAGAAAAATCCTAATGCTTTCTAGAGCTGTCGTGTGAAACGTTCACAGTAGGTACCTACATACGGTCAAACGATCTTGATTAAGATTGATATTGAGATATTATTGCTTGCCTGCTTGTCATAAATGAAGTTGTGCTGGCTAGTGGCAGAGTTTATTAGGCCGCCCGGGCGTCTGACGAGGCTTAACGACTGCAATCAATCGATAACAACCAGGGCCGACGGCTTAATGCGCCCTCCGAAGCGCGGAGCGATGGCAATCCGCCCGTGAGTCACGGGCGGATTGCCATCGCTCCGGCCGTGACTTAACGAAGAAAAGTCATTGGTACGGGGCCGTGGGTCGAACCTAGTACAGTAGTACCCAACTGGCCCGTCGTGAATCTTCGTTCGCGCAGAAAAGAAAGTACGGTCCGAAGATTAACGAAAGAATGCTTATAACTTACAATCAACCTAAGATCACTATTATAAGGTTCATAATACACTGCAGCTGTTAGTTCCATCTCACTCATGCCACGCGGCGATCGCTAAGATGGCGGCGGCTGCCGACCAATAGCGGTCAATAGCATTTCCCGCGCTTTGAAAATTCATCTTCTGCGCAGGTACATCGGTAAGCCATATAAGTAGGGTACTACTGTATCTTTCTTGGTTCTGAAGCCCGAAAGACGCTGCAATGCCACCGAACCTCTCTCTAGTAATAATAGCATTTCATAGAGATACACTAATCTGTGTGACGAAGTCGTGACCTCATGTTAGGTGTATTAATTAATTATTATGCACAGTATAAACATACATAATTTCATAAGCTTTCGCGAACAGAAAACATCTAGCAAAAAAACGGTCTAATTCGCAGTCTTCTCGTGAATCCACGTGAGTCCACGGTCGATGTAACTCGCCCGAACGAAATGTCGAGGTATTATGTCTAAATTATATATGTATTTTGATATTAGTTTGAGCGCGAATTAGACCCGTATCGTACCTACATATTATTATGATATTGTTCGATTGATTGGGACCTACATGTAGCGCTGTGGTCGCGATATTTGCACCTACAGCTATACATATCAGGTTTTAATAGGTACCTCTACTAGGTAGGTCTTAGCCTACAGAAACCCTACTCCCTACAGGAAAAAGCAGAGCAATGTCTGCCTCTAGTCATAATAATTTAGTATCTTAATGTGATATTAAATGCTGAAGTCTGTGTGTGAATGTTTAGGTAGGTGGGTACCCCTTAATAATTATCTCCACAACTATTTATAATCTATTTTTATCGCAGAATCTATATCGTCGCCGTAGAGTGAAAACCTCGGGAATGCATATTGGAAAAAAAATGCATTCCCGAGGTTTTCACTCTACGGCGACGATATGTAAGTTTAGGTAGGTACTAGAATAAATCTTTGAAAATCGACTCCTAAGGGGATTAAATGAAGTTTCTATGGACAATTGTATTCCTTGGTTGGATTCAATCTAATCTCGGTAGGAAGGTGATAAGTGCATTTTTAAACTTTGGTTTTTATTTTTCACAAATACAGCTAGGGCTTAATAGGCAAACTGTGCCTACAGGCACCCTACAGGAAAAAGCGGAGCAATGTCTGCATCTAGTCGTATTATTTTATATTGTGTCCTAGTCCTATTGTGATATTAAAATGATGAAGTCTATATGCGTGTGAATGTTTGTTAGGTAGGTACCCCTTATTTATCTCCATAACTTTTATAATCTATTTTTATCGTAGAATGTATTGTACCTATATAAGTTTAGATAGGTACTAGACTAAAACTGCTAATCTATTTTTTGAAAATCGACTCCTAAGGGGGTTAAATGAAGTTTCTATGGAAAATAACTGTATTCCTTGGTCCGATTCAATCAAAACTCGATAAGTGAAAAGTGCATTTTTAAACTTAGGGTTTTTTTTTATCAAATCTAGGTACCTCTCCGTGGGGGTGTAGTGTAAAGAAGTTCAAAAGTTTGTATAGTTAATACCCTTTGGGGGTGTAGAATATTATCAAACTTTGTATGGAAAATATATGTTTGGGTGTTTTTAGGTAGGTATAACTGAATCACCGCAGAACGGCTGAACGGATTTCGGTGAAATTTGTTAGATAGACGGACGAGGCTTTGTATTAACATTTAATATATAAGGGTATTTTGTATCCCAGGAAACGCGGGTGAAACCGCGGCACCAAACTAGTAAGTACCCAAGTAATAATAAGTAATTACTTACCTATAATAGTCCTAGCACCCATTCATTAGAAGTATATTATGTATGTACCTATGTAATCTATACAAATCTCAGATAGGGAGGTACAAAATAAAGTCGCAGTGTCTGTAATGTAAACAGCTTATTACTAAATGCATAATGAAGGAAAGTACGCACGAATCGTCACTGATGAAAGTATTAATATAAGATACAGAAAAAAACGATGTTAAAATCTTTGTTTGTTTGTTCCGTGTAATCATTGAAGCTACTTTCAATTATTGCAGTGGAGTAACTTAAGCTACTTTTATTTAGAACAAGCTGCACTCGCGCTTTTATATGCTGGATAATATTAAATGCGGGTGAAACCGCCGGTACAGCTGATAGGTAGGTATATACTTACTTATACCTAATTATAATTTATGTACCACAAAATCTTCAAAGACATGTGGGCGTCTGGTCGACGCAACACGTGACCAAAATGCTGGGCTTTATTTTGGTCAAAGATTGAGCATTGCCTTACAACGTGGCAATGCGGCCAGCATTTTGGGAACGTTGCCCACTGGTAGCGGCCTATTAGATTAGTTTTATTTACGTTTAGTTTTTAGATTTCAATTTGTTTTTATATTACCAAATGATTAGATGAAATAAAAAAAATATTTATGTAGGTATAGTCCCTACCCTAGTCAGAGGTTAGCCATACCTACATACAAACAAACATGATTTGTATGACCAGTAGATAAGTTAATCATAATGTATACCTACCTACATCTTCTGTATGTACCTACTGTTAGACGGACTTACGACTTCATCACGTATCCCTAAACGTAACACTAGCTCTCCTGTAATAAGGGGAGTCTCTATTGTACCTCTTTGTTGTACAGACGCGTGATTAAAGAATGTGGTACATTGTAATCGGTCTCTTTCACTTTTCACCCTAATAGTATCAGAAGCGGAATAGTTACTTACGCGCCATAAGAACCGTTCGTGTGTTAATTTTGGGATAATTAAGAAAACTTTGTGTTATACCTATTGCGAAAATAGACGCTAAACACAACTTTATTCTGTGTACCGTGAAAAGTGACGCTTAAATTACAAATTACATGTAAAGTGCATCTACATAATGCGTGGTGACTGATGCTGCTGCCGGATAAGTGTGCACCCTCAGAACTTGGTGAGCTCGTTCCATTTTATTTGATGCGGTTTAGCTACATCCTCTTAAGCGTGCGTAGACAATAGTATACAACTTCGTTCTTCGAATTGCGGCCGAACAACAGGCACCTCTTTGAGCGGCCGTTGCCAGGTTGTTTATATTAACCGGAACTTATAAGTTGTGACCATTGTACTGGTACCATGACTACTATAGTGTTATAGACTTATATTCACTGTGTGATACTTTTTCTATGTGCTGGAACATTAGCACGAAATCGAGCATCAAGTACTTTGACTCGGAATAAACGACCGCTGTTGTGTAAAATTGTGAAAGACTTGTGTGTTGTGTGTGATACTTTTTCTACGTTTGAACAGTACCTAGTTCGACATGGGGCGTCATAAAAAAAGATATCGGCCAACCATTAATTCTTCAAAGAAATCTGAAAAGGTGAAAACTAGTAGAAGAAAGATATACAGAAAGAAATTGAAGAAAAGAGACCAGAATAGAAGCTTTGGAAGGATTGGTTCGAGAGCTGAGGCAAACGTCAAGACATCTACTGTTTTACACTTCTCCGAGTAGTCTCCGGACTATCACCATATGCCTGTGGGGCTTACACTTCTCCGAGTAGTCTCCGGACTATCACCATATGCCTGTGGGGCTTACACTTCTCCGAGTAGTCTCCGGACTATCACCATATGCCTGTGGGGCTTACACTTCTCCGAGTAGTCTTCGGACTATCACCATATGCCTGTGGGGCTTACACTTCTCCGAGTAGTCTCCGGACTATCACCATATGCCTGTGGGGCTTACACTTCTCCGAGTAGTCTCCGGACTATCACCATATGCCTGTGGGGCTTACACTTCTCCGAGTAGTCTCCGGACTATCACCAAATGCCTGCGGGGCTTACACTTCTCCGAGTAGTCTCCGGACTATCACCATATGCCTGCGGGGCTTACACTTCTCCGAGTAGTCTCCGGACTATCACCATATGCCTGTGGGGCTTACACTTCTCCGAGTAGTCTCCGGACTATCACCATATGCCTGTGGGGCTTACACTTCTCCGAGTAGTCTCCGGACTATCACCATATATGCCTGTGGGGCTTACACTTCTCCGAGTAGTCTCCGGACTATCACCATATGCCTGTGGGGCTTACACTTCTCCGAGTAGTCTCCGGACTATCACCATATGCCTGTGGGGCTTACACTTCTCCGAGTAGTCTCCGGACTATCACCAAATGCCTGCGGGGCTTACACTTCTCCGAGTAGTCTCCGGGCTATCACCATATGCCTGCGGGGCTTACACTTCTCCGAGTAGTCTCCGGACTATCACCATATGCCTGTGGGGCTTACACTTCTCCGAGTAGTCTCCGGACTATCGCCATATGCCTGCGGGGCTTACACTTCTCCGAGTAGTCTCCGGACTATCGCCATATGCCTGCGGGGCTTACTCTTCTCCGAGTAGTCTCCGGACTATCACTTCATGCCTCAGGGGCTTGTCAATCTCAAGATGGTGTCAAGCTGATGGGCGAGGACTCCCGCGAGGACGCTGGAGTATCAGGAAGGCCGAACTGTTAGACGGACTTACGACTTCATCACGTATCCCTAAACGTAACACTAGCTCTCCTGTAATAAGGGGAGTCTCTATTGTACCTCTTTGTTGTACAGACGCGTGATTAAAGAATGTGGTACATTGTAATCGGTGTCTTTCAATTTTCATCCTAATACTACCTATGAGTACTGAGTAGATAATAAAATATGTAATACAAGGATAGTATTTCGTTTTATTTATCAATACGTTTATTTGTGCACGGTTCATTTCGCACGGTTTGTGCATATAGCCAGTGTCAAGTATTTTATTATAATAAATATTTCTTAATTTCACATTAAAAAAGTCACAGCAATACAGTCAAGTCAATATAATATGGTCAAGTAGTCAAGTCAATTATTTACATCGTAAAAGTCACGATTCAGTAAAGTAGTGGACGCTTTACTGAAACTTCCTGGGAGTTTTGGAAAAAATACGAAATGACGATTTTTGAGTTTATATCATTCGCCCACACTCGTGCACGGTAACGAACACTTAATGATTAATATTCCACCAATATTACACATTAACACTCGAAGAAACACAAGTTTGAGAAAATAATACAAAACCAACAACGTCTCACTATCGGATTCCCGCCAAAACTCAAAGAAATACCAACATTAGTAATTAGTATTATATTACTTGACATTGGCTAAATGTACAAACCGTGCGAAGCCATAACTAAAAAAACAGACTTAAGCCTAATATCTAGCATAATAATATCATAAAGCAAACAATCAAACCGAATTCAAACTTTAGAAGATAATTTTCAATTTTCTATTCCATTTCATCCCGATTTATCAAGTTCTTTCCTACACCTCTACGATACGAATACGAATAAATAATACATGGTGGTGTCTCAAGAACCAAACAGCTATACCCGTAGCCATGTCCGATAAGCCGAAATCTGCCAAACCGACGAAACCAAAGCTACCATCGATAGCGAGCGGCAGCAGCTCGCGTGCGAGGATCCCGGCATCAGCGGTCAAAGAGAGACCAGCATTCGCCAGACCCACGCCGAGGCAGAAATGCGCAAAATTCAACCCAAACGCCACCGTCATAAGCGAAACAGACGCCGCGTCGGTAAAACACGGCTCGACCACCTCGATGCCCGATTTCGAAGCGGAAGCGCGCGAACTGGCGTACGGCAGATTTCTGCGGACAATGCTGGAGGAAATCTTGGTGGACGAAAAGGTGGAGCGCGAGGAAACACAGATGGATATACAGATGGCGCAGTTGGCGGATAGATTTCAGAAAACCATGGAAGTACTCGACAAGACTAGCAGGAGGATGAAAGAGGTTTCTTTCGTCGTAGAACAGAAGAGGTCGGTTGGATTTTCTCTTTATTGCCTCCAACTAATGGCATCACATAATGCCTGTTATAACTTGGTTTCCCCCGTAAAACATGGTCCTGGGGGCCCTAGTGGGGGATTATGACATAATCTTCCTCGCAAGTGAGGCCCATGCTTAGCAGCGTCGGATAGGGGTTGATGATGATGCTAACAGCCTATAACACTGAGGGTTCATCTAGCTTTCTATTAGTGATAGAATTTTCAGTTGGACCGTTTATTCCAAAGATTGCCTCGTAATATTACTGTTTGTTTATAAACAGTAGATATTTTTACTTCATGAGGCTCCGGCAGTAGCTAACTAAATGCATAGAAACTCCCCAAGAAGATTGGTTGCCAAGCCTCTGCTACTTGGATTGATTAAAACTAATTGCTATTTTCTCTTTTCGTATTTAAAATCTGTTAAAAGTTATTGCAGATTGGAAGATACATAAAAAAAAACAATAATCTTTTGAAAATAAAATATAGGTAGCTTAATACTGGCAAAGTTAAGGCAAAGTCAATATTCTTGAATCAATGGATGTATAAAACTGTGTTTCTTTTATTTACCTAATCCCTTCCAGGTTATTGGATCTCAAATGCAAGGACAGCACTCGTTTCTACGAAGTGACAGACGCGTCCAACGTGCAAGAGTTGCTGCGCAACCTCAACGCTACGGAGCAGGCCTGCCTCGACAAGCTGGAGACCAAGAACATAGACTTTGGCTTCGACAAAGACAGTGGGCACAAGCAGCTGTTGGACGCCGTCTCTGAAGCTGTAGAAGGCCTGAAGCAGATCAAAACCCATTCCAACTTGGACACGCATAAGTTTGAAGAATACGAGCGCTCGCAACAGAGTCTCGAGGAGTTGGAAATAGATCGAACCAACTTGGATAAGCTGAAGACGGAGTTTGAGAATAAGTTTCCGATGTTTAATGAGAAGTTGCTGAAAGAGGCATCTGAGAAGATAGCTAACGTGTTTGAGAATGAAGATATTGATGACTGATTCTGCTTTTCAATTGTTAGGTGTAGCATAGCAGTTTTTCTAAATTGGTTTTCACCAAAGAATCTCTTATTTCGGAGGTCTCTGGAGGTCACTGGTGAAGTTGTGGCATCCCTGCCACAGAAGCCACGTGAAGAGTTGAAGTTGAACTGGTTCTGGATTAACTTGCAAGATTTGAACGCCTAATGGTAGTGAAAATTTAAACCTGCCTTAAATCGCACTTACCATGTACCATGTTTTGTACATTAGGTAGTGCAAAACATGGTACATTCACACTAAGGGGGGAATGTACCATGTTTTCCACTAATAATAGTTTAAATATAACTTCTTTTTTGTATTTTTGTACCAAAACTATTGTTATCATTATAAAAAAATGGTATAGAAAATTGTCTAGCTGGATTTTCTAGTTTTTCTGTCCATGTAAAGTTTAGTATTCATTTTCACCAAGTTCGGGGTAGATTTTTGACATAACAGGAGTCTGCACGAGCATGGTTCTGTGCCTCGTAATTACTGATACAGGGAGGCCTATGGCTCGGGATCTGTGTAGGTATGTGATTGGAATGCGTTAGTAAAGAAATAAAAGAATAGGTAAGTATTACAAATTACTATGTTTATTTGAAAAATAATAATATTTAAATAAAATTATATTACATATACAATGTAGTTTTTATAATTTCATTCCTTTCTCTTGATTTAGTGATGGGTAAAAAAATTAAAAAAATCTTTGTTAATTTCATAGCTTGGTGTGGAGGGCTAGTAGTTTTGCGTAAAAGGTAGTTATGTATCTTCCACCTCCGTTTTGATGGTTACTTCAACTATCGGTTGTCCTTCACACCTCTCCACATGGTCCTTAAACTCTGAACTACTAATTTTCCCGTCACATCGACTACAAGTTATTTCATCACTTCCTTGACCACACTCCGGGTGCACCTTCCTCATATGATCTTCCAGATTAGCCTGTTTAATATTACAAACGGAACATTTGACTCCGTTGTGAACATGTTTCTTGTGCTTGTTTACCGAGTTAATATTTTTGAACATTTTCATGCATACATCACACTGGTAGTCTCTAGATTGGATGTGCGATTTCTTGTGTTTGTTCAGGTATTTGGTAGAAGAGAAGGTCTTTTGGCAGATGTCGCAGGGGAACTCTCCGCCGGCGTGGACAGCCAGCATATGCATGCGGAGATGCAGCGAGCATTTGAATGCTTTCTGGCACGCTTCACACGTCTGCGTTGCTTCTGGAGGAGCGTGGGTGATACGTATGTGATTCTGGAGGTTGATGGGTGATTTGAATTCTTTCATGCAGATTTTACATGTTGCAGTTTCTAAGGAATGCACCGATGTGAGATGTCTATGTAGAGCTGCATAGTCGGAGAATTCTTTATTGCAGATGATGCACTTGTTGTTGGGTAGGTTCTGAGCTTGTGCATGATATCGTTCTATATGCCAAAACAGTGATGTGCTGTTTGTGAATGATCGCTCACAGAATTTACATGTATAACCTGCTGGTGTATACGGTGTTACTTCTGGAGCGTCCTCCTTAGCCTCTCTACTGTTATGGATGTTCCTCAAATGGCGTTCCAAGGACTTCTTCGTTTTGAAGGTCCGTCGACAGATATCGCATGTTGCTCTGTCGAATAGGTGAACATTTTTCATGTGGGTTTTATAGCCGTCCATAGACGGCAGAATCTTATTGCATTCCTGACACTTGTAGATGAGGCCGTCGTCTGGGTGTGCCCATTTCATATGCCGTTGCAGCAGCATTTCCACTTTGAAATTCTTGTAGCAAAACGCACACGGGTGTGGCTCACCTTCCGGATGGACGTATCTCATGTGAATTTTCAGATTGTAATGACTCTTGAATGTCTTCGAACAGACAGCGCAGCTCACTTGTTCTTCGGGCTGCCGATGCGTGTAATAAATGTGGTTATTTAACTTTTTCTTATTCATGAACACCTTTTGGCAGTGTTGGCAGGTCACTTGCTCCGTCTTAGCATGTACGGAGCTCATGTGAGACCTCAGGTACAGCATTGACTTGAATGTGCGGAAGCATTCAGAACATTCTACATTCTGGTCTTCGGTGTGAACGAATTTCATGTGGTTTTTAAGGTTTGCTCTGTTTTTGAATGACTTGCCGCACTGGACGCAGTTAAGTCTATTTATTTTGCCGTTTTCATAAACTTTTCCTATCACGTCTATTTGTGAAGTGCCCTGGGATTCTATTGGTACATTTTGTTGTATGTTCAGTGAATATTGTGTATTCAGGGAGTTAACTTCATGGTTATCAAAGAAAATTGAGCTCTTACTAGTGTCTGTGGTACAGTCCTCGTTCTTTTCATCGTAAGGTTCATCTTTTACTGTAAAATCCAGATTTTCAGTAATTATTTCAGGCTTAACCGTTATTTCTATAACGGGTTCACTCTTTATGAAAACTTCCTCCATAGTTGAAGCTGCAATAGAAATCGTTCACTGTTAAAGTATGTTGAAGTACTATTTAAATTTGGGAGTGTTGTTTGAATACTGTATGGTATGGAACTCCTTGCCAGAATCTGAAAAAAAAAAAACAAAGAATGTGTTTCCCCATATTATATTATTTATATTATGTCACAAGTAATTAGGTTACTGCTAGGTGCTTTCGTTTTACAGCAAGTGGACAGTTTTATCGTAAACGTACACTACCTATTATATAAAATCTACTTTTAAAATAAAAAAATTGTCAGTAGAAACAAATCTTTATACAGTAAAATAACGCTATATCTCTACAAGGCCTTGAATAAACCAGTACCGATAGCATCATAGCAACGATGCCAGCTTCATTGTGCGCTGTTAACAATAGAGTTTTTATCGGGGGTGGGGCTTATCGCCCGATCTTTATTATTCCAGCCATCGTAAATAATAGTCCCAGAGAAAAAACGCAGAGAGAAGCAACGTAGTCACAAACTTACCATAGCTTGTTGCTATGTAATGCCACGCGTAGTTTATATGAGAATTATTATAATTAATATGTCGCGAAAGTAAAGAATTATAAATTTTTCTCTAAGTAGTTCGAAGTACGAACGAGACGAAACGTCAGACGAGGCGACTGTTTACGAAATTATTTTTTTGTCAGGGATGGCTGACAGTAACTATCAAGTTGACAGCTGGCTTACTGACTGAATGTCTAACTGACATTAGTGTTGTGAAAACCTGTTGAAACCTAGGTGGCAACCACGCAGAAGCCATAACGAAAAAAGTTGTAGTTGGAAACCTAGTTTTAATCGATTCTACACCGTTTTAGTATGCACTCAGATTATCTTTGAGGAAATATCAGATTTTAATGTAAACACTAGTTAGATGGTATAAATTTAACTTATAATTTTATATACATAGATAATTATGCATTATATAATATATAATAAGATAGATAAGACATACCTACTGCTGATAAAACGTATGGAATTATGCTTCCACTTCACATGCGCCGAAGCACTCGGCAGAATCATGGAGATGAAAGATAATATCTAGATAGCTACTTAGCTCCTGAAATAACGCAGAATACCTTTTACAATATACTTATGTAGGTATCCAATACAGTAATTAATACACGATATACCTACCTGTGGAACAGTACTCAAGCAAGTACCTACTCTGCGGGTGCGCCTTATTTTTAGGGGGGGGAAATGCCTTCGCACTATCCCCTTCCACTCCCGTGGCGGAAGGGGGGCGTGAGGAACTGGAACCCACTTAAACCCCCCGTGAGCCGTCGATTCGCCTGGAGTGGGGCGAGATGGGGTCGTGTTGGCATTCACCATCCCGCCCCAGCGGCCGGTGAGACTACCGGGCCATTACGCCTAGGGAGGGGATGGCCTTGCTCACCAAGGCCATCCCCCCAGACGCGTGGTGCCGTGCAGGCCGGCGGGTGCGCCTTTTTTTTTTTTTTTTTTTTTTTTTTTTTGACCCTGGGAAAATCCTTTACGGATACCGCCAGCCAGGGGGGCCTAACTCGGCGGTTATGTGGGACTCCCCGCCCCTGAAGGGGGCGGTATACCCACTAAAAAACCTGGGGTGTTTCTCCGGGACGCCTTGGGTGCCGGGGCTGCGGGGAGTCTTACGAATCACTTCCGCGGCCCCGACGGCGTTGGTCCCCAAAAGAGGACCCCTTCCCGTTGACAGGAGTGGAGAGGAGTTCTCCACTCCGTCGATCTATGAGAGGCGCGCGGAAACACCGCGCGCGCCACCTCGAGGCATGCTAGTGGGCGGCGGACGATCCCCCTGGTCCGCCGCCCAGCCTCTGTTATGGGGGTTGGAGGAGGGCGTTGAGGAAATGTCTCCTACGACGCCCTAGTCTCCGGCTACGGATCGGGAGGTCGGAGGTAATCTCCCTCTCCCTCTCCGCAGCCTCCTTCCGCGAAATCACGTCCTCGCAGAAGGTTTCTCCAGCTTTCCACGACCTCTCGCTCTCGACCATCGCCCTGATCAGGGTCGGAAGCGAGAGGTCGTCCCCCACCACTGCGACGAGTTCACGACGCTCGCTAGCCCAGCTTGGGCACTCCTCCAGCGTATGCTGCGCCGTGTCCTCGTCACAGTCACAGTGGTGACACCTGGTTGTCGGTTCCCTTCCGGCTATGCGGCACAGGTACTTTCCGAAGCACCCGTGCCCTGTAAGCACCTGCACCAGCCGGAAGGAAAGAGACCCGTGAGCCCTGTCCAACCAGTCTTGTAGTACCGGTCGGACAGCCTCGACAGTCCAAACACCTGCCCTGGGTTGGGCCAGCCTCTCTGCCCACCTCCCAATCAAGGACTGTCGAGCGCGGAGCTTCCACGCTTCAATCGCCCTCGGCGGGGGGTCCTCTCCCCGGAGACGGAGGTCCGTACGCCAATCAAACATGTCCGCACGAATCTCCGCCTCCAAATCCCACGGAGGGGATCCCGCCAGCACGCACGCCGCCTCGCAGGAGACGGTGCGGTAACCACGGATGACCCCGACTGCCATCACTCTCTGAGGTCGTTTCAGTAGAGCAATGGCGCGATCGGTCAGGGCCCCCACCCAAACGGGTGCCCCGTACAGGGCCATGGACCGCACCACCCCCATATACAGGCGGCGCGTGCGCGCCTCTGGTCCCCCGAGATTTGGTAGCAGCCGCTTCAGGGCAGCGGCCGCCCCCATCAATCGGGGAACCATGCGAGTGAAGTGCTCGCGGAAGCTCCAACGGCTATCAAGGACGAGTCCCAGGTACCGCATGTAGGACCCGACCTCGATCTGGGTCTCCTCGATGGCGATGTGGAAGTCGCGCGGCGGAGCGCGACGGGGCCCGTGAAACCACAGCGCCTCCGTTTTGCTCAACGCCACCTTGAGTCCCAACATCCCAATTCTGCCGACAACCTGTGTCACCGCCACAGTGGCAAGACGGGCTGCCTCCTCGTACGAATCTCAGGCCGGCGGGTGCGCCTAACCTAACCTTATAGCTAGCGCTTGCTAATAATAATTATTCAGCTTCGTAGATATCGGGTCCATCGCGGACAAACAACGCGACGCGTAATTTGTACTGCTTATATAATAATATTACGATTCCTCCTGTTCAAGTGTTCACTCCAGGGTGGGATATAAATATTAGGTTATATAGCTAAATGACAATAAAACATTAATAATTCCAAATAACCATATAATTGACACTTAAACAGTAATATTTACAATAGTTACCTTTCAATTAATTACAATAATAAATAAATAAATCAACCAGCCCTACGATATAGAACAAGGATTTTTTTTTAATAATTTGACAATATTACTTAACACGATTTAAAAACCTTAATTTTAAAGAGGAAATGATTTTATTATTTTAAATTATTGTTATAAAGACTGTCCCACACTGACTTTGTGCCTCATTGGGTACCGCCAAGATACTAAACTTTTTTTTATTTAGTTTCGAGCAAATGCAACGTAAATTGAAACCGGCACAATGTGTGAACAGCACCATGGCCAAAGAAGAAAAAAAAGAATGTTACCTACTTAACTAACGTCTAGCTGGCAATGACTCTATCTAACTAAAGTTTTGGCGGGAATCCGAAAATGAGAAGTTGATTTGCAATATTTTGCATTTGTTTTCTCAAATTGTATGACGTGTTCCTTCGAGTGTTAATGTGTAATATTGGTGGAATATAATCATTGAGTGTTCCTTACCGTGCACGAGTGTGGGCAAATTATATGAATTCAAAGCTTAGAACAGGAATTTCGCGGGCACAGCCAGTCAACAGTCAACAACAAACGAATAGGTAATGAGAATTTAAACGGGTCTAATTCGCGCACAAACTAATATCAAAATATATAATTTTAACATACCTTACCTGTAGTCGGAGAGTCTTCTCGTGACCACGGTCGATGTAACTTGGCCGAAACCTCGAGGTAAGTATATCAAAATTATATATATTTTGATATTTGATCGTGCGCGAATTAGACCCGTTTAAATTCTAATTAACAAACAAATAACGCTATGGTATATTATACTAAAAATGAATACCTATTTAAATTGTGCGTCATTAATTACATTGTAATATCAAATTATCAACTGACCGAAATATAATATTTACAAATTTTATTAACCTAGTTCTAATATAAATTTATGTCACGGGCATACTGCGTAATCGGACTTTCCGAATAGATTCTAAATGCATAGACAAACTGAAGAAAAAAAACCTAAGGCTGTTATCTCCTATAAACGCCATCGGCCGCTAACAGCGTCACGATGTATTTGTATCCTTTAAATACATGTACTGTAGGGTGATCGGTAGGGTAAGTACGGCGAGCAGGAACCTCTATCGAGAAAGTATTCGATACGTTAACTGTCAAATTTAATTTAGATTTGATCATCGCCTTGCGATATCGACAGAATGCGTACATGAACGGTTACCTTGATCGATACTTTAACGATACGATCCGGTAAAATTATCGTGCTTGCCCTATTGTAGTAGGTACTGGTCAAATCTAAAACAAATTTGACAGTTAACGTATCGAATACTTTCTCGATAGAGGTTCCTGCTCACCCTACAGTGTGCCTAGTGCGAGTTTTGTCAATTTATTTACGCGCTCGGTCCGTTTGGCGTAAACTTGAAATTGTATGGAATAAGAGCAGCGCCATCTAGTGACTGATTCACTGACGCCAGATGGCGCTGCTCCGATAGTGAGACGTTGTTGGTTTTGTATTATTAGCTCAAACTTGTGTTTCTTCGAGTGTTAATGTGTAATATTGGTGGAATATTAACCATTAAGTGTTCGTTAACGTGCACGAGTGTAGGCGAATGATATAAACTCAAAAAACGTGTCATTTCGCATTTTTTTCCAAAACTCCCAGGAAGTTTCAGTAAAGCATCCACTACTTTACTGAATCGTGACTTTGACGATGTAAATAATTGACTTGACTACTTGACCACGATTGCTATAACATTGCTGTGACTTCGTGAAATTGAGAAATACTTAAAATTAAATACTTGACACTGGCTATATGCACAAACCGTGCGAAGCCATAACTAAAACAAAAAAACAAAAAAAAACTAAAACAAATTTGACAGTTAACGTTTCGAATACTTTCTCGATAGAGGTTCCTGCTCACCCTACTGTCCTTTCGCATAACAAGTAACTTCCTGTGGGAAAGAGACAACCGATAGCAGCCGTCTATATCTTTCTCCCTCTACGCCGCTCCCCTAACACATTGACTAACTACTAGATTTGTAAACGTGAAACCTTAAATATTACTCGGAGTCCGTGTCCGACTCGCACGAATCCGACTCCTCCGAACTGGATACCGGCTCGCACTTGATGAACTCTATCTCGGCTCGCTCCTTTTTCTTCCTGCCTCTGGTGTTGACGACTTTCTTAGCTTTCTCCTCCCCCGTCATGACCGTCTTCACCAGCGTCGATATCCGTTTGAGATGCTGCTGCTCGTGCCGCTGCAGATGGTTGCTCAGGTACTTCTTGATCTTGAACTTCTTGCCGCACTGCGGGCACTCGTGCTGGTAGTTGGACTCGTCGATCTCCACGTGCACGGAGTTGTTGTGCCGCTTCAGATAGTGCTCGTGGGCGAACTCTTTGTCGCACTTCTCGCAGCGCAGCTTGGGCTTGGTCGGGTGGACGATTTTCTTGTGCTTCTTCAGGCGGAGCTTCGAATGGAATATCTTGTCGCACAGTTCGCACTTCACTTTTGTGTCGGGCGACGAGTGGACCTGCATATGCTCCTTTAAGTACTGGTCGTTTTTGAACTCCTTCAGACACTCCGGACACTGCACTTTGGACTCCAACGGAGGGTGTATGTTCAGGACGTGCCTTTTCATATGGTGTCTCGACTTGAACGTCATCGGGCAAAACACGCACTGGTGCCTCTCGATCTCAGTGTGTTGGAACAGCAGATGCCGTTGTAGATTAAGGTTAGTCTTGTACATTTTCTGACAAACGTGGCATTTGTGCTTCTCTCTGTCGGCGCGGTGGCAGCGCTCCACGTGGTGCCTCAGTTTGTACGGCACATTGAATTCCTTCCCGCACTCTTCGCATTTGATCTCCGGCAGCGTTGTGGGGTGGATACGTTTCACGTGCATATGCAAAGCCCGCCTCGTTCTGAACTCTTGCAGGCAGAATTGGCAGTAGCACTTCTCGTTCTCCGAATAGTGTTTGTTCATCCGGTGCATGTACAAATAGTGCTTGTTCTTGAACGACTTGTCGCACTGATCGCACATCACTGCCGACTCCTCCGTTGAATGGACTCTAGTCGTGTGTAAATAGAGGTTTTGGTAGTTTTTGAACTCCTTGTTACATTTCTGACAGATATACCTGGAATGAGGATATGTGGTGGATTAATTTGTTGTCTATACATTTGTCTAGTTATAGTTACGCATATGTTGAAATATGCCAAGTGCGAGTCGGAGTCGCGCACAAAGGGTTAAATAACGTTACGGGTATCTATAAAAAAGCAAAAAAAAATCATATCTGTTATTGGGGCGCCCTTAAATATTTATTTTATTCTGTTTTTTATTATTTGAAGTTATAGTGGCAACACACATACATCATCTGTGAAATATTTCAGATTTCTAACCATCACGGTTCATGAGACACAGTCTGGCGACAGACCAACAGACAGACGGAAAGCAGACTCAGTAATAGGGTCCGGTTATACCCTTTGAGTATGGAATCATAAAACGAATATTTGCTAACATATTATTTTGTCCAATAAAGTGCAACAAAATGACAAATTTTATGGAAATACAGTAATATAATGCAAATTTTTAATTAAAATTGTAGCAACTTCAATGGTGTTGTGGCAACACACGATGCTGCAGCGTCTATGCTCAGCCTTAGAAATCGTCGTGTGTAGCCTGCCTAAGCATTTGAATTTCACAGTGGTTTACGGACGAAATTAATGATCAATCCAATCCAAATTTTGCTATCTGGGATTGATATCACCATCCATTTTTAGGGTCAAACGTGCCAATAACCGATCCGTGGATTGGTTTATGAAGGCACGCAGATTGGAAATCGATCGAATGATAGGCAGCAATCCAAGATCGATTTCAATCTTGGATAGGAGATACAATATTAATTTCGGCTGTTAATGGTTTTGGTCTGTCTTAACAAATGACTATCACAGGATGGAAAATACAGTTGTAAAGAAAATTAGCGTTTTATTTAATAGTTAAAGTATGTAATCCTACTAATATTATAAACGCGAAAGTTTGTAAGTATGGATGGATGGATGGATGTTTGTTACTCTTTCACGAAAAAACTACTGAATGGATTTTGATGAAACTTTACAATAATATAGCTTACATCAGAATAACACATAGGCTACAATTTATACAGATATTGAGTGAATTTTCCAAAATATAACGATAAGTGTCAAGTAAGTAGGAAAAAATCTACCATCTGCGAGCTATTCAGGCGTGCGCTGCCAAAAGCGCTTGAGTTACACGTAATGTAATGTATGATGGAAATATTTATCTTGAACCATAAAAATGTGTGATAATTTTAATGTCATAATGTTAGTTTTTTTCTTCGCCACGTTATTATAAGCTGCTCTAAATACTAATCCTGCGCAGACGAAGTCGCGGGCACCAACTTATAGTATATTATATTCTGGAGCTTTACATCGGCGAATAGCGCCCAAAGTGTCTATCAAAAAAGGAATTAACCTATTTTACATTTAGTAAAAAAAAGGGCACCCATCTCACCTCTTCACCTGCTTCGGATACAGCACCGGCTTCCACGTATTCAGCACCGACTCGTACATCTCGCGTTGCTCGTCCGTCAGTACGTCGCTGGTCACCGATATGAACTTCATTATGCCATCGGACGTGGTGGGCTGGAACACCCCCGGGGGGTGGAACGAGCCCAGAGTGGGGATTGTGGGGGAGGGCATCGGCTCCTGCTTGACCTCCCTTATTACGGTCTCCTGTTTCATCGTCTCTTCCTTTATTGACGGTTTTAACACCAAATCCATATTGACCTGGAATAATAACACAAATATTATTGCAACTATTTAAGGGAGGTTACAAATTGTCTGCGTAAATCCATGCCGGATTAAGCTACCGGAAACTGTGATAAGTGACCCCTCAGTGAACCGTTACAAAAATAGACTAGACAACCATCTTAAATAAATGCACTGAATCAATATGCACAAATCAGCTAACAACTGCTCTGCTAGTATATAAAATAACAAAATATAATAATAAAAAATCATTCTTTTTCATTGTGATCAATGATTTTTATAATAATGATCATAAAAATCCATGATCACAATGAGAAAGATCATCTCCTTTTTACATCCTATAAAGTTAACTTTTTGAGTTAGATGGTATTGGTTCTTAACCTGCGATAATTGCGGCAAGTAATAAAGACACTGCACCACTTCCTCGGCGACAGAGCGGTCCACAATTGGAATATGCTCCCAGATGTTGCCACAACTGCCACCTCAGTCAACCAACACTTTTAAAAACAAACTCGACAACTGGCTACAAACTAATACATTGTTACAGAAGATAACTAATTTGAACTGACTTTCCAACACTGCGTGATGTAGACATGTCAGCACTCATGCTACTCGTCTATAAACTAATAAATATATATGTATATCTTTGGACACACATCTGTCTATCTGACTGGGTTTGGGGTCTGACATCATGACATTTTAGCCTCAGCTAGTTCCCACACAGAAGGTTTAAGGGTAACAATTCATACGAGTCCATTGTCATGCAAAACCTCATAATTATCCCTTTAGAAGTTTTGTTGACAAGAGACAGTCAATTCCATTGAGAGCTCAGATTAATCATGTACCAGATATGACATTTAACTCAAGATCCGGGGAAGAATAGAGACAAGTGTATACAAATGGACAAAGGAGTAAGTAGGATAGTATGATGATGTTTTGTCTTTGTCGGCTTATGCATAAATTCTTGCTGTGCTGCAGAAGCAAACCTTTCTTGAAATTTTAGAATTTTGCAAAAATGATTGGAGCACCACCTAAATAATGTGTATTAAATTTATCCGATTTATAGGGGTTGTAGCCAAGTGTCCCTTTCGGGTATACGCTTTTGTGAAGTCTATTACTGATACCATGTCTATGATTGAGAGACACAAGTGAAAGGGCAATAATTGTGAACATTTACACATGGTATTATACCCTTTTGACAATTGTTTGTTCAAGGCATAAAACTTGCTGTCTAATTACGCATTTACCATAAAATGTATACTAAAAGAAGGGGCACAATCTCCATTTTTTTATTAGAGCGAGATAGGAGATTGTGAGTATCTATTGAGTACCCATGCAGTACCACACGGATGAGGCTTACAGTTTCACTTATCTTTTGTTCGATTCGTTTGTATGCAGTGCCCACCCCGCACCTTTACTTTAGCTTTGAAGACATGATTCATTGTGTCAAATGCCTACTGATAGGTACTTACACTATTTATTATTATTGCTTGTAGGTGGTCCTAATATCAGTTATTATAATCGTACATTCCTATTGGAGACTTAGGAAATGAAATACGTCTATTATTGTTGAGTTTCCGTGCATTCGCAGATTGCAGCTACACCTATGTGACGGTACCGCAAATAGCTATTGACGTAGAAAATGTTTACTTACGATTTGTAGATGTAGCGTGAAGTAAATTCAATGGGAAGCTGCTAACACGTCATGTCTTTATCAGCGCAAGAAATAAATGTAATGGCTCGACGACTCGACTCATAAAATGGCTTTGCGCCTCAGGTCTTCACAACACAACATAGTGTTCGAGTTTTTAACGCATTAGTATCACGAAACAACACCCTTCTATTGGAGAATATAACACAGACACTCGTGGAAATAATTTTAACAAGTTGGGATTTATTTTAAAGGTAATTTGTTAATTTTACAGGCACAAAAAGGCAGGGTTTGTCGAGCGAGAGAGCGAGTTTCTGTCAAATAAAAATGTATGTCAAAAATTTCCAAGATGGCCGTCTGTCAAACATTTGCGTTCCGTTTCACCTCGAAATAAATATGGAAAAGTTAAAATGAATAAATAAAATTACCTACCCATCCGATCTATTATTATGTGATTATAATATTATTGTGTTTAACTTTCAGGTATAATTAAATTTTCAAAAAAAATAATATGATGTGTTGGAATGTGAAAGTTCTCCGAGAAAATAGATGGCACTATTTTCACTAATCACAGATTTCTATTTTCATCTAGACTTTGTGTGTAGGTACATAAAAATGGAGACGAACATTTTATTTATATAGTTACTAAAACATACTACACGATAGACGGCGCTAGAAATCCGGCCGCATTAGACGTAACAAACAGCCATTCATTCATCTTAAAATAGTATACGCTTCGCTGAGACTCGACTAGTCAGTTATAATTAGGTGTTCTAAGTGAAAACAAAGTGTGAAATGCGTGAAATAGTGCATTTGCAGGCGGGGCAGTGCGGCAATCAGATCGGTTCGAAGGTGCGCTGTTATATCTGTTTTCTTTTTAATTTCGTGAGATCTATTTTTAAAATATTCGCTCGAGATGACGTTATGGAGGATATCTAACTGTAGGTAGGTGTGAGTACTGAGTATGGATGCGCTTCAGTTGACTTTTCTCATATTAGTCGTGCTTCAATAAGCAATAACGAGCATAGGTAGGTAGGACATGCACTAGACGCATATTTTACAATTGTCCTATATTCCTGATTCATGTGTTCGTTTCGTTTAGTATCGCATTATTATTACTTAAAACTTAGCAAAAATAAAAAAGTACAATTTTCACCGGGATAACTAAATTAACCTACGTAAATACCTAATTAGATACGTTAATGTTTACTATAGTTTTTGCTAGCGACTTTTGTCTTTTAAATTTTATCGTTTTAAAATGCACTTTCCCACGCGTCGAACTATTTTCTCCCCAAATTACATCGAGATTGGTTCCGCATTTAAAAAATGACAAGCAAAATACAGTAAAAAAATACTACAATAACGTATACAAGAAACATACCTACATGGTGTACCTACTAGTAGTGTGCGCTCTATTTTTACACTTTTTTCTATTGTCTATACTTACACGGTAGGTATATGACACGTTTGGCGTAGTGGCTGAGCACTCCGACTGCTGCGGTTGGTGTGGCGGGTTCGATTCCCGCCCGGAACAAATATTTGTGCGATCCACAGATATCTGTTTCTGGTCTGGGTGTGATGTGCATGTGAAATAATAATTTCCGTAAACGGTATTTACAGCAATCCTAGTGTGGGGTTACGTTTTTATAAAAAAATATATGTAAAAAATAACAATAACCTACTAGAGCCACGGCTGAGCGGTCTCCGTAAAATAGATCATAATTATTATTATTCTGCTCGTCTAGTGATTCTTTATTTTTTTGTTTTAGTATAGGCTTCGCACGGTTTGGGCATATAGCCAGTGTCAAGTATTTTATTATAATAAGTATTTCTTAATTCTTTTTTTTTTTTTTTTTTTTTTTTTTTTTATTAGGTTCACTGAACTGGATATACACAGGAAAAGCTTAAAACAGGTTAACAATGATGACCATACTATGTGTACGTCCTTCTAGGAGTGAACACAGCATGCACAAAAAATAAAGTTGCGTAAAATGAAATAATGAATAAGGTAAAGTTGTGTAAGATGACAATATGAAATGCAACAAAAAAAAATTTCTAAAAGGTAAACATTACAATTATTAAAATGTTGAGTTTTGAGTGTGAACAGTTAATACAGTAGAAAAAAAAACAAATTAAACAAATTACTCCAAGTACAAAAGTCTCTTAAAAGAAGAGACCGATGAACCGAAGATGTCGGTATTACTACAAACGTTGTTATAATATGAGCACATTCGATACACAGGTGCATGTTGGCCATAGTTTGCGTGACAATACGGCAGATTGAACGTTTTTCTACAGTGTAGACGGCTGGAAGAACGAGGAACCATAATTTGTATTCTTTCAAGTAAATTGGGGCTATCAATTATACCATTAACCAATTTATGCAAAAATACCACATCAGCTATATTTCTTCGCTTCTCCAAAGGAGACATTTTAAAATGTTGAAGTCTTGAATCGTACGTTTTCAGAAGGCGGCAAAGTTTACGTGAATAAGTAAGATGGTAAATGAACCGTTTCTGAAGTCTCTCAAGTCGATTAATGTGCACAGCATAAGAAGGGCTCCAGATGGGGCTGCAGTATTCCAGAAGGCTACGCACATAACAGTTGAAAAGGATGACCGGGATCTCAAAGTCATTAAAAAAACTTGTTTGTCGTATTACAAATCCTGACAACCGCGAGCTTTTCTTGCTAATAAAGTCGATGTGTTCTCTAAAGTTTAACTGAGCATCAACAATGACACCCAAGTCACGCATGCTCGAAACCTCCACTATGGGGATACCGTTAATGAAATACATGGTTTTAACAGGCTTATTTTTCCGAGAAAAGTTTAAGTAAAAACATTTCGATGAGTTAAGCACCATCTTGTTGCGAACACACCAGTTGTTAATCGTGTTAATATCACTCTGCAGAAGAATTATATCGTCATGAGTATAGATTTCTCTGTAAAGTTTAAGATCATCTGCAAACATTTGATATTTTGAGGTTACTTTGGAGCATAAATCGTTGACAAAAACAAGGAAAAAGAGAGGTCCAAGGTGAGACCCCTGCGGTACACCCGAAGGTACTACTCTTGGCAGGGATTTAAATCCTCGAACCATCACAAGCTGAGAGCGGTTTCGGAGGTAAGATTCGCACCACCGTAACAATGAACCACAAATTCCAGCATGACCAAGCTTTTGTATTAACAACCTATGATCGACAACATCAAACGCCTTTGAAAAGTCCGTGTAAATTGTATGAGTTTCATGTTTATTCTTGAACCCATCTGTTATGTCACTGACAAAATCAAGAAGGTTCGATGCTGTCGACCTTCCTGGTAAAAATCCATGCTGCTGCGGGATGAATAAAGGTTTCAAATGGAAAAGCATCCTCTTCTGGACGATTGATTCAAATAACTTGCCTATGGATGACAAAATTGAAATCGGTCTATAGTTACAAACGTCCGCAAGATCTCCTTTTTTATGAACCGGTGTGACGTGTGCTGACTTCCATTTAGCTGGAAATACACCACACGAGAGAGACTTGTTAAACATAATTTGTAGAGGCTTTGCAAGTTGTAAAGAGCAGGATTTGAGAAATAAAGGAGGAATAGCATCCGGGCCCGGACCCTTGTTTGGATCAAGCAAATTAAGTGAGGTCAAAACATCCGACTCCGAAAGGTAGCATGAGCTCAAAGAAGTGTGATGACTTGAGGGTTCGTCGAAGATGGTTGGATTAGATGTACCAGGATCATTATAAGTGGAGTGGAAATATTCAGAGAACAGATTTGCGATACATTGACCACCCTGTGCGTTTTGGTTCCCAAGAAACATCTCATCCGGGATATCCCCACTATTAGTTCGCAACGACTTGACAAATGTCCAAAAGTATTTGGGGTTTTTCTTAATTTGGGTTTTAGCATTTATTTTTATTTGATTCAGGCAATCGCTCAACATTTTGTCACTACGTGCACGTAAGATTTGATAAGTTAAATAGTCTCTGGGATTACCATACGTTTTAAATCGTCGATGATATTTTGCTTTTTCCTTAAGGGTTTGTATGATTGCGCGATTAAACCAAAACGGATAGTCGCTTCGACCTTTTCTACACAGTGGCGTATTCTTGTTAATTACAGGAGTAACTGCGTTGTAAAAGATATCTACAGTCTCATCAACAGTCAAGCCTATTTTGAACAAATCGATCCAGTCTATGTTGTCCAACTCCTTTTTGATGTTGTCGTAATTTGCTTTGGAGAAGTTAAGTACAGATGTCTTATATGTTTTAGGAGGCTTAAAAGCGTTAAATTTAACTGTAATATTTAGTGCCGGGTGGTGATCATCAAGATCAACAAGTGGGGCAAGACTATTAGAAACTGTGACACAGTTACTAAAGTTTGTTATAATAAGATCCAATATTTTTCCATTAGAGTTTACAGTTCGGTTCTTTTGATAAAGACCATTAAAAGAAAGAGTGTCAACAAATAAATTGTCACCCTGACTCGAAGAACATCTAGGGAGCATGGAGCTCGTGTTAGCGTCATAATCCCACCGTATGCTGGGGAGGTTAAAATCGCCAGCCAATAACAAAACCGCTGACTTGGGCATCTTATGTTGAACTATGTCCGTTAAGTTTGTGAGTAAACTGTCCAAGCTGGTAAATACGATAGGGGGTGGATTCACATTTAGAAAGTCACAGCAATATAGCAATAGTGGTCAAGTAGTCAAGTCAATTATTTACATCGTCAAAGTCACGATTCAGTAAAGTAGTGGATGCTTTACTGAAACTTTCTGGGAGTTTTGGAAAAAATGCGAAATGACACGATTTTTGAGTTTATAAATCATTCGCCCACACTCGTGCACGTTAACGAACACTTAATGATTATTCCACCAATATTACACATTAACACTCGAAGAAACACATGGGCCTCTCTCTGGCTTACCATCAGGCGGAGGGAGGTCCATATGCTGCGCTATTATAAAAAAAAGAAAAAGTTTGAGAAAATAATACAAAACCAACGTCTCACTATCGGATTCCCGCCAAAACTCCTAGTGATTCTACTGATTAAAAAAAAAGATGATAATTTCACATTAGGTACACATGGTAACACCCAGACCAGAAACAAATATTTGTTGTTTTTTTAAATGATTTTTTTCATTGGTAACCTCCTCAGTTCTGGGAGATCATATCCGACGAGCACGGGATCGACACGAGCGGGTTCTACAAGGGGGACAATGATCAGCAACTCGAGCGGATCTCTGTTTACTACAATGAGGCGGCGGATGGTACGTTGTTTAAGGGGGGGGGGGGGTTATGTCCCTCACTGGCCCCACCATCCCCTCACCTACAGGGGGGAGAGATGGAGGCAATAAGCCAAATGAGTGCCGGCCTTAATAAGAGACTTTTCTTCGGCCTGTCTTCCACCACCTTCTATCGGTCACCCTGAAGTTATGCCTGAAGCTCCCGCAAGACCTTCCAGTAGCCCAGCAATCCAGCCCAGCCATCCCTCCGCAGCTCCGTCATAATGATGATGAGGAACTAAGGGTGATTTCAGGTGGCAGGTACGTGCCGAGGGCGGTGCTGGTGGACCTGGAACCGGGGACAATGGACGCGATCAGGTCCTCCACCTACGGACAGCTGTTCCGACCTGACAACTACGTGTTCGGACAGAGTGGCGCTGGTGAGTTGGGAGTTTTGACATATTATGTACTTACTTACTTAGTATAGATGCCTATAGCTACCTACTTTTTGCATGCAACAATATCGAAGAGAAAGATAAATTTCATAATTTCATGACGGTTCATAAACAAGGCATATTATGACGGCCATTTTGGAGCGTCGATCGGGATCTGCCCTAATATTAATTCATCGTTGTTGCGCTCAGTGCCCTGAGTATGATTACTAGCTCGACATAGTACGCGTCAACTAGCGCTTTGTATGAATATTTTCGTTCATAAACACACCGGCACTGTATAGGATCTTCATACAAAAGCGCTACCTAGTTGACGCCTATGTCGAGCTAGTAAAAACTCATACTAAGGGCCTAAGGGCACCTACTGACTGCAATAAAATGAAATTATTGATTTGCCGTAAGTGTTGGTAAAATTAGGTCGTATTTGCAGCTTGGTGATCCATAACATTTAAAACGAAACGGTCATGAGGGAAAGGATTGCCGGCAATCTGCCGTCGAAAAAAATAGGCTGCCGTGTTTACGCAGATTGTAGATCGGCCGAACGATAGATCCAAGATCGATTTCAATCTTGCATAGGAGATACAATATTAATTTCGGGCGTTATTAGTCATCGTCAGTTGTGACATGCAAGTTTTTGTACAATGCAGGCAACAACTGGGCCAAGGGCCACTACACGGAGGGCGCCGAGCTCGTGGAGTCCGTGATGGACGTCGTGCGGAAGGAGTCGGAGACTTGTGACTGCATGCAGGGTGAGTGTAGGACGGGCCGAGGAGCATTATGTCGCTGGATGGACACACTACAGTGTGCCTACTGCCTACTGTGTTTTACGCGCTCGACATTGTACGCGTCAACTAGCGCTGTGTGTGAAGATCTTTCGTTCATAAACGCGCCGGTAGGGGCGCTGTGCACGATCTTCGTACAAAGCGCGGTGACGCGTACTAAGTATGTCCAGCGCGTAAGGCACAGATCAATGGAATAAACAACCTAATTGAGATAAAGTTGGGTAAAAAAAGGTTTCCTAGTAAGAATAGGTAAAATGCGATGATTGTGCAGTATTTTTTTACCCGTCTGCTGAAAGTTGTAGTAGGTGTACGTACCTACATAGAATTTTTTTAAACATAAAAAAAGTTTTTACTTCACTTCGAACTTCCTCATTTCACAAAAGAATTTGGATACTAAGTAGGTAGGTACCTACCTATTTATAATTAGAAATAATACACATTCAGATTGGCTCCACAGAAATAACATCAAAATCGATGCAGTAGTTTAGTTTTAAAATAAAAATAAAATCGAAATAATCTCATCCCGCTCAAAACCTGAGGCGCGACTAGCACTCAGCAGTTGGTGGATATTGGTTGTTATTGTGATGATGTTCATGATGTCCCAGGGTTCCAGCTGACCCACTCCCTGGGCGGCGGCACGGGCTCCGGCCTCGGCACGCTGCTGCTCAGCAAACTCCGCGAAGAGTATCCCGACAGGATAGTCAACACCTTCAGCGTCATGCCCTCACCCAAGGTATACTTCGTAGACATGGTTAAATACCTTGATGGCAGGGTATTAAAGCGTCCGCCTGGCTAGCTACCACCCTCAAGTAGAAAATCTCTTCGCCGAGCCCCTATCGGGGTGTTCTTTGGGGTGTACTGGCAGTGCGCGAGAGCCAGCCCACTCTACGCTGAGCATGTTTATCGCCTTCGGACACATCGTCACGTCTGTCGGGCACAGTAAATGGCACGGATGTGTCCTCTCGCGCCGATGTCCAACAGTGTATGTGACGCACGAGTCCCCTCGCGCAGACGCCCGACAGTGTACGTGACGCACGTGTCCCCTCGCGCAGACGCCGACAGTGTACGTGACGCACGTGTCCCCTCGCGCAGACGCCGACAGTGTACGTGACGCACGTGTCCCCTCGCGCAGACGCCGACAGTGTACGTGACGCACGTGTCCCCTCGCGCAGACGCCGACAGTGTACGTGACGCACGTGTCCCCTCGCGCAGACGCCGACAGTGTACGTGACGCACGTGTCCCCTCGCGCAGACGCCGACAGTGTACGTGACGCACGTGTCCCCTCGCGCAGACGCCGACAGTGTACGTGACGCACGTGTCCCCTCGCGCAGACGCCGACAGTGTACGTGACGCCCCCCCCAGGTGTCGGACACGGTGGTGGAGCCGTACAACGCCACGCTGTCGGTGCACCAGCTGGTGGAGAGCACGGACGCCACGTTCTGCATCGACAACGAGGCGCTGTACGACATCTGCTTCCGCACGCTGCGGCTCGGCTCGCCCACCTACGGGGACCTCAACCATCTCGTGTCGGTGAGCGGGAGTGTTGGAGACGCTTTCTATATACGACGATTTACTCAATAGGATATTAAGAAACCGGCCTACTGTGAGTCGGATTTGTGCAAACAGGGTTCCGTACCATTATCTATAAAAACGGGGAAAAAATCACGTTTGTTGTATTAGTATCACCTTTAAAATGGGAAAATATCAACTGTCTAACTATCACGGTTAGTGAAATACAGCCTGGTGACAGACAGACAGGTAGACAGACGGACGGACAGCGGAGCTTTAGTAATAGGGTCCCGTTTTACACTTAAGGTACGGAACCCTAAAAATATTTAAAACAACAGCTTTAACCCTGTTGCCCCCCCCCCCCTCCCCCCCCTCCAGCTGATCAAGGGGGCGTGGTCAAGAGATTCAAAGCCTGGTTCAGCTGCTTGTTTCCCGACAGCTGACGATGTCCGGGGTCACCACGTGCCTCCGGTTCCCGGGGCAGCTGAACGCGGACCTGCGCAAGCTGGCCGTCAACATGGTGCCGTTCCCGAGGCTGCACTTCTTCATGCCAGGTTACTACTAACAAGAGACGTCATTTGTTACTAGCAAAAAGGGAGTGAGAATCGTCCGTTAGGGATGGTCCCATTCAGTCCCATTGACATTCTAGCGCTGGACTGGATTCGTTCCACTCACGGCTCCCAATGACTATGCTACGCCGCTGACTACATGAAACTTGACTTGACTACCTCCTTGACTCGATTACTATTGTAGGTACCTAACACTTGACATTGGCTACATAATTATAAGAACCGTGCGAACCAAAACAAAAAAAAAGAGAATAGTAAGTAAGGTACACTATCAAAAAAAGCTGGGTATCGGCGCGCAGGCTTCGCTCCGCTGACGGCCCGCAACAGCGCCGGGTACCGCGCGCTGACGGTGCCCGAGCTGACGACGCAGATGTTCAGCCCCACCAACATGATGTGCGCCTGCGACCCGCGCCGCGGCCGCTACCTCACCGTTGCCGCCATCTTCCGCGGTCGCATGTCCATGCGCCAAGTGGACGAGCAGATGCGCGCCGTGCAGGACAAGAACTCCGGGTGAGTGTCTACCCGCCGGGACGGGGTGGGGCGGGGGCGCGCCGTGCAGGACAAGAACTCCGGGTGAGTGTCTACCCGCCGGGGCGGGGTGGGGCGGGGGCGCGCCGTGCAGAACAAGAACTCCGGGTGAGTGTCTACCCGCCGGGGCGGGGTGGGGCGGGGGCGCGCCGTGCAGAACAAGAACTCCGGGTGAGTGTCTACCCGCCGGGGCGGGGTGGGGCGGGGGCGCGCCGTGCAGAACAAGAACTCCGGGTGAGTGTCTACCCGCCGGGGCGGGGCGGGGCGGGGGCGCGCCGTGCAGGACAAGAACTCCGGGTGAGTGTATACCCGCCGGGGCGGGGTGGGGCGGGGGCGCGCCGTGCAGAACAAGAACTCCGGGTGAGTGTCTACCCGCCGGGGCGGGGCGGGGCGGGGGCGCGCCGTGCAGGACAAGAACTCCGGGTGAGTGTCTACCCGCCGGGGCGGGGTGGGGCGGGGGCGCGCCGTGCAGAACAAGAACTCCGGGTGAGTGTCTACCCGCCGGGGCGGGGCGGGGCGGGTGTGCGCCGTGCAGGACAAGAACTCCGGGTGAGTGTCTACCCGCCGGGGCGGGGTGGGGCGGGGGCGCGCCGTGCAGAACAAGAACTCCGGGTGAGTGTCTACCCGCCGGGGCGGGGCGGGGCGGGGGCGCGCCGTGCAGGACAAGAACTCCGGGTGAGTGTCTACCCGCCGGGGCGGGGTGGGGCGGGGGCGCGCCGTGCAGGACAAGAACTCCGGGTGAGTGTCTACCCGCCGGGGCGGGGCGGGGCGGGGGCGCGCCGTGCAGGACAAGAACTCCGGGTGAGTGTCTACCCGCCGGGGCGGGGTGGGGCGGGGGCGCGCCGTGCAGAACAAGAACTCCGGGTGAGTGTCTACCCGCCGGGGCGGGGCGGGGCGGGGGCGCGCCGTGCAGGACAAGAACTCCGGGTGAGTGTCTACCCGCCGGGGCGGGGTGGGGCGGGGGCGCGCCGTGCAGAACAAGAACTCCGGGTGAGTGTCTACCCGCCGGGGCGGGGCGGGGCGGGGGCGCGCCGTGCAGGACAAGAACTCCGGGTGAGTGTCTACCCGCCGGGGCGGGGTGGGGCGGGGGGCGCGCCGTGCAGAACAAGAACTCCGGGTGAGTGTCTACCCGCCGGGGCGGGGCGGGGCGGGGGCGCGCCGTGCAGGACAAGAACCCCGGGTGAGTGTCTACCCGCCGGGGCGGGGTGGGGCGGGGGCGCGCCGTGCAGAACAAGAACTCCGGGTGAGTGTCTACCCGCCGGGGCGGGGCGGGGCGGGGGCGCGCCGTGCAGGACAAGAACTCCGGGTGAGTGTCTACCCGCCGGGGCGGGGCGGGGCGGGGGCGCGCCGTGCAGGACAAGAACTCCGGGCGGGTGTCTACCCGCCGGGGCGGGGTGGGGCGGGGGGCGCGCCGTGCAGAACAAGAACTCCGGGTGAGTGTCTACCCGCCGGGGCGGGGTGGGGCGGGGGCGCGCCGTGCAGAACAAGAACTCCGGGTGAGTGTCTACCCGCCGGGGCGGGGCGGGGCGGGGGCGCGCCGTGCAGGACAAGAACTCCGGGTGAGTGTCTACCCGCCGGGGCGGGGTGGGGCGGGGGCGCGCCGTGCAGAACAAGAACTCCGGGTGAGTGTCTACCCGCCGGGGCGGGGCGGGGCGGGGGCGCGCCGTGCAGGACAAGAACTCCGGGTGAGTGTCTACCCGCCGGGGCGGGGCGGGGCGGGGGCGCGCCGTGCAGGACAAGAACTCCGGGTGAGTGTCTACCCGCCGGGGCGGGGCGGGGCGGGGGCGCGCCGTGCAGGACAAGAACTCCGGGTGAGTGTCTACCCGCCGGGGCGGGGTGGGGCGGGGGCGCGCCGTGCAGAACAAGAACTCCGGGTGAGTGTCTACCCGCCGGGGCGGGGCGGGGCGGGGGCGCGCCGTGCAGGACAAGAACTCCGGGTGAGTGTCTACCCGCCGGGGCGGGGTGGGGCGTTTGCGCGCCGTGCAGGACAAGAACTCCGGGCGAGTGTCTACCCGCCGGGGCGGGGCGGGGCGGGGGCGCGCCGTGCAGGACAAGAACTCCGGGTGAGTGTCTACCCGCCGGGGCGGGGTGGGGCGGGGGCGCGCCGTGCAGGGCAAGAACTCCAGGTGAGTGTCTACCCGCCTTGGAGGCGGCTGCGCGCCGTGCAAGGTGTTGGGCGTGGGCGAGTTGACATTTTAAAATCGATAGATGAATCACCCGGAATGGATCTAAAAATGGGGCAATTACATTATCCTTTTATATCTCAATACTCTTCTCCGTCCTGTGTGAAAGAGACGACCGACACCAGCAGTGTATAGCTTTCTCTGTCCACGCCCCAGCTACTTCGTGGAGTGGATCCCGAACAACGTGAAGGTGGCCGCGTGTGACGTGCCGCCGCGCGGACTCAAGATGGCCGCCACCTTCGTGGGGAACACCACCGCTATACAGGAGATCTTCAAGCGGGTGTCCGAGCAGTTCACCGTCATGTTCCGGAGGAAGGTACGACTTGATGAATGAGACGTGAGTGAGGTGGTTTTGTTGTGAGTGAGGCGGTTTGTTTTGAGTAACGCGGTTTAATTTGAGCGAGGCGGTTTATATTGAGTGAGGTGGTTTGTGTTGAGTGAGACGGTTTGCTGTGACAGTGAGTGAGGCGGTTTATTTTGAGCGAGGCGGTTTGTTTCGAGCGAGGTGATTTGTTTAGAATCATGCGGGTTATTTTGAGTGAACCAATTTGTTTTGAGTAAGGCGGTTTTGTTGTGAGTGAGGCGGTTTGTTTTGAGTGAGGCAGTTTTGTTACGAGTGGGGCGGTTCATTTAACAAGCGCATAATATAATGAGAGGTTTCTCAAGACCTCGTTTATGTCGCAGGCGTTCCTGCACTGGTATACCGGTGAGGGTATGGACGAGATGGAGTTCACGGAGGCGGAGAGCAACATGAACGACCTGGTCTCCGAGTACCAGCAGTACGAGGTGAGTGCAGTGAACAGCGAGCTGGTGATAGAGACGGAACTCAGACCTGACGATGGAGATGGAAGGTAGACAGCGTAACTCCTCGGCGTCTAACAGCAGAGTGATGGTTTTTGGGCTCGTTTTGATCAGCTCGTGGTCCCTAATACGTATTTGAAAAAATATGTCTGAAAAGTATATTTTTCTAGAAGGGTGATCTATCTAGATCCATAGATCTAGATGGGCCGACGACATCAAAAGAGTCGCAGGCAACCGGTGGATGCAAGTGGCAAATTGTCGTTCGGTGTGGCGGTCTAAGGGGGAGGCCTATGTTCAGCAGTGGACGTCTTCAAGCTGATGATGATGATGATGATCTATCGCCTCGAGAAGAAGGGAAGACTAAAATTCCATTGGTTCCAGGATGTGGGAGTCGAAGACGATTTTGAAGACCAAGAGGAGGCGCCGGAAGCGGAAGAGTATGTGGAGTAAGGGCTATCAACAGGCTGCCAGTTCCTATCGCCGGCGTCTCAGGTGCCAGCCAGAGATATCGGGTCGTTCCATTCAAATGGCATTCAAAACTCAAGGAAATAAGGTCCAATTTGGATTGGCGAGGCGTCTAAATACCCGTCCTCGCCTTGTGGCTTATTCTAAATTGCGCTTAAGTTAGATTGATTAAGAATCTATTTTGGATGGAACAGATAGGAGTTTGCGCTTAGGGTCCTTTTACATAGACTGGCTCAGAGGGGAGAGCAGATATTGGTCGCGTTTAAAATAGAGTTTTGGACCATTGTAATAAAGACCAAAGCGAGTTGCGACAATGTGTAATGTCTGCCTAAATCTGGAATTACACTGCACTATATTATATTCATAGCAATTTTTTTTTTTTTTATAAATAAAAAGAGCAAAATATCAGTATTATATTGAACTATCAATTTTAAAATTAAATTGTTGTATTTTATTAGTAACATAATCTATTTTAAATTATGATACATTATATCTTAATCTATTTTAATAATATACTTACTCAATTTTAATACAAAGTTATGAAGTTTTTTTATCACAATGAAAAACGATTTGGTTCTCTGGTTTCATTTCCACCTTCCTAATCACTTCATTGCCAAAATTATTGTAATTCAATGCTTCGTTGATGTTTGAAACTATTTCCTTTTCTATAGAAGTGCAGTCTACAACTTCTATACTATTATCGATACTTCTAGTATCGATACTTCTAGTATCGATACCTACATTATGGATACTTCTCGTACTGATATTTCTATTATCTGGTAAACTTTTACAACTATCAAACCACTGTTTAAATCTTTTTTCTTTGACTGTTTCTTTGTTAATTTTTCTTTTATGTTTATTTAAGTATATTATATTATTTTCTCCCATATTCATCTTTTTCCCGCAATCTTTAACACTGTCTAATACATCTTTTGACATACTACAAGTCAATTCATCTGCTATAGATACCGTATCTTGTACTTCGTATCCTGTATCTGTTATAGGTTTATTTTGCAAATCAGAATTTGTAACGTCACCTGTCTCCGTCTGATCACTTGGTTCTGACGTCACAGTTGATTCCCTCTGCAGTTTTTTTAAGCGAAAATGAATATCTTTCTTCCGTTGCAACAGTTTAGTCCTCGTTTCCTCTATAGACTCAAATTCTGGTGCGTAACATACATGCAGGCTTCCTCCATAGAAATTCTTGGTATCTATCATCCGTTTAGCGATACGTGCCGACTGGACTCTCTCGTAACTTGCATGGTATGTTTCAGTGAAGTCCTCCGACGGGTGCTCAGTTGATACGGCGAAGAGTAACAGTTTGCCAAATTTAATGAATAAAGATTTGGTTTCTTGTCGTAGATTGAGAGACGGCACGCCGAATATAAGGAGGTGGTTGGATTCATTGTTGATTGTGTATACCTGGAAATAATCATGAATATTAAGTACAAGCACTTTACCATTATTAGTGTAAGTGCTAACTGAGTCGCCGCTTCACTATAATAGATAGATAGATACTTACATTCTTTATTGAAACACCATAGAACAAAGAAAAACTTAAGGCTAAAACAAAGCAATAAATAACAAAAATAGTGTTACAATGGGCAGTCCTATCGCTCAAAGCGATCTCTTCCAGACAACCATGCATTGAGAGGTAACAATAAGTATTATGGGCGGTGGTAAATAATGATACGGAATACCGTTCATTTTCACGAGATGTTGTTTGTGGAATGAAGTACCTAGCTGCTGCCTGCCTCTAGTGTCAGATTTTATGTCAAAGTCAAAGCATTTATTGTAAATAGGCAATTATATCACACTTTAACAAGTCAAACAGGTACCTAATTCCCGTTAACATAGAGAATCATAAAAACATAAAGTATGATACATTAAATTAAACAGTAATTGATTATGGTTTGAGTTTGAAAAAAGGATGTTCCCCTTTCAAGCACTGTACCAAGAATCTGGACAGGAAAAGGAAACTCCGTTGACTCTACCAGTGCTTCGGAATACGCCCATATGAGACCGCCCAAGGCCCCTGACGTGACATAATGCCTGCTATCTATTACTCATAACTTCAACCGACGACATAATGCGCCAAATAACTTAGGAAAAGTTATGTGCGCAGGGTTACGAGATTCAAAGTATTCCAAGAATTGTCTCGGAGAGAGAGCATTGACCGGCCATAATGCAAGCCGCTGGAAGGTTTTACAAGTAGTTAGGCGCGCAGATCTTTTTGGAGAGATTACCTACCTTCACGGCTGTGAGCTTCCGGCCCTGGCGATAAGGCAGTCGTGTGGTGCACAGCGGCAGTTGCTCGTGGTGCGGGAGGAGCTTCTTCTCCTCTTCCTTTTCAGCGGACATTTTTACTATTTACGGTACGGTCAAAAGAAAAGGCTGACAGGCTGCGGCTGGAGAAAGTGAGGGTCGGTCGAATGGGAAACTAGGAAACAAACAAACAAAGAACTACTGTTTACATAACTGACAAACAGAAAACCAATGACAATGTCAAACCATAGAAAAGCATCAGAAATGGTTCTGTCAATGTCAATAGTAGTGTTGAACTGAACTATATTAAGTATTTATTTCAACAAATCATTCGGTACCTAATATAAAAACAAAATGAAAACTAAAATCTAAACATATTTTATATTTTAATTATCTAAATTTTACATTTCGTACACAAATAGTTCACAGTTGTATCTATCTCATTTTTAGTCGATTATATCATTATTTATTGTTCTTCTGCTGTCATTCTGACTCACGGAGAGAGGGCTGTCAGTAGTTAGATTGGTAAAGAATGCTAAATTCATGTTCAGTTTTCTGTTACGACCAAAGACTTTAAACTAATTAGTTAGTTACGACAAACAAACTCATGCTCGTTTCCAATAGATGCAAAACTAATCCACTTTTAGTGTCTCTATGGATATATATATTATACTATACAGTGTATAATAGTGACTCACTGTATAATATATTATACAGTGAGTCAAAATAAAATTATATTTATGTGTGTAGGGTACTATAGTGTACCTCTGGCAGCCCTGGCTGAAGCTCGGTCCTGTTTGTCAGTTGTCACATTGTTGCTGTCACTGACAGTCACTGTCAATGTCCGCGCATGCGTTCGCGAAAAGTCTGCGAATTTTCGTTCGTCGCTAATCTCGAAATTTTTAAATTTTCCGTGAAAATGTCCACTACAAACGAAAAACCCGTATTCAGGGACCTCTCTGCTGATGACCCCGACCCAGAGTGCACTGAAATCGAATCGATGTGCATGTATTGCCACAAAAACGTAAGCGATCGAAACTTTTTCCTAGCAATATTTTCAAACTTGAATAATAACTCTTAAGTCTCTGTAAGTTTGTAAACTGTACATTCTGTTATTAAGGTACCTACTGTATCTACACTATCTACATTGTTTACTAGTTATATGATATGACGTTATAATAGAGGTGTTAACACGTCATGCTTCTTGAGACAAAATTCCACTACCCAAAATGTAAGGGTGACATTCAGCCTGAGTATGATAATAGATCCTTGAACTTAGCTGAGCAGTGAGCCCGGTACTTGGGTCAGCATTCACACAAAAGCAACACTTTTTTTTGTATGTAGATAAAAATACTATTCCAAATACTTTGTTATAAGTAAATTTAAATGACACCAAGTAAGGTTTCGATTGTACGGTAACCTAAATTTACAGTGTCTATGACAAAATATTTAAAAATTAATTTGACAGACGATAATAATTCTAGTTTCCAACATAAAATTGTCTTGTACAACACAAATTATCATTTCCAACCCAAACTCTGTATGATTCCAGGGTATGACCCGCATCATGCTGACGCGCATCCCGCACTTCAAGAACGTCGTCATCATGTCCTTCTCGTGCGAGGAGTGCGGCTACGAGAACAACGAGATCCAGCCGGGGGGCGCCTACGGGGAGATGGGGGTTAGGTACATGGTGTTACCTTGTAGCAAACTACGTATTCCGTTTACCTGCTGCTACCGGAGACTGTGACCAAGTTCCATGAACTGTTTAAAAACCGGCCAAGTGTGAGTCGGACTCACGCACAATGGTTCAGCGCAAATAATTATGTCTGTTGTATGGGGAATTTATCATATTTGTTGCTATAGCAGCCAGAAATAAGTCATCTGTGAAAATTTCAGCTGTCCAACTATCACTGTTCATGAGATACAGCCTGGTGACAGACAGACAGATAGACAGACAGATGGACAAACACCGAAGTCTTAGTAATAGGGTCCCATTTTACCCTTTCGGTACTGAACCCTAAAAATATACTAGACAACCATCTCACATTAGTGCAATGAATCAATATACATTATACACATAATTATCAGTAGGTACATGTATATATTAATAAAAGGAAGTCGTGTTAGTTACACTTTTTATAACTCAAGAACGGCTGAACCGATTTGGCTGAAAATTGGTAGGAAGGTAGCCGAGAACCAGGAGAAGGATATAGGATACTATTAAATCCCGTGATTACGGGATAAATAGTCGGGTCAGCTAGTAAATAATAATAACAAATGAACACCTAGTTCGATATATTGGAGATATTGTGGCCAAGCACTTTAGAATCCAACAATACCGGGTTCGATCCTCGGCCCATCACCGATGATGTTTCGCAAGTTAAATGCGCATTTCCATCACTCTGTGCTTCGGAGGGCGCTTTAAGCCGTTGTCCGCGGTTGTTGTCGATTGGTAGCGGTTTTTAAGCCACGTCAGAGGCCCTCAAGCGGCCTGACCCACTCTGACACTAGAGGCTGGTACAACCTCACACAACAAACAAACAGTACCCACATACAATATTATATGCTTCGAGTTGGGAACCCTGGTGCTTGTCTCCAGATGGGAGCTGAAGGTGGAGACTCCTGAGGACCTGAACCGGCAGGTGGTGAAGAGCGACCACAGCGGAGTCCTCATACCGGAGGTGGACTTCGAGATACCTCCGGAGAGCCAGAAAGGAGGTACAACTTTTGGTGAATCCTACTATAATATTATAAACGCGAAAGTTTGTAAGTATGGATGGATGGATGGATGTTTGTTACTCTTTCACGTAAAAACTACTGAATGGATTTTAATGAAACTTTACAATAATATAGCTTATACATCAGAATAACACATAGGCTATAATTCATAAAGATATATCGTATATTATAAAAATGCGGGTGAAACCGCGGGGCGCAGCTAGTACTCCATACAATGGCAGAATTGGACAAAAGACAAGCGAAACTGCATGCGAAGCGCGAGCGGCGCCGCGTTGTACTGCGTCGCTACTCTATAGCTCACCCGACACGCTCACAGTGTCATACGAAGGCCTGATCTGCCATCTCGCTTAATTTAAAAATAAATTGTCCCTCCTTCTGCGGTCATACCACAAAAAATTTAAACTAGGGTTGAACAGGTGAGTTTAAATATTTTCTCCACAAATCGACCCCTAACCCTCGCTTTTTCTAACTCAACAAATTCACAAGCAAAATAATTAGGAACGCCAGGATTGAGTAAGACAACGCGAGTGATAGACGTCGATTTTGTGGAACGAAATTTAAGAAACATGCGTTTAACTGTGGTTTAAACTGTTGTGGTAAGACGGCTAGAATATTAACAAGTATTGTACGGCAGAAGTGACAACAGTGGAGGGTATAGTGTCGCGCGCCATCGCCGGCCTGATGCAGGACCAGGCGCGGCGCAGGGAGGAGCATCCGGAAGCCGCGGCACAGATAGAGCTGGTGGCGGAGAGGCTGCAGGCGCTGCGGGCCCTGGACACACCGTGGACCTTGAAGATCGAGGATATCTCCGGTGAGTGGGGGTCGCTGTAGGGTATCGTTGATCTAGTATAGGGTATGGTTGATCTAGTATAGGGTACGGTTGATCTAGTATAGGGTACAGTTGATCTAGTATAGGGTACAGTTGATCTAGTATAGGGTACGGTTGATCTAGTATAGGGTACGGTTGATCTAGTATAGGGTATGGTTGATCTAGTATAGGGTACGGTTGATCTAGTATAGGGTACGGTTGATCTAGTATAGGGTACGGTTAATCTATCTAGGGCAGGGTTTCCCAACCTTTTTTAGCATAATCACCCCTGGATTATAAAAAAAAATTCATGCCCCCCTATATTATTCTTCAGCGCAGTTTTGGTTCATTTTATTTGGTTATTTTATTTCAAGTGCGTGATAGACCAAAATAGTAGTAACGTGTAGTAGATGACGACACGATTGGCGTAGTGGCTGAGCACTCGGGACTGCTGCGCTTGGTGTCGCGGGTTCGATTTCCGCCCGGAACAAATATTTGTGCGATCCACAGAAGCTGTAGCGTCGCCCTTTTTTTCTGAAGATGGAAAGGGACAGCAACAGATCTTTCTGAAGGTTGGAAAGGGACGGCAATAGATCTTTCTGAAGGTTGGAAAGGGACGGCAATAGATCTTTCTGAAGGTTGGAAAGGGACGGCAATAGATCTTTCTGAAGGTTGGAAAGGGACGGCAATAGATCTTTCTGAAGGTTGGAAAGGGACGGCAATAGATCTTTCTGAAGGTTGGAAAGGGACGGCAATAGATCTTCAAGCGTCACCGGTAGTGTCGTGCGTTGCAGGTAACTGCTTCGTAGAGAACCCTCGGGCGCCGGCGCGGGACCCGCGCTGCCGCCGCGCCGACTTCCCGCGGAGCGCCGACCAGGACCACCGGCTCGGGATCTACTCGCGGGACGAGGTGAGCCCACTCTCCGGGACGAGGTCAAAGTCAAAGCATTTATTGTAAACTAGCTGTTGCCCGCGACTTCGTCCGCGCGGACTATATATTTTACCACAATTCCAAATACTTAACTAAAAATAGACCATGACCTCGTGTTCGACATCGACATCCGATATGCGATATCCAACATGCTCGTACGACATCCACCATCTTCTATCAAAATTACTATCTTATATAAAAATCTAGCATTTTATACCAAAATCTAACATTTCATACAAAATTTACCATTTCCTAACAAAATCTACCATTTTCTACCAAAATACCATGTTCTACCCATAAGCTACCATTATCTACCTACTAAAATCTAAAATTTTCTACCACAATCTAAAATTTTGTTTCTAAATCTATTATTTTCTTACTAAATGTATTATTTTCTACCAAAAGCTACCATTTCCTACCAGAACCTACCATTTCCAATCAGAATCTACCATTTTCTACCAAAAAGTACCATTTTTAACCAAAGCTTCCTTTTTTTCCAAAATTTACCGTTTTCATCAAAAGCTACCAAATTTATCATTTCTACCAAATTAGCATTTTAACCAAAATCTACCATTTTAATTCCAAATTCACTATTATCTACCAAAAGCTACAATTCCTTCCAAAATCTACCACTATTACCAAAAATCTACCATTATTACCAATAATCTACCATTTCCTACTAAAAACTACCATTTCCTACTTTAAATTAATCATTTTCTACAAAATCTACCACTTTCTACCTACAATTTAGGATTCATTTAGTTCATTATTAAAACCAGATAAAACACGTGTTTAAAATCTTTAAAGGATATAGATGCCAAGTTTGTAGTTGATCAAACCGATAAAACACGTTGTTCCATCCAAACTTTGAAACCCCTTTTCACCCACTTAGGGGTTGAATTAAAAAAAAAAGAAACTTAGTGCACACCTACGTCTTTTAAGGAATATTTGTGCAAAATTTCAGTTTCGAACAAAATCTGATGAAAAATATTTTGCAACCCCTCTTTATTATTTTAGGGGTTGAATATTAAAAAACTATGAAATATTTAAATAAATCTTTTAAATAATGTAAAAGCCAAGTTTGAAGCAGATTAGACAAAGAAAACACGTTGTGACACACAAACATTACAACCCCTTTTCACCCCTTTAGGGGTTGAATTTAAAAATCATATTGAAGTGCACTCCTATGTCACTTATGGCATAATAATTGATCCAAATTTAAATTATGAACTAAATCGGATGAAAATATGTTGCAACCCCTTATTCTCAATTTAGGGGTTGAATATTCAAAAACGATGAAACACGTGTTTAATTAAATCTTTTAAAGAATATAAATGCCAAGTTTGAAGTTGATCGGACTAAGAAAACACGTTGCTCCATACAAACTTTGTAACCCCTTTTCACCCCTTTAGGGGTTGAATTTTCAAAAATCCTTTCTTATTGCTCGCCTACGTCACATAAGGAATATTTGTGCAAAATTTCATGGTTCTAGACCCAGCGGTTTCGGCTGTGCGTTGATCGATCAGTCAGTCAGTCAGTCAGTCAATCAGTCAGTCAGTTTTGGCTTTTATATATATAGATAGGCAACAAAATCGCACTTTTACAAGTCAAACAGCTAATTCTTGTATATTCCCAACGGCCCCCTCAACCTCCCAATCAAGGGGCTTGTCCTTGAGTAAGGGGGCAGATGAGAATTTTCATTCCCATCGGCCCCATTGCCTTTTTCATAGAGGGTTGGCATTAGTGTTTCTTGTTGCAATTTAAATTCCAAAGGTTCTGTATATTCTTTTACACTAAAATTTTGTGTTAGTAAGGAACGGTCAGAAATAAAAGGCCAACTTATTCGAGACAATCAATTACTAGTTTAATGACAATCAAAGTTTTTATAGAAGAATCAGGCAGCTACTAAACAGTCTCGAACCATGAAACTTAAAGTATGATAAATTAAATTGATTATGGTTTGAGGTCACTCTCTTGTCAAACATCAGGTTTACTCTAACCGAAGTTTGAGGTTAGACAAAGTTAACTTGCATGTTTAGAATTATACTGTTAGTGTAAGTTGTACTTTTGAATTAATTAATCAATAAAAGATCTGAGGTCAAAGAATTAAGGCCATTCAATAGACAAAGGACAAGGTCACTTTTTAGGTCAAGGTCACTGTTAATTCTATCTATACACAAAAACTACTACCTCTCCAGACTCTAAAACTTGCAATAGTGATTCTACCCATATTTATGTCTTGGAAAAAAAAAATTATAAATTTTAAAATAAAGTTTTTGACTCATAACAATTTTACTTGATTTATAAAATAATTCATCAAAGAGGCCTCAACTACCACAAAGAACTATGTACAGTAATGATGCGTGGTCAGGTGCGCGAGGCGACCCCCCGCGCCCCCCGCGACGCGGACCACCTCCTCACCCCCGCGGACGCCTCCTCCGGCGCCTTCGACAAGATGGCCGCCGACGAGGTGCTGCAGTTCCGCACCAACTGCCCCGAGTGTAACGCGCCCGCCGACACCAACATGAAGATTACAGGTGGGTCGAGGTCAAGGTCATTCGAGGTCAAGGTCATTGGGGGTAATTTTCAATGAAGCGCCCGCTGACACTAATATGGAGGTTACGTCATGTGGGACCCTGTTATGATGTGTTTTGAGGTCAAGGTCATTCGAGGTCAAGGTCATTGGGGGTAATTTTCAATGAAGCGCCCGCTGACACTAATATGGAGGTTACGTCATGTGGGACCCTGTTATGATGTGTTTTGAGGTCAAGGTCATTCGAGGTCAAGGTCATTGGGGGTAATTTTCAATGAAGCGCCCGCTGACACTAATATGGAGGTTACGTCATGTGGGACCCTGTTATGATGTGTTTTGAGGTCAAGGTCATTCGAGGTCAAGGTCATTGGGGGTACATTTCAATTGTAGCGCTGACACTAATGTGAAGGTTACAGGTGTGACCTTGTTAGGCTGGCTTATGACGTGTTTCAAGGTCTATCAACATCCAGGTAATTATGGCTGACGATTGACCTTGACCTCCAACATGACCTTTACAATATTTTGTTTGTATAAGGGTCCTCTATCCATATAAATAATATAAACTACTTTTATAGTGCGCGGGAACATTGAAAAAATCAAAATGGCGGAAGGTTGGATACTGGATATCCCACAAACGCTATACATAATTGCCGTTTTGGTTTGTTGCAGAGATCCCTCATTTCAAACAAGTAGTCATTATGGCGACTAACTGCGACGCGTGCGGACACCGGACCAATGAAGTGAGATAATATTTATAGCTCTCTCTCCCTCTCTCTTTCTCTGAATATCAATTTTCAGATTCCTAACATTATGGATTACCCATTTGTCAAACCCTATTTCACCTCCTTGCAAGATTATTTTGGTGACAAAAGATACTAAGTTAACCCCCAGTTTCTGAAACGTCAGTCAACGTTGACAACAGATTAACTCTATTGCCATCCTTGTCATTTGTTTAGTGTTAGATAGAGGCAACGATAGTTTTAATCTACTGTCAAAGCCAACTAGCGTTCTAGAAACCGGGGGTAAGTACCATATCGATTTATAGATCCAATCTATCAAACCGCGCGAAGCCAAAATCAAAATTTAAAAAAATCTCGTTATCAATAACTCAGTCTACATAATAATATTATTAGTTTTTGGTTGTTGTATGAGGTTGTGCTGGCCTCTAGTGTCAGAGTGTGTGAGGCCACCCGAGCCTCTGACGTGGCTTAACGACTGCTACGGACTTAACGAACTACGGAGCGATGGAAAACCGCACATAACTAACGAAAAGTCATCGGTGCATCGTTGCGTCGCCCTCTTTTTTTTATATATTTTTTTTATTAGATTTCAACTTGGAATATACACAATTCTTACTCTAGCTGAAGTCTTGGTTATTACAATAATAAGTACGGCGTAATTCCTAATAATAGTGAACACAGGTATGCAGTTTACTACGGACATAGTTAAAGTATAATAATTTACAACCAAAAAATTTTTTTTAGTTATAATCGTAATACAAAGAAAATGGGGAAAAGGAGACAAAAATTAAAAATCCTCCCATAATAGATATAGATATTATTATGAAACATTGTTCACAACAATGAAAGAGTGCTGTTGATGTCGTTTGTTGTGTTGAGGCCGCCCATGGGACAGCATTTGTATATTTTTTTCTGTATTTAAAAAATGTTTTATTGGATGATGTTGAATAAATAGTTATTGTTGTGTTGTGTTGTGCAGGTGAAGTCGGGGGGCGGTATAGAAGACAAGGGGGTGCGGTTCGAGGTGCGGGTGGCGGGGCGGGAGGACTTCTCCAGGGACGTGCTCAAGGTACAGGGGGGGGGGGGTCGACTGATTTATTAACCTATTATTTTACTTGGTTATTTTTTGCTAAAAATCAGGTGACGGGACAGTGTTGCCATGAATTGGCTAATAATCTTGTTAAAAGCCACGATCAATAATTGATCAATTATTATAAGGTAGATGCCCGATTGCCGCTCGAAATTGCACCAATATGCAAATGCCTTGTTTAGAAAGAGAAATGAGATTGATTGATGAAAGAGAAAAGATTAGAAAATGGGTATTATCCGCGCTGGTAACGCTAAACAAAACAGGAATACAGATTGAAAATCTACACATTTTGAATCTCACTCACTGGCTACGGCACTATAATTATGGTATTCTGCCAGTAATGACGTCATCATGATAAAATTTTTAAATACCTATTTTAAAAAAAACTATCGCATGGAAAACGAAAATATTCAAATTAGATTCATATAAGAAAATAACTTAAAAAAAATGATAGGGCAGAAACTTTAAACAATGCTCATTTTATTAAAATCGGTCCATCGCGGACAAACAACGTGACGCGTAATTTATATATATTAAGATTTGATCGAAGGTATATTATGTATGTTGGTTCCAGTCTGAGACTTGCTGCATGGAGATCCCGGAGCTGGAGCTGGAGGTGGGGGGGCGGGCGCTGGGGGGGCGGTTCACCACCGTGGAGGGGGTGCTGCGCGCCACGCGGGACCAGCTGGCCGCCGCCCCGGGGGCGGGGGACGCGCCCGCGCTCAACACTAGGGGGCTCACAGGGTCAGTGTACTGTACTAGGGGGGGGGGGGGGGGGGTTGATATTTTTAATATTCTTATTTTTTATGTAAGAATGTGGTAATCCTATCGTAGTAATAATATTGATGATTATTTATTTTAATTATAAATATCAAATTGTGGTGCACGCCTATTATATACTCCTTTCTTTTTTATTGGTGGTTGATTGGTAGAAAATACTTTTAGTTTTAAGTCCGCACCATTGTACTACTTACTAGGTGTAAAATAAGGTTATTTTTTAAACGTATCCCCCACACTAGGATTGCTCCTGTACCGTGGGTGCCGCTTATAGAAATATAATTTCACATACACATCACAACCAGACCAGAAACAAATATCTGTGGATCGGACAAATATTTGCTCCGGGCGGGAATCGAACCCGCCACACCAAGCGCAGCAGTCTGAGTGGCTCAGCCTACGCCAAACGTGCCGTCAAAATTATTAAATAAATCTTACTCATACTATAAATACGAAAGTTAGTGTGTTTGTCATCTTTGTGACTTCACTCTCAAACGGCTGGACCAATTTCGTTGAAATTTGGTGTGGAGGTAGCTAACACACAGCTCAACCCTGGATTAACACATAGGCTGCCCTGGATTCCGCAAACAGGTAGTAAAGTGTATGTTCTGTCGACAGCGTGGTGTCGGCGCTAGACGCCGTGCTGCGCGGCGCCCGCGCCGCCACGCTGGTGCTGGACGACCCCGCGGGGAACTCGTACGTGCAGTCGCTGCACGACGACGCCGGCCTCAGCGACGACGGTGGGGGCACGGGGGGGCATGGGGGCACTGGGGGCATCAGGTGTCACTGGGGCACTGTAGAACTGGGGACTTCGGGTGTCATTGAGAGGCATGGGGTCACGTCTAGACTAGAGCTGGGGGCATCAGGTGTCACTGGGAGGCATAAGGTCACTAGGGGGGTCACTGTGGGCACGGGGACACAGGGGCACCGGAAGGCACTGGGGTGCGTTTTAAGCCGTCCATCTCGGTTGTTGTCGATAGATACCAGTTAGTTAGTATAACCACGTCAGATAACAATTAATTTAAATATTACTTTTTTTATGTTATTTTAATAAGTAACTAAAAGAACCACTTATACTATCTGAAAACTGTGGTCGGTGCTACCTTAGGTATTTGGCAAACAATATCGAGTATCAGGGCAAATATTTGTGTGAGCCACAGAGCAACCAATATATGTGTGAGTCAAAGAGCAAATATTATTTGTGTGAGTCAAAGAGCAAATATTATTTGTGTGAGTCACAGAGTAAATATTATTTGTGTGACCCATAAAGCAAGTATTTGCTGCGTCTGTACCCACCTCAGGCTTTACTAATGCGCCCACTGTGTTCACTTGCAGGTCTCAAAATAACTCAGTACGAGAGGACGTTCGAGCAAAACGAGGAATTAGGCCTCAACGATATGAAGACTGAGGGATACGAGCAGCACAGCTGAGGAAACCGGAGTCTGTTATGATAGTGGTGGCGGCTGAGAGGTGGCTTGTGCGCTTTACGAGTCTAATGGTACCCGGGTTCGATCCTCGGCACCCGCACCGGTGACTTTTCATGTTACGTGCGGTTTCCCATCGTTCCGTGCTTCGGAAGCCGTCAATCCCGGGTTGGTGGATAACATGCCTCCGAAATAATTCTCGGGCATGTTGGTTGCCTCACGATGTTTTCCTTCACCGAAAACCGAGTGATTAATTCCGTACATATGTTTTAAGAAATATATTGGTACGTGCCCGCACTGGGATTTGAACTCGCCACCTCCGTTTTGGCAGGCAGAAGTTCGACCACTAGGCTACCATAGACCACAGCCTATAAATAAATAAAATACATAATATAATGACAAAATTAACAGGTACGTACAGGTATAAATAGGTACAGTAGTACTCAACTTATATGGCTTACCGATGTACCTGCGCAGAAGATGAATTTTCAAAGCGCGGGAAATGCTATTGACCGCTATTGGTCGGCAGCCGCCGCCATCTTAGCGAGCTTAGAGTGAGATGGAACTAACAGCTGCAGTGTATTATGAACCTTATAATAGTGATCTTAGGTTGATTGTAAGTTATAAGCATTCTTTCGTTAATCTTCGGACCGTACTTTCTTTTCTGCGCGAACGAAGATTCACGACACGCCTTATAAGTTGGGTACTAGTATACCCACATTATGTTTCTACATACCTACATTATTGTGTTGTAATTAATTATTTATGGTTTGCCGTTGGCCGATGAATAAACTTTATCATGTTGGAAAATTATTTTCATTTTTACACTGGAAAATAACAAACAAGCATTTGTTTCACTTACTGCTGTTTTTTATTTAGCAGTTAAAGTACATTTAGTGTAAGACAGAAAAGTACATAATATCAAAATAAAGTACTTACTACATTTTCTTTTATTATTAGGTAAGTACTTATATGTAATAATTGAAAACATATTTTAATTGCTTTTTGCAGTTTGTTTAAATCATGGCATTTTTACTAAACAATTGAACGCCGTGCAATTGATTAGTAAAGTCATCTCTAAACGACCGTTGAATGAAAAAATACTTAACCACTTCCAAAGAAATCAATTCACGCTAAATAAAATAGGTATTTTGGTGTACTTTACTGTTCTCATAAATCATATAGAGTGCATACAATTACCTGAAATAAAGTAGGTGCAATAGTTACTCTGTTATACCTAGTCAGGTCATAAGTATTGTCACACAGTAAAAACTTTTCTTTTAGAATGCTGGCCACAAGAAAGTTTATTGAATTCGAATTTCGAATTGTTCATGAAAATAAAAATGTATACTTTTTAGAATTTTACTCATTTTTAAATATGGAGTGGACGCTTAAAGAAGACCGTGTTGCAGTTATTGCGTTGCATCGTTGCGGTTACGCGCCAATTCAAATTTTTGACATACTGAAAAATTTGAATATAACCAAGAGATTCGTTTATCGTACCATCAAACGATACAATGAAGACTCTAGTGTAGATGACAGGTCAAGAAGTGGTCGCCCTCGGTCTGTTAGGACTCCATCAGTGATAAAAGCTGTGAAGGCGCGAATTCAAAGAAATCCCAAACGTAAGCAGAAACTGTTGGCCCTTCAGATGGAATTAAGCAGAACCACGGTGAAAAGGGTGTTAAATGAAGACTTAGGGCTTCGGGCATATCGAAGAAAAACAGGACATCATTTGAATGCTCGTCTAATGGACCTGAGACTGAAGAGATGCCGCGCTTTGTTGAAGCGGTACGCGGGAAAAAAATATCGGGAAATTCTTTTTTCGGATGAAAAAATTTTTACCGTAGAAGAGAGCTACAACAAACAAAATGATAAGGTGTACGCACACAGTAGTGAAGAAGCGAGCAACCGTATTCCGCGTGTCCAACGAGGTCATTTTCCATCCTCGCTCATGGTATGGTTGGGAGTGTCTTATTGGGGCTTAACAGTGGTACATTTTTGTGAGAAAGGTGTAAAAACGAATGCAGTTGTGTATCAAAATACAGTCCTGACGAACCTTGTGGAACCTGTTTCTCATACCATGTTTAATAACAGGCACTGGGTATTCCAAGAAGATTCGGCGCCAGCTCATAGAGCGAAGAGCACACAAGACTGGCTGGCGGCGCGTGAAATCGACTTCATCCGGCACGAAGACTGGCCCTCCTCCAGTCCAGATTTGAATCCGCTAGATTACAAGATATGGCAACACTTGGAGGAAAAGGCGTGCTCAAAGCCTCATCCCAATTTGGAGTCACTCAAGACATCCTTGATTAAGGCAGCCGCCGATATTGACATGGATCTCGTTCGTGCTGCGATAGACGACTGGCCGCGCAGATTGAAGGCCTGTATTCAAAATCACGGAGGTCATTTTGAATAAACTTTAGTGTCATAAGAATCTATGTTTTGTTAAGTTCATTTTGGTATATAAATGGTTACATAATGAATAAACTTGTTTCAATTATTTTATATAAAACATGTGACAGAATTTATGACCTGACTAGGTAGTACGGTTGGCAACCCTATCTGTAACCTGTAACTGACGATAAATGGGACGAAATCCGAAAAATCCCATACGTTGCCATGCCACTGACGTTAAAATACCTAGGTATTGTACGTACGTTTGTCGAGAGATTTTCTATAGGGGATAAAAGGAGGCAAATAGGGGGAAGTCTGCTGTAGCGTCATTTATGGCGTAGAGTTGAGATACCTATTTGGTGGAAACGTTATGTATTAGATTCTGAAGAAGTTGTGAAAAAAAAGTATTAAAGTTAATGGCAAAAAACGGGCAGCCAATAAATAATACATGGATCAATTTTATTAATGTCTCCTACAGTAGATAGATACGTAGGTCAAGATAACGGCCACTTCGTCCACCTACTTACCTAATAGGTTTTTGCTGAATAGTGATGTGCATTGCAAGCGGTTACGGATTGATAAAAAAAACTTACTAACTTTATTTTAATGGCTATGTCAAAATTTTTAGGAAAAAAAAACTTAAAACAGCTTTTCATTTCCATGCTTACCTATTCGTTAGCCTAGAGAAGGCTCTCTTCGGCTGCCGGTATAATATCTAATATTAAAATCTTTACCGGGACTCCCTAAAGCGCTGTATTTAATTTTTATAGCTCATTCCACCATCCGACACGTAAGGAGATGCGCCACCGTTTCATGGTGGGCATTTCACCTCAACATCAAGCAATTTTCTTCTACGTCTATACCTACCTACATAATATATCCGCTAAGAAATAAAACTGCGTGCCTTGCTGCCTTACAACTTGGGAGTCTCTCGAGTATACTACGAGCGCCTCTACGAGGTATAAATAGTACCTACCTACCTACAAATTTCTAGTGTGCACTATCGTAGACCGAAAGTAAGATGTGATGAGTGGACAAACCTAACCTATTCGGATAAAAAAACTAATAGGTAAGTTTCTTGTATCGTAACCTCACATCTCTAGCAATGATGACATCACATCAAGAAAATGGCCAACCTTGGATGAAATAGAAGCATCGTGTGACGTCACGCGGTATTTCGGTCGATTGTGCCGCGACCGTAACCCGACTGAATTGAAATGTACATCGGAAATCCGGAACATAGCTTGAAACTGAAGTTATTTTGGTTCTATTAGATTGGAAGTACTTAATACTACCTGTGATTAGTAAGTATAATTATTATTATCATAGAGACATTGAAGCATGCCTCTTTATTTTTAAGAGGATTACTTCCTACACTTTCTTTCACTTCCTACACATCTTCCTCTAAATATAAAAAAATTAGAGGGAAGAAAATTTAAGAAGTCCCTTAAGGATTGGTTAATTTCTAAAGTATTTTACAATTTAAAGGAATATTACGACATGTAAAATATTTTAATAGATATTAAGCTAATTATTTAGTTTTAACATTGGAACAATATTGCGCCCGGAATGGGAAAACTGTTGATACCATACCAAAATTATTTTTAAGACCATTGTTTTTATACACAGTTATGACAATAAAAAATATTCTATTCTATTCTATTCTGTAAAATTACCTACATACACGCATTCTCATAATAATAATTATGTAGCTAGATTGACAACAAGTGGTTGTCTTCTGAATTTGGTCGTATGATAAAATGCGTTTCCCGCTCAAAACATTGGCGTTTGAATTACGAACAGTCAATCGTAGGCCGCGTCCTGAAGCAAGTGTTTAAAATAAAAAAGTGTTTTGCTTTACATTTATAGTGACTAGTGAGTGTTGCGCACGTTTTTAGGTTTGCTACACGTTAGTTATCGGATTTTACTTCTTATAGTGAGTATTTTTAAGAAAATTATATAATAATATATAATAATAATAATAAAAATATACCCATAATACTGTTAAGTATGTGAATTTCGTGCTCATAAAATATTTGTCTAAAGACACTAGGTATGTTTAGTAGACGTAGGTAGGTACCTACATTCTGCATTTTTCACATTCACAAATAGATACTTACTTAGTAATGATTCGGTTTTTCTTTATTAAAATGCAATAATTATGGATTACTAGTGTAGGTAAACACTGGTTTTGAGTTATAATTATTTCGCGTTGCGTGAATATTTGATCAATATCGTATATATAGGTACCTACTTAGATCGTGACTCGGATTCACTTCCCACTCATACGATAATTCTGTATGCAAATAGGTCGTTATACCTAGAAAGCAAAATTGTTTGATGTCATCCCGGATAAATCAACCGGACAGAAATAGATAGGAAGATAATGTAATGTTTGAACGACCATGACAGCTCAAATTCTAGAGTCATTCATTATTCATAGGTTAGGTACCTATACTTTGTGAATTATTTTTGGTGAATATTAATAATGTAGACAGGTAGACTGATTCCACAAATAGTGACATCGGGCCGTGTGTGTAAACAAATGAGAACGGCGTGCTACTGCTCAGCCTTGTGATGTCATCATCGTTTCATTTGTTAGAGATCCGCGAGATTTGTTAGAGGCGGACAGTAAACGATCAATTTTAAGCACTTTTGAAAGCTTTGAAACAAATAAGTAGCCAGGTATAGGTAGCTACCTAACCTATGTCAGAAATAACAAAAGTGATGATCCATACTAATATTATAAATCTGAAAGTAACTCTGTTTATCTGTCTGTTTGTCTGTTTGTTTGTTACCTTTTCACGGCTAAACGGCTGAACCGATTTCGATGAAATTTGGTATAGGGGTAGATTGGACCTATGTGACGGACATAGGCTATCTTTTGTCTCAAAAAATAATCTCGAAGGGGATGAAATAGGGGTTGAAAGTTTGTATGGGGAATCCATAATTCCTCAAGTTACGGATCTGAAAATTCTTATTTAGGCTTTTGGTAAGAAATAAATAAATACGGGTTTCAGCTTTTTTGCAAAATCATCCCTAAAGGGGGAAAAGCAAGGAGGTTGAAATTATGAGGTATTCTTTAGATGCACCCCCTACGGACCACAATAAACGGCTAAACGGATCGTAATTTAAATTGGAAAGTAATTAAGGGGGGAGAGTGCGATGGGAGGAGGGGGAGAAAGGGGGAAAGTGGGGGAAAGGGGAGAGTGGGGGAAAGGGGATAGTGGGGGGAAAGGGGGAGTAGATGGTAGAGTGGGGGGAAGAGTGGGGGGAGAAAGAGGGGAGAGTGGGGGGAGAAAGCGGACAGAGTGGGAGAAAAGGAAGGGAGAGTGGGGGGAGAAAGAGGGGAGAGTGGGGGGAGAAAGCGGACAGAGTGGGGGGAAAAGGAAGGGAGAGTGGGGTGAGAAAAAGGTTAGAGGGGGGGAGAAAGAGGGGAGAGTGGGGTGAGAAAGAGGGGAGAGTGGGGTGAGAAAGAGAGTAGAGTGGGGAGAAAGAGAGGGGAGAGTGGGGGGATAAAGAGGGGTGAGTGGGGGGAGAAAGAGGGGAGAGTGGGGTGAGAAAGAGGGGAGAGTGGGGGGATAAAGAGGGGTGAGTGGGGGGAGAAAGAGGGGAGAGTGGGGGGAGAAAGAGGGGAGAGTGGGGTGAGAAAAAGGGTAGAGTGGGGAGATAGAGAGGGGAGAGTGGGGTATGAGGGTAGAGGGGAGAGTGGGGGGAGAAAGAGGGAAGAGTGGGGGGGAAGAGGGGAGAGTGGGGGGAGAAAGAAGGGAGAGTGGGGTGGGAAAGAGAGTAGAGTGGGGAGAAAGAGAGGGGAGAGTGGGTGAGAAAGAGGGGAGAGTGGGGTGAGAAAGAGTGTAGAGTGAATAGAAAGAGATGAGAAAGTGGGGGGAGAAAGAGGGGAGAGTGGGGGAGAAAAGGGGAGAGTGGGGGGAGAAAGAGGGTAGAGTGGGGGAGAAAGAGGGTAGAGTGGGGGGAGAAAGAGTAGAGAGTGGGAGTGAAAGCGGGGAGAGTGGGGCTAGAAGGAGGGGAGAGTGGGGGGAAATAGGTGAGAGAGATTGAGTGCGAAATATATAGAAATAGAGGGAGAGGGAGTGAGCGAAGGAGGGAAAGGAAGAGATATAGATGGAGAGGGTGAGGGAAATAAATATAATGGATGAGATGGACAGGGAGAGGGAATGCAAGAGATTGAGAGTGGAGAAGGATATTAATGATAGAAAGATAGGGAAAGATATACGTAGATATATAGGGAGAGGGAAAGAGATGGAGGTAGAGGAAGAGAGATAGAAAGAGCGAAAGAGGGAGAAAGATAGAAAAAGAGCTAGAGAGGGAGAAAGATAGAGGAAAAGGGAGAGAGAAAGAGACAGATATATTCTTACCTATAACTGTTTCCCGCGACATCAATTGATTTTCTAAACAGTTTACATTTTATATAAAAATGCGAACGAAGTTGCGGGTATCAGCTAGTTGTTTTATAAATATTTGTTATACAATTAGATTTATGTCCATAATCCCACCTAGATGCCCACCAGGGGGATGTTTAAATTGGTTAAAATACCACTCCCGTCTCATCCCGTTTTTTATGTCAGTTAAATTTATTTGTTACATGAACCTAGTCTAATTAAAAAAATAAAACAGTAAGAAATTACTTACCGACCTATGCATCTCTGCTCAAAGCCATTAATTACACAATAATAATTCGTGGATGCCTATCCATTTTCTATTTACGTCGGAGCATGTTACTCAATTATATTTATCGCGTTCTATTTCTATGTTAGTATTATAAATACGGAACTCACCTACTCCGTAAATGTGCGGGCATGACCTCCTGCCCCGCCATTATGTAAGATTTATCTGTTTTAACTAGGAATATTGCTATATAATGATGACTTGTATGTGCCTACCTACTTTTATGATACGTAGGTATCTATCGTCTTTGTTTTTTTTTTGGCTACTGGCGTGGCATAGGTCTTGCGTTTGATAATGCTATAGTGGTCTGTTTGTCGAAGGAAGTATTGGCAGTCAAGGGAGTCAGCCGATAATTCAACCGGCACGTGCCACGCGATCCTAAGCATGAAGCGGAATTAAAAAAAAAAGAAAGAATATTCTGTAAAAACAAAATGTGAGACACGCGACTACTTACTGTAACGACTTTTGCTGGGATTAAACCTGGGAGTAAATTCTGCAAATTTAAGAACGCCTCAATCTAATCTCAATGGAGTGGTTTCTTAATGTATTGTAACATTTCATTGTGACAATGATTCAAATGTTATTATACGACTAGAAGAATAATAAAAAAATATATTATAGCAAATTTCCAAATGTCACAAACTGTTCCGAAGTCACTCCATTGAGATTCAATTAAAGCGTTCATAAATTATCAGAATAATTGACCCCCTGGAATAAGCCCCTCTAGTGTCAGGTGCAACTTTTGTCAGCTTTTGTAACGTATTTCCATGTAGGTAGGTGGTAGGTAAGTTATCGCCGACTAAGTTATAGTGACGCGAGCGCGGCTTTTTCGGTGATGATGTAATTTTGTATTTACATAAACTCGCGTTTTCATCTATAATTCATTCGATGGCCGCGAGTGTACCGTGTCGAGTTTTGTTCCCGCTGTTTGGCTCTACTGACAAGCAGTTATAGTGTACGTATGCTAGTATTTGAATAATCTGTCGCCAATTATTGTAACTAACTCAATTCACCAAAAAATGTCGGTTGCGTTGTTTATAGTTAGCACGGCAGAATGGGATAGGTACAAGGCGCATGTCCTTTTGAATTTAAAAATAACTTTCCATAACTTTTGTTTATATGACGGAGTTCAGTGGTCTACCTATATATACCAAATTATGAAGCTACTATTTTGAAGTTTATTGAGTTATCGGCCAAGGCCCCGGTAATTACCACTAGTTAGATATTATGAGAATAGTTTATGAAGCTGCGCAAGCGCTGCCGGTAAGCCGATAGGTAGGTACCTACATAATATAGGTAGCTGTATGGTAGATCGTGGTTCGTGCCCACTCACTACATAGGTCTGTATACCTACTTGGTCTCAGCGATAGATTGCCATTTACGAAATACAAATTCATATCATAATGTAGGGTCATGTGGTCAACAGTGGATCACTTTTTTTCCGACACACCTGACATAGCTCTAAAATGGTGGTATCATATTGTTATTAAGAACCAACATAGAATAGTTCATCTACTTTGATTCTGCATCATTATTTTCTTCAATATTGGCATAGGAAAAATATCAAGATAGGTTTTATAAAATACCAGAAATTAGCCACTGTGTACCATGGGGTCGAAACAGTGGCTCGCCATTAAGTACACAGTGGTTCAGGGTAGTACAAATTGGATAATTTAACATCATTTATCAGAAATAAAACAAATTATTATAAATTCAATCACTAATATTCGTTACTTTCATAACTAATTGATGGAAATTCCTTTAACAACAATAATTATAAGCCCTGAAGTTCTAAAAGATGGGTATCTTTGAAATATTGTAATAAGTTGCTAGAAGCACAAGGCGAAATATACTTTTAATTGAGAATAAGACAACAAAATTAACCGTCTTGGTCATGGCTTTCGTACCTCCTACTTATAACACTTTATGTGTAGATTACCTACGGTAAAAAACTTGGAATGGTAAGCTAAGAGAAAAGTCCATAGCGAATCATGATCCACTGTGAACTTCCATCAACTGAGCCGCTGTGGACTCCGTCGCCATATTAAATTCAAAGCTACACATAAAATAAATTACACCTTTATTGTGAGTGAATTATGCATATAAAATACCTTAAATTAACATGTATCACAAAGAAAATAAATGCCACAGTGAAATAATACAAAGAAAAGGCGATGGAACAAAATACTTCTCACCAAAAATTCGTATATTTCCCACAGAAAATCGAAATATACCTGTTTCACAAAAATCGCGCGCTATGAGTGCTGCCCGACTAGTTCGAATAAGTTTGTGACATAAGAGCTACCAATGGGCCCATGAGACGTATAAATATCTCTGTTAATTTCTCGGGTACTGTTACTGAGCCACTGTGTCTGCTATCGCCACTGTATACCACATGACCCTACCTACCTATTTATTTAGCCTCCTCATGAAAGTGAGGGGAGCCCTTTGCCCAGCAGTGGGATAGTAGAGGCTGAATCATTATTATTAATGTAGGTAGGTACTACCTACGTATTTATTTACATTCTTTAGAACAGCGGATGGAAGGAAATGGTACCTAGGTAAGTAGGACCTACCTAGATTTTTATTCATTCGCTTTTTTGTAAGCATAGACGGTTTTCTGGTTCAGTCAGAATATTATATTATACGATAGTAATAGGTAGGTAGGTAGGTTAAATGAGTAGGTAGGTACACACACCTATATAACAGATTCATCGCAGCACAGAGCATTATTTTAAACTAAGTAAGTATATAATTAGTATTTACTAACTATTACTTTCTTAGTAGTTAGTACCAACAACGATAATAATTTAAGCTTTATTTGGAAAACACATTGAAATTACCACGTTTTGGGTTTATTATGTCACCCACACTCGATTGCGTTAACGAAAACTGTTACTTAATATTTTACATTTAGGAAAATGGTGAAAAAAATGCATAAATATTATTATTTTTAGCCCCCACCACAACTCCACATCCGTAACCTCATTTATTTGTTTACGGATAGGTACCCCACCGCTCTATTTGCTTTGAGTGTTGCCATGAAAACTACTTTAATTTATGACGTTATATAATTGCATGATAGGTACCTACCTAACTAACTACACTTCTGCACACAAAAGCAATATTTATTCAGATGTTTAATGTAAGTACATAAGATTGTTTAAATTGTAACCAGACGTGAATGGCAGGTCACTAATTATAAACTTTTTATGCATTTAGGTAAATAGCTTGCGTAAAGTATTCTCGCTATATCCAAAGCAGTTATTTTTGGCAAAATATTAAAAGGTAAGAATGTAGGTATTTAGTACAACTAAGTTTAGCCCGCGACTTCGTCCGGGCGCGGTAAATTGTTGCCATAAATTTATTTTTGGCATAGAATAGTAAAAATGCTTCATAGTAGGCACCAAATAAGAAAATAACACAATATAAAGTAGGTACTGGACAATGGGCAGATACTTAGGTCATGTGGTATACAGTGGCGATAGCAGATACAGTGGCTCAGTACCAGTATACCCGAGAAATTAACTGAGGTATTTGTACGCCTCATTGGCCCATTGGTAGCTCTTATGTCACAAACTTATTCGAACTAGTCAGGCAGCGCTCGCAGCACGCGATTTTTGTGAAACAGGTAATATTCGATTTTCTGTAGAAAAAGTACGAATTTTTGGTAAGAAGTATTTTGTTCCATCTCCTTTTCTAAGTATTATTTCACTGTGACATTTATTTTCTTTGAGATACGTGTTAATTTATGGTATTTTATATGCATAATTCACTTTCAATAAAGGCGTAATTTATTTTATATGTAGCTTTGAATTTAATATGGCGATGGAGTCCACAGCGGCTCAGTTGATGGAAGTTCACAGTGGATCATGATTCGCTATGGACTTTTCTGTTAGCTTACCATCCAAAGGTTTTTTACCGTAGGTAATCTACACATAAAGTGTTGTAAGTAGGAGGTACTAAAGCCATGACCAAGGTGGTTAATTTTGAGGCCTTATTTTCATTTAAAAGTATATTTCGCTTTGTGCTTCTAGCAAACTGTTACAATATTTCAAAAATACCCATCTTTTAGAACTTCAGGGCTTATAATTAATGTTGTTAAAGCATTTTTCATCATTTCGTTGTGAAAGTAACGAATATTAGTGATTGAATTTATAATAACTTGTTTTATTTGTGATAAATGATGTTAAATTATCCAATTTGTACTACCCTGAACCACTGTGTACTTAAGGGCGAGCCACTGTTTCGACCCCATGGTACACAGTGGCTAATTTCTGGTATTTAAAAAAAACTATCACGATCTTTTTCCTATGCCAATATTGAAGAAAATAATAATGCAGAATCAAAGTAGATTAACTATTCTATGTTGGTTCTTAATAACAATATGATACCACCATTTTAGAGCTATGTCAGGTGTGTCGGAAAAAAAGTGATCCACTGTTGACCACATGACCCTATATCCTTTTCTTAGATCGATTTCTTTCAACCATAAACAATGTTTGTTCCAGAAAATGGGCAAGGACGACAAGGAAGACTCCGGCTTCGGGTTCAAGGACAAGGCCAAGGCCGAGGAGACGCTCAAGCTCCTAGAGAAGCACGAGATGAACTACCGCCGGCTGACCGTGCGCGGCCTGCTCGGACGGGCGAAGAGGGTGCTGTCGCGTAAGTGCTGCCGCTAGATGGCGGTAATATCAATTTATTATTGAACTAGCCGTGGTTTCATCCGCGTTAACTCCACGGGAGTATTTGATTTTTCCGGTATAAAAAGTAGCTTTCAGTTTCATCTGGTGCTTCATCCATCCAACTGCTTTTGACATGGTTGACTACAGATACAAGGATGCTATCGTATTGATTGACTACCAAAATGTATTAAGCAAATAACAGACTAATATAATAAATCTCTAAGTTGATTTTTCTGAGTTTATAAATAGATACCACAAATTACAATCAAATAGTTTCTTAGTAACACGTCCTCTTTTTTTCTGTTCCAGTGACCAAAGCAGAGGAGAAGATCAAGAACATAAAAGAAGCAATGGAAGTGTTCGAGAACTGGCTCGCGGAGCTGGAGCAGAATAAGGAGAAGAAGCCGGAGAAAGAGAAGAGACCGGCCAAGAAAGAAGAGAAGAAAAGAAGTAGCAGTAGCAAGGTAAAGGTGGCTGTAGAAAGTGATATTGATATGATACGATCTGCAATCACAGACCTACATAATAGTTTTTTAGTGTTTGAAAAACTACCTAGTTTTTAGATTAGATAGGTAGAGCTAAAATTTTGCGATTATGCTATTTTATATGATTTTTTATTTTACATATTTTATAGCTATTTTATACGATAATTTGTGGTTTTTTATCTCATTTTCCCCCTTTTAACCGACTTCCAAAAAGGAGAAGGCTTTCAATTGGAGTGAATGTTTCTTTTTATTGTTGAATGTTTGTCATTAATGTTTTTTAATGCACGTCTACTGGACAGGACTCGTCGTCCTCGGAGGAAGAGAAGCCCGCGCTGCCGTCGGAGAGCGTGCCGGGGCTAGGGTTCAAGGACGCGGCCGCGGCGCAGGAGTCGCTGGCGGTGCTGGCGGGCCGCGACCCCGACTACCAGCTGCTGGCCGTGAAGGGGCTGGTGGGGCGCGCCAAGAGGGTGCTCACTTGTGAGTAAAGCCAGGCCTCTCGCTCCATGTACCTACTAGGGCCGTTTTCTCTTCATTTTTCAGTTGCTTTGGTTCTAACCACGCGGACCTTGAGTTACCAAGCAAAGTTTACTTTTTACTATACCTGCCCGTAAGCTGAGGTGTAGTATTTTCGTTCGCAGCGTGTAGCGAAAGAAAATAGTATGCGATTATAGCATTAAGATATTGTCTAGAATTATTTGTCTGTACCTATTAAGTGATCTGTGGTGAAGCTGCGCCCGATCTAAGCGAGAGCTCAGGGCTCCGGCTACGGATCACATGCCGTTCGGAACTAGCTGATAGTGATAACTTGGTACCTACTAATATCAACTGATCCAATCGTATAACTAACGTCCATATGGTACAAAGGTTGTCAGGCAGAGATCGCTCCGCCCACTGTAGGTAAGGTAGGTACCTATAATAAGTTTGTCCTTAAATGAAAGGATAGGTAGGTAGGCATCTATTCTGGCAAACATCCGGTTAAAAGTATAAGTAAAAGACAAATAGGTATACCGTAGAACCTTACAACATTGCCTTTGCAGTACAACTTTGCCAAAACCCGAAAAATAAACAAAAGTTGTCGTGGTAAATTTAGTTTATAAGATAGCAACAGTTTTGAGTGTTTGGGTAAATCTCAGACATATATATGGCAATACAAGCTATTAGTTATGTTCCTAACTTCGCTGAATTTCCTGACAGCGGCCATCAAAGTAGGGGTAGTCGAAGGTGGTGTCAATTCCGTGTCGCAGATTTTACCGTGTTATTCCCAAAATACTTGTTTCAGATGAGTCACATTGCATGTGCTTAAAAACGCTTTATTGGCGATGAGTTTAATTCCTGATTCTGTGCTGTAGGTCGCTTTATTACGAAGATATTTAACTGGGCAAAGTAGTGAGACATTTCGCAGCAAAGAGTTTGAAACATTGCCCACCGCAAAAATGGTGCTAGGGTTGACACTTTTAGAAATTGAAAATTCTGCATAAGTACATACTAATTATAATAATAAATAATAGGTAATTATTACAAAATAGGTACCTACCCAGATATTAACTTAATTTGAGAAGAATATGGTGGTAGTCTAAAATATATTAAGTAGGTAGGTAAGTACCTATGGAACCTCAATAACTTCCTAAGCTATTGCTTTGAATTGTATTTACAATTCCTAACTAAGTAGGAACAAAGAGATAACTAGGTATAATAAGTTTGGCATACCAAGGTGCAAGTTTAGTTTTGTTCTTTATTTTCATAATTGTATAAATTGATACCTACGTAATATCTTGATAGGTAGGTACTACCTAGTTACCAACATACTTATTTAATAATATTTGTTTCATTGTTTGTAATAATACATTTAAATAAATCTACAAAAATATAATATTAAGATTTTGCTTTTGTAGCAGCCCTAGCACCTCACATCACTTTGTATGGAAGTAGATCTGGAGGGTAGTACAAAATTGCCCACCTCATTTAAAAAAAAACTATAAGGTATTTTAGCTTGTTGTCAACAGGGTTTTCATCTTTACACCATTCCTCAAGATATATTTTATTATCAGAGCAATAGAGCTTACGGTTTCTCGAATATTCAAGGTGAGCAATGTTGTAAGAAATGGCTGATAAAGTTGCCCGCCTCTTTGACCGTAATTTTATCCGTATATATTTAACATAATTACAATTTGTTTGGATATATACATTCCTTTAATTGCGCTTTGTATAACTGTATATTTACATTTTGAATGAAGCTAATCCTTTTTGTGCTATCATAAAAAATAGTAAAAAAGCGGGCAATGTTGCAAGGTTATACTACCTATAAATGTACCGATATTTAGGTAAGTATCGATAGCATTATCGGTATTTCCGTAGCAAATACCCATATTTTGAAAATATCGGTATCAGTCCCTATCAGTAGGTAAATCCTTATTTCATTATAAACATTCATTATATACTTAGCCATTAATGTGTGGAACAACTTATCTATTCTAGGTACTAGAGATGAGGACAAATTGTCCAACATCAAAGCGGCGATGTCGATATTCGAGAAATTCATGGATGACTTTGACAACCTGCACCTGAGTCGGCAGAACAACGCGTACCTCAGCGCCGGGGTTGCCAGGACGGCGCACCAGCTAGCCGGCGACGCGGTCACTGAACAACAGGTAACACCGCGTGTAGACTCAGCCCCTGTGTGCCTAGTGTGTGTTTGTACGGCAAGTTTACGCGCACGCCATGGTATGGGTGAGCGCGCTTTGTATGAAGATCCTGTACAGGTGCCCCTGCCGGCGCGTTTATGATCGAAGGATCTTCATACAAAGAGCTAGTTGACGCGTACTATGTCGAGCTAGTAAAAACTCATAGGTAGGTACTCGGGGCACAGATTAGTCTAAAATATTTTCTCCACAAATCGGCGTTTAACCCTCGCTTTTTTAAATTCAATAACAAATTAACCAGTTTAATAATTAGTAATGCCCTTGCCCAGGTTTGAATAAAAAACGCGAATGATAGACGTCGATTTTGTGGAATGAAATTTTAGAAGCATCTGTTTAACTCTGGTCTAAACTATTAAGATGGTTAGTGGATGTAAATCCCTCGAGTTTGTACTCATACCGTCTTACCACAAACGTTTTGACCAGAGCTAAACAGATAAACAGAAGGTTAGGTAAGATAGAGGGCAAGAGATCCCGTACCCGCTCGCCTACCAGATGGGGAGATCTGACCAAATCCCTCACCAAATCCACCATGAGCGACTGCTCTCACAATGCCTCCAATAGAACCGAATGGAAACGCATAGCCAAAGCCGTCATGCATCAGGACTAACCACCACCAGTCTGCCAAGGATGCCCGACTATGAAGAAGATAGTTAGGTTAGCTAAATCGTGAGCCATCTTTCTTATTACATCTCCCATTCGGTAGCGCGAGTTCCTCGCCGCGTACACGTCAGTCCATGGCGAGTACAAGCGGCTGCGCACCGTGGCGGCCGAGGGGGGGAAGACGTGGGACATCGTGCGGAACGACGTGTTGAAGGACCTCAAGGAGAAGGTATACTCATTTTGCCATTTTGAAATATTTCAGTTTGTGTGTGTTTGTCCTTTATGCCTTTACGAAAGAACGGATTTGATGAAATTTGTTTGGTATAGATACAATAGGTCGACTAAAAATTACAATATCTCATAACCACATACAGAAAAGGCGGACAGAATGTTCTTGTTTTATAAAAAATAGTACCTAGGTATACCCTCAACCAAGTTATCAAATCAATTATTAGTTTACTTATGTAGTATTTTTTTCTGATTCCAGCACGCTAACGCTAAATTATTCAACGAGAAAGATGAACCGACTACGGAGCATTTGGAAATGCTCGCTTGGGCTTACTCCCCGGACGCAGCTAGAGTCAAAAAAGTTGTCAGAGAAACTAAAGAGGAAAGGAAAAGCAGGGACGGCGATAGAGCCGACAGCGACAAAAAGAAAGATGGCGACAGACACAAAGATGGTGACAGACACAGAGATGGCGACAGACACAGAGATAGCGACAGAAAGAGAGATGGTGACAGACACAAAGATGGCGGCGAGAAGAGCGACAGGAAACGGCGCAGTAGCGCTCACTCAGACGAGGAATCTCATAGAAAACAGAAGAAATAACTATTGTAGTGCAGTGATTGTTTAGGAGCATTTAATTGAATGAATAAATGATTACAAATTTATTTTCCTTATTTAATTGCTAACCTCTTCCCAAATAAACAGTTTTGAAATACAAGAAAAACTAGGAAAAACCTCGTGCCTTTTGCATTCGATAGATGGCGCTACATCCAATACATAATCGAGTAATATTAGAATTTCAAACATGTATTTTCTATACTGAAAGCGTATTGAGGATAACATTATTATTATTATTAGTTCACTCACAATATTAGCGAATTTATTTAAGTACCTAGGTAGGTACCTATTCAACTTGCATTAGGTATTTATATGTTTTCTTCTGAATCCTAGATATATAAAAGAAATAAAATACATTGACATGGCAACACCACCGGTATGTCAAATGAATGGCAGCTTGACTTTAGGTACCTACTCGATCGATTTTCTTTGACATTTAATCATGTAAACAAAGGGGACAATGAACTCTTGAGAAAATGAACAAAAACCACTGTTTTATAACAAATTATGAATGAAAAGCGTTATCTGTAATGTTCTTTGAGCTCCCAAGACTTATAGTGGACAATATTATGTAAGAAAAGTTAAGTTTTCTGTGAGAACTCGATGTGGGCGTGTGTGCCGCACTACACTACAATATTTAGGGCTTAAAATAGAAATAGTACCTATTAAAATGCCCTAAGTTAGAACTAAGCTAGCCGAAGTGTAGTTGAGTCATAAAGAGTGTTAAAAAGTGATAATTCAGTTGAAAATCGTGTGGTTTTGATATGGTAAGTTGCTCAGAAATACTGCTCTTTTGGCTTATCTATTTGAAATCTAAGTATAGAACAGCTGTCGGGTCTTTCACGTAAGATGATTTCAGCAGTACCAAGTAAAAACCTAAATCGCTAGCATAAGCTAAACGAAAATTAAAGTATAAAGTGAGGAACTACCTTCTTATAACTTACCTACCTATTTCCTTTTCGGCCCACATCATTAAAGTTTAGTTGCTGAAGTTAGAGATGACAAATGGGTGTATGAAGATAAACATTATTTGTTGTTTTAGTTATAATCGATGGAAATGCAAACACAGCGGCGAAGCATGGAGGCGAGCAGCGAGGCCAGTTACTGTGAGTAATATATTATATACAAATACAACTGAGGTGTCCACTTGTAATATCAAAATAACAGCTTTGTACTAAATGCATAGGAAAAAATCTACGGTAGGTACAGAAAAACACAATTTTAAGAGTTTTGTACACAAAGGGTAAAATGAGATGCTGTAACTCAGGATCGGCTGTGCATCCGTCTGTCTGTCTACCACGAGGCTGCATCTCATGAATGTGATAGTTAGACAGTTGAAATTTTCACAGAAATGACGTATTTCTGTTGCCGCTATAACAACGAACACTAAAAAACGGAATAATCAAATGTGTAAGGGGGCTTCCATACAACAAACATATTTTTTTTGCCATTTTTATTGATTATTTTAATTATCATTTTTGCCATTTTGCCAGTGGTACAGAACCAATGGTGTGCGAGTACTTGGGTGGTTCTTTTAATTTTTGTCTGTCTGTTTCTTCTGGCTGATCTCTGCAACGGATGGACCGATTTAGATGGGACTTTCACTGGCCGATATCTGATCATGTTAAAAGATCGTATGACTTGTTCCAGGCGAGCGGGACACATGGGAGGAGTGGGGCAGTCACTCCTCGCAGAGTCAAGTTGAAGAGGTATTGTATGGGGCATTGCTTCAATGAATAAGCAACATTAACCATGTTATAATTTGTAGCTTATTGGGTGAAGAGTTACTTATTTTACCTACTTAGTTAAAGCAATTTTTTGTAGCATTCGCATTAGCTGTATAACATCTGGAAATTACAATTTTCACAAAAGTGTTCTCTATACATTTAAGTTGTATTACAGAGTGTTAATAGGCTTGGAATGTTAAAATCCTAACTACTCCTAACTATCTATGGATATTAGTTACTTATGGATGTATAGGTAAATAGGTAGGTACCTATACTTTTATACATTAAAATATTATATACTAGCTGCACCCCGCGGTTTCACCCGCGTTTGAATAATATACAATAATATATCTTTATGAATTGTAGCCTATGTGTTATTCTGATATGTAAGCTATATTATTGTGAAGTTTAATCAAAATCCATTCAGTAGTTTTTGCGTGAAAGAGTAACAAACATCCATCCATCCATCTATACTCACAAACTTTCGCGTTTATAATATTAGTAGGATTTGGCTTCACTCACATGGTTTGTGCATTTAGCAAGTGTCAAGTATAAAAATATACTTATCAAATATTTGATATTTTCTTTTCACAATAGGAGAGTCATAGCATTACCATATTATAGCAATCCTGGTGGTCAAGTAATCAAGTCAATTTACAGTCATAGTCATGATCCAGTAAAGTGGTGGATGCTTTACTGGAACTTAAGTTTTGGAAAAATGCGAAATTATACACGTTTTTTGGTTTATATAAGTATAACACTTGCCCACACTCGTGCACGTTACCGAACAGTGAACACTCAATGACTAATATTCCATCAATATTACACACTCGAAGAAACACAAGTTTGAGAAAATAATACAAAACGAAAACCAACAACGCCCTTTTTTCGGATTCCCGCCAAAACTCTCAACTCATGAACTCAATACCAATCCCCCTACCAAACTAACCTAGCTACTACGAATTTTCGAAATTGCGTCACTTTTACGAAACTATAATTCGATCCGAACTAGCTCCCGTTTCACGCGGAAATGCAGTAAATTGGGACAAAGCGCCGGTCACTACGCCCTAATCTGTACGCGCCCTATATTGACGTAACGCACGATTAGTTTCTTTTATGAATGTCTTGCACAATCGTGCCACCAGTGTTGTTTCAATTATAATCTAGTCAAGGAGTATAGTACAATGTAATGGTATACTTACCTAGTTTAATGGTTTCATTTTCATCTGATATTATTTTAGACTATTTACCATTTTTTTTTTATATTTTTATCAATAAATATTATTTACTTACTTAGAGAAGCCTTCATGAAATACGTGTATTATTGCAACAATCAACGTGATTCTGTATAGTAGCTTTGGCCCAAATTCAGTATATGCCCAAACTGTAAATCTTGTTTGCTTATCCGTGTTAGCGGTGGTAGCCTAGTGGGCGAACGTCCGCTTGCCATAACGGAGGTGGTGAGTTCAAATCCCAGTGCGGGCACGTACCAATGTGTTTCTTGTTAAACGTAATGTACGTAATTATCACTCGCTTTTCAGTATTATTTCGGAGGCATGGTTATCCACCAATCCGGACCGGGCCCCCGTGGTGGATTATGGCCTAATCCTCCTCACGAAAGTGAGGGGAGGCCTTTGCCCGGCTGTGGGACATTACAGGCTGAATACCTACAATAATCTAAAATTGATCAATATACTAAATCGCATGAATTATACACGAGGGCAGCTAGAGCGGACGTAAAAACCAAAAGTTTTAACCTACTAAAAATCACTTCAAAAAATATGTTGTAATGTGTAGTCGCGTCCGCGTCTACGTAGTAACTATTTAGTAATCTGTGTCTGCGTTGCGAGGCAGAGTAACTTCCGTGTCTTCAGATGTATTGCGCTGCATAACGATGCGACGCGACGCGACGCCACTCACTGTTATTGTTGGCTCCACGCTTATAAATCACAGTACGCTTAAGTTTTTATTGAAAAATTTGATTCTCCTCTTAATTATTTATTTATGGCGAAACATTGGTAAGAACTAAAATAGTACCCATAAACTAATCAAGATGAGAGAAGAAATCACTCGGAAGTGAGGCCGGGCCGTCGCCGATGTCGCCCGATTCTATTCTTGGCTGAATGTAGCGCTTCCTTTGCCATTTATTTCTATTAGGGCTACCACGGCAAACACTTTGGTATACCTAATGGTAGTTCCATTGTGTATCAATCATTATTCACAGAGACTGAAGGCACACCACGGAACTCAAACGTTCTCCAATACAGTAATTATGACTGTGACAGAAAACATATTTTATTGTGTTTTGGCTTATCTGTGATGTTTCTTTAGTTCGCTTACTGTTCCAAATAACTATCTATTTTGAAAAATTGAGTAAAACTATGGTATTTTAATCTACTATATAAAAAAAAGTCGGGTTTTCCTTCCTGACGCTATAACTCCAGAACGCACGAACCGATTTCCACGGTTTTGCATTCGTTGGAAAGGTCTCGGGCTCCGTGAGGTATATGCCAAGTTTTCTTACTGGCTGAGTAAGGAAACTTAGCTATTTTGTACAAAATTTAAAATCTATATTTCTAGACAAGCTTTCAAATATTAAACGTAACTATTCCGTGTTGCAAGATCAAAATGAGGCTAAAGATTAGGCTACAGTTAGTCACTGAGTTCTGTTGTCTACCTTATGGGTACTTTATGGAAAAAACAATAAACTTAATTAAGGTGGATTTAGCGAAGAAAGCTCAGTTGATTCCGTCTTCCGCTAGGCGTGGTCCGAAACCAGCTGTCCGCAAAAACTGATGTACCTAGAGCTTCCGACGAAGGAAAACATCGTTTAAAAAACCTTGTCGGAAGGGTAAGAGTACCCGTCAGCGGAGCTACCACACTCAAGTAGAGAATCTGCCGCCAAACCTGTATCAGTGTGTTCCGACAGGGGTCCTAGAGAGTCAGTTGTCTTTTCTAGACTGAGCCTGTTTACCGGCTTCGACCGCATCATCACTTGAGACTAGTGGAGATAGAGGTCTAATGCTAGTCTGTATATTTTTTTTTGTGTCAGATCATAATAGTTTTGAATGTCCCTTATATTTATGTAATTTTTTTTTGTTATCTTTTGTTTATACTGTACGCACGGCTCAATGGAAACAAGGTCAAAGACTTGGAAGGTTTGACCTTAACCAACCCTCATTCCATACTAACCAAGACAGTGAATTAAATAAATGGAACCAGTTGCTCTGTCACTTAGCTGCGACCGCTACTGTACTATCTTACGCGCGTTTCTCTCGTTTATTCCGCGCTCGTTATATTTTATTCAGCGTGGGAGGCAGCCCTAGCCGGCCGCACTGTGCTTGTGCACGTGGATGAATGAAAGACGTCTGTTCCGGTCATTCCAAGTAAATTTTGGTGACCCTATATTCAGTAGTATAACAATCTCATGCCATAAAATGTACCTACTCCACATATTGTAATTTTCAAAGTTGTGTGTCGTTTACAAGTATAAATTGGTAGTAAGTTATGGCACTTAATCCACCCCAAACAAAGCTTCATAATATTATGAGGCTCTGAACCATCAATTTCGCATGCCTGGCTAGTTCCGGTTTTCATAATTATTATTATTATAGAGACTGAAAGTAAACAACGACTTCAGCGCTTAACAGGAGAATAATTAGTAATAGCTGTTGGAACATTTTGAACAGCTATCTTTCAGTTCCAAATACGTGTTTATAAAAAACTAGAAGCGCCTCGCGGTCTCACCCGCTTCTACTGTCCCGCGGGAATCGTATTAATTTTTATGGGATATTTTATGGACCTATGTTACTCGTGGATAATGTAGCTTTCGAATGGTGAAATAATTTTTAAAAACGGTCCAGTAGTTTTTGAGCCTATACATTACAACCAAACAAACAAAGTTTTCCTCTTAATAATAATATTAGTGTAGATAATTAAAAATATATTTTTCAATACACATTTTTTTTGCTGAGTATCTACTTGTGCCTACCTACCAAAATGGGTTATCCAAGATAAACTTAACCACGGTAAGTAACATACTAGGTAGTCTAAGTAGGTACGTACTAGATAAAATACAAAGTATATACATAATAGGTACCAACTACCTACTGATGTATTAACTATTAAGTAGTTAACAACTTCAAATAAACATTGGATGATGGCAAACGACGTGTGCTATCATTTTTTAAACATTGTCATTTCAATTAGTTTTTTAATGAGTCACGTGGAACGTGTTTCCTTTGTGCCAGATAGCTATAACCTGGGAGTTATCAATTCACTAGCGAAAAGTTAGGTACCTACTTATTTCAAACCTCGAGGTAATCGTGTGTGTGCAAATTTATAGAGGGCACTATTAGTACCTATACCTACCTCACCCATTTGATTTGGTTAAGAATAAATTTCGTACGAATTAAGAGAGAAATTAAGTACTTACCTAAATAGATTTTTTGAAGTGAAATGATGTGCCAAATAAATAGATTAAAATATATTCAGAAGTCCCCAAAATTTTTGTTGGTATACCTACTTACTTACATTAGTAATCCTTGCATTTAAAACTATGGTGGAATTTCTTCTACCTATGTAGGTATACTTCAATCGCTGATACTGAACACGCACTTAATATGCTGCTCAAAAATCCCCCAAGATTTGGTAGGCTGTCGGCTACGAACCGAATTAAACTCGTATCACTTTTTAACACAAGATATAATTCTCATAAGTAGGTACAGGTAACTACTGTATTTCCGATTACACGATCCGAGGTAGTCCGAAAGGTCCCGATGGCAGCGAATGAAACGCTTGCGTGTTCTAGAAATCGGGTCTCGTTTGCTAACGCCATCTAGTTTAGATCTAAGAACTAAATTCGTTCCTGCGAATAAAATTGCTTTAACATATTCCGCCCACCAAGACCAAAGTGAACCTTTGGACTTACTCAGGACTTGACTAACCACCACAGATACATTATGCCGCTTGTGGGCGTAGAGATTAGCCATTATCTAATTTACATTGCAATTAAGCTTAGTTAAGACATAAGTAAGTACTTAAAATAATAATACATTATTAAGAAATACTTTCTCCAAATTACTAACACTAATGTTTAAATCTAATTTTTACCTAGATCGATTATTGTGCCACTGGTAACAAACAAATTTTTGAAGATGGTCTCTTTATGATGCCGTTCTTTACCTTTAACGTCACCACTCGTACAATCCCGTCTGCACCTGGATGGGTGTCAATCACTCGACCATAAAGCCATCGAGATGGTGGTAAACCATCTTCTTTTACGACGACAACGTCACCTATCGTTGGCTGACCAATTACCGACGACCATCGATACCTGTGATAGAATTTGGTCAAGTAATCGCGGGACCACTGACCCCAAAAGTCTTGCAGCATCCTTTGAGTATATTGCCACCGTCGTAAGGAGCTTATGTTGGACGATTCATAGTTATGATCAGGTGCGGTAATTAGAGCCTTGCCGATCAAAAAATGACCTGGTGTCAGCACATTGAAATTGGAATCATCATTTATAACCGACTGCGGCCTAGAATTCAGACAACTCTCTATTTGGGCCAGAACCGTGGCCATTTCTTCGTATGTAAGCGTGGAATCACCAACAACTCGTTTGAGGTGAAATTTAACCGATTTTACCCCCGCTTCCCATAGACCACCGAAATTAGGAGAATGGGGGGGTATGAAATGCCATTGGCATTGATTTGTAGCTAATGACTCAGCTATGCCCGTTTGAATGCATCTTAGCTCCGCTTTAAAGAGTTTTTCCAATTCTGTGGAAGCTCCAACAAAATTCGACCCGTTGTCGCTCCAGAGATCCGAACAATAGCCACGTCTAGCTACGAATCTCTTGAACGCCTGTAAGAATCCTTCAGAAGTGAGATCGCTCACTACCTCCAAGTGTATGGCCTTTGTAGCCATACAGACGAATAAGCAGATGTATCCCTTATACGATTTATGCCCACGCCCTTTGCTAGTCCTCAGTTGAATGGGACCTGCGTAATCCACTCCACTGGCTTGAAATGCACGCGTGGGAGTGACTCTTGCTGACGGTGCTTGTCCCATGAGCTGATTTTTAGTAGCCGCGTTAGTTTTTACACATACCACACACATGCGAAAATGAGCCTTGACAAGTTGAGTACCGCCTAAAACCCAATACTTTGACCGAAGATAGTTCAACGTCAGCTGAGGTCCACCATGCAGCGTCTGCTTATGTGCGTCTGAGATTAGAAGCACAGTTAGATGCGACTGCTTCGGAATGATGATGGGATGTCTTCGATCTCTGTCCAATTGTGAATGCTCCAATCTCCCGCCGATTCTCAAAACATCATCTTCGTCTAGAAACGGATTCAGCGCACGGAGCTTACTGTTAGCCGGTAAGTTGCTATTTTGTCTTACCTTATTGATCTCTTCATTTAAATGTTCAGATTGACATTGCCTTATACAGATGATGAGAACGTCATTTAGTTCTTTTGTGGTAAGGTATCCATTAGAACGATCGTCCTTTATCTTCCTTGCGTTGTTGGCGAAACGTCTGCAATAGGCGAGTACCCTTACCATTCTTGTTAATGAGGAGAATCTCTCCATTAATGGATTCTGTATCGTAGCACAGTGCGTTTTTGCTGTGCTTATTTCTTCCAAGTTGGTTGACAGAACCTTTGGCTTCTCATAGTTTATTTCTGTTTGACTTATAAACTCCGGACCGGTGAACCACAACTTATTGTTCAATAAATTAGAGGGGTGCAACCCACGAGAAGCGCAGTCAGCAGGGTTTTGTTTCGACCCGACATGCGACCAGTGATGCGTGTCCAGAGTTTCCAGGATCTCCGAGACACGATTGGCCACAAATACCTTCCAACGATTTGGATGCCCGTTAAGCCACGATAGCACGACTGTTGAGTCCGTCCATGCATGCAGGTGAGTGTGATCAATCTTCATGACTTTAGCTACTTCTCTGAGCAATCTTGTCACAAGTACCGCTCCACACAGTTCCAGTCGCGGTATAGAAACCTGCTTAACAGGCGCTACCTTTGTTTTTGCAGCAACTAAGGCAACCTGAACTTGATCGTTCGTATCGACTACACGGATGTACACCACCGCCGCAAACGCCACCTTGGAGGCGTCACAGAAGCCGTGCAGTTCGACTTGTTTATCACTTGCCTTAGTTCCCATCCACCTCGGTATACGTATGTCCGAAAGAAGTGCGAGTTCTTCGCGGTAAGTACTCCATTCCTTTAACAGATGATCAGGCACTTCCTCATCCCAGTCTATACCCGCCAGCCACAATTTCTGTATCATGATTTTTGATATAATGGTACTGGGCCCTGCCCAGCCAAGTGGGTCATAAAATCGTGATACGTCAGAAATAATTTTCCTTTTTGTTACAGGTTGTTCCAGTCCTGGCAGCTTCACCGAGTAGCGGAACGTGTCTTCTCTGCGGTTCCAGGTAAGTCCCACCACTTTATTCAAATCATCTGTTTTTATCTTAACTTCTTCCTTCCTTTCTTCACTTCTTTCCCTTCCTATCATTTCTTCTAGCAATTCATCATTGTTCGTTGTCCATTTTTGTATGTCGAACCCTGCCTTCCCTAATAGTTCATTCATTTCTTTATATATCTTTATTCCTTCTTCTTTATTTTGACAGCCTGTTAAAAGATCATCCATATAGAAATCTGTGATTACTCTTTCAGAAGCCGTTGGACACTCTGCCCCATCGTCGAGAGCAGCCTGCTGTAAAGCTTTGACTGCGAGATATGGCGCGCTAGCAGTCCCGAAGGTCACCCGTAATAACCTGTAATCTTTGATTTCAGATGCAGTATCGTCCCTCCAGAGAATTCGTTGCAGATCAGCGTCCCGTTTGTCAACTACTACTTGCCTGTACATTTTTACAATGTCGGCTGACAAACAGATAGGCGATGATCTCCAGCGCATTACGATGTGCCTTAGATCCGCCTGCAAGGTAGGTCCTACCATAAGGTAATCATTTAATGATTTTCTTCTTTTTCCTTTGCAGGAGGCGTCGAACACAATCCTGACTTTGGAAGTAGTCTTGTCTTCTCGGATCACCGCGTGGTGAGGTAAGTATACCGCTTTTGAATTTTCCTTTTCTTCAATTGGAACTAGCTCCATATGATTCAATACAAGATACTCATCTAGTACCTCCTTGTATTTAGTTTTCAAATTTTCATCTTTATTCAATCTTCTCTCTAAAGCCTTCAGTCTTCCTTCAGCTATTTCTCGAGAGCCTGTTACTTCTGGATCCTCAGAATTTAACGGTAGTCGTACTATATATCGACCATCTGTGTCCCGTTGAGTCGTGGTAGAAAAATATTCTTCACACTTCTTTTCTTCTTCAGTAAAGATTCTTTCCTTAACTTCATCTGTTTCTATTTCCCAAAATCTTTTTAATTGGTCCACCTCTTCACATTTGCAATGATGTACCTTTATGTTCTCAGATCGCGACGTGGCTGCGCTGGCGCTTGTAACCTCCCCGGACACAATCCAGCCTAATGCAGTGGACTGAGCAGTCATAGTACCCGCCCTATTTTTCTTCACGCCTGATTGCAGAATTTTACTGCAAAATCCTGCCCCTAATAATAAATCAATTCGATTTGGTGTGTGGAACTCCGGATCGGCCAATGGAATTTCCGTGAATTCCGTCCATTCCACCGTGCTTATATTGTTTGATGGCAAGAGTCCAGTAATGGTTTTTAGTACATACGCCTTCACCGTGACGTTAAACTCAGGATCGATTTTTGAACCTACCTCAAGATCCACCACAGCCTTTGATAGGAAATCTTGCTCATCACCCACACGTGATATAAGCCCTCTTACCGGTGACTTCCTCAACCGTAAGTACTGGGCAGCCGCTTCAGTTATGAATGAAGTTTGTGACCCTTGGTCCAATAAAGCCCGAAGCGTATAAGTTATACCGTTTTTCGACGAGGCCGTAACTAACGCTGTTGGAAGTACGCCCTGATCATATACCATTCCTGTCGAAAAACATGATATTGAAGCCGCGGAACCTTCACCGTTCCTGTTTGCATCCTTCGACGAGGCAACATCCTCGTTAGATGCTTCCCGTTGTTTAGTTACCTTGAACCCTTCCACAGCAGCCTCCCCCTTGGGGTGTAACAAAGAGTGGTGCTTACGCTTACAGATACGACACATTACCGTATTCCTACAATCTTTGGCGGAGTGATTGTCACCCATGCAGTTGTAACACAGGTTATGATCTCGCACGAATTTGCGCCGAGTATCGACTGTTTCCAATACAAATTTCTTACACTGCACTAACCTATGCTGTTCCGAGCAAAATATGCATAGTTTTTGCGCGACATGTAACGATTTAAACTTATTTACCGGCAGACTTTGGTTATTATTGTTACCGGGAGTTTTACTGTTGGTTGCTACTCTGTTTCCCTGGTAACCTTGTTTAGTATCGAGAAACTCAATAGCTCGGTATCGTTTGGTTATGAATTCTTGAAACTGACTATAAGTGGGCAATTCATCCGACCCATTGTTGGCGCTCGCGTTGAACTCCCACTGCCGTTTTGTTTCAGCATCCAATTTGAGCGTTAGGATGTGAATGACCAAAATGTCCCAATTTGTTACGTCGATACCGATGCTCGAAAGTGTTGCTAAACAATCATTAGTTGTATCAATTAATTCTTTTAATGCACTTGCCGATTCATTGGTTATGTTTCGTTGGCTAAGAAACCGTTTCAAAACCTGGTGACTGATATATTTTTTATTATCAAAACGTTCTTCCAATAATTTCCAACATCTTTCATAGTTGGTGTCTATTATTGGAATGTGTCTTATTACCTGTTCGGCCTCACCCGACAGGTAACCCTTCAAATAGTGCATTTTTTGAACGTTCGCGATGCCATCATTTTGATGTATCAATGATACAAACAAGTCTCTAAACGTACACCATTCAGAATATTGCCCGGAGAAAGTTGGAATATTTATTTTTGGAAGCGTAATTTGAGACTTGACTTTACTTTCAGAACTTGGCAATTGGCATGAGGGACCCGGTTGAGAATTTGCGAATGCTAACAGACTATCTTTTAAATAACACTTGTAGTCACTATAAATCTCTTCAGTTTTATCATAATAATCGATCTTCACATAATCCGAACCCTTTACCTGCTTAGGATCACATGAACTCATTATTTTCTTATGACCTGCCAAGAACTCGCACCATAGTTGCTCAAGTGACTCGAGCTTACTTTCCAAATACCCTTTGGTTTTCCTATCTTTTGGCGTCTTCTTAATGTTTGTATATGCCTTTGCAATACGCCCATTGATATCTTCTTGAAAGAATATTAAAGCCTCCATTTTTACAAAAAATAATCTAAGTCCAAAATTGAACACAACTTTAACAACTCTTAATTTTCAAATAACTAAAACTAACCGAAAAACTTATTCTATGAAGACAAAAACGCAAAAATTTTACAAGTGTTTGACAATAATTTACATAGACCGATTTTTGGCATGGAGTCCCCGTTCCGTCGTTTTTTCTTAAATTATTCTAAGTCCTAGCATGCACAATATTGACTTTACAAATTTTCTAAGTTATTAATTTCTTTACTTTAAGGCTTAAATTAGCTTACGTAAATTTTCGACACGATCAATTTTACAAGTTAAAAAGTCTCTATTATTAAAGTTCAATTTCTTCCAGAATAATTATTAACAATCACAAAAGTACTCACAGTTTGTTCACCTCACCGTAACTTTTCACTGCAATCCTGATTCGTGTCACTTTACTTTGTTTCACTCACTTCACTTCACTTTGACATAACAGCTGTAGACTAGAGATGTTCTTCGTGTTTTCCGTATCTGCAAAGCACCGCCCCCGTCGCGTTCCAACGCGCCCAGGGTTGATGAATTCCTGACGAGCGCCGCTGAGCTCAACGGCACCGTCTGAAGCTCGACCAGCTTTTCAGCCGCTGGTGGAGCTCCTGATGAGACTGCGGTTGCGGCAGCGATCCACTGCCCGCAGTCTCCCCACTGTTCTCCTTCGGTTACAGGAGGTAATCAGTGATTACCTTCAAGTTTCCGACTCGAAAGGACCATGAACACGCACTTGATATGCTGCTCAAAATCCCCCAAGATTTGGTAGGCTGTCGGCTACGAACCGAATTAAACTCGTATCACTTTTTAACACAAGATATAATTCTCATAAGTAGGTACAGGTAACTACTGTATTTCCGATTACACGATCCGAGGTAGTCCGAAAGGTCCCGATGGCAGCGAATGAAACGCTTGCGTGTTCTAGAAATCGGGTCTCGTTTGCTAACGCCATCTAGTTTAGATCTAAGAACTAAATTCGTTCCTGCGAATAAAATTGCTTTAACAGATACTGAAATCCTTTTCATAACATTTACCTATTAATAGAAAATATTATTGGCATTATAAAGTTGTGCCTAAATTATTTTTTTGAATTGTTTTAGTTACATTCTGTTTTGTGATCCGTATATTAATTTATGCACGTGAATAAAAAAGAAGTTGTAAACAGTGACTTGCATTCGAAATTGCATCGAGTTTGTAAACAATGGTACCTCCAATGGAGAGAATGACATTTCCAAAAATGTTGCCATATAAGTAAATTTTCCTTTCGACATTGGGAAAATTTTAAGTAGCGTACTGAAATATTTTGCTCCATTATATTAATTCTGAATGTATACTCGTACATCGTGATAATTGAAAAATCAAATGTTTTTTTTTTGTTTTAGTTATGGCCTCGCACGGTTTGTGCATATAGCCAGTGTCAAGTATTTTATTTTAAGTATTTTATCGGATTCCCGCCAAAACTCCTCCCCTCCAAAATCAAATGTTATAACTTTGCAACTTTAAAGTAGCCTACTTACACTGGGTGCGTTCCAAGGTTTGCACTTTACACTCATTTAGAGCAAGCGAGCTTAGCCATAGAATATTATATTTTCCTATTTATTTATTTATTTTATTTATTTATCTAGTTTATAATAGAAGCTAACAGTATAACACCAATATTATGCTCACTATCTTAGGTAATTAGTTAAAAATAAATTCAAATTAACAACAATGGTTCTTAAATTATCGTGGAAAATGTCGACGTGCTGGAACTCGAGTGTAAAACTGTTTAAAATTGATAACAGTGTAAGCGTGGGCGCGTTGCTGGCACGGCTAGTTCGCGGGATGTGGGACATGAACAGCTGATGCCGGCGTCGACTCCCGGCACGGATAAAGTTATTCGGAACAAATAAGCCAAGAGCGCCTAACACGGTAGGATTATTCACCTTGTTGTGCAGAATTTGGCAATAGTGGGTGACTAGAAGCAGCTTACGCCTATACTCCAATGTATCTACACCGATCATTCCAGAGACAAATAATGAGGGGAAAAGGTATGGATAATATCCGTACATCCGTTTATAAACATACCTTGCAAATTTACGTTGAATCCTCTCAATGAGCAAAATGTACTTCGCTTCGTTTGGATCCCAGACAACCGCACCAAACTCCAGCTTACTACGGATGGCTGACCTATGGCTGAGGCTTTAGTAGCTTAAGCTTGTGTTTGTGGCATAAGCTTTACAATAATTTCTAAGCTTTCATAATAAATTCAATCGGATTGAACGTCTGAGTAGTCAACATTATTATCTGTGTACCTAAAATATAACAAATTTAAAACAGAAAAAATGGTTAAAAAGAGATAATAATATTATAGAGATATAAAGTGAGGCAAAGAACATGGGTACTTTCCTCCAACAACGTGGCAACACCGTTTAAATGCGCCATTCCGCGGCGCCTCTCGCCGCTCGCGTCTGTACGTCACAAAAATAACAAAATATCCGTCAGAAAACCGACATTCGCGTCCAAAAATAGCTTCCAATCAATAATCGGACAACGAAATCTGATTCCGTGCGTTGATCTGTCGACTAGTGTTGTGGTTATAATGTGAAAAAGGTGGAAAATGAGAGTGACCTACTTGAATAGTGCAGTGTGACGTCACAGACCGGTGTGATTGCTTCGGAGTTGTGTTTTCTTTTTTCAAACTTGGTGGTTTGTATTTCGAATGCGGACTCGGGGCTTGGGAAAAAAATACCTTCGTTTCGTTTGTTTTTAATTAGTTTTTTTTGTTTACAGTGATAATAAGAAGGGCTTACAATAATTATTATTAGCTCAGCAACTAGCAGATGTTAACGGTCGTTAGATAATCTATAAACATTAGAATAATTTATTATGTAGGTACTTACCTACTTAGTTATTGAGAAATTCTGAAAGACTTCTATAATTATTTCGCTACCTAACGAAGAAGTAATTGTTATGAAAAAATAGTTATACTTACCTACTGTAAGTTAACTCAGATTGTACCTACATACCTATTGAAATAAATGCAATAAAAATAATTTCAACAAATATTGAACTGGTCAAACAAACAAAAAAATTTGGTAAGTATGAATTTATTTTCAGTCCTAACATACAATAACCATTGAATTAAGTATAGATTTTTAATAGATTTTTTTATAACTTTTTTATTTATTTAAGTAGGTATGTCTATGTACCCTATTTTTAATTAGTTCATAGACGAGCAGTGAAAAGTTCACTTTTCTAACAACATAATATCAGTTTGTAGCCAGTTACCGAGTTTACATTAAATAATAGTAAATGTTTATCCCGTAGGAACTGTTAATTACACTATACTGCAGGTGCAGCTAGCTCTATATCGGCTATCTGCTAGAGAAAGCCCGTCAAAAATGGTCCGGCCGGGTAAAACATTACTTTCATGAGTGCACTCTTGGGGCTTGTTTGAATAAAGAATGTTGAGTTTGATTTAGATATAATGAGTTTTGCCTGAATAGTGTGGGGCCGAGGTTTCGCACCCGACGCCGCTGAAGTGCAAAGCACATTATCTCTACAGATATACTTACCTACATTATTTTTCGTAAAAAACGTAGCCCCACATTAGGATTGCTCCTGTATCGTGGGTGCCGTATGCAGACATAATTTCACATACACACACATCACACCCAGACCAGAAACAAATATTTGTGGATCGCACAAAATTAAAATATATTTTGTTCTGGGCGAGAATCGAACCCGCTACACCAAGCGCAGCAGTCTGATTGCTCAGCCGCTACACCAAACGTGCCGTCGACTAAAATGACGTCACCAGACGCTCGTCTCCAAACTCCATTCTCAAAGATACTGAAGTTTGCCAAACAAACAGATAGGGGAAGTGTGACGTCATTGGACTGGACACTCTCCTTATTTGAATGGTTTATTACCTATTAGGTAGGGTAGGTAGGTATCTATAGCAACCATAAGACTGGAAAATGTCGAGCCAATAGTTAGAATATTTGTGGATCGCACAAATATTTGTTCCGGGCGGGAATCGAACTCACGACACCAAGCGCAGCAGTCGGATTGCTCAGCCGCTACGCTAAACGTGCCGTCAAATTTGAACGGATATTCCGGCGCTCCTTACTTCGGAGCTTGGGCCCCCACTGATAGCAGCCGAGGCCCGCCGGCCTGATAACCCTGACACTAGGCACACTATCTCATCAGACAAACAAACAAGTGAGCAAAGCTGCGTCCAACAAAATGGAAATAGAAATCAATTACAGTAGTACCCAACTGATATGGCTTACCGATGTACCTGCGCAGAAGATGAATTTTCAGAGCGCGGGAAATGCTATTGACCGCTATTGGTCGGCAGCCGCCCGCCATCTTAGCGATCGCCGCGTGGCATGAGTGAGATGAAACTAACAGCAGCTGCAGTGTATTATGAACCTTATAATAGTGACCTTAGGTTGATTGTAAGTTTTAAGCATTCTTTCGTTAATCTTCGGACCATACTTTCTTTTCTGCGCGAACGAAGATTCACCACGCGCCATATAAGTTGGGTACTACTGTACAAAACTTCGGATCTTCAAAGTAACTCGTTGGGGTTACGTAAGCGAAGCCGCGGGCTGGAGGTAGGTGCAGAATCAATATCGCGTCGTGCTGACCTGGTTCGAAGGTACTCGCTTTATGAAGTAATATGATAGAGGCCAGTGGCTGACAAACTTTAGGAGGGGCGTGGCCGTATTATTATAATATTGCCTTCTCAGGCTATAATTTAAAGCCTTTCGGCGTATTCGGCAACGGTGTTGAGAACCAGTCTAATTCTAGGCTGAACATGATTACACACACCTACCACATCGCCGTGAGATAGTATTGAGACCGCGTGAGATAGTAGGCAAATGCTATGAAGTAAAAAACAAATAGGATACATATAATATTATACATTTCAGAGAGTGCAACGCAGTTGCACAACTTAATTCCTCCATGGCGGAACTTTCCACCATCGAACAGCAGGTCACGTGATCACGTCACGGACACGTCATTCGTATAGGTTTACATTCCTCCAATCCGCACAAAGCGATTCGCATCCAATATAAATTCAAAAATATTTATCCTCAGGGCCCCAAGAAGGCATCCGTGGAGAATGTTGGCTAAACTCCAGCGGAGACTGGTGCGCTGTAGGTAGCTTGTTTGAGGGCCCGCTTCAAAAGGGGGCCAGTGCGGTAAAGTTTGACAATCTCTGCCTTAGATTACGCTCGGAAGCGTTAATCTTAAACAAATGGTCAGCGGAGATAAAACACGTTCTCATTATACGTTACTAGCTGCGCCCCGCGACTTTACCCGCTGTTTTCGGAATAAAAATAGCTTATGTAAATACAGGGTGTTAGTGTTACCTACGTCCATACCAAACTTCATCGAAATTGGTCCAGCCGTTTCAGCGTGAAGAAGTAACAAACATACACCACATACAAAGTTTCGCCTTTATAATGAGTAGGTATTGCCTTGCCCGCGGCATCGTTCGTGTGGAGTAGAAATTAAAAAAAAAATTGAAACTAACTTCAAGTTAAACGCAGAACCCAACTGAAAGGCACTAAAAAGCGAAAAATAACTATATCTGGGGGCACGGCAGTGCCCCCGCCAAGTCGAGCAAAACAAAAGGCACGGCCGTACTATATATCCTTTTCTCGAAGCGATTCGGGCCATTTTCGACCCCCTGTAACTTCGTTATGGATCAAACTAGAAGCCTAAATTTTTAGTGACCAAGAGGGTATCACGTCTACAGATAATAATCCAAGTTACATCAAATTTGAACCAGTAGTTTAAGAATTATTGCAAGTCAAAGTTCCTTAATTTTGCTGCCCACTGACTGACTGACTGACTGACTGACTCACCGATCATCAAAATTCTAAGGTACTTCTAGCCGTCCCACAAGTTTCAAATTTTGAATATAGCTATTGTTTAGCCTATAAACCAAGGAAAAATTCTGACATTCCATAATTTTCATCCCGTTTTCTAGATATATAATCTGCATAAATAACTTTGTATTCCCATATAAATCCTATTAAATTGTATGTCATTACAAAGTTACTTTTACAGTTCATAATTAGACTTCATTGAAATTGGATGAAATGTGTAACAGGGGTTAAAAATGAAAAATGGCTTCGAGAAATTCGACAGTTGAACGCTTTTTAAAAACTTCCACGATAGATAGAGAGATACAAATCCCTATACTACGAGTATACCTACCTACACTTTTACAGGTCGAACAAATTCGTTACCTAGGTACATTAAAATAGGTACCTAGGTACCTTATACCTAACACGCATCTGTGGAGACGCAAAGACACTCGTTCATGATAATCTATGAACATGACCTATGTCGCAAGGGGCCCCGGCCGCGCAGACGCGGGGCGCGCGTTGATACGTGTTTTGCAAAAAAACTAAATTAAGAAAGAAAACCTACAAAAAGAAATGAGATCCCATCAAAAACATTACATGTACAAAAATGCACAAGTCTCGCAACGCAGTTTATCTGCCGTAAAAAGTTGTGAGATCGAATGTAAACCAAGTCGTTTAATTGAATACCTACCTACTTATTTATTTCTTTAGTAAATAGAGTGTCTTGGCGATTGTACATGGCAGCATAGTCTACTAGGTAATCTAAATAATATAGTCTTCCGTGTAGCGCTTTGTACATTTATGTTGAAGTGTGCAATTGCCAAGTCACTCTATTTACTAAAGAAATAAATAAGTAGGTAGGTATTCAATTAACCGACTTGGTTTACATTCGATCTCACAACTTTTTACGGCAGATAAACTGCGTTGCGAGACTTGTGCATTTTTGTACATGTAATGTTTTTGATGGGATACCTACTTACTTTGAAATGAAATTAGTGAACTAATGTTATTAAGTATGCTTTATCCATTGATCATTGGAAATCGCGTAACAAACATACAAAGAAAAAACATACACACGAATTGAGAACCTCTTTGGAAGTCGGTTAGAAAGCAACAGACATACCTACTTAGTAAGAATTTTCTACCTGTAGCCTGTAACTATACGATCTACATTTTCACGTGTAGGTGAATGGATATACGGGGTAGCTAGCTACCCCTGCTTCCACTAGGCTAGAGAAGGGGGGGGGGGGGGTTAATACAGTCATTGTCGCTGCCCACCCCCTGCCACCCCAAAAGGGGCTAAGGTATGATCGGAGAGAGAAAACGTGGGTAACGAAAAAAAACTAGTAAAAAGTATTTTTTCCAAAAATGTATCATATTATGTATCTAAGAGGGCGCTGTATGGACAGAAACGTCTTAACCACTTTTGATGGAGCTTGGTATAGAGATAGATTGGACCGTGGAGATGGACACTTTAGGATACTTTTTATAAGCCGCGTGTAACAGCTACTTATCATATAAATATAAAACCGCATCAAAATCGGTCTATTGGTTAGTAATCTACGATGCCACAGATGTACAGATACACAACACACCTCAAACTTATATCCCTCTTTTTAGCCGGTTTTTTTTAATATATTTTTTTTCTAAGATTCGCTCCCGCCCCTCGCTCGGGCTGCCGGTCCCGCCCCCTCTACCGCCCGGGGCGCGACCTTGGCCGGCGAACAGATTGTTATTGTGCCGTTGCGTAATGAGGGTGCTCTGTCGATGGACCTTCTAGAATAGAATAGAAACCTTTCACTACAATTTTTAGGTATCTTTGGAATTTCGACCTGCACCGTCTAAGTTTAGACCAGAGTTAAACAGACGAGTCTAAATATTTTCTCCACAAATCGGAGTCTAGCCGTCGCGTTGTCTTACTCAATCCTTGCATTCCTGATTATTCTACTTGTGAATTTGTTATTGAGTTAGTAAAAGCGTGGATTAGACGTCGATTTGTGGAGAAAATATTTAGACACATCTGTTTAACTCTGGTTTACATCTTTTGTGGTAATAATATATGAATATTGGAAGAGATAGCGCACCGGCAACCACTATTTCATTCTACAAACGAAAATATTCGCTGGTATAATTTCAATGAAGAATCATTGAATAAGGATCTCTCGGATTCCTGAATGCACCGTCCATATACAGGGTGCCGGCGAACTGTCTGTCCTAAAACATAAAGGATGTTCACTCCATTTTGTTATTCAAACATTGGTGAAGAATCCTTGGTTCCCACGTCACGTCGCCATTGTTGATTCACTAGCTGTTGCTTAGCTAGTTGGTGCACTAAGTATTTTTTTAATTGAGTTTAAGACAGTGCCCCATCTAAGCCCCGTGGGCCATACTTACCCCCGCGGTAACATCAATTAAAAATAAACAAATAAAAAAATACCTACCATTTATTTTTATAAAAAAAAAAATTAAGCTTCTGTATATTCAAAATAACAGCTTTATACTTAAACTAGCTGTTGCCCGCGACTTCGTCCGCGCGGACTATATTATATCGCGATAAAAGTATTCTATGTCCGTCTCGAAAGTACAATCTATCTCTATACCAAATTTCATCGAAATCGGTTCAGCCGTTTAGCCGTGAAAAGGTAACGAAGAAACAAAAATAGTTACTTTCAAGTATGGATGAACAGTTGATTGACGCACAGTATGGATGGGGTTGAGAAAGTTCCTAAGAAGTATTCAAATAATCCAAAAAATATTCAAACATGTCAAAGTTCTACCCTGTCTATGTTCCGTGTTAATACGGATTTCGAATTAAATCTGATGACAATATTTTGTACCCTTTTTTATAATTTTAGGGGTTGTATATTAAAAAACGATGAAATACCTACATGTAAATCTTTCAAATAATATAATTATGCCAAGTTTGAAGTAGATTTGACCAAGGCGAATCACGTTGTCCCATACAAACTTTGCTCCCTTTTTCACCCTCTTAGAGGTAGAATTTCGGAAAATCCTTTCTTATCGGATGTCTACGTCATACAAAGAACACACCCTCCAAGTTTCAGGTTTCTACAATCAGCGGTTGGTCCGTAAGTAATTCAAGACATCGACCTCGACTTCGACATCAACATCGCCATCCCATATCCAACATACGACATCTACCATCTTCTACCAAAATAACCTTTTTATACAAAAAATCTACCATTTTATAACAAATTCTACCATTTTCTCCCAAAATCGACCATTTCCTACATTTCCTATCATGTACAATTTTTTATCATAATCTATCAAAAGCTTCCATTTACTAAAATCTATCAGGCTACCAGAATCTATCAAAGGCTACCATTTCATACTAAAATCTACCATTTTCTACCAAAATGTACAATTTTCTACCATAATCTACCATTTCCTACTGAAATCTACAATTTTCTACGACAACCTACCTTTTCTTTCTGAATCTTCTATTTTCTACCATTTCCTACCGAAATCTACTCAACCCCTACAACAGTCTACCATTTCCTACAACAATCTACCATTTCCTACCAAAATCTACCATTTTCTATATAAATCTACCATTTAAACGAAAATCTACCATTTTCTTTCTGTATTTACTATTTTCTACCAAAAGCTACCATTTATTACCAAAATGTACCGCTATTACCGAAATCTACCATTTCTTTTTAATACTACCATTTTTTACCAAAAGCTACTATTTCCTTCCGAAATCTACCATTTTTACCAAAAATCTACCATTTCCTACTAAAATCGGCCATTTCCTACCGATATTACCATTTCCTACTTAAATCTACCAATCCCTAGAACAATCTACCATTTCCTACCTAAATCTATCATCTTCTACCAAAATCTACCATTTTCCTGCGTAGATTTTAGGGATTGATGTTAAAACACGCGGAAACAGGTGCTAAATTAATTTTTAAAGAATTTTATTCGAAGTTTGTAGTTGATCAGACCAAGAAAACACGTTGTTGTATACAAATTTTGCAACCCCTTTTTACCCCCTTAGTGGTTAAACTTTAAAAAAATCCTTTCTTAGTGCACACCTACGTCACTACGAAATATTTGTGAAAAAAAATAATTTCGAAATAAAAATGACGAAAAATATTTTGTGGCCCCCTTTTATCCCTTAAGGGGTTGAATATTCAAAAACTATGAACCACGTGTTTAATTAAATCGTTTAAAGAATATAACTGCCAAGTTTGAAGTTGCTCAAACCAAGAAAACACGTTGCTCCATACAAACTTTGCAACCCCTTTTCACCCCCTTAGGGGTTGAATTTTCAAACATCCTTTCTTAGTGCACACCTACGTCACTTAAGAAATATTTGTGTAAAATTTCAATGTATAACTAAACTAGCTGCGCCCCGCGGTTTCACCCGCGTTTGGATAATATACGATAATATATCTTTATGAATTGTTGCCTATGTGTTATTCTGATATGTAAGCTATATTGTTGTGAAGTTTCGTCAAAATCCATTCAGTAGTTTTTACGTGAAAGAGTAACAAACATCCATCCATACAGACAAACTTTCGCGTTTATAATATTAGTAGGAAGGATCGGATGTAAAATATTTTGCATCCCCTTTTTACCCCTTTAGGGGTTGAATATTAAAAAAAGATGAAACACGTGTTTCATTAAATTTTTTAAAGAATATAATTGCCAAGTTTGAAGTGGATCAGGCCAAGAAAACACGTTGCTCCATACAAACTTTGCAACCCCTTTTCACCCCCTTAGGGGTTGAATTTTCAAAAATCCTTTCTTAGTGCACGCCTACGTCACATAAGGAGTATTTGTGCAAAATTTCATGGTTCTAGACCCAGTAGTTTCAGCTGTGCGTTGATCGTCAGTCAGTCAGTCAGTCAGTCAGTCAGTTTTGGCTTTTATATATATAGAAAGGTAAGTATGTATCTTCGAAAGTATACGCTGATTTTATAACAAAAACTCGATTTTAAAATTCTTGTCTGTCTGTCTGTTCCGGCTAATCTCCGAAAAAGCTGAACCGATTTGGACGGGACTTTTTTATTACAGCTGATGTTAGAAGGAGTAACATAGGCTTATTTTATATTTTAGAACTAGCTGCGCCCCGCGGTTAACGCGGTTCACCCGCAGTTAGCGGTTCTAGCGTCATAGTAATAAACGCGTGTGAAACCGAGTCTAGATAGACTAGTCTATAGCTAGTCAGCTAGTCTACCTTACCTTAATCTTATCTTATCTTGTCTTTCTTATCTTAATATTATAAATTACGCATCAGGTTGTTTATCCGCGATGGACTCCTAAACTACTTACGGCCGAAATTAATAATCGATCCTAATCCTAATCCAAATTTTGCTATCTGGGCTTGATATCACAATCTATTTATAGGGTCAAACGTGCCAATAACCGATCCGTGGAAATGGTTTATAAAGGCACGCAGATTGGAGACCGATCGAACGATAGGCAGCAATCCAAGATCGATTTCAATCTTGGATAGGAGATAGATTATTAATTTCGGGCGTTAACCGATTTTCATCAAATTTGCACACCGTGTGCAGTTTGATCTAACATGGAAAGATAGGATAGCTAACATCTGAATTTACAGTCGCAATAACAAAAACCTTGGCCACAGCAACGCGTGGCCGTGTCTGCTAGTCCATCTATACTTAATATAAAAATGAATCGCAAAATGTGTTGGTAAGCGCATAACTCAACAACACCTGGACCAATTTGGCCAATTATTGTTTTTTTAATGTTCGTTGAAGTTCAAAGATGGTTTTTACGGTGAGAAAAATTCGAATAATTGCCGGAAAACCCCTAATAACAGCCCTTTTCTTTTTCCCATACAAACATTTTCTAACTAAAACGAGCTTTATTGCTATTGTATAAAGTTCATATTGAATTACAAGCACTCACTGTTGTTTAAACAATGTACATACTATTAATAAAAGAAAGGTACACTTTTTATAACTCAAGAACGGCTGAACCGATTTGGCTGAAAATTGGTAGGAAGGATATAAGGATACTATTTATCCCGTTACCATGGGAATACATTTTAATATTGGGAGAATCTATCTGATAAAATCGGGTTGTACGGTTGACAGCTGTCACTCAGTTTGACAGCTGGGGCAGGTAGAGATATAGAGGGAGCGAGAGAGGAAGAGATATAGAGTGCGAGGGAAAGAGATGGATATAGAGGGAGAGACATAGAAGGAGAGGAAGCTTTTTCCCATAGAGACAATGACAGGACAACGTCTGTCGGGTCAGCTAGTATCCTACTAATATTATAAACGCGAAAGTTTGTGAGTATGGATGGATGGATGGATGGATGGATGTTTGTTACTCTTTCACGCAAAAACTACTGAATGGATTTTGATGAAACTTCACAATAATATAGCTTACATATCAGAATAACACATAGGCTACAATTCATAATGATATATTATTATATATTATCCAAACGCGGGTGAAACCGTGGGGCGCAGCTAGTATAGATATAAATCATAATATTATAGTCGCTGCCGCCGTCTCCGTCTGTCTCGAGACAGCAATTTGGGGCAAATTCATTAACGTTCTGTATAAGGCCCGTCGCTCACTCAACGGTATCAAATGGCGGCTAAATGCGTCACGAATATCGCTTTAATTAGTCGGCTATTTCTACCCGATTGTCCAGGAGGGTAAGATTGGATTTTTAGGACTGGTTTTTGCCCGCGACTTCGTCCGCGACCACTTTTGTTTCAAAAACAGATCAGCAATAATTGTAATAATTATCTGATGTCAAATGGACTGTATTGTTCGATTGAATCGATTTGTATTATTTGACAACGCGTTTGGCGTAGTGGCTGAGCAATCGGACTGATGCGCTTGGTGAGGCGGGTTTGATCCCCGCCCTGGACAAATATTTGTGTGATGTATGTGAAATTAAATGTCCGTAAACGGTACCCACGATACAGGAGAACACCTAGTGTGGGGCTTCGTTTTTTTAAGAACAATATACAAAAAGGATAAAAAAATATAGGTACCAAAATATTTTGCACTAAATTGAATCCGACGCAAAACTAAAGTTTGTTTATCTATGTACTCTAGTAGCCAGCTCGCACGGGATGCAAATAGTTGTATCTCCGTCCCTTTCTTTCACTTGTAATGTTTCAATCATCTCCAATCATCTCCATCGTCCGGGATGAGACTACCGATACCAGCAATCTAGCTTTCTCCGTCTACCGTACGTCACGAGTCTGACATTCGAAATACAAACCCCAAACCGGCAGCCCCCCAAATGACGACGCCAAGCGACCGTATCTACTCCACGTACCGCTGCGCCGCCACCAAGCCACAAAACCAGAAATGCAGCAGCATCATGTCGAGGACCGCCTCGGAGCCGCCGCGCTCCACCGCTTACTACTACGCGGACCTGGAGCGGCTGAAGAAGAAGTCGCCAGAGCAGGAGAGTCAGCCCGAGCTGAGCGAGTCGGCGGAGTCGAGTGAAGTCGCCAACGACGCCCCCATACGCGAGGTTCCGCCGCTGCGCGACCGACAGTGGAGCTTGCCCGAGTACCACACCCCTGAAAACTCCAGGAAAGGAGAGACGTACTCCACGGCTGGCACGTTCCCCATGCCCAAAGAGAAGGAACCGCTGCTCAGCGAGCTGGAGGCGGTGGGGCGGCTGCCGCTGACGCAGCTGGACGCGGCCGGGGTCCGGCGCAGCCGCAGCTGGTACCTCTGCTGTCCCAACGTGGGGGAGGACGAGGTCTCCAGGGAGTCCTCGTGGCGGTACTCCAGTCTGAGGCCGGTGACGGCGCCCCCGGCGCCGGGGCAGAACGGCGTGAACGGGATACTGGTGGGTGCGCCACTTCTCCCAGGTCTCTGGGTGGGAAGTAGCTTCCCTGGGGGCTTACCATGACGTCTTATTGCGATCAAATTGAAGACGGAAACAGAATCGTTTCACTTTAAATACGAGTAATAGTTATACATGGCTTTTGATATCATTTAGGTAGGCGTCAATCCCTTTAGATTTAAAATCGACCTAAATTGAGCGTCAAGATGCCATAAGGTGTCACGGTACGAATAAGTAGTAAAACGATTCTGTTTAGGTCCTCAATAGGATCGTAATAAGACGTCATGGTAAAGCCCCTGGTTGAGGATGGTAGTGCCGACTTGGCTGAAGAGTGGCGGACGTTACGTATGATCTTGGGGTGATCTTATGGCTGCCGATTTTCTGTCAAGGGTCATCTATAAACTCTTCTCTTCTCTTTTCTTTCAACTCTTTATAATTTAATGTATTATATATAATTATTTGGTTATGGTACTTACTCTTTGTTTGTGAGATTTAGTTGTTTGACTTGTAAAAGTGCGATTTTATTGACTATTTACTTTGATCAAATAATTATACCTACTATAGATACACAGCACAGTTTCTATGAAAATCAAATCTCAGAAGTGTCCACCCGTCAAGCTGATATTGTTTCATTAAATAATGAACCTTAACACAGTGCAATAGCGTTGTTCAAAACAAGGCATAATGACGGCCATTTTGGAGTGGCTATCGGGATCTACTCTATATTTTGATCGCAGTCTATCCTACTAATATTATAAACACGAAATATTGTGAGTATATCTGTATGTATGTTTGTTACAAAAAACTACTGAATGTGTTTTGATATAGCTTATACATAATAACAAAATAACACATAAGTAGGCTACAATAATTCATAAAGATATTATCGTATATTATCCAAACGCGGATGAAACCGCGGGGCGCTGGTAGTTTCCAATTAGTGATTCGAATTAAGCCCGGTACACATTAGGAATTTTGAAGCGCACGCTTTGATAACGCGATCGGAAGCGCGCGCTTGCGTGTGTACACTTCGATCAAAATTAAATATACTATAGATACAGTCTATATCGTCCGTCGGATTCATTACCGGAACAAATCCGAAATCACGTGTTTTGAGATAAGTATGAGAAACGGTAGGGAATCGTTAAATCTTTCTAAATCACTAACGGTACAACTCAAACTTTAGTTCTAGTTGTCAGGAAACCATTTATTCCGATACAACAATTACAATAATACTATAATTTTCGTGTTCATTATTAGCTTATTTCGAAATGTCCCACTTAAACTTTGATATCCATAGTCTAACACGAGTTCATTAACAGTATTTTTTGAAATCTCAAAAGTGTCCACTTGTCAATCCGATATTGTGTCATTTAATAATGAACCTTATCTCTTTGCAATAATGTTGAAAAACATTTGTGACAAGTTTTTTAAAAGATGGCATATGCCGTTAATTATGAACTTTCACACATTGTAATAGCGTTGTTCAAAGCAAGGCATATGACGGCCATTTTGGTGCGGCGATTGGGGATCTGCCCTATATTTCTATATTTCGTCGTAGTGTGTACACGTTCGAACAACCTCTTATATAAGCGTGCGCTTCAAAACGCCTAATGTGTACCGGGCTTTAGTGTCGGACGGTCCCGCAGGCGGTCCCGGACAGTCGCGCGGAGGACGCGGCCTCGCTGCTGGCGGAGCGGGACGCGCTGGCGCGGGCGCTGGCGGCGGAGCGGGGCCGCGCCGCCGCCGCCGCGCGCGCCCACGACGCCCGCCTCGCGGAGCTGCACGGCGTGATCGCGGAGCTGGTGCGCCGCCGCGCCGCCGGGGACCGCGCGCGCGTCATCCTAGAGGAGGAGGGGTCCGGCGAGGGTGCGTGTACCTACTTGCTGAGTGCAACTAATGCTTGTGCGATCCACAGTTATTTGCTTCTGGTCGGGGTGTGATGTGTCTGTAAGCGGTACCTATGATAGGAGAAATCCTAGTCTGAGGCTTAGATTACACAAAAAATAAAACAAAGAAAAAAGAGTTCAACAATTTATTGATAAGGAAACACTCTTACATGTCAAAATTGGTGGCCCTTGGAGACAAACAAACAGACGTTCACATTGTATTTAGTAGAATAACCCATAAGTACCCCCCCCCCCCCCCCCCCCCCTTAATTACAGACGAGTGCGAGTCTACCACCCAGCCGGCGGGCGAGTTGGACGACGCGGACCGTTCGAGGACGGAGCAGAACGACTCCTCGTCCGTCCCGAGTCCGTCCCTGCCCCCGCCAGGCACGGAGCAGGGCTCCAGGTGGGTTGTCAAGGCAAACTCAAATGAAGCATTTATTGCAACAGACACGTCGTTTTTATGGTCCCGTACCCAAAGGGTTAAAACGGATCCCTATTACTAAGTCAAGTACGGTTTTTGAAAACAAATCCAAGTCTAATCGTTTATTATAAATACGCAATTAAATCGCACTTTTGCAAGTCATACACTTCAATCTAATTAACAAATTAATAAAACCATAAAAGACTAAAGGCCCATATTAATTAATCAATCTCAGCTCTGAGAGCTATCTTGAGTGTGCACTTGCTGTTTCGTTCTATTTAATAATACATCTTAAGTTGTAGATTAGGAACAGAAACTTACATGATCTCTGGCAAATTAATAAATGACACTCAGCGGTTAAGTGCTATCCGATTATGACACAATTGACACATACAAGACAGTTATATCTAGTAGCCAGTGCTACATCTCAATATCCATTTATCAAATAGCAACGATTTCAAGATGTAGATAACATTTTGAGTGTGGATCAGCTGAGAGCGCACTCGGTAGCGCTTTTGAGGTTCATTTATTATACGGCCCTAAGACTCCGCTGTCCGTCTGTCACCAGGCTGTATCTCATGGACCGTGATAGTTAGACAGTTGACATTTTCACAGATGATGTATGTGTGTTGCCGCTATAACGTCAAATAGGTAGGTACAGTAGTACCCAACTTATAAGGCGCGTCGTGAATTTTCGCTCGCGCAGAAAAGAAAGTATGGTCCGAAGATTAACGAAAGAATGCTTAAAACTTACAATCAACCTAAGATCACTATTATAAGGTTCATAATACACTGCAGCTGTTAGTTCCATCTCACTCATGCCACGCGGCAATCGCTAAGATGGCGGCGGCAGCGGTCAATAGCATTTCCCGCGCTTTGAAAATTCATCTTCTGCGCAGGTACATCGGTAAGCCATATCAGTTGGGTACTACTGTATTGAAAAACAGGATACAATAAGTATACATTTTTAAGTTAGCTCCCATATACAACTATATTTATTGCCGTTTTTATAGATAACGGTACGGAACCCTTCGTGCCCGAGGCCGACTCGTGCTTGGCCGGTTTTTGTTATTAATTTGTGCAGATAGAGTATAAATAAATGTGTTTGTAATTATGTATATCAAAGTTCCACCACGTGTCTCCGTAACTTATAATGTAGATAAATAATAGTACCATAAAAAAAATAATGTTTTTTTTTTGGTATAATTTTTTTATGATACATCACATACGTACCCATATGTTTAACCATGCTTATTTAAATTTCTTATTTTTGTTTAAAAAAAAATATAATAATATGAATGTGGCCATGCAAACCACCGTGCCCAGGGCGGAGACGGCGTCGCAGCCCGACGCGACGGACGCCACGGAGCCCTGCGGCGGCAGCCTCGGCCGCTCCGAGCGGGACTCCGAGATATGCCTCAGCACGGCACGGTGAGAACTCTCTGATGATTACGTCATATTAAAAAAAAACACTTCTATCGCACCAGAAATTCGCCATTTTGGCTTAAACCTATCTAATACCAGTTATACTAGTACCCAACTTATAAGGCGCGTCGTGAATCTTCGTTCGCGCAGAAAAGAAAGTATGGTCCGAAGATTAACGAAAGAATGCTTAAAACTTACAATCAACCTAATATCACTGTTATAAGGTTCATAATACACTGCAGCTGTTAGTTCCATCTCACTCATGCCACGCGGCGATCGCTAAGATGGCGGCGGCTGCCGACCAATAGCGGTCAATAGCATTTCCCGCGCTTTGAAAATTCATCTTCTGCGCAGGTACATCGGTAAACCATATCAGTTGGGTACTACTGTACCTACATTATATTGTACTAGAAATATTCTCATTAGGTATTATAGAGCTCGTTGTTAGCTTTTCCCAGTTGTTTTTTTGTTTTGTAAATTGTATTTGTTATTGCGTGTCAGGTGTTGCCAGTACTTGCGGCGCGCGGGGGAGAGCGGGGACAGCTGCGAGCGCGAGCACGGATCCGTCGCAGCCGCCGAGCCGGGTGAGCGAAACGCGGCTTTACGCCGCCGGGATAAGGTTCATTTTTGCATTGCCTATATTCTGAAAAACTAATAATCTGGTAACTAGGTCGTTAAATGTAAAAGTAAACCTTATCTCAATGGTCCAAGGCTCTGTTTTCAAACGCGATTAAAACTAGTGAATCGTGACGTCGATTGCGACTCGACTCTTGAAATTGAAGAACTTGAAAAATTATACTTAAATTCGTGAAATATCTTAATACTTGGTACAAACAAAAGAAATAAGTTTCCTAGAACTCAGTGTTGCCCGTTGCAGGTCGTTGCTCAGCGCGGCAGGCCAAGCTGGCGTCGCGCGTGCGCCTGCGCCGCACCGGGGGCGTCGGGGGCGTGGGGGGCGTCGGGGGCGCCGCGGAGCCCGCGCCCGGCCAGGAGCCCGAGGAGGTACATATCGCGCGACTGCTTCGCATATTGAGTACAAACTTGTCTTGAGTTGTGGACAGATTTATCAATGAATTGTGTCGACTTGTCCATGAAATGTGAACTATATATTTCGTGACATGTGATGTGGCATATCACTGAAATAAGTATGAATTTGTAACATTTTTTCTATTACCTACTTAAAATTATACTACCTATTTAGACCAATGAAAGTAAATGTAACAAGATGGCACATTATAAGTCTTGGCCGATGAAGTGTTCTACTATGTTCCACCGTGTGCCCCCGTGTCCCACCATGTTCCCCCGTGTGCCCCCGTGTGCCCCCGTGTCCCACCATGTTCCCCCGTGTGCCCCCGTGTGCCCCCGTGTCCCACCATGTTCCCCCGTGTGCCCCCGTGTGCCCCCGTGTCCCACCATGTTCCCCCGTGTGCCCCCGTGTCCCACCATGTTCCCCCGTGTGCCCCCGTGTGCCCCCGTGTCCCACCATGTTCCCCCGTGTGCCCCCGTGTCCCACCATGTTCCACCGTGTGCCCCCGTGTCCCACCATGTTCCCCCGTGTGCCCCCGTGTCCCACCATGTTCCACCGTGTGCCCCCGTGTCCCACCATGTTCCCTCGTGTGCCCCCGTGTCCCACCATGTTCCACCGTGTGCCCCCGTGTCCCACCATGTTCCCCCGTGTGCCCCCGTGTCCCACCATGTTCCACCGTGTGCCCCCGTGTCCCACCATGTTCCCCCGTGTGCCCCCGTGTCCCACCATGTTCCACCGTGTGCTCCCGTGTCCCACCATGTTCCACTGTGTGCCCCCATGTTCCACCACGTTCCACGATGTTGCAGTCGTGGTGCGCGGTGGCGGCGGAGCGGCTGGCGCTGGACGTGTGCGCGCAGGCCGACCTCAGGGAGGCGCTCGTCGCCGCCAACAACGACGGTACAACAACAACAACTATTTAGTTTTATAATGTTGTTCAGCTTAACCGTTTTGATTTTTTGTCGTTTACACGACACGATCTTTTTTTCACTATTACTAAAAAAACAACTTTTTTTATTCATTTCTTTGAAAAAAACCTGACACATACTCAGGTCGATCCACTACAATCCGTTATAAAGAATTCTTTGCTAACAAAGTAGTTGTTAGAAATATATGATGTTCCCGCGGTTGCAGACGCGACGCTGCGCGCGACGCTGGCGCTGTGCCGCGCGCGCTGCGCCCGCCTGCAGGCCGACTGCGCCGTGCTGCAGGCCGCCGCCGCGCGCGCCGCCGACACGCACCACAGGTTGGTGTTCCCCCGGGTGCAGACGCGACGCTGGCGCTGTGCCGCGCGCGCTGCGCCCGCCTGCAGGCCGACTGCGCCGTGCTGCAGGCCGCCGCCGCGCGCGCCGCCGACACGCACCACAGGTTGGTGTTCCCCCGGGTGCAGACGCGACGCTGGCGCTGTGCCGCGCGCGCTGCGCCCGCCTGCAGGCCGACTGCGCCGTGCTGCAGGCCGCCGCCGCGCGCGCCGCCGACACGCACCACAGGTTGGTGTTCCCCCGGGTGCAGACGCGACGCTGGCGCTGTGCCGCGCGCGCTGCGCCCGCCTGCAGGCCGACTGCGCCGTGCTGCAGGCCGCCGCCGCGCGCGCCGCCGACACGCACCACAGGTTGGTGTTCCCCCGGGTGCAGACGCGACGCTGGCGCTGTGCCGCGCGCGCTGCGCCCGCCTGCAGGCCGACTGCGCCGTGCTGCAGGCCGCCGCCGCGCGCGCCGCCGACACGCACCACAGGTTGGTGTTCCCCCGGGTGCAGACGCGACGCTGGCGCTGTGCCGCGCGCGCTGCGCCCGCCTGCAGGCCGACTGCGCCGTGCTGCAGGCCGCCGCCGCGCGCGCCGCCGACACGCACCACAGGTTGGTGTTCCCCCGGGTGCAGACGCGACGCTGGCGCTGTGCCGCGCGCGCTGCGCCCGCCTGCAGGCCGACTGCGCCGTGCTGCAGGCCGCCGCCGCGCGCGCCGCCGACACGCACCACAGGTTGGTGTTCCCCCGGGTGCAGACGCGACGCTGGCGCTGTGCCGCGCGCGCTGCGCCCGCCTGCAGGCCGACTGCGCCGTGCTGCAGGCCGCCGCCGCGCGCGCCGCCGACACGCACCACAGGTTGGTGTTCCCCCGGGTGCAGACGCGACGCTGGCGCTGTGCCGCGCGCGCTGCGCCCGCCTGCAGGCCGACTGCGCCGTGCTGCAGGCCGCCGCCGCGCGCGCCGCCGACACGCACCACAGGTTGCTTTTTTGTTTTTATTTTTTGTATTTTTTTGTTTTTTTTTTGTATGTTTTTTATTAAATTCACTGAACTGGATATACACAGGAAAAGCTTAATTTCTGGTTATACAATGATGACCGTACTATGTGTACGTCCTTCTTGGAGTGAACACAACATACATAAAAACTAAAGGTGTGTAAAAATTAACTAATGAATAAATTTTAATAACAGGTAGGAAAGTTGCGCCGCTGACAGGTGGCTCTTAACTCAGTCACTGATTACTCAATCTAGTTTTTTTTTTATTAGTGAAGGCTTGGCTCGGTTTGTGCCTTTAGTCAATGTCAAGTATAATGTTATTTCTTATTTCCGCAATAGTTAAGTTATAGCACTAAAGCAATCCTCGTGGTCAAACAGTCAAGTTGATTATTGACATAGTCATAGTTGCAATTCAGTGAAGACTGAAACTTCCTGGGAGTTATGGACAAAATGCGACATTGTGAAGTTTTTTGGGTTTATATCATTTGCCCACACTATTGCACGTTACCGAACACTCATCGTGACTAATATTCCACCAATATTAATTAACATTTGATGTAACATAAGTATGAAAAAAAAATACCTAAAAAAAACAACGTCCGTCTATCGGATGCTCGCCAAAACTCCTCTTTTAGGTTTTGTTTCTTACGCTTTGTGCGTTCGACCAAAATCAAAGTAGGTATGAAAATATTTTCAAGTTTTGTTGTATGAGTTGCGCCACCGGCCCGATAGATGGCGCTTAACTTAATCACACACAATAAAGGCATGAATGTAATGCTTTTTTAAATGATCGTCGGCCGCGTTTCTTACATTCAGCCAGTCTAAACAAATAGATCTGTAATGTAGCGTTTATTTTTTCTTCCCCATTTGATGTTCGGCTTTGCACGATCGTTGCATACAGCCTAAGGGAAATATATCAGAAAACGTTTGCAAACACGTGCGTTGTGTGTGGGCAGAGTGTACTGCGCGTGCGCAGTGCAGGAGTCTAGGTGCGTGGCGCTGTGCGTGGCGCTGCGGGCCGCCGACCGCGCGCTCGAGGCGTACGATGTACTGCTGGCGCTGGCCGAGAGCCGCCGCGACGACGAGGTGGGTGCCGCGCCCCGAGCCCCGCCCGCCGAGGTGGGTACGGGGAGATGGATGGATTGTGTCGACGAGACGATGTGCAAACGAGGAGTGGAAGGATAAAACGTGTTGTTCCGACGCCACTTGTGTGGGATTAGGGCAAGTTAATGATGATTGTCGATTGTTTTCAAATACCGTAAGATCGAATCAAATTGTTCAGCTTCAATGTTGTAACGTAATTAAACTAGATGGCGTTGGAACAAAACTAGCCGGTAGGTATGTCAAAATTATATATTTTGATATTAGTTTGTGCGCGAATTAGACCCGTTTAAATACAAATAACAAAACTAGCCGGATTCTGGTGGCAACGTCACTAATACAAAATATCGGTGATTTTTTATATGTCTAAAAAATAATGGTAATTTATGCAAAGTATCGGTAAAAGATACCATTGTTTTTTGTATTTGGTTCAACTTAGAATTTACACGATATCATACTCTGAAGTCTTACTCATTACAATAAAAACTACGGTAGTAAAAGCACCGATATTTCGCCAAGCATCAATACCGATATGTTGTAATATAATATCGATATCGTTTTAAAATATCGGTAGTACAGTTCAAGTATCGATATAATACCAATATCGGTATCTGGTACAGTATACCGATATCGGTGTGTGTAGCGCGCGGCGGCGGAGCTGGTGGCGCGGCGGCTGCTGGCGCGGCTCGAGGCGGCCTCGGCCTCCGTCGGGGAGCCCCTGCTGTCCCCCGGGCCCTGGCTGCAGCACCACCACACGTAGGTCCCCAACACGGATAACCTTGTTTTTTTATCATATTTATTGTATATAGACAATAAAAATGGATTATGGTTTGAATTTGCAAAAAGATGCCCTGATGTTAACAGATTTCTATTTAGATATCTACTTTTAACATTTTTTATAAAAACTCTTTCGCATTATTGAAAATATAATAACTTTGACATAATAAGTGACATATTAAATCCGTACATAAACATTAAGAAAAACATCTAATATTGAATACTGAACAATATTGTAATAAATCCCCCCTTGCCCCCTAGCCCCCCCGGCGCGGCGTGGAGCGCGGCGTGCGAGGCGCGGCTGCGGCGCCACGCGGCGCGGCTGAAGGCCGACACGGTCAGCCTGCGCCCGCAGCACCCGCCCACGCTCTTCTCCGTCCACGGTACCCCCCGGGTCTTCTACAAGCTGACGCCGATGTCGACGACGATGATGCTGACGACGCCGACTAGATGCTGACGACGCCGACTAGATGCTGACGAGGCCGACTAGATGCTGACGAGGCTGACTAGATGCTGACGAGGCCGACTAGTTCCTGACGACGCCGACTAGATGCTGACGACGCCGACTAGATGCTGACGAGGCCGACTAGTTCCTGACGACGCCGACTAGATGCTGACGAGGCCGACTAGATGCTGACGAGGCCGACTAGATGCTGACGACGCCGACACTCAATTCTCACAAAAAAAAATATTGCTCGTAAATAACAACATACAGACTTTGTATTATTTATTTAACTAAAACAAAAAAATGTTATAATACTAAGTAACTAGGGTAAGTAAGACTAATACGGGCGTGTCGTCTGTGTCAGACATGGCGGAGGAGGAGCCCCCGCACGCGGCCGGGGTCGGCATGGCGGAGATGGAGGCCGCCGTCGCCATGCAGGTAACCCTCGGCACGCTCGACACCTTGCCACACATCGCCACTTCAACTACGATACTATAATATTATACACTACTATTTTATAAAGAGGAAAGATTTTAACTTGACAAATACAAAATGTGTGGCTGTCAACAGTCACTCAGTTCCTATTTTCATGTTTTGGCTTCGCATGAATTGTGTATCTTTTGATCATAGCCGGTTGAAAAAATATCATAGGTACCTATTTATTTTATTAACATTTCCTTATTAAATATAAATAAAATAAAATAAACTAAAACTAGCTTAAAATAAACTTGATTTGTATTTTTGTGTGTATGTTTGTAATGAATAAACACAAAAACACTGTGTAACATAGGCTACTTCTGCCGTCCGATTACTAAAAAACCGTTATGTGCACAACCCTAATTTTGAGATATGAGCAAAACGTGAAAAATTATGTCTCTCGAAAATTTGAACACATAGAGAAGTTTTTACTAAACCAAATTACTTGTATGCTTTTAAGCTTTCTATGTATGACTTATAATGTGCCATACCACTTTTCTTTATTTTAAAATTTAAGATTTCGTGTTGTAGTACTTGTCAGTTCAAAAATGTTTTAATTTACAATACTAAAAAACGGCTGGCTGAAGCGCAGCCGTCTTATAGGGTTGTAATGTTCTATAACTGTAAGGCGAGTTTTTATCGAGCCACAGTTACATACAATTTCAAAGCTAAATAACAGTTAAGTCACTTTAACTTTTTTTTCAATTTGACAATAATTAAAATTTAATCAACACCACAACTAAAAAAGCCTTTATCGGACTCTAACGGTTTTTATTATGGTTTAAATAAACCATTGTTCACAGATTTCAACGTTAAATAACAGTGCCAGGTAGAACCTTTCATAGTAACTGTATTTTAGTGTAGGAAACACAGGTCAGAGATAAAATCACATTATGTTAAATGGACGGCTAAGTGTACTTTCCTTGAATGGAGAAGCTGTTTTTAGGTCTTAAAATTATGATGAAATAAAATTGGGTAGCATTTTCTAAACTCGTGTTTAATAAAAGTTAATAATTAGTAACCATTTAAACCAATTATACTCAGTAGAATTAAACTGGACAGTCAAATGGTGCCCAATTGACATTTGTGGGTTACGTTACGGTTAAGGTATTAACTTAACTCGGTAAAAACATAAACCACCTGTAAAAATATCATTTACAGAGTTCTAAATCCAAAAAAATAATAAATAATACCCGCTTAAAAATAAATGGTACATATTAGTTTAAGTACATAATATTAGATTAAGTTGGTAGGTAGGGATTTATTTGGTGTTAAGGACCACTTCTTCCGACGACCAACTTCAAGATACTGGAATTCTGTAGTTCATACTCCGTCACCGCTCCTGTTCCATCACCTCTGCATCATCCCTGCGTCGTCAGATTGTATGCCCAAGTATCCCGACCGTCGCTGTCAGTGAAGCGGCACTTTACAAACGCGCAGCCGCAAACCAGCGTACTACAACAGCACCTACCCGGAACCAGACCGACGAAAACTGCTTCATGCTTGTAGAGAAGAAGCACAGGTTCCAGGAATGAATCACAACCATCGCGGCACCGCCTCGGTTACAACTTAGACGCTACGAGTTGTCTGTAGCCCCGACCGTCGGCATTTACCTCTCTCGTCAGGACAAAGAATACGAAGGAAGAAGAAGCTGAGCTGTATGCCCAGGAGAGAATGGCCATGTATCGAAGTTCGCGTGAGGAGCCTATCAGCGTGAGGTTGCAGCACTTGGAGGAGCAGCCTAGGACCACTGACTTCAAATCCTACGTGCTCCACGTTCCAGCCGAGCACCTGGAGATGTTCCTCGACCCGGACTTCTGGCCTTCAGGGGTGGTCTTACGCCAATACAGGGAGTGTAGGCGAATAGTTACCTGATATTAGTAGCATAATAAGTAATCAATAATGTTATAATATTACATACTAAGTTATGTCTGTTAGTCTGTAAAGTATACTATTACATGGTTCGTAGGATAATAATTATATTAGTAGTCATTAATGTTATTGAAGTTATTACCTCAATAAAAGTGTTCATATTATAGTGTGTATATATTCTTATATTTATTTTATAATCTTAAATTTAATTTTTTTACTATTTAAATTTTTATAAAAATCTAAAAACATCCACCGATAGCGGAGCAGGGCCCAGGCTACCGGTGGTTAGGGCTGCAGAGAGAGGAACCTCCTGACAATACGTGCCGTGTCGAGGAGTACTGCTTTCTGCATCCGACCCTTAATCCAGCCGTCTAGCGAGAGCCTCTTAAGATGTTAGTCGAGGCTCTTCGTTATAAGGCCGTTCGCCGAAACCACTATCGGGACAATGATCGTCGAGTCAACATCCCACATGGCGGTCACCTCATGGACCAAGTCTAGGTACTTGCTGAGCTTGTCCTTCTCGGCTTTCACGAGGTTCTCGTCATGGGGGATGGTGATGTTGACGAGCACTGCCCAACATTTATCATTATTATTAAGTATACTATAATCACAGAACACACCTTAAAAGTAGGTATGCAACAAAATTTAAAAAATCTATAGAGGATCAATAGTATTAATTCTAACAAAGAACGTATTATCAGAAATAGATTCTTGGTTTACTTATAAACTAAAAACAGTAAGTATAGTTTTACCCATGATAAAGCTGTATAGATTACCTAGATTCGCCATAGCGTGTCACAAGTATAATCTGCTAATATAACATAATTCAATAAAACATTTAAAATTAAGTACATAAAATGCTTACCTCCTTGCTTTCGAATCCATTCTAGCGGGATTTCGCGCTCACGTAGCGTCCCAGCGACAAATGCGCGAGCGCGCGGGGTTGGGAGCTTGGGAAGGCCTTAGCGCATAAACGCCTTTTAGCGTTGTAATGTAATTTAACTGTTATCTAATATTGTTTTTATTGGCGTGAATTAAAAACTACGTATAACTAAAAAACGGTCACCGTCTTTTAGAATTGTAAATGTTTTAAACTCTAATTGCTTAACCAACGACGAAGCGGCTAAGTCTGGCTTGCGGTTTTATAGGATAGTTGTTCTTGAAAAACTGTCTTTTAGACGTCGTAGATCTAAGAAGGTAGGTATATGCTATTGTAAATCACTAAAACACGTCTTAATTCAGGTAACGGCTTAATAGTATCGTACGTGCATGAAGCCGTTTTCTAAGCTTGAATGCCAGGTTAAATTCAACGTTTAAACACACAGTTAAGTGATTTTATCGGTAATTAAGTGTTTTAAAGCAAGGTAACCGTATTTAAGCGTTGGAAAAGTCGGAAAAGATGGTAGTTAACCGCGGGCATAGTGTCTGTATCTCAGTAACTAATAAACATAAAATAAAATGACCCAGACTAGAAGATAGAGCAACATTTTCGCTTTCATGTGGTGTTTCTAACTCAAATTTGACAAAATGTCACATTACGGTCTTTTAGTCATCGGACGGCAGACTTATTATCCATTAAAAATGATGATGGTTCCCGCGGGATAGTAGTTAACGCGGGGCGCTTCTAGTAAATAAGTATAGGTATAAATAAATATGAAAAATTATATCGTCTGCTTACGGGTAAAAGCAGATATAATATGCACTTTTTTAGTAAATCGAGTTAAAAATGCAGTTGTATGTTATTTTTCATGCTCTATCTGCTGGTAAAACCGAATAAACGCTACGACTAAATAAACAGTGTGTAAACGTCATAAATACCTTCAAAGTTGTAAAACTAAACAAGTAAAACAGAATATTATTTTTTTTATCGTCGTGTGCTATTGTTACTAATTTACTCAATAAATGGCTGGATTAATTTATAATGTCATATTCCGTTCATTTAGCATTGTTTCGTGGATAATAAACAATTAACTTCTTGTAAATTCAATAACCAAGTTTGTATGCAGTTCGTTGTATTAAGTGACATACTGTGAATAAACCTATACAGGTAAAATAGGTTAAATAAAACAAAATATGCATTCATTTAAGTAATCTCTGCACAAATGATATTTCCAAAACAAAAGTATGTCTAAGGTATTGTAAGGAAATATACTGGACCAAAATCAGTACTTTGTAGCGTTTCATTCAGAAGATAGCACACAGTTTCTAATTACAGGTAAAACATGATAAATGCCGACTCTGCATCTATCTAATCTATCTAAAACATTATAAATGCTGCTCCAATTTATTTGAATTTAATAAAGTTTTTACTATTACAAAATATTAATTAACAGTAAATCTTAAAAGTAGGGTGTTCACTGTTCAGTGCAGCAATTGACTTATGCAGTTTTTTAATTCATGAGTTTTAACTAGGCCCAATTGTAACGTAAACTTTCAAATGCCATTTACTCAGTTTGACCTATCATGCTTTTACCCGTAAGCAGACGATATAATTATATATATATAGATAAACCAGCTGACCCGACTGACGACGTCCTGTCCTTAGTCAAGAAATTGATAAAAATCTCAAAAAGAGTCAAATTTGTTTTAGTTTAGACCAGCGCCTCGCAATATCGACGAGATGCGTCAGCGAACGGTTACGGTCGATACGGTAATAATAAAAACCGTTATAAGTATCGTGCTTGCCCTATTTAATTGTAGAAGTAGGGATCAAATCTAAAACAAATTTGACAGTTAACGTATCGAATAAGAAAAGGAGAAAGAATACTTTCTCGATAGAAGCTCCTGCTCGCCCCACGGGCCCGCGTGCGACTCAATGTTGGTATGTGAAAAGCGAGTGTATTATTTGTTTCTTTCTTTCTTTACAAAATGATGAATCGCAGGAAGTCCTCTCGGCCCGCGAGGCTCGGGCGGCGGCGCGCCTCGCCTCGCTGCAGGCGGCGAGCGTGCCGAGCGTGCCGAGCGTGCCGAGCGTGCCGAGCGTGCCGAGCGTGCCGAGCGTGCCGAGCGTGCCGAGCGTGCCGAGCGTGCCGAGTGAGCAGGAGTACGCGGACCCGGAGTGCCGACCCGACCACGGCCCGGAGGACCACGAGGGGAAGGGACAGAAGGTATATTCCTAGACAAAGTGGCAGTATTATTTTTTTTATATTGTTATTATTTATTGTTTCACAAAACTTAACGTAATAAACAACATGCGACTTGTGAAAAACCTACTGGATGCGAACATTACACAGCATGCACAGTGGGTGTACTACTTACTATATTACATAGCGTTAACATAACATTGAGTGTATGTATTGTATATTGCAGGGTGACTCGACACGCGGGCGGCGCCGCGCGCGGAGACACTGGCTCGAGGCGCAGGCCTCCGAGACTGACCTCTGAACATATCCACACACCCTCACACACCCTTACACACCTTCACACACACCCTCACACAACCTCACACACCCTCACACACACACAAGGCCCCACATTAGGAATCTTCACTCACGGATTCAACGCTGAATATCAATGAATATTTTTCATGAATGAGAAATGCGATTCTAGAATAGAAATCGTCAATGTTACGCAAATTGAATCAATGTTTATAAAAAAGGTTCATTGCATTCGCAAATTAATGTCGTTCTAACATTGTAATCAACCTAGACGTGTCGAATATCACAAACTGACTTTAAAATCTCGAGTGTTCTATGGCAAATGCTTAATCTCACAAAATATTGCAAGTAAGTATAGAGATATATTACAAAATATTATTAAAATAATGAATATATTTATCAAAATCGGTATTGAAAAGAAAATATATATTTTTATCTTAAATAAAAAATAGGAATTATGAAAAATAAAATATTCTAATATCCATGTTATGCCTGTTGTAATGAAGCTCTGTTTCGTGCAAACGCGACGACTTATTGTTACAAATCTACGGAAAAGTTTATCCGCAAAATCTTCGTTCGTTTCAAAATATTATGCATTTAATTATTTTTTTAATTGTGTCCTGCAAATGAAAACGTACGTTCAAATATTGTGTGACATTATCAGTATATACAATCAATTAATTTATACTTTTGTCGTGTGGCAAATGTAACGGTGCAGCGCCAAGGAATATTATTAAGTAGGTATAACTATTGTGTCATCGCCATTGAAGACCGAGAATAACCTAACAAAACTTATTCACAGTAGACCTCGCGATCAGAGGAGAGCTTAACCAATATCATAATAGGACAATAAATGGCGCTATAGCAAACTTCCCCCGATTTTACCTCTAACAAAAATCGCTCTCCTTAAAAAAAAGTTATAGATACAAAGAACCTATATACCAAATCTCATAAAAATCGGTCGAGAAACGCGGCCTGCAGCCCGGAATCAAAATCTGTACAAAAGCAAAAGCGGCCTCTTAAAGGGAGACCTTGGCTTCGCTCGGTCAATTATTATCAAACTTATTCATATCTAGGCATACTGTACGAATCCCTAAAAACCACTTCGAGGACTAGGTATAAATAAAAGACCTCAGTGTGTTCAAATAGATGCATCAAATGCAATCCCAATGATAAGTTATATTACAAACAAAGTACGTTTGGGTACTTGGCGGGGCAGAGAATAATGTCACCGCGATTCAGCCTAGTTGCGCTCATTTGCCAACGCCATCTATTATAAAAGTTCGGAACTAAAACTACAAATTGATTACAAATCGAACACATACTAATATTTTAAAGCGGAAAACTTTGTTTGTTTGGTTTATGGGATGAGCCCCGTTGGGGGCGGCGAATGATATCAATGAAATACGCCACGTAGAATCACAAAATTATAATTACTTAAGAACACAAGTTGAAACAGAAAAATGATGAGGAAGATTGTCGAGCCAAGAAAAATCCAGTCACTTGACAGAAACGTTATTCGTCGTTGCTCCCGCCCGGCAACCGACCTCAGGTGGCATAGACTAGCGTCGCCACATCACCCCCCTTGGAGTCTGGAAGACCTGAATAATATTCAGGGAATCTGACAACGCGCCCAAATCGTGTGGTTTTTATTGGATGCTGATCGCCGCTCTTGATCCCTGGCTTTTGTGCGTGTCCCTTCATGTCAGTCAAAATGTAAGCAGGTTTGACGCGGTCGATCGAAACTTTCTCTGGTCCTCTGTCCAATTCCACAGTGACTGTTTTGTCCGATCTTTGAAGTACACGATACGGTCCTGTGTAGGGTGGTTCTAAAGCTCTACGTAAAGCATCCTTTCAGATAAAAACATACTTGCTGGTCTTTAGATCGTCATGAACAAAAACTGATGCTGGAGAATGCCGTGATGCCGCTTGTGGTCTCAACAATGACATGTTATGCCTAAGTTGAGATACAAAATCTGGAGGACTCAGTTGGTTAGTAAGAGTTGGCTGCAAGAACTCACCAGGTATCCTTAACGGCTCACCATAAACCATCTCAGCCACTGAGCATTGCAGATCTTCTTTCCAAGATGTTCTTAAACCAAGTAGTATAATGGGTAGCATGTCCGACCACCTTCGATCGCCGTGAGCCATGATTGCAGTTTTCAGGGTGCGATGAAACCTCTCGACCATACCGTTGGCCGCGGGATGATATGCCGTCGTGTGGCGTAGTTGACTTCCGCAGAGATCTGTGAGTGCTTTGAACAGATTGGAAGTGAACTGACGACCTCTGTCGGTTGTAACAGACTCTGGACAACCAAAACGTGCAATCCAAATATCGTAGAATGCTTTCGCTACAGTCTCGGCGGTTATGTCGTGCAATGGTTGGACTTCTGGCCATCGTGTATATCTGTCGATTGCTGTCAGGCAATATCTGAACTCGCGAGACGGTGGGAGTGGGCCGATCAAATCGATGTGGACGAAACTGAATCTTGATTTTGGTAGCTGATAATTTTCAAGTGGAGATGAAGTGTGGCGCTGTATTTTTGCCTTCTGACAAGCTTCACAGGTTTGAACCCAGGCACGGCAATCTTTCCGAGCTGAAGGCCAAATAAACCTGTCAGTTACCATCTTTATTGTGGACTTTGCTCCAGGATGACTCATTGAATGGACCGAGTTGAAGACCTGCCGACGCAACTCCTTAGTAACGAAAGGACGAGGCCTCGACAGAGATACATCACAGTATAACGTAATGTTGGTACCTGATATAGTTACTTGTTCCAGCTTCAATGAAGATGAGCGAGCAGAAAGTAAATCCATAAGTTCAGCATCATTCTTTTGTGACTGAGCCAACCGTTCTAATTCTGGGGGCGTTGAAATGGCTTCCACGCGAGTCAAAGCATCTGCAGTTATGTTGCTAGTCCCAGAAATGTGTCTGATGTCCGTGGTAAATTGTGATATAAAATCGAGATGATTGAACTGTCTTGGCGTACAATTTTGTCTGTTTCTTTGAAAGGCAAACGTTAACGGTTTGTGATCAGTAAAAATAATAAAGTGTCTTCCTTCAACCATGAATCGGAAATGTTTGACGCTTTCATATATGGCGAGTAACTCTCGATCGTACGCACTGTATATCTGCTGCGACTTATTCAATTTCTTCGAGAAGAAAGCAAGGGGCTGCCAATGTTGATCGACCAGCTGCTGTAGAACCGCACCCAAGGCCGAGTTGGAAGCATCGGTCACAAGGGCGAGCGGCGCGTTCATTACAGGATGAGCTAGGAGAGTGTATCTGACAATACTCGCCCTGCATTTCTCGAAAGCTTCAAGAAGCTCTGTGGTCCACGTGAGTGGTTGAGTGCCCTTAATTTTCGGTCCTGACAACATATCATGTAGTGGTGCCTGATCAGCTGCAGCATATGGGATGAAACGTCTATAAAAATTCAGCATTCCCAGAAATCTGCGCAAACCGTTGACGGTCTTTGGAGGAGGAAATTCCTGTATCGCCTTTATTTTGTCGTCCAGCGGCTGCGTGCCAAGCTCGGAAATGTGGAATCCAAGAAAATTTACCTCACTTTGGCCAAATTCACTTTTTCCTTCGTTGATAACGAGTCCGTAGTCCTGTAAACGCTTGAAAACCTGCTCCAGGTGTTCCAGGTGGTCAGACTTAGACCTGGAGTATACGAGAATATCATCTATGTATGAAAAACAGCAGTGCAGGCCTCGTAGGACTTCATCTAAGAACCTCTGGAACGTCTGTGCTGCATTTCTTAAACCAAATGGCATAAACGGTAACTCCAACAAACCGAATGGGGTTGTGATGGCTGTCTTCGCAATATCCTCAGGAGCCATTGGAATCTGGTTGTAGGCCTTCACTAAATCAATTTTTGAGTATACTGAATACCCTGCCAGTCTATGCGCATAGTCTTCTATGTGTGGAATAGGGTACCTGTCGGGTATAGTGCGTGCAGTGAGTGCACGGTAATCTCCACACGGTCTCCAGCCGTTTTTCTTAGGCGCCAGGTGAAGTGCTGAAGCCCACGGTGAGTCTGATGGACGCGCTGTGCCGTCACGAACCATGTCCTCGAACTGTTCTTTTGCTATCTTTAGTCGATCGGGGGCCAGGCGTCGTGGTCTGCAAAATACTGAAGGGCCAGGTGTAGTATTGATGTAGTGCAATGTCGAGTGCTTGACTTCGCGGAACACGCCGGAAGGCTTGGTCAAATCAGGATATCGAGCAAGTAGTTGATGAAATTCGGTATTACCTGATATCGCTTTGATGCTAGTCTGATCGCACTTTCTAATAGTTCCCGTAGAAAACAGGGTAGTCATACTGTCGAGTAATCGCCTGTTCTTGCAATCTACCAACAGTCCGTAATGCGAAATAAAATCAGCTCCAATGATTGGTCTGTCCACGTTCGCGACCACGAAGTTCCAGACGAAATCGCGTCTTAATCCCAGGTTCAAATGCATGGAAATGGTCCCGTAGGTATTAATGACACTACCGTTTGCAGCGGAGAGTGTGTAGTCGGCTGGATCTTGAGGTTGACGCAGGAATCGGCGAGGTAGTACGCAGAGATCTGAACCAGTATCTATTAAATACTGTACCTTGGTTTTACGATCAGTGATGAAAAGGCGACTGGTAGCACCTTGACAGTCGTCCGTCGCTTCTACGAACTGCCCTAGTGGTTTTCCGACTTATAACTACACGGTGACGTGCATTTCCTCGCTTTATCACCGAAATTGTCGTGGTACCAGCACACACCAGGTGATCGACTGCGACTTCTGCTCCTTGAACGATAACCTTGCCGGGATTGAGATCGGCTTCGATTGTTTTCGCTCAGTTGTGCTACTTGTATTTTCAACTCACTTTGTATTCGAGAGGTAATCATATCTTCCATTCGTTTGAAGAAACTGTCCAAATTGTCAGAGGCTGCGCTTGTGCTTGCTACTTGATGGATCGGCGATGGTGCAACTTCACAAATCTTGTCTGCCAGCTCGGCAACGCTTTCTAAGCTGCCGGAGGTCTGCGTTGCAATGATAGCCTGAACATGAGGTGGTAAACGGCTCGACCACAAACTTCGCAAAAATTCGTCAGTCACTGCATCTGCCGCCAGCGTTCTCAAATGTCGCAGGAACTGAGACGGCTTTCTATCATCCAATTCTTCACACGATAACAATTGAGCGATCTGCTGTTCGCGCGAGATGGACAATCGCTTATTAATTTCCTGCTTCAGTTCCTCGTACTTACCGTTGGTTGGCGGGTTTTTAATTACATCCTTAACTTCCCGGATGTAACGCTGATCTAGTTGTGAGATAACCAGGTAAAATTTAGTGGTGTCTTCTTTTACGCCCGATATTTTAAATTGCGCTTCCACCTGAGCGAACCACACCTCCGGATCTTCTGGTCAAAACGGCGGCAAACGTACGGCTACGCGTTCAACCGCGGGGCCCGTTGCATCAAGAAATTCCCCTTCTTCAATTTTTGCGTGCTCGGTTGACATGTTGTAAAAGTTCCGACACGGCGCGGGTCACCAATATGGGATGAGCCCCGTTGGGGGCGGCGAATGATATCAATGAAATACGCCACGTAGAATCCCAAAATTATAATTACTTAAGAACACAAGTTGAAACAGAAAAATGATGAGGAAGATTGTCGAGCCAAGAAAAATCCAGTCACTTGACAGAAACGTTATTCGTCGTTGCTCCCGGCAACCGACCTCAGGTGGCATAGACTAGCGTCGCCACAGGTTGTAATTAATAGGCTCCGAAACTACTGAACCGATTTGAAAAATTCTTTCACTGTTGGGAAGCTATGCTATCCCCGCTACACATAGGCTACCTTTTATCCCGTAAAAAATAATGTTTCCCGCGGGATAGTAGTTAACGCGGGTGAAACCGCGAGGTGCTTCTAGTCAACGATAAAGAGAAGATGTTCAGTTCTGTTCAGTTGGGCGCTGCCAGTATCGACATAACTGCAATCATAATTAACTGAACACAGATTGAGCGTGTTACACGATTTTGGAATGCTAATATTACTTATACGTTAAATATTATTGTAAGACGAAAATTGTAACATAGCATTTAACATTTAGCTTGCTGAAATATAAGCCCCCTCCCCTTAAACATATGTGATATATGAAGTTACATTTAACTGTTGCATTTCTGTGTTGTTTATAAAAATTTTATACATAAATTGTTATGAATATCTAAAGAATTTCAATGTTTATGAAAACGCCATCTATCAGCCAATATGAGGTACTAACTGTCTGCAGTAAAAATGCTGAGGCTTTCAATGTTTTTGCGTAATGTATGTTAATGTAAGTGTGCAAATATGTATAAATGTATGTATGTACAGAGGGCGGGAGTGGGGGCGGCTGGTGCTAGACTAGTTATTGTAATGACTAACGAAATAAACCATTATAACTTGACCTTTGGTGTTAATTGAACTCTGTGAAATTGCTATCTATACCTAATATTATAAAGAGGAAAGTTTTGTTTGTTTGCATTGAATAGGCTTCGAAACTACAGAACCGATTTGAAAAATTATTTCACTGTTGGGAAGCTACACTATACCCGGGTGACATAGGCTAGTTTTTATCCCGTAAACATTAACGGTTCCCGCGGGATAGCAGCTAACACGGGTAAACCGCGAGGCGCTTCTATCGGCTATTCTGCGTCGAACGGCGCATCGTGCTGTCGGTGTGTGTCCATGGATAGCACTCGTGATAACTGTTATCTGCACTCCGATGAACTCTGAACTAAGTATTTCATGACATAATATCCATTGACGTCAACGCCCTGCTCGGATAACCTCCCTTGTCAACTGATGGTACGCGCACCGCTTTGTCACCTACATCTAATATTATCTTATCTATATTAATAAAAGAAAGTCGCGTTAGTTACACTTTTTATCACTCAAGACCGGCTGAAAATTGGTAGGAAGATAGCTGAGACCCAGGAGAAGGATATAGGATATTTATCCCGTTACCACAGGAAAAAAATTGAAACTGGGAATAATATATCTGGTAAAATCGGGTTGTACAGTTGACTACTGTCACTCAGTTTAACAGCTGAGGCAGGGACAGGGACAGAGGGAGAGGAAGAGAGATAGTGTGTGAGGGATAGCAATGGATATAGAGGGAGAGAGATAGACTGCGAGGGAAAGAGATAGATATAGAAGAAGAGGAAGCTTTTTCCCATAGAGACAATGACAGGACAACGTCTGTCGGGTCAGCTAGTGATAGATAAACTTGTTCCCGTTTGCGGTCAAACGACAAAGATTTGATAATGGTTAGGTACGGATAAAAGTAAAACGGTACAGAGATACTTAGTTTTAATTGAATGGATTATGTTTGTAGATTTTACAGCACTAAACCTACACATAATACTTACCCACTGTTATACCTATATAATATGAGGAAATAGACAGGATTTGAAAGCAGTGGCGACACCTAGGCTGGGAATATACGGACTTTAATATTATTTTACACGTACCAATAAACCTTCTTTTTCGGTTTAATTTAAACATAATAATTGATAGGCCACACTATCGTCATCGTCAACGCCTACCAAAACCAAATTAAACCAAAATTATAAAACAGATGAACGTCAAAAATCGGTTATTCAACGGCAATCTCAACGCCATATCGATGGTCATACGTTGACACCTCGTAACTAACATTTTTGACGAAAACAAGTTATGCACATGTAAAATTTCAAAATTACGCGCCGCATCTAACTGTAGCTGGCTCGTAACAAACAGAAAATGTCTCTCGAACATTTCTATCCAAAGTTGACAGCTCACAAGTTTCAAGTATCGACCTGCCCAATTTTTGCATACAGTTACGAGTTGTCAACACTATACATTGTATGAAAGTATTGGTTAGTGTGCCGCTATTATTTCAAAAAGTAGGCTACCTATGCTACCAGTTTAAATTGTTTTTAAATTGGCAAACAAGATAGGTAATTTGTCTCTGTGAAAAGTGGGATTCGTAGATTAATAGTACCCTATTCGCAAAACGCCCTACTCCCAAAAAAGGACTCATTCGAGGGTTGTTTTTTCCAAATAATTAAATTGGATCAATTTTAATAAAACTAACTCTTTGACTACTTCCATCGCCTTTGATATAGCTAGGAGACATACCTTTACTAGCTTTTGAACAGAAATAAACTTAGCTGTAATATATTTAAACTAGAAGTAGGTATACTTACCATAGTAAGAAAACATCACTTTATGCTATTATAGTTTACAAAAAAGTGGTAGTTTTAATAATTACCAACACCCTTTTTTATAGACCTCTCTGACTTGTGTTTCTTTGTAAGATAGACCTAGAAGGTGGGTACCCGAATCCCTGAATGGCTTGGTAATCACACAGGGATTCCGGTGCTCACCAGTATGACTGGGATTGCTATAGTAAGACACAGACATATTGGATGGAACAAGAAGTAATACCTCCTTATGTCCTGTGCTATCCTGGTGCTTCCGGTACAAATATAGCGCCTAAAACTGGAAGGCATTAATTACTTTTTATAGGTACCAACGATACCAATATAAAGTGTAAAACGTGTATGGAAATGAATCATTCAAATGGACGTTTTACACTTTGTTCTACCTATTTATTGTTATCCAGACTCCCACCACACCATCTATGAGGATACAATGTCATTCAATACACTATAATAGCTTATCGGGGGATCGGGGGATATATTGAGTAATTTGAATCATGTAGGTAGGTAACTAATTTTAAGTTTTGTTAATTACTAATTTATTTTCTATGATGAGCATTTTAATATAAATAGTGTTATATACGATGGTTATACCTGCAGATTACCACAGCTTTTATGACAATTTGCCAGATAAGTTAACTAAGGTTTCAAAAACTGGTCATGAGTGATTGAATTGACTTCTCGTAACTTGATCTTCCTAAGATTTTTTTAGAATAGTTTCCTCGTATCTAGTTTATTTTGGCATTATTGGAATAAAACCCCAAGTGGACTTCTTATATTTACATATAATTAAAATGAGTAACTGATTACCTACCAACTATATTTTTGTTTTATATAGCAACTGTAACAGATATAAGAAAGTTTTTTTCGTCCCCTGAAAATTTTACTTATTTTAGTTACGAGGTGTCAACCTATGACCATCGATATCCCAACTATGAGGCTACACTTACGGAGAACGTCAAACAACGGGATTTACGGGATATTCAATGGGATATCACGATAGGTGTGGCCTCTGCATAAGAGTTATATTATCGAGTGTCCTAGATCGATTGGGTTTCGTATTTATTTAGGCACAGTGCAAGGCTTTGACGTATTTATCGAGTTGCTAACTGTTACCGCGCTGTGAATTGTAGAGACGTCGCCTTATAACTTATAACAAGATCCGACATGAAGCATCTCCGTGTGGATAGGTGCAACAGCCAACCAGCGTCGAGTACCTACTCGACTGACGTCACACGGGGCGCATCGAACCACCTTCAGGAGGATGACACTGCCGTTACCGCTCTCGAAGAACGTACCTATCTCTAACCTATTATTTTCAAAAACCATTGTAAAATCGTAATAAACGTGATAATCAGTATTCAAATTAAACGCTTCATTTTTCGTCTACGCCTCCGACTACAACACTGGAACCTATCACCTAGGAACGGAACCTGTAAATCGCATAGCTGATCGGCCGACTGCCGAAACACTAACAAAGGTTTAGTTAGTTGATATAAAGAATAGTCTTATCTTTTGACAGAGATGATAATATTATAGCCAGGGGCAACGGACCTCCGCAAGCGGGGTAGAGTCGAGCCGACACAGCGCCACGGCCGCCATGCCACAGCGCCACGGCCGCCATGCCACAGCGCCACGGCCGCCATGCCACAGCGCCACGGCCGCCATGCCACAGCGCCATAGCCGCCATGGCGTGAGCTGGCGGTCGATCTAAGCATTGCTTATTGCAAATCACTGCCATGTTTTAGTAATATTAGGTCCGGAGTCGAAATAAAAATCGAATAGGTATATTTTGATACACGACATTTATTTATAATTATTATGGGTACAATTTTACAACAGATATTGTTATCCCATGGAAAGTATATTAGTTACCTACAATGCTATTCTACAACTGGACGGCGTTATGAAATAACGGAAGAAGCGACGAATCAGTAAAACTGAGAAAAAGAGCTTCAAAGTTTTGAAATTTAAATATTATGTTGCTGAGAGCACAATATTTATGTTATTGGTGTGATTTTTACTTAAGTGATATATTATTAGGTATGTATATTTTATTTCATAAAAGAACATATTTTTGTATGATGCATAGTATAGAAGATATTGTCATTTTTCCGCTTAATTCCATATTAAGTTTTACATTATTTGTACGATTTTAAAATTGCATTATGGAATCAGGCGGCATTTTGTCATTGAATACGTTTATACAATTTAGTTTTGGGGGAAATAAAGGGTTTAAAGAGATTACATCCAGAGGCAAAATAGTTAGTATATATTACCAAAAATAAACAAAAACTTGTTTTTTGACAACAAAACAATCGGATAAACGGTTGAATAAATGAAAAAATATACCTACTTAATAAAAAATCGAAAACGTAAAGCAATTTTTACTCATTAGCCCAGTGGAATTAAATATTAAAATCGCGAAGCGATATTGGTGAAATCCCTCGTCCTTTGAAAAAGGTCACTAATAAAATGTTTTTGTACGTTTAATCAACTTTCATTTAAGTACAAGACGAAGTCTGTGACACTAATAGTTCACTTACAATCTTGAAGGTAAAAATGGGATTTGAAGAATTGGCGCAAAATGCATTAAATCATATAAAAAGGATAGAAATACGTTTTCAGTTGTGGCCACCTTGCTATACTGAAAGCTAGTTAATCGTACTACATCATTGTTTCAGTGAATTTTTTCATAGGACCAGGGATTTTACCAATATTCTGCTTCGAACGGAAGCAAAACTGAAAATTGTAATTTTTCCGGAAAAACTTACCGTATTTGAAGGGCCACAGTTTGATCGTTATAGGGTTTAAATAGCTGCGTTTGGGTTTCAATTTTTGCAAATTTTATTAACCTTATAAAAGTCCAGAAGTGCACTAGTCCAAAACGCATAGTGTATGACTTATAGAGCAAAAAAGTGAGAAAAGTCTCAAAACTTCATAGTTTTTTGCGTGTTGCCCAGCTAGCACAAGTTTTCCAAAGTTGCTAATATGGATTTAGGTATACCATAATATCCTTACTAGTCCATACAACCTACCAAAAATGCAGTACCACATCAAGCATTTCGATTTTAGCCCTTTTTTAGGTATATCTAATTCCAATGGGTTATAATGATTGTTTGATTCTCAATCAATGAAATAGATGAACCAATGGATACTCAATAACGAACTATGCGCCTATTTTTGGTGGGTAATTTGATTTTGCATTTTAGATATTATAGTTGTTTCATAATGAAACAACGAATTCAGTCAAATGTCTCAGGATTTAATTCGTTTAAGTTTAATAAAACATTATTTATTGTATTTTAGAATAGCGACTTAGGCGCTTAGTTTGTTATTACAAAGCGATAAAATGCATAGAACCTAACACTTTAAGACATGTCGCTTGATTCACCGCTCTCTATTTCAGGTAGGAGAGTTGATTTTTGAACAAAAAAACGACTAGGAATATACTTAGTTTAAAGTCTCTACAATCGAACTGCATCATTAACTTCTTTTTTCTGTTTGTTCGTGTAATTCGTTATTTCATAACGCCGTCCAACTTATTTGAAATTATAATAACATAACCTAAGTAGGTCTAGCCAGATAGTGTATACAATATGTATAATTATAGTCGTACTTAATGAACTTCGACGAGAAAGAAACGAGAAATTCTCGTTTCATGCGCGGCGGAGTTCTCAGCCGGGGGCGGGGGTGCTCCACTGCGGAACAAGAGCCGGCAGCGGACGGAGGCGGCAGGAGACAGCCGCCCCGGGGCAGCTGGAACGCACAGGCGCACCGAACATTCAATACAAGTTTGTACATAAGATTACAGTTTGCTATGTCTGTCTGTTTGCTCCGGCTAATCTCAGGAAAGAAGGAAGTCAACACGGATGAACCCGGTAGGGGCACAGCTAGTAATACCTACATACTCGTACATACAAAAGCTATTTCATATTGTAATATTTTCAGTGGAATACGTCTTTAGTCTTCTGACAATACTATCCCTTCTAGACATCGATCAACATGAACGAGTAGTACCAGTAGGTAGGTACTGAACGTGCTGTATTACCTCAATGTTAAACTGCAGCGGGACAGTCGAAGCGGATCTCTACTGTTGCTGCTGCTGCTGCTGCTGTGTACCCGCCGTAATAGAACTGCATGTAGTTGAGGGCCCCGAGGTCCGCGTCGTCGCGGGATATCAGCGCAGTGCTGTCCCCCTGCTTGCGGAACTGCAGGGTGCCTGAACAGTGGACGTGTGCGCTCAGAGCAAGGCACACACAACATGCTGGTGGTTGAATTGAGAACCTTCTCCGTTTTGAAGTCGGTTAAAAGGAGCTATGCTTCCTGGCGCCGTGACATCTCCCTGCCCCGCGGCTTCGCTCGCACTGTTACCCGTTTTTCAGCGGAAAAGCTTTTTTCTATCAATCTTAGCTATGTGCACACACGGCTGCTCTACGCAGTGTATGGCACACTACTGCCACAGTGTTAAATCATTATAATTAATCCTTCTAGTATATACTACACCCACGCTCTACTTCCCCCCCCCCCCCCCCTTTTACTCTCAGAGCACCCTAGAGACGTGTCTGTAAACACAATCTAAGAAGAGCTGCAACTTACCGTTGTCTATTCTGACGTAGAAGAACCTGAAGTCAGTAGCGGAGAGTATGTCGGGAGTGGAGACGTTTGCAACACGGCCGTAGAAGCCACTGGTAGAGTACTTGTTTAAATACGAGCGTTGATTGTTGCTGTATCCAATATCTGTTGATATTAAACAATAAACATTATAAATATAACTAACATTATAAATTAACATCATGGGTTTCCAACAAAATTCTACAAAACCTATTTTATGTTGTTAAAGCGTAGTGAGAGGCTGCCAAGCAGAAGTTCGCGGGTTCAAATCCCAGTGGGGGCACATAACGTACCGTGATTCTTGTAACAACATAGACACGTAATTATCATTCGCTTTTCGGCGAAGGAAAACATCGCGAGGAAACCCACTGACGCGAGGATTATTTCGGAGGTATGCATCCACCGAGCCGGGCGGGTCCCCGTGGTGGAGCACAGCTCATCCTCCTGCCGGCAGTGAAGCGCGCCCCGGGCCCAGCAGTGGGCGGATGTGGGTTGCGACATTGAGCGAGTGTTATTATTGTTTTAGTTCTAGAAATTGTGTTATAGAGCGTAACGAGGTAGTGAGGAACATACATATGATATATGTAATAGCCGAGATTCCTGCGCTTCCTTTATCCGTCAGCCGGATTTCCACGTCTCCCTCCGCCCGCACCCCGAGGCGCGTCTCGAGGAGCGCGAGGCGGCCGGCGGCGTCCCTCCGCAGCGCGGCGTGGCCGAGCGACTGCAGCGAGTAGTGCGGAGAGTAGTCGTTACTGTCGTCCAGGGACACCTCCTTACAAGGCAACTCTGGAAACAAAGTCACGCTTTACTATTGATGCTTTTGCGAAATTTTGAATGAACCTATGAATTTAATGGATTGTATTACCTACTATCAGGTGTAGATAAATAGATAACTCTTTATTGATACCAAAATGTAGGTACAGAACACAGGAAGGACAAACTTAACAATAGGTACAATGGGCGGATCTGTACCAGCCGACCTTGGATGGACAAGACCTTTGCATTTTGTACCGACCTGTTTATCTTCGTCGCGTTGTTTGTCCGCGATGGACTCCTGAACTAAGGAACCAGTTTGATCTAACTTGAAAGATAGGATAGCTTAGGGTCAGAGTGGCATCAGTGGCTCATTTTTTTTCAGAGCTTTGTAGCTGCTTAGGTTTTCAAGTTATTGAAATGAAACCTTTACTAAACGTAAGATATTATGTTCAAAGGCTTTGTTTTATTCATAGATTCGGAATAGCTACGACAAATACCTACTTAATTAATAACGTTTTTATAAAAGATTTCGTTTGATCCACTGTGTACTTGGGGGTGTACACAGTGAAACCATCCTAATTACACAGTGGATCAAGAAAAAATGTAGGAAATTATTCTATTTCACTGTATACTTATAGGAAAGGACGCGATTTTGGAATGCAGATTGTCTTAAATGAACAAAATAAAACACCGTAGGTACTTATAGTTATGAAAGTACACTTATACTTCATTTGATTATGAAATCAATTGATATTGAATATGAAATGTATTTATTATTTTCAATCAGCCTTATGATCTTTTAGACATAGGTAACGCGCTTCGGTAACTCTAATCAGTCCTCTAAAGTGAAATTCTGAATCTAAGTATATTATATATTTTTTTCATCTGTAGAGTACCTAAACACTTAACCAATTGCAGTAGGTACACAGTGAATCGCGATCCACTGTGTACTGCCAACGATTGAGCCACTGAGTACCGATCTATCTTTTGGTTTTCAAACATGTACCAACGAAATTCTACTTTAGTTAGGTTAGATTGGATAATGCTATGATATTACAAAATATACGTGTATTTCAGAAAAATAACGATAAATATCTTATTTGGAATAGGTAAAGAAGCAAAAAACGAAATAATGTATATTTTTTATTAAGAGGCATACATCTGCTACTGACATTTCACAATCCGACTGCAGCGAACGAAGAAACAGCGGGGAAACGGCGTAATAAAAGTTTCAGCTACGTGACCTTCAACTACCAAAAACTACCGGCTCTCACGACCAAAGAATATTGAACTATTAGAACGTAAAGAAGTTACGCGCCGGCGATCTGTTAAATAAGCGGTTTATCTAATAAAAGTTGGTCACTATTTTATTGAAATAATAATATGTAGGTACATAACCGTTTAGACTTATTATATAATCAATGTACTCTATTATATATAAATATTATACAATCAATGTACTCGTATTTAGATGTGAAATTTTATTTTCTCATTCCAACCCACTATATTAAAAAGCTAAATTAGATGAACGATCCACCTACTAGGTACATTAACAGTTTTATTATTTAAGTGATAAAATCCCAGAGTCAAAATATAAAAGTTCTTAAATAATACTATAATCCATACTAATATTAGAAATGTGAAAGTCACTCTGTTTATTGTCTGTTTGTTGCCTTTTCACGGCTAAACGGCTGAACGGATTTCGATGAAATTTGGTACGTATAGGAATAGATTGGACCTATGAGACGGACATAGGCTATCTTGTGTCTCAAAAAGATTGACACTATGCGACGTTGACACACTAGGCCTGTGGGAGTAAGAAGACATTACTTTGTGTGAGCATATCCGCGATATAATCGCAGCGTAATCGGGCGTTGCCGTTTCGCCGTTTCGTATAATGTAATTAAATAATATGTAATTCAAAATAATAAAATAAGCGCCAGGTGACGTATCCAATTCAGTGCTGCCAGAATCTTGCACGTGGTAGATTTTGTGTCACTTACTACATTATCACATTTACTCTCGTACTATACTATAGCCGAATGTAATTTTGGACATTTTTTCTTAAAAGATATGAATAATATGTATTGTAGAACGTGTTTACTTTGAACAAGTTAATTAATTATATGGGTTTCAAGTTTCCAACGATATCATCAACAAAGAAAACTAATGAGCAAGGTATACCAGTAAACAGATAAGAGCAAAAGCGACTTAAATAATTAAATAAGTATTTTATCTTAAATACCTACGTAATTTTATTAAATATATTTAAATAATTATAGCAATTACACGATTGGTTCCCGACAACAAAGACGACGCGATGACGATAAGACGTGTTCAATCAAAGCAGAGTACAATTGTGGTACAACTGGTACAGTACATTTGACTGTTGTGCACTGGCAAGGCAATACAGTAATTATCAACTGGTACCTCCTTGATCGTGACGTGACACTGTCTATCAGTGTCAGACTGTCACGTTTCGTTCTCTGTAGTCACCGGCTTTGGGGTAAATAAAAATTGTAAGATTCAAGAGTTGACGATATTTCATATTATGTCCAGTGTTGTGAACCGTGAAAACCGTTTTAATATTTTTCTATCACATACGTATTAAGAACATTCCAACATTTTAAATATAATTATTTTGATTTTTAGGTTGGGTCGGAGAGTTCCTGTTTTCACGGACGATGCTAAAAATGTATAGAGCAAAAACATCAAAAACGAGCTCACAGTTATTTTGGACCTGTATGTAGCTGAAAACGTGTTCGTGCTGCGCTCAAGCGTTTCCATGGCGAAGATGTTTCGTAAGTATTGAACACATTGTTAACGTGCAACAAATTTCTTGGTACAAAGACCAACCTGAAAATTCTGTACTGTGCAGATGTTATTTCTTTTATACAGACGAGATGAAATGATTGTAATGTAAACCTGTGATTATTTATGTTCAGTTGTTATGTACCTCTACTCTACTCAAGACATTATACGCTACTACAGAAATGAATAGGGGTGGTGTGGTACCAACATTAGCAAATAACGAAGCCCTATTTATAGTACATCCAAATTTGTGTAGGCATTTAAAAGTTATGGAGTTATTTTGGATTACAGGTACAAGGGCAGCTAAGAATCGCAAGAAAGAAAAAATTTTACTTTGTGTGCTTCATTTCACCAGTGGAACCTATATACCTACCAGAACTTGTTCTGAGAAGGGTTAAAAAAATGCAAAATGCATAGATTTTTAATATAGGATATCTGTAAATAAATATTTTTAAACCTAATGTAATCTTTCATTTCACTAATCGATCTAATATAATAATACGCAGTCTTAGTCCGAACCTATTGAGTTTCGGGCTGCACCACGATGCTCCACACCGCACGATGACTGTCAAAATATCCTCGTTGGCTGGCTGTTAGAAAGCGTATTGATTGTGGTTCTAAAAAGCAGAAAAACTAGGTGGGTAATCTAGGCGCAATGGATAACCAAAAGGTCAAGAAAAATATTTTCCAACAAAACCAAACTACGGCGATCGAGAACCGAACTCCGGCTCGTCGTATCATAAATCCATCATAGTTACAACTATGCTATATTGCAATTTTAAAGACCGTCAAATTTTGATGTTCATATACTTCAGTTTTTCCATTTGCATATGACGTGTGCGTGTCATTCGTGTTCATATAAATAGGATTAAGTTTTGATTGAGCTACTCTCAAAAGTGTAGGCATGAATTCATAGATTCAAATATGTTTGATATGTGCTGAGACCAAGTTGGAAAACCTGCGAAGTTACCTAAATTAAGAGTATCTCTCGCAAATACAAATTACAAGTAAGTTTCCAAGAGTACAAATACTCTTGGAAATCTCTTGCTTAGCGACACCAGACTTTTTCATAACAATACCTATAATAAGCACCAATGACGATGATGCTATAAGAACTAGGTGGTCATTGCGAAGCTCACACGCATGTACTTAGATTGAATCGTCAAGATGGCCTACACAAAGATTGTCTCGTTATGTAGGTAATAACGGGAGCAACGTGACTGCTTGGCACTTCTATTTAAAATCTATTGTAATAAACGGGCTAGAAAAACAAAACACAGCCGCCACTGGCCGCGCCGCATCCAATGCTTGTTTTGCCTAATCAGTGCCTTGACAGACCAAACATGACAAGCGATGGATGCGGTCCAGTATTTCGGAAAAATTAAATTACGTAAAAAAATAATTGAAAAAAGTGACACAGGTCCGTCTAGCGGCGCGCCGCAGCGACTACTGTCGAATCGTATGGAAATGATAGAGAGGACACAACATGGCGGCTGGCGCGTCATTCTACTTGAACGAAAATTCACTTAAATATGTTTTCTTGAATGAAAATTGGCGCATAGTTGCTATATTATACACCAAAAACCTTTATTATTGTACAATGATTTCAAGTTCTTTCGATTTGAATAATGTTCTCTCATAAATTAGTGAGATTGAATTTAAATTGCTATTTTGAAGAGGTTACTTTGTAATTTTTTTCTATCGAGAAAATATCTTGTAATTGTGTTTCTGATACATCACGCCTAGAAAGTATATGTTCGAAATTAACATATATTTTTTCCACATTCCCAAGTTGTACGGATTTGTCGTAAGTGGCGTTCAAAATATGTGTAATCATCTCTACTCTCGACCTTAACTTTTGCCCACCTAAAATCAATAAACAATTTTTTGGAATCAATAAGCGCGGGAGCGGCTGGCTGGCTAGTTTAGACTTGATGGCATCGGAGGACGGTACTTATGTGAAAAAGACGCACAGATATACCTTTCCTATTCGGAGAAACAGAAAATTTTCTCTGTACCCACTGTTGTCACTGTTCCCACTTTGACCCTACATCTCGATTATTAATTTATAGTCGCAATAACAAAAAGCTTAGCCACAGCAATGCGTAGCCGTGTCTGCTAGTAGTCTATAATGATAAACCTCTACAATAGAGGTTTATTTTTACACCTGATGCTCAAAAAGAGTGTCATATTAGATCAGCTTAGCGGGACCAAACGAGGTTGTTGGGCACTAGGGAGGGAAAGTATTTTTTTTTTCAATTTTCCATTTTGACATAATTACTTAGATAAAAAGAAGGGTATCTTAATGCATAAAAACCGTGCGAAGCCTATACAGTTTACTTTGTAATGAAACTGTAATCTCGTCTATATTTCTGGCGATCATTGGATGTATGCTATGTATACGTGTGTGTTAAGATCCAAGGTTTACGTGGATGATATAAATATGAATGAAAAACGAGATTTCTACGTAAAAATTACTGTCGACTTGACTTGACTTCTTGATTATGCTTTTGTGTCTAGTAACAATTACTGTATATATACGGAATGAATACATACCTACATCACCATTGCACAATTTGCATATTGGACAGATACTATTTATTTATTTTTATTCATGGCTTCGTACGGTTTATGCATATAGCCAGTGTCAAGTATTTTATTAAGGTACCTGCGGGTTACAAGGGCCGGCGTCTAACAAGGGCCACTATTATAAAAACACACTTTTTACGGTTTTATAAGGTTCCTCTCATGCACACATATAAAGGGCCAATAGGGAAGCTAATATGCTCGGTTGTGTCGCTTTGCGATCTGCCATCTTGTCAGTCGCAACTAATCCGCCCAGGCGGTTAACCTGCATCGCTCCACTATAAAACTTCCACGAAATCAAAAAATTAATAATACAATTAGTAAGTAATAATACAGCTTTCTGTCTATAAAATTTGCTGTTGTACCGTTCTTATTAGTAATTTGAGCTGCCTTATCTAGGTGAGTTTAATCACTATCATGCTTTTTAACAATTTTACATTTAATCTTTTAAAATATGTCTCATGGCCTAATAAGGGCCACACATAAGTCGTGTAAATAGAGCCGGCCCTTATTAGGCTCTTAGATTTACTAGATATTAGCACCAAAAATCGTCTAAATCGATCCCACTGAAAAACCGTCGTGGACTTTGGATACTGCAACAATTACAAAACGCAATGTCAGCTGTTCAAAGTGGATCTATGTCCCAACAGTTAGAAGCAGCGCGGTATTCTATTCCCAGAAAGACTTTGTCAAACCATTTCAAAGTTGGAAAAGTTGATAAACAAAGGGCGTCTCTCTTCTCTTGAATTAACATTCATACAAAGCGTGAGTTAGTTCGAAACGATAAATAAAATGAGATAAAAATAGAAAACTTAGCGTTAAGAGTGATTTATCTAAAAAAAAGAATAATTTCATGTGGTCCTTATTGTTAGGGATTCGCTTACGTGACGAAGTGTTCTCTTGAGGGCTTCTGGGAGTAAATTATAGTTTCTTGTTCCAATTTCTGGGTTCTGCTGTTATTGAATTATTTTCAATGCTTCTTGAGTGTTATAGATGAATTTCGTTTCCAAGGCACGACCGGCTAGTTCATAATAATAATTGTTTTCTTCTTTTTTCATAGACCATAGATAAGTAATAAAGTAATGTTTGCTTGATAGGCTGACACTGACATTTAAAGTATGACGCAGACAGTGACAGCAGTTGACAAAGTTGTTTACACAATCAGTGCGTTCAGGTATGCGGGAATGCTGCCTTAACAGGCTCCCCCAGGTGGAACAGGACGTTCCACGGAATCGTAGTTTGGTAGCGGGCAAAGTCGATTGTAGGCCCGCCTCAGGAGCCCTGAGGAGGTGTTGACCTCTGCGATGCGGTTGCAGCCATCGGAGCCAGGGAACAGGCGGACTACTCGTCCGAGTAGCCAGCGGTTCGGCGGCAGGCGGTCGTCCTTCACCACCACCATTTCTCCAACGCGTAGTTGTCTAGCGTCGTGTCGCTGCCACTTGACACGTTTCTGCAGCTCTGAAACGTATTCTTGATAGTATCGTTTCCAAAAGTGGTTGGCCAGCAGCTGGGATCTTCTGTAGCGCGGCAGCGTGCATATCGGAGCCCTTTCGTCCAGGTTACCGGCTGAAGATGGCAACATAGTGATTGTTCGTCCCAGAAGAAAATGAGCGGGGGTGAGGCATATAAGGTCGGCTGGATCCGACGAAAGGGGGGTTAACGGTCTAGAATTGAGGATACCTTCTATTTGTATTAAAGTGGTATTCATTTCTTCATATGTTAAATGAGTGAGAGATAGAATTCTCTTTAAATGGAATTTACAAGACTTGACTGAACCTTCAGCTAATCCATTGAAGTGTGGACTGTAAGCGGGAGAGAATTTGAAGTTTATATGTTGGTCCGCGGCATATGCACTTAAATCATTGCATTTTGATTTCAGGAATTTGGAAAGCTCATTGTAAGTCCCTACAAACATGGTACCATTATCTGAATAAATGTTTTTTGGTTTAGCTCTGCGTGCAATAAAGCGGTTTAATGCGGCAATGAATGCTTCAGTGCTCAGTTCGGTGACCAGCTCTATGTGGACTGCCCGCACAGCTAGGCAGACGAATATGCAAATGTATGCCTTGATAAGTTTGCAACCTCTACCTTTTCGGTCGGCTAGCATAATGGGGCCAGCGTAGTCTACAGCTACATTACTGAATGGATGCTCCGCATGAAGGCGTTCTTTAGGAAGGCTGCTCATGATTGGTTGGATAGACTTTCCTGAGAATCTACAACAGGTGACACACTCGTGGGTTATTTTTCTAGCAAGGTTTCTCCCTCCTGTTGTCCAATATTTGTGTCGTATAATGGACAATAATAGCTGAGGTCCAGCATGCATGAGAACTTTGTGGTAGTATCTGAACAGTAAGACTGTGACATGGTGGGACGCATGCAGTATAATAGGATACTTAGTATCAAAGTCATAGTTTGAGTTACCTAGTCTTCCTCCAACACGTATAATTCCTAGAGACATGAAAGGGTTTAGCTTTAGTAAGGGTGATTTGTTTGGTATATCTCTTTTGTTCTGGAGGTTGCTATACTCCTTATTAAATTTAGCCATTTGAACCATTTTGCACAATGTTAAGTTAGCTGAAGTTAGTTCTGGGACCTTTAGGTAAGAGGTATATTTGTTGTCGGGAAACCTACAGTTGTGGATGAAACGCAGCATAAATGCTAATACCCTTTGCAGTTTATTGTAATCTGAAAATTTGTTTATGAAGTCATTTTGCGCCGTGGCTAGGTTACATGGAACCTTGACTTCAGGCAAGTCTTTGGTAACAATGTTGGGTTGTTTAGGCCAATGCTCTTCAGTTTCTCGTAAAAAGGATGGACCGGTCCACCACAGGCTAGAGGTTTTTAATTGTCGTGCATTACATGCCCTAGAGCCGATATCAGCTGGGTTTAACTTGGTGGGTACATAAGCCCATCCAGTAGGGTCGGTATTTTCAGTGATTTCATTAATTCTGTTTAGAACGAAGGACTTGAGGCCTGCCTTTGGAGTTCTAATCCAGCCTAAAACCACAGTGGAGTCACACCAAAACCGCCACCCTAGTATATCTAGCCTTAACGCGCTTTTTACCTTCGTGGCTAAGCGAACAGCCAGTAAGGCTCCGCAAAGTTCAAGACGTGGGACTGTCATACTCTTTAATGGAGCAACTCTACTTTTTGCAGTTACTAAATGAACATTGATATTACCATCCGCTGACACGGATTTTAAGTACACACAGGCACTATAGCTAGACAGAGATGCATCACTGAATGTATGAATTTCTATGAGTGTGCATGAATTACCCAACACCCGTCGTGGTATGGCAATTTCATTCAGGTATGGAAGGGACTGTACGAATGAAAGCCATTCTTTTTCAGTTTCTGGTGGTAGGTTGTCATCCCAATCTAATTTTGACGCCCAGAGCCTTTGTAAAATAAGCTTGGCTTGCAGAATGCAAGGATTAATAAGACCTAATGGGTCAAACACTTGACCTATGGTAGATAAAATTGTCCTTTTGTTTATATTTGTGCAATTAAAGTTTATATTTATTGAGAAGAATAAGGTATCAGCTTTGCATGACCATCTCAATCCTAACGTTTTTGCGTTTTCATCATTTGCTAGTTTTAATAAGTCTACCTGAGGATCATCGTGAATTTCTTTTAATATGTTTGGACTATTTGAACGCCACTTTCTTAAATTGAACTGTCCAGTTTTGAGTTGATTGATTACCCCTTGGCAGATACGCACTAGCTCTGATTCGCTTTCATGACCACTTATATAGTCATCCATGTAAAAATCATTCAGAATAGTTTCACGAATGACTAGGTCCGAACACTCAAGTCCCAGTTGAGCTAAACAGCGTGTTGCTAGATAAGGGGCAGATGCTGTGCCATATGTAACAGTATTAAGTTTGTATAATTGAATCGCCTCAGAGGAATCAAATCTCCATAGTATTTGTTGTAAACATCGTTGCTCCTCCGCTACCAGAATACATCGATACATTTTTTCACAATCAGAAGTTACTACATATTTGTGTTGCCTAAACCGTATCAGTATACTTAGGAGATCATTTTGTATGACAGGTCCGACATGTTGTATTGAATTTAAAGACAAACCTGAAGTGGTGACATGGGATCCGTCAAAAACCGTTCTCAATTTTGTAGTCAGATTGGATTCCTTCAAGATTCCGTGATGAGGTAATACATAGGAAGGCCTTTCAGTGTTATGTTCATTTACCGACATATGACCTAAGTCTAAATATTCTTGCATGAACTCACAGTATTTTTCCTTATACGGTGGATCACGCTTAAACCGTTTCTCTAAAGAATAGAACCTAGTTAATGCCTGTTGATGTGAATCGCCCAGAACTTCGGGAGATTGTTTAAAAGGGATCTTTACTACAAAACGACCATCATCTAGTCTGGTGGTAGTTTGCAAATAATGCTGTTCACACTCATTCTCTTCCTTTGTTGTTGAGCGAGGAGAGGGAACAGCCTCCAGTTCGAAAAATTTGTCAAGGTGATGTTGTATCTGAATGTCATTTGCGAAGTGACAGTGGACTGTATTATTGCGCATTATTTTGTTTGGTTCATTATGTGTAAGTACCATACCGGACACTAACCAACCGAATTTTGTTTTGTTTAGGGTTGGTTTGTCCTTTTTGCAATAGAAGTTCTTAAACTTTCGCGAACTGAATACATGTTAATTAGTATTTAAACTGCAGCCATTAGTTGGGAAGACATTTTCTTATGTGAAGGATTCGCGCCATTTCGTTGAGATTGTCAAGAGCATAAGGCTGGAACCGAGTGATATTATGGTGAGTTTTGATGTGGAGTCACTCTTTACCAACGTTCCAGTAAAAGAATGCCTTGATGTAGTCAGACAGAAGCTCAAAGATAATATAATATAATATAATAATATATATAATATATAATATAATAATGATATCTCGGAAAACTATATGGTTTTACTTCGTAACTGCCTGGACGGGAATTTCTTTTTGTATCGCGGGCAGTACTACTTTCAGATAGATGGCGTTGCTATGGGCAGCCCAGTGGCACCGGCTTTAGCTAATATCTGGATGGAACATGTGGAGTCTGCTTTAGTGCTGCAGTCGTCGACGGTAAGCTTGTGGAAGCGGTACGTTGACGATATTTTCTGCATATTAAAAGGAGGTCGGCAGGAAGTGGAACAACTTCGACTTCGTCTGGAGTCCGTTCATCCGAAGATCAAATTTTCTTTTGAAATGGAAGTGGACAGAGCTCTGGCGTTTCTTGATGTGAATGTGATGGTGAGTCCGGATGGTTCTTTGGCGCACTCTGTATACAGAAAACCAACTCACACTGACAGATATCTGGATGCTTCTTCTCACCACCATCCCCGCCACTTACGGTCTGTTGTTAATTCTTTGGTGGACCGTGCCCATGATTTGTGTGACCCTGAGCATTTGCAGACGGAGTTGTCGCATGTTCAGGAGGTGCTTAAATGGAACGGCTACAAAGTGGAGAAGAGGTTGCCTAGACGAAGATACCCGAAGAAGGCGGTTGACTTTGAGGTCGCCCGGCAAATGGTATACATGCCATATGTGAAAGGGGTAACGGACAAAATTGGAGCAGTACTGAGAAAATACTCCATGAAGACTGTATATACTCCGTTATCCAAAGTAGCACAGCAGGTTAGGACGGCGAAGGATGTGATACCATTCCAGACACCGGGGGTATACAAGGTTGATTGCAGTTGTGGTAGCTCTTACATCGGACAGACGAAGCGTACTATCGCGGAAAGAGTGAAGGAGCATATCTCAGCAGTAAAGAACCGTCAGGTGAACAAGTCAGCCATAGCCGAGCACTTGCTTGATTCAGGACCAAACCATTGGATCGAATTACATGACCCGAAGATCCTTTCCACTGATCGTCATTTCTATCCTAGAATTGTTCGTGAAGCGATTGAAATCAAGAAGTACCGGAATTTCAATCGGGAAGATGGGTTTAGGTTGTCTGGATCATGGAATCCAGTAATTAGCAAGTGTGTACGGCGCAACTTATGTTCAAGTGGGACTTCGGATACTGTTAGTGTTGTATGCCGTGACGATTATGTTTTGCAAGATCAAACGCGGGTAGTTGGAAACAACACCTGCCGCTCCGGACGGTGATACCCGCATTCACCAGTCTTCTCGTGACCACGGCCGATGTAACTTGGTCGAAACGTCGAGGTATGTCAAAATTATATATTTTGATATTCGTTTGTGCGCGAATTAGACCCGTTTAAATACTAATTAACATGGTTTGTCCTTTCCTAAAGAAATACGTTTATTTCCTAAAACACTCCAGAATATTTCTGCACTCAGTAACATGTCGATTTCAGATGGAGAGTGAAAACCTGGATCTGCCAATTTAATGTTGGCTGGAATTTTTAATGAAGTAATATCGATTTGTGTTGTCGGAAGCAATTGAGTTATTTGTGGTACTATAAAGCAATCGATTTCTTTATCAAAGGTTTCAGTTCGAGAAGATAGCTTAATAGTCGCTCTTTTATTGATGTATACTGATTTGCAATTGAGACCTTCCACCGTTGTAGAGGCTGAGCGGACAGGCAACTCCAGTGTATTACTCAAACTTTCGGTTATGAAATTAGTGGTGCTACCATTATCGAGTAAAGCACGCACTGTATGTTTTGCACCATTACTATCAACTATATCGATGAGTGCTGTGGATAGGAGGACGTAATTGTTGTTGGTAGTGGCTGATAGAGTGACTCCACTATCAGATGTCTGCTCCGAACTAGTAGGTGTATTGTGTTCATGTAGTGCCTCACTAGTGGCTAAAGCTACATTTTCCACTTTATTTGGTGCAGGAGACACCTTGGTCTGAGTGTCCTCCGCATGTAGCAATGTATTGTGCCATTTGGAACATATTTTACACGGACCTAGCTTGCATTGTTTAATTTGGTGTCCTTGCCGTAAACAGTTCCCACACAAGTTTTGTTTTACTTTTTCCATTTTTTCTTGTGGCAACAGTGCTTTGAATTTTAAACATTGGTAAATTGCATGATCCTGTTTGCAGAAAGGACATTTGTATGTTTTTGATCGAGTATTTGCAGGCTCACTGTAACGACGTTTTTCACATTTCACATTTATTGTGTGTTCTACCGTTTCCAAAAGCTCTGCACGGTTCTTCAAGAAATTTATGAATGTGTGGAGTTTAGGTAAATCTTTGGATAAGTTATGTGTTCCTTCCAGTTTCGACTAGTAACCAAATCTAGCTTGTTAGATACCATATGTATAATTAAGGTATCCCAGTTGTCTGTATTTATCTTTAAAGAGTTGAGAGCCCTGAGATTTTTATTTATGGTATCAACTAAGTTTCTTAAGGCCGAAGCAGACTCTCTTGGATTTGATTCTATGTCAAATAATGCCTGTAAATGATTGCTTATCAAGAGTTTATCATTGTGGTAACGTTCGCATAATAGTTGCCATGCAACCTCATAATTGTTGGCCGAGAAGTCTAATGCGCTGATGACCTGTTTAGCACTATCTTTCAATGCCGACCTCAAGTAATGGAACTTGTTTATATTTGGTATACTGACATTCGAATGTATCAAAGAAACGAAGGTGTCATGGAATTCTAACCAATCTTCGAACCGACCCGAAAAGGTAGAGAGCTGAATTATAGGTAATTTTAAGCTTGGCCCACCTGCTGTACGGACAGAACCTGCTACTTGGGATGTCTCCTCCACTGGCCCTGCATCGTTGTTTCTGCTCAACAGCTCTCTAGCGCCAGCCACTGCTGCAAAGTACCGACTGCTGGTACTTTGCAGCAGTGGCTGGCGCTAGAGAAACTCCTCACGTTCTTGATATTCCTTTGACTGCTCACTGTCTGAAATATCCGTTTGACTTTCTAAAGCTAACTGTATGCTGTCATAGTCATTATACATTTCTTCAATCTTAGCCAATCTTAAATTGAGTTCAGCAAATGCAATGCTATTTAATTCAGCAGTGGGTGACGTTACTCGTTCCACAAAATTTTTAAATTGTGTTAGTTTTGCTTTGTAAGAAGCTCGTTTCTTCTTCAAATCTTTCATATTAGCTGCCATTTTAAAGAGTTAGAAAGTGCAACTGAAACCTGACACAGCAGAATTTTAGTCAAAGTGCAATGACTTGCAACCCCTCAAGTGTGCAAATGCCAGCATATTATGTTAATTAGCTTGAATGCAGCGCCCATATTATATACATGCACATCACTTGCAGTAAATGCGCACACGTAAGCCTCACACTTCAATGCAACGCCGAGAACTGATGTTGTTGTTCAGTAAAGCTAATGAGAACTATTGCTCAATAGTTTGAAACAGATAATAATGCCGTTATGTGTATGAATAGAGAAATGGAACGAACTCACAAAATAACGCCTTGATGTTTGTTGCGGTCCTGGGTATTCTCTGCCAACGTGCCGCTCCGCATCGACGTTTATCGTATCGATGTAATGACGAATGGACGTAGCTCGAATGCGATGTTTCTTCGCTGCTGGTCGACTCCCGTAAGCCTTAAAGCTCACTTGGTGCTTGCCACGAAGTGTTTCCACCATGTGCCGACTGTGTTCCGTGTTTCGCCAATTCTTCGATATAAATCTTTTTGCATCCGACTCGTATGGACCAACTTGTTAGGGATTCGCTTACGTGACGAAGTGTTCTCTTGAGGGCTTCTGGGAGTAAATTATAGTTTCTTGTTCCAATTTCTGGGTTCTGCTGTTATTGAATTATTTTCAATGCTTCTTGAGTGTTATAGATGAATTTCGTTTCCAAGGCACGACCGGCTAGTTCATAATTGTTTTTCTTCTTTTTTCATAGACCATAGATAAGTAATAAAGTAATGTTTGCTTGATAGGCTGACACTGACATTTAAAGTATGACGCAGACAGTGACAGCAGTTGACAAAGTTGTTTACACAATCAGTGCGTTCAGGTATGCGGGAATGCTGCCTTAACACTTATTATCGTACCTATGTTTAATAAGGGACACAGAGAGGGTTTTCTTAAATACTGAAAATGTTTAAGAACTGTGAATGAAACCCCAAAAATTGCACTTTTTCGGACTATGAATAAAGTTAATCTTCTATAAATGTCCTGTTTTATATTCCTATTTCTCAATTATGGAAATTACATAAATTTTAATTAAGGTGGCCCTTGTTTACCGCAGGTACCTTATTTAAGTATTTCTTAATTTCACATTAAGAAAGTCACAGCAATATAGCAAATCGTGGTCAAGTAGTCAAATCAATTATTTACATCGTCATAGTCACGATTCAGTAAAGTAGTGGATGCTTTACGGAAACTTCCGGGGAGTTTTGGAAAATATGCGAAATGACACGTTTTTTGAGTTTATTTAATTCGCCTACACTCGTGGGCGTTAACGAACACTTAACGATTAATATTCCACCCACATGACACATTAACACTCGAAGAAACACATGTTTGAGAAAATAATACAAAACCAACAACGTCTCACTATCGGATTCCCGCCAAAACTCCGACAGATACTAAATAGGTATAGTAAGAGAAAAAGACAAAAGTGTTGCCAACCGGCATAATACAATTTCCTCTAAAACTAACAGTGTGCGTTTGCGAATATTAGAATAAATTTAAGAAGTTTGTAATTGCCGCCTATAATCTGTAGGTGTGTGTAGAATTATGACAACAATGCAACTTGGTTTTAAAAGATTGAATTTGATTATTTTTTTATTTGAAAGTGAACGTGACTACTTGTGAAATATTCTTACGTTTTTTAATTGTATATCATTATATTTCTCGCAATCTCGGTGTGAACAATTGTGTGTTTTACGCGGGTCTCAGAGGACTCACTCATACTCGGTTCTATGTAAAGTATGTAAAGTACCTACCTATGTAAAGTAAATAATGAGTCGTTTTCGTCCCTTGTAAAACAATCTACTATTTATAGTTTACCACACTGCAAGTAGGCCACACTGTAAAATACCCAAAAAAAAAACAGATTAAAAAAAAACACACTGCTAGTCAATTTACAGACAACTTACTGGATGGACATCCACTACAGATATGTAGTGGATGCTTTACTGAAACTTCCTGGGAGCTTTAGAAATAATCCAAAACTACCATTTTTTGGGTTTGTATCACGCACTCGTGCACGTTAACGAAAATTAATTGATTCATTATGATTCTTTCTAATATTACACAATGACATGGTCACCCGAAGAAACAATTTCATAAAAATACAAAATCAACAAGTTCGTGTTACTCTCCAGGCACCGACGCATCCCCGCCAAAACTATTATAGGTAGCAGGTATATACATATTATATTGTTGCGGTGTCTGGGTTATTGGAAAAGGCGCCATCTATGGAGGAGTAGTAGGAGCTAGCTCACTGTGCGGCCGCTTGTATTCGAACAGCGCCATCTCTGGACAAGAGATCGTACTACTCGTCAGGTGCTAGAATGTTGCCAGAGAGAAATGGCCCTAGCTAGACGCGACCACTACAGTGTGGGTGTAGAGACATTCAGTGAGTAACGGACTCCTGTCGGCGTTCCTGATTAAATCGAGGTTCTGCGTGTGAAACCGGAATATTTATTTCACACCTCATGCTCAAAAAAGGGGTCAGATTAGCTCAGCTTAGCGGTAGCAAACGAGGTTGTTGGGCACTAGTGATTGAAAGTAGTTTTTTTTTAAATTTGATTTCGTATTATCAACAGGCTGAAGATTCGACTTTTAAATTTTCCATTTTAACATAATTACTTAGAAAAAAAAGAAGAGTATCTTAATGTACAAACCGTGCGAAGCCTAAACAATTTACTTTTTTAAATGAAAGTGTAATTCTCGTCCACTTTTTTGGCGATCATAGGATGTATGCTATGTGTACGTGTGCGTTTGCGAGCATTAGATAATTTTAAGAAGTTTGTATATGCCGCCTATAATCTGTAGGTGTGTGTAGAACTTTGACAACAGTGCAAATTGGTTTTGAAAAATTGAATTTGATTATTTATTTATTTGAAAGCGAACGTGACTATTTGTGAAATAATCTTAGCTTTTTTTAATTGTATACCTACTTATTATATTTCTCGCAATCTCTGTGTGAAAAATGTAATGTTTTACGCGGGTCTCAAACGACTATTACTCGATTCTAGAACGACATACTCGATTCTATGTGCCACACTCGCTACGCTCGTGAGTCGTGAGGCAAAACATCGAGTAATGTATGAGTCGTTTTCTGCCCTTGTAAAACAAACTACTATTCCTATCCGGAACCCCCAGCTTATATTAATATTTCCGCGCACTGTTAAAATAAGTAGACTAAATCGACGACCTCCCAACGAGGCATCATGCATCTAGACAGATAACAAGTGGTTCAACTTACGAGCTTGTAGGTTTGCTCGAACATTTATAACGCCGACCACTGCACTAATTAAACTGAGTTTCAATAAAAATATGCACACCACACTCATGTTTGCGAGTCACTGCCTAGTTTCGCTATAACTACAACATGCCGACTCTTCATTATATATGCTCGTAGTTATCTTATCTGCAAATGAACTTATTAACCTTCGATAGGTCTGCTCGGGTAAAACCCGACTATGGCAACGCCGAAATTAGGAATAGTTATAATAGCAGCAGCTCGGAACAGTACCTAACTATACATGTCAGACTGTCTACATACCTACATACATACCGTCTGGATACATTAGTTTTGCGGTATGTCCTTTTACATTGGGGAAATTCAACACACAATATCACGAATGTATTTTCGTACCAAAGAAGTGTACCTATCTGAAGGGCAGTCTGTAGCGCTCGTCCACTTTGACTCGTGTAGAGCACTCTTTAAAAAGCGGCCAAGTGCGAGTCGGACTCGCCCATGAAGGGTTCCGCAACAGCAAGATAATAATAATATAATATTAATAATTCAGCCTGTAACTGTCCCACTGCTGGGCAAAGGCCTCCCCTCACTTTCGTGAGCAGGATTAGACCATAATCCACCCCGGGGGCCCGGTCCGGGTTGGTGGCAGCAAGAAACATTATTAAAAAAATACTACTAACTAATCTCGTTCAAACCAATTTTCGGTGGAAGTTTGCATAGTAATGTACTTATATCATATTTTTTTAAATTTATCTTTCTCTTTTTTTAGAAGTTCAACAGTATATGTATGTATAGCTCTTATAGTTTCTGAAAAAAGTGGCTGGGACATACGGACGGACAGACAGACAGACGGACGACATGACGAATTAAGGGTTCCGTTTTTTGCCTTTGGCTACGGAACCCCAAAAACTAAAAATTTTGACTTTGACGGGGTTGTATGATAATTGCAGTTAAATTTAGTACCTATGTTATTTAATATCTACCTACGTAGACATTGAATTTTTTTATCTTATAAATATTTTATGACTTATGTTGACCTATGTATATACACATCAAAAAAGTCTAAGCTACATGCATGCATAACATGGACCCAGAAACAATGGGATAAAATTATGTTTTCCGATGAGTCGCGATTCGGGTTTAAGCCTGATACAAGAAGGGTGCGAGTGTACCTACCGTCGGCCCGGAAATACTGAAAGGCTCAGGTGCGTTCAGGAAGTTCATCCCATCCATACAGCGGCTCAAGTAATTATAGTTTACAATAATATGTGTACCTATATGCCAGTCTCTGGTGAAACATGCAGGACTTCGTGAACTTCTTCGTGACTTCAAATAAATTATTTCATTTGAATACATTACATAAGTATTATTATAGTTTTATCATAGCCTGTAACAGGTAGAGGTAGCAGAAAGACGTAAAGTTTGTTGCTTCGTCAAAGTCAAAGCATTTATTGTAGACTAGCTGCGCCCCGCGGTTTCACACGCGTTACACATACGACACCTATAAATATTTGAAAGTTCGTGCATATTATTGTGTCATCAATGATCATTTATAGTTGACATCCGCGATACTGCAAAAATACTTTACGATTTATAATATTACGGCTTACACATATGATATACTCGTAGATATATTATTATACTTTTTTGTAGGACTATTTAAGATAAACATTTCCAACATAGATTACATTATATTGTGTAACTCTAGTGGTTTTAGCAGCGCACGCCAGAATAGCTAGCAAATGGTAGATTTTTTCCTACGTACCTACTTGACACTTATCGTCATGTTTTGGACAACTCACACAATATCTTTATAAATTGTAGCCTATATGTTATTCTGATGTATAAGCTATATTATTGTCAAGTTTCATTTAAATCCATTCAGTAGTTTTTACGTGAAAGAGTAACAAACATCCATCCATCCATCCATCCATACTTACAAACTTTCGCGTTTATAATATTAAGTAAGATAGGCAATTAAATCGCACTTTTACAAGTCAAACAGCTAATTCTCGTTAACAAAGAGAATCGTAAAAACATAAAGTATGATACCTACATTAAATTAATTATTTCTCTATAGTAAACGTAGGAACGGAGGAGGTAGTGGGGAAGAAAAATCTCATTGAAATTTGTGTGCAACGTAACGTGAGCACCAGCGCTAGTGACTGTACCAGGAAGGGGACAGACTGAACATGCAATGTTATAAATCTCAATGTGGATCCTGTATTCGCAAATATTCGCTGAGGACGTTCTTTGTGCTTTAACTATATACTTAGCGGGTGGAGATGTGCAAGAGACGCCGCGTGCGCTGCTTATCCTCCATAGTTCTCGTCATCGGGAAACACTCCACCTCGGTTGGTAATAACATATTTATACAAGAAACCCGCAGGGTTATCATCTTATCATCGCATGACCTTCTGACCGAGTGGAATTTTATTTGTGTCTTTTTAGGGGTTCGTCTGTGCCAATGAAGAGTTTTGCATAATATTTTACTATAGGGAACTCCAAGGCTCGTCTTCTACTGCATTTTTTTTCTATCCTCTGTTAGTTGCACTTTCATGTAACAAAGAAATAATTATACCGAGTTGGTAAAGGCGCTTAGGTATATATCGCTTATTTTTAGATTACAATGTACTCGTAGGTGGCATAAGACCACGGCTACCCTGAACAAGTGAACATATCGATGAATAGGATATAATAATTGTCGGGTTTTTGTTTATGAACTTATTTTTTATTTCAATAATTTTGGGGTTGAAGGTATAACTTGGGTAGGTACCTAAGTCTGAAGAGAAAATATGTTTCGCCCACATCTGAGGCGTAATTTCAGTGATAAATCCTTTATATCAAGTGCGTGCGTGCAAGCAACGCCGCGAGTAGGTAATAATAGATGACAATATACATTTTTAAAATGAGCTACTTAATGCCTTTCATTTGATACCATACAAGGCAGCTACACTTCAAAAACAAATGTTGTGCACGATCTTATTTCCTCTAGAGAGCGGCATATTCAATGTATCGTGACGTCACATAGCGTATACCCATCAGACACTGAAGCGGCGCCTCATTACTACTCATTAGTTAAACTATGCGTAGTTTAGAAGTTATGAGGGAACAGACGAACATACATACAGACATATACATACCGGTCAAACACATAACTCTCCGTTGGCTTCGCCGTACTCGGGTAAAAAGGACTAGTATTTAATGTAAGTAGGAGAGCTACTAAACGGTCAGTGGTGCGATTGCAGAATCTGCATAAATAGACAGTGCTTGGTGCTATTTGAACAGTTGCGTGTTATTAACTGACTTCCAGAAAGAAGGAGGTTCTATGTTCGAACAACCCTTAGCATCAACTCGAAAGCCAAGCAGCCTTAGGGGAGGTCAGCTCAAAGTGGACACCTTAACTTTGAATGTACCTAAAACGTCCAAATTGATACATATTTGAAGATAATTTTATACCAATTGATAAAGCATTTATTCTTCTATTCTAATGTGCAAGTCAAATTGACGCAACTATATAAATAAAAACACAATTGGAAAATTACGAAAACTTGTTAAAAAAACCGCTTTACCCGAGCGAGCGCCTAAAGCGGCCTTGGAAAATGGGCAAAGTGACCAGCCCAAATATTTATAAGATATTATAATTTACAAGTATGTAATTCATGTTTTAAAAAATACATGATGCACAGGAATAATACATACATTGAACCAAGTAAGTGTAGTGTAACTGTACAATGAACAAATTTAATACGATTTGACATGTTTTAGTTCACAGAAATTAGGATAATAATAATTGCAAAAGTGTTATGAACATAACGTTTCTTTATAATTGAAAAAATATAGATTAAGTAAATGTTCTTAACTATCCATTGACCGATATCAAAATGTAATTTTCATAGTTGTAGCCGAACAATGCACATTTATAAAACGATGACCTACCTATTCATCAACAAATGAATAAAATATATCATCATACAAATATAATATTTTTTATAGGAGTCGGGGGTTTTCGTTTACGCTCGTGCTATGTATTTTTATCCCATGACGCCTGAGTTGACTTTCTTTAATCATTGTGCACCATGTAAAGAAAAAATATTTTGTCAGTTTCATATATTTTTAATAAGGGTAAAGTGATCAGTGGCCTCTTTGCCTGGTCCGCTTTGCCTTTTTCGTACATATTCTTTTCACCTTTCATTTTTCTTATTTTTTAAAACATATCGGAACAACTGTTACTCAAACAAGGGTAAACATGGATAATTAATGATACACGCATAATGATAAAACCTAAATATAGAGAGATTCATCCAAAACAATTTGACTTAACTTCGCATTTTTTTAACAAACCAGCCAAAAATCGTATGTGCGGCGCTAAACCACGCGTTTGATCCGACTTTTGTCGGGCGACTGCCCGGGGTGGAGGAGCAGGTCTAGTAGCGCCACACATCGGCAACGCCTCGTGTTTCTTGAAAATGACCGAATAATCGGGCATGGCGTCTTTGCCTGCTATGTCCGCATTGAGCTGACCTCCCCTACTTACTAGGTATGGTGTATTTACTTTGTGTGTCCCTGGGCTCCCTGGGTGTTTATGGTCGCGCAGATGGTATTAAAAGCTGAGTATCACCTCAAAGATAAAGCGTGTTTTCGTGTTAGGTGGCTTGAACCCCTCGCTTCTCTCAGAACTAACTCTACAGTCCCTCGTTACGTTCGATATTTTTTTTTTTTTTTTCCTTTTATTAGAGAGCATTATTAAATTGCACCCTAATCTTATTACAATCTAGCCTTTAACGTGGCTAATAAGTAATTTAATTTTAACTTATTCTTATAAATTGTCTTTAACTAAGAATGTGTCCAATGGCACTTTTCTTATTGTCTCTATTAAGGGGAAGACACTTTTATATTGTGTTCTGTATTGATAGCACTTTAACTACATTGTTTTAATTCACTAACACTAATCACTACACTAACTCGAACGGTTTTGTTCTTTTGAGTCTTCTCACTATGTCTGTGTGGTCGAGAAGCTGAATAGCTTCCACATTCACATGCTGGTGAAGTCTACGGTCATGAGCTTCTGCATATATTTTAACTACTTTGTCGACAAACTCTATGTTTAGGTCCCGGTGGAGATCGTCATTTCTAATGTACCAAGGTGCATTTACAATGTTCCTCAGTACCTTATTCTGGAATCTTTGTATCATTAGTATATTAGTCTGTTTGGTGCAGCCCCACAGCTGTATACCGTAAGTCCATACTGGCTTTAGGACTTGTTTATATATTAATAGCTTGTTATGTGTTGACAGTCTGGAGTGTCTTCCAATCAGCCAATACATCTTTTTATATCTTAGCTCTAACTCTTCTTTTTTCTTCTTAACGTGAGCTTTCCAGCGGAGTTTAGCATCAAGCGTCATCCCGAGATACTTGGCTGTGTTCTCATACGGGATTTGCTTGTTATTTATGTACAGTGGTGAATACTGCTGTTTCTTATTGGTGAAGTCTATATGTATTGATTTGGATTCATTCAATTTTATCCTCCATTTTTTAGTCCAGTCGTAAACTTGGTTGACTGCAATTTGGATTTTTTCTGCCGCTTCTTCATGAGTACTTCCTACAGCCATTATGGCTGTATCATCAGCAAAAGTTCCAATGGTGTTGGTTTCGGTTACAGGAATATCACTGGTGTATAGTAGGTACAGGACCGGACCTAGTACACTTCCTTGTGGTACTCCAGCTTTTATTACCTTCAGTTCTGAGAAGGCGTCTTCTTGTCTGACTCTAAATACTCTATTTGTAATGTATGATTGTAATATATCTGCAAATTGTTTTGGTAATTTATTTCTGAGTTTGTGAATAAGGCCTTCGTGCCAAACTTTGTCAAACGCTTGTGCTACGTCTAGAAATACAGAGGTGCACACGTTTTTGTCTTCTAAAGTTTTCTCTATGACATTTGTGATCCTGTGGACTTGATCTATCGTTGAGTGTTTTTCCCGAAACCCGAATTGATGTTCTGGTATCAGTTTACTACTCTCTATTATCGGTTTTAGCCTTTTGAGTAACAATTTTTCAAATATCTTTGATATTATGGGTAGCAAGGATATTGGTCTGTACGATGTCGATTCGTGAGGCGGTTTCCCTGGTTTTGAAATCATGATTACTTCTGCAACTTTCCATAGCTCAGGTACATGTTTTAGTCTAAATGCGGCATTAATGATGTTTGTTAACTTGACGATTGCTCTTCTTGGGAGATTGTGAAGTATTTCCCCAGATATTAGGTCATAACCAGGTGATTTTCGTGGGCTGATATTTCGCTTTATATGCCGTTCTACTTCTCTTGGAGTGGCTAGTTTTATGTTATTTTCACATTCATATGACATCGTACTAACCAGAGTATGATCTGTCAAGGGAAAAGCTTCGTTTGTTTCCTCTTCATTTGGTTGAAAAATAGTTTTTAAATGCTCCGCAAACCTTTTGGCTTTTTGCTCATTACTAACGGCCCATTTACCTTCCTCATCTTTGATTGGTGGAATTTGAGAGATTGGCTTTTTTAAGTTCTTTGTAGCTTTCCATAAGGAATAATCAGTACTACGGTCACTGGTTAGTTTTTCAAGATACTTATTAGTGGCATCATCATTAAAGTCTTGGATAAGTCTCTTTAACTTTTTAGTTAAGTTATTTAGTATTCTTTTTTCTTCAGGGCACCTAGATTCATGCCACTTTTTTCTTTGCCTTCTCTTTTCTTTTATAAGTTCTAAAATTCTTAAGGGGTATATTTTTCCTTTGGTCCGTTTATTATTGTTATCTGGAGTATTTTTCCAAGCTGACTGTTGGATGTGCATCACAAACTTTTCTACTTCTTTGTTCAAATGTTCCGGTGTTTTGAGTGGAACTTTAAGGTCTATGTTATTATCTAGATCTATCATGAAACTCTGCCAATCTGTAAATTTATTAGTAAAGCTCAGAATTTTTTCTTTGTGTTGTACATTCTCACTTATTTCTAAGAATATTGCAGAATGGTCTGAATTCATGTCAAAGCTTTGTTTCGTTTTTAAGTAGCTTGATGATAAATTCTTAACTATGAAGAAATCTATGAGGTCAGGAATTTTATGGGGGTCTGTTGGCCAGTAAGTAGGCTTCCCAGTAGATGTAACATCACATTTCATCTCTTTTAGGGCATTTAATAGTTCTTTGCCTTTAGTCGTAGATAGTCTGGAGCCCCAGTACGTATTCTTAGCATTGAAGTCGCCTCCTAAGACAAACCTGTTACCAAGGCGTTTTAGAAAACTAATGTAACTGTCTTTTTTAATCATATACCGAGGTGGACAGTAGATTGCTGACAGTGCTGTCTTCTCTAACGGGCGTATTCCGAAGCACTGGTAGAGTCAACGGAGTTTCCTTTTCCTGTCCAGAATCTTGGTACAGTGCTTGAAAAGGAAACATCCTTTTTTCAAAATCAAACCATAATCAATTACTGTTTAATTTAATGTATCATACTTTATGTTTTTATGATTCTCTTGTAACTTTTGTTTGACTTGTAAAAGTGCGATTTAATTGCCTATTTACAATAAATGCTTTGACTTTGACTTTTGACTTTGAGTGTTAAAGGATATCTCTTCGTTTTGATGCTTATTGCCACGGCTTGGATTTCTTTCTCTTCATACTTAGTCTCTTCGTGGTGACAGAGGTTTTCTTTTACGATGACAGCACTACCTCCTCTTGCAGTGTTGTCCGGGTGAAGAGCATGGTATACTTTGTATCCTTTAAACTTCACGTATGATTGTTTTGTAAAGTGTGTTTCTGATATAAGACACACAATCTACATTTTCTATATCTAGGACTACTTGCAATTCGCTCTGGTGGTTTAGCAAACCATTTGAGTTCCACGCCATAATTTTAAGTGGTGTATTCATCTTCGTGACTTATATGTAGCAGTTTTGGCGCTACCTTCAATTTTCTTCAATCGTTCATCAAATGTTGCCATAAACTTCAGGATTTCATCTAACTTTTGGTCACTGTTTGCAGATACCTCAGGAGCAGGTATTGTGTCTCGTGCCGTTACTTGGGCATATGTTATATTTTTGGCTGTGTAGTTGTTAGCCTTTACATTTGTCTTTGGCTGGCTAAGGGCATCGCATTTAGCACTTGGCTCTTTTTTCTTTTGGGGTACTACAGTAGATTTGTTTGTTGTTTTGTTACGAAGTAGCTGTATTTCTTTAGCGATGGTACATCCCCTGTAGTTAGCTGGGTGTGGAGCTCCGCAGTGGACACATTTTGGCTTCTCTTCCCTAGGTTTTATGCAGTCCTTGGTGAGATGTTTACCTGTGCATTTTACACACCTCGGTTCTTTAGAGCAGTACTTTTGGGTATGCCCATAAGCCTGGCATTTCTTACACTGAGGTACCAATTTGTTGGTTTTTATTGGCTGGATTTCTACGCTACATCCTAGCACAGTTTTGATGTTGTATATTTTATTTATCTCTTCATCATTAGAGAAGGTCAGCATGAACATGTTGAGTGGCTCTTTCGTTTTCCAGCTCAGTTTGTTGACTGCTTCTACGATCTTGAGGCCTTTGTTTTGTAGGTCTTCTACTATCCTCTCTGGTTTGCATGAGAAATGCAGTTTTTTGGCCATTACTCGTATTGGCCTCACTTGTTTGTTCTCATAAGAGTGCCAAAAGCAATTTCTGAGATCAAGGGCTTTAGTTATTGCTCTGTATGCTTCGTCATTTTTAGCATTTACTTTAACAGTGCCCCCGTGCATCATTTTAACGCTGAACCCATCCGTCACTTGATTTTCAGACAGATAGTCGTAAAAGTTTTGGTAGTTTTTTACTCCATCAACTACAATTGGTGGAGGTAAAGGAACTTTATGGACTTTTTCATTACTTTTATTGTTCTCATTACTAGTTACGTCTAGAGCGGGAGAGGTGTTCAATTTTCTCTTCTTTCTTGTTTTTGAACGTATCCACTCTGTTTCTGTAGCGAGCTCTTCCTCGTCCGTGGTATATTCAACACGCGGAGGAGAAATATTAGTCTCCATGGTGGTTGGTGTTGGTTTGACTGCGTTTTCCGCCATGCATTTTAGCTGTTCCTGCAGAACCTCTATTTGATTCTGTAGTTCGGTTACGAGACTTTGCAGCTTTTCACGCTGTTTTTTCTCTTCGCAAACATGCTTGTACAGAAGATGTTCAGTCTCCGTTTCTAGTGTGAGCTTCTTTGGTGAACTCATTTTTGTTGGATTGGTAACAAAATTAAAGCAAGTGTTAACTTCGCCTTAACTATTACTAGCCATCGGTCGCCAGCCTCGCGCAATAACTAGGTCATCGCGGCGCGGCCGTCTCGACGGCGTTGTTGTGATACGTTAGCACTTTACACTGTTGGTACGCGCGGTCGCAAGCGACACAACTATTCTCAGCGAAAATTGAACGATCACTGATGATCACTGCTTTGCACCCTCTTGGTGCATAATCTAGGTTTTATCCTACTAACTGCGTACGTTCATTGAAGTACCTACAGATCCCGGCAAACATAAGCCATCTCTCACACTTTGCCAGTTTTTATACAGATCAAGTAAGTCTTCATGTGTGGAAGCAGTGATCAGCTATATTATATAACTAATAATCATTATCTTTTCGTAAAAATAAACGAATGACTTTCAGGTCAGGGTTCACGCTCGCGCTGATGCAAAATCCACTGCGCAGGGGATTTTTGGAATAAGCCCATAAAGTAATTAAGTAAGTATCACTAATTTCGTGATTTTCTGCCCCTCCTCCGCTCTTGTCACAGTTGAGACCTCGCCTCCTCGCAAGTGTGACGTCACATACCTTGCAATATTACAGCAACACAAGTTGAAAATATATTTAAGCTTTCCGTTAATAGTAAAAAATAAAATGTATAAGATTTTGAATTGTGACTCACGCAACTTAGGAGCCCTACCACCCCGAGTCACACAACGCCACACTTTGCTGAGCCCCTCCCTCGTCCTAAACGTGTCACGTACTTTATGGATGATCCTAAAAGTACAGACCTCACTCTTGTATCCGTCTCAAATGTAGAGACTCCCGGATTTGCTTTTGGGTAGTTCATCCATGTAGAGACTATTAACAGCTTCTTTTTTTTAAACGTATCCCCCACACTAGGATCGCTCCTGTATCGTGGGTACCTCCCGCTTACAGACATACAATTTCACATACACATCACACCCAGACCAGAAACATATATCTGTGGATCGCACTAATATTTGTTCCAGGCGGGGATCGAACCCGCGACACCAAGCGCAGCAGTCCGATCGCTCAGCCACTACGCCAAACGTGCCGTGTAACCACTATCGAAGTGTTCTAGCAGCCCGTGAGAGCCAGCCTCATTCTAGACTCGGCATGTTAACCACCTTCGATCATATCGTCACTTAGAAATGGGACAGGGTTGCAGTAAAACAAGGTGCTACAATGATATTCCTTTATCAATGTATTACTTACTGTATATAATATAATATTTTAAATAACAATACTAAACGGTAAATACCTAATTCATTACTGAAGTCTCCAGGTACCACGGTGCACATATTAAACGGCTCATTTGTCCATGTCCATGTCCATGTCCAGGTCCATGGTCCTCGTAATGCGTGGGCCACACTGTCGTCATCGTCAACAGCCAAATCCAAAATGAACCAAAGACAAAAACTAAGGGAACGTAAAAACTCGGGATATTCAATGGCAATGCCAATGCCATACATCCCGATTATGTGGCTACACTTACGGCGAACCTCGAATGACGTCAAACAACGGGATAGTCAATAGGATATCACGAGACGTGTGGCCCCAGCAGCGATAGTTTCAGTTTCAGAAAGTATTAAATAGTGGGGGATCTGTTAGATTCATAATATTTCATAATATTATTCTGACCGGCTCGGTAGATGCCGCTCAACCTAGATGTTTTGCCTTCGCACGATATTTCAAGGTAGTTCGGATGACAACATTACTATAATTCGGTATCATGGAGCTGATCTGATGATGGAGCCGGGAGGTGGATAGTGGAACTCCTCAGTGGCCGCTAACATGAAAGAGAGAGGCAAGTGGAAGTGAAAGTGAGCGCGGCGCGCGAGCCAAATAATAATATATAACTTAAGGCGACGTGGCACCGAGTTTCAGGCTTTTGAAGCTACAAAACCAACGCCAGTTTTTTTCCATTCATACTATGTCAAAGTCTGCCACACAATTAAAAATGCCAAGATGTACAGTTTTACAGCCTAAAAGGAAACATATTATTTAAGACATACGGCAGATTTTCAAATAAACAGCGGTTGACTTATAGGCCTTTATTGACATTGACTTTCAATATTATATTTTTTGGCGACAGCGGTTCTGATACAGATGTAAAACTAGCCCACTTCTATATTGTCTCTGTTCTGTGGCTGCTAGTATGCCGCTCGAGTTTGTGCTCATACGATTCGTTGTCGAGCCCGGTAGATCGGTCTCGGTAATGAGGGTCTGGCGGCTTACCATGGCGTCTTATTGCGATCCAATCGAGGACCTAAACAGAATCTTTTCACTTTAAATAATAGTTATACAAGGCTTTCGATGTCATTTAGGTAGACGTCAACTATACTTTAGAGTTAAAATCAACCTAAATTGAGCGTCGAGATGTCACAACAAGACGTCACGGTACGAATAAGTAGTAAAACGATTCTGTTTAGGTCCTCAACTGGATCGCAATAAGACGTCACGGTAAGCCCCCTGGTGATGGAGTCAGGAGACGGATAGTGGAATTCTCAAGCGTGTTTTTTAATTACACATTTTTCTTCTTCACACACTCAAAGTTCGTTCAATATGTGGACCGCAGTAACATTAGAATTTATAAAGTTGAATTTATGAATTATTGTTTGATTTTCCTCGTTCTTGGTGGGCATTGGGTTTTTCTGTGTAGGTGGAAACATATTTGTGTACATACCTACCTAATACGTCGATAATGGCAACAACTAGATTTTTTTTGTCTCTATTTTTGGTCAAATCAAAACTGCTTGGCTGTATCCAATTCAAAATTCCTGTATCTATATAAAAAGTTAGTTGAAATGTTGAAAACCACAATGTTTTTCTGGGGTAATTCCGAAGTACCAATGTGGTGAGAAAGAGATAAGCGATACTATAAACAAATTTGGTGATAATTATAGTGTGTGAGGGATAATTATGATCGAAAAACAATTGCAATCCTTCGATGAGGATGCAATTAAGTCCAATTTTGAATCATTTTGGTATACCTAACCCCAAGATAGTTCGTAATTACCCGTACCTATTGCAAAAAAATATGACTCGGTATTTGAAACGCTCAGTTTACAGAATCCAGCTGCTAGGTACATAATATGTAATAGTTTACTAATTTTAAGTACCTAAGTATTCAATTTTTTCTTTAGTAAATAGAGTTAGAACAAATAATGGCAGTAGGTAAATGTAAAACTTCTTTGAATATAATTAACCAAGAATAACCGTCTACTCATCTCATCGAAATTCCTATCTGAGTTACCCCAATGCACCTACCTACTATACTAACTGCGTGTGCGGTCATTAAAGTACCCACTGAACCCTACATACATAAGCCATGCCTCACCTTTGCCAGTTTCTATACAGATAAAGTCTTCATGCGTGGAAGCAGTGATCATCTATACCTAATAATTGTTATCTTTACGCAAAAATAAACAAATAATGTCGGGTCAGGGTTCACGCTCGCGCTGATGCAAGACTTTGCAATACAAACCTACCTACTGACGCGACTACAATACTTAGTTATAGTGGACAAGCGAGCGCTTACCACCGGGTGGACGACCTGCTCGAGTCGTTGAAGACAAAACGATGACCTAGTATCTAGGAAGCTAGCAGCGGGGACATTATACTCAGGGCTCGCTCATGAGAAGGCCTGTTCAGCTGCTTATCGCGCCTACGCCCCCACACATGTCATAATTATGGGTAAAATATACACTGCGTGTTATCGTAATGATAAGAAGTAAAACAACAGTGTGAAATAATATACGGTACTGTGGTCATCTGGCTGGGAATCCACATGAGTTAAATATACGTAGGTATATAATATGTCGCAGCCAACAACTACCCATTCAATGATGTTGAGAATCTCGATATACGACGATAGAACAAGATATCTACATCTAGATAGTTAAGTGATGTGAGTGTCAGTATATCCGGAAGTTCGAATCTAGCTTGGTATTACTTATTTTCATAAAATAACTTAGGTACTTGTACCGCGTAGTGCAGAGCTTTAACAGCTAGGTGTATGCTAAGATTTTCAAATGGCATTATTTCGGGCTTCTGCCATCCACCTAGCTCCTTGTGGTAGTGGATGCTCAGCATATGGTCAGTGTAGTATTTGCCAAATCCGAGATCTGTCGCTTCTGGTTTCGGTCGCAACTGATAAGGAGCCGCCAGTCTAACTTGAAGGTCTTCAAACTGGAATATTCAAAATGTGTTCAACAAAACAAGATGATATTTAACCTATAGCTTCTATTATATCGACTATAATGTGTCAAGTATATAGGGTGTTTGAGAAATGAAAACAAGAAGAAACCTCTTTATTCTACAATCTATTAGATGAATTGCAATTGTAATAATTAGGGGTTCCGTACCCAAGGGGCATAACGGGACCCTATTACTAAGACTCCGCTGTCCGTCTGTCTGTCGGTCTATATCTCATGAACCGTGATAGTTAGACACTTGAAATTTTCATATAGATGATGTATTTCTATTGCCGCTATGGCAAGAAATAATAAACAACAGAATAAAATAAATATTTCAGGGGGCTCCCGTACAACAAACGTTATTTTAGCTGTTTTCGTCGTTAATGGTACTTACGGAACCATTCGTGGCGAGTCCGACTCGCACTTGGACGGTTTTGTATTATTACGATTACTAGTGCATACCTTGTTATTACCCAACCTATGGATTTCAAAAAAACCAGGGCATGCATTCGGATGTTATTAACAAACATAAGTTATTAGGTATTATTTTCAATATCGTGACGTCCACCAATACACGCTGAGTATAAGCCATTAAAGGCACATAGTCATCTAAATCAAACCATGCCTATGGTGACTAAACTTATGTAGGTACCTAAACGGGGGTGAATAGGAATCGAGGTCTGAATAGGGACAAAACCGTTAATGAAATTTGATACAGAATAAAAAAAATGAAATACCTGCATTATAGTAGTAAATTATTTCACCACATGGTAGAATATTAAATCTTTTATATGGCATCAGCAAACCGGAGTGACGTTTGACAATTTTACGAAATAATTGTTTTAAAAAAGAGGTCTTCACACAGTGTAGTTTATCATGCTACAAAACAGCTTGGAAAAAAATGATAAATTTGAATTTGTCTGTGAAGTAAGTAGACAAACTACTTGCTAATATATTCCTGAAGGTAAACTAGAGCAGCTTAGGCTAAATTTATTGTACATTCTGTTATAAATCGATAAATCTTAGGGCTTGTGATTTATATTTATTTGCGAGGTTAATGGAGACGCTAGTGGGGTGAATGGGAACGGCTCTGGGTCTTAATAGGAACGCCATACTTAGCCAATAAGGACGAGAGAGAGGTGATTTGGAACGGTAAAGTTTGTATAGGGATCTGGTTGTCACTAACTTTATAGTTATGATCCGGCATGATGCTAACCATCAGACAAGTTTCGAGCCAATTATGCTGCTCTTTTTTGTTCTATTGTTGATTGTTACTAGTTGTATTGCTTGTACTAGAAGTAATATTGGTATTGTTATGTCTTGTTTCAGAAAATAATTATGCCTAGTACATATAAGAGCAATAGTAAAAGCTACACTTAGTACGCTACAAACAAAGGCATTTTATAAAAAAGAGATCTCAAACTATTAATATATAGTAATACTATTAATACAAACGAACCTGAAAAAAGTGATGATTTGGCTGAAAATAACCACACCAAAACTATGACCACGGTAAACAAAGCCATGAGAAATAAACATGACGAAGTCTTTAAGTAACCATTTGATACATCTACTAAACCTATCTACTATTAGTTACCTACCTGCCCATTTTATTTTTGACAACCCAGTGCGTTTATCCCAATTCACCCCATTCGTGTTCCACATCACCCCGGGTTAAGTCTAAATAGGGACGGCATATATTTTCGTCAAAATAATAATGATTATCGTGTCTTATGTAATTAATATCATATATTATTATCTTGAAGATTTTGCTACCGGAGATAAAATGATAAAGTTTTCGATGTGCTATTCAGACTACAACATAGACCAATTTTAGCGTGAAGTTCGACTTTGTGCCTATTCACCCCTGTTTACGGTACGTATCTAAATAGTAACAAAAATAGAATAAAAGGTGACAAGAACTACCCACTTAATTTTCATATACCCACTTAATTTTTATATATAATACTTCAAATATGTAGGTAAGTACTCTGCTTAGTAGATAGGTAAGTAGTTCATCAATATATTTAGTATTTATTATTTTGTATTGTTTTGTATACAATTCTAATTAATATGTTTCTTTTCGTGGTTAATTTACAACTTCACCAAGCAACATTACAGCGTTCATAGTAGGTATTCATAGTATCCCACACTTCGATCAAATGTATTAAATCGTAGCCTCAATGCGACATCGGGTTCCATAATAATTATTCACAGCACGCAAAATTATAGAGGCAAGTCTACTAATTACTACTAAAACTACTAAACGAAATTGGCAAAAAATGAGAACCGACTTTGTTCTACGATTGCGACGAAATTCCTGTTTAACTAGTTTCCTGAATGGTATTTAGGCATTCAATCAAATATAGCTAGGCAATCGGCTGGGATCGTTAATGTTTTACTACTTGCCTAGCCTAGTCATTTAAATTTAGTTCCACTTTTTGCCTCCTGGCGCTGAAACTCATACAATGTCTTATGGCACCAGCTGAGCAAGCGACAATACTGTTAGTGTTTATCAGTTTTTGAACTTAGGATTACCAAATAACATTATTGTTACGTTGTAGGTTATCTACCTACTTGAATAAACAATTTCTAAAGTCAGATATTTTATATTTTTTTATCAAATTGTCTCGGTCACCCTATTGTATATAGGTATGGCCTAAGCATCAGCTAGCCAGTTTATTAAATGTTGTATTTGATGATACGGCTGAATATATTATTCAGAAAACTAGTAAACCGGCGTTTCAAAGCGTTTTAAAGCGACACCAACTCTCGCTGTAGGGTTCTCATAGTAACCTGCTCCCCCTGGTTCCAGCCTGCAGTGCTGGGAGCGTTGTTGTCGGACACTGGAAGCCTGCAGCCTGCGCCGCGGTCACTAGTCGCGGGTGCGTAGGTACATAGCATGAGATCACGCTCAGCTCGGTGTCAAGTGTCGAGTCTCTGTTGTTTTTGTACTGATTAACTTCACGCGTGGAAACAGTGACCATCTATCTAAAGTAGGGTCATTGCGTTAGTTTGCCGGCCAGCTTTGGCTTTCGGCCTTTGGGCTGTGGTGTTACAGTATAATTAAGATTATAGCAATAAATTAAGGTACTTACCTGAAAAAAAAAAAAATTATCCGAATCATTTGAAATTAGTTGCCTAAAATCTGACGAGGCTTGAACTTCTCTGACGAGGAATTTCTAATGAATTATTCAGTTTGACACCGGCAACAGAAGTGCCACAAGGTGTGCAATTGAACGAAAAAAATAGTGGCGCACGTGATGATTAAACGATTTTTGTAGGCTTTTTTATAAGTAAAAACGATGACATGCATATTTTATATTTAAGGCAAAAATAATATATTTTCTTTTCAATACCGATTTGGATAAATATAATATTCATTATTTTAATAATATTTTGTAATATTTCTCTATACTTACAATATTTTGTGAGATTACGCATTTGTCATAGAACACTCGACATTTTGAAGTCAGTTTGTGAGTGACCCCGGGTGACATGGGCTACTTTTTATCCCGTAAACATTAACGGTTCCCGCGGGATAGCAGCTAACACGGGTAAACCGCGAGGCGCTTCTATCGGCTATTCTGCGTCGAACGGCGCATCGTGCTGTCGGTGTGTGTCCATTGATAGCACTCGTGGTAACTGTTATCTGCACTCCGATGAACTCTGAACTAAGTATTTCATGACATAATATCCATTGACGTCAACGCCCTGCTCGGATAACCTCCCTTGTCGACTGATGGTACGCGCACCGCTTTGTCACCTACATCTAATATTATCTTATCTATATTAATAAAAGAAAGTCGCGTTAGTTACACTTTTTATCACTCAAGACCGGCTGAAAATTGGTAGGAAGATAGCTGAGACCCAGGAGAAGGATATAGGATATTTATCCCGTTACCACAGGAAAAAAATTGAAACTGGGAATAATATATCTGGTAAAATCGGGTTGTACAGTTGACTACTGTCACTAATTGTGACTCATAGAGACAATGACAGGACAACGTCTGTCGGGTCAGCTAGTGATTGATAAACTTGTGCCCGATAGCGGTCAAACGACAAAGATTTGATAATGGTTAGGTACGGATAAAAGTATAACGGTACAGAGATACTTAGTTTTAATTGAATGGATTATGTTTGTAGATTTTACAGCACTAAACCTACACATAATACTTAACCACTGTTATAGGTAGGTACATAATATGAGGCAATAGACAGGATTTGAAAGCAGTGGCGACACCTAGGCTGAGAATATACGGACTTTAATATAATGTTACACGTACCAATAAACCTTCTTTTTTGGTTTAATTTAAACATAATAATTGATAGGCCACACTATCGTCATCGTCAACGCCCACCAAAACCAAATTAAACCCAAATTATAAAACAGATGAACGTCAAAAATCGGTTATTCAATGCCATATCCCAACTATGAGGCTACACTTACGGAGAACGTCAAACAACGGGATTTACGGGATATTCAATGGGATATCACGATAGGTGTGGCCTCTGCATAAGAGTTATATTATCGAGTGTCCTAGATCGATTGGGTTTCGTATTTATTTAGGCACAGTGCAAGGCTTTGACGTATTTATCGAGTTGCTAACTGTTACCGCGCCTTAAAGTGAATTGTTGAGACGTCGCCTTATAACAAGATCCGACATGAAGCATCTCCGTGTGGATTAGGGCTTTCAATCTCGAGACATGGCGCCGTCCCGGGACCAAAAAATCGAGACTCGCTGCGGTCTAAAAAATCCCGGAAAAAACGAGACTTTCGAGACCGTTTCCAAAGTAGGTTTCCACACATATAGACTGGCTGTATAGTCCATAAAACATGGTATTTTACTTGGCACACGACAGACAACGCATAGATAGAGTAGTTTCTCCCTTTGGCAGGTAATATTCAGCTTACTTCCACCGAAAAAATCGGATTCTGGTAATTATGTGCACGATAATTAGAAGCAGGCTAAGTAATTATATAAGTGTACATGATATTTTAGCCTGTGTCAGCTATCCAGCTTAATAAACCATTTAATCAAACAGTTAGGCAAATGACTTGGATCTGTCGCACGCAGTCAACTACCTAGTTGAATCAGCCGTTTAACATTCTAACCTTTTCACTATACGGCGCCGTTTAACTAGCTTCCTGAATGGTATTTAGCATTTCAATCAATCAGCTCGGCAAATATCTCGGTACGATAACGATTAACTATTTCCCTGACCAAGTTTTCTAACACCTATCACTGAAACGCACTCACTGTCAATATGGCGCCAACGAGCAATATTTGTGTACTTACATAGATCTCAGTTTTTGATTACATCCTTACCAAATAACAATACCTACGGATTATTAAAAAAAACGATTTTTATGTCAGATTTTTAACCATAGAGTTATTGTATGAATGGCCTTAGCATACGCCTGCTGTTAATTAAATCTTGTATAAGACTCTACGGCTGAACGGCACCGTTTAGTAATAAATAATGATAGGCTTGGACGGTAGTGTGTTGCGACATATCCAAGCCATTTGCCGAGCTGTTCGGTTGAATGGCTGACTATCATTCAGGAATCTAGTTGATCGGTTCCCTACCTGTAAAAAGTCTAAGCGGTGAATCGAACGCCTTGGCTGCGATAGATACGTATATTTTCACTTATATAAAAATAAATATCTACTACCTACATAATTATGCTTAGGATTAACTTTATTTTGTGTTGTTGTTGTCACGCCCATTGATGGTACCTAACGAGATGAAAATGAGAGTTAATTTAGTAGAATTTTGTGCTCATAACGAGTTTTAAGTAGGTACTGTTGAAGTAAGTCTAAAAAGTCTCGAAATTCCCGGGACTGTAAACCTGAAAGTCTCGAGTCTCGAAAATGCCAAAAATCGTCGAGAATCTCGAAATTTTTGAGACCGAGATTCCCGGGATGAAAGCCCTAGTGTGGATAGGTGCAACAGCCAACCAGCGTCGAGTACTCGACTGACGTCACACGGGCCGCATCGAACCACCTTCAGGAGGATGACACTGCCGTTACCGCTCTCGAAGAACGTACCTATCTCTAACCTATTATTTTCAAAAAACATTGTAAAATCGTAATAAACGTAATAAACGTCAGTATTAAAGTTAAACGCTTCATTTTTCGTCTACGCCTCCGACTACAACACTGGAACCTATCACATAGGAACGGAACCTGTAAATCGCATAGCTGATCGGCCGACTGCCGAAACACTAACAAAGGTTTAGTTAGTTGATATAAAGAATAGTCTTATCTTTTGACAGAGATGATAATATTATAGCCAGGGGCAACGGACCTCCGCAAGGGGGGTAGAGTCGAGCCGACACAGCGCCACGGCCGCCATGCCACAGCGCCACGGCCGCCATGCCACAGCGCCACGGCCGCCATGCCACAGCGCCACGGCCGCCATGCCACAGCGCCACGGCCGCCATGCCACAGCGCCACGGCCGCCATGCCACAGCGCCACGGCCGCCATGCCACAGCGCCACGGCCGCCATGCCACAGCGCCACGGCCGCCATGCCACAGCGCCATAGCCGCCATGGCGTGAGCTGGCGGTCGATCTAAGCATTGCTTATTGCAAATCACTGCCATGTTTTAGTAATATTAGGTCCGGAGTCGAAATAAAAATCGAATAGGTATATTTTGATACACGACATTTATTTATAATTATTATAGGTACAATTTTACAACAGATATTGTTATCCCATGGAAAGTATATTAGTTACCTACAATGCTATTCTACAACTGGACGGCGTTATGAAATAACGGAAGAAGCGACGAATCAGTAAACTGAGAAAAAGAGCTTCAAAGTTTTGAAATTTAAATATTATGTTGCTGAGAGCACAATATTTATGTTATTGGTGTGATTTTTACTTAAGTGATATATTATTAGGTATGTATATTTTATTTTATAAAAGAACATATTTTTGTATGATGCATACTAGTGCATAGTATAGAAGATATTGTCATTTTTCCGCTTAATTCCATATTACGTTTTACATTATTTGTACGATTTTAAAATTGCATTATGGAATCAGGCGGCATTTTGTCATTGAATACGTTTATACAATTTAGTTTTGGGGGAAATAAAGGGTTTAAAGAGATTACATCCAGAGGCAAAATAGTTAGTATATATTACCAAAAATAAACAAAAACTTGTTTTTTGACAACAAAACAATCGGATTGTCTCGTTTACAAAAGTCTTCTTGTTTACTATTTTCTTCTCCATGTTATTCGTACTAAAAAAGTATTTTTTTTTCATCTTACATACTTGTGGTGGGGTTCTTTTTCTTGGCACTTTTGATGACGAAGAAAATAGTAAACAGGAAGACTTTTGTAAACAAAACAAAAACCAATTAGCTAAAAACAAAGGAAATTTTGTTGGATAAGGATAAAGAACATGCTGTGTATATGAAATCTTATGAAGAAGAGTTTAACGAACTAATTATTGAAAAGAAGTTGAAAGGGAAGGCGTTAAAGGTAGTTGAAGACGACATTACCACGCTGTGGCCTCAAGGAAAAGAAATACCATAAGCCAAACTGGACGATTTACAGTCCATGCTTGCACAAATTCCAAGAGACTGCCAAGCCTTTTATAAATCTCTTCACGAGGATGTGAATCTGATGGATGACTTCGATGGGTATAGGGATTCACTTGATTTTATCCAAGATGATATTGAAACAGAGAATGATTTAATATTGTAATAGTTACCGGTAATGAAAAAAAATTAAATATTATTACTGATCACAATAATAATATGTACCTAGGTATTGACGTAATAACAGTAAAATTATGTTAAAATATTTTACTTATAGTACATACTAATTATAGTTATATAATATTCGTATTAACATAATATATAAGACTGATTAAGATGACTGTCTAAAGACACTCAATGTCAAATTGATGATAATTTTGTAAAGTTTGTATAAAACAGCAATTAATGTGAAGCATTATCAAAGTTTTAAATAAATTTTAATTCTTACCTATATAAATTGATAGTTTTATTTAAAAAAATGTACCCAAATCAACAATTTTATAGTTTGGGTCTTTATTGAGAAACTAGATGTAAGTCAAAGCTCTAAAAAAACATCATTTCTCAAAAAGGATCCACATGCCCTTTTATTCAAATATATTTAACATTAAAAAAGTATTGTTAATGAAACTTGTATAATAAATGAAAACATAAAAAAAAATCTTAACTTAACACAAAACAAAATAAAATAAATTAATATCACTGTGGCAATACTCAGTCAAACTTCAAACTGCTCTACTGAAAAACTAGAGTAATGTGGATTGGATCCTTACTGCTAAACTACGTCCAAATGAAAAAATATACCTTAATAAAAAATCGAAAACGTAAAGCAATTTTTACTCATTAGCCCAGTGGAATTAAATATTAAAATCGCGAAGCGATATTGGTGAAATCCCTCGTCCTTTGAAAAAGGTCACTAATAAAATGTTTTTGTACGTTTAATCAACTTTCATTTAAGTACAAGACGAAGTCTGTGACACTAATAGTTCACTTACAATCTTGAAGGTAAAAATGGGATTTGAAGAATTGGCGCAAAATGCATTAAATCATATAAAAAGGATAGAAATACGTTTTCAGTTGTGGCCACCTTGCTATACTGAAAGCTAGTTAATCGTACTACATCATTGTTTCAGTGAATTTTTTCATAGGACCAGGGATTTTACCAATATTCTGCTTCGAACGGAAGCAAAACTGAAAATTGTAATTTTTCCGGAAAAACTTACCGTATTTGAAGGGCCACAGTTTGATCGTTATAGGGTTTAAATAGCTGCGTTTGGGTTTCAATTTTTGCAAATTTTATTAACCTTATAAAAGTCCAGAAGTGCACTAGTCCAAAACGCATAGTGTATGACTTATAGAGCAAAAAAGTGAGAAAAGTCTCAAAACTTCATAGTTTTTTGCGTGTTGCCCAGCTAGCACAAGTTTTCCAAAGTTGCTAATATGGATTTAGGTATACCATAATATCCTTACTAGTCCATACAACCTACCAAAAATGCAGTACCACATCAAGCATTTCGATTTTAGCCCTTTTTTAGGTATATCTAATTCCAATGGGTTATAATGATTGTTTGATTCTCAATCAATGAAATAGATGAACCAATGGATACTCAATAACGAACTATGTGCCTATTTTTGGTGGGTAATTTGATTTTGCATTTTAGATATTATAGTTGTTTCATAATGAAACAACGAATTCAGTCAAATGTCTCAGGATTTAATTCGTTTAAGTTTAATAAAACCTTATTTATTGTATTTCGGAATAGCGACTTAGGCGCTTAGTTTGGTATTACAAAGCGATAAAATGCATAGAACCTAACACTTTAAGACATGTCGCTTGATGCACCCCTCTCTATTTCAGGTAGGAGAGTTGATTTTTGAACAAAAAAACGACTAGGAATATACTTAGTTTAAAGTCTTTACAATCGAACTGCATCATTAATGTTCGTGTAATTCGTTATTTCATAACGCCGTCCAACTTATTTGAAATTATAATAACATAACCTAAGTAGGTCTAGCCAGATAGTGTATATAATATGTATAATTATAGTCGTACTTAATGAACTTCGACGAGTTTCACGACGAGAAAGAAACGAGAAATTCTCGTTTCATGCGCGGCGGAGTTCTCAGCCGGGGGCGGGGGTGCTCCACTGCGGAACAAGAGCCGGCAGCGGACGGAGGCGGCAGGAGACAGCCGCCCCGGGGCAGCTGGAACGCACAGGCGCACCGAACATTCAATACAAGTTTGTACATAAGAATACAGTTTGCTATGTCTGTCTGTTTGCTCCGGCTAATCTCAGGAACGTCTGGATCGATTTTGACGGGACTTTCACTGGCAGAACCCTGAAGTTTTGAGTTTTGTAGTAAAATTATGCTAGTTCTACTTAAATAGTCAACGCGGCTGAACCAGCAGGGCACAGCTAGTAATACCTACATACATGAAAAAGCTATTTTATTTTGTAGTATTTTCAGTGGAATACGTCTTTAGTCTTCTGACAATACTATCCATTCTAGACATCGATCAACATGAACGAGTAGTACCAGTAGGTAGGTACTGAACGTGCTGTATTACCTCGATGTTAAACTGCAGCGGGACAGTCGTAGCGGATCTCTGCTGCTGTGTCCTCGTAGTAATAGAACTGCATGTAGTTGAGGGCCCCGAGGTCCGCGTCGTCGCGGGATATCAGCGCAGTGCTGTCCCCCTGCTTGCGGAGCTGCAGGGTGCCTGAACAGTGGACGTGTGCGCTCAGAGCAAGGCACACACAACATGCTGGTGGTTGAATTGAGAACCTTCTCCGTTTTGAAGTCGGTTAATAGGAGCTATGCTTCCTGGCGCCGTGACATCTCCCTGCCCCGCGGCTTCGCTCGCACTGTTACCCGTTTTTCAGCGGAAAAGCTTTTTGCTATCAATCTTAGCTATGTGCACACACGGCTGCTCTACGCAGTGTATGGCGGTGCACACTACTGCCACAGTGTTAAATCATTATAGTTAATCCTTCTAGTATATACTACACCCACGCTCTACTTCCCCCCCCCCCCCTTTTACTCTCAGAGCACCCTAGAGGCGTGTCTGTAAACACAATCTAAGAAGAGCTGCAACTTACCGTTGTCTATTCTGACGTAGAAGAACCTGAAGTGAGTAGCGGAGAGTATGTCGGGAGTGGAGACGTCTGCAACACCGGCCCAGTGGCCACTGGTATACTTGTCTAAATACGTGCGTTGATTGTTGTCGTATCCAATATCTGTTGATATTAAACAATAAACATTATAAATATAACTAACATTATAAATTAACATCATGGGTTTCCAACAAAATTCTACAAAACCTATTTTATGTTGTTAAAGCCTAGTGAGAGGCTGCCAAGCAGAAGTTCGCGGGTTCAAATCCCAGTGGGGGCACATAACGTACCGTGATTCTTGTAACAACATAAACACGTAATTATCATTCGCTTTTCAGCGAAGGAAAACATCGCGAGGAAACCCACTGTCGCGAGGATTATTTCGGAGGTATGCATCCACCGAGCCGGGCGGGTCCCCGTGGTGGAGCACAGCTCATCCTCCTGCCGGCAGTGAAGCGCGCCCCGGGCCCAGCAGTGGGCGGATGTGCGTTGCGACATTGAGCGAGTGTTATTATTGTTATAGACTTAGAAATATTGTTGTCGAGCATAATGAGGTGGTTAGGTACACACTTATGTAGTATCGAATATCCGCGGTGTATGCGCTTCCTGTATCCATCAGCAGGATAGACACGTCTCCCTCCGCCCGCAGCCCGACGCGCGCCTCGAGGAGCGCGAGGCGGCCGGCGGCGTCCCTCCGCAGCGCGGCGCGGCCGAGCGACTGCAGCGAGTAGCCAGGAGACGCGCTGTTACTGCCGTCCAGGGACACCTCCTTACAAGGCAACTCTGGAAACAAAGTCACGCTTTACGAAAATGCTTTTGCGAAATTTTGAATGAACCTATGAATTTAATGGATTGTATTACCTACTATCAGGTGTAGATAAATAGATAACTCTTTATTGATACCAAAATGTAGGTACAGAACACAGGAAGGACAAACTTAACAATAGGTACAATGGGCGGATCTGTACCAGCCGACCTTGGATGGACAAGACCTTTGCATTTTGTACCGACCTGTTTAGCTTCGTCGCGTTGTTTGTCCGCGACTCCTAAACTAAGCAACCAATTGTTAGATTTGATCTAACTTGAAAGATAGGATAGCTTACATCTCGATTTTATTTTTATTCATGGCTTCGCACGGTTTGTGCATATAGCCAGTGTCAAGTATTTTATTATTTAAGTATTTCTTAATTTCACATTAAGAAAGTCACAGCAATATAGCAAATCGTGGTCAAGTAGTCAAATCAATTATTTACATCGTCATAGTCACGATTCAGTAAAGTAGTGGATGCTTTACGGAAACTTCCGGGGAGTTTTATAAATATGCGAAATGACACGTTTTTTGAGTTTATTTAATTCGCCTACACTCGTGGACGTTAACGAACACTTAACGATTGATATTCCACCCACATGACACATTAACACTCGAAGAAACACAAGTTTGAGAAAATAATACAAAACCAACAACGTCTCACTATCGGATTCCCGCCAAAACTCCGACAGATACTAAATAGGTATAGTAAGAGAAAAAGACAAAAGTGTTGCCAACCGGCATTATAAAATTTCCTCTAAAACTAACAGTGTGCGTTTGCGAATATTAGAATAAATTTAAGAAGTTTGTAATTGCCGCCTATAATCTGTAGGTGTGTGTAGAATTATGACAACAATGCAACTTGGTTTTAAAAGATTGAATTTGATTATTTTTTTATTTGAAAGTGAACGTGACTACTTGTGAAATATTCTTACGTTTTTTAATTGTATACCTACTCATTATATTTCTCGCAATCTCGGTATGAACAATTGTGTGTTTTACGCGGGTCTCAGACGACTCACTCATACTCGGTTCTATGTAAAGTATGTAAAGTACCTATGTAAAGTAAATATTGAGTCGTTTTCGTCCCTTGTAAAACAATCTACTATTTATAGTTTACCACACTGCAAGTAGGCCACACTGTAAAAGACCCCAAAAAAAAAAGATTAAAAAAAACACACTGCTAGTCAATTTACAGACAACTTACTAGTAGTGGATGCTTTACTGAAACTTCCTGGGAGTTTTAAAAATAATCCAAAACTACCATTTTTTGGGTTTGTATCACGCACTTGTGCACGTTAACGAAAATTAATTGATTCATTATGGTTCTGTCTAATATTACACAATGACATGGTCACCCGAAGAAACAATTCCATAAAAATACAAAATCAACAAGTTCGTGTTACTCTCAAGGCACCGACGCATCCCCGCCAAAACTATTATAGGTAGCAGGTATACTTAAAATCCATTTCACGAAAGAAGTCCCGCGGATTTTTTACATATTGTTGCGGTTTAAGGAAAAGGCGCCATCTATGGAGGAGTAGTAGGAGTTAGCTCACTGTGCGGCCGCTTGTATTCGAACAGCGCCATCTCTGGACAAGAGACCGTACTACTCGTCAGGTGCTAGAATGTTGCCAGAGAGAAATGGCCCTAGCTAGACGCGACCACTACAGTGTGGGTGTAGAGACATTCAGTGAGTAACGGACTCCTGTCGGCGAATTAAATCGAGGTTCTGCGTGTGAAACCGGAATATTTATTCCTATCCCGAACCCCCAGCTCATAACAATATTATACTTCCGCGCACTGTTAATTAAAATAAGTAGGGTGAGTTTACTCACGCAATTATGTGATAATCGTAATTTCGTGATAGTCTGTTTCGAAGCTAATACTGAGTTAAGTGAGACAAATACACATATTATTTAATATTATGAACCTTAGAGTAGAGCAATAAGTCTAGTTTTTCTTTGAAAAAGTTGGCTCGAATCGGGCGAGAATGAAAATAACAAATGACAGATTTGTCCGCCCGCGTTTAGTTTTGCGCGCTGCACGGCTATAGAGTGTATTTCACGAAAGAAGTCCCGCAGACGCGGCGCTAGTTTCTATGCGAAAGCTGAAAATATGTAGGGGTTGAATGTAGTTCTTCGTAACGCCGCGAGACTTCTTTCGTGAAACGGACTCTAGAACTTTTTGTATTCAGGAAAATCATAAATAAAAATCTATGCATAGATTGCAACAAACATAAGACCAGTTAGAGATAGACCAGTGCAGAGTGTGACTAGTGGTTTGGTTTTAGCAAAAGGCGAGTGGTTTTAGTACAATTTCTTGTTTTGTCAGCCCATAAAATTAACGAATTTTCAAGTTTTGAATTTTGAAACTGTGTCACGGATTTAAGTTAGCCAAATGTGATTTACGTAAAAAACTGGGTTAAAAACTACTGATTTTCGTGATCGATTAAATTTATGTGAACGTTTACATAGTTTAAATCAAGTTAGATCAAATAAAGTAAATAAATATATATTAGAAAAACTTTTCAGAATTATTGTCACGGAATGAAATGAGTTGAATTCTTATCTTGTTACCGGACTTTCAATGATTTTATTTATAAAAACGACGGAGGCACAATGTTAATAAACCAAATTGAAAATATAGCGAACCGACGCTAAGAAACGCAATCAAAAAAGTAGGTAGGTACCTGCCTATTTTGCATATTATTATTATTATTTGGTGATATAAAATATCCAATGTTCATATGTAATTCCGTTGTAACGTAATTAGTTGAGTATGTATCACGGACTTAAAGTGACTATCACGAAATTGACAAAGTCAACAAGGTTTCGATTATTGGATATACTTAAGTCAACAAATAGTAGTCCTAAATAAGTGAAATAGTATCTTAATTATTGTAAAAGAAAGACTAATATTTCATGTTCCTGATTAAAAAAGAAGTGAAGATATGACTAAAATATCGCAGTTTTATTACATTATGTTGTTTATCACGAAATTGGGTGAGTCGACCCTAGACTAAATCGACGACCTCCCAACGAGGCATCATGCATCTAGACAGATAACAAGTGGTTCAACTTACGAGCTGTTACTGCTGTCAGGTTCTGGAACACTTCCGTCTGCATGTCGTACAATCTTTGTAAAGTTTTATTTTCTAACTTCTGGATAGATGTATCTAACGATACATTCCATGTACGCGTCATGTTTTCTTCCAAACTCTTGTATGTTTGCGTCATGTTTTCTTCCAAACTCTTGTCTGCTTGCGCCATGTTTTCTGCCATTCTCTTGTATGTTTGCGCCATGTTTTCTTCCAAACTCTTGTCTGCTTGCGCCATGTTTTCTGCCATTCTCTTGTATGTTTGCGTCATGTTTTCTTCCAAACTCTTGTCTGCTTGCGCCATGTTTTCTGCCATTCTCTTGTATGTTTGCGTCATGTTTTCTTCCAAACTCTTGTCTGCTTGCGCCATGTTTTCTGCAATTCTCTTGTATGTTTGCGTCATGTTTTCTGCCAAACTCTTGTATGTTTGTGTCATTGTGTCTTCCATGTTTTTATTAGACGCCGCCAAAGAATGGTTCAACTTTTCTTCGGTTGCGGCCAACTGTTCTGATAACGAACTTACTTTTCCGTCAATATATGCTATCAATTGGTTTAAAATATCCATTTTTAACGTGTTTAGTTTGTGATCGATTTTATCTTCTATTCCCGGTTCGTTCACATGTTGTGGGTCTCGAACATTTATAACGCCGACCACTGCACTAATTAAACTGAGTTTCAATAAAAATATGCACACCACACTCATGTTTGCGAGTCACTGCCTAGTTTCACTATAACTACAACATGCCGACTCTTCATTATATATGCTCGTAGTTATCTTATCTGCAAATGAACCCGACTATGGCAGATGGCAACGCCATAATTAGGAATAGTTATAATAGCAGCTCGGAACAGTACCTAACTATACATGTCAGACTGTCTACATACCTTCATACATACCGTCTGCATACATCAGTTTAGCGGTATGCTCTTTTACATTGGGGAAATTCAACACACAATATCACGACTGTATTTTTCGTACCTACCAAAGAAGTGTACCTATCTGAAGGGTAATCTGTAGCGTTCATCCGCTTGATTCGTGTAGAGCAGCACTCTTTAAAGCTGCCAAGTGCGAGTCGGACTCGCCCATGAAGGGTTCCGTAACAGCAAGATAATAATAATATAATATTAATAATTCAGCCTGTAACTGTCCCACTGCTGGGCAAAGGCCTCCCCTCACTTTCGTGAGGAGGATTAGGCCATAATCCACCCCGGGGGCCCGGTCCGGGTTGGTGGCAGGAAGAAACATGATTAAAAAAATACTACTAACTAATCTCGTTCAAACCAATTTTCGGTGGAAGTTTGCATAGTAATGTACTTATATCATATTTTTTTTTTAAATATCTTTCTCTTTTTTTAGAAGTTCAACAGTATAGCTCATAGTATAGGGACATACGGACGGACAGACAGACAGACAGACGACATGACGAATGAATTAAGGGTTCCGTTTTTTGCCTTTGGCTACGGAACCCCAAAAACTAAACATTTTGACTTTGACGGGGTTGTATGATAATTGCAGTTAAATTTAGTACTTACCTATGTTATTTAATATCTACCTACGTAGACATTGAATTTTTTTTTCTTATAAATATTTTATGACTTATGTTGACCTATGTATATACACATCAAAAAAGTCTAAGCAACATGCATGCATAACATGGACCCAGGAACAATGGCATAAAATTATGTTTTCCGATGAGTCGCGATTCGGGTTTAAGCCTGATACAAGAAGGGTGCGAGTGTACCGTCGGCCCGGAAATACTGAAAGGCTCAGGTGCGTTCAGGAAGTTCATCCATACAGCGGCTCATGTAATTATAGTTTACAATAATAATTGTGTATATGCCAGTCTCTGGTGAAACATGCAGGACTTCGTGAACTTCTTCGTGACTTCAAATAAATTATTGCATTTTAATACATTACATAAGTATTATTATAGTTTTATCATAGCCTGTAACAGGTAGAGGTAGCAGAAAGACGTAAAGTTTGTTGCTTCGTCAAAGTCAAAGCATTTATTGTAAACTAGCTGCGCCCCGCGGTTTCACACGCGTTACACATACGACACCTATAAATATTTGAAAGTTCGTGCATATTATTGTGTCATCAATGATCATATTATAGTTGACATCCGCGATACTGCAAAAATACTTTACGATTTATAATATTACGGCTTACACATATGATATACTCGTAGATATATTATTATACTTTTTTGTAGGACTATTTAAGATAAACATTTCCAACATAGATTACATTATATTGTGTAACTCTAGTGGTTTTAGCAGCGCACGCCAGAATAGCTAGCAAATGGTAGATTTTTTCCTACGTACCTACTTGACACTTATCGTCATGTTTTGGACAACTCACACAATATCTTTATAAATTGTAGCCTATATGTTATTCTGATGTATAAGCTATATTATTGTCAAGTTTCATTTAAATCCATTCAGTAGTTTTTACGTGAAAGAGTAACAAACATCCATCCATCCATCCATCCATACTTACAAACTTTCGCGTTTATAATATTAAGTAAGATAGGCAATTAAATCGCACTTTTACAAGTCAAACAGCTAATTCTCGTTAACAAAGAGAATCGTAAAAACATAAAGTATGATACCTACATTAAATTAATTATTTCTCTATAGTAAACGTAGGAACGGAGGAGGTAGTGGGGAAGAAAAATCTCATTGAAATTTGTGTGCAACGTAACGTGAGCACCAGCGCTAGTGACTGTACCAGGAAGGGGACAGACTGAACATGCAATGTTATAAATCTCAATGTGGATCCTGTATTCGCAAATATTCGCTGAGGACGTTCTTTGTGCTTTATCTATATACTTAGCGGGTGGAGATGTGCAAGAGACGCCGCGTGCGCTGCTTATCCTCCATAGTTCTCGTCATCGGGAAACACTCCACCTCGGTTGGTAATAACATGTTTATACAAGAAGCCCGCAGGGTTATCATCTTATCATCGCATGACCTTCTGACCGAGTGGAATTTTATTTGTGTCTTTTTAGGGGTTCGTCTGTGCCAATGAAGAGTTTTGCATAATATTTTACTATAGGGAACTCCAAGGCTCGTCTTCTACTGCATTTTTTTTCTATCCTCTGTTAGTTGCACTTTCATGTAACAAAGAAATAATTATACCGAGTTGGTAAAGGCGCTTAGGTATATATCGCTTATTTTTAGATTACAATGTACAAGGTAGGTGGCATAAGACCACGGCTACCCTGAACAAGTGAACATATCGATGAATAGGATATAATAATTGTCGGGTTTTTGTTTATGAACTTATTTTTTATTTCAATAATTTTGGGGTTGTAGGTATAACTTGGGTAAGTACCTAAGTCTGAAGAGAAAATATGTTTCGCCCACATCTGAGGCGTAATTTCAGTGATAAATCCTTTATATCAAGTGCGTGCGTGCAAGCAACGCCGCGAGTAGGTAATAATAGATGACAATATACATTTTTAAAATGAGCTACCTAATGCATTTCATTTGATACCATACAAGGCAGCTACACATCAAAAACAAATGTTGTGCACGATCTTATTTCCTCTAGAGAGCGCCATATTCAATGTATCGTGACGTCACATAGCGTATACCCATCAGACACTGAAGCGGCGCCTCATTACTACTCATTAGTTAAACTATGCGTAGTTTAGAAGTTATGAGGGAACAGACGAACATACATACAGACATATACATACCGGTCAAACACATAACTCTCCGTTGGCTTCGCCGTACTCGGGTAAAAAGGACTAGTATTTAATGTAAGTAGGAGAGCTACTAAACGGTCAGTGGTGCGATTGCAGAATCTGCATAAATAGACAGTGCTTGGTGCTATTTGAACAGTTGCGTGTTATTAACTGACTTCCAGAAAGGAGGAGGTTCTATGTTCGAACAACCCTTAGCATCAACTCGAAAGCCAAGCAGCCTTACTTACTAGGTATGGTGTATTTATTTTGTGTGTCTCTGTCTCCCTGGGTGTTTATGGTCGCGCAGATGGTATGAAAAGCTGAGTATCACCTCAAAGATAAAGCGTGTTTTCGTGTTAGGTGGCTTGAACCCCTCGCTTCTCTCAGAACTAACTCTACAGTCCCTCGTTACGTTCGATATGCCGCCAGTGACGTAAGACACTGCTTTTCACCCTCTTGGTGCATAATCTAGGTTTTATCCTACTAACTGCGTACGTTCATTGAAGTACCTACAGATCCCGGCAAACATAAGCCATCTCTCACACTTTGCCAGTTTTTATACAGATAAAGTAAGTCTTCATGTGTGGAAGCAGTGATCAGCTATATTATATAACTAATAATCATTATCTTTTCGTAAAAATAAACGAATGACTTTCAGGTCAGGGTTCACGCTCGCGCTGATGCAAAATCCACTGCGCAGGGGATTTTTGGAATAAGCCCATAAAGTAATTAAGTAAGTATCACTAATTTCGTGATTTTCTGCCCCTCCTCCGCTCTTGTCACAGTTGAGACCTCGCCTCCTCGCAAGTGTGACGTCACATACCTTGCAATATTACAGCAACACAAGTTGAAAATATATTTAAGCTTTCCGTTAATAGTAAAAAATAAAATGTATAAGATATTGAATTGTGACTCACGCAGCTTAGGAGCCCGAGCCCTACCAGCCCGAGTCACACAACGCCACACTTTACTGAGCCCCTCCCTCGTCCTAAACGTGTCACGTACTTTATGGATGATCCTAAAAGTACAGACCTCACTCTTGTATCCGTCTCAAATGTAGAGACTCCCGGATTTGCTTTTGGGTAGTTCATCCATGTAGAGACTATTAAAAGCTTCTTTTTTTTAAACGTATCCCCCACACTAGGATCGCTCCTGTATCGTGGGTACCTCCCGCTTACAGACATACAATTTCACATACACATCACACCCAGACCAGAAACATATATCTGTGGATCGCACTAATATTAGTTCCAGGCGGGAATCGAACCCGCGACACCAAGCGCAGCAGTCCGATCGCTCAGCCACTACGCCAAACGTGCCGTGTAACCACTATCGAAGTGTTCTAGCAGCCCGTGAGAGCCAGCCTCATTCTAGACTCAGCATGTTAACCACCTTCGATCATATCGTCACTTAGAAATGGGACAGGGTTGCAGTAAAACAAGGTGCTAAAATGATATTCCTTTATCAATGTATTACTTACTGTATAATAATATAATATTTTAAATAACAATACTAAACGGTAAATACCTAATCCCATCAAAAACATTACATGTACAAAAATGCACAAGTCTCGCAACGCAGTTCATCTGCCGTAAAAAGTTGTAAGATCGAATGTAAACCAAGTCGGTTAATTTCAATACCTACCTATACCTATCTATGGGCGCAGTTATATATTTATTTCTTTAGTAAATAAAGTGACTTGGCAATTGCACACGGCAACATAAATCTATGTTAAGCGCTTTGTGCTTGTATTTGTTTGAAGGTACACCTATACGGAAGACTATATTTAGATTGTCTAGTAGATTATGCTGCCGTGTACAATCGCCAAGACACTCTATTTACTAAAGAAATAAAGATATAACTGCTCCCATAGATAGGTATAGGTAGGTATTGAAATTAACCGACTTGGTTTACATTCGATCTTACAACTTTTTACGGCAGATAAACTGCGTTGCGAGACTTGTGCATTTTTGTACATGTAATGTTTTTGATGGGATCTCATTTCTTTTTGTAGGTTTTCTTTCTTTATTTCGTTTTTTTGCAAAACACGCATCAACGCGCGCCCCGCGCCTGTGCGGCCGGGGCCCCTTGCGACATAGGTCATGCTCATAGATTATCATGAACGAGTGTCTTTGCGTCTCCACAGATGCGTATTAGGTATAAGGTACATACTTAGTAGGGTGGAGCGATTTAATTTTTTTGAGAAATCTGAAATGCCTGGGTATGGAATAGTTGCTATGGAAATAACCATTACGGAATAAAATAATTAAAAAATAATTACAGTATTGTAAGTACTGCCCCAAGGGGGTCAAAGTTTCAAAATTATTGCAAAAACATGGAGTGCGTTAAAATGACCTAAAAAAATATAAGTGTGGATATTTCTAACTTTTATTAATTATAAGTAGTATTTAGATAACATTATGACAATATATGCGATAAATTAGGACGAAATCATTAAAACAAGGTGTCAAAATAATTATCACAAAAACGACAAATTACAAAAAAATACTCACTATTTATTCAGCGTTTATATTTTATTGTTATTGAATTTGGGCATAATTTTGAGAAATTTCAGACAGTTTTTATAAGTTCATCTCGTCTAAAGGCAACACAAACAGCAACTGATGCTTTTGTCATAATTTTGATACATCTCTGCGTTGATTGCGTGTGGCAAGGATACTTGACATATTTTTCTAATATTTCAGTTCCAATTAGTAAATTTGGTTCTTTAATTGCTTGCATAATAGCACACTACACTGTGATAATAGTCTGTGTGTCTTAATGTTTGTGTTAGGGGTAGATTAGTTGCTGTGGTCCAGCTTATAATATAGTAATACTCTGATTCTTCAAAATTGAATCCTTTCATTTTGAAAACACGATCCGACGTTTCTCTGTTCAGATTTTCTCGTTTCTAGTGTTATTCTATAACGTTGTTGTCTTTCGTCTTTCAAGATTGCAATTAATAATGTTTTCCATATGTCCTAACTAACAAATTCAATGAATAAACGTACACGGCAGCTTTCTGTCTAGCGCCATGAAAACTCGATGGTTCAGTCTGAATTTGACACCAGATTGGGGCCTGCACTTTCAAGATGAAACTATACTGGTATCCTTTAATCTGTGATGAAAGTTGCAATGTCACAAGTCTCTCATGTAGTGATTCAGATACGACATGAAGCTGGACAAAATACCATTAATTGATGTCATAACCCATCATAAGTGCACAAATTTAGGCGGTGTTTCTTGTTGTCAAACGTTTATTACTTTCTCCCGAATTTATGGCATCACACGTCTCTTTTAAAATACAATTGACCTGTATTTAAGTCCTGCTTAGTATTCGTGATCAGTGGCAGAGTTTTACCGATATGTTGGAAGTTAGCGACCGGGACATCTTCACAATTATTCTGAGCTTTACTGCATGCGGGCAAGATTTTTTTTTACGACCGAACATCATACCTTTTCTTCAAGATAACCAAAATGGAAACGCATATTAAGTTCATGGGCATGTAACTGCTACATCAGCTACTGCAATGGTCTTCGCAAACTGTAGCTCCAACATGTGAAAGACTTCCACCTTTTCTTCCATCGCAACCAACAGTCACTAAATTTATATGATCGATTGATAGACTTTTGGAGTAAAACAGGAATATATCTTTTGGCATAATGTATGCGACTGCATTTATGGCGATGTGTTTAAAGTATTCTGAACCTTCTTCTTTAACCAAACTTATCAAAACAATGCAGCCAGACCTTACGGTGGTGTCGATATTTGGACTGTCGTTTTCGCGGCACGCGCCACTCTTTAATAGAAGAGTGAGGGGAGAGGAAGTATTGAAAAATACTTAGAAAATAGCTAGATGACAGCCTGTTCTTTAGTTTAAGCTACGATGTGATTTTATTTTATTGTAAATCATTTTAAATGGTAAAAGTAATAAGTGGAAAAAACTGCATATTTTCAAATATTTACAAAACTTTAAGGGCTTTGGGGCAGTACTAAACCTTGATATTTTTTATCTATATTTAAGAATCATGATAAGCATATAATAGAGCAACTATTGCACACCCAGGGTAAACGAAATTACAAAAATAAAAAATCTCCATACATGACCGCTCCACCCTAGTACATAGGTACCTATTTTAATGTACCTAGGTAACGAATTTGTTCGATTTATAAAAGTGTAGGTAGGTATAGTATAGGGATTTGTATCTCTCTATCTATCGTGGAAGTTTTTAAAAAGCGCTCAACTATCGAATTTCTCGAAGCCATTTCTAATTTTTAACCTCTGTTACCCATTTCATTCAATTTCAATGAAGTCTAATTATGAACTGTAAAAGTAACTTTGTAATCACATACAATTTAATAGGATTTATATGGGAATACAAAGTTATTTATGCAGATTATATATCTAGAAAACGGGATGAAAATTATGGAATGTCAGAATTTTTCCATGGTTTATAGGCTAAACAATAGCTATATTCAAAATTTTAAACTTGTGGGACGGCTAGAAGTACCTTTTTAATTTTGATGATCGGTGTGTCAGTCAGTGGGCAACAAAATTAAGCAACTTTGACTTGAAATAATTCTTAAACTACTGGTTCAAATTTAATGTAATTTGGATTGTTATCTGTAGACGTGATGCCCTCTTGGTCACTAAAAATTTAGGCTTCTAGTTCTATCCATAACGAAGTTACAGGGGGTCGAAAATGGCCCGAACCGCTTCGAGAAAAGGATGGTACGGCCGTGCGTTTTGTTTTGCTCGACTTGGCGGGGGCACTGCCGTGCCCCCAGATTCATTACATGAAGTCTCCAGGTACCACGGTGCACATATTAAACGGCTCATTTGTCCATGTCCATGTCCATGTCCATGTCCATGTCCAGGTCCATGGTCCTCGTAATGCGTGGGCCACACTGTCGTCATCGTCAACAGCCAAATCCAAAATGAACCAAAGACAAAAACTAAGGGAACATAAAACTCGGGATATTCAACGGCAATGCCAATGCCATACATCCCGATTATGTGGCTACACTTACGGCGAACCTCGAATGACGTCAAACAACGGGATAGTCAATAGGATATCACGAGACGTGTGGCCCCAGCAGCGATAGTTTCAGTTTCAGAAAGTATTAAATAGTGGGGGATCTGTTAGATTCATAATATTTCATAATATTATTATGACCGGCTCGGTAGATGCCGCTCAACCTAGATGTTTTGCCTTCGCACGATATTTCAAGGTAGTTCGGATGACAACATTACTATAATTCGGTATCTTGGAGCTGATCGGATGATGGAGCCGGGAGGTGGATAGTGGAACTCCTCAGTGGCCGCTAGCACGAAAGATAGAGGCAAGTGGAAGTGAAAAGTGAGCGCGGCGCGCGAGCCAAATATATGACTTAAAGCTCAATTTAAGAATTTTCCATTCATACTATGTCAAAAAAGTCTGCCACACAATTAAAAATGCCAAGATGTACAGTTTTACAGCCTAAAAGGAAACATATTATTTTAGACATACGGCAGATTTTCAAATAAACAGCGGTTGACTTATACTTAGACCTTTATTGACATAGTGACTTTCAATATTATATTTTTTGGCGACAGCGGTTCCGATACAGATGTAAAACTAACCCACTTCTATATTGTCTCTGTTCTGTGGCTGCTAGTATGCCGCTCGAGTTTGTGCTCATACGATTCGTTGTCGAGCCCGGTAGATCGGTCTCGGTAATGAGGGTCTGGTGGCTTACCATGGCGTCTTATTGCGATCCAATGGAGGACCTAAACAGAATCGTTTCACTTTAAATAATAGTAACACATGGCTTTCGATGTCATTTAGGTAGACGTCAACCACTTTACAGTTAAAATCAACCTAAATTGAGCGTCAAGATGTCACAACAAGACGTCACGGTACGAATAAGTAGTAAAACGATTCTGTTTAGGTCCTCAACTGGATCGCAATAAGACGTCACGGTAAGCCCCCTGGTGATGGAGTCAGGAGACGGAAGTGGAATTCTCAAGCGTGTTTTTTAATTACACATTTTTCTTCTTCACACACTCAAAGTTCGTTCAATATGTGTACCGCAGTAACATTAGAATTTATAAAGTTGAATTTATGAATTATTGTTTGATTTTCCTCGTTCTTGGTGGGCATTGGGTTTTTCTGTGTAGGTGGAAACATATTTGTGTACATACCTACCTAATACGTCGATACTGGCAACAACTAGATTTTTTTTTGTTTCTATTTTTGGTCAAATCCAAACTGCTTGGCTGTATCCAATTCAAAATTCCTGTATCTATATAAAAAGTTAGTTGAAATGTTGAGAACCACAATGTTTTTCTGGGGTAATTCCGAAGTATACCAATGTGGTGAGATAGAGATAAGCGATACTATAAACAAATTTGGTGATAATTATAGTGTGTGAGGGATAATTATGATCGAAAAACAATTGCAAACCTTCGATGAGGATGCAATTAAGTCCAATTTTGAATCATTTTGGTATACCTAACCCCAAGATATTTCGTAATTACCCGTACCTATTCCAAAAAAATATGACTCGGTATTTGAAATGCTCAGTTTACAGAATCCAGCTGCTAGGTACATAATATGTAATAGTTTACTAATTTTAAGTAAGTATTCAATTTTTTCTTTAGTAAATAGAGGTAGAACAAATAATGGCAGTAAATGTAAAACTTCTTTGAATATAATTAACCAAGAATAACCGTCTACTCATCTCATCGAAATTTCTATCTGAGTTACCCCAATGCACCTACCTACTATACTAACTGCGTGTGCGGTCATTGAAGTACCCACTGAACCCTACATACATAAGCCATGCCTCCACACTTTGCCAGTTTCTATACAGATAAAGTCTTCATGCGTGGAAGCAGTGATCATCTATACCTAATAATTGTTATCTTTACGCAAAAATAAACGAATAATGTCGGGTCAGGGTTCACGCTCGCGCTGATGCAAGACTTTGCAATACAAACCTACTCGTACCTACTGACGCGACTACAATACTTAGTTATAGTGGACAAGCGAGCGCTTACCACGACCTGCTCAAGTCGTTGAAGACAAAACGATGACCTAGTATCTAGGAAGCTAGCAGCTGGGACATTATACTCAGGGCTCGCTCATGAGAAGGCCTGTTCAGCTGCTTATCGCGCCTACGCCCCCACACATGTCATAATTATGGGTAAAATATACACTGCGTGTTATCGTAACGATAAGAAGTAAAACAACAGTGTGAAATAATATACGGTACTGTGGTCATCTGGCTGGGAATCCACATGAGTTAAATATACGTAGGTATATAATATGTCGCAGCCAACAACTACCCATTCAATGAACCTCCCAGTCTTTTCACTAAATCGTCGTAATCATACAGATCTGCAAATCGTTAACTTTACAGGAGAGCGATTTGAATGTTGAGATATTGATTTTTGTGCATATCTAGGAAACTACTAATCCGTTCGGCTTGAAACTTGGGAATATTATTAAACTAGCTGCGCCTCGCGGTTTCACCCGCGTTTGGATAATATACAAAAATATATCTTTATGAATTGTAGCCTATGTGTTATTCTGATATGTAAGCTATATTATTGTGAAGTTTCATTAAAATCCATTCAGTAGTTTTTGCGTGAAAGAGTAACAAACATCCATCCATACTCACAAACTTTCGCGTTTATAATATTAGTAGGATATGATACCTTTTTAAACATAACATACACAGTAATTTCCTTATAAAATATGCTTAGTTTTGCCAGAAAATCACATGAGTCAAAGGAACCTAAAATCGTAGACAATTTCGAATATAATGCATTTATGTATTCATTAAAATATGTTTAAGTATGGGAAATTCGTAGTTGTAATGGTAAATCAACGTCAAAAACACTTTAACATCATATTCGAACCCGAAAACTTATCGTGCATTCTAAAAGAGCGTAAAGAACAAACGACGACGAACCCCTTATCAAAGCAAGACAAACAGCTCATATAATTACGTATTATTTAGGTATTCCTGAAAGGTTGACCTATGTTGAGAATCTCGATATACGACGATAGAACAAGATATCTACATCTAGATAGTTAAGTGATGTGAGTGTCAGTATATCCGGAAGTTCGAATCTAGCTTGGTATTACTTATTTTCATAAAATAACTTAGGTACTTGTACCGCGTAGTGCAGAGCTTTAACAGCTAGGTGTATGCTAAGATTTTCAAATGGCATTATTTCGGGCTTCTGCCATCCACCTAGCTCCTTGTGGTAGTGGATGGTCAGCATATGGTCAGTGAAGTATTTGCCAAATCCGAGATCTGTCGCTTCAGGTTTCGGTCGCAACTGATAAGGAGCCGCCAGTCTAACTTGAAGGTCTTCAAACTGGAATATTCAAAATGTGTTCAACAAAACAAGATGATATTTAACCTATAGCTTCTATTATATCGACTATAATGTATCAAGTATATAGGGTGTTTGAGAAATGAAAACAAGAAGAAACCTCTTTATTCTACAATCTATTAGATGAAAGTACCCAAAGGGCATAACGGGACCCTATTACTAAGACTCCGCTGTCCGTCTGTCTGTCGGTCTATATCTCATGAACCGTGATAGTTAGACACTCGAAATTTTCATAGATGATCTATTTCTATTGCCGCTATGGCAAAAAATAATAAACAACAGAATAAAATAAATATTTCAGGGGGCTCCCGTACAACAAACGTTATTTTAGCTGTTTTCGTCGTTAATGGTACTTACGGAACCATTCGTGGCGAGTCCGACTCGCACTTGGACGGTTTTGTATTAAATATTACGATTACTAGTGCATACCTTGTTATTACCCAACCTATGGATTTGAAAAAAACCAGGGCATGCATTCGGATGTTATTATCAAACATAAGTTATTAGGTATTATTTTCAATATCGTGACGTCTACCAATACATGCTGAGTAGGCACATAGTCATCTAAATCAAACCATGCCTATGGTGACTAAACTTATGTAGGTACCTAAACGGGGGTGAATAGGAATCGAGGTCTGAATAGGGACAAAACCGTTAATGAAATTTGATACAGAATAAAAAAATGAAATGCCTGCATTATAGTAGTAAATTATTTCACCACATGGTAGAATATTAAATCTTTTATATGGCATCAGCAAACCGAAGTGACGTTTGACAATTTAACGAAATAATTGTTTTAAAAAAGAGGTCTTCACACAGTGGAGTTTATCATGCTACAAAACTGCTTGGAAAAAATTGATAAATTTGTATTTGTCTGTGAAGTAGACAAACTACTTGCTAATTTATTCCTGAAGCTAAACTAGAGCAGCTTAGGCTAAATTTATTGTACATTCTGTTATAAATCGATAAATCTTAGGGCTTGTGATTTATATTTATTTGCGAGGTTAATGGAGACGCTAGTGGGGTGAATGGGAACGGCTCTGGGTCTTAATAGGAACGCCATACTTAGCCAATAAGGACGAGAGAGAGGTGATTTGGAACGGTAAAGTTTGTATAGGGATAGGGTTGTCACTAACTTTATAGTTATGATCCGGCATGATGCTAACCATCAGACAAGTTTCGAGCCAATTATGCTGCTCTTTTTTGTTCTATTGTTGATTGTTACTAGTTGTATTGCTTCTACTAGAAGTAAAGTTGGTATTGTTATGTTTTGTTTCAGAAAATAATTATGCCTAGTACATATAAGAGCAATAGTAAAAGCTACACTTAGTACGCCACAAACAAAGGCATTTTATAAAAAAGAGATCTCAAACTATTAATATATTATAGTAATACTATTAATACAAACGAACCTGAAAAAAGTGATGATAAGACTGAAAATAACCACACCAAAACTATGACCACGGTAAACAAAGCCATGAGAAATAAACATGACGAAGTCTTTAAGTAACCATTTGATACTATCTACTAAACCTATCTACTATTAGTTACCTACCTGCCCATTTTATTTTTGACAACCCAGTGCGTTTATCCCAATTCACCCCATTCGTGTTCCACATCCCCCCGGGTTAAGTCTAAATAGGGACGGCATATATTTTCGTCAAAATAATAATGATTATCGTGTCTTATGTAATTAATATCATATTATCTTGAAGATTTTGCTACCGGAGATAAAATGATAAAGTTTTCGATGTGCTATTCAGACTACAACATAGACCAATTTTAGCGTGAAGTTCGACTTTGTGCCTATTCACCCCTGTTTACGGTACGTATCTAAATAGTAACAAAAACAGAATAAAAGGTGACAAGAACTACCCACTTAATTTTCATATAGGTAATACTTTAAATATGTAGGTAAGTACCTACTCTGCTTAGTAGATAGGTAAGTAGTTCATAAATATATTTAGTATTTATTATTTTGTATTGTTTTGTATACAATTCTAATTATGTTTCTTTTCGTGGTTAATTTACAACTTCACCAAGCAACATTACAGCGTTCATAGTATTTCATAGTATCCCATACTTCGATCAAATGTATTAAATCGTAGCCTCAATGCGACATCGGGTTCCATAATAATTATTCACAGCACGCAAAATTATAGAGGCAAGTCTACTAATTACTACTAAAGTCTACTAAACGAAATTGGCAAAAAATCAGAACCGACGTTGTTCTACGATTGCGACGAAATTCCTGTTTAACTAGTTTCCTGAATGGTATTTAGGCATTCAATCAAATATAGCTAGGCAATCGGCTGGGATCGTTAATGTTTTACTACTTGCCTAGCCTAGTCATTTAAATTTAGTTCCACTTTTTGCCTCCTGGCGCTGAAACTCATACAATGTCAATTATGGCACCAGCTGAGCAAGCGACAATATTGTTAGTGTTTATCAGTTTTTGAACTTAGGATTACCAAATAACATTATTGTTACGTTGTAGGTTATCTACCTACTTGAATAAACAATTTCTAAAGTCAGATATTTTAAATGTTTTTATCAAATTGTATCGCATGTATGGCCTAAGCATCAGCTAGCCAGTTTATTAAATGTTGTATTTGATGATACGGCTGAATAAATTATTCAGAAAACTAGTAAACCGGCGTTTCAAAGCGTTTTAAAGCGACACCAACTCTCGCTGTAGGGTTCTCATAGTAACCTGCTCCCCCTGGTTCCAGCCTGCAGTGCTGGGAGCGTTGTTGTCGGACGCTGGAAGCCTGCAGGCCTGCGCCGCGGTCACTAGTCGCGGGTGCGTAGGTACATAGCATGAGATCACGCTCAGCTCGGTGTCAAGTGTCGAGTCTCTGTTGTTTTTGTACTGATTAACTTCACGCGTGGAAACAGTGACCATCTATCTAAAGTAGGGTCATTGCGTTAGTTTGCCGGCCAGCTTTGGCTTTCGGCCTTTGGGCTGTGGTGTTACAGTATAATTAAGATTATAGCAATAAATTAAGGTAGGTACCTGAAAAAATAATTTTATCCGAATCATTTGAAATTAGTTGCCTAAAATCTGACGAGGCTTGAATTTCTCTGACGAGGAATTTCTAATGAATTATTCAGTTTGACACCGGCAACAGAAGTGCCACAAGGTGTGTAATTGAACGAAAAAAATAGTGGCGCACGTGGTGATTAAACGATTTTTGTAGGCTTTTTTATAAGTAAAAAACGATGACATGCATGTTATTCATTAAATAAATGATTGATTATCATACTTCTAGCTTGTTTATTGTCATAATTATTGATAAAAATACACAATAATTTTGGTGGCCAAATAATATTAACATGGTAATTTCTTCAAATATTTAGTTTTCGGCCGGCTGGCCGAGAACTAAGTTGTCATAGCTTGTTATACTTTTCTCTTTTATTATTTGGTGGCTTACATAATGGGACTTCTCTTTTCTCTCATATAATAACCGTCATGAAAGATCTAATTACCATCTAATGCGACTAACGATCTAAGACGGCGTTCAGCATTATCACTACGACGAGCCGAAGGGATAAATAGAGTGAGGGCTCGTGTTACGGAGGAGTCCATCAAGCTCTGGTTCCGAGAGCGTGAATAATTATTCCTGGTGGAAATGAACTACTGGGACATATTATTGGAAAGTCTGGATCGGATGTTCAATGGTGATCAGAGTGGCTTCGCATTTTGTCCGACAGCTAGAAAGCCTCTGGAAAGATCCTTGGTCCAAGAGAGTTTCCCAACCTTTATGTATCAAGTAAATAGTAGCAGTGCGTAGGATATGTAACTTAACTATGCTGAAGCACAAATATTATCATCATCATTGCTTCAACAACATCATCAGTTTGAAGACATCCACCTCCGTCCTCCCCCTTAGACCGCCTCACCGAAGGACAATTTGCCACTTGCAGCCACTGGTTATGCCAGCGACTCTTTTTATGTCGTGGGCCCATTTAGTGGGAGGCCTACCTATGCTGCGTCTTCCAGGTCGTGGTCGCCACTCTAGAACCTTTCATCCCCATCGGTTATAAGTTCTACGAGCGATGTGGACTGCCCATTGCCACTTCAGCTTACAAACCCTGAGAGCTATGTCGCAAACTTTAGTTCTTTGGCCAATATCCTCGTCAGGGATTTTAACGCGCAAAGAAACTGCGAGCATATCTTTCTCCATTGCCCGCTGTATGACTGAGCTTCTCCAAAAGGCCAACCATAAGGGACCATGCCTCAGTTTCTTATGCCATCACTGGTAACACACACTGGTTGAAGACCCTTGTATTCCGGCACTGTGGAATTTTGGACGAGTAAATGCCACGTAACTTCCCGAACGCTGCCTCGTCCATGTTGGACTCTTCGGGTGACCTCTTTGTTGAAGTTGGACCTGCCTAACTGGACAATCTGCCCAAGGTATATGTGTACTGGTCAACAGCTTCGAGAGTATCGTTCCCAACGACTACCGGCTGTATACATGGACATTTGACATGACTTTCGTCTTGTCCATGTTCATTTTAGACCCAACTATTGGGCAACGCCACTGAGGTCACTGCATAGGTCTACCTAAACGTGTTGTACACAGCATGCCACCAAATTGGGTCTTAGCTAAGTCGGAAAGCAGATGGGCGCGTGATGATGTATTTTTCGAATACATTTTTACCGGTTTATACATGATTTTGATATTAATGTAATAACATTTTACCTTTATACCTCGATGTAACGGCTGAAAACTAAACATGATCTGGCCGAGAACTGAAATTTGAGGCTGAAAACTAGCATTCTAGCACTTTTCCAACATTTCTTTTTTTATAAAAAAAAGTTGTCTCACATTAACCTCCAACATAAACTACATTGTTTAAACTATCAAAACCATAAATAAGTACGGCTATACATCAGCTCAATTTTTTTTAATGCAATTTTAAAGTTGATGTCTGCGCTAAAAGGCCGATAACAAACGCAATGACCCTACCTGGTAAGTACCTATTCGTTGTTAAAAACAGGCTCAAGGTCGACGATCGCGGATCGCGGTGATTGTAACGAATAATTATTATCAATATAGTCTCTACCAATATTATTGCGATTCGTTCGTATACTATGTAAAAATACATGGTATGTAGGTACTCAAGAACCTCACGTTTTCTGAGTCCCGCTAAACCTCAAAATAATAGTCGTATTCTTTGACAGGTATGATATTGGTGTTGCAACGGAGAACCGACTTGCGGCGTAGAGTCGAGAAACCACAGAGCCATGGCCGCCATGACACAGTGCCATGGCCGCCATGGCGTGAGCTGGCGATGAACCGACAGTGAAGAGATATCGTTATCATTATACACAATATCGATAATGTTAATTAAATATTATATATTATTTATAAATTAATATAATAGATGCTTGGTCTGCCACGTGCAAATAATATCGATCTAAAGCTTACTTTTCGTAAATATGTGCCATGTTTTAGAAGGATACAGACAGAGTCTAAATGAAAATAAAATGGATTTAAATTTCAGTGCACAACATTTCTTTATTATTTTGGGCACAATTATTTTTATTATATGATAGTGTTATTCCATGGAAATATAAGTTACAATGCTAAACCTACAACTTATTAAAACAACAATAACATAACCTAAGTAGGTTTGGTTCTATTATAGGTAGTTATACATAGTGGTATTAGTGTAACTTATCACCAGCCGCTACCCGCCGCTGCTGCGCTCGGGGGAGTTGGTTGCCATTTCGACCGCAATAAAATTCACCCGCGTGGTCGAGTTGCAACCTTTTATATGAATATTATTCTTAGTAGGCAACTCGGCCGCTATTCTATTTTTGTACGGTCATAGAAACAAGTTTTACATAAACTAAATGTTTTATAATAAAATGAAACAAGGGCTCCCATCGCTCCCGTGAGGTTCCGGTGTCATAATAATTATCCCTCATTCAATTTACTCACAGACAAATATTATTTCACTACCTAACCTATATTTATTAGTTTATATTATATATAATATATTTTTTTATATATTTTCTACCACGTAGAAACGAGATGAGCACGGTCGTTATTGCGTTGAGCTGTAGTGTGCCGGCGGGCGCTGGTCTATCGGCACGCGGCCGAGGTTTGGAACCCGGCGCCGTCGACTCGCGCTCCGCCACCACCGCGACATCTGAAACGCACCGACACACCGAACATTCAACACAAGTTTGTAATTAATTTGTCTGTCTGTTTGTTCCGGCTAATCTCTGGAACTGGACCTTCATTGGCAGATATAGCTGATGATATGAGGAGTAACTTAGGCTACAACGCGGACGAAGCCGCGGGGCACAGCAAGTGATACGTAGTGGAACGCTTTTTTATTTTTTAGTTTTTTAGTGGCATAAATACGTTTTAGGCAAAACAAAAAAAAAATATAAACATCCATCCAATGAACAAGTCGATATATCGGGGTAGAAACGGCGTAAACACCAAAATCGTAACTTTACAGGAGAAGCAAAAAACTAAATTAAAAAAAAATCGATAGAGCGTAAAAATCTGCACAGAACTGCATCATTAAGTCATTTTGGCCAAAAATGGCTTTTACGCCATTTCTACCCCGAGGTAGCGAAGCAGTAAATACATAGTACCAGTAGGTAGGTACTGAACGTGCTGTATTACCTCAATGTTAAACTGCAGCGGGACAGTCGAAGCGGATCTCTGCTTCTGCGTGGCCATGGTAATAGAACTGTATGTAGTTGACGGCTCCGAGGTCCGCGTCGTCTTCGGATATCAGCGCAGTGCTGTCCCCCTGCTTGCCGAACTGCAGAGTGCCTGAATAGTGGACGTGTGCGCTCAGAGCAAGGCAAACAAAGCATGCTGTCGAATAATAATTCAGAACGCGTTCATTCTGCAAGTCGGGTGTGAGGGACTACTCTTGCTTCTTGTGATATCGCTCGCACTGTTATCCGGGTAAATATCCTAGCTATGTGCACACATACGGCTGCTCTACGCAGTGTATGGCGGTGCACGCTACTGCCATAGTGTTAAATCATTATAATTAATCCTTCTAGTATATACTACACCCACGCTCTACTTCCCCCCCCCCCTCCCCCCTCCCCTCCTATTACTCTCAGAGCACCCTAGAGACGTGTCTGTAAACACAATCTAAGAAGAGCTGCAACTTACCGTTGTCTATTCTGACGTAGAAGAACCTGAAGTCAGTAGCGGAGAGTATGCCGGGAGTGGGGACGTCTGCAACAGCGGCGTTGGAGGCACTGGTACGCTTTTGTAAAAACGTGCGTTGATTGTTGACGTATCCAATATCTGTTGATATTAACACGTTTACTGCGGCAAGTAAAATCATAATATTTCATCTGGTGCGGCGGCGGGCTAAAATGCGCCCCCAATGATATTTCTGCCAGTACGTGGCAGGTCTTTCTAGACCCACCGGCACTAGGATAGATTAAATTGCTATAACTTTGTAGAACATAATGTATACATGTTTTTTTTTATATTGTTAGAATTACCTTGAACCCAAGTTCCTTAGGTTTGATTCGCCCCGGGATCTGCCAAACAGGAAATGAGCAGGAAAAGCGGCAGGCCGATATTGACCTGAACCGCGCTAGAAAGTATTGTCAGTAGTGATGGGACAAAGAAAAATGAGGGGATATCCTACTTCCCACTTCCTATTTATATAATAAACGCGAAAGTTTGTAAGTATGGATGGATGGATGTTTGTTACTCTTTCACGTAAAAACTACTGAATGGATTTTAATGAAACCTTACAATAATATAGCTTATACATCAAAATAATACATAGGCTACAATTTATAAAGATATTGTGTGAATTGTCCAAAAACTGACGATGAGTGTCAAGTAAGTAGGAAAAAATCTACCATCTGCGAGCTAATCTGGCGTGCGCTGTCAAAACCGCTAGAGTTACACAGTATATTTATCTATATCTTATGTGTAAGCCATTATATCGAACGCTGTGGAGGTCAAAGGTGTGGAGTGGATCGTGGTGATGATGATCCACTTGAGAAGCGCCTCCAACATTCCGGGAAGTCTTCCGACCGAGCCAGGTGATATTGCTCGGGGACAGCTGTCCGATTGTTCCTCGTTGAAACTTCTACTTATACGTCCGGGCCGCGCGAATATCGTTTGCGCGATGCAGGATAGTTCCGTAAATGCCCGCTACGTGCCGTTTTGTCTAGTGTGGCGGATGAGGTCGCCACAAACGCTACGTCAGATCAGCGTCCACTCAAACGTCCGGGCTGCTAAAGTCGCCTAAAAAATGTTGCCTTGAACGTTCGGGCGACTAGAGCAGCCCAGCGCACCCTAGTTGACTTTTGGCGTTTTGGCTGTGATTTTACTATGAAAGTTGCTCACAACCGTCACTAGATGGCTCTGAAATAAATTCCGCTTCGATTTTAGTCCAAGAAAACCGTACCTGGCAACAAAATTGTTTAAAAAAAAATAAAAAAGTTTGTTATTGTGTGCTTGTTGTGAACCTGTTGTGAAGTGGCTCTTGAGTGATATTAAAAATGTAAGTAATAATGTTTTATTAGCCCAATTTATTAGTGTTATATATCAAAGTATTCCTCAAGATTCTTGCTATTAGAATATTTACAAATATCTTTTGTCCATCGCTTCATTTGGTTAAAATTCGACATCAAACAAAATGGGACTGTTGGATGCCGGGATGCCGGGTTTATAACATGTTTTTGAAGTGATCCATTAAACTCTCAAGAAGTAATTACTTATAATGAAGAAAACATTTAATTAACCATATTTAAATACACTCTCTTGGTCAAAATATTATTAAATAACAGAGTATTTTACATATATTTGTTGTGTTTCACAGCCGGGCGACTACAGCCGCCCGTAACGTAAATTTTTATTTTTAGTATTTACATTGATAGTTGGAATTTGTTTTCCACATAAATTTAAGCTGCATAGTTTTACCTATAAACCATTATTTTTTATTTAAGCCTAGCTATAGTAGTTATTAAGTTATCACGCTAAAAGTTGAAAAAGAACCAAGCGCTCGGCGCCGCAGAATTCCGATCGCGCGAGCGAACGTTTGAGTGGGGTACAGCTGTCAAACCCGGACGTTTGAGTGGACACTAAATGGCGGGCGCGCACTCTGTGCGGTATCGGGTCGCCAGTTGCCTGTTGGGAGGGCGGGCCGAAATAGGCCCACTGCTGCACTCGCGGATGTTTTTTCACCATCAGTGCGTAGTAGGTCGATAAAAGCCTGCCGTTATGTTTTGATGAGGAACATCTACAATTTTGACCTCAAGATGAAATATATACCTATTTGTCTCTGTCGAATTTTTACAAACACCTAAGATAATCGTTTTGCACTAGCGAGAGGGGCATAGTTTTCTTCGTCCGCACCAGCTCAAGTACCGCGGCAGGCTGATATCGGCTTGTTACGCAGGGCGCGTGTTAAACAATATACATTATAAATATAACTGACATTATAAATTAACATCATGGGTTTCCAACAAAATTCTACAAAACCTGTTTTTATGTTGTTTAAGCCTAGTGAGAGGCTGCCAAGCAGAAGTTCGCGGGTTCAAATCCCAGCGCGGGCACATAACGTGATTCTGGTAACAACATAGACACGTTATGATCATTCGCTTTTCGGCGAAGGAAAACATCGTGAGGAAACCCACTGACGCGAGGATTATTATTTCGGAGCATACATGCATATACAAGGTGTAACAGCAAGGTGTTAATACTGAAACTATGCATACACATACTTATTTCGAAGTAGTCTGGAGGTATTTTAAATCACTGAGTAGTCACGGTAATGAATTAAGACACGTCAAAGTTTACTGCAAAACTAACCATCGTTCAACCCTAGTTATCAGCTGGGCAATGTCAGTGAACTTGAGGGATAGACTAACATGTGATCCGCCGTCAAATCCGTCAATAAGAATTCGTAAATGTACTTAGGGTTCCGTTTGTTTTTTAAATAATGTTTTTTACCAATTTATTATTTATTTATTTGTACCAACCCGGACAGATGCAACCTGACAAAAGTATTTCTTGGCGGCTGAGTGATATCTGCTCCGTGTAATGTACCTACCGAAATTCTATTCTAAGGCGGTAAGTATCTGAAATGAATTTTATAGGCTTTCAACTTTGTTACAATACTGAACCCTAAAATATTGTCGGCAAATTCAAAGACCGCGGCGCAGTTTTCGGCAGAAATAATTCAATGCCAGTGACCCGCGTAACGTGACGTCATCCGTATCATGTTAGGGTTGTAATATTTAGTTATTTTGTCAATTTGAGTGTAAAAATCGATTATCGATTTCAGGTTTTAGTACCCAGGCAAATGATTCATCACCAGGTACACATACCCACATTTCAATATTACTACACCTTGCCGATACACCTTGTATAGTAATATATGCATGTATCCACCGAGCCGGGCGGGTCCCAGTGGTGGAGCACAGCTTATCCTCCTGCCGGCAGTGAAGCGCGCCCCGGGCCCAGCAGTGGGCGGATGTGGGTTGTGACATTGAGCGAGTGTAATTATTGTTTTAGTTCTAGAAATTGTGTTATAGAGCATAACGAGGTAGTGAGGAACTTACGTATGTTATATACAATATCCGGGGTTGCTGCGCTTCCGTTATTCGTCAGCCGGATAGTCACGTGTCCCCCCGCCTGCAGCCCGAGGCGCGTCTCGAGGAGCGCGAGGCGGCCGGCGGCGTCCCTCCGCAGCGCGGCGCGGCCGAGCGACTGCAGCGAGTAGGCAGGAGACCAGTGGTCACTGCTGTTTAGGGATACCTCCTTACAAGGCAACTCTGAAAACAAAGTCACGCTTCACTAGTTAATTCTTGTACGAAATTTTAATAAACATTAATTATTATCAGGTGTAGATAGATAGAATAACTCTTTATTAACACCAAAATGTATAGAACACAGGAAGGGCAAACTTAAAAATTAGGCACAGTTGGCGGTCTTATCGCTTAAAGCGATCTCTACCAGACAACCTCGGATGGGCTAGACCTTAGCATCTACCTGTTTATAAGTCTATAATAATAAACCTCTACAATAGAGATTTATGTTTACAGTTTACCGCGCTTAGAGTCAATTAACGGACAAAGAACGACATAGTAAAGTGGAGGATGCTTTACTGAAACTTCCTTAGCGTTTTGGAAATAATCCAAAACTACGGGGTTTTGGGGTTGAGTCACTTGCCCACACTCGAACACGTTACCGAAAACTAAATAATTAATATGGCTCTATCTAATATTACAACATGATCACCCTAACCTAACTGATATGGCTTACCGATGTACCTGCGCAGAAGATGAATTTTCAAAGCACGGGAAATGCTATTGACCGCTATTGGTCGGCAGCCGCCGCCATCTTAGCGATCGCCGCGTGGCATTAGTGAGATGGAACTAACAGCTGCAGTGTATTATGAACCTTATAGCAGTCATCTTAGGTTGATTGTAAGTTTTAAGCATTCTTTCGTTAATCTTCGGACCGTACTTTCTTTTCTGGGCGAACGAAGATTCACGACGCGCCTTATAAGTTGGGTACTAGTATACCTATCTGAAGGGCAATCTGTAGCGCTCGTCCACTTGACTCGTGTAGAGCACTCTTTAAAAAGCGGCCAAGTGCGAGTCGGACTCGCCCATGAAGGGTTCCGCAACAGCAAGATAATAATAATACAATATTAATAATTCAGCCTGTAACTGTCCCACTGCTGGGCAAAGGCCTCCCCTCACTTTCGTGAGCAGGATTAGACCATAATCCACCCCGGGGGCCCGGTCCGGGTTGGTGGCAGCAAGAAACATGATAAATAGTTCTAGTAGTTCGTTGTAACTTTGACCGATGTTTTAATATTAGTGTATTTTTTTTTAATTTATGACGTATTAAAATACACTACTAAGTAATCTCGTTCAAACCAATTTTCGGTGGAAGTTTGCATGGTAATGTACCTAACCTATATCATAATATTATATTCATTTTACTTTTATCTTTCTCTTATTTTAGAAGTAACGGGGGGGGGGGGGGGGCACATATTTTACTACTTTGGAAGTGTCTATTGCGAAACTATTCAGTTTAGAAAAAAATGAAATTAGAAACCTCAATATTATTTTTTAAGACCTATCCATAGATACCCCACTCGTATAGGTTTGATGAAAAAAAATGTGTTTCAGTTCTAAGTATGGGGAATGCTAAAATTTATTGATTTTTATTTTATTATTGTGCCTAAATCTTAATGCGGTTCACAGAATACACGGAATACGGAATTGCAATGCAATGGCCATTAAAGTGTACCATAAAATGCCAATTGCTATCAGAGAGCTTCCAAGCTACATCATTAATTGGCTAGTTGAAAATTGTTTTATGACTTGAAGGAATTCTAGAGCTATATGGAATAATTTATTATGGACATTGAATTTACTATTACTTATTTAGAGGTACATAATACAAACTTGGCATGTGTATCACTCAATAATTGCAGTTAAATTTAGTAATGTTATTGAATCTACCTACGTTGACATTGAATTTTTTTTAATCTTTTAAAACATAATAATAATATATTACAATAATGTGTGTATTCCAGTCTCTGTTGAAACATGCAGGACTTCGTGACTTCAAATAGATGATTTAATATTATAAACGCGAAAGTTTGTAAGATATCAGAATAACACAAGGCTACAATTTTTAAAGATATTGTGTGAGTTGTCCAAAATATGACGAAAAGTGTCAAGTAAGTAGAGGAAAAAATCTACCATCTGCGAGCTATTCTGGCGTGCGCTGCCAAAACCGCTAGAGTTAGACATATAATATATTGTAATGTATGATGGAAATGTTTATCTAAAATAGTTCTACAAAAAACCCCGCCACAGTATAATATATCTATATCTTATGTGTAAGCCATTATAGCTAAAATAGTGAACCATAACTACAATAAATAGGTATGTGTGATAAATTTAATGTCATAATGTTAGTTCTTTTCTACGCGACGCTAATAATTATGAGCTGCTCAAAATACTAATCCTGCGCAGACGAAGTCGCGGGCATCAACTAGTATTATATAAAATTATAAATGAAAGCCCATAAAATATAGGTAGCTCTAGCGATCATTATCTTGTATCTTTAAATGAGCAATTCTTGTATATATATATATATAATTATGTATTATATTATATAATTGGAAGCTCGGAATCGGCTCCAACGATTTTCATGAAATTCAGTATATAGGGGGTTTCGGGGGCGATAAATCGATCTAGCTAGGAATCATTTTTAGAAAATGTAGTTTTATCCGTGTTTTTTTTAATGATTTTTTCTTTAAATAACCATGCAGTTCATATTTTTTCATTATTCTATCGGTAAGATCGAAAAATATTATTCATATTTCATTATTTTATTAGTAATTCGTACTTAAATATTATTTCCAAAAAACACAATTTATAAAAAAAATAAATACCGAGCAAAGCTCGGTCATCCAGATATTAGTAGGTACTTAATACTCATCCAACCTACCTATTATGCGCTTGTACAATTATTATTATAGGTAAATGACTTACGAGCCGGCGCGTCGCCATCTTCACCGACCACACAACTAATTAAAACTAAGTTTAATAATAAACACCAAGAAACAGCCATCTTGTCGCGAACCACTGGTTGGTTTCAAAGTAATAATCATCAAATGCGTCCCTGATATATATACTAGTACTCCTATTTACATAACATAATGTATCTACTTGAACTTATGAACTTAGTTTGATAATTAAGACTTCTCGCCTTCTGATGTAATAGGTGCCTATGTTCAGCATTGGACGTCTTTAGGCTGAGGATGATATAAAGGAAAGAGGCCTGTATAGAGTATTATATTTGGATTTATTTTAGTTTTAACACTAAAAGTCAGCAATAAAGTGCCGCATAATATAATTTTTCATACCACCCGCTCGACAATGTCTCATTAAATGGCATGCATTCTCCACTGAAAAGCAAGTACTTAGTGATTCCAAGCCCGAGGCAGGAATATCGTATATCGTATAATAATTATCCTAAGTTACGCTCTGGGTTCGATATGCCACCCGTGACGGCAAGACTGTGATTTAGCTACCAGCTGACCAAAAAACCGTAGATTATGTATGCTGGTGCATACATAATCTACGGTTTTTGTTTGTTCATGTGATGCGGGAAAGAATCCAACTAAGCTATCACCGCGCCTAAAAGTAAACACTAAAATTGTTTAAAGGTTATCTTGAAACAGCTCAGTTCGCAATAATACGATTACCAAAAACCCGCACGGTTATCAGTCTGACCTAAACTGGTTAGAATTTTATTTGTTTTCGCGTTAGGATTCCGTGGTACCTGAATACACGGCGTGAAGTTAGTCCCGAGCGAAGCGAGGGTGCTAAACGCTGTGCATTTAAGACTTACTAATGCCGGGAGTATCGTATACCTACAATTTTATAGCACGTGTGACATAAACCCGCCATCTATTTAGTTTATTTAAATAAATCTTCGAATAATTAATGTAATGAAAAGATGTTCATTTGACTCTTAGCAATAAACACACAAAATATGTGGGTAGGTTGGCATTCCACCAGTACAAAACGTGAAAACACAATTTCACACCTAGGTACTTCTAGAATTGGTTTTTATGTTATTAGTATTTTTGGATGCATATTTTATGTTCGTGGATTACTTTATGTGATAATTATTGTTTCAGTTTAAATAATACTCAACCAGGTTTCAACCAAAAACTAGTGATAAATATCGTTATATTCGTTATTGTCGCGCTTTTGTTTTGTAAACCAATCTTTAACGTAAAGTGATTAGGTAAGTACGAGTATACTTGATCTTGGAATCTGTGATTGATCTGGTTTATGCATAAACTGTTCACTATCAGACTATTATAGTATGACATAATTATGGTGTTCGATAATAAAATTGAATGTGTGTGTATTCAGTAAAAAAAAAGAGACCGGTTAAATATTATGTAAACAACAAAAAACGCATAATTTCTATCGGCCGAAATTAATAATCAATCCAATCCAAATTTTGCTATCTGGGATTGATATCGCAATCCATTTTTAGGGTCAAACGTGCCAATAACCGATCCGTGGATTGGTTTATAAAGGCACGCAGATTGGAAATCGATCGAATGATAGGCAGCAATCCAAGATCGATTTCAATCTTGGTTAGGAGATACAATATTAATTTCGGCTGTATATCTTCACATCAAAACTATAAATGACTTACGAGCCGGCGCGTCGCCATCATCACCGCGTGTCACTCCGACCACACAACTAATTAAAACGAAATTTATTAATAAACACCACGAAACAGCCATCTTGTCGCAAAAGTAATAATGATAAATGACTCCCTGATATATAATATTAGTGCTCCTACTTACATAATCTAATGATACTATCTATCTACTTGAGCTTATGAACTTTCAGTTTGATAAGACTTCTTATGTACCTATTAGGTAGGTAATGAATATTATTGTATACACAAAGAAAAGATGGGGAAGGAAGGTTCTAGACTGGCGACCACGGACTGCAAGACGAAGAGTAGCTAGGCCTCCCAACTTCCTCTCCTTTGACAGAGGTCTTATTGGCGTTTCCGTCTCGTTGTCAGCTGCGGCATCCACAAGTCGTCCCTCTCATGACTAACTGTCGTATCTGACAAAATTGTCGTAATCGACTTTTTTTGACCTACGTACTCAAAATCCAATTCCAAACATTATCCACCAACTGTCGTAACTGTATCTTATACCAGTGAGGAGCTATCACAATAAACAGCGTTGACGTATGTTATAAAACACCAAAAAAACATATCACTAACTGAAGTAAGTATAACATACGACTACTAGTGAAATTTTTTATTAGTTGCATTCATTTTTGTAGAGACGTACCTGTACTACGACTACGTATGTACGTATGTACTACTCGTATATACGACACAGTGAAATATTTTTGTTTCAATATTTACATCTATACACGTCCTTACAGTTGCAAATTGCAAAAATATAGTAATGCTCGAAAGCTCTATTTCGTGTAGATAAGGATCATGCTACGAAAAATCAAATGGTAAAGGGCATTCATTTCAGAACACATCGCCGGTTTTTTTCAAAGGATAAAGACGCATATGACTTGCAACTGAACTGTCATAAATAAGCTTTTTTTAAAGAATTCAATAAGAAGAATGTCATTCTATTTTATGTGCATTGTTGTTGTTGTCGTTACGTGCATTGAATATAAAAAGTTTACAAGCCACAAGGCAACGCTAATATTTTGAAATTGCAATGGCCGATTCCATTGTTGAGTCCTTATATATTATTATGTTAATATAAAGGTGCCTTTTACGCAAGTAACCAGTAAGGAAATAAATAATGACCGGACCACTTTATGCATCGGGCTGACGCTAACAAAAACTAGAATCAAAAGGAATCTAATACACAAGGGCAAGCAGAGTTACTTTTAAGAGTGAACATTACGAACGATTGCAATAAAGAATACGGCACGTTTAGCATTGTGTCTGAGCAGTGAGCACTCCTACTGCTGCACTTGGTGTCGCGGTCTTATCACTAATAGGTTCTGAAATAAGAATTAAGACACATTGCATCCGCGACTGAAGTCACGAGGGGAATAATTAATATAATTGCTAGTATTTCACCTAAAACTCAGTTCCTAAAGCCCGAATATCTGCGTCGTCGTCACGTCATAAAAACATATTTGAAATAATCATGAAATAAACTGGCCAAGTATACCTAAGCTCGGCATTTTTTTAACTTTTACTATTCATAGAAATAAAATATGCTTATGACAGTTTATTTGCAAGTCAGGTATCCCTCTTTTTTCTTTGAACTTAGCATTTAAACTACTACACTACTAGCATTTAAAACTGATATATACAAAAACAAAGTTATCACAAAGTGTCGTAACAGTTTTAAATGTATATACTGCATGTATTTACGCAATTATATTGAAATGATATCAACTACATGAAAGTAAAAGCTTTTTTCTCCACATAGAGGCATAAAACCTATGGATAGGACACGATTGGCGTGTACTGCGATACAAAATGTAAAGCTCTCAACTGAAAATACGTTGCCCTGTAAAATAATGTCAATGCTAGTTACGACAGTTAGTCATAAGAGGGACGAAGTGGCGTATAGTCAAGCCGCCACACTGCCATGGCCGCCATGCCACAGCGCCATGGCCGCCATGCCACAGCGCCATGACCGCCATGCCACAGCGCCATGGCCGCCATGCCACAGCGCCATAGCCGCCATGCCACCGCGCCATTGGCCAGCCACGTGCATAGAATATCGATTTAAACATTACTAATATCAAATCACTGCCATGTTTAGAGAGATTTCGTTCGGTGTAGAAATAAAAATCAAATCGATTTATATATTTATGTATACCCCATATTTATTTACTTCATACCTTAAATTCTATCACAGATATTATTATGACACTGCAAAAATTAAGCTCATTTAAGAAATTGAAATAACATAACCTGTGTAGGTATATCTAGGATATCTACATACTATAACCTAAACTTCATCGTCACCCCCTATCCTCCCACTGCCGAGCACGGGCCTCCCTCACTCTCGAGAGGGTCCGTTATCTGAACATTTTGTGTCATACATAATGCTTCCGCTAGAATGATATTGTTGTTTATTATTTTTATTTTACATCACGAAGAAACGAGATGGACAGGGTCGTTAGTGCGCGATGCGGTAGTGCCGGCGCTAGTCTATCGATGCATGTCCGAGGTTTGGAACCCGGCGCCTGGCGCTCGCGCTCCACCCCCACCGCTCGCCGCTAGTTCTGCAGACGAGTGCGCAGGATGTTCTCGAGCCGGCCGAGGTTCTCGTTTCATGCGCGGCGGAGTTCTCAGCCGGGGGCGGGGGTGCTCCACTGCGGAACAAGAGCCGGCAGCGGACGGAGGCGGCAGGAGACAGCCGCCCCGGGGCAGCTGGAACGCACAGGCGCACCGAACATTCAATACAAGTTTGTACATAAGATTACAGTTTGCTATGTCTGTCTGTTTGCTCCGGCTAATCTCAGGAACGTCTGGATCGATTTTGACGGGACTTTCACTGGCAGATATCTGAAGTTTTGAGTTTTGTAGTAAAATTATGCTAGTTCTACTTAAATAATCAACGCGGCTGAACCAGCAGGGCACAGCTAGTAATACCTACATACATAAAAAAGCTATTTCATTTTGTAGTATTTTCAGTGGAATACGTCTTTAGTCTTCTGACAATACTATCCATTCTAGACATCGATCAACATGAACGAGTAGTACCAGTAGGTAGGTACTGAACGTGCTGTATTACCTCAATGTTAAACTGCAGCGGGACAGTCGAAGCGGATCTCTGCTGCTGTGGACCCGCCGTAATAGAACTGTATGTAGTTGACGGCTCCGAGGTCCGCGTCGTCGTCGTGGGATATCAGCGCAGTGCTGTCCCCCTCCTTGCCGAACTGCAGAGTGCCTGAATAGTGGATGTGTGCGCTATCAGAGCAAGGCAAACAACATGCTGGTGGTTGAATTGAGAACCTTCTCCGTTTTGAAGTCGCTTAATAGGAGCTATGCTTCCTGGCGCCGTGACATCTCCCTGCCTCTGCTCTACGCAGTGTATGGCGGTGCACGCTACTGCCACAGTGTTAAATCATTATAATTAATCCTTCTAGTATATACTACACCCACGCTCTACTTCCCCTCCCCTATTACTCTCAGAGCACCCTAGAGACGTGTCTGTAAACACAATCTAAGAAGAGCTGCAACTTACCGTTGTCTATTCTGACGAAGAAGAACCTGAAGTGAGTAGCGGAGAGTATGTCGGGAGTGGGGATGGCTGGAACACTGGTGGAGTGGCTACTGGTATACTTGCTGAAATACGTGCGTTGATTGTTGTCGTATCCAATTATATCTGTTGATATTAAACAATACATATAACGTTATAAATATAACTAACATTATATGTTAACATATAATGGGTTTCCAACAAAATTCTACAAAACCTATTTTTCTGTTGTTTAAGCCTAGTGAGAGACTGCCAAGCAGAAGTTCGCGGGTTCAAATCCCAGCGCGGGCACATAACGTGATTCTGGTACAGTAGTACCCAACTTATATGGTGCGTCGTGACTCTTCGTTCGCGCAGAAAAGAAAGTATGGTCCGAAGATTAACGAAAGAATGCTTAAAACTTACAATCAACCTAATCAACATAATACACTGCAGCTGTTAGTTCCATCTCACTCATGCCACGCGGCGATCGCTAAGATGGCGGCGGCTGCCGACCAAATAGCGGTCAATAGCATTTCCCGCGCTTTGAAAATTCATCTTCTGCGCAGGTACATCGGTAAGCCATATAAGTTGTGTACTACTGTAACAACATAGACACGTTATGATCATTCGCTTTTCGGCGAAGGAAAACATCGTGAGGAAACCCACTGACGTGAGGATTATTTCGGAGGTATGCATGTTATCCACCGAGCCGGGCGGGTCCCCGTGGTGGATCACAGCTTATCCTTCTGCCGGCAGTGAAGCGCGCCCCGTGCCCAGCAGTGGGCGGATATGGGTTGTGACATTGAGTGAGTGTAATTATTGTTTTAGTTCTAGAAATTGTGTTATAGAGCGTAACGAGGTAGTGAGGAACATACTTATGTTATATACAATATCCGAGGTTGCTGCGCTTCCTTTATTCGTCAGCCGGATAGACACGCGTCCCCTCGTCTGCAGCCCGACGCGCGTCTCGAGGAGCGCGAGGCGGCCGGCGGCGTCCCTCCGCAGCGCGGCGCGGCCGAGCGACTGCAGCGAGTAGGCAGGAGAGTAGTGGTTACTGTCGTTCAGGGACACCTCCTTACAAGGCAACTCTGAAAACAATGTCACGCTTTACTAGTTAATTCTTGTACGAAATTTTGATAAACATTAATTAATTATCAGGTGTAGATAGAAAGATAACTCTTTATTAACACCAAAATGTATATATAGAACACAGGAAGGGCAAACTTAAAAATAGGCCAGTTGTCGGTCTTATCGTTTAAAACGATCTCTACTAGACAACCTCGGGTGGGCTAGTCCTTAGCATTTTGCATCTACCTGTTTAAAAGTCTATAATAATAAACCTCTACAATAGAGATTTACGAGTATGTTTACAGTTTACCGCGCTGCGAGTCAATTAACGGACAAAGAACGACTTAGTAAAGTGGAGGATGCTTTACTGAAACTTCCTGGGCGTTTCGGAAATAATCCAAAATTACGGTTTTTTGGGGTTGAGTCACTTCGTGCAACTCAACGCACCAACGCATCCCCGCTAAAACAAATTATAGGTACCTACCTACATATTTTTTTTTTCAAAATTCCTGCGAATTTTAAAATAAATAAACAAACTCAAATACCTCCACGGAGGCATCATGCATCTAGACAGATAACAAGTGGTTCAACTTACGAGCTTGTAGGTTTGCTCGAACATTTATCACGCCGACCACTGCACTAATTAAACTGAGTTTCAATACCAAAATGCACAACACACTCATGTTTGCGAGTCACTGCCTTGTTTCACTATAACTACAACATGCCGACTCTTCATTATATATGCTCGTAGTTATCTTATCTGCAAATGAACTTATTAACCTTCCACAGGTCTGCTCGGGTAAAAACCCGACTATGGCAACGCCAAAATTAGGAATAGTTAAATGGATGAATCGAATCGAAAAACCTCTATCGCTCGCGATCGACACACGACTAGCACGCGCGCGCCTCCGCCGCCCAGAGATCGCCGGAGCACTCGCGGCTCACCTTGGGCCTCCCAAGTATTGCGTGTAACGTATTTTTTATTTTTATTTTATTTATTTATTTATCCCCCGAGCCCCGTGGCATACAAAAAACAATAAGGTACTATACTAACTGCGTGTGCGGTCATTGAAGTACCTACCCACTGAAACCTGCATACATAAGCCATGCCTCACACTTTGCCAGTTTTTATACAGAAAAATTCTTCATGCGTGGAAGCAGTGATCATCTATACCTAAAAATTGTTATCTTTACGTAAAAATAAACGAATAATGTCGGGTCAGGGTTCACGCTCGCGCTGATGCAAGACTTTGCAATACAAACCTACCTACTGACGCGACTACAATACTTAGTTATAGTGGACAAGCGAGCGCTTACCACCGGGTGGACGACCTGCTCGAGTCGTTGAAGACAAAACGATGACCTAGTATCTAGGAAGCTAGCAGCGGGGACATTATACTCAGGGCTCGCTCATGAGAAGGCCTGTTCAGCTGCTTATCGTAACTACGCCTCCAAACAGGTCATAATTATGGGTAAAATATACACTGCGTGTTATCGTAACGATAAGAAGTAAAACAACAGTGTGTCAATATAAACAATAATATACGTCGGTACTGTGGTCATCTGGCTGGGAATCCACATGAGTTAAATATACGTAGGTATATAATATGTCGCAGCCAACTACCCATTCAATGAACCTCCCAGTCTTTTCACTAAATTCCTGTTTAACTAGTTTCCTGAATGGCATTTAGGCATTCAATCAAAATAGCTAGACAATCGGCTGGGATCGTTAATGTTTTACTACTTGCCTAGCCTAGTCTTTTAAATTTAGTTCCACTTTTTGCCTCCTGGCGCTGAAACTCATACAATGTCAATTATGGCACCAGCTGAGCAAGCGACAATATTGTTAGTGTTTATCAGTTTTTGAACTTAGGATTACCAAATAACATTATTGTTACGTTGTAGGTTATCTACCTACTTGAATAAACAATTTCTAAAGTCAGATATTTTTTTTTTTAGTCAAATTGTCTCGGTCACCCTATCGTATGTATGGCCTAAGCATCAGCTAGCCAGTTTATTAAATGTTGTATTTGATTATATTTATTGAGTTTATGTTGTATTATTGAGTCTCTGTTGTTTTTGTACTGATTAACTTCACGCGTGGAAACAGTGACCATCTATCTAAAGTAGGGTCATTGCGTTAGTATGCCGGCCAGCTTTGGTTTTCGGCCTTTGGGCTGTGGCGTTACAGTTTAAGATTATAGCAATAAATTAAGATGCCTGAAAAAATAATTTTATCCGAATCATTTGAAATTAGTTGCCTAAAATCTGACGAGGCTTGAATTATTATTTCTCTGACGAGGAATTTCTACTGAATTATTCAGTTTGACACCGGCAACAGAAGTGCTACAAGGTGTGCAATTGAACGAAAAAAATAGTGGCGCAAGTGATGATTAAACGATTTTTGTAGGCTTTTTTATAAGTAAAAAACGATGACATGCATGTTATTAATAAAATAAATGATTGATTATCATACTTCTAGCTTGTTTATTGTCATAATTGATAAAAATACACAATAATTTTGTGGCCAAATAATATTAACATGGTAATATATTCAAATATTTAGTTTTTAGACATTTGACATGACTTTCGTCTTGCCCATTTTCATTTTAGACCCACCTATTGGGAAACGCCACTGAGGTCACTGCATACTGCATAGGTCTGCCTATGCTCAGATATTAAGATCTTCCAGCGACTCTGCCATGATGACTATTGAGGGTGAGTGATGTATTCGCCATTGATGTCGACGCCAAATCTGTTCCAGTCCAAGAGCTTGAACTTGAAACGTTGAAACACAAATAGTTATGTCCGCCATTAATTGTATTTTCATTCGCTCACCAAAACGTGTTGTACACAGCATGCCACCAAATTGGGAAAGCAGATGGGCGCGTGATGATGTATTTTTCGAATACATTTTTACCTGTTTATGCATGATTTTGATATTAATGTAATAACATTTTACCTTTAATATACCGCGATGTAACGGCTGAAAACTAAACATGGTCTGGCCGAAAACTGAAATTTGAGGCTGAAAACTAGCATTCTAGCACTTTTCAAACATTTCTTTTTTTATAACAAAAGTATTTAGTGTCCTCACATTAACTCCAACATAAACTTCGTTGTTTAAACTATCAAAACCATAAATAAGTACGGCTATACATCTGCTCAATTTTTTTTAATGCAATTTTAAAGTTTATGTCTGCGCTAAAAGGCCGATAACTAACGCAATGACCCTACCTGGTAAGTACCTACCTATTCGTTGTTAAAAACAGGCTCAAGGTCGACGATCGCGGATCGCGGTGATTGTAACGAATAATTATTATCAATAGTCTCTACCAATATTATTGCGATTCGTTCGTATACTATGTAAAAATACATGGTATGTAGGTACTCAAGAACCTCACGTTTTCGGAGTCCCGCTAAACCTCAAAATAATAGTCGTATTCTTTGACAGGTATGATATTGGTGTTGCAACGGAGAACCAACGGAGAAATCACAGAGCCATGGCTGCCATGCCATAGAGTCATGGCCGCCATGACACAGTGCCATGGCCGCCATGGCGTCAGCTGGCGATGAACCGACAGTGAAGAGATATCGTTATCATTATACACAATATCGATAGTGTATTAATATAATAGATACTTGGTCTGCCTCGTGCAAATAATATCGATTTAAAGATTACTTTTCGTAAATATGTGCCATGTAGTTACCGAGTTTACATTAAGTAATAGTAAATTTATATCCGGGAGGAACTGTTAATTACACTATACTGCAGGTGCAGCTAGCTCTATATATTATCAGCTGTCTGCTAGAGAAAACCCGTCATAAATGGTCCGGCCGGGTAAAACAACTTTCATGAGTGCACTCTTGGGGCTTGTTTGAATAAAGAATGATGAGTTTGATTTTGATATAAATAATGAGTTTTGAATGAATAGAGCGGGGCCGAGGTTTCGCACCCGACGCCACTGAATTGCAATGCACACGTGATTGATTAAAGATTTATTGCAATTTTTTCTTAAAAAAACGTAGCCTCACATTAGGATTGCTCTTGTATCGTGGGTGCCGTATGCGATAATTTCACATACACATCACACCCAGACCAGAAACAAATATTTGTGGCTCGCACAAATATTTGTGGAACGCACAAATATTTGTTCTGGGCGGGAATCGAACCCGCGACACCAAGAGCAGCAGTCCGATTGCTCAGCCGCTACGCCAAACGTGCCGTCGACTAAGATGACGTCACCAGACGCTCGTCTCCAAACTCCATTCTCAAAGATAATGAAAGTTTGCCAAACAAACAGATAGGGGAAGTGTGACGTCATTGGACACTCTCCTTATTTGAATGGTTTATTACCTACTAGCTGTTGCCCGCGACTTCGTCCGCGCAGACTATATACTTTACCATAATTCCAAATAACTAAAAATAGACCACGACCTCGAGTTCGACATCGACATCCGATATGCGATATCCAACATTCTCGTAGGTACGACATCCACCATCTTCTATCAAAATTACCATTTTATACAAAAACCTGGCATTTTATACCAAAATGTAACATTTCGTACAAAAATCTACCATTGCCTACCAAAATCTACAATTTTCTACCAAAATACCATGTGCTACCAAAAACTACCATTTTCTACCACAATCTAAAAAGTATTAAACGGGTCTAATTCGCGCACAAACTAATATCAAAATATATAATTTTGACATACCTCGCCGTTTCGACCGAGTTACATCGGCCGTGGTCACGAGAAGACTGGTGAATGCGGGTATCACCGTCCGGAGCGGCAGGTGTTGTTTCCAACTACCCGCGTTTGATCTTGCAAAACATAATCGTCACGACATACAACACTAACAGTATCCGAAGTCCCACTTGAACATAAGTTGCGCCGTACACACTTGCTAATAACTGGATTCCATGAACCAGACAACCTAAACCCATCTTCCCGATTGAAATTCCGGTACTTTTTGATTTCAATCGCTTCACGAACAATTCTAGGATAGAAATGACGATCAGTGGAAAGGATCTTCGGATCATGTAATTCGATCCAATGGTTTGGTCCTGAATCAAGCAAGTGCTCGGCTATGGCTGACTTGTTCACCTGACGGTTCTTTACTGCTGCGATGTGCTCCTTCACTCTTTCGCGCGAATTAGACCCGTTTAATACTAATTAACATGTATTCAGTTCGCGAAAGTTTAAGAACTTCTATCTAAAATTTTGTTTCTTAATCTATTATTTTCTTTCTAAATGTGCTATTTTCTACCAAAAGTTAGCATTTCCTACCAGAATCAACCATTTCCTACAAAAAACTACCATTTCCTAAATTAAATCTAACATTTTAACCGTAATCTACCATTTTACGATAATCTACCATTTTAACATAATCTACCATTTTAATTTCCAATTCACGAATATCTACCAAAATCTACCATTATTACCAAAAACCTACCATTTCCTACCAAAAATCTACCATTTCCTACCTTTAATTTATCATTTTCTACCAAAACCTACCACTTCCTACCTTTTAAAGAACATAGATGCTATGTTTAAAATTGATCAAACCAATAAAACACGTTGTTCCATTCAAACTTTGCAACCCCTTTTCACCCACTTAGGGGTTAAATTAAAAAAATATTATATTCTTAGTGCACACCTACGTCTCTTAAGGAATATTTGTACAAAATTTCAGTTTTGAACTAAATCCGATGAAAAATATTTTGCAACCCCTCTTTATCATTTAAGGGGTTTAATGTTAAAAAACTATGAGTGTATTTAAATAAATCTTTTAAATAATGTAAATGTCAAGTTTGAAGCTGATCAGACAAAGAAAACACGTTGTTACACACAAACAATACAACCCCTTTTCACCCCTTAGGGGTTAAATTTTAAAATTCACATTATTTAGTGCACTCCTATGTCACTTATGGCATAATTGAGCCAAATTTCATTTTGAACTAAATCTGATGAAAATATCTTGCAACCCCTTTTTATCACTTTAGGGGTTGAATATTAGAAAACGATGAAACACGTGTTTAGTTAAATGTTTTAAAGAAAATAAATGCCAAGTTTGAAGTTGATCGGATCAAGAAAACACGTTGCTCCATACAAACTTTGCAACCCCTTTTCACCCCTTTAGGGGTTGAATTTTCAGAAATCCTTTCTTATTGCTCGCCTACGTCACATAAGGAATATTTGTGCAAAATTTCATGGTTCTAGACCCAGCGGTTTCGGCTGTGCGTTGATCGATCAGTCAGTCAGTCAGTCAGTCAGTCAGTCAGTCAATCAGTCAGTCAGTTTTGGCTTTTATATATATATAGATTAGGTAGGGAGGTGTCTGTAGCAACCAATAGACTGGAAAATGTCGAGACAATAGTTAGAAATCCTCTCCGATTAATCCTAATCTTATATATAACTAGTTGGTGCCCGCGACTTCGTCTACGCAGGCTTAGTATTTAGAGCAGCTTATAATTATTAGCATGACGTAGAAAAGAACTAACATTATGACATTAAAATTATCACACATTTTCGGTTAATTTCAATACCTACCTATACCTATCTATGTGAGCAGTTATATCTTTATTTCTTTAGTAAATAGAGTGACTTGGCAATTTCACACGGCAACATAAATCTACGAGTATGTTAAGCGCTTTGTACTTGTATTTGTTTAAAGTACACCTATACGGAAGACTATAATATAGTCTTAATATTATTTAGATTATCTAATAGATTATGCTTTCTCGATAGAGGCTCCTGCTCGCCCCACGGGCCCGCGTGCGACTCAATGTTGGTATGTGAAAAGCGAGTGTATTATTTGTTTCTTTCTCTCTTTACAAAATGATGAATCGCAGGAAGTCCTCTCGGCCCGCGAGGCTCGGGCGGCGGCGCGCCTCGCCTCGCTGCAGGCGGCGAGCGTGCCGAGCGTGCCGAGCGTGCCGAGCGTGCCGAGCGTGCCGAGCGTGCCGAGTGAGCAGGAGTACGCGGACCCGGAGTGCCGACCCGACCACGGCCCGGAGGACCACGAGGGGAAGGGACAGAAGGTATATTCCTAGACAAAGTGGCAGTATTATTATGTTTTAATTGTTTTTATTCATTGGTTCACAAAACTGGTTGTTTCACATAAAACTAAACTTAGAATTAACGTGATAGGCAACATGCGACTTGTGAAAAACCTACTGGATGCCAACATTACACAGCATGCACATTGGGTGTACTACTTACTATATTACATAGTATTAACATAATACTGAGTGTATGTATTGTATATTGCAGGGTGACTCGACACGCGGGCGGCGCCGCGCGCGGAGACACTGGCTCGAGGCGCAGGCCTCCGAGACTGACCTCTGAACATATCCACACACCCTCACACACCCTTACACACCTTCACACACACCCTCACACAACCTCACACACACACAGGGCCCCACATTAGGAATCTTCACTCACGGATTCAACGCTGAATATCAATGAATATTGACAACCCTGCCGCTATTGACAGTGTTCTATTTCATCAATTTTCCAAATTAGTGCAACTACATCTACAATTCATATAAAAGTGTTTCGGAAGCAAAGTGCGATCCTAGTAGAACCTACACAAGTGTTATCCACATTTAGTTCCGGCTGTAAACACCGTAATATCCCAATTTTATCCCGAATTTTCTACCCGCTTAAATCATTTTTTTTGAGTGGTGAACAGATTACCCGCTAATGTCTGGTTTAATGTTTGTCAAATTCAACTGACACCATCAATTTTCATTTTGACAATTGCCATCCAATCTGTCACATTCAAGTGACAGCTTCATTTTCACTTTGACAAGTGACAAGTATTGCCAGCATAAGAATTTTACCCCAACTTCTGAGGTAAACAAGATGAATAACTGTAGTAAATGTCTAAAGCAAGTTAAATCGAATGAACAGAAGTCTTGTACAAGGTGCTGCAAAGTTTATCATTACCAGTGTCTGGGAATACCTCAAGAAACTTTCAATAAAGAATCTAAGGCGTATAAAGCGGCGTGGAAGTGCCCTGAGTGCAAGCCTGCTGAAAAAAAAGGTGACTGCTCAAACACCCCTTCACAGGTTAAACCAACGTCCCAGTTAATCGACAGTCCATCTGAAAGAAATATCGAGGATTTCAAGCAGTACATCGACAAGAAACTTGATGAGTCCTTGTCTCGCTTACTTATTGATATAAGGCGTGACTTTACTACCGAGAGCTCAGATACACGCAGTAGATTGCAGGATTTGACTGAGAGTATAAATTTTATGTCGACCAAATACGAAAAACTTCAAGAAGCCTTCGACATTAAAACAAAACTTATCAGTGACCAGCAGATTGAGATTACTGCACTGCAATCTACAGTCTCCAACCTCAACACACGCCTAAATCAATTTGAACAGCAATCTCGTGAATGTAACATAGAGATTCAGTGCGTGCCTGAGCATAAGACTGAAGATTTAAGTAAAATTGTACAGCAACTGGTTTCTACGGTGGGTTGTGGTCTTGCAAATCACGAGGTCCTAAATTACCACCGTGTCGCTAAAGTAAACCAAGAGTCCAACCGACCCCGATCTATTGTTGTTAAGCTTTCCAGTCCATTGGTGCGTGATAGAGTAGTAGCTGCAGTCAAGACTTTCAATAGGACCCATCAACAAGATAAACTCAACTCCTCACACCTTGGTCTTGGTAACGAGAAAAAACCAGTGTACGTCTGCGAGCACTTATCACCAACAAATAAGCAACTGCATGCAGCTGCTCGTAAATTCGCAAAGGACAATAAGTTTGAATTCGTGTGGGTACGGAGCGGAAAGGTTTACATTAGAAAGGACGTTAATTCTAAGAGTTTAGTGGTTAAGCACCTTGACTTTTTGAACTCAATATAACTGCATTTATGGTTACATTGTTCAACATTAATCCAAAGTGTAATATAAAATTACTGTATCAAAATGTCAGAGGTCTCCGGACCAAAACTGAAACCGTGTTGACCAATGCATTAAAGCAGGACTTGGACGTTATTCTATTAACCGAGACGTGGCTAAATGACTCTGTGTTTGATCATGAAGTTCTCGATAGCAGATATTCTGTGTTTAGGCGTGATCGGTATACCAGTAATTGTGCCAAGCGTGAGGGCGGTGGAGTTCTGGTAGCTGTTCTTAAAAAATATGCTCCTATTCGCAAATTGAAATGGGAATCGCCGCTGGAGGACCTGTGGATTATTATCAAATTAAAGCAAGGAAACTCTTCAATAGACTTGTGTATCTGCACTTTGTATATTCCACCCCCTATCGTATTTACCAGCTTGGACAGTTTACTTACAAACTTAACGGACATAGTTCAACATAAGATGCCCAAGTCAGCGGTTTTGTTATTGGCTGGCGATTTTAACCTCCCCAGCATACGGTGGGATTATGACGCTAACACGAACTCCATGCTCCCTAGATGTTCTTCGAGTCAGGGTGACAATTTATTTGTTGACACTCTTTCTTTTAATGGTCTTTACCAAAAGAACCGAATTGTAAACTCTAATGGAAAAATATTGGATCTTATTATAACAAACTTTAGTAACTGTGTCACAGTTTCTAATAGTCTTGCCCCACTTGTTGATCTTGATGATCACCACCCGGCACTAAATATTACAGTTAAATTTAACGCTTTTAAGCCTCCTAAAACATATAAGACATCTGTACTTAACTTCTCCAAAGCAAATTACGACAACATCAAAAAGGAGTTGGACAACATAGACTGGATCGATCTGTTCAAAATAGGCTTGACTGTTGATGAGACTGTAGATATCTTTTACAACGCAGTTACTCCTGTAATTAACAAGAATACGCCACTGTGTAGAAAAGGTCGAAGCGACTATCCGTTTTGGTTTAATCGCGCAATCATACAAACCCTTAAGGAAAAAGCAAAATATCATCGACGATTTAAAACGTACGGTAATCCCAGAGACTATTTAACTTATCAAATCTTACGTGCACGTAGTGACAAAATGTTGAGCGATTGCCTGAATCAAATAAAAAAAAACATGCGTGCGTACAAAGTACACATGTCAGAAGTGAAACTTCTTTGGCGAACTAATTTATAAATCTTGTTTATATTTATACCTTTTTCTCTCAATCTTTCTCACTCGCTTGCTCCCTACTCTCACTCCACGGCTAGTTGCTCATGCTACGTTCGCCCTGTCTTACTCTCTCTCAATCGGTCTCGATCACTCTCTCTCTCTTTTCCGACACTTCCGTTGCATACCGGCGTGACGTTTCATCTGTAAAAATTTTACCCTCATGCGCGTAAAGAAGTTTCACTTCAATAAATGCTAAAACCCAAATTAAGAAAAACCCCAAATACTTTTGGACATTTGTCAAGTCGTTGCGAACTAATAGTGGGGATATCCCTGATGAGATGTTTCATGGGAACCAAAACGCACAGGGTGGTCAATGTATCGCAAATCTGTTCTCTGAATATTTCCACTCCACTTATAATGATCCTGGTACATCTAATCCAACCATCGTCGACGAACCCTCAAGTCATCACACTTCTTTGAGCTCATGCTACCTTTCTGAGTCGGATGTTTTGACCTCACTTAATTTGCTTGATCCAAACAAGGGTCCGGGCCCGGATGCTATTCCTCCTTTATTTCTCAAATCCTGCTCTTTACAACTTGCAAAGCCTCTACAAATTATGTTTAACAAGTCTCTCTCGTGTGGTGTATTTCCAGCTAAATGGAAGTCAGCACACGTCACACCGGTACATAAAAAAGGAGATCTTGCGGACGTTTGTAACTATAGACCGATTTCAATTTTGTCATCCATAGGCAAGTTGTTTGAATCAATCGTCCAGAAGAGGATGCTTTTCCATTTGAAACCTTTATTCATCCCGCAGCAGCATGGATTTTTACCAGGAAGGTCGACAGCATCGAACCTTCTTGATTTTGTCAGTGACATAACAGATAGATTCTAGAATAAACATGAAACTCATACAATTTACACGGACTTTTCAAAGGCGTTTGATGTTGTCGATCATAGGTTGTTGATACAAAAGCTTGGTCATGCTGGAATTTGTGGTTCATTGTTACGGTGGTGCGAATCTTACCTCCAAAACCGCTCTCAGCTTGTGATGGTTCGAGGATTTATCCCTGCCAAGAGAAGTACCTTCGGGTGTACCGCAGGGGTCTCACCTTGGACCTCTCTTTTTCCTCATTTTTGTCAACGATTTATGCTCCAAAGTAACCTCAAAATATCAAATGTTTGCAGATGATCTTAAACTTTACAGAGAAATCTATACTCATGACGATATAATTCTTCTGCAGAGTGATATTAACACAATTAACAGCTGGTGTGTTCGCAACAAGATGGTGCTTAACTCATCGAAATGTTTTTAGTTAAACTTTTCACGGAAAAATAAGCCTGTTAAAACCATGTATTTCATTAACGGTATCCCCATAGTGGAGGTTTCGAGCATGCGTGACTTGGGTGTCATTGTTGATGCTCAATTAAACTTTCGAGAACACATCGACTTTTTAGCAAGAAAAGCTCACGGTTGTCAGGATTCGTAATACGACAAACAAGTTTTTTTAATGACTTTGAGATCCCGGTCATCCTTTTCAACTGTTATGTGCGTAGCCTTCTGGAATACTGCAGCCCCATCTGGAGCCCTTCTTATGCTGTGCACATTAATCGACTTGAGAGACTTCAGAAACGGTTCATTTACCATCTTACTTATTCACGTAAACTTTGCCGCCTTCTGAAAACGTACGATTCAAGACTTCAACATTTTAAAATGTCTCCTTTGGAGAAGCGAAGAAATATAGCTGATGTGGTATTTTTGCATAAATTGGTTAATGGTATAATTGATAGCCCCAATTTACTTGAAAGAATACAAATTATGGTTCCTCGTTCTTCCAGCCGTCTACACTGTAGAAAAACGTTCAATCTGCCGTATTGTCACGCAAACTATGGCCAACATGCACCTGTGTATCGAATGTGCTCATATTATAACAACGTTTGTAGTAATACCGACATCTTCGCTTCATCGGTCTCTTCTTTTAAGAGACTTTTGTACTTGGAGTAATTTGTTTAATTTGTTTTCTTTTTTCTACTGTATTAACTGTTCACACTCAAAACTCAAAATTTTAATTATTGTAATGTTTACCTTTTAGAATTTTTTTTTTGTTGCATTTTATATTGTCATCTTACACAACTTTACCTATTCATTATTTCATTTTACACTACTTAATTTTTTGTGCATGCTGTGTTCACTCCTAGAAGGACGTACACATAGTATGGTCATCATTGTTAACCTGTTTTAAGCTTTTCCTGTGTATATCCAGTTCAGTGAACCTAATAAAAAAAAAAAAAATTTTTTTTTCATGAATGAGAAATGCGATTCTAGAATAGAAATCGTCAATGTTACGCAAATTGAATCAATGTTTATAAAAAAGGTTCATTGCATTCGCAAATTAATGTCGTTCTGATATTGTAACTAACCTAGACGTGTCGAATATCACAAACTGACTTTAAAATCTCGAGTGTTCTATGGCAAATGCTTAATCTCACAAAATATTGCAAGTAAGTATAGAGATATATTACAAAATATTATTAAAATAATGAATATATTTATCAAAATCGGTATTGAAAAGAAAATATATTTTTGTCTTAAATAAAAAATAGGAATAGGTAATGAAAAATTAAAATATTCTAATATCCATGTTATGCCTGTTGTAATGAAGCTCTTTTTCGTGCAAACGCGACGACTTATTGTTACAAATCTACGGAAAAGTTTTTCCGCAAAATCTTCGTTCGTTTCAAAATACTATGCATTTAATTATTTTTTTAATTGTGTCCTGTAAATGAAAACGTACGTTCAAATATTGTGTGACATTATCAGTATATACAATCAATTAATTTATACTTTTGTCGTGTGGCAAATGTAACGGTGCAGCGCCAAGGAATATTATTAAGTAGGTATAACTATTGTGTCATCGCCATTGAAGACCGAGAATAACCTAACAAAACTTATTCACAGTAGACCTCGCGATCAGAGGAGAGCTTAACCAATATCATAATAGGACAATAAATGGCGCTATAGCAAATTTCCCCCCATTTTACCCCCTAACAAAAATCCTTTAAAAAAGTTATAAATACAAAGTACCTATATACCAAATCTCATAAAAATCGGTCGAGAAACGCGGCCTGCAGCCCGGAATCAAAATCTGTACAAAAGCAAAAGCGGCCTCTTAAAGGGAGACCTTGGCTTCGCTCGGTCAATTATTATCATACTTATTCATATCTAGGCATACTGTACGAATCCCAAAAAACCACTTCGAGGACTAGGTATAAATAAAAGACCTCATTGTGTTCAAATAGATGCATCAAATGCAATCCCAATGATAAGTGATATTACAAACAAAGTACGTTTGGGTACTTGGCGGGGCAGAGAATAATGTCACCGCGATTCAGCCTAGTTGCGCTCATTTGCCAACGCCATCTATTATAAAAGTTCGGAACTAAAACTACAAATTGATTACAAATCGAACACATACTAATATTTTAAAGCGGAAAACTTTGTTTGTTTGGTTGTAATGAATAGGCTCCGAAACTACTGAACCGATTTGAAAAATTCTTTCACTGTTGGGAAGCTATGCTATCCCCGCTACACATAGGCTACCTTATATCCCGTAAAAAATAATGGTTCCCGCGGGATAGTAGTTAACGCGGGTGAAACCGCGAGGTGCTTCTAGTCAACGATAAAGAGAAGATGTTCAGTTCTGTTCAGTTGGGCGCTGCCAGTATCGACATAACTGCAATCATAATTAACTGAACACAGATTGAGCGTGTTACACGATTTTGGAATGCTAATATTACTTATACGTTAAATATTATTGTAAGACGAAAATTGTAACAAAGCATTTAACATTTAGCTTGCTGAAATATAAGCCCCCTCCCCTTAAACATATGTGATATATGAAGTTACATTTAACTGTTGCATTTCTGTGTTGTTTATAAAAAATTTATACATAAATTGTTATGAATATCTAAAGAATTTCAATGTTTATGAAAACGCCATCTATCAGCCAATATGAGGTACTAACTGTCTGCAGTAAAAAATGCTGAGGCTTTCAATGTTTTTGCGTAATGTATGTTAATGTAAGTGTGCAAATATGTATAAATGTATGTATGTACAGAGGGCGGGAGTGGGGGCGGCTGGTGCTAGACTAGTTATTGTAATGACTAACGAAATAAACCATTATAACTTGACCTTTGGTGTTAATTGAACTCTGTGAAATTGCTATCTATACCTAATATTATAAAGAGGAAAGTTTTGTTTGTTTGCATTGAATAGGCTTCGAAACTACAAAACCGATTTGAAAAATTATTTCACTGTTGGGAAGCTACACTATCCCCGGGTGACATAGGCTAGTTTTTATCCCGTAAACATTAACGGTTCCCGCGGGATAGCAGTTAACACGGGTAAACCGCGAGGCGCTCCTATCGGCTATTCTGCGTCGAACGGCGCATCGTGCTGTCGGTGCGTGTCCATTGATAGCACTCGTGATAACTGTTATCTGCACTCCGATGAACTCTGAACTAAGTATTTCATGACATAATATCCATTGACGTCAACGCCCTGCTCGGATAACCTCCCTTGTCGACTGATGGTACGCGCACCGCTTTGTTCCTACATCTACTATTATCTTATTTATATTAGTAAAAGAAAGTCGCGTTAGTTACACTTTTTATCACTCAAGACCGGCTGAAAATTGGTAGGAAGGTAGCTGAGAACCAGGAGAAGGATATAAGATATTTATCCCGTTACTACAGGAAACATTTTGAAACTGGGAATAATATATCGTCGGTGGCCAGCGAGAAGTCATTAATTGCAAAAATCTAGTTCGTAGATAATCGCGTTTTAAACTTTTTTCGTACTTATAATCGGCTTGGCTCATCAACGCTTATAGTTACAACAACGGTTTGTATAAATGAATTATTGACGTTTTTACTCTGCACCTGAATGTTCAATAAATTATTTAAATATCTTCAACGTTACTAAGATAGATAATAAAAAGTAAGTTAGTTAATTATAGCATAACCAAAAATAAAAACTTGGGTAAGAGGGATAACGAATAATGAATGCAAAAAGTAACTAAGTGACCTTGATGAAAAATGCTGTTCTGGTAATATTATTGATATCACACGTTAGTAAAACGATGGTCATACATTACTCAAGTACCGTTAGTTAAGTTTTATAGGCAGATTTTTTTACTTGAGAGCTAGTCATGTACTTCTGACATTGTTGTATTATCTAGAAAACTTATAAAATAGCTCGTTTTGTCTATCCATAAGGTAGATAACGGGCTTTAAAACACTTTGACATCATTAACTCATTTTGGCTAAAAATGTCAGTTAGTGACTTCTTGCTGGCCACCGACGATATCTGGTAAAATCGGGTTGTACAGTTGACTACTAAGTATCACTCATTTTGACTCATAAAGACAATGACAGGACAACGTCTGTCGGGTCAGCTAGTGATAGATAAACTTGTTCCCGTTTGCGGTCAAACGACAAAGATTTGATAATGGTTAGGTACGGATAAAAGTAAAACGGTACAGAGATACTTAGTTTTAATTGAATGGATTATGTTTGTAAATTTTACAGCACTAAACCTACACATAATACTTACCCACTGTTATAGGTACATAATATGAGGCAATAGACAGGATTTGAAAGCAGTGGCGACACCTGGGAATATACGGACTTTAATATTATTTTACACGTAGGGGAAGCTGTTGTACGTCAGACCGTGTTGTACCTAGGCCAAACACAATTTTTCGAAAAATCCCGGGTTTTAAATTCATGTTGTCTATGGCAGTCAAAGCACTCTTTGTCAACTCTATCGTGAAGTTAGTTGTGATTCGCCGGCGCCGCTTCAGTGCAGAGAAAAAGGTAATTCATTATTTCTTGTTCAAAAAGTACGTTTTTCGGGCTTTCATTTTGGTATTTGTATTTAGCAGAATGTACATTTATTAAAAATGTTTTATTTACTCTCTAATCTCAGTATATCTAGGTAATAGATGGAGTAGGTATTTATTGCAAACCTCAACTTTAAGTGTATTTTTATGAAGATTGTTATAGAAATTGATGCGAGTGGTACCTTAGACACCCAACTAACTATGTACCTTGGACTTTGATCGTATTATGGAAATATTTTAACCTCAAAATTTACTTAAAAACGGGGTTTCTCAAAAACTGCTAAGCCAAATAGGTACCTATATTTATGAAACATACATGATCTGATGTGAATATAATAATATGGATGATTATTATAGAGACAAAAGACTGTTGGTAAGGGTTTTTTTGAAAGATGTATTTTTACTGAGTTAATAATAATTATTAATTACTGTTTTTGATATGATCAGTCATTGGTTGTAGTTAAATAACAAATAAAAATAAAACTTACTCCGTACAGTAATTATATATAGTGTATTATCTTCATTTTATTCTAGTTTGTCCAAAGTACAACTGGCACGGGCCAAAGTACATCAGGGATGTTGTACCTTGGACAGTTTTCCCTTTTTTTTTGGAACGGCTTTTGCTCTCAACTTAATGCAAAATACACAGATTTTATTAGTTTCGTATGTAGTTGAATAACTGATCTTTGTATTTATGCATATTTGAAAGACCCTAAACTTTCCATTAATTTATGAAAAATGAAAATGTAAAAAACTGGCCTAGGTAAAACAGCTTCCCCTACCAATAAACCTTCTTTTTCGGTTTAATTTAAACATAATAATTGATAGGCCACACTATCGTCATCGTCAACGCCCACCAAAACCAAATTAAACCAAAATTATAAAACAGATGAACGTCAAAAATCGGTTATTCAATGCCATATCCCAACTATGAGGCTACACTTACGGAGAACGTCAAACAACGGGATTTACGGGATATTCAATGGGATATCACGATAGGTGTTGCCTCTGCATAAGAATCATATTATCGAGTGTCCTAGATCGATTAAGGGTTTCGTATTTATTTACAGTGCAAGGGTTTGACGTAGGTATTTATCGAGTTGCTAACAAAGGTTTAGTTAGTTGATATAAAGAATAGTCTTATCTTTTGACAGAGATGATAATATTATATCCAGGGGCAACGGACCTCCGCAAGCGGAGTAGAGTCGAGCCGACATACGAGCGCCACGGCCGCCATGCCACAGCGCCATGGCCGCCATGCCACAGCGCCACGGCCGCCATGCCACAGCGCCACGGCCGCCATGCCACAGCGCCACGGCCGCCATGCCACAGCGCCACGGCCGCCATGCCACAGCGCCACGGCCGCCATGCCACAGCGCCATGGCCGCCATGCCACAGCGCCATAGCCGCCATGGCGTGTGCTGGCGGTCGATCTAAGCATTGCTTATTGCAAATCACTGCCATGTTTTAGAAATATTAGGTCCGGAGTCGAAATAAAAATCGAATGGATATATTTTGATATTTATTTATAATTATGGGTGCAATTTTACAATAGATAATATTGTTATCCCATGGATAGTATATTAGTTACCTACAATGCTATACTACAACAGCTTATTTGAAAAATTAAAATAACATAACCTAAGTAGGTCTAGCCAGATAGTGTATTATATGTATATAATAGCCGTACTTAATGAACTTCGACGAGTTTCTCGACGAGAAAGAAACGAGAAATTCTCGTTTCATGCGCGGCGGAGTTCTCAGCCGGGGGCGGGGGTGCTCCACTGCGGAACAAGAGCCGGCAGCGGACGGAGGCGGCAGGAGACAGCCGCCCCGGGGCAGCTGGAACGCACAGGCGCACCGAACATTCAATACAAGTTTGTACATAAGATTACAGTTTGCTATGTCTGTCTGTTTGCTCCGGCTAATCTCAGGAACGTCTGGATCGATTTTGACGGGACTTTCACTGGCAGATATCTGAAGTTTTGAGTATTGTAGTAAAATTATGCTAGTTCTACTTAAATAGTCAACGCGGCTGAACCAGCTAGTATCCAGGACACAGCTAGTAATACCTACATACATGAAAAAGCTATTTCATTTTGTACTATTTTCAGTGGAATACGTCTTTAGTCTTCTGACAATACTATCCATTCTAGACATCGATCAACATGAACGAGTAGTACCAGTAGGTAGGTACTGAACGTGCTGTATTACCTCAATGTTAAACTGCAGCGGGACAGTCGAAGCGGATCTCTGCTGCTGTGGCCCCGGCGTAAGAGAAGTATATGTAGTTGACGGCTCCGAGGCTCGCGTCGTCGTGGGATATCAGCGCAGTGCTGTCCCCCTGCTTGCCGAACTGCAGGGTGCCTGAACAGTGGACGTGTGCGCTCAGAGCAAGGCACACACAACATGCTGGTGGTTGAATTGAGAACCTTCTCCGTTTTGAAGTCGCTTAATAGGAGCTATGCTTCCTGGCGCCGTGACATCTCCCTGCCCCGCGGCTTCGCTCGCACTGTTACCCGTTTTTCAGCGGAAAAGCCTTTTGCTATCAATCTTAGCTATGTGCACACACGGCTGCTCTCCGCAGTGTATGGCGGTGCACGCTACTGCCACAGTGTTCAATCATTATAATTAATTATTCTAGTATATACTACACCCACGCTCTACTTCCCCTCCCCCTCCTCCCCCCCCCTTTTACTCTCAGAGCACCATAGAGACGAGTCTGTAACACAATCTAAGAAGAGCTGCAACTTACCGTTGTCTATTCTGATGTAGAAGAACCTGAAGTCAGTAGCGGAGAGTAGGCCGGGAGTGGAGACGACTGCAACCCGGGCCCAGTGGCCACTGGTAGACTTGTATAAATACGTGTGTTGATTGTAGTCGTATCCAATCTCTGTTGATATTAAACAATAAACATTATAAATATAACTAACATTATAAATTAACATCATGGGTTTCCAACAAAATTCTACAAAACCTATTTTATGTTGTTAAAGCCTAGTGAGAGGCTGCCAAGCAGAAGTTCGCGGGTTCAAATCCCAGTGGGGGCACATAACGTACCGTGATTCTTGTAACAACATAAACACGTAATTATCATTCGCTTTTCAGCGAAGGAAAACATCGCGAGGAAACCCACTGACGCGAGGATTATTTCGGAGGTATGCATGTTACCCACCGAGCCGGGCGGGTCCCCGTGGTGGAGCACAGCTCATCCTCCTGCCGGCAGTGAAGCGCGCCCCGGGCCCAGCAGTGGGCGGATGTGCGTTGCGACATTGAGCGAGTGTTATTATTGTTATAGACTTAGAAATATTGTTGTAGAGCATAATGAGGTGGTTAGGTACACACCTATGTAGTATCGAATATCCGCGGTGTCTGCGCTTCCTGTATCCGTCAGCAGGATTTCCACGTCTCCCTCCGCCCGCACCCCGAGGCGCGCCTCGAGGAGCGCGAGGCGGCCGGCGGCGTCCCTCCGCAGCGCGGCGCGGCCGAGCGACTGCAGCGAGTAGGCAGGAGACGCGCGGTTACTGCCGTCCAGGGACACCTCCTTACAAGGCAACTCTGGAAACAAAGTCACGCTTTACTATTGATGCTTTTGCGAAATTTCGAATGAACCTATGAATTTAATGGATTGTATTACCTACCATCAGGTGTAGATAAATAGATAACTCTTTAATACCAAAATGTAGGTACAGAACACAGGAAGGACAAACTTAACAATAGGTACAATGGGCGGATCTGTACCAGCCGACCTTGGATGGACAAGACCTTTGCATTTTGTACCGACCTGTTTATCTTCGTCGCGTTGTTTGTCCGCGATGGACTCCTGAACTAAGGAACCAGTTTGATCTAACTTGAAAGATAGGATAGCTTAGGGTCAGAGTGGCATCAGTGGCTCATTTTTTTTCAGAGCTTTGTAGCTGCTTAGGTTTTCATGTTATTGAAATGAAACCTTTACTAAACGTAAGATATTATGTTCAAAGGCTTTGTTTTATTCATAGATTCGGAATAGCTACGACAAATACCTACTTAATTAATAACGTTTTTATAAAAGATTTCGTTTGATCCACTGTATACTTGGGGGTGTACACAGTGAAACCATCCTAATTACACAGTGGATCAAGCAAAAAATGTAGGAAATTATCCTATTTCACTGTATACATAGAGGAAAGGACGCGATTTTGGAATGCAGATTGTCTTAAATGAACAAAATAAAACACCGTAGGTACTTATAGTTATGAAAGTACACTTATACTTCATTTGATTATGAAATCAATTGATATTGAATATGAAATGTATTTATTATTTTCAATCAGCCTTATGATCTTTTAGACATAGGTAACGCGCTTCGGTAACTCTAATCAGTCCTCTAAAGTGAAATTCTGAATCTAAGTATATTATATATTTTTTTCATCTGTAGAGTACCTAAACACTTAACCAATTGCAGTAGGTACACAGTGAATCGCGATCCACTGTGTACTGCCAACGATTGAGCCACTGAGTACCGATCTATCTTTTGGTTTTCAAACATGTACCAACGAAATTCTACTTTAGTTAGGTTAGATTGGATAATGCTATGATATTACAAAATATACGTGTATTTCAGAAAAATAACGATAAATATCTTATTTGGAATAGGTAAAGAAGCAAAAAACGAAATAATGTATATTTTTTATTAACTTTTGCCCACCTAAAATCAATAAACAATTTTTTGGAATCAATAAGCGCGGGAGCGGCTCGCTGGCTAGTTTAGACTTGATGGCATCGGAGGACGGTACTTATGTGAAAAAGACGCACAGATATACCTTTCCTATTCGGAGAAACAGAAAATTTTCTCTGTACCCACTGTTGTGACTGTTCCCACTTTGACCCTACATCTCGATTATTAATTTATAGTCGCAATAACAAAAAGCTTAGCCACAGCAATGCGTAGCCGTGTCTGCTAGTAGTCTATAATGATAAACCTCTACAATAGAGGTTTATTTTTCACACCTGATGCTCAAAAAGAGTGTCATATTAGATCAGCTTAGCGGGACCAAACGAGGTTGTTGGGCACTAGGGAGGGAAAGTATTTTTTTTTTCAATTTTCCATTTTGACATAATTACTTAGATAAAAAGAAGGGTATCTTAATGCATAAACCGTGCGAAGCCTATACAGTTTACTTTGTAATGAAACTGTAATCTCGTCTATATTTCTGGCGATCATTGGATGTATGCTATGTATACGTGTGTGTTAAGATCCAAGGTTTACGTGGATGATATAAATATGAATGAAAAACGAGATTTCTACGTAACAATTACTGTCGACTTGACTTGACTTCTTGATTATGCTTTTGTGTCTAGTAACAATTACTGTATATACGGAATGAATACATACCTACCTACATCAACATTGCACAATTTGCATATTGGACAGATACTATTTATTTATTTTTATTCATGGCTTCGTACGGTTTATGCATATAGCCAGTGTCAAGTATTTTATTAAGATACCTGCGGGTTACAAGGGCCGGCGTCTAACAAGGGCCACTATTATAAAACACACTTTTTACGGTTTTATAAGGTTCCTCTCATGCACACATATAAAGGGCCAATAGGGAAGCTAATATGCTCGGTTGTGTCGCTTTACGATCTGCCATCTTGTCAGTCGCAACTAATCCGCCCAGGCGGTTAACCTGCATCGCTACACTATAAAACTTCCACGAAATCAAAAAATTGTAAGTAATAATACAGCTTTCTGTCTATAAAATTTGCTGTTGTACCGTTCTTATTAGTAATTTGAGCTGCCTTATCTAGGTGAGTTTAATCACTATCATGCTTTTTAACAATTTTACATTTAATCTTTTAAAATATGTCTCATCGCCTAATAAGGGCCACACATAAGTCGTGTAAATAGAGCCGGCCCTTATTAGGCTCTTAGATTTACTAGATATTAGCACCAAAAATCGTCTAAATCGATCCCACTGAAAAACCGTCGTGGACTTTGGATACTGCAACAATTACAAAACGCAATGTCAGCTGTTCAAAGTGGATCTATGTCCCAACAGTTAGAAGCAGCGCGGTATTCTATTCCCAGAAAGACTTTGTCAAACCATTTCAAAGTTGGAAAAGTTGATAAACAAAGGGCGTCTCTCTTCTCTTGAATTAACATTCATACAAAGCGTGAGTTAGTTCGAAACGATAAATAAAATGAGATAAAAATAGAAAACTTAGCGTTAAGAGTGATTTATCTAAAAAAAAGAATAATTTCATGTGGTCCTTATTATCGTACCTATGTTTAATAAGGGACACAGAGAGGGTTTTCTTAAATACTGAAAATGTTTAAGAACTGTGAATGAAACCCCAAAAATTGCACTTTTTCGGACTATGAATAAAGTTAATCTTCTATAAATGTCCTGTTTTATATTCCTATTTCTCAATTATGGAAATTACATAAATTTTAATTAAGGTGGCCCTTGTTTACCGCAGGTACCTTATTTAAGTATTTCTTAATTTCACATTAAGAAAGTCACAGCAATATAGCAAATCGTGGTCAAGTAGTCAAATCAATTATTTACATCGTCATAGTCACGATTCAGTAAAGTAGTGGATGCTTTACTGAAACTTCCTGGAGTTTTGGAAATATGCGAAATGACACGTTTTTTGAGTTTGTTTAATTCGCCTACACTCGTGGACGTTAACGAACACTTAACGATTGATATTCCACCCACATGACACATTAACACTTGAAGAAACACAAGTTTGAGAAAATAATACAAAACCAACAACGTCTCACTATCGGATTCCCGCCAAAACTCCGACAGATACTAAATAGGTAGTAAGAGAAAAAGACAAAAGTGTTGCCAACCGGCATTATAAAATTTCCTCTAAAACTAACAGTGTGCGTTTGCGAATATTAGAATAAATTTAAGAAGTTTGTAATTGCCGCCTATAATCTGTAGGTGTGTGTAGAATTATGACAACAATGCAACTTGGTTTTAAAAGATTGAATTTGATTATTTTTTAATTTGAAAGTGAACGTGACTACTTGTGAAATATTCTTACGTTTTTTAATTGTATATCATTATATTTCTCGCAATCTCGGTGTGAACAATTGTGTGTTTTACGCGGGTCTCAGACGACTCACTCATACTCGATTCTATGTAAAGTATGTAAAGTACCTACCTATGTAAAGTAAATAATGAGTCGTTTTCGTCCCTTGTAAAACAATCTACTATTTATAGTTTACCACACTGCAAGTAGGCCACACTGTAAAAGACCCAAAAAAAAAACAGATTAAAAAAAAACACACTGCTAGTCAATTTACAGACAACTTACTGGATGGACATCCACTACAGATATGTAGTGGATGCTTTACTGAAACTTCCTGGGAGCTTTAGAAATAATCCAAAACTACCATTTTTTGGGTTTGTATCACGCACTCGTCCACGTTAACGAAAATTAATTGATTCATTATGGTTCTTTCTAATACTACACAATGACATGGTCACCCGAAGAAACAATTTCATAAAAATACAAAATCAACAAGTTCGTGTTACTCTCAAGGCACCGACGCATCCCCGCCAAAACTATTATACTTAGGTAGCAGGTATATACATATTGTTGCGGTGTCTGGGTTATTGGAAAAGGCACCATCTATGGAGGAGTAGTAGGAGCTAGCTCACTGTGCGGCCGCTTGTATTCGAACAGCGCCATCTCTGGACAAGAGATCGTACTACTCGTCAGGTGCTAGAATGTTGCCAGAGAGAAATGGCCCTAGCTAGACGCGACCACTACAGTGTGGGTGTAGAGACATTCAGTGAGTAACGGACTCCTGTCGTCGTTCCTGATTAAATCGAGGTTCTGCGTGTGAAACCGGAATATTTATTTCACACCTCATGCTCAAAAAAGGGGTCAGATTAGCTCAGCTTAGCGGTAGCAAACGAGGTTGTTGGGCACTAGTGATTGAAAGTAGTTTTTTTTTAAATTTGATTTCGTATTATCAACAGGCTGAAGATTCGACTTTTAAATTTTCCATTTTAACATAATTACTTAGAAAAAAAAGAAGAGTATCTTAATGTACAAACCGTGCGAAGCCTAAACAATTTACTTTTTTAAATGAAAGTGTAATTCTCGTCCACTTTTTTGGCGATCATAGGATGTATGCTATGTGTACGTGTGCGTTTGCGAGCATTAGATAATTTTAAGAAGTTTGTATATGCCGCCTATAATCTGTAGGTGTGTGTAGAACTTTGACAACAGTGCAAATTGGTTTTGAAAAATTGAATTTGATTATTTATTTATTTGAAAGCGAACGTGACTATTTGTGAAATAATCTTAGCTTTTTTTAATTGTATACCTACTTATTATATTTCTCGCAATCTCTGTGTGAAAAATGTAATGTTTTACGCGGGTCTCAAACGACTATTACTCGATTCTAGAACGACATACTCGATTCTATGTGCCACACTCGCTACGCTCGTGAGTCGTGAGGCAAAACATCGAGTAATGTATGAGTCCTTTTCTGCTCTTGTAAAACAAACTACTATTCCTATCCGGAACCCCCAGCTTATATTAATATTTCCGCGCACTGTTAAAATAAGTAGACTAAATCGACGACCTCCCAACGAGGCATCATGCATCTAGACAGATAACAAGTGGTTCAACTTACGAGCTTGTAGGTTTGCTCGAACATTTATAACGCCGACCACTGCACTAATTAAACTGAGTTTCAATAAAAATATGCACACCACACTCATGTTTGCGAGTCACTGCCTAGTTTCACTATAACTACAACATGCCGACTCTTCATTATATATGCTCGTAGTTATCTTATCTGCAAATGAACTTATTAACCTTCGATAGGTCTGCTCGGGTAAAAACTCGACTATGGCAACGCGAAAATTAGGAATATTTATAATAGCAGCTCGGAACAGTACCTAACTATACATGTCAGACTGTCTACATACCTACATACATACCGTCTGGATACATTAGTTTTGCGGTATGTCCTTTTACATTGGGGAAATTCAACACACAATATCACGAATGTATTTTCGTACCAAAGAAGTGTACCTATCTGAAGGGCAGTCTGTAGCGCTCGTCCACTTGACTCGTGTAGAGCACTCTTTAAAAAGCGGCCAAGTGCGAGTCGGACTCGCCCATGAAGGGTTCCGCAACAGCAAGAAAATAATAATATAATATTAATAATTCAGCCTGTAACTGTCCCACTGCTGGGCAAAGGCCTGCCCTCACTTTCGTGAGTAGGATTAGGCCATAATCCACCCCGGGGGCCCGGTCCGGGTTGGTGGCAGCAAGAAACATGATCAATAGTTCTAGTAGTTCGTTGTAACTTTGATCGATGTTTTAATAATATCGTAGTGTATTTTTTTACGATTTATAATAATAATAATAATAATAATAATCATTTATTTCAATCCACAAGAATCATATTATATACTTTAGAAGTTATCATACCTATATGTAGAACCTTACAACATTGCCTTTGCAGTACAACTTTGCCAAAACCCGAAAAATAAACAAAAGTTGTCGTGGTAAATTTAGTTTATAAGATAGCAACAGTTTTGAGTGTTTGGGTAAATCTCAGACATATTTAAGGCAATACAAGCTATTAGTTCTGTTCCTAACTTCGCTGAATTTCCTGACAGCGGCCATCAAAGTAGGGGTAGTCGAAGGTGGTGTCAATTCCGTGTCGCAGATTTTACCGTGCTATTCCCAAAATACTTGTTTCAGATGAGTCAAGTTTCATGTGCTTAAAAACGCTTTATTGGCGATGAGTTTAATTCCTGATTCTGTGCTGTAGGTCGCTTTATTACGAAGAAATTTAACTGGGCAAAGTAGTGAGACATTCCGCAGCAAAGAGTTTGAAACATTGCCCACCGCAAAAATGGTGTTAGGGTTGACACTTTTAGAAATTGAAAATTCTGCATAGGTACATACTAATTATAATAATAAATAATAGGTAATTATTATATAATAGGTACCTACCCAGGTATTAACTTAATTTGAGAATAATATGGTGGCAGTCTAAAATATATTAAGTAGGTAGGTAAGTACCTATGGTACCTCAATAACTTCCTAAGCTATTGCTTTGAATTGTATTTACAATTCCTAACTAAGTAGGAACAAAGAGATAACTAGGTATAATAAGTTTAGCATACCAAGGTGCAAGTTTAGTTTTGTTCTTTATTTTCATAATTGTATAAATTGATACCTACGTAATATCTTGATAGGTAGGTACTACCTAGTTACCTACCTACTTATTTAATATATTTTTTTCATTGTTTGTAATAATAAATTTAAATAAATCTACAAAAATATAATATTAAGAATTTTCTTTTGTAGCAGCCCTAGCACCTCACATCACTTTGTATGAAAGTAGATCTGGAGGGTAGTACAAAGTTGCCCACCTCATTTTAAAAAAAACTATAAGGTATTTTAGCTTGTTGTCAACTGGGTTTTCATCTTTACACCATTCCTCAAGATATATTTTATCATCAGAGCAATAGAGCTTACGGTTTCTCGAATATTCAAGGTGAGCAATGTTGTAAGAAATGGCTGATAAAGTTGCCCGCCTCTTTGACCGTAATTTTATCCGTATATATTTAACATAATGACTATTTGTTTGGATATATACATTCCTTTAATTGCGCTTTGTATAACTGCATATTTACATTTTGAATGAAGCTAATCCTTTTTGTGCTATCTTAAAAAATAGTAAAAAAGCGGGCAATGTTGCAAGGTTATACGGTACCTATAAATTTAGAAAAAAAAAAAAAAAAAAAAAAAAAAAAAAAAAAAAAAAAAAAAAAAAAAAAAAAAAAAAAAAAAAAAAAAAAAAAAAAACACATAATACTCTAGCTGTCAGGCTACTGCCAGTACATGAGTCTTGCAACAATGGTTCATATACTGGCAATCAAACCTATCAGCAAATGCCTTCAGAATCGTGCCAGGGCCGCCCCGAACCCGGCGCACCAGGGATGCGCACCGTTTTCGCATGATGGCGTGGAAGCCATCTACACGAGCCTCGGTGAACATTCCTGAGGCGCTACAGAACCGTGGCAGCCCCAACAAAATCCTGAAAGCGTTATTATATTGAACGCGTAGGGCGCTGTATTGTCTTTGCGCATAACTCACCCACAGGGCGCTCGTGTAGAAAGAAGTACAAAATGCTCTGAAGAGAGTTATTTTAACGTCTCTCGAACAACGAGCGAACCTGCGGGCGATCATATTCGCTCTCACAGACAGCGCTCTACGCTCTCTCTCTATGTCTGCATCATCCCTCAGGTCAGAGGTGATCAAATGTCCTAGATATTTAAATTGTTCAACCCTATTAAGAGGTGTATCATATAGCTTAATAGCTGGTACTTTATCCGGACACTTTCCTCTGGCCTGAAAGACCATACATTCACTCTTCTTCACATTATACACCAGCCCGTGGCTGCGAGCGTACTGTTCACATAAGCCCAGCAGTTTGGACAATCCACAAACTGACGCGCTCAGCAGCACCATGTCGTCTGCATAACTAATATTATTAAGACAAACATCATAAATATGGCAGCCGACATGAGTGCTGCTGAGCTGCTCGATCAGAGCATTAACATACAAGTTGAACAGCTTGGGCGAGGTCAACCCCCCTTGCCTCACCCCGCACTCCAACCTGTAGGGCTCCGAATAGGTATCACACCACCGAACAACATTTACCTGGTTAAGATACCAGTATTTAAAAATTTCTGTTATTTCATAAGGCATATGGAGATCTTCAAATTTTTGCCATAAATTTTTATGACGTATAAAATATTTAGCCATAAAATATTTATGACGTATAAAAATAAACTACTAACTAATCTCGTTCAAACCAATTTTCGGTGGAAGTTTGCATGGTACCTACCTACATCATTAATATTTTTTAGTTTTATCTTTCTCTTATTTTAGAAGTTACAGGGGGGGGGGGGCACATTTTACCACTTGGAAGTGTATATTGCGAATCTATTCAGTTTAGAAAAAAAATGAAATTAGAAACCTCAATTTTATTTTCAAGATCTATATCCATAGATACCCCACACGTATAGCTTTGATGAAAAAAAAATTCTTAATGCAATCTTAATGCCGTTCACAGAATACATCTACTTACCAAGTTTCAACAGTATAGCTCTTATAGTTTCTGAAAAAAGTGGCTGTGACATACGGACCGACAGACAGACAGACGACATGACGAATTAAGGGTTCCGTTTTTTGCCTTTGGCTACGGAACCCCAAGAACTTAACATTTTGACTTTGACGGGTCTGTATGTTATGCAAAAACAAAATCGGCCTCTTAAAATGGAGACCTTGGCTTCGCTCGGTCAATTATTATCAAACTTATTCATATCTACACTAATATTATAAAGAGGAAAACTTTGTTTGTTTGGTTTCTCTGTTTGTTTTGGTAGTTTCCCCGAAACTACAGAACCGATTTGATAAATTCGTTCACTAATGGGAAGCTACACTATCATCGGGTGACATAGTATTAGGCTACTTTTTATCCCGTAAACATTAACGGTTCCCGCGGGATAGCAGCTAACACGGGTAAACCGCGAGGCGCTTCTATCGGCTATTCTGCGTCGAACGGCGCATCGTGCTGTCGGTGTGTGTCCATGGATAGCACTCGTGATAACTGTTATCTGCACTCCGATGAACTCTGAACTAAGTATTTCATGACATAATATCCATTGACGTCAACGCCCTGCTCGGATAACCTCCCTTGTCGACTGATGGTACGCGCACCGCTTTGTTACCTACATCTACTATTATCTTATCTTATTCTTTAATCTTATATCTTTAAATGAGCAATTCTTGTATGTATATATTATTATATTATATATAATTGGAATCTCGGAATCGGCTCCAACGATTTTCATGAAATTCAGTATATAGGCGGTTTCGGGGGCGATAAATCAATGTAACTAGGAATCATTTTTAGAAAATGTCATTTTATTCGTGTTTTTTTAAGGTTTTTTGGCTTTAAATAACCAGTTCATATTTTTTTATTATTCTATCGGTAAGATCGTAAAATATCATATTTCATCATTTAATTAGTAATTCGTAGGTACTTAAATATAATTTCCAAAAAACACAATTTATAAAAAAAAAAACGAGCAACGCTCGGTCATCCAGATATTTTATATTAATAGGACAACGTCTGTCGGGTCAGCTAGTGATTGATAAACTTGTGCCCGATAGCGGTCAAACGACAAAGATTTGATAATGGTTAGGTACGGATAAAAGTATTACGGTACAGAGATACTTAGTTTTAATTGAATGGATTATGTTTGTAGATTTTACAGCACTAAACCTACACATAATACTTACCCACTGTTATAGGTACATAATAATATGAGGAAATAGACAGGATTTGAAACCAGTGGCGACAACTGGCAATATACGGACTTTAATATAATGTTACACGTACCAATAAACCTTCTTTTTTGGTTTAATTTAAACATAATAATTGATAGGCCACACTATCGTCATCGTCAACGCCCACCAAAACCAAATTAAACCAAAATTATAAAACAGATGAACGTCAAAAATTGGTTATCAACGGCAATGTCAATGCCATATCCCAACTATGAGGCTACACTTACGGAGAACGTCAAACAACGGGATTTACGGGATATTCAATGGGATATCACGATAGGTGTGGCCTCTGCATAAGAGTTATATTATGGAGTGTCCTAGGTCGATTGGGTTTCGTATTTATTTAGGCACAGTGCAAGGCTTTGACGTATTTATCGAGTTGCTAACTGTTACCGCGCCTTAAAGTGAATTGTTGAGACGTCGCCTTATAACAAGATCCGACATGAAGCATCTCCGTGTGGATTAGGGCTTTCAATCTCGAGACATGGCGCCGTCCCGGGACCAAAAAATCGAGACTCGCTACGGTCTAAAAAATCCCGGAAAAAACGAGACTTTCGAGACCGTTTCCAAAGTAGGTTTCCACACATATAGACTGGCTGTATAGTCCATAAAACATGGTGTTTTACTTGGCACACGACAGACAACGCATAGATAGAGTAGTTTCTCCCTTTGGCAGGTAATATTCAACTTACTTCCACCGAAAAAATCGGATTCTGGTAATTATGTGCACGATAATTAGAAGCAGGCTAAGTAATTATATAAGTGTACATGATATTTTAGCCTGTGTCAGCTATCCAGCTTAATAAACCATTTAATCAAACAGTTAGGCAAATGACTTGGATCTGTCGCACGCAGTCAACTACCTAGTTGAATCAGCCGTTTAACATTCTAACCTTTTCACTATACGGCGCCGTTTAACTAGCTTCCTGAATGGTATTCAGCATTTCAATCAATCAGCTCGGCAAATATCTCGGTACGATAACGATTAACTATTTCCCTGACCAAGTTTTCTAACACCTATCACTGAAACGCACTCACTGTCAATATGGCGCCAACGAGCAATATTTGTGTACTTATAGATCTCAGTTTTTGATTACATCCTTACCAAATAACAATACCTACGGATTATTAAAAAAAACGACTTTTATGTCAGATTTTTAACCATAGAGTTATTGTATGAATGGCCTTAGCATACGCCTGCTGTTAATTAAATCTTGTATAAGACTCTACGGCTGAACGGCACCGTTTAGTAATAAATAATGATAGGCTTGGACGGTAGTGTGTTGCGACATATCCAAGCCATTTGCCGAGCTGTTCGGTTGAATGGCTGACTATCATTCAGGAATGTAGTTGATCGGTTCCCTACCTGTAAAAAGTCTAAGCGGTGAATCGAACGCCTTGGCTGCGATAGATACGTATATTTTCACTTATATAAAAATAAATATCTACTACCTACATAATTATGCTTAGGATTAACTTTATTTTGTGTTGTTGTTGTCACGCCCATTGATGGTACCTAACGAGATGAAAATGAGAGTTAATTTAGTAGAATTTTGTGCTCATAACGAGTTTTAAGTAGGTACTGTTGAAGTAAGTCTAAAAAGTCTCGAAATTCCCGGGACTGTAAACCTGAAAGTCTCGAGTCTCGAAAATGCCAAAAATCGTCGAGAATCTCGAAATTTTTGAGACCGAGATTCCCGGGATGAAAGCCCTAGTGTGGATAGGTGCAACAGCCAACCAGCGTCGAGTACTCGACTGACGTCACACGGGCCGCATCGAACCACCTTCAGGAGGATGACACTGCCGTTACCGCTCTCGAAGAACGTACCTATCTCTAACCTATTATTTTCAAAAAACATTGTAAAATCGTAATAAACGTGATAATCAGTATTCAAATAAAACGCTTCATTTTTCGTCTACGCCTCCGACTACAACACTGGAACCTATCACCTAGGAACGGAACCTGTAAATCGCATAGCTGATCGGCCGACTGCCGAAACACTAACAAAGGTTTAGTTAGTTGATATAAAGAATAGTCTTATCTTTTGACAGAGATGATAATATTATAGCCAGGGGCAACGGACCTCCGCAAGCGGGGTAGAGTCGAGCCGACACAGCGCCACGGCCGCCATGCCACAGCGCCACGGCCGCCATGCCACAGCGCCACGGCCGCCATGCCACAGCGCCACGGCCGCCATGCCACAGCGCCATAGCCGCCATGGCGTGAGCTGGCGGTCGATCTAAGCATTGCTTATTGCAAATCACTGCCATGTTTTAGTAATATTAGGTCCGGAGTCGAAATAAAAATCGAATAGGTATATTTTGATACACGACATTTATTTATAATTATTATAGGTACAATTTTACAACAGATATTGTTATCCCATGGAAAGTATATTAGTTACCTACAATGCTATTCTACAACTGGACGGCGTTATGAAATAACGGAAGAAGCGACGAATCAGTAAAACTGAGAAAAAGAGCTTCAAAGTTTTGAAATTTAAATATTATGTTGCTGAGAGCACAATATTTATGTTATTGGTGTGATTTTTACTTAAGTGATATATTATTAGGTAGGTATGTATATTTTATTTCATAAAAGAACATATTTTTGTATGGTGCATAGTATAGAAGATATTGTCATTTTTCAGCTTAATTCCATATTACGTTTTACATTATTTGTACGATTTTAAAATTGCATTATGGAATCAGGCGGCATTTTGTCATTTAATACGTTTATACAATTTAGTTTTGGGGGAAATAAAGGGTTTAAAGAGATTACATCCAGAGGCAAAATAGTTAGTATATATTACCAAAAATAAACAAAAACTTGTTTTTGACAACAAAACAATCGGATAAACGGTTGAATAAATGAAAAAATATACCTACTTAATAAAAAATCGAAAACGTAAAGCAATTTTTACTCATTAGCCCAGTGGAATTAAATATTAAAATCGCGAAGCGATATTGGTGAAATCCCTCGTCCTTTGAAAAAGGTCACTAATAAAATGTTTTTGTACGTTTAATCAACTTTCATTTAAGTACAAGACGAAGTCTGTGACACTAATAGTTCACTTACAATCTTGAAGGTAAAAATGGGATTTGAAGAATTGGCGCAAAATGTATTAAATCGTATAAAAAGGATAGAAATACGTTTTCATTTGTGGCCACCTTGCTATACTGAAAGCTAGTTAATCGTACTACATCATTGTTTCAGTGAATTTTTTCATAGGACCAGGGATTTTACCAATATTCTGCTTCGAACGGAAGCAAAACTGAAAATTGTAATTTTTCCGGACAAACTTACCGTATTTGAAGGGCCACAGTTTGATCGTTATAGGGTTTATAGAGCTGCGTTTGGGTTTCAATTTTTGCAAATTTTATTAACCTTATAAAAGTCCAGAAGTGCACTAGTCCAAAACGCAAAGTATATGACTTATAGAGCAAAAAAGTGAGAAAAGTCTCAAAACTTCATAGTTTTTTGCGTGTTGCCCAGCTAGCACAAGTTTTCCAAAGTTGCTAATATGGATTTAGGTATACCATATCCTTACTAGTCCATACAACCTACCAAAAATGCAGTACCACATCAAGCATTGCGATTTTAGCCCTATTTTATATCTAATTCCAATGGGTTATAATGATTGTTTGATTCTCAATCAATGAAATAGATGAACCAATGGATACTCAATAACGAACTATGCGCCTATTTTTGGTGGGTAATTTGATTTTGCATTTTAGATATTATAGTTGTTTAATGAAACAACGAATTCAGTCAAATGTCTCAGGATTTAATTCGTTTAAGTTTAATAAAACCTTATTTATTGTATTTTAGAATAGCGACTTAGGCGCTTAGTTTGGTATTACAAAGCGATAAAATGCATAGAACCTAACACTTTAAGACATGTCGCTTGATGCACCTCTCTCTATTAAGGTAGGAGAGTTGATTTTTGAACAAAAAAACGACTAGGAATATACTTAGTTTAAAGTCTCTACAATCGAACTGCATCATTAACTTCTTTTTTTGTTTGTTCGTGTAATTCGTTATTTCATAACGCCGTCCAACTTATTTGAAATTATAATAACATAACCTAAGTAGGTCTAGCCAGATAGTGTATACAATATGTATAATTATAGTCGTACTTAATGAACTTCGACGAGAAAGAAACGAGAAATTCTCGTTTCATGCGCGGCGGAGTTCTCAGCCGGGGGCGGGGGTGCTCCACTGCGGAACAAGAGCCGGCAGCGGACGGAGGCGGCAGGAGACAGCCGCCCCGGGGCAGCTGGAACGCACAGGCGCACCGAACATTCAATACAAGTTTGTACATAAGATTACAGTTTGCTATGTCTGTCTGTTTGCTCCGGCTAATCTCAGGAACGTCTGGATCGATTTTGACGGGACTTTCACTGGCAGATATCTGAAGTTTTGAGTATTGTAGTAAAATTATGCTAGTTCTACTTAAATAGTCAACGCGGCTGAACCAGCTAGTATCCAGGACACAGCTAGTAATACCTACATACATGAAAAAGCTATTTCATTTTGTACTATTTTCAGTGGAATACGTCTTTAGTCTTCTGACAATACTATCCATTCTAGACATCGATCAACATGAACGAGTAGTACCAGTAGGTAGGTACTGAACGTGCTGTATTACCTCGATGTTAAACTGCAGCGGGACAGTCGTAGCGGATCTCTGCTGCTGTGTCCTCGTAGTAATAGAACTGCATGTAGTTGACGGCCCCGAGGTCCGCGACGTCGCGGGATATCAGCGCAGTGCTGTCCCCCTGCTTGCGGAACTGCAGGGTGCCTGAACAGTGGACGTGTGCGCTCAGAGCAAGGCACACACAACATGCTGGTGGTTGAATTGAGAACCTTCTCCGTTTTGAAGTCGGTTAAAAGGAGCTATGCTTCCTGGCGCCGTGACATCTCCCTGCCCCGCGGCTTCGCTCGCACTGTTACCCGTTTTTCAGCGGAAAAGCTTTTTTCTATCAATCTTAGCTATGTGTACACACGGCTGCTCTACGCAGTGTATGGCGGTGCACACTACTGCCACAGTGTTAAATCATTATAGTTAATCCTTCTAGTATATACTACACCCACGCTCTACTTCCCCCCCCCCCCCTTTTTACTCTCAGAGCACCCTAGAGGCGTGTCTGTAAACACAATCTAAGAAGAGCTGCAACTTACCGTTGTCTATTCTGACGTAGAAGAACCTGAAGTCAGTAGCGGAGAGTAGGCCGGGAGTGGGGACGGCTGCAACACGGGCGGAGTGGCCACTGGTATACTTGTATAAATACGTGCGTTGGTTGTTGTATCCAATCTCTGTTGATATTAAACAATAAACATTATAAATATAACTAACATTATAAATTAACATCATGGGTTTCCAACAAAATTCTACAAAACCTATTTTATGTTGTTAAAGCGTAGTGAGAGGCTGCCAAGCAGAAGTTCGCGGGTTCAAATCCCAGTGGGGGCACATAACGTACCGTGATTCTTGTAACAACATAGACACGTAATTATCATTCGCTTTTCGGCGAAGGAAAACATCGCGAGGAAACCCACTGACGCGAGGATTATTTCGGAGGTATGCATCCACCGAGCCGGGCGGGTCCCCGTGGTGGAGCACAGCTCATCCTCCTGCCGGCAGTGAAGCGCGCCCCGGGCCCAGCAGTGGGCGGATGTGGGTTGCGACATTGAGCGAGTGTAATTATTGTTTAGTTCTAGAAATTGTGTTATAGAGCATACGTATGTAATATATAATATCCGCTCCGCTTCCTTTATTCATCAGCCGGATATCCACGCGTCCCTCCGCCTGTATACCGAGGCGCGCCTCGAGGAGCGCGAGGCGGCCGGCGGCGTCCCTCCGCAGCGCGGCGCGGCCGAGCGACTGCAGCGAGTAGGCAGGAGACCAGCGGTTACTGCCGTCCAGGAACACCTCCTTACAAGACAACTCTGGAAACAAAGTCACGCTTTACGAAAATGCTTTTGCGAAATTTTGAATGAACCTATGAATTTAATGGATTGTATTACCTACCATCAGGTGTAGATAAATAGATAACTCTTTATTGATACCAAAATGTAGGTACAGAACACAGGAAGGACAAACTTAACAATAGGTACAATGGGCGGATCTGTACCAGCCGACCTTGGATGGACAAGACCTTTGCATTTTGTACCGACCTGTTTAGCTTCGTCGCGTTGTTTGTCCGCGACTCCTAAACTAAGGAACCAATTGTTAGATTTGATCTAACTTGAAAGATAGGATAGCTTACATCTCGATTTTATTTTTATTCATGGCTTCGCACGGTTTGTGCATAATATAGCCAGTGTCAAGTATTTTATTATTTAAGTATTTCTTAATTTCACATTAAGAAAGTCACAGCAATATAGCAAATCGTGGTCAAGTAGTCAAATCAATTATTTACATCGTCATAGTCACGATTCAGTAAAGTAGTGGATGCTTTACGGAAACTTCCGGGGAGTTTTGGAAAATATGCGAAATGACACGTTTTTTGAGTTTATTTAATTCGCCTACACTCGTGGGCGTTAACGAACACTTAACGATTAATATTCCACCCACATGACACATTAACACTCGAAGAAACACATGTTTGAGAAAATAATACAAAACCAACAACGTCTCACTATCGGATTCCCGCCAAAACTCCGACAGATACTAAATAGGTATACTAAGAGAAAAAGACAAAAGTGTTGCCAACCGGCATTATACAATTTCCTCTAAAACTAACAGTGTGCGTTTGCGAATATTAGAATAAATTTAAGAAGTTTGTAATTGCCGCCTATAATCTGTAGGTGTGTGTAGAATTATGACAACAATGCAACTTGGTTTTAAAAGATTGAATTTGATTATTTTTTTATTTGAAAGTGAACGTGACTACTTGTGAAATATTCTTACGTTTTTTAATTGTATATCATTATATTTCTCGCAATCTCGGTGTGAACAATTGTGTGTTTTACGCGGGTCTCAGAGGACTCACTCATACTCGGTTCTATGTAAAGTATGTAAAGTACCTACCTATGTAAAGTAAATAATGAGTCGTTTTCGTCCCTTGTAAAACAATCTACTATTTATAGTTTACCACACTGCAAGTAGGCCACACTGTAAAAGACCCAAAAAAAAAACAGATTAAAAAAAAACACACTGCTAGTCAATTTACAGACAACTTACTGGATGGACATCCACTACAGATATGTAGTGGATGCTTTACTGAAACTTCCTGGGAGCTTTAGAAATAATCCAAAACTACCATTTTTTGGGTTTGTATCACGCACTCGTGCACGTTAACGAAAATAAATTGATTCATTATGATTCTTTCTAATATTACACAATGACATGGTCACCCGAAGAAACAATTTCATAAAAATACAAAATCAACAAGTTCGTGTTACTCTCCAGGCACCGACGCATCCTCGCCAAAACTATTATAGGTAGCAGGTATATTCAATATATTGTTGCGGTGTCTGGGTTATTGGAAAAGGCGCCATCTATGGAGGAGTAGTAGGAGCTAGCTCACTGTGCGGCCGCTTGTATTCGAACAGCGCCATCTCTGGACAAGAGATCGTACTACTCGTCAGGTGCTAGAATGTTGCCAGAGAGAAATGGCCCTAGCTAGACGCGACCACTACAGTGTGGGTGTAGAGACATTCAGTGAGTAACGGACTCCTGTCGTCGTTCCTGATTAAATCGAGGTTCTGCGTGTGAAACCGGAATATTTATTTCACACCTCATGCTCAAAAAAGGGGTCAGATTAGCTCAGCTTAGCGGTAGCAAACGAGGTTGTTGGGCACTAGTGATTGAAAGTAGTTTTTTTTTAAATTTGATTTCGTATTAACAACAGGCTGAAGATTCGACTTTTAAATTTTCCATTTTAACATAATTACTTAGAAAAAAAAGAAGAGTATCTTAATGTACAAACCGTGCGAAGCCTAAAAAGTTTACTTTTTTAAATGAAAGTGTAATTCTCGTCCACTTTTTTGGCGATCATAGGATGTATGCTATGTGTACGTGTGCGTTTGCGAGCATTAGATAATTTTAAGAAGTTTGTAATTGCCGCCTATAATCTGTAGGTGTGTGTAGAACTTTGACAACAGTGCAAATTGGTTTTGCAAAATTGAATTTGATTATTTATTTATTTGAAAGCGAACGTGACTATTTGTGAAATAATCTTAGCTTTTTTTAATTGTATACCTACTTATTATATTTCTCGCAATCTCTGTGTGAAAAATGTAATGTTTTACGCGGGTCTCAAACGACTATTACTCAATTCTAGAACGACATACTCGATTCTATGTGCCACACTCGCTACGCTCGTGAGTCGTGAGGCAAAACATCGAGTAATGTATGAGTCGTTTTCTGCCCTTGTAAAACAAACTACTATTCCTATCCGGAACCCCCAGCTTATATTAATATTTCCGCGCACTGTTAAAATAAGTAGACTAAATCGACGACCTCCCAACGAGGCATCATGCATCTAGACAGATAACAAGTGGTTCAACTTACGAGCTTGTAGGTTTGCTCGAACATTTATAACGCCGACCACTGCACTAATTAAACTGAGTTTCAATAAAAATATGCACACCACACTCATGTTTGCGAGTCACTGCCTAGTTTCGCTATAACTACAACATGCCGACTCTTCATTATATATGCTCGTAGTTATCTTATCTGCAAATGAACTTATTAACCTTCGATAGGTCTGCTCGGGTAAAAACTCGACTATGGCAACGCGAAAATTAGGAATATTTATAATAGCAGCTCGGAACAGTACCTAACTATACATGTCAGACTGTCTACATACCTACATACATACCGTCTGGATACATTAGTTTTGCGGTATGTCCTTTTACATTGGGGAAATTCAACACACAATATCACGAATGTATTTTCGTACCAAAGAAGTGTACCTATCTGAAGGGCAGTCTGTAGCGCTCGTCCACTTTGACTCGTGTAGAGCACTCTTTAAAAAGCGGCCAAGTGCGAGTCGGACTCGCCCATGAAGGGTTCCGCAACAGCAAGAAAATAATCTATATATATAAAAGCCAAAACTGACTGACTGACTGACTGACTGACTGACGATCAACGCACAGCTGAAACTACTGGGTCTAGAACCATGAAATTTTGCACAAATACTCCTTATGTGACGTAGGCGTGCACTAAGAAAGGATTTTTGAAAATTCAACCCCTAAGGGGGTGAAAAGGGGTTGCAAAGTTTGTATGGAGCAACGTGTTTTCTTGGCCTGATCCACTTCAAACTTGGCAATTATATTCTTTAAAAAATTTAATGAAACACGTGTTTCATCTTTTTTTAATACTCAACCCCTAAAGGGGTAAAAAGGGGATGCAAAATATTTTACATCCGATTTAGTTATACATTGAAATTTTACACAAATATTTCTTAAGTGACGTAGGTGTGCACTAAGAAAGGATGTTTGAAAATTCAACCCCTAAGGGGTGAAAAGGGGTTGCAAAGTTTGTATGGAGCAACGTGTTTTCTTGGTTTGAGCAACTTCAAACTTGGCAGTTATATTCTTTAAACGATTTAATTAAACACGTGGTTCATAGTTTTTGAATATTCAACCCCTTAAGGGATAAAAGGGGGCCACAAAATATTTTTCGTCATTTTTATTTCGAAATTATTTTTTTTCACAAATATTTCGTAGTGACGTAGGTGTGCACTAAGAAAGGATTTTTTTAAAGTTTAACCACTAAGGGGGTAAAAAGGGGTTGCAAAATTTGTATACAACAACGTGTTTTCTTGGTCTGATCAACTACAAACTTCGAATAAAATTCTTTAAAAATTAATTTAGCACCTGTTTCCGCGTGTTTTAACATCAATCCCTAAAATCTACGCAGGAAAATGGTAGATTTTGGTAGAAGATGATAGATTTAGGTAGGAAATGGTAGATTGTTCTAGGGATTGGTAGATTTAAGTAGGAAATGGTAATATCGGTAGGAAATGGCCGATTTTAGTAGGAAATGGTAGATTTTTGGTAAAAATGGTAGATTTCGGAAGGAAATAGTAGCTTTTGGTAGAAAATGGTAGTATTAGAAAGAAATGGTAGATTTCGGTAATAATAATATAATAATAATAATAATAAAGGTGACCGCCATGTGGGATGTTGACTCGACGATAATTGTCCCGATAGTGGTTACGGCGAACGGCCTTATAGCGAAGAGCCTCGACCAACATCTTAAGAGGCTCTCGCTAGACGGCTGGATTAAGGGTCGGATGCAGAAGGCAGTACTCCTCGACACGGCACGAATCGTCAGGAGGTTCCTCTCTCTGCAACCCTAACCACCGGTAGCCTGGGCCTTGCTCCGCTATCGGTGGCTCCCTAGGTTTAAGTTTTTTATAATGTTTTTAGGTTTTTATAAAAATATTGTAAAAAATTTAAATTTAAGAATTATAATAAATGATGTGAATAATAATAAATTTTATTTGCCAAAAAAGAATTACACATTAAATTACACCTGAGAGTAGCTGTACACAAATTACAAGTAACAGTTTAGGCATACAGGTAAGCTGCTGTGAACCCCAAACTAGGCCGAAGCCTGTGTCTTGGGGATCTGAGATGCGAATTATACATAAAGAGGTTATTTTAAATTACGAGCAGGTGCATAGCTGAACAATATTAATGAAAAATTATGATTAACTTTCAATTTTAAGCCAAATTTAAAAATATATATATATTATAAGTAAAAGCTTAATTAAATTAGGCTATGTAGGTAAAATTAATTATGTAATAGTTAAATGGACTAAGGATTAACTAGAAGAACAATGGAACACAAATTATGAGGCGAACTGACGGGAGACAAGTGGGGTGAGGTGATCTATGTGTATGAGTAAGGATGAGTGAGGGTGTGCGAGAGTGTGTGAGGGTGTGTGTTTGGGTGTGAGCGTGTAAGGGTGTGTGTGTGTGTGTGTGTGTGTTACGGTGAGAAAGGGTGGATGTGTGTGTGTGTGTGTGTACCTAAGTGTGTGATAGCTGCGATCAGCATGATTTTACCGAGTTCAAACTAAGTCCTCTGTATCTTCATATGAGAGCTGTAAGAGCCAGTCCTTTACAGTCTTTTTGCATAAAGCGGCAGTACAGTTTTTAATATCACATAATTTGCAGACTTTATTATAGGTATTGAGATGAGCGAAGGCTGGACTTCTTCGAGTGAGTAGGGAGGTAGCTCGTGGGAGGGGGAGTCTGAAGGCACGCCTGGAAATTGTATCATTGTAATCAGAGCTATTGAGGAGGGCCTTATGGGCGATGACTGTCGCTTTTAAGATGTACAGCTGGCGTACACGCAGCACTTTGAGCTCATTATAGAGGCTGTTGGTCGAGTATTGGAAAGGTTTCCTTAAAGTCACTTTAATGAGTGCTCTCTGGGCTCTCTCCAAAGTCATCAAACTAGATTTCAAACTAGATTTGCCTGCACTTCCCCATACTGAGACACAATACTGCAAGATAGATTGGCATAGAGCCAGATACACCTGTCGTACTATATCAGGTTGGGCACAGTCTCTGAGTTTTTTCATTACAAAAATAAGTTTTCTTACACAACCTGACAATTTGACAATGTGTTCCTTAAAAGAAAGGTTTTCATCAATAATAATGCCTAGATACTTTATAGATGTGGTGCGTACAATGGAACTGCATGTGCAACCAGAAAGTTGCTGGGAAGACATATCACGTGAACAGCAATTGTGAATTTTCAATGTAATGTTTGAGGGAGGACTCGACACACTTGTCTTAGAGAATGCAATATATTTCGTTTTCTTGGTGTTTAATGTCAAAAGGTTCCTGTCTAGTATCTCTGCAACTCGAGCCAGACCTGCTTCTGCATGGTAGTACACCTGGTCCCAGCTTTTATCATGAAAAAGAATCACAGTATCGTCAGCGTAAGTAATTATTTCTGAATTTATAAGAGATAGACTTACAATATCATTAATATATAGTGTGAAGAGAGTGGGGCCAAGAATGCTACCCTGCGGGACACCAAAGTCAATCGGAAGATAATCACTAATGTCGGAACCTATTTTTACACACTGGCTGCGACCGCTTAAATAACTTCGAAACCAATCATGTGTCACTCCTCTTATTCCACAATATAGCGCAATATATATTCCATAATATATATAATAATAGCGGTACATTTTGGTAATAAATGGTAGCTTTTGGTAGAAAATAGTAAATACAGAAAGAAAATGGTAGATTTTCGTTTAAATGGTAGATTTATATAGAAAATGGTAGATTTTGGTAGGAAATGGTAGATTGTTGTAGGAAATGGTAGACTGTTGTAGGGGTTGAGTAGATTTCGGTAGGAAATGGTAGAAAATAGAAGATTCAGAAAGAAAAGGTAGGTTGTCGTAGAAAATTGTAGATTTCAGTAGGAAATGGTAGATTATGGTAGAAAATTGTACATTTTGGTAGAAAATGGTAGATTTTAGTATGAAATGGTAGCCTTTGATAGATTCTGGTAGCCTGATAGATTTTAGTAAATGGAAGCTTTTGATAGATTATGATAAAAAATTGTACATGATAGGAAATGTAGGAAATGGTCGATTTTGGGAGAAAATGGTAGAATTTGTTATAAAATGGTAGATTTTTTGTATAAAAAGGTTATTTTGGTAGAAGATGGTAGATGTCGTATGTTGGATATGGGATGGCGATGTTGATGTCGAAGTCGAGGTCGATGTCTTGAATTACTTACGGACCAACGGCTGATTGTAGAAACCTGAAACTTGGAGGGTGTGTTCTTTGTATGACGTAGACATCCGATAAGAAAGGATTTTCCGAAATTCTACCTCTAAGAGGGTGAAAAAGGGAGCAAAGTTTGTATGGGACAACGTGATTCGCCTTGGTCAAATCTACTTCAAACTTGGCATAATTATATTATTTGAAAGATTTACATGTAGGTATTTCATCGTTTTTTAATATACAACCCCTAAAATTATAAAAAAGGGTACAAAATATTGTCATCAGATTTAATTCGAAATCCGTATTAACACGGAACATAGACAGGGTAGAACTTTGACATGTTTGAATATTTTTATGATTATTTGAATACTTCTTAGGAACTTTCTCAACCCCATCCATACTGTGCGTCAATCAACTGTTCATCCATACTTGAAAGTAACTATTTTTGTTTCTTCGTTACCTTTTCACGGCTAAACGGCTGAACCGATTTCGATGAAATTTGGTATAGAGATAGATTGTACTTTCGAGACGGACATAGAATACTTTTATCGCGATATAATATAGTCCGCGCGGACGAAGTCGCGGGCAACAGCTAGTAATATAATATTAATAATTCAGGCTGTAACTGTCCCACTGCTGGGCAAAGGCCTCCCCTCACTTTCGTGAGTAGGATTAGACCATAATCCACCCCGGGGGCCCGGTCCGGGTTGGTGGCAGCAAGAAACATGATCAATAGTTCTAGTAGTTCGTTGTAACTTTGATCGATGTTTTAATAATATCGTAGTGTATTTTTTTACGATTTATGACGTATAAAAATAAACTACTAACTAATCTCGTTCAAACCAATTTTCGGTGGAAGTTTGCATGGTAATGTACCTACCTACATCATTAATATTTTTTAGTTTTATCTTTCTCTTATTTTAGAAGTTACAGGGGGGGGGGGGGCACATTTTACCACTTTGGAAGTGTATATTGCGAAACTATTCAATTTAGAAAAAAAATGAAATTAGAAACCTCAATTTTATTTTCAAGATCTATATCCATAGATACCCCACACGTATAGCTTTGATGAAAAAAAGATTCTTAATGCAATCTTAATGCCGTTCACAGAATACATCTACTTACCAAGTTTCAACAGTATAGCTCTTATAGTTTCTGAAAAAAGTGGCTGTGACATACGGACCGACAGACAGACAGACGACATGACGAATTAAGGGATCCGTTTTTTGCCTTTGGCTACGGAACCCCAAGAACTTAACATTTTGACTATTACGGGTCTGTATGTTATGCAAAAACAAAATCGGCCTCTTAAAATGGAGACCTTGGCTTCGCTCGGTCAATTATTATCAAACTTATTCATATCTACACTAATATTATAAAGAGGAAAACTTTGTTTGTTTGGTTTCTCTGTTTGTTTTGGTAGTTTCTCCGAAACTACAGAACCGATTTGATAAATTCGTTCACTAATGGGAAGCTACACTATCATCGGGTGACATAGGCTACTTTTTATCCCGTAAACATTAACGGTTCCCGCGGGATAGCAGCTAACACGGGTAAACCGCGAGGCGCTTCTATCGGCTATTCTGCGTCGAACGGCGCATCGTGCTGTCGGTGTGTGTCCATTGATAGCACTCGTGATAACTGTTATCTGCACTCCGATGAACTCTGAACTAAGTATTTCATGACATAATATCCATTGACGTCAACGCCCTGCTCGGATAACCTCCCTTGTCGACTGATGGTACGCGCACCGCTTTGTTACCTACACCTAATATTATCCTATCTTATTCTTTAATCTTATATATATATAATTGTCTTAAATCTTATATATATCTTAAAAATATATTAAATCATATATTAAATCTTATATATATATATAATATATATTATATATAATTGGAATCTCGGAATCGGCTCCAACGATTTTCATGAAATTCAGTATATAGGCGGTTTCGGGGGCGATAAATCAACCTAACTAGGAATCATGTTTTAGAAAATGTCATTTTATTCGTGTTTTTTTAAGGTTTTTTGGCTTTAAATAACCAGTTCATATTTTTTTATTATTCTATCGGTAAGATCGTAAAATATCATATTTCATCATTTAATTAGTAATTCGTAGGTACTTAAATATAATTTCCAAAAAACACAATTTATAAAAAAAAAAACGAGCAACGCTCGGTCATCCAGATATTTTATATTAATAGGACAACGTCTGTCGGGTCAGCTAGTGATTGATAAACTTGTGCCCGATAGCGGTCAAACGACAAAGATTTGATAATGGTTAGGTACGGATAAAAGTATTACGGTACAGAGATACTTAGTTTTAATTGAATGGATTATGTTTGTAGATTTTACAGCACTAAACCTACACATAATACTTACCCACTGTTATAGGCACATAATATGAGGCAATAGACAGGATTTGAAACCAGTGGCGACACCTAGGCTGGGAATATACGGACTTGAATATTATGTTACACGTACCAACAAACCTTTTTCGGTTTAATTTAAACATTATAATTATTGATAGGCCACACTATCGTCATCGTCAACGCCCACCAAAACCAAATTAAACCAAAATTATAAAACAGATGAACGTCAAAAATTGGTTATCAACGGCAATGTCAATGCCATATCCCAACTATGAGGCTACACTTACGGAGAACGTCAAACAACGGGATTTACGGGATATTCAATGGGATATCACGATAGGTGTGGCCTCTGCATAAGAGTTATATTATCGAGTGTCCTAGGTCGATTGGGTTTCGTATTTATTTAGGCACAGTGCAAGGCTTTAACGTATTTATCCAGTTGCTAACTGTTACCGCGCCTTAAAGTGAATTGTTGAGACGTCGCCTTATAACAAGATCCGACATGAAGCATCTCCGTGTGAATAGGTGCAACAGCCAACCAGCGTCGAGTACTCGACTGACGTCACACGGGCCGCATCGAACCACCTTCAGGAGGATGACACTGCCGTTACCGCTCTCGAAGAACGTACCTATCTCTAACCTATTATTTTCAAAAACCATTGTAAACTCGTAATAAACGTGATAATCAGTATTCAAATTAAACGCTTCATTTTTCGTCTACGCCTCCGACTACAACACTGGAACCTATCACCTAGGAACGGAACCTGTAAATCGCATAGCTGATCGGCCGACTGCCGAAACACTAACAAAGGTTTAGTTAGTTGATATAAAGAATAGTCTTATCTTTTGACAGAGATGATAATAATATTATAGCCAGGGGCAACGGACCTCCGCAAGCGGGGTAGAGTCGAGCCGACACAGCGCCACGGCCGCCATGCCACAGCGCCACGGCCGCCATGCCACAGCGCCACGGCCGCCATGCCACAGCGCCACGGCCGCCATGCCACAGCGCCATAGCCGCCATGGCGTGAGCTGGCGGTTGATCTAAGCATTGCTTATTGCAAATCACTGCCATGTTTTAGTAATATTAGGTCCGGAGTCGAAATAAAAATCGAATAGGTATATTTTGATACACGACATTTATTTATAATTATTATGGGTACAATTTTACAACAGATATTGTTATCCCATGGAAAGTATATTAGTTACCTACAATGCTATTTGTTAGATATGGGAAACGGAGCTGCGGAGACAAGTGATACGAACGCTGGTTAGCTTTGCACTGCTTTATTAAACTATGCAACTGTAGTGGTGGGCGCAGCCACACACACCTACTTAACATTCCTCCCTCTAGTTTAATAACCTTTTTTGACAAGATAAAATCAATTAAGAGTACTTTTATAAGACACCTCGGGCCGTAACTTTGGTACAACTTCAAAACCCGGTACAGTGTACATTATTCTGGTCTTCGAGTTCGTCTTCAGCTTCATGGAACTCATCGTCGGTGGTTATCTGCCTGTCTGAAATTTCTTCGGACGAGTCGTTTTGAGCAGTTACCGCCTCACCGCTCGACTGTTGCGTACTACTCTGATTTCTATCCTCCCTTGTCGGCGGAGAATCATAAGGTATGTATATTTCGGCTCTCCTTCCCTTGTCTAAACGTGGCATGATATTATACGGCGATGCAGAATCTAGCTGAGTTTCCTGTGACCCGGATGATCTCGATGACGGAGACGCCAGTGACCGTGAAGGCGAGACCGGCGGCGACGGCGGCGACTGCAGCGGCGGTGTTGGTAAGTCTGCATTTGTATTTTGTTGTACCACATCATTATCCCAGTTATTGTTACTGGCCCCTTTATACAACATCAATTGATTTATGTGCCTTTTGTGTACTTCTGAGCTATTTATGTCCATGACTAAGTATACAACTTTGCCTATTCTATCCTGTATTATTCCTTTACACCATGTGGTTTTTGTTTTGTTAATAAATTTTTTATACAATACAATATCGGTTTTCTTTAAATATTTAGCTTTAGCATTTTTTTCCTTAGTTTGTAAGCACTGTTGATTATTAACAAGTTTAGGTGGAGGCGGTGACGAAGGTGCTGATGAGTTTGGATCGATTAAATCCAATATTGATCTTAACTTGTGACCAAATACAAGTTGAGCAGGGGACAACCCTGTAGTAGTGTGCACAGAATTACGGTAATCCATTAAGTATCTAAGTAATTTTACCAACGTATCCTTCGCGTTAAGACCTGACAAAATACATGCCTTTATACCCTTTTTCACAATTTTAACATAGCTTTCCGCTTGGCCGTTGCTAGGCGGGTGGTACACAGGGGATGTCAGGTGCGAAATCCCGTTTTTAGTACAAAAATCGTTAAATTCCCGTGAACAGAAAGCTGTGCCATTATCACTTACTAAAGTTTTAGGAACACCAAATCTTGACATGAACTCACATAATTTTACAATCACTGCAGCTGATGACGTAGAGGTTTTCATGTCATATACTTCTACCCACTTAGTATAGGCGTCTACTAATACCAAATACGTACACCCCTTGATCGGACCTAAGAAATCTATGTGTATTCTATCGAATGAGCAAGCTGGGTACTGCCATTTAGCCAGGGGGGCGCGGGGCGGTGAGGGACGCAGCTGAATGCACACATCGCATGAACCGATCATGGTCTCCACCGCTTGATCAATTCCTGGAAACCAAAATCTTGCACGGGCCTCGGCTTTGGTTTTTACTATACCTAAATGCGAAGAATGCAATTCTTTTAACAACGGCTGGTATAAACTTACGGGAAGCACAACTTTGTGACCTCTCATGACACAACCATTCTCATACGACAGTTGAGACCTACACAAGTGGTATGGCTTTAACCGAATATCATTAACTTTAGGTGGCCAACCATTCATGATATAATCGATGACCAACCGCAAGACTTCATCGATTTCTGTCTCCACGCGTAATTTATCTAAAGTGACGGGCATACTTCCGTCTACGATGAAGTAAACATATGTCGCGCGGTCGTACGCTACTTCACAATCGCAGCACTTGCATTGTTCGGTGCACGCACACTCGTGCGCTTCCCTCGGCAGACTCGCACGCGATAGGTAGTCCGCACTGTTATCAGCGCTGCGTACGTATTCTATTATATAGTTATAGCTACTTAAGAATAAAGCGTACCGCTGTAACCGGTTTGCCGACATTTCTGGAATGCCCTTGTGAGATCCAAATATTGACAACAATGGTTTGTGGTCCGTTCGTAAAATGAAGGGTTCAGTTCTACCATACAAATACTGATGGAACCGTCTCACACCGAAGATTATGGCAGTTGCTTCCTTCTGTATTTGAGCATAACGCTTTTCCGCAGGGTTCAACGTACGCGACACGAATGATACGGGCCTTTCCTCACCGTCCTTGCTTACTTGTGAGAGTATAGCCCCCAATCCCGTAGGAGAAGCGTCTACGGTCAATATTATTTTCAAGTTCGGATCAAAATGAGCAAGAACCTGATCTGACGTCATCACCTTTTTTATTTGTCGAAACGCTACGTCATGAACCTCAGACCAGTTCCACTTACAACCTTTCTTTAGCAACTCATATAACGGACTGAGGATCGTAGATGCATTTTGTACAAAGTTTCTGTAATAGTTAATAAGCCCTAGGAACGACTGTAGTTCATTAACATTTTTCGGAATCGGTGCTTCAACCATGGCTTTAATCTTACTCGGTTCTTTCTTCAATCCGTTTTTAGTGATAACATAACCAAGGTAATGAACTTCGTCTTGAAAAAAACTGCATTTTTCTTTCTGCAACGTAAGCCCTGCGTCCTGCAACCGTTTGAGGACAGCGTTCAGCCTTTCCAGGTGCTGATTCCTATTCTGGCCCGTGATTAAAATGTCATCTAACAGGCACAGTACCCCATCTATCCCTGCGAGTATCCCTTCTATCGCACGCTGAAAAATACTTGGAGCGCTTGCTAGCCCAAAAACTAACCGCGTAAACCTAAAAATACCACGGTTAGTGTTGATACATGTAAGGTTTTTTGACTCTTCATCAAGTAAGCATTGGTTATACGCCATTTTTAAGTCCAGTTTACTGAATTGTTCTCCCCCATGGATCTTAGAAAATAGTTCACTTGTTGTGGGAAGTGGATATTGTTCTACGAGCAGCTGTTTGTTTATAGTCCCTGAATAATCGGCACACAATCTGACTGACCCATTCTGTTTCAGAACCGGAACTATAGGAGATGCGTATTCTGAATACTCAACAGGCTCGATAATACCTAACTCGACCAACCTGTCAATTTCTTTGTCTACCTTTTCACGTAGTGCGAATGCTACCGGGCGCGCCTTGCAGAAAACCGGTTTAGCGTTATCCTTCAACAACAATTTTATTTTATATTTATTTAAAGTTCCCAATTTATCTGAAAACAGTTCAGCATATTGTTGTTGTAAATTTTTTACAACCGATTCAGAACCAAAACAGTAATTTACTGGCACCAACTCTAAATTAAAATGTGATATGAAATCCCTACCTAGAAGTGGTGGGCCTCCGTCGCGTACCACATAAAAAACATTGACGTGAGATTGACCAGCGTAGCTTATCGGTAACCGAAATGTACCTACGCACTCAATTTTCTTACCATTGTAAGTCATCAGCTGCTTCTTAGTATTGGATAATGGCACATCCTTAAAATGCATTGTATAAAAATCTTGTGACACTACTGTTACTGCAGAACCACTATCTATTTCAAATTGGAAGGGTACGTCTTTTATTAAAACTGTTTCAATCATGGGTTCTCCCCTGAATGAACGGATATAAAAAAGCTTACCGTCATCACCTTCATCATCCTCACCTTTGTCACCGCCATCCACCTCTACGTAATTTACTTTGGTACACATTTTACGCAAGTGGCCTTTTACGTGACACTTTTTGCAAACGTAATTTGCATATTTGCAATCGGATGACTTGTGATTCGTATAACCACAAACACTGCACTTCACTTTGCCTACACTTCCACGATTGCTATTGTTCGAGATCTTAAACAGCTGATCGTCTGCTACGCTCGCCTGGCCGATGCCGCCGGCGGCGGAGCGGGTGGCCGCGGCGCTCCGGGCTCGACTGTGGTTCTCCGCGACCTCCACGACCTTGGCCAGCGTGAGATCGGACAGATCCTTAGCGTACAACTCCTCTTTTTCTCGTCCCGACAGCATACCCATTATGAACTTGTCACGTAGCGCCTCTTCGACGTTGAGAAAGCCACACTTTGCAGTCAGACCTCGCAGCCTAGCCGCCCACTGTGAATGGGTTTCCCCTGCTTGTTGAGCGGCTGCGTAGAAATTGTGGCGCTCACCGAATCCGACACTCTTTGGAGTGAAATGAGTGTCTAGGAGACCAAGTAAATCTTCGTAGGGCACATCTTCGACTTCTTTGGGTAACGCCAAGTCTGAAGCTAGCTTGTAAGTACCCTCCGTGAGTGCGCTGAGTAGGATCGCCTTTCTTCTCTTGCCCGCAGGATCCGTCGTTTCGTTGAAATTATTAGCAACGAAATATTGCCCAATACGACCTTTATAAGCTTTCCACGTCTGTATATTGTGATCAAAACTATTTAAAATTCCGAATTGAGCATTATTCGACATTTTGCACACGATTTTTTTTTTTTTTTGCGGGTAGCTCGTCGCCACTGTTAGATATGGGAAACGGAGCTGCGGAGACAAGTGATACGAACGCTGGTTAACTTTGCACTGCTTTATTAAACTATGCAACTGTAGTGGTGGGCGCAGCCACACACACCTACTTAACACTATTCTACAACTGGACGGCGTTATGAAATAACGGAAGAAGCGACGAATCAGTAAAACTGAGAAAAAGAGCTTCAAAGTTTTGAAATTTAAATATGTTGCTGAGAGCACAATATTTATGTTATTGGTGTGATTTTTACTTAAGTGATATATTATTAGGTACTTATGTATATTTTATTTCATAAAAGAACATATTTTTGTATGATGCATAGTATAGAAGATATTGTCATTTTTCCGCTTAATTCCATATTACGTTTTACATTATTTGTACGATTTTAAAATTGCATTATGGAATCAGGCGGCATTTTGTCATTTAATACGTTTATACAATTTAGTTTTGGGGGAAATAAAGGGTTTAAAGAGATTACATCCAGAGGCAAAATAGTTAGTAAATATATTAACAAAAATAAAAAAAAACTTGTTTTTGACTACAAAACAATCGGATAAACGGTTGAATAAATGAAAATAATATACCTACTTAATAAAAAATCGAAAACGTAAAGCAATTTTTACTCATTAGCCCAGTGGAATTAAATATTAAAATCGCGAAGCGATATTGGTGAAATCCCTCGTCCTTTGAAAAAGGTCACTAATAAAATGTTTTTGTACGTTTAATCAACTTTCATTTAAGTACAAGACGAAGTCTGTGACACTAATAGTTCACTTACAATCTTGAAGGTAAAAATGGGATTTGAAGAATTGGCGCAAAATGCATTAAATCATATAAAAAGGATAGAAATACGTTTTCTTTTGTGGCCACCTTGCTATACTGAAAGCTAGTTAATCGTACTACATCATTGTTTCAGTGAATTTTTTCATAGGACCAGGGATTTTACCAATATTCTGCTTCGAACGGAAGCAAAACTGAAAATTGTAATTTTTCCGGACAAACTTACCGTATTTGAAGGGCCACAGTTTGATCGTTATAGGGTTTATAGAGCTGCGTTTGGGTTTCAATTTTTGCAAATTTTATTAACCTTATAAAAGTTCAGAAGTGCACTAGTCCAAAACGCATAGTATATGACTTATAGAGCAAAAAAGTGAGAAAAGTCTCAAAACTTCATAGTTTTTTGCGTGTTGCCCAGCTAGCACAAGTTTTCCAAAGTTGCTAATATGGATTTAGGTATACCATATCCTTACTAGTCCATACAACCTACCAAAAATGCAGTACCACATCAAGCATTGCGATTTTAGCCCTTTTTTATATCTAATTCCAATGGGTTATAATGATTGTTTGATTCTCAATCAATGAAATAGATGAACCAATGGATAGGGTAAGTCCAGGATAGTTGCCATACTTTTTGAAAACGCTTTATATTTCCCATTTTAATTAATGGATCTGAATGATTGTCACACATGTTAATAGATTGGCCTTTCGACTACCACTTTGAAGGAAAACGACAACATCAGTTTTGATATTTACTAATCTGTATCGATTTTCCCAGACCTCTATTTTTGGAAGTATAGATGCCCTATAGCGGATAGTTGCTCCATGCGTCAAAACCAGTTATGGGATACATGCCTCATTGATAAAAAAACACTTTTTCAGTTTGAAATTAGGTATTCGTGATGGGAAGTAAAATCTAAACACAGTTATTAATTAAAAATGTTCGTAAAAAGTGTATTTTCTTTGTAATCATATTAGGGTATAGTTGCCTCACAAAATAAGTTTTCTTCCTGAGGCATCTATACCCTAATGTAGTTACATCGTTTGAAAATAATGGGAATTATTTGTTTTGTATGGTTAAACATAGGCAAAAATAAATCGAGGCGTCTATCCTTTTCGTAGAGGATAGATGCCTTTTATATTCAGGAATGTGTATTCAATAAATATTCTAATAAAACTGATTTTAGTGTTAGTATACAGTCCACTGTAACATTTAGATACAAAATATAAATTATTTAGTCACCACGTAAAAAGTTCTAGCACCTCAAAAAGGCTGTAGAAAAAGAATTAGCAATTTTTTCGTCGCACCAAATCTTTCATTGCGTATAGATGGAATGCACGACAGGTCAGGGGTTACCTCGCGAGGGGTACCGGGTAGGTGCGGGGATGTCTCTCGCTTGGCAATATCAACGACAGCAAAAACAAGCCGGGAAATCATAGTTTTTGAATTTGAGGCATCTATCCGAGCCGGGCATCTATCCTGGAATTACCCTACTCAATAACGAACTATGCGGCGCCTATTTTTGGTGGGTAATTTGATTTTGCATTTTAGATATTATAGTTGTTTAATGAAACAACGAATTCAGTCAAATGTCTCAGGATTTAATTCGTTTAAGTTTAATAAAACCTTATTTATTGTATTTTAGAATAGCGACTTAGGCGCTTAGTTTGGTATTACAAAGGGATAAAATGCATAGAACCTAACACTTTAAGACATGTCGCTTGATTCACCCCTCTCTATTTCAGGTAGGAGAGTTGATTTTTGAACAAAAAAACGACTAGGAATATACTTAGTTTAAAGTCTTTACAATCGAACTGCATCATTAATGTTCGTGTAATTCGTTATTTCATAACGCCGTCCAACTTATTTGAAATTATAATAACATAACCTAAGTAGGTCTAGCCAGATAGTGTATATATGTATAATTATAGTCGTACTTAATGAACTTCGACGAGTTTCACGACGAGAAAGAAACGAGAAATTCTCGTTTCATGCGCGGCGGAGTTCTCAGCCGGGGGCGGGGGTGCTCCACTGCGGAACAAGAGCCGGCAGCGGACGGAGGCGGCAGGAGACAGCCGCCCCGGGGCAGCTGGAACGCACAGGCGCACCGAACATTCAATACAAGTTTGTACATAAGATTACAGTTTGCTATGTCTGTCTGTTTGCTCCGGCTAATCTCAGGAACGTCTGGATCGATTTTGACGGGACTTTCACTGGCAGATATCTGAAGTTTTGAGTATTGTAGTAAAATTATACTAGTTCTACTTAAATAGTCAACGCGGCTGAACCAGCAGGACACAGCTAGTAATCTATATATATAAAAGCCAAAACTGACTGACTGACTGACTGACTGACTGACGATCAACGCACAGCTGAAACTACTGGGTCTAGAACCATGAAATTTTGCACAAATACTCCTTATGTGACGTAGGCGTGCACTAAGAGGGGATTTTTGAAAATTCAACCCCTAAGGGGGTGAAAAGGGGTTGCAAAGTTTGTATGGAGCAACGTGTTTTCTTGGCCTGATCCACTTCAAACTTGGCAATTATATTCTTTAAAAGATTTAATGAAACACGTGTTTCATCTTTTTTTAATATTCAACCCCTAAAGGGGTAAAAAGGGGATGCAAAATATTTTACATCCGATTTAGTTATACATTGAAATTTTACACAAATATTTCTTAAGTGACGTAGGTGTGCACTAAGAAAGGATGTTTGAAAATTCAACCCCTAAGGGGGTGAAAAGGGGTTGCAAAGTTTGTATGGAGCAACGTGTTTTCTTGGTTTGATCAACTTCAAACTTGGCAGTTATATTCTTTAAACGATTTAATTAAACACGTGGTTCATAGTTTTTGAATATTCAACCCCTTAAGGGATAAAAGGGGGCCACAAAATATTTTTCGTCATTTTTATTTCGAAATTATTTTTTTCACAAATATTTCGTAGTGACGTAGGTGTGCACTAAGAAAGGATTTTTTTTAAGTTTAACCACTAAGGGGGTAAAAAGGGGTTGCAAAATTTGTATACAACAACGTGTTTTCTTGGTCTGATCAACTACAAACTTCGAATAAAATTCTTTAAAAATTAATTTAGCACCTGTTTCCGCGTGTTTTAACATCAATCCCTAAAATCTACGCAGGAAAATGGTAGATTTTGGTAGAAGATGATAGATTTAGGTAGGAAATGGTAGATTGTTCTAGGGATTGGTAGATTTAAGTAGGAAATGGTAATATCGGTAGGAAATGGCCGATTTTAGTAGGAAATGGTAGATTTTTGGTAAAAATGGTAGATTTCGGAAGGAAATAGTAGCTTTTGGTAGAAAATGGTAGTATTAGAAAGAAATGGTAGATTTCGGTAATAGCGGTACATTTTGGTAATAAATGGTAGCTTTTGGTAGAAAATAGTAAATACAGAAAGAAAATGGTAGATTTTCGTTTAAATGGTAGATTTATATAGAAAATGGTAGATTTTGGTAGGAAATGGTAGATTGTTGTAGGAAATGGTAGACTGTTGTAGGGGTTGAGTAGATTTCGGTAGGAAATGGTAGAAAATAGAAGATTCAGAAAGAAAAGGTAGGTTGTCGTAGAAAATTGTAGATTTCAGTAGGAAATGGTAGATTTTGGTAGAAAATTGTACATTTTGGTAGAAAATGGTAGATTTTAGTATGAAATGGTAGCCTTTGATAGATTCTGGTAGCCTGATAGATTTTAGTAAATGGAAGCTTTTGATAGATTATGATAAAAAATTGTACATGATAGGAAATGTAGGAAATGGTCGATTTTGGGAGAAAATGGTAGAATTTGTTATAAAATGGTAGATTTTTTGTATAAAAAGGTTATTTTGGTAGAAGATGGTAGATGTCGTATGTTGGATATGGGATGGCGATGTTGATGTCGAAGTCGAGGTCGATGTCTTGAATTACTTACGGACCAACCGCTGATTGTAAAAACCTGAAACTTGGAGGGTGTGTTCTTTGTATGACGTAGACATCCGATAAGAAAGGATTTTCCGAAATTCTACCTCTAAGAGGGTGAAAAAGGGAGCAAAGTTTGTATGGGACAACGTGATTCGCCTTGGTCAAATCTACTTCAAACTTGGCATAATTATATTATTTGAAAGATTTACATGTAGGTATTTCATCGTTTTTTAATATACAACCCCTAAAATTATAAAAAAGGGTACAAAATATTGTCATCAGATTTAATTCGAAATCCGTATTAACACGGAACATAGACAGGGTAGAACTTTGACATGTTTGAATATTTTTTGGATTATTTGAATACTTCTTAGGAACTTTCTCAACCCCATCCATACTGTGCGTCAATCAACTGTTCATCCATACTTGAAAGTAACTATTTTTTTTTTTTTTTTTTTTTTTTTAATCTAATTTTTGTTTAGGGACTTTAGTCGCTCAGCGACTATGCCAGCCCCGTGAAGGCTTACAATATAATTTGTACTTACTGTCTACTTACTTAATTAAATCATATACTAATGTGTAAAGTGTCCTAGCTGCTCCACTCAGTGGATCAGCTAAGACACTTTGTATAACACCTAAATCTAATATGTTCAGTCCGTATTGCCTGCACATTTGTGATCTCATCGACCGGCTCCGAACACATTCGACCAGAAGGTGATGAGCATCTTCAGTGACTCCACATGTGTCGCAATTAGGGGAGTCTACCACCCTCATGAGATGTTTAAATTTATTTAGTGGAACGTGTCCGGAGCGCAGCCTGTGAGCCATAACAATGAAACATCTCCTAAGCTTACCATGAAAGTAACTATTTTTGTTTCTTCGTTACCTTTTCACGGCTAAACGGCTGAACCGATTTGGATGAAATTTGGTATAGAGATAGATTGTACTTTCGAGACGGACATAGAATACTTTTATCGCGATATAATATAGTCCGCGCGGACGAAGTCGCGGGCAACAGCTAGTACCTACATACATGAAAAAGCTATTTCATATTGTAATATTTTCAGTGGAATACGTCTTTAGTCTTCTGACAATACTATCCCTTCTAGACATCGATCAACATGAACGAGTAGTACCAGTAGGTAGGTACTGAACGTGCTGTATTACCTCAATGTTAAACTGCAGCGGGACAGTCGAAGCGGATCTCTGCTGCTGTGTACCCGGCGTAAGAGAACTGCATGTAGTTGAGGGCCCCGAGGTCCGCGTCGTCGTCGTCGGATATCAGCGCAGTGCTGTCCCCCTGCTTGCCGAACTGCAGGGTGCCTGGACAGTGGACGTGTGCGCTCAGAGCAAGGCACACAACATGCTGGTGGTTGAATTGAGAACCTTCTCCGTTTTGAAGTCGGTTAATAGGAGCTATGCTTCCTGGCGCCGTGACATCTCCCTGCCCCGCGGCTTCGCTCGCACTGTTACCTGTTTTTCAGCGGAAAAGCTTTTTTCTATCAATCTTAGCTATGTGCACACACGGCTGCTCTACGCAGTATATGGCGGTGCACGCTACTGCCACAGTGTTCAATCATTATACTTCCCCCCCCCCCCCCCCCCCTATTACTCTCAGAGCACCCTAGAGGCGTGTCAGTAAACACAATCTAAGAAGAGCTGCAACTTACCGTTGTCTATTCTGACGTAGAAGAACCTGAAGTCAGTAGCGGAGAGTATGCCGGGAGTGGGGATGTCTGCAACACGGACGGCGCGGCCACTGGTATACTTGTATAAATACGTGCGTTGATTGTTGTTGTATCCAATATCTGTTGATATTAAACAATAAACATTATAAATATAACTAACATTAGATAAGTGCGACGGCTCAGAGGGATGCTTTTAAAAAAATACAATTATAATTATTTAACTTTAATTCAGAAAGAAATTACAATTAATTATTTTAAATGAAACTCGTTCGAAGTCGGAACAAAGAATGCCTTAAAACTAAGTATATAGTTTCCATGCGGTGTGCCATTGACGTCAATGCTGACACCGCGCCTCGTGTCCGCTGCAGTATTAACTCGGTCGATGCAAGCGCAGCGATTCCCTTGTATTAGCCTTGCGTAACACCTCCCCCCGAAGAACAGCGACTATTGAAGCTTGTCGTAAATTGAGCTGGGGGTTGATTGTGTTCATCCCTCCTTGTGGTTGGAAGGGCATATACTCGTGTCAGTTCAGCCCGGTTTTCCTTGGAAATTGTGTGCGAGTTTTCCAATGGTTTCAATCTGTATCTTCTATAGAGCAGGGCGCTAATGAGTGCGCATGCACCAGTTAGAACCACGTACATAGGGATAGTAGTGTGGTATAAACTGTAGTCAGTGTCCTTTTCAAGGTTTAGCGATGACTGCAATGAGATCTCCTTGTTAATGGCATGGAGATGATTCAGGTCGACGGAGTTGAGCTTGAATGCTGGGGATGTAGATGGGGTGACATCGCTGTCCCTCGGTACATCCATTATCTTCAATACTCGGCCTTTCAGTCGATCGTTAGAGTTAGAGATCGTGAACTCAGGTGTTTTCAGGTAGCATCCCTGGGGAATAATTGCGAGGTAGCTGCCCTGAAGTGTGTTGTAGAGGTCTTGACCACAGTAGAGATGTACTTTTGTTGAAACAGGGAAAATAATGGTGAAATGTTTCTCGTCCAGTTCTTCGTACGCTGGTTTTGCTAGAGCGATGGTAGTGGGGGTGCATGTCTCGTCCCGTTGTTGCGTTGAAATGAGATGCTTGATGCAGTCTTCTGTTGAGTGACTCTGCAGATTCCGGTTCTCTTCACAGAGGTGCCATTTGCTCGTCTTCGGGCATTCAGCCTCTATGTACTTGAAGTCTTTCTCGTCAAGTGCTAGGAAGGGATATGGAGGGCTGAGGATTTCGTGGTTCCGGTTGGGAATAATAGATAGCTTGTATAGATCATAAGTTGATGGGTACACGATTGGGAATTTATATACTATAACTATCTCGTTACCTACGTAATACGAACCTAACCTAATTATATCGAAATATTCTCTGTAGTCTAAATCTACTACTTTCTCGCTACCATATAATGTGTTCAGTTTACGAATTATTTCGCGAATTTCATACACATTTAAGACCGAATGGTGCATCGTGGAGACTCTTATAAAAGCTAGGACATTTTGCAGTTTTGTTATCTCCTGGGAGATATTATCTACATTATCTGATAAGATCATAAGGACTTGAGCTAAATGTGCGTACTTTAAAAGGTCATGATCTCTGGTAGCTTCAGCTTGATTGATTTTGTCTACTAGAATGTTCATCTTATTCTGATTGTCTACAATACTGTCTAAAATTTTTGAATATTGAAAAGTCCAATTTTTTGATAGAGTCACGTGACTGTTAAATTCGGTAATTAATTTATTTTCATTGAATTCAATTTTTTTTATTACTTCGTTATAGTGTAGTGCGTCTGTATAATCGAGGTTTCCTGTAATGCTTTTTACTACCGATCCGAGACCATCTATGAGTCCGCGTTTAACACGATTCATCTCGAAAGTACGCAATTGATCCAATACACCTGAGATCTTGCTTTTTAGGTAATTTATATGAGGTTCAAATAAGGAATTCGTTTTATCATTCACCTGGGGGCTGAGATTGTCTAGCTGATTATTAACTGAATCTACTTTATTTTGCAACTGCTGAAGATTGACGTATTGCAGAAAGGAGTGGTGGTGAGATATGATTCTAGTTGGACCTAATTTGAAGGGTAAAATACCGGGTCCATCGTTGAGGCTCTCAAGTTTTATCTCCTGTGCGAGAGCTGGTATCAGGAGAAGATGAAGTACCAGGAGTGCTCTGTAACAATTGGGCACTTTTAGGGAGACGCTTTAACCTAGACTTGGCGACAGGACCTCGTTTTTTCCTGGTGTAAATATGAATAGGAAGGTCTGCCATCACAACGTCGTGGGTATACCGTGGAGCTAGTTTCTGTCTAGAAGCGAATGGATTATTCACAAAAATCTGTTGTTCTGGGGAGTACTCGACTTCTGGTTCTCGCTGTTTGTTCCGGTTATCTGTCAAGTCTTTCCGATTCGTATTGCATAAGTCATGTATTGCGTTATAGGCCTTAGTCATCTTGTCTCTGTGGTTGATCATGTACTGTTGCAGTAAATGAGCCGAGATGTCTATATCAAAAGGATCCCGAGGATCAAAGTGACCTGTAATCAGTTCTAATGGTTTGCATTTCGTGAAACTATGAATACTACTGTTATAAGCTAAATTAATGAATGGTTCCGATTTCTGACCTAATTTTAAAATACGCAGATGTTCTAGTATTGTTGAATGAAATCGTTCAACTATACCGTTCTCGTTAGGTGCATGAGGAGCTACCCTATGATGCTGGATCTTATGCATCCGTACAAACTCTGCAACAAGCTGGTTGGTGAATTCACTACCATTATCTGTCACAATAGTGATAGGAATGCCGTGATGAGTGCAGAAATTTAACAAGGCTTGTACTACACTAACAGCAGTGCCATCTCTCAGATGATAGGCCTGTCCATATTTAGAGAACGAATCTACGATAGTCAGAAACTTTTCACCTTGGATAGTTAACAAATCTAAGTGAACTAATTCAAAAGGCTTGCTAGCTGGGGGAACTACTTTGAACTGTTGCTTTATTGGGTTACGATCATATTTTGCCTGACCACAGATAGTGCACTCATTTATGAATTTAGTAATATGCTCCCTCATTTTGGGCCAGAAATATTTATGAGAAAGGGATAAATAGCATTCATTGATGCCCCGATGATTAGTTTTACCATCATGATATTTATTAATAATCTCCTGCTGTCTTAGGTACTCTTTTACGTTTTCTAATTCTGTTTTTGTTAATGTTAGGTTCATGGCTGAATTTTTGAATGTTCTTTGAATGATGGGTATAATAGTGTACATGGCCAGATGGGGGTTAATTAGTAATCCTGTTTTGATTTTGGGATGAACATATTCCTTAATTGCGTTTATAACATCTTCCTCTAAATTTGACTCAGATATTTGAATAGAGATTCGGGTGTGCGTCTCAAAAGGTTTAGTAACTATCGGTCTTCCTTTGATATCACCTACTATGTTGAATATAAGTTGTTTTGTGAATTTATTCAGGGGATAATCTGAGATCGGGACTTCTAAGATGGGGTTTTCGCTATCTGTATGAACGGTGTCGGTTCTAGAACCGTCCGCAGCATCCGTGGCTGACATAGTTCTGGAGTCATCCAAAGCGGGGTCTGTTTCAGATGGATTTACAACGATTGACATTAATTCGTCGTTATTTATTTCAACGCGCGACAATGCATCTGCATTCGTGTTACATTTTCCTTGCTTATAGATGACTGTATAATCATACTCGCTTAATTTTAAACGCCATCTTGTAAGTCGTGAGCTGGGCTCTTTTAAGTTCATTATCCACTGTAGGGGCCTATGGTCCGTGATAATCTTGAATTTACGGCCAAATAGGTACGGTCTAAAATATTTAGTTGCCCATACAATAGCCAGTAGCTCCTTCTCGATAGTACTGTAATTTAACTCACTAGAATTTAAAGTCCGCGACGCGTACGCAATTGGTTTATCTGAGCCTATGGTGCCTTGAGATAAAACGGCACCAATGGCTACGTTGGAGGCATCAGTTGTTAAGACGAACTCTCGCGTGAAGTCTGGATATTGTAAAATGGGGTCGTTTGTAAGAAGTGTTTTACAATGATCTACACAGTTGATATAATTCTGATCCAATGTAACTTTAAAGCCCTTTTTTAGACATTGTGTTAATGGCTTAGTGAGTCGTGCGAAGTCCGGAATAAATTTCCTGTAGTAACCAAGTAAACCGAGAAAACGCTTGATTTCAGTGGGTGTTTTAGGAAGGGGGTAGTTTTCGATAGCTTTGATTTTGTTAGGGTTAGGTTTGACACCTTCCTTACAGATGACATGACCAAGAAACTCAGTCTCCAACTTCAAAAACTCAGATTTATCCATTTGGATTTTGAAGTTAGATTCTCTCAGTCTCTGGAACACCTTTCCTAGATTAATAATGTGTTCCTGGAGGGATGTACTGAACACTATTATATCGTCAAGGTAGACTAAGCATATTTCATTCTGGAGGCCCCTCAGAACATTGTCCATCACTCGTTGAAAAGTTGACGGAGAATTTTTAAGTCCCATGGGCATTCTTAAAAATTCATAATGCCCGTTCTCCACATTAAAGGCGGTCTTGTGCACATCACAGGGGTCCATTTCTACCTGATAAAACCCACTGGCTAAATCAAGGGTTGTAAAATATTGACATTTCCCTAGTTTGTCTAGTACGTCCGTAATGTTCGGGATAGGGTACTTGTCGTCAACTGTTTTCTCGTTCACTTTCCTGAAATCCACGACAAGACGCCATTTAACCTTGCCAGAGGCATCTGCCTTTTTGGGTACAATCCAAATAGGCGAGCTCCAAGCAGAATCCGAAGGTCTTATAATATGTTGGTCAAGCATTTTGCTTATTTGATCTCTGACTTCTTGTCTGTGTACGTAAGGATAACGGTAACTTTTGGTATGTACTGGAATTTCGTCAGTGGTTCTAATTTTGTGTTTGATCTTATTAGTGAATGTAAGAGGTTCACTCTCGAGATAAAACACATCCGCGTAGCTTGCACATAGCCTTTGTAAATTTGCGAGTTCTTCCGGGTTAAGGTGATCAGTCCGTAGACGAGATAAAACATTTGTGGCACGGTCTGATAAGATTTCAGTATTTTCACATTCAATATTAAATAACTCGGCTTCAACTGGGCGATCCATTGAAAATATAACGTCATTAGATGAAGGGTTGGTAATTTCTACCCAACCTCGGTTGTTATGTTCGGTCGTTATGCAGTCTGATATAAGACAATTACCAATCATTTGATTTTCGATTAAAACTTCACCATCCCGCGTGTTCACTGGCAATTTAACTATCTTCGAGGAGTTGGATGGAATCATTTCCTCGTACAGGTTTACGTTCCGGGAATCATACATTTGAATAGGGATCTTGGTATTCCGCGTGACAAGTAATTTATTTTGTAAATCGATGTTAGAACCCCAGATATCGAGTAGGTCAAAACCTAAAAGTCCATCGAAGTAGTTATGAAACTTATACACGAATAGAGTTACGTCAGTTGGTTCGTTAAATTCTTGGAAGCAAGGTAACGTGATTGAGTAATCATTTTTGCTGGTGGTATGCACGTTTGTCACTTCGAAGGGATCGTAATTTAATTGAACGTTACTAAAATATTTTTCCACGGCATCAGGGCTGATAAAAGACTGATTGGCTCCCGTGTCAATCAGGAATTTTAAGGGTGGATTAGCAATCTGTATGTAACCTAGCTGCCGTTGGATGTGAAAATTAACCTCTATTTTGGCTTTTCGGACTTCGTGTCCTGTGGAAAATTTTCGTCAGGGACTTGAGCCACTTCTTCTACTAATGTAGGCTCAGGGTAGGGGTGCTGTTCGTAGCTATAATAGTCAGGGTACTGTTCACACGAATAGTACTCCTGGTAGCATTCGGGGTAGTTATTATAATCGTCATAGTAATAGGTCATGCTAGGGTCATAGTCAAATTCATTGAAATTCACCTCTCGTGTTTTAAAATAATTAGTCGGGGGTGGATTTCCAAATTTTCTCCAGTCGTGTCCAGTTAAAGGCAGTTGTTTCGGAACAAAGTGGCTTACACCACTCATAGGACGCGGAGCATTTCCGAAATGGAAAGATGCCTGCGGTTGCGGCCTGGTAGGCATTCTAAACGCGTTATTCGCCGGGTTATAATTCTGTGGAGGGGCACGCAGCATCTGTTGGGTGCGCGTGGGACCACGTGGTGGCTGCATGTGTGGCATAGGGTTAGGCCGCCAACCTTGGTTAGGTTGCATCTGCGTAGGAACGTGCCGTGATGGACCAGGCATATTAAAGATTGGTTTCTGTCCGTGGGCGTCAGTCAGTCTAGGGATAAAATGATTGAGAGGCAAATTAAAATTCGAGCTAGGGGTTGGTTGATGCCATTCCTTTCTACTTTGGCCTCCTTCATTACGTTGTTGCATGTAAAGGGTGTTCAGCTCCTCCTGGACGAATTCCAGGGCCTTCTCCATAGTCGCAGGACGCATACAGCGTATCCTGGAACCTAGAGGATCTCTAAGACCTCTCATATAAGCCTGAAGGGTCAATTTTTGATAGAGGGTACGTTTCGCCTCGATGGTGGTCCCCACGGTCTCATGAAGTGAGATGTATGTCATAATAGTGCTAAATAAATTTTGGCACCGCTCGTAAAATTCTTAAGGTGTACTGGACCCTTGGGTCTGTAGAGATAAATCACTATAGAGAGCTGTTTCGTCACGATGGTCAGCGAAGTTGTTAACTAGCGCGCCTCTGATGCCCTGCCACGTGTCTGGTAGGCCATTCGAATTTATTAATCTGGCCGCGGGCCCAGTTATTTTATTCAATATACCGTTAATTAAAGATAAATTATTTAACTCATGGCCTGGCTCTGTGGAAAAATGAGCTAACACAATTTGGTCGCAGAGATTAATAAATCTCGTTAAGATGTGCGGATTCCCGTCGAACTCGGGTAACAGTCTAAGCGACTTGTAAATTGTATCGACGTCATTATACGTCACGATCCTAACTCCCGCGGAAGCTTCGTCTAACTGCCTATTCGCGTCCATAGCACTAAATCTATTACTTGAATCTATTCTAACACTACGTAATCTACGGTTCCGTAATTCTCTAGGGTGAAAAATCTTGGAGTTTTAATTTAACACACGATAAAATTTTACTGACTCAACGTATGTCGAAATACACATAAAACAATATATAAAATTCACATAAGAAAGGAAAGAATTAGGAAAGCAAGGATTTGAAAGATTCAAGGACTTACAGCATCGTCGAATCGATTTCTGGATTCTCCTCGAGCACGGCACTTGTTCACTTTGGTAGGTTGTTTTACTTGCAAGATTTATCTAATAGATTTTGAGATAATCTAGTAACAAGATCCTACCGACTGCGCCAGATAAGTGCGACGGCTCAGAGGGATGCTTTTAAAAAAATACAATTATAATTATTTAACTTTAATTCAGAAAGAAATTACAATTAATTATTTTAAATGAAACTCGTTCGAAGTCGGAACAAAGAATGCCTTAAAACTAAGTATATAGTTTCCATGCGGTGTGCCATTGACGTCAATGCTGACACCGCGCCTCGTGTCCGCTGCAGTATTAACTCGGTCGATGCAAGCGCAGCGATTCCCTTGTATTAGCCTTGCGTAACACATTATAAATTCACATCATGGGTTTCCAACAAAATTCTACAAAACCTATTTTATGTTGTTAAAGCCTAGTGAGAGGCTGCCAAGCAGAAGTTCGCGGGTTCAAATCCCAGTGGGGGCACATAACGTACCGTGATTCTTGTAACAACATAAACACGTAATTATCATTCGCTTTTCAGCGAAGGAAAACATCGCGAGGAAACCCACTGACGCGAGGATTATTTCGGAGGTATGCATCCACCGAGCCGGGCGGGTCCCCGTGGTGGAGCACAGCTCATCCTCCTGCCGGCAGTGAAGCGCGCCCCGGGCCCAGCAGTGGGCGGATGTGCGTTGCGACATTGAGCGAGTGTTATTATTGTTATAGACTTAGAAATATTGTTGTAGAGCATAATGAGGTGGTTAGATACACACCTATGTCATATCGAACATCCGAGCCAGTCAGCCAGATATCCACGTCTCCCCCCGCCCGCACCCCGACGCGCGCCTCGAGGTGCGCGAGGCGGCCGGCGGCGTCCCTCCGCAGCGCGGCGCGGCCGAGCGACTGCAGCGAGTAGCCAGGAGAGAAGCGGTTACTGCCGTCCAGGGACACCTCCTTACAAGGCAACTCTGGAAACAAAGTCACGCTTTACTATTGATGCTTTTGCGAAATTTTGAATGAACCTATGAATTTAATGGATTGTATAACCTACCATCAGGTGTAGATAAATAGATAACTCTTTATTGATACCAAAATGTAGGTACAGAACACAGGAAGGACAAACTTAACAATAGGTACAATGGGCGGATCTGTACCAGCCGACCTTGGATGGACAAGACCTTTGCATTTTGTACCGACCTGTTTAGCTTCGTCGCGTTGTTTGTCCGCGACTCCTAAACTAAGGAACCAATAATTGTTAGATTTGATCTAACTTGAAAGATAGGATAGCTTACATCTCGATTTTATTTTTATTCATGGCTTCGCACGGTTTGTGCATATAGCCAGTGTCAAGTATTTTATTATTTAAGTATTTCTTAATTTCACATTAAGAAAGTCACAGCAATATAGCAAATCGTGGTCAAGTAGTCAAATCAATTATTTACATCGTCATAGTCACGATTCAGTAAAGTAGTGGATGCTTTACGGAAACTTCCGGGGAGTTTTATAAATATGCGAAATGACACGTTTTTTGAATTTATTTAATTCGCCTACACTCGTGGACGTTAACGAACACTTAACGATTGATATTCCACCCACATGACACATTAACACTCGAAGAAACACAAGTTTGAGAAAATAATACAAAACCAACAACGTCTCACTATCGGATTCCCGCCAAAACTCCGACAGATACTAAATAGGTATAGTAAGAGAAAAAGACAAAAGTGTTGCCAACCGGCATTATACAATTTCCTCTAAAACTAACAGTGTGCGTTTGCGAATATTAGAATAAATTTAAGAAGTTTGTAATTGCCGCCTATAATCTGTAGGTGTGTGTAGAATTATGACAACAATGCAACTTGGTTTTAAAAGATTGAATTTGATTATTTTTTTATTTGAAAGTGAACGTGACTACTTGTGAAATATTCTTACGTTTTTTAATTGTATACCTACTCATTATATTTCTCGCAATCTCGGTATGAACAATTGTGTGTTTTACGCGGGTCTCAGAGGACTCACTCATACTCGGTTCTATGTAAAGTATGTAAAGTAAATATTGAGTCGTTTTCGTCCCTTGTAAAACAATCTACTATTGATAGTTTACCACACTGCAAGTAGGCCACACTGTAAAAGACCCCAAAAAAAAAAAAGTATAAAAAAAACACACTGCTAGTCAATTTACAGACAACTTACTAGTAGTGGATGCTTTACTGAAACTTCCTGGGAGTTTTAAAAATAATCCAAAACTACCATTTTTTGGGTTTGTATCACGCACTCGTGCACGTTAACGAAAATTAATTGATTCATTATGGTTCTTTCTAATATTACACAATGACATGGTCACCCGAAGAAACAATTCCATAAAAATACAAAATCAACAAGTTCGTGTTACTCTCAAGGCACCGACGCATCCCCGCCAAAACTATTATAGGTAGCAGGTATACTTAAAATCCATTTCACGAAAGAAGTCCCGCGGATTTTTTACATATTGTTGCGGTTTAAGGAAAAGGCGCCATCTATGGAGGAGTAGTAGGAGTTAGCTCACTGTGCGGCCGCTTGTATTCGAACAGCGCCATCTCTGGACAAGAGACCGTACTACTCGTCAGGTGCTAGAATGTTGCCAGAGAGAAATGGCCCTAGCTAGACGCGACCACTACAGTGTGGGTGTAGAGACATTCAGTGAGTAACGGACTCCTGTCGGCGTTCCTGATTAAATCGAGGTTCTGCGTGTGAAACCGGAATATTTATTCCTATCCCGAACCCCCAGCACGTAACAATATATTATACTTCCGCGCACTGTTAATTAAAATAAGTAGGGTGAGTTTACTCACGCAATTATGTGATAATCGTAATTTCGTGATAGTCTGTTTCGAAGCTAATACTGAGTTAAGTGAGACAAATACACATATTATTTAATATTATGAACCTTAGAGTAGAGCAATAAGTCTAGTTTTTCTTTGAAAAAGTTGGCTCGAATCGGGCGAGAATGAAAATAACAAATGACAGATTTGTCCGCCCGCGTTTAGTTTTGCGCGCTGCACGGCTATAGAGTCTATTTCACGAAAGAAGTCCCGCAGACGCGGCGCTAGTTTCTATGCGAAAGCTGAAAATATGTAGGGGTTGAATGTAGTTCTTCGTAACGCCGCGAGACTTCTTTCGTGAAACGGACTCTAGAACTTTTTGTATTCAGGAAAATCATAAATAAAAATCTATGCATAGATTGCAACAAACATAAGACCAGTTAGATATAGACCAGTGCAGAGTGTGACTAGTGGTTTGGTTTTAGCAAAAGGCGAGTGGTTTTAGTACAATTTCTTGTTTTGTCAGCCCATAAAATTAACGAATTTTCAAGTTTTGAATTGAAGCTGTGTCACGGATTTAAGTTAGCCAAATGTGATTTACGTAAAAAACTGGGTTAAAAACTACTGATTTTCGTGATCGATTAAATTTATGTGAACGTTTACATAGTTTAAATCAAGTTAGATCAAATAAAGTAAATAAATATAAGTATATTAGAAAAACTTTTCAGAATTATTGTCACGGAATGAAATGAGTTGAATTCTTATCTTGTTACCGGACTTTCAATGATTTTATTTATAAAAACGACGGAGGCACAATGTTAATAAACCAAATTGAAAATATAGCGAACCGACGCTAAGAAACGCAATCAAAAAAGTAGGTAGGTACCTGCCTATTTTGCATATTAATATTATTTGGTGATATAAAATATCCAATGTTCATATGTAATTCCGTTGTAACGTAATTAGTTGAGTATGTATCACGGACTTAAAGTGACTATCACGAAATTGACAAAGTCAACAAGGTTTCGATTATTGGCTATACTTAAGTCAACAAATAGTAGTCCTAAATAAGTGAAATAGTATCTTCTTTTATTGTAAAAGATTTTCTATTATTGTAAAAGAAAGACTAATTCATGTTCCTAATTAAAAAAGAAGTGAAGATATGACTAAAATATCGCAGTTTTATTACATTATGTTGTTTATCACGAAATTGGGTGAGTCGACCCTAGACTAAATCGACGACCTCCCAACGAGGCATCATGCATCTAGACAGATAACAAGTGGTTCAACTTACGAGCTGTTACTGCTGTCAGGTTCTGGAACACTTCCGTCTGCATGTCGTACAATCTTTGTAAAGTTTTATTTTCTAACTTCTGGATAGATGTATCTAACGATACATTCCATGTACGCGTCATGTTTTCTTCCAAACTCTTGTATGTTTGCGTCATGTTTTCTTCCAAACTCTTGTCTGCTTGCGCCATGTTTTCTGCCATTCTCTTGTATGTTTGCGTCATGTTTTCTTCCAAACTCTTGTCTGCTTGCGCCATGTTTTCTGCCATTCTCTTGTATGTTTGCGTCATGTTTTCTTCCAAACTCTTGTCTGCTTGCGCCATGTTTTCTGCAATTCTCTTGTATGTTTGCGTCATGTTTTCTGCCAAACTCTTGTATGTTTGTGTCATTGTGTCTTCCATGTTTTTATTAGACGCCGCCAAAGAATGGTTCAACTTTTCTTCGGTTGCGGCCAACTGTTCTGATAACGAACTTACTTTTCCGTCAATATATGCTATCAATTGGTTTAAAATATCCATTTTTAACGTGTTTAGTTTGTGATCGATTTTATCTGCTATTCCCGGTTCGTTCACATGTTGTGGCTCTCGAACATTTATAACGCCGACCACTGCACTAATTAAACTGAGTTTCAATAAAAATATGCACACCACACTCATGTTTGCGAGTCACTGCCTAGTTTCACTATAACTACAACATGCCGACTCTTCATTATATATGCTCGTAGTTATCTTATCTGCAAATGAACCCGACTATGGCAGATGGCAACGCCATAATTAGGAATAGTTATAATAGCAGCTCGGAACAGTACCTAACTATACATGTCAGACTGTCTACATACCTACATACATACCGTCTGCATACATCAGTTTAGCGGTATGCTCTTTTACATTGGGGAAATTCAACACACAATATCACGAATGTATTTTTCGTACCTACCAAAGAAGTGTACCTATCTGAAGGGCAATCTGTAGCGTTCATCCGCTTGATTCGTGTAGAGCAGCACTCTTTAAAGCTGCCAAGTGCGACTCGGACTCGCCCATGAAGGGTTCCGTAACAGCAAGATAATAATCATATAATATTAATAATTCAGCCTGTAACTGTCCCACTGCTGGGCAAAGGCCTCCCCTCACTTTCGTGAGGAGGATTAGGCCATAACCCACCCCGGGGGCCCGGTCCGGGTTGGTGGCAGGAAGAAACATGATTAAAAAAATACTACTAACTAATCTCGTTCAAACCAATTTTCGGTGGAAGTTTGCATAGTAATGTACTTATATCATATATTTTTTTTAAATATCTTTCTCTTTTTTTAGAAGTTCAACAGTATAGCTCATAGTATAGGGACATACGGACGGACAGACAGACAGACAGACGACATGACGAATGAATTAAGGGTTCCGTTTTTTGCCTTTGGCTACGGAACCCCAAAAACTAAACATTTTGACTTTGACGGGGTTGTATGATAATTGCAGTTAAATTTAGTACTTACCTATGTTATTTAATATCTACCTACGTAGACATTGAATTTTTTTTTCTTATAAATATTTTATGACTTATGTTGACCTATGTATATACACATCAAAAAAGTCTAAGCAACATGCATGCATAACATGGACCCAGGAACAATGGCATAAAATTATGTTTTCCGATGAGTCGCGATTCGGGTTTAAGTCTGATACAAGAAGGGTGCGAGTGTACCGTCGGCCCGGAAATACTGAAAGGCTCAGGTGCGTTCAGGAAGTTCATCCATACAGCGGCTCATGTAATTATAGTTTACAATAATAATTGTGTATATGCCAGTCTCTGGTGAAACATGCAGGACTTCGTGAACTTCTTCGTGACTTCAAATAAATTATTGCATTTTAATACATTACATAAGTATTATTATAGTTTTATCATAGCCTGTAACAGGTAGAGGTAGCAGAAAGACGTAAAGTTTGTTGCTTCGTCAAAGTCAAAGCATTTATTGTAGACTAGCTGCGCCCCGCGGTTTCACACGCGTTACACATACGACACCTATAAATATTTGAAAGTTCGTGCATATTATTGTGTCATCAATGATCATATTATAGTTGACATCCGCGATACTGCAAAAATACTTTACGATTTATAATATTACGGCTTACACATATGATATACTCGTAGATATATTATTATACTTTTTTGTAGGACTATTTAAGATAAACATTTCCAACATAGATTACATTATATTGTGTAACTCTAGTGGTTTTAGCAGCGCACGCCAGAATAGCTAGCAAATGGTAGATTTTTTCCTACGTACCTACTTGACACTTATCGTCATGTTTTGGACAACTCACACAATATCTTTATAAATTGTAGCCTATATGTTATTCTGATGTATAAGCTATATTATTGTCAAGTTTCATTTAAATCCATTCAGTAGTTTTTACGTGAAAGAGTAACAAACATCCATCCATCCATCCATCCATACTTACAAACTTTCGCGTTTATAATATTAAGTAAGATAGGCAATTAAATCGCACTTTTACAAGTCAAACAGCTAATTCTCGTTAACAAAGAGAATCGTAAAAACATAAAGTATGATACCTACATTAAATTAATTATTTCTCTATAGTAAACGTAGGAACGGAGGAGGTAGTGGGGAAGAAAAATCTCATTGAAATTTGTGTGCAACGTAACGTGAGCACCAGCGCTAGTGACTGTACCAGGAAGGGGACAGACTGAACATGCAATGTTATAAATCTCAATGTGGATCCTGTATTCGCAAATATTCGCTGAGGACGTTCTTTGTGCTTTATCTATATACTTAGCGGGTGGAGATGTGCAAGAGACGCCGCGTGCGCTGCTTATCCTCCATAGTTCTCGTCATCGGGAAACACTCCACCTCGGTTGGTAATAACATGTTTATACAAGAAGCCCGCAGGGTTATCATCTTATCATCGCATGACCTTCTGACCGAGTGGAATTTTATTTGTGTCTTTTTAGGGGTTCGTCTGTGCCAATGAAGAGTTTTGCATAATATTTTACTATAGGGAACTCCAAGGCTCGTCTTCTACTGCATTTTTTTTCTATCCTCTGTTAGTTGCACTTTCATGTAACAAAGAAATAATTATACCGAGTTGGTAAAGGCGCTTAGGTATATATCGCTTATTTTTAGATTACAATGTACAAGGTAGGTGGCATAAGACCACGGCTACCCTGAACAAGTGAACATATCGATGAATAGGATATAATAATTGTCGGGTTTTTGTTTATGAACTTATTTTTTATTTCAATAATTTTGGGGTTGTAGGTATAACTTGGGTAAGTACCTAAGTCTGAAGAGAAAATATGTTTCGCCCACATCTGAGGCGTAATTTCAGTGATAAATCCTTTATATCAAGTGCGTGCGTGCAAGCAACGCCGCGAGTAGGTAATAATAGATGACAATATACATTTTTAAAATGAGCTACCTAATGCATTTCATTTGATACCATACAAGGCAGCTACACATCAAAAACAAATGTTGTGCACGATCTTATTTCCTCTAGAGAGCGCCATATTCAATGTATCGTGACGTCACATAGCGTATACCCATCAGACACTGAAGCGGCGCCTCATTACTACTCATTAGTTAAACTATGCGTAGTTTAGAAGTTATGAGGGAACAGACGAACATACATACAGACATATACATACCGGTCAAACACATAACTCTCCGTTGGCTTCGCCGTACTCGGGTAAAAAGGACTAGTATTTAATGTAAGTAGGAGAGCTACTAAACGGTCAGTGGTGCGATTGCAGAATCTGCATAAATAGACAGTGCTTGGTGCTATTTGAACAGTTGCGTGTTATTAACTGACTTCCAGAAAGGAGGAGGTTCTATGTTCGAACAACCCTTAGCATCAACTCGAAAGCCAAGCAGCCTTACTTACTAGGTATGGTGTATTTATTTTGTGTGTCTCTGTCTCCCTGGGTGTTTATGGTCGCGCAGATGGTATGAAAAGCTGAGTATCACCTCAAAGATAAAGCGTGTTTTCGTGTTAGGTGGCTTGAACCCCTCGCTTCTCTCAGAACTAACTCTACAGTCCCTCGTTACGTTCGATATGCCGCCAGTGACGTAAGACACTGCTTTTCACCCTCTTGGTGCATAATCTAGGTTTTATCCTACTAACTGCGTACGTTCATTGAAGTACCTACAGATCCCGGCAAACATAAGCCATCTCTCACACTTTGCCAGTTTTTATACAGATAAAGTAAGTCTTCATGTGTGGAAGCAGTGATCAGCTATATTATATAACTAATAATCATTATCTTTTCGTAAAAATAAACGAATGACTTTCAGGTCAGGGTTCACGCTCGCGCTGATGCAAAATCCACTGCGCAGGGGATTTTTGGAATAAGCCCATAAAGTAATTAAGTAAGTATCACTAATTTCGTGATTTTCTGCCCCTCCTCCGCTCTTGTCACAGTTGAGACCTCGCCTCCTCGCAAGTGTGACGTCACATACCTTGCAATATTACAGCAACACAAGTTGAAAATATATTTAAGCTTTCCGTTAATAGTAAAAAATAAAATGTATAAGATATTGAATTGTGACTCACGCAGCTTAGGAGCCCGAGCCCTACCAGCCCGAGTCACACAACGCCACACTTTACTGAGCCCCTCCCTCGTCCTAAACGTGTCACGTACTTTATGGATGATCCTAAAAGTACAGACCTCACTCTTGTATCCGTCTCAAATGTAGAGACTCCCGGATTTGCTTTTGGGTAGTTCATCCATGTAGAGACTATTAAAAGCTTCTTTTTTTTAAACGTATCCCCCACACTAGGATCGCTCCTGTATCGTGGGTACCTCCCGCTTACAGACATACAATTTCACATACACATCACACCCAGACCAGAAACATATATCTGTGGATCGCACTAATATTAGTTCCAGGCGGGAATCGAACCCGCGACACCAAGCGCAGCAGTCCGATCGCTCAGCCACTACGCCAAACGTGCCGTGTAACCACTATCGAAGTGTTCTAGCAGCCCGTGAGAGCCAGCCTCATTCTAGACTCAGCATGTTAACCACCTTCGATCATATCGTCACTTAGAAATGGGACAGGGTTGCAGTAAAACAAGGTGCTAAAATGATATTCCTTTATCAATGTATTACTTACTGTATAATAATATAATATTTTAAATAACAATACTAAACGGTAAATACCTAATCCCATCAAAAACATTACATGTACAAAAATGCACAAGTCTCGCAACGCAGTTCATCTGCCGTAAAAAGTTGTAAGATCGAATGTAAACCAAGTCGGTTAATTTCAATACCTACCTATACCTATCTATGGGCGCAGTTATATATTTATTTCTTTAGTAAATAAAGTGACTTGGCAATTGCACACGGCAACATAAATCTATGTTAAGCGCTTTGTGCTTGTATTTGTTTGAAGGTACACCTATACGGAAGACTATATTTAGATTGTCTAGTAGATTATGCTGCCGTGTACAATCGCCAAGACACTCTATTTACTAAAGAAATAAAGATATAACTGCTCCCATAGATAGGTATAGGTAGGTATTGAAATTAACCGACTTGGTTTACATTCGATCTTACAACTTTTTACGGCAGATAAACTGCGTTGCGAGACTTGTGCATTTTTGTACATGTAATGTTTTTGATGGGATCTCATTTCTTTTTGTAGGTTTTCTTTCTTTATTTCGTTTTTTTGCAAAACACGCATCAACGCGCGCCCCGCGCCTGTGCGGCCGGGGCCCCTTGCGACATAGGTCATGCTCATAGATTATCATGAACGAGTGTCTTTGCGTCTCCACAGATGCGTATTAGGTATAAGGTACATAGTAGGGTGGAGCGATTTAATTTTTTTGAGAAATCTGAAATGCCTGGGTATGGAATAGTTGCTATGGAAATAACCATTACGGAATAAAATAATTAAAAAATAATTACAGTATTGTAAGTACTGCCCCAAGGGGGTCAAAGTTTCAAAATTATTGCAAAAACATGGAGTGCGTTAAAATGACCTAAAAAAATATAAGTGTGGATATTTCTAACTTTTATTAATTATAAGTAGTATTTAGATAACATTATGACAATATATGCGATAAATTAGGACGAAATCATTAAAACAAGGTGTCAAAATAATTATCACAAAAACGACAAATTACAAAAAAATACTCACTATTTATTCAGCGTTTATATTTTATTGTTATTGAATTTGGGCATAATTTTGAGAAATTTCAGACAGTTTTTATAAGTTCATCTCGTCTAAAGGCAACACAAACAGCAACTGATGCTTTTGTCATAATTTTGATACATCTCTGCGTTGATTGCGTGTGGCAAGGATACTTGACATATTTTTCTAATATTTCAGTTCCAATTAGTAAATTTGGTTCTTTAATTGCTTGCATAATAGCACACTACACTGTGATAATAGTCTGTGTGTCTTAATGTTTGTGTTAGGGGTAGATTAGTTGCTGTGGTCCAGCTTATAATATAGTAATACTCTGATTCTTCAAAATTGAATCCTTTCATTTTGAAAACACGATCCGACGTTTCTCTGTTCAGATTTTCTCGTTTCTAGTGTTATTCTATAACGTTGTTGTCTTTCGTCTTTCAAGATTGCAATTAATAATGTTTTCCATATGTCCTAACTAACAAATTCAATGAATAAACGTACACGGCAGCTTTCTGTCTAGCGCCATGAAAACTCGATGGTTCAGTCTGAATTTGACACCAGATTGGGGCCTGCACTTTCAAGATGAAACTATACTGGTATCCTTTAATCTGTGATGAAAGTTGCAATGTCACAAGTCTCTCATGTAGTGATTCAGATACGACATGAAGCTGGACAAAATACCATTAATTGATGTCATAACCCATCATAAGTGCACAAATTTAGGCGGTGTTTCTTTTAGTCAAACGTTTATTACTTTCTCCCGAATTTATGGCATCACACGTCTCTTTTAAAATACAATTGACCTGTATTTAAGTCCTGCTTAGTATTCGTGATCAGTGGCAGAGTTTTACCGATATGTTGGAAGTTAGCGACCGGGACATCTTCACAATTATTCTGAGCTTTACTGCATGCGGGCAAGATTTTTTTTTACGACCGAACATCATACCTTTTCTTCAAGATAACCAAAATGGAAACGCATATTAAGTTCATGGGCATGTAACTGCTACATCAGCTACTGCAATGGTCTTCGCAAACTGTAGCTCCAACATGTGAAAGACTTCCACCTTTTCTTCCATCGCAACCAACAGTCACTAAATTTATATGATCGATTGATAGACTTTTGGAGTAAAACAGGAATATATCTTTTGGCATAATGTATGCGACTGCATTTATGGCGATGTGTTTAAAGTATTCTGAACCTTTTTCTTTAACCAAACTTATCAAAACAATGCAGCCAGACCTTACGGTGGTGTCGATATTTGGACTGTCGTTTTCGCGGCACGCGCCACTCTTTAATAGAAGAGTGAGGGGAGAGGAAGTATTGAAAAATACTTAGAAAATAGCTAGATGACAGCCTGTTCTTTAGTTTAAGCTACGATGTGATTTTATTTTATTGTAAATCATTTTAAATGGTAAAAGTAATAAGTGGAAAAAACTGCATATTTTCAAATATTTACAAAACTTTAAGGGCTTTGGGGCAGTACTAAACCTTGATATTTTTTATCTATATTTAAGAATCATGATAAGCATATAATAGAGCAACTATTGCACACCCAGGGTAAACGAAATTACAAAAATAAAAAATCTCCATACATGACCGCTCCACCCTAGTACATAGGTACCTATTTTAATGTACCTAGGTAACGAATTTGTTCGATTTATAAAAGTGTAGGTAGGTATAGTATAGGGATTTGTATCTCTCTATCTATCGTGGAAGTTTTTAAAAAGCGCTCAACTATCGAATTTCTCGAAGCCATTTCTAATTTTTAACCTCTGTTACCCATTTCATTCAATTTCAATGAAGTCTAATTATGAACTGTAAAAGTAACTTTGTAATCACATACAATTTAATAGGATTTATATGGGAATACAAAGTTATTTATGCAGATTATATATCTAGAAAACGGGATGAAAATTATGGAATGTCAGAATTTTTCCATGGTTTATAGGCTAAACAATAGCTATATTCAAAATTTTAAACTTGTGGGACGGCTAGAAGTACCTTTTTAATTTTGATGATCGGTGTGTCAGTCAGTGGGCAACAAAATTAAGCAACTTTGACTTGAAATAATTCTTAAACTACTGGTTCAAATTTAATGTAATTTGGATTGTTATCTGTAGACGTGATGCCCTCTTGGTCACTAAAAATTTAGGCTTCTAGTTCTATCCATAACGAAGTTACAGGGGGTCGAAAATGGCCCGAACCGCTTCGAGAAAAGGATGGTACGGCCGTGCGTTTTGTTTTGCTCGACTTGGCGGGGGCACTGCCGTGCCCCCAGATTCATTACATGAAGTCTCCAGGTACCACGGTGCACATATTAAACGGCTCATTTGTCCATGTCCATGTCCATGTCCATGTCCATGTCCAGGTCCATGGTCCTCGTAATGCGTGGGCCACACTGTCGTCATCGTCAACAGCCAAATCCAAAATGAACCAAAGACAAAAACTAAGGGAACATAAAACTCGGGATATTCAACGGCAATGCCAATGCCATACATCCCGATTATGTGGCTACACTTACGGCGAACCTCGAATGACGTCAAACAACGGGATAGTCAATAGGATATCACGAGACGTGTGGCCCCAGCAGCGATAGTTTCAGTTTCAGAAAGTATTAAATAGTGGGGGATCTGTTAGATTCATAATATTTCATAATATTATTATGACCGGCTCGGTAGATGCCGCTCAACCTAGATGTTTTGCCTTCGCACGATATTTCAAGGTAGTTCGGATGACAACATTACTATAATTCGGTATCTTGGAGCTGATCGGATGATGGAGCCGGGAGGTGGATAGTGGAACTCCTCAGTGGCCGCTAGCACGAAAGATAGAGGCAAGTGGAAGTGAAAAGTGAGCGCGGCGCGCGAGCCAAATATATGACTTAAAGCTCAATTTAAGAATTTTCCATTCATACTATGTCAAAAAAGTCTGCCACACAATTAAAAATGCCAAGATGTACAGTTTTACAGCCTAAAAGGAAACATATTATTTTAGACATACGGCAGATTTTCAAATAAACAGCGGTTGACTTATACTTAGACCTTTATTGACATAGTGACTTTCAATATTATATTTTTTGGCGACAGCGGTTCCGATACAGATGTAAAACTAACCCACTTCTATATTGTCTCTGTTCTGTGGCTGCTAGTATGCCGCTCGAGTTTGTGCTCATACGATTCGTTGTCGAGCCCGGTAGATCGGTCTCGGTAATGAGGGTCTGGTGGCTTACCATGGCGTCTTATTGCGATCCAATGGAGGACCTAAACAGAATCGTTTCACTTTAAATAATAGTAACACATGGCTTTCGATGTCATTTAGGTAGACGTCAACCACTTTACAGTTAAAATCAACCTAAATTGAGCGTCAAGATGTCACAACAAGACGTCACGGTACGAATAAGTAGTAAAACGATTCTGTTTAGGTCCTCAACTGGATCGCAATAAGACGTCACGGTAAGCCCCCTGGTGATGGAGTCAGGAGACGGAAGTGGAATTCTCAAGCGTGTTTTTTAATTACACATTTTTCTTCTTCACACACTCAAAGTTCGTTCAATATGTGTACCGCAGTAACATTAGAATTTATAAAGTTGAATTTATGAATTATTGTTTGATTTTCCTCGTTCTTGGTGGGCATTGGGTTTTTCTGTGTAGGTGGAAACATATTTGTGTACATACCTAATACGTCGATACTGGCAACAACTAGATTTTGTTTTTGTCTCTATTTTTGGTCAAATCAAAACTGCTTGGCTGTATCCAATTCAAAATTCCTGTATCTATATAAAAAGTTAGTTGAAATTTTGAGAGCCACAATGTTTTTCTGGGGTAATTCCGAAGTACCAATGTGGTGAGAAAGAGATAAGCGATACTATAAACAAATTTGGTGATAATTATAGTGTGTGAGGGATAATTATGATCGAAAAACAATTGGAAACCTTCGATCAGGATGCAATTAAGTCAAATTTTCAATCATTTCGGTATAACCCCAAGATAGTTCGTAATTACTCGTATTCCAAAAAAATATGACTCAGTATTTGAAATGCTCAGTTTACAGAATCCAGCTGCTAGGTACATAATAATATGTAATAGTTTACTAATTTTAAGTATTCAATTTTTTCTTTAGTAAATAGAGGTAGAACATTAAAATGGCAGTAGGTAAATGTAAAACTTCTTTGAATAATTAACCAAAGAATAACCGTCTACTCATCTCATCGAAATTCCTATCTGAATTACCCCAATGCACCTACCTACTATACTAACTGCGTGTGCGGTCATTGAAGTACCCACTGAACCCTACATACATAAGCCATGCCTCACACTTTGCCAGTTTCTATACAGATAAAGTCTTCATGCGTGGAAGCAGTGATCATCTATACCTAATAATTGTTATCTTTACGCAAAAATAAACGAATAATGTCGGGTCAGGGTTCACGCTCGCGCTGATGCAAGACTTTGCAATACAAACCTACCTACTGACGCGACTACAATACTTAGTTATAGTGGACAAGCGAGCGCTTACCACCGGGTGGACGACCTGCTCGAGTCGTTGAAGACAAAACGATGACCTAGTATCTAGGAAGCTAGCAGCGGGGACATTATACTCAGGGCTCGCTCATGAGAAGGCCTGTTCAGCTGCTTATCGCGCCTACGCCCCCACACATGTCATAATTATGGGTAAAATATACACTGCGTGTTATCCTAATGATAAGAAGTAAAACAACAGTGTGAAATAATATACGGTACTGTGGTCATCTGGCTGGGAATCCACATGAGTTAAATATACGTAGGTATATAATATGTCGCAGCCAACAACTACCCATTCAATGATGTTGAGAATCTCGATATACGACGATAGAACAAGATATCTACATCTAGATAGTAAAGTGATGGGAGTGTCAGTATATCCGGAAGTTCGAATCTAGCTTTGTATTACTTATTTTCATAAAATAACTTAGGTACTTGTACCGCGTAGTGCAGAGCTTTAACAGCTAGGTGTATGCTAAGATTTTCAAATGGCATTATTTCGGGCTTCTGCCATCCACCTAGCTCCTTGTGGTAGTGGATGGTCAGCATATGGTCAGTGAAGTATTTGCCAAATCCGAGATCTGTCGCTTCTGGTTTCGGTCGCAACTGATAAGGAGCCGCCAGTCTAACTTGAAGGTCTTCAAACTGGAATATTCAAAATGTGTTCAACAAAACAAGATGATATTTAACCTATAGCTTCTATTATATCGACTATAATGTGTCAAGTATATAGGGTGTTTGAGAAATGAAAACAAGAAGAAACCTCTTTATTCTACAATCTATTAGATGAATTGCAATTGTAATAATTAGGGGTTCCGTACCCAAGGGGCATAACGGGACCCTATTACTAAGACTCCGCTGTCCGTCTGTCTGTCGGTCTATATCTCATGAACCGTGATAGTTAGACACTTGAAATTTTCATATAGATGATGTATTTCTATTGCCGCTATGGCAAGAAATAATAAACAACAGAATAAAATAAATATTTCAGGGGGCTCCCGTACAACAAACGTTATTTTAGCTGTTTTCGTCGTTAATGGTACTTACGGAACCATTCGTGGCGAGTCCGACTCGCACTTGGACGGTTTTGTATTATTACGATTACTAGTGCATACCTTGTTATTACCCAACCTATGGATTTCAAAAAAACCAGGGCATGCATTCGGATGTTATTAACAAACATAAGTTATTAGGTATTATTTTCAATATCGTGACGTCCACCAATACACGCTGAGTATAAGCCATTAAAGGCACATAGTCATCTAAATCAAACCATGCCTATGGTGACTAAACTTATGTAGGTACCTAAACGGGGGTGAATAGGAATCGAGGTCTGAATAGGGACAAAACCGTTAATGAAATTTGATACAGAATAAAAAAAATGAAATACCTGCATTATAGTAGTAAATTATTTCACCACATGGTAGAATATTAAATCTTTTATATGGCATCAGCAAACCGGAGTGACGTTTGACAATTTTACGAAATAATTGTTTTAAAAAAGAGGTCTTCACACAGTGTAGTTTATCATGCTACAAAACAGCTTGGAAAAAAATGATAAATTTGAATTTGTCTGTGAAGTAAGTAGACAAACTACTTGCTAATATATTCCTGAAGCTAAACTAGAGCAGCTTAGGCTAAATTTATTGTACATTCTGTTATAAATCGATAAATCTTAGGGCTTGTGATTTATATTTATTTGCGAGGTTAATGGAGACGCTAGTGGGGTGAATGGGAACGGCTCTGGGTCTTAATAGGAACGCCATACTTAGCCAATAAGGACGAGAGAGAGGTGATTTGGAACGGTAAAGTTTGTATAGGGATCTGGTTGTCACTAACTTTATAGTTATGATCCGGCATGATGCTAACCATCAGACAAGTTTCGAGCCAATTATGCTGCTCTTTTTTGTTCTATTGTTGATTGTTACTAGTTGTATTGCTTGTACTAGAAGTAATATTGGTATTGTTATGTCTTGTTTCAGAAAATAATTATGCCTAGTACATATAAGAGCAATAGTAAAAGCTACACTTAGTACGCTACAAACAAAGGCATTTTATAAAAAAGAGATCTCAAACTATTAATATATAGTAATACTATTAATACAAACGAACCTGAAAAAAGTGATGATTTGACTGAAAATAACCACACCAAAACTATGACCACGGTAAACAAAGCCATGAGAAATAAACATGACGAAGTCTTTAAGTAACCATTTGATACTATCTACTAAACCTATCTACTATTAGTTACCTACCTGCCCTTTTTATTTTTGACAACCCAGTGCGTTTATCCCAATTCACCCCATTCGTGTTCCACATCACCCCGGGTTAAGTCTAAATAGGGACGGCATATATTTTCGTCAAAATAATAATGATTATCGTGTCTTATGTAATTAATATCATATTATCTTGAAGATTTTGCTACCGGAGATAAAATGATAAAGTTTTCGATGTGCTATTCAGACTACAACATAGACCAATTTTAGCGTGAAGTTCGACTTTGTGCCTATTCACCCCTGTTTACGGTACGTATCTAAATAGTACCAAAAATAGAATAAAAGGTGACAAGAACTACCCACTTAATTTTCATATACCCACTTAATTTTTATATATAATACTTCAAATATGTAGGTAAGTACTCTGCTTAGTAGATAGGTAAGTAGTTCATCAATATATTTAGTATTTATTATTTTGTATTGTTTTGTATACAATTCTAATTAATATGTTTCTTTTCGTGGTTAATTTACAACTTCACCAAGCAACATTACAGCGTTCATAGTAGGTATTCATAGTATCCCACACTTCGATCAAATGTATTAAATCGTAGCCTCAATGCGACATCGGGTTCCATAATAATTATTCACAGCACGCAAAATTATAGAGGCAAGTCTACTAATTACTACTAAAACTACTAAACGAAATTGGCAAAAAATGAGAACCGACTTTGTTCTACGATTGCGACGAAATTCCTGTTTAACTAGTTTCCTGAATGGTATTTAGGCATTCAATCAAATATAGCTAGGCAATCGGCTGGGATCGTTAATGTTTTACTACTTGCCTAGCCTAGTCATTTAAATTTAGTTCCACTTTTTGCCTCCTGGCGCTGAAACTCATACAATGTCTTATGGCACCAGCTGAGCAAGCGACAATACTGTTAGTGTTTATCAGTTTTTGAACTTAGGATTACCAAATAACATTATTGTTACGTTGTAGGTTATCTACCTACTTGAATAAACAATTTCTAAAGTCAGATATTTTATATTTTTTTATCAAATTGTCTCGGTCACCCTATTGTATGTAGGTATGGCCTAAGCATCAGCTAGCCAGTTTATTAAATGTTGTATTTGATGATACGGCTGAATATATTATTCAGAAAACTAGTAAACCGGCGTTTCAAAGCGTTTTAAAGCGACACCAACTCTCGCTGTAGGGTTCTCATAGTAACCTGCTCCCCCTGGTTCCAGCCTGCAGTGCTGGGAGCGTTGTTGTCGGACGCTGGAAGCCTGCAGGCCTGCGCCGCGGTCACTAGTCGCGGGTGCGTAGGTACATAGCATGAGATCACGCTCAGCTCGGTGTCAAGTGTCGAGTCTCTGTTGTTTTTGTACTGATTAACTTCACGCGTGGAAACAGTGACCATCTATCTAAAGTAGGGTCATTGCGTTAGTTTGCCGGCCAGCTTTGGCTTTCGGCCTTTGGGCTGTGGTGTTACAGTATAATTAAGATTATAGCAATAAATTAAGGTACTTACCTGAAAAAAAAAAAAATTATCCGAATCATTTGAAATTAGTTGCCTAAAATCTGACGAGGCTTGAACTTCTCTGACGAGGAATTTCTAATGAATTATTCAGTTTGACACCGGCAACAGAAGTGCCACAAGGTGTGCAATTGAACGAAAAAAATAGTGGCGCACGTGATGATTAAACGATTTTTGTAGGCTTTTTTATAAGTAAAAACGATGACATGCATATTTTATATTTAAGGCAAAAATAATATATTTTCTTTTCAATACCGATTTTGATAAATATAATATTCATTATTTTAATAATATTTTGTAATATTTCTCTATACTTACAATATTTTGTGAGATTACGCATTTGTCATAGAACACTCGACATTTTGAAGTCAGTTTGTGAGTGACCCCGGGTGACATGGGCTACTTTTTATCCCGTAAACATTAACGGTTCCCGCGGGATAGCAGCTAACACGGGTAAACCGCGAGGCGCTTCTATCGGCTATTCTGCGTCGAACGGCGCATCGTGCTGTCGGTGTGTGTCCATTGATAGCACTCGTGATAACTGTTATCTGCACTCCGATGAACTCTGAACTAAGTATTTCATGACATAATATCCATTGACGTCAACGCCCTGCTCGGATAACCTCCCTTGTCGACTGATGGTACGCGCACCGCTTTGTTACCTACATCTAATAATATTATCTAATAAAAGAAAGTCGCGTTAGTTACACGACTTTTTATCACTCAAGACCGGCTGAAAATTGGTAGGAAGGTAGCTGAGAACCAGGAGAAGGATATAGGATATTTATCCCGTTACCACAGAAAAATTTTGAAACTGGGAATAATATATCTGGTAAAATCGGGTTGTACAGTTGACTACTGTCACTAATTGTGACTCATAGAGACAATGACAGGACAACGTCTGTCGGGTCAGCTAGTGATAGATAAACTTGTTCCCGTTTGCGGTCAAACGACAAAGATTTGATAATGGTTAGGTACGGATAAAAGTAAAACGGTACAGAGATACTTAGTTTTAATTGAATGGATTATGTTTGTAGATTTTACAGCACTAAACCTACACATAATACTTACCCACTGTTATAGGTACATAATATGAGGAAATAGACAGGATTTGAAACCAGTGGCGACACCTATGGGAATATACGGACTTGAATACTATGTTACACGTACCAACAAACCTTTTTCGGTTTAATTTAAACATTATAATTATTGATAGGCCACACTATCGTCATCGTCAACGCCCACCAAAACCAAATTAAACCAAAATTATAAAACAGATGAACGTCAAAAATCGGTTATTCAATGCCATATCCCAACTATGAGGCTACACTTACGGAGAACGTCAAACAACGGGATTTGCGGGATATTCAATGGGATATCACGATAGGTGTGGCCTCTGCATAAGAATCATATTATAGTGTCCTAGATCGATTAAGGGTTTCGTATTTATTTACAGTGCAAGGGTTTGACGTATTTATTGAGTTGCTAACAAAGGTTTAGTTAGTTGATATAAAGAATAGTCTTATCTTTTGACAGAGATGATAATATTATATCCAGGGGCAACGGACCTCCGCAAGCGGGGTAGAGTCGAGCCGACACAGCGCCACGGCCGCCATGCCACAGCGCCACGGCCGCCATGCCACAGCGCCACGGCCGCCATGCCACAGCGCCACGGCCGCCATGCCACAGCGCCACGGCCGCCATGCCACAGCGCCACGGCCACCATGCCACATCGCCACGGCCGCCATGCCACAGCGCCACGGCCGCCATGCCACAGCGCCATAGCCGCCATGGCGTGATCTGGCGGTCGATCTAAGCATTGCTTATTGCAAATCACTACCATGTTTTAGTAATATAAGGTCCGGAGTCGAAATAAAAATCGAATGGATATATTTTGATATTTATTTATAATTATGGGTGCAATTTTACAACAGATATTGATATCCCATGGAACGTATATAAGTTACCTACAATGCTATTCTACAACTTATTTGAAAAATTAAAATAACATAACCTAAGTAGGTCTAGCCAGATAGTGTATATATGTATATATAGTCGTACTTAATGAACTACGACGAGTTTCACGACGAGAAAGAAACGAGAAATTCTCGTTTCATGCGCGGCGGAGTTCTCAGCCGGGGGCGGGGGTGTTCCACTGCGGAACAAGAGCCGGCAGCGGACGGAGGCGGCAGGTGACAGCCGCCCCGGGGCAGCTGGAACGCACAGGCACACCGAACATTCAATACAAGTGTATACATAAGATTACAGTTTGCTATGTCTGTCTGTTTGCTCCGGCTAATCTCAGGAACGAAGGAAGTCAACACGGATGAACCCGGTAGGGGCACAGCTAGTAATACTGTTAGATTTCGTGAATAAAACCAGATTTTCTTTTGTGATGTACGGCGTATTTATTGCGAGCTCAATGGTCAGGCAAAAAGTAATAGTATTACACATCCGTCAAAACAAGCAATCAGTCATGATGACTGACACCTGACAGTAGGACATTGACATTGACGTAAGAAACAGAGTAAACAATTAACACTAGAGAAGGCGCTAATATTTAAATATTACAACACTCTGACCAAATTTAAGCCTTCTAGCTAACATTACTTAATTTTTACTTAGGGTACATACCTGCCTATACATACAAACAATATAGAACTAAACATAGCAAGGTATGTATACAAGTCAACGTCTCTGACCTAATTTTTAAGACTAAACAACTTACAAAAATTTTAACAACTCATTCTACTACTAACTGCACTAACGAAATTACATAAACTTACAAAACATAGTAACAGTACATAACTAGTAGTAGTACTAAACATAATGAGAAACATAAGCTTATTTCTACTTAAGCAAATCAGATCTTTATGAGATAGTTTCACATTACTAGTAAGCTGTAAAATATACATAGCAAAGTATATAAAACTTATCTTTCTATTTTACATACACCAAGCTTTGCTCTCAAATATTGAAATCTTTCTTTAGACAGAGCTTTTGTAAAAATATCAGCATTTTGTTCATTAGTACAGATATAATTTAAATCAATTTGTTTGTTTACATACTTTTCCTTAATAAAATTATATCTTACTTCAATATGTTTACATCTTTTATGATAATCTACATTTTTAATTACACAAATTGCACTTTGATTATCAATATTCAAACAAATAGAGTTCTGATTATATTCACCAATGTCTTTCAGTAACTGTTGAATCCACATAGCTTCCTTGGTCGCAGCACAGGCAGCCATAAACTCCGCCTCTGTGGTGGACAAGGCAACACTTGCCTGTCTCTGACTGGCCCACGTCACAGCTGCACCATTCTTCATGAACACGTACCCTGTCATTGAGCGTCTCGTACTTGTGTCGTTGGCATAGTCCGCATCACTGTATCCAACCACAGGATTCTGCAGTGTGCTTGTATACTTGAGCCCGTAGTCCTTGGTTTCTTTCAAGTACTTCAGGATCTTCTTAACAACGGCATAGTGAGTATGGTCATAGCAGTTGAGGTAGCGACTGACCAAGCTGACTCCATACATGATATCTGGCCGACTGACGATGGCCAGGTGCATCAGAGAGCCAACAGCTTCCCGGTATGGAATATTTTTATCCTCCGGCTGCTCAGCCCTCTCCAACTTCGTGTGTGGGTCAACTTACTGATTTCTGTTCCTTGGTGCGAAATACCCATTTACATCCAATTATTTTTGTTTCAGATGGTTTCTCCACCAGCTCCCATGTTTTGTTCTTCTCATGCGCTTTCAGCTCTTCCTCAATTGACTGTTTCCATTCACTGGCCTCTGGTGAATTTACTGCTTCATTATATGTCTCTGGAATCAAAACTGTATTCACATATGAACAAAAATATGAGTCCTCATTCTTCATATTAATTTTCCTTGACCTCGTTGTGACATTTGGATGTGGTTCCTCTGACCTTTTAGAAGGTGAACCATTTTCTGAATAAAATGATTCATCAGAATCATTAGAACTGGAGTGTCTGACTCTTTCATTTTCTGAACTAAGTTGTTCCTGAACAACTTCCTCTGATTTTGAATCAATTTCATAGTCTGATATTATTTCTGATATAGGTACTGTTGCAAAGTTTCTTTTTACTGAACTCTCAAGAAAGACAACATCTCTACTTCTAGTGGCTGTTCTAGTTTTAGGGTCTATGACTTTATACCCTTTTGTATTTTCACAATAGCCAATAAAAATCATTTTATGTGCTTTTGAGTCCCATTTCTTTGATTTTTCTTTGGGAACATGCACCATTACTTCACAACCAAAGATTCTTAAGTGACTTACATCAGGCTTCTTTCCGGACCACATTTCCTCTGGAGTTGAAAAGTTCAGTGTGCGTGTCGGTGAGCGATTCATAAGATAAGCTGCAGTTGACACAGCTTCTGCCCAGTACTGCTTCTGTAACTTTGCATTTATTAGCATACATCGAGCCTTTTCAACTAAAGTGCGATTAGCACGCTCCGCCAACCCATTTTGCTCTGGAGTATATGGGTTTGTGGTTTGATGTAAAATACCTGAGTCTTTCAGAATGTTTGAAAAATTTTTACTTGTATATTCAGTTCCATTATCTGACCGGAAAATTTTAATCTTTGCATTTAACTGATTTTCTACATTACTTTTGAACTCTTTAAATTTTTCAATCATATCAGACTTATTTTTCATGAAATAGATGTATACTTTCCTTGAAAAATCATCGATGAAGGTGACAAAGTACCTTGCCCCTCCAATTGACTTTACTTCCATGGGGCCACATATATCAGAGTGTACTGTCTGCAGTAGTCCATCGGCTCTCGATCCTTCACTCGGGAACTTCTGTCTGGTCTGTTTCCCTTCAAGGCATGATACACATATCATTTTGTCAACCTTGTCACTCAGTGCTATACCTTCAGCACATCCAGGTATTTTCTTTAGATCTGAGAAGTTCAGATGGCCCATTCTTTGGTGCCATAAATAAGAATCATTTTCATTTATTTCTGATATGTATGCAACACTGCTTGTAGTGTTTAGCCTGTACATATTATTACTGAGTTTGGCTGTAGCCACTTCTTTATTCTGCGCGTTGATTATCTTACAACCGTGGCTATCAAACTTGACATGGCATCCTTTACTAATCATCTGGCTCACGGACAAAAGATTTGTAGCTAGTTCAGGAACATACAGTACATTTGTTACCTTCAGTTTCCCTCCATTGGAAATTTGTATGTCGACACTTCCTGAACTCTGCACCGGAAGGACTTTGTCATTTGCTACTCGAATACTGCTCACCGGAGGACATGTTTCATCGTATAGCCACTCCCTGTGCTTTGTCATGTGCATGGAGGCGCCCGAGTCGATGAACCAGCCATCGTGATTCTGTTGAGTAGCTGAAAGCACGGCAATGAAATTTGCATTATCTTGTGATTTATTACCTGCTCTTTTAGATTTACAGTGCTTTGCAATATGGCCATGTTTATTGCATGCATAACATCTAGGTCCTTTAGTCTTTTGTTTCTGATCTTTCTTATTATTTGTATATAATGCCACTGTGTCTGTTTTGACTTCTTGCAACAACTTTGTCTTAATCAAATCAGCTGAGACCGCTACACCGGAACTTTCCAAAGCCATTATCATCGGTTTATAGATATCGGGCAGGCCGGCCAATAATAGTGTACCTAACCACTCATCATCTACTTTGAAATTGATGTTTCTGAGTTTGTGTGCAGTGCTCATTATCTTTGATACATACTCCTCGATGTTTTGACACCCGTCGAGGTTTGTCGTTATCAGGTCTCGCAATAAACCAACTTTCCTAGTTAGCCCTGAGTCATCAAATGCTTTTGTTAGGTTATTCCACACTTCTTGTGCGGTTTTGGCCTCCTCTATGTGTACATAAACTGATGAATCACATAGTAAAATAAGTTTTGACTTAGCTTTTAGAATCTTCTTCTTGTCGGTTTCAACGCCGGTTACACATTCCCAGAGTTCCTCATGCTCCAAGTATGTTTGGATAGCAAACTTCCAAGTTGCAAAGTTGGATCGTCCCACCAACTTCTCAATCTGCATTCCGTGTACATTGCTATTTGTGATAGTCATCGTTAGAATTGCTGAAAAGCTGAAAAAAAGATGCTGGAATGCCGGGGCGCCTGAGTGCACGCGCACATGCGCGATTGATTTTTCGCAAACTTGAAAATAACTCGGAAATATTTTCACAGATTATTCACTATGGCCTTTAGCGTGATTATAAATAATTTCTGAGCCCATAACCTGTTAGATTTCGTGAATAAAACCAGATTTTCTTTTGTGATGTACGGCGTATTTATTGCGAGCTCAATGGTCAGGCAAAAAGTAATAGTATTACACATCCGTCAAAACAAGCAATCAGTCATGATGACTGACACCTGACAGTAGGACATTGACATTGACGTAAGAAACAGAGTAAACAATTAACACTAGAGAAGGCGCTAATATTTAAATATTACAACAAATACCTACATACATACAAAAGCTGTTTCATATTGTAATATTTTCAGTGGAATACGTCTTTAGTCTTCTGACAATACTATCCATTCTAGACATCGATCAACATGAACGAGTAGTACCAGTAGGTAGGTACTGAACGTGCTGTATTACCTCAATGTTAAACTGCAGCGGGACAGTCGTAGCGGATCTCTGCTGCTGTGGACCCGTAGTAAGCGAACCGCATGTAGTTGAGGGCCCCGAGGTCCGCGACGTCGCGGGATATCAGCGGAGTGCTGTCCCCCTGCTTGCGGAACTGCAGGGTGCCTGGACAGTGGACGTGTGCGCTCAGAGCAAGGCACACACAACATGCTGGTGGTTGAATTGAGAACCTTCTCCGTTTTGAAGTGGGTTAATAGGAGCTATGCTTCCTGGCGCCGTGACATCTCCCTGCCCCGCGGCTTCGCTCGCACTGTTACCCGTTTTTCAGCGGAAAAGCTTTTTGCTATCAATCTTAGCTATGTGCACACACGGCTGCTCTACGCAGTGTATGGCGGTGCACACTACTGCCACAGTGTTAAATCATTATAACTAATCATTCTAGTATATACTACACCCACGCTCTACTTCCCCTCCCCCCCCCCCCCCTTTTACTCTCAGAGCACCCTAGAGGCGTGTCAGTAAACACAATCTAAGAAGAGCTGCAACTTACCGTTGTCTATTCTGACGTAGAAGAACCTGAAGTGAGTAGCGGAGAGTATGTCGGGAGTGGAGACGTTTGCAACACCGGCCCAGTGGCCACTGGTATACTTGTCTAAATACGTGCGTTGATTGTTGTCGTATCCAATATCTGTTGATATTAAACAATAAACATTATAAATATAACTAACATTATAAATTAACATCATGGGTTTCCAACAAAATTCTACAAAACCTATTTTATGTTGTTAAAGCCTAGTGAGAGGCTGCCAAGCAGAAGTTCGCGGGTTCAAATCCCAGTGGGGGCACATAACGTACCGTGATTCTTGTAACAACATAAACACGTAATTATCATTCGCTTTTCAGCGAAGGAAAACATCGCGAGGAAACCCACTGTCGCGAGGATTATTTCGGAGGTATGCATCCACCGAGCCGGGCGGGTCCCCGTGGTGGAGCACAGCTCATCCTCCTGCCGGCAGTGAAGCGCGCCCCGGGCCCAGCAGTGGGCGGATGTGCGTTGCGACATTGAGCGAGTGTTATTATTGTTATAGACTTAGAAATATTGTTGTCGAGCATAATGAGGTGGTTAGGTACACACTTATGTAGTATCGAATATCCGCGGTGTATGCGCTTCCTGTATCCATCAGCAGGATAGACACGCCTCCCCCCGCCTGCAGCCCGAGGCGCGCCTCGAGGTGCGCGAGGCGGCCGGCGGCGTCCCTCCGCAGCGCGGCGCGGCCGAGCGACTGCAGCGAGTAGCCAGGAGACGCGCTGTTACTGCCGTCCAGGGACACCTCCTTACAAGGCAACTCTGGAAACAAAGTCACGCTTTACGAAAATGCTTTTGCGAAATTTTGAATGAACCTATGAATTTAATGGATTGTATTACCTACCATCAGGTGTAGATAAATAGATAACTCTTTATTGATACCAAAATGTAGGTACAGAACACAGGAAGGACAAACTTAACAATAGGTACAATGGGCGGATCTGTACCAGCCGACCTTGGATGGACAAGACCTTTGCATTTTGTACCGACCTGTTTAGCTTCGTCGCGTTGTTTGTCCGCGACTCCTAAACTAAGCAACCAATTGTTAGATTTGATCTAACTTGAAAGATAGGATAGCTTACATCTCGATTTTATTTTTATTCATGGCTTCGCACGGTTTGTGCATATAGCCAGTGTCAAGTATTTTATTATTTAAGTATTTCTTAATTTCACATTAAGAAAGTCACAGCAATATAGCAAATCGTGGTCAAGTAGTCAAATCAATTATTTACATCGTCATAGTCACGATTCAGTAAAGTAGTGGATGCTTTACGGAAACTTCCGGGGAGTTTTATAAATATGCGAAATGACACGTTTTTTGAGTTTATTTAATTCGCCTACACTCGTGGACGTTAACGAACACTTAACGATTGATATTCCACCCACATGACACATTAACACTCGAAGAAACACAAGTTTGAGAAAATAATACAAAACCAACAACGTCTCACTATCGGATTCCCGCCAAAACTCCGACAGATACTAAATAGGTATAGTAAGAGAAAAAGACAAAAGTGTTGCCAACCGGCATTATAAAATTTCCTCTAAAACTAACAGTGTGCGTTTGCGAATATTAGAATAAATTTAAGAAGTTTGTAATTGCCGCCTATAATCTGTAGGTGTGTGTAGAATTATGACAACAATGCAACTTGGTTTTAAAAGATTGAATTTGATTATTTTTTTATTTGAAAGTGAACGTGACTACTTGTGAAATATTCTTACGTTTTTTAATTGTATACCTACTCATTATATTTCTCGCAATCTCGGTATGAACAATTGTGTGTTTTACGCGGGTCTCAGACGACTCACTCATACTCGGTTCTATGTAAAGTATGTAAAGTACCTATGTAAAGTAAATATTGAGTCGTTTTCGTCCCTTGTAAAACAATCTACTATTTATAGTTTACCACACTGCAAGTAGGCCACACTGTAAAAGACCCCAAAAAAAAAAGATTAAAAAAAACACACTGCTAGTCAATTTACAGACAACTTACTAGTAGTGGATGCTTTACTGAAACTTCCTGGGAGTTTTAAAAATAATCCAAAACTACCATTTTTTGGGTTTGTATCACGCACTTGTGCACGTTAACGAAAATTAATTGATTCATTATGGTTCTGTCTAATATTACACAATGACATGGTCACCCGAAGAAACAATTCCATAAAAATACAAAATCAACAAGTTCGTGTTACTCTCAAGGCACCGACGCATCCCCGCCAAAACTATTATAGGTAGCAGGTATACTTAAAATCCATTTCACGAAAGAAGTCCCGCGGATTTTTTACATATTGTTGCGGTTTAAGGAAAAGGCGCCATCTATGGAGGAGTAGTAGGAGTTAGCTCACTGTGCGGCCGCTTGTATTCGAACAGCGCCATCTCTGGACAAGAGACCGTACTACTCGTCAGGTGCTAGAATGTTGCCAGAGAGAAATGGCCCTAGCTAGACGCGACCACTACACAGTGTGGGTGTAGAGACATTCAGTGAGTAACGGACTCCTGTCGGCGAATTAAATCGAGGTTCTGCGTGTGAAACCGGAATATTTATTCCTATCCCGAACCCCCAGCTCATAACAATATTATACTTCCGCGCACTGTTAATTAAAATAAGTAGGGTGAGTTTACTCACGCAATTATGTGATAATCGTAATTTCGTGATAGTCTGTTTCGAAGCTAATACTGAGTTAAGTGAGACAAATACACATATTATTTAATATTATGAACCTTAGAGTAGAGCAATAAGTCTAGTTTTTCTTTGAAAAAGTTGGCTCGAATCGGGCGAGAATGAAAATAACAAATGACAGATTTGTCCGCCCGCGTTTAGTTTTGCGCGCTGCACGGCTATAGAGTGTATTTCACGAAAGAAGTCCCGCAGACGCGGCGCTAGTTTCTATGCGAAAGCTGAAAATATGTAGGGGTTGAATGTAGTTCTTCGTAACGCCGCGAGACTTCTTTCGTGAAACGGACTCTAGAACTTTTTGTATTCAGGAAAATCATAAATAAAAATCTATGCATAGATTGCAACAAACATAAGACCAGTTAGAGATAGACCAGTGCAGAGTGTGACTAGTGGTTTGGTTTTAGCAAAAGGCGAGTGGTTTTAGTACAATTTCTTGTTTTGTCAGCCCATAAAATTAACGAATTTTCAAGTTTTGAATTTTGAAACTGTGTCACGGATTTAAGTTAGCCAAATGTGATTTACGTAAAAAACTGGGTTAAAAACTACTGATTTTCGTGATCGATTAAATTTATGTGAACGTTTACATAGTTTAAATCAAGTTAGATCAAATAAAGTAAATAAATATATATTAGAAAAACTTTTCAGAATTATTGTCACGGAATGAAATGAGTTGAATTCTTATCTTGTTACCGGACTTTCAATGATTTTATTTATAAAAACGACGGAGGCACAATGTTAATAAACCAAATTGAAAATATAGCGAACCGACGCTAAGAAACGCAATCAAAAAAGTAGGTAGGTACCTGCCTATTTTGCATATTATTATTATTATTTGGTGATATAAAATATCCAATGTTCATATGTAATTCCGTTGTAACGTAATTAGTTGAGTATGTATCACGGACTTAAAGTGACTATCACGAAATTGACAAAGTCAACAAGGTTTCGATTATTGGATATACTTAAGTCAACAAATAGTAGTCCTAAATAAGTGAAATAGTATCTTAATTATTGTAAAAGAAAGACTAATATTTCATGTTCCTGATTAAAAAAGAAGTGAAGATATGACTAAAATATCGCAGTTTTATTACATTATGTTGTTTATCACGAAATTGGGTGAGTCGACCCTAGACTAAATCGACGACCTCCCAACGAGGCATCATGCATCTAGACAGATAACAAGTGGTTCAACTTACGAGCTGTTACTGCTGTCAGGTTCTGGAACACTTCCGTCTGCATGTCGTACAATCTTTGTAAAGTTTTATTTTCTAACTTCTGGATAGATGTATCTAACGATACATTCCATGTACGCGTCATGTTTTCTTCCAAACTCTTGTATGTTTGCGTCATGTTTTCTTCCAAACTCTTGTCTGCTTGCGCCATGTTTTCTGCCATTCTCTTGTATGTTTGCGCCATGTTTTCTTCCAAACTCTTGTCTGCTTGCGCCATGTTTTCTGCCATTCTCTTGTATGTTTGCGTCATGTTTTCTTCCAAACTCTTGTCTGCTTGCGCCATGTTTTCTGCCATTCTCTTGTATGTTTGCGTCATGTTTTCTTCCAAACTCTTGTCTGCTTGCGCCATGTTTTCTGCAATTCTCTTGTATGTTTGCGTCATGTTTTCTGCCAAACTCTTGTATGTTTGTGTCATTGTGTCTTCCATGTTTTTATTAGACGCCGCCAAAGAATGGTTCAACTTTTCTTCGGTTGCGGCCAACTGTTCTGATAACGAACTTACTTTTCCGTCAATATATGCTATCAATTGGTTTAAAATATCCATTTTTAACGTGTTTAGTTTGTGATCGATTTTATCTTCTATTCCCGGTTCGTTCACATGTTGTGGGTCTCGAACATTTATAACGCCGACCACTGCACTAATTAAACTGAGTTTCAATAAAAATATGCACACCACACTCATGTTTGCGAGTCACTGCCTAGTTTCACTATAACTACAACATGCCGACTCTTCATTATATATGCTCGTAGTTATCTTATCTGCAAATGAACCCGACTATGGCAGATGGCAACGCCATAATTAGGAATAGTTATAATAGCAGCTCGGAACAGTACCTAACTATACATGTCAGACTGTCTACATACCTTCATACATACCGTCTGCATACATCAGTTTAGCGGTATGCTCTTTTACATTGGGGAAATTCAACACACAATATCACGACTGTATTTTTCGTACCTACCAAAGAAGTGTACCTATCTGAAGGGTAATCTGTAGCGTTCATCCGCTTGATTCGTGTAGAGCAGCACTCTTTAAAGCTGCCAAGTGCGAGTCGGACTCGCCCATGAAGGGTTCCGTAACAGCAAGATAATAATAATATAATATTAATAATTCAGCCTGTAACTGTCCCACTGCTGGGCAAAGGCCTCCCCTCACTTTCGTGAGGAGGATTAGGCCATAATCCACCCCGGGGGCCCGGTCCGGGTTGGTGGCAGGAAGAAACATGATTAAAAAAATACTACTAACTAATCTCGTTCAAACCAATTTTCGGTGGAAGTTTGCATAGTAATGTACTTATATCATATTTTTTTTTTAAATATCTTTCTCTTTTTTTAGAAGTTCAACAGTATAGCTCATAGTATAGGGACATACGGACGGACAGACAGACAGACAGACGACATGACGAATGAATTAAGGGTTCCGTTTTTTGCCTTTGGCTACGGAACCCCAAAAACTAAACATTTTGACTTTGACGGGGTTGTATGATAATTGCAGTTAAATTTAGTACTTACCTATGTTATTTAATATCTACCTACGTAGACATTGAATTTTTTTTTCTTATAAATATTTTATGACTTATGTTGACCTATGTATATACACATCAAAAAAGTCTAAGCAACATGCATGCATAACATGGACCCAGGAACAATGGCATAAAATTATGTTTTCCGATGAGTCGCGATTCGGGTTTAAGCCTGATACAAGAAGGGTGCGAGTGTACCGTCGGCCCGGAAATACTGAAAGGCTCAGGTGCGTTCAGGAAGTTCATCCATACAGCGGCTCATGTAATTATAGTTTACAATAATAATTGTGTATATGCCAGTCTCTGGTGAAACATGCAGGACTTCGTGAACTTCTTCGTGACTTCAAATAAATTATTGCATTTTAATACATTACATAAGTATTATTATAGTTTTATCATAGCCTGTAACAGGTAGAGGTAGCAGAAAGACGTAAAGTTTGTTGCTTCGTAAAAGTCAAAGCATTTATTGTAAACTAGCTGCGCCCCGCGGTTTCACACGCGTTACACATACGACACCTATAAATATTTGAAAGTTCGTGCATATTATTGTGTCATCAATGATCATATTATAGTTGACATCCGCGATACTGCAAAAATACTTTACGATTTATAATATTACGGCTTACACATATGATATACTCGTAGATATATTATTATACTTTTTTGTAGGACTATTTAAGATAAACATTTCCAACATAGATTACATTATATTGTGTAACTCTAGTGGTTTTAGCAGCGCACGCCAGAATAGCTAGCAAATGGTAGATTTTTTCCTACGTACCTACTTGACACTTATCGTCATGTTTTGGACAACTCACACAATATCTTTATAAATTGTAGCCTATATGTTATTCTGATGTATAAGCTATATTATTGTCAAGTTTCATTTAAATCCATTCAGTAGTTTTTACGTGAAAGAGTAACAAACATCCATCCATCCATCCATCCATACTTACAAACTTTCGCGTTTATAATATTAAGTAAGATAGGCAATTAAATCGCACTTTTACAAGTCAAACAGCTAATTCTCGTTAACAAAGAGAATCGTAAAAACATAAAGTATGATACCTACATTAAATTAATTATTTCTCTATAGTAAACGTAGGAACGGAGGAGGTAGTGGGGAAGAAAAATCTCATTGAAATTTGTGTGCAACGTAACGTGAGCACCAGCGCTAGTGACTGTACCAGGAAGGGGACAGACTGAACATGCAATGTTATAAATCTCAATGTGGATCCTGTATTCGCAAATATTCGCTGAGGACGTTCTTTGTGCTTTATCTATATACTTAGCGGGTGGAGATGTGCAAGAGACGCCGCGTGCGCTGCTTATCCTCCATAGTTCTCGTCATCGGGAAACACTCCACCTCGGTTGGTAATAACATGTTTATACAAGAAGCCCGCAGGGTTATCATCTTATCATCGCATGACCTTCTGACCGAGTGGAATTTTATTTGTGTCTTTTTAGGGGTTCGTCTGTGCCAATGAAGAGTTTTGCATAATATTTTACTATAGGGAACTCCAAGGCTCGTCTTCTACTGCATTTTTTTTCTATCCTCTGTTAGTTGCACTTTCATGTAACAAAGAAATAATTATACCGAGTTGGTAAAGGCGCTTAGGTATATATCGCTTATTTTTAGATTACAATGTACAAGGTAGGTGGCATAAGACCACGGCTACCCTGAACAAGTGAACATATCGATGAATAGGATATAATAATTGTCGGGTTTTTGTTTATGAACTTATTTTTTATTTCAATAATTTTGGGGTTGTAGGTATAACTTGGGTAAGTACCTAAGTCTGAAGAGAAAATATGTTTCGCCCACATCTGAGGCGTAATTTCAGTGATAAATCCTTTATATCAAGTGCGTGCGTGCAAGCAACGCCGCGAGTAGGTAATAATAGATGACAATATACATTTTTAAAATGAGCTACCTAATGCATTTCATTTGATACCATACAAGGTAGCTACACATCAAAAACAAATGTTGTGCACGATCTTATTTCCTCTAGAGAGCGGCATATTCAATGTATCGTGACGTCACATAGCGTATACCCATCAGACACTGAAGCGGCGCCTCATTACTACTCATTAGTTAAACTATGCGTAGTTTAGAAGTTATGAGGGAACAGACGAACATACATACAGACATATACATACCGGTCAAACACATAACTCTCCGTTGGCTTCGCCGTACTCGGGTAAAAAGGACTAGTATTTAATGTAAGTAGGAGAGCTACTAAACGGTCAGTGGTGCGATTGCAGAATCTGCATAAATAGACAGTGCTTGGTGCTATTTGAACAGTTGCGTGTTATTAACTGACTTCCAGAAAGGAGGAGGTTCTATGTTCGAACAACCCTTAGCATCAACTCGAAAGCCAAGCAGCCTTACTTACTAGGTATGGTGTATTTATTTTGTGTGTCTCTGTCTCCCTGGGTGTTTATGGTCGCGCAGATGGTATGAAAAGCTGAGTATCACCTCAAAGATAAAGCGTGTTTTCGTGTTAGGTGGCTTGAACCCCTCGCTTCTCTCAGAACTAACTCTACAGTCCCTCGTTACGTTCGATATGCCGCCAGTGACGTAAGACACTGCTTTTCACCCTCTTGGTGCATAATCTAGGTTTTATCCTACTAACTGCGTACGTTCATTGAAGTACCTACAGATCCCGGCAAACATAAGCCATCTCTCACACTTTGCCAGTTTTTATACAGATAAAGTAAGTCTTCATGTGTGGAAGCAGTGATCAGCTATATTATATAACTAATAATCATTATCTTTTCGTAAAAATAAACGAATGACTTTCAGGTCAGGGTTCACGCTCGCGCTGATGCAAAATCCACTGCGCAGGGGATTTTTGGAATAAGCCCATAAAGTAATTAAGTAAGTATCACTAATTTCGTGATTTTCTGCCCCTCCTCCGCTCTTGTCACAGTTGAGACCTCGCCTCCTCGCAAGTGTGACGTCACATACCTTGCAATATTACAGCAACACAAGTTGAAAATATATTTAAGCTTTCCGTTAATAGTAAAAAATAAAATGTATAAGATATTGAATTGTGACTCACGCAGCTTAGGAGCCCGAGCCCTACCAGCCCGAGTCACACAACGCCACACTTTACTGAGCCCCTCCCTCGTCCTAAACGTGTCACGTACTTTATGGATGATCCTAAAAGTACAGACCTCACTCTTGTATCCGTCTCAAATGTAGAGACTCCCGGATTTGCTTTTGGGTAGTTCATCCATGTAGAGACTATTAAAAGCTTCTTTTTTTTAAACGTATCCCCCACACTAGGATCGCTCCTGTATCGTGGGTACCTCCCGCTTACAGACATACAATTTCACATACACATCACACCCAGACCAGAAACATATACCTATCTGTGGATCGCACTAATATTAGTTCCAGGCGGGAATCGAACCCGCGACACCAAGCGCAGCAGTCCGATCGCTCAGCCACTACGCCAAACGTGCCGTGTAACCACTATCGAAGTGTTCTAGCAGCCCGTGAGAGCCAGCCTCATTCTAGACTCAGCATGTTAACCACCTTCGATCATATCGTCACTTAGAAATGGGACAGGGTTGCAGTAAAACAAGGTGCTAAAATGATATTCCTTTATCAATGTATTACTTACTGTATAATAATATAATATTTTAAATAACAATACTAAACGGTAAATACCTAATCCCATCAAAAACATTACATGTACAAAAATGCACAAGTCTCGCAACGCAGTTCATCTGCCGTAAAAAGTTGTAAGATCGAATGTAAACCAAGTCGGTTAATTTCAATACCTACCTATACCTATCTATGGGCGCAGTTATATATTTATTTCTTTAGTAAATAAAGTGACTTGGCAATTGCACACGGCAACATAAATCTATGTTAAGCGCTTTGTGCTTGTATTTGTTTGAAGGTACACCTATACGGAAGACTATATTTAGATTGTCTAGTAGATTATGCTGCCGTGTACAATCGCCAAGACACTCTATTTACTAAAGAAATAAAGATATAACTGCTCCCATAGATAGGTATAGGTAGGTATTGAAATTAACCGACTTGGTTTACATTCGATCTTACAACTTTTTACGGCAGATAAACTGCGTTGCGAGACTTGTGCATTTTTGTACATGTAATGTTTTTGATGGGATCTCATTTCTTTTTGTAGGTTTTCTTTCTTTATTTCGTTTTTTTGCAAAACACGCATCAACGCGCGCCCCGCGCCTGTGCGGCCGGGGCCCCTTGCGACATAGGTCATGCTCATAGATTATCATGAACGAGTGTCTTTGCGTCTCCACAGATGCGTATTAGGTATAAGGTACATAGTAGGGTGGAGCGATTTAATTTTTTTGAGAAATCTGAAATGCCTGGGTATGGAATAGTTGCTATGGAAATAACCATTACGGAATAAAATAATTAAAAAATAATTACAGTATTGTAAGTACTGCCCCAAGGGGGTCAAAGTTTCAAAATTATTGCAAAAACATGGAGTGCGTTAAAATGACCTAAAAAAATATAAGTGTGGATATTTCTAACTTTTATTAATTATAAGTAGTATTTAGATAACATTATGACAATATATGCGATAAATTAGGACGAAATCATTAAAACAAGGTGTCAAAATAATTATCACAAAAACGACAAATTACAAAAAAATACTCACTATTTATTCAGCGTTTATATTTTATTGTTATTGAATTTGGGCATAATTTTGAGAAATTTCAGACAGTTTTTATAAGTTCATCTCGTCTAAAGGCAACACAAACAGCAACTGATGCTTTTGTCATAATTTTGATACATCTCTGCGTTGATTGCGTGTGGCAAGGATACTTGACATATTTTTCTAATATTTCAGTTCCAATTAGTAAATTTGGTTCTTTAATTGCTTGCATAATAGCACACTACACTGTGATAATAGTCTGTGTGTCTTAATGTTTGTGTTAGGGGTAGATTAGTTGCTGTGGTCCAGCTTATAATATAGTAATACTCTGATTCTTCAAAATTGAATCCTTTCATTTTGAAAACACGATCCGACGTTTCTCTGTTCAGATTTTCTCGTTTCTAGTGTTATTCTATAACGTTGTTGTCTTTCGTCTTTCAAGATTGCAATTAATAATGTTTTCCATATGTCCTAACTAACAAATTCAATGAATAAACGTACACGGCAGCTTTCTGTCTAGCGCCATGAAAACTCGATGGTTCAGTCTGAATTTGACACCAGATTGGGGCCTGCACTTTCAAGATGAAACTATACTGGTATCCTTTAATCTGTGATGAAAGTTGCAATGTCACAAGTCTCTCATGTAGTGATTCAGATACGACATGAAGCTGGACAAAATACCATTAATTGATGTCATAACCCATCATAAGTGCACAAATTTAGGCGGTGTTTCTTGTTGTCAAACGTTTATTACTTTCTCCCGAATTTATGGCATCACACGTCTCTTTTAAAATACAATTGACCTGTATTTAAGTCCTGCTTAGTATTCGTGATCAGTGGCAGAGTTTTACCGATATGTTGGAAGTTAGCGACCGGGACATCTTCACAATTATTCTGAGCTTTACTGCATGCGGGCAAGATTTTTTTTTACGACCGAACATCATACCTTTTCTTCAAGATAACCAAAATGGAAACGCATATTAAGTTCATGGGCATGTAACTGCTACATCAGCTACTGCAATGGTCTTCGCAAACTGTAGCTCCAACATGTGAAAGACTTCCACCTTTTCTTCCATCGCAACCAACAGTCACTAAATTTATATGATCGATTGATAGACTTTTGGAGTAAAACAGGAATATATCTTTTGGCATAATGTATGCGACTGCATTTATGGCGATGTGTTTAAAGTATTCTGAACCTTCTTCTTTAACCAAACTTATCAAAACAATGCAGCCAGACCTTACGGTGGTGTCGATATTTGGACTGTCGTTTTCGCGGCACGCGCCACTCTTTAATAGAAGAGTGAGGGGAGAGGAAGTATTGAAAAATACTTAGAAAATAGCTAGATGACAGCCTGTTCTTTAGTTTAAGCTACGATGTGATTTTATTTTATTGTAAATCATTTTAAATGGTAAAAGTAATAAGTGGAAAAAACTGCATATTTTCAAATATTTACAAAACTTTAAGGGCTTTGGGGCAGTACTAAACCTTGATATTTTTTATCTATATTTAAGAATCATGATAAGCATATAATAGAGCAACTATTGCACACCCAGGGTAAACGAAATTACAAAAATAAAAAATCTCCATACATGACCGCTCCACCCTAGTACATAGGTACCTATTTTAATGTACCTAGGTAACGAATTTGTTCGATTTATAAAAGTGTAGGTAGGTATAGTATAGGGATTTGTATCTCTCTATCTATCGTGGAAGTTTTTAAAAAGCGCTCAACTATCGAATTTCTCGAAGCCATTTCTAATTTTTAACCTCTGTTACCCATTTCATTCAATTTCAATGAAGTCTAATTATGAATTGTAAAAGTAACTTTGTAATCACATACAATTTAATAGGATTTATATGGGAATACAAAGTTATTTATGCAGATTATATATCTAGAAAACGGGATGAAAATTATGGAATGTCAGAATTTTTCCATGGTTTATAGGCTAAACAATAGCTATATTCAAAATTTTAAACTTGTGGGACGGCTAGAAGTACCTTTTTAATTTTGATGATCGGTGTGTCAGTCAGTGGGCAACAAAATTAAGCAACTTTGACTTGAAATAATTCTTAAACTACTGGTTCAAATTTAATGTAATTTGGATTGTTATCTGTAGACGTGATGCCCTCTTGGTCACTAAAAATTTAGGCTTCTAGTTCTATCCATAACGAAGTTACAGGGGGTCGAAAATGGCCCGAACCGCTTCGAGAAAAGGATGGTACGGCCGTGCGTTTTGTTTTGCTCGACTTGGCGGGGGCACTGCCGTGCCCCCAGATTCATTACATGAAGTCTCCAGGTACCACGGTGCACATATTAAACGGCTCATTTGTCCATGTCCATGTCCATGTCCATGTCCATGTCCAGGTCCATGGTCCTCGTAATGCGTGGGCCACACTGTCGTCATCGTCAACAGCCAAATCCAAAATGAACCAAAGACAAAAACTAAGGGAACATAAAACTCGGGATATTCAACGGCAATGCCAATGCCATACATCCCGATTATGTGGCTACACTTACGGCGAACCTCGAATGACGTCAAACAACGGGATAGTCAATAGGATATCACGAGACGTGTGGCCCCAGCAGCGATAGTTTCAGTTTCAGAAAGTATTAAATAGTGGGGGATCTGTTAGATTCATAATATTTCATAATATTATTATGACCGGCTCGGTAGATGCCGCTCAACCTAGATGTTTTGCCTTCGCACGATATTTCAAGGTAGTTCGGATGACAACATTACTATAATTCGGTATCTTGGAGCTGATCGGATGATGGAGCCGGGAGGTGGATAGTGGAACTCCTCAGTGGCCGCTAGCACGAAAGATAGAGGCAAGTGGAAGTGAAAAGTGAGCGCGGCGCGCGAGCCAAATATATGACTTAAAGCTCAAAACCAACGCCAGTTTTTTTCCATTCATACTATGTCAAAGTCTGCCACACAATTAAAAATGCCAAGATGTACAGTTTTACAGCCTAAAAGGAAACATATTGTTTAAGACATACGGCAGATTTTCAAATAAACAGCAGTTGACTTATAGACCTTTATTGACATAGTGACTTTCAATATGATATTTTTTGGCGACAGCGGTTCCGATACAGATGTAAAACTAACCCACTTCTATATTGTCTCTGTTCTGTGGCTGCTAGTATGCCGCTCGAGTTTGTGCTCATACGATTCGTTGTCGAGCCCGGTAGATCGGTCTCGGTAATGAGGGTCTGGTGGCTTACCATGGTGTCTTATTGCGATCCAATCGAGGACCTAAACAGAATCGTTTCACTTTAAATAATAGTAACACATGGCTTTCGATGTCATTTAGGTAGACGTCAACCACTTTAGAGTTAAAATCAACCTAAATTGAGCGTCAAGATGTCGCAACAAGACGTCACGGTACGAATAAGTACTAAAACGATTCTGTTTAGGTCCTCAACTGGATCGCAATAAGACGTCACGGTAAGCCCCCAGTTAGCGCTCCACAAGTGTCCAGACGTCAGTGATTTGGCAATGCTGCAGTTACTAACTTCATGTCTTACCGTTCAACCAAACTATGGCAGAAGATAGTGAATGCGAGTGAGCGAATCTCAAACGGCAGGGCCGCTAGTTATCGTCTCGGAGGTGTTAAGTAACAAGATTTGGCGGATGCTAACACTAACTCCAGGTACTGGTGTCACGTTTTAAAATCTTAAATACAGTGATGGCTGCGGATATTATATGCAGCATTGCAAAGTAAGTGGTGATGGAGTCAGGAGACGGATAGTGGAATTCTCAAGCGTGTTTTTTAATTACACATTTTTCTTCTTCACACACTCAAAGTTCGTTCAATATGTGTACCGCAGTAACATTAGAATTTATAAAGTTGAATTTATGAATTATTGTTTGATTTTCCTCGTTCTTGGTGGGCATTGGGTTTTTCTGTGTAGGTGGAAACATATTTGTGTACATACCTACCTAATACGTCGATACTGGCAACAACTACATTTTTTTTGTCTCTATTTATGGTCAAATCAAAACTGCTTGGCTGTATCCAATTCTAAATTCCTGTATCTATATAAAAAGTTAGTTGAAATGTTGAGAGCCACAATGTTTTTCTGGGGTAATTCCGAAGTACCAATGTGGTGAAAAAGAGATAAGCGATACTATAAACAAATTTGGTGATAATTATAGTGTGTGAGGGATAATTATGATCGAAAAACAATTGCAAACCTTCGATGAGGATGCAATTAAGTCCAACTTTGAATCATTTTGGTATACCTAACCCCAAGATAGTTCGTAATTACCCGTACCTATTCCAAAAAAATATGACTCGGTATTTGAAATGCTCAGTTTACAGAATCCAGCTGCTAGGTACATAATATGTAATAGTTTACTAATTTTAAGTAAGTATTCAATTTTTTCTTTAGTAAATAGAGGTAGAACAAATAATGGCAGTAAATGTAAAACTTCTTTGAATATAATTAACCAAGAATAACCGTCTACTCATCTCATCGAAATTTCTATCTGAGTTACCCCAATGCACCTACCTACTATACTAACTGCGTGTGCGGTCATTGAAGTACCCACTGAACCCTACATACATAAGCCATGCCTCCACACTTTGCCAGTTTCTATACAGATAAAGTCTTCATGCGTGGAAGCAGTGATCATCTATACCTAATAATTGTTATCTTTACGCAAAAATAAACGAATAATGTCGGGTCAGGGTTCACGCTCGCGCTGATGCAAGACTTTGCAATACAAACCTACTCGTACCTACTGACGCGACTACAATACTTAGTTATAGTGGACAAGCGAGCGCTTACCACCGGGTGGACGACCTGCTCGAGTCGTTGAAGACAAAACGATGACCTAGTATCTAGGAAGCTAGCAGCGGGGACATTATACTCAGGGCTCGCTCATGAGAAGGCCTGTTCAGCTGCTTATCGTAACTACGCCTCCAAACAGGTCATAATTATGGGTAAAATATACACTGCGTGTTATCGTAACGATAAGAAGTAAAACAACAGTGTGTCAATATAAACAATAATATACGTCGGTACTGTGGTCATCTGGCTGGGAATCCACATGAGTTAAATATACGTAGGTATATAATATGTCGCAGCCAACTACCCATTCAATGAACCTCCCAGTCTTTTCACTAAATTCCTGTTTAACTAGTTTCCTGAATGGCATTTAGGCATTCAATCAAAATAGCTAGACAATCGGCTGGGATCGTTAATGTTTTACTACTTGCCTAGCCTAGTCTTTTAAATTTAGTTCCACTTTTTGCCTCCTGGCGCTGAAACTCATACAATGTCAATTATGGCACCAGCTGAGCAAGCGACAATATTGTTAGTGTTTATCAGTTTTTGAACTTAGGATTACCAAATAACATTATTGTTACGTTGTAGGTTATCTACCTACTTGAATAAACAATTTCTAAAGTCAGATATTTTTTTTTTTAGTCAAATTGTCTCGGTCACCCTATCGTATGTATGGCCTAAGCATCAGCTAGCCAGTTTATTAAATGTTGTATTTGATTATATTTATTGAGTTTATGTTGTATTATTGAGTCTCTGTTGTTTTTGTACTGATTAACTTCACGCGTGGAAACAGTGACCATCTATCTAAAGTAGGGTCATTGCGTTAGTATGCCGGCCAGCTTTGGTTTTCGGCCTTTGGGCTGTGGCGTTACAGTTTAAGATTATAGCAATAAATTAAGATGCCTGAAAAAATAATTTTATCCGAATCATTTGAAATTAGTTGCCTAAAATCTGACGAGGCTTGAATTATTATTTCTCTGACGAGGAATTTCTACTGAATTATTCAGTTTGACACCGGCAACAGAAGTGCTACAAGGTGTGCAATTGAACGAAAAAAATAGTGGCGCAAGTGATGATTAAACGATTTTTGTAGGCTTTTTTATAAGTAAAAAACGATGACATGCATGTTATTAATAAAATAAATGATTGATTATCATACTTCTAGCTTGTTTATTGTCATAATTGATAAAAATACACAATAATTTTGTGGCCAAATAATATTAACATGGTAATATATTCAAATATTTAGTTTTTAGACATTTGACATGACTTTCGTCTTGCCCATTTTCATTTTAGACCCACCTATTGGGAAACGCCACTGAGGTCACTGCATACTGCATAGGTCTGCCTATGCTCAGATATTAAGATCTTCCAGCGACTCTGCCATGATGACTATTGAGGGTGAGTGATGTATTCGCCATTGATGTCGACGCCGAATCTGTTCCAGTCCAAGAGCTTGAACTTGAAACGTTGAAACACAAATAGTTATGTCCGCCATTAATTGTATTTTCATTCGCTCACCAAAACGTGTTGTACACAGCATGCCACCAAATTGGGAAAGCAGATGGGCGCGTGATGATGTATTTTTCGAATACATTTTTACCTGTTTATGCATGATTTTGATATTAATGTAATAACATTTTACCTTTAATATACCGCGATGTAACGGCTGAAAACTAAACATGGTCTGGCCGAAAACTGAAATTTGAGGCTGAAAACTAGCATTCTAGCACTTTTCAAACATTTCTTTTTTTATAACAAAAGTATTTAGTGTCCTCACATTAACTCCAACATAAACTTCGTTGTTTAAACTATCAAAACCATAAATAAGTACGGCTATACATCTGCTCAATTTTTTTTAATGCAATTTTAAAGTTTATGTCTGCGCTAAAAGGCCGATAACTAACGCAATGACCCTACCTGGTAAGTACCTACCTATTCGTTGTTAAAAACAGGCTCAAGGTCGACGATCGCGGATCGCGGTGATTGTAACGAATAATTATTATCAATAGTCTCTACCAATATTATTGCGATTCGTTCGTATACTATGTAAAAATACATGGTATGTAGGTACTCAAGAACCTCACGTTTTCGGAGTCCCGCTAAACCTCAAAATAATAGTCGTATTCTTTGACAGGTATGATATTGGTGTTGCAACGGAGAACCAACGGAGAAATCACAGAGCCATGGCTGCCATGCCATAGAGTCATGGCCGCCATGACACAGTGCCATGGCCGCCATGGCGTCAGCTGGCGATGAACCGACAGTGAAGAGATATCGTTATCATTATACACAATATCGATAGTGTATTAATATAATAGATACTTGGTCTGCCTCGTGCAAATAATATCGATTTAAAGATTACTTTTCGTAAATATGTGCCATGTAGTTACCGAGTTTACATTAAGTAATAGTAAATTTATATCCGGGAGGAACTGTTAATTACACTATACTGCAGGTGCAGCTAGCTCTATATATTATCAGCTGTCTGCTAGAGAAAACCCGTCATAAATGGTCCGGCCGGGTAAAACAACTTTCATGAGTGCACTCTTGGGGCTTGTTTGAATAAAGAATGATGAGTTTGATTTTGATATAAATAATGAGTTTTGAATGAATAGAGCGGGGCCGAGGTTTCGCACCCGACGCCACTGAATTGCAATGCACACGTGATTGATTAAAGATTTATTGCAATTTTTTCTTAAAAAAACGTAGCCTCACATTAGGATTGCTCTTGTATCGTGGGTGCCGTACGTAGAACCTTACAACATTGCCTTTGCAGTACAACTTTGCCAAAACCCGAAAAATAAACAAAAGTTGTCGTGGTAAATTTAGTTTATAAGATAGCAACAGTTTTGAGTGTTTGGGTAAATCTCAGACATATATATGGCAATACAAGCTATTAGTTATGTTCCTAACTTCGCTGAATTTCCTGACAGCGGCCATCAAAGTAGGGGTAGTCGAAGGTGGTGTCAATTCCGTGTCGCAGATTTTACCGTGCTATTCCCAAAATACTTGTTTCAGATGAGTCACATTGCATGTGCTTAAAAACGCTTTATTGGCGATGAGTTTAATTCCTGATTCTGTGCTGTAGGTCGCTTTATTACGAAGATATTTAACTGGGCAAAGTAGTGAGACATTTCGCAGCAAAGAGTTTGAAACATTGCCCACCGCAAAAATGGTGCTAGGGTTGACACTTTTAGAAATTGAAAATTCTGCATAAGTACATACTAATTATAATAATAAATAATAGGTAATTATTACAAAATAGGTACCTACCCAGATATTAACTTAATTTGAGAAGAATATGGTGGTAGTCTAAAATATATTAAGTAGGTAGGTAAGTACCTATGGAACCTCAATAACTTCCTAAGCTATTGCTTTGAATTGTATTTACAATTCCTAACTAAGTAGGAACAAAGAGATAACTAGGTATAATAAGTTTGGCATACCAAGGTGCAAGTTTAGTTTTGTTCTTTATTTTCATAATTGTATAAATTGATACCTACGTAATATCTTGATAGGTAGGTACTACCTAGTTACCAACATACTTATTTAATAATATTTTTTTCATTGTTTGTAATAATAAATTTAAATAAATCTACAAAAATATAATATTAAGATTTTGCTTTTGTAGCAGCCCTAGCACCTCACATCACTTTGTATGGAAGTAGATCTGGAGGGTAGTACAAAATTGCCCACCTCATTTAAAAAAAAACTATAAGGTATTTTAGCTTGTTGTCAACAGGGTTTTCATCTTTACACCATTCCTCAAGATATATTTTATTATCAGAGCAATAGAGCTTACGGTTTCTCGAATATTCAAGGTGAGCAATGTTGTAAGAAATGGCTGATAAAGTTGCCCGCCTCTTTGACCGTAATTTTATCCGTATATATTTAACATAATTACAATTTGTTTGGATATATACATTCCTTTAATTGCGCTTTGTATAACTGTATATTTACATTTTGAATAAAGCTAATCCTTTTTGTGCTATCATAAAAAATAGTAAAAAAGCGGGCAATGTTGCAAGGTTCTACGGTATGCGATAATTTCACATACACATCACACCCAGACCAGAAACAAATATTTGTGGCTCGCACAAATATTTGTGGAACGCACAAATATTTGTTCTGGGCGGGAATCGAACCCGCGACACCAAGAGCAGCAGTCCGATTGCTCAGCCGCTACGCCAAACGTGCCGTCGACTAAGATGACGTCACCAGACGCTCGTCTCCAAACTCCATTCTCAAAGATAATGAAAGTTTGCCAAACAAACAGATAGGGGAAGTGTGACGTCATTGGACACTCTCCTTATTTGAATGGTTTATTACCTATTAGGTAGGAAGGTGTCTGTAGCAACCAATAGACTGGAAAATGTCGAGACAATAGTTAGAAATCCTCTCCGATTAATCCTAATCTTATATATAACTAGTTGGTGCCCGCGACTTCGTCTACGCAGGCTTAGTATTTAGAGCAGCTTATAATTATTAGCATGACGTAGAAAAGAACTAACATTATGACATTAAAATTATCACACATTTTCGGTTAATTTCAATACCTACCTATACCTATCTATGTGAGCAGTTATATCTTTATTTCTTTAGTAAATAGAGTGACTTGGCAATTTCACACGGCAACATAAATCTACGAGTATGTTAAGCGCTTTGTACTTGTATTTGTTTAAAGTACACCTATACGGAAGACTATAATATAGTCTTAATATTATTTAGATTATCTAATAGATTATGCTTTCTCGATAGAGGCTCCTGCTCGCCCCACGGGCCCGCCGTGCGACTCAATGTTGGTATGTGAAAAGCGAGTGTATTATTTGTTTCTTTCTCTCTTTACAAAATGATGAATCGCAGGAAGTCCTCTCGGCCCGCGAGGCTCGGGCGGCGGCGCGCCTCGCCTCGCTGCAGGCGGCGAGCGTGCCGAGCGTGCCGAGCGTGCCGAGCGTGCCGAGCGTGCCGAGCGTGCCGAGCGTGCCGAGCGTGCCGAGTGAGCAGGAGTACGCGGACCCGGAGTGCCGACCCGACCACGGCCCGGAGGACCACGAGGGGAAGGGACAGAAGGTATATTCCTAGACAAAGTGGCAGTATTATTATTTTTTAATTGTTTTTATTCATTGGTTCACAAAACTGGTTGTTTCACATAAAACTAAACTTAGAATTAACGTGATAGGCAACATGCGACTTGTGAAAAACCTACTGGATGCCAACATTACACAGCATGCACATTGGGTGTACTACTTACTATATTACATAGTATTAACATAATACTGAGTGTATGTATTGTATATTGCAGGGTGACTCGACACGCGGGCGGCGCCGCGCGCGGAGACACTGGCTCGAGGCGCAGGCCTCCGAGACTGACTTTTGAACATATCCACACACCCTCACACACCCTTACACACCTTCACACACACCCTCACACAACCTCACACACCCTCACACACACACAGGGCCCCACATTAGGAATCTTCACTCACGGATTCAACGCTGAATATCAATGAATATTGACAACCCTGCCGCTATTGACAGTGTTCTATTTCATCAATTTTCCAAATTAGTGCAACTACATCTACAATTCATATAAAAGTGTTTCGGAAGCAAAGTGCGATCCTAGTAGAACCTACACAAGTGTTATCCACATTTAGTTCCGGCTGTAAACACCGTAATATCCCAATTTTATCCCGAATTTTCTACCCGCTTAAATCATTTTTTTTGAGTGGTGAACAGATTACCCGCTAATGTCTGGTTTAATGTTTGTCAAATTCAACTGACACCATCAATTTTCATTTTGACAATTGCCATCCAATCTGTCACATTCAAGTGACAGCTTCATTTTCACTTTGACAAGTGACAAGTATTGCCAGCATAAGAATTTTACCCCAACTTCTGAGGTAAACAAGATGAATAACTGTAGTAAATGTCTAAAGCAAGTTAAATCGAATGAACAGAAGTCTTGTACAAGGTGCTGCAAAGTTTATCATTACCAGTGTCTGGGAATACCTCAAGAAACTTTCAATAAAGAATCTAAGGCGTATAAAGCGGCGTGGAAGTGCCCTGAGTGCAAGCCTGCTGAAAAAAAAGGTGACTGCTCAAACACCCCTTCACAGGTTAAACCAACGTCCCAGTTAATCGACAGTCCATCTGAAAGAAATATCGAGGATTTCAAGCAGTACATCGACAAGAAACTTGATGAGTCCTTGTCTCGCTTACTTATTGATATAAGGCGTGACTTTACTACCGAGAGCTCAGATACACGCAGTAGATTGCAGGATTTGACTGAGAGTATAAATTTTATGTCGACCAAATACGAAAAACTTCAAGAAGCCTTCGACATTAAAACAAAACTTATCAGTGACCAGCAGATTGAGATTACTGCACTGCAATCTACAGTCTCCAACCTCAACACACGCCTAAATCAATTTGAACAGCAATCTCGTGAATGTAACATAGAGATTCAGTGCGTGCCTGAGCATAAGACTGAAGATTTAAGTAAAATTGTACAGCAACTGGTTTCTACGGTGGGTTGTGGTCTTGCAAATCACGAGGTCCTAAATTACCACCGTGTCGCTAAAGTAAACCAAGAGTCCAACCGACCCCGATCTATTGTTGTTAAGCTTTCCAGTCCATTGGTGCGTGATAGAGTAGTAGCTGCAGTCAAGACTTTCAATAGGACCCATCAACAAGATAAACTCAACTCCTCACACCTTGGTCTTGGTAACGAGAAAAAACCAGTGTACGTCTGCGAGCACTTATCACCAACAAATAAGCAACTGCATGCAGCTGCTCGTAAATTCGCAAAGGACAATAAGTTTGAATTCGTGTGGGTACGGAGCGGAAAGGTTTACATTAGAAAGGACGTTAATTCTAAGAGTTTAGTGGTTAAGCACCTTGACTTTTTGAACTCAATATAACTGCATTTATGGTTACATTGTTCAACATTAATCCAAAGTGTAATATAAAATTACTGTATCAAAATGTCAGAGGTCTCCGGACCAAAACTGAAACCGTGTTGACCAATGCATTAAAGCAGGACTTGGACGTTATTCTATTAACCGAGACGTGGCTAAATGACTCTGTGTTTGATCATGAAGTTCTCGATAGCAGATATTCTGTGTTTAGGCGTGATCGGTATACCAGTAATTGTGCCAAGCGTGAGGGCGGTGGAGTTCTGGTAGCTGTTCTTAAAAAATATGCTCCTATTCGCAAATTGAAATGGGAATCGCCGCTGGAGGACCTGTGGATTATTATCAAATTAAAGCAAGGAAACTCTTCAATAGACTTGTGTATCTGCACTTTGTATATTCCACCCCCTATCGTATTTACCAGCTTGGACAGTTTACTTACAAACTTAACGGACATAGTTCAACATAAGATGCCCAAGTCAGCGGTTTTGTTATTGGCTGGCGATTTTAACCTCCCCAGCATACGGTGGGATTATGACGCTAACACGAACTCCATGCTCCCTAGATGTTCTTCGAGTCAGGGTGACAATTTATTTGTTGACACTCTTTCTTTTAATGGTCTTTACCAAAAGAACCGAATTGTAAACTCTAATGGAAAAATATTGGATCTTATTATAACAAACTTTAGTAACTGTGTCACAGTTTCTAATAGTCTTGCCCCACTTGTTGATCTTGATGATCACCACCCGGCACTAAATATTACAGTTAAATTTAACGCTTTTAAGCCTCCTAAAACATATAAGACATCTGTACTTAACTTCTCCAAAGCAAATTACGACAACATCAAAAAGGAGTTGGACAACATAGACTGGATCGATCTGTTCAAAATAGGCTTGACTGTTGATGAGACTGTAGATATCTTTTACAACGCAGTTACTAATAAGATTCAGCAGAGTTGTGGTGTGAGCGGAGGTGAGCATAGCCACAGTAAAACACAATTCTAAACTTGTACGAATCGTTTATCTATCAAAATAAACATTCACAAGTATGACAGGTACTTGATATAAATTGATACAACAAAATTAATGTAAAAAGCTACAGCCGCCCAGCCATGACACGAAAGTAAGGGAAGAGTGTTGTCATTAATAAAAATATGTTTTAAGGTATACCATACCAAATAGTGATACCATATGTATAAAACTTGACACTTCCCCTTATACCTTATAACATATACTACAAGTTATATAATTACAAATACAATAATAATTGTAATAAAATATTCAACTACATACCTTAATAATAAAGTATACTCATATACATACATCAGGTGTCAACATATTTATACCATGTATAAAGCGATAATGCTTATCTTTACACAGGGGCTTAGTCATAATGTCAGCAATCATCTTGTCAGTTGACAAATACTTTACAGAAAAAGACTTATTTCTAATCAAATCTTTCACAAAATGATATCGTATGTCAATGTGCTTAGTCCTTTTATGACACAGTTCTCTACATTCCAGGAGCTTTTGCGCACTCTGATTGTCATTATACACTGTACAGGAAACCTCCTCAGTTATAAGTTCTGACAGCAAATTCTTTGTAAAAGACAAGTCTTTACAAATGTCACCAATTGCTAAATATTCGGCTTCGGTACTAGACAATGCCACACATCTCTGTTTACGAGACTCCCAATTAATTGTACTCTTTCCCAATTTTACTACAAAACCCGTGTAGGATTTACGGTCATTAACATCATTGCCCCAATCGGCATCAGTGTATCCTACCAAAGACAAATTAATACCCTTTATAAAACATAAAGAATTATTAATTGTACCGGCTAGATATCTCAATATTCTTTTTGCCGCGGTCCAATGAGACTTATCAAAACAATTATTAAATTGGCTCAACTGGCTACATGAAAAAGAAATATCTGGTCTAGTACATACAGATAAATACATAAGGCTTCCTATCAGTTGCCTATAGTTATATGACTCATCATTCAAATGCACATTAGCATTGTTTTTAGTTAATTTACAATTCAATACCATAGGTGTACTTACTGTCTTACAATTTTCCATATTAAAGCGTTTTAATAACTTTTTAATATATTCAGTTTGATCTAAGCATAAAGTACCTTTAGTTCTATTTCTAGTTACTCTCATACCTAGACAGTTTTTCAATGGTCCCAAAACTTTGATATTAAACTGTTTTTGTAAAACATTCAATAACTGCTCTTTATATGAACTATTTTTAGAATAAAATACATAAAAATCGTCAACATACACTGCAATAATAACATAGTCGTTTTCTGATTTCTTTGTATAAATGCATGGCTCACAAAGAGACTGTTTGAGATTATTCTCAACTAGTACATTATGCAATTTTTCATTCCACATTTTACTAGCTTGTTTTAAACCATACAAACTTTTCTGTAGTAAACAAACTTGATTTAAATTATTATCACTAAAACCAACAGGTTGTTCCATATAAATAACCTCATTAAGGCTACCATTAAGGAATGCAGTAGTTACATCAACATGATCAATTTCTAAGTCCATTTCATTTGCCAATGAGAACAAAATTCTCATAGAGGAATGCCTAACCACCGGAGAGAAAGTTTCATTATAATCAATCCCCTGCTTTTGGGTAAAACCCCTGGCAACCAGTCTAGCTTTAAACTTATCAAATTTCCCATCAGCGTCATGCTTTAGTTTATAAACCCACTTGCATTTCACGATGTTTGTGTTAGTAGGCCTTTCAACCAGTTTCCATACCTGATTTTCCAAAAGAGAGTTATACTCACTCTGCATTGCTGCAAGCCAATCCTCGTGGTGTGGCGAAGCCATCGCTTCCTCATATGATTGTGGTTCCTCATATATAGCATGCTGACTTAATAGACTATAGTCATAATCACCATACCTCTGTGGTGCATGTCTAACACGCACAGGACGCTGTGACACCGTCGTCAAAGGCTCAACAGATTCTAACTCTTCCCCTTCTTACTTACTTGGTACTTGGTGAACGGGCTTCTTTTCCGCAACTAGGCCGAATGGTCGGCCCTTTTTGCGTGATGTCGGGTGGTGGTAGTTAATTCAGCCATCCGATATCCTCCAGGAAGGCGAGCAGCTTGCAGATATCAGTGCAGGCCTCCTGCAGGGTTCCCGGTGCGCCCAGGAACTGCGCCCTTTGTGACGCCACGCCTTCGCACTCAAGGAGCACGTGCGCGGCCGTTTCTTCTGCCTCCATGCATCCTCTGCATAAGGGGCTGTCCGTGACACCTATAGTAAATAGGTGTTTGTTTAATAGGCAGTGACCGGTGACTATACCGACTACATGCCGGAGTTTGTCCCGTTTGAGATTTAGCAGTTTGCGGGAGAATCTCGGACTGAGGTCCGGAAAAGCTTCCTTTGACTGCCTACAATCTTTTATACTTGCCCAGTACTCTTTATGCTGTTTGGATGTTCTAGCGCGAATCCATGCACGGATCTGGCCGAAAGGTAGAGGGATCATTGGCTCAGGTCCTACGGGGTGCAAATCCGAGCCTCTCCTTGCCAGTTTATCAGCCTCGTCGTTGCCTCTGGATCCGCTGTGCCCCTTGATCCATTGGAGGGTTAAAAGATTATACTTACTGACCTCTTCCAGTAGATGGTGGCATTGAACTGTTAACCCCGAGGAATGCTCCACTCTTTGGAGTGCTCTTAAGACCGAAGCACTGTCCGAGAGAATTCTAATGTTTGAGTCTGTTACCTTTTTGTGTAGTATTGCTGTTGCTGCTTGGATTATACCTACACATTCCGCTTGGAAGATGGAGTTATTTGGTCCTAGAGCAATAGCTATATGTATGTTAAGGTCCTCCGAGAAGGCGCCTGACCCTGTACCTGTTTTCGTTTTAGAGCCGTCTGTGTATATTCTGACCTCATCCGGGCTGGAACTATCACTCGGTTCTTCGTGCAGCTGCACTTTAAAGCTCTTGGTAAAGAAGTGCTGTTTGGGGACCCTATCATAGATGGAAAGTATGTCTGGGTTGTTCTCTGCGTAAGCTGCCACTATTGACGTGTGTGTTGATTGTCTGTTTTGATCCCAAAGACCTAACGCCCGGAGTCTATACGCAGACGCCGCAGCTTCCTGCTGGATGTGAAATTGCAACGGTGGTTGTCCAAGTAATGCCTCTAGGGCTGCCGTTGGGGTTGTCCTCATACAACCTGTTGCAGCCACACACGCCAGTCTTTGGAATTTTTGTAGTTTACCTATGGTGGTGATCTGTGTGGTTCTCGGCCACCAGACTACGGCTCCGTACGTCACTGAGGGTCTTATGACCGTGTTATAGAGCCACAGCGTTATTTTCGGGGTTAATCCCCATGTTTTACCTATCATTTTCCTACATTGCCAAAATGAAATGATAGCTCTATTTATTTTACTTTCTAGGTGTTTTGCCCAATTCAGTTTACTGTCTAAGGTGATACCTAGGTATTTAACCTCATCTGTCAGTGCTAGCTGTGTGTTGAAGAGGTACGGCAATGCAAATCTACCTAGGTTTCTTTTGTTAGTAAACATTACTAATTGTGTTTTCGTTGGATTCACGGTTAATCCAAAGTCTGTACACCAGTTCTCTACGATTTTTAGTGCGTTGTTCATCATGTCGCAGGAGACGCTTGCGAAGTGACCTGATATCAGGATAGCCAGGTCATCCGCGTAACCTACCGTGAGAAACCGTTGTCTATTTAGCTTCGTGATTAGGTCATTAACTACCATGTTCCATAGTAGGGGCGAAAGTACCCCTCCCTGTGGGCATCCTCTAGAGACCACACCTCTGGTGGTCCCTCCGAGGTCCACCCTTACTGCTCTGAATTTTAGCATATTAATGACCCAATCTGTCAGCGTATTCTCTACCCTGTGTTTCGTTAGCGCAGCTTTGATGCTGGCAAAGTTTGTTTTGTCGAAAGCTCCTTCAATATCGATGAAGGCTCCGAGACAAAGTGTCTTGTTTTTAATGTCTTGTTCTATTGTGCTTACTACTTTGTGGAGCGCTGACTCCGTCGACTTACCCGCGCTGTAAGCATGTTGATTTGGGTGCAATGGTGTTACTGTTAGAATTTTGTCTCTAATGTATCGATCACATAGTCTCTCTAGAGTTTTGAGGAGAAATGATGTTAAGCTAATTGGTCTGTATGCTTTTGGATCTGTATAGTCACTCTTTCCTGGTTTGGGTATGAAAAGAACTCTAACCTCCCTCCACCCGATTGGTATATATCGGTATGCTAGGCAGGCCCTGAAGATGGAATGCAACACTCCGCTGATGTGTTCCTCCCCCCATTGCAGTAGGCCAGGAAAGATGCCATCGAGTCCTGCTGTTTTAAAAGGTTGAAAGGTGTTTATGGCCCATTTTACCCTATCCCTGTCTACCACTGAGTTTGCCACTCGCCAGTCGTTGTCTGTGGGCATCTCCTCAGCACAGTCTCCCCAGTTGGTGGTGTCTGTGATTTGGCATTCTGGGAAGTGTGTCCTTATCAGAAGGCTGTTTGTTTCTAATGTTGTCTTTGTGTATGTGTTGTCTAATTGTTTCAGGGAACCTATAACGCGATTGGGTTCAGCGGCTAAGATTTTCCTAACCCTGTTAGCTTGCGTGTTCGATTCTATGTTGGAAGTGAACCTCTTCCATGACTTACGACCTTTGGAGCGTAGCCGTTTCTTATATTCCGAGCGGGCACTTCTATAGTTGCTCCAGTCTTCATCTTTGTAAGTGTTCATTGCTCTATTGAAGAGTTTACGTACCTTTATTCTCTGTCTCTCCAGATCCCTACTCCATCCTTTGTTACCGTTTTTACTCGCGTCCGGTGTGGATAGGGGGCACGCCTCTTCGAAGCTTCTGGTGAGACAGTCGGTTAGTTGTGTTACCGCCTGCTCCAGGTTAATGGTATTGTTTATGTGCGATTCTATATTTACCTTATTAAACCGTTGTTTGAGGCCCTCGCGAAACTTTACCTTGTCAGTTTTGCGTGGATTGCGAGTTGGTTCTGGTGCTATGGTGGAGTGTTCTATTTCAAAGCAGATCCACCTGTGGTCAGAGCATGACGCCTCCTCTGATACGCGCCAGTTACTAAAGTTGTTAAGGTTTCCTGATATTAGGGTTAAATCTATAATGGTGCGGCATCTACGCGTCACGAAAGTAGGCTCCGCACCTCTGTTTGCTATGGAGAGGTTCGTGGTGAATAAAAAGTTTACCAAGTCTTCACCTCTGCTGTTGGCTGCTGCCATTCCCCAGAGTGGGTGATGTGCATTTGTGTCTGCTGAGATGATTAGTCGCATGTTTCGTTGCTCACTGTATCTCACCAGGTCAGTTACCTCCTTTGATGGGATCACCTCGTCAGCTGGCATGTACGCTGACGCAATGATAACCGCGTCCTCCGCCGTCGTTCCCCTCTGGAGTCTGGCCGTTGCCAGGTCTCTAGTGCAGAACTCTGCGAGGGTCATTGCTGTTATGTCTCGCGATATATAAATACATGCTCGCGGGTTTGTACAAGTGTTATCAAGTATTAACTTACCAGGTAAGCTTCTGAGACCGCATACACGCCCCGCTCTGATCCACGGCTCCTGGATCAGGGCGACGGTCCCACTGCTCTTTGTCTCCAGCACTCTGCGCAGGTTAGCCGTGGCAGTGAGGCTGTGCTGGAGGTTCGTCTGTGTGAAACTAAGCGGGGTAGGGGTCACCATCATCTGGTTTTCCCTTCTCCTCCACCGCTTGCTCCTCTGTTGGTCTTTCCATACCACTCCTGGGGGGCTCCTGATCCACACTCATCCCCTCCATACAGCTGGAGGTGGACGGTTTGGGGGACGAGTGCGTCGGCCCACCCAGGGGGATTCCCCTCTGGTCGTCGGCTGGTGGTGCGTCCTTCTGCTCTGGGGTATCCGTTAAAGAGCCGTCTCTGGCGTAAAATCGGATGTAGACGCTCCCTAATTGGTAAACGAGTCTACGTCCGTGTTTCAGAAGGATGGGGACTACATTCTCTGGTATTCCCAGAGTCATGAAGAGGTCCTTCTCCATCCTTTGCCGAGTATGGGTGTATACTGTCCAGGTGTTCACGAGGGCCCACGGGTTCTGTCTCACCAGAACCCGATTGACGGCCTCCAGGTTGTTCTTGCAATCCGGGAGGAACAGGGCCGCTCGTATCCTTCTGAACAGTTCACACTGTTTTTTCACCACTAGCTTTGGGCAAGCCGTAGTGGGAATGTTATTGATGGCAGATGTTAGCCAGTTTAGTGTCGGTTCATCCATGCACCACAGCTTAAGGACTCCATCTGCCATGATGGGCTTGCCCTTGAACAGTGGTACGATGGCGGAGTCTGATGGGTCGTAGGCGACTTCCGTGATCAGATCCTCCAGGAACGTCTTCACGGCTTCGGCCTGTTCTACGCTCAGCTGGACACTGTCGGCCCTAGATATCGCGACGCAGAGTCTGTTGTTCAGTATCTCCGCGTAGCTTGTCTGTTCTCGACGAGTGGTGTCCAGCTTCGCTTTCTTGTGCTCCCCTCTCGGGGACACTGTGTCATCTAACCGCGTCCTCTTGCTAGGCTCTGTTCGGGCAGGTGCCTGTGCCGACTTCGCAATTGCAATTGCTGCTCGCTTCTTGCGGTTGACGCGGTTTCTTTTGTTCCTCTGTCCCTTCTCTTTGCCTCTGTGTGCCTCGGAGCCAGCAGTCACTGCAGACAAGTCCGCGGTTCCCACTGTCGGTGCATTCGGCGCCTGAGAGGGATTATTTTTAGCCTCCGGCCTGCTCGCTGTCCGGTATGCGCTCGGTCCTGGTATAGTCGGTCTGGGGTCTTCTGCCATTGGCTTCAGTCCACCAGTTACCGTACTTCCCTTTTCCTTGCGCTCCCTTCTATAGAGTCGGCGTTTCAGCTTCTGTCTCTCTTTCTTGTTTAGCCCCTTCGTGGCGTGGGCCACCTCGAGGTCTTTAGCACCGCTCGGTCCTCCAGCCGACGACTGGTTCCGCTCTGCACGTGCCTCCTTGTGTTCCTTCGGTCTGTTGATGACCTGCCAGGTTGCGGTGTCGTTAGTCGCATCAGCGAATGCCTTCGCGATGCACTCCACCGTCTTGGGGTTTTGTGGGTTGTTAGTTTTATTCTCCATTTTCTGTAACATTTAAAAAGATTCTTCCGATTAGCTCCCCACCCGCCACGGAGCCCGCACCTGGGGGTGTTGAGTTGCAACACCAGGGCTACTAAAACGGATATAGAGAGGGGGTCCCCGTTGCCCACGAGTCCTAACCAAACGCTGCTGGTCGAGGAACGCCAAAAACCCCCTAAGGGCGTCCCCGACAGGCAGCGCCGACTGCAGGCCCCATAGTCCCCCCTCTCTCGCCTAGTGGAGCTGAAGGCTGCCACCTGTGCTGGATAGACATGGCTGGCTAGGCCATGTCCCCCCGTTTCGGTTGAAATTCACACCAAAGAGGAGTGTTGCGAAGGGTTGGCACAAACCGGCCTTCCCCCACTCAGCCTCCAGGTTTGTTGCATCCCACCTACGGGCCCCCCACGCACAGCACTGATTACGTGGGTGGTCATACTCCCACCTGTTATCTTCTTATGTGAGATAGCAGGCCCACAGTGACCTGACCACCTCGTCACTGTAGCTGCCTTTTGGGATTGGATAGGAGTAAGGAGTTGTGTATTGGGAAGGGACTAGGTTATGGAGTACTAGAGGCTCGCCTAAAAGTGTCTGTTACGTCTGTTCCAGATGGGATCAGACCAAGAACGGGCGGCACCACGTGAAGGTACTTTTTAGACTTGTTACGGTTGTCAACACGACCTGCGCTCCTCTCCGTAACCATCTGCCGAGCTTGCTCACCGGACAGGTGGCCAAACTAGGGTTAGTTAGTTTATACAGTATATAAACTACCTAATCCTGCCCACTCTTCCCCTTCATCAGAAGACTGGCCAGATGATGTCATGCTTTCATAATATTCATCAGCCACGGAGTCATTTGAACCGGACGCAGTCATCTCATCTCCCTTACTTATACCATCTGAAATTTGAGAAACATCTTGATTAGAATTTTGTACAATATTAGTATCATTTATTAAAATATTCTCATTATTATTTAATAAAATATCATTGCCATTCATCAAATTCTCATTAATAATATTCATATAGTATTTATCACAGTCATTTTCTGAAACAGGTACATAAAATTTATTCTCTATAAAAGTCACACTACGGGAAACTAGCACGTTTTTAGGATTCGAGGGCTCAGACAAACGATAGCCTTTGCAGGTCTCGCTGTAGCCAACAAAAATAGCCATTCGTGCTTTATCATCAAGCTTGCGTCGTTTTTGTGATGGAGTCAGGTAATACGCTATGCAGCCGAAAACTCTGAGATGAGTCAGGTCCACTGGTGAACCAGTCCAGACTTGCTCAGGCACACAACCCTCTAATGCTACAGTAGGCGATCTGTTTTTAAGGTAGATTGCAGTCATTACTGCCTCTCCCCAGTAGCGGTCACAAAGCTTCGATTCTGCCAGCATACACCTAACTTTATCCATCAAAGTGCGATTAAGACGCTCACTGACCCCGTTTTGTTGTGGACAGTAGGGCACGGTACTCTGGTGTGTAATACCTTCCTTCTTTAAATAATCAGAGAATTTCGTACTAAAATATTCGCCACCGTTATCAGTTCTCAACATCTTAATATGCAATCCCAATTGTTTTTCTACATGTGACTTGAAAGTAATAAAATGGTTAATTACCTCAGATTTTTCCTTCATAAGGTAACCGTATGTTTTGCGAGTGCAGTCATCAGTGAATGTGACAAGAAATCTCGCCCCTCCCCAGCTTGGTACGGGCATCGGTCCACAGACGTCACTATGGATCAGCTGTAGTGGTTTTGTTGCTCGGTGTGCATGTCCAGTAGGATAAGATGCGGCCGACATCTTCCCCTGAAGACATACTTCACAGCTTTCCAGGTTTTGTTCATCCTGAAATACGATACCACCACATGCACCTTTCCGTAGTTGTTTCATACCTTTCACACTTAAGTGACCTAGACGTCTGTGCCATAACTGCGCCGGTAATTTTGCTGCTACTGCGGCTCTCGGTGATTCCTGGCTACTATCACCCAGGAACAAAGAGTGCTCCTTTGTCGAGGGCTTGTCAGTTTTCACACAAACATGCATACACAACTTATATAAACCATTTATACATGCAACACATGCAAAGGGGTTGCCAGTTGTTTCATTTACATAAATAGAACAGCCCTTCCTGTTAAACACAACAGAATAATCTTCCTGAACTAATTTAGAAATTGAAATTAAATTACTTGACAGATTAGGCACATATAAGACATTTGACAAAATCAATGGACTCACCTGGTTAATAACAGATAATTTTATCTGTCCTATACCCTGACTAGTTATTGTTTGGTCATTTGCGACTTTGATAACTGTTTTATTTGGTTCAATGTCCACAAATAAGTTTTTGTCATTAACCATATGGTTGCTTGCACCACTGTCTAAGTAAAAATCGTTTGTATTGGGAAGAATTGTCAAGAAAGCTGACACTAAATGTGTTTCACTAGCACTCGCTGTTGATGCCTTGTTGTTTTTCTTCTCACGCTTAAGTTTGAAGCAACGCGCTTTCACATGTCCTTTCTTTCCACAGTAATTGCACACTAAGTTCACATTTGATTTCTTAGATACAAAAGCTGACCCAGTTTCATTGCTGAGTTTACGTGAATATTCCTGTAGAAGTCTAGCTTTGACTACTTCACTTGACAGTTGATTTGTAGCAGTAATGGCAGCCATGCTTGACACAATGGTATCATATTCCGTCGACAATCCGCTTAGCAAAATTTCTGCTACCTCGGCGTCTTCGATGCTTTTCCCAATATCAAGAAGCTGGTGCACTAAAGTAGTAACCTCTTCAATATATGCACTCATTGATTCAAATTCACTGAACTGGATCCTATGCAATTTCCTGAGAAGTAATACCCTGCGATATAATCCTTTGTCTTCAAAAACCAGTGTGAGATTATTCCATGCTTCGGCAGCTGTCTTTGCATTGCGCACGTACTGGTACAATGACGGCTTTAATGCAAGGCAAATGCGCGCAAGGGCACGTTGTCCGTTTCCCGCATCAGTATCACGCCCTTGAATAACGTCCCAAAGTCCTTCCAAAATGAGTATATTCTGCATTGTGAATTTCCATGTGTGGAAATTGGTAGGGCCGTCTAGCTTCTCCGTAGGTGTGGCGACCACATGGTGTGGTCTCGCCGCCGACGATGTACTGGTGCCTGTTTCCGGCATTTTTGATGTTTTGAGGCGGGCGGTGTTAACGTTACAAAAAAAATATCAAACGATGCTGTCGTTACTGTATAAAAGGCTAGCTCAAAAACTCACGCTCAGATGCACGCTGGTCACATAACCTAATAAGATTCAGCAGAGTTGTGGTGTGAGCGGAGGTGAGCATAGCCACAGTAAAACACAATTCTAAACTTGTACGAATCGTTTATCTATCAAAATAAACATTCACAAGTATGACAGGTACTTGATATAAATTGATACAACAAAATTAATGTAAAAAGCTACAGCCGCCCAGCCATGACACGAAAGTAAGGGAAGAGTGTTGTCATTAATAAAAATATGTTTTAAGGTATACCATACCAAATAGTGATACCATATGTATAAAACTTGACAGTTACTCCTGTAATTAACAAGAATACGCCACTGTGTAGAAAAGGTCGAAGCGACTATCCGTTTTGGTTTAATCGCGCAATCATACAAACCCTTAAGGAAAAAGCAAAATATCATCGACGATTTAAAACGTACGGTAATCCCAGAGACTATTTAACTTATCAAATCTTACGTGCACGTAGTGACAAAATGTTGAGCGATTGCCTGAATCAAATAAAAAAAAACATGCGTGCGTACAAAGTACACATGTCAGAAGTGAAACTTCTTTGGCGAACTAATTTATAAATCTTGTTTATATTTATACCTTTTTCTCTCAATCTTTCTCACTCGCTTGCTCCCTACTCTCACTCCACGGCTAGTTGCTCATGCTACGTTCGCCCTGTCTTACTCTCTCTCAATCGGTCTCGATCACTCTCTCTCTCTTTTCCGACACTTCCGTTGCATACCGGCGTGACGTTTCATCTGTAAAAATTTTACCCTCATGCGCGTAAAGAAGTTTCACTTCAATAAATGCTAAAACCCAAATTAAGAAAAACCCCAAATACTTTTGGACATTTGTCAAGTCGTTGCGAACTAATAGTGGGGATATCCCTGATGAGATGTTTCATGGGAACCAAAACGCACAGGGTGGTCAATGTATCGCAAATCTGTTCTCTGAATATTTCCACTCCACTTATAATGATCCTGATCGTCGACGAACCCTCAAGTCATCACACTTCTTTGAGCTCATGCTACCTTTCTGAGTCGGATGTTTTGACCTCACTTAATTTGCTTGATCCAAACAAGGGTCCGGGCCCGGATGCTATTCCTCCTTTATTTCTCAAATCCTGCTCTTTACAACTTGCAAAGCCTCTACAAATTATGTTTAACAAGTCTCTCTCGTGTGGTGTATTTCCAGCTAAATGGAAGTCAGCACACGTCACACCGGTACATAAAAAAGGAGATCTTGCGGACGTTTGTAACTATAGACCGATTTCAATTTTGTCATCCATAGGCAAGTTGTTTGAATCAATCGTCCAGAAGAGGATGCTTTTCCATTTGAAACCTTTATTCATCCCGCAGCAGCATGGATTTTTACCAGGAAGGTCGACAGCATCGAACCTTCTTGATTTTGTCAGTGACATAACAGATAGATTCTAGAATAAACATGAAACTCATACAATTTACACGGACTTTTCAAAGGCGTTTGATGTTGTCGATCATAGGTTGTTGATACAAAAGCTTGGTCATGCTGGAATTTGTGGTTCATTGTTACGGTGGTGCGAATCTTACCTCCAAAACCGCTCTCAGCTTGTGATGGTTCGAGGATTTATCCCTGCCAAGAGAAGTACCTTCGGGTGTACCGCAGGGGTCTCACCTTGGACCTCTCTTTTTCCTCATTTTTGTCAACGATTTATGCTCCAAAGTAACCTCAAAATATCAAATGTTTGCAGATGATCTTAAACTTTACAGAGAAATCTATACTCATGACGATATAATTCTTCTGCAGAGTGATATTAACACAATTAACAGCTGGTGTGTTCGCAACAAGATGGTGCTTAACTCATCGAAATGTTTTTAGTTAAACTTTTCACGGAAAAATAAGCCTGTTAAAACCATGTATTTCATTAACGGTATCCCCATAGTGGAGGTTTCGAGCATGCGTGACTTGGGTGTCATTGTTGATGCTCAATTAAACTTTCGAGAACACATCGACTTTTTAGCAAGAAAAGCTCACGGTTGTCAGGATTCGTAATACGACAAACAAGTTTTTTTAATGACTTTGAGATCCCGGTCATCCTTTTCAACTGTTATGTGCGTAGCCTTCTGGAATACTGCAGCCCCATCTGGAGCCCTTCTTATGCTGTGCACATTAATCGACTTGAGAGACTTCAGAAACGGTTCATTTACCATCTTACTTATTCACGTAAACTTTGCCGCCTTCTGAAAACGTACGATTCAAGACTTCAACATTTTAAAATGTCTCCTTTGGAGAAGCGAAGAAATATAGCTGATGTGGTATTTTTGCATAAATTGGTTAATGGTATAATTGATAGCCCCAATTTACTTGAAAGAATACAAATTATGGTTCCTCGTTCTTCCAGCCGTCTACACTGTAGAAAAACGTTCAATCTGCCTTATTGTCACGCAAACTATGGCCAACATGCACCTGTGTATCGAATGTGCTCATATTATAACAACGTTTGTAGTAATACCGACATCTTCGCTTCATCGGTCTCTTCTTTTAAGAGACTTTTGTACTTGGAGTAATTTGTTTAATTTGTTTTCTTTTTTCTACTGTATTAACTGTTCACACTCAAAACTCAAAATTTTAATTATTGTAATGTTTACCTTTTAGAATTTTTTTTTTGTTGCATTTTATATTGTCATCTTACACAACTTTACCTATTCATTATTTCATTTTACACTACTTAATTTTTTGTGCATGCTGTGTTCACTCCTAGAAGGACGTACACATAGTATGGTCATCATTGTTAACCTGTTTTAAGCTTTTCCTGTGTATATCCAGTTCAGTGAACCTAATAAAAAAAAAAAAAATTTTTTTTTCATGAATGAGAAATGCGATTCTAGAATAGAAATCGTCAATGTTACGCAAATTGAATCAATGTTTATAAAAAAGGTTCATTGCATTCGCAAATTAATGTCGTTCTGATATTGTAACTAGCCTAGACGTGTCGAATATCACAAACTGACTTTAAAATCTCGAGTGTTCTATGGCAAATGCTTAATCTCACAAAATATTGCAAGTAAGTATAGAGATATATTACAAAATATTATTAAAATAATGAATATATTTATCAAAATCGGTATTGAAAAGAAAATATATTTTTGTCTTAAATAAAAAATAGGAATAGGTAATGAAAAATTAAAATATTCTAATATCCATGTTATGCCTGTTGTAATGAAGCTCTTTTTCGTGCAAACGCGACGACTTATTGTTACAAATCTACGGAAAAGTTTTTCCGCAAAATCTTCGTTCGTTTCAAAATACTATGCATTTAATTATTTTTTTAATTGTGTCCTGTAAATGAAAACGTACGTTCAAATATTGTGTGACATTATCAGTATATACAATCAATTAATTTATACTTTTGTCGTGTGGCAAATGTAACGGTGCAGCGCCAAGGAATATTATTAAGTAGGTATAACTATTGTGTCATCGCCATTGAAGACCGAGAATAACCTAACAAAACTTATTCACAGTAGACCTCGCGATCAGAGGAGAGCTTAACCAATATCATAATAGGACAATAAATGGCGCTATAGCAAATTTCCCCCCATTTTACCCCCTAACAAAAATCCTTTAAAAAAGTTATAAATACAAAGTACCTATATACCAAATCTCATAAAAATCGGTCGAGAAACGCGGCCTGCAGCCCGGAATCAAAATCTGTACAAAAGCAAAAGCGGCCTCTTAAAGGGAGACCTTGGCTTCGCTCGGTCAATTATTATCATACTTATTCATATCTAGGCATACTGTACGAATCCCAAAAAACCACTTCGAGGACTAGGTATAAATAAAAGACCTCATTGTGTTCAAATAGATGCATCAAATGCAATCCCAATGATAAGTGATATTACAAACAAAGTACGTTTGGGTACTTGGCGGGGCAGAGAATAATGTCACCGCGATTCAGCCTAGTTGCGCTCATTTGCCAACGCCATCTATTATAAAAGTTCGGAACTAAAACTACAAATTGATTACAAATCGAACACATACTAATATTTTAAAGCGGAAAACTTTGTTTGTTTGGTTGTAATGAATAGGCTCCGAAACTACTGAACCGATTTGAAAAATTCTTTCACTGTTGGGAAGCTATGCTATCCCCGCTACACATAGGCTACCTTATATCCCGTAAAAAATAATGGTTCCCGCGGGATAGTAGTTAACGCGGGTGAAACCGCGAGGTGCTTCTAGTCAACGATAAAGAGAAGATGTTCAGTTCTGTTCAGTTGGGCGCTGCCAGTATCGACATAACTGCAATCATAATTAACTGAACACAGATTGAGCGTGTTACACGATTTTGGAATGCTAATATTACTTATACGTTAAATATTATTGTAAGACGAAAATTGTAACAAAGCATTTAACATTTAGCTTGCTGAAATATAAGCCCCCTCCCCTTAAACATATGTGATATATGAAGTTACATTTAACTGTTGCATTTCTGTGTTGTTTATAAAAAATTTATACATAAATTGTTATGAATATCTAAAGAATTTCAATGTTTATGAAAACGCCATCTATCAGCCAATATGAGGTACTAACTGTCTGCAGTAAAAAATGCTGAGGCTTTCAATGTTTTTGCGTAATGTATGTTAATGTAAGTGTGCAAATATGTATAAATGTATGTATGTACAGAGGGCGGGAGTGGGGGCGGCTGGTGCTAGACTAGTTATTGTAATGACTAACGAAATAAACCATTATAACTTGACCTTTGGTGTTAATTGAACTCTGTGAAATTGCTATCTATACCTAATATTATAAAGAGGAAAGTTTTGTTTGTTTGCATTGAATAGGCTTCGAAACTACAGAACCGATTTGAAAAATTATTTCACTGTTGGGAAGCTACACTATCCCCGGGTGACATAGGCTAGTTTTTATCCCGTAAACATTAACGGTTCCCGCGGGATAGCAGTTAACACGGGTAAACCGCGAGGCGCTCCTATCGGCTATTCTGCGTCGAACGGCGCATCGTGCTGTCGGTGCGTGTCCATTGATAGCACTCGTGATAACTGTTATCTGCACTCCGATGAACTCTGAACTAAGTATTTCATGACATAATATCCATTGACGTCAACGCCCTGCTCGGATAACCTCCCTTGTCGACTGATGGTACGCGCACCGCTTTGTTCCTACATCTACTATTATCTTATTTATATTAGTAAAAGAAAGTCGCGTTAGTTACACTTTTTATCACTCAAGACCGGCTGAAAATTGGTAGGAAGGTAGCTGAGAACCAGGAGAAGGATATAAGATATTTATCCCGTTACTACAGGAAACATTTTGAAACTGGGAATAATATATCGTCGGTGGCCAGCGAGAAGTCATTAATTGCAAAAATCTAGTTCGTAGATAATCGCGTTTTAAACTTTTTTCGTACTTATAATCGGCTTGGCTCATCAACGCTTATAGTTACAACAACGGTTTGTATAAATGAATTATTGACGTTTTTACTCTGCACCTGAATGTTCAATAAATTATTTAAATATCTTCAACGTTACTAAGATAGATAATAAAAAGTAAGTTAGTTAATTATAGCATAACCAAACATAAAAACTTGGGTAAGAGGGATAACGAATAATGAATGCAAAAAGTAACTAAGTGACCTTGATGAAAAATGCTGTTCTGGTAATATTATTGATATCACACGTTAGTAAAACGATGGTCATACATTACTCAAGTACCGTTAGTTAAGTTTTATAGGCAGATTTTTTTACTTGAGAGCTAGTCATGTACTTCTGACATTGTTGTATTATCTAGAAAACTTATAAAATAGCTCGTTTTGTCTATCCATAAGGTAGATAACGGGCTTTAAAACACTTTGACATCATTAACTCATTTTGGTTAAAAATGTCAGTTAGTGACTTCTTGCTGGCCACCGACGATATCTGGTAAAATCGGGTTGTACAGTTGACTAACTAAGTATCACTCATTTTGACTCATAAAGACAATGACAGGACAACGTCTGTCGGGTCAGCTAGTGATAGATAAACTTGTTCCCGTTTGCGGTCAAACGACAAAGATTTGATAATGGTTAGGTACGGATAAAAGTAAAACGGTACAGAGATACTTAGTTTTAATTGAATGGATTATGTTTGTAAATTTTACAGCACTAAACCTACACATAATACTTACCCACTGTTATAGGTACATAATATGAGGCAATAGACAGGATTTGAAAGCAGTGGCGACACCTGGGAATATACGGACTTTAATATTATTTTACACGTAGGGGAAGCTGTTGTACGTCAGACCGTGTTGTACCTAGGCCAAACACAATTTTTCGAAAAATCCCGGGTTTTAAATTCATGTTGTCTATGGCAGTCAAAGCACTCTTTGTCAACTCTATCGTGAAGTTAGTTGTGATTCGCCGGCGCCGCTTCAGTGCAGAGAAAAAGGTAATTCATTATTTCTTGTTCAAAAAGTACGTTTTTCGGGCTTTCATTTTGGTATTTGTATTTAGCAGAATGTACATTTATTAAAAATGTTTTATTTACTCTCTAATCTCAGTATATCTAGGTAATAGATGGAGTAGGTATTTATTGCAAACCTCAACTTTAAGTGTATTTTTATGAAGATTGTTATAGAAATTGATGCGAGTGGTACCTTAGACACCCAACTAACTATGTACCTTGGACTTTGATCGTATTATGGAAATATTTTAACCTCAAAATTTACTTAAAAACGGGGTTTCTCAAAAACTGCTAAGCCAAATAGGTACCTATATTTATGAAACATACATGATCTGATGTGAATATAATAATATGGATGATTATTATAGAGACAAAAGACTGTTGGTAAGGGTTTTTTTGAAAGATGTATTTTTACTGAGTTAATAATAATTATTAATTACTGTTTTTGATATGATCAGTCATTGGTTGTAGTTAAATAACAAATAAAAATAAAACTTACTCCGTACAGTAATTATATATAGTGTATTATCTTCATTTTATTCTAGTTTGTCCAAAGTACAACTGGCACGGGCCAAAGTACATCAGGGATGTTGTACCTTGGACAGTTTTCCCTTTTTTTTTGGAACGGCTTTTGCTCTCAACTTAATGCAAAATACACAGATTTTATTAGTTTCGTATGTAGTTGAATAACTGATCTTTGTATTTATGCATATTTGAAAGACCCTAAACTTTCCATTAATTTATGAAAAATGAAAATGTAAAAAACTGGCCTAGGTAAAACAGCTTCCCCTACCAATAAACCTTCTTTTTCGGTTTAATTTAAACATAATAATTGATAGGCCACACTATCGTCATCGTCAACGCCCACCAAAACCAAATTAAACCAAAATTATAAAACAGATGAACGTCAAAAATCGGTTATTCAATGCCATATCCCAACTATGAGGCTACACTTACGGAGAACGTCAAACAACGGGATTTACGGGATATTCAATGGGATATCACGATAGGTGTTGCCTCTGCATAAGAATCATATTATCGAGTGTCCTAGATCGATTAAGGGTTTCGTATTTATTTACAGTGCAAGGGTTTGACGTAGGTATTTATCGAGTTGCTAACAAAGGTTTAGTTAGTTGATATAAAGAATAGTCTTATCTTTTGACAGAGATGATAATATTATATCCAGGGGCAACGGACCTCCGCAAGCGGAGTAGAGTCGAGCCGACATACGAGCGCCACGGCCGCCATGCCACAGCGCCATGGCCGCCATGCCACAGCGCCACGGCCGCCATGCCACAGCGCCACGGCCGCCATGCCACAGCGCCACGGCCGCCATGCCACAGCGCCACGGCCGCCATGCCACAGCGCCACGGCCGCCATGCCACAGCGCCATGGCCGCCATGCCACAGCGCCATAGCCGCCATGGCGTGTGCTGGCGGTCGATCTAAGCATTGCTTATTGCAAATCACTGCCATGTTTTAGAAATATTAGGTCCGGAGTCGAAATAAAAATCGAATGGATATATTTTGATATTTATTTATAATTATGGGTGCAATTTTACAATAGATAATATTGTTATCCCATGGATAGTATATTAGTTACCTACAATGCTATACTACAACAGCTTATTTGAAAAATTAAAATAACATAACCTAAGTAGGTCTAGCCAGATAGTGTATTATATGTATATAATAGCCGTACTTAATGAACTTCGACGAGTTTCTCGACGAGAAAGAAACGAGAAATTCTCGTTTCATGCGCGGCGGAGTTCTCAGCCGGGGGCGGGGGTGCTCCACTGCGGAACAAGAGCCGGCAGCGGACGGAGGCGGCAGGAGACAGCCGCCCCGGGGCAGCTGGAACGCACAGGCGCACCGAACATTCAATACAAGTTTGTACATAAGATTACAGTTTGCTATGTCTGTCTGTTTGCTCCGGCTAATCTCAGGAACGTCTGGATCGATTTTGACGGGACTTTCACTGGCAGATATCTGAAGTTTTGAGTATTGTAGTAAAATTATGCTAGTTCTACTTAAATAGTCAACGCGGCTGAACCAGCTAGTATCCAGGACACAGCTAGTAATACCTACATACATGAAAAAGCTATTTCATTTTGTACTATTTTCAGTGGAATACGTCTTTAGTCTTCTGACAATACTATCCATTCTAGACATCGATCAACATGAACGAGTAGTACCAGTAGGTAGGTACTGAACGTGCTGTATTACCTCAATGTTAAACTGCAGCGGGACAGTCGAAGCGGATCTCTGCTGCTGTGGCCCCGGCGTAAGAGAAGTATATGTAGTTGACGGCTCCGAGGCTCGCGTCGTCGTGGGATATCAGCGCAGTGCTGTCCCCCTGCTTGCCGAACTGCAGGGTGCCTGAACAGTGGACGTGTGCGCTCAGAGCAAGGCACACACAACATGCTGGTGGTTGAATTGAGAACCTTCTCCGTTTTGAAGTCGCTTAATAGGAGCTATGCTTCCTGGCGCCGTGACATCTCCCTGCCCCGCGGCTTCGCTCGCACTGTTACCCGTTTTTCAGCGGAAAAGCCTTTTGCTATCAATCTTAGCTATGTGCACACACGGCTGCTCTCCGCAGTGTATGGCGGTGCACGCTACTGCCACAGTGTTCAATCATTATAATTAATTATTCTAGTATATACTACACCCACGCTCTACTTCCCCTCCCCCTCCTCCCCCCCCCTTTTACTCTCAGAGCACCATAGAGACGAGTCTGTAACACAATCTAAGAAGAGCTGCAACTTACCGTTGTCTATTCTGATGTAGAAGAACCTGAAGTCAGTAGCGGAGAGTAGGCCGGGAGTGGAGACGACTGCAACCCGGGCCCAGTGGCCACTGGTAGACTTGTATAAATACGTGTGTTGATTGTAGTCGTATCCAATCTCTGTTGATATTAAACAATAAACATTATAAATATAACTAACATTATAAATTAACATCATGGGTTTCCAACAAAATTCTACAAAACCTATTTTATGTTGTTAAAGCCTAGTGAGAGGCTGCCAAGCAGAAGTTCGCGGGTTCAAATCCCAGTGGGGGCACATAACGTACCGTGATTCTTGTAACAACATAAACACGTAATTATCATTCGCTTTTCAGCGAAGGAAAACATCGCGAGGAAACCCACTGACGCGAGGATTATTTCGGAGGTATGCATGTTACCCACCGAGCCGGGCGGGTCCCCGTGGTGGAGCACAGCTCATCCTCCTGCCGGCAGTGAAGCGCGCCCCGGGCCCAGCAGTGGGCGGATGTGCGTTGCGACATTGAGCGAGTGTTATTATTGTTATAGACTTAGAAATATTGTTGTAGAGCATAATGAGGTGGTTAGGTACACACCTATGTAGTATCGAATATCCGCGGTGTCTGCGCTTCCTGTATCCGTCAGCAGGATTTCCACGTCTCCCTCCGCCCGCACCCCGAGGCGCGCCTCGAGGAGCGCGAGGCGGCCGGCGGCGTCCCTCCGCAGCGCGGCGCGGCCGAGCGACTGCAGCGAGTAGGCAGGAGACGCGCGGTTACTGCCGTCCAGGGACACCTCCTTACAAGGCAACTCTGGAAACAAAGTCACGCTTTACTATTGATGCTTTTGCGAAATTTCGAATGAACCTATGAATTTAATGGATTGTATTACCTACCATCAGGTGTAGATAAATAGATAACTCTTTAATACCAAAATGTAGGTACAGAACACAGGAAGGACAAACTTAACAATAGGTACAATGGGCGGATCTGTACCAGCCGACCTTGGATGGACAAGACCTTTGCATTTTGTACCGACCTGTTTATCTTCGTCGCGTTGTTTGTCCGCGATGGACTCCTGAACTAAGGAACCAGTTTGATCTAACTTGAAAGATAGGATAGCTTAGGGTCAGAGTGGCATCAGTGGCTCATTTTTTTTCAGAGCTTTGTAGCTGCTTAGGTTTTCATGTTATTGAAATGAAACCTTTACTAAACGTAAGATATTATGTTCAAAGGCTTTGTTTTATTCATAGATTCGGAATAGCTACGACAAATACCTACTTAATTAATAACGTTTTTATAAAAGATTTCGTTTGATCCACTGTATACTTGGGGGTGTACACAGTGAAACCATCCTAATTACACAGTGGATCAAGCAAAAAATGTAGGAAATTATCCTATTTCACTGTATACATAGAGGAAAGGACGCGATTTTGGAATGCAGATTGTCTTAAATGAACAAAATAAAACACCGTAGGTACTTATAGTTATGAAAGTACACTTATACTTCATTTGATTATGAAATCAATTGATATTGAATATGAAATGTATTTATTATTTTCAATCAGCCTTATGATCTTTTAGACATAGGTAACGCGCTTCGGTAACTCTAATCAGTCCTCTAAAGTGAAATTCTGAATCTAAGTATATTATATATTTTTTTCATCTGTAGAGTACCTAAACACTTAACCAATTGCAGTAGGTACACAGTGAATCGCGATCCACTGTGTACTGCCAACGATTGAGCCACTGAGTACCGATCTATCTTTTGGTTTTCAAACATGTACCAACGAAATTCTACTTTAGTTAGGTTAGATTGGATAATGCTATGATATTACAAAATATACGTGTATTTCAGAAAAATAACGATAAATATCTTATTTGGAATAGGTAAAGAAGCAAAAAACGAAATAATGTATATTTTTTATTAACTTTTGCCCACCTAAAATCAATAAACAATTTTTTGGAATCAATAAGCGCGGGAGCGGCTCGCTGGCTAGTTTAGACTTGATGGCATCGGAGGACGGTACTTATGTGAAAAAGACGCACAGATATACCTTTCCTATTCGGAGAAACAGAAAATTTTCTCTGTACCCACTGTTGTGACTGTTCCCACTTTGACCCTACATCTCGATTATTAATTTATAGTCGCAATAACAAAAAGCTTAGCCACAGCAATGCGTAGCCGTGTCTGCTAGTAGTCTATAATGATAAACCTCTACAATAGAGGTTTATTTTTCACACCTGATGCTCAAAAAGAGTGTCATATTAGATCAGCTTAGCGGGACCAAACGAGGTTGTTGGGCACTAGGGAGGGAAAGTATTTTTTTTTTCAATTTTCCATTTTGACATAATTACTTAGATAAAAAGAAGGGTATCTTAATGCATAAACCGTGCGAAGCCTATACAGTTTACTTTGTAATGAAACTGTAATCTCGTCTATATTTCTGGCGATCATTGGATGTATGCTATGTATACGTGTGTGTTAAGATCCAAGGTTTACGTGGATGATATAAATATGAATGAAAAACGAGATTTCTACGTAACAATTACTGTCGACTTGACTTGACTTCTTGATTATGCTTTTGTGTCTAGTAACAATTACTGTATATACGGAATGAATACATACCTACCTACATCAACATTGCACAATTTGCATATTGGACAGATACTATTTATTTATTTTTATTCATGGCTTCGTACGGTTTATGCATATAGCCAGTGTCAAGTATTTTATTAAGATACCTGCGGGTTACAAGGGCCGGCGTCTAACAAGGGCCACTATTATAAAACACACTTTTTACGGTTTTATAAGGTTCCTCTCATGCACACATATAAAGGGCCAATAGGGAAGCTAATATGCTCGGTTGTGTCGCTTTACGATCTGCCATCTTGTCAGTCGCAACTAATCCGCCCAGGCGGTTAACCTGCATCGCTACACTATAAAACTTCCACGAAATCAAAAAATTGTAAGTAATAATACAGCTTTCTGTCTATAAAATTTGCTGTTGTACCGTTCTTATTAGTAATTTGAGCTGCCTTATCTAGGTGAGTTTAATCACTATCATGCTTTTTAACAATTTTACATTTAATCTTTTAAAATATGTCTCATCGCCTAATAAGGGCCACACATAAGTCGTGTAAATAGAGCCGGCCCTTATTAGGCTCTTAGATTTACTAGATATTAGCACCAAAAATCGTCTAAATCGATCCCACTGAAAAACCGTCGTGGACTTTGGATACTGCAACAATTACAAAACGCAATGTCAGCTGTTCAAAGTGGATCTATGTCCCAACAGTTAGAAGCAGCGCGGTATTCTATTCCCAGAAAGACTTTGTCAAACCATTTCAAAGTTGGAAAAGTTGATAAACAAAGGGCGTCTCTCTTCTCTTGAATTAACATTCATACAAAGCGTGAGTTAGTTCGAAACGATAAATAAAATGAGATAAAAATAGAAAACTTAGCGTTAAGAGTGATTTATCTAAAAAAAAGAATAATTTCATGTGGTCCTTATTATCGTACCTATGTTTAATAAGAGACACAGAGAGGGTTTTCTTAAATACTGAAAATGTTTAAGAACTGTGAATGAAACCCCAAAAATTGCACTTTTTCGGACTATGAATAAAGTTAATCTTCTATAAATGTCCTGTTTTATATTCCTATTTCTCAATTATGGAAATTACATAAATTTTAATTAAGGTGGCCCTTGTTTACCGCAGGTACCTTATTTAAGTATTTCTTAATTTCACATTAAGAAAGTCACAGCAATATAGCAAATCGTGGTCAAGTAGTCAAATCAATTATTTACATCGTCATAGTCACGATTCAGTAAAGTAGTGGATGCTTTACTGAAACTTCCTGGAGTTTTGGAAATATGCGAAATGACACGTTTTTTGAGTTTGTTTAATTCGCCTACACTCGTGGACGTTAACGAACACTTAACGATTGATATTCCACCCACATGACACATTAACACTTGAAGAAACACAAGTTTGAGAAAATAATACAAAACCAACAACGTCTCACTATCGGATTCCCGCCAAAACTCCGACAGATACTAAATAGGTAGTAAGAGAAAAAGACAAAAGTGTTGCCAACCGGCATTATAAAATTTCCTCTAAAACTAACAGTGTGCGTTTGCGAATATTAGAATAAATTTAAGAAGTTTGTAATTGCCGCCTATAATCTGTAGGTGTGTGTAGAATTATGACAACAATGCAACTTGGTTTTAAAAGATTGAATTTGATTATTTTTTAATTTGAAAGTGAACGTGACTACTTGTGAAATATTCTTACGTTTTTTAATTGTATATCATTATATTTCTCGCAATCTCGGTGTGAACAATTGTGTGTTTTACGCGGGTCTCAGACGACTCACTCATACTCGATTCTATGTAAAGTATGTAAAGTACCTACCTATGTAAAGTAAATAATGAGTCGTTTTCGTCCCTTGTAAAACAATCTACTATTTATAGTTTACCACACTGCAAGTAGGCCACACTGTAAAAGACCCAAAAAAAAAACAGATTAAAAAAAAACACACTGCTAGTCAATTTACAGACAACTTACTGGATGGACATCCACTACAGATATGTAGTGGATGCTTTACTGAAACTTCCTGGGAGCTTTAGAAATAATCCAAAACTACCATTTTTTGGGTTTGTATCACGCACTCGTCCACGTTAACGAAAATTAATTGATTCATTATGGTTCTTTCTAATACTACACAATGACATGGTCACCCGAAGAAACAATTTCATAAAAATACAAAATCAACAAGTTCGTGTTACTCTCAAGGCACCGACGCATCCCCGCCAAAACTATTATACTTAGGTAGCAGGTATATACATATTGTTGCGGTGTCTGGGTTATTGGAAAAGGCACCATCTATGGAGGAGTAGTAGGAGCTAGCTCACTGTGCGGCCGCTTGTATTCGAACAGCGCCATCTCTGGACAAGAGATCGTACTACTCGTCAGGTGCTAGAATGTTGCCAGAGAGAAATGGCCCTAGCTAGACGCGACCACTACAGTGTGGGTGTAGAGACATTCAGTGAGTAACGGACTCCTGTCGTCGTTCCTGATTAAATCGAGGTTCTGCGTGTGAAACCGGAATATTTATTTCACACCTCATGCTCAAAAAAGGGGTCAGATTAGCTCAGCTTAGCGGTAGCAAACGAGGTTGTTGGGCACTAGTGATTGAAAGTAGTTTTTTTTTAAATTTGATTTCGTATTATCAACAGGCTGAAGATTCGACTTTTAAATTTTCCATTTTAACATAATTACTTAGAAAAAAAAGAAGAGTATCTTAATGTACAAACCGTGCGAAGCCTAAACAATTTACTTTTTTAAATGAAAGTGTAATTCTCGTCCACTTTTTTGGCGATCATAGGATGTATGCTATGTGTACGTGTGCGTTTGCGAGCATTAGATAATTTTAAGAAGTTTGTATATGCCGCCTATAATCTGTAGGTGTGTGTAGAACTTTGACAACAGTGCAAATTGGTTTTGAAAAATTGAATTTGATTATTTATTTATTTGAAAGCGAACGTGACTATTTGTGAAATAATCTTAGCTTTTTTTAATTGTATACCTACTTATTATATTTCTCGCAATCTCTGTGTGAAAAATGTAATGTTTTACGCGGGTCTCAAACGACTATTACTCGATTCTAGAACGACATACTCGATTCTATGTGCCACACTCGCTACGCTCGTGAGTCGTGAGGCAAAACATCGAGTAATGTATGAGTCCTTTTCTGCTCTTGTAAAACAAACTACTATTCCTATCCGGAACCCCCAGCTTATATTAATATTTCCGCGCACTGTTAAAATAAGTAGACTAAATCGACGACCTCCCAACGAGGCATCATGCATCTAGACAGATAACAAGTGGTTCAACTTACGAGCTTGTAGGTTTGCTCGAACATTTATAACGCCGACCACTGCACTAATTAAACTGAGTTTCAATAAAAATATGCACACCACACTCATGTTTGCGAGTCACTGCCTAGTTTCACTATAACTACAACATGCCGACTCTTCATTATATATGCTCGTAGTTATCTTATCTGCAAATGAACTTATTAACCTTCGATAGGTCTGCTCGGGTAAAAACTCGACTATGGCAACGCGAAAATTAGGAATATTTATAATAGCAGCTCGGAACAGTACCTAACTATACATGTCAGACTGTCTACATACCTACATACATACCGTCTGGATACATTAGTTTTGCGGTATGTCCTTTTACATTGGGGAAATTCAACACACAATATCACGAATGTATTTTCGTACCAAAGAAGTGTACCTATCTGAAGGGCAGTCTGTAGCGCTCGTCCACTTGACTCGTGTAGAGCACTCTTTAAAAAGCGGCCAAGTGCGAGTCGGACTCGCCCATGAAGGGTTCCGCAACAGCAAGAAAATAATAATATAATATTAATAATTCAGCCTGTAACTGTCCCACTGCTGGGCAAAGGCCTGCCCTCACTTTCGTGAGTAGGATTAGGCCATAATCCACCCCGGGGGCCCGGTCCGGGTTGGTGGCAGCAAGAAACATGATCAATAGTTCTAGTAGTTCGTTGTAACTTTGATCGATGTTTTAATAATATCGTAGTGTATTTTTTTACGATTTATAATAATAATAATAATAATAATAATCATTTATTTCAATCCACAAGAATCATATTATATACTTTAGAAGTTATCATACCTATATTACCTATAAATTTAGAAAAAAAAAAAAAAAAAAAAAAAAAAAAAAAAAAAAAAAAAAAAAAAAAAAAAAAAAAAAAAAAAAAAAAAAAAAAAAAAAACACATAATACTCTAGCTGTCAGGCTACTGCCAGTACATGAGTCTTGCAACAATGGTTCATATACTGGCAATCAAACCTATCAGCAAATGCCTTCAGAATCGTGCCAGGGCCGCCCCGAACCCGGCGCACCAGGGATGCGCACCGTTTTCGCATGATGGCGTGGAAGCCATCTACACGAGCCTCGGTGAACATTCCTGAGGCGCTACAGAACCGTGGCAGCCCCAACAAAATCCTGAAAGCGTTATTATATTGAACGCGTAGGGCGCTGTATTGTCTTTGCGCATAACTCACCCACAGGGCGCTCGTGTAGAAAGAAGTACAAAATGCTCTGAAGAGAGTTATTTTAACGTCTCTCGAACAACGAGCGAACCTGCGGGCGATCATATTCGCTCTCACAGACAGCGCTCTACGCTCTCTCTCTATGTCTGCATCATCCCTCAGGTCAGAGGTGATCAAATGTCCTAGATATTTAAATTGTTCAACCCTATTAAGAGGTGTATCATATAGCTTAATAGCTGGTACTTTATCCGGACACTTTCCTCTGGCCTGAAAGACCATACATTCACTCTTCTTCACATTATACACCAGCCCGTGGCTGCGAGCGTACTGTTCACATAAGCCCAGCAGTTTGGACAATCCACAAACTGACGCGCTCAGCAGCACCATGTCGTCTGCATAACTAATATTATTAAGACAAACATCATAAATATGGCAGCCGACATGAGTGCTGCTGAGCTGCTCGATCAGAGCATTAACATACAAGTTGAACAGCTTGGGCGAGGTCAACCCCCCTTGCCTCACCCCGCACTCCAACCTGTAGGGCTCCGAATAGGTATCACACCACCGAACAACATTTACCTGGTTAAGATACCAGTATTTAAAAATTTCTGTTATTTCATAAGGCATATGGAGATCTTCAAATTTTTGCCATAAATTTTTATGACGTATAAAATATTTAGCCATAAAATATTTATGACGTATAAAAATAAACTACTAACTAATCTCGTTCAAACCAATTTTCGGTGGAAGTTTGCATGGTACCTACCTACATCATTAATATTTTTTAGTTTTATCTTTCTCTTATTTTAGAAGTTACAGGGGGGGGGGGGGCACATTTTACCACTTGGAAGTGTATATTGCGAATCTATTCAGTTTAGAAAAAAAATGAAATTAGAAACCTCAATTTTATTTTCAAGATCTATATCCATAGATACCCCACACGTATAGCTTTGATGAAAAAAAAATTCTTAATGCAATCTTAATGCCGTTCACAGAATACATCTACTTACCAAGTTTCAACAGTATAGCTCTTATAGTTTCTGAAAAAAGTGGCTGTGACATACGGACCGACAGACAGACAGACGACATGACGAATTAAGGGTTCCGTTTTTTGCCTTTGGCTACGGAACCCCAAGAACTTAACATTTTGACTTTGACGGGTCTGTATGTTATGCAAAAACAAAATCGGCCTCTTAAAATGGAGACCTTGGCTTCGCTCGGTCAATTATTATCAAACTTATTCATATCTACACTAATATTATAAAGAGGAAAACTTTGTTTGTTTGGTTTCTCTGTTTGTTTTGGTAGTTTCCCCGAAACTACAGAACCGATTTGATAAATTCGTTCACTAATGGGAAGCTACACTATCATCGGGTGACATAGTATTAGGCTACTTTTTATCCCGTAAACATTAACGGTTCCCGCGGGATAGCAGCTAACACGGGTAAACCGCGAGGCGCTTCTATCGGCTATTCTGCGTCGAACGGCGCATCGTGCTGTCGGTGTGTGTCCATGGATAGCACTCGTGATAACTGTTATCTGCACTCCGATGAACTCTGAACTAAGTATTTCATGACATAATATCCATTGACGTCAACGCCCTGCTCGGATAACCTCCCTTGTCGACTGATGGTACGCGCACCGCTTTGTTACCTACATCTACTATTATCTTATCTTATTCTTTAATCTTATATCTTTAAATGAGCAATTCTTGTATGTATATATTATTATATTATATATAATTGGAATCTCGGAATCGGCTCCAACGATTTTCATGAAATTCAGTATATAGGCGGTTTCGGGGGCGATAAATCAATGTAACTAGGAATCATTTTTAGAAAATGTCATTTTATTCGTGTTTTTTTAAGGTTTTTTGGCTTTAAATAACCAGTTCATATTTTTTTATTATTCTATCGGTAAGATCGTAAAATATCATATTTCATCATTGAATTAGTAATTCGTAGGTACTTAAATATAATTTCCAAAAAACACAATTTATAAAAAAAAAAACGAGCAACGCTCGGTCATCCAGATATTTTATATTAATAGGACAACGTCTGTCGGGTCAGCTAGTGATTGATAAACTTGTGCCCGATAGCGGTCAAACGACAAAGATTTGATAATGGTTAGGTACGGATAAAAGTATTACGGTACAGAGATACTTAGTTTTAATTGAATGGATTATGTTTGTAGATTTTACAGCACTAAACCTACACATAATACTTACCCACTGTTATAGGTACATAATAATATGAGGAAATAGACAGGATTTGAAACCAGTGGCGACAACTGGCAATATACGGACTTTAATATAATGTTACACGTACCAATAAACCTTCTTTTTTGGTTTAATTTAAACATAATAATTGATAGGCCACACTATCGTCATCGTCAACGCCCACCAAAACCAAATTAAACCAAAATTATAAAACAGATGAACGTCAAAAATTGGTTATCAACGGCAATGTCAATGCCATATCCCAACTATGAGGCTACACTTACGGAGAACGTCAAACAACGGGATTTACGGGATATTCAATGGGATATCACGATAGGTGTGGCCTCTGCATAAGAGTTATATTATGGAGTGTCCTAGGTCGATTGGGTTTCGTATTTATTTAGGCACAGTGCAAGGCTTTGACGTATTTATCGAGTTGCTAACTGTTACCGCGCCTTAAAGTGAATTGTTGAGACGTCGCCTTATAACAAGATCCGACATGAAGCATCTCCGTGTGGATTAGGGCTTTCAATCTCGAGACATGGCGCCGTCCCGGGACCAAAAAATCGAGACTCGCTACGGTCTAAAAAATCCCGGAAAAAACGAGACTTTCGAGACCGTTTCCAAAGTAGGTTTCCACACATATAGACTGGCTGTATAGTCCATAAAACATGGTGTTTTACTTGGCACACGACAGACAACGCATAGATAGAGTAGTTTCTCCCTTTGGCAGGTAATATTCAACTTACTTCCACCGAAAAAATCGGATTCTGGTAATTATGTGCACGATAATTAGAAGCAGGCTAAGTAATTATATAAGTGTACATGATATTTTAGCCTGTGTCAGCTATCCAGCTTAATAAACCATTTAATCAAACAGTTAGGCAAATGACTTGGATCTGTCGCACGCAGTCAACTACCTAGTTGAATCAGCCGTTTAACATTCTAACCTTTTCACTATACGGCGCCGTTTAACTAGCTTCCTGAATGGTATTCAGCATTTCAATCAATCAGCTCGGCAAATATCTCGGTACGATAACGATTAACTATTTCCCTGACCAAGTTTTCTAACACCTATCACTGAAACGCACTCACTGTCAATATGGCGCCAACGAGCAATATTTGTGTACTTACATAGATCTCAGTTTTTGATTACATCCTTACCAAATAACAATACCTACGGATTATTAAAAAAAACGATTTTTATGTCAGATTTTTAACCATAGAGTTATTGTATGAATGGCCTTAGCATACGCCTGCTGTTAATTAAATCTTGTATAAGACTCTACGGCTGAACGGCACCGTTTAGTAATAAATAATGATAGGCTTGGACGGTAGTGTGTTGCGACATATCCAAGCCATTTGCCGAGCTGTTCGGTTGAATGGCTGACTATCATTCAGGAATGTAGTTGATCGGTTCCCTACCTGTAAAAAGTCTAAGCGGTGAATCGAACGCCTTGGCTGCGATAGATACGTATATTTTCACTTATATAAAAATAAATATCTACTACCTACATAATTATGCTTAGGATTAACTTTATTTTGTGTTGTTGTTGTCACGCCCATTGATGGTACCTAACGAGATGAAAATGAGAGTTAATTTAGTAGAATTTTGTGCTCATAACGAGTTTTAAGTAGGTACTGTTGAAGTAAGTCTAAAAAGTCTCGAAATTCCCGGGACTGTAAACCTGAAAGTCTCGAGTCTCGAAAATGCCAAAAATCGTCGAGAATCTCGAAATTTTTGAGACCGAGATTCCCGGGATGAAAGCCCTAGTGTGGATAGGTGCAACAGCCAACCAGCGTCGAGTACTCGACTGACGTCACACGGGCCGCATCGAACCACCTTCAGGAGGATGACACTGCCGTTACCGCTCTCGAAGAACGTACCTATCTCTAACCTATTATTTTCAAAAAACATTGTAAAATCGTAATAAACGTAATAAACGTCAGTATTAAAGTTAAACGCTTCATTTTTCGTCTACGCCTCCGACTACAACACTGGAACCTATCACATAGGAACGGAACCTGTAAATCGCATAGCTGATCGGCCGACTGCCGAAACACTAACAAAGGTTTAGTTAGTTGATATAAAGAATAGTCTTATCTTTTGACAGAGATGATAATATTATAGCCAGGGGCAACGGACCTCCGCAAGGGGGGTAGAGTCGAGCCGACACAGCGCCACGGCCGCCATGCCACAGCGCCACGGCCGCCATGCCACAGCGCCACGGCCGCCATGCCACAGCGCCACGGCCGCCATGCCACAGCGCCACGGCCGCCATGCCACAGCGCCACGGCCGCCATGCCACAGCGCCACGGCCGCCATGCCACAGCGCCACGGCCGCCATGCCACAGCGCCACGGCCGCCATGCCACAGCGCCATAGCCGCCATGGCGTGAGCTGGCGGTCGATCTAAGCATTGCTTATTGCAAATCACTGCCATGTTTTAGTAATATTAGGTCCGGAGTCGAAATAAAAATCGAATAGGTATATTTTGATACACGACATTTATTTATAATTATTATAGGTACAATTTTACAACAGATATTGTTATCCCATGGAAAGTATATTAGTTACCTACAATGCTATTCTACAACTGGACGGCGTTATGAAATAACGGAAGAAGCGACGAATCAGTAAACTGAGAAAAAGAGCTTCAAAGTTTTGAAATTTAAATATTATGTTGCTGAGAGCACAATATTTATGTTATTGGTGTGATTTTTACTTAAGTGATATATTATTAGGTATGTATATTTTATTTCATAAAAGAACATATTTTTGTATGATGCATAGTATAGAAGATATTGTCATTTTTCCGCTTAATTCCATATTACGTTTTACATTATTTGTACGATTTTAAAATTGCATTATGGAATCAGGCGGCATTTTGTCATTGAATACGTTTATACAATTTAGTTTTGGGGGAAATAAAGGGTTTAAAGAGATTACATCCAGAGGCAAAATAGTTAGTATATATTACCAAAAATAAACAAAAACTTGTTTTTTGACAACAAAACAATCGGATAAACGGTTGAATAAATGAAAAAATATACCTTAATAAAAAATCGAAAACGTAAAGCAATTTTTACTCATTAGCCCAGTGGAATTAAATATTAAAATCGCGAAGCGATATTGGTGAAATCCCTCGTCCTTTGAAAAAGGTCACTAATAAAATGTTTTTGTACGTTTAATCAACTTTCATTTAAGTACAAGACGAAGTCTGTGACACTAATAGTTCACTTACAATCTTGAAGGTAAAAATGGGATTTGAAGAATTGGCGCAAAATGCATTAAATCATATAAAAAGGATAGAAATACGTTTTCAGTTGTGGCCACCTTGCTATACTGAAAGCTAGTTAATCGTGCTACATCATTGTTTCAGTGAATTTTTTCATAGGACCAGGGATTTTACCAATATTCTGCTTCGAACGGAAGCAAAACTGAAAATTGTAATTTTTCCGGAAAAACTTACCGTATTTGAAGGGCCACAGTTTGATCGTTATAGGGTTTAAATAGCTGCGTTTGGGTTTCAATTTTTGCAAATTTTATTAACCTTATAAAAGTCCAGAAGTGCACTAGTCCAAAACGCATAGTGTATGACTTATAGAGCAAAAAAGTGAGAAAAGTCTCAAAACTTCATAGTTTTTTGCGTGTTGCCCAGCTAGCACAAGTTTTCCAAAGTTGCTAATATGGATTTAGGTATACCATAATATCCTTACTAGTCCATACAACCTACCAAAAATGCAGTACCACATCAAGCATTTCGATTTTAGCCCTTTTTTAGGTATATCTAATTCCAATGGGTTATAATGATTGTTTGATTCTCAATCAATGAAATAGATGAACCAATGGATACTCAATAACGAACTATGTGCCTATTTTTGGTGGGTAATTTGATTTTGCATTTTAGATATTATAGTTGTTTCATAATGAAACAACGAATTCAGTCAAATGTCTCAGGATTTAATTCGTTTAAGTTTAATAAAACCTTATTTATTGTATTTCGGAATAGCGACTTAGGCGCTTAGTTTGGTATTACAAAGCGATAAAATGCATAGAACCTAACACTTTAAGACATGTCGCTTGATTCACCCCTCTCTATTTCAGGTAGGAGAGTTGATTTTTGAACAAAAAAACGACTAGGAATATACTTAGTTTAAAGTCTTTACAATCGAACTGCATCATTAATGTTCGTGTAATTCGTTATTTCATAACGCCGTCCAACTTATTTGAAATTATAATAACATAACCTAAGTAGGTCTAGCCAGATAGTGTATATAATATGTATAATTATAGTCGTACTTAATGAACTTCGACGAGTTTCACGACGAGAAAGAAACGAGAAATTCTCGTTTCATGCGCGGCGGAGTTCTCAGCCGGGGGCGGGGGTGCTCCACTGCGGAACAAGAGCCGGCAGCGGACGGAGGCGGCAGGAGACAGCCGCCCCGGGGCAGCTGGAACGCACAGGCGCACCGAACATTCAATACAAGTTTGTACATAAGAATACAGTTTGCTATGTCTGTCTGTTTGCTCCGGCTAATCTCAGGAACGTCTGGATCGATTTTGACGGGACTTTCACTGGCAGAACCCTGAAGTTTTGAGTTTTGTAGTAAAATTATGCTAGTTCTACTTAAATAGTCAACGCGGCTGAACCAGCAGGGCACAGCTAGTAATACCTACATACATGAAAAAGCTATTTTATTTTGTAGTATTTTCAGTGGAATACGTCTTTAGTCTTCTGACAATACTATCCATTCTAGACATCGATCAACATGAACGAGTAGTACCAGTAGGTAGGTACTGAACGTGCTGTATTACCTCGATGTTAAACTGCAGCGGGACAGTCGTAGCGGATCTCTGCTGCTGTGTCCTCGTAGTAATAGAACTGCATGTAGTTGACGGCCCCGAGGTCCGCGTCGTCGTGGGATATCAGCGCAGTGCTGTCCCCCTGCTTGCGGAACTGCAGGGTGCCTGGACAGTGGACGTGTGCGCTCAGAGCAAGGCACACACAACATGCTGGTGGTTGAATTGAGAACCTTCTCCGTTTTGAAGTCGGTTAAAAGGAGCTATGCTTCCTGGCGCCGTGACATCTCCCTGCCCCGCGGCTTCGCTCGCACTGTTACCCGTTTTTCAGCGGAAAAGCTTTTTTCTATCAATCTTAGCTATGTGTACACACGGCTGCTCTACGCAGTGTATGGCGGTGCACACTACTGCCACAGTGTTAAATCATTATAGTTAATCCTTCTAGTATATACTACACCCACGCTCTACTTCCCCCCCCCCCCCCTTTTACTCTCAGAGCACCCTAGAGGCGTGTCTGTAAACACAATCTAAGAAGAGCTGCAACTTACCGTTGTCTATTCTGACGTAGAAGAACCTGAAGTCAGTAGCGGAGAGTAGGCCGGGAGTGGGGACGGCTGCAACACGGGCGGAGTGGCCACTGGTATACTTGTATAAATACGTGCGTTGGTTGTTGTATCCAATCTCTGTTGATATTAAACAATAAACATTATAAATATAACTAACATTATAAATTAACATCATGGGTTTCCAACAAAATTCTACAAAACCTATTTTATGTTGTTAAAGCGTAGTGAGAGGCTGCCAAGCAGAAGTTCGCGGGTTCAAATCCCAGTGGGGGCACATAACGTACCGTGATTCTTGTAACAACATAGACACGTAATTATCATTCGCTTTTCGGCGAAGGAAAACATCGCGAGGAAACCCACTGACGCGAGGATTATTTCGGAGGTATGCATCCACCGAGCCGGGCGGGTCCCCGTGGTGGAGCACAGCTCATCCTCCTGCCGGCAGTGAAGCGCGCCCCGGGCCCAGCAGTGGGCGGATGTGGGTTGCGACATTGAGCGAGTGTAATTATTGTTTAGTTCTAGAAATTGTGTTATAGAGCATACGTATGTAATATATAATATCCGCTCCGCTTCCTTTATTCATCAGCCGGATATCCACGCGTCCCTCCGCCTGTATACCGAGGCGCGCCTCGAGGAGCGCGAGGCGGCCGGCGGCGTCCCTCCGCAGCGCGGCGCGGCCGAGCGACTGCAGCGAGTAGGCAGGAGACCAGCGGTTACTGCCGTCCAGGAACACCTCCTTACAAGACAACTCTGGAAACAAAGTCACGCTTTACGAAAATGCTTTTGCGAAATTTTGAATGAACCTATGAATTTAATGGATTGTATTACCTACCATCAGGTGTAGATAAATAGATAACTCTTTAATACCAAAATGTAGGTACAGAACACAGGAAGGACAAACTTAACAATAGGTACAATGGGCGGATCTGTACCAGCCGACCTTGGATGGACAAGACCTTTGCATTTTGTACCGACCTGTTTATCTTCGTCGCGTTGTTTGTCCGCGATGGACTCCTGAACTAAGGAACCAGTTTGATCTAACTTGAAAGATAGGATAGCTTAGGGTCAGAGTGGCATCAGTGGCTCATTTTTTTTCAGAGCTTTGTAGCTGCTTAGGTTTTCATGTTATTGAAATGAAACCTTTACTAAACGTAAGATATTATGTTCAAAGGCTTTGTTTTATTCATAGATTCGGAATAGCTACGACAAATACCTACTTAATTAATAACGTTTTTATAAAAGATTTCGTTTGATCCACTGTGTACTTGGGGGTGTACACAGTGAAACCATCCTAATTACACAGTGGATCATGCAAAAAATGTAGGAAATTATTCTATTTCACTGTATACATAGAGGAAAGGACGCGATTTTGGAATGCAGATTGTCTTAAATGAACAAAATAAAACACCGTAGGTACTTATAGTTATGAAAGTACACTTATACTTCATTTGATTATGAAATCAATTGATATTGAATATGAAATGTATTTATTATTTTCAATCAGCCTTATGATCTTTTAGACATAGGTAACGCGCTTCGGTAACTCTAATCAGTCCTCTAAAGTGAAATTCTGAATCTAAGTATATTATATATTTTTTTCATCTGTAGAGTACCTAAACACTTAACCAATTGCAGTAGGTACACAGTGAATCGCGATCCACTGTGTACTGCCAACGATTGAGCCACTGAGTACCGATCTATCTTTTGGTTTTCAAACATGTACCAACGAAATTCTACTTTAGTTAGGTTAGATTGGATAATGCTATGATATTACAAAATATACGTGTATTTCAGAAAAATAACGATAAATATCTTATTTGGAATAGGTAAAGAAGCAAAAAACGAAATAATGTATATTTTTTATCAACTTTTGCCCACCTAAAATCAATAAACAATTTTTTGGAATCAATAAGCGCGGGAGCGGCTCGCTGGCTAGTTTAGACTTGATGGCATCGGAGGACGGTACTTATGTGAAAAAGACGCACAGATATACCTTTCCTATTCGGAGAAACAGAAAATTTTCTCTGTACCCACTGTTGTCACTGTTCCCACTTTGACCCTACATCTCGATTATTAATTTATAGTCGCAATAACAAAAAGCTTAGCCACAGCAATGCGTAGCCGTGTCTGCTAGTAGTCTATAATGATAAACCTCTACAATAGAGGTTTATTTTTCACACCTGATGCTCAAAAAGAGTGTCATATTAGATCAGCTTAGCGGGACCAAACGAGGTTGTTGGGCACTAGGGAGGGAAAGTATTTTTTTTTCAATTTTCCATTTTGACATAATTACTTAGATAAAAAGAAGGGTATCTTAATGCATAAACCGTGCGAAGCCTATACAGTTTACTTTGTAATGAAACTGTAATCTCGTCTATATTTCTGGCGATCATTGGATGTATGCTATGTATACGTGTGTGTTAAGATCCAAGGTTTACGTGGATGATATAAATATGAATGAAAAACGAGATTTCTACGTAACAATTACTGTCGACTTGACTTGACTTCTTGATTATGCTTTTGTGTCTAGTAACAATTACTGTATATACGGAATGAATACATACCTACATCACCATTGCACAATTTGCATATTGGACAGATACTATTTATTTATTTTTATTCATGGCTTCGTACGGTTTATGCATATAGCCAGTGTCAAGTATTTTATTAAGGTACCTGCGGGTTACAAGGGCCGGCGTCTAACAAGGGCCACTATTATAAAAACACACTTTTTACGGTTTTATAAGGTTCCTCTCATGCACACATATAAAGGGCCAATAGGGAAGCTAATATGCTCGGTTGTGTCGCTTTACGATCTGCCATCTTGTCAGTCGCAACTAATCCGCCCAGGCGGTTAACCTGCATCGCTACACTATAAAACTTCCACGAAATCAAAAAATTGTAAGTAATAATACAGCTTTCTGTCTATAAAATTTGCTGTTGTACCGTTCTTATTAGTAATTTGAGCTGCCTTATCTAGGTGAGTTTAATCACTATCATGCTTTTTAACAATTTTACATTTAATCTTTTAAAATATGTCTCATGGCCTAATAAGGGCCACACATAAGTCGTGTAAATAGAGCCGGCCCTTATTAGGCTCTTAGATTTACTAGATATTAGCACCAAAAATCGTCTAAATCGATCCCACTGAAAAACCGTCGTGGACTTTGGATACTGCAACAATTACAAAACGCAATGTCAGCTGTTCAAAGTGGATCTATGTCCCAACAGTTAGAAGCAGCGCGGTATTCTATTCCCAGAAAGACTTTGTCAAACCATTTCAAAGTTGGAAAAGTTGATAAACAAAGGGCGTCTCTCTTCTCTTGAATTAACATTCATACAAAGCGTGAGTTAGTTCGAAACGATAAATAAAATGAGATAAAAATAGAAAACTTAGCGTTAAGAGTGATTTATCTAAAAAAAAGAATAATTTCATGTGGTCCTTATTATCGTACCTATGTTTAATACGGGACACAGAGAGGGTTTTCTTAAATACTGAAAATGTTTAAGAACTGTGAATGAAACCCCAAAAATTGCACTTTTTCGGACTATGAATAAAGTTAATCTTCTATAAATGTCCTGTTTTATATTCCTATTTCTCAATTATGGAAATTACATAAATTTTAATTAAGGTGGCCCTTGTTTACCGCAGGTACCTTATTTAAGTATTTCTTAATTTCACATTAAGAAAGTCACAGCAATATAGCAAATCGTGGTCAAGTAGTCAAATCAATTATTTACATCGTCATAGTCACGATTCAGTAAAGTAGTGGATGCTTTACTGAAACTTCCTGGAGTTTTGGAAATATGCGAAATGACACGTTTTTTGAGTTTGTTTAATTCGCCTACACTCGTGGACGTTAACGAACACTTAACGATTGATATTCCACCCACATGACACATTAACACTTGAAGAAACACAAGTTTGAGAAAATAATACAAAACCAACAACGTCTCACTATCGGATTCCCGCCAAAACTCCGACAGATACTAAATAGGTAGTAAGAGAAAAAGACAAAAGTGTTGCCAACCGGCATTATAAAATTTCCTCTAAAACTAACAGTGTGCGTTTGCGAATATTAGAATAAATTTAAGAAGTTTGTAATTGCCGCCTATAATCTGTAGGTGTGTGTAGAATTATGACAACAATGCAACTTGGTTTTAAAAGATTGAATTTGATTATTTTTTAATTTGAAAGTGAACGTGACTACTTGTGAAATATTCTTACGTTTTTTAATTGTATATCATTATATTTCTCGCAATCTCGGTGTGAACAATTGTGTGTTTTACGCGGGTCTCAGACGACTCACTCATACTCGATTCTATGTAAAGTATGTAAAGTACCTACCTATGTAAAGTAAATAATGAGTCGTTTTCGTCCCTTGTAAAACAATCTACTATTTATAGTTTACCACACTGCAAGTAGGCCACACTGTAAAAGACCCAAAAAAAAAACAGATTAAAAAAAAACACACTGCTAGTCAATTTACAGACAACTTACTGGATGGACATCCACTACAGATATGTAGTGGATGCTTTACTGAAACTTCCTGGGAGCTTTAGAAATAATCCAAAACTACCATTTTTTGGGTTTGTATCACGCACTCGTCCACGTTAACGAAAATTAATTGATTCATTATGGTTCTTTCTAATACTACACAATGACATGGTCACCCGAAGAAACAATTTCATAAAAATACAAAATCAACAAGTTCGTGTTACTCTCAAGGCACCGACGCATCCCCGCCAAAACTATTATACTTAGGTAGCAGGTATATACATATTGTTGCGGTGTCTGGGTTATTGGAAAAGGCACCATCTATGGAGGAGTAGTAGGAGCTAGCTCACTGTGCGGCCGCTTGTATTCGAACAGCGCCATCTCTGGACAAGAGATCGTACTACTCGTCAGGTGCTAGAATGTTGCCAGAGAGAAATGGCCCTAGCTAGACGCGACCACTACAGTGTGGGTGTAGAGACATTCAGTGAGTAACGGACTCCTGTCGTCGTTCCTGATTAAATCGAGGTTCTGCGTGTGAAACCGGAATATTTATTTCACACCTCATGCTCAAAAAAGGGGTCAGATTAGCTCAGCTTAGCGGTAGCAAACGAGGTTGTTGGGCACTAGTGATTGAAAGTAGTTTTTTTTTAAATTTGATTTCGTATTATCAACAGGCTGAAGATTCGACTTTTAAATTTTCCATTTTAACATAATTACTTAGAAAAAAAAGAAGAGTATCTTAATGTACAAACCGTGCGAAGCCTAAACAATTTACTTTTTTAAATGAAAGTGTAATTCTCGTCCACTTTTTTGGCGATCATAGGATGTATGCTATGTGTACGTGTGCGTTTGCGAGCATTAGATAATTTTAAGAAGTTTGTATATGCCGCCTATAATCTGTAGGTGTGTGTAGAACTTTGACAACAGTGCAAATTGGTTTTGAAAAATTGAATTTGATTATCTGGGGGCACGGCAGTGCCCCCGCCAAGTCGAGCAAAACAAAAGGCACGGCCGTACTATCCTTTTCTCGAAGCGATTCGGGCCATTTTCGACCCCCTGTAACTTCGTTATGGATAAAACTAGAAGCCTAAATTTTTAGTGACCAAGAGAACATCACGTCTACAGATAATAATCCAAATTACATCAAATTTGAACCAGTAGTTTAAGAATAATTGCAAGTCAAAGTTCCTTAATTTTGCTGCCCACTGACTGACTGACTGACTGACTGACTGACTGACTGACTCACCGATCATCAAAATTCTAAGGTACTTCTAGCCATCCCACAAGTTTCAAATTTTGAGTATAGCTATTGTTTAGCCTATAAACCAAGGAAAAATTCTGACATTCCATAATTTTCATACCGATTTCTAGATATATAATCTGCATAAATAACTTTGTATTCTCATATAAATCCCATTAAATTGTATGTGATTACAAAGTTACTTTTACAGTTCATAATTTGACTTAATTGAAATTGAATGAAATGGATAACAGGGGTTAAAAATGAGAAATGGCTGCGAGAAATTCGACAGTTGAGCGCTTTTTAAAAACTTCCACGATAGGTATACCTACACCTACCGCAGTGAAAGAGATACAAATCCCTATACTATATACGTACCTACCTACACTTTTATAGGTTGAACAAATTCGTTACCTAGGTACATTAAAATAGGTACCTAGGTACCTTATACCTAATATGCATCTGTGGAGACGCAAAGACACTCGTACATGATAATCTATGAGCATGACCTATGTTCGCAAGGGGCCCCGGCCGGGCAGGCGCGCGGCGCGCGTTTTCGCGTATTTCGCAAAAAAAAAACGAAATAAAGAAATAAAACCTACAAAAAGAAATGAGATCCCATCAAAAACATTACATGTACAAAAATGCACAAGTCTCGCAACGCAGTTTATCTGCCGTAAAAAGTTGTGATATCGAATGTAAACCAAGTCGGTTAATTTAATACCTACCTACTTATTTATTTCTTTAGTAAATAGAGTGTCTTGGCGATTGTACACGGGAGCATAATCTACTAGGTAATCTAAATAATATAATCTTCGGTGTAGGTATACTTTCAAACAAATACAAGCACAAAGCGCTATGTAGATTTATGTTGAAGTGTGCAATTGCCAAGTCACTCTATTTACTAAAGAAATAAATAAGTAGGTAGGTATTAAATTAACCGACTTGGTTTACATTCGATATCACAACTTTTTACGGCAGATAAACTGCGTTGCGAGACTTGTGCATTTTTGTACATGTAATGTTTTTGATGGGATTTATTTATTTGAAAGCGAACGTGAACTATTTGTGAAATAATCTTAGCTTTTTTTAATTGTATACCTACTTATTATATTTCTCGCAATCTCTGTGTGAAAAATGTAATGTTTTACGCGGGTCTCAAACGACTATTACTCGATTCTAGAACGACATACTCGATTCTATGTGCCACACTCGCTACGCTCGTGAGTCGTGAGGCAAAACATCGAGTAATGTATGAGTCGTTTTCTGCCCTTGTAAAACAAACTACTATTCCTATCCGGAACCCCCAGCTTATATTAATATTTCCGCGCACTGTTAAAATAAGTAGACTAAATCGACGACCTCCCAACGAGGCATCATGCATCTAGACAGATAACAAGTGGTTCAACTTACGAGCTTGTAGGTTTGCTCGAACATTTATAACGCCGACCACTGCACTAATTAAACTGAGTTTCAATAAAAATATGCACACCACACTCATGTTTGCGAGTCACTGCCTTGTTTCACTATAACTACAACATGCCGACTCTTCATTATATATGCTCGTAGTTATCTTATCTGCAAATGAACTTATTAACCTTCGATAGGTCTGCTCGGGTAAAAACCAACTATGAACGAACAAAACAAAACGACTATGGCAACGCGAAAATTAGGAATATTTATAATAGCAGCTCGGAACAGTACCTAACTATACATGTCAGACTGTCTACATACCTACATACATACCGTCTGGATACATTAGTTTTGCGGTATGTCCTTTTACATTGGGGAAATTCAACACACAATATCACGAATGTATTTTCGTACCAAAGAAGTGTACCTATCTGAAGGGCAGTCTGTAGCGCTCGTCCACTTTGACTCGTGTAGAGCACTCTTTAAAAAGCGGCCAAGTGCGAGTCGGACTCGCCCATGAAGGGTTCCGCAACAGCAAGAAAATAATAATATAATATTAATAATTCAGCCTGTAACTGTCCCACTGCTGGGCAAAGGCCTGCCCTCACTTTCGTGAGTAGGATTAGACCATAATCCACCCCGGGGGCCCGGTCCGGGTTGGTGGCAGCAAGAAACATGATCAATAGTTCTAGTAGTTCGTTGTAACTTTGATCGATGTTTTAATAATATCGTAGTGTATTTTTTTACGATTTATGACGTATAAAAATAAACTACTAACTAATCTCGTTCAAACCAATTTTCGGTGGAAGTTTGCATGGTACCTACCTACATCATTAATATTTTTTAGTTTTATCTTTCTCTTATTTAAGAAGTTACAGGGGGGGGGGGCACATTTTACCACTTGGAAGTGTATATTGCGAATCTATTCAGTTTAGAAAAAAAATGAAATTAGAAACCTCAATTTTATTTTCAAGATCTATATCCATAGATACCCCACACGTAATGCTTTGATGAAAAAAAAATTCTTAATGCAATCTTAATGCCGTTCACAGAATACATCTACTTACCAAGTTTCAACAGTATAGCTCTTATAGTTTCTGAAAAAAGTGGCTGTGACATACGGACCGACAGACAGACAGACGACATGACGAATTAAGGGTTCCGTTTTTTGCCTTTGGCTACGGAACCCCAAGAACTTAACATTTTGACTTTGACGGGTCTGTATGTTATGCAAAAACAAAATCGGCCTCTTAAAATGGAGACCTTGGCTTTGCTCGGTCAATTATTATCAAACTTATTCATATCTATACTAATATTATAAAGAGGAAAACTTTGTTTGTTTGGTTTCTCTGTTTGTTTTGGTAGTTTCTCCGAAACTACAGAACCGATTTGATAAATTCGTTCACTAATGGGAAGCTACACTATCATCGGGTGACATAGGCTACTTTTTATCCCATAAACATTAACGGTTCCCGCGGGATAGCAGCTAACACGGGTAAACCGCGAGGCGCTTCTATCGGCTATTCTGCGTCGAACGGCGCATCGTGCTGTCGGTGTGTGTCCATTGATAGCAATCGTGATAACTGTTATCTGCACTCCGATGAACTCTGAACTAAGTATTTCATGACATAATATCCATTGACGTCAACGCCCTGCTCGGATAACCTCCCTTGTCGACTGATGGTACGCGCACCGCTTTGTTACCTACACCTAATATTATCCTATCTTATTCTTTAATCTTATATATATATAATTGTCTTAAATCTTATATATATCTTAAAAATATATTAAATCATATATTAAATCTTATATATATATATAATATATATTATATATAATTGGAATCTCGGAATCGGCTCCAACGATTTTCATGAAATTCAGTATATAGGCGGTTTCGGGGGCGATAAATCAACCTAACTAGGAATCATGTTTTAGAAAATGTCATTTTATTCGTGTTTTTTTAAGGTTTTTTGGCTTTAAATAACCAGTTCATATTTTTTTATTATTCTATCGGTAAGATCGAAAAATATTATTCAAATTTCATCATTTTAATTAGTAATTCGTAGGTACTTAAATATAATTTCCAAAATACACAATTTATAAAAAAAAACCGAGCAACGCTCGGTCATCCAGATATTTTATATTAATAAAAGAAAGTCGCGTTAGTTACACTTTTTATAACTCAAGACCGGCTGAAAATTGGTAGGAAGGTAGCTGAGAACCAGGAGAAGGATATAAGATATTTATCCCGTTACTACAGGAAACATTTTGAAACTGGGAATAATATATCTGGTAAAATCGGGTTGTACAGTTGACTACTAAGTATCACTCATTTTGACTCATAAAGACAATGACAGGACAACGTTTGTCGGGTCAGCTAGTGATTGATAAACTTGTTCCCGATTGCGGTCAAACGACAAAGATTTGATAATAGGTAGGTACGGATAAAAGTATTACGGTACAGAGATACTTAGTTTTAATTGAATGGATTATGTTTGTAGATTTTACAGCACTAAACCTACACATAATACTTACCCACTGTTATAGGCACATAATATGAGGCAATAGACAGGATTTGAAACCAGTGGCGACACCTAGGCTGGGAATATACGGACTTGAATATTATGTTACACGTACCAACAAACCTTTTTCGGTTTAATTTAAACATTATAATTATTGATAGGCCACACTATCGTCATCGTCAACGCCCACCAAAACCAAATTAAACCAAAATTATAAAACAGATGAACGTCAAAAATTGGTTATCAACGGCAATGTCAATGCCATATCCCAACTATGAGGCTACACTTACGGAGAACGTCAAACAACGGGATTTACGGGATATTCAATGGGATATCACGATAGGTGTGGCCTCTGCATAAGAGTTATATTATCGAGTGTCCTAGGTCGATTGGGTTTCGTATTTATTTAGGCACAGTGCAAGGCTTTAACGTATTTATCCAGTTGCTAACTGTTACCGCGCCTTAAAGTGAATTGTTGAGACGTCGCCTTATAACAAGATCCGACATGAAGCATCTCCGTGTGAATAGGTGCAACAGCCAACCAGCGTCGAGTACTCGACTGACGTCACACGGGCCGCATCGAACCACCTTCAGGAGGATGACACTGCCGTTACCGCTCTCGAAGAACGTACCTATCTCTAACCTATTATTTTCAAAAACCATTGTAAACTCGTAATAAACGTGATAATCAGTATTCAAATTAAACGCTTCATTTTTCGTCTACGCCTCCGACTACAACACTGGAACCTATCACCTAGGAACGGAACCTGTAAATCGCATAGCTGATCGGCCGACTGCCGAAACACTAACAAAGGTTTAGTTAGTTGATATAAAGAATAGTCTTATCTTTTGACAGAGATGATAATAATATTATAGCCAGGGGCAACGGACCTCCGCAAGCGGGGTAGAGTCGAGCCGACACAGCGCCACGGCCGCCATGCCACAGCGCCACGGCCGCCATGCCACAGCGCCACGGCCGCCATGCCACAGCGCCACGGCCGCCATGCCACAGCGCCATAGCCGCCATGGCGTGAGCTGGCGGTTGATCTAAGCATTGCTTATTGCAAATCACTGCCATGTTTTAGTAATATTAGGTCCGGAGTCGAAATAAAAATCGAATAGGTATATTTTATAATAATAATAATAAACAGCGATGGTACTTCAAAAACGCCAATTTTCAAAAGTTGTATTATAACTTTCAACAAATGAATTGGGACAGTCTTTACGAAATTGAGAACCCAGATGATGCATTATCTTACTTTTATGCGGCTGTAAATGAGATGATAGACGGTTCTACGCCTAGAATCCATCATAGTAAAAATAGTAATAATACCGACAATCCCAAGTATAATTATCCAGAATGGTACTCGAATGATTTAATACATGACATAAAAATAAAATGGAAGTTTCATAAGTTGTTTAAAATTACTGGTGCACAATGTGATTACGAAACCTTTTCTCGCTATCGGTCCCGAGTTAAAAATCTGTTAGATATTGATTATAAAGCACACCAGGATAGATTGCAGTTGAACTTTCAAGAAGATCCTAAATCTTTCTGGAATTTTATTCGAAGTAAGCAATCGAAACGTTATACAACCCGAGTAACTGTAAACGATCGAGAATTAAATGAACGGGAGTGTGCGGAGTGTTTTGCGTCATACTTCAATTCGGTATACAGTGAGTCGAGGCCTAGGCTGAGCTCCGAGGCGGCTGAGCGCGTAGCGGGCGCGCGCGCTGGCTCGGCCAGGGTTCACGTCGGCCAGCTCAGCGCACGCGACCTGCGAGCCGCGCTCGCTCGCCTCAAGCCCAAGCGCTCCGTGGGACCGGACGGCATACCGCCGTATATTGTTAAAGACTGCCGCGCAGTCCTGGAGGGACCTCTGCGGCACATATTTAATCTGTGTCTCCGGGAGTGTCACTATCCGGATATATGGAAAATTACCCGTGTAATACCGGTACCGAAAGGAGGCACGAGTACGGACGTGAGCGCGTATCGACCTGTAGCGGTGCTGTCTGCGTTCGCCAAGGTATTCGAATCCTCCCTGCATAGCTGTATTTACACTCAGGTCAGCGGGCAGCTGACCACCGTTCAGCATGGCTTTCGGCCGGGTCGAAGTACTACGAGCAACCTGCTGTCTTTCATGGCGTACCTGACGCCGGCAATCGATGCCGGGGGGCAGGTGGACGCAGCGTACTTCGACTTCCGGAAAGCTTTTGATACCGTCGATAACGACATCCTGCTAGAGAAGTTTGCGGCGGTGGGTTTCACTCCGCAACTATTAAAGTTTTTTGCTAGTTACCTCGGTGAACGGCGGCAGTACGTCGAGTACGCGGGGTTCGAATCCGAACCTTATTTTACATTTTCGGGCGTGAGTCAGGGGAGCAATTTAGGTCCCCTGGAATTTATTATAATGATAAACGACCTTCCAGAAGTCGTAGAATCTGCGAAATGTCTGTTGTTCGCAGACGACCTCAAGCTGTTTTTGTCTGTAGCGAGCATGTCGGATTGCGAGCGGCTCCAGAGCGACATAGGGCGCGTAGTGCAGTGGAGCGAGGAAAATAAATTATTTTTTAACTCGAATAAGTGCGAGGTCATAAGCTACGGACGCAAGCTGAAGCCGCTGCAGTACCCGTATGAGATGGGCAGCGCAGTGATCCCGCGGGTAGACCGAGTGCGGGACCTGGGCGTGCAGATGGTAGCTGACCTCACGTTTCGTAATCACATTGTTGATATATGTAATCAGTCCTTCAGGAACTTAGGGTTTATCCTGAGAAACTGTAAGGAGTTCCACAGTACGCGGGTGATCAGGGTTTTGTACAACGCACTCGTCCGAAGCAGGCTGGAAACGAGTGGAATTGTCTGGAACCCTCATGAGGACCTATATATAGGTATGCTGGAGAAAATCCAAAATAAGTTTACACGGTTTCTGTACCTGAAGGAGTACGGTGTCTACCCGTTTTACCCGCTGATGTATCCCACTCTGTTCGTCATCGGCATGGTGGGGTACACCAAGTTGGGTCCACGGCGTGACGTCGCGCTCTGCAGGTACATGTGGCGCGTACTGCGCGGGCAGCTACACCACCCCGAGGTGCTGGAGGCGCTACAGCTGTGTGCGCCGGATGAGGCAGCCACGCGCCGCCGGCCTCCGCTCACTTTCAGTGTGCCCTACGCCCGGACTAATTTATTAAAGTTTTCCCCCACGGTTCGCGCTCTAAAGCTATTAAACATTATAGCTGGTAAAATAGATATATATAATTGCAGCCTGGCGAAGTTCACAGAAACGGCGTACAGGGTCTGTGAAACGCTATGTTGAATAAATTGACTTTGTCTGTTATTTTAATGTTGTAATTTTGATTTTATATTGTTTACATATATTATACATATTATATTGGATTGCAGTTTAATTTATTCAATTTTGTTTAATTATGTGATTGTTGTTTTTAATTTAATGTTAAATTTTTAATTCTAATGTGTAATGACGAAATTTAATGTTCTGATTTTTAATTAATGTTTTATTGTTTAGAATTTAATGCTATAATCTAATTATTTTATTTGGAAGTTATTTTATATTATGATGATCAATTATTATTATTTTTGTGTATTTTACATATTATTAGTATAACATCGCCTTGGTGAATACTGTTATGATGTTATTGCTTTGGTATAAATAAATAAATAAAAAAAATAAAATAAATAAATAAATTTTGATACACGACATTTATTTATAATTATTATGGGTACAATTTTACAACAGATATTGTTATCCCATGGAAAGTATATTAGTTACCTACAATGCTATTCTACAACTGGACGGCGTTATGAAATAACGGAAGAAGCGACGAATCAGTAAAACTGAGAAAAAGAGCTTCAAAGTTTTGAAATTTAAATATGTTGCTGAGAGCACAATATTTATGTTATTGGTGTGATTTTTACTTAAGTGATATATTATTAGGTACTTATGTATATTTTATTTCATAAAAGAACATATTTTTGTATGATGCATAGTATAGAAGATATTGTCATTTTTCCGCTTAATTCCATATTACGTTTTACATTATTTGTACGATTTTAAAATTGCATTATGGAATCAGGCGGCATTTTGTCATTTAATACGTTTATACAATTTAGTTTTGGGGGAAATAAAGGGTTTAAAGAGATTACATCCAGAGGCAAAATAGTTAGTAAATATATTAACACAAATAAAAAAAAACTTGTTTTTGACTACAAAACAATCGGATAAACGGTTGAATAAATGAAAATAATATACCTAGGTACTTAATAAAAAATCGAAAACGTAAAGCAATTTTTACTCATTAGCCCAGTGGAATTAAATATTAAAATCGCGAAGCGATATTGGTGAAATCCCTCGTCCTTTGAAAAAGGTCACTAATAAAATGTTTTTGTACGTTTAATCAACTTTCATTTAAGTACAAGACGAAGTCTGTGACACTAATAGTTCACTTACAATCTTGAAGGTAAAAATGGGATTTGAAGAATTGGCGCAAAATGCATTAAATCATATAAAAAGGATAGAAATACGTTTTCTTTTGTGGCCACCTTGCTATACTGAAAGCTAGTTAATCGTACTACATCATTGTTTCAGTGAATTTTTTCATAGGACCAGGGATTTTACCAATATTCTGCTTCGAACGGAAGCAAAACTGAAAATTGTAATTTTTCCGGACAAACTTACCGTATTTGAAGGGCCACAGTTTGATCGTTATAGGGTTTATAGAGCTGCGTTTGGGTTTCAATTTTTGCAAATTTTATTAACCTTATAAAAGTTCAGAAGTGCACTAGTCCAAAACGCATAGTATATGACTTATAGAGCAAAAAAGTGAGAAAAGTCTCAAAACTTCATAGTTTTTTGCGTGTTGCCCAGCTAGCACAAGTTTTCCAAAGTTGCTAATATGGATTTAGGTATACCATATCCTTACTAGTCCATACAACCTACCAAAAATGCAGTACCACATCAAGCATTGCGATTTTAGCCCTTTTTTATATCTAATTCCAATGGGTTATAATGATTGTTTGATTCTCAATCAATGAAATAGATGAACCAATGGATAGGGTAAGTCCAGGATAGTTGCCATACTTTTTGAAAACGCTTTATATTTCCCATTTTAATTAATGGATCTGAATGATTGTCACACATGTTAATAGATTGGCCTTTCGACTACCACTTTGAAGGAAAACGACAACATCAGTTTTGATATTTACTAATCTGTATCGATTTTCCCAGACCTCTATTTTTGGAAGTATAGATGCCCTATAGCGGATAGTTGCTCCATGCGTCAAAACCAGTTATGGGATACATGCCTCATTGATAAAAAAACACTTTTTCAGTTTGAAATTAGGTATTCGTGATGGGAAGTAAAATCTAAACACAGTTATTAATTAAAAATGTTCGTAAAAAGTGTATTTTCTTTGTAATCATATTAGGGTATAGTTGCCTCACAAAATAAGTTTTCTTCCTGAGGCATCTATACCCTAATGTAGTTACATCGTTTGAAAATAATGGGAATTATTTGTTTTGTATGGTTAAACATAGGCAAAAATAAATCGAGGCGTCTATCCTTTTCGTAGAGGATAGATGCCTTTTATATTCAGGAATGTGTATTCAATAAATATTCTAATAAAACTGATTTTAGTGTTAGTATACAGTCCACTGTAACATTTAGATACAAAATATAAATTATTTAGTCACCACGTAAAAAGTTCTAGCACCTCAAAAAGGCTGTAGAAAAAGAATTAGCAATTTTTTCGTCGCACCAAATCTTTCATTGCGTATAGATGGAATGCACGACAGGTCAGGGGTTACCTCGCGAGGGGTACCGGGTAGGTGCGGGGATGTCTCTCGCTTGGCAATATCAACGACAGCAAAAACAAGCCGGGAAATCATAGTTTTTGAATTTGAGGCATCTATCCGAGCCGGGCATCTATCCTGGAATTACCCTACTCAATAACGAACTATGCGGCGCCTATTTTTGGTGGGTAATTTGATTTTGCATTTTAGATATTATAGTTGTTAACATCCTTTTTCAAACTCAAACCATACCTAATCAATTAATTATAGTTTGTTTTCTTTTATGATTTTATTAATTTGTTTATTAGATTGAAGTGTTTGACTTGTAAAAGTGCGATTTTATTGCCTATTTACAATAAATGATTTGACTTTGACTTTGACTTTGACTTTGACTTTGTTTAATGAAACAACGAATTCAGTCAAATGTCTCAGGATTTAATTCGTTTAAGTTTAATAAAACCTTATTTATTGTATTTTAGAATAGCGACTTAGGCGCTTAGTTTGGTATTACAAAGCGATAAAATGCATAGAACCTAACACTTTAAGACATGTCGCTTGATTCACCCCTCTCTATTTCAGGTAGGAGAGTTGATTTTTGAACAAAAAAACGACTAGGAATATACTTAGTTTAAAGTCTTTACAATCGAACTGCATCATTAATGTTCGTGTAATTCGTTATTTCATAACGCCGTCCAACTTATTTGAAATTATAATAACATAACCTAAGTAGGTCTAGCCAGATAGTGTATATATGTATAATTATAGTCGTACTTAATGAACTTCGACGAGTTTCACGACGAGAAAGAAACGAGAAATTCTCGTTTCATGCGCGGCGGAGTTCTCAGCCGGGGGCGGGGGTGCTCCACTGCGGAACAAGAGCCGGCAGCGGACGGAGGCGGCAGGAGACAGCCGCCCCGGGGCAGCTGGAACGCACAGGCGCACCGAACATTCAATACAAGTTTGTACATAAGATTACAGTTTGCTATGTCTGTCTGTTTGCTCCGGCTAATCTCAGGAACGAAGGAAGTCAACACGGATGAACCCGGTAGGGGCACAGCTAGTAATACCTACATACATACAAAAGCTGTTTCATATTGTAATATTTTCAGATATACGTCTTTAGTCTTCTGACAATACTATCCCTTCTAGACATCGATCAACATGAACGAGTAGTACCAGTAGGTAGGTACTGAACGTGCTGTATTACCTCAATGTTAAACTGCAGCGGGACAGTCGAAGCGGATCTCTGCTGCTGTGTACCCGGCGTAAGAGAACTGCATGTAGTTGACGGCTCCGAGGTCCGCGTCGTCGTCGTCGGATATCAGCGCAGTGCTGTCCCCCTGCTTGCCGAACTGCAGGGTGCCTGAACAGTGGACGTGTGCGCTCAGAGCAAGGCACACACAACATGCTGGTGGTTGAATTGAGAACCTTCTCCGTTTTGAAGTCGGTTAATAGGAGCTATGCTTCCTGGCGCCGTGACATCTCCCTGCCCCGCGGCTTCGCTCGCACTGTTACCTGTTTTTCAGCGGAAAAGCTTTTTTCTATCAATCTTAGCTATGTGCACACACGGCTGCCCTACGCAGTATATGGCGGTGCACGCTACTGCCACAGTGTTCAATCATTATACTTCCCCCCCCCCCCCCTATTACTCTCAGAGCACCCTAGAGGCGTGTCAGTAAACACAATCTAAGAAGAGCTGCAACTTACCGTTGTCTATTCTGACGTAGAAGAACCTGAAGTCAGTAGCGGAGAGTATGCCGGGAGTGGGGATGTCTGCAACACGGACGGCGCGGCCACTGGTATACTTGTATAAATACGTGCGTTGATTGTTGTTGTATCCAATATCTGTTGATATTAAACAATAAACATTATAAATATAACTAACATTATAAATTAACATCATGGGTTTCCAACAAAATTCTACAAAACCTATTTTATGTTGTTAAAGCCTAGTGAGAGGCTGCCAAGCAGAAGTTCGCGGGTTCAAATCCCAGTGGGGGCACATAACGTACCGTGATTCTTGTAACAACATAAACACGTAATTATCATTCGCTTTTCAGCGAAGGAAAACATCGCGAGGAAACCCACTGACGCGAGGATTATTTCGGAGGTATGCATGTTACCCACCGAGCCGGGCGGGTCCCCGTGGTGGAGCACAGCTCATCCTCCTGCCGGCAGTGAAGCGCGCCCCGGGCCCAGCAGTGGGCGGATGTGGGTTGCGACATTGAGCGAGTGTTATTATTGTTATAGACTTAGAAATATTGTTGTAGAGCATAATGAGGTGGTTAGATACACACCTATGTCATATCGAACATCCGAGCCAGTCAGCCAGATATCCACGTCTCCCTCCGCCCGCAGCCCGAGGCGCGCCTCGAGGTGCGCGAGGCGGCCGGCGGCGTCCCTCCGCAGCGCGGCGCGGCCGAGCGACTGCAGCGAGTAGCCAGGAGAGAAGCGGTTACTGCCGTCCAGGGACACCTCCTTACAAGACAACTCTGGAAACAAAGTCACGCTTTACTATTGATGCTTTTGCGAAATTTTGAATGAACCTATGAATTTAATGGATTGTATTACCTACCATCAGGTGTAGATAAATAGATAACTCTTTATTGATACCAAAATGTAGGTACAGAACACAGGAAGGACAAACTTAACAATAGGTACAATGGGCGGATCTGTACCAGCCGACCTTGGATGGACAAGACCTTTGCATTTTGTACCGACCTGTTTAGCTTCGTCGCGTTGTTTGTCCGCGACTCCTAAACTAAGGAACCAATTGTTAGATTTGATCTAACTTGAAAGATAGGATAGCTTACATCTCGATTTTATTTTTATTCATGGCTTCGCACGGTTTGTGCATAATATAGCCAGTGTCAAGTATTTTATTATTTAAGTATTTCTTAATTTCACATTAAGAAAGTCACAGCAATATAGCAAATCGTGGTCAAGTAGTCAAATCAATTATTTACATCGTCATAGTCACGATTCAGTAAAGTAGTGGATGCTTTACGGAAACTTCCGGGGAGTTTTGGAAAATATGCGAAATGACACGTTTTTTGAGTTTATTTAATTCGCCTACACTCGTGGGCGTTAACGAACACTTAACGATTAATATTCCACCCACATGACACATTAACACTCGAAGAAACACATGTTTGAGAAAATAATACAAAACCAACAACGTCTCACTATCGGATTCCCGCCAAAACTCCGACAGATACTAAATAGGTATACTAAGAGAAAAAGACAAAAGTGTTGCCAACCGGCATTATACAATTTCCTCTAAAACTAACAGTGTGCGTTTGCGAATATTAGAATAAATTTAAGAAGTTTGTAATTGCCGCCTATAATCTGTAGGTGTGTGTAGAATTATGACAACAATGCAACTTGGTTTTAAAAGATTGAATTTGATTATTTTTTTATTTGAAAGTGAACGTGACTACTTGTGAAAAATTCTTACGTTTTTTAATTGTATATCATTATATTTCTCGCAATCTCGGTGTGAACAATTGTGTGTTTTACGCGGGTCTCAGAGGACTCACTCATACTCGGTTCTATGTAAAGTATGTAAAGTACCTACCTATGTAAAGTAAATAATGAGTCGTTTTCGTCCCTTGTAAAACAATCTACTATTTATAGTTTACCACACTGCAAGTAGGCCACACTGTAAAAGACCCAAAAAAAAAACAGATTAAAAAAAAACACACTGCTAGTCAATTTACAGACAACTTACTGGATGGACATCCACTACAGATATGTAGTGGATGCTTTACTGAAACTTCCTGGGAGCTTTAGAAATAATCCAAAACTACCATTTTTTGGGTTTGTATCACGCACTCGTGCACGTTAACGAAAATTAATTGATTCATTATGATTCTTTCTAATATTACACAATGACATGGTCACCCGAAGAAACAATTTCATAAAAATACAAAATCAACAAGTTCGTGTTACTCTCCAGGCACCGACGCATCCTCGCCAAAACTATTATAGGTAGCAGGTATATTCAATATATTGTTGCGGTGTCTGGGTTATTGGAAAAGGCGCCATCTATGGAGGAGTAGTAGGAGCTAGCTCACTGTGCGGCCGCTTGTATTCGAACAGCGCCATCTCTGGACAAGAGATCGTACTACTCGTCAGGTGCTAGAATGTTGCCAGAGAGAAATGGCCCTAGCTAGACGCGACCACTACAGTGTGGGTGTAGAGACATTCAGTGAGTAACGGACTCCTGTCGTCGTTCCTGATTAAATCGAGGTTCTGCGTGTGAAACCGGAATATTTATTTCACACCTCATGCTCAAAAAAGGGGTCAGATTAGCTCAGCTTAGCGGTAGCAAACGAGGTTGTTGGGCACTAGTGATTGAAAGTAGTTTTTTTTTAAATTTGATTTCGTATTATCAACAGGCTGAAGATTCGACTTTTAAATTTTCCATTTTAACATAATTACTTAGAAAAAAAAGAAGAGTATCTTAATGTACAAACCGTGCGAAGCCTAAAAAGTTTACTTTTTTAAATGAAAGTGTAATTCTCGTCCACTTTTTTGGCGATCATAGGATGTATGCTATGTGTACGTGTGCGTTTGCGAGCATTAGATAATTTTAAGAAGTTTGTAATTGCCGCCTATAATCTGTAGGTGTGTGTAGAACTTTGACAACAGTGCAAATTGGTTTTGCAAAATTGAATTTGATTATTTATTTATTTGAAAGCGAACGTGACTATTTGTGAAATAATCTTAGCTTTTTTTAATTGTATATTACCTACTTATTATATTTCTCGCAATCTCTGTGTGAAAAATGTAATGTTTTACGCGGGTCTCAAACGACTATTACTCGATTCTAGAACGACATACTCGATTCTATGTGCCACACTCGCTACGCTCGTGAGTCGTGAGGCAAAACATCGAGTAATGTATGAGTCGTTTTCTGCCCTTGTAAAACAAACTACTATTCCTATCCGGAACCCCCAGCTTATATTAATATTTCCGCGCACTGTTAAAATAAGTAGACTAAATCGACGACCTCCCAACGAGGCATCATGCATCTAGACAGATAACAAGTGGTTCAACTTACGAGCTTGTAGGTTTGCTCGAACATTTATAACGCCGACCACTGCACTAATTAAACTGAGTTTCAATAAAAATATGCACACCACACTCATGTTTGCGAGTCACTGCCTAGTTTCGCTATAACTACAACATGCCGACTCTTCATTATATCGTCGGTCCAAATCAGTACTGGAACATTTCAAAAATCGTAGTTTGGAGAAAATCAGGTTTAAAGATTTTAGAAGTTTTCAAATGTCATTTTAACTATTATGAAATTAAGTATGTTTAATTACTTTTAGTTCATAATATGCAGATTTAACACGGTTTTATTGTGTGGTAGCTAAGGTTTAAGTATTATTTGTAGTTATTGAGTAATAGTTATATTTGTGAGATGTTCCAATAATGAACTAAAAATTTCTTGTATAAAATTAGAATAAAATGGAATATTTCCAAATGAGCTGGTAATCTAACTAATATTATTAAGTCGAAAGTTTGTGAGTGTGCGTGTGTGCATGTGTGTATGTTTGTTAGGTCGTCACGCTCAAAAAGCTGGACAGATTTGCATGAAATTTCGTGCGCAGTTAGGTTATCCCCCAACTTAGGACATAAGCATCATCATCCCCGTTTTCCATCAGTGCGATTTAAACTGTGAAAATCTACCAATAATCATCATCATCATCATCACCCTGAAGACGTCCACTGCTGAACATAAGCCTCCCCCTTAGACCGCCACACTGAACGACAACTTGCCACTTGCATCCACCGGTTGCCTGCGACTCTTTTGATGTCATCGGCCCATCTAGTGGGAGGCCTTCCTACACTACGTCTTCCAGTCCGTGGTCGCCTTTCTAGAACCTTTCTTCCCCATCGGTTATCAGTTCTACGAGCGATGTGGCCTACCCTTGTCACTTCAGCTTGCAAACCTTGAGAGCTATGTCGTAAACTTTAGTTCTTTGACGAATATCCTCGTTCCGGATTTTATCGCGCAAAGAAGCTTCGAGCATACTAGCTCTTTCCCTTGCCCGCTGTGTGACTCTGAGCTTTTTCAAAACGCCAGCAGTTAAGGACCACGTCTCAGTTCCATAAGTCATTACTGGTAACACACACTGGTGGAAGACCCTTGTCTCCAGGCACTGTGAAATTATGGACGAGAAAATGTCACGTAACTTCCCGAACACTGGCATCCGAGTTAGATTCTTCGGGTGACCTCTTTGTTGAAGTTGGACCTGCCTAACTGGATAATCTGCCCAAGGTATCCGTTCCAGTCCAAGAGCTTTAAAACCTCCAATGCGTTCCTGAACAGTCTCGGAGAAATAACATCTCTCTCTCACGCCTTTCTGCAATAGAATAGGTTTCGTGCTCTCGTCCTGCAGTCGGATTGACACGGTGGGCGGTGTAATATACAAGCACTTCATTACTTAGATATACCTATATTCGATATGGCATCGCTGAAGAGGCTGCATTACTGCCCACTTGCCCAGGTCTCGATTGAATCGAAAGCTTTTTCATAGTTCACAAATATAATGGCCAATTATACTCCAGAGTCTTCTATATAATCAGCCGGAGCGTGTGTATGTGGTCTATGGTGCCAAAACCTTTCCGGAGGCTGGAAGTAATCAAACCTGCGTTCGAAGTGGTTCGAAAGGACTCTCGAGAACAGCTTATACCTACAAATTACTCGGGATTAAGTTGGGTCTATAATTCTTCAATAAGATAGTTACACCTTTTTTGAAGAAGAGCACCACCACACTCCTGTTCCATACTTCTGGCGTGATACCCTCGAGAATTAAATAACTTCTGGAGGACTAAATGTATCGTTTATGAATCCACCCGCTCCGGAATTCCGCACGCAGATAGTTTATCCCGGAACTTAGGACATAGGCTATAAGTTATCATCATCATCAGCATCATCATCAACACTGTTTTCCATCAGTGCGACAAAACTGTAAAAACTGCCCAATCTTCATGAAATTTGGTATGCAGGTAGCTTACACCTCAATTTCACATAGATTACAAGTCATCATTATCATCATCATCATCGTTTTTCATAAGTGTGATAGTTAATTTATAGCAAAATCAAGCTGCATCAAACTAATTCACGCGGCGTCCAGAGCACCAACGGAGTAAAACGCACAAAAACAATATTCAACTTCTAATTAATTCAAAGTCATATTGGAACATTTCAAAAAATACTGTTAATGAACTCGTGATAGACTATGGATATCGAAGTTTGAGTGGGACATTTCGAAATAAGCTAATAATGAACACGAAAATAATAGTATTATTGTAAATAGTTATATCGGAATAAATGGTTTCCTGACAACTAGAACTAAAGTTTGAGTTGTACCGTTAGTGATTTAGAAAGATTTTACGATTCCCTACCGTTTCTCATACTTATCTCAAAACACGTAAATTCGGATTTGTTCCGGTAATGAATCCGACCGACGATATATGCTCGTAGTTATCTTATCTGCAAATGAACTTATTAACCTTCGATAGGTCTGCTCGGGTAAAAACTCGACTATGGCAACGCGAAAATTAGGAATATTTATAATAGCAGCTCGGAACAGTACCTAACTATACATGTCAGACTGTCTACATACCTACATACATACCGTCTGGATACATTAGTTTTGCGGTATGTCCTTTTACATTGGGGAAATTCAACACACAATATCACGAATGTATTTTCGTACCAAAGAAGTGTACCTATCTGAAGGGCAGTCTGTAGCGCTCGTCCACTTGACTCGTGTAGAGCACTCTTTAAAAAGCGGCCAAGTGCGAGTCGGACTCGCCCATGAAGGGTTCCGCAACAGCAAGAAAATAATCTATATATATAAAAGCCAAAACTGACTGACTGACTGACTGACTGACTGACGATCAACGCACAGCTGAAACTACTGGGTCTAGAACCATGAAATTTTGCACAAATACTCCTTATGTGACGTAGGCGTGCACTAAGAAAGGATTTTTGAAAATTCAACCCCTAAGGGGGTGAAAAGGGGTTGCAAAGTTTGTATGGAGCAACGTGTTTTCTTGGCCTGATCCACTTCAAACTTGGCAATTATATTCTTTAAAAAATTTAATGAAACACGTGTTTCATCTTTTTTTAATACTCAACCCCTAAAGGGGTAAAAAGGGGATGCAAAATATTTTACATCCGATTTAGTTATACATTGAAATTTTACACAAATATTTCTTAAGTGACGTATGTGTGCACTAAGAAAGGATGTTTGAAAATTCAACCCCTAAGGGGGTGAAAAGGGGTTGCAAAGTTTGTATGGAGCAACGTGTTTTCTTGGTTTGAGCAACTTCAAACTTGGCAGTTATATTCTTATATATATTCTTTAAACGATTTAATTAAACACGTGGTTCATAGTTTTTGAATATTCAACCCCTTAAGGGATAAAAGGGGGCCACAAAATATTTTTCGTCATTTTTATTTCGAAATTATTTTTTTTCACAAATATTTCGTAGTGACGTAGGTGTGCACTAAGAAAGGATTTTTTTAAAGTTTAACCACTAAGGGGGTAAAAAGGGGTTGCAAAATTTGTATACAACAACGTGTTTTCTTGGTCTGATCAACTACAAACTTCGAATAAAATTCTTTAAAAATTAATTTAGCACCTGTTTCCGCGTGTTTTAACATCAATCCCTAAAATCTACGCAGGAAAATGGTAGATTTTGGTAGAAGATGATAGATTTAGGTAGGAAATGGTAGATTGTTCTAGGGATTGGTAGATTTAAGTAGGAAATGGTAATATCGGTAGGAAATGGCCGATTTTAGTAGGAAATGGTAGATTTTTGGTAAAAATGGTAGATTTCGGAAGGAAATAGTAGCTTTTGGTAGAAAATGGTAGTATTAGAAAGAAATGGTAGATTTCGGTAATAATAATATAATAATAATAATAATAAATTTTATTTGCCAAAAAAGAATTACACTTTAAATTACACCTGAGAGTAGCTGTACACAAATTACAAGTAACAGTTTAGGCATACAGGTAAGCTGCTGTGAACCCCAAACTAGGCCGAAGCCTGTGTCTTGGGGATCTGAGATGCGAATTATACATAAAGAGGTTATTTTAAATTACGAGCAGGTGCATAGCTGAACAATATTAATGAAAAATTATGATTAACTTTCAATTTTAAGCCAAATTTAAAAATATATATATATTATAAGTAAAAGCTTAATTAAATTAGGCTATGTAGGTAAAATTAATTATGTAATAGTTAAATGGACTAAGGATTAACTAGAAGAACAATGGAACACAAATTATGAGGCGAACTGACGGGAGACAAGTGGGGTGAGGTGATCTATGTGTATGAGTAAGGATGAGTGAGGGTGTGCGAGAGTGTGTGAGGGTGTGTGTTTGGGTGTGAGCGTGTAAGGGTGTGTGTGTGTGTGTGTGTGTGTGTTACGGTGAGAAAGGGTGGATGTGTGTGTGTGTGTGTGTACCTAAGTGTGTGATAGCTGCGATCAGCATGATTTTACCGAGTTCAAACTAAGTCCTCTGTATCTTCATATGAGAGCTGTAAGAGCCAGTCCTTTACAGTCTTTTTGCATAAAGCGGCAGTACAGTTTTTAATATCACATAATTTGCAGACTTTATTATAGGTATTGAGATGAGCGAAGGCTGGACTTCTTCGAGTGAGTAGGGAGGTAGCTCGTGGGAGGGGGAGTCTGAAGGCACGCCTGGAAATTGTATCATTGTAATCAGAGCTATTGAGGAGGGCCTTATGGGCGATGACTGTCGCTTTTAAGATGTACAGCTGGCGTACACGCAGCACTTTGAGCTCATTATAGAGGCTGTTGGTCGAGTATTGGAAAGGTTTCCTTAAAGTCACTTTAATGAGTGCTCTCTGGGCTCTCTCCAAAGTCATCAAACTAGATTTCAAACTAGATTTGCCTGCACTTCCCCATACTGAGACACAATACTGCAAGATAGATTGGCATAGAGCCAGATACACCTGTCGTACTATATCAGGTTGGGCACAGTCTCTGAGTTTTTTCATTACAAAAATAAGTTTTCTTACACAACCTGACAATTTGACAATGTGTTCCTTAAAAGAAAGGTTTTCATCAATAATAATGCCTAGATACTTTATAGATGTGGTGCGTACAATGGAACTGCATGTGCAACCAGAAAGTTGCTGGGAAGACATATCACGTGAACAGCAATTGTGAATTTTCAATGTAATGTTTGAGGGAGGACTCGACACACTTGTCTTGGAGAATGCAATATATTTCGTTTTCTTGGTGTTTAATGTCAAAAGGTTCCTGTCTAGTATCTCTGCAACTCGAGCCAGACCTGCTTCTGCATGGTAGTACACCTGGTCCCAGCTTTTATCATGAAAAAGAATCACAGCAGTATCGTCAGCGTAAGTAATTATTTCTGAATTTATAAGAGATAGACTTACAATATCATTAATATATAGTGTGAAGAGAGTGGGGCCAAGAATGCTACCCTGCGGGACACCAAAGTCAATCGGAAGATAATCACTAATGTCGGAACCTATTTTTACACACTGGCTGCGACCGCTTAAATAACTTCGAAACCAATCATGTGTCACTCCTCTTATTCCACAATATAGCGCAATATATATTCCATAATATATATAATAATAGCGGTACATTTTGGTAATAAATGGTAGCTTTTGGTAGAAAATAGTAAATACAGAAAGAAAATGGTAGATTTTCGTTTAAATGGTAGATTTATATAGAAAATGGTAGATTTTGGTAGGAAATGGTAGATTGTTGTAGGAAATGGTAGACTGTTGTAGGGGTTGAGTAGATTTCGGTAGGAAATGGTAGAAAATAGAAGATTCAGAAAGAAAAGGTAGGTTGTCGTAGAAAATTGTAGATTTCAGTAGGAAATGGTAGATTATGGTAGAAAATTGTACATTTTGGTAGAAAATGGTAGATTTTAGTATGAAATGGTAGCCTTTGATAGATTCTGGTAGCCTGATAGATTTTAGTAAACGGAAGCTTTTGATAGATTATGATAAAAAATTGTATATGATAGGAAATGTAGGAAATGGTCGATTTTGGGAGAAAATGGTAGAATTTGTTATAAAATGGTAGATTTTTTGTATAAAAAGGTTATTTTGGTAGAAGATGGTAGATGTCGTATGTTGGATATGGGATGGCGATGTTGATGTCGAAGTCGAGGTCGATGTCTTGAATTACTTACGGACCAACGGCTGATTGTAGAAACCTGAAACTTGGAGGGTGTGTTCTTTGTATGACGTAGACATCCGATAAGAAAGGATTTTCCGAAATTCTACCTCTAAGAGGGTGAAAAAGGGAGCAAAGTTTGTATGGGACAACGTGATTCGCCTTGGTCAAATCTACTTCAAACTTGGCATAATTATATTATTTGAAAGATTTACATGTAGGTATTTCATCGTTTTTTAATATACAACCCCTAAAATTATAAAAAAGGGTACAAAATATTGTCATCAGATTTAATTCGAAATCCGTATTAACACGGAACATAGACAGGGTAGAACTTTGACATGTTTGAATATTTTTATGATTATTTGAATACTTCTTAGGAACTTTCTCAACCCCATCCATACTGTGCGTCAATCAACTGTTCATCCATACTTGAAAGTAACTATTTTTGTTTCTTCGTTACCTTTTCACGGCTAAACGGCTGAACCGATTTCGATGAAATTTGGTATAGAGATAGATTGTACTTTCGAGACGGACATAGAATACTTTTATCGCGATATAATATAGTCCGCGCGGACGAAGTCGCGGGCAACAGCTAGTAATATAATATTAATAATTCAGCCTGTAACTGTCCCACTGCTGGGCAAAGGCCTGCCCTCACTTTCGTGAGTAGGATTAGACCATAATCCACCCCGGGGGCCCGGTCCGGGTTGGTGGCAGCAAGAAACATGATCAATAGTTCTAGTAGTTCGTTGTAACTTTGATCGATGTTTTAATAATATCGTAGTGTATTTTTTTACGATTTATGACGTATAAAAATAAACTACTAACTAATCTCGTTCAAACCAATTTTCGGTGGAAGTTTGCATGGTACCTACCTACATCATTAATATTTTTTAGTTTTATCTCTCTCTTATTTTAGAAGTTACAGGGGGGGGGGGGCACATTTTACCACTTTGGAAGTGTATATTGCGAAACTATTCAGTTTAGAAAAAAAATGAAATTAGAAACCTCAATTTTATTTTCAAGATCTATATCCATAGATACCCCACACGTATAGCTTTGATGAAAAAAAAATTCTTAATGCAATCTTAATGCCGTTCACAGAATACATCTACTTACCAAGTTTCAACAGTATAGCTCTTATAGTTTCTGAAAAAAGTGGCTGTGACATACGGACCGACAGACAGACAGACGACATGACGAATTAAGGGTTCCGTTTTTTGCCTTTGGCTACGGAACCCCAAGAACTTAACATTTTGACTTTTACGGGTCTGTATGTTATGCAAAAACAAAATCGGCCTCTTAAAATGGAGACCTTGGCTTCGCTCGGTCAATTATTATCAAACTTATTCATATCTACACTAATATTATAAAGAGGAAAACTTTGTTTGTTTGGTTTCTCTGTTTGTTTTGGTAGTTTCTCCGAAACTACAGAACCGATTTGATAAATTCGTTCACTAATGGGAAGCTACACTATCATCGGGTGACATAGGCTACTTTTTATCCCGTAAACATTAACGGTTCCCGCGGGATAGCAGCGAACACGGGTAAACCGCGAGGCGCTTCTATCGGCTATTCTGCGTCGAACGGCGCATCGTGCTGTCGGTGTGTGTCCATTGATAGCACTCGTGATAACTGTTATCTGCACTCCGATGAACTCTGAACTAAGTATTTCATGACATAATAATTATCCATTGACGTCAACGCCCTGCTCGGATAACCTCCCTTGTCGACTGATGGTACGCGCACCGCTTTGTTACCTACACCTAATATTATCTTATCTTATTCTTTAATCTTATATCTTTAAATGAGCAATTCTGGTATGTATATAATTATTATTATCTTCTATATAATTATATAAAAGCAAGAACTGACTGACTGACTGACTGATCGATCAACGCACAGCCGAAACCACTAGGTCTAGAACCATGAAATTTTGCACAAATATTCCTTATGTGACGTAGGCGAGCAATAAGGAAGGATTTTTGAAAATTCAACCCCTAAAGGGGTGAAAAGGGGTTACAAAGGTTGTATGGAGCAACGTGTTTTCTTGGTCCGATCAACTTCAAACTTGACATATATATTCTTTGAAACATTTAATTAAACATGTTATTCATCGTTTTCTAATATTCAACCCCTAAAGTAATAAAAAGGGGTTGCAAAATATTTTCATCAGATTTAGTTCATAATTGAAATTTTGCACAAGTATTCCTTAGGTGACGAAGGTATGCACTAAAAAAGGATTTTTGAAAATTCAACCCCTAAAGGGGTGCAAACAAGTTGTAAAGTTTTTGTGTAACAACGTGTTTTCTTTGTCTGATCAGCTTCAAACTTGGCATTTATATTATTAAGATTTAATTAAACACGTGTCTCATCATTTTTTAATATTCAACCCCTAAAATAATAAAAGCGGTTGCAGAATATTTTTCATCAGATTTAGTTCAAAACTGAAATTTTGTACACATTCGTAGATGACACTAGGAGACGTAGGTGTGCACTAAGAACCTGACTATATATTTTTTTAATTTAACCCCTAAGTGGGTGAAAAGGGGTTGCAAAGTTTGGATGGAACAACGTGTTTTATTGGTTTGATCAATTTCAAACGTAGTATCTATGTTCTTTAAAAGGTAGGAAGTGGTAGATTTTGGTAGAAAATGATAAATTAAAGGTAGAAAATGGTCGATTTTTGGTAGGAAATGGTAGATTTTTGGTAATAATGGTAGATTTTGAAAGGAATGGTAGCTTTTGGTAGATATTAGTGAATTTGAAATTAAAATGGTAGATTATGGTAAAATGGTAGATTACGGTTAAAATGGTAGATTTAATTTAGAAAATGGTAGTTTTTTGTAGGAAATGGAAGAATCTGGTAGGAAATGGTAGCTTTTGGTAGAAAATAGCACATTTAGAAAGAAAATAATAGATTTACAAAAAAAGTTTAGATTGTGGTAGAAAAATTTAGACTTTAGTAGAAAATGGTAAATTTTGGTAGAACATGGTATTTTCGTAGAAAATGATAGATTTTGGTAGGAAATGGTAGATTTTTGTATGAAATGTTAGATTTTGGTATAAAATGCCAGGTTTTTGTATAAAATGGTAATTTTGATAGAAGATGGTGGATGTCGTACGAGAATGTTGGATATCGCATATCGGATGTCGATGTCGAACTCGAGGTCATGGTCTATTTTTAGTTATTTGGAATTATGGTAAAGTATATAGTCTGCGCGGATGAAGTCGCGGGCAACAGCTAGTAATATATATAATTGGAATCTCGGAATCGGCTCCAACGATTTTCATGAAATTCAGTATATAGGCGGTTTCGGGGGCGATAAATCAATCTAACTAGGAATCATTTTTAGAAAATGTCTATTTATTCGTGTTTTTTTAAGGTTTTTTGGCTATAAATAACCAGTTCATATTTTTTTATTATTCTATCGGTAAGATCGTAAAATATCATATTTCATCATTTAATTAGTAATTCGTAGGTACTTAAATATAATTTCCAAAAAACACAATTTATAAAAAAAAAAACGAGCAACGCTCGGTCATCCAGATATTTTATATTAATAGGACAACGTCTGTCGGGTCAGCTAGTGATTGATAAACTTGTGCCCGATTGCGGTCAAACGACAAAGATTTGATAATGGTTAGGTACGGATAAAAGTATTACGGTACAGAGATACTAAGTTTTAACTGAATGAATTATGTTTGTAGATTTTACAGCACTAAACCTACACATAATACTTACCCACTGTTATAGGTACATAATATGAGGCAATAGACAGGATTTGAAACCAGTGGCGACAACTGGCAATATACGGACTTTAATATAATGTTACACGTACCAATAAACCTTCTTTTTTGGTTTAATTTAAACATAATAATTGATAGGCCACACTATCGTCATCGTCAACGCCCACCAAAACCAAATTAAACCCAAATTATAAAACAGATGAACGTCAAAAATTGGTTATCAACGGCAATGTCAATGCCATATCCCAACTATGAGGCTACACTTACGGAGAACGTCAAACAACGGGATTTACGGGATATTCAATGGGATATCACGATAGGTGTTGCCTCTGCATAAGAGTTATATTATGGAGTGTCCTAGGTCGATTGGGTTTCGTATTTATTTAGGCACAGTGCAAGGCTTTGACGTATTTATCGAGTTGCTAACTGTTACCGCGCCTTAAAGTGAATTGTTGAGACGTCGCCTTATAACAAGATCCGACATGAAGCATCTCCGTGTGGATTAGGGCTTTCAATCTCGAGACATGGCGCCGTCCCGGGACCAAAAAATCGAGACTCGCTACGGTCTAAAAAATCCCGGAAAAAACGAGACTTTCGAGACCGTTTCCAAAGTAGGTTTCCACACATATAGACTGGCTGTATAGTCCATAAAACATGGTGTTTTACTTGGCACACGACAGACAACGCATAGATAGAGTAGTTTCTCCCTTTGGCAGGTAATATTCAACTTACTTCCACCGAAAAAATCGGATTCTGGTAATTATGTGCACGATAATTAGAAGCAGGCTAAGTAATTATATAAGTGTACATGATATTTTAGCCTGTGTCAGCTATCCAGCTTAATAAACCATTTAATCAAACAGTTAGGCAAATGTCTTGGATCTGTCGCACGCAGTCAACTACCTAGTTGAATCAGCCGTTTAACATTCTAACCTTTTCACTATACGGCGCCGTTTAACTAGCTTCCTGAATGGTATTTAGCATTTCAATCAATCAGCTCGGCAAATATCTCGGTACGATAACGATTAACTATTTCCCTGACCAAGTTTTCTAACACCTATCACTGAAACGCACTCACTGTCAATATGGCGCCAACGAGCAATATTTGTGTACTTACATAGATCTCAGTTTTTTATTACATCCTTACCAAATAACAATACCTACGGATTATTAAAAAAAACGATATTTATGTCAGATTTTTAACCATAGAGTTATTGTATGAATGGCCTTAGCATACGCCTGCTGTTAATTAAATCTTGTATAAGACTCTACGGCTGAACGGCACCGTTTAGTAATAAATAATGATAGGCTTGGACGGTAGTGTGTTGCGACATATCCAAGCCATTTGCCGAGCTGTTCGGTTGAATGGCTGACTATCATTCAGGAATCTAGTTGATCGGTTCCCTACCTGTAAAAAGTCTAAGCGGTGAATCGAACGCCTTGGCTGCGATAGATACGTATATTTTCACTTATATAAAAATAAATATCTACTACCTACATAATTATGCTTAGGATTAACTTTATTTTGTGTTGTTGTTGTCACGCCCATTGATGGTACCTAACGAGATGAAAATGAGAGTTAATTTAGTAGAATTTTGTGCTCATAACGAGTTTTAAGTAGGTACTGTTGAAGTAAGTCTAAAAAGTCTCGAAATTCCCGGGACTGTAAACCTGAAAGTCTCGAGTCTCGAAAATGCCAAAAATCGTCGAGAATCTCGAAATTTTTGAGACCGAGATTCCCGGGATGAAAGCCCTAGTGTGGATAGGTGCAACAGCCAACCAGCGTCGAGTACTCGACTGACGTCACACGGGCCGCATCGAACCACCTTCAGGAGGATGACACTGCCGTTACCGCTCTCGAAGAACGTACCTATCTCTAACCTATTATTTTCAAAAAACATTGTAAAATCGTAATAAACGTAATAAACGTCAGTATTAAAGTTAAACGCTTCATTTTTCGTCTACGCCTCCGACTACAACACTGGAACCTATCACCTATAAACGGAACCTGTAAATCGCATAGCTGATCGGCCGACTGCCGAAACACTAACAAAGGTTTAGTTAGTTGATATAAAGAATAGTCTTATCTTTTGACAGAGATGATAATATTATAGCCAGGGGCAACGGACCTCCGCAAGGGGGGTAGAGTCGAGCCGACACAGCGCCACGGCCGCCATGCCACAGCGCCACGGCCGCCATGCCACAGCGCCACGGCCGCCATGCCACAGCGCCACGGCCGCCATGCCACAGCGCCACGGCCGCCATGCCACAGCGCCACGGCCGCCATGCCACAGCGCCACGGCCGCCATGCCACAGCGCCACGGCCGCCATGCCACAGCGCCACGGCCGCCATGCCACAGCGCCATAGCCGCCATGGCGTGAGCTGGCGGTCGATCTAAGCATTGCTTATTGCAAATCACTGCCATGTTTTAGTAATATTAGGTCCGGAGTCGAAATAAAAATCGAATAGGTATATTTTGATACACGACATTTATTTATAATTATTATAGGTACAATTTTACAACAGATATTGTTATCCCATGGAAAGTATATTAGTTACCTACAATGCTATTCTACAACTGGACGGCGTTATGAAATAACGGAAGAAGCGACGAATCAGTAAACTGAGAAAAAGAGCTTCAAAGTTTTGAAATTTAAATATTATGTTGCTGAGAGCACAATATTTATGTTATTGGTGTGATTTTTACTTAAGTGATATATTATTAGGTATGTATATTTTATTTCATAAAAGAACATATTTTTGTATGATGCATAGTATAGAAGATATTGTCATTTTTCCGCTTAATTCCATATTACGTTTTACATTATTTGTACGATTTTAAAATTGCATTATGGAATCAGGCGGCATTTTGTCATTGAATACGTTTATACAATTTAGTTTTGGGGGAAATAAAGGGTTTAAAGAGATTACATCCAGAGGCAAAATAGTTAGTAGGTATATATTACCAAAAATAAACAAAAACTTGTTTTTTGACAACAAAACAATCGGATAAACGGTTGAATAAATGAAAAAATATACCTACTTAATAAAAAATCGAAAACGTAAAGCAATTTTTACTCATTAGCCCAGTGGAATTAAATATTAAAATCGCGAAGCGATATTGGTGAAATCCCTCGTCCTTTGAAAAAGGTCACTAATAAAATGTTTTTGTACGTTTAATCAACTTTCATTTAAGTACAAGACGAAGTCTGTGACACTAATAGTTCACTTACAATCTTGAAGGTAAAAATGGGATTTGAAGAATTGGCGCAAAATGCATTAAATCATATAAAAAGGATAGAAATACGTTTTCAGTTGTGGCCACCTTGCTATACTGAAAGCTAGTTAATCGTACTACATCATTGTTTCAGTGAATTTTTTCATAGGACCAGGGATTTTACCAATATTCTGCTTCGAACGGAAGCAAAACTGAAAATTGTAATTTTTCCGGAAAAACTTACCGTATTTGAAGGGCCACAGTTTGATCGTTATAGGGTTTATAGAGCTGCGTTTGGGTTTCAATTTTTGCAAATTTTATTAACCTTATAAAAGTCCAGAAGTGCACTAGTCCAAAACGCATAGTGTATGACTTATAGAGCAAAAAAGTGAGAAAAGTCTCAAAACTTCATAGTTTTTTGCGTGTTGCCCAGCTGGCACAAGTTTTCCAAAGTTGCTAATATGGATTTAGGTATACCATAATATCCTTACTAGTCCATACAACCTACCAAAAATGCAGTACCACATCAAGCATTTCGATTTTAGCCCTTTTTTAGGTATATCTAATTCCAATGGGTTATAATGATTGTTTGATTCTCAATCAATGAAATAGATGAACCAATGGATACTCAATAACGAACTATGTGCCTATTTTTGGTGGGTAATTTGATTTTGCATTTTAGATATTATAGTTGTTTCATAATGATACAACGAATTCAGTCAAATGTCTCAGGATTTAATTCGTTTAAGTTTAATAAAACCTTATTTATTGTATTTCGGAATAGCGACTTAGGCGCTTAGTTTGGTATTACAAAGCGATAAAATGCATAGAACCTAACACTTTAAGACATGTCGCTTGATTCACCGCTCTCTATTTCAGGTAGGAGAGTTGATTTTTGAACAAAAAAACGACTAGGAATATACTTAGCTTAAAGTCTTTACAATCGAACTGCATCATTAATGTTCGTGTAATTCGTTATTTCATAACGCCGTCCAACTTATTTGAAATTATAATAACATAACCTAAGTAGGTCTAGCCAGATAGTGTATATATGTATAATTATAGTCGTACTTAATGAACTTCGACGAGTTTCACGACGAGAAAGAAACGAGAAATTCTCGTTTCATGCGCGGCGGAGTTCTCAGCCGGGGGCGGGGCTGCTCCACTGCGGAACAAGAGCCGGCAGCGGACGGAGGCGGCAGGAGACAGCCGCCCCGGGGCAGCTGGAACGCACAGGCGCACCGAACATTCAATACAAGTTTGTACATAAGATTACAGTTTGCTATGTCTGTCTGTTTGCTCCGGCTAATCTCAGGAACGTCTGGATCGATTTTGACGGGACTTTCACTGGCAGATATCTGAAGTTTTGAGTATTGTAGTAAAATTATACTAGTTCTACTTAAATAGTCAACGCGGCTGAACCAGCAGGACACAGCTAGTAATCTATATATATAAAAGCCAAAACTGACTGACTGACTGACTGACTGACTGACGATCAACGCACAGCTGAAACTACTGGGTCTAGAACCATGAAATTTTGCACAAATACTCCTTATGTGACGTAGGCGTGCACTAAGAGGGGATTTTTGAAAATTCAACCCCTAAGGGGGTGAAAAGGGGTTGCAAAGTTTGTATGGAGCAACGTGTTTTCTTGGCCTGATCCACTTCAAACTTGGCAATTATATTCTTTAAAAGATTTAATGAAACACGTGTTTCATCTTTTTTTAATATTCAACCCCTAAAGGGGTAAAAAGGGGATGCAAAATATTTTACATCCGATTTAGTTATACATTGAAATTTTACACAAATATTTCTTAAGTGACGTAGGTGTGCACTAAGAAAGGATGTTTGAAAATTCAACCCCTAAGGGGGTGAAAAGGGGTTGCAAAGTTTGTATGGAGCAACGTGTTTTCTTGGTTTGATCAACTTCAAACTTGGCAGTTATATTCTTTAAACGATTTAATTAAACACGTGGTTCATAGTTTTTGAATATTCAACCCCTTAAGGGATAAAAGGGGGCCACAAAATATTTTTCGTCATTTTTATTTCGAAATTATTTTTTTCACAAATATTTCGTAGTGACGTAGGTGTGCACTAAGAAAGGATTTTTTTTAAGTTTAACCACTAAGGGGGTAAAAAGGGGTTGCAAAATTTGTATACAACAACGTGTTTTCTTGGTCTGATCAACTACAAACTTCGAATAAAATTCTTTAAAAATTAATTTAGCACCTGTTTCCGCGTGTTTTAACATCAATCCCTAAAATCTACGCAGGAAAATGGTAGATTTTGGTAGAAGATGATAGATTTAGGTAGGAAATGGTAGATTGTTCTAGGGATTGGTAGATTTAAGTAGGAAATGGTAATATCGGTAGGAAATGGCCGATTTTAGTAGGAAATGGTAGATTTTTGGTAAAAATGGTAGATTTCGGAAGGAAATAGTAGCTTTTGGTAGAAAATGGTAGTATTAGAAAGAAATGGTAGATTTCGGTAATAGCGGTACATTTTGGTAATAAATGGTAGCTTTTGGTAGAAAATAGTAAATACAGAAAGAAAATGGTAGATTTTCGTTTAAATGGTAGATTTATATAGAAAATGGTAGATTTTGGTAGGAAATGGTAGATTGTTGTAGGAAATGGTAGACTGTTGTAGGGGTTGAGTAGATTTCGGTAGGAAATGGTAGAAAATAGAAGATTCAGAAAGAAAAGGTAGGTTGTCGTAGAAAATTGTAGATTTCAGTAGGAAATGGTAGATTATGGTAGAAAATTGTACATTTTGGTAGAAAATGGTAGATTTTAGTATGAAATGGTAGCCTTTGATAGATTCTGGTAGCCTGATAGATTTTAGTAAATGGAAGCTTTTGATAGATTATGATAAAAAATTGTACATGATAGGAAATGTAGGAAATGGTCGATTTTGGGAGAAAATGGTAGAATTTGTTATAAAATGGTAGATTTTTTGTATAAAAAGGTTATTTTGGTAGAAGATGGTAGATGTCGTATGTTGGATATGGGATGGCGATGTTGATGTCGAAGTCGAGGTCGATGTCTTGAATTACTTACGGACCAACCGCTGATTGTAAAAACCTGAAACTTGGAGGGTGTGTTCTTTGTATGACGTAGACATCCGATAAGAAAGGATTTTCCGAAATTCTACCTCTAAGAGGGTGAAAAAGGGAGCAAAGTTTGTATGGGACAACGTGATTCGCCTTGGTCAAATCTACTTCAAACTTGGCATAATTATATTATTTGAAAGATTTACATGTAGGTATTTCATCGTTTTTTAATATACAACCCCTAAAATTATAAAAAAGGGTACAAAATATTGTCATCAGATTTAATTCGAAATCCGTATTAACACGGAACATAGACAGGGTAGAACTTTGACATGTTTGAATATTTTTTGGATTATTTGAATACTTCTTAGGAACTTTCTCAACCCCATCCATACTGTGCGTCAATCAACTGTTCATCCATACTTGAAAGTAACTATTTTTGTTTCTTCGTTACCTTTTCACGGCTAAACGGCTGAACCGATTTGGATGAAATTTGGTATAGAGATAGATTGTACTTTCGAGACGGACATAGAATACTTTTATCGCGATATAATATAGTCCGCGCGGACGAAGTCGCGGGCAACAGCTAGTACCTACATACATGAAAAAGCTATTTCATATTGTAATATTTTCAGTGGAATACGTCTTTAGTCTTCTGACAATACTATCCCTTCTAGACATCGATCAACATGAACGAGTAGTACCGGTAGGTACTGAACGTGCTGTATTACCTCAATGTTAAACTGCAGCGGGACAGTCGAAGCGGATCTCTGCTGCTGTGTACCCGGCGTAAGAGAACTGCATGTAGTTGAGGGCCCCGAGGTCCGCGTCGTCGTCGTCGGATATCAGCGCAGTGCTGTCCCCCTGCTTGCCGAACTGCAGGGTGCCTGGACAGTGGACGTGTGCGCTCAGAGCAAGGCACACAACATGCTGGTGGTTGAATTGAGAACCTTCTCCGTTTTGAAGTCGGTTAATAGGAGCTATGCTTCCTGGCGCCGTGACATCTCCCTGCCCCGCGGCTTCGCTCGCACTGTTACCTGTTTTTCAGCGGAAAAGCTTTTTTCTATCAATCTTAGCTATGTGCACACACGGCTGCTCTACGCAGTATATGGCGGTGCACGCTACTGCCACAGTGTTCAATCATTATACTTCCCCCCCTATTACTCTCAGAGCACCCTAGAGGCGTGTCAGTAAACACAATCTAAGAAGAGCTGCAACTTACCGTTGTCTATTCTGACGTAGAAGAACCTGAAGTCAGTAGCGGAGAGTATGCCGGGAGTGGGGATGTCTGCAACACGGACGGCGCGGCCACTGGTATACTTGTATAAATACGTGCGTTGATTGTTGTTGTATCCAATATCTGTTGATATTAAACAATAAACATTATAAATATAACTAACATTAGATAAGTGCGACGGCTCAGAGGGATGCTTTTAAAAAAATACAATTATAATTATTTAACTTTAATTCAGAAATAAATTACAATTAATTATTTTAAATGAAACTCGTTCGAAGTCGGAACAAAGAATGCCTTAAAACTAAGTATATAGTTTCCATGCGGTGTGCCATTGACGTCAATGCTGACACCGCGCCTCGTGTCCGCTGCAGTATTAACTCGGTCGATGCAAGCGCAGCGATTCCCTTGTATTAGCCTTGCGTAACACCTCCCCCCGAAGAACAGCGACTATTGAAGCTTGTCGTAAATTGAGCTGGGGGTTGATTGTGTTCATCCCTCCTTGTGGTTGGAAGGGCATATACTCGTGTCAGTTCAGCCCGGTTTTCCTTGGAAATTGTGTGCGAGTTTTCCAATGGTTTCAATCTGTATCTTCTATAGAGCAGGGCGCTAATGAGTGCGCATGCACCAGTTAGAACCACGTACATAGGGATAGTAGTGTGGTATAAACTGTAGTCAGTGTCCTTTTCAAGGTTTAGCGATGACTGCAATGAGATCTCCTTGTTAATGGCATGGAGATGATTCAGGTCGACGGAGTTGAGCTTGAATGCTGGGGATGTAGATGGGGTGACATCGCTGTCCCTCGGTACATCCATTATCTTCAATACTCGGCCTTTCAGTCGATCGTTAGAGTTAGAGATCGTGAACTCAGGTGTTTTCAGGTAGCATCCCTGGGGAATAATTGCGAGGTAGCTGCCCTGAAGTGTGTTGTAGAGGTCTTGACCACAGTAGAGATGTACTTTTGTTGAAACAGGGAAAATAATGGTGAAATGTTTCTCGTCCAGTTCTTCGTACGCTGGTTTTGCTAGAGCGATGGTAGTGGGGGTGCATGTCTCGTCCCGTTGTTGCGTTGAAATGAGATGCTTGATGCAGTCTTCTGTTGAGTGACTCTGCAGATTCCGGTTCTCTTCACAGAGGTGCCATTTGCTCGTCTTCGGGCATTCAGCCTCTATGTACTTGAAGTCTTTCTCGTCAAGTGCTAGGAAGGGATATGGAGGGCTGAGGATTTCGTGGTTCCGGTTGGGAATAATAGATAGCTTGTATAGATCATAAGTTGATGGGTACACGATTGGGAATTTATATACTATAACTATCTCGTTACCTACGTAATACGAACCTAACCTAATTATATCGAAATATTCTCTGTAGTCTAAATCTACTACTTTCTCGCTGCCATATAATGTGTTCAGTTTACGAATTATTTCGCGAATTTCATACACATTTAAGACCGAATGGTGCATCGTGGAGACTCTTATAAAAGCTAGGACATTTTGCAGTTTTGTTATCTCCTGGGAGATATTATCTACATTATCTGATAAGATCATAAGGACTTGAGCTAAATGTGCGTACTTTAAAAGGTCATGATCTCTGGTAGCTTCAGCTTGATTGATTTTGTCTACTAGAATGTTCATCTTATTCTGATTGTCTACAATACTGTCTAAAATTTTTGAATATTGAAAAGTCCAATTTTTTGATAGAGTCACGTGACTGTTAAATTCGGTAATTAATTTATTTTCATTGAATTCAATTTTTTTTATTACTTCGTTATAGTGTAGTGCGTCTGTATAATCGAGGTTTCCTGTAATGCTTTTTACTACCGATCCGAGACCATCTATGAGTCCGCGTTTAACACGATTCATCTCGAAAGTACGCAATTGATCCAATACACCTGAGATCTTGCTTTTTAGGTAATTTATATGAGGTTCAAATAAGGAATTCGTTTTATCATTCACCTGGGGGCTGAGATTGTCTAGCTGATTATTAACTGAATCTACTTTATTTTGCAACTGCTGAAGATTGACGTATTGCAGAAAGGAGTGGTGGTGAGATATGATTCTAGTTGGACCTAATTTGAAGGGTAAAATACCGGGTCCATCGTTGAGGCTCTCAAGTTTTATCTCCTGTGCGAGAGCTGGTATCAGGAGAAGATGAAGTACCAGGAGTGCTCTGTAACAATTGGGCACTTTTAGGGAGACGCTTTAACCTAGACTTGGCGACAGGACCTCGTTTTTTCCTGGTGTAAATATGAATAGGAAGGTCTGCCATCACAACGTCGTGGGTATACCGTGGAGCTAGTTTCTGTCTAGAAGCGAATGGATTATTCACAAAAATCTGTTGTTCTGGGGAGTACTCGACTTCTGGTTCTCGCTGTTTGTTCCGGTTATCTGTCAAGTCTTTCCGATTCGTATTGCATAAGTCATGTATTGCGTTATAGGCCTTAGTCATCTTGTCTCTGTGGTTGATCATGTACTGTTGCAGTAAATGAGCCGAGATGTCTATATCAAAAGGATCCCGAGGATCAAAGTGACCTGTAATCAGTTCTAATGGTTTGCATTTCGTGAAACTATGAATACTACTGTTATAAGCTAAATTAATGAATGGTTCCGATTTCTGACCTAATTTTAAAATACGCAGATGTTCTAGTATTGTTGAATGAAATCGTTCAACTATACCGTTCTCGTTAGGTGCATGAGGAGCTACCCTATGATGCTGGATCTTATGCATCCGTACAAACTCTGCAACAAGCTGGTTGGTGAATTCACTACCATTATCTGTCACAATAGTGATAGGAATGCCGTGATGAGTGCAGAAATTTAACAAGGCTTGTACTACACTAACAGCAGTGCCATCTCTCAGATGATAGGCCTGTCCATATTTAGAGAACGAATCTACGATAGTCAGAAACTTTTCACCTTGGATAGTTAACAAATCTAAGTGAACTAATTCAAAAGGCTTGCTAGCTGGGGGAACTACTTTGAACTGTTGCTTTATTGGGTTACGATCATATTTTGCCTGACCACAGATAGTGCACTCATTTATGAATTTAGTAATATGCTCCCTCATTTTGGGCCAGAAATATTTATGAGAAAGGGATAAATAGCATTCATTGATGCCCCGATGATTAGTTTTACCATCATGATATTTATTAATAATCTCCTGCTGTCTTAGGTACTCTTTTACGTTTTCTAATTCTGTTTTTGTTAATGTTAGGTTCATGGCTGAATTTTTGAATGTTCTTTGAATGATGGGTATAATAGTGTACATGGCCAGATGGGGGTTAATTAGTAATCCTGTTTTGATTTTGGGATGAACATATTCCTTAATTGCGTTTATAACATCTTCCTCTAAATTTGACTCAGATATTTGAATAGAGATTCGGGTGTGCGTCTCAAAAGGTTTAGTAACTATCGGTCTTCCTTTGATATCACCTACTATGTTGAATATAAGTTGTTTTGTGAATTTATTCAGGGGATAATCTGAGATCGGGACTTCTAAGATGGGGTTTTCGCTATCTGTATGAACGGTGTCGGTTCTAGAACCGTCCGCAGCATCCGTGGCTGACATAGTTCTGGAGTCATCCAAAGCGGGGTCTGTTTCAGATGGATTTACAACGATTGACATTAATTCGTCGTTATTTATTTCAACGCGCGACAATGCATCTGCATTCGTGTTACATTTTCCTTGCTTATAGATGACTGTATAATCATACTCGCTTAATTTTAAACGCCATCTTGTAAGTCGTGAGCTGGGCTCTTTTAAGTTCATTATCCACTGTAGGGGCCTATGGTCCGTGATAATCTTGAATTTACGGCCAAATAGGTACGGTCTAAAATATTTAGTTGCCCATACAATAGCCAGTAGCTCCTTCTCGATAGTACTGTAATTTAACTCACTAGAATTTAAAGTCCGCGACGCGTACGCAATTGGTTTATCTGAGCCTATGGTGCCTTGAGATAAAACGGCACCAATGGCTACGTTGGAGGCATCAGTTGTTAAGACGAACTCTCGCGTGAAGTCTGGATATTGTAAAATGGGGTCGTTTGTAAGAAGTGTTTTACAATGATCTACACAGTTGATATAATTCTGATCCAATGTAACTTTAAAGCCCTTTTTTAGACATTGTGTTAATGGCTTAGTGAGTCGTGCGAAGTCCGGAATAAATTTCCTGTAGTAACCAAGTAAACCGAGAAAACGCTTGATTTCAGTGGGTGTTTTAGGAAGGGGGTAGTTTTCGATAGCTTTGATTTTGTTAGGGTTAGGTTTGACACCTTCCTTACAGATGACATGACCAAGAAACTCAGTCTCCAACTTCAAAAACTCAGATTTATCCATTTGGATTTTGAAGTTAGATTCTCTCAGTCTCTGGAACACCTTTCCTAGATTAATAATGTGTTCCTGGAGGGATGTACTGAACACTATTATATCGTCAAGGTAGACTAAGCATATTTCATTCTGGAGGCCCCTCAGAACATTGTCCATCACTCGTTGAAAAGTTGACGGAGAATTTTTAAGTCCCATGGGCATTCTTAAAAATTCATAATGCCCGTTCTCCACATTAAAGGCGGTCTTGTGCACATCACAGGGGTCCATTTCTACCTGATAAAACCCACTGGCTAAATCAAGGGTTGTAAAATATTGACATTTCCCTAGTTTGTCTAGTACGTCCGTAATGTTCGGGATAGGGTACTTGTCGTCAACTGTTTTCTCGTTCACTTTCCTGAAATCCACGACAAGACGCCATTTAACCTTGCCAGAGGCATCTGCCTTTTTGGGTACAATCCAAATAGGCGAGCTCCAAGCAGAATCCGAAGGTCTTATAATATGTTGGTCAAGCATTTTGCTTATTTGATCTCTGACTTCTTGTCTGTGTACGTAAGGATAACGGTAACTTTTGGTATGTACTGGAATTTCGTCAGTGGTTCTAATTTTGTGTTTGATCTTATTAGTGAATGTAAGAGGTTCACTCTCGAGATAAAACACATCCGCGTAGCTTGCACATAGCCTTTGTAAATTTGCGAGTTCTTCCGGGTTAAGGTGATCAGTCCGTAGACGAGATAAAACATTTGTGGCACGGTCTGATAAGATTTCAGTATTTTCACATTCAATATTAAATAACTCGGCTTCAACTGGGCGATCCATTGAAAATATAACGTCATTAGATGAAGGGTTGGTAATTTCTACCCAACCTCGGTTGTTATGTACGGTCGTTATGCAGTCTGATATAAGACAATTACCAATCATTTGATTTTCGATTAAAACTTCACCATCCCGCGTGTTCACTGGCAATTTAACTATCTTCGAGGAGTTGGATGGAATCATTTCCTCGTACAGGTTTACGTTCCGGGAATCATACATTTGAATAGGGATCTTGGTATTCCGCGTGACAAGTAATTTATTTTGTAAATCGATGTTAGAACCCCAGATATCGAGTAGGTCAAAACCTAAAAGTCCATCGAAGTAGTTATGAAACTTATACACGAATAGAGTTACGTCAGTTGGTTCGTTAAATTCTTGGAAGCAAGGTAACGTGATTGAGTAATCATTTTTGCTGGTGGTATGCACGTTTGTCACTTCGAAGGGATCGTAATTTAATTGAACGTTACTAAAATATTTTTCCACGGCATCAGGGCTGATAAAAGACTGATTGGCTCCCGTGTCAATCAGGAATTTTAAGGGTGGATTAGCAATCTGTATGTAACCTAGCTGCCGTTGGATGTGAAAATTAACCTCTATTTTGGCTTTTCGGACTTCGTGTCCTGTGGAAAATTTTCGTCAGGGACTTGAGCCACTTCTTCTACTAATGTAGGCTCAGGGTAGGGGTGCTGTTCGTAGCTATAATAGTCAGGGTACTGTTCACACGAATAGTACTCCTGGTAGCATTCGGGGTAGTTATTATAATCGTCATAGTAATAGGTCATGCTAGGGTCATAGTCAAATTCATTGAAATTCACCTCTCGTGTTTTAAAATAATTAGTCGGGGGTGGATTTCCAAATTTTCTCCAGTCGTGTCCAGTTAAAGGCAGTTGTTTCGGAACAAAGTGGCTTACACCACTCATAGGACGCGGAGCATTTCCGAAATGGAAAGATGCCTGCGGTTGCGGCCTGGTAGGCATTCTAAACGCGTTATTCGCCGGGTTATAATTCTGTGGAGGGGCACGCAGCATCTGTTGGGTGCGCGTGGGACCACGTGGTGGCTGCATGTGTGGCATAGGGTTAGGCCGCCAACCTTGGTTAGGTTGCATCTGCGTAGGAACGTGCCGTGATGGACCAGGCATATTAAAGATTGGTTTCTGTCCGTGGGCGTCAGTCAGTCTAGGGATAAAATGATTGAGAGGCAAATTAAAATTCGAGCTAGGGGTTGGTTGATGCCATTCCTTTCTACTTTGGCCTCCTTCATTACGTTGTTGCATGTAAAGGGTGTTCAGCTCCTCCTGGACGAATTCCAGGGCCTTCTCCATAGTCGCAGGACGCATACAGCGTATCCTGGAACCTAGAGGATCTCTAAGACCTCTCATATAAGCCTGAAGGGTCAATTTTTGATAGAGGGTACGTTTCGCCTCGATGGTGGTCCCCACGGTCTCATGAAGTGAGATGTATGTCATAATAGTGCTAAATAAATTTTGGCACCGCTCGTAAAATTCTTAAGGTGTACTGGACCCTTGGGTCTGTAGAGATAAATCACTATAGAGAGCTGTTTCGTCACGATGGTCAGCGAAGTTGTTAACTAGCGCGCCTCTGATGCCCTGCCACGTGTCTGGTAGGCCATTCGAATTTATTAATCTGGCCGCGGGCCCAGTTATTTTATTCAATATACCGTTAATTAAAGATAAATTATTTAACTCATGGCCTGGCTCTGTGGAAAAATGAGCTAACACAATTTGGTCGCAGAGATTAATAAATCTCGTTAAGATGTGCGGATTCCCGTCGAACTCGGGTAACAGTCTAAGCGACTTGTAAATTGTATCGACGTCATTATACGTCACGATCCTAACTCCCGCGGAAGCTTCGTCTAACTGCCTATTCGCGTCCATAGCACTAAATCTATTACTTGAATCTATTCTAACACTACGTAATCTACGGTTCCGTAATTCTCTAGGGTGAAAAATCTTGGAGTTTTAATTTAACACACGATAAAATTTTACTGACTCAACGTATGTCGAAATACACATAAAACAATATATAAAATTCACATAAGAAAGGAAAGAATTAGGAAAGCAAGGATTTGAAAGATTCAAGGACTTACAGCATCGTCGAATCGATTTCTGGATTCTCCTCGAGCACGGCACTTGTTCACTTTGGTAGGTTGTTTTACTTGCAAGATTTATCTAATAGATTTTGAGATAATCTAGTAACAAGATCCTACCGACTGCGCCAGATAAGTGCGACGGCTCAGAGGGATGCTTTTAAAAAAATACAATTATAATTATTTAACTTTAATTCAGAAAGAAATTACAATTAATTATTTTAAATGAAACTCGTTCGAAGTCGGAACAAAGAATGCCTTAAAACTAAGTATATAGTTTCCATGCGGTGTGCCATTGACGTCAATGCTGACACCGCGCCTCGTGTCCGCTGCAGTATTAACTCGGTCGATGCAAGCGCAGCGATTCCCTTGTATTAGCCTTGCGTAACACATTATAAATTCACATCATGGGTTTCCAACAAAATTCTACAAAACCTATTTTATGTTGTTAAAGCCTAGTGAGAGGCTGCCAAGCAGAAGTTCGCGGGTTCAAATCCCAGTGGGGGCACATAACGTACCGTGATTCTTGTAACAACATAAACACGTAATTATCATTCGCTTTTCAGCGAAGGAAAACATCGCGAGGAAACCCACTGACGCGAGGATTATTTCGGAGGTATGCATCCACCGAGCCGGGCGGGTCCCCGTGGTGGAGCACAGCTCATCCTCCTGCCGGCAGTGAAGCGCGCCCCGGGCCCAGCAGTGGGCGGATGTGCGTTGCGACATTGAGCGAGTGTTATTATTGTTATAGACTTAGAAATATTGTTGTAGAGCATAATGAGGTGGTTAGATACACACCTATGTCATATCGAACATCCGAGCCAGTCAGCCAGATATCCACGTCTCCCTCCGCCCGCAGCCCGAGGCGCGCCTCGAGGTGCGCGAGGCGGCCGGCGGCGTCCCTCCGCAGCGCGGCGCGGCCGAGCGACTGCAGCGAGTAGCCAGGAGAGAAGCGGTTACTGCCGTCCAGGGACACCTCCTTACAAGACAACTCTGGAAACAAAGTCACGCTTTACTATTGATGCTTTTGCGAAATTTTGAATGAACCTATGAATTTAATGGATTGTATTACCTACTATCAGGTGTAGATAAATAGATAACTCTTTATTGATACCAAAATGTAGGTACAGAACACAGGAAGGACAAACTTAACAATGGTACAATGGGCGGATCTGTACCAGCCGACCTTGGATGGACAAGACCTTTGCATTTTGTACCGACCTGTTTAGCTTCGTCGCGTTGTTTGTCCGCGACTCCTAAACTAAGGAACCAATTGTTAGATTTGATCTAACTTGAAAGATAGGATAGCTTACATCTCGATTTTATTTTTATTCATGGCTTCGCACGGTTTGTGCATATAGCCAGTGTCAAGTATTTTATTATTTAAGTATTTCTTAATTTCACATTAAGAAAGTCACAGCAATATAGCAAATCGTGGTCAAGTAGTCAAATCAATTATTTACATCGTCATAGTCACGATTCAGTAAAGTAGTGGATGCTTTACGGAAACTTCCGGGGAGTTTTGGAAAATATGCGAAATGACACGTTTTTTGAGTTTATTTAATTCGCCTACACTCGTGGGCGTTAACGAACACTTAACGATTAATATTCCACCCACATGACACATTAACACTTGAAGAAACACAAGTTTGAGAAAATAATACAAAACCAACAACGTCTCACTATCGGATTCCCGCCAAAACTCCGACAGATACTAAATAGGTATAGTAAGAGAAAAAGACAAAAGTGTTGCCAACCGGCATTATACAATTTCCTCTAAAACTAACAGTGTGCGTTTGCGAATATTAGAATAAATTTAAGAAGTTTGTAATTGCCGCCTATAATCTGTAGGTGTGTGTAGAATTATGACAACAATGCAACTTGGTTTTAAAAGATTGAATTTGATTATTTTTTTATTTGAAAGTGAACGTGACTACTTGTGAAATATTCTTACGTTTTTTAATTGTATACCTACTCATTATATTTCTCGCAATCTCGGTGTGAACAATTGTGTGTTTTACGCGGGTCTCAGACGACTCACTCATACTCGATTCTATGTAAAGTATGTAAAGTACCTACCTATGTAAAGTAAATAATGAGTCGTTTTCGTCCCTTGTAAAACAATCTACTATTTATAGTTTACCACACTGCAAGTAGGCCACACTGTAAAAGACCCAAAAAAAAAACAGATTAAAAAAAACCACACTGCTAGTCAATTTACAGACAACTTACTGGATGGACATCCACTACAGATATGTAGTGGATGCTTTACTGAAACTTCCTGGGAGCTTTAGAAATAATCCAAAACTACCATTTTTTGGGTTTGTATCACGCACTCGTGCACGTTAACGAAAATTAATTGATTCATTATGATTCTTTCTAATATTACACAATGACATGGTCACCCGAAGAAACAATTTCATAAAAATACAAAATCAACAAGTTCGTGTTACTCTCCAGGCACCGACGCATCCTCGCCAAAACTATTATAGGTAGCAGGTATATACAATATATTGTTGCGGTGTCTGGGTTATTGGAAAAGGCGCCATCTATGGAGGAGTAGTAGGAGCTAGCTCACTGTGCGGCCGCTTGTATTCGAACAGCGCCATCTCTGGACAAGAGATCGTACTACTCGTCAGGTGCTAGAATGTTGCCAGAGAGAAATGGCCCTAGCTAGACGCGACCACTACAGTGTGGGTGTAGAGACATTCAGTGAGTAACGGACTCCTGTCGGCGTTCCTGATTAAATCGAGGTTCTGCGTGTGAAACCGGAATATTTATTTCACACCTCATGCTCAAAAAAGGGGTCAGATTAGCTCAGCTTAGCGGTAGCAAACGAGGTTGTTGGGCACTAGTGATTGAAAGTAGTTTTTTTTTAAATTTGATTTCGTATTATCAACAGGCTGAAGATTCGACTTTTAAATTTTCCATTTTAACATAATTACTTAGAAAAAAAAGAAGAGTATCTTAATGTACAAACCGTGCGAAGCCTAAACAATTTACTTTTTTAAATGAAAGTGTAATTCTCGTCCACTTTTTTGGCGATCATAGGATGTATGCTATGTGTACGTGTGCGTTTGCGAGCATTAGATAATTTTAAGAAGTTTGTATATGCCGCCTATAATCTGTAGGTGTGTGTAGAACTTTGACAACAGTGCAAATTGGTTTTGAAAAATTGAATTTGATTATTTATTTATTTGAAAGCGAACGTGACTATTTGTGAAATAATCTTAGCTTTTTTTAATTGTATACCTACTTATTATATTTCTCGCAATCTCTGTGTGAAAAATGTAATGTTTTACGCGGGTCTCAAACGACTATTACTCGATTCTAGAACGACATACTCGATTCTATGTGCCACACTCGCTACGCTCGTGAGTCGTGAGGCAAAACATCGAGTAATGTATGAGTCGTTTTCTGCCCTTGTAAAACAAACTACTATTCCTATCCGGAACCCCCAGCTTATATTAATATTTCCGCGCACTGTTAAAATAAGTAGACTAAATCGACGACCTCCCAACGAGGCATCATGCATCTAGACAGATAACAAGTGGTTCAACTTACGAGCTTGTAGGTTTGCTCGAACATTTATAACGCCGACCACTGCACTAATTAAACTGAGTTTCAATAAAAATATGCACACCACACTCATGTTTGCGAGTCACTGCCTAGTTTCACTATAACTACAACATGCCGACTCTTCATTATATATGCTCGTAGTTATCTTATCTGCAAATGAACCCGACTATGGCAGATGGCAACGCCAAAATTAGGAATAGTTATAATAGCAGCTCGGAACAGTACCTAACTATACATGTCAGACTGTCTACATACCTACATACATACCGTCTGGATACATTAGTTTTGCGGTACCTATGCTCTTTTACATTGGGGAAATTCAACACACAATATCACGAATGTATTTTCGTACCAAAGAAGTGTACCTATCTGAAGGGCAGTCTGTAGCGCTCGTCCACTTGACTCGTGTAGAGCACTCTTTAAAAAGCGGCCAAGTGCGAGTCGGACTCGCCCATGAAGGGTTCCGCAACAGCAAGATAATAATAATATAATATTAATAATTCAGCATGTAACTGTCCCACTGCTGGGCAAAGGCCTCCCCTCACTTTCGTGAGGAGGATTAGGCCATAATCCACCCCGGGGGCCCGGTCCGGGTTGGTGGCAGCAAGAAACATGATTAAAAAAATACTACTAACTAATCTCGTTCAAACCAATTTTCGGTGGAAGTTTGCATAGTAATGTACTTATATCATATTTTTTTTTAAATATCTTTCTCTTTTTTTAGAAGTTCAACAGTATAGCTCATAGTATAGGGACATACGGACGGACAGACAGACAGACAGACGACATGACGAATTAAGGGTTCCGTTTTTTGCCTTTGGCTACGGAACCCCAAAAACTAAACATTTTGACTTTGACGGGGTTGTATGATAATTGCAGTTAAATTTAGTACCTATGTTATTTAATATCTACCTACGTAGACATTGAATTTTTTTATCTTATAAATATTTTATGACTTATGTTGACCTATGTATATACACATCAAAAAAGTCTAAGCAACATGCATGCATAACATGGACCCAGAAACAATGGGATAAAATTATGTTTTCCGATGAGTCGCGATTCGGGTTTAAGCCTGATACAAGAAGGGTGCGAGTGTACCGTCGGCCCGGAAATACTGAAAGGCTCAGGTGCGTTCAGGAAGTTCATCCATACAGCGGCTCATGTAATTATAGTTTACAATAATAATTGTGTATATGCCAGTCTCTGGTGAAACATGCAGGACTTCGTGAACTTCTTCGTGACTTCAAATACATTATTTCATTTGAATACATTACATAAGTATTATTATAGTTTTATCATAGCCTGTAACAGGTAGAGGTAGCAGAAAGACGTAAAGTTTGTTGCTTCGTCAAAGTCAAAGCATTTATTGTAAACTAGCTGCGCCCCGCGGTTTCAGCCGCGTTACACATACGACACCTATAGATATTTGAAAGGTTCGTGCATATTATTGTGTCATCAATGATCATATAGTTGACATCCGCGATACTGCAAAAACACTTTACGATTTATAATATTACGGCTTACACATATGATATACTCGTAGATATATTATTATACTGTGGCGGGCTTTTTTGTAGGACTATTTAAGATAAACATTTCCAACATAGATTACATTATATTGTGTAACTCTAGTGGTTTTAGCAGCGCACGCCAGAATAGCTAGCAAATGGTAGATTTTTTCCTACGTAGGTACCTACTTTTTTTTTTTTTTGTTTTAGTTATGGCTTCGCACGGTTTGTGCATATAGCCAGTGTCAAGTATTTTATTAATTAAGTATTTCTTATATTCACATTAAGAAAGTCACAGCAATATAGCAATCGAGGTCAAGTAGTCAAGTCAATTATTTACATCGTCAAAGTCACGATTCAGTAAAGTAGTGGATGCTTTACTGAAACTTCCTGGGAGTTTTGGAGAAAATGCGAAATGACACGCTTTTTGAGTTTATATCATTCGCCTACACTCGTGCACGTTAACGAACACTTAATGATTAATATTCCACCAATATTACACATTAACACTCGAAGAAACACAAGTTTGAGAAAATAATATAAAACCAACAACGTCTCACTATCGGATTCCCGCCAAAACTCCTCTACGTACCTACTTGACACTTATCGTCATGTTTTGGACAACTCACACAATATCTTTATAAATTGTAGCCTATATGTTATTCTGATGTATAAGCTATATTATTGTCAAGTTTCATTTAAATCCATTCAGTAGTTTTTACGTGAAAGAGTAACAAACATCCATCCATCCATCCATCCATACTTACAAACTTTCGCGTTTATAATATTAAGTAAGATAGGCAATTAAATCGCACTTTTACAAGTCAAACAGCTAATTCTCGTTAACAAAGAGAATCGTAAAAACATAAAGTATGATACCTACATTAAATTAATTATTTCTCTATAGTAAACGTACGAACGGAGGAGGTAGTGGGGAAGAAAAATCTCATTGAAATTTGTGTGCAACGTAACGTGAGCACCAGCGCTAGTGACTGTACCAGGAAGGGGACAGACTGAACATGCAATGTTATAAATCTCAATGTGGATCCTGTATTCGGATATGGATATGTATTCTATACTTAGCGGGTGGAGATGTGCAAGAGACGCCGCGTGCGCTGCTTATCCTCCATAGTTCTCGTCATCGGGAAACACTCCACCTCGGTTGGTAATAACATGTTTATTACAAGAAGCCCGCAGGGTTATCATCTTATCATCGCATGACCTTCTGACCGAGTGGAATTTTATTTGTGTCTTTTTAGGTGTTTGTCTGTGCCAATGAAGAGTTTTGCATAATATTTTACTATAGGGAACTCCAAGGCTCGTCTTCTACTGCATTTTTTTTCTATCCTCTGTTAGGTGCACTTTCATGTAACAAAGAAATAATTATACCGAGTTGGTAAAGGCGCTTATATATCGCTTATTTATCGCTTTTATTCGAGCCAATCATTCGAAATCACGTTTTTGTCTCTGATTAACTAAAAATAATACGTTCAATTTTAATAAAATATTTTTTTTTACTCATAAATCTTATATTTTAATAGGTTTCCTTAGCTTCAAAAGCCTGAAACTCAGTGCCACGTCGCCTTAACCACCTTCGATCATATCGTCACTTAGAAATGGGACAGGGTTGCAGTAAAACAAGGTGCTAAAATGATATTCCTTTATCAATGTATTACTTACTGTATATAATATAATATTTTAAATAACAATACTAAACGGTAAATACCTAATTCATTACATGAAGTCTCCAGTACCACCACGTCTACCACGGTGCACATATTATTAAACGGCTCATTTGTTCATGTCCATGTCCATGTCCAGGTCCATGGTCCTCGTAATGCGTGGGCCACACTGTCGTCATCGTCAATAGCCAAATCCAAAATGAACCAAAGACAAAAACTAAGGGAACATAAAACTCGGGATATTCAACGGCAATGCCAATGCCATACATCCCGATTATGTGGCTACACTTACGGCGAACCTCGAATTACGTCTATCGACTATCCCGTTGTTTTCAAACAACGGGATAGTCAATAGGATATCACGAGACGTGTGGCCCCAGCAGCGATAGTTTCAGTTTCAGAAAGTATTAAATAGTGGGGGATCTGTTTGATTCATAATATTTCATAATATTATTCTGACCGGCTCGGTAGATGCCGCTCACCCTAGATTTTTTGCCTTCGCACGATATTTCAAGGTAGTTCGGATGACAACATTACTATAATTCGGTATCTTGGAGCTGATCGGATGATGGAGCCGGGAGGTGGATAGTGGAACTCCTCAGTGGCCGCTAGCACGAAAGAGAGAGGCAAGTGGAAGTGAAAAGTGAGCGCGGCGCGCGAGCCAAATATATGACTTAAAGCTCAATTTAAGAATTTTTCCATTCATACTATGTCAAAGTCTGCCACACAATTAAAAAATGCCAAGATGTACAGTTTTACAGCCTAAAAGGAAACATATTATTTAAGGCATACGGCAGATTTTCAAATAAACAGCGGTTGACTTATACTTAGACCTTTATTGACATCGTGACTTTCAATATTATATTTTTTGGCGACAGCGGTTCCGATACAGATGTAAAACTAACCCACTTCTATATTGTCTCTGTTCTGTGGCTGCTAGTATGCCGCTCGAGTTTGTGCTCATACGATTCGTTGTCGAGCCCGGTAGATCGGTCTCGGTAATGAGGGTCTGGCGGCTTACCATGGCGTCTTATTGCGATCCAATCGAGGACCTAACAGAATCGTTTCACTTTAAATAATAGTTATACAAGGCTTTCGATGTCATTTAGGTAGACGTCAACTATACTTTAGAGTTAAAATCAACCTAAATTGAGCGTCAAGATGTCACAACAAGACGTCACGGTACGAATAAGTAGTAAAACGATTCTGTTTAGGTCCTCAACTGGATCGCAATAAGACGTCACGGTAAGCCCCCTGGTGATGGAGTCAGGAGACGGAAGTGGAATTCTCAAGCGTGTTTTTTAATTACACATTTTTCTTCTTCACACACTCAAAGTTCGTTCAATATGTGTACCGCAGTAACATTAGAATTTATAAAGTTGAATTTATGAATTATTGTTTGATTTTCCTCGTTCTTGGTGGGCATTGGGTTTTTCTGTGTAGGTGGAAACATACTATGTGTACATACCTAATACGTCGATACTGGCAACAACTAGATTTTGTTTTTGTCTCTATTTTTGGTCAAATCAAAACTGCTTGGCTGTATCCAATTCAAAATTCCTGTATCTATATAAAAAGTTAGTTGAAATTTTGAGAGCCACAATGTTTTTCTGGGGTAATTCCGAAGTACCAATGTGGTGAGAAAGAGATAAGCGATACTATAAACAAATTTGGTGATAATTATAGTGTGTGAGGGATAATTATGATCGAAAAACAATTGGAAACCTTCGATCAGGATGCAATTAAGTCAAATTTTCAATCATTTCGGTATAACCCCAAGATAGTTCGTAATTACTCGTATTCCAAAAAAATATGACTCAGTATTTGAAATGCTCAGTTTACAGAATCCAGCTGCTAGGTACATAATAATATGTAATAGTTTACTAATTTTAAGTATTCAATTTTTTCTTTAGTAAATAGAGGTAGAACATTAAAATGGCAGTAGGTAAATGTAAAACTTCTTTGAATAATTAACCAAAGAATAACCGTCTACTCATCTCATCGAAATTCCTATCTGAATTACCCCAATGCACCTACCTACTATACTAACTGCGTGTGCGGTCATTGAAGTACCCACTGAACCCTACATACATAAGCCATGCCTCACACTTTGCCAGTTTCTATACAGATAAAGTCTTCATGCGTGGAAGCAGTGATCATCTATACCTAATAATTGTTATCTTTACGCAAAAATAAACGAATAATGTCGGGTCAGGGTTCACGCTCGCGCTGATGCAAGACTTTGCAATACAAACCTACCTACTGACGCGACTACAATACTTAGTTATAGTGGACAAGCGAGCGCTTACCACCGGGTGGACGACCTGCTCGAGTCGTTGAAGACAAAACGATGACCTAGTATCTAGGAAGCTAGCAGCGGGGACATTATACTCAGGGCTCGCTCATGAGAAGGCCTGTTCAGCTGCTTATCGCGCCTACGCCCCCACACATGTCATAATTATGGGTAAAATATACACTGCGTGTTATCCTAATGATAAGAAGTAAAACAACAGTGTGAAATAATATACGGTACTGTGGTCATCTGGCTGGGAATCCACATGAGTTAAATATACGTAGGTATATAATATGTCGCAGCCAACAACTACCCATTCAATGATGTTGAGAATCTCGTTATACGACGATAGAACAAGATATCTACATCTAGATAGTTAAGTGATGTGAGTGTCAGTATATCCGGAAGTTCGAATCTAGCTTGGTATTACTTATTTTCATAAAATAACTTAGGTACTTGTACCGCGTAGTGCAGAGCTTTAACAGCTAGGTGTATGCTAAGATTTTCAAATGGCATTATTTCGGGCTTCTGCCATCCACCTAGCTCCTTGTGGTAGTGGATGCTCAGCATATGGTCAGTGAAGTATTTGCCAAATCCGAGATCTGTCGCTTCTGGTTTCGGTCGCAACTGATAAGGAGCCGCCAGTCTAACTTGAAGGTCTTCAAACTGGAATATTCAAAATGTGTTCAACAAAACAAGATGATATTTAACCTATAGCTTCTATTATATCGACTATAATGTGTCAAGTATATAGGGTGTTTGAGAAATGAAAACAAGAAGAAACCTCTTTATTCTACAATCTATTAGATGAATTGCAATTGTAATAATTAGGGGTTCCGTACCCAAGGGGCATAACGGGACCCTATTACTAAGACTCCGCTGTCCGTCTGTCTGTCGGTCTATATCTCATGAACCGTGATAGTTAGACACTTGAAATTTTCATATAGATGATGTATTTATATTGCCGCTATGGCAAGAAATAATAAACAACAGAATAAAATAAATATTTCAGGGGGCTCCCGTACAACAAACGTTATTTTAGCTGTTTTCGTCGTTAATGGTACTTACGGAACCATTCGTGGCGAGTCCGACTCGCACTTGGACGGTTTTGTATTATTACGATTACTAGTGCATGCCTTGTTATTACCCAACCTATGGATTTGAAAAAAACCAGGGCATGCATTCGGATGTAATTATCAAACATAAGTTATTAGGTATTATTTTCAATATCGTGACGTCCACCAATACACGCTGAGTATAAGCCATTAAAGGCACATAGTCATCTAAATCAAACCATGCCTATGGTGACTAAACTTATGTAGGTACCTAAACGGGGGTGAATAGGAATCGAGGTCTGAATAGGGACAAAACCGTTAATGAAATTTGATACAGAATAAAAAAAATGAAATACCTGCATTATAGTAGTAAATTATTTCACCACATGGTAGAATATCAAATCTTTTATATGGCATCAGCAAACCGGAGTGACGTTTGAAAATTTAACGAAATAATTGTTTTAAAAAAGAGGTCTTCACACAGTGGAGTTTATCATGCTACAAAACTGCTTGGAAAAAATTGATAAATTTGATTTTCTCTGTGAAGTAAGTAGACAAACTACTTGCTAATTTATTCCTGATGCTAAACTAGAGCAGCGTAGGCTAAATTTATTGTACATTCTGTTATAAATCGATAAATCTTAGGGCTTGTGATTTATATTTATTTGCGAGGTTAATGGAGACGCTAGTGGGGTGAATGGGAACGGCTCTGGGTCTTAATAGGAACGCCATACTTAGCCGATAAGGACGAGAGAGAGGTGATTTGGAACGGTAAAGTTTGTATAGGGATAGGGTTGTCACTAACTTTATAGTTATGATCCGGCATGATGCTAACCATCAGACAAGTTTCGAGCCAATTATGCTGCTCTTTTTTGTTCTATTGTTGATTGTTACTAGTTGTATTGCTTGTACTAGAAGTAATATTGGTATTGTTATGTTTTGTTTCAGAAAATAATTATGCCTAGTACATATAAGAGCAATAGTAAAAGCTACACTTAGTACGCCACAAACAAAGGCATTATATAAAAAAGAGATCTCAAACTATTAATATATAATAATACTATTAATACAAACGAACCTGAAAAAAGTGATGATAAGAATGAAAATAACCACACTAAAACTATGACCACGGTAAACAAAGCCATGAGAAATAAACATGACGAAGTCTTTAAGTAACCATTTGATACTATCTACTAAACCTATCTACTATTAGTTACCTACCTGCCCATTTTATTTTTGACAACCCAGTGCGTTTATCCCAATTCACCCCATTCGTGTTCCACATCACCCCGGGTTAAGTCTAAATAGGGACGGCATATATTTTCGTCAAAATAATAATGATTATCGTGTCTTATGTAATTAATATCATATTATCTTGAAGATTTTGCTACCGGAGATAAAATGATAAAGTTTTCGATGTGCTATTCAGACTACAACATAGACCAATTTTAGCGTGAAGTTCGACTTTGTGCCTATTCACCCCTGTTTACGGTACGTATCTAAATAGTAACAAAAACAGAATAAAAGGTGACAAAAACTACCCACTTAATTTTCATATAGGTAATACTTTAAATATGTAGGTAAGTACTCTGCTTAGTAGATAGGTAAGTAGTTCATAAATATATTTAGTATTTATTATTTTGTATTGTTTTGTATACAATTCTAATTATGTTTCTTTTCGTGGTTAATTTACAACTTCACCAAGCAACATTACAGCGTTCATAGTATTTCATAGTATCCCACACTTCGATCAAATGTATTAAATCGTAGCCTCAATGCGACATCGGGTTCCATAATAATTATTCACAGCACGCAAAATTATAGAGGCAAGTCTACTAATTACTACTAAAGTCTACTAAACGAAATTGGCAAAAAATCAGAACCGACGTTGTTCTACGATTGCGACGAAATTCCTGTTTAACTAGTTTCCTGAATGGTATTTAGGCATTCAATCAAATATAGCTAGGCAATCGGCTGGGATCGTTAATGTTTTACTACTTGCCTAGCCTAGTCATTTAAATTTAGTTCCACTTTTTGCCTCCTGGCGCTGAAACTCATACAATGTCAATTATGGCACCAGCTGAGCAAGCGACAATATTGTTAGTGTTTATCAGTTTTTGAACTTAGGATTACCAAATAACATTATTGTTACGTTGTAGGTTATCTACCTACTTGAATAAACAACCCATCAAAAACATTACATGTACAAAAATGCACAAGTCTCGCAACGCAGTTTATCTGCCGTAAAAAGTTGAGAGATCGAATATAAACCAAGTCGGTTAATTTCAATACCTACCTGTACCTATCTATGGGAGCAGTTATATCTTTATTTCTTTAGTAAATAGAGTGACTTGGCAATTGCACACGGCAACATAAATCTATGTTAAGCGCTTTGTGCTTGTATTTGTTTGAAAGTACACCTATACGGAAGATTATATTTAGATTGTCTAGTAGATTATGCTGCCGTGTACAATCGCCAAGACACTCTATTTACTAAAGAAATAAAGATATAACTGCTCCCATAGATAGGTACAGATAGGTATTGAAATTAACCGACTTGGTTTATATTCGATCTCTCAACTTTTTACGGCAGATAAACTGCGTTGCGAGACTTGTGCATTTTTGTACATGTAATGTTTTTGATGGGATCTCATTTCTTTTTGTAAGTTTTCTTTCTTTATTTCGTTTTTTTGCAAAACACGCATCAACGCGCGCCCCGCGCCTGTGCGGCCGGGGCCCCTTGCGACATAGGTCATGCTCATCATAGATTATCATGAACGAGTGTCTTTGCGTCTCCACAGATGCGTATTAGGTATAAGGTACCTAGGTAACTATATTAATGTACCTAGGTAACGAATTTGTTCGACCTATAAAAGTGTAGGTAGGTATAGTAAAGGGATTAGTATCTCTCTATCTATCGTGGAAGTTTTTAAAAAGCGCTCAACTGTCGAATTTCTCGAAACCATTTCTCATTTTTACCCCTGTTAATTTCATTCAATTTCAATGAAGTCTAATTATGAACTGTAAAAGTAACTTTGTAATCACATACAATTTAATGGGATTTATATGGGAATACAAAGTTATTTATGCAGATTATATATCTAGAAAACGGGATGAAAATTATGGAATGTCAGAATTTTCCCTTGGTTTATAGGCTAAACAATAACTATATTCAAAATTTGAAACTTGTGGGACGGCTAGAAGTACCTTAGAATTTTGATGATCGGTGAGTCAGTCAGTCAGTCAGTGGGCAGCAAAATTAAGGAACTTTGACTTGCAATAATTCTTAAACTACTGGTTCAAATTTGATGTAATTTGGATCATTATCTGTAAACGTGATGCCCTCTTGGTCACAAAAAATTTAGGCTTCTAGTTTTATCCACAACGAAGTTACAGGGGGTCGAAAATGGCCCGAATCGCTTCGAGAAAAGGATAGTACGGCCGTGCCTTTTGTTTTGCTCGACTTGGCGGGGGCACTGCCGTGCCCCCAGATTTCTAAAGTCAGATATTTTATATTTTTTTATCAAATTGTCTCGGTCACCCTATCGCATGTATGGCCTAAGCATCAGCTAGCCAGTTTATTAAATGTTGTATTTGATGATACGGCTGAATATATTATTCAGAAAACTAGTAAACCGGCGTTTCAAAGCGTTTTAAAGCGACACCAACTCTCGCTGTAGGGTTCTCATAGTAACCTGCTCCCCCTGGTTCCAGCCTGCAGTGCTGGGAGCGTTGTTGTCGGACGCTGGAAGCCTGCAGGCCTGCGCCGCGGTCACTAGTCGCGGGTGCGTAGGTACATAGCATGAGATCACGCTCAGCTCGGTGTCAAGTGTCGAGTCTCTGTTGTTTTTGTACTGATTAACTTCACGCGTGGAAACAGTGACCATCTATCTAAAGTAGGGTCATTGCGTTAGTTTGCCGGCCAGCTTTGGTTTTCGGACTTTGGGCTGTGGTGTTACAGTATAATTAAGATTATAGCAATAAATTAAGGTAGGTATCTGAAAAAATAATTTTATCCGAATCATTTGAAATTAGTTGCCTAAAATCTGACGAGGCTTGAATTTCTCTGACGAGGAATTTCTAATGAATTATTCAGTTTGACACCGGCAACAGAAGTGCCACAAGGTGTGCAATTGAACGAAAAAAATAGTGGCGCACGTGATGATTAAACGATTTTTGTAGGCTTTTTTAGAAGTAACAAACGATGACATGCTTGTTATTCATTAAATAAATGATTGATTATCATACTTCTAGCTTGCTTATTGTCATAATTGATAAAAATACACAATAATTTTGGTGGCCAAATAATATTAACATGGTAATTTCTTCAAATATTTAGTTTTCGGCCGGCTGGCCGAGAACTAAGTTGTCATAGCTTGTTATACTTTTGTCTCTTTTATTATTTGATGGCTTACATAATGGGACTTCTCTTTTCTCTCATATAATAACCGTCATGAAAGATCTAATTGTTATTTTTCGGCCGCCAAATTACAGTTGTATGATTAAATTATGGTGCTACGAAGATGACCATTTTATCGGGGGCGAAAACTAGCACACCATATAAAAATATAGGTTAGTTTTCAGCCTACCGTTATTTGTATGGAACAAAATGTGGCCGAAAACTGAGTGATGTTCCCACTTATCGGCCATATCATGAAAATTGTGAACAAATTTAGATTAGCACTAGTGCAAATCCAACTGGGTTCTCCCTATTTGCTGAAACTTGACAGATATCGTTTCACGCAGCTTAAGAATGTTTTTCTCCAGATGGCACCTCCAAAATTTAAACTAAAACAGACGGCGTTCAGCATTATCACTACGACGAGCCGAGGGGATAAATAGAGTGAGGGCTCGTGTTACGGAGGAGTCCATCAAGCTCTGGTTCCGAGAGCTTGAATAATTCCTGGTGGAAATAAACCACTGGGACATATTGGAAAGTCTGGATCGGATGTTCAATGGTGATCAGAGTGGCTTCGCATTTTGTCCGACAGCTAGAAAGCCTCTGGAAAGATCCTTGGTCCAAGAGGGTTTCCCAACCTTTATGTATCAAATAAACAGTAGCAGTGCGTAGAATAACTTAACTATGCTGAAGCACAAATATTATCATCATCATTGCTTCAACAACATCATCAGTTTGAAGACATCCACCTCCGTCCTCCCCCTTAGACCGCCTCACCGAAGGACAATTTGCCACTTGCAGCCACTGGTTATGCCAACGACTTTTTTTATGTCGTCGGCCCATTTAGTGGGAGGCCTACCTATGCTGCGTCTTCCAGGTCATGGTCGCCACTCTAGAACCTTTCATCTCCATCGGTTAAAACTTTAGTTCTTTGGCCAATATCCTCGTCAGGGATTTTAACGCGCAAAGAAACTGCGAGCATATCTTTCCCCATTGCCCGCTGTGTGACTGAGCTTCTCCCAAAGGCCAACCGTTAGGGACCACGCCTCAGTTTCTTATGCCATCACTGGTAACACACACTGGTTGAAGACCCTTGTATTACGGCACTGTGGAATTTTGGACGAGTAAATGCCACGTAACTTCCCGAACGCTGCCTCGTCCATGTTGGACTCTTCGGGTGACCTCTTTGTTGAACTTGGACCTGCCTAACTGGACAATCTGCCCAAGGTATATGTGTACTGGTCAACAGCTTCGAGAGTATCGTTCCCAACGACTACCGGCTGTATACATGGACATTTGACATGACTTTCGTCTTGTCCATGTTCATTTTAGACCCACCTATTGGGCAACGCCACTGAGGTCACTGCATAGGTCTACCTATGCTCAGATATTAAGATCTTCCAGCGGCTCTGCCATGATGACTATATCATCGGCAAAATGAGGGTGAGTGATGTATTCGCCATTGATGTCGATGCCGAATCTGTTCCAGTCCAAGAGCTTGAACTTGAAACGTTGAAACACAAATAGTTATGTCTGCCATTAATTGTATTTTCATTCGCTCACCAAACGTGTTGTACACAGCATGCCACCAAATTGGGTCTTAGGCAAGTCGGAAAGCAGATGGGCGCGTGATGATGTATTTTTCGAATACATTTTTACCGGTTTATACATGATTTTGATATTAATGTAATAACATTTTACCTTTAATATACCTCGATGTAACGGCTGAAAACTAAACATGATCTGGCCGAGAACTGAAATTTGAGGCTGAAAACTAGCATTCTAGCACTTTTCCAACATTTCTTTGTTTATAAAAAAAAGTTTTAGTATTTAGTGTCCTCACATTAACTTCAACATAACCTTCATTGTTTAAACTATCAAAACCATAAATAAGTATACTAGTACCCAACTTATATGGCGCGTCGTGAATCTTCGTTCGCGCAGAAAATAAAGTATGGTCCGAAGATTAACGAAAGAATGCTTAAAACTTACAATCAGCCTAAGGTCACTATTATAAGGTTCATAATACACTGCAGCTGTTAGTTCCATCTCACTCATGCCACGCGGCGATCGCTAAGATGGCGGGGCGGCTGCCGACCAATAGCGGTCAATAGCATTTCCCACGCTTTGAAAATTCATCTTCTGAGCAGGTACATCGGTAAGCCATATCAGTTGGGTACTACTAAGATAGGTTCACCTAATAAGGACCACGTTTTTACAAATCCTTATAAATCTGATTTAAGAAGCGTTTCAACTGAAAAAACAACTGAAATATAGTAATTGCTCATATTTGAACTAAAAATATTGGGCAAAAATCATTTATCGAAATTAAATTAATGACAATAGTTTAAAAAAAACTTGTCAATGGACCTTATTAAAAACAGGTGATCTCAATAAGGCCCATTTCTTTACTGCAAGTGTTTCTAAAACTACTTTACTTTATTATTTTATTTCAATTTTGTGAGATACAGTTACTGTTATTTTTATCATTCCCAAAAGATTAATCTATAAATTAATAAAAATTGATGTTGTGGTCTTTATTAAGACTATAAAAACTTAAATGCAGTATAACAACATTTAATTATGTATTTCAATGAAACACAGTTTAGTTTTGTATTGTTATGTATTACCTAAGTGAAATAATTATCAGCTTCAAAATAATGCGATTTTGGTATATTATCAGTCACAGCTCTTGGGCCTTATTAAGTGAAGAGAAATCACATTTTTGGCAGTGGACCTTATATTGACTATCAAATAGTAACATAATGTACTAAGTAAATGAACCGAATGAATTCAGGAAAATCAGTGACATTTCTACTTCGTAAATGTCTACGTTGATATTCCTTCATTTTTAGTGGTTCCATATTTTATTCGAATAATAAAAATCTTATTGAGTATTTTTTTTTTGGAAAAATGGTTTAAACCATACCTTTTCCTACAAAGTCATAAATAATTATTAAAAAAAAATATGGTATTAAGTAGTTAAATTTAGTAATAACAAGACTAGCAAGTAGTTTACAGTATTCATAGACCTTATAAGGTCCGGCCTTTAATTGGCGACAAGGAGGTGGACCTTCTTAGGCATTTCGGCATCCCGGAGAAAACCAATAAAAATCTACATAAAAAATCGTGCTTTCAATAACATAACTTCACAATCAACGCGTAGACGTTTTTTGTTCCTTTAAATAAATTCATTTCTTGTAAAAACAAAAAAGAAATACTTAAATTAATCAAAATGCCACCAAGGAATATAATAAATCGACCGACACATTGTGACATGTACTACATTGACAAGCATACTGACAAAATGACAGCGTAAAATGTAAATAATGCCAATGCTCTTAAATGATTGGTCAATAAGGAACGTCAACACGAGTTTTGGTTTCTATTTATCACCGGGAACTGGGTTTTTGAAATGGTGGTCCTTATAAGAAACCGGTCCTTAAAGGGTGAACCTACCTTATACGGCTATACATCAGCTCAATTTTTTTTAATGCAATTTTAAAGTTGATGTCTGCGCTAAAAGGCCGATAACTAACGCAATGACCCTACCTGGTAAGTACCTATTCGTTGTTAAAAACAGGCTCAAGGTCGACGATCGCGTATCGCGGTGATTGTAACGAATAATTATTATCAATAGTCTCTACCAATATTATTGCGATTCGTTCGTATACCTACTATGTAAAAATACATGGTAGGTAGGTACTCAAGAACCTCACGTTTTCTGAGTCCCGCTAAACCTCAAAATAATAGTCGTGTTCTTTGACAGGTATGATATTGGTGTTGCAACGGAGAACCGACTTGCGGCGTAGAGTAGAGAAACCACAAAGCCATGGCTGCCATGCCATAGAGTCATGGCCGCCATGACACAGTGTCATGGCCGCCATGGCGTGAGCTGGCGATGAACCGACAGTGAAGAGATATCGTTATCATTATACACAATTAATATAATAGATACTTGGTCTGCCACGTGCAAATAATATCGATTTCAAGATTACTTTTCGTAAGTATGTGCCATGTAGTTACCGAGTTTACATTAAATAATAGTAAATGTTTATCCCGTAGGAACTGTTAATTACACTATACTGCAGGTGCAGCTAGCTCTATATCAGCTATCTGCTAGAGAAAGCCCGTCAAAAATGGTCCGGCCGGGTAAAACATTACTTTCATGAGTGCACTCTTGGGGCTTGTTTGAATAAAGAATGTTGAGTTTGATTTAGATATAATGAGTTTTGCCTGAATAGTGCGGGGCCGAGGTTTCGCACCCGACGCCGCTGAAGTGCAAAGCACATTATCTCTACAGATATACTTACCTACATTATTTTTCGTAAAAAACGTAGCCCCACATTAGGATTGCTCCTGTATCGTGGGTGCCGTATGCAGACATAATTTCACATACACACACATCACACCCAGACCAGAAACAAATATTTGTGGATCGCACAAAATTAAAATATATTTTGTTCTGGGCGAGAATCGAACCCGCTACACCAAGCGCAGCAGTCTGATTGCTCAGCCGCTACACCAAACGTGCCGTCGACTAAAATGACGTCACCAGACGCTCGTCTCCAAACTCCATTCTCAAAGATAATGAAGTTTGCCAAACAAACAGATAGGGGAAGTGTGACGTCATTGGACTGGACACTCTCCTTATTTGAATGATTTATTACCTATTAGGTAGGGTAGGTAGGTATCTATAGCAACCATAAGACTGGAAAATGTCAAGCCAATAGTTAGAATATTTGTGGATCGCACAAATATTTGTTCCGGGCGGGAATCGAACTCACGACACCAAGCGCAGCAGTCGGATTGCTCAGCCGCTACGCTAAACGTGCCGTCAAATTTGAACGGATATTCCGGCGCTCCTTACTTCGGAGCTTGGGCCCCCACTGATAGCAGCCGAGGCCCGCCGGCCTGATAACCCTGACACTAGGCACACTATCTCATCAGACAAACAAACAAGTGAGCAAAGCTGCGTCCAACAAAATGGAAGTAGAAATCAATTACAGTAGTACCCAACTGATATGGCTTACCGATGTACCTGCGCAGAAGATGAATTTTCAGAGCGCGGGAAATGCTATTGACCGCTATTGGTCGGCAGCCGGGGTCATTCCCAGTTTAATAATGCACACAATGTACTTGCTGGACAGACATCAGGTTGATCTTGGAAGAAAGAAATCTCTACCACCGGTTGGTATGTCTACCTGGACCTGAAGATTTTATTACTTCAGGGATTTATAATTTTACACTCAGTCTATCTTTCTCCAAGTTAGATTGTCTTATTAGAAGAAAGTCTGGATGGTTTCCTGTTATTAATGCTATTAAAGGTACTTAAGTATACAATGGATTTTCTACTGAGCTCTCGTAACAAGGCCTTGTTTCTATATATGCCTCTAACAATCGTTTGACAATAACATTAGAACAAATTTGTCAACCTATACTTATGTAGGTATATCCAGAGCTACAACAGCTGGTTTCAGTCTGGGGTTCTGTATGCTGCCCCTCTTTTATAATTTCTCAATAAGAACTGTAAGAGTACCTATAGCCAAAGCTCTTGTCTCAAGTGCCTAATCTCTATTGTGTAAGTTGCAAAAGGCAACCCACCTCAAAATACCTGATTTAATTAAGTATCATATATACTGCTTAGTACTTGGGCCTAGTCCAACCCGGACTATCTCGTGCCCCCAACATGCTCCCGAACCCACCTTTAAAGAGTCCGAGAAGATTTTTAAGATAAACTTATTACCGAATACTATATCTTATTGGGTTATACGATCAATCTATACTTCAATAGTTACCTACCTAGGTAGGTACCTATTTATTTATTTAATATAAAACTGTGTAAACAGTTAAAGTATGGTCTCTCCACCACCTCAAATCTCTTATGCTAGAGGGCGGAGTATCTATAATAATACTTCCTACATAGGTAAGTACATTATATTGTTATAGGAAATAAGAAACACTGCTTTGTATAAAGAAATCCATACAATACTGTCGGACATGACGATGTCAGTATGCCTAGACCAGTGCCCTGAACATAATGCTGTAAGATTACAGTTTTAATAGACACAATACATATTGTTTAATTGAATTCTTATTCTACTGAGAGAGTTTGAAGTTCCTCTTGGATGAATTAAGTATTAATCCCATGATTATAAATTAGTTCGATGTTATTAAACAACATTTTCCCCCCTTTATAGCGAATTCTAATCCTTCGAACAGACTTCAAATGTGTTTTCTATATAGTTCATATAAAAAACCCTCTTCTCCTGAGCCATCACCTCTGGCTTCAAGATATTTGCAAAAATAAGGGGTGATGAAGCACGCCCCAAATGGTAAGAAATTAAATTGCTAGGTTTTCCTACAAACCAAACATTGCAACCATCTTTTAAGATGTTCAAATATAGGGGCCATTAGTATGCCTCTTTGAGGTCCATTTTGCTAGGAAACAATGCGTACAAGCTGTAACTTCTAGTTGAACATGTTGCATATATTATTATACTTATGAATTTATTCAACTGTTCTAAATGATAATATAAATGATAATAATCCTAGAAGAGCCATTCGGATTTTTAATAAACCCCATTGGTACTGGAAATAATTGTTCTTCTTTACCTAGTTCAATCGCCCCTAAGACTGATGTCTTGATGACTGATGACTTGATCACTTTGCTAAAAATGCCCAATTCCATTTTTGATGTTACCGCTTGAAGTTTCATCATACTGAAAGGGTTTTGTCTCAAAAGTATTTTGTAACTTTTAACCCCGAGAGAATAGGGGTATCCTTACTAGCTATATTAAGCAATGAATTGAAGAAATACCTTAGTGTAGCTTAAGCCCACCTGTGGTGGGTGTAGCTGTGATAATCCCAAGGAAGAGCATTCCCTCAGTTTATTTACATTCCGCCAGGGATGTTGAGGTTGGGTGTGCGTCGGTACTTATTGAAGGAGCCGCTCATAGTTGCACCGGTGTAGATGTTGTTGTACCAGTGTTCTTGATGGGATAAAGCAGCCTTGTTATAATAATTATTAAGTTTAAGAGCCCATTTTTGGGTCTAAAAATCTTGACCGGCTATTGTCACTGCCTTAGCTGTTTTTATTGCCTCAGTCAAATAATTCTTAGTACCTACTGTCACTTAGAGTGAATGCGGCTTCAGGGTTCAATCTAGGAGTAACTATACATGACACATTTACATTTGGAGGATACTTTCCTACCAGTTTCCTTTCTTTCATTTTTCTCCGAAGGATGTTTTGCCAACCTTCCCCAATTCTGAATTCTGAAATGGACAAGATATTGTTGTTATATTCAAAGCAATCAATATATCAATATTGTTGTTGTTATGTTTTTATGATTTTCTTTGTTAACGAGAATTAGCTGTTTGACTTGTAAAAGTGCGATTTAATTGCCTATTTACAATAAATGCTTCAACTTTGACTATGTATATTGTATTGTAAATCTGTACTTATTACAAAAAATATCAGGGTTGGACCCTCAGTACTTGACATTGGTCAATATCCCAGCATTGGTATTACTGTTCTGTGACAAAGTAGGTCACTGTCATACATACATCGTGACAACTTAACCAGATTTGCTATATTATACTTCTCCGCTCCCTAGTCAAGGAAGATTAATCCCTGGCTGACCCTATAGGAAAGCTCAAGGATTTAGTTTCTCAGCCTAGAAGTCTAGGCACCTTTGACATGGCAGACTCTATATGAAAGCTCTAGGATTGAGTGGCTGAATCGTGACGACCACGTTGACATCCTTCTACATCGTCGTCCATTCCCTTATTTTCTTCCATAATTTCGCAATATTCACCAAAGAAATCTTCGTCTCCGCCTATCATCTTCCTAATTTCCTGAAAATAAATTTATTTTAGATTTCAGTTTTCAAAATTACTTTTTTTGTTTGTTTTAGTAATGGCTTTGCACGGTTTGTGCATATAGCAGTGTTGTTATCTTAAAAATCAGGGTTGCCGTATGTCACATTCTGAATTGCCGTATTTTAGGGGAAAAAAATACTAAAGTGCCGTATATATTATTTATTTATTCCTCATTTATTTCTACTTCGCCGTATAAGTTTCTTATGGTATCTGTTACATCAGTTTCATGTTTGTCCAGTGTGTACTTGTCTTTACTACGCATTTTTTCACGCATGTCGCGCGACACCTTAAACTTAGTACGCAACAAATGCGCTCGAGCATTGTGTACCTTGCGAATGAGCTATTCGATAATTCGACTCTAAAATCTAGAGTAAATTGGGTTTGTCTATCTAGAGTCTAGATAGACAAACCCAATTTACTTTAGTTCAGTACTTTGCCTCAGTCATTTTAACCTAAGACGAAAGAGATGGCACGATGCGGCGATATGAACTCTGTTTTTAGTCGTTGGTCGGGATCTCCCCGGCTGTGAGTGGTACGTTTCGTTCGCTGCGCTATCGCTAATTAAAATACGTTTCGTTTCACTTACAGCCAGTTGCCGTATTTTTTGATACGGCATTGAAAGGCCTGCTGTATACCGTATTTTATGAAAAAAATACGTGGATTACCGTATATTACGGCAATTGCCGTATCAATAACAACACTGGCATATAGCCAGTGTCAAGTATTTTATTATAATAAGTATTTCTTAATTTTACATTAAGAAAGTCACAGCAATATAGCAATCGTGGTCAAGTAGTCAAGTCAATTATTTACAACGTCAAAGTCACGATTCAGTAAAGTAGTGGATGCTTTACTGAAACTTCCTGGGAGTTTTGGAAAAAATGCGAAATGACACGTTTTTTGAGTTTAAGTATATCATTCGCCCACACTCGTGCACGTTAACGAACACTTAATGATTAATATTCCACCAATATTACACATTAACACTCGAAGAAACACAAGTTTGAGAAAATAATACAAAACCAACAACGTCTCACTATCGGATTCCCGCCAAAACTCCCCCAATTGTAAAAAACGCGACGTGCAATGGCGCGCACGAAAGAACGAATGACGTCAGTGTCTCCAGATTGAGTATCTGAAATTTCCCCAGATCAGGTATAAATTTTCCCCAAAATGATACCTTTTTCTAAAGTTTTCGCCAAAATACTTTGTCCTTGTATTTTATTATTGTAGTTAGCTGCGTCCTGCGGTTTCACCCGCGTAAATGAGTTTTTTCGTTTTATCCCAATGTTCCCGTGGGATTATCCGAATAAAAGTATCATATTATACGCCCAGTGGTCTCAGCTATCTATTAATTAAAGTCCCGTAAAAATCGGTCCAGCCGTTTCGGAGGTTACCTAGATAGAACTAAAAGACAGATAGACAAAAAAAATTTTCTACTATGGCTATCAGATATTATACTCACATAAATTTAAAAATAAGTAAGTATTGCAGGTTGATAATGTCTGACATTTCTAGACATGTTTCAACAAAAAGTATACAATTTAAATTTACGTTTTTCGACTTCACTCCTTGAACATACAATGGGCAGTGTTTAAATTGATTTAATCTGACCTATAAATTTACATAATTTCTTAAAATATACAAGGTGTAACAGCAAGGTGTAGTAATACTGAAACTACGCATACACATACATATTTCGAAGTAGTCTGGAGGTACTATAAATCTGTAAGTAGTTACGGTAATGAATTATTACACGTCAAAGTTTACTGCAAAACTAACCATCGTTCAACCCTAGTTATCAGCTGGGCGATGTCAGTGAACTTGAGGCATAGGCTAACATGTACAGTCTTACCCAACTTATATGGTGCATCGTGAATCTTCGTTCGCGCAGAAAATAAAGTATGGTCCGAAGATTAACGAAAGAATGCTTAACACTTACAATCAACCTAAGATCACTATTATAAGGTTCATAATACACTGCAGCTGTTGCACATCGCAGTTCTACCTGCGCAGAAGATGAATTTTCAAAGCGCGGGAAATGCTCTTGACCGCTATTGGTCGGCAGCAGCCCCGCCATCTTAGCGATCGCCGCGTGGCATGAGTGAGATGGAACTAACAGCTGCAGTGTATTATGAACCTTATAATAGTGATCTTAGGTTGATTGTAAGTGTTAAGCATTCTTTCGTTAATCTTCGGACCATACTTTATTTTCTGCGCGAACGAAGATTCACGACGCACCATAGAAGTTGGGTAAGACTGTACACCTCTAGCCGGCGGCATTACTCAAACAAAACTAGGTGTAGAAGTAAAGTTGTGGTAAAAGTTCCACCAAAAATTACTAGATGGCGCCAGGGCCGTTTCTAAGAAATCCTGCATCGCGCAAGCGTTGTGTGACCGGCGTAACGTGACGTCATCCGTATCATGTTAGGGTTGTAATATTTAGTTATTTTGTCAATTTGAATGAAAAAATCGATTATCGATTTCAGGTTTTAGTACCCTGGCAAATGATTCATCACCAGGTACACATACCCACATTTCAATATTACTACACCTTGCCGATACACCTTGTAGAACACTAAGAAACTAATTTGAATATTTTAGTTTTCCATGGAATAGTTCTTTTATTAAACATTATATTTTAAAATTTAGCATGCTGACGTCATCATTAGCAGAATATTATACAGCGCCGTTGCTACTGCGTGAGATTAAAAACCTAAAGATTTTTAATCTGTGAGATTTACTTTGTGTTGTTTGTTTATCTTTTTGATAATTGGTTAATCTATAGACACAGACACAGATTCAACTTTTTTTGGACGGGTAAGGTCTATTCCTGGACATGGATATTTAATCACTAACTTAAAAAAAATAGAAATGCCCATTACAATCATAATCAATAATAAACTTCAGTCAGAATGAAGTTGGTAAACATTTCATTCCATGGCTAAAATAATAGTAAAGAAATTACATGTTTGACTTGCCATTGGCAGCGGTGCGACGCGCGGTTACGGGCATGTTATTGAAAGAATAATGTTGGCAGCATTGTATTGTTTTACGCATTATTTTCAATTACGACACAGAACAAATATTAGCTAAAATATGTATTTATTAGGTACATAACTGAATTAAAAATATTGTGTTCACATTTCTCCCCAAACTTTCGCCAAAATAAAATGCGTTCCCCAAAATTTTCCCCACAGTTTTCGTTTCCCCAAAAATTTTGCAAAAATTTTATTTTTCCCCAATATGGGGAAAAAACCCCCAATCTGGAGACACTGAATGACGTGATAGAAGGGTCCGTTGCCATTGGGTTGGGGTATTGTCTATGATCATAGACGAAATAGGCTAAAAATTTAATAAATATTGTTTTGGCTTTGAAATTCGTGTAATTGGCGCGTGTGGAGATCGATACTACATAGTTAATCATGGAAGGATGAGGTCTGAAGTATAATTAATTATTATACCTAATGTAATAAAACCCAAAACTCAACTCCCTCCCTATTTAGATTATTACGATTAATCTGAGCTGTGACTTTAATAAATATATTGTCTGAATATAATTTTATAGTCTTATTATTAGCTATAAAAGCATGCATGGCACGGCACGTTTATTAATCATTATTGCCACGCCACACCACCACAGACAACGCAAGTCGCAGCGCATAATTTTCGCGCACGCTCGCCGCTCAGCTAATAGGGCAAATAATATAAAGACCAATAACGTGTCATTTTGCATTTTGCTTATACCAAAACTCCCAGAAAGTTTCATAAAGCATCCACCACTTCAGTGAATAATTTATGATTTGGATTGTAAATTATTGACTTGACTACCTACTTGACCATAAGGATTGATTCTATGCTCACTTTTCTACCGTGAAAATAAAAAACTTACCTAATGCTTTTATACGTGACACTGGCTAAATGCATAAACTATGCACAGACAAAACGAAAAAAAAAAGATGAATGTCATAGAAAACACAAAATGGCTTCCTACTGCACATAGATAGTAAATCATTCGACAAAATTGTCATTTTGTGCTTCTGTGCCGCAGAACCGGACTATTTTACATTAGCTGGAAGTTATCTGTGATAATCGAAATGAGCGCCGAAAAGGATTCCTATTACGACTGTTCTTTCGTTAGCATACATTATATAATCTGTGAATGTGGAGAGACGTTTCCATCGGAAAATGGATTGAAAACCCACTTGGAGAAAGAGCACCCTCATAAGCGGGAGAGGAAAGAGTTCAAATGTGGGGTGGTAAGTGTATTTTTGAGGTGCTTACTGAGGGTTGATTCTATGCTATTCTGTCACGTCAATTACCTCCTATAGTTACTACATACCTACCTATTTGCCGGGTCTCTAACTATAGCATTATATGCAGGTTCAGTGCTCATTGTCGTCAGATCGTTATTAGGGTTCCGTTCCTACCCAAAGGGTAAAACAGGACCCTATTAGTGAGCCTCTGCTGTCTGTCCGTCTGTCACCAGGCTGTATTTCATGAACTGTGAGAGACAGTTGAAATTTTCACAGAACGATGACGTTTTCGGTTGCCAATTTAACAACAAATACTAAAAAAACAATACAATAAATATTTTAGGGGGTTCCCCATACAACAAATGGTTTTTTTTTGCTGTTTTATAGATAATGGTAGGGAACCCTTCGTGCGCGAGTTCGAATCGCACTTGACTGGTTTTTGATTAGTGGCTCCCCTCTAAAGTCTATAATAAGACTGACGGTCAAAACTTTATTATCATCAATACAAATATTAATCCGAGGATCACATAGTTTTTACTGACTTATCTCCATCCTATCCTAGTCAGAATCGCAGTATTAAGTACCTAATACTGCGATTTTGGCTGGGATGTCGATGTCTGCCGATGTCTGATATTTCGATAGGGAGGAAAATTGGGGCAAAAAGGTGGGAAGCTTGTTGTATTTATAGCCTAGTGTTGCCTAGAGTTATGATATTTGGTGGAAACCTTAAGTATAGAATTCTGAACAAGGGCTAGTAAAAAAAAGTTTGCATAGTTGGGGTAACGAGGGCATAAAGGAGGAAGTTTACTAAAGCGACATTTATTGGTGTAGAGTTATGATATTTCATATTTGGTGGAAACCTTAAGTACCTATTGAGTTCTAAACAAGTGGTTGTGAAAAAAGGTGTTAAAAGTTTAGGTCAAAGGGGGGTATAGAGGGGGATTGCCTATCACCGTGATATTGGTTAAGCTCCCCTCTGGTCGCGAGGTCTACTGTCCACACAACTACTAGTATAATACAGTATACACAAATAGTGGTATTACAAATAAGCACCTACCCCCACCCCACCCGACCTACCCTCACCCCACCTACCCCCACCTCACCTACCCTCACCCCACCTACTCCCACCCCACATACCCTCACCCCACCTACCACCACCTCACCTACCCCCACCCCACCTACCCCCACCCCACCCCCGAACAACATCACACACCAACCCACCTAAAATGTCTGTCCATTTCGTTTCCAGTGCGGCCTGATATACAACACCGAAGATGAATGCATCACTCACTATGAGGACACTCACATCGGAGACGTCAAGCAGGAGGATGCGGAGGAGGTGGAGGAGTACATGGATGAGGACACCGAGCAGCGCTACTCGGAGCACCTGGAGCCCCAGACGCACCTCCAGGAACAGGAGGTGGAACATATCGTGATGAACATTCCGGAAGAATATGGACAGGTAAGAGGATAACATTAAAATCTTTGAATAGTGCATGTTGGTAAAATTCTATCACAATTTAATATAAAAAGTGATATGAATTAACAACATTCACACTAGAAGCAAAGATAAAATTATAGTTCCATGTTTTAGTCTTAGCAAGACTAACAAGCCTTTTCTGGCCAATGGAGTCAGATTTTATAATAAACTTCCGAGGACTGTTAAAGACCTGCCACGAGATAAATTCAAATCTGTAGTAAAAATCGTTTTGACTAGAAAAGCTTATTATATTATAAGATTAGCAATTACATTGATGACAAAGATGAAGTGGAGATATCTGCACAAGCGCCTCCTAGCATATCAGTATACTAGTACCCAACTTATAAGGCGCGTCGTGAATCTTCGTTCGCGCAGAAAAGAAAGTATGGTCTGAAGATTAACGAAAGAATGCTTAAAACTTACAATCAACCTAAGGTCACTATTATAAGGTTCATAATACACTGCAGCTGTTAGTTCCATCTCACTCATGCCACGCGGCGATCGCTAAGATGGCGGCGGCTGCCGACCAATAGCGGTCAATAGCATTTCCCGCGCTTTGAAAATTCATCTTCTGCGCAGGTACATCGGTAAGCCATATCAGTTGGGTAATACTATACCTACATGATAGGGAAACATCCCTTGTCATGCTCGAGCCATAATCATTTACTCATTGATTTCTTATATCATGATTTGTATTTTATTTATCTCTTGAGTTTAAGAGATTTAAGTTTTGACTTGTGAAAGTGCAATGTTGTTTTGTCTATTAGCATAAATAAATAATTTAAATTAGAATTTGTATACAAAACTGGTCTAATTTGAGTCGGACCCCTGCATGTAGGGTTGCATATATTAATCTATAAAATTGGTAAAAACATCAAGTTTGTTGTACCCTTCAATATTTATTGTATTCTGTTTTTTTTTGTATCTGTTGTTATAGCGGCAACAGAAATACATCATCTGTGCAATTTTCAACAGTATTACTATCACGGTTCATGAGATACAGCCTGGTGACTGACGGAAGGACAGCGGAGCCTTAGTATATAGGCTAGTAGGCTCCCATTTCATCCTTTGGATATGGAACCTTCTGGATGGTAGTTTAGTGCAATTTGGTCGTAGATGTCGTGCCGACTCGTGCCATCACAAGACATTATGACGTGTTCCATTGCCGCAGGTGGTGCAAGAGCAAGACGGGCAGCTGGTGCTGGTGGTGAAGGGGAGCCAGAGACCCAAGCCCCAGAGAGCCAGGAATCCCAAGAAAAAGTCCCTCACAGAAATCGTATGCGAAGTCTGCGGGAAGACATACCAGGTCAGACTCTGATCCACTTATAATAAATAATAATAATTCAGCCTGTAACTGTCCCACTGCTGGGCAAAGGCCTCCCCTCACTATCGTGAGGAGGGTTAGGCCATAATCCACCACGGGGGCCTAGTCCGGGTTGGTGGATAACATGCCTCCGAAATAATTCTCGGGCATGTTGGTTTCCTCACGATGTTTTCCTTCACCGAAAAGCGAGTGATAATTACTTACATAATTATGTTTAACAAGAAACACATTGATACGTGCCTGCACTGGGATTTGAACTCGCCACCTCTGTTTTCGAAGGCGGACGTTCGCCCACTAGGCTACCAGCGCTTAAATTAAAATCTAATAACATTCTTAGAATCCGACCTAATGTTTTTACAAGTAGAATGAAGGTTCCGTTTTGCCCTTTGGCTACGGATAACCTAAAAACCATAGACGAAGTATCAAATAGACTTGACTAAAGCGTATACCTGAAACTGACAAACAAACCTGTGCTGCGTTTGTTAAATCGAGTAAATTTAATACACGTTATTAAGATGGTGCTCCAATCATTCGTGCGACATTCTACAATGTCAAGATCGGTTTGCCTCTGCAACACAGCAATAAATTAGTGCATACGCCGACAAAGACAAAACATCATCGTGCTATCCTACTTACTCCTTTGTCTATTTGTATACACTTGTCTCTTTTCTTCCCCGTATCTTGAGATGTCATATCTATTTTATGAGTAATCTGAGCTAGAAGCAAAATGTGGTCCGGTCTGATCTTACACTCGTGTGTTCGGTCCTATATGACCCCACGGTTTCTTGGTTCCAGTCCAGCGCGTCCCTGAAGTATCACCAGCGGGTACACACCGGGGAGCGACCGTACAAGTGTCACTTCTGCCCTAAGGCTTTCACCATGCCACTGTTCCTTCAGGTAACAGCTTGCCATAGTATAGATGAGTTAGCACCATCGATGTACTACCTAAATGGATTGAGTACTGAGAGAAGTGTATCCTTACGGAAAGTAACTTTGTCTATAGCGTTTAAGGGCAAGTACATAGCGAGCTTCCGTAAAATTGGCGGTTTTTTTGTGAAAAAGTAGAGCATTAATTACAAATAATTATAAGCCAGAAAAAGTACCGTTTATAGTCAAGTGTTTCAGTTAGAAAATAAATCAGTAATAGTGGACTAAAGTTGCCTAGTATCTTGAGAAAAAAATTCACGAGAAAGGACCCGAAAAAATCTTTCGTCACATAATGCTCTACATTTACAGCGACAGCTATCATATTTTTTGGAACCATAAAAAAGGCAATTTTATCTTCTATGAAATTTTGAATTTTCCAATGAACTGAATGGATTCCTTTGTTCTAATTTAATAAAAACGACAAGAATATCATCAGTTTGAGCGCTTACTAGGCGGCTCAGTACCCGCTAATTCATACATACATGAATCGCTCCTATAATAGCGCCTTAAGTCTATTTTCCGTTGCGCTTCTCACAGAGGCTAGTGCGAGTCGAGAGGGATAGCCACAACATGGCTGTTTGTCCTTGTCGTTACACCTTGCCAGCCTTGAAAAATGTTGTTAATTCAAATTTTGGATAAAATAATAATTATGTTCATTACGCGTTTATTTATGCCATTTATTTAACCAATTTTAGTTAACATTGTAGTGGTCTTAATTATTTAGATGGACCTAAATTCTTAAAAAAAAAAACATTATGTCAAATTTTGAATTCTAGATAATTATTTTGTAGCGGAGGGTTTTTAAATATTGTTTTATTGTATGGTGATTGCAGATCCACGTCCGCACCCACACCGGGGAGCGGCCCTACGCCTGCTCCGAGTGCCCCAAGGCTTTCAGCAACAAGGCGGCGCTGCTGCGGCACGACCGGGTGACTGCGCACTACTGCTTCTAATAATAATCCTGCCTGTACCGTCCCACTGCTGGGCGACGGCCTCCTCACTGTAGTGAGGAAGACTAGGCCGTAATGCACCACGGGGGCCTAGTCCGTATTGATGGATACTGGATACACGGCGCCGAAATAATTCTCGGGCATGTTGGTTTCCTCGCGACGGTTCCCTTCACCGAGCGAGTGATGTCGCAATACCTTTCTCATACCTCATGCTCAAAAAGTAGTAGCTCACTAGGGAGTGCAAGTAGTTTTTTTTTATTTGTACTCGCTATTATCAACAGGCTGAAGATTCGACTTTTCAATTTTCCATTTTGACATAATTACTTAGGCCCGTATTAATAAATCAAACTTAGCTCTGAGAAATATCTTCAGTGTGCACTTGCTCTTTCGTTCTAATTAATATATACATCTTAAGTTGTAGATTAGGAACAGAAACTTACATGATATCTGGCAAATTAATAAATGACACTCAGCGATTCAGTGCTATCCGATTATGATTTATTACAATTGACACATACAAGACAGTATCTAGTAGCCAGTGCTACATCTCAATATCCATTTATTAAATAGCAACGATTTCAAGATGTAGATTACATTTTGAGTGTGGATCAGCTGGTAGCGCACTCGGTAGCGCTATTGAGGTTCATTTATTAATACGGCCCTTAGAAAAAAAAAGAAGAGTATCTTAATGTACAAACCGTGCGAAGCCTAAACAGTTTACTTTTTTAAATGAAAGTGTAATTCTCGTCCACATTTTTGGCGATCATAGGATGTATGCTATGTGTACGTGTGAGTTTGCGAGTATTAGATAATTTTAAAAAGTTTGTAATTGCCGCCTATAATCTGTAGGTGTGTGTAGAATTTTGACAACAATGCAAATTAGTTTATGATTTAATTTGATTATTTATTTATTTGAAAGTGAACGTGACTATATGTGAAATATTCTTAGCTTTTTTTTAATTGTATACCTACTTATTATATTTCTCGCGGGTCTCAAACGACTCACTCATACTCGATTCTATGTGCCACACATCCTCCCTCCGTGAGGCAAAACATCGAGTAAAGTATGAGTCGTTTTCTACCCTTGTAAAACAAACTACTATTTGTAATGAGTATTAAAAAGTTATAATGCGTCGCTAGCAATATCGACAGTGTTACCACAAAAGTTTCAACAATAGTTGAACAGAATGTGGCTGAACGTTTCACAAAATCGGCGTCTACATCGTTTACTAAACTTACGCCTAGCCTAGAGTGGACACTGTACTAAAAGTACTCAAACCCGCGGAAGAGAGATAATAGAGTCATACAAAATCCTTATAATATGTCACTTTAATAATAATTGAGAGTGCTACTTCTTCTAGAGCAAGGTTTCCTAAACTTTTTTACATGGTGCCCCCGTGGATGATAGAAAAAAATTCATGCCCTCCTACATTTTTCTTCAGCGCAGTTTTGCTCATCATGGTCCATTGTCATTAACACGCAGGAATTAGGAGAAATTGTTTTATTTAAATTTCAAGTGCGTGATAGAACCAAATAGTGGTATACTAGTACCCCACTTATATGGCGCGTCGTGAATCTTCGTTCGCGCAGAAAAGAAAGTATGGTCCGAAGATTAACGAAAGAATGCTTAAAACTTACAATCAACCTAAGATCACTATTAAAAGGTTCATAATACACTGCAGCTGTTAGTTCCATCTCACTCATGCCACGCGGCGATCGCTAAGATGGCGGCGGCTGCCGACCAATAGCGGTCAATAGCATTTCCCGCGCTTTGAAAATTCATCTTCTGCGCAGGTACATCGGTAAGCCATATCAGTTGGGTACTACTATAAAACGTAGTAGTTAGTTCGGCCGATTGGAACTAGGTGGCGCGACTGAATCTACGTGCAAGTGTTTTAAATAATAAACAATGATAGGCGGTGGTAGCCTAGTGGGCGAACGTCCGCCTTCCAACGCGGAGGTGGCGAGTTCAAATCCCAGTGCGGGCACGTACCAATGTGTTTCATGTTAAACATAATGCACGTAGTTATCACTCGCTTTTCGGTGAAGGAAAACATCGTGAGGAAACCAACATGCCCGAGAATTATTTCGGAGGCATGTTATCCACCAACCCGGACTAGGCCCCCGTGGTGGATTATGGCCTAACCCTCCTCACGATAGTGAGGGGAGGCCTTTGCCCAGCAGTGGGACAGTTACAGGCTGAATGATTATATTATGATTATACTATATTATTATTATAAGTAATTAGATTAAAATATTCGAACACTTCATGCCCCTAAGATCTCGCGACGCCCCACCGTGTGTGAAGTCCTGCTCTAGGGTTGTAATAGACGTTTTACTCCCTAGGTGCACACTGGTGAGAAGCCGTACGGTTGTCCGATGTGCAGCAAGTCGTTCACGCAGTCCAACTCCATGAAGCTGCACGTGACCACTGTGCATTTAAAGCAGCCCGCTCCGTACAAGAGCAAGAGCAGGAAGCTGAAGGCGGCCATCAAGGTGCTGCAGAACAAGGGGAGCCCCGTCCGGGTGAAGGTAAGACATAATATTTGGGTCATTCCCAGTTGTCACCCCCATTATGTCACCAGTGGAGACAACTGGGAATTGTTTTTAGAATGTGCCCCTATTTGTCTCCCCTGGTGGCGTCCCACTGCTGACAAAGAGGAATTGTTTTTAAAGTGCGTTCCATTTGTCACCACTGGTGACGTCCCCACTGGTGATAAGTGGCAAAATTCTTTATCAGGGTGTAACTACCTCAGAAAGGAATCATAATCTCAATCTCAATCATTCATATCTCTTATCACAGTTATATTGCTCAACTTTACAATTATATTTAAACAAAACGTATTTACAAACCTTAATCAATGGCGCTCGTTCTCTCGTCGGTTCTACCATAGAGGATCCGGAAGGCCGATCGACTGACAGAATAACTGCAATATTAAATTTATTCGATTTATACATTGCAGCATATGTGTGTACCCATCGGGTGTACGCTTTTGTGAAGTCTATTGATACTGCGTCTATGCTAATAAATAATAATTTTACATTGACATAATATTTTCAATGGTCAGAATGTGTCCAATGTCACTATTCTTGTTGTCTATTAAAGGGAAGACACTTTAGCACTTAGCGAGACACGTAAACACTTAGCGAGGCAAGCGGGTCCTCACTGAGGTGATAGTGATACACATGCTCAACTGTGACAGCGCACTGCTCGTTAATAAACAAACAAATAAACACCCTACACTCGTGTAATTAACCACCAATTTCCTTTGCAGAACTTCAATCAGCTGGCGAAGGGGCACAAGGACGCCATAGTGATCAAGATAGACAACATGAAGGAGGAGGAAGAGGAGCCAGCTGAGATGTACGACGGTGACGTGGCCGGGGAGGTGGAGTGCTACGAGATAATGTACGAGTAGCCGGTGACAGTGGTGCTACAACAGTGACAATGGACGTGTGCTACGAAATGCTGTAGCAGTAGCCGGTGTCACTGGTGCTCGGACAGTGATCGTAGACTAGTGCTACAAGGTACTGTACGAGTAGCCACTGTCACTGGTGCTACAACAGTGACTGTGCACGAGTGCTACGACATACTGTACGAGTAGCGGCTGTGACTGGTGCTCCGACAGTGTTAATGATTGTGGATATAGTGATTGTTTTACGGGAGACAGTCACCGTGGTTACTTCAGTGCTTTTTAGTCAAACGACACCGGATTTGGTGCTCAACTAAAGACTTTCCACAAGTGTAGTAGTTCAATTACTCCGTACTTAGAATAACTTAACCTGTCCTGTGCTTCAATTCCAAACAATAGATTTACAATTGTGTCTCAGCAGGATCTTTGACAAAGCACGGGAGAGATTAAGCCGTCGCGCCCGGTTGTGGTTGCTTGATTGCGGACGCTAAGCCATGTCAGAGGTGCTCGGACAATAGGGGCTAGCACACCCTCATGTGACCAGTGACTATATCAGTATTGGAGTCTGATCATCGATGTACTACCCAAAAGAATTGAGTACTGCGGAAAAAAACGTGCCCACAAGGATAGCCACAACAGAGCGTTGCATCTCGTTTTCGCCTATGCATGTAGCAGCCACGACTCAATAAAAAAAATGCCACTAGAAAGAAAAATATTAAAAGATAATTTTAAATAATAATGTTTTCTTTTAAGTATTATTTCTAACAATATTGACTAAAATTGGTTATAATTAAAATGAACGTCTATTGAAAATATTTTTGTATCCATAATTTGAACCGACAACATTTTTGAAGGCTGGCAAGATGAAACGACAAGGACAAACAGCCCTTGTTCTAGCCATCCTTCTCGGCACAGATTAGCCTCTGTGAGAAGCGCAACGGAAAATTTACTTAAATGCTATAAAAATAAAGTTACTTTCCATAAGTATACATTTAGCAGTACTCGATCCTTTTGGGTAGTAAATCGATGGTTCTACTCGACACTAGTGAAATTGTGTTAGACACTGACACGAGGTGGCACGTTGGGACCCGCTAGACCACATGACAGTGTCAGATTGACATTGAACGGACAGTGATTGTGACCGCTGACTATAGTCCTGGGCTAGTTACATTAGGCCACAGTGTCAGACTGAGCAAACACCGTTAGTGTTACCACAAAAGATTTAAACCAGAGTTGAACAGATGAGTCTAAATATTTTCTTCATAAATCGACGTCTAATCCTCGTTTTATCTAACTATATGACAAGTTTACAAGTAAAATAATTAGGTATGTCAAAATTTAGTAAGAAAGACGACGCTAGTCATAGACCTCGGTTTTGTCGATCGAAATTTTAGTAACCTCTGTTTATCTCTGGTCTAATCTTTTGTGGTAAGGCCGTAACTTTCTCACTACAATACTTTAAACGAGAGATGTGTCTAAAATTTCATTCCACAAAATCGACGTCTATCACTCGCGTTTTCTTACTCAGTCCAGGCATTCCTAATTATTTCACTTGTGAATTTGTTATTGAGTTTGAAAAAACGTGAGTTACCTCTGTATCGTTAATCGTCACCTCCAAATTTCTTTCGAATGCGGGGGTTAAACGTCGATTTGTGAAGAAAATATTTAGACACTAACTCTGGTTTAATTATTTTGTGGTAAGACACACAAGTGTTTAACTCTTATTTAAATATTATGTTGTAAGAGTCTTTGTCTCATAAACGAATAGAAGAATAAAACAAATTATGGTATATTAAATTGAAGAGTAATTGATTATGGTTTGAGTTTGAAAAGCTAGTTTCCCTTTCAAGCGCTGATCCAAGATTGAATCTCGGACAGGGAAAGGAAACTCCGTTGACTCTACCAATGCTTTGTAAATACATCCGTTAGAGAAGATAATAATATATTACAGGTAATTGAAGATACTACTAATTAAATTGTATACCGTGGTTTGTCTGTCACATTGGTTTATTGCCTGCTGTGTATTATCGCCTTATAGGTTCAGCGAAGTATTTATGTTTTAAATGAAATAAAATTAGTTTTTACCGAGTTTAGGTTAATTGTTGAAGATATCATCATGGATGTGTTATGTGTAAATATTTAGTTTTAAAATGTTTTACATAATAAAAACTATTTATATATAATATTTGTTGTTTCTTTAAGTGGCGAATATGGATAAATGTAGGAAAGAGATTACGGATTGTTGCTTCGTCGTCCGTAACTGGAATTCTATTGGGAGTATCCCGAAAGGCTTTATATTTTAGTTTTTATCACCTGCGTTGACTTATCGCAGGGACTGTTAGTTCTGGGTGTAACTGCGGGGCGCAGCGGGTTATTCCCAACGACCCCCACTGATCTTGCCACCAGTGGTGACTTTTGGGACTAATTATTACCAATGAACCCCATAAAAACTGCCACCACTGGTGTTGGTTAGGACAAAATCATTAACCGTGTGCCAAACCAGTGGTGGTGGTCGGGACATTAAAAAAAATGTGTCCAATTCAAATTCAATTTAAAACGCACCATAAGTAAAAAAATAATACAAAATAACCGTTACGAAGTTACCTACCCAGTATTGAGATCTTTATTCAAGGAGTAGGGTAGAACCGGGTAATGCCGGTCAGGAGGTAATACCGGTCAATACAATATCTCCCATATTACTGCGTTCCGCGAATGCACAAGTACATAGAGGTCGACGTAACCTTATCCCGCACCGACGCAGCGACCCTCCGCTAATTTCGTATCCGACATCTTGGATGAACACGTGTCAAATGTTTTCGTGCCCATTTGAAGTAAAATTTCGAGCTCAAACAATAAGAGGTGAGTGTTTGTAATTTCACATTTCTTACATTGTTAGTAAATAGTGTTGTAGCATAATTATCAGGTATCCCGAGTGATAATAGATTTTGAATCTGTCTCGATTAATTTTTAATCTAAAACCATATTTACGGAAATGTTTCTATGCGGACAATACCGGTCACGCTGACTGGTATTACCCGCAATTAAAATCTGGGGGCACGGCAGTGCCCCCGCCAAGTCGAGCAAAACAAAAGGCACGGCCGTACTATCCTTTTCTCGAAGCGATTCGGGCCATTTTCGACCCCCTGTAACTTCGTTATGGATAAAACTAGAAGCCTAAATTTTTAGTGACCAAGAGGGCATCACGTCTACAGATAACAATCCAAATTACATCAAATTTGAACCAGTAGTTTAAGAATTATTGCAAGTCAAAGTTCCTTAATTTTGCTGCCCACTGACTGACTGACTGACCGATCATCAAAATTCTAAGGTACTTCTAGCCGTCCCACAAGTTTGAAATTTTGAATATAGCCTATAAACTATGGAAAAATTCTGACATTCCATAATTTTCATCCCGTTTTCTAGATATATAATCTGCATAAATAACTTTGTATTCCCATATAAATCCCATTAAATTGTATGTGATTACAAAGTTACTTTTACAGTTCATAATTAGACTTCATTGAAATTGAATGAAACGGGTAGCAGGGGTTAAAAATTAGAAATAGCTTCGAGAAATTCGACAGTTGAGCGATTTTTAAAAACTTCCACTATAGGTACACCTACGGCAGATAGAGAGATACAAATCGCTATAATATATATCTACCTACACTTTTATAGGTCGAACAAATTCGTTACCTAGGTACATTAAAATAGGTACCTAGGTACCTTATACCTAATACGCATCTGTGGAGACGCAAAGACACTCGTTCATGATAATCTATGAGCATGACCTATGTCGCAAGGGGCCCCGGCCGCGCAGGCGCGGGGCGCGCATTGATGCGTGTTTCGCAAAAAAACGAAATAAAGAAAGAAAACCTACAAAAAGAAATGAGATCCCATCAAAAACATTACATGTACAAAAATGCACAAGTCTCGCAACACAGTTAATCTGCCGTAAAAAGTTGTGAGATCGAATGTAAACCAAGTCGGTTAATTTCAATAGGTACCTACCTATACCTATCTATGGGAGCAGTTATACCTTTATTTCTTTAGTAAATAGAGTGTCTTGGCGATTGTACACGGCAGCATAATTTACTAGGCAATCTAAATATAGTCTTCCGTATAAGTGTACTTTCAAACAAATACAAGCACAAAGCGCTTAACATAGATTTATGTTGCCGTGTGCAATTGCCAAGTCACTTTATTTACTATAGAAATAAAGATATAACTGCTCCCATAGATAGGTATAGGTAGGTACCTATTGAAATTAACCGACTTGGTTTACATTCGATCTCACAACTTTTTACGGCAGATTAACTGTGTTGCGAGACTTGTGCATTTTTGTACATGTAATGTTTTTGATGGGATTAGTATATTTTTGTGCATTTTAATGATTGTTTATTGATTCAGACAGTCTAAAGCAAGAAACCAACTACGTTCTAACATGCAACAGTACTAAGAAAAATTCCTAAACAAGAGACTTTGGTCGAAGAAAGAAACAATAATTTGTATAAAAGAGAGGAAAGCAGTACCTATTTCACAATATCGAGACCGAAAAAAAAGAAAAGGAAAATCCATATATGTTAAAAAGGCTACTAAGAGATATTTACAAGATAAAACAAAATTGATACTTACGTTGGACTCGAAAATAGAAATGATATCTAGTATCTACTGACGCTGATGAAAACTTAGAAACGAAATGTACTTATATATAATCTGCAATGATTATGGCCGAAATATTAGTTATGGTATAGGACTGGTACTGGTAGTTTCGGGGCTCATGTCGAGTGCTCAGGGTATGGCTCCCCTGAGGGTTATATTTCCGACTTATACATCAACAAAGCTTGACCGGTATTAACAACCTGGTGACTGGTATTACCTGCCATGGTGTTTAATACCGGTCAAAGGCGTTTATTTTTAAAATATTGATTTTTCCAAATTTGTATTACTTACGGATGCCCATAATTGTGATTATGTTAGAAGAATATATGAATGTTAAATTAGCAGTACGATTATTAAAGAAATGTAGATTATTATATGATTTTTTATTATTTCTCCTTAAGTGACCGGCAATACCCATTCTTACCCTAGTCTTAAGGCCGACACTCACTGCACGTTCTCATTATTATCATCGTCGAGGGAGGAGATAGGACCAAAATTTTAACAACGGGAGCCCAAAAATGAAACTAAGTTTTTATTAAACTTACTTTTATTTGCTACTTACAGGATTCAGTTGTCTTTTAAATAAAAAGGCGAGTACTACAGCCCATGGAATTTTTACAATTTTTACTCTAACTATTCATTAGTTTTGTTATTTTTCTAAAAATTTACAGCTAGTTAAAAAGATTTCGAATTATGGCCGATTAGGTTTACGCTATAAATCTTATTATATTATATTGAATAATCTTAAAAATATAATTGGAAAATAATCTTAGCGTTAGTTTGTGTCGATCAAAAATATGCCACGGTTGCATTCAATAATTAATCATTTTAGTTCATCATTTTTATCAATAGGTGGCGCTAAACGAAACGGTACGTACCTTGACATATTTCTCTCCGATTGCAGTACAAAAAATTCATTACAAAACGCGTAAATCGGCAGTATTTTACGTAAAATATATTATTTATCAAAATTTAAGTAGAAACACGTAAAAGAACACAATCTTATTACAATAGCTTTTCTTAGTTGAACAAACTAGTGATGTGTAATAATATTGCTTTAAGTTTTACTAAAATTAATATTGCACTACATACTTAGTACATTTTTCTAATAATAAAAATAAATATTCTGTTAAATTAACATCGAAGATGACAAATATTGGTAAATTATTACCGTAAGAATAATAAACACCGTTATGGGGCGGTACCTAATCAATTGGTATAAATAATACCAATTCTGTTGGCACGAACTAAATTTAAGTTTTAATTTAGCTCGTGCCATTTGACAGAAATAAAAATTAATTATAATTCTAATCATTCATTGTTTCTTTAGTAATTTTAACGTCGTCCCTTTCGTATTTTTACGTTTAAAAGTGACAACAAATCATTAGACTAAACAAAAATGGTTAAAGCTAGTTTATTAGACGAGCTTAGATTTCAATTTGCAATGAAGTAAACATAAGCGAACCCCTATCCAGCCTCCCTTACTAGGCCAAGCAAGTTTACCGTCTCCGACCACTAGTAGCTTAGCTTGAAGACACACCGAATTATAACTACCAATACTAATTAATTCCATTAATCACGTGATGTTTTTTCAGCATTTTTAGCCCCCATACGTGGTGATGTTTGACTAACCCCCCTCCCCCCTCCCTGCACAAAATCACGTGATTAGGTATTACCTTCAAATACTGGTATAAAGAATAATTAAAAAAAACGTCTAGACAGAAAGGTTGCAGGTGGTTTTTAACTGGCAAAATAAATACACGTGATATTATTTATTATGATACCCTCCCCTCTTGTGATATTTCCTGATTTTTGCTACCCCCCCCCCCCCCCCCCCCCTTTTAAGTATCACGTGATTAATGGACGGCCCCTAAGCAGTTCTCACTTGCCTCACTTCCATTAGGAGGATTAGGACTGGTCATAATCTAGGACACCCAGATTGGTAGATTACATGGGTAATACAAAAAAGTTAGTATTTATTATTCTTCTGGCATAATTACCTTAAATATATTATTACAGTGCAATATTATTATGAAGTAATTATAATAATACATATTTTTTATAAGTAAGTACCTAAATAGCATCACTAACACGATTTATTGCTTAACATTAGTTAATACTACGTATTTAATAATAAATTCTTTTATATGGATGCGTCGATATTTATTGGGAACAAATAAATTATTCAAATGTATTACAAAAATCATTTGCGCGGGAAATGCGTTTCGTATTTTTTTAAAGTTTAATTAATAGCTTTTCTAGTTTAAAGGTAGTCTTTTCTAGGTTAAAACAGATAAGTAGGTATACCTTCCTACCTACCTTCTAAAACTAAATGAAAAATGTTTTTTTGATTTTGATATTATTAGGTTAGTGTTTTGGTAGTGTGCAGGTCGCCCTTTTAATACTTGCACAATGCACACTAGGTACTATTTTTTATATTTATTTTTGTTATATTTACGGTTTTTTTTTTTTTTTTTTATAAATGAATAGGTTTGCGTTTGACCACTATCACACCTGATGTTAAGTGTCAATGTGGTCTACGATGGAGCACGCTTACCTAGAAGTAACCTATTCACTCGCGACTTGAAGACTCCCAGGTTGTAACTATCAGGAAACACAGACTCAGGCAAGGAGTTCCACTCCTTTGCGGTACGCATAAAGAATGTAGAAGCAAACCGCTTCGTGCGTATAGGTGGAATGTCTACCATGTAACGGTGGCGCATTGCCGTACGTCTGGTTGTCCGATGATGGAAGGGACTTGGTGGAATTAAATTGTGCAATTCCATCGCACACTCTCCGAAATGTATCCGATAAAACACCGATAGGCTGGCGACTCTGCGTCGATGCTCAAGGCTCTGCAACCTTGCCTCGACCAATGCATCGTCGCCAATGAGCCTCTTGGCTCGCCTCTCAATTGACTCCAGTGCCTCAAGCTGGTACTTGGCCGAACCGTCCCAAAGATGAGAGCAGTACTCCACACACGACCGAACTTGCGCTTGGTATAAATTGAGCAGCTGTCCCGGCGTGAAGTACCGTCTCACCTTCGAGAGGACGCCCAACTTCTTGGCAGCAAGTTGAGCCTTTGACTCAATGTAGGAGCCGAAATTAAGGGTAGCTGTTAGCTTGACGCCAAGAAGCTCAAGGTGGTCGTTTATCGGTAGGGATATATCTCGGAAAGTTGGAGTCAGTTGGAATTGACTCCGTTTAGCAGAGAAGAGACACGCTTGGGTCTTAGAGGCATTAAACTTGACCAAGTTAGCATCCCCCCAATCGGAGACAGCCTTCAAGGACAAGTTTAAGCGCTCGACCATGGCCTCTCTGAGTGACCGGATCTGTAACCCAGTAGACCGTGCATTGGACACGTAGCTTTCTACGACTGTGCTGTCGTCTGCATACCCAAACACACCGGGCCGGAGCAGATCGTTGATGTGGAGCAGGAATAACGTCGCAGAGAGAACCGACCCCTGAGGGACCCCGGCATTGATAGCCAATTGGTCGGACGAGCAGCCGTCAATGACTACTCGAATCGTCCGACCCCTCAGAAAGTCTGATATCCAATGACATAATCCAATGGGTAGGCCGTAAGAAGGAAGCTTACCAATGAGGCTGTCATGCCAGACTCTGTCAAAGGCCTTCGAAATGTCAAGGGAAACAGCGAGTGCTTCCCCGTATTTCTCAATGGCCTCGCTCCAGATGTGAGTGGCATACGCAAGAAGATCCCCTGTAGACCGGTTTCGGCGGAACCCGTATTGCCGGTCACTGAGGAGGTCGTTCGCTTCGAGGTATGCCAGGAGCCTGCTGTTCAGTACACGTTCCATAGACTTACAGAGTATAGACGTTACTGAAATAGGCCTATAGTTGACAGGGTCAGCTCGACTGCCCTTTTTGGGCACGGGCTGCACATTGGCTTGCTTCCAAGCTTCCGGCACTTGTCCAGTCTCCAAAGAAAGGCGAAATAAGCGTGTCAAAACCGGAGAAAGCTCAGGCGCACACGTCTTCAGTACTATGGCTGGAATTCCGTCAGGGCCACTGGCTTTGTTCACGTCCAGATTACGCAGTGTTCTACGAACCTCCTTCTGGCGGATGCGAATGTCCGACATAGTTGTCTCGCAGCCAATGGACGAAGGAGGAGGAGACGCGCTACCAGCATCTAAACGTGAAGATTCCGCAAAAAGAGAAGCAAACAAGTTTGCTTTTTCCTTAGCAGTGTGGGCCAGCGACCCGTCAGGTCTCAGCAGTGGAGGTAGTGAGGGGCGGCAGAAGTTCGATTCAACCGATTTAGCCAGGGACCAAAATGCTTTACTACCCGCCGGATACGAAGCAAGTTTGTTCCCAATCCGGCTAATGTGATCAAATCGAGCCTTCCGCATAGTCTTCTTGCATGACTTGGCAGCCTTGTTATAGGCTCTCTTCTTCTGACTTAAGTCCTTTGCTTTGCGGTTTCGAGCATCAACCCAGGCAAGGTATGCCAAATGCTTCTGCGCTTCAGCGCGACCGCACTCAGCCCCAAACCATGGACGAGCTTTGCCTGACATTGCTACGTCTGAGAACGGAATAAAAAACTCCATTCCTTGACGCAACACGTCCGTCACGGCATCCGCGCAAGCAGAAGGATTGTCCAAAGAGAAGCAGACAGGCTGCCAAGGATAAGATGCAAAAAATGATCGCATCTCATCCCAATCTGCTGACTTGTACCGCCACATCCGCCGGGTGCCACTAGGGCTGGGATCGGGCGGGGAGTAGACGGATACAGATTTCACCAGACAATGGTCGGATGTGCCCAAAGGAGATGATACCGACACTGAATAGCGGTCTGGATCGGTTGTCAGCAGAAGGTCCAAGCAATTGGGTATGTGCGTATCAACGTCAGGCACCCTCGTTGCCCCTTGGACCAGCTGAGTAAGATTTAACGCTAAAGCTAGCTTCTGCGTCTCTCTTCCAGCATGGTCTGTGCTCTGGTATGGGAAAAGCCACTCCTTGTGGTGGGCGTTAAAATCCCCCAGTAACACAAATTGGGCAGAAGGGTACCGCTGCTGAGCCGCATCCGCCGCCTCACTAAGGTACTGTGCTAACCTGGTCGTCTCCAGATCTCCACTGTGCGACCGGTAGACACAGGCGTAGATAATTTTCTCTATACCGGTGTCAACCAAAACCCAAAGTGTAGAGAAGCTGGGATCTTCAAGGTTTCGGAGACGCCGATAACAGATGTCGTCCCGGGCGTAAAGACATACACCCGCATGTGGTTTGAAGTTGTGCTCCAGGGTAAACCCTGGGTAAGAAAGGTACGAAACATCTGACGGACATCCGATCTGCGTCTCCGAGAGGAAAAAGACGGTTCCATTTCCACGCAAATCACTATGTATCACATTTGAAATAGTTTACTTTGAGAATACAAACAAATATACAAAGCTCAATAAAATTAATTAAGTACAAACTGCAACGTGAAAACGAAGAATGATTGCTAAGATTTTTAGTTAAGTATGGCAGCACTGCTTCTAGTATAAAAACTTGCCATATCGAGCAAGAGATCTCTTAATTTGGTAGATTTTAAAAGCTGTATCACGGAATATGCGCAGGGGTTTAGCGAAGTTAACAAATTAGTTATGTTCAGAAATATGCAAATTAATTTCGATTATAAGATGTTAAGAAAATTTATTAAAATAAAGTTTTGTGCGACGACGACAAACAACCTAAATAAATCACAGAGTATAATATAATTATTGTGAACTTCATGAAGTCGCTACTGGCAATAAAATTGAGTAGTTTTTGTTTCATTTTAAATTACTGTATTTAAAAAAATCCCTTCTATAAAATAATAAGCATTCAGTGGTTTTTATTCCTTTCAATTTTTAAATAAATAATTATGAATATTTATTTCTAATAAAAAAAAAATGGTAGCTCTAACTTCATTTATTGCTGTTCAAAAATATACTATTCCACTTAAGTAAAGAGCTTCAATGACCAATAGATGGCACTAAAACCAATATTAAATTAAGTATAAACGATTGTTGAATTCGATAAGAGTAGGTACATCACTTTACGAAAGTCAACTGCCTTCAGAGCAGAAATGAGAAGCCTCCTGAAGAGTGAGGCGGCAGCTTCGCTAAAACGTCAACGAAGATGATAGAAATGTTAAATAATATAGGTACCGTATCTGACCGAGTTTTACAATAATCCACAACTGATGTTTATAATAACCACATAAATTATTCTAAACGCAGTCACAACACTTCAGAAGCTTACACCTTCTAATTAAAATAAAAAAATATAAAATCTTTGGTGTCATATCAAATCGTTTAACGATCTCGTAGAAAATAGTAGAAAACGAAATTTTTTAAATGGCAATGTTGCGAATGCGGGGTGAACGGCGCGCTCTCATTGGTCGGTGGGTAGCGCGGCCAGGGTATATAAGGCGAGGAGGAAGGTGAGATGCGTCAGTCGCGGTCTAGCCGCCGACGCGAACATAGGCGTCAGCTCGTCCGCGTGCACCGTGTGCGCGCCGCCGAGCGTGTGGAACTGGAAGATGTCGCTGACCTGTTCAAACAAGTGAATAAGTATGAATTGAATACAAATCGATGTTAATGCATTGTGACGAAGAAAGGCAAATATTTATTTTATTTACCAGTTGTCCCGCGATCATTTTTCCCAATTTTTTGAGTATTTTCCTCATGTTTTCAACAAAGTTGTATTAGTAACACCATTATTTAACTCGAGAACGGCTGGAAGGATTTTCATTATCTTTGCTTTATTGGCGTCACTTCCGCTCCCTATCGCAAAATAACATTATAATACGGAGGGAAAATACGAAATTTAGTGAATAATGATAATTCATTTTCTAATACATTTTTAACTTCTGTTGGGCCACCTAGTGGAGATATATAAAGAAGAGTTGTAACATTTAGTCCGTACCTCGTTCCAGCCGTACCGGTTCTTGGCCTGTACGATGGCCTCGTACACGGCGCCGGGGCGCAGCGCGCGCAGCTCGTGCGACACCGCGTGCGCCAGCGCGCCGCCCGGCGCCGGCGCCGCCAGCACCACGTCGTGCCAGCGCCCCGGCTGCTGGAACGACTCGTTGATCTGCCGAAACCACCACATATTCATTAAAATTAATTAAAAAACTACTTTATCTATGGACAGGTTGCACAGATTACAAAAAACAATAAAACAGGTTTATCTATGGAGGTTTCGTTTATATCAGTAGACGGACCGGTCGTACAGACTAATAAAAACAAAATGCCACTCTTCCTGTGCAACTCTCACGACAAGCTTTGCTTTAGCGCCACCTATCGGGCGATGCGGCGCGCGGCCCCAGCACTCACCGCCAGCTGCCGGTACAGCAGCCGCAGCTCGTCCAGCGCCGGGTAGCTGTCGACGGCGAAGCTGAGCGTGTAGGAGGTGGCGGCGCGCGCCAGCGGCGGCGACGTGAAGCGCGCCGGCCCGGGCCGCCCCGACACCTCCACGTGCTGCCGCGCGCGGCCCAGCGTGTTGTCCGCCACGCAGCTACGGACGATGCGGGACAGGTTTTTAGGACATGACGGAGGTATGTATAGTAGTACCCGACTGATATGGCTTACCGATGTACCTGCGCAGAAGATGAATTTTCAAAGCGCGGGTAATGCTATTGACCGCTATTGGTCGGCAGCCGCCGCCATCTTAGCGATCGCCGCGTGACATGAGTGAGATGGAACTAACGGCTGCAGTGTATTATGAACCATATAACGGTGACCTTAGGTTGATTGTAAGTTTCAAGCATTCTTTCGTTAATCTTCGGACCATACTTTCTTCTCTTCGCGAACGAAGATTCACGACGCGCCTTATAAGTTGGGTACTAGTATACTTAGGTGAAAAGTCAATACATTTTGTCTTACGTGTCGTGTTACCGTGTGATCTTGCGTGTCGTATTGTGTCAAGTTATGCCATCGACCGTGTCAAGTCGTCGTCCACTGTGTTAAGTAAGTGACGTCATCAACTGTGTCAATTGAAGTCATCTACCGTGTCATGTCGTCTACCGTGTCAAGTCATGATATCTACCGTGTCAAGTCATGCCATTTACCGTGTCAAGTCTTCGTCTACTGCGTCAAGTCATGTCATCTACCGTGCCAAGTCATGGCATCTAGCAAGTCACGTCACGCCCACCTGTAGTTGCCGAAGTCCTCGGGCTGCACGTTGGCTATGAGCAGCGTGTGGTTGTTGCCGCGCGCAGACATCGTGACGCGCTCCGACGCGCTCAGCGGGAACGAGTTCTGGTACCAGGACACCTGGAGCGTGGGATAGGGTGGATGAGGCGATGGTAGCTCAGTCGGCTCCGTATGGTTCGTAGCGAGGAGACCAGCAGACCGCGGCAACTGAGCTCGTGCTTCCGATGAAGGAACACATCGCTCCTCCCTCGGTGGCGGCGCGCCGGGCCAGCTACCGCCCGAGAGTACTCCATCTGTTCCAAACCCCTGTCGGGGTGCTCCGGCAGCGAGAGCCAGCCTCGTGCTAGGCTGAGCATCGGCAATAATTTAAGCGATACAGTTAAATGGGGTGAAAAGGGATCAAAGGGTGATCAGCAACTAAAATAAAACCATCGGCCTCTACGCCCCCGTTTGATTCACCGTTCGTTGATATACACCATTTTTAAAGGCAATCCCCACCAGTCGACAGTCGACAGGTAAATTTAGTGCGCCAAAACTCGTTCCAGCTTTTGTCCCATTTCCCCCCTGGGTTCCGTTCACCCCGTTTTAGGGTTCTATTGTACCTCCGCCGGCGGGTCAGCCAGCACGGTGCAAAGCAGCTCAGCCCTGAACCCCTCGCCGGTGTGCACCCACGACCGCTCCACTGTGATCTCCGGGGGATCTGGAACCGTCATTTATAATAATTGGTTACACCGCCATCTGTCGCCCGAATCAGGTAACTAATGTAAAAACGCTAAGTGAAAGGTAATGTTTGTAGGATTATTAGTTGATTGTTTAACAAGGAGCTAAATAGAGTAATTTATGTTTTTTCAATAATTATGATCTATTATGGATGAGTCGTTTTTGTCCCGCGTTTACCACTACTTTTCACTTGATGGCAAGAAAATGAAATAACTATGCACACAAAAACAACACATTTGACACATGCTATACAGCGCCATCTATTTATCCAACACAGCGACTTACACAGCACTTGCAGCTGGAACTCTGTGACGAGCGGCGCGCCGACGCCGTTGTCGACGGTGCACGCGTATCTGCCGCTGTGGCGCCGCTCCAGCCGCGACAGCTGCAGCTGCGGCCCCTCGCCCGCCCGCGCCGCCGTGTCGTTCTGGAACGGGGGGGCCTGGAAACAGGCCAGTTTACAGGTCAATGTTTGAATCCACTGATCTGTATAAGAGGTTGGTGGTCTGAGTGCGACAAGGAACTTTTGGCGCTTGGCCAAAATCGGAATAAATAATTCATGCTGTCATCTTGAAATGCACTGGGTACAGATCAGTGACTCGGTTCGTGTTTGTCACCAGTGGGGATGACACCAGTGGTGACCAATGTAAACCACTTTAAATATAATTCCCATTTGTCACCAGTGGGGACGCCACCAGTGGTGACGAATAGGGACCCATTCTAAAAATAATTCCCAGTTGTTACCACTGGGACGTTAACGGGGGTGACAACTAGGAATGACCACTACAACGCCCTCCCTGAAATGTCACTCGCGCGCCAAAAGATGCTTGTCGCACTATACTTAGTACCTACCATACTTATTACTATACTTATATCTAGCGTCTTACATAATTGTATTTTATCCGTGTTGCGTCTTTACAGTACCTACCTAGTTAGTAAGTTTAGGGAGGATAAGTAAGGTTAAGTTTGAGGGTATTGTGTATAGTAACGAATCTATTGTGATGCGAGGGTAGTGTTTAAGAGCAGTGAGTTTAAGGAGGACAGGCAAGGTGAAGTGTGAGGGTGTATATGTATGCGCGGTTACCAGCTTGTGCCACGTGACGCTCGGCACGGGGTTGCCGCTGGCGCGGCACTCGAGCACCGCAGCGCCGCCGCGGCGTGCGGTCGCGTGGCGCGACTCCGGCGCCGCGCGCACGCTCGGCGGCACGAGCACCTCCACCGTGTGCACCTGGTCGCGCGCCACGCGGTCCGAGATCTGGCACACGTAGTCGCCTGCGTCCTGTAACCGCGTAGGGCACGTATACGAACGGCAGAAACGGACTGAAGACGAGCGAAACTGCATGCGAAGCGATAGCGTCGCGTCGTCCGCGTTGTACTGCGTCGCTACTCAATAACTCATCCGTGTGCCTAGTGCGAGTTTTGACAATTTATTTACGCGCTCGGTCCGTTTGGCGTAAACTTGAAATTGTATGGAATAATAGCGCCATCTAGTGACTGATTCACTGACGCTAGATGGCGCTGCTCTTATTCCATACAATTTCAAGTTTACGCCAAACGGACCGAGCGCGTAAATAAATTGACAAAACTCGCACTAGGCACACCGATACTCTCATAATATCTGCCATCTCGCTTTCATTAATTTATATTTAGAGAGCGAGTATGTCCCTTCTTCTACGGCGTTATCTAATAGGTATACATTTTATACTATTTAGATTTTCATTTTTTTTTTTTTTGTATAGACTTTCTTGTCCAAGGCGTTTGTATGTTTTTGTTTGTTGAATAAAATTTAAACTATTAAAAAAAGAAACAAAGTAATACAGAATATGTTTATAACTAGCATTAGAGAGTTTTGGCGGGAATCCGATAGTGAGACGTTGTTGGTTTTGTATTATTAGCTCAAACTTGTGTTTCTTCGAGTGTTAATGTGTAATATTGGTGGAATATTAACCATTGAGTGTTCGTTAACGTGCACGAGTGTAGGCGAATGATATAAACTCAAAAAACGTGTCATTTCGCATTTTTTCCAAAACTCCCACGAAGTTTCAGTAAAGCATCCACTACTTTACTGAATCGTGACTGACGATGTAAATAATTGACTTGACTACCTGACCACGATTGCTATAACATTGTTGTGACTTTCTTAATGTGAAATTAAGAAATACTTAAAATAAAATACTTGACACTGGCTATATGCACAAACCGTGCGAAGCCATAAATAAAAGAAAAAAAAAAAAAAACTAGCATTAGGTGTGTTTGGATTAACTATATTTTTTATACCTACATCAGCGAATAAACGAATGTAGAAAAGCAATCGCCACTTCGGATTTTTTTAACAGTCTTGAGAATCTTTTTCATTAAATGCGAATGAGTGTTTCCGCTTCACTTCATCGGATCTTACATTAAGATATCGTTAAGTCACTCCATTAGAGATCCCGCCTTTTTGTTTTACCGCGGATTTAATTAGTTTTAAGTGCGGTTCATAAGACTTAATTAGATTTTTTTTCAATACTTTCCATTTAGTTTGGCATATCGAAAATAGATTGCGTTGTTGCACGTTGATATTATGTATCTAAATCGCAAAAAAACCGTTAAAATTATGTTAAAAAATTGAGACGCCATAAAATAAAATTTGGGCTGAATATAGCATATAATGTGGGACGACTGTGGCATAAATCAATTCATCTTTTAAAAAAGTATATTTTTTTCCCACTTACGTATATCATGTTTCTCTACGTAATAATAATAGTATAGCGTCATGCTATTGTTTCTATTGCATTTCATTATTGTCAATCCATCACTACCTACTTCCCTTGGCTAGTCATTGTAGTCAGGAATAAACCGAAGCAACCAATAAGACCGCCATCGCGACACTACATAACCCGCCGTCATGTTTATTTTTGCTCTAGTAATATATTTATATTTGTTCTGTGGGTGTAACAATCCATAATTCTACTAAAACTCAACATTAGCACAACATAAAATATATTAAAGCTTCTCCTACCAAAACCTTTCGGAGCCCTATCGCGGGGATTCTAAATCATAACCAAACTACGTTCATAAAGACGTCGCTCCATTGCCAAATACCGGCGGGAAAAAAAAACAAAAAAGAACATGGCGGTCGAAAATTGCGCGCGAAACCGTACCTCAGTGTTGTCATACATAAAAAATAACGAGCGGGTACTACCACAAAGGTTTTTATGCCGCAATTATCATATTTTTACAGGCCAATTACCGTTTAGGGTGCTTTTTAGCATTTTCCGACGCAAAAAGGGGATGTTTGGCTATTTTTTTAGTGGTATTAAACGAATTGGGTGGCATAATGTTTTTTTTTTGTAGCAATGTGAATGTAACGTAGTATTTACTTTGGATAGGTCAATAGGGAATTTCTTGCGGCGTTCCGTACCTAACAACCGAAGGTCCTACTGTATTATACGTATTATGCTTATTTAATGTTCGGACACCTATTTAACCCTAACCTAAAAACGATTCTGTTTAGGTCCTCAATTGGATCGCAATAAGTCGTCATGGTAAGCCCCCTGGTGTCACTATAGTATAAACACACATTAAAGCTCTCACCATAGACGTAGTATCAAGAAATAGACTTGACAGTCTTCTCGTGACCACGGCCGATGTAACTCGGTTGAAACGTCGAGGTATGTCAAAATTATATATTTTGATATTAGTTTGTGCGCGAATTAGACCCGTTTTAAATACCTACTAATTGACAAAAGCGTATAACCGAAAGCGACGCATCTTGGCTGCAATGTATAAATTGGATAAATTTAATACACGTTATTTAGGTGTAGCTCCAATCATTCGTGCGACATTCTAAAATGTCAAGATTGGTTTACTTCTGCAGCACAGCAATAAATAATTAGTGCATACGCCGACAAAGACAAAACATCATCGTACTATCCTACTTACTCCTTTGTCTATTTGTATACACTTGTCTCTATTCTTCCCCGGACCTTGAGTTAAATGTCATAATATCTGTTGGTTGAATAATCTGAGGCTCTCACCGTGGCAGTTCACGATGCCACCAGCTTGAGCGTGTAAACCCCCCCTACGATACACCCCGTCACGTACTAAACTATTATTTATTTAGCTCGCTTTGCTCCGGACATGGAGGTATAAAGGTTATGGAGTGCCTACTGGGGGTCTTTCGACGCGATTTCTCTACACAAACGCGCTCCCTGTTTATGGATGTAATGGGAGTGTTTACCCCAAAAGTGGGGGAATGGAATTGATATAATAGGCACCCTTAACGTTTGACTTCAAGCAATGGCGAATCGACAACGTTCGATTATAATTATAGAGTTTTGTCGGGAATCCGATAGTGAGACGTTGTTGATTTTGTAATTTTTTTTTCATGTGTTCGTGTAATTTCGCTAAACTCCCAGGAAGTTTCAATAAAGCATCCCCCACTTTACTAAATCGTGACTTTGACTCTGACAGTAATTGACTTGACTACTTGACCACGAGGATTGCTTTAACGCTATGCCTTTCCTATTTAGAAAATAAAAAATACTTAAACATGTTTAAACTTGACACTGGCTAAATGCAGAAACCGTGCGAAGTCAAAACGAAAACAAAAAAAATCTACTTTAATGACAACCATTTTTTTTAGTCAAGTGCGAGTCTAATCACCTGCGGTCCCACGTCCGTGATTTGCAGGTTGTACCCGTCCACCAGGCGGAAGCGCTCGTCGCGCGTCACCATCAAGCTTGCGGCGGTCAGCACGGCCGGCCCGCGCCGCCACAGCAGCACCAGCGACCCTGAAGAGGAGTAGGATCTCAGCATGGCTCGTTCCAGAAATCCTCTGGCAGTATCCCCTGCGCAGGGGATTTGTGGACTCAGCATACACGGATAGCTTGCTTACTCGTCACTTCTATATCATGTCATGATTTTACTTTCACTAGGTACTCCAAATCTAACCACCTTCTTGAGGGATGAGGAAGGCATTATTATATTATTTTTCATTTTTCTTTAAACTTATCCCCACACTAGGACTGCTCCTGTGCCGTAGGTACCGCTTACAGACATATAATTTCACATACACATCACACCCAGACCAGAAACAAATATTAGTGAATCGCACAAATGTTTGTTCCGGGTGGCAATCGAAACATGACACCAAGCGCATCAGTCCGTCTGCTCAGCCACTACGCCAAACGTGCCGGCTGGTGTACAATAAAGTATGTTCTATTCTGTTCTATTCTATATTTAAGTATTTCAATGATTAAATATACGTTCATTCTCTAAGCCAGGCTTCATTCATCATGATTTTAATTATCTGTGCATTCATTCAATCACTCTCCATAATGACGCCTACAAGATGGCAGCTTGCGATGTGCGTGGCACTTTGATATTTTCTTGTTTAATAAAACCTATGGAGTAACAAATCCAAAATAGTTTATTTTATGTGTCAGTATAAAACCACAGAAACCACCTGTTCCCATCGCCTGGTGGTCTGGTGGTACCACCAGAGAATTGGCACAGGAACCACCTGTTCCCATCGCCTGGTGGTCCGGTGGTACCACCAGAGAATTGGCACAGGAACCGCCTGTTCCCATCGCTGGTGGTCCGGTGGTACCACCAGAGAATTGGCACAGGAACCAGCTGTTCCCATCTCCTGGTGGTCCGGTGGTACGTACCGAGGTTCTGCACCTGGCACGGCAGCAGCAACGTGTCACCCACCACGGTGCGGAAGGAATGGCCTCGCGAGAGAAACCGGGGGCCGTCGTCTGTAACAACCAGAGAATCTATTTTATTACAAGGAAATCTTTTAATAACCATTCAATATATTATATTGATTAAAAGTAGTGGTTCTGTGGACAGTAGACCTCGTGATCAGAGTTTGACCAATATCATAGTGATAGCTGCATCCACCCTTTTTTCTTCCCTTCCCCCCCCCCCCCCCCCCCCCCAACTTGAAAACATTTTTTCACATCAACTTGTTCAAAACTTAATACTTACCTAAGCTTTAAAAAATTATTGAAATTTACTATATCAATAAAGATTTATACGTTATCTGCAGTGTATTCGAAAATGCGCCTTATGTTGTGCTGAATGCTGATAATATTTTTCATTTTAATGGGCTCTAAAACTGCACATGAGGCATTTTTCATCATGTAGGTATGGCAAAACTAGCGTTGGTTTTGAGCTATGAGTCATATGTTAAGCAATCGCGCCCGCCCACTTTTCACTTCCACTCGCCTCCCTCTTTCGTGGTCTCCTACTTCGACTTATGTACACTTTTCTTGTTTTACGGAAAATACATTAACCTCCCTCGAGGAGGGGAGGGCATGACCCTACGCCTTGTTTATAACAAATCAATTCATACAAGATTAAACAATTAACCGTAAGGCACACGCGGACCGGAAGTACAGTAACGACCGGATACGCCACTTCCGGTAGAATTCCGCTGTTTATGGCGGCCGGGGAAATGGCAAAATTCGCAGTTTTCGGTCGTTGGTCCAAGGGATTACAGTCATTATGATTACGCTTATAGATTCTTTAATCCCTTGGCTGAAATTACTATGAAAATGTGGAGCACCAGTCACTAAAGTCATCTCTAGTGAAGACGCACAGTCGACGTCATGATTCAGTAATAGTTAAGTTTTGAAGAGAATACAAAATGACACCTTATTTTTTGGGTTTAGGATATATAATTTGCTCAGACTCGTGCACGTTGACGAACACTTATGGATTAATAATTATTATTACATCAATATTACACACTAGCTGACCCGGCAAACGTTGTTTTGCCGTAGAAATTATTATTACTATTTTTAAAATTCAAGATTTTTAAGTAAAAAAATGGTTGTTGGGCCCCTCACTCGACATAGATAGTGTGTCGCGGACTTTTTTGTAGATATTTATAAGATCTCCAATTAATTAGAACATTTTTATGGTTCTATCTTTTATAGTTTAGGCAGCCTACGCATAATAAGTAACTTTTCTGGTTGATTTTTTACACCTTGTGTCCGAAAAACCCAAATATCTTATGGGACCCTATTTTTTTCCAAAATTAAATTTAGCCTATGTTACTCGTGGATAATGTAGCTTTCGAATGGTGAAAGTATTTTAAACGGTCCAGTAGTTTATGAGCCTATTCATTACAACCAAGCAAACAAAGTTTTCCTCTTTATAATATTAGTGTAGATTAAACACTCGAAGAAACACAAGCTTGAAAAGGAAAGTAGGTACGAATATTATGCAATATAGCTACTAAAGAAACCGGCCAAGTTGCGAACGTAGTTCATCATTATGTTTTTTAGTATTCATTGTTATAGCGGTAACAGGAATATATATATACATCGTCTGTGAAAATGTCAACTGTCTATCACGGGTCATGAGATACAGCCTGGTGACAGACGGACAGACAGCGTGGTCTTAGGTCCGTATTAATAAATGAACCTCAATAGCGCTACCAAGTGCGCTACCAGCTAATCCGCACTCAAAATGTAATCTGCATCTTGAGATCATTGCTATTTAATAAATGGATATTGAGGTGTACTGCCGTGTAAATCCAAAATACTGTAACTCTAGATACAGTGTTTTGGCTTAATAGTGCTCAAATGCATTTTTTCGACCTGGCCTACACCCCTATATCAAAATATTTGCTCTATAGATACACAGACAGCAGATAATAGCATACTCAAAAGACTGTAATTTCCTTATGTTGAAGGTTTAAAATGGCAAAACACTGCAATTAAAGGTACAGTATTATGTTTGAAAAATCCGTGCTCCGTAACTCGCAGTTAGTTACCAGCTAAGATACAGTGTTTTGTAAAACCATTAAACCAAGACCCCTCCCGCCACCGTACTCGTTCGTGAGGGAGTTCAACTGTTGTTGGCCATCCGGGCGATGCGCGGGGAATGCGCGGGGTTGGGGGGGTTTGTTTGGTCAGTCAGTGAGTGTCATACCATAACCATACCGACCATAGAAACTGAAGATCTTTTTCACAACATGCTCGGAGAAAGTAATGAAGCTAGGTAATCTTTTATAATTGTTATCGCACTGATAAAAAACACTGATGATGATGATAGCTTGTAGCCTATGTATGAAGTTGGCTATGTATGAATAGGCTCTGTATACCAAATTTAATGCAAATAGATTCTGCCATTTGAGCGTGAAGAAGAAACAAACAAGCAAACACACTACAAACTTTTGCCTTTATAATTTTAATTAATTAATTAACTAGCTGGCCCGACAGACGTTGTCTTACAAACATTTGTATTAGAAAAATATTTATAATTTTTCCCTCTTTTTCATACATTATTGGCATTTTTTATTAGTTATTCTGCTATTTGGAGTGGACACGAATCCAACAAAGCATAGTTCATGAACATCAGTCCAGCCGTAATTCTTGACTTATTAGTAAATGGTTTCACTAACACGACTCTGTTTTGTAGTAGGTATTTAGATAAGAATAGTAGAATTATTAAAATAAGGAATCCATATTAAAATACTAACTAAATATTGACACTATGAATTTAAGATTGCCATACATATAATTATTTTAGAAAAGCACTGTATTTCAAGATACAGTGTTTTAGTACCTACATCTTCATGGCCACTGTTTTGATAGAAGTATTTATTTCCTCTATGTATTGGTAAGCCAATAAACTGTATTTACGGAATACAGTGTATTGTCATAACAATGCCAATTTGTACAATGGACTATGGTTTGCCATGACACTTTTTGAGGTATAATTCATTTGTTTCAGTATATAAATAAAATATTTGCGGAGGGCTAGATAGATATTATAAATACCTTTAAATTGATACCAAACACTTATCGTTTTTTAAAGAAAATAGCTATGAAATCATAAAAAAACTAAAATAAAGTTTAATGCTCGTTTTCTCAAAACTCATATTTCTGAGATACAGTATTTTGGAATTACACGGCAGTGTACTCGTAGCACTGGCTACTAGATACTGTCTTGTATGTGTCAATTGTGTCATAATCGGATAGCACTTAACCGCTGAGTGTCATTTATTAATTTGCCAGAGATCATGTAAATTTCTGTTCCTAATCTACAACTTAAGATGTATTTATTAAATAGAACAAAAGAGCAAGTGCACACTGAAAATAGCTCTCAGAGCTAAGTTTGATTTATTAATACGGACCTTAGTAATAGAGCCCGTTTTACCATTTGGGTACGAAACCCTAAACATCGAGAATCACGGGTAAATCCGCGAGGCGGAGCTAAGCTGAAATAAAATTGAATCCTTTTAGAACTACTCATCTAAAAGAGATTAATATTCCAAGTTTCTCACACGGTTCTGTGGCAGAACGATTTATTGCAAAACTTCTTGCAGATATTTAAATACAGCTGACAGGAAATTAATGCTTTTTTAAAAAGAAATGGCGGATGAAAATGGCGGAGGCGTGGAATAATGTTTTGCACTGCCGAAGGAAGATAGACTGCCATATAAAACATAAAATTACATACGAGTTCTCTTCGAATTATTTTATTTAATTTTTTTCTGTTGGTAGAAAACCTCAATTTACATTTGAATTACGAATTAAATTCTAAAAACGATTATTTAGCAACTAGGCATCATGGTAATAAATGCTTTAATATGCCCATAACCTCCACTGAATTATCCCCACTAGGTGGAAATAATATGTCGTTTTCCAAAAAGGATTTTCATATTTTCATTTCCCCTCTTTATTTTTATGGAGTTTATATTTCCTCTATGACACAATATTGCAGCATTCACTTTGAAATCAACACAGACGGATTCTTTCACAATATTTCGTGTAAAAATGCCTTAAACCTACTAGAAGAAAATAAATTACCCGCTTCTGTCTTACCAAATCTCAAATTTTATCTCCAACCACAAAACATTTCATCTCTACCCGCATAAAACTCAATCTATTGTCCCAATCAATTTATAGACTCGCGACGTTACTGGCAACACAGGAAGCCGGTTCGTTTGGCGCGCGTCATATCCGGTCGAGACGCCATTTGTATTTTTATTGACGCGTGTTAGTGCTTCGTTGACCGAGTGCTTTGTTGTGTAATGTCGCCGGAAAAGCGAGATTAAATATGGCGACAGAAGTGTGTCGTCTGTGTGAATATAAAGCCTCTTGAATAAATCTTGGAGCAGTGCTTGAAAGGGAAACATCCTTTTACAAACTCAAACCGTTAATCAATTACTACTTATTACTAATTAATACTATTATATAAATGTAAGTATAATGCTTTTTATTTTGGTTTTCTTTGTTCATAATAATATTATTTTATAGTTTGACTTGTAAAAGTGCGATTATAATGCCTAGGTTTATAAGCACAAATCGTGCGAAGCCATATCTAAAATAAAAAAAATACAATACCTACATGATTTGACTTTGACGTTACATAATTACGTACCGATATAAACCTAATGCGGGTATTTAAAATAAACCATTTAAATTTAACTTAGGCTTTTAGCGCATTCAATTATAGTCACTAACCGAAGTAGAGTTATACATTGCTTATGTTTTATTATCATATTGGTTTTCTATTCCCAATCTGGTTTCGGTCTTTTGGTGCATACTTATAAATTGTCTTTTTTACAGTCTGGTTTTAGATTTTATCCTGTTTTTTTTTAAAGTTATTTTTCTTTAAAAATACTCAAAGCCAATACAGACAGCAACACCGGAAGCCGGCAACATTATAACACCACGTCTGGCTACACCGGAAGCACGTTAGCGCTTCATTTCCCGCCGTTTGCTTCGTTGCCTCTATTCTATTAAGATGGCTGCCAATAATATTCGCGATTTCCTTGTAGGGAAACAGAATGACTTAATTTTTTGCAAGACCAAATGCGGGTAATTGGAAACAACACCTACCTACCTACATCTCCACATGGTGATACCCGCATTCTCCAGTCTTCTGAAAAGTCGAGGTATGTCCAAATATATTTTGATATTAGTTTGTGCGCGAATTAGACCCGTTTTTAGCTAGTTAATAAGTAAGTTAAATAAAGTTTTGAAGCGTGCCCGCTAGATGGCGCGATACTCACTTCTGTTGTTCTGCGCGTGCGCCGCGTGCGCCGCGAGCGCCACTACCAGCAGCCACAACGCCGCCATCGCGTCAGCCGCGCCCGCACCCGCGCTCGCATATAGTCATCTGAAACGAACAAGAATGAATGAATTAACGAATCAAGACTATAGTCATCTGAAACAAACAGGAACGAGTGAATGATCGAATCAAGACCTGGGGGCTTACCATGTCGTCTTATTGCGATCCAATTGAGGATCTAAACAAAATCGTTTCACTTTAAATAATGGTAATACATGGCTTTCGATATCAATAGGTAGACGTCAATCCCTTTAGATTTAAAATCAACCTATATTGAGCGTCACTCAGACACTTACTCTCAGACACTCACTCACACACTCACTCTCAGACACTCAGACACTCACTCAGACACTCACACACACTCTCAGACACTCAGACATTCACACTCTAGCTAGACACTCTCTCAGACACTCAGACACTGACTAAATGTCGTGACTTAATGTCATGACTGAATGACATGGCTGAATGTCGTTACTAATTGTCGCGACTAAATGTCGTGACTGAATGTCGTGACTGAATGTCGTGACTGCATGTCGTGACTAAATGTCGTGACTAAATGTCGTTGTGACTGCATGTCGTGACTAAATGTCGTAACTGAATATAGTGACTTACACCCGGTTTCTGAAACGTCAGTCAACTTTGACTACAGATTAATTATGTTACCATCCTTGTCATTTGTTTAGTGTTAGATAGAGACAACGATAGTTTTAATCTACTGTCAACGCCAACAGAGTTCTAGAAACTGGGGGTAAATGTCGTGACTGAATGTCGTGACTAAATGTCGTGACTGAATGTCGTGCCTAAATGTAGTGGCTAAATGTCGTGAACCAAAAGATAATTACTTACTCAAAAATTGAAAGTCACTATCCCACGCGGACTAAGTCGCGGGCACAGCTAGTATTATTATAAAAAGAAAATAAGCTGAAACCCCCTTCAATTATGTGCCCTCTAGATAAACAGACAAATTACCTTGACAACTCAGTAATAATTCAGTATCGAGTATCGGGTGGTCGCCCACCCACTATCGACCGCGAGTTGCGACAGATGTCAACAACCCTTGTGGCTTGATTGGACAACTGTTGCAAAGCTTGGAAAATATCCTACTAATAGTCCGAGAGCCAGCAACAGATATATATGACCAAGTTCCTCTCAAGTGATAATTAGTAAAATGCATCAGAAAATCGAACCATAAAGCCTCGTGAACGTCAGCTAAGGCTCGGTGGGGGGGATGAGCGGTTGTAACCTCCCACGCTTGAAGAAAAAAAAAATACATTCACTCATTTCCTCTCGGCTAAAAATTTACCTGATGATAGCTTATATGTAACTATTGATAAATATATACGTCAGCTGGCTGTATCTAGGTGGAAAAATCGTCAGCTGATACTTTGAAGATCGTTACATAGAAGTTAGCCAGAAGCATTTACTGACTATTTAAAGGCATCAGCTGACCAGGTTTCCCTCGACTTACTGCTAGCTGATTTTTTTTATTTATCACAGAAGTATATTCAAAATCAGCTCACAAATTTTCATGCGGGAGGAAATGACGTCTCTTTAATTATTCGGCATAGCACTCCAATATGAGTGTTGGGGTGAAACAATTATTTCGTATCAATATTTTTTAAACTTATATGTATATAATCAAATAATTTTAAATATATTTCAATATTTAAATAATCAATTTGCTTAATATAAATTAACTAGTTACTCGATAAAAATATTTATTATAAAAAAATTATGAAAAATTACAATAAGAATGACAATGTTATTTAATCATTTTCATTTTCGCTTTGGCTAGAGTCATAATCATCTCTCTCTGATCCATTGTCCGAGTCGCTGTCAGAGCTGTCTGCTCTAATATTTTCATCGTCATCATCTGTACAAAAAAAAAATTAGAATGCGTATTTTACCATAAAATCATTAATTTGATAATAAAATGTTATCTTTTTCGGGCTGGATAGTTATTTCATCAATCGATGTTGGCAACTGACTTCCAAAGAACCAGGTGAAATTATATTTATTGTCGATTTCTTCCCAACCATAGTCTTCCGGATCATCAGAAGTTGGAACCTTCAAGTGTGCATTTGACCAAATTTGAGCAATGTAACATGCTCTTAAAAATTGCTGATATAGCTCTGATTTGCAAGGTGGTAGACTCAATATAGCACTGCACTTAATGAGATTTTCTTCACTGAACGATTTTAAATTGGAAGTAGATTTTGTTTTTTTACAAAAAACGCAAAATGGCGTTACATTAGACATTTTTATGGTTTTTCACAGATGCAACAATAATGTTTCTAGAATATTCTTTTCGTCTGACTACGTTGGCTCGTCTATTCTAAACGTACATTAGTTCCCTTCTTTTCTACTTCTAAAAACGTGTTCCAATGCCCTCAACAAAAGGGTCTTTGTACCCCGAGCATGCGTACAACTAACCCCCTCCAAGCGTACCTTAATATTGTCTAGGCTATGCTGGCGTGTGTTGTTTGAATCTTTAAAAATAACAAGAATAATTAAAGAGACGTCATTTCCTCCCGCATGAAAATTTGTGAGCTGATTTTGAATATACTTCTGTGATAAATAAAAAAAATCAGCTAGCAGTAAGTCGAGGGAAACCTGGTCAGCTGATGCCTTTAAATAGTCAGTAAATGCTTCTGGCTAACTTCTATATAACGACCTTCAAAGTATCAGCTGACGATTTTTCCACCTAGATACAGCCAGCTGACGTATATATTTATCAATAGTTACATTTAAGCTATCATCAGGTAAATTTTTATTTGAGAGGACATCACTGAAATTGAAGATTTTTTTTCCATGATCGAGAGACATCAGCTGACGAACAATACACTATGTTATAGCCAGCTGATTTTTTTTTTTGTTGAGATATTGGGTTAGCTATAACTTGATAAATTTTTGGCCGAGAGGAAATGAGTGAATGTATTTTTTTTTTCTTCAAGCGTGGGAGGTTACAACCGCTCATCCCCCCCACTGCGCCGCAGCTGACGGTCATAAGGCTTTATGATACTATTGTCTGATGCATATCACCAATTATCTATCGAGAAGAAATAATTAACCAAATTTTCACCTGGCTCTCGGACTATAATATTTAAAGACGCGAAAGTTTGTTAGTATGGATGGATGGATGGATGTTTGTTACTCTTTCACGTAAAAACTACTGAATGGATTTTATTGAAACTTTACAATAATATAGTTTATACATCAGAATAACACATAGGTTACGATTTATAAAGATATTGTGTTTAGGTATTGTCCAAAATATGACTATAAATGTCAAGTAAGAGGGAAAAAATCGACCATCTGCGAGCTATTCAGGCGTGCGCTGCCGAAACCCCTAGAGTTACACATTTGTGTTGTATGATGGAAATGTTTATCTTAAATAGTCCTACAAAAAAGCGCGTCACAGTATGTGTCTATATCTTATGTGTAAGCCATTATAGCCAAAATAGCTACTCGAAATACTAATACTGCGCAGACGAAGTCTCGGGAACCAACTAGTATTATATAATATTATTATGTGGAATAACGTAATCGGATTTAAAGTTTTATTATTGTCTTGCCTCATCCCGCGGCTTCGCTCACATGGACTATCCACGGAAGTGACAGAAGTGGATGTGGATTAACTCGACGTCTGTATCGGGACCGCTGTTGCCAAAAAATATTAACAATTACCATGTCAATAATGGTTTATAAGTCAACTGCCGGTTATTTGAAAATGTGCCTTTTGTGTTAACTGATACGTTTCATTTTAGTAGGTTCTAAAACTGTACATAAGTATAGATTTTTTTATTTTGTGGCAGACGTAGATTATGACATAACTACAGTATGTATGGCAAAACTGGCGTCGGTTTTGACCTACGAGTCATATGTTTGACACGCGCTCTCTGTCCACTTTTTACTTCCACTTACCACAATAGATTTAAAACAGAATCGTGTCATTTTAAATAATAGTTATACATGCCTTTAGATATCATTTAGGGAGACGTAGATCCTTTTAGATTTATCAACCTAAATTGAGCGTCAAGATGTCACAACAAGACGTCATGGTACGAATAAGTAGTACCTAAAAAAATTGTTTATGTCCTCAATTGGATCGCAATAGGACGTCATGGTAAGCCCCCTGCACATTTACCTACGAAGGGTCGACATTCAATTTCGACACTATCTAGGTATACCTACACTATTTGTACAAATGCAACCCTCCGAAATTCTAAAGCGAGGGTCGTATGACGAGCTTAAGGCGAAGCCTTTACCGTGACACGCTTAAATAAAATACGCAGGTAGAAGTTGTTAAATTTACGCGGATCTCATTGGCGCTCAAACTAATATTAAAGTACCTATATATAATATGGAGCTACCTCGACGTTTCGGCTGAGTTACGTCGACCGTGGTCACGAGAAGACTGATTTTAGTGTCTTTCGTACCTAATGACTTTTGATATTATTTTGTGCGTGAAAGCCGAAATTAATGTTGTCTCTCCTATCCAAGATTGAAATCGATCTTGGATTGCTGCCTATCGGTCGATCGATCTCCAATCTGCATGCCTTTATAAATCAATCCACGGATCGGTTATAAGCACGTTTGACCCTAAAAATGGATTGTGATATTATTATCAATCCCAAATAGCAAAATTTGGATTGGATTGATCCGTTAGCCAGTTAAAATACGTAGGTATACAAAACCCAAGTCATTTATTATTATGAAGGCAATAATTTTTACACATGCTCAAGTCAAACAATCCGTCTTTATTACCCCAAAAAGTTAGACCAGGGTTAAACAGAGGTTTCCAAAAATTCGTGCAACAAAATCGACGTCTATCACTCGCGTTTTCTTACTCAATCCTGGCACTACTAATTATTTTACTTGTGAATTTGTTATTTATGTTAGAAAAAGCGAGGGTTAGTCGTCGATTTGTGGAAAAATTCGGATAAATATTTTGATTCATCTGTTCAACTCTGGTTTAATATTTTGTGTTATGACGGTATATTGTACAAAGACAACAATAAAAACATAAAATAAATAAAATACTGAAGAAGGTTTGAATTTGAAAATCGACGTTTTCCTTTCATGCGCTGGTTCTGTCTCATATAACGACATATTAAGCCCAAACGTAACGCGTCCTCAAAATTTCCCTCTCATTCACGGTCATTTATCGATTATCGAATCGCCGCATAAGATGTTTCACTTCAAGAACATTTCTTCCTCCCCTTAACCAACCCCTGTGAGGGGAATCGATCATTCGGAACAAGGTATCGGACGGAGCGTGCGTCGCGCGATTTATTATTTATAAATTTATTTAGGGGATAAAAAATACTGCGAAGGAATTTAATATAATGCAAGGTTAGGTCGGTTTTCTTTTAAAGTCGCCGGGAGCGGTCGCGATCGGTTTGCAATTCAAGGATAAGGGCTCGATCCTCAGCCGATAAATGACCACAACACTTACTATGCTGTAATATCGAAACCAGGTGTATTGTTTAATTCATGAAAACATACCTATTCAGGTTTTCATGTTGTATGTTCGTCTGTCGCTAGTAGACGGTGCAAAATAAATATTTTTGTATGGGGCACCTTGCTGCACTAATAATTGCATTTCTGGTAATCTTTTGGCCTGTCGTAGAATACTATTGAAATAACATAAATTTATCCGAAAGATGATTATTTTATATCTTAATTGGTTAACTAGTTAAAAACGGGACTAATTCGCGCACAAACAAATATCAAAATCTATAATTTTAACATATTATTATGTCGACGTTTAATAATTGGTTAGCTTAAAATACTTTGAAATGGACTAAAACCTCGCCTTAGTTTAGGTGCATTTTGTGAAGTTAATCGACACCGCTCATGAGTTTTCTAAGAATAATATTATGTTGAATACATTAATTCCAAATCAATATCGCATACAATTTCACGCGTTCAACCCCCCCGTAGTTTGCACCCTGTTCCTGGGTATTTACAAGCACTTACCAGCAGGGTGGTAATGGGGTTAGTTTGGTAGAAAAATGGAATAAATAATTAATTGGAAAAACAGTAAGGATGATTCGTAAAAAAAATTGGTAGGGGATTTTTGAAATCATTGGAGATCATTGGTGATGGGGATATCTATAGAAACATTATTACCAGAAAAAAATTAAAAACATATATGTACGTACCATAAAAACAAATATACTCAAAACAAATTTTGATTACAACACATTTATAAAAAGGTGATTTAGATATCTGTAGGAAAATTATTATTACAAGGAAAAACTTTAAAACATAATATATGTAGGTACCATAAAAGCAAATATACTTTAAACATAAAAAACCCCTTAGTAATCTAAAATACTTTTGGTGGAGGTGGAAGTGCCCAGAAAGCTGGTGGCATTGCCACGTTGGATTGCAATATGCAGATTTTTTGTGGGCAAAAAAGATGCATTGGCATCTCATTATCTGTATATCACTATAAATATATGTTAGAGCTTCAGTCACAAGCTTTTGATTGTATTCCATTTTATACAGTGATTAGAAAACGAAATAAAAAAATCTACCGTTTTGGTGACATCAAATCAAAGATGACTTTCGAAAATAACCCCCTGTACATTTTGCAAAGACTGAGTGGCACTGCAACTGTTGTGGGCAAGCTTTGCGCTTACCATCCGTTGGAAGACCTGCTCGTCTTGCTACTTAGTAAAACATTAAGAAAATCCCCGAGAAATCTATACTAGTATTATGAAGAGGAAAGATTTGTCTGTTTGCATTGAATAGGCTCCGAAACTACTGAACCGGTTTGAGAAATTCTTTCACGGTTGGGAAGCTACACTATCCCCGGGTGACATAGGCTACTTTTTATCCCGTAAACATTAATGGTTCCCGCGGGATAGTAGTTAACGCGGGTGAAACCGCGAGGCGCTTCTATTGCAAAATAAAATTTTAACTCGGCACTGCGCGCCCCATACTGGTTGACCCGTGTATTGTGACTACACTAGTGTAGTATCGCGTGTTTGTCTGTCGCTGGTGATTATTGTTTCCCGGAACAGGGGACGGTTTGCTCGACGGAGTCAAGCGAGGGGCGAAAATTCATGGATGAGTGAAAAACATGATTGGAATACGAATAAGTTGAAGGACATACTTTTTTCCTAAATACATATTTACAGGGTTCCGTACGTGAAGGGTAAAACGGGAGCCTATTACTAAGGCTCCGCTGTCCGTCTGTCACCAGGTTGTATCTAAGACGGTTGAAATTTTCACAGATGATGTATTTGTCTTGCAGCTTTAACTAGAAATACTAAAAAATAGCTTAAAACAAATGTTTAAGGGTGCTTCCATACAACAAACGTGTTTTTTTTTGCCGTTTTTATAGATAACTAGCTGCGCCCGGCGGTTTCACCCGCGACACACGTACAACACCTATAGGTAGTGTAAGAAAAGATGGAGATACAGGTAGCCTCGTGTGGTGCTACACCTAGGACATCATCAGAGAGACGCCATGACGTCGGTATGGTGCTACGCCTGTGACGTCATTAGCTACGCCATGACGTCAGTGCCGCGCCGTAGTCATCCCAGCGCTACGCGAGGGGAAGATGCGGGGAAGGACGGCATTCCTATTCGAGCTTTCCTTTTGAATGAACGTGTGTCGATGGTCAATCGAATTACTGGTGGAAAGTGATTGGAAACCTTAAACTTAGTCGTCTTATTTCTACATCTCTAACAGTAGCTATTTGTGCATATTATTGTGTCATCATAGTTAGCATCAGGGGCGGATCCAGGATTTCATTTTGGGGGGGGCTATTTTGACAAGGTTCGAAGGTTAACATCACAAGAGAAGAAAAAAAGAAGTTAATTACCTTGTAAGGGGTATTTATCAGTGTGCTGAATGAAATACAATCCCAAATATAGATGCGCGAGCGTAGCGAGCGCTGAAATTTTTATGGAGTATTTATCAGTGTGCTCAAGAAATTGTAATCCAAATAAAAATGCGCGAGCGCAGCGAGCGCTGAAATTTTTTTGGGGTACTTATCAGTGTGTTGAATGAAACATAATTCCAAATAGAAATGCGCAAGCGTAGCGAGCGCTAAAATTTTTGTGGGGTATTTATCAGTGTGCTGAACGAAATACAATGAAAATATAAATGCGCGAGCGCAGCGAGCGCTGACATTTTTTTGGGGTACTTATCAGTGTGCTGAATGAAACAAAATTCCAAGTATAAATGCGCGAGCGTAGCGAGCGCTGAAATTTTTTTGGGGTATTTATCAGTGTGCTGAACGAAATACAATTATAATATAGTAAATGCGCGAGCGTAGCGAGCGCTGAAAATTTTTTGGGGGTTTTATCAGTGTACTGAATGAAATACAAATCCAAATATAAATGCGCGAGCGGAGCGAGCGCTGAATTTTTTTTGGGGTATTTATCAGTGTGATAAGTTGTGCCTCTAGTGCTGCACTAGGGGCGCAGCGGGAACTTATCAGGAGCAAACCGAAAAAATAATAGTCCTGCCTAGTCTGGCCATTTAATTCTTGCGCCCCCCAGAGTCTACGCCCTGTGCCTGGGCACCGGCGGCACCGCCCTATTTACGGCACTGTACGTACGCAGCCATGTTTTGCGGCGTAAAGTGGAAAAGGCTATTTCGGAAGTGGCAACTCTCACTGGCAATGTAGCTAAAATAATTATGTATTAGCGTTCCCATTGCAGGGCGGCATGGCAGGCCCATCGCCGCGGCCCGCGCGCGCCGCTACTACCTGCTTGGACACCGTCGCGTCATTATTATTATTACCTACTAACTTCATTCTTTATTTTAGTTTATAATAAAGACATTTGGCATTTTCGACTTCACTTCATGAGTGAGTAGGTATGTATGCTGTGTAAAAAAAGTACACCTGAAGATGAGTCGAAAATGTGATGTAATTCCTGGGTCTTCTGGGGGGGGCCATGGCCCCCATGGCCCCCCCCCTGGATCCGCCACTGGTTAGCATCCGGGTAATGGGGCGATACTGTAAATTTTCAGATTCCTAAATTGAAATAATTATTAATTACCTATACAAACTTTCAGCCCCTAATGCGTCCCCTTCGAGATTATTTTTTTAAACAAAAGATAGCCTATGTACTCCTAATAGGTCCAATCTATCCTTATACCAAATTTCATTGCAATCGGTTCAGCCGTTTGAGCGTGAAGAACTAACAAACATACACACACACACACACTCACAAACTTTCGGCTTTATAATATTAGTAAGATGGTATGGAACCCTTCGCACGCGAGTCAGAGTCGCATTTCTTCACTAACTTATATTACCTCTCTCTCAACTTCCGTTCGCCTCGCCCGATCACAATTTTCGTAACGCTTTCGTCACGCATTCACCAGCTAATTCTCCAAGTCAAGAGCGTAAAGAAGTTCTACTTCAAAAAAACAAACAAAAAATAAAAACTTAGTTCAAAAACTTATCCCAAATAATAACAAATTCCATCCCCCAATCCCCAAGGAGGTAGCATCCCTTCCGACTATCTCTATAATCCCTACTGCCATGGGAAATGTAAAAAAAAACTTTTCCCGCGTTTTTAGCTGTCATTGTCAAAAGCACGCGACTTTGGCACTGACAGGAGTACGGACAGAATTAATTTGTTTTTTTTTTTTAAATCCGCTTTAAATATGCATAATAATTATTTTTAGGGTTCACTAAGGCTCCGCTGTCCGTCCGTCTGACCCTCATCTCATGAACCGTGATAGTTAGACAGTTGAAATTTTCACAGATAATGTATTTCTGTTGCCGCTATAACAACATAATAAAATTGTAACATACTAAAACATGGAACAAAATCAAAATAAATATTTAAGGTGGCTCCCATACAACAAATGGGATTTCTTGCCTTTTTTTTTACAATGGTAACTACCTACGGAACCCTTCGTTTACGAGTGCGACTCGCACTTGGTCGGTTTTTAAATTTTGGTCATTATAAAGGTTTTAATTAACTTTAGAGATGGTGGCCGAGCGGTAATTTGTACGCTTTAGAATCGAACGACACGGGGTTCGATACTCGGCTAATGAGTTTTCGCAAGCTATGTGCGATTTTCTATCGTTCCGTGCTTCGGAGGGCGCGTTAAGCCATCGGTCCCGGTTGTTGTCGCTTGGTAGCAGTCGTTAAGCCACGTCGGATACCCTCTGGCTGCCTGATAAGCCTACACACTAGAGGCTGGCACAACCTCATACGACAAACCAACAACAACAACAAAATTGTACACATTGTAAACGATATAATGTTGTTGCAACAACACTAATCTTCAATACAACACTATAACATGTACCTTTTGTTAAAAAATCTTTTTTGTGCCATTTTTAAGTTACTGTGCAACATGATAAACAGAATTTGCATTAATTGCAACCATAAAAGATGACCCCTTTCGAAATAACCCCTTTACAAATAACCCCTTTACATTACAGATGACCCCATGCGTGGGAATCGCGCTAATTCCCGAGATCAAAGAGCGAGGTTAGAGGGCACTCACTAATCCGACATTTTAGCCAATAATTATGTCAGGGGGTATACAATACATATACATGGGGTTGTTTGTAAAATTAATATTCTATTAGTTTTGCTAAAAAAGACTCCTACAAAAATCAAGATAATTTATAGTCTCAACTAGTTTTTTTTCTTTTAGGGTTCCATAGCTAAAGGCAAAAAACGGAACCCTTATAGATTCGTCATATCTGTCTGTCTGTCTGTCCGTCCGTATGTCACAGCCACTTTTTTCAGAAACTGTAAGAGCTTTACTGTTGAAACTTGCTATGTGATGATGTATTCTGTGAACCGCATTAAGGTTTTGACACAATAACAAAAAAATATACAAAAAAATATTGTAATACCTAACTCAATACTAAATTCACAAGTAAAATAATTAGGAATGCCAGGATTTATTAAGACAACGCGAGTGATAGACGTCGATTTTGTCGAATGTAATGAAATTTAGTAGGTACGTAGTTTGTACGATTGTACTCGTATATGTGTAGAGGGGACGGATTGTGAACCTCAGTTGTGGCGGTGAACCCCAGTTCGCACCTCGCAATAAATACGTCAGTAGAGGCGACAGGTGCGCGAGAATCGTAATTATAAACGGTTGGAAACATACGGGATGATACTACGCGCGTGCACGCTGTTTTGTAGATTTGGTTTCGCACGATTAGTTCAGCCAGTGTCGAGTGTTAAAATATATCAATTTCTAGTAGATATATTCAGTTTTTCACTATTTTCAACAGTGAGGTGGTCAGGTTTAGGCGAGTTGCAGTCGACAAAGTCACGATTCAGTAAAGTGGTGGATGCTTTACTGAAACTTCCTGGGAGTTTTGCAAAATGTCACGTTTTATTAATAACATTTGCCCACGCTCGTCTTTTGTTGAAACGATTCTGTTTAAGTCCTCAATTGGATCGCAATAAGACGTCTGGTAAGGCCCCTGATCATCCTCACGAGGGGACTCAGTAGTGGGCCAATAGGGGCTATATCAAACATCTGGTACACGCAGCAAGTCCTATTACGACACCCGCCGTGAGTTTACATCGTTATAATTTGCGAGAGATAGGGAACCGATGTCACATAATTCAGGCGCGGCGAGCTCAACCGCAGGTTATTTATACGTGTTTGATGGCAGGGATGTATTCAGGTGGGTCGGGGGGGGGGGGGGGGGGCTATGACATAATCGTCCGGTTGGTTATAAAACACGCTTTAATAATCTATGTACTTTTTATAAATTTCTAGGTGTCTGTCTGTCTACCTGTCGATATGAAATGAGTTATTGGTACATACATAATTATATTATGGTGTTTTACTGTGCCGAATACAGTTAGGAATGGTGTGATTTATATGTAGGCAGCAATTAAATGAGTTTATAATGCGTGATGCGAAAACAAATACTAGGTATGATACAGACGGATAACCTTAAAATACATTTTTTTTAATTATCTATATCTTATTTTGAGTCTCCTGGAAAGGAGAACTACTTATAATGTTTTACTATATCTTAATAGAACAGTTTATTTTATATACGCATATATTAATTATTATAATATAATAGGCACCACTGATTCAGTCCTAATTAGACATTTTATTGTTTATAATAACATTATTAATTATGTAATAAGAAGCCCCCTTTGCCCCTGCCTTAGTACGCCCACTCTACGTTTACTTAGCACCTAACTTGATTTCGTTTACTTCAATTACTCTTGACTCTGTTAAATTTAATACGTGAGGTTAGAAGTTATTACACGCCTCGTGAGTAGGATTCGAACCCGGGACTGGGAAGTCGTTCGATCAAATTACTGTCTACTTACTATTATATTTAAGTAGATACATATTTTTAGGAAAACACACTTATGAATGTAATTTTTGTGTAATTTTGATATAATCATCATCAGCCTGAAGACGTCCACTGCTGAACATAGGCCTCCCACTTAGACCGCCACACCGAACGTCAAGCCACTTGCATCCACCGGTCGCCTGCGACTCTTTTGATGTCTATTTTATTAGAATATTTGAATGTAATTAATTACCTATTATAATTTAATATTTGTTCACCACTATTGGCAGAATTTTAATGGGAATGAATTGCTGTACCATCTTTTCGCATTACTACTTAAAATTCTTACACATAATATAAATATATTTCAAAGCAGGTCACAGTAATTTCGTGATTTTTTTCACCTCCCCAATCCACAGTTATTGCGAGACCTCCTCAATCGTGTGACGTCGCATATCTTGCAATTTTACATCTAGAAATTAATATATTAGAACAGAAGTCAGAAATATTTCAAAATTCTTCGTTAATAGTTAATAGTATTAGATTTGGAAATGTGACGTCACGAAACTTAGGATCCCCCCCCTATCACACATAGTCTAACTTCGACCGCCTCCCTCCCCCTTAACGCGTGACATACTTTATAGATGTTAATTGACTGCCATTTGAAATTAAACTCGTCAAGTCAGCTATTTACTTATAGATAATTAAGTTATTAAGTTATCTATAATACAAGTAGCTAGGCGCCGAGCACGAACGTAACCACGTTTACTAAACTTTGACATTTGAGTTAAGTTGACGGCGCCATAACGTTAGCGGTTTCATAGGCGGTAGCGGGTTAGCGCTCGCATTAGTTTCAGCGGGAAGTCTTAAAAAAATGAGACGGAATGGGATAAAAAAGTGATATTATACGGGTTTTTTTGATATTTGAAAATATTACTATATTATAATTATTAATTCTCCTCACGAAAGCGAGGGGAGGCTTTTGCCCAGCAGTGGGAGAGTACAGGCAATTTAAAAAAAAATATTACTTACCGCAAAATTTTATCATTTCCAATTTGAATTACTATTCTTATCTCCAAAACTAACTGGGACAAACAGACAAGACCGCCCATTGTACTACCCGTGTTTACCTATATTGTTTTTTTTTATCTGTATCGTTTATTTGTGGTGTAGGTACAAGAAAGAATTTTCTTTTCTATCTATATTCTTTGGTGGTAGGGTATTAAAGCTACCACCTTCGAGTCGAATGTCTGTAGTTTGGCGTAGTGGCTGAGCAATCGGGTCGCTGCTCTTGGTGTCGCGGGTTCGATTCCCGCCCGGAACAAATATTTGTGCGATTCACAAATGTTTGTTTCTGGTCTGGGTGTGATGTGTATGTGAAATTATATGTTTGTAAGCGGTACCCACGATACAGGAGCAATCGCAGTGTGTGGCTACGTTTCATAAATAGGAAGCCCTATCGGGGTGCTTCGGCAGCGGTCCTTCAGAGCCAGGCCTGTTCTAGGCTGAGCATGTTCAGCATCTTGAACCTTCACATAAGGCTAGGGGAGATAGTGGTCGAAAGCTAGTCCATAAATTATAATAAATAATAGTAAAAAAAAAAACTATAAAGCACGCTTTATATAGAAAACCAAACTAAATAAATTTGAATTTAGAATTAATACAATTGAATAATACTTAGTGTAAATAAGCAAAAAAATATTTTTTTATTAATACGTGTAAAAAATAAATCGCTACCTCGACCGCGTAGTAGACCTGCAATCGCTTGTGCTATGGCTCCAATCTCGCTGATAGAATTTGTCTACGCTATCGATCTTCCAATAACTCGGGCGTCGATTCGACTGTACCGTGTCACTAATTACAATATTACGTGTAAGTTTAGTCAGGCAGGTGGACGGACACTTCATAGAAACTGCTGAATTGGACAAAAGACAAACGCAACTGCATGCGAAGCGCTAGCGTCGCCGCGTTGTACTGCGTCGCTACGCTATAGCTCACCCGACACGCTCACAGTGTCATACTGCATACAAACTCTAAATTGCTATCTCACTTTAATTTAAACATATACGTCTTACCACGAAAGATTTAAACCAGAGTTGAACAGATGAGTCTAAATATTTTCTCCACAAATCGGCACTAACCCTCACTTTTTCTAACTTAATAACAAATTAGCAAGTAAAATAATTAGGTATACCAGAATTGAGTAAGAAAACGCGAGTGATAGACGTCGATTTTGTCGAACGAAATTTTTAAGACATCTGTTTAACACTGGTCTAAAGTGTTGTGGTAAGAGCCAGAGAGCGTCCCTTGTTTTTTTTTTATTTATTGGTTCGACTAAATCCGTTTTACACTGAGACACATAATTTAAGAAACGTTCAAAAAGCTTGGGTAGTGCAAAACCTACTCTAAATTATTATTGAACACAACATGCACGTAACAAAAGAAACCATAATATAGGAAAAACTATATTAACTAAAATAAAAATGTTATAGATTGAATTCTTGTTTAGGACAAGGTATTGTTAGGTAGAGTCTGTCAAGCGAAAGAAGGCCCTGATAAATCGCGGCAAATTCAAAAAATATTAGTATGGCAATACATTAAGTAATAGGATAACTTGGAATTACATAATTTGATACTTTAATATTATTCTAAATAAATATACTTACATAATTTTTTGATGATGATGAATAAGTAGATGATATACTCCAATATAAACAAGTAATATTCTTCAGAGTACCTACACGCCCAGGGTGCATCTTAGAAATATCTTAGTGTAGGTAATAAATAAAAAAGGCTCAATTATAAAGTTTTTTTTTATTCGTCGTAATCAAAATCTGAATCTAAAAATTCCACTTGAAGTGATAAATCGGAGTCACTGGTATCATCACTGCTATTTTCTCCCATATTAATTATAAAACGTTCTAAATTATCTTCTGTAATTCTGTCTCTTTCTTTGTATTTTGCTTCTATGTTGATTACGTGTTGAGTCATTTTTTTCCAATCATCCGCTGTTATGCTTTCAAATGACTCCTTAACAACTTCTTCAAATTGTGCCGCAGTCAAGTTCACATTTCTCATGGCCACCTTTCTTTTGGCCAAACTCCATATGAGTTCAATTGGGTTCAAGTCGCAGTGATATGGGGGAAGTCTTAATACCTCATGACCATGCTGTTTTAAAATTTCATCTGCTTCATAAATTCGTTCTGGTGTATTTTGTTTTACAAAACATAGCAGTTCTGCTTTGGTGTGGTATTCTTCAAATGCAACACCATTCAACGTAAGCCATTCTCTTATTTCTGGTTTGCGGGTTTGAGCGGTAGGTGTTTTGTTATTAATGACCGAATGATATGAGGCATTATCCATTACTATCAGACTTGGCCCATTCAAATTTGGCAGGAGTTTTTCTTGTAGCCATTTATTGAAATTCGCAGCGTTCATATCGTGATGGTAGTCCGCCATTTTCGATTTAGTGCTAAACACTAACAATGAATTCGGAACAGGGCCTCTCTCCGATCCCGCATGGACAATGATGTAGCGTTTACCCGATGAAATATTTTCAACTACACCGCTTGTTGATGGGCCTTGCCAACACTTCTTGGGCTTGTACGATTTGTGGATATAAGTCTCATCTAAATAAATGATGGGTTTTCCTTCCAAACGCTTTGAAGCTATTGTCCGTAAAAATCGATGTCTCCATGCAGAGATATCATAACGCTCGATCAACAACGAACGTTCATTTTTGTTTTTCTTGAATTCATAGCCACTCTTCAATAGTATTTGACGAAGAGTCTCATGAGATCCACTGAATCCAATGCTTTCTTTTAGTTCCGCCAACAAAGTTCTTAATGTGGGGACTTGTTTTCTTACAATGTAGAACTCGTTTAGTTTATTCCGGATAACATCCATGTCAAAACTATCCAGGTTTGACACTGTGGACTGGTGAGGTCTTTTTTTACCCGGAGTACTCCAGACACCTTCATTCTCCACACCTTCATTTTCAATCCTCTTTAATGTTCTGACACTTACTTCTGCAAATACAATAAAATAAATGTATGAAAGTGGTCAGGCAGATCTGAGCAACATATTTTCCATTTGGAAACACAACAGTAGTTAGGTACAGGTGGAGCTAAGTAAAAACTTACCAGTGAGTGAAGATATTTCATCCAAGAACTCGTTCTGGGATTTTATCCTTACTTTACTTTCCAATTCAGTTAGCTTCTCAATTGTACGCATTATTTCGGTAACTCCTGCTACTTCCTTCAGATTAGCTGTAAAATAACAATAATTCATAAATTATACCTAATGCAATGTTTATTTTTCCAAATGTGTAGTATGCTATTAATGTTATTAAGATATAATAAAAGAAGACAACAGTATTTTAATAAAAGAAAATAAAAGTCGAGAACCACAAAAATGTTATCAAAGTATCAAAATATTTGTGCAATACAAACCTAAGAAATCGACCACAATACGTAAACAATCCTGTTTCTGTAGGAATACAGCTTCTTTTTCCTGCTGCTTCTCCTGATACTTGGATATCATACAGAATAATAACTTTCGCACGCCACTCTTGATTGTTTTAGGCATTTTAACACGCAAAAAACTCAATATGTATTCTCAAACAAACCACACCAACAATGCTTTAAGCCGCCATCTTATAAACATTGAGGGGAACAGTACTGCCACACACCGATACCAATTTTCCCTAATGTTTTGGAAAAGTCTATGTACTAAAATATGTATGTACCCCACGTGTTTGCGTATTTTTCCGATTCAGGATAAAAAAATAATAAAAAGGTTTATTTCATAAGTTCATTAGAGTGAGTTAAAATTCGTTATTAACAATTATTATTTTATGCCACCCTGACTTTACCCCGTTAAAGGACATAGTGTCCGTAGGTGGAAACACATTAGTATTGCCATGTAAAAAGTTACGTAAAAAATCGAGTGCCTTCTTTCGCTTGACAGACTCTAGTATTCAAATTTTTTTTTTTTACATTATTATAATCTACATTTTAACATTCATAATACTAATATAAAAAAAAATATTATACCTACCTAATTTTCCATATTGTAAGAATAATAAGTAATATATTATAATATTTAGTAGGATTCAAATTCCCTAGAGGGCTGGACCACAGTCGCTATTTTATACCCCCCCATTAGTTCACCCTTATTGCATCCCTTATTGTATTACTAACTATTCCCCAGACATCCATTTCCACCCTCAGTAAAAAGAAACGGGCATATCCTTCCTGTCGCGACAAGCCACGCGGCGGCACTAGTCTTGTAAATAGGTAATGGCGCGTACAGTAGTACCCAACTGATATGGCTTACCGATGTACCTGCGTAGAAGATGAATTTTCAAAGCGCGGGAAATGCTATTGACCGCTATTGGTCGGCAGCCGCCGCCATCTTAGCGATAACCGCGTGGCATGAGTGAGATGGAACTAACAGCTGCAGTGTATTATGAACCTTATAATAGTGACCTTAGGTTGATTGTAAGTTTTAAGCATTCTTTCGTTAATCTTCGGACCATACTTTCTTTTCTGCGCGAACGAAGATTCACGACGCGCCTTATAAGTTGGGTACTAGTATACATACATCGCGAGGCGTGCGTCGCGAACGTTCGTCACGGATGCCTCGGTCTGTGTGGACGCGCTTACTGTGAACCTTTAACAGGAAAGTATTCGTTACGTTAACGTAAAAAATTGTTTTAGATTTGATCAGTACCTACTCCTACCAATATCGCAAGCACGAACGTATAACGGTTCGTAACGTTAACGTATCGATCAAGGTAACCGTTCGTGTACGTATCTTGTCGATAGCAAGGTAGCAAGGGCGCTGGTGAAGTATCATAATTATTTTTACGTTAACGATACGAATGCTTTCTTGATAGAGGTTCGTGCTCGCGCTCTACCGGTCGAGACGCGCGTTTGCGTCCTCAGCTTGAGCCTAATATTATGTTGTGCGGGACACATGTATCAATGTACCCTCGTATGCCTCAGGGTGAGGCATACGAGGGTACAGCTGTCTATAATAATTGTGGAGATCGTTGCGACATAAATCGCCATTGATTGCCGATACAGCAATTCGGTAATTTAGGTGTCGCAACCGAAGCTTAGTGGGTTTCATAAATATTGTTTTGGAGTTTGGGAGGATATACATCTAAAAGATACTGGGTTTAAGGCGCTAATATAGGAGCGATTCATGTATTTTAGAAGATGAAAGTTACCTGGCCAGGCCGCGCGCCACGCTGGCTCCGCGCTCACGGCAAGTCGAAAACGCTAATTCATAATTATTTTATACTCTTACTAACGGCATCACGTGGCCTTAGCACAGATTACTAGATAGTTACTACGTATGCTTTAGTCTGAAGCATTCAATTATTTCGACACTGTAATGACATGTCAGATTGGCCGAGCGGTCTGAGATGCTACGTTCCGTTCCTAAAGACGTAGTTTCGAAGTTTCGAAACCTGCTGCCGGGAAACTTTTTGTGTATGATTTTTGTTTTGGTGTATGTATATAAGTAGTTTGTTACAATGAAAAATAAACACAATCTATAGTAGGTAAATAATGTATTAATTAAATGTTTTATCTTTGTTGGCGTACGCACCAAGCACCAACATTACCGCCAGCATTACATAAATTATTACCTCCTTGACTATAATCCTATCAAATTTAGAATGCCGCACGAATTATTGGAGTCACACCTAAATAAGTTGTATTAAATTTATTTAGTGTTGGTCCTTTCTGGTATGCGCGTTTGTCAAGTCCATTTGATACATCCTCTTTTGTCCACTTCCATAATTTTCTTTTTGATATATATTTTTACAATGACAATGACGGAGTAAAAGATTTGTGCATTTAGCCAGTGTTAGGCATCCGTACTAAGATCATATAAATGCGAAACTGTGTGTGTGTTTGTTGGTTTTTTTTTTATTTTTTGCCATCCTTTCACGTCTAAACGGCTGAATCGATCTTGATCAAGATTGGACCTATGAGATGGGTATAGGCTATTTTTCGTCAGAAAAAATAGGGATCTTAGAATCCAAATAAATAGGAGTTGAAAATTTATATGGGCAATTCATAATTTCTCAAGTAGGTGATCTGACACTTCATTATTTTAGGCTCTTGATAAAATATTAAGGTTAAGACTAAGGATAGGGACAAGGAAAGGGACAGGGATAGGGATAGAGATACAAAGACTTCAATATTTATTTTCTAAACAGTTTCTTTTTCATATACGGATGAAGTCGCGCGTAAAAGCTAGTTTCAGTAAAGTTTACTGAATCGTGGCTATGACTGTAAATTTACTTTACCACGAGGTTGTGAAAATATGGAATACTAGCTGTTACCCGCGACTTCGTCTGCATTTAAATCGAATCCAGCTAGTAAGAACACAATATGCGTGAACTTTGTATGCTATTGTAAATCAATCGGGCACGTCACGTCTCTGTCAATATCTCTAAAACATCTCTATCTTCCTATTTCCTCATCGCTTTTTTCCCCAACTCCCAATATTTCATCTCCCATCCCTCATCAATCTCCGATCTCCCATCTCCTCATCTCTCCAGCTGCTGCTCTCCATCTCCCCATCTCCCCAGGTCCTCATCTTTCCTTCTCCCATATACCTACCAAATTTAATTTTCATTTTTGTTGTCTCTCTATACCTAATTTCATCGAAATCGGTCCAGCCGTTTAGCCATAAAAAGTAACAAACAAACAAACATACAAATAAACAGACAAACAGAGAAACAGAGTTACTTTCGAATTTACAGTATAATATTTGACAATGACTAAATGCACAAATCGTGCGAAGCAAAAACATTGAAAAAACTCTGAGCAGAAAGATTACTGGAAGTGTGCTAAAAATAAAACGTCAGAATATGCATCCGCCAGATCCGCCATTATGGAAAACGGAAGTTCACTACATCTTCATTTTAATATACAATCATAATCTGCTCCTTTGATTAACTCCAAACTATCATAAGAAATCCCAGTTTTATTTAAGTGAACAATCTAAAAACGCGTTTTTGCTGCTAATTTCAGTTACAGGTGGTGCAAGAATAGTCATATTAGCCATTATTCTTTACACACAATGGAGAATAAATACAAAGTAATAAAGGTTATAATAAAAGTTTAGTAATCGTCGAAGGAAGTCATTTACGGCAACTAAGTAAATAAACCAGTTGTATACCATGTAGAGATTCTGTTTGATTTATTTTTTTGGAGAACAGACAGTAAATTCGACGAGAAACTTTTGAGGAACAGCGACATACGTCCTCTCTCTGAAACGCCGTAGCGGGTACTGAGCCGCCTAGTACGCGCTCAAACTGATCATATTCTCGTCGTTTTTATTAATTTAGAAGAACGGAATCGATTCAGTTCATTGGAAAATTCAAATTTCATTGGAAAATAAAATTGCCTTTTTTATGGTTCCAAAAAATATGATAGTTGTCGCTGAAAATGTTGAGCATTATGTGACGAAAGATTTTTTTCGGGTCCTTTCTCGTGATTTTTTTTCTCAAGATACTAGACAACTTTAGTCCAATATTATTGATTTATTAGCTAAGTGAAACACTTGGCTATACACTGTATTTTTTCTGGCTTATAAATATTTGTAATTACAGCTTAACTTTTTGACAAAAAACCGCCCATTTTACGGAAGCTCGCTGCCTACAGGTCCTTAACGTTCCCTACAACTCACCGTCACCACATCACATAAAGTAGGCATATTTATATTAGGTACCTACTTATATTGTTTATCGTTAAATGTGTTTTATTTTTGCAAATAAATATATCCTGCTAATAATTATTATAAACGCGAAATTTTGTGTTTATTTGTTGCTCACGCAAAAACTACAGAATGGATTTCGATGAAACTCCACAAAAATATAGCTTACATATAAGAATAAAACATAGGCTACAATTCATACAGATAACTGGTATACTATACAAACGCGAGTGAAACCGAGGGGCGCAGCTAGTTATGTATACAAATGTATTTTCTTTTTTCTTTCTTGCATTGAGTGGCGTCTATTTGACACGCGCCGTCGCGTCCGCAGCGCAAATGTCGCAACGGCACGTGAACGACATTTGTCTTGTCGGAGCCGTGTGGTACGGTAAATAGAGTGACTGATAGGGGATGATTATACAATATGATCGTCTGCCTACGGGTAAAAGCAGTTAAATGAACACCCTACTTTTAAGATTTACTGTTAATTAATATTTTGCAATAGTAGAAACTTTATTAAAATGAAATAAATTGGATCAGGTCGGCATTTATCATGTTTTACCTGTAATCAGAAAATGTGTACTATCTTCTGAATTAAACGCTACAAAGTACTGATTTTGGCCCAGTATATTTCCATACAATACCTTAGACATGCTTTTGTTTTGGATATATTATTTTTACCTGTATAGGTTTAGTTGCAGTAAATTACTTATTACAACGAACTGCATACAAACTTGATTAATGAATTTACAAGAAGTTAATTGTTCATTATCCGCGAAACAATGCTAAATGAACGGAATATGATATTAAAATTAATTTAGCCATTTATTGAGTAAATTAGTAGCAGTACCACACGACAATAAAAAAAAAATATTTATTTGGTTTTACTTGTTTAGTTTTACATCTTTGAAGGTATTTATGACGTTTACACACTGGTTATCTCGGCAGCCATTGGGCGTAGCGTTTATTTGGTTTTACCAGCAGATAGAGCATGAAAAATGACATATAACTGCATTTTTAACTCGATTTACTAAAAAAAGTGCATTTATCTGCTTTTACCCGTAAGCAGACGATAATTATATTCTGTACCGTTCAAAATTCTACCAAAACTATAAATGTGTAAGTTTCGAAGTCTGAATCAAAGCAATATTATTATCATTATTGTAATTAGGTATAATAAAATGTCAAACAGTTGAATCTCATTAACAAAGAGAACCATAAAACATTAAGTGTTTGATTGAAGTGATTGAAGTGTTTGACTTGTAAAAGTGCGATTTTATTGCCTATTTACAATAAATGATTTGACTTTGACTTTGATTAATAAAATGGCCAAGTGCGAGTCGTGCTCGCGGAAAAGGATTCCGTACCATTATTTATAAAAATCTGAATTATAATTTTATTATGTTTTTAGTATTTGTCGCTTTAGCGGCAACAGAAATACATCATCTGTGAAAATTTTAACTGTCTAACTATCACGGTTCATGAGATACAGTCTGGTGACAGACGGACGGACAGACAGATAGCAGCGGAGCCTTAGTAATAGGTTCCCGTTTTACCCTTTGGGTACGGAACCCTGAAAACAAAACTATTCTGAAAACGTTAACTGTCAAAGTTGTTTTAGATTTGATCAGCGCCTTGCAATATCGACAAGATGCGTGCGCGAACGGTCACCTTGATCGATACGTTAACGATACGAACCGTTAAAATGTTCATGCTTGCCCTATTGTAGGAGTGCTGATCAAATCTAAAACAAATTTGACAGTTAACGTATCGAATACTTTCTCGATAGAGGTTCCTGCTCGCCCTACTGCTAAGATAGATACAATTAAAGCTACTAACAATGTATCAACGGCACGCGACCGCCACGCGCCGCCATCGATACGCAGTCGAGTTTCTACCAACTCGTGCGAATGTTTGACTTTGAATTGGCTACACTTTTTTTCCTGTTCTGGTTTCGCTCGATTTATGCATTGCGCCTGGGTCAAGTATGACTAAATTCCCATTTTAGTGATACTCAAAGTATCATTTGCGGTCGTGCACGTTTCACAAATATAATCTACATTTAAAAAAATGTAGGCTACACGTTTGGGTAGTTCATCCATAGCTGCACCTAGAAGCACAAGTGAGTTAGGAAAAAAACGAACTTCACAGTTTCCCGCCAAAAAAGTAAAACCTACTTGGCAGAATACTTTGTATTGCCACGACGTAGTATAAAACCAAGTCACTTTCTCTGTCCCTATATCCCTATGTATGATTAAATCTTTAAAACCACGCAACGGATTTTGATGTGGTTTTTTTTTATAGATAGAGTGATTGAAGAGGAAGGTTTATAATTATATGTAATATAACGTAGCGATACCTGTGCGAAGCCGGAGCGGGCCGCTATTAAAACATAAAAAGAAGGTTATATTCAATTAATTTTATTTACATTCTTTTTTTTTATAAAGTCTGGATTTACTTTACCAATAACAATATACATTTTTCATGTTAAAAAAGGAGGTTGTTTTATGTATAACATTTTTATTTTAGTTTTTAAAGCTAGTTTCTTATCAAATGTCCACTGGACTGCGATTAATTAGTCCAGGCCACTGGTCTTCGGTGAGACCATACATCAACGTCAACGGTATCTGACGGTACCATCTACCGTTTGAGTGGTAACACGGTAGAATATGGCACAAGGGCGCTAGTTTTACAGAAAAATAAAAAACATTATTTTTTTTGGTGGGAGTTCTAAACTGTAACTTTTTTTGTTTTGCCTTGTAGCATAATTTATGCATTGTCAGTGTCAAGTAACAATTATTATTGGTATAATTCAAGTCATTTCCTATACATTTAAAATGTCGATTCAGTAGTGAAGTTGCAATCAAAGTTTGTAGTTTCTTGTCAAAATTCCAACTGGTTAAAACGCAAAGTCCCAGTGAGGTATTCAAAATATGTTATTATATAAATAGATAAAAGTTATAGGTACTAAATATATACTTACGAGTATGCAGCAAGTGTGCAAATTAGATTAATCTGTAATGACACATGCCTAGAAATATCTTTTGGAAAATAGGCTAAGCGCCAAAGCATAATTGGATTCGGTCACATCACAACCAAATTCCAAATGGCCACGTCCGAACTAGCACGTTTGATTTCCAATTTATCGACGTAAACGCAAACGCTGGCTAACTAAACGTGGAGAGCTAGCGGTTAGTTTGGCTGCGTTGTTAGCTATTGAAATTTAAAATGATTCCTATTGGTTTTATAAAAACTTATGTGTGCTGCAGGCTGATTTACATTTTTATCGTGGTTATTGTTACCGTGTATTATAAGATATCCTAGTCGGTAAAATCATAATGGAAGACCACAATGTAAATACACATATTTAATTGCATAAACTATTGAGTATCTATTATGTATTTATTTATCTAGTTTACTTCAATTGAAACGGTCAAAACCTTTTGACAGTAACAATAAAAAAAATACAATTAGACATAAGACACACATTTTAGATCAAATTTACACAGCCTCTCACAAAAACGCGAGCACTCTGAGTATATTTATCGGTATCGTAAAACGAAATTACTCAAATTGTCCGTCACCTCTCCGCCTACAACGGCGGAGCTATCAAACATTATAGACCACGCGTCGTCATACAGGAATTTTCAATTATGCGTCAGTAGAGATCACCCACGGGCGGGGGTGATACACGGGGCGGGGGTGCAAGTTAGGACCCCCGCAGGGGCCGTATTATAAATAGGTAAGCGTGCACCTTCGTAGGTAGACCGCGTCGTCGCTTTACATACAACTGAGATAGGAAATATTTTTTACAAGTTAAACAATTAAATTTCATTAAGGAAATGGAACCATAATGCAAAATAATATAGTTAGGTAATTAATTGATTATGGGTTGAGTTTAAAAAAGGATGTTTCCATATCAAGCACTGATCCAAGATTGAATCTCGGACAGGGAAAGGAATCTCCGTTGACTGTACTAGTGCTTAGGAATAATAATTAATGTAATATTTTATAACGTCGAGGTATGTCAAAATTATATATTTTGATATTTGTTTGTGAGCGAATTAGACCCGTTTTTAGCTATGTAATATATTTTATATTGTTCTGAGATTTCAAATAGATTCGACTGCCGTTAGACGGCCATGTTTTTAAGTTTAATATTTCACCCCATGGGGTGCAAAGGGCTCCCAATCTCCAAGTCCAGTGTAATATCAAAATTCCTGCCGCCAAGTATTCCAACAACATAAATCTTAGTTCGCGTAAGAATTCGGCCGTCAGTCGGACGCTTCGAAAGTTTCCTATTAAATTAGACGTTTGGAGTTTGTTCCGAATTCTATGTGCATACTGCGACATCTCTGGCCGGTTATTGGGAAGTTTGAAGTTTTCGGGGGGGTTTTGGCGGGAATCCGATAGTGAGACGTTGTTGGTTTTGTATTATTTTCTCAAACTTGTGTTTCTTCGAGTGTTAATGTGTCATGTGGGTGGAATATCAATCATTCAGTGTTCGTTAACGTGCACGAGTTATAAACTCAAAAAAGTGTCATTTCGCAATTTTTTCCAAAACTCCCAGGAAGTTTCAGTAAAGCATCCACTACTTTACTGAATCGTGACTGACGATGTAAATAATTGACTTGACTACTTGACCACGAGGATTACTGTATTGCTACGACTTTCTTATTGTGTAATTAAGAAATACTTAATTAATACAATACTTGACACTAGCTATATTATTATGCACATACCGTGCGAAGCCATAACTAAAACAAAAAAAAGTATTCGGGAGTTATGGCGGAAATTCGGAAAAGGGAAGTGGGCTTATGTAATTTTTTTTTAAACTTGTGCTTCCATGATAATCAATCGTCATTCAAATGGTAATGACGAAACTCCCATCAAAATATGTCTAGTAGTGTCTGAGTTTTAAAGAAACAAACAAACATGCAGTTACAATTTTCTAATAGTATACCTACTCGTAGATATAATAATATACTAGTAGTATATCTACACTAATACTTATTATAAAGAGGAAAACTTTGTTTGTTTGGTTGCAATGAATAGGCTCCGAAACTACTGAACCGATTTGAAAAATTCTTTCACTGTTGGGAAGCTATGCTATCCCCGGTACACATAAGCTACCTTTTATCCCCTAAAAATTAATGGTTCCCGCGGGATAGTAGTTAACGCGGGTGAAACTGCGAGGTGCTTCTAGTATTACCTATATAAATAACCAAAACTTTTTTACATTACATGTATGTATGTATATTCCACAAGCATACCAATAAATAAATAAAACCAGTCAAATGCGAGTCTGACTCGCGCACGAAAGGTTCCGTCTTGCAAATAAAAAAACGGCAATAAATCCCGTTTGTTATAATAATATAGGAGCCCCCTTAAATATTATATTATTCTGTTTTTAGTATTTGTCGCTAAAAATACATCATCTGTAAAAAATTCAACGGTCTAACTATCACGGTTCATGAGATACAGCCTGGCGATAGACAGGCGGACAGACGGACGGACAGCGGAGTATAGTAATAGGTTCCCATTTCACACTTTGGGTACGGGACCCTAAAAATTCGGTAGTTATTTTTTTTTTTTTGTTTTTTTGTTTTAGTAGGTAATGGCTTCGCACGGTTTGTGCATATAGCCAGTGTCAAGTATTTTCTATTATAATAAGTATATATTTCTTAATTTCACATTAAGAAAGTCACAGCAATATAGCAATCGTGGTCAAGTAGTCAAGTCAATTATTTACATCGTCAAAGTCACGATTCAGTAAAGTAGTGGATGGTTTACTGAAACTTCCTGGGAGTTTTGGAAAAAATGCGAAATGACACGTTTTTTGAGTTTATATCATTTTCCTACACTCGTGCACGTTAACGAACACTTAATTGTTGTAGATGTGGGTAGATGGAAATAAATCAGTTGTTAACCGGACTCCTTGTTTGACTGCACGCTACATGGTGACAGCGGTTAAAATAACCAATTCCAAGTTAAAAAGCATATTTTTTCGAATATCTTTTTGTGTTAAATTGTTGTGCAGTGGGTGAATCGTTGTGTTTCATAATGGAACACGCCCGACCACCGCCCGAATTGAGTCTGGAAGGCAGCTCCGTCAGCCGGGCTGACGCGTGGAAGCGTTGGAGAACGCAATTCAATCTATTTTTAAAAGCATCCGGGGTGCATAAAGAAGAAGATGGAGTGCAAGCTAGTCTGTTAATTAACTTAATCGGACCAGAAGGTTTCGATGTTTATCAGACTTTTACATTTGAGGTTGACACTGAGAGAGATGACGTCACCGTGGTGTTGAAAAAATTTGATGAGTATTTCGGCGTCAAAACCAATATAACGCTAGCGAGATACAATTTTTTCACAAGAAATCAAGACACAGGCGAGTCTATCAACCAGTACGTCACCGCGCTGAGACTGTTGACAAAAAGTTGCGAGTTTAAAACCTTGGAGGAAGAACTCATTCGCGACCGTATTGTGTGTGGAACAAATAGTACGGTAGTAAGAGACCGTCTACTGAGAACGGAGGAATTAACCTTAGAAAAGGCTATAAAAATATGTCAGCTGGACGAGTTATCACACGAAAATAGCCGCCTACTGGAGTCGCGCGGTGCGGGCCTGGGGTCGCCGCACGTGGACGCGGTGGGCGTGCGCGGTGGCGGCGGCGGCGGTAGCGCAGCCCGGGGCCGAGGCCGTGCGCGCGCCTGGCGCGGTGCTGGTGGCGGTGGGCGTCGCGGCGGCGCCAACGCCGCTTGTGGTGCCGGAGGCGGCAGCGGGGCGCTGCCCGCTTGTCACAGGTGTGGAGGTCGATGCAGCGCCGCCACTGAGTGCGCTGCTATCTCTGTGCAGTGTTACGTGTGTGAAAATTATGGTCATTTTGCTAGGATGTGTAAGTTAAAGAAGAGTGTGAAGAAGTTGTACGACATTGGTGTAAATGAAAATCAATCGGACGAGGACTGTGAGTCGTTTTTTATATCTGTTTTGCATAATGTATCTGAGATAAAAGCGTCTCCGGAGGACTGGGCTGAGGTACTACGCGGAGAGCGTGGTTTTGAAAAATTTAAATTAGATTCAGGCGCCGATATTAATGTGTTATCCCATAAGCGTTTCTCACAATTAGGTTATGATTCTAAACTTATTAATACGAATCATAATATTAAACTTCAATCGTATAGCGGTGATTTCATTCCGATCCGAGGCATTTGTAATTTAAAATGGTGGTACAAAAATGTAAAATATGATTTAAAGTTTGCTATCGCTAATATTGATTGTCAAAGCGTGCTGGGACTTCGAGCGTGTTTAACTTTAGGACTGATAAGCAGAGTTCATGATTTACATTTGACGAGCAATGATGATTTATTTAGTGGGCTAGGCTGTTTACCGGGGGAATATCATGTTGTTGTTGATAGGAATGTGGCGCCGGTCGTATGCGCGCCGAGGAAGATACCGCTAGGAATACGCGACCAGTTACAAGACGAACTCAATAGGATGACGCAGTTAGGCGTTATCAGAAAGGTGACTCATCCTACCCCGTGGGTAAATGCGCTTGTGGTAGTCGCTAAGAAAAACGGCAGTTTACGTGTGTGTTTAGATCCAAGGCCTCTGAATAAAGCTATTCAACGTGCACATTTCCAGTTGCCCACGATTAATGAATTAGCCACCAAACTTCATGGCGCTAAAGTATTCTCAGTTCTAGACGCAAATTCAGGATTTTGGTCTGTTAAATTAGATAGCGAGAGCGCCGACCTGTGTACCTTTAATACACCATTCGGACGATATCAATATTTGAGATTACCATTCGGATTGAACTGCGCACCGGAAGTTTTTCATGCCAAGATAAAACAATTGCTAGAAGGCCTTGAGGGGGTCGATTCCTTTATTGATGATATTATCTGTTGGGGGTCTAATAGGCAGGAGCACGACAGACGTTTAAAGGAGCTATTTGCAAGAGCGCGAGAAATAAATTTAAAATTTAATAAAGAAAAGTGTAAAATAGGTGTAAATGAGGTGACATATTTGGGCCATATTTTCAATGAGGACGGGATGAAAGTTGATAGTGAAAAAGTGAGGGCTATAAATAATATGCCGGAGCCTACAGACCGAAAAAGTTTGGAGAGATTTTTGGGGGCAGTTAACTATCTGTCAAAATTTATACCAAATTATTCGGATCACATTAACCCACTTACAAAGTTATTAAAAAAAGATATTACATGGTGTTGGGAAATCGGACACAAAAATGCATTCGATAAATTAAAAAGTTTGTTATGTGACGCGCCAGTGTTGTCGCTGTACGATGTAGGTACGCCTGTAGTGATGTCAGTGGACGCGAGTAGCGTGGCCCTCGGCGCGGTGCTTATGCAGCAAGGCCGGCCGGTGGAGTATGCCTCGCGAACACTGACGGACACACAAGTCAGATACGCACAGATTGAAAAGGAACTATTAGCGATCGTGTTTGCTTGTGACAAGTTCCACCAATATATTTACGGAAAAAAACAAGTGGTTGTAGAATCCGACCATAAACCACTCGAAAGTATTTTTAAGAAGCCTCTGAACTCGATCCCAGCGCGCTTACAGCGTATGATGTTAAAATTACAAGGATATGATCTAGTGATAACGTATAAACCGGGGAAGCTTATGTACATACCTGACACACTGTCGCGTGCGCCGCTTCCAGATTTATATGAAGACAAAATCAGTAGGTCAATATTAAACCAACTTAAAATGGTCATAGGTAATATACCGATATCGCAGAACAAACTTACTATTGTTAAAAAAGAAACCGCTAAGGACGATACATTAAATCGATTAACTAAATATATCAACGATGGTTGGCCGAATAAATATGATGTACAACATGATTTAAGATATTTTATGTCTATAAGAGACGAACTATATTGTGTAAACGGAGTGATTTTTAAAAATAAACAGGTTTTGATTCCAACCTCTTTGCAAAACGAAATGTTAAAAATTATTCACGACGGCCACTTAGGGATCGATCGCTGTAAAAGACGGGCACGCGAAGTGTTATTTTGGCCGGGTATATCACAAGATATAGAAAAGTATGTGAGAAAATGTAAAGTGTGCCAGGAGAATTCAAACCAACCTAGTAAAGAACCAATGATACCGGTTATCATTCCGCGGTTGCCTTGGAATAAAATCGGGACAGATATATTTGAATATAGAAAGAAAAGCTATTTGATTTTAATTGATTATTACTCAGGTTTTATCGAAACGGGATACCTGCAGGACGTATCTGCAAATTCTGTAATTAATATAATGAAGGAAAATTTTGCTCGATATGGCATTCCAGATACAGTTATAAGTGATAATGGTCCACAATTTACTAGTAGTATTTTTCAAAAGTTTTCAGTTGATTGGGGGTTCGATCATATAACGTCATCTCCTTATTATGCCCAATCGAATGGTAAAAGCGAAAGGGCAGTGCAAACTATAAAGAGAATGTTAAAAAAATCAATTGACAGCCAAACAGATTTCCATCTTAACTTGTTAAGTTACAGAAATACTCCGCGGGAAGGTTTGAATTCACCAGCACAACTCCTGATGGGGCGCAGGTTGAAATGCAGATTACCTGTTCACCCGGATTTATTAAAACGAAATAATTGTGATGATAGAATGCAACATAACATATTAATAGATAAACAAAATAAAAGTAAAATGTATTATGATCATCATAGTAAACTATTGCCCGAGTTAAATGTGGGCGATGACGTCATTATGTTAGAAAACAATAATAAACGGATTCGTGGCACAGTCATAGGAAAGGCATCAACTCCACGCTCGTACATTTTAAAGAATAAGAGAGGTATATATCGCCGTAATCGCCGACATTTAATTAAGACTATGTCTGATAGCGGACATATACAATCCAAACAGGGTAGTACAGATAGAAGCATTGTTATTGTATCAGATGAGGAAGAGATGGACACGTTTCTGTCGGGCGAGGAGGAAGATACTTTGTATGAGCCGAGTAGGGAGGAGCATGACCTCTCACAATATACTCCTCCCTGTACTCGTAATAAAGCGAGAAAATAGACTACATTATTTCGAACTGGTGGTGGGTTTTGTTATAAGTAGTTTTAGGTACCTAGATTATGCTTAGATATTATATTTAGTTTAATTTGTTATCACTAATGATTCTCAACTATGTAATCAATTCTTATAAGGGGAGATGTTGTAGATGTGGGTAGATGGAAATAAATCAGTTGTTAACCGGACTCCTTGTTTGACTGCACGCTACATTAATGATTAATATTCCTCCAATATTACACATTAACACTCGAAGAAACACAAGTTTGAGAAAATAATACAAAACCAACAACGTCTCACTATCGGATTCCCGCCAAAACTCCATAGTTATTATTTTATGTTACAGCGCTTACCATTAAACAGCCGAACTGTCGTCACGCGTCGTTAGACACAGATCATACCAAAAATATAATCTCAATAAAAACACTAGGTAGGTAGGTACTTAGTTCACAATAATTTTAATATGCATTTACTGTGAATTAAAAAGCCATTTATATTAGACAATTAAAAATGTTGTTTTGGTTAAAAAAAAACCCGCACAACTGGTCTTTGCCGCGACCACCCTCAAACTAACCCCGACTTACCCTCAAATTAGGGTTGCAATATGCATCGGGAGGGTGGAACTGATCCAATTATTTTTTAAAAACAGCCACGCCCTGATTTTGTTCGAGCTAAATTGATTTTTGTTCCAGTTGAAATTGTTTTTTATCGTCATGAGGTTCTTGTAAATATTTCAATAAAGTCAAAGTCAAATAATTTATTGTAAATGGGCAATAAAATCGCACTTTTACAAGTCAAAGATTTAAGATTAACCCCTATCAAGGTTTTAGCAGGATATTAGCCAAAGAACTAAAGTTTACGACATAGCTCTCAGGGTTTGCAAGCTGAAGTGGCAATGGGCAGGCCACATCGCACGTAGAACTGACAACCGATGGGGAAGAAAGGTTCTAGAGTGGCGACCACGGACAAGAAGACGCAGTGTAGGTAGGCCTCCCACTAGATGCGCCGACGACATCAAGAGTCGCAGGCGACCGGGGGATGCAAGTGGCTTGTCGTTCGGTGTGGCGGTCTAAGGGGGAGGCCTATGTTCAGCAGTGGACGTCTTCAGGCTGGTGATGATGATGGTGTTCTGGAGGTTCTTGAGAGCAGTTCCGTTGTGGGCTGAGCATGTTTACCACCTTCGAAAACAACGTCACTTAAGACCAGATGAGATAGTGATTGATAGATAGTGATAGTCTCTCCGTCTTACCACAAAAGTTAAGACCATAGTTTATCAGATGTTTCTAAAGTTTCGTTCCACAAAATCGACGTCTATCACTCGCGTTTTCTTACTCAATCCTGGCATTCGTAATTATTTCACTTGTAAATTTGTTATTGAGTTAGAAAAAGCGAGGGTTAGACGTCGATTTGTGGAGTAAATATTTAGGCTCATGTGTTCAACTCTAGTTTAATGACAGTTTAAATTTGTCGGTTACCATCTGAAGAACGCCCTGCTCGTTTCGTTACTCTGTAACATCACAAAATACCCCAAGACCCCCTCCCTACAAGGGCGTGGGGACTCCCTAGGGGGTGAGACGTCAGTTTTTTTTCCAGTAAATTGATTTTTTTATTTGATCTTATGGGGCGTTTTTATTCGGGGCAAACATTTTGCGGCGAATTTCTTGTTTGCTAGGTGTGCATTAATTTTTGTTTGTTTTTTCGCTTTCAGTAGTTTTTTTTACAGAATGGGCTAGTGTCAGAATGTGTCAGGCCGCCTGAGAGTCTGACGTGGCTGAACGACTGCTATCGAGCGATAACAACCGGCAACGTCGGCTTAACGCGCCCTCTGAAGCGCGGAGCCATGGAAATTACCACATAAATTACGAAAAGTCAGCGCGGAGCCTAGGATCGAACCCAGTGTCGATGGAGCACAAAACGTACACCATCCTTTATGAGAAGTAATCAAATTCGGTGCAGCTATTTAGGCGTAAAGTTCCATACATACAAATTGTAATTATCCAAATGCACTTTGCACATACTTACCTCTTTTTGGAATCCAGTTTTGGTTTTAACTCGGTCTATCAAATCTGTAACAAGAAAAATTTAATATTAGATATAACCCTAATATTAGATTAAATAACTAATAAGTATAAAAAAAACCGGCCAAGAGCGTGTCAGACTCGCGCAAGAAGGGTCCCGCACCATTATCAATAAAAAAAACATGTTTATTGTATGGGAGCCCCCTTATATATTTATTTTATAATACTTTTTAGTATTTGTTGTTATAGCGGCAACAAAAATACATCATCTATGAAATTTACAACTGTCTAACTATCACGGTTCATGAGATACAGCCTGGTGACAGACGGACGGGCAAAATAAATGTATTTGTATCAGCCACACCAATAATTAGAATAACAATTGTAACTTTAAGTTCTTTATACTCACAGTTAAACAATACAATTATACCTATTCTTATTCTAATAGCAAGATTTGAAGATACAATCCGGAACGAGGATATTGACCAAAGAACTAAAGTCTACGACATAGCTCTCAGGGTTTGCAAGCTGAAGTGGCAATGGGCAGGCCACATCGCTCGTAGAACTGACAACCGATGGGGAAGAAAGGTTCTAGAGTGGCGACCGCGGACTGGAAGACGCAGCGTAGGCAGGCCTCCCACTAGACGCGCCGACGACATCGAAAGAGTCGCAGGCGACCGGTGGATGCAAGTGGCTTGTCGTTCGGTGTGGCGGTCTAAGTGGGAGGCCTGTGTTCAGCAGGGGACGTCTTCAGGCTGATGATGATGATGATAGAGTTATCCACAACTGAGTCTAATATCCAGTTTGGATGTACAATATTGTTTTTTTTGCTACCAAGCATGAGTTGAATCTACATCCAGGATGAGCTCCAAATAAAGGAGCTCTTCAAACTTGTCACTATGGACACGGCTACCTGTGTTTTTTTTCATTTCGTAATCACTCTCCTTCGTTCTCACTAGTTTGACTCGTTTGACTTCAACAATTGCAAGTTATTTTTTATTCGATGAAAGAAAACAATTTTTATTTAATCGTTAATAAAAAAAAAACTAACGCTTTTTATAGAAGCTTGTATAGAAAGATGTATTTTTCAACATGAAATAATTTATACAAAGTCAAAGTCAAAGTAAAAGTATTGTAAATATGCAATAAAATCGCACTTTTACAATTCAAACAGCTAATTCTCGTTAACAAAGAGAATCATAAAACATAAATTATGATACATTCAATTAAACAGTACTTAATTGATTATGGTATGAGCTTGAAAAAGGATGTTTCCCTTTCAAGCACTGTACCAAGATTCTGGACAGGGAAAGGAAACTCCGTTGACTCTACCAGTGCTTCGGAATACGCCCGTTAGAGAAGACAGCACCGAGAAACTACTTGTAAAGACGTGATCCTTTCTACTCTCGAAACTTCTCGACGTTACTAATTCAAACTGTCTCCTTACCTTTGGGTTTTACCAAAATCAGTTTAGGCATTAACCATGAAAAGGAAGAACACAGACACAGTTACATTATTTCGCTTTTTTATAATATAAGAGGATATAAATAAAACAAATTGCGTGCGAATAAACATATTTATAAAGAACACAATAATTATAATAATTAAATATCATAAATAATAAAAACATTCTAAACTCTCCTCTTGCAGAATATAAAAACAATATAAATATTATAACTAGGACTTTGAATACAAATAACGCTTGAATGAAGGATAATCTATACATATAATATTATAATATAAATGAATCCCTATTTTCCTTGGTCACGGGATCAGGCGTGAACGGATGGATCGATTTTGATTAAAATAAATTTGTTGTGTTTGTTATTGAAAGTAGAAGTTTCTGATGAAAGAAACAAATTAGAAAGTGGCGCGGAACAATACAAACATTACGATAGTTTAACGACTATTATTAACTTTTCTAATGTTACTTTCTGAACAGGACTAAATGACAATTTCTAGAGTTTAATGACTGGACAACATCTGCCGGGTCAGCTAGTAGAAATATAAAAAACTCTAAGTATACAAACAGGAACCGTCTCACCGCAAAACACTAGACTAAAGATAAACAGAAGTTTTTAAAGTTTCGTTCCACAAAATCGACGTCTATCACTCGCGTTCTTACTCAATCCTGGCATTCCTAATTATTTCACTTGTGAATTTGTTATTGAGTTAAAAAAGCGAGGGTTAGACGTCGGTTTGTGAAGATAATATTTAGACTCACCTGTTCAACTATGGTTTAAATATTTTGTGGTAAAACCCTAAACTTGCTAAACACTTATTTAACAACACTTTATTGACAACGGTAAGATTGTACACCAATTTACAGTAAAAAATATATTTTATATCGATCTTACATGTCGTGTGACCAAATCGCACTCAATGTAATTGTGTAGCTTGAAATGTGTGTCCAAATTAAACTTACACTAAATAGAAGTCAAAAAGAGTGGGTTAAAGTAGATTCTTTTCTTTCTTTACTGCAATAACACAATAGGTACCTACATTATCATAAATTTGTGTATTATATTGCATCTAAATGATTTTCCTTTTCTTTCTTCGTTTCTTTCTTACTTTATTTCTTTTAATAAGCACTTTGTTGCAGTTTATTATCATTAATATTTGAAATATCAATACCATTGTCAATACCAACAGGATATCCCTGTCCTCCCTGTCCTGCTGAGCCACCTCCTGGTGAGCCACCGCCTGGTGAGCCACCACCTGGTGAGCCACCACCTGGTGAGCCACCGCCTGGTGAGCCACCACCTGGTGAGCCACCACCTGGTGAGCCACCACCTGGTGAGCCACTTTCTCCTGAGCCACTTCCTCCTGAGCCATCTCCTGCTGCGCCACTTCCTCCTGAGCCACTTCCTCCTGAGCCATCTCCTGGTGTGCCACTTCCTCCTGAGCCATCTTCTGCTGAGCCACTTCCTCCTGAGCCATCTTCTGCTGAGCCACTTCCTCCTGAGCCATCTTCTCCTGAGCCACTTCCTCCTGAGCCATCTTCTCCTGAGCCACCTCCTGCTGAGCCACTTCCTCCTGAGCCATCTTCTCCTGAGCCACTTCCTCCTGAGCCATCTTCTGCTGAGCCACTTCCTCCTGAGCCATCTTCTGCTGAGCCACTTCCTCCTGAGCCATCTCCACCTGAGCCACCTCCTGTTGACCAAACCTGTCCTGCTGAGCCACCTCCTGCTGAGCCACTTCCTTCTGAGCCATCTTCTCCTGAGCCACCTCCTCCTGAGCCATCTCGTGCTGAGCCACTTCCTCCTGAGGCATCTCCTCCTGAGCCATCTCCTGCTGCGCCACTTCCTCCTGAGCCACTTCCTCCTGAGCCATCTCCTGGTGTGCCACTTCCTCCTGAGCCATCTTCTGCTGAGCCACTTCCTCCTGAGCCACTTCCTCCTGAGCCATCTCCTGGTGTGCCACTTCCTCCTGAGCCATCTTCTGCTGAGCCACTTCCTCCTGAGCCATCTTCTGCTGAGCCACTTCCTCCTGAGCCATCTTCTCCTGAGCCACTTCCTCCTGAGCCATCTTCTCCTGAGCCACCTCCTGCTGAGCCACTTCCTCCTGAGCCATCTTCTCCTGAGCCACTTCCTCCTGAGCCATCTTCTGCTGAGCCACTTCCTCCTGAGCCATCTTCTGCTAAGCCACTTCCTCCTGAGCCATCTCCACCTGAGCCACCTCCTGTTGACCAAACCTGTCCTGCTGAGCCACCTCCTGCTGAGCCACTTCCTTCTGAGCCATCTTCTCCTGAGCCACCTCCTCCTGAGCCATCTCGTGCTGAGCCACTTCCTCCTGAGGCATCTCCTGCTGAGCCACTTCCTCCTGAGCTGTCTCCTCCTGAGCCACCTCCTGTTAACCAACCCTGTCCTGCTGAGCCACCTCCTTCTGAGCCACCCTGTTCTGGTGAGCCATCCTGTCCTGGTGAGCCATCCTGTCCTGGTGAGCCACCCTTTTCTGGTGAGCCGCCATCTGGTGAGCCACCTCCTGCTGACTCGCCCTGTCCTGGGGAGCCACCGTGCCCTCGTCGTGGGTGCGGTTTTTTATGTAGTACTGTACCTAGTGCATGAATGCCCCATTTCCTGTGATGCAGCGGGTGATCTCTTATAATATGATGTCCACCTGCTGAGCCACCTTCTCCTGAGCCTTCTCCTTGTGAGCCACCTGGTGAGCCACCTCCTGCTGGACCACCTCCTGTTGACCCACCCTGTCCTGGTGACCCACCCTGTCCTGGTGAGCCACCCTGTCCTGGAGAGCCCCCCTGTCCTGGTGAGCCACCTCCTGCTGATTCGCCCTGTCCTGGTGAGCCACCCTGTCCTGGTGACCCACCCTGTCCTGGTGAGCCACCCTGTCCTGGGGAGCCCCCCTGTCCTGGTGAGCCACCTCCTGCTGACTCGCTCTGTCCTGGGGAGCCACCGTGTCCTCGTCGTGGGTGCGGTTCTTTATGTAGTCCTGTACCTGGTGCATGAAATCCCCATTTTCTGTGATGCGGCGGGTGATCTCTTATAATATGATGTCCTCCTGCTGAGCCACCTTCTCCTGAGCCTTCTCCTTGTGAGCCACCTCCTGTTGACCAACCATGTCTTGGTGAGCCACCCTGTCCTGGTGAGCCACCCTGTCCTGGCGAGCCACCCTGTCCTGGTGAGCCACCCTCTCCTGGTGAGCCATCCTGTCCTGGTGAGCCACCCTGTCCTGGTGAGCCACCCTGTCCTGGTGACCCACCCTGTCCTGGTGAGCCACCCTGTCCTGGGGAGCCCCCCTGTCCTGGTGAGCCACCTCCTGCTGACTCGCCCTGTCCTGGTGAGCCACCCTGTCCTGGTGACCCACCCTGTCCTGGTGAGCCACCCTGTCCTGGGGAGCCCCCCTGTCCTGGTGAGCCACCTCCTGCTGACTCGCCCTGTCCTGGGGAGCCACCCTGTCCTGGTGAGCCACCCTGTCCTGGGGAGCCCCCCTGTCCTGGTGAGCCACCTCCTGCTGACTCGCCCTGTCCTGGTGAGCCACCCTGTCCTGGTGACCCACCCTGTCCTGGTGAGCCACCCTGTCCTGGTGAGCCGCCACCTGGTGAGCCACCTCCTGCTGACTCACCCTGTCCTGGGGAGCTACCGTGTCCTGGTCGTGGGTGCGGTTCTTTATGTAGTCCTGTACCTGGTGCATGAATGCCCCATATTCCGTGATGTGGCGGGTGACCTCTTATAGGATGACCATCTGTAAATTATTAAATTGTATTACGTAACTAGCTGGTTCCCACGTCTCCATACGCATGGAGTACCTCTACCAATGTGTGACGTCATTTTATCAATTTCAGCCCAGTCGCCGGCTCTATAGATTGATGTGTTTGACTTGTAAAAGTGCGATTTTATTGCCTATTTACAATAAATGATTGTGTGTGAATGGTGCCCACTTTAAAATATGTCACTTAGATAAGAGACGTGTATAAATGTATACTGTTAATTTACTTGAAACAAAATGCTACCAAATGCCAAAAGTCAAATCAAAATTCGTCGAGTAATTTCTGAGTAATAAGGTACACAATAAAACTATAAATAATTATAAATACCAAATTTCCTGGTTTCCGTGGTGACCTTTATAATTATGGGCGATCCCACTTTGATTTTAATTTTTCAATTTACAGACGGCTCAGTGACAGTTTTCTAATACTATGGATATCTTAGATACTTATATATTATACCCATAGAATAAGGATATGATATTATATCGGAGTTCAAATACCAGTGCGGGCACGTAACAATATGTTTCATGCGAAACATAATGTACGTAATTATCACTCGCTTTTTAGTGAAGGAAAACATCGTGAGGAAACCAACATGCCCGAGAATTAATTCGGAGGCATGTTATCCACCAATCCGGACTAGACCCCTGTGGTGGATTATGGCCTAACCCTCCTCACGATAGTGAGGGGAGGCCTTTGCCCAGCAGTGAGACAGTACAGGCTGAATTATTATTATAATTGAAAATAATAAACTTACTTATTATACAAGTAGGTAAGTTATTAGAAGTTTTTTATCGGAATAATTATTTTTACCTATTTCCCCAAATCTTTTGGCCTGCGCGTAAATCGAACCCGCTACCTCACGACTCGCAAGTTAGCTCGTTAGTTACTTTTGTAGCATAGTCAAGTATGTACAGTAGTACCCAACTTATATGGCTTACCGATGTACCTGCGCAGAAGATGAATTTTCAAAGCGCGGGAAATGCTATTGACCTTGGTCGATTGGTCGGCAGCCGCCCGCCATCTTAGCGAGCTTAGAGTGAGATGGAACTAACAGTTGCAGTGTATTATGAACCTTACAATAGTGATCTTAGGTTGATTGTAAGTTTTAAGCATTCTTTCGTTAATCTTCGAACCATACTTTCTTTTCTGCGCGAACGAAGATTCACGACGCGCCTTATAAGTTGGGTACTAGTATACGTACTTATGTTACAAAATAATAAATGGAAATAGTTACGTGTTTCAAGTTTGTGTTCGGTGCAGATGCATCGCGGCTCCTCTAGACCTGTGGGTTATAATATTATAAGTAAAACTAATCTAATAAAACATTATGGCAATACTGGTGTCGGTTTTGAGCTACGTATCATATGTATGGCACGCGCGCCTCGCCCCCTTTTCACTTCCACTTGTAATGTCTTTCTTTCGTGATTAAAACGCAATATCGAAAAATAGATGTATATATAATATATTATGTAATTGGAATCTCGGAATCGGCTCCAACTATTTTCATGAAATTCAGTATATAGGGGGTTTCGGGGGCGATGAATCGATCTAGCTAGGAATAATTTTTAGAAAATGTTTTTTTTCGGGTTTTTTTAAGATTTTTTACTTTAAATAACCAGTTCATATTTTTTTATTATTCTATCGGTAAGATCGAAAAATATTATTCATATTTCATCATTTTATTAGTAATTCGTACTTAAAAATAATTTCCAAAAAACACAATATATAAAAAACAAAAAATACCGAGCAAAGCTCGGTCATCCAGATATTTTGATTTATTTTAAGAGACAGTAAAAAAATACAAACCTGTAACCACAGAAGCAGAGATAATTATGAAAGCACATAATAAAACATGGCGGAGTATCATTTTGAGGACTTCAAAATGTTGTGAGTAAATACATTTAGAATTCGCATTTATATATCAATGATACGGTGCATTTAATTGTTGAATCGTGAAAGTTATTTAACTTGCTTCGTGAGATCGTTATACTATCTATTTTAATACGGACATCGATAGAGCAATTAATCAGTTTTATAACCGATAAAAATAAGTTTTTAAAATAACATTGTGACACGAGGAAAATTACATAAAACCAGAGCTAAGTACCTACATCCTACTAATATTATGAACGTGAAAGTTTGTAAGTATGGATGGATGGATGGATGGATGTTTGTTACTTTTTCACATAAAAACTGTTGAATGGATTTTGATGAAACTTCACAATAATATAGCTTACATATCAGAATAACACATAGGCTTAACATTCATAAAGCTAATATATGGTATATTATCCAAACAATTCATAAAGATATATGGTATACTAGCTGCACCCCGCGGTTTCACCCGCGTTTGCATAATATGTATACGATATATCTCTATGAATTGTAGCCTATGTGTTATTCTGATATGTAAGCTACATTATTGTAAAGTTTCATTAAAATCCATTCAGTAGTTTTTACGTGAAAGAGTAACATCCATCCATCCATCCATACTTACAAACTTTCGCGTTTATAATATTAGGTATATAGTAGGATTAAAATGCTATTCACTGTAAGCGTTTAGTTTGAGAACAGATGTTTAGGATATTTGTGTGTTTTAAGAACACTATGCCTGCACTGGTCCTTTCTAACCATAATTAGATATAATATTATAACAATTCAACATCTATAATAATTATAAGTATATTATAGTATGTATAATATATATTATAATAATTGCAAAAAAATCACGTTTGTTGTATGGTGTTAACGAGCGCCACAACCTAAGCCTAAGTAGTTGATATAAGTAGTAGATAATTATATGAATATGGCATTAGTATGTAGCCATTAGAGATTTGATACATGTATGTGATAGTATGTAAAATACCGCGTACATCGTCTCCTAGATATGACCGCGCCGCCGTGAGGAAGAGGCAGGATGGGTGCATGCCAGATGTACGCGGCAATTGTATTAGGTTTAGTTTCATCTATTGTATTTCGGCTCTATTGTATTGGCGAGCCAGAATGTATTGATTGCCGTAATAGAAGTTTACTTTAGTAGTAAGATATTTTTGTTAGTCTTTACCATTTGTATTTACGGCCTTTATTTTACAAGCCAGGCAGATTGTCTTATTGCCGTGATATAAGTTAACTTCAATAGTTTACAACTGGCCATTGTATCTAGGCCCTATTGTGTTAGGGCAGCTGCATGTATAATGTTTAATGTTTAATGTACTGTAATAATGGTTTACATTAAGAATACGATACTTTTGGAAAGGACAGTCCACTGAGAATCGTGATAGCGTCAACACGTTGTTTAGCTAGCATACAGAGCTAAACCCGCGAACAAGCCAAGTCCTGATAAATAACCTTCAGTAATCTCTCAGTACAAGTTTGTTTTCTTTCAACACTTCCTCGTCGTCGTCGTCAATAGCAGCGCTCGTTTCGTCAGTACCCTGCACCTGAATTAGTCGTCTACATATGGGAGCCCCTTTAAATATATATTTTCTGTTTTTTAGTATTTGTTGTTATAGCGGCAACAGAAATACATCTTCTGTGGAAATTTCAACTGTCTAACTATCACTGTTCATGAGATACAGCCTGGTGACAGACAGACAGACGGACGGACAGCGGAGTCTAAGTAATAGGGTTCCGTTTTACCCTTTGGGCACGGACCCTAAAGAACGATGCAGAATAAAACGCCGACGTGTACGATGTGACGGGTAAGCTAATACATAAATTATATTCGATAATGTTTCCGCGTCAGCCGAAATTTCATATCAGTGCCGAGTAGAGAATCTCATGATTGATGAGAGTAATTCGAAGCTATGATAGCTTACAGCCGAAATTAATATTGTATCTCTTATCCAAGATTGAAATCGATCTTGGATTGCTGCCTATCGTTCGATCGTTCTCCAATCTGCGTGCCTTCATAAACCAATCCACGGATCGGTTATTGGCACGTTTGACCCTAAAAATGGATTGCGATACCAATCCCAGATAGCAAGATTTGGATTGGATTGATTATTAATTTCGGCCGTTAGTTGGTTCCGTCTTCAGATCACACGCCACTGGCCGTGAGTTCGAAACCAAATGAACGGAAAAACTGAGCTTAAGCTTCCGATGAAGGAAAACCTCGCTCAAAACCTTGGTAAGGTATTAACAGTGCCGCCTGGCTAGCTATCACCTTCAAGTAGAAAAACTGTAGCCAACCCCCTAAAATTAATCCTTTAATAGATATGACATTTAACTCAAGAACCGGGGAAGAAAAGAGACAAGTGTATACAAATAGACACAAGAGTAAGTGGGATAGCACGATGATGTTTTGTCTTTGTCGGCGTAAGCACTAATTTATTGCTGTGCTGCAGATGCAAACCAATCTTGATATTTTAGAATGTCGCACGAATGATGTGAGCTACACCTAAATAACGTGTGGTAAATTTATCAGATTTATATAGGGGTTGTAGCCAAGTGTGTCCCTTTCGGGTATACGCGCTTTTGTCAGGCCCATCTCTGATACTAACAGCCGAAATTAATATTGTATCTCCTATCCAAGATTTAAATCGATCTTGGATTGCTGCCTATCGTTCCATCGATTTCCAGTCTGCGTGCCTTCATAAACCAATCCACGGATCGGTTATTGGCACGTTTGACCCTAAAAATGGATTGTGATATCAATCCCAGATAGCAAAATTTGGATTGGATCGATTATTAATTTCGGCCGTAAGTCTATGCCTAACACCTATCGGGGGTAAGACATGTAGTAATGTCACTTTTTAAGGTTTTTTGTTTTTGTGTTGGCTTCGCACGGTTTGTGCATTTAGCCAGTGTCAAGCTAATAATGTTTTTACCTGGTGTCAAGTAGGTATTTTATTATTTAAGTAGGTAGGTACCTACCTATTTCTTATTTTCACAATAGGCAAGTCATAGCATTAAAGCAATTCTCGTAGTCAAATCGATTATTTACATAGTCAAAGTCATGAATCAGTAAAGTGATAGATGCTTTACTGAAACTTCCTGGGAGTTTTGGATAAAATGCGAATTGACACGCTTTTTGGGGTTATATCATTTGCCTTCACTCGTGCACATTAACGAAGACTGAATGAGTAATATTCCACCAATACTACACATTAAAACTGGAAGAAAAAAAAAAAGAAAAAAAAAAGGAAACCTACAACATCTCACTATCGGATTCCCGCCAAAACTCACTGCATCATTTTGCCCACACTCGTAATAAAACGTTTCGTTCCACTCAACAAATCGCAAATAGTCCATTCCATTTCACTCTTTTATTTTAGCTAAGGTCCTCGGAAAGAACTTTTTAAATATCAGTTAAAAAGGTTTAAAAAGAACTTCTTTCGCTTTTAATTAAAACTTTTTTTATGTCAATAGCAAAAAGTGTGGAGACAGTGAACAGTGATTCTCAAAGCTTTGTCTGCGTGTTCTGGGACGCGGGCTGGGAAGTTTTGGGGGCAGTTTTCCTTTACAGAACAGATAATGAAACAAGTTACTGTTGAATCCCTGCTTGATGGTAAGCGCCTATAATATTTGCAGTGCTACCTACATGCATTGCATAACCACGTGCTGTAGAGTGAGCAAGAACCTCCATCGAGAAACTACACGATACGTTAACTGTCTTTGTTTTAGATTTTATCAATACTCCTACAATAGGATACGTACGACAATTTTACCGGTTCGTATCGTTAACACATCGATCAAGGTAACCGTTCGCGTACGCGTCTCGTCGATATTGCGAGGCGCTGATAAAATCTAAAACAGTGTGCCTAGTGAGAGTTTTGACAATTTCTTTACGCGCTCGGTCCGTTTAGCGTAAACTTGAAATTGTATAGAATAAGAGCAGCGCCATCTAGCGTCAGTCAGTCAGTCACTAGATGGCGCTGCTCTTATTCCATACAATTTCAAGTTTACGCCAAACGGACCGAGCGCGTAAAGAAATTGTCAAAACTCACACTAGGCACACAGATATGACAGTTAACGTATCGAATACTTTCTCGATAGAGGTTCCTGCTCGCCGTACAGAGTTTTAAAGGCCCAGTTGCGTCGCTGGAACCAGCACTCTTCAAATGGGAATAGTAGTTTGCACACTACTGCTTCGCGGTCTCTATGCTGCCTAAACATACTACCTAAAGGCACTTTATCACTATCTTTCAGAACCGTAACGTGGCTACTGCTGAGTTTTTACTGGACATTTTGACTTGAAAGGGATTTTATTTTTAACAAAAAACATATTTAGAGATCTGCATCCAATTCACGATCCCTTTTCTCAATGCAATTAAAATCCTAAAACTAAATTATGAAGTAAATCTCAAACTATGAAAGGAGACTAGAGTTTGAGAGCCGCAGCACTCGGAACAGACTTAATGAACCGTGGTAGAAAAACCCAGAGTTGTTCAAACTTTTAATAGTTCGCATTAAATGAATGCTGAATGGAATCTGCAAAGGACGTGGCGGCCATAGAATTTGTACTTTTGAGTTTAAACTTATAATAAGAACTATAAAGGAATAAAATTTGCTAAGAAAAATATATATTCTTTATATGAGATAACTTTTATCTTCCTCTCCATCACTACCAGGCAGATTCAGTAAAGCATCCACCACTTTACTGACGGCCGAAATTAATAATCAATCCAATCCAAATTTTGCTATCTGGGATTGATATCACAATCCATTTTAGGGTCAGACGTGCCAATAACCGATCCGTGGATTGGTTTACGAAGGCACGCAGGTTGGAGATCGATCGAACGATAGGCAGCAATCCAAGATCGATTATAATCTTGGATAGAAGATACAATATTAATTTCGGGCGTGAGTCGTTACATCGATTGCAACTTCACTAAACGATTTACTGTCGTACTAGGACTAGACATTTTGACGCGGCGTGTGGCGTGACGCTATAAGCTGCCGACGGCGTTTATAGGTGACCACACAAAACGGAAACTTTTAAATGTCGAGCCAATAAACAAAAGATGAGACAGCCAATTAATATATTTATATTGTTTTGATGAGTTTCCGAACAAAATCAGAACGTTAATGGAAAAACGTACACCTACCTACATTTTGTTTTAAAATAGATTTTTAAACTTACAAAGCAACACCTCCGGCAGTAGGTTTGGTATATACTTAGTCAGGTCATAAATTCTGTCACATGTTTTATATAAAATAATTGAAACAAGTTTATTCATTATGTAACCATTTATATACCAAAATGAACTTAAAAAACATAGATTCTTATGACACTAAAGTTTATTCAAAATGACCTCCGTGATTTTGAATACAAGCCTTCAATCTGCGCGGCCAGTCGTCTATCGCAGCACGAACGAGGTCCATGTCAATATCGGTGGCTGCCTTAATCAAGGATGTCTTGAGTGACTCCAAATTGGGATGAGGCTTTGAGCACGCCTTTTCCTCCAAGTGTTGCCAAATCTTGTAATCTAGCGGATTCAAATCTGGACTGGAGGAGGGCCAGTTTTCGTGCCGGATGAAGTCGATTTCACGCGCCGCCAGCCAGTCTTGTGTGCTCTTCGCTCTATGAGCTGGCGCCGAATCTTGTTGGAATACCCAGTGCCTGTTATTAAACATGGTATGAGAAACAGGTTCCACAAGGTTCGTCAGGACTGTATTTTGATACACAACTGCATTCGTTTTTACACCTTTCTCACAAAAATGTACCTCTGTTAAGCCCCAATAAGACACTCCCAACCATACCATGAGCGAGGATGGAAAATGACCTCGTTGGACACGCGGAATACGGTTGCTCGCTTCTTCACTACTGTGTGCGTACACCTTATCATTTTGTTTGTTGTAGCTCTCTTCTACGGTAAAAATTTTTTCATCCGAAAAAAGAATTTCCCGATATTTTTTTCCCGCGTACCGCTTCAACAAAGCGCGGCATCTCTTCAGTCTCAGGTCTATTAGACGAGCATTCAAATGATGTCCTGTTTTTCTTCGATATGCCCGAAGCCCTAAGTCTTCATTTAACACCCTTTTCACCGTGGTTCTGCTTAATCCCATCTGAAGGGCCAACAGTTTCTGCTTACGTTTGGGATTTCTTTGAATTCGCGCCTTCACAGCTTTTATCACTGCTGGAGTCCTAACAGACCGAGGGCGACCACTTCTTGACCTGTCATCTACACTAGAGTCTTCATTGTATCGTTTGATGGTACGATAAACGAATCTCTTGGTTATATTCAAATTTTTCAGTATGTCAAAAATTTGAATTGGCGCGTAACCGCAACGATGCAACGCAATAACTGCAACACGGTCTTCTTTAAGCGTCCACTCCATATTTAAAAGGAGTAAAATTCTAAAAAGTATACATTTTTATTTTCATGAACAATTCGAAATTCGAATTCAATAAACTTTTTTGTGGCCAGCATTCTAAAAGAAAAGTTTTTACTGTGTGACAATACTTATGACCTGACTAAGTATAAGTACGTACATGTCATAGTTAAATCTGTAGCAATTAAACAATTAAACATTGCAGTAACGACACATTTGTTAAATGCAAGTCTGTAACCGAGTTACAGACGAAGATTATGGTAATACTCGTATATTTGTTGAGCTAGCGAAATCTCTATCCATAGTTTCTTTGTACCTAACCGACAGAAATAATATTAACCGTTAAAAAGTCCTCCATATTTTTTTTTTGTTTTAGTTATGGCTTCGCACGGTTTGTGCATATAGCCAGTGTCAAGTATTTCGTAATTTCACATTAAGAAAGTCACAGCAATGTTATAGCAATCGTGGTCAAGTAGTCAAGTCAATTATTTACATCGTCAGTCACGATTCAGTAAAGTAGTGGATGCTTTACTGAAACTTCCTGGGAGTTTTGGAAAAAATGCGAAATGACACGTTTTTTGAGTTTATATCATTCGCCTACACTCGTGCACGTTAACGAACACTTAATGATTAATATTCCACCAATATTACACATTAACACTCGAAGAAACACAAGTTTGAGGTAATAATACCAAACCAACAACGTCTCACCATCGGATTCCCGCCAAAACTCCCTCCATAATTATTATATGGTACATAATCCTGAAAAACTTCATAGAATTTTAAAATTTTTGCATGTTACCTACTATTTATTAGTAATGTTCAATTTGTTTTTATATAATAGTATATTATATTGTGTTAAATTTCAAAAATATTATACTTATCCTAAAAGCTGCAAGTACCTATGCAATCAAACAATTTTATAAGTTGTGCAGTTTTCTTTTAGTTTTGGCTTCGCACGTTTTGTGCATTTAGTCAGTGTCGAGTATTAAAATATTTCAAGTATTGTAAATTACATTCTTGCAACATTAATAATATTTCATTTCCATTTATCGGATTCTCGCCATTATGAGATTTAACAAACCCAAATTAATTATTACATTTTCAAAAAGGCAGTGCCATACATGCCAGTGGAAATGGTTTTATTTAAAAAATAAACAACCTTAACAACGTAAAGAAATCTTTCATCAACTCTCTTCAGTGCGTCGGCTCGCCGTTCCATTGTACGGATCAAACCATTCAACGGTTCCAGATAGTCCATTGTGTTCCTTTCGGGCAGAAAACTTGGCACAAATATGTTTATCTAGTGACGAAGAGAAGGGGTTTTTTATTGTTGCAAGTTTCACTTAATTCAGTGGAGATGTTTAAGGAGAGGCTTACGAGTTTGATTTGACGTAGTTGTCATAGGGCTTTTTGTGTTTGTGTATAATTTATTATTGTTAAAAGGTAATAAATGAAAAACACTAAGAAGTGACCAAAATTATGTATGTATTTTCAATTTCAAAATCTGGTTTTACGAAATAAGATTAGACTTTAATAATAATTATGCCAATACGTATATTATATTGTAATTTTTTCTGAATATCACACCAACAAATCAAATTTTACGTCATAATAATTTATTATTATTGAATGCCGCAAACTTTTTGAGCTCGAATTAATAAATTTATTTTCAAAAAGCGACATTAATAATATTTTTTTTTATATAACTTTATTGCATAAAATTTAAAATGTCTCCTAATAATTTTTTTTTAGCAATTAACCAGTCCAAAAACAAAAAAGCATATAAAGTACTCGATGAAGTTTACCACAAAAACAAAACGGTGACGCAATAAAACATCACCAAAACCCTAATCATTTGACATGGTTGAACACATAATCAAAAATAAAATGAGCATAATGCTTTTTTTGACTATGCGTTCAAACAACCAAACCTACCCCCAGTTTCTGGAACGTTTGACAGTAGATTAAACCTATCTTTGTCTCTATCTGCCACTAAACAAATGACAAGGATGGCAATAGAATTAATCTGTAGTCAAAGTTGGCTGACGTTTCAGAAACCGGGTGTTAGTACATCAACGGGTTGCATGAATCGCACGGGCTGCACGGGCTTGGGTCGCACGGGCACGGGCTGCTCGGGGACGGGCACGGGCACGGTGGGGCTACCAATGGCGGGCTGGGGCAAGCGCTCGGCGTGAACACGGTCGCAGGGCCGGAGCAGGGTGGGGCGGGCCGGCTTAGGCTGATCGAGGGGGGATTGATAGATGGTTGTCCTGCTTCACCGAAGCAGATGGTACTCCCGTCAGAGGTGCGGTAGCACCGCCACGGGGCAGCTGCCACTGCACCGATCAGAGCTGAAAGGTAACCAAGTGGGAACGCAATGTCAAGTAACATAATAAAGAAGTTTTTAGTAGTATATTTTATAGACTAGGTTGATAGATAAAATTACCTATTCGCAAAATGTCTCCCATGCGTTTTGAGCGGTGATACCTTATCCATAATCAGCACTATTCGGTAAATACTCTATTCTACAAAAAAGTAAGTCGTACAATGACTTTGAATTCTCACTGGTTTTAAACGACGATGTTGTCGAAAGTGATGAACATGATCAGTCAAGAATGGGACTGGATTGCAGTGAAGTACTTACATGGAACTCGCGTACTTTCGATATAGCGTACATCGTGATTTCATACTTCGACCTAGAGAAATTTGGTCTAATTTATCCCGCAAGCTTCGATCAAATAAACTATACTTAGATACACAGTCTCTATCAAAATCAAATCTCAAAAGTGTCCAGCCGTCAAGCTAATATTGTTTCATTTCATAATGAACCATAATATTGTTCAAAACAAGGCATATGACGGCCATTTTGGAGCTGTGATCGAGGATCCATAGTAGGTACCTATCTTCTTCTTCTTGTCTTTTCTTATATATCGACGCTTGAAAGGCAAAACTTCCTAAGCGACAGAAATACGTGAAATGAGTTAAATATACCATTCGAATCGTTAGATTTTTCTGCGTCGTTTAGTCTAGATTTCATCGCTCTACGACGAGTTTTTTGTCGCTTAGATAGTGTGTGATTTCCATCAAATCGCCTAACTTGTGCTTACTAACCGACTAAAAAAAAGAGCATTTTAGGATATTTAGCACTTATGCCATTTTAATAATTGGAAATATGAACTTAGTCGGTTTTTCATGTATTTACTTTTTCATTTGTTTGCATTTATATATTTTTACTTGTTTTGAGATTTCCCTTTGAAACCACTTAGTGTATTGTACCCACCCAAAATAATAGTGATTTGTATGGTTATACATTATAACCTGATAATATTATTTGGTAACAGTGTCTTTTGTATAATTTTACCTGATACAAAGTGGAAAAATATTGATGTACAGTCTTCAACTGTACATTTTTGATGACACTGCGATTGGCACGAGCGCGCGTCATCATACTTAGGTATTTAATAAATTTCACACATTCTAGCATTTAGTGTGGATTGTAACTAACGAGAAGGAAACATCAGCGGTATAATTATCTGTACAAACTTCGTACAATAAACGTATCGATAGTGATTGTGATCTTTCTCTCCACATTCAAACTGCAAGTGTATAAATCATACATTTTATGGTCCTTCGAGCTTAACTGTGTGAAGTGTCTCTATTTACGATAGCGAATCGGTTCTCCGGTCTCCCACAAGCGGGTCGCCCCGGTTGAATTGAGAAGGCGCATAATATCGTACGTGGAGCGCGAACGCAGTAGAAACCAACGACTATTCAAGTTGCTGAGGATTGCGGAAATCTCTTGAAACTACAAGAACGGATCCTTGGGTACTTGTAAGGAGAACAACTACGCTCATCGGTCGCTGTCAACTACGTGATTACGAGCTATCCAAACCGGCTGCTAGAAGAAATCTGTCAACTAAGATACGCTTCTGGTAGTTCTAACTCAACGCTACGCTTTATCAGCCAATAAAGCGACTACAAGCAAATTAACCAACGAACTAACAATCAACAACATGGAGAAACTAGAGCTTCAGTCAACATGTTTTCAAAACATCAAGACCTTGTGTGTTAACTATCGCAAGGACTCTGAGGCCCGCAAAACTGCAGACTATCTGAACAAACGCTTGTCCTCGCTAGAAAGCCAATGGGAGGATTTTGATAGCAGAAACGCTCTTTTAGTCCTGGAACTGGAAGACAAAACAATCAACTATTTCGCGGATGATATCTATGGAAAAACAAAGGAAATGTACTTGACAACTAAACAGGATATCATAAACAAACTGTCAGACTTGACGAAAAAACAGAACGTGAGGTTTGACTTAGCTGGGACGTCAGGTGACGTTCAAGCCGCTCAAGTTGATGGCGGAGACAGAGTGCAACTTCTACTCAACAAACAAGAATGTAACTTTAATGCCATATACCGAGCCATTGCAAAAATCAACAACGCTTCAATTGAAGAAAAATGGGAATTAGAAGACCATCTTAACACCCTAAACTCAAAATGGGAATCCATCGACAAACTCCATTGGGAAATTGATTTCCTAGTGAAGGGATCGAACGAACGCTACTACGAGACTTATACCGATGTCGAACAAAAATACGACGAGCTGAAAAAACGTCTGAACTCCAAGCTTTGGTCGACCGTTCACTTCTCAAAATCGGCACCTAAAATCGAAATTCCGGAGTTTTCAGGAAACTACAGTCAATGGATCTCGTTCAAAGATCTCTTCCTGGAGGCTATTCACAAGAACCCGATGATCAACACCGCGCAGAAAATGCAGCATCTGAAAACAAAGCTGCGAGGTGAAGCGGAGCGATTGGTACAACATTTAACCATTAGCGCTGATAACTACAACTCCTGTTGGGAAATTCTAAATCAGCGTTATGATAATCGTCGACTGCAATTTTCATCATTTATGAATAGCATGATACATCTTCCGAACATACAAAACCCGGACTCTTTCAACTTGAAGAAAATGCATGACGTAATCACTGAATGCATGAACGGAATATCCAACATTGGCATCGACACATCAACGTGGGGTCCGATGATAGTGCACATCATGTCACTTAAACTGGACTCTAACACGCTAAGTGACTACATGAAAGAAAATCAAGATCACCGTGAGATCCAAAACTTGAGAGATTTTCTGTATTTTCTCGAAACTCAATTCATGGCATATGAATCAATGAAGTCTGCTAAGAAAGGAACTCCAACAACTTCAACTGAAAAATCGCCAAACTGGAAATTTAACAAGCAAAACAGCGGGAAAAAACATAACTTCTCTTACAAAACTTGTAATTATTACGCCAAACAACAAAAATGCCCACACTGCAATGGAGGTCACGTGTTAATGCAATGTGACAAATTCCTAGAAATGGACTTCGGCAAACGAAACATCACCGTTTCGAAACTGCAGCTCTGCAAAAACTGTTTATTTAGCCACGGAAACGAAGAATGCAAATCTACAAAAACATGTCGAGAATGCAATTTAAAACACCACACCTTATTGCACAACCCAGGTCAGAAAAATACAACATCGACTAAATACAACAAAGAAAAGATTTCATCATCTACATCGGCATCTCAACAACATACGTCGAATCACGTAAATACGATGGACATGGAAGTCTTATTAACGACCGTGCAACTTAAGGTCCAGTCTCTAGATGGGACTCATGTGAAACTACGAGCTCTTCTCGACCAAGGTTCTCAAGTGAATTTAATCACTGAGAACGCCGCTCAACTCCTTCGTCTTCCACGATCGAACGTCAACGCTTGCGTAACCGGAATCGGAACTGTGTCAGGCGATTGTAGAGGACAACTCAACCTTACATGCAAATCGATTCACTCCGATTATTATTTTACAACTCAAGCGCTTATTATGAAGAAGCTAACGAACAACATACCTACGAAAACTGTAGGTAAAATTGAATGGCCGCATTTGATGAACTTGAAACTAGCCGATCCAGACTATAACATTTCCAGCCAAATTGATATCTTGTTGGGAGCTGATGTATATTCGCAGATCATTTTGGATGGAGTCCTGAAAGGAAACAACCAATCCCCTGTTGCACAACAAACGAAAATAGGGTGGATTTTATGCGGTAAAACAAAAATAACTTTTAACTGCAACGTAGCATTAATCAACTTGGAAGAACTAACAAAATTCTGGGAAACCGAAGATATCCAACTTTCAAAGGACATTTCCAAGGACGACCTATGTGAAAAGTTCTATACGGAAACCGTAGAACGTTCTCAAGATGGATCATACATCGTAAAAATGCCACTTTCTACGAACTTTGAGGAACGATTGGGAAAATCCAGATCAGTGGCCGTCTCACAATTTCTTCAATTAGAGAAACGTTTTGAAAGGAAACAAAAACTCTCAATCATGTACCGGACATTCATTGAAGAATACATTGAACTCGGTCATATGAAGCATACAACTCAGGTTTCACCTATCAGCTGTTACCTACCACATCACGGCGTTTTGAGGGAAAATTCAACAACTACAAAGCTAAGAGTTGTATTCAACGCATCTCAGAAAACTTCTAGTGGCTACAGCCTTAACAGCCTCATGGAAAAAGGTGCCAATCTTCAACAAGATTTACAGGCACTTATCCTTAAGTGGCGGACGTATAAGTATGTTTTTACTGCGGACATCGAGAAGATGTATCGTTGCATCTGGATGTCTGAAGAACAACAAGATCTTCAAAGGATCATCTGGCGAGCTTCGCCTGATCAACCCTTACAAGATTGGCGTCTATGCACGATCACTTACGGAGTTAAAAGCGCGCCTTGGCTAGCCATACGCACTCTGAAACAGCTTGCCATTGACGACGGACACAAGCATCCCGAAGCTGCCAAAATACTTCAAACGGAATGTTATGTAGATGACGTCATAAGTGGCCACAACTGCGTCGAGGAAGCTCAAAAACTACAACAATCCCTTATTCAACTTCTGAGAGGAGGGGGAATGAACTTGCGCAAATGGTCAAGCAATCACCACGCCATACTTGAAAACCTAAACGAAGATCAAATCTCGAAGCAGAGTAACTTTGACTTCAAATCAGACGAAACGTCGAAAACATTGGGGCTCGGGTGGAACCCGTCAAGCGATACCTTTCACTTCAACTGGCGGGTACCACAAACAAAGCGACTGACAAAGAGATCTTTACTCTCAGAGATTTCAAAATTCTACGACCCCTTGGGGTGGCTTTCCCCAGTAACGGTCAAGGCCAAACTACTATTCCAGAAACTCTGGATCAGTAAACTAGGCTGGGATGATGAAGTGCCCAGCGATGTAGAAACAGAGTGGATAAAACTCAATGGAGAACTGACCTACATCAGAACCATGAAGTTAAAAAGATGGATAAGCGATACGCAACAACGCGTAGAATTACTCGGCTTTTGTGATGCAAGCGAAAAAGCTTACGCTTGCGTTATTTACAGTCGAGTACAGTCGAACATAGAACAAGGCCAACCAATAATAACGCTTCTCGTCGCAAAAACAAGAGTGGCACCATTGACACAAAAAACAACCCTGCCCAGACTGGAATTATGCGGCGCAGTTTTATTGGCTAACCTGATGGAAAAAACTAAAGCAGCACTAGCTGGATTCAGCACTTCTGTACAGGCGTGGTCCGATTCTCAAGTGGCGTTAGCCTGGATTCAAGGCGATTCCTCGAAATGGGAACCATATGTAGCCAATAGAGTTACGAAAATCAAACATGTAATCCCCGCTGCTCAGTGGAATTACGTGAAGTCCGAAGATAATCCAGCCGACTGTGCTTCTAGAGGACTACTGCCAAGCAAACTAATGAGCTACAATTTATGGTGGCAAGGTCCTGATTTTTTAACGAAACAAGAACATTCTGAAAACATTCCGTGCTCATTTCAAACAATCATCGACTACGCACATCATGTGGAAACGAAACAAATAACTCAACATCAGCAAAACTTCATAAGTTATTTGTTGAATAAACACAGTTTAATGACAATAATAACTCGAGTCGTCGCATGGATACAACGATTCATTGTTAGCACGCGCTACAAAATGAAACCAGAAGCTATCTACCTAACTACAAGCGAACTGACTGCAGCGAAAATAATGATCATCATGTATGTGCAACGAATGGAGTTCGATCTCGAGTACAAACAACTTAACAGAAATGAAGACATATCAAAAAGGAGCTCTATGTTTAAACTAAATCCCTATTTGGACGATAAAGGGATTATTCGCGTCGGAGGGCGACTGAAGAACTCTAGTATGTCGCCTGAGATGAAGAACCCCATCATCATACCACACAAGGGACGACTCACGCAACTTTTGATTGAACAAGCACATTCCCTCACACTACACGGCGGAGCCCGGCTGACTTTGATGTATCTTAGACAGAGATACTGGATTGTCGGCGGAAATAGAGCAGTCAAAACTTTACTTCAAAAATGTGTCCGCTGCCATCGCTTCAACAAAACAGATAGCCACCAACTAATGGGAGACCTACCGCGCCAAAGGATAACTCCCTGTCGGCCATTCACGCATACAGGTGTGGATTTCGCCGGACCCGTGGATGTCAAGCATAACAAGGGTCGAGGCGTCAAAACATCGAAAGGATATATCTCGATATTCATATGTATGGCTACAAAAGCCGTTCATATAGAGCTTGTATCAGACCTTACCACGGAAACCTTTATAGCGGCCTTCCAGAGGCTGTGCGCGAGGCGCGGCACCCCAAAGCATATGTACTCAGACTGTGGCACAAACTTTGTCGGAGCTGCAAGAGTGCTTCGTGAAGAATTCGAACTATTCAAACAAATACTTAACCCTGAAGTCTTCAGTGACCTAGCAAAACTAGAGGTCGAGTGGCATTTCAATGCACCAGCTTGGCCCAGCGCAGGCGGCCTTTGGGAGGCTGCCGTGAAGTCAATGAAGCACCATCTACGAAGAGTATTGGGCACTCAAAAACTTACCTACGAGGAGTTCGCTACACTGTTGGCCAAGATAGAGGCTTGTTTAAACTCGAGGCCACTGTGTCCTCTGACCGAAGATCCAGAAGAGTTCAACAACTGCCTGACCCCTGGACATTTCCTTACAGGAAGCCCAATATTGTCATTGCCGCTATCAGATTACAATGATATGAACATTGACTTACGCCGCAGATGGCAACTTTGCGAAAAAATGTTTCATCAATACTGGAAAAATTGGTCAAGCGAGTATTTAACTACGCTACAAACTCGCAGCAAGTGGAATAAGCCCAACAAAAACATCAAGAAAGGTGACATTGTACTGGTGAAGGAAGATAATCTGCCACCGGGAAAATGGGCTTTGGGACGCGTTATGGAAACTCATCCTGGATCCGATGGCTATGTTCGAGTCACAACCATCAAAACTCAAACGGGAACCATGAAACGCCCAGTGGTCAAACTATCACCATTGCCCTTGGACACAGAAATTGAAGCGGAGAGAGATGAACAAACGAGCAAGAAAGCGAAACCTCAAACGAACGGAAACAAGCTTATTGCCACATTACTCTTAACAACATTGACATTGTTTACATTTATATCAGGAGCCTATGGGGTCAGTGACACCGAGCGCATGACTACCGGCGCCGGCGCTCGGATTACGAACTTGAAACCAGAGCGGCCTGTTTATTATGACACTGTCGGAAAAATGCAAGTAGTACACGATGAATGGATGTTAATCATGTACTACAACTTAACTAACTACTGGGATGGAGTACAACGAACCGAAACCTTCTTTGAGAATCTAAAGAACATGTGCTTGCAAACTAAGCTACAACCCTGCCGAACTACTATGGAACAGCTGAGTCATGAAATGGAGCTGCTGAGCTATTACAACTCCGTACTGATAAATCCGCATAAACATCTTAGCAACAGAAAGAAACGTGGTTTAGTGAACGGAGTCGGCTACATAGCTAACAGTTTGTTTGGTATACTGGATCAAAGCTTTGCTGAGAAATATCAGAATGATATAAAATCACTTCAAAACAACGAAAAATACCTACTAACTCTGATTAAGAACCAAACAACTATAGTGGAATTAGAAAATCATGTTTTGAAGAAAAGCGAAGCCAATATTCAGCGTCAATTTAATAGCATAGAAGGCTTCGTCAATCAGACCAACATGAACTTAGCATCCATCGAAACGGAAATGAAAATAATTTCAGCAACAACTTATTTCAACTCAGCCTCCCTGAACGCATATCTTCTGATCAACAGTTTGAAGACTTTTCAAGAAATGCTGTTTAACACCCTAACAAACGTCTATCAAGGACACATAGATGTTCATCTGATCACACCGGTACATTTAATTGAACAACTAGGTGAAATATCGAGAAATCTTCCAAAAACTGTGTCATTGCCGATTGAAAACTACAACGAAAACATCAAGAAGGTGTACAAGCTGATAAACGTAAAAGCACGAGTAACGGAAAGCTATTTTATTTTTGAAGTGCAAATACCACTCGTATCTAACGAAGATTACGTCATCTACCAAGTAGTACCGCTGCCGTTTACAAAGGCAGAAGAAACTACTACGAAATCCGTGTATGTTCAGACAACATCCAAGTACATAGCTGTCAATCTCAGAAAGAACGCCTATATTTTGCTGACTGAAGATAACTTCAAACAATGTGTACTACAAGGGTCACTCAACTTTCTTTGCAAGAACAATTTACCATCTTACGATTTGCATAGTACCAAAGCGCCATGTGAAGCCAAACTGCTGTCGCATCAAAACAACGCGCCGTGTAACATAGCGACTACTGAATGCAAGGATAAATGGATCGAGTTACACGCACCGAACAGCTGGTTGGCAATATGCTGTAATACGTGCTCATTACGTACAATATGTGATAATGACATTGCATCGCACACCATAACGTCATCGAGTCTAGTGACGTTATCCCAAGGATGCGCCCTGCAGTCGAAAGACTTAACGATCTACGCTCATCGCCAGTACAACAGCCATATGAAGATGGACTACGAGTGGACAGTTCCCTCTTTGGATACGTCTATAAACAACATTGTGAACTTATCACACAACTACCTTTCAAACACACATCATTTTTCGTCGACAGAGATTGAAATTTCAAAGATTGAGAAAAGAATTAAATTCCAGAAGGAAAGTGAAACGCAACAAACAACAGTAACGATACATGATATTCATCAATATGTTATCAGCTATTTCCTATTGGCCGCCGCCATCTTAACGGCATTCGTGGTGGTTGGGAGGAAGCGCTGTCGACGCCGTTTTAAAAACTCAACTGTTGCGCAACAGCGCCATCATGAAGATATTGAACTTCAAGTCATCGAGAGGAAAGAACCAACCGAAACGTCATCGCCGAGCAAGGACAACAACGCGGGGTCTGGCACCAGGACGTCTCGCCGAAGCTCCAGCAACGGAATTAGGAACATTGCTTTCGATTTTAATTAATTGCTTTATTAATTGTTCTACTCTGTGATGATCTTTCCTTTTCTCGTATGTATACAACCATTCTTTTGGGGTTGCCAAGATGTACAGTCTTCAACTGTACATTTTTGATGACACTGCGATTGGCACGAGCGCGCGTCATCATACTTAGGTATTTAATAAATTTCACACATTCTAGCATTTAGTGTGGATTGTAACTAACGAGAAGGAAACATCAGCGGTATAATTATCTGTACAAACTTCGTACAATAAACGTATCGATAGTGATTGTGATCTTTCTCTCCACATTCAAACTGCAAGTGTATAAATCATACAATTGAAGCTTAGATACTTTTACTTGTTTAACATAATATTGCTATTTCATACTTGGATATTTTTACTTGAGAACTTTTTCTAATAATAATGTCGGTTAGATAATTTTACTCAGCTTATTTAGGTGGTAAAGTATGGCGCCTCGATAATATTACTCGTGCAAAAAATATAATTTCTCGTCGCTTAGGAACTGCGCGAATTCAAAATACGTCGCATGACTATGCGCAAATATCGCGCGCCGCGCATCGGCAGAATGAAATTCAGCCGCCGGGCGTCGCTTAGTAAGGACGTTCGTCTCAAATCGTCTCCGTTTGGGCTCATAAGAATGGTCGCAATGAGTATGACGTGTTTGGTAGATGGTTACTAATAATATATTTTGATCTAATAATTGAAATAGGAACTAAATGTTATTACATTTAAACAAGTTAAATTAAATAAAAATAATAGATACCCTCGACACAAAATAACCGTTTAAAAAGTAAAAAAAATAACAAATAATGTTCGTTGGCCCTATTTTGATTTGATCAAAATGTGACGTTGTGATCGCGTCAGGAGACCAAATAATGAAAAAATATATAAAATTGCAGGAAAGCTTGGTGACAATATAATAATAATAGTCATCCATGCCGCTTTCAGTAACGGCGACTTATGTTACTGTTTCTGTTTTTTCGATGTTATAGCTCTTATATGACTTATAATCCCTATTTTAGCGGTAAATACACGAGCACAATGGGCACATGTTAGAGCACCGTTCACGTAATTAAATTGCAGGTGTGAGTGCGGTCTCATTGTTAGCAGCTGGTCTCGTATCTCGTCTAGTTCACACCTTCTCTCGTTTTCAAATGCGTAAACATTACGCTTCACCACCGCCACTCAAGACAGTTCTCTGCTAGTGATTCCCAATGAGAGGGTTCAATATTGCATTTGTTCACATGTCTTTTCTGAACGTCCTTGTACCTGTGGAACTGCCCACCGCATTTCCACTTGCCATCCTGGAGCTCAGAAAAGAAAATGCGCTTCAACCACTCTCTCATTGGGCATCCGAGATTCGTGCCTACCTACACCATCGCAGATGGTGACACATCAGGTACCTAGGCCTCCATTCCACAGATATATTAGCTCGTTGTAGCACCTCTGTATTCCTGACATAATTTGATCATTTGATGTTCAAAATGTCGCGGAGGCCCTTGACATTGAATCGATCGAGCGTGCGTATCTGACGGCGGTATAAGCACCACGTCTCAGAGGTATACAAAAAATTTGGTAGAACAAATAGCCATGTACACTTTGACTTTGGTGCTAAGTTTAATGTCATGGGATCGGAATACCCTGACCCGAAGTTTTCCGAAAATAACTGATGAAGCACCAATTCTGCTGTTGATCTCCGCATCAATCTGTGGCTATTTTTGTACTCCCTAGATTTTTAAACTTCTCTACCTACTTCACAACTTCACCGCCTAGTTGCACATTTAGGGATACACGATCTGACGCGTAAGTAGGCGCCAGCACACAACCTTGGTTAGCCCCACAAGTTACTGTGAACTATTCCGATTGCTCACCATTCACAGCCACACAGCACCTCATGTCATACATCATGTAAAGAAAAAGCCTTAGCATTGTGAGGAACTTATCCGTACATCCTAGTTTTGCCAAGACTACCCACAGTGCCTCTCGATGTCCGCTGTCAAAGGCCTTTTCCAGGTCAACAAACGGAAGAAGAGGTGGTTGTTGTTGTTCTCTGATTTTTCCTGGATTTTTCATAACGAGAACATTGCTATGCACCTTTACTAGGACGAAATTCAAATTGGGTCTCGAGTAGAAGAGCCTCGAACATTTGAGTGAGCCGGATGAGAAGCACTCTGGCAAAAAAATCCAGCGGTTGAGAGTAGCGATATGCCCCTGTACGAGTTACAGTCTACTCGATCTCCTTTGTTTTTATAAAGAGAGTAAATACGTGACATCTTAAAATCCGAAGGGATTTGCTTTTTATATCCCACGTCAAAAGATTAAAGATGACGTGCCATATCGCCTCGTGCAGCCCTTCTCCGCCGTACTTCTGCAGCTTTTCAGGGATATTGTTAATACCAACCGCCCTTTTATCATGTTGGGCCTTGATGGCATTGACCACCTCTTCCAGCGCCAGAGGCTCATCAAGAGTTTCAACTCGCGGATTTCCTGGCAATTAGTCTATGAAATTAATATCAGCTGATAGGTCTACATTAAGCAGTTTGTTGAAATACTTTCTGCCCATCTTTGTAGTACATCCAACATAGGAGTAATATAAAATACCCCGGTCTCGAGACGTGACGCGTTTGTCAAATAAAAATAGAGCCAAAATACACTATTTGTATTTTTTTACTTTTTAAATATTTTTTGTCGAGGGATTTTACGTTTGAATTCAGTTTTTAATTATTAATAAAGGTTTTTTTAATACAATAAAAAGATAATTATGTCATTTATTTCCGCATGTGAATATAATTTTGAATACTTTGGTTAAATAATTATCAGTTCCGGAGGGTGGTTTAGAGTAATTTCTTTGACTTAGATATATTTTCTTCAGATAAAAATCATATTTCATAATATTAAGATAAATTGACCTGATTTATTATAAACGATAACATCGTGTTAGATACATATTCCTGTATCGAAATTCCAAACTGTGTGACGTTGTTTACTTTTACTTGTTACTGCAAACCTTTCAGTGGTAACTTAGATAATTTTACCTGTTTATGAAATAAGGTAAATTTTATCTAAGCGACATAAACTACTATCTATATCAGTGTTAGGTGACTGCTATTAATATGGTGGATAGCTATTAAAAAAATATTATTATGTCTGTTAAAATCTTTTAAATCCAACAATTACGTGAGAATATACGATTTTTTTTCTAAAATTTAGAACTTTAAATCACTCTCCTGTAAAATTTGCTCTAAGGCGCTTAGTAAGTTTTGCCTTTCAAGCGTCGATATAAAAATCAATCGTTGTTCGTTAGTCTCGCTAAAACTCGAGAACAGCTGGACCGATTTGGCTAATTTTGGTCTTGAATTATTTGTGGAGGTACAGGGAAGGTTTAAAAGGTCAAAGTCACTATTACACGTGGACGAAGTTGCGGGCACAGCTAGTTATAAAATATTTTTTTGATACTTTTTTCATGGAGTAGATTGAGAAATTTTCTTGGAGTAGGTAGGTACTCTAGAAATAACCCATTTCGTCTAAGTCCGTTAGTATTAACAGTTTTTGTGTGATAATAGTCAATGAGTGCATAAAATTAGCTGATTACTATAGTTTCAGTAAGTGACCGCGTAACCATGGAATAGGATGCGCGCGGTCTGGCGGCGACCCAAGCCACAGTCGCAGTTAAATACATTACTAGATAACTCGCAGCCCGACAAACAAACTGTGATTAAACGTTACGAATAACGAAACTTATCCATAGTTCGAACCGTCAGTATTTTTTTCAGTTATGGCTTCGCACGATTTGTGCATTTCGCCAGTGTCAAATATTTTATTGTTTATGTATTTCTTATGTTCACAATAGGAAAGTAATAGCATTTAAGCGATCTTCGTGGTCAAGTAGTCAAGTCGACTATTTACATAGTCAAAGTCACGATTCAGTAAAGTGGTGGACGCTTGACTAAAACGTCCTGGGAGTTTTGGAAAAAATGCGAAGTGACACGTTTTTAGAGTTTATAATTATCTTTTGCCAATACTCGTGCATGTTACCGAACACTCAATGATTAAAATATTCCACCAATATTACACATGAACACTCGAAAAAACACAACTTTGAGAGAAAAATACAAAACCTACACCGTCTAATCGGATTTCCGCTAAAACTCCGTCATCCGTCATCCATCCGTCAAATAAGGCAAGCATGAAAATTTTAATGGTTCGTGTCGTTAACGTATCGATCAAGGTAACCATTCGCGCACGCATCTTGTCGCTATTGCAAAGCGCTGATCAAATCTAAAACGAATTTGACAGTAATTAACGTATCGAATACTTTCTCAATAGAGGTTTCTGCTCGTCCTACAGGATCTTCATACAAAGCGCACGGTGACGCGTAGTAGGTAGGTATAGTAGTACCCAACTGATATGGCTTACCGATGTACCTGCGCAGAAGATGAATTTTCAAAGCGCGGGAAATGCTATTGACCGCTATAATATTGGTCGGCAGCCGCCGCCATCTTAGCGAGCTTAGAGTGAGATGGAACTAACAGCTGCAGTGTATTATGAACCTTATAATAGTGACCTTAGGTTGATTGTAAGTTTTAAGCATTCTTTCGTTAATCTTCGGACCATACTTTCTTTTCTGCGCGAACGAAGATTCACGACGCGCCTTATAAGTTGGGTACTAGTATACCTACATTTCTATAGTAAACGTGGTGACGAGGCGTACGGAATGACGAAGTTATTTAGGTCCTTTGTCAATTTTCCGGTTAACTTTTCCAATTTTTCTTTCCTTAACTACCTTATTCGGACTATAACGGACATTTAAAAAAATATACAAGGAAATTGGTCCAGGCTTTTTGAAGTGATGCGTCTACCAATGATGAGCATTTTGTTATAATACTTAAACTGAGATACTTATTACATATTTTATTTTATACTTTATTAGTTGGTACCCGCGACTTCGCCTGCGCAGGATTAATATTTCGAGTACCTAGCTATTATGGCTATAATGGCTTACACATAAGATATAGACTGTGGCTGGCTTTTTTGTAGGACTGTTTAAGATAAACATTCCCATCATACATTACATAATAATATGTGTAACTCTAGCGGTTTTCGCGGCGCACGCTCTGAACAGCTCGCAGATGGTAGATTTTTTCCTTCTTACTTGACACTTATCATCATATTTTGGACAATACACACAATATCTTTATAAATTGTAGCCTATGTGTTATTCTGATATAATAAGCTATATTTTTTGTTAAGTTTCATTAAAATCCATCAGTAGTTTTACGTGAAAAAGTAACAAACATCCATCCATCCATATTCCATATTCATGTTCCATCCATATTCCAAAAATATCCATAGTTGGATATTTTTAACTATATTGACTTGGTATTTTTTATTTATAAGTAAAAAGAAAATGTCTTACCAAGTACTAAAAGTGCGTGGATACCCATAATCGCCGCGAGAGTGCTTTTGTGGAAGGGTTTCGTGGTATATATATCGTACAGTATATTTTTACTATCTACATCCTGCGATTTCACTCGTGTAACTCATGGGGTTTTATAGTGTAGCTTTCCATTAGTAAAATAATTTTCTAAATCGGATCAATAGTCCTGCAGGTCACCTCGCACAAACAAACAAACATTACAATAATAATAATAATAATTCAGCCTGTAACTGTCGCACTGCTGGGCAAAGGCCTCCCCTCACTTTCGTGAGGAGGATTAGGCCATAATCCACCCCGGGGGCCCGGTATGGATTGGTCAAAGGACAAAAAAATTACAAAATTACAGACATAATAATCAATACAACTTAACTTACATTATTATTTAAAAAACACTGCCAACAAATCATAATATTATAACAAACATGTGAAGTAACGGTTAAACGCGTTGTTAATTAACTAATGAAGCATTGACAAACTAATCGATCATGCGATTCAAGCAATCTTTAGATAGGTTTACCTAAAAGGGGGGGGGGGATAAACCCACGTAGGGGTGATATAAAAGGGGATAGGAGAGCGTACAGTGGTCACACACGGCTGTCATAATGGGGCGTCAAACGGCATTGGGCATATTAGGTGAGAATATCATGAATCATCATCATCATCATCATCATCATCATCATCAATGATCAAAAATGCAAAAAGTTGAATCTTTTTAAAACAATAAACGTGCGTAGTTATTCAGAAAAATATACTGTATTTGAAATAAGCAATGGAGCGGGCAAGGGAGAGAGCTATGCTCGGAGTTTTTTTGCGCGATAAAATCCGGAACGTAGATTTTCGCCAATGAACTAAAGTCTACGACATAGCTCTCAGGGCTTGCAAGCTGAACTGGCAATGGGCAAGCCACATCGCTCGTAGAACTGACAACTGATGGGGAAGAAAGGTTCTATAGTGGCGACCGCCGACTGGAAGACGCAGTGTAGGTCTCACTTCACTTTCTTGAGGATGATTTTGTCATGCCGCAGCACGGGGCCTTATGACAATTCCCGTTTATTTTTTCCAGCACTCATAGCGTCCGTGGCTGCGGCACCAACACCGCAGTTCCCCTTCCCGTGCTCACTCCCCCCTCCCCCTCCGTACCCGTCACCATATCCATCACCTTTCCCATCACCGAGCCAGGAACCGTACGAGCCGAGCGCACCGTGTAACCCGTCTGACCCATACAATCTACCATGTGAGTTTGTGACCCAGATTTAGCATTGGAAATTTCGTTTTGTCGACTTCTAGTTAAAGGGGTTTCTTGAGATGGAAAGACTTATTCGAGTTATAAAATACGTATTCGGTACTGAGAGCTGATCAAAATGAGCCCAAGCACAATCATTCTACTGCAGATTCAGATTAGCTCGCACCATAAGTGATGTACTGTTATTGGAACACGATAGACAAAGTTTCCAACTCAATTGCTCAACTGGAGTTAGATCAAAATTGACTTAGAAGTTTCGACCTTAACACGCAGCCATAAGCACTGTAAAACACCACGCATTTATTCCAGCACCATGCGGCGACGGTCAGATCACAGTCCAGATGTTGAAGAACTCAATACCCGAACGGCTTCGCTCCATCGGCTTCCAAGAGATCCCGGTGCCAGGCGGCACGTTTTACGTCTCACCTTCCCCCGATGTGCTGATCCAGCCGCCCCCTATCCTAGTTCGCCCCCCGCAGCAGCAGCCAATCACCCCCCCTGCCATCACCGTCCAGCTGCCCTGCCCGCCCCCTGTAGTACCCAGGCCAATTCTGGTGAGGCCTGCTGCGTTAGCACCGATTACGCCTCCGCCTGTGCTCGCGCGGCCTTCCGCCCTGCCTCCAATTCAGCCTCCAACGATCCTCATAAAAGTGCCTAAGCTAGATCCGATCCTGCCGAGACCTATCAGCGTGCAGCAGCCGCAACCTGGACCGATAGAGCTTCCTCAGATCGTGGTCAGACAGCCTCAGCCGCCAGCCATCCAGCCCCCCACGGTACGCGTCCAGGCGTCCGCTCTGCAAGGCCGAGTGGACAATGCAGCCTCCAATTTCGGTGGAACAAGTGATGGCTCCAACTTTTACGGGACAGGGGGTGATGGCTCCAGTTTTCTTGGGACGGGATGTGGCTCCAGTATTCCAGCAGGATACGAGTCTGGTTATGCAGACGGGGCGGGATGTGGGTCCAGTTTTCTTGGGGCGGGATGCTCAGAGCCTGGCTATGCTGGCGCAGGGTGCTCCGCTTGTGGACAGTCTGATCCGTACCCGTCTCTGATCTCGTCATTACCATCTCCCTGCTCTTGTGCGTAAACGTAGATACCCCATTTAAGTGGTTTTAGTAACAACTTTGGACACTTCCTCTGACATCTGAGGTATGCGTAGTGAAAGAGTTGTCAATAATTATTTTTTGAGAAAGTATCATCATCTTGGAACTAGCCATCTAGGTACCGGAATATAGAATTTAGTTTGTTAACAAGTTTGGAAATACGCGTCATTTTAAGTACCTATCCTAAGTGATTCAATCGGTTGAACAACAAACGGGAAGATCCAAACAGCTGATCAATCTCAGAAAAAGAAGCAATTTGTTAAGATCCAAACTGCTGATCAAACAATTGATCAACTTTTATGAAGATATTTTTATCCAAACTGTTGAATCTGTTGTTCAATAAATTGATACAGGATGGCAAGTTGGACGGGGCTGCTACGTTACAAAGCATAAGGTTGTCAAAACCACAAAAGAGGTGTCAACGAAAACTCAGTTTTTACGAACGAAATAACATGGCTAGGTTAATCTGGAATTCCGATTAATTTATTAAGATATTAATTAGTACCCGTACGTATTTTAGTTGTATAGAGTGCTTGCAAACGTAACCTTAACTATGTATAATGTATATTGTATGAAAATTAAATATTATACTTATCGAATTTTGGTTTCATTATTAAAATTATTATTCTTACCTTTTGTCTACATAGCTATGTTTAGGGTTCCGTACCCATAGGTTTAAATGGGACCCTATTGCTAAGGCTTTGCTGTCCGTCTGTAACCAGCTCAGATTCTCATGAACCGTCATAGTTAGACAGTTGAAATTGTCACAGACGAAGTATTTCTGTTGCCGCTTTATCAAAAAACACAAAAAAACTAAATAAAATAAATACTTAATTTTTCAGTGAAACTCTATCCCAGTTTCATTAAGGGAAGCTTTGGATATCACATAGCCCTCTTCGTAAGGAATCGTACACAAAACCAACTATCTCTAACACTTCACTTCTGAAGTTATGAAATTGTCCAAACTAAGGACTATCGGCACGTATGTCCCCAACGTCCCTAACGAAGTGTTTGGAGACGTGACCGGAATCTAAGGGGAGAGTGGGGGTCGGTCGAGAAATGATACCGTTTGGAAATAATGACGCTTGAGGGATGTTTGACTCGTGAGGTGAATTGCGTTTACAGGGGCTCACTATGACGTCTTATTGCGATCCAATTGAGAGCCTAAACGGAATCGTTTCACTTTAAATAATAGTTATACATGTCTTTCGATATCATTTAGGTAGACGTCGATGCCTTTAGATTTAAAATCAACCTGAATTGAGCGTCGAGATGTCACAACAAGACGTCACGGTACGAATAAGTAGTAAAACGATTCTGTTTAGGTCCTCAATTGGATCGCGATAAGACGTCATGGTAAGCCCCGTTACGTATGATGTAAAGGCGCATTTAGATGGGGTAAGTTACTTGCACGTTTTGAGGCGAGTACTCGTACACTACTTGCGAGCAATTATTATACGAATTAAGTAATATTTCTCAGTGCTTCCTTTATATAATCATAATTTATATACATTAAAGCAAGGGATTTTGGCCATTATTTCTTCTGAGAAAATGCCAAATCATATCTATTTTTATGATATAATTATTCATAATATAATTATTATGAACCATATCTATTTATATTTCTATTTTTATTTTTATAAAAACGTAGCCCCATACTAGGATTGCTCCTGTATCGTGGGTACCGCTTACAGACATATAATTTCACATACACATCACACCCAGACCAGAAACAAGTATTTGTGGATCGCACAAATATTTGTTCCGGGCGGGAATCGAACCCGCTACCCCTAGCGCAGCAGTTTGATTGCTCGGCCACTACGCCAAAAGAGCCGTCATAATATTACTTATTACTCGATGTAGATAGCTGTTTTTGCATTTTTATCATGCACACAAATTTCGGGAAGCTGTCCCGTTCAACATTTTATAAAACACTTATATTTTTTTTAGGTTTTAGTTTGTTTATAATGTAACTCGTGCTAGACGGACCGACAAAATCGTCTTCCATTCCTCTCCATCCAAAGGTTGTCTGAAAGAGGTTGCTGTTAGCAATAAGGCCACCCATTGTACCTTGGCTTATCGTGTGTTAAGTAAATACTTTTGCTTTGTATGCTTGGAGTGCAATAAAGATTTGTTATCTCACCTAATCCTATTATTTGCCTAATTTCTTGAGTTAATTTTAATTAATTATATTATAAACTGATTCACAAAGAAAACAATCAATATACTCGCAACGGCTACATTAACCACTTCACTAATAGGGCAGTTGAGAACTTTTGAGAATTTTAATTCCCATCTGCCAGTAAGGGTGTTTAATTATCAATCCATGCCACATCGCTATCCGAGCTGAGAACGTTTCTGCGTGTCCGATCTACGGCCGAAATTAATAATCAATCCAATCCAAATTTTGCTATCTGGGATTGATATCTCAATCCATTTTTAGGGTCAAACGTGCCAATAACCGATCCGTGGATTGGTTTATAAAGGCACGCAGATTGGAAATCGATCGAACGATAGGCAGCAATCCAAGATCGATTTCAATCTTGGATAGGAGATACAATATTACTCTCGGCTGCTAGTTGCACGGACGGGAGCCGTGCCACTAGATCGTACTTATCTTCGTATTATATATAAATTAAGTGTCACGTTGTTTGTCCGCGATGGACTCCTAAACTACTTAACCGGTTTTAATCAAATTTGCACACCGTGTGCAGTTTGATCTAACTTGAAAGATAGGGTAGCTTACATCTCAATTTATAGTCGCAATAACAAACACCTTAGCCACAGCAACGCGTGGCCGTGTCTGCTAGTTTAAGTATAATTGTAAATTTTCAGAAATACTTGAAAATTAAATATTTCAATAACTTATGATGGCTCTTATTCAATATTTTATAATGCACATAATGCGATGATTAATCTGAAGAAAAAAGTACAATTTCCAATTAAAACAACCGTTTCTCTTCCATGGAACCCTAAAATATCAAAAGCCGCATGAAATATGTTGCCAGCCGGCACGGAGCACTAAAACTCAAATTATCCCAAAGATAGATGTGTTCTGGTAAATGTTCGTATGAAATTATTGGGCACCCGTTTCACTCGACCTAGACATCCCTTATATAAATTATATAAAAATGAATTCCTGTGTGCCGAGTGTGAGTTTTGACAATTTCTTTACGCGCTCGGTCCGTTTAGCGTAAACTTGAAATTGTATGGAATAAGAGCAGCGCCATCGAGCGTCAGTCAGTCAGTCACTAGATGGCGCTGCTCTTATTCCATACAATTTCAAGTTTACGCTAAACGGACCGAGCGCGTAAAGAAACTGTCAAAACTCACACTAGGCACACTGTTTCCTTAGGTCACGGCATTCGCGTGAACGGCTGGACCGATTTCACTAATCATTTTTTGTTGTATTTGTCATTGTCAAAAGAAGGTTCTTATGAAAGAAAAAAATAAGAAACGAGCGCGGAAAATTAGAAAATGTATGAATACTTCGCGACCATGTTAACTTAGAGGGAGAGGGAGAGATATAAGACTGAGAAGGAAAGAGATGGATAGGGAGAGGAGAGAGCGAGAGAGACAGGTAGAGGGAGAGAGATAGAAGGTGAGGAATCTTTTTCCGATCGAAACAATGACAGTCTGTCGGGTCAGCTAGATTTTCATAATATCCATACCTACCGATAGCTCAAAAATTCGAAATTTACTGTAAGTAGGGAATGTTATCGCTCTGTTACAAGTCCAACATTTAAATGACATTAAACAAAGAGAAAATCCGGTCAAGTGCGAGTCGGACTCGCGCATGTATGATTCCGTGCATTATTTTGTAAAACGAGGTAATAAATCGCGTTTTTTGTATGGGAGCCTCTTTGAAATAATTATTTTATTATGTTTTTTAGTATTAGTTGTTATAGCGGCAACAAAAATACATCATCTGTGAAAATGTCAACTGTCTAACTATCACGGTTCATGAGATACAGCCTGGTGACAGACGGACAGACGGACGGACAGCGGAGCCATAGTAATAGGGTTCCTTTTTACCCTTTGGGTACGGAATCCTACAATCTTAAGTCTGGCAGAACCGTATCATTATTTAAAATAACAATTATGAAACCAGTTTAAAACTAAAATCTGTGGAGGGAATCATAATAAACATATATGAGTTGATCAATTATTATTGGTTATGTAATGCATTAGTTTTAGAATATATATATATAAAGTTGATAGGTTCTTTTCAGCATCAGACGACCGAAAAATGGCGACGGGTCAAGTCATATGGTTATCTGGTAAGAATTGTAAATTATATCTCTGAAGTATATTGTATTTACGTATATAAAAAAACAGCATTAATTGCAATAAAAAAACTAAAATTAACTACACCTAAAACATACTCGTATAAATCTAAAAAAACATTTTATATAATAGTTAATAACTAAATATGGTGAATTTGTGACATAAAAAATAAATTACCTATGCGTATATGCCATCATTGTGGAGTTTTTCTTTTAAAGTAATCGGTGATTTGAATATCTTATGACTCATTAATAATACCACGGTAAAAACGTGGTGAAACGTGAGTTTCAGAATTACTCCGGGCCATCTTACCTACCTTTTCCATACCAATTATAACGGAGTTCAATTTAAAGTTCGCACTATAATATCAACTGTTGACTTTAACTTCCAATTTACATAGGATCTAATTAAATTTGCCGAGTTTGAGATACCAGCCCGTATTCGCCGACAGAAAGGCTAAGTAAGGTAATCCACCATAGGTGCCCGGTGCAGCTCAGTGGATAACACACCTGCGAGCGCCTGTAGGTTTCCTCACGATGTTGTCTTTCAGTGAAAAGCGAGTGATAATTACGTACAAATTGTTATGTTTTTGCATAATTCACTATTTATGCAGCGAGCATTAAATTTTCGTCACATTATGCCGGAAGCGCTACGGGCCATAGCTACGTAGCGCTACGAGTTACGCCGCTACGGTGCTACGTATTTAAGAAGCTACGGTGCTACGCCGTAGACTTATAAATCAAATCGTCAGTGGAAAGGCTACTTTGCTTAACCGCCAAAACGGTACTTTCGGGAAAATGGATTTAAAGTTTTTTTTTTTAGAAAAAAAATCATATCTCCCTTGTTTTTTAAGGAAATTAGAATATTTAAATGCAAAATATATTTATATTTTTTTCTTCATATTTACAATACATTCACATTATTGTAGCCCTTTTAGATCGCAAAATAGTAGTCGCTTAAGCAAAAGTATTCCGGTTTTAAGAAAAAAATCATCCAGGAAAAAAATGCTAACCTGCCGTTAATTCACAAACATAATTAATTTAAAATTGCTAATAAATGGCAATAAGCTTCTTACCAGACAGCAAAAATGCTTATGAAATTAAACATTTATGAGTCTTGTACAGAAAAAAATCTTATCGAATGTTTGATCGTTCCATGCCATAATGAAGAATAGCTTAGAAACGATAAGATTCATAAGTTTAATAAGACAACATGCTAACTTGTGCAAACTTATCGAAAATGCAATCAAACGTTACCTTACAGATATAGAATAACCAAACCTTTTATCGATCATACTACTTATCTGCTTACCTGCTGAATAAAAAATGTGCGTATTCGCCCTTATTAATAAAATTAGACAATTATTTATTATAATCATGACTCATCATCATCATCAGTTTGAAGACGTACACTGCTGAACATAGGCTTCCCTCTTAGGCCGCCATACCGAATGACAATTTTCCACTTGTACCCACCGGTTGCCTGCGACTCTTTTGATGTCGTCGGTACATCTAGTGGGAGCCCTATCTACGCTGCGTTTCCTAGTTCGTGGTCGCCACTCTAGAACCTCTTTCCCCGTCAGTTATCAGTTCTACGTGCGGTGTGGCCTGCCCATTACCACTTCAGCTTACAAACCCTGAGAGCTATGTCGTAAACTTTAGTTCTTTGCCGAATATCCTCGTTCCGGATTTTATCGTGCAGAGAAACTCCGAGCATAGCTCTTTCCATTGCCCACGCATATCCAAAAGGTCAGTAGTTATGGACTACGTCTCCGTTCCATATGCCATCATTGGTAATACACACTGGTTGAAGACCCTTGTCTTCAGGCACTGGGCAATTTTGGACGAGAAAATGTCACGTAACTTCCCGAACGCTGCCCAACCCAGTTGGATTCTTCAGGCGACGTCTTAGTTGAAGTTGGACCAACTTAACTGGAATATCTGCCCAAGGTAAGTATACCTACTGGTCAACGACTTCGAGAGTATCGTTTCCAACGATTACCGGTGTGGATACAACATGGCCTTTGGACATGACTTTCATCTTCTCCATGTTCATTTTAAGACCCACCTGTTGGGAAACGCTACTGAGGTCGCTGAGCATAGTATTGAGATCCTCCAGGACTCTGCCATGATGAATATATCATCCGCAAAACGAAGGTGAGTGATGTAGTTACTTGCCATTGATGTTGATGCTGAATCCGTTCCAGTCCGAAAGCTTGAAAACGTCCTCCAATGCGTTCGGGAACAATTTCGGAGAAATAACATCTCCCTATCTCACGACTTTCTGTAATGGGATAGGTTTCGTGTTCTTGTCCTGTAGTCGGATTGACATGGTGGCGTTTCTATACAAGCACTTTAGCAGTTTGATATACTTACCTATAGTCGATATGGCATCGCTGAAGGAACTATAATACTGCCCAGGTCTCGATTGAATCGAAGGCTTTTTCATAGTCCACAAACACCAAACATAATGGCCGATTATTACTCCTGTCTTCTGCATAATCTGGCGAAGCGTGTGTATGTGGTCTATGGTGTCAAAGCATTTCCGGAAACCGGCTTGTTCGGGAGGCTGGAAGTCATCAAACCTGCGTTTGATGCAGATGACATCACCACCACACTCCTTTGCCATGCTTCTGGCGTGATAAGTATCCTCGAGTATGATCGTATTAAAAAACTTCTGGAGGACTTAAAGTACCTATTGGTTTTCCACCCGCTCTCAGCAGTCTGTTGTGATTTCATCATCACCCGGCGCCTTGTTGTTCTTAAGCTGTTTGAGAGCTATTCTAATCTCGTACAGACTGATGTCTGTGATGTCGTCAGTATAGTGTCCGGTTAGTTTAACTCTGGTATCATGAGCTGGACTGACAGTAAGTTTAAATGTCGAGGTGTACAACTGTCCGTAAAATCTCTCAAGCTCCCTCAAAACCACTGGCTTCAACTACTGCCGTCCTCGGTCTTCAGCTTTGTCATGTGGCTTTGCCCAATAAAGGAATTCCTTGCGAACACTTTCAAGCCCTGGTTTCGCTAGATTACGTGCTGTATTATAGGAACGCAGGTCTTGTCGCAAGGATTTAGAGATTCGTCTATTGAGCTTGCCGTATTCTGACATATCAGCTGAAGATTGATTAATTTAATGGTTCTGTCAGAGAGCTTTTGAGACTTATTCCGGCGTGGGCTCTTAAATTGCTTTGAACCCACTGCTTGGACAGTTTTCACCAGTCTCTTGTTTATCTCGTCCACAGAATCGCACTCGGTTAGGCTCTGGAAGCGATTATATAATAAACACAAATTGCTTAAGCGCCACCCGTTATCAAATCTTATGCGAACAGTTATGCTGATACTTCAAACAGTTTCTAACAACAGAAATGAAAAATGGCTAACAAACAGCTACACATTAAAAAGCAAAAAGCTGAAATTGCTAATGCCATAATGTCATCGAAATAAAAGAAATGAAAATATGCTTATGTTGCTGAAATTAGAAAAATGTTAAAATGTTAAAAGTCCTTAAGAGGCTTGCACAGAAAAAATGTGATACTTATGCGACATCACTTTAAAAAACATCATAAATACGTCGCTTGAGACCATTGAAGACCGGAATATTCTTCAAATTTTCCGAATTTTAAAAATGCTTAACTGCCAAAAATTTGCTCAGAATGCCTTGAAAGTTATACAGATCGACGCAGAAAAAAAAATGCAATCCAATGGTATATATAACTCATTTTGGCCCATTTGGCGCTTAAGCACTTTCACCTTTCCACTGACGAAATCATTAATTTTAATTAATTTTGTACGCAAGTATATCATTATTTTTATTACTAAAATTGTACTGTTTTTTTAACTTAGCTCCACACTAGGATTGTATAGTATAAAGACTGAACATATTAGTAGGATATTTGGTGAATCAACCAATTAATTAATGAATTCAATTACGTAATTAAATAATTTACTTTCACGCATCACAGATCTAAATATATCACAACTAGGATATCTAATTTCTAGCCCTTGCATTTCCTATTCCAGTTCTCATCATCGGCACGTCGCTGGCCCAGCCGGTGCCTCAGTACGACCCCTACAGCCCCTGCAGCCCCGAGCCCCCGGCCCCATGCCCCAGCCCCAGCCCCAGCGGGGTAATTGACATCAGCCCCTGTAACCCCAGCGAGGCGCCCGTCGACTACGTGCACGGACAAGCGCCTCAGGGTATGGAGTCAGGAGTTATGGTCAGGGACAGCCTCCATGTTGTGTGAGGAGGGAACTTACCCCCCCCCCCCCCCCCCCCTTGATTTTTTATTAGCATTCCGTACCTACCCAAAGGGTAAAACGGGGCCCTATTACTTAGACTCCACTGTGCGTCCGTCTGTCTGTCTGTCCGTCTGTCAGCAGGCTGTATCTCATGAACCGTGATAGTTGAAATTTTTACAGATGATGTATTTCTGTTGCTGCTATAAAAACAAATAACTGTTTAAGTGTGAGTCGGACTCACGCACGAAGGATTCTGTACCAATATCTATAAAAACGGCCAAATAAATAATTTGTATGACAGCTCCGTTAAATATTTATTTTATTCTGTTTTTAAGTATTTGTTGTTATAGCGGCAACAGAAATACATCATCTGTGAAAATTTCAACAGTCTTACTATCACGGTTCATGAGATACAGCCTGGTTACTGACGGACATCCGTGCCTTAGTAAATTAGGTCTCGTTCCGTTATACTTTTTTGGCACGGAACCCTAAAAAGTCAAATAAAATACCCCGGGGTCTACTTATACTTAAGTACACTATTGTAATAACTCTCCTGCCTGAAACTAATGATCCGACAAGCCTCGAGAGAGCAGTTACGATGCTGCAAGTTTCAGGGTTCAAATACGAGTTTAACGACCATATTACTTTATTGAAAAGTAGTAAGGACAAGATTCTTAAACTTTCGCGAACTGAATACATGTTAATTAGCATTTAAACGGGTCTAATTCGCGCACAAACTAATATCAAAATATATAATTTTGACATAATATTACATCGACGTTTCGACCGAGTTACATCGGCTGTGGTCACGAGAAGACTTCTCATGAACAAGGACAAGATTGTTTAAACAAGCTTCTACCGTTGGTATATGCGATGCAATATTATAGCTCAGTTAGGCACATCAGCACAAACACACTAACCGTCTCACCACAAAAGTTTAGACCAGAGTTAAACAGAGGTTACTAAAATTTCGTTCGACAAAATCGACGTCGTATCACTCGCGTTTTCTTACTCAATCCCAGCATACCTAATTATTTTACTTGTAAATATGTTATTGAGTTAGAAAGAGCCGAGGTTAGACGTCAATTTGTGGAGAAAATATTTAGTCTCATCTGTTTAACCCTGGTTTAAATCTTTTGTGGGTGATAGACTTCGATATTGTGGAACGAAATTTAAGAAACATCTGTTTAACCATGGTCTAATTTTTAGTGGTAAGCCGGTACAATTTCATTTGTTTGTACCTATTAGCACACAAATAAAATGTAGCACCAAAGTGATGACAAATCTTAACCTCTCCTCTTTAACCAGGCACGTTGCTAGTGAAGCCGGGCCAGGTCCGCTTCCAGGTGCCCCCGCCGATCGTCATCCGCCCGGGGCAGGTGCGCCCCGCCCGCCCCCCGCTCATCTGGGTGAAACCCGCCCCTGTGCAGCCGCCCACGCCCGCCCCCATCTCCGTGAAGCCAGCGCCAGTGCAGCCCCCCACCCCTAGGCCGTTCTACGTGCGAGTGCCCCCGGTGACGCCCCCCACCCCCGCCCCCATCCTTGTGCGGCCCCCAGCCGTGCCTGTGCCGAGGACGCCCCCGGTCAAAGTGAGTAGCATTTGCCATGACTTCTTCCACATTTGAACGCAATAAAAAGTATCCTATGCCCGTTTCTTAGGACCAATCTATCTTTATACCAAAACTCGTCAATAGATAAATATATAGATAACACTTTATTAACACCAAAAAGTACAGAACACAAGGACACACTTAATAATAGATAGAATGGGCGCTCTTATCACATAAAGCGTAGTGTTCGCATTTACAATTCGTATCCCGACTCTAAAACCTTCTAATATACCTACACAAACGTAACAACATTAGTAACTTCCATAATACATAATTTATGGAATACTAATTCAATTAAGTTTTTAATTATCTTCCAGGTACAACTATCTCCCGTGACGCCCCCAGCCCCCAACGCCCTAATCGTGACGCCCGCAAAGATAGTCGTGCCAGCGCCCCCCACAATCGTGTTCAGGCCCAACCCCCCCACTACCTACCGCACCCTGGGAGCCGTAAACATCCGCGTGGCAAAAGACGGGTTGAACTCACCCTACCCGCTGCCATATCCTTACTCCGGCCCTGCCTTGTCTAGCCCCTGCGAGTCGTGCAATTCGGCCCCGTGCGACTCGTACAGTTCTTTCAATCCAACCCCATGTGACTCGTGCAGTTCGAGCAATCCGTACAGTTCTTTCAATCCAACCCCGTGCGACTCGTGCAGTTCGAGCAATCCGTACAGTTCTTTCAACCCGACCCCGTGCAACTCGTGCAGTTCGGACAATCCGTACAGTTCTTTCAACCCGACCCCGTGCAACTCGTGCAGTTCGGACAATCCGTACAGTTCTTTCAATCCAACCCCGTGCGACAGCTCCTGTGACTCTGGCCCCTCTGACCCCTACCCCTGCGACTCCAGCCTGCCATCTCCGTATTCAATGTGATTAATTTATAAATTTGTATATTATTGTATTGTAAATAGGCTATGTATGTAAGTGTGAGCAGTTGAAATATAGTACGGGTATTTTTCAGCACTATTTCATTTTATTTTTATTTCACCACCTTTTTATAAAGTCACGTTCATTGTTTGTCTGTATGCATTTCTGTCTGCCGTTCCAAGTGGAATCTTGCAACTTAAACGAGTGGTTGTTTGAGTAGTTAACCGCCTGAAACTTTCAGGGTAGCTCCCAGCTCGACGACAATACATTCTTAGTGGAATATTTAACAAAAACGTAGATTTTAGAATTAATTTTTATTCTGATACAGCTTTTGTTTTTGCCAACGACTTCAATAAACAAAGCTTTGCTATAGAATCTTACGATATTCAGTCACGTCAGTACATCACGATATTTAGTCACAATCTCCAGTCACGACATTTAGTCACGATATTTAGTCACGATATTCAGTGACGATATTCGGTCACAATATTCAGGCACGATATTCAGTCACGATATTTAGTCATGAGTTAGGTGTTAGTGTCGATGTGGTCGTAGGTGCTGAACATGCTGAGTCTAGCACGGGGCTCTCTTGCTGCCGGAGCACCCCTCTAGGGGTTCGGGACAGATGTCTACTCGCGCGCGGTAGCTAGCCAGGCGCGCTATAGCGCCGCCGCCGAGGGGGGAGCTAACTCATGTGTATATAAATAAGGATACTAGGAAAGTATATAGGAGGTTAAATCAATATACATTTTCAAATAATACATACATTTATTTGCCAAGCAATGTATTATTATAGTTCCAAACATAATAAATTATGATCATTATTTAATTATTATAGAAAATTTTGATTTTATATATATTTTTTTAATCCGGACGTGTTTATGAAAAAAGAGAATTTACAACAATTGCCGAGATGTTTACAATTTGTATACCTATATAATAAAATCAGTTAAAATAAAACACATTGGTTCGACAAACACAGTTATCATTGACGAGTCGCACGTCTGAATTATTTAATAGGCTTATTGATACACAAAAACATTGCTTGAAATTATTTTTTTATACATCAAAGTCTAGCATTTGACCAAGTCGAAGGTGATGAACATGCTGAGTCTGAGAGATTGAGTGATGATTATTTTAATTTCAAGTACCTAATCGTTTTGTGCATCTATATTATTTAGAGAGACCATTTTCAAGCTTATTCGTTGCCTCATTTTACAAACCAATTGCAAAGTAACACTGATCGATTAGACAGCAAAAGAGAAGCTATTCTGATCGCAATTTCTACTGTCACTGTTATGGTTAGCAAAAAAAGACCGACACCCGACACTTCCTGCGCAGGAGTCGCTATTGCGGCTACTGCTGGAAAACGAGGAACTTATAAAAAAGGACGGCCGATACCAATACCGCCTAAACCGTAGCCGCCTAGGCCGTAGCCGCCTAGCCCGCCTAACCCAATACCAGTGTAGCCCAGACCGCCATGGCATCCCACACCACCGTAGCCTAACCCGCCTAATCCGTAGCCGCCGTAGAAGTTGGGAGAGGTCTCACAGATAGTTGTGCCGCCCACGCCTGGGCAGCCGAGACCAATACCGTAGCCTAGGTTGGGAGCGGTCTCGCAGACGGTGGCGGTTCCTAGCCCAGGGAACACGCCTACTCCGGGGTATCCTCCTATTCCGTAACCACTGATGCCTAGTCCGCAGTTAGGGGAGGATTCGCAAACGGTTGTGGCGCCTCCCAGGCCCATTCCGCCTAAACCGCCTATTAGGTTCGGTGCGGTTTCGCAGACAGTGGTGGCTCCGCCCAGTCCGAGACCGTTAAAGCCGAGACCTCCCATGCCTCCAATGAAGTTGGGCGAAGTTTCACAGACTGTAGTGGCAGCTCCAAGGCCTCCGATGCCGTTGAGGCCTGCGAGACCTCCGTAACCTCCGAGGCCTCCGATCCCGTTGAGACCTCCAAGACCTCCGATGCCGTTGTAGCCGCCGAGGTTAAAGCCGAAGCCGGGAAGGAAGTTGGGCATTGTCTCGCACACTGTCGCCTGTCCCAGGGGGTTGGCGTGCGCAGAGCACAGCAGTGCTAGAAATAATAACCATTTAATATATTATATAAATATATAACATATAATTTCACAAACACCTAAGACCCAGACCAGAAACAAATATCTGTGGATCGCACTAATATTTGTTCTGGGCGGGAATCGAACCCGCGACACCAAGCGCAGCAGTCCGATTGCTCAGCCACTACGCCAAACGTGTCGTCAGAATAACTAGAAGCGCCTCGCGGTTTCACCCGCACTGCTATCCCGCGGGAACCGTTAATTTTTACGGGATACAAAGTAGCCTATGTCACCCGGGGATGGTGTAGCTTCCCAACAGTGAAATATTTTTTGAAATCGGTTCAATATTTTTGGAGCCTATTCAATGCAAACAAACAAACAATCAAATGTTTCCTCTTTATAATATTTGTGTAGATATTATAGATATTTTGATTAATTACTGAACAATTAATAGAATAGAAAAAAACTCTTTATTATAAACCAACTAATTGTATGTTCAAAAATGTAGTAGATTGTTCAAGTAGGTTTAGGTTTAGGTTTAAAGATATTTATTCTCAAAAAAGACCAAAGTCACTTACATGAGAACATAGTGAATTTATACAATATTAAGTCCGTCGATCCGAATTGTGAAAAATTCAACACAACTAGTCATCTAACACAGTCATGGTATTAAATTGAAAGGTGTTCAGTTAGTTTGACTTTGAATACAATAACAAGTAGGGGCTAAAACGAAGTTATTCGTATAAGTACCTACTTTCATGTACCTACTTAGTAAAAAAGGCTTCGTAGATTAAACATTACCTAAAGTTATTATTATGACATTACAAATAAGACACTTAAAAATGTTATTGTATTCGTAAAGAACTAGAACCTTAAAGAAAAATATAAGTTTAAAATGTTTAGTTTTTAGTTTCCATTTTGGTTTTTATATTACCCAATGATATGTTGAAATATAACAGTTATCTACTTACCAGCGCAAAGGAATATTACATTGGTTGCCATGTCGTATGCTTGCTTTCCGAACAGTCTGTACTTTTCACAGTTCTACAACACTTTTTATAGTAAGAAAACTAATTAGCTCTGTTATTCTGATAATCTACCACGCTTCATTTCATGCACCGTAACGGAAGACACGCAAAATATTTGCCTTCATTCCTAATTAAAGAAAGCTGGGATATAATAAAGAGCTAGCTTATTCATGTGAATTCGTCCGCGTGGACTATGAAAACAACGTGTGACGTCATAGAAGTTCTGAAACGTTCGCGAACTTTTTTTTTAAAACATAGCCCCACACTAGGATTGCTCCTGTGTCGTGGGTACCGTATACAGACGTATAATTTAATTTCACATACACATCACACCAGACCAGAAACAAATATTTGTGGTTCGCACAAATATTTGTTCCGGGCGGGAATCGAACCCGCGACACCTAGCGCAGTGGCCCGATTGCTCAGCCACTACGACAAACGAGCCGTCTGAATACATGTTAATTAGTATTTAAACGATTTCAATCTTCTCGTGACCACGGTCGATGTAACTCAGTCGAAACGTCGAGGTAATATGTCAAAATTATATATTTTGATATTAGTTTGTGCGCGAATTAGACCCGTTTAAATACTAATTAACGTGTGACGTCACCATATCAACTGCAGCCCAGTCGCCGACTCTATGTCCGTAGCCCGCGGAACGTATACCTAGTAGCCCAGCAATATCAGACGCGAAAGGTACCTACACACTGTTTTGAAGTCGGTTTACATGTTTTATTTTTTATGTAACAAAAGACTGGAAGAAGTAGGTACAAGTAGTACCCAACTGATATGGCTTACCGATGTACCTGCGGATATGATGCATTTTCAAAGCGCGGGAAATGCTATTGACCGCTATTGGTCGGCAGCCGCCGCCATCTTAGCGATCGCCGCGTGGCATGAGTGAGATGGAACTAACAGCTGCACTGTATTATGAACCTTATAATAGTGATCTTAGGTTGATTGTAAGTTTTAAGCATTCTTTCGTTAATCTTCGGACCATACTTTCTTTTCTGCGCGAACGAAGATTCACGACGCGCCTTATAAGTTGGGTACTAGTATACCTATACCCTTCCAATGTCATTTTAATGTATCCATGATAATTTCTATTACATGTCATGTGTACAATAATTGTATACATAATTAAGTAATATAAATAATTTTCCTGGATACATAAAAATTACATTGCAAGTGAAAAGTTATTACTGATTTTGTTTCGTTTATTAATTTGAAACTAATGTACTGGCTATACCTACATTTGATACAGTTTGATGGTTAGATAGTTTAGAAGAAATTTTTTCGTAATTTATATCTTGAATTGTAGGAAATGTAGAAGTAAAGATATTTTTGATTGTATATATTATATTACTTATTGCTCGTGACTGTTTAGCTAAGTTGCAATAGTTGTCACTTACAGCCGAAATTAATATTGTATCTCCTATCCAAGATTGATATCGATCTATCGATTCAATCGCCCATCGTTCGATCGATTTCCAATTTGCGTGTCTTTATAAACCTTTCCACGGATCGGTTATTGGCACGTTTGACCCTAAAAATGGATTGAGATAGATAGCAAATAGCAAAATTTGGATTGGATTGATTATTAATTTCGGCCGTTAGTTACTTACTCGAAACCAAAGCCGCCAAACGGCAAAACTCCCATCCAAATCTGTCTCGTAGTTTCTGAGTTTCAAGGTAACAAACACACATGCAGACAAAATGTCGAACTACCACATTTTCGGGTTCACTAACCATGAAATAGTCAAACCTAGTTAGTTAAAAAAAACTTCAATGTACAGACATGGCTCGGTTACAGTCTGACAATGGTATAGAATAGAATCTTTGAACGCTGAATAGTTTTTGTTTGTTTTGAAAATAAAGGAATTTGTATTGAGATTAAAGAACTCTTTAGTTTATTTCCTCGGCCTGTGCAGACGTGAAATTGTGTTCGCTAAATTCGTTGGCGTCCTTTAGGTACAAAGAGGCAATTGAATGGTGATCACTGGCAAATCCAAGGAAGCATAGGTAGTAGGATAAGACTTAGGGTGGGAAATACAGGAAGCAGGACAGGTAGGTAGTAGGACAAGTAGGAAGTAGGACAGGGTAGTAGAATAACATATAATTATAGGAAGTACGATACGATAGTAACATAGGAGGTAGGGTAGGAATTAGGATAGGGAGGTATTGTTACATCTTTACTTTAGTATAGACAAAGTGCATAGTTGGTACCTTTTTGCTAAGTAGTTAGGTAATGATTGTTGTAGAACAAGCCAGTCTCCTATAACCGTTGAGCTAGACGCTCGTCTTTTTGCATCCTAAATTAATGATGTAGTGTTTTTTTCTATACCTATCATTTTTTCCCACAGTCGTCAAGCAAGTCACTCGTCTTTTTGCATCCAAAATTTATTTGTGTTTTTTCTATTTCCTTTTTTTTTAACCTATCGTCCATTCTCTGTATAACAAACAGTACGAGGATATAATATATAAGGAGGGTAGTTAGATAATTATTAGAATTCCATTCAATTTGTTACACTTACCCAAGTCTGGTAACGGTTAATATTGCTATACGTAAGTACCTGAAAATAAAATAGTTCGAAGTTAATAACCTTGTTATATAATTAACAGAAAATAAATCAAGACATTAAAATATTATGTAATACAAATTATTTATTTATTTGATAAGACTTTTAGTTTGTCCCAGTATACATTTTATCAAAATCAGTGCAGCAGTTTGGTTCTACAATCAAAATTAACTTAGAAAAAATATTTTTATATGACGTCACACAAGCAGGTCTCTCTCATTCTAGCTTAGATAAGCCGCCGGGCAGCCGGCGGCCTTTTTTCGTACATTTTTTAATTGGGTTCTAACGATCACGATCACGCGTAGCCCGCAACTACAAAGCAAAACTTACTTTACGCTTGTAACCTAAGGTGCATTTTCGATCGCAGCGAATAGCGAAATAAAAGATTAATCAATTATAGCAGTTGGTATATTGACGATTTTGTATGGAGTCATTTATCTGTTACGAAGTAACTATTTAGTATACATACAAGTAAACAAAAATATACAAGTCTGATTATTTTTGTAAAAAAATAAATTTATTCTAGCGTTAATTTTTGGTGTGCCTACAATAAAGGGTTTTCTATTCTATAATAATAATAATAATAATTCAGCCTGCACTGTCCCACTGCTGGGCAAAGGCCTCTTCTCACTATTGTGAGGAGGATTACGCTATAATCCACCACGGGGGCCTAGTCCGGATTGGTGGATAACATGCCTCCGATATAATTCTCGGGCATGTTGGTTTCCTCACCATGTTTTCCTTCACCGAAAAGCGAGTGATAATTACGTACATATCTTTAACAAGAGATACATTGTTACGTGCCTACACAGGGATTTGAACTCCCCATCATTTGTTTGGAAGGCGGACGTTCGCCCACTAGGCTATCACCGCATGTTTCTAATCTATAAATCATGATTACCTATTCTATAATAAGTTTTTCTATAAATCAGTACCTACCATTAGTATCGATTTATGCATAGCTGTGGCGAGGAGCCGTTATCTTATGTTGTAAGTTGAATTCGGCACAGAAGGAATGTTTTCATACAAAAAAAAACTATATAAAAGGCACTATATTACTTAATAAAAATCAGATAATGTGTTTGTACTTACTACCAATGATACGTAGGATAGTTGTGTTAGGGTTTATTATGGGTATGTATTGTATAAACAGTAATTAAGTTACATAAGTAACCCGCCTCTGCTTTGCGAAGGAAGCACTTTATGTCTTTACTTTTTCTGTTGTTATATAAAGTGACAGAACTGTCAAACCGAACGTCACATTTTCAAATGAGTTTTTCATCGAGCTGTGACGAATTTGAGCTGTTTTTTTGAGGTATCAAATTATATTGTAACCAAAATGTACAAACCCAAAACTTCTTTCAAAAACTAGACTTTTTCAATTGATCTTGCCAAATAATGTTTGTTTATTTTACAGGAATCCTGATCCAATCATCTCGTTCAACAATAGAGTTCAGTTTGGACCCTAAAAATAATAAACTAAAAGTAAAATACAATCTTATTCCACGGAGCCCCATTCGACTAGTCTATAAGTCCGGTAGAACCAAAGGAAGTTCTGATATGGGTAGTGCTCCAATGAGTTCTAAACTGGGTAGCACTCAAGGTTATTCTCAAATGGGTAGTACTCAACCAAGTTTTATTGTGTTGGAAGAGGGTAGTGCAAACTATACAGAAAAAAGTACTCCCATCTTAATGCAATGGGTATAGCTGGCAACATGATTCGGGATTATACAGTTTGCACTTAGTAGGTATATTTTTTTTATTTCTCAGTAAAAAGATAAGGTAAATATTGATAAATTTGAGCATTTTAAGTAATATTATCTGAAACGTTCATTATGTAAATGCTATTGCTTTGAATTATTAAAATATTATAATTTTACAAACATTTTTTTGTTTCCCTTGATCCTTCATTATTCGCTTTTCCTGAGATCGCAGAGTATGGCAACACATGGATGAGAATTTGAAAATAAATGTAAATATGGAAATTATAAACTGTTTCTTTTATTATAATAATTATATAGTTGGCATCGAAATTATATCATAATGCGAAATGCATTTTTTTTATTTAATATACCTACATTAAATAAATTAGATTGCAACAACGCAATTTACATTATTATTAAATACTGTGGTGTAACTGAGTTATAAGTGTAGCCTTATTGATGTTATAGTAAATCGAACATGACTTCTTCCATGCACCAAGCACATACAAAATTGATTTTGCATTAATATCAAGTAATAACATTCACGACTTTATAATTTGTACAATAGTAGAAAGTTTTTAAAAGGAACACGCCGTGTGATTTTGTCTTTTGTGTATTTGTGAATTTTAAAACAGAGAACATGAAAATGTTTATCATAAGTTTTGGCTTTGGTATATTTTTATTGGGTCAGTATTTAACTATAGTGTGCCAATTTTAAGTATACGTTTCTACAGAAACAATCTAAATTCAGTAGTTTTTTCATACAAATCTATAAGAACAAAAAAATAATAATTATAATGTTGAGCGCTCATTTTTAATTAGGCACCACAAAAGTTTAAACCAGAGTTAAACAGATGTTTCCAAAATTTCGTTCCACAAAACCGACGTCTATCACACGCGTTTTCCTACCCAATCCTGGCACACCTTATCATTTTAGGTACATGTAAATTTATTATTGAAAGCGAGGGTTAGACGTCGATTTGTGGATATAGTATTTAGACACATCTGTTCACTGGTTTAAATCTGTGGTAAGACCCTAAATGTTTGTTTGCAGGAGTGTTGGAAACCTCTGCCCGTCCTCAGTGCAGATGCACGGTACCTTGCCCAGTGTCCTACCCCGTCACACCAGGCCGCCCACAGACACCAACACTTAATCTGGTCATTCGTACAGGTATACTTTACGATTGTTTTCAGCTATACGTTTACTTTTATTTATAAGTACGTATATTTTATACTGTATCATTTTGATATTTTTATTTTGCAAAGACAACGATCTTTATAATAAATCTTGTCAATTCTGATGCCTACTCACAGGTTTCTACATCTAACTAGGCATCCTATGGTAGGATTATCAGTTTAAATTAATATTTTTAGATAAAGCTCAAGTACCGAACCCCTGTACCAACAATATGTGTATAATAATATATTTTTATATTGTTAGTTCCATATACAGAGACGTGGTTATCGGGGTCCTGTCTCTTCCTTTCTCAGGGCGCCTCCATGTACTGAAATACAAGTTCATGACTTAGTTCGGATATGGAGGTCTTTGCGGAGTGGGGAGCGGATCTCTGGTTAGTCTCTGTGTCTGGAACCTTGAATGGGTGTTGCTTTGTATTAGACTTAATTCCTACCTATCTTCTGTACAATTATTCTTATGAATAAATGATTGATTGATTGATTTTATGAATCAGCCGATAGGCGTACCACTATCATATCAAACCCCAAGATAGACAAAGCCACATCGTGAATCGGGAAAACATCGTGAGGCAACCAACATGATTATTTCGGAGGCATATTATCCACCAACCCGGACTAGGTCCCCGTGGTAGATTATGGCCTAACCCTCCTCACGAAAGCGAAGAGAGGGCTTTGCCCAGCAGTGGGACAGTTACAGGCTGAATTATATATGTAACTAGAAGCACCTCGCGGTTTCACCCGCGTTAACTACTATCCCGCGGGAACCATTAGTTTTACGGGATAAAAGGTAGCCTATGTCAACCGCGAATAGCATAGCTTCCCAACAGTGAAAGAATTTTTCAAATCGGTTCAGTAGTTTCGGAGCCTATTCATTACAACAAAACAAACTAAATTTTCCTCTTTATAATATTAGTATAGATATTTATGTACCTAGTTTTTGACCGCGACCTCACAGGAGTCTTAGGTGACGATGTGGTCAAAGGAGATAACATGCTCAGCCTACAACGGGACTTACTAAAAGCCACTGTTGCAACGGGACTTACTAAAAGCCACTGTTTCAACGGGACTTTCTAAAAGCCACTGTTGGCACACCCCGGATTTGTCACCTGATATGCGAGATTGGTCTCCGTGGCATTCCCTACGTCGAACAGTGGACGCTTTTGGGCTGATGATGATGATGATAATGGTGTTTTCTATTCCAGAGCCTCAGAAACAGCCAGAGCCGGTGCAGGAGCCATGCCCGCCCCCTCCACGCGTACTCCCCTTCCTAGGCACGGTACCTGCTCTAATACCGAGACGGTTCTGTACGAGCATCTGTGCACTACCCGGCGCGGTCATGGATAATATTCTGACCGGGGAAGTTGATGTATAAGCGATTAAAAAAAAATATTTTTTTAATTAAATATCTATATATTTTTATCCTCTATATCTTTATTCTTATATAAATTACGCGTCGCGTTGTTTGTCCGCGATGGACTCCTGAGCTACTTAACCGATTTTAATCAATAAATTTGCACACCGTGTGCAGTTTGATCTAACTTTAAAAATAGGATAGCTTACATCTCAATTTTTTGGCGCAATAACAAAAACCTTAGCTGCAGCAACGCGTGGCCGTGTCTGCTAGTAATATAATAAAAATGTAACGGATCGCTGTCTGTACGTACATGGAAGATATTATATGAGAAACAATATTATTGGGACCTTTATCAACGCAAATATTATCACCCAAAACAATAATTGTTAGAATTTTTGTCTGTGCGTTTGTGCAGTGTGCACGCTAATCTCAGAAACGGCTTATCCGATTTAGATAGACGTAGTTTTCAATAATATATTGCAGTAAGCTTCACTTAACATTTAGTGTTTGTTTCATGTCAATCGGTTCATACCTAAATAAAAAAGTAATGCCAATTTAAATCTATCGATTCTTTATCTGTTCAGTAGCTATTCGAAAGCATTGTTGTTGGTTGACATTAATCATCATCATCATCAGCCTGAAGACGTCACCTGCTGAACACAGGCCTCCCCCTTAGACCGCCGCACCGAGCGACAAGCCACTTGCATCCACCGGTCACCTGCGACTCTTTTGATCTCGTCGGCCCATCTATTTTACAAAACACTTTATAAAACAAAAAAAACTAGTGGGAGGCCTATTGACATTCATAGTTCATCATTAATATACTAGATGGCGCTGACCAACGAGAACCAATTTCCTGCGTTATTATTAGGTTCTGATAGTATTAGACGTCTAATCGTTAGATATTTAAATTATCATTGATGAACAATACTGTGCACAAACCTTTCAAATAGCTATAGGTGTTGTATATGTAATGTAGGTATCTTCTGTACAATTATTCTTATGAATAAATGATTGATTGATTGTAGGTAAAACCGCGGGGCGCAGCTAGCAGAAAATAAACTAAAAGATATCCTACTAATATTATAAACGCGAAAGTTTGTAAGTATGGATGGATGGATGGATGTTTGTTACTCTTTCACGTAAAAACTACTGAATGGATTTTAATGAAACTTTCCAATAATATAGCTTACATATCAGAATAACACATAGGCTACAATTCATAAAGATATATGGTATATTAACCTAACGCGGGTGAAACCGCGGGGCGCAGCTAGTAGCGAAATAATGCTGCCCAAAATCACTAACTAATAGGTATAGTTAATTTGTAAATCAAAATAGATTCAATCGAAGCTAAGCATTGAATACCTCGTAATTGAATAAAACATTCACTCACTCCCACGCCCAAAATGGAAAACTTGTTGAGAGCAATCTATTTAAAACTTCTCGGATTGCCGTCGAAATTTTTTTAATTAGTTTTATATTTTTTTTTTCTGTTCGATTGAAAAAGCACTCGACCAATTTTGGGAGGGCCACGGGGAACTTTGTTTGGCGCGTTTCACGTAAAATATGGATATTGGTTTGCATAAAATCAGGCTTTGGGGAATCAAAAGTTTGTATTAGAATAGAACATTCGTATTGAAATAAATGAATTTTATTGCCAAAAAGATTATATTAAATCTCGTAATATAGGTTGGGGAAAAAGTCTTTTCGCATTATAGTACCTATGTATGAACTTGTAATAAAACCTCTTTGGCTATACTATTTGTATCTGGCTGGTTTTGGTATCATTGAAAGTTTAAATTAAAAAAAAAACATAATTCCAAATTCAAATTAGCAAAATGTGTGATTTTCATTTGTTTTTCGTACTGTCAAAATGAGTGAATCTAATGAAGAAATTCGATACACATTAAAATTTTACTACAAAAAAGGTAAAACTGCAACGCAAGCTGCGAAAAAAATTTGCGACGTTTATGGACTTAGTGCAGTGTCTGTGAGAGTACACAAATTTGGTTTAAGCGTTGTCAATCCGAAAATTTTGATTTCAAAGATGCACGTCGCTCTGGTCGCCCTATTTCGGATAAAATGGATGCCATTTTTGATTGGATGGCATATCAGTAGTTACAGTAGTGGTCTAATGCTAACCTATACATCTTTTCAGAACGAGTTAGTGTAATTTCGTCACAGTGTAATTTGGTCACACGCAAAAACCAGCGTAAATCCGTCACATCTGTGTTTTGTTTTTTTATTTAGATAGGTAGATAAAGAGTGCTATTTTTTCACACGTCAATTAGTTTTCAACTTTTGAGTGCAACCTACCAAAATAATACAATTGATAATCTGATTACTTGAAGCAGGAATTACCTAAATATATTAGGTACATTATGTTTGTAGACACGCAAAAATTGTTCAAAACATTAATCGCGATTAGTTTTGTTTAATTATTCTCTGGTATTTCTTTTAAATATTTAACATTTTTAATAACCGTTTCTCGTTATTGAAGGTCATAATTATTAATAACATCTAAAGAAAACATTAAATAGAAAGATGCAGTTTGCTGCGAACATTGTTGAAGAATAAAAGTCAGAATAATAATATTAAAATTAAAAGAAATGTAATACATAACTGTTATTATTAACTTAAATTCTATTGAAATTCTGCACAAATTCACAAAGCGCAAAATAATTTAAAAAATGTGTGTTTTGAAATTAAACTTTTCAGAGGTTTTTCATCTGCTGAGTGCATCTATCGGTAAATATTCAATTACTAATCACTTAGGGTAAGTCCAGGATAGTTGCCATACTTTTTGAAAACGCTTTATATTTCCTATTTTAATTAACGGATCTGAACGTTTATCACACATATTAATAGATTGGTCTTTCGACTACCACTTTGAAGGAAAAAGAAAACATCAGTGTTGATATTTACTAATCTATATCGATTTTCCCAGACCTCTATTTTTGAAAGTATAGATGCCCTATGGCGGATAGTTGCTCTATGCGTCAAAACCAGTTATGGGATACATGCCTCATTGATAATAAAACACTTTTTCAGTTTGAAATTAGGTATTCGTGATGGGAAGTAAAATCTAAACACAGACATTAATTAAAAATGTTCGTAAAAAGTGTATTTTCTTTATAATCATATTAGGGTATAGACGCCTCAAGAAAGAAGTTTCCTTTCCTAGGCATCTATACCCTAATGTAGTTACATCGTTTGAAAATAATGGGAATTATTTGTTTTGTATGGTTAAACACAGGCGAAAATAAATCGAGGCGTCTATCCTTTTCGTAGAGGATAGACGCCTTTTATATTCAGGAATGTGTATTCAATAAATATTAAAAAAAAAAATATTTTAGTGTTAGTATACAGTCCAATGTAACATTTGGATACAAAATATAAATTATTTAGTCACCATTTAAAAAGTTCTAGCTCCTCAAAAATTCTGTAGAAAAAGAATTAGCAATTTTTTCGTCGCACCAAATCTTTCATTGAGTATAGATGGAATGCACGACGGGTCAGGGGTTACCTCGCGGGGGGTACCGGGTAGGTGCGGGGATGTCTCTCGTTTGGCAATATCAACGACGGCAAAAACTAGCCGGGAAATCATAGTTTTTGAATTTGAGGCATCTATCCGAGCCGGGCATCTATCCTGGAATTACCCTAATATGAATTAAAACTTAAGCAAACATATAAATATTACGGTCTTACTACAGTAATTAGATCAGAGCTAAATAGATGTTTCTAAAATTTCGTTCCGCTTAAATCGACGTCTTCACTCGCGTTTTCTTACTCAATCCTGGTATTCCTAATTATTTTATTTTGTACATTTGTTATTGAGTTAGAAAAAAGGTTTAGACATCGATTTGTGGAAAAATTATTTAGACTCATCTGTGCAACTCTGGTTTAGTCTGTCTGTATGTTGCAATAAATTACTATTGAGTATTGAATATGTTTTCATTCTGCACCCATGTCCAACGTGAAGTAAGACGATATAATTATTATAACAGTCAAAAAGGAATAAGTGCCATTTAAGCGAAAACACCTTATAGAATAGTTCCACCGACAGGTAAGTAGCACATGACGTTTGTGGTGAACTTCATCAAGAATTCGTCGAACTTCGAAAACTGAAAGTTCTCGAATTTTCCACGAAGGCCACCGCCACGCGGCGTTGGTGGCGCACTTTGTCCTGTCCGGTTTGGTCGTCTAGTGACTTAATTCGCCACCCTCATACTTCAGACATGGATACAGATTACATAACATACATTATATTATAGAACTATTTTTCATTTGTTTCAATATTTATTTACAAATTTGGATCTCCTGACGTAACCTCATAATATTGTATTGGTACGTATACGTTATAGATGTGCACTTCCTTTTTCTATCAGCTGCATAGAGGAGCACGTGGGTGATCAGCGGCGAACTTCATGAAAAAATCGTACAACAAAATGTTGCACGATTTTTTCGCAGAGCTCACCGCCAGATGGTGGCCTCTTTTCCGCTAAGGTCGTCCAGTATGAGCACTTTAACCATTTTGTCATTCTACCTGAAATTAAGTAGGCAGAACACATAGGCCTAACAGCCAAAAATGCGTTCGTAAATTTTTCACCAGTTGCATGGGACGAAGGCGTCGTAGGTCAGCGGTGAACTCCTTGAAAAAATCCTGCAACTCTAAGTTGCACGATTTTTTCGGGAAGTTCACCGCTAGGGTCGTGCTGCAAGTTGGTGTGCTTTTTTCCTTTTCTTCTTCTTCATCCCGAATGACTGAACTTGCCCACTGTCGTACTTTACCTATGTAAGCAAATAAAAAAAACATATTGATGCCTTACAGTCAAAAAGTGTTAAGTGACGTTTTTCATTAATATTACTACTTAATGTGAAAATAATCGTAGAAAAAATTCCATTAGCTGCTAAAGTTGACAACTTTCACCATTTTGTTACTCCATTTTGATGACGAGTACAGAACAAAATTAAATCAATGTCTAAATGACTTGTAATTAATTTTAACGGTCAAATAGGTACATTTTATTGCAAAATTTACTCATAATATTATAATGATAATAAGACAACTCCTCCAGCAGCATGAGAAGAACACGTAGTAGTCAGAAGCAAACTTCTTGAAAAAATCGCGCAACTCTAAGTTGCACGATTTTTTCGGGAAGTTCACCGCTAGATGATGCTGAAGCTGATGCTGTTGGTCGGTGCGTCACTTTCTTTTTTCATCCATTCTTTCTTTTTTTTATTGTTACTTCACCGGAGAAATGAGTACAAAACATGTTGATGCCTTACATTCAAACGGAAATAAGTAACGTTTTATACGAAAATGACTTATAAGTAATAATAATGTAGGTATAATGTAGTAGCTTTCTAGCAGCCGCATGAGATCAACACGTAGTAGTCAGCGGCGAACTCCTTGAAAAAATCGTGCAACTATAAGTTGTACGATTTTTTCGAGAAGTTCATCGCCAGGGCTGTTCTCCTGGTCGGTGCGCTCTATTACATTTTCGTTTTTACATCCATATTGACTTCATTTGCCCATTGTCTGACTTCACCTAAGAAATTAGTACATCATTCTTATACATTATACATAATATTTTATATTAAAAACATATTTTTTCTGAAAATATTACTTAATTGATATAATATTAAATAATTGTAGACCACCAGCTGGATGAAAACACGCCGTAGTCAGCTGTAAACTTCTTGAAAAAATCGGGCAACTAATTTAGTTGCTCGATTTTTTCGGGAAGTTAACCGCCAGAGAAGTACACCATTATTCCGTCGATCAGTGCACTCCTTTTCTTTTACGTCATCCAGAGTGCAGTTCCCGTTGCGTGAGAAGGGCATGATGTTTACGATGAACTGCAAGAAAAAATCGTGCAGCCTCGAAATTTTAATTTACTGAAGTTGCACGATTTTTTCGCGAAGGCCACCGCGGCCTCTTTTCCGCCAGCGCATTCTTGACCATCTCGCTTTTCCCGTTCATTATTTTCATCTATTGACTTCACCGCCTTCTTTCTTGAACACGTACGTGAACCCTAGCCGTTTCATAATAACAATAAATTATACTTAAAAATAGATTTTATTTATTAGAATAAAACAAAAATACAATCAAAAACTAAAACTACCTAACTAAACCTTAAAAATGTAAAAAAAGTGCGAAATATTCGTCTGTAAATTTGATGTTATTGAAAAAGATTGTATAGAAACTTACAAATATAGTACAATACAATACAAATAAAATGTTCCATCTACAATATTCAAGGTACTTTCCCTCCATGTGGCATATCCGTGGGACACCCTGTATATAATATAGTAACTTTGTTGCAGTTACCCGCAAATGACCGCAGCGACCACTCGCTATGAACACTGTGGTGCTGAAAATAGCCTGGATTATTATACTGTGTAAGTACCTACTCTTTAAAAATGAACATTGAATAAGTAACTTAAAATACCGCTCGTAACATCAGCTATTCGACGGTGAAAATCCCGCCAAAATCGGCCCAGCCGTATCGGAGATTAGCCGAAAGAAACAGACAGACGTTTTTGTTATAGGTTAAAAGCTGTTATTTTAACACATTTGTTTGTTTAACAGTTTTTTTTGCATTTTTTATTTTATAAATAAAAACAAGTGTAATTGAAATAAAATAAAATAAAAATTAAACTAATTAAATCTAAACCTCAAAAATCTACCCAAAGAGGGTGTCCATGTGGCATGGTACCAAGAACACTGGCTGCATTACCTCGCTGAATAGCAATGGCTGTTCTCTGTGCGAGATAAGAGCCAGCCCTCTTGTCACCAACGTAATTATTTTTTACCCTTTTTTTGCCACCATTTTTACATTTTAATTCTGTAGTGCCTACCAGGGTTTCATGCTGCAAGATTCCACACTGCATGATCTTATGATCTAACAATGTACATGTGGAAAAATAACAATAAATAAATATTAATATTATGAATATTACAAACAAACACTTCAACAAACAAAAAAGTGTGTGCGTGTAACCTTTACGCGCGATTGAACTTCAAACTTCTTTTCCGCTATTTTGTTCCACTATTTAAAAAAAGGTTACATTGACATGTCAATATAACCTTTTTTAAACAGCGGAAACTACACAGACTATAGTAAGCGTTACTTCCGTCAGAAAAAAATCTGAGTTACTCCCTAGTCGCGCCTAAAGAAGTTTTACTTCAAAACAAAATAAAAACTATACACTAAAACCTGCTACCAATGGGCAATGTTCCCCAAAATGCTGGCGGCATTGCCACGTTGTATGGCAATGCTAAATCTTTGGCCAAACGCTAACGGGTACCGGTGGTTCACAAACATTTTAAAGACCTATCTCGACATCTGGTCGAAGCCACACATGACCAAAATGCTGGCCTCTATTTTGGTCAAAAATTAAGCATTGCCATACAACATTATTTATTTGTACTTATACTTACCTAAATAATAAAATAATGGAAGACATTTTAATAAAAAAATAAATGTAATATTACAACATGTATAATTAACTATTTTTTGTAAATTACATGTTTGCGTGTTCCAAAATTAAACACCATCCATCTGCTCTTAATTAACTTATGTAAGATAGATAGGTAGACATACATTAGTAAACGTTACTTAGCTAATTGGCGATTAATTAGTTTCAATAAGCTTTCAAGGTAGTAAAAGACAACTGAAGAAAAGCAGTAAAACTGGTTTATTGTTTTAGTAAAGTTTGTTTATACTTGTTTTGTTTTGAGTAACTTTTTTATACATATACAAATAACAGATTCTGATTTAGGTTGTTTAAATCAAAGTCGATTTAATGAGCAATTCAAAATATCGCATCACGTATGTAATGAAGTCAGTAATCGTACTAATATTGTAAAATTATAAACGCGAAAGTTTGTAAGTATGGATGGATGGATGTTTGTTACTCTTTCACGTAAAAACTACTGAATGGATTTTGATGAAACTTCACAATAATTTAGCTTACATATCAGAATAACACATAGGCTACCATTCATAAAGATATATCGTATATTATCCAAACGCGGGTGAAACCGCGGGGTGCAGCTAGTCTTTCTATAAAAATAAAATGGCGCACTGAGGTTCGTAAATTTTTATTAATCTGTCAACACGGAGCCATTTTGTTTTCATCCCATCTTTTTGAAAGAGACAAAGGGTGCCTCGATAAGTGCGAACAAAGTGGGTCATTCCAGCGCACTTAATGGTAGCGATGACATTGGTACTCTTCTCATTGTTTAGGACGACAATCAGAGGGTTGAGTGTACCACACGGGAAAAATAATATTTACCTACATTCTACCGAAGTACTTTGAATCTCTCGCTACGCTAAGGATTCTACTCTACAATCCATCGTTACGCTCTGGATTTAAAAATTCGCTCTAGTCCTAAATACATTATTTTGTTCCGTTGTTGTATAATCTACTATATTTTAACAATATACTAGCTGACCCGACAGACGTTGTCCTGTCATTGTCTCTATAGGGAAAAGCTACCTCTCCTTCTATATCTATCTCTTTCCCTCGCACTCTATCTCTCTTCCTCTGTCTCTGTCTCTCTCCCTGCCCCAGCTGTTAAACTGAGTGACAGCTGTCAACTGTACAACCCGATGTCATCAGATATATTTTGCCCAGTTTAAAATTTTTCCCCGTGGTAACGAGATAAATAGTATCCTATATCCTTCTCCTGGTTCTCAGCTACCTTCCTACCAATTTGCAGCCGTTCTTGAGTTATAAGTAGTGGTAACTAACACGACTTTCTTTTATTAATATAGATAACATATAATGTCTGACTAATGTCTCTCAGTTTGGTGGTAGTTTAAATATGATTCTCGGTTTCACCCGCGTTTGGTAGCCTGGTTCATTATGTGGTTCAGTGCTGTTGCCATGTTATTGAACTTTATTATCTGTTGGATATGTATTCCTGTGTTGTTGGTTAAATTGTCGGACCAAGCGTGAAGAGTAAGCATTTTTTTTTAATTAATAAATTCGTGTTTCAACAAAAAATTAGACGCGGTTTAACTCCCCTTTGTGTCCGCGTATCAATTAATATTTTTAATTGCGGGAAAATATCGAATAACACGATATTTTTCGAGTAATATTTCGTAGCCTACCTTTATTACGACGCATTTTAATTACCTATGACAAACTATCATAATTATATTTGAATTTTACTGTAATAACTATTAAAACATAAGCCTAAGTTACTCATTATATTAACATCAGCTATCTGCCAGTGAAAACCGCGTCAAAATCGAGCCAGCCGTCTTGGAGATTATAATTATATAGTTGAAACAAACACACAGACCGACAAAAAACCTGTAACTGTCCCACTGCTGGGCAAAGGCCTCCCCTCACTTTCGTGAGGAGGGTTAGGCCATAATCCACCAGAGGGGCCTAGTCCGGATTGGTGAAAAACACGCCTCTGAAATAATTCTCGGGCATGTTGGTTCTTCACGATGTTTTCCTTCACCGAAGAGCGAGTGATAACTACGTACAATTATGTTTAGCAAGAAACACATTGGTACGTGCCCGCACTGGGATTTGAACTCGCCACCCACGCTTTGGCAGGCGGACGTTCGCCCACTAGGCTACCACCGCTTCAGACCGCTTTCTTTTAGTAAAATCTGGTATTAAGTCATAACAAAAATAGACAATGCCATTTCATTTAGGTATTTGTATCAGTAATGATACGAGCATATCATCCAAATGATAGTAAACGCCACGTCGCGTCGTCGCATATTGCAGCGCCATTATAAGAATTTGCATTGCAAAATCTTGCACCGCTCCACTGCTGAGATATTACAATTTCTAAGTAGGTATACTCGTTTTACGATGTTCTAGCTGCAGCTTTCCTTCGTAGTTACATTCTAGTTCTTAGACTTGTTCACCACTTACGACCACATCGTCATCACCCGTGAAACATCAAAATTTAGCTCGAAGCATAAAATTATTAGGATGTATCGTACATCATACGCAAGCCCATTTCGATTAAAAAATAAAAAGGCGCCATTTTGAAAGCGGCCATTTTGCATTCTCGGCGGTAAACGCTCGTTACTCACTGTAATCTGCTAAATGGCGGATTAACCGCTACCAGCTTAATTTAACTGCAGCAGTTAAGGCGCTAATATAGGAGCGATTCATGTATTTTAGAAGATGAAAGTTACCTGGCCGGGCCGCGCGCCACGCTGGCTCCGCGCTCACGGCAAGTCGAAAACGCTAATTCATAATTATTATACTCTTACTAACGGCATCACGTGGCCTTAGCACAGATTACTAGATAGTTACTACGTAGGCTTTAGTCTGAAGCATTCAATTATTTCGACACTGTAATGACATGTCAGATTGGCCGAGCGGTCTGAGATGCTACGTTCCGTTCCTAATAATTATTACCGCCAGCATTACATAAATTATTACCTCCTTGACTATAATCCTATCAAATTTAGAATGCCGCACGAATTATTGGAGTCACACCTAAATAAGTTGTATTAAATTTATTTAGTGTTGGTCTCCAGTCCTCCAATTCCTGTTACCTTAGATCATCAGAAAATCTTGCATTAAAGACTCCTGTGCACAGCAGCACCTTCTACGACAGTTCCTTTTCCGTGGAAGCTGTCCGGCTCTGGAATTCTTTGCCAGTGGAAATCAGACGTGCTCAAACTCTGACTCATTTTAAAGCGCAGGTTAAACTTTTATATCTATCGTAGGCTCTAATATGTATGAAATTATTGTACTGCTTCATTTATGTGTCATTTCATCTTGGTTGTATTGCATTTATTTGCTATGATTAATTTTATTAGTATGTATGTATTTTAATTTTATTAGTTACTGGATAGGTAATGCACTACCGGTCGATAATTTTATTTTTATTTAATCCTCTCCATCCAAAGGTTGCCTGGAAAAGATTGCTGTGTAGCAATAAGGCCGCCCATTGTACCTATACCTACCTATATATCTTTTTCTTTATTTTTAAAACTGTATGTCTTGGAGTGCAATAAAGAGTTGTTATCTTATCTTAGCTTATCCCTTCTGGTATGCGCGTTTGTCAAGTCCATTTGATACAAGACATCCTCTTTAGTCCACTTCCATAATTTTCTTTTTGATATAAGTATATTTTGACAATGACAATGACGGAGTAAAAGATTTGTGCATTTAGCCAGTGTCAGGCATCCGTACTAAGATCATATAAATGCGAAACTGTGTGTGTGTGTTTGTTGGTTTTTTTTATGCCATCCTTTCACGTCTAAACGGCTGAATCAATCTTGACCAAGATTGGACCTATGAGATGGGTATAGGCTATTTTTCGTCAGAAAAAATAGGGATCTTAGAATCCAAATAAATAGGAGTTGAAAATTTATATGGGCAATTCATAATTTCTCAAGTAGGTGATCTGACACTTCATTATTTTAGGCTCTTGATAATATATAAAGGTTAAGACTAAGGATAGGGAAAAGGAAAGGGGCAGGGACAGGGATAGAGATACAAAGACTTCAATATTTATTTTCTAAACAGTTGCTTTTTCATATACGGATGAAGTCGCGCGTAAAAGCTAGTTTCAGTAAAGTTTACTGAATCGTGGCTATGACTGTAAATTTACTTTACCACGAGGTTGTAAAAATATGGAATACTAGCTGTTTCCCGCGACTTCGTCTGCATTTAAATCGAACCCAGCTATAGTAAGAACACAATATGCGTGAACTTTGTATGCTATTGTAAATCAATCGGGCACGTCACGTCTCTGTCAATATCTCTATCCTCCTATTTCCTCATCGCTTTTTTCCCCAACTCCCAATATCTCATCTCCCATCCCTCATCCATCTCCGATCTCCCATCTCCTCATCTCTCCAGCTGCTGCTCTCCATCTCCCCATCTCCCCAGGTCCTCATCTTTCCTTCTCCCATATACCTACCAAATTTCATTTTCATTTTTGTTGTCTCTCTATACCTAATTTCATCGAAATCGGTCCAGCCGTTTAGCCATAAAAAGTAACAAACAAACAAACATACAAATAAACAGAGAAACAGTGTTACTTTCGAATTTACAGTATAATATTTGACAGTGACTAAATGCACAAATCGTGCGAAGCAAAAACATTGAAAAAACTGGCTCATAGCTGAGCAGAAAGATTACTGGAAGTGTGCTAAAAATAAAACGTCAGAATATGCATCCGCCAGATCCACCATTATGGAAAACGGAAGCTCACTACATCTTCATTTTAATATACAATCATAATCTGCTCCTTTGATTAACTCCAAACTATCATAAGAAATCCCAGTTTTATTTAAGTGAACAATCTAAAAACGCGTTTTTGCTGCTAATTTCAGTTACAGGTGGTGCAAGAATAGTCATATTAGCCATTATTCTTTACACACAATGGAGAAAAAATACAAAGTAATAAAGGTTATAATAAAAGTTTAGTAATCGTCGAAGGAAGTCATTTACGGCAACTAAGTAAATAAACCAGTTGTATACCATGTAGAGATTCTGTTTGCTTTATTTTTTTGGAGAACAAACAGTAAATTCGACGAGAAAATTTTGAGGAACAGCGACATACGTCCTCTCTCTGAAACGCCGTAGCGGGTACTGAGCCGCCTAGTACGCGCTCAAACTGATCATATTCTCATCGTTTTTATTAATTTAGAAGAACGGAATCGATTCAGTTCATTGGAAAATTCAAATTTCATTGGAAAATAAAATTGCCTTTTTTATGGTTCCAAAAAATATGATAGTTGTCGCTGAAAATGTTGAGCATTATGTGACGAAAGATTTTTTTCGGGTCCTTTCTCGTGAATTTTTTTCTCAAGATACTATACAACTTTAGTCCAATATTATTGATTTATTAGCTAACTGAAACACTTGGCTATACACTGTATTTTTTCTGGCTTATAAATATTTGTAATTACAGCTTAACTTTTTGACAAAAAACCGCCCATTTTACGGAAGCTCGCTGCCTACAGGTCCTTAATGGCGTTTCCATCTCGGTAGACGCCCTATTTCGTAATCTCCAGATAATAATAAACGTCATTAAAATATTTTCAACCACAGAACACAGAGAATATTAGTAGAAGTGACTTAACTTGACATATATACCTATCGGAACCGCTGTCACCAAAAATTATTGATAGTTACTGTGTTAATAAAGGTTTATAAGTCAATTGCCGTTTATTTTAAAATGTGCCTTGTGTGTTCGCTGATATGCTTCATTTTAATCGGCTCTAAAACTTCACATAAGTCATTTTTAAATGTGTGTCTGATGTAGATCAGGACATTATATGCATGGAAAAACTGGCGTTGTTTCTGAGCTACGATTTTTATGTTTGGCCGTCGCGCCCCGCGCACTTCTCACTTCCACTTGTCTCTCTTTCTTTTCAACCACCTTCAAGAAATGAAACGAGTGGCGTCTTATTATTTTTAATCGATTTCCAAAAAACTTAGTACCTACTTAATTCGGTTGTATTATTTTTTTTAACGATTGTTTCATCATCCGTCTTTAAAAATCAATTTATTTTTAATTTTATTTCGCAGGATCACTTTCAGAATTCATATAAATGGCCTTTTCCAAATTCTAATCTATATCTAACCCCCGGTTTCTAGAACGTTTGTTGGCTTTGACAGTAGATTAAAACTATCGTTGCCTCTATCTGACTATAAACAAATGACAAGGATGGCAATAGAATTAATCTGTTGTCAACGCTGACTGACGTTTCAGAAACTGGGGGTTAGTCTACCAAAATTAGGTAAGCGGCTTAGACGTGAAAATGTCGATTATAAATGAAAGCAACAGAACAAAATGGCTGAAAAATAAATACGAAAAAACCACCTCCACTACGTCCGCGAATGAAATGATATTCTATCCTTTAATTTCAAAATAAATGGTCTCAATAAATAAAAATCTCAGGTGCTTTCTTACGGCCGCAATTTTTTCACTTTGAACCGGCGTCCATTTTGTTTTAATTCGCAATCTCCGGCTGCAAATAGGGTAAGCTGCAGAGGGGGAATCTAATAAGATATTATAATATACATAACGAGCAAACTGGCGATTTGATTTGACCGTGAGACTAATTTTATAAACATTTAGGTACCTTATAATTTGATAAGTTTTATAGGTTAGCTGCGTGAATGTGAGATTAAATGAGTGGAAACTAAGTTGGCACTTTTACAAGTGAAACGTTTCAACCAAATTAACAAAATAGAACCATAAAATAAAACAAAACATAATTAATTGATTATCATTTGAGTTTGAAAAAGGATGTTTCCTTAGACAGTGTTAGTGTTGATTGGACAAGAAAGTTCCAAAAATGTATCTTGTAGAACTCAGATTAATTATCTAACAGATATGACATTTAACTCAAGAACCGGGGAAGAAAAGAGACAAGTGTATACAAATAGACAAAGGAGTAAGTAGGATAGTACGATGATGTTTTGTCTTTGTCGGCGTATGCACAATTTTTTTGCTGTGCTGCAGAGGCAAACCAATCTTGACATTGTAGAATGTCGCACGAATGATTGGAGCTACACCTAAATAACATGTATTACATTTATCAGATTTATAGGGGTTGTAGCCAAGTGTGTCCCTTTCGGGTATACGCTTTTGTCATGTCCATCTCTGATACTAAGTCCATCGCGCTCTTCGAAGCGCGGAGCGTTGGAATTGTATCTTACGTAGGTACCTAATAACTAGCTAAAAACGGGTCTAATTCGCGCACAAACAAATATCAAAGTATATCTTCTATAAGTCTTCTCGTGACCACGGTCGATGTACCTCGGCCGAAACGTCGAGGTATGTCAAAATTATATATTTTGATATTTGTTTGTGCGCGAATTAGACCCGTTGTTACCTAATATGTTTTCTGTTCGCGAAAGTTTAAGAACTTCTATTGTATCTTACGAATACTCAGTGCGGGGCCGAGGGTCGAACCCGGTATCATTAGGTTGTAAAGCTACCGCTTAGCATAATAGCTATGAATCATCGTCTCGGATAAACGAAGAGGTGCCTATAAACTCTTCTGTGACACGAACTCAATCAGTGAAGTCGTTTAGAAGTGACACGATCGCAAACAGACGTACCGACGGCTATAATAGTCGGAGAGCCTACGACCAACATTAGTTGTCTACGTTTTACGGCAAAAATTATGCGGCATAGGTACGCATACGCGTCGCATATTTGTGCTAAATAGATTGCTCCGTAGCCGAGTATCAAAATATATTATTATTATGAGATAGGGGTCAAACGCGAACTTATCAATTATTTAAATGTACACTGGGGTAATTTGAAAATAAAGTCACACCTGACTGGACAAAAATGACAAACTGATGTTTATAATTTAACATAAGAATAAAACCCTTAGAATAAATACAATTACAACCAATATTCATATGTAATTGTAAAGTGCCAATAAAAGAAAAGCTTTGAGTTTAGAAAAACTTTTACAATTTGAAAAGGATTTGACCGTAAAACGAAGCGATAACAATTCTGACCGTCGACTCTTCAACTACCAATGTGTTATAATTATGAAGAGGAACCCTAAATGGGCGAATGGAATAGTCTGGAACATCGATGTCGGTGTTTGTATCATATTTGTGCTCGAACAAAGCGGCCCTCGCTCCCCCTACACACGTACCCCAACTTCGCCCCTTTCCCTTCCGCCGCGCTCCTCTCACCTCTACCTACCCCTGGCATCTCCTTAGATTTTAATGTACCTTATACTTACTGTATATAAATAATACGTACTATTTATACATAACATACATAATTAAAATAAAATTTAATTCAATTAGATATCTATTTCAAATAACAAAATTTTAATTACTTTTATAAAAACATCATTATTCAATCTAATCAAAGTAGTTTAACATTTTTACACGCATTTTTCCTTTAAACACTTGTTAAATCCAACAAACCCATCCAATTGAGGACCAAAACAGAATCGTTTCACTTTAAATAACAGTAATACATGGCTTTCCATATCATTTTGATTTAAAATCAACCTAAATTGAACGTCGAGATGTCACAACAAGACGTAACGGCACGAATAAGTAGTAAAACGATTATGTTTAGGTCCTCAATTGGATCGCAATAAGACGTCATGGCAAGGCCCCGGCTTATATTACAAAAGTAAAACATCGACATAACTATGATTCATTGCCTTTCACGTGGAATATTTTATGTTGCGATCGATATTTCGTAAGAGGGTGAGGGGAAAACGAAGCCCGTAACTAGGGGCTGCAGACGAGGGGCGAAGTCGCGTAGTTTGAAAGTACAGTATGCCAGTACGCAGACCTGCGTATTACTTGGGTATTACCCGTCACGTATCTGTAGGATAAATTATATTTTACAATAACATACGCAAAAAAGTCGAGAAAAATTACTGCGCTAGCTTAGTACCATAGATTATCTAACCAGATATGTGTAAAATTCGAGATGTCGGTAGGTTGCTGCGAGGTAATAGCTGCCAGTGAATAAAAAAAAACTAATAAAAACGATCCATCTTGTAACCTACCACGTAAAAGTCAGCTCCGCCTAGAAAAATAACTTTTTTCTTTAAATTGGCTCGACATATTTGTATAGATATCCGAAATAGTACATTTTAGATGACAGATACAATACTGTATATTATGGTACTAGCCTAGCATAGTTTTTAAACTAATTTTCCACCCGATAAAACAGAGAATATACTCAAACTCCACTAATATAAATGTAGTATGTATACACTATACAGTGATGAACCGCAAAGAAATATTTTGGCACATTAAATAACAATACCCTAGTACGCATGCGTACTGGCAAAGTGTACTTTCAACATACGCGGCTCAGTCGCCCCCGTCATTTTCTTCCTACGCGTCGCTCGTGTCCACTTTATAAGCTTGAACACACGTTTCAACATCAGTTTATGGGCACAAATGAACATAGTCCGAACGCGACGATTAGACATTAAAGCAACGATACACATAGAGAAATCTAGAACACAATTTTTATGGAAATTCAAGCGTGCGCGTGCGACACGTCCGTCCCGCTCAGTCACTCGCGTTTAACTGCCGGCGTCTGCTGTGTTGCCAATCGATCGCTCGCTCCCTCCACTGTTTTCACCCCTACGTGGACATGTTAAATGGTGAAACGTTTGCCGTCTGCGATTAGACGAGCACCCTACGCGGCTCCATACATTTTTAATTAAAAAAAAACCTACTAACTTAGCAAAATCTAGTTGTAGCCCGCGACTTTGTCGCACACAGTACGATTTGTCGCAATAAAAAGTATGCTATGTTCTTTTTCAGTGTTCAGATTATCTTCTCACCGAATTTCATCGAGATCGGTTCGGCCGTTTAGCCATGAGAAGGCAACAAACAAACAGAGTTACTTTTGCATTTATTGGTATGGATGTTCTTAATAATTGCAGATGCAGGAGACCAAGTGACGTCACAATCTTTCGTAGACGATGAATATGACAAAGAAGTAAGTATAGTTTAAAATATTACAAGTTGTGTGTCGAGGTTTGACTCGCGTTCATTATTACCTCGCGGGTGAAACCGTAGGGCGCAGTTAGTTCTAAAATAAAAGTAGCTAAGTTACTCTTCATAATATAAGCTATCTGTCAGTGAAAGTTTTGGCAAAATCGGTCAAGTCGTTTCGAAGATTAGCCGGAACAAAAAGACAGATAAAGAAAAATTATAAAAATTGCGTTTTTGTCATAAGTACCTACCTACCGTACTCTCAATGTATTTGGAAAATAAACTGTTATTTTGACTTTGGAAACAGGCAGTCCAATTATTTCTTTGTTTATATTATAACATAAATTGCCTGGCTTATACAACACTCTAGCTAAATCTGGGGCAGGAAAAGAAAACTCCGTTGACTCTACCAGTGCTTGAGAATACGCCCGTTAGAGAAGACAGTACCAAGAAACTCTACGGGGATGTCATTTATCAAGTTTTAATTAAGGCTGTGATTTTCTTTTACAGTTTCTGAAGCCTGATAACATCGAAGATGTTTATCCAACGCAAGAACGTTTTGAACTAACAGACCATTTTGTAGACCGCCACATAAATAATGATTGTAATAATAAGATAGCTGCTGAAACTGCTGAAAGATATGAAACTGGGCATGATAATCAGATAAAATATGAGATAGAAACTGCACAAGCGAATGCACATAATGATTTCAATATAAATCGCGCACAGACCAATATCTACGAGTTGAACCACGAAGTGAAATATCATTCGAATAACAATACCTATGAATTTACTATACCTAGTGAAATAGAAGTAATTGATGTTGGCAATGGCTATGAGAATAGCAGAACTGCTATGGCTTCGGATGGCACTGATAATGATATTAAAGATACAATTAAATTTGATCCAATAACTAATTTATACGAATTTAACGTACCACAATTTTATGAAGTCACTACGCCAGCCAGTACTTATGAGTTACAATTGGATGAAAACATGTTTAATGATAACTATTGTCAAGATGCAAGTTATATTGAAAACTATGCGGGTGCAGATGAAAATATAGTTCAAGTGAAAGATTTTGATTATATCACTAGCGGTGTAGCAGCTGGTGCAGATTCTGAGCCATGTAATCAAATTTTCAATAGTGAACATGACAATAATAGTTCTAAGTCATACGCTTGTCATGTTCCCGATGATACCGTTTATAATTACGAAAGGTTTTATGATATACAAGAACCTAAAGTAGATGAAAATGATGTCATTACAGAAATGCAAACATTAGAAGATCCTATTATATCGAATGTAGACAATACTGTAGTAAACCCAGTTAAACTGTACACGTTTCACAATGCAAATCAAATCGATAAAGACAAAACTACAACGACAGAAACTTTTGTTGAAAACGCTGAGAATATAGAAATAACGGACTCTAAAGCCAATGACATGTTAAACGCTGATACATATTTAGTGTATGACAAGAATCCTAAATTATCTGAAAATATTTGTGATTCTAACAACAATAGGTATACTAATAAAAATAACGCTCTTGTTGTAGATTCTAATTTAGACAATAGTGATATTATTTATGGCGATGTTAAAAATGTAGTAAACGTGGATTCTAACCGTAATGCGCTTAAAGAACCTAATATTGTCACAAATACTAATAATGATTATGTACTAAGCCTTCCAATAGCCCAAAACAGTGTGCCTAAAATTTTAGGTCAACCATACAAACATAATATAAAAACTACAGGTTCAGAGATAAATCAATTCAATAATTATAATCACCAGTCAAATATTCCTGAAGCAAAATCGGCATTTTATAACAACATTTATGATTCACGCCCAGATGTAAAAAATCGTCTGATAGATAATAGAAAAAATAAGATGCCATCTTTCCAAGAAATGCCAAGCTATGTTTGGCCTCACAAATGTAATGTTCCACCTATTCATAAACAAGGCAATGTTTGTGAATCAATAACAGAGCCAACTTTAACTAAATATGCCACTGCTGAAGTTGTAAATGTAAAAATACCTGTTGTAAAGTCAACTTTGATAAATCAACGAAAAAAACCTAGCAAAATAGATGCTCAAGAAGAAACCTTAAACAGTGCGTTAGCACTGAAAGTACCAGATTTCAAAGTGAAATTTAATGCTATAGCTCCAACAATACGTCCATATTTGGCACCTATTGAAGACCCTAAAGCTTGGTACACTTATATCAAGAAGGATATAATTCCATGCGAATTTTCTAAGCCAAGAAATACGAGTTCGAAAGGACCGTTCAATGCTGCTAATTATTATTATAATGGCAGCAAAAGAGTACCGACTAAATTAGACAAGTCTTCCAATGCATATATTTTTAATGCACAGTCTCCAGCTGTACCAGTAACATCGAATTTCATTGAACCTTCTGCTTTTTCATCAACGACGTATAGTTCCTCTAATGCTTTACCGTCTATAGCTTCAGTTCCTCCATATAAGTCCAGTTTCAATTTTAATTCAGTTCCAAATAATACTTACAAATCTTCATCTGTACCTCTATTTACAAGCGCCAATTCCATTTTATCAACTTTACCTAATAATATCAAAGCATTCCCAACTCTACCCTTGACCCATTTTGATAATTCAATTAACGTTAATTTAGAAAGTACAAAACAGGATATTCCATGCGTAAGTTCGATTAAATCAACTCCTTTGATTACAGCATCTACTTCTAAACTGATTTCTGCCCCTAAAACTGAATCATTTACAACATTCATACCTAAAGTAATAACTAACTTGCCTCGCATAAACACAGTTTCACCAGAAAAAGACATTTCTTCCCTTCCAGCTTTATCTATGACAGCCTCTAAATTAATTCCTTTTCAAACCATTACTGAATCATCAAATAACCCTAGAATTATTTCTGCAACAGCTCCTGAATTCAGTTCCTTACTCAACACTTACAGTTCACACAAAAATATCTCTCCGTATTACGATTTTGATCCTTCTGTAACTTCTATCAAACCAATAATTGATGTAAGTAGTAGCGCGTGTCCCGCGAAAGCGATATTTTTATCTCCAAATCCATGTCCGTGCAACAGTTACTTTACTACAAATGCATCCCCTTCTTTACTCAACTCAGAAAAAGCTTTACCAAAATCTTTACCTTCAAAGAATTTTAATAATGTACTTGGAAATCCTACTTTAGGTAGCTCTGCAGTTTTAAGTGTTTCGCCTTCTTACACACCTTATGTTACTACAGTAACACCGAGTACTTTGGAATCATATTCTGCAAAACCTTCTTCAGTTGGTTCTTATTCTCTCTCAGCGCCCGAGTCTCAAAGGTCGTCTTCTGTTCCAAATTTCGCTGTTATAAATTCTTATTTAGATCCAAAACCCACTCTTATCAAATCGAATCCGTTTGCAATGCCTATTCCATTAAGATCTTATCCTGTTTCAACACTGACTCCTTTCAAACTGCATCCTCTTTCAACAACTTCACCTCTCAAATCTTATCCTCTTCCAGCCCCCTCTCTTCTCAAACCTTATCCTCTTCCAGCCCCCTCTCTTCTCAAATCTTGTCCTGTTCCAACACCTGCTTCACGTAAATTTTATTCGGGGTCACCCACTCCTCTCAAATTTCATCCTATTTCCACACCTACTACTTTAAAATCCGATTCTCTCTTAACACTCCCGCCTCTTAAATCAAATCCTGTCTCAATAGTCAGACCTTCTAAATCTTCTGTCTCAACAGACACACCTTTAAGTTGTTTTTCTCTTTCAATGCCGGATCCATCATGCTCTCATACTAGCCCTATAGCAGCTTCTACTAGTTATAATTCTGTACTAGCACCCAGTTCTCTCAGATCATATCATGTCTCATCACCCACTTCTCTTAAACCTTATCCGATTTCTACACTCCCTCTTTTTGAACCTTCTTCTCTTTTAAGGCATCCAACATGTTCTCATAATATAAACTCCACAGCACCTTCTTCCTATTATAACCCTATCTTGACATCTCTAAAATCTAAACCTACAATCCCTCTTGTCATACTTTATCCTGGCTCAACACTTACTCCGCATCTTATACCCACAAAAGCTTCACTTAATCCTAATCCTGTCTCAAATCCCACGCTTCCAAATTCCTGTTCAGCTTTAACGTTCAGTCCTTACCAAACTTATCATCTTTCAACACAACCTCTCAGCACTACTTTTGACTCAATGACTGTTCCTAGCACTTTTACAGGTACGCTTTCTGCTAATAAGTATCCTTGCAAGAAACCAACACCTACTATACTTTATCCTGCCAAAAACACAGCTGACAGTTCATATCCTTATGCTGACTCTGTATCTACTAGTAATTATCTTGGCCTAACGCCTATTGTCAGTAATTTTAGACCAATGCCAATTCCTGTAAGTATGCAATCTGGGTCCAATGTTATTTCTACCATTACTTCTCCTGAGACTGTTACCAAAGACTTCAATTTAAAGCCAGCTTCAGTAACTGCTGATGTAATTTCTGATATTGTCACACCAGTCTCAACGAATTGTTATTCAGACTTGATAATTCCATCTACAGATTGTACTCGGACAATGGCAGATTCTTTTAGTACTTATCCTAATCCAAACAAGAATTCTGCTAAGGTTTATCCTTGTACACCAGCCCATTCTGATAATGATTATCCTGGGACGAAATCAGATCCTGCCAGTGTATGTTCTAATACATATTATTCAGTTACAAACGCTCCAGTTCCTAAAAGTCTTTATCCCAGTGAAAAAACAGATTTTTCTTATTCTAATACAGCAATAGCGCTTGATAATATTTCTTCCAACAAGAAACCGGCATTGTCCAGTGTATCTTTCACAGATGTATTGCCTCAAGTAGCTCCAGTGACATTATCATATCCATGCGGTAGTCAATCTACGCGTCACCTTACCGCAACATCTTTAAATAGACATCCTATCAACTCACATTCACCTCAATACATTTCAAATTCAGTTACAAGATCAAATTCTGCACCTTCGTTAAAAATATCAGTAGCTCCAGATATTACTTCTCCATACAAATCTATTGAAACCGCTCCATCTAAATTCTGCAGATTGAATCAAAATAAGCCATGCAATTTTATGTATGAACCGAAATTACAGCCTATTTCATTGGCAGAATCGTTTAACAATGTTTTGTCATCTCCAAGACTTAGTTTAACCCCTTTAAAATCTTTTGACGTTCCAATAGTTACACCTTCAATTGTTCCTACTCCAACATCAAGAACACCTTTCATTTACTCGGCATCACCAGCAGCCATCGTCAATTCGGTTCCATGCACATCTGAATCAGTAACGTCTTCAAAACTAAACGTTCCACCATCTGTACAAAGGCGGACATCAAATTTGTACAATTACATTGAGCCGTCATTATCGAATTTTAAACCATTAGCGTATTCACCTAACAAAAGTAATCAAACTCAGAATCCGATTCTTCAAAGTACTTCTTCATTACAAAGTCTTGTTGCTTCTGCATATACACCATATTATGTTATCGAACCACTCAAACCTAAATGTGGTCCAAATACAACGACTCAATCCAAAAAATCTTTCATAGATGCTTCAGCTACCTATTCACCATTGAATCCATCATTTGACCAAGTTATTACTCCTACTATTTCAACAATACCTTATTGTGCACCTACAGTTGAATCACAGACTATAAATAACTTTCCTGGTCCAATAAAATTCGTTCCCTCATCCGGAATAACATCAACCGATCATTCACAAAACACTCAAACTCCTATAATATATAAAAGTATGCCACCAGTACCTCTATACTCTTCAATAGCATCTAACCATTTCACGCCTCAATATACTTTATCAAGTCAAAGTTTACCGTCTCCAAAAACTATACCATCAGTAATTGCAGCAACTTTACCTTTAACTAATAGCTACGGCTCTATTAAAGACGCTCTTTCAAGTTCTAAAGCTCCGGCATCTTTACTCAGTCATCCATTTTCTCAAATACACACAGAACCATTGAAAATTATTACCGTTCCACCTAACTTTGCTAATTTAGAATCCGCACCTGTATTTTCGTCTGGAGGCATTTCGAACTTTTACAAAACATATGTGTCATCTCCAGCATATTCTAATGTTGATCCTACGAGTCTATCTGCTATTTCTACTTCAAAAGAAACTCCAAATTTAGCCTCTCCAATGTCATCATCTAGTTTATCAGGAAGATTACAAACAAAATCTTTACCTTCACTATCTGCGATATCGAATTCTTATACCAGAACACCAATGTATGCTAACTATGAAACGTTGAGTCCCATTAAAGCCTCATCTAATATGCCAATCACATCGCAAATTAACTCTTACTCTAAACAATCTCATCCAGGTTTACATACTGCGTCTAATCTAAAGCCTATCCAATCATTTAACAGAGATATTTCAACAAACACATACACTGCACCTTCGCCAGATATTGAATCTTCATCAATATCACCTCTAAATGGATTCATAACGCCTTATTATATTCCATCTCCTACTACTATAAAGGAAGTTTCACTGACTACTAATCCTTATTTATCATCTTCAAGATTGGCAACGCATTCAAAACTGCCAAATTTAGGTAAACGAGTAAGCTCTTTTGACACTGTTCCAAATAACAATCTTTACAATAGAGAAATGTATCATATTGTAAATGCTGCCAATGAAAATCAACTACAACAATATAAAATTGATACGAATGACAATACCATTTCACATGCTGATAGCATCTGCAACTGTCAACACTTATCGAATGTACTCAAATGTAATAACGATAAACTTTTAACACCAGACACATTGAAATTGTTTAATAGTTACGCCAATTTGACTATTCCTATCAAAGATTTCGGAATAGTGAATAACGTAGTCGACAGAAATCGAGAGATGAAAGTAATAACGAGCGATCCTAGGATGGAACTCAAGACGTGGGCTTCTACTATTCGAGTATTTAAACCGAAACTAGTGCTACGATCGACTGACTATGAAGTCATCAACTTTCTGCCTGTAGCTAAACATAATGTTGATCTAAATGTCGCACAAGATTTAGTAAAAAGTTTTATTATGAGGAACTACGGAACTCCTATAGTTGTTGAAGGGATGGACGAAAATGCTAAATCTTATGCGGTGTTAGATGACGTCACAAAAATTTGCGGAGGCAAATGTATTTTACTATGGCCTACTTATTCTGATAACAAATCTGGAATGTCTTGGACAAGAAAATAATTTGGTGTAGGGTTAGTCTTTTTTTAATTTTACTTGTAAAAAAACACAAACGCGAGCTTGATGAAATCGCTTTGAGCGATACCACCGTCCATTTACCTTAATCGGTCTCACCACGAAAGATTTAAACCAGAGCTCAACAGATGAGTCTAAACATTTTCTCCACAAATAGACATCTAACCCTCGCTTTTTCTCACTCAATAACAAATTTACAAGTAAAATAATTAGAAATGCTAGGATTGAGGAAAAAAACGCGAGTGATACTTAGACGTCGATTTTGTCGAATGAAATTTTAGAAACCTCTGTTTAACTCTGGTCTAACCTTTAGCGGTAAGACGGAATGTGTCTGTTATTTTGTATTCTGTTTCTCTTTGGTTTACAATAAAGCGAGTTTTGTATATTATTGTTTTTCAAGTTTTATTTTTCGTTCGAAAATAAAGAGCCTTCACTGTTATTCCGCTATCGGCGACCCGAAAGCCTTAATCTGGGTACCGTCCCTTTAGTAGTAAAGAGGAACCATTCAGAAGCTCAAATCTACTGAAAGTAAAGTTAATTTTTGTTACAAAGGGTTGCAAATTGACACAGAGTCACAAGCGACGCGGGCATCGGTTACCCGACATAAGGGTGTGTGGAACACAGAGCTTAGTCACTACAATGATTATAACGTCATTGTGGTAAGAATAGCATCGATTTGCATGTTAACCAGTGCCTTGAGTATGAGTTTTTACTAGCTCGACATAGTACGTGTAAGACTACCCCAGAAAGGAATCATAAACGAACGTTTATATCTCTTATCACAGTTATATTACTCAACTTCACAATGATATTTCAATAAAACGTATTTACAAACCTTAATCAATGGCGATCGTTCTCTAGTCGGCTCTACCATAGAGGATCTAGAAGGCCGACCGACTGACAGAATTACTGCAATATTGTCGTTGGACAAACGCTCTAGCACTGACATTTATTCAAAGATGTCACTTTATGATATTACATCAGAACTGACAGTTGACAGCACTCGATATCATAGATATCCACAGAGTATTCATGTTACATACGCGTCAACTAGCTCTTTGCATGAAGATTTTTCGTTCATAAACGCGCCGGTAGGGGCGCTGTACAGGATCTTCATACAAAAGCGCTAGTTGACGGGTACTATGGTGAGCTAGTAAAAACTCATACTAGAATCCTTGTGTGAGTTTTTACTAGCTCGACTGGTCAAAGTCAAAGTCAAATCATTTATTGTAAATAGGCAATAAAATCGCACTTTTACTAGTCAAACACAACGTCTCACCACAAAAGTTAAAACCAGAGTTAATCAGATGTTTCTCAAATTTCTTTCCACAAAATCGACGTCTATCACTCGCGTTGTCTTACTCAATCCTGGCATTTCTAATTATTTCACTTGTGAATTTGTTATTGAGTTGGAAAAAAGAGGGTTAGACGTCGATTTGAGGAGAAAATATTTAAACTGATCTGTTAAACTCTAGTTTAAATCTTTTGTGGTAAGACTGAGTGAGAGTTCTTAGTTATTAATGGTAGGAATTAATTTTATGACACATCTAGTAGGTACTATATTTAGGGTAGGGAGTTACCATAATAATAATATATTGTTTTTCGTCACTTTTTGCGGGATAACCCTTTAGGGTTGAGGCTTTACTACCCTCAATAACCGCACCCTGTACGGGTTTAGGGTGGCTCATGAGAATTAGTAAAATAACTTTGGCGAGGGGACATTTTTGACGAGATTTTGTGTTGGCCCGTTTTTGAAAACTATTTTCTATTGTTTACTTTAAGCAAAACTACTTAATATTGCTAAAATTGGAATTATATCGTGAATTATATAAAAAAAAATACAATAAATCGAAACCTACTTCAAACCCAACAGAAAAGCACTAAAAAGTGAAAAATAAACTATAATATACATTGAAATGAAATTTGTGAATTAATGTTATTATGCGTTACCCATTGATTAATGGGAATCGGTGCCAAGCCCGCATTTGTAGCCACCATAACTTTGCATAGCTTTTGTTAGGTTATGGAATTTTTTAATTAATACAGAATGTGACTGTTGGTCTTTGATTTATTAACAAAATATTGTGGTAAGTACACAGTTTATTAGCGTATTGTATTCCGATATCGCTCAGTAATTTAATGTCGGGCTTGGCACCGACTGTTTCCTTCCTGTCCAAAATCTTGGTACAGTGCATGAAAGGGAAATATCCTTTTTTCAAAGTCAAACCATAATAAATTAGTGTTTAATTTAATTTATAATACTTTGTTTTATGATTCTCTTTGTTAACGTGAATTAGCTGTTTGACTTCTAAAAGTGCGATTGAATTGCCTATTTACAATAAATGCATTGACTTTGACTTTGACTTGAGACAATAAATTTTCACACCCAGTAATGGCGCTGGAAACAACGCAATTCAAACTGGAACACTGTAGATAATGTTTGCTTACTGCTTGATAAGTATACTAATGAATAAAAATCAAAGGAGTACGGACAACTCTGATGATAAAACGGAGTTGACACGGTGCCGTCTGCCGCAGAGAAAGCCGCGTGCGTCCCGTCGTTTCGTCGTGCGTTCTGAGCGGTCATTCATTTTATTATACGAAGCGACGTAGATTTATGGAAGCTAGCAAGAAGTTATTGCGGGAAATGGAATATATGACGTTACGGATTACGTATATATTTTTCCTCAAAGGGAACGTGCGCGAGTGGCAAATGATAATTTTTTTTCACTACACATGCTCGAAAAGCGTGTCATTAAAGCTCAACTTAGCGCAGGTAAAGTTGATTGTTCCGCCCTAGTGATTTAAAAAGTAGTTTTTTGAATTTGTTCTCGCTATTACCAACAGTCTGTTAGTAACACAAATTTGTCCCTGGTGAAATAGCAGAATAATAGATATTAAAAAATAAGTAAATTCATGAAAAACTAAAAAACGGATAATTAATTTTATCATGCATTTTAAATGGAATGACTTGACAAAACAACGTCTGTCACGCCATATGGGAAAGTTGAAAAAAAAACATTAACACTCCACATCGCGGCACTGTCTACGACCCGCCTAAAGCGTGATACTGTACCCTTTTCAAAACTTTGTAACAAAACTTTCGTTTCAAGCCTTCATTATTTGAACACTTGAGAATTTGCCAACTGTCGAAATCGGATCGCGACTCCGTGGTAAATATTTAAACGCTTCAGGATTACTGAAAAGTTTATTCTTGAGAGAATTCAAATCGGCACCTCCATGGAAAAAGCTTACATTATTTCCCCCAGAATCAGTGGGTATTTTTGATCTGGCAGCACTAGAGTAGTGTTGGCAACTCTCCATTATGAAATATTGGCTACTTCACAAATAGAAAGAGCTTGATTATTGAAAAAATACTGAATAAATGATTGGTAGAGGATGCTATCAACTGTAAAAAGGCGAGGCTGTAATGTATGTACGAGTATTTATGCGCCTATCTAATACAAAAAATATTGTAGTCCCCACGAACGACATCGCGGGAAATAGCTAGTTTTGCATATAAGATATTCTATGGTTGGTTTGGTTTTCTTAAATTGTTCCTATAAATTCTTGTCGTTTTTTAGGGTTCCATACCCAAAGGCTGAAACTGGATCCGGATCCTATTACTAAGACTTCACTATTTGTCTGTCTGTCTGTCTGTCAACAGGTTGTATCTCATGAACCGCGATAGTTAGACAGTGGAAATTTTCACAGATGATGTATTTTTGTTGCCGCTATAAAAACAAATAAGAAAAAACATAATTAAATAAATATTTAAGGCAAATCTTATACAACAAAATGGATTTTATTGCCGTTTTATAGATAATAGTACGGAACACTTCGTGCGAGAGTCTATACTTATACAAAAACGCATGATATAATTGAAGTGTCTGTCTGTAGGAAAAGGAAGAGAGTCTGATTTTCCAACAAAACTACATAATTGTACCTAAATTTAAAAATATAGCTAGATTCATATTGAGCATACAACTTGAGTTGCACAGTCGCCGACACGCAGGCCTTGTTAACGGCACTTGGCTTAACGACGCTAAATTGAAAAATAATTGTAACGACTGATAACGAGTGGTGTTTTCAGGAAAAACCAGTGAATAATATTATTATACCCTGCAGTTATTTTGTTTCACATAGTTGCGAGGTGACTTTATGAATATTTTTCAATACTTAACTAGCTGCGCCCCGCATTGTTACTCGCTGTTATTGCAATAAAAATTAGCTAATAAAAGTTAGCTACCTCCATACCAAATTTGCGGTGGTAGCCTAGTATGCGGTGGTAGCCTAGTGAGCGAACGTCCGCCTTTGAAAACGGAGGTGGCGAGTTCAAATCCCAGTGCGGGGCATGTACCAATGTGTTTCTTGTTAAACATATGTACCTACCTAATTATCACTCGCTTTTCGGTGAAGGAAAAACACCGTGAGGAAACCAGCGTGCCCGAGAATTATTTTGGAGGCATGTTATCCACCAACCCGGACTAGGCCCCCGTGGTGGATTATGGCCTAACCCTCCTCACAATAGTGAGGGGAGGCCTTTGCCCAGCATTGGGACAGTTACAGGCTGAATTATTATTATTTTTTATTATTATACCAAATTTTATCAAAATTGGTCCATCCGTTTAACCGTTAATAAATAACAAACACACTCACAAACTTTTGCTTTAATAATATTAGTTAGATAGGCTAGTATTTGAATACTATCTCTATGTAAACTGACGATGTGGTCGGAGGTGGCGAACATGCTCAGCCTAGCACGGGGCTCTCACGGCGCCGGAGCACCCCTCTAGGGGTTCGGGACAGATGTCTACTCGCGCGCGGTAGCTAGCCAGGGGCGCTATAGCGCCGCCGCCGAGGGGGGAGCGATGTGTTCCTTCATGGGTAGTTTAAATAATGGTTAGTAGTGTAAGCTATTAAAGGGCTATTCACAATTAAAACATTAATTGAAGGTAATATACACGCTCTTAACTAGCATGCGCCACAGTTCAAGTTATAAAGTAGAATAACATCCAGACATTATATGAGAAGTAGACCAAACATTACAGATGTGTACCTTTGGAAATTATTTCTGTAAGCAATACGCACGATACGGGAGCAATCTTAGTGATGGGGGTACGTTATTAAAAATTAAAAAACAAAAAAATAGATATATAGTGAAGCCAGAAAAAAAATTCATTCAGGCAGGGCTGAACTAAGGCTACTAAGACAACTATGCATACGTGAATAAAATGTAACTAAGATTTAACTTCGTTCTCAATCCGACCTAATATTTGTACAAGTAGAATGAGCTGTTAAAATCTCGCCAATATCAAATGGCGCCCGACTTCACGAAGGCTTCACTGTTACATAAATTATTATTATATATATCTGGTAATGTTCGTTCTGCTTCCTATTACATTATGTATGTGAATAACATTTATTATTATCTTTCCACAAAAATAAAGTAAAGATAATAATATTATTAGGTATGTAGTTTGTTTAACCCCCTACATAAAAAAAAAAATCATAACAACTTTTTCAGAAAGGTTCACACCAAATATCATAACAAAGCTAATAAATTGCGCTATAGCAAACTTCCCTCCTCCTTGCCCCCATTTTCCCCCTAACGAAAATCACTCTCATTAAAAAAAACATACACCAAAAATCTCGTCAAAATCAGTTGAGAAATGCAACCTGCAGCCCGGAACAAACAAAACTACAAACATCCAGACTAAAGCAGTTTTTTTCTGATATGTAAGCTATATTATTGTGAAGTTTCATCAAAATCCATTCAGTAGTTTTTGCGTGAAAGAGTAACAAACATCCATCCATCCATACAAACTTTCGCGTTTATAATATTAGTAGGATACCTTATGCCGTTTTTGTACTGTGTCCCTTATAACATGGCGTGGTTAGAGGCCATGCATCCGCGCGGCGAGCTCGCAGCTGCAGAGCCGACGACCGGACTTGTTTATGGTTATTTATATACTGATACCGTGTACTTACTTACCTATATTTTAGTGCAGATCGTGGACTGATAAGTAGGACTACCAATGAGTCTATAGTTATTTAGGTTATGTACGATAAGTCATGCCAAAAAGTCTTTAGTTAGGTAGGTAATTATTAATAGATACCTACATATTTTTTTATTTGTTGATATTTCAATTCAGTTAGTAGGTTAGCTATATCTTTTTAGGGTACCGTACTCAAAGGGTAAAAAATGGGACCCTATTACTAAGACTTCGCTGTCTGTTCGTCTGTCACCAGGCTGAATCTCATGACCCGTGATAATAAGACAGTGGAAATGTTCACAATAATGATGGTGTTATGTTGCCACTATAACTACAAAAATACTATAAAACAGAATCCCGAAAAACAATAAAAAGTAGCAAATATCACGTTTGTTGTATGGACTAATTTTAATAATGTAATTTTTGGTCTTTTTTTTAGACAATCGTGCAGAACCCTTCGTTCGCGAGTCCGACTCGCACTTGCCTGATTTTTGTAGATATTTTAGGTTGTGTGTAGATTATAATAATATGTGCTGGTGTAATTATAAGTACAGTATTAAGCTTTCATTTTTACCAGTAAACTGCACGGGTGAAACAGCAGATACATTACAGCATGGTAAATGAAAACTTCCTCCATTTTGGTAATGAATTCTATAAGGTGGCCATGTAGTTAAGGCGCATACTCATGCAAATTAAGCAACTCCATGAAGGTCCAATTAAACTTTGCACGAAAACTCGTTGACATAATGTCTATATTAGTAGCGCGCGCTGCAACGCGGCTGTTGCGACAGTCGCTCCTTCTCCGCGTCTCTGATTTTCAGGATTGTAATACTTTCCCATAGGAAGATTTTATAAATAATAGAATTTTTTTTTCCATAATAATATAGGTCGCAGATATATCTATTTTTAGGTTAATTAATGATAAAATCGGTACAGAAATTTCGATGTAGATGCATCATAAAGCTATACTTAAATACGGTTCTTTTAAAAAAGTTTTTAATCAGAATGTTTTAGTAATATCAAAATATATATTTTTAATACACAATATTGACAAAGATATGAAGTATCGTATTATAATTGGGGGCTAGTGTGGGGCTACGTTATAAAAAAAGAAAAAATTTAAGATGCTGCCAAATATGACTTGATAGATAGGCTTTGAAAGTATGCCTTAAGCTGATGCAGGGCCTTAAGAGTGAGCAAAATGTTTTATGTTAGAAATGCCGCTGCACGACTTGCGCAAGAAACTGGTGACAATCGCTTTTTCATCGAATCCTGTTGATATACGACTGTGGCGGGGGCTTAGGATTTTTGATTTATGGCAACATTAGTGTTGATGGGAGTTTGATCCCCCCCCTCTTCCTCTCCCTCTGAGGGAGTGTACTATGTCACGTGCGACAACAAGTCCTCATCTGTGTGCCTAGTGTGAGTTTTGACAATTTCTTTACGCGCTCGGTCCGTTTAGCGTAAACTTGAAATTGTATGGAATAAGAGCAGCGCCATCTAGTGACTGACTGACTGACGCTAGATGGCGCTGCTTTTATTCCATACAATTTCAAGTTTACGCTAAACGGACCGAACGCGTAAATAAATTGTCAAAACTCACACTAGGCACACTGTAGCTAGAACTAACAATAGTTTAGACCAGAGTTAAACAGTGGTTTGTAAAATTTCGTTCCACTAAATCAAAGTCTACCACTCGCATTTTATTACTCAAACCTAGCATTTCTAATTATTTTACCTGTGACTTTGTTATTGAGTTATTAAAAGCGTGGATTAGACGTAAATTTTGTGGAGAAAATATTTAGACACATCTATCTGTTCATTGTTCAACTCTGGTTAAACTCTTTTGTGTTAAGATCACGATTTATTGCGGGAATTCGAAAATGGTTGTTGGTTTAGAATTTTTTTTTTAAACTTGTATTTTGTCGAGTGTCAATATGTAATATTGGTGGAATATTAGCCATTGAGTGTTCGGTGACGTGCACGAGTGTGGGCAAGTGATATAAACTCAACAAAACGTGCCAATTCGTATTTTTTCCAAAACTATGGCGAGGTTTTATACTAAATTTCGAAGTTTTGTCAGCTCGAAAATAAAAATTGTTCGTTATTTATCATATAATGAAAACGATTGGGAAGATAGAAACGCGATTATCAATAAATGGCTGGATAGAAAAAAAAACACCAAGATGACACTAAATTGCATTTTAACTTGTCACCTACTAAGAGATTCCATCATGAAACCACGTGAAAGTTATACCAATAATATAGGATATAGCTTTTCATATAGGAAGCGACTGGAAACTTACATTTATAATTTCGTTATCACTTTTTTTCCAATAAATAAAAACATACAAAAACTACCACCTTAATACAACCTGGCCTTATGTACTCCATTCTTACTTAATTAAGTTGATAAGTAATTAAGGATGTCCGTAAGGATTGAGGAGCCACTTTTGAAAAATTAACAATTTCTAAATGGAATATCACGCAGTTTAAATGTAGGTGTGTCAATAAAATTTGTACCCTAAAGCAGATTTTAGTAGATTTTATGCATAAAAAGTTCTGTTACTGTAAAGGTGGCACCTCAATTCAGCAAATCAGGATTGAGGTGCCATTTTTCAAGTGAATAGAACTGGTTAAGTTATGGATGAATATTTCTGAAAACGCAATATCTTTACGGACGTGCTGTATATTGGTTGCCACCAAACTCTGGGGCTTGAACGGCTTCAATTTAAAAAGATATATAACATTCAAAGTGGCGCCAAAATCTATAAAAAATCGATTTTAATTTTTTTATTTTTCATTGATATAACTAGTCAATTTACAAAATAAACTTAATGGAAAAAATGTAGATAGTTGGCTGAAATTGTAGCCAGAGAATGAAGTAATAAAACCAAGTGGTTTTTTTGCTGCGACTAATTTTATGTGGCTCCTCAATCCTTACGGTCTGGAAATAATATTTCGCTATAACTACGTGACAACAAAACGAAATCGAACGATGAATATCCCAAAAAATTGTAGATATGCGTACCTTAATATTCATATATAATTTAATCACGCTACGTATCCTATATTGGACAAAACACACAATTTTTTACTTTCTCATACAAATTTCACTGCGGTGACCATAATATTCAAGAAAAAATAGGACACTTAAAAAAAAAGTGTGTGCGTGTGTAACCTTTACGCGCGATTGAAGTAAAACTTTTTTGGCGTTGACCGAAGTAACGCTTACTATAGTCTGTGTAGTTTGCTATTTAAAAAGGTTACATTGACACTACGTTGACACGTCAATGTAACCTTTTTTAAATAGCAAACTACACAGACTATAGTAAGCGTTACTTCCGTCAGAAAAAATCTGAGTTACTCCCTAGTCGCGCTTAAAGAAGTTTTACTTCAATTATAATCAATAACAACGTGACATCATCATATTAATGTATTATGACATACCTATATGATATAAAATAACATAAATAAAAGTGGGTAGGTAGTAGGCACATTACGATACGAGCGGTCTAAGTAGAATACAACTACACGGCGTGACTTAACTTCTGGCGTGCATTTAATATACTTACTTACACCGCGAGTATCGTATAATACGTAGAACGTGTGACATAATCAGCCATCTATATAATTTATTTTAAAATAATCTTCTAAGTGATGTAATTAAAAGATGTTCATTTGACTTAGCAATAAGTACACAAACGTGGGTAGGTTAGCATTCCACCAGTAGACAACGTGACAACGCAATTTCACAACTACCCGTATCACATCTAGATTTGGTTTTTGATTATTAGTATTTTCGGATGCATAGATAATGGTTCGTGGTTGATTAATTTTATGTGACATTTTTTTAGTTTTAATACTGTACAGTTTAAATAATAATCAAACCGGTTACAACTAAAAAATAGTGAAAAATATCTTTGCATAGCGTTATGTTGTCGCGCTTTCGTTTTATGAACAAATCTTTATTGTAAAATGATTATACTTACCCTGATCTAGGAATCTGTGATTTATATCTGGTTTGTGCATTGTGCATTGTGCACACCTTCAGACTATAGTATTAGATAATAATATTATGGTGATATAGGATATATAATTGAAAGTGTGTTTATTCAGTGCAAATAGCCCATGTGTCGGTAAAAAAATATCTTAATGACAAAAATTCGCATCATTTCTATATGAAGTGTATTTTATCCTACTAATATTATAAACGCGAAAGTTTGTAATTATGGATGAATGTTTGTTACTCTTTCACGCAAAAACTACTGAATGGATTTTGATGAAACTTCACAATAATATAGCTTACATAATACCAGAATAACACATGGACTACAATTCATAAAGATATATCGTATATTATCCTAACGCGCGTGAAACCGCGGGGCGCAGCTAGTGATGCAATAATTATATAATCGGTCACCCCCTTAGGGGTTGAATTTTCAAAAATCCTTTCTTATTGCACGCCTACGACACATACAAAATATTTGTGAAAAATTTCATGGTTCTAGGCCCAGTGGTTTCAGCTGTGCGTTAGTCGATCAGTCAGTCAGTCAGTTTTGGTTTTTATACGAGTACCTATAATAAATAGATTTACAAATTTATTTTACGTGCGTAAATAGTACATGAGTTTTCACATCTCATGCTCAAAAACTGTGTCATATTATTATTATTTGCTCAGCTTAGCGGACCTAAACGTGGTTGTTAGGCCCTAGAGAGTGAGAGTAGTTTAATATATTTTGGAATGTGTGGAAGGAAATAGGGGAGACCTTTGCCCAGCAGTGGAACAATATAGATACAAAAAATGAAATTTTTTTATTTTCTGTTTTTATAATATGAAAATAAAAAATAATAATAAAAGTAGCTACACCTTCGGGAAAGAGGCGTAATAATATGATGTGTGCAATTGTGCATGTATGTTAAATGTGATGTCGTTACATAGGTACTTATGGTGCTTCATTCATTTAAAATTAAATTAATTACTATAAAGTATCAAAATTGATCCGTTATGCCATGAGGGCTACCAGTTCATCAATACACATTACACATGCGATAGTAGCACTGCTATTAATTTAATTTTCTACTATATTTTACCAAGCTGTATGTACCAAGCTGTAGGTACGTATAACCCTAACAACCACAGGAGAGAATTGCATACTATGACACCATGTTTTGCCGTTAGCGTTCCAGATAAGTAGGTACTTACCTACTTACCTTCTCCTCTTGTGTAACCCAGGCTAATGGTTTGTACAAGTGCTATATTTGCTGATAGGTAGGTATATAATATTAACATTAAATATAATAATATTAAATTACACACGCTCGGGTGTAGGCATAGGTAATAATATAATACACCAAAAAACTAATCAGTAGGAAGGTACATTCATGTTTTCACCCAAGTTTCATGTTGGGTTATAGTGTAAATTTAGATTAGGTATTACCTACCTAATTGAAACTACTTATGTATACCTCCCTATCTTATATCTTTAAATGAGCAATTCTTGTATATATATATATATATATAATATATATATTATATATAATTGGAATCTCGGAATCGGCTCCAACGATTTTCATGAAATTCAGTATATAGGGGGTTTCGGGGACGATAAATCGATCTAGCTAGGAATCATTTGTTTTTTTCCGTGTTTTTTTTTATGATTTTTTCTTTCAATAACCAGTTCATATTTTTTTATTATTCTATCGGTAAGATCGAAAAATATTATTCATATTTCATCATTTTATTAGTAATTCGTACATAAATAGAATTTCCTAAAAACACAATTTATAAAAAAAAAAAAGTAGGTACCGAGCAAAGCTCGGTCATCCAGATATTATATCGACGCTTGAAAGGCAAAACTTACTAAGCGCCATAGAGCAAATTTTACAGGAGAGTGATTTAAAGTTCAAAATTTTAGAAAAAAAATCGTATAATATTCTCTCGTAATTGTTGGATTTAAAAGATTTTAACAGACATAATAATATTTTTTTAATAGCTATCCACCATATTAATAGCAGTCACCTAACACTGATATAGATAGTAGTTTATGTCGCTTAGATAAAATTTACCTTATTTCATAAACAGGTAAAATTATCTAAGTTACCACTGAAAGGTTTGCAGTAACAAGTAAAAGTAAACAACGTCACACAGTTTGGAATTTCGATACAGGAATATGTATCTAACACGATGTTATCGTTTATAATAAATCAGGTCAATTTATCTTAATGTTATGAAATGTGATTTTTATCTGAAGAAAATATATCTTAGTCAAAGAAATTACTCTAAACCACCCTCGGGAACTGATAATTATTTAACCAAAGTATTCAAAATTATATTAATTACATAATTATCTTTTTATTGTATTAAAAACCTTTACTAATAATTAAAAACTGAATTCAAACGTAAAATCCCTCGACAAAAATATGATATGGCACGTCATCTTTAATCTTTTGACGTGGGATATAAAAAGCAAATCCCTTCGGATTTTAAGATGTCACGTATTTACTCTCTTTATAAAAACAAAGGAGATCGAGTAGACTGTAACTCGTACAGGGGCATATCGCTACTCTCAACCGCTGGATTTTTTTTGCCAGAGTGCTTCTCATCCGGCTCACTCAAATGTTCGAGGCTCTTCTACTCGAGACCCAATTTGAATTTCGTCCTAGTAAAGGTACCTGCATAGCAATGTTCTCGTTATGAAAAATCCAGGAAAAATCAGAGAACAACAACAACCACCTCTTCTTCCGTTTGTTGACCTGGAAAAGGCCTTTGACAGCGCACATCGAGAGGCACTGTGGGTAGTCTTGGCAAAACTAGGATGTACGGATAAGTTCCTCACAATGCTAAGGCTTTTTCTTTACATGATGTATGACATGAGGTGCTGTGTGGCTGTGAATGGTGAGCAATCGGAATAGTTCACAGTAACTTGTGGGGGCTAACCAAGGTTGTGTGCTGGCGCCTACTTACTCGTCAGATCGTGTATCCCTAAATGTGCAACTAAGCGGTGAAGTTGTGAAGTAGGTAGAGAAGTTTAAAAATCTAGGGAGAACAAAAATAGCCACAGATTGATGCGGAGATAAACAGCAGAATTGGTGCTTCATCAGTTATTTTCAGAAAACTTCGGGTCAGGGTATTCCGATCCCATGACATTAAACTTAGCACCAAAGTCAAAGTGTACATGGCTATTTGTTCTGCCAAATTTTTTGTATACCTCTGAGACGTGGTTCTTATACCGCCGTCAGATACGCACGCTCGATCGATTCAATCTCAAGGGCCTCCGCGACATTTTGAACATCAAATGATCAAATTATGTTAGGAATACAGAGGTGCTACAACGAGCTAATATATCTGTGGAATGGAGGCCTAGGTACCTGATGTGTCACCATCTGCGATGGTGTAGGTAGGCACGAATCTCGGATGCCCAATGAGAGAGTGGTTGAACCGCATTTTCTTTTCTGAGCTCCAGGATGGCAAGTGGAAATGCGGTGGGCAGTTCCTCAGGTACAAGGACGTTCAGAAAAGATATGTGAACAAATGCAATATTGAACCCTCTCATTGGGAATCACTAGCAGAGAACTGTCTTGAGTGGCGGTGGTGAAGCGTAATGTTTACGCATTTGAAAACGAGTGAACTAGACGAGATACGAGACCAGCTGCTCACAATGAGACCGCACTCACACCTGCAATTTAATTACTTGAACGGTGCTCTAACATGTGCCCATTGTGCTCGTGTATTTACCGCTAAAATAGGGATTATAAGTCATATGAGAGCTATAAACATCGAGAAAACAGAAACAGTAACATAAGTCGCCGTTACTGAAAGCGGCATGGATGACTATTATTATTATATTGTCACCAAGCTTTCCTTTAATTTTATATATTTTTTCATTATTTGGTCTCCTGACGCGATCACAACGTCACATTTTGATCAAATCAAAATAGGGCCAACGAACATTATTTTTTTTACTTTTTAAACGATTATTTTGTGTCGAGGCTATCTAGTGTTTTTATTTAATTTAACTTGTTTAAATGTAATAATACATTTAGTTCCTATTTCAATTATTAGATCAAAATATATTATTATTAACCATCTACCAAACACGTCATACTCATTGCGACCATTCTTATGAGCCCAAACGGAGACGATTTGAGACGAACGTCCTTACTAAGCGACGCCCGGCGGCTGAATTTCATCCTGCCGATGCGCGGCGCGCGATATTTGCGCATAGTCATGCGACGTATTTTGAACTCGCGCAGTTCCTAAGCGACGAGAAATTATATTTTTTGCACGAGTAATATTATCGAGGCGCCATACTTTACCACCTAAATAAGCTGAGTAAAATTATCTAACCGACATTATTATTAGAAAAAGTTCTCAAGTAAAAATATCCAAGTATGAAATAGCAATATAATGTTAAACAAGTAAAAGTATCTAAGCTTCAATATTTTTCCACTTTGTATCAGGTAAAATGATACAAAAGACACTGTTACCAAATAATATTATCAGGTTATAATGTATAACCATACAAATCACAATTTTTTTGGGTGGGTACAATACACTAAGTGGTTTCAAAGGGAAATCTCAAAACAAGTAAAAATATATAAATGCAAACAAATGAAAAAGTAAATACATGAAAAACCGACTAAGTTCATATTTCCAATTATTAAAATGGCATAAGTGCTAAATATCCTTAAATGCTCTTTTTTTCAGTCGGTTAGTAAGCACAAGTTAGGCGATTTGATGGAAATCACACACTATCTAAGCGACAAAAAACTCGTCGTAGAGCGATGAAATCTAGACTAAACGACGCAGAAAAATCTAACGATTCGAATGGTATATTTAACTCATTTCACGTATTTCTGTCGCTTAGGAAGTTTTGCCTTTCAAGCGTCGATATTATTAAACGAGCTGTTTACACGGGCTGACTGCACTAACAGTGCGGGTCCAACACAAAAAAGCGTAAGTAGTTCTTGGATTCCATATCCCTGGTTACATACTTAAATTATGGTCACCGCTTAAGAAAATTTGTATGAGAAAGTAAAAAATTGTGTCTTTTGTCCAATATAGGATACGTAGCGTGATTAAATTATATATGAATATTAAGGTACGCATATCTACAATTTTTTGGGATATTCATCGTTCGATTTCGTTTTGTTGTCACGTAGTTATAGCGAAATATTATTTCCAGACCGTAAGGATTGAGGAGCCACATAAAATTAGTCGCAGCAAAAAAACCACTTGGTTTTATTACTTCATTCTCTGGCTACAATTTCAGCCAACTATCTACATTTTTTCCATTAAGTTTATTTTGTAAATTGACTAGTTATATCAATGAAAAATAAAAAAATTAAAATCGATTTTTTATAGATTTTGGCGCCACTTTGAATGTTATATATCTTTTTAAATTGAAGCCGTTCAAGCCCCAGAGTTTGGTGGCAACCAATATACAGCACGTCCGTAAAGATATTGCGTTTTCAGAAATATTCATCCATAACTTAACCAGTTCTATTCACTTGAAAAATGGCACCTCAATCCTGATTTGCTGAATTGAGGTGCCACCTTTACAGTAACAGAACTTTTTATGCATAAAATCTACTAAAATCTGCTTTAGGGTACAAATTTTATTGACACACCTACATTTAAACTGCGTGATATTCCATTTAGAAATTGTTAATTTTTCAAAAGTGGCTCCTCAATCCTTACGGACATAATTAAGGGACCTCTTAAAAACCAAATCTTACCTTTCAAAACACGTCACTGATGACCGCGATCAACTGAAACCAGAAAAATACAATCTATCTATACATAATACATCATAATAAAATGTAACAGATCGCTGTATGTACAATGTACATGGAAGATATATGCGAAACAATATTATTGAGACCTTTATCAACTCAAATAGCACCCAAAACAATGATTGTTAGAATTTTTGTCTGTTTGTCTGTGTGTTTGTGCACGCTTGTCTCAGAGACGGCTTATCCGATTTAGATGTGGTTTTGACTTATTATTGTGGTAAGCTTCACTTAATATTCAGTATTTGTTTCATGTCAATCGGTTCATAAATCAAAAAGGTGTTATATAATGTAACGCGGGTGAAACCGCGGGGCGCAGCTAGTATACAATATGTTTTAAATTAATGCTGTGGAAATGAGAAGTGTGAGAAGTATGACAAGATATAATAATAATTATTAAACCCTAGCCGTCTCACCACAAAATCTTAAACCAGAGTTAAACAGATGTTTCTAAAATTTCGTTCCGCAAAATCGACGCCTGAGAATTATTTCGGAGGCATGCTATCCAACAATCCGGACCGGGGCCCCCGTGGTCGATTATGGCTTAACCCTCCTCACGAAAATGAAGAAGCCTTTTCCCAGCACTGGGACAGTTACAGGCTGAATTTAAATTAACAAATATACAAATAAAAGATTTTTTTTGCCTACTCAAAACAAAGTTAATAACATTAATGAAAGTACTTATCCGACCCCCTTTTTAAAACAACTAAAAGCCACCCCCGCCCTAAAACACCAGAAATCGAGTTTAAACTTCAAATCACAACGATAACGAACCCTGGCAACCCCTACTCTTCTCTTAGGGTTGAAATATTAACGTGAATTACGCCTGAACCCCGTGTTATTGCATTATGAAAACTACCCCTTTGTGACGAACAGGGGATAGCGGGAGGGTTGAAGTTCAATTTCGACATTGACAGAATTGATTTTTAATAAAAGCTTTTATTTTAGAAAGCTTATACATAAACGCTTTATTACTCAACTACATCGAACCCAACGGAGGGTTATGTGTTTGACCGGTATATAATGTGTATGTTCATAATTTCTAAACTGTTTATCTAAATTTTATAAATGAGGTAGGTATCTCAATATGAATGAATCACGATGAATCTATTTTCTTGTTTAATACTTTTGAAAGCGTAATTTATCAGGAGTCAGGTTTTAGTTTTTGAACTTATTTGTAGAAGAATTATTATATTCGGAGGGCTCACGGTTGTAATATCGATCGGTAGCAATCGTTAAGCCATGTCAGAGGCGTTCGATGACACTGATATCGAAGGCTGACACGATTTCGAGGTTGATTAGATATTGCTATTACGTGAAGCAATCCGCTTTGATAATCAGATGTCAAAGGCTACGATCCAAGCACCCGTTTGGGATTTGACGCTATCTTGAGTTTAATCGGTCAATGTATGTAGCATTCTTGTCTTCTCTTAGATATATTAATATATCTAACGGGCGTATTCCGAAGCACTGGTAGAGTCAACGGAGTTTCCTTTTCCTGTCCAGAATCCTGGCACAGTCCTTGAAAGGCAAACATCCTTTTTTCAAACTCAAACCATAATCAATGTTAGTTACACCATCTATACTGTAATATAATGTTTATTTGTTTGTATGTTTGCATTGAATACGCTCCGAAACTACTGAACCGATTAAAAAAAATATTTCACTGTTGGGAAGCTACACTATCCCCAGGTGACATAGGCTATGTTTTATCCCGTAAAAATTAACGGTTCCCGCGGGATAGTAGACAGTGCGGGTGAAACCGCGAGGCGCTTCTAGTGTATAATAAATGAATAGGTATATAATTAATTAAAATGTAATAAAATAACCTAAACAGCACATAAAGATTTTAGCAGTGGGTAGATGATAATGATTTACATTAACGGGAATCTAATGGTAGGTACCTCCGCTATTATCCATTGATAAACTCTCGGATGATTAATGCCCTTAATTACTTACCTCAGTTGAGGTAGGCTAAGGCGTCACTTCCACGAGCAAATCTCCCGCCGCGGAGATAAGTACTCACTCCGCGCCGTTTCTTTTTAGTGTTCCGCAACTTAAGAGTAAAACGAGACCCTATTACTAAAACTTCGCTGTCTGTCCATCCATCTGCCTGTATTTCATGAACCGTGATAATTGGACAGTTTAAATTTTCACAGATGACGCATTTCTGTTGCCGCTATAACAAAAATTACTAAAAAAAAAACAATAAATAAAATACTTAAGGGGGCTCTGATACAACAAACGTGTTATAGATACAAAAATATCAGTATTTCAGTGCCCGTTGTCGATCTCAATACGGTTATCTTTAGAAGTAGGTGATGGTACGAAATTAGTCGATTCCATTTAGGAACCTAAACTGGATAGAACCTAAAGAAAATCGTTTGCTATAAGGTGGGAGTAGGCCCCCAGTACGGAACCCTTCGCACGCGAGTTAGACTCGCGTTTTTACTGATACGAGGCATTAGTCCAATCCATCCTTACTCGCGCAGATTCCTATACATATTCCTCTAGCTCCTAAACATCATCTTCGACGACAAAACATGTCTATAATTGCCACATCCCTACTAACATCGATGCACACACACCCATGTACAGTAGTACCCAACTTATATGGCGCGTCGTGAATCTTCGTTCGCGCAGAAAAGAAAGTATGGTCCGAAGATTAACGAAAGAATGCTTAAAACTTACAATCAACCTAAGATCACTGTTATAAGGTTCATAATACACTGCAGCTGTTAGTTCCATCTCACTCATGCCACGCGGCGATCGCTAAGATGGCGGGCGGCTGCCGACCAATAGCGGTCAATAGCATTTCCCGCGCTTTGAAAATTCATCTTCTGCGCACTGGTACATCGGTAAGCCATATCAGTTGGGTACTACTGTACCAGAACCGTAACACCAAAATTCAATCTAATCACCAAAGATTATTAACTAGCTAAAAACGGGTCTAATTCTCGCACAAACAAATATCAAAATATATAATTTTGACATACCTCGACGTTTCGACGTTTATTTGTTTGTGCGCGAATTAGACCCGTTTTTAGCTACTTAATATTATGTTTCCTGTTCGCGAAAGTTTAAGAACACTAAAGATTACTCTGGCGATATATTATTTTCTATTCCAAAACCTAAAGTATCTGTGTACGGTCGGCATCAAAAGTAGCTTAACATGTTTTAGTTTCCAATTCCATTGTAGATACGCAAAATGTACATTTTTAGGGTGTATATTAAATTTAAGATACGGAGATGTTAAGCTACTTTTGATGCCATTCAGTTGTAGATACGCAAAATGTATATTTTTAGGGTGTATATTAAATTTAAGATACGGAGACGTTAAGCTACTTTTGATGCCGACCGTACCAAATTTCATCACAAACTGTTAAGGCGTGAAGAGAGGGTATACATTAAATTTCGCATTTTTTAAATTAGTATGTACGAATATGAATACTAGACAAATGAATTTATAACATGTCAGGGTCACAGCCATAGACGTAATATCAGAAACAGACTTCACAAAAGCGTATACCCGAAAGGGACACACCTTGGCTGCAACTTATAAATCGGATAATTTGAATATACACGTTATTTAGGTGCAGCTCCAACCATTCGTGCGACATTCTAAAATGTCAAGATTGGTTTGCTTCTGCAGCACAAAAAACATTAGTGTATACGCCGACAGAGAGGAGATCCGAGGAGAAAACATCATCGCACTATCCTACTTACTCTTTTGTCTATTTGTATACACTTGTCTCTTTCCTCGGACTTTGAGTTAAATGTCATCTGTGAGATGATTAATCTGAGGTCATACCTTTTATCTACCTATCTCACCTGGTCTTAAGGCGAGGTTATATTCAATTTCAAACTTTTTAAGCTCAGGAAACCAATTAAAACATAAAATAGTGGATGAAAAAAAATATAATATTGATCATACAATGAAGACGATTGAGAAGACAGAAACGCGATTACAAATAATTGGCTCGATAAAAAAAATCACAAAGATGTCACTAAATTGCATCTTAACTTGTCACCTACTAAGAGAGTCTATCATGAAACCACGTGAAAGTTATACCAATAAATGGGGCTTTTTATATAGAAAGCGAATGGAAACATACATTTTCTAATTACGTTATAACTTTTTTCCAATAAATAAAAACATACAACAACTAGCAGTTCTACTACCTTAGTACGACTTGGCTTTAAGTGACGTTGTCGTCGAAGGTGATGAACATGCTCAGCCTAGCACGGGGCTCTCGCGAACACCCCGATAGGGGGTTGGTGACACATTTTCTACTAAAAGTTGGTAACTATCCAGACGTGCACTTCAACAACCCACCCACCGCCAAGGTTTTTACCTAACATGTAATGATTATAACCTTAAATATTATAAAATTCTATACATGCAAAAGTATTGTATGTGTACCTATGTTTCTTTGGACGTGCTAAAACAGCTTTTTTTTTAATACGTAACTCCACGCTAGAATTATTATTGCTCCTATATCGTGGGTACTCACAGACATATAATTTCAAATGCACATCACACCCAGACCAGAAACAAATATTTGTGGATTGCACAAATCGGCCAAGGCGGGAATCGAACCCGCGACTCCAAGCGCAGCAGTCCGATTGCACAGTCACTACGCCAAACGTGCCGTCAATGAAAGAATAGTGATGAAATTTGGTAAGTAGATACTTCTGATTATGTATATAGTATTTATTTCTTCGTTATATGTAATCGCAAGATAACCTCTGTCCGTTCAGTAGGTACTAGAAAATGTTAAAAAACTTATCGGTTCATGTATAGACTTACAATCTATTATGTTCGCTTAAGTAGATAAAAGTGCATGAACGAAACGATGCAAAAGATAGAAATATCGTCTATTTCAACGGAGATTCTAAGCTTAAATTGTACTAAAATGGTTTTCAAAACATACCAGCCCAAATAGCCTTGAGAAACACACACAGTAACACACAGATATGTATCTGAAAGTACTCGTTCAGTGCTGAAACCGATCTGCCATCTTGTGCCTGCAATAGGCGGAATTCACTGGCGATTTTTCACTCAAAAACACGCTGAGATACACTGAAAATCACCGAGAATCACACACTTCAGTCTATGATGAGAGTTATGTGTATGATTTTGGTGCTTTATGATAGTTTTTTCATGATTTTTTTGGGTTTTCGAAACGTGCGTCCGTTCCGTAATTCGCGCTGGCACTGAGGTCTGAGCTCTGTTCAATATTGAATTTCTGGAAGTGGGAACGTAACGTAAATGGATGCGGCACGTAGTGGGAGGGAGATAGAGGGCGTTGTCTCGCTCTAGTCACAAAACTGCGTTTCTTTTCCTTAACAATTTTCTTTGGATTTTGCTTTTTATTCGAGGAAAGAAAACAAGTTAACTTATAATATAATAAAAACTAGTTAAATCTAAACCTAATTTTTTATTTTTTTTATTTATTGAAATTATTATTACTAAAAATAATACAGCATTATTTTTAATTTCATTTTTTAATTTCTTTGCCTTTACCAATTTATGCCCTGGCCATACGTTGGTGATGGACCGACTGCGATAAGTAGGGTGCGGAGTTTGATCCCCGTCAAAATAAATAATTATGGCAAATAATATTATGTAATGTTCACAACAGCTCTGCTTGACTCGTCTGCACGTTTGTGTGGTGATAGTCTTCGCCGTTCCTGTTTCCGTAGACACAGGGAACCCTAGTTGGGGTCCAAGGATTAATGAATGTGACGCTTCTACTTTTATTCAGTGCTTGTAGTAGAATTGCCAGTAACCTAACTTGCAATAAATAAATAAGACCACTCTAATAGTATTTATTTATACCACATCCATCCTCCAATGTTCATGGATCAATGTAGACGTAGTCGTAGATAGAGAGAGAGCGTGCGTGCGACAGAGACAGCTGCCTTTACGGTCGTAACGTACAGGCAGTATGGAAATTGTTTCCATTTTATTTAGAAACTTATTTAGCTTGCAATATGTATGTATGTTATGTTTGTATGTTAGGTTAAATCTTACAAGCTCAAGAATTAGAACCGCTTTCTCATAATTCACGAAGTTATATTTTAGCATGTTGGTTCAGTTTCGATGACAATTTAAATATATATCTTTCAATATAAAAACTTATTAAACCGATTTAAAAAATACGTATTACTACGATAATGATATATTTGTATATTGGTGTGGTGGTTGGTGTAAGCGGTGGTAGTCTAGTAGGCGACCGTCCGCCTGCTAAGCAGAAGGTGCGAGTTCAAATCCCAGCGCGGACAGGCACGTATACTAGTACCCAACTTATAAGGCGCGTCGTGAATCTTCATTCGCGCAGAAAAGAAAGTATGGTCCGAAGATTAACGAAAGAATGCTTAAAACTTCCAATCAACCTAAGATCACTATAATAAGGTTCATAATACACTGCAGCTGTTAGTTCCATCTCACTCTAAGCTCGCTAAGATGGCGGCGGCTGCCGACCAATAGCGGTCAATAGCATTACCTGCGCTTTGAAAGTTCATCTTCTGCGCAGGTACATCGGTAAGCCATATCAGTTGGATACTACTTTACCAATGTCTTTGTTGTAAAAACATATAATGTACATAATTATACCTCGCTTTCCAGTATAGGAAAACATCGTGAGGAAACCCAGCAGGTGCGAGAATTGTTTCAGAGGGATGTATCCACCATTAGGACCGAGCCTCCGTGGTGAACTTCGGCCTAACCCTCTGATAAAGCTGATCGTATGTGGCTGCCTTTATTTCACAGAATGGATACTCCGTACAAACGGCTGAATCGGACAAAAGACGAGCGCAACTGCATGCGAAGCGCTAGCGTCGCCGCGTTGTACTGCGTCGCTACTCTATAGTTCACCCGATACGCTCAAAATGTCATACAACCAACCCTATTTGCTGACTTTAATTTACAAAATGGAGACAGTGCCCTTTATTCTCTAGGTATTCTATGCTTATACTTAAAAGCTTCTCTCTACCAAAGATATCGTCTGCTCACGGGTAAAACCAGGTAAATTAATTTTATGTCAAACTGAGTAAATTGCATTTGAATGTTTACGTTATAATTGGGCCTAGTTAAAACTCATGAAATAAAAAAAATGCTTAAGTTAATAACTGCATTTTTAACTCGATTTACTAAAAAAGTGCATTTATCTGCTTTTACCCGGAAGCAGACGATATATAATAAAATTAACGAATATGTCAACTGATCCCGCGGGCTCAGCTTGGAGTGGGCTCAGTTGACGTACGTTTCTTTTCTATGTGTAGAGTCCATACTGCATTTATACAATCGCGCCGTGATTCTACTACGAGTGTTGCTCTATTTAATTCTATTCTCGCTTCCGGTCCGCCTCACCTGATGGAAACTGGTGGTGCGGTCGACGGTTTCATATGGCGTTCTGACTATGTTATAGAAGATATTTTTGTTAGGTCTTCTGCAAGATTGACTGGAGAAATATTATGTCGGTGCGTTAAGCCCTCGGTCCCGGTTGTTGTCGATTGCTAGCAGTCGTTAAGCCACGTCAGAGGCCGTCAGGCGGCCTGATATATTTTGACATTAGAAGATGGCACAATCTCATAATATGACAAACAAACAACAAACAAATAATACATGAAACATGATAAATTAATGATTGTTAATTTTATTGTAAAGAAAATATAACAAAATAAAAACATGTAGCTTTAATTCCACCAAAAAATTATTGAAAATCCCTAATTTTTGGCGGAGTTAAATCTACATATTTTTTACTTCATTGTTTCAAATATGGATTGCCGCTAAGTAACGCCTCATTCTGTCTAGTTAATTGAACTTATTCTACTCTCCATCAAAATCGGTTCATCCTTCATAGAGCTGAGTACACAATACAATAAAAATAATACAAACATACATACTTACGTAAAACATGAATTAGCACAAAATAATTATATTTATAAATACGTCTACGGCGTAGCACCGTAGCTTACGACGTAGCGCCGTAGCAGCGTAACTCGTAGCTCTCGTAGCGCTACGAAGCTATCGCCCGTAGCGCTTCCGGTAAGTGTATTTATAACTTTGCGGGTAAGTGTAATTTGGCCACATTGGTATTCATATTTTTATTGCATGAATAATTTAATGAATTTTGGTCACACGTCAAATTAATATTCAACTTTGGAGTGCAATTTCATAAGAAGCGAAGAGGTTATATATAATTCGCTTCTTCGGCTTTCACAAGTCCCTACATAATGAGTACTTTTGACGTGGCCTTTCTCTAGGACGTCCTCGATTTGATCGCGGTACGTCCGCCCCCGTCGACCCCTACCGGCTGGTCCATTCACACTAGATCCATACATCTGTCTCGTCAATCTTCCTTCATCCATCCTCTCTATATGTCCAAACATTACAAGTTACCCTTTAAAAAGACTAGTTTATTTTTATAAAGGAACTAGCAGACACGGCCACGCGTTGCTGTGGCTAAGGTTTTTGTTATTGCGACTATAAATTGAGATGTAAGACCCTATCTTTCAAGTTAGATCAAACTGCACACGGTGTGCAAATTTGACTAAAATCGGTTAAGTAGTTTAGGAGTCCATCGCGGCCAAACAGCGTGACTCGTGATTTATATTATTTTGTCGGAAGGGTTAACCACCTTAGATACTGTACAAAGGGGTAGGAAGTAAATGGAAGTATCAAAACCTAAGCAAAGGAAGGTCAAGACGTCGGGACGGCGTGGCCGCATGAGATAGCACACTATGACGTCATGATGACTTCAGAATGCCATTCTCACTCAGATTAATCATCTAATAGATATGACATTTTACTCAAGATCTGGGGAAGAATAGAGACCAGTGTATACAAATAGACAAAGGTGTAAGTATAGTACGATGATGTTATGTCTTTGTCGGCGTATGCACTAATTATTTGCTGTGCTGCAGAAGCAAACCAATCTGGACATTTTAGAATGTCGCACGAATGATTGGAGCTGCACCTAAATAACGTGCATTAAATTTATCCGATTTATAGGGGTTGTAGCCAAGTGTGTCCCTTTCGGGTATACGCTTTTGTCAGGTCCATATCTGATACTAGGTAAATGCATAAATGTCATAGTTTGTATCACAGAGTATACAAATCATCACTTTTTTAGCTACTTATGTAGCTGACCTTGAATAACTGGCGCGCAGTAAGGGATGCGAATAGTGTAGCTGTCCTTTTCTGTCACGAGCGATAATCCTATATTTCTCTCCTTCTTGTGCGAAAGAGACTGTCGATACCAGCTGTCTATAGATTTCTCCGTCTACGTCGCTACGCTCGTGAGGTAAAGCACCGTATAAACAATGACTCGTTGAACAATCTACTATTTCACGTTACCGTCTACAGTCGGGTTGGCGAACTTTGATACTATCCCATTCAAAAAACGGGTAGGAAGTGAATGCAAGTATCAAAACCGTTTTGTACGATGATAGCCGAGTCCGCCCGAGCACGCCCGATCGTTGACGAAGGCTTGCACGTTTTTAATTAAAAACATGGCCCGGGATATGTCAGGTGACTTCAACGTGACAGTATGGCGGAGTGACACGTGAGGTCCCGTGACACCATAGAGGGCTGTTTTTAAAGAAAAAAAAATTAGGACATTTTCATGACTTCTCTACAAAATGTCACTCAAATAATTTTGTTTGGAGTTTTGTTCCAAGCACTTATAAACTTGGCATATTATATTACTTATATTAAATAATATTGGTTATTGTAATTAACCATCTCAGAAGTCAGATATAGGAAGCGTTGAAAATGAAAATGATAAACAAAATAATTACTGCACAATAAAAAATAAGCTTCTAAATTACACACTTGATATTAGATTTTTAAGTTTTAGATTTAGTTAGTTTTAGTTTTCTATTGTATTTGATTGAGTTGTTTTATTTTTATTTCTTCCAATTGGATTCATAAACGGCGTACTTCTGAGGTAACAAATAACCAGTGAATAATTCAACTCAGACGTCAAATTACATTTTGACAGCTAATGCCATAAAAAAAAAACAGTTTTAGCACTCATTCGTAAGCCCAGCAAGTCCAAAACAAAAATAAAATCACGACATTTTAATTTTAAAATCAATTCATTCACTATCACGTACCAAAAAGTCGCCACCCTACAATAAATAATAAATCAAAGGACACACTCGACTTTCAATTGTCGTAACCGAGTTACCTCCCCCCCCCCCCCTCCCCCCTCATCGCTCGGCATGATATTAGTAAGTAACACGATTATGTTGTGCGAGGGTGCGGACCCAGGACTTTTCTCTTGGGCCACTATATTTACTGCACAACTACCAAATTTAAAAAATAATCTTAACATTTTTACGCATTCTCATTGTATGCTATCCCGTAAATTTCAGCCGGAGCAGATCAGTAAGTATTCGAAATTGGTATCGCAAGATTTCGCCTGGAGCGACAGAACGACAGACAGACAGACAAACAAGACAAACTAACTTAATACTCGTAAAAATGTGCTAATTCAAAAAAATACTGTTGTTTTCGGCTTCGCAAGCAGGACGTGACCATTTTTATCCTACAAAGGTTAATAGTTTCATGGTTTAAGATTTTTTAATTGAGGTTATTAAAAAGTAGTAATGTTTCATTCAATTATAACTCATTTCATTTCAACACCGCCTAGACAATAAGTAGGATAGGAAAATATCTAGATAAGTTACCCCTTATTCTATCAAAGCCAAAGTCAAAGTCAAAGCATTTATTGTAATAGGCAATTAAATCGCACTTTTACAAGTCAAACAGCTAATAATAATTCTCGTTAACAAAGAGAATCATAAAAACATAATAGTATGATAAATTAAATTAAACAGTAATTGATTATGGTAATAATATAACAGTAATCAACTAAGTACGCAAAAAGAAACTAATGGCACCTACCTACGTAATGTCTAAGTTTCAGCTTCTTTTCTTATTTGAACTGTTTGCGTGGGGCCCGTGCCCTGGTGCCCCTTCCTGGATCCTCAATTGGGGGGCCCCACGCCAACAAATTTGTTAAATGATTTTGTCGCTGACAGTACTTTGAGGGGGTTTTTAATAGTATGGCTTGGCACTGTCTCTGCTTTCAGCACACACAGAAGTATAATTATAATATTTTATAGTGTATACCTACTGTTATTTTTGAAGTTGTATTTAAAGTACAAAGTAGGATATACCTATCTATACTATAATTACTTAGTCGGGTAGGTATTCAGTTAGAGCGTCGAGCAGACGATAGCTCAGTTGGTTCCTTCTTCGAATGACACGCCGCAGGACACAGGTTCGAAACCAACCGACGCGTTGAGATTCCGATGAAGGAACACATCGCTCCCCCCTCGGCGGCGGCACTATAGCGCGCCTGGCTAGCCACCGCGCGCGAGTAGAACATCTATCCCGAACCCCTAGAGGGGTGCTCCGGCAGCGTGAGAGCCCCGTGCTAGGCTGAGCATGTTCGCCACCTTCGACCACACCGTCACTTAGGAAATTATAATATAGTCGAAATAATAATAGTAAATAGTCGACAAATAAGTGCTTTTGTATCGGTAGATACTTATTAATATTTATGTACTTATATTTACTTACCTAATAATTATAAATCAACCATGGTAGTTACTTAGGGTTGCCACCCGTACTATATTTTAATAAAGTACATATAACTAATCGAAAATAATTTATTTTGCATGATTTGTTTTCTTTGGAAATCGTAAGTACTTTTTCGTTGAACGATCGTGTACCTAGAGATGCTCTGCAATGGTTTAGTAAAGATGCTTATTCGATACAAACCGCAAAAACCAATAAAAAAATATGTTTTCAAACATTATAATAAAAACATTTAAATTATTGTACTTTATTTTGATACTATTTGACTGCTAAATGAAAAGGTGGCAACCCTTATGTTAGTTCACAAAAAAAGTCCGAGAAATCACTGTAGGTAATAGCGCTATACCAACCTCATTTCAAATTCACCTCAGATACAAGATATAATTTATAAAAATTCAGAAATAAAACTCCAAAGCACAAACAATAATTTCAAAAAAGAAATGTACCAACTCTATGTCGTATTACTTGACACTTTTGCGACCCTTTTTTGACAAATTAATCACTTGTCGTACGCGACTGTACTTTTAATCAGGGTGGGGCGCGGCCCCTTTTTTATAGAGGTGTAAAAGTAACGAAACAAAGCGTACTCGTATGTATTCGTTACTTTAACAATGAGTACCCGTTACTATCGTATCGGTACTCGTTACTTCCGTATGATACCTCATAACATGCTATGATGCTTAGAGAGTCGTATCAAATCTAGTCGCATTTCGTACGCGTGCGGTATGATGTCGCGGCGTCACATAATTCGTGATTTGTAGAAAACTTACAGGTAAAAAACTTGGAAGACGAATTTCCAAATTATTACTTTAGGTACCTACATAATAAACAAACATCTTTATTTGTATCGCATGCGTAAAACAAACTATCAGCACACGTGTACGGTGTATCCATACGACGCATACGAAACATGCGAGTAACGAGATGGATTAGCGACTAACGTTTCGGTACTCGTTACTAGATGGCGTACCCGTTACTCAGTACCGAATACATACGGTTTGCTACAGCTCTACTTTTTTAATGAGAACCAAAGGGGTGAGGGGTTAACCTGTTTTTATTTCAGGCCGACTTCATAAAAGGAGATTCTCAATTCGGAGGTATCTTTTAGAGTTCCGTACCCAAAGGGCCAAACGGGTATTACTAACGGCCGAAATTAATAATCAATCCAATCCAAATTTTGCTACCTGGGATTGATATCACAATCCATTTTTAAGGTCAAACGTGCCAATAACCGATCCGTGGATTGGTTTATGAAGGCACGCAGATTGGAGAACGATCGAACGATAGGCAGCAATCCTAGATCGATTTCAATCTTGGATAGGAGATACAATATTAATTTTGTCAGTAAGGCTCCGCCGTCCGTCTGTCCGTCTATCACCAGGCTGTATCTCATGAACCGTGATAGTTAGACAGTTGAAATGTTTACTAATGATGTAAGTACTGTTACCGCTATAACAACAAATACTAAAAAACAGAACAAAATAAATATGAAAGGCGGCTCCCATACAACAAACGTGATTTTTTTTTTGCCGTTTTTATAGATAATGATACCTAAGGAACCCTGAGTGCGCGAATCCGACTCGCATTTGGTCGGTTTTTAATGTTTGTTAGGTTGGTAGATAGGTAGGTACTTCAGAACTCCGTCATTCCATAACAGAACTGGATTTGGATATTTAACCTCGGTTTATTCATCCAATAGATATGACATTTAACTCAAGATCCGCGGAAGAAAAGAGACAAGTATATAAAAATAGACAAAGGAGTAAGTGGGATAGTACGATGTTTTGTCCTTGCGGCGTATGCCCTAATTTATTACTGTGCTGCAGTAGCAAACCAATCTTGACATTTTAGAATGTCGCACGAATGATTGGAGCCACACCTAAATAACATGACTGTATTAAATTTATCCGATTTATCAATTGCAGCACAGGTAGGTATGTCCCTTTCGGGTGTACGCTTACAACTCGCTTTTGTCAAGTCTATTTATACTACGTCAATGTATTTAACAGACTTTAAAAGGGTGACGCGCGCAGTGCCGTGCGAGATCGTGCAATGCAGTTCTGGCACTGCAAGTGTTGTGGGCATTACAACTGTGTGGCACTTACCATCACGAGTATGACTTGCTCTACTAACATCTAGGTACAATCTTGTATCTATTTATTTATTTTTTATAGTATATTTTTTGTAGTATTCCTCTCCATGCATGGTTGTCTGGATAAGATCGCTTCGAGCGATAAGACAGCGCATTGTGACACTAATTATTGTTCTAGCTTTAAGATTTCTTTCTTCTGTGGTGTTACAATAAAGAGTCTAACAGGCAAAACAAATTTGAAGTAGGAATCCAGCAAATATGCATTTATTCTTATAAATTAACTCTCTATTGCAAATCTTACAAATATATTAGAAATAGATACCATAACATTTTATTATAACCTACCGTATTGTATTTTTGAACAAATTTGTAACAACCTTTTGAACACCAGTCATCAATACATGACAATAAAACACAAGGTCTGTACGCCAGCTGTCATCATGAGATGACTGCCCCTTTTTTCATAATATTATCGTAGCTTGACATGGAGGGCTCTGTTTGCTTCAAAAACTAGGTGTTGCAGTTGAGAAAGTTACTGGCTTGATTTTTGTTCATATAGAGAGGTTGAGGTTAAAACGAGATGATGATGCTCAGGAGTGGGAGAATAGAGGTTGAGCTTGGTTGATTTAAGGCTGAATTTCGTTTAACATCTTAGTTTCACCTACACTTTTAATGTAATCTTCGTCCATTTCTTGAAACTTCTCTTTCATATCATCAGGGACTTCGACGGAGGAGAAATCCTCGGCTCCAACTTCCTCCTCCTTCTGAATCAGAATGTCAACAACGTTCTCGCAGGCCAGCAACGCTTTAGGATCCTTCTCCCATTTATGGTACTCCCGCAATATGTAATAAACTCCGTTTTGCCGCAACACCTCCCGTGCTTTCCGTTTGGTGCAAAGCTTGTTCAGTGTCTCCAATATCATTTTACGTATATCGACGTCGGCATCCCTCTGTTTTTCCTTCGGCAGATACTGCAACGTGATCGGGAGACGATCCATTTCGTCATCATCGTAGTCTTCGTTGCCCATAATCGGGGTAAGAATGTATGTGAGTAAATCCAGATCTGGGCGAAGTAGAAAGTCGTGGAATTCGGTGTCGAAGGAAAGGTTCCTTATAGTGCCGATAGCGCCACCTTTTCTTATGTTAGACTTGTCGTAGTTGCAAAACGGTAGTAACTTGATTAATGGCACGTGAGGACACTCCTCCGTCAGCCATTTCCGTATCCTGTGGCTGCAGGATAAGTTGCTGAGCATCGGTGCGAGGTAGTTTAGATTAGAACCTTTTTTGTTGAAATCTACATTGACAAATGCGTTTAAAATGTCGTTTAAATGGGGAATGATCGTGTTCAGACATACCTCTAGCTCGTCTTCAAGTCTTGTGACGTTGGAGAGTATCATACAAGCCGCGTCGGCATCCCTTTTCTGTGGATTTAGAATATAACCTATAAGCAACTCGAGAAAGTTTTTGTGTGTGTCTGATCGATATTTTAATAGTTCGATAGCGCTCTTTGGGTACGCTGTGATGTTCACGAGGATTAGGAGAGCAATTTTGGAGATTTCTTCGTGTCTATCGTCAGTTAAATCGATTATGGACTGCACTATTTTCTCATTTTTGAGCAGTGTGTTTATACCTTCTTCGCTCGCCGATAGACCCACTAAATGCTCCAGGGATATGTGTTTTAAGTCCATTCTGGAATCCGGTTTGAGGAATTGTACCATTTCGTCGAGTGGATCTTTAGCCATGGTTGGATTTTCACGATTATATTTTGTAAACAAAGCAAAATAAACAAGACATCACCCGCGGCAGTTCACGGCACAGCACATTCGATTCGACCGCACCACGCTTGCTTGATTGTCATGTCATGACATTTTGACAATTTTGACAATGACATTAACAAATAATTGAAAGTGACATTAACATTTTTTTTTTTGTTTTAGTAATGGCTTCGCACGGTTTGTGCATATAGCCAGTGTCAAGTATTTTATTATAATAAGTATTTTTTAATTTCACATTTAGAAAGTCACAGCAATATAGCAATCGTGGTCAAGTAGTCAAGTCAATTATTTACATCGTCTAAGTCACGATTCAGTAAAGTAGTGGATGCTTTACTGAAACTTCCTGGGAGTTTTGGAAAAAATGCGAAATGACACGTTTTTTGAGTTTATATCATTCGCCTACACTCGTGCACGTTAACGAACACTTAATGGTTAATATTCCACCAATATTACACATTAACACTCGAAGAAACACAAGTTTGAGCTAATACCTAATACAAAACCGACAACGACTCACTATCGGATTCCCGCCAAAACCATTAACAATTTATTGTCAGTGAAAAAAAGACATTATTTTAACCTTTCTTCCTGGTTTGTTTTAGTCATGGCTTCGCACGGTTTGTGCATATAGCCAGTGTCAAGTTTTAAGTATTTTAAGTAGGTATTTCACAACAGGAAAGTCATAGCAAGCAATCCTCGTAACCAAGTTAATTATTTACAAAGTCAAAGTAATGATTCAAAAAGTGGTGGATGCTTTACTGAAACTTCCTGAGAGTTTTAGAAAAATGCGAAGCGATACGCTTTTCTTATATTTTATCATATGCCCACACTCGTGCACGTTGTCAAATACTCAATGACTAATAATATTACACAATAACACTCGAGAAACACAATTTTGAGAAAAAAGTATAAAACCAACAGTGTCTCACCACTATCGGATTCGCGCCAAAACTCCCTTCTGAAAACCTTCCTATAGGTAGTTATGTAGGTAGGTATTCTATAGTTCTAATAGGTATTCAAATTGCATATTTTTTTATTTGTTACGTTTTGGTGAAAATAACAACCGCGAAGAAAACAGCGGTCAGTGTTTGCTTACGAGCCTTTAAGTTTATTTAGTCATCTATGCCTCTTTTAGCCACCATTCTTCATCACAGTGTGCGGCAAGCCTTATGAACTTTGACACGTGTCACCAAAATTTTTGAACGAAACGCCAAACGTCAAAAACACGTCGGGCCGCGACCGACTGACGTGTATATTTCAACAAGTTGAACTTTAAAATATTTTTCTTTTTTGAAGACGTTTGCGAATTTCCTAGTGGTACGGTGCAGCTGCCGTATTAATTATCGACGCATCGATTCGATAAGGTTTTTATCGTGTTCCACGTAGCGCGGTAACAATAACAGGTGAAATTAATTCTCCATACATTCACTGGCTGAATAAATTAGAAAAAAAAAGTTGTTTTTAAATACCTACGAGCGCGGTAAATGCAGATTTTAAAAGTTGTAAAGTTGCGCAACTCGAGTGTGTTCTGTTTGGTGAATCTAGGTTATTTGCAGGACTGAAGAATGCTGCGTCTTGTGATATTAGCTGCGTTCCTGCAGTCTTCTATTTCGCAGCAATATCAGCAGAAAGTGGCGCCTGGAGTCCCGCCGCAAAATTATCAGGTAAAACGAATAGTCACAGTCATTTTCTTTTTGCTTTTAGTGTGTTTGTAGTTGCCTTCATTGTTAAGTGCCTACCTATAATAATATGTGGTCATACAGTACCGCAGTCGTAATGTAATATGCACCTTCTCTCAAGTGTCTCGAGAGACTCAATTTCTTCGCAGGCCATGGACCTAGTATCGGAGATGGACCTGACAAAAACATATACCCGAAAGGGACACACTTGGCTACAACACCTATAAATGGGATAAATTTAATACTCACTATTTAGGTGGTGCTCCAATCATTCATGTGACATTCTAAAATGTCAAGATTGGTTTGCTTCTGCGGCAAAGCAAAAAATTTGTGCATACGCCGACAAAAGCACAACATCATCGTACTGTCCTACTTACTCCTTTGTCTATTTGTATACACTTGTCTCTTTTCTTCCCTGGATCTTGAGATAAACGTCATATCTGTTAGATGATTAATCTGAGTCACAGGTCTAATCTGTGAGCCATAGCTACCTATTTGCTTGTCGTCATGTTTGTGGAAATATACTCTTCATACATCCCGATTCCCTTGATCTCGAGTTCACACACACACAAAAAACAACTTAATATTGCCAATTTATCGTACTGTCCCTTATTTCTTTGCACAAAAACCTTAATCAGACTAATATGAACATTTTAAGACCAAAAAAATGGCCAAATTTGTAAGTGATGTGCTTACCAACAAACAGCATTTCATTTTTGTTAGTAAAAAATGTAGCGAAAAGCTTTGTCCGGTTTCATGTAGTATTTTTTATTTACATTTACAGACTTATCAGCAACCGCCGCCGCCGCCCCCTCCCGGTCAACAACAGGTAAATAACACCTATTATTATAATATTTTCCTGTTTTCTAAAATGTTTATTGTATGGGGTCCAATAAATAAATTATTGTATTGTATTGTATAATACTGTGATGTATGTGGAGGTAGTGTGTAAAAATAGTGTATATTAACAAATATTAAATTATAACTGCCAGTGGGGGTAATCTGAAGATCTTCAACATCCACCATCTTAATCAGTCAAGAATAGCCTAGTAAGTACGTAACATTGCCGACGAGGATGGGATGGGAGGATGGGGATGGATTTTTGCGTGAAAGAGTAACAAACATCCATCCATACAGACAAACTTTCGCGTTTATAATATTAGTAGGATTTAGCTTGTACAACTATTTGCCTCTCAACTATGAAGTTTTAACTATTAATGTTTATCTGTTATTTCAGGCACCCCCTCAACAACAATACCAACCCCCACCCCAACAACAACAACAGTATCAGCAGCCACCCCCTCAGCAACAACCGTATATACCTCCCCCTTCGCAACAACAATTCGCGCAGCCACCGCAAGGACACCATGGTCAGTATCAATTTCCACAATACAACAATATTGTCATACAATTTCCTCTTTCACCCCTCAACAACAACAACAGTATCGGCTGCCCCCTCCGCAACAACAATTATTCTGGCTACTAGCAAGCACTGCAGGGACTTAAAAAGCTGTATTAATTTTAATATAGAGTTTTAATATTATTTTATTATCATATAACAATTTATAGCAATGTTAATTACTTTCACATACTTTCAAGTACTGAGTCGTGATATTTAGAATATTTTTGTCATTTGGAAATTAAACTCTATTTCAAACAGTATTAAGTTGATATTTAGTATTTACAGATTTTTTTAATTTAAATTTCAGACCCTCAACTGCTGAGCCCTACCAACATAAATCAAGAGAGAGAGTGAGTATATGAAACACTAGGTTTTCCATGGTGACGTGTATCTATGGTTATATCGCTATCAAGAGTATCCTACTTCCTACTTTAAGGTCCAGTCCAATCTATCCCTATACCAAATTACTACGAGATTGGTTCAGCCGAAAAAATGTGAAATAGTAAGAAAAAAATATTTTTTTTATTGTAATTTTTTTTCCAGCCACATTCAAGAACACATGGACGTCCCCATCGACACGTCCAAGATGTCCGAGCAGGAGCTGCAGTTCCACTACTTCAAGATGCACGACGCTGACAACAACAACAAACTGGACGGCTGCGAGCTGATCAAGAGCCTCATACATTGGCACGGTGAGTTTATACCCTTATTCAGCTAAGCCGCTGTCTAAAGCAGGGGCTCTCAAAGTGGGCGATAACGCCCCCTTGTGGGCGCTGAAGGCCTAGAGGGGGGCGGTATGAGGCCCAGAAAAAAGGGGCTGTTGTTTAGGGGGGAAAGGAGAAAAAAGGGGAGGTAGGCGATGGTAAAAAAAATGTGGAGGGGGCGTGGTTAAAAATTTTCTTAGTCAATTATCGCCCAATTTGAATATAGGGCGATAGTCGACTAAGTTTGAGAACCTCTGGTCTACAGGACTGTTGTGCATATCTGATACTAAACAAAATATAACAAAATATAAATTGTCATTTGTCTAGTGCCAGACAGAGACAACCATAGACTTCTGTTAGAATGATACTCTAAAATATATTTTTTATATTTCAGTATTCCCACTTACATATTTTATAATATTATTTTAATTTCCACTCATGATGTTACATGCATAGGTGAATATTTTTATTTCTTTTAAATGTTTTGGGGTTTTTATTGGTTTGAATGTTTATTTGTGTGTCAGTTGTTTGCGAAGCTATAAATGTTGTTTTTCGTTTATAATTATTATGTCCGTTTGGGAATTTTCTATTTTCATTTAGTTAAGTATAAAACTTAATTATTGTGTTATTTTGGATTTTTTAATGTGTCATTACTTGTTTGTGTCTGTGTTGGGTGTCCGCCGTTTTAAAACCTAATTTTCTATATACATTATATTTGGTCATTGGTCAGTTTAAAAAAAGTTACATAACTTTGACATAGTTAAATCTATCGCTGTCCTTGTCACTTCTTTAGTGCCAAATAGAGACAGCGATAGACTAATTCACCGTCGAAGTTGACCGAACCAATTACTGGTAAGCTTGGCTTTCTTCAAATAGCAGTGCCGTCATTCAGCGGACACTTATAGCGTCGAATTACATCACTAAACCGCTAAGTATTGAAACAACATGGCGTGGTCTCCTACAGGGGGTCAATTCTGCTAATTTAAAAACGCTTCAATCGAATCTCAATGGCGTGCCTTCGAAATAGTTTGTGACATTTCAGTGTGACATTGGTTCTTATTTAACTAGCAGAATAATAAAAAAAACGATAAAAAACTTCCATAAATGTCACAAACTTTTCCGAAGCCACTCCATTGAGATTAGATTGAAGCGTTCTTAAATTAGCAGAATTTGATCCCCAGGTCGAAACGGTCGTTGGAAACGAATAATCAATGTAATGATGTTAATATTATAATTCGACGCTAATAAGCTAAGAAAATATACTACGCCAGGCATCGCACTAGAGATGAGATGATGACGTTCTCTTACTACGTCATCGACGTACGTGTCATACCATTTCATGACTTCCCTATGTAGGTACGATGGCTGACGAAGAAAGAGACACCTACATCACCAGCTTGTCCGGAGTGCCATACCTGGTTTTCTTGTACCGTTGACGCTAAAACGACCGCTAAATATAGGCACTAGTATTGAAGGAAACCTTACTGGGGTCTTACCATGACGTCTTATTGCGATCCAATTGTAGACGTAAACAGAATCGTTTCACTTTAAATAACAATTAATACATGGCTTTCGATATCACTTAGGTAGACGTCAATCCCTTTAGATTTAAAATCAACCTAAATTGAGCGTCGAGATGTCACAACAAGACGTCATGGTACGAATAAGTAGTGAACAACTCTGTTTAGATCCTCAATTGGATCACAATAACACGTCATGGTAAGCCCCCTGTTACCAAGACAAGAAAACGGCGCACTCCCCTCTCACCTGTATACGTTTGTCTCTTTCCATATCGCGGTTTCCATGACAACGGGCGCGGCCATATTTGCTTTTAACCCTCCAAAGCAGAACAAGGCGGTCACAAGCACGAGGCTCAGCCCAACACGCCGCCCGTAGGAGAAAAAATATTCGCCGACGATGAGCTAATAAATTTAATAGATCCCATTTTGAACATGGACGACCATAACAGAGACGGCTATATCGATTATCCGGAGTTTGTGAGAGCTCAGCAGAAGAGTCAGCAGAAACCTCAGCAATAGAGACGTTAGTTAGGTGACCTCGGCAATAGAGACGTTAGTTCTGTGACCTCGGCAATAGAGACGTTAGTTAGGTGACCTCGGCAATAGAGACGTGACCTCTGCAATAGAGACGTTAGTTCGGTGACCTTAGGTGAACTCGGCAATTTGTTATAATAATATTTGCTTTGGTCTCTTTATATTTCATAATATAACGATAAAAAGGGATATAATAAGGAAACCGCAGCAATTTATACTTAATATAATACATAATGATGAAGTCTCCCAACATTAAGTATAGGGATATTGAAGATCTCACCAATGGAGAAATTAAGAGACCATTTAGGATAAATTGCTGTGGTCTTATATAAAAATAGAGATATTGGATACCTCAGCAATTAAGAACAGGTTTGTCCAATAATAGGGCACAATCGATATAAAAATTTAAAAATCTAAATGTAATTAACATCTGTTCAGTTCTGCATAATTCGATTTTTTTTTTTGCGATTAAAGTTGAACAGTTTATGGAACTGAACAACTTTGTGATATTAATAATGTGTCGTAGGTTGAAGCCTATAGCGAAGTTTCTCTTAGTCGAAAGTCCTACAATCTCAAATCATAATCAGTTACCTACTCATTATTTGGCATACTATTTTATGTATTTATTCATATCTTCTCTAACGGGCGTATTCCGGAGCACTGGTAGGGTCAACTAATTTCCTTTCCCTGTCCGAGATTCAGCCGTGAATCAGCGCATGAATATATAAAATATAATACATATTTTTATTCATATTTCATATTATAATCAAGACTTTGAACTCCATCCAATCCTTGCTTAGTTTCAAGTCAAGGCTTGGCTTGGCATATTACTGATACCTACACATTCCATAACAAAACTGTTCTCAATCGATATCTATCTATCTATCGATATAATATATTATAGTATTTTAAAAATATGACTGATAAGAAACGTTTTTGTTAACAATATTAAATTTATTTCTGTAATCTAAACTAGAGTTTCTCAAATTGAGATCCGCAAGCCCCTAAATTGCCATATTTGTTCATGTTGTTATACATTGTTCTTGAGATTGACCTTTGGTACCTTAAATTACTTGATTTGACAGTTTTAATACTCTATAATTTATTTACGTATTAATATTCTTGCTAAAATACTCATGCATACATTTTTTTAATACAATAATCTATAACTTGTGAACTAAACAAAAGGACGATTTTTTAAAAGTTTATCGGTGATTTGATGTCACCAAAATGGCCGATTTTCTAATTACATTCTTCGTACAATGGAACACAATCACGCGCTTGGATAAATTACAATAGAATAGAATAGGAATGCTTTATTATATACAAAATAAAAAAATGCATAAAGGCAATACCGAATTAAATCCTCCTACATAAATTACGTGCAATGTACGTCGTGCCTGTGGTCAAAGCTGTTCAATATTTGTAAGCTATAAATGCTATAAAAATCATCAACAATACAATAGTTTTGCGATGATCTAATTATATTTATCAGACCATATCCAAATATCGACTACTTACAAAAATCACTTCGCAGTTCCGGAAAAAAGAATGCCCCACCAATGGTAACTGTGATTAGGGGGCTATAAAAGAACAGTTTGAGAAACACTAATTTACAAACTGAGGACTGGTTTTCAAAATGGTCTTCATTGCTGATAAGATGCAAGATGGCGTTACAAGTAAGCTGAAAAAGGTCAGTATTTGAACGTCTCTAATAATGAAAACTTCTAAAGATACTAACCCCCAGTTTCTAGAACGTTTGTTGGCTTTCACCGTAGATTAAAACTATCGTTGTCTCTATCTGACAATAAAAAAATGACAAGGATGGCAATATAATTAATCTGTAGTCAAAGTTGGTTGACGTTTCAGAAACTGGGGGTTAAAGTTATTGTCGAATACACCATGTATTTCTGTACAAATGTATGGAAAAAGTTTTTCGCGATTTCTGACATTTCCAGTAGGAGTCGGCCCTGTAAAGACTTGATTCTAATAAGAAACAGGATCGATAGGCACCAGAAAAAGTATTGGTGTAAAATGACTATTTTCTTGCTGACTGTACATGTTTTCCAAAATCTGTAAATGCAGTTCAGAATATCTTAAAAAATTAAGGATAATCTCCTAAAAACGTTTTTCTGCCCTTACTGTCAAAAATTCATCATCATCACCAGCCTGAAGACGTCCCCTGCTGAACATAGGCCTCCCCCTTAGACCGCCACACCGAACGACAAGCCACTTGCATCCACCGGTCGCCTGCGACTCTTTTGATGTCGTCGGCCCAAAAATCACTCTGTATAAATTTAAGTTTCGAGTTGCTGAGAAATATAAATATCCATTCCGTAAATATTTTCAATTCGTCCTATTATCTTTTTTCTAATTTTTAGTTGTTAGTGATAACGTATTTTTAATTAAGTGTACTTATCTTTATTTATGATTGTCGGTTGTATATTTGGTTTTGATTGTGCTCAAATTACTGTTGATACGTTATGTTGTGGTAATTGTTGGATTTAATTTTCTCGAATATCATAATTAATACTATGTTGTTTAATTAAAATAAATGATCTTTTGTATATCACGGGGCGTTATATTTGTTATCTGTGGCAGAAATAGTTTGTAAACAGTCCGGTAAGAAAGTTTTTTTTCTATTTTAGTTCTGATCACGGAACATAGACAGGAGTGGAAGTGGCATAACGTGACATCTATATCGTAATCGCTGTCGAATAAAACAAAAAATATTGAAAGATACTAAGTCAATAAAGGCTTAGTCAACTGCCGTTTATTTGAAAATATGCCATAAGTGTTAATCGATATTCATTGTACCTACCTAATAGGCTCTAAAACTGTACATAAAACATTTTTCATTGTGTGGCAGGCGTAGATAGAAAAAACTGGCGTTGGTTTTGAGCTAGAAGTCATATGTTTGGCACGCGCGCCCCGCCCACTTTTCACTTCCACTTGTCTCTCTCTTTCGTGGTTCAGATTTAGACTAGTCAGTTTAATCTCATGGAGTAAAAATCGCTCTCTGCCGCTCTCCCTCATCTCATCTCATTTTGACAGTCAATATTTACTCTATGTAATTAAAAATCTGACTATAGTCTTTGTCGTTGACTATACTAAAATCTGGGATAGTTTTTGTTGTTAACTAACAACATTTTTGACTAACTATTTAGTTACTACGTCAACTTACTAAACTGGATACTTGTTTATGACGTTTATGAATACTATATTAAAGTTAGTTTGGGACCGTAGCGAACTTTTTTGACTAGGTATACTAAATTTAGTTTGTTTTTTTAGTTTTGTCTTCCTAAATTTAGACTAGTTTATATATTATGTCGTTGATTTCTTATTATAATTATTCATAATTCTTTTGAAAACTGTCTCTCGTTCTCGTACCATATAATATTTAACTATACAAACTGTGAAAACAATGTCAAATAAACTATTTTTAGTACGTCATATTATTTTAATATGTATATAAATAATTGGTGTTATTTCTTCACCTACTTTTCTTGGTTGTGTAAATTAAGGTTTGGTCACACGACGCGTATCGTTATAGCGTATCATTTACTTAATACGAATGCTACTTGGTCATCGAATACCGTATCTAGTACGCACTAAGATGATACAATATTATTGCTTATTATTTTATGAAGGTAAATCTGTGAAAATTATAATTACTGTTAATATTCCGCCAATATTAGGTAGGTACAAAATAAAGAAACAAGTTGGAGAAAATATACATCAACGTCACAGTTTATGGTTTCCCTCTATATTGAAAATTATAAGTTAAATTTGCAACGATACGCTATAATATGATACGCGGAGTCTGTCTGGGTTACGTATCGTATACAAGGTAAGAATTAATTGTTAATAAACTTCTACTGATTTAATATCTTTATTTTTGTCACTAACTGTCTGCAAAACTAATAAGCCCACCTCACATTCGCGACGGTTGCGAATTATTTATTTCAATGGTATAATTATGCAGTAAATGTCTAGGTAGGTACTTTTTTTATAATTTGGCCGTTTTTTTTATAGTGTCGTAAACCAAGTCCAGTCAAAATTTTTAGATTAGTCCTGTCAAAGAATGCATTGTCCTTTTTAATCATTATACAATAAAAAGAAGTGGCAAAGGCTTGACAGCTGCCCAATTACATTTTAGTTTAGTTTGTACCATCATCATTATTGGTAAGTACCGTTGATGCTCCATCTAACAAAGGACCCAACATCTTTAAACAAATTTTAAATAATTTTAATGTAATTAATACCGCCACTAATACGGCCTGACTAGTGTGATAAACACGATAAATGAATTAAAAACAAATATTGCATTGCATTATTTTTACCAAAAAAATAAGGTACTATTACACTAAAACGCAATTAAATGTACCTAGTGTTGCCACTAAAAAAACAAAATTGTGACTTGACTGTCATAGACTCATTGTTGTCAGTAAGTATTGTCACAAAAAAAAACAATTTGACTATAAAGTGAACTTGTATGTATTGCCAGTGCCACTAAGAAAACTCGATTGTCATAAACTCATTGTTGTTTTTTTAAATATAACTTCCTTTCTTTCATCGAATAAAACACATTCTAATTTGAAACAAAAATATCATTTGCAGTAGGTTTATATAAAATATAGGAAACCTAATACTTAAAAAAAAAAATGTTTTTCTGACTTAAGGCGACGTGGCATTGAGTTTCAGGCTTTTGAAGCTAAGGAAACCTATTAAAATATAAGATTTATGAGTAAAAAAAAATATTTTATTAAAATTTAACTTATTATTTTTCATTTTTTAAAGACAAAAACACAATTTATAATGATTGGCTCGATAAAAAAAAATGGCAAAGATGACACTACTTCGCATCTGACTTTATCTCCTGCTAAGAGATTCCATCACGAAACCACGTGAAAGTTGTACCAATAAACGGGGATTTTTATATAGGAGTGGGGTTAAAAGTACTTATTCTAAACTCGTTACCACTTTTTTCCTATAATTAAAAACATACAAAATCTAGGAGTTGTAGCGCTCGCGGCCATCCGCCAGTACTCGCTCAGGCGTCTCGAAGGGAGGACGTATCGCCGTTTGCTCCAAAAATACCTCACCCCCGAATTTGCCTGTGCCATGAATATGACCTATATTATTATGTAGCTAGCAATATACGGTTGTGTACGCCCACTGACCAATCATGGTCACTTAGAACGGTCGAGCATCTCTTTCATTTAGACTGTATAACAATTTCGCGTGACTATGCTGTGTCTAAATGGCCCAGGGGTACGGACGCGACTCCGCAGTGCCGCGTAGGCCAGATTTCGAACCCCACAGCGGCCGAACTTTTTGCATGCGTTGATTTGCATTTTTTGAAGTTTATCACATAAAAAAACAAACACGTATAATTAATTATTATATTTAATATTAAATATTATTATCATGCTATATTACTATACTATTATATGATTATGTAATATTATATAGTATTATAATAATTACCTTGATGAAACGAAGTTCACCGAAGAGAACTGGTGCTTATTATTTTTAACCGACTTCAAAAAGGAGGAGGTTCTCAATTCGACTGTATTTTTTTTTACGTTTATTACCTCATAACTTTCGACTGAGTGAACCGATTTTAATGACTATTTTTTATTTGAAAGGGTATATTAAGTATATACTTTTCATGTGGTCCCATATACATTTTATCAAAATTTGCTCAGCAGTTTGGTTTTTAAATCACAATAACTGGAAATATTATAGTATTTTTATTGAAGTCGGTTCTTTTTTGTTAAAATTTTACTTGTTAATCTGTGTATGATACTTTTTATAATAATAAGACAATTTCATATTCACTAATAAATAGTTATGATTTATTTGTCATTTATTTATTATAGGTACCTACTTATGTATTTTCAATCAGTTAAAATTACATTACAAATCAAAATTACACAAGTCAATTAATTCTGGCACGCTTGTTTATTCCCAACGACAACCACCGATGAATTGCCACCAGTGGTGGCGTTAGAACAAGAATATTTTTCCCAACCGCCCCCAGTGGTGGTAGTTGGAATTAATTATATCCAACGAGCTCCACAAACTGCCACCACTGGTGGTGGTTAGGACCAAATCATAATTTGTTTGCCCATCCGCCTTCAATAGTAGTGGACGGCACATGAAAATAATTAGACTAATGAGGTATTGTTAGAAGCGTCTCCATCGTCCGATACGTCCACTGGTGCCATGTTGGGTGGGTATCAAATGAAAGGATGAATTAAGCAATATTATATATTTGGTTAGCTACCTATTGCTCGCAGCTTTGCTTGCATGCACATATTAAATAGGATCAAATTCCTCACGCGCAGATGTCAGCGAAACCATATTTTTTATAACATATTTTTTCTCCAGATGTACCCAAACATACTTTATCACGTCATACCGGTCAAACACATACCCCTCCGTTGGTCACGCCGTAGTCGGGGAAAAAGCTGTGACAATTACATAATATTGTTTATAGCACAGTGCAACATCAACCCGCACTTAGGTCACGCTTTGCGCTGTTTAAAGTAGCATAATATTCTTTAACGGCGTGAAGTTCCCTAACTTCACGCCGTTTAAGAATATACCCAGTGTAGTGAGTGTAGGCTGAACCACATCTAATTAGTCCGTTTTTACACCACTCACTGATTCATATAGTAAACAAGAGAAGATACATTTAACCCGTAATGTGTGAACGAAACGTCAATGTCTTGTTTGTGGTGCCAGAATTCTGTATGTTTGCATTTTGTTTTTTCGTCGGGAAAAATGGATTATTACGTGAAAACGCTATAACTAAATTAGAAACACATTTATACCGTACACTGTAACTGTTTTATAAAATTTTCTATCCGATCATACAATTATTGTATCATAAAAATACTTACTTGATATAGAAATTATGCGTTATACGGCAAAAAACGGAATCCTTATGAATTTGTCATGTCTGTCTGTCACATTTTTCCAAAATTATAAGAACTATACTACTATCTAAATTTATACAAAATTTTGGGGGTTCCCCATACCTAAAACTGAAAATCATTTTTTTTTTCAGCAGCCCTTTTGCATGAAATAATCGATGGATAGGTCTTAAAAAATATATTGAGATTTCTATTTTTTATAAACTGAATAGTTTGCGAGAGAAACACAACCAACGTGGTGAAATGTGTCGTCATCATCCCCCCCTCTTATTTTAGAAGTTCTAAAATAAGAGATTGATAAAACAAAAAAAATATAATAATATGATGTACATTACCATGCAAACTTCCACCGAAAATTGGTTTGAATGAGATCTATATTATAGTAAGTAGTTTTGGTAATACGTCGTAGATCGTAAAAAATACACTATTATTAAAACATCGATCTATCGATTCTATACTGTTAGTCTGTAGTAATTCAGTAGATGAATGAAGTAAGTCTATTCAATGTACGGCGTTTAGCACCCTTACTTTTTACTTACCCTTACTTTACTTCGCTCGGGCACTAACTTCACGCCGTGTATTAATATACTACTTAGACCACTCCTATCGTAATAGACTATAAAAAATGACAAAAACAGGACTGAAGCAAAATTCTAAAACATTTCCTTTCTTCAGTGGTAGTTGATAGCACTAAACATTATGATTGTGTCTTAACCTCCACCAGTGGTGGCAGTTTTAGTGGGGGTCGTTGGAAATAATCATTTTTTCATGTCCTGAATAGAGAATGCAAAACCGGAGCAATATAAAACCAGTTTTTTTTCGGTTTTATATAAATACGATTTTGAAAAAAATCACTGTAGGGAACAGTTACTGTGGATTTCCACATTTTACAATGCCAAGTACAGTACAAGCAATAAATTTAAAGAATTGGCTTAATATTAGCAATTTTCATGTCACAAAAACTTTAAAATGAGATAAACTTATCAATATTCTATAAAAAAAACGTGCTTGATACTTACTGTACCTGGATAAATGGATATTGGATTCCTACTGACTGAGTATAAGGGCAAATAAGAATTACATACCTATATCATAAAAAAACCTAAATAACAAAACAATGTGTATGTTGTTACTTACGAGGGTGAATCAAAAAATTCTTGGAATCAATATTAAAAAATGCAAAGATTTAAATAATAATATTTTATTTTTCTACATAATCTCCCTCCAATGCAATGCATTTAGAATAACGCGTTTCTAACTTCCTTATTCCTTGTGAAAAAAAATTATTTTCTTGACTCTCGAAAAAGTCCTCTACGGCAGCTATAACCGCGTCATTATCGTGAAATTTTGTTCCACGAATTTCCTCTTTTAATTTTGGAAATAAGTGAAAATCACTTGGGGCTAAGTCCGGAGAATATGGTGGGTGGTCAAGGAGATTGAAGCCAGCACAGCGGATTGCGTTGAGCGCAACTTCCGATCGATGAGCAGGAGCGTTATCTTGAAGGAACAACACGCCCAACGACAGTTTTCCACGACGTTTTTCTTTAATCGCTTCACGCACTTTCGGGATTAAATTTGCATAATAGGGTCCAGTAATCGTCTGGCCTTTTGGCATGTAATCAATAAAAAGGATTCCTTCACTATCCCAGAACAGAAGAAACAGAACAGAAACAGAAAGAAACAGAAGAAACAAAACAGAAACAGAAGGCCGTTACCGGCGTTGTTCCGCAAACAACGATTTTTATGATGTCCGCCACGGTAATGTTAAAATAATTGATAATAGGCACCTATATACAATTATGTGAGAGTAAATATATACTTAAAGTGATGACTGAACTGTGAGAGTGTTATCTCTGGATTCCAAACAGCGACTGATAAGAAAATCAGTGTTGAAAAAAGTGACCAGTAGATACAAACATATTTGAAATTTTCGTTAGCGGAATAACAATAACCGACTGCCGAGTGAAGTGAAGTGCTAATTGTGGACTAAACTGTAACAAAGCTCTAGTTGTACGGCATTGCTATTTAATCGGAGTGTTTATATTCCAAATATCTAGGGAAACGAACATATTACAAAACATTATTTCTGGGGAAAGTACCAACTAGCGCCATCTAGCTTTCGTACTAGACAAACCCCCATACTATTGAACTATCGAACCGCATAGGTCAGAGGTCGCGGTGTGTGGTGCAAAAATAGAAGTAAAGATGGCGTTAACATGTAGCTTATGTCATAATGCTATAAAAACTAGACAGCACATTAGCTGCTTTGAATGCAAGAAAATTTATGATCTACAATGCGGAAACGTACCAGTCCAAAGATATTATCTAATGTCACCAACTAGAAAAACCTCCTGGAAGTGTGCTCCTTGTGTAGACGCCAGAGCTAAATTAAATTCAACAATAAAAACGCAGAATAAACTGAACGGTGGGCAAGTGAGCGAAGCAGAACATAGAAACAGCGTTCCGGCAAATGTTGCCCGGGTACAACATAGCCCCGCTACTACTCGAATGAAACACACCCCACCTCGATTAACCCAACGCACCACAAAATCACCCAAATCTCAAACAGTGAACAATAAGTGTACAGAAGAATTAGTATGTTCTGCATCCCACGTGGAGGCGGATATCTCAAACGCCGATATTTTAAACGAAATTAAAGCCATCCGCGTAGACATTACAAACCAATTCCAGAGTCAAGAAAATAAGATTGATAAGGCATGTGAGCTGATAAGAGAACTAAAGTCCGGTTTCATTGATCTTAGTAATAAGTATGATACATTGAGAAACGATGTGGAGAACCTAACTACATCCTCGGATCACTCCCTAGACAACTATCATATTCTAAAAGCAACAATTGAGTCCAATCTTCAACTTTGTAAGGAAATGGAATTATCGAATCTCAAAATAGGACAAGAACTGCACACTACCAATCAAAAATTAGGTTCAGTGGACGAAAAAATTCAACAACACTTAACCAATCGGATTGATATGGATAAACCAGGTGTGTGCGGAAAACTAGAACAAAATGCTACGTCGCAAACGAAACTTTCCGAAATTGTACCCACTGCAACTAATGTTCAAGAAGAGATAAGTAATTCTAGCATCTGTAATAATGTTACGAATATCAAGCCACGGAAGAAACAAACGCGGAAAAATATTACCAATAAGGTGAGGATAAGCACCCAAACATGGGTGGCATCAGCAAATGCGAGAACAACGAGTCCAGCTAGTTTTACGCAGCTAGAAGCAAGTGAGGAAATAGGCATTATAGGCAATGTTACTGATCCGAATAATGATGATATTATAAGCAATGAACCATGGAAAATGGTGCAAAAACGCAAAGTTAAATCACCACGCAGTCTGGTTATTAAAGGAAGTGGACAACAGCAAGAATTACTTCTGACTGTAGAAAGAACGAGAAAAATTCACGCCTGCTTCTTCAAGCCGGATACAACTGCAGACGCAATAAATACACACGTGCAAAAAATATCGAACAATATTGAATGTAACGTAGAGAAGATTAAACTAAGACACAACTATTATGCGTCTTTTGTTGTTACAGTTCCGGAGAGCTCATTTAGCCTTATTATGACACCTGAGTCTTGGCCAGCGGGAACAGAAATAAGAGAGTGGTTTCGAAGAGAAGCCGGGCGTGTTACCCAACGCCATCGACCTCACACTCTCGGCCAAAACAATATCAGAAAGGGCGATGCAGCCGATCATACCAAACCCAGTAATCAATAATAACAAATTTCTATTGAATGTCGTTTACCAGAATGTTAGAGGCCTGAAGACAAAACTCCGATATTGGCGAGAAAAAACCATTGTATTGAATGCCGATATAATAGCAGCAACTGAGACCTACTTAGACGAATCAATAACGGATGCCGAAGTAACACCGTATGGCTGGAATTTACTACGACGTGATCGTGGGTCAAGAGGAGGTGGAGTACTCATAACTGCGAGACCTGAATTAGAGCTGCGTCGTCGACAAGATCTGGAAACTCCACACGGTGAAGACTTGTGGGCCTCATTTACCTACCGTGGCCGAGTATACTACGTATGTGTGGTATATATAAAACCTAGTGCCAGTGATGAGGAATACATGACATGGTTCTGTAAAATAGAAGAAAATGTATCTAAAAATTTGCTCAACGAATCCGTAATTCTGGTAGGAGACTTAAATTTAAGGAGTGCAACTTTAGACATAAACAACTACATTTGCTATTTTTTAAACTTCTGTGACATTACCGAACGTAATGAAATTGTTAATGAAACGGGTAGTAAGCTGGACGTAGTTTTAGTTAGTCAAAGCGTGAAAGAAGTGAACGTGTGCGCGGCAGATGAAGGATTGGTGGAACACCCTGATAAATACCACCCTCCACTGAATATTTCAATAACCTTCGAACTAACAGGGAAAAAATCTCGGCTTGAAGCAAGTAACATAGACAAAATCACCGACTGGAACTTCGGTAAGGCAGATTTTCTTTCATTATACCATCACTTGGACAATACAGACTGGAGGGAAATTTTAAAGGAGACTGACACAAACAAAGCCGTTGAAACGCTGTACAACTTACTGTACACATCATTTAACGCCTGTGTACCTAAAAAAGTGCGTAGACTCAACGCTGTAAGAAGGTATCCTACTTGGTTCACAAGTGACATTTTATCAGACCTTAAGCTCAAAGCCACCTTACATAAAATATTTAAATCAAACAAAGACCCGATTATATACAGTTTTTTCAGTGCCATAAGATCTAGCATTAAATGTAGAGTTTCTACAGCATATGACATATACCTTGCAGATATCCAGGATAAACTAGTAGAGAACCCTCACGCTTTTTGGAGTCACATCTCTAGCTTGAGAACCAAAGGGGGGTTTGATCCTATTATCAAATATGAAGGACAGGAACATAACGGCCAAGCTGCAGCGGCAGCTTTTGCCAAATACTTCAGTAGCGTTTTTCTGCCGCAAGTACCGACTCTTGATCCCGCACAGATTTTACCATCCACAGGTAACCATAAACTCATTACAATAACTGATTTCTCAAACAACCAGGTTGAATTAGTCATAAACAAGCTAAAAGCGAAAAGCGCATCAGGCCCTGATAATGTTCCCCCATATGTTGTAAAAGCTTTCAAATCACAACTGGCAGTACCATTGGCCCATATATTTAGAATATCAATTAGCACGGGTATCTATCCTGAATCGTGGAAAAGGTCACGAGTAACGCCTATACCAAAAACTGGAGATAAATCTCTGGCAGAAAATTACCGACCGATAGCAGTACTGTCAAGTTTTGCCAAAATCTTTGAAAGTACATTGCATGATAGAATGTACAAGCAACTTGAACCATATCTAAGTGATGCTCAGCACGCCTTCAGAAAATGTCGTTCAACGAATACCAACTTGCTTACGCTTGTAGACTACGTATCGCAGAAACTAGATAAAGGAATTCAGGTGGACGTAGTATATCTTGATTTTAAAAAAGCTTTCGACCAAGTTGACAACGACATTCTTCTAGCAAAACTGGAATCAATGGGATGTGCCCCAAACCTTTTAAAACTGTTCGCCAGCTACTTACGTGATCGTATCCAATTTGTGCGCCTAGGATGCTTTGATTCGGCTCACTACCACACGCGCTCAGGAGTTAGTCAAGGATCATCAATAGGGCCGCTCCTATTCTCCATTATGATAAACGATTTACCCGAACATCTGCTCAAAGCGAAGTGCCTGCTCTATGCGGATGATTTAAAACTCTACATGGAAATTAATACACCACATGACTGCGAAATCCTCCAGCAAGATCTCAATTCCATCTTGTCATGGTGTCATAATAATAGACTATTTCTAAACACATCCAAATGCCACACAATATCGTTTACCCGCTCCACTCATCCAGTTAATACGCAATATCAATTAAACGGGGATCTGATTAATAAATCACAATCAGTCAAAGATTTGGGAATTATCTTCGATTCAAAACTTACGTTTCACGACCATATGCGGGCACTAGCAGCAGATTGCTTCCGTAAGCTAGGGTTCGTCACACGAAACTGCCGTGATTTTTCAAACATACAGGCCGTCAAATTATTATATACCGCACTAGTCCGAACAAAATTGGAAACTAGTGCCTGCATATGGAACCCACACGAAACCTCCTACTCACTCATGCTGGAAAAAATACAGAAAAGGTTCTTAAGATTTCTGTACAGAAAGAAGTTCGGGTATTACCCATTCATGTATCCATCAAAATTTCTACAGGGCACACTAGGCGTAAATTCTTTGGAGACACGTAGGCTTCAAATCCAAATAATGACATTATTAAGGGTATTGCACAGTAGGCTGGATAGTCCAGAACTACTATGTGAAGCGAGCAGGCTTTGCGTGCCAGAGCAGCGCGCTAGATTTCGTAGGGGCAGAGTGCCACTGTTTGCACCGATACCGGCGCGTACGGCGGCGAGACAGCAATCACCAGTCTGCCGCGCACAACGTCATCTCAATTTGTTATGTGCTGCACAGCCACAAATTGATATATTTGCGGATGGATGGACGGCGATAGAGAGAATGTGCTTAAATTATTGTGAGCAAACGTGAACTCGTTGATGGTAGTTATAGTTGCAATTCCTATCTTTTCGTCCTTTGTACTGTTATTTGTTAATGTAAATTTTATTAGACTTGTTAACTTATGTTAATTTTATCCTATTTTAATTGTTAACTAGGTATATCTACTGATAAAATGTAACGCATTGGAGTTGTCTGTAATGTTACTTTTTATATGGAAATAAATAAATAAATAAATAAATAAATAAATAAACACAGAGGCCATAACTTTGCCAGCGGTAGGAGCAACTCGAAATTTCTTAATGGATGGAGAGGATGGTCGTTTCCAAGACATGCTTTGTCTTTTAGTTTCAGGATCAAAATGGTGGACCCACGTTTCATCCATGGTGACAAGACGACGGCAAAAATTATCCGAATCACGCTGGAACATTTCGAGATTACGCTTGGAAATTTCCAAACGTCGCTTTTTGTTTTCGTCGGTTAACATTCGTGGCACCCATCTTGCAGACACTTTTTTGAACCCCAGTGAATCAATTAAAATGGATTGAACGCTACCAAAAGATATCTTTAGGATCTCAGCTATATGTTTTATAGTCATTCTTCTGTCTTCCAAAACCAGATTCTCAACCTTTTTGACATTTTCTTCTGTAACGGAGGTTGAAGGCCGCCCAGAACGCGGGTCATCTTTACAGCTTGATCTACCTCTTTTAAATTCAGCCACCCAGTACGCAACCGTAGAATAGGGTACAGCATCACCCCCTAATGTCTGCTGAATGTCCAAAAAAATTTCCTTCGTAGACATTTTTTTCAAACTGAGATATTTTATCACCGCACGTAACTCACTTTTATCCATAATTTTGACTTTTTAGCAACTCGTTGCACAAAAAAATTTATTACATGCGAACGAACTGACAAAAACAAGTGACAGTCTGCATAAATATAGTGTGATAGACACTCTTTAATTTGAATATCGAACTTGATCCAAAAAGGTTTCATATATATGCACTTCTAAGAACTTTTTGATTCACCCTCGTATTACACAAACCCTTACGCGTCATTTGGTAGTAGGTCACTGAACGAAAGAAATCAAAATGGTGGCACGTATTTTCTTTTTGAGTGTGTCCCAAACAAGAAAACCAAATTAACCGAATAATTGAAAAAACCGGTTTAGTGAAAATTAAAAACCGAGTTTATTTGTATGCTTGAAATAACCAAAAACCCGGTTTTCTGATATCGGTTAAAACCGGTTTGCATTCTCTAGTACCGACCACCACCACTGAGAGCGGTTGGGCAAACAATTTATGATTTAGTCCTAACCACCACCAGTGGTGACAGTATGTGGAGGTCGTTGGAAATAAATATGTTTTCATATTATCTCAACCACCACCACTGGGGGAGGTACGGCAAACCATTTATATAATGTGGTCCTAACCACCACCAGTGGTGGCAATTTTTGGGGCTCGCTGGAAATAATTACTTCCAATTACCACCACTGGTGGCGATTGGGCAAAAAAATATAATTTTTTGTGATGATCAGATTGATCAGCTCGCTCCATAATTTTTACCATACAAATACCTACCTGTACATTATTCTCATTTCGTGCTCTTCGCGGACGCAGGAGATAAGTCACAGGTTTTATGATTACAAACTTGAATGCTTTTACATAAAGTGCAATTTCTATTACAACTATAGTACAGAGTTCATGACATTTTTACATTGTTTTGTCGTACGGAAATTCGCCATAGTCTCAGTGTTAAGTTTTAATTTGAATAATACACAATACAGGGAAATTCTCTGTAGATTTAGAAGGGAGTAATTCCTTCGTTTACCTTAGTATACCTACTTTAGTTAAGTTTATTAATTTAGATATCGACTTAATTATTATGTTTGTTTTGTGTTGTTATCGCAATAAATTACGTAATATCCAAAAACTAAGTGCAAAAAGTTTGCCAGTAGGCGGATTAGAACCCACGCCATGCCACCCGTCATCACACAAGCGTGGTGCGGGACCGTTCGACCATTCTAACTTACGTCGATGAGGCGAAATTGTCAATCGGTCGGAGCTAGTAGAACACAGGCAAGTGTGAGGGAAACATTTTTACGGAGCAAACGAGCCGCGTTCGAATAGCGCCACGTTTCTGCGGGCCGCGATTATACGCGCTCGGCATTTGCGGGGACGGAGGTTACGCTTAAATACCTAACCACCTTAGTACAACCTGGCCTTAACAAATCATCTCTAACTGCCAAGGGTGTACTAACCCCTATTTTCAGAGGAGCACATGGGCGAGCTAGCAGACGTAGAGCATCACAACGACAGCCACTACGCCGGACTGATAGACACTGTGTTCACCAAGATGGACACCGACGCCGACGGCATGATCACTTGGGTCGAATTCAGGAGGCTCGGCGGCGTCGTCTCACTGGAATAGAAGATGAAGAAACACATTTATTTGTAACTAAAAGCGCCTCGCGGTTTCCGTTTTAATTTTAACGGGATAAAATGTAGCCTTTCTTACTCAGGGTGAGCGTAGCTTTCCAATGGTGAAAGAATTTTTGAAATCGGTACAGTAGTTTTTGAGTTTATTCATTACAAACATACACACAAAAATACACCATCTTTTCTTTTTACATCTATACATATTTACAAAAAGGAAATAAGGCAATTTTCGTATCGGCAACAAAGAAACGAGACGTAAGAATTGCTTTGCAATATCCTGCTGTGGTCCATCCAGTGGTGAATTAATTGGTAAAAATTACATATACCTACTTGTCAATATTTTCTAGTCGCCTGTAGGTAATCTTCGATCAAAATATCCTACTACGATACACAGTCTCTAGGAAAATCAAACCGTAAAAGTGTCCATCCGTCTATACCGCTCAAGCCGATATTGTTTTATTTAATAATGAACCTAAACGCACTGCAATAGCGTTGTAAATCATTCGTGACGGTTTTTTAAAACAAGGTATATTATGTATAATGAACACTAAATAGCGTCATTCAAAACAAGGCATATCGTACCTACGGTGCAATAACGTCACTTATGCAATTTTTTCCAAAACTGAACTGAGTATGAGAAAATACACCTAATCTACCTCTTTACTTGGTGCGTTATTGTCACTTGTGTGGTACGCATACTTTCCACTTGAGGGCACTAGTGTCGTTATGGTTTTGGCGCGAATCTGGACGGCACTAGGAGAAACAACGTTTCATTGGTCAGTTGCGCGCGGGCCCCCGCGCGAGAAGCAGTCTCCTGGAGCTACAACGTTTCTAAGGTAATTGTGACAATAATATTTTTATGTTTTTGGAGCTTAAATGACACTTGTGTGTAGTAGTGACGTTGTTTCCCCAATCTTTGTATTTTATGGTATTGAGTTAAACGTTAGATTAATAGTTGTGACGATATTGTTCCAGTACCTGTACAGTTTCATAAATAACAAGTCATTGTTTTTATACCAAATATCATAAAATTTAGTTAATATTTAGTTTAAAATTAACCTTAATTAGTACCTAGTTATAATTTAATATACGGACCTTCATCATAGGTTCAGGAGTCGGGCGTTGACATTTCCACATAGTTGTAAAGTATTTATTATATTTATTATTATAATGATATCTTTAGGTGCTATTGTAGATATTGATGTCTTCTATAAAACTGTAACACTTACATCATTTTGTACATGTGGTAAATAGTTGCCGTTTCGTACGCGATATAAGGACATAATGTATTTGTTTTACACGTTGAGTTACCACATAATTTTGTATATTGTTTGTTTCAGACCTTAAATGAATCAAAGCAGCAAAAAACCTTGTGCTTCTTGCACTTTCAAATGACAGTGAGAACTCTAAAGTGCAAAATGTATACAACTATACAAGGATGCAAGATTCAGAACAAAAAAATATATTGTCCTACAATACAAATTCCGAGAATCAACTATCACCATCCAATCTAGAAGACCCAACATCAACTACTCCAGAGCAGGATGATACTACTTTAGAGAACCCCGATGACTCTCCGTCTACTATGTTTGCCAGTAATGAAACGTATGAACAAGATGGTATCAACCTCCCAATGGGCGATTTCTCTGAACAACAAAATACATTGTCTCATCATACAAATTCCAATAATCAAGAAGAACCATCCAACCTAAATGACCCATCAACAACTACTCCAGAGTCTACTCATGAAATGTATGAACGAGATGGTAATGACCTCCCAACAGGCGATTTCTCCGGCACAGATTCAGGAGATGAATTCATGCCCGGCCCTCGTTCAAGATTGTCTTCATCCAGTAGCTCCAGTAGTAGTTCCAGTGGCAATTCAAGTAGCAGTTCCAGTGATACTCCTGCAGAAAATAATAATTCTAATAGTGAGAGTCTTGTTCACGGGCATAACCAACCAGCGCAACCTATAGCTAAACCGAGAGGCAGAAAGCGTACGCGTAATCCAGCAACCTGGAAAAAGAATGTAGCGAAGCGATTGAAAAATTCTGGTCAAACTTATATCTCAGTAAAGACCAAAAAACTCAATCAAGGTAAAAGAATGGGACCTACATGTACCTCAAAATGTCGGTTGTCCTGCGCTGCAAAATTTACTGACGAACAAAGGACGAAAATATTTGAGTCTTACTGGAATTTATAATAATAATTATAATTGATGATAATAATTCTCAAATGCCATACCCAATCATTGATTGAACACAAACCTTGGCCTAATTAATAGTAAGAAGATCTCTGTTATAAAAAAGTCTGATTAATAAAAAAGTTACTTTGTAGAATTAAGAAATTTTGTTATACTTATTTGCTACTTTCATAAATATTGTTTTAGATAATGTATGATTTCGTGTTTTATTTGTTTTGACATAATTGACCGGTTAATTATTTTCTAGTGTCTTATCGTCACTTCTGCGAGGGTAGTAATTTTTAAACGTGTATATTTTTAAAATAGTAATTAGTGACAGGTTTGCTTTTATTTTAAAATAACGTTTATAGATGTAGTTTAGGTATTAACATCTTATTTTTTTAGTCGAGACGAACTATCTATTGTAATAGGAAGTTGAATTTTCAAACGCTTCTCCTGAAAAATTACATCACTTGCATAAGTGACGTTATTGCACCGTAGGTACGATATGACGGCCATTTTGGAGCGGCGATCGGGGATCTACCCTATAATTTCATCGTAGCTTGTAATTTACATTAATTGCACTAATTCACTCATCAATATTATTGTCAGTATGGCGTGTGCGGCTTGCTATTAGTGAGGGGCTTTTGGTCAGTGAGGTGTTGGTCCAAGTTTGTAAAGTCTGCTTCACAATGTATACGGGAGCGGTCGCGAGCGGGCTTTGCGGTATTTTTCGTCAATTTGACAGGTTTCAAATGTACGCGTCGTCACTGCGTGAATGGAAAGCGGGCTTTACAGTTTATTATTTAGAATGTCGGTAAATTAAAGTGTCTGAATCCATTTCTATAGCATGGTCAGAAAACTGAAAACATCTAGAGACGATGGTGTTGCCTTGTGTTGTGCTTGAAACTCCCATTCCTGACTGGGTATTTGGGGTAAGTATTTTTTAAATTTATTTGAAGGTTGCCAGCATCAACTTTTTTAGCTTCTACCTTGTTATAATAAATATTGTGCATGCTGCATTCAACATAGGTACCTACCTAATAATTATAGATAGGTAGGTATACTTGAATCATTTTAGGTACAAAAATTATGTAGGTAGACATTTTATTTGTATTTTTATGGCTCATGCGTGTAGTCTCCAACCATAGACGAAGTTATCATCTCCAACTCTCCAACAAGTTATGATAATGACATTTAAAAAATGAGCGTAGGTAATAGGCAGGTACCTACCTACTTTTTTTTTATAGGATTTTTGTTTTTTGTGCGCACTACTCTTGACTATTTAACGCAGAATTCGAACGATAGATTGCGTATCTTTTTTCGTAACTAATCTAGTTTAGTCTGGGATATAGTTAGGTAGAAAGAAAATAATATAGGTATACTTACTTACCTATTTTTTCGGTCCATTTTTTTTATTTTTTCAGACCAACTGGACACAAACCACAAGTCGTACACAGATACGCAGCTAGAAGAACTGTTGGAGCACGCGTTCAAGCACACAGACATGAATGGAGATGGTTACATTGATTTTATCGAATACAGTGTCAGTAATTACAAGGCAAGAAAGGCTCAGGAGATGAAACAGCCACAGTAGAACTAAAAAGTTGATTTGCCGTCAAATTTATGTCCGTAAGGATTGAGGAGCCACTTTTGAAAAATTAACAATTTCTAAATGGAATATCACGCAGTTTAAATGTAGGTGTGTCAATAAAATTTGTACCCTAAAGCAGATTTTAGTAGATTTTATGCATAAAAAGTTCTGTTACTGTAAAGGTGGCACCTCAATTCAGCAAATCAGGATTGAGGTGCCATTTTTCAAGTGAATAGAACTGGTTAAGTTATGGATGAATATTTCTGAAAACGCAATATCTTTACGGACGTGCTGTATATTGGTTGCCACCAAACTCTGGGGCTTGAACGGCTTCAATTTAAAAAGATATATAACATTCAAAGTGGCGCCAAAATCTATAAAAAATCGATTTTAATTTTTTTATTTTTCATTGATATAACTAGTCAATTTACAAAATAAACTTAATGGAAAAAATGTAGATAGTTGGCTGAAATTGTAGCCAGAGAATGAAGTAATAAAACCAAGTGGTTTTTTTGCTGCGACTAATTTTATGTGGCTCCTCAATCCTTACGGTCTGGAAATAATATTTCGCTATAACTACGTGACAACAAAACGAAATCGAACGATGAATATCCCAAAAAATTGTAGATATGCGTACCTTAATATTCATATATAATTTAATCACGCTACGTATCCTATATTGGACAAAACACACAATTTTTTACTTTCTCATACAATTTTCACTGCGGTGACCATAATATTCAAGAAAAAAATAGGACACTTAAAAAAAAAGTGTGTGCGTGTAACCTTTACGCGCGATTGAAGTAAAACTTTTTTGGCGTTGACCGAAGTAACGCTTACTATAGTCTGTGTAGTTTGCTATTTAAAAAGGTTACATTGACACTACATTGACACGTCAATGTAACCTTTTTTAAATAGCAAACTACACAGACTATAGTAAGCGTTACTTCCGTCAGAAAAAATCTGAGTTACTCCCTAGTCGCGCTTAAAGAAGTTTTACTTCAATTATAATCAATAACAACGTCACATCATACTAATATATTATGACATACCTATATGATATAAAATAACATAAATAAAAGTGGGTAGGTAGTAGGCACATTACGATACGAGCGGTCTAAGTAGAATACAACTACACGGCGTGACTTAACTTCTGGCGTGCATTTAATATACTTACTTACACCGCGATTATTTTAAAATAATCTTCTAAGTGATGTAATTAAAAGATGTTCATTTGACTTAGCAATAAGTACACAAACGTGGGTAGGTTAGCATTCCACCAGTAGACAACGTGACAACGCAATTTCACACCTACCCATATCACATCTAGATTTGTTTTTTGGGTTATTAGTATTTTCGGATGCATAGATATTTATGGTTCGTGGTTTATTAATTTTATGTGATATTTTTTTAGTTTTAATACTGTACAGTTTAAATAATAATCAAACCGCTTACAACTAAAAAATAGTGAAAAATATCTTTGCATAGCGTTATGTTGTCGCGCTTTCGTTTTATGAACAAATCTTTATTGTAAAATGATTATACTTACCCTGATCTAGGAATCTGTGATTTATATCTGGTTTGTGCATTGTGCACACCTTCAGACTATAGTATTAGATAATAATATTATGGTGATATAGGATATATAATTGAAAGTGTGTTTATTCAGTGCAAATAGCCCATGTGTCGGTAAAAAAATATCTTAATGACAAAAATTCGCATCATTTCTATATGAAGTGTATTTTATCCTACTAATATTATAAACGCGAAAGTTTGTAATTATGGATGAATGTTTGTTACTCTTTCACGCAAAAACTACTGAATGGATTTTGATGAAACTTCACAATAATATAGCTTACATAATACCAGAATAACACATGGACTACAATTCATAAAGATATATCGTATATTATCCTAACGCGCGTGAAACCGCGGGGCGCAGCTAGTGATGCAATAATTATATAATCGGTCACCCCCTTAGGGGTTGAATTTTCAAAAATCCTTTCTTATTGCACGCCTACGACACATACAAAATATTTGTGAAAAATTTCATGGTTCTAGGCCCAGTGGTTTCAGCTGTGCGTTAGTCGATCAGTCAGTCAGTCAGTTTTGGTTTTTATACGAGTACCTATAATAAATAGATTAACAAATTTATTTTACGTGCGTAAATAGTACATGAGTTTTCACATCTCATGCTCAAAAACTGTGTCATATTATTATTATTTGCTCAGCTTAGCGGACCTAAACGTGGTTGTTAGGCCCTAGAGAGTGAGAGTAGTTTAATATTTTTTGGAATGTGTGGAAGGAAATAGGGGAGACCTTTGCCCAGCAGTGGAACAATATAGATACAAAAAATGTATTTTTTTTATTTTCTGTTTTTATAATATGAAAATAAAAAATAATAATAAAAGTAGCTACACCTTCGGGAAAGAGGCGTAATAATATGATGTGTGCAATTGTGCATGTATGTTAAATGTGATGTCGTTACATAGGTACTTATGGTGCTTCATTCATTTAAAATTAAATTAATTACTATAAAGTATCAAAATTGATCCGTTATGCCATGAGGGCTACCAGTTCATCAATACACATTACACATGCGATAGTGGCACTGCTATTAATTTAATTTTCTACTATATTTTACCAAGCTGTATGTACCAAGCTGTAGGTACGTATAACCCTAACAACCACAGGAGAGAATTGCATACTATGACACCATGTTTTGCCGTTAGCGTTCCAGATAAGTAGGTACTTACCTACTTACCTTCTCCTCTTGTGTAACCCAGGCTAATGGTTTGTACAAGTGCTATATTTGCTGATAGGTAGGTATATAATATTAACATTAAATATAATAACATTAAATTACACACGCTCGGGTGTAGGCATAGGTAATAATATAATACACCAAAAACCTAATCAGTAGGAAGGTACATTCATGTTTTCACCCAAGTTTCATGTTGGGTTATAGTGTAAATTTAGATTAGGTATTACCTACCTAATTGAAACTACTTATAATATGTATACCTCCCTATCTTATATCTTTAAATGAGCAATTCTTGTATATATATATACTAGCTGTGCCCGCGACTTCGTCCGCGTGGAAAAGTGACTTTGGGCAGTATTTTTGGATATACCTACATATATATCTTTTGGTTTATTTTAGATTATAAACACCGTCGCTTGTTAATAATTTATCTTTACATGAAAATGGCATAACTTTTTTAGTTATGAATCGATTGACATGAAACAAACACTAAATGTTAACTGAATCTACCACAATATACTTAGTAGTGAAAACACATCTAAATAATTGGATAAGGCTTTTCTGAGATTAGCGTGCACAAACGCAAAGATAACAGAAAAAAATATAATAATCTTTGTTTTGGGTGCTATTTGCTTTGTTATAGGTCCCAATAATAATTTTTTCTCAAATATCTTCCATATACAGACAGCGATCCGTAACATTTTTATTATATTACTAGCTGATACCCGCAACTTCATTCGCATTTTTATATAAAATGTAAACTGTTTAGAAAATCAATTGATGTCGCGGGGAACAGTTATAGGTAAGAATATATCTGCCTCTTTCTCACTCCCTTTTCCTCTATCTTTCTCCCTCTCTAGCTCTTTTTCTATCTTTCTCCCTCTTTCGCTCTTTCTATCTCTCTTCCTCTACCTCCATCTCTTTCCCTCTCCCTATATCTCTATATCTTTCCCTATCTTTCTATCATTAATATCCCTCTCCACTCTCAATCTCTTGCGTTCCCTCTCCCTGTCCATCTCATCCATTATATTTATTTCCCTCACCCTCTCCGTCTATATCTCTTCCTTTCCCTCCTTCGCTCACTCCCTCTCCCTCTATTTCTATATATTTCGCACTCAATCTCTCTCACCTATTTCCACCCACTCTCCCCTCCTTCTAGCCCCACTCTCCCCTCTTTCACTCCCACTCTCCACTGTCTCCCCCCACTCTACCCTCTTTCTCACCCCACTCTCCCCTCTTTCTCCCCCCACTCTCCCCTTTTCTCCCCCCACTATCCCCTCTTCCTCCCCCTCTCTCCCCTTTTCTCCCCCCCACTCTTCCCTCTTTCTCCCCCCACTGTATCATCACTTTCTATTCACTCTCCCCTCTTTCTCCCCCCACTCTCCCCTCTTTCTCCCCCCACTCTCCCCTCTTTCTCCCCCACTCTCCCCTCTTCCCCCCACTCTTCCCGCTTTCTCCCCCCCCCTCTCCCCTCTTTCTCCCCCCACTATACTCTCATTCTCCCCGCTCTCCCCTCTCTATCTCCCCACTCTACCCTTTTTCTCACCCCACTCTCCCCTATTTCTCCCCCGTTCTATCCTCATTCTCCCCTCTACCCTCATACCCCACTCTCCCCTCTCTATCTCCCCACTCTCCCCTATTTCTCCCCCGTTCTATCCTCATTCTCCCCTCTACCCTCATACCCCACTCTCCCCTCTCTATCTCCCCACTCTACCCTTTTTCTCACCCTACTCTCCCCTCTTTATCCCCCCACTCTCCCCTCTTTATCACCCCACTCACCCCTCTTTATCCCCCACTCTCCCCTCTTTCTCACCCCACTCACCCCTCTTTATCCCCCACTCTCCCCTCTCTTTCTCCCCACTCTACTCTCTTTCTCACCCCACTCTCCCCTCTTTCTCACCCCACCCTCCCCTCTTTCTCCCCCTCTAACCTTTTTCTCACCCCACTCTCCCTTCTTTCTCCCCCCACTCTCCCCTATTTTTCCCCCCACTCTGTCCGCTTTCTCCCCCCACTCTCCCCTTTTTCTCCCCCCACTCTAACCTTTTTCTCACCCCACTCTCCCCTCTTTCTCCCCCCACTCTCCCCTCTTTTTCCCCCCACTCTGTCCGCTTTCTCCCCCCACTCTCCCCTCTTTCTTCCCGCTCTCCCCTCTCTTTCTCCCCACTCTACCCTCTTCTCCCCTCACTCTACCATCTACTCCCCCTTTCCCCCACTTTATCCCTTTCTCCCCCTCCTCCCATCGCACTCTCCCCCCTTAATTACTTTCCAATTTAAATTACGATCCGTTTAGCCGTTTATTGTGGTCCGCAGGGGGTGCATCTAAAGAATACCTCATAATTTCAACCCCCTTGCTTTTCCCCCTTTAGGGATGATTTTGCAAAAAAGCTGAAACCCGTATTTATTTATTTCTTACCAAAAGCCTAAATAAGAATTTTCAGATCCCTAACTTGAGGAATTATGGATTCCCCATACAAACTTTCAACCCCTATTTCATCCCCTTAAAGATTATTTTTTGAGGCAAAAGATAACCTATGTCCGTCTCATAGGTCCAATCTACCCCTATACCAAATTTCATCGAAATCGGTTCAGCCGTTTAGCCGTGAAAAGGTAACAAACAAACAAACAGACAAACAGATATACAGATAAACAGATAAACAGAGTTACTTTCAGATTTATAATATTAGTATGGATTCGTACATAAATAGAATTTCCTAAAAACACAATTTATAAAAAAAAAAAATTAGATACCGAGCAAAGCTCGGTCATCCAGATATTATATTATGAAACGAGCTGTTTACACTGGCTGACTGCACTAACAGTGCGGGTCCAACACAAAAAAGCGTAAGTAGTTCTTGGATTCCATATCCCTGGTTACATACTTAAATTATGGTCACCGCTTAAGAAAATTTGTATGAGAAAGTAAAAAATTGTGTGTTTTGTCCAATATAGGATACGTAGCGTGATTAAATTATATATTAATATTAAGGTACGCATATCTACAATTTTTTGGGATATACATCGTTCGATTTCGTTTTGTTGTCACGTAGTTATAGCGAAATATTATTTCCAGACCGTAAGGATTGAGGAGCCACATAAAATTAGTCGCAGCAAAAAAACCACTTGGTTTTATTACTTCATTCTCTGGCTACAATTTCAGCCAACTATCTACATTTTTTCCATTAAGTTTATTTTGTAAATTGACTAGTTATATCAATGAAAAATAAAAAAATTAAAATCGATTTTTTATAGATTTTGGCGCCACTTTGAATGTTATATATCTTTTTAAATTGAAGCCGTTCAAGCCCCAGAGTTTGGTGGCAACCAATATACAGCACGTCCGTAAAGATATTGCGTTTTCAGAAATATTCATCCATAACTTAACCAGTTCTATTCACTTGAAAAATGGCACCTCAATCCTGATTTGCTGAATTGAGGTGCCACCTTTACAGTAACAGAACTTTTTATGCATAAAATCTACTAAAATCTGCTTTAGGGTACAAATTTTATTGACACACCTACATTTAAACTGCGTGATATTCCATTTAGAAATTGTTAATTTTTCAAAAGTGGCTCCTCAATCCTTACGGACATTCAAATTTTACATCAGCAGTCTTACCAAAAATATTATAAAAGTAAAACAGATGAGTAAATATTTTCTCCGCAAATCGACGTGTAAAAAGCTTTTTTAACTCAATAAAGAAATTACAAGTGAAGTAATAAGCAATGCCAGGATTGAGTAAGATAACGCGAGTGATAGACGTCGATTTTGTGGAACGATATTTTAGAAACATCTTTTCAACTCGTGTTTAAATGGTTTTAAAAGACTACCAAAGGGCTTCTAGATTTGTAAGGGGGTTTTCTTAAGGTGTTATTTAAGGTTTGTTTTTCTATGTGTTATTATAATAAACAGATCCAATATTACAGCTAATAATTATGAATAAGTAGGTAGGTAGGTATACTTACCAATTTCAGATTTAGGTACCTATAATATTAAGTACAATTATTTTAAAGTCAATAAACCAACATTCTTACCTATAATATAATTTTATTGAATTACTTACATACCTCATCTATAACCGTCCATTTGATGATTAATTTATTTTTCCATTAGTAAATATTTATGTTTGCAGATTGAAAGAATTATTGTAAATAATACCTACTATGTGAGTACAATTTTAATTTCTGATTTGTTACGAGGTATCCTACGTATATATTATGCCCCCCGTAGTGAATTATGCCCTTATGAACAAACCGTGCGAATTCAAAACTTGTTCATTTTAGTTTCCGCCAAATGACTTGCTGTCACTTTTCAACATTTTTTCTGTCTTTTTGGCCATGGTGCTGCTCGCACATTGTGCCAGTTTCACTTTTTAAAATCTTATAAAATCGAAAGAGATGGCAATAGCTAAGAGTTCGCAACTAAGCTGGCTCTGAAATGCAATTTCCAGACGCAGACGGCAACACAGTAGAACACACGACCAGCTACACGGACGACGATCTGGTGCAAATGGTGGAGGGTGCGATGAAGCAAGCAGACACCAACGATGACGGATTCATAAACTACGCAGAGTTTAGATCCGCTACTGGAGCCGTTTGATGGAGAGAGCAAAGACAACAATTAAGTTAAACTATGAAACATTCGATTCGTTTCGGAGATAGGAAACCAGAGACAAAAATGTTAAATGTTATGTTTTTCCGTAATTAGTTGATATCAGCTACTTACAGCTCTACCTAGCTAAATAGCTACTGAATTATATTTTCTAATATAAGACACCACTGCCTACCTACTTACCTAGTCTATGTAAGGATAAATAATTAGGATTTTTATACACTTTTGTACCTACGATCTTGTATTTTTTTTATGAAAATTATATCTCATTCTCACGACACCTAATCATACGTAGTTTAATTGGAATAAAATATATCGTACCTATATTACTACAAAACTATATAAAACAGCGCCATCTCTGTTCTAGTAACGGAACCTGTTGGCAGTGTAATACGTGTTTTGAGGCGGCTTTCTATATAAGCGCCACTCTTGGCGAGTAGCTTAACTAAAATTAAACAAAAGACAATTCAAGAAAATGCTTTTATTTGTACATCGTTTTCTTATAACACAACATAATATGTTTTGTATATACACATATATTATATGTGTATATACAAAACACTGGTACATACTTCATCGGAGTAAAACTAACATAGTTTGTAGAACTAAGTAAATACCAATTAAATTACTTAATATTCAATAAATGCATTGTATATAACCGTCTTTTTAACTCTAAAGGATAAGTATCCCTACTGAATTTAGGTATAACAAACTCTTCATTTACTTTACTAGACTAAAAGAGAATAATTTTTTTTTAAATTTAATTTTAAGTTTAGTCCAGCGGTCTGAAAAAAAATGTAATTTGTCGGGTTCGTTTTTATTAGACAGAGGAAGAAAAGTGAAAAAAATTTCACACCCATTTTTGCTACAGAATTGAAAATAATAAAATAGGTAACATTATAAAATGTACAATCCCAAAGGAAAATCTAATTCACAATATTTTATGCGAGTAGTGTAGGTGCTACCTAAATAATAATGTTTATTCAAATGCTAAAAAAATATATGATTTTTTCAGATCATTAAAATTACACTAGATTTTTTGCAGATATATAGAATCTGCTTCAATAAGACTTAAGTAGGCACTTACTACGTAACACATTTTCATAAAATTAATAAAATCTAGGAGATATCAGTCTAGGGGACTTTTCTAGTCTAGGGGACTACCAGTCAGGAACTCTTACCATTATAAAGGGGCCATACCAGTCTAGTGGCTACTATATTATTATAGTACCTATATAGTTAGTTATAAGTAGATACTTACCTGATATAAGTCTAGGGCTACCAATCTAAAAGGCTCTCTTTCATTCACTGGTAAGTGCCTAGTGTTACCTGTCCAGAGGGTTCATTTTACCAGGGTTACCAGTCAAAAGGGGTCTTCTTTCTTTCGGGGCTACCACTCGGTAATTCTTCTTATTACGTCTGCCAATATTTTGATTTGTGTAATGCGCGTGTAGCAGCCGATCTTATAGAGATACTATTGATTGATTTCAACTAATTGTGGCATATTAATTTGTATTTACATTGTTTTGATTTTAAGGGTTACCAATCAAGTGGGCTCTCCATTATTTCTGGGCTACCATTCGACAGGGTTCCTATTGCTGGGCTACCAGTCGAGCGGGTTCTGCAGTGCGTCGCGGAAGCTGACGCTGTGGTCGGAGTAGAACTGTCCGTACCACGCGCGGAAGGCGCGTATCGTCTTGTCCGCCTTCACCCAGGCGGGGGCGGGCACGAACCTCTTGTTGTTCCAGATGCGGATGTCGCGCTCGATCTGTGAGCGGGAATCGTTATATAGATAGATAAACTCTTTATTGAAACACCACAGAACAAAGAGAACTTAAAGCCAGGACAGAGCAATAATTAATAACAAAATAATAAAAATAGTGTCACAATGTGTCTTCAACAAAATAGTGTTTACCAATCAACCATGCATGGTGAAGAGTATTACGGACCGGTTAGCTACGTAATGTGGTGGTAGCCTTAATTGTCATCATTTCATCATCTTCTAAATCATTCACATATTGCTATCACTGTGCAACTTTCATCAAACACCAAGTTTCAACGCTCACCAACTTCTTTCCATCACTCGCCAACTTCCATCACTCGCCAACTTCCATCACTCAGCAACTTCCATCACTCACCAACTACCATCACTCACCAACTTCCATCACTCACCAACTTCCATCACTCACCAACTTCCGTCACTCACTAACTTCCATCACTCACCAACTTCCATCACTCACCAACTTCCGTTACTCGCCAACTTCCACCCCTCACCAACTTCCATCACTCGCCAGCTTCCACCACTCACCATCTTGGCCTCGCTGAGCACGAGCAGGCAGGCGGCGGGCGCGTTGTGCGCGGGCGAGTAGAGGCGGTGCACGACGCGCTGCAGCAGCGGCGCGAGCGGCGTCACCGACTGCGACAGCAGGAACGCGCCCAGCGGCGTGCGCATGCGCAGCCGCACGTGCCCCGGACCTATCTGCGGAGGTGGATCATTATTCTATTCTATTCATTTATCTATCAAAAAATGCCATCTAATCCAGGATACTTTCCATTGTCCCCATTAAAATTCCCATCGTATATATGTATTAGAATTCCCGTCGGATTTACTAAAATTACCATTACACCATTTAAATTCCCATCTACCCCAGCAAAGGAGAGATCTCTAGAGATCTGGATGACAAAATATCGCCTTAGAATAATTTAATTGTATTTTTAGGTCGCACATACGTCTTCACTCTTATACGTCTTCCGCCATCTTCCTCTTTCGTCTCCTCTCTCTCTCTCTCTCTTCGCTAATTACCTTTCATTTGCACAATCACGTTCCATTCCATGCTTCGTTCATAAACCCATCCTACATAATAGTACCTAATACCTATCCATTACAATAATTATCATCGACCTGATTAAAATTCCCACCATATCCAATAAAATTCCCATCGCAGCCTCATTTAAATCCCCACCGTCCCCGCTAAAATTCCCATCGTCCCCCAAAATTCGTAGCTGAGACGTTAGCAATAATTCACTTCTATTATTTACAACACAATACCTGTGTTATCTGCAAGTCGACATGAAAAAAGTCGTGCGACAAAATCTTGTAGTCGTGCGTGAGAGTCATGGTCGCAGTGTGGTCCTCGTTGCGGGTCCAAGTGGCGTTCCAGATGTGCCGGCCTGGAAGTAAACCAGAACAATGAAGTAACACAAAATTCCACCAAAAATTCGTCCGATCAATGTTGGCTAGATGACTGATGACGTAGTCTCTCCCATCCAAAAATCTATCCGACATCGACTGACGATACGACACATGTTTCGTCTCTACACGAGACATCCTCAGGAGATGTTGACTCGTCGAGCGCTAACAAGAGAGTAAGAGTAAGCGCTCTATTGTTTTGAATACGGATTTCCGCAAAGTAACGCCTGATTCTATCAACTAAGTAAACCAGATATGATCCGAGGAAGAAAAGAGACAAAGTGTATACAAATAGACTAAGGAGTGAGTAGGATAGTACGATGATGTTGTGTCTTTGTGCTCCAGAAGCAAACCAATCTTGACATTTTAGAATGTCGCACGAATGATTGGAGCTGCATCTAAATAACGTGTATTAAATTTATCCGATTTATAGGGGTTGTAGCCAAGTGTGTCCCTTTCGGTATACCTACGCTTTTGTCAGGTCCATCTCTGATACTATGTTCATGGTGCAGTTAAATAATAATTATTTTGAAGTATGTCTTTATTGAATTCAGCGCCATCTAGGTTACTGCTACCAAACTAGACAATGCCTTTCCACATTTTAGGGTTCCGTACCCAAAGTGTAAAACGGGACCCTATTACGAAGACTTAGCTGTCCGTCTGTCACCAGGCTGTATCTCATGAACCGTGATAGTTAGACAGTTGAAATCTTCACAGTTGATGTATTTCTGTTGCCGCTATAACAATAAATACTAAAAAACAATAAAAGGGCTCCCTTACAACGTATTTTTTGCCGTTTTATCGATAATGGTACGGAACCCTTCATGCGCGAGACCGACTCGCACTTGGCTAGTTTTTAATAGAAACAAAGATACCCACCAATAAGTTCATACAAGAAAGGATACTTGTCTCCTAATGCGGTCAACACTGATGACGAGTGCACTGCGTTCAGGTGCGCCACGTCCGCGCCGTTCTCGGGGATTTCCTGAAAATACATTACAGATTTTCAAAAAATTGTTTCAAGCATGACATGACGTGTTCATAGAATAACTTGTTCTTATCATGACGTGTTTTTAGCATGAAGCTTTAGTAGCATGTTCGCATGTTACCAGCATGACGCGTTTCAAGCGTGACGCGTTCTTAGGACGATCCGGGCTTCGCTAGGGTTGCTACCTTTGTATTTACCAGTTAAAGTACATTATGTTACATAGTATCGAAATAAAGTACTTATACAATTTATTTTTCTACATTATTATGTTTGAAAACATATTTTTTATTGTTTTTTTTTCAGTTTTTATCAAATAATAAGCATCTATCAAAAACTAAACAATTGCACAGCATCTCTACACGACCGATGAACAAAAAAATACTTAGGTACCTACCTACCTACTACTTCCAAAGAAATCAAATCACGCGAAAATTTAAGTATTTTCGCGGCCTTCATTGTTCTCATAAAGTATAGAGTAGGTACTATTATTGTACTGTATTATTTATTATATTGTAATTATTACCTGAAAAAACGTACAATACTTTTTTCAATATAGTAGGGGTGGCAACCCTTGTCTTAACGCATTCTCAGCATGACGCGTTCACGGGAGTTTTGGCGGGAATCCGATAGTGAGACGTTGTTGGTTTTGTATTATTAGCTCAAACTTGTGTTTCTTCGAGTGTTAATGTGTAATATTGGTGGAATATTAACCATTAAGTGTTCGTTAACGTGCACGAGTGTAGGTGAATGATATAAACTCAAAAAGCGTGTCATTTCGCATTTTTTCCAAAACTCCCAGGAAGTTTCAGTAAAGCATCCACTACTTTACTGAATCGTGACTGACGATGTAAATAATTGACTTGACTACTTGACCACGATTGCTATAACATTGCTGTGACGTTCTTGTGAAATTAAGAAATACTTAAAATAAAATACATACCTACTTGACACTGGCTATATGCACAAACCGTGCGAAGCCATAACTAAAACAAAAAAAAAATGACGCGTTCACAGTATATAATAGTATTCTGACATTACCTGAATATGAGCACTGACGGTGAATTCGTTGCGCCCCCTGTACCCCCAGACGGCGCACTCGGGGGCGTCAGTGAGGCCCCACAGTGGGGGGCGTCGTTCAGCGTCATGCCATATCCACACAGCGCCGTCTGCCTCCACGCAGGTCCAAGTCTTTATAGAGACTCCTTTTGGTGCTGCAAGAAGGTTCAAGACATTCTGAATAAACTTCTGATTACTTTGATGCTATCTGCCGACAGATAGCACTGTTTTCAAATTAATAGTATGCAATTAGTTTGTTGTTTATTGTTGTAAGCATGCAAGGCACTTACCATCAGCTTGCAGATCTGCTCATATAACTGACTTTCTACCACCAATAATAGAATGATGTCATTTTTCTCAATGTAGCAACTCTCTGAAACCTGTATCCAGCTGCCTTTTACAAAAACCGGCTATAAAACTAACTTCTAATGCTAACAATAGAGAGCGCTGTTCCCAATAACCATTTTAAACTTTCCACCACCAACACTAGATGGCGCTGTTCCTAATCTTACCATTCTCAAGACCGGGAACTTCCACACAGCTGCCCCGCTCGTCGAACTTCCACTTGTGGAAGGGACACTCGATGCAGTTGCCGCACACACTGCCGCCGACACCGAGGTTCGCACCCAGGTGTGGACAGTACGCGTCCACACAGCGCGCCACGCCATCCTCGCCGCGGTAAACGCACAGATTTTGGCCTGGAATGAAGTGAATTTATTTGCATAGTTACAAGTGAACGATTCAAAAAATCGCCATCTGTTGACGGGTAGTACAGTCATGTTTTGGCATTTAAACACTAGAAACATATTTTTGCTACTGAACAACAGAGGGCATTATTTTTAATGTGAGCAATGTGGACTATGAAAATCGCATAGGTACCTACATAAAAAGTCAAAGTCATTCATGTATTATAAATAGGCAATAAAATCAGACTTTCACAAGTCAAACACTTCAATCTTATTAACAAATTAATAGAACCATAAAAGAAAACAAAATATAATTTATTGATTATGGGTTGAGTATGAAAAAGGCTACACAGTTTAGTCCCGCTACTCAACGCTAGATGGCGCAATTATCAACCACTCACCTAAAACGTCCACAGACATGACAGCTCCCACTTTCAACTCTCGGCTCTCCGCGACTGTAAACCATCCGTTAGGGTAGGGAGGGGGCACTTTGCTCCCCATGCGTCGGGTAGCCTGCGCTCGCGCGATTCGCCGCTCTCGGTCCGGCCCTGGTGCGATATGCTCGAACCCTATCTCCGTTAGTTCCTGCGTTTGGTCGAGAGATGGTGGTTTTCACAAATATTTATTTGTAGGTTTAGTGTTTTTCAGATACTTGAACTTTGAACGGCGTTGGACACGCATACGGATGGATAATATAAAAAGTTGTATTTTGAGGTTTGATTCCTGTATCTACATACAAAATAATGTATACTAGACTATTAAAATTTGTGAAACTTCTGTTAATCAGATAGGTACATCTAAAAAGTTGCGGTGAGCTTAGGTGTTTGAAGGACCATGCTGCTTTTAGACACAGGGAATCCATAATAATATATGATATTTAATTATGATTAAAATGTAATTAATAAATAACTCACTTTTACGTAACAAATCGGCTCCCAATACGCTTTATAAAGCAAATATATTAGCAAAAATAATATCACAGAAAAAATAACAACCACTGCATAGTCAATGAAAAAGATGTAGGCTGAACGCGACATTGCACAAGCCGCGTTTGTATTAAAAACTAAACTGTCACTGTCACTTTTGTCATCCAGGTTGGCTTCCGCTTCCGCGTCATGTTTGGTGTTCTTTGACAAACAAGTCATGTTGAGATTGAACTCAGTCAGCATCTTTCGAAGCGCCATCTGTTGAAGAAAAGTAGAAAGTTTGTCAATGGAACAAGAAAATAGCACCAAGATGCTTCATATAGATGGCGTTAAAACAAAATATTAATCTCCTATGGAAAAAGGAAGCGGCGAAAAGGGTAACATTGTCTTTGACGACTTTCAAATAGGAGGTTCTCAATTCTACTGTAGGTTTTCTTTTGTATTTTCGTTACGTGATTTTTCCGCTATTATATTTTTCTGTTCGTCTGATAGAAATTTTACCGAAATCAATTCAGTAGGTAGGCTACTTCGGGTGTTTAATCTAAATAACTGAAAAAAATCAACTTACAAAATTATGTTAAGGTAAACCAAATTGCATTTCTTGGATTTTGCGTCAATGGTGAATCAATATTGTAAATACTTTTTAAATTGTTTATAACCCTACGTCAATAAATGACGCTACAGCAAACTTTCTCCCTTGTTGCCTCCATTTCCTGTCCTGCCAAAAATCGCTCTCGACAAAAAAAGCGCTAATAATAAAAACCTGTAAAACCAACCAAATCTCCTAAAATACGGTTGATAAAATGCAACCTGTATCCCGGAACAAACATACATACAAACAGCCGGACGAAAGGAAAATCACCCACTCTTAAAATGGAGTAATTTATCCTATTACTATAATCCTATCCTACTAATATTATAAACGCGAAAGTTTGTCTGTATGGATGGATGTTTGTTACTCTTTCACGCAAAAACTACTAATTGGATTTTAATGAAACTTTACAATAATATAGCTTATACACCAGAATAACACATAGGCTACAATTCATAAAGATATATCGTATATTATCCAAGCGCGGGTGAAACCGCGCGACGCTGTATAGCGATGGTAGCCGAGTGGGCGAACGTCCGCCTGCTAAAGCGGGGGTGGCGAGTTCTAACCCCAGTCCGGGCACGTACCAATGGTGTTTCTTGTGAAACATAATGTATTACGTAATTATCACTCGCTTTTCGGTGAAGGAAAACATCGTGAGGAAACCAACATGCCCGAGAATTATTTCGGAGGCATGTTATCCATCAATCCGGACCGGGCCCCCGGGGTGGATTATGGCCTAACCCTCCTCACGAAAGTGAGGGGATGCCTTTGCCCAGCAGTGGGACAGTTACAGGCTGAATTATAAACTTATAAATGTAGGTAAAGTAGGTATCATGTTACAACTACCGTGCGTCGGCGCTAAAATATTTGTACTATGACCTTGTTTCTACTGAAAAAACTTTTCAGCATTTTATGTAGAACATACCTAGATATAGTTTAGAAATAAACATTTTATTCTCAGTTGCAGAATTTTGGAGTGAATGAATTACTTATCTATTAGGTGTCTACTAAGTACTTAGGTATGTAATAATCCAATTGAATTATCTGTCTGTATAATATTGTAAACTTATCTGTTTCTTTTTAATTAGTTATATATAATATAATAATCAATAATATTATATTATAATTATAATATAATAGACGGCTGGACAGATTTTCATGATCTTTGCTTTGTTACTTTGTCTCTTCTCCGAATAGCACAATAACTAGGTACCTGCTTATTAAAAGACAGAAAATGATCACTAAAAAAATTGTGATAATTCATTTTCTCATGCATTTTGTATTACGTTTTGTCTGTTAACGATATTTAATCACAAACATGAATACACAGAGCAAATACCTAAAGTTCACGCAAACCTTGTGCATGATTCGAACCCGTTACCTCACGCTCGCAGCTGGCACGAAACCCACTAACAGCCGAAATTAATATTGTATCTTCTATCCAAGATTAAAATCGATCTTGGATTGCTGCCTATCGTTCGATCGATCTCCAACCTGCGTGCTTTTATAAACCAATCCACGGATCGGTTATTGGCACGTTTGACTCTAAAATGGATTGTGATATCAATCCCAGATAGCAAAATTTGGATTAGGATTGATTATTAATTTCGGCCGAATGTAGGTATACCTACTATCTATACTGTCTATACTAGGCTATCACTGTATTGTAATCACGGATCAAATACCAATTGGAGTAAGTTTGAAACCATCTGAGTGCAAAAACATGACAAGCTTCCGATGAAGGAACACATCGCTCCCCCCCTAGGCGGCGGCGCTATAGCGCGCCTGGCTAGCTACCGCGCGCGAGTAGACATCTGTCCCGAACCCCTAGAGGGGTGCTCCGGCAGCACGAGAGCCCCGTGCTAGGCTGAGCATGTTCAGCACTTTTGACTACATGTGTGATAGTGATCAATATACATAGATAGCCTATACTATAAAATACAGTTCCATTAAAAAAAAATCCATTTTGGCCTCGCACGGTTTTGTTTATTCAGATATATTATCCGTCTATTTTTCAAAATAGTATTAAGTATGACAAAAAATAACGATTTCGTACAAAGGATTAAGTAGTAGGTATATTAGAGTCTGTTGACAATAGAGAGCAAAAAAGCTACTTTACTCCCTAGAGCCTAACTATCACAATTATAAATTCGGTACCTACGCTGAGCTACTATAATGACACACTTTTCGAGCTTAACAGGTGAAAAAATATTAGTAGTATTTTTCTAATCTAGATTATATCTGTGACGCAATAGCCAAGCCCCCTTGTTTAGATAAGTATTAACCTGTGGCCTTGACTATAATAATATAGCCGCGTTTATCGGAAATCAATTTTTTACTCCAACCAGCTTTTTCCCGCGACTACAGACCTACGCGAAGAGTAGGTATATAAGTATAACAACGTATGACGTCATTATGTCAAGTCCAGCCCAGCAGCCTACTTTTACTTATTCCAATAGCCCGCGGAACATACGGGCTGAAGTAAAAATCACGTTACGCTAAAAAATTCAGAGAACTTTGCTTCGATAACTGCGTTCTGATTTGCTGCCATAGTTGTTATCGAACGGTACGACGTCACGTTCGATGAGAGTTCGACTTCGATTGTTGTGAATTATTGAAAATTTAATAATCGAACGAAGAATAATATTCTGAATCGTGGTGGTCTTTGCAAATACGAGTACACTTGTGTAGGAAAATCCGTATGAATTTATGGTTAGGTACCGTTTGGACCCGATTTACGGTCGCGTCTTCCCCCCGTCGGGGTCGGCAGAGACTACATCTCTCCACACACCTGACGCACCTTAGCTTCTTCCCATCCCACGAGGCCCTACATGCACGCTCGCCAGGTTTGGGTACTTTTGACTGGGCCTTCTAGGACGTCCGTTCATACTAGAGCCATATAATAATTCGCCAATCTTCCTTCATCCATCCTTTTTAGAGTTCCGTACCTCGAGGGTAAAACAGGATCATATTAACGCTCCGCTGTTAGTCCATCCGTCCGTCTGTCACCAGGCTGTATCTCATGAGCCGTGATAGTTAGACAGTTGAAATTTTCACAGATGATGTATTTCTGTTGCCGCTATAACAACAAATACTAAATAACCGGATAAAATAAAAAATAAAGGAGGCTCGCATACAAGAAACGTGATTTATTTGCTGTTTTTACCTTTCCGACTCACATTTGGCTGGTTTTGATACAATATAACGGTACGGAACCCTTCGTCCGTGAGTCCGACTTGCACTTGGCTGGTTTTTATACTTTTAAGGTATGTGTAGGTATAGTAAAAGTAAATTTTGCTAAAAGTACGCGTTTAGATCCAAACAAGCAAACACTAGAGTTGTTATTATGCGCATAATAGATTGCTCCGATTCTGCTCAGATTTCTGAGGATAGATAATAAATAATACCGGATTCAAGTAAAATAATGTGCATTTTGATCGGCCGCGCTAAATGTACCGTTGGTTGGAAATAAACCGGGTAAAACTTTTTTTTACTCCACGACTGAACGTGGCTATGTCTACCGATATTTTTTGTGAACTTCGAAATACTTAGAGGATTTTAGGGTTCCGTACCTACATAAAGGGTCAAATGGGACCCTGTAACTAAGACTCCGTTGTCCGTCCGTCTGTCCGTCTGTCCCCAGGCTGTATCTCATGAACCGTGATAGTTAGACAGTTGACATTTTCACAGATGATGTATATTTCTGTTGCCGCTATAACAACAAATACCTACTTAAAAACAGTATAAAATAAATATTTAAATAGGTAATGGCTGTTTTTATAGGTAATGGTACGGTACGCTTCGTGCGCGAGTCTGACTCGCACTTGGCAAGTTTTGTTTATTTGACGACTTATCATGGTAATATCAAGGTACTGTTATTTTTAGTTGACATCGGAAAACGTCGCTTTTGAAAAATGCTCTGGCACGTCATAACTCCGTCGTTTATGAACGAATGTGGAAAGTTATTAAGATAATAATAATTATTTTTATTTTAATGTAGGTAACTTAAAGATGGTCGTATCTATAGAAATTACATGAAAATCGGTTCAGTATATACTACTTTTGTTTTAACATAATTACCCCGATAAATTATGTACCTACTAACCCTGGTAAGTAAGTAAACGATTTATTTAGTGTCGGTTTTTACAAATAAAACTTTATTAATATTCCTAAAAAAGGGTTTATTTTTGTATTACATAATTAAAGTATTTTGTAAACTACTAGCATTTGGCCAATACCTCACCAGATGAGTAATTATCATAATTAATATTAATTTTTTCAAAAATTTTACCATTCCTTTTGGCCTTGTTGTAATCTGGTAATAATAATAAATTATAGTAAAGAATTATAATTGTTTGGAAATTTTTACCGCAAAAAAACAAAAAGGTATCCCAAAAATAAGCTGTTTTTGTGCACAGTTTCTCTCGTAGTTCAATAAAACCTCCAACGTACTTCAATATTTTGACGTTAAAATTTCCGCGAATACCTACTAAAAATAGTGCCACAAAACTATACAAAAAAAAGAAAACTTACCATTGAAACTTTTCATTCCAAACTTCTTACGAGAAAAGGGCGCGAATTTATGGTCACGATACAAAATGGCCGCCACGCGTTCACACACGCTGCATGGGAGTGCCAGACTAAATCCCGCGCGTTCGTACAATCTTTTATAAGGACCATGGTTCAAAACTGTTGAAAAAACTATATTATAAAAAATATTTGAATAGCCAACAGACAATACGGAAAATACCTATATTCCGGGTTGTATATGTACGCTTCAAAAACTAGACACGGGTGCCGATTGAATAATAATTATGATAATAAACCCATGATTAATATTAAGGTATCTACGTATACAAATGTGCGGATAAACAATAATTGCCGCATAATATTATAATGAACGGCTTGACCGATTTCGCTGACGTATTTTAATGCGTTCTCAGAACAAGTCAATATGAATGAATGAACATTTTCGGAAAATCCACCGGAAAGTCAGAATCACTGTTTTTTTTTAATGAAAATTAAAAAAATAAAATGAGACGTCAGTTTGACACTTCAGCAGCGCTGTCACAATTATTATTTCATATTTCAACAGCAACGTCGATACCTATTTAGTGTAGTATTTTTTCCTCTATGTAGGTACCTATGATTTACTGCTAAATGCTCTTTGACCAATTTCATTGGTGCTAACCGCGCAAAACCGGGGCGGATAGTTAGTAAAATAATAGAGAACATCATAAAGAAAGAAGTAGAAAAAAAAAACATACATCTGAATTTAGAACCTCCACCTTTTTGGAAATCAGTTAAAAAGGAATAAAAAGTAGACATTTTCTGATTCACGTCTACCATGTTAATGCCTTTACCGTTGCTGCGCGTGAGATTTTCGAACCTATGTCGTAGGGAGACGCGTGCAGTGCCGCTCGAAAGCAATGCAAATTTCTGGCACTGCAACTCTGGTGGACGGGGCGTATTACGAGCTTATTTAAAAGGAGGCAAGTTCCAGGCAATTCTTTTTCGTATTATGACCTACATTATCTACGCTAATAATAATTATAAAGAGGAAAACTTTGTTTGTTTGGTTGTAATGAATAGGCTCCGAAACTACTGAACCGATTTGAAAAATTCTTTCACTGTTGGGAAGCTATGCTATCCCCGGTACACATAGGCTACCTTTTATCCCGTAAAAATTAATGGTTCCCGCGGGATAGTAGTTAACGTGGGGGAAACCGCGAGCAGTATAACCGGGCATTGCATAGCTTCTCAACAGTGAAAGAATGTTTCAAATCGGTTCAGTAGTTTCGGAGCCTATTCATTACAACCAAACAAACAAAGTTTTCCTCTTTATAATATTAGTGTAGAAAATCAAAACTACAATCTGGATCATGATTATCAATAATTTGTAATTTTTGTAAAAAGTTAATTACAAATTTGATTACAAGTTTCTATTTTTTACAATCATTATTGTACATGTACGTCTCGTAGTTAATAGGACTTTTCTCAGTTAACCTACTTAGATATTTTTACAAAAATCGACTGAGTCACATTTGATACCAAATACTCGTGTCTGATATAGTATCTAGATAGGCAAAATTGTGGTGCATGAAAAATGATATGATATGATAGCGTTTTTATGAATAATAGTCTTATCATTTGTTATTGATTTTGGGTATATCGGGCTTAAAAACTATGACACACTAGCTAGAAATAAAATTATGGTGCGTTCCTTTAGCAATTTTTGCGGTTAGCCATATTTTGAATGACAATTCATAGCCTATCATCAGACCACTATCTAACCTGGTCCTAGTGACGATGTGGTTGAAGGTGGCGAACATGCTCAGCCTAGCACGGGGCTCTCGTGCTGCCGGAGCACCCCTCTAGGGGTCTGGATGTCTACTCGCGGGCGGCAGCTAGCCAGGCGCGCTATAGCGCCGCCGCCGAGGTGGTGCGATGTGTTCCAGAGCTAAATTTTTGCGGTGAGCTACTTATCATCAGTAAGTAGCACTAGGTGTATTTAAAGCTTTTGTTAATTAACTATTATTTTTAGCTTACTCAGTAGGTATTATTATTAATACGTATTTTATATCTGTTGGCAAAAAAATCGCAGTTAATATTCACAATACCTTTTACACAGCAAATTTCCGAATAAATCTACTTACCTACATAAATATGCTTAGAATTAACTTTATTTTGTGTTGTTGTTGTCACGCCCATTGATGGTACCTAACCAGATAAAAATTAGGGATGATTTAGTAGAATTTTGTACTCGTAACGAGATTTTAGTACTGTTCAAGTAAGTCTCGAAAGTCTCGAAATTCCCTGGACTGTAGCCCTCCCTGAAAGTCTCGAGTCTCGAAAATATAAAAAGTCGTCGAAATCTCGAAATTTTCGAGACCGAGATTCCCGGGATGAAAGCCCTAGTAGGTACCTAATTAGTCTGAAAAAACGTAGGTAGGTGCCGTCTTCCTTGTTAATTTTAATACTAGCCGCGCCCCGCGGTTTCACCCGCGTTTCACATACAACACCTATAGGGCGGCGGCTGTTATATACCTACGACTTGTAACGTTGCATTCCGTCAGAGAATATTATACTGAAGTTAGGCAGTTTTTCATAGATATTTTCGCACTGATGGACACTGAAACTGTGATGATGACTTGTAGCCTATAATTTGTCTCTCTTAAGTCCTACCTGCATACAACATTTCATGCAAATTAAGGTACTATTTCACAGTTTTTTATCCCACTGTTTATTATGCGTTAAGTTGGGGTACTTAGACCTAAGTTAGTTTTGGCTATAATGGGTAACACATAACATAAATAGTTATATCAAGTTACTGTGACAGGCTTTTTTGAAGGACTATTTAAGATGAACAATTCCATCATACATTACATAATCTATGTGTAACTCTAGCAGTTTTGGACTCCTAAACGACTTAACCGATTTTAATCAAATTTGCACACCTTATGCAGTTTGGTCTAACTTGAAAGATAGGATAGCTTACATCTCAATTATTTATAGTCGCGGTAACAAAAAACTTAGCCACAGCAACGTGTGGCCGTGTCTGCTAGTACCTAATATTAAATTTTATGCTATCATACCTATTTGTTAAAATATCCAATTCAGACCTATAAATGTTATTGGTATATTTTAAAATGTAAATAATTCAGATAACTGTCGTCAGTCTGGTTGCCGTATAAATGAATATATCGCTATTGTAATAAGTTTTGACACTGCTCCTATGACCGTTAGCGGCGCCATCTTGTTTTAGGAACGCCATTTTTAATTTTGAGATTACGTTCGGATATTTTTCCTTTTTTATTATATATTTTTTTAAATAAAATTGTTCATACCCTATTAATAGTGTTTGGTTAGTAGTAGAACATCCGCCGTTCGACAGAGGATTGCGAATTCGAATTTCGGGTAAGCACGTACATTTCTCCAAATTTACTTCCCTACACGCAACGTCACTTGCCTGTTTTGGTATCGTTAGCTGGCAAAATTTCCTCCACTCGGTTAGGTATAAACGTCGAGGTATGTCAAAATTATATAATTTGATATTAGTTTGTGCGCGAATTAGACCCGTTTAAATACTAATTATTAACGGTTAGGTAGGTATATTCCTTGACAATAATCCTCGTACGAAGGAAACAAACCGTGTGTCAGCTCAAGGTACCTCGAGACGTACCTTGAGTATTCCTCGAAGCTGCTTCTTTACGACCATTTGTGTTAAAATGGAGTGCCGTGGAACGATACCAAATATGAGAAACTATTGGGGGGAATTTCGAGGTCCCTCAGCAAAGGTCGAGTGAAAGAAATTTGGAGGTAACGACTAAGATGCGAGGGTCAGAGTCAACTTTTGTTATAAAAAAAAATAAACAATCACACAATATCCGAACACTGCAGCCCGCCAGTCGCCTCAATATCAGAAAATTATGCATGTTGACCGTGTGCGTCAATCCGCATATCGTATTGTTAAGGTAGAAATGGCCGTGAATCAGATGAATATTACAATATTTTCTTTTATGTTGCTGTGTAGCTAGGCGAGCAAGTCGGGCCCTTGATAGTAAACGCCACGTATATTTAAGTACAACAATTGCATTGCCAGCACTTTGCATTGCTTACTTTGGTCCTAAAGTCTCTGAAATGTCACTGGAAACAACGCATTCTAACCGCAACACAGTACCCTAGTATGAGTGTTAACTAGCTCGACATAGTACGCGTCAAGCGCTTTTATGAACGAAAAATCTTCATACAAAGAGCTAGTTGACCCATACTATGTCGAGCTAGGAAAAACTCATACTCAGTGCACATTAGTGTACATATAAGCTACTGCTTGTTTGCGAAGACTTGCAAGAGGCCTGGGGCTGCACTTTTAATTCATGATCGTGCAATTTTAACACGGTTTTGGCTTTGAACGTTTCTATCCGACGTAACAATTCTATTTTTAGCATTTTTATGGTTCCGTACCTATAAAGAGAAAAACGGAACCTTTATAAGAACACTTTGTTGTCTGTCTGTCAAGACCCCTTTTTTTAGGAACGCGTGGAGGTATCAAGCTGAAATTTATATCAAATAAACAGGTCTACTGTAGGTACTTTGGAGACAAAGCCGTTATGATGCCAATTTTCGTCACTCGCAAAGGAATAACAACCTACAGGGGGGGTACTTTCCGTGAACTCAGAATCATGAAATTCGGTACCAATTTCAACAACTTATATAACACAGATAGGTGTAGTAAAGAAAAAATTACGAAAAGCATAATATATACGAGTATTTGTAGTTACATTATAAGATAAAATTATTTTTGCAGATAATAGTACGGAACCCTTCATGCGTGAGTCTCACTTGTTTGTTTAAGGACGCGAATGATCTTACACACTGATATGATAAAATCGCTGTGACAGTAGTTTGAAGCGGCGTTTTAACGAACTGCGTTTTTGCGATAACTTACTTTTTAACTACATCTATTAGATTGTTAGATTAAAAAACATTTTATACCCAGCTTTTGCCTGCGATTTCGTCCACGCGGTTCCACATGTCCTTCTCTAAGGTCCAATCTATGTTTGCCTAATTTCATTACGATCCGTTCTATTGTATACTCGGGACAAAGTAACAAACGAACGGAGTTACGTGTAGGTACCTAAGTATCTTTGCATGTTCCATCTCGTGCGTGTTGCCAGTGATGACAGTGACAGTGATGACGGAACTTTGACGCGGTCGCTAACTATTGGCCTCATACAGAAGCTCAAAGAGTACAGTGTGCCTAGTGCGAGTTTTGACAATTTATTTACGCGCTCGGTCCGTTTGGCGTAAACTTGAAATTGTATGGAATAAGAGCAGCGCCATCTAGCGTCAGTGAATCAGTCACTAGATGGCGCTGCTCATATTCCATACAATTTCAAGTTTACGCCAAACGGACCGAACGCGTAAATAAATTGTCAAAACTCGCACTAGGCACACTGAGCTATGCTGGGAGTAACGTGTTCGTAAACGTGCACGAGTGCAAGGAGACGAATGATAAATAAACTCAAAAAACGTGTCATTTCGCATTTTTTTTTCAAAACTCCCAAGAAGTTTCATTAAAACATCCACTACTTTACTGAATCGTGACTTTGACGATGTAAATAATTGACTTGACTACTTGACCATGATTGCTATATTGCTGTGACTTTCTTAATGTGAAATTAAGAAATACTTAAATAATAAAATACTTGACACTGGCTATAGGTATGCACAAACCGTGCGAAGCCATAACTAAAACAAAAAAAAGCAGCTGTGTGGAAAGGGCCTAGGGCGCAATAAGAGAATTATTATTATTCTACATATTCCAGGCGGCTGGAAATCCTAGAAAATATTCCAATACATCTATTAGATCTCTTTGTCCCGGGTAATGTATTCATGCCCTCTGTAACTGGGACAAATACGGAATTGGGACGGCGCCTGGCGGGACGTGCGACCCGACACGTTTACCTGCAGTGACCAGGATTTATGACGTCAATGTGACGGCTCGTTTGGCGCAGTGGCCGAGCGATCGGACTGCTGCGCTCGGGGTCGCGGGTTCGATTCCCGCCAGGAACAGATATTTGTGCGATCCACAAATGGTTGTTTCTTGTCTGGGTGTGATGTGTATGTGAAATTATATTTCTGTAAGCGGTATACCCACGATACAGGAGCAATCATAGGCCCGTAAGCTCTGAGAGTTATCTTCAGTGTGCACTTGCTCTTTCGTTCTATATAATATTACCTACATTTTAAGTTGTAGATTAGGAACCGAAACTTACATGATATCTGGCAAATCAATAAATGACACTCAGCGGTTAAGTGCTATCCGATTATGACACAGTTGACACATACAAGACAGTATCTGGTAGCCAGCGCTACATCTCAATATTCATTGATTAAATAGCAACGATTTCAAGATGTAGATTACATTTTGCGTGTGTATCAGCTGATAGCGCACTTGGTAGCGCTATTGAGGTTCATTTAATACGGTCCATAGTGTGGGATACATAAAAAGTGTGATGATGGTGGCCGTGTGGAACTTGTGGTCATAAGAATCCACCGGTATGGAGAGAGCTATGCTCGGAGTTTCTTAGCGCGATAAAATCCGGAACGAGGATATTCGCCAGAGAGAACTTAAGTCTGCGACATAGCTCTCAGGGTTTGCAAGCTGAAGTGGCAATGGGCAGGCCACATCGCTCGTAGAACTGACAACCGATGGGGAAGAAAGGTTCTAGAGTGGCGACCGCGAACTGGAAGACGCAGTGTAGGCAGGCCTCCCACTAGATGCGCCGACGACATCAAAAGAGTCGCAAGCAATCGGTGGATGCAAGTGGCTTGTCGTTTGGTGTGGCGGTCTAAGGGGGGAGACCTGTGTTCAGCAGGGGACGTCTTCAGGCTGATACCAGGATCGTTCCTTGGCCTAAGTAAGAGTTTTCGTAAGTTATCTAAGGATTTCCATCGCTCGGTCGTCGGTCCCCTGATAAGCCCCTGACACTGGAGGCTGGCACGACCTTATACAACATATTACAACAACAATATGATAAGAGTAGGGCGCACGTTCGCCTGGCTAGCTACCGCGCGCGAGTAGACATCTGTCTCGAACCCCTAGAGGGGTGCTCCAGCAGCGCACGAGAGCCCCGTGCTAGGCTGAGCATGTTCACCACCTGTATGTAATTATAATGTAGGTTGTTATAGCGGGAACAGAAATACACCATCTGTGAATATTTCAAATGTAACTATCACGGTTCATGAGATACAGCCTGGCGACAGACGGACAGACAGACACACCGGTGGACAACGGAGCTTTAGTAATAGGACCCCGTTTTACCCTTTGGGTGGGGAGCCCTAAAAAGAACGTGGTTTAGATTTTTTAGTAATTCGAAACTTGACCCGTCTTACCACAAAAGATTTAAACATGAGTTGAACAGTTTAGTCTAAATATTTTCTCCATGCCAGGATTGAGTAAGAAAACGCGAGTGATAGACGTCGATTTTGTCGAATGAAATTTTTAAACATCTGTTTAGATCTAATCTAAAGTTTTGTGGTAAAATGACACTTGTTTTGCTTACAAATAGAAGCGGCAACCTAATTTTGAAACTATCCCAAATATAGACGATAAACGTGATACGAAGAAAAACGTGTAAAACGAAAACGTGTTAGCGAAGTGTTGAATAAATTACATAATCTCGACACCTTCGTCACGTTTTTGAAAGTGCTTTAGGTCAAGGAGTCCACTTTTGAAAGGCTACGCCCGATTTGATGACGTTTGCACGTGTTACTAAATGGGTCTCTAATAAAAAAAACATGGAACGTTATTGCAAAAGAGGTGTTGCCTTTTTTTTGCTAAACTTCATGAAAAGAAGGAGATTCTTATGCCGGTTGTTTTTTTTAGGCATTCGTTGCAATATTTAACGTTCATCGGCCATTTGTAATTCGAGCTACAAATTACGCACTCTGTTACACTCTGTTATCGTCACAATTATGCTAATTAATAATGTGAAAAATACTTTAAATTATTATACTCGTATGAAATTATAATATACTTTTGGAGGGAGTGTAAATTTGGTCACACGCAAAAACTAAGATAAAATGAGTGAAATTGGTCACATTTGTATTAATTTTTAATTAACATGGATTATGAGTGCAATTGGTCACACCTATATTTTGTTGCTATGGATTTTTTTTTCTAAATAGGTTAAAAATAGATATCTTGAAACAAAATGGCATTCAAGTAAACATTTGATACTTACTATAATGGTATTGCAGGCAGTTTTTTTTTGTAGGAAATATTACTTGTTATTGTCACTGTCATAATATTTTGTTCCTTTAGGTATTCCCCATGTTGTTTTCGTCTTTTTCCTGAATCAAAAATACCAGGCTTATGTTTTTACAAAGTAGCTTCTAGAGACGCAAAAACTTTGTCTATGACAACACATTATAATATATTTGGGCCGATTCCGCAAAATTACATGTTTTTCAAAACTGTACCTAGTTGACCCAATTTATTCTGAATTTTGGCTGAAACCCGACAAATAGTGAAACCCACTTTGATAGCAGAGGTTCCGTAAAAATTAAAATGGAAAATGTATCCACAATGCAAGATTTAAAGTGGTGTACATTAAACTATTTTCTATTATAGGTATTCTATTATAAGTTCTTGAAAAGTTTTACTGGCTACCTTCCGTCTCTATCACACCATCCCCCGATTCCGAACCATTCGTTAACTCAGTTATCGATCGATTCGGTTTCAGTTCGTTCGATTTGCTACATTTTCAATTCACAATAATCTAAGTCAAACTCGAATCGAACGTGACGTCATACCATACGATAAACACTATGGCAATTCAGAACGCAGCTATAGAAGCAAGGTACCCGAAACACGTTCGATTATTTTCATAGAGTTATGGATGACGTCAATAAACAATTTGTCGTTCAATTCGAGAACGATACCGAACCGAATCGATTCGGTTACTTGTCGAAGAGATCTGAATCGGAAACGAGAAACGGGTCATAATGTTGCAATATTTTACCTCTATATTCATACTGATTTAGAAATAGCATAAGTACTAACATAATCAACTACCTTACTAAGTATATAATTTATGCTCTCAGTTATTTGCAGTATGTATATAAAGTATGTAAGTTTGCATTAAATCGCGACGCATATTATGATAAAAAAAACGTATTACATAACAGGGTATCCTATGCCACTTTACCTACGGAACCCGAATCCGACACGGAACTACTAAAACATAATAAATATGGAACGATGCCGGCCTCCAGAATTGGTAAATTCGTGAAAAAAATCGAATAATATATCGAATACACGACAAACTTTTTTCACCGTGGCATATATTTCGATTTTTTGCCGCGTGCAACAACAGACGCTTCCTGTCCTGGAAACCAGTGTCCTTCGTCTGGACTTAGGTCGCATGTCGATTTAAAAGAGATATTCTGGTTTATTCCTCGTCTATATTAACTGCGGTACTGAGCTACCTTAGGTAGATATAGTTCCATACAAACTTTTCCACCTAGGTCATAGACGTAGTATCATAAATAGACTTGACAAAAGCGTATACCCGAAAGGGACACACACGTCACACTTATTTAGGTGGTGCTTCAATCATTCGTGCGTCATTCTAACAGCCGAAATTAATATTGTATCTCCTATCCAAGATTGAAATCGATCTTGGATTGCTGCCTATCGTTCGATCGATTTCCAATCTGCGTGCCTTTATAAACCAATCCACGGATCGGTTATTGGTACGTTTGACCCTAAAAATGGATTGTGAAATCAATCCCAGATAGCAAAATTTGGATTGGATTGATTATTAATTTCGGCCGTAAGTATACCTAATATCAAGATTGGTTTGCTTCTGCAGCACAGCAATAAATTAGTGCTTACGCCGACAAAGACAAAACATCATCGTACTATCCTACTTACTCCTTTGTCTATTTGTATACACTTGTCTCTTTACTTCCCCGGTTCTTGAGTTAAATGTCATATCTGTTAGATGATTAATCTGAGATCTAGGTTATACATTTTACTAGCTAGCCCGACAGACTCCGTGTCGACTCATTCCATACAAAATGAATGCGAACATGAATTATATTTTCTTTCCTTTTTAGTTTTTTCCTCATGGTTTTAATAGTTATTCTACTGTTCGGGGGAGACAAATCTTCTTTATTATTAGTAGTATTATAAAGAGGAAAGATTTGTTTGTTTGTTTGCATGGAATAGGCTCCGAAACTACTGAACCAATTTGAAAAACTCTTTGGGAAGCTAAACTATCCCCGGGTGACATAGGCTACTTTATATCCCGTAAAAATTTAAGGTTCCCGCGGGATAGTAGTTAACGCGGGTGAAACCGCGAGGCGCTTTTAGTCAAATATCAATTAAGTAAAGATCATAACAATCAGTCCAGGCGTTCTTGTTATAAATGGTGTAACTACTCGTAAGTTCTCGACATACAAAAATTTTAAATGTTCCTTCTTCTAAAAGTTTTTCTAAATAATGCTATGGAGTTATTGAAATTTCATTCAGCATCTTCTATCCTTTTCCAGCACAAAGAAAACGCAGCTGTCTCTGTCACCCTAGCAGTACCTAGTTATGAAATGGGAACGTGGACGGAATTCCGATTTTTTTAATGCATAATTTATGAGCTTCCAAAAAAAACTTAGCAGGAAAAGAAAACCAGGAATAATTTTCAATTCAATACCATTGAAGGAAAACCAAATTTTTTATACTTAAATTTGTAATATTATCTTAAAGCTATGCTACGTACATTGCTATTAGGGTCATAAATACATAATTATATCTGGATGAAATTTTAAGAAAAAAATCATAAAAAAACACGAATAAAATTACATTTTCTAAAAATGACCTAGCTAGATCGATTTATCGCCCCCGAAACCCCCTATATACTAAACTAGCTGATACCCGCAACTTCGTTCGCATTTTTATATAAAATGTAAACTGTTTAGAAAATCAATTGATGTCGCGGGAAACAGTTATAGGTAAGAATATATCTGTCTCTTTCTCTCTCCCTTTTCCTCTATCTTTCTCCCTCTCTAGCTCTTTTTCTATCTTTCTCCCTCTTTCGCTCTTTCTATCTCTATTCCTCTACCTCCATCTCTTTCCCTCTCCCTATATATCTACGTATATCTTTCCCTATCTTTCTATCATTAATATCCTTCTCCACTCTCAATCTCTTGCATTCCCTCTCCCTGTCCATCTCATCCATTATATTTATTTCCCTCACCCTCTCCATCTATATCTCTTCCTTTCCCTCCTTCGCTCACTCCCTCTCCCTCTATTTCTATATATTTCGCACTCAATCTCTCTCACCTATTTCCCCCCACTCTCCCCTCCTTCTAGCCCCACTCTCCCCGCTTTCACTCCCACTCTCTACTCTTTCTCCCCCCACTCTACCCTCTTTCTCCCCCACTCTACCCTCTTTCTCCCCCCACTCTCCCCTTTTCTCCCCCACTCTCCCCTCTTTCTCCCCCCACTTTCTCATCTCTTTCTATTCACTCTACACTCTTTCTCACCCCACTCTCCCCTCTTTCTCACCCACTCTCCCCTCTCTTTCTCCCCACTCTACTCTCTTTCCCACCCCACTCTCCCTTCTTTCTCCCCCCACTCTCCCCTCTTCCCCCCCACTCTTCCCTCTTTCTCCCCCCACTCTCCCCTCTACCCTCATACCCCACTCTCCCCTCTCTATCTCCCCACTCTACCCTTTTTCTCACCCCACTCTCCCCTCTTTCTCACCCCACTCTCCCCTCTTTCTCCCCCCACTCACCCCTCTTTATCCCCCCACTCTCCCCTCTCTTTCTCCCCACTCTACTCTCTTTCTCACCCCACTCTCCCCTCTTTCTCACCCCACTCTCCCCTCTTTCTCCCCCCCTCTAACCTTTTTCTCACCCCACTCTCCCCTCTTTCTCCCCCCCACTCTCCCTTCCTTTTCCCCCACTCTGTCCGCTTTCTCCCCCCACTCTCCCCTCTTTCTCCCCCCACTCTCCCTTCCTTTTCTCCCACTCTGTCCGCTTTCTCCCCCCACTCTCCCCTCTTTCTCCCCCCACTCTTCCCCCCACTCTACCATCTACTCCCCCTTTCCCCCCACTATCCCCTTTCCCCCCACTCTCCCCTTTCCCCCACTTTCCCCCTTTCTCCCCCTCCTCCCATCGCACTCTCCCCCCTTAATTACTTTCCAATTTAAATTACGATCCGTTTAGCCGTTTATTGTGGTCCGTAGGGGGTGCATCTAAAGAATACCTCATAATTTCAACCTCCTTGCTTTTCCCCCTTTAGGGATGATTTTGCAAAAAAGCTGAAACCCGTATTTATTTATTTCTTACCAAAAGCCTAAATAAGAATTTTCAGATCCGTAACTTGAGGAATTATGGATTCCCCATACAAACTTTCAACCCCTATTTCATCCCCTTCGAGATTATTTTTTGAGACAAAAGATAGCCTATGTCCGTCATATAGGTCCAATCTACCCCTATACCAAATTTCATCGAAATCGGTTCAGCCGTTTAGCCGTGAAAAGGTAACAAACAAACAGACAAACAGACAGATAAACAGATAAACAGAGTTACTTTCAGATTTATAATATTAGTATGGATTTCATGAAAATCGTTGGAGCCGATTCCGAGATTCTAATTATCTATATATATATATATGTATATATATATACAAGAATTGCTCATTTAAAGATATAAGATATAAATTATACGTGCACAGAAATTGTGATTCGTATCAAAAATACAATAACAGCATCAAATAAAATTACAGGTAAAATACTACAATTTTACCCGACACCCAAGGATAGTAAGGCTTTTTAAGTAGGTACACTTTACTTTACAGGTTAGCATTCAACCACTACTATCTCGCCTGGTCATAAGTGACGATGTGGTCGGAGGTGGCGAACATGCTCAGTCTAGCACGGGGCTCTCTTGCTGCCGGAGCACCCCTCTAGGGGTTCGAGACAGATGTCTACTCGCGCGCGGTAGCTAGCCAGGCGCTTTAGCGTCAAATGAGATCATTATTTGTAAACTCGTGATTGGAGGAAACAAGCTATAAATAGAATAAGAATGACCCAGAAATATCAAATAGTCTATGATTTCATAAAACTAGGTCGTAAACACCTCTCTGAAACGTGGAACTTTCTAGACAGCATAAACCCACTCCTAACCTCACAGATTTCTCATCCAATAGATTTTACATCTAACTCAATATCCGGGGAAGTAAAGAGACAAGTATATACAAATAGACAAAGGAGTAAGTAGGATACTACGATGATGTTTTGTCTTTGTCGGCGTATGCACTAATTTATTACTGTGCTGCAGATGCAAACCAATCTTGACATTTTAGAATGTCGCACGAATGATTGGAGCCACACCTAAATAACGGTGTATTAAATTTATCCGATTTATACATTCGGGCGGGAGCGATATGTTCCTTCATCAGAAGGCTAAAACTCAGTTTTAGCGGTCAGCTGGTTCCAAACTCAAGCCTGCGTGCAACTGACTATCATCGTTACATATTATTATCATGCGAAGCCAAAACTCAATGAAAAAGGAGAGCTTTTAAAAATAGCATTCTTTTACTTTTTTTTTGACCGGTGCTTGGCGGCTTCCCGCGTCATCCGTGCGAGATTACCATAGATTAAAACTTTGACCACGGCCATGCGTCATTCAGCCTATTTGAAGTCACGGAATACTCATGAATTATAATATTTGTCGCGATACTGTCAACAACTTGGCACATAAATCAAATTATTCCTAATATAATTTTATTATTACCTACTTACTAGCTGACCCGACAGACGTTGTCCTGTCATTGTCTCTATGAGTCAAAATTAGTGACAGTAGTCAACTGTACAACCCGATTCTATCACATATATTTTTCCCAGTTTCAAAATGTTGCCCATGATAACGGGATAAATAGTATTCTATATCCTTCTCCTGGTTCTCAGCTACCTTCATACCAATTTTCAGCCAAATCGGTTCGGCCGTTCTTGAGTTATAAAAAGTGTAACTAACACGACTTTCTTTTATTAATATAAGAATATAAGATAGGCTATAGATCATTGTTGTCTTTGGGCAGATCTATATCTGTATTATAAGTACTAGGTACTAGCTGACCCAGCAAACTTTTTACCGCCTCAGAATCAATAAATAAAAAAGCTGAATGATAATAATTGCAGAATGTTTCAACTTTAGTAAAAAAAATTTAGTCAAAACTTAAACGGAACAAAAAGTATTCGTATTAAAAAAAATTGCTCGATATGAAATACCTATTTAATATTTACTTACCTTTTAAACCTTTCCTGGACTTCCATAAACAATTCAAAACCAAAATCAGTTAAATAGGCTCAACCAGTCTAGAGTTTTAGCGAGACTAATGAACCGCAAATGATTTTTATTTTTCTACACTAATATTATAAAGAGGAAAACTTTGTTTGTTTGGTTGTAATGAATAGGCTCCGAAACTACTGAACCGATTTGAAAAAATCTCTCACTGTTGGTAAGCTATGCTATCCCCGGTACACATAGGCTACCTTTTATCCCGTAAAAATTAACGGTTCCCGCGGGATAGTAGCTAACGCGGGTGAAACCGCGAGGTGCTTCTAGTTACCTATTTATAAAAAGAAGAAGAAGAGAGAAGACTAGCGGAAGTTCCCGCGGGAACCGTATTAATTTTTACGGGTAAAAAGTAGCCTATGTTACTCAAGGTGAATGTAGCTTTCCAGGTGAAAGAATTTTTGAAATCGGCTCAGTAGTTTTTGAGTTAATTCATTACAAACAGATAGTGTAGATAGAGTATAATATAATATTATGTGTGTTGAAGATGTTTCTGAAAAACTTAATGCTTATAGCACACTGAATCCGATGTGGTTTTAGAATTTTTGTCTGTGTTGATTTTGATGGGAGTTTAGCATTTTGGTCAAACATCAAATTTAGGGCGAATCCAGGAACAAACACGTACCTACTTATATAAAGAAGAATAAAATATAAAGTTTAAGTTTAGTTCGTTTTAGTTTTCTATATTTTTTTATTTCTCTATTTGCAGGAGAATAAATAAAGTGCGTTATTACACTAATTCGAATATTATTATGGTCATTGGAGCAATTATACACGTGTGACCAAATTGTACTCCATAATCCATCTAAATAAATATCAAGTGTGACCAATTTACACTGATTCTTGCGTCACCATCCAACAATCGATTTGGTAATTTTGACACGACAATGACTTGCCGGGGCAGAAGATTAAACTAAGCAAAAATAAATAAATAAAACTTCATTAAATCCACATTTAATAACCACAAAGGCTTTCCACGAATTGTTTTTCTAGGCGTCGAGAAAATGGCTAACGCAACGCACTGCAACATTCTGGGATAAACTAAATCACCGTCGGCCTTCGTTCAATAATGCACTTCCCGCTAAAACGAATAAGGTTACAATTTCAATGCGCACCGCCAAACTGAATGCGGCTGAAGCAGGCTGAATATAAAAAAAAGAAAAATGCAAATGCGCGCGAACACTATATAAAAATGGCGGCGCGCGCGTCACTAGGCGCAGTGCCCGACGGCGAGCACACGCGTTCCCGCCCAAACTCCTGTCACCCGGTGTGGCCACTCGCAAAAAATTTCTTTTTAAGAAAAAAAAATGAGTGCCATCTTAGTACTGGCCGTTTTGGCGCTCGCAGTGTACAAACTCTTTTCGAGGAGCACTGTGACGTTCAAAAAGCCCAGCCGATATGGTGAAAGCAAAGTAGCCATGTTGAGAACTGCGCCGGGGCCCATGCCCCTGCCGATTATAGGGAATCTGCTGCAGCTGGGCAAGCACGAGTCGCCTTTCCTAGCGTTCACGGAGCTATCCAAGCAGTGGGGGGACATATTTAGCTTGACTTTGGGCGGCTCCAAATGCCTCGTCGTGAACAATTTGGAGCTGATACGAGAGGTTCTGAATCAAAATGGCAAATTCTTCGGAGGCAGACCCGATTTTTTGCGGTTTCACAAGCTGTTTGCTGGCGACCGGAATAATTGTGAGTATTTTTGTTTTGTTTTTTTCTTTCCTATTTATTTCTTTAGGTAAGTGATTTTCGTAAACTTACCTTTAAATTAATGAAGATGTAAGAGACCTATTTGACTGTGTTGCCTTTTTTTATGTTGAATTCTGAATTGTTGGACTGATTTTGATATTGGCTGAGAACAGGGCATTTTGTGGAGTTTGTTTCTTTTTTACTTGTTTTATTAATGTTATAAATCATGACCAAATTGCAATTGTTTAAAAAAATTACTTTGTTTCATAAAATTGTAAATAATATTGCAATTTGGTAAAGAAACCTTGTGTATTATGTTTTTTATTCAGTTATTTAGTATTATTTTCTCGTTAGTTAAATATTCGTGTAATTTGCTACAAAGTATTGTAAAGTTACATTTTCCGCAATATACCTCTAAATTTTATAACCCACCCAAAAAAAACAAAATAAAAAAAATATACCTATCTAATAAAATTCGATAAGTATAATATTTTGAAAAAAAATTACACATTTAAAAACATATTTAATACTGAGTATTATAATATTCCAAATTATGCAGCAAGCTAAAAACTCTTTATTAGAAAAATCTTCTAACCAACTAATATCTTTTTGAATTTCTGCAAAATTAGGCCAGATACGGAAAATTATTTATTAAAACGTGACAGTTATTGAAATCATTTTTAGCAACATCATTGTTTATAAATAAGTGCGTCTAAATGAGGGCAGTATCTACGCATTTCATTGTATCTTACGTGACAAAAAATAAATTCAATGAATTAAAATATAATTATAACCTATACATGAAAATGCCTACTTACCATGTTAGTTTGATGTCAGCTACATTTTTTATCACTACACAGAACACACAAAATTTTTTTGGAAAAAAAATGCACAATCACATTTTGTTATTTCATATTTTTTTAGTAACTGTCCAAAATTACGCAGTTATGTATTTTTTTTTTAAATTTTTATAGTTTAAAACTGATAAAAAATAAAAATTAACGCGCACTAAAAAAGCTCGATAATATGGAAACAGAAATAGATCACATTAGAATAGCTAAAAAGTCTGTTTTAACTCACTGCATTGCAACACTACTTTTTGCTTTTTAAAAAGTTTTTAATAAGTCCAGCTTTTTATATTTTATAGTAAATTGCAACAGAATTATAGTTTTTTTTTCAAAGTTTTTGCTTCGCGCTTTAAATATTTTTTTAGTGAGAATTATTTTCTCATACGGCAAAGAAAAATTATAAAGCCTTTCAACATTATGCGGCCTTCTTCATTGAATGTAATCGTCCCACTGACTTGCGATACTGGAGTTACCCCATATTCTATACCTTAATACAACAAACCACGCACTTTGCACATAAAAATGCCGTAAAATTAAATACCTACTGCACTTATAAACGTCACCAGCTATAAAAATCAATTTTTTTTATTTGCGACACAACTCATACCGTCTTACCACAATAGATTAGACCAGAGTTAAACAAATGTTTAAAAAATTTCGTTCCACAAAATCGACGTCTATCACTAATAATTATTCCTCCTGGCATTCCTGATTATTTTACTTGTAAATTTGTTATTGAGTTAGAAAAAGCGAGGGTTAGACGTCGATTTGTGGAGAAAATATTTAGACACATCTGTTCAACTCTGGTTTAATTCTTTAAATATTTTGTGGTAAGCCCCTCTGCCTCTTATTATCTCTCTCCGTCTAAAGGTTGACTGGAAGAGATCGCTTTTAGCGGTAAGTCCGCCCATTGTAGGTACTTTAGATTGAGCTAAAGCTCCTCTCTGTATATGTATCTATAGATGAATAATTCCTACTGGCATTTGTCTGTCTATTTACTAACGTAAATAAGTATGGTGATAGACTGATAGCCTAGTGAGAGAACGCCCGCCGAGCAGTGGGTGCGGGTTCGAACCCAGCGCGGGCACAAAGCAACGTGTTTTTTTTTATAAATAAAAAAATATTTTCCGGAAAAAAAAACTAGAAAAAGTCACCTTATAGAGTAAAATAAATTACACTGAATAAATGAATAAATGAATTTTACATGTTATAAGCGTTACCCACAGATTCATCTACTATAATTTTACCTTCTTATAATAGAAGTTTTATCCACCAACCCGGACTAGGCCCCCGTGGTGGATTATGGCCTAATCCTCCTCACGATAGTGAGGGGAGGCCTTTGCCCAGCTGTGGGACAGTTACAGGCTGAATCTTATATCTTTAAATGAGTAATTCTTGTATATAATTGGAATCTCGGAATCAGCTCCAACGATTTTCATGAAATTCAGTATAGGTATAGGGGGTTTCGGGGGCGATAAATCGATCTAGCTAGGAATCATTTTTAGAAAATGTCATTTTATTCGTGTTTATTTGTGAAATTTTTTTCTTTAAATAACCAGTTCATATTTTTTTATTATTCTATCGGTAAGATCGAAAAATATTATTAATATTACATCATTTTATTAGTAATTCGTACTTAAATATAATTTCCAAAAAACATAATTTATAAAAAAAATAAAAATACCGAAAAAAACTCGGTCATCCAGATATTTTATTATTATAATAGGAGTCTAATCCACCAACCCGGACTAGGCCCCCGTGGTGGATTATGGCCTAACCCACTTCACGATAGTGAGGGGAGGCATTTGCCCAGCAGTGGGACAGTTACCGGCTGAATTATTATTTTAATAGGAGTCCTGTATCTATGTAATGCATATAATAATTACAGAGTTGTAAATTTTCCTATTATATTATAAAATTGGAAGCGCCTCGTATAGAGATCGTAGGTATAGAGTATAGTAAACGTAGGTATGTCATAAACTTACTCGACACCAAAGCTACTAAGTGCCGATACTCCCATCAAAATCCGTTCAGTAATTTCAGTTACCTTTACTTAGTTGATCCTAGTTAGTAAGTATTTATAATAATACGTAAATACGTACCCAAAGGGTAAAACGTGACCCTATTACTAAGGCTCCGCTGTCTGTCTGTCTGTCACCAGGCTGTATCTCATGAACCGTGATAGTTGACATTTTCACAGATGATGTATTTCTATTGCCAATATAAAAAAAATAAAGAGAAAAACAAGGAGGCTCCCATACAAAAACCGTGATTTGTTTCGCCTTTTTTTAAACACCTATATCTTCAATATCTGCAGACAGCTCTAATACAGTTTTATATTAGTAGAGATTAGCAGTAATTAAGTAGGTACAGACAGACGGACAACCAGACACTTATAGTATAATTTTTCATTTAACGTATTGTAATATGACTTGAGTAATTAAGACATAATTAGAATAGCGTAACTCTAATACGGAGGTCACCTAGCGACGCCCTTTAAAATTGGGGCTTACCATGACGTCTTATTGCGATCCAATTGTCGACGAACAGAATCGTTTCACTTTAAATAACAGTAATACATGGCTTTCGATATAATTTAGGTAGACGTCGACCCCTTTAGATTTAAAATCAACCTAAATTGAGCGTCGAGATGTCACAACAAGACGTCACGGTACGAATAAGTAGTAAAACGATTCTGTTTAGGTCCTCAATTGGATCGCTATAAGACGTCATGGTAGGCCCCCGGGTCATGTAACTTGAGCTTAGGACTTAAATGCCCTCTATGAAGATACTAAGAAAGGTGAGTGGTTTTGTCAGGAATCCGAATTAAGATACGTTGTTGGTTATGTTATTTTTCAAACTGAAACCATAATCAATTTAACAACAGAATCGTATTTTTTGGTTCTATTTGTTAATGAGATTAAAGTGTTTGTTTTGTAATTGCAGTTTTATTGCCTATTTACAATAAATAATTTGACTTTTACTTCACTTTAACTTTGACTAGTATTTTGTTTCTCAAACTTGTGTTTCTTCGAGTGTTATTATTCGAGTGTAATATTGGTAGAGTCTTAATAGTCATTGAGTGTTCGTTAACGTGCGCGAGTGTGGGCAAATTATATATATACCTTACAGACTAACATAATATGTACATATTATAATATTTATTTACGAATATTATTGCGCTCATAACAGGGAAATACTATTTTGGCCTACAATCTCTGTATCGGTATATCTTAATAATTATTATAAATTACGCGTCACATTGTTTGTCCGCGATGGACTCCTAAACTGCCTAACTCATTTTAATCAAAATTGCACACCATGTGCAGTGTGATCTAACTTGAAAGATAGGGTAGCTTACATCTCAATTTATAGTCGCAATAACAAACACCTTAGCCACAGCAACGCGTGGCCGTGCCTGCTAGTAAAATATATATCAGGGTAAATCTTACTTAGAAATAGTATAAACTTTCATACGTACAAGCTGTTATTTCGACATGACAAACATACACTTTGATTTATTTATTTGCATTGATGAACTGAAATTGCAAACCTTTGAATGTAATCGATTCCTTCCTTCCGTAATTAAGTAGGTATAATACATTAAAAGTGTCCTTTAGATCTAGCAATTATTATATTTTATTAAAATAAGGTCGCGGTTGCCAAAACTTCGTGTAATGTGAGTTTGTTTATATTAAATTTACTAGTTAATATGCACGCATTTTCGTTGGAACGCAACATGACACTCTGTCGAGTCTATGTCGACGACGTATAAATTGAGACAGTAACGCAACTTCTCTGGAAACCGTTATTTGGCGAAACGTTTTTAACCGTCGAAATGAACAGAAGGTTATTTGACTTGTTTCTCTGTGTATCTGTCGGGAACTTTTGAAACGGATAAATTGATTTTGATATAGTTTTTGTTTGTTTGATGAGTGATTTTGATCAAGTATTCATAAATATTTTTAGCTATGATCTAGGAGTTTTTATTTAACTTTTTCGATATTACATACAAATATAATAATATAACACAATATGAAAACCTATGGCTAGAACAAAAACAGACTACCTATGTTTGTTGTGAGTTTTTTTAATGGGGCTTATTTTTAAAATGTAGTAGATGGGATACGTTTTTCTGCTTATTTGTCACTTAGAAACAAAATGTCATATTTTTATAATATGAAATAATTATATTTAGCATTGAATTACAAAAAAAAAATAGAAAAAATACCGTAGCTATCTTATCCCTAACAAACGTATTTTCGAAGCAATTTTCCATCGGTGAAAAAAAATTTACCTAATTGATTTACTGTTACTAGTTTGTATGACAATCGAGCGCGAATTTAGGCCGACGACTGACGTACTTAAATCGAATTCCTAAAATGACTATTCTGCCTAGGTCAAGCGCAGATATTTCTAATTACTCAACATAGCAATAACAGTTCGAAATCAGAGTGCCTAGTGCGAGTTTTGTCAATTTATTTACGCGCTCGGTCCGTTTGGCGTAAACTTGAAATTGTATGGAATAAGAGCAGCGCCATCTAGCCTCAGTGAATCAGTCTCTAGATGGCGCTGCTATTACTCCATACAATTTCAAGTTTACGCCAAACGGACCGAGCGCGTAAATAAATTGACAAAACTCGCACTAGGCACACTGTTCCCCCCTCGGCGGCGCCGCTATAGCTCGCCTGGCTAGCTACCGCGCGCGAGTAGACATCTCCCCCGAACCCCTAGAGGGGTGCTCCGGCAGCACGAGAGCCCCGTGCTAGGCTGAGCATGTTCACCACCTCCGACCACATCGTCACTTAGGACCAGTCGAGATAGTCAAAGTTAGCCTATAAAGTTTTTGTCTTTTTAGGATTCCGTACGCAAATGGTAAAACGGGACCCTATTAGGTAAGTACTAAGGCTCCACTGTCCGTCCGTCCGTCCGTCCGTCCGTCCGTCTGTTTATGCTGGTTGATAGTTAGACAGTTACAATATCCACAGATGAGTATTTCTGTTGCAGCTATAACTTCAGCAACTAATACTAAAAACAGAGTGAATAAATATAAGAAACGTGATTTTTTGTGCATTTCTATAGATAATAATTATATCTATAGATGACTCGCACTTGCCCGTTTTTTTATACTGACATGATAGATTCACTTGCATTACTTTTACCCATCTTGCATCTTACGCTCTGATTCACACGCGTTACTTTTTAGGGTTCCATAGGTAATGGCAAAAATGGAACCCTTATATACATTTACATGTACAGAGAGGACAATAATAATTTGTCACAATAAGTAGCTGTACCTACATGTTTTGCAAAAAATAATATACAACGACATAGAAATATATGATTTATATAGGTAAGTAGGTAGGTACTGTAATTTGGTCATACTCAAAAACCAGTGTAAATTGGTCACACCTGTATTTTGTTTTTTATTTAGTAGGTGAATATAATGAGAGTGCGATTTCGTCACGCGTCAATTTATTTTCAACTTCTGAGTGCAATTTGGTCACACAATAAAGCTTATTATTAGCACGATACGTGAATAATAATTAGCATTTGGAATTTTATTTATAAGTTATATAATATAAATTATATACTTAAATAAATTACGTGTCACGTTGTTTGTCCGCTATAGACTCCTAAACTACTTAACCGATTTCAATCAAATTCGCACACCGTGTGCAGTTTGATCTAACTTGAAAGATAGGATAGCTTACATCTCAATTTATAGTCGCAATAACAAAAACCTTAGCCACAGCAACGCGTCGCCGTGTCTGCGATACTTTTATATACGGGACCCTTTATTGTGCGTGTTCTGACGCGCACTTGACTAGGTTTTGTTGCATATGTTTACATACTTATTTTCCATTTCTTACGTGTAATTAATTACGTTGTTTACGTAGCAATCAGGCGTGACGTAAGCACGGGGAGTTCAAGGCTAAAGCAGGTCTTTCACCGGATGGTAAGCGCCAGGCCGGCCCCTCCAGCTGCAGTGCCAGTTACAACCTCGTTTAGGGCCGCAAAGTTGAGCTAATTATGGCACACTTTTTGAGCATGAGGTGTGAAAACGAAGTGTATCTTAACTTGCTTAATTAAGGGCCTAGGGTCTGCTATTGAGGTACTTTCAAAGCTTACAAAGTCATGATTGGCAGCGTCGTAAAAATTTGGAAAAATATAATTATGATACTTCATATCTTTACCAATATTTGTCATGTAAAACATATTATGAGATAATACAAAAGCATTCTGAATAAAAACTGTTATAATGATAACCTTATTTCTTGCTTTATGTTGCTATATCTTCGAAACTCTTGCTCCGATTTGTATCACTTACTAACATAAAAATAGGTATATCTGTGAGCTATAATGCTCATGAATAAAAAATGAAATATATAAAGTCTACTTATTGAAAATTATTAAACACGTGAAAATGACTGACGCGGGGACGGAGTGAGTGTCGCAACAGCCGTGTTGCAGCACGCGCTAATATGGACATTATGCCAATGCGATTTCGTACGAAATTTGAACGGATCTTCATTGAGCTTCTTAGTTTGCATGACTATGCCCCTTAACTCACTCTTTTGAACTAGCTAAAAACGGGTCCAATTCGCGCACAAACAAATATCTAAATTATATAATTTTGACATACCTCGACGTGTCTGTGCGCGAACTAGATCCATTTCTAGAATATGTTTTCTGTTCGCGAAAATTTATGAACCCCTCTCTTTTGCCCCCAGCCCTGGCCCTATGCGACTGGTCGAACCTGCAGACCCGGCGGCGGAACCTCGCGCGCCGCCACTGCGGGCCCAAGCAGCACACGGACAACTTCTCCCGTATCGGTTCCGTCGCCACATTCGAATCCATCGAGCTGATGGAGACCCTGAGGCGAACCGCGCGCAGCACCGACGCCGCCATCAACCTCAAACCTATCCTCATGAGCACCGCCATGAACATGTTCACCCACTACATGTGCAACGTGCGGTTCGACGCGGAAGCGGACGCGGAGTTCCGCACAATCGTCGACCACTTCGACGAGATCTTCTGGGAGATCAACCAGGGCTACGCGGTCGATTTCCTGCCTTGGCTCGCGCCGTTCTACAAGAAGCACATGGACAAGCTCTCCTCATGGTCCCAGGAGATACGCGCCTTCATCCTATCCAGGATCGTGGAGCAGAGGGAGAGCAGCTTGGACCTGGACGCGCCCGAAAAGGACTTCCTGGACGGCTTGCTTCGCGTCTTACACGATGATCCGACGGTGGACAGAAACACGATCATTTTCATGCTCGAAGACTTCCTCGGCGGGCATTCTTCCGTTGGCAACCTGGTGATGCTATGTCTCACGGCTGTGGCTAGGGACCCTGATGTGGGGAGGAAGGTCAGGGCTGAAATCGAGTCGGTTACCAAGGGGAAGCGCGCAGTGTCGCTCTCCGATCGCAACAGCTTACCTTACACCGAAGCGACAATACTGGAATGCCTTCGCTACGCGTCGTCGCCGATCGTGCCGCACGTGGCCACGGAGAACGCTTCTGTGGCGGGATTCGGAGTCGAAAAGGGCACCATCGTCTTCTTCAACAACTTCGAACTGAACATGTCGGAGCAGTACTGGAGCGAGCCGGAGAAATTCGATCCCAGCCGGTTCCTGGAACGCAGCAAAGTCCGAGCTCGTCGCAACTCCCTTTGCGATTCCGGTATGGAGTCGGACGGGGAACGCATGGGGAATTCCAAGGCTACGGACGGGGACAAAGAGGTGGTGTCGGTGAGGAGGAACATCCCCCATTTTCTACCCTTCAGCATTGGTAAGCGCACGTGTATAGGGCAGACGTTGGTCACCACCATGTCGTTTACGATGTTCGCGAACATAGTCCAAGAGTTCGAAGTGGCGGCCGAGTGTGCAGACGATTTGCGACAGAAGCCGGCGTGCGCCGCGCTACCTAAAGACACTTACAACTTATATCTGATACCGAGAAAGTAGGGCACCGAATTGCAAAGGGGAATGGGCATTATGTGATCCGAAAATGGGTGGTCGTGGTCCGAGGGACAGCCGGCGTCGACGAAAAGCGATGTCTTGTGTAGGTGATTTTGGAGACTGTCTTGTATCGGTTTTAATTATAATTATTTGGTTAAAACTAGCACGACTGATAGGCAAGTCGCGTACCTATAAGACACAGATAAAACGAGTATGCTAAACAATGCAATTTAATTACTTATTTTATTATTAATAATAATTAGTCACGTTGACAGTGAATCTCAGTAAGGAAAACAAATTAAGATCTAATATTTTTCCACATAATATTTCGTATTTGATATTATAATATAAAATAATGATCATGGCTACTCGTGCGGCTGTCCTGGACCCTTTATTATTTATTTTAGTCCATCCTCCTTTTATAACATGAAAGTCACAGTATTTAGCCAACTTTGATAGCATTGCAAGTGTTTTTCCGCTTTTTAGCCGACTACCAAAAAAGAGGGTTCTGAATTAGGTTGTATTTTCAGATGTTTTTTCCCCCCTTATTTTAGATTTATCTATTTTCAAATTGTTCCCATATAAATTGCATCAAAATTGGAGAAGTCTATTCAACCGTTCAACTGCTGAATATGACGTTAGAATTTATTTATGCGACAGGAGCGGAGCGAGCGAAAATAAATTGTTGTCTTGTAACACTAGACACAAAAGGGAGCGAGCGTAAAAATTAATAGATTCTTGAGTTTGCGTAGAATCGTAACTAAAAAAAATATATAATATTTTATTTATTTAAATATCTATAAATTAGTCAAAACCTGCTAAACTTAGAAATTTTCATCCTCTGTAATACAAAACGGCGGTCAAAAAAGCTACGCCTTCTGTACATTATAATGTTGCTACGTTAGCAAGAAAAACGCTATCAGCAATCTGAGGCGCCAGCACACAGGTGCGTTTTATCGAACGATATAATCGCAGCTTCAAAATTTGTATGGGAACGCGCCCGTTCCACTACACACGCAACTTTATTGTCGAGAGATAATTGCCAATGCCATTAAAGTCGTTCGGCCATCAAAGCGTATGCAAATTTGCACGATTAAAAAGCGGCTGTGTGCAGAAGTCAAAGTCAAAGTCAAATCATTTATTCTAGGCAATAAAATCGCACTTTCAAAAGTCAAACATTTCAATCTAATTAACAAATAGAATCTTAAAATAAAACAAGACATATTTTCCTAATTGATTACGGTTTGAGTTTGAAAAAGGATGTTTCCCTTTCAAGCACTGGTCCAGGATTGAATCTCGGACAGGAAAAGGAAACTCCTTTGACTCTGCCACTCCCTACTAGGTGTCGAGAGAACGCGTCGTTAACAACGGTTGGTAAAACGCATCAGTGGGGTGGGGGCTTTATGGCCGGTTTCTTCCAAGTTGGCTTTGCACTGTGTCTTTTATAGTTAGCTAGTCAAAGGAAAATATCGACTGAACAATATTGAACATGATCCATCCGAACAAAATTTTCAATATCTATAAATTTTAAATTGTTAAATTAATCTTCATCAATTATTCCATTATAGATTTTGCACATCATTGTCTGCAAATGACAAATATTACGATTGTCTACAATGTTGAATTTGCATAGAATATAACCACCTACGCGTTATTTTCCGTGCGTTTTTTGTACATTGGATTTTTAAACCAAAAAAAGTCTATTTATTTATGTTACATCAGCACAATGTTCATTTTAACGAAAATGTAATTAAAACGTTAACAACCTTTAATAATTATACCAATACAGTTCAACTCTTTTCACGTGTTGTGATCGACTCGGTAGATTTCGTATGTTAAATACTTTCTTTATGTGGTATTAATTTTTATGGTCCTTATTTGAAAATGTTTAATTGACATGGAAAATTACTTTTGTTGCAACTATCACACTTGTATATTAGTATCGTTCAAGTTTATTAGTAAGTTGAATACTTTATTTTCAGTCTAACATTCATATCGTAACAATAGTAAAAAATTACTTAACAAATTAGATAAAACATTATTTAATTTATTTATCTCTGCAGGTATCTATACTTATGTAGCATTTTCTTGTGCAGGAAAATAATATGTCTTGTATAATATACTATTGAATAATAATGCTATATGACTTAAAGTAAATACCATGTAGAGAAAGGAACGCTCAAATCTAATTTATTTTTCGAAATAATCATTTTGACTAAGTTATTTTAACAAAATAATGACGCGTTTGCCAAACACATTAATGCAACTCGTGCCTGCTGCTCAGCAAACACTTTCAATTAATCTACTTATAATAAGGAAGTCTAATTTTAATACTAATAAAAGATTTCAGGTAGACAAATGAAAAAACTAAAACAGATAGTTTTAATTATTGATACCAGTTTTCTTACACTTTGAAAAGGAGACAAAATCAATTGACTAATTTCAAAATGTAAGCCTTTGTGTCAATAAAATAATAATAATTGAAAACAACATTTTTAAAACTCAACCATGAATTAATTTAAATGGAACGGTATTCCAAAAGTAAAAAGGTAAAGGTAGGTTAAAGTCCTACAACTTTTCTTTTCCTCAAACTTTTTTAATATCGATGCTGTATTGAAAATTAATCAAAAAATGAATTTATGTTGATATTCTAGGTTTTCTTTCCATTGTGTCATAACTCTTCTATCGTCTTCGAGATGAGATGTTTTGATAAAAAATAAACATGTTGAGTTTTATACCACTGTTTCGAATTATTACTCGTCATATTCCCATCTCCGATATAAAAAAAATATTCTGTACGTTTCTGGTATAGTGTGAATGTGAAATAGTAAATTGAATAATGACGCAAAATTGTTGGTAAAATAGGAAAAAAAATTTTATGAATGTGAAAAGCGTATAAAATTGTGTTCTTGTAGTTTTTAATTTTAAGCACTGGGTAGACTGAACCGTATTTGTAAAATGTATACAGTTTATAAACTGAACAACGTTTTGTTTTACCAATTTCTTTTAGTTATTATTTTATAATTAACATGTTTTTAAGAACAATGTTGGTTTAAATTTCGAAAAATTATTTTGTGTGTACAGTACTTTTCAAAAGTTGTTCAGTATTTGGCAAAAGTTGTTCAGTTTTTTTGTAACTAGTTCAGCACGCCCAGTATAACAGACACGTGGCATTTCCAATGACTTGGTAGTATGTAAGTAAGTTGTTCAGTTTTCGTAGGAATGTTTGATGCTATTTGAATTTAAACGGTTTTATTTAATATCGAAAATTGTACAATCTCAGAACGCCTTAACAACGAATTTTTTTTTATCCAATTTCTTAAAACTTTTTAACTGATATTAGTGCACTTACAAATAACATAATTTCAATGCCATAATTATATCATAATTGTCGAAAATTTGTAAATTCCTTTGTATCCAATACCTACCTAACTATTAAGTAGCTCTGTATAGAAATCTACCTTTTTGTTATTTCATGTTTTGTTGCTGTATAATAGAAGAATAATAAAAGAATTATTCATCGAAAATGCAGTTAACATAACAAAAAACACGTAAGTAATTAAATCTATTATAGACTTTTAAAAATAATCTGTGTGGATAATTTCCAAGTCTTTTTTCTTTTCAGTGAGGCTTCATTATAATCTGTATTGTCGATAAAACCGTTTAAACTTTAAAAATAATAATTATGTTATTGTTTTTAATGAACCGAAATTATAATAGAAATTTATACTTTGCAAAGAATTATTTGTTTTTATTTTCAACCACCAAAACCCAATTTATTTACATAGGTAGGAAAGTAATTTAGGTATTACGCGTAAAAATGTTAATAAGCATGCAGGAGTAATAATAGGTATGCAATCATCTGTGGCTTTGAAAATGCTGGAACTGAAATTATTGGAGAGTGATATTTTAATGTTTAATGATACTTACCTAAAGTTATATTAAAAAAGTCATAGTAGTAGGTAGGTACTTAAGTAACGTAAAAAAATAATTTGCATCCTTTAAAAGAGAACTAGAAATTTGGTAAAAATCAAGTTTGAGTTTGGCAATACTATAAAACATTATAGTATTGCCACCTGTGTCTAGAATGTGAGTATTTGCAGTATGATAACGCGCTCGACATAGTACGCGTCACCGCGCGCTGTGTATGAAAATCCTGTACAGCGCCCCTACCGGCGCGTTTATGAACGAAAGATCTTCATACAAAGCGCACGTTGACGCGTACTATGTCGAGTGCGTCCGAACTAACACTAGGCACACTGTTGAAAAATTATAAGTAATAATATACCTACTTAAGATCCATGGATGGATCTGGACACCTAAATGGATCTACTGAGAATCGATTATAATTTATTATCCTTCACGAGTCTTGAAGTCGATTCGCCGCCGTGATCTCATACCTATCTACTTACCTACATTCACACATATTATTTAGATTTTGATAATTATAAATATTACCTTATTATTCTTTGATTTATTTTCAACGAGATTTAAAACATCGATTTCTAGAAAGACCCTGCTATGAGTTAAACGAATTTTTAAATCTATGAATTTATCTTGTAATGTATTTTTAGACATGTAGCACTCAGTGCTACCAATATTTTTTTCATTTTCATTGTAACCAAGTAAGCGAATCACTGTACAAAATAATAATAAGTAATGTACATTATAGAGAGATACTCAGCGATAATGAAGGGTTTATATGATAATAGTTTGTAACATGGTTATCACCGTTGAAAACTTTAACTTGACATCTAACGCCGAGTAGCAGAACTACACAAAAAGGTAAATTAAAAAGTATCAATAGATGGCGCTTACACAAATTACTACTTGACTCACTTGAAACTCAAGTAAGTAGTAAATTTGACTACTTTTTTTTTTGTTTTAGTTATGGCTTCGCACGGTTTGCGCATATAGCCAGTGTCAAGTATTTTATTTTAAGTATTTTCTTAATTTTACATTAAGAAAGTCACAGCAATGTTATATCAATCGTGGTCAAGTAGTCAAGTCAATTATTTACATCGTCAGTCACGATTCAGTAAAGTAGTGGATGCTTTACTGAAACTTCCTGGGAGTTTTGGAAAAAATGCGAAATGACACGGTTTTTTGAGTTTATATCACTCGTACACGTTAACGAACACTTAATGGTTAATATTCCACCAATATTACACATTAACACTCGAAGAAACACAAGTTTGAGCTAATAATACAAAACCAACAACGCCTCACTATCGGATTCCCGCCTTAACTCCATTTGACTACTTGAAACAAAGGATTATTAGATGATGAAATTCTGGTACCTACCTACATAAAAATATAACAATATTTTAGTTAATAGTTTTCATTATTATTTTTTCATTCGGTAGATCTCGTGATTTGTTACATTATAGATGAGGTATTATATACCCTTGTACTTATAATATTCTATTTCTAGCCTAGAACGCAGAATTCAGGATTCACCCCCACTCGCAAGTTTTTTTTTTTAAACGTAGCCCCACACTATGATTGCTCTGTGGATATACAGCTGCAGACATAATATTATAATTATTATATCACAATTCCATTTTATTTTAACTACCTATTAACTTAGACCAACCACATCGTCACTTAACCACTCACAAATAATTATATACTATTGATATCTAGGTACCTATATGTTGCGGTGGTAGCCTAGTGGGCGAACGTCCGCCTGCCAAAGCGGGGGTGACGAGTTCAAATCCCAGTGCGGGCACGTACCAATGTGTTTCTTGTTAAACAATTATGTAGGTACGTAATGATGACTCGCTTTTCGGCGAAGGATAACTTCGTGACGAAACCAACATGCCCGAGAATTATTTCGGAGGCATGTTATCCACCAACCCGGACCGGGCCCCCGGGGTGGATTATGGCCTGACCCTCCTCACGAAAGTGAGGGTAGGCCTTTGCCCAGCAGTGGGACAGTGCAGGCTGAATTATTATTATTTTATTAAACTGAAGAAAAGCTACCAAAGAGGTGTATCTGTTATGTAATTTGGAACATGAAAACATACAATTCTCTATAAGTAGGTAGGTACAGTAGTACCCAACTTATATGGCGCGTCGTGAATCTTCGTTCGCGCAGAAAAGAAAGTATGGTCCGAAGATTAACGAAATAATGCTTAAAACTTACAATCAACCTAAGATCACTGTTATAAGGTTCATAATACACTGCAGCTGTTAGTTCCATCTCACTCATGCCACGCGGCGATCGCTAAGATGGCGGCGGCTGCCGACCAATAGCGGTCAATAGCATTTCCCGCGCTTTGAAAATTCCTCTTCTGCGCAGGTACATTGGTAAGCCATATAAGTTGGGTACTACTGTACATTGTTATTTTTATTAATGTACTTTTGTATCGTAAATACTAAATACTATCGTGATGTAATAATTATTGCCGTGTTTTAATTCTTATCCAGTTGTCGTGAAGTCATCAGCCACGCATCCTACTAATATTATAAACACAAAAGTTTGTAAGGTATGGATGGATGGATGGATGGCTGGATGGATGGATGGATGGATGGATGGATGTTTGTTACTCTTTCACGTAAAAACTACTGAATGGATTTTAATGAAATTTAACTATAATATAGCTTATACATGAGAATAACACATAGGCTACAATTTATAAAGATATTGTGTGTATTGTCCAAAATATGACGATAAGTGTCAAGTAAGTAGGAAAAAATCTACCATCTGCGAGCTATTCTAGCGTGCGCTGCCGAAATCGCTAGAGTTACACATTTGTAATGTATGATGGAAATGTTTATCTTAAATAGACCTACAAAAAGCCTGCCACAGTATGTATCTATATCTTATGTGTAAGCCATTATAGCCAAAATAGCTATTCGAAATTAATACTAATCCTGCGCAGACGAAGACGCGGGCACCAACTAGTTATTCATAATAATTCATAGCGTCCATATCAACGCTCGTGCGCGATTGCGGTTGTAATGTTTTTCTTCAGATCTTCATGAGAAATATGTCTTATTCTACGATTATACTCGTACCTTTGTGAAAAAATAACAAATTCGACCTTTTTACATGACCATAAGTTAGTTTTTTTTTGAACCAACTAGGTACGTGCTCTAGTAGGCACTGTTTCTTTTGGCATTTTCAAACACTGTTTTGGATGAAAAAATCCTTTTATGGACCTAGCCTGGCCTGCGTTGCAATTAGGTAAAGGGATAAAGGACTTCTTAAAACACAGATTTACAGATAAAACGTCAATATGACAGCTCGTGGTAGTTGCCATATTGTTTTATTCTCGGCATTCTGTTACAAGTGATTATCTTTAATTAGGTATGTTCTGAACTAGACAATGCACAACTTATAATGGAAGTGATTTTCAACTTTTCTATGGATCAAGTTTTAAGCCGAAAACAAGCAGACGTATCATAGTTAAGGCATAAGCTCTTCTTAGAATAATAACACATAGAAATCAAGCACCTACTAGCGCCATCTTTACTGAGTCTTTTTGGGCCTAGTTCGGGTTGACTCGTTATTGCTCGAAATCAAAGCTTTTATGTTTAAAATTTATTCATTTTCCGTGCTCTTGGACTAAATACCAACACGCATGCGACATTTCTATTGCCCTTGTGTGCGTTTTGGAGGAGACAATTACACGGCACTCACGCACACAACAATAAAAAAAGTGGCTTCACTTTTCAGTGAAACTGCGCTTGGAACTTTCCTTCTCTGCGTTATTATTCTAAGCTCTTACCAATATTCAGCAACCAATCGTCAATTACTTTTAAAAGAAGCGTTAATTCATCTTTTATCTGATTAAAGTTTCGTTCAAAATCAAGGAGAAAGAGCGTTCAGAAAATGCTAAATCCTTTCGCTTATCACCTGCCATTAACGTCTACCTATTTCGGCTTAACTCAAGATTGAAACGGTCCATCCAAACTAGTACACCACGCCCCGCTGATACCCTGCTCCTTGGCTTTGCCTACCAGGCTGCCTCTGCCCGATCCTTCCGCCACCAGACCCAGCTCCAGAAGACTGGAAGCTCACTGATCCAGATGAGCCTGGTCCATACTGAACTGCCCCAACCTGGAAGACTCCGCTTCGGACCCCTTGGTTGAGAAGTTGTTCTTCCTCCTTCAAGATCTTGTCCAGGCTGCTGAAGCCTTGGATGAGCAGGTTCTCGGCTTGGCTCAGTTCAGCTTCCAACAGCGCTGGTGCTGCGTTACCGATAACCTGAAGATTGCCGGGTTGGCGGCCAGTACCAGATTGCGCAGAGCTCTGTGCTGTTGCGCTTGCTTGGGGCCTCGATTGTCTAGTTTCAAACACAGGTCTAGATGGTCTGGGTTGTCTAGTTTCAACTTGCGCTGCGCTCTGGGCGGCGGCGCTTGCTTGAGTCTGTTGTGTTCTTGGTTGTCCGATTTCAATTATTTGAATATTGGGCCTGGATGGCCTATTTTCGACTTGTGAAACGCTCTGTGTAGAGGCACTTGCTGCGGTCGCTTGAGGCCTAGACGGTCTAGATTCAACCACAGGTCTGGGTTGTCTAGTTTCGTAAACTTGATTATTAGGTCTAGGTTGTCTAGTTTCAACTTGCGCAGTGCTCTGGACGGCGGCGGTTGCTTGCGCCGCTTGGGGCCTGGGTTGTCTAGTTTCAAACGCAGGTCTAGATGGTCTGGGTTGTCTAGTTTCAACTTGCGCTGCGCTCTGGGCGGTGGCGCTTGCTTGAGTCTGTTGGGTTCTTGGTTGTCCAAATTCAATGATTTCAATACTGGGCCTGGATGGCCTATTTTCGACTTGTGAAACGCTCTGTGTAGAGGCACTTGCTGCGGTCGCTTGAGGCCTAGACGGTCTAGATTCAACCACAGGTCTGGGTTGTCTAGTTTCGTAAACTTGATTATTAGGTCTAGGTTGTCTAGTTTCAACTTGCGCAGTGCTCTGGGCGGCGGCGGTTGCTTGCGCCGTTTGGGGCCTGGGTTGTCTAGTTTCAAACGCAGGTCTAGATGGTCTGGGTTGTCTAGTTTCAACTTGCGCTGCGCTCTGGGCGGTGGCGCTTGCTTGAGTCTGTTGGGTTCTTGGTTGTCCAAATTCAATGATTTGAATACTGGGCCTGGATGGCCTATTTTCTACTTGTGAAACGCTCTGTGTAGAGGCACTTGCTGCGGTCGCTTGAGGCCTAGAAGGTCTAGATTCAACCACAGGTCTGGGTTGTCTAGTTTCGTAAACTTGATTATTAGGTCTAGGTTGTCTATTTTCAACTTGCGCAGTACTCTGGACGGCGGCGGTTGCTTGCACCGGTTGGGGCCTGGGTTGTCTAGTTTCAAACGCAGGTCTAGATGGTCTGGGTTGTCTAGTTTCAACTTGCGCTGCGCTCTGGGCGGTGGCGCTTGCTTGAGTCTGTTGTGTTCTTGGTTGTCCGATTTCAATTATTTGAATATTGGGCCTGGATGGCCTATTTTCTACTTGTGAAACGCTCTGTGTAGAGGCACTTGCTGCGGTCGCTTGAGGCCTAGAAGGTCTAGATTCAACCACAGGTCTGGGTTGTCTAGTTTCATAAACTTGATTATTAGGTCTAGGTTGTCTAGTTTCAACTTGCGCAGTGCTCTGGACGGCGGCGGTTGCTTGCGCCGCTTGGGGCCTGGGTTGTCTAGTTTCAAACGCAGGTCTAGATGGTCTGGGTTGTCTAGTTTCAACTTGCGCTGCGCTCTGGGCGGTGGCGCTTGCTTGAGTCTGTTGGGTTCTTGGTTGGCCAAATTCAATGATTTGAATACTGGGCCTGGATGGCCTATTTTCAACTTGTGAAACGCTCTGTGTAGAGGCACTTGCTGCGGTCGCTTGAGGCCTAGAAGGTCTAGATTCAACCACAGGTCTGGGTTGTCTAGTTTCGTAAACTTGATTATTAGGTCTAGGTTGTCTATTTTCAACTTGCGCAGTACTCTGGACGGCGGCGGTTGCTTGCACCGGTTGGGGCCTGGGTTGTCTAGTTTCAAACGCAGGTCTAGATGGTCTGGGTTGTCTAGTTTCAACTTGCGCTGCGCTCTGGGCGGTGGCGCTTGCTTGAGTCTGTTGGGTTCTTGGCTGTCCAAATTCAATTATTTGAATACTGGGCCTGGATGGCCTATTGTCGACTTGTGAAACACTCTGTGTCGAGGCACTTGCTGCGGTTGCTTGTGGCGCATACTGTCTAGAGCCCAAATTCGCAGGTCCAGATTGTCTCCTTTGACCTTGACCCTGTGCCCTATTCTGCATGGCCTGTACCTGGTAAGACTCTGCCAGCAAGCTGTCTTCAATCTTCAAAATCTCGGCTTCCTCGGCCAGGATCTGCCTGGTTTCCTCGTTGATCTGCTGGTTTATGCGTTGGCTGTCTCTGCGGAGCTCTTCCAGCTGTAGTCGTTCGAACGCTGTTGCGGCCGCCAGATTGGATTGCAGCTGGTTGCCGCCAGAGCCCAGGTTGTTGCTAGACCTGGACTGTCTGCCTCCTAAGGCCCCGACTCCTGCCAAGCCAGGCAGCTGGTTGCCCCTGTATGCTGGGTCGGGGTCACCGAAGGTGGGAGACGGCATCGCCAGCGCCAGCGCTGCAACAAAAGTCACAATGTTCATCACCTTCGACCACATCGTCGCTTAAGACTAACCCCCGTATCGTTAATAGTTACCTCCGAATTTCTTTCGCTCCACTCAACGTCACTTGTCTTTTGGTAAATTTATCTCATATTGTGTGAATAATTATTCTGCTATATTCGGAGCGAAGACGAATCCAACAAAGCAAAGATTATGAAAATCGGTCCATCTGTTTTGAGTTCTCTATTTTTGCCACAGTTCAATAAAATCGAAAAAAAGTAAAATATTCATTAATTGCTTTTTTTGTCAATGAATTTAGATTACGTTATTTCATTAATTTTTGGATTTTTCACACGGTATCGTATTTTATTAAGGATTTTTGTGAGAATTTTAATGTAGGTATCTAAATGTAGGTAGACCTGAATGTTCCTACTTTGTTATTTGTCAAAAACACCTAAATGTCGGAAATTATATGTAAAGCATGATATATTTTTTATAATGTCACGATTTATTTATTTAATGACCAAGAAAAAACAGGTCATTTCCTAATCCAGCCTTAAAGTTTATGAGCATCCTTGAGTTCCATTGAAATTTATATATTTTTTATATTATACAGAAATTGATTAAACTCGAAAATAAGACGGAGAGTTTCGGGACAGTTACAAAAAAGGAGTCATTGGTATAACAAAATAAAAATATAAGGTTTAGTCTAGAATGCCGGTTATATTATTAGGAGTAAATAAATATTATACAATTTCAACAGCTCGAGCTTGATGGTAGCTTAGTGGATAAACGTCCCCTTACCAAGCGGAGGGTCGCGAGTTGAAAACCCAGAGCGGGCACGTACCAATGTGTTTCTCATTAAACATAAAACTTAGCTGTAGCTACGTAATTATCACTCGTATTTTCGGCGAAGAAAAACATCGTGAAGAAACCTACAGGCGCAAGAATTATTTCGGAGGTTATCCCCCAATCTGGACCGGGCATCGTGGTGGATTATGGCCTCATCCTCTCACTATAGCATTTATTGTAAATAGACAATAAAATCGCACTTTCACAAGTCAAACACCTGATTCATAAAACATAAAATATGATAAATAAAATTAAAAGGTTGATATAATTGAATACGGGTTGAGTTTGAAAAAGGAGATTTCCCTTTCAGGGCGGATATGTATTAATGACGATGATTATGAATTTTTATCTAATGGCCAATTATTTAAAATAAGGGAATATACAAATAATCCCTTATTTCAAATAATTTTTGATATTTTTGTTGATTTTTCATAAAATATCGTGTATTTATAGTACTTAGTTTGAATATTTTTAATTAACATTTATTAATTAACATGCTCATAAAAACAGTAGGAGTAGTATAATATTATATAACGCAAAAGTTATTCACCTACAAACTCCTGGGGCAGCCAACAATTGTGGCACAAATTTGCAAAAAAAAAAATGCTCATAATATAACTTAATAAACATTTTGAAACTTACCCAAGACGCTTACTATTTGATATAATTTCCCCATACCGTCCGTTTCTGATGACCAGTTTAATTAGAGGTACACGAACAATATGGCGATATTAAACGCGTTTCCTCTTTATATAGCGAGTCCATTTATTATTGCAAACTTTTAAAATAAACTTTAATAACAAAGTTAGACAAATACTTAATTGCTGGTATTCGTACGCAAGTGTTATTATAACAATGCTTGATTTATAACTTATTTGCACTAAAGTCGAATTGAATTTTCGTTTTCAGCCACTGAAACTCATTGTCGCGCGCATCTTTGCCCGTTTTTTCAGGAAACAAACGAAGCGATACGATGCTTTTCGTAAAAGAACCGCGAATTCGTATGAGATATAATGCGATGTGTAGGTAGGTATGTGAAATGATATGTCAGCAATGTCAAAGTCAAATCATTTATTGTAAATAGGCAATAAAATCGCACTTTTACAAGTCAAACACTTCAATCTAATAAACAAATTAAACCATAAAAGAAAACAAACTATAATTAATTGATTATGGTTTGAGTTTGAAAAAGGATGTTTTTCAAACGGAAGAAATTGGGAGGACACATTTACTAAGCCTCATAAGTAGGACGTACCAAAACCAGTTTTGCTATTGGAAAAGAAGTAGGTACAGACACCCACTTGTCTTAAGAATTTTATATAGCTATAGAGAACAAAGGAACACTTGTTCAAAGTAAACATGAAAATGAATTTCACGAAAAATATTCGAGTAAAATTTAAAACACAAAACCACATTAATTCAAAGTTTGCACATGTGGTTGAAAATGGTTAAAACTCATGTCCGAGGCAATTTCGGAGCCGTTTTCTCGGCTTTTATGTTTTTAATCTTTCTATATCTACAGCCCAGTGGTGCTCAACTAGTGATTTGCGGACCACTGGTGGTCCCAGAAGCACAGACATACAAGATGAAGCGGAGCAGGCATTACAGACATCTAGTGACGTGGAGCCGGCCGCCATATTGACGCTGGCCACATTTTTACAGCTCATTCTACTTGTAAAAATATTAGGTTGGATTCTGGATGCATTCTGATCTTCATTTTTTATGAACTTTTGCATATAAGTCTTGTCAGCCTTTAGTTCGGTCCTACCTGAATGTCACTTTTTCTGGTTTCACTAGATACCTGTAACGTATATTATGTCTGTGTCCGTTACCCGACTTGGTCTGCGTAGTCGTCATAAATAATAATGACACGTATTTTCGGTAGCATATCCAGGAGTTTACGTACATATAGTTTAAGTTCAGAAAGGTCAGTTTCGTTCGACACCTTTTCAAGAAACTCCTTTCTTCGTAACCATTTCTATTATTCATTGTACCTTACCCCCGGTTTCTAGAACGCTAGTTGGCTTTGACAGTAGATTAAAACTATCGTTGTCTCTATCTAACACTAAACAAATGACAAGGATGGCAATATAATTAATCTGTTGTCAACGTTGACTGACGTTTCAGAAACTGGGGGAAGTGTCTGATGAGTTAATTAAGTTTAATACATGTTTTAGTTGTAATTCATAATACTGACGAACAGTTGGTGCATGCAAGACAAGGATTCATTGAAATGGTCCCCATCGTCTAAAGATTTAGAACCACTACCTCGGATTCTACGCCATTTGCGTTATGTTTCAATAAATCGCGCTGAATAACATTGTTACCTATACTTCTTCTCGCTTAACGGCCGGATCAATTTTGAGGAAATTCAGTAGGTATTATAGGTATGGGGCTGGTAGCTCACACCCCGGATAGGGTAGCATACTAGGGTAGGTAGGTACTTACATTTTATTCAAAAAACAACATGCAACACCGCAGGGTGCAGCTAGGTTGTTTGTTTGTTTTAGTTATGGCTTCGCACGGTTTGTGCATTTAGCCAGTGTCAAGTTTTATAATATTTATGTATTTCTTTTATCACAATAGAACAGTCATAGTATTAGAGCAATCCTCGTGGTCAAGTAGTCAAGTCGATTGCTTAAATAGTCAAAGTCACGATTCCGTAAAGTGGTGGACGCTTTACTGAAACTTCCTGGGAGATATGGAAAAATGCGAAGTAACACGCTTTTTGACTTTACATAATTTTTCCATATTCGTGCATGTTAACGAACACTCAATAACTAATATCCCTCCAATATTACACATTAACACTGGAAGAAATACAATTTTGAGAAAAAAAAAACCAACAACGTCTCACTATCGGATTCCCGACAAAACTCCAGCTATATTGTTATAGTATAAGTAGGTACCTACTTACTGTATAAAATTACATTGCGTTTAGTAAATCACTATTATTTTGACAAAACAGACACTTCAATTGTATTTATTTCTATAGATAAAGGCTTCTCTATTCTGACTCAGACATCACTGGCGACGGTATATTGATTTTCCGCGCCCCATACCGAGCCTTGGGCCTGATTACGTCATATGCCATTAGTTTATGTGCGCTCCAATTTAAGTCTCCATGGGGGAATGAATTGAGGTGAAATTAGTACATCATTCTGAGCCTCAAGTCCATAAGCATTTTGGTAAATGGGTCCAATGTGAAATTTGGCATTTTGACAAATTGGTCCATTGTATGACTGGATATTTAAAGACCTTATTATGCATTTGGAAAAGTCGTTCTGCGCTTGGATTATAATAATTAAAAAACTTTTTCTTTTGATGTTTTTTTTTTATTTTTTACTCTAATTATATTATTTACTAGATGCGCCTCGCAGTTACACCCGCGTTAACTACTATCCCGCGGGAACCGTAAATTATCACGGGATAAAAAGTAGCCTATGTCCCCCGGGGATAGTGTAGCTTTCCACCGGTGATATAATTTTTCAAATCGTTTCAGTACTTTCGGGGCCTATTCATATTCAATGCGGACGAACAATCAAATCTTTCCTCTTTATAATATTAGTCTATTCATATTCAATGCGGACGAACAATCAAATCTTTCCTCTTTATAATATTAGTCTATTCATATTCAATGCGGACGAACAATCAAATCTTTCCTCTTTATAATATTAGTCTATTCATATTCAATGCGGACGAACAATCAAATCTTTCCTCTTTATAATATTAGTCTATTCATATTCAATGCGGACGAACAATCAAATCTTTCCTCTTTATAATATTAGTCTATTCATATTCAATGCGGACGAACAATCAAATCTTTCCTCTTTATAATATTAGTCTATTCATATTCAATGCGGACGAACAATCAAATCTTTCCTCTTTATAATATTAGTATAGATTATCTAGGTATATAAACCGGCAAATTAATTATTCGAGGCGCCCGGTGTAGGTATCAACAGAAGTGTTGAGTGTCGGTTTGCTATTTTTACAGCTTTAATTAGCAATTAATTCGTACTTGCGTCAGCACATTAATGGCGATCGGTAAAAACACGCGTGCCCACACCAAAATACCTACCTACCTCCGACTTACTGAAAGAGAGTGAAATATTTATAGAAACAGGCGTTATTTTTCTGAAATTCACATTCTAAACTGAAGTGTAAATGTTAACTTCAATCCGCTTCTTTTCATTTGGTTTCTTACATTTTTTCTACTTATCCAAGAAAATCTGACGACTTCCGGTGGAAAAAGGTACTTATTATTCTTACTTATTTGTTTTTTTTATTAGAGGGAGTAAAGTAGTGAGAGCATAATATGAAGCTCTCAACCAAATTATCTCTCTCTCTCGCTCTGGACATTTCCAGAATGCGGTGTTTAAGTTCCACAAGCATATTATAATGTATTACAAAAATTGCCTCCGTACATTTAGATATAATTACTTTCTGAGGTGATCGAACGACACCAACTTTATGTCGAATAATTTCAGCCGGCTGATATCACGTAGGTCAAGTTAACGAGGCGAAACTAGGGTAACCATTAACCACTCTGTTCACCCAGGCACAGAGTACCCTAGAAGAAGGGCCACTATCGCTATTTTTAAATTAGAGCGAGATAGCACGATCGGGGGTTTGTTTGACATTTTGAACGAGGTTGAGTAACTTTTGAGTACCTACAGCTACACGCGCGGTACAACGCGGGCGAAGCGTACAGTGTGCCTAGTGTGAGTTTTGACAATTTATTTACGCGCTCGGTCCGTTTGGCGTAAACTTGAAATTGTATGGAATAAGAGCAGCGCCATCTAGTGACTGATTCACTGACGCTAGATGGCGCTGCTCTTATTCCATACAATTTCAAGTTTACGCCAAACGGACCGAGCGCGTAAATAAATTGACAAAACTCGCACTAGGCACACGGGAGTTTGTTTTGACATTTTGAACGAGGTTGAGTAACTTTTGAGTACACACGCGATACGACGCGGGTGACGCGTGCAATTTCGCTTGTCTTTTGTTTGATTTTGTTTGATTCAGCTATTTGTATGGTACACCCTGTGACCCAGGTGAACATTGGCATAAACCATCGACACTTTCATTTGGCTGGTTGGTTTTGATGACGTTTCCAATGAGATTTAACTCTGTGGGCCGTATTAATAAATGAACATCAATAGCGCTACCAAGTGCGCTATCAACTGAGCCACACTCAAAACGTAATCTAAATCTTGAAATCGTTGCTATTTAATCAATAGATATTGAGATGTAGCACTGGCTACTAGATACTGTCTTGTATGTGTCAATTGTGTCATAATCGGATAGCACTTAACCGTTAAGTGTCATTTATTAATTTGCCAGATATCATGTAAGTTTCTGTTCCTAATCTACAACATAAGATGTATAATTATATTAAATAGAACGAAAGAGCAAGTGCACACTGAAGATAGCTCTCAGAGCTAAGTTTGATTTATTAATATGGATGGGCCTGTGTGTAAAACGCTTTATTGTAAACAGTTTTAGCCATGATAATATAATAATATTATGTTTCAAGATTTTCTACCTATATTGATGAACGATTTATTTGTGTTAAAATATTATATAAATATTGCAATAATGTTCATGAACTCGATAAAATCTCATAATGTCTGGCGTTTAGCCAAAACGCGAGATGGACGACTCATCGCTCTCAGTTTTACTGCGGTGTGAATATTTATGTTACAAGTTATGTAGGTACAAGATAAAACCCTTTTCACCGCTTCTATTTCAGTCAGTGAAATCTTATTATATAACTAGGTATATACATTATTTTATCGATGGATAGAGTAGCGTCAAAGTCAAATATTTTATTGTAAACTAGAAGCACCTCGCGGTTTCACCCGCGTTAACTACTATCCCGCGGGAACCATACTTTACCAGTATTGTTTACGGCAGCGGTTCTCAAACTTTTTTGGTCACGGAACCCTTTCGACAAGCAAAATACTTGACAGAACCCTACAATAAAACAATAGTTTTGAAAAGTGTATTCTTTATTATAAGTATAAGCATTATAAAAGTACAATGTAACAGTTACTAATTATTACTTACTTTACCACATGGCAAGTACTTAGTACAATAATAGAAGATATTAAAAATGAAAAAATCTTAACTAATGGTTACTAACTTAATTGGTTGATATCAGGTTTGATTTTTTTTCTAAATTCTTGCGGAACCCCTACAGGGGTAGCGTGGAACCCTAGGGATCCGCGGAACACACTTAGAGTACCGCTGGTTTACGGGATAAAAGGTAGCCTATGTGTACCGGGGATAGCATAGCTTCCCAACAGTGAAAGAGTTTTTCAAATCGGTTCAGTAGTTTCGGAGCCTATTCATTACAACCAAACAAACAAAGTTTTCCTCTTTATAATATTAGTGTAGACTAGCAGACATTGTCCTGTAATTGTCATTATTCCTGTAAATATAATTACATCACAAAAGTTAATGTGGTCGTGAAATTTTCTCTAAATGTTCCGCGTAACTTTTATTATTTTTTTCTATCATAATAACCTTCTCCTGACAATAACAAATACAACAAAAAAAGAATTAGTAAAATCGGTCCAGCCGTTCACGCGTGATGCCGTTGCCAAGGGAAATTGGGATTCATTTTTATATATAGAGAATAGGCAATAACATCGCACTTTTGCAAGTCAAACACTTCAATCTAAATAACAAATAGCTAATTAACAAATAGAACTATAAATCAAACAAAAAATATAATTATATTTACTAAAAATATAATTACTTAACTGATTATGGTTTGAGTTTGAAAAAAGATGTTGCCCTTTCAAGCACTGGTCCAGGATTGGATCTCGGACAGACTCGGCAACGTGAGTCCAGCCGCTTGGAGCCAGTTTGAATAATCCAATTTTACTCAATTATTTCGAAGTTTTTTAAGCTGAGGAAACTAATAAAATTAAAATATACAATTATGAGATTAATTTTTTGATCATACAATGAATACGATTGTGAAGACAGAAACGTCATCATCATCAGCCTGAAGACGTCCCCTGCTGAACACAGGCCTCCCCCTTAGACCGCCACACCGAACGACAAGCCACTTGCATCCACCGGTCGCCTGCGACTCTTGATGTCGTCGAAACATGATTACGAATAATTGGCTCGATCAAAAAAAGAAACAAAGATGACACAAAATCGCAACATACTTGTCACCTATTAAGAGAGTCCATCATGAAACCACGTGAAAGTTATACCAATAAATGGGGCTTTTTATAATAGCAGCGATTGTGAATTTACATTATTTAATTTCGGTATCACTTTTTTCCAATGAATAAAAACATACAAAATCTAGCAGTTCAAGCGCTCGCGGCCATCTGCCAGTACAGTAGTACCCAACTGATATGGCTTAACGATGTACCTGCGCAGAAGATGAATTTTCAAAGCGCGAGAAATGCTATTGACCGCTATTGGTCGGCAGCCGCCGCCATCTTAGCGATCGCCGCGTGGCATGAGTGAGATGGAACTAACAGCTGCAGTGTATTATGAACCTTATAATAGTGATCTTAGGTTGATTAAATTTTAAGCATTCTTTCATTAATCTTCGGACCATACTTTCTTTCCTGCGCGAACGAAGATTCACGACGCGCCATATAAGTTGGGTACTACTGTACCACCAGTATAACCATCGTAGTACAACATAATTATCTCTATTGTAGAGTTATTTCTCTCTATCCCAGAATTCCACTGGTTCGCGAATGACACATCACCCGATCTTCCAAGCAAACAGTGAACAGTGTTTATTTACAAATTTCATCTGAAAATGTTTTAATAGACTGTAATTGGCGGGATGCCAAGGCATGGCTTCTTTCATGTCCGACTAACTTACCGCGCGATTTGTTCGACTGGGTAACGGGGCGTTTCGCACTACCGCCGCTTCTCATTGCGGGGCGAAACGAACCAGTAATAATAGTGTCTTTGTTTCGCATCACAAACAAAAGTTTTCTAATCTGAAGTGGACAAACCTATGGAAAATATGGTATTTTGAGAGATAAGTCATCAACGCAAAAGTACTAGGGTAGCATAAAACGAAGGCATACGTTAAAAATCTATAGAAAATGTGGTATTTTATAAGTCCAGAGATAAGTCATCAACGCTGAAGTACTGGGTAGCATAAAACGAAGGCATACGTTAAAAATCTATAGAAAATGTGGTATTTTATAAGTCCAGAGATAAGTCAAAGTCAAAGCATTTTATTGTAAATAGGCAATTAAATTGCACTTATCAACAGCTAATTCTCGTTAACAAAGAGCATCATAAAAACATAAAGTATGATAAGTCATCAACGCAAAAGTACTAGGCTCGCATGAAACTTAGGGAGGTATCCGATTCAAACCTTAGTGGCGGCACTATAGCGCAGCCACTGGTTGTTTCTGTAGTGTTTTATCTGTAAGAAAAACTATTTTAATACCAGATAATGTTCGCAATGCACTCGAAACTCAAGTGCTTCGAGTCGAGATTAGTAACTGTAGAAGTGGTATAGTCGTAAATAGAAATTACTTTTGATGATTGATGTTTCTTTTGATATTTTTGTTTTGACATCATGTAGATACGTGTGAAAGAGAAAGACTTTAACTACTTATCAGAGTGAGACAGATATATTTTTGTGTAGTACCCAACTGATAAGGCGCGTCGTGAATCTTCGTTCGCGCAGAAAAGAAAGTATGGTCCGAAGATTAACGAAAGAATGCTTAAAACTGACAATCAACCTAAGCTCACTATTATAAGGTTCATAATACACTGCAGCTGTTAGTTCCATCTCACTCATGCCACGCGGCGATCGCTAAGATGGCGGGCGGCTGCCGACCAATAGCGGTCAATAGCATTTCCCGCGCTTTGAAAATTCATCTTCTGCGCAGGTACATCGGTAAGCCATATCAGTTGGGTACTACTCTATACCAACAATTTCACGGTCATGTTGTCGCGTAAAAAATCCCCATAAGTAGTTGTCTAATACAGATATTTTTGTCAAATTAAATAAAAATGTGTACAATAACTCCTATTAAAACCATGGCATTTCCTCCACCATGAACGATAACAGCCTGCATCTGTTATCATCAATATGACGTCACTTGTTGCTAATCAAACCAGCGTCGAAGGCAAATATTGAGGCCTAAAGCTAGGGGCACATGCGATCATCCTTTAATGTAGTTTTAGTGCGACTTGCTCCAACTTGCTAAATTAGAACTAACTAACTCACTAGGATGGCGTGGTAATCCAAATTGGGTGTCCACTGTCCAATATTATGTGCCACTTTTTAAAACTAAAAGTTGTCTGGAAGAAATTGCTTATAAAGATAAGACTGCGATGCCCATCGTACTCCCATAATCATTGTGTGTAACTTTGTAGTTTTACTGTATTGCTTTTGGAGTAAAGAGTTTTTACTCATTAAATGAAGAAAATACATTTTATTTTACGCAATTTTTTTTGCAGATGGGACAAATCTTTCATAAATATAAATAAACAATTAATTTAAATTAAGTTAACTTTTTTCTAGGAAAAAATCTTATCTAGTTGTACTTCTGGTTCTGTCTACTCTTTAAATTTAAACTGTATCCACTTTACATTAATTAAAAACAAATAATTAAAAAAACACCATCAACTTTTACGTCCTTGCAACAAAAGATAAGACCAGAGTTAAACAGGTGTTTCAAAAATTTCTTTCGACAAAATCGACGTCTTACACTTGCGTTTTCGCAATCCTGGCATTCCTGATTATTCTACTTGTAAATTTATGATTTAGTTAAGTACAAAAAGCAAAGATTAGACGTCGATTTATGGAGAAAATATTAAGACTCATCCATTGAACTCTAGTTTCAATCTTTTGTTGTAAGAGCGTTCCACTGTCTGCACCGGCTTTATCTAACGGTACATTCTAACCTAAATGGCGCATACAACGTTCCACATCTCGACAGACTCAATGTGTCATTATGTACAACTTTAATATAGTATAGTACAAACAAACAAACAGTAGTGTTGGTGTATTGTGAGAGAGCGCGCGTGTGTGGATTCGGTGAGATATTTTTTGCATTTTTTCTTTGTGTTTACGAAGTTTATTTGTATTTTTATGACTTGAACTGAGCGATTTTTGCACAAAGTGTTATCTAAATGTGATTTTAGTGTGTTTATTTGTGCCGTTTGGTGTATTGTTTGGATGAAAGAATTACTTTTTTACAAGCGTTAATTGAATGGTTTGGGGCCACGAAGGAGAGCTAGACTTATTTTTTGATGACATAGGTATATGAGATTATTATGTTCATTTGCAAGGTTAATTCAATGTATCTATACCAAATTTAATCAAAACTGATACCTAACAAACAAACAAAATGACACAAAATATTGCATAGATTTTTTTAGAAGAAGTTTTTTAAAACATGAAATAAAATATTTGGGTTAGGTATTAGGTATTAGTTTATTAGGGAGTTTTGTATTAGATTAAAGTGTTTTTGTAAAGTCATGTAAGTCCATCACAAAATTAACAGCATTTCTTCCTATATTCCTATAACATAACTATTCAATTAACGAGTTATAAGTAATCTTGCATAGTATTTAGTTTATACTTCTGCCTTTAAGATGCCTTAAAAATATGTTAGCACATACGGCGGACTACGCGACGACAGTAGGTATGTTGTCGTTTTATACAACTATAGTATAGTATACAAACAAACAAATAAACAAGCAGTTGTGCCGGCACATCGGTAGAGGTCAGACGTGTGAGAATTCGGTGAGTTTTTCCCAATTTACGGTGATTTTTGTACGTGTTTTATGTGTGTATGAATGTTTTTTATGGGTGCGGTGGACGGTGTAATGTTTTTCGTTGGATTTAGTTCATTTTTACGAGGCGAGCCGCAGTATCTATGCTATACGATTTGAGTTTTTATTTTAAATATAGTTTTTTTATTTCAAGGTTAGGCTTTTAGGGTGAGAGAATTCACTTTTATTTATACAGTGTGTAACTTGTACCATTTGAGTTTTAGAAATTTTCATCATTAGGCAAAATACGATAGAAGACCATTATTATACTCTCTAAAAAAGGTTGAATGAGTCGAATAACTAACCAAAAAATATTAAGTAGGTACCTACCTAACAAACATATCGAAGTTAAATTAGTTTTTAGATAGGTAATACAAAGTACTTACTATCCATAAAATATTTATCATTGCAGGACCTAAAGTCCTAGTGGTTGATTTTCAAACACGTATAAGCATAATTATGTTATTCTAGAACCTTAATTATCTCCGTTCCATATTTTAATCAAAATCTATATAAGTTCTACGAAAGTTATAACAAACATTAACATTTCACATCTATAATGTTAGCAGGATCAATTTTATCGCTCCACAATCCGGTTTTTCGATGTTATCGTATATTTATTATTATATAATATTTTTCCTCTATTTTTAATTATAATAGGTAATTAAAAACAGTGTGTCAGTTTCTATAGTAACAAGCCTTTAGGTATATACATTATACACTGGATAGGTAAAGTACCTAATAAATAATGATTAGTTATGAGTGAGTGATGAATAATTATTCCATCGCTAGGTATATAGTAGAATAAGTAGAAGAAGAGGTAGGTATATCCTAGTAGAGTTTAATAGTTTCAGCATGGTTTCAGGTCATGAATGGGAAACATCCTTTACAAATTCCAGCCCTAATCAGTTACTCATGAAATTAATTTATCATATACTTACATATTTTATGTTCTTATACGTATTTACGTAATTATCCACTCGCTTTTCGGTGTTAGACTTATTTAGGTATTTTTTTGTTTGCAAGGCTTGATTTGAGTTTGATACTTTTAAAATTTTACTTGTGTGTAATACCTATGCCTGATAGGTTAGTGGGTGAACGTGTGCCTTCCAAGCAAAGGGTGGCGAGTTCAAATCCCAGTGCAGATACATACCAATATTGTGTTTCCTGTTAAACATAATGTACGTAATTATCACTCGCTTTTCGGTGAAGGAAAATACCTATTATCGTGAGGTAACCAACATGTCCGAGAAATGTTTCGGAGACATGTTATCTACTAAACCGGACTAGGCCCCTGGGGTGGATTATGGCCTAATCCTCTTCACGAAAGTGAGGGGAGGTCTTTGCCCAGCAGTGGGACAGTTACAGGCTGAATTATTATAACATAATATTAGAGGAAATAAATTATACAAGATTAACAATCACTTTTTCGGGTTGCAATCAAAACCTAAGCTGCTACTGCGTAAATTACTATCAGATATACAGACAGACAAGCAGTCTCTATATGTAACTAACAGACAGTAGTAGCTTTGTGTGTCTGTGCGTCACACAGGCTCCACTGACGTGTGACGGAGAGAAACCTTGGACGAGAGAATAGATGTCTAATCTATAGTCGAAAAAGAAACAATGCTTTATGAAGTGTCGTTTATGTACTATCCTATGTAAAATATTAAAAGCAAGCATATTTATTTAATTAAACAAAAAAATATTACATTATTATCTGTGGTATTGCCACCCTTGACACATGGACTTAGGTATAAGATTTGAACTAGAGTTGAACAGATGTGTCTAAATATTTTCACCACAAATCGACGTCTAACCCTCGCTTTTTCTAACTCAATAACAAATTAACAAGTACAATAATTAGGAATGCCAGGATTGAGTAAGCAAACGCGAGTGATAGACGTCGATTTTGTCGAATGAAATTTTAGAATCTGTCCCACCTGGGGGCTTACCACGACGTCTTATTGCGATCCAATTAAGGACCTAAACAGCATCGTTTTACTACTTATTCGTACCATGACGTCTTGTTGTGACATCTTGGCGACGGTAGATTGATTTTAAATCTAAAGGGATTGACATCTAACTAAATGATGTCGAAAGCCATGTATTACTGTTATTTAAAGTGAAACGATTCTGTTTAGGTCGTCAATTGGATCGCAATAAGACGTCATGGTAGCCTTACCATGACCTCTTATTGCGATCCATTTGCAGACCTAAACAGAATCGTTCCACTCACGTTCGACTCAGTCGTACCGTAACGTCTTATTTTGACATCTTGCCGCTCAGTTTAGGTTGCCGCCATTTTAAATCTAAAGGATTTGACGTCTACCTTTTTGATATCGAAAGGCAGGTATTACTATTATTTAATGTTTCGTTCATTCATTTGGAACTAACCTACTTCTTTTGACCTTTTTACCAATACTGAACCGCTTAGTTGTCATAATTAGCGGCCCAAGAAAAGTTACATATTTTCTCACCAAAACTGAATCGTTTTGGTACATACTACACATGCACATGCCCAAGACTGGCGAAACCCGAGGTTTCGACCCGTGGTGACTTCGTCAGATGAACCGTAATCATCGCGGCATCCGCCACGGTCACAACTTCAACAATACGAGCCTTTTATTCTGAGAATACGAGTTGTAGCCCCGACCGTCAACGAAACCTCTCTAGTCTCTCGCCTGGACGAGGAATCCTAAGATGTTGGACTCACACGAACAATAACAACATCGAGTTTTGGTGGGAATCCTATAGTGAGACGTTAGTTTTGTATTTTTTCACAAACTTGTGTTTCTTCAAATGTTAATGTGTAGTATTGGTGGCATAGTAATCAATTAGTGTTCGTTAACGTACATGAGTGTGGGCAAATGATATAAACCCAAAAAGCGTGTCACTTCGCATTTTTTCCAAATCTCCCAAGAAGTTTCAGTAAAGCATCCACTACTTTACTGAATCGTGACTTTGACCATGTAAATACTTAATATATTTATTTATATCTAAACACTTAATGATTAATATTCCACCAATATTGCACATTAACACTCGAAGAAACACAAGTTTGAGAAAATAATACAAAACCAAAAACATCTCACTATCGGATTCCCGCCAAAACTCATGTACCCACCTAGGTAGGTACCTACTTTATAGCTTACAGCTCCACCACGGAGAGTTTTATCGCAAATGAGTGAGCGAGGAATGAACGTCAACCTTACGTAGACGGAAAGAGCTATAGACGATTGGTATCGGTAGTCTCTTTCCCACATTAAGGAGAAGACCATGAGAAGACTATTCATCTGTTACTCGTGACGGAAAAGGACAGCTAGTCTATATTTTGCATCTTGCTATAAGTAGGTAGTATCCAGCAGTCTGTGGCTCTGCTTTCGATACAGATAAAAAAAAAATATTTTAGCTATTCACGGTTTGTGCCATAGACGAAGTATCAATAGACTTGACAAAAGCGTATACCCGAAAGGGACACCTATGGTGCAATAAAATTGATAAATCGGATAAATTTAATACACGTTATTTAGGTGTAGCTCCAATCATTCGTGCGACATTCTAAAAGCCAAGATCGCTGGGTATCCCTATAAATCGGAGAAATATAATACACGTTATTAAGGTGGTGCTCCAATCATTCGTGCGACATTCTACAATGTCAAGATTAGTTTGCTTCTGCAGCACAGCAATAAATTAGTGCATACGCTGACAAAAATAAAACATCATCGTACTATCCTACTTACTCCTTTGTCTATTTGTATTCAATTGTCTCTTTTCTTCCCCGAATCTTGAGTTAAATATCATATCTGTTGGATGAATAGTCTGAGGTTTGTGCATTTAGCCATAGATAATATTGTTCATTCATTCTAAGCTAAGCAATGCCAATCAGGGACATATTCATGGTATTTTCAAACCCCCCGATAATGGTAATTGATACATTGCTAAATACCGATATTTTCTTATTACCTATTTTGGGAATTAAAATACTGAACGAACACGTGTGTAATCACATGGTACAGGTAAATAGGTACGCGCAAGCCACATTCTTCTCGTGATCGTCGGCGTGGAAACAATTTTCAAATGAAGAAGTATTTCTGCTGTGTAAAAAAATGATGAATAAAGCCTCAATTGCAGCTTGAACATGGAAAGCTCAAACACACGCACAGACAAGTAGGTACGCGCAAGCTGGGCTTGCACATGAAAAATTTAAAGAAAGTCGAAAAGTGTACAAGCCTCGTTTGTCGTTTGACGGCTCGTTTGGCGTAGTGGCTGAGCAATCGGACTGCTGCGCTAGGGGTTGCGGGTTCGATTCCCGCCTGGGACAAATATTTGTGCGATCCACAAATATTAGTTTCTGGTCTGGGTGTGATGTGTATGTGAAATTATATGTCTGTAAGCGGTACCCACGATACAGGAGCAATCCTAGTGTGGGGCTACGTTTTTATAAAAAAAAAAACAAATAAAAAATAAAAAATAAGCCAAGCAAGCAGGTTTGCGCGTCATTCCGTTTTACCAACCACCCACACACAGATCTCACAGTGTTCGTGTACAAGCCGGCTTGCGCATGCAAAACTGTGGTGAAGCTTGTGCGTGTGGTTGGCCGTTGGCCGATGTGTATTTTAACCGATATTTGATATCGATACCTAGGTACCTCAAAAATATCAGTATTTCAGTGCCCGTTTTCGATCTCAATACGGTTATCTTTAAAAGTAGGTGATGGTACGAAATTAGTCGATCCCATTTAGGAACCTAAACTGGATAGAACCTAAAGAAAATCGTTTGCTATAAGGTGGGAGTAGGCCGTCTCAACTTTTGTGGTTAGTTTTTTTTATTAATTTAGTTTATTTTAGATACAAAACAAAATATAATCATTTTAATACTACCGTGAGTGTAGTCAAGGGAAACTGACTACCGTGTTATACAAAAATAATTTCCACCAAACTCTTTCCCCCCTAGCCATGACGTCACACTGTAACCTAAACCGTACACAACTATAAATAGGACCGTGGACAGATTTAGGGCCGTATTAATAAATCACACTTAGCTCTGAGAGCTATCTTCAGTGTGCACTTGCTCTTTTGTTCTATTTAATAAATACATCTTAAGTTGTAGATTAGGAACAGAAACTTACATGATCTCTGGCAAATTAATAAATGACACTCAGCGGTTAAGTGCTATCCGATTATGACACAATTGACACATACAAGACAGTATCTAGTAGCCGGTGCTACATCTCAGTATCCATTTATTAAATAGCAACGATCTCAAGATGTAGATTACATTTTGAGTGTGGATTAGCTGGTAGCGCACTTGGTAGCGCTATTGAGGTTCATTTATTACTGCCCTTAGTTCGTAGATAAGATTTTTTTGATTAAATTTTATAGGGCTAGCATTGGACCACTATCTCACCTGGTCCAAACCAAAGTGACGATATATTTTTGAAGTAAAACTTCTTTAGGCGCGACTAAACAGTACCTAACTCAGATTTTTTTCTGACGGAAGTAACGCTTACTATATTCTGTGTAGTTTCCGCTGTTTAAAAAAGGTTACATTGACATGTCAATGTAACCTTTTTTAAATAGCGGAACAAAATAGCGGAAAAGAAGTTTTACTTCAATCGCGCGTAAAGGTTACACGCACACACTGTTTTTTGTTTAAAAAACGTTGCCCCACACTAAGATGGCTCCTGTATCGTGGGTACCGCTTACAGGCATATAATTTCACATACACATGTCGAAGGTGGTGAACGTGCTCAGTGTTGCTCAGCCTAGCACGGGGCTTGCTCGGCGCCGGAGAACCCCGACAGGGGTAGTATTCGCTATAGAAATACTATCTCAGCTCAAAATTTTCGACATCTAGATGTTATTTCCAGATATCATTTATTATGATCCATATTTTATTAAATAATTTCAGTTAACTAATTTTTGCTCCACGAAACTTATATCAGTTGCAACATTGTATTAGTTTATTTAAATGAGTTTTCCATTAAAAATAATAATAGTAAAGTCATTTTTAATTGCACCTAATTCACGCTATCTTTATTAAACCTAATGTTAGGGAAATGTTGCTATAACTATCATATTTCAGCATTTCCATTATTATGCCTTATTTTTATCGAAACACTCACATTTAAGTTATTTTCTTGGCAAAAGCATGTTTTTTCTTCTCCTGTAAAGTTAGCTTATTTGAGTTATAATGGTTTTTTTTTTTCAATTAGTCTTTTATTTAAATAAGAACATGAATTGTAATATCACAATGAAAATGTCACTGACTTGCCACTCCATTGAGATTCGATTGAAGCGTTCTCAAATTAGCAGACTTGACGCCCAGGCTTACCATGATGTTATTGCGACCAATTGAGGACCTAAACAGAATCATTTTACTACTCATTCGTACCGTGACGTCTTGTTGTGACATCTCGACGCTCAATTTAGGTTGATTTTAAATCTAAAGGGATCGACGTCTACCTAAATGACATCGAAAGCCATGTATTACTATTATTTAAAGTGAAACGATTCTGTTTAGGCCCTCAATTGGATCGCAATAAGACGTCATAGTTAGCCCCCAGGCTGCGGCAAGGTAATCAATTTTCTAGAGATCTAACTTCATAGTGAAGGTCACCGCCGTTCTAGCTACATCTGTTTGCGCGTCTGTCTCTTTCTCTCTTGGGGGTGAGAACAGGATAGATGTATCATGATTGTCTGTGAACATTTTCATGTTTGAAGGTCTGAAGGTTCTATCTCTTTCTTGCGTGTGAGTGTGACAAGGAGGTAAAGATTGACTGTAGGGGAGAACTTTGTACAGCTTTCAATACTAGCTGCTATTTTGCGGGTTCACTCGCATTGCTTAATTATGACATAGGAACCATTAGTATTATACTGGTACTATCAATATTTATACGAGATGGATAGTATTGTAAATATCTAATCCTATTCGCCTATACCTATCCTATTTAATATAGAATAATAACAATTAATTGACCCCAAACCTTACAGACTGACATACTTACATAATTATCTGAATATATTATATTATAATTACATTAACTAGAATAGATAACATTAACTCTCTATATTTTATTGACACCATAGTGATATACATTTGTATAATATTATTATAGAGAAAAAAAAACAATTTAATAATTATTGGTACAATGAGCGCGATCTCTATTCTCTACTACACAATTTGTATGGATCACAATTTGTTTATAAAAATACCTAGGTAATATTATAATAAATGTTAAAAATAAATCTAGTAAGTACCATAATATTTATATTATTGTATCCAATAATGTATATTATGTAGGTACCTATTATATACATCCTACTAATATTATAAACGCGAAAGTTTGTGAGTATGGATGGATGGATGGATGGATGTTTGATACTCTTTCACGTAAAAACTACTGAATGGATTTTGATGAAACTTCACAATAATATAGCTTACATATCAGAATAACACATAGGCTACAATTCATTAAGACTTATTATTGTATATTATCTTAACGCGGGTGAAACCGCGGGGCGCAGCTAGTAATTATTATAAACTTAATAAGGATAGATAGGATCATAATAGGTTCAAACATAATATAGAACAGCTATATATTATTTAATACCTACATTACTAATTACCTAATTTTGTATGTTTTAGATCATGCCTGAAGTACACCAAGCTTTCCAGAATGCGGGCAAGAGGGCCGGCCTTGAAATATGGAGGATTGAGGTGAGAATACCACAATTAAAGACACGCATAAACCTTGACTGACAGTTGTTTTTAGGGTTCCTTATCTTAAGGATAAAACGGGACCCTATTGCTAAGACTCCACTCCACTCCGTCTGTCTGTTTCTCTGTCTGTCCGTCTGTCACCAGGCTGTATATCATGAACCGTGATAGTTAGACATCTGAAAGTTTCACAGATTATGTATTTCTGTATTTAAAACAACAAATAAGTAAGTATACAGCAGAATAAAACTAATATTTATGGGGGCGTCAATACAACGAACGTGATTTTTTTGCCGTTTTTATACTAGATAATGGTAAGGAACCCTCCGTTCGTGAGTCCGACTCGCACTTGGTCTGTTTTTTTTTTTATTTGAGCCATTGGCACCACAATATTCCTTTTGCGGTGCAAACCGACCCAGTACTAATTTTGCATTGGTTGTTTCGCACCACAAATGAAAGATAAGCAGTTAATATCCCAGCATTATAAGATTTTAAATTTTGATAATAAATTACTAAACAATAAAAAACTAAACCTAAACAAGTCAGTACCTGGAATAAAGTGTCATTTTACAATCAAATGTACCAGGGTTGCAACAACGTAAAGAGACATTCAGTATGACTGTGTTTTGGAGCAATACATTTGCAGCAGAAGTACCAGGCTAGCATAGGACATAAGGAGGTTTCGCCTATGACTGTGTTTTGGAGCAATACATTTGCAGCAGAAGTACCAGGCTAGCATAGGAAGGACATAAGGAGGTTTCGCCTATGACTGTGTTTTGGAGCAATACATTTGCAGCAGAAGTACCAGGCTAGCATAGGAAGGACATAAGGAGGTTTCGCCTATGACTGTGTTTTGGAGCAATACATTTGCAGCAGAAGTACCAGGCTAGCATAGGACATAAGGAGGTTTCGCCTATGACTGTGTTTTGGAGCAATACATTTGCAGCAGAAGTACCAGGCTAGCATAGGCCATAAGGAGGTTTCGCCTCTTGTTCTATCCTATCCGAAGTAACTATTTAGTCATCTGTGTCCTAACAATAGCACGATAATTAAACGCATCTCGACCTACGGCCAAAATTAATAATCAATCCAATCCAAATTTTGCTATCTGGGATTGATATCACAATCCATTTTTAGGGTCAAACGTGCCAATAACCGATCCGTGGATTGGTTTATGAAGGCACGCAGGTTGGAGATCGATCGAACGATAGGCAGCAATCCAAGATCGATTTTAATCTTGGATAGATGATACAATATTAATTTCAGGCGTTAGCGAAGAGAATCATTAAATTCTAATTCGGTGACCATCAAACCTCTTGAAGAGTTATAGCGAAAATAGCAATTCGTTTCCAAGAAATGCAATAAAAAAAGTTTATTTGTAACAGTCTGTGATATAATGGGGGGATAAAAGTTGCGTCTGTTTCGAGTTGAAACTAAATGACGTAGGTAACTGAAACTGAATATTATTATGTTTGTGTGTTAGGTATAGACTATGGTCGGTTGCCAAGGCAACATTTCTTATTATAATTACTCCATATAAAAGTAAAACGTTCATCTCAAATATCTTTTACTTTAACATTATGTAGGTATATGAGTTAAGGCGGGAATCCGATACTGAGACGTTGTTGGTTTTGTATTATTTTCTCAAACTTGTGTTTCTTCGAGTGTTAATGTGTAATATTGGTGGAATATTAATCATTAAGTGTTCGTTAACGTGCACGAGTGTAGGCGAATGATATAAACTCAAAAAACGTGTCATTTCGCATTTTTTCCAAAACACCCAGGAAGTTTCAGTAAAGCATCCACTACTTTACTGGATCGTGACTTTGACTATGTAAATAAATGTGAAATTAAGAAATACTTAAATAATAAAATACTAGACACTGGCTATACGCACAAACCAAGCGAAGCCATAATTAAAACAAAAAAAACATTATGTACCTATGCGCTTAAGATAAGAACTATTTTTGGGTTTCCGTATCCTACAGGGTGAAACCGGACCCTATTACTAAACGTCCGCTGTGCGTCTGTATGTCTCTCTATCACCAGGCTACATCATGATAGGACAGTTGAAATTTACACAGATGATGTATTTCTATTGCTGCTATAATAGCAAATACTAAAAAAAAGAATAATAATATACAACGTTTTTTATGCTGTTTTATAGACAATGGTACATACAGAACCCTTTGTGAGCGAGTCTGACTCGCGACCAAGCAGTAGACAAGCAATGCCGAGCGAGAGCAATGCAAAGTGCTGGCACTGCAACTGTCATAAGCAGGCGCGGCGCTTACCATCACACACCAACCACTTGCTCGTCTAGTTACTAAAAAACATAAAAAATAAAATAATAATAATAATATGAGATCGACATATTAAAATAGGAGAAACAACAAAACTATTAATTAGTTGTTAGATTTACATAAATGAATGATCGTCAGTATAATTAATACTTTTAACAAATTAATCAAAAAGTTTACGTTTTGGATTAGATAAAAACGAGGTTAAACATTTAATTAAATAGGTATTTAATTAAAGTACCTAATGATTATTAAACAAATAATATGAGTTAAAAATTTATAGTCTTACCACCAAAGATTTACAGATGTGTCTAAATATTTTCTCCACACATTTAATAACAAATTCACAAGTAAAATAATTACGAATGCCAGGATTGAGTAAGAAAACGCGAGTGAAGACGTCGATTTTGTCGAATGAAATTTTAGAAACATCTGTTGAACTCTGATCTTATCATTTATGGTAAGACGGTTAGAGTTGCTACGGGAAAAATGGAATCTGTTAGTAAAAATGTATTCTCTGATTATTTCGCTGATTAAAAGTTTCAGTACCATCATTCCCTAGTGACATAACACTATTTTTCCTACATAAGTGTATCTAGGGAAAATTTTAATCCTTAACTGTTGTGAATGTATGTATATTAATGTATAAACAGATTAATGAAAATGGGGGAAGCGAAAGATGTGTGTCAGGATCGTAGCATCTGGAGCGATGTAGTCTCTGCCTACCCCGACGTGGAAATGAAATTTTCAGGTCATGATAAATAATCATTAGTAATATTTTTCAGGACTTCGAGCCTGTACCAGTGCCGACGTCCCAATTCGGTAATTTTTATTCGGGAGATTCTTATCTAGTGCTTAAGGTGAGTCTAACAAGCTGTCAGTCAACTGACATGACGCGAAATCTGACATCAATCTGCCTTCAATCCTAACACTCAGCACATGACGTAGTATCAACAGTCATAATGCCAACCCTATGCCAAACCACCGAACAGTCATAATGGCAACCCTATGCCAAACCACCGAACAGTCATAATGCCAACCCTATGCCAAACCACCGAACAGTCATAATGGCAACCCTATGCCAAACCACCGAACAGTCATAATGCCAACCCTATGCCAAACCACCGAACAGTCATAATGCCAAACCTATGCCAAACCACCGAACAGTCATAATGCCAACCCTATGCCAAACCACCGAACAGTCATAATACCATCCTATGCCAAACCACCGAACAGTCATAATGCCAAACCTATGCCAAACCACCGAACAGTCATAATGCCAACCTTATGCCAATCCACCGAACAGTCATAATACCATCCTATGCCAAACCACCGAACAGTCATAATGCCAAACCTATGCCAAACCACCGAACAGTCATAATGCCAAACCTATGCCAAACCACCGAACAGTCATAATACCATCCTATGCCAAACCACCGAACAGTCGTAATACCATCCTATGCCAAACCACCGAACAGTCATAATGCCAACCTTATGCCAATCCACCGAACACAATGCCAAACGTTTCCAGACCACAGGCTCCGACAGCCGCCTGTCATGGGACCTCCACTTCTGGCTGGGGTCCGCCACCAGCCAGGACGAGGCCGGCACCGCGGCCATCCTCGCCGTGAACATGGATGATGGCCAGTTCCATGGAGCCGCGGTGCAGCACCGCGAGGTGCAGGGGTACGAGTCCAAGCAGTTCTGCGACTACTTCGCGCCGGGTGAGTGTGGGGCTTTGACTAGAGGATGTTATTAAATGAAAAATGGAACAAAATAGCTAAAAATAAGGATCGCTAAAAAATAGGGGCAATATAGTAGGAAACGCTAATTGGAGGGGATAGGTACTGAAAATCGAAACACGAAACTTAGGATAGTAAAACAGAAATATCAAATATAGGGGGCACTAAAAATAAGTGGCTGAAAATAGAGACTTTTTGTTTCAAATAAAGATCAGTAAAAAATAGGGGCAATAAAGTAGGAAACGCTAATTGGAGGGGATACTGAAAATCAGAACAAAAACTTGGGACAACAAAAACAGAAATACTCAATATAGGGGCCACTAAAAATAGGGGGCTGAAAATAGGGACTTTTTGTTTCAGCAATCCGCTACATGGACGGCGGGCACGCTTCAGGCTTCAACCACGTCACCATCAACCCTGGCGCGGAGAAACGACTATTCCAGATCAAAGGGAAGAGGAACGTCAGAGTCAAACAGGTCAGGACTTCTTATGCCCATCATCAGCGTCATCAACCCCTATCCGCCGATTGATGAGCACGGGTGTCCCCTCACTTTTATGAGGAGGGTTAAGCCATAATCTGCCACCGGGACAGCAATGGGGAGGGGGGAGGGTCTTAACAAGTAGTTTCCTCACTACGAACTTCTTTTAACAAAAATGTTATGTATTGTTTCTTTTTAACTAATTTGGCCAATGTAGATGGCCCGATTCTCCAAATGCCTAATTCTACAATGGAACAAATTCTACAAAGGGCCATTAATCATTCTACAACAAACCAATACTCAAAGTGCCTTAATATTGTACCATGAAACCATTCTAAACCATTCGAAACCATTGCTACAATGGGCCATTCCTCAATTAATTGGCAAATTATTTGAGTCAACACAATCTATATTTTTTGGACCTCGCATTCCAGGTGGACCCCTCCATATCCTCGCTGAACCAGGGCGACTGCTTCCTCCTGGACGTCGACCACCAGATATACCTGTACGTCGGCGCGAAGGCGAAGGGTGTGGAGAGGCTGAAGGCGATCACTGTCGCCAACCAACTGAGGGATCAGGACCACAACGGGAGGGCGCAGGTTGAGATTATCGGTAAGTACGGCACCTTCGGCACCTTCGGCACTTTCGTCACTTTCGTCACCTACGTCATAATCAGCCCTCTAGTAGTTTCGATATCTCGCGACCACCGAGTTAGTAAAGACGCGTTGCTCTCGCCATTTCAGTTACCTTCGTCATCATCGACACCTTCGTCATCATCGTCACTTTTGACACTGTCGGCTCCTTGATCACTACCGCCCTCGTTCAATCACCGTCGTCGCTTCGTTACGCTACGTATGCTCTAATTATTATGCAATCATTAATTGAACTGTTCATTTCAGAACAAGATGCAGATCAGAGCGACTTCGAGAAATTCTTCGCCGCTCTCGGCTCCGGAGACCAGGAGTCGGTGGCGGACGCAGCCGAGGGTGGAGATGACGAGGTGAAGATAAATAGATACCTAATTAAATAGATAGATGAACTTTTTATTGAAACACCACAGAACAAAGAATCCTAAGTAGAACAGAGCTATAAATAACAAAAATAATGTCACAATGGGCGGTCTTATCGCTCTAAGCGATCTCTTCCAGACAGAGAGCGTGAAGAGGGTGCCTGTAGAATCGATGAACTTCTAAATTCTATAGAAAAGATTCACCTCTAAAATCTATACAAAAGATTTACCTCTACATTCTATAAAAAGCTTTACCTTTACATACTATAGAGTAGATTAACTTCTAAATTATTATAAAAGATTCACCTCTAAATTCTATACAACAGATTCACCTCTAAATTCTATAGAAAAGTTGTCATAACTTAGTTAACTTGGTCAAAGCAGGAGTTCGAGCGCGGCGCCACGCAGGAAGTGGTGCTGGCCGAGATATCGGACGCGAGCGGCAGCGTGCAGGTCACCAAGCTGCCCAAGCCGCTCACCCAGGCCCAGCTCAATACCAAGGTGAGGTTTGATTAATCTCCTAAACTTTCGCGAGCTAACTAAAATTATTGATATGAGTGTAATTCGCGCACAAATGAATATTAAAATATGTATATAATTTGGTCATGTAGGACCTCGATGTTTCGGCCGAGTTATATCGACCGTGGTCACGAGAAGACTCTTCTCGTCGATGTAACTCTACCAAACCGTTATGATCAAATTTAAGAAGAAAAAAATGTTATTAATCTAATTTTATATTTCAATTGATTTCTTGTGCTTACAAAACATGCTGTAATTCCTGATTCCTTACGCACTGGTTATCCTAGGAGGCTCTTTATCTGATCATGCGATAATTATCGGGTGTTTTTTTACTTTTATTATCTATTTCACTTGCAGGAGTGCTATATTCTAGACACGGGCAGTTACAGCGGCATTTACGTCTGGGTCGGCCGGGAATCCAACGAAACGGTGAGTTATCTATATTTTTAATATTTGAATTCTTCTTTAAGTAATATTACTAGAATCTATTAATTTCCTCTTTTATCTATTTATTTTCGTATGATTTGTGCTTAAATTTATACTCAATAGGTAACTTTGTTACAGCGCCACCTGTTGTCGGATAGCAAAACGAATTATAAATTTTTTGTACGACCGTTGCTTTATTCGATGTCTTAAAGTAATATAACAATGTAAATAACAAAACATAAAATAATTAATAATGAAGAACACAAACATTTTAATTTAGGAAATCAAAAATAAATGTAGGTACCTATGTGAATTATTTATTTTGGTAAACAATCGTATTGCTACTCGATAAGAGATGGCGCTAGCAGTCACAAAGCTGAAAACTTGTAGATTGTAGTTTGTAAAACTTTATTTTGCCATTTACAGGAAAAGGCTGAAGCTATAAAGAAAGCTCAGCAGTACTTACAGTCTCATAATTATCCAGACTGGGTGAGTTTATTTATTTTTTTACAAGCTTTTATCCGTCGAAACTCCCATAAAAATCCATCCAGTATTGTTTGTGTTTTAAGTTAACAAACAAACGAACAAAATTCTATAAGTTACTTAAATCACATTTTCGGGCTTAGTGACAGTCAAATAGTCGATCGCAGTACCCCCCAGTGTGAGTTTTTACGAGCTCAACATAGTACGCGTCAACTAGCGCTTTGTATGAAGATCTTGTACAGCGCCCCTACCGGCGCGTTTATGAACGAAAAATATTCATACAAAGCGCTAGTTGACGCGTACTATGTCGAATGTGACGTCACATTATCTTGCAATTTTACATCTAGAAATTATTACAGTAAAACAGCATTTCCAAAATGACGAAGGGCGGATATTGTAACCTTACAAATACAGATAATAATTATTATGTATACTCGTAGAGTTGGAGTTATTTGTAAATTTTTCGTATCTATTTCAATAATTTTTATCGGTGCATGAGAATTTTTAAACGTGACGTCACGAAACTTAGGACCCCCTACCCCCCCTTGTCACACAATGTCACACTTCATCGACCCCCCCTTTTTTTGAGGGGGGAAATGCCTTTGCACTATCCCCTTCCGCCTCGGGGGTGGCGGAAGGGGGCGTGTGGGACTTGAACCCACTAAAACCCCCCGTGAGCCGTCGATCCGTCTGGAGGGGGGCGAGATGGGGTCGTGTTGGCATTCACCATCCATCGACCCCCCCCCCCCCCCCTTAACGTGTGACGTGCTTATGGATGCCCCCCTATGAACGAAATCATAATAATTATAGTGTAACTGCTAGTGTTAAAAATTTTCATGTGTTTCAGGTGCACGTTTCGAAAATCCCTGAAGGTGTGGAACCCAGTGCTTTTAAACAGTATTTCGAAGATTGGAACTAAAAATTATATTAGTTCACGTTCAGGTTTTATCTTGATAGTAAGTGTTATCAGTGGCATTGCCCGAGAACCTTGTAAGGCATTGCAATGCACTCGTCATTCGATGTCATAAAGCAAAGATAAAAATGTATTTTTTTCCTATTTGGCACTAAGCTTAAGTTTTTGATCAATTAATTTTAATTGACTTTTTATTTTAATATTATTAATAGCGCACAAACTCTAAATATAACTATTTAAATAATAAAAACCTTAAATGTGTTAAAATAATTTCGTTTTATTTCTATATATCCGAAAGGTATTATTATTTATTAGAAGAAAAAAACATGATTCAGTAGGAAATATAACTAAATGTAACCTATTCAAAATAATTATGTTCTAAGTTTTGTTTGTTTCTTTTTTTTTACTTAGCACCGCACTAGGAATGCTCCTGTGTCGTGGGTACCGCTTACATACATAATTTCATATACACATCACACCCAGACCAGAAACAAACATTTGTGGAGCGCACAAATATTTGTCCCAGACGGGAATCGATCCCGCGACCTCAAGCACAGCAGTCCGTTGCTCAGCCACTACGCCAAACGAGCCGTGGAAGACCTAAGGAGGGTTTATGAAATGAAAAATTAACACAGTTTTTCAATAATGGTAATTTTATTAAATAATCGATTTAAATCAACATTATTCTTTAATTATTTCTATTATTATATGAACGGCTTGAACATTTACCATCGACTATTTACTACATATTATGAGGCTTAAACATTAATAGTACTAAATTCATAATAATTGTGCATTTAATTATGCAAAGCATCTGTGTATATAGCATCCTTAAAACTATTTACAATAATTATTTTAATTATTTATTTTTAATCAATATGGACGGAATAATAATGAGCATGAATTTTCTATTAAGAATATAATTTGACTTATGAAAATTTATTACAAAACTGTGCTATAGGTTTTCAAATAAGCAATTAATCAATTAAATTAGCTTCAAACAACTTTATTTTAAAATCGCAGAGTTAGTAAATAGTTATTGTAAGCGACCACGGTCTAAATAATTAATAACCATCCGATACACTATTGTTGTGTGATAATTACTTAGATAAAAAACCAAGTCATTACGATACAAAAATATGCGTTATACGCGGCTTAAAAATTCAACATGAAAATCGTATTTCTTTTAATAAAACATAACGAAGTGTAGTAAATAATTATGTTCTACATTGATTTATTTACCTAACATAATTACTATTACAATATAGTAAATTCAGATAATTCAGCATAACACGCGTTTTTTTAATGACAAAGCACACAAAAACATTTGCGTTTTAATTTATTAAAATGTGCTAATAATTAATTAAATTATATATTCAGGTACCGTGAGTTCATAAGACAACATAAGTTAATAAATATTAATTATTATTTTTCACACTAAAAATAAAAAAATTACTCGCTAAAGCTGCTCCAACACTTTTGTGCCATATCTAACTATACTACAAACAAAAGTGCAAATTCATTACACACACATTATAATTTCAGCTATAAATGTCTTAAAAAAATCGACTTTACATTATGAAGAATTTTCATTGAAAAAAAAATACACGCATTCTAAATTTTATAAATTTAAAAAATTATATTTTTGTAGTTTTTTTTTAATGATACACAGTTATAATTTTGTGTATGTGTATTTTAGTGTATAATATGTTCGAAGATCCTATATCATTTAAATCCACAGATAATGATTAAACATTAAAAGTAAGAAAAGTATGTAAATGTGACTTATTTTTACACAAAGATGATAATAATAATAATTATTCTTTGTGAAATTTTTGTGCTTTGTACGAATATTCGTACAAAGCTTGTAATTTTTTTTCTGGTTTTACATTTTTTAATGTGTATGCTCAAAATCTAAGCATTGCCATTCATCGCGGCATTGCTACCAGCATTTTGGAAATGTTGCCTTAAATTTTCGGTTTGTAATAAGCTTAGTTTTAAGTTTATTTTCAAAAGTTAAAAGATAAATTAAAATGATTATAAAAACTGTTAGTGCGAGCCAATGATTTGTGTGTAAGTATATTATTTAATTAATAAGCGACCAATTTTCTCATGAACGAAACTATGACGATAGCAAACACGGACGTCTTCAGTATATCAGCATCTGGAACAAGAGAAATCATCATCATCATCATCATTATTATCATCATCATCATCATCATCATCGTCATCGTCATCGTCATCGTCATCGTCATCATCCTCATCATCATCATCATCATCATCATCATCCTCATCATCATCATCATCATCATCATCATCATCATCATCATCACCACCATCATGATTCACAACACAACCCATATCCGGAACACCCCCACAGGGGTTCGGGACAGATGTTCTATCGAGGGTGGTAGCCAGGCTCCACCAGCATGGTTAGATTCAACCTCACGCGCTCACCATTGCAGGTGTAGTCCTTCTCCTTGAAGCCGCTCTCGGTGTCGCACAGGCAGATCTTGTCCTGCGGCGCGTGCACGCGGAGGTGCGCCGGCGCAGCGCCCGTGATGTTCGGAGCGAGGCACACCAGCCCGTCGTTGCACTCGTCGCTATTGGCGCACACGTGGTACAGAGCTGGAAGGGGGCAGACGTGTTCATTATTTAAAAAAAAGTAATTGACGAACAGCGTATAATTACTTTTACAAAATTAATTACATTTAAAATACGTTTAAAAAAAAAACAAAAAAAAACAAACAAAAAATTATTATTATTATTATGTAGAGCAGGGTTTCCCAACCTTTTTTGCATGGATAAAAAACGGATAAAAAAAATATATTCATGCCCCCCTATATTTTTCTTCAGCACAGTTTTGTTCATCACAGTCCATTGGCATTGACAGGTAGGTATTTTGAGGAATTGTTTTATTTCATTTCATGTGATTGAACAAAATAGTGGTAACGCGTACTTAGTAGTTAGTTCGGCCGATTGGAACTAGATGGCGCGAATAACTATGTGTGTGTTTTAAACAATAAACAATGATACCAAAGTAAGTAGATTAAAATATCCGAACACTTCATGCCCCCCCTAAGATGAAGCAAACGTAGAGTATGCCCTAGTATGACTTTAGTAGTCTTTTGGCGGTCTAACTCAATTCTTGTCAATTTGTCATTTACGCTAATCCTATTTTATTTACTACTCGAGATTAGTACTAGTCAAAATACGAGTGATAGGCGTCGATTTGTCTTTTTTAGTAGGTACCTATTTGTTGTTATAGCGGCAATAGAAATAATTAATTATCATCTGAGAAAATTTCAACTGTCTAAGTATCACGGTTCATGAGATACAGCCTGGTGACAGACGGAGAGACAAACAGACAGACGGCCAGACAGCGGAGTCTTGGGGCCGTATTAAAAGAAACTCAATAGCGCTACCAAGTGCGGTACAGCTGATCCACACTCAAAATGTAATCTGCATCTTGAGATCGTTGCTATTTAATAAATGGATATTGAGATGTAGCACTGGCTACTAGATACTGTCTTGTATGTGTCTGTGTCAATTGTGTCATAATCGGATAGCACTTAACCGCTGAGTGTCATTTATTAATTTGCCAGAGATCATGTAAGTTTCTGTTCCTAATCTACAACTTAAGATGTATATATTAAATAGAACAAAAGAACAAGTGCACACTGAAGATAGCTCTCAGAGCTAAGTTTGATTTATTAATACGGACCTTAGTAACAGGGTTCCGTTTTAGCTCAGGTACGTAACCCTAAAAAGGATATTGGTTAATGATGAAGCAATTTGAATTTTTTTTTTTCATGTTCAAATTATCCAATATCAAACTTTACTAAATAGGTACACTTTCTTCCACAATTCCCAAATCGATATTCGACAGGAAACCTACCGTGCGCCCGAGGCAGTTAAGAGTTCGTGACAAACGCAAATGCTGATCATAATCGGCTAACTAAGCATTAATTTTTAAGAATTAACCATTACTATGTGAGATTAGGATTTTTAGTTACCGTTTAAGCTTTTGAGGGTTAAATAGGACGGAAATGGTGGGTGAGATGGCCGATTGTGGCGCTACCAGGCTTAGGGAAAATTAGTCATTAAATTAAGCAGACCTTTGTACCAGCTTTATCTCTCGGCTTCGTCTGCGTGGAATAAGATGTTTTATTGCGATAAAAGGTAGGTATTATTTTCATTTTCTAGACCCATGTATCTGTAAAGTTTAGAGCCAAGGCGAACCACCAACTTACCTATCTATCTTTTATCTTATTAATAAAAGATAGTCGTGTTAGTTACACTTTTTATAACTCAAGAACGGCCGAACCGATTTGGCTTAAAATTGGTAGAAAGGTAGCTGAGAACCAGGAGAAGGATATAGGGTACTATTTATCCCGTTACCATGGGAAAAAGTTTTAATCTTGAGAAAATCTATGTGATAAAATCGGGTTGCACACTGCACAGTTGACAGCTGTCACTCGGTTTGACAGCAGGGAGAGAGACAGAGGGATAGGAAGCTTTTTCATAGCATAGAGACAATGACAGGACAACGTCTGTCGGGTCAGCTAGTTTATTAATATTATTGTCTAGCTGCTGGACAAAATAGACGTCTATCACTCGCGTTTTATTACTAAATCTTGGCATTCCTGATTATTTTACTTGTGAATTTGTTATTGAGCTCGAAAAAGCGAGGGTTAGACGTCGATATGTGGAGAAAATATTTAGACACATGTTAAAATCTAGTTTAAATATTTTGTGGTAAGACGGTTAGAGTCTAAACCTGTCAGCGACATCGTTTCAGTCATGAAAACGAGACAAACAAACAAAGAGACGCTTTGCATCGTAGTAAAATAGTGTTGGTCTGTATGTAACTTAGATCTATTTTCATACAAAATTTCATCGACATCCGTTCAGTAAAAGGGAACAAACGGACAGAGTTACCTACTCTATTATAGTCTACACTAATATTATAAAGAGGAAAACTTTGTTTGTTTGGTTGTAATGAATAGGCTCCGAAACTACTGAACCGATTTGAAAAATTCTTTCACTGTTGGGAAGCTATGCTATCCCCGGGTGACATAGGCTACCTTTTATCCCGTAAAAGTTAATAGTTCCCGCGGGATAGAAGTTAACGCGGGTGAAACCGCGAGGTGCTTCTAGTATAAAATATGGATATCCTTTCCTTTAAGCCACGGGCTGATAGCCTTCGAAAACAAACCCTGTAGCCACCTCAGGGTACTTATACCATGGCTGTGCGTGTTGAACCAATCTTTAGATTTATACAACTGCTTCGTGCGAGGTATACCTTATGATTGCGCACGCGAGCCGAAACCTACCTAATTAGTGTTAGGGTAAAGGTCAGTTCGGCTTCACACGCCCCTATAATACACTGCGAACGATGCCGGCTCATGCTTTTTAGGGTACCGTACGCAGAAGTAAAACGGGAGCCCTATTACTAAGGCTCCGCTGTCCGTCCGTCTGTCACCAGGCTGTATCTCATGAACCGTGATAGTTAGACAGTTGAAATTTTCACAGATGATGTGTTTCTGTCGCCGCTATAACAATGAATACTAAAAAAACGATAAATTGAATAATTAAGTGATTTTTTTGCCGTTATTATAGATAATGGCACGGAACCCTTCGTGTGCGAGTCCAAGTCACACTTGGCTGGTTTTTTTATATATTGCGCTTTTTTCTTTGTTATTTAGTGTTTCAATAAATAGTTTATGAGTCTAACTATCACGGTTTATGAGATATAGCCTGGTTTTAGAAGGACAGACAGACTGACGGACGGACAGCGGAGCCATAGAAATAGGCTCCCGTTTCAACCTTTGAGTACGAAACCCTAAAAATAGTGTCACAATTTTATTATTGTCGGTGCTATCGCTCAAAGCGATCTCTTCCAGACAACCATGGGATGATGAGGCAACTAGTTCCACTTACTTGGTGGGAGTCTCCCCCTAAAAATAATGTCACAACGGGCGGTCTTATCACCGCTGAAAGCCATCTCTACCAGACAACATCTCTCACAGAGGCCTAGTTATGTGTATGTGAAATTATGTGTCTGTAAGCGGTACCCACGATACAGGAGCTTTCCTAATGTAGGGATATAAAAAAAAAAAAAAACAAAAAAAAAAATTGAGATATGTCAAGGGACACGCGGATGGAACAAAGTTCCTTTCGACACTGTCAGGATTCATTATTGTTATTTTTTATTATTTATTATGTACAAAAAACCTGTATAATATACTCTCAACAAAAATAATCGTCGCGACACCACCCACACTGTTCAATTCGAAATAGAAATGAAAATATCTGGCTTGCTTTCTATAAGAGAGAGCGAGAGAGAGAGAGAGAGAAACAGACAGAGAAACATGCGCACGCCGCACGGCTTACAATAGCTTACTATAGCAAAAAGTGTCGTTACAACTTTTCGTGAGATTTTTTCCGCCTAGCCCCCCTTTCACAACGCGCGATAAGGAACTTCGTTCCAACAAAAAAAAAAGGTAAAAAAAAAACTAAAAAAAAAGCAAAAAAAAAAGTTATACGTACTTTTGGTAGGCGCCTCGCACTGCCCATTCACCGGGGGTAGGTTGTCGCCGCACAGACATCGAGTGACCGAGTCGTAGTGCGTGCGCACGCACGAGCTGCGGCTGATGCCTGCACACTCGCCTTGTCTGGAGCAGGGTCGGGCTGAAACACAGGGCAAGTCATGAAAACAAGGTTCAAGAACAAAGTCAAAGTATTTTACAGTAATTAGGCGAAAAAATTGCGCTTTTACAAGTCAAATTTGCACTTAAATTTTAGTAACAAAGAGAACTATCAAAAACATAAAATTATTATGTACTTTTTACAAGTAAAACGCCTAATCTCATTAAAACAAAGATAACTAAATAATAATTATAAATTAAAAAGCAGAAATCGAGTTTGAAAAAGGATGTTTCCCTTTCAAGCACTGGTCCAGGATTGAATCTCGGACAGGGAAAGGAAACTCCGTTGACTCTACCAGTGCTTCGGAATACGCCCGTTAGAGAAGACAGCACCAAGAAACTCTACGGGGATGTAATTTTCGCATTTCAGTGCACTCAGTGCAAAGGCGCTTCTAGTCTATACTAATATTACAAAGAGGAAAACTTAGTTTGTTTTGTTGTAATGAATAGGCTCCGAAACTACTGAACCGATTTGAAAAATTCTTTCACTGTTGGGAAGCTATGCTATCCCCGGTACACATAGGCTACCTTTTATCCCGTAAACAATAATGGTTCCCGCGGGATAGTAGTTAACGCGGGTGAAACCGCGAGGTGCTTCTAGTTTAAAATGTTGTTTATGTGGATTGTGGACGCTTTCTTGTGGGTCATATTATATGATTAGTCGGTAGTCTCACGTTTAGCTTGAGTATAGGCACAGGCAGACTCCGTACCTATACTTATATTAATGGACGACTAATAATTCTTTGCCGGAATAGTATTAAATTCTCAATTAATTAAACCGAGCTAAGTATGAATTATACTGTTAAAAACAGTTTTCCCTTACGTCGTAGTAGTAAAATACATCGGATCGTTTATTACCGGTTTATTACCGGCACCCTTACGTACGGTTGGTAGGGGCTAAGTTATAGGAGGGAGAGATTTCCATCGAGAATTTATCCCATCTAAACTCCAACAGTCTTACCACAGAAGATTTAAACCAGAGTTCAACAGATGAGTATAAATATTCCTCAATAAATCGACGTGTAACCCTCATTTTTTCTAACTCAATAACAAATTCACAAGTAAAATAATTAGTAATGCCAGATTGAGAAAACGCGAGTGACAGACGTCGATTTTGTCGAACGAAATTCTAGAAACCTCTGTTTAACTCTGGTCTAAACTTTTGTGGTAAGGCAAATGAACATTTAAAGAAGCGCAAATTTGTCGCAAATAGAAAATCAACGTCGCTTAGTTCTAAGGATTTCCGCCAGAAAATAAATCGCTCAGAAAAATAATTGTCGCTCGCTCCGCCCGTACCAAGGTTGAATTTATATCGCTCGCTCCCATCCCTTGTTAACCGTTGGCGTGTCGGCCAATGCAAATGACTCTACAGAACAAGCGGCCGTCGGAGGTTACGGAAAACCCGCCAGCATGCCTGTGCACGGCCTTTCATAGCTATTTTTAGGCTGAATAAATTTATTATGCGTCACATTACGTTTCTTAAAGGTTTTTACTCGACCGCCCGAATAGAAGGGCGTGCTTTTCGAACGTATGCATGTGCTTTGCAAATGGAACGTTTTTCGCATGGAGAAAATGTCTTAGCATTTGCATGTAGAACAAGTTCATGACATGCAAAGCTTGGAAACAAAGTATACGGCACTCCGAGACGAGATCACGTCAGATGACACCTGGCTACGTCATATTATTACGTGTGATAACAGTATAGTTACTCTAACATTAATATTTTTTGTTATTGTCATACTGATATAAAATGTTATGTCTAGGTTCAGACAAAAAAAAATTAAACATTTTATTAAGTATAGTACTAGCTGAACCGACAGACATTGTCATTTTTCCTGTGAAAAAGTAACATAACAAAAGTTAATGTGGTCGTGAAGTTTCCTCTAATTTTCTAATGTTCCGCATAACTTTATGATTTTTTTCTTGCATAAAAATCTTCTCCTGACAATAACAAACACAACAAAAAAATTATTAGCAAAATTGGTCTAGCCGTTCACGCGTGATGCCGCGACCAAGGGAAATTGGGATTCATTTTTATATATATAGAAGGAGATAATTATTATGTCCTAGAAACCTGTAAAGGACGGAACGTTCAAAAACGTACCTACAGACTACATCGGCCTTCTTACTCCGTCTTACCATGACGTCTTATTGCGATCCAATTGAGGACCTAAACAGAATCGTTTTACTACTTATTCGTACCGTGACGTCTTGTTGTGACATCTCGACGCTCAATTTAGGTTGATTTTATATCTAAAGGGATTGACGTCTACCTAAATGATATTGAAAGCCATGTATTAGGTAGGTACCTACTACTTATTATTTAAAGTGACGATATTATGTCAACCGATTCAACCCTATTCCTGCTGTCTATCTTGTCAATCCAAAGGTTGTTTGGAGAGATCGCTTTGAGTGATAAGACCGCCCATTGTACCTATTTTAAGTTTGATCTTTCAGTGTTCTGTACATTTTGATGTCAATAAAGAGTTATCTAAACAAACAAACAAACAATCATATCTTCCTTTTTATAATATTAATAATATGTAGTATAGATACTCTTATATAGTATAGAAAGTCTAACGGGCGTATTCCGAAGCACTGGTAGAGTCAACGGAGTTTCCTTTTCCTGTCCGAGATTCAATCCTGGACCAGTGCTTGAAAGGGAAATATCTATCTATCTATCTATCTAACCCCGAGTTCAATTAGGTACTTATAACTTTACTTGAATAAGGTTTATTCCAGTTATTTTGAATTATAAATCTACTTAATTACTCAACCGATTTTGATAAGGACGGTACTGTAAGATCAATCTGTAAGTACCTATAATACTATCCTTTCCAGCAAAGAAATAACTTTTCATATCTATTTATCTATGGTAGATTTATCGCCAAAATATTAAAAAAAATAAAAAATTGCGAATCTTTTTCTTTATAAAAACTGTGTTCATTCATTTCAAGTAAAGTTAATGATATTTTAATAATATGTTCATAACGACACATGTACGGTTTTTTCTTCGCAAATTATTTATTAATCACATTTTGCCGTTATGTCGTAGTTGCATTAGTGTAATCTGTGTTTTTACATTCTTACTAGGCGGTCTAATTACTCAGTGTTTTGGTAAAAAAATCAAAATGTTATGTTATTACTCCAAATTGAAATACAACCATTAAGTATGAGTTAACGTGCACGAGTGTGAGCAAATTATAAGTGTTTGAGTTTTCTACAATAAAATTGAATGCGGACTGTTCGTTATTAAATTAAAAATAAAAAGGTAGATGTTGCTGTTTGGAGTTACGATTTAATTATACGAGTTAAAGTGACATCCATGAAGGTAGCTTAAGGTAATCTACCGTACCCAGAACCTTGTCCAAGTTACAACACAAAATAATTACCGTAGAACGTGGCAGCTTTGCCAGCTTTTTATTTCATATTAAACCATATTTAAAAAAAACTGTTTGTTTGTTATTGTTGGCATTATTTGTTAATTATTTTATTATTTATTTTTTATTGTTTATTATTTGTATATTGTTGGCATTTTGGATGTTGGCAGAGATAATATTATGATCAATTTGACACCATAGATATACATATAATTTATACAAAACTAACGCAAATAGTTTGAGCAATTTATAAGATTACTAAAAAATAACCTGTTGGGCAAAGTCGCACCGGTTTGGCAAAGTTGCCACGTTCTACGGTCATAATGTCATCCTACCAACTCACTTCGCCTTCGTTCATAATCTTGTCATTTCCATTTGTTTCAAACAACTGATCAAATCGACTGCGAGAGATCGATTGTCTCAATAATTTCGATCATTCAAATTTCAATTTTCTTTGTCGATTACCCTCCAGATGTTTGAGCAATCGATACAACAATTGATTGTAAGATAATCAGATTAGCTCATCGCTAACTAACACAACAAAATCCCAATCCTCAAAACTGGCCTAACTAACAACCTTGACGGAATTAGGGTTCTAGAACCTTTTATACGGTTCTAGAACCTTTTATATACGTTAAAGGACCCCTAAAACTGCCGTGCTGGCCCGAAATCGCTTTGCCTAACCTACTTCCAATGTTGCTACTAGATGGCGCTGTCAGATAACTTCGAAAACGGATTTACGTTTACGACCGTATAGGCTGAAGGCAATGTGGGCTGACCCCGGGTTTTAAACCGATATAAGTCACCTTAACCGTCTTACCACAAAAGTTTAGACCAGAGTTAAACAGATGTTTCTAAAATTGCGTTCTTTAAAATCGACGTCTAACAGTCGCGTTTTCTTACTAAATCCTGGCATTCCTAATTCTTTTACTTGTGAATTTGTTATTGAGTTACAAAAGTGAGGATTAGACGTTGATTTGTGGAACGAAAAGGACTCTAAATGTATTTTTAGGGGTTCGACTAACGGGATTATCCCCTATTACTAACAGCCGAAATTAATATTGTATCTCCTATCCAAGATTGAAATCGATCTTGGATTGCTGCCTTTCGTTCGATCGATCACCATCACCAATCTGCGTGCCTTTATAAACCAATCCACGGATCGGTTATTGGCACGTTTGAGCCTAAAAATGGATTGTGATATCAATCCTAGATACCAAAATTTGTATTGGATTGATTATTAATTTCGGCCGTAAGACTCCGCTGTCTGTCCGTCTGTCTGTCTGTCACCAGACTGTATCTCATAAACCGCGATAGTTGGACGTTTGAAATTTTCCCAAATTGTATTTCTGTTGCCGCTATAACAACAAATACAATAAAATTAATATTGAACGTGACGCCCATTATACAACAAAGGTAATTTTTTGCCGTTTCTATAGATACTGGTACGGAACCCTTCATGTGCGAGTCCGACTCGCACTTGGCCGTTTTTTTTTTTTTACAGCTTGACATTTTAATGGTAACTAACGTGTCTGGGCACTATGCCAATACCTACATAGTCGGCTGGATCATCGCACCACTACCCACCGTTGTGGTGGTAACATGGTAAGGTCAAAAGGGGGTAGGGGGGGGGGGGGGGGGGCAGCCCTAACCGGGTGGCCATTTCCGCCTACCGGGCTATCTTAGTTCCATTTTGAATAAATTTCTCGTGATTGAAAAGGTTATAAGCGCCTTGAAAATGTTGGATAGAGTTAAATTATGTTGTAATTGCACCATTCTAGCTTTGTGTTTTTACCCGTGGTTATATGTTAGTGGGCATACCTTGAAGGCTTGTAGGTATAGATAGGTATATAATAAAGACTAAAGATTTAAGTAATTTATATAAATAGAGATTTCAGGCTAATTATTAATTCTTGTACATTCAGAAGTCAACACAATATTACTTATTATGTAGTTCTCCAAAATACGACAGAAATAATAAAATACTTACGGATTTGTAATAGGTAACTATGAAACCACAGAATAGCTATAATTACGTAAGCCCCGACGACAAACATTTTTGACGTTTCAATTGAAATTCTTCTTAAATACTTTGTACCAGTTGCCAGCGTCAAAAATTCTGTTTTCGCGCCGACCCTATGCATTCCTTTGCGGTGGGGAACACTCCAAATAGTTTACATACACTGTCGCCTGTTAAGTACCCAGAAATGTTGTTTTTTTATTCACTGAAGTGTGTACATTCAAAGAGATTTTTAACTGTTCAATTTTAATTAAGTATGACAGTAGGCGAGTATTTCGGCCGTATTAATAAATGAACCTCAATAGCGCTACCAAGTGCGCTACCAGCTAATCCACACTCAAAATGTAATCTGCATCTTGAGATCGTTGCTATTTAATAAATGGATATTGCGATGTAGCACTGGCTACTAGATACTGTCTTGTATGTGTCAATTGTGTCATAATCGGATAGCACTTAACCGCTGAGTGTCATTTATTAATTTGCCAGAGATCATGTAAGTTTCTGTTCCTAATCTACAACTTAAGATGTATATATTAATCAGAACAAAAGAGCAAGTGCACACTGAAGATAGCTCTCAGAGCTAAGTTTGATTTATTAATACGGACCTTAGTTATAGTTTTGTTTTATGACAATGTAAACAATTGTTTTGTATTTTTATACGTTCCGTATATCTATCGAGCTAAAGAAGTAAAGAAGTTCACATACTGGGACTGGATATTAATTTGCCTAAGTATTGTGCAATTAAAAATATCATTAGGTACATACCTAATGACGTTGGGGTAAATGCACTAATCATAAGCAGACACAACTTTTAACTTTTAAAAAACACTCGTTTTAATCCTAAAGCATCGCAAACGATAAAATAATCTTTAAAATAAAAAGATAATACTGCAATTTACACGTAGTCTATGGTTATTAAGTCTTCAAGCATAGAACGTAACTGTAACACGCCACAATGTCCATTATTTTGCAGAAATTACACCATTTTTAACGCCAACTCGTGTAAGTTGCAATCTTGTGAATTTACTTTTAAAACGAATACTTTTTTAAATTACTTACCCTAGTTATAATAATATGGAAAACTAGCAGTGCCCTTCTGTTTTTCCCGCGTTTACTATTATCATAATATTGGAACCGTTAATTGCGGGTAAACCGTGGAACTTAGCTAATTCTAAGATAGAAGTAAGTAGCATAATATGTTACGCCTCGAAACATCAGCTATCTCCTAGTGAAAGTCCCGTCAGAATCGGTCCCGCCGTTCGGTGAGAGACAATCACTCAGCCAGACAAAAACTAATCAAAATAGGTACATACCTAAGTATAATTGTTTTCATCATAAATGCCGTATAATAAACTACGAGTACCACTAAAATAATTACAAGAATAATTGATGATTATGCATTTTTAGTGATTAGGTATTTGTTATTTTTAAGGTGCAAAGAGACACTTTAATTTTATTTATTTGTATACTTATTATAAAGATAGAAGATTTACCTACTTATTGAAGACTGGAAGCGCTTCACGGTTACACCTGCGTTAACTACTATCCCGCGGTAACCGTTAACTTTTACGGGATAAAAAGTAGCCTATGTCACCCGGGGATAGTGTAGCTTTCCAACAGTGAAAGATTGTTTCTAAGCTGTTCAGCAGTTTTGGAGCCTATTCAATGCAAACAAACAATCAAATCTTTCCTCTATGGATAATAAGAATGCAGTAAGTATTTTTTTATTTAATGCATGTAAGTAGGTATAAAGCTTTGTTTAAGTGGACAGTATTATTCTATCAGATAGAACTAACCCCTCGGTTAACATGCAATGCTTTAAAATACGAGTTGTATTGCGCTCTTATGCAGAGATCATTTTCCCCGTCTTACCTCAAAATATTAAACCAGAGTAAAACAGTGTGCCTAGTGTGAGTTTTGACAGTTTCTTTACGCGCTCGGTCCGGTTAGCGTAAACTTGAAATTGTATGGAATAAGAGCAACGCCATCTAGCGTCAGTCAGTCAGTCACTAGATGGCGGTGCTCTTATTCCATACAATTTCAAGGTATACTGAAAGACATTAGAGTAAGTTAGCAATAATTATGTCGTCAAGCAAGTATCCTAATGACTATGACAATATATGATTATGCCAAAAAAACGTTACGCCGAACGTTGTATGCCAATCAATATTAGGACATCTAAAATTATGCGAGATAAAGAACACCCAGGACATCTGTCTCGAACCCCTAGAGGGGTGCTCCGGCCGTGAGAGCCAGCCCCGTGCTAGGCTGAGCATGTTTTCCAATACCAATAAAATGAAGTAAATAAACAGTACCAATTCTCCCAATGAACGAACATTTTATGATTCGATCGCGTTCTTACCTAAATCTGAATATAGTTTTATTATAAGTTACAAGTCTACATTACAGGTATCAAGGGCAAACGATGAAATTGCGTAACGCCACAGTGCAGCGGGAGACAGTAGGAACAGTGCTGCCAAGAGCTCGAAGCGTCCAAATGCTAGTTGCAAGGTTTTCATTTACTTTCGTATATTTCATTTCGCATTTTAGCTAGTAACGTAGGTTTTATAAAAAAAGTTATGTAAACGTTTACTTTTGAAATATTTTTACTGTCTCTAATATAAAAGTAGCAATACAATAATGACATTTGTCAATTGGAGCGATGATATTATGCTATAACTGTTGTTGATACAACAAAGTTTTTATAAAACAGATTCATGAAGAAAATTCTAGCTCTGAAGAAAGGAAGGTGTGAAAAGAGATGCTTTGGCTAATGACAGTTTCAAAGCAAAGACTGACGCACTCTCTGAGCTGGTCGTGCTGAAGTATGCAAAGTGACACTCCTGAGTCGACTGGAACCCGAGCACAGATTAATTAGTTACTAATTAATTAGTTATCTAGTTACTAGTTACTGCGGCCCAAGTAAAATTGATTGCCAGAGAGCGTCACCGGTAGGCAGTTATCCTCTTTTGAAACTGTCATTGGGTTTGGCAGACTTTCCCTTCTGCTATCCTTACACTGTGTCGTCGTGGTACACCCTGGCACAAAGGTTATAGCTTCGACTTTTTATACATTTCAACCTTTCATATGCCTATTGGTAAAAGCGAACGTGAAACTTGGTAAAGAAAAGTGCTATTCCAATAAAAGTTGAATAATTTGATGGATTCCTATATTCGATGACGAGTTTCAATAAATGTAAGCTGTTTTCTTTTTAGGTTTTGTGCTTACGCGATGTAGGTATACATACCCTACACAGCATATTCTATAATATACCAGCAGACACGGCCACGCGTTGCTGTGGTATTTGTTAGTGTTTCGGTTTTTGTTATTGCGACTATAAATTGAGATGTAAGCTATCCTATCTTTCAAGTTAGATCAAACTGCACACGGTGTGCAAAGTTGATTAAAATCGGTTAAGTAGTTTAGGAGTCCATCGCGGACAAACAACGTGACGCCTAATTTATATACATTAAGAAGAAAGAAGATATCATATTTATATTATCCAAACGCGGGTGAAACCGCGGGGCGCAGCTAGTAGAGTAATAAACCTCACACCCTACGCATGTAATTTTTAAGGCCTATGAATACATGTCATTAAGTCTGCATCCTACTATCCTACTTAATATTATAAACGCGAAAGTTTGTAAGTATGGATGGATGGATGGATGTTTGTTACTCTTTCACGTAAAAACTACTGAATGGATTTTAATGAAACTTTACAATAACAACTTATACATCAGAATAACACATATACTACAATTTATAAAGATATTGTGTGAATTGTCCAAAATATGACGATAATAATAATTAGTGTCAAGTAAGTAGGAAAAAATATACCATCTGCGAGCTATTCTGGCGTGCGCTGCCAAAACCGCTATAAAATGTTACCTTCCTCTAACAGCCACCGCTCTAATAGGTGTTGTATGTAAAACGCGGGTGAAACCGCGAGGCGCAGCTCTGCTAGTAAAGTAATAAATCTCACACTACGCATGTAACTTCTTCAGGCCTATGAATACATTAAGACGTCTGCAATCAATATATGGTGTGTGGGGTAAAGGCCCCTCCACAATGGGGTTATTTAATCAGCCCCCACCATTTTAGCGACTCATGGGGGTTAGATTGAAATAGGTCTTTGAACTTTCTATGTTAAATTGGACATGAAACACTGCGATTTGTAAAGACAAGAAACTATGTAGGTAGGTAGGTACCTACTTTGTATTTTTTTCTTTGGTGTGAATCCAAAATGAGACGTCGATGTTGTATTTTTTTTGGCACAAAATTTTCTTACTTCGTGTTTAAAAATTGGTGGAATATTAATCGTTGAGTGTTCGCTAACGAGCGCGAGTGTGGGTGAATTTTATTGATAAAAAAGTGTAATTTCGTGTTTTTTCCAAAACTCCCAGGAAGTTACGTAATTTGGTAATTGTCAATAATTATATGATAATATTGTATACTAGCTGACCCAGCAAACGTTGTTTTGCCATATAAATTATTATTACTAATTAAAACTTCAAAATTTTTAAATTAAAAAATGGTTGTTGGGCCTCACTCGACATAATATAGGATAGTGTGCCGCGGACTGTTTTGTAGATATTTATAAGATCTACAATAATAATTAGAACATTTTATGGTGCTATCTTTTATAGTTTAGGCAGCGTACCTACGCAAAATAAGTAACTTTTCTGGTTGATGTTTTACACTTTGTGTCCGAAAAACCCCAAATATCTTACAGAAACCTATTTTTTCCAAAATAAAATTTAGCCTATGTTACTCGTGGATAATGTAGCTTTAGAATGGTGACAGAATTTTTAAAAACGGTACAGTAGTTTTTGAGCCTATTCATTACAACCAAACAAACAAAGTTTTCCTCTTTATAATATTAGTGTAGATAGTTATGCACCTAAAATAGATTATTACTTGAATTCTGCGCAGTGATAAACGAAAGACAACGCGAGTGTTAGACGTCGATTTGTGAAGCAAAATTTTAGGCACAAATGTTCAACATTTGTTTAAATATTTTGTGGTAAGCTCGTTAATAACTGAACAATAGGTATAATAATTATTATATGTTCACCAATCATTATTATTGTGTCCATATTCAAATGTCAGATAACGAAGATGAATGGTTCAAATCAAACCATTTGTGACGGCTATAATTTAGTAATAAGTAATACCTATGCCTAATGGTTATGATAGAGTTATTTGAAAGGACACTACAACTAGCTTTTTCAGGTGATCCGTACGCGTGGATTATACTTAACACAGTGTGACGTCATTATGTCTATTGTCTACTCCATCTAGGGTTGCCACCTTTTTATTTAGCAGTTAAAGTACATTTAGATAATATAGGTAAGAAAAAAAAAGTAAATAGTATCAAAATAAAGTAGGTAAGTAGGTACCTACAATTTATTTTTCTTGTGTTATTATGTTTCAAAACATATCTCTTGATTTTTGCAGTTTATATCAAATAAACATCTTTACTAAACAACGGCACGGTATCTCTACACGACTACGGCTTCCAAAGATATCAAAGCCTGCGCAATTTAGTATTGTCGTGTACTGTATTGTTCTCATAGAGCATAGAGTACAGTTACCATAAAATTTAAAAAGCAATACTATAAGTAGTACGGGTGGCAACCCTAACTCCAGGCCAGTCGCCGACTCTATCTCCATGGCTCGCGGAGCGTACGGAACTAGCAATGACAGACGCGGTACCCAATTTTAAGCGAAGTTTCAAAGATTTTCACATATTATTATACATGTTGTTAGCTTACTCGAAGTAAAAGCTACCGAATGCCGAAACTCTCATCAAAATCTGTCAAGTGGTTTAGGAGGTAAGATGCTTCAGACAGATACACAGATATCTACAAAATATATCAAACGTGTTACATTTGAGGTAAGGTTATAAACGTTCCTGTCACTATTGCTGGTTCGTTTTTCGTGTCGTTTTATATGTAGGTATCAGACCGATTTTCTAAATGACATTTCTATCAAAATACTTCAAAGTTCATTACTAAGTTATGAAAAGATAGATTAATGAAATTAATAATATTAGAAGAACATAAAATTTTAACAAAATTACCATTATCATAAAGTTTGTTAATAATAATAAATAATTATAAAAAATAATCATAAATTGGAGAATTTATGTATTTGGATTTAGAAGATTAAACCCTGTGCAATAATAACTAAGTACATAAATAATAGCATGATTCCCTTAAAATAACTGGTGCCAGTAAGACCGAAATACAATATTTTTACCATTCTATACGTACGTTTTTGTGAAAATCTTGATTTTATAGAATTACGAAAAAAACATACTATATGGAATAAATATCTTAAATTTATGGAATTTTAAAAATATTTAGGTAGGTACTTACTTCATTAAATTATAAGTCTTATTTCGTAGATAATCATAAACAATTTGGTGATAAAAGCATAAAAATAAAATTCATAGATATATTAAATAATTATTACCTTAAAATAATAGTTCATAGATTATCAAAAACGTTGTTCATAGAATTATTAAAAATATTATGTAAATTCTAATAATATTTATTCACAACAGCAAGAAAAATAGAGTGATAGAGAAGAAGAAAGCAGTGTTTTTACCAAAGCACAGGAAGTCGGAAGCTGGCTACATTGCATAGAGACGCCAACCCGTGACATCACAACCAACGGATACACAACACGATATCCGGAATATACGATATTTTGATATCCATATACTCCGATACCGATATTTTGACAGATTAAGTTTTTTGACAGATTAACAGCCGAAATTAACATTGTATCTCCTATACAAGATTGAAATCGATCTTGGATTGCTGCCTATCTTTCGATCGATTTCCAATCTGCGTGCCTTCATAAACCCATCCACGGATCGGTTATTGGCACGTTTGACCCTAAAAATGGATTGTGATATCAATCCCAGATAGCAAAATTTGGATTGGATTGATTATTAATTTTGGCCGTAAATCTCAATTATTTTTTTTTTAGGTTACATGATCCAGTACCGATAAGTTTCGTCAGCCAGGGTTGGCCAGTGCGGTTACCTGGTGGCGCGGTCGGCGTCGCGTCCTTCGGGGCCTGCGTCTGGCTCTTGCCGAACGTCGTCAACGCTTCCGTAGACTCCCCGGTTAGCCAACCGGCCAGGAGCAGCGGCAAAATGGCCGCCGCCGCCTGTCCCCTGCACCACATCTCAATACGCCAAAACAAACGCATGATTGTCTATCCCTTCGACCTGGTTACGTTACGTTCTATCGTCACGCGTTCTCTGATCGAGTTTCAAACGCTGCCTTCTGATTGGTGGTACGAAATATAGATAGTTAAAGATGGTGGTTGTCTGCACTTGAATTTTTATTGTGCATCTACGTGTTTTTTTTTAATTTGCATCGATTAAGTGGTTCCAAAAAATTTGTGAGCCTTATTTCGTTTTGTGAAATACTTTTAAAATTGCAATATCATTAATTTTCGTTAACTCCAATTGTTGGTGTGGATTAGGTAAGCTAATCAATTTTGCAATCGATTTGAACGTACTCATGTTATATACTAATAATCCAATATTATTTTGTCGCATCACCAGTCCAAATTGGAAAACTTTGCTGAGTCAAAACTCGTAAGTATTTACTATTTCATTCGAATTTTTAGTAACTAATCCCTTATTTATTATTATACCAATATTTTTATTACTTATCCTGAATATATTTTTTTCTGTTGTATAAATTAAAGTTGTAACTTCCAGTGAAAACATTAGTTTCAGTTAAATGTTTTCTCTGGTTCAACTTGTTTTTCAATACTTTTGTGTGTATTTTTATACCTTTATTTTTTTAGCTTCGTATTTTTTATAGATTAATTTTAGATCTTTTTCTTACATCTGTTTTAGTGATTATTCTCGTGTTAAATAGTATTAGGCGTTGTGTCTTCAATGTCTTCAGATGTGGTGTAGGAACTTGATATGTCGTAGCGACAATCTGTTATTCGTTCGTGTTACCTGTGCCTTGAGTGTGAGTTTTTACGGCAATTTTACGCGCTCGACATAGAACGCGTTAGCGTGCGCTTTACGTGAAGATCCTGTGCAGCTCCCTTACCGGCGCGTTTATGAACGAAAGATCTTCATACAAAGCGTGCGTTGACGCGCACCTACTATGTCGAGTGCGTAAAACCTCACACTAGGCTGTAGTTAGCTGCCCAGTAACTGTAATGGTATGCAATGCGACACATTTAAGCCGTTATTGCAGCATGCTATGTTCGTAAGTCTGTTTGGAACATCATATTATGTATGAAACATTGATATTGGTTTTCTATTTGGAAGCTTAAGGTACACATAATTAGGCTGAAAATACGACAACGATTATTTGAAAATAATTGAAACTATAGTATAGTTAAAAAAAAACAAAAAATAAGACAATTTGGTTTACTAAGTCGATATAATAATTATGGCACCAATTAAATGAAAGCGTATTTTTTTCAAATGTAAAAAAATCGTAACCCCTTCTTGTTTATTACATAAAAAAACTTGAAATGGCAGTCAAGGCGCATATAAGCCCCCCGCTATAAAAATAAAAATAACGTAAAAAAAAAATGATATAATACGTAACTGCACCGGCCGTTGCTATTTAAAAAAATAAACCTTAAATAATTTGTATGTAAAATTTAAAATTCTAGCAGCTATGACATGCTGCACATTCCTAAGCGTAAAGTGTTTGTCTGTGTGCGATAACGGTCATTTTTCTATATGTAAGCAGCGTTAAGTCTCATTATATAAAAAAGGCTTACCGGGTGGTGCACTCGTCGTCGCAGCTTTTGGCGCGTCGGTGTTCGCTTTGCCAAAGGACGAGATGCCGAACCCATGGGAGGGGTGTACCAGCCAAGCGACAGTCAGAAGTAGCAGCCCTACCGTTTCTCGTTTGCACATAATATCGATTTTCATACGCATTGCTTGTGGAGTATCGATGTAGATTCGTATGTTTAGAACCTACCCTTCAATGTACACTTTCTGTAAGCTACCGTGAATAAATCGTTTGAGTTTGAAATGATTTTCTAGTACCAACAGATAGTGGTGTGGATTCTGAGACAAACTATACTAAAATTAAATATGACAGCTCCTTAAGTTATACTATTTTACTTGACAAAACAGAGTCTACATCGCGCACAAAAATTTTGAAAAATATATTTAGTCGGTACTAAAGTACTAAGACTATAATAGCCTAGAAAATATGAATTTACAATAACGCTAGTCTAAATTATGCCTTTCGGGTGCATACCATTTGAGAGGGGCGGAAATAACTTGACAGCTGTCAGATTTCGTTTTAAAATGTAGTCTGTGATTGTATTTATACCAGTAGTGTTGTGAAAGCAGTGTGTGAAAAAAATGTTAGTTTGAACCAGCAGCCTTATGAAAAATAGTGTTATGTTAAAAATGTAAGAGGTAAATATATTAGTAAACTTAAATAATTATGTAAGAGTTAACTTGTTATGACTGGTTTTTGGTTGGTTTTGGAAATCCTATTAAAACTGGGAAAATTGCAATTTCTAAGAATGTAGGTATTTGATAATAAAATCTAAATAGCACGATCACGTATGAACTTCTTTATATAATGAGACAAGAAAGGCTGCATTAACAAAAAAAAGTTACAATTTGTTCCTAAATTTATGATAATTAACGCAAGAAAACAACAAAATTTAGAATTCAAATCAAAATGCGTATTCACAGGCCAATTGTTGCGTATTTACAATTTTGAATAAGTAGTTTTTAAGAAAGTTGTCCCATTATATAAAATCTTACCCGACGGGGGCGTCGGCGACGGCAGTGGAAGGGGAGACTCAGTTTTAATGACTCCGAAAGCTGGGCTGAACGCCCCGAAACATTGTCCCGTTAAGTAAAAAGGAAGCCACAAAGGCACAATCATCATTCTAATTCGTGCAGTCCTCCAACGCATTTTACTCTTTTAACCACGAGCTGAAATTGTCATAAAAATTTAAAGTTACCTCTAAAAAACTTAATAGAGTAATTTTTTCGTGATGAATCAAGAAAATTACAATTGAATTGTAGAAAAAATTACAGTATGTACAAAATATTTACAATTGTACATGTTGGAATGAGAGTTAAAGGAAATATCTACAGATTTTTGTGAGATATTTTCTAAATTGTGCATAAAAAAGGGTAAGCTTTTATACAATGGGACAACTGTTTACACTTTAACATTATTTTAGACGTTTATATTATCTTAATGAATGACATTACGTGCGTGTGTGTGGGTACGACATCAATGTGAGAAAGGTTTTATTTGTGAAATTTTACGATTTACTCATTTATTCAGGTGTCTTTTTTTTAAGTCGAAATTAGTCCAGATACATGAAAAATCTATAAAAGATCTGACTGACTAAATGTCAACGGAAAATTGTTGTTTATAACTTTGACAGCAGATAAAATATATCGTTGTCTCTGTCTAGCACTAAACAAATCAGAAGAAAAGCAACATACTTTTATCTGTTGCCAAACTTAACAAACGTTCAAAAATGGGCAGTAAACAATAAAAGGCAAAATAAATCAAAATCCACACACAAATTTCAAATAGAGTGAGACGAGAATTCGATCATGCTCATTAACTTTCCAACGGATTTAACTATCAATGCAATCAAAACAGCATTTTTTTACTAAGATGTCACTTAAATCCAACATAAACTAATATTTTAAATCAGGAAAAAACTCAAAAGTAAAAATTACTAATGTAAATGTAAAAATTCAAGCGAAATAATACTCAAAAATAAAACCTTTCTCGTGTAAAGTGCGCTAAGGTAACAGTGGAGTCCCATCATATAAAAGGTTTACCGGGAGGCGAGGTCGGCTTGGCTGACGGCGGCGGTTTAGTGTTGGACACGCCGAAGGTGCTGAGTGCTTCCGAAGAGCTTCCGAAAAGCCACGCCAACACCAGCGGTATCAGAAAAGTGGCTGCCTGTCGCCGACACATCTCGAAAATTCGAAATAGCAACATTATCACTGTTTTTTTTTAATCTTGAATGTAATGGATATATAGTTATGGTTTTGACTTTGATTTTTATTTATGATTGGGCTTGTGATTTAGTGAAATGTATTCGAAAAAAGTTCGGTTTTAACGTTATTCTTTATCGCTAAAAGGATGTGATTTAAATAATATTATAATAGAGTTCTTAAAATAGTACATAAGAAAACTATTAACACATACCTACTCATATTTAAAATTTTACCGTTACCTACTCAGATAATTTAATGTAGGTATTGTAGTGTTTTAATATTTGATGTAGGTACAATGTGTGATATGAAAGTAACTGTATTGACTTTTATACTTTGAGACGTGGCGATTTACGTTCTTCGTCGTCTATGGATGGACAGACAGTTTTCGAATTTGGAACGGTGAATTGAAAAACCAGAAAAAAAAGAAAAACATTTCTGTTAACGACCATTATTATATAGGTACCTACCTCTTTATTGTCCCTAAGAAATATAATAATATAGGTACATTTTGCACATATTTTAGTAGAAGTTTTTTAACTTTGAAGTTTGATATCGAAGAGTTGAAGTAACAAACGAATGTTTTTCTTTTTAATTACTGGTAACATTTTATACTCCAGAGATAAAAAGATGTCCAAGTAAAATAGTAGGTAGGTAGGTACTAGGTAGGTACTCATGGTACGATAAAACAAGGTACTGCACTCAGAAGCAAGATACGTCATAATTATTCGTAGATACTAGACAGTGATTTGTGGATATGATAAAATGATACCGTTTTTAGGGTTAGGGCGTTTCGCGAATACGGTATAATTATCTACGAAGTACCTATCTTGTCTCGGAATGCCACACCTAATCACTATCATTAATTATATATGGTACCTTAGGTATACTCGTCAGAAGTTGTCAGTGGTCGAATCATAGTAGGTAAGTAAATAAGTATTATTGTACCATGGCACTACTTATTACAATAAAACATTATAAATAAATTAATTAAAACAAAACAAAAATCTAGTGAAAAATTTAGGCCCAACGAAAACCAAAATTTCGATGTAATAAATATTTGTTGCATCGAAATTATTAAAATCTGTTTATACATAACGCAACGTATTTACTAATAAAAAAATCGTTAAAATAAATTATACCTACCTAGGTATTGAAAATAATTTGGAATGGTTTTGAGAAAAATCTATTTCGACTCATTAGGTAGGTACTTAGGTAGGTACACCATCCAATTTGCAGGGCGCTAAATCTAAGCGCACTAAATGAGCAATTGTTACCATACATTGAAATAGGTGGGTATTTATTATTTGTACCTACACATTTTTACATTTTTTAATTTGTAAAAAAAAATATTCATAAATACTGGCATAATAATTATTATGATCGCCATTTCTGGCAGAATTTTGACAGGAATTGACTGCTATGCTGTCTTGCAAATATTGTACCAAAAATTGTTATGAATACATTAATTTCATTTCAAATAGGTAGTTAGGCAATAAAATCGCATTTTAACGAAATCGCATGCTAACTGTTAATAATTATATTGGTCAACATAATGTAAGAGGCGCTTAATATTAAAGTTTTTTGTAAAGTAACTAACCCCGCTTTAACACTAAGACTAAATCGGTGCATACAAGATTTTATCTCTCCTTCTCTCTAACCATTATACCTTTTCTGTAGAGTAAGAGAGACGTAAGCATGTACCTAAGTATGAACCTACTTAGTGTAAAAAATTTGAAACAAAATGGTGGCTGAATTATTTAGTTTACGTTGGGCCAAATTATAGTGCTACTTTACAATAAAAAACTAATTCTACACGACAAATTAAATTACATAGAATTAATTATACAATAAAATATACGTAATTATTAATGTGTTTCTACATAAATAGGTAATTAAACGTTATTCATATAGGAAACTGAAACTCAGATACGGTTTCATGCTTTATCGAATGATAGGTAGGTACTGTTAACCTTAATATTTCTGAGGCAAAATATTCCATAAAATAATCAAAAACAGAAACGCCCGATATTTTCATATAGGTACATATTTGAATAACATTTGACTTCGCTAAAACCTACAAAAAGCGTTTAAAAAAACGAGCTACTCTTCACATGAAAGAGAAAATAGTTTGTACTGAGTAAAAACTATTTTCAACCAATGGAAGCATTGGTTTACCACACGGACCATAGACAAAAGTGGAAGTGACTTAACTTGACATCTATATCGGGACCGTTGGCGCCAAAAAATTTAAAGTTAGGTACTGTATCAATAAAGGATTATAAGTCAACTGCCGTTTATTTGAAAATGTGTCTTATGTGTTAACTAATATGCTCGAATTTAATGTGCTCGAAAACTGCACATAAGACATTTTTCATTGTGTGGCGGACGTAGAGCATTACACAGTATGTAGTATGTACTATGGCAAAACTTGCGTTGGTTTTGAGCTACTAGTCAAATGTTTGGCACGCGCGGCCCGCCCACTTTGCACTTCCTATTGTCTATCTCTTTCGTGGTATACCAACTAGTATAGATTGTGGGACCAGAGAGTCGTGTCACAGCATTGAGATATAGACTACGTATAAAGAATAATTGACTTGACTACTTGATCACGATTGCTATAATATTGCCGTGAATTTCATAATGTATTTATTCAAAATAAAATACTCGACACTGGCTATATGCACAAATCGTGCGAAGCCATAACTAAAAAAATAAATAAAAAAGAGAAGCAATTCCAAACCAAAAACTTGGTCAAATGTCATTGATTTCTAAGTCGAAACAAAAATTATAACAGTGGGAGCATGTTCCGACTGAGATGTTTGCTGGAGCACTCAGCTCCCGTCAGTCTATACCTACACTTATTATATAGCAAGGTGTGTTTTCGACACTGCACTTCATTCGACCAAACCGATGGTTCATGATAATATTAGTCTTAGTACGTAGTAACTAGCGCCGTGTAGACTGAGACTTTTTGGGCCTAGTTCGGACTTTGACGCGCTATTGCTCGAAATCAAAGCTTTTATGGTAAATGTTTATACATTTTCCCTGCTCTTGGATTAAATACCAAAAGGTATGCGACATTTTCATTGCGCTTGTGTGCGTTTTGGATGAGATAATTCACATGGAACTCACGCACACATTGACAAAAAAGTGGCTTCACTTTTAAGTGAAACTACGCATGGAACTATCGTTCTCAGCGTTATTATTCAAAGGTACCATTAAATTCTATGTCAATGCCACATGGCTGAATTATCAAAAGCACAAATCCAACTAAATCCAATGCTTTCGAGGGAGAATAATGTAAAACCTTCACTCTTGTGTGACTCGACTCACTGGTTTAACTCGATCTATGTAATTCGAGTGAAATTACACTTCAAATCTTATAAATATAACGCCATCTTTCACTAACCACGTTACAAAGTGACACCTCTAAAATTTGTATGTCCTGAATAAGCTGATGCTTCGATCAGTTGGCGTTTCAACGAATCGATTTTCTTTATGACTCGAGATTAATCGAGACATTGTGGCCGAGCGGTATCTTGTCGGATTTCGACGCGTTAAGCCGTCGGTCCCGGTGGTCATCAGTTGATAGCAGTCTTTAAGTCACATCAGAAGCTCTCAGGTGGCCTGGTAAACTGATTCTAGACGCTAGCGCAGCCTCATACGACAAACATTTAGAAGACTTCTTAGATAGATTTTTGCGGTTCGCCAATGAATTTCTTTCGCGGCAATAATGACAGAAAATCTGTCGGTATTACGTACTTTACGGATTTTTCACTGAAACTGACACGCTTCCGAATTATGATGCGATCAATCGCCGTTATAAGAACGGGGAGTGAGAAGAGAAATATCGGCATAACGGTACGATATACCGCGTCGGTGTATTAGGGGCTTTAATTGTCACCCAACGGTAGGTGAAACGCTTAAGTTTAGGTGTCACTTTGGGTTCGTGAAAATGGGCCTTATATTGTTTACATGCGAAATATTTGGTATACAAAAAATAAACGGCTTTGGGAATACAAAGACTTGAGATATTATTATGAACCTTTACAGTTACAATTGAGCATTATTCAGCTTACTGTGCTAGTTAGTATTTGTGAAAAAAATAAAGAAAATACATGACTGTTTAGGTTGAACCTTGCGAATCAATTTTAATCTAAGTAGGTCCAGATCACAGATGGTCTATTGAGATGACAGCACCTGTCAATGTTCGATGACAATACCATAATATTAAAGTGTCAATTACTGATCTGACAGTGACGGAAGATAGACAGTAGGGGGGGGTTAAATCTGCTAATTTAAGAACGCTTCCATCGAACCTCAATGGCTTCCGAGCAGTTTGTGATATTTCATTTATTGCAAAATAATGTTCTTATTGATAAAAAAAAAATTACAAACTTCCAAATGCCACAAAATATTCCGAAGCCACTCCATTGAGATTCGATTGATGCGTTCTTAAATTAGCAGATTTGACCCCAAGTAGAGTGATAGTGTTGGGGCGCTTAGAAGAATTTAGGCTATAATTGATGTCCCACTGCTGGGCACGGGTCTCTGCCCACTTCTGGGAGGAGTATTTAGGCCATAATCCACCACGGGGACCCGGACTGAGAAGGTCGCATGACCCCAAAATAATTCTCGCGCCTGTGGCTACCTCACGACGTTTTCCTTGTAAAAGCAATAACATTATCTGCACTGAAGTGAAATAACGTAAGTGTTTTGTTTGTTGTAAATGTGTAGGTTTCCAATTATATCAAGCATCAAGTCTTCGTGTTTCCCGAAGCGATTTTCTTTATAAATACTTGTGCAAAAGCTTTACCAAGGTCTTTAGTGCGCGGCGGCGGTGAATACATGCAATTAATACTATAGTTAGAACTCGCTTGCACCTGGAAGTAATTGATTTACAAGCTATTAATTGTCTTTTATATTTAAAACAAATTCGTGTTAGTTACACCATTATTATAATATAACTTAAGAACGGCTGCAGCTGCACCGATGAACTGACAATAGAATTTGTTTTATAATTTGGATACGGGATATTTTGATTACGTGTTAACCTCCGTAAATATTCCATTTCCAATTATATACTTAATATTAATTCAAACATATACAGAACACTCTGAAACTGAATATCTGACACTAAAATTTAATAATCTACATACAAAAAAATCCAACTAAAACGACAAAAAAAAGCATTACATAACAGCACAAAGTAAAAATAATTACTAAAAAGTGCGTATAGCGTGCGCAAGCTTTAGTCCGATATTTTTAGGTCCGCTTTATTTTTCGACAAACTTTTTTTTTTAACTTTCGTTTTTAGTTATTCACTTGTTATTTTTTTTTTTACTTAATTATATTGGTGACTGGTATTAGGGTTAGTTACAATTAGTTCGGTGGTCTCTGCTCCGAGGTTCGCGCGGCACTGGCTCGAATACGAATCGCGGTTGCACGGTTGGAGCGCGTACAGGGTGCTTTAATTTTGATGCGGATATGTCAGAGTTATTACGTACTGTGATAAAAAAAGTGGTCTGTGAGTTTGATCGTTAATAATTATGTTTTAATAAAAAAAAAAAATGTGCCGCGCTGGGATTTGAGCTGCTAGGGAGTTCCCCCACTATGCTATATAATTACCCCCACTTACATAGAGTACCACAATAGAAAAATTAAATCTAGTTCTAACTTAGATAAGTACAAAATTTGACACTGATCTCAACCGACCCTACCCTACTCCTATCTTGTCCATCCAAAGGTTGTCTGGTAGAGTTTTGGTGGCAATGACGAGCTATCTATCACTCTACATTTTTATGGTTGTTTGAAAGAAAACGCTTTGAACGATAAGACAGCCCATTGTAATACCTCATTTTTACCGTTTGTGGTTTCGCTGTATCGTTTTTTTTTTGATGACCAATCTAATTCGAAGTAAGATATATAAATTGGAACACTCTGTAGCTATAGATTAAATTGGGGGGTTGTTTCCCCCCTCTCCTAATATAAAGCGGTTATCAGACGATCAAGCGGCTTGATAGAAAGCACGTTTTGCTTGAGTCAAACTTTTAGGCCGTTTACAATGTTGGCTTGAGTATATCTACGTGCTTGACCCATGCTTGATGTGTTTACATTTTTGCTTTAGGTAAGTAATTTTATTTTATATTTGTTTCTTCGTGTTATGTCATCTCCAACGGGCGTATTCAGAAGCACTGGCAGAGTCAACGGAGTTTCCTTCTCCTGTCCGAGAATCAATCCTGGATCAGTGCTTGAAGGAAAACAATAATTATCCTTTTCAAACTCAAACCATAATCAGGAATCTTATTTATTTATGTTATGTTTTATTGTTAAAGATTTAAGTGTTTAATTTGTAAAAGTAGGGTGCTATTGCCTATTCACAATAATAGCTTAAAGTTTGATGATTTGGATTGTACTTATATAATGTAGGTATATACAAAAGTACATAATTGATATTTTTCCTAGCGCTCGGCGTAAAGTTTCGACTGTACCTATATAATACGCGCCTGGCTTTCACGCATAGCGGGTTTTTTAATACTTTAACTAACTTTAGCTAAACTAACAGTGACTATCCCATCTGGTGTTAGGTGACGATGTAGTCGAAGTAATCATGCTCAGTCTAGATAGCTCAACCGCCTTTAGGCAAGGTTGGGTACGAAATGATAAAGCGCTTCTCATGCTTGACGGGCGCATCAAGCCGCTTGATCGTCTGCTAACCTCTTTGCTTGACAGCTAAGGTTGGTTTCTTTGTGTCAACTTCCTTACTTGATTATAATAATGTAGGGTGTAGGCTTCGCACCACGGCCGGTTCGTGCCGCGGTGCCAATCGACCCAGTATTCAATTTGCGTTGGTCTTTTCGCACCGCAAATAAAAATGAATTAAATACATAGGGCCGTATTAATAAATGAACCTCAAGAGCGCTACCAAGTGCGCTACCAGCTGATCCACACTCAAAATGTTATCTACATCTTGAAATCGTTGCTATTTAAATGGATATTGAGATGTAGCACTGGCTACTAGATACTGTCTTGTATGTGTCAATTGTGTCGTAATCGGATAGCACTTAACCGCTGAGTGTTATTTATTAATTTGCCAGCATGTAAGTTTCTGTTCCTAATCTACAACTTAAGATGTACTTATTAAATAGAACAAAAGAGCAAGTGCACACTGAAGATAGCTCTCAGAGCTAAGTTTTATTTATTAATACGGCCCTTAGTGTGTATAATGACTGAGTGTGTAAGATTTTGTTTCTTTTTGTGTAAAATCGCGGTGTTTTAGTAATGATGTCTTTATCTATCTTATTTCATGCAAATAAATCAAATGGAAGTGTAGGTAGGTATATACATATATAATATACGTAATAGTAGGTAATTTCAGAATAGTACCTAGTCAGGTCATAAATTCTGTCACATGTTTTATATAAAATAATTGAAACAAGTTTATTCATTATGTAACCATTTATATACCAAAATGAACTTAACAAAACATAGATTCTTATGACACTAAAGTTTATTCAAAATGACCTCCGTGATTTTGAATACAGGCCTTCAATCTGCGCGGCCAGTCGTCTATCGCAGCACGAACGAGGTCCATGTCAATATCGGCGGCTGCCTTAATCAAGGATGTCTTGAGTGACTCCAAATTGGGATGAGGCTTTGAGCACGCCTTTTCCTCCAAGTGTTGCCATATCTTGTAATCTAGCGGATTCAAATCTGGGCTGGAGGAGGGCCAGTCTTCGTGCCGGATGAAGTCGATTTCACGCGCCGTCAGCCAGTCTTGTGTGCTCTTCGCTCTATGAGCTGGCGCCGAATCTTGTTGGAATACCCAGTGCCTGTTATTAAACATGGTATGAGAAACAGGTTCCACAAGGTTCGTCAGGACTGTATTTTGATACACAACTGCATTCGTTTTTACACCTTTCTCACAAAAATGTACCTCTGTTAAGCCCCAATAAGACACTCCCAACCATACCATGAGCGAGGATGGAAAATGACCTCGTTGGACACGCGGAATACGGTTGCTCGCTTCTTCACTACTGTGTGCGTACACCTTATAATTTTGTTTGTTGTAGCTCTCTTCTACGGTAAAAATTTTTTCATCCGAAAAAAGAATTTCCCGATATTTTTTTCCCGCGTACCGCTTCAACAAAGCGCGGCATCTCTTCAGTCTCAGGTCCATTAGACGAGCATTCAAATGATGTCCTGTTTTTCTTCGATATGCCCGAAGCCCTAAGTCTTCATTTAACACCCTTTTCACCGTGGTTCTGCTTAATCCCATCTGAAGGGCCAACAGTTTCTGCTTACGTTTGGGATTTCTTTGAATTCGCGCCTTCACAGCTTTTATCACTGCTGGAGTCCTAACAGACCGAGGGCGACCACTTCTTGACCTGTCATCTACACTAGAGTCTTCATTGTATCGTTTGATGGTACGATAAACGAATCTCTTGGTTATATTCAAATTTTTCAGTATGTCAAAAATTTGAATTGGCGCGTAACCGCAACGATGCAACGCAATAACTGCAACACGGTCTTCTTTAAGCGTCCACTCCATATTTAAAAATGAGTAAAATTCTAAAAAGTATACATTTTTATTTTCATAAACAATTCGAAATTCGAATTCAATAAACTTTTTTGTGGCCAGCATTCTAAAAGAAAAGGTTTTACTGTGTGACAATACTTATGACCTGACTAAGTATAGTTTTGCATACTACGAAAGCATAAACGACGGCACGTACTTGTAACATTAGTAATTTGTTCAACAAGGGACGAAGACGTTCATTCATTCATTCATTCATTCTCAGTTTTTTTGCCTCCCGAGCGTAGCGAGGGGGCCATAGAAACGAGTAGGATGAGTCGTTTGAGACCCGCGTTCAACACAAAACTTTTCACGTCAAAATTCATTCTATTCACTACTACAGTTCTAAAGCTCTCATGTTAATTCCCAGCAGGATGTTTACAGTTTCGTAAAGAGTTTTTTTTAATTTTTATCGTTGCGATAACCCGCAGCGTATAGATACCAATTTTTTACCCACAAAATAAGAACTGTGTGCGACGCAGTTTCGATAAGGAGTTTGGTAGAAACCATTCCCGCGACTTCCTTCACGTGGACTTTGAATAGCCTAGGTGTTCGCGGCAAACAAATCGACGTCTCACCTAACCCTCGCTTTTTCTAACTCAATAACAAATGCACAAGCAAAATAATTAGGAACGCCAGGATTGAGTAAGTAAACGCGAGTGATACGACGTCGATTTTGTGGAATAAAATTTTAGAAACACGTTAACTCTAGTTCAAAATTTTGTAAGACGGTTTGTGTTGGACACAGAAAACAATGAAAAAATTAATACCTAGTTACTCTGTCTGTGACCGTCATGTATCCTTTACATAATTGATTAGATATTAATATACGTGCGTATTACATAAGAGGTGTTAGACTAAGTAGGTATAAGTGTTAGTTCATAAGTTCAAGTAAGTAGATAGTATGTTATGTAACTGAGCATTAGAATTACCTATATATAAGTGAGAGTCGTCAATGTCTACTTATTATTATGAAACAAATCAGTGGTTAATTTCCGACAAGATGGCCGCTTCTTGGTGTTTTTTAATAAACTTATTTTTAATTAGTTGTGTCGTCGGAATAACGCGCGGCGAAGATGGCGGTGCGCCGGAACGTAAGTCATTTAAGACTTGTTATTGAGTTAGAAAAAGCGAGGGTTAGACGTCAATTTGTAGTGAAAATATTTAGACTCATCTGTTCAACTCTAGTTTAAATATTTTGTGGTAAGACCGTAGTTTAGGACAGAGTTAAACAGATGTTTCTAAAATTATTTCCACAAAATCGACGTCTATCACTCGCGTTTTTTTACTCAATCCTGGCATTCCTAATTATTTTACTTGTGAATTTGTTATTGAGTTAGAAAAAGTGATGGTTAGACGTCGATTTGTGGGCAAATATACAGACGCATCTGTTTAAAACTATACCTATTTATAACATTATATATACTGATATTTTATGGATTGGAAGTTTTATTTATTCAGAAAATTACTTAGCGGTCATACCACAGATTTAAACAAGTGTTGAACAGATGAGTCTTAATATTTTCACCACAGATCAACGTCTGACCCTCGCTTTTTCTAACTCAATAACAAATTCACAAGTAAAATAATTACGAATAGAAGTTCTTAAACTTTCGCGAACTGAATACATGTTAATAATTAGTATTTTAACGGGTCTAATTCACGCACAAATTAAAATATATAATTTTGATATTAGTTTGTGTCTTATTGATGTTTGTGTACTTACTTATTATTAGGTAAGTCTTTTCGTGACCACGGCCGATTTAACTCGGTCGAAACATCGAGGTATGTCAAAAAAAAAAATATGATATTAGTTTGTGCGCGAATTAGACCCGTTGAAATACTAATTAACATAATTACGAATGCCAGGATTGAGTAAGAAAACGCGAGTGAAAGACATCGATTGTGGGACGAAATTTCAGAAACATTTCAAGTGTTTTTATAATACCGATCATGGATATACTAAACTGTGGATTGGTTTCCAGAGTTGCCTTGCAAGGAGGTGTTCCTGAACAGCAGTAGCCGCGGCTCGCCGTACTACTCTCTACAGGCCGACACCTTCGATCACTTCGCCCTGCGGAGGGACTCCTTCCGATGCCTCGAGCACCTCGAGGCGCGCGTCGGGATACAGGCGGACGGATACGTTCGCGTCTCGCTGATGGATAAAGAAAGCGAAGATCGCTCGAATATTATATATGGCATATGTACGAAACAGCACCTTGTTATGCTTAATATATTACTCTTTCGAAAACTAAAACAATACTAACACTAGGTAACACCCACTCAATGTCACAGCACACCTTTATTATAATATACTAGCTGCGCCGCGCGGTTTCACCCGTGTTTGGATAATATACAATATATCGTTATGAATTGTAACCTATGTGTTATTCTGATGTATAAGCTATATTATTGAAAAGTTTCATTAAAATCCATTCAGTAGTTTTTACGTGAAAGAGTAACAAACATCCATCCATACTTACAAACTTTCGCGTTTATAATATTAGTAGGATTTATAGGTACCATTGATATACTACCCAAAATATCGATGGTAAAAAGAGATGCAATGCTCTTTTGTGGCCATCCTTGTCGGCACGTTTATTTTCCGCAGTACTCAATCCATTTGGGTAGTATATCGATGATATAAATGTCGCTTATATTACAACACCGCAACGTGACAAAAAAGAGATGATGGACATTCCCGGTGATACAATTTTTGAATTCTTGTCTCTGATTAGCGAGTTTTCTTGTACAGTAGTACCCAACTGATATGGCTTACCGATGTACCTGCGCAGAAGATGAATTTTCAAAGCACGGGAAATGCTATTGACCGCTATTGGTCGGCAGCCGCCGCCATCTTAGCGATCGCCGCGTGGCATGAGTGAGATGGAACTAACAGCTGCAGTATATTATGAACCTTATAATAGTGAGCTTAGGTTGATTGTAAGTTTTAAGCATTCTTTCGTTAATCTTCGGACCATACTTTCTTTTCTGCGCGAACGAAGATTCACGACGCGCCATATAAGTTGGGTACTACTGTACGCTATTGGCTAGAAAAAACCGCGTTTTTTTTCTTTGTCCAATGCCATTTAAAAGTATTCAACGTAAAAAATGAATATTCGCGGTGGTGCAATATAAACGGCATTACTTGTCGCCCTTGTTTGTATCCCCAAAAAGGAAATACTTCATATTTCGACTACAATACAAACATTAAGGTCGATTTCGAACACACAAATTTATTTAAAGCTGATTTAGTAGATGTAGAAATCGGCGGTCGTTTGACAACGCCATCTAGTTTTGTCTGGGCGCAACATGTATTATCAGTACCTTTTTTATTCTATGCTTAGTTAGTATTAAGTTCTAATATTTTCTTGTTTCTTTTTCCAACAGGGATTGGATGGAGGCATAACCAAGTCACGAATTTATACAAGTTCATCAGCGATTCCCAAACTCATGAAACTATCCCCACTCCCGACATACTCTCCGCTACTGAGTTCAGATTCTTCTACGTCAGAATAGACAACGGTAAGCTGCAGCTCTTCTTAGATTGTGTTTACTCTAGGCCGGTCTAATAGGCAGAGAAGCTGGGTTTACATGTAAAGTAAGTTTTAGCAGAGAGAAAGCCAATTCCACTTAATTCATTTGTTTTCCTTGCTCTAATAGCGCACAAATCCATTTCAGGCACTCTGCAGTTCGGCAAGGAGGGCGAGAGCGCTCCGATGATATCTTACGACGACGAGGACCTCGAATCAGTCAACTACATACAGTTCTATGATGGCGGGGAAGCAGGAGCCACAGTCCGCTACGACTGTCCTTCTGCTCTTTAACATAGGGGTATTTATAATTATAGAGGTACCAGCAGACACGGCCACGCGTTGCTGTGGCTAAGGTTTATGTTATTGCGACTATAAATTGAGATGTAAGCTACCCTATGTCGTAGACCTCGCGATCAGAGATACTCCCCTCTGATGGCGAGGTCCTGTTCACAGAACCACAGTGTAAATTACTTAAATGTTGAATGTTCGGTGTGCCTGTGCGTTCCAGCTGCCCCGGGGCGGCTGTCACCTGCCGCCTTCGTCCGCTGCCGGCTCTTCGGTGTTCCGCAGTGGAACACCCCCGCCCCCGGCTGAGAACAATCCGCTTTGAATATCTAATACTTTTTAATTAATAATATCTGTTAAATAGTATAATATACCTACTCAAAATAATAAACAAATAAAAATTAAACCGACTTGATTTTTATTTTAACTCCGAACTAAATCTTTCTAGAACATGGAATTGATTTGCGATAAGTAATGTTTAGATCGATGTATCAGGATAATCCTAAGCACGTGCCTGGCCAAGCAGCTATTGTATACCATGATAACGATAACCCTACGCTGTCGGCTCATCGCAAGCTCACGCCATGACGGCCATGGTGCTGTTGCATGGCAGCCATGGCTGTTCATGAACCGTGATAGTTAAGACAGTTGAAATTTACAGAGATGATGTATTTCTGTTGTCGCTATAACAACATAATTATACTAAAACAATGTCAAACCTTTTCCTGCTAGCATAGGTATAGTTGCTAAAAGTTCTCTCGTAGACTACTATTCGGATGTTTACTGTAGCTATATCTAAGTATTTCAGAATGTTTTTTTGTTCCTTATCGTTACGATAACCCGAAGCGTACTGTTCGCAAAAACATGAACTGTGTAAGACGTAGGTACGATAAGCAGTGTGCTAGTAGCGTTTCCTGCGACTTCGTACAGACCTATGTGAGCTTCAAGAATCCTAGTCGCTTGGTATCCCACAGATCCTAAGAATGTATGGCATTGAAGCCATCAAGAGCCTCGACAAAGAAGAATGTGCAGAGCTGCCGATGAACGACAATACTAGTGGTAGACTGGTAGATTTAACTGCAACCCAACGCTGGGAACTCCACACAGATGCAGCGGTTTTCAAGTATTTATAAGTTTATTTTGTTTGTTCTGTAATCTGAGTTTTTGTATCAACCTACTAATAAACATACAATACATTACGATACGTGTCACCTAAGCGGTCTTTTATTGCAGTCATCTCAAGTGTTAATTAGCTTTGGTCCAGTACCCTCGCTACGATGAGTTACTTTTTTTTTTTTTTTTTTTGTTTTTTTAAAAACGTAGCCCCACACTAGGATTTCTCCTGTATCGTGGGTACCGTTTACAGACATATAATTTCACATACACATCACACCCAGACCAGAAACATATATTTGTGGATCGCACAAATATTCGTTCCAGGCGGGAATCGAACCCGCGACACCTAGCGCAGCAGTCCGATTGCTCAGCCACTACGCCAAACGTGCCGTCAACCGTGCCGTACTAACTTCATATAGGCTACTTTGCAGACCGCAAAGCGTGACCTAAAAGCAAGTTTAGGCCTTACTGTGCTATAAAGTATAAGTTTCAGATACCCGTCATTATATTAATATAGGTACCTACCTATATATTAGGTATTAGTGACTGTTTAGTATAATTTATCATGAAGTTAATACTCAAAGGCAAAGTCAAATCATTCATTTTAAATAGGCAATAAAACCGTAGGTACTTTTACAAGTCAAATATTAATTCACACTTACAAAAAAAAACAAAACAAAATTATAATAATTAGATTTAAATTAACGAGTAATTCTGATTGTATACTTACCTAATTATTATGTAACTACGATAAAAATAAACCATAAACTATTATGTATAGACAGACGTCATAATATTATTTACTTTGAATCATTGTATGGGTCAGTGGTTAGGGAGATATCAGAGTTATCAGATACTGTATTGGTGTAATGTGTAACTATTATGTAAATATGCAAATTCGTCAGTGTTTAGTCGTCATATTTAATTATTAGCAATTTTATTCTTAAAACAAATCAGTGGCTCGCGACAATAATGTATTTTAATTGCCATTTTTTAATCAAATTAAGTTTTATTAGTGTTGCGCTCGGAATTTATAACAATGAATATAGCAAAGTGAATGAATCAAATTTAGAAACAAAACTGAATCAAACTTTACACAGATTACAAATGGAAATATTAGATCGTGTCCTTCCATACGTAGACAACAAAACGACGCCATTAAACAATAAACTTGATGAAACATGGACGAGAATCGATGCATCATTCACGAACATCACTCAAATGTTGGAAGCGTCCATCAAGAAATTGGACGAAAAAATTACACAGAGATTAGACGATATGATGACGGCACTGCACAAAAACACAACGGCGGGTAAGTTAGACAATTTGATAGTATAATTAAGTATTAACTGGCTAAAAACAGGTCTAATTCGCGCAAAAACAAATATCAAAATATATATAATTTTGACATACCTCGACGTTCATCCTTTTTTCAAACTCAAACCATAATCAATTACTGTTTAATTTAATTTATCATACTTTACGTTTTTATGATTCTCTTTGTTAAGGAGAATTATTAGCTGTTTGTCCTGTAAAAGTGCGATTTAATTGCCTATTTACAATAAATGCTTTGACTTTGTTGCGGCCGAGTTACATCGACCGTGGTCACGAGAATACGATAATTGAGTAGATGCATAATTATATGCATAGTCCGTCAGGGACACACTTTTTTTTATTCTGTTAGCGTTTGTAAGTCATAATTATATAATACTAGCTGACCCGACAGACGTTGTCCTGTCATTGTCTCCATGGGAAAAGCTTCCTCTCCTTCTATATCTATCTCTTTCCCTCGCACTCTTCTCTCTTCCTCTCCCTCTGTCTCTCTCCCTGCCCCAGCTGTTAAACTGAGTGACAGCTGTCAACTGTACAACCCGATTTTATCAGATATATTTTTCCCAATTTCTTTTTTTTTCCCGTGGTAACGGGATAAATAGTATATCCATCTCCTAGTTTTCAGCTACCTTCCTACCAATTTTCAGCCAAATCGGTTCGGCCGTTCTTGAGTTATAAAATGTGTAACTAACACGACTTTCTTTTATTAATATAGACTAGCTGACCCGGCAGACGTTGCGATCATTCTTCTCACTCTCCCTCTATCTCTCTCCCTATTCATCTATCTATCTCCCTCTTCTGCTATCTCTTTGACTGCTCTATAATAATATACTGCCTGGAAAGGAATCCAACGCGAGTGATAGGCGTCTATTTTGTGGTACGAAATTTTAGTAACACTGTTTAACCTAGTCTAAACTTTTGTGGTAAGACGGTTTTTACTCATGATAACCTTATATTATTTACAAAATTATGAACAATAGCAAATTAATAATACCTATATAATTCAACCTGTAACTGTCTCACTGCTGGGCAAAGGCCTCCCTCACTTTCGTGAGGAGGGTTAGGCCATAATCCACCACGGGGGCCTAATCCGGATTGGTGGAAAACATGCGTCCGAAATAATTCTCGGGCATGTCCTCACGATGTTTTTCTTCACCGAAAAGCGAGTGATAGTTACGAACATATGTTTTAACAAGAAACACATTGGTACGTGCACGGACTGGGATTTGAACTAGCCACCTCCGTTTTGGCAGGCGAACGTTCGCCCACTAGGCTACCACGCGTGATAATTTATTGGTTGCAGAATTGCCTTGTGAGGAGGTGTTCCTGAATCGCAGTAATGCCTACTCTCCTGTCTACTCGCTCCAGTCGCTCGCGCACTCCGCGCTGCGGAGGGATTGCGACGGACGCCTCGCGCACCTCGAGGCGCGCGTCGGTGCAGAGGCGGACGGAGTTGTACGCATCCTGCTAATGAATAATGGAAGCGAAGTGGCCTCGAATATTCGATATGTCGTAGGTGGGTACCTTGCCCATGTATGTACTACCCAAAAGGATTGAGTACTGCGGTAAAAAAATGCCAACAAGGATGGCTACAACAGAGCTTCGCATCTATTTTTCGCCAACGCATGTTGCAGCCATGACTCACTAAAACAAATGCCAGTAGAACAATTATTTATTTTAACTATTTAAGTCTATCTAGCAAAATAATGAAGACAATGTGCTAATTTGAGTAAAATCGGTTAAGTAGTTTAGGAGTCCACCGCGGACAAACAACGTGACGCGTTATTTAATCATATAATTATTATTAAGATAAGATTTTTAAGTTAATTGTTTAGTTTATTTTCATCAGGGATCGGGTATAACAGTAACCTAGCCACGGATTTGGACAAGTTTGTCAAGGGTCGCTCCACTGTAAGTCAACGCATCCCCACTCCCGATATACTCTCCGCTACTGACTTCAGGTTCTTCTACGTCAGAATAGACAACGGTAAGCTGCATCTCTTCTTAGATTGTGTTTACAGACACATCTCTGGCCGCTATAGTTGGGAATTAAGTCTGGGTTACATGTAGAGGCCTATGTTCAGCAGTGGACTTCTTCGGGCTGAAATGATACATGTAGAGTAAGTTGTAGCTGAGACAGAGAGAGAGAGAGAGAGAGAGAGAGAGAGAGAGATAGAGCAGCAGAGCATAGGCGTAGCGTAGCGCGTAGGTGTAGACTTTACTAAGTTTATAAAATACTACGGTAGTAGATGGCCATGCTACACACGATCAGACACCGATCTCGCCGGCGAGGTCGACGACCCCACACAATTAGATTCTCTCCAAATAGTCAAAGAGATAACAACATTATTAGGGCCCCCGGGATCACTACTAACACTAGCGATCCAGGGATGTTGCAATCCGTCCCCCGTAGTCCTGACGACGGCCCAAGCCGAGGTTCGTACCCAACTGGGTGCCCTTGAGCTAGTCGCCTAAACATTAATTCTAGGCAGGACGCCTTCTGCGCTTTGCACAAAGCGGCTGTGCGCACTCTGCGCACGCCCCAAAACTCCGGTGACGCTGTCAAGGTCGGTAGAGACCAACAGCATACATTCACTCAAAAAAAAAATTACATTGCGACGCCACACACATTGTGTAGAGTAGCCATTTTGTGCACATAGCTCAAGATAATTACTATTATACATAGATAGATAGAGAAAAGCTTTCCGCAAGAAAACAGGTGAAGTGAGAGCAAAGCAGGGCAGAGAGATGTCCAGCACCATGAAGCATAACTACTATTAAGCGACTTCAAAAAGGAGAAGGTTCTAAATTCAACTGCATATTATGTCGTTTGTCTTGCTCTAATAGCGCAAAAATGCATTGTTCAGGCACTCTGCAGTTCGGCAAGGAGGGGGACAGCACTCCGCTGATATCCCACGACGACGCGGACCTCGGAGCCCTCAACTACATACAGTTCCACAACCGCTGGGGCACCAAGACAGCCAAGATCCGTTTCGACTGCTGTTAAAATAATATTGAGGTAATATAGCAATTTCTGTGTGTTTGCATCCTACAATGGTTAATGTAACTCAATCAGAAACTTATTTAAAACCAGGCAAGTTCCAGGCAATTCGTTTTACGGCCGTAAACTGAATTGTTCTTTTTCGTATTAATTTGCATGAAATGTTATATGCAGATAGTTAAGACTTAAGAGAGATAATATAGGCTACAAGTCACCATCATCATCATTATCATCATCACTATATATTTCACTGTCCATCAGTGCGAGAATAACTGTGAAAAACTACCTAACTTCGGTATTTTCTCTGACACAATGTTACAAGTCGTATTTTGACAGCCACGGCCCTATAGGTGTTGTAGGTAGGTATGTGAAACGCAGATGAAACCGCGGGGCGCAGCTAGTATTTAATGTATATTTTTTGTTTTACATACAATGATATTAATTAGGTATTCAAACAAAACTCTATTTTAGAAAGCCTAGGTGATAAGGTACTATTTCACAGTTTTTATCCCACTGTGTATTATGTGTTAAGTTGGGGTATAAGCTAGTTGTGGCTATTAATTTACACATAAGATATAGATAATAATATACTGTGGCGGGCTTTTTTGTAGGACTATTTAAGCTAAACATTTCCATAATACATTTTATACATTACATAATAATATGTGTAACTGTAGCGGTTTTGACAGCGCACGCCAGAATAGCTCGCAGATGGTAGATTTTTTCCTACTTACTTGACACTTATCATCATAATATTTTGGACAATTCACACAATATCTTTATAAATTATTGTAGCCTATGTGTTATTCTGATGCATAAGCTATATTATTGCAAAGTTTCATCAAAATCTATTCAGTAGTTTTTACATCCATCCATCCATCCATCCATCCATACTTACAAACTTTCGCGTTTATAATATTAGTAAGAAGTAAGATGTATATATCTATAGACACGCGGTACCGTATCAAACCACGACTTACAGACGGCGAGCGGTACTGTGTAGGGATGTATGGATATTACGAATATTAGCATTCGCATCATGCGAATGCTAATATTATATTATATTATATTATATTATATTAGGAATAGGAACAGATGGAAATGGGAACAGATGGGAATAGGAAAAGATTGGAATAGGAACAGATGGGAATGGGAACATATGGGAATGGGAACAGGTGGGAATGGGAACACATGGGAATAGGAACAGATGGGAATGGGAACAGAATGGAATGGGAACATAAGTGAATGGGAACACATGAGAATCGGAATAGATGGGAATGGGAACACATGGGAATGGGATCAGATGGGATTGGGAACAGATGGGAATGGGAACACATAGGAATGGGAACAGATGGGAATGGGAACAGATGGTAATGGGAACAGAATGGAATGGGAACATATGGGAATGGGAACACATGAGAATCAGAATAGATGGGAATGGGAACACATGGGAATGGGATCAGATGGGATTGGGAACAGATGGGAATGGGAACACATAGGAATGGGAACAGATGGGAATGGGAACAGATGGTAATGGGAACAGATGGGAATGGGAACAGATGAGAATGGGAACACATGGAAATGGGATGAAATGGGAATAGGATGAGATAGAATGGGAATGGGATGGGATGGGATGAAGTCGTTCAAGTCAAAGTCGAAGTCGTTGAAGTCAAAGGCGTCAAAGTGGATGTCAAAGTCGAAGTGAACGTCGACGTCGAGGTTGAACTTGGTAGAACTTGCTTGGTGGAACTTGGTGGATTCTGGTGGTTTTCCATAATATTATGCTACAAAGTTTTACCAAAATCCATTAATATCTATCAAATTCTGTAAAAATCTACCAAGTTATAATATTTTTACCAAAAGTACTATTTACTAAGTGTTGAATGTTCGGTGTGGCTGTGCGTTCCAGATGCCCCGGGGCGGCTGTCACCTGCCGCCTTCGTCCGCTGCCGGCTCTTGTTCCGCAGTGGAACACCCCCGCCCCCGGCTGAGAACTCCGCCGCGCATGAAACGAGAACCTCGGCCGGAACATCCTGCGCACTCATCTGCAGAACTAGCGGCGAGCGGTGGGGGCGGAGCGCGAGCGCCAGGCGCCGGGTTCCAAACCTCGCCCGCGCACCGGCAGACTCGCGCCGGCACTACCGCACTACGCACTAACAACCCTGTGAATCTCGTTTAACAAATCATAAAAAAAAACAACAATAATATGATATAAAGTAATAAAATAGTGGAATATTAACTATCAGTCAACATATTGAATGATGAACAATTATAAACTCCTCTCGGGAGCGAGGGAGCCCCGAGCCCAGCAGTGGGCAAATGGGCAGATAGAGGCTGGTGATGAAGCTAAATAAATTCTACTATGAATAATACCTAGACCTACTTAATACTTAGGTTGTACTTAATATATAATTTTTCAAATAAATTGTAGGTTTGCATTGTAACTGTTATAATTTTCTATGGAACAACGATTGGTATCTATAATGTAGGTCATTGTAGCCAAAACAATAAATAAATGTTGGGAACCATAATAAATAAATCCATTTGATTTTCATTTCGACTCCGTACTTAGTAATACTAAAACATGACAGTGAATACTTCGGAGCTGTTAAAATAGAGTCAAGTAGGTACTGTCCACCCGTTCAAATAGTGCATTCGCGACACTGACCTGTTTAGTACTACCTACTTACATTAAAAACAGGTAGGTAGGTACTTAGTGAATCCTGCCTTTTGTTGTGAACTGGGCACCATAACCGTCTGTATTACCTGTTAAGTTTATTAATTATATATAATATATAAAGTCAAAGTCAAAGTCAAAGTCAAAGCATTTATTGTAAATAGGCAATTAAATCGCACTTTTACAAGTCAAACAAAAGTTACAAGAGAATCATAAAAACATAAAGTATGATACATTAAATTAAACAGTAATTGATTATGGTTTGATTTTGAAAAAAGGATGTTTCCTTTTCAAGCACTGTACCAAGATTCTGGACAGGAAAAGGAAACTCCGTTGACTCTACCAGTGCTTCGGAATACGCCCGTTAGAGAAGACAGCACCAAGAAACTCTACGGGGATGTCATTTTTTAACTTATTATTTTTCAAATTCTTTTTTCAGTCATATAAATTAACAAACATACAATATATAGATTAACACACACGAACAAAATAATTCATAAAATTCACGTTAATTATTATTATCATGGAGCTGGGGACATTGAGGCCATGCATTTTTATCTTTAACATAGTCATTAACAGTGTAATAGGCTTTCTTGATGAGATTAACCTTGATATACATTTTAAACCTTTGCATGGATAATTGATCTATTCCTTCTGGTAACTTATTATAAAAGCGTATACAGTTCCCCATAAATGAACCATTAACCTTCTGCAACCGAAATCTTGGTACATTCAGTTTATTTTTATTTCTAGTGTTGAAATTGTGCACGTCACTATTTTTAGTAAACGTGTTAATATTTTTACGAACATACAATAAGTTTTCATATATATATTGGCAAGCCACTGTAAGAATGCTGATGTCTTTAAACCGTTCCCGGAGAGAATCGCGGGTTTTCATATTATATATCGAACGAATTGCTCTCTTCTGTAGCACGAACACTGATTGAATATCCGCGGCTTTGCCCCACAACAGAATGCCATATGACATAATGCTGTGAAAGTAACTAAAATATACTAATCTTGCAGTGGCTTCATCAGTAAACTGTCTGATTTTACGTACAGCAAAAGCTGCAGAGCTCAATCTTCCAGTTAAAGATGATATGTGAGGACCCCACTGTAATTTTGAATCTAAATTAATTCCCAGGAATATAGTTGAATCTACCTGGTCTATAGCCTCATTATTAATTAAAATACATGAATTTGTGGGGTCTCTTTTAACATTGGGCAGCGAGAATTTGACACATTTAGTTTTTTTAGAATTTAGCACTAAATTATTGATCGTGAACCATTTAAGAACTAGCGCGATTGCCTTGTTAACATCGTCAAAATTGTTCTTAGTTCTGTCAGTCTTAAAAATAAGTGACGTGTCATCAGCGAACAAAACAATATCACATAAGTTCTTTACAAAAAAGGCAAGATCGTTAATATACACCAAGAACAAGAATGGCCCCAGAATTGAACCTTGAGGAACACCCATTGTAATGAGAGACCCAGATGACTTAACTCCATTTATATCCACTTTCTGGATTCTGTTACTGAGATACGAGAAGACTAGATCGAGAGCTTTCCCATGAACCCCGTAATGTTGTAATTTAGAAATTAATGTTTCGTGACTAACGCAGTCAAATGCTTTGGATAGGTCACAGAAAACACCAATAGCATCCTGTGACTTCTCCCAAGCATCGAAAATATGCTTTAAGAGCCTTATCCCTGCATCTGTGGTGGAACGGCCTTTAGTGAAGCCATATTGTTCACTGTGAAGCAGACCGTTCAAATTAAAATGAGTCAGTAATTGATTAAGAATAATTTTTTCAAAGATTTTACTAAGAGCGGGAAGTATTGAGATTGGTCTGTAATTAGTAGGATCACTTTTATTGCCGGATTTATACAAAGGTATCAGTTTACTATATTTCATTACGTCGGGAAAAACTCCTTCATCAACACTCATATTAAAAATAACGACCAAGTATGGGGCAATTGAACTAACAATACAAGTTAAAATTTTTGTTGATATTCCCCAAAGATCCTCGGTGTTTTTAATATTAAGCAATTTAAAAGTCTTAACAATCGTGTCTACATTAATATGTTTGAATTTAAATACATCATTACACCTTTCAACATTATTTTGTAGTAAGGAAGCAGCCTCAACCGGGGATGGATGTAACGACTGAGTAGTAACTATAGGTATTTTGGTAAAAAAATATTCAAACGCATTGGCTACTTCGCAATCATTAGAAATTAATTTTTGGTTTATATTTAAAACAAATTTACGGTCCCGAGGCTTAATTTTGCCGGTTTCATTGTTGATTATTTTCCACGTCGTTTTGATTTTGTCTTCAGATTGCTTAATTTTTCTACTCAAGTGAAGAGACTTCGCGGTACGGCATACAGATTTGAAAGTCTTTGAGTATTGTTTCACATAGTCTAAAAATTTAGTGTCATCTGCATTTATACTTTTTTGTGAATATAAGTCATACAATTTATTCCTGCTTTTATAGATACCCGGTGTAGCCCAGTCGCCATCAAATCTCGCCTTGATTTTACCTCTACATGTTTTCAATTTAAATATAGCGTTGAACTGTTTATCTATCATATTGAACAAGGAATTGCAAAGTTCATCTGGATTCTCAACGAACGGTAGATATGTAAGTTGCTTAACAATGCCTTCTGAAAACTGTTCCATACGGTTGGTGGTAATGGGTCTGTAAGTAAACTCCGGGGAGATTTTATTTGATCTGCATGGAAACACAGTGCTTTGGCCACAATGATCCGAGCTAAGCTTGTCACATATAGCCATGCTTTGTGGTTCACAGTTACAAAAAACATTGTCTAAGCAAGTTGCAGAGGAGGTTGTGATTCTAGTTGGCTGATAAAAAAGATTTTTTAAGTCAAAGCACAAAAATAAATTTAGTAATTTATCGCTCAATGGGCACTTATCAAGAATATTAACATTAAAATCGCCACAAACGACTAGGTATTTTGAGGTATTAAATGATTTTCTCAAAACATCTTCCATAATGGACTCAAATGCGTTGAAGTCAGCTGATGGGGGTCTGTATACACAAACAATTATATGCTGCTCCAGCTCTACACATGATAACTCTATAATTCGTTCGACAGACAAGGACACTATGTCCTTTCTCTCCTTAAATTGGCAATTGTTTACTACATAAATTAATGACCCGCCGTGAATAGCTTTTTCCCTAGTGAAAAAACTTGCAATTTGGTAATTCTTAATAGGCGGTAACAAAGTATTTTTCCTGAACCAATGTTCAGTTACACACATAACGTGAATTTTACAAAAGTCTAAAAATAGTTCTAATTCTAATGCTTTGCTGGAAAGGCCTTGAATATTCTGATGGAATATATGAATGGTACCGGGCCTTTCCATTGTCTTAGCGGTCAGTTTAAATCGGCTGACCTAGTCATCCTACCTATATCCCGATTATTACAGCTATTAGCTGTGGGCTGGTCAATGTGATCAGTTATACTATGTATAACTGGATCATGTATATTGAATGCTAACAATTTAGCAATGGTCATTTTGTCTTTCTTGCAGAGATACAAAGTATTCTTTGTCAAAATAAATCTACTTGTAAAATTGTTAATTTCGAAATATAAAATGTCACTTTGACGACATGTCAAATTATACAATGTCAGGTTTAGGTTATGAACATGACTATTTTGAGTGGGACTCATTTTGTTTGAGTAAGGAAGTGAGCAGATAATTATCTTGCCTATACCTTTCCTTTCTATGTCTATGAGGGTCTCAATAAGACATACAATATCACATTTATTTATAGCTAAACTATCTCCTAATAGTACCACAATGTTGGTATTTTTATCATATATATTGTTTTGAATTTTTGATACTAATTCTTTTATAGACATGCCAGAGAAACTGTTGTTGCAGACTGATTGTGTTAGGCAGTTTTGTATTAGGCTGCCCATGCCTACTCCCAATTGATCACTGAAAACCACAGTTTTCCCAGTGCACTCAGACTGAATTTTTAAACAACCTGAGTCCACCGGAGAAACATCTGGACAATGGGAGAAAGGTTCGTGCATAGGTGACTTGTGCTCCGGAACCAGGCATGGGGGGCTACTCTCCACTGAAGGTGTTATAGAAACTCCAGAAGGCAAGCTGGAGTCTTCTATGCTGTCAATGGTTGTTGTGCATTTATCACAGCTGCGACTTTGGTTCATCAAGCATGTCATGGCTGCTATATGTCCCTTAATTTGTTTCTTTGAAGTTTCATATTTGCCACTAATGTCACTTAACTGCTTTTGTAAGCATTTGATTCTACTGTCCATATAATCTATTTCTCTATTATTGCGGCCTAACAAATTATAACATTCCTCTAGTTCTGTATGCAAATTAATTTTTTCCTTACAAATGTTTGTACATTTAAAGCATTTTTTGTACGTTTTTAACATGACTGCGGTTCTTTTTAATATTTTATTAATCTTTATATACTTTTTAAGCTTATTGGACCCCCTGATGCAAACTTTATTATTACAATTATTATGCCCCAACTTAGGTGAGGTGAGGTCAACTATTGGTATACTGTTACATTCTATTGGGTCTTTTGTACTAGTTTCAATATATATATATATATTTATATATTATATATATATATGTATAGTTAAAAAAGTGCATTTATCTGCTTTTACCCGTTAAGCAGACGGTATGAAAAAAATACTTAATTTACTTACATCAGTGTGCCTAGTGTGAGTTTTGACAATTTCTTTACGCGCTCGGTCCGTTTGGCGTAAACTTGAAATTGTATGGAATAAGAGCAGCGCCATCTAGCGACTGACTGACTGACGCTGGAAGAATAATTATTAGAATGGTACCAGTAATACCGGTGTTGATGTACCTCCTACGCAGCAATAAACTACCTCTTTCTAGTATACCTATCACTACAGTCTAACATGTTTACTGTTCCGAGCTGCTATAATAAAACAACCATTCCTTATTTTGGTTTTCCCGTAGTCGGGTTTTTACTCTAGAAGGCCTATCTAACTATAGGTTAATGTTCAATTCCAGATAATATGATGACTACGAGCATATATAATGAAGAGTCGGCATGTTGTAGTTATAGTGAAACAAGGCAGTGACTCGCAACCATGAGTGCGGTGTGCATTTTGTTGTTTAAATTCAGTTTAATTAGTGTTGTGCTCGGAGTTGTGAATGTTCAAGAGACACAACATGTGAACGGAACGGGAAAAGAAGACGGAGTTTTGGGGGCAACAAAGAGTTATCTATCTATTCTTTCTACACTTTTTAATGAGTATTGGAACGAAGTTCCTTATGGCGTGTTATGAAAGGGGGGGATAGACGGAAAAAATTCTCACGAAAAGTTGTAACGACACTTTTTGCTATAGTAAGCTATTGTAAGCCGTGCGGCGTGCGCATGTTTCTCTGTCTGTTTCTCTCTCTCTCTCTCTCGCTCTCTCTTATAGAAAGCAAGCCAGATATTTTCATTTCTATTTCGCATTGAATTATTTCTAAAATTTTGCCTATAACTGATTAAGTTTATATCACATTATATTTGTTAATAATAAAAAAAAATATTATTATAACTTTAAAAAAAAATTACAATTCCTTCACTAATTAATTAATCGAAAGGAACTTCGTTCCATCCGGGTGTCCCTAGACACCTCTCAACTTTTTTTTTTTTATCAAAATGTTAAAGAATAAGTAGTAAAACGTGACTTTGTTTCCAGCATTGCTTTGTAAGGAGGTGTTTCTGAACACAAGCAACACCTTGTCTCCGTACCAGTCGCTGCAGTTCCTCACCCACGCCGCGCTGCGGAGGGACGCCGCCGGCCGCCTCGCGCACCTCGAGGCGCGCGTCGGTATACAGGCGGACGAATACGTGTCTATCCGGCTGATGGATAAAGGAAGCAGCCTAGACTCAGATATTCTATTTAGGATAGGTATGTAACCTAACTGCCTCAATATGCTCTACAACACCTCTAGAACTAAAACAATAATTACACTCATTCAATGTCACAACCCACATCCGCCCAGTGCTGGGCACGGGTCGCGCTTCACTTCCGTCAGGAGGGTTAGGCTGTAATCCACCACGGACGCCCGGACCGGATCGGTGGATATCATACCTCTGAAACGAATACTATGTCTGTGCGATGTCACGATGTTTTCATTCGCCACAAAATTATTGATTACAACTGGTCCATGTTGTTACAAGAATCACGTTTTATGGCCGCAATGGGATTTGAACCAGCACCCTTCTACTTGGTAGATCTCCCGCTAGGCTATCAGTATCACCACATAAAAACATAATTATTGAAGTTGTAGAATTCGGTTCGAATCCCATTATGTTTATAACGTTAATTAATCATTATTAATAATGTTTCTTGTTTAATTTCTACAGATATTGGATGGACGTATAACCAAGTCACGGATTTAGACGTTTTAGACATGACCATGAATAATCACTCCTCTCATCAACGTGTCTCCACTCCCGGCATACTCTCCGCTACTGACTTCAGCTTCTTCTATGTCAAAATAGACAACGGTAAGCTGCATCTCTTCTCAGATTGTGTTGAGAGAGAGAGAGAGAGCGAAGCTTTTCCACTGGAAGACATGCAAAGCACGAGCCAAGCCACGGGGCAAAGAGATGTCACGGCACCGAAACCATAGCTCCAAAAGCAGGAAATCACCCAATTCAATCAACTGCATGGTTTGGTTTCCTTGCTTTAATATCGCACAAATCCGTTATTCAGGCACTCTGCAGTTCGGCAAGGAGGGTGCCAGCACTCCGCTGATATCCCGCGACCACGAACGCCTCGGGTCCGTCAACTACATATGGTTCGCTTACTACGGGTACACGGCAGCAGAGATTCGCTACGACTGTCCTGCTGCTGTTTAACATTGTGGTAATATAAAGCCGGGCCTCTTGCGTTTGTTTTTACAGAACATTACACAAAAAACCTGACACATATACCTACCTACATTTTGATTTCACAAGCTGTCTGCATATTAAAATGTTTGATAAAACCACAGATAAATCCCCCTCTTCAGCCGGGTCTCCAGCGCGTGTTTTGACGGAACATTACACAAAAACAGCGCAACAAAACAAAAACACGTCAAAACAAACGCAGGAGAACCGGCTGTCACCATGCACCGAGGGAAACATAAAACATTGCTTGCTGATAGACAAACGAAATCTTCTACCGTTTGCATAGACAAATGTGTAAAGCCGCGCCTCTTTGTTTTGACGTTTTTTTGTTTTGTTGCGATGTTTTTGTGTAATGTTCCGTAAAAACACGCGCAGGAGACCCAGGTTAACACGTTCAGTACCCACTGTTACTACTCGTACATATGGATCGATGTCTAGAATGGGAGGGTTTGTCGGAAGACGTGCCTATTCTACTGAAAAAACTAACAAAATAAAGAGTTTTCATTATGTAGCTAGGTATTATTAGCTGTGCATCGTTACTAGCAGTTTCATCCATTTCGTTTAGTAAAACAAACGTGGCTTACTTCTTATAACTTATAACACCAGCTATAGTGAAAATCCCGTCAAACTTTTTAGTCGACACATTGTCATCTTTATTCATACTCAAACCATAAACAATTAGGTATTGTTTTATTTAATCTACACTAATATTATAAAGAGGAAAACTTTGTTTGTTTGGTTGTAATGAATAGGCTCCGAAACTACTGCACCGATTTGAAAAATTATTTCACTGTTGGGAAGCTATGCTATCCCCGGTACACGTAGGCTACCTTTTATCCCGTAAAAATTAATAGTTCCCGCGGGATAGTAGTTAACGCGGGTGAAACCGCGAGGTGCTTCTAGTAACAAATATAAGTTTACTGTACAGTTACTGTTTTCAGCATTTATTATAAATAACCATACCTTGTGCCTTTGCCATAGTCGGGTAAAATGAGATTGCCTATCGAACTGTAGGTTAATAAGTTCATTTGCAGATGATAACCACGAGCGTATATAATGAAGAGTCGACGTGTTGTAGTTATAGTGAAACAAGGCAGTGACTCGTGCTAACATGAGTGTGTTTTGCATTGTGTTATTTAAACTCAGTTTAATTAGTGTTGTGATCGGAGTTATAAATGTTCAAGCGACACAACATGTGAACGAAACGGCAGTAGAAGAGAAATTTGATCACAAACTGTACACGTTAAAAATGGACATTTTAAACCAGTTGATAGCATATATTGACGGCAAAGTAAGTTCATTAGCCAATAATATAACAGAACAGTTGGACGCATCTAACAAACATGCGGAAGACAAAGTGACGGGTACATGGAACACGTCCTTAGATGCGTCCAACTCCGATCAGCTATTAGAAAACAATGCTATACAAAGATTGTACGACATGCAGACGGAAGTGTTCCAGAACCTAACAGCAGTAACAGCTCGTAAGTGGAACCACTTGTTAACTGTCTAGATGCATGATGCCTCGTTCCGAGGTCGTCGAGTAGCTCGACTGTTATCTTTGACTAGGTGCTTATTTCACATTGGTGAGGATCCGAAAAAATATGACTTTGTTGGGTTTGTATTGTTTCTCAAACTTGTGTTTCGGGGTTTCGGTGGATAGGTGTGTGTTGAGAGTTCGTTGAGATGCGCTTAGAGTGGCGGGAAGTTGTTGATTTTCACATAAGTAGGCTACAAAGAGTATAGCTCTTATAGTGTCGGAATAAAGTGGATGTGACATACGGACGGACGGACGGGCATACAGATAGACAGACATGACGAATCCATAAGGGTTTCGCCTTAGGCTACGGAACCCTAAAAACGCCGTTTTATATTTTCATGCAACAAAATAGAGAGCATGCGTCAACCCCTCGGGTAGTGATGGTATAACTGGTAACGCAACTGGTAGATTTTTTCCTACGTACTTGACACTTATCGTCATGTTTTGGACAATTCACACAATATCTATATAAATTGTAGCCTATGTGTTATTCTGATGTATAAGCTATATTATTGTAAAGTTTCATTAAAATCCATTCAGTAGTTTTTACGTGAAAGAGTAACAAACATCCATCCATCCATCCATCCATACTTACAAACTTTCGCGTTTATAATATTAGTAGGATAGGATTAAGATATTAGTTTTTACGTGAATGAGACCCGTTTTTAGCTAGATAAAATTTTGTAAAAGAATATGGTACTGAAGCGTATCTTTGTTTCCAGATTTGCCTTGTAAGGAGGTGTTCCTGAATAGCAGCGACCGCTTGTCTCCTGTCTACTCGTTCCAGTCGCTCGCCCACGCCGCGCTGCGGTGGGACTGCGCCGGACGCCTCGCGCACTTCGAGGCACGCGTCGGTATACAGGCGGACAGATTAGTGATTATCCAGCTAATGGATAACGAAACCGAAGCGTACTCTCGTGCTCGATATGACATAAGTATGTATCTAACTGCCTAACTAACGTCTGGTCGAGGCAACACGTGACCAATAAACCCCCGCTACGCTCGTGGGCTAACTTAAAACAGTTAAGCTCTGGGTTCAATAAGCCACCCATGGCGGTAAGGCAGTGCTTTATCCACTTGGTGCATAATCTAATATTATCATACATTTTAGATGTGTTACGGTTCCCTATGTGAGATATAATGAGAATTAGCTGTTTGACTTGTAAAAGTGCGATTTTATTGCCTACTTACAAGAAATGCTTTGACTTTTTCAACAGATATTGGATTCGAACAAGCCACTTATTTTATCACGTACATTAATGGTCACACCACTAATGATGTAAACATCCCCACTCCCGACATACTCTCCGCTACTGAGTTCAGGTTCTTCTACGTCAGAATAGACAACGGTAAGCTGCAGCTCTTCTTAGATTGTGTTTACAGACGCATCTCTATCTCTAGGCCGTTCTAGTTGGCAGAGAAGCCTTTAAGGTTTACATGTACAAAGATTTGTAAGTTGTAGCGGAGAGAGAGAGAGCGAGAGAGAGAGAGAGAGAGAAGTAAAGCTGCTGGAGCGTGTAGGTAGAGCGGTGGTAGAAGATGGTAGAGTGTATTATTATACCATTTATAAAAGCACCGCAACTCGCCATACACTTTGCATAGAGTTAAATGCACATAGCTAGTAGGTTTGATAGAGAAAAGCTTTTCATCTGGAAAACGGGTAATGTACGAGCGAAGCCGCGGAGCAGAGAGATGTCGCGGCACCAGGAAGCTTAGTCCCTAAAAATAAGGACGTATACTCAATTCAATCAACTGCATGTTTTGTTTGTCTTGCTCTAATAGCGCACCAATCCGTTATTCAGGCACACTGCAGTTCGGCAAGGAGGGGGACAGCACTCCGCTGATATCTGAACGTGACGCGAACCTCGGATTCGTCAACTACGTACGGTTCTTATACGTCTTGGGGAACCACGAAGCCAAGATCCGCTACGACTGCCCTGCTGCTGCTTAATGTTGAGGTAATAATAATATAACACGTCCAGTCTGTACTAAACGTGTTTTTCTGGGCGTTGTGATTTTTTAACTCCGCCGCTTCGATTCAGCGGGGAATCTGAAAATGTACCAGACAGAAAACCAGAAAACAATTTGCCGATATAGCTATTGGAAGTTCATTGGCTATCAGCTGTTCTTTCTTTTTGCATATTTATTGAATCTGATATACATTTATTAATATTCCTGTGAATATTGATAAAATTATGATAATTATACGCCCGAAATTAATATTGTATCTCCTATCCAAAATTGAAATCGATCTTGGATTGCTGCCTATCGTTCGATCGATCTCCAATCTGCGTGCCTTTGTAAATCAATCCACGGATCGGTTATTGGCACGTTTGACCCTAAAAATGGATTGTGATATATCAATCCCAGATAGCATAATTTGGATTAGGATTGATTGTTAATTTCGGCCGAAGTTATTCCATACAACATCTACCTATCTGCTAGTGATAGTCCCGTCCCATCAGTTTAGTCAAAAGGTTTCAGACATTAGCTGGAACGCATAGACAGACAAATTTATTACAAACTTGTGTTGATTGTTCGGTGTGCCTGTGTGTTCCAGATACCCCGGGGCGGCTGTCTCCTGCCGCCTTCGTCCGCTGCCGGCTCTTGTTCCGCAGTGGAACACCCCCGCCCCCAGCTGAGAACTCCACCGCGCATGAAACGAGGATTTCTCGTTTCTTTCTCGTCGTGAAACTCGTCAAAGTTCATTAAGTACCTACGACTAGGTATAATAATATAATTATATACACTATCTGGCTAGACCAACTTAGGTTATGATATTTTAATTTTTCAAATAAGTTGTAGAATAGCCTTGTAGGTAACTTATATACTTTCCATGGGATAACAATATTATCTATTGTAAAATTGTACCCATAATTATATACAAATGTCGTGTATCAAAATATATCCATTCGATTTTTATTTCGACTCCGGATCTAACATTTCTAAAACATGGCAGTGATTTGCATAAGCAATGCTTAGATCGACCGCCAGCTCACGCCATGGCGGCCGTGGCGCTGTGGCATGGCGGCCGTGGCGCTGTGGCATGGCGGCCGTGGCGCTGTGGCATGGCGGCCGTGGCGCTGTGGCATGGCGGCCGTGGCGCTGTGGCATGGCGGCCGTGGCACTGTGGCATATCCCATTGAATATCCAGCAAATCCCGTTGTTTGACGTTCTCCGTAAGTGTAGCCTCATAGTTGGGATATGGCATTGAGATCGCCGTTGAATAACCGATTTTTGACGTTCATCTGTTTTATAATTTTGGTTTAATTTGGTTTTGGTGGGCGTTGACGATGACGATAGTGTGGCCTATCAATAATTATAATGTTTAAATTAAACCGAAAAAGGTTTGTTGGTACGTGTAACATAATATTCAAGTCCAAGTGTCGCCACTGCTTTCAAATCCTGTCTATTGCCTCATATTATGTACCTATAACAGTGGGTAAGTATTATGTGTAGGTTTAGTGCTGTAAAATCTACAAACATAATCCATTCAATTAAAACTAAGTATCTCTGTACCGTTTTACTTTTATCCGTACCTAACCATTATCAAATCTTTGTCGTTTGACCGCAATCGGGAACAAGTTTATCTATCACTAGCTGACCCGACAGACGTTGTCCTGTCATTGTCTCTATGGGAAAAAGCTTCCTCTTCTTCTATATCTATCTCTTTCCCTCGCAGTCTATCTCTCTCCCTCTATATCCATTGCTATCCCTCACACACTATCTCTCTTCCTCCCCCTCTGTCCCTGTCCCTGCCTCAGCTGTTAAACTGAGTGACAGTAGTCAACTGTACACCCGATTTTACCAGATATATTATTCCCAGTTTCAATTTTTTTCCTGTGGTAACGGGATAAATATCCTATATCCTTCTCCTGGGTCTCAGCTACCTTCCTACCAATTTTCAGCCGGTCTTGAGTGATAAAAAGTGTAACTAACGCGACTTTCTTTTATTAATATAGATAAGATAATATTAGATGTAGGTGACAAAGCGGTGCGCGTACCATCAGTCGACAAGGGAGGTTATCCGAGCAGGGCGTTGACGTCAATGGATATTATGTCATGAAATACTTAGTTCAGAGTTCATCGGAGTGCAGATAACAGTTATCACGAGTGCTATCAATGGACACACACCGACAGCACGATGCGCCGTTCGACGCAGAATAGCCGATAGAAGCGCCTCGCGGTTTACCCGTGTTAGCTGCTATCCCGCGGGAACCGTTAATGTTTACGGGATAAAAAGAAGCCTATGTCACCCGGGTATAGTGTAGCTTCCCAACAGTGAAATAATTTTTCAAATCGGTTCAGTAGTTTCGGGGCCTATTCATTACAACCAAACAAACAAAGTTTTCCTCTTTATAATATTAATATAAAAATTCTTACTAATATTATAAAGCCGAAAGTTTGTGAGTGTGAGTGTGTGTGTGTGTATGTGTGTATGTTTGTTAGCTCTTCACGCTCAAACGGCTGGACCGATTTCGATGAAATTTGGTATAGGGATAGATTGGACCTACGAGACGGACATAGGCTATCTTTTGTCTCAAAAAATATTCTCGAAGGCGATGAAATAAGGGTTGAAAGTTTGTAGGGGTAATTAATCATTCTTCAAGTTAGGAGTCTAAAAATTTATTTTTAGGTTTTTGGTAAGAAATAAAGAAATACGGGTTTCAGCTTTTTCGCTAAATCATCCCTAAAGGAGGCAAAGCAAGGGGTGGAAATTATGAGGTATTATTTAGATGCACCCCCTACGGACCACAATAAACGGCTGAACGGATCGTAATGCAATTTGGCAAGGGGATAGATAATAATGGATACAAGATAAAGACAGATAGACGGAGAGGGAGAGAGATAGAGTGAGAGAGAAAGAGGTTGAGGGAGAAGTATATAGATAGAGAGATAAAGGGAGAGGGAAGGAGATAAAGGAAGCGTGAGAGAGTGAGGGGGAGAGATAGAGTGAGTGGGAAATATATAGGAAGAGAAAGATAGAGAGAGAGAGGGAGAGAGAGATAGATTGAGAGGGTACATTATAGAAGTAGAGGGAGAGCGATCGAAAGAGGAAGAGGGAGAGAGCAAAAGGAAGAGGAAAGGAGATAAAGGGAGAGAGAGAGAGAGTGAGAGGGAGAGATAGAGTGAGTGGGAAGTATGTAGAAATAAAGGAAGAGAGATCTCGGAAGAGAGAGATATATATAGAGAGAGAAGAGAGCGAGAGAGGGAAAGAGATAGATTGTGAGGGAAGTATATAGAAATAGAGGGAGAGGGAGAAAAATAGAGATTGAGAGTGGAGAGGGAAATAAATAGAGATAGAGGGAGAGGGAAAGATATAGAGATAGAAGGAGAGGGAAAGAGATAGGGGTGGCATATATCATAGATAGGATTATGCCATAATTATGTGACTCGCAAACATACAAACGCACACACTAACTCACATTGTTGTAGTCAGATTAGGTACGTTTAACTTTGTCCCACGATCTCGGTTTCATCCTAACTTATAATAGGGCTTTCATACTGTTTCATTTTCGGTACGTATGGACTTAGCGACCGATATCGGAAGCTAACTAATGTACAGAATGTCGCCCCAGTACTCGGATGCTAACTGTGATGACACAATAATATGCACAAACCTTTTAAATAGCTACCTATAGGTGTTGTACGTGTAACGTGGGTGAAACCGCGGGGAGCCGCTAGTATTAAGCTAGTAAGCCAAAACAGTGAACGATACCATTAAAATGTGTGATAATTTTAATGTCATAATGTTAGTTCTTTTCTACGTCATGCTAATAATTATATTAAGCTGCTCTAAATACTAAGCCTGCGCAGACGAAGTCGCGGGCACCAACTACATAGTTATATATAAGATTAGGATTAATCGGAGAGGATTTCTAACTATTGGCTTGACATTTTCCAATCTATTGGTTGCTACAGACACCTACCTACCTAATAGGTAATAAACCATTTAAATAATGAGAGTGTCCAATGACGTCACACTTCCCCTATCTGTTTGTTTGGCAAACTCATTATCTTTGGGAATGGAGTTTGGAGACGAGCGTCTGGTGACGTCATTTTAGTCGACGGCACGTTTGGCGTAGCGGCTGAGCAATCGGACTGCTGCGCTTGGTGTCGCGGGTTCGATTCCCGCCCAGAACAAATATTTGTGCGATCCACAAATATTTGTTTCTGGTCTGGGTGTGATGTGTATGTGAAATTATTGCATACGGCACCCACGATACAAGAGCAATCCTAATGTGGGACTACGTTTTTTTAAGAAAAAAAATTAATAAATCTTTAATTAATCACGTGTGCATTGCAATTCAGTGGTGTCGGGTGCGAAACCTCGGCCCCGCTCTATTCACTCAATACTCATTATTTATATCAAAATCAAACTCACCATTCTTTATTCAAACAAGCCCCAAGAGTGCACGCATGAAAGTTGTTTTACCCGGCCGGACCATTTTTACACGGGCTTTCTCTATCAGATAGCTGATATAGAGCTAGCTGCACCTGCAGTATAGTGTAATTAACAGTTCCTAAGGGATAATATACATTTACTATTATTTAATGTACACTCGGTAACTACATGGCACATATTTACGAAAAGTTAGCTTTAAATCGATATTATTTGCACGTGGCAGACCAAGTATCTATTATATTAATACACTATCGATATAACGATATCTCTTCACTGTCGGTTCATCGCCAGCTCACGCCATGGCGGCCATGGCACTGTGTCATGACGGCCATGGCTTTGTTGTTTCTCGACTCTACGCCGCAAGTCGCTTCTCCGTTGCAACACCAATATCATAATATGTACTTACCTGTCAAAGAATACGACTATTATTTTGAGGTTTAGCGGGACTCAGAAAACGTGAGGTTCTTGAGTAGGTACCTACCTACCATGTACTTTTACATAGTATACGAACGAATCGCAATAATATTGGTAGAGACTATTGATAATAATTATTCGTTACAATCACCGCGATCCGCGATCGTCGACCTTGAGCCTGTTTTTAACAACGAATAGGTACTTACCAGGTAGGGTCATTGCGTTAGTTATCGGCCTTTTAGCGCAGACATCAACTTTAAAATTGCATTTAAAAAAATTGAGCTGATGTATAGCCGTACTTATTTATGGTTTTGATAGTTTAAACAATGAAGTTTATGTTGGAGTTAATGTGAGGACACTAAATACTACAACTTTTTTTTATAAAAAAAGAAATGTTGGAAAAGTGCTAGAATGCTAGTTTTCAGCCTCAAATTTTAGTTCTCGGCCAGATCATGTTTAGTTTTCAGCCGTTACATCGAGGTATATTAAAGGTAAAATGTTATTACATTAATATCAAAATCATGTATAAACTGGTAAAAATGTATTCGAAAAATACATCATCACGCGCCCATCTGCTTTCCGACTTGCCTAAGACCCAATTTGGGGGCATGCTGTGTACAACACGTTTTGGTGAGCGAATGAAAATACAATTAGGTAATGGCAGACATAAATATTTGTGTTTCAACGTTTCAAGTTCAAGCTCTTGGACTGGAACTCCAATTCGGCATCGACATCAATGGCGAATACATCACTCACCCTCATTTTGCCGATGATATAGTCATCATGGCAGAGCCGCTGGAAGATCTTAATATCTGAGCATAGGTAGACCTATGCAGTGACCTCAGTGGCGTTGCCCAATAGGTGGGTCTAAAATGAACATGGACAAGACGAAAGTCATGTCAAATGTCCATGTATACAGCCGGTAGTCGTTGGGAACGATACTCTCGAAGCTGTTGACCAGTACACATATACCTTGGGCAGATTGTCCAGTTAGGCAGGTCCAACTTCAACAAAGAGGTCACCTGAAGAGTCCAACATAGACGAGGCAGCGTTCGGGAAGTTACGTGGCATTTACTCGTCCAAAATTCCACAGTGCCGGAATACAAGGGTCTTCAACCAGTGTGTGTTACCAGTGATGGCATAAGAAACTGAGGCGTGGTCCCTAACGGTTGGCCTTTGGGAGAAGCTCAGTCACACAGCGGGCAATGGAGAAAGATATGCTCGCAGTTTCTTTGCGCGTTAAAATCCCTGACGAGGATATTGGCCAAAGAACTAAAGTTTGCGACATAGCTCTCAGGGTTTGTAAGCTAAAGTGGCAATGGGCAGGCCATATCGCTCGTAGTACTTATAACCGATGGAGATGAAAGGTTCTAGAGTGGCGACCATGACCTGGAAGACGCAGCATAGGTAGGCCTCCCACTAAATGGGCCGACGACCTAAAAAAAGTCGCTGGCATAACCAGTGGCTGCAAGTGGCAAATTGTCCTTCGGTGAGGCGGTCTAAGGGGGAGGACGGAGGTGGACGTCTTCAAACTGATGATGTTGTTGAAGCAATGATGATGATAATATTTGTGCTTCAGCATAGTTAAGTCATCCTACGCACTGCTACTATTTATTTGATACATAAAGGTTGGGAAACTCTCTTGGACCAAGGATCTTTCCAGAGGCTTTCTAGCTGTCGGACAAAATGCGAAGCCACTCTGATCACCATTGAACATCCGATCCAGACTTTCCAATATGTCCCAGTAGTTCATTTCTACCAGGAATAATTATTCACGCTCTCGGAACCAGAGCTTGATGGACTCCTCCGTAACACGAGCCCTCACTCTATTTATCCCTTCGGCTCGTCGTAGTGATAATGCTGAACGCCGTCTGTTTTAGTTTAAATTTTGGAGGTGCCATCTGGAGAAAAACATTCTAAAGCTGCGTGAAACGATATCTGTCAAGTTTCAGCAAATAGGGAGAACCCAGTTGGATTTGCACTAGTGCTAATCTAAATTGGTTCACAATTTTCATGATATGGCCGATAAGTGGGAACATCACTCAGTTTTCGGCCACATTTTGTTCCATACAAATAACGGTAGGCTGAAAACTAACCTATATTTTTATATAGTGTGCTAGTTTTCGCCCCCGATAAAATGGTCATCTTAGTGGCACCATAATTTAATCATACAACTGTAATTTGGCAGCCGAAAAATAACAATTAGATCTTTCATGACGGTTATTATATGAGAGAAAAGAGAAGTCCCATTATGTAAGCCACCAAATAATAAAAGAGAAAAGTATAACAAGCTATGACAACTTAGTTCGCGGCCAGCCGGCCGAAAACTAAATATTTGAAGAAATTACCATGTTAATATTATTTGGCCACCAAAATTATTGTGTATTTTTATCAATTATGACAATAAACAAGCTAGAAGTGAAAAAAAAATGAAAAAATGAAAAAATATTTATTGAACAGGTTTTGAAACAAACAAACAAGTAGGTACTTATGCTAATCATAATGTGTCGCTGGGAAGTTGTAATTAGAAACAATAGTACCTACTACCTTAACTATGGCCTTCACACTAGGCAACAAGCCTGTATCGTGAGGACCCTAATACGATTAGCAGTCCAACATAACTCATTGACATTTGGTCAGAACTACTATATTGGCATCTTAATAATCACATATAAATATAAACAAATATATATGTATAATATATATATATATATATATTACACAAAATTTATATAATATAATCCGCACTGTCCACTGCTGGTAATAAATAAAACTTATATACCTATGTAATTTATGCTTCATGATAATATACACGTATATATAATAATTTTTAAGTATAATGTATTTATAATTAGTTATGAAGTTGTGTAGGAGATTACTATAAATTTGATTCTTTACTAGTAATATCTAGTAGTTTAATAGGAGGAACACTATAAAAATACCTATTAAGTTTTAATATGCAACACATCTTCAGTGCCATCATACGTTAGCGTAGACAGCCATTTATTTATAATATTTTTTGCCTCATACAAAGATTTCTCCTTTAAATCACAGTGTTTAACAACCGAATTATAAACATGCGCCCGCACAAACTGTCCAAAACGAAACGCGAACGAAGTGTTCACTGGTGGAGTAGGCAAGCGGTAGACTCTCCGTTTGATCATTGCTTGATACTCAGCAGAGGTTAAGATGGACTTGTGAACAGATAGCGATGTCTTCAATATAAATAGCTGTCTCACGCTAAGTACACCACTTTCTTTATAAACATCTGTAGTTGGATACCTAAATGGTTTATTCATCATTACTTTTAAGACTGAACGTTGAGCTCTTTCAACCCGTATAAGGAGACCCTTAGCGGCACTACCCCAGCAGGTGATACAATATGTTATTAATGATTGACACAACGCAAAATATATAGATTTTAGTGTGTTCATACACGCCACATCACGAAGACTCTTTACTACGCCAATGATTTTCCTTACCCGACCCGAGAGCGCTATAATGTGATGCTTGAATGTCATGTTTTCGTCTATGTGGATGCCTAGATATTTGATCACGTTTACTCTATTTAGTGATACACAGTTACATGGTTTACTGGTGCATACGTTGTCATGAATCTTTATGTCAGTTTGTTGTATTGGCGCTGAGGCAGCCGTTTTATGGAAACATACGTAAACAGTTTTTTTCGTATTCAACGTTAAAAGATTCTGTTGCAACCAGCCAGACACGTAAGTCATACCAAGCTCAGCGCTGGACAAAGCCTCCGGCCACGTAGATCCGTGGTACACAATAGCGGTATCGTCTGCATAACATATGATTTCGGCATTTTCACTAGACAGGTCATGGATGTCGTTAATATACATCGTAAATAACGTGGGCCCTAGTATGCTTCCCTGCGGCACCCCAAAGTCTATAGTCTGCGATGTACTGAAAGTTAGACCAATCCTGACACACTGTCTCCGCTCAGACAGGTAACTTTTAAACCATTCAGAGGCAATGCCTCTTATACCCATATTGTTTATCTTATTTAAAAGGATGGGAACGGAGACAGTGTCAAAGGCCTTGGCCAAGTCTAAGAACACTCCTACACAGTTCTGTTTGCTATCAAGCCTTGATGACACCGCAGATGTCAAAAGTGATACCGCATCTTCAGTACTCTTTCCCCTTCGAAAGCCAAATTGTCTTGGTGAGAGTATGTTCCGGGATTCAAGAAAACTAATTAACCTGTTATTAACGAGCTTTTCAAGTAATTTTGAAAAAGTTCCCAGTAATGAAATAGGTCTATAATTTTCAATACAATTTCTAGGGCCAGACTTATGTATTGGACTAACACAAGCTAATTTCCAATCATGAGGGAATTTTCCACTAGCAAGACTTAAGTTGTATAGGTAAGTGAGAGGCACAACAATTGCGTCTTTTATATGCTTAATCAGCGAGTTCGCTAAGCCGTCAATGCCTGGAGCCTTGTCATTTTTAAGCCCAAGAATCAGCTTCTCTACTTCTTCGTGGCTAGTAGGAGACATGAAAAATGAATCTGAAGGTGAGCTTTTAGCTTTAACAGAGCTAGCAAGTTCTTCTTGTGTTAAATTGATTTTAGTGAGTATTTCATTTGCCAGTCGTTGTCCTACTGTAGAAAAGTGGTCGTTACATAAGTCAAGAGGGCACCGCGGGCAGTCAGAGCTTTCCAAAGATAACAATTCAGTGGGTTCCTTTCTAGGGTTGGCTAAATTGCAAACATTTTTGATTGATTTCCAAAGTTTCTTAGGGTTATTTTTATTATCACTTAGTTCCTTGTTTTCATATTCAAGTTTTAATTTACGCAGGAGACCTACAAAAAAGTTTTGGTATCTTGTATAAGACACTCGGAGTATTTTGTTATTGGGCTCAAGCTTAGCGCTTTGGTGAAGTCGATCTCGATGTTTCATGCATCTCATTAGCCCTGGAGTAATCCAGGGCTTTAAGTTGTATTTAGATCTACTCAGTCTAACTTCACATGTATGTTTAACAACAATATTGGTCAAAAGATTTGAAAAAATTTTTGTTGCAGTATTGACATCACTATTTTCATTAACAATGCTCCAGTCCATTTCTTTAAGATCATTTTTAATTGCGTCAAAATCTCTTTTAATAACTACACGGCTTAGACGGGTTGTGTAATTTTTGACAAGGTTCATGCCTATCATAACTGGGTAATGGTCGGTTATATCAGACTGACAAACTATGCCTATAGGTGCACGACTTAACTGGGAGCCTGATACGTAAATGTGGTCAAGGCAGGACAACCCTCTAGTGGGTTCTGTTATAGCCGGTATTAGACCTTTTTCGGCCATAAAGCATTGATACTCCAAGCATTGAGTGCTACTTGTATCTAATATATTAACATTAACGTCACCAGCCAAAACAACCGGCAGTCCATCTGTATCGCTTACACACGGCTCTAGCGATGACAAGAAGTTTTCAATATTTCTACAGGACGGTGATCGATATATGGCAAGGATAGTGACCAGTTTGTGAAGGTAAATAATTAAGCAACTGGCATCTTCAACAGCAGGCTCCGAGACCGACGCTATCCAGATGTCCTTCACATATACTACCACGCCACCATTTTGGTTGCTGACATTATTTGTTTTAAAATAATTGTAACCCGGTAATTGTGGAATAAGTGTTGCTTCATTGAGCCAACATTCCGTGAGAATATAAACATCATAACTAATATCCAAACGTTTCAGAGCCACCAAAAGCGTATCAAAATTCTTCTGTATACTTCTAATATTAAAAGTAAATACTTTAAAATTATGGTCCGGTGTGAATGTGTCTTTACATTTTTCAATGTCATTAATAACGCAACAGTTTATCTTCAACGAATCTAAATCATTCTCTAATTCATTAGGAAAGAGCATTGTGATATTTAAATAATTTCCTCAACCAAGGTAACCTAACTCCGAGCTTCAATATTGTCACTTGAACATCAAGTAAATTATTTGTAGTATATAAGTGTGCATCTCTTAAAAGTATTCCTAATAATGTACATAAATATGCTGATATAGTATTATAAAATAGTGTATAAATAAAAATGTATTTTATATAAGCAATTATTTTATATAATATATAAGGTATAAAATAAAATATGAAAACAATATAATACGCGTAAATAGATATAAAAACAATACCGTGACATTGATATAAAAAAATCTCAAACCATAAAGTTATAATGCAAGACAAACACAAATACTGCACCAGTCCAATCTCCACATTATTATTTCTCATAAAAATAATATTCATGATTGAGCCTGTTATTTCCCGAATAGAGACGGCTATACAAAATACAGCTTTAATATCCAAATCAAAATATAACAGGACGTGCGTATACTCATTTTTGTGGAAAAAGGACAACGCAAGATGACAGTTACGAGCTACCATTGTGATCGTTTGATGTAGGAGGAAGAATGCGGTCCAAGTCGTCCTGTGATCGGATGAGCACGGCAGGTTTTCCCTCACGCTGCCTAATATAAATTGCTCCTTGGTTGCACCAGCAGAAAGCATATCCATGGGCTTTAGCCGTATTCCGAGCAACACGAAATAAAATTCTATTGTCCCTTGTAAGTCTTTCATTAAAAAACACCCTGGCCGGGTCCCCTGTTATATCAAGATCCGTACTTGAAAGATTTTTTCTTGACTTGGAAGCTCTAAGAATCTGGTCGCGTTTGGTTCGCCGAAGCAGTCGTACGACAACTGGGCGCGGCATCCTGTTGCTTCCTGTAGGGAGACTAGCAGTAACAGACTGACGGCGAGGTCCAACTCGAGTGATCCAGTCCACATCTTCATCCCTCAGCTGTACTCCAACTTTTTGAGCTGCGACCTTTACTATTTGATCCAGGTTTTCAGAGTTGATTTCCGGGATCCCAAGGATTTCAATTTCGTTTCGCAAATTGTGTTGCGCTTGCACATTTAGTTCGTTTTGCAGTAGTGAAACGGTTGCCTGCAGGTTTACAACTTCATGGTCCCGTTTCTCCAAGTTAATTAAACGGGTGTCATTGGCCGACATACTACGCACAAGTTCATCCATCCTTTCATGGGAGTGGCACAGTGAGTGTGTAACTTCCTCCAGTTTTGTCTTCAAAGATGAAAACTCACTGGTTAAACGGGTGATTACAGCCGTGAGCTCTTTCATCTCTGACTCCGCGCTATCCGAAGAGCCTTCGACTTTTCTACGCATTGTTATATTCTGAGGCTCCAAGGCCGGTCGTACTGGGGTAAGGGAGTTATCCCCCCCTTTCTTTTGCACCGCGCTGCAATCAGGACATTTCCAATTTTTCTTACGATCAGCAGAGAACGACGATGCATTTATACACAGCGAACAAAAATTTTTATCGCAAGTATGAGAAGTGCACTTAATGCTATTTCCGTCTTTTGTTACTTTAAAACAACCCGAACACTTCATATTGTAGGCAGACAAGTAGAATTGCCTCACAGAGACAAGTGCACTCTGAGCGTTTCAATGCCCTCTCTGCGTCGCTAATCTTAGACGATTACACCGCTATGACGCGCAACGTGCACTGCATGCGACTTTCGCGGTTCCGCGATGCACGTAACCGTGAGGATGCTCTGCACACTGACTGTGACAGTATACCCACGCACTTCACTTAATTTCTCGGAGGTACTTTGTTTAAAAAACTATAACTTAGTTTTATTCACAATATGCACGTTGTTTAAGCTTTACACCACATGAAATTTACTCCACTAACATAGACGAAAAATATGCAAAAAAATTACAAAGGAAATAAGCACTTGTAGACTGATAAAACTTTAAAAACAGTACGGAGCCTTGTAGCACCAAGTTTACCGTCCGACCAAGATGTCAAAGATGATAATCATATAATCATAAGTATGATAATCAATCATTTATTTAATGAATAACATGCATGTCATCGTTTTTACTTATAAAAAATCCTACAAAAATCGTTTAATCATCACGTGCGCCACTATTTTTTTCGTTCAATTGCACACCTTGTGGCACTTCTGTTGCCGGTGTCAAACTGAATAATTCATTAGAAATTCCTCGTCAGAGAAATTCAAGCCTCGTCAGATTTTAGGCAACTAATTTCAAATGATTCGGATAAAATTATTTTTTCAGGTACCTACCTTAATTTATTGCTATAATCTTAATTATACTGTAACACCACAGCCCAAAGTCCGAAAACCAAAGCTGGCCGGCAAACTAACGCAATGACCCTACTTTAGATAGATGGTCACTGTTTCCACGCGTGAAGTTAATCAGTACAAAAACAACAGAGACTCGACACTTGACACCGAGCTGAGCGTGATCTCATACTATGTACCTACGCACCCGCGACTAGTGACCGCGGCGCAGGCCTGCAGGCTTCCAGCGTCCGACAACAACGCTCCCAGCACTGCAGGCTGGAACCAGGGGGAGCAGGTTACTATGAGAACCCTACAGCGAGAGTTGGTGTCGCTTTAAAACGCTTTGAAACGCCGGTTTACTAGTTTTCTGAATAATATATTCAGCCGTAGCATCAAATACAACATTTAATAAACTGGCTAGCTGATGCTTAGGCCATACATGCGATAGGGTGACCGAGACAATTTGATAAAAAAATATAAAATATCTGATTTTAGAAATTGTTTATTCAAGTAGGTAGATAACCTACAACGTAACAATAATGTTATTTGGTAATCCTAAGTTCAAAAACTGATAAACACTAACAATATTGTCGCTTGCTCAGCTGTTGCCATAATTGACATTGTATGAGTTTCAGCGCCAGGAGGCAAAAAGTGGAACTAAATTTAAATGACTAGGCTAGGCAAGTAGTAAAACATTAACGATCCCAGCCGATTGCCTAGCTATATTTGATTGAATGCCTAAATACCATTCAGGAAACTAGTTAAACAGGAATTTCGTCGCAATCGTAGAACAACGTCGGTTCTGATTTTTTGCCAATTTCGTTTTATATAGGTATATATATTTCATAAAACCATGTAAAAAAATGATCTTTTTCGACTGAACAAAATAGTAGTTTGTTTTACAAGGGTATAAAACGACTCATACAATACTCGATGTTTTGCCTCACGAGCGTAGCGAGTGTGGCACATAGAATCGAGTATGAGTGAGTCGTTTGAGACCCGCGTAAAACACAACATTTTTCACACAGAGATTGCGAGAAATATAATAAGTAGGTATACAATTAAAAAGAGCTAAGAATATTTCACAAATAGTCACGTTCACTTTCAAATAAATAAATAATCAAATTCAATCTTTTAAAACCAATTTGCAATGTTGTCAAAGTTCTACACACACCTAAAGATTATAGGCGGCAATTACAAACTTTTTAAAATTATCTATAGTTCGCAATCATAGGATGGCAATCATAGGATGTATGCTATGTGTACTATGATTGCCAAAAAAGTGGACGAGAAATCCACTTTCATTTAAAAAAAGTAAACTGTTTAAGCTTCGCACGGTTTGTACATTAAGATACTCTTCTTTTTTTTCTAAGTAATTATGTCAAAATGACAAATTGAAAAGTCGAATCTTCAGCCTGTTGATAATAGCGAGTACAAATTAAAAAAAAAACTACATTCACTCCCTAGTGCGCAACAACCTCGTTTGCTACCGCTAAGCTGAGCTAATCTGACACATTTTTTGAGCATGAGGTGTGAAAAAAAAAATAGTTGACTAAAAATAATAAAGTTACCGAGTTGAATACCGACGGTTCTGACTTTTTGAACGTAGTAAAACGTCGTGTGTGCAAATACGACCTTTTGTTAAATAGATCTCTGCTGCACATTTAAATTATCAGGCAAGCTTTAACTTAATTTGTAAAATGTTTATGATTTTTAGTTTTGATATTAAAAATACATTTTTGCCGTCTATACCTACTCTAAACGACGGTTCATATAATCTGTCGTTGTTCTAGGTAGTCAAGCAAGATGACGATGTCAACGAGACTTTCGAGACCGTTTCCAAAGTAGGTTTCTACACTCATAGGCTAGATCCACTAGACTCATAGGATAGTCCATAAAACATGGTATTTTACTTGGCACTAGACAGATAACGCATAGATAGAGTCGTTTCTCTCCTTGATATGTAATATTCAGCTTACTTCCACCGAAAAAAATCGGATTCTGGTATAATTATGGCGCGATAATTAGAAGTAGGCTAAGCAATTATATAAGTAGGTACATGATATTTTAGACTGTGTCAGCAATCTAGCTTAATAAACCATTTAATGACTGGATCTGTTGCACGCAGTCAACTAGTTTAATCAGTCGTTTAATTAACAGCCTAGCCTTTTTACTAAACGGCGCCGTTTAACTAGCTTCCTGAATGGTATTCAGCTATTCAATCAATCAGCTTGGCAAATATCTCGGAACGATAACTATTAACTATGTCCCTGACCAAGTCATTTCAGTTTAGTTAGTTCCATTTTCTAACGCCTATCACTGAAACGCACTCAATGTCAATATGACGCCAACAAGCAATATTTTTGTACGTAGTTCTCAGTTTTTGATTACATAATTACCAAATAACAATATGGTTTATTTTAGAAAACGATTTCTTAAGTCAGATATTTCATCATTTTTGTTTAAATGGTGTTGGTAGGGCTACCAAAACCATAGAGTTATTGTGCGAATGGCCTCAGCATCATTAAGGCGCTAATATAGGAGCGATTCATGTATTTTAGAAGATGAAAGTTACCTGGCCGGGCCGCGCGCCACGCTGGCTCCGCGCTCACGGCTAGTCGAAAACGCTAGCTAATTCATCTGGGGGCACGGCAGTGCCCCCGCCAAGTCGAGCAAAACAAAAGGCACGGCCGTACTATCCTTTTCTCGAAGCGATTCGGGCCATTTTCGACCCTCTGTAACTTCGTTATGGATAAAACTAGAAGCCTAAATTTTTAGTGGCCAAGAGGGCATCACGTCTACAGATAATAATCCAAGTTACATCAAATTTGAACTAGTAGTTTAAGAATTATTGCACGTCAAAGTTCCTTAATTTTGCTGCCCACTGACTGACTGACTGACTGACTCACCGATCATCAAAATTCTAAGGTACTTCTAGCCGTCCCGCAAGTTTCAAATTTTGAATATAGCTATTGTTTAGCCTATAAACCATGGAAAAATTCTGACATTCCATAATTTTCATCCCGTTTTCTAGATATATGATCTGCATAAATAACTTTGTATTCCCATATAAATCCTTTTAAATTGTATGTGATTACAAAGTTACTTTTACAGTTCATAATTAGACTTCATTGAAATTGAATGAAATGGGTAACAGGGATTAAAAATGAGAAATGGCTTCGAGAAATTCGACAGTTGAGCGCTTTTTAAAAACTTCCACGATAGATAGAGAGATACAAATCCCTATACTATACCTACCTACACTTTTATAGGTCGAACAAATTCGTTATACCTAATACGCATCTGTGGAGACGCAAAGACACTCGTTCATGATAATTTATGAGCATGACCTATGTCGCAAGAGGCCCCGGCCGCGCAGGCGCGGGGCGCACGTTGATGCGTGTTTTGCAAAAAAACTAAATAAAGAAAGAAAACCTACAAAAAGAAATGAGATCCCATCAAAAACATTACATGTACAAAAACGCACAAGTCTCGCAACGCAGTGTATTCCTATCTGCCGTAAAAAGTTGTGAGATCGACTGTAAACCAAGTCGGTTAATTTCAATACCTACCTATACCTATCTATGGGAGCAGATATATCTTTATTTCTTTAGTAAATAGAGTGGCTTGGCGATTGTACGTACACGGCAGCATAATCTACTAGGCAATCTAAATATAGTCTTCCGTATAGGTGTACTTTCAAACAAATACAAGCACAAAGCGCTTAACATAGATTTATGTTGCCGTGTGCAATTGCCAAGTCACTCTATTTGCTAAAGAAATAAAGATATAACTGCTCCTATAGATAGGTATAGGTAGGTATTGAAATTAACCGACTTGGTTTACAGTCGATCTCACAACTTTTTACGGCAGATAGGAATACACTGCGTTGCGAGACTTGTGCGTTTTTGTACATGTAATGTTTTTGATGGGATAATATTATACTCTTATACTAACGGCATCACGTGACCTTAGCACAGATTACTAGATAGTTACTACGTAGGCTTTAGTCTGAAGCATTCAATTATTTCGACACTGTAATGACATGTCAGATTGGCCGAGCGGTCTGAGATGCTACGTTCCGTTCCTAAAGACGTAGTTTCGAAGTTTCGAAACTTGCTGCCGGAAAACTTTTTGTGTATGATTTTTGTTTTGGTGTATGTATATAAGTAGTTTGTTACAATGAAAAATAAACACAATCTGTAGTAGGTAAATAATGTATTAATTAAATGTTTTATCTTTGTTGGCGTACGCACCAAGCACCAACATTACCGCCAGAATTACATAAATGATTACCTCCTTGACTATAATCCTATCAAATTTAGAATGCCACACGAATTATTGGAGTCACACCTAAATAAGTTGTATTAAATTTATTTAGTGTTGGTCCTTTCTGGTATCACGTTTGTCAAGTCCATTTGTGATACATCCTCTTTAGTCCACTTCCATAATTTTCTTTTTGATATATATTTTGACAATGACAATGACGGAGTAAAAGATTTGTGCATTTAGCCAGTGTCAGGCATCCGTACTAAGATCATATAAATGCGAAACTGTGTGTGTGTTTGTTGGTTTTTTTTTTAGTTTTTGCCATCCTTTCACGTCTAAACAGCTGAATCAATCTTGACCAAGATTGGACCTATGAGATGGGTATAGGCTATTTTTCGTCAGAAAAAATAGGGATCTTAGAATCCAAATAAATAGGAGTTGAAAATTTATATGGGCAATTCATAATTTCTCAAGTAGGTGATCTGACACTTCATTATTTTAGGCTCTTGATAAAATATAAAGGTTAAGACTAAGGATAGGGAAAAGGAAAGGGACAGGGACAGGGATAGAGATACAAAGACTTCAATATTTATTTTCTAAACAGTTGCTTTTTCATATACGGATGAAGTCGCGCGTAAAAGCTAGTTTCAGTAAAGTTTACTGAATCGTGGCTATGACTGTAAATTTACTTTACCACGAGGTTGTGAAAATATGGAATACTAGCTGTTACCCGCGACTTCGTCTGCATTTAAATCGAATCCAGCTAGTAAGAACACAATATGCGTGAACTTTGTATGCTATTGTAAATCAATCGGGCACGTCACGTCTCTGTCAATATCTCTAAAACATCTCTATCTTCCTATTTCCTCATCGCTTTTTTCCCCAACTCCCAATATCTCATCTCCCATCCCTCATCCATCTCCGATCTCCCATCTCCTCATCTCTCCAGCTGCTGCTCTCCATCTCCCCATCTCCCCAGGTCCTCATCTTTCCTTCTCCCATATACCTACCAAATTTCATTTTCATTTTTGTTGTCTCTCTATACCTAATTTCATCGAAATCGGTTCAGCCGTTTAGCCATAAAAAGTAACAAACAAACAAACATACAAATAAACGGACAAACACAGAAACAGAGTTACTTTCGAATTTACATTATAATATTTGACATTGACTAAATGCACAAATCGTGCGAAGCAAAAACATTGAAAAAACTGGCTCATAGCTGAGCAGAAAGATTACTGGAAGTGTGCTAAAGAGTTTTGGCGGGAATCCGATAGTGAGACGTTGTTGGTTTTATATTATTTTCTCAAACTTGTGTTTCTTCGAGTGTTAATGTGTAATATTGGTGGAATATTAATCATTAAGTGTTCGTTAACGTGCACGAGTGTAGGCGAATGATATAAACTCAAAAAGCGTGTCATTTCGCATTTTCTCCAAAACTCCCAGGAAGTTTCAGTAAAGCATCCACTACTTTACTGAATCGTGACTTTGACGATGTAAATAATTGACTTGACTACTTGACCTCGATTGCTATATTGCTGTGACTTTCTTAATGTGAATATAAGAAATACTTAATTAATAAAATACTTGACACTGGCTATATGCACAAACCGTGCGAAGCCATAACTAAAACAAAAAAAAAAAAAGTGTGCTAAAAATAAAACGTCAGAATATGCATCCGCCAGATCCGCCATTATGGAAAACGGAAGTTCACTACATCTTCATTTTAATATACAATCATAATCTGCTCCTTTGATTAACTCCAAACTATCATAAGAAATCCCAGTTTTATTTAAGTGAACAATCTAAAAACGCGTTTTTGCTGCTAATTTCAGTTACAGGTGGTGCAAGAATAGTCATATTAGCCATTATTCTTTACACACAATGGAGAAATTGGAGAATAAATACAAAGTATTATAGGTTATAATAAAAGTTTAGTAATCGTCGAAGGAAGTCATTTACGGCAACTAAGTAAATAAACCAGTTTTATACCATGTAGAGATTCTGTTTGCTTTATTTTTTTGGAGAACAAACAGTAAATTCGACGAAAAAATTTTGAGGAACAGCGACATACGTCCTCTCTCTGAAACGCCGTAGCGGGTACTGAGCCGCCTAGTACGCGCTCAAACTGATCATATTCTCGTCGTTTTTAGTAATTTAGAAGAACGGAATCGATTCAGCTCATTGGAAAATTCAAATTTCATTGGAAAATAAAATTGCCTTTTTTATGGTTCCAAAAAATATGATAGTTGTCGCTGAAAATGTTGAGCATTATGTGACGAAAGATTTTTTTCGGGTCCTTACTCGTGAATTTTTTTCTCAAGATACTAGACAACTTTAGTCCAATATTATTGATTTATTAGCTAACTGAAACACTTGGCTATACACTGTATTTTTTCTGGCTTATAAATATTTGTAATTACGGCTTAACTTTTTGACAAAAAACCGCCCATTTTACGGAAGCTAGCTGCCTACAGGTCCTATTAGACTCTACGGCTGAATATAATTCACGAAGTTGAACGGCACCGTTTAGTAATAAGGATAGGCTTGGACGGCTCAGTTGCGGCATATCCAAGCCATTTGCCTAGCTGTTCTATTAAATGGCTGACTATCATTTAGGAATTTAGTTCATCGGTGCCGTTTTGTAAAAAGTCTAAGCGGTAAATCGAACACATTGGCTGCGATAGTAGGTACAATTATTATGTATTCATTTATCTGGTGGCAAATAAATCGCAGTTATTATTCACAATACCTTTTACACAGAAAATTTCTGAAGAAATCTACTACATATTATGCTTAGAATTAACATTATTTTGTGTTGTTGTTGTCACGCCCATTGATGGTACCTAACCAGATTAAAATGAGGGTTGATTTAGTAGAATTTTGTGCTCGTAACTAGGTTTTAGTACTGTTGAAATAAGTCTCGAAAGTCTCGAAATTCCCGGGACAGTAAACCTGAAAGTCTCGAGTCTCGAAAATGCCAAAAATCGTCGAGAATCTCGAAATTTTCGAGACCGAGATTCCCGGGATGAAAGCCCTAGTAGGTACCTACTATTGCAAGAAACATCGGTCTTGTTTTTGTATTATTTCTTTTGAATATAGGTTATTAGGTGTAGAGACAATACCATTACTCATTATTATTTAATTATTTTGCGTGACTTAAAATTCAAACCGACGATATTCTAGGGATTTATTGTGGACGTATGTTCCAAACCTACGTTGTTCTATGGGTTTTCATCTGTCGTAAAAAGTACACAATAACTGACGTTGTACAACGGGCATAATATTTTCTCGTTACGTCTTTGTTCATTTATTAAATTGTACCTACTTAAATATTCACAATATAATAGGTAGGTACTATAAGTTCGATTTCAATCGGTCTTGTTCTTCGTTTTGTTTATGTACCTACCTATATCTCAGAATTTTAATAAACTAAGTCCTATTTCAAAGATTTAAGCTTTCAAGTCTTTATTTTTTGGCGCCCGTTAAGCAATACCATTTCTTTCCTACGAGTATATTTTGTTCATAAATTTGCGTCCGATTTAAGGTTTTTTAATAAATATCTAAGTAGGTTCTACTAAACCAATCAATAGCTTTCTATTCAGATGGGCAACGTTTGCAACCCATTCAATCATTAACAGTGCTTTTATGAATATGTACCTACCACAAGAAATCAAAGAAAATCCTCCGTGGTCGTGCTGCAAAGTAGGTAGGTAAGTATATCATATTTTGGAGGGGCCGAAATAATTCAAATGCCCGGCTTTGGCGATAAAGTTTTATCAGTACTGACACCCACCGACCTGAGAAAATCTGCCTAAGTCTGGCGCATAGGTACCAGATGCTTTAATAACTTCAAACGCTCGAAGTCTGGATCAATTCTAGCTTAGAGGTAGCTTTCTTATAAGAAATTGCCTTGAAAGGTTTTCTACTCTGGTTATCTGGTTTTAGTTAAACTTTTGTAACCAAAACATCTACTTGAGCCTCTCTTGAGTAATTGGTCCATACCCATACGACATTAGAGACCTAACCGTTAGTGGCACAGTTGCTTAACGTATAGATCTAGTCAGAATGCACATCGTACCTACACCACACTTCGGGAGGAATTTTTAGTACAATTGAGACATGTACATAGAACCGCCTCACTTTGACCAGAACAATAATTATTTTAATAAAAAGCTACAACCATCCTTATTAAAACGGAATACAATATCACAACTTTCTCAAATGTGGTAGGTACATAAACTGTACCCACTAAGTATAATCTATTAGCGGAAAGTTGATAAATACATCACCAACACCATTAGACGCTTTTTGAGCAGTTTAGCACTTCTAATGTGTTATAAGCAGAGCCATCTACTGCTAAGCATATATTTACTGACGCTTTCTGATCATTTCTTAATTTTGTGACTGCAAGGATGGTGACATCCTGTCGTTTACACACTGCTGCATAAATCTTCACGACTCAAGGATAACATATTATCTTACATTTCCGCGACGGGTTGTCTACCTCTACTAGTAAGCTCCCGTGGTGCATTATGACCTAAAACTCCTCACGAAAGTGAGGCAAGGCCTTTACCCAGCATCAGTGAGACAGTACAGGCTCAATTATTAGTAGGTGAAGAACTTCTTAACGTTACTCAAAACCAGCACTACTACATAGTCAAAGTGTAATGGATTATTCTTTCACAAAATAAACATTATTTTCAACTAAATATATATCACTTCTTGCAAAGCATCCTATTAGTAGACTTGCCTCTATAATTTTGCGTGCTGTGAATAATTATTATGGAATCCGATGTCGCATTGAGGCTACGATTTAATACATTTGATCGAAGTGTGGGATACTATGAAATACTATGAACGCTGTAATGTTGCTTGGTGAAGTTGTAAATTAACCACGAAAAGAAACATAATTAGAATTGTATACAAAACAATACAAAATAATAAATACTAAATATATTGATGAACTACTTACCTATCTACTAAGCAGAGTACTTACCTACATATTTAAAGTATTACCTATATGAAAATTAAGTGGGTAGTTCTTGTCACCTTTTATTCTGTTTTTGTTACTAGGTATTTAGATACGTACCTACATAAGTTTAGTCACCATAGGCATGGTTTGATTTAGATGACTTTTAAAGTGTTTTTGACGTTGATTTACCATTACAACTACGAATTTCCCATACTTAAACATATTTTAATAAATACATAAATGCATTATATTCGAAATTGTCTACGATTTTAGGTTCCTTTGACTCATGTGATTTACTGGCAAAACTAAGCATATAAGGAAATTACTGTGTATGTTATGTTTAAAAAGGTATCATATCTTACTAATATTATAAACGCGAAAGTTTGTGAGTATGGATGGATGGATGGATGGATGTTTGTTACTCTTTCACGCAAAAACTACTGAATGGATTTTAATGAAACTTCACAATAATACTATAGCTTACATATCAGAATAACACATAGGCTACAATTCATAAAGATATATTATTGTATATTATCCAAACGTGGGTGAAACCGCGAGGCGCAGCTAGTTTAATAATATTCCCAAGTTTCAAGCCGAACGGATTAGTAGTTTCCTAGATATGCACAAAAATCAATATCTCAACATTCAAATCGCTCTCCTGTAAAGTTAACGATTTGCAGATCTGTATGATTACGACGATTTAGTGAAAAGACTGGGAGGTTCATTGAATGGGTTGTTGTTGGCTGCGACATATTATATACCTACGTATATTTAACTCATGTGGATTCCCAGCCAGATGACCACAGTACCGTATATTATTTCACACTGTTGTTTTACTTCTTATCGTTACGATAACACGCAGTGTATATTTTACCCATAATTATGACATGTGTGGGGGCGTAGGCGCGATAAGCAGCTGAACAGGCCTTCTCATGAGCGAGCCCTGAGTATAATGTCCCAGCTGCTAGCTTCCTAGATACTAGGTCATCGTTTTGTCTTCAACGACTCGAGCAGGTCGTCCACCCGGTGGTAAGCGCTCGCTTGTCCACTATAACTAAGTATTGTAGTCGCGTCAGTAGGTACGAGTAGGTTTGTATTGCAAAGTCTTGCATCAGCGCGAGCGTGAACCCTGACCCGACATTATTCGTTTATTTTTGCGTAAAGATAACAATTATTAGGTATAGATGATCACTGCTTCCACGCATGAAGACTTTATCTGTATAGAAACTGGCAAAGTGTGAGGCATGGCTTATGTATGTAGGGTTCAGTGGGTACTTCAATGACCGCACACGCAGTTAGTATAGTAGGTAGGTGCATTGGGGTAACTCAGATAGAAATTTCGATGAGATGAGTAGACGGTTATTCTTTGGTTAATTATATTCAAAGAAGTTTTACATTTACCTACTGCCATTATTTAATGTTCTACCTCTATTTACTAAAGAAAAAATTGAATACTTAAAATTAGTAAACTATTACATATTATGTACCTAGCAGCTGGATTCTGTAAACTGAGCATTTCAAATACTGAGTCATAATAAAATATAATAATTCCACCTACACAGAAAAACCCAATGCCCACCAAGAACGAGGAAAATCAAACAATAATTCATAAATTCAACTTTATAAATTCTAATGTTACTGCGGTACACATATTGAACGAACTTTGAGTGTGTGAAGAAGAAAAATGTGTATTAAAAAACACGCTTGAGAATTCCACTATCCGTCTCCTGACTCCATCACCAGGGGGCTTACCGTGACGTCTTATTGCGATCCAGTTGAGGACCTAAACAGAATCGTTTTACTACTTATTCGTACCGTGACATCTTGTTGCGACATCTTGACGCTCAATTTAGGTTGATTTTAACTCTAAAGTGGTTGACGTCTACCTAAATGACATCGAAAGCCATGTGTTACTATTATTTAAAGTGAAACGATTCTGTTTAGGTCCTCGATTGGATCGCAATAAGACGCCATGGTAAGCCGCCAGACCCTCATTACCGAGACCGATCTATCGGGCTCGACAACGAATGGTATGAGCACAAACTCGAGCGGCATACTAGCAGCCACAGAACAGAGACAATATAGAAGTGGGTTAGTTTTACATCTGTATCGGAACCGCTGTCGCCAAAAAATATAATATTGAAAGTCACTATGTCAATAAAGGTCTAAGTATAAGTCAACCGCTGTTTATTTGAAAATCTGCCGTATGTCTTAAATAATATGTTTCCTTTTAGGCTGTAAAACTGTACATCTTGGCATTTTTAATTGTGTGGCAGACTTTGACATAGTATGAATGGAAAAATTCTTAAATTGAGCTTTAAGTCATATATTTGGCTCGCGCGCCGCGCTCACTTTTCACTTCCACTTGCCTCTCTCTTTCGTGCTAGCGGCCACTGAGGAGTTCCACTATCCACCTCCCGGCTCCATCATCCGATCAGCTCCAAGATACCGAATTATAGTAATGTTGTCATCCGAACTACCTTGAAATATCGTGCGAAGGCAAAACATCTAGGTTGAGCGGCATCTACCGAGCCGGTCATAATAATATTATGAAATATTATGAATCTAACAGATCCCCCACTATTTAATACTTTCTGAAACTGAAACTATCGCTGCTGGGGCCACACGTCTCGTGATATCCTATTGACTATCCCGTTGTTTGACGTCATTCGAGGTTCGCCGTAAGTGTAGCCACATAATCGGGATGTATGGCATTGGCATTGCCGTTGAATATCCCGAGTTTTTACGTTCCCTTAGTTTTTGTCTTTGGTTCATTTTGGATTTGGCTGTTGACGATGACGACAGTGTGGCCCACGCATTACGAGGGCCATGGACCTGGACATGGACATGGACATGGACAAATGAGCCGTTTAATATGTGCACCGTGGTACCTAGCTGGAGACTTCATGTAATGAATTAGGTATTTACCGTTTAGTATTGTTATTTAAAATATTATATTATATACAGTAAGTAATACATTGATAAAGGAATATCATTTTAGCACCTTGTTTTACTGCAACCCTGTCCCATTTCTAAGTGACGACATGATCGAAGGTGGTTAACATGCCGAGTCTAGAATGAGGCTGGCTCTCACGGGCTGCTAGAACACTTCGATAGTGGTTACACGGCACGTTTGGCGTAGTGGCTGAGCAATCGGACTGCTGCGCTTGGTGTCGCGGGTTCGATCCCCGCCTGGAACTAATATTAGTGCGATCCACAGATATATGTTTTTGGTCTGGGTGTGATGTGTATGTGAAATTGTATGTCTGTAAGTGGGAGGTACCCACGATACAGGAGCGATCCTAGTGTGGGGGATACGTTTAAAAAAAAGAAGCTGTTAATAGTCTCTACATGGATGAACTACCCAAAAGCAAATCCGGGAGTCTCTACATTTGAGACGGATACAAGAGTGAGGTCTGTACTTTTAGGATCATCCATAAAGTACGTGACACGTTTAGGACGAGGGAAGGGCTCAGTAAAGTGTGGCGTTGTGTGACTCGGGGTGGTAGGGCTCCTAAGTTGCGTGAGTCACAATTCAAAATCTTATACATTTTATTTTTTACTATTAACGGAAAGCTTAAATATATTTTCAACTTGTGTTGCTGTAATATTGCAAGGTATGTGACGTCACACTTGCGAGGAGGCGAGGTCTCAACTGTGACAAGAGCGGAGGAGGGGCAGAAAATCACGAAATTAGTGATACTTACTTAATTACTTTATGGGCTTATTCCAAAAATCCCCTGCGCAGTGGATTTTGCATCAGCGCGAGCGTGAACCCTGACCTGAAAGTCATTCGTTTATTTTTACGAAAAGATAATGATTATTAGTTATATAATATAGCTGATCACTGCTTCCACACATGAAGACTTACTTTATCTGTATAAAAACTGGCAAAGTGTGAGAGATGGCTTATGTTTGCCGGGATCTGTAGGTACTTCAATGAACGTACGCAGTTAGTAGGATAAAACCTAGATTATGCACCAAGAGGGTGAAAAGCAGTGTCTTACGTCACTGGCGGCATATCGAACGTAACGAGGGACTGTAGAGTTAGTTCTGAGAGAAGCGAGGGGTTCAAGCCACCTAACACGAAAACACGCTTTATCTTTGAGGTGATACTCAGCTTTTCATACCATCTGCGCGACCATAAACACCCAGGGAGACCAGAGACACACAAAATAAATACACCATACCTAGTAAGTAAGGCTGCTTGGCTTTCGAGTTGATGCTAAGGGTTGTTCGAACATAGAAGCTCCTCCTTTCTGGAAGTCAGTTAATAACACGCAACTGTTCAAATAGCACCAAGCACTGTCTATTTATGCAGATTCTGCAATCGCACCACTGACCGTTTAGTAGCTCTCCTACTTACATTAAATACTAGTCCTTTTTACCCGAGTACGGCGAAGCCAACGGAGAGTTATGTGTTTGACCGGTATGTATATGTCTGTATGTATGTTCGTCTGTTCCCTCATAACTTCTAAACTACGCATAGTTTAACTAATGAGTAGTAATGAGGCGCCGCTTCAGTGTCTGATGGGTATACGCTATGTGACGTCACGATACATTGAATATGCCGCTCTCTAGAGGAAATAAGATCGTGCACAACATTTGTTTTTGATGTGTAGCTGCCTTGTATGGTATCAAATGAAATCCATTAGGTAGCTCATTTTAAAAATGTATATTGTCATCTATTATTACCTACTCGCGACGTTGCTTGCACGCACGCACTTGATATAAAGGATTTATCACTGAAATTACGCCTCAGATGTGGGCGAAACATATTTTCTCTTCAGACTTAGGTACCTACCCAAGTTATACCTACAACCCCAAAATTATTGAAATAAAAAATAAGTTCATAAACAAAAACCCGACAATTATTATATCCTATTCATCGATATGTTCACTTGTTCAGGGTAGCCGTGGTCTTATGCCACCTACCTTGTACATTGTAATCTAAAAATAAGCGATATATACCTAAGCGCCTTTACCAACTCGGTATAATTATTTCTTTGTTACATGAAAGTGCAACTAACAGAGGATAGAAAAAAAATGCAGTAGAAGACGAGCCTTGGAGTTCCCTATAGTAAAATATTATGCAAAACTCTTCATTGGCACAGACGAACCCCTAAAAAGACACAAATAAAATTCCACTCGGTCAGAAGGTCATGCGATGATAAGATGATAACCCTGCGGGTTTCTTGTATAAATATGTTATTACCAACCGAGGTGGAGTGTTTCGCGATGACGAGAACTATGGAGGATAAGCAGCGCACGCGGCGTCTCTTGTACATCTCCACCCGCTAAGTAGGTATACTTATAGTTAAAGCACAAAGAACGTCCTCGGCGAATATTTGCGAATACAGGATCCACATTGAGATTTATACATTGCATGTTCAGTCTGTCCCCTTCCTGGTACAGTCACTAGCGCTGGTGCTCACGTTACGTTGCACACAAATTTCAATGAGATTTTTCTTCCCCACTACCTCCTCCGTTCCTACGTTTACTAAAGAGAAATAATTAATTAAATCTATCATACTTTATGTTTTTACGATTCTCTTTGTTAACGAGAATTAGCTGTTTGACTTGTAAAAGTGCGATTTAATTGCCTTAATATTACTTAATATTATAAACGCGAAAGTTTGTAAGTATGGATGGATGGATGGATGGATGTTTGTTACTCTTTCACGTAAAAACTACTGAATGGATTTAAATGAAACTTGACAATAATATAGCTTATACATCAGAATAACATATAGGTTACAATTTATAAAGATATTGTGTGAATTGTCCAAAACATGACGATAAGTGTCAAGTAGGTACGTAGGAAAAAATCTACCATTTGCTAGCTATTCTGGCGTGCGCTGCTAAAACCGCTAGAGTTACACAATATAATGTAATCTATGATGGAAATGTTTACAAAAAAGCCCGCCACAGTATATATCTATATCATATGTGTAAGCCGTAATATTATAAATCGTAAAGTATTTTTGCAGTATCGCGGATGTCAACTATGATCATTGATGACACAATAATATGCACGAACCTTTCAAATATCTATAGGTGTCGTATGTGTAACGCGGGTGAAACCGCGGGGCGCAGCTAGTTTACAATAAATGCTTTGACTTTGACGAAGCAACAAACTTTACGTCTTTCTGCTGCCTCTACCTGTTACAGGCTATGATAAAACTATAATAATACTTATGTAATGTATTTAAATGAAATAATTTATTTGAAGTCACGAAGAAGTTCACGAAGTCCTGCATGTTTCACCAGAGACTGGCATATACACAATTTTATTATTATTGTAAACTATAATTACATGAGCCGCTGTATGGATGAACTTCCTGAACGCACCTGAGCCTTTCAGTATTTCCGGGCCGACGGTACACTCGCACCCTTCTTGTATCAGGCTTAAACCCGAATCGCGACTCATCGGAAAACATAATTTTATCCCATTGTTCCTGGGTCCATGTTATGCATGCATGTTGCTTAGACTTTTTTGATGTGTATATACATAGGTCAACATAGTCATAAAATATTTATAAGATAAAAAAAATTCAATGTCTACGTAGGTAGATATTAAATAACATAAGTACTAAATTTAACTGCAATTATCATACAACCCCGTCAAAGTCAAAATGTTTAGTTTTTGGGGTTCCGTAGCCAAAGGCAAAAAACGGAACCCTTAATTCGTCATGTCGTCTGTCTGTCTGTCTGTCCGTCCGTATGTCCCAGCCACTTTTTTCAGAAACTATAAGAGCTATACTGTTGAACTTCTAAAAAAAGAGAAAGCGAAATTTAAAAAAATATGATATACGTAGGTACATTACTATGCAAACTTCCACCGAAAATTGGTTTGAACGAGATTAGCTAGTAGTATTTTTTTAATCATGTTTCTTCCTGCCACCAACCCGGACCGGGCCCCCGGGGTGGATTATGGTCTAATCCTCCTCACGAAAGTGAGGGCAGGCCTTTGCCCAGCAGTGGGACAGTTACATGCTGAATTATTAATATTATATTATTATTATCTTGCTGTTGCGGAACCCTTCATGGGCGAGTCCGACTCGCACTTGGCCGCTTTTTAAAGAGTGCTCTACACGAGTCAAGTGGACGAGCGCTACAGACTGCCCTTCAGATAGGTACACTTCTTTGGTACGAAAATACATTCGTGATATTGTGTGTTGAATTTCCCCAATGTAAAAGAGCATACCGCAAAACTAATGTATCCAGACGGTATGTATGAAGGTATGTAGACAGTCTGACATGTATAGTTAGGTACTGTTCCGAGCTGCTATTATAACTATTCCTAATTTTGGCGTTGCCATCTGCCATAGTCGGGTTCATTTGCAGATAAGATAACTACGAGCATATATAATGAAGAGTCGGCATGTTGTAGTTATAGTGAAACTAGGCAGTGACTCGCAAACATGAGTGTGGTGTGCATATTTTTATTGAAACTCAGTTTAATTAGTGCAGTGGTCGGCGTTATAAATGTTCGAGAGCCACAACATGTGAACGAACCGGGAATAGAAGATAAAATCGATCACAAACTAAACACGTTAAAAATGGATATTTTAAACCAATTGATAGCATATATTGACGGAAAAGTAAGTTCGTTATCAGAACAGTTGGCCGCAACCGAAGAAAAGTTGAACCATTCTTTGGCGGCGTCTAATAAAAACATGGAAGACACAATGACACAAACATACAAGAGTTTGGCAGAAAACATGACGCAAACATACAAGAGAATTGCAGAAAACATGGCGCAAGCAGACAAGAGTTTGGAAGAAAACATGGCGCAAACATACAAGAGAATGGCAGAAAACATGGCGCAAGCAGACAAGAGTTTGGAAGAAAACATGACGCAAACATACAAGAGTTTGGAAGAAAACATGACGCGTACATGGAATGTATCGTTAGATACATCTATCCAGAAGTTAGAAAATAAAACTTTACAAAGATTGTACGACATGCAGACGGAAGTGCTGCAGAACCTGACAGCAGTAACAGCTCGTAAGTTGAACCACTTGTTATCTGTCTAGATGCATGATGCCTCGTTGGGAGGTCGTCGATTTAGTCTAGGGTCGACTCACCCAATTTCGTGATAAACAACATAATGTAATAAAACTGCGATATTTTAGTCAAATCTTCACTTCTTTTTTAATTAGGAACATGAATTAGTCTTTCCTTTACAATAATTAAGATACTATTTCACTTATTTAGGACTACTATTTGTTGACTTAAGTATATCCAATAATCGAAACCTTGTTGACTTTGTCAATTTCGTGATAGTCACTTTAAGTCCGTGATACATACTCAACTAATTACGTTACAACGGAATTACATATGAACATTGGATATTTTATATCACCAAATAATAATAATATGCAAAATAGGCAGGTACCTACCTACTTTTTTGATTGCGTTTCTTAGCGTCGGTTCGCTATATTTTCAATTTGGTTTATTAACATTGTGCCTCCGTCGTTTTTATAAATAAAATTATTGAAAGTCCGGTAACAAGATCTAACTTAAATCCGTGACACAGCTTCAATTCAAAACTTGAAAATTCGTTAATTTTATGGGCTGACAAAACAAGAAATTGTACTAAAACCACTCGCCTTTTGCTAAAACCAAACCACTAGTCACACTCTGCACTGGTCTATATCTAACTGGTCTTATGTTTGTTGCAATCTATGCATAGATTTTTATTTATGATTTTCCTGAATACAAAAAGTTCTAGAGTCCGTTTCACGAAAGAAGTCTCGCGGCGTTTCGAAGAACTACATTCAACCCCTACATATTTTCAGCTTTCGCATAGAAACTAGCGCCGCGTCTGCGGGACTTCTTTCGTGAAATACACTCTATAGCCGTGCAGCGCGCAAAACTAAACGCGGGCGGACAAATCTGTCATTTGTTATTTTCATTCTCGCCCGATTCGAGCCAACTTTTTCAAAGAAAAACTAGACTTATTGCTCTACTCTAAGGTTCATAATATTAAATAATATGTGTATTTGTCTGACTTAACTCAGTACCTATTAGCTTCGAAACAGACTATCACGAAATTACGATTATCACAAAATTGCGTGAGTAAACTCACCCTACTTATTTTAATTTACAGTGCGCGGAAGTATAATATTGTTACGTGCTGGGGGTTCGGGATAGGAATAAATATGCCGGTTTCACACGCAGAACCTCGATTTAATCAGGAACGCCGACAGGAGTCCGTTACTCACTGAATGTCTCTACACCCACACTGTAGTGGTCGCGTCTAGCTAGGGCCATTTCTCTCTGGCAACATTCTAGCACCTGACGAGTAGTACGGTCTCTTGTCCAGAGATGGCGCTGTTCGAATACAAGCGGCCGCACAGTGAGCTAACTCCTACTACTCCTCCATAGATGGCGCCTTTTCCTTAAACCGCAACAATATGTAAAAAATCCGCGGGACTTCTTTCGTGAAATGGATTTTAGGTATACCTGCTACCTATAATAGTTTTGGCGGGGATGCGTCGGTGCCTTGAGAGTAACACGAACTTGTTGATTTTGTATTTTTATGGAATTGTTTCTTCGGGTGACCATGTCATTGTGTAGTATTAGAAAGAACCATAATGAATCAATTAATTTTCGTTAACGTGCACGAGTGCGTGATACAAACCCAAAAAATGGTAGTTTTGAATTATTTTTAAAACTCCCAGGAAGTTTCAGTAAAGCATCCACTACTAGTAAGTTGTCTGTAAATTGACTAGCAGTGTGTTTTTTTTTAATCTTTTTTTTTTGGGGTCTCTTACAGTGTGGCCTACTTGCAGTGTGGTAAACTATAAATAGTAGATTGTTTTACAAGGGACGAAAACGACTCAATATTTACTTTACAAACATACTTTACATAGAACCGAGTATGAGTGAGTCCTCTGAGACCCGCGTAAAACACACAATTGTTCATACCGAGATTGCGAGAAATATAATGAGTAGGTATACAATTAAAAAACGTAAGAATATTTCACAAGTAGTCACGTTCACTTTCAAATAAAAAATAATCAAATTCAATCTTTTAAAACCAAGTTGCATTGTTGTCATAATTCTACACACACCTACAGATTATAGGCGGCAATTACAAACTTCTTAAATTTATTCTAATATTCGCAAACGCACACTGTTAGTTTTAGAGGAAATTGTATAATGCCGGTTGGCAACACTTTTGTCTTTTTCTCTTACTATACCTATTTAGTATCTGTCGGAGTTTTGGCGGGAATCCGATAGTGAGACGTTGTTGGTTTTGTATTATTTTCTCAAACATGTGTTTCTTCGAGTGTTAATGTGTCATGTGGGTGGAATATTAATCGTTAAGTGTTCGTTAACGCCCACGAGTGTAGGCGAATTAAATAAACTCAAAAAACGTGTCATTTCGCATATTTTCCAAAACTCCCCGGAAGTTTCCGTAAAGCATCCACTACTTTACTGAATCGTGACTATGACGATGTAAATAATTGATTTGACTACTTGACCACGATTTGCTATATTGCTGTGACTTTCTTAATGTGAAATTAAGAAATACTTAAATAATAAAATACTTGACACTGGCTATATGCACAAACCGTGCGAAGCCATGAATAAAAATAAAATCGAGATGTAAGCTATCCTATCTTTCAAGTTAGATCAAATCTAACAATTGGTTCCTTAGTTCAGGAGTCCATCGCGGACAAACAACGCGACGAAGCTAAACAGGTCGGTACAAAATGCAAAGGTCTTGTCCATCCAAGGTCGGCTGGTACAGATCCGCCCATTGTACCTATTGTTAAGTTTGTCCTTCCTGTGTTCTGTACCTACATTTTGGTATCAATAAAGAGTTATCTATTTATCTACACCTGATAGTAGGTAATACATTTCATTAAATTCATAGGTAGGAATTCGAAATTTGGCAAAAGCATCAATAGTAAAGCGTGACTTTGTTTCCAGAGTTGCCTTGTAAGGAGGTGTTCCTGAACAGCAGTAGCCGCTTCTCTCCGTACTACTCGCTGCAGTCGCTCGGCCGCGCCACGCTGCGGAGGGACGCCGCCGGCCGCCTCGCGCACCTCGAGGCGCGCGTCGGGGTGCAGGCGGGGGCGGGGGGAGGCGTGTATATCCTGCTGACGGATATAGAAAGCCGAGCAATCTCGGATGTTCGATATGACATAGGTGTGTATCTAACCACCTCATTATGCTCTACAACAATATTTCTAAGTCTATAACAATAATAACACTCGCTCAATGTCGCAACGCACATCCGCCCACTGCTGGGCCCGGGGCGCGCTTCACTGCCGGCAGGAGGATGAGCTGTGCTCCACCACGGGGACCCGCCCGGCTCGGTGGATGCATACCTCCGAAATAATCCTCGCGACAGTGGGTTTCCTCGCGATGTTTTCCTTCGCCGAAAAGCGAATGATAATTACGTGTCTATGTTGTTACAAGAATCACGGTACGTTATGTGCCCCCACTGGGATTTGAACCCGCGAACTTCTGCTTGGCAGCCTCTCACTACGCTTTAACAACATAAAATAGGTTTTGTAGAATTTTGTTGGAAACCCATGATGTTAATTTATAATGTTAGTTATATTTATAATGTTTATTGTTTAATATCAACAGAGATTGGATACAACAACAATCAACGCACGTATTTATACAAGTATACCAGTGGCCACTCCGCCCGTGTTGCAGTCGTCTCCACTCCCGACATACTCTCCGCTACTGACTTCAGGTTCTTCTACGTCAGAATAGACAACGGTAAGTTGCAGCTCTTCTTAGACACGCCTCTAGGGTGCTCTGGGAGTAATAAGGGGGAGGGGAAGGGGGGGGGGAAGTAGAGCGTGGGTGTAGTATATTAATATACTAGAATAATTAATTATAATGATTGAACACTGTGGCAGTAGCGTGCACCGCCATACACTGCGGAGAGCAGCCGTGTGTGCACATAGCTAAGATTGATAGAGAAAAGCTTTTCCGCTGAAAAACGGGTAACAGTGCGAGCGAAGCCGCGGGGCAGGGAGATGTCACGGCGCCAGGAAGCATAGCTCCTATTAACCGACTTCAAAACGGAGAAGGTTCTCAATTCAACCACCAGCATGTTGTGTGTGCCTTGCTCTGAGCGCACACGTCCACTGTCCAGGCACCCTGCAGTTCCGCAAGCAGGGGGACAGCACTGCGCTGATATCCGACGACGACGCGAGCCTCGGGGCCGTCAACTACATGCAGTTCTATTACGCCGGGGACACAACAGCAGAGATCCGCTTCGACTGTCCCGCTGCAGTTTAACATTGAGGTAATACAGCACGTTCAGTACCTACCTACTGGTACTACTCGTTCAAGTTGTTCGATGTCTAGAATGGATAGTATTGTCAGAAGACTAAAGACGTATTCCACTGAAAATACTACAATATGAAATAGCTTTTGTATGTATGTAGGTTTTACTAGCTGTGCCCCTACCGAGTTCATCCGTGTTGACTTCCTTCGTTCCTGAGATTAGCCGGAGCAAACAGACAGACATAGCAAACTGTAATCTTATGTATACACTTGTATTGAATGTCCGGTGTGCCTGTGCGTTCCAGCTGCCCCGTGGCGGCTGTCTCCTGCCGCCTCCGTCCGCTGCCGGCTCTTGTTCCGCAGTGGAACACCCCCGCCCCCGGCTGAGAACTCCGCCGCGCATGAAACGAGAATTTCTTGTTTCTTTCTCGTCGTGAAACTCGTCGTAGTTCATTAAGTACGGCTATATATACATATATACACTATCTGGCTAGACCTACTTAGGTTATGTTATTTTAATTTTTCAAATAAGTTGTAGAATAGCATTGTAGGTAACTAATATACGTTCCATGGGATAACAATATCTGTTGTAAAATTGCACCCATAATTATAAATAAATATCAAAATATATCCATTCGATTTTTATTTCGACTCCGGACCTTATATTACTAAAACATGGTAGTGCTTTGCAATAAGCAATGCTTAGATCGACCGCCAGATCACGCCATGGCAGCTATGGCGCTGTGGCATGGCGGCCGTGGCGCTGTGGCATGGCGGCCGTGGCGATGTGGCATGGTGGCCGTGGCGCTGTGGCATGGCGGCCGTGGCGCTGTGGCATGGCGGCCGTGGCGCTGTGTCGGCTCGACTCTACCCCGCTTGCGGAGGTCCGTTGCCCCTGGCTATAATATGATCATCTCTATCAAAAGATAAGACTATTCTTTATATCAACTAACTAAACCTTTGTTAGCAACTCGATAAATACGTCAAACCCTTGCACTGTAAATAAATACGAAACCCTTAATCGATCTAGGACACTATAATATGATTCTTATGCAGAGGCAACACCTATCGTGATATCCCATTGAATATTCAGCAAATCCCGTTGTTTGACGTTCTCCGTAAGTGTAGCCTCATAGTTGGGATATGGCATTGAGATCGCCGTTGAATAACCGATTTTTGACGTTCATCTGTTTTATAATTTTGGTTTAATTTGGTTTTGGTGGGCGTTGACGATGACGATAGTGTGGCCTATCAATAATTATAATGTTTAAATTAAACCGAAAAAGGTTTGTTGGTACGTGTAAAATATTATTAAAGTCCGTATATTCCTAGGTGTCGCCATTGCGTTCAAATCCTGTCTATTGCCTCATATTATGTGCCTATAACAGTGGGTAAGTATTATGTGTAGGTTTAGTGCTGTAAAATCTACAAACATAATCCATTCAATCAAAACTAAGTATCTCTGTACCGTTATACTTTTATCCGTACCTAACCATTATCAAATCTTTGTCGTTTGACCGCAATCGGGAACAAGTTTATCAATCACCTAGCTGACCCGACAGACGTTGTCCTGTCATTGTCTCTATGGGGAAAAGCTTCCTCTCCTTCTATATCTATCTTTCCCTCGCACTCTATCTCTCTTCCTCTCCCTCTGTCCCTGTCCCTGCCTCAGCTGTTAAACTAAGTGACAGTAGTCAACTGTACAACCCGATTTTACCAGATATATTATTCCCAGTTTCAATTTTTTTCCTGTGGTAACGGGATAAATATCTTATATCCTTCTCCTGGTTCTCAGCTAACTTCCTACCATTTTTCAGCCGGTCTTGAGTGATAAAAAGTGTAACTAACGCGACTTTCTTTTATTAATATTTATATAAGATAATATTAGATGTAGGTAACAAAGCGGTGCGCGTACCATCAGTCGACAAGGGAGGTTATCCGAGCAGGGCGTTGACGTCAATGGATATTATGTCATGAAATACTTAGTTCAGAGTTCATCGGAGTGCAGATAACAGTTATCACGAGTGCTATCAATGGACACACACCGACAGCACGATGCGCCGTTCGACGCAGAATAGCCGATAGCAGCGCCTCGCGGTTTACCCGTGTTCGCTGCTATCCCGCGGGAACCGTTAATGTTTACGGGATAAAAGTAGCCTATGTCACCCGGGGATAGTGTAGCTTCCCAACAGAGAAAAAATTTTTCAAATCGGTTCAGTAGTTTCGGAGCCTATTCATTACAACCAAACAAACAAAGTTTTTCTCTTTATAATATAAGTAAGTATACCTAGATATGAATAAGTTTGATAATAATTGACCGAGCGAAGCCAAGGTCTCCATTTAAGAGGCCGCTTTTGCTTTTGTACAGATGTTGATTCCGGGCTGCAGGCTGCGTTTCTTGACTGATTTTTATGAGATTTGGTATCCTATAGGTTCTTTGTATTTATAACTTTTCTTTTTGAATTGTTGTTAGGGGAAAATGGGGGGAAGTTTGCTATAGCGCCATTTTTTGTCCTATTATGATATTGGTTAAGCTCTCCTCTGATCGCGAGGTCTACTGTGAATAAGTTTTGTTAGGTTATTCTCGGTCTTCAATGGCGATGACACAATAGTTATACTTAATAATAATACTCCTTGGCGCTGCACCGTTACATTTGCCACAAGACAAAAGTATAAATTAATTGATTGTATAATACTGATAATGTCACACAATATTTGAACGTACGTTTTCATTTACAGGACACAATTAAAAAAAATATTAAATGCATAATATTTTGAAACGAACGAAGATTTTGCGGAAAAACTTTTCCGTAGATTTGTAACAATAAGTCGTCGCGTTTGCACGAAAAAGAGCTTCATTACAACAGGCATAAATAACATGGATATTGGAATATTTTATTTTTCATAATTCCTATTTTTTATTTAAGACAAAAATATATATTTTCTTTTCAATACCGATTTTGATAAATATATTATTCATTATTTTAATAATATTTTGTAATATTTCTCTATCCTACTTACAATATTTTGTGAGATTATCCATTTGTCATAGAACACTCGACATTTTAAAGTCAGTTTGTGATAATCGACACGTCTAGGTTGATTACAGTGTTAGAACGACATTACTTTGCGAATGCAATGAACCTTTTCTGTAAACATTGATTCAATTTGCGTAACATTGACGATTTCTATTCGAGAATCGCATTTCTCATTCATGAAAAATATTCATTGATATTCAGCGTTGAATCCGTGAGTGAAGATTCCTAATGTGGGACCTTGTGTGTGTGAGGGTGTGTGAGGGTGTGTGTGAAGGTGTGTAAGGGTGTGTGAGGGTGTGTAAGGGTGTGTGTGATAAAATTATTCAAGTTATAAATAAATAATATACCTAATAAGTCGATTGAATCTTTATTTCAACTCCGAACGTTTATATCGTTTGTATCGTAATGTTTAGATCGATATTAGGGTTATCCTAAGCAACTATTTGGTAAGTATATACATTAAAATTTAACGAGGTAGATTGTAGGTAATGATATCGATATGGCGCTGTGGCATGGTGGCCATGGCGCTGTAGCGGCTCCACGCCACCATAGAACAAACTTCTTATGACGTTATCGATTAATAATAAACCTTCGTAGATTATATATAATTCCTAAAACGTCTGATTCAATCAATTCTGGTGTCAATCACTATCGCTTGACGAAATTTTCTGTTAGGTACCTCACTGTACCTACCTACCTACATAAATAATTGAAAATGATACATAAAACTGTTATTTTTATACACGAGTAAAATATTATGTATCAAACAAAAACCGTCTTTAGTTTCACATTCGAAACAAACCAAACAAAAAAAAGTGGCGTGAACGTTTATCCCTTTAGAAGTGTTGATGTTTTGAACGATTTGCTTTTTAGGCGAATGTTATTTTGACTCATTTATAAATGTAACTGTCGATTATTTTGTGTTGACATTTTATTTATTGACGTACCTACTGAGTGTTGAAGTTTAGTATCACACCCGGCCCCGGACTTTGAATCACTTGCTTTATGCTTGCTTTACAGTGATACATTGATAATGCATGACATAATATTGTAATGACGCATTGTCGAGTCGGTGGTATGAAAACATTTTAATTAAAAATTCGTGCTTACAATAATAATTATTATTATAATTTAATTAATTGGCATGTTATTGTCAACGATAATTATAGTTTATAATATTTTGTGTTATTTTCCTTGAATTATTTAGATAACGTTTATCATCGTGACTTATAATTATTATGACGGTATTATTTTTAATTTATTGAATGGCTACCTACATTTATTTGTGCTTACTTATAGACTTCCAAATTAAAAGAAATAATTCAAGTTAGGCACAAACACGTTAGCTAGTGAAGATACGTAATAGTAAGTAATTCTGCGTCCGCTAGATAACCGATGGGGAAGGAAGGTTCTAGAGTGGCGACCACGGCCTGGAAGACGCAGTGTAGGTAGGCCTCCCACTAGACGGGCCGACGACATCGAAAGAGTCGCAGGCGACCGGTGCATGCAAGTGGCAAATTGTCGTTCGGTGTGGATTAAGTCCGTGAAGATACAGGATCTTCATACAAAGCGCTAGTTGCCACGTACCGTGTCGAGCTCGTAAATACTCTCACTTGGGGTACAGTTCGCTACAAAACAATTTAGTCCACGCGGACGAAGTCACGGGCATAGGCTAGCCTTAGTACTAATATAATAAAGCCGAAAGTTTGTTAGTGTGTGTGTATGTTTGTTAGTTCTTCACGCTCAAGCCGCTGGACCGGTTTGCATGAAGTTTTGTACACAGATTAGTTATCCCCAACTTAGGTACAGTAGTACCCAACTGATATGGCTTACCGATGTACCTGCGCAGAAGATGAATTTTCAAAGCGCGGGAAATGCTATTGACCGCTATTGGTCGGCAGCCGCCGCCATCTTAGCGATCGCCGCGTGGCATGAGTGAGATGGAACTAACAGCTGCAGTGTATTATGAACCTTATAATAGTGGTCTTAGGTTGATTGTAAGTGAATCATTCTTTCGTTAATCTTCGGACCATACTTTCTTTTCTGCGCGAACGAAGATTCACGACGCGCCTTATAAGTTGGGTACTAGTATAATAAGCTTTATCCCATCCTAGTCGTCATCATCATCATCATCACCATTTTCCATCAGTGCAATAAAAACTGTCAAAATATCAAACAGCTGAACCGATTTGCGTAAAATTAGGTATCCTGATAGCTTATACTTACTCCAAATTAACATACAGCGGCTACCGGTCAACATCATCAACATCACTGTTTTCCATTAGTGAATAGAATAGAATAGAATAATGTTTTATTGTAAATAAGTGCGATAGACACTGTGAAAAACTACCTCATTAGCATGAAATTTGGTATGCAGATAGCTTTTACCCCCACTTAAGCAGGCTCCGAGGAGAACTTTTATTTGGCGAAACGGTAGTCACGGTTCTAGCGATGTGACACGGCACTGGTGACGACACGTCAGTGGTAACGTAGTGGCTGAGCACTTGGACTGCTGCGCTTGGTGTCGCGGGTTCGATTCCCGCCCGGAACATATATTTGTGCGATCCACAAATGTTTCATTCTTGTCTGGGTGTTATGTGCATGTGACATTATATGTCTGTAAACGTTACAACGTTTCTTTTTTAATAAATAAAAATAACTATACATTTGTATTAAAATTTGTACAGTATAAGTGTTTTGTAGTGTCCCGGATGTTAACTATGATCACATTAATATGCACAAACCTTTCAAACCGCTAAAGGTATTGTATGACGTGTAACACGGGCGAAACCGCTAGGCGCAGCTAATAATTATCTACTGTACATAATGTTTCCTTTACATTGTTATGTAGCACGGTGGTAGGTAGTGCCTACTTATGAAAAGAACGCTTATCAATATGTAGGTTAGGTATGTAACCAGCATATAAATAGAGCTGAGAGCCGTCACATCACAATTATTATTGCAAAACAAGTCAGTGACCGCGACAATATGTTTTTAATTTGCCATTTATTTTTAAAATTAAGTTTAATTAGTGTCGTGCTCGGTGTAATAAATGTTGAAAATGCGTACAATTCGGATTTAGAAGGAAAAATTAACCAAACAATAAATGAACTAGAAATGAACATGTTGTACCGGTTTCTTACTTATGTAGATGCCAAAGTGGCTTCAGTACATAAGAATATAACAGAAGCAGCGAATGCCCTAATGGAAGCACATATAAAGAAACTCACACAAACCTTCGATGCAGCCAACAACAACTTGGAGGGAAGGTTGACACAAAGATCCGACGCGTCTATCACGAACATGGAAGGAAAAATGACACATAAGTTGGACGCGTCCTTCAAGAACATGGAGAGAGAGATGACACAGAAATTGGACGAGTCCATCAAGAACATGGAGGGGAGGTTGACACAAAGATCAGACGCGTCTATCACGAACATGGAGGGAAAGTTGACACAGAAGTTGGACGCGTCCTTCAAGAACATGGAGGGAGAGATGATACAGAAATTGGACGCGTCCATCAAGATGGAGGGAAGATTGGCACAAAGATCAGACGCGTCTATCACGAACATGGAGGGAAAGTTGACACAGAAATTGGACGCGTCCATCAAGGACATGGAGGGAGAGATGACACAGAAATTGGACGCGTCCATCAAGAACATGGAGGGAAGGTTGGCACAAAGATCAGACGAAGGACAAATTAACCAAACAATAAATGAACTAGAAATGAACATGTTGTACCGGTTTCTTACTTATGTAGATGCCAAAGTGGCTTCAGTACATAAGAATATAACAGAAGCAGCGAATGCCCCAATGGAAGCACATATAAAGAAACTCACACAAACCTTCGATGCAGCCAACAACAACTTGGAGGGAAGGTTGACACAAAGATCAGACGCGTCTATCACGAACATGGAAGGAAAGTTGACACAGAAATTGGACGCGTCCATCAAAAACATGGAGGGAAGGTTGGCACAAAGATCAGACGCGTCTATCACGAACATGGAGGGCAAGTTGACACAGAAATTGGACGCGTCCATCAAAAACATGGAGGGAGAGATGACACAGAAATTGGACGCGTCCATCAAAAACATGGAGGAAAAGATGGCACAGAAGACGGCAGTGCACAACAACACAACCGCTGGTAAGTTGAACAAATTGTTAAAGATGCGTAAATATAGCTAGGTAGTCTCGGTCATAGTCATAGTTATGGTTTTTGAGTGTACCTACCTATGGCTATAATGTCTAATTCTTTGTGCTAATACTAGGGCTGCAGCCTTAATAAATTGACGGACAACAATTATTATTGAAGTGTTACTTGATTCGTCTCAGATGTGGGAGTCACACAGGCACAAACAGTTGATGTAGCTAAGCATCCGGAAGGTGGTGCTGTTTTTCCGAAATTAGGTTTTTTTTTATTTTACTTTATAAGCGAGATAAATAATCTACACACGTAGCGACACATGATTGCGCTTGCGTTGTATTCAATGCAAGGTGCTGGTGGGCGCATCAGTCGTCCGTCACCCCCCGGGCACGATTAGTAGAAGTAGTTTCAGTAATTCACAATACACCGTTTGACCTACTTAAATAGTATTTTCTTTTCTGAACGCCATGTTAGGAAAGAGCGGTTGGGAGATAACTTGACACACAATATCTTAGAGAATTTGTTTAGGTAGGTATATATACCTTTATATAAGTACACTAGCTGACCCGACAGACGTTGTCCTGTCATTGTCTGCAGAGAACAATGAGTAGCTGTCAAACAATGTATATCACGCACCGGCGCCGTCTACTTCAAATGTTGGTTTGTCCTGATTTTTTCCTGAATTTTCTTTGCTATAAACCTCACGGAGCCCGAGACCTTTCCAACGAAACCCCTTACCAATCTCACAAGACAGACAGAGATAGATATATCCTGATATTTAACAGACTGATGCTCTTCATCATTGTCCAGAATAAACTATAGAGTGCATGCGTTCTGGAGTTATAGCGTCAGGAAGGAAAACCCGACTTATTTTTATATAGTAAGTAGATTAGGAAGTAAACTTATTTTTCACAAATTGGTATCAGCACACATCAAACATCGTTGAACACTCACAAACTCTCGGCTTTATAATACGAGTATTAGTAAGATTAGTAAAATTAGTAAGATTACTAACACATTTATTTATACTCTATGTGTACAAATAAACAACATAAACCGGCCAAGCACGAGTCGGCCTCGGGCACGAAGGGTTCCGTACCGTTATCTTTAAAAACGAGAAAAAATATTGTTGTATTCTATTTTTTAGTATTAATTGTTCTTATAGCGGCAACAGAAATAAATCATTTCTGTGAAAATGTCAACTGTCTAACTATCAGACAACAAACAGTATGAAAAACAGTCTGTTACAATAAATGCTTCAATACAACTCTATTCAGCCAAAATCGATAGTTTTCAATAATTTTTGACTAAAACTAAAAAAAATATATTAAACCTTAAACTTTGCCAATTGAGTGCCAAGTGAGTCAATTCAGTGAAAATAGTTAATGTGTTGGGGAATTTATGTAAACAACAAACAAATGGCATCATTTCTATAATATCAAGTAAGTGTTTATTTGATACTAGCTGTTGCCCGCGACTTCGTCCGCGCGGACTATATTTTTTACCAAAATCCCAAATAATTAATAATAGACCATGACCTCGAGTTTGACATCGATTTCAACATCTGATAACTAACATCTAACATAATTATGATAATATCCACCATCTTCTATCAAAATCTGGGGGCACGGCAGTGCCCCCGCCAAGTCGAGCAAATCAAAAGGCACGGCCGTACCATCCTTTTCTCGAAGCGATTCGGGCCATTTTCGACCCCCTGTAACTTCGTTATGGATATAACTAGAAGCCTAAATTTTTAGTGACCAAGAGGGCATCACGTCTACAGATAACAATCCAAATTACATTAAATTTGAACCAGTAGTTTAAGAATTATTTCAAGTCAAAGTTGCTTAATTTTGTTGCCCACTGACTGACTGACTGACTGACTCACCGATCATCAAAATTCTAAGGTACTTCTAGCCGTCCCACAAGTTTCAAATTTTGAATATAGCTATTGTTTAGCCTATAAACCAAGGAAAAATTCTGACATTCCATAATTTTCGTCCCGTTTTGTAGATATATAATCTGCATAAATAACTTTGTATTCCCATATAAATCCCATTAAATTGTATGTGATTACAAAGTTACTTTTACAGTTCATAATTAGACTTCATTGAAATTGAATGAAATGGGTAACAGGGATTAAAAATGAGAAAGGGTTGCGAGAAATTCGAGAGTTGAGCGCTTTTTAAAAACTTCCACGATAGGTACTACACCTACCGCAGATAAAGAGATACAAATCCCTATACTACACCTACCTACACTTTTATAGGTTTAACAAAGTCGTTACCTAGGTATATGAAAATAGGTACTTACCTAAGTACAGTAGTACCCAACTGATATGGCTTACCGATGTACCTGCGCAGAAGATGAATTTTCAAAAGCAAAGCTTTTATACCTTATACCTAATATGCATCTGTGGAGACGCAAAGACACTCGTTCATGATAATCTATGAGCATGACCTAATGTTCGCAAGGGCCGGCCGCGCAGGCGCGCGGCGCGCGTTTTTGCGTGTTTCGCAAAAAAACGAAATAAAGAAAGGGAGTTGTAGAGGCAGTGTTAGTTTTAGAGGAAATTTTATAATGCCGGTTGGCAACACTTTTGTCTTTTTCTCTTACTATCTGTCAAATGTGCATTATGCAATGGTGATGTATTCCGTGTAATGCAGTAATTGTTACGTAGAAATCTCGTTTTTCATTCATATTTATATCATCCACGTAAACCTTGGATCTTAACACACACGTATACATAGCATACATCCAATGATCGCCAGAAATATAGACGAGATTACAGTTTCATTACAAAGTAAACTGTATAGGCTTCGCACGATTTATGCATTAAGATACCCTTCTTTTTTTTCTAAGTAATTATGTCAAAATGGAAAATTGAAAAGTCGAATCTTTAGCCTGTTGATAATAGCGAGTACAAATAAAAAAAAACTACTCTCACTCACTAGTGCCCAACAACCTCGTTTGGTCCTGCTAAGCTGACCTAATATTATGACACTCTTTTTGAGCATGAGGTGTGAAAAATAAACCTCTATTGTAGAGGTTTATCATTATAGACTACTAGCAGACACGGCTACGCATTGCTGTGGCTAAGCTTTTTGTTATTGCTACTATAAATAATCGAGATGTAAGCTATCCTATCTTTCAAGTTAGATCAAACTGCACACGGTGTGCAGTTTGATCTAACAATTGGTTCCTTAGTTTAGGAGTCCATCGCGGACAAACAACGCGACGAAGATAAACAGGTCGGTACAAAATGCAAAGGTCTTGTCCATCCAAGGTTGGCTGGTACAGATCCGCCCATTGTACCTATTGTTAAGTTTCTCCTTCCTGTGTTCTGTACCTACATTTTGGTATCAATAAAGAGTTATCTATTTATCTACACCTGATAGTAGGTAATACAATCCATTAAATTCATAGGTTCATTCAAAATTTCGCAAAAGCATCAATAGTAAAGCGTGACTTTGTTTCCAGAGTTGCCTTGTAAGGAGGTGTCCCTGAACGGCAGTAGCCGCTTCTCTCCGTACTACTCGCTGCAGTCGCTCGGCCGCGCCGCGCTGCGGAGGGACGCCGCCGGCCGCCTCGCGCACCTCGAGACGCGCCTCGGGGTGCGGGCGGGGGGACGCGTGGCTATCTGGCTGACTATGACTGATAAAGAATTAACCTCGGATGTTCAATATTACATAAGTGTGTACCTAACCACCTCATTATGCTCTACAACAATATTTCTAAGTCTATAACAATAATAACACTCGCTCAATGTCGCAACGCACATCCGCCCACTGCTGGGCACGGGGCGCGCTTCACTGCCGGCAGGAGGATGAGCTGTGCTCCACCACGGGGACCCGCCCGGCTCGGTGGATGCATACCTCCGAAATAATCCTCGCGTCAGTGGGTTTCCTCGCGCTGTTTTCCTTCGCTGAAAAGCGAATGATAATTACGTGTTTATGTTGTTACAAGAATCACGGTACATTATGTGCCCCCACTGGGATTTGAACCCGCGAACTTCTGCTTGGCAGCCTCTCACTAGGCTTTAACAACATAAAATAGGTTTTTTAGAATTTTGTTGGAAACCCATGATGTTAATTTATAATGTTAGTTATATTTGTAATGTTTATTGTTTAATATCAACAGATATTGGATACGACAACAATCAACGCACGTATTTAAACAAGTATACCAGTGGCCACTGGGCCCGTGTTGCAGACGTCTCCACTCCCGACATACTCTCCGCTACTGACTTCAGGTTCTTCTACGTCAGAATAGACAACGGTAAGTTGCAGCTCTTCTTAGACACGCCTCTAAGGTGCTCTGGGAGTAATAAGGGGAGGGGAAGGGGGGGGGGGGGGAAGTAGAGCGTGGGTGTAGTATATTAATATACTAGAATAATTAATTATAATGATTGAACACTGTGGCAGTAGTGTGCACCGCCATACACTGCGTAGAGCAGCCGTGTGTGCACATAGCTAAGATTGATAGAAAAAAGCTTTTCCGCTGAAAAACGGGTAACAGTGCGAGCGAAGCCGCGGGGCAGGGAGATGTCACGGCGCCAGGAAGCATAGCTCCTATTAACCGACTTCAAAACGGAGAAGGTTCTCAATTCAACCACCAGCATGTTGTGTGTGCCTTGCTCTGAGCGCACACGTCCACTGTTCAGGCACCCTGCAGTTCCGCAAGGAGGGGGACAGCACTCCGCTGACATCCCACGACGACGCGGACCTCGGGGCCGTCAACTACATATACTTCTATTACGGCTGGTACACAGCAGCAGCAGAGATCCGCTTCGACTGTCCCGCTGCAGTTTAACATTGAGGTAATACAGCACGTTCAGTACCTACCTACTGGTACTACTCGTTCATGTTGATCGATGTCTAGAATGGATAGTATTGTCAGAAGACTAAAGACGTATTCCACTGAAAATAGTACAAAATGAAATAGCTTTTTCATGTATGTAGGTATTACTAGCTGTGTCCTGCTGGTTCAGCCGCGTTGACTATTTAAGTAGAACTAGCATAATTTTACTACAATACTCAAAACTTCAGATATCTGCCAGTGAAAGTCCCGTCAAAATCGATCCAGACGTTCCTGAGATTAGCCGGAGCAAACAGACAGACATAGCAAACTGTAATCTTATGTACAAACTTGTATTGAATGTTCGGTGCGCCTGTGCGTTCCAGCTGCCCCGGGGCGGCTGTCTCCTGCCGCCTCCGTCCGCTGCCGGCTCTTGTTCCGCAGTGGAGCACCCCCGCCCCCGGCTGAGAACTCCGCCGCGCATGAAACGAGAATTTCTCGTTTCTTTCTCGTCGAGAAACTCGTCGAAGTTCATTAAGTACGGCTATTATATACATATAATACACTATCTGGCTAGACCTACTTAGGTTATGTTATTTTAATTTTTCAAATAAGCTGTTGTAGTATAGCATTGTAGGTAACTAATATACTTTCCATGGGATAACAATATTATCTATTGTAAAATTGCACCCATAATTATAAATAAATATCAAAATATATCCATTCGATTTTTATTTCGACTCCGGACCTAATATTTCTAAAACATGGCAGTGATTTGCAATAAGCAATGCTTAGATCGACCGCCAGCACACGCCATGGCGGCTATGGCGCTGTGGCATGGCGGCCATGGCGCTGTGGCATGGCGGCCGTGGCGCTGTGGCATGGCGGCCGTGGCGCTGTGGCATGGCGGCCGTGGCGCTGTGGCATGGCGGCCGTGGCGCTGTGGCATGGCGGCCATGGCGCTGTGGCATGGCGGCCGTGGCGCTCGTATGACGGCTCGACTCTACCCCGCTTGCGGAGGTCCGTTGCCCCTGGCTATAATATTATCATCTCTGTCAAAAGATAAGACTATTCTTTATATCAACTAACTAAACCTTTGTTAGCAACTCGATAAATACCTACGTCAAATCCTTGCACTGTAAATAAATACGAAACCCTTAATCCACCTAGGACACTCGATAATATGATTCTTATGCAGAGGCAACACCTATCGTGATATCCCATTGAATATCCCGTAAATCCCGTTGTTTGACGTTCTCCGTAAGTGTAGCCTCATAGTTGGGATATGGCATTGAATAACCGATTTTTGACGTTCATCTGTTTTATAATTTTGGTTTAATTTGGTTTTGGTGGGCGTTGACGATGACGATAGTGTGGCCTATCAATAATTATAATGTTAAAATTAAACCGAAAAAGAAGGTTTATTGGTACGTGTAACATTATATTAAGTCCGTATATAGCCAGTTGTCGCCACTGGTTTCAAATCCTGTCTATTTCCTCATATTATTATGTACCTATAACAGTGGTTAAGTATTATGTGTATTAGTGCTGTATAATCTACAAACATAATCCATTCAATTAAAACTAAGTATCTCTGTACCGTTATACTTTTATCCGTACCTAACCATTATCAAATCTTTGTCGTTTGACCGCAATCGGGAACAAGTTTATCAATCACTAGCTGACCCGACAGACGTTGTCCTATTAATATAAAATATCTGGATGACCGAGCGTTGCTCGTTTTTGTTTTTTATAAATTGTGTTTTTTGGAAATTATATTTAAGTACCTACGAATTACTAATTAAATGATGAAATCGTCGTAATCATAGAACAACGTCGGATCTGCAAAACGTCAACTTTACAGGAGAGCGATTTGAATGTTGAGATATTGATTTTTGTGCATATCTAGGAAACTACTAATCCGTTCGGCTTGAAACTTATATGAGGGAATATTATTAAATATGAGACCTTTTTAAACATAACATACACAGTAATTTTCTAATTTGCTTAGTTTTGCCAGAAAATCACATGAGTCATTGTTTTGCGGATGTTTAAATGTCGTATATGATAATACGACGTTATTTTACGGATATTTTTTGCCTAACGGTTGACGTATGCTACCTTACGCCAATGTTCTATGGAACTATAATAAAATTTTATCGACGGATGTTAAATACGCTACCTACAGGAACCTAAAATCGTAGATAATTTCGAATATAATGCATTTATGTATTAATTAAAATATGTTGAAGTATAGGAAATTCGTAGTTGTAATGGTAAATCAATGTCAAAAACGCTTTAAAGGCACATAGTCAATAGTCATCTAAATCAAACCATGCCTATGGTGACTAAACTTATGTAGGTACGTATCTAAATAGTAACAAAAACAGAATAAAAGGTAACAAGAACTACCCACTTTAATTTTCATATAGGTAATACTTTCAATATGTAGGTAAGTACTCTGCTTAGTAGATAGGTAAGTAGTTCATAAATATATTTAGTATTTATTCTTTTGTATTGCAGGTATTGTATACAATTCTAATTCTGTTTCTTTTCGTGGTTAATGTACAACTTCACCAAGCAACATTACAGCGTTCATAGTATTTATATCCCATACTTCGATCAAATGTATTAAATTCGTAGCCTCAATGCGACATCGGGTTCCATAATAAATAATTATTCACAGCACGCAAAATTATAGAGGCAAGTCTACTAATAGGATGCTTTGCAAGAAGTGATAATATTTAGTTGAAAATAATGTTTATTTTGTGAAAGAATAATCCATTACACTTTGACGAGTACATACGAGTAGTACAAAACCAGCACGGTTTTGAGTAACGTTAAGATGTTCTTCACCTACTTAATAATAATCATAATAATTCAGCCTGTACTGTCCCACTGCTGCTGGGTAAAGGCCTTCCCTCACTTTCGTGAGGAGTTTTAGGTCATAATGCACCACAGGAGCTTACTAGTAGAGGTAGACAACCCCTCGTAGAAATGTAAGATAATAATAATATGTTATCCTTGATCCGTGAAGATTTATGCAGCAGTGTGTAAACGACAGGATGTCACCATCCTTGCAGTCACAAAATTAAGAAATGATCAGAAAGCGTCAGTAAAAATATGCTTAGCAGTAGATGGCTCTGCTTATAACACATTAGAAGTGCAAAACTGCTCAAAAAGCATATTATGAAGACCAAGGTATAGCCAAAAGGTAGGCTCTGGAGAGAAAGCTACGGGTATAAGGACTTATGTAACGACTTAGGGTGTTGGTGATGTATTTATCAACTTTCCCGCTAATAGATTAGGGGGTAAAGTTTATGTACCTACCTCATTTGAGAAAGTTGTGAATTTGTAGTCCGTTTTAATAAGGATGGTTGTAGCTTTTAATTAAAATAATGATTGTTCTGATCAAAGTGACGCGGTTCTATGTACTCGTACATGGTGTTCGGTCAGCAGCGGTGGGCTCTGTAGTCTCAATTGTACTAAAAATTCCTCCCGAAGTGTGGCGTACCATGTGCATTCTGACTAGATACGTTAAGAAACTGTGCCACAAACGGTTAGGTGTCTAAATGTCGTATGGGTATAGACCAATTACTTAAAGAGGCTCAAGTAGATGTTTTGGTTACAAAAGAATAACTAAAACCAGATAACCAGAGGTAGATAACCTTTCAAGACAATTTCTTATAAGAAAGCTACCTCTAAGCTAGAATTGATCCAGACTTCGAGCATTTGAAGTTATTAAAGCATCTGGTATGCCGCCAGACTTAGGCAGATTTTTTCAGGTCGGTGGGTGTCAGTTCTGATAAAACTTTATCGCCAAAGCCGGGCATTTGAATTATTTCGGCCCCCCCAAAATATGATTAGGTATACCTACTTTGCAGCACGACCACGGAGGATTTTCTTTGATTTCTTGTGGTACATATTCATAAAAGCACTGTTAATGATTGAATGGGTTGCAAACGTTGCCCATCTGAATAGAAAGTTATTGATTGTTTTAGTGGAACCTACTTAGATATCTATTAAAAGAGTGTATACCTACCTTAAATCGGACGCTAATATATGAATAAAATTTAGGAAAAAAGTGGTATTGCTTAACGGGCGCCCAAAAATAAAGACTTGAAACATTAAATCTTAGAAGATTAAATCTTTGAAATAGGGCTTAGTTTATTAAAATTCTGAGATATACATAAAAAAAACGAAAAACAAGACCGATTGAAATCAAATTATAGTATTATATTGTAAAATTTTAATTTATTTACAATTTAATAAATGAACAAAGACGTAACGAGAAAATATGCCCGTCGTACAACGTCAGTTGTGTACTTACGACAGATGAAAATCCATAGAACAACGTAGGTTTGGAACATACGTCCACAATAAATCCCTAGAATATCGTCGGTTTGAATTTTAAGTCACGCAAAATAATTAAATAATAATGAGTAATGGTATTGTCTCTACACCTAACATTAACCTATATTCAAAAGAAATAATACAAAAACAAGACCGATTTTTCTTTCCTAATACTCCAGAGTACAGCGACGGATATGATGAACCGTCGCAACAAGACCGATGTTTCTTGCATAGTACTCCATAGTACAACGACAGATTGTATGAACCGTCGTTTTAGAGTATAGACAGCAAAAATGTTTTTTTTAATATCAAAACTAATTTCATAAACATTTTACAAATGAAATTAAAGCTTGCCTGATAATTTAAATGTGCGGCAGAGATCTATTTAAAAAAAGGTCGTATTTGCACACACGACGTTTTACTACGTATACAAAAAATCAGAACCGCCGGTATTCAACTCGGTAACTTTTTACCGCTTTTAAGTGAGTGCATATACCTACCTAAATAGAATGGGAGATTCGGTGCTAAGTTATCTCCCGTCCGTTCTTTCCTAACATGGCGTTTAGAAAAGAAAATACTATTTAAGTAGGTCAAGCGGTATATTATTATAATTACACAGAAACTACGTCTACCTATCGTGCCCGGGGGGTGACGACTGATGCGCCCCACCTGCACCTTGCATTGCATTAACTCGCGTCAGCAGAATGCAATGCAAACGCAATAATGTGTCGCTACATCAACCACCCCCTTTTTTAAAAAAATAAGGTATATAATAAAACAACAACAAAAAACAAGACGACATCACAAACATTCGCCATGCCTAGGTAAAAATCGTATCGCTCTGCACAGGGCGCTATCGTCATCGCGCGACGGCTAAATAGCTGATGCCGAAGTAATTCGATGCGATTGTCAGCCGTGTTGTCAGGTGCGCTCGACTACCTACCTAGGCATATGCACTAAGGAGTCACAATAACAATTAATACCTAAATTAAAATTGATTTTAAATTAAATAACAAACTAGGGCACGTTTCTGATTAAAATACCACCTATAAAAATATACAGAACTAGCTGTTGCCCGCGACTTCGTCCGCGCGGACTATATATTTTACCATAATTCCAAATACTTAACTAAAAATAGACCATGACCTCGTGTTCGACATCGACATCCGATATGCGATATCCAACATGCTCGTACGACATCCACCATCTTCTGTCAAAATTACTATCTTATATAAAAATCTAGCATTTTATACCAAAATCTAACATTTCATACAAAATTTACCATTTCCTAACAAAATCTACCATTTTCTACCAAAATACCATGTTCTACCCATAAGCTACCATTATCTACCTACTAAAATCTAAAATTTTCTACCACAATCGAAAATTTTGTTTCTAAATCTATTATTTTCTTACTAAATGTATTATTTTCTACCAAAAGCTACCATTTCCTACCAGAACCTACCATTTCCAATCAGAATCTACCATTTTCTACCAAAAAGTACCATTTTTAACCAAAGCTTCCTTTTTTTCCAAAATTTACCGTTTTCATCAAAAGCTACCAAATTTATCATTTCTACCAAATTAGCATTTTAACCAAAATCTACCATTTTAATTCCAAATTCACTATTATCTACCAAAAGCTACAATTCCTTCCAAAATCTACCACTATTACCAAAAATCTACCATTATTACCAATAATCTACCATTTCCTACTAAAAACTACCATTTCCTACTTTAAATTAATCATTTTCTACAAAATCTACCACTTTCTACCTACAATTTAGGATTCATTTAGTTCATTATTAAAACCAGATAAAACACGTGTTTAAAATCTTTAAACGATATAGATGCCAAGTTTGTAGTTGATCAAACCGATAAAACACGTTGTTCCAACCAAACTTTGAAACCCCTTTTCACCCACCTAGGGGTTGAATTAAAAAAAAAGAAACTTAGTGCACACCTACGTCTTTTAAGGAATATTTGTGCAAAATTTCAGTTTCGAACAAAATCTGATGAAAAATATTTTGCAACCCCTCTTTATTATTTTAGGGGTTGAATATTAAAAAACTATGAAATATTTAAATAAATCTTTTAAATAATGTAAAAGCCAAGTTTGAAGCAGATTAGACAAAGAAAACACGTTGTGACACACAAACATTACAACCCCTTTTCACCCCTTTAGGGGTTGAATTTAAAAATCATATTGAAGTGCACTCCTATGTCACTTATGGCATAATAATTGATCCAAATTTAAATTATGAACTAAATCGGATGAAAATATGTTGCAACCCCTTATTTTCAATTTAGGGGTTGAATATTCAAAAACGATGAAACACGTGTTTAATTAAATCTTTTAAAGAATATAAATGCCAAGTTTGAAGTTGATCGGACTAAGAAAACACGTTGCTCCATACAAACTTTGTAACCCCTTTTCACCCCTTTAGGGGTTGAATTTTCAAAAATCCTTTCTTATTGCTCGCCTACGTCACATAAGGAATATTTGTGCAAAATTTCATGGTTCTAGACCCAGCGGTTTCGGCTGTGCGTTGATCGATCAGTCAGTCAGTCAGTCAGTCAGTCAGTCAGTCAGTCAATCAGTCAGTCAGTTTTGGCTTTTATATATATAGACTAGCTGTTGCCCGCGACTTCGTCCGCGTGGACTATATTTTTTACCAATATTCCTAATAACTAATAATAGACCATGACCTCAACTTCGACATCGAAATCGACATCCGATATTCGACATCCAACATATTAGGTATACTACATATTATGATACTCATCACCATCTTTCAAAATTACCATTTTATACAAAAATCCACCATTTCATTTAAAAATCTACCATTTCTTATCAAAATGCCATTTCTACCAAAATCTACCGTTCCTACCAAAATGTACAATAACTACCAAAATATACAATTTCTACCATGTCCTACCAGAATCTATCATTTCCTACCGAAATCTACCATTTCATACTTAAATCTACCATTTCCTACCAAAAACTACCATTTCCTCCCTAAATTTACCATTTTCTTTCTAAATCTAATTTCTACCAAAAGCTATCACTTTCTAACAAAATCTAACATTTTCTACCTAATTCGACCATTTTAAAGAAAAGTCTACCGTATTAACCATAGTCTACCATTATAACCAAAATCTACCATTTTCTTTCTAAATCTAGGTACTATTTACCATCAAAATATATTTGTTTTAACGTAATCTAGCAAATTCTTTCTACTTTTACTATTTTCTACCAAAAGTTACTATTTTATACCAAAACCTCCAATTTATCCAAAATCTTTATCATTTTTATCATAATCTACGTATAAACCATAATCTACTATTTTAACCAAAATCTACCATTTTATTCCTAAATCTACTATTTTCTACCAAAAGCTACCATTCCTTCCAAAATATACCATTATTACCAAAAATCTACCATTTCTTACCTAAATCTATAATTTTCTACCAATATTACCATTTTCTTTGTAAATCCACCATTTTTATCAACCAAAATGTTTAATCAAAATCTACAATCTTCTTCCAAAATCTATCAGTTTATACCAAAATTACTTATAACTAAATGACTTCGACTTTGGCATCGACATAAGACATCCACCATCTTCTACCAAACTCTACCATTTCCTACCTACATTTTAGGGGTTGAATATTAAAACACGATGACACACGTGTATAATTGAATTATTTAGAACATAAATGCTAAATTTGAAGTTCATCAGACCAATAAAACACGTTGCTCCATACTAACTTTGCAACCCCTTCGCACCCCTTTAGGGGTTGATTTTTCAAAAATCCTTTTTTAGTGCACACCTACGTCACGGAATACTTGTGCAAAGTTTCAATTATAAACTAAACCTGATGAAAAATATTTTGCAACCCCTATTATTATTTAGAGGTTAATATTAAAAAACGATGAAACACGTGTTTAATTAAATCTTTTAAAATATAAATGCCGAGTTTGAAGGTGATCAGACAAAGAAAACACGTTGTTACACAAAAACATTACAACCCCTTTCCTTTTCACCCCTTTAGGGGTTGAATTCTATAAATCATATTTTAGTGCACTCCTATGTCACTTAAGGCATAATTGAGCCAAATTTCAATTATGAACTAAATCGGATGAAAATATGTTGCAACCCCTTTTTCTCACTTTAGGGGTTGAATATTAGAAAATAATGAAACACGTGTTTAATGAAATGTTTTAAAGAATATAAATGCCAAGTTTGAAGTTGATCGGACCATGAAAACACGTTGCTCCATACAAACTTTGTAACCCCTTTTCACCCCTTTAGGGGTGGAATTTTCAAAAATCCTTTCTTATTGCTCGCCTACGTCACATAAGGAATATTTGTGCAAAATTTCATGGTTCTAGACCCAGCGGTTTCGGCTGTGCGTTGATCGATCAGTCAGTCAGTCAGTCAGTCAGTCAGTCAGTCAATCAGTCAGTCAGTTTTGGCTTTTATATATATAGATTACATCGAAGCCAAATAAAAAATATACATATACATGGATTCATTACAAAGTAGGTTTAAAACAAAATCGGTATACTGGTTTACATCGAAGTACATTAGAAATTCCTATGCCTTCAGGTAAACTATCTTAGCCTAGATACAGTTTCGCAATCATAACAAAATACAAACTAACACATTCAACATTGAACAGAAAAGAAATTACAACACACTATGCAAAGCATATTCAGCATATTATTGATTTCTGTCAATACAGTGTAACAAATACTTGCGAAATAAAAACAAAATCACTATCTGCCTACTAATACTTACCTATGCCTCATACATTTTATACTTACACATATTATTTCGTAACAAAATAAAATAACAACAGTTTTGTACAAAAATACTTGCAAAAGAATAAAAATGTTATACATAATATAAACGGTATGTAAGTGTATTTTACGTATCTAGGCAAGAATACCGGGCTTGTTTATACACACCATACCCGTAGAGTTAGAACGCTAGATGCGACCGGAGCGTACATGGACGTTGCAAAATCCTGCTTACGATGAGCGTCCGCGGAAGAATCCGTATGCTCATTATTAAGCTGGTATGCCAATTCCAGTCGATCAGTAGGTACGCTAACTGTAATTCGCCCGGCAATCTCAAAGTGCATCCGTACGTTAATTCAGGGGCGCTAAGATTGGTTCACTACGTAACGTGGTTCCGAGTTCCAATAATACAGTTGGTAACTTATCCACCCATGACGTAGTATCCAAATCGCCTTGAGAGCTAATTGCGAAAAGCAAAAGGTAAATAAGGTCTAGTATTGTCAGTCGACACTTCTCAATTAAATATGTGTCGCATAATACTAGTGCAGATACCTTACAATGTTAACGTAACTACTTGGGTCGCATCACCAGAGTGGCACGTAAAAATCGGCACACTGGATGGTTGCAATTCTTAACTTCTAAAATAAAAAATCCATGATTACTAACAAAATGGCTAACAGTTCGCGATTGACTGTATAAGAGCTAGGGTAATATGTCTGGCACGGGATAAGTTGAAATTCGCGGCGTCCTGAAGACTCAGCTTACATTTCAAGTACGCTTCATTGGCCGTATCATCGTCTTATCGTTATGCTTCGCACCGTCGACATGTCTCATGCTGGATGGTGGCATCGTCCGATAGTTTTGCGGCGCCAGGACAGCCTCTGTCTGTAGAAACCAGAGCCTCGGGTGATCAGTCCAAAACTCCGGAACTCAAGATGTGACTGCTATGGTGGCCATGTCTGCATATATCTCTTCTTCCGCCTGGGTAACGGGGGCGGGCGCCGGGCTAGATGTCCGCCCGGGCGCGGGGCCCTATCCAGGTAGCGTTGCAGGAAACATAATTAAACACCATGTCCACAATCACAGCAACAATCCACTAGTCCATCACAATCAGTAGCACGAAAATTTTGAAATGTCCACCGAACACTGAATAACATTGTGTTCGGCGAGGTTCCGGGGCACGATAGATAATATAAAGTGAGTCGTCACCATAGAATCTTGCAAAGTTCGCGGGGTCACCAGTTTACCGCTTTTAAGTGAGTGCATATACCTACCTAAATAGAATGGGAGATTCGGGACTTAACTCGCGTCAGCAGAATGCAATGCAAACGCAATAATGTGTCGCTACATCAACCACCCCCTTTTTTAAAAAAATAAGGTATATAATAAAACAACATTATTTTTAGTCAACTATTAATTTTTTTTTGTTCAGTCGAAAAAGATCATTTTTTTAGATGGTTTTATGAAATAAAACGAAATTGGCAAAAAATCAGAACCGACGTTGTTCTACGATTGCGACGAAATATGATATTTTACGATCTTACCGATAGAATAATAAAAAAATATGAACTGGTTATTTATAGCCAAAAAACCTTAAAAAAACACGAATAAATAGACATTTTCTAAAAATGATTCCTAGTTAGATTGATTTATCGCCCCCGAAACCCCCTATATACTGAATTTCATGAAAATCGTTGGAGCCGATTCCGAGATTCCAATTATATACGAGTATATAATATAATAATATATAAGATTAAAGAATAAGATAGGATAATATTAGGTGTAGGTAACAAAGCGGTGCGCGTACCATCAGTCGACAAGGGAGGTTATCCGAGCAGGGCGTTGACGTCAATGGATATTATGTCATGAAATACTTAGTTCAGAGTTCATCGGAGTGCAGATAACAGTTATCACGAGTGCTATCAATGGACACACACCGACAGCACGATGCGCCGTTCGACGCAGAATAGCCGATAGAAGCGCCTCGCGGTTTACCCGTGTTCGCTGCTATCCCGCGGGAACCGTTAATGTTTACGGGATAAAAAGAAGCCTATGTCACCCGGGTATAGTGTAGCTTCCCAACAGTGAAAGAATTTTTCAAATCGGTTCAGTAGTTTCGGGGCCTATTCATTACAACCAAACAAACAAAGTATTCCTCTTTATAATATTAATATAAAAATTCTTACTAATATTATAAAGCCGAAAGTTTGTGAGTGTGAGTGTGTGTGTGTGTATGTATGTGTGTATGTTTGTTAGCTCTTCACGCTCAAACGGCTGGACCGATTTCGATGAAATTTGGTACAGGGATAGATTGGACCTACGAGACGGGCATAGGTTATCTTTTGTCTCAAAAAATATTCTCGAAGGCGATGAAATAAGGGTTGAAAGTTTGTAGGGGTAATTAATCATTCTTCAAGTTAGGAGTCTGAAAATTTATTTTTAGGTTTTTGGTAAGAAATAAAGAAATACGGGTTTCAGCTTTTTCGCTAAATCATCCCTAAAGGAGGCAAAGCAAGGGGTGGAAATTATGAGGTATTATTTAGATGCACCCCCTACGGACCACAATAAACGGCTGAACGGATCGTAATGCAATTTGGCAAGGGGATAGATAATAATGGATACAAGATAAAGACAGATAGACGGAGAGGAAGAGAGATAGAGTGAGAGAGAAAGAGGTTGAGGGAGAAGTATATAGATAGAGAGATAAAGGGAGAGGGAAGGAGATAACGGAAGCGTGAGAGAGTGAGGGGGAGAGATAGAGTGAGTGGGAAATATATAGGAAGAGAAAGATAGAGAGAGAGAGGGAGAGAGAGATAGATTGAGAGGGTACATTATAGAAGTAGAGGGAGAGCGATCGAAAGAGGAAGAGGGAGAGAGCAAAAGGAAGAGGAAAGGAGATAAAGGGAGAGAGAGAGCGTGAGAGGTAGAGATAGAGTGAGTGGGAAGTATGTAGAAATAAAGGAAGAGAGATCTCGGAAGAGAGAGATATATAACAAGGTGTAACAGCAAGGTGTAGTAATACTGAAACTACGCATACACATACATATTTCGAAGTAGACTGGAGGTACTATAAATCTGTAAGTAGTTACGGTAATGAATTATTACACGTCAAATTTTACTGCAATACTAACCATCGTTCAACCCTAGTTATCAGCTGGGCAATGTCAGTGAACTTGAGGCATAGGCTAACATGTACAGTCTTACCCAACTTATATGGTGCGTCGTGAATCTTCGTTCGCGCAGAAAATAAAGTATGGTCCGAAGATTTACGAAAGAATGCTTAACACTTACAATCAACCTAAGACCACTATTATAAGGTTCATAATACACTGCAGCTGTTGCACATCGCAGTTCTACCTGCGCAGAAGATGAATTTTCAAAGCGCGGGAAATGCTATTGACCGCTATTGGGCGGCAGCCGCCCCGCCATCTTAGCGAACGCCGCGTGGCATGAGTGAGATGAAACTAACAGCTGCAGTGTATTATGAACCTTATAATAGTGATCTTAGGTTGGTTGTAAGTGTTAAGCATTCTTTCGTTAATCTTCGGACCATACTTTATTTTCTGCGCGAACGAAGATTCACGACGCACCATATAAGTTGGGTAAGACTGTACACCTCTAGCCGGCGGCATTACTCAAACAAAACTAGGTGTAGAAGTAAAGTTGTGGTAAAAGTTCCACCAAAAATTACTAGATGTCGCCAGGGCCGTTTCTAAGAAATCCTGCATCGCGCAAGCTTTGTGTGACCGGCGTAACGTGACGTCATCCGTATCATGTTAGGGTTGTAATATTTAGTTATTTTGTCAATTTGAGTGAAAAAATCGATTATCGATTTCAGGTTTTAGTACCCTGGCAAATGATTCATCACCAGGTACACATACCCACATTTCAATATTACTACACCTTGCCGATCTGCCGTCCGATTACTAAAAAACCGTTATGTGCACAACCCTAATTTTGAGATATGAGCAAAAACGTGAAAAATTCTGTATCTCGAAAATATGAATACATAGAGAAGTTTTTCCTAAACCAAATTACTTGTATGCTTTTAAGCTTTCTATGTATGGCTTAGAATTTGCCATACGACTTTTCTTTATTTTAAAATTTAAGATTTCGTGTTTTAGTAGTGCTTGTCAATTCAAAAATGTTTTTATTTACAATACTAAAAAACGGCTGGCTGAAGCGCAGCCGTCTTATAGGATTGTAATGTTCTACAACTGTAAGGCGAGTTTTTATCGAGCCACAGTTACATACAATTTCAAAGCTAAATAACAGTTAAGTCACTTTAACTTTTTTTTCAATTGGACAATAATTAAAATTTTATCAACACCACAACTAAAAAAGCCTTTATCGGACTGTAACGGTTTTTATTATGGTTTAAATAAACCATTTTTTACAGATTTCAACGTTAAATAACAGTGCCTGGTAGAACCTTTCATAGTAACTGTATTTTAGTGTAGGAAACACAGGTCAGAGATAAAATCACATTATGTTAAATGGGCGGCTAAGTGTACTTTCCTTGAATGGAGAAGCTGTTGTTAGGTCTTGAAATGGTGATTAAATAAAATTGGGTAGCATTTTCTAAACTCGTCTTTAATAAAAGTTAGTAATTAGTAACCATTTAAACCAATTAGACTCAGTAGAATTAAACTGGACAGTCAAATGGTGCCCAATTGACATTTGTGGGTTACGTTACGGTTAAGATATTAACTTAACTGGGTAAAACATAAACCACCTGTAAAAATATCATGTACAGAGTTCTAAATCCAAAAAAATAATAATTAATACCCGCTTAAAAATAAATGGTAGTACATATTAGTTTAAGTACATACTATTAGATTAAGTTGGTAGGTAGGGATTTATTTGGTGTTAAGGACCACTTCTTCCGACGACTAACTTCAAGATACTGGAATTCTCTAGTTCATACTCCGTCACCGCTCCTGTTCCATCACCTCTGCATCATCCCTGCGTCGTCAGATTGTATGCCCAAGTATCCCGACCGTCGCTGTCAGTGAAGCGGCACTTTACAAACGCGCAGCCGCAAACCATCGCTGCGTACTACAACTGCACCTACCCGGAACCAGACCGACGAAAACTGCTTTATGCTTGTAGAGAAGAAGCACAGGTTCCACGAATGAATCGCAACCATCGCGGCACCGCCTCGGTTACAACTTAGACGCTACAAGTTGTCTGTAGCCCCGACCGTCGGCATCTAACTCTCTCGTCTGGACAAAGAATACGAAGGAACAAGAAGCTGAGCTGTATGCCCAGGAGAGAATGGCCATGTATCGAAGTTCACGTGAGGAGCCTATCAGCGTGAGGTTGCAGCACTTGGAGGAGCAGCCTAGGACCACTGACTTCAAGTCCTACGTGCTCCAGGTTCCAGCCGAGCACCTGGAGATGTTCCTCAACCCGGACTTCTGGCCTTCAGGGGTGGTCTTCCGCCAATACAGGGAGTGTAGGCGAATAGTTACCTGATATTAGTAGCATAATAAGTAATCAATATAGTAGGTAGTTATAATATTACATACTAAGTTATGTCTGTTAGTCTGTAAAGTATACTATTACATGGTTCGTAGGATAATAATTATATTAGTAGTCATTAATGTTATTGAAGTTAGTACCTCAATAAAAGTGTTCATATTATCATTCCCATTATTTATTTTATAATCTTAAATTTAAACTTTTCACAATATTTTAAAAAAAACCTAAAAACATTATAAAAAACTTAAACCTAGGGTACCACCGATAGCGGAGCAGGGCCCAGGCTACCGGTGGTTAGGGCTGCAGAGAGAGGAACCTCCTGACAATACGTGCCGTGTCGAGGAGTACTGCCTTCTGCATCCGACCCTTAATCCTTTTTCAAACACAAACCATAATCAATTAATTATAGTTTGTTTCTTTTATGGTTTAATTTGTTTATTAGATTGAAGTGTTTGACTTGTAAAAGTGCGATTTTATTGCCTATTTACAATAAATGATTTGACTTTGACTTTGACTTTGAATCCAGTCGTCTAGCGAGAGCCTCTTAAGATATAGGTCGAGGCTCTTCGCTATAAGGCCGTTCGCCGTAACCACTATCGGGACAATGATCGTCGAGTCAACATACCACATGGCAGTCACCTCATGGGCCAAGTCTAGGTACTTGCTGAGCTTGTCCTACTCGGCCTTCACGAGGTTCTCGTCATGGGGGATGGTGATGTCGACGAGCACTGCCCAACATATTATCATTATTATTAAGTACCTATACTATAATCACAGAACACACTTTAAAAGAATGGTATGCAACAAAATTAAAAAAATATATAGAGGATCAATAGTATTAATTCTAACAAAGAACTTATTATCAGAAATAGATTCTGGGTTTACTTATAAACTAAAAACAGTAAGTGTAGTTTTACCCATGATAAAGCTGTATAGATTACCTAGATTCGCCATAGCGTGTCACAAGTATAATCTGCTAATATAACATCATTCAATAAAACATTTAAAATTAAGTACATAAAATGCTTACCTCCTTGCTTTCGAATCCACTCTGGCGGGATTTCGCGCTCACGTAGCGTCCTAGCGACAAATGCGCGAGCGCGCGGGGTTGGGAGCTTGGGAAGGCCTTAGCGCATAAACGTCTTTTAGCGTTGTAATGTAATTTAACTGTTATCTAATATTGTTTTTATTGGCGTGAATTAAAAACTACGTATAACTAAAAAAACGGTCACCGTCTTTTAGAATTGTAAATGTTTTAAACTCTAATTGCTTAACCAACGACGGAGCGGCTAAGTCTGGCTAGCGGTTTTATAGGATAGTTGTTGTTGAAAAACTGTCTTTTAGACTTCGTAGATCTAAGAAGATATATGCTATTGTAAATCACTAAAACACGCCTTAAGTCAGGTAACGGCTTAATAGTATCGTACGTGCATGAAGCCGTTTTCTAAGCTTGAATGCCAGGGTAAATTCAACGTTTAAATACACAGTTAAGTGATTCTATCGGTATTTAAGTGTTTTAAAGCAAGGTAACCGTATTTAAGCGTTGGAAAAGTCGGAAAAGCTAGTAGTTAACCGCGGGCATAGTGTCTGTATCTCAGTAACTAATAAACATAAAATAAAATGACCCAGACTAGAAGATAGAGCAAAATTTTCGCTTTCATGTGGTGTTTCTAACTCAAATTTGGCAAAATGTCACATAACGGTCTTTTAGTCATCGGACGGCAGCGATACACCCTGTATAGAGAGAGAAGAGAGCGAGAGAGGGAAAGAGATAGATTGTGAGGGAAGTATATAGAAATAGAGGGAGAGGGAGAAAAATAGAGATTGAGAGTGGAGAGGGAAATAAATAGAGATAGAGGGAGAGGGAAAGATATAGAGATAGAAGGAGAGGGAAAGAGATAGGGGTGGCATATATCATAGATAGGATTATGCCATAATTATGTGACTCGCAAACATACATAGGGTAGGGTGGTGTAAGGCTGCGCGGTCGATAAGACTGCGCATACGTCTTTTCTCAAAATCAGAGCGAAGTTTGTAGCTAACTTCAGTGTTATTTTGAAGCGTCAATCGACCGGACATTGCTCCCGGAAAATCATTTAATTGACGTAAAAATACAATTGCCCAGGTAAGTTTGAAGTTTTTATTACAATTTGATCTTATTTTCTCTCAATTTGAATGACGTGTTGTAACACCCTACTATATAGAAAACAAAAGATATTTCTTTTGATTTGGCAAGTAAAACGAGTCGTGATATGGCTATAATCATTTTAATCTAAAGCATTCCAGATAGATGGCGGCACCAACATTAACAAGTGAAAATGGGCAGTTGTGTAAGAGTGCGTAGGAAAGGGTCGTGTAAGAATGCGCGCGTACACTTACACCTCATAAACTACATTTATGTTAAAACGATTGTAACTTTTCAAAATAATGTTTTAACAGACAAAATGACGTCTAGAAGATTCAATAAAACAAAAAGATCGATTTGTCTGACCTTAAATAATAAAAAGAGCACGTAAGCAGGTTGAAGACGGCGTGAGTAACGAACTTGGTAGGTATGGCAGAGTCTATGTTGCGACTATTGTTAAGTAGATAAAAAAGATAAAAATCGAAGCAACAGCAAGCACGAGCCGCATAAATACTGAAAAAACTAAGCCAAACATAGGCACAGGTAAACCAAACCTAACGTTCAACCTCATGAAAACTTGGAAATTTCCTGAGGAAATGGATGTGGAGAATTTTACAAGGAGCTCAAAATTGAAGATTGCAATTAATGCGTTGACTATAAGGAGTGGTGGCGTAAGAAATACACCACTTATCTTGGTGCTGGACCATTTTTAGTGCGATTTGTGTAAGTGCGCAGTCTTACACATACCCGCGCAGTTTTACCGATCTCACTGCGCAATCTTACACAACTGGTAGTGTAAGAGTGCGCATTTCTCATTTTTGAATTATTGTCTAATTGCTCAAGAACTGTTGATCTCATGATAAAAAGTATTTATAATAATGTTGCCTAATGATTAAGGTTTAAGAATAATACATTTTGATGCTTGTAATATTCTCCGTTTTTGTTTTATAGCCACTGAAAAGTTAAGTGCGCAGTCTTAGACCACCCTACCCTACGCACACACTAACTCACATTGTTGTAGTCAGATTAGGTACGTTTAACTTTGTCCCACGATCTCGGTTTCATCCTAACTTATAATAGGGCTTTCATACTGTTTCATTTTCGGTACGTATGGACTTAGCGACCGATATCGGAAGCTAACTAATGTACAGAATGTCGCCCCAGTACTCGGATGCTAACTATGATGACACAATAATATGCACAAACCTTTTAAATAGCATGTCCGTAAGGATTGAGCCACATAAAATTAGTCGCAGCAAAAAAACCACTTGGTTTTATTACTTCATTCTCTGGCTAAAATTTCAGCCAACTATCTACAAATTTTCCATTAAGTTTATTTTGTAAATTGACTAGTTATATCAATGAAAAATAAAAAAATTAAAATCTATTTTTTATAGATTTTGGCGCCACTTTGAATGTTATATATCTTTTTAAATTGAAGCCGTTCAAGCCCCAGAGTTTGGTGGCAACCAATATACAACACGTCCGTAAAGATATTGCGTTTTCAGAAATATTCATCCATAACTTAACGAGTTCTATTCACTTGAAAATTGGCACCTCAATCCTGATTTGCAGAATTGAGGTGCCACCTTTACAGTAACAGAACTTTTTATGCATAAAATCTACTAAAATCTGCTTTAGGGCACAAATTTTATTGACACACCTACATTTAAACTGCGTGATATTCCATTTAAAATTTGTATTTTTTCAAAAGTGGCTCCTCAATCCTTACGGACATTAAATAGCTACCTATAGGTGTTGTACGTGTAACGTGGGTGAAACCGCGGGGAGCCGCTAGTATTAAGCTAGTAAGCCAAAACAGTGAACGATACCATTAAAATGTGTGATAATTTTAATGTCATAATGTTAGTTCTTTTCTACGTCATGCTAATAATTATATTAAGCTGCTCTAAATACTAAGCCTGCGCAGACGAAGTCGCTAGCACCAACTATATAGTTATATATAAGATTAGGATTAATCGGAGAGGATTTCTAACTATTGGCTTGACATTTTCCAATCTATTGGTTGCTACAGACACCTACCTACCTAATAGGTAATAAACCATTTAAATAATGAGAGTGTCCAATGACGTCACACTTCCCCTATCTGTTTGTTTGGCAAACTCATTATCTTTGGGAATGGAGTTTGGAGACGAGCGTCTGGCGACGTCATCTTAGTCGACGGCACGTTTGGCGTAGCGGCTGAGCAATCGGACTGCTGCGCTTGGTGTCGCGGGTTCGATTCCCGCCCAGAACAAATATTTGTGCAATCCACAAATATTTGTTTCTGGTCTGGGTGTGATGTGTATGTGAAATTATTGCATACGGCACCCACGATACAAGAGCAATCCTAATGTGGGACTACGTTTTTTTAAGAAAAAAATTTAATAAATCTTTAATAAATCACGTGTGCATTGCAATTCAGTGGTGTCGGGTGCGAAACCTCGGCCCCGCTCTATTCATTCAAAACTCATTATTTATATCAAAATCAAACTCACCATTCTTTATTCAAACAAGCCCCAAGAGTGCACTCATGAAAGTTGTTTTACCCGGTCGGACCATTTTTGACGGGCTTTCTCTATCAGATAGCTGATATAGAGCTAGCTGCACCTGCAGTATAGGTAATTAACAGTTCCTGTAATTAACAGTTCCTACGGGATAATATACATTTACTATTATTTAATGTACACTCGGTAACTACATGGCACATATTTACGAAAAGTTAGCTTTAAATCGATATTATTTGCACGTGGCAGACCAAGTATCTATTATATTAATACACTATCGATATAACGATATCTCTTCACTGTCGGTTCATCGCCAGCTCACGCCATGGCGGCCATGGCACTGTGTCATGACGGCCATGGCTTTGTTGTTTCTCGACTCTACGCCGCAAGTCGCTTCTCCGTTGCAACACCAATATCATAATATGTACTTACCTGTCAAAGAATACGACTATTATTTTGAGGTTTAGCGGGACTCAGAAAACGTGAGGTTCTTGAGTAGGTACCTACCTACCATGTACTTTTACATAGTATACGAACGAATCGCAATAATATTGGTAGAGACTATTGATAATAATTATTCGTTACAATCACCGCGATCCGCGATCGTCGACCTTGAGCCTGTTTTTAACAACGAATAGGTACTTACCAGGTAGGGTCATTGCGTTAGTTATCGGCCTTTTAGCGCAGACATCAACTTTAAAATTGCATTTAAAAAAATTGAGCTGATGTATAGCCGTACTTATTTATGGTTTTGATAGTTTAAACAATGAAGTTTATGTTGGAGTTAATGTGAGGACACTAAATACTACAACTTTTTTTTATAAAAAAAGAAATGTTGGAAAAGTGCTAGAATGCTAGTTTTCAGCCTCAAATTTTAGTTCTCGGCCAGATCATGTTTAGTTTTCAGCCGTTACATCGAGGTATATTAAAGGTAAAATGTTATTACATTAATATCAAAATCATGTATAAACTGGTAAAAATGTATTCGAAAAATACATCATCACGCGCCCATCTGCTTTCCGACTTGCCTAAGACCCAATTTGGGGGCATGCTGTGTACAACACGTTTTGGTGAGCGAATGAAAATACAATTAGGTAATGGCAGACATAAATATTTGTGTTTCAACGTTTCAAGTTCAAGCTCTTGGACTGGAACTCCAATTCGGCATCGACATCAATGGCGAATACATCACTCACCCTCATTTTGCCGATGATATAGTCATCATGGCAGAGCCGCTGGAAGATCTTAATATCTGAGCATAGGTAGACCTATGCAGTGACCTCAGTGGCGTTGCCCAATAGGTGGGTCTAAAATGAACATGGACAAGACGAAAGTCATGTCAAATGTCCATGTATACAGCCGGTAGTCGTTGGGAACGATACTCTCGAAGCTGTTGACCAGTACACATATACCTTGGGCAGATTGTCCAGTTAGGCAGGTCCAACTTCAACAAAGAGGTCACCTGAAGAGTCCAACATAGACGAGGCAGCGTTCGGGAAGTTACGTGGCATTTACTCGTCCAAAATTCCACAGTGCCGGAATACAAGGGTCTTCAACCAGTGTGTGTTACCAGTGATGGCATAAGAAACTGAGGCGTGGTCCCTAACGGTTGGCCTTTGGGAGAAGCTCAGTCACACAGCGGGCAATGGAGAAAGATATGCTCGCAGTTTCTTTGCGCGTTAAAATCCCTGACGAGGATATTGGCCAAAGAACTAAAGTTTGCGACATAGCTCTCAGGGTTTGTAAGCTAAAGTGGCAATGGGCAGGCCATATCGCTCGTAGTACTTATAACCGATGGAGATGAAAGGTTCTAGAGTGGCGACCATGACCTGGAAGACGCAGCATAGGTAGGCCTCCCACTAAATGGGCCGACGACCTAAAAAAAGTCGCTGGCATAACCAGTGGCTGCAAGTGGCAAATTGTCCTTCGGTGAGGCGGTCTAAGGGGGAGGACGGAGGTGGACGTCTTCAAACTGATGATGTTGTTGAAGCAATGATGATGATAATATTTGTGCTTCAGCATAGTTAAGTCATCCTACGCACTGCTACTATTTATTTGATACATAAAGGTTGGGAAACTCTCTTGGACCAAGGATCTTTCCAGAGGCTTTCTAGCTGTCGGACAAAATGCGAAGCCACTCTGATCACCATTGAACATCCGATCCAGACTTTCCAATATGTCCCAGTAGTTCATTTCTACCAGGAATAATTATTCACGCTCTCGGAACCAGAGCTTGATGGACTCCTCCGTAACACGAGCCCTCACTCTATTTATCCCTTCGGCTCGTCGTAGTGATAATGCTGAACGCCGTCTGTTTTAGTTTAAATTTTGGAGGTGCCATCTGGAGAAAAACATTCTAAAGCTGCGTGAAACGATATCTGTCAAGTTTCAGCAAATAGGGAGAACCCAGTTGGATTTGCACTAGTGCTAATCTAAATTGGTTCACAATTTTCATGATATGGCCGATAAGTGGGAACATCACTCAGTTTTCGGCCACATTTTGTTCCATACAAATAACGGTAGGCTGAAAACTAACCTATATTTTTATATAGTGTGCTAGTTTTCGCCCCCGATAAAATGGTCATCTTAGTGGCACCATAATTTAATCATACAACTGTAATTTGGCAGCCGAAAAATAACAATTAGATCTTTCATGACGGTTATTATATGAGAGAAAAGAGAAGTCCCATTATGTAAGCCACCAAATAATAAAAGAGAAAAGTATAACAAGCTATGACAACTTAGTTCGCGGCCAGCCGGCCGAAAACTAAATATTTGAAGAAATTACCATGTTAATATTATTTGGCCACCAAAATTATTGTGTATTTTTATCAATTATGACAATAAACAAGCTAGAAGTATGATAATCAATCATTTATTTAATGAATAACATGCATGTCATCGTTTTTACTTATAAAAAATCCTACAAAAATCGTTTAATCATCACGTGCGCCACTATTTTTTTCGTTCAATTGCACACCTTGTGGCACTTCTGTTGCCGGTGTCAAACTGAATAATTCATTAGAAATTCCTCGTCAGAGAAATTCAAGCCTCGTCAGATTTTAGGCAACTAATTTCAAATGATTCGGATAAAATTATTTTTTCAGGTACCTACCTTAATTTATTGCTATAATCTTAATTATACTGTAACACCACAGCCCAAAGTCCGAAAACCAAAGCTGGCCGGCAAACTAACGCAATGACCCTACTTTAGATAGATGGTCACTGTTTCCACGCGTGAAGTTAATCAGTACAAAAACAACAGAGACTCGACACTTGACACCGAGCTGAGCGTGATCTCATACTATGTACCTACGCACCCGCGACTAGTGACCGCGGCGCAGGCCTGCAGGCTTCCAGCGTCCGACAACAACGCTCCCAGCACTGCAGGCTGGAACCAGGGGGAGCAGGTTACTATGAGAACCCTACAGCGAGAGTTGGTGTCGCTTTAAAACGCTTTGAAACGCCGGTTTACTAGTTTTCTGAATAATATATTCAGCCGTAGCATCAAATACAACATTTAATAAACTGGCTAGCTGATGCTTAGGCCATACATGCGATAGGGTGACCGAGACAATTTGATAAAAAAATATAAAATATCTGATTTTAGAAATTGTTTATTCAAGTAGGTAGATAACCTACAACGTAACAATAATGTTATTTGGTAATCCTAAGTTCAAAAACTGATAAACACTAACAATATTGTCGCTTGCTCAGCTGTTGCCATAATTGACATTGTATGAGTTTCAGCGCCAGGAGGCAAAAAGTGGAACTAAATTTAAATGACTAGGCTAGGCAAGTAGTAAAACATTAACGATCCCAGCCGATTGCCTAGCTATATTTGATTGAATGCCTAAATACCATTCAGGAAACTAGTTAAACAGGAATTTCGTCGCAATCGTAGAACAACGTCGGTTCTGATTTTTTGCCAATTTCGTTTTATATAGGTATATATATTTCATAAAACCATGTAAAAAAATGATCTTTTTCGACTGAACAAAATAGTAGTTTGTTTTACAAGGGTATAAAACGACTCATACAATACTCGATGTTTTGCCTCACGAGCGTAGCGAGTGTGGCACATAGAATCGAGTATGAGTGAGTCGTTTGAGACCCGCGTAAAACACAACATTTTTCACACAGAGATTGCGAGAAATATAATAAGTAGGTATACAATTAAAAAGAGCTAAGAATATTTCACAAATAGTCACGTTCACTTTCAAATAAATAAATAATCAAATTCAATCTTTTAAAACCAATTTGCAATGTTGTCAAAGTTCTACACACACCTAAAGATTATAGGCGGCAATTACAAACTTTTTAAAATTATCTATAGTTCGCAATCATAGGATGGCAATCATAGGATGTATGCTATGTGTACTATGATTGCCAAAAAAGTGGACGAGAAATCCACTTTCATTTAAAAAAAGTAAACTGTTTAAGCTTCGCACGTTTTGTACATTAAGATACTCTTCTTTTTTTTCTAAGTAATTATGTCAAAATGACAAATTGAAAAGTCGAATCTTCAGCCTGTTGATAATAGCGAGTACAAATTAAAAAAAAAACTACATTCACTCCCTAGTGCGCAACAACCTCGTTTGCTACCGCTAAGCTGAGCTAATCTGACACATTTTTTGAGCATGAGGTGTGAAAAAAAAAATAGTTGACTAAAAATAATAAAGTTACCGAGTTGAATACCGACGGTTCTGACTTTTTGAACGTAGTAAAACGTCGTGTGTGCAAATACGACCTTTTGTTAAATAGATCTCTGCTGCACATTTAAATTATCAGGCAAGCTTTAACTTAATTTGTAAAATGTTTATGATTTTTAGTTTTGATATTAAAAATACATTTTTGCCGTCTATACCTACTCTAAACGACGGTTCATATAATCTGTCGTTGTTCTAGGTAGTCAAGCAAGATGACGATGTCAACGAGACTTTCGAGACCGTTTCCAAAGTAGGTTTCTACACTCATAGGCTAGATCCACTAGACTCATAGGATAGTCCATAAAACATGGTATTTTACTTGGCACTAGACAGATAACGCATAGATAGAGTCGTTTCTCTCCTTGATATGTAATATTCAGCTTACTTCCACCGAAAAAAATCGGATTCTGGTATAATTATGGCGCGATAATTAGAAGTAGGCTAAGCAATTATATAAGTAGGTACATGATATTTTAGACTGTGTCAGCAATCTAGCTTAATAAACCATTTAATGACTGGATCTGTTGCACGCAGTCAACTAGTTTAATCAGTCGTTTAATTAACAGCCTAGCCTTTTTACTAAACGGCGCCGTTTAACTAGCTTCCTGAATGGTATTCAGCTATTCAATCAATCAGCTTGGCAAATATCTCGGAACGATAACTATTAACTATGTCCCTGACCAAGTCATTTCAGTTTAGTTAGTTCCATTTTCTAACGCCTATCACTGAAACGCACTCAATGTCAATATGACGCCAACAAGCAATATTTTTGTACGTAGTTCTCAGTTTTTGATTACATAATTACCAAATAACAATATGGTTTATTTTAGAAAACGATTTCTTAAGTCAGATATTTCATCATTTTTGTTTAAATGGTGTTGGTAGGGCTACCAAAACCATAGAGTTATTGTGCGAATGGCCTCAGCATCATTAAGGCGCTAATATAGGAGCGATTCATGTATTTTAGAAGATGAAAGTTACCTGGCCGGGCCGCGCGCCACGCTGGCTCCGCGCTCACGGCTAGTCGAAAACGCTAGCTAATTCATCTGGGGGCACGGCAGTGCCCCCGCCAAGTCGAGCAAAACAAAAGGCACGGCCGTACTATCCTTTTCTCGAAGCGATTCGGGCCATTTTCGACCCTCTGTAACTTCGTTATGGATAAAACTAGAAGCCTAAATTTTTAGTGGCCAAGAGGGCATCACGTCTACAGATAATAATCCAAGTTACATCAAATTTGAACTAGTAGTTTAAGAATTATTGCACGTCAAAGTTCCTTAATTTTGCTGCCCACTGACTGACTGACTGACTGACTCACCGATCATCAAAATTCTAAGGTACTTCTAGCCGTCCCGCAAGTTTCAAATTTTGAATATAGCTATTGTTTAGCCTATAAACCATGGAAAAATTCTGACATTCCATAATTTTCATCCCGTTTTCTAGATATATGATCTGCATAAATAACTTTGTATTCCCATATAAATCCTTTTAAATTGTATGTGATTACAAAGTTACTTTTACAGTTCATAATTAGACTTCATTGAAATTGAATGAAATGGGTAACAGGGATTAAAAATGAGAAATGGCTTCGAGAAATTCGACAGTTGAGCGCTTTTTAAAAACTTCCACGATAGATAGAGAGATACAAATCCCTATACTATACCTACCTACACTTTTATAGGTCGAACAAATTCGTTATACCTAATACGCATCTGTGGAGACGCAAAGACACTCGTTCATGATAATTTATGAGCATGACCTATGTCGCAAGAGGCCCCGGCCGCGCAGGCGCGGGGCGCACGTTGATGCGTGTTTTGCAAAAAAACTAAATAAAGAAAGAAAACCTACAAAAAGAAATGAGATCCCATCAAAAACATTACATGTACAAAAACGCACAAGTCTCGCAACGCAGTGTATTCCTATCTGCCGTAAAAAGTTGTGAGATCGACTGTAAACCAAGTCGGTTAATTTCAATACCTACCTATACCTATCTATGGGAGCAGATATATCTTTATTTCTTTAGTAAATAGAGTGGCTTGGCGATTGTACGTACACGGCAGCATAATCTACTAGGCAATCTAAATATAGTCTTCCGTATAGGTGTACTTTCAAACAAATACAAGCACAAAGCGCTTAACATAGATTTATGTTGCCGTGTGCAATTGCCAAGTCACTCTATTTGCTAAAGAAATAAAGATATAACTGCTCCTATAGATAGGTATAGGTAGGTATTGAAATTAACCGACTTGGTTTACAGTCGATCTCACAACTTTTTACGGCAGATAGGAATACACTGCGTTGCGAGACTTGTGCGTTTTTGTACATGTAATGTTTTTGATGGGATAATATTATACTCTTACTAACGGCATCACGTGACCTTAGCACAGATTACTAGATAGTTACTACGTAGGCTTTAGTCTGAAGCATTCAATTATTTCGACACTGTAATGACATGTCAGATTGGCCGAGCGGTCTGAGATGCTACGTTCCGTTCCTAAAGACGTAGTTTCGAAGTTTCGAAACTTGCTGCCGGAAAACTTTTTGTGTATGATTTTTGTTTTGGTGTATGTATATAAGTAGTTTGTTACAATGAAAAATAAACACAATCTGTAGTAGGTAAATAATGTATTAATTAAATGTTTTATCTTTGTTGGCGTACGCACCAAGCACCAACATTACCGCCAGAATTACATAAATGATTACCTCCTTGACTATAATCCTATCAAATTTAGAATGCCACACGAATTATTGGAGTCACACCTAAATAAGTTGTATTAAATTTATTTAGTGTTGGTCCTTTCTGGTATCACGTTTGTCAAGTCCATTTGTGATACATCCTCTTTAGTCCACTTCCATAATTTTCTTTTTGATATATATTTTGACAATGACAATGACGGAGTAAAAGATTTGTGCATTTAGCCAGTGTCAGGCATCCGTACTAAGATCATATAAATGCGAAACTGTGTGTGTGTTTGTTGGTTTTTTTTTTAGTTTTTGCCATCCTTTCACGTCTAAACAGCTGAATCAATCTTGACCAAGATTGGACCTATGAGATGGGTATAGGCTATTTTTCGTCAGAAAAAATAGGGATCTTAGAATCCAAATAAATAGGAGTTGAAAATTTATATGGGCAATTCATAATTTCTCAAGTAGGTGATCTGACACTTCATTATTTTAGGCTCTTGATAAAATATAAAGGTTAAGACTAAGGATAGGGAAAAGGAAAGGGACAGGGACAGGGATAGAGATACAAAGACTTCAATATTTATTTTCTAAACAGTTGCTTTTTCATATACGGATGAAGTCGCGCGTAAAAGCTAGTTTCAGTAAAGTTTACTGAATCGTGGCTATGACTGTAAATTTACTTTACCACGAGGTTGTGAAAATATGGAATACTAGCTGTTACCCGCGACTTCGTCTGCATTTAAATCGAATCCAGCTAGTAAGAACACAATATGCGTGAACTTTGTATGCTATTGTAAATCAATCGGGCACGTCACGTCTCTGTCAATATCTCTAAAACATCTCTATCTTCCTATTTCCTCATCGCTTTTTTCCCCAACTCCCAATATCTCATCTCCCATCCCTCATCCATCTCCGATCTCCCATCTCCTCATCTCTCCAGCTGCTGCTCTCCATCTCCCCATCTCCCCAGGTCCTCATCTTTCCTTCTCCCATATACCTACCAAATTTCATTTTCATTTTTGTTGTCTCTCTATACCTAATTTCATCGAAATCGGTTCAGCCGTTTAGCCATAAAAAGTAACAAACAAACAAACATACAAATAAACGGACAAACACAGAAACAGAGTTACTTTCGAATTTACATTATAATATTTGACATTGACTAAATGCACAAATCGTGCGAAGCAAAAACATTGAAAAAACTGGCTCATAGCTGAGCAGAAAGATTACTGGAAGTGTGCTAAAGAGTTTTGGCGGGAATCCGATAGTGAGACGTTGTTGGTTTTATATTATTTTCTCAAACTTGTGTTTCTTCGAGTGTTAATGTGTAATATTGGTGGAATATTAATCATTAAGTGTTCGTTAACGTGCACGAGTGTAGGCGAATGATATAAACTCAAAAAGCGTGTCATTTCGCATTTTCTCCAAAACTCCCAGGAAGTTTCAGTAAAGCATCCACTACTTTACTGAATCGTGACTTTGACGATGTAAATAATTGACTTGACTACTTGACCTCGATTGCTATATTGCTGTGACTTTCTTAATGTGAATATAAGAAATACTTAATTAATAAAATACTTGACACTGGCTATATGCACAAACCGTGCGAAGCCATAACTAAAACAAAAAAAAAAAAAGTGTGCTAAAAATAAAACGTCAGAATATGCATCCGCCAGATCCGCCATTATGGAAAACGGAAGTTCACTACATCTTCATTTTAATATACAATCATAATCTGCTCCTTTGATTAACTCCAAACTATCATAAGAAATCCCAGTTTTATTTAAGTGAACAATCTAAAAACGCGTTTTTGCTGCTAATTTCAGTTACAGGTGGTGCAAGAATAGTCATATTAGCCATTATTCTTTACACACAATGGAGAAATTGGAGAATAAATACAAAGTATTATAGGTTATAATAAAAGTTTAGTAATCGTCGAAGGAAGTCATTTACGGCAACTAAGTAAATAAACCAGTTTTATACCATGTAGAGATTCTGTTTGCTTTATTTTTTTGGAGAACAAACAGTAAATTCGACGAAAAAATTTTGAGGAACAGCGACATACGTCCTCTCTCTGAAACGCCGTAGCGGGTACTGAGCCGCCTAGTACGCGCTCAAACTGATCATATTCTCGTCGTTTTTAGTAATTTAGAAGAACGGAATCGATTCAGCTCATTGGAAAATTCAAATTTCATTGGAAAATAAAATTGCCTTTTTTATGGTTCCAAAAAATATGATAGTTGTCGCTGAAAATGTTGAGCATTATGTGACGAAAGATTTTTTTCGGGTCCTTACTCGTGAATTTTTTTCTCAAGATACTAGACAACTTTAGTCCAATATTATTGATTTATTAGCTAACTGAAACACTTGGCTATACACTGTATTTTTTCTGGCTTATAAATATTTGTAATTACGGCTTAACTTTTTGACAAAAAACCGCCCATTTTACGGAAGCTAGCTGCCTACAGGTCCTATTAGACTCTACGGCTGAATATAATTCACGAAGTTGAACGGCACCGTTTAGTAATAAGGATAGGCTTGGACGGCTCAGTTGCGGCATATCCAAGCCATTTGCCTAGCTGTTCTATTAAATGGCTGACTATCATTTAGGAATTTAGTTCATCGGTGCCGTTTTGTAAAAAGTCTAAGCGGTAAATCGAACACATTGGCTGCGATAGTAGGTACAATTATTATGTATTCATTTATCTGGTGGCAAATAAATCGCAGTTATTATTCACAATACCTTTTACACAGAAAATTTCTGAAGAAATCTACTACATATTATGCTTAGAATTAACATTATTTTGTGTTGTTGTTGTCACGCCCATTGATGGTACCTAACCAGATTAAAATGAGGGTTGATTTAGTAGAATTTTGTGCTCGTAACTAGGTTTTAGTACTGTTGAAATAAGTCTCGAAAGTCTCGAAATTCCCGGGACAGTAAACCTGAAAGTCTCGAGTCTCGAAAATGCCAAAAATCGTCGAGAATCTCGAAATTTTCGAGACCGAGATTCCCGGGATGAAAGCCCTAGTAGGTACCTACTATTGCAAGAAACATCGGTCTTGTTTTTGTATTATTTCTTTTGAATATAGGTTATTAGGTGTAGAGACAATACCATTACTCATTATTATTTAATTATTTTGCGTGACTTAAAATTCAAACCGACGATATTCTAGAGATTTATTGTGGACGTATGTTCCAAACCTACGTTGTTCTATGGGTTTTCATCTGTCGTAAAAAGTACACAATAACTGACGTTGTACAACGGGCATAATATTTTCTCGTTACGTCTTTGTTCATTTATTAAATTGTACCTACTTAAATATTCACAATATAATAGGTAGGTACTATAAGTTCGATTTCAATCGGTCTTGTTCTTCGTTTTGTTTATGTACCTACCTATATCTCAGAATTTTAATAAACTAAGTCCTATTTCAAAGATTTAAGCTTTCAAGTCTTTATTTTTTGGCGCCCGTTAAGCAATACCATTTCTTTCCTACGAGTATATTTTGTTCATAAATTTGCGTCCGATTTAAGGTTTTTTAATAAATATCTAAGTAGGTTCTACTAAACCAATCAATAGCTTTCTATTCAGATGGGCAACGTTTGCAACCCATTCAATCATTAACAGTGCTTTTATGAATATGTACCTACCACAAGAAATCAAAGAAAATCCTCCGTGGTCGTGCTGCAAAGTAGGTAGGTAAGTATATCATATTTTGGAGGGGCCGAAATAATTCAAATGCCCGGCTTTGGCGATAAAGTTTTATCAGTACTGACACCCACCGACCTGAGAAAATCTGCCTAAGTCTGGCGCATAGGTACCAGATGCTTTAATAACTTCAAACGCTCGAAGTCTGGATCAATTCTAGCTTAGAGGTAGCTTTCTTATAAGAAATTGCCTTGAAAGGTTTTCTACTCTGGTTATCTGGTTTTAGTTAAACTTTTGTAACCAAAACATCTACTTGAGCCTCTCTTGAGTAATTGGTCCATACCCATACGACATTAGAGACCTAACCGTTAGTGGCACAGTTGCTTAACGTATAGATCTAGTCAGAATGCACATCGTACCTACACCACACTTCGGGAGGAATTTTTAGTACAATTGAGACATGTACATAGAACCGCCTCACTTTGACCAGAACAATAATTATTTTAATAAAAAGCTACAACCATCCTTATTAAAACGGAATACAATATCACAACTTTCTCAAATGTGGTAGGTACATAAACTGTACCCACTAAGTATTTTTTTTTTTTTTTTTTTTTTTGTTTTTTTTTTTTTTTTTGGCGGTAGTTGTAAAGTAGACACATACAATTTTGAACTCCGATTTTAATTTTAAATAAATTATATAAATAGTTAATACAAATACATAATTCTTATGTATAATTAAACAGTAGTCTACAATACCTGCCGGGAAGTGTTTTCCTCTCATAATACACAAAGGATCACTAATTTGAAGCTAAGTGCTTTGTCACTACAACCGCACAAGATGGAAGATATTAAGGAGTCCATGGCACAGCTGACCAGCATTTTCCACCAAAAGTTTGCTGACTTCGAGCACAGGCAGCAGCAGATAACTTCACCATCACCATTGGATGCATCAAGCTTGGCAGCCGAGTTTGCTTCCTTCAAGGCATTCACTCTCCACGCACTTCGGACGCTGCAGACTCAGGTTGAGATGTTAGCTCGGGAGAGTGACAACTTGGAGATGTACAATAGGCGCAAAATTCTGTTGCTTCATGGCATCCCCGAGGACAAGAAGGAGGACACTGAAGCCGCTATAGTGAAGGTAGTGGTGCAAAAACTGAAGCTGTGTGACTTTGGATTAGAGCACATCACTCGTTGCCACAGAATGGGTAGGGTATCAACCTCTGATCGACCCAGGCCTATTCTCTTCAAGGTTCGTGATATGTCACTACGTAGCAAGGTATGGGCGGCGAAGACTAGTTTGAAGGGTTCAGGCATCACTATGTCTGAATTTTTGACTAAGTCTCGCCACGATATATTTATGTCAGCACGGCAGCGGTTTGGTGTGTCCAAATGCTGGACTCGCGATGGTCACGTGTATGTGCTGGGTGCTGGCGGTGAGCGGCATCGCGTAATCTCCATTGCCGATCTTGACGGGCTGGCTCTGCAGCCTGTGGCTGCGGTTGCCGCTCCTAAGAAGCCGGCAGCTGCCACCAAGGATGCAACTGTGGCAGCCAAGCCACGACGTGCGGCCGCCGCGAGCAAAAAGTGATGGTTCATTTCCTTAACCCGTAAAACGGATCAGTATTTCACCTTGCTTATAATTTTCTTTCTAGATACCTTACAATTATTTATATAACGTGTACTATCTTCAATGTGGGTATGTAACTCGAAATTTACTTTTATTTTATCTTGTGTTTTCATTTTTCATTGTCAAGAATGTCAAGTTAGCACATAGTGCATGTGTCACTGTCATCTGTCATTCAAAATTTTCATTTTTATTTACTCTTTCATTATTTTGGCTTCGCATGGTTTGTGCAATTATTTTACTTTACCTTTTTTACCTATGCAATGTGCGTGGCACATGTAATACTGTTCATACAGCCTAAGTTAATTATTTTTATTTGTTAATTATTTTTATTTGTTAATTATTGTTATTTGTTAATCCTTTCTAATTAATTGTTGTACCTACTTACCTAATTATTTGTGTACTTATCAATGTAATAAGTTCCATCAGATACCGGCAGGTGAGACGAGTAATATATTATCTATAGTTTTTATTATATTTTATTTCATATTAATATTTTTATATAATTATCGATATTTATTAATTAGTATGTTAAATATTTATGATGATATTGATAGTAGTGACGATTATTTATCTATTTATTCTAGTGATTGTAGTAGCAGCGATACTAGTTTTTTAAGTATTCCTTCTCTCTCCGATACTCTTGAATCCCATTTCTCTGATGTACCCAAAAACTTAAATCTCATTCACATAAATGCGCAGAGCATTCCGGCTCATTTTTCTGATATGCAGGTATCTCTAAATAATAAAAACATTCATGCTATTTTAGTCTCCGAGTCTTGGCTTAAACCATCTCTTCCATCTATTTCGTACACTTTACCTGGCTTTAATCTTATTCGTAACGATCGAACAAGTAGTGGTGGTGGGGGTGTAGCTATTTACCTCCGTGCACACATTCCCTTCTCCGTTATTAGCACATCTGCACAACCACCACCCAACAATGCCGGTGAGCACCTTTTTGTTGAAATTCTTCTTTCTCATTCTAAAATTCTGCTCGGAGTCTATTATAGCCATTCCTTACACAATAATTTCTTCTCTTCTTTTGAAAAGATCCTCAAAGATCTCACTCCTTCCTATAGTCATACCATAGTCATGGGAGACTTCAACACTTGTTTACTAAAACAAGATCATCGTTCCTCCTCATTGGAAACTATCATTAATGCATGCAACATGCATATTCTCCCGCTCAGTGCCACTCACCATTTCCCTAACTCGTCCCCCTCGCTTCTGGATTTGATGATGGTCTCTTCGTTGGGGCATGTTGCTAAGCATGGTCAGTGTTCAGCTGATGATTTCTCCTATCATGATTTAATTTTCCTGTCTTACAAAATTCGTCCTCCTAAACCTAAACCTACAATAATTCTGCAGCGCAATTTTAGTGGTATTAATCAAGAGGCTTTCGTTACTGATGCAGAAAATATTGACTGGTCACCTGTTACTAGTGCCTGTAATATTGATGATCAAGTGGCAGTGTTTAACTCACTTGTAACCCAACTGTACGACGTACATGCTCCACTGAGGACTATTGAAATTAAACACGTACCTGCGCCTTGGCTCACAGACGAGATTAAAACACTTAAGCATAAAAAGGCATGTGCAAAGACAAAGTACAAGCTACGCCCGACCGACGCTAACAAGTCGCGCTATATCAGCCTTCGTAACCGCTGCAACGTGGTGTGTAGGGATGCTCAACGACGCCATATTCACGAATCTGTTCAAAATGGAGATCCAGCAAAAGTTTGGAAATTCCTCAGGTCACTAGGAGTAGGCAAATCCCGTCTAGAAACTGTCCCTAAAAACTTAGATATCAACTTGCTAAACCAACACTTTTCTGCATCGTCTAGTATTGATGGCTCCGCTAAATTCTGTACCCTAAATTACCTTTCCAACATTACAGCTCATGACCATTCTCCTTTTGTCTTTAGTCAATTTACCGCTTGTGATGTTAAGAAGAGCATGCTCTCTATTACCTCCAATGCTGTTGGAGTTGACAGTGTTAGTCGGAATATGCTGATCCCAATCCTTGACCAAATACTCCCTGTTCTTTGTCACATCCTGAATTTTTCCGTTTCAAATGGTGCGTTTCCTTCCTTATGGAAAGATGCACAAATTATTCCCTTACCTAAAAAAGCCAATCCTAAATCTTTACCCAGCATCAGTGAGACAGTACAGGCTCAATTATTAGTAGGTGAAGAACTTCTTAACGTTACTCAAAACCAGCACTACTACATAGTCAAAGTGTAATGGATTATTCTTTCACAAAATAAACATTATTTTCAACTAAATATATATCACTTCTTGCAAAGCATCCTATTAGTAGACTTGCCTCTATAATTTTGCGTGCTGTGAATAATTATTATGGAATCCGATGTCGCATTGAGGCTACGATTTAATACATTTGATCGAAGTGTGGGATACTATGAAATACTATGAACGCTGTAATGTTGCTTGGTGAAGTTGTAAATTAACCACGAAAAGAAACATAATTAGAATTGTATACAAAACAATACAAAATAATAAATACTAAATATATTGATGAACTACTTACCTATCTACTAAGCAGAGTACTTACCTACATATTTAAAGTATTACCTATATGAAAATTAAGTGGGTAGTTCTTGTCACCTTTTATTCTGTTTTTGTTACTAGGTATTTAGATACGTACCTACATAAGTTTAGTCACCATAGGCATGGTTTGATTTAGATGACTTTTAAAGTGTTTTTGACGTTGATTTACCATTACAACTACGAATTTCCCATACTTAAACATATTTTAATAAATACATAAATCGTCAGTGGAAAGGTGAAAGTGCTTAAGCGCCAAATGGGCCAAAATGAGTTATATATACCATTGGATTGCATTTTTTTTTCTGCGTCGATCTGTATAACTTTCAAGGCATTCTGAGCAAATTTTTGGCAGTTAAGCATTTTTAAAATTCGGAAAATTTGAAGAATATTCCGGTCTTCAATGGTCTCAAGCGACGTATTTATGATGTTTTTTAAAGTGATGTCGCATAAGTATCACATTTTTTCTGTGCAAGCCTCTTAAGGACTTTTAACATTTTAACATTTTTCTAATTTCAGCAACATAAGCATATTTTCATTTCTTTTATTTCGATGACATTATGGCATTAGCAATTTCAGCTTTTTGCTTTTTAATGTGTAGCTGTTTGTTAGCCATTTTTCATTTCTGTTGTTAGAAACTGTTTGAAGTATCAGCATAACTGTTCGCATAAGATTTGATAACGGGTGGCGCTTAAGCAATTTGTGTTTATTATATAATCGCTTCCAGAGCCTAACCGAGTGCGATTCTGTGGACGAGATAAACAAGAGACTGGTGAAAACTGTCCAAGCAGTGGGTTCAAAGCAATTTAAGAGCCCACGCCGGAATAAGTCTCAAAAGCTCTCTGACAGAACCATTAAATTAATCAATCTTCAGCTGATATGTCAGAATACGGCAAGCTCAATAGACGAATCTCTAAATCCTTGCGACAAGACCTGCGTTCCTATAATACAGCACGTAATCTAGCGAAACCAGGGCTTGAAAGTGTTCGCAAGGAATTCCTTTATTGGGCAAAGCCACATGACAAAGCTGAAGACCGAGGACGGCAGTAGTTGAAGCCAGTGGTTTTGAGGGAGCTTGAGAGATTTTACGGACAGTTGTACACCTCGACATTTAAACTTACTGTCAGTCCAGCTCATGATACCAGAGTTAAACTAACCGGACACTATACTGACGACATCACAGACATCAGTCTGTACGAGATTAGAATAGCTCTCAAACAGCTTAAGAACAACAAGGCGCCGGGTGATGATGAAATCACAACAGACTGCTGAGAGCGGGTGGAAAACCAATAGGTACTTTAAGTCCTCCAGAAGTTTTTTAATACGATCATACTCGAGGATACTTATCACGCCAGAAGCATGGCAAAGGAGTGTGGTGGTGATGTCATCTGCATCAAACGCAGGTTTGATGACTTCCAGCCTCCCGAACAAGCCGGTTTCCGGAAATGCTTTGACACCATAGACCACATACACACGCTTCGCCAGATTATGCAGAAGACAGGAGTAATAATCGGCCATTATGTTTGGTGTTTGTGGACTATGAAAAAGCCTTCGATTCAATCGAGACCTGGGCAGTATTATAGTTCCTTCAGCGATGCCATATCGACTATAGGTAAGTATATCAAACTGCTAAAGTGCTTGTATAGAAACGCCACCATGTCAATCCGACTACAGGACAAGAACACGAAACCTATCCCATTACAGAAAGTCGTGAGATAGGGAGATGTTATTTCTCCGAAATTGTTCCCGAACGCATTGGAGGACGTTTTCAAGCTTTCGGACTGGAACGGATTCAGCATCAACATCAATGGCAAGTAACTACATCACTCACCTTCGTTTTGCGGATGATATATTCATCATGGCAGAGTCCTGGAGGATCTCAATACTATGCTCAGCGACCTCAGTAGCGTTTCCCAACAGGTGGGTCTTAAAATGAACATGGAGAAGATGAAAGTCATGTCCAAAGGCCATGTTGTATCCACACCGGTAATCGTTGGAAACGATACTCTCGAAGTCGTTGACCAGTAGGTATACTTACCTTGGGCAGATATTCCAGTTAAGTTGGTCCAACTTCAACTAAGACGTCGCCTGAAGAATCCAACTGGGTTGGGCAGCGTTCGGGAAGTTACGTGACATTTTCTCGTCCAAAATTGCCCAGTGCCTGAAGACAAGGGTCTTCAACCAGTGTGTATTACCAATGATGGCATATGGAACGGAGACGTAGTCCATAACTACTGACCTTTTGGATATGCGTGGGCAATGGAAAGAGCTATGCTCGGAGTTTCTCTGCACGATAAAATCCGGAACGAGGATATTCGGCAAAGAACTAAAGTTTACGACATAGCTCTCAGGGTTTGTAAGCTGAAGTGGTAATGGGCAGGCCACACCGCACGTAGAACTGATAACTGACGGGGAAAGAGGTTCTAGAGTGGCGACCACGAACTAGGAAACGCAGCGTAGATAGGGCTCCCACTAGATGTACCGACGACATCAAAAGAGTCGCAGGCAACCGGTGGGTACAAGTGGAAAATTGTCATTCGGTATGGCGGCCTAAGAGGGAAGCCTATGTTCAGCAGTGTACGTCTTCAAACTGATGATGATGATGAGTCATGATTATAATAAATAATTGTCTAATTTTATTAATAAGGGCGAATACGCACATTTTTTATTCAGCAGGTAAGCAGATAAGTAGTATGATCGATAAAAGGTTTGGTTATTCTATATCTGTAAGGTAACGTTTGATTGCATTTTCGATAAGTTTGCACAAGTTAGCATGTTGTCTTATTAAACTTATGAATCTTATCGTTTCTAAGCTATTCTTCATTATGGCATGGAACGATCAAACATTCGATAAGATTTTTTTCTGTACAAGACTCATAAATGTTTAATTTCATAAGCATTTTTGCTGTCTGGTAAGAAGCTTATTGCCATTTATTAGCAATTTTAAATTAATTATGTTTGTGAATTAACGGCAGGTTAGCATTTTTTTCCTGGATGATTTTTTTCTTAAAACCGGAATACTTTTGCTTAAGCGACTACTATTTTGCGATCTAAAAGGGCTACAATAATGTGAATGTATTGTAAATATGAAGAAAAAAATATAAATATATTTTGCATTTAAATATTCTAATTTCCTTAAAAAACAAGGGAGATATGATTTTTTTTCTAAAAAAAAAAACTTTAAATCCATTTTCCCGAAAGTACCGTTTTGGCGGTTAAGCAAAGTAGCCTTTCCACTGACGAAATGCATTATATTCGAAATTGTCTACGATTTTAGGTTCCTTTGACTCATGTGATTTACTGGCAAAACTAAGCATATAAGGAAATTACTGTGTATGTTATGTTTAAAAAGGTATCATATCTTACTAATATTATAAACGCGAAAGTTTGTGAGTATGGATGGATGGATGGATGGATGTTTGTTACTCTTTCACGCAAAAACTACTGAATGGATTTTAATGAAACTTCACAATAATACTATAGCTTACATATCAGAATAACACATAGGCTACAATTCATAAAGATATATTATTGTATATTATCCAAACGTGGGTGAAACCGCGAGGCGCAGCTAGTTTAATAATATTCCCAAGTTTCAAGCCGAACGGATTAGTAGTTTCCTAGATATGCACAAAAATCAATATCTCAACATTCAAATCGCTCTCCTGTAAAGTTAACGATTTGCAGATCTGTATGATTACGACGATTTAGTGAAAAGACTGGGAGGTTCATTGAATGGGTTGTTGTTGGCTGCGACATATTATATACCTACGTATATTTAACTCATGTGGATTCCCAGCCAGATGACCACAGTACCGTATATTATTTCACACTGTTGTTTTACTTCTTATCGTTACGATAACACGCAGTGTATATTTTACCCATAATTATGACATGTGTGGGGGCGTAGGCGCGATAAGCAGCTGAACAGGCCTTCTCATGAGCGAGCCCTGAGTATAATGTCCCAGCTGCTAGCTTCCTAGATACTAGGTCATCGTTTTGTCTTCAACGACTCGAGCAGGTCGTCCACCCGGTGGTAAGCGCTCGCTTGTCCACTATAACTAAGTATTGTAGTCGCGTCAGTAGGTACGAGTAGGTTTGTATTGCAAAGTCTTGCATCAGCGCGAGCGTGAACCCTGACCCGACATTATTCGTTTATTTTTGCGTAAAGATAACAATTATTAGGTATATAGATGATCACTGCTTCCACGCATGAAGACTTTATCTGTATAGAAACTGGCAAAGTGTGAGGCATGGCTTATGTATGTAGGGTTCAGTGGGTACTTCAATGACCGCACACGCAGTTAGTATAGTAGGTAGGTGCATTGGGGTAACTCAGATAGAAATTTCGATGAGATGAGTAGACGGTTATTCTTTGGTTAATTATATTCAAAGAAGTTTTACATTTACCTACTGCCATTATTTAATGTTCTACCTCTATTTACTAAAGAAAAAATTGAATACTTAAAATTAGTAAACTATTACATATTATGTACCTAGCAGCTGGATTCTGTAAACTGAGCATTTCAAATACTGAGTCATAATAAAATATAATAATTCCACCTACACAGAAAAACCCAATGCCCACCAAGAACGAGGAAAATCAAACAATAATTCATAAATTCAACTTTATAAATTCTAATGTTACTGCGGTACACATATTGAACGAACTTTGAGTGTGTGAAGAAGAAAAATGTGTATTAAAAAACACGCTTGAGAATTCCACTATCCGTCTCCTGACTCCATCACCAGGGGGCTTACCGTGACGTCTTATTGCGATCCAGTTGAGGACCTAAACAGAATCGTTTTACTACTTATTCGTACCGTGACATCTTGTTGCGACATCTTGACGCTCAATTTAGGTTGATTTTAACTCTAAAGTGGTTGACGTCTACCTAAATGACATCGAAAGCCATGTGTTACTATTATTTAAAGTGAAACGATTCTGTTTAGGTCCTCGATTGGATCGCAATAAGACGCCATGGTAAGCCGCCAGACCCTCATTACCGAGACCGATCTATCGGGCTCGACAACGAATCGTATGAGCACAAACTCGAGCGGCATACTAGCAGCCACAGAACAGAGACAATATAGAAGTGGGTTAGTTTTACATCTGTATCGGAACCGCTGTCGCCAAAAAATATAATATTGAAAGTCACTATGTCAATAAAGGTCTAAGTATAAGTCAACCGCTGTTTATTTGAAAATCTGCCGTATGTCTTAAATAATATGTTTCCTTTTAGGCTGTAAAACTGTACATCTTGGCATTTTTAATTGTGTGGCAGACTTTGACATAGTATGAATGGAAAAATTCTTAAATTGAGCTTTAAGTCATATATTTGGCTCGCGCGCCGCGCTCACTTTTCACTTCCACTTGCCTCTCTCTTTCGTGCTAGCGGCCACTGAGGAGTTCCACTATCCACCTCCCGGCTCCATCATCCGATCAGCTCCAAGATACCGAATTATAGTAATGTTGTCATCCGAACTACCTTGAAATATCGTGCGAAGGCAAAACATCTAGGTTGAGCGGCATCTACCGAGCCGGTCATAATAATATTATGAAATATTATGAATCTAACAGATCCCCCACTATTTAATACTTTCTGAAACTGAAACTATCGCTGCTGGGGCCACACGTCTCGTGATATCCTATTGACTATCCCGTTGTTTGACGTCATTCGAGGTTCGCCGTAAGTGTAGCCACATAATCGGGATGTATGGCATTGGCATTGCCGTTGAATATCCCGAGTTTTATGTTCCCTTAGTTTTTGTCTTTGGTTCATTTTGGATTTGGCTGTTGACGATGACGACAGTGTGGCCCACGCATTACGAGGGCCATGGACCTGGACATGGACATGGACATGGACAAATGAGCCGTTTAATATGTGCACCGTGGTACCTAGCTGGAGACTTCATGTAATGAATTAGGTATTTACCGTTTAGTATTGTTATTTAAAATATTATATTATATACAGTAAGTAATACATTGATAAAGGAATATCATTTTAGCACCTTGTTTTACTGCAACCCTGTCCCATTTCTAAGTGACGACATGATCGAAGGTGGTTAACATGCCGAGTCTAGAATGAGGCTGGCTCTCACGGGCTGCTAGAACACTTCGATAGTGGTTACACGGCACGTTTGGCGTAGTGGCTGAGCAATCGGACTGCTGCGCTTGGTGTCGCGGATTCGATCCCCGCCTGGAACTAATATTAGTGCGATCCACAGATATATGTTTCTGGTCTGGGTGTGATGTGTATGTGAAATTGTATGTCTGTAAGCGGGAGGTACCCACGATACAGGAGCGATCCTAGTGTGGGGGATACGTTTAAAAAAAAGAAGCTGTTAATAGTCTCTACATGGATGAACTACCCAAAAGCAAATCCGGGAGTCTCTACATTTGAGACGGATACAAGAGTGAGGTCTGTACTTTTAGGATCATCCATAAAGTACGTGACACGTTTAGGACGAGGGAGGGGCTCAGTAAAGTGTGGCGTTGTGTGACTCGGGGTGGTAGGGCTCCTAAGTTGCGTGAGTCACAATTCAACATCTTATACATTTTATTTTTTACTACTATCGGAAAGCTTAAATATATTTTCAACTTGTGTTGCTGTAATATTGCAAGGTATGTGACGTCACACTTGCGAGGAGGCGAGGTCTCAACTGTGACAAGAGCGGAGGAGGGGCAGAAAATCACGAAATTAGTGATACTTACTTAATTACTTTATGGGCTTATTCCAAAAATCCCCTGCGCAGTGGATTTTGCATCAGCGCGAGCGTGAACCCTGACCTGAAAGTCATTCGTTTATTTTTACGAAAAGATAATGATTATTAGTTATATAATATAGCTGATCACTGCTTCCACACATGAAGACTTACTTTATCTGTATAAAAACTGGCAAAGTGTGAGAGATGGCTTATGTTTGCCGGGATCTGTAGGTACTTCAATGAACGTACGCAGTTAGTAGGATAAAACCTAGATTATGCACCAAGAGGGTGAAAAGCAGTGTCTTACGCCACTGGCGGCATATCGAACGTAACGAGGGACTGTAGAGTTAGTTCTGAGAGAAGCGAGGGGTTCAAGCCACCTAACACGAAAACACGCTTTATCTTTGAGGTGATACTCAGCTTTTAATACCATCTGCGCGACCATAAACACCCAGGGAGCCCAGGGACACACAAAGTAAATACACCATACCTAGTAAGTAGGGGAGGTCAGCTCAATGCGGACATAGCAGGCAAAGACGCCATGCCCGATTATTCGGTCATTTTCAAGAAACACGAGGCGTTGCCGATGTGTGGCGCTACTAGACCTGCTCCTCCACCCCGGGCAGTCGCCCGACAAAAGTCGGATCAAACGCGTGGTTTAGCGCCGCACATACGATTTTTGGCTGGTTTGTTAAAAAAATGCGAAGTTAAGTCAAATTGTTTTGGATGAATCTCTCTATATTTAGGTTTTATCATTATGCGTGTATCATTAATTATCCATGTTTACCCTTGTTTGAGTAACAGTTGTTCCGATATGTTTTAAAAAATAAGAAAAATGAAAGGTGAAAAGAATATGTACGAAAAAGGCAAAGCGGACCAGGCAAAGAGGCCACTGATCACTTTACCCTTATTAAAAATATATGAAACTGACAAAATATTTTTTCTTTACATGGTGCACAATGATTAAAGAAAGTCAACTCAGGCGTCATGGGATAAAAATACATAGCACGAGCGTAAACGAAAACCCCCGACTCCTATAAAAAATATTATATTTGTATGATGATATATTTTATTCATTTGTTGATGAATAGGTAGGTCATCGTTTTATAAATGTGCATTGTTCGGCTACAACTATGAAAATTACATTTTGATATCGGTCAATGGATAGTTAAGAACATTTACTTAATCTATATTTTTTCAATTATAAAGAAACGTTATGTTCATAACACTTTTGCAATTATTATTATCCTAATTTCTGTGAACTAAAACATGTCAAATCGTATTAAATTTGTTCATTGTACAGTTACACTACACTTACTTGGTTCAATGTATGTATTATTCCTGTGCATCATGTATTTTTTAAAACATGAATTACATACTTGTAAATTATAATATCTTATAAATATTTGGGCTGGTCACTTTGCCCATTTTCCAAGGCCGCTTTAGGCGCTCGCTCGGGTAAAGCGGTTTTTTTAACAAGTTTTCGTAATTTTCCAATTGTGTTTTTATTTATATAGTTGCGTCAATTTGACTTGCACATTAGAATAGAAGAATAAATGCTTTATCAATTGGTATAAAATTATCTTCAAATATGTATCAATTTGGACGTTTTAGGTACATTCAAAGTTAAGGTGTCCACTTTGAGCTGACCTCCCCTAAGGCTGCTTGGCTTTCGAGTTGATGCTAAGGGTTGTTCGAACATAGAACCTCCTTCTTTCTGGAAGTCAGTTAATAACACGCAACTGTTCAAATAGCACCAAACACTGTCTATTTATGCAGATTCTGCAATCGCACCACTGACCGTTTAGTAGCTCTCCTACTTACATTAAATACTAGTCCTTTTTACCCGAGTACGGCGAAGCCAACGGAGAGTTATGTGTTTGACCGGTATGTATATGTCTGTATGTATGTTCGTCTGTTCCCTCATAACTTCTAAACTACGCATAGTTTAACTAATGAGTAGTAATGAGGCGCCGCTTCAGTGTCTGATGGGTATACGCTATGTGACGTCACGATACATTGAATATGCCGCTCTCTAGAGGAAATAAGATCGTGCACAACATTTGTTTTTGATGTGTAGCTGCCTTGTATGGTATCAAATGAAAGGCATTAGTTAGCTCATTTTAAAAATGTATATTATTGTCTCATTTACCCCCAGTTTCTGAAACGTCAGTCAACGTTGACAACAGATTAATTCTATTGCCGTCCTTGTCATTTGTTTATAGTCAGATAGAGGCAATGATAGTTTTAATCTACTGTCAACGCCAAGAAACGTTCTAGAAACCGGGGGTTACCTACTCGCGGCGTTGCTTGCACGCACGCACTTGATATTATTATAAAGGATTTATCACTGAAATTACGGGGTCATTCCCAGTTGTCACCCGCCTCCATGCCCCCCCCCCCAGTGGTGACAACTGGGCATGATTTTTAAAATGTGTCCCTATTGTCACCACTGGTGACGTCCCTCTGCTGACAAATGGGAATTGTTTTAAAGTGCGTTCCATTTGTCACCACTGGTGACGTCCCCACTGGTGACAAATGGCATTTGTTTCTAAAGCGGGTCCCACATGTCACCTCTGGCGACATAATTGGAAAATTAAATTCATACGTCTACAGTTGGTGACAAAGAATCTCTGGCGGTAGGTAAAACTAACCTATAATGTGAATAAAACAAACATTTAGTGACATTGTTAAAAGCAATACCATACTAATATCTCGGATGTAAAAAAAGTTAAAACTGCATGACGCGTCCGGCTCTGACATGGTTGGGAGTGCACTGGGTAAAACTAGTCTAGAGACCAGGGTCCGTTCACACAGACTTGCGCGGAGAGGAGCAGATTTTTGTCACGTGTAAAACAGAGATTTTAATCAATGTGCTAAGGTTTTTTTACATGTCACTTCTTTTATTGTGACAAGCTCAATAATAAAAGAAGTGACATGTAAAAATAAACCATATCACAATAATTAAAAGCTGTTTTAAACGTGACTAAAATATTATGCCTTCCTCCGAGCCGGTCTGAGTGAACGGACCCTAAGCGGTCGTCACAAAGGGCAATTCCTATTATTTTCGCACTAGACGAAACCGGTTTATGTAAAGGACAGGTAGATTTTGGCGCAACTCTCTCTCTCCCCTGCACAACTACTTTCTAGAAATTTTGATTAACGTTGTGATGAAACGTTGATAATAATATGTTAAGAACATTTACAATTATTTCAAGTCTATTTTATTATTGAGAATAATATACCGATTAAACTGTGAAATTAATATTAGAAATAAGGGAGCATGAACACATTAGATTTAATTTTATAAAGTCAATTATTATGTTTATTCATATTTAGGTACAAAACAAAATCGTATTAGTTATATGTAGGCTGTACACCATTTATAACTCATGACCGGCTGGACCGATTTTCATGACTTGCTTTAATTGGATTTTGTCTGTGTTCCGAATAACAGATAACTATTAAAACATGAGAGAAAATTACGGAAAAGAGATAAATATGGATCATAAATTTTCCCATACATTTTGGAAATGGCTTGAAGTTGATAGGATAACGTCTACCGGGCCAGCTAGTTATTGTATAAAATAGTATGATTGAACATTTAGAAAACAATATTGAAACATTTTAAGTAGGTAGATAGAGTATTAAATTTTTTCTCCATCCGATATATTAGTATGATAATCTTGCCTTTAACAATGTCACTAAATGTTTGTTTTATTCACATTATAGGTTAGTTTTACCTACCGCCAGAGATTCTTCGTCTCCAACTGTGGACGTATGAATTTAATTTTCCAATTATGTCGCCAGAGGTGACATATGGGACCCACTTTAGAAACAAATGCCATTCGTCACCAGTGGGGACGTCACCAGTGGTGACAAATGGAACGCACTTTAAAACAATTCCCATTTGTCAGCAGAGGGACGTCACCAGTGGTGACAATAGGGACACATTTTAAAAATCATGCCCAGTTGTCACCACTGGGGACATGGAGGCGGGTGACAACTGGGAATGACCCAAATTACGCCTCAGATGTGGGCGAAACATATTTTCTCTTCAGACTTAGGTACTTAAGCCAAGTTTTACCTACAACCCCAAAATTATTGAAATAAAAAATAAGTTCATAAACAAAAACCCGACATAATTATTATACTTATCCTATTCATCGATATGTTCAGGGTAGCCGTGGTCTTATGCCACCTACCTTGTACATTGTAATCTAAAAATAAGCGATATATAAGCGCCTTTACCAACTCGGTATAATTATTTCTTTGTTACATGAAAGTGCAACTAACAGAGGATAGAAAAAAAATGCAGTAGAAGACGAGCCTTGGAGTTCCCTATAGTAAAATATTATGTAAAACTCTTCATTGGCACAGACAAACCCCTCAAAAGACACAAATAAAATTCCACTCGGTCAGAAGGTCATGCGATGATAAGATGATAACCCTGCGGGCTTCTTGTATAAATATGTTATTACCAACCGAGGTGGAGTGTTTCGCGATGACGAGAACTATGGAGGATAAGCAGCGCACGCGGCGTCTCTTGTACATCTCCACCCGCTAAGTAGGTATATAGTTAAAGCACAAAGAACGTCCTCGGCGAATATTTGCGAATACAGGATCCACATTGAGATTTATAACATTGCATGTTCAGTCTGTCCCCTTCCTGGTACAGTCACTAGCGCTGGTGCTCACGTTACGTTGCACACAAATTTCAATGAGATTTTTCTTCCCCACTACCTCCTCCGTTCCTACGTTTACTAAAGAGAAATAATTAATTAAATCTATCATACTTTATGTTTTTACGATTCTCTTTGTTAATGAGAATTAGCTGTTTGATTTGTAAAAGTGCGAGTTAATTGCCTATCTTACTTAATATTATAAACGCGAAAGTTTGTAAGTATGGATGGATGGGTGGATGGATGGATGTTTGTTACTCTTTCACGTAAAAACTACTGAATGGATTTAAATGAAACTTGACAATAATATAGCTTATACATCAGAATAACATATAGGCTACAATTTATAAAGATATTGTGTGAATTGTCCAAAATATGACGATAAGTGTCAAGTACGTAGGAAAAAATCTACCATTTGCTAGCTATTCTGGCGTGCGCTGCTAAAACCGCTAGAGTTACACAATATAATGTAATCTATGATGGAAATGTTTAGGTATCTTAAATAGTCCTACAAAAAAGCCCGCCACAGTATACGAGTATATCATAATTTATGTGTAAGCCGTAATATTATAAATCGTAAAGTATTTTTGCAGTATCGCGGATGTCAACTATATGATCATTGATGACACAATAATATGCACGAACTTTCAAATATTTATAGGTGTCGTATGTGTAACGCGGCTGAAACCGCGGGGCGCTGCTAGTTTACAATAAATGCTTTGACTTTGACGAAGCAACAATCTTTACGTCTTTCTGCTGCCTCTACCTGTTACAGGCTATGATAAAACTATAATAATACTTATGTAATGTATTAAAATGAAATAATTTATTTGAAGTCACGAAGAAGTTCACGAAGTCCTGCATGTTTCACCAGAGACTGGCATATACACAATTATTATTGTAAACTATAATTACATGAGCCGCTGTATGGATGAACTTCCTGAACGCACCTGAGCCTTTCAGTATTTCCGGGCCGACGGTACACTCGCACCCTTCTTGTATCAGGCCTAAACCCGAATCGCGACTCATCGGAAAACATAATTTTATCCCATTGTTCCTGGGTCCATGTTATGCATGCGTGTTGCTTAGACTTTTTTGATGTGTATATACATAGGTCAACATAAGTCATAAAATATTTATAAGATAAAAAAAATTCAATGTCTACGTAGGTAAATATTAAATAACATAGGTACTAAATTTAACTGCAATTATCATACAACCCCGTCAAAGTCAAAATGTTTAGTTTTTGGGGTTCCGTAGCCAAAGGCAAAAAACGGAACCCTTAATTCGTCATGTCGTCTGTCTGTCTGTCTGTCCGTCCGTATGTCCCAGCCACTTTTTTCAGAAACTAAAAGAGCTATATACTGTTGAACTTCTAAAAAAAGAGAAAGATAAATTAAAAAAAAATATGATATAAGTACATTATACTATGCAAACTTCCACCGAAAATTGGTTTGAACGAGATTAGTTAGTAGTATTTTTTTAATCAGTTTTCTTCCTGCCACCAACCCGGACCGGGCCCCCGGGGTGGATTATGGCCTAATCCTCCTCACGAAAGTGAGAGCAGGCCTTTGCCCAGCAGTGGGACAGTTACATGCTGAATTATTAATATTATATTATTATTATCTTGCTGTTGCGGAACCCTTCATGGGCGAGTCCGACTCGCACTTGGCCGCTTTTTAAAGAGTGCTCTACACGAGTCAAGTGGACGAGCGCTACAGACTGCCCTTCAGATAGGTACACTTCTTTGGTACGAAAATACATTCGTGATATTGTGTGTTGAATTTCCCCAATGTAAAAGAGCATACCGCAAAACTAATGTATCCAGACGGTATGTATGAAGGTATGTAGACAGTCTGACATGTATAGTTAGGTACTGTTCCGAGCTGCTATTATAACTAACTATTCCTAAATTTGGCGTTGCCATCTGCCATAGTCGGGTTCATTTGCAGATAAGATAACTACGAGCATATATAATGAAGAGTCGGCATGTTGTAGTTATAGTGAAACTAGGCAGTGACTCGCAAACATGAGTGTGGTGTGCATATTTTTATTGAAACTCAGTTTAATTAGTGCAGTGGTCGGCGTTATAAATGTTCGAGAGCCACAACATGTGAACGAACCGGGAATAGAAGATAAAATCGATCACAAACTAAACACGTTAAAAATGGATATTTTAAACCAATTGATAGCATATATTGACGGAAAAGTAAGTTCGTTATCAGAACAGTTGGCCGCAACCGAAGAAAAGTTGAACCATTCTTTGGCGGCGTCTATTAAAAACATGGAAGACACAATGACGCAAACATACAAAAGTTTGGAAGAAAATATGACGCGTACGTGGAATGTATCGTTAGATACATCGATTCACAAGGTAGAAAACAAAACTATACAAAGAGTGTACGACATGCAGACGGAAGTGTTCCAGAACCTGACAGCAGTAACAGCTCGTAAGTTGAACCACTTGTTATCTGTCTAGATGCATGATGCCTCGTTGGGAGGTCGTCGATTTAGTTTAGGGTCGACTCACCCAATTTCGTGATAAACAACATAATGTAATAAAACTGCGATATTTTAGTCAAATCTTCACTTCTTTTTTAATTAGGAACATGAATTAGTCTTTCCTTTACAATAATTAAGATACTATTTCACTTATTTAGGACTACTATTTGTTGACTTAAGTATAGCCAATAATCGAAACCTTGTTGACTTTTTGGCCGGTGGGAGTGATATAATAATATATAACAGCCAAGATATTTGTAGGTTATTAGTGTAGGTGGTGACACTTAGCTGGGTTGATGGCGAAATGATAATACAAGTCCATTTAACGGCAGCTGAATTGTATTTGCAATCCACACACACACAATAACAGATTGTACAATAATAATGGAAGGATGAAACGACAAGCGAGAAAGGTACGAGCACAAGAAGAAATGATAGCACAGTATGGTAGTGATAGTAAGCGCGAGAGTGAACGAATAATGAGTGCAGGTTGTGCGAGCAAGTAAGCGAGGCTCAAGCAGCGTGCGTTCGACGGCGTAGGTAGTATCGAACTGGTGATCGGGCGCGGGCGGCGCGGTACCGCTACGCGGCCGGCCGGTCGCAGAGCTCTGCGCCGGAGCCGCTACGTCACACGCGCGTCATCCGTAGACCGGCTTCCATGGCGCGTGGGTCCATGCGATCGTACGGCTACGCGCCCGGCTGGTTCACAATGACGGATGATGGTACGATAAATTTACTTATGTTTCTGACTGATTGTGCGTGAATGTTTGTAATGTATTATTATGTAGTATGGATATTGTAATTGTATATGTTTAATTTGTGTGTATTATAATTAAAACTACATAAAGAATGTGGGAGCAGCCCACATCACTCCCCCCCGAAGACCTGGTTAGGGTCGATAAAAATCGGGGAATCTAACACGTCTACCAGAACGTGTTGTTTTGGGTACTACGATGTCAGGAGGTGGATATGGTGGAGTTACCTTTGGTGGGGTAGGTATACGTGAGGTTGGTGGGAGTGGGGATGGTGGAGGTGGTATAGGTGGGGGTGGTTTACCAGGATTACCTAATAGATCCTCCTCGTCAGTAAGACTATACGCAGGTTTCAAACGGTCTACTGTGACAGTGACGGGTTTTCCTTTTATGAGGAGTTTAAAGTACTTGTCACTTCTCTCTAGTACCTTAAGTGGGCCTGTGTAGGCTGGTTGGAGAGGGGCGCGGACAGCGTCTTCACGCAAAAAGACGTTTTCTGCAGTGGCCAGTTCCTTAAATATAAAGACCTTGTGCTTTGAGTGGCGAGATGCTGGAACAGGCTTAAGCTTCTCAGCGAAACCATGCAGACGCGCTGTAAAGTCTGACAAGTCAGATGTACAGGGCGTACTTGGGTCGAAAAATTCGCCGGGGAGTCTAAGCGGCTCGCCATACAGCAACTCAGCAGAAGAGCTTTGTAGGTCTTCTTTAAAGGCGCTACGGATGCCCAGCAACACCAAGGGTAAGACCTCTACCCAATTGTGATCGGCATGGCAAGTGATGGACGCTTTGAGCTGCCTGTGAAAACGTTCTACAAGTCCATTACACGCCGGATGGTAGGCAGTGGTGGACTTGTGATGGAAACCAGCTGTTTTTGCCAGGTATTGGAACAGTGCGGACTTGAACTGCTGACCGCGATCTGTCACAATCTCTGTGGGGCAACCGTATCTGGATATCCAGCCGGAAATTAGTGCCTTTGCCACTGTTTCTGCGGTTATGTCAGGTATTGGCATAACCTCTGGCCACCGAGTAAAGCGGTCAATGGCTGTGAGGCAGTACCTGAGGCCCTGTGATACAGGTAAGGGGCCTATTAAGTCGATATGGACTTGCTTGAAGCGTGCACGGGGCAGGTCGAAAGTGCCTAAGGGTGCAGACACGTGTCGACTCACCTTTGCGCGCTGACATGGCAAGCAAGTTCGGGCCCAGTCTCGACAGTCTTTCCTGACGCCAGGCCAGACGAATCTTTCGGCTACCAGCTTGGTAGTCGCAGATGCGCCGGGATGGCTCAGAGAGTGGAGACTTTGAAAGACTTGCTTTCTGAAGCCTTTAGTGACGAATGGCCTGGGAGTCGGAGTACTGACATCACAGTACAACGGTGTCCGACTTCCAGGGTAATCCATCTTTTTGAGACGGAGAGATGAACCGTCTGTTAAATACTGACGAAGTTCAGTATCGTCTTCCTGGGCGTTGGCCAGGTCGGTCAGACATACTGGAGCTCCCAGTTCTTCGACGCGAGACAAACTATCAGCTACGACGTTGTTTTTACCCGAGATATGCCTGATGTCGGTCGTGAACTGGGAAATGTAATCCAGATGCCGGTACTGTCTGGGCGAACAGTTACGCTTCCTTTCATGAAAGGCATAACTGATCGGCTTGTGGTCTGTGTAGACTATGAAATGTCTCGCCTCGAGCATGTGCCGAAAATACTTGATGGCTTCGTAGATCGCGAGAAGTTCGCGATCGTAAGGGGAGTACTTTTGCTGGCATGGGCTCAATTTTCGGGAGAAAAATGCCAGGGGCTGCCACACATCATTTTTAAGCTGTTGTAAAACAGCGCCAATAGCCACGTCGGATGCGTCTGTGACCAATGCGAGCTTTGCTCGGCAATCTGGGTGTGCCAAAAGAGCTGCATTGGAGAGGCTTTCTTTGGTCTCAGAAAAAGCCTTCAGAGCATCGCCAGTTAGGCTAATGGGTGTGGAGCCTTTGACTGCTCCCGTAAGAAGGGCGTTGAGAGGTGCCTGGGTTTGGGCTGCATTCGGCAAGAAACGCCTGTAAAAATTGGCCATGCCCAAAAACCGTCGAAGTGTTCGCACGTCTTTGGGTGGGGGAAATTCGCGGATGACACGGACTTTTTCGTCCAATGGTTTGGTACCGCTCTCCGAAATGCGATAACCCAGAAAGGTTACCTCGGGAGCTCCAAAAACGCACTTGGACACGTTGATGACCATGCCATAGTCCCGAAGTCTGGCGAACACCTGACGCAGGTGATCTTCGTGCTGGGCTTCGGTACTGCTGAAAATGAGGAAATCGTCTAAATAACAGTACACGAAGTCCAGCCCGCGCATCATCTCATCGACAAAACGTTGAAACGTTTGGCCTGCGTTGCGCAAACCAAACGTCATAAATGGAAATTCGAACATACCGAAGGGCGTCGTGATCGCCGTCTTCGGTATGTCCTCCGCACAGACCGGAATCTGGTTGTAGGCCTTCACAAGGTCGATTGTACTATAAAGCCTACAGCCAGAAATGTTGTGCGCGAAGTCATGAATATGACGGATTGGATACATATCCGGGATGCTACGGGCGTTGAGTTGCCTGTAGTCGCCGCAAGGACGCCAACCATTGTCCTTTTTCGGCGCTAGATGCAGTGGAGACGACCAGGGGCTGTTGGAGGGTCGAGCAGTGCCATTGGCTAACATGGCTTCAAACTCACCCTTCGCGATCTTCAGCTTGTCCGGAGCTAAACGCCTAGGAGTACATGATACTGGAGGACCAGGTGTGGTTCGTATGTGGTGTTGTGTGTTGTGAGGTATGGTGCGTTGTGTACCAGCTGGGCGCGTGATCTCAGAAAATTCACGCGACAGTAACAGATGGTAACGAGAGTCACCAGTTTGAACCTTTACAGAAAGCACATTGTTTACATTACGAGCCAGTGAAGCTGGCGCAGAAAGAGTTGTAGTATTATCTACTAACTTCCTAGCCTTACAGTCTACGATTAAATTATAATGGCACAAAAAGTCTACACCGATTATGGGCTTCGTCACATCAGCCACCACAAAACGCCATGGATAGTTGCGGCGAAGTCCAAGGTCCAGGTTGAGGTGCGCGTAGCCATAGGTGTCGATCGTTGTCCCGTTGGCTGCTGTGAGTTTGTAACTCGTCGGTGCGCGGCGCTCACGTATCTGGGATCGCGGGAAAACACAGAGGTCGCTACCAGTATCGACCAGAAACTGCGTTCTCGTGCTGCGATCAGTCACAAAGAGGCGACCTGGAGAGGTGGGGCAATCGTTTGTCGCCATTACCGACTGCCCGTTGCGTTTCCCGACTTTTTGTAGTCGCACGGCTTCTGACACGCCCGTGCCCTCGATCCGAACTTCTCATGATACCAGCAGATGGGGTATCGTCGATAGCTGGAAGCTGATCTTGATCTGCTGCGCGAAGATCCTCGTTGCTGCTGAGCTCTGGAACGGTCGGGGGCGCGTGATGTGCGGGTGTGCTCGTCGAGCTTCACCGCGAGGCGCTCCACCATCTTTCGGAGCTCTGCGATCTCGCCGGATGCACTACTGCTAGCTGCAGCGCCAGGTGAAGAGGCTTCCGCGACGTATCCAGGTGGGGCTATCTCCTGTATGCGGTCAGCTAGGTCAGCGAGCTGCTCAAGTGAGTGACCGGGTTGGGACGCAAGCACCGTCTGGATACTTCGGGGTAGGCGGTTACTCCAGATAGTCCGCAAGAACTCCTCTGGAACATTCGGTCCTGCCAAGTCCTGCAGATGGCGTAAGAACTGCGATGCCTTCCTATCTCCAAGTTCTTCGTGGGTCAATAGCTGCCTGACCTTCTTCTCGTGTGAGGCGGTAAGACGCTTAATTAGCTCGCTCTTAATTTTATCGTAGCGGTTTCTAGATGGAGGGTTGACAATAACGTCTTTCACGGCCTTGGCATGGATAATGTCCAAATTCGTTATGACGTTGTTGAACTTGACAGCGTCTTCCGTGATGCCGAAGTTGTCAAATTGACCCTCTAGCAAGGCAAACCATATTTCCGGATCGTCTGGTGAGAATGCCGGAACCTTCAAATTAAATTTCCGGACGTCAACCAATTCTCGTTCACGGTCAATGGAAACGCGCATTTTCTTGGGGCGCACGGTTACACCTTCGCCACCCGTGGTTTTTACCGTGTGGGTAGAATCACTACTGTCGCTCATTGTGGTGTTCTTCCGGGGTCACCAATTTGGCCGGTGGGAGTGATATAATAATATATAACAGCCAAGATATTTGTAGGTTATTAGTGTAGGTGGTGACACTTAGCTGGGTTGATGGCGAAATGATAATACAAGTCCATTTAACGGCAGCTGAATTGTATTTGCAATCCACACACACACAATAACAGATTGTACAATAATAATGGAAGGATGAAACGACAAGCGAGAAAGGTACGAGCACAAGAAGAAATGATAGCACAGTATGGTAGTGATAGTAAGCGCGAGAGTGAACGAATAATGAGTGCAGGTTGTGCGAGCAAGTAAGCGAGGCTCAAGCAGCGTGCGTTCGACGGCGTAGGTAGTATCGAACTGGTGATCGGGCGCGGGCGGCGCGGTACCGCTACGCGGCCGGCCGGTCGCAGAGCTCTGCGCCGGAGCCGCTACGTCACACGCGCGTCATCCGTAGACCGGCTTCCATGGCGCGTGGGTCCATGCGATCGTACGGCTACGCGCCCGGCTGGTTCACAATGACGGATGATGGTACGATAAATTTACTTATGTTTCTGACTGATTGTGCGTGAATGTTTGTAATGTATTATTATGTAGTATGGATATTGTAATTGTATATGTTTAATTTGTGTGTATTATAATTAAAACTACATAAAGAATGTGGGAGCAGCCCACAACTTTGTCAATTTCGTGATAGTCACTTTAAGTCCGTGATACATACTCAACTAATTACGTTACAACGGAATTACATATGAACATTGGATATTTTATATCACCAAATAATAATAATATGCAAAATAGGCAGGTACCTACCTACTTTTTTGATTGCGTTTCTTAGCGTCGATTCGCTATATTTTCAATTTGGTTTATTAACATTGTGCCTCTGTCGTTTTTATAAATAAAATCATTGAAAGTCCGGTAACAAGATAAGAATTCAACTCAGACAGACAGTGCGCGGAAGTATAATATTGTTACGTGCTGGGGGGGGGGTTCGGGATAGGAATAAATATGCCGGTTTCACACGCAGAACCTCGATTTAATCAGGAACGCCGACAGGAGTCCGTTACTCACTGAATGTCTCTACACCCACACTGTAGTGGTCGCGTCTAGCTAGGGCCATTTCTCTCTGGCAACATTCTAGCACCTGACGAGTAGTACGGTCTCTTGTCCAGAGATGGCGCTGTTCGAATACAAGCGGCCGCACAGTGAGCTAACTCCTACTACTCCTCCATAGATGGCGCCTTTTCCTTAAACCACAACAATATGTAAAAAATCCGCGGGACTTCTTTCGTGAAATGGATTTTAGGTATACCTGCTACCTATAATAGTTTTGGCGGGGATGCGTCGGTGCCTTGAGAGTAACACGAACTTGTTGATTTTGTATTTTTATGGAATTGTTTCTTCGGGTGACCATGTCATTGTGTAATATTAGAAAGAACCATAATGAATAAATTAATTTTCGTTAACGTGCACGAGTGCGTGATACAAACCCAAAAAATGGTAGTTTTGGATTATTTTTAAAACTCCCAGGAAGTTTCAGTAAAGCATCCACTACTAGTAAGTTGTCTGTAAATTGACTAGCAGTGTGTTTTTTTTTAATCTTTTTTTTTTGGGGTCTCTTACAGTGTGGCCTACTTGCAGTGTGGTAAACTATAAATAGTAGATTGTTTTACAAGGGACGAAAACGACTCAATATTTACTTTACATACTTTACATAGAACCGAGTATGAGTGAGTCCTCTGAGACCCGCGTAAAACACACAATTGTTCATACCGAGATTGCGAGAAATATAATGAGTAGGTATACAATTAAAAAACGTAAGAATATTTCACAAGTAGTCACGTTCACTTTCAAATAAAAAAATAATCAAATTCAATCTTTTAAAACCAAGTTGCATTGTTGTCATAATTCTACACACACCTACAGATTATAGGCGGCAATTACAAACTTCTTAAATTTATTCTAATATTCGCAAACGCACACTGTTAGTTTTAGAGGAAATTTTATAATGCCGGTTGGCAACACTTTTGTCTTTTTCTCTTACTATACCTATTTAGTATCTGTCGGAGTTTTGGCGGGAATCCGATAGTGAGACGTTGTTGGTTTTGTATTATTTTCTCAAACTTGTGTTTCTTCGAGTGTTAATGTGTCATGTGGGTGGAATATCAATCGTTAAGTGTTCGTTAACGTCCACGAGTGTAGGCGAATTAAATAAACTCAAAAAACGTGTCATTTCGCATATTTTCCAAAACTCCCCGGAAGTTTCAGTAAAGCATCCACTACTTTACTGAATCGTGACTATGACGATGTAAATAATTGATTTGACTACTTGACCACGATTGCTATATTGCTGTGACTTTCTTAATGTGAAATTAAGAAATACCTAAATAATAAAATACTTTACACTGGCTATATGCACAAACCGTGCGAAGCCATGAATAAAAATAAATAAATAGTATCTGTCCAATATGCAAATTGTGCAATGGTGATGTAGGTATGTATTCATTCCGTATATACAGTAACTAGACACAATTTTAGCATAATCAAGAAGTCAAGTCAAGTCGACAGTAATTGTTACGTAGAAATCTCGTTTTTCATTCATATTTATATCATCCACGTAAACCTTGGATCTTAACACACACGTATACATAGCATACATCCAATGATCGCCAGAAATATAGACGAGATTACAGTTTCAATACAAAGTAAACTGTATAGGCTTCGCACGGTTTATGCATTAAGATACCTACTTACCCTTCTTTTTATCTAAGTAATTATGTCAAAATGGAAAATTGAAAAAAAACTACTTTCCCTCCCTAGTGCCCAACAACCTCGTTTGGTCCTGCTAAGCTGAGCTAATATGACACTCTTTTTGAGCATGAGGTGTGAAAAATAAACCTCTATTGTAGAGGTTTATCATTATAGACTACTAGCAGACACGGCTACGCATTGCTATGGCTAAGCTTTTTGTTATTGCGACTATAAATTAATAATCGAGATGTAAGCTATCCTATCTTTCAAGTTAGATCAAACTGGTTCCTTAGTTCAGGAGTCCATCGCGGACAAACAACGCGACGAAGATAAACAGGTCGGTACAAAATGCAAAGGTCTTGTCCATCCAAGGTTGGCTGGTACAGATCCGCCCATTGTACCTATTGTTAAGTTTGTCCTTCCTGTGTTCTGTACCTACATTTTGGTATTAAAGAGTTATCTATTTATCTACACCTGATAGTAGGTAATACATTTCATTAAATTCATACGTAGGAATTCAAAATTTAGCAAAAGCATCAATAGTAAAGCGTGACTTTGTTTCCAGAGTTGTCTTGTAAGGAGGTGTCCCTGGACGGCGGTAACCGCGAGTCTCCTGTCTACTCGCTGCAGTGGCTCGGCCGCGCCACGCTGCGGAGGGACGCCGCCGGCCGCCTCGCGCACCTCGAGGCGCGCCTCGGGGTGCGGGCGGGGGGAGACGTGGCTATCCGGCTGATGGATAAAGGAAGCGGAGCAACCTGGGATGTTCAATACTACATAGGTGTGTACCTAACCGCCCGTGGGGTCCCGGCAAAGAATAGGACCTCTCCATCACCTCCCGTGGATGTCGTAAAAGGCGACTAAGGGAACACAACCGGGAAATGGGCAGCAGCATTTCCTCAATGTACATACCACCAATACTGCGGTCACCAATCCGCCTGCCAAGCGTGGTGACTATGGCAAACCAATGAAAATGAACGCGAACACGAGACGGCCCCTAGTCCCCGGCAGTTCTGCTATTCCTGGCACAGGTGGCGGCCATGGTAACGGCAGAACAAGGGGTGCGAAGAATCTCCGGCAGAGATCCAGCCACCAACCCCCAAAACAAAGACCCTTGGCCCTGGCAACATATAACGCACGCACACTGAGGACCGATGAGAAGCTGATTGAGCTGGAAGAAGTAGTCAGTAAGTTGCGCTGGGATGTGATAGGATTATCAGAAGTCCGAAGAGAGGGGGAGGACACGATAATTCTAAATTCCGGCAACTTACTCTACTACCGGGAGGGAGACCAGCAATCCCAACATGGTGTCGGGTTTATCGTTCATAAGTCCCTCGTCAATAACATCGTAAAGATCGAAAGCGTTTCGAACAGGGTTATATACCTTATACTCAGAATCACCAGTCGGTATTTGCTGAAGGTCATACAGGTATACGCCCCTCACTCGAAACGCCCGGACGATGAAGTGGAGGCAATGTATGACGATATTTCAATCGCCATACAAGCTTCGAAAACACACTTTACGGTGGTGATGGGGGACTTCAACGCGCGGTTAGGCGTGAGGATTGGCGATGAACTGAGAGTGGGGCAATTCGGATTTGGACAGCGGAACCACCGAGGTCAGCGATTGGCCGACTTCATGGAAAAGGAGGGACTCTTCATGATGGACTCCTTCTTCAAGAAACGGTCGTCCAGGAAATGGACGTGGCTGCACCCCGGTGGACACAAACGCGAAATAGATTTCATTTTAACGACGAATAAGCATATATTCAATGATGTCTCCGTGATCAACAGGGTGAAAACCGGCAGTGATCACCGCATGGTAAGAGGCACATTGAATCTCAACGTCAAGCTTGAAAGGTCTCGTTTGGTGAAATCTACTCTTCGCCCAAGTCCTGCCCAAATCCAAAACCCCGAGAGCTTTCAGTTGGAGCTCGAAAATCGCTTCCAATGCCTCACCGATTGCGAAACAGTGGACGAACTAAACAACGGGCTGGTGGAAATTGTCCAAGCGGTAGGGTCAGAGTTCTATAAGACCCAACGCAAAAATAGAACTCAGAAACTCTCTGAGCATACTCTTAAACTTCTGGCAGACCGCAGTGAAATGAGGTTGCAGTCTTCAGTGGACAGGTCGAAATATGGCTTACTCAATAAACAGATCTCGAAGTCCATGCGACACGATCTTCGCCTTTTTAATACTAATTGTATTCAAAAGGCGATAGAACGCAATAGGGGCTCGAAAGTGTTCGCTAGAGATCTGTCTGTTGGGCAAAGTCAGTTGACGAAACTGAAGACCGATAGTGGCAACATCGTTTCCTCGAAGCCGGAAATGTTAAGAGAGCTCGAGAAGTTCTATGGACAACTATACACCTCATCGCAAAGTCCTGCTACAAGCACGACTAGCGATGCAAGAGCCCGTTTAACCCGACACTACACAGAAGATATCCCGGACGTCAGCCTATACGAGATCAGAACGGCTCTCAAGCAGCTTAAAAGTAACAAGGCACCCGGGGAAGACGGAATAACGACAGAGCTTCTGAAAGCGGGCGGAACGCCGATACTTAAGGTCCTTCAGAAGCTATTTAATTATGTCATCATCGAAGGTACGACGCCTGAGGCGTGGGGCAAGAGCGTAGTGGTGCTTTTTTTCAAGAAAGGTGATAACACCCTCTTGAAAAATTATAGGCCGATCTCCTTGCTTAGCCACGTTTATAAGCTGTTTTCGAGAGTAGTTACTAATCGTCTCGCTCGTAGGTTCGACGAATTTCAGCCTCCCGAACAAGCCGGGTTCCGAAAAGGCTTCAGTACCATAGACCACATCCATACGCTACGGCAGATTATACAGAAGACCGAGGAGTATAATCGGCCACTTTGCTTAGCGTTTGTGGACTATGAGAAAGCCTTTGATTCAGTCGAAACCTGGGCAGTGCTACAGTCCCTCCAGCGGTGTCAAATTGACTATCGGTATATCGAAGTGTTGAAATGTCTCTACAGGAATGCCACAATGTCTATCCGACTTCAGGACCAGAGTACAAATCCAATCCACATGCAAAAAGGGGTGAGACAGGGAGATGTAATATCTCCGAAACTGTTCACCTCGGCACTGGAGGATATTTTCAAGCTCGTGTCCTGGACAAGGTATGGCATCAACATCAATGGCGAATTCATCACTCACCTTCGATTTGCCGACGACGTAGTCATAATAGCGGAGTCGCTGGAAGACTTAGGCACAATGCTTAGAGACCTCAATATTGTCTCCCAACAGGTGGGTCTAAATATGAACATGAGCAAGACAAAAATCATGTCAAATGCTCATGTCACACCCATGCCGGTACATGTTGGGAGCGATACCATCGAAGTTGTGGACCACTATGTTTATTTGGGTCAGACGATCCAATTAGGTAGAGCCAACTTCAGTAAAGAGGTCAGCCGACGAATCCAACTCGGATGGGCAGCGTTCGGGAAACTGCGCCACATCTTCTCATCGCAGATACCGCAGAGCCTCAAGACAAAAGTCTATAATCAGTGCGTGTTGCCAGTGATGACTTATGGAACTGAGACGTGGTCGCTAACTATTGGCCTTGTGCACAAGCTCAAAGTCGCGCAACGAGCTATGGAGAGAGCTATGCTGGGAGTTTCACTACGTGATAGAATCAGAAATGAGGATATCCGTAGAAGAACCAAGGTCACCGACATAGCTCGTAGAGTTAGTAAGTTGAAGTGGCAATGGGCAGGCCATATAGCTCGAAGAACCGACAACCGTCGGGGAATAAAGGTTCTCGAATGGCGACCACGAACCGGAAGACGAAGCGTAGGGCGCCCACCCGCCAGATGGACCGACGACATTGTTAAGATCGCGGGAAGTCGATGGATGGAAAGGGCTCAGAATCGTTCTTCCTGGAAAGGTGTAGGGGAGGCCTATGTTCAGCAGTGGACTTCTTCGGGCTGAAATGATGATGATGTGTACCTAACCACCTCATTATGCTCTACAACAATATTTCTAAGTCTATAACAATAATAACACTCGCTCAATGTCGCAACGCACATCCGCCCACTGCTGGGCACGGGGCGCGCTTCACTGCCGGCAGGAGGATGAGCTGTGCTCCACCACGGAGACCCGCCCGGCTCGGTGGGTAACATGCATACCTCCGAAATAATCCTCGCGTCAGTGGGTTTCCTCGCGATGTTTTCCTTCGCTGAAAAGCGAATGATAATTACGTGTTTATGTTGTTACAAGAATCACGGTACGTTATGTGCCCCCACTGGGATTTGAACCCGCGAACTTCTGCTTGGCAGCCTCTCACTACGCTTTAACAACATAAAATAGGTTTTGTAGAATTTTGTTGGAAACCCATGATGTTAATTTATAATGTTAGTTATATTTATAATGTTTATTGTTTAATATCAACAGAGATTGGATACAGCAACAATCAACGCACGTATTTATCCAAGTATACCAGTGGCCCCTGGGCCCGTGTTGCAGACGTCTCCACTCCCGACATACTCTCCGCTACTGACTTCAGGTTCTTCTACATCAGAATAGACAACGGTAAGTTGCATCTCTTCTTAGATTGTGTTTACAGACACGCCTCTAGGGTGCTCTGAGAGTAAAGGGGGGGGGGGGGGGGGGGTGGAGGGGAAGTAGAGCGTGGGTGTAGTATATACTAGAAGGATTAATTATAATGATTGAACACTGTGGCAGTAGTGTGCACCGCCATACACTGCGGAGAGCAGCCGTGTGTGCACATAGCTAAGATTGATAGAAAAAAGCTTTTCCGCTGAAAAACGGGTAACAGTGCGAGCGAAGCCGCGGGGCAGGGAGATGTCACGGCGCCAGGAAGCATAGCTCCTATTAACCGACTTCAAAACGGAGAAGGTTCTCAATTCAACCACCAGCATGTTGTGTGTGCCTTGCTCTGAGCGCACACGTCCACTGTTCAGGCACCCTGCAGTTCGGCAAGGAGGGGGACAGCACTGCGCTGATATCCCGCGACGACGACGCGAGCCTCGGGGCCGTCAACTACATGCACTTCTATTACGCCGCGTACACAACAGCAGAGATCCGCTTCGACTGTCCCGCTGCAGTTTAACATTGAGGTAATACAGCACGTTCAGTACCTACCTACTGGTACTACTCGTTCATGTTGATCGATGTCTAGAATGGATAGTATTGTCAGAAGACTAAAGACGTATTCCACTGAAAATACTACAATATGAAATAGCTTTTTCATGTATGTAGGTATTACTAGCTGTGCCCCTACCGAGTTCATCCGTGTTGACTTCCTTCGTTCCTGAGATTAGCCGGAGCAAACAGACAGACATAGCAAACTGTAATCATATGTACAAACTTGTATTGAATGTTCGGTGTGCCTGTGTGTTCCAGCTGCCCCGGGGCGGCTGTCTCCTGCCGCCTTTGTCCGCTGCCGGCTCTTGTTCCGCAGTGGAACACCCCCGCCCCCGGCTGAGAACTCCGCCGCGCATGAAACGAGAACCTCGGCCGGAACATCCTGCGCACTCGTCTGCAGAACTAGCGGCGAGCGGTGGGGGCGGAGCGCGAGCGCCAGGCGCCGGGTTCCAAACCTCGGACCTACACCGATAGACGTTACTAGCGCCTGCCCTACTGCATAAGGCACTATCGACCCTGTGCATCTCGTTTCTTAAGGGGAAAAATTAACAACAATAATATAAAATAAACAAATGAAACAAATCTATTTGATTTTCATTAAGACTCCGGTCTTTATCCTTCTAAAACATGGCAGTTATTTGCGATTAGTAATGTTTACATCGATATTCTAAGCACGTGGCTGGCCAGTGGCCATTGTTGTAATATTATCGCTATAATGATAATGATAACCCTTCGCTGTCGGTTCATTGCAAGCTCACGCCATGGCGGCTATCGCGCTGTGGCGTGGCGGCCATGGCGCTGTGGCATGGCGGCCATGGCGCTGTGGCGTGGCGACCATGGCGCTGTATCAGCTCTAGCACAACATGAACTTCTTATCTTCGCAAAAATGAATAAACCTATGGTGGTACGTAATAATAACATTTATAAAAGTCAACGCGGGTGAATCCGCTGTGCAAAGCAAGTCTAATAATACAAAATACTGCTAGATCTTGTAGCCGCAACCAACATAATCATATTAGGTAGGGTAGGTAATAATCGTCGCTGTAGTTGGAAAATTAAATAACTAACACATTTTGCGAAATCGACTTTATTGCATTTCCATAAAGTCTAGTTCAACTCGCATCTTTCTCTATTGCTAAAACTTTAATATCATTTTTTTTTTAAAGTTATACGAAAATGAATCTTGCAAGACACCACAAATGAAAAAATAAACATAAGAACAATTGGAGAAAAAGTAGCGCTGGAAAATTAGTTAAATTCGTTCATCACAACAAAGTGAATTGCTCCAGTAAATAAAAGCAAATGAAAGATGAGGCAGATCAAAATGTTAGAAACGATGTTGATGATAAGTAGGAACGATACCTTTGAGGAATAATAATATGCGAATGAACTAAACATGAGATTGTGGAGTGTTTGATTATTAGTAGCACTCAAGACATTTAGAATAAGTACATACGTTGATCACCGGCGAACGGATAGTTCTCAAACAAGAATCGAGAAACATACGTTATTATTTTATGATGTGAGTGCTGGTTACATTATGTGAATTCCGCTGATGGGATAAGTGAGGGTGTTGTCGGGCCGGGAATGACATGACGTACGAACTCGTCGCCCAAGTGTAGCTCGAAGCATCGCAGCCGTTGTTGGTGAGTCTGTGAAGGAAGTAGCTTTCGCACCGCAACGGCTATAACATAAGTTCAGTGAGGATGCTGTCAAGCCGGGCAAGATATGGCGTAGGAACTCGCCGCCCAGGAGTGGCTTGACGCATCGCAGCTTGTGCGGTTTGAGAGCGAAGGAAGTAACTCTCATATCGCACGGCTATAGTATAGGAAGTGACCCATGAGTGTTGTCAAGCCGGGTATGATAATATGACGTATAATCTCGTTGCCCAGGAGTGGCTTGACGCATCGCGGCTGATAGTGCGACGGTGAACGAAGTCCCTCGCACAAAGTTGAGCTTTTAAATAAGAACCTGATTGTTGACTGATTCTGAAGAGACGCTATAATATAGTGTGATTTTAAATTATGTAGGTAGGAGTAAGAGATAACTAAATGGTTTGAATGTAAGCAAATGATATAATTATAATAAATATTATCAGCATGAAGAATAGCACAGAATTATCGAGTTATAATACTACGTATGGAGAAGTTAATGCGTCCATGACAGAGCGTTCTTACAATGAGATAAACGGATCAAAATGGAGAAGCATTGTAAGATTTGTTAGCACCAACCGCCGGGAAGACTGACGAGATATATTCACCGTATACGCCTTACCACGACGACTCAGCTAAAAGTGGCCGGTCAAGAAGATTGAAAAAAGAAACTATAAGTAGCAAAGCTATAGATTGCAGAAGTCATGGTGTCTATAGCTTTTGTACCAACTTACAAAACTTTTTTTTAGAATTAAACTGGTTTCACACTGCATAACGGTCAAAGTGGCACTGATATTATGAGATACAAGGTTGCAGGCACCTATATTTTATTTGAACACAGTGAATGCTCGGAACGCCTAATCCAATACGTAGTAAATATATTTAAATAGGTAATATTATCGGTGAATAGAATAGAATATAGTAAAGGGTACGTCGTATACAAGAAAACACAAGTTGAAGTAAAATGTACGGAATTTAACTTGGCCAATCTAGTAAAGAGAGTGACGTAGGTATACCATAGATAGGTACAAAGGACAGTATAAGTTTTATTTGACTTTTTTTCTATTTTTTTTTATGTTTGAATCCGATTATAGATTTCATTCAATTTGACGCGATTTGGTTTGGTTTGATTGGACAATGATCTGGTTGATTACGTGAATGTGTTTGATTTATCACTTAGATCTAGTTAATAGTTATTAGATTTAGTTAACTTGGGTACTTATTTGATTTATTTGACTTTTTGATTTGACCTAAGTAAGTATTTGTTTTTATTATAATCTTGAAATTAGATTTTGTTGACTATCTTCATTTTAGTTGATAGAATCAGGCGTTACTTTGCGGAAATCCATATTCAAAACAATGAAGTAGAAATATATGTAGTTTTAATCCCGCCAAAAATTCGTCTGATCAATGTTGGCTAGATGACTGATGTCGTAATCTTGTATACTAATAACCCCCTGAAAAAACCTAGCTAATATCCCAAACAGTACTCTACCCCCTAATTATGCTCCCATCCAAGAACCTATCCAACATTGACTGACAGCAATACGACACGTGTTTCGTCTCTACACGAGACATCCTCAGGAGATGTTGACTCTTCGAGCGCTAACAAGAGAGTGAAGACAAACGCTGACCGGCCTCTTTATATATAAGAACCACGTTGTACCCCACCCGCCCGAGATAAGATGTTGCTAATCGTTTTATTGCTAGGTGTCGTTTTGTGACGCATTTCTCGAAAAAATACGTAACAAAGGCGACGAAACTAAGTCTGTTTGGTCGTTCAGCAAAGTATAATGGTTAGTATTATGTTTTAAAATCTCTAACTGTTCCAATACAGATAAACGGAAGCTTTTTTCGCAAACGTGTAAAATATTATAGGTGTTATCTCTCTGTTGGGTATGACCGGACTCTAGTAAATGTTTTGCAAAATGTGATTGATCTGGGTGATTATTCCTATAAGCAGCAATATGTTCTTTGTACCTAGTTTGAAACGTACGCCCAGTTTGTCCTATATAAACCCCGTTGCAATCATTGCAAGTTAACTTGTAAACGCCTGACTTTTTGTGATTATCTAATCGATCTTTCCCGTTACTAAGATACCGCAGAGTATTGTCCGTTCGAAAAGCTACGTGAACGTTATTCTTCCTAAGCGTCCTTGCAATTCTGTCTGAAACTGGGCCCATATATGTCAAACTACCTACATACTTATCAATCCTATCCCTTGGGCCTGCATAAAGTAAAGATCGAGCCCTATCTTGCAGTTTCCTATGAATTAACCCATCTACCATCTGTTTATTATAACCGTTCGATATCGCAATTTGATAGATGATTTCAAGTTCCTTGTGATAGTTGCATGTGGACATCGGAATTGTCATTAAACGATGTACGTAGCTGCGAAAAGCTGCCAACTTGTGTTGAAGGGGGTGGCAAGATGTAGAAGGTATTGTGATGTCTGTATGCGTAGGTTTACGGTAAATTTTGAAATCTAACTTATCTTGGACTCGCGTTAAGGTTAAATCTAAGAAATTAAGAGACTTATCGGTTTCTAGTTCTAATTTAAATTTAATTTTGGGATGTATGCTGTTGATTTTATGGAGAAAAACATCTATTTGTCGATAAGTATGTAGGTAGTTTGACATATATGGGCCCAGTTTCAGACAGAATTGCAAGGACGCTTAGGAAGAATAACGTTCACGTAGCTTTTCGAACGGACAATACTCTGCGGTATCTTAGTAACGGGAAAGATCGATTAGATAATCACAAAAAGTCAGGCGTTTACAAGTTAACTTGCAATGATTGCAACGGGGTTTATATAGGACAAACTGGGCGTACGTTTCAAACTAGGTACAAAGAACATATTGCTGCTTATAGGAATAATCACCCAGATCAATCACATTTTGCAAAACATTTACTAGAGTCCGGTCATACCCAACAGAGAGATAACACCTATAATATTTTACACGTTTGCGAAAAAAGCTTCCGTTTATCTGTATTGGAACAGTTAGAGATTTTAAAACATAATACTAACCATTATACTTTGCTGAACGACCAAACAGACTTAGTTTCGTCGCCTTTGTTACGTATTTTTTCGAGAAATGCGTCACAAAACGACACCTAGCAATAAAACGATTAGCAACATCTTATCTCGGGCGGGTGGGGTACAACGTGGTTCTTATATATAAAGAGGCCGGTCAGCGTTTGTCTTCACTCTCTTGTTAGCTCTCGAAGAGTCAACATCTCCTGAGGATGTCTCGTGTAGAGACGAAACACGTGTCGTATTGCTGTCAGTCAATGTTGGATAGGTTCTTGGATGGGAGCATAATTAGGGGGTAGAGTACTGTTTGGGATATTAGCTAGGTTTTTTCAGGGGGTTATTAGTATACAAGATTACGACATCAGTCATCTAGCCAACATTGATCAGACGAATTTTTGGCGGGATTAAAACTACATATATTTCTACTTCATTGTTTTTTTTATCTTCATTTTGTTGATTTTATTGAATTTAGTAATTCTGTTGACTGCGTTAACAATAAGGAATAACCCTCAAAGGAAAAGGTGAAACGTAGAAATTGAGAGAACAATGTTTTGTTTTAACCCAGGTTAGGCTGTTCAACTCGCCATTGCTTGTAGTTAAAGCTTTTTGGGGGTAAAATGATTATTAATAAAATTTTCCTACTTTTGGTTTGAAACCAATTCACATGCGCCATTATCATTGCACTTCAGTGAGTGTTGGAAGAGATAATTATATATGCCACTGGCACACAAATTCATAGGAGAGTGGCTTCACTCTAAATAATAAAAAAATGTTTTGAAATAACCATAATTATAATTTGTTGTTGCATATTTTTGAAATTCTTGCGCCGATTTGTATCATTCAAAAAAAAATTATTATTATCTATGTATTGATGTTAAAATCTACCTATGGAAGACTGTCGGAAACGTGAAAATGATAGATGCGGTGACGGAGCAGTTGCCCCAGCCGCTGCGTTGCAGTGCGCGCGCAGGGACATTTTCAATAATTATTATTGTCAACGAGAATTCGTGCGAAGTTTAAGCGGACCTTCATCAAGCTGCTTATTTTGCATGAGTAAGTATACGTCTTAAATACAGATATTGACTTCGCTTGCCGGTATTCCACAATTCGAAGTTGTGAAGGAGTTGTCTGGTGCAGCGTTGAATGTACCTACAGTTTTTTTTTTCTCAGCGGTTTAGCATAGTCATATTGGTCCCCTGCGAGAAGGAGCATTCTCTTTATTTTGAAATTGAAGCGAGATGACACGATTGGGGTTTTTGATGACATTATAAGCTTGATGGTTGACCTGTTGAGTACTAACGCGATATCAACGCTGACGACCGACGTCGACGCTATTGCTTCGCGCACAATTTCGCTTGCCTTTTGTCCGATTCAGCCGTTTGTGTCGAGTGTCCAGTGGTCCACCCTGTGGCATCGTAAAATCTGAGGATTCTGAAGATGAAGAAAATAAAGCGATGTTTGAAATAAGAGAAGTCAAACGGCACCACAAAGAAGAGAGAGGATATGAGCGTGCCATTTACTTCGAATTGGTAACCATCTGAGCTTATTGCGGAATTCTGTAACACGATTATTATACTTATTTGCGTTAGCCAAATACGGACCGAATGTAGAAATTGTATGAGCGCTAAATACTCAATATCATAATTATACCCTGAAAGCAACACGGCCCACCTTTGCAGTCTACTCGCTGCCATAACCGGTATACCTGCTTTGCTTCCAAAATACTGACCAAAGGTTTGTGATCCGTTTCCAATGTGAACTTCCTACCACAAAGGTATTGATGAAACTTCCTGATGCCCAAATAATAGCCAACGCTTCACGATCTATCTGCGAGTATTATTCAGCCAATCTTCGGTCAAAATACAAATGCATGTGTTTTGTAGTCTGTTATCAAAAGTAACAGAGACTGTACTAGCGCTATTTTGGTGGTGGGGGAAGGAAATAACGTAGTCTCCTGAATCACCCTGTACAATCAAAATCTTTCCGGCTAGCCTTGGTTAGCTGGGGTCTCAAGATAGTTAGCCTTAAATGGAAGATTATTTCAAAGATAATTTTGATGTACTAGCCTTAAATTGGAAGGACCGCCCAAAAGAACTCCAGAATATGAAACACTCGATCCTGGATGTCAGTTAAAGCCCAAGCCGTATGATATAATTATTATATACCTACCCATTTCAGTTCGTTCTACTAAGTTCCTAATGGGCATTGTTTTTCTTTATTTTTTTTACGGATTGTAATTGTAAAGTTATTTTGAATAATGGACTAGCTCGTCACGGGGCAAGTTTTTTTTATTGGAACAATCGCTAACATTGGATATTGTTGAATGGATATGGGCGACTTTGATTCCAGATTATGATGTCACCGTCAGCATCATGTTGAAATTAGCCTGAGCTTCATTTGCCTTAACAGCCCCAAACAGGTTATCTTTGTCTCAGTCCATAGATAAACTGGCAGTTTTAATTCCCAACGACCACCCCTGACATAGCCTCTAAAAGTTGGGCAACCAACGTTCAACAATACATAGGTTCAGAGCAAGTGTTTTGTCCTTATGTCGTGCTCCCATTGCGACGCGTGAGAAACCGGCCTGCAGAAACGATTCTGTGAGTAGTTCAGACAACATTTTTGTTCGTTAGAGCAGATTTGAGAGAAAAGTGGTCTCACGAAGCAAAGGTGAAATAATAATTTACTTAATTGACGGGTGTTTTCAAGAAGTTGAGACTTCGAGATTGGAAAACAGTCGAAAACAAAATGTTGCAAAATAACAAAAGGCAAAGGCGATGGCACCCCCAGGAATGCCAGATAATGTCAATCACCAGGACGAAAAGTGATCGATATAGTGAACATGAATACGCTGCAGATGCCAAAATGGATAACTTTGAAACCAGTTAATGGAAGTCGGAGATACGGAGCAAAGCAGGCCATGTAGGTATCTAAAAGACAGAAAGAATGGGGATAATGTGGAATTCTGAAAAGAAGAAGGTATATTAGAAAGTCTTCGTAAGAAAATGTTTGTGACTAACAAGGAATTCTAATCGCGTTAAAAGTACCTATAAAGAGACGGGGTGAGTACGTAGACATGTAGAACGAAGGGACTCGTTCCTAAAGGATGGCCGACTGTAACAGGACAGCCTGTGCATAATATCTGTGGTAACGGGTAAGTTACGTCATTAATTTGTTAAATGTCACTGCCAGACCACCAGACTGTCGGTAAAATGTCAAGATTTGCAGTCAAGGGGTCGTCTGGTTCCGCCATTGATTGAGGATGGTAAATACGTTATGTTTGAACATTACTGCGAAGCGGTGCAATACAACAGTGTAAGTGATATAAACGACTCATTTACGGCTACTTTCTGGACTAGTCTTACGAGTACATATGCTTGCGTAGGTTGTACGTATATTTTTTCAAGTACACATTCAATGATGCGCAATGGTGATCAATTCGGTGAAAAAAGCGGAAGCGGTCACCACATGGTCAGATGCACATCTGCAAGTCTGAATTGCGACGACCTACGCCAATGTTGTGCAGATTAGAAGCGATAGAGAAACAGAGGCTCTAAAATTTGTCTATTGGGCAGAGCCAGCTGATAAAGTTAAAAGCAGATGTCGGCAGAATCGTATCGACAAGGTCTGAGATGCTTGAAGTGATCCAGAAGTTTTATGGACAGCTATACACGTCAATACCCATCGTGACTGAGCAAGAGACCCCATAACTTGACTGACCCGCCACTAATAGATGATATCCCGGACGTTAGTCTGTACGAGATTCGTATGGCTCCACAAATTAAATACAACAAAGCACTAGTTGATGACGGAATCACGTCCGAGCTGCTGAAGGCGGGTGAAAAACGAGTCCATAGGCCTTCAGAAGCTTTTTAGTTCCGTCACACTCGAAGGAAAAACGCCACAAGCATGGTGCACAAGTGTGGCACTGTCAAGGAACTATCAGCCTATTTCACTTCTAATCTGAGCCATGTTTATGAAACTTGTACCAAAAAGCCACCATGCCCGTCCAACTACATAACCAGACTTTAAAACCTATCCTCCTGCAGGGTGGAGTGAGACAGGGAGATGTTATACTTATTTCAGAAACTGTTCAGCAATGCACTGGAAGATTTCTTCAAAGTTCTCCACTGGAAAGGACAAGGCATCGACTTAAGTGGCAAATACCCGACTCAATTCTATTTTGCCGATAACATCGTAGTTATGGTTGCAGTCAAGAAGAACTGACTTATATGCTCGATGACCTCACAAGAGCTTCCGAATGAGTCGGTCCTAAAATGAACATGGAATAGACCAAAGAATAGCTGAATGCCCATGTTGTACCTACTCCCATGAAGAAAGAGCTTGAAAAACTTTAAGAAATAGGTCAATCGGCGAACCCAACTCGGCTGGGCTGCATTCGAGAACCTACGCAAAATTTTTTCGACACAGATACCACGGTGTCTGAAGACGAAAGTCTATAACCAGTGTGAGTAGCCAGTGATGACTTATGGCATCAAAACATAGTTGCTCACCATGGGCCTTATCAGAAGGCTCAAAGTCACCCAGAGAGCAATGGAGAGACCAAGCAGAGGAGAACCAAAGTAACCGATATAGCTCTAAAAATTGCGTAACTCAAGTGGCATTTATAAAATGTAGGTTTCATTATAAAATACACCCAAATCTAATTACATCTTTTTACTTTAATACGATTAATGTAGTAAAATACGTAACTAAAAAGGTGATTTATGATTTCCCAAATGTAGGAAAATCAAATAAAGGTACTTATCGTTAGCTATTTTAAACTCAATGGAGAACATTGACGAGGTAAAACTAAACAACTGACATACAAAAATAAATAAGTGCTTGAAGTAGGTATTTAAATCTTTGGTGAGGGAAAAATAATTAGTTGCATTTTAATTATTTTTCCACAAACAAATGAACCAAAATATATTATAGTTCGATTTAAAAATAGATACAATGATCATTGTTGACTATAAAAAAAGTTATCGCCATATTTGACTTAAAAAAACAGTAAATCGCGTTTATCTCGCGATTTTGGTTTTGTTAGTTATTTAGTTTTCCAACTACAGCGACGGTATATACTCCGGTCCACGATATCAAATTTCAGCTGTGCATGATAGGGCCGTATGAATTGTAAACATCATTAAAATGAAACATATTCCGTAGGTACCTACTTACCAGTAAATTTAATTGGCATGATGTTATTGTCAACAATATGGTTTTGTGTTATTTTCCTTGAATTTAGATAACGTACTTACCTAACTTGTTATTATCGTTGACTAATATTGTTTTTTTTAAATTATATATTAGTAGGTGGGTACCTACTAAATTGTGCTCACATAAAGACTTCCAAATTAAAAGAAATCATTCACGTCAGGTATGTTCAGGTAAATGACCACAGCCGTACCTACTAATATAGTTGCTTGCACTCCCGTCATGTTTCACACAAACTGCAATGAGATTGTTCTTCCCCACTACCTCCTCCGGTCGTGTTTACTACAGATAAGTCATTTAAATAATCAATCTGTAACTTGAATACAACCGAAATAATTATTATATTAGGGACTAGAAGCGCCTCGCGGTTTCACCCGTGTTAACTACTACCCCGCGGGAACCGATAATTGTTACGAGATAAAAAGTAGCCTATGTCACCCGGGGATAGTGTAGCTTCTCAACATTGAAAAACATTTTCAAATTGTTTTTTTAGTTTCGGAGCATATTCAATGCAAACAAACAAACCAACAATATAATCTTTCCTCTTTATAATATTATAGTAGGTATAGACTAGCAAATACACACAAAGATAACGTAGCTTTCCACAAAGATAACGTAGCACGATTATCAGAAACGGAAAATGTAACTTGGAAATGTAACATGCTCAAAGTCAAAGTCAAATCATTTACTTATTGTAAATAGGCAATAAAATCGCACTTTTACAAGTCAAACACTTCAATCTTATAAACAATATAACCATAAAAGAAAACAAGAAGAGAAAAGAAAGAAGAAGAAGAAGAAAGAAAGAAAGAAAGAAGAAGAAGAAGAAGAAAGAAAGAACTGCTTACGTGCTACTGTTACGAGCTGTTATTATAGATAGGTAACTATTCCTTATATTGGCTTTGCCGTAGTCAGGTTTTTGCCCGAGAAGTCTGATCGAACTGTAGGTTAATTAATAAATTAATTAGTTGCAGATAATAATTATGATAACTACGACCATATAAATAATAAAAACTCGGCATGTTGTAGTTATAGTGAAACAAGGCAGTGACTCGAGCAATCATGAGTGTGGTTCGCGTTTTGTTATTTAAATTCAGTTTAATTAGTGTTGTGCTCGGAGTAATAAATGTTCAAGCGACACAACATGTGAACGAAACGGGATTAGAAGATAAAATCGATCACAAACTGCTAATGTTAAAAATGGACATTTTAAACGAATTGATAGCATATATTGACGGCAAAGTGAGTTCGTTAGCCAATAGTATAACAGAAAAGTTGGACGCATCTAACAAACAATTAGAACAAAAATTGAACGATTCCTTCACGGCGTCCATTATGATAATGGAAGAGAAAATTACGGAAATATGGAATGCGTCGTTAGATGCGTCCATCCAGACATTAGAAAACAAAACTATACAAAGAGTGTACGACATGCAGACGGAAGTGTACCAGAACCTGACAGCAGTAACAGCTCGTAAGTTGAACCACTTGTTATCTGTCTAGATGCATGATGCCTCGTTCGGAGGTCGTCGAGTAACTCGACTGCTCTACTCTCACTGTTTATTTTGACAATGCGCGCACTATTTGAAAAAAAATAAGAAAATTGACGAGAATAGAGTTAATGTGGTCGTGAAGTTTCCTCTAATTTTCTAATGTTTGGCGTAACTTTTTTATTTGTTTCTTTCATAACAACTTTCTCATGACAATAACAAAGATAGGTAAAAATTTGCAAAATTGGTCCAGCCGTTCACGCGTGATGCCGTGACCAAGGGAAATTAAGTATACTAGCCGCTGCCCGCGACTTCGTCTGCGCAGGATTAGTATTTCGAGTATAGCTTAAATTAGCGTGGCGTAGAAAAAACTAACATTATGACATTTAAATTAATTCTAGTTATGGTTTACTTTTTGGGTATAATGGCTTACACATTTTGGCTATAATGGCTCGGACTTTTTTGTAGGACTATTTTTAAGATAAACATTTCTATAATACATTACAAATTTTTTCAAAAATCTGTTTCCTCGGCTGGTCGACGCCGCTGGTGACAAGAGGGCTGGCTCTTATCTCGCACAGAGAATAGCCATTGCTATTCAGCGAGGTAATGCAGCCAGTGTTCTTGGTACCATGCCACATGGACACCCTCTTTTGTTAGATTTGTAAGGTTTAGTTTAAGCTAGTTTTAGTTTATTTTATTTAACAAAATAATAATTCTTACTAATTTATTCTTATTAATTAATAATAATTCTAGCGGTTTTGGCAGCGCACGCCAGAATAGCTCGCAGTTGGTACAGTTTTTCCTACTTACTTATTTATTTATTTGGAAGACCAACAGCAGAACTTTATAATAATACTTGACACTTATCGTCATATTTTGTACAATTCACACACATTTCTTTATAAATTGTAGCCTTTATTTTATTCTGATGTATTAAGCTTTAATATTGTAAAGTTTCATTAAAATCCATTCAGTAGTTTTTACGAAAAAGAGTAACAAACATCCATCCATACATAGGTACTTACAAACTTTCGCTTTTATAATATTATACGATAGGATAGGACAAACTATTAGAACAGAAATAATAAGCATGACTTTGTTTCCAGAGTTGTATTGTAAAGAGGAGTCCCTGAACAACAGTTACTACGACTCTCCTGCCTACTCGCTCCAGTCGCTCGCCCACTCCGCGCTGCGGAGGGACTCCGCCGGACGCCTCGCGCACCTCGAGGCGCGCGTCGGTGTACAGGCGAAAGGAGACTTGCGTATCCGGCTGATGGATAAAGGAAGCGCAGCGGACTCGGATATTAATTTTTTTTTAGGTACCTATACATACATGTACCTACCAATTACCTCATAACACTATATTTTATAGCACCGTGCGACCTAAACCCGCACTTAGGTCACGCTTTGTGGTGTCCAAAGTAGCATATTATTAAACGGCGTGAAGTGAGAATATACCCAGAGAGTGTACTGGGCCAAAGCTAATTTTAAAGCTCCATTTTTACACCACTCACAGATACCTACATAGTAAACAAGAGAAGATACATTTAACCCGTAATGCGTGGGGCCGGAACGCCAATGCCGTGCCTGCGGCTCAACATTTCTGCATGTTTGCATTTTGATTTTCACCGGACAAAATTAATTACTCCGTGACTACGCTACTACATACCTAAGTTAGCGATACTCACTGTACACTTTAGCTTTGATAAGACATTTACTATCCAGTTCTATAATCATTGTGTATCATAAAAATAACTATGGGTAGTTACTTGTTATAATAGAAATAATGCAATTTTTTGTTTTGATGTAGTTTTTTTTACTTTACTACACTACATAGGTAATTATTGTATCAACAAGTTAGGCGCAAATTATGTGTAAAGGTTCGACTTTAAAATGTGCCTTTACGACATTATTTCTTACAAAAAAGAAGACCATTTAAATGCACAAACCGTGCGTAGCAAAAACAATTTAGTTTTTAAAAATTGATCTGAAATTTGACCTACATTGTTGGCGATCATTGGATGCATGTGTGTGCGTTGGCCAAAAATAATAAATTTAAAAAGTTGGTTATCGTTTTCGTCCCGTGTTGAACAAACTAACAGGTATTATTGTTTCATACCAACAGATATTGGATACGAAAATTCCGAAACCTTGGATTTTGACACGGAAATCAATGGTTCCTACACTCATGATCGCATCCCCACTCCCGGCATACTCTCCGCTACTGAGTTCAGGTTCTTCTACGTCAGAATAGACAACGGTAAGCTGCAGCTCTTCTTAGATTGTGTTTACATCTCTAGGCCGCTCTAGTTGGCAGAGAAGCCGCGCTTACAAGACATGTAGAGTAAGTTGTAGCAGAGAGAGAGACACCTAAGTAGAGCGTGGGTAGAGTGTGTAAAGGAGTTTAGTATAAATACTTTGTTTTATTACAATTATTTAACACTGTGACAGTAGTGTGCACCGCCACCATTGACTTTTAGTATCCTTGGCCACCACACACTGCGTAGAGTAGCCCACTAGCATAGTATGTGCACTTAGTGATATAGCTTTGATAGAGAGAAGCTTTTCCACGGGGCAAGGGAAGTCGCAGGACAGAGAGATGTCACGGCACCAAAAAGCATAGTCGCTTATTTAGCAACTTAAGAAAAGGAAGAGACTCTCAGTTTGGCTGCTTATATTTTGTTTGTCTTGCTCTAATAGCTTACAAATCCATTATTCAGGTACTCTGCAGTTCGGAAAAGAGGGGGACAGCACTCCGCTGGTATCCCGCGACGACGCGGCGAACCTCGGATCCGTCAACTACATGCTGTTCCATTACTTCGGCGACACAGGTGTAGTCAAGATCCGCTACGACTGTCCTGCTGCTGCTTAACATTGAGGTAATATAGCACGTTCAGTACCTACTGGTGCTACTCGTTCATGTGGATCGATGTCTAGATTGGGAGGGTTTGTCTGAAGACGTAGGTATATTTCCAAAAAAAAATTGCTACAGTTTCAATTTACTCCGAAACAACAGCTACCTATCTGCCAATGAAAGTGCAGTCTAACGCCCGAAATTAATATGGTATCTCCTATCCAAGATTGAAATCGATCTTCGCTTTTGCCTTTCCTTCGATCGATCTCCAATCTGCGTGCCTTTATAAACCAATCCACGGATCGGTTATTGGCACGTTTGACCCTAAAAATGGATTGTGATATCAATCCCAGATAGCAAAATTTGGATTGATTATTAATTTCGGCCGATCGGTAGAGACGTTTCAGATTTTAGCCGGAACAAATAGAAAGACGTACAAAACTATAATAATTATTATTACAAACTTGTGTTGAATGTTCCAGTGGCTGTGCGTTCCAGATGCCCCGGGGCGGCTGTCTCCTGCCGCCTCCGTCCGCTGCCGGCTCTTGTTCCGCAGTGGAGCACCCCCGCCCCCGGCTGAGAACTCCGCCGCGCATGAAACGAGAACCTCGGCCGGAACATGCTAGAATAATGCTAGAATAATGCAGAACTAGCTAGGTATCAGTAATACCGGTGTTTATGTACCTCCTACGCAGCAATAAACTACCTCTTTCTAGTATACCTATCACTACAGTCTAACATGTTTACTGTTCCGAGCTGCTATAATAAACAACCATTCCTTATTTTGGTTCTCCCGTAGTCGGGTTTTTACTCTAGAATTTTATATAATTAAAGTCCGTATATTGCCAGTTGTCGCCACTGGTTTCAAATCCTGTCCATTTCCTCATATTATATACCTATAACAGTGGTTAAGTATTATGTGTAGGTTTAGTGCTGTAAAATCTACAAACATAATTCATTCAATTAAAACTAAGTATCTCTGTACCGTTTTACTTTTATCCGTACCTAACCATTATCAAATCTTTGTCGTTTGACCGCAATCGGGAACAAGTTTATCAATCACTAGCTGACCCGACAGACGTTGTCCTGTCATTGTCTCTATGGGGAAAAGCTTCCTCTCCTTCTATATCTATATCTTTCCCTCGCACTCTATCTCTCTTCCTCTCCCTCTGTCCCTGTCCCTGCCTCAGCTGTTAAACTGAGTGACAGTAGTCAACTGTACAACCCGATTTTACCAGATATATTATTCCCAGTTTCAATTTTTTTCCTGTGGTAACGGGATAAATATCTTATATCCTTCTCCTGGTTCTCAGCTAACTTCCTACCATTTTTCAGCCGGTCTTGAGTGATAAAAAGTGTAACTAACGCGACTTTCTTTTATTAATATTTATATAAGATAATATTAGATGTAGGTAACAAAGCGGTGCGCGTACCATCAGTCGACAAGGGAGGTTATCCGAGCAGGGCGTTGACGTCAATGGATATTATGTCATGAAATACTTAGTTCAGAGTTCATCGGAGTGCAGATAACAGTTATCACGAGTGCTATCAATGGACACACACCGACAGCACGATGCGCCGTTCGACGCAGAATAGCCGATAGAAGCGCCTCGCGGTTTACCCGTGTTCGCTGCTATCCTGCGGGAACCGTTAATGTTTACGGGATAAAAGTAGCCTATGTCACCCGGGGATAGTGTAGCTTCCCAACAGAGAAAAAATTTTTCAAATCGGTTCAGTAGTTTCGGAGCCTATTCATTACAACCAAACAAACAAAGTTTTCCTCTTTACAATATTAGTATACCTAGATATGAATAAGTTTGATAATAATTGACCGAGCGAAGCCAAGGTCTCCATTTAAGAGGCCGCTTTTGCTTTTGTACAGATGTTGATTCCGGGCTGCAGGCCGCGTTTCTCGACCTATTTTTATGAGATTTGGTACATAGGTTCTTTGTATTTAAGTTATTCTTTTTGAATTGTTGTTAGGGGAAAATAGGGGGAAGTTTGCTATAGCGCCATTTTTTGTCCTATTATGATATTGGTTAAGCTCTCCTCTGATCGCGAGGTGTGAATAAGTTTTGTTAGGTTATTCTCGGTCTTCAATGGCGATGACACAATAGTTATACTTAATAATAATATTCCTTGGCGCTGCACCGTTACATTTGCCACAAGACAAAAGTCGTATACACTAATTGAGTATATACCTACTGATAATGTCACACAATATTTGAACGTACGTTTTCATTTGCAGGACACAATCAAAAAAATAATTAAATGCATAATATTTTGAAACGAACGAAGATTTTGCGGAAAAACTTTTCCGTAGATTTGTAACAATAAGTCGTCGCGTTTGCACGAAAAAGAGCTTCATTACAACAGGCATAAATAACATGGATATTGGAATATTTTATTTTTCATAATTCCTATTTTTTATTTAAGACAAAAATATATATTTTCTTTTCAATACCGATTTTGATAAATATATTATTCATTATTTTAATAATATTTTGTAATAATATATCTCTATACTTACTTGCAATATTTTGTGAGATTAAGCATTTGCCATAGAACACTCGAGATTTTAAAGTCAGTTTGTGATAATCGACACGTCTAGGTTAGTAACAATGTTAGAACGACATTAATTTGCGAATGCAATGAACCTTTTCTGTAAACATTGATTCAATTTGCGTAACATTGACGATTTCTATTCGAGAATCGCATTTCTCATTCATGAAAAATATTCATTGATATTCAGCGTTGAATCCGTGAGTGAAGATTCCTAATGTGGGACCTTGTGTGTGTGAGGGTGTGTAAGGGTGTGTGTGAAGGTGTGTGAGGGTGTGTCAGGGTGTGTAAGGGTGTGTGTGATAAAATTATTCAAGTTATAAATAAATATACCTAATAAGTCGATTTAATCTTTATTTCAACTCCGAACGTTTATATCGTTTGTATCGTAATGTTTAGATCGATATTAGGGTTATCCTAAGCAACTATTTGGTAAGTATATAGTACATTAAAATTTAACGATGTAAATTGTAGGTAATGATAATCGATATGGCGCTGTGGCGGCTCCACGCCACCATAGAACAAACTTCTTATGTTATCGATTAATAATAAACCTTCGTAGATTATAGATAATTCCTAAAACGTCTGATTCAATAAATTCTGGTGTCAATCACTATCGCTTGACGAAATTTTCTGTTAGGTACCTGTACCTACCTACATAAATAATTGAAAATGATAAAACTGTTATTTTTATACACGAGTAAAATATTATGTATCAAACAAAAACCGTCTTTAGTTTCACATTCGAAACAAACCAAACATAAAAAAGTGGCGTGAACGTTTATCCCTTTAGAAGTGTTGATGTTTTGAACGATTTGCTTTTTAGGCGAATGTTATTTTGACTCATTTATAAATGTATGTTATGCATGGCAGCCCTATGTAAACTGCACCCTTGCAATCCTGCCATTGACGTCAACGAATAGCCACGAGGTGCTGATGCAGCCCCCGCCTCTTCGGCCCGCGTTTACCTCATCCGCGGCATTATTGTTCGATTCACTTTTATGACCTTACTTCGGTCCGACATTACATTGTCTTTTAGCTCGTAATTAATTGTAAGAATTCTTTCTTAATTAAATAAGTTTAAAATAAAATATATTTTTTTGAGATCCTCGCTGCGACCATATATTTTTGGCGCAGTCGGTAGGATCGTCTTAGGGTTAGGGAATCTTCACTTCGATCCCCCTTCAACGATCCAGAACCTACATCCACGTGGTTGCGGCTGAGGAGAATCTAAACTTCGATTCGTCAAAGGAATATATTATGTGAGTACCTTGAATCTTTCAAGTATTTGCCATCCTTATTCATAAATCCTTAAATTCAGTGATTTTATTCTGTGTATGTGTATTTTATAGTTCGTTATAATTTCGGTATCGTTTATTCTATTTCTATATCGAAGCGTATACGTAGGAATTTGCGCCACGTGCATAAATCGCGCAACCGGAGCGCATTCCTGTGTAACTAGTGTTTAATATTTTGCAAGATTTTTCATCCACGATAATCTAGTAGGCGTAGACGTAGTGATAGTAATAGATTAGATCATAGACGAATCATTATAGACGAATTTAGAGAGTTAGAACCAGTTGAGGAATTTGTCCCTGAACTATCCAAAATGTCTGACCAGGTAGACATAATCTTCAAGTCCCTCAGACTTTTACCTGAATTTGACGGAAACCCACATGTCCTGACACGTTTTATAAATTTGTGTGACGAGTTGGTAACTACTCATTATAGTGAAGAGGCAGGACAAGAGCTAGCTAATTTAGCGCTCTTTAACGGCATTTTAAATAAGGTAACAGGGCCCGCGGCTAGACTTATTAATTCAAATGGTATCCCGGACACTTGGAACGGTATACGTAGTGCCTTAATAAATAATTTCGCAGACCATCGCGACGAGACCGCTTTATATAACGACCTGTCCCTGTTAACTCAAGGGTCCGGCACACCGCAGGAATTTTATGAGCGCTGTCAGAATTTGTTCAGCACCATAATGACGTATGTCTCGCTTCACGAGTCCATACCTACCACCATTGAGGCCAAACGATCCCTTTATCAAAAATTAACTTTGCAGTCATACTTACGCGGCCTTAGGGACCCATTAGGTTCCCGAATTCGTTGCATGCGTCCCGAAAGCATGGAAAAAGCCCTCCAGTTCGTACAAGAGGAGCTTAACACCCTCTATATTCAACAACGCAACGAGGGTGGTTCTAGTAAGAAAGACTGGCAGGCACCAATACCTAATAATTTTAAAGTCCCTTTTAATAGCATCCCTATGATGCGAGCGCCTGCTTTCCATATGCCCGGTCCATCGACGCAACCGATTTATAATGCGTCCCGCCAGCCGCCCATGCCGCCACAAGCTACGCAAGGGTGGAGGCCTAACCATAACCAGGCGCAGCAGTTCCGTGGTCCCACGCGCACACAACAAATGTTCCGCGCACCCCCGCCTAATTACCAAGGCAATGGTTTTAGAATGCCTAATAGACCTCAAAACCAGCCCTCTAATTTTAACACCCCACGTCCTATGAGCGGTGTAAGCCATTACGTGCCCCGGCCTTTGCCACTCACGGGTCATGATTGGAGGAAGCATGGTAACCCGCCTCCAAGTAACTATTTTAAAACACGTGAAGTCAACTTCAACGAGTCAGGTTACGGTTACGATTACGACATACAGTATGACCACGATAATCATTATTCTGACCACGACCAATACTATTACGCGTACGACCAATGTCCTGAGTACTACGATTTTAGTAGTTACGAGTGCTCGTACCCTGAACCGGCGGTTGTAGAAGAACTAGGAAACCCCACCTCAGAGGAGGAAAATTTTCAGAAGAGTTCGAATTCCGACAAACTAAAATAGAAATAAATTTACAGACACAAAGACAGCTGATGTATATTCAAATTTGTAAACCACCTTTAAAATTTTTAGTGGATACAGGGGCCAACCAATCTTTCATAAGCCCTCGAGCTGTCCAAAATTATTTCTATGACGTGCCCTTAAACTATGAACCTTTTGAAGTGACGAATTCTAATGTTACTAGCACGCATAAGCATTCCATTACTTTACCTTGTTTCGCGGAATACCAAGAAGAAGGCGACATGACACTTTTCGTCTACGATTTCCATCAGTACTTCGACGGTTTAATCGGACTAGACTTACTTACCACTTGGGAGTCTAATATAGATCTTAAGAACAAGGTTTTAACTACAAGAAACGCGAGAATCCCGTTGCAAATTTATGATTCACGTAACGTCAATTTATATGAAGACATTATACCAGCTCATTCGTCTAAATTAGTACGGTTGCCGATTAATTGTCTAGATGGTGACGTCATCGTGTCGAGTCAAACGATATGCAATTGCATCGTAACGGATTGTTTGACCGCGGCGGAAAATAATCGAGCTTGGGTTGAAGTTACGAACGATTCACCCAATGACGTAATCTTTTCCATGGACCGACCGGTGTCGGCTGACATGTTCAACTTAGAGTGCGAACGCACTGAGCATTTGTCAGAGCGTGCAACTGAAGTACTATCGCGACTTAGAACCGATCATTTAAATCCCGAAGAACTTGCTAATTTAGAAACTTTGTGTTCACGTTACGCGGATGTATTTTACATCGAAGGCGAACCTTTGACCTTCACTAATAAAATTAAGCACCGAATTAAAACCACGGATGAAGTCCCTGTATATACAAAAAGTTACCGGTACCCTTACGTCCACCGACAAGAAGTTAAAGATCAAATAGCAAAAATGCTTGAGCAGAATATCATTCGACCGTCTGATTCTGCCTGGAGCTCACCGATTTGGGTCGTTCCTAAAAAGGCTGATGCTTCTGGTAAAACCAAATGGCGTCTTGTTGTGGACTTTAGGAAAGTTAACGAGAAAACGATTGACGACAAGTACCCAATTCCGAACATAACTGACGTGTTAGATAAACTTGGTAGATGTCAATATTTTACGACCTTGGACTTAGCCAGCGGCTTCTACCAGGTGGAAATGGATTCTGATGATATTCAGAAGACCGCATTCACCGTAGAAAATGGGCATTTTGAATATCTGAGAATGCCCATGGGTTTGAAGAATTCTCCATCAACCTTTCAAAGGGTGATGGACAATGTCCTCAAAGGCCTCCAGAATGACATTTGTCTGGTGTACTTAGACGACATAATTGTCTATAGTACCAGTCTCCAGGAGATGATGGTTAACCTGGAGAAGGTCTTCACCAGATTGCGCGAGTCTAACTTCAAGATTCAGATGGATAAGTCAGAATTCTTGAAATTAGAGACCGAATTCTTAGGTCATGTCATATGTAGAGACGGTGTAAAGCCAAACCCTGATAAGATCAAGGCCATAGGTAAATATCCCATTCCAAAAACTACCACCGAAATCAAACGTTTTCTCGGACTTCTCGGCTATTACAGGAAATTTATCCCTGATTTTGCGAGAATAACTAAACCGTTAACGCAATGTTTAAAGAAAGGCTCTAAAATAACACTCGATCAAAATTACGTGAACTGTTTCGAACAATGTAAAACCCTCTTAATAAATGACCCGATCCTACAGTACCCCGACTTTACGAAGGATTTCGTTCTAACAACTGACGCATCCAATGTCGCAATTGGAGCCGTGTTATCGCAGGGTACTATAGGTTCCGATAAACCCATCGCCTATGCCTCGCGGACTCTTAATTCTAGTGAGCTAAATTACAGCACAATAGAAAAAGAGCTCCTCGCCATTGTATGGGCCACTAAGTATTTTAGACCCTACCTTTATGGCCGAAAATTCAAAATCATAACGGACCATAAACCCCTGCAATGGGTGATGAGTTTGAAAGAACCGAACTCGCGACTTACAAGATGGAAGTTGAAGTTAAGCGAGTACGATTTTACAGTCATTTATAAATCAGGTAAATACAACACTAATGCTGACGCACTTTCTAGGATAGAGATCAATAACGAAGAGATAAGCTCTATCGTAGTTAACCCCTCGGTAGAGACGCGCACATTAGATGACTCTAGAACCCTCACAGCTTCAGAAGCTGCAGATGATTCCAGAACCATCACCGTTCACACATGCGTAGAAAACCCTATCTTAGAAGTCCCTATAACTGACGACCCACTAAATAAATTCACGAAACAAATAGTTTTTACAATAGTAGGGGACATTAAAGGTAAACCAAGTGTAACTCGACCCTTTGACACACACACGCGCACGTCCATTCAGCTGTCCGAATCAAACCTTGAGCGTGACGTTATCGACGCTATAAGAGAGTATGTACATCCCAAGATAAAAACCGGCCTGCTTATTAGCCCTTTTACAGCTATGTACAAAATTATACCTATCATACAAAGTACTTTTAAAAATTCAGCAATGAACCTTATGTTAGTAAAAACCGAATTAGAAAACGTTCGCGAATATTTACAACAGCAGGAAATTATTAGTAAGTACCACGACGGCAAAACTAACCATCGCGGCATTAACGAATGTTTCCTGGCTCTATCTCGAAAGTACTATTGGCCTAAGATGAGGGAGCATATTACGAAATTCATCAACGAATGTACCATCTGCGGACAAGCTAAGTACGATCGTAATCCAATTAAACAACAATTTCGAGTCGTACCGCCCGCCAGTAAACCATTTGAATTAGTTCATTTGGACCTACTCACTATACAGGGTGAGAAATTTCTAACCATCGTCGATGCATTTTCTAAATACGCTCAGGCATATTACCTACGAGATGGAACGGCGATAAGCGTTGTTCAAGCACTTCTTAGATTCTGTACGCACCGTACGCACATGCCTATCACCATAGTCACCGATAACGGACCCGAATTTGTAAATCAGCTGATGGCCGAATTTCTTAGATTGCATAAAATCCAACACCATAGAGTAGCACCACATACACCCAATGAAAACGGCATAGTGGAAAGGTTCCACTCTACGATTCTCGAGCATTTACGCATACTTAAACTAGAACAGAAAGGCGAAGCCACTATCAATCTTATGTCGTATGCCCTCCTGGCATACAACCATTCCATCCACAGCTTCACGAGGTGTAAGCCCATCGAGGTGATAACGGGTCACTTTGACCCTCGAGATCCGTTTGACATTGACCTTTCATCCCATTTACTACAGCAGTACATAGTAGATCATAAAGACAGAATGTGTAAAGCCTATAACATCATTCATGACTCATGCACCACCTTACGAAAAGACCTGACTGATAACCGTAACGCTAATCGTGACCCTGAAATAGAATATACCCCTGAACAACAGATTTTCATAAAAAATCCGTTCGCTTCTCGACAAAAACTAGCCCCGCGCTATACGCACGACAAAGTAATGGCCGATCTACCTATACATATATATACAAAGAAAAAACGTGGGCCAGTCGCTAAGTCCCGACTGAAGAGAGTACCTAAGACCGCCCAATTGTTGCAGGATTCCCCTGGTACTTCTTCTTCTCCTGCCAACGATGGCGCTGGCGCAGGAGATTAAGCTCGAAAGTCTCGACGAAGGTCCCGGCATTTTACCTTTCAAGTTAGGCCCTACTAAGGTCGTTTCACACTATCATTCGTTTGTTCAATCTATAAACCCACAAGACTTACAAACTAAAATAGATTCAGTTGCTACCCAGTTAGATTATATTACCCCCGGCTTAAATAACAAAACGTTATTCCTGTTCGAACCTCACCTTAACTACCTAAAGAATAAAGTTCAAACCGTTTCTGAACAGTTACAAACTTTTGAAGTTGGTCGCATGAAAAGAGGACTCGTAGATGGTCTCGGATCTATAGTTAAAAGTATAACCGGTAACCTTGATTACACCGACGCCTTGCATTATAATCAAGCCATTCAAACTCTCCAGGATACTGATAATAAGTTAGTAACCGAGTTAAATAGCCATGTTAGCTTATCTAAAGAATGGATGTCGCAATATTCAAAGATCGTAAGTGACATAGCAGATAACCAACATAAAATTGAAAATATAATTATAATGATAAATCAAAGCGAAGCTACTCGTGACAACGACCTCATTAAATATGCACACTTAGCACAAGTATTTCTAGTGCTTAGCGACAATGTGGATTCCATTTCGCAAGAAATACTCAAGTTGCAGAATGTGCTAGCCTTTGTGAAAACGTCAACTCCGCATCATTCAATTATTAATAGAACATCGGTTCAAATTATTATAAGTAGATTGCGAAACTTATACGGTAATGATAAAATAGTTGAGTTAGATATTAGAGAATATTACGATATAATTAGAGTAGGTTCTTATTACTCAGGTGCGATATTATATCAGCGATATTATAATAGTATATAAATTCCCTATTGTTCTGCCCCATGTATATGACATGTATAAATTATCCATCATACCTAATAAGAATAATGAAATCCTTACACCCCCTTCTCCTTTCCTGGCTATTTACGAGAAAGACTTCAGGTATATAGAGGCAGAATGCCCGAAGGCCAGTAAATGGCTCATCTGTGACGAAACTCGGAGCCTACAGACTCGAGGGAAACAAGACTGCATCCAGCAACTCATAGTCGCTCAACGTAAAACCACCCTTTGCAAGCCTGTTACAGTAACACTGCAAGTTCCAGCCTACGACGAGCTCGACGAGAGACACTACACTCTCAGCTTCCCTGCTCCGACGAGAGTCCACCTATCCTGCGGTCAAGACTCATACAAGATACTTCAAGGCAGCTACCTCGCTGTCATCCCGCACAGCTGTCTCATCGAGACACCTGACTTCACCGTGTCCAATGCCCACTATCGCCTGAAGGGCCAAGTGCTGAAGATCATGGACCTGCCACTGGAGGAGCCAGCCCTGCCGCCCTTAGCTGCGTCAATCAAGCTGAACTCCATCAACCTAGACCACCTGCACGCTGTTAACGATAAAATCTCCATGCAGCATCCGATAGAGTCCAACCCGATCGGAGATAACAGCATTTACCACACAACGATACCGCTGTACTTATTGTACTTAATGCTGTTCGGTACGTGTGCACTGGGAGCGTACTTTGCACGCCGCAAATACTGGCGCATACCACAAGCAAGTAAGAAAGATGAACCTGGCTCAGGATCGTTGAAGATTTATGCAGTTCCTGAACCCCCTGCAAGAAGGGTTGAAGCGAATCAACCCCCAGCTTCGTTCACGACACCTATCTTCACTCGCTGTTCTACGGGGGGAGGTGTTATGCATGGCAGCCCTATGTAAACTGCACCCTTGCAATCCTGCCATTGACGTCAACGAATAGCCACGAGGTGCTGATGCAGCCCCCGCCTCTTCGGCCCGCGTTTACCTCATCCGCGGCATTATTGTTCGATTCACTTTTATGACCTTACTTCGGTCCGACATTACATTGTCTTTTAGCTCGTAATTAATTGTAAGAATTCTTTCTTAATTAAATAAGTTTAAAATAAAATATATTTTTTTGAGATCCTCGCTGCGACCATATATTTTTTGTAACTGTCGATTATTTTGTGTTGACATTTTATTTATTGACGTACCTACTGAGTGTTGAAGTTTAGTATCACACCCGGCCCCGGACTTTGAATCACTTGCTTTATGCTTGCTTTACAGTGATACATTGATAATGCATGACATAATATTGTAATGACGCATTGTCGAGTCGGTGGTATGAAAACATTTTAATTAAAAATTCGTGCTTACAATAATAATTATTATTATAATTTAATTAATTGGCATGTTATTGTCAACGATAATTATAGTTTATAATATTTTGTGTTATTTTCCTTGAATTATTTAGATAACGTTTATCATCGTGACTTATAATTATTATGACGGTATTATTTTTAATTTATTGAATGGCTACCTACATTTATTTGTGCTTACTTATAGACTTCCAAATTAAAAGAAATAATTCAAGTTAGGCACAAACACGTTAGCTAGTGAAGATACGTAATAGTAAGTAATTCTGCGTCCGCTAGATAACCGATGGGGAAGGAAGGTTCTAGAGTGGCGACCACGGCCTGGAAGACGCAGTGTAGGTAGGCCTCCCACTAGACGCGCCGACGACATCGAAAGAGTCGCAGGCGACCGGTGCATGCAAGTGGCAAATTGTCGTTCGGTGTGGATTAAGTCCGTGAAGATACAGGATCTTCATACAAAGCGCTAGTTGCCACGTACCGTGTCGAGCTCGTTAATACTCTCACTTGGGGCACAGTTCGCTACAAAACAATTTAGTCCACGCGGACGAAGTCACGGGCATAGGCTAGCCTTAGTACTAATATAATAAAGCCGAAAGTTTGTTAGTGTGTGTGTATGTTTGTTAGTTCTTCACGCTCAAGCCGCTGGACCGGTTTGCATGAAGTTTTGTACACAGATTAGTTATCCCCAACTTAGGTACAGTAGTACCCAACTGATATGGCTTACCGATGTACCTGCGCAGAAGATGAATTTTCAAAGCGCGGGAAATGCTATTGACCGCTATTGGTCGGCAGCCGCCGCCATCTTAGCGATCGCCGCGTGGCATGAGTGAGATGGAACTAACAGCTGCAGTGTATTATGAACCTTATAATAGTGGTCTTAGGTTGATTGTAAGTGAATCATTCTTTCGTTAATCTTCGGACCATACTTTCTTTTCTGCGCGAACGAAGATTCACGACGCGCCTTATAAGTTGGGTACTAGTATAATAAGCTTTATCCCATCCTAGTCGTCATCATCATCATCATCACCATTTTCCATCAGTGCAATAAAAACTGTCAAAATATCAAACAGCTGAACCGATTTGCGTAGAATTAGGTATCCTGATAGCTTATACTTACTCCAAATTAACATACAGCGGCTACCGGTCAACATCATCAACATCACTGTTTTCCATTAGTGAATAGAATAGAATAGAATAATGTTTTATTGTAAATAAGTGCGATAGACACTGTGAAAAACTACCTCATTAGCATGAAATTTGGTATGCAGATAGCTTTTACCCCCACTTAAGCAGGCTCCGAGGAGAACTTTTATTTGGCGAAACGGTAGTCACGGTTCTAGCGATGTGACACGGCACTGGTGACGACACGTCAGTGGTAACGTAGTGGCTGAGCACTTGGACTGCTGCGCTTGGTGTCGCGGGTTCGATTCCCGCCCGGAACATATATTTGTGCGATCCACAAATGTTTCATTCTTGTCTGGGTGTTATGTGCATGTGACATAATATGTCTGTAGACGTTACAACGTTTCTTTTTTAATAAATAAAAATAACTATACATTTGTATTAAAATTTGTACAGTATAAGTGTTTTGTAGTGTCCCGGATGTTAACTATGATCACATTAATATGCACAAACCTTTCAAACCGCTAAAGGTATTGTATGACGTGTAACACGGGCGTAACCGCTAGGCGCAGCTAATAATTATCTACTGTACATAATGTTTCCTTTACATTGTTATGTAGCACGGCGGTAGGTAGTGCCTACTTATGAAAAGAACGCTTATCAATATGTAGGTTAGGTATGTAACCAGCATATAAATAGAGCTGAGAGCCGTCACATCACAATTATTATTGCAAAACAAGTCAGTGACCGCGACAATATGTTTTTAATTTGCCATTTATTTTTAAAATTAAGTTTAATTAGTGTCGTGCTCGGTGTAATAAATGTTGAAAATACGTACAATTCGGATTTAGAAGGAAAAATTAACCAAACAATAAATGAACTAGAAATGAACATGTTGTACCGGTTTCTTACTTATGTAGATGCCAAAGTGGCTTCAGTACATAAGAATATAACAGAAGCAGCGAATGCCCCAATGGAAGCACATATAAAGAAACTCACACAAACCTTCGATGCAGCCAACAACAACTTGGAGGGAAGGTTGACACAAAGATCAGACGCGTCTATCACGAACATGGAAGGAAAGTTGACACATAAGTTGGACGCGTCCTTCAAGAACATGGAGAGAGAGATGACACAGAAATTGGACGAGTCCATCAAGAACATGGAGGGAAGGTTGACACAAAGATCAGACGCGTCTATCACGAACATGGAGGGAAAGTTGACACAGAAGTTGGACGCGTCCTTCAAGAACATGGAGGGAGAGATGACACAGAAATTGGACGCGTCCATCAAGATGGAGGGAAGATTGGCACAAAGATCAGACGCGTCTATCACGAACATGGAGGGAAAGTTGACACAGAAATTGGACGCGTCCATCAAGGACATGGAGGGAGAGATGACACAGAAATTGGACGCGTCCATCAAGAACATGGAGGGAAGGTTGGCACAAAGATCAGACGAAGGACAAATTAACCAAACAATAAATGAACTAGAAATGAACATGTTGTACCGGTTTCTTACTTATGTAGATGCCAAAGTGGCTTCAGTACATAAGAATATAACAGAAGCAGCGAATGCCCCAATGGAAGCACATATAAAGAAACTCACACAAACCTTCGATGCAGCCAACAACAACTTGGAGGGAAGGTTGACACAAAGATCAGACGCGTCTATCACGAACATGGAAGGAAAGTTGACACAGAAATTGGACGCGTCCATCAAAAACATGGAGGGAAGGTTGGCACAAAGATCAGACGCGTCTATCACGAACATGGAGGGCAAGTTGACACAGAAATTGGACGCGTCCATCAAAAACATGGAGGGAGAGATGACACAGAAATTGGACGCGTCCATCAAAAACATGGAGGAAAAGATGGCACAGAAGACGGCAGTGCACAACAACACAACCGCTGGTAAGTTGAACAAATTGTTAAAGATGCGTAAATATAGCTAGGTAGTCTCGGTCATAGTCATAGTTATGGTTTTTGAGTGTACCTACCTATGGCTATAATGTCTAATTCTTTGTGCTAATACTAGGGCTGCAGCCTTAATAAATTGACGGACAACAATTATTATTGAAGTGTTACTTGATTCGTCTCAGATGTGGGAGTCACACAGGCACAAACAGTTGATGTAGCTAAGCATCCGGAAGGTGGTGCTGTTTTTCCGAAATTAGGTTTTTTTTTATTTTACTTTATAAGCGAGATAAATAATCTACACACGTAGCGACACATGATTGCGCTTGCATTGTATTCAATGCAAGGTGCTGGTGGGCGCATCAGTCGTCCGTCACCCCCCGGGCACGATTAGTAGAAGTAGTTTCAGTAATTCACAATACACCGTTTGACCTACTTAAATAGTATTTTCTTTTCTGAACGCCATGTTAGGAAAGAGCGGTTGGGAGATAACTTGACACACAATATCTTAGAGAATTTGTTTAGGTAGGTATATATACCTTTATATAAGTACACTAGCTGACCCGACAGACGTTGTCCTGTCATTGTCTGCAGAGAACAATGAGTAGCTGTCAAACAATGTATATCACGCACCGGCGCCGTCTACTTCAAATGTTGGTTTGTCCTGATTTTTTCCTGAATTTTCTTTGCTATAAACCTCACGGAGCCCGAGACCTTTCCAACGAAACCCCTTACCAATCTCACAAGACAGACAGAGATAGATATATCCTGATATTTAACAGACTGATGCTCTTCATCATTGTCCAGAATAAACTATAGAGTGCATGCGTTCTGGAGTTATAGCGTCAGGAAGGAAAACCCGACTTATTTTTATATAGTAAGTAGATTAGGAAGTAAACTTATTTTTCACAAATTGGTATCAGCACACATCAAACATCGTTGAACACTCACAAACTCTCGGCTTTATAATACGAGTATTAGTAAGATTAGTAAAATTAGTAAGATTACTAACACATTTATTTATACTCTATGTGTACAAATAAACAACATAAACCGGCCAAGCACGAGTCGGCCTCGGGCACGAAGGGTTCCGTACCGTTATCTTTAAAAACGAGAAAAAATATTGTTGTATTCTATTTTTTAGTATTAATTGTTCTTATAGCGGCAACAGAAATAAATCATATCTGTGAAAATGTCAACTGTCTAACTATCAGACAACAAACAGTATGAAAAACAGTCTGTTACAATAAATGCTTCAATACAACTCTATTCAGCCAAAATCGATAGTTTTCAACAATTTTTGACTAAAACTAAAAAAAAAATATATTAAACCTTAAACTTTGCCAATTGAGTGCCAAGTGAGTCAATTCAGTGAAAATAGTTAATGTGTTGGGGAATTTATGTAAACAACAAACAAATGGCATCATTTCTATAATATCAAGTAAGTGTATATTTGATACTAGCTGTTGCCCGCGATTTCGTCCGCGCGGACTATATTTTTTACCAAAATCCCAAATAATTAATAATAGACCATGACCTCGAGTTTGACATCGATATCAACATCTGATAACTAACATCCAACATAATTATGATAATATCCACTATCTTCTATCAAAATCTGGGGGCACGGCAGTGCCCCCGCCAAGTCGAGCAAAACAAAAGGCACGGCCGTACCATCCTTTTCTCGAAGCGATTCGGGCCATTTTCGACCCCCTGTAACTTCGTTATGGATAAAACTAGAAGCCTAAATTTTTAGTGACCAAGAGGGCATCACGTCTACAGATAACAATCCAAATTACAGTAAATTTGAACCAGTAGTTTAAGAATTATTTCAAGTTAAAGTGTCTTAATTTTGTTGCCCACTGACTGACTGACTGACTGACTGACTGACTCACCGATCATCAAAATTCTAAGGTACTTCTAGCCGTCCCACAAGTTTCAAATTTTGAATATAGCTATTGTTTAGCCTATAAACCAAGGAAAAATTCTGACATTCCATAATTTTCGTCCCGTTTTGTAGATATATAATCTGCATAAATAACTTTGTATTCCCATATAAATCCCATTAAATTGTATGTGATTACAAAGTTACTTTTACAGTTCATAATTAGACTTCATTGAAATTGAATGAAATGGGTAACAGGGATTAAAAATGAGAAAGGGTTGCGAGAAATTCGAGAGTTGAGCGCTTTTTAAAAGCTTCCACGATAGGTACTACACCTACCGCAGATAAAGAGATACAAATCCCTATACTACACCTACCTACACTTTTATAGGTTTAACAAAGTCGTTACCTAGGTATATGAAAATAGGTACTTACCTAAGTACAGTAGTACCCAACTGATATGGCTTACCGATGTACCTGCGCAGAAGATGAATTTTCAAAAGCAAAGCTTTTATACCTTATACCTAATATGCATCTGTGGAGACGCAAAGACACTCGTTCATGATAATCTATGAGCATGACCTAATGTTCGCAAGGGCCCCGGCCGAGCAGGCTCGCGGCGCGCGTTTTTGCGTGTTTCGCAAAAAAACGAAATAAAGAAAGGGAGTTGTAGAGGCAGTGTTAGTTTTAGAGGAAATTTTATAATGCCGGTTGGCAACACTTTTGTCTTTTTCTCTTACTATCTGTCAAATGTGCATTATGCAATGGTGATGTATTCCGTGTAATGCAGTAATTGTTACGTAGAAATCTCGTTTTTCATTCATATTTATATCATCCACGTAAACCTTGGATCTTAACACACACGTATACATAGCATACATCCAATGATCGCCAGAAATATAGACGAGATTACAGTTTCATTATAAAGTAAACTGTATAGGCTTCGCACGGTTTATGCATTAAGATACCTACCCTTCTTTTTATCTAAGTAATTATGTCACCATGGAAAATTGAAAAAAAACTACTTTCCCTCCCTAGTGCCCAACAACCTCGTTTGGTCCCGCTAAGCTGAGCTAATATGACACTCTTTTTGAGCATGAGGTGTGAAAAATAAACCTCTATTGTAGAGGTTTATCATTATAGACTACTAGCAGACACGGCTACGCATTGCTGTGGCTAAGCTTTTTGTTATTGCGACTATAAATAATCGAGATGTAAGTTATCCTATCTTTCAAGTTAGATCAAACTGCACACGGTGTGCAGTTTGATCTAACAATTGGTTCCTTAGTTCAGGAGTCCATCGCGGACAAACAACGCGACGAAGATAAACAGGTCGGTACAAAATGCAAAGGTCTTGTCCATCCAAGGTTGGCTGGTACAGATCCGCCCATTGTACCTATTGTTAAGTTTGTCCTTCCTGTGTTCTGTACCTACATTTTGGTATCAATAAAGAGTTATATATTTATCTACACCTGATAGTAGGTAATACAATCCATTAAATACATAGGTTCATTCAAAATTTCGCAAAAGCATCAATAGTAAAGCGTGACTTTGTTTCCAGAGTTGCCTTGTAAGGAGGTGTCCCTGGACGGCAGTAACTACTACTCTCCTGGCTACTCGCTGCAGTCGCTCGGCCGCGCCGCGCTGCGGAGGGACGCCGCCGGCCGCCTCGCGCTCCTCGAGGCGCGCCTCGGGCTGCGGGCGGGGGGAGACGTGGCTATCCGGCTGATGGATAAAGGAAGCGAAGCAACCTCGGATATTATATATAGCATACGTACGAGTATGTTCCTCACTACCTCGTTATGCTCTATAACATAATTTCTAGAACTAAAACAATAATTACACTCGCTCAATGTCGCAACCCACATCCGACCACTGCTGGGCCCGGGGCGCGCTTCACTGCCGGCAGGAGGATGAGCTGTGCTTCCACCACGGGGACCCGCCCGGCTCGGTGGATGCATACCTCCGAAATAATCCTCGCGTCAGTGGGTTTCCTCGCGATGTTTTCCTTCGCTGAAAAGCGAATGATAATTACGTGTTTATGTTATTACAAGAATCACGGTACGTTATGTGCCCCCACTGGGATTTGAACCCGCGATTTTCTGCTTGGCAGCCTCTCACTAGGCTTTAACAACATAAAATAGGTTTTGTAGAATTTTGTTGGAAACCCATGATGTTAATTTATAATGTTAGTTATATTTATAATGTTTATTGTTTAATATCAAAAGGTATTGGATACCACAACAATCAACACACGTATTTTAACAAGCTTATCAGTGGCGTCTACGGCCGTGTTCCAGTCGTCTCCACTCCCGACATACTCTCCGCTACTGACTTCAGGTTCTTCTACGTCAGAATAGACAACGGTAAGTTGCAGCTCTTCTTAGATTGTGTTTACAGACACGCCTCTAGGGTGCTCTGAGAGTAAAGGGGGGGGGGGGGGAAGTAGAGCGTGGGTGTAGTATATACTTACTAGAAGGATTAATTACTTATAATGATTGAACACTGTGGCAGTAGCGTGCACCGCCATACACTGCGTAGAGCAGCCGTGTGTGCACATAGCTAAGATTGATAGAAAAAAGATTTTCCGCTGAAAAACGGGTAACAGTGCGAGCGAAGCCGCGGGGCAGGGAGATGTCACGGCGCCAGGAAGCAAAGCTCCTATTAACCGACTTCAAAACGGAGAAGGTTCTCAATTCAATCACCAGCATGTTGTGTGTGCCTTGCTCTGAGCGCACACGTCTACTGTTCAGGCACCCTGCAGTTCCGCAAGGAGGGGGACAGCACTCCGCTGATATCCCACGACGACGACGCGGACCTCGGAGCCGTCAACTACATGCGGTTCTATTACTACGGGTCCACAGCAGCAGAGATCCGCTACGACTGTCCCGCTGCAGTTTAACATTGAGGTAATACAGCACGTTCAGTACCTACCTACTGGTACTACTCGTTCATGTTGATCGATGTCTAGAATGGATAGTGTTGTCAGAAGACTAAAGACGTATTCCACTGAAAAGACTACAAAATGAAAGAGCTTTTTCATGTATGTAGGTATTACTAGCTGTGTCCTGCTGGTTCAGCCGCGTTGATTATTTAATTAAGTAGAACTAGTCTAAGTTACTACAAAACATCAGATGCCAGTGAAAGTCCCGTCAAAATCGATTCAGACCTTCCTGAGATTAGCCGGAGCAAACAGAAAGACATAGCAAACTGTAATCATATGTACAAACTTGTGTTGAATGTTCGGTGCGCCTGTGCGTTCCAGCTGCCCCGGGGCGGCTGTCTCCTGCCGCCTCCGTCCGCTGCCGGCCCTTGTTCCGCAGTGGAGCACCCCCGCCCCCGGCTGAGAACTCCCCCGCGCATGAAACGAGAACCTCGGCCGGAACATCCTGCGCACTCGTCTGCAGAACTAGCGGCGAGCGGTGGGGGCGGAGCGCGAGCGCCAGGCGCCGGGTTCCAAACCTCGGACCTACACCGATAGACGTTACTAGCGCCTGCCCTACTGCATAAGGCACTATCGACCCTGTGCATCTCGTTTCTTAAGGGGAAAAATTAACAACATTAATATAAAATAAACAAATGAATCAAATCTATTTGATTTTCATTAAGACTCCGGTCTTTATCCTTCTAAAACATGGCAGTTATTTGCGATTAGTAATGTTTACATCGATATTCTAAGCACGTGGCTGGCCATTGTTGTAATATTATCGCTATAATGATAATGATAACCCTTCGCTGTCGGTTCATTGCAAGCTCACGCCATGGCGGCTATCGCGCTGTGGCATGGCGGCCATGGCGCTGTATCAGCTCTAGCACAACATGAACTTCTTATCTTCGCAAAAATTAATAAACCTATGGTGGTACGTAATAATAACATTTATAAAAGTCAACGCGGGTGAATCCGCTGTGCAAAGCAAGTCTAATAATACAAACAACTGCTAGATCTTGTAGCCGCAACCAACATAATTATATTAAGTAGGGTAGGTAATAATCGTCGCTGTAGTTGGAAAATTAAATAACTAACACATTTTGCGAAATCGACTTTATTGCATTTCCATAAAGTCTAGTTCAACTCGCATCTTTCTCTATTGCTAAAACTTTAATATCATTTTTTTTTAAAGTTATACGAAAATGAATCTTGCAAGACACCACAAATGAAAAAATAAACATAAGAACAATTGGAGAAAAAGTAGCGCTGGAAAATTAGTTAACTCGGCAATAAATAGCCAAATGAACTCTTGCGTCTCTAAGAGAGCGAATAAAATGACTAAAGTTGTTTATTCAGTTTTCCCTCGACACATTGAAATGCCTTACAAGAACAATGAAATTCGGAAAAATTTGTTAAAGTCAGTTATTAATATGTAATTTATCATGCCTCATGATTGTCATGATTGTGATATAAAGCTACTTTAAAAATTGGATAAGTACATTTATTCAATAGCCTACCTACCTTTTATTTATTGTATTCAACAATTTCTTTTAGTTTGATTATTTTATGAGTTAATATGCTTGCGTAGGTTGTACGTATATTTTTTCAAGTACACATTCAATGATGCGCAATGGTGATCAATTCGGTGAAAAAAGCGGAAGCGGTCACCACATGGTCAGATGCACATCTGCAAGTCTCTGAACTGCGACGACCTACGCCAATGTTGTGCAGATTAGAAGCGATAGAGAAAACAGAGGCTCTAAAATTTGTCTATTGGGCAGAGCCAGCTGATAAAGTTAAAAGCAGATGTCGGCAGAATCGTATCGACAAGGCCTGAGATGCTTGAAGTGATCCAGAAGTTTTATGGACAGCTATACACGTCAATACCCATCGTGACTGAGCAAGAGACCCCATAACTAGACTGACCCGCCACTAATAGATGATATCCCGGACGTTAGTCTGTACGAGATTCGTATGGCTCCACAAATTAAATACAACAAAGCACCAGTTGATGACGGAATCACGTCCGAGCTGCTGAAGGCGGGTGAAAAACGAGTCCATAGGCCTTCAGAAGCTTTTTAGTTCCGTCACACTCGAAGGAAAAACGCCACAAGCATGGTGCACAAGTGTGGCACTGTCAAGGAACTATCAGCCTATTTCACTTCTAATCTGAGCCATGTTTATGAAACTTGTACCAAAAAGCCACCATGCCCGTCCAACTACATAACCAGACTTTAAAACCTATCCTCCTGCAGGGGGGAGTGAGACAGGGAGATGTTATACTTATTTCAGAAACTGTTCAGCAATGCACTGGAAGATTTCTTCAATGTTTTCCACTGGAAAGGACAAGGCATCGACTTAAGTGGCAAATACCCGACTCAATTCTATTTATTTTATTTTATTTGTATTAAGGCACAAACGGTTTACAATAGACTTAAAAATAATAAACATGATGAATAAACAAACACCAATCAAGCTGCCACTAATAGATGCACTATATAGAAAAAAAGAAATAACAGAACTTAACGATACTCTTACTTATTTTAAATAGCAAATTAAAACAATATGAAATAAACTATCTGAAAAGAAATAAGAAACAAATAACAAGAAAAGAATAATCATTGTAACAGAAAAACTTGATTTTTAAATTGGACTTTTGAAAGTGAAAAAATATCGCAATCAGAAAACTGGTCGTTATACGACTTACATGCTCTGGGAACAAACGAATTACATGCATAATTTGTTTTGTAAGGCTGAATATGAAATAATTTATTTGTATAACGGGAATTAAAACGAGGACACCTTAAATTAATCTGATTTAAAAGATATGGAGAGTCAATAACACTTCTTAAAATTTTAAACAAATTAATTTTTAACAGCATCTGATCCTTTATAGTGCGTCGGCTTTGAAGAGTGTCAGGATTTAAAACTATCGGCCTCTCTGAACAAGAATTTCTAAATTGAAGGTGTTTTAAGAATTTGTTTTGAATCCGTTCCAGGCTATTAATATAAATTTGATATTGTGGGTTCCAAACATTAGAGGCAAATTCCAGGACTGGTCTGACTACAGAAATGTATAGAATTATTAATGTTTTAGCATAATTGAACTCCTTACCCACTCTCAGAACAAAACCTAACAAACGATAAGCACGGTCAGTAATATCTTCAATGTGAGAGCTAAGTACGAGTTTATTATCCAACAGAACGCCTAAATCTTTTACGACAGTCACTCTCTTTAGAAGCTCATCATTCAAACTATAATTGAAAGTAATTGTTGATTTCTTCCTTGAGAAAGAAATGCAACTACATTTAGCAATATTCAAACATAAGAAATTGCTTCTGCAGTACTCACTCAATCTAATTAGATCACTTTGTAGCTTCAAACAATCATCAGGTGATCTAATTACTTTAAAGATCTTTTTATCATCAGCATAGAGTAAGCAATTCGAAAAATCAAAACAATTAATTACATCATTAATAAAAATATTAAAAAGAAGTGGTCCAAGGTGTGAACCTTGGGGCACACCTGACGTCACAGGAATAAAAGAGGAACAAAATCCTTTAATTGCAACTGCCTGACTACGGTCACGTAAATAGGACTCCAACCAGCGAAGCAAATCCCCGTGCACACCAATCAACAACAATTTCTGAAGCAAGAGATCATGCGATATTTTATCAAACGCTTTTGAGTAATCGGTATACACGGCATCCACCTGAAAACCTTCATCCATAGATCTAAACAAAACATCAACAAATTCACATACATTGGACTCAGTAGACTTCCCATCCACAAAACCATGCTGCTCCTGTATAATATAGGGCCTAATAGCGGGATAAATATCATCATAAACTATTTTCTCGAACAATTTCGGGATCGTACTAAGCTTAGAAATGGGACGGTAATTACTAATATCGTGCTTATCGCCTGATTTAAATATAGGGACAACGTATGACCTCTTCCAAACTAGCGGCACACAACTAGACTGTAATGAGAAATTGAACAAAATCGATATTGGTTTTGATAAAGCCTCACAACATTGACGTAGAAATAAGGGAGGTATACCATCAGGACCTGCAGTTTTGTTAACATCTAATGATTTTAAATATTTCGAAACTTGTCCTACCGAGATTTGCAATGAATTTAAATTATTAAAATTATCACTAAAACAGGAATAATTTGATGGACGGGGACCAAAAGGTGTTGAAGCCGGCTCAAATACAGAATGGAAATGCCTATTAAAAAGGTCGCAGATAATGCTTCCTTCAGATGATGCAGTGTTACCAAGAAACATAGTATCAGGTAAATTTGAGTGACTCCTCTTGGACTTAACAAATCGCCAGAAATACTTACTATTCTGTTGTATATTGGATTCAGCAAAATTAAGATAAGATGCATAGCACTGAGCTTGAACCAATTTTTGCCTATCACGAGCTTTAGAAAAATTATCATAATCATCCAAGTTGTTATATATTTTCCATTTCTTGTGGTATTTTAGTTTTTCTTTAATAATTTTAATTAAGCTTTTACTATACCAGAATGGATATCGACCATCATCTAATTGATGGATAATTTGCCGATAACATCGTAGTTATGGTTGCAGTCAAGAAGAACTGACTTATATGCTCGATGACCTCACAAGAGCTTCCGAATGAGTCGGTCCTAAAATGAACATGGAATAGACCAAAGAATAGCTGAATGCCCATGTTGTACCTACTCCCATGAAGAAAGAGCTTGAAAAACTTTAAGAAATAGGTCAATCGGCGAACCCAACTCGGCTGGGCTGCGTTCGAGAACCTACGCAAAATTTTTTCGACACAGATACCACGGTGTCTGAAGACGAAAGTCTATAACCAGTGTGAGTAGCCAGTGATGACTTATGGCATCAAAACATAGTTGCTCACCATGGGCCTTATCAGAAGGCTCAAAGTCACCCAGAGAGCAATGGAGAGACCAAGCAGAGGAGAACCAAAGTAACCGATATAGCTCTAAAAATTGCGTAACTCAAGTGGCATTTATAAAATGTAGGTTTCATTATAAAATACACCCAAATCTAATTACATCTTTTTACTTTAATACGATTAATGTAGTAAAATAAGTAACTAAAACGGTGATTGATGATTTCCCAAATGTAGGAAAATCAAATAAAGGTCCTTATCGTTAGCTATTTTAAACTCAATGGAGAACATTGACGAGGTAAAACTAAACAACTGACATACAAAAATAAATAAGTGCTTGAAGTAGGTATTTAAATCTTTGGTGAGGGAAAAATAATTAGTTGCATTTTAATTATTTTTCCACAAACAAATGAACCAAAATATATTATAGTTCGATTTAAAAATAGATACAATGATCATCTTTAATATATCAAAACATGGACGGTAAATTGTTGACTATAAAAAAAGTTATCGCCATATTTGACTTAAAAAAACAGTAAATCGCGTCTATCTCGCGATTTTGGTTTTGTTAGTTATTTAGTTTTCCAACTACAGCGACGGTAGGTATATACTCCGGTCCACGATATCAAATTTCAGCTGTGCATGATAGGGCCGTATGAATTGTAAACATCATTAAAATGAAACATATTCCGTAGGTACCTACTTACCAGTAAATTTAATTGGCATGATGTTATTGTCAACAATATGGTTTTGTGTTATTTTCCTTGAATTTAGATAACGTACTTACCTAACTTGTTATTATCGTTGACTAATATTGTTCTTTTTAAATTATATATTAGTAGGTGGGTACCTACTAAATTGTGCTCACATAAAGACTTCCAAATTAAAAGAAATCATTCACGTCAGGTATGTTCAGGTAAATGACCACAGCCGTACCTACTAATATAGTTGCTTGCACTCCCGTCATGTTTCACACAAACTGCAATGAGATTGTTCTTCCCCACTACCCTCCTCCGGTCGTGTTTACTACAGATAAGTCATTTAAATAATCAATCTGTAACTTGAGTACAACCGAAATAATTATTATATTAGGGACTAGAAGCGCCTCGCGGTTTCACCCGCGTTCACTACTACCCCGCGGGAACCGATAATTGTTACGACATAAAAAGTAGCCTATGTCACCCGGGGATAGTGTAGCTACTCAACAGTGAAAAACATATTCAAATTGTTTTTTTTAGTTTCGGAGCATATTCAATGCAAACAAACAAACAAACCAACAATATAATCTTTCCTCTTTATAATATTATAGTGGGTATAGAAGATATTATAAAAGTATAGATATTAAGTAGTATAGACTAGCAAATACACACAAAGATAACGTAGCTTTCCACTAGTGAAAGGATTATAAGAAACGGAAAATGTAACTTAGAAAATGTAACATGCTCAAAGTCAAAGTCAAAGTCAAATCATTTATTGTAAATAGGCAATAAAATCGCACTCTTACAAGTCAAACACTTCAATCTTATAAACAATATAACCATAAAAGGAAACGAGAAGAGAAAAGAAAGAAGAAGAAGAAGAAAGGAAGAAAGAAAGAAGAAGAAGAAAGAAAGAACTGCTTACGTTGCAGTTACTGTTACGAGCTGTTATTATAGATAGGTAACTATTCCTTATATTGGCTTTGCCGTAGTCGGGTTTTTGCCCGAGAAGTCTGATCGAACTGTAGGTTAATTAATAAATTAATTAGTTGCAGATAATAATTATGATAACTACGACCATATAAATAATAAAAACTCGGCATGTTGTAGTTATAGTGAAACAAGGCAGTGACTTGAGCAATCATGAGTGTGGTTTGCGTTTTGTTGTTTAAATTCAGTTTAATTAGTGTTGTGCTCGGAGTAATAAATGTTCAAGCGACACAACATGTGAACGAAACGGGATTAGAAGATAAAATCGATCACAAACTTCTAATGTTAAAAATGGACATTTTAAACGAATTGATAGCATATATTGACGGCAAAGTGAGTTCGTTAGCCAATAGTATAACAGAAAAGTTGGACGCATCTAACAAACAATTAGAACAAAAATTGAACGATTCCTTCACGGCGTCCATTATGATAATGGAAGAGAAAATTACGGAAATATGGAATGCGTCGTTAGATGCGTCCATCCAGACATTAGAAAACAAAACTATACAAAGAGTGTACGACATGCAGACGGAAGTGTACCAGAACCTGACAGCAGTAACAGCTCGTAAGTTGAACCACTTGTTATCTGTCTAGATGCATGATGCCTCGTTCGGAGGTCGTCGAGTAACTCGACCACTCTTGCACTGTTTATTTTGACAATGGACGCACATTTTGAAAAAACATAAGAACATTGACGAGAATAGAGTTAATGTGGTCGTGAAGTTTCCTCTGACTTTCTAATGTTCGGCGTAACTTTTTTATTTGTTTCTTTCATAAAAACTTTCTCATGACAATAACAACAAAGGCAACAAAAAAAGAAATCAGCAAAATTGGTCCAGCCGTTCACGCGTGATGCCGTGACCAAGAGAAATTGGGATTCTTTTTATAAGTATACTAGCCGGTGCCTGCGACTTCGTCTGCGCAGGATTAGTATTTCGAGTAGCTTAAATTAGCGTGGCGTAGAAAAAACTAACATTATGACATTTAAATAATCAGATAATTTGTATTCTAGTTATGGTTTACTTTTTTGACTATAATCGCTTACACATTTTGGCTATAATGGCTCAGACTTTTTTGTAGGACTATTATTAAGATAAACATTTCCATAATATTATATTGTATGTGTAATTCTAGCGGTTTTGGCAGGGCACGCCAGAATAGCTCGCAGATGGTAGAGTTGTTCCTACTTACTTGACACTTATCGTCATATTTTGTACAATTCACACACATTTCTTTATAAATTGTAGCCTTTGTGTTATTCTGATGTATTAAGCTTTAATATTGTAAAGTTTCATTAAAATCCATTCAGTAGTTTTTACGAAAAAGAGTAACAAACATCCATCCATACATAGGTACTTACAAACTTTCGCTTTTATAATATTATACGATAGGATAGGACAAACTATTAGAACAGAAATAATAAGCATGACTTTGTTTCCAGAGTTGTATTGTAAAGAGGAGTCCCTGAACAACAGTTACTACGACTCTCCTGCCTACTCGCTCCAGTCGCTCGCCCACTCCGCGCTGCGGAGGGACTCCGCCGGACGCCTCGCGCACCTCGAGACGCGCGTCGGTGTACAGGCGAAAGGAGACTTGCGTATCCGGCTGATGGATAAAGGAAGCGCAGCGGACTCGGATATTAATTTTTTTTTAGGTACCTATACATACATGTACCTACCAATTACCTCATAACACTATATTTTATAGCACCGTGCGACCTAAACCCGCACTTAGGTCACGCTTTGTGGTGTCCAAAGTAGCATATTATTAAACGGCGTGAAGTGAGAATATACCCAGAGAGTGTACTGGGCCAAAGCTAATTTTAAAGCTCCATTTTTACACCACTCACAGATACCTACATAGTAAACAAGAGAAGATACATTTAACCCGTAATGCGTGGGGCCGGAACGCCAATGCCGTGCCAGCGGCTCAACATTTCTGCATGTTTGCATTTTGATTTTCACCGGACAAAATTAATTACTACGTGACTACGCTACTACAAACCTAAGTTAGCCATACTCACTGTACACTTTAGCTTTGATAAGACATTTACTATCCTGGGGCCTTACCATGACGTCCTATTGCGATCCAATTGAGGACCTAAACAGAATCGTTTTACTACTTATTCGTACCCTGATGTCTTGTTGTGACATCTTGACGCTCAATTTAGGTTGATTTGAAATCTAAAAGGATTGACGTCTACCTAAATGAAACGAAAGCCACGTATTACTATTATTTAAAAGTGAAACGATTCTGTTTAGGTCCACAATTGGATCGCAATAAGACGTCATGGTAAGCCCTCAGAGGGCTTGTTCTATAATCATTGTGTATCATAAAAATAACTATGGGTAGTTAGTTACTTGTTATAATAGAAATAATGCAATTTTTTGTTTTGATGTAGTTTTTTTTACTTTACTACACTACATAGGTAATTATTGTATCAACAAGTTAGGCGCAAATTATGTGTAAAGGTTCGACTTTAAAATGTGCCTTTACGACATTATTTCTTACAAAAAAGAAGACCATTTAAATGCACAAACCGTGCGAAGCAAAAACAATTTAGTTTTTAAAAATTGATCTGAAATTTGACCTACATTGTTGGCGATCATTGGATGCATGTGTGTGCGTTTGCCAAAAATAATAAATTTAAAAAGTTGGTTATCGTTTTCGTCCCGTGTTGAACAAACTAACAGGTATTATTGTTTCATACCAACAGATATTGGATACGAAAATTCCGAAACCTTGGATTTTGACACGGAAATCAATGGTTCCTACACTCATGATCGCATCCCCACTCCCGGCATACTCTCCGCTACTGAGTTCAGGTTCTTCTACGTCAGAATAGACAACGGTAAGCTGCAGCTCTTCTTAGATTGTGTTTACATCTCTAGGCCGCTCTAGTTGGCAGAGAAGCCGCGCTTACAAGACATGTAGAGTAAGTTGTAGCAGAGAGAGAGACACCTCTAAGTAGAGCGTGGGTAGAGTGTGTAAAGGAGTTTAGTATATATACTTTGTTTTATTACTATTATTTAACACTGTGACAGTAGTGTGCACCGCCACCATTGACTTTTAGTATCCTTGGCCACCACACACTGCGTAGAGTAGCCTAACTAGCATAGTATGTGCACATAGCGATATAGCTTTGATAGAGAGAAGCTTTTCCACGGGGCAAGGGAAGTCGCAGCACAGAGAGATGTCACGGCACCAAAAAGCATAGTCGCTTATTAAGCAACTTCAGAAAAGGAGGAGACTCTCAGTTTGACTGCTTATATTTTGTTTGTCTTGCTCTAATAGCTTACAAATCCATTATTCAGGTACTCTGCAGTTCGGAAAAGAGGGGGACAGCACTCCGCTGGTATCCCGCGACGACGCGGCGAACCTCGGATCCGTCAACTACATGCAGTTCCATTACATCGGCGACACAGGTGTAGTCAAGATCCGCTACGACTGTCCTGCTGCTGCTTAACATTGAGGTAATATAACACGTTCAGTACCTACTGGTGCTACTCGTTCATGTGGATCGATGTCTAGAATGGGAGGGTTTGTCTGAAGACGTAGGTAACTTCCACAAAAAAAAAAATATAACTCGCTGCAGTTTCAATTTACTCCGAAACAACAGCTGCCTATCTGACAGTGACTTTAGACTTTAGCCGGAACAAACAGAAAGACGTACAAAACTATAATAATAATTATTACAAACCTGTGTTGAATGTTCGATGCACCTGCGCGTTCCAGATGCCCCGGGGCGGCTGTCACCTGCCGCCTCCGTCCGCTGCCGGCTCTTGTTCCGCAGTGGAACACCCCCGCCCCCGGCTGAGGACTCCGCCGCGCATGAAACGAGAACCTCGGCCGGAACATCCTGCGCACTCGTCTGCAGAACTAGCGGCGAGCGGTGGGGGCGGAGCGCGAGCCCCAGGCGCCGGGCTCCAAACCTAGGCCCCACGCCGATAGACCAGCGCCGGTGTTATCGCACAACGCACTTACGGCATGTTCATCTCGTTTCTTAGTGATGGAACATTAAAAAAAAACAACAATAGTTTATAACTAGAAGCGCTTCGCGGTTTCACCCGCGTTAACTTCAATATGACAATCTCGCGGGAACCATTGATTTTTACGGGATAAAAGGTAGCCTATGTGTACCGGGGCTAGCATAGCTTCCCAACAGTGAAAGAATTTTTCGAATCGGTTCAGTAGCTCCGGAGCCTATTCAATGCAAAGATACAAACAATCAAATCTTTAGCTAGAAGCACCTCGCGATTTCACCCGCGTTAACTACTATCCCGCGGGAACCATTGATTTTTACGGGATAAAAGGTAGCCTATGTGTACCGGGGCTAGCATAGCAGCTTCCCAACAGTGAAAGAATTTTTCATATCGGTTCAGTAGTTTCGGAGCCTATTCATTACAACCAAACAAACAAAGTTTTCCTCTTTATAATATTAGTATAGATTATTAGTAGCTATAAATGACAATGTAAACTAATAAATAGTGGAATAAAAATTATCTGTTATTATATGGAATGACGAATAATGATTTAGGGAACCCCTCTAGGGAGTGAGGGAGTCCCGAGCCTAGCAGTGAGCGAATGGGAACTGGTGATGAAGTTAATTAAATACGACTATAATAACATACGATTATGTATACCTACTATGTAGATTGTAGACCTACTTAGAGGTTACGTAATGGAAATTTCGTAGGGTCTTAGTAAAACTATAGTAGGTACTTTACGTGAAATATAACAATATCTGTAGGTAATAAAATTGTACCCATATTAATTAGTAAATGTTGTGTACTGAAATATAAATCCAATTCATTTTTATTTCGACTCCAAACTGAATATTTCTAAAACATGACAGTGATTTGCGATAGGCAATGTTTAGATCAATTTTAGGGATTAGGAATCCTAAGCACGTGGCTGACCAAGCACCTATTGTATACAATGATAACGATAACCCTTCGCTGTCGGCTCATCGTCAGCTCATCACGCTATGGCGGCCATGGCGCTGTGACATGACGGCCATGGCGCTGATGCATGGCGGCCATGGCGCTGTGACATGACGGCCATGGCGCTGTGACATGACGGCCATGGCGCTGATGCATGGCGGCCATGGCGCTGTGGCTTTTTTTATTTATTTATTTATTAAAATAGTACAGCCACATCGCACACATTAACACTAGTACTGAATCTATACATGAGCAATATTCCGATGTGTACAACAAGTACGGCGTACATAGCGTTCGCCATGGATGCTCGATGAGCAAAAACAAATACAAAATTAAAATTAGGAAATATAAAAGAAATCTGACAATTCTAAATAAAAATTACGAGAGTTATAAAACTCTTGGAGAACAGGATATATATTATAATATGTATAAAACTTATATTTATAACAGGATATTATATAATATAATACTTATAAATCTGTGAAAGATTACGTAATACCGTGGGGTTGCACTTGTAGGTGTGGAGTGAAATGGGTTAGAACTTTGCGCTTAAAACTGGACAAAGTGTCATGGAATACATCGAGATCAGGTAATTTATTTGTAAGTTCGTTATATTCATTGCAGATACGCGTAGAGGGGCTTTGTAGACCCAGGTTCGTACGACAAAAAGGAGTATGAAAAATGTTACGAATAGGTTTACGTGGGTATTTGCGTGGAACAGCTAAGGGAAATTTTTCTATTATTTTACCAATTTTTATATTGCCATTTACGACTTTGTGCAAAAAACACATATCAATTAATGTCCGTCGGTCACGTAGGTTAGTTAATTTGAATCTGTCAAGTCGCTGTATGTAAGGATGTCTGTGGGAAAAAGCGGGAGTTTGAAAAGCTAGGTGTCTGGTAAAAGCACGCTGTAAACTTTCAATACGTTGAGAGTGAACGTTGTAGAATGGGCTCCAAATGGAACTTGCATATTCAATATGGCTGCGCACTAGTGTCTTGTATAGTAATAATTTAGTTTCAAGTTTAAACCCACGACTGTTTCGTTTTATAAACCCTAACATCTGAGCGCTTTTGGATACTATTTTATTCGTGTGAGAGATGAAATTAAGTTTGCTGTCTATTATTATACCTAAGTCGCGTATTTCTTGGACTTGTAATAATTGAGTGCCACCACATTTATAATTTGAAGCTAGTGTCTTTTTTTTCCGAGTAAATTTAATGAAAAAGCTTTTTTTGACGTTAAGTATCATTCGATTTGAGAAACACCAATTAAAAATAGAATCAATATCTTCTTGAAGGTGGACAGAATCTAATTGGCATTCAATATTGTTGTATATTTTAATATCGTCAGCAAATAAGGACATATCGCAGTGATTAATATGATTCGAGATATCGTTAATAAATATGAGGAAAAGAATTGGACCCAGATGGGAACCTTGCGGGACACCAGACTCAGCTAAATATAAATCAGATTCTGAATTATTAACAGCGACTACTTGAGGTCTTTTAGAAAGGTATGATTCGAACCATTTTAGAAGGGATCCATCAATTCCGTATAATGTCAATTTTTGTAAGAGAATAATGTGGTCTACCTTATCAAAGGCACTGCTGAAGTCCAAGTATATCGTGTCTACTTCACCTCCGTTGTCAACCGCTTGAGATAAGTCCGAGACGAAAGTGACCAAATTTGTATGCACAGATCGACCATGGCGAAATCCGTGTTGGTAGTCCGATAAAGAATTATCAACGTGTTTATATAGTAAGGGACATATAAGTGATTCAAATAACTTAGAGAAAATATTGAGAATAGATATAGGTCGATAGTTCTTAATACTATTTTGGTCACCTTTCTTGAACACTGGTACGATGCGGGCCTTTTTCCATTCAGAAGGAAAAATTCCGTCATTCATGGATCGGTTAAATATAATGGTTAACCCTTAATTTAACTTCGTGAAAAATACGGGACATAGTGGGGGAAAAAATCTGCAGCGAAAACGAATAACGTTTTTAATTTTATAATTATTTGAAAACGTCATGATCATAATCAACAAATTGGTGAAAAATCCACAATGTGGTGCGATTACACAAAGTTCTTTATTGACTGGTACAATGTCGAGAAGGGAGTACGTGTGGCGCGGGCTCTCGGTAAGTATTTTTTTACAATGATTTTTTCTTAGACATCTACATGAAATTGATATACTAGGTTACTAGTTGTGAATGTTTAAAATAGTGCACGCACGTTCTATGCAAGTTTCTTGATTAGTTTTTATTTTATTTATGTCTGTAAGGGAACGTCCAGTATTTTTCCCGTTTCCTGTTACGTCTTATTTGTACCACTTCTGTCAGCGTGCAGTATTTTTCACATTTCTCGACACGAATAGAATTAAGATTAATAGAAAAGTTTTTATTATTCAAATAATACTAACATAAAAGGGATGAAAATGCATGCAAATGTTCAGTTTTTCACGTTTCAGTCGCGTCGTACAACGATTTGGGTGAAAGTTATGTTTTTTCTGCGTGCCTAGGTACTTAGGTACTAAAACTGTTACATACGCTCTCATAATAAGATTTATTTTTCAGAAGTTTTCGAGAGGACAATTTCGAGAGGACGGGCTAGTACCCGTTGAGAAAGCCCTATCAGACAACAGTAACTGCGATTATGACGAACAAGAAATAGAACAGCATCATTCTTCTACAGAATCTCTATGAAATGATTCATCGTTAGAGAGACTTTATTTATTGGATGAGAAGACAAGGGAAAGTCCAGACTTTATTGGAAATAGTGAATGCGAAGATGAAATTGAGCTTCCACCTATAATAAGAAGTGTTCTTTTTTCTTTTTCCACTCAAACCAAGTGAATTATGAAAAAAAACCCCGCACTATCTTTAGTTGCATTTAGAGCAATAAATTTATACTATCCTAGCAGACACGGCCACGCGTTGCTGTGGCTAAGGTTTTTGTTATTGAGACAATAAATTGAGATGTTAGCTACTCTATCTTTCAAGTTAGATCAAACTGCACACTGTGTGCAAATTTGGTAAAAATCTGTTAAGTAGTTTAGGAGTCCATCGCGGACAAACAACGTGACGCGTAATTTATTTAAAGATTATAATTGTTTTTATTATTTTTGATAAAAGTTTGTACGGGTATTTTCTAGATTTGATTGGTTGATATTGTGGATGTTTTAATAGGATTTTTGTGTGGCTAATATCATGTTATTTTGATCTCTATAAGTGACTGAAACTGATAATTTTCTAAAATTGTTGTAAGATTGACTGTAAGATGAGTATTATGATTATGTTCTTAGGACTTTCCAGAGTCAGAAAATAATTTATTACGTTGAGTTTGATAATTTCTAATACAGATATTTTATAAATTGTATTTATTTCTTTATTATTTCATACAAACTAAGAGCAAATCTATAAGTTCGCATAACAGGTAATGTCCAGTATACTGCACGTCCTAACCGACTCTCACTAGTTTACAAAACGAGAAATGTGCATTATACTGGACATGTATTTTCTAAAAAAATAACAATAATAGGTTTTTTTTACTAATTTTCCCATTATACTTTATCACCTGATATCCCAAAAATCGATAATAATAACATTTATTCGAGAAAAAGATGCATGGCTAAATTAAGGGTTAATGGAAGTGTGATAGCATTAATGCACCGTTTTACAAACAAGGGCGGAATGTTGTCACAACCGGAGCCTTTTTGAGTATCGATTCTAGAAATTAATTTATGTATTTCGGACTCAACAAAATTCGGCTTTACCAGGTAGTTGCTGGAGTTTGATATGAATAGATTATTATCATATGTAACAGAAGAAGAACCAGGTGTGTACACAGATGCAAAGTGTGTGGCAAATAGATTAGCAATATCAGTATTTGTTTGAGCGATATTATTATCTAGTTCCATCCTTGCAGGTAATGTATTAGGTCCACTTCTTTTACTTTTTATATAGCTCCAGAAAGGTTTCGGCCCCTTTGTGATACCTGATTCTATCGTGTCTTTGTATTTGTTAAAGCAGATGTCATATAGCTTATGACAACGTTCTCTCAAAATTTGATACTCATAATAGTCGCGGGGGTTTCCATAAGTGTTAAATCTTTTACGAATCTTATCCTTTTCTTTTAACAGTTTGATTAATGTTTTTTTAAACCAAGTTGGGTATTTAGATTTTTTAGGGGAGTTTCGTTTAGGGACATATTTCTCAATAACAACTTGCAAAATTAGCGGCTATGGCGCATGACGCTGGGGCGTCTCGACTCTACGCTATTTCGATAAAAAATGCAGTTTTTACGCGTGACATCAATCATTATTAATATCTCTTACAGTACCTATGTAGTAGTTTGTGCAGTGTCTAAAGATACAGGAAGCATTATAATAAATATTATGGCAAAAATCGCACGTGCGATTAGCGGTGACGTATCGCCGGACACTCAGAAAGCCAATGACAGACTGGTTGCGACTAGGACCAATAATAGTGATGATATAACTCATCTAAAGGCACAGCGTGGACACTTAATACAAACGGCCGAATCGAGCCATTTCGAACAAAAGACGAAAGCGAAACTGTAATAACCGTGTTACCACAAAAGATTAGAACAGAGTTAAACAGGAGTTTCAAAAATTTCGTTTCGCAAAATCGACGTGTATCTCTCGCGTTTTTTTACTAAATCCTGGAATTCCTAATTATTTTACTTGTCAATCTTTTATTGAGTTAGAAAAAGTGAGGTTTAGACGTCGGTTTGTGATGAAAATATTTAGACTCGTCTGTTCAACTCTAGTTTAAATCTTTAGTGGTAAGACCGTACCTAAGGTTCTAGAGTGGCGACCGCGGACTGGAAGACGCAGTGTAGGCAGGCCTCCCACTAGATGCGCCGACGACATCAATAGAGTCGCAGGAAAAGAGATTGCCCCTTCTTTTAATTATCTATTAATCTATATCTACTAAGTATATAAAAATAAGTCGGGTTTTCCTTCCTGAAGCTATAACTCCAGAGCGCACGAACCGATTTCCACGGTTTTACATTCGTTGGAAAGGTGTCGGGCTCCGTGAGGTTTATAGCAAAGAAAATTCAGGAATAATTCAGGACAAACCAACATTTTAAGTAGACGGCGCCGGTGCGTGATACATTGTTTGACAGCTACTCATTGACTACTGTCACTCATTTTGACTCATAGAGACATTGACAGGACAACGTCTGTCGGGTCAGCTAGTTATTAATAAAAGAAAGTCGTGTTAGTTACACTTTTTATAACTCAAGAACGGCTGAAACGATTTGGCTGAAAGATGGTGGGGAGGTAGCTGAGAACCAGGAGACGGATATATTTATCCCGTTACCATGGGAAAAATTTTAATCTCGGTAAAATATATCTGTTAAAATCGGGTTGCACAGTTGACAGCTGTCACTCAGTTTGACAGCTGGGGCAGGGAGAGAGACAGAGGGAGAGGAAGAGAGATAGAGTGCGAGGGAAAGACATAGATATAGAAGGAGAGGAAGCTTTTTCCCATAGAGACAATGACAGGACAACGTCTGTCAGGTCAGCTAGTATGTATTACATTATATATGCTACAGGTAAAAAATCATAGCTTTCCACTGTTGAATGTAAGCACTTACCTACCGAAATTCCCAATTAAAGGCGAACACGCACGGCCGTCACGAAGAAGGCCGGCACCTAAATGAGGAGACCTCTTTACGTCGCGTCGTCGCGAAGTTAAGCTTTACCAGTGAGTGGATAAAGCTTGTAACTGCGTAGCAACGGGACGTTTTTTATAGAACCTTCCGTGTTAAGGCAAAGGTCGCATACAGGCGGTAGAATAGGTTAAATAGGTAGGTACTTTGATACTATATAATTCTTGGCTATTATCACGCTATTTTTGAGAGCCCGTTCACCTTTCTTTTGTTTTAACTTTGGCTTCGCACGGTTTGTGCATTTAGCCACAGTGTCGAGTATGAAATTATTTTAAGTTTCATATTGCTTTTCACAATAAGAAAGTCCCCGTTCACCGTCTGGCTCGCACACTTATTAGGATTCCGCACCCAAAAGGTAAAACCGGACCCTATTTTACTAAGACTCCGCTGCCCGTCCGTAAGTCCGTCTGTTCGTCTGTAACCAGGCTGTATCTCATGAACCGTGATAGTTAGACAGTTGAATTTTTTACAGGTGATCTATTTACGTTGCCGCTATAACAGGAAATACTTAGTAAAGAATAAGTAGATTAAAACGAATATTTTATGGGACTTAACTTTTACCTACTTAGACTTTTAACTTACAATAATTATTCATAATAAAAATAAAATGGATGTCGACTTGTCGAGTGGTAGTGTTCAAGTCCGGTATACAAGACTCCCTCCGGCAGTGAACGAAGGAGGCAGGTTTCAAGTCAACCCGGGACATCTGGATTTCTAGAACACAAAGTAAAACGAACATTTAGACCACAGTTAAACAGATGTTTCTAAAATGTCGTTCCACAAAATCGACGGCAATCACTCGCGTTTTTTTACTCAATCCTGGCATTCCTTATTATTTTACTTGTGAATTTGTTGTTGAGTTAGAAAAAGCGAGGGTTAGACGTCGATTTTTGGAGAAAATATTTAGACACAGTCTACTTTCTTTTTTCCCCCTTTTTTATAACAAAACATAGCCCCACACTAGGGTTGCTCCTGTTGCTCCTTTTCTAACTCAATAACAAATTCGCAAGTAAAAGAATTAAGAATGCCAGGTTTGAAAACGCGAGTGATAGACGTCGATTTTGTGGAACGAAATTTTAGACAAACCTGTTTAGCTCTGGTCTACACTTTTGTTGTTAAACGGTTGATTACCTTAATGTTTAATAGGTGCAGGGCAGTCGTAAAGGATGGTTGCGATGCCATGGTAATTGCCGACTGCTGCGAGGTAGTGAAACTGTATGTAATTGACGGCTCCGAGGCGCGCGTCGCTGTAGAATAGCAGCGGAGTGATGTCGCCCTCCTTGCTGATTGCTGAACTGCAGAGTGCCTGGATAATGGATGTGTGTGCTATCAGAGCAAGAAAAGTAAGGAGCAACTACTCCTGGCTAGCTGATACTTGGTACATTCATACAATAGGGTGACCAGACAATAAAATATACTTGACTAGCTGACCCGACAGACGTCTCCTGTCATTGTCTCTATGAGTCAAAATGAGTGACAGTAGTCAATGTACAACCCGATTTTATCAGATATATTTTTTCAAGTTTCAAAATCTTCCCGTGACAACGTGATAAATAGTATCCTATATCCTTCTCCTGGTTCTCAGCTACCTTCCTACCAATTTTCAGCCAAATCGGTTCAGCCGTTCTTGAGTTATAAAAAGTGTAACTAACACGACTTTCTTTTAATATAGATAGATATGATAGATGTATAGTATAGTTTGTTATAAAAGGGACGAAAACGACTCATTCATACTCGAGAGAATGGAGTCGTTTGAGATCCACGTTACTAAATCACAGATTACTGAACAGTTACATTGTCCTGGATCCCCTTTGACATCGCACCCCCCGCCCCTGTACCTCGCAGGCGAGGACTGGGTTAAACGGTCGCACTATTATATAAGTATTGAAATGGCATACCGTTTAGTCAAAAAGCTAGGCTGTTAGTTTAATGGCTGTTAAACTAGTTGTCTGCAATTTTAACATCAGATACCTACCTCTTACCACAAAAGATTTAAACCAGAGTTGAACTGATGAGTCCAAATATTTTCTCCACAAATTTACAAGTAGAATAATCAGGAATGCCAGGATTGAGTAAGGCAACGCGAGGGATAGACGTCGATTTTGTCGAATGAAATTTTAGAAACATCTGCTTAACTCTGGTCTAATCTTTGCGATAAGGCCGCTAATGCAACTTACCATTGTCTATTGTGACCTTAAAGTTCTTGAACTCGGTAGCGGACAGTATGGCGTCTGGAGTCTGAATGATGAGCTTACTGCTTCTGCCGCTTACCTTCTTGTAAACGTCTAAGTCTAATTGTTGCTGGTCACTCCATCCGATGTCTGTTGAACATCAAAACAACAGTCGTCTTACCACAAAAGATTAGGCCAGAGTTAAACAGAAGTTTCAAAAATTTCGTTCCACAAAATCGACGTCTACACTCGCGTTTTGTTACTAAATCCTGGCATTCCTAATTATTTTACTTGTGAAAAGGTTATTGAGTTAGAAAAAGCTAGGGTTAGGCGTCGATTTGTGGAGAAAATATTTAGACACGTCTGTTCAACTCTGGTTTAAATATTTTGTGGTAAGATCGTAGTAGATTTCTCAAGAACGCTACTATAAATACCTACAGTTGCATATTAACATCGGCGGTTGCACTATAGCCTATAAAATTTAACAATACTTACTATTAACTAGGTAGGTACTTACATAATTCAAACATAATATCCAAGTTTGCGAATTCTGGCTTATCTTTCAACTGGATACAGACCCCTCCCCCCGCCTGTATCCCGACGCGCGCCTCGAGGTGCGCGAGGCGTCCGGCGGAGTCCCTCCGCAGCGAGGAGTGGGCGAGCGACTGGAGCGAGTAGACAGGAGACTCGCCGCTACTCCTATTCAAGAACACCTCCTTACAAGAGAACTCTGGAAACCAATTTAGACGCAGAGGTCACTGTCATTATCATCAGCCTGAAGACGTATCCCCTGCTGAACTTAAGCCTCCCTCTTAGACCGCCACACCGAACGACAAGCCACTTGCATCCACCGGTCGCCTGCGACTCTTGATGTCGAATTATTGTCTGTTGAGAATTATTTCGGAGGCATGTTATCCACCAACCCGGACCGGGTCCCCATTGTGGATATGGCCTAACCCTCCTCATGAAAGTAAGGGGAGGCCTTTGCCCAGCAGTAGGACAGTTTCAGGGTGATATTTTTATATTAACATAAAATAACGAATAAAACACTGAACACTAGGTGACACAAAAAAAACTCCTAACAATATGTCAATAACCAATAAGCTCTACAATACTATAGCAAAATGTTCAACTTACGCCCCGATGTGTACTTGTGCAATTCCTTCTTCATTCTGTTCAATGTTTCTGTAACGTTGTCTTCGAATTTCTTGTTAGACGCGTCCAATCTCTGTGTCATCTTTTCCTCCAAGTTCTTGTTAGACGCGTCCAATCTCTGTGCCATCTTTTCCTCCAAGTTCTTGTTAGACGCGTCCAATCTCTGTGTCATCTTTTCCTCCAAGTTCTTGTTAGACGCGTCCAATCTCTGTGTCATCTTTTCCTCCAAGTTCTTGTTAGACGCGTCCAATCTCTGTGTCATCTTTTCCTCCAAGTTCTTGATGGACGCGTCCAATCTCTGTGTCATCATTTCCTCCAAGTTCTTGATGGACGCGTCCAAACTTTGTGTTATGTTATAGGCACCCATTGTTGCATTCAGTGCTTCTGTTATGTTCTTATGTACTGCAGCTGCTTTGGCATCGACATACGTAATAAATCGATACAACATGTCCATTTCCAATTTATATAATTTTTGATTTATTCTCCCCTCTAAATCTGTCGCGTTATTGCGAATATTTTCAACATTTTTTACACTGACCACAACACCAATTAAACTTAATGTAATAAAAAAATGGCAGTTAAAATACATGTTTATAGTCGCGAGTCACTGGCTGGTATCAACAATGAATTAAATATGTCGCCTCTCCATATCTACATCTACACTACTATTATAAAGAGGAAAGATATGTGTTTTTGTGTCTGTATGTATTTAATAAACTCAAAAACTACTGTGCCGATTTCGAATATCTTAATATAAGTATATAAATTACGCGTCACGTTGTTTGTCCGCGATGGACTCCTAATCTACTTAACCGATTTTAATCAAATTTGTACACCATGTGCAGTCTGATCTAACTTGAAAGATAGGATAGCTTACATCTGAATTTATAGTCGCAATAACAAAAACCTTAGCCACAGCAACGCGTGGCCGTGTCTGCTAGTAGGTATACAATATTGTCCTTCATTAGAAACTCAAGAAGATTCTGCTTTCTTTAGACTATTTGCTATAGAATGCTTAGAAACCGTGGGCTTTTTGAAGTCTAAGTGAAGGAAGTCACGGGAAATGTTTCTACCAGGCCGCTTATCGTAGTTACGCCCCTCAAAGTTCATAATTTTTTATAAAACGGGTACGCTGCGGGTTATCGTAACGATAACAACTAAAATACCGACCAAGTGCGAGTCGGACGCGCTAGACGGGTTCCGTACAGTAGTACCCAACTGATATGGCTTACCGATGTACCTGCGCAGAAGAAGAATTTTCAAAGCGCGGGTAATGCTATTGACCGCTATTGGTCGGCAGCCGCGCCGCCATCTTAGCGATCGCCGCGTGGCATGAGTGAGATGGAACTAACAGCTGCAGTGTATTATGAACCTTATAATAGTGACCTTAGGTTGATTCTAAGTTTTAAGCATTCTTTCGTTAATCTACGGACCATACTTTCTTTTCTGCGTGAACGAAGATTCACGACGCGCCTTATAAGTTGGGTACTACTGTACCATTATCTACACTAATATTACAAAGAGGAAAACTTTGTTTGTTTGGTTGTAATGAATAGGCTCCGAAACTACTGAACCGATTTGAAAAATTCTTCCACTGTTGGGAAGCTATGCTATCCCCGGTACACATAGGCTACCTTTTATCCCGTAAAAATTAATGGTTCCCGCGGGATAGTAGGTAACGCGGGTGAAACCGCGAGGTGCTAGTTTACTTATAAAAACGGCAAAAAAACATGTTTGTTATTAGGGAGCCCCCTTAAATATTTACTTTATTGTACTTTTTACTATTTGCTGTTGTAGTGGCAATAGTAATACGATATCATCTGTGAAAAATTCAACTGTCTAACTATCACGGTTCATGAGATACAGCCTGGTGACAGACAGACGGACGGATAATGGACCCTAGTAAATACGGTCCCGTTTTATCCTTTGGGTACTGTGGGGGGTTCTATCGCAGGTATGTGTTTGTAAACAAAAACACCGATGAACTTTCGTAGTGGACTGTATTTCTTTCTTCATAGTAGTTACAATGTTTTCTTTCTTGAGGCTGGAAGATCTCGGCGCTGTATCGAACCCGAACCCAGATCTTCCGAACCTTCCTATATTTAAACAACTTTTAGCTATGGCGACTGCCACTAAGTCAAAGGGATAATCTACAATTTTATTATACATCATGAAGAGTGACTGAGAACGCGATACACCCGGTGCTCTTCACACATGTGGGAGCGAGACAGACTGTTTGTTTTGGTGCCGTCCCGCTCTCGAGGCTTTCGTACGTAACAGGTACGGAACCCTAAAAATAAGTAGGTAAGTATATAATTATATTTTAAAAGTATATTTACATAAGTAAATACAGTTAAGGTAAATCCAACTGGACAAATACGTTAGAACTTTTAGCTAACTTTGATAACATAAACCGTGTTACCATACAATTTTAAACCATAGATAAAATAGATGTTTATAAAATTTCGTGCCTCAAAATCGACGTCTATCACTCGCGTTGTCTTACTCAAAATCCTGGCATTCCTAATTATTTAACTTGCAAATGTGTTATTGAGTTAGAAAAAGAGAGTTAGACGTCGATTTGTGGTGAAAATATTTAGACTTAACTATCTATCGGTGCCCTAACTTTTTGCGGTAAGTTAACGCGCTCGACTTAGTACGCGACACCGCGCATTTTGTAATTTGTATGAAGATCCTGTACAGCGCCCCTACCGGCGCGTTTATGAACGAAAGATCTTCATACTTACAAAGCGCTAGTTGACGCGTACCATGTCGAGCGCGTAAAAACTCACACTATGCACACTGTTCAACTCTGGTTTCAATCTGGAAACTGGCTATGTATAAAATACGAGCATTCAGATGTCCGAGACAAACGCTTTCTAAGCCCGAATAGAAAACAATCGTGTGCATCCTACTATTTATAAAGACAGAGTAATTAACATGCAGGTGGCGAAATAGATTAATATTAATCTTATCAGTAGATATGCCGCAGCTGTGGACTATTGCAAGTTCGGCTTATCGTGGTCAAGGAATTTAGTAGAGATCGATACGCAGGAATCTCCTATTACTTAAACTTATAGGTATTTATCTAACCTAAGATGTTTATTCTCACATCTCTTTATTTGTACATCTCACTGTATATAATTCCCGCGAAACACATATAATAATACTAGCTGCGCCCCGCGGTTTCACCCGCGTTACACATACGACACCTATAGATATTTGAAAGGTTCGTGCATATTATTGTGTCATCAATGATCATATAGTTGACATCCGCGATACTGCAAAAATACTTTACGATTTATAATATTACGGCTTACACATATGATGTAGATATATTATACTGTGGCGGGCTTTTTTGTAGGACTATTTAAGATAAACATTTCCATCAATAATTACATAATTATGTGCAACTCTAGCGGTTTTGGCAGCGCACGCCAGAATGTAATCGCAAATGGTAGGTTTTTTCCTACGTACTTGACACTTATCGTCATATTTTGGACAATTCACACAATATGTTTATAAATTGTAGCCTTTGTGTTATTCTCATGTATAAGCTATATTATTGTAAAGTTTCATTAAAATCCATTCAGTAGTTTTTACGTGAAAGAGTAACAAACATCCATCCATCCATACTTACAAACTTTCGCGTTTATAATATTAGTAGGATTGTGTACCTACCTATGTTTTTTTGTCTTTTGACTAAATAATTTTTAGGTTGGTTACCTATTCTTACATTGATTTGAATGATCTTTGTGGTAGAGGTAGGTAGGTACATATTTATACATACTCTTAACTCGCAAATAAATATATTCGCAGGCATTTTGTATGAACTCATAGCTAAATAGTTGTTATAGATTATTATAAATAATTTTGATGATTAATATTATCATATCAGTATCGAAAGATAATATCATATCCAGTATTAGTTATCGACTCGCGTTGGAAGCGCTAGTAGTGTTTTTATTTTTATAAAATAAGGAAAAAATGTGGTATTATAAATTATTACTCGTAGGTAAGTATCACACAAGACTATTTGTAGAAATAGCCGAAAGACACCTGGAGGAAATGTCTGCAATAAAATAATTCGAGGCTATATGTACTTACCTACTTATAGTGCCTAAAATCTTTTTGAACAAAAAAAAGTCTAATTCTTCACCTATCTATGCTAGCATTTAAACATTATGTCACGTCATTATGGTCGGAGGTGTCGAACATGCTCAGCCTAGCACGGGGCTCTCGTGCGCTGCCGGAGCACCCCTCTAGGGGTTCGGGACAGATGTCTACTCGCGCGCGGTAGCTAGCCAGGCGCGCTATAGCGCTGCCGCCGAGGGGTGGAGCGATGTGTTTCTTCAGCGGAAGCGAGAGCTGGTTTCATTATTATTTGGCTTTCCCTGCGACTTCACCCCCGCAGACTAAATTTATTGGAATAAAAAGTGGCCCATGTCCTTCTCCAAGGTCCCATAGAATCTATCAAATGTAGAATCTGTCCAATGTAGAATCTGTCATAATATGACATATTATGTAGAATCTGTCCAATGTAGAATCTGTCATATGTAGAATCTGTCCAATGTAGAATCTGTCATAATATGTAGAATCTGTCCAATGTAGAATCTGTCAATTATGTAGACTATGATGTCAAAAGTAGAATCTGTCAAATGTCGACTAAACGATCTATTTCAATGTCAAAACTCATCAAAATTGGTTCACTATTTAAAGACATAGAAAAGTAACAGACATTCTCATTAATATTAGCTCAGAGTAGAGATGAATAGAATTTCTGTCGCCTTACCCCTGTCGGGGTGTCAGAGCCAGTCCCGTGCTAGGCTGAGCATGTTCGCCACCTCCGAACACATCGTCACTTAAGACGTGAGATCGTCGTCAAATGCTAGCCCATCAAGATGCTAGACAAGTTGGAAAGATGTGAAAATCTTAATAAATTTTCTCGACAAATCGACGTCTAACACCCGGTTTCTGAAGCGTCAGCCAACTTTGACTGCAGATTAATTCTATTGCCATCCTTGTTCTTTGTTTAGTGTCAGATAGAGACAACGATAGTTTTAATCTACTGTCAACGCTAACAAACGTTCCAGAAACTGGGGGTAAGCCTCGCTTTTTCTAATTAAATATCAAATTAACAAGTAGGTACCTATAATAATCAGGAATGCCAGGATTGGAGTAAAAAAACGCGAGTGATAAACGTCGATTTTGCCGAACGAAATTTTAAAAAGCTCTGGGGCCTTACCATAACGTCTTATTGCGATCCCAATTGAGGACCTAAACAGAATCGTTTTAGGTACTACTCAGGTATTCGTACCATGACGTGATGTTGTGCGCTCAATTTAGGTCGATTTTAAATCTAAAGGGATTGACGTCTACTTAAATGATATCGAAAGACATGTAGGTACCTATGACTGTTATAAGTAATCTTTTGCGGTAAGGCGGATAGTTTAACTATGATGACATTGCAGGCCTCGTTCTGACGACGCCAGTGCTGGCGCAGTGGGTGTGCACGCAGGACAGCGACTGCTCCGACTTGCAGGGCGGCGTGTGCGCTAGCGGCGCGTGCGGATGCCCCGCCGGCCAGCAGGTGGCGCTAGCGGGCACCGCGTGCGTAGATTGTAGGTGCAGCCATAGATAATTATTTTATTGAAGTAAAACTTCTTTAGGCGGAACTAGAGAGTAACTCAGTTTTTTTTTTCTGACGGAAAAACTATATAATAGTCTATGTAGTTTCCGCTATTTAAAAAAGGTTAGGTGCATTGACATGCAAAGAAGTTTTACTTCAATCGCGCGTAAAGGTTACACGCACACACTTTTTTTATTTTAGTTTTGGCTTCGAGAGATTTGTGCATTTAGCCAGAGTCAAGTAGATACCCGTAGGTCTTTTATATTTTCACAATACAAAAGGCATAGCATTATAGCAATGCAAGCATCAAGTAGGTCGATTATTTACAGTCAAAGTCACGATTCAGTAAAGTGGTGGATGCTATGGACGAGTGTGGGCAAATTATATAACCACAGGGTGCACGAGTACACAGGGTGTAGCGAGTGCGTACGAGAGAGTTACGATTATTTTTTTTTAATTCAGTGTGTTTTAAACCAATGATTAAAAAATCGTAAAACATCGTAATATCTATGCATGAACAAATAGCTAGCCTAATATCATAAAAAGATTATTTTATGGTAAGTATATACCTAATCAGAATGCGCCCTAGGAAAGACAAAAATATTGACTGATTACACGTAGGTACCTAAAGGAAAAGGTCAGATCCGCAGTATTTGCATCACATAATATAAAAACATAAATAATAAATTGTTGAAAAACAAATTCTTGAATAAATTGTTCATAAAAATATTTATTACATAATTTTTTTATGTGTATAGAGACAAAAGAAAACAAGTTAGATTAAGTAAATTAAAAAAAATAACATAATTATAACAAAGGAGGTTTTATTATGTTATGTTCCAGTGGCTCCATACCATACATCGCCGTGTGTAGAGGACCACCAGTGCTCCAGGCTGTCCATGATGTTCCACTGTCGGCGACAGAACGAGACAGAAGGTAAACTCTATGGTGCTTGGAGTAATGTATTTATCAGTCACTTAAATTTTTGATAGGGAAACATTTTTCAAACTCAAACCATAATCAATTACTGTTTAATTTAATTTATCATACTCTATGTTTTTATGATTCTCTTTGCTAACGAGAATTGGCTGTTTGACTTGTAAAAGTGCGATTTAATTGCCTTTTTACAATAAATGCTTTGACTTTGACTTTGACATTGACACTAAATATCAAAACTCTAGGCGAATAAATGACGTTACAGCAAACTTCCCCTCTTTTTGCCCCCATTTCCCCCCTATCGAAAATAGGTCTCGATAAAAAAGCAATAAAAATCACCTTCGTTCACTACGTTCGCTCCATCAAAAAGTAGCCTATGTAGAAGTTCTTAAACTTTCGCGAACTGAATACATGTTAATTAGTATTTAAACGGGTCTAATTCGCGCACAAACGAATATCAAAATATATAATTTTGACATACCTCGACGTTTCGACCAAGTTACATCGGCCGTGGTCACGAGAAGACTGGTGAATGCGGGTATCACCGTCCGGAGCGGCAGGTGTTGTTTCCAACTACCCGCGTTTGATCTTGCAAAACATAATCGTCACGACATACAACACTAACAGTATCCGAAGTCCCACTTGAACATAAGTTGCGCCGTACACACTTGCTAATTACTGGATTCCATGATCCAGACAACCTAAACCCATCTTCCCGATTGTATGTAGTAGATTGATTGAGTAGCCTATGTGTTTATCCAGGTTGTTAACAAATATGTCCAGCTGTTTCAGCGTAACGAAGCAACAAACATGCAAACACACTCGTAAACTATCGCGTTTTTTAGGGTTTCGTACCCAAAGGGTAAACCGAGACCCTATTACTAAAGCTCCGTTGTCCGTCCGTCCGTCCGTCTGTCCGTCTGTCCCCAGGCTGTATCTCATGAACCGTGATAGTTAGACAGTTGAAATTTTCACAGATGATGCATTTATGTTGCCGCTATAACAACAAATACAAAATAAAAACAGAAAAATATATTTTGGGGGCTCCCCCACACACAACAAACATTATGTTTTTGCCGTTTTTATACTTAGATAATGGCACGGAACCCTGCGTACGCGAGTCCGACTCACACATGACCGGTTTTAGTAGGGTTAACAAAGATTTTTTATTTTTATTTGTTTAAAAAAAAACTGTTTCCTCGGCTGGTCGACGCCGCTGGTGACAAGAGGGCTGGCTCTTATCTCGCACAGAGAATAGCCATTGCTATTCAGCGAGGTAATGCAGCCAGTGTTCTTGGTACCATGCCACATGGACACCCAGTTTTGTTAGATTTGTAAGGTTTATTTTAAGCTAGTTTTAGTTTTTTTAATTTTATTTTATTTATATTTATTAGAGTAAAATTATTTTATTTTTTCCTTTATGTAAAAAATCATATTATTATTTAAAAAAAACTATTTAGTAGAGGTAACAAAGAAATGTTGACAGCCGGCGCCTGCGCCTGCCAGCCAGGGTTCCACTACTTCCTCGGTCGGTGCTGGCCAGCCGTGGACTACGGCAGCCCCTGCTCCCGCGGCGAGGAGTGCGTCGGCACCCCACGAAACCCCTACAGCATGAGGTGCGCCGGGACCTGCGCCTGCGCCGACGGGTACTACGAGCGGCAGAGGGGCGAGTGCAGGCAGATTGGTTATGGTAAGTGTTTTTTTTTAATGGCACATTTTTCGCTTTTGCACAGTGCCCTGAGTACGAGTTTTTACTAGCTCGACATAGTACGCGTCAACTAGCTCTTTGTACGAAGATTTTTCGTTCATAAACGCGCCGGTAGGGGCGCTGTGCAGGATCTTCGTACAACAGCGCTAGTTGACGCGTACTATGTCGAGCTAGTAAACACTCATACTAGGGGTGCAGTCTTAGTTAAAGCGAGATAGCATGATCGGGTTTTGTATGACATTTGACCTTGTTGTCTCTCTCTCTTCCGTGGCTTTGAGCGCCTTTTGAGTGGTACGGAGTGTCCACCCTACAGGGAGGGACTACGACACGAGAAATGTTTACTTCCCAGTATCCCCGTCCCCGAATCTACGTTACGGGGACATGGCGTACGGGGACAAGGAATAGGGGGCATATAAGGGATGACTAATTATTTTCAATGAACATTCCAGCCGTCGGCGATGGCTGCGTGGTTTCTGAGGACTGTCGCTTTCAGAACGGCGAGTGCGACATCGACACGCGGCGATGCGTTTTAAATTCAGGTAAGTGATTTCCTGGAGATAACGTCCGCCTTGCAAGCAGCGGGTTACAAGTTCGAATCCTAGTGCGCGCGTGATTCTTGCTGTTCCAAATTATCACTCGCATTCCGGCAAGAAAACATCGTGAGAAAACTCATATCTCGTATTATACGCTTAGGTACTTAGCTGAAAATTGTGGCGATCCACCAACCTGCACAGTGCCCCGTAGGTGGATTTGGCCTCAATCCTCAAGAAAGGCGAAAACCAGGCCCAGCAGTGGACGGATATGGGTTGGGATGACAGAGCTGTTATTTGCCTTTCAGCATCCAGAACCCTCCAAGCTGCCGCACCACCTGCCGCCGCCTTGTCAGCTGTCAATGTCAGTGTGACAGCTTTCAATGTCAGTGTGACAGCTGTCAGACATGTCAGATCGCACGGCGTGGCGTGCGGCGCGACCGTGGCGTGCTCGCCGCCGTTCGAGTGCTCGACTTTCGGCGCTTGTGTGTGTCCTATAGGATACTATCTGAGTGATGACGGCCTTCAGTGCAATGCAGGTATTAAAAATAAATAATTAAAAAATTGGCGACGCAAAAATAAGTATAAACATATTTTGGATTTTATGTAGGTGTTATAATATTATTATGATTGATACACTCATTATGACATAGACAAAGGAACTACCTAAGGACGGTGGCAAAGCGTGACTGCATGAGATATATAGATAGATAGATATACGACCATAGACGAAGTATCAAAAATCTTAATATACGACAACGACGACATGTTGACGTCAAAACGTCAAACATTTTGAATATACGACAATGACGTCATGTTTACGTCAAATCGTCAAATATTTCGCAGTAAGAGGTGCTAATAGTGTTGCTCTGTCCTTTTCGTCACGAGTCATATTTCGATATTCTTCTTCCTGTGGGAAAGAGACCCACACCAGCTGTCTCCGTCTACGGCATATAGTGTGGATCTCGGTAAAATAGCGGCTACTCAATCTGTTGTTTTCAAAAACCTACTTCATGCTCTTAAAAATAACAACTTTTAAAAATAACTAATAATCTCTTAGCAACTGTTTATAATGTTTTTTAATTGTACGTAATTAATTTGGTGTAATTATTATTTGGTCGACAGAGCTCGGGTCCCGTGCGACGGACGCGCAGTGCGTGGGTCTACTCGCGGAAGTCATCGGCGGCGTCTGCACATGCCCACCTAACTTTTTCTTCGAAGAAAGCATGAGAGATTGCATCAAAGGTAACATTAAAATTAAATAACACTAGCTGTTACTCCGTGCGGAAACTGTCTATCACGGTTCATGAGATACAGCCTGGTGACAGACGGACAGACGGACGGACAGCGCAGCCTAGCAATAGGGTCCCGTTTTACTAAAAAAATTAGCTATTTCAAGAATAAATGTCAGTATTCTATCAGTAGTTAGTTCGTTCGTTATGTTTCTGAGCTAAATTTATAGGTATGTGAAGTACTTATCTACCGTGATTGCATAGGATACAAGGATAAAATTATACTTAGGTACATATTAGAACAAAAAGTCCAGAAATCCCCTGCGCAGGGGATACTGCCAAGGGATTTCTGGAATAAGCCATTTTAAATATCAGAAGTACCAGAATTTCAAAAAACACAATGCGGCCGTATATCTTGTGCCATCCGGGGATTTCTGGACTGTTTGCCCATTTTTCCCCCCAGTTTTCCCATACACAGGGGAAAAATGGACAAAAAGTCCAGAAATCCCCTCGCAGTATCCCCTGCGAGGGGATTTCTAGAACAAGCCGCCCTTGTTCCAGTGACTCGGCGCATCACCGACTCGTGCGTGTCCGACGGGAACTGCCACACGTTCGGCGCGGCGGCGCGCTGTGGGCCGCCGCTGGAGCCCTGGGGGCTCCGCGCGTGCGAGTGCGACGCCGCCCTCGCCGTGTGGGACGACGCCCGCCAGATGTGCAGGCTCTTCGCCGGTGAAACTTTTTATTTTTTGTTTTATTCTGGCTTCGCACGGTTTGTGCGTTTAGCCAGTGTCAAGTAGGTATACCTACTAGGTAGGTGCCCTACTTATTTCAAGTTTTACCTACATAAATTTCACAATAAGATAATCTTAGCATTGTTATGTAGCATTCGTCGTGATCAAGAGCCAAGTAAATTTACAGTCAAAGTCGCGATTCAGAAAAGTGGTGGATGCTTTACTGAAACATCATGGGAGTTTTGGAAAAATAGGCAAATAATTTTGGTTTAAATCATTTGCACACACTCGTGTACGTTAACGAATGAGAAAATAATAGAAAACCAATAATCTTTCGGATTTCCGCCAAAACTCACCAGCTTGTTTTTAATTTCAACTTTTGGCTGCATGCTTCTCGTGCATTCAGCCAGTGCCAAGTGAACATTTTAATTTTTGTCGTCACTTCGCCAGGTATCGGCGAGCCGTGCGCGGTGGACAGCGACTGCCTCGCGGGCGAACTGGAGATCCGGTGCGTGGCGGGGCAGTGCGCCTGCCCCGCGGGGCTGGTGCCTGCCGCCGGACTCTGCCTCACCACCGGCCTCGGTGAGTCGCACGACTTATTGTCGCGCGTAACAAAACATTGCCTGCCTTCGGCAGTCGGTTAAAAGTATAGGTAGGTACTCATAGTAGTTACAGTGCTAGCTTTGTGAAGTTGTGTTAAAACTTAGGTTAAGTTAATCCAGTTAAACCTATCTACCAGTCATCAAAATCTGTCCAGCCGTTTTGGCGTGATTGAAACGAAAATAATTATTTCAATCGAGTTTTGACTGAATCTAACCAGAATTAAGTAACAAAAGTAAGTATACGCCATATTAAAGCACAATGGTAACATTAAAACACGACAAAATGTCACATTTAAAAGCAAGTCGCACGACAAAAAGTCGCATGACAGAAAGTCACACGACAAAAAATCACAAGACACATGTCAATGTTAAGTGTCGCAATTATAAACAAGTCGCACGACAAAAAATCGCAAGACAGATATCAATTTAAAGTTCTTGCGCGCAGCTATCGGTGACACGTGCCAGGCGAGCGCGGAGTGCACGGCGACGGCTAACACCGTGTGCGTCGACAGCCGCTGCTCGTGCGATGGCGGATACCAAGAAGAAGATGGGTTATGCGCACCTAGTGAGTACTGAATACTGAGTTTTAAACCATTGTGATAAGGTTTATTTTTACATGTCACTTTTTTATTGTTGATAATGTCTTATATAATAAAAGAAGTGACATGTAAAAATAAACCTTATCACAATGACCTAAAATTCTGTTTTAAACGCGACAAAAACCTGCTCCGAACCAGTATGTGTGAACGGACCCTAACGGTCTTACCACAAAAGATTTAAACCAGAGTTGAACAGATGAGTCTAAATATTTTCTCCACAAATCTACGTCCAAGCCTCGCTTTTCTAACTCAATAACAATTTCACAAGTAAAATAAATAGGAAAACCAGGACTGCGTAAGAAAAGCGAGTTATAGACGTCGATTTTGTGGAACAAAATTTTACAAAATCAACGTCACATTTTCGGATTCCCGCCAAAACTGCACGATGCTGTTTTTTTTTGTTTTAGTAATGGCTTCGCACGGTTTGTGCATATAGCCAGTGTCAAGTATTTTATTATGATAAGTATTTCTTCAAGTCACAGCAATATAGCATTCGTGGTCAAGTAGTCAAGTCAATTATTTACATCGTCAGTCACGATTCCATAAAGTAGTGGATGCTTTACTGAAACATCCTGGGAGTTTTGGAAAAAATACGAAATGACACGTTTTTTGAGTTTATATCATTCGCCTACACTCGTGCACGTTAACGAACACTTAATGGATAATATTCCACCAATATTACACATTAATACGCGAAGAAACACAAGTTTGAGCTAATAATACAAAACCAACAACGCCTCACTATCGGATTCCCGCCAAAACTCCACGATGATGTTGATAATGACTATACACACTGTTGACAGTTATCGGCGGAACATGTACTGTCGACAACGACTGCGTCATCGAGGACACGGTTTGCGCCGACGACACGGATACTTGCCAGTGTCGCGGCGGGTACGTGGCGCACGACGAACTGTGCTGGCCGGGTAAGTCGACTACCTAGTAACGTCGATGACTACCCTGACGAACGTCAACGTTGATGACGTCGATCCTGACACCGACGTTGACCATGTCGGCGCTGACGCTGACGATGCTGATGATGAAGACATTGACCGACATTGACAAAATCTAAATAAAAGCTTAGAACGGATTTTAAATTTACAAAAAGTTTACTACTCGTATAGGTACCGATTATAATATTATTATGTAGCGAAATTGTTTTGTACTACCTACTTAAAGTTTACGTAGTAGTTTATACGTAGTAAGTGTGTGTGTGTAACCTTTACGCGCGATTAAAGTAAAACTTCTTTTCCGCTATTATTGTTCCGCTATTTAAAAAAGGTTACATTGACATGGCAATGTAACCTTTTTTAAACAGCGGAAACTACACAGACTATGTCAATGTAACCTTTTTTAAATAGCGGAAACTACACAGACTAATAGTAAGCGTTACTTCCGTCAGAAAAAAATTCTGAGTTACTCCCTAGTCGCGCCTAAAGAAGTTTTACTTCAAAAAAGAGTTAATAAGTATCGTTTGTTGTCTAGTGTCGACCGGCTTCGGAGCGGCTTGCAACGTGTCACGCCAGTGCGTCGACACCCTGGGGGCGGCCGGTGTCTGCTCCGACGGCGAGTGCGCGTGCGCCAGCGCTTACCATCACCGCGATGACAGCTGCTGGCCCATCACCGGTGAGTGTCCCGAGTGTCCGTAGCGTACACTTAAGGGCCGTATTAATAAATGAACCTCAATAGCGCTACCAAGTGCGCTACCAGCTGAACCACACTCAAAATGTAATCTGCATCTTGAGATCGTTGCTATTTAATAAATGGGTATTGTGATGTAGCACTGGCTACTAGATACTGTCTTGTATGTGTCAATTGTGTCATAATCGGATAGCACTTAACCGCTGAGTGTCATTTATTAATTTGCCAGATATCATGTGAGTTTCTGTTCCTAATCTACAACTTAGGATGTATTAATAGATAGAACAAAACTTCAAGTGCACACTGAAGAGAACTCTCAGAGCTGAGTTTGATTTATGAATACGGGCCAGACGCATAAGCGCGACGGTGACAGCGCGCGCGCACGCACACTGCGATTACCGCGGCTGTGTAGTGCCGTGTACGGATAGGGAAGCGCGTCTGTGTGCGTGTCGCTACTGTGAGAGCATGCGCGCACGCACACTACCACGGCGTACGTAGGTAGGTACAGTAGTACCCAACTGATATGGCTTACCGATGTACCTGCGCAGAAGATGAATTTTCAAAGCGCGGGAAATGCTATTGACCGCTATTAGTCGGCAGCCGCCGCCATCTTAGCGAGCTTAGAGTGAGATGGAACTAACAGCTGCAGTGTATTATGAATCTTATAATAGTGATCTTAGGTTGATTGTAAGTTTTAAGCATTCTTTCGTTAATCTTCGGACCATACTTTCTTTTCTGCGCGAACGAAGATTCACGACGCGCCTTATAAGTTGGGTACTAGTTGTATACTACTTACAACGGGTACAACCGTAGCCGAACAGTCTTCGTGAAATAGAGCTTGAGCTTACCAAAGAATTAGTTATTATTAGTTAATTACCACCATGGCACACTCGACAAACATTGTAGGTACCACCTCTACACTCTATCGGCAGTCGGGTAAACATAACTTTTATTATAACAAATAGGAATTGTATAATAATAAGTAGGTTATACGTAAAACTAATAAAATTATAAAGTTATAGTAAGTTTATTTATCTAAAAACTTCATACAAAAGGAAGCTTAGTCTAATACCTAACCTACTTATAGTTTTATTGTACCTATTGTTTAATAAGATTATATAATTATGTATTTTATTCATTTATTATAAATTGTATTTATTTAATGTTAAGCAATAGGCATAATATTATTGGTACCTATTTATAATATAAAAACCTTATTTCTGTAATTATCAGTTATATGTATACAATTCATAATTTGTCTATTTGTCCTCCCAAAGGTTGTTTTTGCATGATGCCCCCCCCCCCTCCTCCCCCACGATTATGAAAAAAAGAATCATGACCCCCCCCCCCCCCCCCCCCCCCTACCCTATATTTTTCTTCAGCGCACTTTCGTTCATCACGGTCCATTGTCATTGACAGGTAGGTATTTTGAGGCATTGTTTTATTTAATTTCAAGCGCGTGATAGAACCAAATAGTGGTAGAGCGTAGTAGTTAGTTCGGCCGATTGGAACTAGGTGGCGCGACTAAATCTGTATGTAAGTGTTTAATTAACAATGATAAGTAATTAGAATACAATATCCGAATACTTCATGCCCCCCTAAGATCTCTACGCCTCTCAGGGAGGCACGCCCCACAGGTTGGGAAGTTCTGATCTAGAGAATATATGAGTTAGAATCCTCTAATTGCATGCAAATGATGCAGAGTAACTTGCAATGTTATACAATGGACCATATAATAACATATTTTAATGTAAGAATTTAATGAAGAAGTAAGAATGTAAGAATTTTTAATGCAAGTATTTTAATGTGAGAAATGTTTCCATTATAATAACACATATTGGATTCCTAATGCTTCTCTCCAGTATAGGTATCTTTTAATGTCCTCATATCACTTGAGTGACCACATAAAAATGTATAATCACACACTCCAGTGAGAATTTTCATATTATACAGGGTGTATCGGCAAGGTGTAGTAATATTGAAATGTGGGTATGTGTACCTGGTGATGAATCATTTGCCAGGGTACTAAAACCTGAAATCGATAATCGATTTTTTCACTCAAATTGACAAAATAACTAAATATTACAACCCTAACATGATACGGATGACGTCACGTTACGCGGGTCACACAACGCTTGCGCGATGCAGGATTTCTTAGAAACGGCCCTGGCGCCATCTAGTAATTTTTGGTGGAACTTTTACCACAACTTTACTTCTACACCTAGTTTTGTTTGAGTAATGCCGCCGGCTAGAGGTGTACAGTCTTACCCAACTTATATGGTGCGTCGTGAATCTTCGTTCGCGCAGAAAATAAAGTATGGTCCGAAGATTAACGAAAGAATGAATAACACTTACAATCAACCTAAGATCACTATTATAAGGTTCATAATACACTGCAGCTGTTAGTTCCATCTCACTCATGCCACGCGGCGATCGCTAAGATGGCGGGGCGGCTGCCGACCAATAGCGGTCAATAGCATTTCCCGCGCTTTGAAAATTCATCTTCTGCGCAGGTAGAACTGCGATGTGCAACAGCTGCAGTGTATTATGAACCTTATAATAGTGATCTTAGGTTGATTGTAAGTGTTAAGCATTCTTTCGTTAATCTTCGGACCATACTTTATTTTCTGCGCGAACGAAGATTCACGACGCACCATATAAGTTGGGTAAGACTGTACATGTTAGCCTATGCCTCAAGTTCACTGACATTGCCCAGCTGATAACTAGGGTTGAACGATGGTTAGTTTTGCAGTAAACTTTGACGTGTAATAATTCATTACCGTAACTACTTACAGATTTATAGTACCTCCAGACTACTTCGAAATATGTATGTGTATGCGTGGTTTCAGTATTACTACACCTTGCTGTTACACCTTGTATAGTTATTTAATTAACTTAGTTGTGTACATTTTAATTAAAATTAAATGGGTCTAAATTGTGCACATACTTAAATCAATATAATTATATAATTATGACATACCTACCTCGACGTTTCATTTATTCACATTTTTTGTGTATTTCTTTGTTTAAATTTGACTCGATATAAATTGCATTCATATTCTTTCCCAGTCATGTTGTGTTATACCACTTTGTCTTGCAACTTTACAATCACATACATACTGCATTTCTATGAATTCTCTCTGTTGTGTTTCTTTAAGTGTTTTTTTAGATTAGACGATGTTATATATTTATTATCGCACACACTGCATTTGAATGGTTTCTCTCCTGTGTGTATCTTCATATGTTTTGTTAAATCACCATTATCTACACTTTTATAATCACACACACTGCATTCATACGGCTTTTCTCCGGTATGCATTCTGTTATGTCGCAACATACTATGCAACATTAGACATTTGTAATCGCATGTATTGCACTTATACGGCTTGTCTCCAGTGTGAATTTTCATATGACGTTTTAAAGCGAAACGTTGCGTAAATTTTGTATCGCATACATTGCACGGATATGGTTTCACAGCTATGTGTGTTCTCAAATGATTTTTTAAATGAACTGACGTTCTACATTTAACATCGCACATGCTACATTCATACGGTTTCTCTCCCGTGTGTATTCTTTTATGATTATTCAAATAACCTATCGTTGTACATTTATAATCACACACATTGCATTCATAAGGTTTCTCTCCAGTATGAGTTCTCTTATGGTTTTTCAATTGAACTGACCCTGCAAATTTATAATCACACATATTGCATTCATACGGCTTCTCTCCAGTATGGATCTTTACATGTGACCTCAGATTACTTGGGTGTTTACATTTATAATCACACATACTGCATTCATAAGGCTTCTCGCCAGTATGAGTTCTTTCATGTGCCTTTAAACTGCTACAGTTAGTACTTTTAAAATCACACATACTACATTCATATGGTTTCTCTCCAGTATGACTTCTTTTGTGTATCTTCATATGACCCGCCACTTTACACTTATAATCACACATATCGCATTCATAAGGCTTCTCGCCAGTATGGGTTCTATTATGTATCGTCAAATTACTTGGACGTGAACACTTATAATCACACATACTGCATTGATATGATTTCTTTCCCGTGTGTATTGTCATATGTTTTTTTACATCACTTTTAACTGCACATTTATAATCACACATACTGCACTTATATTGCTTCTCTACCATGTGAATTTTCATATGTAGTTTTAAATTACTCTTTTGTGTACATTTTTTACCGCATAAATCACATTCGTATAGCTTCTCTGCAATGTGAGTTTTTTTATGTTGCCTTAAATCCTGTGAATTTACACATTCATATTCACACATATCGCATTTGGGCATTGTCTCGGTTGTGTTTTAACAATTCGGGTTTTGTATTGAATATTTTACTTTAAAACCACTTGTCTTGCCGCAATAAAGTTGTTTCTGAGAACAATAACTGAAGTTATTTAACTTTAACTTCAACTGTGTTTATGTTTGAAGTGTCATAGGATGCGGACTGCAATTACCAATAATCAGGCAAATGAAGGAGTCGGTCGAAATTGTCTAGTAACAGTGAGCAAAGAACTCAGCCAGCTGTCACTTATTTTGAGGACTGTAGCCTCAACTGTTGCAATGTCGCTTCTGTGGTTAGAGACCGCCGCGACTCCACCAGTCGAGCTTGGGTCGTGCGTGGGAGGCGTTCGATACGTACCTATGCCGGGCAAACAACTCTCATGAAGGCACACTGAAACAAACATGAAACAGTCTATTAATAACATTAACAATACAAGAGCACATAAGGATTCTTGTTTGAAACAAACAATACAACTATTTATAAAGTACCTAACTAAAGCCGAGCCCTGCATACAACAAACAAGACAAGTAATAATATTACCTACATACGCATCTTCATTCAACTCACAGAACAATGATTTTTCAGGGGGATAATAGAATAGGTCTCATAAATAAGTATTATTTCTTCAACTGCACAACTTTATTGGCTCAGTTTCCTATTTTAACGTGTGGAGTGGAAGCAAAATACTTAAAAAAAAAATCAAACTGATTTCATGCAACGGCGGAATTATTTTACGAAGTACGAAGCGCACGCACACACTGACTGAAGTGACTAGTGAGTGACACAAGTGAGTGAGTGAGTGACAGACTAGTGTACGTTAAACATCGATAGTCTATCGATAGTATCGATAGTTTTTTACTATCGTTAATATCGATAATTATTTTCTACTATCGATCTACTATTTTCCATAAACTTTACCTTTGATTTTAACTATAGATAGTTTTTTACTATCGATAATTTTCTACTATCGAACTACTATTTTTCATTATAGGCAAAGTTGGAGCAAAACTATCGATAGTGTCGATAAAAATCCATAGTTTTTGGCAAACTATCGATAACAATCGAAAATCAAAACTATCGATGTTTAACGTACTCTATGACAGACTGACGTCAAGTGACGTCTGACACAGACATCCACAGATTATAAGTTTTTTTACTTTAATTATGGCTTCGCACCACGGTTTGCGCATTTAGCCAGTGAAAAGTATTGTATTGTTTATGCATTTGTTATTATAACAACAGGAAAGTCATAGCATTAAAGCAATCCTCGTGGTCACGTCAATTATTTACATAGTCAAAGTCACGATTCAGTAAAGTTAATAAAGTGGTGGATGCTTTACTGAAACTTCCTGGTAGTTTTGGAAAGATTTAATGTGTATTAAATTTATCCGATTTATCAATATTGCAGCATAGATGTGTCATTTTCTGGTTTTCGCTTTTGTCAATTCAGTCTATTTCTGATACTACGTCTATGAACATAACCCTATCACATGCCGACTATTAAATACCGATATTTTTGAGGTATTGATATAAAAATACCGATACTTTCTGTACTTTGATATCGTTATAGTATTGCAACACCATAATATCTGTACCAACTTATGTACTGGATATCGGTATTGATATACCTACATAACGCTAACGCAGATGGGGCAGTAGCGTTTATAATAATTATGTTTTATTTCACGAAGTCCGCTCAGCCGCGGCTGTAGTAGTGCCGAGTACGGATAAAGAAGCGTGTCTGTGTGCGTGTCTGTGTGCGTGTCACGACTGTATAAGTGCGCGCGCGCACACACACTATAACAGCCGCGGCTGTAGTTAGTAGTACCGTGTACGGATAGAGATGCGTGTCTGTATGCGTGTCACGACTATGAAAGCGCGAGGGCACGCACACTACTACGACGCGCGTACGTCACTACGTTACGTACAGTATAGTACCCAAGTTATATGGCGCGTCGTGAATCTTCGTTCGCGTAGAAAAGAAAGTATGGTCCGAAGATTAACGAAAGAATGCTTAAAACTTACAATCAACCTAAGATCACTATTATAAGTTTCATAATACACTGCAGCTGTTAGTTCCATCTCACTCATGCCACGCGGCGATCGCTAAGGTGGCGGCGGCTGCCGACCAATAGCGGTCAATAGCATTTCTCGCGCTTTGAAAATTCATCTTCTGCGCAGGTACATCGGTAAGCCATATCAGTTGGGTACTAGTATACAACCGTAACCGAGCGGTCTTCGTGAAATAGCATACACAGAAGTTGTTCCTTCCCCAGGGCTGTTCGAGGCCTGCAGCCGGTCCAGCCAATGCTTTCTGGAGACCAGCTCGGACATGGTCGTCTGCCGGAACAGCGTGTGTCAATGCGACTTTCGGTATCCATACAGTGAACAACTACACACATGCAGTAAGTGTCCTCATTTATATACCGGACTGACAAAACTATGGTGGAGTTTTTGCTCCACTGAGTAGGTCCCAGGGATTCTCAACCAGTGAGGCGCGCCCCACTTGGGGGGCGTGGGGTGATTCATAGGGGGGCGTAACGGCTTCATTTGTATGTACAGTAGATAATCTATTTTAGATTTTCATGAAAAATAAATCCCTTTTTGATTGATATTATATTGACATAGGTAATAATATATAGCTAATAATTACCAACATATTTCATATTATCTATGACACTTTCCAGACATTTTAGGTAGGTAGGTACACCTATCACCTCTAGGCTCTACACTCTATCGGCAGTGGAGTAGTAAACAACTTTTATAAAAATATATTAATATACTTAGATATAATTTAGTAGGATAAACTAGATAGCTAATAATAATAAAATTATAGGTAAATAAAAAACTACCTAAGTTTACTTAGCCAAACACTTTATATAAAGGGAGCTTAGTATGGTATACTTACATAACGTCGTTTAAATAATATACATACCTATTGTATTTTATTTTTCTCATTGTTTTTTTTCAGTCTCTCACTCCTCGGCGTCGACGATAGCGGCGAGCGTATCGATCGTCTGGATAGCTTTAATTTACCTTATATTTAGCTAAGAATATAATAATATGAATTATTACTTTTATACCATCTAATTATAGGTAACTACCTCTTGCTTCCTCGACACTTAATCATAACGTGTTCACGAGGAAAGAGGTGCAAAGTTTAAAATTATTACAAATATTTTTAGTATAAATAATGTTATGTAGTATGTATAATAGTTTCATAAGAAATAATAATATTTATCACTAAAATTAATTACTTACATAGGTAATTAAATAAGCAATTTCACAAAATATGTACCTAGTTTAGTATCAAAACTTTACCTACTTTTCATGAAGAACTTTTAAAGTTACCAAAGTAAATATCCAAGTAGGTATAGTAGTACCCAACTGATATTATGGCTTACCGATGTACCTGCGCAGAAGATGAATTTTCAAAGCGCGGGAAATGCTATTGACCGCTATTGGTCGGCAGCCGCCGCCATCTTAACGATCGCCGCGTGGCATGAGTGAGATGGAACTAACAGCTGCAGTGTATTATGAACCTTATAATAGTGAGCTTAGGTTGATTGTAAGTTTTAAGCATTCTTTCGTTAATCTTCGGACCATACTTTCTTTTCTGCGCGAACGAAGATTCACGACGCGCCATATAAGTTGGGTACTAGTATACGTACCTATGTATGTAGGTATGGTAATCTTATTAAGCCCTTATTTCATTGTACAGTATTTAGGCTGCGGTATTTAGTCGCCACGGTGTGCCGCTATTCACCGCTCGCTATTACACTGCGGCGGACGTCGTCGTGGGTGGACGTCATGGATGCTTTCAAAGCACCACATGTTCATGCTTTTGCATGTGTTCATCCCAGATGCCACGCACACACAGACACGCGCGCGTGGCAAACCTGTTCTGTGTGCCTAGTGTGAGTTTTGCCAATTTCTGTACGAGCTCGATCCGGTTAGGGTAAACTTGAAATTGTATGGAATAAGAGCAGCGCCATCTACTGACTGACTGATACTAGATGGCGGTGCTCTTATTTTCAAGTTTACGCTAACCGGACCGAGCACGTAAAGAAACTGTCAAAACTCACACTAGGCACACTGCAAGGCGAGCGCCGCTAGCTTGCACAGCGACACACGCCCGCCACTTCACCCCAATACACACTACCAACTAAGCACGTCCTATACCTACATATCGATATTGAGCTATTGTAAATCACATTATACAGTTGATTCAAAGTTGGAGTGTTCTTATTTTAATCAGAAGCCGCTACCTGCTAGGTGGATTCTAAGGTTCCTCACCACATATTTGCCGTTTCCGACCCTTTGAACGAGATACCATGATTGAATGCGTATATCTAAGTATAATATCGGTACAACATTGAAAACGAGTCGTCTTTTCAGCTAGCCGGTCTGGACGACTCGCTATATTATTATATTGTGTGCTTGCCCTATGACGCATGAAGCGCTGTCAAGGGATGGAACACCTAGCAAAAGTAAACCATTGGGGGGTAGGCGGGTTTCCTTGACAGTAAAACATGGACTGTTAACAAAGACAGCGTTACATAATCAGGTATTACTACGGGTTGCTTAGGGCTGCTATGTATTCAACTCCTATACTTAATATATGCTTATGAACTACACGGGTCGGACGAGAGGGCGCGACGGACCCTGGGAACGGTATGATCGCGGCGGGGCCTCAAGCAGGGACGCGACGGTCTGCGAGTAACCGTGCGGCTACGGTCCGCGCGCGGCGGCTGAGCGGTACGTCGGGAGATCTGGTTAGTCCTGACTTGAGTTAGCCCGGCCGTGGATGGTGAATGCCAAAACGACCCCATCTCGCCCCACTCCAGGCGGATCGACGGCTCACGGGGGGGTTTTAGTGGGTTCAAGTCCCACACGCCCCCCTTCCGCCACCCCCGTGGCGGAAGGGGATAGTGCGAAGGCATTTCCCCCCTCAAAAAAAAAAAAAAAGCCCGGCTGCAGCCGGTCTCACAGACTAATTAGTCTGGCCAACGTGACTTTCTCTTATTGCACTGCGCGGTGACTAAATACCGCAGCCTAAATACTGTTTAATGAAAACAGTGCTATTGGAGACTAACTCGACAACGACAAGGCTCTTTGGGCGCGTAAGTGAGTGATAGTACAGGGAGAGTGCTGTAGCCAATCTGTATGCAGTTCATGTCAGTGTTACAAGAGAAGGGTGTTAGTTCCGATTTTGGCTACGCGCCATAAGATACTTGTCGCATTATAAGTAAGTACCGTGCATCTACCGTGCGTGCCACTAGGCACCTTCATGGAATACCTGCACCTTATATTTTGATGTCTTATCTGCCAATAGCGACATCTATCGAGCTAGTTGGAACTATGTTTTTATTCCTAACTAGCTGACCCGACAGACGTTGTCCTGTCATTGTCTCTATGGGAAAAAGCTTCCTCTCCTTTTATCTCTCTCCCTCTATATCCATCTCTTTCAGATTTTTCCCAGAATTATTGACAGGTGTCAACTGTACAACCCAATTTTATTAGACATATTATTAATTTCCCAGTTTCAATTTTTTTCCTGTGGTAACGGGATAAATAGTATCCTATATCCTTCTCCTGGTTCTCAATCGGTTCAACCATTCTTGAGTTATAAGTAGTATAACTAACACGACTTTTTTTATTAATATAGATTTGAAAATTAATTACGCTTCTCTACAGTATGTGTTCTTCTAATATGCACTTTCAGATTACTTAAACGTATACATTTATAATCACACATACTGCATTTATATAGTTTTTCTCTGGTGTGTGTTCTTATATGCGTTTTTAGATGTGACGTTGTTCTAAATTTATGATCGCACATACTGCACTCATATGGTTTCTCACCCGTGTGTATTCTTTTATGTTCCTTCAAATAACCTGACCTTGTACATTTATATCCACACACGTCACATTCGTAAGGTTTCTCTCCAGTATGAGTTCTTTTATGCATTGTCAAATGACTCGTCTCTCTACATTTATAATCACACATATTGCATTCATAAGGCTTCTCTCCAGTATGGATTCTTCTATGTGATGTCAGATTAGTTGAGTGTGCACATTTAAAATCACACATACTGCATTCAAATGGTTTCACTCCCGTGTGTGTTAAAATATGTTTTGTTATAATATAATCCTTATTTGCACTTTGATAATCACACATACTGCACTTATATGGTTTCTCCCCAGTGTGTATACTTAAATGTCTTTTTAGAATACTTTTCCATTTACATTTATATCCACACACATCACATTCGTAAGGCTTCTTTCCAGTATGGGTTCTTAAGTGTTTTGTCAGATTATTTGAGCGTTCACATTTAAAATCACACATACTGCATTCAAATCGTTTCGCTCCTGTGTGTTTCATAATATGTTTTGTCATATAATCTTTACATGCACTTCGATAATCACACATACTGCACTTATATGGTTTCTCCCCAGTGTGTATACTTAAATGTCTTTTTAGATTACTTTTCCATGTACATTTATATCCACACACATCACATTTGTAAGGTTTATCTTCAGTATGAGATCTTTTATTCATTGTCAAATGACTCCCTTCTCTGTGTTTATAATCACACATATTGCTTTTATATTACTTCTCTCCAGTGTGAATTTTCATATGCAGTTTTAAATTACTCAGTTGTGTACATTTGATACCGCATAAATCACATCCAGGTAGCTTCCCTGCAAGGTGAGATTTTTACCTTAAATCCCATGCCGTTACTAAATTCATATCCACAAATATATAGAGGTAGGTAGGTATCTATTGAATATTTTACTTTTCTACCACTCGTCTTTTGTGCTATGGTTGTTCCTGAGAACAATAACTGAAGTTATTTAACTTCTACTTCAACTGTGTTTGTTTCAAGTGTTGTTATATGAGGTGAGGATGGACTACCAATTGCCAATAATCAGACAAGTGACGGATTCATTTGAAATTGACTGGCAAATTAATCATGTGTCACTTGTTTTGAGAAGGACTGTAACCTCAACTGTGGTATAAATAATGTGGTGTCTGTGGTAAGACCGCCGCAACTTACCAGTCGTGTACGGATGGTCTGCCGACCGTGGGTCGGGCGCGGGAGGAGTTCAATATTGCCAGGTATACAACTCTCATGAAGGCACACTGAAAAGAACATGAAACAGTATATTACTAACACTAATGCTGAGGCCAAACGTATCGTGATATCCCATTGACTATCCCGTTGTGTGACGTCAATTCGACGTTCGCCATAAGTGTAGGGACATAATCGGGATATGGCATTGGCATTGCCGTTGAATATCCCGAGTTTTTACGTTCACTTGTTTTTGGATTTTGGTTCATTTGGTACCTATTTGGCCGTTAACGATATCGATACGTGTGGCCCATGCTTAGCAATACAAGAGAACTTACGGATTCTTGTTTGAAACAAACATTATAATACATACCTATTACCTATTCATAATAGAGGTAGGCCTACATAACAATCATGAAACAAGTACCTAAAATAGGTAAGTACAATGATACAACTCACAGAACAATGACAGTCAGTGACTCTAAGGAGGACAGGTAGGTATATTACCAAATCTTTTTAGTGTCTCAGGGTTTCTACTAAAATGTGTGGAGTTGTTTTGTTATGGAAAATACAAACAATTCTAAAAAAAAACCGCACTCTACCCTTCCGAGTTCCGACCTCCAACTGACGTTGTGTCTGTCGGAGACATTGACATTAACATTTGTTCTGTCAAGTAAGTTTTTTACTTTAGTTATGGCTTCGCACGGTTTGTGCATTTAGCCAGTGTTCTTGACAGATACCGCTATTCCGCCACCAATTGATCGCAGGGCTGTCGCGCGATCATATACATAGGTAAATACCTACTTATTTTAGTTTGTACATATAATAATATCTCCAGCAATCGAGAAAAAATACCTATACATTATGGTCCCCGACCCATTCAATAATAAGCCTTCAAATACAACAGATAGGGTGAAATTTAAAGACTATTTAATTTACATATCAACATTTATTATGTAGAGAAAGCTATAACACGTTTTTATTATAAATACAAAGGTTTCACAAAATCCCGTCTCCTTTTACAACACGCTCAAGTCGTCAGATAATAGGGTTGGCAAATCAAAAGAAAAATTCCACCTAAACTGCCCATTTTCGTTTCGGAAGCAGAACTACAAATAAGATACAGCAAGAAAAAATGTTAGGTACCTTCACAAAACTGTGTTTATTTGTAATTTTCTCACGTTATACAGTGTTCAGCAGAACGTGTGCCATAGGTTAAAGGGGGGTCAGGTGGGACCATTTGCAACAATATGGGGGTACAGCCAACCCCCTCCAGCCTCGACATAATGAGGTTCTCTTGTCACTTCCATATCACATTCTTATACAAATCAAATATTATACTTAAATATTAATTTATTAACTTTAAACATTGACAAACCAGCACCAACGAAAAATTAAAATATTGTAAAGATTTTTTTTCTTTAAAATTTTACTTAATTTTTTTTCAATATCTAGCCCCTAAATTAATAAGATTTAAGGGGTCTTCCCCCTTTAGGGGAACTTGTTAAGGCCACATCTTTTATGAATAATTGACGTAAAACTTAGTATAAATTTCAAGTGGTAGCGCCAAGTTCCCACTGTTGGGCGCGCGTCCTCTGGGACAGTGTAGACCATATAACCCCCGCGCTGGGCGTGGCGGTGTATCACGCGTTCTCTTGGACATGCCGATTCCCACACAGTATACTCATACATATCTTGTAACTTTGAACTAATTTTGAATATGATAAAGTTTTGATTTTGAAGTATGGAAGGTTGTATTAAAAAAAACGGCTAAGTGCGTCTCGGACTCGCGGACGAAGAGTTCCGTACTATGATCTATGAAAACGAGCAAAAAAATCACGTTTGTTGTATGGGAGCCCCCTATTTAATTCTATTTTTTAGTATTTGTTGTTATAGCAGCAACAGAAATACATCATTTGTGAAACTTTCAACTGTCTTACTGTTCATGATATACAGACAGACAGACGGACGGACAGCGGAGTCTTAGTAATAGGGTACAGCCCCCTGTGGGCTTACCATGACGTCTTATTGCGATCCAATTGAGGACCTAACAGAATCGTTTCACTTTAAATAACAGTATACATGATTTTCGATATCATTTAGGTAGGCGTCGATCCCTTTAGATTTACAGTCAACCTAAATTGAGCGTCGAGATGTCACAACAAGACGTCACGGTACGAATAAGTAGTAAAACGATTCTGTTTAGGTCCTCAACTGGATCGCAATAAGACGTCATGGTAAGGCCCCTGTTTTACCCTTTGGATACGGACCTCTAAAAATCTCCGAGCAAAGCTTGCTCTTCCAGTACTAAGTACTAAAATATAATTTATAGATAATAAAAGCCACAAACTTACGAACAAAAATGTGCGGTAGTAGCAAAGTTGCAATACATTACTCTTTTAACAGCTGTGGCAATCTGTGCGCTTTGCACCCCAAAAAGGCCGATTTCGAAACCTGTACCGTGCACTTCCGACGGTAGGTATCTATCGCTCAGTGCTTCGGAGGGCGGGTTAAAGTCGTCAGTACGGTCGGCATCAAAAGTAGCTTAACATGTTTTAGTTTCCAATTCCATTGTAGATACGCAAAATGTACATTTTTAGGGTGTATATTAAATTTAAGATACGGAGATGTTCAACTACTTTAGAGGCCGTTCAATTGTAGATACGCAAAATGTATATTTTTAGGGTGTATATAATATATTAAATTTAAGATACGGAGATGTTAAGCTACTTTTGATGCCGACCATACCTACCGGCTGTTATCGTTCGGTGGCGGTCGTTAAGCCACTTCAGAAGCCCTAGAGTGTATCTAGATCTAGCTAGAGACCGGTTCGCATGGACTGTACCATAGCGTATGCATAAGAACCCACTAAATTGTAAAGATTTGTAATGTCATCACATGTCATTGTCAAAAAATAATCGATAACTCGCTCGCGCCTCACCCGCTCCTTCGTATGCGAGATGAGCGAGAGAAAAAGCATGGGATAAAGTGCCCTTATGCCATACGAAAGCAAGCATCGATGCATGCCGCCAGCAATAGCTAGTGTTATAAAAATTACATACTTAGGGCCGTATAAATAAATGAAGCTCAATAGCACTACCAAGTGCGCTACCAGCTGATCCACACTCAAAATGTAATCTACATCTTGAAATCGTTGCTATTTAATAAATGGATATTGAGATGTAGCACTGGCTACTAGATACTGTCTTGTATGTGTCAATTGTGTGACAATCGGATAGCACTGAACCGCTGAGTGTCATTTATTAATTTGCCAGATATCATGTAAGTTTCTGTTCCTAATCTACAACTTAAGATGTATTTATTAAATAGAACGAAAGAGCAAGTCCGCACTGAAGATAGCTCTCAGAGCTAAGTTTGATTTATTAATACGGCCCTTAGACTGGTCGCACACGTTCGCTTCTCAAATTCCGTTTGCCTTATTCTGACTTTTTCATACGCAAACTGTTACAATATCACGGCATAACAGGACAGGATGAGTCCTCGGCCAGATGGCTTTTCTTAAGTCACGTGCGGTTTGCCATCGCTCCGTGCTTCGGTCCCGGTTGTTAAAAGTTGTTAAGCCACGTCAGAGTCCTTCGAGCGGCCTGACACACTCTGACACAAGCTCATGCGACAAACAACAACAACATAAGAGGAGTTGACCAGCAGCATTACAGATATGTAGTAAAGCCAGAAAAAAATTGTTTCTTGCATTGAATAGGCTCCAAAACTACAGAAGCAATTTGAAAAATTCTTTCACTGTTGGTAAGCTACACTATCCCCGGGTGACATAGGCTACTTTTTATCCCGTAAAAATTAACGGATCCCGCGGGATAGCAGCTAACGTGGGTGGAACCGCGAGACGTTTGTTATAAAACACTTACAGCCGGTTTCTGAAACGTCAGTCAACTTTGACAAGTGACAACAGATTAATTATTTTGCCATCCTTGTCATTTGTTTATTGTTAGACAGAGACAACGATAGTTTTAATCTACTGTCAAAGCCAACGAACGTTCCAGAAACTGGGGGTAAGTATTAGAAAATTGAATCAGGAAAGCGAACGTGTAGCCACTTGAAAACTTAACTTACAATCGTACGCCCTAAAATTAACACTGGTCATAATTACACTTTAACATTGTCAAATATTTTCATTTTTATATTAATAATAAAAATATATTTAACATTAATAATTTGTTATAATTCTTAGTGATTAAAAAGGTAAGCTGGTAATTGCAAAGTCGATGGCACATTTCATCCATAGAGGATCAATGGCAAAACTTAAAAAAAAAGCACCCTAAACTTAGGTGACCTAATTAACTATCGCTTATTTGTATAACTACATAAAAAATCTCTAAGAAACGAATCTTTAAAGTTGTGTCAAATTGTATAGTAAAATTATTTTGTATAAAAAAAAAAATTAACACGTATGAATCTTTTAACGAATAATCCCATAAAATAAAGTATACACTTACATACTACACTTAAAATGCACAATTATTGCACATTTATACACTTTATCTGTCATAATTATAAACGGCAGGGTTAGTTAGTACATAATAATAGATAATCATTAAGAAACATATAGTGGAAAGTCGGTCGAGGACGCATAAAGGATCGACTCGATCGTCGATTGACACTTTCTACTAAATAAATGGGTTCCAATAGAAAACCTGTGTCATTCGCTGAATAACCCTGTTCGTGGCTACACACAATGTTTTGTACCTATGACGCATCCCAATTGTACAATCCGCCGTATTATAAAACGCTTAGCCATTTCACAAAACGCCTATCCATTTTACAAAACGCCTAGCTATTTAACAAAACGCCTATTCATTTTACAAAACGCCTATTCATTTTACAAAACGCCTAGAGATTTAGCAAAACGCCTATCCATTTTACAAAACGCCTATCCATTTTACAAAACGCCTAGCTATTTAACAAAACGCCTATTCATTTCACAAAACGCCTATCCATTTAACAAAACGCCTAGCCATTTAACAAAACGCCTAGCCATTTAACAAAACGCCTTACCATTTAACAAAACGCCTAGCCATTTAACAAAACGTCTAGCCATTTAACAAAACGCCTAGCCATTTAACAAAACGTCTAGCCATTTAACAAAACGCCTATCCATTTTACAAAACGGCTAGCCATTTAACAAAACGTTATTTTATAATACGCCGGATTGTAATTTCATTTATTTATTTTGTATTTGTTCGGCGTCCTTATCTACTTTGTTTTTAACCAACCATAAAGTGTGGTTGTCGCAAATTAATATGTTTCTTTCTTACTTGTAATTATTACGTTGTCGCAAATTAATGAAAATCCTTCTTCTTTTATTACAATCGAATAATAATTGTCATTAATGGATACTATTTACCACCGATCTATAAATACATAGAGATACATACATAATTATGGCACTAATTAAAAGGGGAAGTGGGGTTTAATGTGGCAACTGTAACTTAAACGTTATTGAAAATTAACACGTGCTGTGGCGACTTAATGCCGACAAAATCTCCGTTTTTCACCTGTAAAAAAATTAATTTCATGCTGAAAAATTTTTCAGTCAAACTTCTATATTAGTATTAGTAATTATGACGTCATTTGAGTGAGAAATAAAATTAAAATTGTACATTTAATTTGTGTCCTAAAGCTTAAAAGGTTACCTGTAACTAATTTCTAAAAGCAATTATTGTTACGATGTTGAATGAAGTATTATTCTAACACGCACACCCTCACCCTCTCTCACACATACACACACCTTTTTGTGCCTACATTTTTGCCCTGAAGCTTAAAAGTTGCTCAGTAGTTCTTCAAAGCAATTCTTCATGTTACGGTGTTGAATGAAGAATTATTCAAACAGACACACACACACTCACACACACAAACACGCAAACACAGAGACACACACATCTCATCTCCAGTCACAGTTGATTATATGCGCTACGTATTAACAATAATCTGTAGTATATAATGTACTGACCTCACTTCATTGCCATGTTGTTGTAAATGTCGAAGTCGTCCAGTCCGTCCGGTTCGAACGCTCGGATCTGCTCGAACAGTTCGCTGTCCATGAAGCTGTCGCTTTGGGCAGGCGTCGCAGCGCTGAAGTAGCTGTATGTTTGTTTCCAGTAGCCGGTCGAATGGCGATAGTTGATATTTACGTGGGTTTAGTCGATAGTTAGGTGTGTTTAGTCGATAGTTAGGTGTGTTTAGTCGATAGTTAGGTGTGTTTAGTCGATAGTTAGGTGTGTTTAGTCGATAGTTAGGTGTGTTTAGTCGATAGTTAGGTGTGTTTAGTCGACAGTTAGGCGTGTTTAGTCGATAGTTAGGCGTGTTTAGTCGATAGTTAGGTGTGTTTAGTCGATAGTTAGGTGTGTTTAGTCGATAGTTAGGTGTGTTTAGTCGATAGTTAGGTGTGTTTAGTCGATAGTTAGGTGTGTTTAGTCGATAGTTAGGTGTGTTTAGTCGATAGTTAGGTGTTTAGTCGATAGTTAGGTGTGTTTAGTCGATAGTTAGGTGTATTTAGACGATAGTTCAGTTCATTTTGTTAAGATTTTCAGGTTTATCAACATATTCAGAAGTTATTTATTTTAAAATGTCGTTGCAGGCGTTTTTTTAATAATTAATTTAATGCATTTATTGTAGGTATTTATATTATATCGAATGTGTTGTGTTGTGTGAATTTATTGTCAATAGTTGTATGTATTATTAATGTTTTTTTAAATGTAAGTATTTAATTCGGTTCCATGTCGCCACCGCCAAACGTCGAGGAGTGATCGGGAAAGAGAGAAAATGCAACACGTTAAAAATGACGGTCGTTGGAATAATAAAAATAAATATAAACCAATGTGCAAAAAAAAAATCCTACAACTTCCCCCGTCGCCAAAAGGCAAGCACAGACCAAAGAAAAAAGTTGTAGTTGTCTATGGTTATGTTATTACAGTTTATTACATTGTTAAAAAAAAAATAAAACAAAAAGAAATAAATGTAATAAATAAATACGACCGTCTGTGTTGCATTTTCGCTACGGGACATTGAGATGGAAAGTTGTCTTTGGAGAAAGAATAACAAAAAAAAACTTTTTACGAGACGAGCAGGTCGTCCGCCGGATGGTAAGCGCCCTTTGCATTGCATAATCTCACGCGGCACTGCGCGCCCTGAGACACTTCTAAATTTCATATATCATAGACTATTTCATTTTATATACCAAAAAATAATACAAATTTTATTTTCTCTATACACTTTCAAATTAATACCTATTTTTTATATAGGTACTTATTTATTTAACATTAGACAAACAAAGACAATTTTCCATCATTCAGTTATTATAATAAAAGATAATTTCTCACATATAATATGTAACTGTATTATAAGATTAACACATAGATACACACATCAGACAATGTCATGTTTATAAGATCATTAATATTAATCTGCGGTGACTATTCAAAAACTATTTCTGTGACCATAATAAATAGTCCTCGTATAATCAAGCGAATATAATAAATGCATAATAATTATAACGAATATAATGGTAAAAGCATGAATATAATCATAATAATAACGCATTATAATCATAATTATAGTCCAGGGCAGAACGGAGGGCAAGTGATCCCGTGGTCGCTCTCCGACCAGATGGGGAGATATGATCTAATCTCTCACTAAATTTATCATGAGCGACTGCTCACACAATGACTCCAATAGAACCGAATGGAAACGCATAGCCAGAGCCATCATTCATCAGTACCCCTAGTATGAGTTTTTACTATCTCAACATAGTACGCGTCAACTAGCGCTTTCGTATGAAGATCCTGTACAGCGCCCCTATCGGCGCGTTTATGAACGAATAACCTTCATACTAAGCGCTAGTTGACGCGTACTATGTCGAGCTAGTCGAAACTCATACTCAGGGCAGGGCTCACTCATAACCACGACCAATCTGCCAAGAGTGTCCGACTGAAGATAATCATAATAGCATGATTATAATCGTAATAGTATGAATATAATCATAACAACATGATTATAATCATAATCATAATAAACGAATATAATCACAATAGAACGAATATACTGCTGAATATAATGGAATGCTATTTCTCACTTTTACTCGATTAATGCGAAAACTACTGATGTATATTTTTCAGTAGAGCAGGAAGAATGAGAAATAATTTTAAGTATAATAGGTTTTTGAATAGTCACCCATGCGAACGGACTACATCACATCAAATCACATCAAAACCGTAACAGCATTTAAGTACACAATAAAGAAAATAACCGTTACGTCGCCGTATCAGATGTGACGAATCCTCTTTCATTGCCTTAGACCATTTCACAATGTTCTTTCACTTGGAATTAAAACATTTTTCTATCTGTGCATAATTGACGGTGTTCTCAGGTAAGAAACATAAAAAAAAAACATAAAACTACCGAATTGAGAACTTCCTCCTTTGAAGGTGTTAAAAAATATCAAAGAAAAGTCACTATAATAAAATTTTCAACATTAAAAATGTCAACATGATCCGTGTATTCCGATTTATTTATATACCTACTAAATAAAAACGGTATAACACCTAATTTTGAGATCTTTAGTTTTTTTTTTAGTTTTTTTTATGGTCTAAGACAGTGTTATAATTAATTTACGCCTACCTACAATAGTCACATCCATCGAAATGTCAAAAATTTTAACCTTATTTTTTAAATATAAATTCGTTATTCAATAAACTATATAATAATTATATGCAACGGCCAATGGGAACGAAAACGTCATAAATATAGGTATAGAAATATAATAATTATAATTGACCAATTCTCGTTTTCTTAAAACACAATCTAACTAATTAACGTGTAATAATAATTTTAGCATAGAGTAAAGCAGACTCAATTATTTAAACTATATACGATGTCTCTTTTAGAATACATAGGGTAAAACTAAAGTATTTTTTTTTTATAATAAAGTTTATTATGATTATATTAAAAATAATAGCCTATATTTTTTAAAAACTAGCATGTCATGAATAAAAAGTGTACTTAAAAAATAAACATTAGCACCGAATTTATACAAAAAAAGGGAATTTAATTTTGACAATACAAATGTCTATTTATGTTTTATTCAGTAACAAGTCGCAAGCAATAAAAAAAAAATAGCCCGATTTCCAATAACTGAAATAAGACAAAGCTCAAACTCGTCGATTTAGCAATGCCAAAAAACAATTTTTTTAATACCGTTCGGGACTTAGGAGGTTTTGAAATTACACCCCAATATTTAATCTACCAGGGCCCTTATTCTCTATGGCCATTTAAACAAACGTGGCGTGTTACGGTATCTCCTTGGAATCCTATTCAGTACGCCATTTTGTAATCTGTCTAACGCGTGGAGCCACGTGACGTGGATGTTTTAAACTGTCAAAATAACGTGCAACAATCGTTTGTTTAGAGCACGTTATGAAGAACCAAGTCTTGGACGCCTAAGTTTAGGTATAAGTTTTATTCAAACAGAATACCTACTGATTATTTTTAATAATTTTTGCCAGCTTCTTTTTATATTTAAAAAAATACCCAAATTACTACATTTTATAGTCCTATCTAGTTTAACCCATATTATTCTATTTTATGTAAAATTTTATATGGAGGTAGGATTATATAAATTGTTATACAAACATACCTACTCGTTAATAGAGAAAATAACTACTTAATTAATAAAATGCAATTGTATGGACCCAAACTGTTAAATATAGTAATACATAAATGTGCCAACACCATATTATTTTTCTAGTTATTAGGACGGTAGAAATATATTCACTAACAAATTAATAAAAATTTGGGACATTATTTGAAATGTTTTTTTAAGTGGCATTTTTTGACTACTCTCCACTAGATAAAAAATATATATGTTCGTTTTTAATAAACATTATTTCATAAAAAATGTTTTTTGTTTTACATAATTCTCTCTTTAAATTCGTTTTCATAATTGCATACAGATGATAACAATTTTCGAAACTACAATTTACTAACAAAATTGGTCGTGAGTTGTTTTTTTTTATGTAAACACGTGTAAAAACTACTAAAACCCTGATAATTCGTATTTTTTGTATACTTCATGTAAATAAAAAAATGTTACGAATACAGAATAATAATATTAAATAAGTCATTTTTATATAATCAATTAGTTATAATGTTTGCAACATCAATATTATATATTATATGAATAAAGCCATAATTACGCAGACGAATCATATAACTACATTGTATTATACTTAACAATATTAAATTATTAATTGTTCACCTTCGATTTTAAAACATGACCAACAATTTTTTCTTCAATTGAAACAGATAATAAAAAATACGGGTTTGCTTGCTTTTTAGTTAAGTAAGATAAACATACATATGTTAGAAAATAAATAAGAATACTTTGAGTCGATATCGAACCACCAGAAACAAAAAAACAGTATGGGGCGTTACGTACCATCGCTTTTGCAGTACGAGTACTGGTGCGATTCGCACCGCGGCTCAAACGGTGGTGCGAAACGTCCCACACCCCAAATAATCGTACTGTACTATAAAGCACAAATCGACAGTATAAATTTATTGGAATAAAACCTGAGCGAGTTTTCATACTCATTTTATAACACCTATTTCGCTATGGAGTACAAAAATCGATTTTAATCGGAACGAATAGTACCTACGCTTATCGATAAATAATTAACCGAGAAATCGTGCAGATATCGATAACTATCCGGCGGCTTTGTTTCCTGATAACTGTTATCTGGGTGTTTTCAAGTTACGACTGAATCTGTACTTTCTAAGCAAGCATGGTCCTGTGACCGGATCGTCATTTCCCATCAGATGAGACAGTAAAAAATTCGCAGTAAAAAACCGTTCAAGAATTACTGGTACTCGTTAAATCACATAACAACGTACGTCGGATCAGCTAGCTAATCATAAAATATCATTATGATATGTCTTGCTTCAATTCGATTAACTTTTAATTGTTATCGACAACTGAACAACTTTTAATTAGTATTGATGACCGAACAACTTATGGTTGGTACCGAACACCGATAACAGAAATCCTTTAATTAAATATCGATAACTGAACAACATTTAATGAATATCGACAACCGATCAACTTTTTTAAATATCGTAACTGAACAACTTTCCGTTTTTAACATTTTTCAATCTAGTATTTATCAGACACTCAGTATAATACACTATCGAAACGACCAATAATCGAAACCTTATCTTAGAACCAAAGAATACTGATTACACAATCCGTTAAGAACTTACAAATACTTATACAAAATAAATGCCTAATTTTTAGAATTACCTACCCGTTAGGTAGACCGTAATACTGCTTGTTTGTGCCCAGACAAGAAATTTGGAGACACGTATGTCGCACACTTCAAAACATCATTTGAACCAATCACAGACTTTAACGGAGCCTGATCAACTTACAATATGAAAATATGGAACCAAATATAAAAATATGGAATCAAATATGATAAAATAGAATATAGAATCAAAACATACGACAATGGGATCATATAAAAATATGGTATCGAAAAGGATCAAATATGAAAAATATGGAACCACATTTTGTAAATGAGGGGCAAACCGACTAACTCTTCAAAGAAAAAATAAACGAACCAAATCTCGATCAAAAATCTCCGATTATGACACACAAAATGCATCGAGAGCTCCTTTTACCTACTTTGGTTGAAAACAAAAAATGGGACATCGACGTCGCGTCAGTACAAAGAAATAACGCAGTACTGGTGGATCGAACCCCTATACAATTGTGCCACATCGAGAACTACAAATATTGCACTTATACTAATTTTATATCGACACAACATTTTTTTTTTCAACAACAAATCTATCCGTCGCTTTACAGCTGCAGGATTGTAGTACCGCAGCTACAAAGAGAAAGTATATTATTTTAAGAGCTACAAACATTAACGGTCTTACCACAATACATTCAAACCAGAGTTGAACAGATGAGTCTAAATATTTTCTCCACAAATCGAAGTCCAATCCTCGCTTTTACTAACTCAATAACAAATTCACAAGTAAAATAATCAGGAATGCCAGGATTGAGTAAGAAAACGCGACTGATAGACGTCGATTTTGTCGCACGTAATTTTAGAAACATCTGTTTAACTCTTGTCTAAACATTTGTGGTAGGACGGAAGGTGCATAATTTCTAACAGTTACTACGACACGAATTCTGGTACGTCACTCGATTTTGACAACTCAAAATAATTTGAAAAAAAAAAATTGAACGAAATATACGTTCAAATCTTAGCACTAAACGAACTTAATGTTAAACACTTTTTTCACAAATAAAAAAAAACACATGCAGCAAAAGCACCGTTCAACTAGTAACTTAAAATCGACTACAAAAAACTAATTATAAAATATAATACGTTAAATTAAGGATGTGACTATTAAACTAAAAACTAAAAATATTAAAAGTAGAGTTATTGCGTTTGTTCTGCATCGACGAGAACCGTTCAGAAATCAATCATGTACCTTAGAAGAAAAAAAAAACAAATAGTAAAAAATAATTTGTAAAATAAAAATCTACAACTTAATCCTTGCCTAGGTAACCTACATATATAATTATATATTATATAAGAGGGTCAATTCTGCTAATTAAAGAACGCTTCAATTGAATCTCAAAGGTATGGCTACGGAATAATTTGTAAAATAATTATGGAAGTATTTTTTTATTTAATTAGTCTGCTAGTCAAATAAGAACATTTGAAATCAATGTCACAAACTATTACGAAGCCACTCCATTGAGATTCGATTGAAGCATTCTTTAAGTAGCTGAATTGCCCCCTGTTTACTTTACTCCGATATTAAAATCAATATTAATTAAATTATAAAAATAAAATTCAACAAGTGAAAGGACTTTTTTTTGTATTTTAATCCATCGTCTGTGGGAATAAGGCTGCCAACGATGCTTGCAAAACCATACATAGTAAAAACAAACTAGAAACCATGGAGGAAGAAAAAAAAATAGAATATAGTATAAAAATAAAAACCACAGCGTAGGTACAAGCATTCCATCTACAATGGAGTGGACTTCGAAATAGTTTGACATTTCATTGTGACATTGACATCAAATGGTGTTTAACTAGCGGACTAATTAAAAAAAATAGCAGACTTCCATACCTATTTCACAACCTATTTCGAAGCCACTCCATTGAGATTCGGTTAAAGCGTTTTTATATTAACACAATTGACCTTACGGGAGGAATATAATGGTCATAACTTATGTAAAAAACTAAAGAAAAAATGTCTACATAGAACACACAAAAGACCGAACATTACAGAGCCATATCTAGTGGATCCGAAGCCGGCCGCCATTTTGACTAGTGACGTAGGCAACTTTTTGACAGCTCGAATTAAATAGCCGCGAATTTAAACCTTACTTACTTATGAACGTATGTATGTATATTTGTCTTCTCCTGCTCCGGCCCTGTCTGAATGTCTATTTTGGCCCCCTTCATTAGTTATCCTACTAATATTATAAACGCGAAAGTTTGTGAGTACGGATGGATGGATGGATGGATGGATGTTTGTTACTCTTTCACGTAAAAACTACTGAATGGATTGTAATGAAACTTAACAATCATATAGCTTATACGTCAGAATAACACATAGGCTATAATTTATAAAGATATTGTGTGGATTTTCCAAAATATGACGATAAGTGTCAAGTAAGAAGAAATAATCTACCATCTGCGAGCTATTCTAGCGTGCGCTGCCGAAACCACTAGAGTTACACATTTGTAATGTATGATGGAACTATTCATCTTAAATAGTCCTACAAAAAACCCGCCACAGTATGTATCTATATCTTATGTGTAAGCCATTATAGCCAAAATAGCTACTCGAAATTAATACTAATCCTGCGCAGACGAAGTCGCGGGCACCAACTAGTTAGTTATAGTGTGACAAGGATTTTTGACGAGTACAGAGTGGATACTCCATACAAACGGCTGAATCGGACAGTAGACAAGCATATGCTCGACAATCTGTAATGTGCGGTCTGCTATCGGTAGGGCAAGCGCGAATCACGATCGAGAAATTATTCGTATGGTTAACGTTATTTTAATTCGTGATATTAGCGTCCTAGGTGTCATCTAGAGAACGGTTAAACCGATCGATACGTTAACGTTACAAATCTGCCGTACATAATAATCATAGGAGTGTTGATCGAATTTAAATAAAAATTCTACATTAACTATAGGAATACTTTCTAGATCAGGGTTTCTCAACTATTATTGCATAGTCATAAAAAAAATTCATGCCCCCATATATTTTTTCTTTTCGCAGTTTTTTTAATTATGGTCCATTGGCACTGACAGGTAGGTATTTTGAAGAATTGTTTCATCTTTTTTCAAGTGCGTGATAGAACAAAATTGTGGTAACGCGTAATAGTTAGTTCGGCCGATTGGAACTAGGTGGCGCGACTAAATCTGTGTGTAAAAGTTTTTAATAATAAACAATGAGAAGTAGTTGGACTAAAATATCCAAACACTTCATGATCCAAGATCTTAGGCCCCCAAGGGTGTCACGTCACGTGTTGGATTTTTGTATTTTTTTTTGCAAAAAATATCTTTATTTTTATACAATATAATTTATTTATGCTCAAATATAGCGTTTAAATTGCATTGAAACAGCACCAATAGCACACCCCACCGGTCGGGAAGTTCTGTTCTTGATAGTGACTTGTGGTCACCCTACACAATAATTATGGAGGCTAAAGCGAAAGGTGTACAACAACATGTGGCGCCCACCTGCTCTGCACGGAGGGCGTGTTGCGGTGCGAGTCCGGCGAGTGCGCGTAGGCGGGCGAGGCCGACATGTACGGCGGCAGCGTCGTCACCAGCACCGGCTTCACGTAGCCGTTCTTCAGCATCTCGTTCTCTGCGGGCGGGGGAGGGGCGTTAGTGGACGACTGGTGCGGGGTAGTGGACGCCCGGTGCAGGGTAGTGGACGACCAGTGCGGGGTAGTGGGCGACCGGGGTGGGGTAGTGGACGCCCGGTGCGGGGTAGTGGACGCCCGGTGCGGGGTAGTGGACGGCCCGGTGCGGGGTAGTGGACGACCGACCTGGCTTGGTGTAGTACTTGGAGAAGACGTCGTCCTTGGCCACGTTGGGGTGCAGGTACTGCAGCTGCGGCAGGTCCAGCACGCGGTCCGCCAGCGAGCGCAGCATGTTGGGGGAGCCGGAGCGGGGTAGTGGACGCCCGGTGCGGGGTAGTGGACGACCGACCTGGCTTGGTGTAGTACTTGGAGAAGACGTCGTCCTTGGCCACGTTGGGGTGCAGGTACTGCAGCTGCGGCAGGTCCAGCACGCGGTCCGCCAGCGAGCGCAGCATGTTGGGGGGGCCGGAGCGGGGTAGTGGACGCCCGGTGCGGGGTAGTGGACGACCGACCTGGCTTGGTGTAGTACTTGGAGAAGACGTCGTCCTTGGCCACGTTGGGGTGCAGGTACTGCAGCTGCGGCAGGTCCAGCACGCGGTCCGCCAGCGAGCGCAGCATGTTGGGGGAGCCGGAGCGGGGTAGTGGACGCCCGGTGCGGGGTAGTGGACGACCGACCTGGCTTGGTGTAGTACTTGGAGAAGACGTCGTCCTTGGCCACGTTGGGGTGCAGGTACTGCAGCTGCGGCAGGTCCAGCACGCGGTCCGCCAGCGAGCGCAGCATGTTGGGGGAGCCGGAGCGGGGTAGTGGACGCCCGGTGCGGGGTAGTGGACGACCGACCTGGCTTGGTGTAGTACTTGGAGAAGACGTCGTCCTTGGCCACGTTGGGGTGCAGGTACTGCAGCTGCGGCAGGTCCAGCACGCGGTCCGCCAGCGAGCGCAGCATGTTGGGGGAGCCGGAGCGGGGTAGTGGACGCCCGGTGCGGGGTAGTGGACGACCGACCTGGCTTGGTGTAGTACTTGGAGAAGACGTCGTCCTTGGCCACGTTGGGGTGCAGGTACTGCAGCTGCGGCAGGTCCAGCACGCGGTCCGCCAGCGAGCGCAGCATGAGGTCGCGGGACGTGAACGGCTGCAGGCTGAACACCTCGTTGCCGTCTAAGGGGGCGAAAAAAAAAAAAGAACAAAATCTCATATCATTTTAAAAAGTTACGTTCATCGCAGTAATCGGACAGGCATTCTTTCACATTAAGTTCATCGGGCAGGTATTCTTTCACATTAAGTTCATCGGACAGACTTTCTTTCACATTAAGTTCATCGGGCAGGCATTCTTTCACATTAAGTTCATCGGACAGACTTTCTTTCACATTAAGTTCATCGGACAGACTTTCTTTCACATTAAGTTCATCGGGCAGGCATTCTTTCACATTAAGTTCATCGGACAGACTTTCTTTCACATTAAGTTCATCGGGCAGGCATTCTTTCAAATTAAGTTCATGGGGCAGGCGTTCTTTCGCACTAACGTTCGGACATTTGTAATTCGAACTGCATACAATTACGCATTCCATTTTTTGTTTTCTAAAAAAAAAACAATTCATAACTTAAAATCTTTTTCTGTCCGTTTGTTTCGCATAACCTGTACTTATGACAAAAATTCAATTTTTAAAATCTGCCGTCTGTTCCGAGTGGTGGTCAGAGCGAGCTCGGCTGCGCCGGCGCGATGCGGCTCGTGCACTCACCGACCCAGGCGATGGTGATGCCGCCCAGCTCGGAGTCGGAGAAGCGCAGCAGGAAGGTGCCCGGGGGGCACTTGGCTAGCATCTCCTCTGCGCCCTTCTTCTGGATGAAGCCGCGGATCAGGCTGGGGGGTAGTTTTAAAACCGGTAAGATTTTAAGATTGAAATGCAAGGGGAAAAACTGTCACCGGGGGCTGTCTCTCATGAACCGTGATAGTAAAACGGTTGAAATTTTCACAGATGATGTATTTCTGTTGCCGCTATAACAACAAATACTAAAAAACAGAATAAGAGTAATATTTAAGGGAGCCCATACAACAAATGTGATGTTTTTTGCCGTTTTATAGTTAATGGTACGGAACCCTTCATGCGCGAGTCCGACTCGCAGTTGGCCGGTTGTTTTTTTGTTAATTGGTTATATTCTTTATTTTTTATGATGCATTATTATGTAAGTCTGTAAGAATATGATATAGCCAAGCCACTAATGTTATTCTTAAGATACATGAATTAGATATTTTATTATTATTACTAAACAAGAGTCGGAACAGACACATCTGTATCTGAAAAGTCGTTCCACAAACAACGTCGTCGTTCAACATCTAACTTCGGATAATTTGTACATGTAAATTTGTTGAGTTGGCTGGAAACATATCTATAAAAAAATGCACAGATGCAGTGTAGCAGTATCATGGTGCCGCTTACAATGGGATATTATAGTTGAATGCGTACACAGCATTTCATGTATGTGCTGTTGACCGTTGAAGAGTCCCGTCACTTGGAGCCATTGGTATCGGATAATTTGGATTATCACACTCACCGGTCGCACCACAGGGTGCGCAGATAGTCCCGGGTGACCTTCACCACCATGTAGAACCACTCCCAGAAGGTGAAGTTCCTCTCGGGCAGCGCGTCCTTGCAGAACTGCGTCCAGGAGACGGGCATGGCGTTCAGCTCCAGCGTGTTCAGCGGCAGGTTGGTCCTGGAAAAGCTTCACGGTTGATGAAGTTTGAAGCTATTCGGACTATTACATGAGGTGGTAGTTTATTTCTAAACATTTTATAGTACTGTAACTTTGTTTTTGTTTGCCAGTGACAGGGACGGTTGCCGGCGACGAGGCTCGTGCTTACCTAAATATCTTCTCCGCGAGGAAGCGCAGGTTGTCCTCGGAGAGATCCCCGCCGGTGGCCGAGCAGAACTTGATGCGCAGCGTCTCCGCCAGCTGGCCCCAGGTCACCTGGAGGCAGGGGGGGGGGGGGGGGGGGATGATACAACTACATTCTCACTTCTGTCATTATAGCGGGACTAAACTGTAGTAAGTAGGCTATAGGGATAAAAGTAATGCTACTAACATTTAAAATGCGAAAGTTTGCATATGTGTGTGTCTTCACGCTTTAACGGATACAATGGATTTTGATGAAATTTGATATAGTACAGATACCATTATATCCTAGAATAGCAAATAGTATCATTTTTATCCCGTAAAAACGAACGGTTCCTGTGGGATAAGATAATAGCGAGAGCTGGTGCAACCACGACGGTGCTTATAGAATATAGTGTACCTTGTCTGGCACGTGGAAGGGCACCCGGCCCGGGGCGGAGAAGGCGTTGTCCCAGGTGACGGTGGCCCAGCCGTGCGGCTCCTGGTTGCCGTGCACGATCACCACCACCGGCAGCGACAGCGTCCACACCTGCCGCCGTACAAGGGGAGCCACTGTATACTAGCTGACCCGCCGTACAAGGGGGGACCACTGTATACTAGCTGACCCGCCGTACAAGGGGGGACCACTGTATACTAGCTGACCCGCCGTACAAGGGGAGCCACTGTATACTAGCTGACCCGCCGTACAAGGGGGGACCACTGTATACTAGCTGACCCGCCGTACAAGGGGGGACCACTGTATACTAGCTGACCCGCCGTACAAGGGGGGACCACTGTATACTAGCTGACCCGCCGTACAAGGGGAGCCACTGTATACTAGCTGACCCGCCGTACAAGGGGGGACCACTGTATACTAGCTGACCCGCCGTACAAGGGGGGACCACTGTATACTAGCTGACCCGCCGTACAAGGGGGGACCACTGTATACTAGCTGACCCGCCGTACAAGGGGAGCCACTGTATACTAGCTGACCCGCCGTACAAGGGGGGACCACTGTATACTAGCTGACCCGCCGTACAAGGGGGGACCACTGTATACTAGCTGACCCGCCGTACAAGGGGAGTCACTGTATACTAGCTGACCCGCCGTACAAGGGGGGACCACTGTATACTAGCTGACCCGCCGTACAAGGGGAGCCACTGTATACTAGCTGACCCGCCGTACAAGGGGGGACCACTGTATACTAGCTGACCCGCCGTACAAGGGGGGACCACTGTATACTAGCTGACCCGCCGTACAAGGGGAGCCACTGTATACTAGCTGACCCGCCGTACAAGGGGGGACCACTGTATACTATCTGACCCGCCGTACAAGGGGGGACCACTGTATACTAGCTGACCCGCCGTACAAGGGGAGCCACTGTATACTAGCTGACCCGCCGTACAAGGGGGGACCACTGTATACTAGCTGACCCGCCGTACAAGAGGGGACCACTGTATACTAGCTGACCCGCCGTACAAGGGGAGCCACTGTATACTAGCTGACCCGACAGACGTTGTCCTGTCATTGTCTCTATGGGAAAAAGCTTCCTCTCCTTCTATATCTATCTCTTTCCCTCGCACTCTATTTCTCTCCCTCTATATTCATCTCTTTCCCTCTCTCTCCCCTCTCTCCCTGCCCTAGCTGTCAAACTGAGTGACAGCTGTCAACTGTAAAACTGAGTGAAAGCTGTCAACTCTCAAAGTGTATTAATATATTTTATTATTCATCTCAAACAGCCATTAACTGTACAACCCGATTTTATCAGATAGGTTTTTCCCAGTTTCAAAAGTTCCTCATGGTAACGGGATAAACAGTATCCCATATCCGTCTCCTGGTTCTCAACTACCTCCTCACCAATTTCCAGCCTAATCGGTTCAGCCGTTCTTGATTTATAAGTAGTGTAACTAGCACGACTTTGTTTTCTATATAGATATAGATATAGCTATATAGATAGAAGATACTGACAATGAAGCACTTGGACGCTAGCCAGTGTCGACCAAGGTTACCTGAAAGTTTTGAGAGTCGATGTATACGGTAGGAAGGTTACCTGAAAGACGAGCTCCCCGCCGCCCACGTTGAACTGCGACTGGAACAGCAGCGTCAGCTTCTCGTCCATCACGCTCTCCGTGCCCTTCTTCTCCGCGCGCTTGATCTTCCGCAGCTGCATGTTGCTGCAACGGCGCCGTTCGATACACGGTTAGTGCAGCACAGTAGCGGTGCCGTTCGACACACGGTTAGTGCAACACATTGGATGCGTCAAATTATATATTCAGCACATTGGATACGGCAGATTATATATTCAGCACATTGGATGCGGCAGATTATATATTCAGCACATTGGATGCGGCAGATTATATATTCAGCACTTTGGATACGGCAGATTATATATTCAGCACATTGGATGCGGCAGATTATATATTCAGCACTTTGGATACGGCAGATTATATATTCAGCACTTTGGATACGGCAGATTATATATTCAGCACATTGGATGCGGCAGATTATATATTCAGCACATTGGATGCGGCAGATTATATATTCAGCACATTGGATGCGGCAGATTATATATTCAGCACATTGGATGCGGCAGATTATATATTCAGCACTTTCGATGCGTCAGATTATATTATGCCGTATTAATAAATGAACCTCAATAGCGCTACAGAGTGCGCTATCAGCCGATCCACACTCAAAATGTGATCTGCATCTTGAAATCGTTGCTATTTAATAAAGTCAAAGTCATATATCATTTATTGTAAATAGGCAATAAAATCTCACTTTTACAAGTCAAACACTTCAATCTAATAAACAAATTAATAAAACCATTAAAAAAATAACAAACTATAATTTCTTAAACTTTCGCGAACTGAATACATGTTAATTAGTATTTAAACGGGTCTAATACGCGCACAAACTAATATCAAAATATATAATTTTGACATACCTCGACGTTTCGACCAAGTTACATCGGCCGTGGTCACGAGAAGACTCGTAACTTGGTCGAAACGTCGAGGTATGTCAAAATTATATATTTTGATATTAGTTTGTGCGCGTATTAGACCCGTTTAAATACTAATTAACAAACTATAATTTATTTGATTATGGGTTAAGTTTGAAAAAGGATGTTTCCCATTTAAGCGCTTTCAAGGATTGAATCTCGGACAGGGAAAGGAAACTCCGTTGACTACCAGTGCTTCAGAATACGCCCGGAATAAATGGTTACTGAGATGTAGCACTGGCTACTAGATACTGTCTTGTATGTGTCAATTGTGGCATAATCGGATAGCACTGAACCGCTGAGTGTCATTTATTAATTTTCCAGATATCATGTGAGTTTCTGTTCCTAATCTAGAACTTAAGATGTATATTATATTAGATAGAACGAAAGAGCAAGTGCACACTGATAACTCTACGCAGTGAACGATAGTTACTTGCGTAGTTTCACTCCAACGTGAAGCCCCTTTTTTATCAATGTGTGCGTGAGTGCAATGTAATTATCATTACCAAAACGCACACAAGGGCAATGGCAATGAAAACGTCGCCATGGTGTTGGTATTTAGTCCATAAACGAGGAAAATTAATAAATATTCTGTTTTCACAATATTCCAAAATGTCGTGTTCCAATCAGTCTGGTAGTCACTCGAGTAAAGAAGAATTTGAGGAAAAAATATGCAATCAACATCATAGATAGAACCCTTCAAAATTACTAATATTAATTAACTAGATTTAAACGGGTCTAATTCGCGCACAAACTAATATCGAAATATACAATTTTGACTTACCTGCCTCGACGTTTACCTCATGTAGTTAATGTTATCTATTCGCGCCCCCATATATAGTACAACGCCCCCGTGTATAGTATGACACGCCCGTATATAGTACGACGCCCCCCGTGTACAGTACAACGCCCCCGTGTATAGTACGACGCCCGTGTATAGTACGACGCCCCCGTGTATAGTACGCCGCCCCCGTGTATAGTACGACGCCCCGTGTACAGTCCGACGCCCCGTGTACAGTCCGACGCCCCCTCTCACAGTACATACCGGAAGCTGACGCTGAGCTGGCGGCCGGTGGGCTGGTACTCCATGGCCCCGGTGTTGTTGAGTATGTCCCCGCACTCCACGGGCTGCTTGCCCTTGCCGGCCTGCGTCTCGCTCTTCAGCAGCAGCTGCGCTTGCTGCTCCGAGATGATCACCACCTGCGGGGCCGCGGCGGGCCGGTCAGGCTGGCGACTCACTTTTTTTTCTGTTTTGGCATCGCGCTGCGTGTGCTTTTAGTCGGGGTCTTGACACCGACTAAAAGCATTGGAAGTATTGGCAGTGCTTTTTTTAAATAATGTGTTTACTAAAAAGTTGTGACTATGTATGTGAAAATTCTATATTTTCAGAATAATAAAAATCAAGTCTCGTCACGATTCAGTAAACTGGTGAATGGTTTGCTGAAACTTCCTGAGAATTTTGAAAAGCATACAAAATGACAAGTTTTTGGGTGTACATCTTTTAGGGCAGGTTGTTATGCTCGCAGTAGACAACAGCCCGTTGGGGGCAGGTTGTATACTCGACGAAGTAGACACGGGGCAAGTTGTATACTCAAAGTAGACAACAATCGGCAGGGGGCAGGTTGTATACTCACGCTGACTCTGGGCGGCGTCATGTACACGTTGAGCTGACCGCCGACCAGCAGGCGGACAGTAGCCGTGAAGCTGCAATATACATATTATGAATATACATATTGGGAGGATAGAGAACCCAGTGGGAGTCCCAATCCCGGCATCAACCCATATCCGCCCACTGCTGGGCACGGGTCTCGTCTCACTTCCGTGAGGATTAAGCCGTAATCCACCTGAGGGCTTACCATGACGTCATATTGAGATCCAATTGAGGACCTGAACAGAATCGTTTCACTACTTCTTCGTACCGTGACGTCTTGTTGTGACATCGTGACGCTCAATTTAGGTTGATTTTAAATCGAAAGGGATCGACGTCTACCTAAATGATATCGAAAGCCATGTATAAGATTCTGTTTAGGTCCTCAATTGGATCGCAATAAGACGTCATGGTAAGCCCCCTTGGTCCCGATCGATGGAACACATACCTCCGAAATAATTTTCGGATCACGACATTCACCGAAAAGCGAGCGAAAATGTCACTTAATTTTCCCTCGCTTTTCGGATCATGCTCGACATTGAGCGAATGAGTTGCTAGTAAAGGTGGGTGCTCAATACGAGCGTGCTCACCGCGTGTTCGTCTTCATGACCTGCGGCGGCTGCTTCTCGATCACGAAGGTGGATGTCACCAGCGTCGACAGCAGACCGGTCACCTGCCGAGGTGGACACTCAGGTTTAGCGAAGGGTCAATAAGTGGTAAGAGGCTTTAGAATACTTTAGGTAGATAGTAGGTATGACTCATTGATACCAAAATGAATAGAGCACAGAAAGGACAAACTTAATAATTGGTACACTGGGCGGCCTTATCGTTAAAAGCGATCTCAACCAGACCACTTTTGGATGGACCCGTTAGACGGCAGGAATAGGGTTTGGTTGGTCAGCTTCACTATGATAAGAGGCCAGGAAAATCAATAATAGAAAAACGTTTCAGCAAAAGGTCAGTTGTAAACAATGAAAGGCTTATTTTTTAGTAGAGGGCCAGTGAAAACCTGCTAAAGGCCACTAAAAACTCAAAAAGGCCACAATACTCCAAAATGCCACTGAAAACCTCCAAAAGGCCACTGTACACCGCCAAAAGGCCACGGAAAACCTCCAAAAGGCCAGTGAATACCCGCGAAAAACAGTAAAAGGCCAGTAACGTCACCTACTGACCTGCTTGCTCATCTCGTCCAGCATCTCCACGAGGTGCGGCTGGCGCAGCTCCACCACCGTCTTGGTGTTGATCCGCGCCACGTTGTTCACCTATGATACGATTATGATTATGATTATCTTTGTTTAACTTTGTTTATCTATTGTTAATATTTGTGCAATCCACATATACTCGTATTTGTCTGGGTGTGATGTGTATATGAAATGATATCATGTCCGTAAGCGGTACCCACGATACAGGAACAATCCAGTTATGTGGCTGTTTTTATAAAAAAAAAATGAACATAAAAAGAAAAGAAACGAGTCGTGTTCACTAGAAACAGGTGATCTATGCTAGAGTCGAGTTGAGGTTGTGGGGGCGAGGGGCGAGGGGCGTGGGTGCGTGGAGTGTGGGGGCGTGGGGCGAGGGGCGTGGAGGCGTGGAGCGTGGGGGCGTGACATGCCTGCTGTCTCGTAGTCCAGATGAGGTCCGCGAGCAGCTCGCACCACTCCTGGATGGTGTTCAGGTTAGACTGCATCGGCACGCCGTTGCCGCTCAGCTGCTGCTCCCGCTTCCATCTGTAAAACAATGCATTGAGGTTTTTTATGCTTGCAAAAAATATGCCCGAATATTTTCTTTAGTTGCATACAAGCAAAATTGAACATTACCCGGACGACATAACGTCTAAATGTGGAAATGTGGTCACTGAGATCGCGACTCCTTTATACAACATGTACGGTTATGAGTGTCGGAGCCTTGAGGGGGTGAAATACGATGAATTTTATCGACAAATCATCCCCTGTTCGTAGATTTTCGTTGTGACAAGGGTCATATTCGAACCGTCATAGCTTCTAAACTTTCTCACTTAGGTTGAAGATGTCAAGATTCTAAAAAGAACAAATCGGCTGCCATTTTATCATGCTACGACAAAAACTAGTGATAAAACAGATTGTATTCCCCCCCCCCCCCCCCCCCCCCTAAAGGCTCCGACCATATTAACCGGACACATCGTATAACCCTTCAGTGCTAAGTTTAGAATACAACCTGTATGTGCATGATTTTTTTGGCAAAAAATATTTTTTTTTAGAAGCGTGTTTACTTGATCAGCTCCTCGTCCAGCACCTGGCTCTGCAGCCGGCGCAGGCTGGCCAGGTTCTCCTTCATGTGGTCCACCAGCTCCATCTGCGACTGTCCGATCTGCGCCACCTGGAACCCACGCGAGCCGTGCACATGTATAGTATATAACCCTACTAATATTATAAACGCGAAAGTTTGTAAGTATGGATGGATGGATGGATGTTTGTTACTCATTCACGCAAAAACTACTGAATGGATATTGATGAAACTTCACAATAACATAGCTTACATATCAGAATAACACGCGAAGCCAGCCGCCATGTTGACGGACGCTGTATGGTGACATTTTGTTAGCTAATTTTACTTGTACAAACGTTAGGTCGGATTTCGGTGTAGGGTGGGTGTGTACCGTGTAGGGTGAGCGTGTACCGTGTAGGGTGGGTGTGTACCGGTTAGGGTGGGCGTGTACCGTGTAGGGTGAGCGTGTACCGTGTAGGGTGGGCGTGTACCGGGTAGGGTGGGCGTGTACCGGGTAGGGTGAGCGTGTACCGGGTAGGGTGAGCGTGTACCGGGTAGGGTGGGTGTGTACCGTGTAGGGTGGGTGTACCGTGTAGGGTGAGCGTGTACCGGGTAGGGTGAGCGTGTACCGGGTAGGGTGGGCGTGTACCGGGTAGGGTGAGCGTGTACCGGGTAGGGTGGGTGTGTACCGTGTAGGGTGGGTGTACCGTGTAGGGTGAGCGTGTACCGGGTAGGGTGAGCGTGTACCGTGTAGGGTGGGTGTGTACCGTGTAGGGTGAGCGTGTACCGGGTAGGGTGAGCGTGTACCGGGTAGGGTGAGCGTGTACCGGGTAGGGTGAGCGTGTACCGGGTAGGGTGGGTGTGTACCGGGTAGGGTGGGCGTGTACCGGGTAGGGTGAGCGTGCACCGGGTAGGGTGGGCGTGTACCGGGTAGGGTGAGCGTGTACCGTGTAGGGTGAGCGTGTACCGGGTAGGGTGAGCGTGTACCGTGTAGGGTGGGTGTGTACTGACCAGCGCGTTCAGCTTCCTCTCCGTGTCCTCGATCTGTCCGCGGAGCACGGTGACCAGGTCGCGGCGCTCCGTCGCCATCGACTGCTGCAGGTAGTTCATGTGCCCTGCGACCGCAACGAACACAATCATTTCATCGTTACATTACTTTCGTCTCTTTTCAACATGCTTTTAGTAACTAACAATGATGTAAAATCTTAGAAGTACATTTTTACGTATTTTTAAAGTAATTCTGATGAAAATCTATAAATCTATATCTTGGAGCTGATCTGATGATGGAGCTAGGAGGTGTATATTTAGATAGTGGAGCTCTTAAGCGTTACTTTTCGTTTTTTATCATAGTAAGGCTAGGATTTGACCCTTACTTTATCTGGCCCTAAGTGACGATGTGGTCGGAGATGGTGAACGTGCTCACCTTTTTGCAATAGAAGTTCTTAAACTTTCGCGAACTGAATACATGTTATCGTGACCAAGGCCGATGTAACTCGGCCGAAACGTCGAGGTATGTCAAAATTATATATTTTGATATTAGTTTGTGCGCGAATTAGACCCGTTTAAATACTAATTAACGTGCTCACCTTTGTTCTTCAGACACTCGTGGTATTGAAGCGAGAAGGCTTCTATGTTGGCTTGCAAGCTCCGGATCTCTTCGCCCGCCATGTTCACCTTCTGCCGTACCGTCTGCAGGCCCGTGATCAGCTGGGAATGCGACCGTCACGTTAGTTTACAACCGACTTAACGACAGACATTGATGTTTAGGGGTATGCCGGTTTTCGTTCCCATCTAATCACGGATTCAGTTCTGACACTGTAAACTGTGTGAGAAAGTATTCGATATGTTAACTGTCAAATTGATTTTAGACTAGCTGTGCCCGCGACTTCGTCCGCGTGGAATAGTGACTTTGACCTTATAAACCTTCTCTGGACTTCCACAAATAATTCAAGACCAAAATTAGCCAAATCGGTCCAGCCGTTCTCGAGTTTTAGCGAGACTAACGAACAGCAATTGATTTTTATATATAAGAAGATTTGATCAGCGCCTTGCAATACCGACAAGATGCGTACGCGAACGGTTACCTTCATCGATTTGTTAACGATACGAACCGTTTAAATTGTCCTGCTTGCCCTATTGTAGGAGTACTGATCGAATCTAAAACCAATTAGACAGTTAACGTATCGAATAGTCCCTCGATAGAGGTCCCTGGTGGGCGCGGGTACCTCGCTGTACTTGCGCTCGGTGTGGGGCGGCGCGGGCGCGTACTGCGCCCCCATGGAGCCCTGGATCACCTCCATCTCCAGCGCGAGGCAGCGCCGCATGTACTGGTACAGCTCGTGCGGGTCGTGGCTGGGGGTTCGTAATACTTATAAAATTAACTTACGGCCGAAATTAATAATCAATGCAATCCAAATTTTGCTATCTGGGATTGATATCACAACCCATTTTTAGGGTCAAAAGTGCCAATAACCGATCCGTGGATTGGTTAATAAAGGCACGCAGATTGGAAATCGATCGAACGATAGGCAGCAATCCAATATCGATTCCAATCTTGGATTGGAAATACAATATTAATTTCGGCTGTTAAAAGATAATAATAACAAAAAAAAACTTTTTTTTATAGCCTCCACTAGGTTTTCTCTTGGTTCGTGGGTACTGTTTACGGACATATAATTGCACATACACATCACACCCAGACAAGAAACAAGTATTTGTTCCGGACGGGAATCGAACCCGCGACACCAAGCGCAGCAAACCGATTGCTCAGCCGCTACGCCAAACGTGCCGACAAATAAGTACCAAAAAAAAATTTTTTTTACTGTTACCGTAAAATATTACCCTCCTATGGTAGTCGGATCAAATAGAAAAGATCCCAATTCGATTGTTTTTTGGTTCGTTCCTTCAACTGTGTCATTTTGCCTAACTAGCTTCCCCCCGCGGTGTTACCCGCCGTTTTCAAAATAAAAAGTAGCCTATGTGATAATCCAGGGTGTTAGCTGTCTCCGTACAAAATTTCATCAAAATTGGTCCAGCCGTTTCAGCGCAAAGAAGTAACAAACATACTACACACAAACTTTCGCTTATAATATTAGTAGGATAAGATTTAGAAAAACATTTATTACATGATAGGATTATTATACTCTCAGATTCGTCTTATAAATTATTATGCAATGCGTAACTAATCTTAAATTTGAAATTTAATCCTTAAGGTACAGAAATAAGGTTTAATTTCGAACACGCCGAATGGGTAGCCCCGTCATTTGGGCGCGTCGCAGTTCTAAATTAACCTTGAACCTTTTAAAATGCAATTCGCAAATTTTGTCTTTGCACAAGATAACACGTGCGAGATAACTTATATCCTTATACCCTTATAAGGCACCACGCCATCCCAATTTGGGCTTTATTACCTCACGTTTCGAATTAAATTTGAATGACTAAAGACTGGTCCTTCGGCGCCAGATGCCTTATCTCTATATTTTACCATTCTAAATTGGGCTTTATTGCCTCACATTGCAAACTACAGACATGGCTCAGTTACAGTTTTATAATAGTAGTAGTAATAATACATGGGCCTAGTATCAGAGATGGACCTGACAAAAGCGTATACCCGAAAGGCACACGCTTGGCTACAACCCCTATAAATGGGATAAATTTAATACACGTTATTTAGGTGCTGCTCCAATCATTCGTGCGACATTCTGAAATGTCAAGATCGGTTTGCTTCTGCAGCCAATAAAGAAATTAGTGCAAACGGTGACAAAGACAAAACATCATCGTACTATCCTACTTACTCCTTTGTCTCTTTGTATACACTTGTCTCTATTCTTCCCCGGATCTTGAGTTATGTGTCATATCTGTTAGATCAGGGCTTCCCAACAGGTGGGGCGTGCCCCCCTGGGGGGGGGGGGGGAGGAGGGGGGCGTAAAGATCTTAAGGGGGGCATCAAGTGTTCGGTTATTTTAACCTAATTACTTATCATTGTTTATTATTTAAAACACTTACATATTAATTCGCGCCACCTAGTTCCAACCGAACTAACTACTACGCGTTATCACTATTTAGTTCTATCACGCACTTGAAATAAAAAAAAAACGATTTCATCAAAATACCTACCTGTCAATTCCAATGGAACAAAACTGCGCTGAAGAAAAATATAGGGGGGCATGAAATGTTTTATTATAATCCTTGGGGGGGGGGGCATCTTACAAAAAAGGTTGGGAAACCCTGTGTTAGATGTGCATGTGAAATTATGTCTGTAAGCGGTACCCAGTATATAGGAGCAATCCGAGTGTGAAGCTACATTTAAAAAAAAAAAAAAGATGATTAATCTGATGGTAGAATGCTTATCTAACCTGAACTGCATGCGGAAGGTCTTAGCAGCTTCCACCAGCTTCATCTTGGTGACGAACATCTCCGGTGACAGCATCAGGTCCGCGTGCGTCTGTATCTCCGCCACCAGCTCCTCCACGAAGAACCGCTGCTGCTCCTCCGGCTCCGCCGTCCTGCGCAAACCACATCGAAATCGGACCAGCTTCTTCCAAACTCCTAACCACAGTATCGTTAGTCTTTACCTCCTAACTTCTTTCACTTGACCTTTGCTGAGGAACCTCGAAACGTTTAGTTAGTTAGAAACGAGTAGTTTCTCGATCGAGGTTCCTGCTCACCCTACTGATCCTACTCGCGGATGTGAGGGAAGACCCGCGCCCAGCAGTGGGCGGGTGTGGGGAGACCCGCGCCCAGCAGTGGGCGGGTGTGGGGAGACCCGCGCCCAGCAGTGGGCGGGTGTGGGGAGACCCGCGCCCAGCAGTGGGCGGGTGTGGGGAGACCCGCGCCCAGCAGTGGGCGGGTGTGGGGAGACCCGCGCCCATCTGTGGGCGGGTGTGGGGAGACCCTTGCCCAGCAGTGGGCGGGTGTGGGGAGACCCTTGCCCAGCAGTGGGCGGGTGTGGGGAGCCCCGCGCCCAGCCGTGGGCGGGTGTGGGAGACCCGCGCCCAGCAGTGGGCGGGTGTGGGGAGCCCCGCGCCCAGCAGTGGGCGGGTGTGGGGAGCCCCGCGCCCAGCAGTGGGCGGGTGGGGGCACAGACAGGCGACTCACCAGATCCGATTCTCTATCCATGGCGCGAGGCAGTGTCGCACTTCTATCGGGAATATGTCCACGTATATATTGCGAACCTGTGTAACAAATAGTCATAGTGTTATTATATGTGAATAATATAATATGACGGCACGTTTGGCGTAGTGGCTGAGCAATCGGACTGCTGCGCTAGGTGTCACGGGTTCGATTCCCGCCTGGATCGAATATTTTGTGCGATCCACAAATATTTGTTTCTGGTATGTGTGTGATATTATTGTGTATGTGAAATTGTATGTCTGTAAGCGGTACCCACGGTACAGGAGCAAAACTAGTGTGGGGCTACGTTAAAAAAAAACATTTTTTTTATTATAAATGCGGGTAACACCGCGGAGCACAGCTAGTATTTCATAAATCATAATGCCGATATCACAGTAACGGTTTGCGTGCGTCTTCAAAGCTATAGGCACGAGAGTGAGAAGGAAGTAGATAGAGGGAGAGGGAGAGTGACAGAGATAGCGAGGAGAATGATAGAGGAAGAGGGAGGCGGAGAAAGATAGAAGGAGAGGGAGAAAGATAGAGACAATGACAGGACAATTTCTGACGGGTCAGCTAGTACATCATAATAATCTTTGATAAAAGAAAGCCGTGTTAGTTACACTTTTTATAACTCAAGAACGGCTGAACCGATTAGACTGAAAATTGGTAGTAAGGTAGCTGAGAACCAGGAGAAGGATATAGGATACTATTTATTTCGTTATCACGGGAACCATTTAGAAACTGGGAAAAATGTATCTGATAAAATCGGGTTGTACAGTTGACAGCTGTCACTCAGTTTTACAGGTGGGGCAGGGAGAGACAGAGGGAGAAGAAGAGAGATAGAGTGCGAGGGAAAGAGATAGATATAGAAGGAGAGGAAGCTTTTTCTCATAGAGACAATGACAGGACAACGTCTGTCGGGTCAGCTAGTTCATCATAACTCTGAGATTCAGGCAACTAGAGATCAACACAACCTCATAAAACAAGTCCTACTTGCTTCAGTCGAGCATCTGAAGCTGTTCCTCAATCTAGTCTCCAGCAGTGGGATAATTAGAAAAGAAAATAACAATAAGCTACCTTTACAAAGTCCCACACTATAAGTGTTTTATACTTTCACTAGCAGACACGGCCACGCGTTGCTGTGGCTAAGGTTTTTGTTATTGCGACTATACATTGAGATGTCAGCTATCTTGCAAGTTAGATCAAACTGCACACGGTGTGCGAATTTGATTAAAATCGGTTAAGTAGTTTGGGAGTCCATCGCGGACAAACAACGTGACGCGTGATTTATCTTATATCTTTAAATGAGCAATTTTTGTATATTGTATGTACATATATAATTGGAATCTCGGAATCAGCTCCAACGATTTTCATGAAATTCAGTATATAGGGGGCTTCGGGGGCGATAAATCGATCTAGCTAGGAATCATTTTTAGAAAATGTCATTTTATTTGTGTTATTTTATGATTTTTTTCTTTAAATACCTAACCAGTTCATATTTTTTTATTATTCTATCGGTAAGATCGAAAAATATTATTCATATTTCATCATTTTATTAGTAATTCGTACAATATTTTACAAAAAAAAAAAAATACCTAGTAAAAGATACACGCCATTGAGTTCATTTCCAAAACTGACTTTTTATTTACTACCCACATAGTAGAATCAAACATAAATTAAAACAATACATAACATATCTCCCTTTTATAAATTATGGAATCAACTAACATTACACAAATCAAACTATCAAGCTCTTAAATCAGTATGACACAGATAACAATTTAAAATTCTAATATTAACAATTTAAAGTTGACATAATTAATCAGAGCAATTTGGTATGCCTATAATGTCAGGCCACATCTCAGGTGGTGGTATTTCAATTAGTTGCTCATCCGATGTTCCAGACTCTGAGTCTAGCTGAGCTCTTTCCTCGGGCAATCTTGCCTCTGTTTGTACCGTCCTAGCCAGCATTTGATCAGCATGGCGGCGGTGTAAGTTGCCATCTTCCGTTCTCACCCTGTATGAGCTTGGACCTTCCACCATCTCTATAGTGGCTCTTCGCCACTTCTCACCGGGTCCATACATGTGAATCAGAACTGGCTGGTCCACCACGAAGGTTCTGGTAGGCGCGCGCTGTGCCGCCGCCTCCAGCTGCTGTTCACCGCGGCTGGGCGCTGAGTCAGGGTGGAGTGAGGATACAGCAGTCCTGTACTTTCGGCCGTTGAGCATCTCTGCCGGCGTTTTGTTCGTGCTGCTATTCGGCACTGTGCGCATATAATAAAGCACCTTGCTCAACTTCTCACTCCATGGCAGATTCAAAGCCATCTTCTTTAATTTATTTTTAAAAGTCTGTATTGCTCTCTCAATCTGCCCGTTTGTCGCCGGGTGGTAAGGTGGTGACCTCAAATGCTTTATCCCGTTCTTCTTCAGGAAGCTGACAAATTCCTCAGATGTAAATGCTCTACCATTGTCTGATACAACGACTTGCGGCAGGCCTTGTGAAGCAAAAATCCTCCTCAATAGAGTTATTACAGCTCCGCTGGTCATTGAGTTGATGATCTCTGCTTCAATCCATTTGCTATGGCTGTCAATCAAAACAAAAAATGTTTTTCCCTGAAAAGGTCCAGCAAAATCCACATGAACCCGACTCCAAGGTTTTTCAGTCATAATCCAAGCCTGTGGATCTCTAGGTGGACAGTTCCTTACTAGCTGACACTGCTCACAGCTGGCCACAATTTGCTCTATTTGACTGTCCATCTGGACCCACCAAACATAACCTCTTGCATATGCCTTAGTTTGGACAATACCCGCATGTGGGGCATGTAAAATTTTTAGTACCTCTTCTTGCAACTTAGTAGGTACTATGACTCTGTTGCTCCATAATAAACAATCATTATTAAGTGAAAGAGCCTCTCTTCTGGTCCAAAACGGTTGTAATGCTGGGTCTGAAACTCTGTTCGGCCAGCCATGCTGTACATGGAATACAACTTTTTGCAGCAGTGAGTCCTTCTTCGTTTCCACTCCAATTCTTTCTGCATTTAAGTTCCAGCCATTAGGTTGTTCATCTAACAACAATACATCTTTAAGAGGCTTTATAGCTACTGATCCCGTAGATGGTGCAGTCCACCTGCTCAATGCATCTGCATTACCGATGGATTTTCCAGGTCTGTGTTTTATAACATAATCATAACACGATAGTTTTAAAGACCAACGCAGCATTCTCGGTGAGATCTGGTCAGGAATAGGTTTCGTTGGATTAAATAAGCCTACCAATGGTCTGTGGTCAGTCACAATACAAAATCTGCGACCCAGTAGAAATTCGTGAAATTTGGTCAGTCCAAAGATTATAGCCAAAGCTTCCTTGTCTATCTGTCCATACCTCCTCTCATGGTCCTGTAGAGTTCGCGATGCCATCATAACTGGTCTCTCTGATCCATCATCCATGACATGTGCTATGATAGCGCCCACACCATATTGAGATGAGTCACAAATAAGCAATAACTCCTTTTTCAGATCATACCCCACCAAGGTTAGATCCGATGACAGCAAGACCTTGGCCTTTTCGAATGCCGCTTGCTCATGTTCACTCCACTTCCATGGCGTTTTGGATTCCAGCAATCGATACAAGGGTTTCAATACAGTAGCTCTGTCAGGCAAAAACTTTTGATAAAAGTTATACAAACCCAAGAAAGCCCGCAAGGTTTCCTTATTAGTTGGGGCTGGTTTCTCTTGGATTTCTTTCACTTTTGCCGGTGCTGGGTGAAGTCCCTCACCATCAATCATATGACCCAGAAATGTAATGCTGTTGGCTGCAAAAATACATTTCTTGCTATTTAGTCGGAAGCCCATCTCAGTTAACTTCAGCATCACTTGACGAAGCCTCTGATTATGCTGTTCCAATGTAGAACCAGCAACTGCCACGTCGTCAAGCAAGCAGGCCACACCATCCATGCCTGCTAAAGCGGAAGACATCACCCTTTGAAAAATACACGGCGCCGCACTTACACCAAAAGCAAGGCGATTCACTTTCATAAGTCCAATGGGTGTATTCAGTGTTAACAGCTTAGCCGTCTCATCATCAACTTTCAATTGGGTGTACGCTTGCTTCAAGTCCAGTTTACTAAATACTTTGCCACCGCTAAGCTTCACAAAAGCTTCCACAGAGGTTGGAAGCGGGTAGCTATCCACCTTTATCGATGCATTGACTGTAGACCTATAGTCTCCACAGATCCGCAACGAGCCATCGTCTTTCTTAACTATCCTTAACGGAGTGGCCCATTCCGAGTACCTCACTGGGGTCAGCACTCCTGTGTCCACCATTTGCTGAAGTTCTGCTTCAACCTGCACCTTCAAAGGAAAAGGTACCGCGCGTGCCTTCAAAAATCGTGGTGTCGCATCAGGACGTAAGTGAAGTGTGACTTCTGGACCATTGTATTCGCCTAGCTCTTCTTTAAACAAATCAGGAAATTCCTTCTTGAAAGGCACCAACTCTTCTTCGGCCCAGTATAAGCCCGTCACTTGAATGTCTAATGACTTAAACCAGTTGCGACCCAAAAGGTTAGGTCCATCCCCAGATACAACCACTAGTTCACATTGAGCCTCTTTCACGCCCAAAGACACACACACATTAGCCAGTCCTAACACTTTCAATGGGTGTCGAGTCCATGTAACCAACTTCAATGCAGTATTGTGTAGTGGAGGAGGTGTCGACCACAACTTCTTGAAAGTTGTCTCCGATATGATGCTGCGAGACGCGCCGGAGTCCACTTCCATTGTCAAACTGGCTCCATCAATAATTACGTCTGCTAATATTGGAGGTCGATAACTGTCTGAACACACATAGACACCCATCATATCTTCAACTTCAGGGGAAGCTTCCTGCTTGTCTTCCACCTGATGTACTTTGGACTTCTTGTCACAGGCTTTTGCAATATGCCCATACTTCTGACATTTGTAACACTTCGCTTTCACAAAGGTACACTTCTCACCCGGCTTGTGTACTCGGGTACAATGTCTGCATTCATTTGACTTTATTCTGCCAATGTCCATTGGTTCGGAGGCCTGAGATGGAGTCGTTTTCCCTTCGTTACTCGGACCAGGGTACATATCTTCACTTGACGCTTGATGATTGAGACACATTTGTACCGCCGTCTCGTATGTCAGTCCTTTTGTTTTTAATAACTCCCGTCGTAAACGATCGTCACGCACTCCTAAAACAAGTCTGTCCCTTAATTGACGTTTAATGTCCGTAAACTTGCACTTGGCACATAAAGCACTTATTGCAGCCACAAAATCTTGCACGCTTTCACCTTGCAATTGCCCACGTCTATGAAATTTGCCGGCTTGCAAAATTTCATTAACCTCTGGTTCATAGAATTTGTCCAAGACACCCAGAATGTCTCTAAAATTCACTTGTGTCGGGCGTAACGGCACTAAAAGTGATGCAATTAGAGCATACGTATCCTTCCCGCACTGAGACAGAAACAAAGATCGCGATTTTACATCGTCCTGTTCCGTGAGTCCCGCCGCATTGAGCGCACACAATAACTGTTCTTTGTAATCACACCACACATCAGTTTTAGCGTTAAACTGCCCGGGCAACACAATATTCGTAATATTGAATGCCATTTCGACACAATTGCAATTTATTTTCCGCAGTCGCCACTAAAAGATACACGCCATTGAGTTCATTTCCAAAACTGACTTTTTATTTACTACCCACATAGTAGAATCAAACATAAATTAAAACAATACATAACACCTAGCAAAGCTCGGTCATCCAGATATTATATATTAAGATAAGATAAGATAAAATTGTCATTGGTTGGATAGGATATGGCGTGTTATCAGTGACAGTTTCAAAAGAGGAATACTAGTGGCGCATTCTGTTGTTGTTGTTGGTGATTGTGTTGTTTGTTGTTGTTGTTGTTACCTTTTGCAGGCTCTCCGGGGGCAGCTGCTGAGCTCTAGCCCAGAGCGACATCTTGTATCTGAAATACAAAAATATTGACAAAGTAAAAAAATTATTTTTCTAGGTGAGGTGGTAGATCATAAGTTTCTTTTGTTACGTTTTAATTTTATCACCTAAACCAGTTTTGATTAATTTTGTTATAAAGATAGGTGGAACTAGGAGGGTGGTGCTTTTGCTGAGTCGGGACGTGTTTATGACAACACACAAGATTGTTCGTAGATTTGTTCATGTTTCATTTTTTTTACCCTATAAAATAAATTAAATCAATTTTTACTTCACAATATCTTCCGAATGGAATGACCTATTGCAATAAAACAAAAAGTAATCGACGGGTAATGTAACAGTTCTAAATATAACGTTATTTATTCAGACCAGGACCGAAGAAGGGCCGCGAGGTCCATCTCGCCGTCACCCGAGCCTGGTCCGTATGGACCAAGTTGCCATTTCTGTTTTCGTATTCGCATTTTTTACTTTAAAATGTTGTACAAATACATGATTTTCTTTCTTTCTTTCTTAATATAAAATGTTGGTTCACCCTTATCTATAAAAACGGCAAAAAAACATGGTTATTGTATGGGAGCCCTTTAAATAATTTATTTTATTGTTTTTTAGTGTTAATTGTTGTTACAGCGGCAACAGAAATACATCATCTGTGAAAATGTCAAAAATGAAAAACTGTCTTACTATCACAGTTCAGATACAGCCTGGTGACAGACGGACAGACGGACAGCGAAGTCTTAGTAATAGGGTCCCGTTTATCCCTTAGGGTGCTGAACCCTAAAAACGAAACTGCAGTAAACCACTAGTCTAAAATACTTACACTGTTGGTTACCAGCTGATCTAAGTTCTTGTGCAGCCCGAGTTATTCCTTTCTGAAATAATAAGTAAACTTAACATTGTTTATAACCTATCTAAACAAACACATCTCAAAATTGAAGCCAAAACAAAGACCAGGAAAATCTTATCAATTCCCGTAATCCATAATTTAAGGTAGCATCCAATGAATACCAATGAGCAAAAATGTTTAATAGTCAAAACATAAGAACATGAGAATGATTGAAGAGACTGCACACAGACAAAGAGCAACACATGCTCTATGCTACCAACTGTTTGCATATTTGTTCACAGTTTACATCAAAAGAGCGAGCACTCCTAGAACATTCCATAGAATCTCCACGATCAAGATAAAACAAGGAAAGAATGGTTTATAAATCTCTGTTCTAGGAAATAATTTGATTGGATAGCATGACCGTTGACTGGACTAAGCCTACCTTTACAAAAATTAAGTCTGCTTTATATCTTTCTAACCTACTTTGTTATTTGTATTCCTAGAAATTTAATCACCTTATCATGGATGTGATAATGCAAAGAGGTTGGTTGGGTACTTCTTAAATTATGGTTCCACTGGCTGGATAAAACTAAAGCACACGCCTTTTCTAGGAATTTAAAAACAAATGTGACGCTAATCTGCGTTCTAAAGAGTTTTTAATAGAAGGATTAGCAACTAATCGGTTTGCACATGACACAGAGTGCAGTCTCGTTGTATAATTGCACGTTAGCGATTAGCACTAACTCACTTTACCTCACTTAGCCACTTCACAAGCTGCTCATTATAACATAATACATAATTTATAGCAAACAACTGAATTCTATAACAACTCAACTACGCGGAAAACTAAACTATAAAAGCGGGAACACTGACACTGAATTTCGATTTTGGAACACAGTTGGACTGCACCGATCGGCCGTCACTAGTTTTTATCGGCTCCCTTGTTTTACCGGGACACGACGAACTCCCCACGAATTTACCTGGACCTGTGTTGAGTGAGCGATCGATGCCCCGTAATTTAATTCCTGTAGCGAATTCCGAGAATTTTGACGTCTACACACACTTAACCACCACGGACGGAGAAGTTCACGCTCGCACACATGCATACAATTTAATTTTAGCTGTATCAACAACAATGACCTTAGCATGATACGCACCGAACTGTTCGCAATTGTTGCGAATGCAGGATTCTATTGAGCTTCACTAGTTATTTTCACTCACATAAATTTGTACCTATTTGATATTATTTTTAGTTTTGGAAATGCCGGCGGAAAATAAAATATAACGTGATCACAACCAAAGCGTGAGCGAGATAGATCAGAACAGCACAAGGGAAAAAGAGATAGAAACAAAATTCAAGGAAATTGTGCAAAAAAACACCTAGGAGGTATGTAGATACCTTTTTTTTTGTTTTAGTTATGGCTTTGCACGGTTTGTGCATATAGCCAGTGTCAAGTATTTTATTTTAAGTATTTCTTAATTTCACATTAAGAAAGTCACAGCAACGTTATAGCAATCGTGGTCAAGTAGTCAAGTCAATTATTTACAACGTCAAAGTCACGATTCAGTAAAGTAGTGGATGCTTTACTGAAACTTCCTGGGAGTTTTGGAAAAAATGCGAAATGACACGTTTTTTTGAGTTTATATCATTCGCCTACACTCGTGCACGTTAAAGAACACTTAATGATTAATATTCCACCAATATTACACATTAACACTCGAAGAAACACAAGTTTGAGATAATAATACAAAACCAACAACGTCTCACAATCGGATTCCCGCCAAAACTCCTTCAACTGTTTTGTTTGTTTGTAAATTTTGTAATTACAAGCAGAATATTTTTTATTTGTAATTATTTGACGTAGTAGGTAAGGTACCTACCTAATATTATGTTTTTGCTTGCAATATTTGTGTGTATAATAGGTATTAATATGTCCATGTAAGTTTGTAAATAATACTTAAATGTCAAATCTTGCAAGATTAATTATTATTTTCGAACTAACTACACCTACCTACTTTCTCTTAGCAATAGGAAGCAGATTTTTTGCATGTTGGCTCAGTTCCGATGACAATGCATTTTTATGATAAACTTGAGAATATGGAAATGAAAAAGCTTGACTACCTACTTGTATCAGAATCCTCCAAGAGTAGGTAGAATACAGTAAAAAAGAATAAACATGAAAAAATCCAAATCCAAGTTAAACTAATTATCGAGTCGGTATGACAAATTAGTTATAGGCTGAATAATAATTGAAAATAACAATTATAAGTAAAAAATGTTATGAAATTACGTGGTTTTATTGTAAATAAACATTGATTAAGGTCACATCACTATACGCCCCCCCCCCCCCACACGCAAATAGATGACAATGTATAAATCGTATTTTTTAGATATGTTAATTTTTTCTACCTTGCTCTACATTAGGTATACTTTCCATCTCTACAAAATTTGTAGGTATAAAAATAATTGTTTCTTCAATCATTCGTTTCGGCGCTCACAAGGGTTTCCACGGCGTCTCCTCCATCAGGCTGAAAGAAAAAAGTACCTATCTATCTAATACTGTTCAAAAAAAATCTAAATCCAAGGATCGTATTGTCAGGAGGTTCCCTGCAGCTCTAATTGGAACTTGAACCCTAGGTACCCTAGGTTCAGTGGTACCAACGACTGTCTCCGAGCCTCGGACACAGTCGTTGATAGAGCATGGTGGATGGACCACTGCTGAACAGTCACCTGCATGTCGGCGACCGTCAGCGGCGGATCATCCTCTCGCAGGACCGTCTCTCCGTCCAGCTTCTTCAGGTTGGGCAGCCGCCGCGCCGCCTCAGACCGCCATGTCTCCAACTCGCACGCGTCATACAGTGGGTTGCCAACGAACAGCAAATCTTCTAGGAGCGGCAACTCCTAGGAGAATGCAAATAGAACAGAGTAAGAACGAAAACTGTAGATTGTCGGGTAGTGCCGCCCTCTGTCGGACCAAAAACGACCGTTACTCATAGATAACAACCCATGACAAAGTATCCCTTAACTGTGCCCATGACGTCTTATTGCAAAGATAATCGTTTTATTCGTCGTATACCATGACGTCTCGTTGTGACATCGTTTGTGACGCTCAGTTTAAATCAAAGGCAATGACATCGACCTAAATGATATCTTTTTTTTTTTTTTTTTTTTTTTTTTTATTAGGTTCACTGAACTGGATATACACAGGAAAAGCTTAAAACAGGTTAACAATGATGACCATACTATGTGTACGTCCTTCTAGGAGTGAACACAGCATGCACAAAAAATTAAGTTGCGTAAAATGAAATAATGAATAAGGTAAAGTTGTGTAAGATGACAATATGAAATGCAACAAAAAAAAATTTCTAAAAGGTAAACATTACAATTATTAAAATGTTGAGTTTTGAGTGTGAACAGTTAATACAGTAGAAAAAAAAACAAATTAAACAAATTACTCCAAGTACAAAAGTCTCTTAAAAGAAGAGACCGATGAACCGAAGATGTCGGTATTACTACAAACGTTGTTATAATATGAGCACATTCGATACACAGGTGCATGTTGGCCATAGTTTGCGTGACAATACGGCAGATTGAACGTTTTTCTACAGTGTAGACGGCTGGAAGAACGAGGAACCATAATTTGTATTCTTTCAAGTAAATTGGGGCTATCAATTATACCATTAACCAATTTATGCAAAAATACCACATCAGCTATATTTCTTCGCTTCTCCAAAGGAGACATTTTAAAATGTTGAAGTCTTGAATCGTACGTTTTCAGAAGGCGGCAAAGTTTACGTGAATAAGTAAGATGGTAAATGAACCGTTTCTGAAGTCTCTCAAGTCGATTAATGTGCACAGCATAAGAAGGGCTCCAGATGGGGCTGCAGTATTCCAGAAGGCTACGCACATAACAGTTGAAAAGGATGACCGGGATCTCAAAGTCATTAAAAAAACTTGTTTGTCGTATTACAAATCCTGACAACCGCGAGCTTTTCTTGCTAATAAAGTCGATGTGTTCTCTAAAGTTTAACTGAGCATCAACAATGACACCCAAGTCACGCATGCTCGAAACCTCCACTATGGGGATACCGTTAATGAAATACATGGTTTTAACAGGCTTATTTTTCCGAGAAAAGTTTAAGTAAAAACATTTCGATGAGTTAAGCACCATCTTGTTGCGAACACACCAGTTGTTAATCGTGTTAATATCACTCTGCAGAAGAATTATATCGTCATGAGTATAGATTTCTCTGTAAAGTTTAAGATCATCTGCAAACATTTGATATTTTGAGGTTACTTTGGAGCATAAATCGTTGACAAAAACAAGGAAAAAGAGAGGTCCAAGGTGAGACCCCTGCGGTACACCCGAAGGTACTACTCTTGGCAGGGATTTAAATCCTCGAACCATCACAAGCTGAGAGCGGTTTCGGAGGTAAGATTCGCACCACCGTAACAATGAACCACAAATTCCAGCATGACCAAGCTTTTGTATTAACAACCTATGATCGACAACATCAAACGCCTTTGAAAAGTCCGTGTAAATTGTATGAGTTTCATGTTTATTCTTGAACCCATCTGTTATGTCACTGACAAAATCAAGAAGGTTCGATGCTGTCGACCTTCCTGGTAAAAATCCATGCTGCTGCGGGATGAATAAAGGTTTCAAATGGAAAAGCATCCTCTTCTGGACGATTGATTCAAATAACTTGCCTATGGATGACAAAATTGAAATCGGTCTATAGTTACAAACGTCCGCAAGATCTCCTTTTTTATGAACCGGTGTGACGTGTGCTGACTTCCATTTAGCTGGAAATACACCACACGAGAGAGACTTGTTAAACATAATTTGTAGAGGCTTTGCAAGTTGTAAAGAGCAGGATTTGAGAAATAAAGGAGGAATAGCATCCGGGCCCGGACCCTTGTTTGGATCAAGCAAATTAAGTGAGGTCAAAACATCCGACTCCGAAAGGTAGCATGAGCTCAAAGAAGTGTGATGACTTGAGGGTTCGTCGAAGATGGTTGGATTAGATGTACCAGGATCATTATAAGTGGAGTGGAAATATTCAGAGAACAGATTTGCGATACATTGACCACCCTGTGCGTTTTGGTTCCCAAGAAACATCTCATCCGGGATATCCCCACTATTAGTTCGCAACGACTTGACAAATGTCCAAAAGTATTTGGGGTTTTTCTTAATTTGGGTTTTAGCATTTATTTTTATTTGATTCAGGCAATCGCTCAACATTTTGTCACTACGTGCACGTAAGATTTGATAAGTTAAATAGTCTCTGGGATTACCATACGTTTTAAATCGTCGATGATATTTTGCTTTTTCCTTAAGGGTTTGTATGATTGCGCGATTAAACCAAAACGGATAGTCGCTTCGACCTTTTCTACACAGTGGCGTATTCTTGTTAATTACAGGAGTAACTGCGTTGTAAAAGATATCTACAGTCTCATCAACAGTCAAGCCTATTTTGAACAAATCGATCCAGTCTATGTTGTCCAACTCCTTTTTGATGTTGTCGTAATTTGCTTTGGAGAAGTTAAGTACAGATGTCTTATATGTTTTAGGAGGCTTAAAAGCGTTAAATTTAACTGTAATATTTAGTGCCGGGTGGTGATCATCAAGATCAACAAGTGGGGCAAGACTATTAGAAACTGTGACACAGTTACTAAAGTTTGTTATAATAAGATCCAATATTTTTCCATTAGAGTTTACAGTTCGGTTCTTTTGATAAAGACCATTAAAAGAAAGAGTGTCAACAAATAAATTGTCACCCTGACTCGAAGAACATCTAGGGAGCATGGAGCTCGTGTTAGCGTCATAATCCCACCGTATGCTGGGGAGGTTAAAATCGCCAGCCAATAACAAAACCGCTGACTTGGGCATCTTATGTTGAACTATGTCCGTTAAGTTTGTGAGTAAACTGTCCAAGCTGGTAAATACGATAGGGGGTGGAATATACAAAGTGCATATACACAAGTCTATTGAAGAGTTTCCTTGCTTTAATTTGATAATAATCCACAGGTCCTCCAGCGGCGATTCCCATTTCAATTTGCGAATAGGAGCATATTTTTTAAGAACAGCTACCAGAACTCCACCGCCCTCACGCTTGGCACAATTACTGGTATACCGATCACGCCTAAACACAGCATATCTGCTATCGAGAACTTCATGATCAAACACAGAGTCATTTAGCCACGTCTCGGTTAATAGAATAACGTCCAAGTCCTGCTTTAATGCATTGGTCAACACGGTTTCAGTTTTGGTCCGGAGACCTCTGACATTTTGATACAGTAATTTTATATTACACTTTGGATTAATGTTGAACAATATAACCATAAATGCAATTATATGGAGTTCAAAAAGCCAAGGTGCTTAACCACTAAACTCTTAGAATTAACGTCCTTTCTAATGTAAACCTTTCCGCTCCGTACCCACACGAATTCAAACTTATTGTCCTTTGCGAATTTACGAGCAGCTGCATGCAGTTGCTTATTTGTTGGTGATAAGTGCTCGCAGACGTACACTGGTTTTTTCTCGTTACCAAGACCAAGGTGTGAGGAGTTGAGTTTATCTTGTTGATGGGTCCTATTGAAAGTCTTGACTGCAGCTACTACTCTATCACGCACCAATGGACTGGAAAGCTTAACAACAATAGATCGGGGCCGGTTGGACTCTTGGTTTACTTTAGCGACACGGTGGTAATTTAGGACCTCGTGATTTGCAAGACCACAACCCACCGTAGAAACCAGTTGCTGCACAATTTTACTTAAATCTTCAGTCTTATGCTCAGGCACGCACTGAATCTCTATGTTGCATTCACGAGATTGCTGTTCAAATTGATTTAGGCGTGTGTTGAGGTTGGAGACTGTAGATTGCAGTGCAGTAATCTCAATCTGCTGGTCACTGATAAGTTTTGTTTTAATGTCGAAGGCTTCTTGAAGTTTTTCGTATTTGGTCGACATAAAATTTATACTCTCAGTCAAATCCTGCAATCTACTGCGTGTATCTGAGCTCTCGGTAGTAAAGTCACGCCTTATATCAATAAGTAAGCGAGACAAGGACTCATCAAGTTTCTTGTCGATGTATTGCTTGAAATCCTCAATATTTCTTTCAGATGGACTGTCGATTATCTGGGACGTTGGTTAAACCTGTGAAGGGGTGTTTGAGCAGTCACCTTTTTTTTCAGCAGGTTTACACTCAGGGCACTTCCACGCCGCTTTATACGCCTTAGATTCTTTATTGAAAGTTTCAAGAGGTATTCCCAGACACTGGTAATGATAAACTTTGCCGCACCTTGTACAAGACTTCTGTTCATTCGATTTAACTTGCCTTAGACATTTACTACAGTTATTCATCTTGTTTACCTCAGAAGTTGGGGTAAAATTCTTATGCTGGCAATACTTGTCACTTGTCAAAGTGAAAATGAAGCTGTCACTTGAATGTGACAGATTGGATGGCAATTGTCAAAATGAAAATTGATGGTGTCAGTTGAATTTGACAAACATTGAACCAGACATTGGCGGGTAATCTGTTCACCACTCAAAAAAAACGATTTAAGCGGGTAGAAAATTCGGGATAAAATTGGGATATTACGGTGTTTATAGCCGGAACTAAATGTGGATAACACTTGTGTAGGTTCTTCTAGGGTCGCACTTTGCTTCCGAAACACTTTTATATCAATTGTAGATGTAATTACACTAATTTGGAAAATTTATGAAATAGAACACTGTCAATAGCGGCAGGGTTGCCATACGAATGGAATATCGAAAGCCATGTATAGTTATATAAAGTAAAACAATTTCGTTCAGGTCCTCAATTGGATCGCAATAAGACGTCACGGTAAGCGCCCAGGACACATCACATAGGTACCACACTCCCCGGTCACATGACATGGTAACATCCGACAACCTGCAGTTTGTTGAACTCGCTCCACTCCTTCACGAGGTTGTTGCTCATGTAGAGCACCCTCAGATTGCGCAGCACATGGATCCCCTTCAGCTTCTCCACGAGGTTGTACGATATCCAAAGCTCTTCCAGGGTGTCTCCTAAACACTCCTGCAGGCAAATGGCAGGCAGGTAATAGAGCTAGAGTTGCTACTTAAAAAAAATAAAAATAGGGTAGTGGCACCAAAAGATGACTGACCCCCATTAGATGGACAATCGACCGAAAAATAGGAAAATATAAAATACTACGCTACGTACGCATGTGGGATAATTTTTTCCGTATCTCGCAACATTTTTTCTACCTAGTGCCTTAAACAGATCGACAGTGACGGCTCAGATGAGCCCACGGTAATTCGTTACGTGAGTGGTGTCCACCAAAATTTACGTTTCTATGAAAACCTACTTAAGAAAGGTGACCTCCAATTTAAGCATTTTGTCAGATTAAATAAATACATTAATGATGGATCTGAGTTTTGTTGGTTCTAATGAAATCTTCATCTACTCAGCTTTGATGTTGTTGATACTTATTAACATTATTAGCCGTATTTTTCGAGATATTTACCGTTCAAGTAATGGTTCAAATTTAGTTTGCTTGTTCCATTAAGTGACCGGTGGTCATGTTCTGGAGAAAAGGCATTTTTTTACAAGCATCGTAAATCCTAAACTTGACTCTTTAGACAAAAACAAAATCACTCAAATTAATTTTGTTTAATGTATAAACTTATTTACCAAAAGTTGAACACATGTTTTCAGTGTTAAATGCTATTTTAAGAGCTTTATTTTAGTATGAAATCCTTCAATATTCAGCTTTAGGTTCCACGCCCAAAATTTGAACTAAGAAATACACTAAAATTTTGTTCGTTCTATTTATGGTAAATTAGTATCCAAAACATGAACCATTTGAATTATTGTAGTTAAGATTTTAGGTCTTGTTTTTCGCAATGAAGGGATAGGTTCAAGTTTCTTCGAGATTTCTAAGCCTTTCTTTTGAGAAGCCACCTACACTGCGAAAAATAAAAAATAACAATTACGGAGTACTCTCAAAGAAGCCTAAAAATATTTCAGTTATTATTTACATTCTTCTAAATGAATAGTAATAATAATTTATTAACGCTGCTACTATTTTATTCTTCAATTTCATTACAATTCATCCCATTATTACTCTCAAAATATTAGTTCAGCTATTGGGTACAAAATGTTCATAATTAAGGCACAGCGTTCAACTATTGGTATAAAACGCTATTTTTTTCACATAATGATTTTTTATAAAATTCCTGGTAGATATAGAAAGTATTTTGATTCATTCGTTAATACTTGAGGATATACTGACTCTTATAAAAATACCAGGAAACGTCAATGTCCCGAGATAACTAAGTAAAAGTGGTTCAAAGTTGACTAAAACGCTTAAACGTTCATTTATTGGTTCCACTACCCTATAACACGGTGACAATATCAAATGAATAGGAGCAGATAATTCACCAACTTATTAGCTATTGAGGTTCACTTAAAAAGCTTCAAAATAGCTCACAGTCAGAGTACTTACCATACCAGCGAAAGACTTGATGTAGTTTCGGCCCAACGAGAGCACGCGGAGTTTCTTCAAGGTGTTTAAGCCGGTGACCTTCTCGATTGTGTTTGTTGAAAGGCTTAATTTTCTGTAAGCAGTCGCCTCTCAATGTTACAAAATGTCGGTGCAAATATCAATCGAAATGACTTTGAAAATAACGTCCACAATCCAATGTCAGCGCGCGGTACAGGGCGACTGTTCTAATAGTAGGTATTAACTATAGGTGGATGTGGATCCTTAGAACTATTTAGTAATTTGTGCTTTGGCTTTATTGAAGGAGAATTGGGTTAACGTCGATTATTTATAAAAAAATATATATAATTTTTTAGGGTGTAGGTACTCTAGGTAGGTACTCTGGTCTAGGGCGCTGACTAGATTGTACTAGTACGGAACGATCTCTATGATCATGATGTCCGAGCAGGCACAAGACTAGGGTGGTAGCGTATAGGTAGGTGCCTACCCGCCAAAATCTCCCTCGCTTTTTTGTATGTAATGTAAACCTCATTTCGTATCAATAGATCTCTATGGTTCTAATTAATACCACCTAACTATGTAATTATACTTCAGACCTCATCCTTCCATGATTAACTATGTAGTATCGATCTCCATACGCGCCAATTACACGATATTCAAAGCCAAAACAAAATTTATTAAAATTTTAGCCTATTTTGTCTATGTCATAGACAATACCCCAATGGCAGCCCTTCAATCATGTCATTCGTTCTTCCGTGCGCGCCATTGCACGTCGCGTTTTTTAATAATTTTGAAAACCATAATCTAATATAATTTTATTTTCAGGAAATTGAGAAGATGATAGGCGGAGATGAAGATTTCTTTGGGGAATATTGCGAAATTATGGAAGAAAATAAGGGAATGGACGACGATGCAGAAGGATGTCAATGTGGTCGTCGCGATTCAGCTACTCAATCCTAGAGCTTTCCTGTGGGGTCTGCCAGTGATTGGTCTTCTATGACTAGAGCTTTCCTGTGGGGTCTGCCATGTCAAAGGTGCCTAGATTTCTAGGCTGAGAAAGTGAATCCTTGAGCTTTCCTGTGGGATCTGACAGTGATTGGTCTTCCATGACTAGAGCTTTCCTATAGGGTCTGCCATGTCAAAGGTGCCTAGATTTCTAGGCTGAGAAACTAAATCCTTAAGCTTTCCTATAGGGTCAGCCAGGGATTAATCTTCCTTGACTAGGGAGAGGAGAAGTATACAGTAAATCTGGTTAAGTTGTCACGATGTATGTAGACAGTGACCTACTTCCTTGACTAGAACTTTCCTGTGGGGACTGACATGTCAAAGGTGCCTAGACTACTATGCTGAAAAGTGGCTTAGGATGGAGCAGAGAAGTATATATTAATCTGGTTAAGTTGTCACCATGTATGTAGACAGTGATGATGATGATGATGATGACCTACTTCCTTGACTAGAACTTTCCTGTGGGGTCTGACATGTCAAAGGTGCCTAGACTACTATGCTGAGAAACTAAATCCTTGAGCTTTCCTATAGGGTCAGCCAGGGATTAATCTTCCTTGACTAGGGAGAGGAGAAGTATACAGTAAATCTGGTTAAGTTGTCACGATGTATGTAGACAGTGACCTACTTCCTTGACTAGAACTTTCCTGTGGGGACTGACATGTCAAAGGTGCCTAGACTACTATGCTGAAAAGTGGCTTAGGATGGAGCAGAGAAGTATATATTAATCTGGTTAAGTTGTCACCATGTATGTAGACAGTGATGATGATGATGATGATGACCTACTTCCTTGACTAGAACTTTCCTGTGGGGTCTGACATGTCAAAGGTGCCTAGACTACTATGCTGAAAAGTGGCTTAGGATGGAGCAGAGAAGTATAATATGGTAAATTTGGTTAAGTTGTCACGATGTATGTAGACAGTGACCTACTTTGTCACAGAACAGTAATACCACTTGGGTTACTCGGCTCTTCTTGTGCTATAGTAATGCTGGGATATTGACCAATGTCAAGTACCTACTGAGGGTCCAACCCTGATATTTTTTGTAATACAGATTTACAAAACGATATAATAGTAAAAGTTGAAACATTTATTGTAAATAGGCAATTAAATCGCACTTTTACAAGTCAAACAGCTAATTCTCGTCAACAAAGAGAATCATACAAACATAACAACAACAATATTGATATATTGATTGATTTGAATATGACAACATTGACAACAATATCTTGTTCATTCAGAGTTCAGAATTGGGGAAGGTTGGCAAAACATCCTTCAGTTGTGTTGGAGAAAGATGAAAGAAAGGAAACTGGTAGGAAATTATCCTCCAAATGTAAATGTGTCATGTATAGTTACTCCTAGTTTAAACCCAGAAGCCGCATTCACTCTAAGTGACAGTACCTAATTTGACTGAGGCAATAAAAACAGCTAAGGCAGTGACAATATCCGGTCAAGATTTTTAGACCCAAAAATGGGCTCTTAGACTTAATATTATTATTATAACAAGGCGGCTTTATCCCATCAAACACCGGTGCAACAATGAGCGGCTCCTTCAAGAAGTACCGACGCACACCCAACCTCAACATCCCTGGCGGAATGTAAATAAACTGAGGGAATGCTCTTCCTTGGGATTATCACAGCTACACCCACCACAGGTGGGCTTAAGCTACACTAAGGTATTTCTTCAATTCATTGCTTAATATACCTAGTAAGGATACCCCTATTCTCTCGGGGTTAAAAGTTACAAAATACTTTTGAGACAAAACCCTTTCAGTATGATGAAACTTCAAGCGGTAACATCAAAAATGGAATTGGGCATTTATAGCAAAGTGATTGTGTCATCAGTCTTAGGGGCGATTGAACTAGGTAAAGGAGAACAATTATTTCCAGTACCTACAAATGGGGTTTATTAAAAATCCGAATGGCTCTTCTAGAATTATTATCATTTATATTATCATTTAGAACAGTTGAATAAATTCATAAGTATAATAATATATGCAACATGTTCAACTAGAAGTTACAGCTTGTACGCATTGTTTCCTAGCAAAATGGACCTCAAAGAGGCATACTAATGGCCCCCATATTTGAACATCTTAAAAGATGGTTGCAATGTCTGGTTTGTAGGAAAACCTAGCAATTTAATTACTTACCGTTTGGGGCGTGCTTCATCACCCCTTATGTTTGCAAATATCTTGAAGCCAGAGGTGATGGCTCAGGAGAAGAGGGTTTTTTATATGAACTATATTATTATAGAAAACACATTTGAAGTCTGTTCGAAAGATTAGAATTCGTTATAAAGGGAGAAAAATGTTGTTTAATAACATCGAACATAGAATACTTCATTCATCCAAGAGGAACTTCAAACTTTCTCAGTAGAAGAAGAATTCAATTAAATGATAGGTATTGTGTCTATTAAAACTGTAATCTTACAGCATTATGTTCAGGGCACTGGTTTAGGCATACTGACATCGTCATGCCTGACAGTATTGTATGGATTTCTTTATACAAAGCAGTGTTTCTTATTACCTATAACAATATAATGTACTTACCTATGTATGAAGTATTATGATAGATACTCCACCCTCTAGCATAAGAGATTTGAGGTGGTGGAGAGACCATACTTTAACTGTTTACACAGTTTTATATTAAATAAATAAATAAATAAGATGACTTGATAAATAAAGATGGCTTGAAACAGACAGCGGGACCACTCTGGTTGAGAGTGGCAAGGGATAGGACCCATTGGAAGGAACTGGAGGAGGCCTATGCCAGAAGGCAAACCGAACTTAGGGACCTCTTGTAACCCTATGTTCAGGAATAAAAAGGCTATTATATTATATATTATATTATATTAAATAGGTACCTAGGTAGGTACCTATTGAAGTATAGATTGATCGTATAACCCAATAAGATATAGTATTCGGTAATAAGTTTATCTTAGAATCTTCTCGGGCTCTTTAAAGGTGGGTTCAGGAGCATGTTGGGGGCACGAGATAGCCAAGGGGACATGAAAGGAAGAACGGCAACTTTATACCTAGCAATGTTAAAGGTTTTTTTATTATTATCATAACATCAGCTTCTTAGCATTGAAATGTTTCGCGAGAAATAGTAAGAATACAGAGGTTTTACTAAGAATGGAGAATAGAACTCTGATATCCTAGATTTATAGGTCAGGTGGTACCAATACCTGTGTATAGGTTCCACACTTTCACTCTATTGCAGAGAGCATTTGTAAAGGAAGTGGTTAACTATGGTTATATGCTTAGATTAGCTATGGTGTTATGCATCCTACGGTTCTTCAAAATAAACTTTTGAGGCTAATGTTCAGTTCAGGCTCACTACTGTAGAGTCAGGGGAGAATTATCCTCGATAACATTATATTAACACAAGAATCTTTTCGCATCCAGAATTCCAGGTGTAATAAGTACCTAGTTATAGGAAGGTACCTATACTTATGTTTTTTCACACTAGTTCAACTCATGTGTTCTGTACGTACCTTGGCACAGATATTGGGAGATAGATGCATTTATTTACAGTGTAAAGCAGCTTTTTACTAGTTATGTGTAAAGAATGAAATATTACTTACCTACTAGTTATTTTTTACCGCTTAGTATATTATTATGATATAGAAGTCGTTGACGAAAATCATCAATGGAAAAGCAACAGACATAATGGTTGTTCCCTACTGGGATGGCCAACCTTGGTTCCCGTTGTGAGCCATACATATACTTATGTCAAGTATCCTGGCCCCTAATAAAACTTTGCCTTTGTCAGGTTCTGGAGCACCTCATCCACTGCACAAAGATGAGATGAAGATGCCTGAATGCAGATATATTGTCTGGGAAACTTGTTCAAGACAGGGATTGTCGGATGAAACATCAGAAATATGCCTGGCATCTTTTCAAGTAACACTTTAAAGTATATATTATATACTTAATTAAATCAGGTACATATTTTGAATTGCAGGTTGCCTATTGCAACTTACACAATAGAGATTAGGTACTTTGAGACAAGAGCTTTGGCTATAGGTACTCTTACAGTTCTTAATGAGAAATTATAAAAGAGGGGCAGCATACAGGACCTCAGCCTGAAAGCAGCTGTTGCAGCTCTAGATATACATATACGAGATTTGTTCTAATGTTATTGTCAACCGATTGTTAGAGGCATATGGAAACAAGGCCTTGTTACTTACTTGAGCTCAGTAGAAAATCCATTATATACCTAAGTACCTTTAATAGCATTAATAACAGGACACCATCCAGACTTAATAGGACAATCTAACTTGGAAAAAGATAGTCTGAGTGTAAAATTAAAAATCCCTGAAATAATAAAATCTTCAGGTCCAGGTAGACATACCAACCGGTGGTAGAGATTTCTTTCTTCCAAGATCAACCTGATGTGTGTCCAGCAAGTACATAGTGTGCATTATTATTTTTATGTTAGCTTCTAAAACCCTCTTTCATCTGTTTTGACATTAGGCCGTTGGGTTAAGGGAACCTTAAAAGCAAGTGGCATTAACGCAGTCATGTTATGGCACATAAATAGTACAAGGCATGCTTCTTCTGCAGTTTAAGAGATAGTTGCTGGAGTAAGTTCCGGAGGGTTACAAAGAATATGGAGGTACCTACCTATGTAGGTAGGTTTATTGTAATTTTCGTATGACCCAGTGAGATGGACCTGTAATATTATAGGTAATATTGTTGTATAATAATTGTACCTTTTCCTCTTATTTATCACAAACTAGATTGTTATGATGTCGTCGGCCCCTCTAGTAGGAGGCCTACAACATCAAAAGAGTCGCAGGCAACAGGTGGATGCAAGTGGCAAATTGTTGTTCGGTGTGGCGAGGCTGATAATGATGACGATGTGATTGTTATGTATAGTTAAAGCACTGCTTAACAGTTGGGGCTGTATATTACCTTAAAATAATTAGGTACCTACTTATACCTACCTTTGATATGATTAATATTAACTACATTAAGGTTTTGTAAATACCTAGATGACAGTGGTATGGTATGGTTATGTTCACACTTTTTAATACCTACCTAGGATGTGTAATAATGAGAATTAAATTGGACTGAATTGGATAGAGTAACAATTACTTATGGAAGTAATTTAGAAATGATTCTTGTCGTAAAGACATCTATAAGAGGTATATCTTATAGACATAGGGGATATTGTCAGAATTAAATTTCTATATCTCCTACAACCTTTTATGCTTTAAACATCCTACATAGTTAATCATGGAAGGATGAGGTCTGAAGTATAATTGGTGATCAAACGAACTTACCTGTAAGTGATGTTCGATCATAATTATATGAAGACCTCATCCTTCCATGATCGGTCCCACCCGAGTTTCTCTCCCCAGGTAACTCATATACTCATTCTTAAGATAAGAGTCACATTGGCCCGAAGAGATATAGAAATTCGGAACTGGCGGGCTTTGAACTAAATGACATGATTGAAGGGCTGCCATTGGGGTATTGTCTATGACATAGACAAAATAGGCTAAAATTTTAATAAATTTTGTTTTGGCTTTGAATATCGTGTAATTGGCGCGTATGGAGATCGATACTACATAGTTAATCATGGAAGGATGAGGTCTTCATATAATTATGATCGAACATCACTTACAGGTAAGTTCGTTTGATCACCAATTATGTATGTATCTAATCTATTCAATTAGGTAATTTTGCAAGCCCACACTAGTCTAAAATCTAATATTAAGTTCCTTGGATGATAATTTAAGTCATTATTTGTATGTTCTACATAATAAACCAGGCCTCTGCAGCTTACTCGCAGTTAGTGAGTGTAGCCAGAGTATTGTCCATCTTCTCGATCGGCGGCCATTGGAACACCAAACTGACTTCGGTAGCGGTGGCCGCTTGCTGTCCGGTCTTCTCTTCCCATTTCTTGATGGCCTCCTTTATCGTTGTCGCCTTAGCCATTGCCATGTTTTTAAAAAGTTAGGTATCACAGTAAAATCAAGTTGGTTCTTTTCAGTTTGTTTTACTCCGAAGGATGACGGTTACTATAATAATTAATTTCATAATATTCTACCTATAGTTATTATCACCTTAGCAACTTTTATTGATATAACATACATGCAGGTTGCAGACCCTTCCTTTCCTTCCTCCTCTCCTATATAAATATAGGTAGGTATCTACCTACACAATGGTTAGTGGATGCATATAGAGGAAATAAAGTAGGTAGGTAGGTATGTAGATGTACCTACCTAGATGAATGGATAAATAATAATTATATTGCCGCGCTTTTTCAAGCCCTACCTCTGTGCATTGTTTTATAAGTTTTGGCTTCGCGTGATTTTTGCAAAATATAGGACTGTGTCGGTAAAGTATTTCTCTAAAATGTTCTATGGTAATGCTAAAAGTAAAATATTGTCGAGTTCCAGACAGTAGTTTTATAGCCATGAAGGTCGCATCGACTTGCATCACGATTCCGTAAAGTGGTGATGAACTTTTTCGGTTTGTCGCCTTTGTGCAGGGTAACAAAGATATAGTTAATTATTAATATTCCACCAATTTTACACGTTAACACACGAACGATAATAGGTAGGTAGTTAGGTACATACCTACCACAATCAACAATTTTACATTACATAGGTACCTATTAGTTTCCCGCCAAAACTGTCCAAATTGAAATTCCCGCCTGTCCGCCATATGACGTCTTGTAGGTACAATATGCGGCGTGCATGCGACGCAAGCAAAGCAAAGCAATTTCGAACGAAATGGCGTCTTTTCGTTTCTAGATGCCACGCCTAGTTACGTATTAGCTTATTTGTGGTAATATTTAGTTATTTCACCAGCAGATTTCCGAAATATTCATGAAAAATACTCCAAACGGTCTGCGAGAAATTATTTGTGACGTTTTAAAGTCGCCATACTTTATTTTGCCATACTTTTTAATTTTTTCTTCTCCCTTCATGTTCATTAAAAAAAAATAAAAAAAGACAATTATTTATCTATAAACGGAACAAAAACTGAAGTTTTCAATGTGAAATGGTTGTTGTTGTGGCATTTTAAAGCTGTTTTACTGTGCTGTGTTTGGTAAGTTTATTTCAGAGCAATCATGTTGGTATCCGTTCGGTAATATGGTATTGTTTGTACCAACCTATGTATTTTTGTAACTTTTTTTCTGTCCCGCTGACTCCATAGCCAAATTTTTATTTTTTAGAAAAAGTTAATTTTCTCTGACGTTTATTCATTTCCTTCCTTCTAAAAGTTTTCGCGCTATCAAGTTTTATTTTCGAAAAGCTTTTGCGGCAATGTATAATTCAGTATTATTTGTAAGGTTTGTAGTTAGGTTATTGGCCAAAAATGTGTCTCGTAGTCTCGGGATCTAGTGCTAATTATTTGTTACTTTTTCGTATTCCATGGTGATAGATATCTGATATACTCGTAATGATTCGAAGCCTTTATTATTATGTGCCGGCAGTGATTTCATAAATTCAGAGAATGTGTTGAGTAAATAACTTTTGTTGCTATTTTAGGTAGTGAAAACGTTAAAAGATGTCTCACCCCAGTACGTCAGGGTTTCCAATGCCTATTATCATCAAGGTAAGCTACACTACATTACCTACAGCCTATTCACTGATAGTGGTATGAGCAATGACCAAAGAAAGAAGATGCTCAAAAGGTATGAGCACCGGGACCGACAGCCTAACAGGTGGGTTACTAAACTTCAAGACTCCCTAACGTGCCTTCCAAAGCATGGAGCGTTAGAAATTAACTTAACATAAGAAAGTAGGTAAGTAGGAAGAATTTAAAAATAAACACATTGGTGTGCTCTCACTGGTATTTGAACTCTCAACCCACTGCCTGGCAGACACTACGCACTCCACTAAGCTAACAGCGCTTGTAAGTTATGGAAATGCGATTACAAATAAGCACTATGTTAGAATATAACTATTGAAGTATCTTTTCATATTTCAAAATGTCTGCCCGACTATTATCAGAACATAGGTGGCCATCCTATCTGATTACTTCATATTACACGAATTTAAATAAAATCTCATTACCATCTACTTACCACATTAATAGATATCCTGGCTAGTTACGAACATAATAAATAAAAGTTTAATTCAAATTTCAGGAGGAGCTAGACTCCGACAGTGAGGAGATGCACTGCCGCATCTGTCACAAAGCTTTCGCCAGTACGGTAGCGCTCAGCAACCATGCCCGCATGGACCACATCGATGCTTACGAGTCTGGAGACCCCTCCGCGTGGACCAAGTCCAAAGACGACCCCGTTGTGAGTAACATTTTGACTCTTAAACAATATCATAGTCATATTTATTGGTACAGTTCAAATGGTTACATTTATGTCAATCAGACCAAGAAAATGCGTTGCTCCATGCAAACTTTGCAACCCCTTTTCACCCCTTTAGGTTTGAACCCCTTCACCCACTCCCGTTTTGCCCTTTGGGCTTACCCAACCGTAAAAAGGAGCGACCCAATCCTTTGAGCCTAGAATAACCGCAAGCGTACTGCCTTTCAGGTGCTATCCAACGTGGGGGGCAGGAAGGACCAGAAGATCATCATCCAGAAGCGCAAGCAAGACATCCTGGCTGCCATGCAGCCGACCAGCCTCGCCAGCCTCACCGCCAACAACATCAGCTACATCATTGTCAAGGCGGACGACCCGATACTGCAGGGGCGGGGCAAGATTGTCAAGAAAGTGAAAGATCTGAAGAAGCTGGTGGCGCCGAAGAAGGAGACTCAATCGGCCATTACGTAAGCGTTCACTGGCTAAGCTGGCTGCACGGCAACTGACTCAGGCGGCTCCAAACTCTGTATTAATTAATATCTTAATATATATAAATCTCGTGTCACAATGTTTGTCCTCAATGGACTCCTAAACTACTTGACCGATTTTAATCAAATTTGCACAGCGCGTGCAGTTTGATCTAACTTGAAAGATAGGACAGCTTACATCTCAATTTATAGTCGCAATAACAAAAACCTTAGCCACAGCAAAGCGTGGCCGTGCCTGCTAGTAATATTATATAAATTACGCGTCACGTTGGCGATGGACTCCTAAACTACTGAACCGATTTTAATCAATTTTGCACACCGTGTGAAGTAGGATCTAACTTGAAAGATAGGATAGCTTACTTATGCCCGGTTCCTATATCTACAAAACGGTCCGTTTTAGTAACGAACAGTTACTGTTTTAACCAGACGTAAGCTGAAACTGTTCCTATAAAAAACGCCTCGTAAGGCAAGTTACCAATAGTTAGTTACTAACGGATGGGAGGGTCACTAGCTACGCTCCGTTAGCATATTGTATGGAGAGAGTAGAAAATGGTGTTCCTATAAAAAAAAATAAACGTCAGTTGACTGTCAAAGTAACCATCCGTTGTTCGTTTCGCTACCAGCGGAATTTGGCGGGTTAACTATAATTTCTCGAGGTCAGACAGATTGATTTTACGCTGCAAAATTTTATTAATCCAATTAGCGTAGCGTTTGTATTCTCTTTGAATCCAATATCATGTCGAGTTCTAGCGACAGTGAGAATGAAGTGTTCGAAGTACTGCATATGTTGTCGGACGACGAAGAAGTAACATCAAGTCGCAAAGTTCTGGAAAGGGTGGACCATTTTAATATGTTAGATTCATATGAGTTCCAAGTACGGTTCCGACTTGATAAACCGGCTGTAGAACTCCTATTGACCGAAATTCACCCTCATTTGCGAGTAACAGGAGCCAGGTATGTATAAAAATATTCACATAATATCTTTGAACATGACATGGCTTCCTAATCTAATCATCAGTTTCTCATTCATCTCAAAGAATTTCAATCAAAAGGAGTTTTGGCGGGAATCCGATAGTGAGACGTTGTTGGTTTTGTGTTATTTTCTCAAACTTGTGTTTCTTCGAGTGTTAATGTGTAATATTGGTGGAATATTACGTAATCATAGTGTTCGTTAACGTGCACGAGGACTGTAGGCGAATGATATAAACTCAAAAAAAGTGTCATTCATTTCGCATTTTATCCAAAACTCCCAGGAAGTTTCAGTAAAGCATCCACTACTTTACTGAACACAATTCAGTTTTGACTAGTTACACTTTGACTATTTAAATAATTGACTTGAATATTAAAGAAAATCAATAGATTGTGGTGATAAAATGTGGTTCTAGTGATTTCAGATTTATATTGATAGAACATTCTCTTTGTTTGTGCAGGAATCATGGAATATCTCCATTGCACCAACTACTGCTGACACTTAGGTTTTACGCATTGGGTACAATGTTGCTGTCAGTAGCAGATTTCACTGGTGTCGCAAAATCATCAGCTTGTCGTATTGTGCGTGATGTTAGCTATGCCATAGCAAAGCTATACAAGAAATACATTTTCATGCACAATAACACTGAAGAGAGTTTTTACGAAATAGCTCGGTTTCCTCGTGTGCTTGGGGCACTTGATGGAACACACATTCGAATTCAATCACCAAGTAAATACCTACAACTTAACATTATAGCAAATACCTAGAACATTATAATGCAGTCCAGCTACTTATTTACTATACTTACTATAACTTTTATTGCAATGTAAATATAATTATGTACATAATGTACCTATAATTTGTCTATAACATTCTACAGTTCTGTTTAAATATAAGATTCACAGATTGGAGAAGAATTTAGAAACCGCAAAGGATATTTTTCAATCAATGTCCAAGCAGTGTGCAATGCCAACTTGCAATTTATGAATGTAGTGGCTCGCTGGCCGGGCTCTGCTCATGATGCCACTATTTTTAATAATTCCGAGCTGCGAGGTAAACATTTTATAGGAAATATTAATATAGAGCAGATTTACTACATACATGTAAATAGAATAATATATTATATAGTATTTGATTTCAGCACAATGTGAAAATGGAGTATTTGGTAATAAGTGGTTACTAGGAGACAGTGCATATCCTCAAAAAAGTTACCTACTTACTCCATTACTGAACCCAGAGACACGAGGTCAAGAATTATATAATGAAGCCCATATTCGGACTCGAAATACGATTGAAAGGTATGTGGGTGAGAGATATTATGTGTATAAAAAGAGTGTTTTGATGTGCTGTTCAGTACATATACCTAGTGTTTTAAATGTACCTATTTGATTTTGTTGTAGATGTTTCGGAGTTTGGAAGAGGCGTTTTCCGGTGGTTTCATTAACAATGAGGCTAAGCTTGCTAAATGTGCATGCAATTATAATTGCTACTGCTGTCCTGCACAACATGTGTCGGATGCGCAGCATAGGTGACGTACCTCCTGAGGTTGAGATACCCCCGGAGGACACTGATGAGCCGCAGATTAATGGAGAGACAAGCCTAGCGAGCACCGAAAGAGCAACTTTGATTGCAGACTATTTTAATAAGTATGTGTGATGGATTAAACTATGTTTAGTAAATCATCCTCTACCTATACTTGGTTCTGGCCTGCAATGGTCATTTTCATACCATATAAGATGTTATGAATAATGTTTCTTTATTTTTCAGTTTGGGATAATGGACTTGGTGGCTTAACGATAGAGGAGGTCAACACCTACACCCTGTTTATCAAGTTGAACTTATTTATTTTATGAGGGAAACATCCTTTTTTCAAACTCAAACCATAATCAATTACTGTTTAATTTAATTCATCATACTTTATGTTTTTATGATTCTCTTTGTTAGCGAGAATTAGCTGTTTGACTTGTAAAAGTGTGATTAAAATTGAGTAAAATTGCCTATTTACAATAAATGCTTTGACTTTGACTTTGAATAAACAAAAACAAATAATTCTACGACATGAGTTTTTATTCACTGGTTTTCCTAGCTTTCAATATATCTATTTCCAAATCAATTTTGATGGTTTTTCTTTCATAATATTTGGCCATTGCCAAATAGCATTCACGGCGGGCATCGTCTTGATATTTATTCATCTTCTTACCTGTGTAAATAAAGAAAATATGTAGTATACACTTAGTTTAAAGTTATGTGTAACTATAATATATCAAGCTTTGATGGGATAATATTAAAGAAGTATAGATAGGTGTACCTCTGCTGGTTTGCAATTCTTTTTTTATTTTGGACATTCCATACAAGCTTCTGGGTTTTGTAGTGAATTCCACATTTCTCTTATTTGCTGTAAAATGTAAATAAAAGTTGGTTACGCAATTATTATGTACATATTCCTAATTTATATAATTATACAATAACAAAAGTGTATATTGAGCCTTCTCCATTTGTAAATAAACTAATGATACCCCATACTCATGTATGTCACAGCCATGTGAGTTCAAGTTTATGTTAATAAAGCTAATGAATCATAACTATTATTATTCATTTATTTATACACTAGCAGCTTGCTGATGTGTGTATACTTATATTGTTTCAGTGCACTTATTTTAGATAGTTGTCTAGACTATTATAGCTTGTACTGTACACTTCACAGTTGACAGTTTGAGTGTGTACTGTACTAGAACACTTGGACATATTATGTGCCTACACAATAAAACTAAGATGATATTATGTAAGTGATCCACCAATCTGCACCGGGCCCCTGTCGTGGGCTATGGATTAATAATTATGAAAATAATAAAATAGTACCTATGTAAGTACCTTCACTTATAGGTATTGAAAAATATTTAGGTTCTGGTGTAGTAAGGTTGACACACAAATCTTGTACTTGGGAGAAATCATCAGAACCACCACCATCAGCGCCAACACTGTCAACCAATACCACGTCTTCATCCTCTTCAACATGCGACACTCCATCACCACCAAATGGCACTTCAAACCCAGTGCATGTTGATCCCAACTGGCCTGCCACTCTATCCAGAATTTCATCATGGGGTATGAAATCAGGTTTACCACCACCAGTCTGTATTGTTAAATTATTATTTTTGTTAAAATACAATTAATAGGTAGGACCTACCTACTTATTCAATATGAGTGGCTTTAGGTTTAATTGACTTGACACATGCATTACTAATAGCCAGTTATGGTGCAAAGTATACTATTCCACCAAGAAGAAAAAGTTTCCTCACCATCAATTATGTTATGGAATGAAAGAGTCTCCAATAGTTGTAGAATAAACACATCGCCTACACTACAGCCAATGTTTAGATTGATGTGTCATAATGCACCTAAGTACTTACCTAAAATATTTTTCAGGTAGGTATGTACATAATATAGAATAATATGTAGAGGTAGGTACCTATGTGAGATAATTAGGTATGTAGTGCCTAGCAAGTCTTTTATAGAGATAGCTTATACTTAACCTTTAAACTATTCATACGTTCTTGTTGGCTCTTTTTCCGAGCTGCTTTTTTTAAGTTGTCCCATTTGGCTTTTAGCTGATCTTTTTGCCGCGGAAATTTGCCATTTTTGGAGTTGTATTCGTTTGTAATTGCGACCCAGGCTTGTTCTTTCAGCTTGTTTGAAGAAGCGTTCGTCTCCTTGCTAGAAATTATAGGTCTGCACAATATAAGGTCTACTAGCAGAGACACCTCGTCCTTGCTCATTGGCTTTTTTGTTTTCTGTAACACAACACAACATACAAAGATTGATCTTCCTTGAATGAAATGAAATGGTACCTAGGTATAACTTTGGAATTCTATAGGTAGGCAGGTAGGTACTTACCAAAGTGATATCCATATCTATGTAGGTAGGTACTAAGACAAATATTTACAATATAATAATTAAATACTTTCAATTCAACATAAGAAACACATTAAATTTTAATTTATGTTACATGGCGCCAGTTTTGCGTTTCGTTCACTCCCTCTGCACTCTGCACCGAAAATAGAAATATTTTGAAATAATATTAATTTACTATTTTTGATGAATGAAATTACTTTTAACGATTAATTCATTACATAATGACTAAACTGTATACATTTCTATTAATAACGCAAGAATTAGTAAAAAAAAAACGTAACTTTCGGTTTACTATATATTTTTGTTTCTTGATGTAAAGAAACGCAGGGAGGACCATTGGTAAGAGGTCTACCTACGGATGCTCGTCGCACGTAGGCGGAGTAAAACACTTGTGGAACACCTAGTAACGATCCGTTAGTAGTAAGTAGATAACGAATGGTTACTGTTACCAATGACGGATCGTTAAATATAGGAACCCGGCATTAGTGATTTGGCGGGTTCAAGCATCCCGGTGGCGGAAGGGACAGTGCGAAAGCATTTATTCCTCAGCTCTTTGCTAACGAGAATTTACTGTTTGACTTGTAAAAGTGCGATTATATTGCCTATTGTGCCTATAAATGCTTAGACTTTCACTGTAGTAGTGCCCCCTCCCCGCAGCGGCCCCTTCGAGTGCCTGGAGGCATCCTCGCTGGGCGCGGACGGCGCGTGCCACCAGATCTTCTTCTCGTGCTGCGAGTACTCCCTCCACGCCCGCGCCGAGCACGCCCGCCGCCGCCGCGCGCCGCGCTGCCAGGTGTGCGAGCGGGCGCTGCCGGCGCGCCCGGGGGACCCGCCGCGCGCCCACACCTGCGAGGTGAGCACTGCCAGGTGTGCGAGCGGGCGCTGCCGGCGCGCCCGGGGGACCCGCCGCGCGCCCACACCTGCGAGGTGAGCACTGCCAGGTGTGCGAGCGGGCGCTGCCGGCGCGCCCGGGGGACACTAACACACATGTAACGCGTTGCAGACCTGCGGCGACGGGTTCGACACCGCGGCGGAGCTGCAGGCGCACGGCGCGCTGCACGTGAAGCTCCGGCCGTACGAGTGCGCCGTGTGCCGCAAGCGCTTCACGCAGCAGGGCGGCGTGCTGCAGCACATGCGCATGCACACCGGGGACCGGCCCTTCCAGTGCTGCTACTGCACCAAGGCCTTCACGCAGAAGTCGGGGCTGGACCAGCACCTGCGCACCCACACCAAGGTACCGCCGCCGGGCACGCGCCCCCGCCGAGGCACGCGCGCTCCCACCCTACCGAGGCACGTGCGCCCCCGCTCTACCGAGGCACGCGCGCTCCCACCCTACCGAGGCACGTGCGCCCCCGCTCTACCGAGGCACGCGCGCTCCCACCCTACCGAGGCACGTGCGCCCCCGCTCTACCGAGGCACGCGCGCTCCCACCCTACCGAGGCACGTGCGCCCCCGCTCTACCGAGGCACGCGCGCTCCCACCCTACCGAGGCACGTGCGCCCCCGCTCTACCGAGGCACGCGCGCTCCCACCCTACCGAGGCACGTGCGCCCCCGCTCTACCGAGGCACGCGCGCTCCCACCCTACCGAGGCACGTGCGCCCCCGCTCTACCGAGGCACGCGTGCTCCCACCCTACCGAGGCACGCGCGCTCCCACCCTACCGAGGCACGTGCGCCCCCGCTCTACCGAGGCACGCGCGCTCCCACCCTACCGAGGCACGCGCGCTCCCACCCTACCGAGGCACGTGCGCCCCCGCTCTACCGAGGCACGCGCGCTCCCACCCTACCGAGGCACGCGCGCTCCCACCCTACCGAGGCACGTGCGCCCCCGCTCTACCGAGGCACGCGCGCTCCCACCCTACCGAGGCACGTGCGCCCCCCCTCTACCGAGGCACGCGCGCTCCCACCCTACCGAGGCACGTGCGCCCCCGCTCTACCGAGGCACGCGCGCTCCCACCCTACCGAGGCACGTGCGCCCCCGCTCTACCGAGGCACGCGCGCTCCCACCCTACCGAGGCACGCGCGCTCCCACCCTACCGAGGCACGTGCGCCCCCGCTCTACCGAGGCACGCGCGCTCCCACCCTACCGAGGCACGCGCGCCCCCACCCTACCGAGGCACGTGCGCCCCCGCTCTACCGAGGCACGCGCGCTCCCACCCTACCGAGGCACGCGCGCTCCCACCCTACCGAGGCACGTGCGCCCCCGCTCTACCGAGGCACGCGCGCTCCCACCCTACCGAGGCACGCGCGCTCCCACCCTACCGAGGCACGTGCGCCCCCGCCCTACCGAGGCACGCGCGCTCCCACCCTACCGAGGCACGCGCGCCCCCGCTCTACCGAGGCACGCGCGCTCCCACCCTACCGAGGCACGTGCGCCCCCGCTCTACCGAGGCACGCGCGCTCCCACCCTACCGAGGCACGTGCGCCCCCGCTCTACCGAGGCACGCGCGCTCCCACCCTACCGAGGCACGTGCGCCCCCGCTCTACCGAGGCACGCGTGCTCCCACCCTACCGAGGCACGCGCGCTCCCACCCTACCGAGGCACGTGCGCCCCCGCTCTACCGAGGCACGCGCGCTCCCACCCTACCGAGGCACGCGCGCTCCCACCCTACCGAGGCACGTGCGCCCCCGCTCTACCGAGGCACGCGCGCTCCCACCCTACCGAGGCACGCGCGCTCCCACCCTACCGAGGCACGCGCGCTCCCACCCTACCGAGGCACGTGCGCCCCCGCTCTACCGAGGCACGCGCGCTCCCACCCTACCGAGGCACGTGCGCCCCCGCTCTACCGAGGCACGTGCGCCCCCGCTCTACCGAGGCACGCGCGCCCCCGCTCTACCGAGGCACGCGCGCTCCCACCCTACCGAGGCACGCGCGCCCCTGCCGAGGCACACACGCCCCCACCCTACCGAGGCACACACGCTCCCACCCTACCGAGGCACGTGCGCCCCCGCTCTACCGAGGCACGCGCGCTCCCACCCTACCGAGGCACGTGCGCCCCCGCCCTACCGAGGCACGCGCGCCCCCGCCGAGGCACGCGCGCCCCCGCCCTACCGAGGCACGCGCGCTCCCACCCTACCGAGGCACGTGCGCCCCCGCCCTACCGAGGCACACACGCCCCCACCCTACCGAGGCACACGCGCCCCCGCCGAGGCACACGCGCCCCCGCCGGGGCACCGTGCTCTCATATTTTGATGTCAATAATGAGTTCTCTCTACATTTATTATGTAGATGTCAAGCTTGTTATTAAATAATTAAATAAATGTCGGTTGTTGTGGCAGGTGAAGCCGTACCGCTGCGTAGTGTGCGGCAAGGCGTTCATACAGTCCGTGCATCTGAAGCAACACATGCGTACACACACCAACGTGTCGCCCTTCCAGTGCGGGATCTGCGACAAGAGGTAGCTATAGAAATTAATAATCAATCCCAATACATTTTTTTTTTTTTAAACGTACCCCCACATTAAGGGCCGTAATCCGTATTAATAAATGAACCTCAACAGCGCTACCGAGTGCGCTACCAGCTGATCCACACTCAAAATGTAATCTACATCTTGAAATCGTTGCTATGTAATAAATGGATATTGAGATGTAGCACTGGCCACTAGATACTGTCTTGTATGTGTCAATTGTGTCATAATCGGATAGCACTGAACCGCTGAGTGTCGTTTATTAATTTGCCAGAGATCATGTAAGTTTCTGTTCCTAGTCTACAACTTAAGATGTATATATTAATTAGAACGAAAGAGCAAGTGCACACTGAAGATAGCTCTGAGAGCTAAGTTTGATTTATTAATACGGACCTTGGATTGCTCTTGTGTCGTGGGTACCGCTTACAGACATATAATTTCACATACACATCACACCCAAACCAGAAACAAATATTTGTGGATAAAAAATAATGTCATCCTTGCCCTATATTTTTCTTCAGCGCAGTTATGTTCATCAAGGTCCATTGGCATTGACAGGTAGGTGTTTTGAGGAATGGTTTTATTTAATTTCAAGGGCGTGTTAGAACCAAATAGTGGTAAAGCGTAGTAGTTAGTTCGGCCGATTGGAACTAGGTGGCGCGAATTAATATGTGTATAAACAATGGTAATAGCCCCCTTGCCATTCCTTCTCCTAGGTTCAAGCAGAGCAGCCACCTCAACTACCACCTCAAGAACCACAACCCGACGCACATGACGCGGGAGCAGCGCGAGCGGTACCTGGAGCTGGTGGGGCAGGTGCAGCGGGGGGGCGGGCGCCGGCTGCAGGTAGGGGGGGGGGCACAACCCGACGCACATGACGCGGGAGCAGCGCGAGCGGTACCTGGAGCTGGTGGGGCAGGTGCAGCGGGGGGGCGGGCGCCGGCTGCAGGTAGGGGGGGGGGCACAACCCGACGCACATGACGCGGGAGCAGCGCGAGCGGTACCTGGAGCTGGTGGGGCAGGTGCAGCGGGGGGGCGGGCGCCGGCTGCAGGTAGGGGGGGGGGCACAACCCGACGCACATGACGCGGGAGCAGCGCGAGCGGTACCTGGAGCTGGTGGGGCAGGTGCAGCGGGGGGGCGGGCGCCGGCTGCAGGTAGGGGGGGGGGCACAACCCGACGCACATGACGCGGGAGCAGCGCGAGCGGTACCTGGAGCTGGTGGGGCAGGTGCAGCGGGGGGGCGGGCGCCGGCTGCAGGTAGGGGGGGGGGGCACAACCCGACGCACATGACGCGGGAGCAGCGCGAGCGGTACCTGGAGCTGGTGGGGCAGGTGCAGCGGGGGGGGCGGGCGCCGGCTGCAGGTAGGGGGGGGGGGGCATACCCGACGCACATGACGCGGGAGCAGCGCGAGCGGTACCTGGAGCTGGTGGGGCAGGTGCAGCGGGGGGGGGGGGGGGGCGCCGGCTGCAGGTAGGGGGGGGGGGCACAACCCGACGCACATGACGCGGGAGCAGCGCGAGCGGTACCTGGAGCTGGTGGGGCAGGTGCAGCGGGGGGGCGGGCGCCGGCTGCAGGTAGGGGGGGGGGCATACCCGACGCACATGACGCGGGAGCAGCGCGAGCGGTACCTGGAGCTGGTGGGGCAGGTGCAGCGGGGGGGCGGGCGCCGGCTGCAGGTAGGGGGGGGGGGGGGCATACCCGACGCACATGACGCGGGAGCAGCGCGAGCGGTACCGGGGGCTGGTGGGGCAGGTGCAGCGGGGGGGCGGGCGCCGGCTGCAGGTAGGGGGGGGGGGGGGGCATACCCGACGCACATGACGCGGGAGCAGCGCGAGCGGTACCTGGAGCTGGTGGGGCAAGTGCAGCGGGGGGGCGGGCGCCGGCTGCAGGTAGGGGGGGGGGCACAACCCGACGCACATGACGCGGGAGCAGCGCGAGCGGTACCTGGAGCTGGTGGGGCAGGTGCAGCGGGGGGGCGGGCGTCGGCTGCAGGTAGGGGGGGGGGGGGGGGTACAAGACCTCTAGACGGAGGGGGAGGAAGGGATGGAATCGTGACGTCTGCGGCTTCACTTGACTGATTGGATCAATGTGTTTGACATCGCAAAAATATAAAATGAAAGAATATCATACTTGACACAGTTCCAATGCACCAATCTCGCGAAGCCGTAACAAAAAAAAAACCCAAAGGATACGATGATAAATCTTGTAAATTATGATGATGACATGATTATTTCTCGCGTTTGCAGTTGGATGCCGCGGAGGTTGAAGTGGTGATGGCGACCGAAGATGACACCGCCGCTGAAGAGGAGCTCATTGAAGAGATGACCACTGAAGAGATGACCGAAGAGACGACCGAAGAGACGACAGAAGAGTTGACGACAGAAGAGATGACGGCTGAAGAGATGGCCGCAGTTGAGCTGGAGATAGCAGAGCAAAGTATCCAACAAGAAGAGACTTACATCATCGGAGATTCCTACGAAGAGATGAGGGAACACTTCGAGAACTGCTAACAGTTCAAGTCTTGCATTGGGATAGGGATGGGAGTAAATTTATAGCAAAAACTGTATAGGTACAGTAGTACCCAACTTATAAGGCGCGTCGTGAATCTTCGTTCGCGCAGAAAAGAAACTATGGTCCGAAGATTAACGAAAGAATGCTTAAAACTTACAATCAGCCTAAGATCACTATTATAAGGTTCATAATACAGTGCAGCTGTTAGTTTCATCTCACTCTAAGCTCGCTAAGATGGCGGCGGCTGCCGACCAATAGCGGTCAATAGCATTTCCCGTGCTTTCAAAATTCATCTTCTGCGCAGGTACATCGGTAAGCCATATCAGTTGGGTACTACTATAACATTGTATCTTGTATATAGTTTCAGTTTTTCTTTCCGGACGTGGTATTGTTAATAAAACCTGCCAAGTGCGAGTCGGACACGCGCACGTAGGGTTCCGTAATATTTGAAAACAGAAGACAGAAGAACGTAGGCTAAAATTTAGTTTTAAGATTTTTTTAATGTTTTTTGTTGTTTGTCGTCTGAGGTTGTTCTGGCGTCTAGTGTCAGAGTGTGTCAGGCGCTCGAAGGACTCTGACGTGACTTCTCACTTCCCAAAAAAAAGGAAAATTTTAATTTCCCATAACCCCCGACACGTTAATCTACAAACGGCTGAACAGACTTTCTTCATGAAGACTCCATGAAGTCTCCTTTCTAACAAACTAGAAGCGCCTCGCGGTTTCACCCGCGTTAACTACTATCCCGCGGGAACCATTAATTTACGGGATAAAACGTAGCCTATGTCACCCGGGGATAGTGTAGCTTCCCAACAGTGAAATAATTTTTCAAATCGGTTCAGTAATTTCGGAGCATATTCAATGCAAACAAACATCAAATCTTTCATATTTATAAAATTAGTATAGATACAACTGAATCAAAATCGGTTCAGCCGTTTGGGAGCTACCATGCCACAGATAATATAAACACGGTGAAATATAACACCGTTCTGTTATCGTCGGGGGTTGGTAAATTAGTTTTATGGATAAGAAATAAAACACGCGAAATAAGATAGGAATATTTAACAGCATAGCAAACTTCTGTGAAGATAATAATAAATATTAGTTGTAGATTACCTACGTATGTAAATAAAATTATTATTTTAAATGGTTTTCTTGTTTTATTGTGTGGGTACTAGCTTCTTACCGTGTCTTCGTACTGTTATACGGAGAATGGATCACATAGGTTTAAAAAAAGGAAATAGACAAAACCACTAACAGCCGAAATTAATATTGTATCTCCTATCCAAGATTGAAATCGATCTTGGATTGCTGTCTATCGTTCGATCGATTTCCATGATCATCTGCTTGCTTTCATATTATTATACCGATCCACGGATCGGTTATTGGCACGTTTGACCCTAAAAATGGATTGTGATATCAATCCCAGATAGCAAAATTTGGATTGGATTTATTATTAATTTCGGCCGTAAGTCATTAATTTTGGATGCAAAAAGACACGAGTGTGTTGCTCGACGATTATGGGAAGACTGACTCTGGACTGACCCGAATTAATATTGTATCTCCTATCCAAGATTGAAATGGATCTTGGATTGCTGCCTATTGTTCGATCGATTTTGAATCTGCGTGCCTTTATAAACCAATCCACGGATCGGTTATTGATCTAGTTTTAGAACATGTCCCTACCTACAGCAGCAGTAAATAAAAAGAAATGATTATAAAATAATTTATTTAATTATTTAACATTACTTTTGTTTTGTATTTTCTTCATAAATCTCTATTATTTTTATCCCATATTATAATTCCTCAGAATCGTATCTCAGCGTTCTTGTTGATAGGGCTGGCCTCTACTGCGCTGTGCCGCGGGTTGTCGCACGACAAATGATAAGAAGCGACGGCACCAGCATATAATGTCATAATAACTGTAACAACTATGAAAAAAACATTGTAAAATACTGTAAACATCCGGTTGGGAACACATTGAGAGCTTTTAAACGTTTGTGATGGCATGAAATTCAGTTAACCATCTTACCACAAGTTTAGACCAGAGTTAAACAGATGTTCCTAATATTTCGTTCCACAAACTTGACGCTATCACTTTTTCTTTCTCAAACTTGGCATTCTTAATTACTTTACTTGTGTATTTGTTATTGTATTAGAAAAAACGAGGGTTAGACGTCGATTTTTGTACAAAATATTTAGACTCATCTGTTCAACACTTGTTTAAATCTATTGTGGTAAGATCGTTTGAATACTAACAGTAGGTAGGTACCTAAATACAGTGATCTTGATGTAATTATAGCTAATAAATATTACCTTAATCTTAAACAGCTGCAGGGCAGTCGTAACGGATCTTCGCTCCTTTGTAACCTCCGTAAAAGAATTGTATGTAGTTCACGGACCCGAGGCTCCCGTCGTCTAAGGTTTTCAGTGGAGTGCTGTTTCCTTCCTTGCCGAACAGTAGAGTGCCTGAATAATGGATTTGTCGCTATTAGCTTCACCCTGAAGTATTATGGACTCTGGATTAGTTCACGCCGGTCAGGAGATAATTATCTTCATGGTACCTAATATAGTAGACATTTTTATGGCAAATTCAATAACAGATACAACTTGCTTGCTAACTTGGCTTCGTAAGTGAAGATGTCGCAGGCAAATTAGTAGATAAGGTACTCCTAATTTCTAAACGGTTAACCTGTACAGGGGTTCTATATAAATAACTTATTGTAACTAGGTACTTATTATATCTAAAACGGCTTCTCTGCCAACAAGAGCGGCCTAGAGATGCGTCTGTAAACACAATCTAAGAAGAGCTGCAACTTACCGTTGTCTATTCTGACGTAGAAGAACCTGAAGTGAGTAGCGGAGAGTACGCCGGGAGTGGGGATGCTTTGAAGATCGGAGTTACCATTGATTTGTTTGTCTAATTCCGTGACTTCGTTATCGTATGATCCAATATCTGTTGAAAATATATAACTAGGTACGATATTGTAACTAACTTCAGAAACCCTACCCGTCTTACCACAACAGTTTAGTACAGAGTTAAACAGATGTTTCTAAAATTAGGTACGTCCGACAAAATTGACGTCTATCACTCGCGTTTTCTTACTCAACCCTGGCATTACAAATTATTTTACATGTGAATGTGTTATTCAGTTAGAAAAAGCTAAGGTTAGACGTCGATTTGTGGGAAAAATATTTAGACACCTGTTCAACTCTGGTTTAATTATTTTGTGGTAAGACCATTAATGCGCTGTACCTAATTATTGTATTAGTTCTAGTAATCATTATACAGCCGAAATTAATATTGTATCACCTATCCAAGATTGAAATCGATCTTGGATTGCTGCCTATCGTTCGATCGATTTCCAATCTGCGTGCCTTTATAAACCAATCCAAGGATCGGTTATTGGCACGTCTGACCCTAAAAATGGATATCACAATCCATTTTTATATTTAATTCAGATAGCAAAATTTGGATTGGATTGATTATTAATTTCGGCCGATAGTGCGTATGAAATAGTGAGGTAGTTACATACGTATGTGATATCGTATATCCGAATCCGATGCGTTTCCTTTATCCATCAGCGTGATACGAACGGCTCTGTCCGCCTCTACACCGAGGCGCGACTCGTAGTGCGCGAGGCGTCCGGCGGAGTCCCTCCGCAGCGCGGCGTGGTTAAAGGTGCCGCTCTGTATCGAGTAGGACGGAGATAGGTAGTCACTGCCATCGAGGAAAACCTCCTTACAAGGCAACTCTGGAAACCAATTAACGGTTCAGCACGTTTTGTTTCGGCTTCGCACGATGCGTGCAGTCAGTCGCAGTGTCATAATTTCCATTATGTAGGTATATGATAGTGGAACTTGCCCTGAGCTATCGACTAGATTACTTTAGTGCGTTACTAACTGCCATCATGTGACCATTTGTGGCATTTTGTGGCTGATTTTCTGCTAATGCAGATTTTAATATAGCAGAGTTAAGACAAGTCGCGTAATTACCTAACGTTATTAAAATAACATGATTTGTTGGTGAATTAAATAGGATTACAATTATGTTGTTTTCTACACCTACGTCTATAATAACTTGACTATTAGACTATAATAATATATTCCGTGGTGATTTCGATCCAATATTGTTCAACAACACTGTCGGCAAAGAATTCAGTATTAAACAGTGAAAGAAGCCATAGAGAACACAACAGTTATGCCGTTTCAGAAAGAGGTGATAACAGTAAGCAGAACTACACTTCAGACCTATCCTACAAGCCCGTGAATATGTTCAAAGATTAAAAATTAAGATAAATACGCCCCTATGAGTCATGAATTACTGTCTCTAGAGGGAATAAAGTCACCATTGCTCCATTGTTGCCTGAATTAAAGATGAAATTATGGCAACAAAAGCCAACAAACACATTTTCACATAAAAACAGTTGGCAAAGACGTGGGACGATGGAGGAAAGATGGAAAGCTTTGGTCGCCTTATAGCATCGAGTTAAGTCACAGAGACGATGACTATATTGACTATACTGCAACAAGATGGTGTGTTTTGCTACATAAGGAACGTTTTAAAAGTTATTTTGCTAACCGCTAAATGACAGCACCAGAGGGAACTCAAGTAAAAATTATGCATCTAGTTTTAGGAATAACAAATTGTTGAACTTACGAGCCGTTAAGTTCTCCAGCACTTCCATTTTCATGTTGTACAATCTTTGTGTAATTTTTTTTTCTATATTGAAGTTAGACGCATCTAAGGAAGCCTGCAATGTTTGCTTCATTTTGTCTTCCAATTGTTTGTTAGATGCATCCAATAGTTCTGTTATATTATTGTTTAATGAACTGACTTTATTGTCAACATATGCTATTAACTGATGTAAAATGTTCATTTCTAATGTATATTGAGTGTATAATGTGTTATTGATTTTGTCTTCTAATCCCGTTTCGTTCACATTTCTCTGTTGAACATTTATAACTCCGACCACTACACTAATTAAACTTAATTTTATTAGAAAAAAATATGAAAAATACATTTTTTCGTGAATTATATACGGCTTGTTTCACAATAAACATTAGAACACGACGACTCTTCTTATTATAATAATTTAAGCTTGTAGCGTTAGATAAGTATGTACCTACCCATTATATCTTCCAATGAACTTATTAACCCACAATAGAAACTGTGAGATAAATAATAATTGTTTGTAATATGCAAAAATGTAAGTAGGTAAGTGTATAATCAACTACTTAATGATTAACTTATAATTTAAGTACTATACCTACAGAGGTAGGTAAAGTTATTAACGAAAACAAAAAGAGAAACAAGTTAAATTATAATTCAAATAAAAAATTCTAAACAAAAGTAAAGTGAGTTTTTTTTCTTATTTGTAGGAGATAATCACCGGAACTACTGATCCGATTCTGATAATTCTTTCACCGATAGATAGCTATATTATCGCTGTGTGTGCATTGGCTATGTTTTATCCTGGAGCAATTAGAGTTTCTGCGTAAAAGATACAAATTACGCGGGTGAAACCGCGAGCCGCAGTTGGTCTCTGATGTACCTACGAGTATCTTCTATATACTAATATTATAAAGAGGGAAGATTTGATTGTTTGTTTGCATTGAATAGGCTCCGAAACTACTGAACCGATTTGAAAAATTCTTTCACTGTTGGGAAGCTACACTATCCCCGTGTGGCATAGGCTACTTTTTATCCCGTACAAATTAACGGGATAGTAGTTAACGCGGCTTATTCCAGAAATCCCCTGCGTAGGGGATTTGTGGACTTTTTGCCCAGAAATCCTCTGTGCATGCGAAAACTGTACGGCCAGGGGAAAATGGACAATAACAGTCCAGAAATCTCCTTAATCACTTATTATGGCTGGCACTAGAAATACGGCCTCATCGTGTCTTATGCAACCCTGGTAGGTAAGTAGGTACCTATACTTCAAATATAAATATATTATTATGTTAGTAAGAAACCACAGTAATCATATTAGATGGCACAAGAAACGAAGCCTCTTTGTATCCTATGCAATCCTGGTACTTCTCACATAATATGTTAGCTCTGAAACACAGAAACGGAACTTCCATGTCTTTATGCTGCCCCGGGTGAAACCGTAACGCGCTTTTAAGTACTTATCTAATAATTTTATGGTTTTATCCAAGCAAAAAGGAATGTTATAAAAAGTAAAATCTTTAAGTATAGTTATTCAGTTATTGATCTCATTGCAGTTTGTTTGAGTGAAGCTACGTATGGAATTATCCTTTTTTGCATTATTGTTCTAAATATTTATCTGTACAAAACACGAATGGAGGAGGTAGTGGCGAAGAATAATCTCATTGAAGGTTTTGTGCAACATGACGTGAGCACCAGCGCTAGTGACTGTACCAGGAAGGGGACAGACTGAACATGCGAAGTTACATATCTAAATGTGGATCCTGTATTCGCTAATATTCGCCGAGGATGTTCTTTGAACAGTTTAACTATTTAATGGGTATTGGAAGCTGCGGGCGGAGAGCTATGTGCAAGAGACACCGCGTGCGTTCCTTATCCTCCATACCTACCTAGTTCTGGTTATCGCAAAACAGTCCACCTCAGTTAACAATAACACGATATTATGAGACGCCCGCAGGGTTATCAGTCTGACTTAAGCCGAGTGGAATTTTACTTGACTGTGCTATTGATTGTTAGGGTTCCGTACCTACTCGAACAGGATTTACTTACATGAACGGTACGTATCTACTATGGTATTTCTTCTTTCCTTTTCTCCCTTCTATTTTCTTTAGGTGTGCAGGCGGGGTGGGACCGTGGGATGGTGAATGCCAACACGGTCCCATCTCGCCCCGCTCCAGGCGGATCGACGGCTCATGAGGGAGGTTTTAGTGGGTTCAAGTCCCACACTCCCGGAAGGGGTAGTGCTAATGCATTTCCTCCAAATTTTGCTATTTGGGATTGATATCACAATCCATTTTAGGGTCAAACGTGCCAATAACCGATCCGTGGATTGGTTTATACAGGCACGCAGATTGGAGATCGATCGAACGATAGGCAGCAATCCAAGATCGATTTTAATCTTGGATAGCAGATACAATATTAATTTCGGGCGTAAAAGTACCTACCTACCGAACCCTGAATACACAAGCCACGTCTCACACTTTGCCAGTTTATATTAAGTATACAGATAAAATCTTCATGCGTGGAAACAGTGATCTTATTATCTTTACGAATTACTATTTATCTGGTCTGGGTTCACGCTCGCGCTGATGCAAGGCTTTGCAATACCTTTTTATTTCTGGTGCGACTACAATAGTTACAGTGGACAAGCGAGCGCTTACCACCGGGTGGACGGCCAGCTCGAGTCTTTAAAGGCAAAACAATAACCTAGTATGTAGGAGGCTAGTAGCGGGAGCATTATGCCTTCATTATATTAGGCATTATAATTTATCAGGGCTCGCTATATGAGACGGTCAGGGGTAAAAGTGTAAAAGTAACGAAACAAAGCGTACCCGCATGTACTCGTTACTTTAACAATGAGTACCCGTTACTATCGTATCGGTACTCGTTACTTCCGTATGATACCTCATAAATGCTATGATGCTTAGAGAGTCGTATCGAATCGAGTCGCATTTCGTACGCGTGCGGTATGACGTCGCGGCGTCACAACATTCGTGATTTGTAGAAAACTTATAGGTAAAAAACGTGGACGACGAATTTCCAAATTATTACTTTAGGTACTTACATAATAAACAAACATCGTTATTACAAATTTTGTATATGTATAGTACGTAAAACAAACTATCAGCACACGTGTACGGTGTATCCATACGACGCATACGAAACATGCGAGTAACTAGTTGGATTTGTGAGTAACGTTTCGGTACTCGTTAATAGATGGCGTACCCGTTACTCAGTATCGAATACATACGGTTTGCTACAGCTCTAGTCAGGGGCGTATTATGGGGCATATTACCTTATTTAAAACCAGGCTAGTTCCATGCAATTATGTTTACGGCCGCAAACTGAATTGTTTTGTTTCTTATTATGACCTACTTATGCCAAATTAAAAATCTATAGTAGTACGAAATTGCCAGCCTGTTAATAGGTTAGAAGGAGGTTTGACTTTCCGTGACGTTACTGGCTGGCATTAGGAGTTCATAATACGACATAGCCACTAGCCAGCCAGGCAGCTTACGGCGTAAACTGACTGGGATTACGAGTTTATAATACGGCCCGAGAAACTTGAAAGCGTTTTGGACTAATGTGTTATTTGCCTGGGATGTTGTATGTAGGATGTAGTTAGATATACCTACATGTCGTCTTATAAGACCTATCATAAAACAAAGACAAATTTATTTTAATCATATTCAGTACCTATAAGATACATTGGTGGGTCTTACAAACGTAAGAACTTTCATCAGATTAGGCGCACCTACTTGCAAAGCCCAAGTACCTACCTATATAATTATTATAGTCATAATTATATTGGCAAATTAAAACATTTGTGAAAAAAGTAATAGGATAGGTACTTCATAATATTTGCCAATATGATATGTATTCAAAACATATAGGTATGATAATACTAAAACATTCTGAATAATAGTAGGTAGTTTGTTTTACTAGGTTTATTGATTTTATTAGATATTATAGGTAATACACAACATCCACTTAATTATTATTATTATTATGGGTAGATACAATTTTATTACCTACAGATATTGTTATTACATTGACATACAAAATATTAAGTTAGTACCTACATATATACAAGGTGTAACAGCAAGGTGTAGTAATACTGAAACTACGCATACACATACATATTTCGAAGTAGTCTGGAGGTACTATAAATCTGTAAGTAGTTACGGTAATGAATTATTACACGTCAAAGTTTACTGCAAAACTAACCATCGTTCAACCCTAGTTATCAGCTGGGCAATGTCAGTGAACTTGAGGCATAGGCTAACATGTACAGTCTTACCCAACTTATATGGTGCGTCGTGAATCTTCGTTCGCGCAGAAAATAAAGTATGGTCGGAAGATTAACGAAAGAATGCTTAACACTTACAATCAACCTAAGATCACTATTATAAGGTTCATAATACACTGCAGCTGTTGCACATCGCAGTTCTACCTGCGCAGAAGATGAATTTTCAAAGCGCGGGAAATGCTATTGACCGCTATTGGTCGGCAGCCGCCCCGCCATCTTAGCGATCGCCGCGTGGCATGAGTGAGATGGAACTAACAGCTGCAGTGTATTATGAACCTTATAATAGTGATCTTAGGTTGATTGTAAGTGTTAAGCATTCTTTCGTTAATCTTCGGACCATACTTTATTTTCTGCGCGAACGAAGATTCACGACGCACCATATAAGTTGGGTAAGACTGTACACCTCTAGCCGGCGGCATTACTCAAACAAAACTAGGTGTAGAAGTAAAGTTGTGGTAAAAGTTCCACCAAAAATTACTAGATGGCGCCAGGGCCGTTTCTAAGAAATCCTGCATCGCGCAAGCGTTGTGTGACCGGCGTAACGTGACGTCATCCGTATCATGTTAGGGTTGTAATATTTAGTTATTTTGTCAATTTAAGTGAAAAAATCGATTATCGATTTCAGGTTTTAGTACCCTGGCAAATGATTCATCACCAGGTACACATACCCACATTTCAATATTACTACACCTTGCCGATACACCCTGTATAATATATATATTATACACAAATAAAATGCCTATATAAAAAAGGTAAAAAAAGGTATAGGTATATAATATATTTAAGTAAGTAAGTACATAATATTATGTAATGAACCAATGTAGTTACTTAGGGCTACTAGACATTTATTTCTTTATTATATTTAAATAATTAAATAAATGAATATAATAAATATATTAGGTACCTTACCTATATATTTATATCAATTGCTGTATTCGTTAGTCTTGCTAAAACTAGGAGGGCTGGATCGATTTTAGCTGATTTTGCTTTTGAAATGTTTGTGGAAGTCCAGGGAAGGTTTAAAAGGTGAGTAAATATAATAATATACTTATTATAATTCATATCGAGCAATTTTTTTATGATAACGAATTATTTTTGTTTAGGTTAAGTTTGTCCAATTTTTTTTTAATAAAGTTGAAACATTCTGCAATTATTATTCCACTGCGGAACAAGAGCCGGCAGCAGACGGAGGCGGCAGGTGACAGCCGCCCCGGGGCATCTGGAACGCACCGAACATTCAACACAAGCTTCAATACAGCAAGCAATAATTATAGTTTGGTCTGTCTGTATGTTTGTTCCATCTCTGAAACATCTGCTCTGGACCGATTTGACGGGACTTTTACTGGCAGATATAGCTGAAGGAGTAACTACTACCTACTTTTACTTTTAATAAAATAAACATGGATGAAACCACGGAACACGGCTAGTAATAGTAATACTAAGCTCATTTAATTTGTTTAGTTTTTCAGTGGAATAGATGTTTTGACAAAATTCTACTTTGGGGATGTAGTAATATGTATTATTTGAACAGTATCTAAAGGATCCAAAGGAGTAGTAACATAACTGTTATGTTACCTCAATGATTAACAGAAGCAGAGCAGTCGTAGCGGATCTTGGCTCCCGTGTCCCCACCGTAATAGAACTGCATGTAGTTAACGGATCCAAGGCTCGCGTCGTCGTGGGATATCAGCGGAGCGCTGTCCCCCTCCTTGCCGAACTGCAGAGTGCCTGAATAATGGATTAGTGCGATATTAGAGCAAGACACACATCATGGCCACATCGCTCGTAGAACTGACAACCGATGGGGAAGAAAGGTTCTAGAGTGGCGACCGCGGACTGGAAGACGCAGTGTAGGTAGGCCTCCCACTAGATAGGCCGACGAAATCAAAAGAGTCGCAGGCGACCGGTGGATGCAAGTGGCTTGTGGTTCGGTGTGGCGGTCTAAGGGGGAGGGACAAGACGAACAAAAAATGACATTGGATTGAATTGAGAACCTGCTCCAGCCTGGTGCCGGGACATCTTTGCCTTGCGGCTTGCTCGTAGGTACTTTATCCGTTTACGAGCGGAAAAGCTTATCGCTATCAAAACTATAGGTACTAGCTATGTGCGTGCACACAAGGCTCTATGCAAAGCATTATGACGGTGCACACTACTGCCAAATCGTTAAATAATTTTAATTAATCCTACTACTCTTCCTACGCTCTACTTATCACTTTCTTTCTCTTTCGCTCTTTCTCTCTCTCTTTCTTTCTCTCTATCTCTGCTACAACTTACTTTACATGTACGTACCAACTAGAGCGCCTGTGTCTGTAAACACAATCTAAGAGGAGCTGCAGCTTACCGTTGTCTATTCTGACGTAGAAGAACCTGAACTCAGTATCGGAGAGTATGCCGGGAGTGGAGACGTGCTGAGGAGTGAAGTGACCATTGCTGATCGCGTCTAGATCGGTGAATACTTGGTTAGCGTCGTATCCAATAGCTGTTGAAAATAAAGAATAAACATTAATTTAAGCACTAAACATTGAACAATTTCGGTTTTTAACCGAACTCTACAAATGGTATAATTTTTTAAGCAGTGATAGCCTTGTGGTAGACCTGCCAAGCAGAGGGTTCCGGGCTCAAATCTCAGTGCGTGCACGTATCACTGTGTTTTTGTAAAGTCATACACATGAGGTATTATTATTTGCTTTTCGGTGAAGGAAAGCATCTTGAGGAAACACATGGCCGATAATTATTTCCTCGTAGAGAATTATTTCGGAGGTATGCCATCTATCAATCCGGACCGGGCCCCGGAACCGAGGGAGTGGGCGGATGTGGATTGTGTTCATTTTATTCAGTTCTAGAAATAATGTTATAAGGCATAATGGGATAATAAGGTACATACATATGTGATATCGAATATCCGAGTCGTCAAATGCGGTAATTTTATCCATCAGCTTGATACCCACGACTCTGTCCGCCTGTATACCGACACGCGCCTCGAAGTGCGCGAGGTGTCCGGCGGGGTCGAAGGTACCGTTCTGTAGCGAGTAGTACGGAGAGAAGCGGTTACTGCGGTTCAGGAACACCTCCTTACAAGGCAACTCTGGAAACCAATCCATGATATTTGAGTATTTCATTCATCGATATTTTTAATTATAATACGTTCGTTCTTATAGGCATCGAGATATGATATCGATTCCCTAGGCTTTATTCGCATAATAAGTAGGTATTGCTATTTTTTTTTATTCGCAACGCTATGTTAGCCTTGGCCCGGGGCCAACTCTAGTCCAGAACTCCCCAGAATATTATACGAGTATATTTTTAATATAGATTGTGAGATATCGCAAAAAAATCTGATATTTACTAGATTTAAGCATATATTTTTTTAATTAATTTAGTTTAATTGACTAAATAATTGATATATTCTTACCTAGCTGTTACCCGCGACATCAATTGATTTTCTAAACAGTTGACCTTTTATATAAAAATGCGAACGAATTGCGGGTATCAGCTAGTACCTACTATTAGGGTGAAAATGGAACGACACCGATTACAATGTATACCACATTCTTTAATCACGCGTCTGTACAACAAAGAGGTACAATAGAGACTGCCCTTATTACAGGAGAGCTAGTGTGACGTTTAGGGATACGTGATGGAGTCGTAAGTCCGTCTAACAGTTCGGCCTTCCTGATACTCCAGCGTCCTCGCGGGAGTCCTCGCCCATCAGCTTGACACCATCTTGAGATTGACAAACCCTGAGGCAGGTAGTGATAGTCCGTAGACTACTCGGAGAGTTATAAGCCACGCAGGCATCTGGTGATAGTCCGGAGACTACTCGGAGAAGTGTAAGCCCCGCAGGCATCTGGTGATAGTCCGGAGACTACTCGGAGAAGTGTTAGCCCCGCAGGCATCTGGTGATAGTCCGGAGACTACTCGGAGAAGTGTAAGCCCTGCAGGCATCTGGTGATAGTCCGGAGACTACTCGGAGAAGTGTAAGCCCCGCAGGCATCTGGTGATAGTCCGGAGACTACTCGGAGAAGTGTTAGCCCCGCAGGCATCTGGTGATAGTCCGGAGACTACTCGGAGAAGTGTAAGCCCTGCAGGCATCTGGTGATAGTCCGGAGACTACTCGGAGAAGTGTAAGCCCCGCAGGCATATGGTGATAGTCCGGAGACTACTCGGAGAAGTGTAAGCCCCGCAGGCATCTGGTGATAGTCCGGAGACTACTCGGAGAAGTGTTAGCCCCGCAGGCATCTGGTGATAGTCCGGAGACTACTCGGAGAAGTGTAAGCCCCGCAGGCATCTGGTGATAGTCCGGAGACTACTCGGAGAAGTGTAAGCCCCGCAGGCATCTGGTGATAGTCCGGAGACTACTCGGAGAAGTGTAAGCCCCGCAGGCATCTGGTGATAGTCCGGAGACTACTCGGAGAAGTGTTAGCCCCGCAGGCATCTGGTGATAGTCCGGAGACTACTCGGAGAAGTGTAAGCCCCGCAGGCATCTGGTGATAGTCCGGAGACTACTCGGAGAAGTGTAAGCCCCGCAGGCATGTGGTGATAGTCCGGAGACTACTCGGAGAAGTGTAAGCCCCGCAGGCATCTGGTGATAGTCCGGAGACTACTCGGAGAGTTATAAGCCACGCAGGCATCTGGTGATAGTCCGGAGACTACTCGGAGAAGTGTAAGCCCCGCAGGCATCTGGTGATAGTCCGGAGACTACTCGGAGAAGTGTAAGCCCCACAGGCATATGGTGATAGCCCGGAGACTACTCGGAGAAGTGTAAGCCCCACAGGCATATGGTGATAGTCCGGAGACTACTCGGAGAAGTGTAAGCCCCACAGGCATATGGTGATAGTCCGGAGACTACTCGGAGAAGTGTAAGCCAGTAGATGTCTTGACGTTTGCCTCAGCTCTCGAACCAATCCTTCCAAAGCTTCTATTCTGGTCTCTTTTCTTTCCAATTTCTTTCTGTATATCTTTCTTCTACTAGTTTTCACCTTTTCAGATTCCTTTGAAGAATTAATGGTTGACCGATATCATTTTTTATGACGCCCCATGTCGAACTAGGTACTGTTCAAACGTAGAAAAAGTATCACACAGTGAACATAAGTCTATAACACTATAGTAGTCATGGTACCAGTAGGTACAATGGTCACAACTTATAAGCTCCGGTTAATATAAACAACCTGGCACCGGCCGCTCAAAGAGGTGCCTGTTGTTCGGCCGCAATTCGAAGAACGAAGTTGTATTACTATTGTCTACGCACGCTTAAGAGGATGTAGCTAAACCGCATCAAATAAAATGGAACGAGCTCACCAAGTTCTGAGGGTGCACACTTATCCGGCAGCAGCATCAGTCACCACGCATTATGTAGATGCACTTTACATGTAATTTGTAATTTAAGCGTCACTTTTCGCGGTACACAGAATAAAGTTGTGTTTAGCGTCTATTTTCGCAATAGGTATAACACAAAGTTTTCTTAATTATCCCAAAATTAACACACGAACGGTTCTTATGGCGCGTAAGTAACTATTCCGCTTCTGATACTATTAGGGTGAAAATGGAACGACACCGATTACAATGTACCACATTCTTTAATCACGCGTCTGTACAACAAAGAGGTACAATAGAGACTGCCCTTATTACAGGAGAGCTAGTGTGACGTTTAGGGATACGTGATGGAGTCGTAAGTCCGTCTAACACTACCTAATTATTTTTTTCAATAAATAATAAATATCCTATGTTACTCCTGTGATGGTAACATTTCTACTCGTAAACTATTTTCTATACCGGTCCAATAGTGCCAGAGCCTATTCAATACAAATAAAAATACAAATCTTTTCTCTATAAAATACTAGCTGACCCGACAAACATGGTCCTGTCATTGTCTCTATGGGAAAAAACTTCCTCTTCTTCTATCTCACTTCCCCTCGAACTCTATCTCTCTACCTCTATCTCCATCTCTTTCCCTCGCACTCTATCTCTCTTCCATTCCCTCTGTATCTCTCCCTGCCCCAGCTGTCAAAATGAGTGATAGCTGTCAACTGTACAACCCGATTTTATCAGATATGTATTTTCCCCAGTTTCAATTTTTTTTCCTGTTATAACGTGATAAATCCTATATATAGGTAGGTATCCTATATCCTTCCCCTGGTTCTCAGCTACCTTCCTACCAATTTTCAGCCAAATCGGTTCAGCCGTTCTTGAGTTATAAAAGTGTAACTAATACGACTTTCTTTTATTAATATATAGATTTAGTATCTGTTCAAACGATTACGACAAACTTTAACAACAAAATATAGTATTGACTTACGAGCCGGCGCGCCGCCATCTTCACTGCGTGTCACATCGACCACACAACTAATCAAAACTAAGTTTATTAATAAAAACCAAGAAAAATGCATCGTGAAGCAAGTTACCCACTGATTTGTTTCAAAGTAATAAAGATATTAAACGATGACTCTCCTTAACAATATGAAAATAATGCGCCTAGTTACGTATGACATTTTTCTCTATCTACTTACATGAACTTACGAACTTACAGTTTGATAAGTCTTCTACACTTCTTATGTAATAAGCATGAATATACCTAACCTAGTTTATTTCCAAGTTTTTATTTCCCTCTTTTTAGTGTAAATATACGTAGCGAGTACGATAATATTATTTTAATACTGCGTATCTAAATTATAAACATTCATTTTCTTCCGCATTGGCTTCAAACGGCACTGCACTGACCTCTATCTAAAGCCAGGTCTCATGCAGGATAAGTTTCTACCGAGCTGCTTGTCGTACCCACGTACGTACCTACAGTTAATATTATTTGTTGAAATTATAAGCTGCGGTACGCTGCGGTTATCGCAACGATAATAAAACAAAAAACGATCGTGAAATTACTGTAAATATCTGACTAGGAATCCACGAGAGCTTTTGAACGAATATGGTACCATGAACGAGTTATGCGACGGATAGTAAGCGCTAATACGCGACGCCAACTCTCACTGTACTAACTCGGTCCTCATCGTAAACTACTACCCCTGGTTCCAGCCTGCAGTGCTGGGAGCGTTGTTGTCGGACGCTGGAAGCCTGCAGGCCTGCGCCGCGGTCACTAGTCGCGCGTGCTTCATAGGAGCATTGCGTGAGCATTGAGCACCCTAGGCCTCCTGGGCTGCTTTGAGCGATGAGATCACGCTCAGGGTGGTGACAGTGTCGAGTCTCTGTCAGGTATGCGTTCAGTAATTTGGGCAAGTCGCTGTCAACGTCACGCATGACTCAATAAAGTGGCGGAAGCTTTACTTAAGCTTTCTTTGAGGGTCTTGTAAAGAATAACCAACCTCCGCCAGCGGCGTGGTACGAGATACCTACCGCAGCGCCATGGCGTGTGCTATCGTTACCATTATATTATTATCTATAATGTATACAAAAGTTATTGCTTAGCCAGCCTCGTGCATAGAACATCGATTTAAACTATTTAAAACATTACTTTTCGCAAATAGGTAGGTACTGCCATAGTTTTAGAAAGATTCAATAATTCGGAGTCGAAATAAAATCAAATGGATTTATAGGTATTTACACAACGTTTTACTGATTTATTATTATGGGTAGGTACAATTTTACTACATTTATTGTTATGCCATGAAAACTATGACACAGTTACAATGCTAACCTAATTACAATACCACACTGAGCCAAGGTAGATCTAGGTAGGTATAGTCCTCATTTTCATCATCAACCGCCCACTCCGTCCACTGCTGGGCACGGGGTCTCCCTCACTCTCGCGAGAGGATAATATGTTAACATTATTAACGCATAATTTAATATTCCACTAAGTATAATAATAATAATTAATATTGATACATTATTTTTTTACACCACTTAGAAAGGAGATGAACAGGTCGCTGGTCCATCGGTGCGGGTCCGAGGTTTGGAACCCGGCGCCTGGGGCTCGCGCTCCGCCCCCACCGCTCGCCGCTAGTTCTGCAGACGAGTGCGCAGGATGTTCCGGCCGAGGTTCTCGTTTCATGCGCGGGGGAGTTCTCAGCCGGGGGCGGGGGTGTTCCACTGCGGAACAAGGGCCGGCAGCGGACGGAGGCGGCAGGAGACAGCCGCCCCGGGGTATCTGGAACACACAGGCACACCGAACATTCAATACAAGTTTGTACATATGATTACAGTTTGCTATGTCTTTCTGTTTGCTCCGGCTAATCTCAGGAAGGTCTGAATCGATTTTGACGGGACTTTCACTGGCATCTGATGTTTTGTAGTAACTTAGACTAGTTCTACTTAATTAAATAATCAACGGCGATGAACCAGCAGGGCATACCTGCACCATAAAAAAGCTCTTTCATTTTGTAGTATTTTCAGTGGAATACGTCTTTAGTCTTCTGACAACACTATCCATTCTAGACATCGATCAACATGAACGAGTAGTACCAGTAGGTAGGTACTGAACGTGCTGTATTACCTCGATGTTAAACTGCAGCGGGACAGTCGTAGCGAATCTCTGCTGCTGTGTCCCCGACGGCATAGAACTGTATGTAGTTGATGGCTCCGAAGTTCGCGTCGTCTTCGGATATCAGCGGAGTGCTGTCCCCCTCCTTGCCGAACTGCAGAGTGCCTGAACAGTGGACGTGTGCGCTCAGAGCAAGGCACACACAACATGCTGGTGATTGAATTGAGAACCTTCTCCGTTTTGAAGTCGGTTAATAGGAGCTATGCTTCCTGGCGCCGTGACATCTCTCTGTGCCGCGGCTTCGCTCGCACTTTACGCGTTTTCCAGCGGAATAAGCTTTAATCTATCAAAACTCTACTAGCTATGTGCACACACGGCTGCTCTACGCAGTGTATGGCGGTGCACACTACTGCCACAGTGTTCAATCATTATAATTAATCCTTCTCCCAATTCCTCCACCCACGCTCTACTTCCCTCTCTCTCTCCCTCTCACTCTCAGAGCACCCTAGAGACGTGTCTGTAACACAATCTAAGAAGAGCTGCAACTTACCGTTGTCTATTCTGACGTAGAAGAATCTGAACTCAGTAGCGGAGAGTATGCCGGGAGTGGAGACGTCTGCAACAGCGGCGCGGTAGCCACGGGTATACTTTTCTAGATACGTGCGTTGATTGCCCCAGAATCCAATCTCTGTTGATATTAAACAATAAACATTATAAATATAACTAACATTATAAATTAACATCATGGGTTTCCAACAAAATTCTACACAACCTATTTTTATGTTGTTAAAGCCTAGTGAGAGGCTGCCAAGCAGAAGTTCGCGGGTTCAAATCCCAGTGGGGGCACATAACGTACCGTGATTCTTGTAACTACATAGACACGTAATTATCATTCGCTTTTCAGCGAAGGAAAACAGCGCGAGGAAACCCACTGACGCGAGGATTATTTCGGAGGTACTATAAATATGCGTGTATCCACCGAGCCGGGCGGGTCCCCGTGGTGGAGCACAGCTTATCCTCCTGCCGGCAGTGAAGCGCGCCCCGTGCCCAGCAGTGGGCGGATGTGGGTTGCGACATTGAGCGAGTGTAATTATTGTTTTAGTTCTAGAAATTGTGTTATACTTAGAGCATAACGAGGTAGTGAGGAACATACTAATGAAATATATAATATCCGAGGTTGCTGGGCTTCCTGTATCGATCAGCCGGATATCCAGGTATCCCCCCGCCCGCACCCCGACGCGCGCCTCGAGGAGCGCGAGGCGGCCGGCGGCGTCCCTCCGCAGCGCGGCGCGGCCGAGCGACTGCAGCGAGTAGTACGGAGACGCGCGGTTATTGCCGTCCAGGGACACTTCTTTACAAGACAACTCTGGAAACAAAGTCACGCTTTACTAGTTATTCTTGTACGAAATTTTGATAAACATTAATATATAGATAGATAGATAGCTCTTTATTAACACCAAAATGTATAAGTATGTCCACACACAGCAAGGTCAAACATAAAAATAGGCACAGTGGGCGGTCTTATTGCTTAAAGCGATGTCTACCAGACAACCTTGGGTGGGCTACACCTTTGCATTTTGCATCTACCTGTTTAATAGTCTAATAAAATAAACCTCTACAATAGAGATGTATGTTTACAGTTTACCGCGCTGCAGGTCGATTAACGGACAAAGAACGACTTAGTAAAGTGGAGGATGCTTTACTGAAACTTCCTGAGAGTTTTAAATCATCCAAAATTACGGTTTTTTGGGGTTGAGTCACTTGCCCACACTCGTGCACGTTACCGAAAACTAAATGATTAATATGGCTCTATCTAATATAACACATGATCACCCGAAGAAACAAATGCACAGAAGTTCTTAAACTTTCGCGAACTGAATACATGTTAATTAGTATTTAAACGGGTCTAATTCGCGCACAAACTAATATCAAAATATATAATTTTGACATACCTCGACGTTTCGACCAAGTTACATCGGCCGTGGTCACGAGAAGACTGAAGAATGCGGGTGTCACCGTCCGGAGCGGCAGGTGTTGTTTCCAACTACCCGCGTTTGGTCTTGCAAAATATAACCGTCACTACATACAACACTAACAGTATCCGAAGTCCCACTCGAACACAAATCGCGCCGTACACATTTGCTAATAACTGGATTCCAGGAACCAGACAACCTGAACCCATCTTCCCGATTGAAATTTCGGTATTTCTTGATTTCAATCGCTTCCCGTACAATTCTAGGATAGAAATGACGATCAGTGGAAAGGATCTTCGGGTCATGCAATTCAATCCAATGGTTTGGTCCAGAATCAAGCAAATGCTCGGCTATGGCTGACTTGTTCACCTGACGGTTCTTTACTGCTGCGATGTGCTCCTTCACTCTTTCCGCGATAGTTCGGCGTGCATGGTGGCTTTTTGGTACAAGTTTCATAAACATGGCTCAGATTAGAAGTGAAATAGGCTGATAGTTCCTTGACAGTGCCACACTTGTGCACCATGCTTGTGGCGTTTTTCCTTCGAGTGTGACGGAACTAAAAAGCTTCTGAAGGCCTATGGACTCGTTTTTCACCCGCCTTCAGCAGCTCGGACGTGATTCCGTCATCAACTGGTGCTTTGTTGTATTTAATTTGTGGAGCCATACGAATCTCGTACAGACTAACGTCCGGGATATCATCTATTAGTGGCGGGTCAGTCTAGTTATGGGGTCTCTTGCTCAGTCACGATGGGTATTGACGTGTATAGCTGTCCATAAAACTTCTGGATCACTTCAAGCATCTCAGGCCTTGTCGATACGATTCTGCCGACATCTGCTTTTAACTTTATCAGCTGGCTCTGCCCAATAGACAAATTTTAGAGCCTCTGTTTTCTCTATCGCTTCTAATCTGCACAACATTGGCGTAGGTCGTCGCAGTTCAGAGGCTTGCAGATGTGCATCTGACCATGTGGTGACCGCTTCCGCTTTTTTCACCGAATTGATCACCATTGCGCATCATTGAATGTGTACTTGAAAAAATATACGTACAACCTACGCAAGCATATTAACTCATAAAATAATCAAACTAAAAGAAATTGTTGAATACAATAAATAAAAGGTAGGTAGGCTATTGAATAAATGTACTTATCCAATTTTTTAAGTAGCTTTATATCACAATCATGACAATCATGAGGCATGATAAATTACATATTAATAACTGACTTTAACAAATTTTTCCGAATTTCATTGTTCTTGTAAGGCATTTCAATGTGTCGAGGGAAAACTGAATAAACAACTTTAGTCATTTTATTCGCTCTCTTAGAGACGCAAGAGTTCACTTGGCTATTTATTGCAGAGTTAACTAATTTTCCAGCGCTACTTTTTCTCCAATTGTTCTTATGTTTATTTTTTCATTTGTGGTGTCTTGCAAGATTCATTTTCGTATAACTTTAAAAAAAAAATGATATTAAAGTTTTAGCAATAGAGAAAGATGCGAGTTGAACTAGACTTTATGGAAATGCAATAAAGTCGATTTCGCAAAATGTGTTAGTTATTTAATTTTCCAACTACAGCGACGATTATTACCTACCCTACCTAATATAATTATGTTGGTTGCGTCTACAAGATCTAGCAGTTGTTTGTATTATTAGACTTGCTTTGCACAGCGGATTCACCCGCGTTGACTTTTATAAATGTTATTATTACGTACCACCATAGGTTTATTCATTTTTGCGAAGATAAGAAGTTCATGTTGTGCTAGAGCTGATACAGCGCCATGGTCGCCACGCCACAGCGCCATGGCCGCCATGCCACAGCGCCATGGCCGCCACGCCACAGCGCGATAGCCGCCATGGCGTGAGCTTGCAATGAACCGACAGCGAAGGGTTATCATTATCATTATAGCGATAATATTACAACAATGGCCAGCCACGTGCTTAGAATATCGATGTAAACATTACTAATCGCAAATAACTGCCATGTTTTAGAAGGATAAAGACTGGAGTCTTAATGAAAATCAAATAGATTTGTTTCATTTGTTTATTTTATATTATTGTTGTTAATTTTTCCCCTTAAGAAACGAGATGCACAGGGTCGATAGTGCCTTATGCAGTAGGGCAGGCGCTAGTAACGTCTATCGGTGTAGGTCCGAGGTTTGGAACCCGGCGCCTGGCGCTCGCGCTCCGCCCCCACCGCTCGCCGCTAGTTCTGCAGACGAGTGCGCAGGATGTTCCGGCCGAGGTTCTCGTTTCATGCGCGGCGGAGTTCTCAGCCGGGGGCGGGGGTGCTCCACTGCGGAACAAGAGCCGGCAGCGGACGGAGGCGGCAGGAGACAGCCGCCCCGGGGCAGCTGGAACGCACAGGCACACCGAACATTCAACACAAGTTTGTACATATGATTACAGTTTGCTATGTCTTTCTGTTTGCTCCGGCTAATCTCAGGAAGGTCTGAATCGATTTTGACGGGACTTTCACTGGCATCTGATGTTTTGTAGTAACTTAGACTAGTTCTACTTAATTAAATAATCAACGCGGCTGAACCAGCAGGGCACAGCTAGTAATACCTACATACATGAAAAAGCTATTTTATTTTGTAGTATTTTCAGTGGAATACGTCTTTAGTCTTCTGACAATACTATCCATTCTAGACATCGATCAACATGAACGAGTAGTACCAGTAGGTAGGTACTGAACGTGCTGTATTACCTCAATGTTAAACTGCAGCGGGACAGTCGAAGCGGATCTCTGCTGTTGTGACACCGCCGTAATAGAACTGCATGTAGTTGAGGGCCCCGAGGCTCGCGTCGTCGTCGGATATCAGCGGAGTGCCGCAGCCGTACTCCTGCCTGCCGAACTGCAGGGTGCCTGAACAGTGGACGTGTGCGCTCAGAGCAAGGCACACACAACATGCTGGTGGTTGAATTGAGAACCTTCTCCGTTTTGAAGTCGGTTAATAGGAGCTATGCTTCCTGGCGCCGTGACATCTCCCTGCCCCGCGGCTTCGCTCGCACTGTTACCCGTTTTTCAGCGGAAAAGCTTTTTTCTATCAATCTTAGCTATGTGCACACACGGCTGCTCTACGCAGTGTATGGCGGTGCACACTACTGCCACAGTGTTAAATCATTATAATTAATCCTTCTAGTATATACTACACCCACGCTCTACTTCCCCCCCCCCCCCCCCCTTTTACTCTCAGAGCACCCTAGAGGCGTGTCTGTAAACACAATCTAAGAAGAGCTGCAACTTACCGTTGTCTATTCTGACGTAGAAGAACCTGAAGTCAGTAGCGGAGAGTAGGCCGGGAGTGGGGACGGCTGCAACACGGGCGGAGTGGCCACTGGTATACTTGTATAAATACGTGCGTTGGTTGTTGTATCCAATCTCTGTTGATATTAAACAATAAACATTATAAATATAACTAACATTATAAATTAACATCATGGGTTTCCAACAAAATTCTACAAAACCTATTTTATGTTGTTAAAGCGTAGTGAGAGGCTGCCAAGCAGAAGTTCGCGGGTTCAAATCCCAGTGGGGGCACATAACGTACCGTGATTCTTGTAACAACATAGACACGTAATTATCATTCGCTTTTCGGCGAAGGAAAACATCGCGAGGAAACCCACTGACGCGAGGATTATTTCGGAGGTATGCATCCACCGAGCCGGGCGGGTCCCCGTGGTGGAGCACAGCTCATCCTCCTGCCGGCAGTGAAGCGCGCCCCGGGCCCAGCAGTGGGCGGATGTGCGTTGCGACATTGAGCGAGTGTTATTATTGTTATAGACTTAGAAATATTGTTGTAGAGCATAATGAGGTGGTTAGGTACACACCTAATTCATATCGAACATCCGAGATTGCTCGGCTTTCTTTATCCGTCAGCCGGATAGTCACGTCTCCCCCCGCCCGCACCCCGACGCGCGTCTCTAGGTGCGCGAGGCGGCCGGCGGCGTCCCTCCGCAGCGCGGCGCGGCCGAGCGACTGCAGCGAGTAGTACGGAGAGTCGCGGTTACTGCCGTCCAGGGACACCTCCTTACAAGACAACTCTGGAAACAAAGTCACGCTTTACTATTGATGCTTTTGCTAAATTTTGAATTCCTACGTATGAATTGAATGAAATGTATTACCTACTATCAGGTGTAGATAAATAGATAACTCTTTAATACGAAAATGTAGGTACAGAACACAGGAAGGACAAACTTAGCAATAGGTACAATGGGCGGATCTGTACCAGCCGACCTTGGATGGACAAGACCTTTGCATTTTGTACCGACCTGTTTATCTTCGTCGCGTTGTTTGTCCGCGATGGACTCCTGAACTAAGGAACCAGTTTGATCTAACTTGAAAGATAGGATAGCTTACATCTCGATTATTAATTTATAGTCGCAATAACAAAAAGCTTAGCCACAGCAATGCGTAGCCGTGTCTGCTAGTAGTCTATAATGATAAACCTCTACAATAGAGGTTTATTTTTCACACCTGATGCTCAAAAAGAGTGTCATATTAGCTCAGCTTAGCGGGACCAAACGAGGTTGTTGGGCACTAGGGAGGGAAAGTATTTTTTTTTTCAATTTTCCATTTTGACATAATTACTTAGATAAAAAGAAGGGTAGGTATCTTAATGCATAAACCGTGCGAAGCCTATACAGTTTACTTTGTAATGAAACTGTAATCTCGTCTATATTTCTGGCGATCATTGGATGTATGCTATGTATACGTGTGTGTTAAGATCCAAGGTTTACGTGGATGATATAAATATGAATGAAAAACGAGATTTCTACGTAACAATTACTGTCGACTTGACTTGACTTCTTGATTATGCTTTTGTGTCTAGTAACAATTACTGTATATACGGAATGAATACATACCTACATCCCCATTGCACAATTTGCATATTATTTGACAGATACTATTTATTTATTTTTATTCATGGCTTCGCACGGTTTGTGCATATAGCCAGTGTCAAGTATTTTATTATTTAGTATTTCTTAATTTCACATTAAGTAAGTCACAGCAATATTATAGCAATCGTGGTCAAGTAGTCAAATCAATTATTTACATCGTCATAGTCACGATTCAGTAAAGTAGTGGATGCTTTACTGAAGCTTCCGGGGAGTTTTGGAAAATATGCGAAATGACACGTTTTTTGAGTTTATTTAATTCGCCTACACTCATGGACGTTAACGAACACTTAACGATTGATATTCCACCCACATATGACACATAACACTCGAAGAAACACAAGTTTGAGAAAATAATACAAAACCAACAACGTCTCACTATCGGATTCCCGCCAAAACTCCGTGAGATACCTACTAAATAGGTAGTAAGTAAGAGAAAAAGACAAAAGTGTTGCCAACCGGCATTATAAAATTTCCTCTAAAACTAACAGTGTGCGTTTGCGAATATTAGAATAAATTTAAGAAGTTTGTAATTGCCGCCTATAATCTGTAGGTGTGTAGAATTATGACAACAATGCAACTTGGTTTTAAAAGATTGAATTTGATTATTTTTTAATTTGAAAGTGAACGTGACTACTTGTGAAATATTCTTACGTTTTTTTATTGTATACCTACTCATTATATTTCTCGAAATCTCGGTGTGAACAATTGTGTGTTTTACGCGGGTCTCAGAGGACTCACTCATACTCGGTTCTATGTAAAGTATGTAAAGTACCTATGTAAAGTAGATAATGAGTCGTTTTCGTCCCTTGTAAAACAATCTACTATTTATAGTTTACCACACTGCAAGTAGGCCACACTGTAAAAGACTCCAAAAAAAAGATTAAAAAAAAACACACTGCTAGTCAATTTACAGACAACTTACTAGTAGTGGATGCTTTACTGAAACTTCCTGGGAGTTTTAAAAATAATCCAAAACTACCATTTTTTGGGTTTGTATCACGCACTCGTGCACGTTAACGAAAACTTATTGATTCCTTATGATTCTGTCTAATATTAAGTACACAATGACATGGTCACCCGAAGAAACAATTCCATAAAAATACAAAATCAACAAGTTCGTGTTACTCTCAAGGCACCGACGCATCCCCGCCAAAACTATTATAGGTAGCAGGTATACCTAAAACCCATTTCACGAAAGAAGTCCCGCGGATTTTTTACATATTGTTGCGGTTTAAGGAAAAGGCGCCATCTATGGAGGAGTAGTAGGAGTTAGCTCACTGTGCGGCCGCTTGTATTCGAACAGCGCCATCTCTGGACAAGAGACCGTACTACTCGTCAGGTGCTAGAATGTTGCCAGAGAGAAATGGCCCTAGCTAGACGTGACCACTACAGTGTGGGTGTAGAGACATTCAGTGAGTAACGGACTCCTGTCGGCGAATTAAATCGAGGTTCTGCTTGTGAAACCGGAATATTTATTCCTATCCCGAACCCCCAGCTTATAACAATATTATACTTCCGCGCACTGTTAATTAAAATAAGTAGGGTGAGTTTACTCACGCAATTATGTGATAATCGTAATTTCGTGATAGTCTGTTTCGAAGCTAATACTGAGTTAAGTGAGACAAATACACATATTATTTAATATTATGAACCTTAGAGTAGAGCAATAAGTCTAGTTTTTCTTAGAAAAAGTTGGCTCGAATCGGGCGAGAATGAAAATAACAAATGACAGATTTGTCCGCCCGCGTTTAGTTTTGCGCGCTGCACGGCTATAGAGTGTATTTCACGAAAGAAGTCCCGCAGACGCGGCGCTAGTTTCTATGCGAAAGCTGAAAATATGTAGGGGTTGAATGTAGTTCTTCGTAACGCCGCGAGACTTCTTTCGTGAAACGGACTCTAGAACTTTTTGTATTCAGGAAAATCATAAATAAAAATCTATGCATAGATTGCAACAAACATAAGACCAGTTAGAGATAGACCAGTGCAGAGTGTGACTAGTGGTTTGGTTTTAGCAAAAGGCGAGTGGTTTTAGTACAATTTCTTCTTTTGTCAGCCCATAAAATTAACGAATTTTCAAGTTTTGAATTTTGAAAATGTGTCACGGATTTAAGTTAGCCAAATGTGATTTACGTACAAACTGGGTTAAAAACTACTGATTTTCGTGATCGATTAAATTTATGTGAACGTTTACATAGTTTAAATCAAGTTAAATAAAATAAAGTAAATAAATATAAGTATATTAGAAAAACTTTTCAGAATTATTATTGTCACGGAATTAAATGAGTTGAACTCTTATCTTGTTACCGGACTATCAATGATTTTATTTATAAAAACGACAGAGGCACAATGTTAATAAACCAAATTGAAAATATAGCGAACCGACGCTAAGAAACGCAATCAAAAAAGTAGGTAGGTTTTTGCATATTATTATTATTTGGTGATATAAAATATCCAATGTTAATATGTAATTCCGTTGTAACGTAATTAGTTGAGTATGTATCACGGACTTAAAGTGACTATCACGAAATTGACAAAGTCAACAAGGTTTCGATTATTGGCTATACTTAAGTCAAAAAATAGTAGTCCTAAATAAGTGAAATAGTATCTTAATTATTGTAAAAGAAAGACTAATATTTCATGTTCCTGATTAAAAAAGAAGTGAAGATATGACTAAAGTATCGCAGTTTTATTACATTATGTTGTTTATCACGAAATTGGGTGAGTCGACCCTAGACTAAATCGACGACCTCCCAACGAGGCATCATGCATCTAGACAGATAACAAGTGGTTCAACTTACGAGCTGTTACTGCTGTCAGGTTCTGGAACACTTCCGTCTGCATGTCGTACAATCTTTGTAAAGTTTTATTTTCTAACTTCTGGATAGATGTATCTAACGATACATTCCATGTACGCGTCATGTTTTCTTCCAAACTCTTGTCTGCTTGCGCCATGTTTTCTGCAACTCTCTTGTATGTTTGGGTCATGTTTTCTTCCAAACTCTTGTATGTTTGTGCCATTGTGTCTGCCATGTTTTTATTAGACGCCGCCAAAGAATGGTTCAACTTTTCTTCGGTTGCGGCCAACTGTTCTGATAACGAACTTACTTTTCCGTCAATATATGCTATCAATTGGTTTAAAATATCCATTTTTAACGTGTTTAGTTTGTGATCGATTTTATCTTCTATTCCCGGTTCGTTCACATGTTGTGGCTCTCGAACATTTATAACGCCGACCACTGCACTAATTAAACTGAGTTTCAATAAAAATATGCACACCACACTCATGTTTGCGAGTCACTGCCTTGTTTCACTATAACTACAACATGCCGAGTCTTTATTATTTATATGGTCGTAGTTATCATAATTTTTATCTGCAATTAATTAATTTATTAATTAACCTACAGTTCGATCGGACTTCTCGGGCAAAAACCCGACTACGGCAAAGCCAATATGTGGAATAGTTACCTATCTATAATAACAGCTCGTAACAGTAGCACGTAAGCAGTTCTTTCTTTCTTCTTCTTCTTCTTTCTTTCTTTCTTTCTTTCTTTCTTTCTTTCTTTCTTTCTTCTTCTTCTTCTTTCTTTCTCTCTTTCTTTCTTTCTTTCTTCTTCTACTTCTTTCTTTTCTCTTCTTGTTTTCTTTTATGGTTATATCTATATAATTATATAAAAGCCAAAACTGACTGACTGACTGACGATCAACGCACAGCTCAAACCACTGAGTCTAGAACCATGAAACTTTGCACAAATACTCCTTATGTGACGTAGGCGAGCAATAAGAAAGGATTTTTGAAAATTCAACCCCTAAAGGGGTGAAAAGGGGTTGCAAAGTTTGTATGGAGCAACGTGTTTTCTTGGTCTGATCAACTTCAAACTTGGCATTTACATTCTTTAAAACGTTTAATTGAACACGTGTTTCATAGTTTTTAAATATCCAACCCCTAAAGGGGTAAAAAGGGGTTGCATAATATTTTTCATCCGATTTAGTTCGACATTGAAATTGTACACAAATATTTCTTAAGTGACGTAAGTGTGCGCTAAGAAAGGATTTTTGAAAATTCAACCCCTAAGGGGGTGAAAAGGGGTTGCAAAGTTTGTATGGAGCAACGTGTTTTCTTGGTCTGATCAACTTCAAACTTGGCAGTTATATTCTTCAAAAGATTTATTAAATACTTTCATGTTTTTTTTTATTCAACCCCTAAAATGATAAAGAGGGGTTGCAAAATATTATTCATCAGATTTAGTTCGATACTGAAATTTTGCACAAATATTCGTTATGTGACGTAGGCGAGCAATAAGAAAGGATTTTTGAAAATTCAACCCCTAAAGGGGTGAAAAGGGGTTACAAAGTTTGTATGGAGCAAAGTGTTTTCTTGGTACAATCAACTTCAAACTTGGAATTTATATTCTTTAAAAGATTTAGTTAAACAAGTGTTTCATTGTTTTCTTATATTCAACCCCTAAGGTGATAAAAAGGGGTTGCAAAATATTTTCATCAGATTTTGCTTATAATTGAAATTTTGCACATTTATTCCATAAGTGACGTAGGTGCGTAATAAGATTTTTGAAAACTAAACCCCTAAGGGGTTTAGTTTTCAAAAATCTAAAAGGTCTAGGGGTGAAAAGGGGTTGTAAAGATTGTGTGTAACAACGTGTTTTCTTTGTCTGATCAGCTTCAAACATGGTATTTTTATTATTTAAAAGATTTAATTAAACACGTGTGTTATCGTATCTTAATATTCAACCCCTAAAATTTGGATAGCATATAGTAGGAATTTTGGAAGGAATGGTAGCTTTGATAGAAAATAGTAGATTTAGAATTAAAATTATAGATATTGGTTATAATTGTATATTTTGGTATAAATGGTGGTAGGTTATGGTAGAAAATTGTACATTTTGGTACAAAATGGTAATTTTGATGGAAAATGGTGGATGTCGTATGCATTTGATGTCGGATATCGGATGTTGATTTCGAACTAGAGGTCATGGTAAATTTTTAGTTATTTGGAATTTGGTAAAAAAAAATCGTCCGCGCGAACGAAGTCGCGGGCAACAGCTAGTTGTTTATAAGATTGAAGTGTTTGACTTGTAAGAGTGCGATTTTATTGCCTATTTACAATAAATGATTTGACTTTGACTTTGACTTTGAGCATGTTACATTTTCTAAGTTACATTTTCCGTTTCTTATAATCCTTTCACTAGTGGAAAGCTACGTTATCTTTGTGTGTATTTGCTAGTCTATACTACTTAATATCTATACTTCTATAATATCTTCTATACCCACTATAATATTATAAAGAGGAAAGATTATATTGTTGGTTTGTTTGTTTGCATTGAATATGCTCCGAAACTAAAAAAACAATTTGAAAATGTTTTTCACTGTTGGGAAGCTACACTATCCCCAGGTGTAATAGGCTACTTTTTATCCCGTAACAATTATCGGTTCCCGCGGGGTAGTAGTTAACACGGGCGAAACCGCGAGCCGCTTCTAGCCCCTAATATAATAATTATTTCGGTTGTATTCAAGTTACAGATTGATTATTTAAATGACTTATCTGTAGTAAACACGACCGGAGGAGGTAGTGGGGAAGAACAATCTCATTGCAGTTTGTGTGAAACATGACGGGAGTGCAAGCAGCTGTACTAGTTAAGTAGTACTGGTAAGAACATTTACCAGAACATACCTGACGTGAACTATTTCTGTTAATTTGGAAGTCTTTATGTACCTAAGCACAATTTAGTAGGCAGTACTACCTATTAATAATTAAATTTAAAAAAACAACGTTAAAAGTGAAGACTACAATGACAAGACAAGACCTAACTAAGGTACGTTATCTAAATTCAAGGAAAATATAATAAATTTTTATTAAATATAAATACAATAAAATAGGAAGTTTCAAGGAAAATAACACAAAAACCATATTGTTGACAATAACATCATGCCAATTAATTTTACTGGTAGGTAGGTACCTACGGAATAATATGTTTCATCTTAATGATGTTTACAATTCATACGGCTATCATGCACAGCTGAAATTTGATATCGTGGACCGGAGTAGGTATATACCTACCTACCTAATATAATAATGATGTTAGTTGTGGCTACAAGAATCTAGCTGTTGTTTGTATTATTAGACTCGCTTTGTACAGCGGATTCACCCGCGTTGACTTTTATAAATGTTATTATTACGTACCACCATAGGTTTATTCATTTTTGCGAAGATAAGAAGTTCATGTTGTGCTAGAGCTGATACAGCGCCATGGTCGCCACGCCACAGCGCCATGGCCGCCATGCCACAGCGCCATGGCCGCCACGCCACAGCGCGATAGCCGCCATGGCGTGAGCTTGCAATGAACCGACAGCGAAGGGTTATCATTATCATTATAGCGATAATATTACAACAATGGCCAGCCACGTGCTTAGAGTATCGATGTAAACATTACTAATCGCAAATAACTGCCATGTTTTAGAAGGATAAAGACCGGAGTCTTAATGAAAATCAAATAGATTTGATTCATTTGTTTATTTTATATTATTGTTGTTAATTTTTCCCCTTAAGAAACGAGATGCACAGGGTCGATAGTGCCTTATGCAGTAGGGCAGGCGCTAGTAACGTCTATCGGTGTAGGTCCGAGGTTTGGAACCCGGCGCCTGGCGCTCGCGCTCCGCCCCCACCGCTCGCCGCTAGTTCTGCAGACGAGTGCGCAGGATGTTCCGGCCGAGGTTCTCGTTTCATGCGCGGCGGAGTTCTCAGCCGGGGGCGGGGGTGCTCCACTGCGGAACAAGAGCCGGCAGCGGACGGAGGCGGCAGGAGACAGCCGCCCCGGGGCAGCTGGAACACACAGGCACACCGAACATTCAACACAAGTTTGTACATATGATTACAGTTTGCTATGTCTTTCTGTTTGCTCCGGCTAATCTCAGGAAGGTCTGAATCGATTTTGACGGGACTTTCACTGGCATCTGATGTTTTGTAGTAACTTAGACTAGTTCTACTTAATTAAATAATCAACGCGGATGAACCAGCAGGGCATACCTGCACCATAAAAAAGCTCTTTCATTTTGTACTATTTTCAGTGGAATACGTCTTTAGTCTTCTGACAATACTATCCATTCTAGACATCGATCAACATGAACGAGTAGTACCAGTAGGTAGGTACTGAACGTGCTGTATTACCTCAATGTTAAACTGCAGCGGGACAGTCGAAGCGGATCTCTGCTGTTGTGTCCCCGACGGCATAGAACTGTATGTAGTTGATGGCTCCGAAGTTCGCGTCGTCTTCGGATATCAGCGGAGTGCTGTCCCCCTCCTTGCCGAACTGCAGGGTGCCTGAACAGTGGACGTGTGCGCTCAGAGCAAGGCAAACAGAACATGCTGGTGGTTGAATTGAGAACCTTCTCCGTTTTGAAGTCGGTTAATAGGAGCTATGCTTCCTGGCGCCGTGACATCTCTCTGTGCCGCGGCTTCGCTCGCACTTTACGCGTTTTCCAGCGGAATAAGCTTTAATCTATCAAAACTCTACTAGCTATGTGCACACACGGCTGCTCTACGCAGTGTATGGCGGTGCACACTACTGCCACAGTGTTCAATCATTATAATTAATCCTTCTCCCAATTCCTCCACCCACGCTCTACTTCCCTCTCTCTCTCCCTCACACTCTCAGAGCACCCTAGAGACGTGTCTGTAACACAATCTAAGAAGAGCTGCAACTTACCGTTGTCTATTCTGACGTAGAAGAATCTGAAGTGAGTAGCGGAGAGTATGTCGGGAGTGGGGACGTCTGCAACAGCGGCGCGGTAGCCACGGGTATACTTTTCTAGATACGTGCGTTGATTGCCCCAGAATCCAATCTCTGTTGATATTAAACAATAAACATTATAAATATAACTAACATTATAAATTAACATCATGGGTTTCCAACAAAATTCTACAAAACCTATTTTTATGTTGTTAAAGCCTAGTGAGAGGCTGCCAAGCAGAAGTTCGCGGGTTCAAATCCCAGTGGGGGCACATAACGTACCGTGATTCTTGTAACTACATAGACACGTAATTATCATTCGCTTTTTGGCGAAGGAAAACATCGCGAGGAAACCCACTGACGCGAGGATTATTTCGGAGGTACTATAAATATGCGTGTATCCACCGAGCCGGGCGGGTCCCCGTGGTGGATCACAGCTTATCTACCTACCGGCAGTGAAGCGCGCCCCGTGCCCAGCAGTGGGCGGATGTGGGTTGCGACATTGAGCGAGTGTAATTATCGTTTTAGTTCTAGAAATTGTGTTATACTTAGAGCATAACGAGGTAGTGAGGAACATACTTATGAAATATATAATATCCGAGGTTGCTGGGCTTCCTGTATCGATCAGCCGGATATCCAGGTATCCCCCCGCCCGCACCCCGACGCGCGCCTCGAGGAGCGCGAGGCGGCCGGCGGCGTCCCTCCGCAGCGCGGCGCGGCCGAGCGACTGCAGCGAGTAGTACGGAGACACGCGGTTATTGCCGTCCAGGGACACTTCTTTACAAGACAACTCTGGAAACAAAGTCACGCTTTACCTACTAGTTATTCTTGTACGAAATTTTGATAAACATTAATATATAGATAGATAGATAGCTCTTTATTAACACCAAAATGTATAAGTATGTCCACACACAGCAAGGTCAAACATAAAAATAGGCACAGTGGGCGGTCTTATTGCTTAAAGCGATGTCTACCAGACAACCTTGGGTGGGCTACACCTTTGCATTTTGAATCTACCTGTTTAATAGTCTAATAAAATAAACCTCTACAATAGAGATGTATGTTTACAGTTTACCGCGCTGCAGGTCGATTAACGGACAAAGAACGACTTAGTAAAGTGGAGGATGCTTTACTGAAACTTCCTGAGAGTTTTAAATCATCCAAAATTACGGTTTTTTGGGGTTGAGTCACTTGCCCACACTCGTGCACGTTACCGAAAACTAAATGATTAATATGGCTCTATCTAATATAACACATGATCACCCGAAGAAACAAATGCACAGAAGTTCTTAAACTTTCGCGAACTGAATACATGTTAATTAGTATTTAAACGGGTCTAATTCGCGCACAAACTAATATCAAAATATATAATTTTGACATACCTCGACGTTTCGACCAAGTTACATCGGCCGTGGTCACGAGAAGACTGAAGAATGCGGGTGTCACCGTCCGGAGCGGCAGGTGTTGTTTCCAACTACCCGCGTTTGGTCTTGCAAAATATAACCGTCACTACATACAACACTAACAGTATCCGAAGTCCCACTCGAACACAAATCGCGCCGTACACATTTGCTAATAACTGGATTCCAGGAACCAGACAACCTGAACCCATCTTCCCGATTGAAATTTCGGTATTTCTTGATTTCAATCGCTTCCCGTACAATTCTAGGATAGAAATGACGATCAGTGGAAAGGATCTTCGGGTCATGCAATTCAATCCAATGGTTTGGTCCAGAATCAAGCAAATGCTCGGCTATGGCTGACTTGTTCACCTGACGGTTCTTTACTGCTGCGATGTGCTCCTTCACTCTTTCCGCGATAGTTCGCTTTGTCTGTCCGATGTAGGAGCTACCACAACTGCAATCAACCTTGTACACCCCCGGTGTCTGGAATGGTATCACGTCCTTCGCGGTCCTAACCTGCTGTGCTACTTTGGATAACGGAGTATATACAGTCTTCATGGAGTATTTTCTCAGTACTGCTCCAATTTTGTCCGTTACCCCTTTCACATAGGGCAAGAATACCATTTGCCGGGCGACTTCAAAGTTAACCGTCTTCTTCGGGAATCTACGTCTAGGAAACCTCTTCTCCACTTTGTAGCTGTTTCGTTTAAGCACCTCCTGAACATGCGATAACTCAGCCTGCAAATGTTCAGGGTCACACAGATCATGGGCTCGGTCCACCAAAGAATTAACAACAGACCGTAAATGGCGGGGATGGTGGTGAGAAGAAGCATCCAGATACCTGTCAGTATGTGTTGGTTTTCTATATACAGAGTGCGCCAAGGAACCATCCGGTCTCACCATAACCTTCACGTCAAGAAACGCCAGAGCTCTGTCCACTTCCAGGTATAAACGTCGAGGTATGTCAAAATTATATATTTTGATATTAGTTTGTGCGCGAATTAGACCCGTTTAAATACTAATTAACAAATGCACAATCAACAACTTCGTGCAACTCAACGCACCAACGCATCCCCGCTAAAACAAATTATAGGTAGGGTAGTGGCACCAAAAGATGACTGACCCCCATTAGATGAACGATCGACCGAAAAATAGGAAAATATAAAATACTACGCTACATACGCATGTGCGATAATTTTTTCCGTATCTCGCAACATTTTTTCTACCTAGTGCCTTAAACAGATCGACAGTGACGGCTCAGATGAGCCCACGGTAAATCGTTACGTGAGTGGTGTCCACCAAAAGTTACGTTTCTATGAAAACCTACTTAAGAAAGGTGACCTCCAATTTAAGCATTTTGTCAGATTAAATAAATAAATTAATGATGGATCTGAGTTTTGTTGGTTCTAATGAAATCTTCATCTACTCAGCCTTGATATTGTTGATACTTATTAACATTATTACCCGTATTTTTCGAGATATTTACCGTTCAAGTAATGGTTCAAATTTAGTTTGCTTGATCCATTAAGTGACCGGTGGTCATCTTCTGGAGAAAAGGCATTTTTTTATAAGCATCGTAAATCCTAAACTTGACTCTATAGACAAAAACAAAATCACTCAAATTAATTTTGTTTAATGTATAGAGTTATTTACCAAAAGTTGAACACATGTTTTCAGTGTTAAATGCTATTTTAAGAGCTTTATCTTAGTATGAAATCCTTCAATATTCAGCTTTAGGTTCCATGCCCAAAATTTGAACTAAGAAATACACTAAAATTTTGTTCGTTCATTTTATGGTAAATTAGTATCCAAAACATGAACCATTTGAATTATTGTAGTTAAGATTTTAGGTCTTGTTTTTCGCAATGAAGGGATAGGTTCAAGTTTCTTCGAGATTTCTTTTGAGAAGCCGCCTACACTGCGAAAAATAAAAAATAATAATTACGGAGTACTCTCGAAGAAGCCTAAAAATGTTTTAGTTATTATTTACATTCTTCTAAATGAATAGTAAAAATAATTTATGAACACTGCTACTATTGTATTCTTCAATTTCATTACAATTCATCCCATAATTCCTCTCAAAATATTAGTTCAGTTATTGGGTACAAAATGTTCATAATTAAGGCACAGCGTTCAACTATTGGGATAAAACGCTATTTTTTACACATAATGATTTTTTATAAAATTCCTGGTAGATATAGAAAGTATTTTGAATCATTCGTTAATACTTGAGGATATACTGACTCTTATAAAAATACCAGGAAACGTCAATTTCACGAGATAACTGAGTAAAAGTGGTTCAAAGTTGACCAAAACGCTTAAACGTTCATTTATTGGTTCCACTACCCTCTACCTACCTACATATTTTTTTTTCAAAATTTCCGCGCACTGTTAAAAAATAAACGAACTCAAATACCTCCGAACGAGGCATCATGCATCTAGACAGATAACAAGTGGTTCAACTTACGAGCTGTTACTGCTGTTAGGTCCTGGACTTCCGTCTGCACATCGTACAATCTCTGTATAGTTTTGTTTTCTTCTTGTATTCCCGTTTCATTCACATGTTGTGTCTCTCGAACATTTATCACGCCGACCACTGCACTAATTAAACTGAGTTTCAATAAAAATATGCACACCACACTCATGTTTGCGAGTCACTGCCTTGTTTCACTATAACTACAACATGCCGAATCTTCAATATATTATTATATGCTCGTGGTTATCTTATCTGCAAATGAACTTATTAACCTTCGATAGGTCTGCTCGGGTAAAAACCCGACTATGGCAACGCCAAAATAAGGAATAGTTATAATAGCAGCTCGGAACAGTACCTAACTATACCTACATGTCAGACTGTCTACATACCTACATACATACCGTCTGGATACATCAGTTTAGCGGTATGCTCTTTTACATTGGGGAAATTCAACAAAACAATATCACGAAGGTATTTTAGTACCAAAGAAGTGTACCTATCTGAAGGGCAATATGTAGCGTTCATCCACTTGATTCATGTAGACCACTCTTTAAAAAAGCGGCCAAGTGCAAGTCGGACTCGCCCATGAAGGGTTCCGTAACAGCACGATAATAGATAGAAAATACTTTATTGCACACCACATTAGACAAGAAAACAATAAACAAATTAAGCTAACTTAAATATAATTGGTATACAATCGGCGGTCTTATCGCTAAAAAGCGATCTCTACCAGACAACCTGTGGATGGATAATGGACAATTTAAAAATAATATGGGGCATAACTATATAAAATATACTAATATTGAACACACATTATAATCATTATGTAGGGAGATAATAGAAACAACTAAAAGAACGTAATGGATTTTTATATGTGAAGGAACATAATAAACCAGTATACGTACATACAAACAATACACATTTATACACATAAGTACATAATAAAATAATAAAATGATGTAAGGTTAGAAAGATAAGGAATATAACAGATATTAACGATAAATATAGCCTTGTTATACTCAACGGCTGAGAAAACGTGATGCCAAGTCAGTGACAACAGGACAAATAGTATTCCTTCAACATAGATTTAAAAGAGGAAATAGTTTTTGCATGTCTGATAGCAACCGGCAGTTCGTTCCACAGAGTAACGGCCTGCACTGTAAAAGAGTTATTATAGTAGGAGGAGAAGTGGACAGGTGTTGAAGAGTGTCAGCTGAGCGCAAGGGGCGAGCGTGATCATCATGAAGATATTGGAATCGTTCTTTAAGATAAGGTGGAGAACAGGGGCTGAACAGAACATTGTATAGTAAGCTGAGGATGTGACAGTTACGACGATGGCGTATAGGTAGCCACTTAAGCTTTCTGCGAAACTCGGAAACGTGATCATACTTGCGAAGTCCAAATACGAATCGTATTCCCACATTTTGCAGTCGCTCAAGTTTATTAAGTTGCTGTTCAGTGACATCCAGATAACACGAGTCAGCATAATCAAGAATGGGAAGAAGGAGAGACTGAGCAAGCGAAATTTTGGTGGCAATCGGAAGGAAGTTTCGCAGTCTCCTTAGAGACCCCATAGAAGCAAACATTCTACGGGTAATAATAATATAATATTAATAATTCAGCCTGTAACTGTCCCACTGCTGGGCAAAGGCCTCCCCTCACTTTCGTGAGTAGGATTAGGCCATAATCCACCCCGGGGGCCCGGTCCGGGTTGGTGGCAGCAACAAACATGATCAATAGTTCTAGTAGTTCGTTGTAACTTTGATCGATGTTTTAATAATATCGTAGAGTATTTTTTACGATTTATGACGTATCAAAAAAAACTACTAACTAATCTCGTACAAACCAATTTTCGGTGGAAGTTTGCATGGTAATGTACCTATATCATTATTTTTTTTTAGTTTTATCTTTCTCTTATTTTAGAAGTTACAGGGGGGGGGGGCACATTTTACCACTTTGGAAGTGTCTATTGCGAAACTATTCAGTTTAGAAAAAAATGAAATTAGAAATCTCAATATTATTTTTGAAGATCTATCTATAGATACCACACACGTATAGGTTTGATGAAAAAATATTCTTAATGCAATCTTAATGCCGTTCACAGAATACATCTACTTACCAAGTTTCAACAGTATAGCTCTTATAGTTTCTGAAAAAAGTGACGGACAGACAGACAGACGACAAGACGAATTAAGGGTTCCGTTATTTGCCTTTGGCTACGGAACCCCAAAACCTAAACATTTTGACTTTGACGGGTCTGTATGTTATGCAAAAGCAAAAGCGAATGGAGACCTTGGCTTCGCTCGGTCAATTATTATCAAACTTATTCATATCTATACTAATATTATAAAGAGGAAAACTTTGTTTGTTTGGTTGTAATGAATAGGCTCCGAAACAACAGAACCGATTTGAAAAATTCTTTCACTGTTGGGAAGCTATGCTATCCCCGGTACACATAGGCTACCTTTTATCCCGTAAAAATTAATGGTTCCCGCGGGATAGTAGTTAACGCGGGTGAAACCGCGAGGTGCTTCTAGTCAACGATAAAGAGAAGATGTTCAGTTTTGTTCAGTTGGGCGCTGCCAGTATCGACATAACTGCAATCATAATTAACTGAACACAGATTGAGCGTGTTACACGTATTTGGAATTCTAATATTAGGTACGTTAAATATTATTGTAAGACGAAAACATAACATAGCATTAAACATTTAGCTTGCTGAAATATGAGCCCCCTCCGCGTAAACATAATGTGATATATGAAGTTACATTTAACTGTTTCATTTCTGTGTTGTTTATAAAAAATATTATATATAAATTGTTATGAATATCTAAAGAATCTCAATGTTTATGAAAACGCCATCTATCAGTCAATATGAGGTACTAACTGTCGACTGCAGTAAAAATGCTGAGGCTTTCAATGTTTTTGCGTAATGTACCTATGTTAATGTAGGTGTGCAAATATGTATAAATGTAGGTATGTACAGAGGGCGGGAGTGGGGGCGGCTGGTGCTAGACTAGTTATTGTAATGACTAATGAAATAAACCATTATAACTTGACCTTTGGTGTTATTTGAACTCCGTGAAATTGCTATCTATACCTAAACTTTATAAAGAGGAAAGTTTTGTTTGTTTGCATTGAATAGGCTCTGAAACTAAAGAACCGATTTGAAAAATTATTTCACTGTTGGGAAGCTACACTATCCCCGGGTGACATAGGCTACTTTTTATCCCGTAAACATTAACGGTTCCCGCGGGATAGCAGCGAACACGGGTAAACCGCGAGGCGCTTCTATCGGCTATTCTGCGTCGAACGGCGCATCGTGCTGTCGGTGTGTGTCCATTGATAGCACTCGTGATAACTGTTATCTGCACTCCGATGAACTCTGAACTAAGTACCTATTTCATGACATAATATCCATTGACGTCAACGCCCTGCTCGGATAACCTCCCTTGTCGACTGATAATACGCGCACCGCTTTGTTACATACATCAAATATTATCTTATTATATTAATAAAAGAAAGTCGTGTTAGTTACACTTTTTATAACTCAAGATCGGCTGAACCGATTGGCTGAAAATTGGTAGGAAGGTAGCTGAGAACCAGAAGAAGGATATAGGATATTTATCCCGTTACCACAGGAAAAATTTTGAAACTGGGAATAATATAATAATATATCGACGCTTGAAAGGCAATCTTAACTATGCGCCATAGAGCAAATTTTACAGGAGAGTGATTTAAAGTTCTAAATTTTAAAAAAAAATCGTATAATCTCACGTAATTGTTGGATTTAAAAGATTTTAACAGACATAATAATATTTTTTTATTAGCTATCCACCATATTAATAGCAGTCACCTAACACTGATATAGATAGTAGTTTATGTCGCTTAGATAAAATTTACCTAATTTTATAAACAGGTAAAATTATCTAAGTTATCAATGAGAGGTTTGTAGTAACATGTAAAAGTAAACAACTTCACACAGTTTGGAATTTCGATACAGGAATATATGTATCTAACACGATGTTATCGTTCATAATAAATCAGGTCAATTTATCTTAATATTATGAAATGTGGTTTTTTATCTGAAGAAAATATATCTTAGTCAAAGAAATTACTCCGGAACTGATAATTATTTAACCAAATATTCAAAATTATATTCACATGCGGAAATAAATGACATTATTATCTTTTTATTGTATTAAAAACCTTTATTAATAATTAAAAACTGAATTCAAACGTAAATCCCTCGACAAAAAATATCATTTAAAAAGTACAAAAATACAGTAGTGTATTTTGGCCCTATTTTTATTTGACAAACGCGTCACGTCTCGAGACCGGGGTATTTTATACTACTCCTATGTTAGATGTACTACAAAGATGGGCAGAGAGCATTTCAACAAACTGCTTAATGTAGACCTATCAGCTGATATTCATTTCATAGACTAATTGCCAGGAAATCCGCGAGTTGAAACTCTTGATGAGCCTCTGGCGCTGGAAGAGATCGGATATCGAGGAGATCGGTCCTGAAAGGAGATCGAGTAGACTGTAACTCGTACAGGGGCATATCGCTACTCTCAACCGCTGGATTTTTTTTGCCAGAGTGCTTCTCATCCGGCTCACTCAAATGTTCGAGGCTCTTCTACTCGAGACCCAATTTGAATTTCGTCCTAGTAAAGGTACCTGCATAGCAATGTTCTCGTTATGACAAATCCAGGAAAAATCAGAGAACAACAACAACCACCTCTTCTTCCGTTTGTTGACCTGGAAAAGGCCTTTGACAGCGCACATCGAGAGGCACTGTGGGTAGTCTTGGCAAAACTAGGAGGTACGGATAAGTTCCTCACAATGCTAAGGCTTTTTCTTTACATGATGTATGACATGAGGTGCTGTGTGGCTGTGAATGGTGAGCAATCGGAATAGTTCACAGTAACTTGTGGGGCTAACCAAGGTTGTGTGCTGGCGCCTACTTACGCGTCAGATCGTGTATCCTTAAATGTGCAACTAAGCGGTGAAGTTTTGAAGTAGGTAGAGAAGTTTAAAAATCTAGGGAGTACAAAAATAGCCACAAATTGATGCGGAGATCAATAGCAGAATTGGTGCTTCATCAGTTATTTTCGGAAAACTTCGGGTCAGGGTATTCCGATCCCATGACATTAAACTTAGCACCAAAGTCAAAGTGTACATGGCTATTTGTTCTACCAAATTTTTTGTATACCTCTGAGACGTGGTGCTTATACCGCCGTCAGATACGCACGCTCGATCGATTCAATCTCAAGGGCCTCCGCGACATTTTGTACATCAAATGAGCGAATTATGACAGGAATACAGAGGTGCTACAACGAGCTAATATATCTGTGGAATGGAGGCCTAGGTACCTGATGTGTCACCATCTGCGATGGTGTAGGTAGGCACGAATCTCGGATGCCCAATGAGCGAATGGTTGAAGCGCATTTTCTTTTCTAAACTCCAGGATGGCAAGTGGAAATGCGGTGGGCAGTTCCTCAGGTACAAGGACGTTCAGAAAAGACATGTGAACAAATGCAATATTGAACCTTCTCATTGGGAATCACTAACAGATAATTGTTTTAAGTGGCGGTGATGAAGCGTAATGTTTACGCATTTGAAAACGAGAGAAGGCGTGAACTAGACAAGATACGAAACCAGCTGCTAACAATGAGACCGCACTCACACCTGCAATTTCATTACGGGAACAGTGTTCTAACATGTGCCCATTGTGCTCGTGTATTTACCGCTAAAATAGGGATATATAAGTCATATGAGAGCTATAAACACCGAAAAGACAGAAACAGTAGCATTAGTCGCCGTAACTGAAACCGGCATGTATGACTATTATTATTAGGTATATCGTTACCAAGCTTTCCTTCAATTTTATATATTTTTCATTATTTGGTCTCCTGACGCGATCACAACGCTTTTGTCAAATCAAAATAGGGCCAACGAACACGTTTGTTATTTTTTACTTTTTAAACGATTATTTTGTGTCGAGGCTTTCTATTGTTTTTATTTAATTTAACTTGTTTAATGTAATAATACATTTAATTTAAAGTTACTATTTCAATTATTAGATCAAAATATATTAGTACCTAACCATCTACCAAACACGTCGTACTCATTGCGACCATTCTTATGAGCCCAAACGGAGACGATTTGAGACGAACGTCCTTACTAAGCGACGCCCGGCGTCCGAATTTCATTCAGCCGATGCGCGGCGCGCGATATTTGCGCATAGTCGTGCGACGTATTTTGAACTCGCGCAGTTCCTAAGCGACGAGAAATTATTTGCACGGGTAATATTATCGAGGCGCCATACTTTACCACCTAAATAAGCTGAGTAAAATTATCTAACCGACATTAATATTAGCAAAAGTACTCAAGTAAAAATATCTAAGCTTCAATATTTCTCCACTTTGCATCAGGTAAAATTATACAAAAGACACTGTTACAAAATAATATTATCAGGTTATAATGTATAACCATACAAATCACAATTACTTTGGCTGGGTACAATACACTAAGTGGTTTCAAAGGCAAATCTCGAAACCACCTTCGATCACCTTGCTATACTGAAAGCTAGTTAATCGTACTACATCATTGTTTCAGTGAATTTTTTCATAGGACCAGGGATTTTGCCAATATTCTGCTTCGAACGGAAGCAAAACTGAAAATTGTAATTTTTCCGGAAAAACTTACCGTATTTGAAGGGCCACAGTTTGATCGTTATAGGGTTTATAGAGCTGCGTTTGGGTTTCAATTTTTGCAAATTTTATTAACCTTATAAAAGTTCAGAAGTGCACTAGTCCAAAACGCATAGTACCTATATGACTTATAGAGCAAAAAAGTGAGAAAAGTCTCAAAACTTCATAGTTTTTTGCGTGTTGCCCAGCTAGCACAAGTTTTCCAAAGTTGCTAATATGGATTTAGGTATAACCATATCCTTACTAGTCCATACAACCTACCAAAAATGCAGTACCACATCAAGCATTGCGATTTTAGCCCTACTTTATATCTAATTCCAATGGGTTATAATGATTGTTTGATTCTCAATCAATGAAATACTCGTAGATGAACCAATGGATACTCAATAACGAACTATGCGCCTATTTTTGGTGGGTAATTTGATTTTGCATTTTAGATATTATATATTGTTTAATAATGAAACAACGAATTCAGTCAAATGTCTCAGGATTTAATTCGTTTAAGTTTAATAAAACCTTATTTATTGTATTTTGGAATAGCGACTTAGGCGCTTAGTTTGGTATTACAAAGCGATAAAATGCATAGAACCTAACACTTTAAGACATGTCGCTTGATTCACCCCTCTATATTAAGGTAGGAGAGTTGATTTTTGAACAAAAATACGACTAGGAGTATAGTTTAAAGTCTCTACAATCGAACTGCATCATTAACTTCTTTTTTTTGTTTGATCGTGTAATTCGTTATTTCATAACGCCGTCCAACTTATTTGAAAACTTATAATAACATAACCTAAGTAGGTCTAGCCAGATAGTGTATATATGTATATATAGTCGTACTTAATGAACTACGACGAGTTTCACGACGAGAAAGAAACGAGAAACTCTCGTTTCATGCGCGGCGGAGTTCTCAGCCGGGGGCGGGGGTGTTCCACTGCGGAACAAGAGCCGGCAGCGGACGGAGGCGGCAGGAGACAGCCGCCCCGGGGCAGCTGGAACGCACAGGCGCACCGAACATTCAATACATGTTTGTACATAAGATTACAGTTTGCTATGTCTGTCTGTTTGCTCCGGCTAATCTCAGGAACGAAGGAAGTCAATACGGATGAACCCGGTAGGGGCACCGCTAGTAAAACCTACCTACATAAAAAAGCTATTTCATTTTGTATTATTTTCAGTGGAATACGTCTTTAGTCTTCTGACAATACTATCCATTCTAGACATCGATCAACATGAACGAGTAGTACCAGTAGGTAGGTACTGAACGTGCTGTATTACCTCAATGTTAAACTGCAGCGGGACAGTCGTAGCGGATCTCTGCTGCTGTGTACCAGCCGTAATAGAAGTATATGTAGTTGAGGGCTCCGAGGTCCGCGTCGTCGTCGCGGGATATCAGCGCAGTGCTGTCCCCCTGCTTGCGGAACTGCAGGGTGCCTGAACAGTGGACGTGTGCGCTCAGAGCAAGGCACACACAACATGCTGGTGGTTGAATTGAGAACCTTCTCCGTTTTGAAGTCGGTTAATAGGAGCTATGCTTCCTGGCGCCGTGACATCTCCCTGCCCCGCGGCTTCGCTCGCACTGTTACCCGTTTTTCAGCGGAAAAGCTTTTCTCTATCAATCTTAGCTATGTGCACACACGGCTGCTCTACGCAGTGTATGGCGGTGCACACTACTGCCACAGTGTTCAATCATTATAATTAATTATTCTAGTATATTAATATACTACACCCACGCTCTACTTCCCCCCCCCCCCTCCCCCTCCCCCTTATTACTCCCAGAGCACCCTAGAGGCGTGTCTAAGAAGAGCTGCAACTTACCGTTGTCTATTCTGACGTAGAAGAACCTGAAGTCAGTAGCGGAGAGTATGTCGGGAGTGGAGACGTCTGCAACTTCGGCGTAGAGGCCACTGGTATACTTGTTTAAATACGTGCGTTGATTGTTGTCGTATCCAATATCTGTTGATATTAAACAATAAACATTACAAATATAACTAACATTATAAATTAACATCATGGGTTTCCAACAAAATTCTACAAAACCTATTTATAAATTAACATCATGGGTTTCCAACAAAATTCTACAAAACCTATTTTTATGTTGTTTTAGCCTACTGAGAGGCTGCCAAGCAGAAGTTCGCGGGTTCAAATCCCAGCGCGGGCACATAACGTACCGTGATTCTTGTAACAACATAAACACGTAATTATCATTCACTTTTCAGCGAAGGAAAACATCGCGAGGAAACCCACTGACGCGAGGATTATTTCGGAGGTATGCATCCACCGAGCCGGGCGGGTCCCCGTGGTGGAGCACAGCTCATCCTCCTGCCGGCAGTGAAGCGCGCCCCGGGCCCAGCAGTGGGCGGATGTGGGTTGCGACATTGAGCGAGTGTAATTATTGTTTTAGTTCTAGAAATTATGTTATAGAGCATAACGAGGTAGTGAGGAACATACGTATGTTATATATAATATCCGAGATTGCTTCGCTTCCTTTATCCATCAGCCGGATAGCCACGTCTCGCCCCGCCCGCAGCCCGAGGCGCGCCTCGAGGAGCGCGAGGCGGCCGGCGGCGTCCCTCCGCAGCGCGGCGCGGCCGAGCGACTGCAGCGAGTAGGCAGGAGACAAGCGGTTACTGCTGTTCAGGAACACTTCCTTACAAGGCAACTCTGGAAACAAAGTCACGCTTTACTATTGATGCTTTTGCGAAATTTTGAATGAACCTATGAATTTAATGGATTGTATTACCTACTATCAGGTGTAGATAAATAGATAACTCTTTATTGATACCAAAATGTAGGTACAGAACACAGGAAGGACAAACTTAGCAATAGGTACAATGGGCGGATCTGTACCAGCCGACCTTGGATGGACAAGACCTTTGCATTTTGTACCGACCTGTTTATCTTCGTCGCGTTGTTTGTCCGCGATGGACTCCTGAACTAAGGAACCAATTGTGATAGCTTACATCTCGATTATTTATAGTCGCAATAACAAAAAGCTTAGCCACAGCAATGCGTAGCCGTGTCTGCTAGTAGTCTATAATGATAAACCTCTACAATAGAGGTTTATTTTTCACACCTGATGCTCAAAAAGAGTGTCATATTAGCTCAGCTTAGCGGGACCAAACGAGGTTGTTGGGCACTAGGGAGGGAAAGTATTTTTTTTTTCAATTTTCCATTTTGACATAATTACTTAGATAAAAAGAAGGGTAGGTATCTTAATGCATAAACCGTGCGAAGCCTATACAGTTTACTTTGTAATGAAACTGTAATCTCGTCTATATTTCTGGCGATCATTGGATGTATGCTATGTATACGTGTGTGTTAAGATCCAAGGTTTACGTGGATGATATAAATATGAATGAAAAACGAGATTTCTAAGTAACAATTACTGCATTACACGGAATACATCACCATTGCACATTTGACAGATAGTAAGAGAAAAAGACAAAAGTGTTGCCAACCGGCATTATAAAATTTCCTCTAAAACTAACACTGCCTCTACAACTCCCTTTCTTTATTTCGTTTTTTTGCGAAACACGCAAAAACGCGCGCCGCGCGCCTGCTCGGCCGGGGCCCTTGCGAACATTAGGTCATGCTCATAGATTATCATGAACGAGTGTCTTTGCGTCTCCACAGATGCATATTAGGTATAAGGTATAAAAGCTTTGCTTTTGAAAATTCATCTTCTGCGCAGGTACATCGGTAAGCCATATCAGTTGGGTACTACTGTACTTAGGTAAGTACCTATTTTCATATACCTAGGTAACGACTTTGTTAAACCTATAAAAGTGTAGGTAGGTGTAGTATAGGGATTTGTATCTCTTTATCTGCGGTAGGTGTACCTATCGTGGAAGTTTTTAAAAAGCGCTCAACTGTCGAATTTCTCGCAACCCTTTCTCATTTTTAATCCCTGTTACCCATTTCATTCAATTTCAATGAAGTCTAATTATGAACTGTAAAAGTAACTTTGTAATCACATACAATTTAATGGGATTTATATGGGAATACAAAGTTATTTATGCAGATTATATATCTACAAAACGGGACGAAAATTATGGAATGTCAGAATTTTTCCTTGGTTTATAGGCTAAACAATAGCTATATTCAAAATTTGAAACTTGTGGGACGGCTAGAAGTACCTTAGAATTTTGATGATCGGTGAGTCAGTCAGTCAGTCAGTCACTCAGTCAGTGGGCAACAAAATTAAGCAACTTTGACTTGAAATAATTCTTAAACTACTGGTTCAAATTTAATGTAATTTGGATTGTTATCTGCAGACGTGATGCCCTCTTGGTCACTAAAAATTTAGGCTTCTAGTTATATCCTTAACGAAGTTACAGGGGGTCGAAAATGGCCCGAATCGCTTCGAGAAAAGGATGGTACGGCCGTGCCTTTTGATTTGCTCGACTTGGCGGGGGCACTGCCGTGCCCCCAGATTTTGATAGAAGATGGTGGATATTATCATAATTATGTTAGATGTTAGTTATCAGATGTTGAAATCGATGTCAAACTCGAGGTCATGGTCTATTATTAATTATTTGGGATTTTGGTAAAAAATATAGTCCGCGCGGACGAAGTCGCGGGCAACAGCTAGTATCAAATAAACACTTACTTGATATTATAGAAATGATGCCATTTGTTTGTTGTTTACATAAATTCCCCAACACATTAACTATTTTCACTGAATTGACTCACTTGGCACTCAATTGGCAAAGTTTAAGGTTTAATATACTTTTTTTTAGTTTTAGTCAAAAATTATTGAAAACTATCGATTTTGGCTGAATAGAGTTGTATTGAAGCATTTATTGTAACAGACTGTTTTTCATACTGTTTGTTGTCTGATAGTTAGACAGTTGACATTTTCACAGAAATGATTTATTTCTGTTGCCGCTATAAGAACAATTAATACTAAAAAATAGAATACAACAATATTTTTTCTCGTTTTTAAAGATAACGGTACGGAACCCTTCGTGCCCGAGGCCGACTCGTGCTTGGCCGGTTTATGTTGTTTATTTGTACACATAGAGTATAAATAAATGTGTTAGTAATCTTACTAATTTTACTAATCTTACTAATACTCGTATTATAAAGCCGAGAGTTTGTGAGTGTTCAACGATGTTTGATGTGTGCTGATACCAATTTGTGAAAAATAAGTTTACTTCCTAATCTACTTACTATATAAAAATAAGTCGGGTTTTCCTTCCTGACGCTATAACTCCAGAACGCATGCACTCTATAGTTTATTCTGGACAATGATGAAGAGCATCAGTCTGTTAAATATCAGGATATATCTATCTCTGTCTGTCTTGTGAGATTGGTAAGGGGTTTCGTTGGAAAGGTCTCGGGCTCCGTGAGGTTTATAGCAAAGAAAATTCAGGAAAAAATCAGGACAAACCAACATTTGAAGTAGACGGCGCCGGTGCGTGATATACATTGTTTGACAGCTACTCATTGTTCTCTGCAGACAATGACAGGACAACGTCTGTCGGGTCAGCTAGTGTACTTATATAAAGGTATATACCTACCTAAACAAATTCTCTAAGATATTGTGTGTCAAGTTATCTCCCAACCGCTCTTTCCTAACATGGCGTTCAGAAAAGAAAATACTATTTAAGTAGGTCAAACGGTGTATTGTGAATTACTGAAACTACTTCTACTAATCGTGCCCGGGGGGTGACGGACGACTGATGCGCCCACCAGCACCTTGCATTGAATACAATGCAAGCGCAATCATGTGTCGCTACGTGTGTAGATTATTTATCTCGCTTATAAAGTAAAATAAATAAAACCTAATTTCGGAAAAACAGCACCACCTTCCGGATGCTTAGCTACATCAACTGTTTGTGCCTGTGTGACTCCCACATCTGAGACGAATCAAGTAACACTTCAATAATAATTGTTGTCCGTCAATTTATTAAGGCTGCAGCCCTAGTATTAGCACAAAGAATTAGACATTATAGCCATAGGTAGGTACACTCAAAAACCATAACTATGACTATGACCGAGACTACCTAGCTATATTTACGCATCTTTAACAATTTGTTCAACTTACCAGCGGTTGTGTTGTTGTGCACTGCCGTCTTCTGTGCCATCTTTTCCTCCATGTTTTTGATGGACGCGTCCAATTTCTGTGTCATCTCTCCCTCCATGTTTTTGATGGACGCGTCCAATTTCTGTGTCAACTTGCCCTCCATGTTCGTGATAGACGCGTCTGATCTTTGTGCCAACCTTCCCTCCATGTTTTTGATGGACGCGTCCAATTTCTGTGTCAACTTGCCCTCCATGTTCGTGATAGACGCGTCTGATCTTTGTGCCAACCTTCCCTCCATGTTTTTGATGGACGCGTCCAATTTCTGTGTCAACTTGCCCTCCATGTTCTTGATAGTCGCGTCTGATCTTTGTGCCAACCTTCCCTCCATGTTCTTGATGGACGCGTCCAATTTCTGTGTCATCTCTCCCTCCATGTCCTTGATGGACGCGTCCAATTTCTGTGTCAACTTTCCCTCCATGTTCGTGATAGACGCGTCTGATCTTTGTGCCAATCTTCCCTCCATCTTGATGGACGCGTCCAATTTCTGTGTCATCTCTCCCTCCATGTTCTTGAAGGACGCGTCCAACTTCTGTGTCAACTTTCCCTCCATGTTCGTGATAGACGCGTCTGATCTTTGTGTCAACCTTCCCTCCATGTTCTTGATGGACTCGTCCAATTTCTGTGTCATCTCTCTCTCCATGTTCTTGAAGGACGCGTCCAACTTATGTGTCAACTTTCCTTCCATGTTCGTGATAGACGCGTCTGATCTTTGTGTCAACCTTCCCTCCAAGTTGTTGTTGGCTGCATCGAAGGTTTGTGTGAGTTTCTTTATATGTGCTTCCATTGGGGCATTCGCTGCTTCTGTTATATTCTTATGTACTGAAGCCACTTTGGCATCTACATAAGTAAGAAACCGGTACAACATGTTCATTTCTAGTTCATTTATTGTTTGGTTAATTTTTCCTTCTAAATCCGAATTGTACGCATTTTCAACATTTATTACACCGAGCACGACACTAATTAAACTTAATTTTAAAAATAAATGGCAAATTAAAAACATATTGTCGCGGTCACTGACTTGTTTTGCAATAATAATTGTGATGTGACGGCTCTCAGCTCTATTTATATGCTGGTTACATACCTAACCTACATATTGATAAGCGTTCTTTTCATAAGTAGGCACTACCTACCGCCGTGCTACATAACAATGTAAAGGAAACATGTATGTACAGTAGATAATTATTAGCTGCGCCTAGCGGTTTCGCCCGTGTTACACGTCATACAATACCTTTAGCGGTTTGAAAGGTTTGTGCATATTAATGTGATCATAGTTAACATCCGGGACACTACAAAACACTTATACTGTACAAATTTTAATACAAATGTATAGTTATTTTTATTTATTAAAAAAGAAACGTTGTAACGTCTACAGACATATTATGTCACATGCACATAACACCCAGACAAGAATGAAACATTTGTGGATCGCACAAATATATGTTCCGGGCGGGAATCGAACCCGCGACACCAAGCGCAGCAGTCCAAGTGCTCAGCCACTACGTTACCACTGACGTGTCGTCACCAGTGCCGTGTCACATCGCTAGAACCGTGACTACCGTTTCGCCAAATAAAAGTTCTCCTCGGAGCCTGCTTAAGTGGGGGTAAAAGCTATCTGCATACCAAATTTCATGCTAATGAGGTAGTTTTTCACAGTGTCTATCGCACTTATTTACAATAAAACATTATTCTATTCTATTCTATTCACTAATGGAAAACAGTGATGTTGATGATGTTGACCGGTAGCCGCTGTATGTTAATTTGGAGTAAGTATAAGCTATCAGGATACCTAATTTTACGCAAATCGGTTCAGCTGTTTGATCTTTTGACAGTTTTTATTGCACTGATGGAAAATGGTGATGATGATGATGATGACGACTAGGATGGGATAAAGCTTATTATACTAGTACCCAACTTATAAGGCGCGTCGTGAATCTTCGTTCGCGCAGAAAAGAAAGTATGGTCCGAAGATTAACGAAAGAATGATTCACTTACAATCAACCTAAGACCACTATTATAAGGTTCATAATACACTGCAGCTGTTAGTTCCATCTCACTCATGCCACGCGGCGATCGCTAAGATGGCGGCGGCTGCCGACCAATAGCGGTCAATAGCATTTCCCGCGCTTTGAAAATTCATCTTCTGCGCAGGTACATCGGTAAGCCATATCAGTTGGGTACTACTGTACCTATGTTGGGGATAACTAATCTGTGTACAAAACTTCATGCAAACCGGTCCAGCGGCTTGAGCGTGAAGAACTAACAAACATACACACACACTAACAAACTTTCGGCTTTATTATATTAGTACTAAGGCTAGCCTATGCCCGTGACTTCGTCCGCGTGGACTAAATTGTTTTGTAGCGAACTGTACCCCAAGTGAGAGTATTTACGAGCTCGACACAGTACGTGGCAACTAGCGCTTTGTATGAAGATCCGGTATCTTCACGGACTTATAATCCACACCTAACGACAATGTGCCACTTGCATGCACCGGTCGCCTGCGACTCTTTCGATGTCGTCGGCCCGTCTAGTGGGAGGCCTACCTACACTGCGTCTTCCAGGCCGTGGTCGCCACTCTAGAACCTTCCTTCCCCATCGGTTATCTAGCGGACGCAGAATTACTTACTATTACGTATCTTCACTAGCTAACGTGTTTGTGCCTAACTTGAATTATTTCTTTTAATTTGGAAGTCTATAAGTAAGCACAAATAAATGTAGGTAGCCATTCAATAAATTAAAAATAATACCGTCATAATTATAAGTCACGATGATAAACGTTATCTAAATAATTCAAGGAAAATAACACAAAATATTATAAAGGAACTTTAATTATCGTTGACAATAACATGCCAATTAATTCAATTATAATAATTATTATTGTAAGCACGAATTTTTAATTAAAATGTTTTCATACCACCGACTCGACAATGCGTCATTACAATATTATGTCATGCATTATCAATGTATCACTGTAAAGCAAGCATAAAGCAAGTGATTCAAAGTCCGGGGCCGGGTGTGATACTAAACTTCAACACTCAGTAGGTACGTCAATAAATAAAATGTCAACACAAAATAATCGACAGTTACATTTATAAATGAGTCAAAATAACATTCGCCTAAAAAGCAAATCGTTCAAAACATCAACACTTCTAAAGGGATAAACGTTCACGCCACTTTTTTTTGTTTGGTTTGTTTCGAATGTGAAACTAAAGACGGTTTTTGTTTGATACATAATATTTTACTCGTGTATAAAAATAACAGTTTTATGTATCATTTTCAATTATTTATGTAGGTAGGTAGGTACAGTGAGGTACCTAACAGAAAATTTCGTCAAGCGATAGTGATTGACACCAGAATTGATTGAATCAGACGTTTTAGGAATTATATATAATCTACGAAGGTTTATTATTAATCGATAACGTCATAAGAAGTTTGTTCTATGGTGGCGTGGAGCCGCTACAGCGCCATGGCCACCATGCCACAGCGCCATATCGATATCATTACCTACAATCTACCTCGTTAAATTTTAATGTATATACTTACCAAATAGTTGCTTAGGATAACCCTAATATCGATCTAAACATTACGATACAAACGATATAAACGTTCGGAGTTGAAATAAAGATTCAATCGACTTATTAGGTATATTTATTTATAACTTGAATAATTTTATCACACACACCCTTACACACCCTCACACACCCTCACACACCCTCACACACACCCTTACACACCCTCACACACACAAGGTCCCACATTAGGAATCTTCACTCACGGATTCAACGCTGAATATCAATGAATATTTTTCATGAATGAGAAATGCGATTCTCGAATAGAAATCGTCAATGTTACGCAAATTGAATCAATGTTTACAGAAAAGGTTCATTGCATTCGCAAATTAATGTCGTTCTAACATTGTTACTAACCTAGACGTGTCGATTATCACAAACTGACTTTAAAATCTCGAGTGTTCTATGGCAAATGCTTAATCTCACAAAATATTGCAAGTAAGTATAGAGATATATTATTACAAAATATTATTAAAATAATGAATATATTTATCAAAATCGGTATTGAAAAGAAAATATATTTTTGTCTTAAATAAAAAATAGGAATAGGTAATGAAAAATTAAAATATTCTAATAATTATCCATGTTATGCCTTTGTAATGAAGCTCTTTTTCGTGCAAACGCGACGACTTATTGTTACAAATCTAGGGAAAAGTATTTCCGCAAAATCTTTGTTCGTTTCAAAATATTATGCATTTAACTATTTTTTTGATTGTGTCCTGTAAATGAAAACGTACGTTCAAATATTGTGTGACATTATCAGTAGGTATATACTCAATTAGTGTATACGACTTTTGTCTTGTGGCAAATGTAACGGTGCAGCGCCAAGGAATATTATTATTAAGTATAACTATTGTGTCATCGCCATTGAAGACCGAGAATAACCTAACAAAACTTATGCACAGTAGACCTCGCGATCAGAGGAGAGCTTAACCAATATCATAATAGGACAATAAATGGCGCTATAGCAAATTTCCCCCCATTTTACCCCCTAACAAAAATCCTTAAAAAAAGTTATAAATACAAAGTAGGTACCTATATACCAAATCTCATAAAAATCGGTCGAGAAACGCGGCCTGCAGCCCGGAATCAACATCTGGACAAAAGCAAAAGCGGCCTCTTAAATGGAGACCTTGGCTTCGCTCGGTCAATTATTATCATACTTATTCATATCTACGAGTAGGTATATGATATAGGTGTATAATATTGTAAAGAGGAAAACTTTGTTTGTTTGGTTGTAATGAATAGGCTCCGAAATAACTGAACCGATTTGAAAAAATTTTTCACTGTTGGGAAGCTATGCTATCCCCGGTACACATAGGCTACCTTTTATCCCGTAAAAAATAACGGTTCCCGCGGGATAGTAGTTAGCGCGGGTGAAACCGCGAGGTGCTTCTAGTCAACGATAAAGAAGATGTTTAGCTTTGTTCAGTTGGGCGCTGCCAGTATCGACATAACTGCAATCATAATTAGGGTAATTCCAGGATAGATGCCCGGCTCGGATAGATGCCTCAAATTCAAAAACTATGATTTCTCGGCTTGTTTTTGCTGTCGTTGATATTGCGAAACGAGAGACATCCCCGCACTTACCCGGTACCCCCGCGAGGTAACCCCTGACCCGTCGTGCATTCCATCTATACTCAAAGAAAGATTTGGTGCGACGAAAAAATTGCTTATTATTTTTCTACAGCATTTTTGAGGAGCTGTAACTTTTTAAATGGTGACTAAATAATTTATATTTAGTATCCAAATGTTACAGTGGACTGTATACTAACACTAAAATCAGTTTATTTAGAATGTTTATTGGATACACATTCCTGAATATAAAAGGCGTCTATCCTCTACGAAAAGGATAGACGCCTCGATTTATTTTCGCCTATGTTTAACCATACAATACAAATAATTCCCATTATTTCTAACGATGTAACTACATTAGGGTATAGATGCCTCAGAAAGGAAACTTCTTTCGTGAGGCATCTATACACTAATATGATTATAAAGAAATAACACTTTTTACGAACATTTTTGATTAATGTCTGTGTTTAGATTTTACTTCCCATCACGAATACCTAATTTCAAACTGAAAAAGTGTTTTTTTATTAATGAGGTATGTATTCCATCACTGGTTTTGACGCATAGAGCAACTATCCGCCATAGGGCATCTATACTTTCAAAAATAGAGGTCTGGGAAAATCGATATAGATTAGTAAATATCAACAGTGATGTTTTCTTTTTCCTTCAGAGTGGTAGTTGAAAGACCAATCTGTTAACATGTGTGACAAACGTTCAGATCCATTAATTAAAATAGGAAATATAAAGCGTTTTCAAAAAGTATGGCAACTATCCTGGACTTACCCTAACTGAACACAGATTGAGCGTGTTACACGATTTTGGAATTCTAATATTATACGTTAAATATTATTGTAAGACGAAAATTGTAACATAGCATTAAACATTTAGCTCGCTGAAATTAATATGAGCCCCCTCCCCATAAACATATTATGTGATATAAGAAGTTAAAATTTAACTGTTGCATTTCTGTGTTGTTTATAAAAATATTATATTATATATATTGTTATGAACATCAAAAGAATCTCAATGTTTATGAAAACGCCATCTATCAGCCAATATGAGGTACTAACTGTCTGCAGTAAAAAATGCTGAGGCTTTCAATGTTTTTGCGTAATGTATGTTAATGTAAGTGTGCAAATATGTATAAATGTATGTATGTACAGAGGGCGGGAGTGGGGGCGGCTGGTGCTAGACTAGTTATTGTAATGACTAACGAAATAAACCATTATAACTTGAGCTTTGGTGTTATTTGAACTCCGTGAAATTGCTATCTATACCTAATATTATAAAGAGGAAAGATTTGTTTGTTTGCATTGAATAGGCTCCGAAACTACTGAACCGATTTGAAAAATTATTTCACTGTTGGGAAGCTACACTATCCCCGGGTGACATAGGCTACTTTTTATCCCGTAAACATTAACGGTTCCCGCGGGATAGCAGCTAACACGGGTAAACCGCGAGGCGCTTCTATCGGCTATTCTGCGTCGAACGGCGCATCGTGCTGTCGGTGTGTGTCCATTGATAGCACTCGTGATAACTGTTATCTGCACTCCGATGAACTCTGAACTAAGTATTTCATGACATAATATCCATTGACGTCAACGCCCTGCTCGGATAACCTCCCTTGTCGACTGATGGTACGCGCACCGCTTTGTTACCTACATCTACTATTATCTTATTTACGAGTATATTAATAAAAGAAAGTCGCGTTAGTTACACTTTTTATCACTCAAGACCGGCTGAAAATTGGTAGGAAGGTAGCTGAGAACCAGGAGAAGGATATAAGATATTTATCCCGTTACTACAGGAAACATTTTGAAACTGGGAATAATATATCGTCGGTGGCCAGCGAGAAGTCATTAATTGCAAAAATCTAGTTCGTAGATAATCGCGTTTTAAACTTTTTCGTACTTATAATCGGCTTGGCTCATCAACGCTTATAGTTACAACAACGGTTTGTAGAAATAAATTATTGACGGTTTTACTCTGCACCTGAATGTTCAATAAATTATTTAAATATCTTCAACGTTACTAAGATAGATAATAAAAAGTAAGTTAGTTAAGGCGACGTGGCATTGAGTTTCAGGCTTTTGAAGCTAAGGAAACCTATTAAAATATAAGATTTATGAGTAAAAAAAAATATTTTATTAAAATTGAACGTATTATTTTTAGTTAATCAGAGACAAAAACGTGATTTCGAATGATTGGCTCGATAAAAAAAAATGGCAAAGATGACACTACTTCGCATCTGACTTTATCTCCTGCTAAGAGATTCCATCACGAAACCACGTGAAAGTTGTACCAATAAACGGGGATTTTTATATAGGAGTGGAGATCAGATTATTTGTTCTAAATTCGTTACCACTTTTTTCCTATAAATAAAAACATACAAAATCTAGGAGTTGTAGCGCTCGCGGCCATCCGCCAGTACTCGCTCAGGCGTCTCGAAGGGAGGACGTATCGCCGTTTGCTCCAAAAATACTTCACCCCCGCATTTGCCTGTGCCATGAATATGACCTATATGTAGCTAGCAGTATACGGTTGTGTACGCCCACTGGCCAATCACGGTCACTTAGAACGGTCGAGCATCTCTTTCATTTAGACTGTATAACAATTTCGCGTGACTATGCTGTGTCTAAATGGCCCAGGGGTACGGACGCGACTCCGCTGTGCCGCGTAGGCCAGAGTTCGAACCCCACAGCGGCCGAACTTTTTGCATGCGTTGATTTGCATTTTTTGAAGTTTATCACATAAAAAAACAAACACGTATAATTAATTATTATATTTACTATTAAATATTATTATAATGCAATATTACTATACTATTATATGATTATGTAATATTATATAGTATTATAATAATTACCTTGATGAAACGAAGTTCACCGAAGAGAACTGGTGCTTATTATTTTTAACCGACTTCAAAAAGGAGGAGGTTCTCAATTCGACTGTATTTTTTTTTATGTTTATTACCTCATAACTTTCGACTGAGTGAACCAATTTTAATGACTATTTTTTATTTGAAAGGGAAGAAATATATATTATATACTTTTCATGTGGTCCCATATACATTTTATCAAAATTTGCTCAGCAGTTTGGTTTTTAAATCACAATAACTGGAAATATTATAGTATGTTTATTGAAGTAGGTTCTTTTTTGTTAAAATTTTACTTGTTAAAATCTGTGTATGATACTTTTTATAATAATAAGACAATTTCATATTCACTAATAAATAGTTATGATTTATTTGTCATTTATTTATTATAGGTACCTACTTATGTATTTTCAATCAGTTAAAATTACATTACAAATCAAAATTACACAAGTCAATGAATTCTGGCACGCTTGTTTATTCCCAACGACCACCACCGATGAATTGCCACCAGTGGTGGCGTTAGAACAAGAATACTTTTTCCCAACCGCCCCCAGTGGTGGTAGTTGGAATTAATTATATCCAACGAGCTCCACAAACTGCCACCACTGGTGGTGGTTAGGACCAAATCATAATTTGTTTGCCCATCCGCCTTCAATAGTAGTGGACGGCACATGAAAATAATTAGACTAATGAGGTATTGTTAGAAGCGTCTCCATCGTCCGATACGTCCACTGGTGCCATGTTGGGTGGGTATCAAATGAAAGGATGAATTAAGCAATATTATATATTTGGTTAGCTACCTATTGCTCGCAGCTTTGCTTGCATGCACATATTAAATAGGATCAAATTCCTCACGCGCAGATGTCAGCGAAACCATATTTTTTATAACATATTTTTTCTCCAGATGTACCCAAACATACTTTATCACGTCATACCGGTCAAACACATACCCCTCCGTTGGTCACGCCGTAGTCGGGGAAAAAGCTGTGACAATTACATAATATTGTTTATAGCACAGTGCAACCTCAACCCGCACTTAGGTCACGCTTTGCGCTGTTTAAAGTAGCATAATATTCTTTAACGGCGTGAAGTTCCCTAACTTCAGTAGTGAGTGTAGGCTGAACCACATCTAATTAGTCCGTTTTTACACCACTCACTGATTCATATAGTAAACAAGAGAAGATACATTTAACCCGTAATGTGTGAACGAAACGTCAATGTCTTGTTTGTGGTGCCAGAATTCTGTATGTTTGCATTTTGTTTTTTCGTCGGGAAAAATGGATTATTACGTGAAAACGCTATAACTAAATTAGAAACACATTTAAATACCGTACACTGTAACTGTTTTATAAAATTTTCTATCCGATCATACAATTATTGTATCATAAAAATACTTACTTGACATAGAAATTATGCGTTATACGGCAAAAAACGGAATCCTTATGGATTTGTCATGTCTGTCTGTCACATTTTTCCAAAATTATAAGAACTATACTACTATCTAAATTTATACAAAATTTTGGGGGTTCCCCATACCTAAAACTGAAAATCAATTTTTTTTTTTTCAGCAGCCCTTTTGCATGAAATAATCGATGGATAGGTCTTAAAAAATATATTGAGATTTCTATTTTTTATAAACTGAATAGTTTGCGAGAGAGACACAACCAACGTGGTGAAATGTGTCGTCATCATCCCCCCCTCTTATTTTAGAAGTTCTAAAATAAGAGATTGATAAAACAAAAAAAATATAATTATATGATGTACATTACCATGCAAACTTCCACCGAAAATTGGTTTGAATGAGATCTATATTATAGTAAGTAGTTTTGGTAATACGTCATAGATCGTAAAAAATACACTATTATTAAAACATCGATCTATCGATTCTGTACTGTTAGTCTGTAGTAATTCAGTAGATGAATGAAGTAAGTCTATTCAATGTACGGCGTTTAGCACCCTTACTTTTTACTTACCCTTACTTTACTTCGCTCGGGCACTAACTTCACGCCGTGTATTAATATACTACTTAGACCACTCCTATCGTAATAGACTATAAAAAATGACAAAAACAGGACTGAAGCAAAATTCTAAAACATTTCCTTTCTTCAGTGGTAGTTGATAGCACTAAACATTATGATTGTGTCTTAACCTCCACCAGTGGTGGCAGTTTTAGTGGGGGTCGTTGGAAATAATCATTTTTTCATGTCCTGACTAGAGAGTGCAAAACCGGAGCAATATAAAACCCGTTTTTTTTCGGTTTTATATAAATACGATTTTGAAAAAAATCACTGGAGGGAACAGTTACTGTGGATTTCCACATTTTACAATGCCAAGTACAGTACAAGCAATAAATTTAAAGAATTGGCTTAATATTAGCAATTTTCATGTCACAAAAACTTTAAAATGAGATAAACTTATCAATATTCTATAAAAAAAACGTGCTTGATACTTACTGTACCTGGATAAATGGATATTGGATTCCTACTGACTGAGTATAAGGGCAAATAAGAATTACATACCTATATCATAAAAAAACCTAAATAACAAAATAATGTGTATGTTGTTACTTATTACACAAACCCTTACGCGTCATTTGGTAGTAGGTCACTGAACGAAAGAAATCAAAATGGTGGCACGTATTTTCTTTTTGAGTGTGTCCCAAACAAGAAAACCAAATTAACCGAATAATTGAAAAAACCGGTTTAGTAAAAAATAAAAACCGAGTTTATTTGTATGCTTGAAATAACCAAAAACCCGGTTTTCTGATATCGGTTAAAACCGGTTTGCATTCTCTAGTACCGACCACCACCACTGAGAGCGGTTGGGCAAACAATTTATGATTTAGTCTTAACCACCACCAGTGGTGACAGTATGTGGAGGTCGTTGGAAATAAATATGTTTTCATATTATCTCAACCACCACCACTGGGGGAGGTACGGCAAACCATTTATATAATGTGGTCCTAACCACCACCAGTGGTGGCAATTTTTGGGGCTCGCTGGAAATAATTACTTCCAATTACCACCACTGGTGGCGATTGGGCAAAAAAATATTATTTTTTGTGATGATCAGATTGATCAGCTCGCTCCATAATTTTTACCATACAAATACCTACCTGTACATTATTCTCATTTCGTGCTCTTCGCGGACGCAGGAGATAAGTCACAGGTTTTATGATTACAAACTTGAATGCTTTTACATAAAGTGCAATTTCTATTACAACTATAGTACAGAGTTCATGACATTTTTACATTGTTTTGTCGTATACGGAAATTCGCCATAGTCTCAGTGTTAAGTTTTAATTTGAATAATACACAATACAGGGAAATTCTCTGTAGATTTAGAAGGGAGTAATTCCTTCGTTTACCTTAGTATACGTACTTTAGTTAAGTTTATTAATTTAGATATCGACTTAATTATTATGTTTGTTTTGTGTTGTTATCGCAATAAATTACGTAATATCCAAAAACTAAGTGCAAAAAGTTTGCCAGTAGGCGGATTAGAACCCACGCCATGCCACCCGTCATCACACAAGCGTGGTGCGGGACCGTTCGACCATTCTAACTTACGTCGATGAGGCGAAATTGTCAATCGGTCGGAGCTAGTAGAACACAGGCAAGTGTGAGGGAAACATTTTTACGGAGCAAACGAGCCGCGTTCGAATAGCGCCACGTTTCTGCGGGCCGCGATTATACGCGCTCGGCATTTGCGGGGACGGAGGTTACGCTTAAATACCTAACCACCTTAGTACAACCTGGCCTTAATTATAGCATAACCAAAAATAAAAACTTGGGTAAGAGGGATAACGAATAATGAATGCAAAAAGTAACTAAGTGACCTTGATGAAAAATGCTGTTCTGGTAATATTATTGATATCACACGTTAGTAAAACGATGGTCATACATTACTCAAGTACCGTTAGTTAAGTTTTATAGGCTGATTTTTTTACTTGAGAGCTAGTCATGTACTTCTGACATTGTTGTATTATCTAGAAAACTTATAAAATAGCTCGTTTTGTCTATCCATAAGGTAGATAACGGGCTTTAAAACACTTTGACATCATTAACTCATTATGGCTAAAAATGTCAGTAAGTGACTTCTTGCTGGCCACCGACGATATCTGGTAAAATCGGGTTGTACAGTTGACTACTAAGTATCACTCATTTTGACTCATAAAGACAATGACAGGACAACGTCTGTCGGGTCAGCTAGTGATTGATAAACTTGTTTCCGATTGCGGTCAAACGACAAAGATTTGATAATGGTTAGGTACGGATAAAAGTATTACGGTACAGAGATACTTAGTTTTAATTGAATGGATTATGTTTGTAGATTTTACAGCACTAAACCTACACATAATACTTACCCACTGTTATAGATACCTATATAATATGAGGCAATAGACAGGATTTGAACGCAATGGCGACACCTAGGCTGGGAATATACGGACTTTAATATTATTTTACACGTACCAATAAACCTTCTTTTTCGGTTTAATTTAAACATAATAATTGATAGGCCACACTATCGTCATCGTCAACGCCCACCAAAACCAAATTAAACCCAAATTATAAAACAGATGAACGTCAAAAATCGGTTATTCAATGCCATATCCCAACTATGAGGCTACACTTACGGAGAACGTCAAACAACGGGATTTACGGGATATCACGATAGGTGTGGCCTCTGCATAAGAGTCATATTATCGAGTGTCCTAGGTCGATTGGGTTTCGTATTTATTTAGGCACAGTGCAAGGCTTTGACGTATTTATCGAGTTGCTAACTGTTACCGCGCCTTAAAGTGAATTGTTGAGACGTCGCCTTATAACAAGATCCGACATGAAGCATCTCCGTGTGGATTAGGGCTTTCAATCTCGAGACATGGCGCCGTCCCGGGACCAAAAAATCGAGACTCGCTGCGGTCTAAAAAATCCCGGAAAAAACGAGACTTTCGAGACCGTTTCCAAAGTAGGTTTCCACACATACAGACTGGCTGTATAGTCCATAAAACATGGTATTTTACTTGGCACACGACAGACAACGCATAGATAGAGTAGTTTCTCCCTTTGGCAGGTAATATTCAGCTTACTTCCACCGAAAAAGTCGGATTCTGGTAATTATGTGCACGATAATTAGAAGCAGGCTAAGTAATTATATAAGTGTACATGATATTTTAGCCTGTGTCAGCTATCCAGCTTAATAAACCATTTAATCAAACAGTTAGGCAAATGACTTGGATCTGTCGCACGCAGTCAACTACCTAGTTGAATCAGCCGTTTAACATTCTAACCTTTTCACTATACGGCGCCGTTTAACTAGCTTCCTGAATGGTATTCAGCATTTCAATCAATCAGCTCGGCAAATATCTCGGTACGATAACGATTAACTATTTCCCTGACCAAGTTTTCTAACACCTATCACTGAAACGCACTCACTGTCAATATGGCGCCAACGAGCAATATTTGTGTACTTACATAGATCTCAGTTTTTGATTACATCCTTACCAAATAACAATACCTACGGATTATTAAAAAAAACGATTATTATGTCAGATTTTTAACCATAGAGTTATTGTATGAATGGCCTTAGCATACGCCTGCTGTTAATTAAATCTTGTATAAGACTCTACGGCTGAACGGCACCGTTTAGTAATAAATAATGATAGGCTTGGACGGGAGTGTGTTGCGACATATCCAAGCCATTTGCCGAGCTGTTCGGTTGAATGGCTGACTATCATTCAGGAATCTAGTTGATCGGTTCCCTACCTGTAAAAAGTCTAAGCGGTGAATCGAACGCCTTGGCTGCGATAGATACGTATATTTTCACTTATATAAAAACTAGCTGCGCCCCGCGGTTTCACCCGCGTTACACATACAACACCTAAATAGCTATTTGAAAGGTTCGTCAATATACACAGTAATTGTAGTTAAAATCCGGATACTGCACAAATATCTACTGTACAAATCCTAATACTTAGACATATTAGGAAGGTGGCTGTTAGGTACGACTGCGAGAGCGAAGCGGGCGTAAAATTTGTCTGCAAATAAGATTAGTAGGATAGATATTATACCGAATCATTTAAAGGAGATTGCCTGGTTATAATGACTGGAGAACTGCCGGCCTCCTCTACTTCTAGAGGCTTCTTACTTACCTGCTTCGGCTGCAAGTGCACTGAGACGGCCTCTACTTCTAAGCCTTTGAATCAAACATACACACACACACACTCACAAACTTTCGGCTTTATAATATTAATAGTAAGATAAGATTTAGGGACGGCTCGTTTGGCGTAGTGGTTGAGCAATCGGACTGCTGCGCTAGGGGTTGCGGGTTCGATTCCCGCCTGGGACAAATATTTGTGCGATCCACAAATATTAGTTTCTGGTCTGGGTGTGATGTGTATGTGAAATTATATGTCTGTAAGCGGTACCCACGATACAGGAACAATCCTAGTGTGGGGGGCTACTTAAAAAAAAAAATTGATTTAGCGAAAAAGCTGAAACCCGTATTTCTTTATTTCTTACCAAAAGCCTAAATATAAATTTTCAGACTCCTAACTTGAAGAATGATTAATTACCCCTACAAACTTTCAACCCCTATTTCATCCCCTTCGAGATTATTTTTTGAGACAAAAGATAGCCTATGTCCGTCTCATAGGCTCAATCTACCCCTATACCAAATTTCATCGAAATCGGTCCAGCCGTTTGAGCGTGAAGAGCTAACAAACATACACACACACACACTCACAAACTTTCGGCTTTATAATATTAGTAAGATAAATATCTACTACATAATTATGCTTAGGATTAACTTTATTTTGTGTTGTTGTTGTCACGCCCATTGATGGTACCAAACGAGATGAAAATGAGAGTTAATTTAGTAGAATTTTGTGCTCATAACGAGTTTTAAGTAGGTACTGTTGAAGTAAGTCTAAAAAGTCTCGAAATTCCCGGGACTGTAAACCTGAAAGTCTCGAGTCTCGAAAATGCCAAAAATCATCGAGAATCTCGAAATTTTTGAGACCGAGATTCCCGGGATGAAAGCCCTAGTGTGGATAGGTGCAACAGCCAACCAGCGTCGAGTACTCGCATCGAACCACCTTCAGGAGGATGACACTGCCGTTACCGCTCTCGAAGAACGTACCTATCTCTAACCTATTATTTTCAAAAAACATTGTAAAATCGTAATAAACGTGATAATCAGTATTAAAGTTAAACGCTTCATTTTTCGTCTACGCCTCCGACTACAACACTGGAACCTATCACCTAGGAACGGAACCTGTAAATCGCATAGCTGATCGGCCGACTGCCGAAACACTAACAAAGGTTTAGTTAGTTGATATAAAGAATAGTCTTATCTTTTGACAGAGATGATAATATTATAGCCAGGGGCAACGGACCTCCGCAAGGGGGGTAGAGTCGAGCCGACACAGCGCCACGGCCGCTATGCCACAGCGCCACGGCCACCATGCCACATCGCCACGGCCGCCATGCCACAGCGCCATAGCCGCCATGCCACAGCGCCATAGCCGCCATGGCGTGAGCTGGCGGTTGATCTAAGCATTGCTTATTGCAAATCACTGCCATGTTTTAGTAATATTAGGTCCGGAGTCGAAATAAAAATCGAATAGGTATATTTTGATACACGACATTTATTTATAATTATTATGGGTACAATTTTACAACAGATATTGTTATCCCATGGAAAGTATATTAGTTACCTACAATGCTATTCTACAACTGGACGGCGATATGAAATAACGGAAGATGCGACGAATCAGTAAAACTGAGAAAAAGAGCTTCAAAGTTTTGAAATTTAAATATAAGTTCTTAAACTTTCGCGAACAGGAAACATATTAACTAGCTTAAAACGGGTCTAATTCGCGCACAAACATGTAACTCGATGATCACAAGATGTAACTCGGTCGAAACGTCGAGGTATGTCAAAATTATATATTTTGATATTTGTTTGTGCGCGAATTAGACCCGTTTTTAGCTAGTTAATAAATTTAAATATGTTGCTGAGAGCACAATATTTATGTTATTGGTGTGATTTTTACTTAAGTGATATATTATTAGGTATGTATAATGTATATTTTATTTCATAAAAGAACATATTTTTGTATGATGCATAGTATAGAAGATATTGTCATTTTTCCGCTTAATTCCATGTTACGTTTTACATTATTTGTACGATTTTAAAATTGCATTATGGAATCAGGCGGCATTTTGTCATTTAATACGTTTATACAATTTAGTTTTGGGGGAAATAAAGGGTTTAAAGAGATTACATCCAGAGGCAAAATAGTTAGTATACAAGGTGTAACAGCAAGGTGTAGTAATACTGAAACTACGCATACACATACATATTTCGAAGTAGTCTGGAGGTACTATAAATCTGTAAGTAGTTACGGTAATGAATTATTACACGTCAAAGTTTACTGCAAAACTAACCATCGTTCAACCCTAGTTATCAGCTGGGCAATGTCAGTGAACTTGAGGCGTAGGCTAACATGTACAGTCTTACCCAACTTATATGGTGCGTCGTGAATCTTCGTGAAGTGTATTATGAACCTTATAATAGTGATCTTAGGTTGATTGTAAGTGTTAAGCATTCTTTCGTTAATCTTCGGACCATACTTTATTATCTGCGCGAACGAAGATTCACGACGCACCATATAAGTTGGGTAAGACTGTACACCTCTAGCCGGCGGCATTACTCAAACAAAACTAGGTGTAGAAGTAAAGTTGTGGTAAAAGTTCCACCAAAAATTACTAGATGGCGCCAGGGCCGTTTCTAAGAAATCCTGCATCGTGCAAGCGTTGTGTGACCGGCGTAACGTGACGTCATCCGTATCATGTTAGGGTTGTAATATTTAGTTATTTTGTCAATTTGAGTGAAAAAATCGATTATCGATTTCAGGTTTTAGTACCCTGGCAAATGATTCATCACCAGGTACACATACCCACATTTCAATATTACTACACCTTGCCGATACACCCTGTATATTACCAAAAATAAACAAAAACTTGTTTTTTGACAACAAAACAATCGGATAAACGGTTGAATAAATGAAAATAATATACCTACTTAATAAAAAATCGAAAACGTAAAGCAATTTTTACTCATTAGCCCAGTGGAATTAAATATTAAAATCGCGAAGCGATATTGGTGAAATCCCTCGTCCTTTGAAAAAGGTCACTAATAAAATGTTTTTGTACGTTTAATCAACTTTCATTTAAGTACAAGACGAAGTCTGTGACACTAATAGTTCACTTACAATCTTGAAGGTAAAAATGGGATTTGAAGAATTGGCGCAAAATGCATTAAATCATATAAAAAGGATAGAAATACGTTTTATTTTGTGGCCACCTTGCTATACTGAAAGCTAGTTAATCGTACTACATCATTGTTGCAGTGAATTTTTTCATAGGACCAGGGGTTTTACCAATATTCTGCTTCGAACGGAAGCAAAACTGAAAATTGTAATTTTTCCGGAAAAACTTACCGTATTTGAAGGGCCACAGTTTGATCGTTATAGGGTTTATAGAGCTGCGTTTGGGTTTAAATTTTTGCAAATTTTATTAACCTTATAAAAGTCCAGAAGTGCACTAGTCCAAAACGCATAGTATATGACTTATAGAGCAAAAAAGTGAGAAAAGTCTCAAAACTTCATAGTTTTTTGCGTGTTGCCCAGCTAGCACAAGTTTTCCAAAGTTGCTAATATGGATTTAGGTATAACCATATCCTTATTAGTCCATACAACCTACCAAAATGCAGTACCACATCAAGCATTGCGATTTTAGCCCTATTTTATATCTAATTCCAATGGGTTATAATGATTGTTTGATTCTCAATCAATGAAATAGATGAACCAATGGATACTCAATAACGAACTATGCGCCTATTTTTGGTGGGTAATTTGATTTTGCATTTTAGATTTATAGTTGTTTAATAATGAAACAACGAATTAAGTCGAATGTCTCAGGATTTAATTCGTTTAAGTTTAATAAAACCTTATTTATTGTATTTTGGAATAGCGACTTAGGCGCTTAGTTTGGTATTACAAAGCGATAAAATGCATAGAACCTAACACTTTAAGACATGTCGCTTGATTCACCCCTCTCTATTTCAGGTAGGAGAGTTGATTTTTGAACAAAAAAACGACTAGGAATATAGTTTAAAGTCTCTACAATCGAACTGCATCATTAACTTCTTTTTTTGTTTGTTCGTGTAATTCGTTATTTCATAACGCCGTCCAACTTATTTGAAACCTTATAATAACATAACCTAAGTAGGTCTAGCCAGATAGTGTATATATTATGTATAATTATAGTCGTACTTAATGAACTACGACGAGTTTCACGACGAGAAAGAAACGAGAAATTCTCGTTTCATGCGCGGCGGAGTTCTCAGCCGGGGGCGGGGGTGCTCCACTGCGGAACAAGGGCCGGCAGCGGACGGAGGCGGCAGGAGACAGCCGCCCCGGGGCATCTGGAACGCGCAGGCGCACCGAACATTCAACACTAGTTCATGTATACATAAAATTATAGTTAATGTCTATCTGTTTGTTTCACTTTTGAAACGTCTGGAACCATGTTTACTGGATTTTTAGTGTAGCTGATGTTTTGGAGTAACTTTAGACTACAATATAAACTACGCTGATGAAACCACAGCTAGAAAATACTAAATACTTATCTATTTTGTAAAGAACTCTCGCGGGTTTACCACAAAAGATAAGACCAGAGTTAAACAGAGGTTTCTAAAATGTCGTTCGACAAAATCGACGTCTATCACTCGCGTAGTCTTACTCAATACTATGGCATACCTACCAAAATATTTTAATTGTATTGTAAATTCGTTATTGAGTTAGAGAAAACGAGGATTATAACAATATAAACGTCGATTTGTGGAGAAAATATTTAGACTCATCAGTAATTACACTTTGGTTTAAATATTTTGTGGTAAGACTGTTGATTGTTTTGTGTTTTCCGTGGATTAGGTACGTCTTCTTTAGTCTTCAAACAAAACCTCCCATTCTAGACATAGAACCAAATAAACGAGAAGCAACAGTAGGTAGGTACTGGACGTATTCAATTAATTACCTCAATAATTAACAGCAGCAGGGCAGTCGTGGCGGATCTTGGCTCCCGTGTCCCCGTGATAATAGAACTGCATGTAGTTGATGGCTCCGAGGTTCGCGTCGTGGTCAGATATCAGTGGAGTGCTGTCGCCCTCCTTGCCGAACTGCAGAGTGCCTGAATAGTGGATTAGTGCGCTATTAGAGCAAGACACACATCATGGCCACATCGCTCGTAGAACTGACAACCGATGGGGAAGAAAGGTTCTAGAGCGGCGACCGCGGACTGGAAGACGCAGTGTAGGCAGGCCTCCCACTAGATGGGCCGACGACATCGAAAGAGTTTCAGGCAAGCGGTGGATGCAAGTGGCTTGTCGTTCGGTGTGACGGTCTAAGGGGGAGGCCTATGTTCAGCAGTGGACGTCTTCAGGCTGATGTCGATTATGGGAGCTAGGCAAACAAAACATGCAGTTGATTGAATTGAGAGTCTCTTCCTTTTCTGAAGTCAGCCAATAAGGGGCTAAGCTTCCTGGTGCCGTGACATCTCTGTCCCGCGGCTTCGCTCGCACTTTACCCGTTTTCCAGCTGAAAAGCTTTTCTCTACCTAACAACACTACTAGCTTAGCTATGTCCACACATGGCAGTTCTAAGCAAAGTGTATGGATAATTTTAATTAATTAACTCTGTCTCTATCTCTCTCCATCTCTTTCGGCTACAACTTACTCTCTTCCCACATGAGGGGCCTAGAGATGTGTTTGTGATATCAACCTAAGAAGCTCAGATTATTCATCGAATAGATATGACATTTAACCCAAAAACCGAAGAAAAGAGACAAGTGTACAAAAATAACCAAAGGTATTTGTCGGCGTATGCACTAATTTATTGCTGAGCTGCAGAAGCAAACCAATCTTGACAATTTAGAATGTCGCACGAATGATTGGAGCTACACCTAAATAATACCTACTTTTTAAATTTATCCCATTTATCAATTGCAGCATAGTTCCTTTCGGGTATACGCTTTTGTCAAGTATATTGATATTACGTCTATGCTAAGAAGATATGCAACTTACCGTTGTCTATTCTGAGGTAGAAGAACCTGAGCTCAGTACTGTAGCGGAGAGTATGCCGGGAGTGGGGACGCGTTGATGAGTGTTGTCACCATTGATGGCTTTTTCGAAATCCGTGTCTTGGTTATCGTTGTACCCTATCCCTGTTGAAAATAAACAATTAACTTATAAATATAACTAGCTGCACCCTGCACTGGATAATATACAATAATATATCTTTATGAATTGTAGCCTATGTGTTATTCTGATATGTAAGCTATATTATTGTGAAGTTTCATCAAAATCCATTCAGTAGTTTTTGCGTGAAAGAGTAACAAAACATCCATCCATCCATCCATCCATCCATACTCACAAACTTTCGCGCTTATAATATTAGTAGGATATTACTAGCTGACCCGACATACGTTGTCCTGTCATTGTCTCTATGGGAAAAAGCTTCCTCTCCTTCTATCTCTCTCCCTCTATATCCATGTCTTTCCCTCGCAGTCTATCTCTCTTCTTCTCCCTCTGTATCTCTCCCTCTCCCTTTGTCTCACTACCTGCCCTAGCTGTCAAACTGAGCGACAGCTGTCAACTGTAAAACTGAGTGAAAGCTGTCAACTGTTCTTTTATTAATATAGATACACTATAATGATATCCACCGATCCGGCCCGGGCCCCGAAGTGGATTATAGCCCCTAATCCTTCTGACGAAAGCGACGTACGCCCTGTACCCAGCGGTGGGCGGATGTGGGTTGTGACATTGAGCGAGTGTAATTATTGTTTTAGTTCTAAAAATAGTGTTATAGAGCATAATGTAGATGGTACATACATATGTCATATTGAATATTCGAGGCCGCTTCGCTTCCTTTATTCATCAGCGAGATATCCAGGTATTTCTCCGCCTGTATACCGACGCGCGCCTCGAGGTGCGCGAGGCGGCCGGCGGCGTCCCTCCGCAGCGCGGCGCGGCCGAGCGACTGCAGCGAGTAGGCAGGAGAGTAGCGGCCTTTACTGCCGTTCAGGAACACTTCCTTACAAGACAACACTGGAAACAAAATCACGCCTTAGTGTTATATACAATTTTACGAAAATTGGAAAATGGGAAGTACCCTTTCAAATAATAGTAGTTTGTTTTACAAGGGTAGAAAACGACTCATTCTTTACTCGATGTTTTGCCTCACGAGCGTAGCGAGTGTGGCACATAGAATCGAGTATGAGTGAGTCGTTTGAGACCCGCGTAAAACACACAATTTTTCACACCGAGATTGTGAGAAATATAATAAGTAGGTACATAATTAAAAAAAGGTAAGAATATTTCACAAATAGTCACGTTCACTTTCAAATAAATAAATAATCAAATTCAATCTTTTAAAACCAATTTGCATTGTTGTCAAAATTCTACACACACCTACTACAGATTATAGGCGGCAATTACAAACTTTTTAAATTTATTCTAATGTTCGCAAACGCACACGTACACACTACACATAGCATACATCCTATGATCGCCAAAAATGTAGACGAGAATTAAACTTTCGTTTAAAAAAGTAACCTGTTTAGGCTTCGCATGGTTTGTACATTAAGATACCTACTCTTCTTTTTTTTCTAAGTAATTATGTCAAAATGGAAAATTGTAAAGTCGAATCTTCAGCCTGTTGATAATAGCGAGTAAAAATAAAAAATAAACTACTTTCACTCCCTACTGCCCAACAACCTCGTTTGCTCCTGCTAAGCTGAGCCAATCTGACACCCTTTTTGAGCATGAGTTGTGAAAATAAATAATCATCAAACGCGGTACCGGTCACGGCATCACGTGTGAACGGCTGGACCGATTTTGCTAATTATTTTTTTGTTTGGTTTGTTATTGTGAGGAGTAGGTTCTTATGAAAGAAAAAAAATTGAAAGTTTCGTGGAACATGAATAATTTAAGGAAAGCCTGTGAAAAATGTGAAAGAAAAAGCTCAGTCCACAAGAGCGAGCAAGCAGATCTAGTAGCCTAGAATTACCTGTTATGTAGAATTTACTGTGTCTGCGCACTAACTAATATTAAAATATATAATTTTGACATATACCTCGACGTTTCGGCCGAGTCACATCGACCGTGGTCACGAGAATATAATTACCTGCAGGGCAATCGTGTCGGATCTTGGCTCCAGTATGCCCCCAGTAACGGAAATGTATGTTGTCGACTATTCCGAGCTTCTCGTCATAGTGGGATATCAGTGGAGTGGTGTCGCCTTCCTTGAAGAACTGCAGAGTGCCTGAATAATAGATTTGTGCGCTATTAGAGCTAGGCAAACCAAATGTGCAGCTGATTGAATTTAGAATCTCCTCCTTTTATGAAGCTACATCTACGAGTATATTAACAAAAGAAAGTCGTGTTAGTTACACTTTTTATAACTCAAGAACAGCAAAACTGATTAGGCTGAAAATTGGTAGGAAGGTAGCTGAGAACCAGGAGAAGGATATAGGATACTATTTATCCCCGTTACCATGGGAAAAAATTTGAAACTATGAAAAATATATTTGATAAAATCGGGTTGTACAGTTGACAGCTGTCACTCCGTTTAACAGCTGGGGCAGGGAGAGAGACAGAGGGAGAGGGAGAGAGATAGAGTGCGAGGGAAAGAGGTAGATATAGAAGGAGAGGAAGCTTTTCCCATAGAGACAATGACAGGACAACGTCTGTCACTTTCCCGTTGTCTTTTCTCTATCAAAACTATACTATAGTTAAGTGCACTTAGTGCACTAGGGTGATGAGTTACAAAAATATAATATTTTCAATACTGAAGGGGTTTTTTAAAGTTGCGTCTTAAATAGATTACGAAAAAAATAACCAAAAAATATCCTAAACTCCAAATCGTCATAGCTTCTGCATCTTACTTAGTGTAAAGGTGCCAAAAGTGTTATTTTAGCCTATATCCTATATTAATACCAATATTGTAAAACTAATTAAAAAACATAGTTTAACAGATAAGATTTTTAAAAAGATTATAAATGTAAAAACTTTTTTTCTTAATTTTTTGCTCTTAGCAATATCTTTCGCCCTTAAAAGAACGAAAAATATTGCTAAAGGAGTTGCTAAAATATTTATTCCTAAAGGAAATAAAAATCAAAATATTATATTTGCTATTGATTTATTGTCTATTGATTTAGCTATAGAATGAAACCTTTTAAATATTTTGTGTTTCTAGGACCTCTACATGGGTAGCTATGGCTAAATTAGCACAATCCCTTGTGCAGCTAGTGCTTCGATTCCAAAAAAAAAACAAAATGAATGCCATTTTACTATGGTGGCAGAAACCCTACTTACGGGGGATGATTTGTCGATAAAATTGATCATATTTCACCCCCCCAAAAGGTTCCATCACTCATACTGAATCATTCTGTATATATTATGATCTGGAAATCTTATCGAACTAGGTTTTGTATCGTGGGCTCTCGTATAAATATAGATGTGTCTGTAATTACAATCTAAGAGGAGATGCAACTTACCGTTGTCTATTCTGACGTAGAAGAACCTGAACTCAGTAGCGGAGAGTATGCCGGGGGTGGAGATGTTTGCAGGACGAGAGTAGCGACCACGAATGTGCTTCTCTAAATACGTGACTTGGATGAAATTGAATCCAATCCCTGTCGAAAATAAAACAAAATATGTAGGTACCTACCTGCATAATCATAAAATATATAATGTGTCTGGTCACCGGTGTCGGAGACTTAAGGGGGGTTAAATATGGGGATTTTTATCGACAAATCACTATCTCGATTTTCTCTTGGCCTCTCCATACTAAAATGGCAGCCATTTTGTTTTTTTTACTTCGCAGCTCAGACGCCTACACTGATTTAATCATTGCTATCGATGTAGACGTCTTAGGAAGACGAAAGAGGTATCATTTGAAATCTAACAATGAAGACAATCAATTTATGATACATTTTATCCAATATCTTTTTCACAAAATAAAATAACAATATTAACAAAATGAAAATCGTATTTATTTATTGCATTTTTTTAGTTTTTTAAATTGTTTTATGAAAACTAACCTGTCAAGCTTTTTTTTTTTAATTGTATTATCATAGTACAAGATATTTCCATTAAAATAAATCTTACATCAAGGTCCTAAGTTAAATATTTTCAAAGCTATGATGGTTTAAATATGACCCTTGGTTTAAATATGAGCTTGACGGGTTAGTTTTCATAAAAAATTTAAAAAACTAAAAAAAATGCAATAAATAAATACGATTTTTATTTTGTTAATATTGTTATGTTAATTTGTGAAAAAGATATTGAATAAAATGTATCATAAATTGATTGTCTTCATTGTTAGATTTCAAATGATACCTCTTTCGTCTTCCTAAGACGTCTACATCGATAGCAATGATTAAATCAGTGTAGGCGTCTGAGCTGCGAAGTAAAAAAAACAAAATGGCTGCCATTTTAGTATGGAGAGGCCTAGAGAAAATCGAGATAGTGATTTGTCGATAAAAATCTCCATATTTAACCCCCCTTAAGTCTCCGACACCGGTGACCAGACACATTGTATAAATTACACGTCACGTTGTTTGTCCGCGATGGACTCCGAAACAATTTAAGGGCAGGTACATAGCGAGCTTCCGTAAAATGGGCGGTTTTTTGTGAAAAAGTTGAGCAGTAATTACAAATAATTATAAACCAGAAAAAATACAGTTTATAGTCAAGTGTTTCAGTTAGGAAATAAATCATTAACATTGGACTAAAGTTGTCTAGTATCTTGAGAAAAACAATCACGAGAAAGGACCCGAAAAAAATCTTTCGTCGCATAATGCTCAACATTTTCAGCGACAGCTATCATATTTTTTGGAACCATAAAAAAGGCAATTTTATGTTCTATGGAATTTTGAATTTTCCAATGAACTGAATGGATTCCTTTCTTCTAATTTAATAAAAACGACGAGAATATCATCAGTCTGAGCGCTTACTAGGCGGCTCAGTACCCGCTAATTCATACATACCTACATGAAACGCTCCTATAATAGCGCCTTAACCGATTTAAATAAAATTTGCACACCTTGTGCAGTTTGATCCAACTTGAAAGAAAGGATATAAGTTATCCTATCTTCAATCTCAATTTATAGTCGCAATAACACAAACCTTAGCCACAGCAACACGCGGCCGTGTCTGCTAGTATAATTATATAAATATATAACTAGCAGACCCAACAGACGTTGTCCTCCAACCTAGATACCGACCGCAGCGCCATCTGCCGGGCTGGTTTGTGAATCTTAACCATCCTCAGTCAGCGTTCAGTGACATACACACATACAGTAGAATTATATAGGTATACAAAGATTAGCGCTAAAAACACACTTGGTTCTACATTAAATTCAATTATTTATAAGCGGTGATAGCCCAGTAGGAGAATAAACCGACCGAAGCAAAAGGTTACGGGTACCTACCTACCAGTGCGAGCACGCAGTGCGTCTCTTTTATGTTAAATCTTTGCGTTTCTCTTTGTAACATCTTACACGTTATTATCATTCGCGTTTTAGCGAAGGAAAACATCGTGAGAAAGCCCACAGGCACGAGGGTTGTGTCGGGGGTATGTTATCTACCGATCCGGACCGGGCCCCTATAGTGGATTATACGAGCTTATCTTCCTGACGGAAGTGAAGCGCGACCCGTTCCCAGCGGTGGGCGGATGTGGGCTGTGACATTGAGTAAGTGTTATTATTGTATAACATTAAATGAATAAAATTTATAATAACCCGGCAGATGTTGTCCTGTCATTGTCTCTATCTTTCTCTCTCTCCCTCTTCATCTACCTATCTCCCTCTATCGCTTTCCCTACATCTAAGTAAACATGATCGTTAAGTTTTCTTAAATTTTACATATTAAATTATTTCAAAATTTAGAAAAATTGGTCCAGTCGTTCACGCGTAATTCCGTGACCAAGGGAAATAGGTACCTATTCATTTTTATACATAGAGATAAATAAAGGTTAAGTAGTAAGATTCGTACGGTCGGCATCAAAAGTACCTTAAAATCTCCATATCTAAAATTTAATATACACCCTAAAAATATACATTTTGCGTATCTACAATTGAACGGCCTCTAAAGTAGTTGAACATCTCCGTATCTTAAATTTAATAAACATCCTAAAAATGTACATTTTGCGTATCTACAATAGAATTCGAAACTAAAACATGTTAAGCTACTTTTGATGCCGACCGTACCTATGTTATATTCAACAGTCGAGTCCCTTTCGATTTCTTCATCCCTCATCCAGATGTCGACGTATTTGTCGGCCTCTACACCGATACGCATCTCGAAGTGCGCGAGGCGTCCGGCGCAGTCCCTCTGCACCACGGCATGGTTGAAGATACCGGTCTGCAGCGAGTAGAGTGGAGAATAGCGGTTACTGGGGCTCAGGGACACCTCCTTACAAGGCAGCTCTGGAAACAAACTCACGCTTTAGTAATATTCATTTATTAATTTAATATTACTAGCGCGGTTTCACCATAACTATAGCTATTTGAAAGATAGGCTAAACTTGATATTATATGAACCGATTGACATGAAACAAACTTAAGCTTACCACAATAATATATTAGTCAAAATCACATGAAAATCGGGTAAGCTGTTTCTGAGATTAGCGTGCACAAACGCACAGACAAACAGATAAACAGACGAATATTGTAAAAATCCATTGTTTTGGGTGCTATTTGCGTTGATGAAAGTCTCAATAAATTTGTTTCTTATATTATATCTTCCATGTACAGACAGCGATCCGTTACATTTTTATTATAATGTATAGAAGAATATGGATTGTACGAAATTTTGAAAATAATTTAAGGCCAATACTTACATAAGCAACGCTTACTATTGTGAATACTACTTACCTACTGAATCTATTGTGACGTCCCGAAACCTGAACAAAGCTGAACTTTTTTTGATGTTTTTTTTTAATTAATTATTATTTAGAGAGCAGAATTTAGATTTTTTTAGTAGATAGAGTCGATTCACAATAATTCCATCTCGATTCATTCAACTTTCAGCCGATTTGTCATTTTATATGTTGATAATAATATAATATGTATTTTATTGCAATTAGGTAGGTAGGTATTATCTATCTTTACCTACTTAGTTGACAAAGGTTATTGGCTTGTAATTGTCATCAATTTTCCTGACAAAAAAGTAACATTGCATAAGTTAATGTGGTCGTGAAGTTCCCTCTAATTTTCTAATGTGCGGCGTAACTTTTTAGTTTTTTTTCTTGCATGACAATCTTCTCCTGACAATAACAAACACAACAAAAAATAATTAGCAAAATTGGTCCAGCCGTGCACGCGTGATGCCGTGACCAAGGGAAATTGGGATTCATTTTTATATAATTATAGAAAATCCTACTAATATTATAAACGCGAAAGTGTGTATATCGTATATTATAAAAACGCGGGTGAAACCGCGGGGCGCAGCTAGTGTTTAATAAACGCCTACCCACAGATTAAAATAAAACGTGTGTCCCTGACTATGCAACTACTTAAATATAATTAGGTACAACAATCATTATCAAATCGTTGATTAACTTACCAGCTGTTGTGGTTTTGTTCAGTTCCGTCTTAATATCGTCTAATCTTTGTGTAATCATTTCATCCAATTTCTTGATGGAATCGTCCAACATTTGAGTGTTGTGCTTGAACGATGCATCGATTCTCGCCCTTGTCTCGTCAATTTTATTGTTCAATGACATCGTTTTGTTATCTACGTATGCAGGGACACTATCTAATATATTCATTTTTAATCTGTGTAAAGTTTCATTCAGTTTAATTTCTAAGTTCGTTTCATTCACATTGCTATATTCATTGTTATAAACTCCAAGCACGACACTAAACAAACTTAATTTAATAATTAAATAGCAATTAAAATACATAATTGTCGTATCACTGACTTGTTTCAACAATAAATGTAGGTACCTAATAATGAAGACTCGATATTTATAATATGGTTATTACATAGTTACCTTATCTGCTAACCTAATCTAACCACTGTCTATAATGTATACAATAATTTAATGGAAATATATCTTAATGTATGTACAGTATAGATTTTATTATTAATTTTCATCGTAGGTACAAGCAAAGGATTTTTTATTACCTATATTAATAGCGGTGGTAGCCGAGTGGGTGAAAGGCCGCCTGGCAAGGGAGGGGTGGCGAGGTCTAATTCCAGTGCGGGCACATACTTACACTTACGGGCACCAATCCAACCACGAACAATAAAATACGCATCCGAAAATACCTCATAAAAACAATTCTAGCAGTGATACGTGTTGGTGGGGATTGCGTTGCAGCTTTTTCTACCGGGTGGAATGCCAACCTTTGTATGTTCATTGCATTCAAGTGTAAAATGAACATAATATTTTAAAATTAATATTATTTTCATCAAATCAAAAGATGGCAGGTTTATTACACACGTGCTATAAAATAATACACAATACTCGAGATAAACCTCGCTTCGCTTGGGCGCTAACTTCACGCCGTGCAATAATATACTACTTAGGTTAGGTACATATTGTATCGTAATACTAATTGTATGTTTATTTGTAGTTCTGTAATCTGTAATACAAAAGCTCAGATTACAGAACAACATAAACTTTAAACCGCTGCATCTGTGTGGAGTTCCCAGGGTTGCAGGAAAACCTACCGTCTACCACTAACATTGTTCTTCATTCGCAGCTCATGCACATTCTTCTTTGTTGAGGGTGTTGATGGCTTCATTGCCATAGAATGGTCCGAAAGTAAGGGCTGCAAGTACTACATCTAACTAGGCTTCTTGAAGCCCACGTACGAAGTCGCAGGAAAAGCTACTAGGACACGACGCGTACAACACTCGGAAAATATTCGTTATCCGGACAAAATTAAGTAAGTATTAGTAAGTAAGTAAGTCAGTAAGTAAGATTGATCATTAATTAAGATAATTAATTGATACTAAATTAAGATAAATAATTCACGTTAGGTACCTAGCATTATGTTTTGGTAAATTGACGTCCTCAATGATCAATCTTACTTACTGACTTACTTACTAATACTTACTAGGTACCTACCTATCGTGCTTACTTCCTATTTATTTATATTACTTTGTGTGTTTGTCCTCTCATAATGTCTTAACGGATAAAATTTAGTATGCTAATAGGACCTGGAATAGATAATAGGATACCTTTTATCACGTAAAAATTAACGGTTCCTGTGGGATAATAAGTCAATGACGCGGGTGCAACCGCGCGACGCTGCTAGCCGTTACCTATCTAATAGCAATGTCAAAAGTCACGGTGATTATGAGGCCGTGGTCTAGTTCAAGGAAAACAACACAAAAACCATCATTTTATCATTATTATAATATATAACTATAACATTACTGCTAGGTAAGTATGTACCTAATTAATTAAATACATAATGTTTTTAGTTTGAATGTTTCCAATAATTCATACGGTACGTTATTGTGTTTCTTTTTGGTGTACATTATAGAGTTTTCTATTCCATTGTACGATAATAAGCAATATTTTCTAAAGGTCTCTGTGCTAATTTGCATGGTTATGTATACCGGCCTCCACAAGCGGCGTAGAGTTGAGCCGCCGCAGCGCCATGACCGTCATGCCACAGCGCCATGGCCGCCATGCCACAGCGCCATGGCCGCCATGCCACAGCGCCATGGCTGCCATGCCACAACACCATGACGTGAGCTGGCTATGAGCTGACAGCGAAAAGTTATCGTTAACATTGTATACAATAGATATCGATATAAACTTTACTTATCGCAAATCACTGCCATGTTTTAGAAAGATTTATAATTCGGAGTCGAAATAAAAATCAAGGCGATTTATATTCACACAAGATGTTGTGTTTATTAACTATTTTGAGCACAATTTTACAGATGTTATTACATGAAAAGTATCGGGGTGGGTGTGTTCCGATCCGGAACAAGAGCCGCGGCAGTCGACGACGGCGGCAGGAGACTGCCCCGGGACATCGCCCGGGACATCAAATTACGCGTCACGTTGTTTGTCCTCGATGGACTCCTAAACTACTAAACCGATTTTGATCAAATTTTCACACCGTGTGCAGTTTGATCTAACTTGAAAGATAGGATAGCTTATATCTCAATTTATAGTCGCAATAACAAAAACCTTAGCCACAGCAACGCGTGGCCGTGTCTGCTAGTACAGTATAAATGTGTATAGTTTGGTCAGTCTGTTCTGGGTAATCTCTGAACGTCTCTCTGGACCGATTTGACTTTTAGTGTAAATAAACAACACGAATGGAACCGCGGTCCTTGGAACACAGCTGGTAATGCCTCATTCTTTTGTTAAGTTTTGTCAGTGGAATATAACCGTCTTACCACAAAAGTTTAGACTGGAGTTAAACTTATGTTTCAAAATTTTCGTTCCACAAAATCGACGTACGAGGCTACGAACGAAAAGCGAGGCTTAAAGGTCGATTTGTGGAGAAAATTTGTATAGAATCATCTGTTCAACTTTAAATTTAAATCTTTTGTGGTAAGACGGCTTGTGTTAAGGCAAAACTCTATTTTAGGCTAATATATTGTAGGTACGTACATTGTGATTATAAGTTACATAAGAAGTTCTTAAACTTTCGCGAACAGAAAACATTATTAACTAGTCTTCTCGTGACCACGGTCGATGTAACTCGGCCGGAACGTCGAAGTTCCTATGTCAGAATTATTTATTTAGATAGTTTGCGCGCGTATTAGACCCGTTTATAGCTAGTTAAAAGTTGCATAAATCCCATTCTAGTATCCAAAGGAGTATTACCTAACGGAACTTGTTAAATTACCTCAATGTTAACCAGCAGAAGGGCAGTCGAAGCGGATCTTTGCTCCTGTGCTTACGCCGTAAAAGAACTGTAAATAGTTGATGGAACCGAGGTCCGCGTCGGCGCGAGATAGTAGTGGAGAGCTGTCGCCCTCCTTGCCGAACTGCAGAGTGCCTGAATACAGGATTTGTGCGCTATTAGAGCAAGACAAACAAAATGCAGTCGAATTGAGGATCCTTTTTGAAGTAGGTTATTGGAAGTATGGCTTCGTTTGTACTTTACGGCTGCTCTACGCTAAGTATACGGTGGTGCACACTACTGCCACAGTGTTAAAACTATTACCTTTATACTACACTCTACCTACACGCTCCATCCACATTCTACTTCCATTATCTCTCTCTACTACAACTTACTCTACATGTAAACCCGGCTTCTCTAGAGACGTGTCTGTAAACACAATCTAAGAAGAGATGCAACTTACCGTTGTCTATTCTGACGTAGAAGAACCTGAAGTGAGTAGCGGAGAGTATGCCGGGAGTGGGTTTGTATAATACATGAATGAAGCGACCATTAATGTATTTGCCTGAAATCGTGCGTTGATTATGGTCCCGTCCAATCCCTGTTGAAATTAAACAATAGGTAAACATTATTAATTGGTTTCCAATCGAATTCTAATTGTTTTTAAGTGGTGACAGCTTAGTGGGAGATATCTATGTAGATAGGGAGATATAGGAAAACCATACGTACCTACCTACTCGTGCGTTATTATCATTCGCTTTTCAGTGAAGAAACACCGTGAGGAAACTCCATGGAATGTTATCCTCCGATCCGGACCGCACCCCGTGGTGGATTATAGGTCATCCTACTGACCAAAGTGTAGCGAGACCTGTGCCCAGCAGTGGGCGGATGTGGGTTGTGTATTATTTGAGTGAGTGTAATTATGGTTTTAGTTCTAGAAATGTTGTTATAGAGCATAATGAGGTAGTTAGATAGTTAGGTCTGTACATAATATACCTATGCAATGTATGATTTTATAATATGCGTCCGATTCGTGTGCTTCATCCATCAGCATGATAGCCACAGCTTCCTCCGCCTGCACCCCGACGCGCGCCTCGAGGTGCGCGAGGCGTCCGGCGGCGTCCCTCCGCAGCGCGACGTGGTCGAGCGACTGGAGCGAGTAGTACGGAGAGGTAGAGTTGCTATTCACTAACACCTCCTTACAAGGCAACTCTGGAAACAAAGTCACGCCGCAGTATTTATTATTTTACTTTTGATACCAATTTCTGTTTTAATGATTCATATTCTATAATAAATAACCCGTAGAGGTTATTTATTATACCTACATAGAGCATTATTTTTGTACATTAACTAGCTGTGCTCCGCGTCGTTACCCACTGTTTTCGGGATAATAAGTGGTCTATGTGTTAATCCAGGGTGTTGGCTATCTCCATATTAAATTTCATCAAAATCAATCCAGCCGTTTGAGCGTGAAGAACTAACAAACACATAAACAAACAAACTTTCGCATTTATAATATTAGAAAGATACTACATTAGATGATCGAAGCTACAATTCCAGTAAATTGTATTGTAAAGGTATATGCATGTTGCAAGCACGTCGGCAACTTGGCACCATCAATTTACAGACAAGGTACGATTCAGTAAAGTGGTGGATGCTTTACTGAAACTTCCTGGGAGTTTTGACACGAAATTATGTAGCTGTACCTAAGTAAACCCGAAATTATTACGTATATTTTTTATGGGTTGATATAATTTGCTCACACGTGTGCACGCTAACGAACACTCAATGACTCATGTGTTACCAGTATAAGGCTTGGATATGCGAATAAACAAATACAATATCAATAACTTCCCGCAACTCTCAACGCATTACGAGTAAGTACCTCCAAAAATCCGGAACACAAGTTAGGAAGCTGCGGGCGGAGAGCTATGTACATTTGTACAAGAGACACCACGTGCGCTCCTTGCCTTCCACAGTCTCGTCATCGGGAAACACTCCACTTGAACTTAAAATTATAGTAATAGTAGTATGTAGTATGTAGTATGTAACTTATTAGTTAACTTGAAATTGTATGGAATGAGAGCAGCGCCACCTAGTGACTGACTGACTGACGTTAGATGGCGCTGCTCTTATTCCATACAATTTCAAGTTTACGCCAAACGGACCGAGCGCGTAAATAAATTGTCAAAACTCACACTGATGACCGAGTGGAATTTTAATGTGTCTTTTTTAGGGATCCGTCCGTACCAACGAAGAGTTTTACATAATTTATTATTGGAACTCCAAGACTCCCTGATGTTCAGAGCATATCCGTGGTTGTAAGCCACTTTGCCTCAAAGCTTACGATCGCGTACTACTGTTAGATACAATGCAATATAGTCTTATTAGGGTTGGTGGCATACGACCACGTCTGTGATATTGTTGTAATGATTATAATTCTAAATTTAATCTTAATATTATATATAAATTACTCGCCACGTTGTTTGTTCGCAATGAACTCCTAAACTACTTAACCGATTTTAATGAAATTTTCACACCGTGTGCAGTTTGATCTAACTTGAAAGATAGGATAGCTTTCATGTCAATTTATAGTTGCAATAAAAAAAACCTTAGCCACAGCAACGCGTGGCCGTGTCTGCTAGTTAGGTATATATAAAATAATTAAACTCTAAGCTCCTGCGCTATGCTCGGCAGTAAACTCTACGTTAAATATGGCACCCATGACGTAAGGCATTGCTTTATCCTCTCGGTGCATAATCTACAATTACTAACTGCGTGCAGTCAATGAAGTACACCTACTGGACCCTAAATACATAAGTCATGTCTCACGCTTTGCCAGTTTTTCTACAGATTGATTCTTCGTAAGTGGAAGCATAATAATTAACTTTTTAACTATTAAAGCTCTGGTGCGACTACAATAGTTACAGTGTGCAAGCGAGCGCTTACCACCGGGTGGACGACCAGCTCGAGTAGTTGAAAAGAAAACGATTAGGTACCTAGTAAGTATGTAGAAGCGGTGGTAGCCTAGTGGGAGAACGTTCACCTGCCAAAACGGAGGTGGCTAGTTCAAATCCCAGTCCGTGCACGTACCAATGTGTTTCTTTGTTACATAATATGTAGGTACGTAATTATCATTCGGTTTTCGGTAAAGGAAAACATCGTGAGGAAACCAACATGCCCGAGAATTATTTCGGAGGCGTGTATCCACCAATCCGGATTAGGCCCCCGTGGTGGATTATGGCCTAACCCTCTTCACGAAAGTGCGGGGCGTATAATCTGTTCAGCTGCATATCGTGGGTACGCCCAGTCATTTCATATACACACAGGTCATATTTTTGTAAAATTACGCTGCGAGTTATCGATATGCGATAAAAACTAGAACCACAAAGTGAAATAATATATAATACTAGCTGCGCCCCGCGGTTTCACCCGCATTTGGATAATATACAATAATATATCTTTATGAATTGTAGCCTATGTGTTATTCTGATATGTAAGGTATATTATTGTGAAGTTTCATCAAAATCCATTCAGTAGTTTTTGCGTGAAAGAGTAACATCCATCCATCCATCCATCCATACTCACAAACTTTCGCGCTTATAATATTAGTAGGATAGGTAGGTACTAGGGCTTTCAATCAATTCTGGTGTCAATCACTATCGCTTGACGAAATTTTTCTGTTAGGTACCCTAGGGCTTTCAATCTCGAGACATGGCGCCGTCCCGGGACCAAAAAATCGAGACACGGTGCGGTCTCGAAAATCCCGGGAAAAACGAGACTTTCGAGACCGTTTCCGAAGTAGGTTTCCACACTTATAGCCTGACTGTATAGCCCATAAAACATGGTATTTTACTTGGCACTTGAAAGACAACGCATGGATAGAGTAGTTTCTCTCTTTGGTCGGTAATATTCAGCTTACTTCTACCTAATTAAAACGGATTCTGGTAATTATGAGCACGATAATTAGAAGCAGGCTAAGCAATTATAGAAGTACATGATATTTTAGCCTGTGTCATCCATCTAGCTTAATAAACCATTTAATCAAACAGCTAGGCAAATGACTTGGATTTGTCGCACGCATTCAACTAGTTTAATCAGTCGTTTAATTAACAGCCTAGCCTTTTCACTAAACGACGCCGTTTAACTAGCTTCCTGAATGGTATTCAGCCATTCAATCAATCAGCTCGGCAAATATCTCGGTACGATAACGATTAATTATTTCCCTGACCAAGTCATTTAAGTTTAGTTAGTTCCATTTTCTAACACCTATCACTGAAACGCGCTCACTGTCAATATGGCGCCAACAAGTAATATTTGTGTAGGTACTACATAGATCTCAGTTTTTGATTACCTTCATAATTACCAATTAACAATACAGTTTATAAAAAAAAACGATTTCTTATGTCAGATATTTCATCATTTTCGTTTAAATGGTGTTGGTAGGGCTACTACAACCATAGAGTTATTCTATGAATGGCCTTAGCATCAGCAAGCTGTTCATTAAATCTTATATACTAAGACTCTACGGCTGAATTTAATCCACGAAGTTGAACGGCAACGTTTAGTAATAATGATAGGCTTGGACGGCTCATTCATCTAGTGTGTTGCGACATATCCAAGCCATTTGCCTAGCTGTTCGATTGAATGGCTGACTATAATTCAGGAATCTAGTTGATCGGTTCCCTATTGTAAAAAGTCTAAGCGGTGAATCGAACGCCTTGGCTGCGATAGATACCTACATATTATTATATTTTCATTTATCTGTTGGCAAATAAATCGCAGTTATTACTCACAATATCAATAATTAATATAATCTACTACATAATGCTTAGAATTCACTTTATTTGGTGTTGTTGTTGTCACGCCCATTGATGGTACCTAACTAGATGAAAATGAGGGTTGATTTAGTAGCATTTTGTGCTCGTAACGAGTTTTTAGTACTGTCAAAGTAAGTCTCGAAAGTCTCGAAATTCCCGGGACTGTAAACCTAAAAGTCTCGAGTCTCGAAAATGCCAAAAATCGTCGAGAATCTCGAAATTTTCGAGACCGAGATTCCCGGGATGAAAGCTAAGGTACTATGCAAACGACTGGATCCACATGCGATATACCTACTGTTGTAAAATATTTCCTGTTAGCATCCGGTTTAGCACCGACCTGATTTTTTATCAAATTGAAGAATACCATAAATCAAGTTGTAATATTAGAACGATAAACACCATGTTTACTGAAAATTTACGACATTGGTTGAATGTGATTATAAAAAAGGAAATTAAAATGAAAAGCGCACGAGTGGCGGCCGCCATGACGGAAAAAGGTAAGAGAACAGAAGGACGACAAAAAGGAAAAAAAAAACAAAAGAAGGAGATAAACAAGCGAGACTGGAAGAAAACCCACAAGCTGGTAGTGGGTGGTACCTAATATCTGGTGAATACCTATCGTCGAGGGACAGTGACGACACGGCCAAGGGTAAGAGTTTATAACATACCTTACTTTATAATTAACTAGCTGAGACCCGCAACTTCGTTCGCATCCATACTAATATTATAAATCTGAAAGTAACTCTGTTTATCTGTTTATCTGTTTATCTGTTTATCTGTATATCTGTTTGTCTGTTTGTTTGTTACCTTTTCACGGCTAAACGGCTGAACCGATTTCGATGAAATTTGGTATAGGGGTAGATTGGACCTATGAGACGGACATAGGCTATCTTTTGTCTCAAAAAACAATCTCGAAGGGGATGAAATAGGGGTTGAAAGTTTGTATGGGGAATCCATAATTCTTCAAGTTGGGATCTGAAAATTCTTATTTAGGCTTTTGGTAAGAAATAAATAAAAACGGGTTTCCGCCTTTTTGCTAAATCATCCCTAAAGGGGGAAAAGCAAGGGGGTTGACATTATGAGGTATTCTTTAGATGCACCCCCAACTGACCACAAATAAACGGCTGAACGGATCGTAATTTAAAGGGGGAGAGTGCGAAGGGAGGAGAGGGGGAGAGTGCGGGGGAGGGGAGGGGGAGAGTGGGGGGGAAAGGGGGAGAGTAGGGGGAAAAGGGGAGAGTGGGGGGAAAAGGGGAGTCGATGGTAGAGTGTGGGGAAAAGGGGAGAGTGGGGGGAAAAGGGGAGTAGATGGTAGAGTAGAGGGAAAGAGGGTAGAGTGGGGGAAAAAGAGGAGAGAGTGGGAGGAGAAAGAGGGGAGAGTGGGGGGAAAAAGAGAGGAGAGTGGGGGAGAAAGAGGGGAGAGTGGGGAGAAAGAGAGGAGAGTGGGGGGAGAAATAGAGTAGTGAGGTGAGGAATAGGGGAGAGTGGGGTGAGAAAGAGAGGAGAGTGGGGTGAGGAATAGGGGAGAGTGGGGTGAGAAATAGGGGAGAGTGGGGTGAGAAATAGGGGAGAGTGGGGTGAGAAAGAAGGGAGAGTGGGGTGAGAAAGAGGGGAGAGTGGGGTGAGAAAGAGGGCAGAGTAGGGTGAGAAAGAGGGGAAAGTGGGGTGAGAAAGAATGGGGGTTGGGGAGAAAAAGGGGAGAGTGGGGAGAGAAAGACACGAGAGTGGAGGAAGAAAGAGGGGAGAGTGGGGAGAAAAAGGGGAGAGTGGGGAGAGAAAGACACGAGAGTGGAGGGAGAAAGAGGGGAGAGTGGGGTGAGAAATAGGGGAAAGTGGGGTGAGAAAGAGGGGAGAGTGGGGTGAGAAATAGGGGAGAGTGGGGTGAGAAAGAGAGGAGAGTGGGGTGAGAAACAGGGGAGAGTGGGGTGAGAAAGAGGGGAGAGTGGGGTGAGAAAGAGGGGAGAGTGGGGTGAGAAAGAGGGGAGGGTGGGGAGAAAAAGGGGAGAGTGGGGAGAGAAAGACACGAGAGTGGAGGGAGAAAGAGGGGAGAGTGGGGTGAGAAATAGGGGAGAGTAGGGTGAGAAAGAGGGGAGAGTGGGGTGAGAAAGAGGGGAGAGTGGGGTGAGAAAGAGGGGAGAGTGGGGTGAGAAAGAGGGGAGAGTGGGGTGAGAAAGAGGGGAGGGTGGGGAGAGAAAGACACGAGAGTGGGGAGAGAAAGACACGAGAGTGGAGGGAGAAAGAGGGGAGAGTGGGGTGAGAAATAGGGGAGAGTAGGGTGAGAAAGAGGGGAGAGTGGGGTGAGAAAGAGGGGAGAGTGGGGTGAGAAAGAGGGGAAAGTGGGGTGAGAAAGAGGGGAGGGTGGAGAGAAAAAGGGGAGAGTGGGGAGAAAAAGACAGGAGAGTGGAGGGAGAAAGAGGGGAGAACGGGGAGAGAAAGAAGGGATCGTGGGAGGTAAAAAGAGGAGAGTGGGGGAGAAAGAAGGAGGGGAGAGTGGGGGAGAAAGAGGTGAAAGTGGGGGGAGAAAGAGGGGTGAGTGGGGTGAGAAAGAGAGTAGAGTGGGGAGAGAGGGGAGAGTGGAGGGAGAAAGAGGGGAGAGTGGGGGTAGAATGAGGGGAGAGTTGGGGGAAATAGGGGAGAGTGGGGGGAGAAAGAGAGATTGAGTGCGAAATATATAGAAATAGAGGGAGAGGGAGTGAGCGAAGGAGGGAAAGGGAGAGATATAGACTGAGAGGATGAGGGAAATAAATATAATGGATGAGATGGACAGGGAGAGAGAAGGCGAGAGATTGAGAGTGGAGAGGGATATTAATGATAGAAAGATAGGGAAAGATATAGAGATATAAGGAGAGGGAAAGAGATAGAGGTAGAGGAAGAGAAATAGAAATAGCGAAAGAAGGAGAAAGATAGAAAGAGAGCCAGAGAGGGAGAAAGATAGAGGAAAAGGGAGAGAGAAAGAGACAGATATATTCTTACCTAGCTGTACCCACGACATCAATTGATTTTTTAAACAGTTTACATGTTATATAAAAATGCGAACGAAGTTGCGGGTATCAGCTAGTTTTTATATAAAATGTAAACTGTTTAGAAAATCAATTAATGGCGCGGGGAACAGCTAGGTAAGAATATATCTGTCTCTTTCTCTATCCCTTTTCCTCTATCTTTCTCCCTCTCTAGCTCTCTTTCTATCTTTCTACCTCTTTCGCTCTTTCTATCTCTCTTCCTTTACCTCTATCTCTTTCCCTCTCCTTATATCTCTATAATTATCTTTCCCTATCTTTCTATCATTAATTTCTTTCTCCACTCTCAATCTCCCGCCTTCTCTGTCCCTGTCCATCTCATCCATTATATTTACTTCCCTACCCTCTCCGTCTATATCTCTCCCTTTCCCTTCTTTAGCTCACTCCCTCTCCCTCTATTTCTATATATATTATTTCGCACTCAATCTCTCTTTCGCCCCCTCCTCTCTCTCCCCCACTCTCCCCTCTTCCCCCCTCTCACCTATTACCCCCTCTCCCCTTCTTCTACCCCCACTCTCCCCTCTTTCACCCCCACTCTCCACTCTTTCTCCCCCCACTCTACCCTCTTTCTCACCCCACTCTCTCCTCTTTCTTCCCCCACTCTCCCCTCTTTCTCACCCCACTCTCCCCTCTTTCTCACCCCACTCTCTCCTATTTCTCACCACACTCTCCCCTCTTTCTCACCCCATCCTCCCCTCTTTCTCCCCACACTCTCCCCTCACTCTACCCTCATTCTCCCCGCTCTCCCCTCTCTTTCTCACCCCACTCTCCCCTCTTTCTGCCCCCACCCCCCCCCCCCACTATCCCTCTTTCTCCCCCCACTCTCCCCTTTTTCTCCCCCCACTCTCCCCTTTTTCTCCCTCCACTCTTTCTTCCCGCTCTCCCCTCACTCTACCATCTACTCCCTCTTTCCCCCCACTCTCCCCCCTCTACTCCCATCGCACTCTTCCCCTTTAATTACTTGCCAATTTAAATTACGATCCGTTCAGCCGTTTATTGTGGTCCGTAGGGGGTGCATCTAAAAAATACCTCATAATTTCCCCCTGCTTTTCCCCCTTTAGGGATGATTTCGCAAAAAAGCTGAAACCCGTATTTATTTATTTCTAACCAAAAGCCTAAATAAGAATTTTCAGATCCCTAACTTGAGGAATTATGGATTCCCCATACAAACTTTCAACCCCTATTTCATCCCCTTCGAGATTATTTTTTGACACAAAAGATAGCCTATGTCCGTCTCATAGGTCCAACCTACCCCTATACCAAATTTCATCGAAATCGGTTCAGCCGTTTAGCCGTGAAAAGGTAACAAACAAACAAACAAACAGAGTTACTTTCAGATTTATAATATTAGTATGGACTAGCTGACCCGACAGACGTTGTCCTGTCATTGTCTCTATGGGAAAAAGCTTCCTCTCCTATATCTATCTCTATCCCTCGCACTCTATCTCTCTTCCTCTCCCCCTGACCCACCTGGGAAGCTGTAAACTGAGTGACAGCAGCTGTCAACTGTACAACCCGATTTTATCAGATATATTTTTCCCAGTTGCAAAGTGTTTCCCGTGGTAACGAGATAAATAGTATCCTATATCCTTCTCCTGGTTCTCAGCTACCTTCCTACCAATTTTCAGCCAAATCGGTTCAGCCGTTCTTGAGTCGTGTAACTAACACGACTTTCTTTTATTAATATTGTTATTAATTAAGATTAAATCTTCTTGTAATGTAGACTGTAACTGGCATAATTTATTTTATATTCATACCTAGTCGTAGGTCACTCAATCAAAATATAAAATTAACACAACCAATATCGTTTTTCTATAATAATTTACACCATAATACACACAGACATTAGACTATGATAGCATGAACAGGTTCTTCGATAGATAGTAAGCGCAACTAAGCGACACCAACTCTCGCTGTAGGGTTCTCATAGTAACCCGCTCCCCCTGGCTCCACCCTGCAGTGCTGGGAGCGTTGTTGTCGGACGCTGCAAGCCTGCAGCCTGCGCCGCGGTCACCAGTCGCGGGTGCGTAGGTACATAGCATGAGATCACGCTCAGCTCGGTGTCAAGTGTCGAGTCTCTGTTGTTACAGTACTGATTATCTTCATGCGTGGAAACAGTGACCAGCTATATACAGTACCTATCCGTTGTTAAAAACAGGCTCAAGGTCGACGCTCGCGGTTATTGTAACGAATATTTGCGATTTGTTCGAATGTGTGTAAAAAAGTTTAGGTTACTCAACAACGTCACAGTATTCACAGTTCTCAGACTAGGTAGGGATACGGTTTAGGATTCGCACTAAACCTCAAAAAAATGGGTGCGAAGTTTGACAGGTGTATTGGCGTACTTGCCAGTGCTGCCACGGACACGCGGCGCGGCGTAGTGTCGAGCCGGTGGCGTAATGTCGAGCCGCCACAGCGCCCCATGGCGTGAGCTTCAATGAGCCAACAGCGAAGGGTTATCGTATCATTATATCGATAATGTAGGTATATAGAAATAGCTGTTCAGTTGCTTTGTCAGCCACGTGCATAGAATATCGATCTAAGCGTTACTTATTGCAAAGACTGCCATGTTTTAGAAGGATTTATTTCGAAGTCGAAATAAAAATCAAATGGTTAAGGTACCTACCTATTTATACAACTTGTTTTTTATTTATTTTGGCTACAATTACAGTTATTGTCATTAGATGAAAAGTATTACACAATACCTAATGAAAACTTAATAACAATTACATACCTACTAAACCAATGGTACCTATTAAGTCTACCCCTCCCCCATTATGTTAACTGAATTCGATAATAAAATGTATATTGTTGTTTGTATCATTTTCTAGCACGAAGAAACTAGATAAAATTTAAAAGGTACTAGATAAAATTTAAAAGGTTTTTATTGAGTTGTGGTGCGGTAGTGCCGGCGCTGGTCTGTTGCGGTGCGGGCCGAGGTTTGGAACCCGGCGCCTGGGGCTCGCGCTCCGCCCCCACCGCTCGCCGCTAGTGCTGCAGACGAGTGCGCAGGATGTTCCGGCCGAGGTTCTCGTTTCATGCGCGGCGGAGTTCTCAGCCGGGGGCGGGGGTGCTCCACTGCGGAACAAGAGCCGGCAGCGGACGGAGGCGGCAAGAGACAGCCGCCCCGGGGCATCTGGAACGCACAGGCACACCGAACATTCAACACAAGTTTATAATAAAGTTTTTCTGTTTGTTCCGACTAATCTCTGAAACTGCTAGGCCGATTGTGACGGGGCTTTGACTGGCATCATAGCTGATGTTATAAGAGTAACTTAGATTAATTTTACGTCAGGTTTGAGAACGCGCCCTAAACATTTGAGGCATGTAGAATAATTCGGGGAATAATAAAAAATAGGGGGTTATGACGTCTTATTGCGTTCCAATTGAGGACCTAAACAGAATCGTTTCACTTTAAATAATAGTAATACATGGCTTTCGATATCATTTAGGCAGGCGTCAATCCCATTAGATTTAAAATCAACTTAAATTGAGGATTATAAATAGGCAATTAAATCGCACTCTTACAAGTCAAACAGCTAATTCTCGTTAACAAAGACAATCATAAAAATATAAAGTATGATACATTAAATTAAACCTTAGTACCTCAATGCTAAGCAGCAGGGCAGTCGTGACGGATCGTGGCTTCTGTCCTCCCGATGTAATAGTACTGTATGTATTTGAGGGATTTGAGGCGCGCGTCGTCGTCATGGGATATCTGCAGCGGAGTGCTGCCCTCCTTGCCGAACTGCAGTCTGCCTGATAATGATTTTCGTACGCTATTAGAGCAAGACAAACCCAAAAATGCCATAGACGTAGCATCAGAAATAGACTTGACAGAAGCGTATTACCGAAAGGGACGCAACTTGGCTGCAATTTATGAATCGAATAAAATTAATACACGTGAATATAAGTGTAGTTCTAATCATTTGTGCAACATTTTGAAATGTCTAGATTGGTTTGCATCTGCAGCACAGCAATAAATTAGTGCATACGCCGACAAAGACAGAACATCATCGTACTATCCTACTTACTGCTTTGTCTATCTGAGGACAAGAGGTTACGAATAAGTTGTTCGTAGCCTAGAGACGTGTCTGTAAACACAATCTAAGAGGAGATGCAGCTTACCGTTGTCTATTCTGACGTAGAAGAATCTGAACTCAGTAGCGGAGAGTATGTCGGGAGTGGGGACGCGTCGACGTGTGATCAAACTAGTATAGTTGAACTTGTCTAAATCCGTGACTTGGTTAGAACTCCATCCTATATCTATTGAAAATAAACAATAAACATACATTTATACATAATATAAACACTATATTATGAACACAATCGGTATTACCACAAAAGATTAGACCAGAGTTAAACAGATAATATGAGTCTTGGTAAATATTTTCTCCACAAATCGACGTCCCACCCTCGCTTTTTCAATAACAAATTCACAATAAAATAATTAGGAATGCCGGGATTTAGTAAGAAAACGCGAGTGATAGACGTCGATTTTATCGAAAGAAATTTTATATACCTCTGTTGAAATCTGGTCTAATTTTTTGTGGTAATACCGAATTTGTCACATGAATACGCGCCGTATATTAACATACATACATACCTAAGCTATATAGAATATCAGAGGCCAGTGCACTTTCTTTATTCATCAGTCGGATACCCACGTATCCGTCCGCGTATACCCCGACGCGCGTCTCGAAGTGCGCGAGGCGTCCGGCGGAGTCCCTCCGCAGCGCGGAGTGGGCGAGCGACTGCATCGACTGGGACGGAGACGCGATACTGCTGTTCAGAAACACCTCCTTACAAGGCAACTCTGCAAAAAAAGTCACGCTTTAGATAAGTAGGTAGTACCTAGTATATTTTTATTCTTTATTGAAATAATTCAAACATATAGGTACAGGTTAAATCTACATAGCTGTAATCCCAGCTGTAGTGCGAGCTCGAGCCTCGATCGACAAAGTTTTCCGGGAGAAAGGATTCGATACGATAACTGTCAAATTTGTTTTAGATTTGGATCAGTGTGCTTAGTGCGAGTTTTGACAATTTATTTACGCGCTCGGTCCGTTTGTCGTAAACTTGAAATTGTATGGAATAATAGCAGTGCCATCTAGTGACTGATTCACTGACGCTAGATGGAAATAAATTGACAAAACTCGCACTAGGCACACTGAGTGCCTAGTGCGAGTTTTGTCAATTTATTTACGCGCAAATATTTTCAATTTATTTACTTATTTACGCGTAAATAAATTGTCAAAACTCGCACTAGGCACACGGAACCTCTATCGAAAAAGCGTTCGATATGGACCTACGTTTCGATATTACGTTAACTGTAGGTATCTCAAATTAGTCATCTAACAGAATATGACATTTATTTCAAGATCCAGGGAAGAAAAGAGACAGTGTAAACAAATAGACAAAGGAGTAAGTAGGATAGTTAGTACGATGATGTTTTGTCTTTATCGGCGTATGCACGAATTTTTTGCTTGGCTGCAGAAACAAACCAATCTTGATAGGTATTTTAGAATGTCGCGCGAATGATTGGAGCAACACCTAAATAACGTGTATTAAATTTATCCAATTTATAGGGGTTGTAGCCGAGTGTCCTTTTTGGGTATACGCTTTTGTCAAGTCCATTTCTGATACTAGGTTCATGGTAGCTAAGTACTTAAAGCAAATTGTTCAACTCACCAGGGATTGTGTCATTGTGCACTGCCATCTTAATAGTACCGTTCAATTTTTGGGTAATTCTTTCTTCTAAACTCGTCATGGACGCGTCCAATCTTTCAGTGATGTTCTTCAGAGATGCATCCATTGCTACTCTCAAATTTTCAGTCCATGTCTCGTCAATTTTGTTTTTTAATGACATCATTTGTTGATCTACATATGGTAGGACCTTATCATATATTTTCATTTCTAAATCGTGTAACACTTTATTCAGCTTTATTTGTAAGCTCGTTTCATTTTCATTCGCACCTATATTATATTCATTGTTTATAATTCCGAACACAACACTAATTAAGCTTAATTTTATAAATAAATGGCAAATAAAATACATTATTGACGCGACCGTCGACTTGTTTTGCAAAGATAATATAGCAGTATGAGTAATATGAGCTGAGAGCCGTCACATTATATGACGGCTCTCAGCTATATTTAGATGCTGGTTATACCTGGGTCAGGACCAAATTCTTTGCAGGGTTGCACAACGGAAATCACAACGGAAAATGTCAGAACGGAAAATTATGTAGCACACTGGAATCATAAAGGTGTGTGTACACATAGTTGAGGTTGTCTACCGCCGATACAGTGACTGTAAGTAGGCGAAAATAGTTCCCTTTTAGTAGCGTAATAAAACAGTATAGTCAAAAATAATATGGTATATTATGTAGGTACATTGTACATAGTAGGTATGTTAGTCTGTAGTGTAGGTAGGTATAATTATGATATCAGTCTTAAGATAAAAATATTTTTAGTAGCCACTAACTGCTATTCTGAGATCTAACATAATTCTTCAGGTTAGGTTATTAAAAGGACTAAAAATAAAATTTAAGTAGGTAAGCAAATATTTATTATCACAAAAACACAAGTAAGTATATCAAAATACAAGTTAAAATGAGATCTAAAAAAAACACGATGTAATAGCAAATAAAAATTAAAGTTTAAAGTAAACTTTTCATATCAACTATTATTATTATACACCGTTTTTGCTTTTGCCGCGTTCTTTTGTTTCATTGCTTCCAATTTTTCAGGATTTTGTTGTTTTAGTTTTTTACGGTATTTTTGTCATCTTTCTGCAGAAGATAAAGGCATCTGAAAAAAAAAGTTAATTATTCAATTTATTAAACCACTATTTACTTAAATTCTTATTCGTGTTGATGAGTGGGGGAACACTATATTATTCCAAGACCTTTTTTTAAGTCTGCAATTTTCGGACCACGCACGCGACGCATAAAGCTCGTCGAAAAATTGTATGGTCTACGCGTATGAATTTACGGACACAAGAATATGTTATCAGAATAATGTATACATACCTTTAGAAATTTCCGTTGTGACACGTAGCACAATTCGTGTCACTCGTCGCACAATGGAATAGAAATACTTCACGACTTTACCTAAAATGCTTCACATAGGCTAAATTAAACAGAAAAACTAACTATCTTTGGGATATTTCTGAAGTCGAATACATAATAGTTCATTCTTAAACGTTCGTATTTAAAAGATCTTATAGAAATCACTAGAATCTTCAATCAAAGTCACAAAATTTTAACGACCTGTGGTGCACAACAAACATGACAAAAATCTGACAAAAAAACTACATGGCGGAAGTGTGCGAAATTGTCTTGACAGTTCGGAGTCAGTGCTGCCATCATTATAATTTAAAAACCTACCAACATTACGTTGTGGTTTCCCCGTTGGGTCGTCGCACACCTGAAGTAGCACAACGGAGGTTAATTTGAGACATACATAAAATATATGCTAAATTAAAAACTATATAGGTTATTCCATATAATTGAACAGAAATACGTTAGACAATTCAAAAAACAATATATTATGCAATAAATTATAAGTTTAACTGTTTAGTTTTCAAATAAAACCACAATATTTCATGGTTGTCTCATTTGGGACATGCCCATTTTGTATGAAGAGTTTAAAAATATAAAATAAATATTGCAAAATAATTTTGTTGTAGATGTGGGTAGATGGAAATAAATCAGTTGTTAACCGGACTCCTTGTTTGACTGCACGCTACATGGTGACAGCGGTTAAAATAACCAATTCCAAGTTAAAAAGCATATTTTTTCGAATATCTTTTTGTGTTAAATTGTTGTGCAGTGTGTGAATCGTTGTGTTTCATAATGGAACACGCCCGACCACCGCCCGAATTGAGTCTGGAAGGCAGCTCCGTCAGCCGGGCTGACGCGTGGAAGCGTTGGAGAACGCAATTCAATCTATTTTTAAAAGCATCCGGGGTGCATAAAGAAGAAGATGGAGTGCAAGCTAGTCTGTTAATTAACTTAATCGGACCAGAAGGTTTCGATGTTTATCAGACTTTTACATTTGAGGTTGACACTGAGAGAGATGACGTCACCGTGGTGTTGAAAAAATTTGATGAGTATTTCGGCGTCAAAACCAATATAACGCTAGCGAGATACAATTTTTTCACAAGAAATCAAGACACAGGCGAGTCTATCAACCAGTACGTCACCGCGCTGAGACTGTTGACAAAAAGTTGCGAGTTTAAAACCTTGGAGGAAGAACTCATTCGCGACCGTATTGTGTGTGGAACAAATAGTACGGTAGTAAGAGACCGTCTACTGAGAACGGAGGAATTAACCTTAGAAAAGGCTATAAAAATATGTCAGCTGGACGAGTTATCACACGAAAATAGCCGCCTACTGGAGTCGCGCGGTGCGGGCCTGGGGTCGCCGCACGTGGACGCGGTGGGCGTGCGCGGTGGCGGCGGCGGCGGTAGCGCAGCCCGGGGCCGAGGCCGTGCGCGCGCCTGGCGCGGTGCTGGTGGCGGTGGGCGTCGCGGCGGCGCCAACGCCGCTTGTGGTGCCGGAGGCGGCAGCGGGGCGCTGCCCGCTTGTCACAGGTGTGGAGGTCGATGCAGCGCCGCCACTGAGTGCGCTGCTATCTCTGTGCAGTGTTACGTGTGTGAAAATTATGGTCGTTTTGCTAGGATGTGTAAGTTAAAGAAGAGTGTGAAGAAGTTGTACGACATTGGTGTAAATGAAAATCAATCGGACGAGGACTGTGAGTCGTTTTTTATATCTGTTTTGCATAATGTATCTGAGATAAAAGCGTCTCCGGAGGACTGGGCTGAGGTACTACGCGGAGAGCGTGGTTTTGAAAAATTTAAATTAGATTCAGGCGCCGATATTAATGTGTTATCCCATAAGCGTTTCTCACAATTAGGTTATGATTCTAAACTTATTAATACGAATCATAATATTAAACTTCAATCGTATAGCGGTGATTTCATTCCGATCCGAGGCATTTGTAATTTAAAATGGTGGTACAAAAATGTAAAATATGATTTAAAGTTTGCTATCGCTAATATTGATTGTCAAAGCGTGCTGGGACTTCGAGCGTGTTTAACTTTAGGACTGATAAGCAGAGTTCATGATTTACATTTGACGAGCAATGATGATTTATTTAGTGGGCTAGGCTGTTTACCGGGGGAATATCATGTTGTTGTTGATAGGAATGTGGCGCCGGTCGTATGCGCGCCGAGGAAGATACCGCTAGGAATACGCGACCAGTTACAAGACGAACTCAATAGGATGACGCAGTTAGGCGTTATCAGAAAGGTGACTCATCCTACCCCGTGGGTAAATGCGCTTGTGGTAGTCGCTAAGAAAAACGGCAGTTTACGTGTGTGTTTAGATCCAAGGCCTCTGAATAAAGCTATTCAACGTGCACATTTCCAGTTGCCCACGATTAATGAATTAGCCACCAAACTTCATGGCGCTAAAGTATTCTCAGTTCTAGACGCAAATTCAGGATTTTGGTCTGTTAAATTAGATAGCGAGAGCGCCGACCTGTGTACCTTTAATACACCATTCGGACGATATCAATATTTGAGATTACCATTCGGATTGAACTGCGCACCGGAAGTTTTTCATGCCAAGATAAAACAATTGCTAGAAGGCCTTGAGGGGGTCGATTCCTTTATTGATGATATTATCTGTTGGGGGTCTAATAGGCAGGAGCACGACAGACGTTTAAAGGAGCTATTTGCAAGAGCGCGAGAAATAAATTTAAAATTTAATAAAGAAAAGTGTAAAATAGGTGTAAATGAGGTGACATATTTGGGCCATATTTTCAATGAGGACGGGATGAAAGTTGATAGTGAAAAAGTGAGGGCTATAAATAATATGCCGGAGCCTACAGACCGAAAAAGTTTGGAGAGATTTTTGGGGGCAGTTAACTATCTGTCAAAATTTATACCAAATTATTCGGTTCACATTAACCCACTTACAAAGTTATTAAAAAAAGATATTACATGGTGTTGGGAAATCGGACACAAAAATGCATTCGATAAATTAAAAAGTTTGTTATGTGACGCGCCAGTGTTGTCGCTGTACGATGTAGGTACGCCTGTAGTGATGTCAGTGGACGCGAGTAGCGTGGCCCTCGGCGCGGTGCTCATGCAGCAAGGCCGGCCGGTGGAGTATGCCTCGCGAACACTGACGGACACACAAGTCAGATACGCACAGATTGAAAAGGAACTATTAGCGATCGTGTTTGCTTGTGACAAGTTCCACCAATATATTTACGGAAAAAAACAAGTAGTTGTAGAATCCGACCATAAACCACTCGAAAGTATTTTTAAGAAGCCTCTGAACTCGATCCCAGCGCGCTTACAGCGTATGATGTTAAAATTACAAGGATATGATCTAGTGATAACGTATAAACCGGGGAAGCTTATGTACATACCTGACACACTGTCGCGTGCGCCGCTTCCAGATTTATATGAAGACAAAATCAGTAGGTCAATATTAAACCAACTTAAAATGGTCATAGGTAATATACCGATATCGCAGAACAAACTTACTATTGTTAAAAAAGAAACCGCTAAGGACGATACATTAAATCGATTAACTAAATATATCAACGATGGTTGGCCGAATAAATATGATGTACAACATGATTTAAGATATTTTATGTCTATAAGAGACGAACTATATTGTGTAAACGGAGTGATTTTTAAAAATAAACAGGTTTTGATTCCAACCTCTTTGCAAAACGAAATGTTAAAAATTATTCACGACGGCCACTTAGGGATCGATCGCTGTAAAAGACGGGCACGCGAAGTGTTATTTTGGCCGGGTATATCACAAGATATAGAAAAGTATGTGAGAAAATGTAAAGTGTGCCAGGAGAATTCAAACCAACCTAGTAAAGAACCAATGATACCGGTTATCATTCCGCGGTTGCCTTGGAATAAAATCGGGACAGATATATTTGAATATAGAAAGAAAAGCTATTTGATTTTAATTGATTATTACTCAGGTTTTATCGAAACGGGATACCTGCAGGACGTATCTGCAAATTCTGTAATTAATATAATGAAGGAAAATTTTGCTCGATATGGCATTCCAGATACAGTTATAAGTGATAATGGTCCACAATTTACTAGTAGTATTTTTCAAAAGTTTTCAGTTGATTGGGGGTTCGATCATATAACGTCATCTCCTTATTATGCCCAATCGAATGGTAAAAGCGAAAGGGCAGTGCAAACTATAAAGAGAATGTTAAAAAAATCAATTGACAGCCAAACAGATTTCCATCTTAACTTGTTAAGTTACAGAAATACTCCGCGGGAAGGTTTGAATTCACCAGCACAACTCCTGATGGGGCGCAGGTTGAAATGCAGATTACCTGTTCACCCGGATTTATTAAAACGAAATAATTGTGATGATAGAATGCAACATAACATATTAATAGATAAACAAAATAAAAGTAAAATGTATTATGATCATCATAGTAAACTATTGCCCGAGTTAAATGTGGGCGATGACGTCATTATGTTAGAAAACAATAATAAACGGATTCGTGGCACAGTCATAGGAAAGGCATCAACTCCACGCTCGTACATTTTAAAGAATAAGAGAGGTATATATCGCCGTAATCGCCGACATTTAATTAAGACTATGTCTGATAGCGGACATATACAATCCAAACAGGGTAGTACAGATAGAAGCATTGTTATTGTATCAGATGAGGAAGAGATGGACACGTTTCTGTCGGGCGAGGAGGAAGATACTCTGTATGAGCCGAGTAGGGAGGAGCATGACCTCTCACAATATACTCCTCCCTGTACTCGTAATAAAGCGAGAAAATAGACTACATTATTTCGAACTGGTGGTGGGTTTTGTTATATAAGTAGTTTTAGGTACCTAGATTATGCTTAGATATTATATTTAGTTTAATTTGTTATCACTAATGATTCTCAACTATGTAATCAATTCTTATAAGGGGAGATGTTGTAGATGTGGGTAGATGGAAATAAATCAGTTGTTAACCGGACTCCTTGTTTGACTGCACGCTACAAATTTACAATTTTGTTTAAAAAAAATGTTATTCTTCTGAGTAATTGATCTTTAGTAGAACTGATAATGTGTTACCAATTTCACAAAGTATTCACTGATACAATACATTACTTATTTTTAGGTAGAAAGGCTGTGGACAAAATATTATACCAGTTTTTGCAAAGAATTTGGTCCTGACCCACATACTTTACCTACCCTACATATTGGGAAACCTTATCTTCCTAAATATTACGTAGTACCTACTATAGTATATTACTATACTAATATATTACGTCACAGTAATCTACGGAAAACACAGAACCTGTCTGAAGCTACACAGTGCAGTAGGTAGACTTTAGTACCTGGTTACCTACTAGTGGCGGTATGAATACATAAAACTTAGCTCTGAGAGCTATCTTCAGTGTGCACTTGCTCTTTCGTTCTAACTGCAAAACTTACATGATATGATATGGCAAATTAATAAATGACACTCAGCGGTTAAGTGCTATCCGATTATGACACAATTGACACATACAAGACAGTATCTAGTAACCAGTGCTACATCTCAATATCCATTTATTAAATAGCAACGATTTCAATATGTAGATTACATTTCGAGTGTGGATCAGCTGATAGCGCAATTGGTAGCGCTGTTGAGGTTCATTTATTAATACGACCCTAAGTGCTTAAATTGAAAATAGCCCGTAGGCGTGTCGCTTGTATAAAAGGCAATTTACTTTAATTCGCTTAAGCAGTGGTAACAATGAGTTTATCAATGGCTGCTGTGTATATTGCTGCGCTCGTGTTTGCGGAATGCGGGGATGAGACGCACAGCGCTCGTAAGTACCTACTTATAATAATTATAGTAATAATAATTCAGCCTGTAACTGTCCCACTGCTGGGCAAAGGCCTCCCCTCACTTTCGTGAGGAGGACTAGGCCGTAATCCACCACGGGGGCCCGGTCCGGGTTGGTGGATAACATGCCTCCGAAATAATTATCGGGCGTGTTGGTTCTGTTAGGATTGGTCGGTCATATTAGGATTATTGTGTTCTTATTGTTATTTATTTATACTTCTTTTCTTTTCTTTATATTATTATACAGCACCACACACCGCAACATCTCTCTAAAATTCTTATCCATCCAAAGGTTGCCTGTAAGAAATTGCCTAAGCGATAAGGCTGCCCGTTGTACAATATTTACTAGTTGTAATTTTTCTGTTCTGTCTATTATTATGTTTATTGTATGGTGTTAATTAAAAAGTTATTGTACCTATTGTATTGTACAAATACTAATATACTTAATAATAATAATCCTCCTCATGAAAGTGGTGGAGGCCTTTGCCCAGCAGTAGGACAGTTACAGGGTGAATTATTATTCACTTTATTCAAAAACTAGCTGACCCGACAGACATTGTCCTGTCATTGTCTCTAAGGGCAAAAAGCTTCCTCTCCTTCTATATCCATTTCTTTCCCTCGCACTCTATCTCTCTTCCTCTCCCTCTGTCTCTCTCCCTGCCCCAGCTGTTAAACTGAGTGACAGCTGTCAACTGTAGAACACGATTTTATCAGATATATTTTTCCCAGTTTCAATAATTTTCCCGTGGTAACGGGATAAATAGTATCCTATATCGACCTTCTCCTGGTTCTCAGCTACCTTCCTGCCAATTTTCAGCCAAGTCGGTTCAGCCGTTCTTGAGTTATAAAAAGTGTAACTAACCCGACTTTCTTTTATTAATATAGATAGAAGATAGATATTCTCGGGTCTAATAATTAGTAGAGCCGTAGCCAACACAAAGAGGCTCTTTTGATTAAAAGAAATACATACTATTGGATGGGGGATGCAAGGATACATTATTACATAAACATGATTATTATATTTTATATGTATACCTATATATAAATTACATGTCACGTTGTTTGTCCGCTATAGACTCCTAAATTATTTTACCAATTTCAATCAAATTTGCACACCGTGTGCAGTTCAATCTAACTTAACAGATAGGATAGCTTACATCTCAATGTATAGTCGCAATAATAAAAACCTTAGCCACAACAACGCGTGGCCGTGTCTGCTAGTTTTATATGTAACTAGAAGCACCTCGCGGTTTCACCCGCGTTAACTACTATCCCGCGGGAACCATTAATTTTTACGGGATAAAAGGTAGCCTATGTGTACCGGGGATAGCATAGCTTCCCAACAGTGAAAGAATTTTTCAAATCGGTTCAGTAGTTTCGGAGCCTATTCATTACAACCAAACAAACAAAGTTTTCCTCTTTATACTCGTAATATTAGTGTAGATATGTTTTAATTCCTTCTTTCATTTATTTCCAGAGTTACCTTGTAAGGAGGTGTACCTCAACCATAATATTACGGATAATAGCCCGATTTACCCGATACGGAGCGACACCTTTTCGCACTCCGCGCTCCGGAGAGACTCCGCCGGACGCCTCGCGCACTTCGAGACGCGCGTCGCTATAAAAGCGGACGGAGGCGTCTGCATCCGACTGACGAATAAGAGAAACGGACCGTACTCGGATATACCATATTATGACATCTGTACGTAGCTTTAAGCCTTAACGTACAGGGTCGTGGGGGTAGGATTTCAATGGAGAAGACGGGTTACTATTTAGTCATCTGTGATCTCTACCCCGCGGGCGAGGACCGAGTTAAACGGTCCCACTATACTTACTTAAAATAAGAACTATAATGCCACCATACCTAACCGAAATGATTTTGGCACAGATTAAAGGACACCTACCAGGTTTTGGAGCCTGAATTATACCTGACATCAAAAGAGGAGGAGGTTGTCTTTGTAAAAGTTTTACCACAGCAAAGTCAAAGTCAAAGCGTTTATTGTAAATAGGCAATTAAATCGCACTTTTACAAGTTAAACAGCTAATTCCAAAGTGAACCATAAAAACATAAAGTATGATATATTATACAGCTTTCAAGAGCTCTAAGTTTTACGTAACTGGATCTGCTGCTGCCAAGTCTAGGGCAATAATAAGCATTTTATGGTCTTTTAAGTGCAAGTGACAGCTGGATCATAAAGTTTGCGATATTAAACTGCTGTGTATTTATTTTCAACAGGTATCGGATGGAGCGTTAACCAATACACGGATCTATTCAATTACATCAAAAGTTTAGTAAATATCAAACACATTCACACACCCGACATACTTTCCGCTGCCGAGTTCAGGGACTTTTATGTGAAGATAGATAATGGTAAGTTATGGAGACTTGAAGCAACGATTGAAAGTAATTTATTTGCTAAGTGCAGAGCTTGACTTGTAGAATGTAGAATACTACACACTATAAAAATAAATCAAATCAAGATGGCCGCCACCACAAAATGGCGGATTACTTATTTTGTTCACAAATTCCTCAATATCAAATGATACGGGTTGACTGGTAGGACGTACACTATGGCAAGTGACAAATCCAAGATGGCCGCTTTGACTTTAAAAGAAAAACCACAATATTTATCGTTTTTTTTAATTAAATTACTTGTCACATGATATTACTGAATTACTGATGAATTTCTAATAATCGCCCCCAGTTATTTTACAGGAGAACCCTCTTTGTATTTCCTTCTCGGGTGGTCGCTACTCTAGAACCTTTCTTCCCCAATCCCCATCGGTTGTCAGTTCTACGAGCGATGTAGCCTTGATGTGTGTCTTGCTCTAATAGCGCACTAATCCATTATCCAGGCACTCTGCAGTTCGGCAAGGAGGGGGACAGCACTCCGCTGATATCCCACGACGACGCGAGCCTCGGATTAGTAAATTACTTCCAATTATATTACGGCGGGCCGAGCGAGGCGAACATCCGATACGACTGCCCCACATCTGACGACTAAAGGTATGGTTTTATTACTTCGTAATGTAATGTACCTATAAGTAAATACAATATTATTACCTATATTATAATAATCTTGCGAAATAAACCAAAGAGTCGTGTTAGTTACACCATCTATAGCAGCTCAAGAAAGGCTGGAGCGATTTTTATTATATTTGCTTTGTTGGATTTCTCTGTGGTCTCTTCCCAAAGAGTCACACCAGACCCGGTCACAGTGTGACTCGTTGGGATTTTTTCCCCATCGGGTTACACTGTTACACAAGTGCAAGCAAATTGGGAAGTCTTCTATAAAAAGTGGCAACGTGTAACAGTGCTCAACGGGAGAAAAAAACAAGTCCGCCCACCCCGACACAGATAGGTTTTTTATAACTACCTAGTATAATCGTTATTTAAATATAATTATATAATTTGAGTTGACCGAAGCACTTTTTTGAGTCCCACTGTTACTCGTTACTCGCAAAGATGTACTCGCAAAGAAGTACTTTTTGAAAAGAAGTATTCCCAACGTGTAACAGTGTAACTCGATGGGAAAAAACTCCCAACGAGTCACACCAGATCTGGTCACACCCACCTTCTCTGTCCCGAATAGCAGAAAATAAACGGTAAATAGTATGTTATTGTGAGCGAATACGCACGTCACAGAGCTCCGCGAAAAATAAAAAATAAATAGTGTAAAATAGTGCCAACAAAGTGTGTCATACGATTTACAGACTGCAACAAAGAACAAGATACGTGATCAGTGATAAAATTGCAGAAAAGTGTTAGAACTGCGAGAACAAATCAACCTCACATGTAAACATTCTAACCTACAAAATATTGTCAAGCGTCATTAGTGGCAAATCGATAGACTATAGAGTGGATACTGCAGTACCAACATAACAAACAACAAAACAAGTGTTGCCACAGCAAAACAAGTATTCCCACAATAAAACTAGGGTTGCCACAACAAAACAAGTGTTGCTATAGCGAATCAAGTGTTGCCATAAAAATAAAAAATGGATAAAAGTATGGAATTACTATTGGCAAAATTAAACGAAAAGCTAGACGAACAAACAAAAGTTATAACAACTTCAGTAACACAAAATGTCATGGAAGCACTAGATGAAAAGCTTAAAGCGATCACTGAAGAAAATGCCCAACTCAAAAATAAAATAAATGAGCTAGAGTTTAAACTTAAACTCATTGATAAGGAAAAGCGCAAAAATAACCTTGTCTTTTTCGGCATCGAGGAGGGGAAAGCAACAACAGAAGCGGAGCTAGTAGACTACATAAAAGACATTATAATAGAAATGGGAGTACATTTTGAAGTCTTCGAAGTTAATAACCTCTACAGAATCGGTAAAAAAGAACACGATAAAAACCGCCCTGTTGTAGTCTCACTCACAACTACATGGAAAAAACATATGATTCTGCGAAACAGAGCTAACCTACAAGAAGGTATAAATATCAAAGAGGACTACCCTAAAGAAATATTAGAAAAACGCAAACAACTGCAGCTGCAAGTTGAAGAGGAAAAGAAAAAGGGGAATATAGCGTTCATAAAATACGATAAACTCATAATAAAGAAAACATATGAAAGCAACAGAGAAAAGAGGAAAAGAGAGTCTTCAGGATCACCGAAAATACCATCACAAAAGAAAGCCAACGCATCTAATACCCAAAGCTCATCGACCAACTTGAACAACGCCTCCTCTAAAACTGCATCAAAGGAAATAATCAGACCAAATATACTGAACTATGTAGAGCGCGGGAGATCAGCCTCACTATCAAATCTCTCAAAAAACTAATTTGCGACACCCGGATCCAAACAACCCCAACAACCACATCACCAAACACAACACTCATAAATCGCACCCCAAGCCGGCTTGTCACCGTGGGGGAAGAAGACAAACACCCTCCATCCAAATCAAAACAGTATAATTCGAAACACTCAAAAGAAAACCAATCTACAAAAAACAAGCACAAGAAGAATACAATAAAAATAAAACAAGGTAAAAAGAACTCTGAACATATATATGTCAGCACACTGAATACTAGGACACTAAGAACAGAAGAGAGCCTAAAAGAACTAGAAATAGCCATATCTAACTTAAAATGGGACATAATGGGCATCAGCGAGATGAGAAGACCAGGAGAAGGGATAGCAGAGAAGAACGGATATATCATGTTTCATAAAGGTGAACACACCGGACAAAGAGGAGTGGGTTTCCTTATTAAATCTAAATGGAAGAAGAACATTACGGGATTTGAAGGAGTTTCTGACAGAATTGCGGTAGTACATTTAAAATTCCCGGGGTACAAGAAAAACTGGGCCATCTTTCAAATTTACGCCCCAACAGAACAAGCGGAGAGACCAGACATAGAATATTTCTATGAGAGTATCTCGGAAGCAATAAAACTGCATTACAGCAGCAACATAATAATCATGGGCGACTTCAACGCACAGGTTGGAGAAAGGCAAATAGGAGAAGAACCCACAATAGGGAAGTTCGGGAATGGAAAAAGAAGCCAAAATGGACAGAAACTAGTAGAATTCATGATGGAAAATAACCTTATTTTAATGAACTCCTGTTTTTACAAAAACCCTAAAAGCAAATGGACGTGGTCCTCCCCAGGTGCAAAATACAAAACTGAAATTGACTTTATTATAACCAACAAAGCAAGCGCGTTCACAGATACTAACATAGTTAAAAATCTCAACTTTAACACAGACCACCGCATGGTAAGAAGCTGCCTAAGCTTAAATCAAGCCAAAAGATCCAGGAAAAACCTAAACAATAAGAAGCTGCACCAAATATCAGAACACAATCATCCCACTGAACCCCGCAAAATAGAATCACTCACCGAAATTATTACCTCTGACGTAGAAACTGGGACTAAATACAGGAGACTACAAAACAAATTGAAAGAGATGCTAGTCAGCAAACCTAGAAGTAAAGAGAGCTATATAAGCAAAGAAACACTAGAACTACTAGAGGAAAGAAGAACACTAATATCAAATAAAGGGGACAAAGAAAGACGGCAAAAAATTACAAACCTTAGCAAGAAAATCAAAGAAAATATGAGGAAAGACCGTAAGGAGAAAAGAAATAGAGTTTTGGAAGAAAATATAACAAGAACAGGAGGAACAAAAAAGGCTATGAAACAACTAAGCGAACATGGCAAAGAATGGATACCGAAACTAAAGCAACGCGAATCTTACCTAACGAATCGTCTCTCAATACAAAAACTAGCTACGGACTATTACCGCTTACTGTACTCTGATAAATTCGACTCAGGGCTGGCCCCAATTCAGGAAGAAACCAAAGCAATAGACAACAAAGTAGATGAGGTGCCAGAAATCCTCGCCTCAGAGGTATTCAAGGCAATAAAATCTCAAAAACTTGAGAAGGCCCCAGGGCCGGACAAGATACCTAATGAAATGCTCAAGGGAACCATAGAGGAAATCAGCCCTGTGCTAGCAAAACTTTTCAACGAAATTTTACAAACAAGGCAAATTCCAGAAGAATGGACAGAGTGCCACATAATTCTACTGCACAAAAAAGGCCCTAGAGACGAGATTGGGAACTATAGGCCAATTTCTTTAATATCAAACATATACAAAGTATTCGCTAAAGTGATCCTGGAAAGAATATCACTAGTACTAAACGAAAACCAACCCATAGAACAGGCAGGATTCAGAAAAGGCTTCAGCACAATAGATCATATTCATACAATAAAACAGTTGTTGCAGAAATATAACGAATACAATAAACAAATCTACTTGGCGTTTATCGATTACTCAAAGGCATTTGACAGTCTCAGGCACCAACACATATGGTGGAGTCTTGAACGACAGGGGGTCCAGAGCAACTACATAGAAATACTTAAAAGTATATACAAGTCCAGCAAGGCCAGTATCAAAATTGAAACAACAGGAGAATCATTCCCAATCAAAAAGGGTGTACGCCAAGGCGATCCTCTCTCTCCTACGCTATTTAACACCGTACTCGAGCACATTTTTAGACAATTGAACTGGGACCACTTAGGTCTGAACAGGTCTGGAGCCCGCCTAAACCATTTAAGATTTGCCGATGATTTGGTGCTTCTTGAAGAGGACCCAGCAGCAATAGAACAAATGATGCAGAGCCTAGCAAGTAAAAGTAGAGAAGTTGGTCTGGAAATCAATGCCAGTAAAACAAAATTAATAACAAATTCAAGGGAAGCAGACATTATGGTAGATGGTAACAAGATCGAGTATGTCAAAGAATATATTTACTTAGGACAGATAATATCACCTTCAAATAAAATGACTCAGGAAATAAACAGGCGAATAGCCCAAGGTTGGAGAAAATACTGGTCACTGAAAGAAATTATGAAAAGTAAGGATTTAGGCAATCACATAAAAAAGAAAACATTTGAGACCTGTATTCTACCAGCTCTTACTTACGGCTGTGAAACTTGGTCGTTAACACTTCATCACAGGGAAAGGCTAGCAAAGTGTCAACGTGCCATGGAAAGAAGCATGCTAGGGTTAAAAATCAAAGACAGAGTCAGGAACATAGACATAAGAACAAGAACGAAACTCACAGATATCCTTACCCGGATAGATGTCCAAAAATGGAGATGGACTGGACACATGCTGCGCCACCCCATCGACAAATGGAGCAAACAAGTTACCCTCTGGCAACCAAGAGTTGGCAAAAGAAGTAGAGGTCGTCAAGTCAGGAGATGGGAAGATGGCTTGAAACAGACAGCGGGACCACTCTGGTTGAGAGTGGCAAGGGATAGGACCCATTGGAAGGAACTGGAGGAGGCCTATGCCAGAAGGCAAACCGAACTTAGGGACCTCTTGTAACCCTATGTTCAGGAATAAAAAGGCTATTATTATTATTATTATTAGTATGTTATTGAATAATAATTAATATTGAACATAAATAATAATAATAAATAATAATAATTCAGCCTGTAACTGTCCCACTGCTGGGCAAAGGCCTTCCCTCACTTTCATGGGGAGGATAAGGCCATAATCCACCAAGGGGGCACGGTCCGGGTTGGTGGATAACATGCCTCCGAAATAATTCTCGGGCATGTTGATTTCCTCACGATGTTTTCCTTCACCGAAAAGTGAGTGATAATTACGTACAACATTGGTACGTGCCTGTACTGGGATTTGAACTCACCACCCTCTCTTTGGAAGGCGGACGTTCGCCCACTAGGCTATATCACCGGTTATAACAGCTAACTATTCTACGACAGGCCAGAATATCACCAGTATACGGCGAGCAGGAACCTCTATCGAGAAAGTATTCGATACGTTAACTGTCAAATTTCTTTTAGGTTTGATCAGTGTGCCTAGTGTGAGTTTTGACAATTGCTTTACGCGCTCGGTCCGTTTAGCGTAAACTTGAAATTGTATGGAATAAGAGCAGCGCCATCTAGCGTCAGTCAGTCAGTCACTAGATGGCGCTGCTCTTATTCATACAATTTCAAGTTTACGCTAACCGGACCGAGCGCGTAAAGAAATTGTCAAAACTCACACTAGGCACACAGTAGGTACCTACAGTTACTCTTACAATAGGGCATGCACGAAAATTTTAACGGTTCGTATCGTTAACGTATCGATCAAGGTAACCGTTCGCGTGCCCGTCTCGCCTATATTGCAAGGCGCTGATCAAATCTGAAACAAATTTGACAGTTAACGTATCGAATACTTTCTCGATAGAGGTTCCTGCTCACCCTACAGAAGTGCAATAATTAATGCAAAGTACTCCATACAAAAATATTTGTTTTATATCGACAATACATAATAATTATTAAGAGCCACTTGAACATCAGTCCCCATCAGTCTAATCCGAGCACGATTCTCTGAGAGCAGAGTGTCGCTCATTCTCGCGAGGGATTATAGTCAAAGTCAAAGTCAGAGTCAAAGCGCTTATAGTAAAAAGGCAATAAAATCTCACTTTGACAAGTCAAACAGCTAAATTCTCGTTAGCAAAGAGAACCATAAATCATAAATATGATAAAATAAATTAAACAGTAGGTATAATTGATTATGGTTTGAGTTTGAAAAAGGATGTAGGTAGGTATTAAAAAAAATTAAAAACGATGGATCACGATATCTGAATTCGTTATTACATTTTATTAATAATGCATAATAATTTATAATGTATTTTATTTTCCACCACGAGAAACGAGATGAAACTAGTGCTGGCGTTGGTGTATCGGTGCGGGCCGAGGTTTCGAACCCGGCGCCGCCAGCTCGCACTCCGTCACCTCGGGACATCTGGAAGCCACAGGCAAACCGAACATTCAGCAAAGGTTTATATTATTACAGTTTTGTATGTCTGTCTGTCTGTTCCGGCTAATCTCTGGAACGTCAATTTCGTAGGGTCTTTCGCTGGCAGCATAGCTGATGTTATGAGGAGTTAAGCGCGAGTGAATCCGCGGGGCACAGTTATACCTGCTTACATAAAAAGCTTTATGTGGATTTTTTTGTGGAATCCGTCTTCAGACAAAACCTAGAATTTTGGTCGGATTCCGATAGTGAGACGTTGTTGGTTTTGTATTATTTTCTCAAACTTGTGTTTCTTCGAGTGTTAATGTGTAATATTGGTGGAATATTAATCATTAAGTGTTCGTTAACGTGCACGAGTGTAGGCGAATGATATAAACTCAAAAAACGTGTCTTTTCGCATTTTTCCAAAACTCCCAGGAAGTTTCAGTAAAGCATTCACCACTTTACTGAATCGTGACTTTGACCATGTAAATAATTGACTTCACTACCTGACCACGAGGATTGCTTTAATGCTATTGTGAAGTATTTTAATGTTATAAATACGTGACACTGGCTAAATGCACAAACCGTGCGAAGCCATAACTTACAACAAAAGAAGAAAAAAGACAAAACCTACCATGCTAGACGGCCCATATTAATAAATCAATCTCAGCTCTGAGAGCTATCTTGAGTCTGCACTTGCTATTTCGTTCTATATAATACCTATATACATCTTAAGTTGTAGATTAGGAACCGAAACTTACATGATCTCTGGCAAATTAATAAATGACACTCAGCGGTTAAGTGCTATCCCATTATCACACAATTGACACATACAAGACAGTATCTAGTAGCCAGTGCTGTACATCTCAATATCAATTTATTATAGCAACGATTTCAAGATGCAGATTACAGTTCGAGTGTGGATCAGCTGATAGCGCACTCGGTAGCGCTATTCAGGTTCATTTATTAAGGCCGACCCTAGATTCAAAAAGAATTAGTACTATACTTATTAACAGTAGGTATACTGAACGTGTTAATATCTCGATGTTAAGCAGCGGCGGCAGGGCAGTAGACGCGGATCTTCGCTGTTGTGTACCCGCCGTAGTAGAAATATATGTAGTTGAGGGATGCGAGGTCCGCGTCGTAATAGGATATCAGCGGAGTGCTGTCGCCCTCCTTGCCGAAGTGCAGAATGCCTGAATAATGGACGTGTACGTGAGCAAGACAGATATAACAATGCAGCCGCATAATATTATAATAATAATAGTAGGTATACGTCCGTCACATTCCACTTTCGTCAGTAGGGTGAGCAGGAACCTCTGTCGAGAATGTATTCGATACGTTAACTGTGTTTTATATTTGATCTATTCCTATAAGTAAGACAAGCACGACGGTTTTTCCGGTTCGTATCGTTAACACATCGATCAAGGTGACCGTTCGCGTACGCATTTCGGTGTTGCAAGGTGCTGATCAAATCTAAAACAAATTTGACAGTTAACGTATCGAATACTTTGTCCATAGAGGTTCCTGCTTACCCTACTGGTCACTTCTTTTCGCCGTATAGGTCAGAATTTGGAAACTGGTGACGTGACAGCTATTCTCATGACTCCTCGGCAGATTCCGCTTTCGTATATAGGTATATAGGTAGGTATACTAGTTGGTACCCGCGACTTCGTCTGCGCAGGATTAGGTAGTATTTCGAGTAGCTATTATGGCTATAATGGCTTACACATAAGATATAGACACATACTGTGGCGGGCTTTTTTGTAGGACTATTTAAGATAAACATTTTCATGATACATTACATAATAATATGTGTAACTCTAGCGGTTTTGGCAAGGCACGCCTGAATAGCTCGCAGATGGTAGATTTTTTCCTTCTTACTTGACTCTTATCGTCATATTTTAGACAATTCACACAATAGCTGTATAAATTGTAGCCTATGTGTTATTCTGATATATAGGTAAGCTAACTTATTGTTAAGTTTCATTAAAATCCATGTAGTAGTTTTTACGTGAAAGAGTAACAAACGTCCATCCATCCATCCATACTTACAAACTTTCGCGTTTATAATATTAGTAGGATAGTATATATTTTCCGTATATACCTAGGTCAGAATTTACATTACATCGTAGATGCTCAAACTGCATGTATACCTACGGATCTTTTTTTTCTCTCACCCTAAGAATACACTGACGATTTATGACGAAAGAGGAATCAGACGAAATTTTTTGTGATTTTCCACATCCGTCATTCATGGCGATACTGAACTGAAATTTAAAAAAAAAAACTACTTCCAACGAAAGTGGAATCTGACGGGCGTGTACTAAATCTAATTTTTTAAGTCGGTTTTAGTAAGGGACTAGGTACTGTACGCTTCCTGGTACCGTGACATCTATGCCCCGCGGCTTCGCTTGCACTTTACCCGATAGCCAGCAGAAAAGCTTGTCTCTATCAAAACTATAGGTACTAGAAAAAAATTACATCCCCGTAGAGTTTATTGGTGCTGTCTTCTCTAACGGGCGTATTCCGAAGCACTGGTAGAATCAACGGAGTTTCCTTTCCCTGTCCAATCCTGGACCAGTGCTTGAAAGGGAAACACCCTATTTCGAACTCAACCCATAATCAATTAATTATATTTTATTTTATTGTATGGTTTTATTAATTTGTTAATTAGATTGATGTGTTTGACTTGTAAAAGTGCGATTTTATTGCTTATTTACAATAAATGATTTGACTTTGACTAGCTACACACATGGCTGCTCTAAGAAAAGTGTACGGCATTGCACACTACTACCACAGTGTTAAATCATTTTAATAACTCCTACTATACACTCCGCCCACGCTCTAGGGGCCATACTAATAAATCAAACTTAGCTCTGAGAGCTATCTTCAGTGTGCACTTGCTCTGTCGTTCTATTTAATATATACATCTTAAGTTGTAGATTAGGAACAGAAACTCACATGATATCTGGCAAATTAATAAATGACACTCAGCGGTTCAGTGCTATCCGATTATGACACAATTGACACATACAAGACAGTATCTAGTAGCCAGTGCTACATCTCAATATCCATTTATTAAATAGCAACGATTTCAAGATGCATATTATTACATTTCGAGTGTGGATCAGCTGATAGCGCACTTGGTAGCGCGAGTTGGTTATCAACTCGACCGCAATAAACTCGCCCATGCGGTCGAGTTGCCACCTTTCATTTTATTAATAGCCAACTCGACCGCACGTGCATAGTACAGTCAGTCGAAAAAGTGATATCAAGCAAATGATTATAAAATCTAAATGATTTTTTTAACTACAACCTGTAACATTATTTCCATAAGATAATAAATTAATAGGTATGCAATTATGCAGTTGTGTTGCAGATTTATATTACGATACATTATTTCATACATTTCAGAGATGCAGCTTACCGTTGTCTATTCTGACGTAGAAGAACTTGAACTCAGTAGTGGAGAGTAGTATGTGGGGAGTGGGGATGTCTGCATAACGACTTTTGCGATTATTTACGTACTTGTCTAAATAAGTGTGTTGATCGTCGTCGTCCAGCCCAATCCCTGTTGAAATGAAACAATAAAACATTTGTAATACTTATAACAACTGCTAAAATATTTATTGTACCTACTGTTTATTATGGTAATAATCTTATATCTTTAAATTAGCAATTAATAATAATATCTGGATGACCGAGCTTGGCTCGGTATTTTTTTTTTTTTTTTATAAATTGTGTTTTTTGGAAATTATATTTAAGTACGAATTACTAATAAAATGATGAAATATGAATAATATTTTTCGATCTTACCGATAGAATAATAAAAAAATAAGAACTGGTTACCTATTTAAAGAAAAAAATCATAAAAAAACACGAATAAAATGACATTTTCTAAAAATTATTCCTAGCTAGATCGATTTATCGCCCCCGAAACCCCCTATATACTGAATTTCATGAAAATCGTTGGAGCCGATTCCGAGATTCCAATTATATATATATATATATAATACAAGAATTGCTCATTTAAAGATATAAGATGTTATAGATAATATTATACACATCAAAAAAGTCTAAGCAACATGCATGCATAACATGGACCCAGGAACAATGGGATAAAATTATGTATTCCGATGAGTCGCGATTCGGGTTTAGGCCTGATACAAGAAGCGTGCGAGTGTACCGTCGGCCCGGAAATACTGAAAGGCTCAGGTGCGTTCAGGAAGTCCATCCATACAGCGGCTCAACAGTTATGGTATGGGCGGGTATTATGAAGAACAGGCGAACTGAGCTCGTTTTTGTAAATGGAAACATGAACGCTGAAAATTACGTTGAGGATATTCTCAGACCTTATGTCCATCCATTTGCACAAACCTTTGGCTCCTATTTTACGTTAATGCATGACAATGCGCGTCCACATACAGCTCGGCGGACCAGAAAAGAACCGGAAATTAGTACATGTTGCTTAGACTTTTTTGATGTGTGTAGTATTGGTACGTATATTGTAAACCCCTTATTTGTGTAATTCATAGAGCATAAAGTTAGGTGCATACGTATGTCATATCGAATATTGGAGGTCATTTCGGTCGCGTTATCCATCAGCTGGACGGCCACGCCTCGCTTCGCCTCAGCGCCGAAGCGCAGCTGGAGGTGCGCGAGGCGGCCGGCGGAGTCCCTCCGCGCGGCGCGGCCGAGCGACTGGAGCGAGTAGACAGAAGACCCGCACTTACTTTCGTCCATGAACGCCTCCTTACAAGGCAACTCTAGAAACAAAGGCACGGTTTAGTATGTGTTGTTCTTGTGTGTTGTAAGTTTTGATAAACAAATGAAATTTCAACAAAAAAGAACCGATTTCCAAAAAAAAACTATAATATTTCCAGTTATTGTGATTTTAAAAATCAAACTACAGAGCAGAGGTTGATAAAATTGTCTATGGGACCACATGGGAAATATACACTTTCATATCAAAAATAATCATCAAAATCGGTTCACCCAGTCGAAAGTTAAAGTGGTAATTAATATATTTTAAAAAAAACAGTCGAATTGAGAACCTCCTTTTTTTTAAGTCGGTTAAAAATAATTCTTGTCAGGTCTAGGCACACCTGATATAGATAGATAACTCTATAATGACACCAAAATGTAAATAATACAGGAAGGATAAGCTGTAAAATCGGTCCAATGGGCGGTCTTATCGATGGATGGACAACCTATTGATGGACAAAGACCTTTGCATCGTGATCGATAGGTAGGTACCTATACTAATAAACCTCTAAAAGGGAGATTTATTAATGTTCACGGATTAGGCCGATTTATTATTGTCTAAATAAAATCTTTTTTCCAACTTTTCTCTGTTATATTTCTTTTGTTTTAGTTATGGCTTCGCAAGGTTTGTGCATTTAGGCAGTGTCAAGTATTTTATTAGGTAGGTATACTCAATAATTATTTCTTATTTTTACAATAGCAAAGTCATAGCATTAAAGCAATCCTCGTGGTCAATTAGTCAATTCGATTATTTACATAGTCAAAGTCAGGACTCAGTAAAGTATGGTGGACGCTTTACTAAAACTTCCTGGGAGTTTTGGAAGAAATGCGAAATGGCACGTTTTAAAGTTTATACACTAAAGTTTATATCACTTGCCTTAATTCGGAGCGTGGGCGAATGATATAAACTCAAAAAACGTGTCATTTCGCATTTTTTCCAAAACTCTCAGGAAGTTTCAGTAAAGCATCCACTACTTTACTGAATCGTGACTTTAACGATGTAAATAATTGACTACTTGACCACGAAATATTGCTGTGACTTTCTTAATGTGAAATTAAGAAATACTTATTATAATAAAATACTTGACACTGGCTATATATGCACAAACCGTGCGAAGCCATTATTAAAACAACAAAAAAACTCTCAAGCTCAACTTTTCCACGCATTCCCGCCAGGACTCCGAAACAAGTTTGAGCAACAATACAACCCCAACAATACTTGAAACTGGCACAATGTGCGAAAAGCACCATGGCCAAAGAAGAAAAGAAAAAAAAAAACCCCAACAACGTCAAATTTTCGGATCCCGCCCAAACTTTACCGTCAATTTTTTTTTTTAATTTCTGGGCATCGTTAAATATAGGCAAAGAGAGTAGTCGAGCTACTCGTCGACCTCTGACCGAGGCATCATGCATAGACAGTTAACAAGTGTTCAACTTACGAGCTGTTACTGCTGTCAGGTTCTGAAACACTTCCGTCTGCATATTGTACAATATCTGTAAAGTTTTGTTTTCTAATATCTGGTTTGCATTCCATATTTGCGTAATGTTTTCTGCCAAATTCTTGTTTGTTTGCGTCATTGTTTCTTCCATTTTCTTATTCGCCGCCGTCAATGAATCTTCCAGATGTTTGTTGGATGCGTCCAACTTTTCCGTTAACGAACTCACTTTGCCGTCAATATATGCTATCAATTGGTTTAAAATGTCCATTTTTAGCATGTTCAGTTTGTGATCGACGTAATCCTTTATACCCGTTTCGTTCATATGTTGTGTTTCTTGAACATTCGCAGTTCCGATCACAACACTAATTAGACTGAATTTAAACAACATAATAAACAACGCACTCATGATTGCACGAGTCCCTGCCTTGTTTCACTATAATTACAACATGCCGACTCTTCATTATATACGCTCGTGGTTATCTTATCTGCAAATTTGGCGTAGTGGCCGAGCAATCGGACTGCTGCGCTTGGTGTCGCGGGTTCGATTCCCGCCTGTAACAAATATTTGTGCGATCCACAAATATTTGTTTCTGGTCTGGGTGTGATGTGTGTGTGAAATTATATGTCTGTAAGCGGTACCCACGATACAGGAGCAATCTTAGTGTGGGGCTACGTTAAAAAAAATGAACTTATTAACCTACAGTTCGATACTTCTAGAGTAATTAAACCCGACTACGGCAAAGCTAAATTAATAAGGAATGGTTGTTCATATAGTAGCAGCTCGGAAGGGTAGGTAACTGTAAAGTGAACATGTTAGACTTTCTACACAGTAATACGTAGTACCTACCTTAGAATATTAACGCAGAGAAGGATAGTGCCATGCGTAGTTTCACTCAAAAGTGAAACCTCATTTTTATCAATGTGTGCGTGAGTGCCATGTACCTACCTATTTATCTTTTCAAAACGCACACAAGCGCAATGAAAATGTCGTATGCGCGTTTTGGTATTTAATCCAAAAGCAGGAATAATTATTAATAAATATTTACCATTAAAGCTTCAATTTCTAGAAATAGCGAGTCAAAGTCCGAACTAGGCCCAAAAAGTCTCAGTAAAAATATGGCTACACGACGCTAGCGGCTTCTTACGTACCTATCATTCTTCTAAGCGTATTACTATATACCTAAGTACTAGATAGAGTTAAAGTTTGTTTCTGCGTATAGTAACTAGGTAGTTATATAATCAATCACTAAATAAAACTACTGATCAGTAACGTTTCTAATTTCTAATAATGTTTCTAATAATCCTTTCACTAAGTACCTACCTATAATAGAACTGTGTAGTGGCTACGTTTTGATCCTGGGGCATGCCGAGTTCCCTCGGGAAAACAGGAATTACGCGGCTGCAACCGCGGCGCGGAGCTAGTCCATTTAAAAAAAAAAATTATGGGTAATTTTTTTTGTATCAATATATTGGATACATTTCAATATTTGTGGATCGCACAAATATTTGTCCCAAGCGGGAATCGAACCCGCAACCCCTAGCGCAGCAGTCCGATTGCTCAGCCACTACGCCAAACGAGCCGTCAAATTTGGTTGTTACTTTTTGCAATAGAAGTTCTTAAACTTTCGCGAACTGAATTCATGTTAATTAGTATTTACCTAAACGGGTCTACAAGGTGTAACAGCAAGGTGTAGTAATATTGAAACTATGCATACACATACTTATTTCGAAGTAGTCTGGAGGTATTTTAAATCAGTAAGTAGTCACGGTAATGAATTAAGACACGTCAAAGTTTACTGCAAAACTAACCATCGTTCAACCCTAGTTATCAGCTGGGCAATATCAGTGAACTTGACGCAAAGACTAACATGTGATCCGCCGTCAAATCCGTCAATAAGAATTCGTAAATGTACTAAGGGCTCCGTTTGTTTTTTAAATAATGTTTTTTACCAATTTGTACCAACCCGGACAGATGCAACCTGACAAAAGTATTTCTTGGCGGCTGAGTGATATCTGCTCCGTGTAATGTACCTACCAAAATTATATTCTAAGGCGGTAAGTATCTGAAATGAATTTTAGAGGCTTTCAACTTTGTTACAATACTGAACCCTAAAATATTGTCGGCAAATTCAAAGAGCGCGGCGCACTTTGCGGCAGAAATAATTCAATGCCAGTGACCCGCGTAACGTGACGTCATCCGTATCATGTTAGGGTTGTAATATTTAGTTATTTTGTCAATTTGAGTGAAAAAATCGATTATCGATTTCAGGTTTTAGTACCCTGGCAAATGATTCATCACCAGGTACACATACCCACATTTCAATATTACTACACCTTGCCGATACACCCGTAGGTACCTATATGTAGTCACTGGGCTGGGGAATGTCAAAATTATATATTTTGATATTAGTTTGTGCGCGAATTAGACCCGTTTAAATACTAATTAACATGGTTGTTACTTATTCAAAATAGAGATTAATTTTTTAAATTATTTCTCTGTATAGTGTAATGTTATTGAAGAAAAATGTCATTGCCGTTTGTGTGTAACATGACGTGAGCACCTGCGCTAGTGACTGTACCAGGAAGGGGACAGACTTTGAACATGCAAAGTTACAAATCTAAACGTGGATCCTGTATTCGCTAATATTTATTGGAAGCTGCGGGCGGAGAGCTTGTGCAAGGGACACCGCGTGCGCTCCTTATCCTCATATTATTAATGTATTATTCATTTTTAATTAATTTAGTGGATATTTATTTGTGTCTTTTTAGGGGTCCGTCCGAGTTTCGCACCTAACAACGAAGAGTTTTACAATATAATGTTTATTATTATGGAACTCCAAGGCTCGTCTTCTTGACTCTGCGATCTTCTCCTATCCAATCCAAATTTTGCTATCTGGGATTGATATCACAATCCATTTTTAGGGTCAAACGTGCCAATAACCGATCCGTGGATTGGTTTATTATAAAGGCACGCAGATTAGAGATCGATCGAACGATCGGCAAAATCCAAGATCGATTTCAATCTTGGATAAGAGATACAATATTAATTTCGGGCGTAGGTAAGTGCACTGTCACGTAGGTAGGTACCCAACAAAAAAATCACTACCTCTACCTATTAGTACAGTGTGCCTAGTGTGAGTTTTGACAATCTCGTTACGCGCTCGGTCCATCAGTCAGTCAGTCACTAGATGGCGCTGCTCTTATTCCATACAATTTCATGTTTACGCTAAACGGACCGAGCGCGTAAAGAAATTGTCAAAACTCACACTAGGCACACAGGTAGGTACCAACTTATCATTTGCTTTTTTGTCAATGTGGCGTAAGTGAGTGATGAATTTTGTTTCATACCACCTGTTCGAACAAAGTCTAATTAAATATCACACAATCTCATGTTAAAGCTAGCTGTTATATCGCTAGGGCAATATTATATATATGCTTGAAACTCCCAAGGACAATATTATAATGTGATTTGAACTGGAAATTGCAGAATTGGTATTAAACCTGTAGCCTATCTGTAACAAACTATATAGATAAACCTAACAGCTGCATACATAAGCCATGTCTCACACTTTGCCAGCTTTTATACAGACACCTAGTCTTCATGCGTGGAAGCAGTGATCATCTATCTATACCTATAATATAATAACTACTATATTTTCGTTAAAATAAACGAATGACTATCGGGTGAGGCAGGGTTCACGCTCGCGCTGATGCAAGACTTTGCAATACAAAGCTCTGATGCGACTACAATGACTATAGTGGACAAGCGACCGCTTAACACCAGGTGGACGACCAGCTCGAGTCGTTGGAGACAAAACGATTACCTATTTAGTAATAGGAAGAGAGCACCGGGAACATGATACTTAGAGCTCGCTCATGAGGTCTGTTCAGCTGCTTATCGTGCCTACGCCCCCAAACAGGTCATATTTTTGGGTAAAATATACGCTGCGAGTTATCGCAACGATAAGAACTAAAACAATATTGTGAAATAATATACGTCGGTATATACTGGAAACATCTGGCTGGGAATCCACATGAGATTATACACACACATGAGACTGTGATAGCATGAATAGGTTCTTCGGCGGATAGTAAGTAAGCGCTAAGTAGGTAGGTACTCATGATCATCATCATCAGCCTGAAATCGTCCACTGCTGAACATAGGTCTCCCCCTTACACTTATATTGGGTAATATCGATACTTCTAAAATATCGCTATTATGGCGCCTGCTTGACACTGGCTATATGCACAAGCCTTGCGACGCCAAAATTTAAAAAAAAATCGTTGAAGTTGAAGTTGATTGATAGTCTTGTATTGAATCTTATTCAAAATTCAATATTATAAAAAAAGTTTGTTGCAATCTGTTGCATTGATATTGTTCCTCAGACTCAAATTCTAATATACCTATGGATTTTGGTTTGGTTTAGTAATAATAATTGGTTTTGGTGTGTTCAAAATGAAGAAAACTTGGTAAATTCAGGTCTATCAAGATGCAGGCCATTAATGTGATGTAAAGCCAGCTTCATTTCCTAAGGAACACCCGTGGAAGACAAAATCTGGATAGGTACGGACTCTAATCACATTTTCTCATGGTTTCTAATAATTTATAGTGATTTTACCAGTATCTCACCTGATCTTAATTTAGGAGAGAAGCAGCGAGCGGTTCCTTTATTGTTAAGAGTACTTACGCACTTGAATTGAAGCTTATTTACGTATTACAATAATGATTACTACAACCCGTATAGGTACGCCCCCTAAAAAGCGGTGGTAGCCTAGTGGGCGAACGTCCTCCTGCCAAAGCGGAGGTGCCGAGTTCAAATCCCAGTGCCCAGTACCCACGACACGGGAAATTCTAGTGTGGGGCTATGTTTTTAAACAAAAAACAAAAATGTTGACGTTTCATATTTGGTTATAATAAATACAAATTCTTTCACAGATATCTGGATACGATGATGAAAAAACAAGAAGGTTGATAACCGTTGAACAACATACAAGTAGAAAACTTCATCGTAATCTGCCATTCACACATGCAGTAGGTATAGCGACACATAAGATGCCTGCACATGATATTGTGTAACTTTGCCTTGTGGTGAACGGAAACAAAACTGAAAATTTTCACTACCAACCTCTTTGTGTCTTTCTTATCTATGGTTATAATGTTCTATGGCTCTTCTATTTAACCTCATATTCAGTATCAATAGCTGGTAAGATATACTTATTTTATCTACTGATCTGTAAATCAAAGATCTCCCTAATTTGCTGGTCTATTTCTCGGTGACCTGCAATCTCCGATCATACCTTTAGAAACATATCGAGACAAGTTAAAAGCTTACTAACTTCCTAGTTAATGTGTAAACTCAGGTCTATTTATCAGAAAAAATATTTAATTTTGCTATTAGATATCCTGGTGGATTCATACAATGATCAATTTCTATTATAGCTAGTAGAGTTGTGGCATTCCTGTATTTATTTATTGTGTATGTTATTCTGAAAAATACCTTAATATTAACTATAATTGGTTGACCTTTGTATAATACAAGATAAAATTAAATTCTGTGTTCGTGACCTAATGAAATAATTAAGTCTGCATCAACACTTGTCTCGATGGAAGGTTTTCCTTTCAACTGATATTATAGCATTTAATATTACATTACCGACTAGTATAATACAGAGGCCAACATTACCTCATTAGGCAATTAAATAAACATTATAAAATGTAACTCGCTACAGATATCAGAAAATAAGCTAATTAAAATGTGCAATTGTGATAATTTTTATGTGTATGCTTTAATTTAGTTTATTTCTATGCTATTGGAGTATTTTATCTGTCTTTGTACTGCTATTTCCGTGGATAGGTTTCAGAGCATCCTGTGAATCGAGTCACATAGAGATTGCTATTGCAGTTTAGTGGGAAAATAAATTTACATTCAAATAAATAACAAAACGGTTTCAGACTGGTCCTTGAGGTACGCCACATAAAAATCGTGATCACTTAGGAACAGAATAGAAAAGGTCTTTAATCAAGCCCTGAGGTACATCCTACAAAAACGCACGAATAACTCGTTCGCGTCTTAACCCAAAATCTCGGAAGATGTCGCAAGGAGACTTCATTTGCGACTACTGCAGCCGCTCCTTCACTAGAAAGTACAACCTCCAGACGCACATCGAAAACTATCACGTCAACTCTACATGCTACTGCGAAATTTGCGACCAAAAATTCGGGAGCCCCAGCGGCCTGCAGCTACATCTCTCGCGAGGGCACAACCGATTTGGCCAGCCGCTCCCCGAGTGCGATATCTGCGGACGCATATTCACCAGAAAACAAAACATTATGTCCCACATGATCACCGTGCACCTACAAGGCGTCGGGCCGGAAATACGGTGCCGAGTCTGCGGGAAGACTTTCACCACAGAAAGGAATCTGAAAAGACATATCAAGCTGTTGCACAACCCTGATCTCCAGTACCCTACCTGCGATGATTGTCACAAGTCGTTCAAAAGCAAACATTCGCTGATAGCTCACATGCAGGCCGCCCACAACTGCAACGACAACTCTATAAAATGCTACGTGTGCGAGAAGGTGTACACTAATAATCGGAACTTGAAGCGGCATATCGAAATGTTGCACGGGGAGAAGGAAGACCACAGATGCCATATCTGTCCTAAAGTTTACACCTCTAATCAGAGCCTCAAGCGGCACATTAAGACTGCGCACAATTTCGATGAAGACAGCATCAAATGCGAGGTGAAATTGGAAACGGAGAACATAGACTGGCATAGCGACAATTCGGATGATACGTATGAATCCAATACGATCACTTGCGAGGTTTGCAACGAAGCTTTCAGCGAAGAGTCCTGCCTGCGCCAACATGTAAAGAAGGAGCATACGTTCGATGCCTTCTATGATTACTGCAAAAGCTATCTGCTTAGACAGGCGGATGTAGATCAAGCAGAGACGAACAAGCGCACGGTTTACAAATGTGAGTTCTGCTTCACGGGCTACTTCGACGTGTACGAGCTGAAAGATCACATGAAGGTGAACCACGATACGGATTACAACTTGTCCACATGCAACGTGTGTTTCAGCAAGTTCTTCAGCAAGGAAACCTTGACAGAGCACAAGAAGATATGCCTCCCACCGCCCAACGTGAACTCGTGCAGCCACTGCGACAAATTGTTCACTGACATATCCAGTTTGGCGTTCCACACGAGAATTTTCCATCCGCAAGCGCAACTCGCCGATTCTCACATAACTTCGACGAGATCCGACTACGTCGCCGTCCAGAGCTCCTTCAAGTGCGAACACTGCAATCGTTTGTACTATAGCGACAGGTCGTTGAAGCATCACATCAAGCTGAAACACACGACCGACGAGGCGGTCGAGTGCGTGTTCTGCAACAAAATCTGCAGCAACAAATATTATCTCGCGTCGCATATCAAAATCGTCCACAGCATCGAAGATCTCTCCAAATGTGACTATTGCGAGAAACAGTTCAAGTCCAAGCGTAATATCAGGAGACACATCGAGTACACGCACATGGGAATGCAAAGGTATAAATGTGTCGAATGCGAGACACTTTTCAAGGAAAAGCGCAGTCTCAGGAAACACGTACGGACAAAACATCCCAACTCTGCATCGTTTCCGCAATGCCACATCTGCTACAAGAGATTCGAATCGGCAAAGTCATGTAAAATACATCTGAAGTTACTGCACTCTTTCAATATGAACACGTATCCTTGCGATCTGTGTTCCGTGTCGTTCGGATCGAAAGAGACTCTCAAAATACATTTGGAGTCCAAACACTTGGCGGAGGACGAAATATACAAATGCGAAGAGTGCAACCTGATCTTCCAGGGGACTCAAAGGTTCGAAGAGCACAACGAGGCGAGCCACGCCACTATCGACGCTGTGCCGAAGCAAAAAGCACAGACACTGCCCCGTTGTGTGATTTGCATGAAAGACTTCAGCACGCGTAAGACATTGCGACGGCACATCAAGAAGTTCCACGAGGAGTTCCAAGCGGAGGAGCTCGCTAACTTCGGTTTCAGGAAGCGAAACTTCATAGTCGATTGCGAAGACTGTCTCAAGAACTTCGCAGACGATTACTACGTGAACGCATATCACAAAGTGAAACATTTGAAAGACTCTGTGGTTTTCAAATGCGAGACTTGCCATTCTGCTTACAAGTGTATAGAGTTCGCAGTCCAAAGACATAGGATCGCAAACTTTGATACGAGCAAGCCTAAATTAATGTTGAGCGATCTCTGCACCACTCATCTGAGTGGAGACGAGGCGACCTATTCAGGGTTCGGCTCTTTGCATGAATATATGGAACCGGAGAGCACCACTGCCGAAGTCAAGATAGAACCGAGCGATGGCATGGTACCAGATCAGACGGATGAAATGAAAATAGAACCTGTGTCTTCGGAATTTGCCCCGGATGAGGTTAAATTGGAGCCGGAATGTATCTATAAGATTTCCAGCACTTGATGGAGCAGCGAACTTTTGTAAAGAGGAAACAACACTAAGCTATTCTTCGAATGGTAGAATGGTTAATACCAATGAAAGAAGATTATTAAGAGGTAGAAGAGAACATCGCTTGGAATTTCCATGAATGGTTGCACTAAACATTATTATTTTGAGGAGTGGAGGCGGCTATAGAAATGGCTTATTCCAAAAAAATCTTGTTCAGAAGATTTCTGGAATTGTTCAAACCATTTCACTGTCTTGTACTGTCTCATAGACATTAGCCATTAGGTATTATTTTGTATAAGATAATCATTATGTATAATGTATAGGTAGGTACTATATTTTGTAATATTCATATTGATTTTAAGCGACTATTCGACACAGACATACACAGACAATGGTTCTAAAATCTGCTATGATGAGGCATCATACTATAAAATTGCAGTTTTCACAAAATTTATGGTGTTTACTTTGAAAAAGACAGCATTTCCTATTTCATTTGGTATTATGTTGAATTATATGATAATATTTTTTATTTTTATCATGTTGAATCTCATATTTTTAGTTCTTTTTATTACCTTAGGTACCTACTGTATTTAGTAACAGAAAAGCTTAGTAGATTTTAATTTATATACCTACTTTAGGGGTTATTTTTATGTACCTACCTACCTAAGTCAATCGAACAGTATTTAATTTTCTAATATTTTTATGCATTAAAGACAAACGTCATAACTAGTTATAAACATGGCAATTAAGTAGAATCCCCAAAAATATAACGAAAAGGTCTCAGTTTTCTGTTCCTGTTTTAATTAAAGCAAGGCGAGACCGCCTCGTGAATTAGGTAACGTCTCTTAGCTTTAAGCCACATTCTGTTGACTTATCAAAATCGGTAGAGCAATTTATTTACTCACTACCTACCATATACCTAATAGTCTTTTGTCCATGATCCGATTATGAATTTAGATTTTCTTTTGCTATTTTATGTGCTCATTCTTAGAATAATAACACATAGAAGTCAAGTAGGTACTCGCTAGCGCCGTGAGGCCATTTTTACTGAGACTTTTTGGGCCTAGTCCGGGCTTTGACTCGCTATTGCGCGAAATCAAAGCTTTTACGGTAAATATTTATTCATTTTCCCTGCTTTTGGACTAAATATCCACACGCATGCGACATTTTCATTGCGCTTGTGTGCGTTTTGGAGAAGATAATGACATGGCACTCACGCACACATTGATATAATAAGAGTGGCTTCACTTTTGAGTGATACTACTCATGGAACTATCCTTCTCTGCGTTATTATTCTAAGTGCTCATTAGTCCTTTATCCATGACACGATTATGAATGTAGAATTTATTTTTGCTACCTACCTATTTTATGTGCTCACATTTATTTGCTTGAATAGTGTTATTAGATAGCTAAATAATAAATATGTTTGTACTCACTAATGTTATTCTTTTATTTGCGTTATGTCCAAGGAAAATATATTGTTGTCGGTGCACCCCGCGGTTTAGCTCGCGTTCGCATTAGCCCATAGGAACCGTTTATTTTCAGAGGATAAAAGTATCCAGGTACCCTATTTTAGGGTCCAGGTCCAAAGTGTCTATACCTATATAATACTCTCATCAGCAGCTGTTGCGGTGTGAAGAGAGGACAAACGCACAGACACACAAACTTCCGCATATATAAAATCTACCAATCTAGACAAAATTTCGTTTTGCCATTTGCAAAATTTTGTCAATGATTATAGTGTAGTTTGGAACTGTATTTTTGTACATTGCTTGTATATGGAACAGTCGCCTAACGACGACCTGGCGTACAGCGCAAGTTTTTGCTTTGTCATATATTGATGACCGGCCTGTGACAGTCAAAAGGTCACTAATGAGATCTGTGTATAGAAGTTCTAAACTTTGCGAACTGAATATGGGTTAATTAGAATTTAAACGGGTCTAATTCGCGCACAAACTAATATCAAAATAAGTATATAATTTTTACACACCTCGTCGTTTCGGTCGAGTCACATCGACCGTGGTCACGAGAAGACTGGAGAATGTCGGTATCACCATCAGGAGCGGCACAGGTGTTGTTTCCAACTACCCAACATAATGTAAATAGTCAAAATTATACATTTTGATATTAGTTTGTCTGAAATTGAACATAGTCGTAGGATGAGTCAAAGCCCCCAAAAAAAATAATATAGAAAAAATAAAAAATAAAATTGAACATTCAAACTGTTGGTGAATTAGACCCGTTTAAATTCTAATTAACATGATCTGAGTATAGTTATTCTAAACTGTTAATTGATTTTTTTCTTGGAGATTTTAGCTTGAATTTGAATTTGCAGCTCCAGATGAAAATGTGAAATGTCTGCCATTGAGCAGATGTCATGTCATTTTATATTTATTTAAACTAGGAAATGCTACGAATAAAAGAAAATTAATTAAAATCGAGATTATTATTAAAACCTTGCAGTTCTCCGTCTAACATTAGTGGTCTTATTCAAAGGAAGTTTCAGTACGGCTATCTTTTTACCCCCTTCCTTTACTGTCCACGCTCCAGTCATATTGACTTTCATATTGGCCGTTTTCTCCACCATCTTAAAATGTTTACATAACATGTCAAGGTCCATTTTGTACTTATTTATCAAGTATATAAAGACTATGGCGTGACACAGGGTCTTATCCTTGTAATGTGTGGGCCTCATTCTGTGATCATTATTGTATGTAAAGAACTTTTTCAAAATGATTGCATCTAACGTTGCCGAGCTGGGACACGCAACGAATTTCTTCTGTTTTAACACTGTCATATTCTTGTTGTACATGCTGAGCAGGGAGCTTGCGTAAACTGCTAGGACCGTTTGCTCTTTAGTCCAATTCTCGGTAAAAATCTCCTTTATGCACGGGAATAGGTGTGATCTGTAGTTGGCGGTGTCGATTTCGTTGAATATTGTTTCATACTGCTCGTCGGTTAGTATTTCCGAGACGTTATATACGTCGGCCAGGTTGGTAGCCTCCCGGTTTATAGTGGGGATGTAAAAGTCTTCAGAGTCGGTTTTGTTGTATGCAGACATGTCTACCTGCTCTTTTGAGATGTTGTGGGATACATCTTGCAACTGCTCCATGACGACATCTTCGTTCAGCTTCAACTTTTCGTTTTGCTCCAACTTTTTCTTGTGACGTTTGGAGCCGAACTTTCTGCCGAGGTCGATGTACGACGCCTCGAGCTCCACCGGCGCAGTTGCATCTTCCAACACAGGTTTTAACTCGACATTTCCTACTTCCATAAGCCTCACTTTGCTAGTGTTCCTGTTGCGCACCAACAGTAGAGTCTTGCCCAGGGGCTCGTCGCTTTCGTCTCCATTATACAGAATCTTGTTTATCTCCGTCGCGATGCACTTTTTGCCGGTTGTTTTGTGTGCTAGCACCACGCACTGTTGGTCTGCAAACTCGTCTGCGGGATATCCGTTTTGGAAGTGAGCTAGCAGCGCATAGGCGTCCTCTTTAGGATACACTTCGTCGATATAGAAATCTCCCATTATTAGGCACTCTGGTTTTATGACTAAGTTTATTAAACAATTTCCCGTGAAATGTGCATAGTGGATAGTGCACTTTTTGAGGTTATCTTGTTTACCAATCAAATCAAAACAAAATGAGTGAACGTCAGTAGGTGAGCGTTTTCCAAATAAAGTGTACCCCCCACTTTTGGGCTGTCCTCTGTGTTTGAAGTCTAATAACAAAAAATAATTATATGTGGCTAATTATTTGAATGATTGGAGATTATTAAGCATATCCTAAACTAGTTAAATGCAAACGTTGATTCAACTATTACTGCGTAATATTTAAGTAATGACCATTTTAAAACACTAAAAGGTCAATTTTTGGCGTGTCCCACCCTCAAAATTCTCGGTGTTAGAAGAGATTCTGAATACTTTTTGTACTAAGGTAGCATGAGTTTTTGATATATTTAGAACGACTGTTGAGTCCCCTATCGTCACCGGTAGTTTTTAATTTAAATCCTATGCCCATTAAAATACTATTTGGTTTTCAAAAATATGATAAAAAGTGGAACCGACCGGACATGTCGGGTTTGTCACGGCTAAAACTACCTTATGAAGATATTTATTTGACAATATTAAAATTTATATATTGCAACATCACTCATATCATACCAGCAGCTATATTTAAAAAACCAGCTGTCTAATAGATTTTGAGAAATAGACTTAATTTGTGTGAGTAGCGTGACCGTCAACATTTCGTCTGTCGGGTTTGAGACACATTATCTACTGATCCAGGTCACTTTCCGGCATATGACTGTATTCAAAAGATGAACAATATATTAATGTAACGTTATTTGTACTTGATTACGAACGTAGTTTAACAATTACGTCTGAATAAAATTTTGAATATATAATGGGAAGAAAACGACACGTCGGTTTTGCGACATTTTGTCCCGTGACCTACAGGCTGACTAGCAAAATCGCAAAACCGACACCATAAAGCTGAGACTACACAATATAATGCAAGGGTTTTACATTTTAAGATTTCACAAAGCCACTTACTAGCGCAGAAATATTACAGAGGCATTATAATAGATAAAAAATTAAATGAGAGAACCCTGAACAGTTACAGACTCAAAGACGGCAAAAAAATTCAAATAAAAAGAGAAAATATCGCAAACGATACAAGAAAAAGCCTAGAGAATGAGAAGAGCTTGGCGCAAAGAAAAAACAAGCCTGCAATTAATAGGGATAACCTTTATAATTTAACGAATTCATAATAGTTTTGAGTTTATAGTACCTACGACTAAAAGGCAGTTTTCATTAATGATTGGTAATTATTTTACTTAACAATAAGAGTTTCAATATCTTTAATTACATTCTTCGTTCGACATTAAACAAGTATACATAACTTCTGGGTTTGGTTTCCTCATATAATGTGTCCCCAGCTTTAGTGAAATTGGCCTTTCGGTTTTGCGACTGTCCCCTTTTTTGCAACGATAAAATTCTTCGTTTTTAGCATTTTTTTATAATAAAGGGCACACGTATTTAAAATGCATTATTTAGAATGGATTAAATGTTTGGGAACGCAATAATTTATTTTCCGATGAAGACCTATATTCATCATTAAATTGTAAAAGTAACGGTGGCTTTGGCATCAGCTGTGACAAAACCGAACTTAAAAGTGCCGTATAATTCGCATTTTAAAGAGTAGGTGACTATATTGTCAAATATTACAAATCAAATTGACAATAATATCTTCGTAATCAAATAAATCATTTGGATCATTCTTCGTAGCTTGTAAATAAAATAAGTTAGATGGTCGCAAAACTGACACTGTTTTCTACAGTGTCAGTTTAATTTGATGATTCCTCGTAAAATAGACTTAACTGCCAGTAATATTATATTTTTTAATAAACTAGAATGTATCTTTATAATGTTTACATCAAAAAAACATCAAAAATGTGATAATTCAAAAACTACCATGCATTTTGGCATGGTATACACTTATTTTGGAAAACGCTCAGGTAACGACTAACGTCAAACTTCACAAAGAATTTATATTAAGTTATGGGTCACTTTTCATTTTTGTAATTTTGGTTTCGCACGGTTTGTGCATTTAGCCAGTGTCAAGTATAATAATCCTTTTGTGGGTTGATATCATTTTGTTCACACTCGTGCACGTTACACGAACGGTAATCTCCATTCGTTGAGTTGGCGGTGCTTTAAAACCCTAATAAACCCTATTCTGATTAAGATGGATAAGCATGTCTAATAATTGAAAGACTAGTTAAGTCATAATAGTCATTGTATTTTTGCAACTGATTTTATGTCGAATTGATATATAAACCAGTTGCAAAAAAATCTGATTTACAAAACTGTTTTCCTACGATGAAGTTGTTCCGTTCCGTTCGTGGTAAATGCTGTTACGACCCAATACCGTGCAATCTGGCAACGCGAACGCAACGTCTCGCAACGCTGTTAAGAAAATATCGGTATTTTATATCAAAGTATCGATATTTAACTAATTTTATTAACTAGCTAAAAACGGGTCTAATTCGCCGAAGTTAGAAGACCGAGTTACTCGGTCGAAACGTCGACGTATGTCAAAATTATATATTTTGATATTTGTTTGTGCGCGAATTAGACCCGTTTTTAGCTAGTTAATATGTTTCCTGTTCGCGAAAGTGAACTTCTATTTTAACTAATTGATAGGTATCATTAACGGAATTTCCATAGCCAATCCGATATATTGCAAATAACGATCGGTCACTGCTTGAAGTATTTTGCTTTAACAACTTTAGGTTATGCATTATTACTTGACACTGTACTGTACAATGCACAAACCTGTGTTCTGTGGCCCGTGGCACAAACAATCCATGCAAAGTTTGCATGGTTTGGCCAAGCCAAAACAATAATAATAAATTTATAAGTAAAATGGAAATCGCACTAAAATAGGAGAGGAGGTCCATGAAAGAAATCGCACGACGCACAAACAAAAACAAGGAGTTTTGGCGGGAATCCGATAGTGAGACGTTGTTGGTTTTGTATTATTAGCTCAAACTTGTGTTTCTTCGAGTGTTAATGTGTAATATTGGTGGAATATTAACCATTAAGTGTTCGTTAACGTGCACGAGTGTAGGCGAATGATATAAACTCAAAAAACGTGTCATTTCGCATTTTTTCCAAAACTCCCAAGAAGTTTCAGTAAAGCATCCACTACTTTACTGAATCATGACTGACGATGTAAATAATTGACTTGACTACTTGACCACGATTGCTATAACATTGCTGTGACTTTCTTAATGTGAAATTAAGAAATACTTAAAATAAAATAGGTACTTGACACTGGCTATATGCACAAACCGTGCGAAGCCATAACTAAAACAAAAAAAAATAAAAATAAAAAACAAATAAAGTTGTGTTATGTTGCGATTTATTAGTTATTTGTTTTGGTATGTAGGTATAATGTATTAGGATGGGTTACTTTGTACCTACATTCAGTTTCAATATCGCATTTAGACTAAATTGACCACCGTCCAAAATAAATAATATAAATTCATCATCAAAATAAACAACCATACTTGTAAATATTTCCTACAAAGAGTATTAAAAAGCAAGTGCACCGTTTCCTTTGTAGCTTTACCTGTTCTAATGTGAAAAATGGATGTTGGAGGCCTATGTCGAGTGTGCCTCGGTGGTAACAGCAAGATGTATACCATCACAAGCCGACAGCTGCAAGAAGTCTACGAAAAACTAGCTGACACTAAGGTAGGCTGAAGTCGGTTGTATTGGATGGGTTCTGATAATATAGGTTTTAAAGGCTTCAGATAAAGGTTTGTATGCATAGCGACCAGCCAAAAAGCTGATGATATCGCTGAGATTAGCAGTAAATATCATCATTTTTACTGTCTATATTCTAGAACAACTTGGATGCCAATCTGTTCCACCATAAATACACTATACCTACCATCAAAGTCAAAGTATTTATTGTAAATCAATATCTAGATATTAGTTTGTGCGCCAATTAGACCCGTTTATTAAACCTTTTGAATGTCGCAGCCATCATAGCATGACAACACAATCGTGTCCAGTAAGCCAGGTGTCATCATGAGATGACTGTTCCGTTGTGCGTTCCATAGCATGCCGTTGAGGACTCATATTGCTTCTAATGCAGCCTTGTTTTAATTCCTTCTCTCTATCGAATTCAGTTGGAGACAGGAGATGGAACGTCACATATGCTTTGCTACATATGCTATGCGCAGCTGCGGAGGTGCCACACATTCTTGCAAGCTGCACGGAGATCTGAAGCTGTCTTAACAGAGCTATATACTGCAAATGTGACGGTAAGCATATTATATCTACTGGTAACTGCTAATAATAATCTTTATATATGAAAATCTAATGCTGTTCGTGTGTCTCGCTAAAACTCGAGAACGGCTGGACCGATTTGGCTGATTTTGGTCTTGAATGATTTGTAGAAGTCCAGGGAAGGTTTAAAAGGAGAATTTTATCACTATTCCACGCGTACGAAGTCGCGGGCACAGCTAGTATATAATAATCATATATTTGGCGGTAGTTGTTTGTTCGTATCAATACCTATTTGTTGGTTTGTTTTTAGGGTTCCATAGCCAAAGGGTAAAACGGGGCCCTATTAATAAGTCTCCGCTGTCCATCTGTCTGTCTGTTCGTCTGTCACCAGGCCGTATCTCATGAACCGTGGTAGTTAGACACTTGATATTGTCGCAGATGATGTATTTCTGTTGCCACTATAACAATAAATACTGAAAAATAGAACAACATAAATATTTATGGGAGCCCCCATACAACAAATGTATTTTTTTGCTGGTTTTATAGATGATAATATGGAACCCTTTATGAGTGAGTCCGACTCGCATATGGCGGGTTTATTGTTTCGATATTAAGTTAATATTTAATTTATTATTTATTTACTTCAATGTAAGATATTATATAAAACAAACAACATTATTAATTAAAAAAACAATAATAATTAAATAAAACCTACACTATTCTAACAAACCACTACCAGATGGCAAAGTTCCCAAAATGCTGGCAGCATTGCCACATTGTATGGCAATGCTTAATCTTTGAGCCAAGTATAAGCCAGCATTTTGGTCACGTGTTGCTTCGACCAGACTCCCAGATAAATCTTTGTAGATTCTATGGGCTCCTGGTCCCCACGGATATTTAATTTGTATTTGTACTTTAATAAAGCCTCTTTTGTAAAAACTTATTCATTAACCTTTAAAAACAGTTTCCCTTTCTTTACTTAATTATTGATCTTAGTTTTGCTTCTTCAAATATTGATAAGTGACGTCCAAATTATTAAATTAAAGTAGAATAAACAATTTTCCAGATATCTCAACACATTCTGCAGGGTCCACCGATCCATAACTACTCTGTTACACCGGTAGAGTGCATCGACATCTGCGGGGACAAAGGGTCCGGGGACAATGAGCAGCAACAAAGGATAATCAAGGATGAAATCTTTGAAAGCGCACTTGAAGGTAGAATAAAGAATACAGTGGAACGTTGATTATCAGAATGAATAAATTATTATTAATTTACCTATGAAAAAAAGTTGGGCCGAATGTGGAGTTGAATAGCCCACTATTTACTATATACACACGTATATTTTAATACACACGAAAAAAGAAATTTGTAAGACTATTAATTGGGCCGAATGTGGCATACAATGTGGGACGAAAGCAGAATGTTCATGTGGGACGAATATGGCATAAACGTCATAATTAGGGACATGAGTGTTTGGAAAACCTTTTTATTTTGACAATGGAACTGTATTAATTTTTTTGTTTTTTTTTTTAAAGCTCAGTTTGATTTCTGTCTTCGGATCTAATGTTTTTTGGACACAGTTTAATTTGGACACACATTTTTAGCTAAATACATTGAGTGCAATTTGGCCACATCCCAAGTTTGATAGAAGTAAATAATAATATAATTTTTAGTGTAAATTAGTCATACCAAATTTAAAATAAAGATAGTTTTTGTTATATTAGTGTAATTTGGTCACACAACAATAACAAAATACAGGGGTGACCATTTAACACTGGTTTTGTGCGTGATCAAATTGCACCCATAATTAAAACCATTATGAAACGTGGTCACAGAGTCGCCAGAAGTCATCAAGGCCGACCCCGACGTCGACAGTGACTCTGTCCACGTGCCGACGGGGGCGGACAGTGACTCCGAGGACGACGTGCCGTTGAACTCTTTGAAAACGGACGTAGAAGTCAAAGTGGAGGATACTAAAAGGCCGTATAAGAAAAGTGAGTGACCAATCGTGGTATTATTTGTAATTTAGTATTTATTAGTTTTTAGTAACCGATGATTTTAAAAGTAGCCTATGTGTTATTCCGGGGTGTTAGCTACCTCCATACCAAATTTCACCAATATTGGTCCAGCCGTTTGAATGTGAAGAAGTAACAAACATACAAACACACTCACAAACTTTCGCCTTTGTAATGTTAGTATGTTTTTTTTTTCTGTGAAACAATATGCTTAGTTTCAGATTTGTCCCATTACAATTTCATCAAAATTGTTTCACTAGTTTGGTTTTGAAATCATTTTTCAGTCTATTATTAATTAATTATTACAGAATGCAAGGCAACCTCCCAAGTGGTGTTCCTGTCGAAGGAGCAGCAGATACGGGATGTTCAGTCTCGCGCGACCTCCCTCAACTACCTCAACTCACCGTTCCAGTGCACCCTGTGTTACAAGGGGTTCGTCAGCCTCGTCGCGTATCGGAACCACCAGGAGAGACACGAAGAGGTACGCTCCGCTCACATGTCCCGTGTGGACATGGCCTTCTCACTCACATGCCCATATGGGCATCCTCCGCTTACTTATCCCACTTACATGCCGTCCCATATGCCCATATGTCCTACATGGCCACGCTCGGCACTATGCCCCACATGGCCACGCTCGGCACTATGCCCCACATGGCCACGCTCGGCTCTATGCCCCACATGGCCACGCTCGGCACTATGCCCCACATGGCCACGCTCGGCACTATGCCCCACATGGCCACGCTCGGCACTATGCCCCACATGGCCACGCTCGGCACTATGCCCCACATGGCCACGCTCGGCACTATGCCCCACATGGCCACGCTCGGCACTATGCCCCACATGGCCACGCTCGGCACTATGCCCCACATGGCCACGCTCGGCACTATGCCCCACATGGCCACGCTCGGCACTATGCCCCACATGGCCACGCTCGGCACTATGCCCCACATGGCCACGCTCGGCACTATGCCCCACATGGCCACGCTCGGCACTATGCCCCACACGGCCACGCTCGGCACTATGCCCCACATGGCCACGCTCGGCACTATGCCCCACACGGCCACGCTCGGCACTATGCCCCACATGGCCACGCTCGGCACTATGCCCCACATGGCCACGCTCGGCACTATGCCCCACACGGCCACGCTCGGCACTATGCCCCACATGGCCACGCTCGGCACTATGCCCCACATGGCCACGCTCGGCACTATGCCCCACACGGCCACGGCCCGCACATGTCCCACACGGGCGCTGGGTTGCAGAGCAGCGGCCCGCACGCGTGCGAGGTGTGCGGGCTGCGCTACGGCTCGGCGCGGCGGCTGCGCGCGCACGCGGGCGGCGCGCACGCCCGGCTCTACCGCTGCGCCCGCTGCCGGCACCTCTCCAGGACCAAGTGAGTGCCAGCGAGTAACTACCCACTAACACCCCGACTAACTACTCACTAACGCCCGGCTAACTACTCACTAACGCCCGGCTAACTACTCACTAACGCCCGGCTAACTACTCACTAACGCCCCGACTAACTAAAAGTAAAGGTCACTAAAAATTTGTGTCGCTAGATTCCAACCGTAAAGAACCAAACAAAAAAGCAACTTAAAACGTTTGTAAACGCATAAAAATATATTCAAAATTAAATAAAATTCATAAATAAACTGTTCGTTCTGTCGCAGGCACCAAGCCGACGACCACGAGCGTTGGCACAACGGGCATACGTACGCGTGCCAGCTGTGTGGCCAGAGCTTTACGTGAGTACGGTTTTACTGTTCTTTATAACTATTACTTCTATGTTTTTTAGGGTTTCGTACCCATAGGGTAAATGGTACATTATTACTTAATACTAGCTGCGCCCCGGGGTTTCACCCGCGTTTGGATAATATACAATAATATATCTTAATGAATTGTAGCCTATGTGTTATTCTGATATGTAAGCTATATTATTGTGAAGTTTCATCAAAATCCATTGTGTAGTTTTTGCGTGAAAGAGTAACAAACATCCATCCATCCATCCGTACTCGCAAACTTTCGCGTTTATATTATTAAGTAGGATTAGATAATACATTGACATTAAAACACATACATGACATCTCTATCATCTATAGGCTATCATTTTATTGTCTTGTGTTATTATTATGCAATACTTTATTATTTGATTGCACACAAACCTTGGTTAGTTCTAAAAGTATTTAGTACCAGTCAAGTGTACCAGCCCAGTGCACTGTGGTTGCAGTAAGCGCACCTCGTACCTGACGCACGCCCGCACGCGGCACGCGGCGCCGCACGCGTGCCCCGCATGCGGGGAGCGGTTCGTGAGCCGCCACGGCCTGCGCATGCACCGCAGCAAGGCGCACGCCAAGCAAGAGGTGAGCCCTTCATCGTCATCATCGTCATAATCATCATCATCATCATCATCAATGTAGGATGCGTTTATGAACGAAGAGCGGAATGGAACGGTCATTGTGCGAATGAAAGGTAATTAGCGAAGAGAGAGAGAGAGAGAGAGAGAAACGAAAGAGGAAGATGGCGGAAGACGTATAAAAGTGAAGACGTGTGTGCGACCTAAAAAAATATAATTAAATTATTATAAGACGATATTTTGTGATCCAGATCCTAAAAAATCTTAATATATATAAATCTCGTGTCACAATGTTTGTCCTCAATGGACTCCTAAACTACTTGACCGATTTTAATCAAATTTGCACAGCGCGTGCAGTTTGATCTAACTTGAAAGATAGGGTAGCTTACATCTCAATTTATAGTCGCAATAACAAAAACCTTAGCCACAGGAACGCGTGGCCGTGTCTGCTAGTATATTATATAATAGTGACCAGCTAGAAGAGTCATTTCTAAACCCCGCTGGCTCTATATCAATATAATATAATATAAACACTAATACACCATTAAGAAACTAAAAACGGCTGAACCGATTTTCATGATGATTGCCCTGTTAGATTCATCTGCGCGAACAGCATAATAATTATTAAAACACTAGCTGCGCCCCGCGGTGTTACCCACTGTTTTCGTAATAAAAAGTAGCCCATGTGTTAATCCAGTGTGTTAGGTGCCTCAATACCAAATTTCATCAAAATTGGTCCAGCCGTTTGAGCGTGAAAGAGTAACAAATATCCCATACATACAGGTAGTCGCCTTTATAATATTAGTAGGATGGTACAAATTCATTTCACATTCATTTCACATTTTCATATATTTCGTTTGGAAGGCTTGACAGTTATCTATCGGGCCAGCTTACCAATAAAGCGTCGACAAAAAAGAGGGGCCGTAACTGATGGTGTTTGCGCCGTCGCAGGAGACGGAGGCGTCCCCCGCGGCGGCGCGCTGGTGCGAGGAGTGCGGCGTGCAGTTCCTCTCCGTCCGCGCCTGGCAGCGCCACGTGCTGGCCACCAGCCGCCACACGCTGCTGGCGCACCACACGTCAGTGCATAACTACTACAGAAATAACCTCGCCCACCTACCGAAATAACCTCAATCGCCTACCGATATAACCTCACTCACCTACCGACATAACCTCACTCACCTACCGACATAACCTCACTCACCTACCGAAATAACCTCACTCCCCTACCAAAATAACCTCACTCACCTACCGAAATAACCTCACTCCCCTACCAAAATAACCTCACTCACCTACCGAAATAACCTCACTCCCCTACCAAAATAACCTCACTCACCTACCGACATAACCTCACTCACCTACCAAACTAATCTGACTCGCCTCATTATCAGCTCACGGCTCACTAGCAAGCCAGGCGCACTATGGCGCCGCCGCCGTGGAGGGGAGCGATGTGTTCCTTCATCGGAAGCGAAAGCACAGGGCGGACACTCCATACAAACGGCTGAATCGAACAAAAGACAAGCGACACTGCATGCGAAGCGCTAGCGTCGCCGCGTTGTACCGCGTCACAACTAGCTCTCTCAACACTCACTAGCTCACCCGACGCGCTCGCAGCGCCATACTAACTCACGATACAACATCTCGCTTTAACTGAGCTATCTCTTCGTGTGTTTCAGCAAACAGTGTCCTATATGCGGGGAGCGCCTCTCGGGTTCCGTCGCCGACCATCTCAAGGAGCATAAGAAGAAGCTGCGACCCCCACGCCCCCGTGCCACGCCCCCCTCACGCCCCCTCGCGCAGCTAACCTGCGAACAGGTGAGGTTTTGATGTGAACCTATTTCAAACTTTCATTAGCAATGAGTAAAAAGCTGCTATTTTGACATTACAAATAGACACTTTTCATTCTTTCTTTTCTTTATTTCTATCTATTCATCTTCCTTGCTAATGCTGTGTATTGTCGACAGTGCGGGTCCAGTTTCTCTAGCAAGGCTAAGCTGACCGCGCACGTGAGGCGGGTGCATCTCGGGTTGAAATATAACAAGAACATCGTGTGCGAGATCTGCGGGAAGAAATGCACCGTGAGTCGACTACGGCCATGAGCAATGGTGGTCAATGTAGCGTATAGCCCCGACGGTAGCGTCCAGTAGCGCCGATAGCGTGGCGCGTGTAGCGCGTGCTACCGCGTAGCCGACAGGCTTGAGGCTGCAGCAGTCGCGCGAGCTACGCGCGTGTAGCGAGTGCTACCGCGTAGCCGACAGGCTTGAGGCTGCAGCAGTCGCGCGAGCTACGCGCGTGTAGCGAGTGCTACCGCGTAGCCGACAGGCTTGAGGCTGCAGCAGTCGCGCGAGCTACGCGCGTGTAGCGAGTGCTACCGCGTAGCCGACGCAGTGGCAGTCACGCGAGCTACGCGCGTGTAGCGAGAGCTACCGCGTAGCCGACAGGCATGAGGCTGCAGCAGTCGCGCGAGCTACGCGCGTGTAGCGAGTGCTACCGCGTAGCCGACAGGCTTGAGGCTGCAGCAGTCGCGCGAGCTACGCGCGTGTAGCGCGTGCTACCGCGTAGCCGCCAGGCTTGAGGCTGCAGCAGTCGCGCGAGCTACGCGCGTGTAGCGCGTGCTACCGCGTAGCCGCCAGGCTTGAGGCTGCAGCAGTCGCGCGAGCTACGCGCGTGTAGCGAGTGCTACCGCGTAGCCGCCAGGCTTGAGGCTGCAGCAGTCGCGCGAGCTACGCGCGTGTAGCGAGTGCTACCGCGTAGCCGACAGGCTTGAGGCTGCAGCAGTCGCGCGAGCTACGCGCGTGTAGCGAGTGCTACCGCGTAGCCGACGCAGTGGCAATCACGCGAGCTACGCGCGTGTAGCGAGTGCTACCGCGTAGCCGACAGGCTTGAGGCTGCAGCAGTCGCGCGAGCTACGCGCGTGTAGCGAGTGCTACCGCGTAGCCGACAGGCTTGAGACTGCAGCGGTCGCGCGAACTACGCGCGTGTAGCGAGTGCTACCGCGTAGCCGCCAGGCTTGAGGCTGCAGCAGTCGCGCGAGCTACGCGCGTGTAGCGAGTGCTACCGCGTAGCCGACAGGCTTGAGACTGCAGCGGTCGCGCGAACTACGCGCGTGTAGACGGTGCTAGCGCGTAGCGCACCTTTTAATAATTTTCACCACACACTTTGTTACTGTGGTATTCGTGTATAGACTGCTATCCCAGCTATAATTTTGTGTATTGTTCCACTCGGCACGCGCTGCAGTCCAACGCCGCGCTCAAGTACCACCAGCGCACGCACACGGGCGAGCGGCCGCACGCGTGCCCCGCATGCGGCAAGCGGTTCGCGGACTCCAACCAGCTGCGGATCCACGCGCGCACGCACACGGGGGAGAAGCCCTACAGCTGCGAGCGCTGCGCCAAGACGTTCTCTCAGAAGGCGGCGCTCAATCGGCATTACAGGGTGAGGTGCCGCAGTAATTACTTCATTTTCTCTTGTTTAGAACTTCATGCACCTACCAAAACAAAGTAATAACCTCACGCCAAAGTGAAGTTTGTATGTTTGGGTGTCTGTTCCCTTTTAACGCCTATATAATTATATCCTGGAACACATAGGATACTTTTTATTAGGTATACTAATAAAGAAAGGCAAAAGTTTGTGAGTGTGTTTGTTACTTCGTCACGCTCAAACGGCTGGTGCGATTTTGATGAAATTTGCTATGGAGGTAGCTAACACCTTGGATTAACACATAGGCTACTTTTTGTTCGGAATAGCGGGCAACACCGCGGGGCCAGCTAGTAAAGGAACAACGAAAAATCGCAACACTTTTTTTTTTATATTTTTTTTTTCTATTCCAGGTGCATACAGGCGCTAAACCGTATACATGTGAAGTTTGCTCGAAATCCTTCTCTCAGTCAAACTCCCTTAAAGGGCATGTGCGGTCGGTGCACCTCAAAATGCCGCCCAGCAGGAAGCCGCGCACTGCCGCAGCCAAAGCCGACGGAGAAGGGAGCGGCGTAGCTCATTGTAGCTCGTTGTAGCTCATTGCCGGAGTCAAGGACGACGGAGAAGGGAGCGGTGTAGCTCATTGTAGCTCATTGCCGGAGACGAGGGTTACGCAGAAGGGTACCTTGTGGCCATGTTGGGGAACAGTGTGGCTCATTGTAGCTCGTTGTAGCTCATTGCCGGAGTCAAGGACGACGGAGAAGGGAGCGGTGTAGCTCATTGTAGCTTGTTGTAGCTCATAACTAGATTGCTGGAGCCGAGAGCGGCGGAGAAAGAAACTGCGGTTATATTACTTGAATTGAATAATGATGTGAATAAATCTGAGTACCTACTATAATATCTTACAACGTGATTTTATTTTACATGTTCTTTCTTTAATTTTGGCTGCGCACAGTTTGTGCATTTAGCCAATGTCAAGTAGGATAAAAGTATAAAAATATTTGAAATACTTGTACTGGGTAGTATATAGATGACTTATACCTAAGTACCTATTTCATATTTTGACAATAGGAAATTCAGTACAGTAGTACCCAACTTATATGGCGCGTCGTGAATCTTCATTCGCGCAGAAAAGAAAGTATGGTCCGAAGATTAACGAAAGAATGCTTAAAACTTACAATCAACCTAAGATCACTATTATAAGGTTCATAATACACTGCAGCTGTTAGTTCCATCTCACTCTAAGCTCGCTAAGATGGCGGCGGCTGCCGACCAATAGCGGTCAATAGCATTTCCCGCGCTTTGAAAATTCATCTTCTGCGCAGGGTACATCGGTAAGCCATATAAGTTGGGTACTACTGTACCTACTATTATACTCGTATATAGCAATTCTCGTGGTCAAGTAGTAAAATCAATTTACAGTCATAGTCACGATTCAGTAAAGTGGTGGATGCTTTATTGAAGCTTCCTGGGAGTTTTGGAAAAAATGCGAAGTGACACGCTTCTTTGGTTTATATATTTTGCCCACACTCGTGCATGTCGCGGCCTGACCTCCGACCGCATCCAGAATCATCATAACGCCTACAAAAAACTCAAGAGCAAATCGAAATTAACTTTTCTAACCACCGCCATATAAAATGTTAAAATCAACCTACTTTTTCTTATATAAAATCACTTCGATTCCAAGCAATTGTACTCGGCCACTAACATTTTTAAATAGAAGTAAACCAGCAATTCATTCCATATTTTCGGGTTTTATTTCATCGAGGAATATAACTCGCAGTGTCTCCCAGCGTACACAGTGCACGACGTTACCGAACACTCAATGACTACCTAATATTATTCCACCAATATTACACAAAATTAGAGGAATAAAATACAAATTACAAATCAACCACTTTCGGATTCCCGCCAAAAAAAACCTTGAATTTGACACTTGACAGTTGACAGTTGCACAGACCATGGATACCTACCTACAAAATACAATAACGAAACTATGTACTCACCTCTCTCATTGGAGTTTGGAGTTTTGGCGAGAATCCGATAGTGAGGCGTTGGTTTGGTTTTTTTTCGCTATCTTGAGATTCTTCGAGTGTTAATGTGTAATAATATTGGTGGAGTATTAGTCATTGAGTGTTCGGTAACGTGCACGAGTGTGGGCAAATTATATAAACCCCAAAAAGCTTGTCACTTCGCATTTTTCCAAAACTCCCAGGAAGTTCCAATAAAGCATCCACCAATTTACTAATTAATGCTTTGAATAAGTAGGTAAATAATCAACTTGAATATCATTATGGCAATCCTCGTGGGATTGCAATAATGAGATTAGTTTCCTATTGAGAAATTATAAAAAACTCAAAATAATAGTTTAAATACTTGACACTGGCTAAATGCACAAACCGTGCGAAGCCATAACTAAAACGAAAAGAACTCATTGTTCCGTCAATGAACGTAGGTATTTTTTTTTTTGTTTTAGTTATGGCTTCGCACGGTTTGTGCATATATCCAGTGTCAAGTATTTTATTTTAAGTATTTCTTATTTTCACATTAAGAAAGTCACAGCAATGTTATAGCAATCGTGGTCAAATAGTCAAGTCAATTATTTACATCGTCAGTCACGATTCAGTAAAGTAGTGGATGCTTTACTGAAACTTCCTGGGAGTTTTGGAAAAAATGCGAATTGACACGTTTTTTGAGCTTATATCATTCGCCTACACTCGTGCACGTTAACGAACACTCAATGGTTAATATTCCACCAATATTACACATTAACACTCGAAGAAACAAGTTTGAACTAATAATACAAAACCAACAACGTCTCACTATCGGATTCCCGCCAAAACTCCAACGTAGGTATTTCTGAAATACCTAACGAAATGGAAACGTCAAATAAAGAAATGAGCTGTCACGAATACCTGTAGTAGATTTACACAAAATCGATTATTAATCGTTTTGTTTTTAACTAATTCAACATGTTTGTTTGCGAGTTAGTATTTAACTAACGGTGATAGATACCATTTAGGATACGTTAACTAATAATACCTATTTATTCTATAAAATGCTTAGAAATCAAGAATAAAATACAATAGAAAATATTTTTTTGACACCAGTTATAAGAATATACAGGGTATTTTTTCAGGAGGAGCTTTATCTAAATCTAAAGTACAATGGGCGGACTTATCGCTAAAATTGATCTCTTACATTCAACCTTTGGAAGGAGAGAGATAATTGAGAGTAAGAGGTTGGCGGTGTAAATAAATGATATTCATAATTATAACCCATAAACTTAACATATACTTAATAAAAACACAGTAAATATTAAATACAAATACTTGCCGTACGTATAATATTATATTGATATACTTATTGCAAAATAATAATTATACTTACACTGACAAATACAACGTCAAGCCACATCGTATCAAAATTATCGTAGATTCAACTCTAAAACTTATTCAAAATGAATAATTTAATCGACGAGTGACAGATGACAATTATCGCCAAAAGCGAGCGATTAACGAATTGTCATTTCGACTCGACAAATCAAATTCAAAATAAATTTGTGGAAAAAAAAGTTGTAAACGATCCGGTTGTTATTGTTTTGTTTGTACTATTTATTAATTTTAATTGCATAAATACAGCGGGAATCACTGCAAAATAAGTTCGGACGCGTCCGTCGAACTTCCATTTACGCCGGCACACTCCCAAACAATGTTTTCGTGTTGCTAAACTCGTGATGTCGGCAGATTTGTAACTGATGTCAACACAAACAGTTTTGAGATGTTACCCATAGTGCTTTACAATAATATGGAAGGGGGCTCGAACGCTAATCCCAATACGAGTTACAGCCAGTTATACGACGAGAATGTGATATTAAACTGCGTGAGGACGAGAAAGAAGGTGTCCGAGTTGCCCAACTGTCCGGTTTGCAGCTGCACCATCCGGCAGGGGGAGTTAGAGAGTCATTTGAATTTGGAAGTGGAACGTTTGCTCAAATTATCCTGTTCTAGCGGGAAAAGAAAGCTCAGTGTGACCAGTGCGTGTAATTTAGCTGTGCCGGGCTCCAGTACGAGCCCGGACGTGCCGGATGACGAGGAAATTGACGTGTCGGGATGCCCGGGCGGCGATGTGTATCAGGTTGGTCTATTTATAATACCTAATTTACATTGAGCAGGGAAGTGAACAGGGTGAGAATTTGTGTAACAGTGTAACTTGATGGGAAATCTCCCAACCAGTCACTGTCCAGATCTGGTGTGACTCGTTGGGAGCCCACTCTCTTGAGGGAATTGTTGACGGCAGAGGCTGAGCCCTAAACAGGGTATTACTAGTATTTACTAACTAGTGTCTTATTGTTTCAACTGGTTCTCAGCAGAAGCTCTGGATTTTTCGAATTTTAAAACAGTCTGCAGCACTCAGGGATAGCGCAGCTTCCTTGTCATGAAAGAAATATCAGAATCCCATAACTAGTCCAAGAGGTTCCACAGAAGCCAAATAAAAAAAGTAGCGAGTTTATTTTGTCAACACAACCTGGGAGTTTTGGTTAAAATGTGAAATTATGGTTTTTGGGACTACCTACCATTACTCTACCATTGCCTACCATTAACCCACACTTGTGCACCCTAACTAACAGTCACCATCTGACCATAAAAGTTTAGACCAGAGTTATATATAATTATACACAAAAAAGTCTTAAGCAACATGCATGCATAACATGGACCCAGGAACAATGGGATAAAATTATGTTTGCCGATGAGTCACAATTCGGGTTTAGGCCTGATACAAGAAGGGTGCGAGTGTACCGTCGGCCCGGAAATACTGAAAGGCTCAGGTGCGTTCGGGAAGTTCATCCATACAGCGGCTCAACAGTTATGGTATGGGCGGGTATTATGAAGAACAGGCGAACTGAGCTCGTTTTTGTAAATGGAAACATGAACGCTGAAAATTATGTTTAGGATATTCCCAGACCTTATGTGCATCCATTTGCACAAACCTTTGGCTCCGATTTTACGTTAATGCATGACAATGCGCGTCCACATACAGCTCGGCGAACCAGAAAAGAACCAGAAATTAGTACCTACATGTTGCTTAGACTTTTTTGATGTGTGTATTACTAAAATTACGTTCCCCAAAATTGACTTCTCTATCACTCGCATTTTCTAACTCAATCCTGGCATTCCTAATTATTATTTTTGAATTTGTTATTGAGTTAGAAAAAGCGAGGTTTAGACGTCGATTTGCGGAGAAAGTATTTAGACACATCCCTTCCACTCAGGTTAAAGTAAATCTTTCATGGTAACACCGCTTAAGGCGTAACAAGTAAATAGACTTTACTTACTCCTAGAGGGTGCACGCTAACCGCCTGCGGCGACTGCGCGCGCGGCGCCGCAGCCCCCCGCCCGCCGACGGCCAGTGTCCAGTTTGCAACACTACCCTCCCCGTGTCGCGTCTGCAGCGCCACGCCCTGCGCTGCCTCAAGCGCACCGGGGCTTCCGTGGACGAGGACGTACCCGACACCAGCGAGGAGGAAGGCAGCATCGATGTGGAGGTATACAATAAAAATTAAAAAATGACATCCCCGTAGAGTTTCTTGGTGCTGTCTTCTCTTACGGGCGTATTCCGAAGCACTGGTAGAGTCAACGGAGTTTCCTTTTCCTGTCCAGAATCCTGGTACAGTGCTTGAAAGGGAAACATCCTTTTTTCAAACTCAAACCATAATCAATTACGGTTTAATTTAATGTATCATACTTTATGTTTTTATGATTCTCTTTGATAACTAGAATTAGCTGTTTGACTTGTAAAAGTGCGATTTAATTGCCTATTTACAAGAAATGCTTTGACTTTGAATATCTATCCAAGGTTTCACACTCCGGGAGAGGCTTATCTATCACTATGCAGGTGCCACATCCTACGAATATTATAAATGTGTGTGTGTCTGGTTGTCCTCGTCACGCCTTCGGATAGATGGATTTTGATGCAATTTAGTGTGCAAATTCTGTACTTTTTTTTACTAAAAAGAAAGTAAAGTGCAAATTCTGTAGGTCCTGTAATAGAAAATAGGATAGATTATAATCCTGTAAAAATACACGCCGTGTAATAATACAGTTCTTACATCACATAAAATGATAATGTCTTATATTGTACAATGTACACTAGTTCTCTAAAATACACAAACAACAAGGAATATACAGAATTACCTAATTCTACACGACAATGGGTGGGCTTAATGCTAAAAGCGTTATCTTCCACTCCGCCTAATTAATATGTAACTTAACCTAAGTACATCAAGATGAAGATATGTAAATGAAGTTGTTAAACTGTTTTTCCAGAACGACGAGCCTTCCGGTGGGTTTGGGGCGGAGTACCAGTGGTGCGGCGAGTGGCGGGTGCGCGCGACAGCCCTGCAGAGCTCCGAGGCTAGGGCTGCCACCTGCGTGCGTCGCGCCTCCAACGACCAAGCCCTGGTCAGTAGGTAGTGCTGATAGACAGTCGTGATGAGATTCGCGCGCGACGACCCTACTGTTAGGGCTGCCACGTGCAAGCGCTTATAGCAGATCAGTTTATAGTAGTAGCGGTCGAATTTTATGTTTTTTTTTATCCTACTTCTTATTAATATGACAAAGGCGAAAGTTTGTGAGTCTGTATGTTTGCTACGTTTTCACGCTCAAACGCTCAAATTTTGTTGTCATTTAGTTGTCACTGTTCGCAGGCAATTTTTTATTTTGAAAACAGCGGGGTAACACCGCAGGGCTGAGCTAGTAGTGGAATAATTATGTCAATTTTCTTTTAGGTGGTGGATGGGGACGAAGACACGGAGTTGTATGGTCCGGCGCAGTACTCCCCTTCTAGGATAGCAGCGGATGTAAGTGATCAGTCATCATCATCAAAATAACCTCACTCACCTACCACAATAACCTCACTCACCTACCACAATAACCTCACTCACCTACCACAGTAACCTCACTCACCTACCACAATAACCTCACTCACCTACCACAATAACCTCACTCACCTACCACAATAACCTCACTCACCTACCACAATAACCTCACTCACCTACCACAATAACCTCACTCACCTACCACAATAACCTCACTCACCTACCACAGTAACCTCACTCACCTACCACAGTAACCTCACTCACCTACCACAATAACCTCACTCACCTACCACAATAACCTCACTCACCTACCACAATAACCTCACTCACCTACCACAATAACCTCACTCACCTACCACAATAACCTCACTCACCTACCACAGTAACCTCACTCACCTACCACAGTAACCTCACTCACCTACCACAATAACCTCACTCACCTACCACAATAACCTCACTCACCTACCACAATAACCTCACTCACCTACCACAATAACCTCACTCACCTACCACAATAACCTCACTCACCTACCACAATAACACTCACTCATACTAACATAGGTAATGTAACACAAGATGGCTACTGGATACATTTAAATGTTGCCAGTAGGTAGGTAGTGTGCATTTCTACTTATCTCAACAGGCTTAACGCCCTCGGAAGCACGGAGCGAGATAATCTGCACATAACTAAGGTAAAGTCATGGGGCGGTCGACGATCGAACTCTGTATCGTCGGCTTCTAAAACAAATATCACCATGTCTAGTTACTCAACAGTTTAATAATATAGGTTGAACGTGTTCCCTAAAAAAACTCGGATAGTGCCGATGTTGTCGTAAGTGGTGAACATGGGACTGGGACTGAAAGACCAATATTGTGACTGAAAAAAAAAATATAAGAATATTATACAATATGAGAAAAAAAAAATGACATCCCCGTAGAGTTTCTTGGTGCTGTCTTCTCTAACGGGTGTATTCCGAAGCACTGGTAGAGTCAACGGAGTTTCCTTTTCCTGTTCGAGATTCAATCCTGGATCAGTGCTTGAAAGGGAAACTTCCTTTTTTAAACTCAAACCATAATCAATTAATTATAGTTTGTTTTCTTTTATGGTTTAATTCGTTTATTAGATTGAAGTGTTTGACTTGTGAAAGTGCGATTTTATTGCCTATTTACAATAAATGATTGGACTTTGACTTTGACTTTGAAATACTCAATTACAGGCGGACATAACTGCAGCCGAAGCGGGAGACCAGGAGCAGAGTATCACAGAAGAGAACGGAATAGCAGCAGAGGGCAGAGCTGAGGAGCAAAAGGAGAGGGTAGAAGCAAGTCTGCCGAAGCCTAACGGACTGGTCGAGGCCAGTGCAGAGGTACATTTGATACATCCTGACTAATTTATATGTAATAGAAGCACCTCGCTGTTTCACCCGCGGTACCTACTATCCCGCGGGAACCATTAATTTTTACAGGTTAAAAGGTATTCTATGTGTACCGGGGACGGCATAGCTTCCCAACAGTGAAAAAAATTTTCAAATCGGTTCAGTAGTTTCGGAGCCTATTCATTACAACCAAACAAACAAAGTTTTCCTCTTTATAATATTAGTGTAGATAAATTAAGCGTCACATTGTTTGTCTGCAATGGACTCCTAAACTACTTAACCGATTTTAATCATAGCATACAGTGTGCAGTTTGATCTAACTTGAAAGATAGGATAGCTTACATCACAATTTATAGTCGCAATAACAAAAACCTTAGACATATAGCAATGCGTGGCCGTGTCTGCTAGTAATTAATAAATAATTAATACAAACTAGCTGGTTTAGATATAATTATATTGGATACAAGAAGCGCCTCGCGGTTTCACCCTTGTTAACTACTGTCCCGCGGGAGCGGTTAATTTTTACGGGATAAAAAGTAGCCTATGTCACCCGGGGATAGCATAGCTTCCCAACAGTGAAATAATTTTTCAAATAGCTTCTGTAGTTTCGGAGCCTATTCAATGCAAAAAAACAAATCTTTCCTCATTATAATATTATTAGTATAGATTGGCTGGTATTAGACAGTATTGATATTGACGGCACATTTGGCATAGTGGCTGAGCAATTGGACTGCTGCGCTTGGTGTCGCGGGTTCGATTCCCGCCCGGAACAAATATTTGTGCGATCCACAAAATATTTGTTTCTGGTCTGGGTGTGATGTGTATGTGAAATTATATGTCTGTAAGCGGTACCCACGGTACAGGAGCAATCCTAGGCCCGTATTAATAAATGAACCTGAATAGCGCTACCAAGTGCGCTATCAGCTGATTCACACTCAAAATGTAATCTACATCTTGAAATCGTTGCTATTTAATAAATGGTTATTGAGATGTAGCACTGGCTACTAGATACTGGCTTGTATGTATGTGTCAATTGTGTCATAATTGGATAGCACTTAACCGCTGAGTGTCATTTATTAATTTGCCAGAGATCATGTAAGTTTCTGTTCCTAATCTACAACTTAAGATGTATATATTAATTAGAACGAAAGAGCAAGTGCACACTGAAGATAGCTCTCAGAGCTAAGTTTGATTTATTAATACGGACCCTAGTGTGGGGCTACAGTTGTATAAATAAAATTTATATGTAATGATATTATATTTCTTTTGAAATGTTAATTAGTATTTAAACGGGTCTAATTCGCGCACAAACTAATATCAAAATATATAATTTTGACATACCTCGACGTTTCGACCGAGTTACATCGGCCGTGGTCACGAGAAGACTCTCTTGTAACTGTTGAGTAACTCGGTCGAAACGTCGAGGTATGTCAAAATTATATATTTTGATATTCGTTTGTGCGCGAATTAGGTTCGTTTAAATACTAATTAACATATATTTCTTTTATTTCAGACTCGAATACAAGCGCTGAAAGCAAAAATCAAAGATTTAGAGAAGAAACACAATGGTGCTTCCGAGGTATGTAATGTGCACTGTACACTCAGATTAATCATCTAACAGATATCACATTTAACTCAAGATCCGGGGAAGAAGAGAGACAAGTGTATACAACTAGACAAAGGAGTAAGTAGGATAGTACGATGATGTTTTGTCTTTGTCGGCGTATGCACTAATTTATTGCTGTGCTGCAGAAGCAAACCAATCTTGACATTTTAGAATGTCGCACGAATGATTGAAGCTACACCTAAATAACGTGTATTAAATTTATCCGATTTATAAGGGTTGTAGCCGAGTGTGTCCCTTTCGGGTATACGCTTTTGTAAAGTCCGTTTCTGATACTAGGTTTATGATTGTACATTATTGTATTACAAAGTACATGGGGATGTAAATCCCATTGAGGAATGAGCGTTGTTTTAATTTTCTGACCTATAGTTTTTAGGGTTCCATATCCAAAGGGTAAAACAGGACCCTATTACTGAGGCACCGCTGTCTGTCTGTCTGTCCTTCCTTCACCAGGGTGTATGTCGTGAATCGTGATAGTTATACTGTTGAAATTTTCACAGACGAATGTATTTCTGTTGCCGCTATAACATCAATTAATACATAATACAGAAATATTTTTGTATTCTGTATCATACAACCAACGTGATTTTTTGCCGTTTTCACAGATAATGGTACGGACGGAACGCTTAGTGCGCGAGCCCGACTCGCACTTTACGTGTTTTTATTCTTTCTTTTTATGTCAAGTGCAATAAAGAGTTGTTATTTTGCAATATCTTATGTATTGTATTGTTATGTTTCAGGCAAAGTGCCTGATATGTTTGGCACAGTATGTGTCTCCCGCGGTCTCTATACAGTGCTGGCATGTTTACTGCGAGGTAAGTCCTTCAAAGAGTCAAAGCGTTTATTGTAAATCTATATACATATACTTAATAAAAATGTAACGGATCGCTGTCTGTACATGAAGTTTAATTAGAAACAATATCATTTGGACCTTTATGAAAGCAAATAACACCAAAAACAATGATTGTTAGAAATTTTGTCTGTTTGTCTGTGCACGCTAATCTCAGAAAAGGCTTATCCGATTTCGATGTGGTTCTGACTAATATATTTTGGTAAGCTTCACTTAACATTGAGTGTTTGTTTCATGTCAATCGGTTCATAAATAAAAAAGTTACGCCAACCTTTCGAGTAGCTATAGGTGTGGTACCTATACGTAACGCAGGTGAAACCGCGGGGCGCAGCTAGTAGGCAACAAAATCGCACTTTTACCTACCTACCACTTTACCTGTTATCAGTTCTACGAGCGATGTAGCCTGCCCATTGCCACTTCAGCTCGCAAACCCTGAGAGCTATGTACACTTTAGTTCTTTGGTGACAATATCTTCGTACCGGATTTTATTTCGCAAAGAAACTCCTAGCATAGCTCTCTCCATTGCCCGCTGTGTAAAAACCATAGTTGCAAGGTTATTTATTAACTAGATAAATATTTGATAACAATGCTATATAGGTATAGAGCAAAAGTTTATCTCAATCGGTGCAGCCGTGTGTGAAGTAATAACAAACATACACACAAACTTTCTCCTGTATGATATGAACAGATGCCCCGCATTACTTCCAGGTGTGTTGGCTGCAGTCGCTCCGCGCTAAGAAGATATGTCCTCAGTGCAACGCCATCACCACTGCGCAGCACCTGCGGAGGATATACATGTGAACCGCTTGTCCACTCGATGACATGTCAACTGAACCGCTTGTCAACTTGATGACTTGTCAACTGAACTACTTGTCAACTGAATGACTTGTGAACGGAACGACGTATCAATTGAACAATATGGGAAATGAACGGCTAGTTGACCAGGTGAAATGTAAAGTGAATGGGGTGGGCTGCGCATGGATATCACTAAGGCTCCGCGAACGTGTCTCGTGTCGGATACAAGTCGGGGCTGATTTCAATACATTCTATATCTATTCTTAATATATATAAATTACGTGTCACGTTGTTTGTCCGCTATAGACTCCTAAACTACTTAACCGATTTCAATCAAATTTGCACACCGTGTGCAGTTAGGTCTAACTTGAAAGATAGGATAGTTTACGTCTCAATTTATAGTCGCAATAACAAAAACCTTAGCCACAGCAACGCGTGGCCGTGTCTGCTAGTATATATATAAAAATGAATCCCAATTTCCCTTGGTCATGGCATCGCGCGTGAACGGCTGGACCAATTTTGCTAAATCTTTTTTTGTTGTGCTTGTTATTGTCAAGAGAAAGGTTCTTATGAAAGAAAAAAGAATTGAAAGTTTCGAGGAATAAGAAAAACAGCGACCATGTTAACTTTGATGTAGGGAAAGAGATAGGTAGATGAAGAGGGAGAGAGATAGAGACAATGACAGGACAATGTCTGCCGGGTCAACTATTTCTATATACAAATCAAATATTCATTGGTAGCTTGTATCCGACAAAAGACCCGCCTATACGTGTAGCTGTTAGAAAACACCTGTGAAACTGGACGTAATTTTTTTTGTTTATTGTGAATTTCATACTAGAATATTCTGTCGCACAATCGAAAAAATCTTTCTTAAGAACCTTGTACTGACAGTTTGTTTTGTTTTAGTTATGGCTTCGCACGGTTTGTGCATTTAGCCATGTGTCAAGTATTTTATTATTTTAAGTATTTCTTATTTTCACAATAGGAAAGTCACATTGCATAGTAATTCTCGTGGTCAAGTAGTAAAGTCAATTTACAGTCAAAGTCATGATTCAGTAAAGTACAAGTTTGAGAAAAAAATACAAAACCAACAACGTCTCACTATCGGATTCCCGCCAAAACTCGCACTGACAGATACGAAGGCGGTAAACAAAAAAAAAAAATACTTTTTATTAGACTACATTTTCTTTTTTAATTTAGAGTAACTTGAAAAATTTTGGCGTTTAAAAAAAATAAAACATCCCAATCGATCGAGCCGTTCTCAATAGTGCCGATCTTACATATGCGACTGTGTTTTTTTTTTATATTATTTATAAAGATAAGTTTAGTTATTTTCTAACCGCAAAGAACATTGTATAAGACTAAGAATAGATATAAAATGTATTTTTTGCTTTTATAATGAACAAGGTCAGTCAAAAGTAGTTTTGATTGCAACATATTATAATAAGATTATACTCCGTTCCATAAAGCTTTTTTTTTGTTTTTTAAAACGTAGCCCCGCACTAGGATTGGTCCTGTATCGTGGGTACCGCTTACAGACATATAATTTCACATACACATCACACCCAGACCAGAAACAAATATTTTGTGGATCGCACAAATATTATTTCCGGGCGGGAATCGAACCCGCGACACCAAGCGCAGCAGTCCGATTGCTCAGCCACTACGCCAAACGTGCCGTCAGCATGAAATCTATGAATTCATATTTTATACACTGTACTTACATACATTATTATATTTGGGTACCATTACCATAATATTTATGAATTGTAGACATCACTGAAATTTAATATGTTCCAAGTATTTTCTAATGCAGCTGACTTCATAACTATGCTATATAAATTTTTGTGTCAACATCATTGAGGAAATATAATATTTCCACAATCAACATGTAATAATTTAAGTGATAGCTAGAAATTTGCCTTCTACGAAGATGTACAATAAATAGGAATATAATTATAACAATTAGTTGTAGATTTATATGTAAATAAAATTATTTTTTTTCTATGATATTCTGGTTTTTATTACGTCAATGGAAAACTGCAAAAGCCACTTTAAAATTATTAGCTAGTGGAGTTATTTCCCATGTTCTCCACCGGTTCTCTCGCCCATGTTGCTAATCATGCACTATAATTAGGCAACGGTAATACGTACCTATCTTATCTTATATCTTTAAATGAGCAATTCTTGTATATATATATCGTCGCTGTAGAAGCGAAATTGAACAACTAACACTTTTATCAAAATCCACTTTATTGCATTGTGTTATAGTTTAAAGTAAGCTGCATCTTTTGAACTTACGCTCGTTCAATTGTCTCATTTCGTTGCAAAGATATTTAAAAAAATAAGTTCTTATGACAGAAATGAACATTCAATAATGGGTGTGAAAATTGAGAGGAAGAATTGAATAATTGACCAAATAATGAATAATTTCCTAGATTCAACATTATGGTACCAAATATAATGCATAATGACCGTTATTCAGTTTTGCCTCAACGTAAAAAGTAGATAATTATTAAAAAAAACCGTGACAAAAAAGAACAACATACAATTGATCTTTCTTTCCTATATGCAAGGGGTGCTAAAAATCCCCGGCAGATGTCCCGCTACCACCCCAAATGGACTCTGGCCCTGGTAGCACACAACATCCGCACGCTCGGGACTGACGAGAAAATTGTCGAGCTGAAGGAAGAATTGAGCAAGATGCGATGGGATATCGTGAGGTTATCAGAAATCCGAAAAGAGGAACAGGATACGGTAACCCTGGATTCCAGCAACATGCTCTTCTTCCGGGAAGGAGACCGAAAATCCCAGGGACCACCCTGAATCCCTTATAAACAACGTAGTAAAGGTCGATTGTGTGCCAAGCAGGGTAGCGTACCTTATACTCAGAATAACCGATCGGTATTCGCTGAAGGTCATACAGGTCATAAGCGCCGACCTGGACACACCCTGACGATGAAATAGAGGCATTGTATGAGGCGATATCCGAAGCCATACATGTCTTCGAGTCATACATCACCGTTGTTATGGGAGATTTTAACGCGAAAGTTCGCGAACCTCACGGAATGTTAAGTATGTACTCGGAATGTTGAGTAGGGTTAAGAGTGGGGTTATACGGAACTCCTTCTTCCAGAAGCGAACATCGAGGAAATAGACGTGAATGATCCTCGATGGTTGAACCAGTAATGAGATCGACTTCATCATCACGACTAAGAAGCGAATATTCAATGATGGCTCCGTGATCCACCGCCAAGGTGAAAACCGATAGCGATCATCGTTTTGTTAAATATAAAAAAATATTTAATTTTGAGGCACATTGTATATCGATATCAAGCTTGAGAGGTCACGTCTGGTGAAGTCCACGCTCCGACCTGGCCTTGCCCAAATCCAGAACCCCGAACACTTTCAACTGGAACTTTGGCGATTATCCAATCGCTTCCAGAGCCTAGCCGAATGCGAAACTGTGGACGAGATAAACAATGGGCTGGTGGAAACTGTCCAAGCAGTGGGTTGAAAGCACTTTAAGAGCCCACGCTGGAGTAAACCTCAAAAGCTCTCTGACAGAACAATTAAATTAATGATTGATGAGATGATACTGCAATTTTCAGCTGATATGTCAGAATACGGCAAACTCAATAGACGAATCTCAAAATCCTTGCAACACGACCTACAATACACCACGTATTAAGGACGCAATCGAGCGGAACCAGGGCTCAAAAGTGTTTGCGAGGAATTCCTCTATTGAGCAAAGCCACGTGCCAAAGCTGAAGATCGAGGACGGCAGTATCGTCTCGTCGAAGTCGGAGAATAAGAGAGAGCTTGAGAGGTTTTACGAGCAGTTGTATACACCTCGACACGAGAACCCACTGTCAGTTTAGCTCATGACACCAGAGCTGAACTAACCCGACACTACACTGAAGACATCCCAGATATTAGCTTGTACGAGATTAGAATGGCTCTCAAACAGCTTAAAAACAACAAGGCGCCAGGCGATGCCGGAATCAGAACAGAACTTCTGAGAGCGGGTGGAAAACCGATACTTTTAGTCCTTCAGAACTTATTTAATTCTGTGTCATACTCGAGGTTATCACACCAGAAACATGGCACAGGAGTATGGTGGTGCTCTTCAAAAAAGGTGACAATACCTTATTGAATAATTATAGACCCATCTCACTCCTGATCCATGTGTATAAGCTGTTCTGAAGAGTCCTTACGAACCGTCTCGAACGCAGGTTTGACAGCCTCCTGAACATGTCGGTTTCCGGAAAGGCTTTGGCACTATCATAGTAAAATAATTCTGCTGCAGTCGTTCTGTTAAAACCATCATTTTAGATTTTAGGTAGGAGCGCCTATTTTAATTGTTGATTCAGTTTAATTTAGAAAAATATATACCCACCATAATCACACTTATTTGCCCGAGTTTTATGTGTATTTCAAGTAAATAAGTAATTAAATTACAAGTATTATAATCTGTTTTCTTTGATTTTGTCACATCTTAAAAGTACACAAAGGTTTTTAAATGGTATTACTGTAGAGGAAAAACTGAGTAATGGCACTTATCATATTGATTTTCAGCTAAATGTTCATCCAAATAACAGACAAAACTGAACAACTAACACAATAAAGCAGACAACTACATGTTAGTTCCGAAAGCTCAGAGAAGCAAAAATAGATAACTGTTTAAAGATTTTTATAATTTTGAATTAATATGATATGGGTTTTGCAATAAGCTCCAAAGATGCACAATGAACCCTATATTAACATATAAAAATACCGACGGTATAATTATTTACGGTATAATAATTATTTAGTTTTAGTATTAAAAAAAACACTAAATCAGCTTTATCTCGCGAAAATGGTTTTGTTAGTTGTTCAATTTCGCTTCTACAGCGACGATATTTATATCCATACTAATATTATAAATCTGAAAGTAACTCTGTTTATCTGTTTATCTGTCTGTATGTCTGTTTGTTTGTTACCTTTTCACGGCTAAACGGCTGAACCGATTTCGATGAAATTTGGTATAGGGGTAGATTGGACCTATGAGACGGACATAGGCTATCTTTTGTCTCAAAAAATAATCTCGAAGGGGATGAAATAGGGGTTGAAAGTTTGTATGGGGAATCCATAATTCCTCAAGTTAGGGATCTGAAAATTCTTATTTAGGCTTTTGGTAAGAAATAAATAAATACGGGTTTCAGCTTTTTTGCAAAATCATCCCTAAAGGGGGAAAAGCAAGGGGGTTGAAATTAAGAGGTATTCTTTAGATGCACCCCCTACGGACCACAATAAACGGCTAAACGGATCGTAATTTAAATTGGAAAGTAATTAAGGGGGGAGAGTGCGATGGGAGGAGGGGGGAAAAGGGGAGTAGATGGTAGAGTGAGGGGAGAAGAGGGTAGAGTGGGGAGAGCGGGAAGACAGAGGGGAGAGTGGGGGGAGAAAGTGGACAGAGTGGGGGAAAAGAGGGGAGAGTGGGGAGAGAAAGAGGGGAGAGTGGGGTGAGAAAAAGGTTAGAGTGGGGGGAGAAAGAGGGGAGAGTGGGGAGAGAAAGCGGACAGAGTGGGGGAAAATAGGGGAGAGTGGGGGGAGAAAGAAGGGAGAGTGGGGTGAGAAAAAGGGAGGGGGGGAGAAAGAGGGGGGAGTGGGGTGAGAAAGAGAGTAGAGTGGGGAGAAAGAGAGGGGAGAGTGGGGGATATAGAGGGGTGAGTGGGGTGAGAAAGAGGGGAGAGTGGCGGGAGAAAGAGGGGAGAGTGGGGTGAGAAAATGGGTAGAGAGGGGAGAGTGGGGTATGAGGGTAGAGGAGAGAATGAGGATAGAATGGGGGGAGAAAGAGGGGAGAGTGGGGAGATAGAGAGGGGAGAGCGGGGAGAATGAGAGTAAAGGGGGGGGGGGAAAGAGGGGAGAGTGGGGGGAGAAAGAGGGAAGAGTGGGGGGGAAGAAGGGAGAGTGGGGGGAGAAAGAGGGGAGAGTGGGTTGAGAAAGAGGGGAGAGTGGGGTGAGAAAGAGTGTAAGGTGAATAGAAAGAGATGAGACAGTGGGGGGAGAATGAGAGGAGAGTGGGGGGGGGGAGAAAAGGGGAGAGTGGGGAAGAAAGAGGGGAGTGGGGGGGGGGGAGAAAAGGGGAGAGTGGGGGGAGAAAGAGGGGAGAGTGGGGGAGAAAGAGGGTAGAGTGGGGGGAGAAAGAGTGGAGAGTGGGAGTGAAAGAGGGGAGAGTGGGGCTAGAAGGAGGGGAGAGTGGGGGGAAATAGGTGAGAGAGATTGAGTGCGAAATATATAGAAATAGAGGGAGAGGGAGTGAGCGAAGGAGGGAAAGGAAGAGATATAGATGGAGAGGGTGAGGGAAATAAATATAATTGATGAGATGGACAGGGAGAGGAAACGCAAGAGATTGAGAGTGGAGAGGGATATTAATGATAGAAAGATAGGGAAAGATATAGAGATATAGGGAGAGGGAAAGAGATGGAGGTAGAGGAAGAGAGATAGAAAGAGCGAAAGAGGGAGAAAGATAGAGGAAAAGGGAGTGAGAAAGAGACAGATATATTCTTACCTATAACTGTTCCCCGCGACATTAATTGATTTTCTAAACAGTTTACATTTTATATAAAAATGCGAACGAAGTTGCGGGTATCAGCTAGTATTATATATAATTGGAATCTCGGAATCAGCTCCAACGATTTTCATGAAATTTAGTATATAGGGGGTTTCGGGGGCGATAAATCGATCTAGCTAGGAATCATTTTTAGAAAATGTCATTTTATTCGTGTTTTTTTCTTTAAATAACCAGTTCACATTTTTTTATTATTCTATCGGTAAGATCGAAAAATATTCATATTTCATCATTTTATTAGTAATTTTCGTAGGTACTTAAACTACTGACGTCAGTCATAATGTAAATTAATGTGAGGTTTGTAAAATGTAAAACCATTATTGGCCATAAGTTAGAATAATAAGTTATGCTCATTGTTAATTAAGAGCTGTGGTTTTTGTTTTGAATAAATAAATAAATTTAATTTCCAAAAAACAATTTATACAAAATAAAAAAAATACCGAGCAAAGCGGTCATCCAGATATTAACGATAATACGTTGAAATACGTTGAGGCAATTATGATACACGCTCAGTACCGCCTACTGTTGCTACTCATTCATTTGACCCCAAAAATTGCCATTTGTCACCAGTGGGGACGTCACCAGTGGTGACAAATGGAACGCACTTTAAAACAATTCCCATTTGTCAGCAGAGGGACGTCACCAGTGGTGACAAATGGAACGCACTTTAAAACAATTCCCATTTGTCACCAGTGGGGACGTCACCAGTGGTGACAAATGGAACGCACTTTAAAACAATTCCCATTTGTCAGCAGAGGGACGTCACCAGGGGTGACAATAGGGACACATTTTAAAAATAATACCCAGTTGTCACCACTGGGGACATGGAGGCGGGTGACAACTGGGAATGACCCTTCATTTGGGTGTATAGATGTCTAAAATAGGAGGGTTTTGTCTGAAGACGCATACCACTGAAATAACCAAAAAAAAATGAAAGTGCAGCTGAAGTAGAAGTTACTTACGAAAATAGCTCTTTCAATTTGTACCTATATACTGTTGTGCCCTGTGGTTTCATACGCTTAGTTTCTTAAAGTAAAAGTAGTCTAAGTTACTTCTTATAACACCAGTTGTATAGGTAGTGAAAGTCCCGTCAAAATCGTTCCAGACATACAAAACTACAATTATGTAAGTATAAACCTGTGTTGAATGTTCGGTGCGCCTGCGCGTTCCAGATGCCCCGGGGCGGCTGTCACCTGCCGCCTCCGTCCGCTGCCGGCCCTTGTTCCGCAGTGGAACACCCCCGCCCCCGGCTGAGAACTCCGCCGCGCATGAAACGAGAACCTCGGCCGGAACATCCTGCGCACTCGTCTGCAGAACTAGCGGCGAGCGGTGGGGGCGGAGCGCGAGCCCCAGGCGCCGGGTTCCAAACCTAGGCCCCGCACCGATAGACCAGCGCCGGCACTACCACTCAATGCCCTAACAACCCTGTGTATCTCGTTTCTTCGTGGTAGAATATAAATAAACAAATATATAAATTAAATAAAGTGGAGTATAATAATTATTAATACTTAAATAACGAATTCAGTTTATATGACCCCTCGCGAGAGTAAGGGAGACCTGTGCCCAGCAGTGGGCGTAGTGGGATTGAAGATGAATATAATTAGTAAATATAATATACTACCTAGGTAATAATATTATCTGTCTATACCTAACTACATTGGTTCAGAGTGTAATTTTAATTGTGTAAAATTTTTCAGGGTAAGTATATGACAATTAATAGACCTACCTACATGTAATAACATTGTAACCCATAATAATATATCTTATATCTTTAAATGAGCAATTATTGTATATAATAATATGTACATATACAAGGTGTAACAGCAAGGTGTAGTAATACTGAAACTACGCATACACATACATATTTCGAAGTAGTCTGGAGGTACTATAAATCTGTAAGTAGTTACGGTAATGAATTATTACACGTCAAAGTTTACTGCAAAACTAACCATCGTTCAACCCTAGTTATCAGCTGGGCAATGTCAGTGAACTTGAGGCATAGGCTAACATGTACAGTCTTACCCAACTTATATGGTGCGTCGTGAATCTTCGTTCGCGCAGAAAATAAAGTATGGTCCGAAGATTAACGAAAGAATGCTTAACACTTACAATCAACCTAAGATCACTATTATAAGGTTCATAATACACTGCAGCTGTTGCACATCGCAGTTCTACCTGCGCAGAAGATGAATTTTCAAAGCACGGGAAATGCTATTGACCGCTATTGGTCGGCAGCCGCCCCGCCATCTTAGCGATTGCCGCGTGGCATGAGTGAGATGGAACTAACAGCTGCAGTGTATTATGAACCTTATAATAGTGATCTTAGGTTGATTGTAAGTGTTAAGCATTCTTTCGTTAATCTTCGGACCATACTTTATTTTCTGTGCGAACGAAGATTCACGACGCACCATATAAGTTGGGTAAGACTGTACACCTCTAGCCGGCGGCATTACTCAAACAAAACTAGGTATAGAAGTAAAGTTGTGGTAAAAGTTCCACCAAAAATTACTAGATGGCGCCAGGGCCGTTTCTAAGAAATCCTGCATCGCGTAAGCGTTGTGTGACCGGCGTAACGTGACGTCATCCGTATCATGTGAGGGTTGCAATATTTAGTTATTTTGTCAATTTGAGTGAAAAAATCGATTATCGATTTCAGGTTTTAGTACCCTGGCAAATGATTCATCACCAGGTACACATACCCACATTTCAATATTACTACACCTTGCCGATACACCCTGTATATATAATTGGAATCTCGGAATCGGCTCGAACGATTTTCATGAAATTCAGTATATAGGGGGTTTCGGGGGCGATAAATCGATCTAGCTAGGAATCATTTTTATAAAATGTCATTTTATTCGTGTTTTTTTATGACTTTTTTCTTAATAACCAGTTCATATATTTTATTATTCTATCGGTAAGAACGAAAAATATTATTCATATTTCATCATTTTATTAGTAATTCGTACTTAAATATAATTTCCAAAAAACACATTTTATAAAAAAAAAAAATAGGTACCGAGCAAAGCTCGGTCATCCAGATATTGTCAAATTAAATGTGCTAGAGTCTAAGTAATAAGGGTAGATTGACGTAAGCCGGCAGCGTAAAAAACGTTGCAAATATACGCCAACCATGGAAGTACTACCCAAATGGTATTTACTACCCAAATTTGGGTAGTAAATCGATGACGCCAACATTGTCATGATGTATTATGTACAAAACGGACCATGATAATTTTAACTGAATCCAAAATATATTACCTATTATCAAAATATATTACCTATTATCAAAATATATTACCTATTATCAAAATATATTACCTATTATCAAAATATATTACCTATTATCAAAATATATTACCTATTATCAAAATATATTACCTATTATCAAAATATTTTATGAAGTTAAGGACAGTATACCTACCTACAATGTTTCGAGATTTGTTCATAGTGTAAGGTAGGTAGGTAAAAATAAGAAAACAAAATTTTGGTAAGACATGTCTGCTCTTACAATTTATTATGTGTAAAAGTGGGGTAAATGCTACGCCACTGGTACAGAAAATTGATAATTTGGAATAAGAACAAATTTACTGTCGTAAAACTCTGTAGTTACATAAGATCTTGTATAATTAAACGTTTGTCCATTTCGGACGTACAATATTTAAAAAAATAGTAGGTAGCTAGTAAGTATTTTATTTAGGTATTCAATGAGCTTACACTAAAACAAAGTTAAACATCAGGCATTACTACTATAGTATACAATAGGTAGATATATGATACTCGTTCACTGCTTAACGAATATTATGAGTGAATCAAAATGATTAACTAAGTTTCTTAATATAATTTTGAATTGGTTGTCAGTTAGAGGTTTCAAATTTAGTGGTGCATGATTTAATATTGTAATGGCACTTACATAAGAGCTCTTTCAGGTTAATTTAGGCTAGAAAGATCACACCTCCAGTGACTACCGCCGCTTCGGGATAGGTACGCCCGTTAGAAAGACCACCAAGAAACTTACGGAGATGTTATTTTTATCTCAAATTGTATCATTTTGTTTACATTCAGATCGAACGATGTCTGGGAGGTTTTATCTGAAGGTTAAAGGTACCAACATGCGTAATTCACTGAAAAATCTACAATTTACAACAAGTTTCATTTCCCAGTTCGAGATTCAATCCTAGATCAGTGCTTGAAAGGGAAACATCCTTTTTCAAACTCAAACCATAATCAAATTTTGTATTCTTATAATATGGTTCTATTATGGTAATTAGAATGAAGTGTTTGACTGGTAAAAGTGCAATTTTATTGCCTATTTAGGTACAATAAACGATTTAGAACTGACACTCGAACTCGTAGAACTGACAACCGATGGGGAAGAAAGGTTCTAGAGTGGCGACCGCGGACGGGAAGACGCAGTGTAGGTAGGCCTCCCACTAGATGCGCCGACGACATCAAAAGAGTCGCAGGCGACCGGTGGATGCAAGTGGCTTGTCGTTCGGTGTGGCGGTCTAAGGGGGAGGCCTAAGTTCACCAGTGGACGTTTTCAGGCTGATGATGATGATGATGAAAGGATTTAACTTCGACATTGACTTATATATATATACCGCAATATTAAACAGCACCAGGGCAGTCGTAGCGGATCTTGGCTCCGTTCCTCCCCCAGTTTACAAACTTTATGTAGTTGATAGATCCGTGTCTCGCATCGACGTTGGATATTATCGAAGTGCTGTCCCCCTCCTTGCCGAACTGCAGAGTGTCTGAACAATGGATTAGTGCGCTATTAGAGCAGGACAAACAAAACATGCAGTTGATTGAATTGAGAACCTCCTCTTTATTTTAGGAGCGTTGCTTCCTAATGCCGTGACATCTCTCTCTCCCGCGGCTTCACTCGCACTTTACCCGTTTTCCAGCGGGAAAACACAAAACTATCATTACTACTAGGTATACTTATTATGATAAAAGTGTCGATAATGGCGGTGCACACTACTGACACAGTGTCAATAGTGCACCTAGGGGATAAAGCACTGTCTTACTGTCAAAGGGCAGCATATTGAACCCAGAGCGTAACGAAGGACTCTATTGTTTCAAATTTACTTCCGAGCGAAGCAAAGGGGCTATTTCGAGTCCGGAAGAAGCGAGGGGTTCGAAGACGAAGCAGGCTTTATCCTTGTGGTGTATACTCTACTTTAAATATCTTCTGCGAGACAATAAAACCTAGAGCCTAATACTACGTAATACTAGGTACTTTTTTGAAATAGTTTTGCCTTCGCACGTTTATTACATTTAGCCAGTAATAGTAGGGGAAGCTGTTGTACGTCAGACCGTGTTGTACCTAGGCCAAACACAATTTTTCGAAAAATCCCGGGTTTTAAATTTATGTTGTCTATGGCAGTTAAAGCACTCTTTGTCAACTCCATCGTGAAGTTAGTTGTGATTCGCCGGCACCGCTTCAGTGCAGAGAAAAAGGTAATTCATTATTTCTTGTTCAAAAAGTACGTTTTTCGGGCTTTAATTTTGGTATTTGTATTTAGCAGAATGTACATTTATTAAAAATGTTTAATTTACTCTCTAATCTCAGTATATCTAGGTAATAGATGGAGTAGGTATTTATTGCAAACCTCAACTTTAAGTGTATTTTTATGAAGATTGTTATAGAAATTGATGCGAGTGGTACCTTAGACACCAACTAACTATGTACCTTGGACTTTGATCGAATTATGGCAATATTTTAACCTCAAAATTTACTTAAAAACGGGGTTTCTCAAAAACTGCTAAGCCAAATAGGTACCTATATTTATGAAACATACATGATCTGATGTGAATATAATAATATGGATGATTATTATAGAGACAAAAGACTGTTGGTAAGGGTTTTTTTGAAAGATGTATTTTTACTGAGTTAATAATAATTATTAATTACTGTTTTTGATATGATCAGTCATTGGTTGTAGTTAAATAACAAATAAAAATAAAACTTACTCCGTACAGTAATTATATAGTGTATTATCTTCATTTTATTCTAGTTTGTCCAAAGTACAACTGGCACGGGCCAAAGTACATCAGGGATGTTGTACCTTGGACAGTTTTCCCTTTTTTTTTGGAACGGCTTTTGCTCTCAACTTAATGCAAAATACACAGATTTTATTAGTTTCGTATGTAGTTGAATAACTGATCTTTGTATTTATGCATATTTGAAAGACCCTAAACTTTCCATTAATTTATGAAAAATGAAAATGTAAAAAACTGGCCTAGGTAAAACAGCTTCCCCTACATTATGGATGTCTGTCTAGGTGGCCACTGTGCAGTTCGATTGTTAGGTATTTTTTTTACAATTCCTTTATTGCATTTGTATTACGCTAGAGTTTTGAAACATATTATGTTGTTGTTACATAATTCGAATCATATTATTGCCCTTGGGAGTTTCATACAAGGTTCCTGCCCCAGGGATGGAATGCCTTGCTTAACAGTAGAATATGCTTGACATAATGGTAATGAGACATTGTCGAGCTTTTATGATTACAAACTTGAATGCTTTTACATAAAGTGCAATTTCTATTACAACTATAGTACAGAGTTCATGACATTTTTACATTGTTTTGTCGTACGGAAATTCGCCATAGTCTCAGTGTTAAGTTTTAATTTGAATAATACACAATACCTACAGGGAAATTCTCTGTAGATTTAGAAGGGAGTAATTCCTTCGTTTACCTTAGTATACCTACTTTAGTTAAGTTTATTAATTTAGATATCGACTTAATTATTATGTTTGTTTTGTGTTGTTATCGCAATAAATTACGTAATATCCAAAAACTAAGTGCAAATAGTTTGCCAGTAGGCGGATTAGAACCCACGCCATGCCACCTGGTATAAAAACAATTGTAATATCATTCCATCACTACCACGCTCTACTTCCCTCTCTCTCTCTCTCTCTCTCTCTCTCTCTCTCTCTCTCTCGCACTCTGATACACCTCATTCTACACTACATGTAAACCCAGATTCTCTGCCAACTAGAGCGGCCTAGAGATGCGTCTGTAAACACAATCTAAGAAGAGATGCAGCTTACCGTTGTCTATTCTGACGTAGAAGAACCTGAATTCAGTAGCGGAGAGTATGTCGGGAGTGGGAAAGTTTTCAGAACGAGTGGATTTGCGGGTTTTACCGTGCTTGATTAAATAAGTGACTTCTTCATTCCGCCATCCAATACCTGTTGCAAAAAACAATACACATATATTGATATAAACTATAAACACTTAGCATCCATTTGAATTCTACAAACCTAGTAGGAAACCTTCCAAGAAGATTGCGGGATCAAATCCTTGTGCGGGCACGTACCTCTGTGTTTCTTGTTAAACCATACGTAGGTACTCGTACGTTATTATATTTGCTTTTCAGTGGAGGAAACACCGCGATTAAACCCACAGGCACGAGGATTGTTTCAAAGGTATCCACCGAGCCGGACGGGGCTCCCGTGGTGGATTACAGATTATCTTCCTAACGGAAGTGAAGCGCGCCCCGCGCCCAACAGTGGGCGGATGTGGGTTGTGACATTGAGTGAGTGTAATTATTGTTTTAGTCCTAGAAATAGTGTTATAGAGCATTGCATAACGAGGTATACTATAGTACCCAACTTATAAGGCGCGTCGTGAATCTTCGTTCGCGCAGAAAAGAAAGTATGGTCCGAAGATTAACGAAAGAATGCTTAAAACTTACAATCAACCTAAGCTCACTATTATAAGGTTCATAATACACTGCAGCTGTTAGTTCCATCCCACTCGAAGCTCGCTAAGATGGCGGGGCGGCTGCCGACCAATAGCGGTCAATAGCATTTCCCGCGCTTTGAAAATTCATCTTCTGCGCAGGTACATCGGTAAGCCATATCAGTTGGGTACTACTAAGCACCTATAGTTAGGTCGTTTTCGTTTGCTTCGTCCCTCAGCCAGATATCCACGTCACCGTTCGCTTCTATACCGACGCGTGTCTCGAAGTGCGCGAGCCGTCCGGCGGCGTCCCTCCGCAGCGCGGCCTGGGCGAGCGACTGCAGCGAGTAGAGCGGAGAGTGGCGAGTATTAGTGCCCAGTAGCACCTCCTTACAAGGCAGCTCTGGCAACAAAGTCACGCTTTAGTATATGTAAGTATAACATTTAAAGAAATTTTGAAAATAATTGAATGTTTTCTTAGGAGGCCTAAGTAGGTACAGTTTTAATATAAGCCAGTACTTACCTAATAGAGGTTTGATTTTTTATAGTTTTACTAGCAGAAACGGCCACGCGTTGCTGTGGCTAAGGTTTTTGTTATTACGACTATAAATTGAGATGTAAGCTACCCTATCTTTCAAGTTAGATCAAACTGCACGCGCTGTGCAAATTTGATTAAAATCGGTCAAGTAGTTTAGGAGTCCATTGAGGACAAACATTGTGAAACGAGATTTATAGGTATATATTAAGATTTATTAAAGCTATTATCATCGACCCCGATGACCTGATTTTTACCTTATGATTTTTTGGGTTTACCTTTATAATAATAAGACAAAATGATATAGGATAATATAATATTTTTAAGCGATTTTAAAAAGTTTGTCCCTGACAGTCTTAAGCATTCTACTCAATTATAAGACGATATTTAATCTTTATGAAATTGTTTAACTTACCAGCAACTGTTGTGTTTTTGTGCATTGTCGTCATCATATCGTCAAATCTTTGTGTAATCCTTTCGTCCAATTTCTTCATGGCCATGTCCAGCATTTGGGTCATGTTTTTGAATGATGCATCGATTCTCGTCCATGTCTCGTCGATTTTATTGTTTAACGACAGGATTTTATTGTCTAAATATGTTAGGTCCAGTTTTATTTCTAAGTGAGTTTCATTCGCATTGCTATATTCACCGTTATTGATTCCGAGCACGGCACTAATCAAACTAAGTTTGATAAAAAAGTAAAGTAAGTGGCAAAAGTACCTACATATTGTCGCGGATCTTGTTTCAACAATAATTGTAATATATGACGACTCTCCATATCTGGGGGCACGGCAGTGCCCCCGCCAAGTCGAGCAAAACAAAAGGCACGGCCGTACTATCCTTTTCTCGAAGCGATTCGGGCCATTTTCGACCCCCTGTAACTTCGTTATGGATAAAACTAGAAGCCTAAATTTTTAGTGACCTAGAGGGCATCACGTCTACAGATAATAATCCAAATAACATCAAATTTCAACCAGGAGTTTAAGAGTTATTGCAAGTCAAAGTTCCTTAATTTTGCTGCCCACTGACTGACTGACTCACCGATCATCAAAATTCTAAGGTACTTCTAGCCGTCCCACAAGTTTCAAATTTTGAATATAGCTATTGTTAAGCCTATAAACCATGGAAAAATTCTGACATTCCATAATTTTCATCCCGTTTTATAGATATATAATCTGCATAAATAACTTTGTATTCCCATATAAATCCCATTAAATTGTATGTGATTACAATGTTTTTTTACAGTTCATTATTAGACTTCATTGAAATTGAATGAAATGGGTAACAGGGGTTAAAAATGAGAAATGGCTTCGAGAAATTCGACAGTTGAGTGCTTTTAAAAACTTCCACGATAGGTACACCTACCGCAGATAGAGAGATACAAATCCCTATACTATACCTACCTACACTTTTATAGGTTGAACAAATTCGTTACTTAGGTACATTAAAATAGGTAAGAAGTACCTAGGTACCTTATACCTAATACGCATCTGTTGAGACGCAAAGACACTCATTCATGATAATCTATGAGCATGACCTATGTCGCAAGGGGCCCGGCCGCACAGGCGCGGGGCGTGCGTTGATGCGTGTTTTGCAAAAAACGAAATAAAGAAAGAAAACCTACAAAAAGACATGAGATCCCATCAAAAACATTACATGTACAAAAATGCACAAGTCTCGTAACGCAGTTTATCTGCCGTAAAAAGTTGTGAGATCGAATGTAAACCAAGTCGGTTAATTTCGATACCTACCTATACCTATCTACGGGAGCAGTTATATCTTTATTTCTTTAGTAAATAGAGTGTCTTGGCGATTGTACACGGCAGCATAATCTACTAGGCAATCTAAATATAGTCTTCCGTATAGGTGTACTTTCAAACAAATACCTACAAGCACAAAGCGCTTAACATAGATTTATGTTGCCGTGTGCAATTGCCAAGTCACTCTATTTACTAAAGAAATAAAGATATAACTGCTCCCGTAGATAGGTATAGGTAGGTATCGAAATTAACCGACTTGGTTTACATTCGATCTCACAACTTTTTACGGCAGATAAACTGCGTTGCGAGACTTGTGCATTTTTGTACATGTAATGTTTTTGATGGTTTATATGACAGTTACATAAGCACCTTTTTTTTTTTTTTTTTTTGTTTTAGTTATGGCTTCGCACGGTTTGTGCATGTAGCCAGTGTCAAGTATTTTATTATTTAGTATTTCTTAATTTCAAAATAAGAAAGTCACAGCAATATAGCAATCGTGGTCAAGTAGTCAAGTCAATTATTTACATCGTCAAAGTCACGTTTCAGTAAAGTAGTGGATGCTTTACTGAAACTTCCTGAGTTTTGGAAAAAATGCGAAATGACACGTTTTTTGAGTTTATATCATTCGCTTACACTCGTGCACGTTAACGAACACTTAATGATTAATATTCCACCAATATTACACATTAACACTCGAAGAAACACAAGTTTGAGAAAATAATACAAAACCAACAACGTCTCACTATCGGATTCCCGCCAAAACTCCATAAGCACCTTATCTACAATTAAATAACCTAACCACTACCTATATAACATATGCACTTAGATAGGGTAATTCCAGGATAGATGCCCGGCTGGGATAGATACCTCAAATTCCAAAATGGTTTCCTGGCTTTTTTTTACCATCGTTATAATTGCCAAACGAAAGACATCCCCGCACCTACCCAGTTCCCTCCGCGAAATTACCATTTGAGTCGTCGTGCATTCCTTCCAGGCTCGATGAAAGATTTGGTGCGAAGAATTTGGGTATAATTCTTTTTCTACGGCCTCTTTGACGTGCTGAAACTATTGACATGGTGACTAAATATGTTATATTTAGTGTTTAAATGTTAAAGTGGACTGTGTACCTACAACTACATACTAACACTTGAATACGTTTTATATCTATTTAATACATTTCCTGAATATAAAATGCATCTACGTATCCTCTACGAAAAGGATAAACGTCTCGATTTCTTTTCGCCTGGGTTTACCTTACAAAACAAATCCATTCCCATTATTTCCATACAATATTACTACATTAAGGTATAGATGCCTCAGGAAGGAAACTTCCTTGCTGATGCATCGATACCCGACTGTGATTTTAAATAAAAATACACTATTTAGGATTTTATTAATAATGTCTATTTAGATTTTACTTCCCATCACGAATATCTAATTTTCAAACAGAAAAAAGTGTTATTTTTTCCGAGGGGCATGTATCCTAAATACCTAATTTGTATTGCCGCATGGATCCATAGGGCATCTATACTTTCATATTATTATAGCCTAGTGGTCTGGGAAAATCGATACAGATCAGTAAACATCAACAGTAATGTTTTACTTTTCCTTCAAAGTGGTAGTTGAAAGGCCAATCTATTAACATGATGACTGACAAACATTCTGATCCATTGATAAAGATGGGAAATATAAAGCGATTTAGTTTTTATAGCACAGTGTGGTCTAAACCCGGAGTTGGGCCACGCTTTGCTGTGAGTAAAGTACCCTATTGTTGCACGGCGTGAAGTTAGCGACCCAGCGTAGCGAGGGTAGGTAGGTACTTAACCAAACCCAGTCCCTTTTATACACCACCGCACCGTGCGAAAATTAATCGATACTAATTTCACAGGGTACCTGTAAACAAGGAAAGATACTGGTTCTTTTTGAGTGTGTATTTTTTGTATGACTGTTCGTTACGTGTTTACTCTGACAATTACTAGCCTAATTAATTTTGATGGTAACTTTGCTTGTGTACGTTGAAGGTAGTGTACCTCCTACCTACCTACAAAGAAACTTAAAATTTGTAGAATATTATCTTGAAATACAGGTAGGCACTTACAAAGTATGATCTAAATTTATGCTGAAATGAAGGACCAGGACAAAAATGTCTAGACGGAAAGGTTGCAGGTTGTTTTTGACTGGCAAAATAAATAGGTACACGTGATATCTTACTACACCCCCCTTGTAATATCTCGTGTTTTTTTGCTAAATCAAGTGGACGGCCCCTATAATCAAAAGTCACGGTGATTATTGGTAGGTACGCGATCTAATTCAAGGAAAATAACACAAAAACTTATAACAACAATCATTTTAATGTAGGTAAACTTATTTGATAGGTACAGAATGTTTTAAATTTTAATGATGTTTACAATAATTCATACGTTACTTATCTAATCGAGCACTGCTAAAATCCTACTAATATTATAAACGCGAAAGTTTGTAAGTATGGATGGATGGATGTTTGTTACTCTTTCACGTAAAAACTCCTGTATAGATTTCAATGAAACTTTACTATAATATAGCTTATACATCAGAATAACACATAGGCTACAATTTATAAAGATATCGTGTGTATTGTCCAACATATGACGATATGTGTCAAGTAAGTAGGAAAAAATCTACCATCTGCGAGCTGTTCTGGCGTGCACTGCCAAAACCGCTAGAGTTACACATTATGTAATGTACTTATGGTAGAAATGTTTATCTAAAATAGTTCTAAAAAAAGCTCACCACAGTATATATCTATATCTTATGTGTAAGCCATTATAGCCAAAATAGTGAACCATAACTACAATAAAAATGTGTGATGTGAACTAACATTAAAATGTCATAATGTTAGTTCTTTTCTATGCCACGCTAATAATGATAAGCTGCTCAAAATACTAATCCTGCGCAGACGAAGTTGCGAGCACCAACTAGTATTTATAATAATGGCACGAGTATAATTTATATACTTTACCTAGGTACCTTTCTTTACCCTATATCTTGGGGCTACAAGAACTAAGTATTATTTTTATTAAACTAGCCGTTATTTTTAATACTAACTTTGCCAAGAGGTTTCACCTCTTTGGGTTTCACCCACATTGACTTTTAAAAATACAAGTGCGAGTCGGACTCGCGCACGTAGGGTTCCGTACCATTAGTAGGTATCTATAAAAACGTCAAAATCACGATTGACGTATGGGAGCCCCTTCTACAAAAAAATATTCCTTATTTTAGTATTTGTTTTTTTTTGTTTTAGTTATGGCTTCGCACGGTTTGTGCATATAGCCAGTTTCAAGTATTTTATTTTAAGTATTTCTTAATTTCACATTAAGAAAGTCACAGCAATAGTATAGCAATCGTGGTCAAGTAGTTAAGTCAATTATTTAGGTACATCGTCAAAGTCACGATTCAGTAAAGTAGTGGATGCTTTACTGAAACTTCCTGGGAGTTTTGAAAAAAATGCGAAATGACACGTTTCTTGAGTTTATATCATTCGCCTACACTCGTGCACGTTAATGAACACTTAATGATTAATATTCCACCAATATTACACATTAACACTCGAAGAAACACAAGTTTGAGAAAATAATACAAAACTAACAACGTCTCACTATCGGATTCCCGCCAAAACTCCTTAGTATTTGTTGTTATAGCGGCATTAGAAATACTTACATCATCTGTGAAAATTTCAACTGTCTAACTATCATGGTTCATAAGATACAGCCTGGTGATGGTGACAGACGGACAGACAGACAGACAGATAGATGGACGGACAGCGAAATCTTAGTAATAGGGTCCCGTTTTACCCTATGGGTAGGTACGGAACCCTTAAAATTAGAACTAGTTCTTGTAGCCACAAGATATTAAAGTATTATAGGTAGGTAGGTACTTAAACAAATTTATAATCCGTTCCACTATTATATTTTGGCTGTGTTCGATTAGATAAATACCGTATGAATTATTGTAAACATCATTAAAATTTAAAACATTTTAAGTTAATTACCTCAATAACAGTATTATTGTTATAATAGTATAATTATTATCACAGTTTTGTGTTATTTTCCTTGAACTGGGTGAATTTCAACAAATGCATGTTTGGTTGCCTAATTTTGGTGTAAAATTGTGATTGTAATTGTTAAAATGCTTTTTTCTAATGATGTGCTGGAGAAATGTACCTACCTCATTATATAAAATTTTAATGTGATAGGGATTCGAATAAGTACTTATATACACATCAAAAAAGTCTAAGCAACATGCATGCATAACATGGACCCAGGAACAATGGGATAAAATTATGTTTCCCGATGAGTCGCGATTCGGGTTTAGGCCTGATACAAGAAGGGTGCGAGTGTACCGTAGGCCAGGAAATACTGAAAGGCTCAGGTGCGTTCAGGAAGTCCATCCATACAGCGGCTCAACAGTTATGATATGGGCGGGTATAATGAAGAACAGGCGAACTGAGCTCGTTTTTGTAAATTAGAACGAAAGAGCAAGTGCACACTGAAGATAACTCTCAGAGCTAAGTTTGATTTATTAATACGGGCCTAAGTTGTATCCTTTTTATTCAGCAGTTAAAGTACATTTCGTTATTATAGGTAAGAAAAAAGTCAAAATAAAGTATATACAATTTATTTATGAAGCGATATTAGTGGTAGACTGGTAGGTTTACCTGCAACCCAACGCTGGGAACTCCACACAGATGCAGCGGCTTTCAAGTTTATAAGTTGTTCTGTAATCTAAGTTATTGTATTACAGATTACAGACCTACAAATAAACATACAATACTTAGTAGGTACATTGTCCTTGAAATTAATGAATAGGCAGTGGTAAGGAAGTTCATTGCAGATAAGGTACCTACCTAGTAACTAGACCATATAAATATGGAAAATCATCATATTAAATTTATTGTTAAAGCAAATAGGTGACTCGCGACAACAAGTATGTATTATAATTGGCATTTTTTGATCAAATTAAGTTTGATTAGTGTTGTGTTCGGAAATTATAACAATGAATATAGCAATGTGAATGAAACTAACTTAGAAATAATACGGAATCAAACGATTAACAGATTAAAAATGAGTATTATATTAGATAGTGTCCCTGCATACGTAGATAACAAAACGATACCATTAAACGAAAAGCTTGACGAGACATGGACGAGAATCGATGCATCATTCAAGAACATCACTCAAATGTTGGACGCGTCCATCAAGAAATTGGACGAAAAGATTGCAAAAAGATTAGACGATATAATGACGGCACTGCACAAAAACACAACGGCCGGTAAGTTAAACAATTTAATAAAGATAGTGAGGGCACAATTATTTAAGTAGGTAGCTACATACCTATACCTACCAAAACTCAAAAACATGTCAGTACCTATTCCAAATCTATAAATTTTCTAAAACATACCTTGTCTATAAATTGACTTGCATGTGGATGTGCCAAATTGCCAACATGCAACGTCCGTAGGTACCTACTATTAATTGAATTGTAACTTCGAGAATTTATAGAAATAAGTAATACAGCTATAAAAATAAATCTCTATTGGGTAGGTAGTGCTTTATAGGTACACATGTAATTATAAAGTACCTACTTACTAGCTGTTACCCGCGACTTTGTCTGCATTTATATAAGTACCTAAGTAGCTTATAAGAATATAATACGTAAACCAATAGGATAGTCATCATTGTCTCTGTCGATATCTCTACAACATCTCCCCATTTCCCTATTTCCTTACTCCCCATCTCCCATCCCCCTAGTTCAGCCGTTCATTCATAGGGGCGTAAATGTAATCTAAAGGGTAGGTACTTCATGATTTCCACACCTTGCTTCACCACCTTAAGGGTTGGCTTAGCAAAAAAGTTGAAATACGTAGTTATTTATATATTCTTCTTTTCAGATCCCTAACTTGAGAAATTATGGATTGCCCATACAAACTTTCAACCCCAATTTCATCCCCTTCGAGATTATTTTTTGAAACAAAGGATATCCTATCGTCTCATAAGTACAAACTACCTATTTATACACTTATACCAAAATTCATCGAAATCGGTTCAGTCAGCCGTTTAGTCGTGAAAAGGTAACAAACAGATAAACAGAGTTACTTTCGCATTATAATATTATAAGTATGGATTTTATCTGTAAGCATGTTACATAATTATTATGATAACATTAAACTTATAAAATAATATGTCTTGTATTACGAGTAGGTATAGGTACTAGCTGCAGCAGACACGGCCACGCGTTGCTGTAGATAAGGTTTTCGTTATTGCGACTATAAATTGAGATGTAAGCTATCCTATCTTTTAAGTTAGATCAAATTGCACACGGTGTGCTAAATTTATGATTAAAATCGGTTAAGTAATTAGTATAGGATTCCATCGCGGATAAACAACGTGACGCGTATTTATATATTATACTAGCTGACCCGACAGACGTTGTCCTGTCATTGTCTCTATGGGAAAAAGCTTCCTCTCCTTCTATCTCTCTCCCTCTATATCCATCTCTTTCATATTTTTCCCAGAATGAGTGACAGGTGTCAACTGTATAACCCGATTAAGTATATCAGATATATTTTTCCCAGTTTCAAAAATTTTCCCGTTGTTACGGGATAAATAACCTATATCCTGCTCCTGGTTCTCAGCTACCTTCCTACTAATTTTCAGCCAAATCGGTTCAGCCGTTCTTGAGTTATAAAAAGTGTAACTAACACGACTTTCTTTTATTAATGTAGATAGATTAAGATTAAAAATATCGTAACATAATAAATACTAAAGCGTGATATTGTTTTCAGAGTTGCCTTGTAAGGAGGTGCTCTTGAACACCAGTAACCGTGAGTCTTCCGTCTACTCGCTCCAGTCGCTCGGCCACGCCGCGTTGCGGAGGGACTGCGCAGGACGCCTCGCGTACTTCGAGGCGCGCGTCGGTATACAGTCGGAGGCATACGTGGATATCTGGCTAAGGGATAAAGCAATCGAAGCGGACTCGCCTATTCGATATGACATAGGTATGCACTTACCTAACTACCTCATGATGTTCTGAGAATAATAACTATGTTATTTTTCTAAGATTAGAGTTTATAAAGCAACGTCTTACACTTGTGTAACAGTGTAACTCGATGGGAAAAAAGTCCCAATGAGTCACACTGTGACCGGATCTGGTGTGACTCGTTGGAAACCCACAAAAAAATATGACTCTACGACCTTTATGAGGTGCTGGAACTTTTTACATGGTGACTAAAATACTACCTACCTACCATATATTTTGTGTTTAAATGTTAATGTGGACTGTACCTTCCTATATTATTATGTACTATTTTATACTGTACCTATATTATGTTAAGTATATTACGTTGAATAAGTTTTTTTTTATATCTATTTAATACTTACACATTCCTGCATATAAAAGGCATGGCAGGCTAAAGTTTATAATTATTATAATATATTTTATGAGTGAATTGTTTTTTTCCGACAGGGATTGGATATAGCGATAACCAAGTCACGGATTTAGACAAGTACATCAATGGTAACTCTACTAGTCAACGCATCCAAACCCCCGGCATACTCTCCGCTACTGAGTTCAGGTTCTTCTACGTCAGAATAGACAACGGTAAGCTGCAGCTCCTCTTAGATTGTGTTTACAGACGCATCTCTAGCCGCTCTAGTTCTAGTTGGCAGTAGTTACATGCAGATTAAGTTGTAGGTACCCATGGAGTGTACCTACCTAGTCTGTAGGCAGAGGTAGTGTAGTAGGGTTTGCGGGAAATTGTTCCCGTCGTCAGTTGAGGCTCGGAGAAACGAAAGATGCACCAAGTTTTAGTATCTCGTTTATTGGCAGTAGGTAAGTTGCGAGTAATATTACTAACACTGTTGGTTACATGCTGGGATTATAAAATCTGCAGCCGACATTGAAATATAATCAAATCATAGATTAAGAGCAGCCATACTGGCCACTGGCGGGCTCGCTAGGGAGGGGACACTACCACCGACTAATATAGTGGTGTGCTAGTGTCGCCACAGATTTATTACAATTATTTAACACTGTGGCACTGGCAGTAGTGTGCCATACACTTTGTGTAGAATAGGCATTGAGTGCACATAGCTAAAGACAAGTATATAGAGATAGATAGAGAGCTTTTCCGCTGGAAAACGGGTAGAGTGCGATCGGGCAGAAATGTCACAGGCAGCATAGATAAGGAGGCGGTTCTCAATTCGATCGCATATTTTGTTTTTCTGGCTCTAATAGCGCACAAATCCATTATTCAGGCACTCTGCAGTTCGGCAAGGAGGGCGCCAGCACTCCGCTGATATCCGACTACGACGCGAGCTTCGGATCCCTCAACTACATACAGTTCCATAGCCGCTGGGGGATGAATGGAGCCAAGATCCGTCTCGACTGTCCTCGGCCCGACTCCTGCCGCTGTTAAATATATTAAATATAACTAATAATAAATATAATATTAAATATAAGTAATATATACCTACTATAAAGTTGTGTGTGGTTCCTAGAAGGTAAAATGTAACTCAATCAGAATGTATCTATCTCCTGCCTGAAATAGAGTTCGTTTGAAAACCTGTTAGCTATATCGCTGTAAAAACAAAAAAAATGATAGAGCTTAATATAATTTGATGACAATAAATATGTACCTATTTGAGAAATTGTGTACTTATTGTATACCTGAAAAGGATCTTAGATATACAAAGATCTTACTTATAACAAAGTGTATTATTCTATTACGTTATCGCCAGGAACCAGTAACCCCTAGTATGAGTTTTTACCAGCTCGACATAGTATGCGGCAACTAGCTCTTTGTATCAAGATTTTTCGTTCATAAACGCGCCGGTAGGAGCGCTATGCAGGATCTTCATAGGTTTCGAACCTTCACCCTGCGGCGTGCGTTTCCAAGACTGAATCAACTGAGCTATCATCGCTTCCCATAAAATCACCAAGAGTTTCAGTAAAAAAAAACAAGCATAGGTTGAAATTGTTTGTTTAATTCTCAATAAATACGCAAAACCTTTGATTACAAGACATATTATATAATTTAATGTAAATAATATAATCAAAGCACACAATCACATTCACGATTAAAATAAAATTTAAATAATATCAGTACATTCCTACATATAGCTGTTTTATTATTAAAAAATAAATATATATTATATATATGTGTGTATACAATTGAAACTATATATTTACTAGCGTTCTAATTATTTACTAAGTAGATTGCCTAAGTAAAAATTACCGTAATAATTTTGTTTGACAACTGACTTTACCCAACCCGGACTAGGCCCCCGTGGTGGATTATGGCCTAACCCTCCTCACGATAGTGAGGGGAGGCCTTTGCCCAGCAGTGGGACAGTTACAGGCTGAATTATTATATATTATTAACTGACTTTACAACTCGTAGGTAGTCGAGGCCAACAATGTGGCAGAATGCTGACTATAATTATATTAAAAAAAAAATCATCATCATCATCAGCCTGAAGACGTCCCCTGCTGAACACAGGCCTCCCCCTTAGACCGCCACACCGAACGACAAGCCACTTGCATCCACCGGTCGCCTGCGACTCTTTTGATGTCGTCGGCGCATCTAGTTTTAAAAAATAGCAATGATGTTTTTTTTTTTTTTCTAAGTTTTTCTGCATGGCCACTATGGCCGGTATTCTGACCACTTTGGACTATTTAAGGATTTTTTGTATAAAATTGTACGTGTATATCTTACCTTTATGGTTAAGATTTTATGTTTTCCTTGGATTTTGTTTAGTTCTTTGAAGCCAAATGCTGAAGATGCCCACTCGATGTTGATAGTATACTTATTACAAGAACTTCAGAGTAAAAAATAACACATTTTAAGTTCCGCTTAAAAATGTCCATGAATAAATATTTTAAGACAATAATAAAAATGTGTATTAGTATGAGTGTACGTTTATTTTTCAAAGCATTTCAGTTACTTACATAATTATTTTCAGGTTTTAACCGACTTCAGTTCCCAAATCGACTGTTTTTTTAAATAAATAATACCTACGTTCAATCATGCAAGTTTGTGGAATATATTATTATATCTACAATTGTGACAAAAAATCACACTGAGATCGATTTTAACAATTCATAAGTTGTAAGTTTTACATCTACATTGTACTAGCCGATACGAATTATCAGCTTTGTATTGTTTTTCGTCAATTTATTCCATGTTTTAAAAGCTGTTCTGTTATTCGGAGCGCAGACGCATTCAACAAAACATAGATCATAGAAATCGCTCCACCCGCTCTTGAGTTATTAATGGTGTAAAAAACACGACTTTGGTATCTATCTATATTAATCTATATTAACAAAAGAAAGTCGTGTTAGTTACACTTTTTATAACTCAAGAACGGCTGAACCGATTTGGCTGAAAATTGGTGGGGAGGTAGCTGAGAACCAGGAGAAGGATATAGGATACTATTTATCCCGTTCTCACGGGAAAATATTAAATATTAAATATAAAAATATATCTGATAAAATCGGGTTGTACAGTTGACAGCTGTCCACTCAGTTTGACTCATAGAGACAATGACAGGACAACGTCTGTCGGGTTAGCTAGTGTTATATTATAGAGGAAAGATTTTGTTTGTTTGTTTGCATTGAATAGGCTCCGAAACTACAGAACCGACTTGAAAAATTCTTTCACTGTTGGGAAACTACACTATCCCCGGGTGACATAGGCTGCTTTTTATCCCGTAAAAATTAACGGTTCCCGCGGGATAGCAGTTAACGCGGGTGAAACCGCGAGGTGCTTCTAGTATATTATACATTTAGTCCAGTTATGAGTGTCGGAACCTTCAGGGGAGTGAAATACGATGAAATTTTATTCATAAAATCATCCTCCGTTACTGGGGCTTCTGCAACCATAATAAAATGGCAGCAATTTCTTTTTGGAATCGAAGCACCAGTGTTTTTGCTAATTTAGCCATAGCTTCCCATGTAGAGGTCCAAGAAACACAAATTCGGTTTCATACGATAGCCAAAGCACTAGACTACAAATCAATAGCAAATCATATTAAATTTTCCCTAAATGAAAGGACGAAAAAAATCCCTATAAAAAAGAAATAAAAAAATAATGTGTACAATACTAGCTTTTAAAAAAATCTAAGTTGTTAGACGATTTTTTTATTTGTTTACGACAGTACAGGATTTGCTAAATAATACTTAAGTCGGATTTTTAATATCATGGAAAATAAATTACAATCGAAATGAGATGAGAGATACAGAGAGAGATTTGAACTCCACGAGATTAGAACTCCGGCTACAGTGGAGGCCCAACCGCCCCGGGGCGGCGCGCTAGTCCTCCGGCGGCGGCGGCGCCTCCGCCCCGGGGCGGCGCGCCCGCCGCGGCCACGGCTTCTTGAGGTGCACGTGGTCCACGTGCGCGCGGTGCTCGCCCGCCGTCGTGAAGCACTTGCCGCACGTCTCGCACTTGTACGGCTTCAACCCCGTGTGGATCTGGAACGGGGGAGTTGGCACCGCTCAGTCGTCGGGCGAGGCCGCCAGGTGGCGCTGTTAGAAAATTTCTATATACAGCGGTAAAGAGAGCGATCGTTCGCTGCTCAGTCGCCGGGTGGAGTCGCTAGGTGGCGTCGTTCGAAACTTTCTGTAGAGACTGGTTGTTACTCAGTCACCGGTGGAGGATACTAGATGGCGCTGTTCGAAACTTTCGACGCGCTGTAGGCTGTGGAGCACGGACATCACTTCCCGAGTGTTAAGCTTACTGGATATAGTATACAAGAGTGGTAAAAAATATGTGTCCATGAGAACTAGCCTGATACAAGCCAGCTAGTGAGCCGGTGGAGGACACAGGATGGAGGACACTCACGAACATGTGCCGGCGGCGGTTGTTGTAGAAGGCGAAGTGCTTCCCGCACAGCGGACACTCGTAGCTGGGCCGCGCGGCGGAGTGCACGCGCTCGTGGAACATCAGGTTCGTCTTCTGCGTGAAGCTCTTGGGGCAGCGCGAGCAGCGGAACCGCTTCACGCCCGTGTGCACCCACATGTGGTCCTTCAGCAGCGCCATGCTCTGCCCGGGACGCTACCAGGTCATACGAAAGTACTAACGCCGAGTGAGGCTCGATCGCCCGGGTACACGCAACCGACCACTCACACAACCGTCCACTCACACAACCATCCACTCACACAACCGTCCACTCATACAACCATCCACTCACACAACCGTCCACTCCCACTACCGTCCACTCACACAACCATCCACTCACACAACTATCCACCCACAAAACCATCCACTCACACAACCGTCCACCCACACAACCGTCCACCCACACACACATCCGTCCATTCACACAACTATCCACCCACAAAACCATCCACTCACACAACCGTCCACCCACACAACCGTCCACCCACACACACATCCGTCCATTCACACAACCGTCCACCCACTCACCACTCACACGTCCCCTCTCGTCACCTGTCGTCACGTCGTCTCACCTGGAATATCCGGCCGCACTGCTCGCACATGGCCGGCGTCTTCATCGCCGGATACTTGGTCCGGTTCTTGTCGGGATGCGCGCGGCGGAAGTGCTGCGCGTACAGCCGCAGGTCGCGGAGCTGCGCGCCGCACTGCGGGCCGGGGCCGGGGTATAGCGGCCGCGGCCCGGGTATAGTGGCCGCGGCCGGGATATAGCGGGCGCGGCCGAGATATAGTGGCCACGGCCGGGATATAGCGGGCGCGGCCGAGATATAGTGGCCGCGGCCGGGATATAGCGGGCGCGGCCGAGATATAGTGGCCGCGGCCGGGATATAGCGGGCGCGGCCGAGATATAGTGGCCGCGGCCGGGATATAGCGGGCGCGGCCGAGATATAGTGGCCGCGGCCGGGATATAGCGGGCGCGGCCGAGATATAGTGGCCGCGGCCGGGATATAGCGGGCGCGGCCGAGATATAGTGGCCGCGGCCGGGATATAGCGGGCGCGGCCGAGATATAGTGGCCGCGGCCGGGATATAGCGGGCGCGGCCGAGATATAGTGGCCGCGGCCGGGATATAGCGGGCGCGGCCGAGATATAGCGGGCGCGGCCGAGATATAGTGGCCGCGGCCGGGATATAGCGGGCGCGGCCGAGATATAGTGGCCGCGGCCGGGATATAGCGGGCGCGGCCGAGATATAGTGGCCGCGGCCGGGATATAGCGGGCGCGGCCGAGATATAGCGGCCAACTCTGTTATTATATAGCGAAGACGCGACGCTTGGTAGCGCTTGACGTTGCGATATCATATAGAGCTCTGAACGAAACCACGCTATCTCGTTTGAGTAGCCAACGTTTCGGTGAAATTATTTGAAGTTATCAAGCGGTCGCTACATACCGGCAGCGCCAATAGAAAACACAACCGAAAGCCCAAGCTTTAATAAGCAAACGCAAAGCGCTTCTAGCGCTATTTTCGCACCCGCACCTGCACGCGGGCGCGGCGCTCCCCCCGCCTCCCTCCCTCCCCCTCCCTACACTACCCCGCACCTGCTCGCAGGTGACGGCGCCCTGCTCCCGCACGCGGGCGCGGCGCTCCCCCCGCCTCCCTCCCCCCTCCCTACACTACCCCGCACCTGCTCGCAGGTGACGGCGCCCTGCTCCCGCACGCGGGCGCGGCGCTCCCCCCGCCTCCCTCCCCCCTCCCTACACTACCCCGCACCTGCTCGCAGGTGACGGCGCCCTGCTCCCGCACGCGGGCGCGGCGCTCCCCCCACCTCCCTCCCTCCCCCCTCCCTACACTACCCCGCACCTGCTCGCAGGTGACGGCGCCCTGCTCCCGCACGCGGGCGCGGCGCTCCCCACGCCTCCCTCCCTCCCCCCTCCCTACACTACCCCGCACCTGCTCGCACGTGACGGCGCCCTGCTCCCGCACGCAGGCGCGGCGCTCCCCCCGCCTCCCTCCCTCCCCCCTCCCTACACTACCCCGCACCTGCTCGCACGTTACGGCGCCCTGCTCCCGCACGCGGGCGCGGCGCTCCCCCCGCCTCCCTCCCTCCCCCCTCCCTACACTACCCCGCACCTGCTCGCACGTGACGGCGCCCTGCTCCCGCACGCGGGCGCGGCGCTCCCCCCGCCTCCCTCCCTCCCCCCTCCCTACACTACCCCGCACCTGCTCGCAGGTGACGGCGCCCTGCTCCCGCACGCGGGCGCGGCGCTCCCCACGCCTCCCTCCCTCCCCCCTCCCTACACTACCCCGCACCTGCTCGCACGTGACGGCGCCCTGCTCCCGCACGCGGGCGCGGCGCTCCCCCCGCCTCCCTCCCTCCCCCCTCCCTACACTACCCCGCACCTGCTCGCACGTTACGGCGCCCTGCTCCCGCACGCGGGCGCGGCGCTCCCCCCGCCTCCCTCCCTCCCCCCTCCCTACACTACCCCGCACCTGCTCGCACGTGACGGCGCCCTGCTCCCGCACGCGGGCGCGGCGCTCCCCCCGCCTCCCTCCCTCCCCCCTCCCTACACTACCCCGCACCTGCTCGCACGTGACGGCGCCCTGCTCCCGCACGCGGGCGCGGCGCTCCCCCCGCCTCCCTCCCTCCCCCCTCCCTACACTACCCCGCACCTGCTCGCACGTGACGGCGCCCTGCTCCCGCACGCGGGCGCGGCGCTCCCCCCGCGTCCCGCGCGCGGTCTCCGCCCGCATGCTCTGCGAGTCGTTGCGTATTCTGTTTCTGCGGAATAACACATACATACGGTTACATAGTACATACATAAATTAATCATACATTGACGGGTTAAATAGTACATAATTATCAGCCTAACAACCTAACTGCAATTACCAATCATTTGTAGAAATATTCGTACATTACTGTGTATGTAATCAGATTGCATAAAAATAGCTCATTGGCTGTCATTTTATTATTATTATGACCGACCCTCACCCTCCCGAAGGTTCCGACACTCATAACCGGACACCCTGTATACATATATACATATATTATATAACCCTGTATACATGTATTCTATATTATACGTATATATATAGATATTATATAGATATGCTCACGGGTCGGCGTCGCTGCTGTGCCTCGCGGACAGCTTGAGGTGTCTGGCGTGCGCCTCCTCCGACACGAAGCGCACCCCGCACACCGCGCAGTGCGGGCCCGCCAGCTCCACCTGCCGCGACGACAACGACAACAACATTACTGACCGAACAACAATCACATAATACAAAAAAAAAACATACTGTATTTGGTTCACAACTTGGAATATTTATAAAGATAATATATTTCCCAACGGCCCCCTTAATCTCACCATCAAGAGGGCTGTTGGCAATTTTAATTCCCATCCGCCCCCTTGGATTGAATAAAGGGCCGTTTAGATATTTAATTCCCATCTGCCCCCTAGGCGCGAATAAGGGGGCAGTTGAGAATTTTAATTCACATCTGCCCCGTTGGCGCAAAAAAGGGGCAGTTGAGATTTGAATTCCCAACTGCCCCTTTGGCGCAAATAAGGGGCAGTTGAGAATTTTAATTCACATCTGCCCCCTTGGCGTGAATAAGGGGCAGTTGAGAATTTTAATTCACATCTGCCCCCTTGGCGTGAATAAGGGGCAGTTGAGAATTTTAATTCCCATCTGCCCCCTTGTCTTGAATAAGGGTGCATTTGATAATTTTAATTCACATCTACCCCCTTGGCCTAGAGTAACAGGGCAGATGGGAATTTTAATTTCCCTCGGCCCTATATATTCCACATATCAAGGGGCCAGTTGGGAAATCGCAATAAGACGTCACGGTGCGCCCCCAGGTTACGCTGGTCATTGCAAATGTACATTTCTGTCGTGCAGCCGGTGCTTCTTCTTCTTGTGCACTTCTATCCCCTTCTGGCTGACGAAGGTGTATCCGCACAGCTCGCACACGAAGTCGGACACGTGCTTGATGCGTATGTGGCCCATGTACGTGGTCAACTTTCTGGAAAAGTTTCATTGGAATATATATATTTTTAAACCTCGTTTTTGACAACTATGTTGATATTTGTAAAAAAAAAATAAAAGTGTGTGCGTGTAAACTTTACGCGCGATTGAAGTAAAACTTATTTGAATGAAGAAAAAAAGGTTACTTTGACATAATTGTCAATGTAACCTTTTTTAAACAGCGGAAACTATACAGACTATAGTAAGCGTTACCTCTGTCAGAAAAAAAATCTGAGTTACTCCCTAGTCGCGCGGTAAGAAGTTTTACTTCAAAATTTCATTGCAATTGTTATACTTAAGTGCAAGCACAGAGAATAGCCATTGCTATACAGCGAGGTAATGCAGCCAGTGCTCTTGGTACCATGCGACATGGACCCCCACACTTATGTTAGATTTAGTAGGTATATATTTAGCTAGTTTTAGTTTGATTTTTATTTAATTTAATTTAACTTGTTTTATGTACTTAGGTACAATATTTTTTTTTTCGATTTTTTGAAGTTGTATACATATTATATCATGTGAAATTAAAGAGATATAAACCCTGTATCGTTAAGATTTTGAAGCGCACAATTCACCGTTCGTCCACCGTCCCTCAATCAGTGAGGTATTAAGGACCAGTAACAAAAAATCTATAAATTTTAACTCCACAATATCTTTCCAATGTAATGACAGATTTCAATAACACAAAAAGTAATCGACAGGTAATGAAACAGTCCCAAATATAAAGTAATTTATTTAGACAATGATCAAAGACACGCTTGGCGTAGTGGCTGAGCACTCGGGACTGCTGCACTAACCCCCAGTTTCTAGAACGTTTGTTGGCTTTGACAGTAGATGAAAACTATTGTTGCCTCTATCTGACTATAAACAAATGACAAGGATGGCAATAGAATTAATCTGTAGTCAAAGTTGACTGACGTTTCAGAAACCGGCAGTTAGTGTCGCGGGTTCGTTGCCCGGACGGGACAAATATTTGTGCAATCCACAATTCATATTTGTTTCTGGTCTGGGCGTGATGTGTATGTGAAATTATTTGTCTGTAAACGATACCCACGACACAGGAGAAATCCTAGTGTGGAGAAACTTTTTTAAATTAAAAAAAAAAAAAAAATGTAGGGCCGCTCGGTCCGTACGGGACTAACCTACCGCGGAAGGATTTAACTTACTCGAAAGTACTGGGGCAATGTGGACATTGATATTTAGTGCCAGAGTGCCATTTCTCGTGTTCCCTCGCGACGCCTCTGAAATTGATCACAAAATAATTTATTTATTCCGCTATTTTCGGCATAAAAAGTAACCCAAATTTCATCGTAATCGGTCCAGCCGTTTGGGCGTAATGAAGCAACATACATGTTAGCATTAAACTTTTATAATACCTCTCCTATCTATCCTCTACTAATTATAAAATGCGAAAATTTTGTAAGAGGGTGTGAGGGTGTGAGAGGGTGTGTGTGTGTGTGTTTGTCCTCTCTTCCGGCCTGGATTTTGATGAACTTTGGTATACAGGTAATATAGATCCTGGAATAGAAAATAGGCTACTTTATATCCCGTAAACATTAACGGTTCCCGCGGGATAGTAGTTAACGCGGGTGAAACCGCGAGGCGCTCCTAGTTGTATTAATATTAGCATGACCTTATCCCTATACCTATTTCTCGTGACGAACGGACAGCCCTTGCAGCTGAATTTCTCCGTATGCTGGGCAGTGAGGTGTTTCCGCAAAGCTCGACTGGTTTTGAGGCGAGTTTTGCAAATGAAACACTCGAAGGAGCCGCATGCCTGCAACAGTAAGGAACGGTTGTCTAGCGGAAATAGCTTGGAGCGATAAGTCCGCTACAGATGATATAATGCAGTTGCTATCATGTCACTTTTGGTCGTGCTGCCATATTTTTTTGCTGTGTATCTGTGATTATCCACCCATATTTACATTTTTTCAGACCATCCTACTAATATTATAAACGCAAAAGTTTGTAAGTATGGATGGATGTTTGTTACTCTTTCACGTAAAAACTACTGAATGGATTTTAATGAAACTTTACAATAATATAGCGTATACATCAGAATAACACATAGGCTACAATTCATAAAGATATACCGTATATTATCCAAACGCGGGTGAAACCGCGGGGCGCAGCTAGTATTAAATAATGTTTGAATTGTAAAAGTAATTTTCGCCCACATTTATCACTATTTTCGTCCAACATCCACCATTTTGATACTGTTTCAGTGAATTCGCATTTAGCACTTTTTATTCCACATTAGGAAAGCAAATTACGGATTTTAAACGCAAAATAAAAATATAAAAACTCCACACCATTTCATCAATTACTACGCACCATAAATATAATTACGCGACAGTGTCGAGCGAGACGAGCTGGCCAGCGGCCTGATGGTAAGCGCCGAAGAGATCCCACTCACCTCGCTATGCCGTACGGCGTGTGCGTCGTATCGATCTTGTACATGGAACCCCCTGTACATAAAAAACAAATAAACTTTATTTATGTAGGATGGGTTTATGAACGAAGCGCGCGGAATGGAACGGCGATTGTGCGAATGAAAGGTAATTAGCGTAGAGAGAGAGAGAGAGAGAGAGAGAGAGAGAGAGAGAGAGAGAGAGAGAGAGAGAGAGAGAGAGAGAGAGAGAGAGAGAGAGAGAGATATGAAAAAGTTAAAAAATGACATCCCCGTAGAGTTTCTTGGTGCTGTCTTCTCTAACGGGCGTATTCCGAAGCACTGGTAGAGTCAACGGAGTTTCCTTTTCCTGTCCAGAATCTTGGTACAGTGCTTGAAAGGGAAACATCCTTTTTTCAAACTCAAACCGTAATCACTTCCTGTTTAATTTAATTTATCATACTTTATGTTTTTATGACTCTATTTGCTAACGAGAATTAGCTGTTTGACTTGTAAAAGTGCGATTTAATTGCCTATTTACAAGACTTGACTTCTTGATTATGGCTTTTGTGGCTAGTTGTCACAATTCTGCCAGTGTCCGTTTCATGCTAGTTTCATAAACTTTTGGAGATGGTGATCTGTACTAAGAATATGGTCGGTGTTGTAAAGGAAGAATCTACGCCTATTTACAATAAATGCCTTGAATTTCACTTTGAGAGAGAAAAGAGACGAAAGAAAAAAAAACAGATGGCGGAAGACGTATAAAAGTGATCGATAGTTTTGCTCCAACTTTGCCTAATTTCAAGGCATTTCGACTATTAGGTAGGCAAAGCTCATGAAAAATTGTAGATCGATAGTAGAAAATAATTATTGATAGTATCTATAGTAAAAAAACTATCGATAGTAAAAATCAAAGGCAAAGTTTATGAATAATAGTAGATCGATAGTAGAAAATAATTATCGATAGTATCGATAAGACTATCGATGCACGTACACTACTGACACTGGCTGAATGCACAAACCGTGCGAAGCCAAAACTAAAACAACCAAAAACAATATGTCACCTGTAGCATATAGTGCATTTGAAGAGTGCGTTTTTGTACATGACACTCTCTTGCCGCTTCTCTATCTCCGCTATTTGTTCATCATAGGTCATAGCGGAGATGGTGAACAGATTTTCGTCCGGGCCGTCGTTTTTGCGCCTTTTAATCTCGTTTATTTTGTATCTGTAACATGAAACCACGGAACATAGACAGGATTGGAAGTGACTCAGCTTAACGTCTGTATCGGACCCGCTGTCACCAAAAAAATATTGAAATAAAGGTTTATAAATCAACTGCCGTTTATTTGAAAATGTGCCTTATAAGTTAGCTACTATGCCTCATTTTAAATTGTTTCTAAAACCGCACATAAGACATTTTTCATTGTGTGGCAGACGTAGAGCATGTAGGGGATAAATGGCGTTGATTTTGAGCTACGAATCATATGTTTGACGCGAGCCCCGCTCACTTTTCACTTCCACTTGTGTCTCTCTTTCGTGAATGAAACACATGGTTATAGCAAGTTAGGACAGCTGTTCGTTTGTTTCCACTTGGATCCATCGCTTGGCTCCACTAGTGGATCCGCGGATACTTTTCTCTCCACTTTAATCCACCAGTCAATCTTTGGACACATCTTTTCCATTACAAATCCACAGGTAGATATTAATTATAACTTAACAAGGTAGTGTGCTAGCTTCTGTCAAGAGTTTGTTAGGTAGCCAGAGTATCTCTGACGTGACTTAACGACTGCTAGCAATCATTACAACCAGCACCGACGGAAATCCGCACCCAACTTAGGAAAAGTCACCAGTGCGGAGCCGAGGATCGAACACGGTCTTGTAGGATTTTAAGCCGCACAAGTTACTTCTCGCACCCAAAAATAAAAACACTAAAATTTAAAAAAAAAACATACTTATCTACTAAAGCGATAGGAGTCGCCGACCCATCGTCCTCTCGCTTCTTCTTGACCACTCTCACCTTCTTGCCGTCTCTTTTCTTTTTAACTTTCCCTTTTTTCCTTTCTTTTACACAAACTACGTTGATCTCACTCAATTTTTTATCGTCGTCCGACTCGAAATCGTCCACATACTCATCTATATATATCTCATTGGCGGTCTCATCTTTGATTTCCACTTCCATTATGCGCAGATTATCGTTATCCTTCATTCCAACACCGTTATATCCATTATATGTGCTCTCATTATTTCCATTATGGTTATATTCGTTGGACTCCAATTTTATCTGGTTGTCTTCGACTAACACGTAGTCGTAGTTGTTGGGTTCGAATGTCGTCTGCACCAGTTTGGAGTTCAGACCGTTGTGAGTGCGGTCGATCGATTTTATGTCTCTGCTGGTTATCTGTAAATATAAACAAAATATGCATTGATACACCACTTAACAAACTAAAAAAAAAACTCTTAGTTATATATTGATACACAACCTGGTGACAGACGGACGGAGGGACGGACAGCAAAGTCTTTGTAATAGGCCCCGTTTTAACCTTTGGGTATGGAACCCTAAAAATGAGAACGAGCAAAAACTCTACACCGTGTTGTGTTGTGATGATGGATACCCTCGTGAGAGGGATGAGTCTCTCGGGCGGCCTGATTAACTCTGACACTAGCTAGGACAAGCACGTACGGTCGGCATCAAAGGTAGCTTAACATCTCCGTATCTTAAATTTAATATACACCCTAAAAATATACATTTTGCATATCTACAATTGAACGGCCTCTAAAGTAGTTGAACATCTCCCTATCTTAAATTTAATATACACCCTAAAAATATACATTTTGCGTATCTACAATTGAACGGCCTCTAAAGTAGTTGAACATCTCCCTATCTTAAATTTAATATACACCCTAAAAATATACATTTTGCGTATCTACAATTGAACGGCCTCTAAAGTAGTTGAACATCTCCGTATCTTAAATTTAATATACACCCTAAAAATGTACTATTTGCGTATCTACAATGGAATTGGAAACTAAAACATGTTAAGCTACTTTTGATGCCGACCGTACGTACGAGAAACAAACAAACAGCGTACTTACAAGATTCCCTTGGCGCGTCATGTCGGCTAGCAGGGCGTGCGACCGCAACACCTTTTGCCGGAAGATGGCGGCGGCGGTGAGGCGGTGCGCGCACTCCCAGCACGCGCGCTGCGGCAGACTGTCTTCCAGGTCGCACTGGAACACAGACATGTCACTTCAACCTTTCCAACATCAGTCACCAAAACATGACGGCATGGAAATGTCAGTTCAAACTTTCCAACACCAGTCACCAAAACATGACAGCACAGAAATGTAACTTCAACCTTTCCAACATCAGTCATCAAGACATGACAGCACGGAAATGTCTCTTCAACCTTTCCAACGCGACTCATAAAATGATAGTTAATATCCTATAGAAAAACCTAATTAATTGTATTTGAATGTTTGTTTATTTGTAAGTTCACATTATGTGTGAGGCACAGGGTGAAGCCAATATAGAAGTGTTTTTAACAAAAACCCCTTGGCACTTACGAAAACCCCTGCGACTTCTTGATACAGCTGCTCGAGTCTGTAATCTCTCATGTCATACATCCGCGCGTCCATCGCGAGACATATTCTGCACACCTGGAAAAAATAACACCAGTATCATAATCGCGAAATTGCGTTTTTGTAGGCACAAGCTTCGATAGATCTTGGTATAGATATTATAAATTGAATTTTACAAATCTACAATGGAATTGAGAACACCCTTTTTGGGAGTTAAGTCATCACTTTTTGCTGTCAATAAAAGGAGAATACACAGAATAGTTGTTTTTCGATGGCAGCTGGGTATTATTGTCTCCAATGCTTTGTCAAGGATCCAGCCGAGACACAATTGTAAATCTATTGTGTCTGGAACAGCAGCAGCGGAGAGGTTACAGTGCTTGCTTCAAAAAGAAAATCTTTCACCGAATCCCTAGCGGGCCGTTCTGGGAGTTTGAGAGCCATCTTTAACCACAACATCACTTAACTCCGGGTGAGATAGTGTTCAAATGGTAGCCTATAGTGTAACAAGAAATAAAAAGTAGTATGGTAGATACCTCATCACAAAACAAGCAACCAGATTAAAAAGTCTCACCCTTAGAGCAGCCGGCGCATCCGGGTCTTCCGCAGTATCCTGTAACAAGTGCATGTCTCAATTAACAGCCGAAATTAATATTATTGTATCTCCTATCTAAGATTGAAATCGATCTTGGATTGCTGCCTATATTTCGATCGATTTCCAATCTACGTGCCTTTATAAACCAATCCACGGATCGGTTATTGGCACGTTTGACCCTAAAAATGGATTGTGATATCAAATCCAGATAGCAAAATTTGGATTGGATTGATTATTAATTTCGGCCGTAAGCGAATACAGATATAGGTATTTGAGAAACATTTGGCGTCGCGCTAGACCCGGCGCCGAGTAAACGAGAGCGACAGAGACACCTGCACTTCGGACTGATTATACCTACCATATCACTCTGTCCAATTTCCTCCGCCATACTCGGAATAATTTCTTGGAAATAGGCAATAATATCACACTTATAAAAGTGAAACACTCAAATATCTTTGTCGAGGAACAATCTTTATATAAAGTAAACAGTAATGGTGTAACTACCACATTAAATGGTAATGGTGTAATTACACCATTTATAACTCAAGAACGACACAGATCTTCGTGATCTTTGCCTTGTTAGATAGATCTCTGCTTCAAATAGCAGAATCAGCTACATCCGATGGCATCCCTGTGAATATCCCCCCATTTTATGCAAACTATATTCCTTCTTTAAAAAGTCAGTGTGGCAACATATTTAATTAGTATTTTGACTTAAGGTCCCGGGAGAAAGGTATTTGGTACCGCACGATTCAGCCACACCCCTTGAATAGGCGTGTCGAAAGATTTTGAAATCCTCTTCCATAATAGCGGTAAATATTTACTATTTACGAAAAAACCTTTATTTCGATAATAAATTTGAGTTTAACGAAGTTAAAACCCTTTTACTAATATTTTTTCAAATAGTGCGCCAAAACAGCTCGCGGTGTCATGGCGTCGGCTCTGACGTCACGCTTAGGTAAACATCTAATTATGTCTATACGTTACGAAGAATTTTAAACAAAACATTTAGATACTTAGTGTGATACAAATGAATTCCGAAGTTTATAAGTGGTGTGCAGTACCGCAGTTATTGATGTGTAAAAACACATCAATAAGAACACCCAACAAAGTGTTTGTACATTTTCCAAACAAGAAAATAATAAGAGTTAAGTGGTTAAAGCTCGCACGGCAAAACTTCTGTGAAGACCACTTTGATGTGAGTATGTTATCATGTAATTATAGGTCTTAAAATGTTTGTTTGACTGGAAATAGTTGAATTAATGCGGCTATGGAATAATTAATTTATTGAGGTTATGTTTGTTTTGGCCTTGGCTATCATTCCTTATCAAAATTCGTTTTCATTTTTGAGGTGCCAAATGACATGGAAAATTATATGGAGTATCATGTGATGGTATCAGTATCACCAGTACGTATGAAACCAGAATGTTTGCCCCATAAATTTACACGCCAATCAGACAGGAAAATACGAACATTCGACACAACTGAGCGACCTTATATAGCTAAGAAACGAAGAATGATGGTTCTTGAAGTGACTTACAAAGAAGTCTTCACGTTTCGGAACTCAGACGAGCAAAATTCTTTATTTGTTGCGAGGAAATCGCCCAACATTATATATCAATCCTAGGCAAATTAGAGCGATTTGCCTTAACAAAGTTTGGTTCCATTGTTATATTGTAGATTAAAGTCGATAAATCACACGTTAAATAATAAAAAAACCACTCCAAAATCGCAAAGCAGTATTCACAACAACAAAATACAGTGGTATCAGCGGAGTTTACCTAAGCGTGACGTCATGCGCAGTGATTGGTGTTTCAATCAAAATGGCCGATAGCAATATTTTAATGTTTTATTTTATTGATAATCTCAATAATCTGATTATTTTAAATAAAACTTAACCCGTGTTTTAAATTATGTTAGTATGTAGATTGCCCTAAAATGATTAAATCGACGATTCTTTGATACTGTCGACACGCCTATTATCCATGGATAGATAACAGCTTTATGAACCGATCAGAAACAGTCACAGCTTTGAGACTTTGGTCCGGACACATTCCATGCAACAAATTCCTATTTTTAATGAAAATCAGCACAATTATTCTGGCTGACCCGCTATCGGACTCAGCCAGAATGTTGTACAAGCTGGTTAATAGAGATTAAGGAGTAATAGTAAGAGTAAGGTTAAGTAATACTGTTAAACCTACCAGGGCGGCATATTCGAGTAAATCGAAATAGCCCTTTATTGTTGATTAAAAAAAAAAAAATAGCAGAATCACTAAAAGCATAGGAAAAATTGTTGATAAACAATGATAAAAGATAATTCAATACTCAAATACATTTTGTAGTTTGTTGAACCAACTAATATTGTACAAAACTACCAATTGAAAAACATTACCCAAATTAACGTAAACCTCACTTGAGCAAGAATGGGCACTGCGCTTTTCCTGATCTTCCGCAGGCCAGTCTTCGTGTTGTGGAAGTCCTCCTGCCTAAAGTGCTCCGAGCAGACCGTGCTCCTGTCTTTCGGCTCCCAGCTCGCGAGGCTAAGGGCTTCCGTCCACGCCGTCCTGAGCGCCGGATCTTTTGGGAACCTGCCAATAAAGTCATTTAGGTATATCAGTCTACTTTGAGATGAACAATTCTTTTCTCTACCTAGTTACAATGTAATTAACGGCTTGACTGAAGGGTGGGCCCTATGTGAAGCAGGAATTCTGTAGGGACAAAACGTGGCCCCGCAATTGGTCTATCCCCCAGTTTCTGGAACGTTAGTTGGCTTTGACAGTAGATTAAAACTATCGTTGCCTCTATCTGACACTAAACAAATGACAAGGATGGCAATAGAGTTAATCTGTAGTCAAAGTTGACTGACATTTCAGAAACCGGCAGTTAGTAAGTTAGACCGATTGGATGGGGTGACAAGTAGAGCATTGATTTTTCTCAAGCGCTTGTATTCTTATATATGTTGTGAAAAATGCTTGTAAACTAAAGTATACTTGCCTGGTTCTGATGGAATCGAGCTACAAACTATACTACTAATTACCTATCATAGTTACAAATGTAATCTAAAATAAATTTTATAGAGGAAAGATTTGATTGTTAGTTTGCATTGATTAGGCTCCGAAACTACTGAACCGATTTGAAAAATTCTTACAGGTATTCTTACATGTTTATAGGTAAAGCGACGACTCAAATCGGAGTGTTGCTTTTATGCATTTTAGCAGCCAAAGTTAGCAACTAAACACAAATAATACCTAATTTGCTCGAGAAATTTCTTACTTGATATGAGCATATACAAACAGCAATATACTAGTAAATGTATGTACTTACAGGTGAAAAGTAATTCCATGACTCTTGGTTGTCTTTTTTGTGTCGTTAAAACAATTCGGGACGCTACACCTCATTCTTTATTCATGAAATATTACAAGATGCTAAGTGGAATCATAGCGATCTAATTAATTGTGGATTGCAAGGCTGTTAATGCTTGCCGCAAGTAAACGTTACATGAAATCAAAAGTTTCCTTTGTGGTAAACCAATTATAAACACTTTCCAACCACTTTTTACTTAGTTTTCTGCGAAATATCATAAAAGTTCGCGAAACAATCTATTTGTTGCCGTCGCCATTTTTATTGTTTTTATATACTTTTTTTATAATACCTGGATTAAGAAAATTGGAATGACTTCGCGTTAATTTTGCCTTTTCTTTTTCAACACGAGAATACCACTTTGAAACTTACGAAACACAGAGTAAAAATACTCTATGAAATACCGGTATACTATTTACCGATTTTTACACTAGTAGGTATACTTACTGGGAGCAGCCCTACTCTACCGGAAACGCCTGTCAGTCAGTATTTTTGACAGTTTGGTTGCTTTTTTTTTAATAATGGTTTCGCACGGTTTGTGCATATAGCCAGTGTCAAGTATTTTATTATTAAGTATTTCTTAATTCCACATTAAGAAAGTCACAGTAATATAGCAATCGTGGTCAAGTAGTCAAGTCAATTATTTACATCGTCTTAGTCACGATTCAGTAAAGTAGTGGATGCTTTACTGAAACTTCCTGGGAGTTTTGGAAAAAATCCGACATGACACGTTTTTTGAGTTTATATCATTCGCCCACACTCGTGCACGTTAACGAATACCTACTTAATGATTAATATTCCACCAATATTACACATTAATAACACTCGAAGAAACACGAGTTTAAGAAAATAATACAAAACCAACAACGTCTCACTATCGTATTCCCGCCAAAACTCAAACTCCAGTTTAGTGAGTTTAGTTGCTTGTTTTGTTTTGTTAGATTGGTACCGACAAAAGTACAGAGCAGAACAAAGCTTCATTCAATCATTATTCAATCATAGTTCAATCAAACAAATATCAATCAACTTCATTCAGCCACAGACATACAGCAGTTTATTATTTATTTATAATGTCTTTTTTCTATTCACTGTGAAGTCTAAAAATGTAATTGCAATTTAAATGTTAATGTGTACAAAATGATCAATAAATGATGTGCCTATTGTGTGTAAATGCTTAGATTGCATCGCTACGTAAAATCTTCGAAGCGGGCAAGTGTAGTGAAAAGTTCAATGATTAGTTCAATTAGCATTTAAAAATGAGGTGCTGCGTTCCCAGCTGCAAGAATGACTCCAGGCACAACTCCAAATCTCAAGGAATTACATTTCACGCGTAAGTTTATTAACTCTGTGAGGTTTCAATCGCCATCCATTCTTTCTCATCTCGTATAACAGATTATTGAAGTTGCCCGCGTCTAATAAATAGCGTCTTCGCTGCGCGGGCTACATTTTATCGCGGAAAAACTGTCATAAATCCTTCTCCATGGTCCAATCTATATCTATACCAAGTTTCATAAAGATCGGTTCAGCCGGTTAGCTGTGATAATGTAACAAACAAACAATGGCACACACTTTTCTATAATAGTACTATTAGGTATGGATTCTTAGTCTTGTTAACATTGCACAGATTAGACCCATTTCATATTATTTACTAGCTGCACTTTGCCGTGTTACCCTCTGTTTTCAGAATAAAAAGTAGCCTATGTGTTAATCCAGAGTGCTAGCTACCTCCACACCAAATTTCATCAAAATTGGTCCAGCCACTTGAGCGTGAACAATGAACAAACATACAAACTTTTGCCTTTATATTGAGTATGATTATAACATGCAATGCAATCAAATAATATCTATATCCTTGTCTCATTTCAGTTTCCCAACCGATCCGACTCTCCGCACGGCCTGGCTCCGAGCCCTGGGCAAAGAGGCATGGCACCCGAAGGAGCGCAGTGCAGTTTGCTCAGAACACTTCCTCCAAGACAACCTGTATGTCACCAGAAACGGTCTGAGGAAGGTGCGTGCCGGAGCAGTGCCTCTGATAGCTCAGGTAAGAGTGGACGGGAGATATAGGAAATAAACCCTCTACTAAACAAATACTGTCTCCGAACCCCTAAAAGGGCGTCTAACTATATACCGACGCCTTCACATATACCGAGACCTACTCATATACCGACGCCTACCCATATACCGACGCCTACTCATATACGGACGCCTACCTATATACCGACGCCTACCCGTATACCGACGCCTACCCATATACCGACGCCTACTCATATACTGACGTCTACCTATATACCGACGCCTACCCATATACCGACACCTTCCCATATACCGAGACCTACTCATATACTGACGTCTACCTATATACCGACGCCTACCCATATACCGACGCCTACTCATATACTGACATCTACCTATTTACCGACGCCTACCCATATACCGACGCCTACTCATATACTGACGTCTACCTATATACCGACGCCTACCCATATACCGACACCTTCCCATATACCGAGACCTACTCATATACTGACGTCTACCTATATACCGACGCCTACCCATATACCGACGCCTACCTATATACCAACACCTATGCATATACCGACAATTATATAATATAACAACTCCTATATCCCACTCCAAACATCAATAAATTATCTAATGCAGTTTATTTTATTTACAGGAATTTTCAAATTACGATTATGGAAGTCCATCAGGTGTACAGGTATTCTAAAACTTTTTCTACTACATACATTACTCATTAAACTTTGGACATCCCCATAATATGTCTATGTAGGTACAATAAATGATATGTTTTGACGTATTTCAGGCGTGCAGGATGTGTCTTGCTTTAGAACAAAGACTGTTCTCAATACGCCATTACAACTTGGAGGGTGCGTTTGAAAGCCTCACCGGACTGTCGGTAAGATTCCGTAAAAAAAGAAAATAATAGAAGGTAATTTTAAAAATTATATCCCGATACTGTGATATTCAAATTTTTACTTTTAAAAAGCTTAGTAATGATATTATTTAGGTTAGTTAGGACCATGGTTGAATGCATTTTACAAAGGTACTACCGGTCATAATATAATGTGATGTATATTTCGAAACAAATAAGTAAATAAATAGGTAGGTACCTACATAAATACTTTTTAATATAAATAAATATATTTAGTGTTTTATTGATGAAACCGAGCGAGATAGCCCTGGACCATGAAACTAAAAGCTTCGTCTGAACAGTGTAGTGTGCTAATCATTTTCTAATTGCATTTCGCTTGGTTTTTGCAGTTGAACGCCGACGACCGGCTGCCGCAGCAGCTGTGCTCGGAGTGCTCGCGGCGGCTGCTGGGCGCGGCCGGCTTGCGGCGCCGGGCGCGGCGCGCGCACAAGCTCATGCTCGAGATATTGAACAAGCAGGATGCGGTAACGGCATGCGTTATTCAGTGACGCCCTATTGACGACGACGTTGATGTGGATGACGTCGCTGATGTAGACGCTGACGCAGACGCTGACGACGACGCAGGCTTAGGCGACGCTGACGCTGATGTATACGCTGACGCTGATGTAGACGCTGACGCTGATGTAGACGCTGACGCTGACGACGACGCAGACGTAGGTGATGCTGACGCTGATGTATTCGTAGACGCCGACACTGATGACGACGACGCTGTTGTGGACGCCGACGCCGACGACACTGACGGTCGATACTTAGATCTGTGCGAAACCGAACGGAGTCGCCAATTTGTAATAAAAAATATTATTGTAAAACACCTTTTTCAACTAATTGCAACATATTACATTTAAAAAGAATAATAATAGTATTATTAATATAATTGTAATATTTGTTTCTGGTCTGGGTGTGATGTGTAAGTGAAATTATATGTCGGCAATACCCACGATACAGGAGCAATCCTAGTTTGATGCAACGTTATTAAAAGAAAAATTAAAAAATATTTACAATAAATTTACAGATCACAAAAGACACACTCGAAACGGTCGACCGGGAGTCTCACCAGTTGACGTCGCCGCTGCGCCTTCTCCTGATGCCCCCCGACCACTACCACTGCGAAATTGAACACTGCAAAACTGAACACGAGCAAATTGAACACACGCCAATCGCCGACGTCGAAATCAAACACGAGAACGACATATTCGTGGACGAGATTAAAGACTACGACGCGAACGACGGCGACTACAACCGCACTGACGACGAGAACGACGTTAACTTCGTCGCGCCCGCCAACGACTCTGAATCGGACGACAGTCTGCCTCTAGAAGTGGCTAGGAGGAAGAAGAAACAGAAAGAGAAGAAGGCAGTGAAGAGGGTCAGGAAGAAGATGGAGACACCAGCGGAGCCCAAGGTGGATAGGCGGAGGAAGCCGTTCCTCAACCAGGACCTGAACGAGACTCTGTTCACGGTGACAAACCTGACCTTCGATGAGCAAATAGCGGAGATACAGAAGAGGCAGGAGAGTGATAATTACAAACACTCTGTGTTCAAGTGTACGGAGTGTTTTAAAGGGTTTCTGGACCAGGATGCGTATAAAGGACACATGACAAGGCATACTAATGTAAGTAATATTACAATATTATAGTAATACTACAATATACAATGTAATACTACACTACACTATAATTATACACTAACTAGCTGACCCAGCAAACGTTGTTTTGGAGATATTTATAAGATCTACAATTAATTAGAACATTTTATGGTTCCATCTTGTATAGTTTAGGCACCGTACGCAAAATAAGTAACTTTTCTGGTTAATTTTTTACACCTTGTGTCCGAAAAAACCCAAATATCTTACGTAACCCTATTTTTTTCCAAAATAAAATTTAGCCTATGTTACTCGTGGATAATGTAGCTTTCGAATGGTGAAAGAATTTTAAAAAACGGTCCAGTAGTTTTTGAGCCTATTCATTACAACCAAACGAACAAAGTTTTTCTCTTTATAATATTAGCGTAGATGTAATACTGGCTGCGCGACGCGGTTTCACCCGCTGTTTTGCGAAGTAGACTGTGATGTTGGCTACCTCCATACCGAATTTCATCAAAATTCAAAAAACATACAAACACACTTACGGATATAGTTTAATCGTAATAAATTGTATATTTTATAATGTTTTGTGGTAAACCAGCTGCGCTCCGCGGTTTCGACCGCGTTTGTGTAATATACCTACGATATATCTTTACTAGAAGCGCCTCGCGGTTTCACCCGCGTTAACTACTATCCCGCGGGAACCATTAATTTTACGGGATAAAAGGTAGCCTATGTGTACCGGGGATAGCATAGCTTCCCAACGGTGAAAAAATTTTTCAAATCGGTTCAGTAGTTTCGGAGCCTATTCATTACAACCAAACAAACAAAGTTTTCCTCTTTATAATATTAGTGTAGATGAATTGTAACATATGTGTTATTCTGATATGTAAGCTACATTATTGTGTAGTTACATCGAAATTCATTCAGTAGCTTTTGCGTGAAAGAGCAACAAACATACACATATACTCACAAACTTTCGCGTTTATAATATTAGTAGGATATGTATATAATCTTTTGTTATTTTAGTGCAATTCGGTCACACCATGTTGTACAGTCGGCAACAAAATTGCATAGCGTTTATTGTAATATTAATGTATGATTTACTTGAGTTTCCGTTTTCGTATTACCATTTTTTATTGTGTAATCTTGTATCTCGTCTCAAATAATAGATGTTTTTATTTTTTCTTTCTTTCTTTATTTCTTTCGTTGTTTCTTTTTTTCTTTTTTTCGTTCTATCGCGTGTGCCCGCGCTACGGTTGTCAATCTTTGTTCCCTCGGCGCAGGAATGCGGGGAGCACCAGTGCGAGATATGCAAGACACACTTTAAGCACTCGCACGCGCTCCGGAAGCACATAACGGCGCATCACACACAGCGGTTCAGCTGCAACCAGTGCACTTACGTCACGACACACAGGTGAGAGAAAGAAAAAACCATTTTGAAAAAATCCAAACCTCGTTTCTTGGTGCTGTCTTCTCTAGCGGGAATATTAGTAGTCTCTGGTAGAGTCATCGGAGTTTTCTTTGAAAAAGAAACTCCGCTGAAAACTCCTAAACTAGTTCAACGCCCCCTATTTTTTTTTGTAGGCTTCCAGCGTCCTAGGGGGCGTTATCACCCACTTTGAGAACCTGTGCGCTGTTTTTTAAAGGAATAATTTTTAGTTTTTGTTCGTTGTTTTCAATGTTTGTTTCGCGTATTGTTTTTTTATGTTTTATTTATTTTTTTACTTTAATTGATTTGACATAAAATAATTTGTACTTAACTAATTAGTGTAATTGGCCTAGGCCGTTGTAATTAATGAAATTATCAATAGATAAATAAGTATGATATGCGTTTCGTATTGCAGACAAACTGCGAGGCTTCACGAGCGCTGGCATAAAGGTACGCGCTACCGGTGCCCGCACTGCCCCGAGGAGTTTCTGTGAGTACTCATACATTACGGATCGTTTACACAATGATTCGTTCATCCATCATTGACGATTCGTTCATCAGTGTTTGACGATTCGTTCATCCATCATTGATGATTCGTTCATCAGTCGTTCGTGATTCGTTCATCCATCATTGATGATTCGTTCATCAGCCTTTGACGATTCGTTCATCCATCATTGATGACTCGTTCATCAGTCGTTGATGATTCTTTCATCAGTCTTTGATGATTCTTTCATCAGTCGTTGATGATTCGTTCATCCATCATTGATGATTCTTTCATGAGTCGTTGATGATTCGTTCAACCATCATTGATGATTCTTTCATCAGTCGTTGATGATTCGTTCAACCATCATTGATGATTCTTTCATCAGTCGTTGATGATTCGTTCATCCATCATTGATGATTCGTTCATCAGTCTTTGATGGTTCGTTCATCCATCATTGATGATTCGTTCAACCACCATTGACGATTCGTTCATCCATCAATACCAATCATCGGCCGCGATTCGTCCGCTTCTCACCATTTATCTGTACTTATCCCGTAAATGTATATATACACTAGCAGACACGGCCACGCGTTGCTGTGGCTAAGGTTTTTGTTACTGCGTCTAAATTGAGATGTAAGCTATCCTATCTTGCAAGTTAGATCAAACTGCACACGGTGTCCAAATTAGATTAAAAACGGTTAAGTAGTTTAGGAGCCCATCGCGGACAAACAACGTGACGCGTAATTTATATATATTAAGATGGTATACGTAATGTTGTCGTCAGTAAGTTCACCACGTACATGGGCCACGTGCGCATCAAGCACCCCTCGGACTTCGTGTGCGAGCTGTGCGGATACTCCTTCGTCAGCCAGAAGGGGATCCAGCTGCACAAGAAACTGAAGCACCGGAGCGAGAGTGGGCCGGTCAGTGCACGCTTTACCTCGCTTTACTTCAGCTTTTTCTTCACCATTGCACCTCAGTTTTGATCAAGGATCTCACTTTGCCATCATGTATACTAATCTTGTAAAGAGGAAAGATTTGTTTGTTTATTTGTATTGAATAGGCTCCGAAACTACTGAACCGATTTGAAGAATTCTTAGCTACACTATCCCCGGGTGACAATGACATGGCTACTTTTTATCCCGTAAACATTAACGGTTCCCGCGGGATAGTATTTAACGCGGGGTCGCGGGTGAACTTCTAGTTAACTATATCTCACCTCAATTTATCCAGACCTCACTTTAGTAAATACCATTTTAAGTTACTCTCATTGTACCTTATCACACTTTACATTATTCTACTTTACCTCAACTTCACCTTACCTCACTTCACCCCGACGGGAGCATACCTCCCCCCGCCCCCGGCTATATCTCCCTTGACCCCTCAGATCCCGGCGGACGGGCCGTACTGCGAGCAGTGCGACGTGCGCTTCGCGTCCGCGGCCGCGCACCGCAAGCACCTGGGCGTGTCCGCGCGACACTCCACGCAGGAGACGCGCGAGGCCAACAAGGCCAACCGCGGCCGGCGCGCCAGGGAGGCCAGGGACAGGTCAGTGTACAGGGCGACGTCAGCGACAGGTCACCAGGTATACTAGTACCCAACTTATAAGGCGCGTCGTGAATCTTCGTTCGCGCAGAAAAGAAAGTATGGTCCGAAAATTAACGAAAGAATGCTTAAAACTTACAATCAACCTAAGATCACTATTATAAGGTTCATAATACACTGCAGCTGTTAGTTCCATTTCACTCTAAGCTCGCTAAGATGGCGGCGGCTGCCGACCAATAGCGGTCAATAGCATTTCCCGCGCTTTGAAAATTCATCTTCTGCGCAGGTACATCGGTAAGCCATATAAGTTGGGTACTACTTAGGGCATGCAATTATCCGCCCTTTTTTACTATTCGGATATTTCGGATACTACCAGAACACTATTCGGATAAATCCGGATAATATGGATATTTTGGATATTAATAACTAGAAGATAAATCAAACGAATATCAGTCTCAAATCAACATTTGTATTACAAACAATTCAAAAATTATGTAATTATACTTATGTAACGAAGAATTATAAATTAACACATTTTGTAACAGAGTAATTTTCAAAGAGGTCCTTTATAAAAGTTACGAAATATACCTAATATAAACAATGCAACAGAATTGTATTAATATATGTACTTCAGTATCGACGATCAGTAACGACGCGAGTGAGATCTAATAGTGATAATAATAATAACATATTATTATAATATTTATACAATAGGCGTGTCGACAATATCAAAGAATCGTCGATTTAATAATTTTAGGGCAATCTACATACTAAAATAATTTAAAACACGGGTTAAGTTTTATTTAAAATAATCTGATTATGAAGATTTTCAATAAAATAAAACATTAAAATATTGCTATCGGCCATTTTGATTGAAACACCAATCACAGCGCATGACGTCACGCTTAGGTAAACTCCGCTGATACCACTGTATTTTGTTGTTGTGAATACTGCTTTGCGCTTTTGGAGTGGTTTTTTTATTATTTAACGTGTGATTTATCGACTTTAATCTACAATATAACAATGGAACCAAGCTTTGTTAAGGCAAATAGCTCTAATTTGCCTAGGATTGATATATAATGTAGGGCGATTTCCTCGCAACAAATAAAGAATTTTGCTCGTCTGAGTTCCGAAACGTGAAGACTTCTTTGTAAGTCACTTCAAGAACCATCATTCTTCGTTTCTTAGCTATATATAAGGTCGCTCAGTTGTGTCGGATGTTCGTATTTTCCTGTCTGATTGGCGTGTAAATTTATGGGGCAAACATTCTGGTTTCATACGTACTGGTGATACTGATACCATCACATGATACCTACTCCATATAATTTTCCATGTCATTTGGCACCCCAAAAAAGAAAACGAATTTTGATAAGGAATGATAGCCAAGGCCAAAACAAACATAACCTCAATAAATTAATTATTCCATAGCCGCATTTATTCAACTATTTCCAGTCAAACAAACATTTTAAGACCTATAATTACATGATAACATACTCACATCAAAGTGGTCTTCACAGAAGTTTCGCCGTGCGAGCTTTAACCACTTAACTCTTATTATTTTATTGTTTGGAAAATGTAAAAACACTTTGTCGGGTGTTCTTATTGATGTGTTTTTACACTGCGGTACTGCACACCACTTATAAACTTCGGAATTAATTGGTATCACACTAAGTATCTAAATGTTTCGTTTAATCTTCGTAACGCATAGACATAATTACAATATGTTTACCTAAGCGTGACGTCAGACCCGAAGCCATGACACCGCAAGCTGTTTTGGCGCACTATTTAAAAAAATATTAGAAAAAGGGTTTTAACTTCGTTAAACTCAAATTTATTACCGAAATAAAGGTTTTTTTGTAAATAGTAAATATGTACCGCTATTATGGAAGAGGATTTCAAAATCTTTCGACACGCCTATAGATACATACATGGTACATACAGTAGGTACGGATAAAATAATACTTCTCCAAATTATCCAATTTAGTGCAAAGCGTTCTCGGCTTTATAACTATAATAGTTGTATGCGCAGGAGGATAAAGTTTAAGTATGTAGGCATTGGATTGGTTAAAAAAGTTAATTAAGTAAGTTTTTAGTATTTATTTTCTGTTTGTGTAAGTTGGAAATAAAATTAAGTAAGTAGTTAAGTAGGTACTTACCACGCATGACGACGCCGTCAAAATAAAACCAATAAGGCCACATCACTCGTAGAACTGATAACCGATGGAGAAGAAAGGTTCTAGAGTGGACGTCTTCAGGCTGATGATGATGATGAGTAATTTTATAACAATATCATTAAAAAATAACGTAGTTTTGATAAAATAAGTAAGTATCCGTAAAATTCGTATTATCCGAATAGTAATAGTATTGATATTCGGATATTATATTCGGCGGATATCCGGATAATGCGGATATCCGGATATCCGGATAGCATGCCCTAGTACTACTATACCACGACGCTTCAGGGACAGCACAACGCACCATCTGGAGTGGCAGATGTTGTTTCCAACTACCCGCGTTTGGTGTTGCGAAACATAACCGTCACGACATACAACTGTAACATGAATAGTCTATGGATGTCTATGATATCGACTGCTGTCAACTGTCAGTTCTGATGTAACATCATAAAGTCACATCTTTGATTAAATGTCAGTGCTAGAGCGTTTGTCCAACGACAATATTGCAGTGATTCTGTCAGTCGGTCGGCCGTTCCGGATTCTCTATGGTAGAGCCGACTAGAGAACGACCGCCATTGAGTAAGGTTTGTAAATACGTTTTATTTAAATATCATTGTGAAGTTGAGCAATATAACTGTGATATGAGATATAAACGTTTCATTTATGATTCCTTTCTGGGGTAGTCTTACACAACACTCACGGCCGTCATCGCTTTATGAAGGTTCCCTATCGTTACAGAGAGAGTTCAACCAAGAAAGAGGACGATCAAAGCAACGGGGATGAGAAGAGAGTGTACCCTAGTCAACTGAGGAAGGCGGAGGGGCCGATACCGTGCGAGCAGGTAACGTTAGTGGTTAGACGGTGGGGTAATAATGTGAGGTGAAGTGAGAGGTGCGGGGAGATATTGGAGGTGTGTTGAGGTATGAGATTAAGATATGAGAGGTGACGTGAGGTAAGAGGTGAAGTGAGATAATTATGACAAGTGAGGTAAAGTGTAAAATGAAGGATATGATGGAATGACGGCACGTTTGGCGTAGTGACTGAGCAATTGGACTGCTGCGCTTGGTGTCGCGGGTTCGATTCCCGTCCGGAACAAATATTTGTGCGATCCACATGTATATGTGAAATTATATGTCTGTAAGCGGTATTCGCGATACAAGAACAAACCTAGTGTGGGACTAAGTTTTTGAAAAGAGATAGAAAGAATTCATATAATAATAACAATGATTGAGGTTATAATGACGGCTTGTACCCCATTGTCCCCAGTGCGGGCTGCAGCTGGAGGACTCGCGCGCGTACCACGGCCACTTCCGCCGCGCCCACCCCGACAAGAACCGCACCAAGTATCCGTCCATGAAGTCGCCCTGCATGTGCGAGCTGTGCGGGAGGATCTTCCAGGTGAGGGGGGGGCGGCCTTCTGCGAGGAGCGAGGTGAGGTGTGTGTGTGTGAGGTGAAGTGAGGTAAGAGGTGAAGTGATGTGAGGAAATAAATGATGTGAAGTGGGGAAAGGAATGAAATGAGGCGGGTGGGTATTTCGTGACGTAAGGTGAGGGATGAGGTGAAGAATACCGTGAACTGTGGAGAAATAACATGGGGGATATGTGAGGAAATATGTGTCGAAGTGATGTGAGGAAATAAATGAAGCGAGGTGACGAGTGACCGTGAAGTGAGGTGAGGAAATAAATGAAGTGAAGTGAGGTGAGAGAAGCAAACCGACGACTCGCCCCCCAGAGCTTCGCGCTGCTGAAGGACCACCGCTGGACGCACACCGGGGAGCGGCCCTTCGCCTGCGCGGAGTGCGGCAAGGCCTTCCGCATGCAGCAGCGGCTGGTGGCGCACCGCCGCCTGCACGCCGCGCCGCGCGCGCTCTACGCCTGCGCCCAGTGCGGGAAGCACTTCTCCACGCACAGCAACCGCCAGCGGCACATGTTCGTGAGTACGGGGGCGTCGCACCGGGGCCGGTCACACTGTGCCGCGCGCGCTCTACGCCTGCGCCCAGTGCGGGAAGCACTTCTCCACGCACAGCAACCGCCAGCGGCACATGTTCGTGAGTACGGGGGCGTCGCACCGGGGCCGGTCACACTGTGCCGCGCGCGCTCTACGCCTGCGCCCAGTGCGGGAAGCACTTCTCCACGCACAGCAACCGCCAGCGGCACATGTTCGTGAGTACGGGGGCGTCGCACCGGGGCCGGTCACACTGTGCCGCGCGCGCTCTACGCCTGCGCCCAGTGCGGGAAGCACTTCTCCACGCACAGCAACCGCCAGCGGCACATGTTCGTGAGTACGGGGGCGTCGCACCGGGGCCGGTCACACTGTGCCGCGCGCGCTCTACGCCTGCGCCCAGTGCGGGAAGCACTTCTCCACGCACAGCAACCGCCAGCGGCACATGTTCGTGAGTACGGGGGCGTCGCACCGGGGCCGGTCACACTGTGCCGCGCGCGCTCTACGCCTGCGCCCAGTGCGGGAAGCACTTCTCCACGCACAGCAACCGCCAGCGGCACATGTTCGTGAGTACGGGGGCGTCGCACCGGGGCCGGTCACACTGTGCCGCGCGCGCTCTACGCCTGCGCCCAGTGCGGGAAGCACTTCTCCACGCACAGCAACCGCCAGCGGCACATGTTCGTGAGTACGGGGGCGTCGCACCGGGGCCGGTCACACTGTGCCGCGCGCGCTCTACGCCTGCGCCCAGTGCGGGAAGCACTTCTCCACGCACAGCAACCGCCAGCGGCACATGTTCGTGAGTACGGGGGCGTCGCACCGGGGCCGGTCACACTGTGCCGCGCGCGCTCTACGCCTGCGCCCAGTGCGGGAAGCACTTCTCCACGCACAGCAACCGCCAGCGGCACATGTTCGTGAGTACGGGGGCGTCGCACCGGGGCCGGTCACACTGTGCCGCGCGCGCTCTACGCCTGCGCCCAGTGCGGGAAGCACTTCTCCACGCACAGCAACCGCCAGCGGCACATGTTCGTGAGTACGGGGGCGTCGCACCGGGGCCGGTCACACTGTGCCGCGCGCGCTCTACGCCTGCGCCCAGTGCGGGAAGCACTTCTCCACGCACAGCAACCGCCAGCGGCACATGTTCCTGAGTACGGGGGCGTCGCACCGGGGCCGGTCACACTGTGCCGCGCGCGCTCTACGCCTGCGCCCAGTGCGGGAAGCACTTCTCCACGCACAGCAACCGCCAGCGGCACATGTTCGTGAGTACGGGGGCGTCGCACCGGGGCCGGTCACACTGTGCCGCGCGCGCTCTACGCCTGCGCCCAGTGCGGGAAGCACTTCTCCACGCACAGCAACCGCCAGCGGCACATGTTCGTGAGTACGGGGGCGTCGCACCGGGGCCGGTCACACTGTGACGCGTCGGGAATTTTTTTTCCCATCGACTTTCTACACTGTTACACACATATAGCGCGTTAGGAACTATGTTCTTTTAAAAGAAAAGTCGCAGCGTGTAACGGTGTGACTCGATGGGAGAAGAAAACAATCCCGACACAGATAGGTTAGGTTAGTAGGTTTTTTTTAACTACCTAGTATATAATTTCAGTTGGCCTAATCACCTTTTTCGAGTCGCACTGTTACTCGTTGCAACTTTCCTTTAAAGCAGTGTTCCCAACGTGTCACCGTGTAACTCGATGGGAAAAAACTGTCCCAACGAGTCACACTGTGACCGGATCTGGTGTGACTCGTCGGGAATCCACCCGTCGCCCGCGTTGTACTGCGTCGCTGCTCAACAACTCACCCGACAGGCTCGCAGCGCCATTTGCCCCTGCTTCTAGGGGCTGATAGGTGCCGGGGCCGTATTATGAACTTTTTATCCCAGTCACTTTACGCCTGGCTATTTCGTATGATGACCTAATGCCAGCCAAAAACGTCACGCGTATTACAAACGCGTGACAATTTCGTATTAGGAACTTTAATTTGACATAAGGGGCCGTCCAATCACGTGATGACCCCCCCCCCCCCCCCCACAATCACGTGTAATTATGTAATATAATAATAAGGACCATGACAAAAATGTATGTCTAGACAGAAAGGTTGGTTGCGGGCTGTTTGTGACTGGCATAAATAAATACACGTGATATCTTACTAAGCCCCCCCCCCGTGATATTTCGTGACTTTAACTAACCCTCTCCCCCCCCTTTCAAGCCTCACGTGATTAATGAACGGCTCCTAATGAAGGTCATAAAAAAGAGCATGTTAATTAAATAAAGAAAGATAGAAAAGGAAAAGAAAAAAAATGGACAGCGGACTTACAGTTATTTTATTAGGAAACCTAAGATTAATCTTAAGACACTTAATGTGAGATAGCGAGTAAAACAAACCCAAAAATGTAACAAAATAATTTTGAGCATGTCAATGGTAAATGCAGTTATTAAAAAAATGTATGTTTTATGTCCAAGTTTTTTTTTTAATTATAATTATTATTATAATTAATGAATATATAATTTTTTGTTACCAAAAAGAACAATCCAGTTTACGGCCGCAAATAGGATTGCCTGGAACTTGCCCGGTTTTAAATAAGTTCACAATATTGTACGGTCGCGGTCGTGTTGCAGATCCACACGGGGCTGAAGCCGTTCTCGTGTGAGATGTGCGGGAAGGGGTTCAAGCACGCGAGCGAGAAGCGCGCCCACGTCACGTACGTGCACCTCAAGAAGCCGTGGCCGAAGCGTGCGCGCGGCAAGCGGCCCAGGCAGGTGCGGGCCCCCATGCTGTAGACTGTTTGTTATTAGTGGGCCCCCAGGTGGCCCCTGACCATTCTAATGTGGCGTGACGTGGCCAATCTTTATTTTGGGGTCCAACTCTAGTGGGCCCCCAGATGGCCCCCAAAAATTTGGCCCCTGACCATTCTGATGTGGTGTAACGTGGCCTATCTGTACTTGGTTCGTTATTTTTGGTTCGCCCCCACGTATTTAACCCTGTCAATTCTAATGCAGTGTAACGTACTTGTTTTTGTTATTTTTGGCCCCCAATTTAGTGTACTGGAATCTTGGTGGCCCCCTTACCGTCCAAATGTTGTCACGTTACTGTTACCGCCTCTTGTGTGCTCCCATTATGTACTTTTTGTTGGCTTTATATTTTGTACCTCTTGTCCGTGTGGCCCCCACAAATTCTAACTCTTATCATTGAAACATGCGTAGCTCCGAGCCTTACGGAAACCCGCACTCTTTTATACATTTTGGACCTCAACTTTGTACAAATATTAGTGGGTATTCCGTACTCAATAGGTACTCAACCACGGAAAAGAGACATAACACCCTCTATCTCCCTTCTAAGGTATTTTATGCTTGTGTGGTAGATGTTAATGTAATTCTTTGTCTCAGGGTACGCCTCCGCCGCCCGAGCCAACTGCGACTATAGATCTGCAGCCGGTGTGGCCCGCATGCGAGCCTAAGTTAACCGACATCGGCATACTGGAAGACAAACCTATGTACTACAACTTAAAGATATAGAAAAATGAGCCTTACTTTTATAGTACTGGAGAGCAATATTTATAAATAGTTTTTAGTGCGTATAAAGACAACATTATTTTAATTTATTGTAGTTCGTGGGGTCCCAGGTAGTTTTTGATGGGCCCCCATAATGGCCCCCATGACATATTTTTTAAGTCTGAATATGACTGTCTATTTAAGTATTTCCGGGAAGGAAAAGTAGGGAATCATGACAAAACAATGCTTTTAATAGAGATCTGAATTTTATGAAATTATTTTAAATGTAAAATTATTATAAGTATATTATTTTAATGGATGCCATAATATTAGTTTAGGTTATTCTGTGTAAAATATTTATTACAAAATGTATTATGTAGTACAGAGTGGCGGCGAAACGATGTAGTCACAATGCAAATTCAACTTTATTTGCTTGCATCATCATCATCATCAGCCTGAAGACGTCCCCTGCTGAACACAGGCCTCCCCCTTAGACCGCCACACCGAACGACAAGCCACTTGCATCCACCGGTCGCCTGCGACTCTTGATGTCGTCGGCGCATCTAGTGGGAGACCTACCTACACTGCGTCTTCCACTCCGTGGTCGCCACTCTAGAACCTTTCTTCCCCATCGGTTGTTTGCTTTAGCTTTTATTTATTAAAATCATGAATTACTTTCAGTAAATATTTATAATAAAAAGTACTTATGCGAACATATTTTTGAGTTTCATTTAGATAAGTACGAGTATAGTTAGCCGAAACTAAATGTAAATTATATAAAACTAATAGCACCTCGCGGTTTCACCCGCGTTACCTACTATCCCGCGGGAACCATAAATTTTTACGGGATAAAAGGTAGCCTATGTCACCCGGGGATAGCATAGCTTCCCAAAAGTGAAAGAATTATTCAAATCGGTTCAGTAGTTTCGGAGCCTATTCATTATAACCAAACAAACAATTTCCTCTTTATAATATTAGTGTAGATATCACTACAGTGACTAATCATGCCAAGACAAAACTAAAAAAACCCCCCGGTGAAGTGCGAGGCGGACTCACGCACCGTGGGTTCTGTAATGTATAATGGATGGATAAACCATTTTCCCAAAGTGATTCGGAACCCTAAAAGCCAGTGAAGTTAAAATAAAATAAAACGAAACGTCATGTTCAAAACATCTTTATTAAAATTTTCATAAAAATATAAATACATACAGAAAGCACACGATATTTTGTTCTTTCATCAGATACATTCTTAGCAAGCGAGTTAAAAGACTACGGCGAGAAACTAACAGTGAAATGACGCTTATACCTTAAAATATAAGTGAATTCCTTCAGTGGGGAGTAATAATTAAAATCCACATCAATCTCAGCTCTGAGACTTTGTAGAGAAACTTACATGATATCTGGCATATTAATAAATGAAACTCAGCGGTTCAGTGCTATCCGATTATGACACAATTGACACATACAAGACAGTATCTAGTAGCCAGTGCTACATCTATCTCAATATCCATTTATTAAAATAGCAACGATCTCAAGATGCAGATTACATTTTGAGTGTGGATCAGCTGATAGCACACTTGGTAGCGCTATTGAGGTTCATTTATTATACGGTCCTAGGTAATGAAATAAGGATCAGATTGTCCCAGATTTCTTCCCAGTGGAAACACTTGGTGGGGTTCACGAACGTAGGTGGGAATCGTACCTCTTCTGTCCTTACGCATAAGGCATGAGAGGTTCACCTTTGCAGCTAGAGTATAATAATTAATTGTAGAATTGTATATTTACTATCACTGAGCAAGTAAACAAGCTTACATGCAACAAACAAACAATCTTTTTTTTTTTTTTTCTTTTCTTCTTTGGCCATGGTGCTTTTCGCACATTGTGCCAGTTTCAAGAAACAATCTTATTAATTCACAAATTGTTACGACGTAATATTTTATTTCCCGCTTCTTTAACTTTTTTTTTTTATTAGCAAACTTTAGCCTACTTTTTTTTTTTTAAATAGAATTAGGTGCGTCTATTTAGCTCACGCGAGAAGTGAAAAAGTTTTTAGAAATTAGCAGTGAGAAATAATATGGTATTCAGCAAATAGTATTTTTTATTGTATTTCGCGCGTACTATAAAGCTAACGCCATGATAATTGCCTTTCTTCCATCGCTGACATACTAAAAATCTTTTTTTTTTTGCCTTTTAGTGTAATTTTTTAAATGGCAAACCGCAATCGAAGTAGGTTTTTGTCGTTCTGGATATAAATCCCGCCCAATCTTTTCTTTTTAAATGCAAACTAATCTACTGGCCGCCTATTTAGCAGTTAGCTTTTTTTGTAATTTTTTAATTTGTTTTAACACTGGCGAAGATACTAAGTTTTTTTACGCTGCGGAATATAATTCCCGCACAATATTTTCTTTTTTAAGTGGCATAGAAACTAAGCCACATAAATCCAGAGTGCAAGCTCGCCGTAGTCAAAACAATAAAGCTAGTAATCGTTTATTTAATAATAATCTTATTAGTAATGTGCAACTTAGATCGCGTCGCGTTCCTCGACGAATTCCTGCGCCAATTCTTCTTCTTCGTCGAAGGCTTCGTCATCTTCCGCTGTGGCTTCCTGAGAAGAATAGAGTAAAATAGTTTATGGTCACTGCCTTTAATTTTTATGTTTTAGCTTCGCAGGGTTATTGCATTAAACTTTTTAGAAGAGGAAATGGCACGGACTCCTTGCCGCTGTATCACTTCAATCAAATAAGGCTTAGTTTAGAAGGGTAAGAGGCATCCAGTCTATTCGAAATTGTACCTTATTGCTGTAACATTACTATTCATTTTCACTAAGTTACCTGGTACTGCTGGTACTCGGAGATTAAGTCGGCCATGTTGCTCGCCGCCTCTGTGAATTCCATCTCATCCATGCCCTCGCCAGTGTACCAGTGGAGGAAAGCCTGTGTGAACGGAGAAACGACTTAATAATGGAGATCAAGTTATGTTGGTTATCATTTCACTGTATTTTATACCTATTAGAATTTGTAGTTTTTTTGTTTGTCTTCAATTGTTTGGATATTCGACTAACAGATGGCGCTAATAGTATCCACTCTATTACGGAATACAGAGGAATTGGTCTATTTTAGACACATACGCGCCGAAACCATGCAAAGTTGCCCATATTCAACCAATAGATGGCGCCACCAGTAATCACCCGTCTGCGGAACATGGCGGTGAACTGCACGGAGACACACTTTCGAGAATATTCCACGCACAAACTATGCAAAGTTGCCTACATGCGGCCAATAGATGGCGCCACCAGTACTAAGAACTCACCCGTCTGCGGAACATGGCATTGAACTGTTCGGAGATGCGCTTGAATATCTCCTGGATGGCGGTGGAGTTGCCGATGAATGTGGCCGACATCTTCAACCCGCGCGGCGGCACGTCGCACACCGCCACCTTCAGATTGTTCGGAATCCATTCCACGAAGTAGCTAGAACAATACAAGTTCTTAAACATTCGCGAGAATTCTTGACACTGACAGTGACACTGGCTTTAATGCGTACAGCGCGAAGCCAAAACAAAAAAAAATGCCACTTTTATTTATATAATTTTTGCGTTTACACTAACAATCCCACACGTAAAGTGACGTTCACGATGGTACCTAGCAGTAACTTCACTCGAGACTGAAAGACTATTATGGGAAAACAAATTCAGCAAGGCGCTCCGCCTCAAAAAAAAAATACATGTCCCACCTGGAGTTCTTGTTCTGTATGGACAGCACCTGATCGTCCACCTCCCTCATGGACATGTGTCCTCGGAAGATGGTGGCGACGGTGAGGTACCGCCCGTGCCGCGGGTCGCACGCCGTCATCATGTTGCCGGAGTTGAACATCTGTGGACAGCGCCATCTCTTGCTCAGTAGTGGACAACTTTGCGCACAGAGGTTTGATACAACTTCAATTTTAAGAAAAACTTTTGGGAGTTTCGGCGGGAGTTCGAAAGTGCGGCGTTGTTTTTTTTCTTCGAGTGTTATGTTATACAAGGTGTATCGGCAAGGTGTAGTAATATTGAAATGTGGGTATGTGTACCTGTACCTGGTGATGAATCATTTGCCAGGGTACTAAAACCTGAAATCGATAATCGATTTTTTCACTCAAATTGACAAAATAACTAAATATTACAACCCTAACATGATACGGATGACGTCACGTTACGCCGGTCACACAACGCTTGCGCGATGCAGGATTTCTTAGAAACGGCACTGGCGCCATCTAGTAATTTTTGGTGGAACTTTTACCACAACTTTACTTCTACACCTAGTTTTGTTTGAGAAATGCCGCCGGCTAGAGGTGTACAGTCTTACCCAACTTATATGGTGCGTCGTGAATCTTCGTTCGCGCAGAAAATAAAGTATGGTCCGAAGATTAACGAAAGAATGCTTAACACTTACAATCAACCTAAGATCACTATTATAAGGTTCATAATACACTGCAGCTGTTAGTTCCATCTCACTCATGCCACGCGGCGATCGCTAAGATGGCGGGGCGGCTGCCGACCAATAGCGGTCAATAGCATTTCCCGCGCTTTGAAAACTCATCTTCTGCGCAGGTAGAACTGCGATGTGCAACAGCTGCAGTGTATTATGAACCTTATAATAGTGATCTTAGGTTGATTGTAAGTGTTAAGCATTCTTTCGTTAATCTTCGGACCATACTTTATTTTCTGCGCGAACGAAGATTCACGACGCACCATTTAAGTTGGGTAAGACTGTACATGTTAGCCTATGCCTCAAGTTCACTGACATTGCCCAGCTGATAACTAGGGTTGAACGATGGTTAGTTTTGCAGTAAACTTTGACGTGTAATAATTCATTACCGTAACTACTTACAGATTTATAGTACCTCCAGACTACTTCGAAATATGTATGTGTATGCGTAGTTTCAGTATTACTACACCTTGCTGTTACACCTTGTATTGGTGGAATAGTTCGTTAACGTGCACGAGTGTGGGAAAATTAAGTAAACCCAATAAACGTATTATATTACATATTATTATGTTATTTCCAGAACTCCCAGGAAGTTTCAGTAAAGCATCCACCACTTAACGAATCGTGATTGTGACTGTAAATTGACTCGACTATGTGACCACGAGGATTGCTATAACGCTATGACTTTCCTATTGTGAACAATATAAGGTAATTATGAAATACTTGTAATATTTTAGTAATTGACAGGCACATACCTAAACTGACTAGACTAAATGCACAAACCGTGCGTCGCCAAAACTAAAAAAAAAACCTAATTTTTGCAAGTCTTATAATATAAGTAGTAAAATCTTATACTATTTATGGTATCCAAATGAAACTTTGTAGGGATGTACGTAGGTGTGTATATTATGTAGCTCGGATGGTGACGATCAAGGTACAGTATTATACATTGAATTTCTTAAAAATCCGTTGAGCCACTGCGGCATGAAGAGCGGACAAACACACAAACTTTCGCCTTTCTAATATTATAATAATAATAATAATAATTCAGCCTGTAACTGTCCCACTGCTGGGCAAAGGCCTCCCCTCACTATCGTGAGGAGGGTTAGGCCATAATCCACCACGGGGGCCTAGTCAGGGTTGGTGGATAACATGCATAACATAACATATTATAATATATTTCTAATATTAGTAGGATATTTAGTTTCCCCGCCGAGCATACCTGTGTCATGAGCTCGGCCACCGTCTGCGGGCGGTAGTTGAAGGAGTTCCTCGCGGTGAGGGGGGCGAAGCCCGGCATGAAGAAGTGGAGGCGCGGGAACGGCACCATGTTGACGGCCAGCTTGCGCAGATCCGCGTTCAGCTGCCCCGGGAACCGGAGGCAGGTGGTCACGCCGGACATGGTCAGCTGGAACGGGGGGAACGGGAATTTCATAATCATATAAGTGACACTGTCCCGGGTCACCAAGAGTCCGACGACATCGAGAGTCGCAGGCGACCGGTGGATGCAAGTGGCTTGTCGTTCGGTGTGGCGGTCTAAGGGGGAGGCCTGTGTTCAGCAGGGGACGTCTTCAGGCTGATGATGGTGATGACGATGATGTCACACTTAACTTGTTCAGGCGGTCCTTGAGAACCAGTCCCGTTCTAGGCTGAGCACGTTAATCACCTTTGACCACATCGTCACTAAGATATCAGACCTAATATCCCCTCATATCACGATTCACGATAGAACTTCGTAGTTTCACTAACTCGACAATAGATGGCGGTAAACACAACTCACCGATATCAGATATGGCAGGTCGCTGTAGCAGATATTGCGTAGGCTTCTACGATTCAAGTTGCCGTAGCAGAAGTTACATAGACTTCGTAGTTTCGACACTCTACAATAGGTGGCGTTAAACACAACTCACCGATATCAGATGGTTGAGGTCGCCGTAGCGGGTATTGCGTAGGCTGCGTAGGTTCACTAACTCGACAATAGATGGCGTTAACCACAACTCACCGATATCAGATGGTTCCAGTCACCGTAGCGGGTATTGCGTAGGCTTCATAGTTTCACTAACTCTACAATAGATGGCGGTAAACACAACTCACCGATATCAGATGGTTGAGGTCGCCGTAGCTCGGGCTGCTGAGGCGGAGGGTCTTGAAGCAGATGTTGTACAGCGCCTCGTTGTCGATGCAGAACGTCATGTCAGTGTTCTCCACCAGCTGGTGCACGGAGAGGGTGGCGTTGTACGGCTCTAATACCACTTCGCTGACCTGGAAATTGCGATATATGGTTTAACTACGGTTTATTTATGGTATACTAGGAGCACCTCGCGGTTTCACCCGCGTTAAGTACTATCCCGCGGGAACCATTAATTTTTACGGGATAAAAGGTAGCCTATGTGTACCGGGGATAGCATAGCTTCCCAACAGTGAAAGAATTTTTCAAATCGGTTCAGTAGTTTCGGAGCCTATTCATTACAACCAAACAAACAAAGTTTTCCTCTTTATAATATTAGTGTAGATTTTTATTTATTGGTTCACTATACTGGTTTTACACTGAGATACAGAATTTAAGATAAATTCTGAAAATCTGTAGCGGTTGGTGGTGATGGCTGTGGTGGCGGCTGGTGGCGGCTGGTGACGCTAGAGCACAACCTCATACGACAAACAACAGTGTCGCCTGGGAGTTCGCTGACTGAGGCGGCTGGTGGAGGCTGGGGGCGGCTGGGGGCGGCTGGGGGCGGCCGGAGGAAGCTGACCTTGGGCGAGGGCACGACGCTGAAGGTGCTCATGATGCGGTCGGGGTACTCCTCGCGGATCTTGCTCAGCAGCAGCGTGCCCATGCCGGAGCCCGTGCCGCCGCCCAGCGAGTGGGTCAGCTGGAAGCCTGGGGGAAAAATAAAAAAAAATAAAAAATAAAATTATGCAAAACGAATTCATACAATAAAATTGTATTGGTTTCTTTATTTGTTTATAGGTGAGCAGCATGAATGCTGATATATATGTCTACAATACATAGCGTTCGAAGTCACTTTCTAAATAGTTTGCTTCGAAAAAATGTATATTAGACAACAACGTGTTAAATTTGTAAGAACACAAAAATTTGAATTATACTCGTATAATAACTAAAATTAACTAAACCTAAACCTTAAATATCTAACAAAGTAGGTGTCCGACTGGAGTGGCATGGTGCCAAGACCACTGGCTGCATTACCTTATTGAATAGAACAACTAATTCCTACATTATCTTATATCTTAACTAATTTGTCAATTCCCAATTAATTTTTACATTTTGTATTAAACAGCTTGACAGTACGTCTGTCGGGCTAGCTAGTTTTTAGGGTTCCGTGCCCAAAGGGTAGAACAGGACCCTATTACTAAGACTTCGCTGTCCATCTGTCTGTCCGTCAGTCACCAGGCTGTATCTCATGAACCGTGATAGTTAGACAGTTGAAATTTTCACAGATGATGTATTTCTGTTGTCGCTATACTATACAAATACAAAAAAAAACAGAATACAAAAAATATTTAAGTAGGACATACAACAAAAATGATTTTTTTGCCATTTTTATACAATGGTAAAGAACCCTTCCTGCGTGGGTCCATCTCGCACTTGGCCGGTTTTTTAATACAGTAGGATTATAATAGTAGGTTTATTGATTTATAAACCAGTGTATGCAAGTGGCTTGTCGTTCGGTGTGGCGGTCTAAGGGGGAGGCCTGTGTTCAGCAGTGGACGTCTTCAGGCTGATGATGATGATGATGATAATAGTACGATGGTGTCAGCTCACCCTGCAAAGAGTCGCAGTTCTCGGACTCCTTTCTGACGACATCCATCACGGAGTCTACGAGCTCGGCTCCCTCTGTGTAGTGGCCCTTGGCCCAGTTGTTGCCTGCAACGGAATAAGGGATGAAAAAAGCCCCAGCAGTGGGCGTAATAAGGCTGATGATATGTAAGGAAATGGGGCATAGTTACTTGATTTTTTATTTCTTTCCCCAAACTTGTTACCTTGGTGATATGTTATATTTTTTTAATAATGGGGGGATAGTGTGGTTTTGCGCCTCCAAAATGATTTGTAGAAACTAACAAGTGGAGAGGTTTGGTGGGTATCCGTAAAATGAGATGTTAATGTAATATTTTTTCTCAAACTTGTGTTTCTTCGAGTGTTAATGTGTAATATTAGTCATTGAGTGTTCGGTAGAGGGCGTCCATAAATTACGTGAGGTGTTTAAGGGGGGGAGGGGGAGGGGGTCAAGTCAAATCTCATCTAATCTTACGTTGGAGAGAGGGGGGGTCTCGGCAAATATCACGCAATTTTTTTTCTGATTGAAACAAAAAAAAATTATACTATTTTGGTCAATTTAATCCAGATTGTACATGCTTAAGATTTAATCTTAAGCGTAATCGTAATACGAATAAGATCATGTACTAATTCGTTCGAAAGAAAATAATTTCATTCATACTTCGACGTTATACATTTACTGACTGTCAAACCACCATATTTGTTTTATTTATTTATTTATTTCTACAACTTACAGTTTTTATACCAAATAGCTCAATTTAATCTGAATTTACGGTACTTTTTACAAGTGTTTTACAAGTTATTTTGTGCAAGTGCCAATGGCTTAAGAGTGGCTAGATCAGAACGAAGTTGAAGGAGCAGATGATTTTACTGAAAATCATAATTATGGACATGTTGGTTCCAATAGTCTCTCTTGAGACCGTGCATGATTCTCCATGGACTGAATTAGAGTAGATATTCTTCTTTTAATCACATTAGTTACGATTTAAGTATTCTATTGTTAAATTTTTATTACACTTATAATTAAACTCTCAGCAATATTGATTACTAGTCTTAACTAGTCGTAAATAAAAGCACGAAGCAAATTTGTTTTTTCTTTTTACAATAACAATCCAACGCGTTTACGTAAGAAACTCACATTTTGAAAAATCTCACGTGAGATTGGGGGATGGGGGAGGGGGTTGAATAAAATCTCACGATATCTCACCAGGGGGGGAGGGAGGGCCGGAAAATTTAAAAAAACACCTCACGTAATTTATGGACGCCCCCTAACATGCAGGAGTGCAGGCAAATTATATGAACCCAAAATGCGTCTCACTTCACATCGTTCCCAAAACTCCCAAGAGGTTTCAGTGAAGCCTCCACCGCTTTACTGATTCATTACTATGACTGTTTATTGACTTGAATGCCTTTTGACCAAACACTGGCTAAATGCACAAACCGTGCGAAGACAAAAAAGAAAGGCTGTTGATGATGATTGATGATGATGACGATGATGATGATGATGATGATGATGATGACGATGATGATGATTATGATGATGATGATGATGATGATGATGACGACGCCGCTTACCCGCGCCGCTCTGCCCGAACACGAAGTTGTCTGGCCGGAACAGCTGTCCGTAGGGTCCCCCGCGCACGGAGTCCATGGTCCCTGGCTCCAGGTCCACGAGCACGGCCCGAGGCACGTACTTGCCTATAAGATACAATATATTATTATCAATAAATATAAAAATCAAATGCTGTTCGTGTGTCTCGCTAAAACTCGAGAACGGCTGGACCGATTTGGCGACAGACGTTGTCCTGTTATTGTATCATGGGAAAAGGCTTCCTCTCCTTCTATCTCTCTCCCTCTACCTGTCGATCTCGCTCTCTCTCCCTCTTCCATTATCTCTCTCACTCTATTTCTATCTCTTTCCCTCGCAATCTACCTCTCTCCCTCTCCCTCTATCTAAGTTATCGTTCGTTACACCATTTATACACCAAAGGTCTTTTAGATTCCTAAGTTTTTTTTATAAAGGTGTTTTATTTAAGGTTTGTTTTGGTATTTATTTTTTATTGTAGGTAAATATCTGTAACATCTACCTATCCTTGTAATAAATTCCTTTCCATGTATAACTCATTTATTCTTATTTATTTAATCACTAATAACAATAATGGCATTACAATTAACACTTCAATCTATCTCTCCGTCTATCACCAGGCTGTATCTCATGAACCGTGATAGTTAGACAGTTGAAATTTACACAGATGATGTATTTCTATTACCGCTTTACCAAGTAATTCAAAAACAGAATAAAATAAATATTCAAGGGGGTTCCCATACCACAAATGTGATTTTTGCCGTTTTTATGGATAATGGCACGGAACCCTTCGTACGCGGGTACGACTCACACTTGGCCAATTTTTTTTTTTTAATTATAAGTACTCTTCTCACCTTGGGAGCCCTCATTGTAGTAGACACTGATGCGCTCGAGCTGCAGCGGGTTCTCCCCTATGTAGTGGCCGGTAGGGTCCACTCCATGCTCATCAGATATTATCTCCCAGAACTGCAACACAAGATTAGTTTTTTTTTTAATTTTTATCTGTCTGCCTGTCTGTGTCTTTGTTCGTTCCGGCTTATCTCCGAAACGCCTGGGCCGATTTTGACCGGACTTTCACTGGCAGACAGCTGATGTTGTATAGGGTAACTTAGGCTTTAAGCGCTGGCACAGCTTAATATAACATTATTCGGTTGCATGTTTGGATAATCGATAGCATTATCGGTATTTCCATAGACAATACCGATATTTTGAATATCGATATCGGTCCATTCGCATCCTATTTCACGCCGGCCGCCAATCGCCGCTCCCTAGACGGATATCTAATATCTACCTACGTCCTCGATTTGAAGTATTGCTGTATCTCATCGAATAATTTACTATTCATGCCTCACTGATATTGTATGCGATCGATGGACCCGAACGCAGCGCCACAGATATTCATATCCATACATCCGTATAGTACGTCACACCATACGAGGGAGGGAGGGGGTCGTCGATGTGTGACATTGTGTGACAAGGGGTGGTTAGGGGGCCTAAGTTTCGTGACGTCACAATTCAAAATCTTTTACTAGGTACTATAAAAATGTTTAAACCCCCTATCTGTATAGATCTGTAAGATTTAAATTGTAAAGTTTAAGGCGCCCTTTGACATTTTGGAAGCGTTGTTTGAACGTAATAATTTCTAGATGTAAGACGTGGACTATGGAGGGGGTCTCACAGATGTGACCAACTGTGACAAGGACGGGAAGGGGTTAAAAATCATAAAGTTAGTGTGACGTGTTTTATGGATGGCCCCTAATTTATTGGGTAATAACACAGCTGTTGGTTTGTTACCATTTCAAGGCTAAACGGCTGAACGGATCGTAATTAAATTTGGCAAGGAGGTAGATGGAACCTTGGAGACGAACGTAGGATACTTTTTATAACGATATATTATTGTAATCCACGCGGACAAAGACGCGGGAATTGACGTTATTATTATTTTTTTCTTTTTTTCTTTGGCCACGGTGCTTTTCGCACATTATGCCAGTTTCAAGTAATTGTTATTATTAATTATGTATCTATTACTAGCTGCGCCCCGCGGTTACACCCGCGTTTGCTATTATCCCACAAGAACCGTTGATTTTTATAGGATAAAAAGTATCCTTTTTTTCTATTCTGTAGTACCTATATTATTTATCTGTAAGTATACCCAATTTCATCAAAATCCGTGAACAGAGGATAAACACATAAACTTGCGCACTTACAATATAACTAGAAGCGCCTCACGGTTTCACCCGCGTGAACTACCTAACTACCTACTATCCCGATATTTTTACGGAATAAAAAGTAGCCTATGTCACCCGGGGATAGTGTAGCTTCCCAAGTGAAAGATTTTTTCAAATTGCTTCTGAGGTTTTAGCAAAGAAACAAACAAATCTTTCCACTTTATAATATTAGTATAGTTTATATAACTATAGCGACCCGCCCCGGTTTCGTACGGGTGCAATATAGATACTAATATAGGGCAATATGGAGTGATTAATAATATTACGATAATTAGTCTACCTACTGCAGGATATTTTTGTTTAAGTATAGAATATTTAATATTTTTTTTATATTTTCGTCTTTTTAGTGCTATAATATACGTAATATAAACCTTCCTCTTGAATCACACTATCTATTGCTGTAACCGGCATTTAAATGAGTTGAGTAGTTTAAAAGATCTATGCTAACAGACGGTGGAAGCGACTTCATTTTATACTAAGTAAGTAAGTACTAAGTACCTACGTATCTAAAGATACAGTAGGTATACGATACCTATGTCTGTATCTAAAGATACAGTAGGTATACGATTATGCGGTCTTCCGTGCTCCGCAGTATCGGTGGATATCGATTGACATGTCAGAGGATATGTCAGAGAGTACGCTAAACATCGATAGTCTATCGATAGTTTTTATTACCTATCGATACTATCGAAAATTATATTTTACTATCGATCTACTGTTGTTCCTTAACTTTGCCTACTTAATACCTACCTACTTACCGACTTCAATAAAGAAGGTTATCAATTCGACACGTAAGTATGTCTCGTATCTACATCTACCTATGGAAATTATCAGAATTAACATTGAAATTGGGCAAAGTTTGAGCATTTAGGTACACATAATTAAAGTATTTCAGGTATCGATAGAAATCGATAGTATTTGCCAAAATATCGATAACAATCTGAAATCAAAACTATCGATGTTTAACGTACACTACTGGCCCTTGTGGCCTTACGCTGATACTAAACGATTATCTAGTAGGTACCTACCTTATTCAAATCTTAAATCGACCGAGGCAAATTATGGGCGATGGCAATAAACGAATTGTAGGTAGGTTGCGCCAATTCTTGTTTTTTATTTGTACGTGTCTTCAATTCTAGACTGAGCACGTTAACAAACTTCGACCACATCGTCGCTTAAGAAATCGTTCGCTTAGAAAGTACCTATTCGTAAGTATAACGTTAAAATTGTTTTAGATTTCATCAGTACAGAGCACTCCTTCCGTTAAAAATTCACGCACTCCTTCCATAAGGGAATCACGAACATTATAAGGGTTCGTATCGTTAACGGATCGATCAAGGTAACCGTTCGTTTACGCTTCTTGACGAGCAAAGTCGCTGGTCAAAAATCATTAAAAAATTACGTTAACGAATCGAATACTTTCTCAATAAAGGTTCGTGCTCTACCCTACAGGTGAAATACTAGCCTAAGTAAGTAACACTTAATTAAAAACTAATAATAATTCAGCCTGTAACTGTCCCAGTGCTGAGCAAAGGCATCCCCTCACTTTCGCGTGGAGGGTTGGGCCATAATCCACCACGGGGTCCTAGCCCAGATTGGTGGATATCATGCCTCCGAAATAATTCGCGGGCATGTTGGTTTCCTCACGATGTTTTCTTTCACCGAAAAGCGAGTGATAATTACGTACATAATGTTGTAACAAGAAACACATTGGTACGTGCCCGCACTGGGGTTTGAACTCGCCACCCCCGCTAAGGCAGGCGCAAGTTCGCCCACTAGGCTACCACCGCTCCAAGTAAGTATATAAAGTACAAAAAACAACCCGACGACCGTGCTCTCTCAATTAAGGAGCGATGGAATTTCGCACATGAGTATACGAGGTAGGTATAACTACCTAACTTTCGAAAATTGAAATCATTGCTGTGGGTAGAAAATGCTCATCTCTTCAGATCCAAAACTGCTCAGATCTCAACGAATTTTGGTAGCATAATAACCTTTATTTCCAGCAATAATACAGGGTACTTTTTACCCGCGCGAGAGGCGCCGCGGGCGCACCTAGTTCAAAATACGAGACAGATGGTTGGAATATTTTTTGTTATTATAAAACGTTACGTCATATTCTTGTTGTTCTGTAGTACCTATGAGACCAATCTGTAAGGAGTCACCGATGATGCAATCAGCTACGTAACGGAGGCGACTGCTATAGGTAGGTGCTAGCATTTTCCCGCGGCTTCGCACGTTCGTACTCTTTACCTATCAAATAAGAAAAAAATACCTAAGTAGGTAGGTAGGTACTTACCTCCTTAGGTATTTTTTTACCTACTTCTCCAAGGTACAATCTATCTGTCTCTATTTTCACCAGTTTAGTTAAGACTTTAAAGAAATCGTAAAAAAACAGGTAGGTATACCTACTAAAAAAAACAATATATACCTACTCAACAAATTTTGATGAAATTTCTGTGGGTTCAATGTGCCTACCTACCTACCTAAAAGTTTCGGAAAAAAAAAGGACTTTTATAAATGACGGAGTTCAGCGAACATAGATAATATAAAAATGTACAACCGAATTAAACGGAAATAAACAACTGAAACCGTCGTTTTAAGAAAGGTCACCGGGGCCACCGCCTCGGTCTGTCAACCAGACCAGAATCTAGGTCAGTAACCGCCAAGTCTTTGATAAGTATCACAATTTACAAGCCGTGTCATGCCGTAATGCGGCAAAATGGTACCTCTAGTAGGTACGTAGGCACGGTTTCCAGTCGAAATTATTACGACAGCTTCTGAAAAAGGTAGGTAATATACCTACCTGACTTATAAGTCATAAAACATTAAATATAACAAACTGTCATCCGGCCTATTGCTTGGCTGAACGGAATAGGCGCTAAAACAAAAAAAAAGCCTAAAAAAAATTTTTAGGTTAGTTTATCTACGCCTTCTTTTTCCAAATAGCTCGCCGTAATAACTAGCCAAAAAGGTTTTATTAGGCCTTCGTCAAACGAAATACATAATCCATCGTGAATCTTGCGTCAAAGAAGGTCGTAAAGAAAATTACCAACCTTGGATCCAATTTGATTCCCGCATTGCCCGGCTTGTACGTGCACTATTTCACGCATTTTATATGTTCTTCTTTACACGACACTGGCCAAAAATACTATGAAAACAATATTTTATTGATTAATTTTATTTTGATCCGCGCTGAGCACTAGTAAAAATGGACGTAAGATTATAACTGATATATTTTTTATCATGTCTTATCAGCCGTTTCTCACTAAATTCCGATAGGCAATGCAGTATTCACTGATAACCGTGAATATAGAACTATTTTATTTTCTATGTAGATTGTGGTGAATTTTTATATCATCCAGTACATTGTGGACTATACAATCTGGCAATACACTTTATTTTAGGGGTCTTTATTGTTTGGTGGATTAGTAAATCGATCATTTGTTTTAAAAAGGTGTGGTTATCGCAAACGTCGTGTGTCACGGCCGCAAGATGTCACTCACTAATAAACTGAAGTATGAATGGAAGGAATGGAATGACCGTCCAAAACTCCCAAATTATTGTAACCCACGCACTATTCACGAACGAAATAACGAATAGTAATAAATAGGTATAGTATAGATAGCTAACTCTAACACGTAGCGGTCTACGACTTGTCTTGTATGTAACAGTAAATACAGTAAGGTTGGTCAGTTCAAAGAAACGTTAGACAGACATCATACCAACAGTAAAGAGTCTAACAGCGTCTTAGAATGAATCTTTTCTTAGCGAAGCATTCATTCGGCCAACCAATCCAAATCTTGATTCTTGTTCTTGTCTATTGTAGAAGGTAGCGAAATAAATATTTGTGTGCAAGTATCTTTGTAGGTACCTATTTATTTATTGCTGTTCTGTACACGCTATGTAAAATTAATTGTACCTACTGTTATAGACATACAAATGAATTCCATACCTATGTTTAGGTACATTAATTTATACCTATTATTGTACGCCATATTGGGCAAAACTGTTGCAACTAAATTAGTATCTACAATGTATATCACACAGATAATAATTACAATACAAAAATATTATGTATATTCCACTCTATTCTATTCTTTAATCGAAATGCATCAATACAAAACTGTTATTACCTTGCTAGTTGCTACATTATTAAATTATAAGGTCTATTTTAGCACTTACACATTCATAATTATATTTTATATTACAATTTTAAAGCACAATAAATCAAACAAAATAAAAGACTAGCGGTATGTAACAAAACAAGCATCAACATTAATAATCGACAGATAGCATCAATTGATTCATAATCTTTCAATAATTTATTTTGGGTCGAACACCCCCAGCGTCACGCGTGGTCTGCTTCCCGTCCCTAGTTTTTATAACTTTTTAAGTTTTTATTATAATGTCTTATTTCTGTTTTTTGGGGTTGTTAGTGGCTTTGTTTTTAATAAAGCTATACCTACGTCATACAACTGTTTTTGTTTTCCATAAATTACCAGTTTCTATAAACATTTACTATCGGGAGTTTTTGCGGAAATCCGAAAGAGAGATGTTGATTTTTTATTAGTTCCTCAAACTTGTGTTTTTGAATGTTAATGTATTATAATGGTGAAATATTACATAGGGAGTGTTCGTTAACGTGCAAAAGTGTGAGTAAAACTATGTAAACCCAAAAAAGTGTCATCTGACATTTTTTCCAAAACTACCAGGAAGTTGTACATGCTACTTGACCATGTGAATTGCTGTATTATAATGCTACGGTTATATAATTATATATTGAAAAAAATTATGCCTCAGTACCAATAATTATTGTTTACACTTCAAATTAATATTATTAATTTGTATCTGGCTAAACGCAAAAACCATGCGAAGGCGAAACTTAATTTAAAAAGTAAGCTGTCAAAACCCCGTCATTCATACCTTTCTCTGTCAACATCTGACATCTGACTGCCCAGTGCCCGGCCGATCACGGCCGACCATCCGAAATCGAAAAAAATGTAAACAAAAAATAAAGTTGAAAGAAAACCGTTCACCAAAATGAATAAATATTTAATATAACACTTATAACAACTAAACATTTACCACTGAAAGCACTATAATGAAATAGCGACGGGAATAGCACCAAAGTTCTTTCAAAATCATGATAAACAGTAACAATGAAGTTCTATAAGTTTTTTCTCACTTTCGAGCTGTTTCTATCAGCATTTGTCGGAGATTACATAGTTTTTAAGTGCAAATACTCTGACTCGCTAGCGTTCCGAGCTATATCTGATTGTTTAGTGCACGGCTGGATTGGTTTTCTTTCAGCGGCTTTGTTTTTCAGCCACAAATTGAGTGTTTCTACTCCATCATGCGTCTCATACGTGTTATTCTGCACTGTGATGTCGTCTGTGATAGACATCGACCATGTTTTCGTCGCTAAATCTATACATTTGAAGGTAAAGTTTTTTCTAATCTAACCCGTTGGTTTGCTTCTGCAGCACAACATAATGCACACGCAGTGCATAATCTGACAAAGACAAAACATCATTGTACTATCCTACTTACTCCTTTGTCTATTTGTATACACTTGTCTCCCTTCTTCCCCGGATCCTGGGTTAAATGTCATATCTATTAGATGAATAATCTGAGTCCGAGACTGACGGCTTGACACACCCTTTTTTTTCGACCTCACATTGAATCTTTCAGTTTTAGCCCACAATATTATAACCAAAATAACAACTACTTACTGTACATCATATGTACCTATATTTAATTATTTAGCTAGTGAGGACTGAGACAGGACATTCTGTCTACCGCCTCCGTAGTAACCATAACATTGAAACCTCTATTTCCAGGACCTAACAAACCTGAAGCAGCGCGGTATATTCCACTGCACAACATTCTGGATCCTCGTCACCATTCTACTCTTCGCTTATTCCTACATAGCCAGAAGACTAAACATATACATTCTTACCTTCATGGTGCTTCTGGCCTTCTCATCCCATCACATACGGGACGGCAACCGCAGGGGCCTCTGGATGTATCCGTATGGACACACGTCTCCCATAAACAAATATGTTTATGCATCATTACTAGGGTTGTTACCGAATATATTTGCGTATCTGTTTGTTTACATGAAAAGGGACTATTTTAAAGATGTTAACGTTGAATATGTGATTGTTTGAGATTATTATATAGTTACTGGTATGTTATAATGTTTATTGGGTGAAGGTTTTTGTGTCAGTGTGTCAGGACCAAAAACCTGACGTGGGTTAATGCCTGCTATCAATGGATACAAGCAATCAGATTGTTTCTCCCGAAGCAGCATGGGGTATTGTGATATTGTTTTGTATATACTCCAAAATAAATATAATTTATTTACAGACTACATAAGCATTTTCATCCACCCCTGTAAACCATTCAAAGTCAAAGCATTTATTGTAAATAGGCAATTAAATCGCACTTTTACAAGTCAAACGGCTAATTCTCGTTAACAAGGAGAAACATAAAATATATTATAATATATTCAGTTTACAAACTTTTAACTTTAAAAACAAACTCTTAATGAATTGTTACGAAAGTGAACATTCCGTGAAGTAAAGTTTAACTTTTTCTTATAACACCAACTGAGGTTTCGAGTAGGTACCTACTAGAAAACTATCATAAATTGCGATAAACTTTCCATACATTTATATAAAAGGGTAAAACTTTTAAATTAGCCAAACTTTTTTACGGGTAAATATAGAACTGATACCTACTTAATTATAAGTACCTATACAAAGTTGAGTTACCCCATTTATAACTCAATCAAGACAAGAACGGCTGATTTTAGGTGACCCAAATAAAAAATATTTTCTTTTTTTTTTAAACTAACATTTAATAAGTTGGATCACTCCTCAGGCCACACTATGCCCTCTATCCAGTCGATGTAGGACGCCACCCGCGTATATATGGCAGGCTTGCCGGACTCTGCGCAGCTCTTGCCGAACGAGGTCACTCCCACCACGTGGAAGATGCAGTGGTTGTCCGTCGACACCACCTGCAGCGGCGAGCCGGAGTCACCCTGCAACCGATACGTGACTAAGGATTCAAAGTTACCCTGTACCCGATAAATTGGGTAGTTATGATCCGAGGTTACCCTATACTACTAAAATGACAGGATCCGAAAGGGTTTTCCCAACGAGTGACACCAGATCCGGTCACAGTGTGACTCGTTGGGAGTTTTTTCCCATCGAGTTACACTGCTACACAAGTGTAACACGTTGGGAACTCTTCTATAAAAAAAAGTTGCGACGACTAACACTTTGACTCAATGGGAAAAAAACAAGACCGCCCACCCCGACACAGATAGGTTAGGTTAGGTTTTTTTCATAACTACCTAGTAATCACTATACAAGGTGTAACAGCAAGGTGTAGTAATACTGAAACTACGCATACACATACATATTTCGAAGTAGTCTGGAGGTACTATAAATCTGTAAGTAGTTACGGTAATGAATTATTACACGTCAAAGTTTACTGCAAAACTAACCATCGTTCAACCCTAGTTATCAGCTGGGCAATGTCAGTGAACTTGAGGCATAGGCTAACATGTACAGTCTTACCCAACTTATATGGTGCGTCGTGAATCTTCGTTCGCGCAGAAAATAAAGTATGGTCCGAAGATTAACGAAAGAATGCTTAACACTTACAATCAACCTAAGGTCACTATTATAAGGTTCATAATACACTGCAGCTGTTGCACATCGCAGTTCTACCTGCGCAGAAGATGTCGTGTATCGGTAGTCCGATACTAAGCAGTTCTGCTCCGTATTTATTTTGAATTATAAATCAAATAATGGCGCAAAAAGCGCTGGAAACTGTCGTACGTGATCTCCAAAAGTTGGTAATAACAGTGATTGATAGATTAAACGCGCTTGAGACAAGGATCAGTGAACAAAACACCGTGATTATCAATGCGGCAGAAGTGATCAATCTACTCAGATCGGATTTAGAGGGTACACCGAAAAAACCCAACAGTGAGTTAACACCAACAGTTGCGATGCATCCGGCGGCGCTGCAGCGCCCAGTTCGTCAAGCGCGATTAAATGCTGCAAAGACTAGCGCAACTAATGCAGGCTACTCCACAGCTACGAAAAAATCCAGCGCTATAAGTGCTGACCATACACAAGCTCACATGGATGAGGTGATGCCGAAAAATATCGAGGTAAGCCGAACAGATACGAAGCCGAATCCTTCTACCAAGGAACCTGTCGGGCGCCGCCACGAATCTACGAGCCAGAGTGCGGCCATAACTGACGCGATAGTACTGACGAATAACAATATTACTGAACAAAATGACACCACTGATAAAACTAGTGAGACTGGTAATTGGAAACTAGTTTTGCGTAAACAGCGAGTAACCAACAAGCTGAAACCCATCATTATTGGTTCAGGAAATGCTGACGAAGAGCTCCAATCAGTTGAGCGTCAAAAACACCTACAAGCCTGGTCTTTCAGGCCTGATACTACTACACAAAACGTACTAAACTACCTTAATAAACTGGAACGATGCGACAATTATACCGTTGAAAAACGTGACATACGCACTGATAGACACGCAGCCTTCATTATTGGTTTCCCAGAGAGATTATTCAATAAAATCAGCGCGCCAACTTCGTGGCCCGCCGGCATCAGGGTCTCTGAATGGTTTCGAAGGGGAACTGGCGGGGCAGCGCGGGGCGCGCACCTCGCCGAACTCGCCGCTACTACCAGCAGCAATCGAGGCCTGCCCAGTCGCACGAAGCCGCAGTAGCGGCCACACATCTTATGGCTTAACGAATGCGCCTGCGCGGTATATCAGCAATAGACAAGCTATTGTGGTTTGTCATCAGAATATAGCTTCTTTGGAACATAAAACGCAACGACTGGAAGTTCTACTACGGGGCGAGATGAAGTGCGACATTCTAGCCTTAACCGAACACTGGCTACCAAATTCAAAACTGAAATGTGTAAATATAGATGGCTACAAACTAGCTTCGAGTTATTGTAGAAGTAACACAGAGCACGGTGGCTCATGTATTTTTACTATTGATAACGTAAAGTGCGTGGAGTGTACCGAGATAATTAAATTATCGGTTGAACGATATTGCGAAATCTCCGCAATAGAACTATTAGATTTTAGTATGTTGATTATTTGTGTTTACAGAACAAATCTTGTTAGTATTAATGACTTTCTGATCAACTTTGAGCGAGTGCTAGATAAAGTCAGCCAACTAGACAAACAATGCTTGATAGTTGGGGACGTTAATGTAAACTGCCTAGGCGAAAAACACACGGACTTAAAGAAATTATCTGACGTACTGTCGACCTATGGTATGGTGAACGAGGTAAACTTCCCCACTCGTGTGACCGCAATCACTTCGACGAGTTTAGATCACATATACTCGAACTTAGTGGAGGGTTCAATTATCACGTCACCACTCGTGACAAACCTGAGCGACCATTATGCAGTCAGAGGTGAAGTATTATTATGCAATAACCGCGGCATGAACGATGCACCCACGTATACCCGATTTTTTTCCGAAAGTAATGAGAGAAATTTTGGTGTGTCTATCGACAGCGTGGACTGGAATGAAATAATTTCTAAAACCACTCGGTCGGCGGACTTGGCAATCTCTGTCACTAATGTAATTGTAAATAAATTTAACATATGTTTCCCATTAAAAAAACGAAATCTTAATAAGAATCATGTCTCATCCTGGATAACCCAAGATGTAAAATTGTATAAATCACTTTTATTTGATATTATAGAAATTGGCAATTTAAATCCTAACAATGAAATACTAAGTAAACTGGTTTTCGACATGAAGAGCAGATATTATAAATCAGACTACTATACTAATATAATTACATCTAGCACAAACCCGTCTAAAGCAATGTGGAATGTGGTAAATAGAGAAAGAGGAAAGAACAACATGCCAAACTTAGACGTCACAGATGTAGTTCTCAAACCGAACGGCACTAAGTTTTCATCTAAAAAGGATGTAGTTAATGCCATGAACTCGAGGTTTTTAGGCGCAGCAGCGACGTGCGGGGCCCCCCGAGCCGACGTCACGTGCTCCCTGGCTCAGCTGAGCGCGGCCCGCCCGCCCGCTGACCGCTCACTCAGACTACGTCGTTTTACTGCAACTGAGGTGCACCGATTGATCAGCTCGCGTATTCCACCAAAAGTCTCAAAGGACATTTACGGCATAAACATGAAGCTTCTGAGGATAGCTTCAGAACCTTTGGCCTCTGTACTAGCCGAGCTTTTCAACCGCTGTATTAATGAGGGCTCTTATCCAGACTCATTCAAAGTGAGCAAGGTGGCTCCCATTTTCAAGGGCAAAGGGAGCAGGGTAGATATAGATGGTTACAGACCAGTATCTATAATCCCCTCCCTAGCAAAAGTTTTTGAGAATGGACTTAGTAGCCGCTTGGTGAGCTTCCTAACGATGACAAGAGCTCTCTCCGATAGGCAACATGCGTATCGTGAGGGCCGATCGACGACGTCACTGACCCGAGAATTGGTACGTAATATCATGGCTGCCCGCGAAAATAAACAACAAGTCGCCGTATTATGCTGTGATCTATCAAAGGCATTTGATGTCGCCGATCATGACGTTATCACCGAGAAACTGCGCCACTACGGCGTTAGCGGACCGTCGTACGCCTTACTGAAAAGCCTATTACAAAATAGATCACAAGTAGTAGTAGGTGACGGCGGCAAAGAGCAATCGGACCCGTTAGGATCATCGATGGGCGTCGCTCAGGGGTCTTCAGTATCTAACCTACTGTTCTCACTTTTATTAAATGACCTCCCAAACTCGGTCACAACAGCTGACATCCTTATGTACGCTGATGATGTTGCTGCGGTTGTGACAGCGCCATCTCTGGACTGCGTAGAACGGAAGCTGAATGAAACGGCGTCTCAGCTGGTACAATGGTTCGATACCAATGGCCTGGCCTTAAATCTCAAGAAGACACACTTCCTGCACTTCGACCTATCCGGTCGCAGTGCTAGGCCGTTGAAAGTATACATAAATGGAACAGTGATAGGGCAAACTAATGCAACTACCTTTCTGGGTTTCGAAATCGACTCTTGCCTGAAGTGGGAAAATCATGTTGACAAGCTTTGTGGCAAGATAGGAAGTGCGTGTTTTGCACTTGGCCGGGTTTCCCGGACTGTCTCTGTGGAGGTAGCCCGCACGTGTTATTTTGCTACGGTACACTCGTTGCTGCAGTATGGTGCAGAACTCTGGGGACGGTGTGCGGAGTGGGAAAGGGTATTCCGCCTCCAGAAGCGCGCCATCAGAGCAATCGTGCGAGTGCCGTGGGATACTTCAGCAAGACCTTACTTCAAGAGCCTAGGCATCCTTACGTTGCCATCAATAGTAATATTACAGGTTGCAATGTACGTAAGAGCAAACCTGACGTCATTTGCAACTCGCGGTGGCGGTGCACACACGTATGGCACGCGGGGAGCACGGAAGCTCAAAGGCGTGTCCCGACGGCTCGCGAGGTCATCCAAACTCACGCATATCATGGGTCCCACAGTGTACAATAAACTGACCAACGATGTAATCGAGGCTCCTAGTCTACGCAGTTTTAAGTATCGTCTACAACGCTGGCTTATCGAGCATTCGTTTTATTCTTACGAGGAATTTATAAATTTTTAAAATTGTAATTATTAGAATATTGACAACAGATTATTATTATTATTATTTTTTAATTATTAAAAATGTTAAATGTGAATTGTTACTATACCTATTGCAAATTATTATCAGTGACCACAGTATTTGCCTGATTGATTACCTGCGATGTAAACGGACAAGTTAATATATTTATTTATAGACAATAATCGTAAAATTGGACATGTAAATTGGCTTTATGAATAAAATGATTATGATTATTATGATTATGATTATGATGAATTTTCAAAGCGCGGGAAATGCTATTGACCGCTATTGGTCGGCAGCCGCCCCGCTATCTTAGCGATCGCCGCGTGGCATGAGTGAGATGGGACTAACAGCTGCAGTGTATTATGCACCTTATAATAGTGATCTTAGGTTGATTGTAAGTGTTAAGCATTATTTCGTTAATCTTCGGACCATACTTTATACGGTGTTATTCGGACCATACTTTATAAGGTGCATAATACACTGCAGCTGTTAGTCCCATCTCACTCATGCCACGCGGCGATCGCTAAGATGGCGGGGCGGCTGCCGACCAATAGCGGTCAATAGCATTTCCCGCGCTTTACAAATTCATCTTCTGCGCAGGTAGAACTGCGATGTGCAACAGCTGCAGTGTATTATGAACCTTATAATAGTGACCTTAGGTTGATTGTAAGTGTTAAGCATTCTTTCGTTAATCTTCGGACCATACTTTATTTTCTGCGCGAACGAAGATTCACGACGCACCATATAAGTTGGGTAAGACTGTACACCTCTAGCCGGCGGCATTACTCAAACAAAACTAGGTGTAGAAGTAAAGTTGTGGTAAAAGTTCCACCAAAAATTACTAGATGGCGCCAGGGCCGTTTCTAAGAAATCCTGCATCGCGCAAGAGTTGTGTGACCGGCGTAACGTGACGTCATCCGTATCATGTTAGGGTTGTAATATTTGTTGGATTGGGATCTTTTTAGGTATTTATTTTATAAAAGAAAATGTTATGTTTGTATTAAGAATGTACAGATATGACAGATTGACTTCAAAATTATACAATTTCCCGAGCACACGTATTTTTATTTCGCGCTCCTGTTTTGTGTTTCTCACAATGGTTATGGGCCCAGGACACGATTAATAAGAATACGGAGAACGATAGAATCAGCAAGAGGACATGGGGAATGTAAGAATTGACCAGTTGAAGAAAATTACCCTATGAGTGTCGGGTTCTATAGTCGGGTCGTTCATGCGGAGCGGCGAAGACATTAAACAAGGTCATTGATGCAGAGGCTCTCATAGTAAAGAGTGATGCATGGTGGTGTGACCGGTATAGTACCCGAGCAGTTGATTCGGAGGCTGACATTTTGTGGAAGTCCAATTTGTCACAATAATCAAAAGCGCAGACTCCATATCGCACTCCTGGAAGACGCAGGGTGCGATATTATCGAATGCTAGTGGGTTGCGACACGTAAGAGGGTGCGCAACCACGAAGGAAGTATGAAGCGAGTTGAAGTCGATTTACGTCTCGGAGAGCAGAGCTGTTAACTATAACGAAGTCTGATAATGACGATGACGTCGAAGAGCATCTCTCGTGGTTCTGTAGTAGCAAAGAATCGGAGGCGTTGAGTATAAGACATTGAAAATTTGCTCGAGAGATCCGTCGAAGACAGAAACAGCCACGATTGCAAAGGGATAGTCGGAGGAGAAGAAGAAAAGCACGGACAAACCTACAATTTGTGTGTCAAATAAGTGTGGTGGTGATGTTCATTAGGACATTAGCACTGTTTTTTTAATACTGGTTTTGTAAATTTTAACTGTGTTTCAGATGAATGTAGAGCTGTTCATGGTCGAATGGAAAACTGGATTATAGATAGTGGGTGTCACACTTATATAATGATACGAGTAAATTTGTAAATGGCGTGATGCCTTTAAATGGTAAATCAAATTTCACTACAAATGGGCAAGGTAAGGGTGGTCACATTGTCTGCATATAAAGATAGGAGTTTACTCATTGTAAGGCACGTTATTAAGTTGTTCCGATTTGCGAAGTAACTTGATTTCAGTGGTGAGTTCAGTTTTTCGCAGATTGTTTTGGGAACTTGTACTATTAAGGAGATAACTGTGTGTGTATTGGTTATCTTTGGGAAAAATGTGTGTGTCAGATTTCTTGAATAGTACAAAGCGTGGATGTAGCATATGAGTAGACTTGTTGTAAGGCACGTTATTTGTTCCGATTTGCGAAGTAAATTTCTTCTAGTGGTGAAGTTAATTTGTCGCAGATTGTGTGGGGAACTTGTACTATATTAACGGGATAACTGTGTGTGTGTATCGGTTGTCTCGGAGAAAACTGTGTGTCGGTTTTCTTGAATAGTACAAAGCGTGGACGTAGCACTCATTAGTGTTTATCTTTTTATTGCGGAATACACAGGGTCGAAGTAGACAACTGTGGATATGATACACGAATGCGATATTTATGTGAAAGAGAAAGTGAACGTGTTACGTTGCCATTTACTTAGAATTAGAGCTAGTAGGCCGTGCGATATGATTTTAAGAATCGTTAATTCCGACGAAGTTAGAGACCCATGCAAATCGTAGTGTTAGGAGACGTAAAGGTTTATAGTTATTTAAAAATTGATGTATGCTTTTTTTGGTAAATAACTTATTTTGTATGTATGTGTATTTTGTTATTTTTACTGTTAAGATTTTAGAATTGGCATTAGATAAAATATTTACCACTAGATAACGGAGGTGAATATTGTAACTAAGATTTCAATGAGTTCGGTGTATCGAGAGATTTCGATGAAGACATTGAAAGACTTCAATGTATTCTTTAAGAAGGAAGGGATATTGGCTGACAGATCCTCGAACTCCGGTTACATCCGAAGAAAATGGAGTTGCAGAGAGGATGAATTAAGCATTTGAAGAAATGGCAAGGTGTAAGGTGGCTGATATCGTCCAGGTCGTCCAGGTTTTTGGGGTGATGCTGCAGAGATGGCGTGCCTCGTGAAAAACCGATGCCCGGTGAGTACTGTTGGAGGACAGACAGGTCACGTACGACCTGGTTTGTGGGCTGATGCTGTAGTGACAGTGTGCCATATGAGAAACTGATGTTTGTCAAGTATGTACTCGTAGAGGGCAGATCCGTACGAGAAGAGGTATGGAAAATTTGGAGGACGATCCGGTATGAGAAGTGGTTCGGAAAACCAGTCTAGCTACACTACTTTTAGAAGTTTCCAAAGTACATGATTTGGATAAGGAACAAAAGAGGAAGTTTGCCATTTGGAGTGTTGAGTTGTCGTATATCCTACCTAGAAATGAAAAAGATTACAGAGATAACCAAGATGTTGGAAGATGCATCTTGAATCAAGAGCTGATGTTTGTCGATTGAGAAAATCTTTACAATGGCTTGGAACCAGCTGGACGTCAATGGAACATAATATTGTTGGACGAAAAGCTGGGAAAATGAAGTAGAAACCTACTGTAAGTGAATCATGACTATGTGTTTATAGAACTGTGTTGGTGGATGAACATGGTGCGAAGATTTTCGTTGTGATCTATACGTTGATGCGATTATATTGGTTGCGTGCAGTCAAAGAGGATGTATCGAAAACTCAAATGGGAATTATTGATCAAAGAGTTTTGAGTTGAAAGTCTTTGGACTAGCAAGACGCAAGTTACGGTTCGGATATTGACATTGTCAAAAAGGGAAATGTCATTACATTGTCACAACAAAATTGCGTCAACGATTTGTTAAAATGAACTAACATGGAAGATTGAAAAGAATAATATGTTTCCATTCCAACGCGAGATCGGACAGAGGTGAAAATGGAGAGAAATGTGAAAAGGATGAAGCAGAGTGACCATATCGTGAGTTGATGGGAGCCTCTTGGTTCGATAGTCAGGCTGGTAGGTACAGTTTGTGAGTACTCGTGAGTACTTTACCTGGAAAGCAGCAAAACGTCTGTTGTGATATATTGGATAGGTGCTCATATTCTGGGTATGTATAACAGAGCATGCATATCATGGAGAAGTACAAATGGAAATGTGTGATGACTTCTACATGCGAGACGAAGTATGTGAGTTTTACACAAGTGGTGAAAAGGGCAGTATATCTGCATAGTTAGTTCACTAAAATCGAGGTACTTAGGTATGCAAAGATTTAGCTATATGCAGATAATCAGAGTTTCTTTAGGGAAAGATCCCGTTTTCCATTCTCGATGAAAACACATTGATATAAGATGGTATTTTATATTAATTTATGTAATGTGCTGAAATGTAATAAGAACATAGTGTTGGAATATGTTTCAACAAACAATGTGTTGGCGGATGTGCTAACGAAGTCCATGCCGAAGCAGGCTCACTACGTGTGTGCATCAAAGTTAGTTTTAGATTAACGGGGCTGACATTTGTTTTCGAGGTATGTTTTTATTTTATTTTTAGTACATTTTCTTGTATAAATTAAGGGGGTGTGTTGGATTGGGATCTTTTTAGGTATTTATTTTATAAAAGAAAATGTTATGTTTGTATTAAGAATGTACAGATATGACAGATTGACTTCAAAATTATACAATTTCCCGAGCACACGTATTTTTATTTCGCGCTCCTGTTTTGTGTTTCTCACAATATTTAGTTATTTTGTCAATTTGAGTGAAAAAATCGATTATCGATTTCAGGTTTTAGTACCCTGGCAAATGATTCATCACCAGGTACACATACCCACATTTCAATATTACTACACCTTGCCGATACATCTTGTATAAATATAAATAACTAGCTGTTGCCCGCGACTTCGTCCGCGCGGACTACATACTTTACCATAATTCCATCTTCTATCAAAATTACCATTTTATACCAAAATGTAACAAATCATACAAAAATCTACCATTTCCTACCAAAATCTACCATTTTCTACCAAAATACCATGTGCTACCAAAAACTACCATTTCTACTAAAATCTAAAATTTTCTACCACAATCTAAAATTTTGTTTCAATATCTATTATTTTCTTTCTCAATGTGCTATTTTTTTACCAAAAGCCACCATTTCTTACCAGAATCTACCATTTCCTACAAAAAACTACCATTTCCTAAATTAAATCTACCATTTTAACCGTAATCTACCATTTTACCATAATCTACCATTTTAACCAAAATCTACCATTTTAATTTCAAATTCACTAATATCTACCAAAAGCTACCATTCCTTGCAAAATCTACCATTATTAACAAAAACCTACCATTTCCTACCAAAAATCTACAAAATTTCAGTTTTGAACTAAATCTGATGAAAAATACTTTGCAACCCCTCTTTATCATTTAAGGGGTTTAATGTTAAAAAACGATGAATGTATTTAAATAAATATTTTAAATAACGTAAATGCCAAGTTTGAAGCTGATCAGACAAAGAAAACACGTTTTTACACACAAACGATACAACCCCTTTTCACCCCTTAGACGTTGAATTTTAAAAATCACATTTTAGTGCACTCCTATGTCACTTATGTTATGGCATAATTGAGCCAAATTTCAATTATGAACTAAATCTGATGAAAATATCTTGCAACCCCTTTTCATCACTTTAGGGGTTGAATATTAGAAAACGATGAAACACTTGTTTAATTAAATGTTTTAAACAAAATAAATGCCAAGTTTGAAGTTGATCGGACCAAGAAAACACGTTGCTCCATACAAAATTTGCAACCCCTTTTCACCCCTTTAGGGGTTGAATTTTCAAAAATCCTTTCTTATTGCTCGCCTACGTCACATAAGGAATATTTGTGCAAAATTTCATGGTTCTAGACCCAGTGGTTTCGGCTGTGCGTTGATCGATCAGTCAGTCAGTCAGTCAGTTCTTGCTTTTATATATATAGATTAAAGTTGACCGAAACACTTTTTTGAGCGACACTGTTACTCGTTGCAACTTGTTTTAACTTGTCGTATTCCCAACGTGTAACAGTGTAACTCGACGGGAAAAAAACTTCCAACGAGTCACTGTGACCAGATCTGGTGTGACTCATTGGGATCCACCCTGGGGTTCAACTACGAAGTAACTATTTAATAGTCTGTGGTTCTGTAGGTACCATAGATAATTTAACATTTGACAGGTACCAATACCAACCTGACAGGTGTCCTTCCCCCCGCGCAGCTCCCCCGCACACATCTGCGTGTCTCTAAAGCCGCGCCAGTTCCGGTTCCGGATGGAGAGCAGCTGCTTGTCGCAGAACTCGTTCTCCAGAAGTGTGAGGGAGACCTTCTGCAGCTCCTTGGACGTCTGACTGGAGCCTGTAGGTAGACGCGGGTTAGTGGGGTGGGACACGCTGAATATATTACCCGAGAGTTCTGTTCATCCTCGTTTTCGTGTAAGTAGGTTAGGTTCATCCTCGTTTTTGTGTCAGTAGGTTAGGTACCCACATTCGTGTTCAACTTCGAAGTCGCTACCATTACAGGGCCCATATAAATAATTATCAATGTTTATAGTTATATTTATAAAAAAATATTTAAAGACATCTATCAAACCTTTCCACAGAAAAAAATACAAAATATCTTCCTCTGCTTCGCCGTATCCGAGACAAACATACAAGGTAGTCAGAGGTAGCCTTACGCGGGTCGGTGACTCCCCAGCCCGTGGCGACAGCCTTCTCGTGGGGGGCGAAGTCCGGCCTCGCCCAGAGACACGCGGGGCGCACGCCCGCGTTGAACTGCACGTCGGTCGCCAGCTCCAGCAGAGCTATGTCGTTGTATGTCATGGGAGACGCGTATTCTGGGTGTTTGTGGCTTCGCCTTATCGGCACCTGTAGGATTTACATACAATACCTATTTATAATACCTATGACAGGTATAGTAGTACCCAACTGATATGGCTTACCGATGTACCTGCGCAGAAGATGAATTTTCAAAGCACGGGAAATGCTATTGACCGCTATTGGTCGGCAGCCGCCCGCCATCTTAGCGAGCTTAGAGTGAGATGGAACTAACAGCTGCAGTGTATTATGAACCTTATAATAGTGATCTTAGGTTGATTGTAAGTTTTAAGCATTCTTTCGTTAATCTTCGGACCATACTTTCTTTTCTGCGCGAACGAAGATTCACGACGCGCCTTATAAGTTGGGTACTAGTATACTCGATATTTATAAATCAACTCAAGATAACACGATCGCCAGTTTGTATGGCATTTTGAACGTGTCGGGTGAGCTATTGAGTAGCAACTCAGTATCAACGCGACACAGATACGAGTATGTCAAGGAAGAAATCGTCATAAAAAGTACCACGGTTGCATAGGATACAAGGAGGCTTCGTTTCTTATACCATCCAGTATGACTACTGTGGTTTCTAGCTAACATAATATAATTTATACTTATCAGAAGTACTAGGGTTGCATAAAACACAATGAGGCCTTATTTCTTGTGCCATCCATAATTTTCTAAGGAGATTTTTGGATTGTTTGTCCGTTTTTCCCCTGCGCGTGCAGTTTTCACATGCACAGGGGAAAAATGGACAAAAAGTCCAAAAATCCCCTGCGCAGGGGATACTGCCCGGGGATTTCTGGAACACGCCTTATCATTCATCATCATCATCATCAGCATCATTCATCACTCACATCGACGGGGTCGGCGCCGTCGTTCACCGCCGGGTCGATGTTCTGGTCCCCGAGGCGGACCACCACGGGCGCCGGGTCCCGCACGCTGGTGTCCCGGAACTGCAGGCAGTGGCCGGCGGTCAGCACGAACCGCGGGGAGACCAGGCTGCCGCCGCAGTAGAACCCGTAGCCGCCGGCGAACGTGGACCAGCCTATCGCGGCCTGGACAGTGGACAGACATAATATTCCGTCACTAGTATCTAACCCTTTAATTATTATTGATGTAACTTAAGCACTTAACATATTTAGTGACTATACTATTTGACGTGAATTTAAACGATATATTAATTATTATGTAAAAAAAACGAGTCATTTCGCGTTTTTTTCATTATGACTGTAAATGATTGACTTGACCATGGTAGGAATTGACTTACTACTTGACCACGAAGCTATAATGTTAAATGCAAAACCGTCTGCGTAGTCAACTTAAAAAAAAAAACTTCTAGTGATGACATCGCCCATTGCACAATTTTATTACTATATTTTGTAACTTTTGGCATAGAATATCTATTAACTCACTAGAAGAAGGAACACTCTCTCAATGTTTAAATTAAAGCGAGATGTAGTATCGTGAGTTAGTATGGCGCTTTGAGCGTGTCGGGGGAGCTAGTGAGTAGCGACGCGGTACAACGCGGGCGCGCGTGCAGTGTAGCGCAGCTCTTGTCCAATTCAGCCGGTTTTATCAAGTGTCCACCGTGTGCTTTTGGCGAAGTTTCCTATTTTATTTAACGTCTCTTAACTACCTCCAAACTCACCATATGTGGGAAGTCACCATAATATATCGTCGGTGGCCAGCAAGAAGTCATTAATTGCAAAAATCTAGTTCGTAGATAATCACGTTTTAAACTTTTTTCGTACTTATAATCGGCATGGCTCATCAACGCTTATAGTTACAACAATGGTTTGTAGAAAAAAATTATTGACGTTTTTACTCTGCACCTGAATGTTCAATAAATTATTTAATTATCTTCAACGCTACTAAGATAGATAATAAAAAGTAAGTTAGTTAATTATAGCATAACCAGAAATAAAAACTTGGGTAAGAGGGATAACGAATAATGATTGCAAAAAGTAACTAAGTGACCTTGATGAAAAATGCTGTTCTGGTAAAATTGATATCACGCGTTAGTAAAACGATGTTCATAAATTACTCAAGTACCGTTAGTTAACTTTTATAGGCTGATTTTTTTACTTGAGAACTAGTTATGTACTTCTGACATTGTTTTATTATCTAGAAAACTTAAAAAATAGCTCTTTTTGTCTACCCATAAGGTAGATAACGGGCTTTAAAACACTTTGACATCATTAACTCATTTTGCCTAAAAATGTCAGTTAGTGACTTCTTGCTGGCCACCGACGATATGGGAACTCACCATATGTGGGATCTCACCATATGTGGTAACTCACCAAAATTATGGGAACTCACCATATGTGGGAACTCGCCCTGGTTCGCGTCCTCCCCGCCCACAATGAGTTCCACCCCCGTGTAGTCGCACCTGGGGGCGGATATGGACAGCGTCTCGGGGTTGGGCAGGAGGGGGATGTACTCCACCTTTTCGACCACCCCCCGGCTGTACTCTTCGCATTCTGTAATGGATAAAAAAAATATGAATTCCCAACGAGTCACACTCAATTGAGTCGCAGTGTGACTCGTTGGGATTTTTCCCGACGGGTCACACTTTTACTTGTTTGTTACACGGGTGTCGGGAATCCTCTTAGAAATATTAGTTGCAACGAGTAGTTCTGTGACCGGGAACCCATCAAAATAAACAAAGAAATGTTTCTTTGTTGATTTGTTACCACATAATATTATAGGTAGTGAAATTGTAGTGTCGCAAATAAATGTTTTTGTTTATTTTACTTAATAAATGGCACATAGGTGAGTGCGAGCGAGCGTGTACGTATGTATAATACAGGAGGCAGTACCTATACTATACATAACTCATATATTATTATTATGTAGGTAATAGGTGCAACTATTGTGAATTAGGTAGGTAGATAGGTAATACTTACTTCGCTCACTCACACGTCTCTTATCATTGCTATTGCCGCTCCACACCGGTCGGCTGAAACATAAAAGAACCGACTTCAATAAAAATACTATAATATTTCCAGTTATTGTGATTTAAAAAATCTAACTACAGAGCACATTTTGGTAACATTTCTATGGGACCACATAGAAAGTATACCCTTTCAAATACAAAAAAAAATAATTATCAAAATCGGTTCACCCAGTCGAAAGTATTGAGGTAACAAACATAAAAAAAACAGTCGAATTGAATACCTCCTCCTTTTTTGAAGTCGATTAAAAAGAAATAATCTACATAACTTTATAATTAGTATATATAACTAGCGGCCCGCTCCGGCTTCGCACGGGTATCACTACGTTATTATAAATAATCTAAACCTTCCTCTTCAATCACTCTATCTATTAAAAAAAAAAACCGCATCAAAATCCGTTGCGTAGTTTTATAGATTTAAGCATACATAGGGATATAGGGACAGAGAAAGCGACTTTGTTTTATACTATGTAGTGATTCTACTGTACGTTTTTTTTTAAGTTGTGGCTTCGCACGGTTTGTGCATATAGCCAGTGTCAAGTATTTTAATATATAAGTATATCTTAATTTCACATTAAGAGAGTCACAGCAATATAGCAATCGTGGTCAAGTAGTCAAGTCAATTATTTACATCTTCAAAGTCACGATTCAGTAAAGTAGTGGATACTTTACTGAAACTTCCTGGGAGTTTTGGTAAAAATGCGAAATGACACGTTTTTGAGTTTATATCATTCGCCTACACTCGTGCACGTTAACGAACACTTAATGATTAATATTCCACCAATATTGCACATTAACACTCGAAGAAACACAAGTTTGAGAAAATAATATAAAACCAACAACGTCTCACTATCGGATTCCCGCCAAAACTCCTACTTACTGTACGTTTGTATGTCACTGAAATCCTCCTAAACGGTTGGACCGATTTGAATGGTTCTTTTCAAATCAGCCCGACAGATGGCGCCGCAGTCATACTTTGCAGGACAACTTACGGGATAAAAAGTAGCCTATGTCACCCGGGGATAGTGTAGCTTCCCAACAGTGAAAGAATTTTTCAAATCGGTTCGGTTGTTTCGGAGCCTATTCAATGCAAACAAACAATCAATCTATCAAATCTTTCCTGTTTATAATATTAAGTAGGTACTTAGTAAGTAAATAGTATACCTAAGTCTAGGATATCTGTGTCTAGGTATAGATACAAAGTCGTGTAACTACACCATTTATAAAACGTCTGGACCGATTTTGATGATCTTTGCTTTGTTAGATTCGTCTCCGTTCCGAATACATGGAGAATCTTTACGAAAATGAGCGCATTCATTTTTTCATACATTTTTAACAGGACAACGACTGCCGAAGCATCTATATTTAATAAAAGAAAGTCGTGTTAGTTACACTTTTTATAACTCAAGAACGGCTGAACCGATTTGGCTGAAAATTGGTAGGAAGGTAGCCGAGAACCAGGAGAAGGATATACGAGTACCTACTATTTATCCCGTTACCATGGGAAAAAATTTGCAACTGGGAATAATAATTATATCTGATAAAATCGGGTTGTACGTACAGTTGACAGCTGTTACTCAATATAACAGCTGGGGCAGGGAGAGAGGGAGAGGAAGAGAGATAGAGTGCGAGGGAAAGAGATGGATATAGAGGGAGAGGGATAGAGTGAGAGGGAGAGATTGATATAGAAGAGAGGAAGCTTTTTCCCATAGAGGCAATGACAGGACAACGATTGCCGAACCATCTTGTATAAGTAAGTAACTACATTATATAATATTTTGTGTCCGTGAGGATTGAACTTAACTTAAAGTTCGCTAGTAGGAACTCTAAAACGAATGTAGAACCAATTATCTCACATCGTAATGAAATAAAAAAAATGATAAATCATTTTGTGTAGGTATGCTCACTCAGTTCTCCCAGAGGATCGGCGATAAATGCAAATGTGAAATGTGTTAGTTTTTTTTTTTTTAGTTATGGCTTCGCACGGTTTGTGCATATAGCCAGTCTCAAGTATTTATTTTTTAATTTCACATTAAGAAAGTCACAGCAATGTTATAGCAATCGTGGTCAAGTAGTCAAGTCAATTATTTACATCGTCAGTCACGATTCAGTAAAGTAGTGGATGCTTTACTGAAACTTCCTGGGAGTTTTGGAAAAAATGCGAAATGACACGTTTTTTGAGTTTATATCATTCGCCTACACTCGTGCACGTTAACGAACACTTAATGGTTAATATTCCACCAATATTACACATTAACACTCGAAGAAATACAAGTTTGAGCTAATAATACAAAACCAACAACGTCTCACTATCGGATTCCCACCAAAACTCCATTGTGTTAAGTTTACATTATAATAAACTCACTCTCTTGTAGGTTGAAGTATAGTAGTGCCATCTCTGCAGCAAACCAGCGAGGTACCGAACGCATTGTACACGCAAAATGTGGGACGAACACCGTTTTGTCTGAAAATAATAAAACCTTTAGAGTCTGGCCAACGAAAGTAGATACTCGAATTTTTTCGAAACATTTTACATGGCCATACTAGTGTTTCCACCACTGAACATTATGCTCCGTGATAGGGTAAATTTAGGATGCAATCATTGTTGACTTCGAATTATTGTAACCCACTTCTTAGTGTATTATTTTACTTTTATCGACTTAGTTTTAAGTTCATTGTGGTTTAGCATTGCATGGTTTTTTATGAACTTACCTAAAATGTATAAAAACAACTTAAAACGATCACTAATGGAATAAATAATACAAAATAAACAATCTTATAGTACCTAGTCAAGATTTGACTTTGGGAGAAACTGTTTTTAAAAAGACAAAATTCGAAAATAAAAGTTTATTTGAATGTCCGATACATTCGAAAGCTTCTTAAGAACTAACTGAATAAAACTTAATTCTAACACGAGCATACAGGAATGCATTCCTTATCAGTTATGCACTCCGGCCGGGAGTCGGACCGTCCAGACGTAACTCAGCAGTTTTGCCGCCTACGTCTGTATTGATACAATGTCTTGTCTAATACCGGAATGCATAACTCTTCCCACCGTAGTTTCGAAATTATCGGGTGAATTTACTTCGTCCTGAGAATTTCGAATAAACCGATACAAAAATTTCTTACAATAAAAAAGAATAACTATTACTAAAAGAACATATAAAATTAAAGTACCGATGCTCATGTCCTTCACATTTATTACACTTTCACTTTCACTTTTAAGGCCAACACTATCACTTTTCGTTAACACATGAGACAGGTGCTGAAGATTCAACAGGTTCACGCCATCCAGGTTCACAGGTCTTGTTTCCAGCGGCGATGTCGTCGGCAGTGGTATTTCAGGAAGGTTTATAATTGGTAGCGCAGGTGAGAAGATTCTTTCCAAGTTTCCTTGATGTCTTTTCAATGTTATTTCTTTTATAATGACTTCGCAATCATCATCAGCGGTGATTATGTAGGTTCCTCGTAAGTGGTGGTGCGTTACCTCGTTTTCACAGGTTTTTGTTATCAGTAAGGTGGGCTTAGTGTAAACCATCCACCTATTAGTTTGTAGTTTCTCTATCTTCACATCGTCGAACTCTACCGAAATCGGGTGACATTCGGTGGTATTAGCGGAGAAGGTCATCAGTTTAATAACACAGACATCTTTAATTACCAGTGGTGAGTATTCTTCGTCACATAAGAAGAGCGCCTCCTCTATTTCTCTGCATGGGTGGAGCATCGACACCGTTTTCAACCCTCTCATTAATAGGTAAGGGTATTTGGGTAAAACTAGGACAGTTTGGTTTATGGAATTGGTGGTAGGAAGTGGGATGATTCTGTAATAGGTATATTTATCAGCCTCAACTAATGGAATGTCCATGATAAACGTTATTTGATTTTCTTTGGCATAAACTTTTAACTTTATACATTGTTCCAATTTAAAAATGTTATCTAATGTTACAGGGAATACAAGCCTATTATTAATTTCTATAGTTTTGAATAACGATAACAATTCATTGGTATCAATTGTCGATTGATGCAATGTTCCTAATTTACTAAATGCTACTGCGGTTTCAACTTCGCCCAGTCTGATATAGAGCATTTCAAAATTGTGCAAAAACAAATTGTATACGTTAATAAATTGAAGTTCATTTAGAGAATTTCTAGTGTTGTTTAATTGTTTTCTAATTTCCATCATAACTTTGTCTAACTGGATGAAATTGTATCTTGTTGAACTTGAGATATTAATAAATGAATTCATCATTTCAGCGATTATTGTCATCTTTTTGTCTACCGCGTTTTGGCTAGTCTTAACATCATTGATTAATCTATCGTACCTTATCGCGTCATCATTATCTAAATTTCCTGTCACCACTTTAATAAGAGAGCCGAGAGGGTTTAAAATTCCGCGTTTAGATCGTTTAGAGGGAAACACCAACAGCTGATTTAATCTTTCAACAGTCATATTTTGGATGTAATCAGTTTGGGTTTTTTATGTCATTTATGTCTGAATTAAAGGCCTTCCTGTTATAATAGTTCATAACATACGAATTGAAGTCCGCATATCGATTCATATTACATTCTAGATCTTCACGTATAAAACTTAAATCTAGTATCTTAACAATGGTCCACTTATCATTACTAACGAGAGCTTGCCCTTCCTTTATTGGAAGGATTCCGGGGTTGCGATCGATCGGCTGAAGAAGAAGGGCCGGGGTCCTGGACACGTGCATCAGGAGCAGGATGAATCTGCGAAGGTCGTTTTATGTCCTTAATTGGGGCTCTAGTATCATGTCCATGAAATTTTACTGGGACTATATTCTTATCTACCTCTCCTGTAACTTTCGCCTTCTCGTAACGAGCTTTATCTTTACTTCTCCTAACGTTGACACCTTTTATAAATATAGTATCTCCAGTTTTTACATTAAACTCTTTCTCGCCTCCGCGTCTTTCTTTGATCTTTTCCTTTCGGTTAATTGCTTTGTCTGTTAGATATTCATATAAGTATTCTGTACGTTTTTTGTGATCTTGTAATAGTTTCTGAGTATAGCTTTTATTGAATTCAACGTCAAAGGTACTTGTTGCGTCGGTATGGCCAAAGACAACTTCAAAAGGTGTCAGACCTGTCGTAGAATGTATTGATTGGTTATAGGACATAATTGCATACGTCATTACGGACGCGGCGTCTGTGATTTTGTGCTCATATTTTGCCAAACGGTATATTTCCAGTAGGGTGGAATGAAGTCGTTCTATGAGCCCCATGGAATTAGGATTATGAGGGGTTCCAATATGCAATTCAATTTTGTAGAAGCTCAAGGTTTCTTTGATTAGCGTATTATTGAATTCGGTTCCCGAATCAGAACTGATTCTTTGCGGCACACCGTAAACAGAAAAATATTTGATAAGAGCTCTAATTACTTCCGGTGTTGATTTATTACTGATCTCAATTGCCTGCCCAAGTTTACTAAAGGCATCGACTATTGTTAGGTATGACTTTCCTTCTATGGTAAAAACGTCTATAAAAATTTCTTGGAATGGTCGATTTTGTGTTTGTGTTAATTGTAATTCAGGTTTAAACGGTTTTCTGTCGTACTTCATGGATTTACAACTTTCACAAGAGTTTATTAAAGTCGCAACAGTGACATCCATATTATTCCAAAAATAGTTGCGTTTTAGGTGCATTACTGTTTCTTTTATTCCGCGGTGGCATGTTTTTCCTACATGATACTTCATTACCACGTCGCGTTGGTCATTTTCATCATCAACGTAAACTACCCTTTGAGTACACTCGAGTAACTTAACCGTTCCCTTCTTAAATAGTGCAATTGTTGCATCTGCAAATTCTTTCCTGTGCGTGTCATTTTCAAAATATATAAAATGTTTTATCTTCGGCTTTATATACTCTTTCAGGAATTGTTTAACTAATTCGGGTTTATTCAGAGGTAGATGAACTTCCAAAATTTTTTGTTTAGGTCGCGATATGTCTTTTACAGTAATTTCTTCTTTATACCATACGTGAACAAGGATTTGGTTTGGTTTTGTGTCAATAGCTTCGTTTAATATTGGAATGCCGTCTGTATCTACTTCGTATGCAGAATGTTCAGTAAATGTATTAGCACTTTCAGTTCTTTCAGATGCTGCTGAGATGGTACTGCTAGTCGGCGATGGAATCGAAAAAGTTTTTTCAGAGTCGGATTTTATTTCAATAGGGGATGCAACCAAATCAATTACTTCCGGTCTAACTTCGCTTCCTAATCGTATAATATCACTTACTACATCATCAAGGTGTTCTCTCAATCGCTCTTCCGTATCTATATTAACCTGCATAGAACTTTCACCATCTTTTCCTAAAACATTGACTTTCATTCGAGATAAGGCATCTGCAACGCAATTTTGTTTTCCGTTTTTATAAACTATGTCGTAGTCAAATTCCGCCAGACGCAGCTTCCATCTGGTTAGCTTGCTGTTCGGTTCTTTGATGGAATTTAACCAAGCTAATGGCCTATGATCGGTATATATAGTGAACCTCCTGCCGTAGAGGTAGGGTCTAAAATTTTTGGCGGCCCAGACAATTGCCAAAAGTTCCTTTTCAATGGTACTGTACCGAGTTTCCGCGTCGTTGAGGGTTCGACTAGCGTAAGCTATTGGCTTATCCGTGCCAATTGGGCCTTGAGAGAGGACTGCTCCGAGAGCATAGTTAGACGCGTCGGTTGTTAATACGAACGGTTGTGAAAAATCGGGAAACTGTAAGACAGGGGCATTTATTAAAAGCTCTTTGCATCGTTCAAATGCTGCCACATACTGTTCTGTGATTTCAATTTTGTTTCTTTTCTTTAAACAATTTGTAAGGGGTTGAGTTACTTTAGCAAAGTCTTTAATAAATTTACGATAGTAACCCACCAGGCCTAAGAAACTTTTAATTTCTGTGGACGTCTTGGGGATTGGAAAGTTTAAAACTGCCTGAATTTTGTCATCATTTGGCCTCAGCCCGTCTTTAGTTATCATGTGCCCGAGATACAGTACCTCCTTCCTGAAAAACTCGCACTTATCTAATGTCACTTTCAAATTGGTTTCTCTCAACCGGTCAAAGACCATACGCAGTTTTTCTATGTGTTCTTGGAGACTGCAGGAGTACACAATTATGTCATCTAAATACACAAGGCAATGCAAGCCCTGTAGTCCCCTCAGCACGTTATCCATCGCACGCTGAAACGTAGCTGGAGCGGTCTTTAACCCGAAGGGCATGCGCGTAAATTCGAAGTGCCCGGACTGTGTAGAAAATGCCGTTTTGTGTCTATCCTCTTCCTCAACCTCTATTTGATGATAGCCACTTGCTAAATCGATCGTGCTAAAGTATACAGATTTTCCTAACTTATCGAAAAGTTCAGAAATATTTGGCAAGGGATATTTGTCATTTGTGGTGATCTCGTTCAACCGCCTGTAGTCGATCACCATCCGGAATTTCTTTTCACCAGAGGCATCCAGCTTTTTCGGGACAAGATGGACTGGGGCACTCCACGGAGAGTGTGATTCCCTGATAACGTCACTTTTAAGAAGTTTACTGACTTGATCTTTTATTTCATCGTTTTGCGCGGGTGGATGTCTATACGGCCTAATAAAAATAGGGTCTTCATTTTTGGTCCTAATTTGGTGCTTTACTTGATTTGTAAATGTAAGTGGCATCTCATCGCAGTAAAATATATCACGATATTCGTAACACAACTTACTAATACATTCGCGTTCTTCTCTATTCGTATGTTCCAGACGTAGTTTTTTTAAATTTTGTTTCAGTAAGTCATCTATCTCAAACTCATTCATATCCGTGGTCACGTTTACTGTACATTCTTCCTTTTCATACTTATCCACCCTAAGGGGCTTAGCAAAAGTCATAGTCACTCTGTCATCTGATGTATTTTGGATCACCGTATACGCAAATGAGTCAGTGCATTTTACAATGGCACTCGGCATTCTAACTCCCTGTCCAAAATTGACATAATCTATCACCGCATCTCCGTTCTGCAAATTAGTAGGTACTTTTACTCGCATCTCTGACCTTGGTTCCAACGTTAGTTCGTAAGGAGGATTGTATATAATTGGAATGTTAGTGTCACGTGTGCGTAAGATCTGATGCTTCATATCAATTGAGGCATCCAGCTGTTTTAACAGGTCAGATCCTATCAACCCATCATACCTACTATCTACGTCATATACGTAGAACTTATGTTTCTCTGTGCTCTTGAAAGTTTTTAGCAGTGGTATGTAGATTGCTTCGTTATGTTGGCTACGAGCGTGTGTGCTTATGACTTCAAAAGGTTCGTATAATTTGAAAGCCGTGAAGAACTCATCTACTTTGGCCGGGCTTATAAACGACCTTGTACTTCCGGTGTCTATCATAAAACGAGCGCGTATTTCAGGGATTTCAATATGCGGAAGTTTTAAGATAGAATCGCAATTTATTTGTATTATTTCGGGTGTAAGCTGGAGGCCAGCGCCTGAAAATTTTCGGCATTGCATAAATCTAATTCCTGATGATAGACTTCCGGTGTCTCGGCATAAGGCTCTATCGCCATTTGAGGTGTATCTAAATTGTACATGTAATTCTCGTTGTAAGTTGCATCCTGATATTCATAACAGTCAGGGGAAACCTCGGTTTCATTATTGTAAAATACGTTGCTGTTATCAGCTTCGTGGGAACCATTTAACATGTTTTGCCGCAATGGACGAGCGGTACGCATGGATACATCGGTATCCCCGATCGGTTTTTGTGCTTGTACGTTCTGATGGGGAATTCCAAATTTAAAATTATTTTGAGGTTGGAATCCCGGTGGTGGTCTTACAAAGTTATTCATTGAAGGCCTAAAGCCTGGATTTTGCGTGGGCATTCCGAATTTAAAGTTCTGTTGTTGGTTTGGAATACCAAATCTGTAATTTTGGGGGCCCAAATTTTGGTTAAACTTCCAGCCACTGGGAATTTGCTGGTTTGGGGACCCAAATCTTGGAGTATTTTGCGGTTGATGTGGGATTCCAAACTTGAAGTTCTGGTTCGGCGTTTGAAATTTATTTGTTTGACCAAACTGTGAATTGCCAAACCTAAAGTTTGGTGCAAAGCTAGGCAACATCGCAGGTTGCATTGCTTGTGGTGGTTTAAAACTTTGGGGCACTGGGGCTTGCTTCGTTTTATTTTTAGCATTATACTGATTTGTGAAGTTAACTTCCTCAACTACCACACTGAGCGCATTTTCCAAACTCAGACATTGTTTGAGCCGTACTATGCGGATTAAATCTTCTGGCAGATTAAATAGAAACACGTTCAGGGACATATTATTATAAATGATCATTTTTGCAGCTTTAACACCCTCGTCTCTCAATAAATTTACTTTCGCAAATAAGGTACTACGCATATGTTGTATTCTGTGACAAAAATCTATGTAAGACTCGCCATGTTTTAATTTCAATTGTTCGAGTTCGATTGCGATGCATTCCTCCGAACGAGGATCGCCGAAATGCTGAACAAGTAAATCCTTGAGAACATCCCAAGTATTAACATCTTCGCGTTCACTTAAAAGAGCCGCAGCTCTACCAGCCAGTCTACTGGTAATAGCATGAAATACATACAATGATTGGACTGGGTTATTGTGTTCGGAAAACCCCGAAAATATGTACTGAGCTTTCTTGAGGAACAAGTTTAACAAGTTTTCTTCCCCTTCGAACTTAGGGATAAGGCAAAGTAAGTCTTTCGGTATTACACGTATTTGCTCCATTGTTAAAACTCTATTTCACCAGACACACTTTATCATATAAAACGAAACGCCGATATGGTGCACAATTACTTAACTTAACACACATAAAATACAACGCCAATATAGGTGCGACAATAAAGAAAATCAAATAACGATTTGTAATCTGGCCAACGGAAATAGACAGGAACTGAGAGGAATATGAAAGGGTTTACTCACAGGACACTCGAACTCATCCTTCCGTTATAGCTAGGTAGGTATAGCTTTCTCACTTCACTTGACAGATTATTTTTGGTTCGTAGATTTCACGCAAATGCAAAGCGGCACTGCAATTAACTGTATCACAATCACGAAAACTGAATTTTGGAGTTTTACGGTGGACACAGCCTTCGCGCGCGAAATCCTACCGGCTGCGCCAGTCAAGATTTGACTTTGGGAGAAACTGTTTTTAAAAAGACAAAATTCGAAAATAAAAGTTTATTTGAATGTCCGATACATTCGAAAGCTTCTTAAGAACTAACTGAATAAAACTTAATTCTAACACGAGCATACAGGAATGCATTCCTTATCAGTTATGCACTCCGGCCGGGAGTCGGACCGTCCAGACGTAACTCAGCAGTTTTGCCGCCTACGTCTGTATTGATACAATGTCTTGTCTAATACCGGAATGCATAACTACCTACTTTATTGATTATTATTAATTCTGAATCGTAAAAATAAACAAAAGCATTGGCTAAATTAAAATGATGTTTTCAAAAATTTGGGAGAACCGGCATCAGGGTAGGGCATCACTAATACACAAATTCCCCAATATTTTCAAGATGGTGGCAATTATGGGTTGCCATACTAATATTTTTTGAATTTGTCGGGGTTTTTCAGTGTCTACTTTCGTTGGCCAGACTCTACTATGCCTTGTATGAAGATCTTTAGTTCATAAACGCGCCGGTAGGGGCGCTGTACAGGATCTTCATGCAAAGCGCACGTTAACGCGTACTATGTCGACCGCGTTAATATGACACAAATAAACTCACACTCGAGGCACTGGTATGTCTGTCTCTCGTCTCATCTCATCTGATTTCGATTGTCAATTTTACTCCATGAGATTAAAAATGCGACTATAGAAATGTAGGTAGTCATAGTCAAAAATCTAGATAGCAGTTAGGTACCTACATAATCAAAAATTAATAGCAGTTTGTTGTTTTACCTTACTTACCACTACATATCACTTTAATAAAGAATGATAACTATTTGATTTGTAAGTTATGTTTAAATCAAATCAGCTAAATCTAGAAATAATGAAAATGCTGATTAATTAACAACCACATAATAATAACCACACAAAAAAGAAAAAAAAATTTATGACATGGCAGAATACCTACATTGAGCGTGGTGCATAACCAAACTGTAATTCCTTATACCCACCGTTAGATGGCGTTGTATTTAATCGCAAATTTTGTTGCCAGATTAATGTATGTGTGTGATGTATCTATGTTATGTGTTTTTTCATATTATTTTAATTCCATTTCAAATACAAATTGTAGGTATGTAACTTACTGAAAATTGTTTTTAGCAGATTGACACTTATCCAAAGTAGTGCATCGTCCACTCGTGTTTGTGTAATCATCGTTGCAGGAGTCTCCCTCTGTAATGAAAAAAGTTTAATTAAGGCAACATAGATGGCGCTTTTCTTAATTTTCTTTCACGAATGAATGTATTCCAAACGTTCAAATCATAAAATTGTATCGTTGACCATAATAAGTAAACCTAATATACACAATAATAATTGATTGCATGTAACATTTAAAAACATCGACTATAACGATTTCACTTACTGGGACGCTTTATTGCGCACAAACTAATATCAAAATATATAATTTTGACATAGACAGGTACTTAGGTACTACGTCGAAGTTTCGGTCGAGTTACATCGACCGTGGTCACGAGAAGACTGGAGAATGCGGGTGTCACCGTCCGGAGCGGCAGGTGTTGTTTCCAACTACCCACGTTTGGTCTTGCAAACTATACTTACCTACTGTGTGCCTAGTGTGAGTTTTGACAATTTCTTTACGCGCTCGGTCCGGTTAGCGTAAACTTGAAATTGTATGGAATAAGAGCAGCGCCATCTAGCGTCAGTCAGTCAGTCACTAGATGGCGCTGCTCTTATTCCATACAATTTCAAGTTTACGCTAACCGGACCGAGCACGTTTAAGAAATTGACAAAACTCACACTAGGCAGTGGCACAACGATAAATTGATGAAGTTGGTATTTGGACTTACCGTTTTTCTGGGAGACTGCAAGCGTAGCTAAAGCTAGCAGGATATAAACCTTCATCATCATAACCAGCTGATCTGCCAGACTTTGACCTGTAATTCGAGATTATGAAAAAGAAATAGTACCTACGTTTAAATTGTTATACCTACTTACATCAGTTATCTCAACATAATATATAAAAACTAGTTGCGCCCCGCGGTTTCACCCGCATTTGGATAATATACGATAATATATCTTTATGAATTGTAGCCTATGTGTTATTCTGATATGTAAGCTATATTGTTGTGAAGTTTCGTCAAAATCCATTCAGTAGTTTTTGCGTGAAAGAGTAACAAACATCCATCCATCCATACATACAAACTTTCGCGTTTATAATATTAGTAGGATTAACCCCTATTTCCCTTGGTCTCGACATCACGCGTGAACGGCTGGACCAATTTTGCTAATTACTTTTTTGTTGTTTGTTATTGACAGTAGGTTCTTATGAAAGAAAAAAATTAAGAAAGTAGCTCGGAACATTACAATATTTGTAGAAACTTAACGACAATCTTATCTTTCCTAATGTAACTTTCATGACACGAAAAATGTCACTTTTATGACTAAAGACGGGCAACGTCTGTTGGGTCAGCTAGTTATAGGTATTATATAAATAAGCTATACCTACTTTGTTTGTTTATCCTACTAATATTATAAACGCGAAAGTTTGTATGTATGGATGGATGGATGTTTGTTACTCTTATCACGCAAAAACGACTGAATGGATTTTGATGAAACTTCACAATAATATAGCTTACATATCAGAATAACACATAGACTACAATTCATAAAGATTATTATCGTATATTATCCAAACGCGGGTGAAACCGCGGGGCGCAGCTAGTGTTATATAAATAAGCTATATGTATATATACCTACTTTGTTTGTTTACATTACATAAGCTTAGTTCGAATCGTAATTATGGTCTAGTGTTCATACAAAACCCCTATAGAAAAACACTAAATAATAGTCAGTGTTTTTCAAGAATATAATAGAATAGATTTACAATAAAAAAATATTCTATACCATTCTATTCTCCCCCTTAGATCGCCGCACCATCCACATATCGCCTGCGACTCTTTTGATGTCGTCGGCCCATCTAGCGCGAGGCCTACCTACACTGCGTCTTCCAGTCCGCGGTCGCTACTCTAGAACCTTAGAAGCTAGTATAAGTATACTTAGATAGCTGCCTAGACTAGGTATTTAGTATGCACCTACGGTAATGTGAAATCTCGTTATTTCCAACCGGTTTTCCTGTTATGAACTCATCATTCTGCTTCGCGATCTCGTTTACATTTGGTCTGCAAATAAAAATGGTTAGGTAGGTAGGGATGGATATACGTGTGAATTCAGGAATTATTATACCTACTTACATTAATTTAATTACTTACTTAGTATACCTAATTATACCTAGTCAGAAACATATTAATTTACAAGATTTTGGGTCAGGTAAGGTCAGATTTTTAATCATAGGTTACTATTTAATTACTTAGTGTTTATTTTTTATTTTGGCTTTGATTTGTATACTGATTAGTGTTCAAATATTAAATATTTATAATTATTATTTTTTTAACATACCTACTTCATTAAAAAGGAAGATGTTCGTCAGTCAGTGTTTTTAACCAATGTTCATAGATTTTTCATCAACAGTGGAGCGATTTTGAAAAAAAAAAAACTAATTTCACAATATATTCAAAATATCCTAAACTTTGTAAGATAAATCCTATCCATCCAAAGGTTGCCTGTAAGACATTGGTAATGGCGATAACGCCGCACATTGTAGAACATTTTTCCTACAACAAGGTAGATGGATAAAGACAGTCAATTTGACGCGACTTGTTATTGGAAGAATACACTAGTTTTATTTTAAGAAAAATATAAAATTAAAATTTTTTAAAAGTTACTTACCTACTATTATTATGTAACAGACAACCCGACCACACAATCGAAGACAAAGAAACTTATATATTATTTAAAAGTATTAAAACACAAAACACAGTTTCTTTGAGTTATGTCGAACACCATTATTAGCTAAACACACTAATATAATAATTATAATAGGTAAGTATTATAATAATAACGCATAAACAAAGTTATATCGTCAAAATTTGCTTTTAGCTACGCAAAAACTCACAGCACCACCATAAAAAGTTTATGTAAACGCAAAACACGTCTTCCATATACAACTTTAAGACTTGTACTGGTCATCGAACGAAACCGGTATACGAACGGCAATCACACATGAGCGGAAACAACGCTGCGTCCCCACATTAGCATTTATATCGTAGGTACTAGCTGACCCGACAGACGTTGTACTGTCATTGCCTCTATCTTTCTCCCTCTCCTTCTACCTATCTCCCTCTATCTCTTTCCCTACTCTAACGGCCGAAATTAATAATCAATCCCAATCCAAATTTTGCTATCTGGGATTGATATCACAATCCATTTTAGGGTCAAAGGTGCCAATAACCGATCCGTGGATTGGTTAATGAAGGCACGCAGGTTGGAGATCGATCGAACGATAGGCAGCAATCCAAGATCGATTTTAATCTTGGATAGAAGATACAATATTCATTTCGGGCGTAAGTGAACATGGTCGCTAAGTTTTCTCAAATTTTTCATGTTCCGCGAGACTTTCTTAATTTTTTTTCTTTCATAAGAACCTTCTGACTATAACAAATAACATTAAAAGAATTAGCAAAATTGTCACCCGGGGATAGTGTAGCTTCACACCAGAGAATTTTTCAAATCGGTTCAGTAGTTACGAAGCCTATTCAATTCAAACAAACAAACAATCAAATCTTTCCTCTTTGTAATATTAGTAAAGATTAGTTAGTATAGATTTACAAGCAAACTGCTTCGTGCGTATGCGCACCTTATGATCATAATATAGTAACTAATACTTACGTGATCATTCGTTTGATTAGCTTTATTAGACCACATTGAAGAATTTTAATTTAAAGTTTAATTTACTCACAAATTGATTAGTCTGATTAAAATGATTAGTCATTACAACTTTAGTAAAACAAATCACTGGAGATTTTGTAGAGATAGTGGTCGAAAGGTAACTTGTGCGCTTTACAACACAGCGACACTGGGTTCGATCCTCGGTCCTGCACGCATGACTTATCGTCAGTTCTGGTCAAGGTCTGATATATTCTGACATAAAGATCTCTGACATAAATAATCACGTACAATCTTCTATCCTACGAATAAGTAGGTACAGTAAATTCTATCAGATTATTTATCGCGTGCAGTCAAACATTAAACTATTATTTATTTATTTTTTTAATTAATTAAAACAAAAATATAATGCATAATAAGTTTCATTTCAAATTATTATTATTATTACATCTGAAATAAAAACCATTTAAAGAAAAGAAAACAAGGAAAGAAAAACATCATACAACATTCTAACAAAATTCCCACATTATACAGTTTTCACGAATGAGGCTATAATTATTATCTAAGAAAGTTTAAATGTGAAATGGCTGCCTAAAATTGGTATAATAATTATAATGTACTAGCTGCACCCCGCGGTATCACCCGCGTTTGGATAATATACGATATATCTTTATGAATTGTAGCCTATGTGTTATTCTGATATAATTAAGCTATATTATTGTAAAGTTTTATTAAAATCTATTCAGTAGTTTTTACGTGAAAGAGTAACAAACATCCATCCATACTTACAAACTTTCGCGTTTATAATATTAGTAGGATATACACATGATTTTTTACAATAAAAATAATTACATATTAATCTACTTGGCATTTACCTAAAAATATTATATAAGTAAGTACACTCGACTAACAATATATACATATATTTTTATTATGTAGATTGAGGAGCCGCAGTTAATTTAAATAGGTACTAGGTACATCTTTTGGAATTTAAGCAGCACCTACCAGGCATAGTTTTACAGGCTTTTTATCTATATCTTATATCTATACATCTATCTAATAAAAATGTAACGGATCGCTGTCTGTACGTGGAAGATATATGAGAAACAATATTTTTGGGACCTTTATCAACGCAAATAGCACCCTAAACAATGATAGTTAGAATTTTTGTCTGTTTTTTTCTGTGCGTTTATGCACTGTAATCTCAGAAACGGCTTATCCGATTTAGATGCGGTTTGTCTAATATATTGTGGTAAGCTTCACCTAACATTTAGTGTTAGTTTCATGTCAATCGGTTCATAAATAAAAAAATTACGCCAATGTTTCAAATAGTATATAGGTTAAGTATGTAGTAGTAATTTTTTATCAACATTATAGTTCGAAGATGTTATGACTACAATAATATGTCTTATACTAATCCACAATGCATTCTCCGCAATGCAGTTCTCATAAACAGGAGAGATTAATCTCATACTGTTGAGAAAAATCTAAAACGCTCCGTCACAACTTTTCTCTGTTATCATCGAAGCACGTCTGAGTTTCAGCCGAATTGAAGCTCAACAACACATCTGTGACATTAGGTCTAAAGTCGCTTGTCTGCGTTTCAGTTGAAGTAAGATTCCCACTAGTGGAAGTGTCGTTATCAAACAGCCTAAACTGACTCTTAGGCGTATCATACTGACAAAAACAGGTCTGTGTCTCCTTCATCTTCATGTCTGGGTCCGTTAAAGTTTCTTTATTAGACCGACTGAGTCCAAACTCCACGGGAAACGTTTGAGTTTGGATATCAGACAGGGAGACGGTCTCTGAGAAAAATATTGAGTCGTCTTCGCTCTGTGACTTGAGAGACAGTAGATCCTCAAACACGGTCTGCGTTGATATTTCATCGGTCTTAGCGAAATTGCTTGGTGTATTTGACCAGGAGAGCGTGACGTCGTTCTTAATTGTGTTCTCTAAGGTCTGCGTTGCGAATGAACGCTTGGGGCTGCCACAGATGTACTCAAATTTATCTGTTTCCGGTTTAAATCTTTTTGCATCCGGCTCTTCTTTGGATTTCCTCTTCTCTGCTTTCTTCGCGTTCTTGTACTGCTTATGTAAGTCGGGGTGGTGTCGCATTAGATGTACGAGCAGTCTTTCGTCCGTGCTGTAGGTTAAATCGCAAATGTCGCATTTGAATAGTACGTTGCACGTTTTCAGGTGACGGTTAAAATCTGTGATCAACGCAAAGTTTGAATTGCATTTGTCGCAATGAAAGATCCTGTTCTTATGCACCTTATTGTAGTGTTGGTTGAGGAGCTTCCGCTTCGTGAACCACTTTCGGTTCTCCGTTTCGTTGTACGTGCATTTGGGGTGGTGACAGTAATATTTCAGGTCTATTACGTACTTATTGTGGTGTTTGTGCCGTTTCACGAGGTGCAGCAGCAGGTCTTTCTGTTTGACGTAGTGTTCTTTGCAGTTGTAAGGGCACGGTAGGGTTAACTTTGGCTCAGTTTCCGGTGCGTGGATGGTATACGTCAGCTGGTTGTCATCAAATGTGAATGTGATTGTGTTACTTGTCTGCTGCGTATTTGCTTCTTCAGCTTTTCTCTGTAAACATTTTTAACTGACATGGTAGGTATGTTATATAACTGAAACGGTAGTCCCTTGTTGAAATATATTACTTTTCAGTGAATCAACTGTTTGTTGGTAAGAAGTTCCATCTAGAATATATTATATTCGTATAATAATGCAATTTGTTCACATCCGATATAAAAAAATACTTTACATGATTAAAGAAAGCTGTGGTAGCCTAGTGGGTAAATGTCTGTCTGCCAATGCAGGGGTGGTGAGTTCAAATCCCAGTGCGGGCACATACCAATGTGTTTCTTGTTAAACATAATGTATGTAATTATCATTTGTTATCAGTAAAGGACAACATTGTGATCAAACCAACATGCCCGAGAATTATTTCGGAGGCATGTTATCCACCAACCCGGACTAGCCCTGTGGTGCAATGGCCTAATCCGCCTCAGGAAAGTGAGGGGAGGCCTTTGCGCAGCAGTGGGACTGTTACAGGCATGATGACTTACTACTACTACACTAGCCTATGTAAATGCCTTGAAGACTGACTGCCAAAATTAATAATCAATCCCAATCCAAATTTTGCTATCTGGGATTGATATCACAATCCATTTTAGGGTCAAACGTGCCAATAACCCATCCATGGATTGTTTTATGAAGGCGCGCAGGTTGGAGATCGATCGAACGATAGGCAGCAATCCAAGATCGATTTTAATCTTGGATAGAAGATACAATATTAATTTCGGGCGTTAATCAACCATACTTTAGTTCAGTTCTTGACTTACTCGAGTGTTTCTTTTACAACATTAACACAAATCACATCCGCCCACTGCCAAGTAAGGTATCACACCTTTACGAGGAGCATCAGGCCACGGGGAGCCACGCAAATTAGTAGATCCCAATCTACTTCAGAGCCATTCTCCGACATGTGCTTTTCAATCATTAAGTAGATAACTATGTAAGGTTCTTACCAGAAGCATGAATAGTTGTGTTGAATTTTTCACAACGGATCGACGGATTTGATATTGTATAAATTCACTATGTTCTCATGTAAGTGACTTTGGTCTTTTTTGAGAATAAATATCTTTAAACCTAAACATTGCGTGTCTACATGGGGATCGGAAACACCTCAGGAAGGCAGGCATTGGCTCCCCTATACTCTATCCACTGTTATTTTCTTTTGACACAATGTCAAATCTTATTAACAGGATGTCATCTGATCCTTACCGTAGCAATGTTCCGAAGGACAACGTCAGACTGCTGGCACTGACTCCTGAACCGCTTGCAGGCCATGAGGGCATCCTCGCACGCCGTGCAGAGCAGTTCCGATACAGCTACCGTACTCTGCAACTGAAATCCGACGGCGGTTTGTAAAATTATGTAGGTGGTGCCGGTCTAACGATTTTTTGCCTGATGCCCGAGTTTAACAAGCCACCAAAGGCCTCAAGATTACATCATTTACGCATATAATAACGTACAAAAATAGTCAAACATACCAGAATATCGGTGAGTTTGCAGAAATCTTCGGTCAATCCCCACTCTCGTATATTTTTCATCTCTCCGCTCTCGGCCAGGCAACCGCGACACACCAGAGAGTATTCACTCAGTGGCGTCTGTAATTCTACAAACATTGAAGTCATAATTACACCGATTCTAGGCTTTATGTGTAAAAAACACAATTTTAAAAATTGCTAAACACCGTATTCTACTATCCGATATACATCTGTCACTGTCAGTCAGGTCAGCTGTAGTTGAAGTTGACGTGACGCTGATTGATGTGAAAGTGACAAGAAGTGATGGATAGGCCGCAGTGCACTTTTTTTTAGTTTTGGTTTCGCATGGTTTGTGGATTTAGCTAGTGTTAAAATGTAGATATAAAATATTTCAAATAATTTATATTTTCACAATAGGAAAGTCGTAGCATTAAAGCAATCCTCGTAGTCAAGTAATCAGTCAATTTAAAGTCATAGTTACGATTCAGTAAAGTGGTAAGTCTGGTGCAAAAATGCTTCATGGAATTAAATTTTCAGTAAAGCAACCACCACTTTACTGAATCGTGACAAAAGAGTCGCAGGCAACCGGTGGATGCAAGTGGCAAGTTGTCGTTCGATGTGGCGGTCTGGGGGTGGCTTATGTTCAGCAGTGGACGTTTTCAGGCCGATGATGATGGTGATGATGATGACTTTGGCTATGTAAATAATAGACTTGACTACTTGACCATGAGGAAAGTTTTAATGCTATGCATGGAATGACTTTCCTATTGTGAAATAATTATAAATTCTTGATTATAAATGTTGTAAATATAAATACTTGACGCTGGCTAAATGCACAAAGCGTGCGAAGCCATAACTAAACAAAAATGTACATTACGTTCCATTTTACTTAAAATATTATGTACTTTGTAATATTTTGTGCAATAGATTTACTTTTTGTACCTACATTATTAAAAAAGTTTATTTATAAATTCCCTCTAGATACTAATACAGCTTTTGCTAAGTAGTAAAATTATGTAACCTTGACATGCAGTGCATGAAACCATGGAGAATTATAATAAAAAGCCATCTTGTTTCAAATAAAGAATTTGTTTGTCAATTTGGCATTTTGTTTGGCTGAGCTAAATTTACAAGAGTATGATTGTCTCCTAAAAGGTAATTTTATTAATTAATTCCTATAATTTCAGTGAAAAAACAATTTTACGAAAAGCCGGCATCCAGCGCGCCGAAGTTGCCGAATTTGCGTTCCATTTCGCACGAAGTTCGCATCGGTCGCCATTTGCGCCACGATTGCTGGCCGATGGTCTTGTGTGTTATATTGTTAAGATTCTAGGTTATAGTGTTCAAACGCAAGAAATTAATGCATCGAATTATTCTACGCCTACCGATAACTCTCAAGGTGGCAGACAAATGTTCTAGAAAGCACTTGAAGTGCGAATATTGAGTGAGTACAGTTTCAATAACTTTACGACGTAGCATGGGTACCTACACGTGTTATAATAGTTTCAATTTTTCTCAATTTACGTCCATGCAGAGTGCAATTTGCTGTCGACTTTGTACTCTGACTTGTGACGAGTCACTTTTACTACTCGCATCGACTGTTATGAAAGTCGGTCAATTTATTATTTTGGTTTCTAGGTTGATTCTATTTTTGGTTTGGCTGTATGCACTATTCCCAGATTCGAATTAGAAAAAAATATTTTGGATTCTCTGCTCAATGCCCATTTGCCGCGTAAAAAATGTAAACAGGGCGCTTACGTGGAAAGTGTTTATGAGTTTTTCTAATATGAAATAGAAAGTCGCTTAATTTACATGATATTATATTGTAATCAGGGCACCTTTCATTTGTTGACATACTATTTCATAACATTTTAAATGTTTTCGTTGTCATATCTACTATTTTGTCCCCCTATCTATGTTATGTAGTACTAGGTAGGTAGTAATCAGAAGAAAATGGCATAGGTATTATGTATGTATGTAGTACCTACTACTAGTAGGTACTACATACTTAGGTACCTACCTACATACATAGGTAGGTACTACATAGACATACATACACTCCATTTTCTTCTGATTACCTACAAAGGTAGGTATACTGACAAAATTTATCATCTAAGTACCTACCTACCTGGGTATCCATAATCCAATAACAATAATAACAACAGTGTGTTGTCTAGGTTACAAAATACTAATGGAATTAGCTGCAACTATTTACATACACCTACATTTGGAAAATTTATAAATTTCATAGCTGATAGCCTGATATACAAGGTGTAACAGCAAGGTGTAGTAATACTGAAACTATGCATACACATACTTATTTCGAAGTAGTCTGGAGGTACTATAAATCTGTAAGTAGGTAGGGTAATGAATTAAGACACGTCAAAGTTTACTGCAAAACTAACCATCGTTCAACCCTAGTTATCAGCTGGGCAATGTCAGTGAACGTCAAATCCGTCAAGACAAATTCATAAAAGTACTTAGGGTTCCGTTTGTTTTTTAAATAATGATTTTTACCGATTTGTACCGACCCGGACAGATGCAACCGGACAAAAGTATTCCTTGGCGGCTGATTGATATCTGGTCCGTGTAATGTACATACCAAAATTCTATTCTAAGGCGGTAAGTATCTGAAATGAATTTTAGAGGCTTTCAACTTTGTAACAATACTGAACCCTAAAATATTGTCGGCAAATTCAAAGACCGCGCGGTGCACCGCGGTCTCTTTGCGGCAGAAATAATTCAATGCCAGAAAATATTGTCGGCAAAATTCAAAGACCGCGGTGCACCGCGGTCTATTTGCGACAAAAATAATTCAATGCCAGTGACCCGCGTAACGTGACGTCATCCGTATCATGTTAGGGTTGTAATATTTAGTTATTTTGTGAATTTTAGTGAAAAAATCGATTATCGATTTCAGGTTTTAGTACCCTGGCAAATGATTCATCACCAGGTACACATACCCACATTTCAATATTACTACACCTTGCCGATACACCTTGTATAGTGAAAAGTAGGTACTTTATACATACAAAATAAAGGTATTCTTTCCTTGTTTTTTTATGTTGGCACATAAAAGTAAAATGCTACCTACCTCTATGGTGAATGAACTACCAATCTAATATTCATACTTACAATAATTTTGCTATAAGAAAAAAAAAACAATGCTACAATGCCATCTAAAACTGTGAGTCATCATAATATAAAAATTGTATAACATCTTTTACAAAGGGGGTGCTCTACACTCTTATTTCAAAAGTAGATTATGTCAGCTCGACCATACTGGTACCATTTGCTCGAGATTAGGAACAGTGCGGTGTGAGGATTCCATGCAGAGGAGCCATACAAGCATGTATTGTATCATGTCCAATGCAACTGTTTGTGCGGAAAAGTATCAGAAATCACCCTGTGGTGTTGTCACAAATATATTATCATACCTATTTCTTTCTTTACATACCTACCTCCTTTTATTTATAGACAAGAAAGTATGCTTCTGCGGCATGGCCATCTTTTGAAGGGTTGATTTATTTGGTCCGTTATAATATTATGCAAGCTAGAGAAATATTATTAATGTGACCGCTACATTTTATGTGTTGGAAGACTTGATTCTTAGTGTTGCCAAACTAAAAAAAAAAGAAAATTAATAGCTTACATTTCTTTTTTTCCAGCTGCAGAGCGCACCAGAAATGAAGATAGTCACAACTACACACACAGATAATATAATTGATAAACTTATGATAACAGTAACTGAAACCGAACCAACCAATAATACTTCCCGCTAAAACACAACTACAGTTTGAACTTAGAACTGTAAACTTATTCAAAGAGTTACTATATTTTTTCATTCAAGATTGTTAAGTGCCAGTATTTTAAGCTAGTTGAGGAGTTTTTTCTTATTTTAATTATATTTTATGGGTTGCGTGTGGACCATTGAGGATTGTTGTCAATAATGAAAATACCAGAGACATCAGCCAACGTCGGTGCTTACTACGGGAATGAGGAGAATGGCCAGTGGCAGGTTGGTGTATGTGATTTTTTTCCCATTTTTATTAATTTTATGCTTTTTATGCTTAATCCATACTTTTTTCATATGAAAAAAAAACTACACTATCATGATTAAAAATATCCAATGTCCTTGCCCAGGCTTGCAAAGTGACTCCAGCTCCAAAAGGCACTCTCCTACTTGGTACTTACTCATTCTAACAAATGTACAAATTTCCAAGTTAAATTTCCAAGCCTATCGCCCCAAAACCTAGTATATAATAGTAATAATTCAGCCTGTAACTGTCCCACTGCTGGGCAAAGGCCTCCCCTCACTTTCGCCACCCTTCGCCAAAACTTGATAAAACAGAGTTTTTGCCAATAGCAACATTGTATCAACCACAAAAGCTTTAAACAGTAACTGTAATTGAACAGTGTCTAATATTTCGTTCCACAAATCGACGTCTAACACTGGCTTTGTGTAACTCTAACAAATTCACAAGTCAAATTATTAGAAAGTACAAGCGTCTCGCGGTTACACCCGCGTTACCTACTATCCCGCGGGCACCGTTAATGTTTACGGGATAAAAAGAAGCCTATGTCACCCGGGGATAGTGTAGCTTACCAACAGTGGAAGAATTTTTCAAATCGGTTCAGTACTTTCGGAGCCTATTCAATACAAATAAACAATCAAATCTTGCCTCTTGTTCAGTATTAGTATAAATGACAGGATTTACACTTTTGACACAAACTATTCTGACGCCACTCCATTGAGATTCCATTGAAGCGTTCTTAAAATAGAAGAATTAACCCCCAGGCTCTCGTTTAAATCTTTTGTGTTAAAGCCCAGTGAGCTGTTGATAATTAGCCTATTAGATGTGGGTCTGGTACAGGGCATCTTAGCTCCGCTAACATCTGACGCAGCTAGGATGCTCTTTCAGTCCACATATAGGATTTTAAAAGATGTATAAATTAATTTTAGGATACTATGGGGCTGACATAGTCGTAGGACGACTCAAAGCCCCCAAAAAAAAAAATATAAATAGAAAAAAAAAAAGAAAAAGATAATGGTTTTGTTCCGTTGCAGCCTAACGGTATGATCATAGACAACGGTGTCGGCGGCGGCGTGGTGGGCAGCGGCGACGCGGGCATGCACCGCCCGCCCGTCTACCCGGTGCACATACCCAGAGGTCACCCGTCCGGTGAGTCCCTTTTTAACATGTTGTTAGTCAGAGTTCACCAGGCCCTCTGACGCGACTTAACGATCAATAACAACCGGGAGCGATGGCTGAAGGCGCCCTCCGACGCGCGGAGCGTTGGATATACGAACAGTTATTGGTGCGGGGCTGAGGATAGAACCCGTTCAATTAAAAAATACGTGTCAAAATAACGTGCGTCATCCGTTTGTGTTGACAGCACGTTATGACGTCACACGTTGTCTGCAAGTGGCTTATCGCATAAGGGCCCTGCGTTCAATTGCATATGTTACAACAGAGCTGTTTCCTTTTAATTCCAGCCGGCTACGTGATGGCGGGTGCGTACTACGGCGCGCCGTACGCGGCCGTGCCGCCGCCCCAGCCGGACGACTTCGCCGACTACATGTGGATGGAGAACGAGGAGGAGTTCGACAAACAGGTGCGCGCGACGTCGAGTGACAGTGGGCCCAGTGGCACGCGACGTCGAGTGACAGTGGGCCCAGTGGCGCGTGCCTTTATATAATTGTGGACCCACTGGCACGCGATGTCGAGTGACAGTGGGCCCAGTGCTACGTTATATCTGTCTCCTGTCTCATGTAAGAAAAAGTTAAAAAAGGAAAAAATATCGTAAAAAATTCTTGTGAACTTATACGTTAAAAACTTTGTCATGGAAGTCGATCGCCATTCGCAGGTGATGCAGCAACTAGAGGAGGAAGCGTTAATGGAACAATGCATCGAGGCCATGCTGGAGGACGAGCAACGGGAGAGGCGCGCCAACAGAGAAAACAGACACGATTATCCCACGTAAGTGCAGTTATCATCATCATCATCATTAGTATCATCGTCGTCATTACCACTTGCTCGGTTCAGATAGATTGGTCCATTTTTACGCGATAGCGAGTGATAGTGGGTCCACGGTCACGCGGCACTAAGCGGTAATGGCTCCATTTTCACGCGATATCGAGTGTTATTGATTGGGGCCACTGTCACGCGATGTAGAGTGATGGTAGCCCATCAATCTGGACTTAAACATACTATAAACTTTTGATTTATATACCATAAGTTTAACAAATATTGTGGAATATGCATACATAGACAAAATCAAGGCCAAAAAGGCATTGCACACTTAAATTAGACTAACGGTGTCTACCAATATAATCCCAAAATGGAACTGCAATACAACAATCTTTATCAACTTTCTAATTATCTAGTACAATAATAATATTATGTAAGGTGTTCAAATTTTCCATAAAATGTTGATTTCAGTACAAGCAATGGCAACCCCTCCGCGTCGCTGCAGGAGGCGGTGTCGCGCTCCACCCTCAACCCCCTCGCCGCGGAGTTCGTGCCCACGAGACGGAGGCAGCCCCCCGCCGCGCCGACCGCGCCGAGCACAGGTGAGCGACGGCGTCGTCACGCGATATCGCGTGACAGTGGGCCCACTGTCGTGCTACACTAAGCTGTAATGGGCCCATTTCCATGCGACATTAAGTGATAGTGGCCGATAGTGGCCCCACTGTCATGCGACACTAAGCGGTGACGGGTCCGTTTTCACGCGATAACGAGTGAATAGTGGGCCCACTGTCACGTGAAGTAGAGTGATGGTAGGTATATCCACTGTGACGGAACATGGCGAACGAATGGTGTTATAGGCACGTGATTTCGAGTAATAATTTAGGTCCACTGTCACTCGAAGTGACTCTTAAGGCTGGCGTCCACTAGGCGGATCGGGTCGGGCCGCATCGCAACGCAAAAATACGCCTGGCCCATGTTTTGTCGCTAATAAACGATATTTCATAGAAATGTCGTCTATTAGCGTCGGATCGGAGCGCGGTGGGCATCACAGAACCGCGGCCCGTTCCAATGCGACCCGCCCCGATTCGTCCCTAAAGGACGCCAGCCTTTATTACAACGAAATATTATTTTTTATATTGCCAGAAGAGAAAGAGAAGATCGAAGCGCCCGCCCCCGCCACCGCCCCTGCACCCGCCCCCGCCCCCGTCACCGCCCCCACCCCCGCGCCACAAGCAGAAGCGCCGAGTCCGCAGCAAGAAGAGAGCAGAACAGAGGGCAATTTAGTAGAAGAGAAGCAAGAGAGGAAGACCGAAGTCACGGAGGAAACCAAAACTGAAGGTAATATTATATAGAAGAAAGATTTGATTGTTTGTTTGCATTGAATAGGCTCCGTAACTGGAATGCAACTGGAATGATGTGAACCGGGCCTAGTGGACAGAGTAGTAGCAATTTTTAGGGTTCTGTACAACAAACATGTTATTTTTTGCCGTTTTTATAAATAATAATGGTATTGGTACATTACCCTGAATAAAGAAATCGGTCCAGCCGTTCTTGAGTTACAAATGGTGTAACTAACACGACTTTGTTTTACATAGAGGTTAGCATTTGACCTCGTATCTCTTGTGATGATGATGATGATAATGATGATGATGATGCTGATGAAAAATGATGATGATGATCTAGTTCCAGCAGAAGCAGTTCCACCACCCATTGACCCACCCGAGGTATCGGCAGCAGACGTTCATCCCAAACCGGCGAGGAAAGAGATCAGAAAGCAACCAGACCCCAAAAAGGTGGCCAAGGTGGACCCCAAGAAAAAACCCCTCGTGGTCAAGTCCGAGACCAAAGTGCAGCCCAAGAGGAAAGAGGTGAAGCCGGTGAGAAGTGAAGTGAAAGTCGAGGAGGCCAGCGAGGAGGTGGCCGTTGATATACCTAAGGTACGGTTTTGATATTTTCCCAGCTGCGCTCTGTAGGGTGAGCAGGAACCTCTATATTGAACGTATTCGAAACGTTAACTGTCAAAATTGGTTTTAGATTATTTTTTTTTTTTTATCTTCTTTTTTTAGGGACTTGGAGTGTTCAACGACTATGTCAGTCCCATAGTGTCCACTCAATATATTTACAATACAACTCAAAATAGTCTAATCATTCCTAATGAAATAATTTGAGTACTGATTGACAAAGCATTCTAGCTGCGACAGATGTTGGCGCAGAATGCTGATTTTTTAGATTTGATCAGTACTCCTACAATAGGGCAAGCACGAAAATTTTAACGGTTCGTATCGTTAACGTATCGATCAAGGTAACCGTTCGCGTGCGCGTCTCGCCTATATTATTGCAAGGCGCTGATCAAATCTGAAACAAATTTGACAGTTGACGTATCGAATACTTTCTCGATAGAGGTTGCTGCTCGCCCAATTGCTGTGTAACCCGCTGTTTTTTTAAATAAACAGTAGCCTTCATGCCAAATTTCATCAAAATTGGTCCAGCTGTTGGAGAGTGAAGAAATAACAAACATAGAAACACGCTCACAAACTCGCCTCGATAAAATTCGTAGGATAGGCTAATCATTTCACCCGGTCTTGGTGACGATGTGGTCGAAGATTGTGAACATGCTCAGCTTAGCCGTCAGAGCACCCGCCTGAAGTGACTCGTTTTTGGGTTTGCATGATTTGCCCGCACTGGTGCACGTTACCGAACGCTCAAGGATTTATATTCCACCAATATTACACTCGAAAAAAACACAAGTTTGAGAAACAAATGCAAAAATAACTACGTCGCATTTGCGGTTTCCCACCCAAACTCCATGCTTATTAATATAAAACTATTATAAAACACCTTTAATTAACATATTAATATATTGGTTACAGCCCCAAACCCCGACAGTGGAAGAAACGCCGTCGGCGCCAACCCTAAAACCCATCAACTACGCAGCCGCGGCTAAAGCGAGCAAACCAAAGTTAAAGCCCACGACGCCCCCCGTGGAGAGACCGACGCCCCCGCCCGCGGTCAAAGTGACCAAACCCGAGACGGTCAAAGAGAAACCGAAAACGGAGCGATTGGAGAAGCGAATCGCACCGAAAGAGAAATCAGTGTCGAAGGACAAAGTTAACTCGCTAAGGAAGAACTCGGCTAAGTAATGTGTCGCTCGTTGACCGTTGTGTTGGGCTAAGTCAAAGTGTCGTATGTCCGAATACGGCATTTTGATCAGTGTAAAAGTCTACGGTCAAAGTGTCGTGTCCGAATACGGCCTTTTGATCAGTGTAAAAGTCTACGGTCAAAGTGTCGTATGTCAAAATACGGCCTTTTCGGTTTAACAGCGTGGACCGTCTACGATAAATTCGCCGTATTTAAGCACGAATACGGTATTTTGACTTAGATTTGTTGCGTTTTTGCATAAACATTGAATTTTTGGGGAAATATATTATTTCAAAAACCGTTGTAAATCGCTTCGACGTTTGGAAACATGGTACCTATATAATATAATTCTTTCCAGTAAGGATTCCCTATACGTGTGTACTAAAAGTATGCTATGAATTACACAAATCAAAGTTCTGTGTATACTGTGCTACTTTTGATACGGAACTTTTTAAGTGAAAAAATTCGCGAAGTCAAAAAACAATAAAAAAAAATAAACGTGTACGCGAATTGGATAGTACCAATAGTGGCTCAGTTGCGTCAGAACTAAACACACATCTATGTTTATAAAAATGTTAACTTCATTCAAATTCTTTATAAAATATGTCATTTTTTTCCTCTGATGTGAAATCGGGAACATTTTTGCCTATAGAATTTTTTGTGGTTTTATAAACTGGGGTGGTAGTTTATAATAGTTATTGATAAATATTTACATTCAATATGTGCCAGATTTACAGGACTTACAACAAAGACTTAAAAATATACTTATATATTTGACACCAATCTATAGCTTCCATTTTGCGTCGGTGTTGCAAGGATCGACAGAATGCCACACTAACCCCCGGCTTCTAGAACGCTAGTTGGCTTTGACAGTAGATTAAAACTATCGTTGTCTCTATCTAACACTAAACAAATGACAAGGATGGCAGTAGAATTAATCTGTTGTCAACGTTGACTGACGTTTCAGAAACTGGGGGTTTTTATCTTAGTGATTAGGAAAAAAACCCACATCTGTGTGTGTATCTGTATATTAATCTTTATCATTAGATTTTTTTTCGTAAACAGGTGGTCTTGTGTTTTGTTTTTTTTTTTAAGATACAGGTGTTACCACTGGCAATACAGGCAACGAACGTGTTGTGTACAAAACATTATATTTAACCAGATTTTTCGGGAAATGCCAACTTGTATGGGAAAATTTGCGTTTGTAAATTTTGATAGGGAAAAATTTACTTGTAAAAAATATTATCTAATATTAATTATCTATCGAGTAAGTTTGTACGTAAGTGTTTTTGAGGCAAAATGAAATTGATGAACCGTTGGAAACGAGGTGTTTTGGGTAATTCAAAATGGACTGTAACAAATATGTTTAGGGTCGAAATTTGAACGGCATTTGCGGAGACATTGTTTATTTTTTCCTTTTTACATTCTGAAGGTCAAAGTGATCTGAACAGTTTGTATGAAATTAATATTATAATAATATATTATATTATTTAGTCGTAAATGCAAAAAGTTGTTCTAACTTCGCACATTCTATGGAATTAACCAAAAACCACGCATATTCTATAAAAGGCCTAGTTAGTATCCATTACATTTTCCCTCAAAAACTATAGAATAGGAAAATTTTCGTTTTAAAAATTATATAAATATAGTATGTAGGTATGTGATATTTTTCCAATTACTACAATCTTTGCATTTTTTCTTTAAACAAAAAAATATAAAATAAAAAAATATAGTGTAAAGAGTAGGGGGTGACATTATTAATAAAAAAACAACGTGAATATTTAATGATTAAATAACTAAAAATTAAAAAGATTAGAATGTTATATTTAATTATTATGATAATATTATGTGAATTATGGTATATTATGTAAATTAAGTTTTGAGATTGTAATAATCTGAAACGGTTAATAGTTTTGACATTTAGAGCTATCTCACGTGCTATTGAGTGGCGATGTGGTCGGCGGTGAACGTGCTCAGTTTAGAACCGGACTGGCGGATCATCCCGATAGGAATTTGCCGACGGATCCGGATAAACGCCGACCCGCCGTAACGTGCAAAATGACTGGCCTTTTTGTAATACGACTCATTTCGCAGTTAGGCTGCGTCGTCATTTTATATTTTATGTCTTTATAGCGGCTATTGCATATAATAAATAAAAAATTACACTCGAGTGAAATGTAAGTTGCATAGAATAACAAAATCTTACACTGAAGTGAAATTTAAGCTGCATAGAATAACAAAATCTTACACTGAAGTGAAACGTAAGCTGCATAGAATAACAAAATCTTGCAAAAGTGTAACGTAAGTTTAGTGACTTACCACCGACATTGACATTAATTAATTATTGAAAAGATTTGGTTAAAAAAAACGGTAAACAAATACGACAATGTTTGTTTGTTAGTTTATTTCGGTAATTAGTGTTAATTAGATTTTAGTAGTGTAAAATTGTAGCGATTATAGTGATTATTGGTATAATATGATTGAGATTTGGTTCTTGAGTTTGTTTTGACCGAGAAATGTGTATAATATTGATGGGATCTGTACAGTGCACGATATAAATATAGTGTTCTAAATTTAAATTTCTACCGTATGGTGTCAGGGTTGCAAGTTTAGAATAAAAATTACCAATTTGGTAGAAACTCTGTTTTTAGTCCAAACAGAGGCATCTTTTTAGTTTACATTATTACTGTTATTTAGTTTAAGATTTAGAAGGACCTATTTTACAGCGCCAAGGTGGCGAGATATCTAATCCAGACTAACTACATTCGTCACCTTCGTCATCTAATCCAACACATTTGTTCAGTTATCGATATAATTGAACGGATATGTAACATTATGTTTTCCTAAAAGTCGTTCATTTTTATTTATTTGGTGATAAAATTTATCTAAAAATTCATAAATATGAACGACTTTTGTTAAACAATAAAATTAATATAGCGTTATGTTACCTACTGGTTACTTGTCACAAATGTTAATATATAATTTTATCAGAAACATAGGGGTTTTATTAAGAAATATATAAATAAAATACATTTAGTTGCTTTAACACGTTTAATTTTTCGTATTTATAAAAATTGTTATTATTATGAGAAAATTACTGTTGGTCAATAGTTTTTTTTTCAAAAACAAGCCTTTATTGCGTCATCACCCGATTTAAAGTTGCAACTCGCCCGAATACCGGGTCAAATGTAACTTGCACTTAATAATTGTAGTTTTCGTACTGTTTCCATCTTCGGTACGTTGGAACTTAGCGACCGATATCGTTAGCTAACTAATGTACAGACTGTCGTCCCAGGTGGTAACGAAAACCGGGTCAAATGCAACTATCAAGTTACATACATCCGGGGCAGGTGGCACTAAATGAAAGCTTGTATATATTAATTAAAGAAAATTGTTTTTTTTTCAATAGTCAAATTGTAATACCTATCAATTTCGTCAATTCGCGACTCGTGTATTCTTATAGTAATGTTTGTACAAAGTTATCACTGCCAATCTTTGCGGTTAGCGTGATCTTAACATATAGGACTCAAGGGCGATTTTTGGATCCAGTTAACTAGGTTAACTTTGTAATTAAAGTGTATGGATAGATAGGAAAAGTTTAAATACTTTGTTATTCGACTACATCAAACAAAGTTCTAATTAATGTCGTTATTTATTAAAAAAATTCTATCGTATTTGATATCACTCGACACGATAGAAAATGGACGGCTAAACCGTAACACTTCCTTTGGGCGCTACCGTAGTCGGGTAAAAATTAAAACTAACTCCATACACTTTGAGTATTAGCAATTTAACTGTGGTTTAAAAATCACCACTTACAGGTGTGGAATTAAAAAAAAAATGTCTTAAGATTGTAATACATTAAAAAATCCCTAATTTCACATCAAAACTGCTTATAACAGTAATGCATTTTGAAGCGATGATCGCGTAGTTGGTTCCGTATTCGAGTCACACGCCGCAGGGCGCAGGTTCGGTACCGGTTGCCCGCAACCGAGCCAGCGCCGTGCTAGGCTGAGCACGTTCAGCACCTTCGACCACCTCGTCACTTACGACCAGGTGGACCAGCGGTTAAATAAGAAGTATAAAACATCTTTAATTCTACACCCGTAACCTGTCTTAATCCGTAAGTGCCTAGTAGTAAATAATTTGTTTGTGTGTTTGTCCCGCTCTTAAGCGGAGTTTATACTAGCAGAAACACTTGCACCTATAAATAATATGTAAAAAAAACAGTCACCAACACTCCCACAAGTTTCAGTAAAGCATACACCAGTGCAGAATAAATACTTCGACATTGTGACCACGATAAAAAAAAAATTGAATTATAATCTTAATATATATAAATCTCGTGTCACAATGTTTGTCCTCAATGGACTCCTAAACTACTTGACCGATTTTTATCAAATTTGCACACCGTGTGCAGTTTGATCTAACTTGAAAGATAGGATAGCTTACATCTCAATTTATAGTCGCAATAACAAAAACCTCAGCCAATGCCCAGTTGTCACCACTGGGGACATGGAGGCGGGTGACAACTGGGAATGACCCACAGCAACGCGTGGCCGTGTCTGTTAGTAATACCTACGTCTTGAGTCGACACTGGCTTAATGCTAGAATCATGCGAAGCCAAAATATGAAATACTAGCTCGTGCCCGCGACTTCGTCTGCGCGGGATTAGTATTTCAACTTGACACTTATCGACATATTTTGGACAATTCACACAGTATCTTTATATTTATATTGTAGCCTGTGTTATTCTGATGTATAAGCTATATTATTGTAAGGTTTCATTAAAATCCATTCAGTAGTTTTTACGTGAAAGAGTAACAAACATCCATCCATCCATACTTACAAACTTTCACGTTTATAATATTAAAATAGGATATAATATATCACACGTCGCGGTACGTCTGCATCATGGTAACTCACCAAAGCAAAGAAAAAAAATACCACATTGTATGCTCTTTATGTCAATTTCTGCTAGTCTAAACTCGGCTTAATGTTATGACATGTTATTATTAGATAATGGATAGTTTAATTAGTGTTTAACAAATTATATCGATTTTATGGCTTTAATAATGGCAAGGTGTTTAAAAAATTTGATCTTTCCGCGAGTGAATCCTGGCGAGATTACACGTTCAATCCCACAATAAAGCAAAGCAAAAAACCTATACAGTTCTCGTTCAGTACTGACTTCGCAATGACCTACCTATCATCACTATTTTCGTTCTTTTTTGTTACCTACATAATATTTTTGTCCTTCCTCAAGATATTGGGCTGGACCATTATTGGACATTCTATTTGTCTTAAAATCGATGTAAGTGTACATTGTTTGTAAATTTTGAAATAATACAATTAGGGATGCGCATGTTATATGCTAGAGTTTTATCTTATCATAAAAAAAATATTATAAAAAAAAATACATAAAATGTTTAGAGAATTGAATAATAATGGTATCGAGAAACAGTTTTCAGTCTTTTATTAAATTGTATTCCTAATACTGTACTGCATTAGAATTAGAAAATTAACATTCTAATTAACATTCTGTATTTCTATTACTGTACATACTTTATTTTCTGCGCGAACGAAGATTCACGACGCGCCTTATAAGTTGGGTACTAGTATACCTATGTAGAAGAGAGCGGTGGTAGCCTAGTGGGCGAACGTCCGCCTGCCAAAGCGGAGGTGACTGTTTATTCCCAACGACCACCCTTGATTTATTTATCCTACTAATATTATAAACGCGAAAGTTTGTCTGTATGGATGGATGTTTGTTACTCTTTCACGTAAAAAGTACTGAATGGATTTTGACGAAACTTAACAATAATATAGTTTATATATCAGAATAACACATAGGCTACAATTTATAAAGATATTGTGTGTTATGTCCAAAATATGACGATAAGTGTCAAGTAAGAAGGAAAAAATCTACCATCTGCGAGCTATTCAGGCGTGCGCTGCCAAAACCGCTAGAGTTACACATATGTAATGTATGATGGAAATGTTTATCTTAATTAGTTCTACAAAAAAGCCCGCCACGGTATGTGTCTATGTCTTATGTGTAAGCCATTATAGCCAAAATAGCTACTCGTAATACTAATCCTGCGCAGACGAAGTCGCGGGCACCAACTAGTTTCTTTATTAAAAACTAGCTCCACACTAGGATTGCTCCAGTGTCGTGGTACTGCTTACAGATAAGTATATTATAATTTCACATGCACGTCACACCCAAACCAGACCATGACCAAAATCGTCATCGCGGGCGAAATCGCGGGCCATAGCTAGCTAGTTAATTAATATTATGAGTCAAATATAATGACTTACGGCTGAAATTAATAATCAATCCAATCCAAATCTTGCTATCCGGGATTGATATCACAATTCATTTTTAAGGTCAAACGTCCCAATAACCGATCCGTGGATTGGTTTATAAAGGAACGCAGATTGGAAATCGATGGAACGATAGGCAGCAATTCAAGATAGATTTCAATCTTGGATAGGAGATACAATATTAATTTCGGCCGTTAGTTACGGTTTTTCTGTTGTGGTAGCTATGGAGAACCAGCCCGATCTGATAAAGGACCGAAGACAGACAGAACTCTATGCTGTGACTAACAATAGAGTGATGGTGTTTGGGCTCATTTTAAGCCGCTCGCGTTACCGAATACGTCTACAGCTACACTAATTATTATACCTAAGGATCGAGATATTTGTTTGCATTAAATAGGCTCCGAAACTATTGAACAGGTTTGAAAAATTATTTCACTGTTGCGAAGCTGCACTATCCCCGGGTGACATAGGCTACTTTTTATCCGGTAAAAATTAACGGTTCCCGCGGGATAGTTAGTTAACGCGGCTGAAATCGCAAGGCGCTTATTGTATTAAAAAAAAAACTTGTTTAGAACAATAAATAGGAATCTACGTAGGTACGTAATACACCTCAATGTTGCCAGCGCTAAAAATCAAAAAGAAAATTCCATTTGCGTCTGTCGTCTTCTAGTATTGATCGCGTTCACCGCGCATGCTCCGCTCGCACAGTTCGTTAGTCCATCTTCTGACTGCTCCCAGAACATACCAGGCGCTTACAGCAATCAAAATAATAAAAAAAACAGTGACAAAAAGCCATTGAACCAACTAATACTCCGTATACTTGAAGATGGTCGCGACCCTCCCGTAATTTTTTGTACCGCGTTTTTGCTATCGCAATTTTTCGATTGTAGAAGTTATTAAAAACAGTTAAGACGGCTTCTGAAAAGAGTTACGCTTATAAAAAACCAATGCATTTATCGGCTCTCGCCGTATTTCCGAAAAACAGTGAGAGACTCGAGTCCACGGAGTCTGAAGACGAGTTATTCCTGTCCCTGCCACCAGACATCCCCGATTCGACATGTCTCTACCAAGAGAATTCACTTTTAACCAGGTGAGTAGGTACCTACTATTTAATTTTATTGCTGGTTTAAAAGAAAGAAGATCTGGATGACCGAGCTTTGCTCGGTATTTTTTTTTTTATAAATTTTGTTTATGGGAAATTATATTTAAGTACGAATTACTAATAAAATGATGAAATATGAATAATATTTTTCGATCTTACCGATAGAATCATGAAAAAATATGAACTGGTTATTTAAAGAAAAAAATCTTAAAAAAACACGAAAAAAAACATTTTCTAAAAATGATTCCTAGCTAGATCGATTTATCGCCCCCGAAACCCCCTATATACTGAATTTCATTAAAATCGTTGGAGCCGATTCCGAGATTCCAATTATATATATATATACAAGAATTGCTCATTTAAAGATATTAAATAAATATTATAAAGAGCAAAGATTTGACTATTTGTTTGCATTGAATATGCTCCGAAACTACTGAACCGATTTGAACAATTCTTTCACTGTTAGGAAGACACTATCTCCACTTTTTACCCGTAAAAAATAACGGTTTCTACGTCATAGTACTTAACGGGGGTGAAACCGCGAGGCGCTTCTAGTCTCGTCTAAAAATCCAATATCTTCAAGATGTAGTAGACATTTAGTAGACAAGATTTCGGGTTCAATGGCCCTCTACATCTACCTACAGATTCAGACTTCTGGCGCAGACAGACATTTCTACAGTATACCTAGGTACCTATATATAGATGAACCTATAGCGTCTCGCCATGACCAGTCAAAAAAACCTAAGAACAATGAGTCTTCAAGCTCATCATCAAAAAACAACCTCTCTCACTCCCTCGGATCTCGCCTGACTCCCGTGAGGAGGTATAGGCCGTACCACCACGGGGACCAGTCCGGATTGGTGGTGTCGTAGCTGCAAAACAATCTCGCGAACATTAGGGTCTAAGCTCCTTATGATTCAATGAAACGCGAGCAGGTCGTGCGGTGGATTATGACCTAATCCTCCTCACAGAGAGACTTACTTAACACTTATCGTCATATTATGGACAATTCACACAATATCTTTATAAATTGTAGCCTATGTGTTATTCTGACGTATAAGCTATATGATTGTAAAGTTTCATTGCAATCCATTCAGTAGTTTTTAACTGAAAGAGTAACAAACATCCATCCATCCATCCATACTTACAAACTTTCACGTTTATTATATACAATAGGTATAATAGTAGTAGGAAGTAGTACAGTTATGATGAGTTTTATGTGCATGTACGAAGCAAGTCATGAAAGTAGAAGAAGCGAAAGAGGTGTATCAGGATCGTAGCAGGTGGAAAGATGTAGTCTCTGCCTACCCCGACGGGGAATAGGCGTGACTGTATGCATTCATGTTTTATGTGACTTTTATATTGAGTAAAGTACACACTATGCCCATCCTACTTATATCCTACTAATATTATAAACGCGAAAGTTTGTAAGTATGGATGGATGTTTGTTACTCTTTCACGTAAAAACTACTGAATGAATTTTAATGAAACTTTACAATAATATAGCTTATACATCAGAATAACACATAGGCTACAATTCATAAAGATATATCGTTTATTATCCAAACGCGGGTGAAACCGCGGGGCGCAGCTAGTATACTTATAAAGAGTGATGTAATGTTATCTAGCGCAGCTCACGTCGGCACACCCTTAATTAAGAGGTAGGGTTGAAGGTCAGATCGATAATAAAGCACCCTCTACCTACATTCCGGAACGAAATAGACAGCATGACGTCATTGGTTTATTTAGCCCACGACGCAAACATAGTGGTAGTTATTAATTATTAATCTCTCCCGTGCTTTGTTATGGATACCGCCGAGACACCATTGAAAATCTATTGTGTCTGGAATTGCAGCAACGGACAAGTATTCATGTGTTTATTTACTTAATCTGTAATTGCGATTGGATACATACATAATATAAAAAAACTTATATCGTTTTACTACAAAAGATTAGACCAGAGTTCAACGAATATTTCTTAAAATTAATTCGACAAAATCGACGTCTATCGCCCTCGCGTTTTTTACTCAATCCTGGCATTCCTATTTTACTTGCGAATTTGTTATTGAGTTAGAAAAAGCGAGCGTTAGACGTCTATTTGTGGAGAAAATATTTAGACTCATCTGTTCAACTCTGGTTTAATTTTTTTATGGTAAGACCGTGATCAAGTATAAAAATATACCTACTTACATATGTGCTAGCCATATTGATATTCACGGTACAATTGTAATACTTATATTACTTATCTTAGGGAGCATTACGAGTTCTCGATGCTCTGGAAGTGATATAATTATAATTATGACAAAGGTTAGCATGAAAAAAGTGATACATAATTGGCTTAAAAGCATTTGCGGTGCAATCGGAGGTTACAAGATGACCTGAATTGACGTCATGTGACCCAGTTCGTAGTGCAGCCTTACTGAACTAGGGCAACGCATTCTTTTAAAACAGGCACTATAATTACATGTTTAAATGAAAAATCTGTTATCGTTCCAAGGAAAATGAATGATCTAAGAATACAAAATGAAATACATTTAGATGAAATGGATTAGTATATTATATAATAGCAGACACGACCAGAAACACGCGTTGCTGTGGCTAAAGTTTTTATTATTGGGAATTTAAATTGAGATGTAAGCTATCCTATCTTTTAAGCTAGATCAAACTGCACACGGTGTGCAAATTTGATTAAAATCGGTTATGTAGTTTAGGAGTCCATCGCGGACAAACAACGCCTGACGCGTGACGCGTTATTTAATTATATAATAAGATATACCCATGTATAATTTGGTCACACGCAAAGGCCAGTGTAAATTGATCACACAGGCACTTTGTTTCCTAAAGATGGATATTGAGTGCAATTTGGTCACGCATCAATCAATTTTCAGAAAAATTCACCTATAACCTTTTATCTCTTTACTCATTTATTTGCCATTATAATATTAGTGTAAGTAGGTAATTAGATAAAAAGAAAGTGCAGAAGTTCCACCACTTGGTAATGTGTTTGAAAGTGGTAAATAACGCTGCTCAATATTCCTGAGAGCTCTATAAGCTGTTTTATCTCGCAATTTGTACCTACCTACACAGTTTGGTGCAATAAGTTATTATATTCTAATTCATTCCATTTAATTCTATAATGCACGAGAATCCGCTGATAGCATGAGAAGAAAAAACACCCGGCTCTAAGGACCGTATTATTAATAAATGAACCTCAATAGCGCTACCAAGTGTGCTATCAGCTGATCCACACTCAAAATGTAATCTACGAGTACATCTTGAAATCGTTGCTATTTAGTAAATGGATATTGAGATGTAGCACTGGCTACTAGATACTGTCTTGTATGCGTCAATTGTGTCATAATCGGATAGCACTTAACCGAGTGTCATTTATTAATTTGCCAGATATCATGTAACTTTCTGTTCCTAATCTACAACTATTAAATAGAATTAAATAGCAAGTGCACACGCAAGATAGCGCTCAGAGCTGAGATTGATTTATTAATACGTCCCTAAGATAGCTGTGGATGTGTGAATCCACCACAGACCACATTGGAGACCTTCTTGTCTTCAGAGTCCACGGTTGGCACAGACCGGCACGGGTATAAGGATCGATACAGCGGTCTCGTCTGCTCGGTGTCTAACTGAATAACTTAACGAGCCCTCTTACCACGAAAGTTTAGACCGTTTAGACCGTTAAACAGATGTTTCTAATATTTTCTTCCACGAAATCGACGTCTAGCACTTTTCTTACTCAATCCTGGCGTTCCTAATTATTTTACTTGTGAATTTGTTATTGAGTTAGAAAAAGCTAGGGTTAGACGTCGCTTTGTGGAGGAAACATTTAGACTCACCTGTTCAACTCTGGTTTAAATCTTTTGTGGTAAGATGGATGCAGTTTCTGTCCATATCTAACAGACGGTTTCCGGAGTTTCCTTTTCCTCTCCGAGATTCAGCCATGAATCTGCACATGAAAGGGGCACATTATTTTAAATAACTCAAACTATAATCGGGTTTTCAGTTCTTTTGTGGAATCATTGTCGGGTCGCAACTAAATAGGTGTAAGGTTGTTTTGGCTCTGAATAAAATACGCAAGCTAAATAAAATCGTTGAAAAAAAGGGGGCTGTTATGTGATTGTAAGGTTTCTTCCTATTGCTAAGGTGACGTTAGTCATTTATAATTATGTATATAAATAGGATTTGAAAGTAATAATAATTATTATTCTCATAATTTCTCAATCGGTGACTTTGTTTTTATTCAATAAAAGAAAACATGTTAAATTACATAAAATAAATTATTATTCATAGAATCAAACGCCACGGAAAGCGATACTCAAAACGATGAAGAAACCCCACACCTACTTTAATTTCCTACATCTTTCTGATTACTTCCAAAGCTACTTTTAAAGCTACATAGTTTTGATTACTACTTCGTTTTGCTGTTGAAAACTTATGTGTCAATTTATTTATTAGGTAGGTATACCATATTTCTTTGCATGCTACGATGTCCGTTACTCACAGACATAGACTCGCATCGATCGAGGCCGTCTGCCGGTTCATTGCGCTCACATCCGTGCGAGTGGGTGGGACCTGCAGCAGAATTGGATACTCTTATCCTATCCTATCCTATATTATATTCTTACTACCTCATTTCCTTATCCTATATTATATCATATTGTATATCATATTGTCCTGTCTTCACGAATGAGCGTATTTTTATGAAATTTGGTATATAATAGTACCTATTATTAGGTCTTGGGATAGGACAAACGATAATAATTATAATAATAATTCAGCCTGTAACTGTCCCACTGCTGGGCAAAGGCCTCCCCTCACTTTCGTGAGGAGGGTTAGCCCGTAATCCACCACGGGGGCCTAGTCCGGGTTGGTAGGATAACACACCTCCGAAATAATTCTCGGGCATGTTGGTTTCCTCACGATGTTTTCGTTCACCGAAAAGCGAGTCATAATTACGTACATTATGTTTAAAAAGAAACACATTGGTATTTGGAACGTGCCCGCACTGGGATTTGAACGCGCCACCTCCGCTTTGGAAGGCGGACGTTCACCCACTAGGCTACCACCGCTTCCTACAAACGATATCTTCTTATTATCATGTAATGTAAAGTATAGTAGAGTAGAATTTACGGCACTCTAACAGCCAAAATTAATAATCAATCCAATCCAAATTTTGCTATCTGGGATTGATATCACAATCCATTTTTAGGGTCAAACGTGCCAATAACCGATCCGTGGATTGGTTTATAAAGGCACGCAGATTGGACATCGATCGAACGATAGGCAGCAATCCAAGATCGATTTCAATGTTGGATAGGAGATACAATATTAATTTCGGCCGTATATCTACTATGAGTGATATGTGTGCCTAGTGTGAGTTTTGACAATTTCTTTACGCGCTCGGTCCGTTTAGCGTAAACTTGAAATTGTATGGAATAAGAGCAGCGCCATCTAGCGTCAGTCAATCAGTCACTAGATGGCGCTGCTCTTATTCCATACAATTTCAAGTTAACGCTAAACAGACCGAGCGCGTAAAGAAATTGTCAAAACTCACACTAGGCACACTGAATCACACTGACACACGTCATGTTCGTTTTTTGTTATTAAAAAATAACCACAATCTTTATTCAAATTGCCTGATTAAAGATATCCCTGAAATAAATGTTTCGAATGCTTCGTGCTCAGCAAACGGTAATGTCGCCTGCGTTACGACGTCAAATTAAAGTTGAGTCATCGTAAAGAGTAACCGTGAACCTGACTCATCACGGAATCGAACGGAACCTTGAGGTACCGGAAAACGGGGTGAATCAGTAATAATAACAAAGCCTTTGGAATATTAAAAACCTTTGGAACATCGGATTGGGCACCTGACTACCTTGACGAACTGGTTGAACTTTGACGGCGTGTATTAGTAATCCAGGGCGAATAGCGACTAAAATAACAAAGCCTTTGGAACACTCCAACTTTGCAACATCTAATGGAACACCTTGACGCCCCTGGACGAACTGGTTGAAATTTGACGGGGTGAATTAGTACCCAATCCAGGGCGAATAACGACTACAATAACAAAGCCTTTGGAACACTCCAAACCTTTGAAACGTCTGTGCCAAATCATACTGCCAGTATTTTGGGAACGTTGCCAACAAAGTAATTAGATTAATTTAGGATTAATTTTGTTGACGACACGTTTGGCGTAGTGGCTGAGCACTCGGACTGCTGCGCTGGTGTCGCGGGTTCAACTCCCACCCGGAACAAATATTTGTGTGATCCACAGATATTTGTTTCTGGTCTGGTTGTGATGTGTATGTGATATTATATGTCTGTAAGCGGTACCCACGGTACAGGAGAAATCCTACGTTTTATAAAAAAAATAATATTCGAAAGTAGTTTTTACTATGTAGGTACATAGTTCTATACAATTGGTTCTACTTAGTGAAGTGAAGATGATTGCACAGTTGGAAATTCCGAAAGGACAGGCGTGTTGCGATTTCTAGCCATCGCAATCGATTCACCATTGACATTGGTAACCTATCGATTGTCGCTATTCTCGGAGCGGCATTTACGAGTTAACTTATCGTCATGGCAAGCCACGCAGCTGCAGGTAAAGTTTCCTACTAAATGCTATAACAAAAGAATAAAAATAACTTGATATTTAAATAAGCTTCAAATAGCCACAAAATATTTACAATAATAAAATATATAATTAAATAAATCAGTCACTAACTGTCCCACTGCTGGGCAAAGGCCTTTCCTCAATTTAGTGAGAAGGTTTAGACTATAATCCACCACGGGGGTCTAGTCCGGGTTGGTGGATAACATGCCTCCGAAATAATTCTCGGGCATTTTGGTTTCCTCACGATATTTTCCTTCACCGAAAATTACGTACATAATATTATGTTTAACAAGAAACACATTGGTACGTGCCCGCACTGGGATTTGAACTCGCCCGCGTTTGTTACATCTTCAAAGAAAGTCGTGTTAGTTACACTTTTTATAACTCAAGAACGGCTGAACCGATTTGGCTGAAAATTGGTGAGGAGGTAGCTGAGAACCAGGACAAGGATACATACTATTTATCCCGTTACCACGGGAAACATTTGAAACTGGGATAAATATACCCATCTGATAAAATCGGGTTGTACAGTTCACACCTGTCACTCATTCTGGGAAAAATCTGAAACAGATGGATATAAGAGGGAGAGAGATAAAGTGCGAGGGAAAGAGACAGATATAGAGGGAGAGAGATAGAAGGAGAAGAAGCTTTTTCCCATAGAGACAATGACAGGACAACGTCTGTCGGGTCAGCTAGTAGATATTAAATATTGGTTTGATAGATTGTTTTTATTTTGATAGGCTAGCATTTGACTATTATCCCACCTGGTGTTAAGTGACGATGTTGTCGAAGGTGGTAAATATTATGTTCAGCCTAGAATGGGACTGAAAAAAGCAGAAAGAAAAGTCCATCATAATACAGGTATGTGTCACTTCGTATATTCAACAAATCCAGTTCAGAGGGTGTGTCTAATCCTCTTCCTTTGGTCATCCAGATAATTTGTACCAGTATCATTTATTGTGAACATACCAAAGTCACTTAAACTTTCGCGAACTGAATACATGTTAATTAGTATTTAAACGGGTCTAATTCGCGCGGTGACACCCGCATTCTCCAGTCTTCTCGTGACCACGGCCGATGTAACTCGGTCGAAACGTCGAGGTATGTCAAAATTATATATTTTGATATTCTTTTAATTCGTTTAAATACTAATTAACATACCAAAGTCATGGACACTGGCGTTTTTCGATAATAACGGCTGAATTTCAAGTCTTCCAGATTTCAAGTCGGTTCTCTTCTGCGACAGTTTCTAAAAGCTACAAGGTTTGTTCTACAAGGTTGCGTAGAAGGTTGAATCGGAAATCGGCTATTATTGAGGTTTAAAAGTGGAATTATTTACGAGACGGCATCGAAGCATCACGCCATACCTTCAGCAGTCACGACAAAGATTCTGTTATCATTTTTAGAGGTCCGTATCCAATGGGTAAAACGGGTCCCTATTGCTACGGGCCATATTAATAAATGATAATCAATATCGCTACCAAATGCGGCATCAGCTGATCCACACTCAAGATTTGATCGTCGATTTGATGTATTAATTCCCAATCTACAACTAAAGATTTGTGTATGTTCATAGACGTAGTATCTATAGACTTGACAAAAGCGTATAGGGAAAGAAAGGGACACAACTATGCTGCAATTTATAAATCGGATACATTTAATACACGTTATTTAGGTGTAGCTCCAATCATTCGTGCGACATTCTAAAATGTCAAGATTGGTTTGCTTCTGCAGCACAGCAATAAATCAGTGCATACGCCGACAAAGATAAAACATCATCGTACTATATCCTACTTAATCCTTTGTTTATTTGTATACACTTGTCTCTTTTCTTCCCCGGAACTTAAGTTATATTTATTATTCATCTATTGTGTCGTGTCAGGATCGTGGCATGACTGTGGAAAGATGTAGTCTCTGCCAACCGCAACAGGAAAAATGCATGAATTTTTGTATAATTATGTATGGGGCCGTCCATTAATCACGTGAGGCTTGAAATGGGGGGAGGGGGTTTAGCAATAGTCACGAAATATCACAAGGGAGGGGGGGCTTAGTAAGATATCACGTGTATTTATTTATGCCAGTCGCAAACAGCCTGCAACCTTACTTATTTTCCAATCCTTATTTTCAGAATAAAATTATACTTAAATTTTAACATTCTTTGCAGTTACTAAAAATACACGTGATTATGTGTGGGGGGGGGGGGGGGGGGGGGAGAGGTGGGGTTAGTCTGTAACATCACCACGTATCACCAAGTAGGAGGGGGGGTCTAAAAAATGCTGAAAAAACATCATTTGATTAATGGACGGCCCCTATCTATGTACGTCTTCGGTGTCCAGTCAAAACTTTTGACATGTCGCAGGAGCTGTCACAGCTGGACGAGTCTGTGTTGGGTACGTCAGCGCCCCCAACGTCGACGGCGCCCCTGTCCTGCTCCATCGACCTGCCCGCGGAGACCATCGCTGACGTGAGTATAGTCCTCCAAACAACAAAACGAGGAGTAAGGTATAAAAGTGTTAAAACCTTTACAGCGCCCCTACCGGCGCGTTTATGAACGAAAAATCTTCATACAAAGCGCTAGTTGACGCGTACTATGTCGAGCGCGTAAAAACTTACACTAGAGGTACAGATAGATAACAATACAAACTTGCAAGCAGTATATTATACTTAGATAACTTAATGCCCAGATTCTGGACAACTACTTAACTTTGAAAAAAAAATTGTGTATTGTCATATCTTTTGTTTAGTACCAGATGGAGACAACAATTGGGTTTTGTCAAAGTTAACTACGGGCACTAAATACTTATATTAATATCCTAGAATCTAAGCTGAAACAAGACGAGAGTAGAAGCTTGAAGAAGCTTTTGTGCCCAGAAGAAGGGGCACTAAATTAAAGCGAGATGGCATGATCGGGATTTCGTATGACATTTGAGTGTGTTGTCTCTCTCTTCCGTAGATTTGGGGTACCTTTTGAGTACGGAGTGTCCACCCTTATAGGGGTCCATAAACTGGGCAAAAAAGCTAGTAGCTACTTATAATTAAATGCAAACAAGGACTCTGACCATGGAGTGGAAGACGCAGTGTAGGTAGGCCTCCCACTAGATGGGCCGACGACATCAAGAGAGTCGCAGGCGACCGGTGGATGCAAGTGGCTTGTCGTTCGGTGTGGCGGTCTAAGGGGGAGGCCTGTGTTCAGCAGTGGACGTCTTCAGGCTGATGATGATGATGATAATGATGATGATGATAACAACCCATTTTGACTATTTGTAACACGTTGGTATAGTAGTACCCAACTGATATGGCTTACCGATGTACCTGCGCAGAAGATGAATTTTCAAAGCGCGGGAAATGCTATTGACCGCTATTGGTCGGCAGCCGCCGCCATCTTAGCGAGCTTAGAGTGAGATGGAACTAACAGCTGCAGTGTATTATGAACCTTATAATAGTGATCTTAGGTTGATTGTAAGTTTTAAGTATTCTTTCGTTAATCTTCGGACCATACTTTCTTTTCTGCGCGAACGAAGATTCACGACGCGCCTTATAAGTTGGGTACTAGTAAGTATACATGTTACTGTTACGTTACAAATCCTGAATAAATAATAATACATAAATGATGAAGGACTCTGATTAACTAGATGAAGATGATGATTATGAAGGACCCTGATTAACTAGAGATAAACTGTTCCAGACGGCACTGTCTCCGGTCAAGGCGGGGTCGCTGCTGTCGGTGCAGTCGGCGCCTGAGCGACCGCCTAGCCTGCTGCTAGAGCTGCCGTTGGCCACGGTAAATGGGGGTCATCTATTCCTCCCTCCTACCGACCAACATACCCCCTCCCCCCTCGTTCAACTATGTCAGACTTTTTTTTTTCTCGAGAAATGCGGCGGACTTACGATTAGTTTATTGCATGTGACAGCGAGTAAATAAACCAGAAAGATAATAAATGTAAAAGTTGACAAAAAATGGCATTGACGCTTCACGTCGATGGTTATATTGTTATATATATATATTTATATAAACTATGTCTGACTTGTGAACGCCTTTTACTCTAAACTATGTTTCCTATTGTTTTGTAGCAGTGGTAGCTTAGTGAGCGAACGTCCGCCTTCCAAAGCGGAGGTGGCGACTCAAATCCCAGTGCGGGCACGTACCAATATGTTTCTTGATGAAAAACGATACGATTACGAATAAGTAATAACCATCACGAGATCCCATCCCACTAATATAGTAAAAGTGACTGCCGGTTAGACAGTCATTAGTCTCTAAACTGTCATTGATTTAACCCCTAGTTTTCGGCGATGTCTCTCCAAAAACATTTCTAACTTCTTACTGAAGTGCCGTTCCGCAGCAAGTGGGCGCCTATCTCTCAGCGATGTCTCCGACGGAGCAAGAGGAGGACTCTCTGCTGACGCTGTCCTCGCTGACAGCGCGGCCGCTGCTGGCAGCTAGCCGCCGCCTGCGGCCGACTGCCGAGTCCACGGAGTAAGCAGGCTTCACTATCACTAACATCCGAAATTTATATTGTATCTCCTATCTAAGATTGAAATCGACCTTGGATTGCTGCCTATCGATCGATCGATTTCCAATCTGCATGCCTTTATATACCAATCCACGAATAAAACAAAGTCGCCTTCTCTGTCCCTATACCTATCCCTATTAAAACTACGCAACGGATTTTGATGCGGTTTTTTTAAATAGATAGAGTGATTGAAGAGGAAGTTTTATATATTGTATAATAACGTAGTGATACCCGTGCGAAGCCGGAGCGGGCCGCTAGTTTACGATAAACCACAATCCAATATGAACAGTACCCCAAGTATGAGTTTTTGAACGTAACGCATTTGCGTATTTTAGTGAAGTTTCTATGAATACTCCTACCGGTGCGATTATGAACGAAAAATCTTCATACAAAGAGCTATAGTTGACGCGTACTATGTCGAGCTAGTAAAAACTCATACTCAGGGCACTGACCTTAAAAACTATTCGGCAATATTCTAATTCGCATTAGCATTACGTCGACCAAATAAAGACTCAGAAACAAAGCATCGTACAATAGAGCTGTCGATAGAAAGCGTTCGCAGCATACCGTCTTACCACAAAAGATTTAAACCAGAGTTGAACAGATGGGTCTAAATATTTTCTCCACAAATCGACGTCTAACCCTCGCTTTTTCTAACCCAATAACGAATTCAAAAGTAAAATAATCAGGAATGCCAGGATTGAGTAAGAAAACGCGAGTGATAGACGTCGATTTTGTCGACCGAAATTGTAGAAACGTCTGTTTAACTCTGGTCTAATCTTTTGTGGTAAGATGGATAGAGTTAAGAACATACAGCCTAGTGACAGTTTAGCGTAGTGGGCGTCCATCTGCCAAGCAGGAGACGCCGAGTTCAAATCCCAGACATCGTGGGGAACCGAGAAATATTTTGGAGGAGTGTGGTCCACCGGGCCTCCGTGGTGGATACAGACTAATTCTAGTGAGCGGATGATGATGATGATGATGACTGCCTGAGCACGGGTCTGACGTCATCTTCGTCAAAAGTAATCCACTGAGAGGGTTTATACAAGAAAGCATACGTATTCTGATACCCTCAGTATATCTGATACCCTCACTATATCTGATACCCTCATCCTGTTTCCAGCACCAGCCCCCCGGACGGTGGCTACGGCTGGGTGGTGGTGTTCGGCGCGTTCCTGGTGCAGTTCTGGGTGGCGGGTCTGTTCAAGTCCTACGGAGTACTGTACGTGGAGATCATGGAGAGCTTCCCCGACTCCTCAGCCAGCGTAGCCTCCTGGATACCGGCCGCGCTCTCCACGCTGTGCCTTGCGCTCGGTGAGGACACCGTCACCGTCATGGTCACAATTACTGTTGTTATCGTAGTCACACGCATTATTGTTGTTATCATCATCGTTGTAATCAGTCATAATTATCATCATCATTCACCATCATTATCATCGTAATCATAGTCACAATTGGCAACAGCATGGTAATCACAGTCATAATTACATATACGATGATAATCATCGTATCACAGTTAAAATTATAATTGTCATCAACACCATCACCATAAATCACTGTCATCATCGTCATCGTCATCATCATCATCATCATCATCATCATCATCATCATCATCATCATCATCATCATCATCATCATCATCATCATCATCATCGCCAGTGGAGGTAACATTATGTATACATCCGTTTCAGCACCGCTGTCTTCTGCCCTTTGCGAGAAGTACTCGTGCCGTACCGTCGTGTTCATCGGGGGGCTGTTCTGCGCCGCTGGTCTCATGCTGTCCTTCTTCAGCAAGGGTCTATTGCATCTACTTTTGAGCTTCGGTGTCATGACTGGTAGGTGTCGTCTCTTTCACACAATATGGTGTTAAATGTCCTTGCCATCTCTATTCCCCACACGCCGTATAGAAAGTTGACAGTTGGTCTGATACTATCCTTTAGCAAATGACAGTTGTATTTGCATCTCCTGAGCATCGGAGGTACGACTGGTGTGTGCTGTCTCTCTCTGTCGCACGCTCATGGAATATCCTGCTATCTCTATCCCACACGTGCAGTACATAATGTCCACGGATGTGGTCTCAGGCTTATCTAATGCCTGAGTTCGGAGTCATGACTGGTTTATGCCGAGACACTCTGACGCTACTGTGAGACGTCATACCATCTCCCTCTACCATGCGACATTAGTATTTGCTATTGCATCGACTGCTCAGTTATGGAGTCATAACTAGTGAGTGCATTAATAGACTTTAAACCTTAAACGTGTTAGATACAGTTACTTTTCACTCGTTCGCGCACTCTGCTGAGCAAAAGCTTAGAACACATTACACTTAGAACATACTCGTATTAATAACCTAGAATACGGGGCACTCTCTATAATTAAATCTATATTATACCTACTAGCAGACACGGCCACGCGTTGCTGTGGCTAAGGGTTTGGTTATTATGACTATAATTACCAGAACCGTATGCTATTATTCCAGGCATCGGTGGCGGGCTGTCTACTACTCCCGGTATCGTCATAGTCTCACAATACTTCGACAAGCACAGGTAACAAAATCGTATCAAACACCTTTACTGCTATTGCAATACTTATCTAAATATACTGCGTGATTCGAAAGGTTGAAAAAGGTTCTAGAGTGGCGACCACGGAGTGGAAGACGCACTGTAGGTAGGCCTCCCGCTAGATGCGCCGACGACATCAAGAGTCGCAGGCGACCGGTGGATGCAAGTGGCTTGTCGTTCGGTGTGGCGGTCTAAGGGGGAGGCCTGTGTTCAGCAGTGGACGTCTTCAGGCTGATGATGATGATGAGTGATTCGGCGCAAGGTTATCTCCCGACCATTCTTTCCTAACATGGCGTTCACGACTAAACCGCTGAACAGATTTTGATGAATTTTGGTACAGAGATAAAGTAGATCTTAAAGAAGGATATAGGATACTTATAACGCGATATAACGTAGTCCACGTGGATGAAATCACAGACAACGAGTAAGCTGTATTATAAGTTGATAGAATCAGGCGTTACTTTGCGGAAATCCATATTCAAAACAATGAAGTAAAAATATAAGTAGCTTTAATTCCGCCAAACCTAGTACTAAAATTGTACTAGGTTGCAGATTAGAGGGGGGGGTACCCTCCCCTACTAACTGTACTAACTGTTTTACATAAAATTTCTTAGGGGACTGATTAGGTTTTTAGGAGTTCTTTGTATACAAAATTACGTCATCAGTCGTCTAGCCAATATTGATCAGACAGATTTTTGGCGGAATTAAAGCTACATATATTTATTGATGTGAAACATCTATAGCCGCACGTAAAACCGATTTCTGGCGTGGCGACGCATGTCGTGGTGACGCGTCGCCACGCTATACGATGGTATATAATTATATGCAGTAGTGTGTACGGTGTGGCGACGCGTCGCCATGCGCAATCGACTGTGCGATTCTCTCCCAACAAAATAATACAAAATAATGTCGATGTTTCACATCTGCCAGGCGTCCCGTGACGGCTCACTTTTTTATTGTATTATGTATGCTTCCGGTTGGCATTGCAGGGCGCTCGCCAACGGCATCTGCGTGAGCGGCACTGCCGCGGGCAGCTTCGTGTTCCCGATGCTGATCGAGAAGCTAGTCCACATGTACGGGCTCCACGGGACCGTTCTACTGCTGGGTAACTCTTCAAAGTCATAGTCAAAGTCAAAAGTCTTGTAAATCTATATTAATAAAAGAAAGTCGTGTTAGTTACACTATTTATAACTCAAGAACGGCTGAAACGATTTAGCTGAAAATTGGTAGGAAGGTAGCTGAGAACCAGGAGAAGGATATAGACTATTTATCCCGTTATCACGGGAAAAAATATATCTGATAAAATCGGGTTGTACAGTTGACTACTGTCACTCATTTTGACTCATAGAGACAATGACAGGACAACGTCTGTCGGGTCAGCTAGTAGGCAATGAAATATCACTTTTACAAGTCAAACACCTCAATCTAATTAACAAATTAATAGAACCATAAAAGAAAACCAAATATTATCATTAATTGATTATGGTTTGAGTTTGAAAAAGGATGTTCCCTTTCAAGCATTGATGTAGGATTGAATCTCGGACAGGGAAAGGAAACTCCGTTGACTCTACCAGTGCTTCGGAATACGCCCGTTAGAGACCCAGCACCATGGAACTCTACGGGGATGTTATTTTTTCTCAAATTGTATCATTTTCTATCCATTTTTTTTTTCAATCACACTATTTATATTTGTATAAATGAGGCCATCAGAACTCTTCTATCACCGTTAATTAGTATTTAAACGGGTCTAATTCGCGCACAAACGAATATCAAAATATATAATTTTGACATACCTCGACGTTTCGACCAAGTTACATCGGCCGTGGTCGTGGTCACGTGGTCTTCTCGTGACCACGGCCGATGTAACTTGGTCGAAACGTCGAGGTATGTCAAAATTATATATTTTGATATTCGTTTGTGCGCGAATTAGACCCGTTTAAATACTAATTAACATGTATTCAGTTCGCGAAAGTTTAAGATCTTCTATCACCATCCATCTATCTACATCCATCATTCATCTTCCATTGTTAACATAATATGAAGTAGTCGGTTGTTGTTATGGCTACGCACCATAGTTTAGATTCATCATACAGACGTACAGTAGTACCCAACTTATATGGCGCGTCACGAATCTTCGTTCGCGCAGAAAAGAAAGTATGGTCCGAAGATTAACGAAAGAATGCTTAAAACTTACAATCAACCTAAGCTCACTATTATTAGGTTCATAATACACTGCAGCTGTTAGTTCCATCTCACTCTAAGCTCGCTAAGATGGCGGCGGCTGCCGACCAGTAGCGGTCAATAGCATTTCCCGCTCTTTGATAATTTATCTTCTGCGCAGGTACATTGGTAAGCCATATAAGTTGGGTACTACTGTACTGTCTAATAGAATTATAATTATTTTTCTCTGTTTTGATATTGTCCCAATTTGTAATCAAAGGAAAGGTCTTAAAAATCAGTCCAGCCGTTCTTGAGGGTTAACAGCTTTACCACAAAAGTTAAGACCAAAAGTTACAGAGATTTTACTAGAATTTCGTTAGATAAAATCGTCGTATTTCACTCGCGTTTTCTTACTCAATCCTGGCATACCTAATGATGTTACAGGAAAATTTGATAATGAGTTAGATAAAGCGAGAATTAGACGTCGATTTGTGGAGAAAATATTTATACTCATCAGTTCAACTCTGGTTAAATATTTTGTGGTTAGACCGTAAATGGTGTAATAAGACTTAGTTTCATATAATTACTTAGAATAAAATTTTTATGTCCATCTATTCATTTTTTTAAATATAATGTACTAGCTGCGCCCCGCAGTTTCACCCGCGTTTGGATAATATACGATATATCTTTATGAATTGTAGCCTATGTGTTATTCTGATATGTAAGCTACATTATTGTAAAGTTTCATTAAAATCCATTCAGTAGTTTTGACGTGAAAGAGTAACAAACATCCATCCATCCATCCATCCATACTTACAAACTTTCGCGTTTATAATATTAGTAGGATGTTCGCTTCCTCACCACTATGCCTGACATTCCCTGACAGGCGGCGGGATGCTGCACGTGTGTGTGTCGGCGACGCTGTACCGCGCCGCGCCGACCGTCGCCGACCGCTCGCCGCCCACCACCACCACCACCGAGCACTCCACGCTGCTGCAGGACATACAGGAAGGTAACCGTCACCGCTCACCACTTGGATGAGATTTCATCAGCCTGTTTTTGGTATGCAATGGGTAAAATATTATTTTTTGATAATGTTATCGGAATGTAACGTGATGTCAGAGTATGTGGAAGAGGGGGGGGTGGGTTTCGTTATGCATCTAGCCTTCCCCTCCCCCGCCTTAAAAAAAAACAATCATTATATCACTGTTGTAATGGTACAGCATAGCCACCAATGTGGTTTATAAAAAAACCGTCCAAGTGCGACGCCAGCACGCGGAGCCGTGGCAGGGGCATGTACCGTTATTACTACTACACGGCTACGCGGTAGTACTCGATACGTGCGCGTAGCACGCGACGTCAGCTACGCCGTAGCACCTCATTACGCGTGCTTAGCACGCTTTGACTGTGATGTCGCTAGCCCGTCGGCTACGCGGTAGCACTCGCTACGCGCACGTAACCCGCGTCGGCTACGCGGTAGAAATCACCTTTTACGCGGTTGCACTCGCTACGCGTAGCTAGCACGTGATGTCGGCTACGCGGTAGTAGTAGCTACGAGGTAGCACTTGCTACGCACACGTAGCATGAGACGTCGGCTACGCGGTAGCAGTCACTACGCGTGCGTAGCACGCATTGACTGTCGCTAGCCCATGGACTACTCGGTAGCACTCGCTACGCGTGCGTAGCACGTGACGTCGACTACGCGGTAGCAGTCACTTCGCGGTAGCACTCGCTACGCGGACGTAGCACGTACTAAGCGGACGTAGCACGTGATGACTGTCGCTCGCCCGTCGGCTTGTTAGGCGCTATCGGCGCTATCGTTCGTTATTCACGGCTCGACACGTTAAGTTTTTAACTAGATACGTTAGTAAGTGAATATAACCAGCGGTGGGGTTTTCATAGCGCGAAATTACAGCCACTAATAGCACGCAACAATAGCGGCGCTATCGTTGACGCTGTGCTATATTTACCACGATTAGAGTGTAGGTGTGAGCTGAGCATGTTAGCCCGCACCATAGAGTACCTATTAATACCCTAGAAGAAGCTCTGTCTATTTTTAAATTAAATGGCAGGACGGGAGTTTATATGACACTGTAAGCGTGTCGGGTGAGCTATAGAGGAGCCACGTAGTACAATGCGGACGACGCTAGCGCTTCGCACACAGTTTTCTCTTGACTTCTGTCCGATTTATCCGTTTGTATGGAGTGTCCACCGTGTGCCCGCAGGCAAGCCGTCGCCGCCGGCGCCGGACAGCCAGCTCGCGCTGCTGTTCCGGCGCGACACGGAGCTGGCGCTGCAGCAGCACGCGCTCCTCACCGAGGACTCGAAGCGCGGCGCGCGGAGGCACGACCTCATGCACGAACAGGTATGTCCACTGTCCACTGTCCAGCAAGGCGATTCTGTACAAAACTCACTTACGTAGCTGAAACCGCGCTGAATGAATGAACGAATGAATGAACTGAATACGTCAGTGTCAGAATGGTGACGTACCGCAGCGCGGATTCAGCGCTGCCAAGTGAGTTTTGTACAGAATCGCCATGCAGGTGGGTAGCGCTCAGACCGTGAGCTCTCAACTAGTTTTGCCACCTTTTTGTTTAGCAGTTATAGTGCATTTAGTTATTATAGGTCAGAGAAAAAAGTACACGATGTCAAAATAAAGTACAATTTATTTGTCTTTATTATAATGTTTGAAAATATATTATATAATTATGTGTTAATTATGTATGGCTTATACGAGTATTGTATATGTGTTTATAATTTTTATTTTGATATTTTGTTTTAGCTTCTCACGGTTATACATTAGCAGTGTCCTGTATAATATAAATATACCTATGTCATTCGTGCGACATTCTAAAATGCCAAGATTGGTTTTCATCTGCAGCACAGCAATAAATTAGTGTATACGCCGACAAAGACAAAACATCATCGTACTGACCTACTTACTCCTTTGTCTATTTGTATACACTTGTCTCTTTCATTCCCTGGATCTTGCGTTAAATGTCATATCCATTGGTTGAATAATCTGAGTACATTTTTTATTTTGAAAATACCTATTTGTGAAGTAATAATTAGTTCCTTAATATTACATTTGTTAAGCAATATAATGATGTCTAGGCCCGTCCCCCGGCGCAGTCGCAACTGTCCGACTCTGAGGACTCCGAGGGGCTCGACGTGCTCGGCGTAGTAGGTAAGTAAGCCTTATTGATAGTAAGAAAGAAATAACAAAATACTCATACAATTAATGGAAAATAAAATTAAAGGCAAGTAGGTATTAGTTTTATATAGAAAAATTAAAAAATATATATCATATTACATACCTAATAGTCTACAGTGTAGTAAATAATATACCAGCTGTGATTTTAAACTTCACTTTCCGATTGTTAAGTACTGGGTATAAACCAATTGTTAAAAATAGCTATAATTAATATTCTATTGATGAGTAATAGCCAACATCATAAAGAGATTAACACCCGGTCTCTGAAACGTCAGCCAACTTTGACTACAGATTAATTCTATTGCCATCCTTGTCATTTGTTTAGTGTTAGATAGAGACAACGATAGTTTTAATCTACTGTCAACGCCAACAAACGTTCCAGAAACTGGGGGTAACAGTTTACAGAATAGGGGCGCGACGACGCGCGACATATATACCTATAGGCTGTTACTGTTTTGACAACAGCACCAATCTCATCAACTACCGTCACATTGTCATTGTCATTGCCGTAATACATTGTCAACTTCAACTTCAACTTTTTTGTTTATGGTTCTGCGGGGTTGCCACAATTTTGCCAGTGTCGCGTGGATAGAAGATACATTGTCCATTTACTTCTTAATCTCCTTACCATCACCGCATCTGTCACTGTCATATTATCGCCCGATATAGTCAAAGTCAAATCATTTATTGTAAATGGGCAATAAAATCGCACTTTTACAAGTCAAACACTTCAATCTAATAAACAAATTAAACCATAAAAGAAAACAAACTATAATTAATTGATTAGGTATGGTTTGAGTTTGAAAAAGGATGTTTCCCTTTCAACACTGGTCCAGGATTGAATCTCGGACAGAAAAAGGTAACTCCGATGACTCTACCAGTGCTTCGAAATACACCCGTTAGAGAAGACAGCACCAAGAAACTCTACGGGGATGTCATATTTTTTTCTCATAATGTATTTAATTTTCTTTCTTTTTTTTTTTTTCAATCACAATTATTACATTGGTATAAATATGACCATCAATATAAAAATTTCAAAACATATTAATAAAATTCACGTTAATTATTACTACCATGGAGCTGGGGGCATTGAGGCCATGCATTTTTATCATTAATATAGTAATTAACAGTGTAATAGGCTTTCTTTATGAGATTAGCCTTAATAAAAGTTTTAAATCTTTGCATGGATAATTGATCAATTCCCTCTGGCAACTTATTATAAAAGCGTATACAGTTCCCCATAAATGAACCACTAACCTTCTGCAACCGAAATCTTGGTACATTGAGTTTATCTTTATTTCTAGTGTTGAAATTATGTACGTCACAATTTTTAGCAAACTTGTTAATATTTTTATGAACATACAATAAGTTTTCATATATATATTGATTATATTTAATATAATCATGGACCTGGTATTATAGATTTTCATAATTTGTTTTTTTCGGCGTAGGGCTCCCGCGCGAGGTGGCGAAGCTCCGCCTGCGCCCCACGCGCTCCTCCTCCATCCTGCACTCCGTGGAGGACCTCTCTACGGACAGCACGTGCGTGTACAAGGCGAGCCGCAGGAAGATCAGCCGGTACGGACGTCGATACGCGCGGACGTGTCTGCATTGACGTGGACGTATATTTGTCGATGTTTCAAATTAATCATATAACAGACTAGCTGCACCCCGCGGTTTCACCCGCGTTTGGATAATATACAATAATATATCTTTATGAATTGTAGCCTATGTGTTATTCTGATATGTAAGCTATATTATTGTGAAGTTTCATCAAAATCCATTCAGTAGTGTTTACGTGAAAGAGTAACAAACATCCATCCATCCATACTCACAAACTTTCGCGTTTATAATATTAGTAGGATATAACATTTATGATGTACAATCGTTCCTACTTAACATTATTAACGGCGAAAGTTTGTGTGTCTATATGTTTGTTACTTCTTCACGCTCAAACGGCTGAACCAATTTTGATGAAATTTGGTACGGAGGTAGCTAGCACCCTGGATTCACACATATGCTACTTTTTTAATTCCGAAAACAGCGGGTAACGCCGCGGGGCGCAGCTAGTTGTACATAAATCGATGTGAATGCCGATAAGCATGGACGTAGATAAGCTCGGCAATTAAGTAGTCAATTAGATGATAATAGGGAAGATAACTCGTTAGACTTATTCTGCACGAGCGTACACTCAGCGAAGCGGCTACTGAGCGGCGATTTCTTTACAATTTAATATTATTATTATGCCACTTAGTAAGTAAGTAGGTAGATACCAACACAAAGAGATACTTAAGGCTTTGGTAAGTCAGTATTTATTTTATTTTGAAACTTTAATCTTAACCATATGGAACTAAGTAGGTATACTTGTAAAAGATACGATATCATAAGGATATTATATATCGTAAATTGAAAATTAATTCTTTATTAAATATAAATAAAATACAATAAACTAAAACTAGCTTAAACTAAACCTTACAAATCTAACAAAAGAGGGTGTCCATGTGGCATGGTACCAAGAACACTGGCTGTAATTGTAATGTATGTAAGTAAGTAGTTAAATTGTCGGTTAGTTCGTAGGAATGTGTGCTCATGCTCTTTAAATCCACGATGTTTGTTAAACGTGAGGAACTTTAAATGGCTCCCTGTCACTAGTAATGTCATGTTTATTTATTGTTAGAAAGCTGTTGTTCTTTGTTGGTGCGGTGCGTTGCTTTGGACCTATTCTAATCTATTCTATGGACCAGATCTCTATACATCCGGCCGCCGCTGCCCGCGCGCCTCATCCAAGAGAAGCTGGAGCTTGACCTGGCCGCGAAGCAGCTGCAGCAAGAGAAGCAGCAGGAAGCGGCAGAAGTCGTCGTGAAGAGAAGCTGCGTGGACAAGATCTCAAGGTAAGAGGGCACGCCTGACATTGGCTGAATAAAAAATAAATGTCAAAGTCAAAGTTAAATCATTTATTGTAAATCTACACTAATATTATAAAGAGGAAAACTTTGTTTGTTTGGTTGTAATGAATAGGCTCCGAAACTACAGAACCGATTTGAAAAATTCTTTCACTGTTGGGAAGCTATGCTATCCCCGGGCGACATAGGCTACCTTTTATTCCGTAAAAATTAACGGTTCTCGCGGGATAGTAGTTAACGCGGGTGAAACAGCGAGGTGCTTCTAGTACTTAAATTATTCTTCTAAATTGGTACAGTTGTTGTCGCCAAGTACATACATAACTATGTACCTAACGAAGTACTGATCTGATTTACGTCACATAATTGATCGCAGAACTGATTATATCGTAATGATATTCATGTGAATGCAGTGTTTCTACATCTGTTTACTGATATGCCTGATTTACGGTTATCTGCTGATGCTGGTAACTTGGGGTCGCCCCCCAGTGGCCTCCAACCTCCCCTACAGCCACCCCGAACCTCGCTTATAACTGATTAACTGATTGTTTCTGGTCTGGTCAATCTGAATCTGATCACTGTTCGCAAACAGACCGAACGCATCGGTAACTGATACACAATCTGATATACATATATATATCTGGTAATACATGCATGCACTGAGAAATGTATAAGCAATAAGCGCACTCACCAGATGCTGCTCCTGTGACGGTCGGTAAGCCAATGCGCACGTCCGCCCGGCGACCGGCTCACGCGCCTACCGGTTACTACGATTCTAATCTGTGGCTTACCCGCCCGACCAGTCTGCCATCTGGCGTGACGTTACCTAACTATAACTAGGTACATACATATAGCTTCGCATTCGCGACATTCCCCCCCAAAGGAAGAAAGGAAAAGAAAATCTGATATAACTGACTGCACATTTAATCAATATCCTAATGATTAACAATCAACAATCTGATACGTAATGCTACTGTAGAAACAATCTGGTCATTAACTGTGACGTCCACTGCTTAACTTTCTCTCTGGCTTTGATTGCCGATTCCCTGGCTGGTCGTTTTGAGATCTCTGTTGTTTTCTGTACTGGTATTTCGATTTCATTACTGGTACCAGGTTCACTGACTTGGGATTCTGCTAAATCTTGGTTAGACTCTTGTGTCGAGTTATTTGAAACTGGAGCTGGTACTGTATTCTGATCTTCATCGATTTCAAGAGGAAAAAGATGACCAATTGAACGGGTAAATGTTTCTCCTGTTAATAATTTGACCCTGGCAACCCTTATCTGACCATCCGAACCCTTCACTAGCTCTGTTATTTTGCCAACCTTCCAGTGTGCCCTATTACTATCTGACTTTAATTGAACGGTCTCTGATAACCTCGGTGCTCTATTAACTACAACTCTTGGTTGCCGATGCTTGTTGCTTCGCTCACGAAGACTAGTCAAATACTGATTCTTAAACATTTTCGCAAATTCTTGTAGAATTATTTGACCACGTTTCCAGCCATCAATCAGGTTTGATTTAGTTACTGTAGCAGATTCTAAAAAGTCACGATCTGAACTCTGAGTTACCACTGATCCACCGACACGTAGAAAATCGGCCGGAGTCAATACATGTTCTAACTCAGCACCCACTGTCGTCAAGGGTCTAGTATTTATGACAGCTTCAAGCTCTTTCAATAGAGTACATAACTGGTTATGATTAATCATGTGTTTGTCTAAAGTCCTTTTCATACTGTGCTTGACCAACCCTATCAACCGCTCGTAAAAGCCACCAAACCAAGGGGCCAATTCTGGAATAAACTTCCAGCGCACATTGTTTTCTATGCAATATTTGGATGTTAACACATCAGCCGTAAGCTTAAACTGTGTAGCGTTGTCTGATATAATCATTTGCGGTAAACCTCTTACTGCTATAAATCTTCTTATAGCTAGTAGACACTCTTCAGCTGACAAGTCTTTGACAATTTCCATATGTATGGATCTGATAGTTAAGCATGTAAATAGGCATACCCAACGTTTCTCTTTCGTGACCTCATCTACAAAAAGAGGGCCAAAATAATCTAAGCCCGTAAAAGAGAAAGGCAGACTGAGTTTTACTCTTTCTTCTGGTAAATCTGGCATCTCAGGAAGTTTGAAAGGACCTCCTCCGTATTTTACACATTGCGAACACTTCCTGATAACTTTTTGAACCGTCGATCTGCCCTGTGGCACCCAAAACTTTTGTCTTACTAAAGCTAATGTATGTGAGACACCCACATGGTAGTTCTTCTGATGTAATTCTGTAATAATTTTGTGTGTAAACTCGGCATTCTTTGGAAGTAGTATAGGCTCCTTCTGATTATGTGTCAAGTCGGTGTATTTAAATCTACCTTTGCACCTCAAGACTCCATCCTGGCCTTTATATAGTCGGAGAGTTCTAGCCAAGTCGGTTTGACTACCTTCTACTTCCTTGGGAAAATATTTCGCTTGAATTTCTAGTATCATTTCAGTCTCGTCATTATCAGTGTGTGGATGGTCAATATCAACTATCATTGGCTCAGTCCTATCCATATCTGACCTGTCTATATTACCTTCAGCCATAGATACTTTATTCGGTAGACCCTCCTCAGTCGAAGAGATTTGAGTTTGCACTGTATCTGTATAACCATGAAGTTCTGGCCACTGCTTAGAATCTTGTGACAGAAAATCTGGACCCTTCAGCCATACATCGAAAGCATCTACTCGATCTGATCTAGTGCCTACATCTGATGGATTTAATTTTGTTGGTACATATCTAATTTGCAACGTCTTGTTCTGTTTTATCTCATTGATTCTACGCGAAATAAACGGTGGGAGCAGTTTTTCTGATTTACACCAATTCAGAACTATTTGACTATCCGTCCATAAGAACTGCGCACTGATTTTCAGACGTAAGAATTTTGTCACATAGTTTATAAGCCTACATCCAATCATTACTCCCAGCAATTCTAGTCTTGGAATCTGTAAATTACGTTGGTCTTTTAAAGGCACTAATCTCGACTTGCCAATTACAAAATTGACAATAATATTAGTTCTTAAAGAACTCCGTAAATAAATTACCGCTGCGTATGCGTCCATAGACGAATCTGTGAAGGCATGGAGCTCATATTGAATCTCGTTAGCGCTGCCATCGGCCTTTAAATCTTGTGCATAATACCGGTTAACATGTACATCTTTAAGACAAGATAACTTTGACGCTATTAGTTGCCATTCCGTACGGAGATTGTCATTTAATTTAGTATCCCACTTAATGTTTTCCTTCCACAATTTCTGAAAGAATATCTTTGCTGGGAGTATTATTGGAACCGCGAGGCCTACTGGGTCATACACTGACGCAATGATTTTTAAAACGTTCCGCTTTGTCTGCACTGATTCTATGGAGCTATTTCCAAAATCGACTTTTAATTGAAGGTGGTCACTATCAGTGTCCCAATTCAAACCTAATACTTTAACAAGTTTACGTTTCTCCGTTCTAAACCTTGTGGGAATTCGAGAAACCATCTCGTTTGAATTTGAATTCCATTCACGTAAGTTCATTGACAAGTATTGAAACGATTGTTTTGATGTTGTGTATAAATCTAGTGCGTCCGACATCGTCTGTGCACCTGTAACTATGTTATCGACATATATATCTTCCGCTATTTGTTTGAGAATAGCGCTATTTGATCTTATTAAGTGGTATCTGATCGTCGCGTTCAGTAGGAACGGACTGGATATTACACCGAATGGAACGCGGCAAAACCGAAAATGCACGACATTATCCGGGCTAGCTTCACGATTCTTGTCTTTAATCCAGAGAAATCGTGTTACGTCTCTGTCTAAATCCTGCAGGCCTACTTGTAAAAAGGCTTTCTCAACATCTGCTACTATACCTATAGGGTGCTCTCTAAATTTAATCAATAACCCAGTAAGATCTTCCAACATCAAGGGTCCGCGATACAAACATTCGTTAAGACTTCGGTTTTCGGCTGTGTGGGCTGAAGCATCATAGACTATGCGAAGATCGGGCTTATCTCGGCTTTTGACACAGTGATGTGGAAGATAGTGAACCGGATGTGTTTGTGTAGCTGAGGGATCTGGTACTATTTCTATTATCCCGCTCTGTAACTGATTTTGAATGACTTTATCATAAGCTTCTATGTCAGAGGTATCTAAACGTCTTAACAAACTATTGAGCCGGCCCCACGCTAACCCCAAATTATTAGAAAGATTTGGGGGAAATTCGGTCCAAGGCCATTGCACATGATATCGGTTGTCTTTGTACTGAACAGTTTCATTGAACTGTTTAACTGCCACTTCCTCCCTAGTGGACTTGGGAGAATCCGTAATACCTATTGATTCAAGGTCCCACAATCTTTTGACGTCATCAACTCTTAATGGAAGATCAGGCTCATTCAATTTATTGTCAAATACTGCATTTGACTGAAAATAGGTTAGCACAGTCAAATGATCTGAGTGGTCAACGCTCTCGCTAATTCTTCCCGACCACACCCAGCCAAAATCGGAATTGACTAAGAAAAGATCTTCAGTGACTAAAATCTTTTCGTTTGACATGAATGAGTGATAATAGTCGTTACCTATTAATATGTCTATTCTGTCACCACACGAACCATCGTCAGCAAATATGAGATTTTTTAGTTTACTATTGTTCCATAATTTGTCTGCGTCTTCAAAGATTGGCGTTTTTATACTGCTCGTAATATGAGGAACTATATTAGCATGTAGACGCCGTGTAACGCCAGTTCGAGTGGTGAGTTTAAAGTTCACGACAGGGCTTTCTATCTGGTGTGGTGACTTTGCACCGAACGTAAATATCGATAAGTTAATCTTTTCCGAAACAGCTAAATTTAGAGCATTGGCAGCAGACTCTGTTATGTATGACCGTTGGCTACCACAGTCAAGTAAAATTCTACATTGCCGTTGTTTCGATTCAGTTTCCGAATTATTATTACTAACGTTCACAATGCAAGTTTGTAACAGCGTGGTGTTGACTTCAGTACGAATATGTAAACTATCGGTTTTTGCCGGTTCACTTGCTTTTGGGTCTTTACTAGGGCATAATGCTCGATTATGTTTACCAAATTGATTGCAATGCCTACACTTACGCTTTGAACGGCACTTATTGGCCAGATGCCCTTCGCCAAAGCAGTTATAGCACCGGTTTCCTAATTGCAACTTTCTGTCCTTTAAATGTCTATAAGTCGTACATTCATCGTTATAATGATCTTGTCTACAGAATATACACTTAATCAATTTCTTTTTCCGTGGCTCTTCGGTCTTATCTGAGGTCTCATATGGTCGTTTCCGTGAGGGTACTTTAGACTGGTTGTTACTGAATTGCCTAGCGTTGAAGCCAGATTCACCCCTTCTAAAATTAGTAAATTTGCGCTGTTTATTGTCTCTATTCTCGTCGGATCTAACATGTAATGAACCCAATGTAAAATTGTCAGCGATTTGTTGACTGTCACTGGAAGACACGCTTCCACTATTTATATTCACTGTGTCTTTCTTTAATCGATTCGATGTTTCCCTTGCCGATATGATGTATTCTAAATACTTCCTAATATTATCGATCGATTCGTCTTCTCCCGTAACTTTCATTCTCAGTTCGTATATTAGGTCTTCTGGAAATTTTTCCATAATCATCACTCTGAGATGGTTATGATTGACATCTTCACCTAAAGAACTCAGTACCCTAAGGTGTCGTTCAATTTCGTTGAGAACCTGTCTACAGTCCTTCACTTGATTAGTCGATGCCGTTTTTATTCTATAAAGAGCTACATAATGAGCATCGATAATCGTGCCAGGTTTACCATACCTCTCTTTGAGTGTATTGACCGCTATATGGTAGTTCTTGTTAGTTGTTTCTAATCCTTCAATTGCCTGCTTTGCATCACTTTCTAGAACCGATTGAAGGTACAACAACTTGTCAACATCACTTATATTTCTGTTGTCTACATTTGATGAAAACTGGTCCCAAAATTGGTACCATTTCAAGACATCACCATCAAATTTGGCCAGCTCCATCTTAGGTAACTTACTACTGATGTTAATGTTTCTACTGTTAGCAGAAACAATTCTTTGGCTCTGATCATTCTTCTTGATTTTAACATTTATTTCCGATAGTAAATCTTCAGCCTGTATTTGAGTTACAGTGTACTGACTAATTTCGTCAACGTGGGGTTCTGATATAGTCTTACAGAAATTATGTACTTCGGAGACAAATCGCTGATTGGCACCTTTCAGTTTTGCCCCGATCAATTCTAACTCATTAAAATCTTCATTACTATCGATAGATTCTGCGAGGGCACACTGGGCTGATTTTATGTAGGATTGCAATGAGTCATAAATTATCTTTATTCGAGTTCGGATGACGGCTTCCATTTTGAATACAGTACCTACATAAGTCAAGCAAGAGCAATTTTCTAAATGTTATCTTCAATTTTAACGTCCATTAATCTAAAACAAATTAACTGTATTGTAGTACTATACTTAATCAAAATTTTAAACTCATTTACTATGCATATTATGCACTTAAGTTATCCACTGCAATCTACTAATAAAGTTGTACCTATCAGTAGCTAGATCTGTAGATATATTTAGTACAGTAAGCGGAAGGTAAACGTAAGTAACTATAAGGATTGTCAGACTGGTACCCAAGTTTTTAAATCTGAATAGCGTACAGTTATATGAAAGAACAAAATTATAATTAACTACTAAATTCCGCACAATAAACACAGTAGATGATCAAATAATTATGTTCAAACGCTTTTATAAAACAAACAACGATTAGAATGTAAAAATACTGTTACTAAGCAGTCACCGTCACTAAGCAGTATGTTATTATCTTATTTTGAACTTTATGCAAACACAGTCCTTATAATTTGGTACATAAGGATCTAAATTCTATAACGTCCTGACCCATTTCTTTATCTTGCTTCGCTTCATAACAATATCTAGAATGGTATGCGGCAAACATCTTCCGTGAGAAAAAAATACAAACTACCGCCAGTATTGGAAAAAACAACTTGATTATCTCGATAATTATATTTAAGATCCCAGCATCTCCACCATGTCGCCAAGTACATACATAACTATGTACCTAACGAAGTACTGATCTGATTTACGTCACATAATTGATCGCAGAACTGATTATATCGTAATGATATTCATGTGAATGCAGTGTTTCTACATCTGTTTACTGATATGCCTGATTTACGGTTATCTGCTGATGCTGGTAACTTGGGGTCGCCCCCCAGTGGCCTCCAACCTCCCCTACAGCCACCCCGAACCTCGCTTATAACTGATTAACTGATTGTTTCTGGTCTGGTCAATCTGAATCTGATCACTGTTCGCAAACAGACCGAACGCATCGGTAACTGATACACAATCTGATATACATATATATATCTGGTAATACATGCATGCACTGAGAAATGTATAAGCAATAAGCGCACTCACCAGATGCTGCTCCTGTGACGGTCGGTAAGCCAATGCGCACGTCCGCCCGGCGACCGGCTCACGCGCCTACCGGTTACTACGATTCTAATCTGTGGCTTACCCGCCCGACCAGTCTGCCATCTGGCGTGACGTTACCTAACTATAACTAGGTACATACATATAGCTTCGCATTCGCGACAGTTGTAGGTGCTGTAGGGGACTCGAGATAGATGTAGGCTACAATAAGCAGCCTGAACAGTCGACGTGGGCTAGCTAATTCTGGCCCCCCAACGCCCACAGATACCTGGACGTGTCGCTGCTGCGCTCGTGGCGGTTCGGGCTGCTGTGCGCGTCGGTGGCGCTCATGTCGTGCGGCTCCCCGTACGCGCTCTACTACCTGCCGGCCTACACCGTGGCCGCCGGGTACAGCAAGGCGCACGCCGGTGAGCGAGCCCGCCATCATCATCATCAACATCATCATCATCATCATCATCATCATCATCATCATCAACATCAACATCAACATCAACATCAACATCAACATCAACATCAACATCAACATCAACATCAATTCAACATCAACATCAACATCAACATCAACATCATTATCATCATCATCATCATCATCATCATAAACATCATCGTCACCATCATCATCAACATAGGCCTCCCCCTTAGACCACCACACCGAACGACAATTTGCCACTTGCATCCACCGGTCGCCTGCGACTCTTTTGAAGTCGTCGGCAGCACCGCGGCTCGGCTCGAGTTTTCTCTTCTCCCTCTTACTCTATCTTACCTTGTCCTGCAACTGTCTCGACCAATCCTAGCGCGTCCCGTTGTCTCTCTTGACCAATCTTAGCTTGTCCTTTATTCTCCTTTTTCCCTCTTGACCTATCCTAGTTCGTCTAGTCTCCCTTCACCCGCTTGACATTTTTTTTTTATAAAACGAATCCTGACACTAGGATTTCTCCTGTATTTGTGGGTATCGTTTACAGAAATATAATTTCACATACACATCACACCCAGACCAGAAACTGTGATCACAATACAACATGTAACAGAATATCTAGTGTGTGATCATACAAATATTTGTTCCGGGCGAGAATCGAACCCGCGTCACCAAGCGCAGCAGTCCTTCGCGTCGTCATCAATTTATCAAAACTTATCCTGCCATTGTCTCGAAGTATCCTTACTTGTCCTGACTTGTCCCTTTGCCTCTTTGACTTATCCTAACTTATCCTGACTTGTCCCTTGCCTCCCTTGACCTATCTTAGCTTGTCCCTAATCATCCCTTGTTCTACGTGACCTCTTCTATCGTGCTCTGAGTTATCCCTATCGTTCTAAACCGTATTTTCATTGTTAGTATATATCAAAAACTAAACCGTTAACGGTGTGGTTGTTGCAGGTCGCCTGGTCGCCATCAGCGCAGTGCTGGACCTGATCGGGCGCCTGGGGCTGGGGTGGCTCTGCGACCTGCACCTGTTCTGCAGACGGAAGGCTTACATCATCAGCATACTAGTAAACTATCTATCCTAATACTAGCAGACACGGCCACGCGTTGCTATGGTTTTTGTTATTGCGACTATAAATTGAGATGTAAGCTATTCTATCTTTCAAGTTAGATCAAACTGCACACGGCGTGCAAATTTTAGTAAAATCGGTTAAGTAGTTTAGGAGTCCATCGCGGAGAAACGACGTGATGCGTAATTTATTTTAAATTAAGATTTTATAGAGGAAAGATATTTTAATTGTTTGTTTACATTGAATAGGCTCCGAAATTACTCAACCGATTTGAACAATTCTTTCACTGTTGGGAAGCTACTAGACTACCTTTTTAAGATTCCGTATTCAAAGAGTAAAACCCTATTACTAAGGCTCCGCTGGGAGTTTTGGCGGGAATCCGATAGTGAGACGTTGTTGGTTTTGTATTATTTTCTCAAACTTGTGTTTCTTCGAGTGTTAATGTGTAATATTGGTGGAATATTAATCATTAAGTGTTCGTTAACGTGCACGAGTGTGGGCGAATGATATAAACTCAAAAAACGTGTCATTTCGCATTTTTTCCAAAACTCCCAGGAAGTTTCAGTAAAGCATCCACTACTTTACTGAATCGTGACTTTGACGATGTAAATAATTGACTTGACTACTTGACCACGATTGCTATATTGCTGTGATTTTATTAATGTGAACTTAAGAAATACCCAAATAACAAAATACTTGACACTGGCTATATGCACAAACCGTGCGAAGCCATTACTAAAACAAAAAAAAAAAGGCTCCGCTGTGTCCGTCCATCTGTCTGTCTGTCTGCTCATACGTCTGTCACCAGGCTGTATCTCATGAGCCGTGATAGTTAAACAGTTGAAATTTCACAGATGATGTATTTCTGTTGCCGCTATAACAAGAAGTACCTACTAAAAACATAATAAAATATGAGGGCTCCCATACAACAAAATGTGATTTTTTTGCCGTTTTTATAGATAATGGTACGGAACCCTACGTGCGCGAGTCCGACTCGCACTTGACCGGTTTTGTTTTTTGAGGGGGTGAAATTTCTTCCCACTATGCCATTAAGGGAGTGGCGAAAAGTTTCATGTAATTCTGACGTCTGCAGGTTGCCGGCATCGCCGTGCTCTCTCTGCCCAGCCTGACGTCGTGGTGGGCACTAGCCGTCGCTTCGGGTGAGTTACTGACACATTTCACCCTTTAAGGGGTAGAGTTTAGGATTAACAGTACCCTTTTTTACTCGACTTTTGACTCGTTTTTTTCAGGTGCCTACGGGCTGTGCCTAGGGTGCTGGTTTCTGCTGGTGCCTGTGCTACTAGCGGACGCCTTCGGCACGGCTCGCATCGCTTCCTCCTACGGCCTGGTTCGAATGTTCCAGAGCCTGGCCGCTGTCTCCGTGCCCCCCACCGCCGGTCAGTGTACCCAGATTCTTAATGCTCCTTAGTAACGAAAAAAACAAGTGGTGGTAGCGTAGCCTGTCCATGAGACTGCCATTTTGAAGCGATGCTGGTTCCGTTTTTGGATCAACTGAGCTCTTGCTTCCGAAGCTACTGCCCGCGAGTAGGACATCTGTCCCGAACCCCTAGAGGGGGTTTTTTTTTAAATATTATATAACATTATAACCATCGACGTGAGGCGTCAATGCCATTTTTTTGTCAATTTTTACATTTTTTATTCTCTTTCAGATGTATTTACTCGCTGTCACATGCAATGCTTAAAATTAAGGGTTCTTAAACTAAACTAATCGTAAGTCCGCCGCATTTTACCCCTATTGAACCCCTAGAGGGGTTCTCCGGCCCGTGCTAGGCTCAGCATGTTCACCACCTCCGACCACATCGTCACTTAAGACCAGGTGAGATAGTGGTCAAATGGGAGCATAAAAACACCTAACGTGTTACCACAAAAGTTTAAACCAGAGTTAAACAGATGTTTCTAAAATTTCGTTCCACAAAATCGACGTCTAACACTCGCGTTTTCTTACTGAATCCGGGCATTCGTAATTATTTTACTTGTAGATTTGTTATTGAGTTTGAAAAAGCGAGGGTTAGAAGACCGGGCCTTACCACAAAAGATTTTAAACCAGAGTTGAACAGATGTGTCTAAATATTTTCTCCACAAATCAACGTCTAACCCTCGGTTTGTCTAACTCAATAACAGATTCACAAGTACAATAATTAGGAATGCCAGTAGGTACTGAGTAAGAAAACGCGAGTAACACACGACGATTTTGTGGATCGAAATTTTAGAAACATCTGTTTAGGTCTGGTCTAATATTATATGATAAGACCGCTATTGTAGCGGTGGTAGTCTAGTGGGCGAACGTCCGCCTTCGAAAACGGAGGTGGCGAGTTCAAATCCCAGTGCGGGCACGTACCGAAGTGTTTCTTGTTACACATATTGTACGTAATTATCACTGGCTTTTCGGTGAAGGAAAACATCGTGAGGAAACCAACATGCCCGAGAATTATTTCGGAGGCATGTTATCCACCAACCCGGACTAGGCCCCCGTGGTGGATTGTGGCCTAACCCTCCTCACCATAGCGAGGGGAGGCCATTGCCCAGCAGTGGGACAGTTACAGGCTGAATTATTATTAAGAACGCTATTTATAGTTGTCGCGGGAGTGGTTTTACGTATTAACTACCTGACCCGACAGACGTTGTCCTGTCATCGCCTCTATGGGGAAAAAAGCTTCCTCTCCTTCTATATCTATCTCTTTCCCTCGCACTCTATCTCTCTTCCTCTCCCTCTCCCTCTCTCCCTGCCCCAGCTGTTAAACTGAGTGACAGCTGTCAACTGTACAACCCGATTTTATCAGATATATAATTCCCAGTTTCAAATTTTTCCCGTGATAACGGGTTAAATAGTATCCTATATCCTTCTCGTGGTTCTCAGCTACCTTCCTACCAATTGTCAGCGAAATCGGTTCAGCCGTTCTTGATTTATAAAGAGTGTAACTAACACGACTTTCTTTTATTAATATAAGATTTCTTTCACAGGTTACATTCGTGACGTGACCGGCGGCTACGCGTGGTGCTTCTACGGCATGGGCTCGTGCATGGTGCTGGGGTCCATCCCCGTCATCATATTCCATGTGTGCACAAAGGACGAGGACCGAGAGTCATCCGTCGATTGAACGAGCGACAGTCGACCTTGATAAGTTATTCGGAGCTGAACATTGATAAGGGATCCATATTGGCATAAAATCTAAAATCATAATTTAAATTGGCATATAGTTTTGCGGCATACTCATCACTACGCATAACGGTTATACCGCAGAAAGGCTTTGTCATAAATTTGTTCGACATAACAACTGTTAGCATAACGTTCTACTGCCCTTAAATTGCTATGCATACATTTTATACGATACGCATAATGATCATAAAGCATCACGATTACTAGCATACCGATCTACTCTCCTAAATTGATTGCGCATGATTATCATTTATTACTTCGTTGTTTTCTCGCAGTTCAAACCTAACCTAACCTACATTATGACAATACTGATATTATGTGTTATAGATTTTAGGTCAAATTATCTTTAGCCGTACTAATATTATGACTATACCACATTTATACCCACAAAAGGTATGCTGAAAGGCATTAGAGTAAGTAATAATTATGTCTTCAAGCAAGTATGCTAATGACTATGACAATATATGATTATGCCAAAAAACGTTATGCCGAACGTTGTATGCCAATCAATATTAGGACTTTTAAAATTATGCGAGAAAAAGGGCACCCGTTGCTAAGATGCGGCTTGACTTGATCGTGACAAGATATGCCTTTTTTGGTCATAACCTGTGTGCCTAGTGCGAGTTTTGACAATTTATTTACGCGCTCGGTCCGTTTGGCGTAAACTTGAAATTGCATGGAATAAGAGCAGCGCCATCTAGCGTCAGTGAATCAGTCACTAGATGGCGCTGCTATTATTCCATACAATTTCAAGTTTACGCCAAACGGACCGAGCGTGTAAATAAATTGACAAAACTCGCACTAGCCACACTGTAGTGTGAGTTTTTGTTGTTAGAAACGTAACTTTGGCGTTTGCGTATTTTAATGAAGGTGTCTATGTGAACTTGAACAGCGTTTATGAACGAAAAATCTTCATATAAAAGGCTAGTTGACGCGTACTATGTCGAGCTAGTAAGAACTCATACGCGGGGTCTTCGTGATCGCGTTCAAATATGCCTTCACTGGCAAGATATGCCACTTCCCGGCCATGACCTGTCTTTTCGCAATCATAATAAAATATCGCCATTCTTTGATCATTATAATTATATTATGGTCATGATTTTTACTGGCCATGTTTTTTTATATTAAAACGTATTCCCATGATTTCTCCTGTCGTGGGTACCGACATATAATTAACATACCTACACATTACGTACCTAGTTGTTAACGAGTGCTTTTCCATAATGATAACGAGTTATGCCTTTCCTTGGTTATAATAATGTATATTCTTATACCGAGTACAAAATTAGTTATGGCATTTCGTATTTCGTAATCAAGAGGTATTTTGTCGTTTTTTTACATAACAAGATTTATGATATAATGCATTTTTTTTATTTGAATATACTAAAAATAGTATTTAGGTTAGGTACCTACTTACTATGTTAAATAAAGACGAAATGTATATTGGAAATACATATTTTATAATAGTTAGTAATTGAAAGATAGATTTTTTTTGGAATACCAATTAGTGACAATACCAATCAATATGTTTAAACAGAGAATCCGTAGCTTCATAAAATAAAGGTGGATTCAGTATACAAACAAGAAGGTAGGTATACTTCACAATAACAATCAATTCATAGTTTTATATTAAAAAAAAACTAACTAATTGATGTGTTCAATTAAGTGCAGGTATTTATTCCTCTTTGGAGTTGTAAATGATCAGATAGTAAAATTTATATAAAGATTTTTGTGTCGGTAAATATACATTTTATACATCTGATCAGCGTCGTGTCTAGTAGAAGAATGTTTATTTATTTATTTATTTATTTATTTCTCAAAACTTACAGCTATCCTTACAGCTATATCCTTATCCTATGCGATAGTGTAGCAACTTTAACAACATATATATATAATCTAAATAGAACCTTATTTATAACACAATACCCATAAGGCTACTTTTGTGAATTCACACAGAGTACAACCAAACAAGTCCCTCTCTATTGCAATCCTGTTAATATTGCGTAGAGCACGCGTAAGGGGCGCCTCTCGCAGGAGGTTGGTCCTCCCACGCGGCACTGCCACCAGTTGTGGCCGCCGTCGCCGCCAGACATACCGATCGGGGACGCACAACCATATTTGTGCCAGCACATCAGCATCGTGCAACTTACCTCTCAACACTTTAAAAATATACGAAATGAGCGCGAGCTCTCTCCTGACCCTTAGTTCATTGTAACCGACCATGCCTAGAACAAATAGGGTAGGGTACATTAAAGGATAGAAAGGATATACTCCATACTTCTTCAAATATAAGTACCTCATGAACTTATTTTGTATCCTTTCTACCATCAGAACGTACTTTGTCTCATGAGGGGACCAAATTACTCCATTGTATTCCAATTGACTCCTAACAAGGGCGCTGTATAAGGCAGAAATCGCATCAATATTTGTAAAGCCGTTAGCCATGCGCAGGATAAACCCCAAATTTCTATAGGCTTTTTTGCAAACGTTTATAATATGATCCCGAAATATTAGTTCTGTGTTAAGAGTTACCCCGAGATCTTTCACTTCATTTACTCGAACTAGTGGTATCTCGTCGATGTAATAAGTATGCAGTACCGGGTTACGAGAACGACTGAAAGTAATCGTCATGCACTTGGACGCGTTGAACTGCAGCCGATTTTCCTTGCTCCACGCAACAACTCTGTCTATATCTCTCTGGAGACGTTGGCAGTCGCTCCCACTCTTTATCGCAAGCGTTAACTTTAGGTCATCTGCAAACAACAGGCATTTGGCATCCTGGACCACCTTCGGTAAATCATTTATCATTAATAAAAACTCCAATGGTCCCAAATTGCTGCCCTGACTGACTCCCGACCTAGTAAAATACAATTGTGACCTGCTTCCTGAGTATTCCACGTATTGTTGTCTGTCAGTCATGTAATTGGCGAAAAATTTTAAAAGATGCGGAGTACACCCAATTCCGGCTAACTTTTTGAGCAACACTTCATTGTCAACCAAATCAAACGCTTTTTTGAAATCAAAATAAGCACTATCTGATTGCCCCCCACTGTCTACTATCGGAATTAGATCCGTCACGTGACTCAGTAGATTACTTGTAGTACTTCTTCCCGGTCGAAACCCGTGCTGAGCGTCTGAGAGCTGCGATTGCACCTGAATCGCTACTAGCTTTTGTATAATTGACTCAAAAACTTTTGCCACGGAAGAAAGCACTGCGATTGGCCTATACTCGTCTACTTTTGTATGCGATCTTCCCTTTGGAACTGGTACGACCCTTGTTACCTTCCACCTATCGGGAAACTCTGCCGATTGAAGGCAGAGGTTATATACGTGCAGAAGAGGTTCAGCTAGTACCAGACGACAATCCTTTAAGATGTAAGGCGGTATGCCATCTGGGCCAGCGGACTTCTTCGGCTTGAGTTGCCTGAGAGCGCGATGGACATCGTCTAACTGTAACCCGTCTAGGTGCACGCGTGCCGCTCCGTTCTCACCGCCCGCGGCCGTTATCGCTGCGCTCACGTCTAATGTTGCTCGCTTGTCACTGTACACAGAGTGAAAATATTTAGCAAACTCCCTAGCAGCTTGTTCACTACCTATAACCTTTCCGTCCATCAGCAACTTCTGAGGCCTTCTGTTACCTCTTTTAGAATTAGCATAATTCCAAAAGGACTTAGGGTCGCTTTGTAGTTGATTTTGAACATTGAGCTTATATTGTGTCTCCGCATGTGAGATTGCATGTTTTACTTTAGACCTACAATCTGAGAACGCTTTGTAGTCAATTTCCGACCTACTGGTTTTATACTTCTTGTGGAGGGAAGCCTTTAATTTTAAATCTCGAATTAAATCTGTCGTATACCACTCAGGGTAAACATACTTAGCGCTTATACGGCAATGGGTTTTTCTTGGAACACAACTATTTATAATTGAGTTTAATTCACTATACAAAAAATTCAAACTCGTCTCTAAATCTAATTTGTAAATTGGAGTCCAGTCTATATTAAATACTGACGCGTATAGCAACATAAAATTAGCTTTATAAAAATTTCTATCTGGATTACAAGGCGACTGGCTGTTAGCCTCAGATGTCGCCGCACCTGCACAGTCGCAGGGGAGCGGACGCCACCGGGGCAGTCTCACCGATACCTCAAGCGGTGGGTGGTACGGATCAACATTCACGAGCGGTGCCTCCGCAGCGCACACACTCACACTACCGCACTCCGCAAACGTGCTCAAAACCAAGTCCAACTGCCTATCATTACAATTACCTATGGTGTTACTCTGTGTGAACCCACAATAAGCTTGGAAATATTCGAAATAGTTACATATATCAGAAGAGCAAGAATACAAATTAAAATCACCTATTACAATTACATCGCTATAGCATTTACAGTATTCTTCAATTATTCTAAACAATAGCATATATTCATTTTCTACGCTGTTAGGTGGAATATAGACAACGCATAATAAACATAAAAATCTACTCGTATTACGTAGATAAACGGAGCCACAAACCAGTTCGAACATATGATTGTCAATGTTTACATCCACCGGTACCGGTATACGTCGCAACTCGAAGCGCGGTGTGGCCACTAAACACGCGCCACCCTGTTTACGGCCATCCATTCGATCACATCGGATAATTTCGTATCCTGGCGGAATTAATTCTGCGTCGTGGATTGACTCGTTGCATCCTGTTTCTGTAATGGCGAATAAATCCGCACTGGAAGATGCAATACTTTGACAAAAGTCTTCAGTTTTGGTTCGTAGTCCTCTGACGTTTTGATAGACTATAAAAAAGCTAGAGTTATGTAGGTTTTTTTGTGTGATTGGGTGTTCTCCGAAACCATACCCACTCACAGAACTCAATATTAACAGCCCAGTTTTTAGGTTCACATAATATATCATATTTACTTTCAGGAACACCTATTATGAAAGAAGCATAGTCCCTTTCCACCTTATGATTGATTTTTTCCACTTTTACTGGTATCCCATCTCCACAAATTTTCTGTACATACTTTTCTAAATTTTCTACTGTAGTTTCCTTCCGAAGACGCCAGACATGTAAATACTTCTTACGTTCCAGTCCTTTTATTTCTATAGCACTCGTGCAGTCTCCACGCTTCACTTCACTTGTAGGGTATCTTTTCTTTTTCCTATCTATGATAGTCCAATTTTCTTCAGTATCTTGTACGTTTTCCTTCTGTATAATTTCATCCAGAGCTACAGTATTTTTTGGATAAATTATGTTTTCAGTCGTAACCATGGTCACAGTCACGGGTTCCGTGGCCTTACCCTGCTTTGATGGGCTAGCTACCTGATTTAATAGACTTCTAGGAGTTTCATCAGTCGCATACACGCTGGGAACAGTAGAAGCAGATTTTTTTAAATATGGTACCGGTTGCACAACTTCTGGTTTCGGAGCCCCACACTGTCTTGCTAATCTCTCTACCCGCTTTTGACTTTTGACTATTTCAACGATACTTGAAGTCTTTTCCGTCTCATTTTTATCAGGCATAGGCAATGAGCTATTTGCGATACCTGCCGCTTCCAGTTGCAGCTTGTCCTCCCTTAAAAGTTTGATTTCCGCCTCTAGCAAATCAATCTTTGTGGTCTTTTCTTGGACTACCGTCATTATATTCTTACGAAGTTCTCGCAACTCAGTTTCGGTGCTATTGTATCTACTCAATAGCAACGAATATTCCTTTGCTTGCACATCTAGACGATTATTCATCTCTGAACGAAATTCTTGAAGCTCTTGCAACATCTTACACTCGTTGTCCATAATAATGGAAAAATCATTCTGGATCAGATTACCGCGCTCAGCGTTGACATGGCTGATAGGAGTGAATGTTTTATTCAACATCATAGATCCTCGGACTGGAGTGTTGGAATTATCCGTCTTGGGTATTGTACGTACGCATTCTGGACAAGCCCAATTCCTCTTGTATTCCTGCGTGAAAGCATCGAACTTCTCCGCGGTCAAATTCAGACACTTAAGATGAAATAACTTCTTACATCTTTCATCAGAACACTCCATAAACAATATATCATAAATCACTGAATTGCAGCCGTTACATTTCGTACCCATGATTAAAATCGTTAAAATCACGTAAACACGTCCGCTCGCTGCAACGGATGCAACGAATTTTGGGATGTTATTTGGGAACGATGCGCAATTGTGTTTAACGCCATCTATTATCCGATGTACAGCACTAAAGCTTGGCTCCTCCAATGGCGGTTCCGAAATTTAGCGGTCGCTATATGGCTTACACGTGCGACCGTTTAACAGCCGAAATTAATATTGTATCTCCTATCCAAGATTGAAATCGATCTTGTATTGCTGCCTATCGTTCGATCGATTTCCAATCTGCGTGCCTTTATAAAGCAATCCAAGGATCGGTTATTGGCACGTTTGACCCAAAAATGGATTGTAATATCAATCCCAGATAGCAAAATTTGGATTGGATTGATTATTAATTTCGGCTGTAAGTCAGTCCTCGCCCACAGGGTACAGGGGCGGGGGGTGTGATATCACGGGGGTTGCGGAAGTGCGGGCTGCAGGCGATCACAGATTACTAAACAGTTATTTCGTCCTCGATCCCCTTTGACATCCTACCCCCACCACCCTGTACCCCACGGGCGAGAACTGAGTTAAATTAGGATTAATTCAATCAGATCGAGGCAATGAAAACCCTAAATGTTTATATTAGGTTTCTACCTAAATATTAAATACTAGCTGCGCCCCGCGGTTTCATCCGCATTTGGATAATATACCTACTATTATATATATCTTTATGAATTGTAGTCTATGTGTTATTCTGATTATTGTGAAGATTCATCAAAATCCATTCAGTAGTTTTGCGTGAAGGAGTAACAAACACCCATCCATACTTACAAACTTTCGCGTTTATAATATTAGTAGGATTTATATTAGGTTTTTCATTGCCTCGATCTGATTGAATTATTTATAAAAAAAGATAATAAAAAGTAACAAATATATAATTGTTATAAGTAATAACTAAGTAGGTAGGAACAAAAAGTCAAGACAAGCATTAATAAAATCATGATTTTATTTATTAAAAATATTAATTAGGTACTCATAATATTATAGAAACGCATAGGTGATCAACTAAAATAATTCATAGTCAAATGAAATAAAAAAAGAAGGATTTATGCATTATCTATGTTGGTTTTATATAAAATATACTTATGTAGTGACCTTTGGTGGGCGTGGTATCGTGAAGAGGTATTTTTAAAGCTCCGCCACTCATGCAGCGTTGTCTTTGGCACAGGTTGTGCCTTTACAAACATAAAATATAATTACGAGAAAAAAATTAAAAAAAATGTTTCAACCACAGATAGTTAACCATAAGTTGTCCCCTGACTTGGGCAAGTTAACTTCACGGCAGGGGACGTCTTACGGTAACAATCTGTAGATTGGTAGATATCTAAAATGCCGCTGTCGTACTTTTCGAGCATGATATGAAGAGTTTACAAAAACACATTTTCAGGTTCAAATTCTAAATTTACGAGTTAGTTTTAAAAAAATATCTTCTATGTACAGACACGACTCAGTTAATTTTATAACAGTAGGTAGGTACCTATAGGTAGGTAGACATCTACGCAAGATTTTTATACAAAAAAAGTGTGTGCGTGTAATCTTTACGCGCGATTGAAGTAAAACTTTTTTGGCTAACTACACAGACTATAGTAAGCGTTACTTCCGTCAGAAAAAAAAACAGAGTTACTCCCTAGTCGCGCCTAAAGAAGTTTTACTTAAAAAAAAAAATAACTGCAAAAAGCGACAAATAAGTTCTTATAATATATCTGTAGTATCTATACTATCAATGTTTGTATAGGTATTGCAGGTTAGTATAAGATAATCCTTCTACCTCCCTCCTGCCATCTTTACTTACATTTATAGATACTAGACAGATGTTTATGAGCTTGTTTGTCGCTTTTTGCAGTTGGGATTTTTCGTTTAATTAAATAATTTATTTCATTTCACACTTTTTTGTTAAGATATTAGTTCTATTCAAGAAATAGGTGTTAATTTAGTTAATTTTTTAGCCTATGTGACTTTAATAACTGAGACGAGTCGGAACATCTCACATGTTGAAATCCATCACAATGTTAAGGCTGTAGAGCGTGCAAAAACTTAAAAAAAAACTATTTTATTTTACGGGTAACATCATATAAAAATATACCCGTAACACTCACACAAATGAGACGAATCTAACGATACCTCATATTGTTATGTTGAAATCCATCAAGTAGTTTACACTGTAGAGTGGCACAAAGAATTAGATAGACGTACAATACATAGATACGCTCGAAAACATAACCCTCCTTTGGCATTTGGGTAAGAATTTAAAGCCTGCGTGATTTATTGCTGAACAACGTCTTTTAAGAAACTATTAACAAAACAGATTTGTTTTACGATCAGAAAACTAAAATAAACAGGTAAAAACTTACATTAGACAAACTTAATTATAATCATAAGTGGGTATTAATGAGATAATAATTGTGTAATTTACCTATATATTTGTGTAAGAAATAAGACTTGCATTAAAAGTAAGTGTTTAATTTTAAATTAACCTTAAGAGCTAAACGTATTCCGTCTCACCACAAAATATTTAAACCAGAGTTGAACAGATGAGTTTAAATATTTACTCCACAAATCGCCGTCTAACCATCGTTTTTTCTAGCTCAATAAAAATTAACAAGTAAAATAATAAGGAATGCCAGGATTGAGTAAGAAAACGCGAATGATAGACGTCGATTTTGTCGAACGAAATTTTAGAAACCTCTGTTTAACTCTGGTCTAAACATTTGTGGTGCGACCGATTGTGTACGTACCTACTTAGCTAAACTGTATCAAATCTTGTAATTTAGTGTCATACGTTTATAAATGTAATAAACTGAAAATGTAATAATATATAAGTACCTAGTTTCATTTACATAATATTCCGAATATTAACCTATCTACTTGTTTGTTTTCGTTATGGCTTCGCACGGTTTGTGCATATAGCCAGTGTCAAGTATTTTATCTATCTACTTGATTAAGGTACTCTAAGGGGCCTCTCCATTGAAATACATAATACAATACTTAAAGCCCCATTTAGATTCAGCCCCTACCACTGCTCCTGCCACTGTCTTATTTCGATAATGATTTGAACATATGGACCAAAGCGAAAAAGAAAAAACCTTAAGAATATAACTACACCGAGTTTGGTAATGAAATAATTGCACGAACAGATTATACCAAAGCGAAAAAGAAAAAAACCTTAAGAATATAACTAGACCGAGTTTGGTAATGAAATAATTGCACGAACAGATTATATTTTTGGGTCTTGGTGATTCGAAATAGTTTTTAGGTCAAAAAAATTACAGCATTTCTCACATCCCGGACCACAAATTCAGAATACTTGTTACAGCAACGCTAAACACCAGCAGGGCAGTCGATGCGGATCGCGGCCTCGTTGTACTCGCGATAGTAGAACTGTATATAGTTGAAGTAACCGAGGCTCTCGTCGATGTCGGATATCAGCGGAGTGCTGTCGCCCTCCTTGCCGAACTGCAGAGTGCCTGAATAATAGATAGTGTGCTATTAGAGCAATGGAATTCTCTACTCTAATTTCTTTCTCCTATTAAACCCTACTTCTCTGAAACTAGAGCGCCTAGAGACGTGTCTGTAAAGACAATCTAAGAAGAGATGCAACTTACCGTTGTCTATTCTGATGTAGAAGAAGGTGAAGTCATTTGTGGAGAGAATGCCGGGAGCGGGGAAGTTTTGCCTAGAGTATGCACCATCGATAGACGTTACGAACTCCGTGACTTGTTCACTATCAACACGCATTCCAACACCTGTAGCAAAAAACATAGCAAACACTATAAATAAACACGCATTGTTCCAACCGAATTCTACATAATGCAATTATTTGTTTAAGCAGTAATAGTCTGAGGCCTGCAAGCAAACGGTTCTTATCCCGGTGCAGGCACGTACAACTGTGTTTCTTGCTAAACCATACGTACTAGCACGTTATTATCATTCGCTTTTCAGTGGGGGGAAACATCGTTGAAAAATTCCCGAGGACTGTTTCTGAGGTAGGTATATAACCCACCGATCCGGACCGGGCCCCCGTGGTGGATTACAGCCTGATCCTCCTGACGAAAGCGAAGCGCGACCCGCGCCCAGCAGTGGGCGGATGTGGGTTGTGACATTGAGTGAGTGTAATCATTGTTTTAGTTCTAGGAAATAGTGTTATAAAGCATAGGAAGTTAGGTACATACCTAAGTAATATACTACAAAATTCATGTCCGTCTCGCGTCTTTGATCCCTCAGCTGGAAGCCCACTTCTCCGTCCGCCTTCGCGGCGAAACGCATCTCGAAGTGCGCGAGGAGTCCCTCGGAGTCCCTCCGCAGCGCGGCGTGCTCGAATGTGCCGCTCTGTAGCGGGTAGGCCTGAGAGGTGGGAGTGCTCGGGTTCAGGAACAGCTCCTTACAAGGCACCTCTGAAACAAATTCGCGCTTTAGTGTACATTTTTTCACGAGATTTGGAAAAAAAAAATATGTTATCTCCATATTAGGTGCCTACTCTGGCGTACTGCTACCTAATAGTGGTTTAATTTTGTGGTTTATTATCTACCGACTCGTACCTGCTTCGCACGGGTGGGCAATTGGGCATTTATTTATATCAAACACTAGAAGCACCTCGCGGTTTCACCCGCGTTAACTACTATCCCGCGGGAACCATTATTTTTTACGGGATAAAAAGTATCCTATGTGTACCGGGGATAGCATAGCTTCCCAACAGTGAAAGAATGTTTCAAATCGGTTCAGTACTTTCGGAGTCTATTGATTACAACCAAACAAACAAAGTTTTCCTCTTTATAATATTAGCGTAGACTAGCAGACACGGCCGCGCGTTGCTGTGGCTAAGGTTTTTGTTATTGCGACTATACATTGAGATGTAAGCTACCCTACCTTTTAAGTTAGATCAAACTGCACACGGTGCGCAAATTTGATTAAAATCGGTTAACTAGTTTAGGAGTCCATCGCGGACAAAAAAACGGACGAAAATGTATAAATAAAGTATCCGGTAGATTTATGAGATGCTGCACCTACACCACCGACCATACTTTGCACAAATGTTTTTCTGTCCATCCATGGTTTGTCTCGAAGAAATCCGTTACTGAACACTCAATAATTAATAAATGCTGCCAGTATTACATATAAATAATCACCCGAAGAAACAAATACAACATCAACAACTTCCCCGCAACTTTCAACTTTTTTACGTATTTCTGCCACACTCCAAAACACAAGTTTGAGAAACAATACAATCTCAACAACAAAGACGTTTTCGGATCCTCGCCGAAACTCCATATGAATTATTCTTTTCAAAATTTCCGCGCACTGTTTGCTTACGGGTTCAGTTTACCGATTAAAATATAAATAACGTCAACTCATCCCGCGGACACAATTTGGAGCGTGCTCAGTTGACGTAAGAGCCGGAAATAACCACGTACCTAGTCAAAGAGAGTTGTCGTGTTACTCGAGGAACTTTGAAAGAGGCATCATGCATCTAGGCCTTAGGGAGATAACAAGTAACGTTACGTTATGTTACTTACGAGCTGTTACTGCTGTCGAGGTCTCGAGCACTTCTGTATTCATATTATAATTGGACAATCTTTGTATAATTTTGTTTTCTAATAACTGGTTTGATGCATCTAAAGACTCATTCAATGCTTGCGTCATTTTCTTTTCCAAATTCTTGTATGTTTGCGTGATTTTTTCTTCCATGTTCTTATTAGACATGGTTAAGGAATTATTAATTTTTTCTTCCAAATTTATGATAGTTGCATCAAATCGTTTTGTCATATTATTAGTTAACAAACTCACTCTGTTGTCAACAAACACTAGAATTTGGTTTAAAAGGAACATTTCGAAGGGACTCTGATAAATTTTTTCTTTGACTTCTGCAGTTTCGTTCACTTTTGACTCTTGAACGTTTATAACTCCCACCACAATACTAATTAAACTGAATTTTAATAGCAAAAAGCGCAACGCTGCCATGTTTGCACGAGTCCCTGCCTTGTTTCACTATAACTACAACATGCCGTCTCTTCATTATATACGCTCGTAGTTATCATATTAAATTTACAAATGAACTTAATAACCTACAGTTTGATAGGCCTTCTCATTTTACTCGACAATGGCAAATTCACAGGCATTGATCATTTATAATAACAGCTCAAAACAGTAAGTGTTTAGTAAACTTATGTTTGTAATAAAAGTTGTAAGCAAGCCTTGAATGAGACGCAGCTCAAAGACCGTTGCTAGCACCCCGATGATAGGGGTTGGCGACACATTTTCTACTCGAGCGTGGTAGTTAAATTAAACCCTACCACTACAACCTATTGTATCTCCTATCCAAGATTGAAATCGATCTTCGATTGCTGCCTATCGTTCTTTCGATCTCCAAACTGCGTGCCTTTATAAACCAATCCACGGATCGGTTATTGGCACGTTTTGTTGGATTATTGTATTTTGATTTGCAAAAATTAATCTTTATTGTATTACGAACTCATTGATTTATTACTTGAGACTAAAGCGCCACCTATAGTTTGTTATTTGGTTGCCAAGTACTACTGTCCGACATCTTCCTTGTGTGAAAATTATAAAGAAGAATATAATTTATTTATGCACAAATACAGTGTTTAAATTGTATTTAAACCCCAATTTCCAATAGGTTATGGGCCCAGTGTACGTGTCTGATAATTTACTGCGTTAAAACTCGTGAATTTGGAATTTGCTGAAAAATGGAAAATTTGAAACTGAAGAGAAACATCAAGCCATTCGATGGTGAGAAGTATAGTGTCTGGAAATTCAGAATCCGGGCATTATTGAGTGAAATGGATGTGGTAAGAGTTATTGACGAAGACCCAATGATAGAGAGTAGCGAGTGGGTGAAAAATAATCGGATTGCGAAAAGTGTCATGGTTGAATATTTATCGGATTCATATCTTGGTTTTGCGAAGGAAGACATTACGGCGAAGGATATTGTGAAAAGTTTGGATGCGCTCTATGAACGAAAAAGTATTGCAACTCAGTTGGCATTGAGAAAGAAATTATTGTCGTTGAAATTGCAAGGTGACGTGCTACTAATCAAACATTTTTCAATTTTTGATGACATTGTCACGGAACTGCTCGCAGCTGGAGCCAAACTGGAGGAAACTGATAAAGTTGCTCATTTATTACTTACGTTACCCGCAACCTATAATGGAGTTATAACGGCGATTGAAACTTTGTCGGAAGATAATTTGACGCTAGCATTTGTAAAAACGAGACTTCTGGATCATGAAGTGAAGTTGAGAACTGAATCCAATGATACAAGTGCTAAAGTATTACATGTTGAGAGTAACAACATTACACCGAAGAAAATTAAATTCGACAATTCGAAACCATTCAATAAAAACTACCATGAAAATAGAGAAGCAAACAATAACTTGCAATATATAAAATGTTATCATTGTGGGCGTAAAGGGCATAATAAAAATGACTGCTACTATTATAAGAGAGTTAATACTCGGTCGACTGCAAATTACAGAGAATATTAATATGAAAATAATATGTATTTGTGATTCGGAAGCATCGGATCACATAAACAGAGAAGAGTCTTTTGTTATTAATTTACTTATAACCCAAAATATTAATTACATAATATACTAATCACGTGGAATTTGTTTCAGCTACCAAAAGTGAACAATCCAAGTTGCCAGCAACATTTCGGTCCGAGACGGCGTTGGGAGACGGTGCTGTTCTGCTTGTGGTTTCGTACAATTTATTTACCCGTTTCAAAATGTAACGAGCTGGATTCATCGTCATCTTTGTTCAAGGGTGCCGAGTGTGTATAGGCATTAGGCATAGTAAAACAATTTTGCGAGGTAAGCCTACAAACAACTTAGTTGTTGTAGATTTTATGGTATCTGTGATACATAATATGATTGATTATTGTATAAATCGGATATAACTTCTACACCAAAATACTTGGTCGGAAAGTGATATGAAATTAAATTTAAAGATAGCTAGTTTTGTGGAGAATATTCATCTGAAATTGAAAGCTATTTTGTATCGACAACGAAATCACTAATCGTTTGACAGTTATGAAATCATGGAAGGGTGGTACAAACAGTTATAAAGTTTGGAACCCTGATGCGAAATTGTAGTGTTATAACGGATGAGGAGTCCGGGTAGTCAGTCCGGGCTTGCATTGTAACCTGAAGAGAATAGTATAAATTCTCGTAATATAAATCAGATAGATCTAAATCTGATGGTCTTGTACTTAAAAACAGAAATTCGCAAAATAAACAATGATACAGTCGAATGGGAACATAGAGTTCATAAATTGTCCGATAATATTTTGTTATTTACTGAAGGTACAGAAAACAGATTACAAATCATAGTTTAAGATTGATTGGCTCAAAGATAATTCCGTAATAGTAATGCGATTTTAGTATTATTATTGTGTGTCAGTCTATTTTTACCCGAGTGCCGAAGAAGGGCTATGTTTTAGAGGGTTATGTTTTATACATAAGGCACAAGCATATATATTATACTGAAAAGGTGCACATACAGAACAAGTATGAACTATGACAACATGTTATCATGGTGTTTTATAAGAGGCACAGTTCGAGTCTAAGTTGTGTTATATAAGGTGCAGCTATGAGTACTTTACTATAATAATATTTATGTGGGATAGATTCAGATTGGGTGGAAACTGGAAATGATATGAGAAAGGATGAATAGATAACTATTTATTCGAGCTTTTATACGAGTATTCGATGTGTATAACGTGGTACTACAGGAGACAAATAAATGTCAGTCCTCATCTGCTGAAGCTGATAGTATGTTTCATGAAGCTATCAGGAAACTGGTTAAATAAATATATCACTAGTTATGAAAATGTAATACCTAAGATACAATTACATTCCCTCAGATCAACGGTTGGCAAGCGCTTTGAAGAAGACGCGTCTTCTTGCGTTGCCTGCAGTGATATTTGAATACTAAGAAGAAAAATTGTATTATGTTGTGTATGTATACGATCTACAGTCAAGTAGTATAATGTAAAGAATGTTATGTTTGTTTTGATATTTGAGTGAAATGGTCTGATTAGGTTTTTCTGGGTTTTCCCTAATCCGAGCAACAAATGTTGGACCATAATTGTATTCTCCCAGCAAACACTTGGAAGTTGTATTTTAAGTTAATAATGGCTTTTGCTATTGAGATTGTTTTGGCGCTTAATTTTTGAGGGGGCGTGTTGGATTATTGTATTTTGATTTGCAAAAATTAATCTTTATTGTATTACGAACTCATTGATTTATTACTTGAGACTAAAGCGCCACCTATAGTTTGTTATTTGGTTGCCAAGTACTACTGTCCGACATCTTCCTTGTGTGAAAATTATAAAGAAGAATATAATTTATTTATGCACAAATACAGTGTTTAAATTGTATTTAAACCCCAATTTCCAATACGTTTGACCCTAACAATGGATTGTGATATCAATCCCAGATAGCAAAATTTGGATTAGGATTGATTATTAATTATTATTTCGGCCTTTAGTGAGGTTGAATAACGTCATTGAAGATTGCGTGCAACATTAGCGTGAGCGACTGTACCAGGAAGGCGCTCTGGCCATTTAGGACGGATTCCATCTTGAACGGATTCCATATAGGACGGATTCCATTTTGGACGGGTTCCATATTGGGCGGAAGTACACTTAACAATAAAATACCATTCGATTTAACTTAAATTCTGTAGTGTATTTCTAACATAACAAAAATAACATAACATAACACTTCTTATAATAAAAGGAAAAACTGACAAAAAAAATAAAACTTACACTTCACATAACCGGTTGAGACATTGCATAATAGAACATTTGTCATTTAAGAGATCGTTTACAATTTCTCTCTGCTGCATAAACACATCAATGTCTCTTGACCTACGATTTCTATTATTGCAGTGAATTTGTCCCTGTCTTATTCTCACATCTTGATACTTAGCTTCATCTCTTAAAAGTTTAATAAAATAAAGTAAATTAGTATTTCTTGGTATTTTGTTGTTTAATCGGCGATGATATCCCTCCAATCCAATATGGAACCCGTCCAAAATGGAATCCGTCCTATATGGAATCCGTTCAAGATGGAATCCGTCCTAAATGGCCAGAGCGCAGGAAGGGGACAAACTTTGAACATGCAAAGTTCCCAACCTGAATGTGGATCCTGTATTCGCAAATATTCGCGTAGGATGTTCTTTGAACACTTTAATGTGCTTAACTAATAGGCATTGGAAGCTGTGGGCGGAGAGCTATGTGCAAGAGACACCGCGTGCGCTCCTATCTTCCATAGTTCTCGTCATCGGGAAACACCCCACCTCAGTTGGCAAAGAAATCCGCAGGTTTATCGTCATATCATCGGATGACCGAGTGGAATTTGATTTGTGTCTTTTTAGGGTCCGTCCGTGGTAGTCCGTACCGACGAAGATTGTAACATTTTATCATTATGTAACTCCATGACTCGTCATCTTGACACTACGATACCTACTTATTAATAGCTATTCAGTCAATGTTTTTTTTTGTATCCTACTAATATTATAAACGCGAAAGTTTGTAAGTATCGATGGATGGATGGATGGATGGATGGATGTTTGTTACTCTTTCACGTAAAAACTACTCAATGGATTTTAATGAAACTTTACAGTAATATAGCTTATACATCAGTAGGGCAATTCTGGTAATTTAATATGTTCAAAATCTAGTTCCGATCAACTTATAATCTCATTAAAGTCTAAAAATGGTATTCTCGTAACTTGAAAAGTGATATTTAACGTTCACTTGATCGAAATGATATCGTAATGTAACCGAACGCTAAAATGGTATTCTAGTAGCAAAAATGAGTTGAAGTTATATGTCATAGACAATGGGTTGACTTAACTGTAACTAGATCGTAAGTTGATTATACCGAGATGAAGTTGTAAATTTATGGGAGCAGAATACCAATTCTCAGTCTAGTCATAATCCAATCACATTTCGGTCAACTTTCGTTCAACTTTTTGTGTAATTACGAGAATTGACACCCAGAATAGCACATAGTCTAAAATTTATACAGATATTGTGTGAATTGTCTAAAATATGACGATAAGTGTCAAGTAAGTATGAAAAAATCTACCTTCTGCGCGCTATTCAGGCGTGCGCTGCCAAAACCGCTAGAGTTACACATATGTAATGTATGATGGAAATGTGTATCTTAAATAGTTCTACAAAAAAACCCGTCACAGTATATATCTATATCTTATGTGTAAGACATTATAGCTAAAATAGTGAACCATAAAAATGTGTGATTTTAATGTCATAACGTTAGTTCTTTTCTACGTCACGCTAATAATTATAAGCTACTCTAAATACTAATCCTGCGCAGACGAAGTCGCGGGCACCAACTAGTATAAAATAAAAACGTAGCCCCACGAAGTTTATGCATTCTTCTTTCTTTAGGCTCTTTGCTATAGGAAGGCTCTGAAACTGTGGGCCGCGAACAATTAGGTTTTATGAAGTGAACGAAGTCGTAGGTAATCCGGTTTCTACCAGGCTGCTTATCATACCAACGCCCCCTACCATGTCATATGTTTTTAGGCAAAATAACGCAACGATAAGAACTAATAACCAGTTTGAAATAATATACCTAAATACTAATTATCTACTACTAACAGACACGGCCACGCGTTGCTGTGGCTAAGGTTTTTGTTATTGCGACTATAAATTGAGATGTAAGCTATCCTATCTTTCAAGTTACATCAAACTGCACACGGTGTGCAAATTTGATTATAATCGGTTCAGTAGTTTAGGAGTCCATCGCGGACAAACAACGTGACGCGTAATATATGTATATACTCGTACCTATTACTTTAGCTGACCCGACAGACGTTGTCCTGTCATTGTCTCTATGGGAAAAAGCTTCCTCTCCTTCTATGTCTCTCCCTCTATATCCATCTCTTTCCTTCGCACTCTATCTCTCTTCGAGGATAAATAGTATCCTATATCCTTTTCCTGGTTCTCAGCTACCTTCCTACCGATTTTCAGCCAAATCGGTTCAGCTTTTCTTGAGTTATAAAAAGTGTAACTAACACGACTTTCTTTTATTAATATAGATAGAAATAAGATTAAGATGAACATCTGGCTGAGAATACACATGAGACTATGATAGCATGAACAGGTTCTTCGACGGATAGTAAGCACTACAACGCGACGCCAACTCTCGCTGTAGGGTTCTCATAGTAACCCGCTCCCCCTGGTTACTGCAGTGCTGGGAGCGTAGTTGTCGAACGCTGCAAGCCTGCAGGCCTGCGCCGCGGTCACCAGTCGCGGGTGCGTAGGTACATAGCATGAGATCACGCTCAGCTCGGTGTCAAGTGTCGCGTCTCTGTTGTTATGGCGCAGTGCTCTGTTACGACCACTTTACTATCCACACACACATTGATAACTAGGTGGTTCGAGCGCAGCGCAACGGCAATAGTTTCTTCAAATACCATTTTTTTTCCAATTCCCCACACGTGTTGTCCTCTATTTACTTCATGCGTGGTAACAGTGAGGGGCTTACCATGACGTCTTATTGCGATTCAATTGAGGGCCTAAACAGAATCGTTTCAATTTAATATAATGGTAATACATGGCTTTCGATGTCATTTAGGTAGACGTCAATCTCTTTAGACTTAAAATCAACCTAAATTGAGCGGATGTTACTGCAAGACGTCATGGTACAAATAAGCAGTAGAACGATTCTGTTTAGGTCCTCAATTGGATCGCAATAAGACGTCATGGTAAGCCTCCAGCTATCTATTAGTAACCTACTTATTTGTAGTTATAAACAATAATTAATCTAAATCTAAATAAATAAATAACTAGGTACGATTCGGCTCAAGATTGACGATCGTGGTAACATTATGAGTTTAGACAGACACCAAGTTCAAAAATGTTATACAATTTTCAGTAGGTACCTACCAATAACTTGTATTCCACGCATAACATTTTCAAGATTTGCATGTTCGATACTGAAACCTTATCAAGGCTTACTTAGTTCTTATCTAGTGCTCCGCACGGTCAGTGCGTGACGCATAATTATTGTTAATAATTATGATAAACCTACCTAGTATTAACAAAAATATTCCAAAACTAAGTACCTAGTGAAAACTCATTACTAAAGACTAAATCGATTTAGTTGCATAATAATATATTTAAACTGATACAATATTGATGCCATGTATGTATACCTACTCGTAGTTAAAGTATAATCTTGGTACAGTATTACCCAACTGATATGGCTTACCGATGTACCTGCGCAGAAGATGAATTTTCAAAGCGCGGGAAATGCTATTGACCGCTATTGGTCGGCAGCCGCCGCCATCTTAGCGAGCTTAGAGTGAGATGGAACTAACAGCTGCAGTGTATTATGAACCTTATAATAGTGATCTTAGGTTGATTAAAAGTTTTAGGCATTCTTTCGTTAATCTTCGGACCATACTTTCTTTTCTACGCGAACGAAGATTCACGACGCGCCTTATAAGTTGGGTACTAGTACAGTGCTTGAAAGGGAAACATCCTTTTTTCAAACTCAAACCATAGCAATTACTGTTTAATTTAATTTATCATACTTTATGTTTTTATGATTATCTTTGGTAACGAGAATTGGCTGTTTGACTAATAAAAGTGCGATTTAATTGGTTATTTACAATAAATGCTTTGACTTTGACTTTGAATCGAATAAATATAAAAGCAATGAAATTGATGAACAAATTGAAATCTAAAAACTAAACGTAAATAGAACTAATCTAATTGATGAACTATGTTTAATTGAATGGTTTAATGTTTCTTAATAAATAGCTATTTATTTTTAAACATTGAAGTTAGATTGTTCTCAGTCGGGGGTGGGTGTGTTCCACTGCGGAACAAGAGCCGGCAGCGGACGAAAGCGGCAGGTGACAGCCGCCCCGGGGCATCTGGAACGCACAGGCAAACCGAATATGTATGTAGGGAAAGGTATCACACTTGGCTCGTGCATCTGTTTTCCGTGATCAAGCCACCAGCCAGAGGGAACCAGGACCTGCGAGGATCGTGGCTCACTAACAGCGAGTAGACGCACACATTGCCCTGTTCGGGCTTCGACCCCGTCACCTCACGCTTCGCAGTCTGTAGATATATTAAAGCATTTAGGTACAACTTCTTCTATTACCGTGATATTTAGCAGGTTAAGGGGCATGCGTAACGGATCCTCGCTGTATTAATCCAGTGGTAACTGAACTGGAAGTAGTTGATTAACTCGAACTGCGGGTCCTCGTGGGACAGAATCGGAGTGCTGCCCTCCACGCCAAACTCCAGTTTACCTGCAAATTTATATGTACGCTATTAGAGCACGAATAATAGGGACGACTGCTGCCGGTACCGTGGGATGTCTGTTTAAAGTACTTTGTCTATAGTCAACGTTTTGTTGTATAGCAAGTTTTGTACAGTTTCATCCGCGTCACGATTCGCGCAAGAGCTCTGATCCCGAGGTAATACAGAACCTGTGCCACCCGGGGATAGTGAGCTTTATCAGGGTAAGTGTTCTAAGAATCGGACGTGTAGTTCCGGGGGTTAATTTATCATCCCTTGGCTGTGATGTGATTATGAAGATTTAGAACGTGTAAGTACTTCTTTGGCATACTAGCTTCAAGGAGGAAGCTCGCACAGCGACCCCAACACGTGGATTAAAATCGATACAACTTACCATCATTTTTTTTTTTTTTTTTTTTTTTTTTAAATTGTATAACATTATAACCATCGACGTGAAGCGTCAATGCCATTTTTTTGTCAATTTTTACATTTTTTATTATCTTTTAGATTAATTTACTCGCTGTCACATAAAATAAAACTAATCGTAAGTCCGCCGCATTTCTCTTACATACGCGCTTTACAAACATAACCGAAACTAGACCGTGAGCAAAAAGGGTAACCAGGCCCCGCCCGCAGCGCCCGTTCACGAGCTTGACGCGTGTGCCAGCCATCGCCTTCCTCGCACGTCGTTCGGGAGGATGACGACCCGCCACACGCCGCCGCCGCGGGTAAAGCCAGTTTAGTGGGAATGATACCGCCGTTTGCTCACGGTGAGTTCAGGCTACTTTTACTTTAACTTAATTTTTACACACCAAAAGTACATTAATTTCAAGGTCAATTTAACATTTTAGTCAGCCTGAGCCGGTCGCCGGCTCCACTCCGCCTCTGAATAGTTTTATATTCTCGTCAATAACTTTTTCGTCTCTGTGCTTCATGCCCATCCTTATGTTGTATTCCAAAATCACCCTCTCCGAGACTCCGCTGGCTCGCGCGATGAACCTTCCCACGGCATCGTCGGCATTGTCGGTGTGGTAGACACACTTTTCGGTGTGTCTTGACACCGCCACCACCGCATGTGGGACACTATCGTGCAAGCATATCTTGGAGGGTTTGGTCTGGATGATGATGACCTTAGCGAAGGTGAGTCCCTGAGACTCGTGAATGGTAAGAAGGCGAGAATCCGTCCCCGTCCCGAATCCCTTGCTGGAGAGGGACTTTTTCTCTTCTTGTGTGAACACAAGATATAGAGTCTCCGGGAGATTGGGGGGGATGCCCACATTCGTGTACCCTTCTCTGCTCAGAGAACGTACTCTAGGTGATGCTGAGTACATTCCGTTGTACACTTCGCTAAGGGCATACGGGACGTCCATCGGGTTCCGGTACGTACAAAACCGTTCCTCCTTGGCTGTTACTAAGGAGTCCGGGTACTTGTAGTGCAATGCAAAGAGATTTTCTCGGTCCAGGTAGGGTAGTTGGTTTATGTCTCCAACGAGAACGAGTTCGCTGGCACCAGAAAGCCTGGCGGCCATGACTATGGCTCCAAAGTGGTTCATGAAAGCCTCGTCAACCGTTAGACGGGTGATCCGACTCGTCTCTCTGAACCCGTTGGCTAGCACTGACGCCATAGTGCGCACTTTCGTCTTTGTCGCCTCGCCGATCCGAGGCTCCAGACGGCGCCTGAGTTCTCCGGCCGCCTCGAGCGTTGTGGTGACAACAACATCCTCGTTCTCCTTGAAGTTCCTGACAATCTCCGTGGTCTTGCCGCAACCTGGTACCCCATTGATCCATGTGATCCGTGGCACCGTCCAGTTCTCCCATACATCCTTTTCGCCAGGATTGCTTTCAATGGTTTTGGCCATCTTCAGCATCCTGTCGTCCAGCATGATTCGGGTACAACGGGCGGTGACCACAATTGGATCGTCTTTGGGCGTCTCGAAACACAACCTTCCTGTTTGCTGAGTCCTCGACTCATCGAGTCCCACAAAACCACTGATGGCGCTGTAGGCAACCATATACTTACCATCATTCATCTTTAGGTAAAACTCCCTGTACTTGCTCGCGGTGAGTATGCAGGGAGTGGTAATGTCTTCAATCCTAATTATGCTGGCATTAGCGGGCGAATATTGGTCCAAGCTCGTGTGCTGGACGCCGGCATGAATGAGCCCAACGTCTGTTGAGAATAAACGCAATGGTTATTAATAAAATCATAAACTGTGAGCACGACTGGTTTCGGACCAGCTACCAGTGCCTTTTGACAGTAGCTATGCGACCAGCTTGAATATAGGGTTGATTGGGTACGAAATGAGAAACGTGGCTCTCGGTTGCTTGACGCGCGCATCAAGCAGCTGCAGCGAGAACGACAAAGCTATACGGTCGCTGTCAAGCCGCTTGACCGTCTCGAGCCTCTAGCCTTCCGCCGAGTTGAGAGGCAACATGACATTCTCTGTTCGTGTGTAGTACTTACGTAAGTTATATATAATGTTGGAGGCTGAGAAGTTCCCATTATTCGTCAACTGGATGCGCACTGTTTTGCCCGATTTAATAGCGAAACGCATCTCGAAGCTCTTCACGCGGTCGTCGGAATCGATTCTCAGCGTTACTTCGTTGTCGAGGTCACGCATCCAGTAGTACGGAGAGTCGCGGTTAGTTCTTCTCAAGACCACCTCCTTGCAAGGTGACTCTGGAATAAACACGCTTAAGTATTATTATAGGTTTGAAAATAATTGTTCGAAACAAGGTCTCGAGATCGACGAAGGACATTTAACTTTTATTACCGGCGTTTGTAAATTTGTCAACGGTAACGAGCGTGCCGATGATTTTGATCTTCATGATGATACAATTTTCAAGTTCTAACATTGACTAAATCCGTCCAGAGGTTGTAACAATGGAGAGGGAGATGTGGAAATTGCTGTGCACTCTGCAGTCTGCATCTACAAATATTATGAACCATCACCGCGTTTACATGTCATAGTGCGTACATATACTATCCCAGTAGGTATACTAGTACAATGAACACACCTTGGTAACTGAAGGGTGCTAATAAGCAGTGTAGTATAGCCTCTACCACGTTTGTGCCAAATATCGTGCTTGTACCTTTTCTTTAGTAGTAGTAGTAATCGTAAAGAAAAGCAAATGTAAATTCTAAAACTAGAACAAACATTATACTCGTACCATGACTTACCATCTGTTGTACCACCATCTATACCATATGTAACTCCGACCACACCACTAATTAAAACTAAGTTTACTAATAAAAACCAAGAACTTGCCATCTTGTCGCAAACCACTGATTTGTTTCAATATAATCTTCATAAAATGATGACTATCCCTAATATATACCAATGCTTCTAGTTACATAACATACATATCTATCTACTAACTTGAACTATGAACTTTTAGTTTGATTAAGTCTTGTATTTTTCTTATGTATACGCTTGTGAATATAGTTATCTAAACAAAAATGTAAAGGAAACATGTTGAGTTTGTACTGATATCTTTTAATTTATTTTATTTCTAACACTAGTCAGCAATGACGTGGCAATGAAGAATGATTATTTTTGAGAGACTTTACTATAAATGAGATATTTTGTCCGTTTTCTGGCGGTAGCTGAGGATGACAGGTATACGAGTATACTCTATAGTAGGCTATTAGGTATATCGAGAATTGTATACAATAGCTGCTTGGTCAGCCAAATGCTTAGAAATTCTCTAAAGGTAGTAAATCTATGGGAATACTCTTATATCGATCTAAACTGCATCACTTATCGAAAATCACTGAGACGACTTAGAACGATTCCGTTCGGAGCCGAAATAAAAATCAAATCGAATATTTACCCAACATAATATTTAGTAATAACTTGAATACTATCATATTCCTTATCCATGAAATGTATTATTATTACAATGTAAACAAAGCTTATCTAGGGAATTAAACCAATATTACTATGTGGAACAAAAAATTACGTTGAATGGTGTGAACCGAAAATTAATTCGTGACGAATATAGCATAAATAAACAATATATTTTTTCCTTATCAACATACTATTACCTATAATAATTATAATAATATAGTTATATTAAATTAACTTCATATTCAGCCCCTATCCTCCCACTCCCGACCACGGGTACCCTCACTCTCGAGAGGGGGTTCGTTAACTGAACATTTTCTGTGATACATAATTATTCCACTAGAATAATATTAAACTGTTGTTTATTCGTTTAATTTTACACCACGAAGAAACGAGATAAAATAGGTCGTTAGTGCGCGTTGCGGTGCGGCAGTGGTGGCGTTGGTCTATCGGTGCGTGTCCGAGGTTTGGAACCCGGCGCCTGGGGCTCGCGCTCCGCCCCCACCGCTCGCCGCTAGTTCTGCAGATGAGTGCGCAGGATGTTCCGGCCGAGGTTCTCGTTTCATGCGCGGCGGAGTTCTCAGCCGGGGGCGGGGGTGTTCCACTGCGGAACAAGGGCCGGCAGCGGACGGAGGCGGCAGGTGACAGCCGCCCCGGGGCAGCTGGAACGCACAGACACACCGAACATTCAACACAAGTTTATAATGTTTTTTTTTGTCTGTATTTCCGGCTAAGCTACGTCTAGGCCGATGTAGACGGGACTTTCACTGGCAGCAGCATAGCTGATGTTATAAGGAGTAAAGAGATTACTTTTACTTCGTTAAAAACGCGGAATTAAACCGCGGGTCACGGCTAGTTATGCCTACTCACATATTAAAAACCTCTTGCATGTTTTTAGTTTTTTTTCAGTGTAATACTTATTTAGGCTTCAGATCAAACCTCCCATTCTAGACATGGAACCAAATGAACGAATAATAACGGTAAAGGTACAGTAGGTACAGTACTGAAAGTGTAAGGTCCGATACACATTGGGCATTTTGAAGCGCACGCTTTGGTAAAGAGGTTGTTCGAACTTTATGCGCTTATGTGTACACACATAAGCGCGCTTCTGTGTGCCTAGTGTGAGTTTTGACAATTTCTTAAACGTGTTCGGTCCGGTCTAGTGACTGACTGACTGACGCTAGATGGCGCTGCTCTTATTCCATACAATTTCAAGATTACGCTAACCGGACCGAGCGCGTACGGAAATTGTCAAAACTCACACTAGGCACACTGATAGCACGTTGGATCAGAAGCGCGCGCTTCAAAACGCCTAATGTGTACCAGGACTTATAATATTACCTCAGTTATACCTTTTAATTAGCAGGACAGTCGAAACGGATCTTTGCTTCTGAGGTCCCGCGATACACGCTATAATAGTACTCTATGTAGTTGACGGATCCGAGGTTCGCGTCGTCGTGGGTTATCAGCGGAGTGTTATCGCCCTCCTTGCCGAACTGCAGAGTGCCTGAATAATGGATTAGTGCGCTGTTAGAGCAAAAACATAACCAAAAAATGCATTCGAATTGAGAAACATCTCCTTTTTAAATTCGGTTAATAAGACCTTAACCTTCCTGGTGCTACATCTCCTGCCCCGCGGCTTCGCTCGCACTTTACCCGTTTTATTAAGGAGAAGCTTTTCTCTATCACAACGACTAGCTATATATGTGTACACATGGCTACTCTACGTAAAATGTTTGGCGGTGCACAACTGTTAAATCATTTTAATAAATCTTACTCTACGTACACGCTCTACTTATATAATACTAGCTGCATCCCGCGGTTTCACCCGCGTTTGGATAGTATACAATAATATATCTTTATGAATTGTAGCCTATGTGTTATTCTGATATGTAAGCTATATTATTGTGAAGTTTCATCAAAATCCATTCAGTAGTTTTTGCGTGAAAGAGTAACAAACATCCATCCATCCATACTCACAAACTTTCGCGTTTATAATATTAGTAAGATAGGATACGAGTATATCTCTCTCTGCTACGACTTATTCTACAAGTAAATCCGGCTTCTCTGCCAACTAGAGCGCCTAGAGACGTGTCTGTAAACACAATCTAAGAAGAGCTGCAACTTACCGTTGTCTATTCTGACGTAGAAGAACCTGAAGTGAGTAGCGGAGAGTATGTCGGGAGTGGAGATGGGTGCATGACGAATGGTGTTCGCATTGATGCGCTGGTGTAAAGCCGTGCGTTGGTTAGTGTCAAATCCAGTTGCTGTTGAAATTAAACAATCATTTATATAATTAACATTATAGAAACATAATTGGTTTCCAACCTAATTAGTTTTTTAAGTGGTGATAGCTTAGTGGGACAGCTGCCAAGCAGAAGGCTGGGGGTTCAAGTCCCAGTGCGGTCACGTAACGTGTTTTTTGTAAAAACATAGACGACACGTCATTAACATTCTCTTTGCAGTGAAGGAAAACATCGCGAAGAAACCCACAGGCACGAGGATTGTTTCGGAGGTATGATATATCCACCGATACGGACCGGGCCCCTGTGGTGGATTGTAGCCTAATCCTCCTTACGAAAGTGAAGCGCGACTCGTGCCCAGAAGTGGGCGGGTCTGGCTTGTGACACCGAGTGAGTTTTAGTTCTAGAAATAGTGTTATAGAGCATAATGAGGTAGTTAGATACATACCTATGTGATATCGAATATCCGCGTCCAGTTCACTTTCTTTATCCATCAGCATGATATCCACGTTTTCCCTCGCCTGTATACCGACGCGTGCCTCGAGGTGCGCGAGGCGTCCGGCGGCGTCCCTCCGCAGCGAGGAGTGGGCGAGCGACTGGAGCGAGTAGGACGAAGAGAGACGGTTACTGGTGTCCAGGAACACCTCCTTACACGTCAACACTGGCAACAAATGAACGAATAAGAAAAGAATAAGAATAACTTTATTGTTCAGAACTGTGTAGTTACAATAGATATAGATATGGCCATGTAATGTATTTACCATGTACCTACGCTCTGTATGTTCGATATGGTAGTTGGATGTATGAGTAATTATAGTTTATTATTATTTATAAGTATAAATAAAATAAAACCTCGCCTTAAAACCTTTTTTAATTATCCGCGCACTGTCAAAATACGTAGGTTAGGTACCTACCTGACTAAAGAAAGCTGTAGCGTTACTTGACGAACTCCGAACGAGGCATCATGCATCTAGGCAGATAATTGTAACAAATTGTTCAACTTACGAGCTGTTACCGCTGTTAGGTTCTGAAGCACTTCTGTCTTCATATTGTACAATCTTTGTTTAGTCGCATTTTCTAATAACTTGATGGACGCATCTAAGGACGCGTTCCACGTTTGCGTCATTTTTTCTTCCTAACGTTTGTTAGACGCGTCCAATTGTTCTTTTATATTCTTGTCTAATGAACTCACTTTGCCGTCAACGTATCCTATAAATTGGTTCAAAAGGTTCATTTGTAATAAGTATAATTTGTGATTGATTTTATCTTCTAATCCCGTTTCGTTAAAATGTGTCTCTTCAACATTTATAGCTCCGACCGCAATACTAATTAAACTGAATTTAAATAACAGAATGCACAGCACACCCATGATTGCATGAGTCCCTGCCTTGTTTCACTGTAATTACAACGGGCCGACTCTTCATTATATATTATCGTGCTCATTTATATAGTCATCATATTATGATCTGCAAATACTGCGTGGAAACAGCAGTGATCTATATACGTACCTACTAGTATTTTTGTAAACAAAATGCTATCGGGTCAGGTAGATAGGGTTCACGCTCGCGCTGATGCAAGACTGCGGCTACAACAGTTGTAGTGGACAAGCGAGCGCTTACCACCGGGTGGACGACCAGCTCGAGTCGTTTGAGACAAAACGATTACACAGTATGCAGAAAGCTAGCAGCGGCGACATTATACTCAGGGCTCGCTTATGAGCTTACTTGCCTAGGCTAGTCATTGAAATTTAGTTTCACTTTATGCCACTTGGCGCTGAAACGCAAATAATGTCTATTGGGCAATGGGTTTCTGATTGAAAACGGCTATTTGTAAACAGTACCAAAACTTATATTATCTTCGACACACGTACATATAAGGGGGCGTCCATAAATTACGTGAGGTGTTTTTTTTAATTTTCTGCCCCTCCCTCCCCCCCTGGTGAGATGTCGTGAGATTTTATTCAACCCCCTCCCCCATCCCCCAATCTCACGTGAGATTTTTCAAAATGTGAGTTTCTTACGTAAACGCGTTGGATTGTTATTGTATTTCTTTCGAACGAATTAGTACATGATCTTAATCGTATTACGATTACGCTTAAGATTAAATCTTAAGCATGTACAATATGGATTAAATGGACCAAAATAGCATATTTTTTTTTTGTTTCAACCAGAAAAAAAATTGCGTAATATTTGCCGAGACCCCCTCCCCCCCTTAAACACCTCACGTAATTTATGGACGCCCCCTAATATATACACTGCAAGAACACTCAGTTACAACAACACAGACAGTGCTGCCATCTAGTACAAAAGTTGAAGTAGAAGTTAAATTTTACCTAAACTTCTAATATAGTGTCAAATATAGCGCCCGCACGCAACAAAATCGTTGGTATTTCTCAGATTTCGATATCACGATTACCAGTGTGCCTAGTGCGAGTTTTGACAATTTATTTACGCGCTCGGTCCGTTTGGCGTAAACTTGAAATCGTATGGAATAATAGCAGCGCTATCTAGTGACTGATTCACTGACGCTAGATGGCGCTCTAGGCACACAGATTACATTTTGACTCATTTGTTACAAACAATTTGTAATGTCAGATATGTTATCCTTTTTTGTCTAATTGTCTCGGTCAACCTATCGTATGAATGGCCTAAGCAACAGTCAGCCACTTCATTAAATGTTGTTATTTCTCGATAAGGCTGAATATCATTCAGGAAACTATTAAAGATAACCAGCGCCGTTTAATAAAAAGCCAAGTAGACTTTAAATTAAACGGCTGATGAAGCTAGTTGACTGCGAAATTATATACCTACAACTAGAAGCACCTCGCGGTTTCACCCGCGTTAACTACTATCCCGCGGGAACCATTAATTTTTACGGGATAAAAGCTAGCCTATGTGTACCGGGGATAGCATAGCTTCCTAACAGTGAAAGAATTTTTCAAATCGGTTCAGTAGTTTCGGAGCCTATTCATTACAACCAAACAAACAAAGAGTTCCTCTTTATAATATTAGTGTAGATTATTAGACTATGATAGCATGGACAGGTTCTTCGACGGATAGTAAGCGCGACTACGCGACGCCAACTTTCGCTGTAGGGTTCTCATAGTAACCTGCTCCCCCTGGCTCCACCCTGCAGTGCTGGGAGCGTTGTTGTCGAACGCTGCAAGCCTGCAGGCCTGCGCCGCGGTCACTAGTCGCAGGTGCGTAGGTATACTAGTACCCAACTTATAAAGCGCGTCGTGAATCTTCGTTCGCGCAGAAAATAAAGTATGGTCCGAAGATTAACGAAAGAATGCTTAAAACTTACAATCAACCTAAGACCACTATTATAAGGTTCATAATACACTGCAGCTGTTAGTTCCATCTCCCTCTAAGCTCGCTAAGATGGCGGCGGCTGCCGACCAATAGCGGTGAATAGCATTTCCCGCGCTTTGAAAATTCATCTTCTGCGCATGTACATCGGTAAGCCATATCAGTTGGGTACTACTAGGTATACATAGCATGAGATCACGCTCAGCTCGGTGTCAAGTGTCGAGTCTCTGTTGTTATTGTACTGATTAAATTAATGCGTGGAAACAGTGACCTTCTATCTATAGTACCTACTTATTCGTAGTTAATAAAAACAATGTTTGATTCGGCTCAAGGTTGGCGATCGCGGTGATATACTTTATTATATTTGTATTGTAATTAACCATGATGTAGATAGGTAAATACGAGGTTAGATAGACAGAAACGAAAATCAAAAATTTTATAAAATTTTTCAGTACCTAGCACTTACCTAGTCATCTAGATTTCTTTTTGGATTTGCATGTTCGATAAGGAGACCTTGTCAGACCTAGGTACTAGTTATTTTTTTTATTTTAGCTCCGCAAGGTTGTACTTATTTATTATTAATTATGCTATACCTTCCTAAGTAGGCTTCTAAGTTAGGTTTAAAACATCACTATATACATGCATACAAACAGTCACATTTTTTTCCCGTCGGGGTAGGCAGAGACTACATCTTTCCACATGCTACGATCCTGACGCACCTCTTTCGCTTCTACTTTCATGACTTGCTTCTGCATGCTCTCCGGCTATGGGTGCTCTTGAGTCGACCTTTCCTTAAGACGTCCTCGATTTGATCGTGGTACGGCCGTCTACGTCGACCCCTACCGGCTGGTCCATTCATCCATACATCTGTTTCATACATCTATCTACCTTCATCCACCCTCCCTAGATGTCCAAACCATCAAAACATCACTATTCAGAAATATATTCACACACTAGTCAAAACTCATGCTAAAAACCAAATCGATTTAGTTGCATAATATATTTATGTATTAACTGATACAATAATTATTAGGTGCTATAATCTATACACAAAACAAAGTATTAATAGATTTTATTGAATGGCTTTAAATGGCAATTTAATTTTAAATTATGGATTTATATTATTCTCAGTTGGGCGCGGGGGTGTTCCACTGCGGAACAAGAACCGGCAGTGGACGAAGGCGGCAGGTGACAGCCGCCCCGGGGCATCTGGAACGCACAGACACCCTGTGGTGCCGTCACGCTTCGCAGTCTGTAGGTATATTATAGCAGTTACTACTTCTTCTGTTGCCGGGATATTTAACAGGTTAAGGGACAGGCGTAACGGATCTTCGCCGTTGTTATCGAGCCGTAACCGAATTGGAAGTAGTTGATTAATTCGAACTGCGGGTCTTCGTGGGACAGAATCGGAGTGCTGCCCTCCACGCCAAACTCCAGTTTACCTGCAAATTGATATGTACGCTATTAGAGCACGAATACTAGAGGCGACTGCTGCCGGTACCGTGGGATCTCTGTATAAAGTACTTTGTCTATAGTCAACGTTTTTTCGTATAGTAAGTTTTGTACAGTTCCATCCGCGTCACGATTCGCGCAGGAGCTCTGATCCCGAGGTAACACAGAACCTGTGCCACACGGGGGCAGTCAGCTTTCTCTCAGGGCAAGGGTTCTCAGATTCGGACCCGTATTTCCGGGGAATATTTTATTATCCCTTGGTTGTGATGAGAATATGAAGATTAAGAATGTGTAACTACTTCTTTGGCATACTAGCTTGAGAGAGAGAGCTCGCAAGGCGACCCCAACATGTGAAATAAAATCAATAAAACTTACCATCATTCAACCTTAGGTAAAACTCCCTGTACTTGGTCGTAGTGATTATGCAGGGAGTGATGATGTCTTTGATAGTTGTGCTGAGTTCGCCGTGCGTAGCTTGGTCTAAGCTGGTGTGCTGGTCGCCGGTAAATACAACGTATCCAATGTCTGTTGAGAATAAACGCAATGCGTACTAATAAAATCACACGCTGTAAGCACTATTGGTTTCGGACCAGCTACCAGTGCCTTTAGACAGTAGGTACGCGGCCAGCCTCAACAATAGCATAGCCCAATCGCCTATAGGGACGGTTGGGTACGAGATGAGAAACGTGGCTCTCGGTTGCTTGACGCGCGCATCAAGCTGCTTCAGCGAGAACAACAAAGCTATACGCTCGCAGTCAAGCCGCTTGACCGTCTCGGGCCTGTTTAGCTTTCCGCTGAGTCGGGAAGCAACACATGACATTGTCTGCTCGTGCGTAGTACTTACGTAAAATATACATAACGTTGGAGGCTGAGTGACTGGAGACGAATGAGTCTGTCCGCTTTAATAGCGAAACGCATCTCGAAGTTCTTCACGCGGTCGTCCGTGTCGATTCTCAGCGTTACTTCGTTGTCGAGGTCACGCATCCAGTAGTACGGAGATTCGCGGCTAGTACTAGTAGTACTTCTCAAAACCACCTCCTTGCAAGGTGACTCTGGAACAAACACGCTTTAGTATTAATTTCATTAATGGGCTAACCACAAAAGATTAGACCACAGTTCTGTTAAACAGAGGTTTCTAAAATTTCATTTGATATAATCGACGTCTTTCACTCGCGTTTTCTTACTAAATCCTGGCATACCTAATTATTTTACTTGTAAATTTGTTATTGGGTTAGAAACAACGAGGTTGTCGATTTGTGGAGAAAATATTTAGACTCAACGGTTCAACTTCGGTTTAAATCTTTTGTGGTAAGACCGTATAAGTCTGAAAATATGTGATCGATGCGAGTTTAGTGCTTTTTGAGACCACAAGAGGCCTAGAGATCGACGAAGGACATTTAGTATCGGCGTTTGTATATTTGTCGACTGCGTGCCGATGATTCGATGTCCATGATGATACAATTTTCAAGTTCGAACATGACCTAAATCCGTCTAGGGGTTGTTGCGATGGAGAAGGGGAATGTGGGAGTCTTTGCAAAGGGGCTTTGCAAAACATGAATTATTTAATGGATAGTCAGATACACTATTTACTGAAATAGCATTGAACAAAGAAATCCTAAAACTTGAACAACTATCTTGTCGGGTATATAGTACAATGAGTAAACGCCAGCAAGAAATTAAAATTATAAATGACTTACCGACTTTTCTACCACGATCTATACCGTATGTTACTCCGACCACGCAACTAATTAAAACTAAATTTATTAATAAACACCAAGAAACAGCCATCTTGAGGCGAAGCACTGCGATTTGTTTCAAAGTGATAATTGTACAATGATGACTGTCCCTAATAATATATGAATGCTCCTCCTAGTTACATTACCATCTAGGTATCTAAGTACTTGAACTTATGATCTTACAGTTTGATTAAGTATTATCTTCTTCAATATTACGCATATCTAAACAAAAATATAAAGTAAACGTGTTTGTTGACAGTATGTATTATTAATGTTATAATATCTAATACTAACCGTCTTACCATAAAAGTTTAGACCAGAGTTAAACAGATGTTTCAAAACTTTTGTTCCACAAAATCGACGTCTATCACTCGCGTTGTCTTACTCAATCCTGGCATTCCTAATTATTTTACTTGTGACTTTGTTATTGAGTTAGAAAAAGCGAGAGATAGACGTCGATTTGTGGTGAAAATGTTTAGACTCATCTGTTCAACTCTGGTTCAAATCTTTTGTAGTAAGACGGTAACCGTCCGCCGTCCAGTAACTTATCGCAAATCACTGCCATGGCTTAGGACGATTTAGTTTGAAGTCGAAATAAAAATCAAATTGATTTATATTTACACCATATTTACTTATTTATTAACAAAGTCAAAGTCAAATCATTTATTGTAAATAGGCAATAAAATCGCACTTTTACAAGTCAAACACTTCAATCTAATAAACAAATTAATAAAATCATAAAATAAAACAAACTATAATTAATTGATTAGGTATGGTTTGAGTTTAAAAAAGGATGTTTCCCTTTCAAGTCCAGGATTGAATCTCAGACAGGAAAAGGAAACTCCGTTTGATTCTACCAGTGCTTCGGAATACGCCCGTTAGAGAAGACAGCACCAAGTAACTCTACGGGGATGTCATATTTTTTTCTCATAATGCATTCTTTTTTTTTTCCATCACAATATTTACATTGTTATAAATATGACCATCAATATAAAAATTTCAAAACATATTAATAAAATTCACGTTAATTATTACTACCATGGAGCTGGGGGCATTGAGGCCATGCATTTTTATCTTTAATATAGTCATTAATATAGTCATAACTTGAATTATACCACAGATATTACTTATCCGTGAAATGTAATTGAAAAGTGTTAATATTACAATGTACCTACCTAAACCTAAAGCGTAGATATACTCGTATTTAGGGGAACAAATCGTGCGGGACGAATAAATACTTTTGAAAGGTGTGGGCCGAAAATTAATTCGGGACGAATATGGCATAAATCAAAATGCTATTATTATTATAACCTGTGTAGGTCTAGGTTAGTTCTACATACTATTATCCCCTATCCTCCCACTGCCATGCCCAGATCACTCTCGAGTTCTTGAACTGAACATTTTGTGTCATAAATAATTATTCCGGTAGAATGATATTAAATTATTGTTTATTTTTTTATTTTACAGCACGAAGAAACGAGATGATCAGCTGTGTGTTGTGTGGTGCGGTAGTGACGGCCCTCGTCCATAGGTGCGGGGGTGAGGTTTGGAACCCGGCGCCTGGGGCTCGCGCTCCGCCCCCACCGCTCGCCGCTAGTTCTGCAGACGAGTGCGCAGGATGTTCCGGCCGAGGTTCTCGTTTCATGCGCGGCGGAGTCCTCAGCCGGGGGCGGGGGTGTTCCACTGCGGAACAAGAGCCGGCAGCGGACGGAGGCGGCAGGCGACAGCCGCCCCGGGGCATCTGGAACGCACAGGCGCACCGAACATTCAACACAGGTTTGTAATAAATTTGTATGTCTGTTTGTTCCGGTTAACCTCTAGAACATCTAGAACTTTAACTAACTAGTTTGACGTAATTTTTACTACAGCTAGTGGTATAAACTAACTAAACTGAATTAACAAGTTACAATATAGGTACGTAGAACTATGTATTCTGTGCTAGTGTCTAAGATATAGGGAGTTTTTTGACGGAAGAAAGAGTAATTAACAGTGCTTTAAGATCTTGCCTGTTTTGTCCTGTGTCCGTGGTTCTAGGGTATGAGTGGAACGTAAATTAAATATATGTGGTTTAAGAGAGCTTGTGAAAAACAAATGACGCCGTTATTAGAAGTCATTTAAATTACCTTTATAAAAAACAACGTGGATGACATGGATGGACGCGGGTCACAGAGTAATTACCTACCTACTCATCCATAAAAGCTCTCGATTTTTTTTCCGGGGAATGTATTCTACTTCAGACAAACCTCTTATTAGAGACATCGATCCAAATACCAGTATCCAGTAACAGTAGGTATTGAACGTGTTATATTACCTCAATGGGAAGCAGCGGCCGGGCAGTCGAAGCGGATCGTGGCTTCTGAGTCCCCGGAATAATTGAATTGTATGTAGTTGACGGATCTAAGGTCACCGTCGTTGTCGGATACCAGTGCTTCGCGTTCGCCTTCCTTGAAGAACGTCAGTTCGCCTGAATAATAGATTAGTGCTATATTAGAGCAAGACAAAACATGCTTTTGATTGTATTGAGTACTTCCTTCTCTTTTAAGTCGGTTGTTAGGAGCTATGCGTGACATTTCTCTGCCCCGCGGCTTCGCTAACACTTTACCCTTTTTTCTACGGAAATGCTTTTTTCTATAAAAGTTTTACTAGCTATGTGCACACATGGCTACTCCGCGCATTGTGTATGGCGGTGCACACTACTGCCATAGTCTTGAATACCTAATTAACTCTTCTCTACACGCTCCACCCACGCTTTAATTATCTCTATTACTCGCTCAATCTCTGCTACAACTAACTCTACGTGTAACCCCGGCTTTTCTGCCAACTAGAGCGCCTAGAGATGTGTCTGTAAACACCATTCAAGGGGAGATGCAACTTATCCACAGAACACAGAGACAATAGAAGTGGATTTATTTTACATCTACATAGGAAACGCTGTCGTCAAAGAAAATGTTGAAAGTTGCTGTGTCAATAAAGATTTATAGGTCAACTGCCGTTCATTTAAAAATGGTGCCTTATGTCTTAATTAATAAGGTACCTGTGGGTTACAAGGGCCGGCGTCTAACAAGGGCCACTACTATAAAAACACACTTTTTACGGTTTTATAAGGTTCCTCTCACGCACACATATAAAGGGCCATTAGGGAAGCTAACATACTCGGTTGTGTCGCTGTGCGATCTGCCATCTTGTCAGTCGCAAGTAATCCGTCCAGGCGGGTAACCTGCATCGCTCCACTATAAAACTTCCACGAAATCAAAAAATTGTGAGTAATAATATAACTTTCTGTTTATAAAATTTGCTGTTGTACCGTTCTTATTAGTAATTTGTGCTGCCTTATCTAGGTGAGTTTAATCACTATCATGCTTTTTAATAATTTTACATTCAATCTTTTCAAAAATGTCTCATGGCCTAATAAGGGCCACTCATAAGACGTGTAAATAGAGCCGGCCCTTATTAGGCTCTTAGATTTACTAGTATTAGCACCAAATAATAATAATTTCGTCTAAATCGATCCCAGTCAGCTGTTCAAAGTGGATCTATGTCCCAACAGTCAGAAGCGGCGCGGTATTCTATTCCCAGAAGGACTTTGTCAAACCATTTGAAAACTTGAAAAGTTGATAAACAAGGGCGTCGAATAATTGTAACCGTCGAGCAAGAAAATTATTTTGGCGTCAAGAATAAAAAGGCTTGTTGCCCTAAGATTTACTACTAAAATAGTGTTTATTAAAAGCTAATTGTCATACTATGCCATCTCATTAGTGTAATAAGGGCCACACCTTTTTTACATAAAAAAAAAATTGCTTTGATTTTTTTGCAGTTAAAGATTTATTTTCTGATATGAATAATTTGTTTAGAAATATAGTAATATGGTAGGTATTAAGTCACTGAATACGTTTTAAGACACAATTTTGTTGCCTTCGTTTAATTAGGCCCATTATTGTTTTTCTCTTGAATTAACATTTATACAAAGCGTGATTTAGTACAAAACGATAAATAAAATGAGATAAAAATAGAAAAATGAGCGTTAAGAGTGATTTATCTAAAAAAAGAATTATTTTCATGTGGTCCTTATTATCGTACCTATGTTTAATAAGGGCCACAGAGAGGGTTTTCTGAAATACTGAAAATGTTTAAGAACTGTGAATGAACCCCAAAAAATTGTACTTTTTCGGACTGTGAATAAAGTTAATCTTCTATATATGCCCTGTTTTATATTCCTATTTCTCAATTATTGAAATTACATCAATTTTAAATAAGGTGGCCCTTGTTTACCGCAGGTACCTTATGCTTCATTTTAATGTGGCATTTTTTATTGTGCGGCAGACGTACATTATGACATAGTATGTATGGCAAAACTGGCGTTGGTTTTGAGCTACGCAACATAATTACGTTAGGCACGCGAGCCCCATCCACTTTTCACTTCCACTTGTCTCCCTCTTTCGTGCAACTTACGGTTGTGTGTTCTGACTTTGAAGAATCTGAACTCAGTAGCGGAGAGGACGCCGGGAGAGGGCACGTCTATATGAAGAGTTTGACCAGAAATGGGACCATAGATTGCTCTGTTTAAAGCCGTGCGTTTGTTATCTTTCCATCCAATGTCTGTTGAAATAAAAAAATAAATATTAATAATTTCGTTATAATATTTCTTCTTCTTAATCTTCTTAATATATATAAATCTCGTGTCACAATGTTTGTCCTCAATGGACTCCTAAACTACTTGACCGATTTTAATCAAATTTGCACAGCGCGTGCAGTTTGATCTAACTTGAAAGATAGGGTAGCTTACATCTCAATTTATAGTCGCAATAACATAAACCTTAGCGTGGCCGTGTCTGCTAGTAATACATACAAATTTCATTATAAACATAATGTAATTGGTTTCCAACCGAACTCTACATATTATCCAATAATAGTTATTATTGTTTTTGAAGTGGCGATAGCTTAGTGCCTTAGTGGGAGGTCTCAGGTCTGCCAAGCAGAAGGTTGCGGGCACAAATCCCATTGCGGGTACGTACCACTGTGTTTCTTGTAAAACTATACGTACTCGTACGTTATTATCATTCGCTTTTCAGTGAAGGAAACACCTTGAGGAAACCCAAGCACGGGAATTGTTTCGGAGGCCCACCGATCCACCAATCCGGATCGGGCCACCGTGGTGGATTATAGCCTAAAAATCCTGACAAAAGTGAAGCGTGAACCGGTGCGTTGTGACAATGAGTGATAATTATTATTTCATCTGTAAAAATAGTGTTAAAGAGCATAATGTCGCAGTTAGACCTATGCCAAATAGAATTTTCGAGTCGTTTCTGGTGACGTTATTTGTCATCAGGATACCCACGACTCCCTCCGCCTGCACCCCGACGCGCATCTCGAAGCGCGCCAGGAGCCCCTCGGAGTCCCTCTGTAGCGCGGCGTGCTCGAATGTGCCGCTCTGTAGCGGGTAGGACGGCGAAGTGGGGTTACTGCTGTTCAGGAATAACTCCTTACAAGGCAACACTGGAAACAAAGTTACGCCTTATTATATTTTATTCTATATCGATTTGAAAAAATAATTATTACGTAGGTATCATAATATTAACGTACAGTTTTAATCCTAATAATCACTACATAGTATATAACAAAGTTGCTTTCTCTGTTCCTATATCCCTATGTATGCTTAAATCTTTAAAACTACGCAACGGATTTTGATGCGGTTTTTTTAATAGATAGAGTGATTGAAGAGGAAAGTTTATAATAATATGTATAATAACGTAGTGATACCCGTACGAAGCCGGAGTGGGTTGCTAGTAAGTAATATTATAAACGTGAAAGAGTGTGTGTATGGATTTTTGTTACTCTTTCACGCTCGAACGGCTGGACCGATTCGCATGAAATTTGGTACGCAGTTAGGCCCCCCCCCTCCCCCGACTTATAAACTGACTGCTGTCATTTAGATTGACAACTGACAGCTGTCATTCAGTTTGGATTTATAGTACATATCAGATTAATAATCTAACGTCTATGTTGTAGATACATAGGTACAAAAGAGCAGAAAATAAGTTGTATTATCTACACTAATATTATAAAGAGGAAAACTTCGTTTGTTTGGTTGTAATGAATATACTCCGAAATTACTGAACGGATTTGAAAAATTCTTTTACTGTTGGGAAGCTATGCTATCCCCGGTACACATAGGCTACCTTTTATCCCGTAAAAATTAATGGTTCCCGCGGGATAGTAGTTAACGCGGGTGAAACCGCGAGGTGTTTCTAGTATTATATTAAATTATAAATTATAGACCAGAAAATATAGCTCTAGCGATATACTTAATACTCATACAACCTACCTATTATGCGCTTGTACAATAGGTAAATGACTTACGAGCCGGCGTGTCGCCATCTTCGCCGCGTGTCACTCCAACCACACAACTAATTAAAACTAAGTTTAACAATAAACACCAAGAAACAGCCATCTTGTCGCAAACCACTGGTTTATTTCAAAGTAATAATTATAAAATGATTCCCTGATATATATATATATATTAGTGCTCCTACTTACATAACCTAATGTATCTACTTGAACTCATGAACTTAGTTTGATAATTAAGATCTCTCACCTTCTGATGTAATAGGTGCCTATGTTCAGCAGTGGACGTCTTTAGGCTGATGAGATAAAGGAAAGAGGCCTGTATAGAGTATTATTTTTGGATTTATTTTATTTCTAACACTAAAAGTCAGCAACAAAGTGCCGCATAATATTATAATTTTTCATACCACCTGCTTCACAATGTCTCAATAAATGCCATGCATTCTCCACTGTAAAGCAAGTAGTGATTCCACGTATCGAATATCGTATGTCCTACGTTACGCTCTAGGTTCGATATGCCACCCGTGCTTTACCTCCTTGGTGCATAATTTACTATTTCCTTCATCGGAAGCTCAAGCTCGGTTTTTTGGTCAGCTGGTTTCGAGCTCATGCCTTGCGGCATGTGATCCGGGAAAGGAACCAACTAACGCCCGAAATTAATAATCAATCCAATCCAAATTTTTGCTATCTGGGATTGATATCACAATCCCTTTTTAGGGTCTAACGTGCCAATAACCGATCCGTGGATTGGTTTATAAAGGCACGCAGATTGGAAATCGATCGAACGATAGGCAGCAATCCAAGATCGATTTCAATCTTGGATAGGAGATACAATATTAATTTTGGCTGTAAGATAACACCGCACCTAAAAGTAAACACAACAATTGTTAAAGGTTATCCTGAAACACCTCAGTTCGCAGTAATACGATTACCAGAAACCCGCAGGGTTATCAGTCTAACCTAAACTGGTTAGAATTTTATTTGTTTTCGTGCTAGAGTTCCGTGATACCTGTATAGAACTCCAACACCAAGACTTGTTTTCTAGACACTACGATCCTCTTCTATCCTCTGTATGAAAATGTACCTACTTTAAAATAAATAATGTAGAGTCCGGCCAACGAAAGTAGATACTCGAATTTTTTCGAAACTTTTTACATGGCCATACTAGTGTTTCCACCACTGAACATTATGCTCCGTGACAGGGTAAATTTAGGATGCAATAATTATTGATTTCGAATTATTGTAACCCACTTCTTAGTGTGTTATTTTACTTTTATCGACTTAGTTTTAAGTTCATTGTGGTTTAGCATTGCATGGTTTTTTATGTACCTAAAATGTATAAAAAACAACTTAAAACGACCACTAATGGAATAAGTAATACAAAATAAACAATCTTATAGTACTTTATTGATTATTATTAATTCTGAATCGTAAAAATAAACAAAAGCATTGACTAAATTAAAATGTTGTTCTCAAAAATTTGGGAGAACCGGCATCAATGGTGGCAATTATGGGTTGCCTTACTAATATTTTTTGAATTTGCCGGGGTTTTTCAGTGTCTACTTTCGTTGGCCAGACTCTAGGAGGATGTATTTAATTATTTTAAAACTTCCTCTCCTTTGACAGAGGTCTTATTGGCGTTTCCGTGTCGTTGCCGGCCTGCTGTGGCGGCCGGCTGTGGCATGGCCGCCATGCCACAGCGCCATGGCCGCCATGCTACACCGCCATGGCCGCCATGCCACACCGCCATGGCGGCCATGCCACACCGCCGCGCCATGGCCGCCATACCACAGCGCCATGGCCACGCCACGGCGTGAGTTGGCGATGAGCCGACAGCGAAGGGTTATTTGTTATCAATTACATCGATAATGTATACAATAGCTGCTTGACCAGGCTCGTGCTTGGGATTACTCTAATATCGATCTAAACATTATTTATCGCAAATCAGTGCCATGTTTTAGAAGGATTAGTGCGGACTCGAAATAAAAATAAAATCAATTTATATATTATTTTATACCCCATTTTATATACCTATTTAATACAAAATATTGTAGGTATACGTAGTAACTTAAATTTATTTTATATTTCTATAAAACACAGCTGTGTGAAATGAACGCGGTCATTATCGGAACAAATAACTTTAACTTACTATTGAGGATATTTGACAAAACATAGGTAGGTTTAAAAACAGACTCGTGCGTAGTTATCTAAGCGCAAACATCAAAATAAAACGCAACTACCTAACTATACAAAATAAATTATTATACCTTCCCATCATTTAAAAAAATAATAATTTCAAGTCATGATGACTACGATTAGGTACTTAGGTCAGGTTAACGTGATAGGCAGGTAGTAGGTACATTTTTTTGTGTTAAATAAAGACGAAATTTATGTTGGAAATACATATTTTATAATAGGCTAGAAATTGAAAGAAAGATTTTACAGGAATTCAAATTAGTGACAGTACCAATCATTGTTTTAAACAGAGAATTCGTACCTTTATAAAAATTAAAGGTGGATTCAGTAGTATATACAAACAAGGAGGTAGGTTATACTTCACAGTTTCTTTGTCGTATATGAGGTTGTGCACTTGTGCTAGCCTCTACTGGAAGGTGAGCAGGAACCTCTATCGAGAAAGTATTCGATACGTTAACTGTCAAATTTGTTTTAGTTTTAATCGGTTCTTTGCGATACCGACAAGATGCGTACACGAAGGGTTATCCGTATCTTTCAAGCCTCACGTGATTAATGGACGGCCCCTGAGTATTAATTATAATTCCAATTTAACTAACACATTACCACTTTATTGATTTGTGTAATGAATAATGAAATGGATTTAACTAAGACGGTAGGTACATTTTGCTACTTTCAATGACGATAATAATATGAAGTTGTTACCTAGTATTTTTTAATCTGTGTGATGTTTACTAGCTTATTATCAGCATAGGTACTGTATCTACACCGTCTGTGTAACATTAGCAGGGCACTGGGCTGAATGCCCTGTAATATATATACCTACCTACAATGCTCAAAATATTACTAGCAACATTTATTTTTGCATGTAAGTTAATTTATATTCTGACAGCCCTTCGGAGTCATCCATAAACGCGGGTTCCCACTTCCCAACGAGTCACACCAGATCCGGTCACAGTGACTCGTTGGGAGAGTTTTCCCATCGAGTTACACTGGCACACGTTGGGAACACTTCTCTAAAACAAAGTTCAATTCGGGCAACTCAAATTATTTAAATTTATATAGCGATTACCTACTAGGTAGTTATAAAAAAAACTTAACAACCTATTAATAAAGTTAATCCTACTAATAATATATTATATAATGTTTGTTACTTCTTCGCGCTCAAACGGCTGGACCAATTTTGATTAAATTTGGTATGGAGGTAGCTGTATTAACACATAGGCTACTTTTTATTCCGAAAACAGCGAGTAACACCGCGGGGCGCAGCTAGCCTTCTATAAATGCCCTGTTTTATATCCCTATTTCTCAATTATTGAAATTACATTCTTTTTTAATTAAGGTGGCCCTTGTTTACTGCTGTTAAGTAGATAACTTATTTCAAGAAAAACTTTCAAACTCTCAGGCACACTTCATTACTCTAACTTAACGCGCCGAGGTTTCAAAGAGATATTCGACATGACCGCCGACGACATGATCGAAGCTGTGGTCGGAGTGGAGAACTTCGAAAAACGACACGCCGACATCGGCAAACGCATTTACGCGAACAGAACCGAGGCTATGGTTGAACTGTTCCGACAAAGTGAACTCCGCAATGCCTCCACCACCAAATCGCCTAGACGCAACGTCGCAACACCTCGCCCATCGCCTAAGAGACCACCCCCCAATTTAAACCAAATCAAAGACAGAATGCGCAAGCTAGAACTCCTACATCTGTTCAAAGAGAACCGCAGTTACGTGCCCAACTTCGAGGAGCACAGCGACAACCACGAACACATCACGCGTAGATTCGACGCACTGAACCGCGACGTGCTAAATCTGACGAGACGACAACGCGAGGACTTACAGCAGCAAGGTTGTGAAGTATACCTACCTCCTTGTTGGTATACCGAATCCACCTTTATTTTATAAAGCTACGGATTCTGTTTCAACTAATGATTGGTATTGTCACTAATTTGTATTTCTATAATATCTATCTTTCAATTACCTACTAACGGCCGAAATTAATGATCAATCCAATCCAAATTTTGCTATCTGGGATTGATATCACAATCCATTTTAGGGTCAAACGTGCCAATAACCGATCCGTGGATTGGTTTATAAAGACACGCAGATTGGAAATCGATCGAACGATAGACAGCAATCCAAGATCGATATCAATCTTGGGTAGGAGATACAATATTAATTTCGGCTGTTAGTAATTAACTATTATAAATAATATATTTCCAACATAAATTTATTCTTTATTTAACACAGGTCAAGCCGATGTACATTACGAGACCGAAACAGCGATCAAGACCACCTCGTGGACCAAGTCTTGGCACGCGTGGTATTGGAACATAAAGGACAGAGAGTTGAAGACCAATCGGTTCAACAAAGTGAGAGTCATAGCCTTGATGTCACAGTTCGTGTACATGGCGCGTTATAAGCTCGCTGCTATCGCGGATTTGAGAGCGAAATACAGGAAGCACATCAAGTATAGAATAGGATACACTTTGGCGGTGTTACGACTGGTGAGGAGTCAGCAGAAAACTATTTACAGTACTCTGAAACTGTATAATGATACGCTAACCACCTCCGTGGGCCACTTGGCCATGTATCACAAGGTAACTAACTAATTTTTAGGGTTCCGTGCCCAAAGGGTAAAACAGGTCCATGTTTATACTTACTAGGACTTCGCTGTCTGTCCGTCTGTGTCATGAACCGTGACAGTGGGGTTTTCCCAACGAGTCACACCAGATCCGGTCAAAGTGTGACTCATTGGGGGGTTTTTCCCATCGAGTTACACTGTTACACGTTGGGAACTATTCTAGAGAAAAAAAGTTGCAACGAGTAACAGTTTGACTTAATGGGAGAAAAATAAGACCGCCCACCCCGACACAGATAGGTAAGGCTGTTAGGTTTTTTATAATTGCTTAGAGTACCTAATCGCTATATAAATAAGTAGGTACCTATGTATAATTTGAGTTAACCGTAACACTTTTTTGAGCCACACTCTTACTCGTTGCAACTTGTTGTGTTCCCAACGTGGAACAGTGTAACTCGATGGGAAAAAACTCCCAACGAGTCACACTGTGACCGGATCTGGTGTGACTCGTTGGGAACCCACCATACTTACTAGGACTTTGCTGTATGTCCGTCTCTCATGAACCGAGACAGTTAAGACAGTTGAAATTTTCTTGATGTATTTCTGTTGCCGCTGTAACAGCAAATACAAAAACAGAATAAAATAAATATTTGAGGGGGCTCCCGTACGACAGATTGATTTTTTACTTACTTATTCTGCTATTCGGAGACGAATCCAACAAAGCAAGGATCACGAAAATCGTTGCAGACGTTCTTGAGCTATACCTAAATGGTGTAAAAAACACAACCTTATTTTATATATATTATAATTTTAGATTTAGGTTAGTGTGTTTGTAACGAGGTCTGCGATAAACTAATTAGGTACTTTCCTGTGTCCCTTGTAGATTGTGAAGTTAGACATTGACATAAAAGATCTGGTACGTTTCATAGCCCGCATGGGCTATGAGATGCGATTAAAAGACGACCCCCATTACTACGATGACGAGGTGGACCCCTTGGTGTTCCCAGAAGGCCTTATATAGCCCTAACGTAGCCTAATAGCCGCACAGAGGACAGCAGCAAGTCATATCACACAACCGCAAGTCATATTACTCAACGGCAAGTCATATTATAACACGGCAAGTCATATTATAACACGGCAAGTCATATTATAACACGGCAAGTCATATTACAACACGGCAAGTCATATTACAATACGGCAAGTCATATTACACACCGGCAAGTCATATTATAACACGGCAAGACATATTACACAACGGCAAGTCATATTACAACACGGCAAGTCATATTACATAACCTCAAGCCATATTATTCAACAGCAAGTCATATTATTCAACGGCAAGTCATATTACAAATCGAAACCGGTTTGCATTACGGCGGATCTACGATTCATAAGGTCAAGTTGTAGGTAACTAATTCGTCAGTGAAGGAATAAAGAAACGCAGAATATTTAACAACATTTATATTATTATACTAATAACTTAAAAGTAATAACAAGCGTCTGGAATAAGACACCAGTATCACACCCCCCCCCCCCCCCCCCCCCCTTCTACAATGTGACCGTCACGGCCACCATAACCAAAAAGGGGTAGTCTGGCACGCGACAGTCACATACGTAAATTTAATGCGTATGATACAACTCTATCTAATTATACGTAGGTACCTATGTAATAATTTATGTACCTATTGAGTCTTGGGTAACTAATGCTTACCCCAAGACATGTTGTAAGTCAATAAATAAATAAATACAATATAATTCTTATACATTTTAATAAATAAAAATATAGTTCGGACTCTTCGGTTACCGTTGAAAGGGTTTGTTACCGGTTACAAAATTCGGTATAAGTTTTTATTACCGAATACTTACTATGGCAACTTAAACTTTATTATCCATTTCGGTACCGAAATCGAGCGAGCGGTAGGTGTGAGTGAGTACCTACTATGTGCGAGAATCTCGATCATACAGCGCCGCTGTCGCGTAACGTGTATGTATACTAGTACCCAACTTATAAGGCGCGTCGTGAATCTTCGTTCGCGCAGAAAAGAAAGTATGGTCCGAAGATTAACGAAAGAATGTATAAACTTACAATCAACCTAAGATCACTATTATAAGGTTCATAATACACTGCAGCTGTTAGTTCCATCTCACTCTAAGCTCGCTAAGATGGCGGCGGCTGCCGACCAATAGCGGTCAATAGCATTTCTCGCGCTTTGAAAATTGAAAATTCATCTTCTGCGCAGGTACATCGGTAAGCCATATCAGTTGGGTAATACTTATATATCGGTACAGAAACTCTAAACCGGTACCTTAACCATTTTTACATTAAAAAAACAGGCGTAGTATACAATAAGCAGTCTTATCGCTTAAACCGATTTCTCTTACGTCCGAAATTAATAATCAATCCAATCCAAATTTTGCTATATGGGATTGATATCACAATCCATTTAAAGGGTCGAACGTGCCAATAACCGATCCGTGGATTGGTTTATGAAGGCACGCAGATCGGAAATCGATCGAACGATAGGCAGCAATCCAAGATCGATTTCAATCTTGGATAGAAGATACAATATTAATTTCGGCCGTTAGACAACCTTTGAATTACCAGTTACCCATATAAATACTACATAATATACTTGTAATATAAAATATTTGTTTGGGTTTGTAATAACGAATAATCATAATATTATAAGCTAAACTTTGCAGCAAGGTTTCCTAGCCTGCCCCCCGTGCGGCGTGTCCCCGTCGGCCCCGGTCCCGGGCGCCCCCCCGTGGCTCCCGCAGCACCCCGCGCGCCGCCCCCGCCCCACCAGCGGCCGGTCCCGCTCGTCCCACACGACCACCCCGTCGCATTGGCAGATGCGTTTAGGGTTTTGGAATATCCCAGCGGATCGGGCTATGATACCGCACGCTATGCTGTGAAAAAAAATGTAATGTTAAATTTTACTAATATTATAAACGCGAAAGTTTGTAAGTATGGATGGATGGATGGATGGATGTTTGTTACTCTTTCACGTAAAAACTACTGAATGGATTTTAATGAAACTTTACAATAATATAGCTTATATATCAGAATAACACATAGGCTACAGTTTATAAAGATATTGTGTGTATTGTCCAAAATATGACGATAAGTGTCAAGTAAGAAGGAAAAAATCTACCATCCGCGAGCTATTCAGGCGTGCGCTGCCAAAACCGCTAGAGTTACACATTATGTAATGTATGATGGAAATGTTTATCTTAAATAGTCCTACAAAGAAGCCCGCCACAGTATGTGTCTATATCTTATGTGTAAGCCATTATAGCCAAAACGGGCACCAACTAGTACTTAATATAAAAAGCGGTGGTAGCCTAGTGGGCGACCGTCCGCCTTCTAAAGCGGAGGTGGCGAGTTCAAATCCCAGTGCGGGCACGTACCAATGTGTTGCTTGTTTAATAAATGACATCCCCGTAGTTTCTTGGTGCTGTCTTCTCTAACGGGCGTATTCCGAAAATGATGATGATGATAATGTTGATGATGTTGATGATGATGACGATGATATTGATGATGGTATACTCACGGCAACCCACTGTTACCGTCCATCTTGGACTCTTCAGAAATGCCCTTGCCTAAGTCGTCTCCGCGCTCAGTGATGGCGACCGCTCTGCCAATTATGTCCGAAATCTAAAATAAAATCTCTATTTTTTTATTTTTGCATTAACATTTGAACAGTATCACGTCTTTTGTGACGATGTGGTCGGAGGTGGTGAACATGTCCAGCCTAGACCTGGCCTGGCTCTCACGGCCGGAGCACCCTTCTAGGGGCCATCCATTAATCACGTGATGTTTTTTCATCATCTTTTAGCCCCACCTCCCCCTTGGTGATTTAGGGGGGTTTAGCCCCATCCCCACCCCACAATCACGTATATTTTTCAGTACTTACCTACAAAGAAACTTAAAATTTTTAGAATATCATCTTGAAATACAGGTAAGTATGCTCTACTTTTATGCTGAAATCAAGGACCAGGACAAAAATGTCTAGACAGAAAGGTTGCAGGTTATTTTTGAGTGGCAAAATAAATACACGTGATATCTTTACCACAGCCCCGCTCCCCCCTTGTGATATCTCGCGATTTTTGCTAAACCCCCTCCCCCCCTTTCAAGCCTCACGTGATTAATGAACCCCCTAGGGGTTCGGGACAGATGTCTATACTCGCGCGGTAGCTAGCCAGGCGCGCTGTAGCGCCGCCGCCGAGGGGGGGGGGGGGGGGGGGGGGGGGAGCGATGTATTCTTACATCGGAAGCGAGAGCTCAGTTGCGGGGAGTTGGTTTCGAACCTGCGCCCAGCGATCCTAACCTGTAGCACGTTGTCAATGATTCTGAAGGTAGCTCGGCCGCTCTCGTCCGCGACTATGTTCCCCAGGTCGCCCGCGTGCCGGGCCCCCGCGGGGTCCCCCGGGCCCCCGTGCGGGGACCCCAGCGGGTTGAAGTGGGGGCCCACCGACCTGCATCCCTGCAACGACACAAGGTATTAGTTCCGACTATAATTATGTTCATATTTAATTATTGTTTTTAGTATGTTCATATTCAATTGTTTTGGGGTTCCGCAACCAAAGGGTCAAATGGGACCCTATTACTAAGGCCCGGCGCACATTATCGGCCTCGGCAAGGAAAAGGATCCTTTTTCCAAGGAAAGGTAGGAAAGGTATTTTTTTTTATTACGACCATATACAAAGCAATTTCTACTTTATTGCCATTACGTTAATGTATATTGCTATTTGCCACCTAAAAATCCTTTTCCTAAGGCCCGGCGCTTAGACTCCGCATTCTGTCTGTCCATCTGTGAGCAGGCTGTATCTCATGACCCGTGATAGATAATAAAATTTTCACTGATAATGTATTTCTGTTGCCGCTATAACAACAAATACTAAAAAAAAAACAGAATAAAATAAATATTGCAAGGGGTGACCATACAACAAAAAAAATTATAACTCTTTTTTTCTTGATATTGAAATATCCACAGAATATTTAGTTATATTCACTTTAATATTACTCTTATTTCACTGCCCATTTTTAAGGCCGTTACCTTTAAATCTAGTTAATTATTAGCAGACGGCTACGTGTTGCTGTGGCTAAGGTTTTTGTTATTGCGACTATAAATTTAGATGTAAGCTATCCTACCTTTCAAGTTAGATCAAACTGCACACGGTGTGCAAATTTGATTAAATCCGATTAAGTAGTTTAGGTGTCCATCGCGGACAAACAACTTGACACGTAATTTAATACATTTTTCTTTCTTTTTTTTTTTTCTTTTTTTTTTACATTAAGATTGATCAAAGCATCACAGGTTTATATCAAATTTTTTTTTTCTTTTTTTTTTTTTTTTATTCTCATTACGCCATAGCGACCTGGCTGAGGTCTCCCGTGGTCCGCACGTGGAGGCCGTGCGGGCCCGGGGGCAGAGCGTCCACGCTCCCGTCCGCGACCAGGGCGCCCGCCTCGCACTGCTGGAAGCGGATGACGCCCACCACGGAGCCCCCGCAGCCCTGGCTGGTCACCATCGCCACCGCCGACTGGGTTTCTGCAATAGAACAACCAATATAATATATCTGATTTTTGGTATTTTGTTGTTATAGCGGCAACAGAAATACATAGTCCGTGAAAACTTCAACTGTCTTACTATCACCGTTCATGAGATACAGCCTGGTGACAGACAGACAGACAGACAGACAGACAGACAGATGGACTCAAGGACAGCCGAGTCTTAGTAATAGGGTTTTGTTTCACCCTTCGGGTATGGACCTCTAAAAAGGGATAATATAGAATTAATTGAGATTTTAAATAGGGTCTGGCTAGACAAACATTACAATTATAATTATTGAAATTAATATAATAATATTGAACTATTAAAAATTATTGTTTAAATGTAATTATTGACACACTATCACCCTCGAGTAGAAACCCCCTATGGAAATGTTTTAGCAGCAGTCCTGGAGCCCCAGTCCTGATTGAAGCGTTCTTAAATTAGCAGAATTAGTATTGGCAAATGGAAGAATGCTGTCTGAAGCCCAACCCACCTCCAAACCCTTGCAGCACCGCTCGTCTCCCGGAGCTCTTCGCCACCACGTCCAGCACTAGTTGGTTGGGCAGTGTAGTCTCCACCATGAAGGCTCCATCCCGGAACACTGCCGCTTTGATCCCGTCACGGGCTCGGAGCGTGCTGAGAGTACGCTCTACAACCTTCTGGTCCGGCTTAGGGCCCAGGTCTACCAGCACTTCCAGCTGGAACATGTGTTATAATGTTATAGATTCTCTAAAAATTAAAAATTTTAATCATAGACAAGCATTTTATATTCCCTGTTTGTAAAAGTCTAACTGGCTTTTCTATGTATTGGAAGGCCTAGGTTCACTGTAAGAGATTGCTTTTAAGCGTTATTCTGCCTATTGTAGGTAATAGGTATGCAAAATATAAGTAAAGAAGTCTGATTGTAATGTCAAAATATAGTATAGAGTCTTACTCAATGCTTAATTATAAAAATACCTAGGTATATATACAGTAGTGATGTACAACATTTTCTTTTTTATTTTGTCTGTTCGTACTGGCTAATCTTTGACAGGGCTGGACCGATTTTGACAGGGCTTGCACTAGGTGATAGCTGATAGCTGATGTTATAAGAAGGAATGGTAGGAAACTATTATATTTTTAAAACTGCGCCCCGCGGCTTAAAAATTTGAAAACGCGGTCACGGTTAGTAAGTAAATAAAAGATAGGTACGCAAGTATATATAACGATATATACATGAGGTTATTATCGACGTGATAGCTGTAATCAAAGCTCAAGGGCATCGCAATGTGTAAAGTCATTGTGATACCTACCGGTAAAAAACACATTTTCCTGGTGCCAGTGACAACTGTTTTAGTAGGTACCTACACAAATATTTAACTTACCTTCGTTGGTATCATTATTGTTTTACGTTATTCACTTTTGGGATCAAATAGAACTGTAATTGTATTCAATTGATTCGCAAATTCGATATTTCCAATTTCCAAGAGCCCAATTTTCTACGCATTGGTAAATAAACAAACAGTAAACCGTAGACAAGAGACAAGACACGATGTTTTTATTTCCTCTATGCCGGTCGTCCGGTAGACAAGAGAGCGTATGGTAGGTATGACACATTCTAACTTTTTTGTGGTATTTTGGCTTGGCTTCGCTCGCAGGGTTTAGGCATTTAGCTAGTGTCAAAAACAGGCAACTAATACCGATATTTTTGTGGCAGCGATATAAAAATACCGATACACACGGTATTGATATTATAAGGTGTAGGTGTGTAAATAATCAATTAAATCTTTATTGTGCATGCTATTAGTCTTCAATATTAATTTAAGTAGGTACTTACCTTGTACCATATATAACTAATCTATACCTACAACTGCAATAAAACTGAAGTGTCTGTTTGTATTCATCAAAATATCACCATTTCACTAAATGCATATTATGAAAGTACCTACAGTGGAGTGTCGATTATACCATGGTTGCTTAATTAACCAGGCGGGGTCATTCCCGATTGTCACCCCCGTTAACACCCTCAGTGGTGACAACTGTAAATTAGTTTTAGACCGAACAGCTTGTTCGTAAGGCCACTCTCCCTATGATTGAGGATTGAGGATATGATTAGAGGAAGGCGGATGCAAAGTAGCGCTGTCTGTGATTCTTATTACATGCTGTTTGACTTGTAAAAGTGCGATTTAATTGCCTATTTACAATAAATGCTTTGACTTTGACTTTGTCATTTTAATAAAAGAGAATCATATTACATACATAATAAAATATGGGTTTATTGGCGCTCCATATTGTACGTAAATTGTTAAATAAAATAATACAGTTCGATTATCCATAAATCGGTTTTCTGTACACCCATGGTCGATGCCACCTTTTTAATTCGGATAATCGACACTCCGCTGTAGGTACTTACTTTATTTTCTTTAGGTATTTATAGCGTTGAGAGTCACTTAATCAAACAGCCAAAATAAAAATAAAAATTGTTATTTCCCTACGTTGAATTATTATTTGTCTGTCTATGTTCCGGCTAATCTCCAAAATGGCTGGAAAAATACCGAATTTGACGTAAGTTTCACCGGCAGATCGATTAGCTGCGCTTCTCGGGTTCACCCGCGTCCTATGGTTCCTGCGGGATATAGACAACGCGGGTGAAGCCACGGGGCACAACTAATCTATTATAATTATTAGATATACCTACTTAATTAACTACCTACCTGCTTACTACGACGTTCAATCATTTAAGAAAATTTATTTATGAATACTAAATACAAATGTACCTAACAAACAAGGTCCAAACTTGAAATTAATATGTTATTGAAACTTTTGTTTATATTAAGTATGTGAGTAAAGTGTACCTACCTACCTACATTATATTATTATCTATCTACTTATACATACTTCTTTAAACTAAGATTGTTTGTTAGCATTGAATAGGCTCCGAAACTAATGAACCTGTTAAAAAAAATATTTCACTGTTGGGAACTTGCCAACAGTTATCTACAGTGAAATATACTGAAATAGTGAAGTACATTATCCCCGTGTGACGGGCTACTTTTTATCCCGTAAAAATTTACTGTTGCCGCGGAATATGAAACAGCGAGGCTCTTAATCTTCTACCTAAATATAAATTACGCGTCACGTTGTTGCCCGCGATGGACTCCTAAACTACTCCATCGATTATAATCAAATTCGCACACCGTGAGCACTTTGACCTAACTTAAAAGATAGGATAGCTTACATCTCAATTATTTATAGTCGCAATAACAAAAACTTTAGCTTCAGCAACGCGTGGCCGTGTCTGCTAGTAACTTAAATAAAAAATTATAGCCTACTTACCTACCAATAATGTTACAGATGTCTCAGCCAATTCCCAAGAGATTCCAGAACCACACAGAAAAGCCTTAGACAAGATCTTGCAAAGATATGTTAACAATAACTCATACTCGGGCTCCATGATGGACTTTCTCTTCGGAGGCCCGGGGGCACAGAAAGTAGAGAACCTCGGCGTTAATGTATTAGATCGCAAAGGCCTAAATAACATTATACGAATGGTCAACGAACAGTATAGTAACGCAACCAGAATTGCAAGACAAAACGCAACTCGCACCGCAATACAAAGCGCGGCGGAACACGCGTCTAAGCTAGACTTTGCCGGCAATGACACCCGTCGGTATGTCATTATAGACTACCTATAACGTTATCTGAGGGCACGGCAGTGCCCCCGTCATGTCGAGCATTTTAAAATGACAAATGTTTGAGTTCTATTTCTGTTTCAATATAGGTAGGTACAGATATATAGAGTCATTGAAAATAATTATTGCTCCCAGTAATTTCCCTTGCGGATCATCAATAAAATAGGTACTTACGTCACACCCCTCCCCCGTTCTTGTCACAGTTGGTCACAGTTGTGAGACCCCCCTCCCTAGTGTGACGTCACATAATATCTTATATCTTGCAATTTTGCATCTACAAATAAATTCGAACAGAATTACAGAACTTCCAATATGTCAAAAGTCGCATAATAAACCTCATAATTTAAACCTTAAAGATGCATTGTTGGAAAAAATACTTAAATTTTTTGTTATAGTTCCGAATATTAACATTTTTTACATATGACGTCACGAAAATTAAGACCCCTACCACCCCTTGACACACAATGTCACACTTCGACGAGGGGGGGGGGTCGTCCACGACGACCCCCTCCCTCCCCCTTATGGTGTGACGTACTTTACGGATGCCCCCTTGAAGGAACAGGGTACATAACTAGCGTTTAGCCCCTCTAGTTCGTTTGTCTCGAGCTAAAGAAATAGACTCACTATGAAAACAACCAAGTTACGATTCTCGATACTTCTCGAGGTCCTTCAAGATATTCCTTCTTTATGGCACTGAACAAATGAGAAAGACAGCAATAAACTTATCGGTTGGTCAAAGTTAGGGTACTAGTTTATTATTCTGTGGTTAGGGTTAGGGTCAGAAACCGGGAACATAGAAACTGCTAAAGGAAAGGACCATCTAGTATCAGAGATGGATCTGACAATAGCGTATACCCGAAAGGGACACACTTGGCTATACACCCCTATAAATCGGATAAATTTAATACACGCTATTTAGGTGGTGCTCCAATCATTCCTGCGACATTCTAAAATGTCGTTTGGTTTGATTCTGCAGCACAGCAAAAAATAGTGTATACGCCGACAAAGACAAAACATAATCGTACTATCCTACTTACCCCTGTCTATTTATATAGGTACTTGTCTCTTTTCTCCCCAGATCTTCAGTTAAATGTCATATCTGTTAGATAGGTAAGTAATTAATCTGAGTATTTTTCAGTACTGGCAACTACTGGGCAGAGAGAATAGAGCGCAACTTCTATCGCAAAAACCGGGCAATCACCCGAAAAGCTTTCGAACAGATGCGGCAATCTATTTATTTCGCCAGAGACAGTCTGCAGCAGTCCAACCCTTTCAGAAAGAAGTTCGGTAACGATCCCAGCTACCAAATCGGGTTTATGGTCATGAACATCCGAGATATAATGGTGAGATGTGAAAATTACTACGCCATTATGCAGAGTTTCAACAAGCCGCACTTCCTCTGGCCCCTTGTGCTGTACGAGAAAACTCTCGCGGGCCACACCGACATTGTCGACATGGCAAGGAGGATCTTCAAAATACATGCCAAATATAAAATAGATACGGACGACTTGATTAAATCCGTTGAGTAACGAGTAGCTCTAACGTCTTTTGTTTTTTATTATACCACAAACAAACGTGAGATTATCATCATCATCATCATCAGCCTGAAGACGTCCACTGCTGAACATAAGCCTCCCCCTTAGACCGCCACACCGAACCACAATTTGCCACATGTTTGCATCCACCGGTTGCCCGCGACTCTTTTGATGTCGTCGGTGAGATTAGCTTCCTAAGTTATAATAGCGAGCCTCAGATTAATCATCTAATAGATCTGACATTAACTCAAGATCCGGGGAAGAAAAGAGACAAGTGTATACAATTAGACAAAGGAGTAAGTAGGATAGTACGAGGATGTTTTATCTTTGTCGGCGTATACACTATTTTTTGCTGTGCTGCAGAATCAAACCAAACGACATTTTAGAATGTCGCACGAATGATTGGAGCACCACCTAAATAGCGTGTATTAAATTTATCCGATTTATAGGGGTGTATAGCCAAGTGTGTCCCTTTCTACTTTAATTTGTATACCCTTTGTACTTCAATCGCGCGTATAAACGCCAATAAAAGAGTTTTTAATCTTATAACATTTTACTTTTATAATATTTACAACACTGTAGCGATTACACATCGAAAGCTGCATTTTCAGTCGCTGTCACTGTCTTCAGTAGCACTCGACACTTTCCGCACCTTCCGCCGCTTCGCCCTGGACGTGGGGGGTGCGCTCGCCCCTCCCCCCTCTCCCGCACCTGTCTTCCTAACGCGGCGTATGTTCAAATGCACCCCCCTTACATGCGCCTTGAGCGCGCTTGCGGTAAGGAACTTCTTCGCGCACATATCACACTTGTGCCGTCGGATGCCGATGTGAGCCTGTAATTAATTAAAGTTAAAGTATAACTAGCTGTTACAGTAGTACCCAACTTATATGGCTTACCGATGTACCTGCGCAGAAGTTGAATTTTCTAAATGCGGGAAATGCTATTGACCGCTATTGGTCGGCAGCCGCCGCCATCTTCGCGAGCTTAGAGTGAGATGGAACTAACAGCTGCAGTGTGTTATGAACCTTATAATAGTGATCTTAGGTTGATTGTAAGTTTTAAGCATTCTTTCGTTAATCTTCGGACCATACTTTCTTTTCTGCGCGAACGAAGATTCACGACGCGCCATATAAGTTGGGTACTACTGTACCCGCGACCTCGTACGCATTTATATTGGTAACATCTAGGAATATAATATGTGTGAACTTTGTTATGGTATTATAAATCAACGGGATACCTATCGATATCACTCCAACATCCCTGTATCTCTCTCCTTCTCTTTATACCTCTTTCTCTCTATCCCTATCTTAACCTCCTTCTTATTATCTATCCCTCTCTCTCTCTCTTCTTCTCTTTCTTTCTCTTTTCCTCTCTATCAATCTCTCTCCCTCTCTTTCTCGCTATCTCTACCCCTCACCACATCGCCCTAACACTTGATCTCACTCTATCTTTCCCTCTCTACCTTAGGGGCTTTACCATGACGTCTTATAGCGATCCAATTGAGGACCTAAACAGTAAACAGAATCGTTTTACTACTTATTCGTACCGTGACGTCTTGTTGTGGCATCTCGACGCTCAATTTAGGCTGATTTTAAATCTAAACGGATTGACGTCTACCTATAAATGTTATTACTATTATAAGTAAAACTATTCTGTTTAGGACCTCAATTGGATCGCAATAAGACGTCATGGTAAGCCCCCTGGTTTACGGTCGAAATCAATCCTAATCCAAATTTTTACATCTGGGATCGATATCACAATCCATTTTCGGGTCAAAAGTGCCAATAACCGATCCGTGGATTGGTTAATGAAGGCACGCAGGTTGGAGATCGACCGAACGATAGGCAGCAGTCCAAGATATATTATAATCTTGGATAGAAGATACAACATTAATTTCGGGCGTTAGAAGCTATGACGCCGGATTGATTATGACCCTTTTAAAATTGTGTCTGCTAAAATGTCCCTTGACAATGTCGCTCGCTGCGTGTACCCCTCACCTGCGTGTGCGTGTAATGGTTGGCTTGAGTGTGGAACTTCTTCCCGCACAGCTGGCACGTGTACGCGGGCGGAGCGTGGAACTGCTGGTGCGCTTGCAAATTGCTACTACTATAGAAGCGCTTCGGACACTTGTCGCACGCGTACGGCCTCACGCCCGTGTGCGTGTTCAAGTGATCGCGCAGATTGTATTTGTTCTAAAAAAGGGTAAAATGATTGAGTCAAATCATTGGGTAAAATCATTGAAGTAAGGTTTAGTGTGTGAGGGTATGTGTGTGTAAAGTAATTAGTGAGTTTAGGGAGGACAAGTAAGGTTTAGTGTGTGAGGGTATGTCTGTGTAGAGTAGTTAGTGAGTTAAGGGGGAACAAGTAAGGTTTAGTGTGTGAGGATATGTGTGTGTAGAGTAGTTAGTGAGTTTAGGGAGGGCAAGTAAGGTTTAGTGTGTGAGGGTGTGTATGAAGAGTAGTTAGTGAGTTTAGAGAGGACAAGTAAGGTTTCGTGTGTGAGGGTATTTGTGTATAGAGTAGTTAGTGAGTTTAGGGAGGACAAGTAAGATTAACTGCGTAGGGTTCGATAGGGAAAATCAAGGTTGTGCGTGAGGGAGGGGGATGGCATGTTTCACCGTCTCACTCACCACGAACCCTTTACCGCAGTAGTCGCACAGATACTGTCGCTTGTTCGCGTACGTGTCACTGAGGTCCCGCTCGTGCTCCCGCCGCCCGTGGTTCATTAGCCATAAGAAAGACGTGCCGGTAGCTGCACACTACAATAAATTAAATAGGTACCATTTTTTATAATTTAGACACCACTATCTCAATAAACATGATCAGGGGGCTTACCATGACGTCTTATTGCGATTCAATTGAGGACCTAAACAGAATCTTTTCATTTTAAATAACAGTAATACATGGCTTTCGATATCGTTTAGGTAGGCGTCGATCCTTTTAGATTTAAAATCAACCTAAATTGAGCGTCAAGATGTCACAACAAGACGTCACGGTACGAATAAGTAGTGAAACGATTATGTTTAGGTCCTCAATTGGATCGCAATAAGACTTCATGGCAAGCCCCCTGGAGGTACAGAACGACCTCGTTGCTAATACTAATTATCACTAAAAATAGCCATTAGATTGCCTGGTCACATAGATGAAGTCTAGTAGTGAAAATTGGCATAGTGTCTTACCACTGGACATGTGACACCTTTTTTCGACATTGATGATTTATTTCTTGGCTGCTTGATCCTAAAAAAAAAAAAATATAAAATAAAAGCGGCGGTAGCCTAGTGGGCGCAAGTCCGCCTGCCAAAGCGGAGGTAGCTAGTTCTATTCTCAGTGCGGGCACGTATAGTATTACCCAACTGATATGGATTATCATATTATTTAAATCATATAAATAAAGTATAGCGCCACTATCAGGGTATGGACTCCTACATTGCCAATCGATGGCACAATACCACATACAATGCAACAGGTATAGTAGTACCCAACTGATATGGCTTACCGATGTACCTGCGCAGAAGATGAATTTTCAAAGCGCGGGAAATGCTATTCACCGCTATTGGTCGGCAGCCGCCGCCATCTTAGCGAGCTTAGAGTGAGATGGAACTAACAACTGCAGTGTATTATGAACCTTATAATAGTGAGCTTAGGTTGATTGTAAGTTTTAAGCATTCTTTCGTTAATCTTCGGACCATACTTTCTTTTCTGCGCGAACGAAGATTCACGACGCGCCTTATAAGTTTGGTGCTAGTATACCAAATTATGTTTCTTTGTAAACATATTATGTACGTAATTATCACTCGCTTTTCGGTGAAGGAAAACATCGTGAGGGAACCAACATGCCCGTAAATTATTTCGGAGGCATGTTATCCACCAATCCGGACTAGGACTCCGTGGTGGATTGTGACCTAACCCTCCTCACAAAAGTGAGGGGAGGCCTTTGCCCAGCAGTGAGATATTTACAAGCTGAATTATTAAAGTATCTACTATATAAAAATAAGTCGGGTTTTCCTTCCTGACGCTATAACTCCAGAACGCACGAACCGATTTCCACGGTTTTGTATTCGTTGGAAAGTTCTCGGGCTCCGTGAGGTTTATAGCAAAGAAAATTCAGGATATATTCAGGACAAACCAACATTTTAAGTAGATGGCGCCGGTGCAGGGAGAGGGACAGAGGGAGAGGAAGAGAGATAGAGTGCGAGGGAAAGAGATAGATATAGAGGAAGAGGAAGCTTTTTCCCATAGAGACAATGACAGGACAACGTCTGGCGGGTCAGCTAGTTATTATATAAAAACAAATTGTCCCGAACACCCGACATTACGTTGACTTGACAAACATGCATGAGAAAGTGAATTACCATTTTGCTCTCGGAGATAATTTTAAGGTAAGTAAAGGTTTTTCCGCTAGAATATAGGAGTTTTCACGCACTTTCCTTGGATGCGCTCGGCGGCCGCGTTCCCGAGCATGACATCGCGGTGCATGAAGCGGATATGTCTCTCGTACACCTTCTGAGATCGGAACGAGAGCCCGCACTTGTCGCACGCGACGCCCGCGCCGACGTCTATAGGCGGCTCGTTCTGTAACGCAACGTATTTTTAGTTATTGTAAAGAAAAAAATCTTGAAGGCATTGTTTAAATTTTCTGACCTATATAGTTTTTATATCATTTTCTTAAAATATAGGCCAATTTAAAATACTAATTTCAATATTTTGGTTCTCCAGGGACAGTTATTTTATTAAACAATTTTAGAGATTTAGCATGCTGACGTCATCATTGGCAGAATACCATACAGGGCCGTTGCCACCGCGTGATATTAAAAAACTGTAGATTTTAATCTGTGAGGTTTACTTTGTTTTGTTTGTTTATCTTTTTAGTGCTTGTTTTAGGGCTTATCTATGGATCCAGAGTTAACTTTTTTTTGGATGGGTAAGGCTTAGGTAATTTTAACATAATGCCGACGGTGACGTCAATTTCAGAAATCAAGGTCTTTCATTATTATTCAACAAACATCCAACATTACGAATTAATTTTTAATAAAAACGGTTGATTTGTGACCAGCGAGTCTATTCCTCGATATGGATTTGCTATCACTAACTTTAAAAATGTACAATGCCCATTGTCATGTTTATTGTAAGCAACTTTACCCGATGATAGCTGTTCTTGTGCTCAACTTTACCCGATGATAGCTGTTCTTGTGCTCAACTTTACCCGATGATAGCTGTTCTTGTGCTCAACTTTACCCGATGATAGCTGTTCTTGTGCTCGTTCAGGATGTGTTCAGTGTGGAAGGTGCGCCCGCAGTGCGCGCAGGCGTGCGGGCGCCGGTGCCGGTAGCTGCAGTGCTGGCGGTAAGTGGATATGCTCCTGAAACAGTTACAGACTGATTTCAAGCCCCTGGGGCTTTACCATGACGTAGTGTACGTTAAACATCGATAGTCTATCGATAGTTTTTTACTATCGATACTATAGATAATTTTCTACTATCGATCTACTATTTTTCATTATAGGAGCAAAACTATCGATAGTGTCGATAAAAATCGACAGTTTTTGGCAAACTATCGACAACAATCGGAAATCAAATCTATCGATGTTTAACGTACACTACCATGACGTTTTATTGCGATCCAATTGAGGACCTAAACAGAATCGTTTCACTTTAAATAATTGTAATACATGGCTTTCGATATCATTTAGGCAGGCGTCCATCCCATTAGATTGAAAGTCAACCTAAATTATTGAGCGTCAAGATGTCACAACAAGACGTCACGGTACGACGTCATGTTAAGCCCCTGGGGCCTTACCATGACGTCTTATTGCGATCCAATTGAGGACCTAAACAGCTTCGTTTTACCGCTTATTCGTACCGTGACGTCTTGTTGTGACATCTCGACGCTCAATTTAGGTTGATTTTAAATTAAAGGGATTTACGTCTATCTAAATTTCACATACAAAAGCGCTAGTTAACGCGTACTATGGCGAGCTAGTAAACACTCACACTAGGGGTACAGAGCTTAATACGTTTACTTACCCGAAAGTCTTCCCGCAGGGCTCACACCTCGGCTTCAACACCTGGTGCTGGTGGTAATGATCCTTCATGTTGGTTCTGTAACAGGATCGTAGAATACTTATAACAAACATCGCAAGGGTTACAAGTGATTAAATTTAAAATACTGGAGCGACACATTGCGTTTGCATTGCATTCTGCTGACGCGAGTTAATGCAATGCAAGGTGCAGGTGGGGCGCATCAGTCGTCACCCCCCGGGCACGATAGGTAGACGTAGTTTCTGTAATTGATTTATAATATACCGCTTGACCTACTTAAATAGTATTTTCTTTTCTAAACGCCATGTTAGGAAAGAACGGACGGGAGATAACTTTACACTGAATCTCCCATTCTATTTAGGTATATACACACAAACATAAAGCGGTAAAATACCAACAAGAAATTTAATTTAATGTTTAGTTCGCATTTTGTTTTTATATTAGTCAATGATTTTGGTTGAAATAAATTAAAAAAAATGTGCGTATATAACTAAAGATAGTGATTTTCATCTTACATTTTGACTGTTAGGTATTGATACCAAATAATTGGCACTAAGTAATTAAATATTAATACCCCCGATTTAAAAAATTGTTATTTTTTTAAGATAAAGCGGCCTTGGCTTAGAAATTTGTCATAGGGCCGTATTAATAAATTAAACTCAATAGCGCTACCAAGTGCGGTACAGCTGCTCCACACTCAAAATGTAATCTACATCTTAAAATCGTTGCTATTTAATAAATGGATATTGAGATGTAGCACTAGCTACTAGATACTGTCTTGTATGTGTCAATTGTGTCATAATCGGATAGCACTTAACCGCTGAGTGTCATTTATTAATTTGCCAGAGATCATGTAAGTTTCTGTTCCTAATCTGCCACTTAAGATATATATATTAATTAGAACGAAAGAGCAAGTGCACACTGAAGATAACTCTCAGAGCTAAGTTTGATTTATTAATACGGCCCATAGTGTAATAGTATTCTAACTAGTCCAGCCCTTTCATTTGATACTCATATTGAGGGAGTTGTGAAAAACATAATGTCATTCGCCATTTTGTGGTGGCGGCCATCTTTAATGTGATATGTATAATAGTGTATAATAGTAGTAGGTACACTACCAGTCAATGGCTTTCATTTGGTACCGATATTGAGGGAGTTGTGAAAAAATACGAAATCCGCCATTTTGTGGCGGCGGCCATTTTGGACATCCCGTCGTTTTTGCGAAGGAGACACGTGCACACTGCGCAAGGGGACAAACTTCAGACGGAATCGAAGCTACATAATCTAACTTTATTTCATCGTTTTGGATACGTATTCCTGCAAAGTAACGCCGGATATTATCAACGACGTTATTTTCGTGTGTGTGTGTGTGTGTGTGTTTGTTTGTGGGTGTCTTACTTGTAATATGTGACTACGGGGCACAGTTTACATTTGTATACAGCCTCGTGGAGCAACAAATGTTTCTTTTGGTCCTTCCTGCTGTTACGCCGCACACCGCACACCGAGCACACCCATTTTCCCGCGCTCTCCTAGCATACAAAAGAACATTAATTCCTTTAAATTATAAATAGTATGTTATGCTCCTAGAGGATAAAGCAGTGTCTTACCATCACAGGCGGTATTCTGAACCCAGAGTCGCTTGGGACTTTATTTGCCCCCGTATCGTTAGTCGTTACCTCCAAATATCTTTCACTCGACCTTTTCTGAGGGACCCCGAAACTCCCCCCCAAAAGTTCCTCATATTTGGTATAGTTAGTTGAACTCTCGAGGTTCCTCGGTACTCCATTTTAACACAAATGATCGTAGAGAAGCAGCTTGCGAATCCTCGAGGTACGTCGCGAGGTACCTTGAGCTGACAGATGGTTTTTTTCCATCGTACGAGGATTATTGTCAAGGAATAACCGAGTGGAGGAAATTTTGCCAACTAGCGATACGAAAACAGGCAAGTGACGTTGAGTGGAGCGAAAGACATTTGGAGGTAACGACTAACAATACGGGGGTTAGACACTCCCTCGCTACGCTCGAGTGTTAACGCTAGAGGGCTTCGTTACGCTCTGGGTCCAATATGCAACCGTTACGGTAAAACCTGCAACCCGTTACGGTATAACCTGCAACCCGTTACGGGAAGACCTGCAACCCGTTACGGAAATACCTGCAACCCGTTACGGTATAACCTGCAACCCGTTACGGGAAGACCTGCAACTCGTTACGGTAAAACCTGCAACCCGTTACGGTAAGACCTGCAACCCATTACGGGAAGACCTGCAACCCGTTACGGGAAGACCTGGACCTGCAACCCGTTACGGTAAGACTGCTTTAAACCAGATAAATTTAAACTATCTTACATCATGACGTGTTTCCATATGCTTCTCCAGGTGTCCCATATAATTGAATCCTATGTAACACAACTCGCATTTATGTTTCGCCTTGATATAACACTCGTAGGTTTTCCGATTCTCGAATTCTTTCCTCTTTGCCTCCATCGAAGGCAGATACTCTATCTCGAATACGGACTCGTATTTACTTTGTTCACACTTGTTTTGTATCAACCCGAGTAGTTTTACCGCTCTGTCTGTGAGGTTATTTCTATCTGTAACATAAATTACGACAGAGGGATTTTCCATTTAGATTCTAATATCTTAATATATATAAATTACGCGTCACGTTGTTTGTCCGCGATGGATTCCTAAACTACGTACTTAACCGATTTTAATCAAATTTGCACACGGCGTGCAGTTTGATCTAACTTGAAAGATAGGATAGCTTACATCTCAATGTATAGTCGCAATAACAAAAACCTTAGCCACAGCAACGCGTCGCCGTGTCTGTTAGTAATTGTATATTTTCATTAGTTTCCTGAGCTTATAAAACTTCGAAATTGAGCAAAACCTCGTCTTAATCTATATACATAATTATTAATTTAAAAGAAAGTCGTGTTAGTTGCACTATTTATAACTCAAGAACGGCTGAACCGATTTGGCTGAAAATTGGTAGGAAGGTAGCTGAGAACCAGGAGAAGGATATAGGATAGGTACTTTTTATCCCGAAATCACAGGAATAATTATGTAACAGGGAAAAATTTATCTGATAAAATCGGGTTGTACAGTTGACTACTGTCACTCGTTTTGACTCATAGAGACAATGACAGGACAACGTCTGTCGGGTCAGCTAGTAAGTATAATATATAAAATACAATACATACTTTTAACGTTTTTCCACAGCACGTTTATCATACGTTCTGACACTCTCCCGCTGTCGAGATGGTTTAATATTAGATCTTTGTCAATCGGGATTCCGCTTTCAGACTTCAGCTCACCGCAGTTTGCGAATTTACTCTTTAGATTATCCATTACTGTCCTGTCAAAGAAACATTGCAAGTACTGTTAAATAATTATAATAATAATATGTATAAAAATGAATCCCTATTTCCCTTGAAGAATAATAAGGGAAATACATCCTTTTTTCAAACTCAAACCATAATTAATTACTGTTTAATTTAATGTATCATACTTTATGTTTTTATGATTCTCTTTGTCAACGAGAATTAGCTGTTTGACTTGTAAAAGTGCGATTTAATTGCCTATTTACAATAAATGCTTTTGACTTTTGACTTTGACCTTGGTCACGGCATCATCCGTGAATGGCTGGACCAATTTTGCTAATTCTTTGTAAAAGAAAGTTGTTATGAATGAAAAAATGTAGAAAACTTAGCGGAACATGATAAAGTTTAAGAAAACTTAGCGACCATGTTAGTTTAAATTGAGGGAAAGAGATAGACGGAGAGTGAGAAGGAAAGAGCTAGAGGGAAAGGAAAAAAGATAGACAATGACAGGACAACATCTGCTAGTTAATGAATAAATAGTTTTCTTTTTTTTTATTAAAACGTAGCCCCACAGTAGGATTGCTCCTGTGTCGTGGGTACCGCTTACAGACATATAATTTCACATACACATCACACCCAGACCAGAAACCAATATATGCCACACAAAAATTTGTTCCGGGCGGGAATCGAACCCACAACACGTAGCGCAGCAGTCCGATTGCTCAGCCACTACGCCACGAGTGCAGTCATTATTTTTTATTAATTAGTTATGAGGGGACAGATGTATCAACCCTACATAAATACATACCGGTGAGACACATAACTCTCCGCTGGCTTTGCCGTAGTCGGGTTCAAAACTGACCTCGTTGGTTGAATTATGTTCAGGCTTGTTTCTTGTATATCATCAAGATTTTTATTTATACTTTTTAGTAACAATATAACATTGACACCCCGCTTTGTTTTCTTTTCACTCTGGTTTTTTCTCATTTCAGGTTTCAAAACAATATTTGCATCTTGTATTGTCTTTTCATAGTTACAATTTAACGCATCTAATCCTACATTTATGCCGGCAATAATTTTCTTTGCATTGACATATGCTTTATTTGTATCATCATCCGAGTAACGAGCATCTGCCTCTAGGATTTCCTCTTCATTTGAGATACAATCATTTCCAGGAACATCAGTAATTAATTGAATCGGATTATTATTACTGATAAATTCAGTTTTAATACTAGGTGTAACATCATCATCGGAGAGCCATATATTGGCTAAATCAGCAAGAGGCTTGTTCTTCCTGGTGAAGCCTTTATGTTCTTTGTTTACTTTAACATCATCATCGTCACTGTCAACACTGTCTTCTAGAGCTTCGTCTATTTCACGGATATCATCGCTATTTATGCTAGAATCCGTGTCATCTTCAGTTTGCTTCAAGGCGGTACAACGGTTATTTGCAGCATTACTTGACTCAACATCATCGCCACTAAGTAAGACAGCGTCCATACCATCATTTGATTCGATATCATCCTCGCTGACTAAGATGGAGTCGTCTACAAACTCCAATTCGTTATAATCATCAACATTTTGTAGATCATCATCATTCTCCTCTAATTTCACAACTTTGCTACTGTTATGTTCTGGTGCAAATTCAACTGGTACCGTCACTTCTTCAGTTTCAACCGCATTATTTAGATTTAGTTCTTTCGAATCATCTTCACAGTATTTTTCCAATTTTACTGTCAGCTCCAAGTCGTTAGTTGGAATTAGTTCTTTACTGGTTTCCTGGAATAGTAAAAGGCAATGCTTTTGATACATTTTAATTTGTACTATTCCCATGTTACCTATTAAAACTATTATAAAACTGCAAAGTTTTGTTCCTTGTTTTGGCGGGCAGCCGGAAATGCAATGATTGATCATGTTTTTTCTCAAACTTGTGTTTATTCAAGTGTTAATAATTGGTATTCCATATATTATATTCATTGAGTATCTATTCATTAACATGCTTGACTGCGGGCAAATGATATAAAGCTAAACAAGGTGATATTGTGCATTCTTTCCAAAACTCCGCGGAAGTTTCAGTAAAGCCTCCTAGAACATTACTTTGACTGCAACTTGACCGAGGCCAGGGCAGAGGCTCAAACCCGGTGTCGTTGGGTTGCAAAGCACACAAGATACAGCTCATCAACGACCTTCACTCAATATATATATATATATTTTTCTAAACAATTCCCCTACACTAAGATTGCTCCTGTACCGTAGATACCGCCTACAGATATGATAATTTCACATCACACCCAGACCAGAAACAAATATTTGTGGATCGCACAAATATTTGTTCCGAGCGGGAATCGAACCCGCGACACCGAGAGTAGCAGTCCGATTGCTCAACCACTACGCCAAACGTGTCGTCGAACTCACAATCATTGATAGTACCTCTATGGTTGTTCCTACAGACATCAAAGCACTTACACATGATAATGACTTTGCAACATTACCACTTGTTGCTAATGATCTTGGAGCTTTTACATGTGTTGCTACCAGCCTTGGAGTGTTTAAATTTGATGCTACCAGCCTTGGAGCGTTTAAATTTGATTCTACCAGCCTTGGAGCGTTTAAATTTGATGCTACCAGCCTTGGAGTGTTTAAATTTGATGCTACCAGCCTTGGAGCGTTTAAATTTGATGCTACCAGCCTTGGAGGCTTTGCACTCGTCACAAATGGTTTTGTAACATTAACACTTGTCAGTGATGGCTGCAGTACATGTACTTTTACCAAATTTCCTGGTATTCTATTATTTAAGTTTGGTAGTAACCATGAGGTGGTCATATTTGGTGCCAATTGGGCCAAACTCAACACTGGTCCCATGCTTAATGTGGCATTATTGGACTCGGGACAGGCTTGTTCTTCCATGTAGTATGTCTTGGCATTCTCTGGTGTCAACACCCCCAGAGCGCTTTGAGGTAGAAGTGTGTGGAGTTGATTTATGGGCTGCTTTTGCTGAAAACATACATATCTCTCTATTAAATTGTGTTAGTGATCATCGAAGTTCTTGAAGTTGTAATATCAAACTACTTATAGGTTTTTGTAATGATTATAATCTGACAATAACTACTCTGGCAACATCTGCAAAGACTACAGTTTAAATATGTTACAGATCAGCTGCCATTGCTGCAATGTCTCCCTGTGATGTAATTTCAACTTACATCCATTTTCATTTTCCATTTCTGCAGTATGTTCACGGCCAGTATGCATTTCTCTTTGAATTTGTGGAACTTTTGTAAAAGATGTTCACATTCCAAGCAAAATGTTGGGTCGCTCGATCCAAACTGAAACAAGGTTCATTTATTTTTTACTATCGGACCACAGAGGCTAACCTGGGATATGCATGCATATTCAGCATTTGAGTCAAGTATTCATAACACAAATGTATGGCCTAATCCTCCTTACGAAAGGGAGGGGAGGCCTTTGCCAAGCAGTGGGACAGTTAAGGGCTGAATAATAATAATATTTTTTTATTTTATTTATAGTTAGGTAGGTACCTAATCTTTATAATCATCTAGATCCTACCAGTATGTACATGGTATTTATTATCATTCTCACCTACTACAGATAGGTCCTGGAACAATAGGAAAACAATAATATTATGCTTTTTTTTATAAGTTTGTGGAGGTCAAAGGTGTGGAGTGGATCGTGGTGATGATGATCCACTTCAGAAGCGCCTCCAAAATTCCGGGAAGTCTTCCGACCGAGCCAGGTGATATTGCTCGGGGACAGCTGTCCGATTGTTCCTCGTTGAAACTTCTACTTATACGTTCGGGCCTCGCGAATATCGTTTGCGCGATGCAGGATAGTTCCGTAAATGCCCGCTACGTGCCGTTTTGTCTAGTGTGGCGGATGAGGTTCGCCACAAATTAAACATCTATTTCCGTTGAATAAACACTAATTCAATACAATAATTTCATAAATACCTACCTATGGTAATATTATAAACGCTATGCAAAATCTAGATCAGCTTACAGATACCAACAAATTATGATGAGAAATCAATTAACATTGTCAACACCAATACATAAAACTCAATAATTTCTCGCCTAGAAAAATAGCGATCACCATTCAGCGACGAAATGCAGCCATTGTTCTTGGCACAAAAATAATAATAATTAATATTATTTAACCAGGAACTTTAGACTAAAATTATTATATGAACCAACACATTACAGACTAACATACATAATTATCATATTATTTAAATCATATAAATTAAGTATAGCGCCACTATCAGGGTATGGACTCCTACATTGCCAATTGACGGCACAATACCACATACAATGCAACAGGTATAGTAGTACCCAACTGATATGGCTTACCGATGTACCTGCGCAGAAGATGAATTTTCAAAGCGCGGGAAATGCTATTGACCGCTATTGGTTCGCAGCCGCCGCCATCTTAGCGAGCTTAGAGTGAGATGGAACTAACAGCTGCAGTGTATGATGAACCTTATAATAGTGATCTGGTTGATTGTAAGTTTTAAGCATTCTTTCGTTCATCTTCGGAGCATACTTTCTTTTCTGCGCGAACGAAGATTCACGACGCGCCATATAAGTTGGGTACTAGGACACCTACGTTTGTTGGATATAATAGGTTTAGAGTAAAATTCGTTTGTTGTTCTCTTTGTATACTCGTAAATAAATATCACAATGATAAATCGTGCAAAAATGATCACGGCACACTACAGGTGGTAGTCAAAACTTTTGTAGTTAACATAATGACAGTCTCGTTACATTATTTCGTTACAGATTAAAAATCTATCTTAAAATTGTATACCTACCTAAGTTCTATACTTTTAATAATAATAAAACAGTATGTCTATGTAACATCAAACATGAAGCAAAATCTATATTCCTTATGTATATGTATATCCATAATATCTCACAATAATATTATGTTAACTAATAAATATTACCTACATAATTAGAACATGTTAATAAATATTACAAATTAAAAAAGATGCTCATTTGGGCACAAATTTATAACACTAATTTGAAAATATGAAATAATTATCATCTATCATAGTTGGTGCATAAAATTTTTATAACAATGTACGAGTATACATAAAAATAATGTGAATTAATTTAGCATATTCTATAACCCCTCAAAACAGGGTATATGATTTCGAGAGCTTCAGTAATTTCATTGCGGTTCTTGCCACCTGTAAAGACCACCTTTCCATTGACGAATATAAGCAAGACAACGCTCGGGCGCACCATCCTGTACACGAGGCCCGGGAACAATTCGGGCTCGTATGAGGCAAACTGGCCATGAGCATGTTGGAGTGCGTCCAGCCGCACAGGGAACTTCAAGTCAGCAGTGGCGCAGAAGTTTTGTATCTTAAAATCGAGAAACTTGGTCGAAAACCCCAGTTTTTCGATGATTCTTCCAAATTTTCTTGCAGCTATGTACGAATCATACTCATTTCTGGTTCCAGTGCAAACTAACTTTCCGGATTTGAAAATTAATGCTGTGGCACGTGGATCCAAGAGTTTCATCACCACCCCTTGGAATTTCTGCGGATTGTATTCTGAATATCTAGTCTTGCAGTAGATATCCAGTAAGTTCAGTGGGCAGCCCAAGTTGAACGTTGAAACGCAGTTCTGCAATTTGATGCTGTTTATTACTTTATTTACCACAACGGTTGTTGCTGGAGTGGTGGCCACCATCGAGGTGTGTGGGTTTTGTCTATAGATGGGTGTAGAGAAGTGGTGCAAAGACATAGCAGCATTCCCGACCATTTTGGGCCGAGTTTGACTGGTAGTCGGCTTCACCGGCACCACCTTAACAGTGGGCCCAGTGTATGAACTTGTAGACGCAGTGCTTATCATGTGATATGGCCTCTTGCCTGCTTGCTTTTTCTTAGTTTGATCAGTCCGGGGCCCAATATACACCTTTGCAGGGTTGGAGAAATTAGGTTTTGGAGGAGGGAGTTTAGGTCCGCGAGTTGGGGCTTTAGCTTTCGGAGCTGGGAACGTTTCCAGGCTCCAGTCTGGGGTCGGCACAGCCGGAATCGCTCTTTTAGCAATGTCCCTCATGGGGGTCTTATTGAGGTCGGACATCATGTGAATTTATACAGACGCTGGTCTGTGTGCAGCCGATATATCATGCAATTTGGTGAATTTTGGTGTCGACAGCTCAGACCAGCTGCACAGTCAAAAAATTGCGCGTCATGTATATACTCCTGACTCTGGCGCCATATAATTAATTATACCATCTATGGTTGGGCATATATCACCAGCAACAAGTAAACAATAGAATATAGAGCTGATACTGACTGAGGAAATACCGAAATAGCAAAGATGAAGGAATTCGTTGGTAAAAAAAAAAGCTTTTCATCATTGTCCAGAAGAAACTACAGGCGCAGCAAGTTACAAGTAACTCAATAACTTACAGAATACTGCGAGTAGGCACACAGCTCCTCGTGAAACTCTGCTGTCTTGGCATTGAAAGGTTTCAGCTTCAGGTCAGTACGCAAACAAACTGGACACAATACTATTTGTTCAGACATTTTTAGCATTATAGGCAATTGAGGGTACCCATTTGTTTCGATTAGAGTAGATTGAAGAGTCGGTATCACAAATATAACCCCCACAAAACATTATATTTTTATCTCATTTTCCTCAACAACAAGTTAGAAAGAAACCACAACAGAAATTCCAGAATTTCTTTTTTTTTTCAGTAATGGCTTCGCACGGTTCGTACATAATATAGCCAGTGTCAAGTATTTTGTTATAATAATTATTTCTTAATTTCACATTAAGAAAGTCACAGCAATAAAGCAGTCGTCGTCAAGTAGTCAAGTCAATTATTTACATCGTCAAAGTCACGATTCAGTAAAGTAGTGGATGCTTTACTGAAACTTCCTGGGAGTTTTGGACCAAATGCGAAATGACACGTTTTTTGAGTTTACATATCATTCGCCCACACTCGTGCACGTTAACGAACACTTTAATGATTAATATTCCACCAATATTATACATTAACACTCGAAGTAACACAAGTTTGAGAAAATAATACAAAGCCAACTACGTTTCACTATCGGATTCCCGCTAAAAACTCCCCAGAATTTCTTTCACATGAGAAGTGAGATGAGAATTATTAGAAACTTTAAACTTCAATAATAGTGTTTTTTTGTTCTAGAAAGTTAAGGCTTCGCACGGTTTTTGCATTTAGCCAGTGTAGCCACCATAGGAAAGTCATAGCATTGAAGCAATCCTCGTGGTCAAGTAGGCAAGTTGATTAATTACATAGTCAAGTCAAAGTCACGATGCAGTAAAGTGGTGGCCATGCTTTAGGTAGGTACTGAAACTTCCTGGGGGTTTTGGAAAAAATACACACTGACACTCTTATTGGGTTTATATAATTAGCCCACACTCGTGGACGTTAACGAACACTGAATAATTAATTTTCCACCCATGCCAGGTTGTATGAAGGTGCTTAACTGGATTTCATACATTTATAAAAAACATAATCGTAGTCTCAAGTGCCTTAGTAGATACCGGCATGGATGACTACATAGGTATACTAGTACCCAACTTTAAGGCGCGTCGTGAATCTTCGTTCGCGCAGAAAAGAAAGTATGGTCCGAAGATTAACGAAAGAATGCTTAACTTGCAGTCAACCTAAGATCACTATTATAAGGTTCATAATACACTGCAGCTGTTAGTTCCATCTCACTCTAAGCTCGCTATGATGGCGGCGGCTGCCGACCAATAGCGGTCAATAGCATTTCCCGCGCTTTGAAAATTCATCTTCTGCGCAGGTACATCGGTAAGTCATATCAGTTGGGTACTACTGTACCTACTTTATATTATAATCAGTTACGTTTAGGGTATGTTCAATGAAAAACAATCTACATTTAATAATTACATTTATTACAACTTTCTCGTTTCTAGGGTTCCGTACCCAAAGGGTAAACGGGACCCTATTACTAAGGCTCCGCGTTCCTCCGTCTGTCACCAGGCTGTATCTCATGAACCGTGCTAGTTTTTTTTTTTCGTTGGCCATGGTGCTTTTCGCACATTGTGCCAGTTTCAAGTAACCGTGCTAGTTAGACAGGTGAAATGAAATCTTCACAGATGACATATACTTCTGTTGCCGCTATAACAATGAATACCAAAAAAAGGATAAAATAAATATTTAGAGCGACTCTCATAATATGTTTCTTTTCGCCGTTTTTATAGATAACGGTACGGGAACCCGCAGATACACATTAAGTTTCAGTCGCTATCACTTTGTTCAGTAGTACTGGACACTTTCCGCATCTTCCGTCGTCGCGCGACACCCCCCTCTCCCGTATCTGCCGCCCCCCTCTTCCTCGCGTGACGCTCGTGCATATGGACACCCCTGATAATATGTTCTTTAAGCGTGCTTGCGGTAAGGAACTTCTTGCCACCACTGGCACATTCGTGACGACGGACGCCGATGTGAGACTGAAATGAATTAAAATTATAGTTCGCTATATAATTTTTTAAAGAGTGTGACTATTTGTACGGGTACTGGATGAATAAATTATATTTATTCGTACATTTATTCAATAAGAATGAGTATATCGTCGCTGTAGAAGCGAAATTGAACAACTAACAAAACCATTTTCGCGAGATAAAGCTGATTTAGTGTTTTTTTTTATACTAAAACTAAATAATTATTATACCGTAAATAATTATACTGTCGGTATTTTTATATGTTAATATAGGGTTCATTGTGCATCTTTGGAGCTTGTTGCAAAACCCATATCATATTAATTCAAAATTATAAAAATCTTTAAACAGTTATCTATTTTTGCTTCTCTGAATTTTCGGAACTAACATGTAGTTGTCTGCTTTATTGTGTTAGTTGTTCAGTTTTGTCTGTTATTTGGATGAACATTTAGCTGAAAATCAATATGATAAGTACCATTACTCAGTTTTTCCTCTACAGTAATACCATTTAAAAACCTTTGTGTACTTTTAAGATGTGACAAAATCAAAGAAAACAGATTATAATACTTGTAATTTAATTACTTATTTACTTGAAATACACATAAAACTCGGGCAAATAAGTGTGATTATGGTGGGTATATATTTTTCTAAATTAAACTGAATCAACAATTAAAATAGGCGCTCCTACCTAAAATCTAAAATGATGGTTTTAACAGAACGACTGCAGCAGAATTATTTTACTATGATAGTGCCAAAGCCTTTCCGGAAACCGACATGTTCAGGAGGCTGTCAAACCTGCGTTCGAGACGGTTCGTAAGGACTCTTCAGAACAGCTTATACACATGGATCAGGAGCGAGATGGGTCTATAATTATTCAATAAGGTATTGTCACCTTTTTTGAAGAAGAGCACCACCATACTCCTGTGCCATGTTTCTGGTGTGATAACCTCGAGTATGACACAGAATTAAATAAGTTCTGAAGGACTAAAAGTATCGGTTTTCCACCCGCTCTCAGAAGTTCTGTTCTGATTCCGGCATCGCCTGGCGCCTTGTTGTTTTTAAGCTGTTTGAGAGCCATTCTAATCTCGTACAAGCTAATATCTGGGATGTCTTCAGTGTAGTGTCGGGTTAGTTCAGCTCTGGTGTCATGAGCTAAACTGACAGTGGGTTCTCGTGTCGAGGTGTATACAACTGCTCGTAAAACCTCTCAAGCTCTCTCTTATTCTCCGACTTCGACGAGACGATACTGCCGTCCTCGATCTTCAGCTTTGGCACGTGGCTTTGCTCAATAGAGGAATTCCTCGCAAACACTTTCGAGCCCTGGTTCCGCTCGATTGCGTCCTTAATACGTGGTGTATTGTAGGTCGTGTTGCAAGGATTTTGAGATTCGTCTATTGAGTTTGCCGTATTCTGACATATCAGCTGAAAATTGCAGTATCATCTCATCAATCATTAATTTAATTGTTCTGTCAGAGAGCTTTTGAGGTTAACTCCAGCGTGGGCTCTTAAAGTGCTTTCAACCCACTGCTTGGACAGTTTCCACCAGCCCATTGTTTATCTCGTCCACAGTTTCGCATTCGGCTAGGCTCTGGAAGCGATTGGATAATCGCCAAAGTTCCAGTTGAAAGTGTTCGGGGTTCTGGATTTGGGCAAGGCCAGGTCGGAGCGTAGACTTCACCAGACGTGACCTCTCAAGCTTGATATCGATATTCAATGTGCCTCAAAATTAAATAAATTTTTATATTTAACAAAACGATGATCGCTATCGGTTTTCACCTTGGCGGTGGATCACGGAGCCATCATTGAATATTCGCTTCTTAGTCGTGATGATGAAGTCGATCTCATTACTGGTTCAACCATCGAGGATCATTCACGTCTATTTCCTCGATGTTCGCTTCTGGAAGAAGGAGTTCCGTATAACCCCACTCTTAACCCTACTCAACATTCCGTGTACATACTTAACATTCCGTGAGGTTCGCGAACTTTCGCGTTAAAATCTCCCATAACAACGGTGATGTATGACTCGAAGACATGTATGGCTTCGGATATCGCCTCATACAATGCCTCTATTTCATCGTCAGGGTGTGTCCAGGTCGGCGCTTATGACCTGTATGACCTTCAGCGAATACCGATCGGTGATTCTGAGTATAAGGTACGCTACCCTGCTTGGCACACAATCGACCTTTACTACGTTGTTTATAAGGGATTCAGGGTGGTCCCTGGGATTTTCGGTCTCCTTCCCGGAAGAAGAGCATGTTGCTGGAATCCAGGGTTACCGTATCCTGTTCCTCTTTTCGGATTTCTGATAACCTCACGATATCCCATCGCATCTTGCTCAATTCTTCCTTCAGCTCGACAATTTTCTCGTCAGTCCCGAGCGTGCGGATGTTGTGTGCTACCAGGGCCAGAGTCCATTTGGGGTGGTAGCGGGACATCTGCCGGGGGTTTTTAGCACCCCTTGCATATAGGAAAGAAAGATCAATTGTATGTTGTTCTTTTTTGTCACAGTTTTTTTTTTCATATCTACTTTTTACGTTGAGGCAAAACTGAATAACGGTCATTATGCATTATATTTGGTACCATAATGTTGAATCTAGGAAATTATTCATTATTTGGTCAATTATTCAATTCTTCCTCTCAATTTTCACACCCATTATTGAATGTTCATTTCTGTCACAAGAACTTATTTTTTTAAATATCTTTGCAACGAAATGAGACAATTGAACGAGCGTAAGTTCAAAAGATGCAGCTTACTTTAAACTATAACACAATGCAATAAAGTGGATTTTGATAAAAGTGTTAGTTGTTCAATTTCGCTTCTACAGCGACGATATTCAAACGGATATTTTTATTTTTTTATTATTAAATTTATTACTAAGGATTTTTTTATCTCAATAGGCTATCTTTTGTCTCAAAAATAATCTCGAAGGGGATGAAATAGGGGTTGAAAGTTTGTATGGGGAATACATAAACAGATCGTTATTTAAAGGGGGAGAGTGCGATGGGAGGAGAGGGGGGAGAGTGCGGGGGAGGGGAGGGGGGGGAAAGAGGGAGAGTGGGGGGAAAGGGGGAGTAGATGGTAGAGTGGGGGGAGAAGAGGGTATAGTGTGGAGTAAGACGGGGAGAGCGGGAAGAAAGAGGGGAGAGTGGGGGATAAAGAGGGGAGAGTGTGGGGAGAAGAGGGTAGAGTGGGGAGAAAGAGAGGGGAGATCGGGGTGAAAGAGGGGAGTGTGGGGGGAGAAAGAGGGGAGAGTGGGGTGATAAAGAGGGGAGAGTGGGGGGAGAAAGAGGGTAGAGTGGGGAGAAAGAGAGGGAGAACGGGGAGAAAGAGGGGAGAGTGGGGGGAGAAAGAGGAGAGAGTGGAGGGAGAAAGAGGGGAGAGTGGGGTGATAAAGAGGGGAGAGTGGGAGGAGAAAGAGGGGAGAAAGAGGGGAGAGTGGAACGCAATTTTTTTTTATGCTGTCTTATAATTTGATAAAATAAAATTATTCGTCCGACTTATGTATGAATAATAATAAATTGTTTGTCCAGCACCCGTATTAATAATTATAAATTGTTCGTACAGTACCCGTATTAATAGACTCAGCCAAAGCTAAAACCCGACTACTGAACAATCACGTTCTCAACAAAAGTATGGATTCATAGTGATGTTCAGAAGATAGCCGTGGTTGTAAGCCACTTTGCCCTAAAGCTTACTATCGCTTACTACTGCTAGATACAATTTATATAAATTATGTTGGGTTAGGTGGCACACGACCTTGAATGATGAATGCCAACAATCCCATCTCACCCTACTCCAGGCGGATCGACTTCTCACGAGGGGGTTTTAGTGGGTTCAAGTCCCACACGCCCCCCTTCCGCCCCCCGTAGTGGATGGGATCACTATCCCACACTTCACACTTAGTCTTGAAGGCATTAATTTCCCCACTTCAAAAAAAAATGGAAGCACACGACCACGGCTGCCCGCTGAATTATCACTATGAATCTGTTTTCTTGCTTAATACTTTTGAGGGCGTGATTTTTTAGTTATCTATTCTAATTTATGTTTAATACTGGAGGGCAGTAGGCAGGACGAGTATGTAAACTGTGATGACACGCTTGGCGTAATGGCCGAGGAATTGGACTGCTGCGCTTGGTGTCATGGGTTCGATTCCCGCCCGGAACAAATATTTGTGCGATCCACAAATATTGGTTTCTGGTCTGGGCGTGATGTGTATGTGAAATTATATGTCTGTAAACGGTACCCACGACACAGGAGAAATCGAATTACAACGTTTCTTTTTTATAAATAAATAAAACTATACATTTGTATTAAAATATGTACAGTATAAGTATTCCCGGATGTTAACTATGATCACATTAATATGCGCAAACCTTTCAAACAGCTAAAGGTATTGTATGACGTGTAACACAGGCGAAACCGCTAGGAACAGCTAATAATTATCTAGGCTGAGTCTATTAATACGGGTACTGTAATAAAAAAAAACAAAAAATAAGCTAATCATCCAAAAAAAACAATAAATGTACGAATAAATATAATTTATTCATCCAGTACCCGTACAAATAGCCACTATCAATTATCTACTGTACATACATGTTTCCTTTACATTGTTATGTAGCACGGTGGTAGGTAGTGCGTACTTATGAAAAGAACGCTTATCAATATGTAGGTTAGGTATGTAACCAGCATATAAATAGAGCTGAGAGCCACATCACAATTATTATTGCAAAACAAGTCAGTGACCGCGACAACATGTTTTTTATTTGCCATTTATTTTTAAAATTAAGTTTAATTAGTGTCGTGCTCGGTGTAATAAATGTTGAAAATGCGTACAATACGGATTTAGAAGGAAAAATTAACCAAACAATAAATCAACTAGAAATGAATATGTTGTACCGGTTTTTTAGTTATGTAGATGCCAAAGTGGCTTCAGTACATAAGAATATAACAGAAGCATTGGATGCCCCAATGGAAGCACATATAAAGAATGTCACACAAACCTTCGATGCAGCCAACAAAATCTTGGAGGGAAAGATGGCACAGAGATTGGACGCGTCCATCAAGAACTTGGAGGAAAGGTTGGCACAGAGTTTAAACGCGTCCATCAATAACATGGAGGGAAAGATGACACAGAGATTGGACGCGTCCATCAAAAATATGGAGGAAAAGATGGCACAGAAGACGGCAGTGCACAACAACACAACGGCTGGTAAGTTGAACAAATTGTTAAAGATGCGTAAATGTAGCTAGGTAGTCTCGGTCATAGTCATAGTTATGGTTTTTGAGTGTACCTACCTATGGCTATAATGTCTAATTCTTTGTGCCACTCTACAGCCTTAACAAATTGACGGACAACAATTTGAAGTGTTATTTCATTCGTCTCAGATGTGGGAGTCACAAAGGCATAACGTTTGATGTAGCTAAGCATCCGAAAGGTGGTGCTGTTTTTCCTAAAATAGGTTTTTATTTATTTTACTATTATAAGCGAGATAAATAATCTACACACGTAGCGACACATGATTGCGCTTGCATTGTATTCTGCTGACGCGAGTTAATGCAATGCAATGCTGGTGGGCGCATCAGTCGTCACCCCCCGGGCACGATAGGTAGAAGTAGTTTCAGTAATTCATAATATATACCGTATGACCTACTTAAATAGTATTTTCTTTTCTAAACGCCATGTTAGGAAAGAGCGGTTGGGAGACAACTTTACACAGAATATCTTAGAGTATAAATTATATTATCGCCGCCTCCAGCGAATAACCTTCCTGCTGTTATTGGTAAAGTTATAAAATAATAATACAACAGTGATCGTTGATTTTGCGTGTTTATAAAGCTACGCTAATAAAATTACAACAACGTGTTAGTACAATAGAAACTTAACTTATGACATGGCAATAACTACTGTTAATCTCGTAAATAAAAAGTGGGTAAAAGTATTCTAAACGCACTTACCATTTTGTTCTGGTTAAAACATGATTAGGGATTATTGAAGTTGAAAAATTAATAAAATGGTAACCTCGTATAATTTTCGATACCTTGCCACTAATTATCTGCAGAATAACATTGTAACACATTAGTGCAATATTTATCGTCATCAGTGTGCCTAGTGCGAGTTTTGACAATTTATTTACGCGCTCGGTCCGTTTGGCGTAAACTTGAAATTGTATGGAATAAGAGCAGCGCCATCTAGTGACTGATTCACTGACGCTAGATGGCGCTGCTCTTATTCCATACAATTTCAAGTTTACGCCAAACGGACCGAGCGCGTAAATAAATTGACAAAACTCGCACTAGGCACACTGAACGTAACGAGAATATAATGGCAAAGTTACAAAATAGTAAGTTTGGGCGATGTTATATTTTTTGTAACATTTTATTTTCTTAATATCCTTTATTTGGTAGGACTAATTAATAGTTTATGAAAATGCTGTAAAAGCTTAAAAAATTAGCTTTCATTTAAGCCTAATCTGTTCTATCTATGTCTATTACTTAGCAAGTAGTTTTCAAAAATCGGTTTGTTATTTTTCCTGAACATTTGTGTTTTTGCGATAACCATTTTAGTCCCCGGAGGCAGCGTTATTTAGGTAGGTACCTGTACACATAAGATGGTAAACTTATTTAACAAAAATTGGTATCAGTAGGTTACACATCAAACATCGTTGAACCTGCATACAAATTACACACACAGACACCCTCAATAGTTGAAGAAAAAGTGAAGCTGTAGGTAAGTACTTATATGCATAATACCTACTTACATCAAAATTTGGAGATCTATAAAATCGCAACATGCATAGTTGTAACATCGGCCAGGGTATTCAATAGGTATTGTGTGACATCGGTAGACTTGTAGTAAGACGGACGGACTTCCATTCTCAAATGCCGTAGGTAGTTTGATTTTGTTGAATTTGTTTTTTATACCACCGGCACGACAAAGTTTCATTAGATGCCATGCATTGTCCACTGTAAGTAAGGTTGCCATACGTCCGGAATTTTCCGGACAAGTCCGGAAATATAGGTTTTTGTCCGGAATGCGGGGGGAATCTTAAACCGTCCGGAATTTCTACAAATAAGCCCTCACCCCTTACCATTTCACCGCGCGCGTGTCAAAATTCGAACGATTTGGCAATCGATTTGTTTAGTTTATTTACTTGCACCATGCGTAACGATTTTAATAAAAATTTAACAAGATTGCCCGGAAATTTCATGGAATGTCAGGAATTTTCTCCGGATTTTTGATATTTTGATCTGGGAACCCTAACTGTAAGTCCAAGTCAAAGTCAACATTTCGTAAAATAATAATAATGGGCAGGTAATGAATGAAGTGTAACATTGTTTCCAGAGCTGCCTTGTAAGGAGGTGCTACTGGTTACCAATAGCCTCCGCTCTACGCTCTACTCGCTCCAGTCGCTCGCCCACGCCGCGCTGCGGAGGGACTCCGCCGGACGCATCGCGCACTTCGAGACCCGCGTCAGGGTACAGGCGGACTCAGACGTGTCCATCCAGCTGATAGATAAAACGGGAGCGGCCAGGAATCTCATTTATATAATATGTATGTACCTAACTAGATCATAAGCTCGATAATTATTCTTAAAAAAGTAACAAATAATTACACTCACTCAATTTCACGTCCCACATCCGCTTCTTGCTGCGCACGGGTCGCGCTTCGCCTGTGTGAGCAAGTTCGTTAGAAAAGTGAGGCTCGTTCCGGATAGGTGGCTGTCCCGAAACAATCCTCACGCCTGTGGGTTTCCTCGCGACGCTTTCCTTCACCGAAAAGCGAATGATAATAACCTCCATGTTTACACGATGAACCGCGGTGTACCTACGAGCCACACTGGGGCTTGAACCCGCAATCTTCCGCTCAGGTCTCCTACTAGGTTATCACCACCTATAAAAAAAATATAGGTATTCGCTAATTCAGTTGGAATTTTTATTTTCAACAGATATAGGACGGGACTTTAACCAAGTCACGGATTTAGACAAGCACATTAATGGTCACTACACTCATCAACGCGTCCCCACTCCCGACATACTCTCCGCTACTGAGTTCAGGTTCTTCTACATCAGACTAGAAAATGGTAAGTTGCATCTCTTCTTAGATTGTGTTTACACACACATCTATGGTCCGTATTAATAAAAGAACCTCAATAGCACTACCAAGTGCGCTACCAGCTAATCCACACTCAAAATGTAATCTGCATCTTGAGATCGTTGCTATTTAATAAATGGATATTGAGATGTAGCACTGGCTACTAGATACTGTCTTGTGTGTGTCAATTGTGTCATAATCGGATAGCACTTAACCGCTGAGTGTCATTTATTAATTTGCCAGAGATCATGTAAGTTTCTGTTCCTAATCTACAACTTAAGATGTACCTATTTATTAAATAGAACAAAAGAGCAAGTGCACACTGAAGATAGCTCTCAGAGCTAAGTTTGATTGATTAATACGGACCTATAAGCGCTGTACCTAGTTGGCAGCAGAGATGCCGGGTTGACATGTAGGTAGAGTGAGTTATAGCAGCGACAGGGAGAAGGAAGTTGAGCGTGAGTGGATCGTGTAAGTAGAGTATATTATATAGTTAGTAGTAGAAAATATTAAAATTATTTATCACTGTGGCAGTAGTGTGCATCGTCATACACTTTGCGTAGAGCAGTCATGTTTAGCTAGTAAAGGTAAAGCGGAAAGTACAAGCGAAGCCGCGAGACAGAGATGTCTCGCGACACCAAGGAGAATAGCTCCTTTTAACCTACTTCAAAAAAGGAGGTTCTCAATTCAATCAACTGCATGTTATGTGTGTGTTGCTCTAATCGCGCACTAATCCATTATTCAGGCACTCTGCAGTTTGGCAAGGAGGGCGACAGCACTCCGCTGATATCTGATGACGACGCGAGCCTCGGAGCCGTCAACTACATAAAGTTCCATTACAGCGGGGTTTCAGGAGCAAAGTTCCATTTCGATTGCCCCGCTGCTGACAAACATTGAGGTAATATAACACGTTCATTACCTACCTACTGTTAGCACTCTTTCAATTTGACGACACGTTTGGCGTTGTGGCTGCGCACTCGGACTGCTGCGCTTGGTGTCGCGGGTTCGATACCCGCCCGGAACAAATGTTTGTGTTACCCACACATACACATCACACCCACAATATTACCACATAATTACCATGTATAAAGTTGTGTTGAATGTTCGGTGCGTTCCAGCTGCCCCGGGGCGGCTGTCTCCTGCCGCCTCCGTCCGCTGCCGGCTCTTGTTCCGCAGTGGAACACCCCCGCCCCCGGCTGAGAACTCCGCCGCGCATGAAACGAGAACCTCGGCCGGAACATCCTGCGCACTCGTCTGCAGAACTAGCGGCGAGCGGTGGGGGCGGAGCGCGAGCCCCAGGCGCCGGGTTCCAAACCTCACCCCCGCACCGATAGACCAGTAGAATAAAATAAAATTAAAATACCTATTACCTACTAAAAAATTACCTAAATTTTTTAAGATTCTTTGTAGGTACTCTAGGTCTAGTAGGTCAAATTATAATAACAATAATACCATTTAATTATAGCGGAATAATAAAACTATGCAGGATAAACATAAGAGAGTGAGGGAGACCCACTCTCGAGAGTGAGGGAGACCAGTGCTCGGCAGTGGGCGGAGTGGGACCGACGATTAATTTAGTTAAAACACTACTAGATCCATAGATACCCAGACCACCATAGGTAATGTAATCCTAAATAATTAACTTTGGGTTTGCATTGTATAAATTATTATAATAATTACTTTTCAATACAATACATTGGATAATATTATACCTACCTATCTATAAATATCTGTAATAAAATTATTCAAGTTATTAAATAAATAAGCATATAATACCTATAAATCGATTGAATCTTTATTTCAACTCCGAACGAAATCTTGCAAAAACATGGTAGTCATTTAGATAAGTAATGTTTAAATCGATATTAGGGTTATCCTAAGCAACTATTTGGTATATACATTCAAATTTAACGATGTAGATTGCAGGTAATGATATCGATATGGCGCTGTGGCATGGTGGCCATGGCGCTGTAGCGGCTCCACGCCACCATAGAACAAACTTATTATGTTATCGATAAATACCTAATAAACCTTCGCAGATTATACTTAGATAGTTCCTAAAACGTCTGATTTAATCAATCCCGGTGTCAATCACTATCGCTTGACAATTTTTTCTGTTAGGTACCTACTAAAATTGAAAATGATAAAACTGTTATTTTTATACACGAGTAAAAAATTATGTACCTCCTCCTCCTCCTCCTCCTTCATTCGTTTGCTCACTGCTGAGCGTCGTGATGTACCCGTCCAACTTTTTCTTGCACGATCCGTCGCCATCTATGACGGTCTCGGGCATTGTGGATCGCTTCAGAAATGTTTGTGCCCAGTACTTCTGACACTTGGTCAGACCACCGGATCGGACTTCGACCCCTGGATCTTTTCCCTTCCATCTTTCCCGTCACCATTAATTTCTCCAGGTTGTCGGAGGGCTTCCGGGCAATGTGCCCAAAGTATTGCAGCACTCTCTGTAGGCAGATGTTAGAGAGTCTCTGTGTTGTTTTGAGCTCCTTCAAAATGGATGCATTAGTTCTATACGCAGTCCAAGGAATGCGCATCATGCGTCGCCAGCACCACATCTCGAAGGAATCGATCCGTCTTCTGTCCGCCGCTTTCATAGTCCAGGACTCCACGCCATATAAGAAAATCGGGAAGACTAAAGTTCGGACGATGTACATTTTTGTCTTTCTAAGTATGCTACGGTCTTTCCATATTCTGGCTAGTTGGCTATGTACCTACCTACCTATCAAACAAAAACCGTCTTTAGTTCCACATTTTAAACAAACCAAACAAAAAAAAAGTGGCGTGAAAGTTTATCCCTTTAGAAGTGTTGATGTTTTGAAAGATTTGCTTTATAAGCGAATGTTATTTTGACTCATTTATAAATTTAACTGTCGATTATTTGGTGTTGACATTTTATTTTTTGACGTACCGAGTGTTGCAGTTTAGTATCACACCCGGCCCCGGACTTAGAATCACTTGCTTTATGCTTTCTTTACAGTGATAAATTGATAATGCATGACATAATATTGTAATAACTCATTGTCGAGTAGGTGGTATGAAAACATTTTAATTAAAAATTCGTGCTTACTTACCTATTGAATTAATTGGCATGTTATTGTCAACGATAACTATAGTTTATAAATTGTGTGTTATTTTCCTTGAATTATTTAGATAACGTTTATCATCGTGACTTTTGACAGTATTATTTTTAATTTATTAAATGGCTACCTATACATATATTGTGTGCTTACTTATAGACTTCCAAATTAAAAGAAATAATTCAAGTTAGGCACAAACACGTTAGATAGTGAAGATAGGTAAATAAGTAATTCCGCGTCCGCTAGATAACCGATGGGGAAGAAAGGTTCTAGAGTGGCGACCACGGAGTGGAAGACGCAGTGTAGGTAGGCCCCACACTAGATGGGCCGATGACATCAAAAGAGTCGCAGGTGACCGGTGGATGCAAGTGGCAAATTGTCGTTCGGTGTGGCGGTCTAAGGGGAGGCCTATGTTCAGCAGTGGACGTCTTCAGGCTGATGATGATGATGATGATGATGATGTACAATAAATAGAATAGGAATTAAGTAATTAGATTTCGTTTATTAAATAGCTGACCCGACAAACGTTGTTTTGCAGATATTTATAAGATCTACAATTAATTAGAACAGTTTCTGGTTCTATCTTTTATAGTTTAGGCAGCGTACACAAAATAAGTAACTTTACTGGTTGATTTTTTTCACCTTGTATCCGAAAACCCCCAAATTTACACCCCCCCCTACCCCCCCCCCCCCCCTACCCTACCTACCCAGACCCCTATTTTTTCCAAAATAAAATTTATCCAATGTTACACGTGGATAATGTACCTTTCGAATGGTGAAAGAATTTTTAAAAACGGTCCAGTAGATTTTGAGCCTATTCATTACAACCAAACAAACAAAGTTTTCCTCTTTATAATATTAGTGTAGATTAGTTGAAATGAAATTAATTTATTCATAAGAACTTTGGGTAGGTACCTATATCTACAATATTTGCAAAATAGTATAGCAGTCAATTACCGTCTAAATTCTGCCAGAAATGGCGAACAAATGTCACCGTAATACAAATTTTTTTAAAAATTAGAGATTTAAATATTTGTATAATCAATAATTTCAAATGGTTACAATTAATCAAAAGGAAGAAGTCATGTTAATAATGACGTATTCATAAATCAAAATTATATAAACGGTCACATTGGTAGGTGGGTTTCACAATTTTATTATTATAGTTAAATAGTCTTTGACAGAGTAAAATAGCACTTCGTTATTAATAATTTAAATAACCAGATTCAATTCATCATCTTTTAATTTATCAGGGAGCTTTAAAAACTAGAACTCCCATACAACTATTTTTTGTCAACTTTGAACCACTTTTACTCAGTTATATCGTGATATTGACGTTTCCTGGTATTTTTATAAGAGTCAGTATATCCTCAAGAATTAACGAATGAATCAAAATACTTTCTATACATACAAATGGTTCTGATTTCGATTACTTCTCTTCACAACATGTGTGCTTTACGAATAAACTAGGATTTTTCTTTACAAATACACATATCGACGCTTAACCACCAATACCTCCTAACCCACATGGACCAAATTTTACAGGAGACACAAAAAACGTTATATTTCTGAATATATAGCGAATATTGCTAAAACAAAAATATACTTGGTTACAAATATAAGTATTTTTAAGGTGAAGTCAAAAATATTTGTCTATGTTACTCTGATAAAGAGGTAGGTATGTTAGGAGAAATTGATATAACTTTTTATACCAATTTGGTAGATAGGATTTATTTCTTCTTCATTTAGGAGATAATGCTCGCTAAATTGTAAATGAATTTGTCGGTATTCTGTTAGTTAAGAGTAAATAAAGTAAGTAAAATAACTCTGGTTTTGAAGACCTATCCATAGACGTATGGGTTTGATGAAAAAAAAAATTTTTGAGTTTCAGTTCTAAGTAGCTAAGGGGAACCCCCATTTTTTTTTCTATTTTTGTGTGAAAATCTTAATGCGGTTCACAGAATACATCTACTTATCAAGTTTCAACAGTATAGCTTTTATAGTTTCGGAAAAAAGTGGCTGTGCATTAGGACGGACGGACAAGCAGACAGACATGACGAATCTATAAGGGTTTCGTTTTTTGTCTTTGGCTACGGAACCCTAAAAACCTGTGCCAAATCTTCAACAGGATCGGTTATGGAAGTAACATTGATGGTTGAGTGGTTGATGGGTCTCTCTTTTTTGTCGGAGTCCACATCATTGTGCTCAGTTGTGTTCAATGACAGCTCAACTTATCGTCTTGAACGATTAGAATTCATTCTGCGAAACAAAATATAAGTACATCATCACCCTGAAGACGTCGTCCACTCTGAGCATAGGCCTCCCCCTTAGACCGCCACACGGAACGACAGTTTGCCACTTGCATCCACCGGTTGCTGCGACTCTTTTGATGTCGTCGGCCCATCTAGTGGGCGCTACCTACACTGCGTCTTCCAGTCCATGGTCGCCACTCTAGAACCTTTTTTCCCCGTCGGTTGTCAGTTCTACGAGCGATGTGGCCTGCCCATTGCCACTTCAGCTTGCAAACCCTGAGAGCTATGTCGTAAACTTTAGCTCTTTTGCGAATATCCTGAAGAAACTCCGAGCATAGCTCTCTCCATTGCCAGCTGTGTTAACACACACTGGTTAAAGACCCTTGTCTGTGGAATTTTGGACTAGAATCCCATCCGAATTGGATTCTTCGGGCGACCTCTTTGTCGAAGGTGGACCTACCTACCTGGACGATCTGGCCAAGGTACCTACTGGTCAACAACTTCGAGGGTATCATCCCCAACGATTACCGGCACGGGTACAACATGGCCATTGGACATGACTGTTCATTTTAAGACCCACCAGTTGGAAAACGCTACTGAAGTCGCAGAGCATAGTATTGAGATCCTCCAGCGACTCTGCTATGATGACTACATCATCGGCAAAATGAAGGTGAGTGATGTATTCACCATTGATGTTGAAGCCGAATCCGTTCCAGTCCAAGAGCTTGAAAACGTCCTCCAATGCGTTCGTGAACAGTTTTGGAGAAATAACATCTCCCTGTCTCACGCCTTTCTGCAATGGGATAGGTTTCGTGCTCTCGTCCTGTAGTCGGATTGACATGGTGGAAATATAAGAACCTACGGGATATTTAAATTATTAAAAATGTGTCATTATTTTCGCCAAAAAATGCATTAAACTCTATCATAAAGAATTACGTAAATTCCTTACCCCCGTGCCTATTTTTTCTTGTAAAAAGACTAAAATGGTAGTGGAAATACCTCCTAAGTGTTATACGATCGAAACAAAAACAAACCCAAATGCAAAAAATATATTCGACCAATAACTCCTATCTCCTTTTGATAACTTTAGAGACGGATTATGACTAAAATGTCAATTTAAACCACCATAAGAACACCAGAATAACATTATAGTATTCGTTTTAGGTAGTAACAAACGTTAAACACTAAAATAAACAGTTATATTAACAGAAAACTTACATTTAGGTTACCGGCGCGCGAATCCGTGTCTATTGCATGCGAACGCTATGAGTTCACGGAAGTTAGGAGCAATTGGCGCCAACAATCTGTCTCTGACTTATAAGAGGTATTGGCAGGATTACAATAACACCCGTTAGGAGCACAAAATCGTATAGGAGTTTTTAGTGGGCGGTAGATATGAAGCTTATGAATACGATTTCATAAAAAAAATTTTTTTACAAAAATGTCAGTTAGGAGGTATTGGTGGTTAAACGTCGATATCTCGTATATAAATAGCGACCTACCTATATAGAGAGAGGGTAATGGTTTAATGTACCTACTAAGCTTTTTAAAAAGAGGCACACAGCTGTCTAGGAAACCCATACCACACAGTATTTTAACGCCCAGAGAACGCATGCATTTCTTTTGCACCAAGAAGGCTCTCTCAGGGCCGTATTAATAAATGAACCTCAATAGCGCTACCAAGTGCGCTATCAGCTGCTGATCCACACTCAAAATGTAATCTACATCTTGAAATCGTTGCTATTTAATAAATGAATATTGAGATGTAGCACTGGCTACTAGATACTGTCTTGTATGTGTCAATTGTGTCATAATCGGATAGCACTTAACCGCTGAGTGTCATTTATTAATTTGACAGATATCATGTAAGTTTCTGTTCCTAATCTACAACTTAAGATGTATATATTAATTAGAACGAAAGAGCAAGTGCACACTGAAGACAGCTCTCAGAGCTAAGTTTGATTTATTAATACGGCCCTCAGACTCAATTGAAAATCCCCACAGAATCATTCCGCATAGTCTCAGCCTGGAGGATGTACCTACCTAGCCTTTACCTACTTACTGAGTCACTATTGTTGTGTAACTAGAACTGACACTTTTGAACTGTAAACATTTTCAAGGATACAATTAACAGTGGTAGGCTGACAGAGCTTCATGCATTGTAGTCTGTCTGAAACGATAATTATATAGCACTAGACAAATCCATAGCTTTGAACATAACCTGTAGATGTGAGATTTCCAGTTACAGAATTTATCTATGGTGATACCAAGAAATATAGTAGGTATCTTCAACATCTTTTATTACATTACTTTCATATTATGATATTTCAACGTTATTTGAAGTTGTAGATATCTATATAAAGATGTAAAGATCTCTATGTAAACGCAAAAGACTAATCCATACAGTAGTAGTAACTAATTACATAGGTACTTTCCAAGCAAAAAATCCATACAGTAGTAGTAATTACATACTTTCCAAGCGTCTTAACCTCTACATTCGCTTGTGGAGATTCTGGGAAGAGTAATTTTCACCTTTCCCACTTTCCCACCGTCGGGAAGATCATTCCCTCCTCCCATGGTGCTAGTCTTGCTCACCTCAACCTTGTGGTCACACGTACCGAGTGTACCGCGTCCAACTAAGATGTCTTCCTCCTTCCCACGATTTCACAACAGACCCAGCCACTACGAGGGCCACGCTCCCTTAGGCCCGTATTAATAAATCAAACTTAGCTCTGAGAGCTATCTTCAGTGTGCACTTGCTCTTTTGTTCTAATTAATATATAAATCTTAAGTTGTAGATTAGGAACAGAGACTTACATGATATCTGGCAAATTAATAAATGACACTCAGCGGTTAAGCTCTATCCGATTATAATACAATTGACACATACAAGTCAGTATCTAGTAGCCAGTGCTACATCTCAATATCCATTTATTAAATAGCAACGATTTCAAGATGTAGATTACATTTTGAGTGTGGATCAGCTGATAGCGCACTTGGTAGCGTTATTGAGGTTCATTTATTAATACGGCCCTTACACACGCACAAAGCAACTACCCGTGGCCAATACACCTTTGACCAGTGTGCGGGAATCTAACTCGTAAGTCTTGTCTCTCATTATGGCATTTGTTATTGAATTAGTGCTTGTTATCTGTCAAAGAACCTGTTTAATTTATCAAAATCGTTCGCAACTCATGTACTACATTTTTCTCAGATGTATTTACATACACATGCTATAATAAAATATTATCATGAATATTATGATAAGCAGTCTGGTAGTAGCTTTACCCGCGTCTTCATCCGCTTGGGCGTCATTGTCCGAGGCTCCACAGTTTCTGAGTATTCTACAGTAATTTAGCTATCGAGATCCTAACGAATGGGGAATGTGCGTGAGCTTCCGATGAAGGAGAATGTTAGTGGTAGGTATCTACTATCTTAGTGGTAGGACACTTCAGTGTCCGCCTGGCTAGCTAAGTACCGCCCTCCAGCAGAGAGTCAGCCGCCGAGCCCCTGTCGGGGGCTCCAGCAGTATACCCTCAAGAGCCAACCCCGAGCTAGGCTCAGCACCTGCCATCAGCTAACACCAGGATGCGGATTATCTTACCTATAGTAACGTTTAGTAATCACCTATCATCTATCACCTATCACTCTTTAATTAAATTATTCGATAGCATTTAAATCTAATTTCACTAAGAAAAATTAAAAATGGCTTAGTTTGTATAGTCTTTTGATGTTCGAATTGACAACATTGCCACGTTATAGCTGACTTTTATAGTGTTAGGAATAAAATAAATCCACATTTTATCAATACACACTCTACAAACATGTTTCCTTTACGATAATTTTTGTTTAGATAACTATAATTAATGTTCATGCCTACATCCTATTGAAGTAGATAATACTTAATCAAACTGTAAGTTCATATTTAAGGTCAAATAGATACCTACATGTTATGTAAGTACTAGGAGCATTAATATATATTAAGCAGAGTCATCATTATACAATTATTACTTTGAAACAAATCACTGGTTTGCGACAAGATGGCTGTTCCTTGGTGTTTATTAATAAACTTAGTTTTAATTAGTTGTGTGGTCGGAGTGACATATGGTATAGATCGTGGTGGACAAGTTGGTAAGTCATTACTATATAATAATTATATACCTACCCCAGAAGATCTTTGTTCTAGTTTTAGGATTTCTTTGTACAATGCTATTTTAGTAAATAGTTCATGTTTTGCAAAAATCCATAACGACACCACCACAGCCTGGTGCCCTGCCATGGGGCCATGGGGTGAATACATCACTGCGCGTAGCTAGGTAGTACAGGTAGTACCCAACTGATATGGCTTACCGATGTACCTGCGCAGAAGATGAATTTTCAAAGCGCGGGAAATGCTATTGACCGCTATTGGTCGGCAGCCGCCGCCATCTTAGCGAGCTTTGAGTGAGATGGAACTAACAGCTGCAGTGTATTATGAACCTTATAATAGTGATCTTAGGTTGATTGTAAGTTTTAAGCATTATTTCGTTAATCTTCGGACCATACTTTCTTTTCTGCGCGAACGAAGATTCACGACGCGCCTTATAAGTTGGGTACTAGTATACCTACTGTTCCATCGCACTGTTGCGATCTCATGCACTCTACTGGTACTCTCCCACCACATCACCAGCACCAGCGGCTAGAGTAGAGTGGGCCGCAGAGCACTCTACCGGCACTCGACTAGGGATAAGTGTAACTCTCGTCTCACTAATTCGACTCATTTGTTCATGAGGGGGGAAAGTGGATTATAGAAAACGAAAAGTAGATACTATACTATGAAACTAAAAGTAAAAACTGGCCAAGTTAGAGTTGGACTCGCACACGAAGGGTTCTTTCAAACGTAAAAGAACAACGTTTGTTGTACGGGAGGCCCTTAAATTTTCATAAAACAAAACAACAGAAATACATAATCTGTGAAAATTTCAACTGTCTAACTATCACGGTTCATGAGATACGGCCTGGTGACAGACGGACAGACTGACATACAGACGGACGGGCAGCGGAGTCTTAGTTTTACCCTTTAGATACGGAACCCTAAAAAAGCGTGTTTTTTTCCAGAGCCGCCTTGCAAGGAGTTCGTCTTGAGCAGAGCTAACCCCGATTCTCCATACTACTGGATGCGGAACCTTGACAACCGCGTGTCGCTGACATTTATCTCCGACGAGCGCTTGAGGCGCTTCGAGATGCGTTTCGCTATTAAAGCGGACAGAAACGTGCGTCTCCAGTTGACGAATAATGGGAACTTCTCAGCCGCCAACATTATATATAACTTACGTAAGTACTACGCACTAATAGACAATGTCATGTGGTTGCTTCCCGACTCGGCAGAGGCCTGAGTCGGGAAGCGTATAGTTTTGTTGTTCTCGCTGAAGCAGCTTGATGCGCGCGTCAAGCAACCGAGAGCCACGTTTCTCATCTCGTACCCAACCGTCCCTATAGGCGATTGGGCTTTGCTATTGTTGAAGGTGGCCGCGTAACTACCGCTAAAAGGCACTGCTAGCAGGGGCCTATTTCATATTGCTACTCTGCAACTCTGCAGTCTGCACTCCGACATTTCAACTCTTCAGCAGAGTTTAAGTTTTATGGAAAAACTGAATATTGAAATTCGCAAGGGTTGAAGAGTAAGGATTTAAAAATTGCGGAGTGAATATTTTATGTATGAACACTCCACGCTCTGCGAAACGATGCAAAGTGCAGCCTTTTCTGTCTGACCACAAAAGTTTAAACCAGGGTTAAACATATATTTCGAAAATTTCTTACCACAAGCTCGACGTCTATAACTCGCGTTTTCTAAATCAATCCTGGCATTACTAATTATTTTACTTGTGAATTTGTTATCGAGTTAGAAAAAGCGAGGGTTAGACGTGGATCTGTGGAGAAAATATTTATACACATCTGTTAACTCTGGCTTAAGTCTTTTGTGGAAATAGGCCCTGGTCCGAAACCAATCGTGCTTACAGTTTATGATTTTATGAATACCTACGCATTGCGTTTATTCTCAACAGACATTGGATACGTTGTATTTACCGGCGACCAGCACACGAGCTTAGACCAAATTAAGCACGACGAACTCAGCACATCTATCAAAGACATCATCACTCCCTGCATACTCACTACGAGCAAGTACAGGGAATTTTACTTAACGATGGATGATGGTAAGTTGTATCGATTTTATTCCACATGTCGGGGTCGCTGTGCTCCCTTCTCCGAAGCTAGCATGCCGAAGACGTACCTAGACATTGTAAATCTTCATAATGGTTTATTCCCTGCTGTGCGAGCTCCTTCTCTGCAGCTAGTAGGTATGCCAAAGAAGTAACTAGAGTTAATCAATATTATCACATCACAACCCATAAATAATGCATCTCCTAAAGGAGGAACGGGGGTGGGAAACAGAAATTCCACGCGGGAAATGGATTCCTGGAACTAAGGGTCCGATTCTCCCTTGCCTTGATCCAAATCTCACTGTCCCCGAGTGGCACAGGTTATGTGTTACCTCGGGATTAGAGCTCCTACAGTAATCGTGACGCGGGTGAAACCGCGCGCGTAACTTGTTATACTTTCGACTAAACGTTGACTATAGACAAAGCACCTGATATAGAGATCCCACGGTACCGGCAGCAATCACCCCTATTATTCGTGCTCTAATAGCGTACATATCAATTTGCAGGTAAACTGGAGTTTGGCGTGGAGGGCAGCACTCCGATCCTGTCCCACGAAGACCCGCAGTTCCAATTTATCAACCACTTTCAGTTCCGTTACGGCTGGGACAACACAGCGAATATCCATTACGCCTGCCCCTACATCTGTTAAATGTCACGCGCGGTAATAGAAGAAGTAACTGCTATCATATACCTACAGACTGCGAAGCGTGACGCCACCTCACGGTGGCTGTGCGTTCCAGATGCCCCGGGGCGGCTGTCACCTGCCGCCTTCGTCCGCTGCTGGCTCTTGTTCCGCAGTGGAACACACCCACCCCCGACTGAGAACAATCCGATACTAACCCCCGGTTTCTAGAACGTTCGTTGGCTTTGACAGTAGATTAAAACTATCGTTGCCTTTATCTGACTATAAGCAAATGACAAGGATGGCAATAGAATTAACCTGTAGTCAAAGTTGACTGACGTTTCAGAAACTGGGGGTAAGTATTTTCAAAAATTTAATTGAATTTTATGTAGACATGTAAATTTAAAACCATTTAATAAAGTGAAATCTATAAGGTACTTTGTTTTGTAAATAGTATAATAATATACGTTCTTACATGTAATCATTATTGTATCAGGAAATACATGTGGCGGCAATCTCGCACCTAAAAGCGCAATGGACTAGCGCATCAGCCACCTGCCCGGATGACCGCGGGACGAGGTGAGACGGGAGGTGTGCGGAGGCACAACGGTACCTCGGCGCGACGAGCCGCGGCCAACGGCCGCCACTGCTATCGAGCGCCCGCGCAGAGCAGACGCGTACATCGATTTCACGCACTCATTCATATTATTACGCGACCTAGCTTCTATCTTTCTCAACTTCGTTCCTTCTGTATCGTTTCATACTTCTCTTCGCTTGTACTGTCTCTAACGCTATTAAACATCATTCCATCCTATTCGCTGTTTACATATTCACTGCTGCCTTCATCAACCACCCGCTTAAGCCGTGTTGCCGTGCAGGCACCGCATAACCCACATTGGTGACCCCGACGACCTTTGGACGCGAGCATGTCAAAACCAGAAGAAGGAAGCGGCTTGTGTCGAGTTGGAGTGCGGATGCCGCCGTTTTGGCCCGAGGAACCGGCAGTGTGGTTTGCACAAATTGAAGGTCAGTTCACAATTTCAAATATAACGACCGACCATACCAGATTTTTTTATGTGGTCGGTCAGTTGGAGCCGCAATATGCGTCGGAAGTAAAGGATGTTATTTTGAACCCGCCTGAGACCGGTAAATACGAGAAGCTTAAAACCGAACTGATAAAGCGATTATCCGCTTCGCAGGAACGTAAGCTGCAGCAATTGTTAACGCACGAAGAGTTAGGCGACCGTAAACCCTCGCAGTTTATGCGTCATCTGCAGAATTTAGCGGGCCCCACGGTACCTGAACACCTAATCAGGCAAATATGGACTAACAGACTGCCAACTAATATACAAACTATTATTGCGTCACAGACGGGCAGCTCTCTCGAGGCCGTAGCTGAGTTGGCGGACAAGATCAATGACATTGCATCACCGACGCGCCAGATCGCCAGCACATCATCATCGGAGCTGCCAGGTACCGTGTCAGCGCTGGAAATTATCGCGAGAAAGGTCGACGAGCTATCTAAACAGGTACAGAATTTACGTACTAATAGTAGACCACGCAATAGAAGCGATAACAAAAATGTGCGTTTCCATTCTCGTTCCGGCAGTCGATCAAAGTCACGTGAGCGACCAGACGACCACCCACACTGTTGGTACCACTTCCAGTATGGTGCTAGGGCGAAGAAATGCAGAGACCCATGCACTTTTAAGTCGGGAAACTTCACCGGCGGTCGCTAATGGCGGTAGCTGACTGTCCGATATCTTCAGGCCGCCTGTTCATTACTGACCGTAAATCCAAAGCTCAGTTCTTGGTCGACACGGGTTCGGACCTGTGTGTGTTTCCAAGGTCAGTTCTACGGGAGCCACGAACGAAGACGAAATATCAATTGTATGCTGCAAATGGTACACTAATTTCAACATAATATGGCAACATTCAACTAAATTTAGATTTTGGACTACGTCGCGCATTCAACTGGCGATTTACTGTTGCCGACGTGATCAAACCCATCATAGGCGTAGATTTTTTGAGTTTCTACCACCTGCTAGTAGACTGCAGACAGCAACGCCTGATCGACGGAGTGACGATGCTTGGTGTCCACACGCCGCAACCAAGGGAGAGCATACCTGATATTTCTTCAATACGCACTATTGCCGAGAACACCATATATCACGACCTGCTCCGAGAATACCCCGACATCACACGACCTGCTGGTAAGCCAATAATGCCTAAACATGGTACAGTACACCATATACGAACAACACCAGGCCCACCAGTCTCCAGTCGCCCCCGCCGCTTGGATCCTGAGAGACTGAAAATCGCGAAGCAAGAGTTCGACGAAATGCTGCAAAACGGTACGGCTAGAAGATCAGAGAGCGCTTGGTCCTCTCCACTTCACCTGGCACGAAAGAAGAACGACGGGTGGCGTCCCTGCGGCGATTACAGAGCTCTGAACGCACGAACCATACCTGATCGATATCCAGTACGCCATATACAGGACTTTACTCATTTGCTAGCAGGTAAATCCATATACTCAACAGTAGATTTAGTGCGAGCCTATAACCAATTGCCAATTTTTGAGGAGGACATTCCAAAGACGGCCATAACTACCCCTTTCGGAATGTTTGAGTTTCCTTATATGACATTCGGTCTACGCAACGCAGCACAAACTTTCCAGCGATTCATGGACGAGGTACTGAAAGGACTGGATTTCACATATGGATACCTTGACGACGTTTTAATATTCTCAGAGTCAGAAACGCAGCATCTGGAACATCTAAAAATGCTCTTCGAACGCCTGCGGAAGTACGGCATTCTAATCAACACTTCGAAATGTGTTTTCGGGCAATCTAACGTCACATTTCTAGGATATCGAGTATCTGCAGAGGGAATCAGCCCTCTAGAATCGAAGACTCAAGCTATCCTGGACTTCCCAGTTCCAAAGACCACGAAGGAACTACGGAGATTCTTAGGTACCCTCAACTTTTACCGTAGGTTCATTCCAGAGGCCGCAGCTAAGCAGGCTTCACTTAACGCAATGTTGGCTGGAAGCGACAGAAAGGCGAAACCGATCGACTTCACACCCGAACAGCTGGAAGCCTTCAACGAATGTAAGAGAAGTATTTCTCAAGCAGCACTATTGGCACATCCAGACCCGACAGCTGAGCTGACTATACAGACCGATGCTTCAGACGTATCGATTGGAGCAGTACTGCAACAGCGTAAAGGTAACCAATGGCAACCATTGGCATTTTTTTCGAGAAAACTCAGCCCGCCACAAAAGAAGTACAGCCCGTACGATCGTGAGTTGTTGGCGATATACGAAGCGATTAAATACTTCCGTCACATGGTTGAGGCAAGATCATTCATCATACTAACCGACCACAAACCGATTACCTTTGCCTTTACCACCCGAAGAGACAAATGCTCACCACGCCAGTTTAGGTATTTGGATTATATATCCCAGTTTTCAACCGATATTCGCTTCGTCCCAGGTAAAGAGAACATTGTACCAGATATGCTGTCCAGAATAGAAGAGATATCGACGCCCCTAGATTACCAAGCTCTCGCCCATGCCCAAGAAACAGATGACGAACTCCAAAACTTACTTCAGGAAGGATCGAGTCTACAGCTGAATAAGGTTTCTTTACCAGACGCCAAAACGCAAGTATACTGTGACACTTCCACTTCAAGTCCGCGACCGTTCGTCACTACTGCTTTTCGACGAAAAGTTTTCGATTCGATGCACAGCCTCAGTCATCCTGGCACAAAAGCTACTGTACGACTAGTAACATCTAGATTTGTGTGGCCGGGTATAAGGCGTGATTGTCGACAATGGGCTAAAGAATGTCAGCAATGCCAGCAAAGTAAAATAACGAGACATACATCGGCACCCCTTTCCAAGTTCAACCCACCTTCAGCACGATTTCGACATATCCATATGGATTTAATAGGTCCCTTACCTCTGTCTGCTTCCCACAGGTACTGCCTCACGATTGTTGACCGCTTCACGCGCTGGCCTGAGGCGTATCCGCTTTCAGACATGACAGCCGACACCTGCGCATCCGCCTTCATCTCAGGGTGGGTCGCGCGGTTCGGTTGTCCAGAGCACGTGACAACAGACCGTGGCACTCAGTTCACGTCTCGCCTCTTCAGCACCATCGCCGCGATGGTCGGAGCCATTCATCACACAACAACGGCCTATCACCCAGCTGCCAACGGGCTGGTGGAGCGTTTCCACCGCCAGCTCAAGGCCGCCATCTCCTGCCACGCCACACCCCAGTGGACTGAAACGCTGCCGCTGGTGCTGCTGGGGATTCGCAGCGCGTGGAAAGACGACATCCATTCTTCAGCCGCTGAACTAGTCTACGGCGAGCCGCTCCGCTTGCCTGGACAGTTCTTTACACCGCACATTGACAAAAACATCGACCTCACCGACTTCGCTGACCGCCTTCGCAACCACATGAGCAGACTCTCACCAAAACCAGCTTCGTGGCACCACTCATCCCGTCCTTTCTACATACCAAAGGACCTGAGCACCGCGACGCACGTCTTTCTCCGTGAGGGTCCAATACGACGTCCACTTCAACCACCATACGCTGGCCCATATAAAGTTTTACGTCGAGGGTCTAAAACGTTCGACATTAAGGTACAAAATAAGACGCTTACAGTAACCATCGATCGGTTGAAGCCGGCGTATACCGCTGAAGACAGCGAAGCTACGACCCCAAGTACCCCAACACCAGTTCCAGACGAAGTACCTGAACGGAAGACAAAGAGCGGGAGAACAGTGCGATTTCCAAGTTACTATCGATCGTAGTCACGATCTCAGCAGGGGAGTACTGTGGCGGCAATCTCGCACCTAAAAGCGCAATGGACTAGCGCATCAGCCACCTGCCCGGATGACCGCGGGACGAGGTGAGACGGGAGGTGTGCGGAGGCACAACGGTACCTCGGCGCGACGAGCCGCGGCCAACGGCCGCCACTGCTATCGAGCGCCCGCGCAGAGCAGACGCGTACATCGATTTCACGCACTCATTCATATTATTACGCGACCTAGCTTCTATCTTTCTCAACTTCGTTCCTTCTGTATCGTTTCATACTTCTCTTCGCTTGTACTGTCTCTAACGCTATTAAACATCATTCCATCCTATTCGCTGTTTACATATTCACTGCTGCCTTCATCAACCACCCGCTTAAGCCGTGTTGCCGTGCAGGCACCGCATAACCCACATACATAAAATATATACTTAGCTGTATGAGTTTTGACTTGTTTTTGAATATCTTTGTGAATAACTGATGTTTTAAGCGTACTTAGGAAGGTTTATCATAATTAACAATAAATAAGTAGGCAAGTTAAGTTACCTTAGCACAACGCACTAACCGTGCGGAGCTAAAACAAAACAAAAGCTAGTACCTGCCTAGGTAAGTCTGATAAGGTTTCCTTATAGACCACACACATCCTAAAAATTTTCTAGAAGACTAGGTTGGTATGATATGTTTACTTCTAATGGATAGGTTGGTACTGAAAAATGGTACCTATAACAGTACAGTCTTCTCGTGACCACGGCCGATGTAACTTGGTCGAAACGTCGAGGTATGTCAAAATTATATATTTTGATATTAGTTTGTGCGCGAATTAGACCCGTTTAAATACTAATTAACAGGTACCTATAACATTTTTGAACTTGGTGTCGTCTCTCTAACCTCGTATGTACTTACCTACCTATCTACATTCTACATCATAAAGATGATCACCGCTATCTTCAAACTTGCGCCGAATCAAAAATATTGGTTTTATTAACAATGAATGAGTACCAGGTAGGTAGGTGACCATCTACCTACTAATAGTTAGATGGTCACTGTATTCACGCATGAAGTTAAACTCGGCCGAAACGTCGAGGTAATAGGTAATTATGTCAAAATATTAGTTTTATTATCTACGAAAGAGAGAGGCAAGTGGAAGTGAAAAGAAGACAAGGCGCGCGTGCGAAACATATGACTCGTAGCTCAAAAACAACACCAGTTTTCCCATACATGTTATGATCCACGTCTGCCACGCAATGAAAAATGTCTTCTACATATATGCAGTTTTAGAGTCCATTAAAATGAAGCGTACCAGTTAACACTTAAGGCATATTTACCTACAAATAAACGCGGAAGTTGCCTTAGAAACCTTTCTTGAAGTAAATGTAGGTTAGCACCAACTGGACACGAACCACTGGGCACACAAATAATTATATGTCCAGTTGGTTGACTCCGTAGAAGGAGAATAGTTTTCTCCTCCTACGGTTGACTCATACAAACTTATACTACTCTATGAAAATTGGTTAACTCAAAATAAGTACCACTAGTTATTCCGTCAACTGGACATGCTACGATTTGTTTGTGTGTCCAGATGGTTAACCTTCAATTAAATTACTTTTTCACACCTCATGCTCAAAAAAGGTATCAGATTAGCTCAGCTTAGCGGTAGCAAACGAGGTTGTTGGGCACTAGTGAGTGAAAGTAGTTTTTTTTTAATTTGTACTCGCTATTATCAACAGGCTGAAGATTCGACTTTTCAATTTTCCATTTTGACATAACTACTTAGAAAAAAAAGAAGAGTATCTTAATGTACAAACCGTGCGAAGCCTAAACAGTTTACTTTTTTAAATGAATGTGTAATTCTCGTCTACATTTTTGGCGGTCATAAGATGTATGCTATGAGTACGTGTGCGTTTGCGAGCATTTAAAAAGTTTGTAATTGCCGCCTATAATCTGTAGGTGTGTGTAGAATTTTGACAACAATGCAAATTGGTTTAAAAAGATTGAATTTGATTATTTCTTTATTTGAAAGTGAACGTGACTATTTGTGATTTTTTTTTTTTTAAATACCTAGCCTCACACTAGGATTGCTCCTGTATCGTGGGTGCCGCTTACAGACATATAATTTCACATACACATCACACCCAGACCAGAAACAAATATTTGTGGATCGCACACATATTTGTCCCAGACGGGAATCGAACCCGCAACCCCTAGCGCAGCAGTCCGATTGCTCAGCCACTACGCCAAACGAGCCGTCAAAGCATATAAGTCATATGCTTAGCTTATTTTAATTGTATACCTACTTATTATATTTCTCGCAATCTCTGTGTGAAAAATTCTGTGTTTTACGCGGGCCTCAAACGACTCACTCATACTCGATTCTATGTGCCACACTCGCTACGCTCGTGAGGCAAAACATCGAGTAATGTATGAGTCGTTTTTTGCCCTTGTAAAACAAACTACTATTATGTTACACCGACACTGCCAATCATGACTTGATTTCAGACGTAAGAATTTTAAGTAACTTCCACTCTTGTCTATGTTCCGTGATTTTGATATTAGCTCGTGGGCGAATTAAATCCGTTTAAATCTAGTTTAACAACAGAGACTCGTCACTTGACACCAAGCTGAGCATGATCTCATGCTACGTACCCGCGATTAGTGACCGCGGCGCATCCTGCAGGCTTCCAGCGTCAGATAACAACCGGTGGTTAGGCCGTTACATTATTATATTATTTTAGTCCTAACCCCCCCCCCGTGGTGGCAGTATATATTAAACAGACAATATATAAAGCAGTCATCATCATTCAAACATTACTTTGAAACTAAGCAGTGGTTCGCGTCAAGATGCATTTTTCTTGGTGTTTATTAATAAATTTAGTTTTAATTGGTTGTGTGGCCGGAATTATAGATCGTGGCAGAAACGCTGGTAAGACATTTATCATCTTACCACAAAAGTTTAGACCAGAGTTAAACAGATGTTTCTAAAATTTTTAAAATTTCTATCACTCGCGTTTTCTTACTCAATCCTGGCATTACCGTCTTACCACAAAATATTTAAACTAGAGTTGAACAGATGTGTCTAAATATTTTCTCCACAAATCGACGTCTAACCCTCGCTTTTCCTAGCTCAATAACAAATACACAAGTAAAATAATCAGAAATACCAGGATTGAGTAAGAAAACGAGGATGATAAACGTCGTTTTTGTAGAACGAAATTTTAGAAACATCTGTTTAGCTCTGGTCTTAACTTTTGTGGTAGGACGGCATGAGTTTAAAAATCCGACTACAGCTATGTGTAAACCGGTACAAACACGCTATGGCACAAGCGTGGTAGAGGCTAGACTATTTAGCACCCTTCGGTTACAACCCGAGGTGTGTTCATTGTAGTTAGTAGGTACTAATACTGGGCTACTGATGTAAACACGATGATGGATTATCATATTTACTGTAGATTCAGAGTCCACAGTTTCCCTTCACCACCTACCACTATCCACCCTTCTCCCATCCCTATCTCCATCGCAACAACCCCTGGACGGATTTAGTCCATGTTCAAACTTGGAAACTGTATTGACATAAACCACAAGCCCTCAAGACATTATGAAGATTGAATCAACGGCACGCGAGTTATCGTCAACCAATATACAAACGCCAATACCTACCTCGAGACCTCGTTTCGATCAATTGAGTTGGTTGTTATATAAATCTCAACCGCAATAATCTCGCATTACTTATAAATTTAGTAGTACCTAGTGAACTGCAAGGCGATTCTGTACAAAACTCACTTCCGTGGCAGCGCCGAATCCGCGCTGGATCCGCGCTGCGGTGCGTCAGTGTCAAATTGGTGACGTACCGGGGTTCAGCGCTGCCACGTAAGTGAGTATTGTACAGAATCGCCTTACTGGACCGCATGTGTTTACTTCTATTTTCAATTTTATTATACCCACTAGCTGCGCCCTGCGGTTTACCCGCGTTACACATACGACACCTATAGATATTTTAAAGGTTCGTGCATATTATTGTGTCATCAATGATCATGGTTGACATCCGCGATACTGCAAAAATACTTTACGATTTATAATATTACGGCTTACACATAAGACAGATAAGATAGTTATATACTATGGCGGGCTTTTTTGTAGTACTATTTAAGATAAACATTTCCATCATACATTACATAATTATGTGTAACTCTAGCGGTTTTGGCAGCGCACGCCAGAATAGCTTTGCAAATGGTAATTTTTTTCCTACGTACTTGACACTTATCGTCTTATTTTGGACAATTCTCACAATATCTTTATAAATTGTAGCTAATGTGTTATTCTGACGTATAAGCTATATTTTAGTAAAGTTTCATTAAAATCCATTCAGTAGTTTTTACGTGAAAGAGAACCAACATCCATCCATCCATCCATACTTACAAACTTTCGCGTTTATAATATTAGTACGATTATGAAACTAATACCTAGTAAAAACCAGCCAAGTGAGAGTCAGACTCGCAGGAAGGAGTCCGTACCATTAACTATAAAACTTCAAAACACATGGTGTTGTACGGGAGCCCCTTGAAATATTTATTTTGTTCTGTTTTAGTACTTACTTGTTGTTATAGCGGCAAGAGAAATACATCCGCTATGAAAATTTTAATGAAAAGCCTGGTAACATACGGACGGACAGACAGACAGACAGATGGACGGACGGACAGCGGGGTCTTAGTAATAGAGTCCCGTTTTACCCGTTGGATACGGAATCCTAAAAAAACGTGTTTTTTTCCAGAATCGCCTTGCAACGAGGTGGTCTTGACAAGAGACAGGCGCGACTCTCCATCCTACTGGATGCGTGACATTGACAACCTCGTGATGGTGACATTCATCTCCAAAGAGCGCTTGAGGCGCTTCGAGATGCGTTTCGATATTAAAGCGGACAGAAACGTGCGTCTCCAGTTGACGAATAATGGGAATTTCTCAGCCGCCAACGTTATATACAACTTACGTAAGTACAGCAGTATCCTTTTATCTGTGGTAAGTACATCGACGACTACGCACAATACAAACTGACAGTGTCATGTCTGTTGCCTCCCGACTCCGCCATGACTCGGCCGAAGGCTAAAGAGGCCTGAGACGGTGAAGAGGCTTGACAACAAACGTATATAGCTTTGTTAGTCCTCCCCGGAACAGCTTGATGCGCGCGTCAAGCAGCCGAGAGCCCATAGAATAACTGCGAAAGTTGTACCTACCCATACTTGCACCCAACAGCCCCTATAGGCTATTGGACTATGCTATTGCTGGCCGAGTACCTACCTGGTACCTACTGTCAAAAGGCACTGGATAAAAAGTTACTCTAAGTATAGGCACTTCGCACTGGTAGCAGGTTTGGTCCACGCCAATCGTGTAACCAATCGTGTTACCAAAGTAACCAATCATGCTTACAGTTTATGATTCAGTATATTACTTATTCCGCATTGCGTTTATTCTCAACAGACATTGGAAACATTGTGCATAACGGCGACCAACACACGAGCTTAGACCGAGTTATGCACGGCGATACCAGCACAACTATCAAAGACATCACCACTCCCTGCATACTCGTCCCGAGCAAGTACAGGGAGTTTTACTTAAAGATGAATGATCGTAAGTTGTATCGATTTTAATCTACATGTTGGGGTCACTGTGCCTGGTGGAGTCACCCTCCCTGAAACTAGCATGCCGAAAAAGTACCTAGACATTGTAAATCTTGATTAATAATGAAAATAATGATTTATTCCCAACGACCACCTCTGATTCTCACATCACAACCCATAATGGATTTCGTGAAAGGATGAGCGGGGGCCAGAACCAGGTCTTCCACGGGTGAAAAGGATCCCCGGAACTACAAGTCTGAGAACCTGATTCTGAGAACCCTTACCCTGATAGAAAGCTCACTGCGCCCCGGTAGGGTGAGCACGAACCTTTATCGAGAGAGTATTCGAAACGTTAACTGTCAAGTACTCCTACACTAGGGTAAGCACGAACATTTTTACGGTTTATATCGTTAAGGTATCGATCAAGGTAACCGTTCGCGTACGCGTCTTGTCGGTTAAGCAAGGCGCTGATCAAACCTAAAAGAAATTTGACAGTTAACGTATCGAATACTTTCTCGATAGAGGTTCCTGCTCACCCTACAGGTGGCACAGATTCTATGGCACCTCGGGATCAGAGCTCCTGCGGGAGTCGTGACGCTGACGCGGGTGAAACCGCGGGTGCAACTTGTTGTACGACAAAACGTTGACTAAAAATAGGCAAAGTACCTATTATAGAGATCCCGCGGTACCGGTAGCAGTCGCCCCTATTATTCGTGCTCTAATAGCGTGCATGTCAATTTGCAGGTAAACTGGTGTTTGGCGTGGAGGGCAGCACTCCGATTCTGACCCACGAAGACCCGCAGTTCGAATTAATCGACTACTTCCAGTTCCATTACGGCTGGGAAGACACAGTGAACATCCGTTACGGCTGCCCCTTTACCTGTTAAATGTCACCGTAATAGAAGAAGTTGTAATACTGTATACCTACAGACTGCGAAGCGTGACGCCACCTCACGGTGCCTGTGCGTTCCAGATGTCCCGGGGCGGCTGTGTCCCAGATGTTCCGGAGTGGAACACTCCCACCCCTGACTGAGAACAATTCAAATCCATTGTTTTCAATTAAATTGCTATATAATTATATTGATAAGTTTAAAACCATTCAATAAAATGTAATCTATTATGTATTTAATTTGTTTTGTAAATGGTAGGTTCTTACATGTATAGTAATCATTATTGTATCAGTAAATACATAATAGGTAAATATATTATGCAACTAAATTGATTTGGTTTTCAATTGGTAGCTGTATGAGTTTGACTAGTTTTTGAATAGTGATGTTTTAAACCTACTTAGGAAGGTTCATCATAATCCTACTAATATTATAAACGCGAAAGTTTGTAAGTAGGTATGTAGGTATGGATGTATGGATGGATGAATGTTTGTTACTCTTTCACGTAAAAACTACTGAATGGGTTATAATGAAACTTTACAAAAATATAGCTTATACGAGATCAGAATAACACATAGGCTACAATTTATAAAGATATTGAGTAACGTGTCCAAAATATAACGATAAGTGTCAAGTACCTAAGTAGGAAAAAAAATCTACCATCTGCGAGCTAATAATAACAACAATAATAACCTTTATTGACACCAAAAATGTATAGAACACAGAAAGGACCAACTGATAATATATTATAAGTACAATGGGCGGTCTTATTTCTCGCCACGGTGATAAATAATAACAATAACAACTGACAAAAATAATAGATAAACAGAACAGGCCTACATTAGCAAACATTTAACAAACAGTGCAGAAGTTTGATTTTATCATAAATATTACCCAAGTGTATAAGAGTTGAACTCGCTTGTTTATACATTATGTTAACTCCTAACATTATACAATATTATAGGATGCTGTGGGTAGATTCATATAAACACTGAGACAATTCAACTACTGCATCACACCTACACTAACATTTATCTAGGTCTCATATTAACATTACTGGTAGGTACGTAGTTACATCGACGGCAAAATTATTATTATGAAACCCAAGAATCTATACAATGTTATAATATGAACGATAACAAATATTTTTAGAATGTAATGACCACGAATGTCGAAGGCTGTATGCTGTTTAACAGATGAACACTGAACACTTTATGGGCCTGTTGAGCCTCACACTCATTATTTGTTTATTATTATTATTATCCATCCATACCAATACAAGAATATAAACAAACAAAAGGAATCTTAGTACCTACTTAACATATTGTGTAAGGTTGTGGGTAGGTACTTACACTATAGCATAGTTTTCTTGATGACGTTAGTTCTGACATACAGGTCCTACCTATTTATAGATTTTTCGCTAATAGCCGTACTAGGATACCCTGTGTTACGGCTACTACGATTCCTTTTTTTTTTTGTTTTAGTTATGGCTTCGCACGGTTTGTGCATATAGCCAGTGTCAAGTATTTTATTTTAAGTATTTCTTAATTTCACATTAAGAAAGTCACAGCAATGTTATAGCAATCGTGGTCAAGTAGTCAAGTCAATTATTTACATCGTCAAAGTCACGATTCAGTAAAGTAGTGGATGCTTTACTGAAACTTCCTGGGAGTTTTGGAAAAAATGCGAAATGACACGTTTTTTTGAGTTTATATCATTTGCCTACACTCGTGCACGTTAACGAACGCTTAATGGCTAATATTCCACCCATATTACACACTAGCTGTTGCCCGCGACTTCGTCCGCGCGGACTACATTATATCGCGATAAAAGTATTTTATGTCCGTCTCGAAAGTACAATCTATCTCTATACCAAATTTCAGCGAAATCGGTTCAGCCGTTTAGCCGTGAAAAGGTAACGAAGAAACAAAAAGAGTTACTTTCAAGTATGGATGAACAGTTGATTGAAGCACAGTATGGATGGGGTTGAGAAAGTTCCTAAGAAGTATTCAAATAATCCAAAAAATATTCAAACATGTCATAGTTCTACCTTGTCTATGTTCCGTGTTAATACGGATTTCGAATTAAATCTGATGACAATATTTTGTACCCTTTTTTATAATTTTAGGGGTTGTGTATTAGAAAACGATGAAATACATGTAAATCTTTCAAATAATATAATTATGCCAAGTTTGAAGTAGATTTGACCAAGGAATCACGTTGTCCCATACAAACTTTGCTCCCTTTTTCACCCTCTTAGAGGTAGAATTTCGGAAAATCCTTTCTTATCGGATGTCTACGTCATACAAAGAACACACCCTCGCAAGTTTCAGGTTTCTACAATCAGCGGTTGGTCCGTTAGTAATTCAAGACATCGACCTCGACTTCGACATCAACATCGCCATCCCATATCCGACATACGACATCTACCATCTTCTACCAAAATAACCTTTTTATACAAAAAATCTACCATTTTATAACAAATTCTACCATTTTCTCCCAAAATCGACCATTTCCTACATTTTCTATCATGTACAATTTTTTATCATAATCTATAAAAAGCTTCCATTTACTAAAATCTATCAGGCTACCAGAATCTATCAAAGGCTACCATTTCCTACTAAACTCTACCATTTGCTACCAAAATGTACAATTTTCTACCATAATCTACCATTTCCTACTGAAATCTACAATTTTCTACGACAACCTACCTTTTCTTTCTGAATCTTCTATTTTCTACCATTTCCTACCGAAATCTACTCAACCCCTACAACAGTCTACCATTTCCTACAACAGTCTACCATTTCCTACCAAAATCTACCATTTTCTATATAAATCTCCCATTTAAACGAAAATCTACCTTTTTCTTTCTGTATTTACTATTTTCTACCAAAAGCTACCATTTATTACCAAAATGTACCGCTATTACCGAAATCTACCATTTCTTTCTAATACCACCATTTTCTACCAAAAGCTACCATTTCCTTCCAAAATCTACCATTATTACCAAAAATCTACCATTTCCTACTAAAATCGACCCTTTCCTACCGATATTACCATTTCCTACTTAAATCTACCAATCCCTAGAACAATCTACCATTTCCTACCTAAATCTATCATCTTCTACCAAAATCTACCATTTTCCTGCGTAGATTTTAGGGATTGATGTTAAAACACGCGGAAACAGGTGCTAAATTAATTTTTAAAGAATTTTATTCGAAGTTTGTAGTTGATCAGACCAAGAAAACACGTTGTTGTATACAAATTTTGCAACCCCTTTTGACCCCCTTAGTGGTTGAACTTTAAAAGAATCCTTTCTTAGTGCACACCTACGTCACTAAGAAATATTTGTGAAAAAAAATAATTTCGAAATAAAAATGACGAAAAATATTTTGCGGCCCCCTTTTATCCCTTAAGGGGTTGAATATTCAAAAACTATGAACCACGTGTTCAATTAAATCGTTTAAAGAATATAACTGCCAAGTTTGAAGTTGATCAAACCAAGAAAACACGTTGCTCCATACAAACTTCGCAACCCCTTTTCACCCCCTTAGGGGTTGAATTTTCGAACATCCTTTCTTAGTGCACACCTACGTCACTTAAGAAATATTTGTGTAAAATTTCAATGTATAACTAAATCGGATGTAAAATATTTTGCATCCCCTTTTTACCCCTTTAGGGGTTGAATATTAAAAAACGATAAAATACGTGTTCCATTAAATCTTTTAAAGAATATATATGTCAAGTTTGAAGTTGATCGGACCAAGAAAACACGTTGCTCCATACAACCTTTGTAACCCCTTTTCACCCCTTTAGGGGTTGAATTTTCAAAAATCCTTCCTTATTGCTCGCCTACGTCACATAAGGAATATTTGTGCAAAATTTCATGGTTCTAGACCTAGTGGTTTCGGCTGTGCGTTGATCGATCAGTCAGTCAGTCAGTCAGTCAGTTCTTGCTTTTATATATATAATATATAGATTAACACTCGAAGAAACACAAGTTTGAGATAATAATACAAAACCAACAACGTCTCACTATCGGATTCCCGCCAAAACTCGGGTAGGTACTTACACTATAACATAGTTTTCTTGATGACGTTAGTTCTGACATACAGGTACCTATTTATAGATTTTTCGTTAGTAGCCGTACTAGGGTCCGTATTAATAAATCAAACTTAGCTCTGAGAGCTATCTTCAGTGTGCACTTGCTCTTTTATTCTATTTAATAAATACATCTTAAGTTGTAGATTAGGAACAGAAACTTACATGATCTCTGGCAAATTAATAAATGACACTCAGCGGTTAAGTGCTATCCGATTATGACACAATTGACACATACAAGACAGTATCTAGTAGCCAGTGCTACATCTCAATATCCATTTATTAAATAGCAACGATCTCAAGATGCAGATTACATTTTGAGTGTGGATTAGCTGGTAGCGCACTTGGTAGCGCTATTGAGGTCCTAGGATACCCTGTGTTACGTATACGGCTACTACGATTCCTTCTCGGACCGGTATTTGAGTATATTAGTTTTAATAATAATATTATGTGGGTACATGACTAGCACCGGCTTAGAACGTGAGTGTTATAATTCCGCGGTACAACATCATAAGCGATAGCGGTTTGGTTAATTAAGTAAGTACAATATTGTTTCGTGCGTGAAAAAATAATGAGAAATTTTTCTTTCTACATTCGCATGGTGCGTATTTACTTATACTTATCTCTTTACTCGTTTTAAACAAATGATTGAGATCATAATAGTTATAGTGAGAATAATTTGAATTTAGTATACTTACTTAATAGAAAAGTTTTGATAATTACTTTAATATAGTATTATAATATTATACATTTCTTTCTCGAATTATTACAATAGGTATATACAACTATTTTATACTATAGTCTACCTATTATAGTAGTCCATAATATTTAAATAGTTATTTTTATATTAGTTTCACTTCATTAATTTTTATGAGTTTAGTTTAGTGTGTTTGAGGGTGTGTGTGGGGGTGTGAGGGTGTGTGTGAGGGTGAGGGTTTGTGTATGTGTGAGGGAGGGTGATAGTGTGTGTGTTAGTGTGACCGAGTTTCATTTAGGTGTAGTAAGTAACAATTCTGTTTGATCATATGAGAGGCTTTTTAAGAATATTGTTAGTGATTTTTTGCACTGAGACTTGGTTAAGGAGTAGGTATATAGCCATTCTGGCGCGTGCGCTGCCAAAATCGTTAGAGTTACCTACACATTATAATGTAATGTATGATGGAAATGTTTATGTTAATAGTCCTACAAGAAACCCCGAGACATTATAGCCAAAATGCCATAGGCATAGCCATAATAGTGAACCATAACTATAGTTAGGTGCAATAAAAAATATAGGTAGGTACCTACTTATCAGATAATTTTAATGTCATAATGTTAATTCTTTTCTACTTACGCCACGCTACTATAAGATATTCGAAACACTAATCCTGCGCAGACAAAGTCGCAGGCACCAGCTAGTAAACAATAGATACCTACTTAATCATCATCATCAGCCTGAAGACGTCCACTGCTGAACACAGGCCTCCCCCTTTAGACCGCCACACCGAACGACAAGCCACTTGCATCCACCGGTCGCCTGCGACTCTTTTGATGTCGTCGGCCCATCTAGTGTGGGGCCTACCTACACTGCGTCTTCCAGTCCGTGTAATATATACTTACTACAATGCACTACTAACGCACCCAGCACTGCATGGTGGAACCAACGGATGAATTTATGATGAGAACCAGCGACAGTTGGCGTTGCGTAGTAGCGCTCACTATCCCTCTAAGAACCTGCTCATGCTATCATAGTCTATGTGTAGGTACCTACTTCTAATCACATTTGAATTCCCAGCCGGATGTTCACAGTACACCTACGTATTATTAGATATTTCGCACTGTTGTTTTCGTTCTTATCGTCGCGATAGCCCGCAGCGTATTTTTTACCCAAAAATATGGCCTGTATGGGGGGCGTAGGCACGATAAGCCGCTGAACAGACCTTCTCATAAACAAGCCCTGAGTATAATGTTCCCGTTGCTAGCTTCCTTCATATTACTAGGTACCTAATAGTTATGTACTTTATGTTCTTTATAGGTACTATTGCGCCACAGACGCGCCATTGCTGCGCTACTGCAGTTATGGAAGCTCATGCAGTTTCTTTACCAAAATAAATGCTTACCTACCTACTGTGAACTCATATAATTTTTATCTATCTACTTAACATTGAGAAAGTGAGTTCGTAAATGGAGTACGTAGGTAACTACTTACCTACCACCTAATATTATAAAATAAAGCTGTGTCTTTGATATCATTGATTAGATAATAAAGGTACATAATACTAAGTACTATCATAATCTAATTATATGCAAATTACGCGTCACGTTGTTTGTCCGCGATGGACTCCTAAACTACATGACCGATTTTAATCAAATTTGCACACCGTGTGCAGTTTGATCTAACATATTATAATATGCAAGTATAAGTAGGAATCTTTTCCGAGAGAGATGGCTTTCCATGGTTTAATAGCTGTCGGAAAAAATTCCGTGTAGTTTTCGATTTTGAATTTGTGAATAGCGTTCTCGAATCCGATCGGAACGAATCCGCGATAGTTTTCGACACCTGTGAATAAGGGTCGGATCATCTTTTTGTGTGCTTCTACCTCCTTCACCTCCCGCCTTCCACCTTCCGTCATCATGAGCTTCTCCAGGTTATGAGCGGGTCTTCGCGCTGGAGGTCTTGATACCGAACGAATTTATTACCAAAATATCGCCATTTTTGGAAGAGAAAAACTGTGTTACTTTCCAAAGTATGATGTTTATCTTTCCAAACTAATGAGATTATTCAAATACCTTTAGGGCCGTGATAACCATTCCGTCAAGGCCGTCATTAAAATTTGTAGGTTGGTGTAATAATTATGTAAATAGGTAGGTACCTATAGTTCAATAAAATGAGGGGGAAGTTCTTTGTCACAAAATGTGGCAAAACCCCGGCTTGACCCGTAAAACACGGCGACTAATCAAACTGTAGGTTACAAGAAGTTCATTTACAGATAGGATAACTACGAGCATATATAATGAAGAGTCGGCTAGTTGTAATTATAGTGTAGCTAATAAGGCAGTCAACATGTCTGTGTCACGTATATTGTTGTTATTAAAATTCTGTTTAGTAACTGTTGTGGTCGGAGTTATAAATGCTGAAGAGACAAAAGTAAACGGAACGAGATTAGGAGTCAAAACCAATCACACATTAGACACATTAGAAACGAACAATTTAAATAGATTTGTAGCATATGTTGACGGAAAAATTAATTCATTAAACAAGAATGTAACAGAAAAATTAGACGCATCTATCATAAGTTTGGAAGAAAAAATTAACAATACATTGACCGCTTCCATCACGAAACTCCTAGAGGAAAATATACAAAGATTGTACAATATGGAGACAGAAGAGGCCGTGAACGTAACAGCACGTAAGTTGAACCATTTGTTATCTGCCTATGCATAATGTAATATTACCTATGGTATGCATAATATGGTAATAGTGTTAAAAAATAAATGTATTTATATAAAAACAAATTATTACACCAGAACTTCCCAAAAGGTGGGGCTGCCCCCCTGGGAGCCTAGCGTATTTTAGCTGGGGGGGGGGGACACAAGAAGTGTTCGGATTTTTTAATCGAATTATTTAATTAATTATTATTATTTAATTATTAAAAACACTTACACACAGATTTAGTAGCGCCATCTAGTCCCAATCAGTCGAACTAACTAGGTACTAAGTTTTACCACTATTTTGTCCTATCACGCACTTTTTTTTTTTTTAGTTAGGTATGGCTTCGCACGGTTCGTGCATATAGCCAGTGTCAAGTATTTTATTTTAAATATTTCTTAATTCCACATTAAGAAAGTCACAGCAATATTATAGCAATCGTGGTCAAGTAGTCAAGACAATTATTTACATCGTCAAAGTCACGATTCAGTAAAGTAGTGGATGCTTTACTGAAACTACCTAAATACTAATTATAATAAAATACTTGACACTGGCTATATACATAAACCGTGCGAAGCCATAACTTAAAAAAAAAAAAGAAACAAATACTAAAGCGCGACTTTGTTCCCAGAGTTGCCTTGTAAGGAGCTGTCTTTGAGCAGGACAATAATGGAACTGTCTCCGTCCTACTCGCTCCAGTCGCTCGGCAACGCCGCGCTGCGGAGGGACTCCGCCCGACGCCTCGAACACTTCGAGACACGTGTCGGTATACAGGCGGGGGAAGACGTGGGTATCCACCTGGCCAATAAAGAATATTATGGAGATAGTTTTGAATATGTCATAAGTAAGTATCTTTACATAACTAGCTCATAACCACCATAATAGGCTTGTGTTTTAAGAATATCTGATGATGATTATAATTCTTATTATTAATTAAGATATGTAGGTAGGGAAACACGTAACTAACTTATAGTTATCATAAAAAACAGTTTACTTATCATAACTTATAAATATAGGGGAGGTCAGCTCAAAGTGGACACCTTAACTTTGAATGTACCTAAAAGGTCCAAATTGATACATATTTGAAGATAATTTTATACCAATTGATAAAGCATTTATTCTTCTATTCTAATGCGCAAGTCAAATTGACGCAACTATATAAATAAAAACACAATTGGAAAATTACGAAAACTTGTCCAAAAACCGCTTTACCCGAGCGAGCGCCTAAAGCGGCCTTGGAAAATGGGCAACGTGGCCAGCCCAAATATTTATAATATATTATAATTTACAAGTACTTATGTAATTCATGTTTTAATAAATACATGATGCACAGGAATAATACATACATTGAACCAAGTATAGTGTAACTGTACAATGAACAAATTGAATACGATTTAACATGTTTTATTCAACAAGCTGTTGTTCACAGAAATTAGGATAGTAATAATTGCAAAAGTGTTATGAACATAACGTTTCTATATAATTGAAAAAAATATAGATTAAGTAAATGTTCATAACCATCCATTGAACGATATCAAAATGTAATTTTCATAGTTGTAGCCGAGCAATGCACATTTATAAAACGATGACCTATTTATCAACAAATGAATAAAATATATCATCATACAAATATAATTATTTTTATAGGAGTCGGGGTTTTTCGTTTACGCCCGTGTTATGTATTTTTATCCCATGACGCATTGGTTGACTTTCTCATTGTGCACCATGTAAAGAAAAAATATTTTGTCAGATTCATATATTTTTTAATAAGGGTAAAGTGATCAGTGGCCTCTTTGCCTGGTCCGCTTTGCCTTTTTCGTACATATTCTATTCACCTTTCATTTTTCTTATTTTTTAATACATATCGGAACAACTGTTACACAAACAAGGGTAAACATGGCTAATTAATGATACACGCATAATGATAAAACCTAAATACAGATAGATTCATCCAAAACAATTTGACTTCACTTCGCATTTTTTTAACAAACCAGCCAATAATCGTATGTGCGGTACTACAACCACGCGTTTGATCCGACTTTTGTCGGGCGACTGCCCGGGGTGGAGGAGCAGGTCTAGTAGTGCCACACATCGACAACGCCGCGTTTTTCTTGAAAATAACCGAATAATCGGGCATGGCGTCTTTGCCTGCTATGTCCGCATTGAGCTGACCTCCCCTATATATTTTTTTATTATTATATATATAAAACGTAGCCCCACACTAGGGACCGTATTAATGAATGAACTTCAATAGCGCTACCAAGTGCGCTACCAGCTGATCCACACTCAAAATGTAATCTACATCTTGAAATCGTTGCTAGGTATTTAATAAATGGATATTGAGAGGTAGCACTGGCTACTAGATACTGTCTTGTATGTGTCAATTGTGTCAGAATCGGATAGCACTTAACCGCTGAGTGTCATTTATTAATTTGCCAGAGATCATGTAAGTTTCTGTTCCTAATCTACAACTTAAGATGTATATCTTAATTAGAACTAAAGAGCAAGTGCACACTGAAGATAGCTCTCAGAGCTAAGTTTGATTTATTAATACGGCCCATATAATTTCACATACACAATTACACATTAGTTATATTTGCACAAATATTTGTTCCGGGCGGGAATCGCACCCGCGACACAAGCGCAGCAGTCCGGTTGTCCAGCCACTACGCCAAATGCGTCATCAATATGTTTATTGTTTTTTTTCAACAGGGATTGGATCCGATTTTAACGAATGCACGGTTTTAGACAAGTACGTCAATGGTCACCAAACGAGACAAAGCGTCCCCACTCCCGGCATACTCTCCGCTACTGAGTTCAAATTCTTCTACGTCAGAATAGACAACGGTAAGCTGCAGCTCTTCTTAGATTGTGTTTACAGGCGCATCTCTAGGCGCTCTAGTTAGGGAGAGAGCGAGAGAGAGAGAGAAAGAGATAAAGAGAGGGAGAAGAGCAGTAGAGCGTGGATGTTGTGTGTAGGTAGGTAGAGTATTATACTTAGGTAGTTACAGTAGTATACCCAACTGATATGGCTTACCGATGTACCTGCGCAGAAGATGAATTTTCAAAGCACGGGAAATGCTATTGACCGCTATTGGTCGGCAGCCGCCGCCATCTTAGCGAGCTTAGAGTGAGATTGAATCGGACCATACTTTCTTTTCTGCGCGAACGAAGATTCACGACGCGCCTTATAAGTTGGGTACTAGGTACTGTACCAATTTTTTTTTGGTAAGATTTGTTACAATTATTTTACAATGCGGTAGTGTGCACCGTCATACAGTTTACGTAGAGTATCCATAGTATGCACATAGTTAAAGATGTAATATAGAGATATTTTAGAGAGTCTTTCCGCTGGAAAGCGGGTAAAGTGCGAGCAGAGATGTCACGGAAGAATAATAGTTCTTTACTAGCCGATTACAAAGGAGGTGGTACTTAATTTTGCTGAATGTTTGGTTCTTGCTCTAATATCGTACAAATCCATTGTTCAGACACTCTGCAGCTCGGCAAGGAGGGCGACAGCTCTCCACTAGTGTCCGACTACGACGCGCGCCTCGGATCCATCAGCTACATACAGTTCCATCACATATGGCGGAACGAAGCCAAGATCCGTTACGACTGCCCTGCTGCCGTTTAATGAGGTACCTACTTAATATATTATAACACGTTCCATTTCTTTCTTTTTGTGTTTTAAAGTAGCCCCACACTAGGATTGCTCCTGTATCGTGGGTACCGCTTACATACATATAATTTCACATACATACACATCACAACCAGACCAGAAACAAATATTTGTGGATCGCACAAATATTTGTTCCGGGCGGGAATCGAACCCGCGACACCTAGCGCAGCAGTCCGATTGCTCAACCACTACGCCAAACGTGCCGTCATACATATATACAATTTTTTTCTTTTTTTAAACGTAGCTCCACACTAGTATCGCTCCTGTATATCTAATGACATATAATTTCACATACACATCACACCCAGACCAGTGCATAGGCCACACGTAATCGTCATCGTCAACGGCCAAATACAAAAAAAAAAAACAAAATACAAACAAGTGAACGTCAAAAATCGGAATATTCAACGGCAGTGCCGATGTCATATCCCGATTATGTGGCTACACTTACGGCGAACGTCAAATGACGTCAAACAACGGTATAGACAATGGGATATCGCGATACATGTGGCCCCAGCATTAGTAGGTAGGTATACCTACTCATTCATTTGGATTAATGTCTAGAACGTATACCGAAGCGCTGGTAGAGTCAAAGGAGCTTCCTTCCCTGTCCGAGATGTCTTGGATGAGCGCGTGAAAGAGAAATTATTTTTTAAACTCAAACCAACCTTAATTAATTACTAACTGCGTTACTACTGCTTATTTAATACAATAAATGCTTGAATTTTAATTTTTAACCGACTTCCAAAAAGTAGGAGGTTCTCAATTCGAATGTATTTTTTTATGTATGTTATGACGTGCGTACGTAATACTACGAGATTGTGTAAGTATAAACTAGTGTTGGATGTTCGGTGCGTTCCAGATGCCCCGGGGCGGCTGTCACCTGCCGCCTCCGTCCGCTGCCGGCTCTTGTTCCGCAGTGGACCACCCCCGCCCCCGGCTCAGAACAATCTAAACCCATTTATTGTTTATTAAGAACTATACAACCATTAAATAAAATGTAATCTATACACATCAAAAAAGTCTAAGCAACATGCATGCATAACATGGACCCAGGAACAATGGGATACAATTATGTTTTCCGATGAGTCGCGATTCGGGTTTAGGCCTGATACAAGAAGGGTGCGAGTGTACCTTCGGCCCGGAAATACTGAAAGGCTCAACAGGTATGGTATGGGCGGGTATTATGAAGAACAGGCGAACTGAGCTCGTTTTTGTAAATGGAAACATGAACGCTGAAAATTACGTTGAGGATATTCTCAGACCTTAATGTCCATCCATTTGCACAAACCTTTGGCTCCGATTTTACGTGAATGCATGACAATGCGCGTCCACATACAGCTCGGCGAACCAGAAAAGTACCAGAAATTAGTACATCATGTTGCTTAGACTTTTTTGATGTGTGTATATTATACCTAGGTCCTTTGTTTTATTTAATGAGTAATTATTATTTATATAGGTACCTACTTAACTATATACTTAACTAGAACGTTCTCACTAGTTCCACACATTTTATCATAAGGAGGAAAAGTGGAATATAGGAAACGAAAAGATTTATATCTAAGTTCTTTTATATTAGGATTTTCCCCCCAAGTGCGATTTTTAAACAATTTTCTTTTTAGATTCCCGTTTTACCCCTCAAGGGGGATAAGCTAAGCTAGTAATAGGTAATTATAATAGCTAATAATTCCCAACGAGACACACCAGATCCGGCCACAGTGTGACTCGTTGACATATAAAGGGACGAAAAACCATCCAAATTGCACGGTCTGGCAATGCTGATAATTCCATTTGCATTGAATTTATTTATTTTTTAATTTTGGCTTCGCAAGGTTTGTGCATATAAAAGCCTGTCTGTGAAAAGTGCAACGGAAAATAGACAGATTTAATTGAAAAAAAAAAGATGACGGAAAAGTATATTATCAGCTGTCAACTATTTACAAATAAAAAAAAACACATTTTAGTACCAGTATTGTTTAATTTTTCTTCAGCAATTACTCAAACACATTCAGTTTCAGCCGATATCACTACCTACTTTCTTCAGTAGTAAGATACTCTACACTTTCACCACCCTCGGCAGCTTCGCTCTGGACGCGGGGGGTGCCCTCGCGACCCCCCCCTCTCCCGAGTCGGCCGCCCCCCTCTTCCTAGCGTAACGTATGTTCAAATGGACCGTCCTTACATGCGCGTTACGCGCGCTTCCGGTAAGGAACATCTTGCCACAAGTGTCACACTCGTGGCGACGGATACCGATGTGAGACTGAAATTATATTAAAATTTATAGTTACAACAACCGCCTCGCGGTTTCACCTGCGTTAAATTACCTACTATCCCGCGGGAACCGTTCATATAACAGATAGATTTTACTTTTTTTTATATAAAAAAAATGATTTAACCAAACCGGTTTATTCCCAACGGCCCCCACTAATAATGCCACCACTGGTGGTGGTTAGGACAAAAACTTGATTTAACTAAGGACGATCAGAATAATAATTAATTACGTCACATTTTTGTTTTATTGCGAGAAATATCTGTGGAAGGAAATGGGGGAGCCCTTTGCCCAGCAGTGGGATCAGTGTGCTTAGTGTGAGTTTTGCCAATTTTTGTACGAGCTCGATCCGGTTAGCGTAAACTTGAAATTGTATGGAATAAGAGCAGCGCTATCTACTGACTGACTGACACTAGATGGCGCTGCTCTTATTCCATACAATTTCAAGTTTACGCTAACGGGACCGAACCCGGTAAAAAAATTGCAAAACTCACACTAGGCACACTGGTAGGTAAAACAAAAAGATAATTGCCGGACTCACCTGTGTGTGCGAATAATGGTTGGCTTGGGTGTGGAACTTCTTTCCGCACAGCTCGCACATAAACGTGGGCGGAGCGTGAAACTGCTGATGGGTTTGCAAATTACTACTACTGTAGAAGCGCTTCGGACACTTGTCGCACGCGTAAGGCCTCACGCCCGTGTGTGTATACAAGTGTTGGCGCACCTTGTATTTTCTCTATAAGAGGGTAAAATATTTATAACATTATTATACGTTCATCATCTAAGCTAGATAATGACTAGTAGCGTGCATTTGTAATGTACCTATCATTCGAGCTCTTGGCTCAAGTGTGCTCCATTTTTACTTAAAATGGTTTGAGCGCTTGCTACTTGTCAAAGTCAAACTATTTCTCGCGATGACGAGACCTGGCACTGACTTGTAATGTAGCACTCAAAGTGATTCGCGATAAACGGACTGTCGAGTGGTCTGGAGCGCATGTCTAGACGCACCTTTAGATACATTAGAAACACTGATATTTGGTTTGAGTTACAAAAGCTCGATTACACCAAAATTGTACAAGGCAATCTCCAGCTTACGCACGTATGAGTGAGGGTGTAAGGGTGTATAGAGCTACTCTATGGTATAGACTGTGAATGTGTGTGTGCGAAGGTGTTTGTAGGATTCGGTAGGGACATGCAAGGTTGTGCGTGAGGGTGGGGGATGGCATGTTTCACCGTCTCACTCACCCCGAACCCTTTACCGCAGTAGTCGCACACAAAATGCCGCTTGTTCGCGTACGTCTCACTGAGGTCCCGCTCGTGCTCCCAACGGCCGTGCATCATCAGCCATCCGTAAGAAGTGCCTGTGGCTTCACACTAAAATAAATATTCGATTACCATCTACGCCCCGCTAGACCATAACGCATGATTCGAAACTTTTAGTCTATATAATTACTGTAGCGAGTACCTTCTGTGCGTTTCAGTCAACAACGAAGAAATCGGCAACCTATTCACAATCATACACTTAAAAATATAATGCCAACATTAACTGAAACTGAACATCGCCTGACAGTGAAAATTTACATAACAAAAGAGTGTCTTACCACTGGGCATGTGTAGACAGGCTTTTTTAACGCTGGTGATGGGTTCTCGATGCTATAACAAACAAAATAATGATATAAAATACTGATATAGAGCGTAGTGCAATAGCAGCGACTACAGCTACGTATCCTACTAATATTATAGTGCTTCCTATAAAGCTTCATTCCAGCTTGGCCTTCAAGTGCTGGCCGCGCTGTGACGCTCTGGAGCGTGACCAGCAACGCGGTCATTACAGACTGTGGCAGTAATGCACTATTTATTTAAGAATAAATGCATTTTCCATTACTTTGGTCCCATGTAGGGCTTGGCCCTCGCTTTCCAGAGCTTGACATCACGGTGCATAAAGCGAAGATGATTCTCATACACCTCATGAGATGGGAACGAGTGCTCGCACTTGTCGCACGCGACGCTCGTGCCGACATCTATGGGCGGCTCATTCTGTAATGCAATGTACTTTTCATATTCTTACTTATTTTAGATTTGTAGTAATTGTCATCTAGCATAATTCATCGTCACAATTATTATCATAGCTATCTATGAGAAAAGTCACGTTAGTAACTAACGTGAGTTATAAAGTTGAGGTCATGATGAATCATGAGTTATTAAGGGTGTAACGCCCTTTATATCTCATGAACGGCTGGGCCTATTTCCAGGATCTTTGATAATAATATTTTAGATTCGTCTCCATTCCGAATAGCAGAATAACTATTGAAACAACGTCATCATCAGCTTGAAGAGATAATAATACTATTATGATAATTCATATTCTCATAAAATTTTGACAGGATAACGTCTGTTGCGTCCGCTAGTTTAGAATAATTGTTGTATATATGAATCGTAGCCATTACTATAAGTATAGATATAGTTGGTTCTGATAAGGCACTTTATTTACCCGATGTTTTTTTTTCCTGTGCTCGTTAAGTATGTCCTCAGTCTCGAAGGTGCGTCCGCAGTGGGTGCACGCATGCGGGTTGCGGTGTTGGCGGGCGCGGTGCTTACGGTACCCAGAACGACTCCTGAAATACTATCTACGTTACTAAGTTTGCAACTGGCTATAAGCACAAACGGCTGCCCATCAGTTTTTCCACATAAAATAAGAATTCGTAATTTTGTAATACATTATTAGGTATAACGTTTGTGGCATATTCCACCCTCCACCTTGTTCGTTTTTTTTTCAAGGTTTTCGCGCACGGGTAATGTGGTATTTGTATAGTATGTTATACAGGACACTGATACGAACAAAATATGTTAAGTAATATAATATGGCACCCAACTAAAGTGTCACGTTCCCAAGATATTTGGAAGGTGTGATAATGAGGGCTCGTCTTTCCAATTTGATAAGCTCCCTTGGGGTATACTTGACAATAGAAGGTAAGGCTACGGACCAACGCACTCAGCTGCGAAGTAGCGACGGACACATGACGTGGCCGTCATAATCGACGTGGATACTAATATAATAAAGAGGAAAACTTTGTTTGTTTCGTTGTAATGAATAGGCTCCGAAACTACAAAACCGATTTGAAAAATTCTTTCACTGTTGGGATGCTATGCTATCCCCGGTACACATAGGCTACCTTTTATCCCGTAAAAATTAATGGTTCCCGCGGGATAGTAGTTAACGCGGGTGAAACCGCGAGGTGCTTCTAGTCTGTAATATATTTATATTTTTCCCCAACGGGTCACAGTAAGAGAATACAAACCGGTTTCACCGATATCAGAAGACCCGGTTATTTCGATTATTTTGCTAAGGGGGTAGATAGGAATTTTAATTCCCAATTGCCCCCTTGATGGGGAGGTTAAAGGAGCCGTTGGTAATATATCATTTGGTTTTCTTGTTCGGGGTCACACTGAAAAAGAAAATAAGTGCCACCATCTTGATTTTTTTCGTAGTGACCTACTACCAAACGACGCAAAGGGTTGGTGCAGATAAGTTACAAAATACACATTGTTGTACTTATTAGCCTTTATTTACCCTCATACTATCAGTACGAATCCAACGTCCATTTATCCACTTACAGTAGCCAGAATATCAGAATATTGATAAGTTCAGCTCTTTCTTAAATTATTGTGACAAGAAAGGTGCAAATATAAATCAAATTTCTTAAATTCATTATTTTTACGGTAGGTGCCTACTTGGTATTGTAAAATGTGAAAATTCACAGCAACTTTTCCGAACAGCGTTTATTTTTTTTTCAAAATCGTTTTGTAACCCGAAAATCCGGTTTTAAAACCGGTGCGAAGCAAAAATCGAAAAAAATCGGGTTTCATATTGCGGCAGTTTTGCATTCTCTAGTCAGTGTAACTCTGCAACTTTTTCCTTAATAAGTTTCCGAACGACGCACACCCCCGCAACAGTGTTACCCGTTGGGAGACTCGATTTGGTTCGACTCGTTGGGAACCCCCAATGCGTGCGGTGTTTAAAGTTATGAACAATAGCCGGATCTCACTGGCCGTCTGAAGCAGGCCACAGAGTGCGTTTGTAGCCTATGACGCATTTACTCACGCGAAAGTCTTGCCGCAGCTATCACAGCTCAGCTTCAATCCCTCGTGATGGCGGTAATGGTATATCATACTGTGCCTGTAACAGGATCATGGAATTTATAATATTATTTCTATAATAATTATATTAATCTAGGATTCTGTAGTAACAAAATATTGAAATATTGTGTTGCAAATCTAACAACATCTTAAAAATATCCTGCGCGTGTTTTTACGGAACAGGCTTAACGAATACACTGCTACAAAGCCGAAATAACGCACGAGCGTTTGTACGGATAAATTATATACTATAACGATGATATATTCGTGTGCATACATTCGGGCGTGTCTTACTTGTAATATGTGACCAAGGGGCACAGTTTACATTTGTAGACAGCCTCGTGCAGCAACATATGTCTCTTGTGGAGCACCTCACTGTTATGCCGGACGGTGCATACCGGGCAGACCCAATTTCCCGCGCTCTCCTGCCAATCAACATGACAAACACTAGGTACTACCATTTCAAATATTTTTAGCTTAATATTTTTATTTAATAGCTATTTAGTCACATTCAAGGCTAGATTGTAATATGATTGCCTATAACGAATATTAAAAAATATAAAAATACTATTGTATTGCCAATTATGCCCAACAATCCGGTTTATTCCCAACGACCCCTACTAATCCTGCCACCAGTGGTGGTCGATAGGACGAAATGATTTTTTTCCAACACCCCCAATGTAGGTAGTTGCCTCAGGATCTATGTAGGTACGTGATCGTGACACGTTATTTATATCATTATAGTTTATTTAAAATTATAAATAGGTAATAAAATCTAACTATCTTACGCCATGACGTGATTCCATATGCTTGGTAAGGAGTCCCGTGTGACTGAACTCTATATAACACAACTCGCATTTATATTTCGCCTTGACATAACACTCGTAGGTTTTCCGATTCTCGAATTCTTTCCTCTTTGCCTCCATCGAAGGCAGATACTCTATCTCGAATACGGAATCGTATTTACTTTGTTCACATTTGTCTTGTATCAACCGGAGTGCTTTTACAGCTTTGTCTGTCAGCTTATTTCTGCCTGAAACATGAATTTGCTTTGATTATATAAATAGTTCTAAACTGTCATTTTTTTTCAAACAGTAACACTCAGTAGGTATACTAGTACCCAACTTATAAGGCGCGTCGTGAATCTTCGTTCGCGCAGAAAAGAAAGTATGGTCCGAAGATTAACGAAATAATGCTTAACACTTACAATCAACCTAAGATCACTGCTATAAGGTTCATAATACACTGCAGCTGTTAGTTCCATCTCACTCTAAGCTCGCTAAGATGGCGGCGGCTGCCGACCAATAGCGGTCAATAGCATTTCCCGCGCTTTGAAAATTCATCTTCTGCGCAGGTACATCGGTAAGCCATTTCAGTTGGGTAATACTATACCTACTCTGTTAAACTTCAGATTAACAATCTAATGGATATGACATTTAACTCAAGATCCGGGGAAGAAAAGAGACAAGTGTATACAAAATAAACAAAGGAGTAAGTAGGATAGCATGGTGATGTTTTGTCTTTGTCGGCGTAGTTATGCACTATTTTTTTGTTTGGCTGCAGAAGCAAACCAATCTTGTGATTATTTAATGTCGCACGATGATTGGAGCAAATTTATCCGATTTATAAGTTGCAGTGCAGCCAAGTTGTGTCCCTTTCGGGTATACGCTATTGTCAAGTCTATTTCTGATACTACGCCTTAGGCACATGGCAATAAAAAAGCTCATTTAAAATTTGATAGAAATATTTCTTCCCTGTACCATATTATCGTCTTTCAGTTTGCTCCGAATCATCTGAATTGGTAAGGCCGATTTTAACGGGACTTTCACTGGCAGTGGCAGACAAGACAGCTGATGTTATGCCAATGTCATAATAGTTAATCCTACAGGAATGTCAAAGTCAGTGTCTAGATTACATAAACTGAGCATTCGAGCAAACACCAATCAATCTCCACTGTATATCTTCCTCTATCCACGCGACACTGGCTGAATTGCGGCAACTCCGCAGAAGCCATAACAAAAAAGTTGAAGTTAAAAATCCTACCTACTTTTAACAATCTTCCACAGCAAGTTTATCATACGTTCTGACACTCTCCCATTTTCGAGATAGTTTAATATTTGTTCTTTGTCAATCAGAATTCCGCTTTGTGTTTTCAGCTCGCCACAGTTCGCAAATTTACTCTTTAGGTCATCTATTATTGCCCTGTCGTAACGAATTTGTTTGTAAGTCGGTACTGTAGTCATTTTTTTCCGGGTCAAGAGTTTTTGTTTTTCGTTTGCTTTGACTTTGTCATCATTATTGTCGTCGCTTGAAGACTCAACAGCTACAGCTTTATCTATTTCACAGAAACCACTGCTATTTTTGCTCGAGTCTGTATCTTTATCATGGTCCGAGACCGCATTATTGGACTCAATTTTAACATCAGTGATGGAGGTAGAGTTATTTAGGAACTGTAATTCTTCAGATTTATCAATCTTTTCTAGCCTTAAATCATTTTCTTCTAATTTTACAACTTTGTCACTGTCACTGTTATCTTCTGATACAAAGTCAACTGAAACTGTCAATTCTTCAGTTTTAATCACAATATTCAGATTTAGTTCTTCATATTCAGCTGGACCTGTCATTTTTTCAGTTTTAATCACATTATCCAGATTTACTTCTTCAAATTCAGTTGGAACGGCCAATTCTTCGGTTTTAATCACATTATGCCGATTTAGTGCTTGTGGATCATCTACACAGTTTTTTTCCAATTTTACTATAGGTTTCAAGTCATCTGTGGATAGTTTTGCTCTAGTTTCCTGTAATAAAAAGCAAACATACACGTTAAAAACAATAAATTTTTTTTTTTGTTTTAGTAATGGCTTCGCACGGTTTGTGCATATAGCCAGTGTCAAGTATAACAATAAAGTTATTGGAGTTTTGGCGGGAATCCGATAGTGGGACGTTGAAGTTTCAGTAAAGTATCCACTACTTTACTGAATCGTGACTTTGACGATGTAAATAATTGACTTGACTACTTGACCACGATTGCTATATTGCTGTGACTTTCTTAATGTGAAATTAAGACATACTTATTAGAATAAAATACTTGACACTGGCTACATGCACAAACCGTGCGAAGCCATTACTAAAACAAAAAAAAAAAAAAAAGTTATTCTTATTATTATTCTTAATGCACTTGTCAAAGTCAAGCCAAAGTCAAAGTCAAATCATTTATTGTAAATAAGCAAATAGGCAATAAAATCACACTTTTACTTATACTTTACTTGAGATATTTTCAATGGACCAAATATTCCCATCTTCTATTATAAATTTATGCGATAATGATTGCACATCTACATCACACTGTGATATACTTAAATATTACTCAATAGTTTATTGCAAATGTTTATACATGGAGATCTTGTAAATATTGTAACTGCATGTAATATTATGTCCCTGTTAGGGCAATTACGGGGTTATTACCCTGTTAGAGTCCTTACAAAAAGGATTGTAGGAAGTAGGTAGGTAGGTACTAATATCGATAATTACTGATCAAATTTTTAAAATTCCACGCATTCAAAAAATTTTTTTTGCTTAATCACACTATGTTTTATTTTATATTTATTGAAAATTATTTTTAGGTTTCTGTGCCTCAAAAGGTGGTTTGTCAAATTTTCCCCTGTGCATGCAAAAACTGTATGCGCAGGGGAAAAATGGATGTTATTCAACATAAATATACCAAACATAAACAAACACTCTTAATTATTTTCTTAACCCTATGATTGACCTCTAAAACATTTGGTAGGTACCTATACAGTCAGTGTACCTACCATCAGTAAAATAAATAATTCACCAAAATTAAATGTATGTAGGTATAACTATGTACGTACATAGGCAGTAGGTACTCTCATGTCTGGGAAGCATTTGGACCGAATTGCATACAAAGAAGGGCATTGCATTATGTAGGTACCTATAATAATTATAATAGAGATGAATAGAAACGCCCAATCTCACAAGACAGACCGAGATAGATATTCCTGATATTTAACAGACTGATGCTCTTCATCATTGTCCAGAAGAAACAATAGAGCGCAGCATGCTACTATTATATTAATCAATAACTTACAGAATAATGTGAGTAGGCACACAGCTCCTCGTGAAACTCTGCTGTCTTGGCATCTAAAGGTTTCAGCTTCAGATCAGTTCGCAAACAAATTGATACTGGTTTGTCACCACTCATTTTTAGCGATTGAAATGGAACAGCAATAAAAATAGCTAATTTTACATTGTATGAGTGAAGCGAATCAATAAGCAGTTAGTAGGTACCTATCCTTTATTCTGTGATACGCACTTAATTAAGCAGTAGGTAAGAGAGCCAACAAATTACAGATCAATAAATAAGTATTATATGAGTGAGTGGAATAAGGAATTGTGAATTTATCAATTATTATTATTAGCAAATTCTAAACCCTAAACTAAACAATAACTTCTTTTTTTTTAAGTTATGACTTCGCACGGCTTCTGCATATAGCCAGTGTCAAGTATTTTATTATAATAGTTCATATCATTCGCCTACACTCGTGCACGTTCACGAACACTTAATGATTAATATTCCACCAATATTACACATTAACACGCGAAGCAACACAAGTTTGAGAAAATAACATAAAACCAACAACGTCTCACTATCGGATTCCCGCCGCTTTCTTATTCGATGAAAGAAAACAAGTAATAATTATATTATATTATACTAATATTACAAAGAGGAAAACTTTGTTTGTTTGGTTGTAATGAATAGGCTCCGAAACTACTGAACCGATTTGAAAAATTCTTTCATCACTTTTGGGAAGCTATGCTTTCCTCGGTACACATATGCTATCTTTTATCCCGTAAAACTGAATGGTTCCCGCGGGATAGTAGTTAACGCGGGTGAAACCGCGAGGTGCTTCTAGTAGGTACTATATAAACTTGTATATAAGCTTCTAGTAATACATAAATAGCTTTACAATAAACGCCTCTGTTGAAAATATTTTTGTATCAAAAAATTTAATCAACATCATTTTTGAAGGCTGGCAAGCTGAAACGACAAGGACAAACCGCCCTGTTCTAACTATCCTTCTCGGCACGGATTAACCTCTGTGAGAAGTGCAACGGAAAATCTACTTACTAAATAAAGTTACTTTCCATAAGTGTACTTTTTTGCAGTAGGTACCTACTCTATCTTCTTCTTAGGTAGTAAATCTATTGTATTTATTATACCTACAGTACATACAGATAAAGACTGTCGTACCTACCTATCTTTTCTATACATAAAAATGAATCCGAGTTTCCCTTGGTCACGGCGGCATCACGCGTGAACGGCTGGACCAAATTTGATGATATTTTTTTGTTGTTTGTTATTGTCAGGAGAAGGTTCTTATGAATGAAAAAAATAGGATTATAGTACTTATAGTAGGTACATACTTACTACTCCTTTGTCTATTTGTATATATTGTTTCTTTTCTTCCCCGGATCTTGAGTTAAATGTCAAGTCCATGCGATATTAATTTGTCAATGTTTTTTACATAATTATATACCTAGGTTTTTTTTTAGTTTGGCGGGAATCCGATGGTGAGACGTTGGTTTTGTATTATTTTCTCAAACTTGTGTTTCTTCGAGTGTTAATGTGTAATATTGGTGGAATATTAATCATTAAGTGTTCGTTAACGTGTACGAGTGTAGGCGAATGATATAAACTCAAAAAACGTGGCATTTCGCATTTTTTCCAAAACTCCCAGGAAGTTTCAGTAAAGCATCCACTATTTTACTGAATCGTGACATTGACGATAAATAATTTACTTGACTACTTGACCACGATTGCTATATTACTGTTACTTTCATAATGTGATATTAAGAAATACAAATAATAAAATACTTGACACTGGCTATATGCACAAGCCGTGCGAAGCCATAACTAAAACAAAAATAAAAGAGAATACAAACGCTACGCGACCAAAGAGAATACAAGGGGAGTTTTGGCGGGAATCCGATAGTGAGACGTTGTTGGTTTTGTATTATTGGCTCAAACTTGTGTTTCTTCGAGTGTTAATGTGTAATATTGGTGGAATATTAACCATTAAGTGTTCGTTAACGTGCACGAGTGTAGGCGAATGATATAAACTCAAAAAACGTGTCATTTCGCATTTTTTCCAAAACTCCCATGAAGTTTCAGTAAAGCATCCACTACTTTACTGAATCGTGACTGACGATGTAAATAATTGACTTGACTACTTGACCACGATTGCTATAACATTGCTGTGACTTTCTTAATGTGAAATTAAGAAATACTTAAAATAAAATACTTGACACTGGCTATATGCACAAACCGTGCGAAGCCATAAATAAACAAAAAAAAAAAAGAGAATACAAACGCTACGCTGCTACGAGACTACGAGTCTACGACTAGGCTGCCGTGGTGAATTACCTACCTATTGCATACGTATGCATAATCCAGAATTCTCCTCACGCACGAAGGTGAGGGAAAGCCTTTGCCCAGCCGTGGGACAGTTACAGGCTGAATAATAATAATTATTTTAAGTACCTACACAGTCATTCTACAAATGTTTGTGTCAAACAAAAATCCTTAATTTATTGTTTGTGTTACTAAATTACTAATAGACTGTATCATATTCGTTTCAGTGTGCCTTCATGTGAGTTGTCTGCCCGGCGTACTATAGGACACCTCCCACGCACGACCCACGCTCGGCAGTCGGCAGTCCATCTTCGTACACGACTGGCGGAGTTACGGCGGTCTCTAGCCACAGAAGCCACATTACCTACCACAGTTGAGGTTACAGTCTTTCTCAAAATAATTACTTAGCAGAAAGTTGCGTCCTTCGTCACCAGACAATTTTGATCGGGTCATTCATTTGGCAATTATTATTCGCAATAGGCTGTCTGTCCTCATTTTGAAACATAAAAACAGTTGAGTATAGAAGTTAGAGTATAGTACTTCAGTTCTCAGTGGTTGAAAAGTAAAATATTCAATAGGTTTAATAGCTGCCTACCCAGCAAACCCCAAATGGTTAGAACACACTGGAGACATAATGCCAAAATGCGATAGGTATGTGTGAATATGAATAATCGTAACCTCACAAGATTTAAGTCAACATAGAATAACTTGCATCACACAGAACTAAACTACATGAATGCAATGTATGTGGTTTCAAATGTACCTACACAACTACGTAATTTATAATAACACTGAAAATTCACACTGGAGAGAAACCATATAAGTGCAGTACCTATATCATGTTTATAAAAGTTTAAATTTGAGGTTCGAGTAGTTGAACCGACATAACAGACTTCACGCTGGAGAAAAGCCTTATATAGCATCTGTGATTATACCTGTGCACAGATAGATTATCTATCAAAACATGTGATCACACACACGGGAGAGAAGCCATATAAATGCAGTATGTGTGGTTATAAATGTATGCAGTAATCTGAAGGTACATGAAAGAACCCACCGCGGCGAGAAGCCTTATGATTGCAATATGTGTGATAATAAAACTAGAAAGCCGGGTCATTTGACCAAGCATAAAAGAACTCATACTGGAGAGAAGCCTTATGAATGCAATATGTGTGGTTATAAATCTACAACGCTGGGTTATTTGAAGATACATAAAAGAACTCATACTGGAGAGAAGCCTTATGAATGCAATATGTGTGATTATAAAACTACAGCGCTGGGTTATTTGAAGATACATAAAAGAACTCATACTGGAGAGAAGCCTTATGAATGCAATATGTGTGGTTATAAAACTACAAGGCTGTGTTATTTGAAGGTACATAAAAGAACTCATACTGGAGAGAAGCCTTATGAATGCAATATGTGTGGTTATAAAACTACAAGGCTGGGTGATTTGAACAGACATAATACAGCTCATACTGGAGAGAAGCCTTATGAATGCAATATGTGTGGTTATAAAACTATAAGGCTGGGTTATTTGAAGATACATAAAAGAACTCATACTGGAGAGAAGCCTTATGAATGCAATATGTGTGATTATAAAACTACAAGCCTGCATTATTTGAAGAGACATAAAAGAACTCATACTGGAGAGAAGCCTTATGAATGCAATATGTGTGGTCATAAAACTACAACGCTGGGTTATTTGAAGAGACATAATAGAACTCATACTGGAGAGAAACCTTATGAATGTGATGTGTGTGCATATAAATGTGCAACGTCAGATTCTTTGATGGTGCATAAAAGGAGACACACCGGAGAGAAACCATATGAATGTAGTTTGTGTGATTATAAATGTGTAAATTTGAGTGGATTGAAGCTACATAACAGAGTTCACACTGGAGAAAAGCCTTTTGAATGTAGTTTGTGTGATTTTAAATGTGGAGATAAAACTAATATAATAAGACATACACTTTCACATACGGGAGAAAAACCATATAAGTGCAGTATGTGTGATTATACATGTGCAGATAAATGTTATCTACGAAATCATATGATGACACACACGGGAGAGAAACCATATAAATGCAGTTTGTGTGGTTATAAATGTAAAAAATTTTGTAATCTGAAGGTACATGAAAAAACTCATACTGGGGAGAAGCCTTATGAATGCAATATGTGTGATTATAAAGCTAGGATGCCAGGTCATTTGAAGATACATAATAGAACTCATACTGGAGAGAAACCTTATGAATGTGATGTGTGTGCATATAAATGTACAAGGCCGGGTTCTTTGAAGGTGCATAAAAGGAGACACACCGGAGAGAAACCATATGAATGTAGTTTGTGTGATTATAAATGTGTAAATTTGGGTGGATTGAAGCTACATAACAGAGTTCACACTGGAGAAAAGCCTTTTGAATGTGATGTGTGTGCATATAAATGTGCATGGTCAGGTTCTTTGAAGATACATAAAAGAATACACACTGGACAGAAATCACATGGAAATGATTGATCACATGAATAGGGTATACATGGAAAAGCCCCAATTTATTCAAAAGGAGCGAGAAATGTAGGGGCTAAATTACTATTTACGAAGCATATAGAAGGCCACACTAGTGGGGAGTGTGGGGAGGCCACACTAGTGGTTGGGTTGGGACATACAAAGGGCGATGTGGCTAGGGAATATAGAGTTAAAATGCCATTAATCTTATGATATTAATAATATAATATATTAATTACTCGTCACGTTTTTTGTCCGTGATGGACTCCTAAACTACAGAACCAATTTCAATCAAATTTGCACACCGTGTGCCGTTTGATCTAACTTGAAAGATAGGATAGCTTACATCTCAATTTATAGTCGCAATAACACACACCTTAGCCACAGCAACGCATGGCCGGGTCTGCTAGTTATTATATATACTTAATAGAATCTTGTACAGTAGTACCCAACTGATATGGCTTACCGATGTACCTGCGCAGAAGATGAATTTTTAATGCGCGGGAAATGCTATTGACCGCTATTGGTCGGCAGCCGCCGCCATCTTAGCGATCGCCGCGTGGCTTGTGAGTGAGATGGAACTAACAGCTGCAGTGTATTATGAACCTTATAATAGTGACCTTAGGTTGATTGTAAGTTTTAAGCATTCTTTCGTTAATCTTCGGACCATACTTTCTTTTCTGCGCGAACGAAGATTCACGACCCGCCTTATCAGTTGGGTACTACTGTACCAGTCAACCTAAATAAACTGATGCAGTAGGACTGGTTTAGATATTGCTTCTAATAAAACGGCTACGTGGAATTGTATATTTTATTAGTAAATTGGCCATTGCTTATTATTTTGTACCGTTGTTTCAATCGCTATCACTTTCTTCTGTGCTAGACACCTTCGGCCGTTTCGCTCTGGACGCGGGGGTTGCCCTCGCGCCTCCCCCCTCTCTCCCATACATGCCACCCCCCTCTTCCTCACGCGACGCACGTGCAAATGAACACCCCTGATATGTTCTTGCGGTAAGGAACTTCTTGCCACAACTGACACATTTGTGATGACGGATGCCGATGTGAGCCTGAAACGAATTGATGTTTGTTGGTAAAATTTCAATTATTTAGATTGTGAAGGAGATGTAAATTGAAAATTGAATTACATTCATTTTATACATTACTAGCTGACCCGACAGACGGTGTCCTGTCATTGTCTTTATAGCCTCGGTCACACAGCGAATACTCGCTGCGATTGCGCAGTCGTCGCGAGTATTCGCTGTGTGTGACAGGGTATTCGCTGCGACTAGTACACGCGCGGCCCGGACGTATAAGAAGAGGAACAATCGGACAGCTGTCCCCGAGCAATATCACCTGGCTCGGTTGGAAGACTTCCCGGAATGTTGGAGGCGCTTCTCAAGTGGATCATCATCACCACGATCCACTCCACACCTTTGACCTCCACACTCTGCACATGCCAACCGAATACACAAACGTATTAGAGCAGACGACATTTTGTATTTGCGCACCAACAGACTGTTGAAAATCTCGTGTAGAACTCGCGGTGTGTGACAGGCAGGCAGCGAATTGTCGCTGCGACTATTGTTAACGGCGAATGCACTCGCAGCGAGTATTCGCTATGTGTGATGTGACCGAGGCTTATGTGAAAAGCTTGGCCGTCGCTATTCTCACGCAGTACTCAGTAGCACAGATAAGAAAAGAATGAAGTTAAATAGTAATAGTAATAATATCATAGCCAAAAAACCACGACGTAACCCCATGAATGGGAACTGTAAAATTTTATTATCTGACAATACTTCATTCAGGGCTAGGAGTATTTTTTTCTGTGGTCTACAGTACCGCTACCGACTGATACCAGTGGTGCCAGATTAGGCAGATTATCGCTATTTAGGCTATATCAAGGGGCAAAAAATACAATCGGCCACAAGTAGCCATTGAAACTACCTAAAAACAAATACGGGCGATTTAGGATAAGTAGGTACTTCAAGATTACCCCAAGTATGGATTTAATAATTTCTTGATAAGTATATAAAAGCTTGTAACTAAACTTAATATAATATGCACGTGAACCTTTCATTCCTCATGTTTTTTCAGTTCTGCTTGTTTTCTTCTAGTTAAGTACATCCACTATTTATAGGAGTGAGATATGCATAGACAAACGCGTATGAAAACGAGAAAACAATTTTTCTTCTATTCTACTAACAGCTAAAATTAAGTGACACCTCGCTGGGATGCAATTGCCTAGAGCGCGGTGGGGGTGCCCCGCAATGACCTGATGTCACGAATCCAGTGAGTCAATTTGATTCCTCCGGGTGATATCTCATTATGTCTTTTTTTGCGTTTTCTCTTTATTTGGCCTAAAAACAATAAGGCTACTTAGCTTAAGATGTTAGGCGAAATGGGGCTGCTCGTCTAAATAAATATATTAGGTAGGCTACTTGATACCTAGGCAAAATAAGGCTAATTGAGTTTGCTGATATGGCAGCCCTGTCAAAGACGCGATCGATTAGGGATGCCCGATCTTTTGCTTTGAATCGATTTTCTGGATCGTAATGGATCGTAACCCCGTGAACCGATCCACGATGTGAATCGATCTTTATACGGTCTTGAATGATCGTATCGTAATTTACTAAAAGTCATTTACAGTAGGTACAGTTATTCATGCAGAATTCTTTTTTGTTTGGCTTCGCACGGTTTGTGCATTTAGCCAGAATCAAGTAGGTATTTTATTATTTAAGTATTTCTTATTTACACAATAAGAAAGTCATAGGTCACATTATAGCAATCCTCGTGGTCAAATAGGTAGTCAAGTCTATTATTTACATATTCTAAGTCACGATTCAGTAAAAGTCGACGCGATGGCCTTGAGTTTAAATCTCTTTAAACCAGATACATTACCAGATTTAGCTTCTTACGGCTATCTGAGCTAGAGAAAACGAGAAGTTCTAAAGGCAACGCTAATCTAACCATAAAATAAACAAAATATTATACCTATAAATTATCACTTACACTATAGTGACATTTCATAATAATACTAGCTGATCCCGCAACTTCGTTCGCATTTTTATATAAAATGTAAACTGTTTAGAAAATCAATTAATGTCGCGGGGAACAGTTATAGGTAAGAATATATCTGTCTCTTTCTCACTCCCTTTTCCTCTATCTTTCTCCCTCTCTAGCTCTTTTTCTATCTTTCTCCCTCTTTCGCTCTTTCTATCTCTCTTCCTCTACCTCCATCTCTTTCCCTCTCCCTATATCTCTATATCTTTCCCTATCTTTCTATCATTAATATCCCTCTCCACTCTCAATCTCTTGCGTTTCCTCTCCCTGTCCATCTCATCATTTATATTTATTTCCCTCATACTCTCCATCTATATCTCTTCCTTTCCCTCTTTCGCTCACTCCCTCTCCCTCTATTTCTATATATTTCGCACTCAATCTCTCTCACCTATTTCCACCCACTCTCCCCTCCTTCTAGCCCCACTCTCCCCTCTTTCACTCCCACTCTCCACTCTTTCTCCCCCCACTCTACCCTCTTTCTCCCCCACTCTCCCTTCTTTCTCCCCCCACTCTCCCCTTTTCTCCCCCCCCCACTCTCCCCTCTTTCTTCCCCACTCTCCCCTTTTCTCCCCCCCCCACTCTCCTCTCATTCTCCCCCCACTGTCTCATCTCTTTCTATTCACTCTACACTCTTTCTCACCCCACTCTCCCCTCTTTCTCAACCCACTCTCCCCTCTTTCTCCCCCACTTTCCCCTCTTTCTCCCCCCACTCTCCCCTCTTCCCCCCACTCTTCCCTCTTTCTCCCCCCACTCTCCCCTCTTTCTCCCCCCCCCCCTATACTCTCATTCTCCCCGCTCTCCCCTCTCTATCTCCCCACTCTACCCTTTTGCTCACCCCACTCTCCCCTCTTTCTCCCCCCATTATATCCTCATTCTCTCCTCTACCCTCATACCCCACTCTCCCCTCTCTATCTCCCCACTCTACCCATTTTCTCACCCCACTCTCCCCTCTTTCTCCCGCCACTCTCCCCTCTTTCTCACCCCACTCACCCCTCTTTATCCCCCACTCTCCCCTCTCTTTCTCCCCACTCTACTCTTTTTCTCACCCCACTCTCCCCTCTTTCTCCCCCCCTCCCTTTTTCTCACCCCACTCTCCCTTCTTTCTCCCCCCACTCTCCCCTCTTTCTCCCCCCCCCCTATACTCTCATTCTCCCCGCTCTCCCCTCTCTATCTCTCCACTCTACCCATTTTCTCACCCCACTCTCCCCTCTTTCTCCCCCCCTCCCTTTTTCTCACCCCACTCTCCCTTCTTTCTCCCCCCACTCTCCCCTCTTTCTCCCCCCCCCTATACTCTCATTCTCCCCGCTCTCCCCTCTCTATCTCCCCACTCTACCCATTTTCTCACCCCACTCTCCCCTCTTTCTCCCGCCACTCTCCCCTCTTTCTCACCCCACTCACCCCTCTTTATCCCCCACTCTCCCCTCTCTTTCTCCCCACTCTACTCTCTTTCTCACCCCACTCTCCCCTCTTTCTCCCCCCCTCCCTTTTTCTCACCCCACTCTCCCTTCTTTCTCCCCCCACTCTCCCCTATTTTCCCCCACTCTGTCCGCTTTCTCCCCCCACTCTCCCCTCTTTCTCCCCCCACTCTAACCTTATTCTCACCCCACTCTCCCCTCTTTCTCCCCCCACTCTCCCCTCTTTTCCCCCACTCTGTCCGCTTTCTCCCCCCACTGTCTTCCCGCTCTCCCCTCTCTTTCTCCCCACTCTACCCTCTTCTCCCCTCACTCTACCATCTACTCCCCCTTTCCCCCACTTTACCCCTTTCTCCCCCTCCTCCCATCGCACTCTCCCCCCTTAATTACTTTCCAATTTAAATTACGATCCGTTTAGCCGTTTATTGTGGTCCGTAGGGGGTGCATCTAAAGAATACCTCTTAATTTCAACCCCCTTGCTTTTCCCCCTTTAGGGATGATTTTGCAAAAAAGCTGAAACCCGTATTTATTTATTTCTTACCAATAGCCTAAATAAGAATTTTCAGATCCCTAACTTGAGGAATTATGGATTCCCCATACAAACTTTCAACCCCTATTTCATCCCCTTCGAGATTTTTTTTTGAGACAAAAGATAGCCTATGTCCGTCTCATAGGTCCAATCTACCCCTATACCAAATTTCATCGAAATCGGTTCAGCCGTTTAGCCGTGAAAAGGTAACAAACAAACAGACAAACAGATATACAGACAGATAAACAGAGTTACTTTCAGATTTATAATATTAGTATGGATCACCGCTTTTGATTGGTTTAACTCGAAACACTTCATTCAATGTGTAGGTACCTAAGTAATCTTACTTTGTAGTAGTTCATACGGTACGTTTCGGATGACGTGTATTTAGGTTTTAGTTCATACGATCTTCATATAAATATACGATTCTATCTGGAAGATCGCATTCTATTGAATCTGTTCAAAAAATCGGCAGAACGTATGATCATGAATCGATCTTGTGGAAAATCGATTCAGATCGGGCATCCCTATATTCAGGTACACGCATAAGGTACCTACCTAAAGGTTTTTTTTGGCGGGAATCCGATAGTGAGGCGTTGTTGGTTTTGTATTATTAGCTCAAACTTGTGTTTCTTCGAGTGTTAATGTGTAATATTGGTGGAATATTAACCATTAAGTGTTCGTTAACGTGCACGAGTGTAGGCGAATGATATAAACTCAAAAAACGTATCATTTCGCATTTTTTCCAAAACTCCCAGGAAGTTTCAGTAAAGCATCCACTACTTTACTGAATCGTGACTGACGATGTAAATAATTGACTTGACTACTTGACCACGATTGCTATAACATTGCTGTGACTTTTTAAATGTGAAATTAAGAAATACTTAAAATAAAATACTTGACACTGGCTATATGCACAAACCATGCGAAGCCATAACTAAAAAAAAAAATAATAAAAAAAAGGTACCTAAAAGTAGTAATGGATTAATTCGTGTTCATAATAATTTTCGTAACGATCTCATATTCAGCACTCTACGAATTAATAAAGGTAACGAAATTTTGCGAAGCGAATTCGTCATAGCCGTCATAGCCGTCATACATAATTTTAATGCAGCGGCCGGCAGCTAGCGCGCGCTCTCTTCGTCCACCGCAATGTAACTAAGTCTGTTTCATTCGGGTGAACCTTTCGCAAATACATATGACGCTAAAAAAGTTGGTTAAGGAATTATTATCCTTGATAGGCTTGTACTTAGTACTACTTACGGTCGTATATCGAATGAATGCGTGTAACAGATGAATTCGTAGAAATCGTACGAACTACGAAAAAATTGGTTTATGCAACTTTTTCCTTGTTATCTTGGATTTGGTCGTATTTAATGTCGTATATTGAATGAATGCGTGTGATCGTTCAAATAGCTGGTTCGTGCGATCCGCGCAAAAGAATAGATTACGCAAATTATGTCTTTATTATCTTCAATTTGCTTGTATTTAGTGTCGTTTATTGAATGAATGTGCGTGATTGCTTAAATCATTTATATTCTTAGCCGGGTCGTGTGATCCGCGAAAAATTAGAGTACGCAATTATTTCTTTATTATCTTTGATTTGCCCGTATTTAGTGCCGTATATTGAATGAATGAGCGTGATTGTTTAATAATAATAGTGTGCCACGCGCTGGCGCGCGTCGTATAGTCAAAGTTCAAAGTTCAGTACGTTTCGGTAAATTATTGTGAGAGCTTAGAAAGTGAGCGTTTTTACGCATTTTCCCAAGAATCATACCTGTAAATAAAAGTAGGTACTGAGAGTTGGATGTGTATGACAATATTATTTAAAAAGGTGTATAAAAGTGTAAATAATAATTAGGTAGGTAGGTACCTATAAGTTTTGTATTTAACGAAGTAGGTATATTAGTGCAAATAAACTGTAACTGTTGAATATACTGTAAGTATAATATAAAATATTGTATAAATTTGTAAACAGTGTACCTATATAATAACAAGAAAAAACAAAAAAAAAAAAATATAAAATGTAAGTCTTGTAAAATAAAAAACTAAATCATGTAAATACGATCAAATGAACTTATAAAAACACCAGTTTATAAATAACATTTTACTGCCAGTCCTAAGCCTGGATAAAGTATGAAGGAAAGTTCATAAACCGGGTTCTTAAATATTAAAAGGTTTTAAATTGATAGTTAACTACATTTAATCATAACAAAATCATTAATTTAATTACATAAAATATAAGCATGTACTAGCATAAATAAAACGTCATCAGCGAGTAAAAACGCACGCTAGGAAACGTATAATAGTGAGTAATTACCTTCTAACGCCATCTAGATTTTATTTAATAAATCTCTGAAAAATGGTACCTTCCTAACGCCATCTAGGTTTTATTTAATAATCTCTGAACAATAGTGCCTTTTAACGCCATCTAGGTGTTTTGTGCGTTTTCTCGGTCTTTTTTGTTTTACTATGGAAAAACATGACGTGAAATTGATAAATTATCTTCTAGCTGTAGGTACTAAAGTTGATAATGGTATGCTTCGTTCAAACATTATTTATTCATTCAACAAATGAATATCTTACATGAAAATACCTGGAACATCAGATTAATTTCACTCTTTTTCGACATTCAGCAACGGATTCATCAAAATGTCTGTGATATTCGTGTGAGCTTAGCAACGGCTGGTTTTGGTTGTCGTGGTAATATTTGTGTGGTAATAATGTTCGTGCTAATATTTGTTGAATACTTCGTCAGTATTAGTGAATACTTACTTAGGCATAAGTATCAGTTCCACCACTAGAAACGCCCTACCTAAGGCGAACAAGCTCGTTAATGCGCGTGGCGCGTATTAACAGGAATCATAAACATATTAGTATCATCAATCTTATTTAGCAAATAGCATAGCAATAGCAATTAGCATGCTAAGACTCGTCATTTCGCATGTTTACGAAATTTAAATGAAATCGCATTAATTGCCATCACTACCTAAAAGATTAGTTACCTACCTATTAATACAATATTTTATTTTAAATTAAAAGTAAGTCGATGAGGTGCCTAGTGTTACTGTTGAAATGAGGATGATTGCGAGTGGACTATCCCTCATTTATAAGTAGTTAATTTTGAATTTAGATTGTATAGATAAATTGTCACTTTGAGAAAATCTCTTGAAGTGTGTCATTGAGATTTTTTACCTATCTAATTGAGATTGTAATATTGTTGTGGAATTAAAATAACTTTTAAGTTTCCTACTGTTTACTTCAACCACGCTCTGTACACAGTTTTCAATAGGTTATGGGCTCCTAATAATCATCAGATTATGGCCAACGCAGAAGGTGATAACAGTAACGAGTACAACAACACGATGTCACGTGAAACAGCTCAAGCGGGCAGTAGCGGCTTGCCATCCATAGAAAAACTTGATGGTAATACAAACTACAGCACATGGAAGTTCATGATGGAACTATATCTGATTCACGATGATCTTTGGGGATACACGAGTGTATCACCGCCAGAGACGGATTTAGAAGGTACAAAAAGAGATCAGAGAGCCCGCGCGAAGATTTGCCTAATGGTCAGACCCCACTGCCTGGTCCATGTTCGCAAGGCAAAAACAGCCAAAGAAGCATGGGAAGCATTGAGGACAGCATTTGAGGACAAAGGGCTAAATAATCGCTGCAGGCTATTATCCAAGCTAGTGAGCTTGAAATTGGAACAATTCTCATCAGTTCGAGAATATGTGACAACTGTCATGGCGACGTCACAGGAGCTGTTAGATCTAGGAAAAGAGATCGATGATGAGTTATTAGCTGCTCTTCTTCTTCAAGGCCTAACGCTAGAATTTCAATCAATGAGATTGGCGATTGAAAACAGCAACATTGACATAACTACCGATTACGTGAAAACGAAACTGTTCCAGATGGAAGAAACTTTTTCAAGAGGCTCAAACACCAGTCATCCAACATCAGCACTGATTACAAATAAAAAGGGCAAGAGCGCGCCCCAGAATATGATCAAAGGAAAAATCAAGTGTTTCATTTGTAATGGACCACACAAAGCAAAGGAATGTCCAGACAACCCAAAGAAGAGAAAAGAAGCCATGCAAGCTGGCGCATTTGGCACGTCGGTGAAACCACGTGGAGATGACTGGATCATCGACTCCGGAGCGTCGACTCATATGTCAAATCGTCTATCTTGGTTTAAGAATTTGAGGGACAGTCCAAATCCTTTGATTGTGACGTGTGCGGATGGAAGCAAGGTTTCGGGTGAAAGAGAGGGCATGGTAGTATGTGAGTCTGGTTTGACTGTAAACAAGGTGACGTATGTTCCTAAGTTAGTATCTAACTTATTGAGTGTTCATGAAATCGCCAAAAAGGGGCATGTGATAGTGTTCACAGAAAGAGGTTGTGACATCTTTAAGAGTGACGAATGTGAGGTTAAAGGTAAGGCTTGTGTGAAAGGTGTGGAAGAATGTGGCATCTATAAAATCAAATGCTGTTCACAGGGTTCTGCACTTACATCAGCGACTGGAGGTGATCAGCTGATGCTGTGGCATCGAAGGATGGGTCACCTTGGTATTAAAAACCTCAAACTTCTGAGAGATAAGATGGCAACAGGGGTAAGTTTTCCCAATGATTTATCTCAACTTGAATGCATACCCTGCGTTATGGGAAAACAAACCAAACAACCATTCAGCAAGAGTAATGCTACGCGAGCCAAGGAAGCGCTAGGTTTGGTACATGCAGACGTATGCGGACCTATGGAGGAGCTTTCTGCTGGAAAATGTCGATATTTTTTGACGTTTATTGACGATTTTTCGCGTAAAACTTTTATATATTTTTTGAAACAAAAGAGCGAAGTTTTTGAAAAATTTATAGAGTTTCAGAAACTAGCGGAAAATGTCAGTGGTAAGAAATTGAAGATTTTGCGCACTGATAATGGCACCGAGTTTGTCAATAAACAACTAGACGGGTATCTGAAAAAATGCGGCATACAGCATCAGCTGACGGTAGAATATACGCCAGAACAGAATGGAGTCGCAGAACGCGCAAACCGAACAATCTGCGAGAAAGCAAGGAGCATGCTTCAAGACTCTGGTTTGAGTAAACGGTTCTGGGCAGAGGCTGTCCATCATGCAGTGTTCTTGAAAAACAGATCACCAACACTAGCAGTGAAGGATATGACACCTGAAGAGAAATGGTCTGGGAGGAAATGCGACCTGAGCATGGTGAAGACTTTCGGATGCAAAGCCTTCATGCACATTCCTCAACAAAAGAGAAGAAAGTGGGATCCCAAGAGCAGAGAACTGGTTTATACAGGTTTTTGTGATGATGCCAAAGCCTACAGACTTTTGGATCCTACTAATGCTAACATTTTCAAAGCGAGAAATGTTGTATTTTTTGAAAATCAAAAACATCTTGAGTCGTCTAAGTCAGAAGAGAATACGGAGGAAATACTCGAATTGACTGAGCATAGTATTGAGCGTCATGGTCAGGCAAACACTGAAAATCATTCCCAAGAAAATCATCCGCTGATTGAAGGAAATGACATTAGAAATGTCGAAGGATCTAATGAGAGTCTGCAATCACCAGAAAACACTGATGTAACAGAGGTTCATCAAGGGCTGGAGTATGGTGAAGCAGAGGATGTTTCTAGAGAGGAACGAGATAGACCTAGAGACGACAGAGAAGAACCGTACGAAGCTGACGAGTTTGAAGACTGTGAATCGGATGCTCACACTACTGCCGACGAAGAAGAACAACCAGATAGTGGACGGAGGTACCCACTCAGGAACAGAAAACCTAAGCAGTTCCCGGATTTTGTCTTGTACCAAGCAGCTAAACAAGATTTAGAACTGGATCCAGTGACTGTTCAGGAAGCACTGTCTAGGCACGATAGCTCAAAATGGAAAGAAGCTATCCAAGAAGAGCTAAGTGCATTCGAAAAGAACAAGATTTGGAGACTTGTCAAACCGCAGCCTGGAGCTAACATTGTGGATTCTAAATGGATATTTAAAATCAAAAATGAGGCGGGGAATAAGAGACGCTACAAGGCGCGTTTGGTTGCCAGAGGGTTTAGCCAAAGGCGGGGAATCGACTACCATGAAACATTTTCACCGGTTGTTAGGCACGAATCCCTGAGAACGCTTTTAGCTCTTGCTGTGGAAACCGATATGAATGTGGATCACATGGATGTAAAGACGGCTTTCCTTAATGGAGAACTAGAAGAAAGAGTCTTTATGAAGCAGCCAGAAGGTTTTGAAGTTAAAGGGAAAGAAGACTATGTCTGTCTACTTCAAAAGTCGCTGTATGGGTTGAAGCAAGCTTCAAGGGCTTGGAACACCAAATTGGACACAGAACTTAAAAATTTGGGATTTCAGCAGATGGAAAGTGAACCATGTATCTACAAACGCAGACGAGACAATAATGATAGAAACCTAATCATCATTGCAATATATGTTGATGATTTGCTCATCTTCTGGAGAAATAAAGATGAAATGAGAGCTATGAAAAAGCAACTCATGTCAAAATTCGATATGAAGGATTTAGGAAAAGCTGAATTGATCTTAGGAGTAAGAGTTACCCAAAAAGATGGATATATTAAGCTAGACCAAGAGTCTTTCATTGAAAAGATGTTAAAGAAATTTAACATGAGTGACTGCAAGCCAGCAACTACTCCACTGGTAGTTGGACAACAGCTCGAAAGAGGTACTGAGGAAATGCAGAGCCTTCCATATCGTGAACTAATTGGCTCGCTCATGTATGCAGCTGTATGTACAAGACCGGACATAGCATTCGCAGTTAGCTATCTGTCGCAATTTAACAATTGCTATAATGAAGAGCACTGGCGATCTGCGAAAAATGTACTACGGTATCTCAAGGGTACCAAGAACACAGGACTAGTTTATACAAAAACTGGTAATTTCTTGGAAGCATTTGCAGATGCAAGTCATGGAGGAGACATAACTGACAGGAAATCGTACACCGGCTATGTATTTACACTGGCAGGAAGCGCTGTCTCGTGGGAAAGCAGAAAACAGCAAGTTGTGGCATTGTCATCTGCAGAGGCAGAATATGTCAGTTTGTCAGAAGCAACTAGAGAAGCTATATTCCTGCGCAGACTCATAAAGGAAGTTTCAGGAATTAGTTCTACATTGGTAATGAGAACTGATAGCCAATCAGCAATGGCTATCGCGTCACACCACACAACGCATAAGCGGACAAAGCACATAGATGTGAGACATCATTATGTACGAAATGCTGTTCAGGACAAAATCATAAAACTGAGTTACCTGGACACAAAGAGTATGCCAGCTGATTGCCTCACAAAGGCACTGGCGAAAACAAAGTTTAGCGTGTGTGTTACTGGTATGGGTGTGAAAGTGTAAGGATGTATATGTATGTTTGCATGTATTAGGGTATATACATACAAGGATGTATGCATGTTTGTATGAGCATTCAAAATTATGGAGGAGTGTTGAAATGAGGATGATTGCGAGTGGACTATCCCTCATTTATAAGTAGTTAATTTTGAATTTAGATTGTATAGATAAATTGTCACTTTGAGAAAATCTCTTGAAGTGTGTCATTGAGATTTTTTACCTATCTAATTGAGATTGTAATATTGTTGTGGAATTAAAATAACTTTTAAGTTTCCTACTGTTTACTTCAACCACGCTCTGTACACAGTTTTCAATAGTTACCGTATACGGTTAGGTACTCTAGTCCTTAATGGGTTAATGGAGAAAAAGACTGTAAAAGGACAGTGCGAGCATGTATAATTTCAAGACGTGGTGAGGAGACTACATTGTAGGTAGGTATACTCAATTTACACAAGTTTTTACCTAGGTACCTAAGTTTATTTTTAAGTCTGGCAGTAGGTACGTACGGACTCCGGACTGACTAGGCCCCCGTGGTGAATTATTGCATATTATTATTGCATAATCCTCCACACGCACGAAGGTGAGGTTAGGTTAGCCCGTTGCCCAGCAGTGGGACAGTTACAGGCTGAATAATAATTAAGTACTTACACAGTAGTTCTATAAATGTTTGTGGCAAACAAAAATCCATGAGTTATTATTGTTTTTTTACTAATAGACTATCATATTCATTTCAGTGTGCCTTCATGTGAGTTGTCTGCCCGGCGTACCTATAGGACGCCTCCCACGCACGACCCACGCTCGGCAGTCGGCAGTCCATCTTCGTACACGACTGGCGGAGTTACGGCGGTCTCTAACCACAGAAGCCACATTACCTACCACAGTTGAGGTTACAGTCTTTCTCAAAATAATTACTGAGCAGAAGGTTGCGTCCTTCTCTCACTGTCGCCAGACAATTTTGATCGGCTCATTCATTTGCCAATTATTATTCGCAATAGGCTGTCTGTCCTCGTATAATGACACTTAAAACATAAAAACAGTTGAGTATAATAATTATACAACTTAGAATAAGTTCAGTTCTCAGTGGTTGAAAAGTAAAATATTCAATAGGTTTAATAGCTACCTACCCAGCAAAACCCAAATGGTTAGAACACACTGGAGACATAATGCCAAAGTGTGATATGTGTAAATTTATATGAATAATTGTAACCTCACAAGATTTAAGTCAACATAGAATAACTCGCATCACACAGAACTAAACTACATAAATGCGATGTAGGTGGTTTCAAACGTACCTACACAACTGCGTAATTTATAGTAACAATGAAAATTCACACTGGAGAGAAACCATATAAGTGCAGTACCTATATCATGTTTATAAAAGTTTAAATTTGAGGTTCAAGTAGTTGAACCGACATAACAGACTTCACGCTGGAGAAAAGCCTTATATAGCATCTGTGATTATACCTGTGCAGAGATAGATTATCTATCAAAACATGTGATCACACACACGGGAGAGAAGCCATATAAATGCAGTATGTGTGGTTATAAATGTATGCAGTAATCTGAAGGTACATGAAAGAACTCATACTGGAGAGAAGCCTTATGAATGCAATATGTGTGATAATAAAACTAGAAAGCCGGGTCATTTGACCAAGCATAAAAGAACTCATACTGGAGAGAAGCCTTATGAATGCAATATGTGTGGTTATAAAACTACAAGGCTGGGTTGTTTGAAGATACATAAAAGAACTCATACTGGAGAGAAGCCTTATGAATGCAATATGTGTGGTTATAAATCTACAACGCTGGGTTATTTGAAGATACATAAAAGAACTCATACTGGAGAGAAGCCTTATGAATGCAATATGTGTGGTTATAAATCTACAACGCTGGGTTATTTGAAGATACATAAAAGAACTCATACTGGAGAGAAGCCTTATGAATGCAATATGTGTGATTATAAAACAATAACGCTGGGTTATTTGAAGATGCATAAAATAACTCATACTGGAGAGAAGCCTTATGAATGCAATATGTGTGGTCATAAAACTATAACGCTGGGTTATTTGAAGATACATAAAAGAACTCATACTGGAGAGAAGCCTTATGAATGCAATATGTGTGATTATAAAACTACAAGCCTGGGTTATTTGAAGAGACATAAAAGAACTCATACTGGAGAGAAGCCTTATGAATGCAATATGTGTGATTATAAAACTACAGCGCTGGGTTATTTGAAGATACATAAAAGAACTCATACTGGAGAGAAGCCTTATGAATGCAATATGTGTGATTATAAAACTACAGCGCTGGGTGATTTGAACAGACATAATAGAACTCATACTGGAGAGAAGCCTTATGAATGCAATACGTGTGGTTATAAAACTACAAGGCTGGGTGATTTGAAGATGCATAAAATAACTCATACTGGAGAGAAGCCTTATGAATGCAATATGTGTGGTCATAAAACTACAACGCTGGGTTATTTGAAGGTACATAAAAGAACTCATACTGGAGAGAAGCCTTATGAATGCAATATGTGTGATTATAAAACTACAAGCCTGCGTTATTTGAAGAGACATAAAAGAACTCATACTGGAGAGAAGCCTTATGAATGCAATATGTGTGATTTTAAAACTACAGCGCTGGATTATTTGAAGAGACATAATAGAACTCATACTGGAGAGAAACCTTATGAATGTGATGTGTGTGCATATAAATGTGCAACGTCAGGTTCTTTGATGGTGCATAAAAGGAGACACACCGGAGAGAAACCATATGAATGTTGTTTGTGTGATTATAAATGTGTAAATTTGAGTAGATTGAAGCTACATAACAGAGTTCACACTGGAGAAAAGCCTTTTGAATGTAGTTTGTGTGATTTTAAATGTGGAGATAAAACTAATATAATAAGACATACACTTTCACATACGGGAGAAAAACCATATAAGTGCAGTATGTGTGATTATACATGTGCAGATAAATGTTATCTACGAAATCATATGATGACACACACGGGAGAGAAACCATATAAATGCAGTTTGTGTGGTTATAAATGTATACAATTTTGTAAACTGAAGGTACATGAAAAAACTCATACTGGGGAGAAGCCTTATGAATGCAATATGTGTGATTATAAAGCTAGGATGCCGGGTCATTTGAAGATACATAATAGAACTCATACTGGAGAGAAACCTTATGAATGTGATGTGTGTGCATATAAATGTGCAACGTCAGGTTCTTTGATGGTGCATAAAAGGAGACACACCGGAGAGAAACCATATGAATGTAGTTTGTGTGATTATAAATGTGTAAATTTGGGTGGATTGCAGCTACATAACAGAGTTCACACTGGAGAAAAGCCTTTTGAATGTGATGTGTGTGCATATAAATGTGCATGGTCAGGTTCTTTGAAGATACATAAAAGAATACACACTGGACAGAAATCACATGGAAATGATTGATCACATGAATAGGGTATACATGGAAAAGCCCCAATTTATTCAAAAGGAGCGAGAAATGTAGGGGCTAAATTACTATTTACGAAGCATATAGAAGGCCACACTAGTGGGGAGTGTGGGGAGGCCACACTAGTGGTTGGGTTGGGACATACAAAGGGCGATGTGGCTAGGGAATATAGAGTTAAAATGCCATTAATCTTATGATATTAATAATATAATATATTAATTACTCGTCACGTTTTTTGTCTGTGATGGACTCCTAAACTACAGAACCAATTTTAATCAAATTTGCACACCATGTGCCGTTTGATCTAACTTGAAAGATAGGATAGCTTACATCTCAATTTATAGTCGCAATAACACACACCTTAGCCACAGCAACGCATGGCCGGGTCTACTAGTTATTATAAAATATATACTTAATAGAATCTTGTACAGTAGTACCCAACTGATATGGCTTACCGATGTACCTGCGCAGAAGCTGAATTTTTAATGCGCGGTAAATGCTATTGACCGCTATTGGTCGGCAGCCGCCGCCATCTTAGCGATCGCCGCGTGGCTTGCGAGTGAGATGGAACTAACAGCTGCAGTGTATTATGAACCTTATAATAGTGACCTTAGGTTGATTGTAAGTTTTAAGCATTCTTTCGTTAATCTTCGGACCATACTTTCTTTTCTGCGCGAACGAAGATTCACGACCCGCCTTGTCAGTTGGGTACTACTGTACCAGTCAACCTAAATAAACTGATGCAGTAGGACTGGTTTAGATATATTGCTTCTAATAAAACGGCTACGTGAAATTGTATATTTTATTAGTAAATTGGCCATTGCTTATTATTTTGTACCGTTGTTTCAATCGCTATCACTTCTGTGCTAGACACCTTCGGCCGTTTCGCTCTGGACGCGGGGGGTGCCCTCTCGCCTCCCCTCTCTCCCCCCTCTCCTGTATATGCCAACCCCCTCTTCCTCACGCGACGCACGTGTAAATGGACACCCCTGATATGTTCTTGCGGTAAGGAACTTCTTGCCACAACTGACACATTTGTGATGACAGATGCCGATGTGAGCCTGAAACGAATTGATGTTTGTTGGTAAAATTTCAATTATTTAGATTGTGAAGGAGATGTAAATTGAAAATTGAATTACATTCATTTTATACATTACTAGCTGGCCCGACAGACGGTGTCCTGTCATTATCTCTATGTGAAAAGCTTCCTCTCCTTTCTCTCTCCCTCTATATCCATCTCTTTCCCTCTCCCTCTGTCTCTCTCCCTGCCCCAGCTGTTAAAATGAGTGACAGCTGTCAACTATACAAATCGATTTTATCAGTTATATTTTACCCAGTTTCAAAATTATTCCCGTGGTAACGGGATAAATAGTAACCTATATCCTTCTCCTGGTTCTCAGCTACCTTCGTACCAATTTTCAGCCTAATCGGTTCAACCGTTCTTGAGTAATAAAAAGTATAACTAACACGACTTTCTTTTATCAATATAGATTAGTATTCATAATGTGTAAGCATAAACATTGCCTCTAGGGATGTTGAGCATTTAGTTGATTTCATTAAATAAAATTAAAAATGCATCTCTTTCTGTCAACGTTACAAAATGTAACTGTGGGTAGAGTAGTGTGGTACTGTAGTACTCCTACAAAAGGGCAAGCACGAAAATTTTAATAGTTCGTATCGTTAACGTATCGATCAAGGTAACCGTTCGCGTGCGCGTCTCGCCGATATTGCAAGGCGCTGATCAAATCTGAAACACGTATCGAAAACTTTCTCGGTAGAGGTTCGTACTCGCCGTCTCGCCCTACTGAGCCATGGAAATTTTATACATTATTTGTACTGAGCAACCACCCCATCGATGTACTTCCCAAAAGAATCGAGTACTGCGATAAATGTTTACTTATGGAAAGTAACTTTATTTTTATAGCAATTAAGTCTATTTTCCGTTGCGCTTCTCACACATGCTAATCCGAGCCGAGAAGGATAGCTACAGTAGGGTTGTTTGTCCTTGTCGTTTCATCTTGTCAGGCTTCAAAAATGTTGTTGATTCAAATTTTGGATTTAAAAAAAAATCAAAACGGGTTACATATTAACTAGCTAAAAACGGGTCTAATTCGCGCACAAACAAATAATAAAATATATAATTTTGACATACCTCAACGTTTCGACCGACCGAGTTACATCGGCCGTGGTCACGAGAAGACTGAAGAATGCGGGTGTCACCGTCCGCAGCGGCAGGTGTTGTTTCCAACTACCCGCGTTTGGTCTTGCAAAATATAATATAAATATAATTATGTCGAGGTATGTCAAAATTATATATTTTGATATTAGTTTGTGCGCGGATTAGACCCGGTTAAATACTAATTAACATGCTTATTTAATATTGGTATTTTTCTTGGCATGTTGGCCCTATTATAAACAAAACAATAATTAGGTATAGTATAGATACATTTTTTGTACAGGTATGTATAAATTTAAGAAAATAATGCGATGTCAGTATTAGAACCCCCGTGGCGCCTGACTGACTCTAACACTTTTCGCGCAAAAAGACCAATAACTAAAACGAAACAAAAATCCCATTTAAAATTACCTACCCATGAATTCTAGGAAAATATCTTTTGCTATGCTGGTAGGTACTACCTCTATAAATCGAATAAATATAATTAGACGGTATTTAAGTAGGTATGTATGCCCCCAATCACTCTTCAGAGAGTCTTAATTTAGTAAAACTAATTTTATGGAGAAAAAGACCGTAAAAGGACAGTGCGATCATATATAATTTCAAGACTTGGTGAGGAGATTACATTGTAATCAATTTACACAAGTTTTTCCTACCTAAGTTTCTTTAAGTCTGGCAGTAGGTAGGTACGTACGGACTCCGGACTGACTAGGCCCCCATGGTGAATTATTGCATATTATTATGCATTATCCTCCTCGCGCACGAAGGTGATGGGAGGCCTTTGCCCAGCAGTGGGATAGTTACAGGCTGAATAGTTATTATCATTTTAAGTACCTACACAGTAGTTCTATAAATGTTTGTGTCAAACAAAAACCCATAAGTTATTGTTTGTGTTACTAATAGACTGTATCATATTCGTTTCAGTGTGCCTTCATGTGAGTTGTCTGCCCGGCATACCTATAGGACACCTCCCACGCACGACCCACGCTCGGCAGTCGGCAGTCCATCTTCGTACACGACTGGCGAAGTTACGGCGGTCTCTAGCCACAGAAGCCACATTACCTACTACAGCTGAGGTTACAGTCTTTCTCAAAATAATTACTGAGCAGAAAGTTGCGTCCTTCGTCACTGTCGCCAGACAATTTTGATCGGGTCATTCATTTGCCAATTATTATTCGCAATAGGCTGTCTGTCCTCATCTTGAAACATAAAAACAGTTGAGTATAGAAGTTAGAATAACTTTAGTTCTCAGTGGTTGAAAAGTAAAATATTCAATAGGTTTAATAGCTGCCTACCCAGCAAAACCCAAATGGTTAGAACACACTGGAGACATAATGCCAAAATGCGGTGGGTATGTGTGAATATGAATAATTGTAACCTCACAAGATTTAAGTCAACATAGAATAACTAACTTCACACAGAACTAAACTACATGAATGCGATGTATGTGGTATCAAATGTACCTACACAACGACGTAATTTATAATAACAATGAAAATTCACACTGGAGAGAAACCATATAAGTGCAGTATACAAGGTGTAACAGCAAGGTGTAGTAATACTGAAACTACGCATCCACATACATATTTCGAAGTAGTCTGGAGGTACTATAAATCTGTAAGTAGTTACGGTAATGAATTAAGACACGTCAAAGTTTACTGCAAAACTAACCATCGTTCAACCCTAGTTATCAGCTGGGCAATGTCAGTGAACTTGAGGGATAGACTAACATGTACAGTAGTACCCAACTTATATAGCGCGTCGTGAATCTTCGTTCGCGCAGAAAAGAAAGTATGGTGCGAAGATTAACGAAAGAATGGTTAAAACTTACAATCAACCTAAGATCACTATTATTAGGTTCATAATACACTGCAGCTGTTATATGTATGTGTATGCGTAGTTTCAGTATTACTACACCTTGCTGTTACACCTTGTATAGCATCTGTGATTATACCTGTGCAGAGAAAGATTATCTATCAAAACATGTGATCACACACACGGGAGAGAACCCATATAAATGCAGTATGTGTGGTTATAAATGTATGCAGTAATCTGAAGGTACATGAAAGAACCCACAGCGGCGAGAAGCCTTATGATTGCAATATGTGTGATTATAAAACTAGAACGCCGGATCATTTGAACGAGCATAAAAGAACTCATACTGGAGAGAAGCCTTATGAATGCAATATGTGTGATTATAAAACTACAAGGCCGAGTGATTTGAAGATACATAATAGAACTCATACTGGAGGGAAACCTTACGAATGTGATGTGTGTGCATATAAATGTACAGGGTCAGCTTATTTGAAGGTGCATAAAAGGAGACACACCGGAGAGAAACCATATGAATGTAGTTTGTGTGATTATAAATGTGTAAATTTGGGTGGATTGAAGCAACATAACCGAGTTCACACTGGAGAAAAGCCTTATGTATGTAGTTTGTGTGACTTTAAATGTGGATATAAACGTAATCTATCATTACATGTGATGAAACACACAGGAGAGAAACCATATAAATGCAGTTTGTGTGATTATACATGTGGAGAAAAACGTTATCTATCAACACATATGATGACACACACGGGAGAGAAACCATATAAATGCAGTATGTGTGATTATAAATGTATAACTTTGAGTAAGTTGAGCCTACATAAAAGACTTCACACCGGAGAAAAGCCTTATGAATGTAGTATTTGTGATTATACATGTGCATATAAACGTTATCTATCAATACATATGATGAGACACACAGGAGAGAAGCCATATAAATGCAGTTTTTGTGTTTATAAATGTATAAAATTTTGGATTCTGAAGGCACATGAAAGAACCCACACTGGAGAGAAGCCTTATGAATGCAACATGTGTGATTATAAAAGTACATGGCTGCATCTTTTGAAGACACATAACAGAACTCATACTGAAGAGAAACCTTATGAATGTGATGTGTGTGGATATAAAACTAAACAGCGGGGTCATTTGAAGATACATATTAGAACTCATACTGGGGAGAAACCTTATGAATGCAATATGTGTGGTTATAAAACTAAAACGTCGCATCAAATGAAGATACATAACAGAACTCATACTGGAGAGAAACCTTATGAATGTGATGTGTGTGCATATAAAACTATACAGCGGGGTCATTTGAAGAGACATAAAAGAATACACACTGGAGAGAAACCAAATGAAAATATCACATGAATAGAGTACATGGAAAAGCCCCAATTTATTTCAAAAGAGTGAGAAATGTATGGGCTAAATCTTAAAAATTACTATTTACGAAGCATCTTGCCCCCCTCCCACACACACACACACTATTGGTTGGGACATACAAAGGGCGATGTGGCTAGGGAATATAGAGTTAAAATGCCATTAATCTTATGATATATTTTATAAATGATTATAAACCGATTTTAATCAAATTTGCACACCGTGTGCCGCTTGGTCTAACTTGAAAGAGGATAGCTTACATCTCAATTTATAGTCGCAATAACAAACACCTTAGCCACAGCAACGCGTGGCCGTGTCTGCTAGTTATTATATATAATAGAATCTTGTACCAGTCAACCTAAAAAAACTAATGCAGTAGGACTGGTTAAGATATTGCTTTTAATAAAACGGCTACGTGGAATTGTATATTTTATTAGTAAATTGGCCATTGCTTATTATTTTGTACTGTTGTTTCAATCGCTATCACTTTCTTCTGTGCTAGACACCCTCGGCCGTTTCGCTCTGGACGCGGGGGTTGCCCTCGCGACTCTCCCCTCTCCCGTATCTGCCACCCCCCTCTTCCTCACGCGACGCACGTGTAAATGGACACCCCTGATATGTTCTTGCGGTAAGGAACTTCTTGCCACAACTGACACATTTGTGATGGCTGATGCCGATGTGAGCCTGAAACGAATTGATGTTTGTTGGTAACATTTCAATTATTTAGATTGTGAAGGAGATGTAAATAGAAAATTTAATAACATTCATTTTATACATTATACTAGCTGACCCGTCAGACGGTGTCCTTTCATTGTCTATAATATGTGAAAAGCTTCCTCTCCTATGTCTCTCCCTCTATATCCATATCTTCCACTCCCTCTGTATATCTTCCTCTGTTTCTCTCCCTGCCCCAGCTGTCAAAATGAGTGACAGTAGTCAACTGTTCGTACAACCCGATTTTATCAGATATATTTTACCCAGTCTTAATATTATTCCCGTGGTAAAAAAAAATTCAATACGGGTTTTTTAATGGTAGGTATTTTAACCGAGTTTAGTTACTTACTTCAATTTGTTTCCTTTCATCTAATAAAAAAAACGATGTTAAATCGTAATTATTATTAGTTACCATAATTGTTGTGGACCGGTTCAATGGAAACACTTTTCAACAGTATTCGTCTTCAAACTTTATTTGTCTTCGAAACAATTCTTATTTGTATAATATAATAGTAATAGTCGCGCTATTGCTCAACTGCCTCTAGTGGCTCACCCGTCCTACTTCTTAGTTTTCGTCTTCTAGTTATTTATTGTATTGCGGCTATTACTCAACTGTGTCTAGTGGCTGACCCGTCCTCTACTTTTATACAAATCTAAAGCTGCGTGCTTATTGGTCAGCCAATAGGCGACGAGCTCTTTCCGCCAATCACAACGTAGTTTTCTGTCCCTGTCCCTCGCAGGCTGTCTCCTTCCGGCCCCGCAATACTCCGTTGCTCGAAGCTTTACCGGATGGAGAGCACCCCGGGTTACACAAAAATGAACCTTGTATTTTATACCTTAAGATCTAACTTATCGTTTATTCTAGAATCTTATGGATTATAGTACGCAAATTCTAGAAGCTCGTCGTCCGCTACAATAATAATGGGTCATTCCCAGTTGTCACCCGCCTCCATGTCCCCAGTGGTGACAACTGGGCATGATTTTTAAAATGTGTCCCTATTGTCACCACTGGTGACGTCCCTCTGCTGACAAATGGGAATTGTTTTAAAGTGCGTTCCATTTGTCACCACTGGTGACGTCCCCACTGGTGACAAATGGCATTTGTTTCTTAAGCGGGTCCCATATGTCACCTCTGGCGACATAATTGGAAAATTAAATTCATACGTCCACAGTTGGTGACAAAGAATCTCTGGCGGTAGGTAAAACTAACCTATAATGTGAATAAAACAAACATTTAGTGACATTGTTAAATGCAAGATCATACTAATATCTCGGATGTAAAAAAAGTTAATGCTTTTAGTATATTTAAAATGTTTAATGAAAAAAATTGTGTAAACACTGTTGAATCATAACATTATACAAAATAATTTACTTTCATAAATCGAATAATAGGTATAGGCACTAAACATCTAGGCACAGTATTCCTTTATTTCTAACACAGTTTAATCAAAATAATTATTCACAATAATAATTATCTATAAATTTAATACACCCAACATCTAGTCATATTACTGTATCTCTATCACAGTTAAATCACAAAATTATTCACAATAATTGACTTTCATAATAATTGGCTCTGACATGGTTGGGAGTGCACTGGGTAAAACTAGTCTAGAGACCAGGGTCCGTTCACACAGACTTGCGCGGAGAGGAGCAGATTTTTGTCACGTGTGAAACAGAGATTTTAATCAATGTGCTAAGGTTTTTTTACATGTCAATTCTTTTATTGTGACAAGCTCAATAATAAAAGAAGTGACATGTAAAAAAAACCATATCACAATAATTAAAAGCTGTTTTAAACGTGACTAAAATATTATGCCTTCCTCCGAGCCGGTCGAGTGAACGGACCCTAAGCGGTCGTCACAAAGGGCAATTCCTATTATTTTCGCACTAGACGAAACCGGTTTATGTAAAGGACAGGTAGATTTTGGCGCAACTCTCTCTCTCCCCTGCACAACTACTTTCTAGAAATTTTGATTAACGTTGTGATGAAACGTTGATAATAATATGTTAAGAACATTTACATTTATTTCAAGTCTATTTTATTATTGAGAATAATATGCCGATTAAACTGTGAAATTCATATTAGAAATTAGGGACACATGAACTTAGGGACGCATGAACACATTAGATTTAATTTTATAAAGTCAATTATTATGTTTATTTATATTTAGGTACAAAACAAAATCGTATTAGTTATATGTAGGTACACCATTTATAACTCATGACCGGCTGGACCGATTTTCATGACTTGCTTTAATTGGATTTGTCTGTGTTCCAAATAACAGATAACTATTAAAACATGAGAGAAAATTACTGAAAAGAGATAATATGGATCATAAATTTTCCCATATATTTTGGAAATGGATTGAAGTTGATAGGATAACGTCTACCGGGCCAGCTAGTTATTGTATTAAATGGAATGATTGAACATTTAGAAAACAATATTGAAACATTTTAAGTAGGTAGATGAGTATTAAATTTTTTCTACATCCGATATATTAGTATGATAATCTTGCCTTTAACAATGTCACTAAATGTTTGTTTTATTCACATTATAGGTTAGTTTTACCTACCGCCAGAGATTCTTTGTCACCAACTGTGGACGTATGAATTTAATTTTCCAATTATGTCGCCAGAGGTGACATATGGGACCCGCTTTAGAAACAAATGCCATTTGTCACCAGTGGGGACGTCACCAGTGGTGACCAATGGAACGCACTTTAAAACAATTCCCATTTGTCAGCAGAGGGACGTCACCAGTGGTGACAATAGGGACACATTTTAAAAATCATGCCCAGTTGTCACCACTGGGGACATGGAGGCGGGTGACAACTGGGAATGACCCATAATAATGACACCGAAGTCCGATACTTGTGATATAAAATAAAAATAAAAACAGTTAATATTTTTATAGTCTTAATTAATTTGCTAGATAGACCTAAATATTATAATAGTTGAAAGAAAACATTATTATTTAAAATCCTCTTGTAATATTTTTTTTCTACTGGCATTTCTTTTATTGAGTATCGGCTGCTACACGCGTTGGCGAAAAAGAGACACAAAGCCCTGTTATGGCCATCCTTGTCGGCACGTTTATTTTTCGAAGTACTCAACCCTTTTGGGTAGTACATCCATGAACGACCCCCACTCACCTGTGTGTGTGTGTAATGGTTGGCTTGAGTGTAGAACTTCTTTCCGCACAGCTCGCACATAAACGTGGGCGGAGCGTGGTACTACTGATGGTACGCCAACTTACTACAGGTGGAGAAGCGCTTCGGACACTTCTCGCATGCGAACGGACGCTAGCCCGTGTGTGTGATCAAGTGATAGCGCAGCATGTACCTACTTGTTCTTAAAGAGAGTAAAATGCTTTAGACACTAACCGTCTTACCACAAAAGATTAGACCAGAGTTGAACAGAGGTTTCTCAAATTTCTGTCAACAAAATCGACATGTATCACTCGCATCCGCTCTAATCGGATTCCCTCTCACCCACCAAAACTAGATGTTGTTATTGTTCGCATGAGTCCAACATCTAACGATTCCTCGTCCAGCGAGAGAGGTTTCGTTGACGGTCGGGGCTAGAACTCGTATTCTCAGAACAAAAGGCTGGTATTGTTGAAGTTGTGACCGTGGCGGGTGCCGCGATGATTACAGTTCATCTGTCGAAGTCACCACGGGGCAAATCCTCGTGTTTTTCCAGTCTTGGGCATGTGAAAGTGTAGTAGGTACGTACCAAAATGATTCAGTTTTGGTGAGAAAATATTAACTTTTCTTGGGCCGTTAATTATGACAGCTAAGCGGTTCAGTATTGGTAAAAAAGATGAAAAGAAGTAGGTTAGTACCAAATGAATGAACGGAACATTAAATAATAACAATACCTACCTGCCTTTCGATATCAAAAAGGTAGACGTCAATGCCTTTAGATTTTAAATGGCGGCAACCTAAACTGAGCGTCAAGATGTCAAAATAATAGTCGGGGCAAATTAAATATTTTTGTATGGAGTAGGTTGCATTAATTGCACTTTTGGTGATCTTTTGGCCTGTCGTAGAATACTATTGAAATAACATAAATCCGAAAGATCACCAGTCTCCGATGTATAGTTTTTGTGATATAGGGCTCCAAAGTTTGTAAATACAAAATGTTGAATGAAAAGTATGTAGGAGACTGGTGATTTTTGGCAATATGGATTGTTTTATTCTTATGTACTATCGGCTATAGCTATTCCTGGATTTAATTGGAATTTGATCGAATTATGGCAATATTTTAACCTCAAAATTTACTTAAAACAGAGTTTCTCAAAAACTGCTGAGCCAATATTTATGAAACTTATATGTAATACCCATCAAATTATTAGCTTTTATATAAAACAATAATGACACAAATCGGTTAAGAGGTTGCGGACATATCAGTGAAGTTGTGTAATAAGTAAGGTGCAATTTCATTTTAGATAATTATTTTTATTCAATTATCATCTTAATTCAAGTTTTAATAGTTATCTTGACAGGATTATGTGTTTTGGACAATATACAATTTTTGAGTCGGAGTTTGTAAGGTACTCAAAGGGCAAAAGACATTTAGTTCAGAACACTACTGTAATTTCAAATAAAAAAGAGGCATACGTGAGTTGCATCTAAACAGTCATACGCTTATGTTTTTAAAGCCTTGTAAGCATAATCAGTAAAAGTCTAAAAAATCCGAGCTTTCTTCGCCAGTTCCTTGAGATGTGAAAATTATTTTTAACTGAAATGTATTATTACTACATTGATAGAGTAAGCTCAATGATTGTCATCATAGCTACTTTCGCGCTCTTTCATAACCATTATTTTAGAAAATGTAAGCTAATTGAAGTAACTCAACATTTTTGCGGTAGGTAAATTTGGTCAAGTCTATTTTTGACCGAGTCTTAAGGACCTGGGTATCTTAATGTTTGGTATCAGAATCTTATATGTTATGTTTGAGTGACGATAGTTTTGGCACGGATGCTTTCATTTTTTTACAATTTGGAATAAGTTCTTACCGACAAAAAATATTGTTAACGGGCTGAATATTGCTACTGACATTTCACTATCCGACTGCAGCGCACGAAGAAACAGCGGCGAAACGGCGTAATAAAAGTTTCAGCTACGCGACCTTGAACTACGGGCTCTTACTACCAAAGAATATTGTACTATTAGAACGGTAAGTTACGCGCCGGCGATCTGTTAAATAAGCGGTTTAGCTAATAAAAGTTGGTCATTATTTTATTGAAAGAATAATATTATGTAGGTACATAACCGTTTAGACTTAAATAATATATTATACAATCAATGTACCTACTCGTATTAAGATGTGAAATTTTATTTTCTCATTCCAACCCAATATAACAAAGAGCTAAATTAGATGAACGGTCCTTCTACATTAACAGTTTTATTATTTAACTGATAAAAACCCAGAGTCCAAAATATGAAAATTCTTAAATAATATTTATAATCCATACTAATATTAGAAATGTGAAAGTCACTCTAATTATTTAGGTATCTGTTTATTGTCTGTTTGTTACCTTTTCACGGCTAAACGGCTGAACGGATTTCGATGAAATTTGGTAGGTATAGGTATAGATTGGACCTATGAGATGGACATAGGCTATCTTGTGTCTCAAAAAGATTGCCACTATGCGACGTTGACACACTAGGGCCGTGGGAGCAAGAAGACATTACTTTGTGTGAGCATATCCGCGATATAATCGCAGCGTAATCGGGCGTTGCCGTTTCGTATTATGTAATTAAATATGTAATTCAAAATAATAAAATAAGCGCCATGTGACGTATCCAATACAATGCTGCCAGAATCTTGCACGTGGTAGATTTTGTGTCACTTACTACATTATCACTTTTACTCTCGTACTATACTATAACTGAATGTAATATTTTGGACATTTTTTCTTAAAGATATGAATAATTTGTATTGTAGAACGTGTTTACTTAGAACAAGTTAATTAATTATATAGGTTTCAAGTTTTCATCGATATCATCAACAAAGAAAATTAATGAGCCAGGTATACCAGTAAACAGATAAGAGCAAAAGAGACTTAAATAATTAAATAAGTATTTTATCTTAAATACCTACGTTATTTTGTTTCAATAATTATAGCAATAACTCGATTGGTTCTCGACGACAAAGACGACGCGATGACGATATGACGTGTTCAATCAAAGCAGAGTACAATACCTGTGGTACAACTGGTGCAGTACTTTTGACTGTTGTGCACTGGCAAGGCAATACAGTAATTATCAACTGGTACCTCCTTGATCGTGACGCGACACTGTCTGTCAGTGTCAGACTGTCACGTTTCGTTCTCTGTAGTCACCGGCTTTGGGGTAAATAAAAATTGTAAGATTCAAGAGTTGACGATATTTCATATTATGTTCAGTGTTGTGAACCGTGAAAACCGTTTTATTTTTCTATCACATACGTATTAAGAACATTCCAACATTTTAAATATAATTATTTTGATTTTTAGGTTGGGTCGGAGAGTTCCTGTTTTCACGGACGATGCTAAAAATGTATAGAGCAAAAACATCAAAAACGAGCTCACAGTTATTCTGGACCTGTATGTAGCTGAAAACGTGTTCGTGCTGCGTTCAAGCGTTTCCATGGCGAAGATGTTTCGTAAGTATTGAACACATTGTTAACGTGCAACAAATTTCTTGGTACAAAGACCAACCTGAAAATTCTGTACTGTGCAGATGTTATTTCTTTTATACAGACGAGATGAAATGATTGTAATGTAAACCTGTGATTATTTATGTTCAGTTGTTATGTACCTCTACTCAAGACATTATACGCTACTACAGAAATGAATAGGGGTGGTGTGGTACCAACATTAGCAAATAACGAAGCCCTATTTATAGTACATCCAAATTTGTGTAGGCATTTAAAAGTTATGGAGTTATTTTGGATTACAGGTACAAGGGCAGCTAAGAATCGCAAGAAAGAAAAATTTTACTTTGTGTGCTTCATTTCACCAGTGGAACCTATATACCTACCAGAACTTGTTCTGAGAAGGGTTAAAAAAATGCAAAATGCATAGATTTTTAATATAGGATATCTGTAAATAAATATTTTTAAACCTAATGTAATCTTTCATTTCACTAATCGATCTAATATAATAATACGCAGTCATAGTCCGAACCTATTGAGTTTCGGGCTGCACCACGATGCACCACACCACACGATGACTGTCAAAATATCCTCGTTGGCTGGCTGTTAGAAAGCGTATTGATTGTGGTTCTAAAAAGCAGAAAAACTAGGTGGGTAATCTAGGCGCAATGGATAACCAAAAGGTCAAGAAAAATATTTTCCAACAAAACCAAACTACGGCGATCGAGAACCGAACTCCGGCTCGTCGTATCATAAATCCATCATAGTTACAACTATGCTATATTGCAATTTTAAAGACCGTCAAATTTTGAAGTTCATATACTTCAGTTTTTCCATTTGCATATGACGTGTGCGTGTCATTCGTGTTCGGATTAAGTTTTGATTGAGCTACTCTCAAAAGTGTAGGCATGAATTCATAGATTCAAATATGTTTGATATGTGCTGAGACCAAGTTGGAAAACCTGCGAAGTTACCTAAATTAAGTTTATCTCTCGCAAATACAAATTACAAGTAAGTTTCCAAGAGTACAAATACTCTTGGAAATCTCTTGCTTAGCGACACCAGACTTTTTCATAACAATACCTATAATAAGCACCAATGACGATGATGCTATAAGAACTAGGTGGTCATTGCGAAGCTCACACGCATGTACTTAGATTGAATCGTCAAGATGGCCTACACAAAGATTGTCTCGTTATGTAGGTAATAACGGGAGCAACGTGACTGCTTGGCACTTCTATTTAAATTCTATTGTAATAAACGGGCTAGAAAAACAAAACACAGCCGCCACTGGCCGCGCCGCATCCAATGCTTGTTTTGCCTAATCAGTGCCTTGACAGACCAAACATGACAAGCGATGGATGCGGTCCAGTATTTCGGAAAAATTAAATTACGTAAAAAAATAATTGAAAAAAGTGACACAGGTCCGTCTAGCGGCGCGCCGCAGCGACTACTGTCGAATCGTATGGAAATGATAGAGAGGACACAACATGGCGGCTGGCGCGTCATTCTACTTGAACGAAAATTCACTCAAATATGTTTTCTTGAATGAAAATTGGCGCATAGTTGCTATATTATACACCAAAAACCTTTATTATTGTACAATGATTTCAAGTTCTTTCGATTTGAATAATGTTCTCTCATAAATTAGTGAGATTGAATTTAAATTGCTATTTTGAAGAGGTTACTTTGTAATTTTTTTCTATCGAGAAAATATCTTGTAATTGTGTTTCTGATACATCACGCCTAAAAAGTATATGTTCGAAATTAACATATATTTTTTCCACATTCCCAAGTTGTACGGATTTGTCGTAAGTGGCGTTCAAAATATGTGTAATCATCTCTACTCTCGACCTTAATATATTTTTTTTAACTTAACACATTATTATCACCTAAATAATTGGCGATTTGAAAAGTTGAGAAAATCTAAGGCCTCAAAACGTGGACAAAAAGATAGTGTCAGAATAATAGTTACTACCCTTAATAGAGACAATAAGAAAAGTGCCATTGGACACATTCTTAGTTAAAGACAATTTAAAATAATAACTTAAAATTAATAAGTTAAAATTAAATTACTTATTAGCCATGTTAAAGGATAGATTGTAATAAGATTAGGGTGCAACTTAATAATGCTCTCTAATAAAAGGAAAAATAAATAAATAGTAATAATAGTCTACTCAATGAATAACCAAAAAGGAGGCATTGAGAGCGTAAGAAGGTACCTAAGCTATTTCTTCAGAAAGTTGTTGAGAGTGCTTAGGCAGTAAACATACTAAAAGTCCCTACGTCTAAATCTAGGGGGTTAGGCGGTGTGAGTAAAGAAGTTCCCACTTTTGAGTGTTTCACTAATATCTTTAAAACGGTGCGTCGAAGAGAATTTTTTTTTTGGCTACGCAATGAAAACTCATACATTTTCAACAACTTTTATCTTATTATTATTATTATTACTTATTTATACACTAGCAGCTTTTAGCTGATGCATGTATACTAATTCATTGCACTTATTTAAAATTTTTGTCTAGTCTATTTTTGAAACAGTTCACTGAGGGGGCACTTATCACAATCTCCGGTAGCTTGTTCCAGTCTGTCACTACACGGTTTGGCAAAAAGTGTTTTTTCGGATTGCTGGTACACTTCACAGTTGACAGTTTGAGTGTGTGCCCCCTAAGGGCTTTGTTGTTATTTTTCGTGTATATTCTTGACAAATCTGGGGCCTTACCATGACCTCTTATTGCGATCCATTTGCAGACCTAAACAGAATCGTTCCACTCACGTTCGACTCAGTCGTACCGTAACGTCTTATTTTGACATCTTGGCGCTCAGTTTAGGTTGCCGCCATTTTAAATCTAAAGGATTTGACGTCTACCTTTTTGATATCGAAAGGCAGGTATTACTATTATTTAATGTTTCGTTCATTCATTTAGAACTAACCTACTTCTTTTGACCTTTTTACCAATACTGAACCGCTTAGTTGTCATAATTAGCGGCCCAAGAAAAGTTACATATTTTCTCACCAAAACTGAATCGTTTTGGTACATACTACACATGCACGCACATGCCCAAGACTGGCGAAACCCGAGGTTTCGACCCGTGGTGACTTCGTCAGATGAACCGTAATCATCGCGGCATCCGCCACGGTCACAACTTCAACAATACGAGCCTTTTATTCTGAGAATACGAGTTGTAGCCCCGACCGTCAACGAAACCTCTCTCGCCTGGACGAGGAATCCTAAGATGTTGGACTCACACGAACAATAACAACATCGAGTTTTGGTGGGAATCCTATAGTGAGACGTTAGTTTTGTATTTTTTCACAAACTTGTGTTTCTTCAAATGTTAATGTGTAGTATTGGTGGCATAGTAATCAATTAGTGTTCGTTAACGTACATGAGTGTGGGCAAATGATATAAACCCAAAAAGCGTGTCACTTCGCATTTTTTCCAAATCTCCCAAGAAGTTTCAGTAAAGCATCCACTACTTTACTGAATCGTGACTTTGACCATGTAAATACTTAATATATTTATTTATATCTATACACTTAATGATTAATATTCCACCAATATTGCACACTAACACTCGAAGAAACACAAGTTTGAGAAAATAATACAAAACCAAAAACATCTCACTATCGGATTCCCGCCAAAACTCATGTACCCACCTAGGTACCTACTTTAGAGCTTACAGCTCCACCACGGAGAGTTTTATCGCAAATGAGTGAGCGAGGAATGAACGTCAACCTTACGTAGACGGAAAGAGCTATAGACGATTGGTATCGGTAGTCTCTTTCCCACATTAAGGAGAAGACCATGAGAAGACTATTCATCTGTTACTCGTGACGGAAAAGGACAGCTAGTCTATATTTTGCATCTTGCTATAAGTAGGTAGTATCCAGCAGTCTGTGGCTCTGCTTTCGATACAGATAAAAAAAAATATTTTAGCTATTCACGGTTTGTGCCATAGACGAAGTATCAATAGACTTGACAAAAGCGTATACCCGAAAGGGAGACCTATGGTGCAATAAAATTGATAAATCGGATAAATTTAATACACGTTATTTAGGTGTAGCTCCAATCATTCGTGCGACATTCTAAAAGCCAAGATCGCTGGGTATCCCTATAAATCGGAGAAATATAATACACGTTATTTAGGTGGTGCTCCAATCATTCGTGCGACATTCTACAATGTCAAGATTAGTTTGCTTCTGCAGCACAGCAATAAATTAGTGCATACGCTGACAAAAATAAAGCATCATCGTACTATCCTACTTACTCCTTTGTCTATTTGTATTCAATTGTCTCTTTTCTTCCCCGGATCTTGAGTTAAATATCATATCTGTTGGATGAATAGTCTGAGGTTTGTGCATTTAGCCATAGATAATATTGTTCATTCATTCTAAGCTAAGCTATGCCAATCAGGGACATATTCATGGTATTTTCAAACCCCCCGATAATGGTAATTGATACATTGCTAAATACCGATATTTTCTTATTACCTATTTTGGGAATTAAAATACTGAACACGTGTGTAATCACATGGTACAGGTAAATAGGTACGCGCAAGCCACATTCTTCTCGTGATCGTCGGCGTGGAAACAATTTTCAAATGAAGAACTATTTCTGCTGTGTAAAAAAATGATGAATAAAGCCTCAATTGCAGCTTGAACATGGAAAGCTCAAACACACGCACAGACAAGTAGGTACGCGCAAGCTGGGCTTGCACATGCAAAATTTAAAGAAAGTCGAAAAGTGTACAAGCCTCGTTTGTCGTTTGACGGCTCGTTTGGCGTAGTGGCTGAGCAATCGGACTGCTGCGCTAGGGGTTGCGGGTTCGATTCCCGCCTGGGACAAATATTTGTGCGATCCACAAATATTAGTTTCTGGTCTGGGTGGGATGTGTATGTGAAATTATATGTCTGTAAGCGGTACCCACGATACAGGAGCAATCCTAGTGTGGGGCTACGTTTTTATAAAAAAAAAAAAACAAAAAAAAAAAACAAGCCAAGCAAGCAGGTTTGCGCGTCATTCCGTTTTACCAACCACACACACACAGATCCCACAGTGTACGTGTACAAGCCGGCTTTTGCATGCAAAACTGTGGTGAAGCTTGTGCGTGTGGTTGGCCGTTGGCCGATGTGTATTTTAACCGATATTTGATATCGATACCTAGATACCTCAAAAATATCAGTATTTCAGTGCCCGTTTTCGATCTCAATACGGTTATCTTTAAAAGTAGGTGATGGTACGAAATTAGTCGATCCCATTTAGGAACCTAAACTGGATAGAACCTAAAGAAAATCGTTTGCTATAAGGTGGGAGTAGGCCCCCTGGTATGTTATAATGTCCATTCAATATTTTGTAAGTTTCTATTAAGTCTCCACGTTTTCTCCGTTGTTCTAAGGTGGTAAGGCCTAGTTTTTTGAGGCGAACTTCATATGTGTGGTTTCTTAGAGATGGGACCATTTTCGTAGCTCTGCGCTGTACTCTTTCCAGAAGCTCAATATCTTTCTTGAAATAAGGGTTCCAAATCTGGAATGCATATTCTAGTAATGGCCGTATATATGTCTTGTAGATTGTTAAAAATAGATTTGCGTCTATGTATGAGAAAGTTTTTCTTATTGTGTAAAGCATAGAGTTTGTTTTCTTTGTTATTTTGATAATGTGAGTTTCCCATTTTAGATTTGACGTAATATGTACTCCAAGATCTTTCTGGCACTCCACAACTTCTATTTGTTTGTTACTTATATAATACTTGACTTTAGGGTTTTTATTGCCAATGTGAAGTACTGTGCATTTAGCTTCGTTTAAGGTTATTAGCCATTCTTGGGTCCATTGATAAATGCTATCAAGGTCTTTTTGGATAGTATTGTTGACTATGTAAGGGTTTCCCATAATTTTTGTATCATCTGCAAACAGTGATATTTGTGACTGTACACATAGCGTTAAGTCGGTTAGAAATATGCCAAAGAGGATAGGGCCGAGCACTGATCCTTGTGGTACTCCGCTGTGGACCATGTGGGGTCTAGAGTATGCTTCTCCTACCCGTACCCTGAAAGTCCTGCCCGATAAGAAGTCTCCTATCCATTTCAAAAGTTGGCCACGTATTCCATAGTGTTCTAATTTAGAAACAAGTCTTCTTAAAGGCACTCTGTCGAAGGCTTTTTCATAGTCTAAGTAGATTACATCTGATGGCTGTTGTTTGTCCCAGTTTTCTGTCCACAATTTAACACATGAGAGAAGGTTTGTCATTGTTGACCGTCCTGGTATGAAACCATGTTGCTCATCCATTATTACCCTTTCCTTTACCAAGAATTTCCTTAGTTCATCGGCTATTATTTTTTCCATTGTTTTGCATACTATACTTGTCAGGCTTATTAGACGGTAGTTGGCCGCCATCCGCTTGTTACCTTTCTTGTAGATAGGTGTTACCACTGCTTCTTTCCAATCAGGTGGAAGTGTACCTTGATCGAGGGAAAGTGTCATTATAAGAGCTAACTGTGGACTTACCACTTGGCTACATTTTTTTAGTAGAATGGCCGATTCCATCTTTAAAGGTCATTAGAGCTTTCTGTACCCGTTCCGGTGAAAATATCACATTGTCTAAACAGCCCTGGACTCTTGGAGATTTAATTAATGGGACTGGTATATCTGTTGGTTCTCTGACATATGATTGATTAAACTGCTTGGCAAATATGCTAGCTACTTTTCTGTGGTCATAAGCTATTGTGTCCGTAGTATCATCTTTCAGCGAAGGCGGTACTGAGACTTTTGACGAAAGTTGTTGACGCATGTAATTGTAAAATGGTTTAGGTCCACTATTTACAATTTTGGTTTCAAATATAATTCTTGATTTCCTTACTTCTGCGATTAGTTTGTTGTTCACTTTTCTGTACTTGTCATAGGCAGTTGAAGAGTTTTCTAGGCTATATTATCGTCGCTGTAGTTGGAAAACTAAATAACTAACAAAACCAAAATCGCGAGATAAACGCGATTTACTGTTTTTTTTTAATCAAAACTTGCGATAACTTTTTTTATAGTCAACAATTTACAGTCCATGTTTTGATATATTAAAGATGCTCATTGTATCTATTTTTAAATCGAACTATAATACATTTTGGTTCATTTGTTTGTGAAAAAATAATTAAAATGTAACTATTCATTTTTCCCTCACCAAAGATTTAAATACTTAATGCACTTATTTATTTTTGTACGTCAGTTATTTAGTTATACCTCGTCAATATTCTCCATTGAGTTTAAAATAGGTAACGATAAGTACCTTTAGTTGATTTTCCTACATCTGTGAAATCATAAATCACCTATTTATTTACTTATTTTACTATGTCAATTGTATTCATGGGTAAAGATTTAAATTAAATTTGGGTGTATTTTATGATGAAACCTATATTTTATTAATGCCACTTGAGTTTAGAAATTGTTCGAGCTATGTCGGTTACTTTGGTTCTCCTCTGCTTGCTCTCTCCATTGTTCTCTGGGTGACTGAGCTTTCTGATAAGGCCCATGGTGAGCAACTATGTTTCGGTTACATAAATTAAGTCATCACTGACTACTCACACTGGTGTTTTCAGACACACAGACTTTCGTCTTCAGACACCGTGGTATCTATGATGAAAAGATTTTGCGTAGGTTCCCGAACGCAGCCCAGCCGAGTTCTTCACGTTCATTTTAAGACCGACTCATTCAGAAGCTCTTGTGAGGTCATCAAGCACTCAGTTCTTCTTGGCTGCAACCATAACTACGATGTCATCGGCAAAATAGAAATGAGTGGGGTATTCGCCATTTGTCGATGCCTCGTCCTTTCCAGTGGAGAACTTTGAAGACATCTTCGAGTGCATTGGTGAACAACTTCTGAGATAAGTATAACATCTCCCTGTCTTACTCCACCCTGCAGGAGGATAGGTTTTGAAGTCTGGTCGTAGGTATAATTGGACGGGCGTGGTGGCTTTTTATACAAGTTTCATAAACATGGTTCAGATTAGAAGTGAAATAGGCCGATAGTTCCTAAAGAGTGGCACACTTCTGCACCATGCTTGTGGCGTTTTTCCTTCCAGTATGACGGAACTAAAAAGCTTCTGAAGGCCCAATGTGCTAGTTTTTCACCCGCCTTCAGCAGCTCGGACGTTATTCCGTCATCAACTGGTGCCATGTTGTATTTAAGTTGTAGAACCATACGAATCACGTACAGACTGACGTCCGAGATATCATCTATTAGTGGCGGGTCATTCTAGTTCTGGGGTCTCTTGCTCAGTCACGATGGGTGTAGCTGTCCTTAAAACTTCTGGATCACTTCGAGCATCTCAGGCCTCGTCGATACGATTCTGCCGTCATCTGCCTTTAACTTCATCAGCTGGTTCTGCCCAATAGACACATCTCTTGCGAAGACTTTAGAGCCTATTGGATAATAAAAGCCCCATGATACAATCAAATAGATACAGTTTATCAGCAATAAAAACTTATAGTTTAGCACACAACAAGAGCCGCCATAATCATTTCAACACGATCCCGACCAGAGAGTATAAACTCTCAATACAGTAGTGTCAGTAATGTAAACCATAGACCAATATCTGTCTATCATGGATACTACGAAATAGGATACACAGATACTAAATACTCTGATTCCAATACCCTGGCTCAAGATCAAGTTTCATTAAATTGACAAATAAATAAACTTGAGCTTGTTACAAAATTATGACAACAATTGCCTAATGTCACTACTTATTAACATTGACACTTTTGACAGCATGACGTTTACTTTACAATGACATTACTGACAAAAACAGCTGACTGAGCTAACCTATAAAACCAACATAACATAATAGGTAAATAAAGATACAATTATTTATTACACTGCACAAACATTGCCGAAATGTTTTTGAATATCAACCAACATAAAAATTAACGAAGATGCAACTAATTAATACCAAGTGTTTTACAGAAATCTACATGTTTAATTTTTGACAATGGTTTTGTTAGTATATCTGCCTTGTTATTGGTTGTAGGAACATATTGTAAAGTTAGTAAACCTTTATTAACAATGTCTTTGATAAAATGAACCTTTATATCAATATGTTTCGACCTTTTACTGTTCTCATAACTCTGTATCATCTTTATAGTACTTTGATTATCTATAAACAATAAACTATTTAGGTCTTTATCACACTGCAAGTCTTTTAACACTCCATTAATAAACACCATTTCACTTACAGTTAATGCTGCTGCTACATACTCTGATTCTGCTGTTGAAAGTGCCACAGTTGACTGCTTCTTTGAACTCCAGCTGACTAGATTGCCATGATGGAATATTGCTACACCGCTGACACTTTTGCGATCCATTTTTTCACTTCCCCAATCAGAATCTGAAAAAGCTAGTAAGTTATTATTATCTTATTTTTTGTATATTAATCCTTTTTCTTTTGTCTGTTTCAGGTATCTCAGAACTCTCTTTGCAGCTTTCCATAGAGTTTGAGTTGGACAATGCATGTATCTACTCAGAAACCCTGTAGCATATGCAATGTCTGGCCTGCTGATTGTCGCCAAGTACATAAGTGACCCAATGAGTTCTCTGTAGGGAATATTGGTTAATACATTCTCCTTTTCATTTGTGTTCATTCCGACCTCCATAGGTGTACTGATGCCTTTACAATCTTGCATATTAAATTTTAATAAAATCTTCTCAATAATCTGACTCTGTTTTATTTCTATTCCTTCTTTAGACCTCGTTATTTCCATTCCTAGAAACTTGCTGATATTTCCCAGATCTTTGGCTTGAAATTCTTCTTTTAGTTTCATTATAATTGACTGTCCATTTCCAATAACTAGTATATCGTCAACAAATATTAGTATGTACACATCTCTAGCTGTGTATAGACAAAAATCATGTAGTGATTGTTTAAATCCATTTTTAGTTAAGAAATCATTTAATCTCTCATTCCAACAGCGTGGTGCTTCTTTCAAACCATACAATGCTTTTCTCAGTTTTAGTACTTTTTCTTTGTTTAAGCCATCTGGATATTTTATATAAATATCTGTCTTCAATTCACCATTTAAAAATGCAGTAGGTATATCTAGTTGTCTGATTGGTAAATCCTCTTGAACTGCTTTATTTAAGAATAATCTTACAGTAGTTATTCTCGCCACTGGTGCATAAACATTCTGTGTGGTTTCTTCTTGAAATCCTTTAGCGACTAGTCTGGCTTTTTTTGTATTATCTGGTTTAGTTCGAAATACCCACTTTGTGTCAATAGCTTTGTGTCCTCTTGGTAGCTCACACTTTTCCCAGGTGTTAAGCTTCCTGTGTGCTTCTAGTTCCTTATCTATAGCTTCTGACCATCCTTCTTGTTGAACTGCTTCATTGTAAGTTATAGGGTCATTTGATATGAGTGCATAAGCTATATTTGTCATGTCACAGTCTCTGTATTTATTTGGTAATTTTATTTCTCTTCTCTTCCGTTGATAAGGAGTCTCTTTTATTGGAATTTCGTCTTCGTCACATGTAAAATCAGATTCATCTTCCTGTTCGCTATGTTTCTTCAGTGTACAGCTGTCTGACTGTTTTCTTTCTTTTGCTTTTGTATTTTCATTTGTATGACTTCTTGAGATTTCTTTTTCTGGGCTTTCTTGAGTCTCTATTTCTTCTACTTTCTCTTCATCTTCATTGTTAATACAATAGATATTTCTTTCATTTCCTTTAAATACATAGTTTGACTCATCAAAGCGTACATCTCTTGACTCTACAATTTGATTTTCTTGTGGATCCCATAGTCTGTATCCTGATCCACAATATCCAATCATTATCATAGGTTTTGCTCTAGGTTCCAGTTTGCTTGGCTTTGGAAAAATCATGCTCCATGCTTTGGAGCCAAAAACTCTGAGCTTATCAAGTTGATACTTTCCATACCATACTCTAGCTGGTACATCTCCTTTGAGCGCTTTGGTTGGTGACCTATTTATAGTATATGCAGCGCATCTGATCGCCTCACCCCATAGATGTTTCGGTAGACCTGTCTCCAATAACATTGCTCTTACTCTATCAGCTAACGTTCTGTTCATCCGTTCACATACGGAATTTTGCTGTGGAGTATAAGCACATGTAGTTTCCTGTATTATGCCATTTTCTTCATATAATGTTTTCAACTCTCCATTTACAAATTCTCTACCTCTATCTGGGGCCTTACCATGACCTCTTATTGCGATCCATTTGCAGACCTAAACAGAATCGTTCCACTTACGTTCGACTCAGTCGTACCGTAACGTCTTATTTTGACATCTTGCCGCTCAGTTTAAGTTGCCGCCATTTTAAATCTAAAGGATTTGACGTCTACCTTTTTGATATCGAAAGGCAGGTATTACTATTATTTAATGTTTCGTTCATTCATTTGGAACTAACCTACTTCTTTTGACCTTTTTACCAATACTGAACCGCTTAGTTGTCATAATTAGCGGCCCAAGAAAAGTTACATATTTTCTCACCAAAACTGAATCGTTTTGGTACATACTACACGGGCACATGCCCAAGACTGGCGAAACCCGAGGTTTCGACCCGTGGTGACTTCGTCAGATGAACCGTAATCATCGCGGCATCCGCCACGGTCACAACTTCAACAATACGAGCCTTTTATTCTGAGAATACGAGTTGTAGCCCCGACCGTCAACGAAACCTCTCTCGCCTGGACGAGGAATCCTAAGATGTTGGACTCACACGAACAATAACAACATCGAGTTTTGGTGGGAATCCTATAGTGAGACGTTAGTTTTGTATTTTTTCACAAACTTGTGTTTCTTCAAATGTTAATGTGTAGTATTGGTGGCATAGTAATCAATTAGTGTTCGTTAACGTACATGAGTGTGGGCAAATGATATAAACCCAAAAAGCGTGTCACTTTTTCCAAATCTCCCAAGAAGTTTCAGTAAAGCATCCACTACTTTACTGAATCGTGACTTTGACCATGTAAATACTTAATATATTTATTTATATCTAAACACTTAATGATTAATATTCCACCAATATTGCACATTAACACTCGAAGAAACACAAGTTTGAGAAAATAATACAAAACCAAAAACATCTCACTATCGGATTCCCGCCAAAACTCATGTACCCACCTAGGTACCTACTTTATAGCTTACAGCTCCACCACGGAGAGTTTTATCGCAAATGAGTGAGCGAGGAATGAACGTCAACCTTACGTAGACGGAAAGAGCTACAGACGATTGGTATCGGTAGTCTCTTTCCCACATTAAGGAGAAGACCATGAGAAGACTATTCATCTGTTACTCGTGACGGAAAAGGACAGCTAGTCTATATTTTGCATCTTGCTATAAGTAGGTAGTATCCAGCAGTCTGTGGCTCTGCTTTCGATACAGATAAAAAAAAATTATTTTAGCTATTCACGGTTTGTGCCATAGACGAAGTATCAATAGACTTGACAAAAGCGTATACCCGAAAGGGACACCTATGGTGCAATAAAATTGATAAATCGGATAAATTTAATACACGTTATTTAGGTGTAGCTCCAATCATTCGTGCGACATTCTAAAAGCCAAGATCGCTGGGTATCCCTATAAATCGGAGAAATATAATACACGTTATTTAGGTGGTGCTCCAATCATTCGTGCGACATTCTACAATGTCAAGATTAGTTTGCTTCTGCAGCACAGCAATAAATTAGTGCATACGCTGACAAAAATAAAACATCATCGTACTATCCTACTTACTCCTTTGTCTATTTGTATTCAATTGTCTCTTTTCTTCCCCGGATCTTGAGTTATATATCATATCTGTTGGATGAATAGTCTGAGGTTTGTGCATTTAGCCATAGATAATATTGTTCATTAATTCTAAGCTAAGCTATGCCAATCAGGGACATATTCATGGTATTTTCAAACCCCCCGATAATGGTAATTGATACATTGCTAAATACCGATATTTTCTTAGTACCTATTTTGGGAATTATAATACTGAACACGTGTGTAATCACATGGTACAGGTAAATAGGTACGCGCAAGCCACATTCTTCTCGTGATCGTCGGCGTGGAAACAATTTTCAAATGAAGAACTATTTCTGCTGTGTAAAAAAATGATGAATAAAGCCTCAATTGCAGCTTGAACATGGAAAGCTCAAACACGCGCACAGACAAGTAGGTACGCGCAAGCTGGGCTTGCACATGCAAAATTTAAAGAAAGTCGAAAAGTGTACAAGCCTCGTTTGTCGTTTGACGGCTCGTTTGGCGTAGTGGCTGAGCAATCGGACTGCTGCGCTAGGGGTTGCGGGTTCGATTCCTGCCTGGGACAAATATTGGTGCGATCCACAAATATTAGTTTCTGGTCTGGGTGTGATGTGTATGTGAAATTATATGTCTGTAAGCGGTACCCACGATACAGGAGCAATCCTAGTGTGGGGCTACGTTTTTATAAAAAAAAAAAAAAAAAAAAAAAAAAAAAAAAGCCAAGCAAGCAGGTTTGCGCGTCATTCCGTTTTACCAACCACACACACACAGATCCCACAGTGTACGTGTACAAGCCGGCTTTTGCATGCAAAACTGTGGTGAAGCTTGTGCGTGTGGTTGGCCGTTGGCCGATGTGTATTTTAACCGATATTTGATATCGATACCTAGGTACCTCAAAAATATCAGTATTTCAGTGCCCGTTTTCGATCTCAATACGGTTATCTTTAAAATTAGGTGATGGTACGAAATTAGTCGATCCCATTTAGGAACCTAAACTGGATAGAACCTAAAGAAAATCGTTTGCTATAAGGTGGGAGTAGGCCCCCTGTTCTTATTCTTATTACATTACTACCAATGCTCTTCATTCTTTTGATGTATTTAATGATGTAACCCTTAGCTTCATCCTTTGATTTTAATAGATAAACTTCCATAAAATGTGAATGGTCATCTATAATCGTTAGATAGTATTTTTCTCCATCTGTTGTTGGAGGTGTTATTGGTCCTCCAATCTATATAATCTATATATATAAAAGCCAAAACTGACTGACTGATGTGAGAAACACAAAACAGGAGCGCGAAATAAAAATACGTGTGCTCGGGAAATTGTATAATTTTGAAGTCCATCTGTCATATCTGTACATTCTTAATACAAACATAACATTTTCTTTTATAAAATAAATACCTAAAAAGATCCCAATCCAACACACCCCCTTAATTTATACAAGAAAATGTACTAAAAATAAAATAAAAACATACCTCGAAAACAAATTTCAGCCCCGTTAATCTAAAACTAACTTTGATGCACACACGTAGTGAGCCTGCTTCGGCAGGGACTTCGTTAGCACATCCGCCAACACATTGTTTGTTGAAACATATTTCAACACTATGTTCTTATTACATTTCAGCACATTACATAATATAAAATACCATCTTATATCAATGTGTTTTCATTAAGAATGGAAAACGGGATCTTTCCCTAAAGAAATTGCACTCTGATTATCTGCATATAACTAAAATCTTTGCATACCTGAGTACCTCGATTTCAGTGAACAAACTAAGTATGCAGATAGACCGCCTCTTTCATCACTTGCGAAAATCTTACCTACTCTGCCTCGCATCAGTAGAATTCATCACACATTTCCATTTTTACTTCTCCATGATATGCATTCTCTGTTAAACATACCCAGAATATGAGCACCTATCCAATATATCGCAACAGACGTTTTACTGCTTTCCATCAAGTTATTTGGAGTACTCGCGAACTGTACCAGCCTGAATACCGAACTGACTATCTGGGCCCCGTGGCTAAATAAAGAAGGCATCCTATCAACTGACGATATGGTCACTCTGCTTCGTCCTTTTCACATTTCTCTCCATTTTCACCTCTGTCCGATCTCGCATTGGAATGGAAACATATTCTTTGCAATCTCCCATGTCAACTTATTTTAACAAATCGTTGACGCAATTTTGTTGTGACAATGTAATGACATTTCCCATTTTGACAATGTCAATACCCAAACCGTAACTTGGTAGTTCAAAGATTTTCAACTCAAACTCTTTGATCAATAATTCTCGTTTGAGTTTTCGATACTTCCTCTTTGACTGCACACAACCAAAATAAATAATCAACGTATAGATCACAACGAGAATCGTCGCACCATGTTCATCCATCAACACAGTTCTATAAACACATAGTCATGATTCATTTACAGTAGGTTTCTACTTCATTTTCCCAGCTTTTAGTCCAACAATATGTTCCATTGACGTCCAGCTTGTTCCAAACCATTGTAAAGATTTTCTCAATCGACAAACATCAGCTCTTGATTCAAGATGCATCTTTCAACATCTTGGTTATTTCTGTAATCTTTTTCATTTCTAGGTAGGATATTCGACAAATACACCTTCTACACTCCAAATGGCAAACTTCCTCTTTGTTCCTTATCCAATTCATTTACTTTGGAAACTTCTAAAAGTAGTGTAGCTATACTGGTTTTCCGAACCACTTCTCATACGGGATCGTCCACCAAATTTTCCATACCTCTTCTCGTACGGATCTGCCCTCCAAGAGTACGTATTTGACAGACATCAGTTTCTCATATGGCACACTGTCACTACAGCATCAGCCCACAAACCAGGTCGTACGTGACCTGTCTGTCCTCCAATAGTACTCAACGGGCATCGGTTTTTCACGAGGCACGCCGTCTCTGCAGCATCTCCCCAAAAACCTGGACGACCTGGACGATATCAGCCATTAATACACCTTGCCATTTCTTCAAGCGCCTTCATCCTCTCTGCAACTCCATTTTCTTCGGATGTAACCGGAGTTCGAGGACCTGTCAGCCAATATCCCTTCCTTCTTAAAGAATACATTGAAGTCTTTCAATGTCTTTATCGAAATCACTCGATATATTCCCTCATTCTTTAAGAACTCAATGAAAGCCTAGTTACAATATTCACCTGCGTTATCTAGGTGGTAAATATTTTATCTTCTTGCCAATTCTAAAATCTTTCCAGTAAAAATAACAAAATACACATACAAAATAAGTTATTTACCAAAATAAAACATACATCAATTTTGTAAATAACTATAAACCTTTACGTCTCCTAACACTACGATTTGCATGGGACCCTAACTTCGTCGGAATTAACGATTCTTAAAATCATATCGCACGGCCTACAAGTCCTAAATAAATGGCAACGTAACACGTTCACTTTCTCTTTCACACAAATATCGCATTCGTGTATCATATCCACAGTTGTCTACTTCGACCCTGTGTATTCCGCAATAAAAAGATAAACACTAATGAGTGCTACGTCCACGCTTTGTACTATTCAAGAAAACCGACACACAGTTTTCTCCGAGACAACCGATACACACACACAGTTATCCCGTTAATATAGTACAAGTTCCCCACACAATCTGCGACAAATTAACTTCACCACTAGAAGAAATTTACTTCGCAAATCGGAACAAATAACGTGCCTTACAACAAGTCTACTCATATGCTACATCCACGCTTTGTACTATTCAAGAAATCTGACACACACATTTTTCCCAAAGATAACCAATACACACACAGTTATCTCCTTAATAGTACAAGTTCCCAAAACAATCTGCGAAAAACTGAACTCACCACTAAAATCAAGTTACTTCGCAAATCGGAACAACTTAATAACGTGCCTTACAATGAGTAAACTCCTATCTTTATATGCAGACAATGTGACCACCCTTACCTTGCCCATTTGTAGTGAAATTTGATTTACCATTTATAGGCATCACGCCATTTACAAATTTACTCGTATCATTATATAAGTGTGACTTACATCCACTATCTATAATCCAGTTTTCCATTCGACCATGAACAGCGCTACATTCATCTGAAACACAGTTAAAATTTACAAAACCAGTATTAAAAAAACAGTCGTAATGTAACATCACCACCACACTTATTTGACACACAAGTTGTAGGTTTGTCCGTGCTTTTCTTCTTCTTCTCCGACTATCCCTTTACAATCGTGGCCGTTTCTGTCTTCGACGGACCTCTCGAGCAAGTTTTCAATATTCAACGCCTCCGATTCTTTGCTACTACAGAACCACGAGACATGCTCTTCGACGTCATCGTCATCCTCAGACTTCGTTATAGTTAACAGCTCTGCTCTCCGAGACGTAAATCGACTTCAACTCGCCCCATACTTCCTTTGAGATTGCGCACCCTCTTACGTGTCGCAACTCACTAGCATTCGATAATATCGCACCCTGCGTCTTCCAGGAGTGCGATATGGAGTCTGCTGTTGATCATTGTGACATTGGCATCCACAAAATTTCAGGCTCCGAATCAACTGCGCGGGTACTATACCTGTCACAATCTCCTATGCACCGCTCTTCACTGTGAGAGCCTCTGCATCAGTGACCTTGCTTAATGTCTTAGCCGCTCCGCATGAACGACCCGACTATAGAACCCGACACTCATAGGGTATTTTTCTTGAACTAATCGATTCTTACATTACCCGTGCCCTCTTGCTGATTCTATCGTTCTCCGTATTCTTATTAATCGTGTCCTGGGCCCATAACCATTGTGAGAAACACAAAACAGGAGCGCGAAATAAAAATACGTGTGCTCGGGAAATTGTATAATTTTGAAGTCCATCTGTCATATCTGTACATTCTTAATACAAACATAACATTTTCTTTTATAAAATAAATACCTAAAAAGATCCCAATCCAACAACTGATTGACTGACTGACTGACTGATCGATCAACGCACAGCCGAAACCGCTGGGTCTAGAACCATGAAATTTTGCACAAATATTCCTTATGTGACGTAGGCGAGCAATAAGAAAGGATTTTTGAAAATTCAACCCGTAAAGGGGTGAAAAGGGGTTACAAAGTTTGTATGGAGCAACGTGTTTTCTTAGTCCGATCAACTTCAAACTTGGCATTTATATTCTTTAAAAGATTTAATTAAACACGTGTTTCATCGTTTTTGAATATTCAACCCCTAAATTGAGAATAAGGGGTAAACATATTTTCATCCGATTTAGTTCATAATTTAAATTTGGCTCAATTATGCCATAAGTGACATAGGAGTGCACTTCAATATGATTTTTAAATTCAACCCCTAAAGGGGTGAAAAGGGGTTGTAATGTCTGTGTGTCACAACGTGTTTTCTTTGTCTAATCTGCTTCAAACTTGGCTTTTACATTATTTAAAAGATTTATTTAAATATTTCATAGTTTTTTAATATTCAACCCCTAAAATAATAAAGAGGGGTTGCAAAATATTTTTCATCAGATTTTGTTCGAAACTGAAATTTTGCACAAATATTCCTTAAAAGACGTAGGTGTGCACTAAGTTTCTTTTTTTTTTTTATTCAACCCCTAAGTGGGTGAAAAGGGGTTTCAAAGTTTGGATGGAACAACGTGTTTTATCGGTTTGATCAACTACAAACTTGGCATCTATATTATTTAAAGATTTTAAACACGTGTTTTATCTGGTTTTAATAATGAACTCTTAAATTGTAGGTAGAAAGTGGTAGATTTTGTAGAAAATGATTAATTTAAGGTAGGAAATGGTAGTTTTTAGTAGGAAATGGTAGATTATTGGTAATAATGGTAGATTTTTGGTAATAGTGGTAGATTTTGGAAGGAATTGTAGCTTTTGGTAGATAATAGTGAATTTGGAATTAAAATGGTAGATTTTGGTTAAAATGCTAATTTGGTAGAAATGATAAATTTGGTAGCTTTTGATGAAAACGGTAAATTTTGGAAAAAAGGAAGCTTTGGTTAAAAATGGTAGATTCTGGTTGGAAATGGTAAATTTTGTATGAAATGTTAGATTTTGGTATAAAATGCTAGATTTTTATATAAGACAGTAATTTTGATAGAAGATGGTGGATGTCGTACGAGCATGTTGGATATCGCATATCGGATGTCGATGTCGAACACGAGGTCATGGTCTATTTTTAGTTAAGTATTTGGAATTATGGTAAAATATATAGTCCGCGCGGACGAAGTCGCGGGCAACAGCTAGTATCACAATATATTAACTGTCCTATTTTGCTTGTCCGTGGTGTTGGAGTTGGACTAAATGAACAACGAACTCCTTTCGCTTCCATACAAATTGAGCATCTTTCTTTCGATAACGGTAATCCAAGTATTTTCATTCCTGCATAGTTCAAATGTCCCATTCTTCGATGCCACAGATTCATGTCTGCATCTTTTGAGATTAGTGCATTTTCTTTATTTAATTTCAGCTTCAATATATATAACTTTCCTGTGCTTTGGCTCTCTATTCTTACCTTTTGTTTAGTTATTATTGAGCGTTTACCTTCAAATGTTACTTTCATACCATTTTCATTTAACTTTAACACTGATATAAGATTGTGTGACAAATTTGACACCAAAAGACACTCTTTGATAGTGATCTTCACTCCTTCTTTAGATATTCCAACTAAAGTTCCTTTCTTTTTGGCTGATAACATACTTCCATTTGCTACTTGTATTTTTATTTCTGTTATTTCTTCTATGTTTGTCACATGTGTTTTGTATTTTTCATTTACCATATGGTATGACGCTCCGGAATCTATGATGAACTCAATTTCATCATCGGAATCTTTAGCTGACATAGCATGTGAAGCAATGAATGACACGGTTTCATCTCTCACTTTTTCTTCTCCAATGTTTGCATTCCCACTCGCCCTTCTGTAATGGTTAGTACCACCTCTATTGCCTCTACCTCGTCTATTGGTTTGACCTCTTTGGAATCGATACTGAGTCGCTTTCTTTGGGCAATTACGAGCAAAATGATTGGGCTCACCGCAGTTATAGCATTTCAGTGAACTGCTTTGAAATACATACTCTTTGTGTGACGGTTGTCCTTGTTTAAGGTTTCTTTCTTTCAATTCTGCATCTAACATCTTGCTTTTTATAAAATCGATTGTTAGTTCAATGTTAGACATTTCAAGTGCTGTTATAATCGGCTGGTATGCTTCTTCCAAACTTATTAGGAGCTGACAAACCTTGTCTTTTTCTTCCATTTTAACCCCATTAGATTCAATTTCTCGTACCAACTTGTCAAATTTATTGAAATGTTCTTCTAAACTGTCCTTCTTTGCACATTTAAGATTTATTAACTGTCTCTTTAGGTATAAGCTTGATAACGTACTTTTCCACTCAAATATACTCCGCAAGTTAGCCACCATTTCATAAGCTGTGTTTGCATTTCTTACGTATTCCAGGTGTTCATCTGGTAACGACTGTATGATTAAATTTCGTGCTTTTGCATCTCTTCTTTCAGCATCCTTGTCTTTCAGATCTATTTTTGCTGTAATCGCATCTCGGCACCCTTTTTCATCGAGCGCAATCTCTACGCGAAGTAGCCAGTTTGCAAAGTTTCCACTTTGTAGATGTGGAATGTTTACTAATTGAGCTGCCATTCTTCTTATTTTTTCCACCTTCTATTGCTTTATAGATTTGCTGAAATTAAAATCCCCACGTGTCCTCGTCGAACTTTTCTTTGTAGCCGACGGTATTTTCTATAATATCACTATTGTTACTTTTATTGCTAACTGTGTCATCTGACTTACGATGGGCGCTGGGCCCATAACCTATTGGATAATAAAAGCCCCATGATACAATCAAATAGATACAGTTTATTAGCAATAAAAACTTATAGTTTAGCACACAACAAGAGCCGCCATAATCATTTCAACACGATCCCGACCAGAGAGTATAAACTCTCAATACAGTAGTGTCAGTAATGTAAACCATAGACCAATATCTGTCTATCATGGATACTACGAAATAGGATACACAGATACTAAATACTCTGATTCCAATAGAGCCTCTGTTTTTCTGTATCGCCTCTAATCTGTACTTCATTGGCGTAGGTCGTCGCAATTCAGAGACTTAAAGATTTGTCTAGCGTTTGATGTACAGGAGCATCGGCATAAATAACTGCAGAACCATATCGCGTCTATCCGCAGTATCCGCCATGAGATCCAGGGTGTGTGTGATCTGAGAGCTTTTTGGGTATTGTTGTACGAAGGGCTTTAAAGAACTTAGACCCAATTCGTGATAGCTTCCTCGAATCTAGAAGAGTGCATAGTGGAGCTCGAAACGATCAGCTCGAGCTGAAAGTTATCGGGGCTTTAAACTTGAATTTGTGCTGGTCGGAGTAGAGACTCCATCAATCGAGTTCTTTCTAGCTTCAAATTAAGATTCGATGTGTCTTTGATCATGTCGTGATCGCTTTCGCGGTTTTCACCGAATTGATCACCCACACATCATTGAATGTGTACTTGAATACTTACTACCTACGCAAGCTTATTAAATTACTGTACTATAGATAACTCATAAAATAATCAAAATAAAAAATTGTGGAACACAATAAAAAAAAGGTAGGTAAGCTATTGAATAAAATTTATTCAATAGCTGACCTACCTTTTTTTTATATCTTTTAAATAATAAAAATGCCATGTTTGAAGCTGATCAGACAAAGAAAACACGTTGTTACACACAATCTTTACAACCCCTTTTCACCCCCTTAGGGGTTGAGTTTTCAAAAATCTTATTACGCACCTACGTCACTTATGGAATAAATGTGCAAAATTTTAATTATAAGCAAAATCTGATGAAAATATTTTGCAACCCCTTTTTTATCACCTTAGGGGTTGAATATAAGAAAACAATGAAACACTTGTTTAACTAAATCTTTTAAAGAATATAAATGCCAAGTTTGTATTGTTAATGTGACCACGATGGCTATATTGCTGTGAATTAATAAAATACTTGACACTGGCTATAATGCACAAACCGTGCGAAGCCATAACTTAAAAAAAACAGTCCGGCAGTACTTACCTACTTTAGGGACTCCGGACTGACCAAAGAGAATACAAACGGTACGCTAGGACTGACTTGACTAGGCTCCCGACTCCCGTGGTGAATTACCTATTGCATACGTATGCATAATCCTCCTCACGCACGAAGGTGAGGGGAGGCCTTTGCCCAGCTGTGGGACAGTTACAGGCTGAATAATAATTATTATTTTAAGTACCTACACAGTCATTCTATTAATGTTTGTGTCAAACAAAAATCCTTAAGTTATTGTTTATGTTACTAAATTACTAATAGACTGTATCATATTCGTTTCAGTGTGCCTTCATGTGAGTTGTCTGCCCGGCATACCTATAGGACACCTCCCACGCACGACCCACGCTCGGCAGTCGGCAGTCCATCTTCGTACACGACTGGCGGAGTTACGGCGGTCTCTAACCACAGAAGCCACATTACCTACCACAGTTGAGGTTACAGTCTTTCCCAAAATAATTACTGAGCAGAAAGTTGCGTCCTTCGTCACTGTCGCCAGACAATTTTGATCGGCTCATTCATTTGGCAATTATTATTCGCAATAGGCTGTCTGTCCTCGTACAATGACACTTGAAACATAAAAACAGTTGAGTATATACAAGTTAGAATAACTTCAGTTCTCAGTGGTTGAAAAGTAAAATATTCAATAGGTTTAATAGCTACCTACCCAGCAAAACCCAAATGGTTAGAACACACTGGAGACATAATGCCAAAGTGCGATAGGCGTGAATATGAATAATTGTAACCGCACAAGATTTAAGTCAACATTGAAAAACTCGCATCACACAGAAAACACTACATGAATGCGATGTATGTGGTATCAAATGTATACAACTACATAATTTAAAACAACATATGAAAACTCACTCACACTTGAGAGAAACCATATAAGTGCAGTAAAGATTATTTATCAAAACATATTGTGATCACACACATGGGAGAGAAACCATATAAATTTAGTAGGTGTGGTTATAAATGTATGCAGTAATCTGAAGGTACATGAAATAACCCACATTGGAGAGAAGCCTTATGAATGCAATATGTGTGATTATAAAACTACAACGCCGGGTCATTTCACCGAGCATAAAACAACTCATACTGGAGAGAAGCCTTATGAATGCAATATATGTGGTTATAAAACTACATCGCTGGGTTATTTGAAGAGACATAATAGAAAACATACTGGAGAGAAATCTTATGAATGCAATATGTGTGATTATAAAACTACAAGGCTGAGTGATTTGAAGATACATAATAGAACTCATACTGGAGAGAAGCCTTATGAATGTGATGTGTGTGATTATAAAACTACAAGGCTGAGTGATTTGAAGATACATAATAGAACTCATACTGGAGAGAAACCTTATGAATGTGATGTGTGTGGATATAAATTTTCAAGATCAGGTACTTTGAAGCTGCATAAAAGGAGACACACCGGAGAGAAACCATATGAATGTAGTATGTGTGATTTTAAATGTGTAAATTTGAGTGGATTGAAGCAACATAACAGAGTTCACACTGGAGAAAAGCCTTATGAATGTAATTTGTGTGAATTTAAATGTGGAGATAAAAGTATTTTAAGAAGACATACACAGTTACACACAGGAGAAAAACCATATAGGTGCAGTATGTGTGATTATACATGTGCAGATAAATGTTATCTACGAAATCATATTATGATGACACACACGGGAGAGAAACCTTATGAATGTGATGTGTGTGGATATAAAATTACACACCGGAGTTATTTGAAGATACATATTAGAACTCATACTGGGGAGAAACCTTATGAATGTGATGTGTGTGCATATAAAACTACACAGCGGGGTCATTTGAAGAGACATAAAAGAATACACACTGGAGAGAAACCAAATGAAAATATCACATGAATAGAGTACATGGAAAAGCCCCAATTTATTTCAAAGGAGCGTGAAATGTATGGGCTAAAACTTAAAAATTACTATTTAGGAAGCATCCCACACACACACACACACACACTATTGGTTGGGACATACAAAGGGCGATGTGGCTAGGGAATATAGAGTTAAAATGCCATGAATGGTTGATATATTTTATAAATGATTATAAACCAATTTTAATCAAATTTGCACACCGTGTGCCGCTTGGTCTAACTTGAAAGAGGATAGCTTACATCTCAATTTATAGTCGCAATAACGAACACCTTAGCCACAGCAATGCATGGCCGGGTCTGCTAGTTATTATACAAGGTGTATCGGCAAGGTGTAGTAATATTGAAATGTGGGTATGTGTACCTGGTGATGAATCATTTGCCAGGGTACTAAAACCTGAAATCGATAATCGATTTTTTCACTAAAATTCACAAAATAACTAAATATTACAACCCTAACATGATACGGATGACGTCACGTTACGCGGGTCACTGGCATTGAATTATTTTTGTCGCAAATAGACCGCGGTGCACCGCGGTCTTTGAATTTTGCCGACAATATTTTCTGGCATTGAATTATTTCTGCCGCAAAGAGACCGCGGTGCACCGCGCGGTCTTTGAATTTGCCGACAATATTTTAGGGTTCAGTATTGTTACAAAGTTGAAAGCCTCTAAAATTCATTTCAGATACTTACCGCCTTAGAATAGAATTTTGGTATGTACATTACACGGACCAGATATCAATCAGCCGCCAAGGAATACTTTTGTCCGGTTGCATCTGTCCGGGTCGGTACAAATCGGTAAAAATCATTATTTAAAAAACAAACGGAACCCTAAGTACTTTTATGAATTTGTCTTGACGGATTTGACGTTCACTGACATTGCCCAGCTGATAACTAGGGTTGAACGATGGTTAGTTTTGCAGTAAACTTTGACGTGTCTTAATTCATTACCCTACCTACTTACAGATTTATAGTACCTCCAGACTACTTCGAAATAAGTATGTGTATGCATAGTTTCAGTATTACTACACCTTGCTGTTACACCTTGTATATAATAGAATTTTGTACCAGTCAACCTAAATAAACTGATGCAGTAGGACTGGTTTAGATATATTGCTTCTAATAAAACGGCTACGTGGAATTGTATATTTTATTAGTAAATTGGCCATTGCTTATTATTTTGTACCATTGTTTCAATCGCTATCACTTTCTTCTGTGCTAGACACCTTCGGCCGTTTCGCTCTGGACGCGGGGGTTGCCCTCGCGCCTCCCCCCTCTCCCCCCCTCTCCCGTATATGCCACCCCCCTCTTCCTCACGCGACGCACGTGTAAATGGACACCCCTGATATGTTCTTGCGGTAAGGAACTTCTTGCCACAACTGACACATTTGTGATGACAGATGCCGATGTGAGCCTGAAACGAATTGATGTTTGTTGGTAAAATTTCAATTATTTAGATTGTGAAGGAGATGTAAATTTAAAATTGAATTACATTCATTTTATACATTACTAGCTGACCCGACAGACGGTGTCCTGTCATTGTCTTTATGTGAAAAGCTTCCTCTCCTTCTTTCTCTCTCCCTATATATCCATCTCTTTCCCTCTCCCTCTGTCTCTCTCCCTGCCCCAGCTGTTAAAATGAGTGACAGCTGTCAACTGTACAAATCGATTTTATCAGTTATATTTTACCCAGTTTCAAAATTATTCCCGTGGTAACGGGATAAATAGTAACCTATATCCTTCTCCTGGTTCTCAGCTACCTTCGTACCAATTTTCAGCCTAATCGGTTCAACCGTTCTTGAGTTATAAAAAGTATAACTAACACGACTTTCTTTTATCAATATAGATTAGTATTCATAATGTGTAAGCATAAACATTGCCTCTAGGGATGTTGAGCATTTAGTTGATTTCATTGAGTAAAATTAAAAATGCATCTTTTTCTGTCAACGTTACAAAATGTAACTGTGGGTAGAGTAGTGTGGTACTGTAGTACTCCTACAAAAGGGCAAGCACGAAAATTTTAATAGTTCGTATCGTTAACGTATCGATCAAGGTAACCGTTCGCGTGCGCGTCTCGCCGATATTGCAAGGCGCTGATCAAATCTGAAACACGTATCGAAAACTTTCTCGGTAGAGGTTCGTACTCGCCGTCTCGCCCTACTGAGCCATGGAAATTTTATACATTATTTGTACTGAGCAACCACCCCATCGATGTACTTCCCAAAAGAATCGAGTACTGCGATAAATGTTTACTTATGGAAAGTAAGTTTATTTTTATAGCAATTAAGTCTATTTTCCGTTGCGCTTCTCACACATGCTAATCCGAGCCGAGAAGGATAGCTACAGTAGGGTTGTTTGTCCTTGTCGTTTCATCTTGTCAGGCTTCAAAAATGTTGTTGATTCAAATTTTGGATTAAAAAAAAATCAAAACGGGTTACATATTAACTAGCTAAAAACGGGTCTAATTCGCGCACAAACAAATATTAAAATATATAATTTTGACATACCTCAACGTTTCGACCGACCGAGTTACATCGGCCGTGGTCACGAGAAGACTGAAGAATGCGGGTGTCACCGTCCGCAGCGGCAGGTGTTGTTTCCAACTACCCGCGTTTGGTCTTGCATAATATAATATAAATATAATTATGTCGAGGTATGTCAAAATTATATATTTTGATATTAGTTTGTGCGCGGATTAGACCCGTTTAAATACTAATTAACAGGCTTATTTAATATTGGTATTTTTCTTGGCATGTTGGTCCTATTATAAACAAAACAATAATTAGGTATAGTATAGATACATTTTTTGTACAGGTATGTATAAATTTAAGAAAATAATGCGATGTCAGTATTAGAACCCCCGTGGCGCCTGACTGACTCTAACACTTTTCGCGCAAAAAGACCAATAACTAAAACGAAACAAAAATCCCATTTAAAATTACCTACCCATGAATTCTAGGAAAATATCTTTTGCTATGCTGGTAGGTACTACCTCTATAAATCGAATAAATATAATTAGACGGTATTTAAGTAGGTATGTATGCCCCCAATCACTCTTCAGAGAGTCTTAATTTAGTAAAACTAATTTTATGGAGAAAAAGACCGTAAAAGGACAGTGCGATCATATATAATTTCAAGACTTGGTGAGGAGATTACATTGTAATCAATTTACACAAGTTTTTCCTACCTAAGTTTCTTTAAGTCTGGCAGTAGGTAGGTACGTACGGACTCCGGACTGACTAGGCCCCCGTGGTGAATTATTGCATATTATTATGCATAATCCTCCTCGCGCACGAAGGTGATGGGAGGCCTTTGCCCAGCAGTGGGATAGTTACAGGCTGAATAATTATTATCATTTTAAGTACCTACACAGTAGTTCTATAAATGTTTGTGTCAAACAAAAACCCATAAGTTATTGTTTGTGTTACTAATAGACTGTATCATATTCGTTTCAGTGTGCCTTCATGTGAGTTGTCTGCCCGGCATACCTATAGGACACCTCCCACGCACGACCCACGCTCGGCAGTCGGCAGTCCATCTTCGTACACGACTGGCGGAGTTACGGCGGTCTCTAGCCACAGAAGCCACATTACCTACCACAGTTGAGGTTATAGTCTTTCTCAAAATAATTACTGAGCAGAAAGTTGCGTCCTTCGTCACCGTCGCCAGACAATTTTGATCGGGTCATTCATTTGGCAATTATTATTCGCAATAGGCTGTCTGTCCTCATCTTGAAACATAAAAACAGTTGAGTATAGAAGTTAGAATAACTTCAGTTCTCAGTGGTTCAATAGGTTTAATAGCTACCTACCCAGCAAAACCCAAATGGTTAGAACACACTGGAGACATAATGCCAAAGTGCGATAGGCGTGAATATGAATAATTGTAACCTCACAAGATTTAAGTCAACATTGAAAAACTCACATCACACAGAACTAAACTACATGAATGCGATGTAGGTATGTGGTATCAAATGTATACAACTACATAATTTAAAACAACATATGAAAACTCACTCACACTGGAGGGAAACTATATAAGTGCAGTAAAGATTATCTATCAAAACATATTGTGATCACACACATGGGAGAGAAACCATATAAATTTAGTAGGTGTGGTTATAAATGTATGCAGTAATCTGAAGATACATGAAATAACCCACATTGGAGAGAAGCCTTATGATTGCAATATGTGTGATTATAAAACTACAACGCCGGGTCATTGCACCGAGCATAAAAGAACTCATACTGGAGAGAAGCCTTATGAATGCAATATGTGTGATTATAAAACTTCAAGGCAGGGCTATTTAAAGATACATAAAAGAACTCATACTGGAGAGAAGCCTTATGAATGCAATATGTGTGATTATAAAACTACAAGGCCGGGTTATTTGAAGATACATAAAAGAACTCATACTGGAGAGAAGCCTTATGAATGTGATGTGTGTGACTATAAAACTTCAAAGCGGGGTCATTTGAACGAGCATAAAAGAACTCATACTGGAGAGAAGCCTTATGAATGCAATATGTGTGATTATAAAACTACAACGCTGGGTTATTTGAAGATACATAATAGAACTCATACTGGAGAGAAACCTTATGAATGTGATGTGTGTGGATATAAATTTTCAAGATCAGGTAATTTGAAGGTGCATAAAAGGAGACACACCGGAGAGAAACCATATGAATGTAGTATGTGTGATTATAAATGTGTAAATTTCGGTGGATTGAAGCTACATAACAGAGTTCACACTGGAGAAAAGCCTTATGAATGTAGTTTGTGTGAATTTAAATGTGGAGATAAAAGTAGTTTAAGAAGACATACACTGTTACACACGGGAGAAAAACCATATAGGTGCAGTATGTGTGATTATACATGTGCAGATAAACGTTATCTATCAATACATATGATGAGACACACGGGAGGGAAACTATATAAATGCAGTATGTGTGATTATAAATTTTAATGTATACAATTTAGTAATCTGAAAGTACATGAAAGAACTCATACTGGAGAGAAGCCTTATGAATGCAATATGTGTGATTATAAAACTACAACGCCGGGTTATTTGAAGATACATAACAGAAATCATACTGGAGAGAAACCTTATGAATGTGATGTGTGTGCATATAAATGTACAAGGCCGGGTTATTTGAATATACATAAAAGAATACACACTGGACAGAAATCACATGAAAATGATTGATCACATGAATAGGGTATACATGGAAAAGCCCCAATTTATTCCAAAGGAGCGAGAAATGCAGGGGCTAAATTACTATTTACGAAGCATATAGAAAACGTGGTTGGGACATACAAAGGGCGATGTGGCTAGGGAATATAGAGTTAAAATGCCATTAATCTTATGATATCTTAATAATATAATATATAAATTACGCGACACGTTGTTTGTCCGCGATCCTAAACTACATAACCGATTTTAAACAAATTTGCACACCGTGTGCAGTTAGATCTAAATAATTGAAAGACAGGCCAGGCCAGCTTACATCTCAATTTATAGTCGCAATAACATAAATCTTAGCCACAGTAACGCATGGCCGTGTCTGCTAGTTATTATATACAGGGTGTAACAGCAAGGTGTAGTAATACTAAAACTATGCATACACATACTTATTTCGAAGTAGTCTGGAGGTACTTTAAATCTGTAAGTAGTTACGGTAATGAATTAAGACACGTCAAAGTTTTGCAATCCTTCAACCCGAGTTATCAGCTGGGCAATGTCAGTGAACTTGAGGCAAAGACTAACATGTACAGAAGTGACACAAACATAAAATTAGGTGCCGACAACGCTCGTCATGATTAGCCGAGTTAGTTAGGTAGTTAGACCGGATAGTTAACGAGCAGCCGTGCGGTCGCTGATGGTGCCGCGAGCAGTCGCCCGGCGCCGTGGGCAGTCGCCCACCGCACCGCCGCTTTGTTAGGCCGCTTGACGACTATCGCACGGGCGCCCACGGGCACGGGCGCGAGCGTTTGCGCGTTTTTCAACCGACACTGCATTTAAGTGATAGAGACCAAGTCAAAAATCGTATGACCTACTTACAACTGCCATGCCAACTGCTGCGCGGCCGACCACTGCCATGTCAGTGTGAATTGACCCTAACTTCACAATGATCGCCTTCTAGTAATTAGAAATTACAATAATAGTATGAAGGTAGTAAAATATTAGGCACTACGTAGATATAGAATATAGAATAAACGTAGATAGTCTTTGACAAAATGAACTGGTCCACGTGTTATTTGCTACCTACAAGCGGCTTTTACAAAGACAAAGTGTCGCAATTACTCAATCTGACTGGCCCATTTAAAACCTCCCCCTCCGAAATTTACCAACACCAAGGAATACGCTAGCCAATATAAAATCATGTTAGGGTTGTAATATTTAGTTATTTTGTCAATTTGAGTGAAAAAATCGATTATCGATTTAAGGTTTTAGTACCCTGGCAAATGATTCATCACCAGGTACCTACCTACACATACCCACATTTCAATATTACTACACCCTGCCGATACAGCCTGTACCATAGAATGTTGTACCTTCTTCCTCCTTCCCTGAATCCCATCACTTGGGGTCGGGTCTCCTCATGGATACCACCCCGCCGCGGGGGCGGCGAGGTGGTTATGTCAGACTCCTACTGACTAAAACCCGACGGTGTTCCTTCAGGGACGCTGAGTGCCGGGGCTACGGGAAAACGAAAGTATACCTTCCGCGGCCCCGGCGGCGTTCGTCCATAAATGTGGACCCTGTCCCGTTACAGAGTGGAGGCGGAAGTTTCCTCCACTCTGCATACTTTTGAGGGGCGCGCGGAAACACCGCGCGCGCCACCTCGAGGCATGTTACTGGGCGACAAAAACCCCCCCGGGTCTGCCGCCCTGGCCTCAGTTAGAGCGTGGAGGAAGCAACAGGGTGCTCTCTCCACGACTTGTGTTCTCCAATGTGTGGGGAGGGGGACAAACTTTCCCCTTCCCACCGTCCCTCCTCACTTTCCTGCGCCAAGTCAATCGATCTTGGGTTGTCGGTTCTGGCAATTGGGCTTTCTTGAGGTCTCGTTCTATGTTGGACCACCAGGGGGCTTACCATGACCTTTTATTGCGATCCAGTTGCGGACCTAAACAGAATCGTTCCACTCACGTTCTACTCAGTCGTACCATGACGTCTTATTTTGACATCTTGCCGCTCAGTTTAGGTTGCCGCCATTTTGAATCTAAAGGAATTGACGTCTACCTTTTTGATATCGAAAGGCAGGTATTACTATTATTTAATGTTTCGTTCATTCATTTGGAACTAACCTACTTCTTTTCACCTTTTTCCCCAATACTGAACCGCTTAATTGTCATAATTAGCGGCCCATGAAAAGTTAAATATTTTCTCACCAAAACTGAATCGTTTTGGTACCTACTACACATGCACATGCCCAAGACTGGCGAAACCCGAGGTTTCGACCCGTAGTGACTTCGTCAGATGAACCGTAATCATCGCGGCATCCGCCACGGTCACAACTTCAACAATACGCGCCTTTTATTCTGAGAATACGAGTTGTAGCCCCGACCGTCAACGAAACCTCTCTCGCCTGGACGAGGAATCCTAAGATGTTGGACTCACACGAACAATAACAACATCGAGTTTTGGCGGGAATCCGATAGTGAGACGTCGTTGGTTTTGAATTTTTTTCACAAAATTGTGTTTCTTCAAATGTTACTGTGAACCTAATATTCGTAGCATATTAATCATTTAGTGTTCGTTAACGTGCACAAGTGTGGGCAAATGATATAAACCCAAAAAGCGTGTCACTTCGCATTTTTCCAAATCTCCCAAGAAGTTTCAGTAAAGCATCCACTACTTTATTGAATCGTGACTTTGACCATGTATATTACTTAATATATTTATTTATATCTAAACACTTAATGATTAATATTCCACCAATATTGCACATTAACACTCGAAGAAACATAAGTTTGAGAAAATAATACAAAACCAAAAACATCTCACTATCGGATTCCCGCCAAAACTCATGTACCTACCTAGGTAGGTACCTACCTACCTACTTTAGAGCTTACAGCTCCACCACGGAGAATTTTATCGCAAATGAGTGAGCGAGGAATGAACGTCAACCTTACGTAGATGGAAAGAGCTATAGACGATTGGTATCGGTAGTCTCTTTCCCACAATAAGGAGAAGACCATGACGACGCTTGAAAGGCAAAACTTCCTAAGCGACAGAAATATATCGATTTCAGGTTTTAGTACCCTGGCAAATGATTCATCACCAGGTACACATACCCACATTTCAATATTACTACACCTTGCCGATACACCCTGCATAAAAGCAAGAACTGACTGACTGACTGACGATCAACGCACAGCCGAAACCACTGGGTCTAGAATCTTAAAATTTTGCAAAAATATTCCTTATGTGACGTAAGCGAGCAATAAGAAAGGATTTTTGAAAATTCTACCTCTAAGGGGGTGAAAAGGGTTTGCTAAGTTTGTATGGAGCAACGTGTTTTCTGGATTTGATCAACTTCAAACTTGGTATTTATATTCTTTAAAGTATTTAATTGAATATATGTTTCATAGTTTTTAAATATTCAACCCTTAAAGGGGTAAAAAGGGGTTGCAAAATATTTTTCATCAGATTTAGTTCGACATTGAAATTGTACACAAATATTTCTTAAGTGACGTAAGTGTGCACTAAGAAAGGATTTTTAAAAATTCAACCCCTAAGGGGGTGAAAAGGGGTTGCAAAGTTTGTATGGAGCAACATGTTTTCTTGGTCTGATCAACTTCAAACATGGCAGTTATATTCTTTAAAAGCTTTATTTAAATAATTTCATGTTTTTTTATTCAACCCCTAAAATGATAAACAATGAAGTAGAAATATATGTAGTTTTAATCCCGCCAAAATTATTAAGCGTATTTTGGCGGGATTAAAACTACATATATTTCTACTTCATTGTTTTGAATATGGATTTCCGCAAAGTAACGCCTGATTCTATCAACTACCCTAAAATGATAAAGAGGGGTTGCAAAATATTTTTCATCAAATTTTGTTCGATACTGAAATTTTGCACAAATATTCCTTATGTGACGAAGGCGAGCCATAAGAAAGGATTTTTGAAAATTCAACCACTAAAGGGGTGAAAAGGGGTTAAAAAGTTTGTATGGAGCAAAGTGTTTTCTTGGTCCGATCAACTTCAAACTTGGCGTTATTCTTTAAAACATTTAGTTAAACACGTGTTTCATTGTTTTCTAATATTCAACCCCAAGGGGGGTGAAAAGGGGTTGTAAAGATGGTGTGTAACAGCGTGTTTTCTTTGTCTGATCAAATTCAATCATGGCATTTATATTATTTAAAAGATTGAATTAAACACGTGTTTTATCGTTTCTTAATATTCAAACCCTAAAATTTGGGTAGCAAATGGTAGGAATTTTGGAAGGAATGGTAGCTTTGGTAGAAAATAGTAGATTTAGAATTAAAATTATAGATACTCTTTATAATTGTAGATTTTGGTATAAATGATAGTTTTTGGTAGAAAATGGTAGCCTTTGGTAGAAAATAGATTTTGAATTAAAATGGTAGATTATGTTTAAAAATTTAGATTTCTGTTGAAAATAGTTGATTTAGAAATAAAATGGTAGATTTTGGTTAAAATTGTAGATTTTTCTAGAAAATGGTCAATTTTGATAGTAAAAATGGTAGCTTTTGATAGAACATGTTAGATCCTGGTAGAAAATTGTACGTTTTGGTACAAAATGGTAATTTTGATGGAAAATGGTGGATATCGTATGCATTTGATGTCGGATATCGGATGTTGATTTCGAACTCGAGGTCATGGTCTATTTTTAGTTATTTGGAATTTGGTAAAAAATATAGTCAGCGCGAACGAAGTCGCGGGCAACAGCTAGTCAAGATATATATCCGATATAATATCCAATGGTTTTTTTGTGATATACATCAATACAAAAAATGGTTTGAAATTTTTATATTATTAAGTAATATTTGGCAGTTTGCTATGTACTCTACTTCCCAAATGTAGATGGCGTTGGAGTAGAGTTAAAATATACTCCCCAATAGTAAGTTTTCATGCTTAATATCAACACTGAATAGCAGCATCTCACCGGCGATTGATAGTTCCATCGGCATCAATGGCGATTGTCTCGCCAGTGGACTATATAAAAAAATTCACCACGAAAAAAATAGCTTTCGTGTGTTTATTCAAAGTAGGTACCTACTTGATTTTACTAGATGGTCTATTAGGTGATTTTTCCTGATTCATAAGATTTTGTCTTTTAAGTTGATTTTTCTGCTTTTAAATATATATTTAAACCAGTAAAACAATAAAACATTGTAATTTTATGTTTTAAGTAACATTGATGCTTCTAAAACACATGCAAATAGTATAAATACATAATACAATAAAATAATAATATGGCTTTCACACAAATTGTATATATTATATTATATCCAATTTTTGATATAATATATCGGATATAAAATATATCATAAATATCCGATATTTTGATATTTATTATAAATATCGGTTATTTTCGAACCCTGCTTACACTAGAGTATTCACTTTAATCAACCGCTATGCAATAATTTCACTGGCTTCTCTAATCAATCACTTCAATAACTTAAGACACTCCACCGAACACGTAATGCACATTAGGGTGGAGCGATTTTATTTTTTTGAGAAATCTGAAATGCCTGGGTATGGAATAGTTGCTATGGAAATAGCCATTACGGAATAAAATAATTAAAAAATAATTACAGTATTGTAATTACTGCCCCAAGGGGGTCAAAGTTTCAAAATTATTGCAAAAACATGGAGTGCGTTAAACTGACCTAAAAAAATATAAGTGTGGATATTTCTAACTTTTATTAATTATAAGTAGTATTTAGATAACATTGTGACAATATATGCGATAAATTAGGACGAAATCATTAAAACAAGGTGTCAAAATAATTATCACAAAAACGACAAATTACAAAAAAATACTCACTATTTATTCAGCGTTTATATTTTATTGTTATTGAATTTGGGCATAATTTTGAGAGATTTCAGACAGTTTTTATAAGTTCATCTCGTCTAAAGGCAACACAAACAGCAACTGATGCTTTTGTTATAATTTTGATACATCTCTGCGTTGATTGCGTGTGGCAAGGATACTTGACATAATTTTTTAATATTTCAGTTCCAATTAGTAAATTTGGTTCTTTAATTGCTTGCATAATAGCACACTACACTGTGATAATAGTCTGTGTGTCTTAATGTTTGTGTTAGGGGTAGATTAGTTGCTGTGGTCCAGCTTATCATATAGTAATACTCTGATTCTTCAAAATTGAATCCTTTCATTTTGAAAACACGATCCGACGTTCTCTCTGTTCAGATTTTCTCGTTTCTAGTGTTATTCTATAACGTTGTTGTCTTTCGTCTTTTAAGATTGCAATTAATAATGTTTTCCACATGTCCTAACTAACAAATTCAATGAATAAACGTACACGGCAGCTTTCTGTCTAGCGCCATGAAAACTCGATGGTTCAGTCTGAATTTGACACCAGATTGGGGCCTGCACTTTCAAGATGAAACTATACTGGTAGGTATCCTTTAATCTGTGATGAAAGTTGCAATGTCACAAGTCTCTCATGTAGTGATTCAGATACGACATGAAACTGGACAAAATACCATTAATTGATGTCATAACCCATCATAAGTGCACAAATTTAGGCGGTGTTACTTTTTGTCAAACGTTTATTACTTTCTCCCGAATTTATGGCATCACACGTCACTTTTAAAATACAATTGACCTGTATTTAAGTCTTGCTTAGTATTCGTGATCAGTGGCAGAGTTTTACCGATATGTTGGAAGTTAGCGACCGGGACATCTTCACAATTATTCTGAGCTTTACTGCATGCGGGCAAGATTTTTTTTACGAGCGAACATCATACCTTTTCTTCAAGTTAACCAAAATGGAAACGCATATTAAGTTCATGAGCATGTAACTGCTACATCAGCTACTGCAATGGTCTTCGCAAACTGTAGCTCCAACATGTGAAAGACTTCCACCTTTTCTTTCATCGCAACCAACAGTCACTAAATTTATATGATCGATTGATAGACTTTTGGAGTAAAACAGGAATATATCTTTTGGCATAATGTATGCGACTGCATTTATGGCGATGTGTTTAAAGTATTCTGAACCTTCTTCTTTAACCAAACTTATCAAAACAATGCAGCCAGACCTTACGGTGGTGTCGATATTTGGACTGTCGTTTTCGCGGCACGCGCCACTCTTTAATAGAAGAGTGAGGGGAGAGGAACAATTGAAAAATACTGAGAAAAATAGCTAGATGACAGCCTGTTCTTTAGTTTAAGCTATGATGTGATTTTATTTCATTGTAAATCATTTTAAATGGTAAAAGTAATAAGTGGAAAAATCTGCATATTTTCAAATATTTACAAAACTTTAAGGGCTTTGGGGCAGTACTAAACCTTGATATTTTTTATCTATATTTAAGAATCATGATAAGCATATAATAGAGCAACTATTGCATACCCAGGGTAAACGAAATTACAAAAATAAAAAATCTCCATACATGACCGCTCCACCCTAATGCACATACGCGAGGCGAACCGATTTTTTCCTCTTTTTTTGTTCCAACGGCCAACCGCCGTTTTTCGATTCGTCTCCCGCCTCACGCACACTAGCGCCCGGAGTTGTGTCAGAATGGAGAAAACGTCAACTGTCCACCTCAGGTGACAGTTGTAATTCTTGCCACTCTAAAATAATCAACGCGCCGTCAATCTTATCCAATACATCAAATAACTATAGCTAACTACAATGTTATAATAAAAAAGTAATACTTAGGTACTTATTTCATGTCGCCATTTTGCCGAAGTGACGTTCGACACCGAAAACTTTTCACATATTCCGTCAAAACCATAAAAAAACAAAACGGCCATAATATGTCATCTATCGATGACCAATTATATGTATTCGGCCATCGCTATTCTCACGCAGTAGCACAGATAAAAAAGAATGAAGATAAATAGTAATAATAATAATATCATAGCCAAAAAACCACTACCTACGTAACCCCATGAATAGGAACTTTAAAATTTTATTATCTGGTAATACTTCATTCAGCGCTAGGAGTATTTTTTTCTGTGGACTACAGTACCTACCTACCGCTACCGACTGATACCAGGGGCCTTACCATGACCTCTTATTGCGATCCAGTTGCGGACCTAAACAGAATCGTTCCACTCACGTTCTACTCAGTCGTACCATGACGTCTTATTTTGACATCTTGCCGCTCAGTTTAGGTTGCCGCCATTTTGAATCTAAAGGAATTGACGTCTACCTTTTTGATATCGACAGGCAGGTATTACTATTATTTAATGTTTCGTTCATTCATTGGGAACTAACCTACTTCTTTTGACCTTTTTACCAATACTGAACCGCTTAGTTGTCATAATTAGCGGCCCAAGAAAAGTTAAATATTTTCTCACCAAAACTGAATCGTTTTGGTACATACTACACGTGCACATGCCCAAGGCTGGCGAAACCCGAGGTTTCGACCCGTGGTGACTTCGTCAGATGAACCGTAATCATCGCGGAATCCGCCATGGTCACAAATTCAACAATACTAGCCTTTTATTCTGAGAATACGAGTTGTAGCCCCGACCGTCAACGAAACTTCTCTCGCCTGGACGAGGAACCTAAGATGTTGGACTCACACGAACAATAACAACATCGAGTTTCGGTGGGAATCCTATAGTGAGACGTTAGTTTTGTATATTTTTTACAAACTTGTGTTTCTTCAAATGTTACTGCGTAGTATTGGTGCGTAGTAATCAATTAGTGTTCGTTAACGTACACGAGTGTGGGCAAATGATATAAACCCAAAAAGCGTGTCACTTCGCATTTTTTCCAAATCTCCCAAGAAGTTTCAGTAAAGCATCCACTACTTTACTGAATCGTGACTTTGACCATGTAAATACTTAATATATTTATTACACTCGAAGAAACACATACACAAGTTTGAGAAAAAACATCTCACTATCGGATTCCCGCCAAAACTCATGTACCTACCTAGGTACTTTATAGCTTACAGCTCCACCACGGAGAATTTTATCGCAAATGAGTGAGCGAGGAATGAACGTCATTACTATAATAATATATACCTTACCTTACGTAGACGGAATACCTTACGTAGTACCATAAATACCTTACGTAGACGGAAAGAGCTATAGACGATTGGTATCGGTAGTCTCTTTCCCATAATAAGGAGAAGACCATGAGAAGACTATTCAAACGTTACTCGTGACGGAAAAGGACAGAGTTAGTCTATATTTTGCATCTTGCTATAAGTAGGTAGTATCCAGCAGTCTGTGGCTCTGCTTTCGATACATATAAAAATAATATTTTAGCTACTCACGGTTTGTGCCATAGACGAAGTATCAATAGACTTGACCAAAGCGTATACCCGAAAGGGACTCCTATGCTGCAATTGATAAATCGGATAAATTTAATACACGTTATTTAGGTAGTGCTCCAATTATTCGTGCGACATTCTAAAATGTCAAGATTAGTTTGCTTCTGCAGCACAGCAATAAATTAGTGCATACGCTGACAAAACAAAACATCATCGTACTATCCTACTTACTCCTTTGTCTATTTGTATTCACTTGTCTCTTTTCTTCCCCGGATCTTGAGTTAAAGATCATAATATCTGTTGGATGAATAATCTGAGGTTTGTGTATTTAGTCATAGATAATATTGTTCATTCATTCTAAGCTAAGCGATGTCAATCAGGGACATATTCATGATATTTTCAAAACCCCCGCTAATGGTTATTGATACATTACCAAATACCGATATTTTCTTAGTACCTATTTTGGGAATTAAAATACCTACTGAACACATGTGTAATCACACGGTACAGGTAAATAGGTACGCGCAAGCCACATTCTTCTCGTGATCGTCGGCGTGGAAACAATTTTCAAATGAAGAACTATTTCTGCTGTGTAAAAAAATAATGAATAAAGCCTCAATTGCAGCTTGAACACGGAACGCTCAAACACACGCACAGACAAGTAGGTACGCGCAAGCTGGGCTTGCACATGCAAAATTTAAAGCAAGTCGAAAAGTGTACAAGCCAAGCCAAGCAGGTTTGCGCGTCATTCCGTTTTACCAACCACACACACACAGATCCCACAGTGTACGTGTACAAGCCGGCTTGCGCATGCAAAACTGTGGTGAAGCTTGTGCGTGTGGTTGGCCGTTGGCCGATGTGAATTTTAACCGATATTTGATATCGATACCTAGGTACCTCAAAAATATCAGTATTTCAGTGCCCGTTGTCGATCTCACTACGGTTATCTGTAAAAGTAGGTGATGGTACGAAATTAGTCGATCCCATTTAGGAACCTAAACTGGATAGAACCTAAAGAAAATCGTTTGCTATAAGGTGGGAGTAGGCCCCCTGTGGTGCCAGATTAGGCAGATTATCGCTATTTATTGTATTGTTGTTATTTGTATTATATGTGTACGTGTTTGTCGTTGTGTGCAGTTTTTGTCGGAATAAACGTTTTTTCTTTCTTCTTTCTTTCTTCTATTTAGGCTATATCAAGGGGCAAAAACTACAATCGGCCACAAGTAGCCATTGAAACTACCTAAAAACAAATACGGGCGATTTAGGATAAGTAGGTACTTCAAGATTACCCCAAGTATGGATTTAATAATTTCTGGATAAGTATATAAATGCTTGTAACTAAACTTAATATAATATGTACGTCAACCTTTCATTCCTCATGTTTTTTCAGTACTGCTTGCTTTCTTCTAGTTAGGTACCGTAGAACCTTGCAACATTGCCCGCTTTTTTACTATTTTTTAAGATAGCACAAAAAGGATTAGCTTCATTCAAAATGTAAATATGCAGTTATACAAAGCGCAATTAAAGGAATGTATATATCCAAACAAATAGTCATTATGTTAAATATATACGGATAAAATTACGGTCAAAGAGGCGGGCAACTTTATCAGCCATTTCTTACAACATTGCTCACCTTGAATATTCGAGAAACCGTAAGCTCTATTGCTCTGATAATAAAATATATCTTGAGGAATGGTGTAAAGATGAAAACCCAGTTGACAACAAGCTAAAATACCTTATAGTTTTTTTTTAAATGAGGTGGGCAACTTTGTACTACCCTCCAGATCTACTTTCATACAAAGTGATGTGAGGTGCTAGGGCTGCTACAAAAGAAAAATCTTAATATTATATTTTTGTAGATTTATTTAAATTTATTATTACAAACAATGAAAAAAATATATTAAATAAGTAGGTAGGTAACTAGGTAGTACCTACCTATCAAGATATTACGTAGGTATCAATTTATACAATTATGAAAATAAAGAACAAAACTAAACTTGCACCTTGGTATGCCAAACTTATTATACCTAGTTATCTCTTTGTTCCTACTTAGTTAGGAATTGTAAATACAATTCAAAGCAATAGCTTAGGAAGTTATTGAGGTACCATAGGTACTTACCTACCTACTTAATATATTTTAGACTGCCACCATATTCTTCTCAAATTAAGTTAATACCTGGGTAGGTACCTATTATGTAATAATTACCTATTATTTATTATTATAATTAGTATGTACTTATGCAGAATTTTCAATTTCTAAAAGTGTCAACCCTAACACCATTTTTGCGGTGGGCAATGTTTCAAACTCTTTGCTGCGGAATGTCTCACTACTTTGCCCAGTTAAATTTCTTCGTAATAAAGCGACCTACAGCACAGAATAAGGAATTAAACTCATCGCCAATAAAGCGTTTTTAAGCACATGCAACTTGACTCATCTGAAACAAGTATTTTGGGAATAGCACGGTAAAATCTGCGACACGGAATTGACACCACCTTCGACTACCCCTACTTTGATGGCCGCTGTCAGGAAATTCAGCGAAGTTAGGAACAGAACTAATAGCTTGTATTGCCTTAAATATGTCTGAGATTTACCCAAACACTCAAAACTGTTGCTATCTTATAAACTAAATTTACCACGACAACTTTTGTTTATTTTTCGGGTTTTGGCAAAGTTGTACTGCAAAGGCAATGTTGTAAGGTTCTACGGTACATCCACTATTTATAGGAGTGAGATATGCATAGACAAACGCGTATGACAACGGGACAACAATCTTTCTACTATTCTACTACAATTGCCTAGAGCACGGTGGGGGTGCCCCGCAATGAGCTGATGTCACGAATCCAGTGAGTCAATTTGATTCCTCCGGGTGATATCGCATTCTGTCTTTTTTTTGCGTTTTCTCTTTATTTGGCCTAAACACAAGCTTAAGATGTTAGGCGAAATGGGGCTACTCGTCTAAATAAATATATTAGGTAGGCTACTTGATACCTAGGCAAAATAAGGCTAATTGAGTTTGCTGATATGGCAACCCTGTAAAAGACGCGATCGATTAGGGATGCCCGATCTTTCGCTTTTTATCGATTTTCTGGATCGTAATGGATCGTAACCCCGTGAATCGATCCACGATGTGAATCGATCTTTATACGGTCTTGAATGATCGTATCGTAATTTATTAAAAGTCATTTACAGTACAGTTATTCATGCAAAATTCTTTTTTGTTTGGCTTCGCACGGTTTGTGCATTAAGCCAGAATCAAGTTATTATTTAAGTATTTCTTATTTACACAATAAGAAAGTCATAGGTCACATTATAGCAATCCTCGTGGTCAAGTAGGTAGTCAAGTCTGTTATTTACATACCCTAAGTCACGTTTCAGTAAAAGTGGTGGATGCTTCACTGAAACTTCCTAGGAGTTTTGGAAACAATTTTAAAGTAACACGCTTTTTGGGTTTATATCATTTTGCCCACGAGCGTGTATACGTTATCGATCTGAAAGATCGCATTCTGTTGAATCTATTCAAAAAATCGGCAGATCGTATGATCATGAATCGATCTTCTGGAAAATCGATTCAGATCGGGCATCCTTATTCCTTATATTCAGGTACACGCATAAGGTAAAAGATTAGTTACCTACCTATTCATACGATATTTTATTTTAAATTAAAAGAAAGTCGATGAGGTGCCTAGTGTTACCGTACGGTTAATTTAGTCCTTAATTAATGGGTTAATGGAGAAAAAGACTGTAAAAGGACAGTGCGAGCATGTATAATTTCAAGACGTGGTGAGGAGATTACATTGTAGGTAGGTATACTCAATTTACACAAGTTTTTACCTACCTAAGTTTCTTTAAGTCTGGCAGTAGGTAGGTACGTACGGACTCCGGACTGACTAGGCCCCCGTGGTGAATTATTGCATATTATTATTGCATAATCCTCCACACGCACGAAGGTTAGGTTAGGTTAGCCCGTTGCCCAGCAGTGGGACAGTTACAGGCTGAATAATAATTAAGTACCTACACAGTAGGTAGTTCTATAAATGTTTGTGGCAAACAAAAATCCATGAGTTATTATTGTTTTTTTACTAATAGACTATCATATTTGTTTCAGTGTGCCTTCATGTGAGTTGTCTGCCCGGCGTACCTATAGGACACCTCCCACGCACGACCCACGCTCGGCAGTCGTCAGTCCATCTTCGTACACGACTGGCGGAGTTACGGCGGTCTCTAGCCACAGAAGCCACATTACCTACCACAGTTGAGTTTACAGTCTTTCTCAAAATAATTACTGAGCAGAAAGTTGCGTCCTTCGTCACTGTCGCCAGACAATTTTGATCGGCTCATTCATTTGGCAATTATTATTCGCAATAGGCTGTCTGTCCTCGTATAATGACACTTGAAACATAAAAACAGTTGAGTATATACAATTTAGAATAACTTCAGTTCTCAGTGGTTGAAAAGTAAAATATTCAATAGGTTTAATAGCTACCTACCCAGCAAAACCCAAATGGTTAGAACACACTGGAGACATAATGCCAAAGTGTAAATATGAATAATTGTAACCTCACAAGATTTAAGTCAACATAGAATAACTCGCATCACACAGAACTAAACTACATAAATGCGATGTATGTGGTTTCAAACGTACCTACACAACTGCGTAATTTATAGTAACAATGAAAATTCACACTGGAGAGAAACCATTTAAGTGCAGTACCTATATCATGTTTATAAAAGTTTAAATTTGAGGTTCGAGTAGTTGAACCGACATAACAGACTTCACGCTGGAGAAAAGCCTTATATAGCATCTGTGATTATACCTGTGCAGAGATAGATTATCTATCAAAACATGTGATCACACACACGGGAGAGAAGCCATATAAATGCAGTATGTGTGGTTATAAATGTATGCAGTAATCTGAAGGTACATGAAAGAACTCATACTGGAGAGAAGCCTTATGAATGCAATATGTGTGATAATAAAACTAGAAAGCCGGGTCATTTGACCAAGCATAAAAGAACTCATACTGGAGAGAAGCCTTATGAATGCAATATGTGTGGTTATAAATCTACAACGCTGGGTTATTTGAAGATACATAAAAGAACTCATACTGGAGAGAAGCCCTATGAATGCAATATGTGTGGTTATAAATCTACAACGCTGGGTTATTTGAAGATACATAAAAGAACTCATACTGGAGAGAAGCCTTATGAATGCAATATGTGTGATTATAAAACTACAACGCCAGATCATTTGACCCAGCATAAAAGAACTCATACTGGAGAGAAGCCTTATGAATGCAATATGTGTGGTTATAAATCTACAACGCTGGGTTATTTGAAGATACATAAAAGAACTCATACTGGAGAGAAGCCTTATGAATGCAATATGTGTGATTATAAAACGATAACGCTGGGTTATTTGAAGATGCATAAAAGAACTCATACTGGAGAGAAGCCTTATGAATGCAATATGTGTGGTTATAAAACTACAAGGCTGTGTTATTTGAAGATACATAAAAGAACTCATACTGGAGAGAAGCCTTATGAATGCAATATGTGTGGTTATAAAACTACAAGGGTGGGTGATTTGAACAGACATAATAGAACTCATACTGGAGAGAAGCCTTATGAATGCAATATGTGTGGTTATAAAACTATAAGGCTGGGTAATTTGAAGATACATAAAAGAACTCATACTGGAGAGAAGCCTTATGAATGCAATATGTGTGGTCAGAAAACTACAACGCTGGGTTATTTGAAGATACATAAAAGAACTCATACTGGAGAGAAGCCTTATGAATGCAACATGTGTGGTTATAAAACTACAACGCTGGGTTATTTGAAGAGACATAATAGAACTCATACTGGAGAGAAGCCTCATGAATGCAATATGTGTGGTTATAAAACTACAACGCTGGGTCATTTGAAGAGACATAATAGAACTCATAGTGGAGACAAACCTCATGAATGTGATGTGTGTGCATATAAATGTGCAGAGTCAGGTGCTTTGATGGTGCATAAAAGGAGACACACCGGAGAGAAACCATATGAATGTAGTTTGTGTGATTATAAATGTGTAAATTTGAGTGGATTGAAGCAACATAACAGAGTTCACACTGGAGAAAAGCCTTTTGAATGTAGTTTGTGTGATTTTAAATGTGGAGATAAAACTAATATAATAAGACATACACTTTCACATATGGGAGAAAAACCATATAAGTGCAGTATGTGTGATTATACATGTGCAGATAAATGTTATCTACGAAATCATATGATGACACACACGGGAGAGAAACCATATAAATGCAGTTTGTGTGGTTATAAATGTAAAAAATTTTGTAATCTGAAGGTACATGAAAGAACTCATACTGGGGAGAAGCCTTATGAATGCAATATGTGTGATTATAAAGCTAGGATGCCGGGTCATTTGAAGATACATAATAGAACTCATACTGGAGAGAAACCTTATGAATGTGATGTGTGTGCATATAAATGTGCAACGTCAGGTTCTTTGAAGATACATAAAATAATACACACTGTAGCCTGGCAACCCTCTGCTCCCAGTGACAGTAGTGACGAATCACGTCAAAGTGCTACCAAGCAATCCGGCGCACCCATTGGTGCGAATGCGCAGATTATTGTAACGCATGCAAGTGACGAATCACGTCAACTTGGCGCGGCAGCCAATGAGAGCACGAGCCCAACTAGCGCGAACGCATCGCGGCAGTCCGTTACCGTCTCCTGTGCGCCGCGCTGCAATTTCAGATATCCCAAGCGGAATCGTAGGGCTCCGCTCAGATTAGACATATAAAGCCCTAAGTCCATTCAGTAGCACCTTCAGTGACCTAAGTTTGCGTTAATAATACTAATTCTGTTCAAGTTGCTTGTTTTTTACCTATTTCTCTAATAAACGTGTGTTCTTCCGTTTTCCGCCGTTTAAATTCCCTCACACTCCTCACGAAGGCCCAGAACCCCCTAGCCCACCGGCTATAACACTGGACAGAAATCACATGAAAATGATTGATCACATGAATAGGGTATACATGGAAAAGCCCCAATTTATTCAAAAGGAGCGAGAAATGTAGGGGCTAAATTACTATTTACGAAGCATATAGAAGCCTCCCCACACTAGTGGTTGGGTTGGGACATACAAAGGGCGATGTGGCTAGGGAATATAGAGTTAAAATGCCCTTAATCGTATGATATCTGAATAATATAATATATAAATTACTCGTCACGTTTTTTGTCTGTGATGGACTCCTCAACTACAGAACCGATTTTAATCAAATTTGCACACCGTGTGCCGTTTGATCTAACTTGAAAGATAGGATAGCTTACATCTCAATTTATAGTCGCAATAACAAACACCTTAGCCACAGCAACGCATGGCCGGGTCTGCTAGTTATTATATATACTTATAGAATCTTGTACAGTAGTACCCAACTGATATGGCTTACCGATGTACCTGCGCAGAAGATGAATTTTCAATGCGCGGGAAATGCTATTGACCGCTATTGGTCGGCAGCCGCCGCCATCTTAGCGATCGCCGCGTGGCTTGCGAGTGAGATGGAACTAACAGCTGCAGTGTATTATGAACCTTATAATAGTGACCTTAGGTTGATTGTAAGTTTTAAGCATTCTTTCGTTAATCTTCGGACCATACTTTCTTTTCTGCGCGAACGAAGATTCACGACGCGCCTTATAAGTTGGGTACTACTGTACCAGTCAACCTAAATAAACTGATGCAGTAGGACTGGTTTAGATATTGCTTCTAATAAAACGGCTACGTGGAATTGTATATTTTATTAGTAAATTGGCCATTGCTTATTATTTTGTACCAGTGTTTCAATCGCTATCACTTTCTTCTGTGCTAGACACCTTCGGCCGTTTCGCTCTGGACGCGGGGGTTGCCCTCGCGACTCTCCCCTCTCCCGTATCTGCCACCCCCCTCTTCCTCACGCGACGCACGTGCAAATGGACACCCCTGATATGTTCTTTAAGCGTGCTTGCGGTAAGGAACTTAATATTATATAAGGAACTTAAGAAGGATATTAATGATAGAAAGATAGGGAAAGATATAGAGATATAGGGAGAGGGAAAGAGATGGAGGTAGAGGAAGAGAGATAGAAAGAGCGAAAGAGGGAGAAAGATAGAAAAAGAGCTAGAGAGGGAGAAAGATAGAGGAAAAGGAGTGAGAAAGAGATAGATATATTCTTACCTATAACTGTTCCCCGCGACATCAATAATTGATTTTCTAAACAGTAGGTATACATTTTATTTAAAAATGCGAACGAAGTTGCGGGTAGGTATCAGCTAGTACTCTCATAAATTTCAAAATAAGTAGGTACCTAAGTATTGCAGGTTGATAATGTCTGACATTTCTAGACATGTTTCAACAAAAAGTAAGTATACAATTTAAATTTATGTTTTTCGACTACGCTCCTTGAATATACAATGGGCAGTGTCAAAATTTTCTGATTTTACATAATTTTCTTAAAATATAGAACACTTTAAGAAACTAATTAGAATATTTAAGTTTTCCACGGAATAGTTACAATAAACATAATATTTTAAAATTTAGCATGCTGACGTCATCATTAGCTGAATACCATACAGCGCCGTTGCCACTGCGTGAGATTAAAAACCTAAAGATTTTTAATCTGTGAGATTTACTTTGTGTTGTTTGTTTATCTTTTTGATAATTGGTTAATCTATAGACACAGACACAGATTTAACTTTTTTTGGATGGGTAAGGCTATTTCTGGACATGGATATTTAATCACTAACTTAAAAAAAAAAAAGAAATGTCCATTACAATCATAATCAATAATAAGCTTCAGTCGGAATGAAGTTAGTAAACATTTCATTCCATGGCTAAAATAATAGTAAAGAAATGACACGTGTTTGACTTGCCATTGGCAGCGGTGCGACGCGCGGTTACGGGCATGTTATTGAAAGAATAATGTTGGCAGCATTGTATTGTTTTACGCGCGCAATTTCAATTACGACACAAGATATATTAGATAAAAGATGTATTTATTAGGTACCTACATAACTGAATTAAAAAAATGTGTTCACATTTCTCCCCAAACTCGCCAAAATAAAATGCGTTCCCCAAAATTTTCCCGACAGTTTTCGTTTCCCCATAAAAATTTTATTTTTCCCCAATATGGGGAAAAACCCCCAATCTGGAGACACTGCTATTCTCACGCTATACTCAGTAGCACAGATAAAAAAGAATGAAGTTAAATAGTAATAGTAATAATATCATAGCCAAAAAACCACTACCTACGTAACCCCATGAATAGGAACTTTAAAATTTTATTATCTGACAATACTTCATTCAGCGCTAGGAGTATTTTTTTCTGTGGACTACAGCGGGCCTAGACAAGTGGCAAACGTTTCTAACCAAATCGAAACGAATAGAATGAAAATGTATGGGATGACATAAGCACACGAAACGTCAGGAAGCGAACGAAATATTCGTAGACAAGTGCTTATTACTCTATTCGAATCTAATGAACGCTCCCTGTCGTTCGACAGAATCCATACATAATATGCGTAGACAAGTGCCACTTTTGACAAGCGTTAGCGTTGCGTTTGAACGACAGCCTAGCGTTCGCTAGGACCCTGTAGAAAACGAAACAAAATGGCGGATTTCTAGCAGCTGTTGCAAACAGTAGCATTGTGTCATGATTTTGTTCGTAGATTATTATTGTTTTCGCGAAATAACGAGATAATGCATGCATTATGATTATTGTGGACCTCGCAATCTTGGTTCCATTGCTGAAAAGAAGTAACAAAATAACAAAATTTTTAAATGTTAGGTTAGATTAGGTTAACTACCTAGGTAGTACCTACTACTACTACGCATATTTGTATACTTGACACTAGCGAAATTCGCAAACCATGCGAAGCCAAACTATAAAAAGAAAATTACACCTAAAGTGACTGTGACACTGAAGTTTGTAAGCTAATCCATGGACAAGATGACAAAAATGAATGAACAAATAATTATTAGCGTACACGTACGATTGATTAGAATGAGCGTTCGCCAGAGTCATAACACTTTGCCTACCAAACTATTTTCGCTAACGCTAAAGCGTTAACGTTTTTACGAATAGAATAGCTTCGAAGCGTTTGCAACTTGTCTAGGCCCGCAGTACCGCTACCGACTGATACCATACCAGTGGTGCCAGATTAGGGCAAAAAATACAATCGGCCACAAGTAGCCATTGAAACTACCTAAAAACAAATACGGGCGATTTAGGTACATCCACTATTTATAGGAGTGAGATATGCATAGACAAACGCGTATGACAACGAGAAAACAATCCTTCCACTACCAGCCAAAATTAAGTGACACCTCGCTGGGTTGCAATTGCCTAGAGCGCGGTGGGGGTGCCCCGCAATGAGCTGATGTCACGAATCCAGTGAGTCAATTTGATTCCTCCGGGTGATATCACATTATGTCTTTTTTTGCGTTTTCTCTTTATTTGGCCTAAAAACAATAAGGCTACTTAGCTTAAGATGTTAGGCGAAATGGGGCTACTCGACTAAATAAATATATTAGGTAGGCTACTTGATACCTAGGCGAAATAAGGCTAATTGAGTTTGCTGATATGGCAGCCCTGTCAAAGACGCGATCGATTAGGGATGCCCGATCTTTTGCTTTGAATCGATTTTCTAGATCGTAATGGATCGTAACCCCGTGAACCGATCCACGATGTGAATCGATCTTTATACGGTCTTGAATGATCGTATCGTAATTTACTAAAAGTCATTTACAGCAGGTACAGTTATTCATGCAAAATTCTTTTTTGTTTGGCTTCGCACGGTTTGTGCATTTAGCCAGAATCAAGTAGGTATTTCATTATTTAAGTATTTCTTATTTACACAATAAGAAAGTCATAGGTCACATTATAGCAATCCTCGTGGTCAAGTAGGTAGTCAAGTCTATTATTTACATACCTATTCTAAGTCACGATTCAATAAAAGTGGTGGATGCTTCACTGAAACTTCCTAGGAGTTTTGGAAACAATTTAAAGTAACACGCTTTTTGGGTTTATATCATTTTGCCCACGAGCGTGTACGTTATCGACCACACAACAACCAATATTCCACGAATATTACACATTAACACTCGAAGAAATTTTAATACAAGTTTGAGAAAAAAATGCGCTATTGGGTTTCCCGCCTAAACTCCGTAACGACGCGATGGCCTTGAGTTTAAATCTCTGTAAACCAAAAACATTGACAGATTTAGCTTCTTACGGCTATCTGAGCTAGATAAAACGAGGAGTTCTAAAGGCAACGCTAATCCAACCATAAAATAAACAAAATATTATACTTATAAAATATCACGTACACTATAGTGACATTTCATATAATATCACCGCTTTTGATTGGTTTAACTCGAAACTAACTGCTTTCAATGTGTAGGTAAGTAATCTTGCTTTGTTGTAGTTCATACGGTACGTTTCGGTTTACGTTTATTTAGGTTTTAGTTCATACGATTTTTTCATACGATCTTCATAATAAATACACGATTCAATCTGAAAGATCGCATCCTGTTGAATCGATTCAAAAAATCGGCAGATCGTATGATCATGAATCGATCTTCTGGAAAATCGATTCAGATCGGGCATCCCTACTCTGTGAGAAGTGCAACGGAAAATATACTTAGGTAAATGTACTTTAAAAATAAAGTTACTTTCCATAAGTGTAGGTACTTTTTTGCAGTAGGTACTCTATCTTCTTCTTTGGTAGTAATAGTGTCTCCAGAATGGGGGTTTTTTCCCCCATATTGGGGAAAAATAAAATTTTTGCGAAATTTTTGGGGAAACGAAAACTGTGGGGAAAATTTTGAGGAACGCATTTTATTTTGGCGAAAGTTTGGGGAGAAATGTGAACACATTTTTAATTCAGTTATGTACCTACCCAATTAATACATATTTTACATAATATTTTGTTGATTGATTGAAATTGCACGCGTAAAACAATACAATGCTGCCAACATTATTCTTTCAATAACATGCCCGTAACCGCGCGTCGCACCGCTGCCAATGGCAAGTCAAACATGTCATTTCTTTACTATTATTTTAGCCATGGAATGAAATGTTTACTAACTTCATTCCGACTGAAGCTTATTATTGATTATGATTGTAATGGACATTTCTATTTTTTTTTAAAGTTAGTGATTAAAATCCATGTCCAGGAATAGACCTTACCCATCCAAAAAAAGTTAAATCTGTGTCTGTGTCTATAGATTAACCAATTATCAAAAAGATAAACAAACAACACGAACTAAATCTCACAGATTAAAAATCTTTAGGTTTTTAATCTCACGCAGTAGCAACGGCGCTGTATGGTATTCTGCTAATGATGACGTCAGCATGCTAAATTTTAAAATATTATGTTTATTGTAACTATTTCATGGAAAACTTAAATATTCAAATCAGTTTCTTAAAATGTTCTATATTTTAAGAAAATTATGTAAAATCAGATAATTAAGACTCTGCCCATTGTATGTTCAAGGAGCAAAGTCGAAAAACATAAATTTAAATTGTATAGTACTTTTTGTTCAAACATGTTTGTATTGTCTAGAAATGTCAGACATTATCAACCTGCAATACTTACTTATTTTGAAATTTATGAGAGTAACTATAAATATCTGATACCCATAGTATAACAATTTTTTTTTAATTTTTGTCTATTTGACTTTTAGTTCTATCTAGGTAATCTCCGAAACGTCTGGACCGATTTTTACGGGACTTTAATTAATAGATAGTTGAGACCACCGGGCGTATAATATGATACTTTTACTCCGATTATCCCACGGGAACATTGGGATAAAACGGAAAAACTCATTTAGGCGGGTGAAACCGCAGGACGCAGCTAACTACAATAATAAAATACAAGGACTAATTATTTTGGGGAAAATTGTAGAAAAAGGTATCATTTTGGGGAAAATGTATACCTGATCTGGGGAAATTTCACATACTCAATCTGGAGACACTGGGTAGTAAATCTATTGTATTTATTATACCTACAGTGCATACAGATGATAGGTAAAGATAAAGACTGTCGGACCTACCTATCTTTTCTATACATGAAAATGAATCCCAGTTTCCCTTGGTCACGGCATCACGCGTGAACGGCTGGTTCTACCTAGGTTTTTTTTTAGTTTGGCGGGAATCCGATGGTGAGACGTTGATTTTGTAATGTTAATGTGTAATATTGGTGGAATATTAATCATTAAATGTTCGTTAACGTGCACGAGTGCAGGCGAATGATATAAACTCAAAAAAACGTATCATTTCGCATATTTTCCAAAACTCCCAAGAAGTTTCAGTATACAGCATCCACTACTTTAATGAATCGTGACTTTGACGATGTAAATAATTAACATGATTATACTTTTTTTTGTTTGTTTTAGTTATGGCTTCGCACGGTTTGTGCATAATATAGCCAGTGTCAAGTATTTTATTTTAAGTATTTCTTAATTTCACATTAAGAAAGTCACAGCAATGTTATAGCAATCGTGGTCAATTAGTCAAGTCAATTATTTACATCGTCAGTCACGATTCAGTAAAGTAGTGGATGCTTTACTGAAACTTCCTGGGAGTTTTGGAAAAAATGCGAAATGACACGTTTTTTGAGTTTATATCATTCGCCTACACTCGTGCACGCTAACGAACACTTAATGGTTAATATTCCACCAATATTACACATTAACAATCGAAGAAACACAAGTTTGAGCTAATAATACAAAACCAACAACGTCTCACTATCGGATTCCCGCCAAAACTCCCATGATTATACTTGACCACGATGGCTATATTGCAGTGAATAAATAAAATACTTGACACTGGCTATATGCACAAACCGTGCGAAGCCATAACTAAAAAAAACAGTCCGGCAGTAGGTACTTACCTACTTTAGGGACTCCGGACTGACTTGACTAGGCTCCCGACTCCCGTGGTGAATTATACCTATTGCATACGTATGCATAATCCTACTCACGCACGAAGGTGAGGGGAGGCCTTTGCCCAGCTGTGGGACAGTTACAGGCTGAATAATTATTATTATTTTAAGTACCTACACAGTCGTTCTATTAATGTTTGTGTCAAACAAAAATCCTTAAGTTATTGATTGTGTTACTAAATTACTAATAGACGTTTTCATATTCGTTTCAGTGTGCCTTCATGTGAGTTGTCTGCCCGGCATACCTATAGGACACCACGCACGACCCACGCTTGGCAGTCGGCAGTCCATCTTCGTACACGACTGGCGGAGTTACGGCGGTCTCTAACCACAGAACCCACATTACCTACCACAGTTGAGGTTACAGTCTTTCTCAAAATAATTACCTACTTAGCAGAAAGTTGCGTCCTTCGTCACTGTCACCAGACAATTTTGATCGGGTCATTCATTTGGCAATTATTATTCGCAATAGGCTGTCTGTCCTCGTATAATGACACTTGAAACATAAAAACAGTTGAGTATATACAATTTAGAATAACTTCAGTTCTCAGTGGTTGAAAAGTATAATATTCAATAGGTTTAATAGCTACCTACCCAGCAAAACCCAAATGGTTAGAACACACTGGCGACATAATGCCAAAGTGTAAATATGAATAATTGTAACCTCACAAGATTTAAGTCAACATAGAATAACTCGCATCACACAGAACTAAACTACATAAATGCGATGTATGTGGTTTCAAACGTACCTACACAACTGCGTAATTTATAGTAACAATGAAAATTCACACTGGAGAGAAACCATATAAGTGCAGTACCTATATCATGTTTATAAAAGTTTAAATTTGAGGTTCGAGTAGTTGAACCGACATAACAGACTTCACGCTGGAGAAAAGCCTTATATAGCATCTGTGATTATACCTGTGCACAGATAGATTATCTATCAATACATGTAATCACACACACGGGAGAGAAGCCATATAAATGCAGTATGTGTGGTTATAAATGTATGCAGTAATCTGAAGGTACATGAAAGAACTCATACTGGAGAGAAGCCTTATGAATGCAATATGTGTGATAATAAAACTAGAAAGCCGGGTCATTTGACCAAGCATAAAAGAACTCATACTGAAGAGAAGCCTTATGAATGCAATATGTGTGGTTATAAATCTACAACGCTGGGTTATTTGAAGATACATAAAAGAACTCATACTGGAGAGAAGCCTTATGAATGCAATATGTGTGATTATAAAACAATAACGCTGGGTTATTTGAAGATGCATAAAATAACTCATACTGGAGAGAAGCCTTATGAATGCAATATGTGTGGTCATAAAACTACAACGCTGGGTTATTTGAAGATACATAAAAGAACTCATACTAAGCCTTATGAATGCAATATGTGTGATTATAAAACTACAAGCCTGGGTTATTTGAAGAGACATAAAAGAACTCATACTGGAGAGAAGCCTTATGAATGCAATATGTGTGATTATAAAACTACAGCGCTGGGTTATTTGAAGATACATAAAAGAACTCATACTGGAGAGAAGCCTTATGAATGCAATATGTGTGATTATAAAACTACAAGGCCGGATCATTTGAACAAGCATAAAAGAATTCATACTGGAGATAAGCCTTATGAATGCAATATGTGTGATTATAAATCTACAACGCTGGATTATTTGAAGATACATAAAAGAACTCATACTGGAGAGAAACCTTATGAATGCAATATGTGTGATTATAAAACTACAAGGCCGGATCATTTGAACAAGCATAAAAGAACTCATACTGGAGATAAGCCTTATGAATGCAATATGTGTGATTTTAAAACTAGAACACCGGGTCATTTGACCAGGCATAAAAGAACTCATACTGGAGAGAAGCCATATGAATGCAATATGTGTGATTATAAAACTACAAGGCCGGATCATTTGAACAAGCATAAAAGAACTCATACTGGAGATAAGCCTTATGAATGCAATATGTGTGATTATAAATCTACAACGCTGGATTATTTGAAGATACATAAAAGAACTCATACTGGAGAGAAGCCTTATGAATGCAATATGTGTGATTATAAAACTAGAAAGCCGGGTCATTTGACCAAGCATAAAAGAACTCATACTGGAGAGAAGCCTTATGAATGCAATATGTGTGATTTTAAAACTAGAACGCCGGGTCATTTGACCGAGCATAAAAGAACTCATACTGGAGAGAAGCCTTACAAATGTGATGTGTGTGACTATAAATGTATAGGGTCAGGTTATTTGAAGGTGCATAAAAGGAGACACACCGGAGAGAAACCATATGAATGTAGTTTGTGTGATTATAAATGTGTAAATTTGGGTGCATTGAAGCAACATAACAGAGTACACACTGGAGAAAAGCCTTATGAATGTAGTTTGTGTGATTTTAAATGTGGAGATAAACGTAATCTATCATTACATGTGATGAGACACACAGGAGAGAAACCATATAAATGCAGTTTGTGTGATTATACATGTGGAGAAAAACGTTATCTATCAACACATATGATTACACACACGGGGGAGAAACCATATAAATGCAGTATGTGTGATTATAAATGTATAACTTTGAGTAATTTGAGCCTACATAAAAGACTTCACACTGGAGAAAAGCCTTATGAATGTAGTATGTGTGATTATACATGTGCAAATAAACGTTATCTATCACTACATAATATGATGAGACACACAGGAGAGAAACCATATAAATGCAGTTTTTGTGATTATAAATGTATAAAATTTTGGATACTGAAGGCACATGAAAGAACCCACACTGGAGAGAAGCCTTATGAATGCAATATGTGTGATTATAAAACTAAAATGTCGCATCAATTGAAGATACATAACAGAACTCATACTGGAGAGAAACCTTATGAATGTGATGTGTGTGGATATAAAAGTACACAGCGGGGTCATTTGAAGATACATATTAGAACTCATACTGGGGAGAAACCTTATAAATGCAATATGTGTGATTATAAAACTAAAACGTCGCATCAATTGAAGATACATAACAGAACTCATACTGGAGAGAAACCTTATGAATGTGATGTGTGTGCATATAAAACTATACAGCAGGGTCATTTGAAGAGACATAAAAGAATACACACTGGAGAGAAACCAAATGAAAATATCACATGAATAGAGTACATGGAAAAGCCCCAATTTATTTCAAAAGAGTGAGAAATGTATGGGCTAAATCTTAAAAATTACTATTTACGAAGCATCTTGCCCCCCTCCCACACACACACACACACACTATTGGTTGGGACATACAAAGGGCGATGTGGCTAGGGAATATAGAGTTAAAATGCCATTAATCTTATGATATATTTTATAAATGATTATAAACCGATTTTAATCAAATTTGCACACCGTGTGCCGCTTGGTCTAACTTGAAAGAGGATAGCTTACATCTCAATTTATAGTCGCAATAACAAACACCTTAGCCACAGCAACGCGTGGCCGTGTCTGCTAGTTATTATATATAATAGAATTTTGTACCAGTCAACCTAAATAAACTGATGCAGTAGGACTGGTTTAGATATATTGCTTCTAATAAAACGGCTACGTGGAATTGTATATTTTATTAGTAAATTGGCCATTGCTTATTATTTTGTACTGTTGTTTCAATCGCTATCACTTTCTTCTGTGCTAGACACCTTCGGCCGTTTCGCTCTGGACGCGGGGGTTGCCCTCGCGCCTCCCCCCTCTCCCCCCCTCTCCCGTATATGCCAACCCCCTCTTCCTCACGCGACTCACGTGTAAATGGACACCCCTGATATGTTCTTGCGGTAAGGAACTTCTTGCCACAACTGACACATTTGTGATGACAGATGCCGATGTGAGCCTGAAACGAATTGATGTTTGTTGGTAAAATTTCAATTATTTAGATTGTGAAGGAGATGTAAATTGAAAATTGAATTACATTCATTTTATACATTACTAGCTGACCCGACAGACGGTGTCCTGTCATTGTCTCTATGTGAAAAGCTTCCTCTCCTTCTTTCTCTCTCCCTCTATATCCATCTCTTTCCCTCTCCCTCTGTCTCTCTCCCTGCCCCAGCTGTTAAAATGAGTGACAGCTGTCAACTGTACAAATCGATTTTATCAGTTATATTTTACCCAGTTTCAAAATTATTCCCGTGGTAACGGGATAAATAGTAACCTATATCCTTCTCCTGGTTCTCAGCTACCTTCATACCAATTTTCAGCCTAATCGGTTCAACCGTTCTTGAGTTATAAAAAGTATAACTAACACGACTTTCTTTTATCAATATAGATTAGTATTCATAATGTGTAAGCATAAACATTGCCTCTAGGGATGTTGAGCATTTAGTTGATTTCATTAAATAAAATGAAAAATGCATCTCTTTCTGTCAACGTTACAAAATGTAACTGTGGGTAGAGTAGTGTGGTACTGTAGTACTCCTACTAAAGGGCAAGCACGAAAATTTTAATAGTTCGTATCGTTAACGTATCGATCAAGGTAACCGTTCGCGTGCGCGTCTCGCCGATATTGCAAGGCGCTGATCAAATCTGAAACACGTAGCGAAAACTTTCTCGGTAGAGGTTCGTACCTACTCGCCGTCTCGCCCTACTGAGCCATGGAAATTTTATACATTATTTGTACTGAGCAACCACCCCATCGATGTACTTCCCAAAAGAATCGAGTACTGCGATAAATGTTTACTTATGGAAAGTAACTTTATTTTTATAGCAATTAAGTCTATTTTCCGTTGCGCTTCTCACACATGCTAATCCGAGCCGAGAAGGATAGCTACAGTAGGGTTGTTTGTCCTTGTCGTTTCATCTTGTCAGACTTCAAAAATGTTGTTGATTCAAATTTAGAATTTAAAAAAAAAATCAAAACGGGTTACATATTAACTAGCTAAAAACGGGTCTAATTCGCGCACAAACAAATATTAAAATATATAATTTTGACATACCTCAACGTTTCGACCGACCGAGTTACATCGGCCGTGGTCACGAGAAGACTGAAGAATGCGGGTGTCACCGTCCGCAGCGGCAGGTGTTGTTTCCAACTACCCGCGTTTGGTCTTGCAAAATATAATATAAATATAATTATGTCGAGGTATGTCAAAATTATATATTTTGATATTAGTTTGTGCGCGGATTAGACCCGTTTAAATACTAATTAACATGCTTATTTAATATTGGTATTTTTCTTGGCATGTTGGTCCTATTATAAACAAAACAATAATTAGGTATAGTATAGATACATTTTTTGTACAGGTATGTATAAATATAAGAAAATAATGCGATGTCAGTATTAGAACCCCCGTGGCGCCTGACTGACTCTAATACTTTTCGCGCAAAAAGACCAATAACTAAAACGAAACAAAAATCCCATTTAAAATTACCTACCCATGAATTCTAGGAAAATATCTTTTGCTATGCTGGTAGGTACTACCTCTATAAATCGAATAAATATAATTAGACGGTATTTAAGTAGGTATGTATGCCCCCAATCACTCTTCAGAGAGTCTTAATTTAGTAAAACTAATTTTATGGAGAAAAAGACCGTAAAAGGACAGTGCGATCATATATAATTTCAAGACTTGGTGAGGAGATTACATTGTAATCAATTTACACAAGTTTTTCCTACCTAAGTTTCTTTAAGTCTGGCAGTAGGTAGGTACGTACGGACTCCGGACTGACTAGGCCCCCATGGTGAATTATTGCATATTATTATGCATTATCCTCCTCGCGCACGAAGGTGATGGGAGGCCTTTGCCCAGCAGTGGGATAGTTACAGGCTGAATAGTTATTATCATTTTAAGTACCTACACAGTAGTTCTATAAATGTTTGTGTCAAACAAAAACCCATAAGTTATTGTTTGTGTTACTAATAGACTGTATCATATTCGTTTCAGTGTGCCTTCATGTGAGTTGTCTGCCCGGCATACCTATAGGACACCTCCCACGCACGACCCACGCTCGGCAGTCGGCAGTCCATCTTCGTACACGACTGGCGGAGTTGCGGCGGTCTCTAACCACAGAAGCCACATTACCTACTACAGCTGAGGTTACAGTCTTTCTCAAAATAATTACTGAGCAGAAAGTTGCGTCCTTCGTCACTGTCGCCAGACAATTTTGATCGGGTCATTCATTTGGCAATTATTATTCGCAATAGGCTGTCTGTCCTCATCTTGAAACATAAAAACAGTTGAGTATAGAAGTTAGAATAACTTTAGTTCTCAGTGGTTGAAAAGTAAAATATTCAATAGGTTTAATAGCTGCCTACCCAGCAAAACCCAAATGGTTAGAACACACTGGAGACATAATGCCAAAATGCGGTGGGTATGTGTGAATATGAATAATTGTAACCTCACAAGATTTAAGTCAACATAGAATAACTAACTTCACACAGAACTAAACTACATGAACGCGATGTATGTGGTATCAAATGTACCTACACAACGACGTAATTTATAATAACAATGAAAATTCACACTGGAGAGAAACCATATAAGTGCAGTATACAAGGTGTAACAGCAAGGTGTAGTAATACTGAAACTACGCATCCACATACATATTTCGAAGTAGTCTGGAGGTACTATAAATCTGTAAGTAGTTACGGTAATGAATTAAGACACGTCAAAGTTTACTGCAAAACTAACCATCGTTCAACCCTAGTTATCAGCTGGGCAATGTCAGTGAACTTGAGGGATAGACTAACATGTACAGTAGTACCCAACTTATATAGCGCGTCGTGAATCTTCGTTCGCGCAGAAAAGAAAGTATGGTGCGAAGATTAACGAAAGAATGGTTAAAACTTACAATCAACCTAAGATCACTATTATTAGGTTCATAATACACTGCAGCTGTTAGTTCCATCTCACTCATGCCACGCGGCGATCGCTAAGATGGCGGCGCGGCTGCCGACCAATAGCGGTCAATAGCATTTCCCGCGCTTTGAAAATTCATCTTCTGCGCAGGAACTAACAGCTGCAGTGTATTATGAACCTTATAATAGTGATCTTAGGTTGATTGTAAGTTTTAAGCATTCTTTCGTTAATCTTCGGACCATACTTTCTTTTCTGCGCGAACGAAGATTCACGATGCACCTTATAAGTTGGGTACTACTGTACATGTTAGTCTATCCCTCAAGTTCACTGACATTGCCCAGCTGATAACTAGGGTTGAACGATGGTTAGTTTTGCTTAGTTATGGTTAGTTTTGACGTGTCTTAATTCATTACCGTAACTACTTACAGATTTATAGTACCTCCAGACTACTTCGAAATATGTATGTGTATGCGTAGTTTCAGTATTACTACACCTTGCTGTTACACCTTGTATAGCATCTGTGATTATACCTGTGCAGAGAAAGATTATCTATCAAAACATGTGATCACACACACGGGAGAGAACCCATATAAATGCAGTATGTGTGGTTATAAATGTATGCAGTAATCTGAAGGTACATGAAAGAACCCACAGCGGCGAGAAGCCTTATGATTGCAATATGTGTGATTATAAAACTAGAACGCCGGATCATTTGAACGAGCATAAAAGAACTCATACTGGAGAGAAGCCTTATGAATGCAATATGTGTGATTATAAAACTACAAGGCCGAGTGATTTGAAGATACATAATAGAACTCATACTGGAGGGAAACCTTACGAATGTGATGTGTGTGCATATAAATGTACAGGGTCAGCTTATTTGAAGGTGCATAAAAGGAGACACACCGGAGAGAAACCATATGAATGTAGTTTGTGTGATTATAAATGTGTAAATTTGGGTGGATTGAAGCAACATAACCGAGTTCACACTGGAGAAAAGCCTTATGTATGTAGTTTGTGTGACTTTAAATGTGGATATAAACGTAATCTATCATTACATGTGATGAAACACACAGGAGAGAAACCATATAAATGCAGTTTGTGTGATTATACATGTGGAGAAAAACGTTATCTATCAACACATATGATGACACACACGGGAGAGAAACCATATAAATGCAGTATGTGTGATTATAAATGTATAACTTTGAGTAAGTTGAGCCTACATAAAAGACTTCACACCGGAGAAAAGCCTTATGAATGTAGTATTTGTGATTATACATGTGCATATAAACGTTATCTATCAATACATATGATGAGACACACAGGAGAGAAGCCATATAAATGCAGTTTTTGTGGTTATAAATGTATAAAATTTTGGATTCTGAAGACACATGAAAGAACCCACACTGGAGAGAAGCCTTATGAATGCAATATGTGTGATTATAAAAGTACATGGCTGCATCTTTTGAAGACACATAACAGAACTCATACTGAAGAGAAACCTTATGAATGTGATGTGTGTGGATATAAAACTAAACAGCGGGGTCATTTGAAGATACATATTAGAACTCATACTGGGGAGAAACCTTATGAATGCAATATGTGTGGTTATAAAACTAAAACGTCGCATCAAATGAAGATACATAACAGAACTCATACTGGAGAGAAACCTTATGAATGTGATGTGTGTGCATATAAAACTATACAGCGGGGTCATTTGAAGAGACATAAAAGAATACACACTGGAGAGAAACCAAATGAAAATATCACATGAATAGAGTACATGGAAAAGCCCCAATTTATTTCAAAAGAGTGAGAAATGTATGGGCTAAATCTTAAAAATTACTATTTACGAAGCATCTTGCCCCCCTCCCACACACACACACACACTATTGGTTGGGACATACAAAGGGCGATGTGGCTAGGGAATATAGAGTTAAAATGCCATTAATCTTATGATATATTTTATAAATGATTATAAACCGATTTTAATCAAATTTGCACACCGTGTGCCGCTTGGTCTAACTTGAAAGAGGATAGCTTACATCTCAATTTATAGTCGCAATAACAAACACCTTAGCCACAGCAACGCGTGGCCGTGTCTGCTAGTTATTATATATAATAGAATCTTGTACCAGTCAACCTAAAAAAACTAATGCAGTAGGACTGGTTAAGATATTGCTTTTAATAAAACGGCTACGTGGAATTGTATATTTTATTAGTAAATTGGCCATTGCTTATTATTTTGTACTGTTGTTTCAATCGCTATCACTTTCTTCTGTGCTAGACACCCTCGGCCGTTTCGCTCTGGACGCGGGGGTTGCCCTCGCGACTCTCCCCTCTCCCGTATCTGCCACCCCCCTCTTCCTCACGCGACGCACGTGTAAATAGACACCCCTGATATGTTCTTGCGGTAAGGAACTTCTTGCCACAACTGACTTGCCACAACATTTGTGATGACTGATGCCACAACATTTGTGATGACTGATGCCGATGTGAGCCTGAAACGAATTGATGTTTGTTGGTAAAATTTCAATTATTTAGATTGTGAAGGAGATGTAAATTGTATATTGAATTACATTCATTTTGTACATTACTAGCTGACCCGACAGACGATGTCCTGTCATTGTCTCTATGTGAAAAGCTTCCTCTCCTTCTATCTCTCCCCCTCTATTTCTCTCCCTCTCCCTCAGTTTTGGCGAGAAAATCTTAACTTTTCTTGGGCCGCTAATTATGACAGCTAAGCGGTTCAGTATTGGTAAAAAGGTCAAAAGAAGTAGGTTAGTACCAAATGAATGAACGAAACATGAAATAATAGTAATACCTCGGTTTCGATATCAATAAAGCAGACGTAAATCCTTTGAATATAAAATGGCGGCAACCTAAACTGAGCGTCGAAGATGTCATGGGTCATGGTTCATGGTCATGGTCATGGTAAGCCCCCAGGGGCCTTACCATGACCTCTTATTGCGATCCAGTTGCGGACCTAAACAGAATCGTTCCACTCACGTTCTACTCAGTCGTACCATGACGTCTTATTTTGACATCTTGCCGCTCAGTTTAGGTTGCCGCCATTTTGAATCTAAAGGAATTGACGTCTACCTTTTTGATATCGAAAGGCAGGTATTACTATTATTTAATGTTTCGTTCATTCATTTGGAACTAACCTACTTCTTTTCACCTTTTTCCCCAATACTGAACCGCTTAATTGTCATAATTAGCGGCCCATGAAAAGTTAAATATTTTCTCACCAAAACTGAATCGTTTTGGTACCTACTACACATGCACATGCCCAAGACTGGCGAAACCCGAGGTTTCGACCCGTAGTGACTTCGTCAGATGAACCGTAATCATCGCGGCATCCGCCACGGTCACAACTTCAACAATACGAGCCTTTTATTCTGAGAATACGAGTTGTAGCCCCGACCGTCAACGAAACCTCTCTCGCCTGGACGAGGAATCCTAAGATGTTGGACTCACACGAACAATAACAACATCGAGTTTTGGCGGGAATCCGATAGTGAGACGTCGTTGGTTTTGAATTTTTTTCACAAAATTGTGTTTCTTCAAATGTTACTGTGAACCTAATATTCGTAGCATATTAATCATTTAGTGTTCGTTAACGTGCACAAGTGTGGGCAAATGATATAAACCCAAAAAGCGTGTCACTTCGCATTTTTCCAAATCTCCCAAGAAGTTTCAGTAAAGCATCCACTACTTTATTGAATCGTGACTTTGACCATGTATATTACTTAATATATTTATTTATATCTAAACACTTAATGATTAATATTCCACCAATATTGCACATTAACACTCGAAGAAACATAAGTTTGAGAAAATAATACAAAACCAAAAACATCTCACTATCGGATTCCCGCCAAAACTCATGTACCTACCTAGGTAGGTACCTACCTACCTACTTTAGAGCTTACAGCTCCACCACGGAGAATTTTATCGCAAATGAGTGAGCGAGGAATGAACGTCAACCTTACGTAGATGGAAAGAGCTATAGACGATTGGTATCGGTAGTCTCTTTCCCACAATAAGGAGAAGACCATGACGACGCTTGAAAGGCAAAACTTCCTAAGCGACAGAAATATATCGATTTCAGGTTTTAGTACCCTGGCAAATGATTCATCACCAGGTACACATACCCACATTTCAATATTACTACACCTTGCCGATACACCCTGTATAAAAGCAAGAACTGACTGACTGACTGACGATCAACGCACAGCCGAAACCACTGGGTCTAGAATCTTAAAATTTTGCAAAAATATTCCTTATGTGACGTAAGCGAGCAATAAGAAAGGATTTTTGAAAATTCTACCTCTAAGGGGGTGAAAAGGGTTTGCTAAGTTTGTATGGAGCAACGTGTTTTCTGGATTTGATCAACTTCAAACTTGGCATTTATATTCTTTAAAGTATTTAATTGAATATATGTTTCATAGTTTTTAAATATTCAACCCTTAAAGGGGTAAAAAGGGGTTGCAAAATATTTTTCATCAGATTTAGTTCGACATTGAAATTGTACACAAATATTTCTTAAGTGACGTAAGTGTGCACTAAGAAAGGATTTTTAAAAATTCAACCCCTAAGGGGGTGAAAAGGGGTTGCAAAGTTTGTATGGAGCAACATGTTTTCTTGGTCTGATCAACTTCAAACATGGCAGTTATATTCTTTAAAAGCTTTATTTAAATAATTTCATGTTTTTTTATTCAACCCCTAAAATGATAAACAATGAAGTAGAAATATATGTAGTTTTAATCCCGCCAAAATTATTAAGCGTATTTTGGCGGGATTAAAACTACATATATTTCTACTTCATTGTTTTGAATATGGATTTCCGCAAAGTAACGCCTGATTCTATCAACTACCCTAAAATGATAAAGAGGGGTTGCAAAATATTTTTCATCAAATTTTGTTCGATACTGAAATTTTGCACAAATATTCCTTATGTGACGAAGGCGAGCCATAAGAAAGGATTTTTGAAAATTCAACCACTAAAGGGGTGAAAAGGGGTTAAAAAGTTTGTATGGAGCAAAGTGTTTTCTTGGTCCGATCAACTTCAAACTTGGCGTTATTCTTTAAAACATTTAGTTAAACACGTGTTTCATTGTTTTCTAATATTCAACCCCAAGGGGGGTGAAAAGGGGTTGTAAAGATGGTGTGTAACAGCGTGTTTTCTTTGTCTGATCAAATTCAATCATGGCATTTATATTATTTAAAAGATTGAATTAAACACGTGTTTTATCGTTTCTTAATATTCAAACCCTAAAATTTGGGTAGCAAATGGTAGGAATTTTGGAAGGAATGGTAGCTTTGGTAGAAAATAGTAGATTTAGAATTAAAATTATAGATACTCTTTATAATTGTAGATTTTGGTATAAATGATAGTTTTTGGTAGAAAATGGTAGCCTTTGGTAGAAAATAGATTTTGAATTAAAATGGTAGATTATGTTTAAAAATTTAGATTTCTGTTGAAAATAGTTGATTTAGAAATAAAATGGTAGATTTTGGTTAAAATTGTAGATTTTTCTAGAAAATGGTCAATTTTGATAGTAAAAATGGTAGCTTTTGATAGAACATGTTAGATCCTGGTAGAAAATTGTACGTTTTGGTACAAAATGGTAATTTTGATGGAAAATGGTGGATATCGTATGCATTTGATGTCGGATATCGGATGTTGATTTCGAACTCGAGGTCATGGTCTATTTTTAGTTATTTGGAATTTGGTAAAAAATATAGTCAGCGCGAACGAAGTCGCGGGCAACAGCTAGTCAAGATATATATCCGATATAATATCCAATGGTTTTTTTGTGATATACATCAATACAAAAAATGGTTTGAAATTTTTATATTATTAAGGCCAGGTTGTACTAAGGTGGTTAGGTATTTAAGCGTAACCTCCGTCCCCGCAAATGCCGAGCGCGTATAATCGCGGCCCGCAGAAACGTGGCGCTATTCGAACGCGGCTCGTTTGCTCCGTAAAAATGTTTCCCTCACACTTGCCTGTGTTCTACTAGTTCCGACCGATTGACAATTTCGCCTCATCGACTTAAGTTAGAATGGTCGAACGGTCCCGCACCACGCTTGTGTGATGACGGGTGGCATGGTGTGGGTTCTAATCCGCCTACTGGCAAACTTTTTGCACTTAGTTTTTGGATATTACGTAATTTATTGCGATAACAACACAAAACAAACATAATAATTAAGTCGATATCTAAATTAATAAACGTAACTAAAGTAGGTATACTAAGGTAAACGAAGGAATTACTCCCTTCTAAATCTACAGAGAATTTCCCTGTATTGTGTATTATTCAAATTAAAACTTAACACTGAGACTATGGCGAATTTCCGTACGACAAAACAATGTAAAAATGTCATGAACTCTGTACTATAGTTGTAATAGAAATTGCACTTTATGTAAAAGCATTCAAGTTTGTAATCATAAAACCTGTGACTTATCTCCTGCGTCCGCGAAGAGCACGAAATGAGAATAATGTACAGGTAGGTAGGTAGGTATTTGTATGGTAAAAATTATGGAGCGAGCTGATCATCACAAAAAATAATATTTTTTTGGCCAATCGCCACCAGTGGTGGTAATTGGAAGTAATTATTTCCAGCGAGCCCCAAAAATTGCCACCACTGGTGGTGGTTAGGACCACATTATATAAATGGTTTGCCGTACGTCCCCCAGTGGTGGTGGTTGAGATAATATGAAAACATATTTATTTCCAACGACCTCCACATACTGTCACCACTGGTGGTGGTTAGGACTAAATCATAAATTGTTTGCCCAACCGCTCTCAGTGGTGGTGGTCGGTACTAGAGAATGCAAACCGGTTTTAACCGATATCAGAAAACCGGGTTTTCGGTTATTTCAAGCATACAAATAAACTCGGTTTTTATTTTTCACTAAACCGGTTTTTTCAATTATTCGGTTAATTTGGTTTTCTTGTTTGGGACACACTCAAAAAGAAAATACGTGCCACCATTTTGATTTCTTTCGTTCAGTGACCTACTACCAAATGACGCGTAAGGGTTTGTGTAATAAGTAACAACATACACATTGTTTTGTTATTTAGGTTTTTTTATGATATAGGTATGTAATTCTTATTTGCCCTTATACTCAGTCAGTAGGAATCCAATATCCATTTATCCAGGTACAGTAAGTATCAAGCACGTTTTTTTTATAGAATATTGATAAGTTTATCTCATTTGAAAGTTTTTGTGACATGAAAATTGCTAATATTAAGCCAATTCTTTAAATTTATTGCTTGTACTGTACTTGGCATTATAAAATGTGGAAATCCACAGTAACTGTTCCCTCCAGTGATTTTTTTCAAAATCGCATTTATATAAAACCGAAAAAAAACGGGTTTTATAATGCTCCGGTTTTGCATTCTCTAGTCGGGACATGAAAAAATGATTATTTCCAACGACCCCCACTAAAACTGCTACCACTGGTGGAGGTTAAGACACAATCATAATGTTTAGGGCTATCAACTACCACTGAAGAAAGGAAATGTTTTAGAATTTTGCTTCAGTCCTGTTTTTGTCATTTTTTATAGTCTATTACGATAGGAGTGGTCTAAGTAGTATATTAATACACGGCGTGAAGTTAGCGCCCGAGCGAAGTAAAGTAAGGGTAAGTAAAAAGTAAGGGTGCTAAACGCCGTACATTTAATAGACTTACTTCATTCATCTACTGAATTACTACAGACTAACAGTATAGAATCGATAGATCGATGTTTTAATAATAGTGTATTTTTTACGATCTATGACGTATTACCAAAACTACTTACTATAATATAGATCTCGTTCAAACCAATTTTACGGTGGAAGTTTGCATGGTAATGTACATCATATAATTATTTTTTTTTTGTTTTATCAATCTCTTATTTTAGAACTTCTAAAATAAGAGGGGGGGATGATGACGACACATTTCACCACTTTGGTTGTGTCTCTCTCGCAAACTATTCAGTTTATAAAAAATAGAAATCTCAATTATATTTTTTAAGACCTATCCATAGATTATTTCATGCAAAAGGGCTGCTGAAAAAAAAAATTGATTTTCAGTTTTAGGTATGGGGAACCCTAACTTTTGTTAGTATAAATTTAGATAGTAGTATAGTTCTTATAATTTTGGAAAAATGTGAAAGACAGACATGACAAATCTATAAGGATTCCGTTTTTTGCCGTATAACGCATAATTTCTATATCAAGTAAGTATTTTTATGATACAATAATTGTATGATCGGATAGAAAATTTTATAAAACAGTTACAGTGTACGGTATAACTGTGTTTCTAATTTAGTTATAGCGTTTTCACGTAATAATCCATTTTTCCCGACGAAAAAACAAAATGCAAACATACAGAATTCTGGCACCACAAACAAGACATTGACGTTTCGTTCACACATTACGGGTTAAATGTATCTTCTCTTGTTTACTATATGAATCAGTGAGTGGTGTAAAAACGGACTAATTAGATGTGGTTCAGCCTACACTCACTACACTGGGTCCTCCACATCCTATTTAATATGCATGCAAGCAAAGCTGCGAGCAATAGGTAGCTAACCAAATATATAATATTGCTTAATTCATCCTTTCATTTGATACCCACCCAACATGGCACCAGTGGACGTATCGGACGATGGAGACGCTTCTAACAATACCTCATTAGTCTAATTATTTTCATGTGCCGTCCACTACTATTGAAGGCGGATGGGCAAACAAATTATGATTTTGTCCTAACCACCACCAGTGGTGGCAGTTTGTGGAGCTCGTTGGATATAATTAATTCCAACTACCACCACTGGGGGCGGTTGGGAAAAAATATTCTTGTTCTAACGCCACCACTGGTGGCAATTCATCGGTGGTGGTCGTTGGGAATAAACAAGCGTGCCAGAATTAATTGACTTGTGTAATTTTGATTTGTAATGTAATTTTAACTGATTGAAAATACATAAGTAGGTACCTTTAATAAATAAATGACAAATAAATCATAACTATTTATTAGTGAATATGAAATTGTCTTATTATTATCAAAAGTATCATACACAGATTAACAAGTAAAATTTTAACAAAAAAGAACCTACTTCAATAAAAATACTATAATATTTCCAGTTATTGTGATTTAAAAACCAAACTGCTGAGCAAATTTTGATAAAATGTATATGGGACCACTTGAAAAGTATATAATATTCAAATAAAAATAGTCATTAAAATCGGTTCACTCAGTCGAAAGTTATGAGGTAATAAACATAAAAAAAAATACAGTCGAATTGAGAACCTCCTCCTTTTTGAAGTCGGTTAAAAATAATAAGCACCAGTTCTCTTCGGTGAACTTCGTTTCATCAAGGTAATTATTATAATACTATATAATATTACATAATCATATAATAGTATAGTAATATACCTAGCATTATAATAATATTTAATAGTAAATATAATAATTAATTATACGTGTTTGTTTTTTTATGTGATAAACTTCAAAAAACGCAAATCAACGCATGCAAAAAGTTCGGCCGCTGTGGGGTTCGAACTCTGGCCTACGCGGCACAGCGGAGTCGCGTCCGTACCCCTGGGCCATTTAGACACAGCATAGTCACGCGAAATTGTTATACAGTCTAAATGAAAGAGATGCTCGACCGTTCTAAGTGACCGTGATTGGCCAGTGGGCGTACACAACCGTATACTGCTAGCTACATATAGGTCATATTCATGGCACAGGCAAATGCGGGGGTGAAGTATTTTTGGAGAAAACGGCGATACGTCCTCCCTTCGAGACGCCTGAGCGAGTACTGGCGGATGGCCGCGAGCGCTACAACTCCTAGATTTTGTATGTTTTTATTTATAGGAAAAAAGTGGTAACGAATTTAGAACAAATATTCTGATCCCCACTCCTATATAAAAATCCCCGTTTATTGGTACAACTTTCACGTGGTTTCGTGATGGAATCTCTTAGCAGGAGATAAAGTCAGATGCGAAGTAGTGTCATCTTTGCCATTTTTTTTTATCGAGCCAATCATTCGAAATCACGTTTTTGTCTCTGATTAACTAAAAATAATACGTTCAATTTTAATAAAATATTTTTTTTTACTCATAAATCTTATATTTTAATAGGTTTCCTTAGCTTCAAAAGCCTGAAACTGAGTGCCACGTCGCCTTAAGTAATATTTGGCAGTTTGCTATGTACTCTACTTCCCAAATGTAGATGGCGTTGGAGTAGAGTTAAAATATACTCCCCAATAGTAAGTTTTCATGCTTAATATCAACACTGAATAGCAGCATCTCACCGGCGATTGATAGTTCCATCGGCATCAATGGCGATTGTCTCGCCAGTGGACTATATAAAAAAATTCACCACGAAAAAAATAGCTTTCGTGTGTTTATTCAAAGTAGGTACCTACTTGATTTTACTAGATGGTCTATTAGGTGATTTTTCCTGATTCATAAGATTTTGTCTTTTAAGTTGATTTTTCTGCTTTTAAATATATATTTAAACCAGTAAAACAATAAAACATTGTAATTTTATGTTTTAAGTAACATTGATGCTTCTAAAACACATGCAAATAGTATAAATACATAATACAATAAAATAATAATATGGCTTTCACACAAATTGTATATATTATATTATATCCAATTTTTGATATAATATATCGGATATAAAATATATCATAAATATCCGATATTTTGATATTTATTATAAATATCGGTTATTTTCGAACCCTGCTTACACTAGAGTATTCACTTTAATCAACCGCTATGCAATAATTTCACTGGCTTCTCTAATCAATCACTTCAATAACTTAAGACACTCCACCGAACACGTAATGCACATTAGGGTGGAGCGATTTTATTTTTTTGAGAAATCTGAAATGCCTGGGTATGGAATAGTTGCTATGGAAATAGCCATTACGGAATAAAATAATTAAAAAATAATTACAGTATTGTAATTACTGCCCCAAGGGGGTCAAAGTTTCAAAATTATTGCAAAAACATGGAGTGCGTTAAACTGACCTAAAAAAATATAAGTGTGGATATTTCTAACTTTTATTAATTATAAGTAGTATTTAGATAACATTGTGACAATATATGCGATAAATTAGGACGAAATCATTAAAACAAGGTGTCAAAATAATTATCACAAAAACGACAAATTACAAAAAAATACTCACTATTTATTCAGCGTTTATATTTTATTGTTATTGAATTTGGGCATAATTTTGAGAGATTTCAGACAGTTTTTATAAGTTCATCTCGTCTAAAGGCAACACAAACAGCAACTGATGCTTTTGTTATAATTTTGATACATCTCTGCGTTGATTGCGTGTGGCAAGGATACTTGACATAATTTTTTAATATTTCAGTTCCAATTAGTAAATTTGGTTCTTTAATTGCTTGCATAATAGCACACTACACTGTGATAATAGTCTGTGTGTCTTAATGTTTGTGTTAGGGGTAGATTAGTTGCTGTGGTCCAGCTTATCATATAGTAATACTCTGATTCTTCAAAATTGAATCCTTTCATTTTGAAAACACGATCCGACGTTCTCTCTGTTCAGATTTTCTCGTTTCTAGTGTTATTCTATAACGTTGTTGTCTTTCGTCTTTTAAGATTGCAATTAATAATGTTTTCCACATGTCCTAACTAACAAATTCAATGAATAAACGTACACGGCAGCTTTCTGTCTAGCGCCATGAAAACTCGATGGTTCAGTCTGAATTTGACACCAGATTGGGGCCTGCACTTTCAAGATGAAACTATACTGGTAGGTATCCTTTAATCTGTGATGAAAGTTGCAATGTCACAAGTCTCTCATGTAGTGATTCAGATACGACATGAAACTGGACAAAATACCATTAATTGATGTCATAACCCATCATAAGTGCACAAATTTAGGCGGTGTTACTTTTTGTCAAACGTTTATTACTTTCTCCCGAATTTATGGCATCACACGTCACTTTTAAAATACAATTGACCTGTATTTAAGTCTTGCTTAGTATTCGTGATCAGTGGCAGAGTTTTACCGATATGTTGGAAGTTAGCGACCGGGACATCTTCACAATTATTCTGAGCTTTACTGCATGCGGGCAAGATTTTTTTTACGAGCGAACATCATACCTTTTCTTCAAGTTAACCAAAATGGAAACGCATATTAAGTTCATGAGCATGTAACTGCTACATCAGCTACTGCAATGGTCTTCGCAAACTGTAGCTCCAACATGTGAAAGACTTCCACCTTTTCTTTCATCGCAACCAACAGTCACTAAATTTATATGATCGATTGATAGACTTTTGGAGTAAAACAGGAATATATCTTTTGGCATAATGTATGCGACTGCATTTATGGCGATGTGTTTAAAGTATTCTGAACCTTCTTCTTTAACCAAACTTATCAAAACAATGCAGCCAGACCTTACGGTGGTGTCGATATTTGGACTGTCGTTTTCGCGGCACGCGCCACTCTTTAATAGAAGAGTGAGGGGAGAGGAACAATTGAAAAATACTGAGAAAAATAGCTAGATGACAGCCTGTTCTTTAGTTTAAGCTATGATGTGATTTTATTTCATTGTAAATCATTTTAAATGGTAAAAGTAATAAGTGGAAAAATCTGCATATTTTCAAATATTTACAAAACTTTAAGGGCTTTGGGGCAGTACTAAACCTTGATATTTTTTATCTATATTTAAGAATCATGATAAGCATATAATAGAGCAACTATTGCATACCCAGGGTAAACGAAATTACAAAAATAAAAAATCTCCATACATGACCGCTCCACCCTAATGCACATACGCGAGGCGAACCGATTTTTTCCTCTTTTTTTGTTCCAACGGCCAACCGCCGTTTTTCGATTCGTCTCCCGCCTCACGCACACTAGCGCCCGGAGTTGTGTCAGAATGGAGAAAACGTCAACTGTCCACCTCAGGTGACAGTTGTAATTCTTGCCACTCTAAAATAATCAACGCGCCGTCAATCTTATCCAATACATCAAATAACTATAGCTAACTACAATGTTATAATAAAAAAGTAATACTTAGGTACTTATTTCATGTCGCCATTTTGCCGAAGTGACGTTCGACACCGAAAACTTTTCACATATTCCGTCAAAACCATAAAAAAACAAAACGGCCATAATATGTCATCTATCGATGACCAATTATATGTATTCGGCCATCGCTATTCTCACGCAGTAGCACAGATAAAAAAGAATGAAGATAAATAGTAATAATAATAATATCATAGCCAAAAAACCACTACCTACGTAACCCCATGAATAGGAACTTTAAAATTTTATTATCTGGTAATACTTCATTCAGCGCTAGGAGTATTTTTTTCTGTGGACTACAGTACCTACCTACCGCTACCGACTGATACCAGTGGTGCCAGATTAGGCAGATTATCGCTATTTATTGTATTGTTGTTATTTGTATTATATGTGTACGTGTTTGTCGTTGTGTGCAGTTATTGTCGGAATAAACGTTTTTTCTTTCTTCTTTCTTTCTTCTATTTAGGCTATATCAAGGGGCAAAAACTACAATCGGCCACAAGTAGCCATTGAAACTACCTAAAAACAAATACGGGCGATTTAGGATAAGTAGGTACTTCAAGATTACCCCAAGTATGGATTTAATAATTTCTGGATAAGTATATAAATGCTTGTAACTAAACTTAATATAATATGTACGTCAACCTTTCATTCCTCATGTTTTTTCAGTACTGCTTGCTTTCTTCTAGTTAGGTACATCCACTATTTATAGGAGTGAGATATGCATAGACAAACGCGTATGACAACGGGACAACCCGGACAACAATCTTTCTACTATTCTACTACTAGCCAAAATAAGTGACACCTCGCTGGGATGCAATTGCCTAGAGCGCGGTGGGGGTGCCCCGCAATGAGCTGATGTCACGAATCCAGTGAGTCAATTTGATTCCTCCGGGTGATATCGCATTCTGTCTTTTTTTTGCGTTTTCTCTTTATTTGGCCTAAACACAAGCTTAAGATGTTAGGCGAAATGGGGCTACTCGTCTAAATAAATATATTAGGTAGGCTACTTGATACCTAGGCAAAATAAGGCTAATTGAGTTTGCTGATATGGCAACCCTGTAAAAGACGCGATCGATTAGGGATGCCCGATCTTTCGCTTTGAATCGATTTTCTGGATCGTAATGGATCGTAACCCCGTGAATCGATCCACGATGTGAATCGATCTTTATACGGTCTTGAATGATCGTATCGTAATTTATTAAAAGTCATTTACAGTACAGTTATTCATGCAAAATTCTTTTTTGTTTGGCTTCGCACGGTTTGTGCATTAAGCCAGAATCAAGTTATTATTTAAGTATTTCTTATTTACACAATAAGAAAGTCATAGGTCACATTATAGCAATCCTCGTGGTCAAGTAGGTAGTCAAGTCTGTTATTTACATACTCTAAGTCACGTTTCAGTAAAAGTGGTGGATGCTTCACTGAAACTTCCTAGGAGTTTTGGAAACAATTTTAAAGTAACACGCTTTTTGGGTTTATATCATTTTGCCCACGAGCGTGTATACGTTATCGATCTGAAAGATCGCATTCTGTTGAATCTATTCAAAAAATCGGCAGATCGTATGATCATGAATCGATCTTCTGGAAAATCGATTCAGATCGGGCATCCTTATTCCTTATATTCAGGTACACGCATAAGGTAAAAGATTAGTTACCTACCTATTCATACGATATTTTATTTTAAATTAAAAGAAAGTCGATGAGGTGCCTAGTGTTACCGTACGGTTAATTTAGTCCTTAATTAATGGGTTAATGGAGAAAAAGACTGTAAAAGGACAGTGCGAGCATGTATAATTTCAAGACGTGGTGAGGAGATTACATTGTAGGTAGGTATACTCAATTTACACAAGTTTTTACCTACCTAAGTTTCTTTAAGTCTGGCAGTAGGTAGGTACGTACGGACTCCGGACTGACTAGGCCCCCGTGGTGAATTATTGCATATTATTATTGCATAATCCTCCACACGCACGAAGGTGAGGTTAGGTTAGCCCGTTGCCCAGCAGTGGGACAGTTACAGGCTGAATAATAAGTAAGTACCTACACAGTAGTTCTATAAAATATGTTTGTAGCAAACAAAAATCCATGAGTTATTATTGTTTTTGTTACTAATAGACTGTATCATATTGGTTTCAGTGTGCCTTCATGTGAGTTGTCTGCCCGGCATACCTATAGGACACCTCCCACGCACGACCCACGCTCGGCAGTCGGCAGTCCATCTTCGTACACGACTGGCGGAGTTACGGCGGTCTCTAACCACAGAACCCACATTATCTACTACAGCTGAGGTTACAGTCTTTCTCAAAATAATTACTGAGCAGAAGGTTGCGTCCTTCTCTCACTGTCGCCAGACAATTTTGATCGGCTCATTCATTTGGCAATTATTATTCGCAATAGGCTGTCTGTCCTCGTATAATGACACTTGAAACATAAAAACAGTTGAGTATATAGGTACAAGTTAGAATAACTTCAGTTCTCAGTGGTTGAAAAGTAAAATATTCAATAGGTTTAATAGCTACCTACCCAGCAAAACCCAAATGGTTAGAACACACTGGAGACATAATGCCAAAGTGTAAATATGAATAATTGTAACCTCACAAGATTTAAGTCAACATAGAATAACTCGCATCACACAGAACTAAACTACATAAATGCGATGTATGTGGTTTCAAACGTACCTACACAACTGCGTAATTTATAGTAACAATGAAAATTCACACTGGAGAGAAACCATTTAAGTGCAGTACCTATATCATGTTTATAAAAGTTTAAATTTGAGGTTCGAGTAGTTGAACCGACATAACAGACTTCACGCTGGAGAAAAGCCTTATATAGCATCTGTGATTATACCTGTGCACAGATAGATTATCTATCAAAACATGTGATCACACACACGGGAGAGAAGCCATATAAATGCAGTATGTGTGGTTATAAATGTATGCAGTAATCTGAAGGTACATGAAAGAACTCATACTGGAGAGAAGCCTTATGAATGCAATATGTGTGATAATAAAACTAGAAAGCCGGGTCATTTGACCAAGCATGAAAGAACTCATACTGGAGAGAAGCCTTATGAATGCAATATGTGTGGTTATAAATCTACAACGCTGGGTTATTTGAAGATACATAAAAGAACTCATACTGGAGAAAAGCCTTATGAATGCAATATGTGTGGTTATAAATCTACAACGCTGGGTTATTTGAAGATACATAAAAGAACTCATACTGGAGAGAAGCCTTATGAATGCAATATGTGTGATTATAAAACTACAGCGCTGGGTTATTTGAAGAGACATAAAAGAACTCATACTGGAGAGAAGCCTTATGAATGCAATATGTGTGATTATAAAACTACAGCGCTGGGTTCTTTGAAGAGACATAAAAGAACTCATACTGGAGAGAAGCCTTATGAATGCAATATGTGTGATTATAAAACTACAGAGCTGGGTTATTTGAAGAGACATAAAAGAACTCATACTGGAGAGAAGCCTTATGAATGTGATGTGTGTGACTATAAAACTACAAAGCGGGGTTATTTGAAGATACATAAAAGAACTCATACTGGAGAGAAGCCTTATGAATGCAATATGTGTGATTATAAAACTACAGCGCTGGGTTATTTGAAGAGACATAAAATAACTCACACTGGAGAGAAGCCTTATGAATGCAATATGTGTGATTATAAAACTAGAACGCCGGATCATTTGAACGAGCATAAAAGAACTCATACTGGAGAGAAGCCTTATGAATGCAATACGTGTGGTTATAAAACTACAAGGCTGGGTGATTTGAACAGACATAATAGAACTCATACTGGAGAGAAACCTTATGAATGTGATGTGTGTGCATATAAATGTGCAACGTCAGATTCTTTGATGGTGCATAAAAGGAGACACACCGGAGAGAAACCATATGAATGTAGTATGTGTGATTATAAATGTGTAAATTTGAGTGGATTGAAGCAACATAACAGAGTTCACACTGGAGAAAAACCTTTTGAATGTAGTTTGTGTGATTTTAAATGTGGAGATAAAACTAATATAATAAGACATACACTTTCACACACGGGAGAAAAACCATATAAGTGCAGTATGTGTGATTATACATGTGCAGATAAATGTTATCTACGAAATCATATGATGACACACACGGGAGAGAAACCATATAAATGCAGTTTGTGTGGTTATAAATGTAAAAAATTTTGTAATCTGAAGGTACATGAAAAAACTCATACTGGGGAGAAGCCTTATGAATGCAATATGTGTGATTATAAAGCTAGGATGCCGGGTCATTTGAAGATACATAATAGAAATCATACTGGAGAGAAACCTTATGAATGTGATGTGTGTGCATTTAAATGTGCAACGTCAGGTTCTTTGATGGTGCATAAAAGGAGACACACCGGAGAGAAACCATATGAATGTAGTTTGTGTGATTTTAAATGTGGATATAAACGTAATCTATCATTACATGTGATGAGACACACAGGAGAGAAACCATATAAATGCAGTTTGTGTGATTATACATGTAGAGAAAAACGTTATCTATCAACACATATGATGACACACACGGGAGAGAAACCATATAAATGCAGTATGTGTGATTATACATGTAGAGAAAAATGTTATCTATCAACACATATGATTACACACACGGGAGCGAAACCATATAAATGCAGTTTGTGTGGTTATAAATGTATAAAATTGAGTACTCTGAAGGCACATGAAAGAATCCACACTGGAGAGAAGCCTTATGAATGTGATGTGTGTGATTATAAAAGTACATGGCTGAATCTTTTGAAGACACATAAAAGAACTCATACTGGAGAGAAGCCTTATGAATGTGATGTGTGTGATTATAAAAGTACATGGCTGAATCTTTTGAAGATACATAAAAGAACTCATACTGGAGAGAAACCTTATGAATGTGATGTGTGTGGATATAAAACTACACACCGGAGTTATTTGAAGATACATATTAGAACTCATACTGGGGAGAAACCTTATGAATGTGATGTGTGTGCATATAAAACTACACATCGGGGTCATTTGAAGAGACATAAAAGAATACACACTGGAGAGAAACCAAATGAAAATATCACATGAATAGAGTACATGGAAAAGCCCCAATTTATTTCAAAGGAGTGAGAAATGTATGGGCTAAATCTTAAAAATTACTATTTACGAAGCATCTTGCCCCCCTCCCACACACACACACACACTATTGGTTGGGACATACAAAGGGCGATGTGGCTAGGGAATATACAAGGTGTAACAGCAAGGTGTAGTAATCAGGGCCTCGAACCGGTTTGAAATATACCGGTTATAAACGTTAAAATAACGGTTTCTTGGACTATTTCGTTCCGAGTGAAAACGTTAAAAAGAGCGTTAATGAAACCATAATTAACCGGTAAAATCCGCGATGCCAGTGGTTCAAGATCAGCCGTGTATGCGGGGTGCGGGAGAGGTTAGGGCGGGTGGGTAAACAGACAGGCACCGACTCGCTCTCGCGTCTCGTGGCTTCGGACGGCGCGGCGTTGGTGAAGTACGGAACGGTCGGTACGCTCCGCGCCACGTGGCTCAAACGCGCACTAACTTGTTAACTATCTGACCTGACGAACGCTTCTTTATAACACAACGAGCGATTAGGTATCTCAAAGACGATATAATTGATCACGTCCTCGTCATCCAAAATAAAGAGTTGCCTTATCTTACTAATATTAATAAGCCGAAAGTTTGTGAATGTGCATGTGTGAGGGTGTGTGTGTGTATTTGTTGGTCATTCACGCTCAAACGGCTGGATCGATTTCAATGAAATTTGATATAGGAATAGATTGGATATATGAGGCGGACATAAGCTATCTATTGTCTTAAATATAATCTTAGAAGGGGATGAAATAGGGGTTGAAAGTTTCTATTGGGTAATTAATAATTATTTGAGTTAGTAATCTGAACATGTATATTTTGGCTTTTGGTAAGAAATAAAGAAATAAGAGCCATGTGTGTAAGCTGTTCTCAAGAGTCCTTACGAACCATCTCGAACGCAGGTTTGATGACTTCCAGCCTCCCGAACAAGCCGGTTTCCGGAAAGGCTTTGGCACCATAGACCACATACACACGCTCCGCCAGATTATACAGAAGACTGAGGAGTATAATCAGTCGTTATGTTTGGCGTTTGTGGACTATGAAAAAGCCTTCGATTCAATCGAGACCTGGGCAGTATTTCAGTCCTTTCAGCAATGCCATATCAAGTATAGGGTATATCAAAGTGCTGAAGTGCTTGTATATTAACTCCACCATGTCAATCCGACTACAGGGCGAGAGCACAAAACATACCCCATTGCAGAGAGGCGTGAGACAAAGAGATATTATTTCTCCGAAACTGTTCGTAAACGCATTGAAGGACGTTTTCAAGCTCTTGGACTCAAACGGATTCGGCATCAACATCAATGGTGAATACATCACTTACCTTCGTTTTTCCGATGATGTAGTCATCATGGCAGAGTCCCTGGAGGATCTCAATACTATGCTCAGCGAACTCAATAGCGTTTCCCAACTGGTGGGTCTGAAAATGAACACGGACAAGACGAAAGTCATGTCCAATGGCCATGTTGTATGTGCCAGTAATCGTTGAGAATGGTACTCTCAAAGTTGTTGACCAGTACACCTACCTTGGCCAGATCGTCCAGGTAGGCAGTTCCAACTTCGACAAAGAGGTCGCCCGAAGAATCCAACTCGGATGGGCAGTGTTCGGAAAGTTACGTGACATTTTCTCGTCCAAAATTCCACAGTGCCTGAAGACAAGGGTCTTCAACCATGTTACCAATGATGACATAATTATGGTACTGACTGAGTTGTGGTCCTTATTAACTGCTGGCCTTTTGGAAAAGCTCAGAGTGACACAGCGAGCAACGGAGAGCTATGCTTGGAGTTTCTTTGCGCAATAAAATCCGGACCGAGGATATTCGCCAAAGAACTAAAGTTGACGACATAGCTCTTCAGGGTTTGCAAGCTGAAGTGGCAATCGGCAGTCCGCATCACTAGTAGAACTGACAACTGATGGGGAAGAGTTTCTAGAGTGGCGACCACGGACTGGAAGACGCAGCGTAGGTAGGCCTACTAGATGGGCCGACGACATGAAAAGAGTCGCAAGCAATCGGTGGATGCAAGTGGCAAATAGTCGTTCGGTGTGGCACTCTAAGAGGGAAGCCTATGTTCAGCAGTTGACGTCTTCAGGCTGATGATGATGATGATGAGAGATCGAGGTAGAGAGAGAGAGAGAGAGAGAGAGCGAGGAAGAGAAGGATAAAAAGAGAGCAAGAGAGGGAGAGAGATTGAGAGGGAAATATATAGAAATAGAGGGAGAGATCGAAAGAAGGAGGGAGAGAAAAAAGGAAGAAAGAAGGAGATAAATGGATAGTGAGAAAGTGAGAGAGACATAGAGTGAGTGGAAAATATATATAAATAAAGGAAGAGAGAGATAAAGAGAGCGAGAGTGAGGAAGAAAGTGATAAATTGAGAGGAAAATATAAAGAAATAGAGGGAGAGATATAGAGAGAGGTTGAGAGTGGAGAGGTAAATATATAGAGATAGAGGGAGGGGGAAAGATATAAAGATAAAATAAGAGGGAAAGAGATAGAGGTAAAGGGAGAAAGATAGAGCTTCCTCTGTCTTTCGAGCGAGAGAGGGAAAAAATGGAGGAATAGGGAGAGAGATAGAAAGAGAGCTAGAGAGGGAGATAGATAGAGGGAAAAGGATAGAGATAGAGAGATATACTTACCTATCTGTTACCCGTGAAATCAATCGATTTTCTTAACAGTTGACATTAGGTATGATATTTAATATAGGTAGCTAGTTAAAACTGCGAACGAAGTTATAGTATCCGCTAAATAAATCACAGTAAAATTTTTAACGCTAAATAAATATTAATTAGGTACGTGCTTCATAAAAGCTACTGTCGAGCCTGAAGATAGGTACTTTAAGCTTGCATAATTTACTTATCTATATATTTTGCCGATATGTTGGTCCCTACCTAGACCTAGTTTTTAGCATCATAATATTTTACCATAATGACAAGGTGAATACGGTTATTTTAAATTTAAAACATTAAAACACCTCTCATTCATGAAAAATAGATAAAGGCAGGTAGTTAAGTACCTACTTACATAATTACAATGATAAAATTACTTATCCATCGGCCATCATTACACAAGGCGCGAGCCTTCCACTTAACACGGTGATCCCGATAGATGTAAGTTTACGAATGGATAGTTATTCGTTGTTGCAACAGAATGGCAAATTAAGGAAAAACCGGTAAATATTGGTTTATTGAACATTAACCTATAATGCGAACTTTATTAACCTATAACCGGTTAATGAAGGTTAAAGGTAGAACGAAACCGCATCTAAAACTCCCTATGTACTTAGGCCGAAACCGGTTCGAAAATTAACCCGGTTTTCAAGCCCTGGTAGTAATACTGAAACTATGCATACACATACATATATCGAAGTAGTCTGGAGGTACTATAAATCTGTAAGTAGTTACGGTAATGAATTAATACATGGACACCCTCTTTTGTTAGATTTGTAAGGTTTAGTTTAAGCTAGTTTTAGTTTTTTTTATTTTATTTATATTTAATAAGGAAATGTTACTAATATTTGATTCAAAATAAATAGTTTATTAATACACGTCAAAGTTTACTGCAAAACTAACCATCGTTCAACCCTAGTTATCAGCTGGGCAATGTCAGTGAACTTGAGGCTTAAACTAACATGTACAGCAGCCGTATTACGAACTCTTATTCCCAGCCAGTTTACGCCGTGAACTGAACTGCCTGGCTATTTCGTATTATGAACTCCTAAAGCCAGCCAGTATTGTCACGTGACAGTCAGACCGACTTAGGGTTACCAGATGAAAAAATCAAAAGTCCGGAGAAAAGGCCTGATTTCCATGGAAAAGTCCTGAGATTTTCTACAGATGAGAATTTTCTCTCAAAAACGTATTATTATCGTTGTATACACTGCGGATCTTGCGCACGCGTTTTACGCGACGCGTTACAAGCTTGTATGTACATCGCACTCAAAACAGCGGGGCGGAGGGAGGAGGGATGCGCCCGTCGCCCCGCAGCGCGGTTGCCGCTCGCTCGCTCACTCAGTCAGTTCGTCCAGTGGCTAGAAACTTCAAAGGAATTTTTAATGTATGAAATTCATTCCCCTCTTTGTACAACCGTATAAAAATGAATCAAGAATTGCCATTTATAAAAAAAAAAACAAGTATGGTAGAAGTTGTCACCTGAGTTGCTAATATTTTTTCCTAAAAAACGACTACCTTTTAAATTTTTCATAAATATTTTGTATTTAAGACAACAAAATTAACCGAAAATATTGTAATTCATTTAATTTCTCGTAAAACTACTGATTATCAATATCATAATAGTATTTTAATTGTAGTTTGTATGGTCACACTCAATTAAAATGTCTGAATATTTTCCGGCGCTTGGGTGCGTTCCGTCGCTGGGTGTAGAGTTGTTAGGGTAAAGTTTAACCCGTTTGAGTTGCAACCGAGCCACGGAACGATCGAGTTGTTTTTATAACCTCAAAATATTTGACGTTTCAGACGCTATTCTCTTTCCTCAACTTTCCTTTCATCCAAGTATAATTTTTGACTTCGACCTCCCCTTTCTTTATAAGAAATTAAAAACTACATATTAGACGACTTTGGCTCACATACAAAACAACGCAGATTTGCCCACGACAATGTTACGACGCTTGGAAATGTTTTTACTTTTGCTCGAGTTTTATCGCTATCTCTGCAACATTATAACTTTAATCCTCCTGGAAGATGAGACAGACGAAGTAATGACGGCGTGTAGGTTGGTTGCAGTAGAACTGGAGGCGTTAATGTCAGACCGCGGCGGACTCCCACCATCACGCATATTAAATTATGTCGACAGAACAGTACCTGGTTTCACATCAAAACAATTTCAAGAAAACTTCCGCATGACTCCAGGTATTTTGTACCATTACTTATACCTACCTAGTATTATATTAAGTATCTGTGCTTAGTGCTTAGTAAATAGTAATACACTCAACCTACTCTTATGGACTTCCATACCTACTTAGACGAATTGTCTGAGATCCCAAATCCTTGTATTTCTTGAAACAGCAGACGATAAATAACATATATTCCTTTCTTGTTGTTGACAGATATATTCAATATTATATTGAGGGAGTTTGCACCCCTCATAACTACAACAAACAAATACTGTGGGGCAACTAGACAAATGGACCCTAACAAACAATTATTGGCAGTATTGTGGTTATTGGCTACCCCAGACTCATACAGGTAATTACCTACTTAAAATTATTGCTTAAAAAATAAAATAATAAATGATAAGCATTTTTATTGTCTTAATGATTGATTTTATTCTATTTCAGATCTGTCGCGGAAAGGTTTGACATGGGAAAGTCATCACTGCACACATCTTTTGTGATCATTGTAAAGGTTCTCTGCAACAAGAGTAGGTACCTTATAAAGTGGCCACTTGGGCGTGAAGACATGGTCGCAAACAAATTCAAAAAATGTGCTGGTATACCAGGAGTAATAGGTGCTATCGATGGTAGTTACATTCCAATAAAGGCACCAGAAAGTTACCCTGAAAGGTACATAAACAGAAAATGCCAGCATGCAATAACTTTGCAAGCTGTGTGTGATGCTGATTTAAAATTTACCGATGTCTTTGTAGGATATCCAAGTTCTGTCAGTGATTACCGCATATTTATCAATAGTGATCTCTACAAAAATGTTATTACAAATAGAATTAACATTCCAAGGGACTTCTTTATAATTGGAGATAAGGCATACCCAGTCTTAAATTGGTGTATTCCTCCATTTATAGAAAGACAACGCCTTACACATAATGAAAAGAAATTCAATACTGCAATGGCTAAAACCCGTCAGTACATAGAGCGTGCATTTGCTCTTTTAAAAGGCAGGTTTCGAAGACTAAAGTATTTAGACATGAGTATGACACATTTCATACCAAATGTATTGTTAGCTTGTTGTGTGCTGCATAATATATGTCTTCTTAATGGGAGTGATCAAGTATCAATTGAGAATTATATAAAAGAAGGACTAGGTACCAAATGTTATAGGAGAAGATTATATTGATGAATATAGAGAAGAAGACCAACAGAGGGATGGAAGAAACCTAAGAACAAGATTAATGTTAAATCTAAGAGAATAAACAGTGTTTTGTTTTTATAAATCAGTCTTTTATTTCTTATTTGGTTCATTACTTATGAATTATGATATGTCTTAATAAAATACTTTATACAGGTTGTAACAATATGGATAAATAATATACCCTTTTTGTTACACCCAGTACAATAAGTATACATAAATGAAAGCCTCATTAAGCATCAAAATAAAATAAAACAATACAATACAATATACACAAAATCTAACAAGTCAGTTTAGAATTTAAATTAATAATTAACATTTAACACAACTAGGTAGGTATCCATTTACATTTTCTCCAACATTTCATCAATGATTTGAAAGTGTCAAGCGATTCTTTTTGAATATTTATTAATTCTTTATGGCGTCTTTCTTTGTTTTCTTCTGATTCGTTCAATATATTGTTTAAATTGATTAAAGAGTCCCTGAGTCTAATATTTCTTGATCTTGGTGGTTGTCCTTGGTCATTTGCTTCTTCTGAAATAAAACAAAATGTTTAGTATTATCCTATGCAGAAGATTTTGATTAACACAAATAATGACATGTTTGGACATAAAACTCAAATTATAACAATGACTACTTAGGTACCTGTTTCAGTTTCATCTATTCGAATATTTTCGATGGGGTTTTCTCGGCTCGAGGATGCAATCACCGGTACCACTATTGGTTGCTTCTTGAAGATCTCATCAAGTTCCTCAAAATATTCAAAATTTATTCGTTGTGCCCCACTTTGTTTCACGGACATGTTGTCTTTTTTTTTTTAATATTTACTTTTTAAATATTTAAATTTATTTTCACATTGCCTAGCATCATGACTAGCCAACGCTTTTGCAATCTGTTTCCACACCTGCAAATGGATTAATCAAAACTATGTTATTTGAATGCAGTGTAATATTATGGCGGCTGTACACACGCGTCGAGACACCCCGATACAGGCCACTCGGCGAGTGTGTACAGGGCGCCCTCGTCTCGTCTCGCTGTCTCGTTCTTGTCTCGGTCGCTCTCGGAGCCGTGTCGGTTTTTTGGGCCCGAGTCAAAGGGTCTCGTTGGCTCTCACGAGGTAAACGAGAGCGAGCATGTACACACTCGTTAATGTTTAAAACATTATAGTAGCTCACGGCACAAAGACAAACAGGAGCAGCAATTTCCACGTCCATTGTTGCGGAAGTCCTACAAGACTGTGCTTACAAGTGTGTACAGGCATGCTCTCAACGAGAGCCCTCTCGGCCGAGGCTCTCGGCGAGAGGCTCTCGACGCCTGTGTACAGCCGCCATTAAAGATAACTTAGTAAAAACAATTATGTTGACAAATCATACACACACCTTTGTATTTCGGACTGCACTGGATGCAAAGTTTTCTTTATTCTTCTTGTACTCTTCAATCAATTTTAAAATGTCATTACGTGACCAATTTTTTTCAATGAGGTTACTGCTCAATGACGAGGAAGGAGAAGACTGTGTTGGTGCCGTTGATGGAGATTCCATTGATTCACTGTGTAATGCTGCTCCATATTGATTTTCAGCATTGTTCATCGTGATAGCATCTGGGTCCACATAGAATTGATAACCATCTGAAAATTTAACATATTCATAAGTAGGTACTTGAAAGAACTTTGAAGAGGTTTTTATGGATTCACTTCCACATTCCAGCCTAAAGAAATATTAGCACTCTAGGTATGTAGGTATTATAAAGATATGGAGTGGAGTTCATAATAATAACAAGCACTGAAATTTAATAATAAAAAGTATGTAATAAAAGAGCTTTTAACCAGCAGTCAGCATTACCTATAACTTTATGCCAACATTTTAGACTTGTACATAATAAAAAGAAAAAGTTTACCACTATTTCGTTGGACTAATACGGTCCCATCTGTATGGTATATAGGTTCTGATGTATTACTGTCCAAAACGAGAGAAAATTCTTCTTCTGTCTCCATTTTTTCCACTTTTAGACTATTTTATTATTATGTAGGTACTTATAACAAACCTGACTTTTTGAAACGTTTTGACACTTTTTAAACGTCAAATAGCTGTCAGAGCGAAAAACAACCATCCGATTTGATGGTTGTTTGGTTGCTGCGCTCTGAGCCACGGAACGGATGAAACTACGCTCTGACAGCCATCAGAGTAAAATTTCACCGAGCCACGGAACGGTTAGAGCGCGCGCCGGAGTGCGCTCGAGTGCACTCGTGCGAAGCCACGGAACGCACCCCTTGAGTTCGTAAAATTTATGTTTCGTTTGGTTTTGGACTAATAAGCAGTGAAATTATCTTGTATAGTGAGAAATATTGGTGTAAATGTCGAGTTATATATCATTCTCCATTTCATCGTTGGTTTCCTACTATCTTTTACCTGTTGTGTGAGGCAGTGACTAATTTTACAATAATTTGTGGTTTGTGGTTTTTCTGTGCTTAATCAGCATAATATATATAAACTTTTGAACAATATGGGTGGAAAAGGTGGCAAGGGTAGTCACAGAACACGTGAAATATGTGGTATGATTCCCACATGAAGAATTACCATCAACTAGCCAACAACAAGTACAAATACTTCCCATCAAAGAGTCGCAAAATGGTACGTGTTTTATTTAATTGCATTAATGTGTACACCCATAAAATATTTTCAGAGAGATGACCAGATAAAAAAAACGTATAGCAGAATAACTATTAAAATGTTGAATAATTCATGAAAAAATGAGAAAGCAATAAATCATTTTCTCATACATTTTAACTGGAAAATGTCTGTCGTGGCAGCTAATTTTAATATAGAATACTAATATTAAAATGTGATTGCAGTTGCTGTTCCAGAGGCACCCTGTCTAGGCCCATCAACAAGCAAAGAAGCTGCGTTGCAATCTAGGAATGGTAAGCATTATTACTATATAGTTCAAGCCAAGCCAAAAACTGTGAGTAAATAATGAATAATGATTTAATTATTGTTTTTTTTTGCAGATGTAATTTCAACCATATCCACTAAGATACATAGTGAATGTACAGAAAGTGATGAACAATCGGCGAAAAAGAGAAAACTTGTGGATAACAGACTTGCCTTGTTACCATACACAGGTATCATAATAATAATTATTATTTTAATTGTTTTGCATTATTTTGTTATAAGCTTTGTAAAATAATAATAATGAATTATATTTTTTATAAAATGTTATTATTTTTGTAGATTCATCAATGCCGAGGAAAAAGAAACTCATGCAACAATTAAAGAAAATGAAATGCACCCTTAACTCATTAAGAAGAAGTGCCAACCTTATTGAACGAATTAAATCACCAGTACTCAAGGAGATGGTACATGCCTCCAAAAATCAACAACCAAGGGAAGGAGGTGGACAACACAGAATAAACAGCATTAGCAATTTTTAAGCGTTCTCCTAAAACATACAGATATTTTAACAAAATTTTGCCACTTCCTAGTGAAAACATCCTGCAAAACATTTTGAAAAAAATCCCTATGTAGCCAGTCATCCATAAAGGTATACAATACAGGCATCCATAAGTAACAGCCAGCAGCAGCTAGTAAGAATATAGTATATTATTGTGTGAACTTTGTATGCTATTATAGATCAATCGGGTATCTCGAATTATTGTAATGTAAATAATGTAAATAAAATCTACACCATCTACTTACAACATTATTTCATTTTAAAATAAGGTTCCCTGCACAAATTACATACCTAATTATTATCTAGTACAAGCCAAAAAAAATAATACGAAATAATCCTGAAATCGATAAAGAATTATCGACAGTTCACATCACTATATTTGACAGCTATTTAATCGATACATTTTTGTACATCACTAGTGACAGCTATAATTAATTTGTTTCGTTATGATGGTAACGAGGGGGGAATGAATTTCATACAAAAGGTTTTTACACTATCAAAGTATCGAAGTGCCGTCTCTTCTAGCGTAGCGTTTGTATTCTCTTTGAGTTCGTCTTGCGCCATTGCGAGGGTTGGACTACGCTCCATCTGTTGGATTTATCTGTTGATACGAGTTTAAAATGTCTTCAAGTACCAAACGACCACGATACGTGTGTACATTCACAGATACTTTAAAACAAAAATTTCCGATTATGAAAGATGGAAGAGAACCTACCGAAGTGTTTTGTTCAATATGTAACAATCATTTTTCAATTAAGTTCAAGGGAGCTGCTGATATTGAAAAACATATCCTAACGGAAAAACATAAAAAAAATAGTCTGACTGTTTCAAGTAACACCAAAATCGACTCTTTATTTCAACCACAAAGTTCTGGACTGACAGACCAAATATCCGCCGCTGAAGCCACTTTAGCTTTCCACACAGTGAAACATCACCAGTCATTTAAATCTATGGATTGCACCAGCCAACTGGTTAAGGCTATATTTGCTGATTCCAACACTGCGAAGAGTATTTCTTGTGCACGAACGAAGACTGAGGCCATTGTAACGGGTGTGATATCTCCGTGGGTAATTGAACAGGTACAAGTCTCATTACAAAATGTCAACTTCTTGGGCGTTTCCACAGATGCAAGTAATCACGGTGCTGAAAAAATATTTCCAATTATGATACAATTCTTCGACTGGCAAGAAGGAATTAAAACAAAACTGCTGGATGTGCTGAGCACACCCAATGAAAATGCTGACACTATAACAGAGATAATTAAAACAAGCTTGCAAAAGTACGACTTGTTGATGAAATGTGTATCATTTACAGCAGACAACGCTAATGTTAATTTTGGCGGAGTAAATCGGCAACCGGGACAAAATGTTTGGACTAATTTAAAAAACTTTCTGGACAAAGATATCGTAGGAGTTGGGTGCCCAGCGCACATACTACACAATTGTATTCAACATGGCACTGATAATCTGCATATTGATATAGAATCTGTAGTAATGAAGCTGTTTAATTATTTTTCCGTATACACCGTACGCACGGAGGCGTTGAAGGATATCAGCGAATATATAGACGTCAATTATCAGAAACTATTGTTTCATAGCAAGACCCGATGGCTTAGTCTGTTTCCAGCGATCGAAAGAATATTGAAGATGTATGAACCGTTGAAGCAGTACTTTTTATCTACTCCTGGTGTACCAATTACTTTGAAGAACTTTTTTTACTTACTTGATTCTGGCTAAATGCACAAACCGTGCGAAGCCAAATAAAAAAGAATTTTGCATGAATAACTGTACCTACTGTAAATGACTTTTAGTAAATTACGATACGATCATTCAAGACCGTATAAAGATCGATTCACATCGTGGATCGGTTCACGGGGTTACGATCCATTACGATCCAGAAAATCGATTCAAAGCAAAAGATCGGGCATCCCTAATCGATCGCGATCACGTACACTATAGTGACATTTCATATAATATCACCGCTTTTGATTGGTTTAACTCGAAACTAACTGCTTTCAATGTGTAGGTAAGTAATCTTACTTTGTTGTAGTTCATACGGTACGTTTCGGTTTACGTTTATTTAGGTTTTAGTTCATACGATTTTTTCATACGATCTTCATAATAAATACACGATTCAATCTGAAAGATCGCATCCTGTTGAATCGATTCAAAAAATCGGCAGATCGTATGATCATGAATCGATCTTCTGGAAAATCGATTCAGATCGGGCATCCCTACTCTGTGAGAAGTGCAACGGAAAATATACTTAGGTAAATGTACTTTAAAAATAAAGTTACTTTCCATAAGTGTAGGTACTTTTTTGCAGTAGGTACTCTATCTTCTTCTTTGGTAGTAATAGTGTCTCCAGAATGGGGGTTTTTTCCCCCATATTGGGGAAAAATAAAATTTTTGCGAAATTTTTGGGGAAACGAAAACTGTGGGGAAAATTTTGAGGAACGCATTTTATTTTGGCGAAAGTTTGGGGAGAAATGTGAACACATTTTTAATTCAGTTATGTACCTACCCAATTAATACATATTTTACATAATATTTTGTTGATTGATTGAAATTGCACGCGTAAAACAATACAATGCTGCCAACATTATTCTTTCAATAACATGCCCGTAACCGCGCGTCGCACCGCTGCCAATGGCAAGTCAAACATGTCATTTCTTTACTATTATTTTAGCCATGGAATGAAATGTTTACTAACTTCATTCCGACTGAAGCTTATTATTGATTATGATTGTAATGGACATTTCTATTTTTTTTTAAAGTTAGTGATTAAAATCCATGTCCAGGAATAGACCTTACCCATCCAAAAAAAGTTAAATCTGTGTCTGTGTCTATAGATTAACCAATTATCAAAAAGATAAACAAACAACACGAACTAAATCTCACAGATTAAAAATCTTTAGGTTTTTAATCTCACGCAGTAGCAACGGCGCTGTATGGTATTCTGCTAATGATGACGTCAGCATGCTAAATTTTAAAATATTATGTTTATTGTAACTATTTCATGGAAAACTTAAATATTCAAATCAGTTTCTTAAAATGTTCTATATTTTAAGAAAATTATGTAAAATCAGATAATTAAGACTCTGCCCATTGTATGTTCAAGGAGCAAAGTCGAAAAACATAAATTTAAATTGTATAGTACTTTTTGTTCAAACATGTTTGTATTGTCTAGAAATGTCAGACATTATCAACCTGCAATACTTACTTATTTTGAAATTTATGAGAGTAACTATAAATATCTGATACCCATAGTATAACAATTTTTTTTTAATTTTTGTCTATTTGACTTTTAGTTCTATCTAGGTAATCTCCGAAACGTCTGGACCGATTTTTACGGGACTTTAATTAATAGATAGTTGAGACCACCGGGCGTATAATATGATACTTTTACTCCGATTATCCCACGGGAACATTGGGATAAAACGGAAAAACTCATTTAGGCGGGTGAAACCGCAGGACGCAGCTAACTACAATAATAAAATACAAGGACTAATTATTTTGGGGAAAATTGTAGAAAAAGGTATCATTTTGGGGAAAATGTATACCTGATCTGGGGAAATTTCACATACTCAATCTGGAGACACTGGGTAGTAAATCTATTGTATTTATTATACCTACAGTGCATACAGATGATAGGTAAAGATAAAGACTGTCGTACCTACCTATCTTTTCTATACATGAAAATGAATCCCAGTTTCCCTTGGTCACGGCATCACGCGTGAACGGCTGGTTCTACCTAGGTTTTTTTTTAGTTTGGCGGGAATCCGATGGTGAGACGTTGATTTTGTAATGTTAATGTGTAATATTGGTGGAATATTAATCATTAAATGTTCGTTAACGTGCACGAGTGTAGGCGAATGATATAAACTCAAAAAAACGTATCATTTCGCATATTTTCCAAAACTCCCAAGAAGTTTCAGTATACAGCATCCACTACTTTAATGAATCGTGACTTTGACGATGTAAATAATTAACATGATTATACTTTTTTTTGTTTGTTTTAGTTATGGCTTCGCACGGTTTGTGCATAATATAGCCAGTGTCAAGTATTTTATTTTAAGTATTTCTTAATTTCACATTAAGAAAGTCACAGCAATGTTATAGCAATCGTGGTCAATTAGTCAAGTCAATTATTTACATCGTCAGTCACGATTCAGTAAAGTAGTGGATGCTTTACTGAAACTTCCTGGGAGTTTTGGAAAAAATGCGAAATGACACGTTTTTTGAGTTTATATCATTCGCCTACACTCGTGCACGCTAACGAACACTTAATGGTTAATATTCCACCAATATTACACATTAACAATCGAAGAAACACAAGTTTGAGCTAATAATACAAAACCAACAACGTCTCACTATCGGATTCCCGCCAAAACTCCCATGATTATACTTGACCACGATGGCTATATTGCAGTGAATAAATAAAATACTTGACACTGGCTATATGCACAAACCGTGCGAAGCCATAACTAAAAAAAACAGTCCGGCAGTAGGTACTTACCTACTTTAGGGACTCCGGACTGACTTGACTAGGCTCCCGACTCCCGTGGTGAATTATACCTATTGCATACGTATGCATAATCCTACTCACGCACGAAGGTGAGGGGAGGCCTTTGCCCAGCTGTGGGACAGTTACAGGCTGAATAATTATTATTATTTTAAGTACCTACACAGTCGTTCTATTAATGTTTGTGTCAAACAAAAATCCTTAAGTTATTGATTGTGTTACTAAATTACTAATAGACGTTTTCATATTCGTTTCAGTGTGCCTTCATGTGAGTTGTCTGCCCGGCATACCTATAGGACACCACGCACGACCCACGCTTGGCAGTCGGCAGTCCATCTTCGTACACGACTGGCGGAGTTACGGCGGTCTCTAACCACAGAACCCACATTACCTACCACAGTTGAGGTTACAGTCTTTCTCAAAATAATTACTTAGCAGAAAGTTGCGTCCTTCGTCACTGTCACCAGACAATTTTGATCGGGTCATTCATTTGGCAATTATTATTCGCAATAGGCTGTCTGTCCTCGTATAATGACACTTGAAACATAAAAACAGTTGAGTATATACAATTTAGAATAACTTCAGTTCTCAGTGGTTGAAAAGTATAATATTCAATAGGTTTAATAGCTACCTACCCAGCAAAACCCAAATGGTTAGAACACACTGGAGACATAATGCCAAAGTGTAAATATGAATAATTGTAACCTCACAAGATTTAAGTCAACATAGAATAACTCGCATCACACAGAACTAAACTACATAAATGCGATGTATGTGGTTTCAAACGTACCTACACAACTGCGTAATTTATAGTAACAATGAAAATTCACACTGGAGAGAAACCATATAAGTGCAGTACCTATATCATGTTTATAAAAGTTTAAATTTGAGGTTCGAGTAGTTGAACCGACATAACAGACTTCACGCTGGAGAAAAGCCTTATATAGCATCTGTGATTATACCTGTGCACAGATAGATTATCTATCAATACATGTAATCACACACACGGGAGAGAAGCCATATAAATGCAGTATGTGTGGTTATAAATGTATGCAGTAATCTGAAGGTACATGAAAGAACTCATACTGGAGAGAAGCCTTATGAATGCAATATGTGTGATAATAAAACTAGAAAGCCGGGTCATTTGACCAAGCATAAAAGAACTCATACTGAAGAGAAGCCTTATGAATGCAATATGTGTGGTTATAAATCTACAACGCTGGGTTATTTGAAGATACATAAAAGAACTCATACTGGAGAGAAGCCTTATGAATGCAATATGTGTGATTATAAAACAATAACGCTGGGTTATTTGAAGATGCATAAAATAACTCATACTGGAGAGAAGCCTTATGAATGCAATATGTGTGGTCATAAAACTACAACGCTGGGTTATTTGAAGATACATAAAAGAACTCATACTAAGCCTTATGAATGCAATATGTGTGATTATAAAACTACAAGCCTGGGTTATTTGAAGAGACATAAAAGAACTCATACTGGAGAGAAGCCTTATGAATGCAATATGTGTGATTATAAAACTACAGCGCTGGGTTATTTGAAGATACATAAAAGAACTCATACTGGAGAGAAGCCTTATGAATGCAATATGTGTGATTATAAAACTACAAGGCCGGATCATTTGAACAAGCATAAAAGAATTCATACTGGAGATAAGCCTTATGAATGCAATATGTGTGATTATAAATCTACAACGCTGGATTATTTGAAGATACATAAAAGAACTCATACTGGAGAGAAACCTTATGAATGCAATATGTGTGATTATAAAACTACAAGGCCGGATCATTTGAACAAGCATAAAAGAACTCATACTGGAGATAAGCCTTATGAATGCAATATGTGTGATTTTAAAACTAGAACGCCGGGTCATTTGACCAGGCATAAAAGAACTCATACTGGAGAGAAGCCATATGAATGCAATATGTGTGATTATAAAACTACAAGGCCGGATCATTTGAACAAGCATAAAAGAACTCATACTGGAGATAAGCCTTATGAATGCAATATGTGTGATTATAAATCTACAACGCTGGATTATTTGAAGATACATAAAAGAACTCATACTGGAGAGAAGCCTTATGAATGCAATATGTGTGATTATAAAACTAGAAAGCCGGGTCATTTGACCAAGCATAAAAGAACTCATACTGGAGAGAAGCCTTATGAATGCAATATGTGTGATTTTAAAACTAGAACGCTGGGTCATTTGACCGAGCATAAAAGAACTCATACTGGAGAGAAGCCTTACAAATGTGATGTGTGTGACTATAAATGTATAGGGTCAGGTTATTTGAAGGTGCATAAAAGGAGACACACCGGAGAGAAACCATATGAATGTAGTTTGTGTGATTATAAATGTGTAAATTTGGGTGCATTGAAGCAACATAACAGAGTACACACTGGAGAAAAGCCTTATGAATGTAGTTTGTGTGATTTTAAATGTGGAGATAAACGTAATCTATCATTACATGTGATGAGACACACAGGAGAGAAACCATATAAATGCAGTTTGTGTGATTATACATGTGGAGAAAAACGTTATCTATCAACACATATGATTACACACACGGGGGAGAAACCATATAAATGCAGTATGTGTGATTATAAATGTATAACTTTGAGTAATTTGAGCCTACATAAAAGACTTCACACTGGAGAAAAGCCTTATGAATGTAGTATGTGTGATTATACATGTGCAAATAAACGTTATCTATCACTACATAATATGATGAGACACACAGGAGAGAAACCATATAAATGCAGTTTTTGTGATTATAAATGTATAAAATTTTGGATACTGAAGGCACATGAAAGAACCCACACTGGAGAGAAGCCTTATGAATGCAATATGTGTGATTATAAAACTAAAATGTCGCATCAATTGAAGATACATAACAGAACTCATACTGGAGAGAAACCTTATGAATGTGATGTGTGTGGATATAAAAGTACACAGCGGGGTCATTTGAAGATACATATTAGAACTCATACTGGGGAGAAACCTTATAAATGCAATATGTGTGATTATAAAACTAAAACGTCGCATCAATTGAAGATACATAACAGAACTCATACTGGAGAGAAACCTTATGAATGTGATGTGTGTGCATATAAAACTATACAGCAGGGTCATTTGAAGAGACATAAAAGAATACACACTGGAGAGAAACCAAATGAAAATATCACATGAATAGAGTACATGGAAAAGCCCCAATTTATTTCAAAAGAGTGAGAAATGTATGGGCTAAATCTTAAAAATTACTATTTACGAAGCATCTTGCCCCCCTCCCACACACACACACACACACTATTGGTTGGGACATACAAAGGGCGATGTGGCTAGGGAATATAGAGTTAAAATGCCATTAATCTTATGATATATTTTATAAATGATTATAAACCGATTTTAATCAAATTTGCACACCGTGTGCCGCTTGGTCTAACTTGAAAGAGGATAGCTTACATCTCAATTTATAGTCGCAATAACAAACACCTTAGCCACAGCAACGCGTGGCCGTGTCTGCTAGTTATTATATATAATAGAATTTTGTACCAGTCAACCTAAATAAACTGATGCAGTAGGACTGGTTTAGATATATTGCTTCTAATAAAACGGCTACGTGGAATTGTATATTTTATTAGTAAATTGGCCATTGCTTATTATTTTGTACTGTTGTTTCAATCGCTATCACTTTCTTCTGTGCTAGACACCTTCGGCCGTTTCGCTCTGGACGCGGGGGTTGCCCTCGCGCCTCCCCCCTCTCCCCCCCCTCTCCCGTATATGCCAACCCCCTCTTCCTCACGCGACTCACGTGTAAATGGACACCCCTGATATGTTCTTGCGGTAAGGAACTTCTTGCCACAACTGACACATTTGTGATGACAGATGCCGATGTGAGCCTGAAACGAATTGATGTTTGTTGGTAAAATTTCAATTATTTAGATTGTGAAGGAGATGTAAATTGAAAATTGAATTACATTCATTTTATACATTACTAGCTGACCCGACAGACGGTGTCCTGTCATTGTCTCTATGTGAAAAGCTTCCTCTCCTTCTTTCTCTCTCCCTCTATATCCATCTCTTTCCCTCTCCCTCTGTCTCTCTCCCTGCCCCAGCTGTTAAAATGAGTGACAGCTGTCAACTGTACAAATCGATTTTATCAGTTATATTTTACCCAGTTTCAAAATTATTCCCGTGGTAACGGGATAAATAGTAACCTATATCCTTCTCCTGGTTCTCAGCTACCTTCATACCAATTTTCAGCCTAATCGGTTCAACCGTTCTTGAGTTATAAAAAGTATAACTAACACGACTTTCTTTTATCAATATAGATTAGTATTCATAATGTGTAAGCATAAACATTGCCTCTAGGGATGTTGAGCATTTAGTTGATTTCATTAAATAAAATGAAAAATGCATCTCTTTCTGTCAACGTTACAAAATGTAACTGTGGGTAGAGTAGTGTGGTACTGTAGTACTCCTACTAAAGGGCAAGCACGAAAATTTTAATAGTTCGTATCGTTAACGTATCGATCAAGGTAACCGTTCGCGTGCGCGTCTCGCCGATATTGCAAGGCGCTGATCAAATCTGAAACACGTAGCGAAAACTTTCTCGGTAGAGGTTCGTACCTACTCGCCGTCTCGCCCTACTGAGCCATGGAAATTTTATACATTATTTGTACTGAGGAACCACCCCATCGATGTACTTCCCAAAAGAATCGAGTACTGCGATAAATGTTTACTTATGGAAAGTAACTTTATTTTTATAGCAATTAAGTCTATTTTCCGTTGCGCTTCTCACACATGCTAATCCGAGCCGAGAAGGATAGCTACAGTAGGGTTGTTTGTCCTTGTCGTTTCATCTTGTCAGACTTCAAAAATGTTGTTGATTCAAATTTTGGATTTAAAAAAAAAATCAAAACGGGTTACATATTAACTAGCTAAAAACGGGTCTAATTCGCGCACAAACAAATATTAAAATATATAATTTTGACATACCTCAACGTTTCGACCGACCGAGTTACATCGGCCGTGGTCACGAGAAGACTGAAGAATGCGGGTGTCACCGTCCGCAGCGGCAGGTGTTGTTTCCAACTACCCGCGTTTGGTCTTGCAAAATATAATATAAATATAATTATGTCGAGGTATGTCAAAATTATATATTTTGATATTAGTTTGTGCGCGGATTAGACCCGTTTAAATACTAATTAACAGGCTTATTTAATATTGGTATTTTTCTTGGCATGTTGGTCCTATTATAAACAAAACAATAATTAGGTATAGTATAGATACATTTTTTGTACAGGTATGTATAAATATAAGAAAATAATGCGATGTCAGTATTAGAACCCCCGTGGCGCCTGACTGACTCTAATACTTTTCGCGCAAAAAGACCAATAACTAAAACGAAACAAAAATCCCATTTAAAATTACCTACCCATGAATTCTAGGAAAATATCTTTTGCTATGCTGGTAGGTACTACCTCTATAAATCGAATAAATATAATTAGACGGTATTTAAGTAGGTATGTATGCCCCCAATCACTCTTCAGAGAGTCTTAATTTAGTAAAACTAATTTTATGGAGAAAAAGACCGTAAAAGGACAGTGCGATCATATATAATTTCAAGACTTGGTGAGGAGATTACATTGTAATCAATTTACACAAGTTTTTCCTACCTAAGTTTCTTTAAGTCTGGCAGTAGGTAGGTACGTACGGACTCCGGACTGACTAGGCCCCCATGGTGAATTATTGCATATTATTATGCATTATCCTCCTCGCGCACGAAGGTGATGGGAGGCCTTTGCCCAGCAGTGGGATAGTTACAGGCTGAATAGTTATTATCATTTTAAGTACCTACACAGTAGTTCTATAAATGTTTGTGTCAAACAAAAACCCATAAGTTATTGTTTGTGTTACTAATAGACTGTATCATATTCGTTTCAGTGTGCCTTCATGTGAGTTGTCTGCCCGGCATACCTATAGGACACCTCCCACGCACGACCCACGCTCGGCAGTCGGCAGTCCATCTTCGTACACGACTGGCGGAGTTGCGGCGGTCTCTAACCACAGAAGCCACATTACCTACTACAGCTGAGGTTACAGTCTTTCTCAAAATAATTACTGAGCAGAAAGTTGCGTCCTTCGTCACTGTCGCCAGACAATTTTGATCGGGTCATTCATTTGGCAATTATTATTCGCAATAGGCTGTCTGTCCTCATCTTGAAACATAAAAACAGTTGAGTATAGAAGTTAGAATAACTTTAGTTCTCAGTGGTTGAAAAGTAAAATATTCAATAGGTTTAATAGCTGCCTACCCAGCAAAACCCAAATGGTTAGAACACACTGGAGACATAATGCCAAAATGCGGTGGGTATGTGTGAATATGAATAATTGTAACCTCACAAGATTTAAGTCAACATAGAATAACTAACTTCACACAGAACTAAACTACATGAACGCGATGTATGTGGTATCAAATGTACCTACACAACGACGTAATTTATAATAACAATGAAAATTCACACTGGAGAGAAACCATATAAGTGCAGTATACAAGGTGTAACAGCAAGGTGTAGTAATACTGAAACTACGCATCCACATACATATTTCGAAGTAGTCTGGAGGTACTATAAATCTGTAAGTAGTTACGGTAATGAATTAAGACACGTCAAAGTTTACTGCAAAACTAACCATCGTTCAACCCTAGTTATCAGCTGGGCAATGTCAGTGAACTTGAGGGATAGACTAACATGTACAGTAGTACCCAACTTATATAGCGCGTCGTGAATCTTCGTTCGCGCAGAAAAGAAAGTATGGTGCGAAGATTAACGAAAGAATGGTTAAAACTTACAATCAACCTAAGATCACTATTATTAGGTTCATAATACACTGCAGCTGTTAGTTCCATCTCACTCATGCCACGCGGCGATCGCTAAGATGGCGGCGCGGCTGCCGACCAATAGCGGTCAATAGCATTTCCCGCGCTTTGAAAATTCATCTTCTGCGCAGGAACTAACAGCTGCAGTGTATTATGAACCTTATAATAGTGATCTTAGGTTGATTGTAAGTTTTAAGCATTCTTTCGTTAATCTTCGGACCATACTTTCTTTTCTGCGCGAACGAAGATTCACGATGCACCTTATAAGTTGGGTACTACTGTACATGTTAGTCTATCCCTCAAGTTCACTGACATTGCCCAGCTGATAACTAGGGTTGAACGATGGTTAGTTTTGCTTAGTTATGGTTAGTTTTGACGTGTCTTAATTCATTACCGTAACTACTTACAGATTTATAGTACCTCCAGACTACTTCGAAATATGTATGTGTATGCGTAGTTTCAGTATTACTACACCTTGCTGTTACACCTTGTATAGCATCTGTGATTATACCTGTGCAGAGAAAGATTATCTATCAAAACATGTGATCACACACACGGGAGAGAACCCATATAAATGCAGTATGTGTGGTTATAAATGTATGCAGTAATCTGAAGGTACATGAAAGAACCCACAGCGGCGAGAAGCCTTATGATTGCAATATGTGTGATTATAAAACTAGAACGCCGGATCATTTGAACGAGCATAAAAGAACTCATACTGGAGAGAAGCCTTATGAATGCAATATGTGTGATTATAAAACTACAAGGCCGAGTGATTTGAAGATACATAATAGAACTCATACTGGAGGGAAACCTTACGAATGTGATGTGTGTGCATATAAATGTACAGGGTCAGCTTATTTGAAGGTGCATAAAAGGAGACACACCGGAGAGAAACCATATGAATGTAGTTTGTGTGATTATAAATGTGTAAATTTGGGTGGATTGAAGCAACATAACCGAGTTCACACTGGAGAAAAGCCTTATGTATGTAGTTTGTGTGACTTTAAATGTGGATATAAACGTAATCTATCATTACATGTGATGAAACACACAGGAGAGAAACCATATAAATGCAGTTTGTGTGATTATACATGTGGAGAAAAACGTTATCTATCAACACATATGATGACACACACGGGAGAGAAACCATATAAATGCAGTATGTGTGATTATAAATGTATAACTTTGAGTAAGTTGAGCCTACATAAAAGACTTCACACCGGAGAAAAGCCTTATGAATGTAGTATTTGTGATTATACATGTGCATATAAACGTTATCTATCAATACATATGATGAGACACACAGGAGAGAAGCCATATAAATGCAGTTTTTGTGGTTATAAATGTATAAAATTTTGGATTCTGAAGGCACATGAAAGAACCCACACTGGAGAGAAGCCTTATGAATGCAATATGTGTGATTATAAAAGTACATGGCTGCATCTTTTGAAGACACATAACAGAACTCATACTGAAGAGAAACCTTATGAATGTGATGTGTGTGGATATAAAACTAAACAGCGGGGTCATTTGAAGATACATATTAGAACTCATACTGGGGAGAAACCTTATGAATGCAATATGTGTGGTTATAAAACTAAAACGTCGCATCAAATGAAGATACATAACAGAACTCATACTGGAGAGAAACCTTATGAATGTGATGTGTGTGCATATAAAACTATACAGCGGGGTCATTTGAAGAGACATAAAAGAATACACACTGGAGAGAAACCAAATGAAAATATCACATGAATAGAGTACATGGAAAAGCCCCAATTTATTTCAAAAGAGTGAGAAATGTATGGGCGAAATCTTAAAAATTACTATTTACGAAGCATCTTGCCCCCCTCCCACACACACACACACACTATTGGTTGGGACATACAAAGGGCGATGTGGCTAGGGAATATAGAGTTAAAATGCCATTAATCTTATGATATATTTTATAAATGATTATAAACCGATTTTAATCAAATTTGCACACCGTGTGCCGCTTGGTCTAACTTGAAAGAGGATAGCTTACATCTCAATTTATAGTCGCAATAACAAACACCTTAGCCACAGCAACGCGTGGCCGTGTCTGCTAGTTATTATATATAATAGAATCTTGTACCAGTCAACCTAAAAAAACTAATGCAGTAGGACTGGTTAAGATATTGCTTTTAATAAAACGGCTACGTGGAATTGTATATTTTATTAGTAAATTGGCCATTGCTTATTATTTTGTACTGTTGTTTCAATCGCTATCACTTTCTTCTGTGCTAGACACCCTCGGCCGTTTCGCTCTGGACGCGGGGGTTGCCCTCGCGACTCTCCCCTCTCCCGTATCTGCCACCCCCCTCTTCCTCACGCGACGCACGTGTAAATAGACACCCCTGATATGTTCTTGCGGTAAGGAACTTCTTGCCACAACTGACTTGCCACAACATTTGTGATGACTGATGCCACAACATTTGTGATGACTGATGCCGATGTGAGCCTGAAACGAATTGATGTTTGTTGGTAAAATTTCAATTATTTAGATTGTGAAGGAGATGTAAATTGTATATTGAATTACATTCATTTTGTACATTACTAGCTGACCCGACAGACGATGTCCTGTCATTGTCTCTATGTGAAAAGCTTCCTCTCCTTCTATCTCTCCCCCTCTATTTCTCTCCCTCTCCCTCAGTTTTGGCGAGAAAATCTTAACTTTTCTTGGGCCGCTAATTATGACAGCTAAGCGGTTCAGTATTGGTAAAAAGGTCAAAAGAAGTAGGTTAGTACCAAATGAATGAACGAAACATGAAATAATAGTAATACCTCGGTTTCGATATCAATAAAGCAGACGTAAATCCTTTGAATATAAAATGGCGGCAACCTAAACTGAGCGTCGAAGATGTCATGGGTCATGGTTCATGGTCATGGTCATGGTAAGCCCCCAGGGGCCTTACCATGACCTCTTATTGCGATCCAGTTGCGGACCTAAACAGAATCGTTCCACTCACGTTCTACTCAGTCGTACCATGACGTCTTATTTTGACATCTTGCCGCTCAGTTTAGGTTGCCGCCATTTTGAATCTAAAGGAATTGACGTCTACCTTTTTGATATCGAAAGGCAGGTATTACTATTATTTAATGTTTCGTTCATTCATTTGGAACTAACCTACTTCTTTTCACCTTTTTCCCCAATACTGAACCGCTTAATTGTCATAATTAGCGGCCCATGAAAAGTTAAATATTTTCTCACCAAAACTGAATCGTTTTGGTACCTACTACACATGCACATGCCCAAGACTGGCGAAACCCGAGGTTTCGACCCGTAGTGACTTCGTCAGATGAACCGTAATCATCGCGGCATCCGCCACGGTCACAACTTCAACAATACCAGCCTTTTATTCTGAGAATACGAGTTGTAGCCCCGACCGTCAACGAAACCTCTCTCGCCTGGACGAGGAATCCTAAGATGTTGGACTCACACGAACAATAACAACATCGAGTTTTGGCGGGAATCCGATAGTGAGACGTCGTTGGTTTTGAATTTTTTTCACAAAATTGTGTTTCTTCAAATGTTACTGTGAACCTAATATTCGTAGCATATTAATCATTTAGTGTTCGTTAACGTGCACAAGTGTGGGCAAATGATATAAACCCAAAAAGCGTGTCACTTCGCATTTTTCCAAATCTCCCAAGAAGTTTCAGTAAAGCATCCACTACTTTATTGAATCGTGACTTTGACCATGTATATTACTTAATATATTTATTTATATCTAAACACTTAATGATTAATATTCCACCAATATTGCACATTAACACTCGAAGAAACATAAGTTTGAGAAAATAATACAAAACCAAAAACATCTCACTATCGGATTCCCGCCAAAACTCATGTACCTACCTAGGTAGGTACCTACCTACCTACTTTAGAGCTTACAGCTCCACCACGGAGAATTTTATCGCAAATGAGTGAGCGAGGAATGAACGTCAACCTTACGTAGATGGAAAGAGCTATAGACGATTGGTATCGGTAGTCTCTTTCCCACAATAAGGAGAAGACCATGACGACGCTTGAAAGGCAAAACTTCCTAAGCGACAGAAATATATCGATTTCAGGTTTTAGTACCCTGGCAAATGATTCATCACCAGGTACACATACCCACATTTCAATATTACTACACCTTGCCGATACACCCTGTATAAAAGCAAGAACTGACTGACTGACTGACGATCAACGCACAGCCGAAACCACTGGGTCTAGAATCTTAAAATTTTGCAAAAATATTCCTTATGTGACGTAAGCGAGCAATAAGAAAGGATTTTTGAAAATTCTACCTCTAAGGGGGTGAAAAGGGTTTGCTAAGTTTGTATGGAGCAACGTGTTTTCTGGATTTGATCAACTTCAAACTTGGCATTTATATTCTTTAAAGTATTTAATTGAATATATGTTTCATAGTTTTTAAATATTCAACCCTTAAAGGGGTAAAAAGGGGTTGCAAAATATTTTTCATCAGATTTAGTTCGACATTGAAATTGTACACAAATATTTCTTAAGTGACGTAAGTGTGCACTAAGAAAGGATTTTTAAAAATTCAACCCCTAAGGGGGTGAAAAGGGGTTGCAAAGTTTGTATGGAGCAACATGTTTTCTTGGTCTGATCAACTTCAAACATGGCAGTTATATTCTTTAAAAGATTTATTTAAATAATTTCATGTTTTTTTATTCAACCCCTAAAATGATAAACAATGAAGTAGAAATATATGTAGTTTTAATCCCGCCAAAATTATTAAGCGTATTTTGGCGGGATTAAAACTACATATATTTCTACTTCATTGTTTTGAATATGGATTTCCGCAAAGTAACGCCTGATTCTATCAACTACCCTAAAATGATAAAGAGGGGTTGCAAAATATTTTTCATCAAATTTTGTTCGATACTGAAATTTTGCACAAATATTCCTTATGTGACGTAGGCGAGCCATAAGAAAGGATTTTTGAAAATTCAACCACTAAAGGGGTGAAAAGGGGTTAAAAAGTTTGTATGGAGCAAAGTGTTTTCTTGGTCCGATCAACTTCAAACTTGGCATTATTCTTTAAAACATTTAGTTAAACACGTGTTTCATTGTTTTCTAATATTCAACCCCAAGGGGGGTGAAAAGGGGTTGTAAAGATGGTGTGTAACAGCGTGTTTTCTTTGTCTGATCAAATTCAATCATGGCATTTATATTATTTAAAAGATTGAATTAAACACGTGTTTTATCGTTTCTTAATATTCAAACCCTAAAATTTGGGTAGCAAATGGTAGGAATTTTGGAAGGAATGGTAGCTTTGGTAGAAAATAGTAGATTTAGAATTAAAATGATAGATACTCTTTATAATTGTAGATTTTGGTATAAATGATAGTTTTTGGTAGAAAATGGTAGCCTTTGGTAGAAAATAGATTTTGAATTAAAATGGTAGATTATGTTTAAAAATTTAGATTTCTGTTGAATATAGTTGATTTAGAAATAAAATGGTAGATTTTGGTTAAAATTGTAGATTTTTCTAGAAAATGGTCAATTTTGATAGTAAAAATGGTAGCTTTTGATAGAACATGTTAGATCCTGGTAGAAAATTGTACGTTTTGGTACAAAATGGTAATTTTGATGGAAAATGGTGGATATCGTATGCATTTGATGTCGGATATCGGATGTTGATTTCGAACTCGAGGTCATGGTCTATTTTTAGTTATTTGGAATTTGGTAAAAAATATAGTCAGCGCGAACGAAGTCGCGGGCAACAGCTAGTCAAGATATATATCCGATATATATCCAATGGTTTTTTTGTGATATACATCAATACAAAAAATGGTTTGAAATTTTTATATTATTAAGTAATATTTGGCAGTTTGCTATGTACTCTACTTCCCAAATGTAGATGGCGTTGGAGTAGAGTTAAAATATACTCCCCAATAGTAAGTTTTATCAACACTGAATAGCAGCATCTCACCGGCGATTGATAGTTCCATCGGCATCAATGGCGATTGTCTCGCCAGTGGACTATATAAAAAAATTCACCACGAAAAAAATAGCTTTCGTGTGTTTATTCAAAGTAGGTACCTACTTGATTTTACTAGATGGTCTATTAGGTGATTTTTCCTGATTCATAAGATTTTGTCTTTTAAGTTGATTTTTCTGCTTTTAAATATATATTTAAACCAGTAAAACAATAAAACATTGTAATTTTATGTTTTAAGTAACATTGATGCTTCTAAAACACATGCAAATAGTATAAATACATAATACAATAAAATAATAATATGGCTTTCACACAAATTGTATATATTATATTATATCCAATTTTTGATATAATATATCGGATATAAAATATATCATAAATATCCGATATTTTGATATTTATTATAAATATCGGTTATTTTCGAACCCTGCTTACACTAGAGTATTCACTTTAATCAACCGCTATGCAATAATTTCACTGGCTTCTCTAATCAATCACTTCAATAACTTAAGACACTCCACCGAACACGTAATGCACATTAGGGTGGAGCGATTTTATTTTTTTGAGAAATCTGAAATGCCTGGGTATGGAATAGTTGCTATGGAAATAGCCATTACGGAATAAAATAATTAAAAAATAATTACAGTATTGTAAGTACTGCCCCAAGGGGGTCAAAGTTTCAAAATTATTGCAAAAACATGGAGTGCGTTAAACTGACCTAAAAAAATATAAGTGTGGATATTTCTAACTTTTATTAATTATAAGTAGTATTTAGATAACATTATGACAATATATGCGATAAATTAGGACGAAATCATTAAAACAAGGTGTCAAAATAATTATCACAAAAACGACAAATTACAAAAAAATACTCACTATTTATTCAGCGTTTATATTTTATTGTTATTGAATTTGGGCATAATTTTGAGAGATTTCAGACAGTTTTTATAAGTTCATCTCGTCTAAAGGCAACACAAACAGCAACTGATGCTTTTGTTATAATTTTGATACATCTCTGCGTTGATTGCGTGTGGCAAGGATACTTGACATAATTTTTTAATATTTCAGTTCCAATTAGTAAATTTGGTTCTTTAATTGCTTGCATAATAGCACACTACACTGTGATAATAGTCTGTGTGTCTTAATGTTTGTGTAAGGGGTAGATTAGTTGCTGTGGTCCAGCTTATCATATAGTAATACTCTGATTCTTCAAAATTGAATCCTTTCATTTTGAAAACACGATCCGACGTTCTCTCTGTTCAGATTTTCTCGTTTCTAGTGTTATTCTATAACGTTGTTGTCTTTCGTCTTTTAAGATTGCAATTAATAATGTTTTCCACATGTCCTAACTAACAAATTCAATGAATAAACGTACACGGCAGCTTTCTGTCTAGCGCCATGAAAACTCGATGGTTCAGTCTGAATTTGACACCAGATTGGGGCCTGCACTTTCAAGATGAAACTATACTGGTAGGTATCCTTTAATCTGTGATGAAAGTTGCAATGTCACAAGTCTCTCATGTAGTGATTCAGATACGACATGAAACTGGACAAAATACCATTAATTGATGTCATAACCCATCATAAGTGCACAAATTTAGGCGGTGTTACTTTTTGTCAAACGTTTATTACTTTCTCCCGAATTTATGGCATCACACGTCACTTTTAAAATACAATTGACCTGTATTTAAGTCTTGCTTAGTATTCGTGATCAGTGGCAGAGTTTTACCGATATGTTGGAAGTTAGCGACCGGGACATCTTCACAATTATTCTGAGCTTTACTGCATGCGGGCAAGATTTTTTTTACGAGCGAACATCATACCTTTTCTTCAAGTTAACCAAAATGGAAACGCATATTAAGTTCATGAGCATGTAACTGCTACATCAGCTACTGCAATGGTCTTCGCAAACTGTAGCTCCAAAATGTGAAAGACTTCCACCTTTTCTTTCATCGCAACCAACAGTCACTAAATTTATATGATCGATTGATAGACTTTTGGAGTAAAACAGGAATATATCTTTTGGCATAATGTATGCGACTGCATTTATGGCGATGTGTTTAAAGTATTCTGAACCTTCTTCTTTAACCAAACTTATCAAAACAATGCAGCCAGACCTTACGGTGGTGTCGATATTTGGACTGTCGTTTTCGCGGCACGCGCCACTCTTTAATAGAAGAGTGAGGGGAGAGGAACAATTGAAAAATACTGAGAAAAATAGCTAGATGACAGCCTGTTCTTTAGTTTAAGCTATGATGTGATTTTATTTCATTGTAAATCATTTTAAATGGTAAAAGTAATAAGTGGAAAAATCTGCATATTTTCAAATATTTACAAAACTTTAAGGGCTTTGGGGCAGTACTAAACCTTGATATTTTTTATCTATATTTAAGAATCATGATAAGCATATAATAGAGCAACTATTGCATACCCAGGGTAAACGAAATTACAAAAATAAAAAATCTCCATACATGACCGCTCCACCCTAATGCACATACGCGAGGCGAACCGATTTTTTCCTCTTTTTTTGTTCCAACGGCCAACCGCCGTTTTTCGATTCGTCTCCCGCCTCACGCACACTAGCGCCCGGAGTTGTGTCAGAATGGAGAAAACGTCAACTGTCCACCTCAGGTGACAGTTGTAATTCTTGCCACTCTAAAATAATCAACGCGCCGTCAATCTTATCCAATACATCAAATAACTATAGCTAACTACAATGTTATAATAAAAAAGTAATACTTAGGTACTTATTTCATGTCGCCATTTTGCCGAAGTGACGTTCGACACCGAAAACTTTTCACATATTCCGTCAAAACCATAAAAAAACAAAACGGCCATAATATGTCATCTATCGATGACCAATTATATGTATTCGGCCATCGCTATTCTCACGCAGTAGCACAGATAAAAAAGAATGAAGATAAATAGTAATAATAATAATATCATAGCCAAAAAACCACTACCTACGTAACCCCATGAATAGGAACTTTAAAATTTTATTATCTGGTAATACTTCATTCAGCGCTAGGAGTATTTTTTTCTGTGGACTACAGTACCTACCTACCGCTACCGACTGATACCAGTGGTGCCAGATTAGGCAGATTATCGCTATTTATTGTATTGTTGTTATTTGTATTATATGTGTACGTGTTTGTCGTTGTGTGCAGTTTTTGTCGGAATAAACGTTTTTTCTTTCTTCTTTCTTTCTTCTATTTAGGCTATATCAAGGGGCAAAAACTACAATCGGCCACAAGTAGCCATTGAAACTACCTAAAAACAAATACGGGCGATTTAGGATAAGTAGGTACTTCAAGATTACCCCAAGTATGGATTTAATAATTTCTGGATAAGTATATAAATGCTTGTAACTAAACTTAATATAATATGTACGTCAACCTTTCATTCCTCATGTTTTTTCAGTACTGCTTGCTTTCTTCTAGTTAGGTACATCCACTATTTATAGGAGTGAGATATGCATAGACAAACGCGTATGACAACGGGACAACCCGGACAACAATCTTTCTACTATTCTACTACTAGCCAAAATAAGTGACACCTCGCTGGGATGCAATTGCCTAGAGCGCGGTGGGGGTGCCCCGCAATGAGCTGATGTCACGAATCCAGTGAGTCAATTTGATTCCTCCGGGTGATATCGCATTCTGTCTTTTTTTTGCGTTTTCTCTTTATTTGGCCTAAACACAAGCTTAAGATGTTAGGCGAAATGGGGCTACTCGTCTAAATAAATATATTAGGTAGGCTACTTGATACCTAGGCAAAATAAGGCTAATTGAGTTTGCTGATATGGCAACCCTGTAAAAGACGCGATCGATTAGGGATGCCCGATCTTTCGCTTTGAATCGATTTTCTGGATCGTAATGGATCGTAACCCCGTGAATCGATCCACGATGTGAATCGATCTTTATACGGTCTTGAATGATCGTATCGTAATTTATTAAAAGTCATTTACAGTACAGTTATTCATGCAAAATTCTTTTTTGTTTGGCTTCGCACGGTTTGTGCATTAAGCCAGAATCAAGTTATTATTTAAGTATTTCTTATTTACACAATAAGAAAGTCATAGGTCACATTATAGCAATCCTCGTGGTCAAGTAGGTAGTCAAGTCTGTTATTTACATACTCTAAGTCACGTTTCAGTAAAAGTGGTGGATGCTTCACTGAAACTTCCTAGGAGTTTTGGAAACAATTTTAAAGTAACACGCTTTTTGGGTTTATATCATTTTGCCCACGAGCGTGTATACGTTATCGATCTGAAAGATCGCATTCTGTTGAATCTATTCAAAAAATCGGCAGATCGTATGATCATGAATCGATCTTCTGGAAAATCGATTCAGATCGGGCATCCTTATTCCTTATATTCAGGTACACGCATAAGGTAAAAGATTAGTTACCTACCTATTCATACGATATTTTATTTTAAATTAAAAGAAAGTCGATGAGGTGCCTAGTGTTACCGTACGGTTAATTTAGTCCTTAATTAATGGGTTAATGGAGAAAAAGACTGTAAAAGGACAGTGCGAGCATGTATAATTTCAAGACGTGGTGAGGAGATTACATTGTAGGTAGGTATACTCAATTTACACAAGTTTTTACCTACCTAAGTTTCTTTAAGTCTGGCAGTAGGTAGGTACGTACGGACTCCGGACTGACTAGGCCCCCGTGGTGAATTATTGCATATTATTATTGCATAATCCTCCACACGCACGAAGGTTAGGTTAGGTTAGCCCGTTGCCCAGCAGTGGGACAGTTACAGGCTGAATAATAATTAAGTACCTACACAGTAGTTCTATAAATGTTTGTGGCAAACAAAAATCCATGAGTTATTATTGTGTTTTTACTAATAGACTATCATAATATTTGTTTCAGTGCGCCTTCATGTGAGTTGTCTGCCCGGCATACCTATAGGACACCTCCCACGCACGACCCACGCTCGGCAGTCGGCAGTCCATCTTCGTACACGACTGGCGGAGTTACGGCGGTCTCTAGCCACAGAAGCCACATTACCTACCACAGTTGAGGTTACAGCCTTTCTCAAAATAATTACTGAGCAGAAGGTTGCGTCCTTCGTCACTGTCGCCAGACAATTTTGATCGGCTCATTCATTTGGCAATTATTATTCGCAATAGGCTGTCTGTCCTCATTTTGAAACATAAAAACAGTTGAGTATAGAAGTTAGAGTATAGTAAGTACCTACTTCAGTTCTCAGTGGTTGAAAAGTAAAATATTCAATAGGTTTAATAGCTACCCAGCAAACCCCAAATGGTTAGAACACACTGGAGACATAATGCCAAAATGCGATAGGTATGTGTGAATATGAATAATTGTAACCTCACAAGATTTAAGTCAACATTGAATAACTCGCATCACACAGAACTAAACTACATGAATGCAATGTATGTGGTATCAAATGTACCTACACAACTACGTAATTTATAATAACACTGAAAATTCACACTGGAGAGAAACCATATAAGAGCAGTAGGTATATAATGTTTATAAAAGTTTAAATTTGAGGTTCGAGTAGTTGAACTGACATAACAGACTTCACACTGGAGAAAAGCCTTATAAATGCAGCATCTGTGATTATACCTGTGCAGAGAAAGATTATCTATCAAAACATGTGATCACACATACGGGAGAGAAACCATATAAATGCAGTATGTGTGGTTATAAATGTATGCAGTAATCTGAAGGTACATGAAAGAACCCACCGCGGCGAGAAGCCTTATGATTGCAATATGTGTGATTATAAAACTAGAATGTAGGATCATTTGAACGAGCATAAAAGAACTCATACTGGAGAGAAGCCTTATGAATGCAATATGTGTGATTATAAAACTACAAGGCGGGATCATTTGAAGAGACATAATAGAACTCATACTGGAGAGAAGCCTTATGAATGCAATATGTGTGATTATAAAACTACAACGCTGGGTTGTTTGAAGAGACATAATAAAACTCATACTGGAGAGAAACCTTATGAATGTGATGTGTGTGGATATAAATTTTCAACATCAGGTACTTTGAAGGTGCATAAAAGGAGACACACCGGAGAGAAACCATATGAATGTAGTTTGTGTGATTATAAATGTGTAAATTTGGGTGGATTGAAGCAACATAACAGAGTTCACACTGGAGAAAAGCCTTATGAATGTAGTTTGTGTGATTTTAAATGTGGAGATAAAAGTATTTTAAGAAGACATACACTGTTACACACGGGAGAAAAACCATATAGGTGCAGTATGTGTGATTATACATGTGGAGAAAAACGTTATCTATCAACACATATGATGACACACATGGGAGAGAAACCATATAAATGCAGTATGTGTGATTATAAATGTATAACTTTGAGTAAGTTGAGGCTACATAAAAGACTTCACACTGGAGAAAAGCCTTATGAATGTAGTATGTGTGATTATACATGTGCAAATAAACGTTATTTATCACTACATATGATGAGACACACAGGAGAGAAACCATATAAATGCAGTTTTTGTGATTATAAATGTATAACATTTGGGACACTGAAGGCACATGAAAGAACCCACACTGGAGAGAAGCCTTATGAATGCAATATGTGTGATTATAAAAGTACATGGCTGCATCTTTTGAAGACACATAACAGAACTCATACTGGAGAGAAACCTTATGAATGTGATGTGTGTGGATATAAAACTACACAGCAGGGTCATTTGAAGATACATATTAGAACTCATACTGGGGAGAAACCTTATAAATGCAATATGTGTGATTATAAAACTAAAACGTTGCATCAGTTGAAGATACATAACAGAACCCATACTGGAGAGAAACCTTATGAATGTGATGTGTGTGGATATAAAACTACACACCGGAGTCATTTGAAGATACATATTAGAACTCATACTGGGAAGAAACCTTATGAATGTGATGTGTGTGGATATAAAAGTACACAGCGGGGTCATTTGAAGATACATATTAGAACTCATACTGGGGAGAAACCTTATAAATGCAATATGTGTGATTATAAAACTAAAACGTCGCATCAATTGAAGATACATAACAGAACTCATACTGGAGAGAAACCTTATGAATGTGATGTGTGTGCATATAAAACTACACAGCAGGGTCCTTTGAAGAGACATAAAAGAATACACACTGGAGAAACCAAATGAAAATATCACATGAATAGAGTACATGGAAAAGCCCCAATTTATTTCAAAGGAGTGAGAAATGTATGGGTTAAATCTTAAAAATTACTATTTACGAAGCATCTTGCCCCCCTCCCACACACACACACACACTATTGGTTGGGACATACAAAGGGCGATGTGGCTAGGGAATATACAAGGTGTAACAGCAAGGTGTAGTAATACTGAAACTACGCATACACATACATATATCGAAGTAGTCTGGAGGTACTATAAATCTGTAACTAGTTACGGTAATGAATTAAGGCGCTGTGGGACTGAGTTTCAGGCTTTTGAAGCTAAGGAAACCTATTAAAATGTAAGATTTATGAGTAAAAAAAAATATTTTGTTAAAATTGAACTTATTATTTTAAATTTACGAAAGACAAAAACGTGATCTCGAATGATTGGCTCGATAAAAAAAAATGGCAAAGATGACACTACTTCGCATCTGACTTTATCTCCTGCTAAGAGATTCCATCACGAAACCACGAGAAAGTTGTACCAATAAACGGGGATTTTTATATAGGAGTGGGGTGAGAAGTACTTATTCTAAACTCGTTACCACTTTTTTCCTATAAATAAAAACATACAAAATCTAGGAGTTGTAGCGCTCGCGGCCATCCGCCAGTACTCGCTCAGGCGTCTCGAAGGGAGGACGTATCGCCGTTTGCTCCAAAAATACCTCACCCCCGCATTTGCCTGTGCCATGAATATGACCTATATGTAGCTAGCAATATACGGTTGTGTACGCCCACTGACCAATCACGGTCACTTAGAACGGTCGAGCATCTCTTTCATTTAGACTGTATAACAATTTCGCGTAACTATGCTATGTCTAAATGGCCCAGGGGTACGGACGCGACTCCGCTGTGCCGCGTAGGCCAGAGTTCGAACCCCACAGCGGCCGAACTTTTTGCATGCGTTGATTTGCGTTTTTTGAAGTTTATCACATAAAAAAACAAACACGTATAATTAATTATTATGTTTACTATTAAATATTATTATAATGCTATATTACTATAATATTATATTATTATGTAATCTTACTAATATTATAAAGCCGAAAGTTTGTGAGTGTGTGTGTGTGTGTGTGTGTATGTTTGTTAGCTCTTCACGCTCAAACGGCTGGACCGATTTCGATGAAATTTGGTATAGGGGTAGATTGAACCTATGAGACGGACATAGGCTATCTTTTGTCTCAAAAAATAATCTCGAAGGGGATGAAATAGGGGTTGAAAGTTTGTATGGGGAATCCATAATTCTTCAAGTTAGGGGTCTGAAAATTCTTATTTAGGCTTTTGGTAAGAAATAAATAAATACGGGTTTCAGCTTTTTTGCAAAATCATCCCTAAAGGGGGAAAAGCAAGGGGGTTGAAATTATGAGGTATTCTTTAGATGCACCCCCAACGGACCACAATAAACGGCTGAACGGATCGTTATTTAAAGGGGGAGAGTGCGATGGGAGGAGAGGGGGGAGATAAGGGGGGAAGGGAGGGGGAGAAAGAAGGAGAGTGGGGGGAAAGGGGGAGTAGATGGTAGAGTGGGGAGAAAGACGGGGAGAGCGGGAAGAAAGAGGGGAGAGTGGGGGATAAAGAGGGGAGAGTGGGGGAGAAAGCGAGGAGATTGAGGGGAGAAAGAGGGTAGAGTGGGGAGAAAGAGAGGGGAGAGCGGGGAGAGTAGAGGGAGAAAGAGAGGAGAGTGGGGTGAGAAGGAGGGGAGAGTGAGGTGAGAAAGAGGGGAGAGTGGGGGGGGGAGAAAGAGGGTAGAGTGGGGAGAAAGTGAGGGGAGAGCGGGAAGAAAGAGGGGAGAGTGGAGGGAGAAAGAGGGGAGAGTGGGGTGAGAAAGAGGGGAGAGTGGGGTGAGTAAGAAGGGGTAGTGGGGGGAGAAAGAGGGTAGTGGGGGAAGAAAGAGGGTAGAGTGGGGAGAAAGAGAAGGGAGAGCGGGGAAAAGAGGGGAGAGTGGGAGGAGAAAGAGGGGAGAGTGGGGTGAGAAAGAGGGGAGAGTGGAGGGAGAAAGAGGGTAGAGTGAGAAGAAAGAGAGGGGAGAGCGGGGTGAAAGAGGGGAGAGTGGGGGGAGAAAGGGTTGAGAAAGAGGGGAGAGTGGGGGGGAGAAAGAGGGGAGTGGGGGGAAAGAGGGGAGAGAAAGAGGGGAGAGTGGGGAGAAAGAGAGGGGAGAGCGGGGAGAAAGAGGGGGGAGTGGGGGACAAAGAGGGTAGTGTGGGGGGAGAAAGCGGAGAGTAGGGGAGAAAGAAAGGAGAGTGGGGGTAGAAGGAGGGGAGAGTGGGGGGAAAGAGGGGAGTAGGAGAAGAGGGGAGAGTGGGGGGCCTAGGGGAGAGGGGGTAGAGGGGAGAGTGGGGGGAGAGAGAATTTGGTTCGCAGATAGGTTATCTTCTAACTTAGGACATAGGCTACGAACATATAATTAAGTCATCATCATAATCATCACCGTTTTCCATCAATGCGATAAAATACCCAATGTGCGTAAAATTTCGTACGTAGATAGGTTATCCCGCAACTTACGACTTAAACTTTAATTCATCATACTCATCATCACCACCGTTTTGCATCAGTGCAATAAAAACTGTGTCAAACTACCCCATTGTCATGAAATTTGGTATTATTATAGCTTATACTCCAACTTACACTGTATACACAGTGGCCGTGAAATAGTACCTTAATTCGCATGAAATGTAGTATGCAGATAGTTTAGAGACACAATATAGGCTACAAGTCATCATCATCACCATCACCATCACTGTTTAGGTTTACCTGTCCATCAGTGCGATAATAACTGTGAAAAACTACCTTACTTCAGTATTTTCTCTGACACAATATTACGCGTCGTATCTAACAGCCACCTTATAGGTTTTATTATGTGAAACGCGGGTGAAACCGCGGGGCGCCGCTAGTATTATATAGTATTATAATAATTACCTTGATGAAATGAAGTTCACGGAAGAGTACTGGTGCTTATTATTTTTAACCGACTTCAAAAAGGAGGAGGTTCTCAATTCGACTGTATTTTTTTTAATGTTTTTTACCTCATAACTTTCGACTGAGTGAACCGATTTTAATGACTATTTTTTATTTGAAAGGGTATATTATATACTTTTCATGTGGTCCCATATACATTATATCAAAATTTGCTCAGTAGTTTGGTTTTAAATCACAATAACTGGAAATATTATAGTATTTTTATTGAAGTCGGTTCTTTTTTGTTAAAATCTTACTTGTTAATCTGTGTATGATACTTTTAACAATAAGACAACTTCATATTCACTAATAAATAGTTATGATTTATTTGTCATTTATTTATTATAGGTACCTACTTATGTATTTTCAATCAGTCAAAATTACATTACAAATCAAAATTACACAAGTCAATTAATTCTGGCACGCTTGTTTATTCCCAACGACCACCACCGATGAATTGCCACCAGTGGTGGCGTTAGAACAAGAATATTTTTTCCCAACCGCTCCCAGTGGTGGTAGTTGGAATTAATTATATCCAACGAGCCCCACAAACTGCCACCACTGGTGGTGGTTAGGACCAAGTCATAATTTGTTTGCCCATGCGCCTTCAATAGTAGTGGACGGCACATGAAAATAATTAGACTAATGAGGTATTGTTAGAAGCGTCTCCATCGTCCGATACGTCCACTGGTGCCATGTTGGGTGGGTATCAAATGAAAGGATGAGTTAAGAAATATTACATATTTGGTTAGCAACCTATTGCTCGCAGCTTTGCTTGCATGCACATATTAAATAGGATCAAATTCCTCACGCGCAGATGTCAGCGAAACCATATTTTTTATAACATATTTTTTCTCCAGATCTACCTAAACATACTTTATCACGTCATACCGGTCAAAAACATACCCCACCGTTGGTCACGCCGTAGTCGGGGAAAAAGCTGTGAAAATTACATAATATTGTTTATAGCACAGTGCAACCTCAACCCGCACTTAGGTCACGCATTGCGCTGTTCAAAGTAGCATAATATTCTTTAACGGCGTGAAGTTCCCTAACTTCACGCCGTTTAAGAATATACACAGTGTAGTGAGTGTAGGCTGAACCACATCTAATTAGTCCATTTTTACACCACTCACTGATTCATATAGTAAACAAGAGAAGATACATTTAACCCGTAATGTGTGAACGAAACGTCAATGTCTTGTTTGTGGTGCCAGAATTCTGTATGTTTGCATTATGTTTTTTCGTCGGGAAAAATGGATTATTACGTGAAAACGCTATAACTAAATTAGAAACACATTTATACCGTACACTGTAACTGTTTTATAAAATTTTCTATCCGATCATAATTTATAATTGTTGTATCATAAAAATACATACTTGGTATAGAAATTATGCGTTGTACGGCAAAAAACGGAATCCTTATGGATTTGTCATATCTGTCTGTCACATTTTCCAAAATTATAAGAACTATACTACTATCTAAATTTATACTAACTAAATTTTGGGGGTTCCCCATACCTAAAACTGAAAATCAATATTTATTTCAGCAATCCCTTTTGCATGAAATAATCTATGGATAGGTCTTAAAAATGATATTGAGATTTCTATTTTTTATAAACTGAATAGTTTGCAAGAGAGACACAACCAAAGTGGTGAAATGTGTCGTCATCATCCCCCCCTCTAATTTTAGAAGTTCTAAAATAAGAGATTAATAAAACAAAAAAAAAATATATGTTGTACATTACCATGCAAACTTCCACCGAAAATTGGTTTGAACGAGATCTATATTATAGTAAGTAGTTTTTGTAATACGTCATAGATCGTAAAAAATACACTATTATTAAAACATCGATCTATCGATTCTATACTGTTAGTCTGTAGTAATTCAGTAGATGAATGAAGTAAGTCTATTAAATGCACGGCGTTTAGCACCCTTACTTTTTACTTACCCTTACTTTACTTCGCTCGGGCGCTAACTTCACGCCGTGTATTAATATACTACTTAGACCACTCCTATCGTAATAGACTATAAAAAATGACAAAAACAGGACTGAAGCAAAATTCTAAAATATTTCCTTTCTTCAGTGGTGGTTGATAGCACTAAACATTACGATTGTGTCTTAACCTCCACCAGTGGAGGCAGTTTTAGTGGGGGTCGTTGGAAATAATATTTTTTTCATGTCCCGACTAGAGAATGCAAAACCGGAGCAATATGAAACCCTTTTTTTTCAGTTTTATTTAATTACGATTTTGAAAAAAATCACTGGAGGGAACAGTTACTGTGGATTTCCACATTTCACAATGCCAAGTACAGTACAAGCAATAAATTTAAGGAATTGGCTTAATATTAGCAATTTTCATGTCACAAAAACTTTAAAATTAGATAAACCTATCAATATTCTATAAAAAAAAAACGTGCTTGATACTTACTGTACCTGGATAAATGGATATTGGATTCCTACTTACTGAGTATAAGGGCAAATAAGAATTACATACCTACGAGATCATAAAAAAACCTAAATAACAAAACAATGTGTATGTTGTTACTTATTACACAAACCCTTACGCGTCATTTGGTAGTAGGTCACTGAACGAAAGAAATCAAAATGGTGGCACGTATTTTCTTTTTGAATGTGTCCCAAACAAGAAAACCAAATTAACCGAATAATTGAAAAAACCGGTTTAGTGAAAAATAAAAACCGAGTTTATTTGTATGCTTGAAATAACCGAAAACCCGGTTTTCTGATATCGGTTAAAACCGGTTTGCATTCTCTAGTACCGACCACCACCACTGAGAGCGGTTGGGCAAACAATTTATGATTTAGTCCTAACCACCACCAGTGGTGACAGTATGTGGAGGTCGTTGGAAATAAATAGGTATGTTTTCATATTATTTCAACCACCACCACTGGGGGAGGTACGGCAAACCATTTATATAATGTGGTCCTAACCACCACCAGTGGTGGCAATTTTTGGGGCTCGCTGGAAATAATTACTTCCAATTACCACCACTGGTGGCGATTGGGCAAAAAAATATTATTTTTTGTGATGATCAGCTCGCTCCATAATTTTTACTATACAAATACCTACCTACCTACCTGTACATTATTCTCATTTCGTGCTCTTCGCGGACGTAGGAGATAAGTCACAGGTTTTATGATTACAAACCTGAATGCTTTTACATAAAGTGCAATTTCTATTACAACTATAGTACAGAGTTCATGACATTTTTACATTGTTTTGTCGTACGGAAAGTCGCCATAGTCTCAGTGTTAAGTTTTAATTTGAATAATACACAATACAGGGAAATTAGAAGATGTTTATAAGTAAATTTAGAAGGGAGTAATTCCTTCGTTTACCTTAGTATACCTACTTTAGTTAAGTTTATTAATTTAGATATTGACTTAATTATTATGTTTGTTTTGTGTTGTTATCGCAATAACTTACGTAATATCCAAAAACTAAGTGCAAAAAGTTTGCCAGTAGGAGGATTAGAACCCACGCCATGCCACCCGTCATCACACAAGCGTGGTGCGGGACCGTTCGACCATTCTAACTTACGTCGATGAGGCGAAATTGTCAATCGGTTGGGGCTAGTAGAACACAGGCAAGTGTGAGGGAAACATTTTTACGGAGCAAACGAGCCGCGTTCGAATAGCGCCACGTTTCTACGGGCCGCGATTATATACGCGCTCGGCATTTGCGGGGACGGAGGTTACGCTTTAATACCTAACCACCTTAGTACAACCTGGCCTTAATACACGTCAAAGTTTACTGCAAAACGAACCATTGTTCAACCCTAGTTATCAGCTGGGCAATGTCAGTGAACTTGAGGCATAAACTAACATGTACAGGGGGCTTACCATGACGTCTTATTGCGATCCAATTGAGGACCTAAACAGAATCGTTTCACTTTAAATAATAGTAATACATGGCTTTCGATATCATCTAGGTAGGCGTCAATCCCTTTAGATTTAAAATCAACCTAAATTTAACGTCAAGATGTCACAACAAGACGTCGTGGTACGAATAAGTAGTAAAACGATTCTGTTTAGGTCCTCAATTAGATCGCATTAAGACGTTATGGTATGCCCCCAGGGGCCGTATTACGAACTCTTATTCCCAGCCAGTTTACGCCGTGAACTGAACTGCCTGGCTATTTCGTATTACGAGCTTTATTTTGACACTAGCGGCGCCCCGCGGTTTCACCCGCGTTTCACATAATAAAACCTATAAGGTGGCTGTTAGATACGACGCGTAATATTGTGTCAGAGAAAATACTGAAGTAAGGTAGTTTTTCACAGTTATTATCGCACTGATGGACAGGTAAACCTAAACAGTGATGGTGATGGTGATGATGATGACTTGTAGCCTATATTGTGTCTCTAAACTATCTGCATACTACATTTCATGCGAATTAAGGTACTATTTCACGGCCACTGTGTATACAGTGTAAGTTGGAGTATAAGCTATAATAATACCAAATTTCATGACAATGGGGTAGTTTGACACAGTTTTTATTGCACTGATGCAAAACGGTGGTGATGATGAGTATGATGAATTAAAGTTTAAGTCGTAAGTTGCGGGATAACCTATCTACGTACGAAATTTTACGCACATTGGGTATTTTATCGCATTGATGGAAAACGGTGATGATTATGATGATGACTTAATTATATGTTCGTAGCCTATGTCCTAAGTTAGAAGATAACCTATCTGCGAACCAAATTCTCTCTCCCCCCACTCTCCCCTCTACCCCCTCTCCCCTAGGCCCCCCACTCTCCCCTCTTCTCCTACTCCCCTATTTCCCCCCCCTCTCCCCTCCTTCTACCCCCACTCTCCTTTCTTTCTCCCCTACTCTCCGCTTTCTCCCCCCACACTACCCTCTTTGTCCCCCACTCCCCCCTCTTTCTCCCCGCTCTCCCCTCTCTTTCTCCCCACTCTCCCCTCTTTCTCTCCCCTCTTTCCCCCCACTCCCCTCTTTCTCCCCCCCACTCTCCCCTCTTTCTCAACCCTTTCTCCCCCCACTCTCCCCTCTTTCACCCCGCTCTCCCCTCTCTTTCTTCTCACTCTACCCTCTTTCTCCCTCCACTCTCCCCTCTTTCTCACCCCACTCTCCCCTCTTTCTCCTCCCACTCTCCCCTCTTTTCCCCGCTCTCCCTTCTCTTTCTCCCCACTCTACCCTCTTTCTTCCCCCACTACCCTCTTTCTCCCCCCACTACCCCTTCTTACTCACCCCACTCTCCCCTCTTTCTCACCCCACTCTCCCCTCTTTCTCCCTCCACTCTCCCCTCTTTCTTCCCGCTCTCCCCTCACTTTCTCCCCACTCTACCCTCTTTCTCCCCCCCCACTCTCCCCTCTTTCTCACCTCACTCTCCCCTCCTTCTCACCCCACTCTCCTCTCTTTCTCCCTCTACTCTCCCCGCTCTCCCCTCTCTTTCTCCCCACTCTACCCTCTTTCTCCCCTCAATCTCCTCGCTTTCTCCCCCACTCTCCCCTCTTTATCCCCCACTCTCCCCTCTTTCTTCCCGCTCTCCCCGTCTTTCTCCCCACTCTACCATCTACTCCCCCTTTCCCCCCACTCTCCTTCTTTCTCCCCCTCCCTTCCCCCCTTATCTCCCCCCTCTCCTCCCATCGCACTCTCCCCCTTTAAATAACGATCCGTTCAGCCGTTTATTGTGGTCCGTTGGGGGTGCATCTAAAGAATACCTCATAATTTCAACCCCCTTGCTTTTCCCCCTTTAGGGATGATTTTGCAAAAAAGCTGAAACCCGTATTTATTTATTTCTTACCAAAAGCCTAAATAAGAATTTTCAGACCCCTAACTTGAAGAATTATGGATTCCCCATACAAACTTTCAACCCCTATTTCATCCCCTTCGAGATTATTTTTTGAGACAAAAGATAGCCTATGTCCGTCTCATAGGTTCAATCTACCCCTATACCAAATTTCATCGAAATCGGTCCAGCCGTTTGAGCGTGAAGAGCTAACAAACATACACACACACACACACACACACTCACAAACTTTCGGCTTTATAATATTAGTAAGATAAGATAAGCCAGCGAGTTTTACCTGTCAAAATAACACTACGAAAACCATTCAGTTGCGGGTGTGCTAGAGTAGCTTATTTTAAATTGTTTTGGTAAAATCTTCTTATCAGCACAATATGTGACGAGGAATTAGCGCTTTTTGAGTTTCTGGAGGAAGATACTTCACACGACAACAGCGAAAAAAAGAAAAAAGGCGAAAAGTACGCAAGCAAGTCGATCCGTTTGATGTAGACGAGGAAGAGTTCATAATACGGTATCGGCTCAGCAAGGCGTTGGTGCATAACCTGTGCGATGAGCTTATACCTCATATTATGCCGGAGTCTTCAAAATCCACTGATTTGTCAGTGGAAACCAAGGTAAATATTCATACCTAACCTAACTTGTAATTTTACATTTCTCTGGTGCAATATTATCGGTTGACAATCCTATGTAGTTTGCAACGGTTCTCTTGACTCTAGTCAAATTAATGTGTCCTACTAGTACCTAGTACTTAGCGCGTATTATAGATGCTGTTAAAATAGCCTACCCATGGTTAAAAATAGATTGATATCACTAAACACTTAACTTTGTACATAAATTCTTTATTTTTAGGTTTTAGTAGCATTATATTTAATGCTACAGGGTCTCATCAAAGGCCCACTGGTGATATTGCAGCTCATTCTGTAGACCAACCAACAGTATCCATGATAATTAAGCAAATTACAGCATTATTATATTTGCTACAAATCCAGGAAAAATAGGTAGGTACCTATATAAAATTCCCAACGACATCTGAAGAATGCAGAGCTAATAAGATATGGTAAAATGTTTTGGGTTGCATTGATGGCATGCTGTAGCCATTGTATGTCCAAATGAAAATGAGGATAGGTACTTCTGTAGGAAACAGTATCACTCATTAAATGTACAATTGGTACCCTAAATTTTTCTTTTAATGCAGTCTTTAAATGGTTAGAAGTAATAATTAACAATTAACCACTACACAACAACTTACACATTTAAAATTTTAAAATAATTAACATATTTATAATAAAGAATTATTAAAATAGGATGAAAATCACTACACAACGACAAACATTATACTTTAAAATATTAAACTGAATAATGATAAAATCAAGAATGTAACTTCCTCTCATGTAATATAGTAGTATAGACTGGTAATCTAAAAAAAATAATGTTTCAGATTTGTGATGCAGACATGAGGATCATAAGCATGGATGCGGGTCATTCCCAGTTGTCACCCGCCTCCATGTCCCCAGTGGTGACAACTGGGCATGATTTTTAAAATGTGTCCCTATTGTCACCACTGGTGACGTCCCACTGCTGACAAATGGGAATTGTTTTAAAGTGCGTGCCATTTGTCACCACTGGTGACGTCCCCACTGGTGACAAATGGCACTTGTTTCTAAAGCGGGTCCCATATGTCACCCTACAATTTAATACTCTATCTACCTACTTAAAATGTTTCAATATTGTTTTCTAAATGTTCAATCATACCATTTTATACAATAACAAGCTGGCCCGGTAGACGTTATCCTATCAACTTCAAGCCATTTCCAAAATGTACGAGAAAATGTATGATCCATATTTATCTCTTTTCCGTAATTTTCTCTCATGTTTTAATAGTTATCTGTTATTCGGAACACAGACAAATCCAATTAAAGCAAGTCATGAAAATCGGTCCAGCCGGTCATGAGTTATAAATGGTGTACCTACATATAACTAATACGATTTTGTTTTGTACCTAAATATGAATAAACATAATAATTGACTTTATAAAATTAAATCTAATGCGTTCATGCTCCCTAATTTCTAGTATTAATTTCACAGTTTAATCGGTATATTACTCTCAATAATAAAATAGACTTGAAATATATGTAAATGTTCTTATCATATTATTATCAACGTTTCATCACAACGTTAATCAAAATTCCTAGAAAGTAGTTGTGCAGGGGAGAGAGAGAGTTGCGCCAAAATCTACCTGTCCTTTACATAAACCGGTTTCGTCTAGTGCGAAAATAATAGGAATTGCCCTTTGTGACGACCGCTTAGGGTCCGTTCACTCAGACCGGCTCGGAGGAAGGCATAATATTTTAGTCACGTTTAAAACAGCTTTTAATTATTGGGATATGGTTTATTTTTACAAGTCACTTCTTTTATTGTGACAAGCTCAATAATAAAAGAAGTGACATGTAAACTCTCTCTCTCCCCTGCACAACTACTTTCAAGGAATTTTGATTAACGTTGTGATGAAACGTTGATAATAATATGATAAGAACATTTACATTTATTTCATGTCTATTTTATTATTGAGAGTAATATACCGATTAAACTGTGAAATTAATATTAGAAATTAGGGAGCATGAACGCATTAGATTTAATTTTATAAAGTCAATTATTATGTTTATTCATATTTAGGTACAAAACAAAATCGTATTAGTTATATGTAGGTACACCATTTATAACTCATGACCGGCTGGACCGATTTTCATGACTTGCTTTAATTGGATTTGTCTGTGTTCCGAATAACAGATAACTATTAAAACATGAGAGAAAATTACGGAAAAGAGATAAATATGGATCATAAATTTTCTCGTACATTTTGGAAATGGCTTGAAGTTGATAGGATAACGTCTACCGGGCCAGCTTGTTATTGTATAAAATGGTATGATTGAACATTTAGAAAACAATATTGAAACATTTTAAGTAGGTAGATAGAGTATTAAATTGTAGGGTGACATATGGGACCCGCTTTAGAAACAAGTGCCATTTGTCACCAGTGGGGACGTCACCAGTGGTGACAAATGGCACGCACTTTAAAACAATTCCCATTTGTCAGCAGTGGGACGTCACCAGTGGTGACAATAGGGACACATTTTAAAAATCATGCCCAGTTGTCACCACTGGGGACATGGAGGCGGGTGACAACTGGGAATGACCCATGGATGCAAGCTATGGGGGAGCCACTCATGACTCCTTTATTTGGGTAAATCACCCTATAAAGCAGCACTTGGAGGAACTGAGCCGAGACGAGCCTATATGGTTGCTAGGTATGCATTTTATGGTTTCACCATTGTTTAAAATTTGCTATTGTACACTGATGCACGAATAAACTGCATTAAAATGCAAAGTATTTAAATGTTCTTTGATGCAGTTTATTTGTTTATGTTTTAATGAGTGTTATTTCAATTACAGGTGATTCTGGTTATGCCTTGCGACGGTATTTATTGACACCCATAACCAATACAACCCCGGGAATACAAGAGGCACATTATATGTACCACAATTCATGTACATACAAGGAATGTTGTGGAGAGGACCATATGACTACTCAAAGCGCGTTTTCGTTGCTTACTAGATAATCTTCATAAATGTAAAATTATAATTTTATTATTCACATTCATTCTTGTCCATCCAAAGGTGCCTGTATGAAATTGTTTAAGTGCACAAGGCCGCCATTGAACAGCATTTATTTGTTTAATTTTTCTGTACCTATGTTTATTGTATAAGGTGTTCAATAAAGAATGAGTGTATTGTATTGTGTTGTATTACTTGTATTGTATTCATAGTCTGAAACTTACACTTGACCATCCTTTCCAATCTTACGCTCCGTCTCCTTGGGAGTTCAGCGACTCGGCGACATTCTGTCACAGTCGCATTGAATACTCCCAAGCTTGGGCCGACTTATTATAGCTTACCGCTATATCTCTGTGGGAATTCGAAAATTCCCAAAGTGCTTCTAGCTGCCCTACAAGCAATAAACTTATTTAAACCTATTCTTTAACATTGGTAACTGTGAATATGGAATAATATTTGCAAACATTTACGACATTATAATAAAATCCACAATTATGCACCAACACTAGAAATGTAGGTAAGAAAGGACCTTAGGGGTGCCGTAGTTTAAAGTTTTCTCCAACTTAAATGCTTATTTTAATTATTATATGTAGGTTTATTTTATTATTGAACGATTTTAGCATTAAAAAATAGTTTTACCAAAGTTAAACAAAGTTTTCATATTCGCGCGGAAGCCGAATTGACATTTGACAGACACATGATTTCGTTCGGAAACCATGAATAACAATAATATTATGGTAAAAATTGTAACGCATATCTTTAACAATTAATTGAATTTCATGAATAACTTATAACAAACTAATTTTGAATGTCAATAAATGTGTTTTAGTCTGTTAATATTTTGCTCAAAACGGGTAAAGAACTAAAGTCGGAAATAACCGGAAAAAAAATAGTAACATTTCTGAACGATTCTTGGGAAACTAGTAACCGGCCAGAGACAATGTTCCAGTCAATATCCAGGCAGAAGTAGGTTTGATTATTGTAGGTGTAGGTCATAATACGAAAAAGAAAAAGAGGGTAGAGTGGGGATAAAGAGAGGGGAGAGCGGGGAGAAAGAGGGGAGAGTAGGGAGAAAGAGGGGAGAGTGGGGGGCAAAGAGGGGAGAGTGGGGGGAGAAAGAGGGTAGAGTGGGGGTAGAAACAGGGGAGAATGGGATGAGAAAGAGGGTAGAGTGGGCGAAAGAGAGGGGAGAGTGGGGGGAGAAAGAGTTTAGAGTGAGGAGAAAGAGAGGGGAGAGCGGGGAGAAAGAGAGGAGAGTGGGAAGAAAGAGAGGGGAGAGTGGGGGGAGACAGAGGGGACAGTGGGGTGAGAATGAGGTGAGAGAGGTGATAAAGAGAGTAGAGTGGGGAGAAAGAGGGGAGAAAGAGGGAAAGTGGGGGAGAAAGAGGGTAGTGTGGGCGGAGAAAGAGTGGAGAGTGGGGGAGAGTGGGGGTAGAAGGAGGGGAGAGTGGGGGGAAATAGGGAAGTCGGGGAAGAGGGGAGAGTAAGGGGAAATAGGGGAGGGGGGAAGAGGGGAGAGTGGGAGGAGAGAGGAATGATTCGCAGATAGGTTATCTTCTAACTTAGGACATAGGCTACGAACATTATTATTAAGTCATCATCATAATCATCGCCGTTTTCTATCAATGCGATAAAAACTGTGAAAAACTACCCAATTTGCGTAAAATTTCGTACGTAGATAGGTTATCCCGTTACTTACGACTTAGGCTTTAATTCATCATCATCACCACCGTTTTGCATAAGTGCAATAAAAACAGTGACAAACTACCCCATTGGCATGAAATTTGTTATTTTTATAGCTTATATACTTATTACCTTATACCCCAAACTTACACATACACAGTGGCCTAAAAACTGTGAAATAGTACCTTAATTTGCATAAAATGTATTATGCAGATAGTTTAGAGACACAATATAGGCTACAAATCATCATCATCACCATCATCAATTTGTCCATCAGTGCGATAATAACTGTGAAAAACTACCTAACCTCTGTATTTTCTCTGACACAATGTTACAAGTCGTATCTAACAGCCACCGCCCTATAGGTTTTATAATGTTATAATATATAACGCGGGTGAAACCGCGGGGCGCAGCTAGTAATAAATATTTTTAGTGACAGCGTAACTAAGTAGATTTTGCGTAAAGCGCGGTATTGTGGGCATATCTGTTTACCAACCTCTCTCTGTTTCTTGTATTTCGAGGATATACTTCATATGCTTTAGTATACATTACTGTAATGTTTTTTGACGAAACATGAGAGGTCGACAATATAATGGCACGGCAGCGGCAATACGTTTAGTTGTCTGAAAAGTGGTTTACACGAGTGTAATGGAGAATGTAATGGAGTTGTGTCAGAGTGGAGAAAACCTCAGGTGAGAGTTGTAATTCTTGCCACTCTAAAATAATCAACGCGCCGTCAAACTTATCCAATACATCAAATAACTACAGCTAAAGTCTACAATGTTACAATACAAAAGTAATACTTAGGTAGGTACGTATTTCATGTCGCCATTTTGTCGAAGTGACGTTCGACACCGAAAACTTTTCACATAGGTATTCCGTCAAAACCATAAAAAAACAAAACAGCCATATGTCATCTATCGATGACCAATATAATATATTATATATATTCGGCCGCTGCTATTCTCACGCAGTAGCACAGATAAAAAAAGAATGAAGTTAAATAGTAATAGTAATAATATCATAGCCAAAAAACCACTACGTAACCCCATGGCTCAAAAAGCCCTCGAAACCGCTGTGCGCGACTTAACAAAAGTTATTAGTGACTTGGGGTCCAAAGTTGGATCGCTGGAGTGCAAGGTAGCTGAATTAAACATGATTCTCTCCGATCAAGCCCAGGTAATCATAACACAAGTGCAAGAAATTTCTCTATTAAAATCAGCTGTTGAGGGTAACTCACAGCTGATTCCACCAAAACCAACTACAGCGAGCGCTCCCACTCCGCCCGCACCGAGACGTCCGATGCGCCAAACGCGGCTGCTCGCTGCCGGTGGCACCGTGCCCAACACTTTGTCCGTGCCCAAAAAACTCTACGCGACAGCTACCAAGAAGCACATAGCTGGAAACCCACCAACAGCGGTGACAACACCTGCCGCCGATCCTGCTTGTGCGCCCGAGATTAACCGACCTAAGCCGAAAGTGGGTTCTCCCGCCACTGCACCTATGACGATACCGCTATCCTCTTATGCGGCCACACAATCAGCGAGTAAGACAAGATCCGACGCCAGCGTTGGAGTTAATGCAACTGATGATGGATGGACAAAAGTTAGGAGACAATCCTATAAGAAACGCACCATTTTGACCGGAATCGGAAAATTAGACGAAGAGCTGCAGTCCGTAGAACGACTTAAATACATCCAAGCCTGGTCGTTTAAGCCAGAAACGAATGAGCAAAACGTTATGAACTATCTAAACAAGATCCATAAATCTGATAAATACTTTGTTCAAAGAAGACAAATAAAAACAAACAGGCATGCAGCATTCGTCATAGGAATTCCAGTGAGTATTTACGATAATTTTACGGCGCCTACTTCGTGGCCCCCCGGGGTCCGAGTCACAAACTGGTCATTTCGAGACAGCGGCGGCGATGCACGCGGCGATACTGCCGTCCGCGCCGCTGCCGCCAGCACATAGTAACTACAATTATTATGCGTATGCTCCCGACAGTGCGTCAAAATGTGTCCAATATCAAGAACGACCTACATACAATATTATGCAGCAAGATAACGTAAATAACCGTATAGGGGATGTCATACCTGCTGTGCCGTCTTCAGTAAATAAATATAGTACTAACGATGTTGTAATCACAGTTTGTCATCAAAATGTAAGGTCAATTCTAGGGAAACACAATAAGTTAGAGGTGCTGTTACTTAATGAGTTTAAATGCCATGTCTTTGCAATCACCGAGCATTGGCTCACTGACGTTAAATTATCAATGATAAGCTTTAATAATTATGTTCTCGCCTCGACTTTTTGTAGAAAAGACAAATTGCATGGCGGGTCATGTATTTATATCAAGTCTAATATGAAATTTACAAATCGACCTGACTATTGCAAATTGTCTGTAGAAAGAGTATGTGAAGTTTCTGCTATCCATTTACTAAATTTTAATGTAATTATTATCTGTATTTATAGATCACCTGATTCTGACGTAAATGAATTCCTCGATTGCATGGAGTGCCTTCTCAATAAAATTATTGACGAGCCCGTAGATGTAACTATAGTAGGAGATTTTAACGTAAATATGTTAAGTGAATCGACGACGGTCCGTAGATTGAATGACATTTTGTCTATTCATGATTTTACCGCTCATGTGAACTTTGCCACCAGGGTTACACAGATGAGTAGTACTATTCTCGATAATTGTCTCAGTAATATAGACGAAAGCCGAATTTCCGTGAGACCCGTAACAACACATGTGAGCGACCACTTAGGACAGCGCATTGAGATAAAATGTGTCTCATCCATGAACATCGCACCTTTTGCCAGCCGCACGACAAAGCGCCAATACACACAAAACAATATACGTAGCCAGCTTTGTATGCACTCTTTTAGCCGCAGACTGGGACGAGTTAAAGCGTAAACATAAAGATGACGCAGGTAAATATGCAGACGCAATAGTAAACATTATGTCGTATGCTGCTGACATAAACTTTCCTTTGAAATCAATTCCTATGAAGCATAGCAAACACTGGGTGACTAATGAAATCTTAGCTATGAAAGATCTATTAATTGATTTATACAATTTATCAAACACTTTCCCGGACTGTGATAAGTTGATTGCGATCACTGATGACCTATCAAAAAGATATGATGATGTTTTGACTCAAGAGTGCGCAGTGTTCTATTCACGACAAATTGAACAAAGCGATAACAAAGCAAAGGAGATCTGGCAAATTGTGCGAGAACGTACAAAACCTCATCTTAAAGTCCAAAATGATTTTAGCAATGATGTCAAGAAAGACAACGGTTCACCTTTTGCGTCCAAAGTCGACGTAGTGAACTTTTTCAATCATCAATTTGCTAATGCCGCGAAGCTCGCAAACGCACCGGAAGCCAATTTGAACGAGGCGCTCACTCTCCTTGCGCAAAACCGTCCAGCATGCCTTAGTTCAATAAGATTTAAACGTTTCACTCCCGAAGAAGTTAATAAAATTATTGTTAAGGATCCGGCTCGAAGGAGCCAATGTTAAGGATCCGGCTCGAAGTAGCTAATGTTAAGCACCTACGATATCTACCTACCTACCTAGCACTGTTAACCAAGGAGTGTAGGCAATGGAAAGAACGACTAGGTACAAATACTTGCTTTATTCCACGCAACAAATTATCTAGGTACTTAGGCTACTTAAACTTAGTGGACTGTATGTTATAATAGATGTACGATCGCACGACAGACGAGTGCCCGAGGAAACCGTGGGCCGGCCGCGACAAGAGTGGCGGAAAAGCACGCGCCCCCGCCCCTCGCCTCACGCGTCCCTCAAGCATGAGGTGATGCCTAAGCCAATCACGAGACGGGGCCCAAGCACATTGCCTTTTATGGTCATGCAGGAGAGCACGCGTACTAAGGATGGGGTAGTTTGTCCGCCCTTTAGGAATGCGCTGTATCTGCGCTGTATCTGTCGGTAACATCCTCCCGCCGTGCACATGCAATGTGCATAACCAATGTGGTTACCGCGGTTATACAGTGCAGCCCCAATTACAATGCGAACTACCTATGCCTCTTGACAATATTTGTACCTATCTTACTTAAGAACTCAACACTTGTGTCAACAACTTACAATATTTGTGTCAACAGTTCACAATACTTGTACTAAACAACTCACAATATTTGTGTCAACAACTCACAATACTTGTACTAAACAACTCACAATATTTCCATTATTTCACAAATACAATGTTACTTCCCTATACCTTTATGAGTTACCGCAATACATTATTCACCTAATGTTAATATTACAAGTAATAAACCAATTAATTAGTTGAACAAAGTTAAATAGTTGTTTACATACATATTGTTATTACATTAAAGTTACTTACTGCAAGCACATTTTGCCATTATCCTAAGAAACCACCTTATGTGTTTCAACAATGTACTTGCAGCAAGGCCGAACCTCTCCTTACTCAAATTAACAATTTACCTTACCAGGTAACACAACCAACATTTGAGTTAGATAAATACTTTTTATATACATACAACATTAAAGGTAGTTACTGTAAGTACACTCTGCCATAACATAATTAACAACCTCATAGATTCTGCAATGTACTATACAGCAACGCCAAACAAACTCTCCTTACACCAAGATAACAATTATCATTTTACCCCACAGGTACCACAACCTGGCCGTTTGAGTTAGATAAATACCTTTTATATACATACAACATTAAAGGTAGTTACTGTAAGAACATTCTGCCATAACATAATTAACAACCTCATAGATTCTGCAATGTACTATACAGCAACGCCAAACAAATCTTTACCTACTCAGCATTAACAATTCTACTCTACTGGTAATATAACTAAACGTTTGACCGGACGACGCATTATTCCGCTCTTCGTTTGGACGTCGACCACTCTTATGACTCCATCGACACCGGGGTAGAGTCGCACCACCCGACCTTTCGGCCATACATTTCGTGGTAAAGCGGGATCTACGACCACGACCACATAGCCCTCTTTGATGGCCTCACCGCGTCCCACCGGCTCCCGCCGGTTCTGGAGTAGGGGGAGAACTTCACGCACCCATCGATCCCAGAATAAATCAGCCAACCGCTGCGACGCTCTCCAATGTGATCTGCCTAACTCATCTGCTTTGGTAAAAGTTCCAGGCATGGGAACTCTCGATGGGCCGCCGAGCAGAAAATGGTTAGGTGTGATGGCCTCATCTTTCTTTGGTGACACGGAGACATGTGACAGGGGTCGACTGTTGACAGTGTGTTCGACCTCTGTGAGCAGTGTGTGGAGTACTTCTTCCCGTGGATGTCGTTCATGTAATGCTGTCGCGGTGGTTCGGGAACGCCGTCGCAGTATGCTGTGTTCGTCGATAATCAATGACAGCTGATGAAGGCGGCTGTTAGTGGATACCGGCCTCCCGCCGGTATCGTCACGCGGTTCTTCTGCGAAGTAATAGGTGGGTCTCTGTGCGCTGTGAGGCATGCATGCCTTGTCAGTCCCGGTCTTCCACGGTGGGTCGTCTGTAGAGGCTCGCTGTGTGCGTGTTCTGGTGACGCATGCGGCGTGTCGACGACAACGTACTATGACCTGAAGAACGCGGGCATTGGCGCGGGTGAGTCTCGACCCAGGAGAAAATCGGGTCGGGTCAGCTGAGGCTTCTATCGGGCGCAGGCGACTGGCGGTCATGGTCGAGGCGACGCGGTCCTCCCCGGTGTCTGTGATGAGAGTAGCGTCTCGCCTCACGGCGTCCGCGATGTTGAGGGCGGAATGTGTCCATCGCCACTCTGCGCCGGCCGTGGTCTCCTCCAGCTCCGCCCCGCGACGTGCGACGACCCGCTTGCAGGAGCCCCGCCGCGCGAGCCCGGCGCGCGAGGCGGACCAGAAGACTCGTCGCTCGGGGGGACGATCGTGCTCCGCTACCACGGAGCGTGCCCGTCGACCTTCCGGAACCGCCGCCTGTGATTTGAGCCTATGTATAGATGTGACCTTAAGGGCCGCAACGCGACCTTTCGCCGCCGCGAGTGAAGCACGGAGTTCGCCTTTGACATTCTCTAATCGCCAGTAAACGGCTGTGGCATAAAAAGACTCACTCGCGCCGACGAATGTGTGCAACTCCAGCTTGGTCGCGTCGCTATAGCCCGGATAACCCCGTAGGATACAAACGCCATTCAGATTTTGCAAGGCAATTATCCATTTGTGCCATTTCCACAGTAACTTTCCTGGCAGGCGTTCGTCCCATCCGAGGTGGAGTCGCCATGTGTCTTGTAGTAACCGCTTTGCCATTGTCATAGGCGTGGTTAAACCCAAACGATCATACAGAGACACGACGATTCTCAGCAACTGACATTTAGTTGCCCATTTGTCCAAGTCGTAAGATGAATCGATGTTACCAAAGTTAGTGTCGTCGGCGGGTCGCCAGACGCGTCCCAATACTTTTCCCGCTTTGCTGAGCAACGCGCCCGGTGCCGAGGGCGCAGCCGCGAGGTCAATGACCGCAGCGCGGTTGCTGGACGCCCCTTTCTGTAGCACGAAGTTGCCTCGCCGATGTACTACGTCTGCCGCCCGTGACACTCTACTTTCTTCCTCTGTTGTGTCGCAACTCTGTAAAAAGTCATTCATGTTATAATTTCTTATTATAGAATCGGCGGCTTCGGGGTACCCAGACTCGTGAGCTCGTGCCTTTGTCTCTAGTGGCACCGAGTTAAAATGTTTCTGAGTCGGCCTGTCGAGAGACATGACGTCAGTGTCAATACTTCTTACATGTCCACACCGTTCTAGTTGAGAACGTGCCCCTTTTCCATTTTTATAGTTGCAACTCTGTCCGTGCACAACCCAACCGAGTGAAGTATGCGATGCAACTGGCTGGTTTCTATTCCCACGCCGCACTTCAGACGCGAGAAGCAGCGCCCAGTTGTCCTGGCCTATCAAGACAGATGGCTCGCCTTTCTCGTACACTAGTTGCTCAGATATAGAAGTCAGGTGATTACAACCGACGAGTGTCTTTGCGGGCACGCTCTGTGCCGATATGTCGAGTCGGTCGATGGTTCTCGCTTCTATTTTCATCGTTTTACCAACATACCTGCCACGTATGCTGAACTTCACACGTTGCGAGCACGCGGCGTCTATGCGCGCGCCCGCTACCGCTTCGATGTAGAAAGGCTCACTAGGACCTTTCGCGCCGATACGCTGTGCAGTCGCGGTTGTCATGAGGGTCACGGTGGACCCGTCGTCTAATATGGCAAAGGTGTCTATCTCACCATCGGGTCCTGATACTGTGACCGGGAGTACTTTTAGCAGCGTGCGCGTTGCCGTGCGAGGCGACCGCACCGACGTGACTACGGCGGGCACGGCGCCGTCCTGGCGGCACGGCGTCGCGTGCCGCGCTGACGTGCACTTGCCGCGGCCCTCCGATATGGCCGTGTCACACGCGGCGCCCTCGGTACGCGCGCCGCCGTGGCAGCGCGCAGTGGCGCACGCTGTGGTGTGTGGTGTGGCGCTTTGTAGTGACGCGCTGACGCTGCCGCCGCTCTGTGATCGCTGCACGCCGCCGTCGCTGCCATGAAGGAACTTGTGATGGCGGTACTTGCAGCCTGGTGCTTTACACTGCACGCTCTTGCACCGATGTTGCCACGATCGTTTCCTCAGGCACCTGAAACATAGCTTGGTTTTACGCGCTATTTCCCAACGTTCAGAGACGCTCATGTCTCTGAATCTCCGGCAAGCGGTGGCGTCCGCGCAAGTACCGTCGCATACGACACATGTCGTGTCGTTCCCACTTTTCATATTGAACGACTTGTGCGATCGGAAATCATTACGCCGTCGGTCGTCTGCCATCTCTGCCTTTGCATGGCGGGAGTTTATCTCCGCCTCGCGGTCGAGAAACCGTCCTAGCGTTACTAAGCCGGGCTCAGTATCTCCACTTTTCATCTCGAAGTCGTACCATCTCGTCCTAATGATGGCGGTGAGTTTATCAGACACTATGTTGACCATTTCCGCACTATTTAGGTATTCGGGTCTATTTAGGGCTTCCACCGTTGCAATAATGTTGCTGACTTTCGACGCAAATACGCACACGTCCCTAGGATTGTCTGTCAGCTTAGGTAAGTGGCGTAATTTGTCTAGTTCCTGACTTATTAACGCGTTAGGGCGACCGAAACGGCATTCTAATTTTTCCATAATTCTATCCGCCGTTGACCCCAAAAATAGAGACTTCACTGCCTCCATGGCGGCACCTTTTAGACACTTCCTAAGGCGAGCAAGATTTTCCGTATTGGAATAATCTGATGCGGACTCTACATACGCGGCCTTGAAGTGTAACCACTCACTAGATGCCCCACTAAATATAGGTAATTCTAAACAGTACCTTATAGCCGCGGGGCGACCCCCGCGGGCTACCTCAAGGATGGCAGTCGCTAGATCCTTCAGCGGCTGCGCGGCGTCGTCGTGCCGCGGCGGGGCTGCAGCCGGCGCGGTGTCGGCGACAGCGGCACGCGGTGTCACCTCGGTTGCGCGCCGAGTCTCTGTCGCCGGCGCGTCGTCACGTGCCTGCAGCTTCTCGCTACCCGGCGCGTTCGTCCCTGACGCGCCGAGGTCGCCGAGAGTTTCCGTGAGCTGTGGTGAACTCGACGCGGCCGCATCGTCGGCGGCGGCGGCATTCGAGGTCACAGGGCTCGCGAGACACGGCAGGTATCTCGCCGTCGCGTCTGTGTGGCCGGAGTCTGTGTCGTCGTCGGAGCACTCCGCTTCCAACATCGCTAGTCGTGCGGCGGCGAGTTCTAGCCTGGCCTTGGCTAGCAGTTTGCGTCTCGCCCTCGTCGTCCCTCCCGGTGGTTGTAGTGTCACGTCGTGTGTGTAGGTTGAGCCGTCGCTTACGCCTGCCGCCTGCAGCCCGAGCGGCGCCGGCGGCGCCGGGCTTTGGAGCCGCTCGGAGTCGGAGTCTGCGTCAGTGACGCCAAACGGCGTCGCCGCTGTGGACTCGGTTGCGCCCGATGCAACCGGCGGTGCCAATAGCGTGAGCGGCTCGCCATCGCCATCTTCGTCGCGTGCCATGTTACGCGTTTTCACCATTTTTACACTTTCACTGCCACTCACTTATACCTACTCACTATCACTACACAACCACTTGGCGCGCTCGTCTGTCCACGATCGAAATATCCTCTCTAACCCGCTCGTAGATGAGGATCCGGCTCGAAGGAGCTAATGTTGAGGATCCGGCTCGAAGGAGCCAATGTTAAGGATCCGGCTCGAAGGAGACAATGTTAAGGATCCGGCTCGAAGGAGCCAATGTTAAGGATCCGGCTCGAAGTAGCTAATGTTAAGCACCTACGATATCTACCTACCTACCTAGCACTGTTAACCAAGGAGTGTAGGCAATGGAAAGAACGACTAGGTACAAATACTTGCTTTATTCCACGCAACAAATTATCTAGGTACTTAGGCTACTTAAACTTAGTGGACTGTATGTTATAATAGATGTACGATCGCACGACAGACGAGTGCCCGAGGAAACCGTGGGCCGGCCGCGACAAGAGTGGCGGAAAAGCACGCGCCCCCGCCCCTCGCCTCACGCGTCCCTCAAGCATGAGGTGATGCCTAAGCCAATCACGAGACGGGGCCCAAGCACATTGCCTTTTATGGTCATGCAGGAGAGCACGCGTACTAAGGATGGGGTAGTTTGTCCGCCCTTTAGGAATGCGCTGTATCTGCGCTGTATCTGTCGGTAACAATTATCATCTCACAAATTGCCCCTAAACATACTAACGATCTATAAGGAACATCGTGTTACTTAGTACGATGTGCCGTTGATGCAATGGTAGGGCCCTTGACTGACCTATACAACGCTCTTCTTAGCGAAAATAGTTTCCCAGGTGCTCTTAAGAATGTCAAAGTAACACCTATCTATAAAGGTAAAGGAAAAAAAGAAAATTGTTCGGACTACAGGCCTATCTCTATAATACCTGCGGCTGCAAAAGTGCTAGAAACAGGAATATGTGTTAGGCTGAACAAGCATTTTAGCGAGACGAGAGCGCTGTCTGACAAGCAATACGCGTATCGCGCAGGCCGCTCCACGATAGACCTAGCGCGAGAGCTTGTCTGGCAAGTGCTGCAGGCGCGCGAGGCAGGGCTTCAGGTTGCAGTCATCAGTTGTGACCTGTCACGTGCATTTGACGTCTGTAACCATCGGTTGATTGAGATGAAGCTCCACCACTATGGCGTGAGGGGCCCTGTCCTTTCACTGATGAGAGACTTTATGCGAGATAGAATACAAACTGTTGTAGCTGCTGCAGGTGAGGTAAGGTCGGATCCCATAGAGTTGAAGATAGGAGTGGCTCAGGGATCCAGTGTGTCAAACCTGACGTTCAGCCTCCTTATGAACGACCTCCCAGAATCCGTGCCGGACGCTCAGCTGCTAATGTACGCGGACGACGTAGTGGCGATAGTCACGGCAAAACAGGTGGAAGCTCTTGAACGAGGGCTGAACGATGTGGCTCATAAACTAGCACACTGGTTCAAGGCTAACGGTTTGGCACTGAACCCGAAAAAGACAAATGTGATGCATTTTAATTTGTCAGGAAGACGCTATCCTGAACTATCCATAGTGATGGAAGGGGAAACTTTACGGCAGGTAGATGTGTTCACGATAGTTGGGTTTCAAATTGATCGCAGCCTGACTTGGACCAGTCACATCGATGCCTTGTGCGATAAGCTGGGACGAGCATGTTTCGCCCTGGGGCGAGTTGCGCGGGTCCTGTCACCAAAAGCAGTACGCGACTGCTACTATGCTACCGTCCAATCCCTGCTAATCTATGGCGTTGATCTGTGGGGTTGCTCTTCAAACTGGCACCGCGTCTTTGTCATGCAGAAGCGGGCAGTACGCGTGGTTGCGCAGGTTGCTCCGCGTACGCCTGCTAAGTTACTTTTTAAAGAACATAATCTCATGACTATGCCAGCTTTGTACATATATCGTGTCTGCATATATGTGTATAAAAATTTAGCTTTGTATGATCGGCATAATGATGTTCACAACATAGGTACGAGGCACTCACACAGACTTGTCATGCCAAGGCATCGTCTCACCAAGTCTAGTAAATGTACTCAAGTCATCGGTGTGAAAGCGTTCAATGCCCTTCCCGAACCCATATGCGCGGCGAAGTCCCTACCTTCATTTAAATTCAAACTTAGAAAGTTCCTCACTGATTTGGCACCATACAGCATCGAGGAATTCATTCCAAACTTACGATAATGTAACAATATAATAACATTGTTAATATTACCTATTATTATTTTACGCTCTACTTTGAATTTTCTGACTTATTGATTATTGACTTATTAATTTTATTGTAAATGTGTATTTTATGCTTTCATGGTGTATAAAAGTACGTCATGCTCTATTGTATGAAAAAGACGTGTAATATTGTTATTACCAATAAATATTATCATTATCATTATCATTATCATGAATAGGAACTTTCATTCAGCGCTAGGAGTCTTTTTTTCTGTGGACTACAGTATACCGCTACCGTACCGACTGACACCAGTGGTGCCAGATTAGGCAGATTATCGCTATTTAGGCTATTATCAAGGGGCAAAAAATACAATCGGCCACAAGTAGCCATTGAAACTACCTAAAACCAAATACGGGCGATTTAGAATAAGTAGGTAGGTACTTCAAGATTACCCCAAGTATGGATTTAATAATTTCTTGATAAGTATATAAAAGCTTGTAACTAAACTTAATGTAATATGCACGTCAACTTTTCATGCCTCATGTTTTTTCAGTTCTGCTTGCTTTCTTCTAGTTAGGTACATCCACTATTTATAGGAGTGAGATATGCATATTGCATAGACAAACGCGTATGACAACGAGAAAACAATCTTTCTACTATTCTACTACCAGCCAAAATTAAGTGACACCTCGCTGGGATGCAATTGCCTAGAGCACGGTGGGGGTGCCCCGCAATGAGCTGATGTCACGAATCCAGTGAGTCAATTTGATTCCTCCGGGTGATATCTCGTTATGTCTTTATTTGGCCTAAAACAATAAGGCTACTTAGCTTAAGATGTTAGGCGAAATGGGGCTACTCGTCTAAATAAATATATTAGGTAGGCTACTTGATACCTAGGCAAAATAAGGCTAATTGAGTTTGCTGATATGGCAGCCCTGTCAAAGACGCGATCGATTAGGGATGCCCGATCTTTTGCTTTGAATCGATTTTCTGGATCGTAATGGATCGTAACCCCGTGAACCGATCCACGATGTGAATCGATCTCTATACGGTCTTGAATGATCGTATCGTAATTTACTAAAAGTCATTTACAGTAGGTACAGTTATTCATGCAGAATTCTTTTTTGTTTGGCTTCGCACGGTTTGTGCATTTAGCCAGAATCAAGTAGGTATTTTATTATTTAAGTATTTCTTATTTACACAATAAGAAAGTCATAGGTCACATTATAGCAATCCTCGTGGTCAAGTAGGTAGTCAAGTCTATTATTTACATATTCTAAGTCACGATTCAGTACAAGTGGTGGATGCTTCACTGAAACTTCCTAGGAGCTTTGGAAACAATTTAAAGTAACACGCTTTTTGGGTTTATATCATTTTGCCCACGAGCGTGTACGTTATCGACCACACAAAAACCAATATTCCACGAATATTACACATTAACACTCGAAGAAATTGTAATACAAGTTTGAGAAAAAAATGCGCTATAGGGATTCCCGCTTAAACTCCGTAACGACGCGATGGCCTTGAGTTTAAATCTCTTTAAACCAAATACATAGACAGATTTAGCTTCTTACGGCTATCTGAGCTAGAGAAAACGAGAAGTTCTAAAGGCAACGCTAATCTAACCATAAAATAAACAAAATATTATACCTATAAATTATCACTTACACTATAGTGACATTTCATAATAATATCACCGCTTTTGATTGGTTTAACTCGAAACACTTCATTCAATGTGTAGGTACCTAAGTAATCTTACTTTGTAGTAGTTCATACGGTACGTTTCGGATGACGTGTATTTAGGTTTTAGTTCATACGATCTTCATATAAATATACGATTCTATCTGGAAGATCGCATTCTATTGAATCTGTTCAAAAAATCGGCAGAACGTATGATCATGAATCGATCTTGTGGAAAATCGCTTCAGATCGGGCATCCCTATATTCAGGTACACGCATAAGGTACCTAAAAGATTAGTTACCTACCTATTAATACAATATTTTATTTTAAATTAAAAGTAAGTCGATGAGGTGCCTAGTGTTACCGTATACGGTTAGGTACTCTAGTCCTTAATGGGTTAATGGAGAAAAAGACTGTAAAAGGACAGTGCGAGCATGTATAATTTCAAGACGTGGTGAGGAGACTACATTGTAGGTAGGTATACTCAATTTACACAAGTTTTTACCTAGGTACCTAAGTTTATTTTTAAGTCTGGCAGTAGGTACGTACGGACTCCGGACTGACTAGGCCCCCGTGGTGAATTATTGCATATTATTATTGCATAATCCTCCACACGCACGAAGGTGAGGTTAGGTTAGCCCGTTGCCCAGCAGTGGGACAGTTACAGGCTGAATAATAAGTAAGTACCTACACAGTAGTTCTATAAAATATGTTTGTAGCAAACAAAAATCCATGAGTTATTATTGTTTTTGTTACTAATAGACTGTATCATATTGGTTTCAGTGTGCCTTCATGTGAGTTGTCTGCCCGGCATACCTATAGGACACCTCCCACGCACGACCCACGCTCGGCAGTCGGCAGTCCATCTTCGTACACGACTGGCGGAGTTACGGCGGTCTCTAACCACAGAACCCACATTATCTACTACAGCTGAGGTTACAGTCTTTCTCAAAATAATTACTGAGCAGAAGGTTGCGTCCTTCTCTCACTGTCGCCAGACAATTTTGATCGGCTCATTCATTTGGCAATTATTATTCGCAATAGGCTGTCTGTCCTCGTATAATGACACTTGAAACATAAAAACAGTTGAGTATATAGGTACAAGTTAGAATAACTTCAGTTCTCAGTGGTTGAAAAGTAAAATATTCAATAGGTTTAATAGCTACCTACCCAGCAAAACCCAAATGGTTAGAACACACTGGAGACATAATGCCAAAGTGTAAATATGAATAATTGTAACCTCACAAGATTTAAGTCAACATAGAATAACTCGCATCACACAGAACTAAACTACATAAATGCGATGTATGTGGTTTCAAACGTACCTACACAACTGCGTAATTTATAGTAACAATGAAAATTCACACTGGAGAGAAACCATTTAAGTGCAGTACCTATATCATGTTTATAAAAGTTTAAATTTGAGGTTCGAGTAGTTGAACCGACATAACAGACTTCACGCTGGAGAAAAGCCTTATATAGCATCTGTGATTATACCTGTGCACAGATAGATTATCTATCAAAACATGTGATCACACACACGGGAGAGAAGCCATATAAATGCAGTATGTGTGGTTATAAATGTATGCAGTAATCTGAAGGTACATGAAAGAACTCATACTGGAGAGAAGCCTTATGAATGCAATATGTGTGATAATAAAACTAGAAAGCCGGGTCATTTGACCAAGCATGAAAGAACTCATACTGGAGAGAAGCCTTATGAATGCAATATGTGTGGTTATAAATCTACAACGCTGGGTTATTTGAAGATACATAAAAGAACTCATACTGGAGAGAAGCCTTATGAATGCAATATGTGTGGTTATAAATCTACAACGCTGGGTTATTTGAAGATACATAAAAGAACTCATACTGGAGAGAAGCCTTATGAATGCAATATGTGTGATTATAAAACTACAGCGCTGGGTTATTTGAAGAGACATAAAAGAACTCATACTGGAGAGAAGCCTTATGAATGCAATATGTGTGATTATAAAACTACAGCGCTGGGTTCTTTGAAGAGACATAAAAGAACTCATACTGGAGAGAAGCCTTATGAATGCAATATGTGTGATTATAAAACTACAGAGCTGGGTTATTTGAAGAGACATAAAAGAACTCATACTGGAGAGAAGCCTTATGAATGTGATGTGTGTGACTATAAAACTACAAAGCGGGGTTATTTGAAGATACATAAAAGAACTCATACTGGAGAGAAGCCTTATGAATGCAATATGTGTGATTATAAAACTACAGCGCTGGGTTATTTGAAGAGACATAAAATAACTCACACTGGAGAGAAGCCTTATGAATGCAATATGTGTGATTATAAAACTAGAACGCCGGATCATTTGAACGAGCATAAAAGAACTCATACTGGAGAGAAGCCTTATGAATGCAATACGTGTGGTTATAAAACTACAAGGCTGGGTGATTTGAACAGACATAATAGAACTCATACTGGAGAGAAACCTTATGAATGTGATGTGTGTGCATATAAATGTGCAACGTCAGATTCTTTGATGGTGCATAAAAGGAGACACACCGGAGAGAAACCATATGAATGTAGTATGTGTGATTATAAATGTGTAAATTTGAGTGGATTGAAGCAACATAACAGAGTTCACACTGGAGAAAAACCTTTTGAATGTAGTTTGTGTGATTTTAAATGTGGAGATAAAACTAATATAATAAGACATACACTTTCACACACGGGAGAAAAACCATATAAGTGCAGTATGTGTGATTATACATGTGCAGATAAATGTTATCTACGAAATCATATGATGACACACACGGGAGAGAAACCATATAAATGCAGTTTGTGTGGTTATAAATGTAAAAAATTTTGTAATCTGAAGGTACATGAAAAAACTCATACTGGGGAGAAACCTTATGAATGTGATGTGTGTGCATATAAATGTGCAACGTCAGGTTCTTTGATGGTGCATAAAAGGAGACACACCGGAGAGAAACCATATGAATGTAGTTTGTGTGATTTTAAATGTGGATATAAACGTAATCTATCATTACATGTGATGAGACACACAGGAGAGAAACCATATAAATGCAGTTTGTGTGATTATACATGTGGAGAAAAACGTTATCTATCAACACATATGATGACACACACGGGAGAGAAACCATATAAATGCAGTATGTGTGATTATACATGTAGAGAAAAATGTTATCTATCAACACATATGATTACACACACGGGAGCGAAACCATATAAATGCAGTTTGTGTGGTTATAAATGTATAAAATTGAGTACTCTGAAGGGACATGAAAGAATCCACACTGGAGAGAAGCCTTATGAATGTGATGTGTGTGATTATAAAAGTACATGGCTGAATCTTTTGAAGACACATAAAAGAACTCATACTGGAGAGAAGCCTTATGAATGTGATGTGTGTGATTATAAAAGTACATGGCTGAATCTTTTGAAGATACATAAAAGAACTCATACTGGAGAGAAACCTTATGAATGTGATGTGTGTGGATATAAAACTACACACCGGAGTTATTTGAAGATACATAATAGAACTCATACTGGGGAGAAACCTTATAAATGCAATATGTGTGATTATAAAACTAAAACGTTGCGTCAGTTGAAGATACATAACAGAACCCATACTGGAGAGAAACCTTATGAATGTGATGTGTGTGGATATAAAACTACACACCGGAGTTATTTGAAGATACATATTAGAACTCATACTGGGGAGAAACCTTATGAATGTGATGTGTGTGCATATAAAACTACACATCGGGGTCATTTGAAGAGACATAAAAGAATACACACTGGAGAGAAACCAAATGAAAATATCACATGAATAGAGTACATGGAAAAGCCCCAATTTATTTCAAAGGAGTGAGAAATGTATGGGCTAAATCTTAAAAATTACTATTTACGAAGCATCTTGCCCCCCTCCCACACACACACACACACTATTGGTTGGGACATACAAAGGGCGATGTGGCTAGGGAATATACAAGGTGTAACAGCAAGGTGTAGTAATACTGAAACTATGCATACACATACATATATCGAAGTAGTCTGGAGGTACTATAAATCTGTAAGTAGTTACGGTAATGAATTAATACATGGACACCCTCTTTTGTTAGATTTGTAAGGTTTAGTTTAAGCTAGTTTTAGTTTTTTTTATTTTATTTATATTTAATAAGGAAATGTTACTAATATTTGATTCAAAATAAATAGTTTATTAATACACGTCAAAGTTTACTGCAAAACTAACCATCGTTCAACCCTAGTTATCAGCTGGGCAATGTCAGTGAACTTGAGGCTTAAACTAACATGTACAGCAGCCGTATTACGAACTCTTATTCCCAGCCAGTTTACGCCGTGAACTGAACTGCCTGGCTATTTCGTATTATGAACTCCTAAAGCCAGCCAGTATTGTCACGTGACAGTCAGACAGACTTAGGGTTACCAGATGAAAAAATCAAAAGTCCGGAGAAAAGGCCTGATTTCCATGGAAAAGTCCTGAGATTTTCTACAGATGAGAATTTTCTCTCAAAAACGTATTATTATCGTTGTATACACTGCGGATCTTGCGCACGCGTTTTACGCGACGCGTTACAAGCTTGTATGTACATCGCACTCAAAACAGCGGGGCGGAGGGAGGAGGGATGCGCCCGTCGCCCCGCAGCGCGGTTGCCGCTCGCTCGCTCACTCAGTCAGTTCGTCCAGTGGCTAGAAACTTCAAAGGAATTTTTAATGTATGAAATTCATTCCCCTCTTTGTACAACCGTATAAAAATGAATCAAGAATTGCCATTTATAAAAAAAAAACAAGTATGGTAGAAGTTGTCACCTGAGTTGCTAATATTTTTTCCTAAAAAACGACTACCTTTTAAATTTTTCATAAATATTTTGTATTTAAGACAACAAAATGAACCGAAAATATTGTAATTCATTTAATTTCTCGTAAAACTACTGATTATCAATATCATAATAGTATTTTAATTGTAGTTTGTATGGTCACACTCAATTAAAATGTCTGAATATTTTCCGGCGCTTGGGTGCGTTCCGTCGCTGGGTGTAGAGTTGTTAGGGTAAAGTTTAACCCGTTTGAGTTGCAACCGAGCCACGGAACGATCGAGTTGTTTTTATAACCTCAAAATAGAGGAGTTTTGGCGGGAATCCGATAGTGAGACGTTGTTGGTTTTGTATTATTAGCTCAAACTTGTGTTTCTTCGAGTGTTAATGTGTAATATTGGTGGAATATTAACCATTAAGTGTTCGTTAACGTGCACGAGTGTAGGCGAATGATATAAACTCAAAAAGCGTGTCATTTCGCATTTTTTCCAAAACTCCCATGAAGTTTCAGTAAAGCATCCACTACTTTACTGAATCGTGACTGACGATGTAAATAATTGACTTGACTACTTGACCACGATTGCTATAACATTGCTGTGACTTTCTTAATGTGAAATTAAGAAATACTTAAAATAAAATACTTGACACTGGCTATATGCACAAACCGTGCGAAGCCATAACTAAAACAAAAAAAAAAAAAACCTCAAAATATTTGACGTTTCAGACGCTATTCTCTTTCCTCAACTTTCCTTTCATCCAAGTATAATTTTTGACTTCGACCTCCCCTTTCTTTATAAGAAATTAAAAACTACATATTAGACGACTTTGGCTCACATACAAAACAACGCAGATTTGCCCACGACAATGTTACGACGCTTGGAAATGTTTTTACTTTTGCTCGAGTTTTATCGCTATCTCTGCAACATGGACGTAGTTTAGCAGTAAGGATCCAATCCACATTACTCTAGTTTTTCAGTAGAGCAGTTTGAAGTTTGACTGAGTATTGCCACAGTGATATTAATTTATTTTACTTTGTTTTGTGTTAAGTTAAGATTTTTTTTTATGTTTTCATTTATTCTACAAGTTTCATTAACAATACTTTTTTAATGTTAAATATATTTGAATAAAAGGGCATGTGGATCCTTTTTGAGAAATGATGTTTTTTTAGAGCTTTGACTTACATCTAGTTTCTCAATAAAGACCCAAACTATAAAATTGTTGATTTGGGTACATTTTTTTAAATAAAACTATCAATTTATATAGGTAAGAATTAAAATTTATTTAAAACTTTGATAATGCTTCACATTAATTGCTGTTTTATACAAACTTTACAAAATTATCATCAATTTGACATTGAGTGTCTTTAGACAGTCATCTTAATCAGTCTTATATATTATGTTAATACGAATATTATATAACTATAATTAGTATGTACTATAAGTAAAATATTTTAACATAATTTTACTGTTATTACGTCAATACCTAGGTACATATTATTATTGTGATCAGTAATAATATTTAATTTTTTTTCATTACCGGTAACTATTACAATATTAAATCATTCTCTGTTTCAATATCATCTTGGATAAAATCAAGTGAATCCCCATACCCATCGAAGTCATCCATCAGATTCACATCCTCGTGAAGAGATTTATAAAAGGCTTGGCAGTCTCTTGGAATTTGTGCAAGCATGGACTGTAAATCGTCCAGTTTGGCTTATGGTATTTCTTTTCCTTGAGGCCACAGCGTGGTAATGTCGTCTTCAACTACCTTTAACGCCTTCCCTTTCAACTTCTTTTCAATAATTAGTTCGTTAAACTCTTCTTCATAAGATTTCATATACACAGCATGTTCTTTATCCTTATCCAACAAAATTTCCTTTGTTTTTAGCTAATTGGTTTTTGTTTTGTTTACAAAAGTCTTCCTGTTTACTATTTTCTTCGTCATCAAAAGTGCCAAGAAAAAGAACCCCACCACAAGTATGTAAGATGAAAAAAAAATACTTTTTTAGCACGAATAACATGGAGAAGAAAATAGTAAACAAGAAGACTTTTGTAAACGAGACAAAAACTAATTGGCTAAAAACAAAGGAAATTTTGTTGGATAAGGATAAATAACATGCTGTGTACATGAACTCTTATGAAGAAGAGTTTGCGATCTAAATATTGAAAAGAAGTTGAAAGGGAAGGCTTTAAAGATAGTTGAAGACAACATTACCATGCTGTGGCCTCAAGGAAAAGAAATACCTCAAGCCAAACTGGACGATTTACAGTCCATGCTTGCACTAGTTCCAAGAGACTGCCAAGCCTTTTATAAATCTCTTCAAGGGAATGTGAATCTAATGGATGACATCGATGGGTATGGGGGTTCACTTGATTTTATCCAAGATGATAATAATATTGAAACAGAGAATGATTGACTATTGTAATAGTTATAATGAAAAAAAAAGTATTACTGATTACAATAATAATATGTACCTAGGTATTGACGTAATAACAGTAAAATTATGTTAAAACATTTTACTTATAATAGGTAGGTACATACTAATTATTATTATTATAGTTTTGTAATATTCGTATTAACATAAAAGACTGATTAAGATTACTGTCTAAAGACTTTCGATGTCAAAATGTTGATGATAATTTTGTAAAGTTTGTATAAAACAGCAATTAATGTGAAGCATTCTCAAAGTTTTAAATACATTTTAATTCTTACCTGTATTAATTGATAGTTTTATTTAAAAATGTACCCAAATCAACAATTTCACTGTTTGGGTCTTTATTGAGAAACTAGATGTAGGTAAGTCAAAGCTCTAAAAAAGCATAATTTCTTAAAAAGGATCCACATGCCCTTTTATTCAAATATATTTAACATTTAAAAAGTATTGTTAGTGAAACTTATATAATAATATTGACATAAAAAAAATCTTTACTTACACAAAACAAAAAAACAATTAAGATCACTGTGGCAATACTCAGTCAAACTTCAAACTGCTCTATCGAAAAACTAGAGTAATGTGGATTGGATCCTTACTGCTAAACTATGTTGAATTAGTAGACGGGTTATAAAAGAATCTAAATAAATAACTATATTTTCCCTAAAACGATCCAGGTGAAATGAATCTTTATTTACTATAAAATTCATGCCTGGGTTCTTTTCTGACTAGTATAGTATGTAATGATCCACGAATATTGGATTGTTACTGCTAAATCAAATATTAACCCGAAGAAATAATCATATTTTCACTAAAACGATCCAAGAGAATTGAATCTTTTATGAGTTTTAAACTTTCTAACTGGTTTATTTGTCTGAAGATTATCTATAAAGATCCACGAAGCTTGGATCGTTACTGCTAAATCAAAATAATAACCAGAAGAAATAAATATATTTTCACTTAAACGATTCAAGTGAATTGAATCTTTTTTGAGTTTTATAATTTCAAACTGGTTTATTCGTCTCAAGATTATCCATAACGATTCACGATGATTGGATCGTTATTACTGTATTAAAATACAAACTTGCCTTAGATGTGGTTTGGTACCCTGGGTGGATTAAACAGGTGTTGCCATGGTTTTTCGCTAGGATCTTTATACAGGATATAAAAGGCCACCTCAGGAATCAATTGGCATACTTAACTCGATTTTGGCAGTTTGGTGGATTGGATCCTTACTGCTAAACTACGTCCACATTATAACTTTAATCCTCCTGGAAGATGAGACAGACGAAGTAATGACGGCGTGTAGGTTGGTTGCAGTAGAACTGGAGGCGTTAATGTCAGACCGCGGCGGACTCCCACCATCACGCATATTAAATTATGTCGACAGAACAGTACCTGGTTTCACATCAAAACAATTTCAAGAAAACTTCCGCATGACTCCAGGTATTTTGTACCATTACTTATACCTACCTAGTATTATATTAAGTATCTGTGCTTAGTGCTTAGTAAATAGTAATACACTCAACCTACTCTTATGGACTTCCATACCTACTTAGACGAATTGTCTGAGATCCCAAATCCTTGTATTTCTTGAAACAGCAGACGATAAATAACATATATTCCTTTCTTGTTGTTGACAGATATATTCAATATTATATTGAGGGAGTTTGCACCCCTCATAACTACAACAAACAAATACTGTGGGGCAACTAGACAAATGGACCCTAACAAACAATTATTGGCAGTATTGTGGTTATTGGCTACCCCAGACTCATACAGGTAATTACCTACTTAAAATTATTGCTTAAAAAATAAAATAATAAATGATAAGCATTTTTATTGTCTTAATGATTGATTTTATTCTATTTCAGATCTGTCGCGGAAAGGTTTGACATGGGAAAGTCATCACTGCACACATCTTTTGTGATCATTGTAAAGGTTCTCTGCAACAAGAGTAGGTACCTTATAAAGTGGCCACTTGGGCGTGAAGACATGGTCGCAAACAAATTCAAAAAATGTGCTGGTATACCAGGAGTAATAGGTGCTATCGATGGTAGTTACATTCCAATAAAGGCACCAGAAAGTTACCCTGAAAGGTACATAAACAGAAAATGCCAGCATGCAATAACTTTGCAAGCTGTGTGTGATGCTGATTTAAAATTTACCGATGTCTTTGTAGGATATCCAAGTTCTGTCAGTGATTACCGCATATTTATCAATAGTGATCTCTACAAAAATGTTATTACAAATAGAATTAACATTCCAAGGGACTTCTTTATAATTGGAGATAAGGCATACCCAGTCTTAAATTGGTGTATTCCTCCATTTATAGAAAGACAACGCCTTACACATAATGAAAAGAAATTCAATACTGCAATGGCTAAAACCCGTCAGTACATAGAGCGTGCATTTGCTCTTTTAAAAGGCAGGTTTCGAAGACTAAAGTATTTAGACATGAGTATGACACATTTCATACCAAATGTATTGTTAGCTTGTTGTGTGCTGCATAATATATGTCTTCTTAATGGGAGTGATCAAGTATCAATTGAATGTCCGTAAGGATTGAGGAGCCACTTTTGAAAAATTAACAATTTCTAAATGGAATATCACGCAGTTTAAATGTAGGTGTGTCAATAAAATTTGTACCCTAAAGCAGATTTTAGTAGATTTTATGCATAAAAAGTTCTGTTACTGTAAAGGTGGCACCTCAATTCAGCAAATCAGGATTGAGGTGCCATTTTTCAAGTGAATAGAACTGGTTAAGTTATGGATGAATATTTCTGAAAACGCAATATCTTTACGGACGTGCTGTATATTGGTTGCCACCAAACTCTGGGGCTTGAACGGCTTCAATTTAAAAAGATATATAACATTCAAAGTGGCGCCAAAATCTATAAAAAATCGATTTTAATTTTTTTATTTTTCATTGATATAACTGGTCAATTTACAAAATAAACTTAATGGAAAAAATGTAGATAGTTGGCTGAAATTGTAGCCAGAGAATGAAGTAATAAAACCAAGTGGTTTTTTTGCTGCGACTAATTTTATGTGGCTCCTCAATCCTTACGGTCTGGAAATAATATTTCGCTATAACTACGTGAGAACAAAACGAAATCGAACGATGAATATCCCAAAAAATTGTAGATATGCGTACCTTAATATTCATATATAATTTAATCACGCTACGTATTCTATATTGGACAAAACACACAATTTTTTACTTTCTCATACAAATTTTCTTAAGCGGTGACCATAATTTAAGTATGTAACCAGGGATATGGAATCCAAGAACTACTTACGCTTTTTTGTGTTGGACCCGCACTGTTAGTGCAGTCAGCCCGTGTAAACAGCTCGTTTAATAATATAATATCTGGATGACCGAGCTTTGCTCGGTACCTACTTTTTTTTTTTTATAAATTGTGTTTTTAGGAAATTCTATTTATGTACGAATTACTAATAAAATGATGAAATATGAATAATATTTTTCGATCTTACCGATAGAATAATAAAAAAATATGAACTGGTTATTTAAAGAAAAAATCATAAAAAAAAAACACGGAAAAAAACAAATGATTCCTAGCTAGATCGATTTATCGTCCCCGAAACCCCCTATATACTGAATTTCATGAAAATCGTTGGAGCCGATTCCGAGATTCCAATTATATATAATATATATATTATACAAGAATTGCTCATTTAAAGATATAAGATAGGGAGGTATACATAAGTAGTTTCAATTAGGTAGGTAATATCCTAATATAAATAAAAAAAAAATCCTAAATAATACCTAATCTAAATTTACCCAACATGAAACTTGGGTGAAAACATGAATGTACCTTCCTACTGATTAGTTTTTTGGTGTATTATATTATTACCTATGCCTACACCCGAGCGTGTGTAATTTAATATTATTATATTTAATGTTAATATTATATACCTACCTATCAGCAAATATAGCACTTGTACAAACCATTAGCCTGGGTTACACAAGAGGAGAAGGTAAGTAGGTAAGTACCTACTTATCTGGAACGCTAACGGCAAAACATGGTGTCATAGTATGCAATTCTCTCCTGTGGTTGTTAGGGTTATACGTACCTACAGCTTGGTACATACAGCTTGGTAAAATATAGTAGAAAATTAAATTAATAGCAGTGCCACTATCGCATGTGTAATGTGTATTGATGAACTGATAGCCCTCATGGCATAACGGATCAATTTTGATACTTTATAGTAATTAATTTAATTTTAAATGAATGAAGCACCATAAGTACCCATGTAACGACATCACATTTAACATACATGCACAATTGCACACATCATATTATTACGCCTCTTTCCCGAAGGTGTAGCTACTTTTATTATTTTTTTTTATTTTCATAATATTATAAAAACAGAAAATAAAAAAATTACATTTTTTGTATCTATATTGTTCCACTGCTGGGCAAAGGTCTCCCCTATTTCCTTCCACACATTCCAAAAAATATTAAACTACTCTCACTCTCTAGGGCCTAACAACCACGTTTAGGTCCGCTAAGCTGAGCAAATAATAATAATATGACACAGTTTTTGAGCATGAGATGTGAAAACTCATGTACTTTTTTTTACGCACATTTACGCACGTAAAATAAATTTGTAAATCTATTTATTATAGGTACTCGTATAAAAACCAAAACTGACTGACTGATCGACTAACGCACAGCTGAAACCACTGGGCCTAGAACCATGAAATTTTTCACAAATATTTTGTATGTGTCGTAGGCGTGCAATAAGAAAGGATTTTTGAAAATTCAACCCCTAAGGGGGTGACCGATTATATAATTATTGCATCACTAGCTGCGCCCCGCGGTTTCACGCGCGTTAGGATAATATACGATATATCTTTATGAATTGTAGTCCATGTGTTATTCTGGTATTATGTAAGCTATATTATTGTGAAGTTTCATCAAAATCCATTCAGTAGTTTTTGCGTGAAAGAGTAACAAACATTCATCCATAATTACAAACTTTCGCGTTTATAATATTAGTAGGATAAAATACACTTCATATAGAAATGATGCGAATTTTTGTCATTAAGATATTTTTTTACCGACACATGGGCTATTTGCACTGAATAAACACACTTTCAATTATATATCCTTTATCACCATAATATTATTATCTAATACTATAGTCTGAAGGTGTGCACAATGCACAATGCACAAACCAGATATAAATCACAGATTCCTAGATCAGGGTAAGTATAATCATTTTACAATAAAGATTTGTTCATAAAACGAAAGCGCGACAACATAACGCTATGCAAAGATATTTTTCACTATTTTTTAGTTGTAACCGGTTTGATTATTATACTGTACAGTATTAAAACTAAAAAAATATCACATAAAATTAATAAACCACGAACCATAAATATCTATGCATCCGAAAATACTAATAACCCAAAAAACAAATCTAGATGTGATATGGGTAGGTGTGAAATTGCGTTGTCACGTTGTCTACTGGTGGAATGCTAACCTACCCACGTTTGTGTACTTATTGCTAAGTCAAATGAACATCTTTTAATTACATCACTTAGAAGATTATTTTAAAATAAATTATATAGATGGCTGATTATGTCACACGTGCTACGTATTACGATACTCGCGGTGTAAGTAAGTATATTAAATGCACGCCAGAAGTTAAGTCATGCCGTGTAGTTGTATTCTACTTAGACCGCTCGTATCGTAATGTGCCTACTACCTACCCACTTTTATTTATGTTATTTTATATCATATAGGTATGTCATAATATATTAATATGATGTGACGTTGTTATTGATTATAATTGAAGTAAAACTTCTTTAAGCGCGACTAGGGAGTAACTCAGATTTTTTCTGACGGAAGTAACGCTTACTATAGTCTGTGTAGTTTGCTATTTAAAAAAGGTTACATTGACGTGTCAATGTAACCTTTTTAAATAGCAAACTACACAGACTATAGTAAGCGTTACTTCGGTCAACGCCAAAAAAGTTTTACTTCAATCGCGCGTAAAGGTTACACGCACACTTTTTTTTTAAGTGTCCTATTTTTTTCTTGAATATTATGGTCACCGCAGTGAAATTTGTATGAGAAAGTAAAAAATTGTGTGTTTTGTCCAATATAGGATACGTAGCGTGATTAAATTATATATGAATATTAAGGTACGCATATCTACAATTTTTTGGGATATTCATCGTTCGATTTCGTTTTGTTGTCACGTAGTTATAGCGAAATATTATTTCCAGACCGTAAGGATTGAGGAGCCACATAAAATTAGTCGCAGCAAAAAAACCACTTGGTTTTATTACTTCATTCTCTGGCTACAATTTCAGCCAACTATCTACATTTTTTCCATTAAGTTTATTTTGTAAATTGACCAGTTATATCAATGAAAAATAAAAAAATTAAAATCGATTTTTTATAGATTTTGGCGCCACTTTGAATGTTATATATCTTTTTAAATTGAAGCCGTTCAAGCCCCAGAGTTTGGTGGCAACCAATATACAGCACGTCCGTAAAGATATTGCGTTTTCAGAAATATTCATCCATAACTTAACCAGTTCTATTCACTTGAAAAATGGCACCTCAATCCTGATTTGCTGAATTGAGGTGCCACCTTTACAGTAACAGAACTTTTTATGCATAAAATCTACTAAAATCTGCTTTAGGGTACAAATTTTATTGACACACCTACATTTAAACTGCGTGATATTCCATTTAGAAATTGTTAATTTTTCAAAAGTGGCTCCTCAATCCTTACGGACATTCAATTGAGAATTATATAAAAGAAGGACTAGGTACCAAATGTTATAGGAGAAGATTATATTGATGAATATAGAGAAGAAGACCAACAGAGGGATGGAAGAAACCTAAGAACAAGATTAATGTTAAATCTAAGAGAATAAACAGTGTTTTGTTTTTATAAATCAGTCTTTTATTTCTTATTTGGTTCATTACTTATGAATTATGATATAAGTCTTAATAAAATACTTTATACAGGTTGTAACAATATGGACAAATAATATACCCATTTTGTTACACCCAGTACAATAAGTATACATAAATGAAAGCCTCATTAAGCATCAAAATAAAATAAAACAATACAATACAATATACACAAAATCTAACAAGTCAGTTTAGAATTTAAATTAATAATTAACATTTAACACAACTAGGTAGGTATCCATTTACATTTTCTCCAACATTTTTTCCATCAATGATTTGAAAGTGTCAAGCGATTCTTTTTGAATATTTATTAATTCTTTATGGCGTCTTTCTTTGTTTTCTTCTGATTCGTTCAATATATTGTTTAAATTGATTAAAGAGTCCCTGAGTCTAATATTTCTTGATCTTGGTGGTTGTCCTTGGTCATTTGCTTCTTCTGAAATAAAACAAAATGTTTAGTATTATCCTATGCAGAAGATTTTGATTAACACAAATAATGACATGTTTGGACATAAAACTCAAATTATAACAATGACTACTTAGGTACCTGTTTCAGTTTCATCTATTCGAATATTTTCGATGGGGTTTTCTCGGCTCGAGGATGCAATCACCGGTACCACTATTGGTTGCTTCTTGAAGATCTCATCAAGTTCCTCAAAATATTCAAAATTTATTCGTTGTGCCCCACTTTGTTTCACGGACATGTTGTCTTTTTTTTTTAAATATTTACTTTTTAAATATTTAAATTTATTTTCACATTGCCTAGCATCATGACTAGCCAACGCTTTTGCAATCTGTTTCCACACCTGCAAATGGATTAATCAAAACTATGTTATTTGAATGCAGTGTAATATTATGGCGGCTGTACACACGCGTCGAGACACCCCGAGACAGGCCACTCGGCGAGTGTGTACAGGGCGCCCTCGTCTCGTCTCGCTGTCTCGTTCTTGTCTCGGTCGCTCTCGGAGCCGTGTCGGTTTTTTGGGCCCGAGTCAAAGGGTCTCGTTGGCTCTCACGAGGTAAACGAGAGCGAGCATGTACACACTCGTTAATGTTTAAAACATTATAGTAGCTCACGGCACAAAGACAAACAGGAGCAGCAATTTCCACGTCCATTGTTGCGGAAGTCCTACAAGACTGTGCTTACAAGTGTGTACAGGCATGCTCTCAACGAGAGCCCTCTCGGCCGAGGCTCTCGGCGAGAGGCTCTCGACGCCTGTGTACAGCCGCCATTAAAGATAACTTAGTAAAAACAATTATGTTGTCAAATCATACACACACCTTTGTATTTCGGACTGCACTGGATGCAAAGTTTTCTTTATTCTTCTTGTACTCTTCAATCAATTTTAAAATGTCATTACGTGACCAATTTTTTTCAATGAGGTTACTGCTCAATGACGAGGAAGGAGAAGACTGTGTTGGTGCCGTTGATGGAGATTCCATTGATTCACTGTGTAATGCTGCTCCATATTGATTTTCAGCATTGTTCATCGTGATAGCATCTGGGTCCACATAGAATTGATAACCATCTGAAAATTTAACATATTCATAAGTAGGTACTTGAAAGAACTTTGAAGAGGTTTTTATGGATTCACTTCCACATTCCAGCCTAAAGAAATATTAGCACTCTAGGTATGTAGGTATTATAAAGATATGGAGTGGAGTTCATAATAATAACAAGCACTGAAATTTAATAATAAAAAGTATGTAATAAAAGAGCTTTTAACCAGCAGTCAGCATTACCTATAACTTTATGCCAACATTTTAGACTTGTACATAATAAAAAGAAAAAGTTTACCACTATTTCGTTGGACTAATACGGTCCCATCTGTATGGTATATAGGTTCTGATGTATTACTGTCCAAAACGAGAGAAAATTCTTCTTCTGTCTCCATTTTTTCCACTTTTAGACTATTTTATTATTATGTAGGTACTTATAACAAACCTGACTTTTTGAAACGTTTTGACACTTTTTAAACGTCAAATAGCTGTCAGAGCGAAAAACAACCATCCGATTTGATGGTTGTTTGGTTGCTGCGCTCTGAGCCACGGAACGGATGAAACTACGCTCTGACAGCCATCAGAGTAAAATTTCACCGAGCCACGGAACGGTTAGAGCGCGCGCCGGAGTGCGCTCGAGTGCACTCGTGCGAAGCCACGGAACGCACCCCTTGAGTTCGTAAAATTTATGTTTCGTTTGGTTTTGGACTAATAAGCAGTGAAATTATCTTGTATAGTGAGAAATATTGGTGTAAATGTCGAGTTATATATCATTCTCCATTTCATCGTTGGTTTCCTACTATCTTTTACCTGTTGTGTGAGGCAGTGACTAATTTTACAATAATTTGTGGTTTGTGGTTTTTCTGTGCTTAATCAGCATAATATATATAAACTTTTGAACAATATGGGTGGAAAAGGTGGCAAGGGTAGTCACAGAACACGTGAAATATGTGGTATGATTCCCACATGAAGAATTACCATCAACTAGCCAACAACAAGTACAAATACTTCCCATCAAAGAGTCGCAAAATGGTACGTGTTTTATTTAATTGCATTAATGTGTACACCCATAAAATATTTTCAGAGAGATGACCAGATAAAAAAAACGTATAGCAGAATAACTATTAAAATGTTGAATAATTCATGAAAAAATGAGAAAGCAATAAATCATTTTCTCATACATTTTAACTGGAAAATGTCTGTCGTGGCAGCTAATTTTAATATAGAATACTAATATTAAAATGTGATTGCAGTTGCTGTTCCAGAGGCACCCTGTCTAGGCCCATCAACAAGCAAAGAAGCTGCGTTGCAATCTAGGAATGGTAAGCATTATTACTATATAGTTCAAGCCAAGCCAAAAACTGTGAGTAAATAATGAATAATGATTTAATTATTGTTTTTTTTTGCAGATGTAATTTCAACCATATCCACTAAGATACATAGTGAATGTACAGAAAGTGATGAACAATCGGCGAAAAAGAGAAAACTTGTGGATAACAGACTTGCCTTGTTACCATACACAGGTATCATAATAATAATTATTATTTTAATTGTTTTGCATTATTTTGTTATAAGCTTTGTAAAATAATAATAATGAATTATATTTTTTATAAAATGTTATTATTTTTGTAGATTCATCAATGCCGAGGAAAAAGAAACTCATGCAACAATTAAAGAAAATGAAATGCACCCTTAACTCATTAAGAAGAAGTGCCAACCTTATTGAACGAATTAAATCACCAGTACTCAAGGAGATGGTACATGCCTCCAAAAATCAACAACCAAGGGAAGGAGGTGGACAACACAGAATAAACAGCATTAGCAATTTTTAAGCGTTCTCCTAAAACATACAGATATTTTAACAAAATTTTGCCACTTCCTAGTGAAAACATCCTGCAAAACATTTTGAAAAAAATCCCTATGTAGCCAGTCATCCATAAAGGTATACAATACAGGCATCCATAAGTAACAGCCAGCAGCAGCTAGTAAGAATATAGTATATTATTGTGTGAACTTTGTATGCTATTATAGATCAATCGGGTATCTCGAATTATTGTAATGTAAATAATGTAAATAAAATCTACACCATCTACTTACAACATTATTTCATTTTAAAATAAGGTTCCCTGCACAAATTACATACCTAATTATTATCTAGTACAAGCCAAAAAAAATAATACGAAATAATCCTGAAATCGATAAAGAATTATCGACAGTTCACATCACTATATTTGACAGCTATTTAATCGATACATTTTTGTACATCACTAGTGACAGCTATAATTAATTTGTTTCGTTATGATGGTAACGAGGGGGGAATGAATTTCATACAAAAGGTTTTTACACTATCAAAGTATCGAAGTGCCGTCTCTTCTAGCGTAGCGTTTGTATTCTCTTTGAGTTCGTCTTGCGCCATTGCGAGGGTTGGACTACGCTCCATCTGTTGGATTTATCTGTTGATACGAGTTTAAAATGTCTTCAAGTACCAAACGACCACGATACGTGTGTACATTCACAGATACTTTAAAACAAAAATTTCCGATTATGAAAGATGGAAGAGAACCTACCGAAGTGTTTTGTTCAATATGTAACAATCATTTTTCAATTAAGTTCAAGGGAGCTGCTGATATTGAAAAACATATCCTAACGGAAAAACATAAAAAAAATAGTCTGACTGTTTCAAGTAACACCAAAATCGACTCTTTATTTCAACCACAAAGTTCTGGACTGACAGACCAAATATCCGCCGCTGAAGCCACTTTAGCTTTCCACACAGTGAAACATCACCAGTCATTTAAATCTATGGATTGCACCAGCCAACTGGTTAAGGCTATATTTGCTGATTCCAACACTGCGAAGAGTATTTCTTGTGCACGAACGAAGACTGAGGCCATTGTAACGGGTGTGATATCTCCGTGGGTAATTGAACAGGTACAAGTCTCATTACAAAATGTCAACTTCTTGGGCGTTTCCACAGATGCAAGTAATCACGGTGCTGAAAAAATATTTCCAATTATGATACAATTCTTCGACTGGCAAGAAGGAATTAAAACAAAACTGCTGGATGTGCTGAGCACACCCAATGAAAATGCTGACACTATAACAGAGATAATTAAAACAAGCTTGCAAAAGTACGACTTGTTGATGAAATGTGTATCATTTACAGCAGACAACGCTAATGTTAATTTTGGCGGAGTAAATCGGCAACCGGGACAAAATGTTTGGACTAATTTAAAAAACTTTCTGGACAAAGATATCGTAGGAGTTGGGTGCCCAGCGCACATACTACACAATTGTATTCAACATGGCACTGATAATCTGCATATTGATATAGAATCTGTAGTAATGAAGCTGTTTAATTATTTTTCCGTATGCACCGTACGCACGGAGGCGTTGAAGGATATCAGCGAATATATAGACGTCAATTATTATCAGAAACTATTGTTTCATAGCAAGACCCGATGGCTTAGTCTGTTTCCAGCGATCGAAAGAATATTGAAGATGTATGAACCGTTGAAGCAGTACTTTTTATCTACTCCTGGTGTACCAATTACTTTGAAGAACTTTTTTTACTTACTTGATTCTGGCTAAATGCACAAACCGTGCGAAGCCAAATAAAAAAGAATTTTGCATGAATAACTGTACCTACTGTAAATGACTTTTAGTAAATTACGATACGATCATTCAAGACCGTATAAAGATCGATTCACATCGTGGATCGGTTCACGGGGTTACGATCCATTACGATCCAGAAAATCGATTCAAAGCAAAAGATCGGGCATCCCTAATCGATCGCGATCACGTACACTATAGTGACATTTCATATAATATCACCGCTTTTGATTGGTTTAACTCGAAACTAACTGCTTTCAATGTGTAGGTAAGTAATCTTGCTTTGTTGTAGTTCATACGGTACGTTTCGGTTTACGTTTATTTAGGTTTTAGTTCATACGATTTTTTCATACGATCTTCATAATAAATACACGATTCAATCTGAAAGATCGCATCCTGTTGAATCGATTCAAAAAATCGGCAGATCGTATGATCATGAATCGATCTTCTGGAAAATCGATTCAGATCGGGCATCCCTACTCTGTGAGAAGTGCAACGGAAAATATACTTAGGTAAATGTACTTTAAAAATAAAGTTACTTTCCATAAGTGTAGGTACTTTTTTGCAGTAGGTACTCTATCTTCTTCTTTGGTACCTAGTAAATCTATTGTATTTATTATACCTACAGTGCATACAGATGATAGGTAAGTATAGATAAAGACTGTCGTACCTACCTATCTTTTCTATAGGTACATCAAAATGAATCCCAGTTTCCCTTGGTCACGGCATCACGCGTGAACGGCTGGACCAATTTTGATGATTTTTTTTGTTGTTTGTAATTGTCAAAAGAAGGTTCTTATGAATGAAAAAATTAGGATTATAGTACTTATAGTAGGTAGGTACGTACTTACTACTCCTTTGTCTATTTGCATATTATATTGTTTCTTTTCTTCCCCGGATCTTGAGTTTTTTTTTTTTTTTGTTTTAGTTATGGCTTCGCACGGTTTGTGCATATAGCCAGTGTCAAGTATTTTATTGTATTAAATTTCTTAATTTCACATAAAGAAAGTCACAGCAATGTTATAGCAATCGTGGTCAAGTAGTCGAGTCAATTATTTACATCGTCAGTCACGATTCAGTAAAGTAGTGGATGCTTTACTGAAACTTCCTGGGAGTTTTGGAAAAAATGCGAAATGACACGCTTTTTGAGTTTATATCATTCGCCCACACTCGTGCACGTTAACGAACACTTAATGGTTAATATTCCACCAATATTACACATTAACACTCGAAGAAACACAAGTTTGAGCTAATAATACAAAACCAACAACGTCTCACTATCGGATTCCCGCCAAAACTCCGGATCTTGAGTTAAATGTCAAGTCCATGTGATATTTGTCAATGGTTTTTACAATTGGACGTAGTTATGCAAACAAGATCCAACCCACAAACATGTCAAAATTGAACTAAGTATGCCGAAGCGTTTAAAAATGCACCTTCTATCAACCCTGTAAATATCAAAATGATCTGATGACTTTGACCTAACAAACCATTACATCGACAAAGTTACCATCTCAGTAAAATGGCACTTTGGATTAAAACAAAAAGATCCGTGCTGCATGGTACCTGTAACAAACTGCTAATCTTAGAAAATGTATTAAACTTAAAATGATCCATGAGACATGGTCCTATACAATTCGTTTTTTATGTTGCATTCCAAGTTACCATGCGGTTTGGATCTTGTTTGCAAAATAATATTTCCGTCAACTTTAAAATTATGTAGATCCATACCACATGGTTCTGTGTAAAACTTATGTTTTTAAAAACCATGTGTGTTTTTTTTAATAGAAATATCGAGGGGAGAGTCATAAAACTCTAATAAGTGCCAGCTTCTTAGTGGTGTAATCTATTATGTCAATTGAATCCATGCTAAAATAACTTATTACGTATAAATGCGAAAGTAACTGTTTATCTGTGTCTGTTTGGTTTCCTTTCACAAATAAACGGCTAGACCGATTTCGATGAAATTTAGAATAAAATTAAATATAGATTGGACCGGTAGGTATAGTGTTTTATGCAGAAATAATATCACAGTAATACACGTTATATTGACTCGACATAAAACGAAATTCCGCGGTTGATTCTTTAAAACCCATAAAACGACGTGTTCGACTATTTTGTCTGCACATTTTCCCAGAGATTAAAAAACATAATGCCAAAAGGAAACAGCTAAAAATTGAGATATTACAGACTGATAAGCCTCCTCCCTCAAATATACGAACTCTTTGCCAAGTTTCTGGGTAACAGAATAAACTCGCTAACTTGAATGTCAGCCTATCAAGGAAGCAGGTTTTCGGAGCGGATATTCTACCATCGGCACACTTTAAAGGATAATATTCCATTCATACCACGAAGCAGTTGATGGAGAATTGTGACAAATTTGACCAAACCTTGTGCTTTTCTTTTGTTGATTACGAAAAAGCTTTTGCTAGCGTCGAGCACTAGGATGTGCTCTATTCAGTTCATATCTGCCGTGTAAATGTACCTATGGTAGGTGTGGTTGTCTTTCTAAACCTGTATGAATCAGCGTCGATGAGGAACGGATGCATGCACTCACGGTAGACATAGAGTAACTTGACGGTAGTCACGGATAACATTTCGATCAAACAAGGCGTGCGATATAAAGGGACGCACCATATTATTATCATCCAAGCTATTTACGGCACTCTTGGAGGACGTACTCAAATTACTCGTTTAGGAAGATAAAGGTGTCTTAGGTTATGGTGCCCACTTATTTTCTATCTCCGTTTCGCAGATGACCTGAGTGGTATCGTGAAACGCACCAGATCTCAAGCTATGTTGTATGATCTGCACTAGGTACGCTTCTCTCTGGTTTGGACTTAAGATGAACTTGTCAAGACGAAAGTGAAGACAAAATATGTCTTCAGTACATCACTCACCAACTATTATAGCTGGAGTTGAGACACTAGAGGTGGTCGCTCAATATTATATCTTGGACAGCGTTTATCTTTTGGCAGACAGCATAGACACAAGAAGATCACCAGACGCATCCTAGGATGGGCTGGCAAACTTGACGACGTGCTTAGGGACTGAAAAATTCCGTAGTGCCTGAAGACCCGAATATACAACCAAATGTGTCTTGCCCACGATAACGTATGATGCTAAAACATGAACGTTCAATAAAGAAGCTGTACATAAGAGGCGAGTCACACAACCGGCTATGGAGCGCACCATGTCAGGACTATAAATTATGTTACGCGTCAGGATAAGACACAAAGTTCGAAATACGGAGATCTGAAGAAGAACCAAGGTGGACCAAGTCAGATCGAGTATAATTAATTAGACACTTTGCAAGTTGTGATTATGGCAGGTGGAGTAAGTCCCTGACTGAACGATGGCCACGTGTCGCTAAGCGTAGCCATAAAAAACCGACACAACGATGGATCGGTGAGAAAATGTAAGGCAAACCCCAGGTCTTACCAGGTCTACTCCAGCTGATCGGCTAAAACTGGGATGGATGTAGTAAAAGGAGGGGCTGAGTTGCATATGAGGATTATGATACTCATATTTGAACAGCTCAAAATACAACAAAGAACATTGCATCCTATTGTTGACCAGTTATCATCCCTTAGGTGACTTAATATGTAATCTTACTAAATTAATATAAATGTGCTAATATTTTGTATGGGAACCAGTTTTTTGCCATGAAGCTTATCTCTGAACTGATATTTACACACTTATCGGGGTTTATCACTCATCCCTCGATATGCATTTTTCTTTTCCACCAATATTTTTAAGCTACATTTTTATCGCGATAAAAAATATCCTATATCCTTGTCCAGAGTCCAAACAATGTCTATACCAAATTTCATCGAAAACGGTTCAGCCGCTTAGCCGGGAAAACGTAAAAAATAAACAAACAAATAAACAATAGTAGAAAATAAGGGTATTAATTTGAATACACAAATATCCAATTCACAAATTTCCACAAAAGGGCGTTTTTTCAACAAAGATCCAGCGATGTTTTTGCTAAATAAACTATATTTCACTTATAATATTTTGAGATATTATACTTAAATGAATAAAGCGCAGTATTATGTACAAAATAACAAACTAACTTCATCAAATAATATGATCAGTTTATTTTGTTTACACGTTATAAACAAAAATCGATTTTTCTTGAAACTAACATGGTGTGGGTTGGATCTTGTTTGCATAACTACGTCCAATTATATGTAGAAGGTTCTACCTAGGTTTTTTTTTTAGTTTGGCGGGAATCCGATGGTGAGACGTTGATTTTGTATTGTTAATGTGTAATATTGGTGGAATATTAATCATTAAATGTTCGTTAACGTGCACGAGTGTAGGCGAATGATATAAACTCAAAAAACGTATCATTTCGCATATTTTCCAAAACTCCCAAGAAGTTTCAGTATACAGCATCCACTACTTTAATGAATCGTGACTTTGACGATGTAAATAATTGACATGATTACTTGACCACGATGGCTATATTGCTGTGAATTAATAAAATACTTGACACTGGCTATATGCACAAACCGTGCGAAGCCATAGCTAAAAAAAACAGTCCGGCAGTATTTACCTACTTTAGGGACTCCGGACTGACCAAAGAGAATACAAACGGTACGCCAGGACTGACTTGACTAGGCTCCCGACTCCCGTGGTGAATTACCTATTGCATACGTATGCATAATTCTCCTCACGCACGAAGGTGAGGGGAGGCCTTTGCCCAGCTGTGGGACAGTTACAGGCTGAATAATAGTTATTATTTTAAGTACCTACACAGTCGTTCTATTAATGTTTGTGTCAAACAAAAATCCTTAAGTTATTGTTTGTGTTACTAAATTACTAATAGACTGTATCATATTCGTTTCAGTGTGCCTTCATGTGAGTTGTCTGCCCGGCATACCTATAGGACACCTCCCACGCACGACCCACGCTCGGCAGTCGGCAGTCCATCTTCGTACACGACTGGCGGAGTTACGGCGGTCTCTAGCCACAGAAGCCACATTACCTACCACAGTTGAGGTTACAGTCTTTCTCAAAATAATTACTGAGCAGAAAGTTGCGTCCTTCGTCACTGTCGCCAGACAATTTTGATCGGCTCATTCATTTGGCAATTATTATTCGCAATAGGCTGTCTGTCCTCGTACAATGACACTTGAAACATAAAAACAGTTGAGTATATACAAGTTAGAATAACTTCAGTTCTCAGTGGTTGAAAAGTAAAATATTCAATAGGTTTAATAGCTACCTACCCAGCAAAACCCAAATGGTTAGAACACACTGGAGACATAATGCCAAAGTGCGATATGCGTGAATATGAATAATTGTAACCTCACAAGATTTAAGTCAACATTGAAAAACTCACATCACACAGAAAACACTACATGAATGCGATGTATGTGGTATCAAATGTATACTACAACTACATAATTTAAAACAACATATGAAAACTCACTCACACTTGAGAGAAACCATATAAGTGCAGTAAAGATTATTTATCAAAACATATTGTGATCACACACATGGGAGAGAAACCATATAAATTTAGTAGGTGTGGTTATAAATGTATGCAGTAATCTGAAGGTACATGAAATAACCCACATTGGAGAGAAGCCTTATGAATGCAATATGTGTGATTATAAAACTACAACGCCGGGTCATTTCACCGAGCATAAAACAACTCATACTGGAGAGAAGCCTTATGAATGCAATATATGTGGTTATAAAACTACATCGCTGGCTTATTTGAAGAGACATAATAGAAAACATACTGGAGAGAAATCTTATGAATGCAATATGTGTGATTATAAAGCTACATACCTGAGTTATTTGAAGATACATAAAAGAACTCATACTGGAGAGAAGCCTTATGAATGTGATGTGTGTGATTATAAAACTACAACGCTGTGTTCTTTGAAGATACATAATAGAACTCATACTGGAGAGAAACCTTATGAATGTGATGTGTGTGGATATAAATTTTCAAGATCAGGTACTTTGAAGCTGCATAAAAGGAGACACACCGGAGAGAAACCATATGAATGTAGTATGTGTGATTTTAAATGTGTAAATTTGAGTGGATTGAAGCTACATAACAGAGTTCACACTGGAGAAAAGCCTTTTGAATGTAGTTTGTGTGATTTTAAATGTGGAGATAAAAGTATTTTAAGAAGGCATACACAGTTACACACGGGAGAAAAACCATATAGGTGCAGTATGTGTGATTATACATGTGCAGATAAACGTTATCTATCAAATCATATGATGAGACACGGGAGGGAAACTATATAAATGCAGTATGTGTGATTATAAATGTATACAATTTAGTTATCTGAAAGTACATGAAAGAACTCATACTGGAGAGAAGCCTTATGAATGCAATATGTGTGATTATAAAACTACAATGCTGGGTTATTTGAAGATACATAATAGAACTCATACTGGAGAGAAACCTTATGAATGTGATGTGTGTGCATATAAATGTACAAGGCCGGGTTACTTGAAGATAGGTACATAAAAGAATACACACTGGACAGAAATCACATGAAAATTATTGATCACATGAATAGGGTATACATGGAAAAGCCCCAATTTATTCCAAAGGAGCGAGAAATGTAGGGGCTAAATTACTATTTACGAAGCATATAGAAGCCCCCCCTCCCCCCACACGTGGTTGGGACATACAAAGGGCGATGTGGCTAGGGAATAAAGAGTTAAAATGCCATTAATCTCATGATATCTAAATGAAATCTCAAGCCAGCAGATGAAGTAAGCTCATACAGACCCATCAGCCTCTTACCCGTGATGTCAAAACTGTTCGAAAGAGTTCTACTGAAAATAATGTCCCCAGCCTTGACTGATAGAATGGTCATCCCTGAACATCAGTTTGGGTTCCGACAAAGACATGGGACCACAGAGCAAGTTCACAGAGTCTATGACACTATAAGAAGTTCCCTGGAAAGAAAAGAATACTGCTCCTCAGCCTTCCTGGATATCCAGGAAGCTTTCGACAAGGTGTGGCATGAGGACCTACTCTGCAAAATAAAAACATCTCTACCTCATACTTTTTACAACCTTCTCAACTCTTACCTAAAAGACCGCATCTTCCAAATTAAAGATGGTGAGGAAACATCTGGCTTCTACGACATAACTGCAGGTGTCCCGCAAGGCTCGGTCCTAGGGCCCGTTCTTTACACTATCTTTACAGCTGACCTTCCTAAAACACAAGATGTAACAATAGCCACCTATGCTGACGACACTGCGATACTTGCTAGAAGTGGGGATCCTAATAAAGCATCAGAGTTACTTCAAAGCAGCCTTGACAAGATTGATGATTGGCTAAAACTGTGGAGGATTAAAGCAAGTGCCTCCAAGTCGGTCCACATAACATTTACACTACGGAAGGGTGATTGCCCACCCGTCAGCCTGGGTAGCCACATGCTACCACACAGCGATACTGTAAAGTACTTGGGCATGCACCTGGATCGTCGCATGACCTGGAAGAAGCACCTCCGAACGAAAAGGGACCAATTAGGCCTAAAATACCGAGGACTACACTGGCTACTTGGGCGAAACTCAAAACTGTCGGTAGATAACAAGCTACTTATCTACAAAACTGTACTGAAGCCGATTTGGACCTATGGCATCCAACTGTGGGGTACTGCTTGCGCTTCAAACATCAACTTCATACAACGCTTTCAAAATGGCGTCTTGAAAAACATCTCGAATGCCCCCTGGTTTATAAGGACTACAGAGTTGCATGACATTCTTAAGGTCGAAACAGTATCAGAAGAGATAAAAAGTGCTGCGCAAGGCTACCAGGATAAACTAAGAAACCACCCTAACCAACTAGCACAGCGACTCACTGAGCCCTCATACACAAGGAGACTCAAGCGAAAAGATGTCATGCTTTTGTGTGACTAATAATGAAGCGAACCTGCTGAGGAGATAGTGCAGGAGTGTTCTCTGCCCGACACAAAACCCACAAAATATTTGCTCATAGTTTCAGTGACTGATCGCAGATAAAACTTGGAAAAAAAATAAAATGATATCTTGATAATATAATATATCAATTACGCGTCATGTTGTTTGTCCGCGATGAACTCCTAAACTACATAACCGATTTTAAACAAATTTGCACACCGTGTGCAGTTTGATCTAACTTGAAAGATAGGATAGCTTACATCTCAATTTATAGTCGCAATAACAAACACCTTAGCCACAGCAACGCATGGCCGGGTCTGCTAGTTATCCATACTAATATTATAAATCTTACTAATATTATAAAGCCGAAAGTTTGTGAGTGTGTATGTATGTTTGTTACCTCTTCACGCTCAAACGGCTGGACCGATTTAGATGAAATTTGGTATAAGAGTAGATTGGACCTATGAGACGGACATAGGCTATCTTTTGTCTCAAAAAATAATCTCGAAGGGGATAAAATAGGGGTTGAAAGTTTGTATGGGGAATCCATAATTCTTCAAGTTAGGGATCTGAAAATTCTTATTTAGACTTTTGGTAAGATATAAATAAACACGGGTTTCAGCTTTTTTGCAAAATCATCCCTAAAGGGGGAAAAGCAAGGGGGTTGAAATTATGAGGTATTCTTTAGATGCACCCCCAACGGACCACAATAAACGGCTGAACGGATCGTTATTTAAAGGGGGAGAGTGCGATGGGAGGAGATGGGGAGAGTGCGGGGGAGGGGAGGGGGAGAGTGGGGGAAAGGGGGAGTAGATGGTAGAGTGGGGGGAGAAGAGGGTAGAGTGGGGATAAAGACGGGGAGAGCGGGAAGAAAGAGGCAAGAGTGGGGAGAGAAAGAGTGGAGAGTGGGGGAGAAAGAGGGGAGAGTGGGGGTAGAAGGAGGGGAGAGTGGGGGGGATAGGGGAGAGTGGGGTTAGAAGGAGGGGAGAGTGGAGGGGGGGATAGGGGAGCAGGGGAAGAGGTAAGAGTGTGGGGAAATAGGGGAGAGGGGGAAGAGGGGAGAGGGGGAAGAGGGGAGAGGGGGAAAAGGGAAGAGGGGAGAGGGGGAAGAGGGGGAAGAGGGGAGAGTGGGGGGAGATAATTTGGTTCACAGATAGGTTATCTTCCAAATTAGGACATAGGCTACGAACATATTATTAAGTCATCATCATAATCATCGCCGTTTTCCATCAATGCGATAAAACACCCAATGTGCGTAAAATTTCGTACGTAGATAGGTTATCCCGCAACTTACGACTTAGGCTTTAATTCATCATCATCATCGTCACCGTTTTGCATCAGTGCATTAAAAACTGTGAAAAACTACCCCATTGGTTTGAAATTTGGTATTTTGATAACTTATACACCAACTTACACAATACACAGTAGCCTAAACTGTGAAATAGTACCTTTGCATGAATTGTTGTATGCAGATAGTTTAGAGACACAATATAGGCTACAAGTCATCATCATAATCACTGTTTTCCTGTCCATCAGTGCAATAATAACTGTGAAAAACGACCTAACTTCAGTATTTTCTCTGACACAATGTTACAAGTCGTATTTAATAGCCACCGCCCTGTAGGTTTTATAATGTGAAACGCGGGTGAAACCGCGGGGCGCAGCTAGTCTGAAAGTAACTCTGTTTATCTGTATATCTGTTTATCTGTTTGTCTGTTTGTTTGTTACCTTTTCACGGCTAAACGGCTGAACAGATTTCGATGAAATTTGGTATAGGGGTAGATTGGACCTATGAGACGGACATAGGCTATCTTTTGTCTCAAAAAATAATCTCGAAGGGGATGAAATAGGGGTTGAAAGTTTGTATGGGGAATCCGTAATTCCTCAAGTTAGGGATCTGAAAATTCTTATTTAGGCTTTTGGTAAGAAATAAATAATTACGGGTTTCAGCTTTTTTGCAAAATCATCCCTAAAGGGGGAAAAGCAAGGGGGTTGAAATTATGAGGTATTCTTTAGATGCACCCCCTACGGACCACAATAAACGGCTAAACGGATCGTAATTTAAATTGGAAAGTAATTAAGGAGGGAGAGTGCGATGGGAGGAGGGGGAGAAAGGGGGAAAGTGGGGGAAAGGGGGAGTAGATGGTAGAGTAAGGGGAGAAGAGGGTAAAGTGGGAGAAAGAGAGGGGAGAGCGGGAAGAAAGAGGGGAGAGTAGGGGGAGAAAGCGGACAGAGTGGGGGGGAAAAAGAGGGGAGAGTGGGGTGAGAAAAAGATTAGAGTGGGGGGAGAAAGAGGGCAGAGTGGGGGGAAAAAGCGGACAGAGTGGGAGGGAAAAGAGGGGAGAGTGGGGGGAGAAAGAGGGGAGAGTGGGGTGAGAAAAAGGTTAGAGGGGGGAGAAATAGGGGAGAGTGGGGTGAGAAAGAGGGAAGAGTGGGGTGAGAAAGAGAGTAGAGTGGGGAGAAAAAGGGTAGAGTGGGGAGATAGAGAGGGGAGAGTGGGGTATGAGGGTAGAGGGGAGAATGAGGGGAGAGTGGGGTGCGAAAAAAGGTAGAGTGGGGAGATAGAGAGGGGAGAGCGGGGAGAATGAGAGTATAGTGGGGGGAGAAAGAGGGGAGAGTGGGGGGAGAAAGAGGGAAGAGTGAGCGGGAAGAGGGGGAGTGGGGGAGAAAGAGGGGAGAGTGGGTTGAGAAAGAGGGGAGAGTGGGGTGAGAAAGAGAGTAGAGTGGTGAGAAAGAGGGGAGAGTGGGGTGAGAAAGAGAGTAGAGTGGTGAGAAAGAGGGGAGAGTGGGGGGAGAAAGAGGGAAGAGTGAGCGGGAAGAGGGGGGAGTGGGGGAGAAAGAGGGGAGAGTGGGTTGAGAAAGAGGGGAGAGTGGGGTGAGAAAGAGAGTAGAGTGGTGAGAAAGAGGGGAGAGTGGGGTGAGAAAGAGGGGAGAGTGGGGTGAGAAAGAGTGTAGAGTGAATAGAAAGAGATGAGACAGTGGGGAGAGAAAGAGGGGAGATTGGGGGGGGGAGAGTGGGGGGAGAAAGAGGGGAGAGTGGGGGAGAAAGAGGGTAGAGTGGGGGGAGAAAGAGTGGAGAGTGGGAGTGAAAGAGGGGAGAGTGGGGCTAGAAGGAGGGGAGAGTGGGGCTAGAAGGAGGGGAGAGTGGTGGGAAATAGGTGAGAGAGATTGAGTGCGAAATATATAGAAATAGAGGGAGAGTGAGTGAGCGAAGGAGGGAAAGGAAGAGATATAGACGGAGAGGGTGAGGGAAATAAATATAATGGATGAGATGGACAGGGAGAGGGAACGCAAGAGATTGAGAGTGGAGAGGGATATTAATGATAGAAAGATAGGGAAAGATATAGAGATATAGGGAGAGGGAAAGAGATGGAGGTAGAGAAAGAGAGATAGAAAGAACGAAAGAGGGAGAAAGATAGAAAAAGAGCTAGAGAGGGCGAAAGATAGAGGAAAAGGGAGAGAGAAAGAGACAGATATATTCTTGCCTATAACTGTTCCCCGCGACATCAATTGACTTTCTAAACCTTTTACATTTTATATAAAAATGCGAACGAAGTTGCGGGTATCAGCTAGTTATATTAATAGAATCTTGTACCAGTCAACCTAAATAAACTGATGCAGTAGGACTGGTTTAGATATTGCTTCTAATAAAACGGCTACGTGGAATTGTATATTTTATTGGTAAATTGGCCATTGCTTATTATTTTGTACCGTTGTTTCAATCGCTATCACTGTCTTCTGTGCTCGACACCTTCGGCCGTTTCGCTCTGGACGCGGGGGTTGCCCTCGAGACTCCCCCCTCTCCCGTATCTGCCACCCCCCTCTTCCTCACGCGACGCACGTGCAAATGGACACCCCTGATATGTTCTTTAAGCGTGCTTGCGGTAAGGAACTTCTTGCCACAACTGACACATTTGTGATGACGGATGCCGATGTGAGCCTGAAACGAATTGATGTTTGTTGGTAAAATTTCAATTATTTAGATGGTGAAGAAGATGTAAATTGAAAATTTAATTACATTCATTTTATACATTACGAGCCCCGATGCAAAACAGTTCGTCTAGTGTGAAATTTTCTCTGTGAGATTTCTTCTAACTTCAGTATTTTTGTATATTAATATAAAATATTAAGCTGTTCTACTATCACATGTCGCGTTACTTATGCCATTTTAAATTATGAACCTATTAACAATTTTAGCTTTTTAAATTTATACATATCCTGTCTTAAATTCGAAGAAGTTATAAGCAAAATACTTCGTCTAATTGTTAATCGATGCAGAAGAGTTCGTCTATCGGTGAGTTAAATAAGATTATTCCTTCTTTGTACAATTATGTTGCATAATTTAAATTTGTAAAAGTATTTCTGTGTCATTTGTCAAGTGAGACGGTATAAATTCTGAAAATTTCAGTATTTTTCATTAGTTTTTAAATAACAATGGGTCGAGGCAAACCCGTCTGTGAAGAGCTTCGAAAGCGAATAGTTTGTGGGGTCGATGCTGGCAAATCAAGTTACCAAATATCTAAAGAATTGATACTTTCCAGGTCTACAGTTCAATCTACCATTCAGCACTATAAAAAGAATAGAACGACTTCTTGCTTGAAGAAAACTGGTCGACCACGCATCACAAGTGCAGCAGAAAACAGAATCATGAAGAAAATTATCCAAAATAATCGTCGTGCTCGAGCTGGAGAACTCACGGTGCAATGGAAGGACATGATTCACAAAGACGTCTCAGTTGATACCTACTTGCGAAAGAGTCCTAAAAAGAATGGGTTACGGATTTTACACCGCTATGGAGAAACCACTGTTGACTGCAGTACAAAAGAAAAAGAGGTTGAAGTTTGCTCGTGGTCATTTAAATTGGACTTCCGATCAGTGGCGTAGTATCATTTGGAGTGACGAGTCCAAATTTGAAATGACAGTCGGCGATGAGAGGAATAAAGTTATTCGGAACAAAAATGAGGCATTTCATACTGATTGTCTCAAACGCAAAGTGAAGTTTCCGGCGTCTCTTATGATATGGGGCTGCATGTCTGCACAAAGTGTTGGTAGTATGCAGTTTGTGGATGGTTCTATCAATGCTGCAAGGTATCAAAACCTTTTGGAAGATAATTTACTGCCCTCTATTCCGTCACTTAAGCATCAAGATTCCTTCATTTTTCAACAGGATGGTGCTTCCTGCCATACTGCAAGGACAACAAAGACGTGGCTACTGGCGAAAAGCATCCCTACAATCGAATGGCCATTTAACAGCCTGGACTTGTCGCCGATCGAAACCCTATGGTGGCAAATGAAAAAAGCTGTCTTCTGCTGGCTGTCTGGGAGTCAATTACGCCTGAGGAGTGTGCAGCGTTGGTTGCAACCATGCCTCTTCGTATTAAAGCTGTCATTGAGAGCAAAGGCGACACAACTAAGTGGTAGACTATTTTGCGTGAGTGACATTTTTTTTTTATGTTATGTAAAGTCATGAAAGAATTTTAGTTATGTTAAAATAAACTTTAAAATGTTCCTCAAATTGTGGTTTACTTTTTATTAAACGTTCTTAATTATTTTACCAATATTTACTTTCTATATTTTTCGCTTTGCACTTCTTTCCATAGAAGACGAACTATTTTGCATCGGGGCTCGTACTAGCTGACCCGACAGACGGTGTCCTGTCATTGTCTCTATGTGAAAATCTTTCTCTCCTATCTCTCTCCCTCTATATCCATCTCTTTCCCTCGCACTCTATCTCTCTTCCACTCCCTATGTATCTCTTCCTCTGTCTCTCTCTCTGCCCCAGCTGTCAAAATGAGTGACAGTAGTCAACTGTTCGTACAACCCGATTTTATCACATATATTTTACCCGGTTTTAATATTATTCCCGTGGTAAAAAAATCAATCCGGGTTTTTTAATGGTAGGTATTTTAACCGAGTTTAGTTACTTACTTCAATTTGTTTTCTTTCATCTAATAAAAAAAAACGATGTTAAATTTAAATTATTATTAGTTACCATAATAATGACTCCGAACCGAAGTCCGATACTTGTGATATAAAATAAAAATAAAAACAGTTAACATTGTTATAGTGTTAATTATTTTGCTAGACAGACCTAAATATAATAGAAAACATTATTATTTAAAATCCTCTTGTAATATTTTTTTCTACTGGTATTTCTTTTAATGAGTATCGGCTGCTACACGCGTTGGCGAAAAAGAGACACAAAGCCCTGTTGTGGCCATCCTTGTCGGCACGTTTATTTTTCGCAGTACTTTTGGGTATTACATCCATGAACGACCCCCACTCACCTGTGTGTGTGTGTAATGGTTGGCTTGAGTGTAGAACTTCTTTCCGCACAGCTCGCACATAAACGTGGGCGGAGCGTGGTACTGCTGATGGTACGCCAACTTACTACCGGTGGAGAAGCGCTTCGGACACTTCTCGCATGCGAACGGACGCTCGCCCGTGTGTGTGATCAAGTGATCGCGCAGCATGTACTTGTTCTTAAAGAGAGTAAAATGCTTTAGACACTAACCGTCTTACCGCAAAAGATTAAACCAGAGTGAAACAGAGGTTTCTAAAACTTTAAGACACTAACCGTTTTACCACAAAAGATTGATCTAATCTTATGTAGTTAAACCAGAGGTTTCTCAAATTTCGTTCGACAAAATCGACGTATAACACTCGTGTTTCCTTACTCGATCCTGGCATACCTGATTATTCTATTTGTGAATTTGTTATTGAGTTAGAAAGAGCGAGGGTTAGACGTCGATTTGTGGGGAAAATATTTAGACTCATCTGTTCAACCTTGGTTTAAATGTTTTGTGGTAAGACCGTATCTTTCATTATCTTACTTCCGTGTTTGTCTGAGTACTTAAGAGTTTAAGGAGGAAATGTAAGGTGTTGTGCGATGTATTTCCGTTGCCTTCAAAGGTCGGTGCCACGTGCTCCATTATGGGGACAACTGTGCGTCATAAAATTTCCGTGCCATTGTCCCTTTTACGATACAGCCAACGGGGACAACGGGCCGTCAAGATTTCACTTGTCGTTGTCCTCTCAAAATCTGACATTTGATTATGATAAATGCGTGTGTTCTTCGATCAAATATACTACAGATACACAGTCTATGAAAATCAATTTTTAAAAGTGTCCACCAATGCGTCAATGCGGGTCAAGCCAATTTTTTTTCATTTAATAATTAATCTCAACGCACTGCAATAGCGTTGTAAAACATTTGTCATGTTTTTATAGAACAAGGCATATGCATTTAATAATGAAACTTAACACACTAATAATTATAGCGTTGTTCAAAACAAGGCATAATATGACGGTCATTTTGAAGCGGCGGTCGGAGATCCACCCTATATTTGATCGTAGTGTGTGTGTGTGTGCGAGGGATAGTTTTTGGGTTCGGTAGGGGCAAGCAAGGTTGTGCGTGAGGGAGGGGGATGGCATGTATCCCCGTCTCACTCACCCCGAACCCTTTGCCGCAGTAGTCGCACAGATGCTCTCGCTTCTTCGGATAGGTCGCACTGAAGTCTTGCTTGTGCTCCCAACGGCCGTGCTTCAATAGCCAAGCGTAGGCCCCGCCGGTGGCTTTGCACTACAATAAAATATATAAATCCATACACACTTCATAGGATAGCATTTGTCCACTATTTCGCCTGCAACGGGCCGTCCATTAATCACGTGAGGCTTGAAAGGGGGTGGGGGGAGCAAATGTCACGAAATATCACAAGGGGGGACGGGGGGGGGGGGGGGTCTTAGTGAGATATCACGTGTATTTATTTATGCCAGTCACAAACAGCCTGCAACCTTCCTTATTTTCCAATCCTTCTTTTCAGAGTAAAATTATACTTAATAACTGGATTTCAACTTAATATTCTTTGCAGGTACTAAGAAATAAACGGGGGGGGGGGGGGGGGTTAGTCTGTAACGTCACATATCACCAAGGGGGAGGGGAGGGCTAAAAATTGTTGAAAAAACATCACGTGATTAATGGACTGCCCCTACTTACCCCTAGCTAGTATAAGTTTTTGTAGTTAGAAACCTACCTATCGCGTTTGGGTATTTTAATGAAGTTTCTAATTCTACCGGCGCGTTTATAAACAAAAAAATCTTCATACAAATAGCTAATTGACGCGTACTATGTCGATCTAGTAAAAACTCATACTCAGGGCACTGTTCTTAAGTGACAATGTGGTTGAAAGTGGTACAATACAATATAATGCTCAGCCTAGAATGGGAATGGACAATGAAATGGGGATGGGTTTCCCGGAACACCCCGAAAACTACATAAAGTAATGCGTTCCGCGAGACCCCTAACTCACGATTTTAGACTTCAAATCTCGTCCGGTGGGTATATATTGCATAATATACTAATCAAATAATAAGGCAATAGAAATGTTAGATAGAAGCCGCAAATAACGGTCAAAATCAAACACACTCAATAAATATTACAATAACAGAGAAATCGACAAGCTTTTTAAAAGCATCTTAAAAATTATTGAACGCTAGTTGTCACTTCAACTAAATATTGCCTTATGTGTCCACTAAGGTGAGACGTGACCGTGAAAATTGGCATTAATCGGACTAACCACAAAAGATTTAAACCACAGTTGAACAGATGTGTCTAAATATGTTCATCACAAACCGACGTCTAACCCCCCCCCCCCCCTTTTTAACTCAATAACAAATACACATGTAAAATAATTAGGAATGCCAGGATTTAGTTAAGAAAACGCGAGTGATAGACGTCAATTTTGTGGAACGAAATTTTAGAAACTTCTGTTTAACTCTGGTCTAAACTTTTGTGGTAAGACGCATAGTGTCTTACCACTGGGCATGTGAAGACAGGCTTATTTAATATTGGTCTTTTTCTTGGCATGTTGGTCCTATAATAAACAAAACAATAATTAGGTATAGATACATTTTATGTAGGTATGTACCTATACATTTTATTATCATATTAGAACATATTATGGGTTTTGTTGCGCTGTTTATGTGTAACGTTCCGTAAAAACACGCGCAGGAGATCCGGCTTAACGATACCAATTATGAGGAATTTTTGGGGGGAGTTTCGAGGTCCCTCAGCAAAGGTCGAGTGAAAGAAAGGACGTAACGACTAACGATACGGGGGAAGTTCCGTTGCCACCGAAAGCCGTGCCCCCGCGGGGACAACGGGGAGTCAACAATTCACGTGTTTTTGTCCCCGTCGCGTCGTTCCTGCACCATTGACTTCCACCTTGCTTTCCTCGACATTTTTTCCGCGATCTTACTGATATTATGTGACTGTTTGTATTATATATAATATACTAGAAGCACCTCGCGGTTTCACCCGCGTTAACCGCTATCCCGCAGGAACCATTAATTTTTACGGGATAAAAGGTAGCCTATGTGTACCGGGGATAGCATAGCTTCCCAACAGTGAAAGAATTTTTCAAATCAGTTCAGTAGTTTCGGAGCCTATTCATTACAACCAAACAAACAAAGTTTTCCTCATTATAATATTAGTGTAGATAATATGTGTATGGTTCTTTATTCACGCCGTAACGGCATGGATTTTGATAAAACTGATTTTTAGTACGTAAGTGAGGGTTTTTAAGGAATGAAAGTTTTCACGCACTTTCCTTGGATGCGCTCGGCGGCCGCGTTCCCGAGCATGACATCGCGGTGCATGAAGCGGATATGTCTCTCGTACACCTTCTGAGATCGGAACGAGAGCCCGCACTTGTCGCACGCGACGCCCGCGCCGACGTCTATAGGCGGCTCGTTCTGTAACGCAACGTATTTTTAGTAATTGTAAAGAAAAAAATCTCGTGACTATTGTACTCATGTTTATTGTAAGTAACTTTACCCGATGAGAGTTTTGGCGGGAATCCGATAGTGAAACGTTGTTGGTTTTGTATTATTTTCTCAAACTTGTGTTTCTTCGAGCTTTAATGTGTAAATATTGGTGGAATATTAATCATTAAGTGTTCGTTAATGTGCACGAGTGTAGGCAAATGATATAAACTCACAAAACGTGTCAAAAAATTCGCATTTTTCCCAAAACTCCAAGAAAGTTTCAGTAAAGCATCCACTACTTTACTGAATCGTGACTTTGACTATATAAATAATTGACTTGACTACTTGACCACGATTGCTATATTGCTGTGACTTTCTTATTGTGAAATTAAGCAATACTTATATAATAAAATACTTTACACTGGCTTAATGCACAAACCGTGCGAAGCCATAACTAAAACAAAAAAAAAACTTTACCCGATGACGGCTGTTCTTGTGCGTGTCGAGGATGTCTTTTGTCTGGAAGGTGCGCCCGCAGTGCGTGCACGCGTGCGGGCGCCGGTGTTGGTAGGCGCGGTGCGTTCGGTACGAAGAATTACTCCTGAATTAGGCGTTCATTATAATTTAAAAAAATCGTGAAAACCGGCCAAGTGCGAGTCGGGCTCGCGAACGAAGGCTTCCGTACCATTATCTATATCAACGACTAGAAGCACCTCGCGGTTTCACCCGCGTTAACTGCTATCCCGCGGGAACCATTATTTTTTACGGGATAAAAGGTAGCCTACGTGTACCGGGGATAGCATAGATTTTTCAAATCGGTTCAGTAGTTTCGGAGCCTATTCATTACAGCCAAACAAACAAAGTTTTCCTCTTTATAATATTAGTGTATACAAAAAAAAAATTGTTATATGGGAGCCCGTTTAAATAATATTTCGTTGATTCTGTTTTTTTAGTATTTGTCGTTATAGCGGCTACAGAAATACATCATCTGGGAAATATTTCGACTGTCTTACTATCACGGTTCATGAGATACAGCCTGGTGACAGACGGACAGTGGAGCCTTAGAAATAGGGCCCCTTTGGGTACGCAACCCTAAAAACACTCATGGAGGGCTACAGTCGTTTAATAATTTAGCACAAAAATATTCACATCGAAGCCATAATAATTATTGTCGCATTCACTATATATTCAGCTATTGCGTATGAAATAGTGTGAATATCCGGCGGAGGCGTGCGGGTGCTCCGCCCCGCGGACTCTCGGAGCCCTAACTAAGCACTCACGAGAAGGTGCGGCCGCAGGGCTCACATGAGAACTTCACGCCTGTGTGCTGATCGTAGTGGTTCTTCATATTGGACCTGTCACAGGAAATGAGATTTTGAAAAATATCAAAGAAAGAAAAAACCCGGCCAAGTGCGTGTCGGACACGCGCACCAATGGTTCCGTACTATTATGTATAAAAACGGCAAAACAATACTGTCCTATAGTATGGGAGCCCCCAGAAATATTGATTTTATTGTTTTTTAGTATTCTTTATTATAGTGGTACAGAACAACATCTCTGAAATTTCAACTGTGTAACTATCACTGTTCATGAGAAGCCTGGTGACGGACAGAAGGACAGTAGAATCTCAGTAATAGAGTCCCGTTTTACCCTTTGGGTATGGAACACTAAAAATATTTATTTGCACAACTTATCAGAGACAAGAGCATTTTCAAAGAGTAGGTATGTATGTATGTATAGGTACCTACAGTACGATTCACGAAAGATGACTACAAATGGCGGCCGTCTGCGCACGAACCCTCATGAAGAAAAGACTTAAGACAAAATAATTTTTAATGTTGGTTAAATAATTTGTGTAACGCTCCGGTCTTGACGCATTCCGCCCGCGCCTCACCTCGCACCTCCAAAGGGACCTAAAATATGCCTTCTGCGCCGTGGTCATCTTTCGTGAATCGAAGTGTACATAGTAATGTGCTACCATAAACAATAAGGTCTCAAATCAAAGAATACTTGGCCCCAAAACTGTTTATATCGTTTTTATTGGCAGTTGAACAATACGAGTAACCTATATTATTGTGAACGCAAAGAATTCTATCGCTAGCAAAACTATGCTAGTGGTATAGTATTACCCAACTGATATGGCTTACCGATGTACCTGCGCAGAAGATGAATTTTCAAAGTGCGGGAAATGCTATTGACCGCTATTGGTCGGCAGCCGCCGCCATCTTAGCGAGCTTAGAGTGAGATGGAACTAACAGCTGCAGTGTATTATGAACCTTATAATAGTGATCTTAGGTGGATTGTAAGTTTTAAGCATTCTTTCGTTAATCTTCGGACCATACTTTCTTTTCTGCGCGAACGAAGATTCACGACGCGCCTTATAAGTTGGGTACTAGTATATCTATGTTTCTTACCTGTAATATGTGACCAAGGGGCACAGTTTACATTTGTAGACAGCCTCGTGGAGCCCCATATGCCTAGCGTGGGTTCTTTTAGTGTGATACCGGACGCCGCATATTGGACACATCAAGTTTCCCGCGTTATCCTGCTCAATCAACGGTCAATTAAAATTCAAATCAAAGGTCAGCGGCCTGCGCAACATACTGGCCCGTTGCCATGTTTTCCCGGGATCAGTGTGCCTAGTGTGAGTTTTGACAGTTTCTTTACGCGCTCGGTCCGGTTAGCGTGAACATGAAATTGTATGGAATAAGAGCAGCGCCATCTAGTGACTGACTGCTGACGCTAGGCACACAGGAACGAAGGGCCAAGATCCCAGTAAAACCCAGTGGATACAAATAGCTGGCCCACTAACATCCACGGAGACTCGAAAACTCGAAAGTAGTGTACGTTAAACATCGATAGTCTATCGAAAGCATCGATAGTTTTTACCATCGCTACTATCGATAATTATTTTTTAATATCGATCTACTATTTTTCATGAACTTTGCCTACCTAATAGTCGAAAGGCCTTGAAATTAGGCAAAGTTGGAGCAAAACTATCGAAAGTGTCGCTAAAAATCGATAGTTTTTGGCAAACTATCGATAACAATTGGAAATCAAAACTATCGATGTGTAACGTACAAGTAAATACCGGTTTACACAAATTGGAAGAATTTCAACCTTCCAACCCTTAGTCAAAGAGTGCGGATTGCGATGAAACGTCGACCTTACAAGTTTTTATTTACTTGACACTAGCCTATGAATCTCAAGAAATTTGAATTCGGCGGCGACCGTATCGATTGCTACAAATGAAATGCTTGCGCGAGCTATCTCGACGCCAACGACATCTAGTTTCATTCTGTAAGAACTCTTTTGCCATACCATACATTACTAGACTTTTATCTATAGGAGTTCTTAAACTTTCGCGAACAGGAAACACATTAATTAGCTAAAAACGGGTCTAATTCGAGGTATGTCAAAATTATATATTTTGATATTTGTTTGTGCGCGAATTAGACCCGTTTATAGCTAGTTAATATGATTCGCGAAATATTAAGAACTTCTATTATCTCGACGTTTCGGCCGAGTTACATCGACCGTGGTCACGAGAAGACTGGTATGTCAAAATTATATATTTTGATATTAGTTTTTGCGCGAATTAGACCCCTTTAAATTCTAGTTAGCATGAAAGTATCATATTAAGTATATCCTTCTTTAAGGTCCAATTTATCTCCTTGACAAATTTCATTACAGTCCATTTAGCCTCTGCGTCTTGTAAAGAGAATAAACAAACACAGTTATTGAATTTCCTTTTATAATATTTATGGATAATATATCTTACCGCATGTAAATCCATATGTTTATCCAAAATTCCCTTGTTAGGGAATCCCAGGAAACACAACTCGCATTTATGTTGCGCATTGATATACCATTTGTAGGTTTGCCTGTTGTGGAATTCTTTCCTCTTCGCCACCATAGTATTTGTATACTCTATATCAAATACGGGCTCGTATATACTGTCATGATACCTGTCTTGTATCAGTCCGAGTATTTTCAACGCTCTGGCTGTTAAATTTTTCTCATCTGTAACAAAATTATATTTAATATCGACACTTGTCAACCGATATTTAGTAATATGAACTGAACACTCATCTAGATTTTTCTTTCTCCAGTAAACTTTGTATGGTAAGCTACAAGCGGCCCGCTAACTAATACGCGAACCGCTTGCCCGTCTCATAGTGAAACAGTTCCATAAAAATACATACTTTTAACATTCCTCCAAAGCCAGTTTACTAGACATCCTGACACTTTCCCTTTGTTAAGATAGTCCAACAAGCTTTCCTTGTCAATCGGAATTCCGTTACCCAAATTCGCCACTTCGCAGTACGCGAATTTACTCTTTAGGTCACCTATTAATAACCTGTTGAACACACATTTGTTTTGGATCAGGAAAATTATTAAAATATTTGGCTGCCATGTGGAAAATTCAGCCCATTGAGGTTTTAAAATTTACATTACAAACCCAAATGCTTTCATAAAACACAACCTATGAGTGAGTAAAGACTCGAATACTTTTGAATAGAGAGCACAATTTATGATAACAAACTAATAAACATAATATGTTTGTATGTATCTATATAAATTTGTGATGTTATCATATTATACTTCATATTATGAAGTATAATATGATTTATAAAATATCACCACATAATATTATACCTACACTAAAATGAGACAAATTTTGAATGTAAGTTTCAAAGAAAACAATCTCCGGAAGAATGATTTGACTGAATATAATACTTTCCTTTTCATTGAGTGATAGAATGAGTGCCGAAAATGCAGATTGCTAGCTAGGGTAATGTTTACTAGGTATTTCGGAGATACCACAACCATGTAATTATACTTATATAGTTTATCAGAAAAATTATCAATAAATCAATATAAATGAAACTAACTTTGTTTGTGTGTCTACGAGTTCCTCATTTTCAATTTTAATATTATTTTTTTCACAATGCTTTCGTACATCATCCAAATCTTTATTTATAGTTTTGTTTAGTGCTCTACCAGTGCGTTTAGCATTTCTTTTTTTCGAAATCTTACGATTAACCAGATTTGCTTTTATTTTGCTTTCATTGATTATTTCATCATTTTGGAAATTAACATCTTCATTTACATTTTCTGTATCATTATTTATGGTAAAGTCATCCTTGCAAAAACGTAAATTGGATTGAGCAAGAGACTCGGTCTTGATTATCTTTGGCATTTTATTATTTTTTGCTTCGTCATTATCGTTGATTATCTTTGTGTCTGTTTCATTATCTTTATCATGGTCAATGAGAGTGATATGCATAGCATTATTCGATTCAATATCATCATCACTGTCTAACAAAGCGGGATCTATATACTCCACTTCTTCACAATCTTCATCATCCAGTTGTAGAAGATCATAATTGTCTTTTTCCATTGCTTGCTCACTGTCCACTTTATGTTTTGGTACAAATTCCGTAAATGGAACTTTCACATCTTCAGCTTCCAATATATCATCCGATTTTAGATCTTGCGGTTCACATTTAATGTCTAAAATAAGTTCTTTACTCGGTTCCTGTAAAAGCAATGCTTTTGAGACAATTTCAATGGACAGTTCTCATCTATAATAATAATAATATTTCAGCCTGTAACTGTCCCACTGCTGGGCAAAGGCCTCCCCTCACTATCGTGAGGAGGGTTAGGCCATAATCCACCACGGGGGCCTAGTCCGGGTTGGTGGATATCTCATCTATACAATACTAAAACTTAAATGAAAATTGTCATTTAAACAATGCCTAATCATTAATTACCCTGTCTGAAAGTTTGTCTCAAATAGGCAATATATATAATTTACCTTTGCGCTTTGTTTCATGTTTAGTTGCGATAGAATCTGTTGTATGTTCATCATAGGCCCCGTTGCTGCACTGTGTTTTGACTCTGGACACGAATCTTCGACAAATATAATCTTGGCAGTGTTTGGAGCCCACATCCCTAAAGCTCTCTGAGGTAGAAGGGTGTATAGCTCGTTCAGAGGTGTCTTTTGCTGGAAACATAGGTCTTGTTGGTGTTCAACGATCAAAATATCGAGGCATGGTTCTAGTGCATGGAGGTTTGACCGCAGTCACACCGGATGGTAAGTGACGTCGCGGTCGAGGGTGAAGCATGCTCGCTAGAAGATACCTATTCACTCTCCCATTTAAAACTCTCAGTTTATCCGGCAACAAAGTCAATTGGTAAAGTGTTTCAATTCCAGGTTTGAAATAATATAGAATATAAAAGTGTTTGCTATACAAGATTCGTCGCATGGCCGGACGGAGAATGGACGTGAGATGATGTAATGCACTGCAACATTGCATCAGCGCTGCGCCACCCAAGCATGATACGCACATCTCAGTACATTACAGTGCCCAGTACATCAGTCTCTGTGCTCTCGTCATACCATGACCAGTGTTTGTCAAAACCTCATGAATCTTTAAGGACCGTATTAATAAATCAAACTTAGCTCTGAGAGCATCTTCAGTGTGCACTTGCTCTTTCGTTCTATTTAATAAATACATCTTAAGTTGTAGATTAGGAACAGAAACTTACATGATCTCTGGCAAATTAATAAATGACACTCAGCGGTTAAGTGCTATCCGATTATGACACAACTGACACATACAAGACAGTATCTAGTAGCCAGTGCTACATCTCAATATCCATTTATTAAATAGCAACGATCTCAAGATGCAGATTACATTTTGAGTGTGGATTAGCTGGTAGCGCACTTGGTAGCGCTATTGAGGTTCATTTATTAATACGGTCCTAGCAAGCATGAACACAAGTTGTTTCTGAAAATGAAAGAGAAGTATCTGAATGTTCTCACATTGGTTTGTAATTTGCACTTCTCCAGTACGTCCGTGGCCAGTACGCATTGCTCTTTGAATTTGTGGAACTTTTTCAATGTATGTTCACAGACCATGCAAAATTTAGGATCGCTGGAGTTAAACTGGAAACATAGTGAATTTATTATGTTAATACTTATTAGAATAAGAATAGAATAGAATATTTTTTTATTGTAAAGACTGTTCAGGTTCTATATACATCATATACTTACATAAGTCTTAGGGGTACTAATTTAGTTGCAACAGTTTTGCCCATTAGGGCGTACAATAATAGGTGTAAATTTAACTAAACAGGTAAGTCCTAACATAGGTAAGTTGGAAATATTATCATGATAACATGGCTAGACGGAAGGCATAAAATTAACATTGGGTTAAACGGATTTTGATGGAAGTTGTTAGGTGGTAAACTATACCTATACGTTAGGTCCTTTGGACAGCTAGTTTTGATCCACCGCAAGGCACGTTAGTAGCAAAATAACTTACAGAATAGTGCGAGTAGGCACACAGCTCCTCATGAAAGTCTGCTATCTTGGCATCGAAAGGTTTCAGCTTCAGATCAGTTCGCAAACAAACTGGACACAATACTATTTCGTCAGACATTTCTAGCGACTGGAAAGTGATGGCAATTTAGCTTAATTTTACATTCGTGAGTAGCGAGAGTGAAGAGTCAATACCTATGTATGTAGTATTTATTGGAGTTTTTAGAGTTTACTCCTTAGGAGTAACACACTCCTAAGGAGAAACACACTCCTTAGAAGCTGACACACACAATTTATTTTATCTATATAACAGAGACAAGAGATTCTAGATTGTAAAAGTACCTATGTACTATTCACGTTACTTCATTTCTAATGAATCTCTTCAAGAAATTTATTGAATTTATTTATATGAAAATTGAAATTTAGAACAACCACTTTCCTCGATCTGACTTGACTATTGACAATTTGACATTTCACTTGACAAATTGACTGAAACAAATATAATTGTTTTTTTTAATGCACATACTACGAAGTCAAAACAAAAAGTGCATTCATGTCAGCGCAACGCAACGCAACCACAGGAGTTTTGGCGGGAATCTGATAGTGAGACGTTGTTGATTTTGTATTTTTTTCTCATACTTGTGTTTCTTCGAGTGTTAATGTGTAATATTGGTGGAATATTATTCGTTGAGTGTTCGTTAACGTGCATGAGTGTGGGCAAATGATATATACCCAAAAAGCGTGTCACATCTAATTTTTTCCAAAACTCCCAGGAAGTTTCAGTAAAGCATCCATCACTTTACTGAATCGTGACTTTGACTGTGTAAATAATCGACTTGACTACTTGACCACGAGGATTCTGTTGTGAAATTATGAAATTTTATACTGAAATATTATAATACTTGACACTGGCTAAATGCACAAATCGTGCTAAGCCATAACTAAAAAAAAAATTGCGTATGATCTATGGTCGCATTGCCTTCAAATTATTCAATTTCAATTGTTTTCAATTTTCAATTTATTTAGGATTAATGTACATACATACTTAGCTTTTGTATTATAATAAAACGTTGCAAATAAATGCGAAATGGATATAATATGCAAAGCTTGCTTGCGCACTGGACTAAGGCTCAAAGTTATCGATCCCAAGCTTACAGATTTTCATGAGGAGTTGTGCGATTATTCCTATTCTTCGGTAAGTAATGAGTTCCATTATAATGAACTAGCTGCGCCCCGCGCTTTCACCCGCGATCGATTGGATAATATAATATGATATATCTTTATGAATTGTAGCCTATGTGTCATTCTGATATGTAAGCTATATTATTGTGAAGTTTCATCAAAATCCATTCAATAGTTTTTACGTGAAAGAGTAACATACATCCATCCATCCATCCAACTTTCGCGTTTATAATATTAGTAGGATAACTAGGTAAACAAAAACAATCTCCGTGCATTTATGAATGAACTCAACTTATAGGCAGGTACTTTATTAGCATAAAACCTGAAGGAAGAAGTAGGAAGCTACCTTTTCTACACTGAAGGCATACTACGTATATAATGCACAATATACGAAGGCATGTAACGCATTGGAGTTGTCTGTAATGTTACTTTTTATAAATAAAAATACTATAAAATAAAGTATCTACAATAATTAATCATTTTTAATACCTATAGGTATGTATGTAGGTACTTAAAATGAATATTGTGTTATTTTGTTACACTACTTTGTTTTATAAAGTTTAAAAAATTACTTTTCAGGGCTCAATGGGTCTTACTCTCTGCATGGAATGTGAACATCTGTTGAGGAAACTGTATAATTTCAAAGTAAAATGTTTGAATGCTCTCGACATACTGCAGCAATGGAAAAGGAAGAAAATGGTATGTTTGTACTAGTTATGTTCTCAGCAGCTATCCTGGGCCCTGAGTCTGTTAATTTTAGAATGCTTGAATCAAATCGCAATGGACTGGCTTCGGGTTAGTTGGTGACATTGCAAGTCTGTTTCTGTTTTTTTATTGGTAACACTCTATGGACGATTACGATTCTGTCCATTTTCAGTTCTATTGATAGGATGTTGAATGCATCGTTATGATTAGCTGATTACCACTACACAAATTATATTGCGTGGCAATAGACTCTATTCGGAAAGTCGCTCGCGAGAACATTTTATTGAAGTTGACTTGGGCCCCTGGTATGTACAGACTAGGCTCTATTGACAGCATCTCTATCTTAATATATATAAATTACGCGTCATGTTGTTTGTCCGCGATGGACTCCTAAACTACTGAACTGATTTTAATCAAATTTGCACACCATGTGCAGTTTGAACTAACTTGAAAGATAGGATAGCTTACATCTCAATTTATAGTCGCAATAACAAGAACCTTATCCACAGCAATGAGTGGCCGTGTCTGGTAGTAGGTATATATATATATATATATAAATGAATCCCAATTTCCCTTGGTCACAGCATCACACGTGAACGGCTGGACCAATTTTGCTAAAATTCTTTTTTTGTTGTGTGTTATTGTCAGGAGAAGGTTCTTATGAAAGAAATAATGTAGTAAGTTCCCTATAATATGAAAAATCGATGCAGGAGTTCATACTGGGCTATCACCGCTTTTAGAGCCAGGTGCTAGAACAGTTTAAGACAGACATATTTTTTTCAGGCGAAGAAACCCCTGAACCAACTCTTCACACTTCTGCCCCAGACCGCTTTGGCGATGTGGAGCCCTAAAAACACCAAGGCGTTCAGCTTCCAAGAAGACACAAGCACAGTGCCAAATAAAAACACACAGGAGTCTAGAACGCTTCACCTTAACTCACTGCCAAAGGATTTTTGTCAACCATCATCAGCAAATCTACATTTAAAAATTGTTAGTATTTCATCCATACTAACTAACTCTACCACTTCGTCGTTCTCAAACGGCTGGACCAATTTTGATAAAATTTGGTATGGAGCTAGCTAACACCGTGGTGAATACATGGCAATTATTTTTCTTAAACCGAGGGAATACGGCGGGGCGAATTTGCTATTTTTAGGAATATAGCGGATTTAATTTTAAAAAATAACAATTTGAATTTTAACAGAAACTTATATTTTTATTACAATTTAATAATTAAATGAACTTAAAAGAAAGACAAATTACACAACCATTTGCAACGCAAAACAAAAGGTCTAAACACAAAATCGTTCAGCAAGACGTCTGAACGGGGCGAGGTCTCAAAGCCGAGTGAGTGCTCTGTTGCTAGTGCTGCTCCTTATATAGTCAGTCACGTGGCCGTCGGTCATTCGTTTTCTTTCTAATACGGCCGTTCCTGACACCCTGACGTCCTCGTCAGGTTCTTCAGATGGCTCAGGGTCAAGTATAGGAAGAGACCTATACGACAGTCCAGGGGCATCAACTTCATCAGGTCTTGAAGAAGGACCAGGTTGATTTGCTTCTGGTCTTGGTGGAAGTTCGGGTTGGTCAGTATCGTTAGGTCTATCGGAATCATCGTCTGAAATCAAATTTTACGTTGTTATAAATGCTCAGAACCTACAGACCAAATTTTAGTGTTAGTTTTGGTTAAGTAGGTTAGTTAGACATATAACACCACAGTAAAATATAAAGAGACTATGATTTGTGGTCCTTATGAATCACAAACCAATAGTAGTATCTCAAAATCAAGGGTCGACCCACAATGCGCATTGTATGTACATAAAAATAATCAACACTGAGTAACTTACACGGCAGAGGCACCCACCCAAGTTCGCATGCCTACTCAGTGACTCTTCGGTAGAGGCACACCACACCAAGTTCGCATAACCGAAAAGCTTTCCACATCGTGAGGAGAGGCTCCGCCAAGTTCGCATACCTCACGATGGCTACTGGAAGAGGCACCGACTAGTTCGCATACCAGTAGACTTCAGGCCTACCTTCAAAGAAGGCAGCGCTTGACTCAGGCGTCCACTCGCCTCTCCACGGCACCATAAACTGTGCCGCCGCGTACGTAGTCTTTCCGTACGCTCCGGTAAGTCGCTTAAGCTCATACCGTCCATTGTGGAGAGTTCTGATGACACGGCAAGGTCCTCGCATGCCAGGGTCCAGCTTGCCTTGGGACTGGGAGTACTTGATAACAAAAACCATGTCATCCACCTGGAACACACGAGGAGAGCGCCTGCCCTCATTAACAACAGAATCCTGCTGGATTCGATTATTTGCCAGCCGTTCGGCCGTCCTTTGTCTGACCATTTCCCGCCTAGACTCGCGGTTAGACGCGCCTGGATCAATCGCAACGTCTCGCACCAAGGTTCGTATTGCCGGCGTGGCACTTTCGTGACCGACCAGTAGATTTAAAGCAGAAGTTTGCGTGGTTTTCTGCTTCGTTAAGTTCAGAATAAGCTGCAGTTGCCAGAGCTCATCAGCCCATTCTTTCTTATGATGGTTAACTTCGATCCGCAGCATATTTAACACCGTCCGGACATAACGCTCGACCTGGCCATTCGCGTGATGCATTTCTGGCGTAATATGGTGAAGTTGCACGCCTAGGACCTGCATCCACGAGCTGAAGTCTGTCGCTTCAAACATACGTGCCCTATCTAACACCATCAACTTGGGAGTGCCAAACAATGAGATCACATATTTAAATACACGTTTGAGTTCATCTACATCTTGGCGGCACATAGGCATCAACAAACAGTATGTTGTAAAAGCGTCGACAACAAGCATGACATATTTATATCCCTTTGACACAGGAAGAGGTCCCAGAACATCGATATGTAAGGTGTCGAAAGGAATGTCCGGCTTTTCCCAAGATGTAATGGGTTGCAAAGGTGCACGTGGCACTCGCTTGTGGGCGACGCATGTTAAACAATGTGCTACATACTTGACAACAAAAGCCCTAAGGCCTGGAAACCAAAAATGTCTTAGTAGTAAGTCAGTTACCTTACCAGCATTTATATGGCTATGCTCGTCATGAAAGATCCGAAGAAGGCTCAAACGATGACCCTTCGGTATATAACAAAGAAGCCTTGACTCTTCACCCGTCGGCGTGTACCGGTAGTAGAGAATATCATTTTTCTTTACATACCTGGTCGGGTCCAGCTGACCACGTTCCAGTGACCGGATCATCGTTTGAGTCTCTTCATCACCTGCTTGTGCAATTTGTGCTCAATTACGAGGCTGCTCAATATTATTGACATTACACGGATTGCGACTAAAATAGTCCGCGTGCGGCATCATGGCACCTTTTCGATACGTTATGCTGAAATTATAATCTTGTAAAAATATCCACCATCTTGCCACACGCGGTAACAGAATATCTCTTTTGTCCTGAGTTGCCTTTAAGGCGTTACAATCAGTGATTACAGTAAATCGTACTCCTATTAAATAATGACGGAAGTGTTTAAGAGCTTTTACAACCGCCAACGTTTCGAGTTTTGGTTGTCAACGGGCTTAGACTCTTTAGACTGTCCAGTATTGCCGGGTTTTGACTTTTTGGGGCAATTTGCTAACTTATGACCAGACTCGCCACAGGAAAAGCATTTAGGTGGATTAGATGGTCTGAATGAACGTTTAGTGCCTCTCATCTTACCATGACTGTCACTTTGAGATGTTGAGTAACGTATGTCACGAGTACTTACATCTTTTTCAGGTTTCGTAAAAGTTGAAAGGTAATTCACTAAATCATCTGGGGCGAGATTGGCATTAGTTGCAGTGGCTTTTACGTGTGGGTCTCTGATTCCACGTAAGACTATAGCCGTTACAAGCTCAGCGCTAATGCCTTTAACGATACGTAACCGCATTAAAGACCTACGCGCATAGTCAGCATATGTAAGGAATCCGTTTGAGTCGGTGGACATAACCTCGAATAGGATGTTAGCTATGTCCACCCTTTTGACACACAAGGGCTTAAAATCCTTTTTAAAGTTGCCCCATGAGCGGTCACTAGTGACCCACTCATCTATCCATGACTTAGCGTCACCCCTCAAACAGTTTCCGATACGTGCTAGGCATTCACGATCGTCCCAGCGGTTCGCGAGTTTAGCCCTATCCACCTCATCGAACCACGCGTCCACATCATGAATGTTGGGGTCGAAATTCGAGACGTAATAACTTTGAGTGTTTACTGACTTTAGCGATTGAATGGCTTCCACAATCTGCTCTGTCCCACTACCAACAGTGAGACCGGCTGAGTCCACTGGCGGTGGCTGCATGTGTGTCTCGAGAGCTCGTAGGCGAGACACGATAGTATGCCAGGACTCGTGGCTGCCTCGGTCAAGGCCACGACTGCGGCTTCGACAGCCACGGCGATCTCGGCTGCGACTTCGCTCATGGCGAGTACGGCTGCCGCGCTCACCACGGTCGCGACACGGGCTTCGGCTACAACGGCGACCACCACGCCGCGGGGAAGCGCGTACTCGCGATAAGCTGCGCGAGCGCCGACCTCGTGATCGCCCACTACGTGAACGTCGTCGTCGCGGACTACGCGACTGTTGCTCACGCGATCGTACTCGCGATCGAGGCGTAGTATTCATTTTTCTAACGACTAGAATCAAATAAACACACTCACACACACACAAAAACCGAGATGTAAGCTTATGTGATTCTAAAGACGAAACAGTTGATAAATGATCAAAATACGAATATAAAATTTGTGGGAATAGTGATCTTTATCCCACTTCTGATTTTAGGAATATAGCGGATTTAATTTTAAAAAATAACAATTTGAATTTTAACAGAAACTTATATTTTTATTACAATTTAATAATTAAATTCCAATTAAATTCAGTTCCTGGCAACCCTGCCACTGTTTACACTACGCTCTTATAACTTTTTTCGAAAAATATATAAATATTACTTAAAATCAGTTCAAGGTGTTTGCAAAGTAAAGTTTACGGGGTTAGACACCAGTAGTTTCGTTATCTACGATTTTCTGCAGCCGCAAAGCATCTAAGTTATTGGAGACTGCTTCGAATTATCTACCCGAATTCTCTTAACAATTTGTGTTCAATTAAAATTCGGTCAGAACTACCCACAGTTGTTGGTTTTTTTGATTGTCAAACTCAACTGACTGCGTCAAATTTCATTTTGACAAAGGCGCCAAATTGTCAAAGTCAACTGACAAGACAGATTATCAATTTGACGGGACGAGTAGTATTGCCATTTTTTGAAACAGATTTTCTTTTGGGAGTTTTATCCAAAATGAGCATCTGCAGCAAATGTGTCAAAGCGATTAAGGCAAGTGACCTCAAAGCTTGCTCCAAGTGCAACACAACATTTCACTATCAGTGTCTGGGCTTGGCTATCGAGAATTTCACTAAGGAATCAAAGGCCTATAAAGCCGCGTGGAAGTGCTCAGAGTGCAGAGCTGTAGATAAACGGGGGGAAAGCTTGATCACGCCTTCCCAATCCGCGGCCTCAGTTCAGATTTTGGACTCTCCAACTACTGTCAGCAACGAAGACTTGAAGAGCTATATTGATAAAAAATTGGATGAGTCTCTGACAAAGCTTCTTAGAGAAATAAGGCGGGATTTCACAACGGAAAGCTCTGAAACTCGGAGCAAGATTCAGGAATTGACTGAAAGTGTCAATTACATGACGACAAAGTACGAGCAGCTGAGCGAAGACTTGGAAATTAAATCAAAGAAGATAGACTACTTGGAGGTTGAGAACAGTGACTTGCGGTCGAAAGTCTCTGACTTGCACAACAGATTAAATCAATTCGAGCAACAGTCTCGTGATTGCAATTTGGAAATCCAGTGCGTTCCAGAGCACAAGTCTGAGAACTTGAACACGGTCATACGGCAACTCGCTACCACCGTTGGTTATTCATTGCCTGAACACGAGTTAGCTAATTATCACCGTGTTGCCAAAATTAACCAGGACTCGAATAGACCTCGCTCCATCGTAGTTAAGCTATCGAGCCCGCTGGTCCGTGATAGAATCTTAGCCGCGGTCAAAACCTTCAACAGGACTCACCAGGACACCAAACTCAATACATCTCACTTGGGCCTAGCTGATGTAAAGAAGCCGGTGTACGTATGTGAGCATTTGTCCCCTGCCAACAAGCAGTTACACGCGGCTGCCCGGAACGTTGCTAAGGCAAAACACGTCCAATTTGTGTGGGTACGGAACGGCCGTATCTTTATGAGGAAGGATCTCAACTCTAAGAGTTTAATGGTTAAAGATTTGGACTTCCTGAATTCTCTCTCATTTGCCTAGTTTGGGCCCATGGTTTCACTGCACAAGACTTCTTTAAAATGTATTGATATAAATTTTCTTTATCAAAATGTTAGGGGTCTTAGGACCAAAACCGCGGAGGTGTTAAACTTTGTATTGAAACAGAATGTGGATGTTTTTCTGTTAACGGAGACGTGGCTGAGTGATTCGGTGTTTGATCGTGAGCTTTTTGATAGTAGGTATGTAGTATTTAGGCGTGATCGTAGTTCTACTGGTTCCAGCAAATCTGAAGGTGGTGGAGTACTTATCGCAGTTTTAAAAAAATTTGAGCCTGTTCGTAAGCAAAATTGGGAGTCGGCAAATGAAGACTTGTGGGTCGTTATCAAGTTAAAACGGGGAGGTTCGATGATTTCTCTTTGCATCTGCACCCTATACTTTCCTCCCCCCGTTACTTTCAGTCGTCTTGATAACCTAGTTTCAAGTATAACAAATGTCATTCAGCACAAAATGCCCCAAAAATCAATACTCTTACTGACAGGTGACTTCAACCTCCCCCAACTATCGTGGCAAATTAACATTGATTCTAACTGCATGCTTCCTGTCAGCGGTTCCTCAAGCCAAACTGATAATATACTAATAGATGCTCTCTCCTTCAATGGCTTGTACCAACTTAATCAGGTCTCAAACGCTAACGGTCGCACGTTGGATTTGATAATAACCAACTCACCTAACTATTTTTCTGTGACTAGTTCTTCTACCGGCCTAGTAAATATGGATAGTCATCATCCAGCACTAAACATTTTACTAAAAGTCAACGCTTACAAGCCCCCTAAAATTAATAAATCATCTTCTTTGAATTTTTCTAAAGCTGACTATTCAAAAATAAAAGAGGAGTTGGAAAATATAGTCTGGAGTGATTATTTTAACATGAACCAGACAGTTGATGAAGCCGTGGACACGTTATATAGCCTGATAACTCCCATCATCTCTAATAACACACCCACAAGGCGTAAAGGTGTAAATGGTTATCCGTTTTGGTTTAGTCGCTCACTAATAAATACTCTTAGAGAGAAGGCAAAGTTTCACTATCGATATAAAAAATACTCGAATCCTATGGATTTATTGACGTACCAAATGTTACGTGATCGCTGCGATAAGATGATGCTGAACTGCTTATCCTATATTAAAACGGAAGCCAAAAATCAAATAAGGAAAGATCCAAAATATTTTTGGAAATTTGTTAAATCCATAAGATCCAATTCTAGTGAAATTCCCGATGAAATGTTTTTCAATAATTTGAATGTCCAGGGGGGGCAAAAAATTTGTGACCTTTTTTCTGAGTACTTTCATTCCACGTATCTTACTGCTCAATCTTCAATTTCAGTCAGTCCCGTTGGTCCATTCATCTGTCATAATATGTCATTGGGTTCGTGTAGTCTTTCAACCTCAGATATCTTAAAGTCTCTTCTAGCTTTAGATACCAACAAAGGCCCCGGCCCAGATTTAATTCCGCCAGTTTTTCTTAAGACCTGTTCATCTCAACTGGTCGTGCCTCTACATCACGTTTTTAATAAGTCGTTATCAAGCGGTGTTTTTCCAACAAAATGGAAGATAGCTCACATTACTCCGGTACACAAAAAGGGTGACCTAAGTGATATCACAAACTACAGACCCATCTCAATTTTGTCTGCCATGGGTAAATTGTTTGAGTCAATGGTTCAAAAAATAATCCACTATCACCTCAAGCCGATATTTGACCCTCACCAACACGGCTTTCTCCCAGGTAGGTCCACGACTTCGAATCTCATGGGGTATGTCGATGACATCTCAGGAGCTATAGAAGACAAATTCGAAGTTCACGCCATTTATACCGACTTCTCCAAGGCATTCGATGTTGTTGATCATGACCTGCTTGTTCAGAAGTTAGGTCATGCGGGTATCTGCGGCTCCTTATTAAGATGGTGTGAATCATATCTTCGAAATAGGTCTCAGCTAGTTATAGTTCGAGGTTTTAAATCTGCTGCACAAATGGTACCAGCTGGTGTGCCTCAGGGCTCCCATCTAGGTCCTTTGTTCTTTTTGACATTTGTTAATGATCTGTGTGCCTCGGTAACGTCAAAGTATCAAATGTTTGCTGACGACCTTAAACTCTATCAGGTGATCAGTGGACATAATGATACTGTTTCCCTACAAAAGAACATAAATATCGTAACTAATTGGTGTTCTCGAAACAAAATGGTACTGAATGCAGCCAAATGTTACCATATTAAATTCACGAGGAAGCGTAATCCGACACAGGCGTCTTACCACATTAACGGCTCTCTAATATCTGAAGTAACTAGTATACGTGACTTGGGCGTTACATTTGACCCTAAGTTGGACTTTAGAGATCATATTGATTCTATTGCTAAAAAAGGAGCTCGTCTGGCAGGATTTGTATCCAGGCAGACAAAATTTTTTAAAGATATTGAATTACCGTTACTTCTATTCAATTGCTACGTCCGATCTTTGCTGGAATACTGTAGTCCTATTTGGAGTCCCTCTTATTCTGTACATGTTGACCGATTGGAAAGACTACAAAAACAGTTTCTATATCACTTATCGTATGCAAATAATCTATGTCGTAGTTTAACTTCCTATGATTCTAGGCTTACCCATTTCAAAATGACTTCATTAGAGTGCCGACGTAATATTACTGATATTTTGTTTTTGTATAAGGTTATTCATGGAAAAATCGACAGCCCCGAATTGCTTAAAAAAGTTGAATTGATGGTACCGCGCTCATGCAGCCGCCTCCACAACAGGAAAACATTCAACCTTCCTTCTTGTCGCACTAACTATGCCCAGCACTCTCCGTTGTATCGGATGTGCTCTTCTTATAATGCTATTTGTCATGATGTGGATATTTTTGGTGATTCCGTCAATACATTTAAAAAGTCTCTTTTTCGAAATAGTCTAAATAATTAGTAAATTCTGTTTAGTACGTTAACTTTAAGCAATTAATTATTACTGTAAAATTTTCTTTAATATTATGTCTAAAGAGTGTAAAATTTTGTTTGCATGTTGTGTTCACCTCGAGAAGGGCGTTCACTTATTTCTGCTTTATTATTTCTGTGCGTGTTATCTTATGTATAATGAAGTGTACTGTCCGGTTTGGTGAACCTATTAATAAAAAAAAAAAAAAAAAAAAATAAATGAACTTAAAAGAAAGACAAATTACACAACCATTTGCAACGCAAAACAAAAGGTCTAAACACAAAATCGTTCAGCAAGACGTCTGAACGGGGCGAGGTCTCAAAGCCGAGTGAGTGCTCTGTTGCTAGTGCTGCTCCTTATATAGTCAGTCACGTGGCCGTCGGTCATTCGTTTTCTTTCTAATACTATTATAAATGCGAAAGCAATTTACCTTTTCGCCACTAACCGTCGGCTGTTCCGATTTTGATGGTTTGTCTCGGAGAAGGATGTATAGGATACTTTTAAGGCCGAAATTAATAATCAATCCAATCAAAATTTTGCTATCTGAGTTTGATATCACAATCCATTTTTAGGGTCAAACGTGCCAATAACCGATCCGTGGATTGGTTTATAAAGGCACGCAGATTGGAAATCGATCGAACGATAGGCAGATATTCAAGCTCGATTTCAATCTTGGATAGGATATACAATATTAATTTCGGCTGTTAGTCGCGATCAACCGTAGTCCGCGCGGACGAAGCCACGGGCGATAGCTAGTTAGTAGGTATAGATATAGGTAAAAGTGTATACTAGTACCCAACTTATAAGGCGCGTCGTGAATCTTCGTTCGCGCAGAAAAGAAAGTATGATCCGAAGATTAACGAAAGAATGCTTAAAACTTACAATCAACCTAAGCTCACTATTATAAGGTTCATAATACACTGCAGCTGTTAGTTCCATCTCACTCTAAGCTCGCTAAGATGGCGGCGGCTGCCGACCAATAGCGGTCAATAGCATTTCCCGCGCTTTGAAAATTCATCTTCTGCGCAGGTACATCGGTAAGCCATATCAGTTGGGTAATACTATACTAGTGTTTATTTTGATATTCATAGATATTGTGAAGCTACCCGTGGGTTATATTTTTTGTTAAATAATTATGGTATCATAGAACTCTGTCATTTCTAAACCGATTTGGATAATTCTGTTTTTATTAAAAAGATATACTTTATGAATGGCGGCACAGAAATATCATCGAAATCCGTTCAGAAGTTTGGTTCTTATAATAAAATAACCAGAAAATATGTCATCCAAGTAAACTATAGGAACCAGATTTGTTTGTGACAATTTCATATGTTGCAGGTACCAATTGTAAACCCAGTTTCCACTGAAGACCTGAAATTGGAAGCGAATTTAAAAAACGATGCACAAATAATAATTAAAGATATGGGGCTAGAACTATTTGTTGAAAGTCTACCCGAACATCGAAATAGCATTAAAAATGATGTAGCATCAGTAGAAAATGGTATACAAACAGATATCAAAGACGATTTGAAATTAACGGAGTGTCTAGGTGATACCGTTCTAATCAGTGATGATGATAACGATATAGACAATGATCCAGACACTGTCTCACACCAAGACAGAGATACAGACTATGGCGTTGAATCTTCACAAGATTCTGGCAAGGAAAGTGATGCTGATGACAAACTAAAAGTAAATAAAACGCAAACGACGAAAGAAATCGATTCTGTTGACAAATCAGTCGACGGTGCTCTAATCGGTGACAATGAGGAAATTCAAGATGAAGATGTCAACGAATTTAACATAGCAAACAAAATAATAGCCGATATGGAACATATAAGTGCAGAGTTAGATACGATAAACGATGGCCACGAGAAGATTTTAACACGGAGCGGCAACACTGATCGGAGTGAGAATGTTACCAGTGCACGGAGAAAGTTTAAAGTGAAACAGTTTACTTTGAATGAGTTTACAAAGTGCTTTGCTAAAATTAAAGGTGAAATGGATTTAATAGAAGAAAATTGCAAGAGTATTGTTGGAAATGAACCCGTGCCACCACTACTGGCAATAGGCGAAGCGACAATGTCAGTTTGAAAGATATAATATATATATTTTACTAGCTTTTTGCCTACTAAGATTTATATATTATGTTGCAGTAAAAACTAGTTTTATACTATTATTTAGTTTTCGTTTATTGAACTAAGTATAGCCTCCGCACCGTGAGGAGTATTAGGCCATAATCCACCACAGAGCCCGATCCGGATTGGTGGATAACATGCCTCCGAAATTATTCTCGGGCATATTGGTTTCCTCACGATGTTTTCCTTTACCGAAAAACGTGTGATAATTACGTACATATTATGTGTAACAAGAAACACATTGGTACGTGCCCGCACTGGGATTTGAACTAGCCACCCTTCGTTTGGAAGGCGGACGTTCACTCACTTATTACAAATATTCTTTATAATATTTTTTACAGGAGTGCATTAAAAAACGACATAAAGGTGAAATTCGCGAACTGCGGCGAACTGAAATCGGAGAGCGGAGTTGTGATCGACAAACAACACATATTGAATTGTCTCGACGGTAAGGTGTCTGCACATACGGCGAACTGGCTTTGGAGATCCGTCAAAGGTATGCTTCATCGTCATCATCATCATCATCATCATCATCATCATCATCATCATCATCTCATCATCATCATCATCATCATCATCATCATCTCATCATCATCGTCATCATCATCATTATCATCAAAATCTCACCAGTAGAAAATCTGTCGCCGACCCCTATCGGTGTGTTCCGGCGATACTTGAGAGCCAATCCCGTTCTAAGCTCAGCATGTTCGGTAACTTCGATCACATCATCATGTTTTATAAGGCCACGTAGTAGCTGGTCTCTTCCTATTGTCATAAATATTATTAAAAACTTCATATTCGTTATCATCACTGAAAAAATCTCGCGCCTGTGCGTTTTCTTATCATCATCATCGTCATCATCATCATCAGCCTGCAGACGTCCACTGCTGAACACAGGCCTCCCCCTTAGACCGCCACACCGAAAGACAATTGCCAATTTCAAAAATTCTTTCACCATTGGAAAGCCACGGGATAAAAAGTAGCCTATATTACTCAAGGTGAATGTAACCTCGAGTAATATAGGCGACTTTTATCCCGTAAAAATTAAAACTGTTCCCGCGGGATAGTAGTTAGCGCGGGTGAAACCGCGAGGCGCTTCTAGTATTTTTTATGTTGCAGGTAATCAACATCTCACCACAACCGCTATAAAAATACTTGCCAGGATACAAGAGAAATACGACACCAGTAAATACGAGTCGGTATTCCACATAGAGTATTTGAACACTATGGAAGCTAAAATGGAAGAATTTCAGAGGCGAAAAACTTACCAGTGGTACACAATGTCGAGGCATAAGTGCGTGTTGTGTTACACGGGGTTCAAATTCGAGAAGCACTTGCAGAAACACGTACAGAAGTACCATGGTGTAAGTCTCGTCTCGTTTACACTCAGCAGTTTTTTTTTTTTTTAAAGGAAGTGGCCTTTTTTTTCTCGTGACCACGGTCGATGTAACTCGGCCGAAACGTCGAGGTATATCAAAATTATTATATTTTGATATTTGTTTGTGCGCGAATTAGACCCGTTTTTAGATAGTTAATGCTTTTTTTATCGTTTTTAATTAACGTAGCCCCACACTAGGATTGCTCTTGTATCGTGGGTAAAGTTTACAGACATATAATTTCACATACACATCACACAGACCAGAAACATATGTTTGTGGATCGCACAAATATTTGTTCCGGGCGGGAATCAAACCCGCGACACCAAGCGCAGCAGTCCGATTGCTCAACCGCTACGCCAAACGTGTCGTCAATGTAACTCGTGGCTTGAAAGCGAAGTGAGTGGTAAGGCTGTTGCCGCTATAACAACAAATACTAAAAATGTTGTAATTAATGTTATATTACTGAACAATATTTTACTATACAGATATTTTTACCGGTACATTGGTAGAGGACGCAACAAGAAGGACGGCGTTACGTTCCGTTTTACTTTACTAAAACCAGAAGGCGGAACGTTCCGTTACACTCATAATTATTATAATACTAGCTGTTGTAGCACCCGCGTTTGGATTATATACGATATATCTTTATGAATTGTAGCCTATATGTTATTCTGATATGTAAGCTACATTATTGTAAAGTTTCATTAAAATCCATTCAGTAGTTTTTACGTGAAAGAGTAACAAACATCCATCCATCCATCCATACTTACAAACTTTCGCGTTTATAATATTTAAGTAGGATTATGTATTCTTATTTCCAACAAAAGAATATAATAAAATAAATATTTAAGGTGACTCCTATATACAACAAACGTGATGTGTTTGCCGTTTTTATTTTTTATATGTGCCGACTCGCACTTGGTTGGCTTAACTTTTAATTATTTAATTAGTTCTGCGTTTACATTTGAACAGGAGAGCGCGGGCGACTTGCACTGTCCGATATGCGGTATGCGACATAAGGAGAGGAAAGCTCACAAGGACCACTTGCTGTACCACGCGGCTGTGTACAGGTGCAAACGGTGCCCCCTAGTCACGTACTACAAGTAAGGAATGCACTCACTCACACTCACACCCACTCACACACCCTCACCGACTCACACACCCTCACCGACTCATACACTCACACGCCCTCACCGACTCACACACCCTCACCGACTCATACACTCACACACCCTCACCGACTCACACACTCACTCAAAATCAAATCTTATCCTACTACCTACTAATATTTGACGACACGTTTGGCGTAGTGGCTGAGCTCGCGAACTGCTGCGCTTGGTGTCGCGGGTTCGATTCCCGCCCGGTACAAGTATTACAAATATTTGTTTCTGGTCTGGGTGTGATTTGTATATGAAACTAGAAGAAAGAGAGAAAGAATATTATAAAGGCGAAAGTTTGTGAGTGTGTTTGTATATTTGGTACTACTTCCAGCTCAAACGTATTTGATTTTAACTGGACCGTATTTGATGGAATTTAGTACGGAGGTAGTCAACACCCTGGATTACACTAGGCTACTTTGTATTTCTTAAACAGCGGGGTCAGTTAGTATAGTTAGTATTTATTAGAAGTTAGTATTTATAGTTAGTTTAGTTACTTTTTATTTTAACACGTAGCAAGACACTAGGATTGCTCCTGTATCGTGGGTACCGTTTACAGACATTATAATTTCACAGCCACTACGCCAATCGTGCCGTCAAAGTTCTATAGTTAGTTAGTATTCAGGTATAGTTAGTAAGTTAGTATTTATTTATTCAGATTTCCTGTTACAGAGATAGTATGAAGCACCATTACGATCAGCATACAGGAGTCACTTACAGATGTGAAGACTGCGATAAAACATTCCCGTGAGTGCTGTGGTATTTTTTTTGTGTTTTAAATATGGCTTCGCACGGTTTGTGCATTTAGGCAGTTTTAAGTATTATAATTATTATTAGGTATTTAAGTACTTAATACTTTTATAATAGGAAAGTCGTAGCCACAGCAACGCGTCGCCGTGTCTGCTAGTGTAAGAAATACGTGTAGCAGCGAACGAGAGCGCAAAAAAAACTAAATTGAATGAACTGAACTAAATTGAATTTATTTAAATTACTAAATTTATAGTATAAGTATAACTTATTAGTCACAATCGCTCGCTGGTGGAACCGAAAGTGAGCTGAATCATCTTTCCAGTGTTACGAAATGGTAGCTTGAGTCGTCTTAGTGCATTGGCTTCCTCTAGGCGCTAACACATAACATAAGACACATCAAAAAAGTCTAAGCAACATGTACTAATTTCCGGTTCTTTTCTGGTTCGCCGAGCTGTATGTGGACGCGCATTGTCATGCATTAACGTAAAATCGGAGCCAAAGGTTTGTGCAAATGGATGGACATAACGTCTGAGAATATCCTCAACGTAATTTTCAGCGTTCATGTTTCCATTTACAAAAACGAGCTCAGTTCGCCTGTTCTTTATAATACCCGCCCATACCATAACTGTTGAGCCGCTGTATGGATGGACTTCCTGAACGCACCTGAGCCTTTCAGTATTTCCGGGCCGACGGTACACTCGCATCCTTCTTGTATCAGGCCTAAACCCGAATCGCGACTCATCGGAAAACATAATTTTATCCCTGGGTCCATGTTATGCATGCATGTTGCTTAGACTTTTTGATGTGTTTATGTATATATAAACGTGTGTCCTGCAGGAGTGTGTCCGCGTACAACACGCACCGCGTGTACCGGCACGCGCCGTGCGCCTGCCCCGCGTGCGGGCGCGGGTTCCGCACCGGGGACCGGCTCGCCGACCACCAGCGGCTGAGCCATAAGGTCAGCTCTACTCACTATAATATAGGTACCTATATATACCGAAATATATATAAGGTAGATACTTTTTTATCAATGTGTCAAAGCGCACACAAGCGCAATGAAAATGTCGGTAGGTATGCTGTGTAAAAAAAGCACACCTGAAGATGAGTTAAAAATGTGATGTAATTCCTGGGTCTTCTGGGGGGGCCATGGCCCCCATGCAACCTGTATCCGCCATTGGCACGTTGGTATTTAGTCCATTATCAGGGAAAGTTAACAAATAGGTATCCATACTAATCCATACTAATATTATAAATCTGAAAGTAACTGTTTGTCTGTATATCTGTTTGTCTGTTTCTTTGTTACCTTTTCGCGGCTAAACGGCTGAACCGATTTCGATGAAATTATGTATAGGGGTAGATTGGACCAATGAGACGGACATAGGCTATCTTTTGTCTCAAAAAATAATCTCGGAAGGGGATGAAATAGGGGTTGAAAGTTTGTATGGGGAATCCATAACTCCTCAAGTTAGGGATCTGAAAATTCTTATTTAGGCTTTTGGTAAGAAATAAATAAATACGGGTTTCAGCTTTTTTGCAAAATCAACCCTTAAGGTGGCGTAGAAAGGGGTGGAAATCACGTGATACTCTTTAGACTATTATACACCTCTATGTACGTAGTCTATGAGCCACCACTTCTAAACGGCTGAACGGATCGTATGAAAGGCAAGGAGATAGATTACTGAGTGAGTGAGTGTGCGATTGAGCGAGTGAGTGGGAGATGGGGAGATGAGAAGATGGGGAGAGATTAGAGATAGAGATGTTGTAGGGATATCGACTGAGACAATGATGACTGTATCCAATAGGTTTACATATTAGGTATATATATACTTCCTAGCTGTTACCAATATAAACGCAGACGAAGTCGGGGGAACAGCTAGTTTACCATAAAAGCTTTGATTTCGAGCAATAGCGAGTCAAAGTCCGAACTAGGCCCAAAAAGTCCCAGTAAAAATGGCTTCACGGCGCTAGCGAGTACTTGACTTTTATGTGTTATTCTTCTAAGTATCTTTACATCTATTTATTCAGGACGAGCCTATGGACGCGGGCACAAGCGGCGCGGTGTCGTGCACTGAGTGCCCGCTGCGGTTCCTGCGGCGGCAGGCGTGCGAGCGGCACTACCGCCTCGCGCACGCGGGGGGGTACGCCCCCACGGGGGGAGCCGAGGGGGGGCGGTGAGCATCCCTATAACTACCTACCATTGCACCCTCCCATTAACTACCTACCATTGCAGCCGTCCCATTAACTACCTACCATTGCACCCGTCCCATTAACTACCTACCATTGCAGCCGTCCCATTAACTACCTACCATTGCAGCCGTCCCATTAACTACCTACCATTGCACCCGTCCCATTAACTACCTACCATTGCACCCTCCCATTAACTACCTACCATTGCAGCCGTCCCATTAACTACCTACCATTGCAGCCGTCCCATTAACTACCTACCATTGCAGCCGTCCCATTAACTACCTACCATTGCACCCATCCCTTTAACTACCTAACCTACCACCTAGATCCATACAAACGGCTGAGGCGCACGAGAGCCGCGCTACACTGCACTCGCGCCCGCGTTGTAGTTTGATCTAACTTGAAAGATAGGATAGCTTACATCACAATTTATAGTCGCAATAACAAAAACCTTAGCCACAGCAACGCGTGGCCGTGTCTGCTAGTAAGTATAAAGGTCCCAATAATATAGTTTCCCATATAATCTTCCATGTATCCGTTACATTTTTATTTTATGTAGGTATATAGATTTTCAAATGTTATTATTACAGGACGGAAGCAAAGAAGGCGGTCAGAAGAAGCGTGGCCAGGAAAGTTGTCTACACGTGTTCAGTGGTAAGTCCTTTCATGCCACGCGAGGCGGTGGGTTTCCCAACGAGTCACACCAGATCCGGTCACAGTGTGACGCGTTGGGACTTTTTTCCCATCGAGTTACACGGTGACACGTTGGGTACACTTCTATTAAAAACAAGTTGCAACGAGTAACAGTGCGACTCAAAAAAGTGTTTCGGTCAACTCAAAAATCTGCCTATGTGTTAATCTAGGGTAGGAGCTACCTCCATACCGAATTTCATCAAAATTGGTCCGACCATTTGAGCCTGAAAGAGCAACAAACATACACATACAAACTTTCGCGTTTATAATAAATAGTAGTAAGATTAGAAGTTTCGCGAACTAGACCCGTTTTTAGCTAGTCAATATGTTAGCAGTAGGATTTGCAATAAGTGCTTTGAGATTGTATTCGAAGTTGGCAGCAACGTTGTTGGTTGCAGTGCCAGGCTACGGGCAGCACGTACGGCTGGCTGGTGCTGCACGGCAGCCGCGAGCACGGCGCCGACCTCGGAGCTCCCTACGCCGCGCGCCGCGCCCAGCTCTGCCACGTCTGCGGCAGGGGCTTCCTGGTGAGCCTCCGTGCTGCCCACACACAGGGCCGGGCACAATACATGCTTCAATTGCAACACTAATTACATCATACTGTATCGCAAGTCATTAAAATACTAAATCTATATATATAAAAGCCAAAACTGACTGACTGACTGACTGACTGACGATCAACGCACAGCTGAAACTACTGGGTCTAGAACCATGAAATTTTGCACAAATACTCCTTATGTGACGTAGGCGTGCACTAAGAAAGGATTTTTGAAAACTCAACCCCTAAGGGGGTGAAAAGGGGTTGCAAAGTTTGTATGGAGCAACGTGTTTTCTTGGCCTGATCCACTTGAAACTTGGCAATTATATTCTTTAAAAGATTTAATGAAACACGTGTTTCATCTTTTTTTAATATTCAACCCCTAAAGGGGTAAAAAGGGGATGCAAAATATTTTACATCCGATTTAGTTATAAATTGAAATTTTACACAAATATTTCTTAAGTGACGTAGGTGTGCACTAAGAAAGGATGTTTGAAAATTCAACCCCTAAGGGGGTGAAAAGGGGTTGCAAAGTTTGTATGGAGCAACGTGTTTTCTTGGTTTGATCAACTTCAAACTTGGCAGTTATATTCTTTAAACGATTTAATTAAACACGTGGTTCATAGTTTTTGAATATTCAACCCCTTAAGGGATAAAAGGGGGCCACAAAATATTTTTCGTCATTTTTATTTCGAAATTATTTTTTTTCACAAATATTTCGTAGTGACGTAGGTGTGCACTAAGAAAGGATTTTTTTTAAGTTTAACCACTAAGGGGGTAAAAAGGGGTTGCAAAATTTGTATACAACGTGTTTTCTTGGTCTGATCAACTACAAACTTCGAATAAAATTCTTTAAAAATTAATTTAGCACCTGTTTCCGCGTGTTTTAACATCAATCCCTAAAATCTACGCAGGAAAATGGTAGATTTTGGTAGAAGATGATAGATTTAGGTAGGAAATGGTAGATTGTTCTAGGGATTGGTAGATTTAAGTAGGAAATGGTAATATCGGTAGGAAATGGCCGATTTTAGTAGGAAATGGTAGATTTTTGGTAAAAATGGTAGATTTCGGAAGGAAATAGTAGCTTTTGGTAGAAAATGGTAGTATTAGAAAGAAATGGTAGATTTCGGTAATAGCGGTACATTTTGGTAATAAATGGTAGCTTTTGGTAGAAAATAGTATATACAGAAAGAAAATGGTAGATTTTCGTTTAAATGGTAGATTTATATAGAAAATGGTAGATTTTGGTAGGAAATGGTAGATTGTTGTAGGAAATGGTAGACTGTTGTAGGGGTTGAGTAGATTTCGGTAGGAAATGGTAGAAAATAGAAGATTCAGAAAGAAAAGGTAGGTTGTCGTAGAAAATTGTAGATTTCAGTAGGAAATGGTAGATTATGGTAGAAAATTGTACATTTTGGTAGAAAATGGTAGATTTTAGTATGAAATGGTAGCCTTTGATAGATTCTGGTAGCCTGATAGATTTTAGTAAATGGAAGCTTTTGATAGATTATGATAAAAAATTGTACATGATAGGAAATGTAGGAAATGGTCGATTTTGGGAGATAATGGTAGAATTTGTTATAAAATGGTAGATTTTTTGTATAAAAAGGTTATTTTGGTAGAAGATGGTAGATGTCGTATGTTGGATATGGGATGGCGATGTTGATGTCGAAGTCGAGGTCGATGTCTTGAATTACTTACGGACCAACCGCTGATTGTAGAAACCTGAAACTTGGAGGGTGTGTTCTTTGTATGACGTAGACATCCGATAAGAAAGGATTTTCCGAAATTCTACCTCTAAGAGGGTGAAAAAGGGAGCAAAGTTTGTATGGGACAACGTGATTCGCCTTGGTCAAATCTACTTCAAACTTGGCATAATTATATTATTTGAAAGATTTACATGTAGGTATTTCATCTTTTTTTAATATACAACCCTTAAACTTATAAAAAAGGGTACAAAATATTGTCATCAGATTTAATTCGAAATCCGTATTAACACGGAACATAGACAAGGTAGAACTTTGACATGTTTGAATATTTTTTGGATTATTTGAATACTTCTTAGGAACTTTCTCAACCCCATCCATACTGTGCGTCAATCAACTGTTCATCCATACTTGAAAGTAACTATTTTTGTTTCTTCGTTACCTTTTCACGGCTAAACGGCTGAACCGATTTCGATGAAATTTGGTATAGAGATAGATTGTACTTTCGAGACGGACATAGAATACTTTTATCGCGATATAATATAGTCCGCGCGGACGAAGTCGCGGGCAACAGCTAGTACAAAATAACTTTCAGTGAGATATTTGAAATGTAAAATACAAAATAGGTACAGTATTTTAAATGCGAAATACAAATGACGAAACAAGTAGGTATTTGTAGACCAGCACGGGACGAAAAGTAGAGGAAAACAAAATTAATTAATGAGTAAAATCCATAGTTTCCTTTAATTAACACTAGATTTTGACGTATAGTATACATCAGGCGCAGTGCTGTCAACTCTAATAGCTGCTTTACCATCATAAGGTATATTCTCGCTTCGCACTCGCTAAATGAAGGTTAAACGTATTGAAACGTTAAAATGTATTTAGATGCCTCAACTATTCGAAATACTAATTACAAAATACATCTCCGTCAAATATTTGAAATATTACAAATTACATTGTTAGAAAGTAATTGCAATACAAATACCGAATACGTCTTTGTGTTTCACTATTACGTATTTAATTATAAGTAATTTAAGTACTGCCCAACCCTGCCTACAATCTGCCCCCTTACTCCAGGTCACGGGGGCAAATTCCCAACTGACCCCTTGATGGATTAACATTCCCATCAGGCCCCTTACTCACGCCAAGGGGGCAGCTGGGAATTTAAATCCCCAACGGCCCCCTTGATGGGGAGGTTAAGGGGGCCGTTGGGAATATATCACAATACACATGGCATGTGACATCGTCCCCTTGCAGTCGAAGTACTCCCTCCGCGACCACCTGCACACGCACACGGGCGCGCGCCCGCACGCGTGCGCCGCCTGCCCCGCGCGGTTCCACAGCCGCAGCAAGCTCGCCCACCACCGCCAGTACCACGCGCCGCCCGCCTTCGTCTGCGCGACCTGCGGGAACAAGTTCCACTCGCAGGCCAACCTCTACACGCACACACTGGTGGGTCGGGGAGGGGTGCGTGGGTAGCACCGCCAGGAGAGGGGGGTGCGCGGGGTAGTACCGCCGGGGGGTGTAGCACCGCCAGGGGAGGAGGGGTGCGCGGGGTAGCGCCGCCGGGAGGGGATGGGTGCGCGGGGTAGCACCGCTGGGAGGAGAGGGGTACGCGGGGTAGCACCGCCACAGCGAGCCGGGTGAGACGGAAGGTAGACTAGACACCGGAGCTCGGTGATTGACAGTAGAGATTAAATTAGACAATGCGAGTGTTAGACGTCGATTTAGTGTAACAAAATGTTAGACATTGTTATTCAACTTTTGTTTAATCTTTTGTGTTGAGACGGTTGGTGTTTGGGCTCATTTGGATTAGCTTTCAACACCGAATGTGTGTTTGGTTTGGTATTGACTGGAATGATTGACTGAAATATTCAATTTTCAGGGTCACATCGGCAACCGTCGGTACAAGTGCGACGTTTGCGACAAAGCGTTCCTTTACAATCATGCTCTGAAAGCACACATTAAAGGAGTTCACAATCATGTGCGGCGCGCGAAGAGGTCGAGGGGGGCCAAGGTGGGAGGGGAGGGGGCGACCGAGACAGATGGCGCTAGGGAGCCCGGTGTGAAACGTCGGAAGGTGCTGAAGGTGTCAAGTGTGGCAGAGAGTGGCTACAGCGAATGAATCTCGACAGCGGTGGGATCGTAGACGGAGGAAACTAGACAGTAGACGGCCGGTATCGGTTCTCTCTCTCACACGAAGGAGTGTTGAAATAGTACCCGTGCTAGAAAAGGACACAGATATTTGCATCCGTAATGCGTGCAGATTTTTTCAAGGGGAGCTACATAAGTAGCTTAACAAATGTACTGTGTGAGACGAACCGTGAAGTTTTTCTTACATTGGTGTCGCGGTCTTCTATCGCATTCGGACACGTTGGACGAGCACCTATATTTATCTACTATTTATGGGACACTCCCTCTTCAATACTGGACGGCTGCCTGCGTCTCGTACCCGAGCCAAAGGGGGGGCACTCGACCATACAAACGGTTGAATCGGACAAGCGCCGCGCTACACTGCCCGCGGCCGCGTTGTACCGCGTCGCTACTCACTAGCTCCCCCGACACGCTCGCGGCGCCATACTAACTCACGATACTACATCTCGCTTCAATTTAACATAGAGAGTGTCCCTTCTCTGTAGTCTATGCCCGAGGAGAGAGTACGACGCGCTAGCATTTTAAACTAAAGAGTGTCTCTTCTCATAGGGTGTTATAGTGTATGATTTATGTATGGAAGAATTAAAAGACTCGATAAAAGTATTGATATTTTTGTTTTTTATTAGCGACCCGCTCCGTCTTCGCACGGGAAGAAATAAGAGTGAGTTCCCAACGGGTCACACCAGAACCGGTCACGGTGTGACTCGTTGGGAGTTTTTTCCCATCGAGTTACACGGTTACGCAAGTGTAACACGTTGGGAACTCTTCTATAAAAAGAAGTTGCTACGAGTAACGGTTTGACTCAATGGGTGAAAAAAACACGACCGCCCACCCCGACACAGATAGGTTAGGTTTTTTATGACTACCTAGTAATCACTATAGAAGTAAATAATTATATATATACCTACTTAATTTGAGTTGAAACACTTTTTTGAGTCACACTGTTACTCATTGCAACTTTTTTTACAGTATTGTTCCCAACGTGTCACACTTGTGTAACAGTGTAACTCGATGGGAAATAACTCCCAACGAGTCACACTGTGACCGGATCTGGTGTGACTCGTCGGGAGTTTTTTTGTTTATTTGTTTTTGTTTTCACACGGTCTTGTATTTAGCCAGTGTCATGTAGCAAGGCTGGTTAGCAAATTATTCCAGTTTAGTCATAAAAATATTAATAAACAACACAGATTTATCAAATCGGAAATAATCACACTTTCGAGCTTATGATAATATTGGCATGAACGTTAGTGGTGAGACGCCCTGTATAATAAATTTTTCGCCATTAAAAAACAGTATTATTATTTTATTGGGTAATTAATGATAATAATTATTCAGTGGTAATGATAAGAAATATAACGACCTACCTACTTACGAATTGCAGTGGTTAACTGACGCCCATGCGATGTTGGTTGCTTTGCTTTGCATTTTATTATGTGAGTATGTGTGAACCAGAAGTACCAGGGTAGCATATAACACAAGGTATCTCTCACCTCTTGTTCCATCCAGTATGACCCCTTTACGCAATCACAGGGGACGCGTGTATCTGTATGGTTAAAAACAGTCCCACTGGATGGAACAAGAGGTCGGAGAGAACTTGTGTCCTATGCTCCCCTGGTACTTCTGGCATAAATGTATGATACTTATCTATCTCCAAAACAGTCATACTACATATTATAAGAAGTGCATATTTAGGGCTGTTCAAATACGTCATTTACTATCTCAATCTTACAAGGAATACTGTTGAAATACGTCATATCCTTTGAAGGTACATCAACGCACGCTCGCATACCGAGAACGGTGTTCCCGACCGAGATCTACTATCTAATGTTCGGCGACTTGCTCGACATCGACCACCTGTTCCTACCGAGCGACGGCGCCCCCGCCGCGCCGCCCGACCCCGCGCTAGCGACGAACATGTCGTTCGCACAGATGCTGTCGCACGCGTACCGGCTCGGCAGCGCCGCCGACATGTTGAACACTTTCAACCGATCGCTGAGCGGCGTCGGCGGCAGCGACAGCCGAGAGTTCGATCAGATCAACGCGGACATGTTCTCTCACTTCAGGCGGCACGGCTACGTTTACAATGAAGGATGGTTGGGGTTCACTGACCCGTTGGATAGCACTAGTTGGCTGCCGTGCATACCCTGGTGCTCCGGCTCGGACCACCAGGAGAAGATGAAGGGGTTGCTGCTGAAGGGTGTGGCGACGCAGTACGTGCTGTCGTCTAGGTAGGCCTTTGACATTGGCTTGACATTGACAAAACGGGTGTAATTCGCGCGCGTTATCTACTATCAAAATGTATAACTTTGGCTCGATGTTTCGGCTGAGTTACATCGACCGTGTTCACGAGAAGACGGACGCCTAGTGTGGGTTTTTACGCGCTCGACATAGTACGCGTCATACAAAAGCGCTAGATGACGCGTACTATGTCGAGCACGTAAAACACTAAGGGTACGACCGTTGTCTGTATCTAAGTATACTTTTATCTATGCGATCTTCCTTTATACCTAAATTATTACATGACATTACTTTTATTTACTTCGTGTATTTTTTACGAGTCTGCTATTTCTATTCTTTTCTTCGTTTTATATTGGATTTTTCCCGCAGAGACAAAATAGCTGCGGCTATAAAACAACGTGACAAGATCCGACACGACAAGCGATATAAATTAGGATATCTATTCTACAGATTAAGACGCCTAAAGACCCAAATGTTAAAAGTGAGTGTTTTGTTTTGGTATTCTAAGTAGGTAGGACTTTGATCCTCACCAGTGATGTCATGCCAAAAAGTAAAAATAAGGGGGGATAATAGGGAATTAGGGACACATTCTAAAAATAATTCCCAGTTGTCACCACTGGGGGCATAGATTGGGGTGGTAAATGGGAATGACCCCCGACCACGGACTGGAAGACGCAGTGTAGGTGACACTCTTAAATAAGTGTATGATTTATGGGCGGGCTAATGCGTATAATAATATTTATGATCAGTGATGATCTATCTGCTCTAGCCGGCGCTTCGTTTGAAAGGCAATGGGTGGAGGAGCGATGACGGTTTACCAGTATTGCCATTGGTATAAATTTAAATACTACCACATAGTATTTTTCCGCGTTTGATAACCGTCATGATACCATACTAGCTGCGCCCCGCGGTGTTACCCGCTGTTTTCAGAAGAAAAAGTAACGTGAAGAAGTGAAATACACTCACAAACCTTTCCCCTTGATAATAAATTTACATTGTAGATAGTAGGATGTAGCTGTGTAGGATATTTTTTATAAGGCTCTGTTGTAATGTTGTGAATAATTATTGTAACTTGTAACAAATAAATGTAATTTCTTTCCCTCTTTCTCCTACCTTTCTCATTCTTTTTTACTGTATTCCTGTCTTTATTCCCTGTCTCGTCAACACTGTTCGTGATCGGGAGCAAAATTTCTGTTTTCTCACAGTGTTGACGTTAGGTAGGTACCTATAATAATTATAACCTTTTATTCCCGGCCGTGCCTTTCTAGTCCCAAAGCCAACGTGTAAAAAAGTAATATGTTCCAGTGTATCTCAACGCAAGAATTCCAAGTAGAGGATCACCAAGATTACAACGACTTGCGTCCCGTGTCCATGACGTCGATCATGCTGTACGAAGCGGTGAGTCCTTGACAGCCAGTCCCATTCTAGGTTGGCATCACCAGCTTCGACCACATCGCCTCTTAACACCTACCGGGGCGTATTATGAACTTATTTAAAACCTGGGAAGTTCTAGGCAATTCTTTTTACGGCTATAAACTGGATTATTCTTTTTCGTATTATGACCTAAGTAGGTACATTATGTCAAAATATTAGAGTTCGTTAATGTGAAATTGCCAGCCTGTTATTATTTCAGAAGTAGGTTTGACTGTCACGTCACGTTACTGGCTGGCATTAGGAGTTCATAAATATGAAATAGCCAGGCAGTTCAGTTTACGGCGTAAACTGACTGGGCTAGTAATACGGCCCCAGGGGCGACAGTCTGTACATTAGTTAGCTACAGATATCGGTCGCTAAGTCCTAACGTACCGAAAATGAAACAGTATGAAAGCTACATACCTACCTACCTAATAGGTAAGTTAGGATGAAACCGAGATCGTGGGGCAAAGTTAAGCGTAATCGTTTGCGAACTAAGGTTGTCAAAGAATCAGTAAATATTCAAATATAAATAATGCTTTTGATTCGAATGTTTTCTACCAAACCCTAGATTTGCATTGCGAAATTGTCGTTACTGCGAGCGTGATCAATTGCTACGGATTTAGCGAACGCTATGTGCCGATGACATGTACAGACTGCCGGCCCAGTGCCCTGAGTACGAGTTTTTGCGGCAAGTTAACGCGCTCGACATAGTAACGCGTTAACGTGCGCTTTGTATGAAGATCCTGTACAGCGCCACTACCGGCGCGTTTATGAACGAAAGATCTTCATACAAAGCGCGCGTTGACGCGTACTATGTCGAGCGCTGAAAAACGTGTAAAAACTGGGATTGAGCCGGAGTATAGGTACAAGCCGTTTTACAGTAATTTAAGATTTTTAGTTATGGCACAGAATACCTATTAAATACAATAGGTTAAGGTATAAATATGGTATAAAGTCATATTTTTGCCTATTTTGTTTTCTTTTTCAGGTAATCCGACTGGACGTTGACATCAGAGACACCATTGCATACATAAATGAGATATACAACACCCCTGATAAAATGGATTATGATTATATTGTTATTGAAAATAAGTAATCCATAAATAATTATCTAAAGATATAATGTAGGCACCTACTGCGTTTTTTTTTAATTATGTAGATAGGTATAGGCTTGGTAGGTAGGTAATTGTTTATTTCTTTAGGCGCTCTTGTGTGCCTGTTTGCTCTTATTTTCACGGCTAAACGGATATAATATGGCAATATGAGTTGCAACTGGTTTGATTACCTACCATAATAATAATTATTATATACCAGATTACATTTTAAAACGTTCAGTAAAATCGTGGATGCTTTACATACCTAGGTAGGTAGGTAGGCACTGAAACTTTCGGGGAGTTATGGTAAAATGCGAACACTCGAAGAAATACGAGTTTGAAAAAAACTAATACAAAACCGATGTCTCACTTTTGGATTCCCGCCAAAACAACGTCAATAAGTAGGTACCTTTTTTTTTTTTGTTTTAGTAATGGCTTCGCACGGTCTGTGCATATAGCCAGTGTCAAGTATTTCTTAATTTCACATTAAGAAAGTCACAGCAATATTATAGCGATCGTGGACAAGTAGTCAAGTCAATTATTTACATCGTCAAAGTCACGATTCAGTAAAGTAGTGGATGCTTTACTGAAACTTCCTGGGAGTTTTGGAAAAAATGCGAAATGACACGTTTTTTGAGTTTATATCATTCGCCTACACTCGTGCACATTAACGAACACTTAATGATTAATATTCCACCAATATTACACATTAACACTCGTAGAAATACAAGTTTGAGAAAATAATACAAAACCAACAACGTCTCACTATCGGATTCCCGCCAAAACTCCAGGATATTGTATTATCGACACTGGCAGCACTTGAATTAATTATCACATTTGTCACTGTCAAATGTGCTTGTCGCTCGCCGTTGACTGACAGTAATGACAGTGACAGTACGCAGGTAGGGCAGATCACAGACATGACAGACAGGACAAACAAAAACAACTTTTACCTATCCATAGCATAGGTAGTACTACTAGTATCTCCATTTCGATCGAGTTTTTAATAGTTTTATAAATAAAGGACACGGTTTAATTAAAATGTTAATTACCTACGCACCGTTCAACTAAATGTTATTAGTTAGTGCATATGCATAGTGTCCTTCCGTTGCTGAAAGATGCCGAAGAAGCCTGATATTTGCCAGATCTGCTTGCGCACAGACAGAAAGCTCAAAGTACTCGTTACCAGGCTAACTGAGTTTCATGATGAATTGTGCGATTTCTCCGTAAGTTCAATTATATAACAATTAAATAAATTTAAAGTAATCGAGCCAATGACTTCGTAAGTTATGTGCGGGTTTTCATCACTCCGTGTTTCGGAGGGCGCGCTGCTTTCGGTGCCGGTTGTTATCTATTGGTAGCAGTCGTTAAGTCACGTCAGAGGCCCTCGAGCGGCCTAACAAACTGACACTAGAGGCTAGCACACCCTCATACGACAAATAAACAACTAATTTAAACATATTATCAACTTAACATAACTATTACTAAATTTAGTTTCTAGCTAAGTGCACTTGCAGTGTGTGCAGAGGAGGGGCTAAGTAGCCAGGCCTTGTACCTACTGTATAGTGTATACTCTAATGTAATGGTGAATTATGGCCTTATCCTATCCCACAAGGTATCTTACTAATCTTAAATATATAAATTATGCTACACATTTTTTGTCCGCTATAGACTCCTAAACTACTGAACCGATTTTAATCAAATTTGCATACCGAGTGCAGTTTGGTCCAACTTGAAAGATAGGGTAGCTTACATCTCAATTTATAGTCGCAATAACAAAAACCTTAGCCACAGCAACGCGTGGCCATCGATATGTTCACGATATGGCCATTACAATGTTCGTACTCGCCCTATTGTAGGAGCACTGACCAAATCTGAAACAAATTTGATAGTTAACATATAGAATACTTTCTCGATAGAGGTTCCTGCTCACCCTACAGTGCTCAGACGAATCTTGGTCCTGATAATGATGATGAGATATGAATCCTTTCTATATTGCAGATACAAACCGTGGACCCCCTATTCTGCACGGAGTGTGAACATTTCCTGCGGAAGTTGTACCAATTTAAAACCAAATGCGTGATGGCTTACAAGATACTTCAAAAATGGGAGAAAACTATAGGAGCCGTATGTGCACATTTTTTTACCAACCACATTGTTATAGGTGGGGGCTTAGCGGTAACTTGTGTGCTTTAGAATCTAACGATACTGGATCCGATTCTCAGCCCTGCACTGATGAAGTTACATGTGGTTTTTCAGAAGGCACATTAAGCTGTCGGTCCCAGTTGTTTTAGATCGATGGTAGTTGTTAAGTCACGGCAGTGGCCCTCTGGCAGTCTGATAAACTCTGTCACTAGAGACTAGAACAACTGCATAGGACAAACAACAAAAAACAAGATTTTATGTCACTTTCTTTCCTCTCTGTCTGTTGTTCTGGGTGGATTCTTGCAACACAAATTTTGAGCCTTTCCAATTTAGCTAGCAGGCTGACATTTTCAGGGAACCTCAATGCATTCTACATCCATTTACTACCTTAATTTGTGGGGCTTAGATTAATTGTTTCATTCTTTGAGTAATTGATAGAAAAACAATGTTTTTCAAAAAAGAACTATTTTGCTTTTTTTTTTACCACATTTGTATCATTGGTTATTTATGTGGATGCCGAAATGACCGATAAAATATTATGTTCTTCTATCTCCTCCAAACAAAGGTTTTCTGAAAGTGATCAATAGAATAGAAGAGAATAGAAGTTAATCAATAATGCCACCAATTACCCCCTTTAAATTCCTTTTGTATGTTACTTCAGTCTTAGAGTGCAATATAGAATTGCTACCTTATATTAACATATTTCTCTACAGAAAAAAAAGCCATTAAACCTCCTGCACAAACTCCTGCCGGCTTCGTCCCTTGGGCTCGGCAATCCCAGCAACTCGGTGACTTACTCGTACCACTACCAGGATGACCCCGGATCCATATCCAGTGTACATCTTCATAGGACAATGCCTGGGTCCAGCGTCAACGTACTGAGCTCTCCGCACATCGTGATGGTACCTCGTGAGACCATATTTGATGATATCCAACATCTTGATGTTGACCAGGTAAGATCCTTGTATTCTAGTACCCAACTTATAAGGCGCGTCGTGAATCTTCGTTCGCGCAGAAAAGAAAGTATGGTCCGAAGATTAACGAAAGAATGCTTAAAACTTACAATCAACCTAAGCTCACTATTATAAGGTTCATAATACACTGCAGCTGTTAGTTCCATCTCACTCTAAGCTCGCTAAGATGGCGGCGGCTGCCGACCAATAGCGGTCAATAGCATTTCCCGCGCTTTGAAAATTCATCTTCTGTGCAGGTACATCGGTAAGCCATATCAGTTGGGTACTGCTGTACTAATTTTATTATGCCTTTTTATCCAACTGCAGAAGGGACTGTCATTAGACCAGGGGCTCAAGTCTCTTAAATTCAATAAAATCTTCTTGCGAGTGACTTTCCAATAAGAGTCTATTGCCACGCAATATCCTTTGTGCTAAAAGTGGTAGTCTGCTAATAAAAGCGATTGATGCAAATGTCAATGAAACGTCAAACAACGAGCGGAATGCCGTAAATTTAGTGATCGACGTTCTGTTGATAGGCGATTGAACTACAGAATGCCAAATAAGCTCAAAGGACAGTCATAGGACAATCAATAGAAAATCAACGTTCTTATTTAACTAACAGACTTGCAAATCTCACAACCTTATCTGAAGCCACTCCATTGCGATTCCATTCAAGCGTTCTAAAATTAACAGACTTGGGCCCCTGGAGGCTTACCATGACGTCTTATTGCGATCCAATCGAGGACCTAAACGGATTTGTTTCACTTTAAATTAATAATACAGTGCTTTTGATATAATTTAGATAGACGTCAATCTCTTTAGAATTAAAAGTCAACTTAAATTGAGCGTCAAGATGTCACAACAAGACGTCACGGTACGAATAAGTATGAAAACGATTCTGTTTAGGTCCACAATTGGATCGCAATAAGACGTCATGGTAAGGCCCCCTGTGCTAGGCAGGGGATGGATGTGGGCTGATGATGATGTCCTAATTTCCTCCTCACAGGAACTCCAAGAACATCCGAGCGATGACATTAAACTAGAAATAGATACTGATATCAAACCAATCGACTTGCAAGATCTGCTTCTAAAAACTGAAGACGCAACGAAGACAAATGAAGATGTTATTTTAATAAAAAACGTCGAAGAAATTCTGGCTAAAAACGAGAGCGGTTCCTTGGACGTCGAAGAAATAAGTGGTATTGAACATGATGAGGATTTGGACGCACCAGACGGAGGCAGCAGGGACGGTGATGAAGGTACAGTAGAGTTTTAGGACGAAAAAGGGACGTTTTTGGACTTGGCCAGAAAATGTCGCTTATTATATTTTATTAAGATTTTTATTCCAAAAAAGTTGAAAATATTTTGAATATACATAGTTAGCGGTGGTAGTGTAGTGGGCGAACGTCCGCCTTCGAAAACGGAGGTGGCTATTTCAAATCCCAGTGCGGGCACGTGCCAATGTGTTTCTTGTTAAACATTATGTACGTAATTATCACTCGCTTTTCGATGAAGGAAAACATCGTGAGGAAACCAACATGCCCGAGAATTATTTTGGAGGCATGTTATCCACCAATCTGGAATAGGCCCCCGTGGTGGATTATGACCTAACTCTCCTCACGAAAGTGAGGGGAGGCCTTTGCCCAGCAGTGGGACAGTTACAGGCTGAATTATTATTATACATAGTTATAATTTCATAGTAATATTTCAGTATTAATCTCCTTCCTATAAGAATGAGACTGATACCACCCGTCTTAAGGTTTCTCTGTCTATGAATGCAAACTTTTTAGGGGTGCGTACACAATGGGTAAAACGGGACCCTATTACTGAGACTTTGCTGTCCGTCCGTCTGTGTCTGTCTATCTGTCCGTCTGTCACCAGGCTGTATCTCATGAACCATGATAGTTAGACAGTTGAAATTTTCACAGATGATGTATTTCTGTTGCCGCTGTAATAACAAATATTAAGTAACAGTATAAAATACATATTGGGAACTCCCATACAGCAAACGTGATTTTTTTGGTCGTTTTTGCTCGTTTTGATACATGACAGGATACCATATGACCAATATAATATCATCTGTACCCCTAGTGTATGAATTTTTACTAGCTCGACATAGTACACGTCAACTAGCGCTTTTGTACGAAGATCCTGCACAGCGCCCCTACCGGCGCGTTTATGAACGAAAAATCTTCATACAAAGCGCTAGTTGACACGTACTATGTCGAGCTAGTAAAAACTCATACTCAGGGCACAGGTCTTAAGTGACATACCCCCGGTTTCTAGAACGTTTGTTGGCTTTGACAGTAGATTAAAACTATCGTTGTCTCTATCTGACTATTAACAAATGACAAGGATGGCAATAGAATTACAGCCAAAATTAATATTGTATCTCCTATCCAAGATTGAAATTGATCTTGGATTGCTGCCTATCGTTCGATCGATTTCCAACCTGCGTGCCTTTATAAACCAATCCACGGATCGTTTATTGGCACGTTTGACCCTAAAAATGGATTGTGATATCAATCCCAGATAGCAAAAATTGGATTGGATTAATTATTAATTTCGGCCGTTAGTCTGTAGTCAAAGTTGACTGACGTTTCAGAAACTGGGGGTTAGTATCCCTTAATCTGTGTAAGTGGCGATGTGATCGAAAGTGATGAACATGCTCAGTGTGAAACGGGACAACAATCTTACACAGATGCAGACGACATTCCACTGTCACGCAATTTCGACGTTAATGCAAAGTCGAAAAGGGTTCCTCAGAAGACGAGTGATAACAAAACGCGAAAGAGTCGGACAAAGAAAAAGATAATGGACAAAGAAGACAAACCGAGAAGAGTAACAAAGAAGAGGACGATTGATAAAGAGAAGAAGAAGCAGAGATTCCACAGGAATAGGGATATTCTTGCCGGGTTGGCGAATATGGTTGATTCGGACGCGGTGGATGGAAGTTGTGATAGAGTTCTTAAAGGGGGAAAATTGCCTTTCAGCAAGGAAAGGTATGACAAAGATGTGTGTTGGCATACTACTGAAGTGGCTCCTGGCTATAATTATGTCCATGGTTTTTAGGGTTCCATATCCAAAGGGTAAAACAGGACCCTATTACTAAGAATCCGCTGTCTGTCCGTCTGTCTACTTGCCTGTATGACAGTTGTAACTCATAATTTGAAATTGAGTTGAAATTTTCATAGACTATGTAGGTCTGTTGCCGCTATAACAACAAACACTAAAAAACAGAATAAAATACATATTTTAGGGGGCTCCCATGTAACAAACGTGATTTTTGCCGTTTTTTATAAATAACTAGCTGTGCCCGCGACTTCGTCTGCGTGGAATAGTGATAAAATTCACCTTTTAAACCTTCCCTGAACTCTCACAAATAATTCAAGACCAAAATTAGCCAAATCGGTCCAGCCGTTCTCGAGTTTTAGCGAGATTAACGGACAGCGATTGATTTTTATATATAAGAGATGGTACGGAACCCTTGGTACGCGAGTCCGTCTCGCACTTGGCTAGTTTTTCTTTCCTCCTCCCGAAAGTGAAGGGAGGCCTTTGCCCAGCAGTGGGACAGTACAGGCTGAATTATTATTATTTCATACTTTACTAGCGCGGTGTTACTCCGCTGTTTTCTTAATAAAAAGTAACCTATGTGTTAATCTAGGGTTGTAACTAAGTGCACAAGAATTGGTCCAACCACAACGTGAAGAAGTTTACATCTATACTAATATTATAAAGAGGAAAGATTTAATTGTTTGTTTGCATTGAATAGGCTCCGAAACTACTGAACCGCTTTGCAAAATTCTTTCAGTGTGGGGAAGCTACACTATCCCCGGGTGACATAGGCTACTTTTTATCCCGTAAACATTAACGGTTCCCGCGGGATGGTAGTTAACGCGGGTGACACCGCGAGTCGCTTCTAGTCATGTAGTAAAAAGGCTAACTGAATAAAAAAAACAGGTTAAAAGCGGAGCTGGTGGCCAAGTTCGAGTCGTGCGGAGAGCTGACGACAGACGACGGCGTCGTTGTCGACAAACAGTTCGTAGTGAGTTGTCTCGACGACAAAGTCACGGAGTTTGTGATGAGACAGCTGTGGAACGCTGTGCATGGTATTGTTTATTCATTCACACTTTCATTCGTTCACTCATTCGGTCTCCTCTCACTCATTCATTCACTTACCTCATTCGTTTACTCACCTCTCCTCACGCATTCATTCGCTTACTTACCTCATTCGTTCACTTACGCTCATACATTCATTCTCTTACTTACCTCATTCATTCGCTTATTCAGAAATACAAAAACCGTGCGAAGCTACAACAAAAAAAAAGATTTCTCTCTCTCTTTCTCTCTCTATGGAAGAGATCGCTTTTAGCGATAAGTCCTCCCATTGTACTTTATATTTAACTCAACCTCCTTTTGTATTAAACCCTGTGTAATTTTATAGCCGGTGTAGATACAATGAAGTATTTTCTATTCTATGCTACCGTCTAACTGTTTAGCACCACAGTCCAAAATTCTCCTTTTCAGCCAAATCCATACTAAAGCCAAAGGCTCTCAAACTTTTCAAATGCATACAGAACAAATACAAGAACGAGTACGAATCGGTATTCGATATCGAATATCTGAACACCAAAGAGAAGATAATCGAAGAGTTCCATAGAAGGAAGACTTACCAGTGCTATATAAGCGCAGAGTTCAAATGCGAGATATGCTACATAGGGTTCAAGCATGAGAAGAAACTGGAGTATCATAAGAAATGCCATGACGTAAGTGGAAATAATATAATTAATTAGTGAAACATGTACATAATAATATTTGAATTTACGTTCTTCATTGTTATGCCATCTTAATCTATATACTATCTTAACCAATATTATAAAGAAGAAATATTTGATTGTTTGTTTGTTTGCATTGAATAGGCTCCGAAACTACTGAACCGATTTGATAAATTCTTTCACTGTTGGGAAGCTACACTATCCCCGGGTGACATGGCTACTTTTTATCCCGTAAAAATTAACGGCTCCCGCGGGATAGTGGAACAAATATTTGTTTCGGTCGGGAATCGAACTCGCGATACAAAGCGAGGCGGTCCGATTGCTCAAACACTACGCACACGTGCCGTCTTGTTTTAGGTGAGTGCGGGCGAGTTCGTATGCTCTATATGCAGCGTGCGACAAAAGCATAAGAAGAATCTGATCAGCCATCTTAACAGTCACGAGGCGGTCTATAAATGCAAACTGTGTCCCCTGGTGACGTATTACAAGTAAGACACACAAACCAGTAATCCAATCAGAAAATCCAATATCCATTCCAGTAGCAATCCAGTTCGGTCCATTCCAGTACAGAAACACTTTATTCCAGTAGCAATCCAGTCTGGTCCATTCCAGTACAGGAACACGTTATTCCAGTCGCAATCCAGCGCTGGCTTGGATTACGGGAGTGGAAAGCTACTATCCTACTTTCTACTTAATATTATAAACGCGAAAGTTTATGATTATGTATGTATGTTTGTTGCTCTTTCACGTAAAACGTACTGAATGGATTTTGATGAAATTTCACAATAATATACCTTACATATCAGAATAACACATTCATAAAGATTTATCGTACATTAGCAGACACGGCTAAGGCTAAGGTTAAAGCTAAGGTTATTGTTATTGCGGCTATAAATTAAGATGTAAGCTATCCTATCTTTCAAGTTACATCAAACTGCACACGGTGAGCAAATGCTCGAGTGTAAATGAGGTAAAATGATGGTTCCACTGTCCCTCCAGGTGTTCCATGGTGAACCACTATCACCTGCACCAGGGGGTGACGTACAGGTGTGAGCCCTGCGACGTGATCTTCGGGTGAGTGCGTGATCGCTGTAGACGGCGGCCATTTATACAGTTTTCTATTATATTTCTCTCTATCCCTACTAATATTGTAAAGTCTATTCCAGTAGCAATCCACTCCGGTACATTCCAGTTCCAGTCCACACTTTTCCAGTGGGATTCGTTCGCTGGAATGGAATAATATGAATGTTGTATCCCTCTGGCAGGAGCCAGTCCGCGTACCGCACGCACCTGAGCTACCGGCACCCGCGCCGGCACGTGTGCACGGCGTGCGGCCGCGCCTTCTGCACCGCCGTCGGGCTCAAGTGGCACGCCACGCGGGTGCACCAGGTACGGGGCTCTAGCGAGACTGGAGACTAACATTATTTTTTTTCAGTTTTGGCTTCGCACAGTTTTTCCGGAGGGTACAGAGACTAACTTTTTTACAGTTTTGGCTTCGCACTGTTTTTCCGGAGGGTACAGAGACTAACTTTTTTTCAGTTTTGGCTTCGCACAGTTTTTCCGGAGGGTACAGAGACTAACTTTTTTTCAGTTTTGTCTTCTCACAGTTTTTGCATTGATACTTTGACAACTGCCAATGTGGTGTTCGAAATATATACCTATATTTTTTGTTTTGTACGTGTATAAAAAACAGGTACCTATAGTGTTACTTTGCAATGTGATTTTAGTTAATTATGTTGAAGCCTGTAGTTTCTAAGAAGACTGAAGAAGTAGCAAAAGTTTACGTGATTATTTTTATTAGGTGTGTAGGAAGTGCTGAAGAAAATTGCAATAGACGAAGTAAGGAATTTATTTCATCAACGTTAAAGTTTTGTAAGCTGTTACAATTTAAACAAACCAAAGTATTGGCGCATTGGAAATGTCTATGAACTCCTTTCTCAGAATTTCCCATCACTCCTTGCTTCGGAGGGCGCATTAAGCCGTCTGCCCTGGTAGTTATCGATTACTAACAGTCGTTAAGTCACGTCAGACGCCCAACCTACGACCAGGCGTACGACAAAGGCAATCAATGGATTTGCGACAAAGTTATTCCTCTGTATTTTGTCTGATTCAGCCGTTTGTATGAAGAAGTGTCACGGGTGCCCCCCAAATTGTAGGACCAAGCCCCGGTCGCAGAGAGCGGTGCCCCCGTGCAGTGCCCCCAGTGCCCCCACGCGTTCCCCACGCAGGAGGCCTGCCTCCGGCACGTGCGCATCACGCACGAGGCCGTCGCCCGGGGCCGCCCGCCCGGCTCCACTAACACGCACAAGTGAGCAAGTACTACTAGTACAATACTGTATAAGTAGTAAATCTAATAAGGCATCTGTCGCCCAATCCCTATCGGAGGGTTAGGGCGGCCATTCAGGACCAGTCCTGTTCTATACCGAGCATGTTTACCACGTTCGACATAAGCGCTAGTTGACGCGTACTATGTCGAGCTAGTAAAAACTCGTACTAGGGGTACAGGTGAGTTAGCGGACCAGGGTGGACACTACGTAGGTACTCAAAAAGTACCCAAACCCACGGAAGAGAGAGACAACGCGCTCAAATGTCATACAAATTCCAGATAATGCTATCTCGCTTTAATTGACAATGCCCCTTCTTCTAAGGTATTCTGTGATAATGTTAAAAACCTTTGTTTGTTACATTGTCAAAGAATTATTTAATTAGAATTTTACTATATGTTCAATATTGTATTAATATGCTATATCATTATGACCAAATTACTATACTTAGATACAATATTATTTCATTAAAAGGAAACCTAATCGACTGTCGACTTCCTCTGCCGTTGCAAAAAGCGCCATCTATTAGCGAAAATACTGTACTATCAAACTTTGTCAATTTACTTGTTCTCAGTTCACAACAGAACCCAAGAATGTGTAGGCCAAGGAAGAAGCCGGTCATCACGTGTCGTGTGGTGAGTTTCTTATTTTTTTTGTTTTTTTTTTTTTCGAATATTACGACGTGTAAAATATTTTAATTGATATTAAGCTAATTATTTAGCTTTAACATTGGAACAATATTGTACGCCCGGAAGGGGAAAACTGTTGATACCATACCAAAATTATTTTTAAGACCATTGTTTATTCACAGTTATGACAATAAAAAATATTCTATTCTATTCTATTCGACAATATTTAGAATGCTTCACAATGTCTATTACAAGAAATGTCCAATTTCTGAAATGTACATGTTTTCTCTTTCTAGAATTTCACAGGGTGTTAAATAAAGTATTTCTTTTTCTATTCTGAAATTAAATTTATAGTTAGTAATCTGAGTACTTATCTATACTTACATAATACTTTTTAATTTCATCTGTCCGTAAGGCCTCTATCCTAAAGTGTCACTTATTCAAAATTAATTCAATTTTCTAGGATGTTTTCCGCTCAGAATACCACATTTTTCCGAAATGTCCTCCACAGAATCTCAAATTGTCAAAGTATCTTTCACAAAATTATTGTATCTTCTAACTCGCTCTCCCCCCCCCTCTCTTCCCACACCCACCTCCCACCCACACCCCACACCCCACATTACACTCTTTTCGTATATAAAATATCTTCAAACATCACTTTCCCAGCAACTTATGCTCCTAAAACATCATTTTCCCACAACGCCCCTTCCCCTAACGTCCTCTTCCCGATACGTCGCGTTTCCCATCTCCCCCGCGCCGGCAGCCGGCACTCACGCACTGCCCGCTTGCAGTGCCACGCGGTCGGCAGCAGCGTGGGCTGGCTGAGCCTGCACTTCCGCACGGAGCACCCCGCCGCCGACATGGCGCTCGTGTATGCGGACCAGCGGACGCATCTCTGCCACGTCTGCGGGAAGGGGTTCACCGTGAGCCACGCACACACACACATCACCACACATACACACACACCCTCACACACACACCAGCACTACATACACACTCACACCATCACTACACACACCCTCACACCATCACCACACACACACTCACACCATCACTACACACACCCTCACACCATCACCACACACACATACCCTCACACAAATACACACCCTCACACACACACCCTCACCCTCACCCTCACCACACACACACACACACACCCTCTCACACCCTCCGTCACACATACACGCCATCACATTATATAGTATATACCCTCCCTCACACCATATCCTCACATACACATACACACCCTCACACACACACCAGCTCTACATACACACCCACACCATCACTACACATACCCTCACACCATCACCACACACACATACCTTCACACAAATACACACCCTCACCCTCACCCTCACCCTCACCACACACACATCATCACCACACACACCATCACCACACACAAACACCATCAACACACCCTTACCCTCCCTCACACACATACACCCACCCTCACCCTCCCTCATACATTGATATGTCCCCGATACATTGTTATTTGATGTATGTGTATCTGGTCCCCACAGACGATCTACACACTCCGCGCGCACCTGTCGGCGCACTCGGCGCTGCGGCCCTTCCCGTGCGGGGAGTGCGGCGCGCGCTTCCGCCGCGCGCTGTCGCTGCGTGCGCACCGCGCCGCGCACGCGCCGCCCGCGCGCGCCTGCACGCACTGCGGGAAGAAGTTCCGCTCGCAGTCCAACCTCACCAACCACGTGCGTGTCAGTGCCGGCTAGTGCGGGGCGGGGCCGGCTAGTGTAGGGCTGCCGCTGCGTGCGCACCGCGCCGCGCACGCGCCGCCCGCGCGCGCCTGCACGCACTGCGGGAAGAAGTTCCGCTCGCAGTCCAACCTCACCAACCACGTGCGGGTCAGTGCCGGCTAGTGCGGGGCGGGGCCGGCTAGTGTAGGGCTGCCGCTGCGTGCGCACCGCGCCGCGCACGCGCCGCCCGCGCGCGCCTGCACGCACTGCGGGAAGAAGTTCCGCTCGCAGTCCATACTCACCAACCACGTGCGGGTCAGTGCCGGCTAGTGCGGGGCGGGGCCGGCTAGTGTAGGGCTGCCGCTGCGTGCGCACCGCGCCGCGCACGCGCCGCCCGCGCGCGCCTGCACGCACTGCGGGAAGAAGTTCCGCTCGCAGTCCAACCTCACCAACCACGTGCGGGTCAGTGCCGGCTAGTGCGGGGCGGGGCCGGCTAGTGTAGGGCTGCCGCTGCGTGCGCACCGCGCCGCGCACGCGCCGCCCGCGCGCGCCTGCACGCACTGCGGGAAGAAGTTCCGCTCGCAGTCCATACTCACCAACCACGTGCGGGTCAGTGCCGGCTAGTGCGGGGCGGGGCCGGCTAGTGTAGGGCTGCCGCTGCGTGCGCACCGCGCCGCGCACGCGCCGCCCGCGCGCGCCTGCACGCACTGCGGGAAGAAGTTCCGCTCGCAGTCCAACCTCACCAACCACGTGCGGGTCAGTGCCGGCTAGTGCGGGGCGGGGCCGGCTAGTGTAGGGCTGTCGCTGCGTGCGCACCGCGCCGCGCACGCGCCGCCCGCGCGCGCCTGCACGCACTGCGGGAAGAAGTTCCGCTCGCAGTCCAACCTCACCAACCACGTGCGGGTCAGTGCCGGCTAGTGCGGGGCGGGGCCGGCTAGTGCGGGGTGGTGCCGGCTAATGCAGACGGTGCCGGCTAGTGTAGGCGCACGTGTCAGTGGCAACCAAAAAATTCGTTACGTAACAAACTCGTAGAAAATTTTTAACGTTCGCTAGCTCCTTTGAAATACGATAATGTACAGTAATAAATTATTCGGTACTGCGAGCTGATCGAACCCAAACACCATCCCTCTGCTGTCAGTCGCTGAGCTTTGTCTATTTTCCGTCTCTAGCAGATCAGCTCGCTGGCACCGTAATATAATATTGTCATCGGAACTCGACAAGCGTGCATTAAACTCAACTGAACGACGAAACTTGTTCATTGACCTAAAAGGAACATCTACAACTTACTACAGTGATTTAATCAAAGCTTTACTTTTTCAGTTCCACATCGGCGACCGTCGGTACAAGTGCAAGATATGCGGCAAGGGGTTCCTCCATCGCGGGACCCTGAACGAGCACGTGCGTGGGGTCCACCACAACGTGCGGCGCGTCCGGAAGCGTGGGGGCCCCGAGGCGGGGGCCAGGCCGGCCGCTGGGGCCACTGAGACGGGGGTCGTAGCGGTCTGATATACCCGTGACCAGTAAGGGGTGATGCTGACAATATATGCTGCATATTGGATGGGAACTGATTGTGGTCACGTCTTCATTGACCATTGTTAAAATTAAATAACCTAGTTATAAAAAAAAAACTAACTAACTACTAGTACCCAACTTATGAGGCGCGTCGTGAATCTTCGTTCGCGCAGAAAAGAAAGTATGGTCCGAAGATTGACGAAAGAATGCTTAAAACTTACAATCAACCTAAGCTTACTATTATAAGGTTCATAATACACTGCAGCTGTTAGTTCCATCTCACTCTAAGCTCGCTAAGATGGCGGCGGCTGCCGACTTATAGCGGTCCCGCGCTTTGCGCAGGTATCTTCTGCGCAGGTACATCGGTAAGCCATATCAGTTGGGTAATACTGTAACTAACTAGTATGCGAATAGGTTTTAAATCAAATAGTATTTTATGAAAAGACATTTTTCTAACGTCCTCACTGAGACAAAGTGAGAGGAGTCGAGGGAAAATCGTCGAGACAGCGGTCAGAGTCACTGAGACGGGTGAGAGGTCACTGAGACAAAAATGGGACGAGTCGCAAAACTTTGATAGAAAGACTCACCGAGTCGGGGGTCAGTGAAATAGTACGAGAGTCACTAACAGCCGAAATTAATATTGTATCTCCTATACAAGATTGAAATCGATCTTGGATTGCTGCCTATCGTTCGATCGATTTCCAATCTGCGTGCCTTTATAAACGGTTCAATCCACGGATCGGTTATTGGCACGTTTGACCCTAAAAATGGATTGTGATATCAATCCCAGATAGCAAAATTTGGATTGGATTGATTGTTAATTTCGGCCGTAAGATAACACAGAGGTGAGAGTATCCAAATATGAAGAAAGAAGAAAATACATGAGAAGTTTATAAATGATAATAAACTGTATAATTTCACAGCGTTCTAGTCAAATAAAGTATGTAAGTAATTTATCGATTTTTGTGTATTATTTTCCTCTTTAGAGAAAATTATATTCCTATTATTATCTGTGAGTAGAATCGGAAATTCTTTTAAGTCGTTGGTTGCAGTTGTAATAGTCTAATGCGTTGGTTTGTAGCCTTAATAAAAACAAACATTTCATGTAAACACTTTATTGAAAAACATCCGAAAACAATACAAAATTCTAATCTAAGTCGGTTTAATCCTTAATTTTACTATTATTTGCTTTCAAAGGGTAAAAATAACGTTCATTTCACTATAATTATACTAGTATAAATAAATAAATTTAATAGGTAATTAAATTGTACAATACAAACATTACATATTTCGTTATTGCATTGATGGTAACACAATATATTTTCGTGACAATGAACTTATCGAAAGATTATTAAATAAATTATTAAATAGATTAATAGATTATTAAATAGAAAGAAGTATTATTTTTCAAACTCAAACCATACCTAATCAATTAATTATAGTTTGTTTTCTTTTATGATTTTATTAATTTGTTTATTAGATTGAAGTGTTTGACTTGTAAAAGTGCGATTTTATTGCCTATTTACAATAAATGATTTGACTTTGACTTTGACTTTGACTTATTTTCACACTCCGTAAAAGTGCGTAAAACGGTATTATGTAAAAACTAAAATACCTATCGATCTCCAATCTGCGTGCCTTCATAAACCAATCCACGGTTCGGTTATTGGCACGTTTGACCCTAAAAATGGATTGTGATATCAATCCCAGATAGCAAAATTTGGATTGGATTGATTATTAATTTCGGCCGTTACAAATCGTGAATACCGCTTAGGAATATCGCTTCAAAAATACTGTTCTAATTCACTAAGCGTAAAAACGTTCGTCAAATTAATATAATACAGATTTTTTTAAGGATTAAGGGTAGTTCCATTACACTATTAGATGCGTCGTTTGCTTGTTTTGACTGTAGCTTCTACATGCGACCGTTGGTGTGCATAGGCGTCACAGATCTGCATCTCTGAAAAACAAAAATAATACAATACAATAATTCTAAATTGATTACATCAAGACAATGCGAGGTATATTTGTAAAAATAATTATACATTGGTCTACCTTACCCCTATTAGCAATTTCAATAGAAATAAAGGTTTATTTCATGGACATAATTCATTGTTTTTTAACAATAATACATGTTTACCACCTTTTGACAAATGCTATAAATGAAAAAGAATGCTATGCATAAGCCTTTTACTAATACTAGCCTATAATTTGATTTTTTACCATCATAAGTAGATCAAGGGTAAAGGTCTCCCCCACAATCCAAACATGATGATCGTCCGCCAAGTCAGACTCGGGGGCTTACCATGACGTCTTATAGCGATCCAATTGAGGACCTAAACAAAATCGTTTCACTACTTACTCGTACCGTGACATCTTAACGCTCAATAATTTAGGTTGATTTGAAGTCTAAAGGGATCGACGCCTACCTAAATGATATCGAAAGCCATATTGTAGGGTAGTGGAACCAATAAATGAACGTTTAAGCGTTTTGGTCAACTTTGAACCACTTTTACTCAGTTATCTCGTGACATTGACGTTTCCTGGTATTTTTATAAGAGTCAGTATATCCTCAAGTATTAACGAATGAATCAAAATACTTTCTATATCTACCAGGAATTTTATAAAAAATCATTATGTGAAAAAAATAGCGTTTTATCCCAATAGTTGAACGCTGTGCCTTAATTATGAACATTTTGTACCCAATAGCTGAACTAATAATTTGAGAGGAATTATGGGATGAATTGTAATGAAATTGAAGTATAAAATAGTAGCAGTGTTAATAAATTATTTTTACTGTTCATTTAGAAGAATGTAAATAATAACTAAAACATTTTTAGGCTTCTTCGAGAGTACTTCGTAATTATTATTTTTTATTTTTCGCAATCTAGGTGGCTTCTCAAAAGAAAGACTTAGAAATCTCGAAGAAACTTGAACCTATCAACAACTACCTTGAAACAAGACCTAAAATCTTAACTACAATACCTAATTCAAATGGTTCATGTTTTGGATACTAATTTTCCATAAAATGAACGAACAAAATTTTAGTGTATTTCTTAGTTCAAATTTTGGGCATGGAACCTAAAGCTGAATATTGAAGGATTTCATACTAAAATAAAGCTCTTAAAATAGCATTTAACACTGAAAACATGTGTTCAACTTTTGGTAAATAAGTTTATACATTAAACAAAATTAATTTGAGTGATTTTGTTTTTGTCTATAGAGTCAAATTTAAGATTTACGATGCTTGTAAAAAAATGCCTTTTCTCCAGAAGATGACCACCGGTCACTTAATGGATCAAGCAAACTAAATTTGAACCATTACTTGAACGGTAAATATCTCGGAAAATACGGCTAATAATGTTAATAAGTATCAACAATATCAAAGCTGAGTAGATGAAGATTTTATTAGAACCAACAAAACTCAGATCCATCGTTAATGTATTTATTTAATCTGACAAAATGCTTAAATTGGAGGTCACCTTTCTTAAGTAGGTTTTCATAGAAACGTAACTTTTGGTGGACACCACTCACGTAACGAATTACCGTGGGCTCATCTGAGCCGTCACTGTCGATCTCTTTAAGGCACTAGGTAGAAAAAATGTTGCGAGATACGGAAAAAAATATCCCACATGCGTATGTAGCGTAGTATTTTATATTTTCCTAATTTTCGGTCGATCGTTCATCTAATGGGGGTCAGTCATCTTTTGGTGCCACTACCCTATATTACTTAGTTACTATTATGTGAAACAATTCGGTATAGGCCCTCAATTGGATCAGTTATACACGAATTCATGATGTGTAAAATGCATTGTAAGCATTGCCCCATTTACCACCGCTACTCAACAGAGTTAATATAAGGCCTTCGCCATGCGGTTTGAGACAGTCCACATATCCATATATCCACCCGTCAATCTATTCAATATTTTTTTATAATTGTTAAGTTTTGGAAATAAAAGTGTTCAATTATTGCAAACAAAAGTGTTTCACTAAAGGACCTCGGACCAGCCATCCTAACGGATCGCAATAAGACGTCATGGTAAGCCTCCAAAATAAAGGCCCACCTCTCTGTAGTCCGCCTCGGCGACCACCGGCTTCAGCAGGTCGACTCTCCTCAGCGGCTCCTGCTCCATATTGTGGATCAGCTTGTAGGTCGCCGAGTTCTGCAAGTGGTCCAGGCTCACAGGCGGCTTCTCGTACTTCATGAAATTGATCCTGAAAATTATCCTTCATAGAACTGATCGGTCTCTTTTTAGAGCTAACGGCCGAAATTAATAATCAATCCAATCCAAATTTTGCTATCTGGGATTGATATCGCAATCCATTTTCAGGGGCAAACGTGGCAATAACCGATCCGTGGATTGGTTTATAAAGGAAGGCAGATTGGAAATCGATCGAACGATAGGCAGCAATCCAAGATCGATTTCAATCTTGGATAGGAGATACAATACTTATTAATTTCAGCCGTAAATCTGTTTAGCCCGCGATACACTAGACTAGTTTTTCGAGGTAAGATAGCAAGCTAGTGATACTCATGGCTTACCTACCCCCGTATCGTTAATCGTTACCTCCTTTCTTTCCCTCCACTCAACGTCACTTGCCTGTTTTGGTATCGCTAGTTGGCAAAATTTCCTCCATTCGGTTATTTTTTACAATAATCCTCGTACGAAGGAAACAAACCATCTTTCAGCTCAAGGTACCTAGATACCTCGCGACGTACCTTGAGGATTCCTCGAAGCCGCTTCACTACGATCATTAAAATTTGTGTTAAAATGGAGTACCGAGGAACCTCGAAAGTTCAACTAATGATACCAAATATGAGGAACTTTTGAGGGGAGTTTCAGGGTCCCTCAGCAAAGGTCGAGTGAAAGATATTTGGAGGTAACGACTAACGATACAGGGGTAAGTGTTAATAGAGCTTACTGGCTATGCTATCCTACCTCGAAGAACTAGCCTTATGTATGTCGCATTAAGGCCCAAATCAAATACTACTTTTAATACTTACATGCGATCGCATCGCAACTTTTATACAATTTCATGCTGTAATTCACACTGGGGCTAAATGAGCAAACTTAGCGAAGGCAAACCCTAAAAATGTGCCTAAATAAGACTACCCCTATATAATAGCTGCAGCGAGAGTGGTGTGTTCATTATTTTCTTGTAAATAATGTTAACTGAACGATGAAGCAGGACTGGTGTGTTCATTCATTCCCTGTGATTAAAGGCGAAAATGTTCACTGAACAATAAAACGAGAGCGATGTGATCATTCATTCTTTTACTCATATTATAGGTGCGTGAAAGTTGACTAAACGATGAAGCAGGAGTGATGCGTTCATTAATTTCTTGTGAAAAAAGACGTGAATGTGCATTGAATGATCAAGCGAGAGTGGTGTGTTCATTCATTCCTAAGGCAAAGGCGCCGATGTTCACTGAACAATAAAGTAGGTGTGGTGTGTTCATTCATTCCTTGTAAATAAAGGCGCAAATGTTCCCTGAACTATGAAGCGGGAGTGGGTGGTGTGTTCGTTCATTCCCTTATTTCAATCAGCGTGCCTTAGAGTTAAATCAATGTGTCGCGAAGTGAAAGTCCACTAGGGGGCAGTTCGATACTCTGGAACGGCACTTTTATGATTTTCATATAGGGGAAAACAGGGTGGCTCCGTACAGAGGGAGCCTTCGTACAGTACGTATACCTCCACTATTAGTTATTTAGGCGCATTCATCTTTTTATGCCTGATTGCCACTCGTATGCAGCTACTAATTAGCGAGACAAAACATCAGTATGGCTTCCGGGTCCGTTGAAATAAATTCAAATATGTTTTCGCGCCGCGAAAGTAGTATTTGGAATTGAATTCAAACTCATGTAGCTCTAGTAAGTTTTACTGAAATTGTGTAAGTAATTCATTGTAATTGAGGAACATATCCATTACTTTATTATGTATTCATAAATTTTGGGATACAGCTTAATGCATATTTATTTTTATTAGAATTGTGTTATTAATTGGGTTGGGGTACATTCGTACACATGTGTATGGGGTACATTCGTACTATATAAATGCTTCGTGAAAATATTTTTCAGCCTGCAATGTCCATATTAATATTTGATTACCACAATTATGTCATGTTATCGTTATTATTTATGTTGATTCTTACTAAGTAGACTGTTTTAAGTGACTTTTTAATTTAAAAGATTTTTTTTGAAATACTGCTGCATTAGTACTACTACATCTAAAGGCTGATAATTACTCAATTTTATGTTATTTGAAAATCAAAGTGATGAATATTTATAGTTATTTGATGATAAACGTATGTATTTTTATTTTAAATAACTTTTATTATTGTGTTTGCTGTGTACGAAGGTACCCGACGTTTGGGGTGCCTTCGTACGTTTTTCATTTTTAGTAAATCCGTCATTACTCAGTCAATTATGCTGTATCGATACTAATCCACACTACATTTTATAGCCAGATATGTGTGTAACATACCAGCATTGAAATGAGTTTGAAATAGCTGTTAGTTTTGTTTTTACAAGGCCTAATGTAAAAACTGTACGAAGCCACCCTGTTTTCCCTTAATAAGTAGGTACCTACTAATAGGATATATTAATAAAAGAAAGTCGTGTTAGTTACACTTTTTATAACTCAAGAACGGCTGAACCGATTTGGCTGAAGCTGAGAACCATAGGATATAGGATACTATTTATCCCGTTATGACGGAAAAATTTTAAAACTGGGAAAAATATATCTGATAAAATCGGGTTGTACGTACCTACAGTTGACAACTGTCACTCAGTTTAACAGCTGGGGCAGGGAGAGGGAGAGAGATGGATTGGTATAGAGGGAGAGAGATAGAATGCGAGGGAAAGAGATAGATATAGAAGGAGAGGAAGCTTTTTCCCATAGAGACAATGACAGGACAACGTCTGTCGGATCAGCTAGTATTGAAATAAACAATCTTAGAAGGTCATCTAATTTTATTGATTTCTGTTTGCTTAAAATTTTATAATATTTTGGTACCTACCTACCTATCTACGAGTGTGACGTATTAATAATAATCGTTTGTTGTTGTTTGTTTGTCGTATGAGGTTGTGCCAGAGTGTATCAGGCCGCCCGAGGGCCTCAGACTTGGCTTAACGACTGCTACCAATGGATAACAACCGGGACCGACGACTTAACGCGCGCTCCGAAGCACGGAGCGATGTAAAGCGGTACATAACTGATGAAGAGCCATTGGTACGGGGCTGAGGATCGAACCCTATATCGGATTGGATTCGAAAGCGCATTATAATACTTAACTGTAAGGCAAGTACGTACCTATATAGCCTACAGTACGGTTTACAATCTCCCCAAGGCCAAATCTTGTTCCAGTTTTCGATCTGCCGCCGCGAACAAACATGCAAACAAACAAAAGCACGCGTTACAGCAAGCAAACACAACGCACTAATGGTTTAAGCGTATAATGCTCAATTATCAAATGATTTAATCATGGTTATGTTGATAGAAGCAATTTTACAAATGCTCAGTTCGGGGGTTGGTGCGTTTCGCATCTTGCCTAGTTCGCCCCAGGGCCGAATCGCCCCCCCCCCCCCCCCCCCCCCACAGTACTCGATTTGCATGGTCGATTCACCCAACAAATAAAGGCTTAAAAACCTGGATCGTACTGATGGGAAAAATAACTAGTTGAATCTCAAAGTGACAAATGATGTAGGTACCTACCTATACTAGAGACTTCTACGTCTATTTACATTATTATATTATGTGTGTAGGTAAGGAGTTTATATATTACACTATATACCTACCTTATTTACATTGTGTAGATAAGTATTATTCGTATGATAGTACTAACACATAATAATATTAAGCTGTTATAAAGAGCTATAAAAAACATAAAAGAACACATAAAATGTAACTATGATAGTCTAACATTACAATGCAGCTATATATATTATATATGTACCTACCTAAATACATTTGCATTATTGCTTCAATAAACCCAATTATATATATAATTAATAACATTATCAAAATACCAGCATCAAGCCTTTAAACTTCATGCACGTTTAAAGTCCTGAAGCTGTTTAAATTCTTCGAAATAAATTAGGTGCCTACCTACCTATGACTTTTATGTGTATAGGTAGGTAGGTAGGTACCTCGAATGTGAAAAATGTGATTTCTCAAGATAGACTAATATTATGAGTCTAGAATCTTCCATCAATGATCGAAGAGTCGTAATTGTCAAAATGAACCATTCTAATAATAACTAAGTATAGGTACAACGGATAAATTCGCATAGGTACCTAATAAGCAATTTTACAATGGACCGATTCCCAAAATGCTATGGGGTAAATTTTTCTAAGTCATCAGTGATCCGATGGCATCAAAATGGCCTATTTTTAAATTAAATAATATAATACAATCAGAAATCATGCCTTTTTCGTAGTAAATAATATTAAATGTTTAATTAAGTAATATAATTGTTGGTAGACGGATTATGAGAATTCAAAATTACCATCGATTTCTCAGTGATAGGTAACACAGTAATAAATTGACTTATGATTTTCAAATCACCGATGACTCAAAAATAATCCCCCTGGTAACCATTTACCCCTATATTTACAGAATGTACACGTCAGCATGCGTCGGTATGGGATGACCAACCTTATGAATATTGAATTATGAAATTCATTTCATTTCATTATGATTTTTAAATCACCGATGTCTCAAAAATAATCCCCCTCGTAACCATTTACCCCTACATTTACAGCATGTACACGTCAGCATGCGTCGGTATGGGATGACCCACCTGTTATCGTATGGGAGCAGTTCGCTCTCGTACCTAGAATATTGATAATGATAATGCTTTACTAATTGCCACACAATGTTTCGATAGACAACAAATTCAGACCCCAATTCTTTTACACAGACAGATGTGTCAAAAACTCCATCCCATGAAATCATCGCGGACAAACAACGTGACCAGGATTGTGTTAGACAACGCGAGTATTAGTCGATTTGTGGAGCGTAATTTTAGACGCAACACTTGTTGAAATATTTTGTGGGAAGACCCATTTATTACAACCTACTTATACCCTTTATACTGGATCACGGATCTCGCCTCGCTTTCGTGAGGAGGATTAACAGAGGGAGGCTGTATCCCAGCCAGCAGTAGCCACTGGGATTTACTAACATTTTGAAAAAGCGTCAATTAATTAAAAACTATTTGTTCTAGAATCGGGGTCCTGAATGTCCTGAATGATTGTATAAACATAACATTAATTCTTTGATCATGAAAAAGCATGTTTCTACGATGTAAAAAACTAATTTCTGATGACAAACTATTTGTTTACCTACTGGTAACAAAATATCAAATAGGTACGATATAATTATGTAGGTACCCCAAAACTTTTCCCTGCAATATTTCCGCCTGCGCCTGCATTGTCTCCGCGAACTGCTGCTCGTTGTAAGCATCCTTGGGGCCCCTCCAGCGTCTCCCTCCTGGCAACACTAGGGGCCTCTCCTCAGGGGCCAGGGGCCCGAACACCGGCTTAGGCTTGCCCACCCGCGGGGCCGCGCGCTGTTTAATCTGCCGCGACTCTTGCTCCAATCGCACTTTCTCTACTCGCTCCTATTGTTTCAAAGTCAAATTCTATGTCAAAGTACGTAAGTATCTACTTATGTGTACACTAGAAGCACCTCGCGGTTTCACCCGCGTTAACTACTATCCCGCGGGAACCATTAATTTTTACGGGATAAAAGGTAGCCTATGTGTACCGGGGTAGCATAGCTTACCAACAGTGAAAGAATTTTTCAAATCGGTTCAGTAGTTTCGGAGCCTATTCATTACAACCAAACAAAGTTTTCCTCTTTATAATATTAGTATAGATAAGTGTAGATTAGTCGAAAGTAGTAAGTAGTGGTAGGTACCTATTATATAGTACAGACATTTTGCTTCACTACGTAGTATTTCTTTCCTCTAAAGTCAAAGTCAAAGTCAAATCATTTATTGTACCTAAATAGGCAATAAAATCGCACTTTTACAAGTCAAACACTTCAATCTAATAAACAAATTAATAAAACCATAAAAGAAAACAAACTATAATTAAGTAATTGATTATGGTTTTAGTTTGAAAAAGGATGTTTCCCTTTCAAACACTGGTCCAGGATTGAAAATCGGACAGGAAAAGGAAACTCCGATTACTCTACCAGTGCTTCGGAATACACCCGTTAGAGAAGACAGCACCAAGAAACTCTACGGGGATGTAATTTTTTGTCTCATATTGCATAATTTTCTTTTAATTTTTTTTTCTACGTTCACATCTATTGTCTTCGTGAAATAGAATAATTATCTGTATTGGCTTTTAAACTGACCAGAAAGGAGGAGGTTTTATGTTCACCTATTTGTATTTTTTTCTTCAATGGGATTACCATACTTTTATTACCACAGATTATAGGATACCAATATTTTATTACGGTGGTACATAGTCAGTTTATCGCTTTCACCAAAGATTATCTCTCATAAATTCTTCATAATTATTAAACTAGACACCTACCTTTCTCTCCTTCTCGCTTCTTCTCTGTTCTTCTAACGCAGCTTCTTCCCGCTTCTGCCTCGCACAATCTTCGGCGGTTGCCATCGGCTTCTCTTGTTCCAGTACTTCTACTATGGTGACAGTATTCCGTTCCTCTTGACAGTTCTGGGTTGCTTCTTGGCCGTTCTGCGTCACTTCTTGATTGTTCTGAGTGGCTTCTTCTATTTGATACTCTTGGATGGACTCCATGGTGTTCTCTCTGACTGTATTGATGAAAAGTTTAAGTATTATTAAGATTTATTATAATAATATCAAAATTGGGATAGTAAAAAAAAGTATGCGGTTTTGATGATTTGGAATTTGAAGATGTAAGATTTGTTGACCACAGATTTTTGCTCTGAGTGGCCACTTAGTGCCTAGTGTGAGTTTTGCCAATTTCTGTACGAGCTCGAACCGGTTAGCGTAAACTTGAAATTGTATGGAACAAGAGCAGCGGCATCTAGTGACTGACTGACTGACGCTAGATGGCGCTGCTCTTATTCCATACAATTACAAGTTTACGCTAACCGGACCGAGCGCGTAAAGAAATTGTCAAAACTCACACTAGACACACTGATCGCCTACAGGGACGTATTATTAGGGGTTAGAATCTTTGTATGTGATCGTTTGGCGTTACGTATTTACTTACACAAATACTTACTTTGAACTTGATGGGTTTCCATGTTCATATGTGCTCCGTTAGTCATTTGAGCCTCCTGAAAATAAAACATTGTCATTGTCATCATCATCATCATTCATCAGCCCACATCCCCCACTGCGGAGCACGGGTCTCCCTTACTTTCGTGAGAAGCATCAGGCCTAATCCACCACGGAGGTCCTATCAATAAGTGAAAGCTGCTTCTTACCTGCTGGCTCATACTTGAAAGCTGCCTGGTCAGCATTTCCAGCGACTGCTGTATGACGCACGGCAGCTGCGCGAGCGCCGCTAGCTGCGCGCGCATTTGAGCCAACTGCTGTTCCAGAGATGCGTTGGGATCTGTTGAAGATAATATTAAATTTGAGCTGACCAAAAAAAAAAGAAGTTCTCATGGAAAATGTCGTTAGATACCTCGGTGGTGGCTCTATAGCGCAGCGGCAGTCTGGCTAGATACTATCCTCGAGTAGTGTTCCGCCTACCCCCTATCTGGGGGTTCCGTTAGTACTGGCTCTCAAGCCAGGCTTAATCTAGGCTGAGCATGTTCAGCACCATCGGCCACATCGTCACTTAAGACCTTACCATGACGTGTTATTGCGATCCAATTGAGGACCTAAACATAATTGTTTTACTACTTATTCGTACCATGACGTCTTGTTGTGACATCTTGATGCTCAATTTAGGTTGATTTTAAATCTCAAGGGATTGACGTCTACCTAAATGATATCGAAAGCCATGTGTTAGTGAAACGATTCTGTTTAGGTCCTCAATTGGATCGCAATAAGACGTCATGGTAAGGCCTGGTGAGATAATGGTCAACATAAAAAAATATCAATAGATACTTATTATGTAAATGTTTTTTTAAATCTTTATGAATTTCCAAGACTCACCAACCATACTCCTCACAGAGTTCACCAGCTGTTCCGCCATCTTGTTCTGGTCTCCGTGCATCCTCGGCTCGTTTTCCTGTTCTGGTGGCTCGAGGGATGGTTCAGGTAGCTCAGAGGGGGGTTCAGGGGGTAGCTCCGGCGGTGGTTCTGGAGGGAGAATCGGCGGGGATGGCGGCGGCGAGGGTAATGGAATACCTGAAGATACGAAATGAAACCTGTACGATCTTAGCACAATAGATTTAAACTATAGAGTTGAACAGACGAGTCGAAATATTTTCTCCACAAATCGACGTCTAACCCTCTTTTTTTAATCCATTATCAAATTTAGAAGTAAAATAATCAGGAATGCTAGCTATAGGTTTGAGAAAACGCGTGTGATAGATGTTGATATTGTGGAACGAAATTTAGAAACATCTGTTTAACTCTGGTATAAACTTTTCTGGTTAAGACGGTTAGAAACGAAATGGCAATGAAAAAAGTGATGAAAATCATGGGAACTCAACCATTCTATCACTCAAGTAGCACAAAAGGGCTGAATAAGGTCTGAATAACTGACCAAAATGGAACCCTCAGCTGAATAGTTTGCTGAATAAGAGAGTAAGCAGCGCTGTTTCAGCCCATTAATTTTGCTGGAAACCCTGCTCTTCAAACAGAAACTGCTTCCACACTACATTGCCGTGTTAATTAATAATAAAAAAAAATAAAAAAAATGCTTGTACCTACCAAGCGATATGTGAATATGACCACGGAACATTTCCTTTGAGTTCTTGTGGTACATATTCATGTAACAAGTAAAATTTAGCAAAAAAGAACCGTCTTCAATTAAAATACTATAATATTTCCAGTTATTGTGATTTAAAAACCAAACTACTGGGCAGATTTTGATAAAAATTACCCTTTCAATTACAAAAATAATCATTTAAATCGGTCCCACCCAGTTTGATGTTATGAGGTAACAAACTTAAAAAAAAAACAGTTGAATTGAGAACCTCCTCCTTATTTGAAGTCTGTTAAAAAATTGTTCAACATAATTATTTGTAGACTCACCAGTATCCTCTAGGTCGGGCACTTCGCTCTCCGGCAGCGGGTCTACAGCTTCCAAGAACTCCGGGCACTCCTCGGGCACTAGAATAGGTTCCTCCGGCGGCGTCGGAGACGGCACAGGCTCGGTCAGTGCCCGCTCTTCCCAAGGCAGCGGCCCTGTGTCGAAGTCCTGGGGAGAGTGGCGATGGCGTGAGATGAGTGAGATGGAGAGTGAACTTGTCTGGATGTTCAGTTTGTATGTGGCGAAGCTGTATGGTTTTAAGTGAAAACTACTTTATAACCATAATTTGCTTTGTTTTTTTTTTGCAAACAGACCTAGCCTTGGATGAAAGGCTCAAGGCAAAACCTTAAGCTAAGCCAGCGAGTGAAGAGGCGATGAACTGAGAATTGGGGTGAAGAGTGAAGAGTGAAGTTTGTGGTATTCTAGGGCATCCGTTATTCTAAAAACGACCTTACTAGCTATCTAATACAGTGTAAGATGGCTCAATCAAAACGGCTCATCTCACAGCACAATGGTTGAAACATGAAGGTAAAGTGCGTGCAAAGTGCAAAATGTGAATTGAGAAGCTAATGCTCGCGCATGAGGCTATAGATACTTACAATGTCTGTTTTGAATATAATTATGTTTAGTGGCGTGCGTACGTGAGTGTCGTGAGTTAGATGTCGATTTTGAATATGACAAAATGATATTAAAACCAAAAAAAACATGCAAAGGTCCAACGCATGACGGTGGACCACGAGATCAGTCTAGTGATCCAAGACCGTGCGTTACGTTGATTGCTTAAGTCACTGTAGCTTGGGTTTTCTCTAATAGGGATGACGTAATTTAATGGCCGCTTTTTACTTATTTTGTTGCTGTTTTTTAAGTAAAATTGAAAGCAAATGAGTTACTTAATAGTGTAGCCTGGCAACCCTCTGCACCCAGTGACAGTAGTGATGAATCACGTCAAAGTGCTACCAAGCAATCCGGCGCACCCATTGGTGCGAATGCGCAGGTTATTCGCATGCTAGTGACGAATCACGTCAACTTGGCGCGGCAGCCAATGAGAGCACGAGCCCAACAAGCGCGAACGCATCGCGGCAGTCCGTTACCGTCTCCTGTGCGCCGCGCTGCGATTTCAGATATCCCAAGCGGAATCGTAGGGCTCCACTCAGATTAGATATCTAAAGCCCTAAGTCCATTCAGTAGCACCTTCAGTGACCTAAGTTTGCGTTAATAATAATTCTGTTCAAGTTGCTTGTTTTACCTATTCTATAATAAACGTGTGTTCTTCCGTTTTCCGCCGTTTAAATTCCCTCACACTCCTCACGAAGGCCCAGAACCCCCTAGCCCACCGGCTATAATAGTCAATAAACAAAAATTTATTTAAAATTGTATGTTCAAGATGACGTATAACGCAACGAATCAATTACCAAGCAAAATAAAATTTAGATTGCCTGCGACCCTCCTAATGAACTTCGAAAGAAAATTGCTACTTAAATATATTTTTCAGAATCCTAATTCGGCTGGGATATTCGCCGTCTTTTTGTGTTTGTCATATTGTGTCCGCTAAATTACTCTATCGCTATTGGAGGAAACCCAAGCATTGCGTCGCCGCACCAAAATCACCGGCGCCGCATGCCTGTGTGATTTTGCAAGCGCAGTTAATTATTTATCACAATAATTATTAAAAGAGTGCCCGTAGTTAAAATAGGAGGAGGCCAAAAAGCTGTTTCTGGTAATTTTGTATTAACTTTTATTTTAAAACATATAGGTACAGTTTAGTAGGTAGATATAGTAAAAATAGGGCTTATTGATTTGCTCTATCTAAAATTCCATACATGTTTTGAAAGTGCCTACCTATTTATTTATTTCGTACAAAATAATATGACGTAGTCATCTAAGTTCCTACTATAATAATATTATAGGTAGGTACGTACCTAGGTAGTGTTTAACTAATTCACCTGGTCCGTATTAATAAATCAAACTTAGCTCTGAGAGCTATCTTCAGTGTGCACTTGCTCTTTTGTTCTATTTAATAAATACATCTTAAGTTGTAGATTAGGAACAGAAACTTACATGATCTTTGGCAAATTAATAAATGACACTCAGCGGTTAAGTGCTATCCGGTTATGAAACAATTGACACATACAAGACAGTATCTAGTAGCCAGTGCTACATCTCAATATCCATTTATTAAATAGCAACGATCTCAAGATGCAGATTACATTTTGAATGTGGATTAGCTGGTAGCGCACTTGGTAGCGCTATTGAGGTTCATTTATTAATACGGACCCTAGTGGTGGCTATGTGGTCGAACTTGGTAAGATTGATAAACAAATAAATAAATGAACCGAAGCTAAAGCTCGCTCTACACTCCCACCGTTAATTCGCAGTGCGAATTAGTTCGCGAATCTTTAGCCGTGAAAATATCAGAAAAATAACGCGAGGCGACTTCACTCTTGTTCGCAGCTGGAAAAGGTTACATACAAACCATAGCCCGTACCTAATGTGAATCATATTTTTTTTGTCATTAAACCTATCGTTTAAAAAATATTTAATAAGTAAGTAAGTTGAAACTAAAATCCGAAACGAAGATTTGTAAACGAATCGCGTTGGAATAATTATTATCCCTTTTCGTTACCTATTGGTGGTTCTTGCGATGGTCCGGCAGCGTTCTTTGAGAGCCTCATTTGCGTTCTAGACTTAACATGTTAAGCACCTTCGACCACATCGTCAACACCAGGCGAAATAGTGGTCATCAAACTAGCATAATATAAAATACTTAGTTACCTAACTAATAAAAATACAGAGTGAATACTTAAATTGATTATTAAATCCATAAACAAACAAACGTAACTCTCTGTTATTTATACATTGGGAATTATATCGAAGTAAGGCAGGATTAGGCATTATTTATACTTAACATATTATGCCCGCTCTACATTCACGACATGACTTCGCAGCGCGAACTATCTCGAAATTGAAACGTGACGAAGATGAAGAAAAAATGCCGCGAAGACATCGTGCGTTAATGTAGATCAAGATTAAACTTATTTCCTAAATATGTGAAACTTGAAATATTAAATTATTATTGTCAATATTTACGTTATTATAAAATACAGTTAGGCTATATTCTAATTATTTAAGGATTAGAGGACTATACTCGTATAAGTAGTAGGTACATTAATAAATAGCAAACAGAACATTCTTTTACTTTAAATCTTAGTCATTCCATTTATTTTTTTTAGTATCTAATTTACCTCAGGTTTATAATCTGGAGCCACTTTAGGCTTAGGCTGTTTAACTATTACCACTTTGTACGGTTCCTGAAAAGAAAAATATTTTTTTTTTTATTCAGACAAATATAAAATATCGGAGTTTTGGCGGGAATCCGATAGTGAGACGTTGTTGGTTTTGTATTATTAGCTCAAACTTGTGTTGCTTCGAGTGTTAATGTGTAATATTGGTGGAATATTAACCATTAAGTGTTCGTTAACGTGCACGAGTGTAGGCGAATGATATAAACTCAAAAAACGTGTCATTTCGCATTTTTTCCAAAACTCCCATGAAGTTTCAGTAAAGCATCCACTACTTTACTGAATCGTGACTGACGATGTAAATAATTGACTTGACTACTTGACCACGATTGCTATAACATTGCTGTGACTTACTTAATGTGAAATTAAGAAATACTTAAAATAAAATACTTGACACTGGCTATATGCACAAACCGTGCGAAGCCATAACTAAAACAAAAAAAAAAAAAATATAAAATATCTACCTACATAAGGGTTGTTCTTAGAGATCCATAGGTCGTTGTTCTTTAGTAAAACTTTCATACACAAGGTCGTTTCATACGCATTTAATATTTGAGTACACATGAAGATTTGTTTTTTCTCTACACAATTACCTACCTATGAGCCTATGAGCATAGGTACGACTGGTACGAGTATAACATAATTAGGATTAAAACTTAAAAACCTACTAACTAAAAAAAAAAAAAGGGAAAAAAAATTGTAAGTACCTATAATTTAGTTCAAAGAAATGGTATTATAAAGATTAATTTCTTGTAGTCGTTCGCAAGTTATGTTGGTTATACATAATATTAGATAGGTAGGTATAATTATATTCGATAAAATTTCAATACATTATACGTACAAAACTTCAGCACTGTTTTTACAACCACTCACTGTGTTGACAAACTAAACACTGAAAATCTTTTGCCATAATCTTTAAGCCAAATATTTTTATAAAATATTTTTATTGAACAATAGCCAAATATTTTTGCCGACATAATGTGTTACTACCGGTTGCGCTTGTCAATAACACATCAAATGAAACACTGACGGATATTGGCTGCCGTTGATATAGTATTGAATAATATTTATCGTCGTCATTAATATAGCGGCTAAAATTTAAATATAGGTACATTTAGACACAATTAACATAATAAGTAATCATTAACAGCAGACACAAAGCAAAATGGACTTGTTTTTTAAGTTAATAAATTGTGTCCATAGTGAAAAAACAAAAAAAAATGGATATAGATTGGGCATTGGTGGACATAGACAATAAAAAAAAGGTATCTCACCTCTGTTGCCTCAACTTCAGGCTCAACATACCCGAAGTACCCAAACTTCGCTCTCGGCACGGGCCGCTTCGGCTTCTGCAGGAACGTGGTCCATTTATCCTCCTTCTTCTCTTCCTTCTTCTTCTTCTCCTCTGCTTTCTTCTGCAGCAGCTCCTCGTTGAGGGCCTTGAGCACCTCAGAGTCCTTGAGGGACTGCACGAGCGGTTTTATCTGTTCGAAATCCACGCTGGGACCGTCCCGGGTCATGTGAGAGTTCAGCACGCGCGACAGACTGTCAACCATTTTGGGGTTATGTGAAGTGTTCGCTTTGAGTGGCCTATCCTTTGATTTTTATTGGCCTATGGTTGTTATTAGGCCTATCTTTCGATTTTTTATAGATCTATGGTTGTATGAATGTGTGTGATAGTGAAAATGTAATGATAATGAAAATGTATGATTATGTAAATGTATTAATATAATTTTATTATGGATGTACCTAGTTCTACCTAATTTACTATAATTATTATAATTTTTTATATTATGAAGATATGTTTGATAAGGCTGAATTATGAAAGTAACGCATGAACAAAATGGTTGATGCAGTCATGACGTATCAAGTTTAAAATATATCATGCAAAATCATCTAAAAAAATCAAAATAAAAATAACTTTTAATGGATTCCCAGCGCAATCGCCTCCGCCAATCACAAGCCGCTAAAATGGCGAATAAACGCCGCAAAGCTACGATTTACGAGGGGAGGTCAAAAAGTCCGCGGAATGGAAGGGTTAAGAAGGGGCGGGTATTATTTTTTTTACCTGGTATTTTCCAAATACTCAATACAGGTATAAATACCAAATTTTAGAAAAATAGGGTCATTAACAAATTAGTTATCACAACATTAGCAGTTCAATCGGGTTAAAATCGTTAAACATGGACAACATTGAGTTTCGTGCTGTTATAAAGTTCCTTACTAAGCAAGGAAAGACACCTCAGATCATTTTGGAAGAAATGTCATCTGTTTACGGGGACTCTTGCCCTGGAAAAACAATGATTTATAAGTGGCATGGTTTATTCAAGCAAGGCAGGGAGTCAATTGAAGAAGACCATCGCCCGGGCCGGCCAATCGAGGCCACCTCCTCAGATATTATCGAAAAAGTCGAAAAACTTGTACTTGAAGATGCCCGACTAAAGAAGAAACAACTTGCAGAAATGATTGGAGTATCGTCTACAACTATTTTGAATATCCTCCATGACCATCTTGGCATGTCTAAGGTCAGTGCAAGATGGGTACCGAAAATGCTCTCAGCGGTTCAAAAACAGCAGCGTGTCGAGTGTTCACGCGAGTTTTTGGAGCTCTGTAGTGAGAACAAGGACGAAATTTTGAACCGGATTATTACTGGAGATGAAACTTGGGTTCATCATTATGAGCCTGAATCAAAACAGGAGTCCATGCGGTGGCAGAAAAAAGGCACAGCACCCCCTAAGAAATTCAAGGTGTCACAATCGGCCGGAAAGATCATGGCAACGGTTTTTTGGGATTCAGAGGGGATTTTGTTAATCGACTACAAAGAAAAAGGATTGAATATCACAGGGGGATACTATGCCACTCTACTGGAAAAATTAAAAGATGCCATCAAGGAAAAACGACGGGGAAAATGGACTCGAGGCGTGCTGCTTTTGCACGACAACGCACCCGTTCACAAGAGCCATGTTGCGATGGCTGCCATGCAAAAATGTGGCTACGAAACTATTAACCACCCTCCCTATAGTCCAGATCTAGCTCCTTCTGATTATTATTTGTTTCCAAAAATGAAAAAAGAACTTCGTGGAAAAAAGTTTACTGACGATGAAGAAGTTAAGTCGACAATTTCAGCCTATTTTGAAGGCCTTGACAAAACTTTTTTTTTCGAAGGGATAAGCAAACTTTTTGACAGATCTGAAAAATGTATTAGGCTTAAGGGAGAATATATTGAAAAGGAAAAATAAAAAATCATTTCATTTAGCTTCTCTTCCCTGCCATTCCGCGGAGTTTTTGACCTCCCCTCGTATATTCGCGCAACGAGCACGCGCGTTTAGAGGAGACTTTCATTAGATTTTTCTAACCGGATTTTTCTACTTAGTATGGAAACTAACCTACCTAAGTAAATAAATTTAATTGTACTTATTACATAGGTAGATATGTATTAATTTTCAAATAAGATAGGAGTTTTAAATGTTATACCTATGACAGATAAAAAATACTGAATTTCAAATCCTTGTAATATTTCCTATATATTATATTTTTAGTTGATTATTATTTATGCCTAGGTACCTACTTACTTTCATAAGTATATTTTTACGAGTAGTTAGTTTAAGTGTCTACATAAACAAAATTAGGTAACTTACCCCATGACGTGAGCTTCTCGGAGCATTTCTGACTCTCCCGATATTAATTCAGCTATTTTATCCTCGGTCAATCCCGGCTTGCCTAGCTCTTCTGCAAACGAGAGAAATTACAACAAATTATTAATTTTACATCTGGAAATTTTAAAGAGGACAATGTCCTCCGTTTGTATTCCATCTAGCAACCCTAGACACAATTAAGTATAAGTGTGAAATTCTTTGATGTGAATATTCTGAATATCATCATCATCGTCATCAGCCTGCAGACGTCCACTGCTGAACACAGGCCTCCCCCTTAGACCGCCACACCGAACGACAAGCCACTTGCATCCACCGGTTGCCTGCGACTCTTTTGATGTCGTCGGCGTATCTAGTGGGAGGCCTACCTACTCTGCGTCTTATTCTGAATATAGATTAATTTATTTCACGCACAACTTTATTTCATGACATTTTTGGATGATTTGTACATAAACAATTTACGAGTAAAAGCCAACAAATATAAACTTACTCGCAACATCTTCGTCTATAATGGCGTCTTCTAGCCCGTCGACGATGCCCTGAGTGGTGCCTAGAGGCTCGCCCGACTCGTTCACGTATCTTTTAACTTCTTTCGGTGTCGTTTCAAACGTTCCCTGGAAATTCAAAATGAGATAAAAACTTCTTCATTTCTTAATTCTCCTTTTTCCATGGAATTTCCCCACAATTTACTTGCAAAACTTGCCCTTAACATCCATCCATAAGGCTCGCTACCTGCATCTCGATGACACTAAAATATAAGTCTCTAGAGCGTCAGATACTTACTCTAGTAACTTCATCGTACAATCTCGCTTGGTAAGCTTCCGGATTGAAGACCACCGGCTTGAACCCTGGCAAACCGTCGCTCTGATCTTTCCCACCCTCCGTTCCATTCGCTGCAACATTCCCTGTTTCATTCTGTGTAGCTATTAGCTTACTCAGTTCTTTAACATTTTCATTGTTTTCTGTTACTTGTGTCTCTACTCTGTCCCATTCTTCTTTTATTTTAGATTCTGCTTCTTTATCAGTTTGTTCATGACCGTTTAGAACGACCTCTGTACCGTTGAAGCCATTAGTCATGTTTGTTTTATCATGTTTCCCAGTTTTTGTTACAGTTTTCGATGATTTTTGTACGTTAATTTCAGTTTTCGCCTGGATGCCCACTTCTTCTTTATATTCTTCTATGCTTTTGATGGTTTGGTCGATGGCTGAGGCCAGGAGGGAGGACTTTCTCTCGATTTCTCGGATGTATTCCTGTAAGAGATAGTTTGCGTTAGATTCAAGATAACATTTTATAGGATAAGATGTATTGTGTAGCTACGTACTAATATCACTTTTTACGTTCTTCATCAGTGTAGTAAACGTACCCTTTAAAAAAGTATACTTTTACGAACACGACCTTAAAAATGAATTTGGTGTTTATTTGATTCGACTACTTACTTACCTAGACTTACTAATAAATGATTAAATCAACAAAAAAATAAACCGACGGATGAAGAAACATAAAAAAAAACATGGTATCGAGTAATTGATAAAATCATTTTATCGGCTTTTGTGGCACAAAACAATTATGTGATGAATAAACTTAGCATGGTTTCTTGGGAAAATAAAACGAACATAATAATTTTGTACTAAAATATCGAACAGAATTTAACAAGATGACTGTTCTGCTCATAACAGCTGAAGATGAACGCTGACAAATGTTTACACACCCTTACCTGGATTATGATAAACATACCTTCTTATACAAAGGCTCGGCGCCCCCTCTCAACCCTGGCTTAGTGTACACTGGAGACTGTAGCATTTTATCTGCAGGCGGCGTCGGCAAAGGAGGATCGTAAAGAATTTGATCTCCTATCACCGACTCTATATGAGGAACCAACCCTTTCTTGACTATGTGCGGGTCTTCCCTATCCGGACTGTCTTCTACCACGACGGTCCCTTGGTTTTTAGGCAAAGGTATCTCTAGTTTGAACACGTATTCATCTGTTAGTGGGGTGGGAGGAACGGAGGGGCTGGGAGTGTTGTTGTTCTCATCGCTTTGACCTGACAATTGTAGTTCTAGAACTTTCTGCTGCGCTAAATCCGTTCGGAGGTGTAGTTTTGAAGATTTTGTCGATTGATGGCTCTCTTGTATAGAGCTGGAGATTTCTTGTGTTAGAGTCTGATAGCTTTCTTTAGTTTCAGATATCGATGACTGGACGTGATGAGAACTCGACGTTTCAACTTCTAATGTCTTTTTTAAGTTGAGTTCGGATTGAGAGATAGTTTCTACAGATTCACCGCCATCTATGACTACCTCTTTAACAATTTTAAGCGAGGCACATTCATCTTCAGCGGGTGTTTTCGGTTCCTTACATACTTCTGTTTTAGTTTCTATTATTCCCGCAACTGGCAAGGCTTGAGTTTCGTGTCTGATGACTACGTGACCGGTTTTGGCTGACTCTATATGCTGCTCTTGGGCCTCTTCGAATGTCACTTCAGAGGATTCAACTGCAGCCGTTTTAAATGTGTCCTCTGTTGCTACTACAGCTTGTTTACAAATTACCTGTTTGCTTTCAAACGTTTGGACATTAGAATCGTCTACGGCAACATCTGTAGATTCTGCTACAGCAATGGCGAGAGATTCCACCTTAACCACCGCTTGCTTCTCAGCCACCGTCATTTCCGTTTTCTCTTCTTTAGTATCTTCTAAAATCATTGCTGTAGTGCTTAAAGCAGTTGCTTTATAGTTTTCTTCAGTTGAAATGATAGCAGTTTCAGTCGTCATTTGTTTAGCTTTGAAAGTTTCTAACTTGGATTCATCAGCTATTGTTTCAGTAGATTCGGCCGCTATTGCCACTGACGCATGTGATTCTTGCATCACAGATTTTGAATGTTGTTCTGTTGCAGATTTAAAATCTGTCACCGCTTCCAATACTTCTTGCTTCTCTTGAACAACCTCTTGTAAGGCGTTAGTTATTATTTCAACAGCTTGTTGTTTCTCTTCAACTTGAATATCGTTTATTGCCACGTTTTCCATTGAAACTGTTTCCAAAGATTCTAACGCGGCATTTATCTCTTCAGAGCTCTGCACGGATGCAGTTTCAGACATTTCTGCTACTTGATCTTCTATTATTGTATCCTTATTGGTGTAGACATGAGATTCGACTATGGCCACATACATTTGCTTACCTGGTTTCACTGTTTTAGTTCTAGATTCTCGTTTAGTTTCAGATCTTTTGCTCTCTTTAGATTCAGAAAAAGCTGAAAATTCTTTCTTAACAGTTGTGACGTCAGTTCTTTCCTGGGAAGCTCTCCTACTGTCAACTTTGTCGAGCCACTCTAGAGGATCACTTTCCCTCATGACTTCTTCCTCTACTTGACTTCTACTTCTCGATCTTCTTCTACTCTGCTCTGTTACTTCAAGTCTATCTTCTATTCCAGTCTTAGTCTCAAACTCTGTGATAACAGCGTCCATTTTATTGGTTAAATCTTTCGACTTTCTTTGTGTCATTTGCGACATTTGTGCGCCAGATTTCTTTCTTCGTTCCACTTCTTCCAAACTCATTTGTGAGGTCTCTTGTTTATTAGAAGTCTGCTCTTTAACAACTGTTTCTTTTAGCACTCTGTTATCTTCTAGCTTCTTTACATCTTGTCTAACCAGTTGTGTCTCTTGAATTTCTTTTCTATGATCCCTAGATTCTTCCTGTATATTTTTACTAACTTGTGTTTTAGCAACCTTTGCTTCTTGTTTATTTTGGACGACTGTTTGTACGCTTTGTTCACTTGCTTCATATTTGCGTTCTGTGCTTCTACTTTCATGTGTATTATCTTGCGAAGCAAATTCCTTTATGAGTTTCTCTTTGATAACTTTTTCAGCCTTACCTTCTAGTTCTGCAGTAGGTTGAGTTAAAATGAACCTTGATAAAGCTACCATAACGTCTGTCAGATGAACAAAAAACGTTCTCAATAATAGGTCGAAATGATACGAGGATTGCACGAATCCTTTTATGTGAGGAATCGTCTGTAGTCCAATCATGAACGCTTTTTGCTTACCTTCAGACTGTATCGTATCAGACATGTTAGACGTATCTGATGATTTAAACTCTCTAACTCGTTCCGATTTTCTCTCTTCAGTTTTTCTAGTAAATTCTTCTTTAGAAGATACATCTCTTTTTTCGAGTGTTTGTATATCATCTTTGGTTTTAGCAAAACTGACTGCATCCTCCTTTTCGAAAGCACAAGATTTTCTCTTTACGTTTCCAGTTTCAATTGCTTCTTCCATCTCTTTTTTGGTTGACAACCTTCTTTCTTCAACAAATTGTTGGTCTTTTATCAATTTTTCATCTATAAATTCCATGTTTTCTATCACTTGTATTTTCTCTTCTGTTTCTTGATTTATTTTTTCAACTGTTTCAATGACTTCACTTTTCGAAACTGATTCTTTGCTTTCAAATTCTTCTATATGAGACTCAGTTTCTTGGACTTGCAACTCTCTAGTTGCTGAAGCTCTCAATTCTTCCTCGACTTCTCTCTGAATCTCTTCGGTAACGGAAACGGCGCGTTCAATACTTTCATCTACAACTTGAAGCGCTGCTTCTTCTATACTCCGCATAACAACATCCAGTTTCATGTTTTCTTCAAACGATACTTCTTCTGTCATTTGAACCCTTTTCTTCTCTTGAATTTTGACTCCCTTACAAACTTTGCTGTCTCTTTCTATCGCCTGAACGTTACTTGAGACAGCATTAGCTTCGTAATTAACCAATTCATGGTCAACGTGTTGAGCTTCTCGACTACCTCCTTCAGCGCACTTTTCCAGCATTTCCTTAACTTTCTTGTCCCAATACGGGTCATATTTCTCTGAAACCGGTAACTTGAACTTCGCTTCTATATCCTTCTCTAGTGGAATGAGACGTAGAAGCTCATCGTCTGGATCGAGCGCTTTAACATTACCTAATACATCGTTAAACCCAAACGCATCTTTAAAACTGGGATTGAGGATTATAGGATCTTCCAAAGACGGCACCTCTAGAGGTTCAGTCGAAAATGGACGGTACGGCTTGGTGTTAGGGGCGAAGGGCGACGCAGTAAGCGACCTGGTCTCTGTCAGGGGGCGGGTGAGGTAGCCCGAGTCGAACATGCTCGGGTCGGTGATCCGAGGGTCGAGGATGTCGGGGTCGTCCAGGGACAGCTCGTTGGGGTCAAATTGTTGGATCGGGAATTGTACCTCAGTCGGTTCCGATGGTAGGTCGGAATCGGCCCGCTCGGTCGGCTCGTATATCGGCTCGTAATCGTCGAGCACTGGGTCGTACAGGCCGCTAGAAAAATAAATAGAAATGTCATAAAAAAACTAAAAATAAAAATTTGTGGTTGACTAAAAACAAAATATATGTTTAATATTTATTATTGTTGAAGAAAAACTTCTTTAGGCGCGACTAGGGAGTAGGTCAGATTTTTTTTCTGACGGAAGTAACGCTTACTATAGTCTGTGTCGTTTCCGCTGTTACATTGACACGTCAATGTAACCTTTTTTAAATAGCGGAACAAAAAAGCGGAAAAGAAGTTTTACTTAATCGCGCGTAAAGGTTACACGAACACACTTTTTTTTTTCTTGTTCAGTACCTAAGTATATTATGTAATATTGTTATTTATAGTGAATGATAATTATTATAAGATAATAGTAAACTTTGTAGGTAGCAGTTTCTAGCAATCTTGTTAGGTATGTCATTTCAATTTGCGATTTACTAAGCGATCATTAGCGAATGCTAATACGAAAATATTAGCTAATAGTTCAAAATAAAAAAGCGGAGAAAGCGTAAGCGGATTTTCTGAGAAAAGCACTGATATGGCAAAAAACGTTTTAAATAAAATTGAAATACGTTACGTAATGATCATTCCTGTAGTAATTCCAAATTATTTGCGCCAACAGTGACACTTCACTCTTGTTTTCACTGCTCATAGTTATTTATTTCTATTGAGAAAAATAATAAAAAGCCTCTTTTTTGTATCAATGATTTGTATAAAATTATTACTTTCAATTTTAGTAAAACTACTTTTTATTTTAGTACTTCTTTTTTAACTTAACAACTGCACTTTCTCATTAAAATTTTGATAAAATATTTGAACTAGGTAAAAGTAGTTAATTTTTTTATTAAAGTTGGTAAAACACAAAAAATAATAAATAAACAAAACACAATCAATCATGTTCATTCAAACAAAAGGAACTTACTGATTTTTATAAACTAAAAAGAACTTCATATTTGCACAGACCCAAAAAGATTAAAAAAAAACTAACTTCGTTTCCTTACAAAACCCTAATGGCTAATGAAAGGGAAACCGTGCGTCTTCGCCAAAACTGTAACCATGGTTTAACAAGTAAGGGCATCTTAATTTTAGAGTGTCATTCAATTTATATTTAGTGTTGTTTGGGATTGAATGAATTTGGCAGACGGATGTGTGATTTGTAACCGTATGATCCTGAATAAAATTGGATCGATATAAGACGTCATAGTAAGAATGGTGACACCTGAAGTTTCTTTAAAAAACGTAGCCCCACACTAGGATTGCTCCTGTATCGTGGGTACCGCTTACAGACATATAATTTCACATACACATCACACCCAGGCCAGAAACAAATATCTGTGGATCGCACAAATATTTGCTCCAGGCGGGAATCGAGCCCGCGACACCAAGCGCAGCAGTCCGACTGCTCAGCACTACGTTAAACGTGCCGTCTTTGACAAGGTGTATTGCTGTCTTTGTAATTTGCTTAGTGCCAGATAGAGAGAACGATAGGCTTCGGTGTGGGTCACTGTCTAGAGTTAACTAGGTTTGACTGACACATTAAACTTATGATTCCACTGTTTGCGTCAGTTAAAAAAAAACCTTCTAAAACCCACCGGCTGAGTCCAAGAGAAAGGCTGCCTATAGCCTCTGCGACAATCGCGACAGCTGCTTCCAGCGACAGCTCTGTCGCAAGTCTGTCGCCGAGTCGCGCGACCACGTCGCCCGGCTGCAGGCCCGCTGCCTCCGCCGGCGATGACGGGAATACCTTTGATTACAAATTCTTATTCAAAAGTCAAATCGTTTATTGTAAATAGGGAATAAAATCGCACTTTTACAGGTCTAATTTTATTAACAAAATAATAAAACCATAAAAGAAAAGAAAATTAAATATTACATGCCCGAGAATTATTTCAGAGGTTTGTGAACCACAAATCCGGCCCGGACCCAAGTGGTGGGCTTGGTCTTTACCACGAAAGTGTGGGGAGTTCCGTGCTTAGCAAGGTGGATATGCGATGAGCTAACTTGCTTACGATACACGTTGTCAATAGTGATTAAAAATAAAACTGGCCAAGTGTGAGTCGTACTCGCGTACGTAGGGTTCCGTACCCATTATCTATAAAAACGGCAAAAGATCACGTTTGTTGTATGGGAGCCCACGTTAATATAAATTTCATTCTGTTTTTTTGCATTTGTTGTTATAGCGACATCAGAAATACATCATCTGTGAAAATTTCGAGTGTCCAACTATCACGGTTCATGAGATACAGCTTGATGGCAGACGGACGGACAGACAGACAGACACACAGACGGACAGCGCAGTGTGAGTAGTAATAGGGCCCCGTTTTGCCATTTGGGTAAATAACCCTAAAAATGAACCTACCTCTAACCGTCGTTTGCATCGTGATTTATGATTTCGTACAAAATTACGAGTATCACATAAAATCATCGAATTCACCAAAGTTCCTGGGAACTTTATAAAAAACTAGAAGCGCCTCGCGTTTTCACCCGCGTAACTACTATCCCGCGGGAACCGTTAATTTTTACGGGATATAAAGTAGCCTATGTCACCCGGGGATAGTTTAGTTTCCCATCAGTGAAAGAATTTTTCAAATCGGTTCTTTAGTTTCGGAGCCTATTCAATCTAAACAAACAATAAAATCTTTCCTCTTTATATAATCCTACTAATATTATAAACGCGAATGTTTGTAAGTATGGATGGATTGATGGATGGATGTTTGTTACTCTTTCACGTAAAAACTACTGAAAGGATTTTAATGAAACTTTACAATAATATAGCTTATACATAAGAATAACACATAGGCTAACATTTTTTAAGATATTGTGCGAATTGACTAAAATATGACGATAAGTGTCAAGTAAGTACGAAAAATCTACCATCTGCGAGCTATTCTGGCGTGCGCTGCCAAAACCGCTAGAGCTATACATAGGTAATGTATAATGGAAATGTTTATCTTAAATAGTCGTACAAAATAGCCCGTCACAGTTATGTATCTATATCTTATGTATAAGCCATTATAGCCAAAATAGTGAACCATAACTATGATAAAAATTGATAATTTGTTACCAATCCACGAAATACTAACCCTGAGCAGACGAAGTCGCGGGCATCGGCTAGTATTAGTATAAAGGTATAGGTTTCTTTCCATTAACCTTATTCAAATTAGTAAATACCTAAGAAGTACAAATTACAGCAGTAGGTATGGCATGTCCGTAAGGATTGAGGAGCCACTTTTGAAAAATTAACAATTTCTAAATGGAATATCACGCAGTTTAAATGTAGGTGTGTCAATAAAATTTGTACCCTAAAGCAGATTTTAGTAGATTTTATGCATAAAAAGTTCTGTTACTGTAAAGGTGGCACCTCAATTCAGCAAATCAGGATTGAGGTGCCATTTTTCAAGTGAATAGAACTGGTTAAGTTATGGATGAATATTTCTGAAAACGCAATATCTTTACGGACGTGCTGTATATTGGTTGCCACCAAACTCTGGGGCTTGAACGGCTTCAATTTAAAAAGATATATAACATTCAAAGTGGCGCCAAAATCTATAAAAAATCGATTATTTTTTTTTTATTTTTCATTGATATAACTAGTCAATTTACAAAATAAACTAAATGGGAAATTTGTAGATAGTTGGCTGAAATTGTAGCCAGAGAATGAAGTAATAAAACCAAGTGGTTTTTTTGCTGCGACTAATTTTATGTGGCTCCTCAATCCTTACGGTCTGGAAATAATATTTCGCTATAACTACGTGACAACAAAACGAAATCGAACGATGAATATCCCAAAAAATTGTAGATATGCGTACCTTAATATTCATATATAATTTAATCACTCTACGTATCCTATATTGGACAAAACACACAATTTTTTACTTTCTCATACAAATTTCACTGCGGTGACCATAATATTCAAGAATAAAATAGGACACTTAAAAAAAAAAGTGTGTGCGTGTAACCTTTACGCGCGATTGAAGTAAAACTTTTTTGGCGTTGACGGAAGTAAGGCTTACTATAGTCTGTGTAGTTTGCTATTTAAAAAGGTTACATTGACACTACACTGACACGTCAATGTAACCTTTTTTAAATAGCAAACTACACAGACTATATAGTAAGCGTTACTTCCGTCAGAAAAAAATCTGAGTTACTCCCTAGTCGCGCTTAAAGAAGTTTTACTTCAATTATGATCAATAACAACGTCACATCATATTAATATATTATGACATACCTATATGATATAAAATAACATAAATAAAAGTGGGTAGGTAGTAGGCGGTCTAAGTAGAATACAACTACACGGCGTGACTTAACTTCTGGCGTGCATTTAATATACTTACTTACACCGCGAGTATCGTATAATATGTAGCACGTGTGACATAATCAGCTATCTATATAATTTATTTTAAAATAATCTTCAAAGTGATGTAATTAAAAGATGTTCATTTGACTTAGCAATAAGTACACAAACGTGGGTAGGTTAGCATTCCACCAGTAGACTACGTGACAACGCAATTTCACACCTACCCATATCACATCTAGATTTGTTTTTTGGGTTATTAGTATTTTCGGATGCATAGATATTTATGGTTCGTGGTTTATTAATTTTATGTGATATTTTTTTAGTTTTAATACTGTACAGTTTAAATAATAATCAAACCGGTTACAACTAAAAAATAGTGAAAAATATCTTTGCATAGCGTTATGTTGTCGCGCTTTCGTTTTATGAACAAATCTTTATTGTAAAATGATTATACTTACCCTGATCTAGGAATCTGTGATTTATATCTGGTTTGTGCATTGTGCATTGTGCACACCTTCAGACTATAGTATTAGATAATAATATTATGGTGATATAGGATATATAATTGAAAGTGTGTTTATTCAGTGCAAATAGCCCATGTGTCGGTAAAAAAATATCTTAATGACAAAAATTCGCATCATTTCTATATGAAGTGTATTTTTATCCCACTAATATTATAAACGCGAAAGTTTGTAATTATGGATGAATGTTTGTTACTCTTTCACGCAAAAACTACTGAATGGATTTTGATGAAACTTCACAATAATATAGCTTACATAATACTAGAATAACACATGGACTACAATTCATAAAGATATATCGTATATTATCCAAACGCGAGTGAGACCGCGGGGCGCAGCTAGTGATGCAATAATTATATAATCGGTCACCCCCTTAGGGGTTAAATTTTCTAAAATCCTTTCTTATTGCACGCCTACGACACATACAAAATATTTGTGAAAAATTTCATGGTTCTAGGCCCAGTGGTTTCAGCTGTGCGTTAGTCGATCAGTCAGTCAGTCAGTTTTGGTTTTTATACTCGTATAATAAATAGATTTACAAATTTATTTTACGTGCGTAAATAGTACATAAGTTTTCACATCTCATGCTCAAAAACTGTGTCAAACTAGTCAAAAACTGACTGTTGAAACTGTTGAAAACTGTGTCAAAGTAGTTTAATATTTTTTGGAATGTATGGAAGGAAATAGGGGAGACCTTTGCCCAGCAGTGGAACAATATAGATACAAAAAATTTAAATTTTTTATTTTCTGTTTTTATAATATGAAAATAAAAAAAAATAATAAAAGTAGCTACACCTTCGGGAAAGAGGCGTAATAATATGATGTGTGCATGTATGTTAAATGTGATGTTGTTACATAGGTACTTATAGTGCTTCATTCATTTAAAATTAAATTAATTACTATAAAGTATCAAAATTGATCCGTTATGCCATGAGGGCTACCAGTTCATCAATACACATTACACATGCGATAGTGGCACTGCTATTAATTTAATTTTCTACTATATTTTACCAAGCTGTATGTACCAAGCTGTAGGTACGTATAACCCTAACAACCACAGGAGAGAATTGCATACTATGACACCATGTTTTGCCGTTAGCGTTCCAGATAAGTAGGTACTTACCTACTTACCTTCTCCTCTTGTGTAACCCAGGCTAATGGTTTGTACAAGTGCTATATTTGCTGATAGGTAAGTATATAATATTAACATTAAATATAATAATATTAAATTACACACGCTCGGGTGTAGGCATAGGTAATAATATAATACACCAAAAAACTAATCAGTAGGAAGGTACATTCATGTTTTCACCCAAGTTTCATGTTGGGTTATAGTGTAAATTTAAATTAGGTATTACCTACCTAATTGAAACTACTTATGTATACCTCCCTATCTTATATCTTTAAATAGCAATTCTTGTATATATATATATATATATATATCTATATATATATATATATATATCTATATATATATCGTCGGTCCAAATCAGTACTGGAACATTTCGAAAATCGTAGTTTGGAGAAAATCAGGTTTAAAGATTTTAGAAGTTTTCAAATGTAATTTTAACTATTATGAAATTAAGTATTTTTAATTACTTTTAGTTCATAATATGCAGATTTAACACGGTTTTATTGTGTGGTAGCTAAGGTTTAAGTATTATTTGCAGTTATTGAGTAATAGTTATATTTGTGAGATGTTCCAATAATGAACTAAAAATTTCTTGTATTAAATTAGAATAAAATGGAATATTTCCAAATGAGCTGGTAATCTAACTAACATTATTAAGTCGAAAGTTTGTGAGTGTGCGTGTGTGCATGTGTGTATGTTTGTTAGGTCGTCACGCTCAAAAAGCTGGACAGATTTGCATGAAATTTGGTGCGCAGTTAGGTTATCCCCAACTTAGGACATAAGCATCATCATCCCCGTTTTCCATCAGTGCGATTTAGACTGTGAAAATCTACCAATAATCATCATCATCATCATCATCATCACCCTGAAGACGTCCACTGCTGAACATAAGCCTCCCCCTTAGACCGCCACACTGAACGACAACTTGCCACTTGCATCCACCGGTTGCCTGCGACTCTTTAGATGTCATCGGCCCATCTAGTGGGAGGCCTTCCTACACTACGTCTTCCAGTCCGTGGTCGCCTTTCTAGAACCTTTCTTCCCCATCGGTTATCAGTTCTACGAGCGATGTGGCCTACCCTTGTCACTTCAGCTTGCAAACCTTGAGAGCTATGTCGTAAACTTTAGTTCTTTGACGAATATCCTCGTTCCGGATTTTATCGCGCAAAGAAGCTTCGAGCATACTAGCTCTTTCCCTTGCCCGCTGTGTGACTCTGAGCTTTTTCAAAACGCCAGCAGTTAAGGACCACGTCTCAGTTCCATAAGTCATTACTGGTAACACACACTGGTGGAAGACTCTTGTCTCCAGGCACTGTGAAATTATGGACGAGAAAATGTCACGTAACTTCCCGAACACTGGCATCCGAGTTAAATTCTTCGGGTGACCTCTTTGTTGAAGTTGGACCTGCCTAACTGGATAATCTGCCCAAGGTATCCGTTCCAGTCCAAGAGCTTTAAAACCTCCAATGCGTTCCTGAACAGTTTCGGAGAAATAACATCTCTCTCTCACGCCTTTCTGCAATAGAATAGGTTTCGTGCTCTCGTCCTGCAGTCGGATTGACACGGTGGGCGGTGTAATATACAAGCACTTCATTACTTCGATATACCTATATTCGATATGGCATCGCTGAAGAGGCTGCATTACTGCCCACTTGCCCAGTTCTCGATTGAATCGAAGGCTTTTTCATAGTTCACAAATATAATGGCCAATTACGTATACTCCAGAGTCTTCTATATAATCAGCCGGAGCGTGTGTATGTGGTCTATGGTGCCAAAACCTTTCCGGAAACAGGCTTGTTCGGGAGGCTGGAAGTAATCAAACCTGCGGTCGAGGCGGTTCGAAAGGACTCTCGAGAACAGCTTATACCTACAAATTACTCGGGATTAAGTTGGGTTTATAATTCTTCAATAAGATAGTTACACCTTTTTTGAAGAAGAGCACCACCACACTCCTGTTCCATGCTTCTGGCGTGATACCCTCGAGAATTCAATAACTTCTGGAGGACTAAATGTATCGTTTATGAATCCACCCGCTCCGCAATTCCGCACGCAGATAGTTTATCCCGGAACTTAGGACATAGGCTATAAGTTATCATCATCATCAGCATCATCATCAACACTGTTTTCCATCAGTGCGACAAAACTGTAAAAACTGCCCAATTTTCATGAAATTTGGTATGCAGGTAGCTTACACCTCAATTTCACATAGATTACAAGTCATCATTATCATCATCACCGTTTTTCATAAGTGTGATAGTTAATTTATAGCAAAATCAAGCTGCATCAAACTAATTCACGCGGCGTCCAGAGCACCAACGGAGTAAAACGCACAAAAACAATATTCAACTTCTAATTAATTCAAAGTCATATTGGAACATTTCAAAAAATACTGTTAATGAACTCGTGATAGACTATGGATATCGAAGTTTGAGTGGGACATTTCGAAATAAGCTAATAATGAACACGAAAATAATAGTATTATTGTAAATAGTTATATCGGAATAAATGGTTTCCTGACAACTAGAACTAAAGTTTGAGTTGTACCGTTAGTGATTTAGAAAGATTTTACGATTCCCTACCGTTTCTCATACTTATCTCAAAACACGTAATTTCGGATTTGTTCCGGTAATGAATCCGACCGACGATATATATATATTATATATAATTGGAATCTCGGAATCGGCTCCAACGATTTTCATGAAATTCAGTATATAGGGGGTTTCGGGGACGATAATTCGATCTAGCTAGGAATCATTTGTTTTTTTCCGTGTTTTTTTTATGATTTTTTCTTTAAATAACCAGTTCATATTTTTTTATTATTCTATCGGTAAGGTCGAAAAATATTATTAATATTTCATCATTTTATTAGTAATTCGTACATAAATATAAAATCCTAAAAACACAATTTATAAAAAAAAAAAAGTAGGTACCGAGCAAAGCTCGGTCATCCAGATATTATATTATTAAACGAGCTGTTTACACTGGCTGACTGCACTAACAGTGCGGGTCCAACGCAAAAAAGCGTAAGTAGTTCTTGGATTCCATATCCCTGGTTCCATACTTAAATTATGGTCACCGCTTAAGAAAATTTGTATGAGAAAGTAAAAAATTGTGTGTTTTGTCCAATATAGGATACGTAGCGTGATTAAATTATATATGAATATTAAGGTACGCATATCTACAATTTTTTGGGATATTCATCGTTCGATTTCGTTTTGTTGTCACGTAGTTATAGCGAAATATTATTTCCGGACCGTAAGGATTGAGGAGCCACATAAAATTAGTCGCAGCAAAAAAACCACTTGGTTTTATTACTTCATTCTCTGGCTACAATTTCAGCCAACTATCTACAAATTTTCCATTAAGTTTATTTTGTAAATTGACTAGTTATATCATTGAAAAATAAAAAAATTAAAATCGATTTTTTATAGATTTTGGCGCCACTTTGAATGTTATATATCTTTTTAAATTGAAGCCGTTCAAGCCCCAGAGTTTGATGGCAACCAATATACAGCACGTCCGTAAAGATATTGCGTTTTTAGAAATATTCATCCATAACTTAACCAGTTCTATTCACTTGAAAAATGGCACCTCAATCCTGATTTGCTGAATTGAGGTGCCACCTTTACAGTAACAGAACTTTTTATGCATAAAATTTACTAAAATCTGCTTTAGGGTACAAATTTTATTGACACACCTACATTTAAACTGCGTGATATTCCATTTAAAATTTGTATTTTTTCAAAAGTGGCTCCTCAATCCTTACGGACATGGTATGGCCCGCACCGTGGACCAACCATGATTTTTAAATTTGAACTAACCAACAAAATATAGGTCTGTTAGCATAACATACCTGACCCTTGCTTCATGGATCTAGTATCGGCGCTTGCGCAAGTTTCAATACCTAGGCCAAGTCTGTCTGTCAGTATGCCAGTATACAAATAGATCAATGTCAGATCGAATATCAATCGATCTGATGTATTTATGTACTGACTAACCGCGCCCCGCGGTCTCACCTGTATATATAACTAACTGACCCGACAGACGTTGTCCTGTCATTGTCTCTATGAGTCAAAATGAGTGACAGCTGTCAACTGTACAACCCGACTTTATCAGATATATTTTTCCCAGTTTCAAATTTTTAAACGGGATAAATAGTATCCTATTCTTCTCCTGGTTCTCAGCTACCTTCCTACCAATTTTCAGCCAAATCGGTTCAGCCGTTCTTGAGTTATAAAAAGTGTAACTAACACGACTTTCTTTTATTAATATAGAATGCTATTTTTCTGTAGCATCTCTGCATCTCCATAGGGAAAACTGTCATAGGTTGTCTTTTGATTTCAATCAAGATCCTCGCTTATGATTTGAAGAGTAGGCATTAAATATGTGTAATTATTTGTTCTTTTCGAAAAGTCATCGGTTCATTATTATCACTGTAAAAACGATGGTATTTGTATTGCGTCCGCTAACATACCATTAGTACCATTACACGGCTTTTACTAAAAGAATGGGGCATGCTTGCGTCTCTGAAGTCCCATTCTGCGCAGAAATTATCTAAATTATTTTATATATCGGCTATTTTGATGACATTACATCAGCTCACTACTATTCCCCGTTTCTTTACCTCAGCTAAGCACGGATACCTCACTTTCGTGAAGAGGATTGGGCCTCGCTCCACAAGCCAGGTTAGGTTAGATGATCACTTCAATAAATCGTTAAGGGAAGATTCGCCCGAAAAAACAGACCTCAAATAACAGTCAGTGTGCCTAGTGCGAGTTTTGACAATTTATTTACGCGCTCGGTCCGTTTGGCGTAAACTTGAAATTGTATGGAATAATAGCAGCGCCTATCTAGTGACTGATTCACTGACGCTAGATGGCGCTGCTCTTATTCCATACAATTTCCAGTTTACGCCAAACGGACCGAGCGCGTAAATAAATTGACAAAACTCGCACTAGGCACACAGTTCAATTCTGCAGCCCGGTTTGTGACCCCCTAGATAACTTTGACCAACAGACAAGTCTATCGTTGTCTCTATCTGGCACTAAATAAAATGACAAAGACAGCAATAGACTTATCGGTTAGTCAAAGTTAACTAGGGAATCAAACTGGTAATTCGTCTGTGTTCGTTGGGCCAGTTGTCCCGCTGCTTATGATGAAAACTCACTTTGTCGATGGTAAGTGGTATTCCATAGTCCGCTCCCCCGATTAGTTGGAACCCCCACGGCTCCTCGCTCTCCCTCGTGAGGTGGACGTCTAACTCCATCTAGCGGAGGAAAAGGGAACTATTTCACGACGATGTTGCCAAAAGCGCAACACCTAAGTTGTTTGGTCAAGCAATTAGTTTAGTAAACTTTACAAATAACGAAATTTAGTGAGAGGAAAGTATATAAATAAGGTATATAAATAAGGCATTAAAATATTGTAAACAATCGCCACAGGGGGAATACACGAACAAAACAAGCCACCTAGGGCCACATAGATACAAAAGAAGAAAATTTAACAACGCGCCATCTAGCGGGGAATATGTAAAAGCTTTCGCCAATACTTTATTTACAACAATACTGCTATTTTTTAATTTTTGTGCACGATTTAGTCGACGGTGGCAAATATGCTAAGCTTTCAACACGACTATATTTTCCGTATAGCATAAAATGATGGCCAAATTATCTACAATTTTAATACGTTTTTTACTTACCAGTTACACTCCTGGATAGTCCACACAAGAACAGAGTTAAGATCGAACTGCGATATATTTTGGCAGCACTACGGTGCCCTGAATTTCAGCTGGATTCTAGTTCAGGACCCAGTTGGATAGTAGAAGATACCTACTTACTCACTAGGTCAATGGTGTGCAATTTCTTTTTAAGAATGCGTAGGTAATATCTATGTACTACGAGGTAGGTAGGTATACCTATCTACTATGCTAGAAACATTCAGGATTGCGCTTCGTAAGCGCTTATGTCAATCTAAAATAGTTTTATTTCCTTTCACCATGTGCATTACTATTGAACAAAACATAATATACCTAGTGATTGTTATCTTACTAATATTATAAAGCCGAAAGTTTGTGAGTGTGTGTGTGTGTATGTTTGTTAGCTCTTCACGCTCAAACGGCTGGACCGTTTTCGATTAAATTTGGTATAGGGGTAGACTGGACCTATGAGACGGACATAGGCTATATTTTGTCTCAAAAAATAATCTCTAAGGGGGTGAAATAGGGGTTGAAAGTTTGTATGAGTAATTTACAATGCTTCAAGCTAGGAATCTGAAAATGTATATTTAGGCTTTTGGTAAGAAATAAAGAAATACGGGTTTCAGCTTTTTTGCAAAATCATCCCTAAAGGGGGCAAGGCAAGGGGTTGAAATGATGAGGTATTCTTTAGATGCACCCCCTACGGACCACAATAAACGGCTGAACGGATCGTCATGCAATTTGGCAAGGGGATAGATAATAATGGATACACGATAAAGAAAGAGATAGAGGGAGAGAGAGAGATAGAGTGAGAGAAAAAGAGATAGAGGGAGAAGTATGTAGATTGAGATGAAGGGAGAGGGAAGGAGATAAAGGGAGAGTTAGAGAGTGAGGCGGAGAGATAGAGTAAGTGGGAAATATATAGATTCTAGGAAGAGAGAGAGAGAGCGAGAGAGGGAGAGAGATAGAGAGAGTGAGCGAGAGAGGGAGATAGATAGATTGAGAGGGTACATTTATAGAAATAGAGGGAGAGCGATCGAAAGAGGGAGAGGGAGAGAGAAAAGGAAGAGGAAAGGAGATAAAGGGAGAGAGAGAGCGTGAGAGGGCGATATAGAGGGAGTGGAAAATATGTAGAAATAAAGGAAGAGAGACCTAGGAAGAGAGAGAGTGAGAGAGGGAAAGAGATAGATTGTGAGGGAAGTATATAGAAATAGAGGGAGAGAAATCCAAAGAGGAAAAGGGAGAAAAATAGAGATTGAGTAGAAAGGGTTATATTATGTAGAGATAGAAGGAGAAGGAAAGATATAGAGATAGAAGGAGAGGGAAAGCGATAGAGATGGCATATATCATAGATAAGATTATACCATAAATGTTATTATGTGACTCACAAACATACATACGCACACACTAACTCACATTGTTGTAGTAAGATTAGGTACGTTTAACTTTGTCCCTCGATCTCGGTTTAATCTGAGAATTTTAATAATTATGTGGCTTTCATACTGTTTCATTTTCGGTACGTTATGACTTAGCGACCGATATCGGAAGCTAACTAATGTACAGACAGTCGCCCCAGTACCCGGATGCTAACTATGATGACACAATAATAATAATTATGCACAAACCTTTCAAATAGCTACCTATAGGTGTTGTAGGTAAATGTAACGCGGGTGAAACCGCGGGGCGCCGCTAGTAACTATATAATATACTAGAAGCACCTCACGGTTTCACCCGCGTTAACTACTATCCCGCGGGAACCATTAATTTTTACGGGATAAAAGGTACCCTATGTTACTCGTGGATAATGTAGCTTTCGAATGGTGAAAGATTTTTTTAAAACGGTCCAGTAGTTTTTGAGCCTATTCATTACAAGCAAACAAACAAAGTTTTCTTCTTTACCTATAATATTAGTGTAGATAAAAAAACCGGCCAAGTGCAAGTCGGACTCGCACACGAAGAGTTCCGTATATAAAAATTGGGGAAAAATCATGTTTGCTGTTATGGGAGCCCCGTTAAATGTTTATTTTATTGTTTTTTTTTGTATTATTGTTATAGCGGCAACAGAAATACATCATCTGTAAAAATTTCATACAGTCAGTTAATGTTATACAGCCTGGTGACAAACAGACGCACGGACAGCGAAGTCTTAGTAATAGCAATTTAAATGGCTCCCTGTCGCTACCAATGTCATGTGTATGTATGTTTAGAAAGCTGTTGTTCTTCCAAATGATTAAATAAAAATAATAATAAAAAATAAATACCTAAATAAAATTAAATTAAATAGGGTTTTTTATCCTTTGGGTACGGAACCCTAAAAAAATATTGCTATCATCGATATACAATATTACGTACTACTTTACTAGTTTATTATTCTGTGGTACTACCTAACTAAGTATACCTACTAGTAAGTATAATCATATTGCTCTGTCGCAATAATCTAGGCATGAAAATGCTCCAATAAGTTCGTATGAAAAAGAGGCGACTAAAACCAACTAGATTATAAATTCAAAAACCAGTTGGTCCCTTTCAAACTAAAACAATAAGTAACGACACAAAAAATCATAACTTTTCAATTTAATTTAGCGTAATGCGTTTTGCAATATGTCTACTGCTTTTCCCGTTAATCTATGTCCAATGCAAGAACAGCGTGAAGAAATTGACGGAGTCTATGGGCCAAGAGATAATAGAAATGGGAGCTATTAAAGGTATCTTCAATGAAGTTATCCGCATAGAAATTCTCAGATAGTCGGCCCCGCCTCGCTTATCCTAAGTTACTTGCAGATTTACATCGCTCCGTGCTTCCGAGGGCACGGTAAGCTGTCGGTCCTGGTTGTTATCGATTGATCAGTCGTTAAGCCACGTCAGACTCTTGGGCCTGACAAATTCTGACACTAACTCACTCTGACACAACCTCATACGACAAATAAACAAATGTACATACAGCAATGGTCAACCGGCAACGACGACCGAAACCTGGGCGTAGCATAATAACTTAATTTCTTAATTAAGTTAATTCGTGCCTTTTGCAGAACTGCCTCCAGGGCTGGACGAGGAGCCCTCAGCGGAGTTCGATGATGATGAGAACAGTACCAGCACGACCCTGCAGCCGCTCACCAAGCGGGACTCCAAGAGAACTAACGTGGTACGTCACTAGGGCTAATTTAGTTTGGCTTAGAGGTGAGAGTAGCTTCTTTGTCCCATGCTGCCCTGGTACTTCTGGCATACATCTATCTATATCTTATATCTTATCTATATTAATAAAATTAAGTCGTGTTAGTTACACTTTTAATAGGTAACTCAAGAATGGCTGAACCGCTTTGGCTGAAAATTGGTAGGAAGGTAGCTGAGAACCAGGAGAAGGAAGGATATAGGATACTATTTATCCCGTTACCACGGGAAAATTTTTGAAACTGGGAAAAATATATCTGTTAAAATCGGGTTGTACTACAGTTGACAGCTGTCACTCAGTTTAACAGTAACAGCTGGGGCAGGGAGAGAGACAGAGGGAGAGGAAGAGTGCGAGGGAAAGAGATAGATATCGGGTCAGCTAGTTTATACTATACAAAACTGTCATACTGGATGGCTCAAGAGGTGAGAGAGACCGTTATGTGTCCTATGCTACCCTGGTACTTCTGGTGTTCATTTAGAGGGTATCACTAAAACACAGTCATACTAGACGGCACAAGCGTGAGGCCTCTTCGAGGGGGGGTTACCGCCCTTTCCAAAAAAGGGTTTCTATAATTTCAGCAAACGTTTCAATACTGGTTGGTGGGTATTATGTCAAAGTCAAAGTCAAAGCATTTATTGTAAATAGGCAATTAAATCGCACTTTTACAAGTCAAACAGCTAATTCTCGTTAACAAAGAGAATCATAAAAACATAATGTATGATACATTCAATTAAACAGTATATGGGCATACTTATATACTTGCCTACTTAAACCAGTGCCTTTCTAGGCTGACCATGCATGTTCCGTCTTACCACAAAAGATTTAAACAAGAGTTGAACAGATGAGTCTAAATATTTTCTCCACAAATCGACGTCTAACTCTCACTTTTTCTAACCCAATAAAAAATACACAAGTAAAATAGTAATGCCAGGATTGAGTAAGAAAACGCGAGAGATAGACCTCGTTGTGGAATGAAATTTTAGAAACAATTGTTTAAGCTTTTGTGGTAAGACGGGTTATGTTTACCACTTCACAAGTGAGACAGTAGTCCACTGCTAACCTACAAAGTGCTTATAAAAATACGATTTTCAGACCCCATTAACAACGCAATCGAAAGCCGAAGCGACCAAGGATGAAGTGCTGAACTCTGAAGAGGAGGAAACCAGGATTGAGAAGGAACTAGCTGATATATACAAGGATACTGGTAAAGTTATCACCAGCTCATGTTCAAATTAATTAAGCTGACCCGACAGATGTTGTCTCGCAAGGCGTTCCATACAAAATGTACGTAAGTGAAAATGTTTTTTTTTTACTTTTCACTTCGCTACTATTTGGGGCGAATACAAATCCAACCAATCAAAGATCATAAAAATCTTTCCAGTCTTTCTGAAGTAATAATAGTTATTAATGATGTAATAACTAGGTACCTACCCCTAACACGATGGAAAAAGGTCATAAATTATGTTTTAAATTGTATTTAACAGATTACAAATCTGAGCCAACCAAAGATGTTTCGAAGAGACCACTTGCCGCGGAAAAGGAAATAGAAAAGCCTATTGCTCGTGCCAGAACTAAGTAAGATATATAATATATAATAATGTATATACCTACCTAACATTATAGTTTTATACTTAATTGTTGCTAAGTTTGGAAGCGACCTTCAAGCCTTAATCACCGCGTTTCTTTTTTTATTAACACATTTCTTTATATGATTTGGAAATGTTTTGTTTACTTCATTGCCCTTTTTTTAATTCTACTTAGTTAATATATACCTAACATTAAGAAAATACTTTAATTTTTGCTAAGTTTAGAAGCGAAGGAACGATATTCCGGAGATTCCAGATGCCCTTTTTGAAATTCTATAACAATTTCTGCAAAATATAAAAAAGAAATACTTACTTCATTATTCGGGATTGTAACATAGAGGCTATACTAAGTACTAGTTATTCCAAAATCTAAAACAAAAAAACAGGTATTTAAGGTAAGTTATTATATGAGACGTCCGTACGTTCGCCCCCAGTTTCAAGTTCCAGCCGGACGTGAACGACCGCGCGGACGTGGAGCGGTTCCGGACGTCCGTCGACGAGATCAGCTGCGAGAAACGCGTGACACAGCGACTGAACGAGGTACGGTCCAAAGGTTGCCATTGTACTTACTACTTATTAAGGTTGTTCTTTCTGTGTTCTATACATTTCAAAAAAAGCCTATTTGTACCTTGTTCAAATAGGCTTTTTTTAATTATATTTTGACCTTTAGAATAACATCTAACTACCTAACTATATTAGTTAGAAAGCATCGTTTGAACAAAAGTTAGCGGTTGATCAAAAATCGTCGCTTGATCAAAAGTTAGCGGTTGATCAAAAATCGTCGCTTGATCAAAAGTCAGCGGTTGATCAAAAATCAATCGGGTGATTTTTTATTTTCATTCATTGATTTTTGATCGTTGCTTTATGCCTAGGTGGTAAATCTCCAAGCTGAGGATGTTGAAGCAAGACAAGAACCAGCTTCTAAGGAAGATGTGGTCTGTATTCATTGAAAGTAGACTTTGATCAGACAATAAATAAACGACTCTTAACCAACTCTATATACCTATTCTATCTATCTACGAGTATGTATTCTCTTGGCTGTTTGTAAGGTTTACATTTTGAGTTATACCTATTATTATAATGCGCCCGTTGACATTTTGGAACAGCTGTTTGAGTTTAATAATTTCTAGATGTATAATCGCAAGATATGTGACGTCACACTAGGGAGGGGGGCTCACAAGTGTGACCAACTGTGACGAGGACGGGGGAAGGGTCAATAAATCACGAAATTAGTGTGACTTAGGTTTATGGATGACCCCCTATCAGTGGGTGGGTTGTTTGTAGTTTTAGTTTTTAGTGTTTTTTGCAATTCCTGAAGAAACCTGTCTTAGATAAATCTTGTGGTTGTCTGTCTGTAACACTTACTGTTGTCTCTTCTGTTTACAGGAAATCAGCGGTGCGGCGCTTCGACTCCCGATGAACACCATCGCAATCGGTGTAGCATTTTTGACGACCTATGCCTGCCTGTAATGGAATTTGTTTTCTAAAATGCAAAATTCTAGTGATTTCAATAAAATAAAATTGATTAATTATGTGCCTACCTAATTTGTGTTTTGTTACTTTTTAGCCGACTTCAAACAGAGGGTTACATATTCAACGATTATTTTCGACTAATTAATCTATACTTCAATACTTACATTAAAAAGGCGAAATTGAGTATTTGTGTTTGTACATTTTCACGGCTAAACCAATTTGGATAAAAGTAACAACATAGTTTAAACCCTGTGGAATATACTGTGGAACCCTGTCTTACTCTGTGGATATTAAAAAGCTACTAAGTAGTTAATCCGTCTATTTAGTGCGGTGATAGCCTAGTGGGCGAACGTCCGCCTGCCAAAACGGAGGTGGCTATTTCAAATCCCAGTGCGGGCACGTACCAATGTGTTTCTTGTTAAACATAATTATTATGTACATTGTACGTAGGTACCTAATTATCACTCGCTTTTCGGTGAAGGAAAACATCGTAAGCAAACCAACATGCCCGAGAATTATTTCGGAGGCATTTATTCCACCAATCCGAACTAGGTCCCCGTGGGGGACTATGGCCTAACCCTCCTCACGAAAGTGAGGGGAGGCCTTTGCCCAGCAGTGGGACAGTTACACGCTTAATTATTATAATTATTATAATACTTACGTCTATTTATACACTATGATTAGTAATATAAAAAAGGCTTATGTGAAAATCGATAGATAATGTGATTCAAGATTCGGCGAGATAAGAGGAGATAAGGAGTATACCAGGGCCGGATCCAGGATTTCATTTTGGGGAGGGGGGCTATTTTGACAAGGTTCTAAGGTTCCATGGCCCCTTGCCCCGAGGTTTGTAAAGATGTTTTTCTTGAGCGGAAGCTGAGAGGGAGGGATTCTTCACTTCAACCTTCGGTCAATAATGTATTAATAGAACGGCCAGTGAAACTTGTGGCCTTACAGTCAACACGTCAACAATTAAAATATTACCACCAAAATAAAAGTAAGTAGGTATAAGTGACAGTTTAATTTCTCAATGAGTCTAATTAGCAAGCTGCGGTGTCGGCTGGACACTGTCCGGTTGGTGAAACTCACGTACCTATAGATATATTATCATGCTATTTCGTCATCTGGGTATGCTAAGATTTGCGTGTATGTGTCTAGATCTTCTTAAAATAAATTACTACACCATAATACCTACATATTATCATGGTTTCAGTAAATGAACACGAGTTGGAATTTTAGACCATTTCATTACAAGATACAGTACCTACACAGTTCAGTGTTTTGTTTTGTACTATTATATAGGTTAGGTACCGAATTTGCAATACGTCCTTTAACAACGCTTTTATGGGACAGAAATAAAACGGCCTGTATCTTAGATAAGTGAGATAAGGTTATGATACTGACTCATGATTACTCACGCTATGATAATCTACATTGTTTGCTGCAGTTGTTGTGTTAAAGTGCTAGAATCATGACGCACGAGGCTTTTTCTGCGGCGGGAGGAAATCCTGGCATAGAGATATGGACTATCGAGGTAAATACTATAGTATTTTCAACTATCCACACTATCTCAAATGCCAACATACCTACTAATATTAAAAAAATCAATAGAAAATTCGTAAGTTTATTTGTTTACCGATCTCGATCAAATTTGCTATTAATAGAGATAGTAGATTGGACCTTAAAGACGGGCATAGGGTACTTTAACGTCCGCGCGGACAAAGTAGTGGGAAAGAGCTAACAATAATTTAAAAATCCTACTAATATTATAAACGCGAAAGTTTCTAAGTATGTATGGATGGATGGATGTTTGTTACTCTTTCACGTAAAAACTATTGAATGGATTTTGATGAATCTTCACAATAATATACTTGTACATATCAGAATAACACATAGGCTACAATTCATTAAGATTTTTTTCAACATGTCCCTTATCTTTAGTGTTTTTTCATTTGTAATGTGTTTGTGTGTTGAAAAAATAAAATAATTTGTTTGTTTGTTTGTTTGTAATATTATATTATTCAAATGCGGGTGAAACCGCGGGGCGCAGCTAGTGATTATTATATGCTTTATGTGTACCTATTCAGAGCATGTTATCCACCAACCCAGACCGGGCCCTCGTGGTGGATTATAGCCTATACCTCCTCACGAAAGTGTGTGGGGGGGGACACCCGTGCCTAGCATAGGACGATGACATTGTGATGAGAAAAACCTTTTTAATGTAATATTTACTTTCACAGAAATTCGAGCCGGTTGCAATCGACTCTAAAATATATGGGAAGTTTTATAATGGAGACTCATACATCGTGTTAAAAGTAAGTTATAGGTATATTTATTTCAATATTAATTACAGTTAGGTTAGGCTAGTTATCTATGGTTAAATAAAGAAAGATTTAGGTACCTATAAAAGAAAAAACTGATGAAATTGATGGGCCACAAAGCTTGCACCAAAAAACGTGTCGTATCGTGTTCTTCATCTTTCATACCCGATATTTTTTTCGGAGGCATGTATCCACCAATCTGAATCGAGTCCCCGTGCGCAAATCTTCCTCGGATGTGAGAGGATACCCATTCTCAGCGCAGTGGGCAGAACCCCTACCGTCTTACAAAAGATTACACCAGAGTTAAATAAAAGTTTCTAAAATTGCATTCGACAAAATCGACGTCTATCACTCGCGTTTTCTTACTCAATCCTGACATACCTATCTAATTATTTTACTTGTAATTTTTCAATGAGTTAGAAAAAGCGAGAATCAAACGTCGATTTGTGGAGAAACTATTTAGACTCATCAGTTCAACTCTGGTTTAAATCTTATGTGGTAAGAGGTCACAGCCTAAAATTACGCTAAATCTTGCACTAGGACTATCCTGTGTCGCAAAATCTAGTCCTGTGGAACAGCAAATAGGAAAAAAATAAACAATTTGACGTCGATTTGTGGAGAAGATTTAGACTCAGCAGTTCAACTCCAGTCTAAATCTTTAGTGGTAAGACTTAGGGTTCAAGATGAACTTTTGTCAGACCACAGGCGAGTCCAATTCGACCCTCAACTACGACGCTCACTTCTGGCTGGGCAGCAAGACCACCCAGGACAAGATGGGCTCAGCAGCCATATGGACCGTGACCCTGGACGACATGCTGGGAGGACGCGCGGTCCACCACAGGGAGGTGCAGGGCCACGAGAGCAGCTTGTTCCTGGGATACTTCAAGCCTGGTAACGGCCGAAATTAATATTGTATCTCCTATCCAAGATTGAAATCGATCTTGGATTGCTGCCTATCGTTCGATCGATTTCCAATCTGCGTGCCTTTATAAACTAATCCACGGATCGGTTATTGGCACGTTTGACCCTAAAAATGGATTGTGATATTAATCCCAGATAGCAAAATTTGGATTGGATTGATTATTAATTTCGGCCGTAAGTCACTGCACCCATCCGTAAAACAGCCTGTCCATTAGTCTATCTATAAAGTATGAAAAAAAATTGGGCAAGTGCGAGTCGGACCCGCGCACTAAGGGTTCCGTACCATTATCTACTCATAAAAACGTCAAAAAATCACGTGTGTTGAATGGGAGTTTCGTTCTGTTTTTTAGTATTTGTTGTTATAGCGGCAACAGAAATACATCGTCTGTGATAATTTCAACTGTCTAACTATCTCGGATCCTGAGATACAGCCTGGTGACAGACAGACAGACATGACGAATCCATAAGGGTTCCGTTTCCTGCCATTTGGCTACGGAACCCTAAAAAAGAAACACAGAACAAACATTTCTATCTTGTTTATTCTTCACCAATCTTGTCGGTTCTTCTCGCAGCCATCAGGTACATGGAAGGCGGGAACGAGTCTGGCTTCACCGAGGTGGAGACTAATGCGGGCGCAGAGAAGCGTCTTCTCAAGCTGTCAGGCTGTGAGAACATGAGGATTGAGGAGGTACGCTGTACGCTTAGAATATAATAGAGTAGTAGAGTGAAATGGAGTGAAGTGGAGTGAAGTGGAGTGGAGTGAAGTGATGTGGAGTGGAAACTCTTTCTTGTTAAATAATTGTGTAAGTAAACATCAGGCACAATAAGCTAGTCGTGGTTTTGGTGGTTGATGATTATGCCGAGGTTATATACTACCTACCTGGCTGTGTAGGTAGGTAGGTAACATCCCGCGGTTGGCAGCTGCAATAAACTCTGCTTATCACATTAATATAAAAAATAATTATTAAATAGTAATGTTCATAAAAAGTCCCGATTTTGTCCAATCTAATCCAAAAAGCAATCATATTTATCAAATAAGATTAAAACCAATAATTTTGGTGATTGCCTACGTACAAAGATTTGGGCAATTTCTCTGAATATTGATTTCACGGAATTTTATAAATGGAAAATTTTACCACTAAAGCGGTGGTAGCCTAATGCGCGAACATCCGCCTTCGAAAACGGAGGTGGCGAGTTCAAATCCCAGTGCGGGCACGTACCAATGTGTTTCTTGCTAAAAACATAATGTACGTAATTATCACTCGCTTTTCGGTGAAGGAAAACATCGTGAGGAAACCAACATGCCCGAGAATTATTTCGGAGGCATGTTATCCACCAACACGGACTAGGCCCCCGTGGTGGATTATGGCCTAACTCCTCACGAAAGTGAGGGGAGGCCCGTGCTCACCGGTGTGAGGATTTGATGTTGATGCCAGCACGGATGTGTACCCTCAGGTCGCAGCAGACTCCTCATCCCTGACCAAGGACCACTGCTTCATCCTCGAGGTGGAACATGACATATTCGTGCTGATGCCAGAGGGTGCCAAAGCAACGCAGCGGAGGAAGATCATCAGCGTCGCCAACTCGCTGAGGGACGATTACCATAACGGCAGGGCCACTATTGAAATTATTGGTGAGTTATCATCATGATTATAATAATCATAGTCGCCAAGTCGATGAGAAATGATTGCCATAATGTTTAATGCAGGACTAATATTCAAACTATTGGTGAGTTATCATAATTATTGTAATAATCATAGTCGCCAAGTCGATGAGAAATTATAGTCATAATACTTGACCACTATTGAAATTATTGGTGAGCTAATCATTATCGTTAGTGTAATAAGTAATCATAGTCACCTAATCGCTGAAATGATTTCCATAACATTGATCATCGTCGTTGTAAGTAATACTCTTGAACATCACTATCTATTAATAAGTATGGTTTTAATTGCACTAAAACAAGGAAGAGAAGTGAAATTATTAGTGTTGTCAACTCTTTGAGGGATGATTTCCATATTAATAGTGACTCATTTCATCACATTAAATCGATAATCTTTTACGTAAAGAGCATTTTCGTACCTTCATTCGCACTTACCTATATACCTATAATATTAAAATGTAATTTTGAATATTATTACAATCATGCTGCATTGGTTGTGATGTTATTCGTGACCAAGATTCCGATACGCGAAAGTTTACAAAGCACTATCATCATTATGATAACAAACGGGAAATTATCGCCTTTATTTATATCATTCATTATCAAAATAATCATAATTATATGAATGAATCATTCATTATCAAAATAATCATTATCATGATCACAATCATCGCCGTTGTTATCAACGTCATTATTCCAATAATCATCACTGACGTCGATGAATTCCGGTTGCAGACGAGTTCTCGTCTGACGATGACATTGCGTTGTTCTTCGACGCTCTCGGCTCCGGGTGCAAAGACGACTTGGCTAGCGATGATTCTACTGATGTAAGTGCCTACCTACTGATTATATACGATACTATAGAAGCGCCTCGCGGTTTCACCCGCGTTAACTACTATCCCGCGGGAACCGTTAATTTTTACGGGATACGAAGTAGCCTATGTCACCCGGGGATAGTGTAGCTTCCCAACAGTGAAAGAATTTAACAAATTGGTTCAGTACTTTCGGAACCTATTCAATGCAAGCAAAAATACAAACAATCAAATCTTTACTCTTTATAAGTAGGCGTAGAGAGATATTAAGGGGGGCATGAAGTGTTCGGATTATGTTAATCTAATTACTTTTCATTGTTTATTATTTGAAACTTACACACAGATTTAGTCGCGCCATCTAGTTCTAATCGGCCGAACTAACTACTACGCTGTACCACTATTTTGTTCTATCACGCACTTGAAATGGAATAAAACAATTCCTCAAAATACTTACCTGTTGACGTCAGTGGACCATGATGAGCAAAACTGCGCTAAGGAAAAATATAGAGGGCATGATATATTATTTTTAACCTTGCAAAAAAGGTTGGGAATCCCTGCCCTATTTATGATGTATACGCTTTCCCCCCAGAGCTATACTCGCGAGGACATGCAGGCCGTGTACCTCTACCGGGTGCTGTTGGGAGACGAGCTAGAGCTCATATCCCTCAGCAAACCCTACAAGCAGCGACAGCTCTCTTCAGACGTAAGTATTGATTTAAAATCTTTATAAAATAATACATTGCTTAATTGATTCTCCAGAATTGCTTTCACAATTATCTTTCAACATAAGATATAATTTACGCAGATGGAGGCCTTTATTTTGTCTGCTTACGTACAAAAATAACATCTCATATTTTAATCCAATCGTAAGAATGGCAAGACAATACAACAAATTGGCAAAAACTTATCACGAGCTTGACATTTTCTCCCCTAAATTTAGTATGTATTCCAATATCTTAAAGGATATCCTCTACCACACCCCTGGTGATTCGGATACACCAGCTACTGCAGCTGTTGTGTGTCTGAATTATCCAAATAGTTAGTGGCATCTGTTAGTTGGGTTATTTGTCTGCAATAGACATACCTAGGTTAGTATAACTAACTTATAGGTTGTTGCGGGTAAATAATTAAGTCCGCATTACTGTTCTTGCGGATCCTTTACTATTTTACTATTTGATTTCTTAACTTTTCTTTTCTAAGTATACTGCACTTTGTTTTTATTTTTATTATTATTAACTTCTTATAATTTAACTTTAGAAAATATGAGATGTAATGGTTAAAATAATACGCTTGTATGGATTTTACTGAATGTACATAGTTTGAGTTGTAACCCAGTTCTATATTTGAATTTATGTCTACCTAAACTTTAATGGTTGCAGTTTGTATTGTGCATCTAAATAAATAAATAAATAAATAAATATCTACATATTACATAAATATTATTATGATATTCAAAGTCATAGTCAAATCATTTATTGTAAATAGGCAATTAAATCGCACTTTTACAAGTCAAACAGCTAATTCTCGTTAACAAAGAGAATCATAAAAACATAAAGGTTGATACATCAAATTAATATTACGAGTATAGTCTTGCAGCTAGGCTACGATTAGTATGTAAGGAGTAATGCAAGATTACGAAATAAATCCTCAGTCTTCCTACAAAAGGTTACCCCATAGTCAAACAGATGTTTCTAAAATTTCGTTCCACAAAATCGATGTCTATCACTCGCGTTTTCTTACTCAATCCTGGCATTCCTAATTATTTTACTTGTGAATTACAAACAGTGAGGGTTAGGATTTTAGGATGGTAGATATAGCCTAGTAGGCAAACGTCCGCCTACCCCTATACGGAAATAAAGAAGTGATCTGACGAAAGTGGCATACCTAGATCTGACGGACGTGTACCTACCTACAAAATCCAAGCAGGGACTGGCTTATCTGGCTATTTCAAATCCATGTGACCACGGCTATCCTCTGAACATCACAATGATACTTGAAAATTAGTTTCTGGTGGAGTACCTACTTTTGAGAGCGTTATTTTTCAGAGTATTTGTGTTCAGTTGTAGAACGGTTTTTTTTTCTTGTTTGCAGGAGGTGTATGTGCTGGACACGCCGTGTTCGGGCGTTTACATTTGGCTCGGCGCAGGAGTCGATGTTGAAGTCAAGAAGAATTACCACGACCTCGCGGCTAAGTATTTCGATATGAAGGGGTATCCCGCTTGGGTGAGTTTGTTTACTAAGAGGTTCATGAATGACGTGATATTTTTTCAGCATGGTTAAGCCCAAACCTCCCCCTTTCTTCTTCTTCTTTTTCTTCTTATTCTTATGTATGGCTTTTGGTCTATATAATATATCCGGTAATCCATATCTTCTATTATGGTAGATGGTACCTAACTGCCATCTATGTAAGCAAAATGGAATTATTTGTCAACAAAATCATTTTCATTATTTTCTCCTTCTCTAGGTGAACGTGACCAGGGTGACAGAAGGTGCGGAGAGTTCCACCTTCAAGCAGTACTTCCACGACTGGGACACCAGCGCTGGGACCACCGCAAAGGCCCTAGTGTCTGAGATCGGTAAACGACTTATTATTTTTAGTTAATTTCGACCGACCGAATTTGAATTTAACAAATTAATGAAAGTGTACGTACGTACACAAAAGAAACTTTATTTTGTAGTATTGGCGGGAATCCGGTTTAGTATTTTTTTCACAAACATTTGTGTTTCATTGAGTGCTAATCAATCTGTAATATTGATGGGATATGAAACACGAGTGTGAGCAAATGAAATAAAGCAAAAACAAAATAAAAAAAAGAGCAAAAAAGTGTCATTTCGCATTTTTTTCCAACTCCCAGACAGTTTCAGCGTGCACCACTTTACTGAAACGTGAAGCTATGACTGTAAATTGACTTGACTACTTGACCACGAGGATTGCTATAATACCTACTATGAGTGTCCTTTTGCAAGACAATATTTGAAATACTTGGCACTGTCTAAAAAAGGTGACACCAGAATCTGACAGACGGAGGAGTCATGAGAATTACTGATTCGTCACCAATTTCAAAATTCTGACCAATACGGAAGAAAAGAACTGATCTGACGAAAGTGGAATCTGACGGATGTATACTAAATCAAATGCACAAACCGTGCGAAGCCACAAATTAAATGTGAAGCCATACATAACTTAAAAACTTATCTATATATTATATAAAAATCTAATGCTGTTCGTGTGTCTCGCTAAAACTCGAGAACGGCTGGACCGATTTGGCTGATTTTGATCTTGAATGATTTGTGGAAGTCCAGGGAAGATTTCAAAGGTGAATTTTATCACTATTCCACGCGGACGAAGTCGCGGGCACAGCTAGTTTAACCATAAAAACTTATGTTTTCCTCAGATGCTGGGTACTATTCAAGCGACGTGGACGAGTCTGCGGAAGCTGCTAAGCTGATTGGCAAGAGTGCGGCCGCCAGGGGCTACATGCCAGACCATGGCGACGGAACTCTCGTTGTCACCAGGTGAGTAAACTGTTTCTCGTTTGAGGTTTCCAGGGGGTAAATTCTACTAATTTATGAACGCTTTAATCGAATCACAATGGACTGACTTTGGAATACTTTGTGACATTTCAATGTGACGTTGATTTCTAACGTTCTTATTTGAGTAGCAGACAAATTTAAAAAAATAGCAGATTTCCATATTATGTCACAAACTATTCCGAAGTCACTCCACTGAGATTGAAGGTGGCTTAAAACGCACCTTCCGAAGCACGAAGCGATGGAAACGTGCAGTAACTTACGAAAAGCAGCACTCTCTATTCGGATGTGCTCGGCTTATAATGATATTTGTCATGATGTGGATATCTTCGGCGATCCAATTATTACAATCAAAAAACTCTTGATTCAAAATTTTCACTAAATAATTATTGTTCTTTCTTTTTTACTTATAATAATAATAATTCAGCCTGTAACTGTCCCACTGCTGGGCAAAGGCCTTCACTTTCGTGAGGAGGGTTAGGCGATAATCGACCACGGGGCCCGGTGCAGATCAGTGGATAGGGACATACATACATGCCTCCGAAATAGTTCTCGGGCATGTTGGTTTCCTCACGATGTTTTCCTTCACCGAAAAGCGAGTGATAATTACGTACATATGTTTAACAAGAAACACATTGGTACGTGCCCGCACTGGGATTTGAACTCCCGACTCTTCATTTCGAAGGCGGACGTTCGCCCACTTCAGTATTCAGCCAAAATCGACTTCTTCCATCTCCAGGGTAGCCGGGGAGCCGGAAGACATAACCGACTCCATTCTGTCGGGGCTGCCTGTTCTGTACCAGAGCGAAGTGTACGTGATCAAGTACCAATACACGGAGGATGGAGGAGGCGACGCGTACGTCGTATATCTATGGATCGTAAGTATTACGGGGACATTACACGGAACGAGGATATTCGCCAAGAAACTAAAGTTTACGACATAGCTCTCAGGGGTTGCAAGCTGAAGTGGTAATGGGCTGGTACATCGCTTGTAGAACTGACAACCGATGGGGAAGATAAGGTTCTAGAGTGGCGACCACGGGCTGGGAGACGCAGTTTAGGTATGCCTCCCACTAGATGCGCCGACGACATCAAAAGAGTCGCAGGCGTCCGGTGGATGCAAGTGGCAAATTGTCGTTCGGTGTGGCGGTCTAAGGGGGAAGCCTGTGTTCAGCAGTGGACGTCTTCAGGTGGATGATGTTTAATGTAATTTCATAAGCAATGTAATGTAAGCATAAGCTGATCTCGAGGTCTACTGTTCAGTTTAAGTTCCTTCTCATTTTCTTAATTCTTTCTTTTTTTACAAAATGATTTTGTAACTTTTAGATAGTTCAATAGAGTAGGTAGTTCAATATACCTAATAGGTGGTAGTTCTATATACTATGTATATAGAATCTGTGATATATGTTGTCTGTCTGTCCCTCTCTTGTATTATAGACATCTCCGAGTATTGCTGCATTTTCATTATTATAATCCTTCAGTATCCAGGAGCCTAGATGCATACTATTTTGGCGACGAGGATGGGATAGAATCTAGAATGGTTTGGAAATCAATCACATCATACTAGAATCTATATACTAAATCAAGTTCAATCGATTAGGAATAGTACCGTTAATAATATACCTACTTACCTACCTACTAATTTATTTAAATCTGACTGTATTCACGCTTCATGCAAGTCGATCATGTATAAGTATTCTATCCCCATTTGTTTGTAGGGAGCAGATGCTTCTCCAGCCGACAAGCTGTCTGCTTACGAGCTGGTCTCCTCGCTGGAAGAGGAACTTGACCCCAACGTGTCCGTGGTCAAAGTGCCGCAGGGGAAGGAAACTATGCACTTTTTGAACATTTTCAAAGGTAATTTAAATTTATTTATCTTAAGTAAAGTTGATACAAATACGAGTTATGTAGGTAGTTATTGCACTTCATTGTGATTGTTTTCTATTGAGCAAATTCAACATGTTTTCATTAGGTTAGTAGATAATATTATGCTTAGGAGAGAAACTGGTCCTGGCAATATTATAATGCAGAATCCTAATGATTTTTTGTTTACAAAGTACCCACCTAATGTAAAATTCAAATCTACATTATTCAATTTTACTCCCTCTATTTTTGAATTAAAGGGATCGCGAGTTTGTTTGACCTTTTGAACGAGATTATCTTTTGAGTATACACACACACGCGGTGCAAGACGGACGACGCATTACTGTTTCGCTTGTCTTTTGTTCGATTTTCTTCGATTTAACCGTTTTGTATGGAGTGTCCACACTGTCCACCCTGTGGTTTAAGCAAGAAGAAAAAAGAAGAAGAGAGAGTAAGGCCCATACTAATAAATCAAACTTAGCTCTGCGAGCTATCTTCAGTGTGCACTTGCTCTTTCGTTCTATTTAATATATACATCTTAAGTTGTAGATTAGGAACAGAAACTTACATGATATCTGGCAAATTTGTAAATGACACTCAACGGTTAAGTGCTATCCGATTATGTCACAATTGACACATACAAGACAGTATCTAGTAGCCAGTGCTACATCTCAATGTCCATTAATTATTAAATAGCAACGATTTCAAGATGCAGATTACATTTTGAGTGTGGATCAGCTGGTAGCGCTATTGAGGTTCATTTATCAAAGAGCGGTTATCTTATCCTACAATGTTCCATGCTCTCTAGGGAACCTGGCAATCGTGTTTGGCAGCAAGGACAACGAATACAAACGGGAGAATGCCAATGGAACCTATGACGATGACAGCATACGTCTGTTCAGGGTGAGTGTTCCTTATTGACTGATAGCGAGTGATCTGATAGACACGGAAGGTAGACGTCAGAAGTGACAGAACACAGTGACTCAAGAGACGGAAGGTAGACAAGGGAGATCAGTGACTCAAGAGACGGAAGGTAGACAAGGGAGATCAGTGACTCAAGAGACGGAAGGTAGACAAGGGAGAGGTCAGTGACTCAAGAGACGGAAGGTAGACAATAATTGACTTGACTGTATTTGACCACGAGGGTAGCTTTAATGCTATGACTTTAATTTCCTATTGTGAAATTAAAAAATACTGAAATATTCTAATAGGTACTTGATACTGGCTAAATGCACAACCCGTGCGAAGTCACAATTAAACAAAAACAAAAGGGAGGTCAGTGAATAAAGAAAATTGCAAAGATAGCCCAGTTGGTTCCGCCTTCGGATCACATACCGATAGGCGTGAGGTCGAAACCAGCTGACAATAAAACTGAGCTTGGGCATCCGGTGAAGGTTAAAAACCTTGGTGGTAGAACTAGCTACCAAGTAGAGCTAGTCAAGTCAAGTAAAAGTCAAAGCATTTATTGTAAATAGGCATTAAAATCGCACTTCTACAAGTCAAACGGCTAATAATTCTCGTCAACAATTTACTTGGTCTCATCTTCAGGTGGAAGGCACAGAAATAGGAGTGGACATGCGCGCAGTGCAGGTGCCGGAGAAGTCAGATGTTCTGGAAGACGACGATGTCTTCGTGCTGGAGACGCAGAGCGGGGTGTTCGTGAGACATGGCAAGGTAAGGACAGAGTTATGAGACAAGGTAAGGGAAGGACAGAATTATGAGACAAGGTAAGGGAAGGGCAGAATTATGAGACAAGGCAAGGGAAGGGAAGGACAAAGTTATGAGACAAGGTAAGGGAAGGACAGAGTTATGAGAAAAGGCAAGGTAAGGACTGATTTATGAGACAAGGTAAGGTAAGGACTGATTTATGAGACAAGGTAAGGGAAGGACAGAATTATGAGACAAGGCAAGGGAAGGGAAGGACAAAGTTATGAGACAAGGTAAGAGAAGGGCAAAATTATGAGACAAGGCAAGGGAAGGGAAGGACAAAGTTATGAGACAAGGTAAGAGAAGGGCAGAATTATGAGACAAGGCAAGGGAAGGGATGGACAAAGTTATGAGACAAGGTAAGGGAAGGGCATAATATTTATGAGACAAAGCAAGGTAAGGCCACCATTAAAATGTGTGCAAGTGGCAATTTCTCAGTTTTGACATCTTCACAGGCACACTTAGGTACCTTCTGTCATGGGCCGAGAAGTTTTTGTTACATAACTCAAAATCGGAACAATCGATATGAATACCAAGTATAAATAACGAGCCCACTTTTTATATCTCTTTTGTCCTCTTTCATCAGGAATCTAACGCAAAGGAGCAAGAAGCAGCCGTCAACTTCGTCAAGCTCATAGTCGGGGACGAGATGGAAATCACCACGGTGGACCAAGGGGACGAACCGGACGAGTTCTGGGACGCCCTAGGTGAGGAAGCTAGCAGTTTTTTTTAATACTTTATACCTAGACTAGCATTTAACTATCTCTTAAGTGACGATGTGTTCGAAGGGGGTGAACATGCTCAGCCTAGAAGAGGACTAGCTGTCAAGGACCTACCTAATCCTATATACCTATTTTGTTTTAGGTGGAGTTTCTGATGAGAAAGAAGATCCTTCGGCGTGGCGTCTCACCGTGAACCGCCGCGTGAACACGCCTAAGACGCTGACAGCTGTCACTGTCAAAGTGACAGGCAAGATTTTGTTCGAAGATCTGGATGAGGAATTTACGCAGCAGGTAGGAAGAGATCGTTAGCGATAAGGCCTCACATTGTTACATTACTTATAAAAATATAATATATATTTGTAACAAAGTTCTTATGACATTGCCCAGTATTGCTAACATCCTTATGACATTGCCCAGTATTGCTAACATCCTTATGACATTGTCCAGTATTGCTAACATCCTTATGACATTGTCCAGTATTGCTAACATCCTTATAACATTGTCCAGCATTTCTAACACTCCTATGACTTGGTCCAGGATCTCTCCGACGACGGCATGTATATCTTGGACACGGGTGAGGAGTTGTATCTGTGGCGCGGAAGGAACATCCCCGAGCGGGCCAAAGCAGCCAGGAATGAAGTCATCAAGGTATATCTGTGTGTCGATCTGGTTTTTAGGATTGCGTACCCAAAGGGTGAAACGGGACCCTATTACTAAGACTCCGCTGTCCGTCCGTCTGTCTATCTGTCTCTCCACCTGTCACCAGGATATATCTCATGATAGTTAAACACTTTAAATTTTCCCAGATGATGTATTTCTATTGTCCTATATAGCATTAAATTAAAAAAAACCTATCTAAGGGGCTTCATGAAAACTCAGGTGTTTGAAGTTTTATTGGCACATTAACATTCGAAGATGTTAGAAACTTCAAACATAAGTTGGAGAAAAAAATACAAAACTAACCGACGTCTCGTTTCATTGAAGAAGTTGAACTTCTAATCCATCACACTCATATGTAAGACTATCGGATGGCCGTGAGACGACCATATCAAACAGAGAACTAGCTCCTCTTCCACCACCAGACAGTGATCAATCTGAATCCGAAGATCACTTTGAAGATGCCGAGGGTGAATCAGAAATGCCAGCTAATAATGATGATGTTCATAATATTGATCATCAAGAAGCCACAGCAGCACCTCGACGCTCCTCAAGAGAGAGAAGAGCCCCAGTTCGTTTTCATGATTACGAACTCTGACGGATGGGTGAATGTGGTGTTGCAAACTCTTTGCTACTATTCAACCATGTTTTTCCTCGTTTTCTTATGTATCGATTGTCTTGTCTACCAGGAGTATATAGAAGACGACGGCTTGGACCGCACTGTTGACAGCGCGATCGTGGTGACGGTCAAGCAGGGCACCGAGCCCGCCGTGTTCCGGAAGCTGTTCCCGAGCTGGGACGCAGACATGTGGGACGTAAGTGTGACGTGTGGGGTGTAAGTGTGACGTATGGGTTGTAAGTGTGACGTGTGGGGTGTAAGTGTGACGTGTGGGGTGTAAGTGTGACATGTGGGATGTAATTGTGACGTGTGGGATGTAAGTGTAACGTGTGGGGTGTAAGTGTGACGTATGGGGTGTAAGTGTGATCTGTGGGGTGTAAGTGTGACATGTGGGACGTAAGTGTGACATGTGGGGTGTAAGTGTGACGTATGGGGTGTAAGTGTGACGTGTGGGGTGTAAGTGTGACGTGTGGGGTGTAAGTGTGACGTGTGGGATGTAAGTGTGGCGTGTGTAGCATGTGTAAGTGCAGCATGTAGGGCGTACAGATTATTGTTAGGCGTACTGTATGAAAAAAAGAGAGTAATGTTTTTAAAAGTCGCCATGGCCATTAAGACTAGAATAGACACACTCGTCAATAATTATTGTGCATCTCTTTTTCAGAATCAAGCCTCTTATGAAGATATGAAGACTGAAACAATAGCCGCAAACTCGAAGTGAAAAAAATGTATAATCAAATTTAAAAGTCATTGTAATACCTACCTACTACCTTTTTGGAACGCATTTTTGTTGTTATAAAATAAAAGATTTTGTGAAACTACAACGTATCTTTATATTATTTAGTTTTACGGCTACTAGCACGTTGGTACTGCGGCGGATTCACGGCGAAAGACGGAGCCAGGTGGAATAGAGTTGTAAGGAGTAGGTACAGAAGTTCAGTAGCAGCCTAGTTTATCCAAGTGGTTGGTTGCAATATTGTAAAAATATCGCTTGCAAAACCAATCGAGAATTTATTACAGGCTGCAATAAAAAAAGAACACAATATAAAAAATAATTTTATAACTTCGTAGGTTAGGTACCTACCTAATATTATATCCGGACCTATCGGCAAAATGATACCGCATAAGTTTAAATTCGTTGGTAAGTACATAAACAACGTACCTCTATAAATTATCTGCCTAAGCAATGACAAAAGAAAAACTTTTACTTTTCATCAAATAACCTACTAGCAGGTTTTAGAGTGGCGACCACGGACTGGGAGACGCAGCGCCAGTGTAGGCCTCCCACTAGATGGGCCGACGACATCAAAAGAGTCGCAGGCGACCGGTGGATGCAAGTGGCTTGTCGTTCGGTGTGGCGGTCAAAGGGGGAGGCCTGTGTTCAGCAGTGGACGTCTGCAGGCTGATGATGATGATGATGATGATGATGAATCTATTAGTTAAGAACGGGATAAGGATCAGAAACTGATTTATTGCTCATTTTAGACTAATGTATGATTACAGAACTTCATCAAACCGTCACAATAGAATAGAAAACTTTTTTTTGTAGGTACAAAAATAAACAATACAGAAAAAATACTTACAATAGGTAAACAAGAGTAGTACTAGGCGGTCTTGGTTTTAAAACCCTTCATCACAAAATAATTTCAGGTTTCCAACTACTAATGCTATGCTATACAGCGCAATCGTTCATGATGCTGACGGCTAACAGGGAAGATATAAAGAAGATAGCACGTTCATTCGTCTCCGACTCCCTCGCGGACAAGATAGCAGAGTTCGTCGTCAAAGCCACAGAAACAATGGCCAATCAGATGACAAACGCGTCAGACGAAAGTGAACACACCCAGGACATTTCCGATGACAACATCAGCTACAAGCTTAGAATGGCTCTAGACAAGGAGATGGAAAAGGAGAATAGAGAAGCAAGACAGAGACGCACGACAAGAGAGTCGAGAGAGAGTGGAAGAGACAAAGACACGTTCCTAGAGAGCACGAGAGTGCCATATAAATACAATGACAATGATGAAACTGCAAATGGATATCGGTACCATAAGAAAGATCGTAGAAACAAATACACGGAGGCTACAAAAAATACTTATGTCTTAGATTTCAAAAAGGACAATGCAATCAATTTACACAACGATAATTCGGTGGAAACCACGCAAATGTACGATTGGCATAAAGAGAAAAATAGAGAGAGGGAAAAGGAAACACAGGAGGGACAAGGAAACACAAGACAACAGGAGGGAGGAGGCACACACAAACAGAATCGCGATAGGTGGTCGAAGCAAGATGGCAAAATACATGGCAATAGAGATAAACGTCTACACAGAGATCTAAGCTCAAAAGAGAGTGAAGACTACGACAAAGTTAAATATAAAAAGAATAGAGAGAAAAAAAACCAACAACGCTTCAAAGAAGTGCACAGAGTAGACGAATTCCAATCTTCATCCAACGAAGCACCAAGTTCGCATAGCAAACGGAAACCTCGTGAAAGGGAACCATATCTTTTGGATCGTGAAGACTTGGACACTGAGAGAATTAAAGCCGAACCAGACAGTTTCAATGCTCTAAGAGCTGGTAACGAATTCTTAACAAGAGAGGAGAGTAAAGACTTTGATCTGTATGATAATCGAAATGATCCAAAAGCGTTTGTTGCAACCAGCGGGCCAGTGAAGCTGCCTAAAATGAGTAACGATAAACAAACGAGTAAGGTGTGGTGGGAAAGAGAGATCCCTGGCACTGAAAAAATTGCATGGTTTTAGTAATAAAATTTGTTAAAGGTATTTGTTTTATTTTGTATTAGAAGAGGCTTCGCTCGATATGCCACCTACTACGAGCGTTGCGAGGGAGACTATGAATCGAGTAGGTATAGATGAATTGTTTCCGCGTTCCTAGCTCTACTTTTCGCTTCAATTACGAGGAAATTAACAATTAAGTAAATAACTGTAAGAATATTGTACAAGTAGGTAAACACGTTCACTTTCAACCATCTTATACTCGTATTCTGAGTTATTACTTGACTGACACTAGCTAAGTGCACAAAACATGCGAAGCAAATTCATAAAAAATGTCTTGGTTGATTGTACTTTCATAATATTTTGCAAGTCAAATGGACTTGACAAGTTGACAATCTTGACATTTCGATTTTCGTCGAATCTATTTTATTTTGTGTTTTGATTTGGTTGGAGTTGTGTGTGTGAGTGAAGGCGAATTTTGTTGTACAAACTTTTGCATAACAATAAATTCGATTTCTCCAACTAAACATGACGAAAATCGCCGACAACGTGAACCCCAACGTTTACGAGAAGGGCTCGGAGCGCGCCGTCACCTCCGCCGAGCGCGACGAGGACGTCGCGGACGAGTTCGACGAGCGGGAGATATTCGACATGATACGCAACATCAACGACCCAGAGCATCCTCTGACGCTAGAAGAACTCCGGGTCATCGAGGAGAGGAATATAGTCCTTAATAACAAGGAGAATACTGTGCGAGTACACTTCACTCCGACGATACCGCACTGCAGCATGGCTACGCTTATAGGTTTGTTGCCACATTTTTAGTCTTAATATTAACCGGCAAAAAGTCTCTCCAGAGAAGTGTGTACTCCCATTCTGCCGCTCACTTCGCTTTCACTTTCGCAGTAGCAGGGGCATAAGAAGTATTGTAATGACTTGAAACTGGCACAATGTGCGCAAAGCACCATGGCCAAAGCAGAAAAAAATAAAGTAGTGACTTAATCGTATTTACATTCGTCCTGCTCACTACCCTGCTCACTGCTGAGTGTAAATTAGGTATAGCAGTGCTTTGGAAATACACCTTTCAGAGATAGCACTAATCGTCTATGACTGAGTTAATAAAATTGTCCATGGAAATTGTCAATACACATTATTTAGGTAGTGCGTTACCAAGATTGGTTTGCTTCTGCAGTAAAACAAAAAATTTGTTCATACGTCGACAAAAACAAAACATCAATGTACTATCCTACTTACTCCTTTGTCTATTTGTATACACTTGTCTCTTTTCTTCGCCAGGTCTTGAATTATGTGACATTTACTCAGATCAATCATCTGTTAGATGATTGATCTGAGTAAATGTCACTCACTTTTTATTTTTCTTTACAGGTCTCTCAATCCGAGTGCAACTTCTACGTGCATTACCGTCTCGTTTCAAAGTTACTGTTGAGGTATCCGAAGGGACCCATGTATCAGAACATGCAGTGAACAAGCAGCTAGCCGACAAGGAGAGGGTTGCCGCAGCCCTGGAGAATAATAACCTGGTGCAGATCATTAACCAGTGTGTTGCCGCTATGTGAGCTGTTGTGGTTGCAGGATGGCTTTTGGAATGTTGGAGCTAGATGGTGTTACTTTATTTTGGTGAAATTGTGGGGGTCTATCAAGCCAGTATAATTATTAACAGCACTCACTGCGCCTGCACTGGGCCCCAAGTCTGCTATTTGAATTGATTATGGATTATCAATGATTTCAGCCATTATGGTTACTTTTGACACTTCCGGTAGCCTGTTAACAATTGACATTTCAATTGCATTACCATTGTGATCATAGCAAAGTAATTGAAAAATCCGTAGTACGTCCGTAGTCTAATAGATAATTGCATTTCAATCTTGGCAAAAATCTCTAGTCCACTATTTTTTTGACAGCTTTTCCCATGGCTAATTGTCTATGGAATCACAATTGTGAAAACATTGCTTTTTATCAATTGTTCTAGTGCAAATTGTACGTAATTTAATTAAAATTACTATTTTATTTAATATATTCCAAAGAATTTCTTAATGTTAAATATGAGTGGCTTAGCGAGGTGGCTTAGCAAGCCAAATAGATTTTATTTCGCTGTTTTCGCGGACAAAAACACTTCACTTGGACCACAGATTACCTAAACTTGAGGAATTTGTGGCATTTGACATTGACATTTGGCCATTATTTGAAATAAGTCCATAGCTTTTTTTTTAATTTAAATAATACACATCGTAACTAGAAGTTAGATCTCTATGACTTTCATGGGAGTCGACAACTCCCACAATTTGAAAACGAGACAATTGTAATTCAATGAAGTTACGATTGATAATCTACCAGACTACCGACTTTAGCCAAAATTAACATTGCATATTGATTGCATTGTTTTTCAATCGCAAATTGTTGCCAAATAGCCGACTTGAGGCCCTGGTGTGTATGGACCATGTAACAATTAAACTTGTATTATGTCTGGCATTGGGTACTGAAAACTTAAATAAGGTAAAAAATTACAATAATGGTTTGTAAATAGTAACTGGCCAAAACAATGATTGTTAGTTAAAAGATTATAAATTGTGTTGTTGTGTACGAAAATAAATGATGTATGTTTTATTTTATATTCTGTTGTTTTAGTTACCAACCTGCACCGGTTTGTTATACATTTGCGAAGGATTCGTGTCGAATTTATTAAGTTAACTTTTCCCTAGAAGGCCACTTCGGCCTGATTTCAACCATGATGGGTAGCTTGCACCTCTTTTTGAATAAGGGCGGAAATCCTTTCGTATTATCCTCTGTGAGGAACTGTAACTGTGCGAAAGAATTTGAAGTTGAACTAATAATATTTCTGAACGCAATAAAAACTATCAATGTCACTGTCAAGTTTGAAGTTTGTAAAGTCAATTTCATTTTGACAACATTCACCGTCGGTCGTTTTCCGTTCGCAATCGTTCGTTTCGTTTGCGTTGCGATGGTTTTTCGATCAATAAAATTGTCTTTTCCGCAGTGTCCGCAGTGAATTTGTTTTAAAATATAAACTAGAAAAAGGGGATACAAATATCAATTACCAGCTCGACGGCCCTTACAAGTTTGCGCTACTAAAAACCAAACGTAAGTTCTTCCATTTTAAACCTACGAGTAGAAATTTCGTATCTGATTTTGCTGAATAGAAAGTTATCGTGGCTCCTCGTAACGATTTTCTTCACATATCGTCGGTCCAAAACATTACCGGAACATTTCGAAAATCGTGGTTTGGAGAAAATCAGGGTTAAAGATTTTAGAAGTTTTCAAATGTCATTTTAACTATTATGAAATTAAGTATGTTTAATTACTTTTATTTCATAATATGCAGATTTAACACGGTTTTATTGTTTGGTAGCTAAGGTTTAAGTGAAGGTTGTAGTTATTGAGTAATAGTTATATTTGTGAGATGTTCCAATAATGAAATAAAAATTTCTTGTATAAAATTAGAATAAAATGGAATATTTCCAAATGAGCTGGTAATCTAACTAATATTATTAAGTCGAAAGTTTGTGAGTGTGCGTGTGTGCATGTGTGTATGTTTGTTAGGTCGTCACGCTCAAAAGCTGGACAGATTTGCATGAAATTTGGTGCGCAGTTAGGTTATCCCCCAACTTAGGACATAGCCATCATCATCCCCGTTTTCCATCAGTGCGATTTAAACTGAAAATCTACCAATAATCATCATCATCATCATCATCACCCTGAAGACCTCTACTGATGAACATAAGCCTCCCCCTTAGACCGCCACACTGAACGACAACTTGCCACTTGCATCCACCGGTTGCCTGCGACTCTTTTGATGTCATCGGCCCATCTAGTGGGAGGCCTTCCTACACTACGTCTTCCAGTCCGTGGTCGCCTTTCTAGAACCTTTCTTCCCCATCGGTTATCAGTTCTACGAGAGATGTGGCCTGCCCTTGTCACTTCAGCTTGCAAACCTTGAGAGCTATGTCGTAAACTTTAGTTCTTTGGCGAATATCCTCGTTCCGGATTTTATCGCGCAAAGAAGCTTCGAGCATACACTAGCTCTTTCTCTTGCCCACTGTGTGACTATGAGCTTTTTCAAAACGCCAGCAGTTAAGGACCACGTCTCAGTTCCATAAGTCATTACTGGTAACACACACTGGTGGAAGACCCTTGTCTCCAGGCACTGTGAAATTTTGGACGAGTAAATGTCACGTAACTTCCCGAACACTGGCATCCGAGTTAGATTCTTCGGGAGACCTCTTTGTTGAAGTTGGATCTGCCTAACTGGATAATCTGCCCAAGGTATCCGTTCCAGTCCAAAAGCTTTAAAACCTCCAATGCGTTCCTGAACAGTTTCGGAGAAATAACATCTCGCTCACGCCTTTCTGCAATAGAATAAGTTTCGTTCTCTCGTCCTGCAGTCGGATTGACACGGTGGGTGGTGTAGTATACAAGCACTTCATTACTTCGATATACCTATAGTCGATATGGCATCGCTGAAGGGGCTGCATTACTGCCCAGGTCTCGATTGAATCTAAGGCTTTTTCATAGTTCACAAATATAATGGCCAATGATACTCCAGACCAGTCTTCTGTATAATCAGCCGGAGCGTGTGTATGTGGTCTATGGTGCCAAAACCTTTCCGGAAACAGGCTTGTTCGGGAGGCTGGAAGTCACCACACTCCTGTTCCATGCTTCTGGCGTGATACTCTCGAGAATTAAATAACTTCTGGAGGACTAAATGTATCGTTTATCCACCCGCCCCGCAATTCCGCACGCAGATAGTTTATCCCGGAACTTAGGACATAGGCTATAAGTTATCATCACCATCAGCATCATCATCAATACTGTTTTCCATCAGTGCGACAAAAACTGTAAAAGCTGCCTAATTTGCATGAAATTTGGTATGCAGGTAGCTTACACCTCAATTTCACATAGATTACAAGTCATCATTATTATCATCACCGTTTTTCATAAGTGTGATAGTTAATTTATGGCAAAATCAAGCTTTATCAAACTAATTCACGCGGCGTCCAGAGCGCCAACGGAGTAAAACGCACGAAAACAATATTCAACTTCTAATTAATTCAAAGTCATATTGGAACATTTCAAAAAATACTGTTAATGAACTCGTGATAGACTATGGATATCAAAGTTTGAGTGGGACATTTCGAAATAAGCTAATAATGAACACGAAAATAATAGTATTATTGTAATAGTTATATCGGATTAAATGGTTTCCTGACAACTAGAACTAAAGTTTGAGTTGTACCGTTAGTGATTTAGAAAGATTTTACGATTCCCTACCGTTTCTCATACTTATCTCAAAACACGTGATTTCGGATTTGTTCCGGTAATGAATCCGACCGACGATATTGTGTCTCATTTATAATATAAACTGTGATTCCTGTTACCATAAGGCTTATATGTATAAAAGTTTTTGAGATAGACACAAACCTTGCAAAGGGGCGTTACGTATAGGTACCTATTAAATTTTTTGTAAAGGCTGCCAAGTACTGGATTCTGATTTTGATATAATCATGACTGTTTTATAACAATAATGTAGGTACTGCAGCTAGCGGTGATATAAATTAATATTTTAGAATATTATCATAGAGGTAGACAAACTTGTACTACATGCAGAGACACTGACGGAATGGTATCCTGATAAGCTTTGCAACACCTCGCCACCGGGTTCGATCCTCGGCCCCTCACTAACAAATTACTCTCGTAAATTACATGCAGATTTCCAGCTGTCAGTGGTTCAGAGGGCATAATATTATCTCAATTATTGTTAATAATTGATACTAGTTGTTAAGCCATGTCGGATGCCCTGATATAATAATAATAATAATAATAATAATAGCCTTTTATTCAGACAGATGTGTTAGTTTGATTACATGCTTTTCTTTGATTTTAATTAGTTTTACAATTATTGAGGATAATGTAGGTTAATATGCCTCGACATCCCTGTCTGTTTGCCTCTTTCCGGCAAAGGCCTCCTCCAACTGCTTCCATTTTTCTCTATTATTTGCTGTTCTGGTCCATGCACTACCTGCTACAGCCTTTATATCATCGACCCATCGCCTGAAGGGTCTACCTCGTTTTCTTTTTCGGTCTCTCGTGAACCAGAACATGATTGATTTGGACCACTTGTCTCTGCCTCTGAGTGTATGACCTGCCCATTTCCATTTCAGTTCTTTGATTGTTACTGTGATATTTTTTGTCCTTGTATGCTTCTTAATAATTGTGTTTCTTATCCTATCTGATTGTCTTATGCCCATCATGCTCCTTTCCATAGCGTTTTGGCAAGTTTCCAATTTTCTAATGTGGGCTTTAGTGGTTGCCCAGGTTTGGCAACCGTATGTGAGTACAGGCAGTACACATGTATCAAACAGTTTCCGTTTAATGGTCATACACATTTCCTTGCTTTTCATAATCTCTTTTAAACTCCAATATTGCTTCCATGCACTTCCTATACGTCTATCAATCTCTTTTGAAGATAAGTCCGTGGGTGAGATTATCTGACCGAGGTAAACATATTCGTTCACATAGTCAATTGTGTTATTGTTAATGTAGAGAGGTTCTTGTTTCCCATTTGTCATGACTTTGGTTTTTTGCATGTTCATGATTAACCCCACGTTGCGGCTTGCATTATCTAGATCATTTAGCATTGTCTGTAACCCTTCCTTCGATTGTGACAGAATTATCAAATCGTCTGCGAATCTTAAGTGCGACAGGTTCTCTCCGTTAATTAATAATCCGCAATTCTGCCAGTCTAGTTGTCGAAAAACTTCCTCTAGAACTGCTGCAAAGAGTTTTGGTGACAAGGGGTCTCCCTGGCGTACGCCTCTTTCTATTTTTAATTCCTTCCCTTCCTTCTCTAGTTTTATTTTTGCCTTGCTGTTTTTGTAGATATTACCCAATAATCTGATGTATTTGTTTTCGACACCTTGGTTTTTGAGTGCTTCCCAGATCTTCCCATGTTCAAGTGAGTCAAAGGCCTTACTGTAGTCTACGAAGCAACAATAAAAAATTATATTGAATTCCTTGCCCTTTTCAAATAACTGCTTTACAACATGGATGTGATCTAAAGTTGAGTATCCCTGATATACTATCTCCTAATATCCCCAGAGACCGGCACCCCCTTGTTCGATAAGCAAGCGGCGTTTTGAACTTATAATAAAATTATAATTATATTTGTTAAAGAATATCAGTCTAATCATAGTAAAAATTCCTTTTCACTGAACAATTTCCTTCATTAATGGTCTATTTCCATACTCGACACCAGTAAAATTGTGGAAACCCTCCCACAAAAGCCACTTAAAAAGAGATGAAGTTATTAGATAACTGCTAAACTTTACCAAAATGTATAAACCACAGACAAAACATACTTAAGGTAGAGATTCTTATCAGAAAACTCAAAAGTTGAAATTCTGTTAAACCATAACTTTATACGGCAGACACCAACATGGCCGCGGACCCGTGGATGATACAGCCGCATGAGCACGCCAAGTTTGCGGAGCACTTCCGCAACCTCGGGCCTGCTGGTGGCATGCTGTCCGGCGAGCAGGCCAAGAGGTTCATGCTGCAGGTACGTCTTCTATTCTCGTATGTAATTACACCGAATTTAAAACTGTAATGTCAAAATAACAATAAGAAAGTACAATCTGGAACCTATAGCAAAAAATCTCGACTGGACTGATTTCGACGAGGCTTTCAACTGCTCTAGTTGATGGTAGAAGTACTCACTTGGGTGAGTTATTGTAAAGCTACAATAGCTGAATGTTCTCTACAAGAACCTGAGAGTCGAACCGTGTGGTTCAACTCGCAGTACAAGAAAAAGTTCGGGCAAAACTGCGGAGCTCACTTGCCAAGCCTCCAAGACATTTACATTAGAAAGGAGGTTCAAAGATCTTCTCGAGGCAACTCAGCTACCAAGCGGTCCACAATTGGAATATGCTCTCAGATATTGTGACTATTTATACAAAAACATGGTTGCGTTTCAGAGTCAGCTGCCGCCTCCTATCCTCGGCCAGATTTGGTCCTTAGCCGACACCAATTCCGATGGCAAACTAGACTTGAAGGAGTTCTCTATTGCTTGCAAGGTACTTTAATTTTGATAAGAATATAAGAAATAGAAGCGCTTAATAGCTTAGTGGGCGAACGTCCGCCTTCAAAAATGGAGGTGGCGAGTTCAAATCCCAGTGCGGGCACGTACCAATATGTTTCTTGTTAAACATATTATGTACGTAATTATCACTCGCTTTTCGGTGAAGGAAAACATTGTGAGGAAACCAACATGCCCGAGAATTATTTCAGAGGCATGTTATCCACCAACCCGGACTAGGCCCCCGTGGTGGATTATGGCCTAACCCTCCTCACGATAGTGAGGGGAGGCCTTTGCCTAGCAGTGGAACAGATAAGGCTGAATTATTATATAAATAGAACTGAAGTGTCTGATGTCTTTGTAATGGCCGAATAACAGCTTAACACCAAAAATGGTATAGTATAAAGTATACTATAGGGTAATTACATGACACAATAATAATTCTTAGATTAAAATCTGTCTGTCTCTTTGTACCGGCTATACTCTGAAACGGCTGGACCGATTTTGACGGGGCATTCGCTGGCAGATAGCTTATGTTTTAGGAGTACCTGAGGCTACTTTTATTTTGGAGTTAGATGCGCCCTGCGACCGCGGTATAATCGCGATATGATTATCCGAAAAACATCGGTTTTGCGAACACCCATGTACATTGTACACGTATTAGTCCGGATAATCGATGCTCCACTGTATATTAGTCCGGATAATCGACGCGCCAGTATATATAAGTCCGGATAATCGACGCGCCACTGTATATTAGTCCGGATAATCGACCGCCACGGTATATTAGACCGGATAATCGACGCTCCACTGTATATTAGTCCGGATAATCGACGCTCCACTGTATATTAGTCCGAATAATCGACGCGCCACTGTATATTAGCCCATATTTATACCCCGCTTGTTCTAACAGATCATCAACCTAAAACTCCACGGCATCGAGGTTCCTAAGGCTCTGCCGCCATCACTCTTGTCTTCTCTCAGTCCCACAGGTAACGACTTAACCTTTTGAACGCCAGAGTCATCTATACATGACAATGCAATTCGTGCTCTGTACGCGAAGTCATCACTAGATGACCGTTCATAAGATAGCTGTTGTTTGTGGCCAGGTTTGCTAAAAAGCATGGCAGTCAAAAGGTTGAAACAAGGGTTCCGTCACACACATATCACTATGTATCTCTAAAATGTATGTTGTTATACTTACTTGTCTTTTCATGTTCTGAATTAATCTCCAAATATACGTACTTCATAATTAGGTAATGTTTCAGATCATGAAAATTCAATTTGTGTGCCTCATGTGCTTATTGTGTGTTTGGTTACGTATTTCAGAGACATTCTATTACAGGTTGGTTATCAGCCTGCAGAAAGTCACGCGTTCAGTGTAATAACAAAAACACAAAAGATATCACACAATTGAGACACGCGACGGATTAATCTAATAACTGCATTAAAATAAATAAATTTCGATTTAACAATAATTCCTGGTATAAGCTATGAAGCCTGAAAATCTCTTTTGATGATAAGAGCTCTTTCAGCTTTTTATTTCCCTCCCGTTATTAACTTCTCATATCGTTCTCAATCAAACTGAATTATAGTTACAAAGTAACCTTTTCGTTTACAGGCGCGCAAAAGCCTCCGCAACAATTCGCGCAGCCACCTAAACCGCCCATCCCCCCCATGCCGGCAATGCCTCCGCAGCAACCCTTAATATCAGGGCTGACCCAAACACAACCGATGTCCAACCATTCACTGCTCGGCGATTTCAACAGCCAACCGCTCGTAAACACCGCTTCTGTGCCTACACAGCCACTAATTCCACCTACCCAGCCGATTATGGCTCCTACCCAGCCCATTATGGCTCCCACCCAGCCCATTATGGCTCCTACCCAGCCAGTAATGGCTACTACCCAGCCGATCTCACCGAATATACCACCCATGATACCGCCAGCGCCGATCAAGCCGGTATCCGCCGTGCCGGATTTGATATCCGGCGTGAAACCAGCATCGTTGATCGACACACAACCCCTCGCAAGTTCTCAGCCGATGATGAATCACAGTATTATGTCTCAACCGTTGATGGGCGGTTCTACTGTAGGATTGTCTATGAGTGCGTCTGTTATGTCTACGACCCAGTCAGTTATGGGTCAGCCAATCATGCCCACGCAATCTATGAACGCTCAACCTATGATACCGCCATCGCAGCCTATTATGAGCTCGCAGCCAATTATGCCAATCTCCCAATCGATTACGGGCACTACCCAGCCGATCATGGGTACTACTCAACCGATTATGGGTACTACCCAGCCTATTATGGCGACTACCCAGCCAATTATGGGTACAACCCAGCCGATTATGCCCCCTACCCAGCCGTTGGTTGGTCCTACCCCGCTGGTACCGTCGTCGCAACCGCAGATGTCCGCGGGTAGCGCGGTCGCTTCGTTGATAAGCAGCCCTCCTAAGCCCTTGGCGTCGGTAGCGGACTCCCTTCATGGGCTACCCGTTACGTCTACACCGATCACTGCTGTCAAAGTTGACCCGCTCTCAAAGCCTGGTAAGTTGTGTGAGTACAGAATAGAAACACGTTGGGGTCTTTACCACAAAAGATTTAAACAAGAGTTGAACAGATGTGTCTAAAATTTTGTTCCATAAAATCGACGTCTAACACTCGCGTTGTCTCTAACAAATTAACAGGTCAAATTATTAAAAATGACAGGATTGAGTTAGACAACGCGTGTGGGACGTTGATTTTGTGAAACGAATTTTTGGACACATCTTTTCAACACTTGTTTAATTTTTTGTGGTGAGACGGTAGATTGTTTTTTTTTGTTTGTCGTGTCAGAGCTTGTCAGGACACCTCTGACGTGATAATGAGCTCTTTTCTTGGCCATGTTCCTAAACATAGATAGATAGGAAATGCAAGATAAGATGTCAAATTAAATTGAAATGTCAATGTCTAAATGACAATAATTTAGGACCGAAAAACTCACCATTAATATTTTAGTTTATTATATTAATATTAATCATGACTAAAAATACAAATTATTACATTTACCTTCGCGTGAAAGGATAGTGTGTTGTCCGATTAAAAAAACATAGACAAGACTTAGACAGGGTAAGGTGGACTACCTTTATGAATTTCACCTAATTTGACATCTTATCTGCAAACAGTGACATCTATCGATGTTAATTGGAACGACTATTTTATTTTTACTCGATATAATAATAAAACATAAAAAATATATAGTAGGTAGGTAATATAAAAAAAAAACTAAATTAAAAAAAAAATTGGCCAGTTCACCATACAAGAATTAATATATTTTTATTGAAGCTAATTGTAGTTTTAAGCGTGTTGTGTTAAGAATCGTTATTGTGTGGCAAGCATTTGTTGTGTGGGAATATCTGGTGTTGGGAATGTTGTAGTGAAATTACTCTGGATCAGTCATTAATTAAAATTAAAAGAAAACATTAATGAAATATGACATCCCCGTAGAGTTACTTGGTGCTGTCTTTTCTAACGGGCGTATTCCGAAGCACTGGTAGAGTCAACGGAGTTTCCTTTCCCTGTCCGAGATTCAATCTTGAATCAGTGCTTGAAAGGGAAATATTTTTCAAACTCAAACCATAATCGATTACACGTTCTATAAATTTACTATAATATTTTATATTTTTATGGTTCTCTCACCAATATGGCGGCCAACTTCACGGCTTGATTCGCTAGATATCTGTAATGCTCGGTCTGCTTCCTCTTATATGTCTGTGGTTCGGGCATAGAATACTAATTAATACCATAGAAGAAGGTACACTCTCTCTGTGTTGAAATTGAAGCGCGATGTAGTACCGTCAGCTCGTACGGCGCCGCGAGCGCGCCGGGGGCTAGGGAGTAGCGACGCGGTACAACGCGGCGCGGGCAGTGTCGCGCGGCTCTTGTGCGATTCACAGCCGAAATTAATATAGTATCTCCTATCCAAGATTGAAATCGATCTTGGATTGCTGCCTATCGTTCGATCGATTTCCAATCTGCGTGCCTTCATAAACCAATCCACGGATCGGTTATTGGCATGTTTGACCCTAAAAATGGATTGTTATAGCAATCCCAGATAGCAAAATTTGGATTGGATTGATTATTAATTTCGGCCGTCAGCCGTTTGTATGGAGTGTCCAGTGCCTCTGTGGTTAGGATAAACTTCACATAGTTTGCTATACATTGCAGGCTCAGTGGTAGGTTCCACTGTCACCAGTCCCACGGAAATGCCGATGGGTGTGATGAGCCCCCCGCCGGTCGAGTGGGGCATACCGCAGCCGCAGAAACTCAAGTACGTTATCCCCTGTTATAGCCCTCAGATATCCCGGTTCTCAGGATAAAGTATAGCCTACAGTGTACCGGGATAATATAGGTTCCGACTAGTGAAAGAATTATCAGAATCGGATCAGCAGTTCCGGATAAATACCAATTTTTCAGGGCCACGCACAAGGTTAGGCTTGTGTCGCGGGAGAACGTTCAGAATTAACAAAGGTTTTAAAATACCTACTGGAGAACATCGGTGGTACGAAAGATATCCTACCTTTTTCTCCCTATCCCTCTCCCTCTCTCTCTACCTCCCTCCTCCACACCCTCTTTCCTCTCTCCCCCTTACCTCTTTTTCTCTCTCCCCCTCTTTCTCTCTCCACCTCTCTCCTCACTCCCTCTTTCTTCTCGATACCCCCTCCTCCACTCCCTTTTTCCTCTCCCCCTTCCCCCTATTTCTCTCTTTTTCCTCCTTCCCCTATTTCTCTCTCTCTCCCCCCTCCCCCCCTCTTCTCTTGCTCCCCCTAACTCCCCAACACACACTGCAATCACAACTGTCTCACCGCCCACAGATACACGCAGTTGTTCAACGCGACGGACCGCGCCAAGGCGGGCTGCGTGTCGGGGGCGCAGGCGCGCGCCATCATGCTGGCGTCGCGGCTGCCGCAGCAGACGCTGGCGCAGATATGGGCGCTCGCCGACCTCGACTGCGACGGCAAGCTCGGTCAGTGCGGCGAGTGATGAGAACAAAAATCGCTTTTCTAAAGAAACAGACAGCAGACACAAATACACAGAACAAATGCATATACACAGAACAAACTCAAATACATAGAAGGAAACACAAATACACAGAACAAACTCAAATACATAGAAGGAAACACAAATACACAGAACAAACATAAATACACATAACAAACATAAATACACAGAACAAACATAAATACACAGAACAAACAAACACTCGCACACAGCTTAACAGTCAAAGCCTCTAGTGTCAGAGTTTATTAGGCCGCCCGAGGGTCTCTGACGTGGCTTAACGACTGCTATCAAACGATAACAACCGGGAGCGAAGGCTTAACGCGTCCACCGAAGCACGGAGCGATGGAAATCCGCACGTAACATACGAAAAGTCTTTGGACGAGAATCGAAGTCGGTATCGTTGGTTTCTAAATTTATTTAATTTGTTTATTATAGATTGTATTTATTTATCTTTATATTTTTAGCTATACTATTGGTATGTATGTTATAAAACCTTTATTTGTGTAATTATTAGTAATGTATTATTATATTCATAATTTAACCTACCGTCAACCGACCCAACCCTATTTCTGTTGTCTATTTTGTCCATCTAAAGGTTGGTAGAGATCGCTTTAAGCGATAAGACCGTCTATTGGGCCTATTTTTAAGTTTGTCCTTCCTGTCTTCTTTACATTGTGGTGTCAATAAAGAATTATCTATCTATCTATCTCATTCTCAGGCTGTGAGGAGTTCGTGCTTGCCATGTATCTGTGTGAAAAAGCGACGCAGGGTGAACCGACTCCGGCTAAGTTGCCGGTCGAGCTGATACCGCCTACTTTCAGGTATTGTTATTAACAAAAACTAAAAAAAAAAAATCGTCCCGTCAAGGGGTCATTTTTTCGAAACTAGTCATTATGTAATGCTTAACCATTTGATTATGGAGAATATTGTTTTTTTGTTATTGTTAGTCGTGATTTTTAGTGACTATGTATACGGACTAGTATGCGGTGGGTAAAGTTTGAAGACAATTGGTGTTCCGTCAGGGGGGGTATTTGTTAAAATCTGTAGTCATTATTAGTAGGTAACAATTTACGTATAAAATTCAATCACCATTTTCACCCCCACAGAGGTCGATTTTGACGAAATCGCATCTTTTTTATATATAACTTGATATGAAAGAAATTTACTGTAAAAATTGTAATATTCACATTTCTAGAATTTCACTTGTGTATTTGTTATTGGGTTAGACGTCGATTTGTGAAAAACTATTTAGACACATCTGTTCAACACTGGTTTAAATGTTTTGTGGTAAGACCGGTATTGTCTCCCCGGCAGACGCGACTCGAGCGCGTCGACGGGCAGCGGCCAGTCGTTCTCCGACCGTCGGCGGGAGAACATGGCGCGCGGCCAGGCCGAGCTGGAGCGCCGCCGGGAGCGCCTGCAGCACGCACAGGGGAAGGAGAAGGTGTGCAATACTAGTTTGTTCAACTGGGGACGAAAAGGGCACACAATGGTAGGGGTCAATTAGGGATGAAAACGGGTACAGGCCTGCAGGGGGGTTTGCCGCCCGAGCGTAGTGAGGGACACGGAATCGAGTACGGTTGACGCGTTTTGGGCCCACATGCAACACTAACCCCCGGTTTCTAGAACGTTTGTTGGCGTTGACAGTAGATTAAAACTATCTTTGTCTCTATCTGACAATAAACATATGACAAGGATGGCAGTAGAATTAATCTGTTGTCAAATTTCAGACTGACGTTTCAGAAACTGGGGGTAAATGTTTCACTGCGATTGCCAGAAAATAGATACTGTAGGTAAAGAATTAAAAAAAAACCAGTAGGAATATTTTACAAGTAGTCACATTCACTTTTAAATAAAAAAAAATGAATTGTAGTCTTTGAAATCTATATTGTTTTCTTTAAAAAAACAATTCGCATTGCTTTGTAGATTGTGGCGGCAATACAAACGTTCTAAATGTATTCTGTTTATGAGTGGTTCGTCTATCGATCTAGGGAGGGGTCATACATAACACAATACATAATACACAATATTCATAAAATTATAAATACAAAAATTAAAGATATAGGTATGTAATTGTTTTAATTTTATAGAAAATCGATCTACAAAACAAACATCCATAATATTATTGGTTTTCCTATCGACACAGGGTGAAATGATTACTGTGTGAGGTGTGAGAGTGGGTGTTTGTGAGTGTGAGGGTGTGTGTGTGTGTGTTTCATGCTTCTGTTCTGGGTGTGTGTGTTTCATGTGTGCGCTTCTGCTTATTAAACTACCTTTTCTTTTTCATGATCCTTTCAGGAGGCCGAGGTAAATAGTTTTCTGAAATAGCTAGACATTATGACTTCTATTATGTAGTCCATAAATACTAGTTTGCAAAATCAAGCTAACATAATAATTAATTAGCTAACACAAGTAGTACTAAATAGCAATATGTATAAAGGAACACAGCGCACGTTTGTTACAAAAAAACAGCATGCGGTAGAAAGAAACCGAAGAAAAAAAATTATTTCTTAATAAATCCTAGTAGAAACTTTGGCCCGGTTTCTGGAACAGAAGTAATTTTTGAATTCATCGCGATTGTTTCTGAAATAAAAGTTTACTCCCTCAGGCCGAGAGGGAGAGGAAGGAGAGGGAAGAAGCGGAGAAGAGGGAGAAACTGCGACTAGAAGCGCAGAAGAGGGAGCAAGAAGAGTCTATGAGGAAGCAGAAAGAAGAACAGGTGAGTTCTCTTTTTAAAAGGAATTTGAAGCAATAAGTAGTCAAGTTTACGGGAGCGGGCGATGGTGGTCATAAATAATAATTACATTTTAAATCGGTGAACACGTCCGAACAGATGCGGATGCTCGAACTGTATTGATTTAATAAAAGCTTACATGAATTAAAAAATGGATATTATATAAACGAAAGGTGTTGATTAAATAAAGGTTTCTGAAAATTATGTGACCCGTGCATGTTCGTTTACTTGGTGGTGATAGATGCCTATCACCAGTTGTGATTAATATTTAATTTCGGCGAACCGACGCGTGGCGGAGGTACTCCGGCTTAGGTACTATACGTACGCACGCGGTACAAGTATGAGGTGGCAATGCAGGGTACATAACTAAGTACACCTCAGACTTTGAACTGAAAAAGAAACGTAAGGCCGGCCAAGTGCGGGTCGGGCACGCGCACGAAGGTTTCCGTACCGGTATCTTTAGAAACAGCGAAAATAATCACATAAGTTGTACGGGAGCCCCCTTAAATATATTATAAATAATTATTCTGTTTTATAGTATTTGTTATAGCGGTAACAAAAAATCACCTGCTAACTGTCACGGCTCATGAGATACATCCTAGTGACAGACGGACAGCACAGCCTTAGTAATAAGGTCCCGTTTAACGTCTGGTTACGGAACCCTAAATACGAAAAACAAAGTAAATAAATGTACTTTTTTCTTAATAGGAGAAACGAGAGGCCGCCAGGAAAGAGATGGAAAGACAGTGTCAGCTGGAGTGGGAAAAGAAAAGGTATAATACTGTTAATGACGTCGGGAAAGGCTCTTATTATATATTCCATAAAGACAAACTGAGTTGGTCCATTCATTCATTGCCCAGCCCCATCCATCTCCATTACCCCTCTTTTTAACCCCCCATCCCCCCCCCGTTACGTCTCTGAGTCGCCCACTTTTTGCTGCCCCCCCCGCACCATCTCCATCATCCATATGCCCCCCCCCCTCAAACTTTTACTATCAAATACAATACCCTAGAAGAGAAGTAGAAGAAGTACCGTGAGTTAGTATGGCGCTGCGAGCGTGTCGGGGGGCTAGTGAGTCCACCGTGTAGCGTCACCCTCCCGTGCCCGTGCCAGGGTCCGCGAGCTGGAGGCGCTGCGCGCGGAGGAGCAGGCGCGCGTGGTGGGGCTCCGCAGCCGGAGCGGGGCGCTGGGCGCGGGCGCGGCCGCCGCCGCCGACCGCGTGCGCGCGCTCGCCGCCGACATCCGCGACACGCGCACCGCCGTCGCCGCCAACAAGTGCAGCATCGACGCTATGCGGTGAGGACGTTAACAAAAGAAATTACAAAAAAAAGTCCTTATTACACCTCGTTACACTTATAACACCTCATTACACTTATTATGCCTTATTACACTTATAACACCTCATTGCACTTATTATACTTCATCACACTTATTACACCTCATTAGACTTATACCACCTCATTGCACTTTTTACACCTCATTACACTTATTATACCTTTATACACTTATTTTTCATTATTCGAGACACATTGCTATTTTATTTTGAAAATGAAAAACATCTTGTTACATTTATTACACTTATTACATCTCATTACCACTTAATTTTCATGACGTACGATACTATAGAAGAACGTTGAAAAATAATCTTATTACACAAAATAACACCGAATTACACTTATCCGATTACACGAGTTACACCGAATTACACTGCACTACATATTTTCTAACATTACACTTACTACACAATTTCAACATCGCCCCCATAAAGTAACAAAAAACAAGACAAAATGACATAGTACACCCTGGTTCACACTCAATCACACCACATAACGCTTATTAAACTTTGTTTCACCGCATTACACTTATTACATCTGTTAACAACCAATTACACTAGAAGTTCTTAAACTTTCGCGAACTGAATACATGTTAATTAGTATTTAAACGGGTCTAGCTCTTCTCTAGAGTCTTCTCGTGACCACGGCCGATGTTACTCGGTCGAAACGTCGAGGTATGTCAAAATTATATATTTTGATATTCGTTTGTGCGCGAATTAGACCCGTTTAAATACTAATTAACAACCAATTACACTTATTACATCTCTTTACAACCAATTACACTTATACCATCAATAGTAAGTACAACACCCAATTACGCTTCCTACGTACACTTAACACCGCCCTAGAATAAAAAACAAATTGAGATTTTAATTCGAAATTTTAATTATAGAACCAGCAGTTTTTCGAAGAATGTTGTTTCATATAATACTAAACCGATACTAATGCAACTTGTACCAGATCGGAAAGGGACGCGAGCATGGCCGAAATGCAACAGCTGAAGGCAAAAGCGAAGGAATTGAATGCGAAGCAGATAGCACTCAACAAGGAGAAGGCGGAGCTGGATGCGAAGGTACAATACACACACACACACACACACCCTCACACACCCTCACAGACCCTCACACACACAAACACAAATCTACAAACACAAACACAAATTTTTTATTTTTATTTTATTTATTCAGGTCTACCAACAATTGTTACATCAACTCATACTTATTTCTTAAAAAATATTATTCTTATTACTAAATGCACAATCCATTACAGGCAAACACCACATACATTCTAAATCTGACAAGGGGATTAAAACATGGATCAGAAATATAACTAAGATCCTACAAACATACAAAAAAAATTGAAGTGTCTGTTTGCTATGTCAAAAATGACAGCTTTTTATTAAATGCAGACGAAAGTACCTATACCTCTACGATGCATGTCACAAAACATATCTTCTTTATGGTTTTTTTTCTGTTGTCTGTGTTTGTACCTGAAAGTATACCTCTACGATACCTGTAACAAACATTTTTTAAGGTGTTTGTCTGCCTGTTTGTTCCGGCCGATATCAGAAACGGCTGGATCAATTTGGAAGAGACTTTCGCTGGAAGACGGCTGATGATATTATAAACTTTAATTTTCAGGTCAAAACTTCGGACGAGGACGGCAAATTGAACATGATGGAGGTTACACTGAAGCAACTTCGAGAGAAGGTAAGAGATACACATCCACTTACATACACATACACATGTATACTAGTACCCAACTTATAAGGCGCGTCGTGAATGCTTAAAACTTACAATCAACCTAAGCTCACTATTATAAGGTTCATAATACACTGCAGCTGTTAGTTCCATCTCACTCTAAGCTCGCTAAGATGGCGGCGGCTGCCGACCAATAGCGGTCAATAGCATTTCCCGCGCTTTGAAAATTCATCTTCTGCGCAGGTACATCGGTAAGCCATATCAGTTGGGTACTACTGTACACCTAAATACAAATATACACATCCACCTTACTACAAACACGCCTAACCCGTTCCAGGTGGAAGCTGCCAAGGCGATAGTGGCGACCAAAAAGTCCGACCTTGACAACAACAAGTCCCAGCTGTCAGAACTGACAGCTCAGGTGACGGCCCTCGGTGACAAGTGTCAGGCCGTGTGGCAGATGTACGAGGAGAGGCGGCAGGAGTACCTGGAGAGGAGCAGCGCGCCCGCGGAAAGCGCCTGGCCCGCCGCCGGTGAGTTGCCACGCGCCGTTAGTTGAGGTCGCCACGTTACGTTAGTTGAGGTTACCATACACCGTTAGTTGAGGTACCCCTTAGAACATACCTTATAAGTGTGATTAGAACATACCGTATTTATGTTAGTCGAGTTTATCTAATAACGTTAGTTGAGGTTACCAAATACCGTTAGTTGAGGTCACACATGAAAAAAATAACTTACATATTTTGTCCTAAACATATAACTAACACAGAGAGAAATAAAATCTTCTAACTGTACAAAAAAAAGTGATTCCATTTATTTATACACCAAGTACCAGGAGAACATGACTTTATAAGAGGTTTACGAGCTATCATTGGTTACAGAGGCGGACTGGGGGCCGTCGGACGACGCGTGGGGCGAGCCGGCGGCGGCGGAGGAGGCGTGGGGCGTCGACGCCCCCGTTACCACAGGTAAATAATCATTTAGAACGATATAATGGTTAAGGTTTTTTTGGCTTCGCACTATTTTTACATTCAGTTAGTGATACGCTAATATTTAAAAAATATTTCGTCATATTCCTATTTTCCCGCCAGTCTCCAACCGAAAATAATAGACTGAGCACTGGCCGAATGTACAATACGTCAGAAAATAAATTAAAAAATCATCGTCATTTTTTCTAAGTTCCCACTACAACTTCTAAAAACCAAACTTGGCACTGGCAGAATGCACAACATGTGCAAAGCCAAAAAAAGAAGCGGCGCCTACAGAATTATGCAATTATATTCTATTTAAATCATGGTTTAGTTTCGACTAATGCAAGAAAAATGCCATAACAAAAATGTCATAACGTCATAAAAACATTAAAATTATAATAAACTTTATTTCTATCCAATACGGTTTAGTTTCGACTAATGCAAATAAGACCACAAGTTTATTCGTACTCTTATTTCATTGGCTGGAGCTAATCTGGTGCATTATTGTTCGAAATTTAAATTAACTTTTACAGCAATAGAACCAGTGGCGGCAACAGCAGCGCCCAGCGCCACCAGCCAGCCGGTGTGGCGCTGTATCTACGAGTTCAGCGCCCGCAGCGGAGACGAGCTGTCTCTGCAGCCGGGAGACTTGGTGAGCGCCGCGCCGCCGCCGCGCGCCGCCGAGCCGGGCTGGCGATGGGGCGCCGCGCGAGGTTAGACCTTACCGCCTTAGGGTTACAGTTGACTTTTCTCTGTAGGTTTCGAAGGTTTAGGGTTCTTGAAATACTGGCTGGTTCATTGAGACTTGTCCGACAGCTGTTGACCGCTGGGGTGGCGAACGAGGTTAGACCTTACTGCCTACGGGTTAAAGTTGATTTTTATCTGTATGTTTCGAAGGTTTAGGAGTCTTGAAATACTGGCTGTTTCATTGAGACTTGTCCGACTGATGTTGACCGCTGGGGTGGCGCACGAGGTTAGACCTTACCTCCTAGGGGTTAGAGTTGATTTCACTTTATAGGTTTCGAATGTTTAGGGGTCTTGAAATACTGGCTAGTTCATTGAGACTTGTACGACAGATGTGTTCCGCCGGGGTGACACACGATGTTAAATCTTACCGCCTAGGGGTTAGAGTTGACTTTACTCTGTGGGTTTTGAAAGTTTAGGGGTCTAGTTTTGGCAAGGTTTTGGCGACTTGACGGGCTTGCGCTGGAGCTCCGCGCGAAGTTAGACCTTGCGCTTCTAGGTTTAAAGTTGACTTCACTTTGTAGGTTTCTTAAGTTAATGGTAGGGGAGCCCAAGCGGGGATTTCGGGATTTACTAAAGCGCGGCAGATTAATATACAGGGGGATACCTTGTACCCGGTTAAGTACCTCCACAAAACATGAGGCCCATATATAAGGCCGCCCGTGAAGGATACAGGATCAGATTAGTAAAAAAAATTGACCATCAGAAATTCTCGAGCGCGTCAGATTAAGGTAGGATGAGTTAATTACATCCTAAAAAGTGTATATTCCACTAATCTGACAATTTGAGAGAGACGTAAAAAAATGGGAGGGCAACAAAGTTGTAAAAAAAAACCGTCATCTCGACATTCTCGAGCGTAGCTAAATTTTTTTTTAATTTGAAGGAAATAATTCAAGAATAATGAAAAATATATAATCTGACGATTTCCGCAAGCCGAAATAACAAAAATTCGTCGATAAAGTTAAATGCGTGCAGCTGCATGATGCCCACATTTCCTTCTCCGCGTTTCTGATTTCCTGTGAATTTGAACCGAATCGGACCGATAGATTTTGAGAAATTTTGAAAAATCTCAAAAAAAAACAGATTTTTTTTTTTAAAGTGGTTTTTTTGAATAACTTTTAACCGGCTTTATCGATCAACTTCAAAAACTAATCCGTCTTTGAGCTTAAAAAACCACGTCGATCGCCACCAAGCTGGTCAAAAGCGGTTGATTCGTTCGAGAGATATCGTGAACGAAAGAAACCCGAACAAGTGTTTTTTCGGGATTACTCCGAAGTACAATTTTAAGCGCCCAGGAATGGAATTAGCGGGAAGTTGCAGGGATGGCCTTTAAGGTGAACCGTTTTTCTAATTTTTTTTTGTCAGATCAGGCGAATCCCTCTAGATAATCGTCAGATTATGAGACAGTACGTTTAGAACATAAAGATGAACCATATATATCTTAATCTGACGCGCTTGAGTATTTCAAAATGGCGAATTTTTTTTGCACATTATGAAAATGGCCGCGAGTTTGCGTCCCATCGAAATCGTCAGATTAGTGAATAAGAGTTTTTTTTTGGTGCACTTAACACTCCCTAAGAAAATCTGACGCGCTCGATAATTTTTTTTTTTTTTTTTCATTTTCAATCCTTAAATACAACCACCCGCATCATGCAAACGATCAGATTAACATACGTACATTATTAAAAATACGTAGGGCATTGATGCTATATCTGACGCGCTCGAGGATGCCCATGCAACAGTTTTTTTTTTACATATTTAAAAATCTATAGCCGCTTCCCCCACCGATGTAAAGGTATATATCATATAACATTTTTTTCTTCTTATCATCTAAGCTTTGCATCCCAATAGGTCTCTACGACGCTCGAGTAAATCCCCATTTAGCATCGTGGGCTCCCCTACTATAAGGGATCTGGAAATACTGGCTGGTTTTGGAAACTTTCTTCTGTGTCATGATAGCCTGGTACTTTTGTTATGATATAGCTGGGGTTCAGTGCTGTTTATTTGGCATTTTGATGAGCAGGATTCAATGTTGATGGTGAGCGCCGTCGAGCAGCTACAGACCTACAACCTTGTTGAATATAATATTCAATAATTTTTCAGCGTTTTACTTGTGATTTTCAGAACTTGGTATGTATTATTAATTATTATTATTGTATTCATGAAAGTAACATAATACGGTACCTACTTATAAAAAAAAAGAAATGTATTTTTTTACTTTGTCTATTTGTGTCGGCTAAACACCGAAACGGCTTTACCACTTTTGACGAGACTTCCACTGGCACATCGATGTATTTATGAAAGTAAATACGGTACTTATAAAAAAACCCGATGTATTTTTTTACTTTGTCTATTTATGCCGGCTAATCACCGAAACGGCTGTACCGATTTTGACGAGACTTCCACTGGCAGATCGCTGATGTTACAAAGAGTGACTTTGACCTTTATTTACAATAATCCACTAGTAACTAATCAACGCATTCGCTTACAGGGCAACAGGGCTGGTTCCCCGAGTCCTACGTGGAGGACATCAACGCTGCATCGTCAGTGTACGCCGTGGAGGTCGTGGAGGCCATGGAGGCCAAGACCCAGCTCGAGGGCATAGCGGAGGTGCCCGAGGCCGAGATCGCCAACGACCTGGGAGGAGCGATGCCGCCCGTAGGCAAGTCGGACTAGAAATAAATGTAGAGGCAATGATAGCCCAGTTGGTTAAGTCTTGGGATCGCACGCCGCAGGGCGCAGGTGCTGAACTGACAAGGCGTAACTTGACTCTGACAAAGCGTAATTTAGCCCAAACAAAGCATCTGACTTTAACAAAGCGTAATTTACTTTGACAAGATAGACTCCCTAAAAAAGCGTAATTTGACTCTGACAGGGATGTTTAGTTTGATAAGGCGTAATATGACTGAAAAAGCGTAATTTGACCCAAACAAAGCGTAATCTGACTCTGACAGGGATGTTTACTTTGATTAGGCGTAATATGACTGAAAAAGCGTAATTGGACCCAAACAAAGCGTAATTTGACTCTGACACAGCGTAATTTACTTTGGCAAGGCGTAATTTGACTCGAACAAAGTGTAATTTTACTTTGATAAGGTGTAAATCCCTGACAAAGCGTAATTTGGCTCTTACAAAGCGTAACTGGGCTCTTACAAAGCGTAATTTGGCATTGACAAGACGCAAATGGTCCGGCAGAAGGCGGCGATTTCTACATAGCGGCGTACCCGTACCTGTCCCCGGAGCCCGGCGACCTCACCTTCGAGGCGGGCGAGAGGATCGAGGTGACGCGCCGCGACGGCGACTGGTGGACCGGACGCATCGGCGTCAGGTGACTAACTAACTAACTAACCCCCAGTTTCTGGAACGTTCGTTTGCTCTGACAGTAGAATAACGTCCGAAATTAATATTGTATCTTCTATCCAAGATTAAAATCGATCTTGGATTGCTGCCTATCCTTCGATCGATCTCCAACCTGCGTGCCTTTATAAACCAATCCACGGATCGGTTATTGGCACGTTTGACCCTAAAATAGATTGTGATATCAATCCCAGATAGCAAAACTTTGGATTGGGATTGATTATTAATTTCGGTTGTAAAACTATCGTTGCCTCTATCTGACAATAAACAAATGACAAGGATGGCAATAAAATTAATCTGTATAGTCAAAGTTGGCTGACGTTTCAGAAACTGGGGGTAAGTATGAAGTATTGTATCCTACTAATACGCGGTTCGTCCGCGCTCGCTATTATCCCTCAGAAACCGATAATTTTTACAGGATTTAAAGTATTTTATTTTACATTTTAAGGCCTAGTATCTGGTAGATAATTTTAGGGTTCTACCTTCCCAGTAATAACTAGGTGGAAGTTTCTGCGAGTGGAGATAGTGGAGATAGTGGAGATAGTCTCAAATTGGCCGTGAGGTGGTCACTTTAATAGCATGTAATAAGTGGGCAATGCTACGTACCAATCCAGTACCAGGGAGAATGAACGTTCAGCTCTAGTTTGTGCTAATATTATAAAGAGGAAAGATTTGATTGTTTGTTTGCGTTGAATAGGCATTGAAATTACAGAAACGATTTGAAAAATACTTGCATTGTTGGGAATCTACACTATCTCCGGATGACATAGGCTAAAAATTAACGGTTCCCGCGGGATAGTAGTTAACGTGGGTGAAACCGCGCGGCGCTTCTAGTATAATATAAAGTAGAATTTTATACACTATTTCACTTCTATAGATTCTATGCTCAATTTAACTTCTATAGAACCGGCATATTCCCGTCCAACTACGTGACTAAGGACACGACGACCGCGCCCGGCACTGGGGACATACCGGAGGCGCCGGAGCCCGAGCCGGAGCAGGAGGCCGAGTTCGCGCCCACCCCTCCCGCGCCCCCCGCGCCCCCGCAGCTCGAGCCGGCGCCGGCGGAGCCCGTGCAGGTCGGTGGAGTACCAGGGTGGCATGACTTGCTAGGGTATGGGATATGGGAGTCGGAGGTTGCTACTGAAACCCGTACAGGGTAGTAAGGTATGAGGGTAGCATAGCTTGCTGGAGTGTGGTATCGCGGAGGCGTCAAACCGGATTGAGAGTTGGAATTCGCAGCCGTGCCGGTGCTACCCTAAGGGGATAAGGTATCAGGGTAGCATAGCCAGAACCAAAATCGGTGCAGGTTACTAAAATACCAGGGTACCGATTCTGGCATTCGCAATAAAAGTGCTATTGACGTCACTAAATTGATTGCAATGCCCTAGCGGGTGCTTGAAAGGGTAACAAACATCCTTTTTCAATCTCAAACCAAAATCAATTATACTGTTTTATCTAATTTATCATACTTTATGGTTCTCTTTGTTAGCGAGAATTAGCTGTTTGACTTGTAAAAGTGCGATTTTATTGCCTATTTACAATAAATGCTTTGACTTTGACTTTATAATATGATGCTATAGAGTATAGACCACCTTCGTGTTTGCAGGAACAGAAGTCGTCCACGCCCATCTCGTCGGAGGTGGCGGCCATCACGGAGAACGCGTCGGCCTCCGCCCCCGGCGCGCGGCCGGCCTCCGCGCAGCGCCGGGACTCCGGCCGCGACAGCGCCGCCGGCCGGGTGAGGAAGAACGAGGTGGCGCAGGCGCTCGCCAACTACGCCGCCACCAGGTGAGGAGGCGGAGGCCGGGGGGCGATCCGTGACGTCTTACGGCCGAAATTAATAATCAATCCAATCCGAATTTTGGTATCTGGGATTGATATCACAATCTATTTTTAGGGTCAAACGCGCCAATAACCGATCGGTGGATTGGTTTATAAAGGCATGCAGATTGGGAATCGATCGAACGATAGGCAGCAATCCAAGATCGATTTCAATCTTGGATAGGAGATACAATATTAATTTCGGCTGTTATTGCGATCCAATCGAGGACCTAAACAGAATCGTTTCACTACTTATTCGTACCGTGACGTCTTGTGACATCTTGACGCTCAATTTAGGTTGATTTTTAATGTAAAGGGATTGACGTCTATCTAAATGGTATCGAAAGCCATGTGTTATGTACTAGAAGCACCTCGCGGTTTCACCCGCGTTTACTACTATCCCGCGGGAACCATTAATTTTTACGGGATAAAAGGTAGCCTATGTGTACCGGGGATAGCATAGCTTCCCAACAGTGAAAGAATTTTTCAAATCGGTTCAGTAGTTTCGGAGCCTATTCATTACAACCAAACAAACAAAGTTTTCCTCTTTATAATATTAGTGTAGATTACTGTTATTTTAAAGTGAAACGATTGTGTGACCATGACGTCTTATCGCGATCCAATTGAGGACTTAAGTCCTCATGGTAAGCCCCCTGTGCGCTTTAGAGTCCAACAATGCCGGGTTCGATCCTCGGCACCGCCCTGTAGGGTGAGCAGGAACCTCTATAGAGAAAGTATTCGATACGTTAACTGTCAAATATGTTTTAGATTTGATCAGCATCTTGCGATACCGACGACATGCGTACGCGAACGGTTACCTTGATCGATACGTTAACGATACGAACCGTTAAAATTTTCGTGCTTGCCCTATTGTAGCAGTACTGATCAAATCTAAAAGAAATTTGACAGTTAACGATTCGAATAATTTCTGGACAGAGGTTCCTGCTCACCTCACTGATGGCTTTTCGTAAGCTTATGTGCGGTTTACGGTTGTGTCAGTCAAATAATGTTCAATGTCGTTTGTATGCAACTTAACAAAAGTATTTATAATATTGGTCTTTATATAATTCCTCGATGCAGTTATGGTATTTTTTTATCACAATATGCTTTTTCCACTCTGACGGGTTTATTGAAGTTTATTGAAGATCTGAAGTTTATTGATTCAAATATTTAGTAGTATAAAATAGTTAGTAGACATATTCAAAGTAGTTTGAATGCAACTAAACAAAAAGTATTTTACAAAAGTTTTGTCTTTATATAATTCTTCGGTGCAGTTATAGTATTTTTATCACATGCCTTTTCCATTCTGACGGGTCAGCTGGTTTATTGAGGATCTCCTGTCCTGTTCTAGCACGGAGCAGTTGTCCCTGACCAAGGGGCAGCTGCTGGTGGTGCGCAAGAAGGCGGACAGCGGCTGGTGGGAGGGGGAGCTGCAGGCCAAGGGTCGCGGCAGGCAGGTGGGCTGGTTCCCGGCTAGCTACGTCAAGGTATGCGGGCGTTCTGGGATGAGGGCATTCTGGGGAAATTATGTTCTGGGATGAGGGCATTCTGGGATTATGATGTTCTGGGATGAGGGCATTCTGGGACAATGATGTTCTGAGATGAGGGCATTCTGGGACAATGATGTTCTGGGATGAGGGCATTCTGGGACAATGATGTTCTGGGATGAGGGCATTCTGGGACAATGATGTTCTGGGATGAGGGCATTCTGGGGCAATGATGTTCTGGGATGAGGGCATTCTGAGAAAATGATGTTGCGGTATGATGTCGGTCTGGGACAATGATGTTCTAGGAAGTGGGCTTTCTGTGCCTGATTAGAATATTTCACAATAATGGCTTTTTGGGATTGAACTGGGCAATCTGGGAAAAATAAATTTTGTAAACGAACATTATCGGATTAGTGCATTCTGGGAAAATGAGATATTTTACTTGGGACATCCTGGGATTAATTAGTGCATTCTGAGAGCTAATATAGTTATGAATATTGGTTATTCTCAGATCCTGCAGCCGTCCGGGCGTACCTCGGGCCGGACCACGCCGGTGTTGTCCAAAATGGACACCCTACCTTCAGAGACCGTCATCGACAAGGTAGGTGGATACACTCCTTATTGCACTACAATATTAACGAATCGTGACTTTGACGATGTAAATAATTGACTTGACTACTTGACCACGATTGCTATAATATTGCTGTGACTTTCTTTAATGTGGAATTAAGAAATATTTAAAATAAATTACTTGACACTGGCTATATGCACGAACCGTGCGAAGCCATAACAAAAAAAAAAAGATAATTATAATAATAAACATGTTAATTACATGTACTTTCTATTTACTGCGGTACTTTTATTTTAGAGCTAGTGGCGCCCGGGTGCGTGAGCAAGCTTGGTAAAGAGAAAGAGATGTAGAGATAGACAGAGTCAGATATGGGTATAGAGAGAGATAGGGATACAGATGTTGGGGAGATATTGACAGAGACATGTGTCCGATTGATTTACAATAGCATAGTAACAAGTTTACACATATTATATTGTTCCTAGGTGTGTATAAAAGCGGACGAAGTCGCGGGCAACGGCTAGTCTGGTTATAAATGCATACCAGGAGTACTAAGGTAGCATAGAACACATGGAGCTCTCTCTCACGTATTGTTCCATCCAGTATGAGTGCATATTAGAGTCATTTCTACACCTAAAGTACCAGGGTAGCATATAATACGTGGAGGTCTCTCACACCTCTTGTTTCAACCAGTATGAATGTGTTTTGGAGCTTACATATTTACACTAGAAGTACCAGGGTAGCATAAGACACGTGATCTTTCTCATCTCTTGTTTAATTAATGTATTTGGATGATACCATGAGTACCAGGGTAGCATAAGACACTAGGAGGCCTCATTTGACAACTCTATTAGGATAATGGGAGTAAATTTATTTTTTTTATGATTAAAAAACAGGTGATCGCACTGTATCCGTATTCGGCTCAAAACGATACCATGAGTACCAGGGTAGCATTAGACACTAAGAGGCCTCATTTGACAACTCTATTAGGATAATTGGAGTAAATTAAAAAAAAATTAATGTCTAAAAACAGGTGATCGCACTGTATCCGTATTCGGCTCAAAACGCGGATGAGTTGAGTTTCGAGAAGGACGACATTATCGCCGTGACGGACAGAAGCAAGGACCCCGCCTGGTGGCAAGGTAAGGACTCCATGGAGCAAGGTAAGCACCCTTATACAGCCTTACTAGGCCCTAAGATGTAACCCTACTAATATTATGTCTTCTTCTTAAATGCTACTCTAAAACTGTAACAGAGCCATGACCATGGAAGATAGCTTTGAAAAATACAGTCGAATTGAGAAGCTTCTTTTTTTGAAGTCGGTTAAAAAGTAAATTGGATCGATTAGTCTAAAGGTCTGTGAACCCAAAAATTTGTTGTTTTTTTTATATATTTTTTTTGTTTGTGTGTTTGTTTTAATCCGAAAACGTATTCTGTTTTTCTACTGTTTTCTTGTTTGTCACCTTAAAACTTAGAAACTACTGAACGTATTTTGATGGGAGTATCGGCGTTTGGCAGCTTTGGTTTCGAGTAAGTTAACGGTATGAGTTTCATAAAAAAGTGACAAATTTTAAAATGTTGCTAGAAAGTGGATACTGCGTCCGTTTAATTGCTGCGCGCGTACGTTTCCCGGGTTATGGGCATAGAGTCCGCGACTGGGCTGAAGTTGACATGATGACGTCATACGTTGCTATAGTCCACGCAAACGAAGTCGCGGGAATTAGCTAGCTATTAATTTACTAACAAACTAATTATCTTTAGTTAATTTAGTATTTTAGTCCATTTTTAAGGTTTACGTTTAGTTGTTTTTTTACTGTTTTCAATGGAGCCCGTGCCCTGAGTACGAGTTTTTACTACCTCGACGTAGTACACGTCAACTAGCGCTTTTGTACGAAGATCCTGCACAGCGCCCCTACCGGCGCGTTTATGAACGAAAAATCTTCATACAAAGCGCTAGTTGACGCGTACTATGTCGAGCTAGTAAAAATTCATACTTAGGGCAATGATATAAATATAAACGTTCTACACATACATTACAAAGCAGTGCCATTTTATGAAAAGCCTGAATTCGAATATTTTGCTCCGACAACTATCATACCGGTGTTAAGTGACGTTCTTGTCGAAGGTGGCGAACATGCTCATCCTAAAATGGGACAGAACGCCGGAGCACCCCGATAGGGGTTCGTCGACAGATTCTCTATTAGTTCTAGAAGATACTAGAACTATATTAATATGTATGGTGTATTCTGCTAATATAATAAAAGCGAACGTTTGTATGTTTGTTACTTTACGCTCAAACGGCTGGAGCAATCTTGATGAAATTTGCTATGAAGGTAGCTCTAACACCCTGGATTAACAAGGCTACTTTTTATGCCAAAAAATAGTGTTTCCGTCTACGCGGGTGAAACCGCGAGGCGCTGCTAGTAGACACATATATGTATATATAAAATGGTGTCGTTAATGTCCCACATTTTGTCGGCAGGTGAACTCCGCGGCATGACGGGCCTGTTTCCCAGCAACTACGTCACCAAGCTGGTCAACTAATCGACGGTTAACGAGATCCAGGCTAATCGTAGCCTCTTTAAATCTAAGGGAGGTCGCCCAACTCGCGACTGTATCGCTACTGACGCGCGGCTGTATCGCTATTGACGCGCGGCTGTATCGCTACTGACGCACGATTGCATAGCTACTGACGCGCCAACGTATCGCTACTGACGCACGATTGTATCGCCACTGACGCGCCGACGTATCGCTATTGACGCGCGAGTGTATCGCTACACACATGATTGTAGCGATGCTTCATCGTAACTTTATCGCGGTCTTTTTGCGACTGTATCGCTACTTAAAGTATAAGTGGGCGAACTCCCTGGGATAATGTTCTTACATTATATCACTGATCGATCATTAATTGTTAAAATCATCGTTTGCACCTAAATTCCGCTAAATTGTCTTTGAGTTTCAGTACAATTGACGTTAGTTTTAATCGAGGTTTCCGCTAAACCGACGTCAAGTTGTTTTAAATTCCAGAGTTTAAATTGAGTTTTATTCTGTGTTGGTGCAAGCTGCTATAAAGAGCGCAAAAAAAAAGCTTCGAGTAAAACAAAATATGATAACTAGGTATCATTATATCCATGTTACTTATAGCCAGGCGCGAATCCAGGATTTTCTATAGGGGGCATTATGAAGTACTTCCATAGTCGAGTCCCCCCCCCCCTTTCCGCCTGGATTCGTGCCTGTTAGTCTAACCTCAGTGATAAGTCGGTAACTTGTTTTATAAAGAGTCCGGCTCTGCAATGCTAATGTAGTAATTGCAAAAATTCATACCATTCCTTATCTATTATTAATTATTATGTACTTAGTTAATCTTCACATTAGTTTTAAGGTTATGCTTATTTATGAAGTTTGTCGTACAAAATATTGCCACAGAAAATAAGTGTTTGTTGCCATTTCTAATAGTTAGCCATTAATGTTTAATCACGTAGCGGGTAGACGTTTCTTGTAGAAATATAATGTTATCGCCTAACAAGGGTTCTTTTATTTCGTATCCAGCTAATATTGTATTCTAATAATCTTTTTTGCATTTCCTCTATGGTCGGGACACCAAAGCTGTTCAATTCAGTACTAGAAATGATTTCTCCTGGATTTTTTCCAGCGCTGATTAAGATTGTTGCACTGGAATGCTACAGGGGGTAAATTCTGCCAATTTAAGACTTCAATCGAATCACAATGTAGTGGCTTCGGATAGTCTGTGACAAGTCTGTTTTTTTTAATTAGTCTGCTAGTCAATTAGGAAGTTTTCCCAACGAGTCACACCAGATCAGGTCACAGTGTGACGCGTTGGGAGTTTTTTCCCATCGAGTTATATTGTTACACAAGTGGAACACGTTGGGAACTCTTCTATAAAAAAAGTTGCAACGAGTAACAGTTCACTCAATGGATGAAAAAAACAAAACTGCCCATCCCGACACAGATAGGTTAGGTTGTTAGGTTTTTTTATAAGTACATAGTAATCGCTATAAAAATATATATAATTTGAGTTGACCGAAACACATTTTTGAGCGACACTTTTAACTTATTGTATTCCCAACGTGTAACAGTGTAACTCGATGGGAAAAACCTCCCGACGAGTCACACTGTGACCGGATCTGGTGTGACTCGTCGGGAACCCACCCGCCGAGACCAATGAAACAACAACTGTGATACAATAACAATATATATTAGTCGTGTGGGGTCCTAGAGCGAGCGCAGCGGCGCCTGCGCAGGGTCGCGGTGGTCGCGCCAGTGCCGCTCCACGAACTTGCGGATGTAGTTGTAGGGCTTCGACTCCTTCTCTCCGAGGACGTTGTCTACCTGCAGACAGACGGGCACGCATGAAGACAAACTGAAACTTAACGGCTGGATCACAGTATTCCGGTCTGATAAGCTAATGAAGTCAAGAATACAAAGCGCGTTTAATCCAGTACTGGAAGGGAGTGGTCACTGGCATAGTGATATCCCGGTGAGAGTATATAATATTTGAGGCAATATTTTGTTTGAGTGTGCAAGTATGCGCTTGATATGTAAGAGGTTATCGGAAAATCACAAAATGAGTGATCCATGAAGTATGCCACACTAATTTCGTGATTTCTCGACCCCTCCCCCGTCCTCTCAAATGTGACCAACTGTGACAAGGTGACGCTCTAGTGTGTAGTCGCATATCTTGCAATTTTTGAATCGAAATGATCGCAAGTCGAAATTATTAAATTCAATCAGAAGTTAGAATTTAAGTTTTTCAGTAATAGTTCAAAATTGGCATCTCACAATAAGATTTTGAAATGTGACGTCATTAAACTTACAACCCCTACCCCCCTTGTCACACAATGTCACACTTCTTCAACCCCCTCCCTCCCCCTTAACGTGTGACATAACTTTATGGATGATCCCTAACATCTTCAAAAGAGCTGACGATGGAAACTCGGACCGCATACCTTGTAAGGCGGCGTGATGAGCACCTCATTGTAGACCCTGATGTTCTGGCCGGACCAGCTGACGTCCTCGATCACCCGAGCAATCGCTAGGAACAGGCGCTGGCCCTCCGGGTCAAGGCATGCGGAGAGGGCTGATACCTGCAATGTAGGGCATGTCATCATCACCAACGGTCGCCACCCTGAGTGCGCGTCTTGTCTCTCTTTTTGAGGAGGATTGAGGTATAGTCCACCGCAGAGGTCCAGTCCAGATTGGTGGATCACATACTACATAGTACACGTAGTGATTGCCGAGCATGTAGGTTTCAAGCATGTTTTGATTATGACATAATCCTGCACTGCACCTCGTCACCGAGACATATATCTAGGAATATTGCATATTGAATTGTCTAAGAATATCAGTAATAAAAAATCCAACCCAAAAGTGTCATACCGGTTTTTTCTTTTTTTATGAATTTTTTAAATTTGTTTTATTCTGTTACACCATCTGTGAAATTTTCAACTGTCTAACTATCACGGTTCGTGAGATACAGTCTGGTGACAGACAGACAGACAGATGGACAGTGGAGCCTTAGCAATAAGGCCCCATTTTACCCTTTCGGTATGGAACCCTAAAAATAGTTCAATCATTTTAACAAATGCCTTCTCTACTCCATGGCTATAGAAATTGTTACCATTTGTTAAATGTGGTATTACAAGCATCTGAGGTCTCTATTCAGGCCATTGAGATGGCTTAATGACTGCTACCAATACATAACAACTGGGACTGATGTCTTAACGTGACCTCCTAAGCATGGAGCAAATTAAATTCATAAATGACTTATGAAAGTCATTGATGCATGGTTGAGGACTCAAACGTGGAGTTTTCGGATTGCAAGCCCAGAGTTTAGCTCACATCTAGATAGCATATTTTTAAAGTTAAAAGTGAAAGTGAAGTAAAAAGTGTAAGATTAAAGTTGAAATTGAGATGATGAAATTCTGTGGTGATTATTGAAAGCTGTTATATTGTAAAGTATAGCATGCGATTTTGTTCAAAGGTTTTCTCTTCATGAAAAAATAAAAATAAATAGGGCGCCAGACAAGGGCCATCACTCACCAATCTTCTTTTATTTTCTATTGAATTCCTAACTCTAGTGTTAAGCCTGTGTAAGTTGAGAGACTGCGGCGGCTCCGGCACTGTGGTCACCTCCTTCTTGATCTGGACGTCGCTCACCAGCGACAGGTTCACGATATTCACGTCGTGACGCTTGGGGTTACCGCTTGAAGACGGACATTTGAGAATCAACATCTTAGTTTGAGGATCGAACGCTAAAACTTCACCTTCGATATCTTCATTATAACACGTCCTGGTACGGACAATACTGCCGATAGTGAAACAGTCGGAGACGACGGTGGACATGTTTTAGTTTCGGATTTGAAATGCCGCTGGCATGTATTCGATTACCTACGTTTTTGTTACGATGATGATAAAACTGTTTTGGTTACGATGTGTGGCCGTCCGCCATTGTTGAAGGCAATTTGAGTTTAGATTAGACAGATTTTGAATTTGACGTTTGGCAACTTTGGCATAGAGAACTTATTGAATCTACACTACAACGATTAGGTAACGATAAATAAATATATCTATATAAATAAATCAGACCAGTAGGTGGTAGGTAGTAGGTACTAGGTAGGTACCTATCAATCTTGCACGAAATAGGTATATAAATACCAAACTCGACGTCCTTCCGCTTGTTTGTCAATTTTGACAAATGTATGTGAGCAATACGGCTAGCCAGTAGGTACGGTTTTACCTGCTTTTCAAAATGAATAATTTATCCAATTATTATGTTTGTATTTACGATAATAATGTGCATCGTCGTTCGCCATTCTAGAATCGCCACACGGAAAGCTTTATTATAATTGTGTCGGCAGAGCTGCTTGTAGAAGGGAATGTGACCAAGTGTTAGATATAGACTATGGTCGGTTGCCAAGGCAACACTTCTAGATATAATCACTCCATATAAAATGGACATTAAAGTAAAATGTTTATCCAAATATCTTTTACTTTAACATGGTAGCAGAGCGTAAATAAATAAAAATAAAGTAATAATTTACAACAACGACTATGGCATCGGGCTCACACACGAAAATTGAGTCGCTAAATAAAGACAATTACGATACATGGCGAATTCAAGCAAAAGCCATACTCATCAAAAATAAATTATGGACTTGCATTCAGAAGCCACTGGATCTACAAATCGCCGACGAACAAACGAAAGAAAAGGACCTAATTGCTCAATCTGAGTTAGTACTTTTAATCTCGCCTACAGAACTTAAGCAAATAAAAAATTGCGAAACAGCTTACGACATTTGGACGAAACTCAACGGAATTTATGCTAGCAAGGGACCTGCTAGAAAGGCCTTCCTTTTAAAGCAATTGATTCTCTCAAAAATGAAAGATGGCAATATTAGAGATCACCTCAACAAATTTATGGACGTAGTAGACAAATTACAAGACATGGATATCCATATCCACGATGATCTTCTGTCCGTCATGATGCTCTACAGTCTTCCAAGTGAGTACGAGAATTTCCGTGTTGCAATAGAATCGAGAGACGTATTACCAAAGTCCGACGAGCTGAAAATAAAAATTCTGGAAGAGTCAGAAGCGAGACAAATGAGCAATAGTCCAAATTTTAAAGAAGAAGAACAACAACAAGATGTAGAAGAGAGTTATTATGTGAAACCATGTAAATTTTGCAACAAAAAAGGACATGACATTAAAGAATGTAGAAAACTAGAGTACAAAAAGCAACAGGAGTTGAAGGTGACTGTACCAAAAAATTCATATGCTACATGCATGCATTCTAACAGCAAGAATTCACAAGATGAAGAAAATAATTGGATTCTTGATAGCGGTTGTACATCTCACATGTCTCACAACAAAGATTGTTTTGACAAACTCGGTAAATCAAACTCTCAATCACTGAAACTAGCCTCCAAAGAAGCGACAGCTGAAATCAAAGGTAAAGGTGAAGTCATTCTTACAGTAAATGCTAAAGATAGAGGAGCCACTGGGCAAATTACATTGAAAGATACACTTTACGTGCCAAGCCTGTGCTCGAATTTACTATCTGTTGGAAAAGCCACTGAATCGGGCTGCACCGTCCTATTTACCAACCAAAGGGCTACAGTGAGACATCCTGATGAGGGTATTATTCTCGATGCACCAAAAGCTAAAGACGGTTTATACTACGTAAACCCTGCACCATACAGAAAGAACAAGGAGAATAAATTTAAACCTCAGAAGAAAATACAAAAATGTAACTCAATAGAAGAAACAAATATTCAAAAATGGCATAAATGCTTAGGGCACATGAACGAAGCTGACATGAAGCTGGCCTTAAAAAATGGAATTCTTATTGGTTTAGACTTCAAACCAAATGAAAATCTCGGAGATTGCGAAGTATGCATTCAAGCTAAAATTAAGAGACTGCCTAGTAAACCTAGTACTTCACCTCGCACGACAAAACGACTGGAAATAGTACACAGCGATGTATGCGGTCCAATGAAAACACAAACACACTATGGTAATAAATACTTTGTTACATTTGTTGACGACTACACCAGATACAGCCGCGTGTATTGCATGAAGCAGAAAAGTGAAGTATTGGATAAATTTAAACTATACAAGGCAGAGATGGAAAATTACACTGGCAACGCAATAATCAGTCTCCAATCAGACAATGGTTTGGAATATTGTAATAAAGATTTTGACAACTTTCTGAGAGACAACGGTATTACCAGACGCTTGACAGCACCTTACACACCACATCAGAATGGTATCGCAGAACGCAAAAACCGTACCTTACTGGAAAAAGCTAGAAGCATGATGATAGAATCGAAAGCACCTCAAAATCAATGGGGCGAAGCTATCCAAACAGCAAACTACCTTTCCAATCGAAGCGTTAATAAAACAATTTCTGCACATTTTGGTACTGTCACTACACCGTTCGAAAAATGGGTACAAAGAAAACCTTGTGTCTTTCACTTGCGTCAATTCGGAACAAAAGTCTTCATTCTTTTGAAAGATCGGAAGCAAAATAAATTTAAATCAAAAGCCATACCTGGGATGTTTGTTGGCTACTCAGATACCTCAAAAGCGTACAGGATTTGGGCACCTTCAAAACAAAAAATCATAATAGCCAAAGACGTCAAATTCACCAGCAAACTCTACTACACAGAAAATTCAAAATCAAACTTAGAGATTGCAAGCCCTTCAAAGTTAAATCAAAATAAAAAACGTTATGCGGAAATAACTTTCTTTGAAGAGGATGATGAGAGTGATTACGAGTCAATTCAAGGCGATGATGAACAAATCTCCGTCCCAGACATTCATGAAAATATTGAAGAAATAAATATAAGACAGGAAGGTAGAAATGAAAATCTTCCAGAACCACGAGTACTTCGTGATCGGACCTGCCTAAGACAACCTGAAAGGTTTGAAGAATTTGTCAACGCTGCAGCTGAAGCTTTCAACAAAGATTATAAAGAACCAGAAACCTATCACGAAGCTTTAAAAAGCAATGATAAAGAGAAATGGCTAAAAGCAATGTTGAGCGAGATCAGTTCCTTAAATGAAAACCAAACATGGGAACTTGTTTCTCTACCTAAGAATAGAAAGGCATTACCTTGTAAATGGATCTTCAAAATAAAAACCAACCCAGATGGTAGCATTGATAAATATAAGGCGAGATTGGTTGTGAAAGGTTTTTCGCAGAAACCAGGCATAGACTATGATAAAACTTTTAGTCCTGTAGTGCGCCTTACCACCGTCCGTGCCTTATTAGCAGTAGCGGTAAAAGAAAACTTATCCCTCTGTCAGTTTGATGTTTCAACAGCTTTTTTAAATGGATATGTTGAAGAGGAAATATATATGAAGCAACCAGATGGATATAGTGATGGAACAAACAGAGTGTGCCGTCTAAAAAGGAGCCTCTATGGTCTCAAACAGGCCCCAAGATGCTGGAACACCAGTATACACGAATTTCTTGTAAGTTCAAACTTCACACAAAGCTGTTCAGACCCCTGTTTATACATTAGAGAGAATGGAAAATCTAAAGTGCTGATCGCACTTTACGTAGATGATGGGCTGGTAGCTTCAACCACAGAAATCGAAGGTAAGAAGTTTATCAACGAACTACAAAACCGCTTCAAAATAGTGACGAAGCCTGCTTCTTATTTTCTTGGTTTGGAAATCGAGAGGTCTGATAGTAGTAATATAAAACTTACTCAAAAAGCTTATACTAAGAAAGTATTAGAAAAATACAGAATGGCTGAATGTAAACCAGTAAAAACTCCAATCATAAAAGAAACTCTCCAGAAAGAAGATTCAACTGATAGAGAAGAAAAATTCCCATATAGACAAGTTGTAGGTTCTTTAGCCTATCTAATGGTTGCTACACGGCCAGATATTAATTTTGCAGTCAGCTCCGCCTCGAGAAATTTAGATAACCCATCTAAAGCGGACATTGTGGCAGTAAAAAGAATACTACGATACCTTAAAGGTACTATGAACAAAGGCCTAGTATTTAGTAATGCCAATAATATAAATAAATTGGTTTGCTACAGTGACGCAGATTTCGCAGCGACACATTCGACATCCGGAACATTATGTCTCTATTATGGACCGATTAGCTGGCGAAGTCAAAAACAGAAAACGATTGCATTATCGTCAACAGAGGCAGAACTGGTGGCCGCTTCAGAAACTACAAGGGAAATAGTATGGTTAGAGAAAATGTTAGACGAAATCACAAACATTGAAAAGCCTCCAGTTCTTTTCATCGACAACGAGTCAACCATAAAACTGGCTTATAATCCGCCATACGAGCAACATAGCCGCACGAAACATATTGAACGACGAAATCTCTATGTCAGAGAGTGTGTGTCGGCTGGCATGCTTAAAGTTGAACAAGTTACAACTGAGGACCAATTGGCTGATTGTTTAACGAAGCCTCTATATGGACCTAGGTTGGAAAAGCTAACTAAAACCCTAGGTCTTAGTTCCTAAAGAGGAGTGGATGTTAGATATAGACTATGGTCGGTTGCCAAGGCAACACTTCTAGATATAATCACTCCATATAAAATGGACATTAAAGTAAAATGTTTATCCAAATATCTTTTACTTTAACACCAAGGATGTAAAGCTGGAATGAGAGGAGGTGTGTGTCAAGAAGTGTATAATGCTGGTGCAATTACATATCAATGTTGGTGCCGGGGCACCCGCCACCTGGTCGGATTGATTGACATCTATATCAGTTTGAGTAAGTTTGAGTGTTGTGCTTATAAACAAATAAAAGATAATTTTGAAATTAAACGTTTCACTAATTATGTAGGTACCTACCTACCTACTCAAATAGCTGTCCTATTTGGGGGCACGATATAAGTGCCCTCGCCAAATCGAGCAAATAAAAGGACAGCCATCCTTTTCTTGACCCCTTTCAGGCCGTTGTTACCCTCTGTAACGGATATCATTTTCGCAATCCTACATTATTATTATGCTTATTAGTATTACCCCCATAGACGAAGTATCAAAGTTATCTGAGAGAGATTACCCCTAATAAATTGACTACCCCGTCCGTCACCACAGACAATGTAGGTCGTTGTAGGGCAAACTCATTTGGTATGACGGTCAATATTATAAATAATCGCTACTCGACAATAGATGGCGCTATAATACAAGTTGAAAGTGAAAATGAAGATCATAACTTCATAGTTCACAGAGTTATTATGTACGAGGGTGAATCAAAAAGTTCTTAGAAGTGCATATATATGAAACCTTTTTGGATCAAGTTCGATATTCAAATTAAAGAGTGTCTATCACACTATATTTATGCAGACTGTCACTTGTTTTTGTCAGTTCGTTCGCATGTAATAAATTTTTTTGTGCAACGAGTTGCTAAAAAGTCAAAATTATGGATAAAAGTGAGTTACGTGCGGTGATAAAATATCTCAGTTTGAAAAAAATGTCTACGAAGGAAATTTTTTTGGACATTCAGCAGGCATTAGGGGGTGATGCTGTACCCTATTCTACGGTTGCGTACTGGGTGGCTGAATTTAAAAGAGGTAGATCAAGCTGTAAAGATGACCCGCGTTCTGGGCGGCCTTCAACCTCCGTTACAGAAGAAAATGTCAAAAAGGTTGAGAATCTGGTTTTGGAAGACAGAAGAATGACTATAAAACATATAGCTGAGATCCTAAAGATATCTTTTGGTAGCGTTCAATCCATTTTAATTGATTCACTGGGGTTCAAAAAAGTGTCTGCAAGATGGGTGCCACGAATGTTAACCGACGAAAACAAAAAGCGACGTTTGGAAATTTCCAAGCGTAATCTCGAAATGTTCCAGCGTGATTCGGATAATTTTTGCCGTCGTCTTGTCACCATGGATGAAACGTGGGTCCACCATTTTGATCCTGAAACTAAAAGACAAAGCATGTCTTGGAAACGACCATCCTCTCCATCCATTAAGAAATTTCGAGTTGCTCCTACCGCTGGCAAAGTTATGGCCTCTGTGTTCTGGGATAGTGAAGGAATCCTTTTTATTGATTACATGCCAAAAGGCCAGACGATTACTGGACCCTATTATGCAAATTTAATCCCGAAAGTGCGTGAAGCGATTAAAGAAAAACGTCGTGGAAAACTGTCGTTGGGCGTGTTGTTCCTTCAAGATAACGCTCCTGCTCATCGATCGGAAGTTGCGCTCAACGCAATCCGCTGTGCTGGCTTCAATCTCCTTGACCACCCACCATATTCTCCGGACTTAGCCCCAAGTGATTTTCACTTATTTCCAAAATTAAAAGAGGAAATTCGTGGAACAAAATTTCACGATAATGACGCGGTTATAGCTGCCGTAGAGGACTTTTTCGAGAGTCAAGAAAATAATTTTTTTTCACAAGGAATAAGGAAGTTAGAAACGCGTTATTCTAAATGCATTGCATTGGAGGGAGATTATGTAGAAAAATAAAATATTATTATTTAAATCTTTGCATTTTTTAATATTGATTCCAAGAATTTTTTGATTCACCCTCGTAGAACTACAAATGAATCCTTATTTTCAGTTCAATTTATTTTGCTTTAGCTTTTAACTGCAATGGGTACCTACTAACCTACCTTCATATTGTGTTCTGAATAAGGCAGACAATAAAACAAAAAGACAGCTTTAAAATGAACTTTATTTTTAAACTTAGATAAAACCTACAAACTACAAGAATGAATGTTCCTAAGCAATACTATTTAATAAATCTTATCGCATTGACCTGTGGAAAGAACGCAATAAAAATAAAACAAAATAAAAAGAAACTTAATTAAATCTTCAGGTACTCACATACCTGCTACATAATATACATTAATAAAATATTGAGTTACGAAAATACTAAAGGGGAGAAATTTTATCGACAGCATGCCTAGTTACCTACGAAAAAAAAAAAGAAAAACCTCCATTTCTTACTCCTTTCAAGTAAGAATTTAAAAAGCGCGCGATTGAGAAATACCTACAGGGAAAGTATTCGACGACTCTGGGGAAATATTCTCATCACAAATTATTAGTGTTGAGAATTATTGCCAACCGCTTGGATGTACCTATGCATACAAGTAATTAAAAATAGTTCATTCAACAGGTCAATATGACATTTCAAAATAACAGAAAAAAAAAATAAAATCCGACGACATTTTAACTAAGATCCTTCTTTTCAAAACAGAAATTACAATATCCGTAATAAATAGACAATAAAATAATATTATACAATCACAGAGGGGCTCGTGATATTTTTCGCACATTTTTTTAAATTTTAATAAGCTTTTTTTTATTATACTTTTTTTTTATTAAAAAAAGTGTTTGTCGCATTTTTATAAAAATAACAGTTCAAGTGTTTAAAAATTATACATATTATAACGAATCGAGCAGAGGTCACTCGGCTGATAGTAACCGCCGCGCGAGTATAGCGATTGCAATGCCACCTAGAACTTATAAATGCAGTGTTTTAAAGCGGCACCACATTGCACTATGACACATTGGATCTGTCGAGAAAACACACTAGCTTTGGGAATTACGTTACGTTACCATCGGGAAATTACATTACCATCGGGAAATTACATTACCATCGGGACACATTACATAAGCGTCGGGAAATTATATATAAAATATCTTCATTGACAAATTAAATTCGCACCTTGGCTGTTAGTTTTTATAATAAAAGCGACAAACATTATAAATCTTGTATTATGCAATAATGTATCCACAATACAATATTCACCGAATATACCATAAAACAAAGTTATTCTGATATCCTTTTCATTCCATAAATATAAATTGAATACGTCATTTTATTCCCACTTGTCGCCACTGTCTCCGTCAACACCGGCGACAAATGGGAATAATATTCCCACACATTTCCACTAAGATTCTCGATCGTCGCCAGTGGTGACTATTGGTAATTATATTTCGCAGTAATCAGCGTATTATGACATACATATAGACAACTTTGTTTAATAGTAATCCGGCATTTTTATATTTAAAATACAAAAAACTACCATTAGAAAAGTCTACGCGTTACTACCGACAAACTAGCTTATAGCGATTAGATATTATAATATGTATTACTTTGTAATGTTCGTAACCATCGACATGCTCTATTACATGATATGCGAGTACCATGGTCTAAGTGAAAAATATGGCTCTTCCATGGCTATTCAGCATTACCACAAAAGATTTAAACAAGAGTTCAACAGATGTCTAAAATCATGCCACAAATCGGTGTTTAACACTCGTCTAACTCAATAACAAATTCACAAGTGACATTATCAGAAATGGCAGGATTGGTTTGGGCAATGCGAGTGTTAAATGTCTGTTTAACTCTTGTTTAAATCTTTTGTGGTAAGACGGAACATGTTAACAAAATTTAAAAATTCTAAAATTATGTGTTTATACTTCCTAGCGCTTACCCGACTGCAAGGCGAGAAGTGCCGCATTCGATAGCCACAAACATTATAAACTAACCGTCTACAGCTCAAAAAGCACTATACATAATAGAACAAGAAACTTCACGGTAAATATAAAACTTACAGACTAACTTTTTTCTATATATAAAAAAAATATACATGTCGTGACCATGTAGAGAGGTGAGCGCGTCCGGGTGCGTGAGCATGTACACTGTATATCGAACGATGTAGTGACGGCCCTGGTGCTACCTCGGCCCTAGGGCCTCTGAGGCGGCCTAACGACGGCTGCGACTTAACGTGCCATCCTAACCACGGAATCTGCACTTGTGAAAAGTCAATGGTCGGGGATCGAACCCAGCGCCGTTGGGCTGCAAAGCGCACCATTAACGACAAACAATGTGCATGTACACGTTGTAGTCGCGTGTAAAACTTTTTGTAATCGATTAATGACAAATCGTCGAAGAGCTGGATGGTGTTTAGTCATCGAAGTAAATTATCGATGATATTTTCTCATCGAAGTAAATTCTCGATGATATTTTCTCATCTAAATAATTTCTCGATGACATTATCTCATCGAACTAAATTCTCGATGGTATATTCTCATCGAGATAAGATCTCCACGATTACTCACCGACATAATTATATGCGCGTCTAACCTACCATTATAATATAGTTCAAGCACAGGCGGAATTTTATCAACTTGCAACATGTCAGTGCAAAAGTTTATCGCTAGATGGCGTTAGGAGTCACTCGACTCCCTATTGGTGGAAAAATGTTGTTTATTTTTATTATGTACATTTTATTTCGATAAAAAGTGCCCTATTTCTTTCTCCGAGGTCGAATCTCTGTCTCTATACACCAAACTTCATTGAGATCGGTTAAGCCGTGAAAACTAAACTAAGTTACTTTCGCATGTATAATATGGATGGATAGAATAGTTATATTTTGCAGTTTAGAGCAGGTTCGTTCGCGTGATAGTAAGTGACACGCCTTTCCATACCAATTTCGATGCGACTCGCGAACTTTGGATTCTCTTTGAAATTCGTTAAAGGCTATACTAGCGCCGGCTTCGATACAGAGCCGTGGCAGAAACTGGAACTAATCGCAATAACTGGAAAACAGCGCCATCTAGCGGATAGTATTGGTATTTATGATATGATGTTGTAATTTCTTTTTAATTCATTATTGTAATTTCTTATCAAAGCGAATCTAATTAAATTTGAATTTACGCTTTTCCTACTACAGTTTTAATCTATCCAGCCAATAGCGAGCCGAGAAACGGGCACACTACCGCCTCTAGCGGAAACTACTGGAACTAACAAACCTCTTTACAAATTGAACATCCAACGCTTCGAGAGTGTAAGAAATATTAAGAAAAATACAAAAATGGTATACCTACATTATAGTGTAATGCATTATTTTTTTCTTATTTTTTACTTTTACCCCTACTCCCTTGACGGACAGTCTTTCTACAAACGGATTGTTATTAGATATCACTTGTATATTTGCCGATACCGTTGCTACACAAATGTCAACCTAAAGGCGTTAAAATAAGGTTAATTTCCGAATACAATATGCAAAAATGACGTCACTTAAAAAAATTGCTCTCTATGTAGAGTCAAAAGATTTTCACCTGTCTCATGAAATAAAATTTATAATAAACGACACAATATCGAAAATGTCGTAACTCCATACAGGTGTAACGAAAAATACGATTTGCGAGACGTTATTAAGGTTCACAATCGAAAGAAGTCTGAAGTCACGCTAAACAAAAATAACAATAACATGCAAAACCGTCGTAACTCTACACAAACTGCAACGAAAATTACACTTTACAAACCACCGTTAAGGTTGACAATCGAAAATGTATCTCAGACTATATTGTAGTAACAGCAATAATTTGCAAAGTCGTAACTCTACACAAATCGCAATGGAAATTGCGCTATGTACAGCACGGTTAAGGTTCAAATTGGTCTGTCTCACGGATAAATGATACAATAACAGTCCGCATGTCGCATGCTATTGCCTCCTCAATCAGTCTTGCTTGCTTCAGTTGATGACAATCAGTCGTGGCGGGAGGATGCCGCGCTTGCTCAGCCAAACCCTGGTAACAGAGGTAATGCATGCATTATTTCTGTTTCATGAAAAACAATAGTTCCCAACCCGCCCGATAGAGGGCGTTAAATTAAAATCTTGTCTAGTGGGTCACATTTTATATAAAAATGTGAACGAAGTTGCGGGTATCAGCTAGTAATTTATAAATTCCCAAAACTATATCTTTAACGTGATCAAAATTAGCTCTCCTCTCAGAATCGATGGTAAACGGTGATGATGGTGGTGATGATGATGATGATGATGATGATGATGAAAAGTGGTGACGCTCACCCGATGCCGGCGCCGAGCAGCAGCGACACTATGTTGGTGACGATGACGGCGGCGACGGCGCCGCGGCTGAAGAGGCACGTGCGACGCACGCTCAAACAGTGGCTCTGGATGAAAGAAAGAAAGAAAAAAAGAAATAAGTTTTGTCGACCAAACCAAAAAAATAAAAATAAAATTAAGGAGTTTTTTTTTGTTAAAACACTTTTTCTTAACGCGAGGTTTTACTCAATTTCGAAGTTTAGTAAGCTCAGGAAATATAAAATTATGAGTGAAAAAAAAAATGTTTTGGGTAATTGATCGTACAATGAAGACGATTGGGAAGACAGAAACGCGCTTACGAATAATTGGCTAGTTAAAATAAAATCACAAAGATGACACTAAATCACATCTTCACTTGTCACCTACTAAGAGATTCCATCATGAAACCACGTGAAAGTTATACCAATAGATGGGGCTTAGATAGGGGCTTTTTACATAGGAAGCGATTGGGAACTTACATTTTCTAATTTCGTTTTTTTTTCTGTGTATAGTGACTAGAAGAGCGATTGTAGCCTAGTGGGCGAACGTTTGCCTGCCAAAACGGAGGTGGCTAGTTCAAGTCCCAGTGCGGGCACGTACCAATGTGTTTCGTGTTAAACATTATGTTTATTACTCGCTTATCGGTGAAGGAAACCACCGTGAAGAAACCAACATGCCCGAGAACTATTTCGGAGGCATGTTATCCACCAACCCGGACTAGGCCCCCGTAGTGGACTATGGCCTAACCCTCCTCACGAAAGTGAGAGGAGTCCTTTGCCCAGCAGTGGGACAGTTACAGGCTGAATTATTATTATTATTATAGTAACTAGGGGTTCAAAAACCGGTCATAAAAGACTGAGTATTGACGGTGCAAGTACCAGGCTACCAGGAGCGGCGAGGAGGTCTCACCTGCTGCATGGCGGGCGCCGCGAGCTGCTGCTCCAGCACCTCGATGGACGAGGTGGCGGAGGGCGGCCCGCGCGCGCTACTCGGGTGCTTGAAGCGCCAATCCCTGCAAGATCGCCAGGTGTGAATTAACTTTGAGAACTTTAAAGGTGCGCCACTAGGGGGCGCTGTTTCTAAAAGCGGCCGTTGCGTTAACGCGTTTTATAAATGCGGTTTGATATAATGTACGTTAAACATCGATAGTTTTGATTTCCGATTGTTATCGATAGTTTGCCAAAAACTATCGATTTTTATCGACACTATCGATAGTTTTGCTCCAACTTTGCCTAATTTCAAGGCCTTTCGACTATTAGGTAGGCAAAGTTCATGAAAAATAGTAGATCGATAGTAGAAAATAATTACCTATCTATAGTATCGATAGTAAAAAACTATCTATAGTAAAAATCAAAGGCAAAGAAGGCAAAGTTTATGAAAAATAGTAGATCGATAGTAGAAAATAATTATCGATAGTATCGATAGTAAAGAACCATCGATAGACTATCGATGTTTAACGTACACTAATTTGATATGATTGAAAGATTTGGTTGTTTGTTTGTTTGTTTGCATTGAATAGGCTCCGAAACAACTGAACAGATTTGAAAAATTCTTTCACTGTTGGGAAGCTACACTATCCCCGGGTGACATAGGCTACTTTTTATCCCGTAAACATTAACGGTTCCCGCGGGATAGTAGTGAACGCGGATGAAACCGCGAGGCGATTCTAGTAAAAGATAAAGGTGTGCACTCACTTCGGCGGCAGCTGATCCGGCCGACTGCTCCACTCCCACACCCAATCGTTGGAGTCGTCCTGCAACACAGAAACAAAATACATGGATACACAAAGCTCTAAGGATTAGCAAGTTTGAGTGAGACCCCACCGCAAATTAGCAGTTCCACAGAATCGTAAAAAGTGGCCCAGGCTAAAAGAGGCCTATACCCAGCTGTGGGTGGAATAAGGATGACGATGATGATGATGAAAATGATGATGATGATGATGATGATGAGCAGACCACGTGGCTTGTAGAACCGATAACCGTTCGGGAAGAAAGCTTCATGCAGGCATGTTCAGGAGTGAACGGCTTCCGACCGATGATAATGATGGTGGTGATGATGATGATGATGATGATATTGATGATGTGCGCTGTTCTTACCCGCCAGCAGTTGATGTAGACGCCCTTGAGCTCGTCCTCCGTCGAGGGCTCCAGGTTGGGGCTGTTCGGCGGCGATTTCGGGCTGGAAACGAAACAAACCAACCATTTAGCTTCCGTTTTTAGGGTTCTGTATCCAAACGGTACAACGGAACCCTATACTAAATCTCCGCTATCCGTCCGTCTGTCACCAGGCTGCATCTCATGAACCGCGATAGATAGTAAGACAGTTGAAATTTTCACAGATGTACATATTTCTTTTGCCGCTATAACAATAAATACTAAAGATAAATATTTGTAGGGGCTCCCATACAACAGACGTAAATCTTTTTGCTGTTTTATACGCAGCCCTTCGTGCTCGAGTCCGACTCGCACTTGGCAGGTTTTTTAACCGACTCCAAAAAAAGAGGAGGTTTTCAATTAATATTAACTAGCTAAAAACGGGTCAAATTCGCGCGCACAAACAAATATCAAAAAATATAATTTTGACATACCTCGACGTTTCGACCGAGTTAAATCGGCCGTGGTCACGAGAAGACTTTTTTTTTGTTAGAAGGTTTTCAATTCGACTGTATTTTTTATTTTATTTTTATGTTTGTTACCTCATAACTTTCGACTGGGTGAACAGATTTTGATGATTCTTTCTTTATTTGAAAGAGTATACTTCCCATATGGTCACATTTAAATTTTATGGTTTTTAAATCACAATAACTGGAAATCTTAATAATTATATATAAATTACGTGTCACGTTGTTTGTCCGCTATAGACTCCTAAACTACTTAACCGATTTCAATCAAATTTGCACACCGCGTGCAGTTCGATCTAACTTAACAGATAGGATAGCTCACATCTCAATTTATAGTCGCAATAACAAAAACCTTTAGCCACAGCAACGTGTGGCCGTGTCTGCTAGTAATATAGTATTTTCATTGAAGTTGGTTCTTTTTTGTTATTTCATATCACAGTCACGGGGTAAACAGAGATTTCTCGCCAAATGCCAGGATCCTATGACACACCTCTCTCGCTTCCACTTCCACAAGTGCCTTCTCTTACACATCATCATCATCAGCCTGAAGACGTCCACTGCTGAACACAGGCCTCCCCCTTAGACCGCCACACCGAACGACAACTCACCACTTGCATCCCCCGGTCGCCTGCGACTCTTTTGATGTCGTCGGCGCATCTAGTGGGAGGCCTACCTACACTGCGTCTTCCACTCCGCGGTCGCCACTCTAGAACCTTTCTTCCTCAACGGTTATCAGTTCTACGAGCGATGTGTCCTGCCCATTGTCACTTCAGCTTGCAAACCCTGAGAGCTATGTCGTAAACTTTAGTTCTTTGGCGAATATCGTCGTACTAATCACGTATATCTCATACACGGTCGCCGGTTATGGGTGCTTTTGACTCGGCTCACTTCGATGCGTCCACCAAGTCGACCTATACCGGCTGGTCCATTCATCCCAGATTGCTCACAAAGTCTATAAAAATGCTTTTCTTTACATATCACTTGATAACGTCTGGACCTATTTGGCCATTATTTACAAGGTCAAAGTCAAAGCATTTATTGTAAACAGGCAATAAAATCGCACTTTTACAAGTCAAACAACTAATTCTCGTTAGCAAACAGAACGATAAAACATAAAATATGTTAAATTAATTTAAACAGTAATTGATTATGGTTTGAGTTTGAAAAAGGATGTTTCCCTTTCAAGCACTGTACCAAGATTCTGGACAGGAGAAGGGAACTCCGTTGACTCTACCAGCGCTTCGGAATACGCCCGTTAGAGAAGACAGCACCAAGAAACTCTATGGGGATTTAATTCTATAACTTATTATTTTTCATTTGCTTTTTTTGTTATTAATTGTTCATCATAGTCGGATAGTCTAAAAATAAACATCGCGCGATAGTCCGGTGGCTTTGGAACCGGTCTAGTGAGCCGGTATGAACGGCATAGATGATATTATATCAGTATAGTATAACAGACTATAATGTAAACAGTATGAAAAATCTCGTCCAATGTAAAGAATATTTTTGCTAGCATTTTTTTGCAGTTTTTTAGGGGGTCCGCACCCAAAGGGTAAAACGAGACCGTATTACTAAGATCTTGTTGTCCCTCCGTCTGTCTGTCTGTATGTCTGTTTGTCTGTCCCTAGACTGTATCTCATGAACAGTGACAGTTAAACAGTTGAAGTTTTCATATAATATTATGACGTATTTCCCTTGCTTAATACTAAAAAAAATAAATTAATCAATATTAATTAATGGGACTTCCATACATACAAAGATCGTGATTTTTGCCGTTTTTATAGATAATGGTACGGAACTCGCACTTGGTCAGTTTTTCTGTTATACCTACAGAAAATAAATAAAAAAATGAATTAAAAGACAATAACAATGTGTTACAAATTTTGGAAAAAAACGTTATGTTATGTAGATTGACTCTAATTTTTTTTTACTAGTTTGGAACGCGCATCTATGCTATCATTAAACTCGATATATCGATATACAACCGCTGTAAGTATATACGGTCGGCATCAAAAGTAGCTTCACATGTTTTAGTTTCCAATTCCATTGTAGATACGCAAAATGTACATTTTTAGGGTGTATATTAAATTTAAGATACGGAGATGTTCAACTACTTTAGAGGCCGTTCAATTGTAGATACGCAAAATGTATATTTTAGGGTGTGTATTAAATTTAAGATACGGAGATGTTAAGCTACTTTTGATGCCGACCGTACCTACTGTAAAGTTAGACGGACGGATGCCTTTGCAATGCGGACAGGCAGGCGCCTCCGACCACATGCAATCCGACCCGCGGGGCATTGTATGTATGCAAATTATACATACATACACACGTCACACGCCACGTGGTGATTGTATTAACTTCCCACTTACTTCCTACTAATAAAGTATATGCGTAAGTTTGATTGTTCGTCACTCAAAGAGCTGAACTGATTTAAAAAAACTACAAAATGAAAAATTATTAATCTTTCGCGAACCGAATACATGTTAATTAGTATTTATACGGGTCTAATTCGCGCATGTTAAAATTCGAGATATGTCAAAATTTTTTTTGTTTTTTTTTTTGTTTTAGTGATGGCTTCGCACGGTTTGTGCATATAGCCAGTGTCAAGTATTTTATTTTCAGTATTGCTTAATTTCACATTAAGAAAGTCACAGCAATGTTATAGCAATCGTGGTCAAGTAGTCAAGTCAATTATTTACATCGTCAGTCATGATTCAGTAAAGTAGTGGATGCTTTACTGAAACTTTTTGGGAGTTTTGAAAAAAATGCGAAATTTGTAGCGAAAACGTTTTTTGAGTTTATATCATTCGCCTACACTCGTGCACGTTAACGAACACTTAATGGTTAATATTCCACCAATATTACACATTAACACTCGAAGAAACACAAGTTTGAGCTAATAATACAAAACCAACAACGTCTCACTATCGGATTCCCGCCAAAACTCATATGTCAAAATTGTATATTTTAATATTAATTTGTGCACGAATAAGACCCGTTTAAATACTTATTAAAAATAAAAGTATGTAACTCGGTCTGTTTGTCTCCTTTTAAACGGCCGAGTGGATCTATCCAGATCCAGAATCTGACGTAGAGATGTCAATTTGAAGCATGTGGAAGCACACCTTTACTATATATAGGAATAGGACACATTTTAAAACGACAAATTGTAGTTTTTCCGCGTGGACGAAGTCGCGTGCAAATGCTAGTATACCGACTAATTGTCTTAATTGGGGTTCAAAAGATTCGCTAGAGATCGATCGACAATATCAAACTGAACGCGTATAGTAAGTCTTAAAACATAATGACGATTATTTATTATTGTAAAACCGAATTTTAGTGAAAGGAAATTATTATTTCACACAGCCAATGTACCAGGCGCACAGCGACCCGAAGAGATCGGCCGGGTCACCTCCGGCCAAAAGTGAAAACGTACAGCGGCCCGATGTACCAGGCGGTCATGAGACGCGAAGAGGTGTGCGCGCGTCCAAGTCACAGATTTGACCGCCAAACGCGGCGGCGGGGTTATGTAATTGTGGAAGCCTCGTGACGCAATACGAAACCAACTTCTGGTTTAGTTATGCTTATGATGACTTCGAAGCGTGAGGTTGTGTTTTTTTTAATTGCGAACTAGTAACGCCTCGCGGTCTCACCCGCTTTAAACTACTATCCCGCGGGAACTGTTAATGTTTACGGGATAAAAAGTAGCCTATGTCACCCGGGGATAGTGTAGCTTCCCAACAGTGAAAGATTTTTTCAAATCTGTTCAGTAGTTTCGGAGCCTATTCAATGCAAACAACAATCAAATCTTTTCTGTTTATATCATGACGCACAGTAGAAGGTACACTCAATAAAGCGAGATAGCACGGGGTTTTGTATAACCTCTTGAGCATGTTGTCTCTCTCTCTCTTCCGTGGGGTTTGAGTATCTTTTGAGTACGGACAACCCAGGCCTGATGGTAAGTGTCGAAGCGGTCGACGGTTGAGCATGCTGAGGTACTTAGAAGAAACCTTCACTCTTGAAAACTCCCATTCATAGTTATCGGGAAACACAGACGTTGGTATGGAGTTCCATTCTTTCGCTTTTAGATGATAAACATTGGATGGAAATGATCATCATCATCATCATCATCATCAGGAAGGCTTAGTTAAGGGCGGGATCTGTGTACATTTTCACGGCTGAATCTCGCACAGAAAAAGGAAATCCCAACTTTACCAGTGCTTCGGAAATGCGCCCGTTACTTAGGTTTTTTGCGAAAAGGTGACCAAACATTTGGCGAATCCGGGGAAAAAAGTTTGTTTCTCGGTGGGATTTTTGTATGAGCTCACTCTGCGAACGACGGATATTATGCGTAATTTTTTTATAATATTTTTTAGCACAAGTCTGTCTAGTATTTTGTAAGTACAATACTCAGCATTGTATTTATAAGAGCCAGTAGGATGTCTGATGACAAACAATACTACATTTTTCGCCTAGAAGGTTGCCGCCTAGGTCGCGTAGACTCCTAGGTAATTACTAATTAATAAACAATGTTAGGAAGCCGCATAGTAATGAGAGTAGGGTCACGCATGCGCAATGCGATGCGATGAACTAGTTTCATTGCCATGCTCATAGACTAAGTTTTTTTTTTGAAAAAAAAACCTATGCGAATCAATCTCTATGATATACATTTTTCCAGTTTTTGTGATTGAAAATCCAAAGTAGCTGGACCGATTTAGATGAAATGTCTATGTGGAAATACAAATGAAAATATTTTATAAATCGGTTTATCATTATGACGCGATTCCTACAGTACGTAGGTACTAACAAATATGAATATTCAAATTAATTGTGAACCTCCTTTTGAAATCGGTGGAAAACAGTGCTGCCGAATAAGTTGTCAAAACCAATTGGAATGTTTACAGTATTCAAAGTAATCTACTGAAAACCCTATCATACAAACTCAAATAAAAATGAACCTAGTATAAGAAATGGACTTGACAAAAGCGTATACCCGAAAGGGATACTTACTTCGCTGCAACCCCTATAATTTGGATAAATTTAATACACGTTATTTAGGTGTGGTTCCAATCATTCGTGCGACATTCTAGAATGTCAAGACCGCTGGTACCTCGCCCCTATAAATCGGATAAATTTAATACACGTTATTGAGGTGGTGCACCAATCCTGTTTTCTTCCGCGGATCTTGAGTTAAATGTCATATCTGTTAGATGATTAATCTGAGCAAATGAATAAATCGTACTAACTAAAACATCAAATACAAATAGTGAAAAAAAAAAATGCAGAATCCGATCTTTACTTTCATTCCTACAACCATATCAACAAACTACATACAATCTAATTATTATATTTGGTTGACGAAATTTTAAAGACAAAGCGGCAATATTCCAACCCGCGTATCACTAAACATTAATTCAAAAACTGAATAAAAATTTACATTTTTTAAATTTACATATTTTGAATTTAAATTAATTCAATGTCACATAGGCCTACGCCAATTGGGCTCAAAAGTACCAGGAGAACATATCGGCGCAGAAGTTCGACGGCACGGGTGATTCAGTTCTTTGTGTAAGTGAAGAAAACCGGACAAAGAGGGGTCTTTCAACTCGTGTTTGGAAATAGGGGGTGACTAACCCTCACAATGTTGACTCTTTGTTTGCAGTGAAAGCTGAAACGTATCATATAAGTATACGGGGGTTTGGGGTTAAAAGGGTGTGCCCTGTTTCACAGCGTACTAGCTGTTGCCCGCGACTTTTATCATGATACAAAGTTTCCTATGCCCTATTCCAAGATCCAATCTAACTCTATAGCAAAATTAATTAAAATCAGTTCGGCCGTATTTAGGACAAGGTAACAAACAGTTACTTTCGCGTTTATGATCTACTAGCTGCGCCCCGCGGTTTCACCCGCGTTTCACATTATAAAGCCTACAGAGCGGTGGCTAGTAGATACGACTTGTAACATTGTGTCAGAGAAAGTACTGAAGTAGGGTCGTTTTTCACAGTTATTATTGCACTGATGGACAGGAAAACAGTGATGATGATGATGACTTGTAGCCTATATTGTGTCTCTAAACTATCTGCATACAACATTTCATGCAAATTAAGGTACTATTTCACAGTTTAGCCCACTGTGTATTGTGTAAGTTGGTGTATAAGTTATCAAAATACCAAATTTCAAGCCAATGGGGTAATTTTTCACAGTTTTTAATGCACTGATGTAAAACGGTGACGATGATGATGATGATGAATTAAAGCCTAAGTCGTAAGTTGCGGGATAACCTATCTACGTACGAAATTTTACGCACATTGGGTGTTTTATCGCATTGATGGAAAACGGCGATGATTATGATGATGACTTAATAATATGTTCGTAGCCTATGTCCTAAGTTGAAAGATAACCTATCTGTGAACCAAATTATCTCCCCCCCACTCTCCCCTCTTCCCCCTCTCCCCTATTTCCCCCACTCTCCCCTCTTTCTACCCCCACTCTCCACTCTTTCTCCCCCCACACTACCCTCTTTCTCCCCCACTCTACCCTCTTTCTCCCCCACTCTACCCTCTTTCTCCCCCCCACTCTCCCCTCTTTCTCATCCCACTCTCCTCTCTTACTCCCTCTACTCTCCCCTCTTTCTCCCCCACTCTCCCCTCTTTCTCCCCCACTCTCCCCTCTTTCTCCCCCACTCTCCCCTCTTTCTCCCCCACTCTCCCCTCTTTCTCCCCGCTCTCCCCTCTCTTTCTCCTTACTCTCCCCTCTTTCTCCCCCACTCTCCCCTCTTTCTTCCCGCTCTCCCCGTCTTTCTCCCCATTTTACCCTCTTCTCCCCCCACTCTACCATCTACTCCCCCTTTCCCCCACTCTCCCCCTCCCCTCCCCCGCACTCTCCCCCATCTCCTTCCATCGCACTCTCCCCCTTTAAATAATGATCCTTTCAGCCGTTAATTGTGGTCCGTTGGGGGTGCATCTAAAGAATACCTCATAATTTTAACCCCCCTTGCTTTTCCCTCTTTAGGGATGATTTTGCAAAAAAGCTGAAACCCGTATTTATTTATATCTTACCAAAAGCCTAAATAAGAATTTTCAGATCCCTAACTTGAATAATTATGGATTCCCCATACAAACTTTCAACCCCTATTTCATCCCCTTCGAGATTATTTTTTGAGACAAAAGATAGCCTATGTCCGTCTCATAGGTCCAATCTTCCCCTATACCAAATTTCATCAAAATCGGTCCAGCCGTTTGAGCGTGAAGAGGTAACAAACATACATACACACTCACAAACTTTCGGCTTTATAATATTAGTAAGATTAGTAGTAGGTATGGTTCAAAATAAAAAGTATGGGTAAACATTAAAATCTATTTTGCTCAAAACACATGTAAATGAGGCACTTTGTTAGATAAAATTCCAATTAGGATGTACTTGTGGTTCTACCCGGACAGGGCTCGCGGTATACCTTCATAGGGCTCAGTAGCAAAGTTGCAAAAACGGAACCTTTATAAATTCGTCATGCCGTTGTCAAGCCTCGTAGACTTTGAGTTATAAGCTGCTCAGACGTCCCGCTTCGCTCACACACTCCCCGCATCCCCGCGCACTAACCGCTTCGCTCGCGTACCACCGGCTTCGCTAGCGTACTACCCGCTTCGCTCGCGCACTACCCGCTTCGCTCGCACACTCCACGCTTCTCTCACGTGGATCCTCACCTGCCCTTCACGCTAGAGGCGCGGGAGTGCCGCACGGAGGAGTCTCGGCTCTCCCTCTGCGCCTCCCTCAGCAGCCTAATGTACTCATTCTCGACGGCGCCCAGGCCTCCGCCCGTGTTCAGCTCCACCCAGGATTCTGGAACAAAATGAGCGGGGTCATTTTAATAAATATACTTCACTATATAATAGAAGTAGTACAGAAGAGCACAATAGAATAGTTCTTAACTAATCGCGAACTGAAATCGTATTTATAGCATAGAATGACGACACGTTTGGCGTAGTGGCTGAGCAATCGAACTGCTGCGCTTGGTGACGCGGGTTCGATTCCCGCCTGGAACAAATAATTGTGCGATCGACAAATATTTGTTTCTGGTCTGGGTGTGATGTGCATGTGGCATTATAATATATCTGTAAGCGGTACCCACGATCCAGGAGCAATCCTAGTGAGAGGCTACGTTTAAAAAAAAAAACTATTTTTATACTAGTCTTGTCATGTCATTTCGGGTAATATTACTTCATTATTTATTAATTAAAACGACGATTTTGTGCAAAGACATTTTAGACACATCTGTTCAACTATTGTGTTAATTAAGACAGATAGAACGTCTATTCTCAAACAAGGCGACCTTTTGTCAGTGGCTTCCCTTGACCTCAGTGAGCCAATAAATACTGTATCATCGGCTTGTCTGCCTCATTTGATGCTATTTGTTCATTGTTCGAAGACAATGTAGCGTCTGAGTTATTGCTTTACTCGATATTATCGCGAATAGCTATTAATTAATCGACTTCAAAAATGTAGGAGGCCCTCAACTCTATTTTTAACCGTCTTGAAAAAAAAGGAGGGGGTTCGCAATTCGACTGTATTTTTTTTTTATGTTTGTTCATCTCAAAACTTTCGACTGGGTAAAGTGATTTTGATGATTTTTTTTTTTATTTGAAAGGGTCATGTGGTCCCATAGATAGGAATGACTGGATTGGATAGACTGGAAATATTATAGTATTTTTATTGAAGTCGGTTCATTTTTTTTAAATGTTTTCTACTTCAAGACGGAAAGACAAAATATGTTTTTTTTTTTTTCATAAGTACCGTAAATACTTTCATAAGCATTTAGTAAACAGATCTTGGCATTACAAACAGACACTTCAATTGTATTTATTTGTATATAGATAAAATCAATGCAAACGTGCGTGCGTGAGCGCCAACGCGTAAGCATATTCAAATCCAATTAAGTAAACAATTAATCGAGACCTATCCCATAAACGCTTTAGGTTTCACAAAGCAATTAACACTACCACAGAATGCCTATATTATTTCGCAGAAGTGACTCTCTCAATAAAGCTAGACATTTGAGCGTGTTTTCTCTCTCTTCCGTGACTTTCAGCACTTTTTGAGTACCTACAGCCGTATAAATGAACCTCAATAGCGCTACCAAGTGCGCTACCAGCTGATCCACACCCAAAATGAAATCTACATCTTGAAATCGTTGCTATTTAATAAATGGATATTGAGATGTAGCACTGGCTACTAGATACTGTCTTGTATGTGTCAATTGTGTGACAATCGGATAGCACTTAACCGCTGAGTGTCATTTATTAATTTGCCAGATATCATGTAACTTTCTGTTCCTAATCTTAAGTAGTAGAACTTAAGATGTATTTATTAAATATAACGAAAGAGCAAGTGCACACTGAAGATAGCTCTCAGAGCTAAGTTTGATTTATTAATACGACCCCTAGTGTCCACCCTGGAACTGTACACTGTATATTATACACACTACACGCTATTATATACAGGTCAAGTTTGTTTGTAAGTTTGTGGAAGACCATTCTGGGGCCGTATTATGAACTCTTAATCCCAGTCAGTTTACGCCGTAAACTGAACTGCCTGGCTATTTCGTATTATGACCTCCTAATCCCAGTCAGTAACGTCACGCGACAGTCATACCTACTTCTAACCTAATAACAGGCTGGCAATTTCGCATTACGAACTTTAATTTGACATAATGTAGAGGTCATAATACGAAAAAGAACAATCCAGTTTACGGCCGTAAAAAGAATCGCCTGGAACTTGCCTGGTTTTAAATAAATTCGTAATACGCCCCCCGATTGTTACAGATTGATGGCAGTCGCTAAGCCACGTCAGAGACCCTTGGGCCTGACATACTCTGACATCAGAGGCCGGCCTCTTTCACAATAAGAGGCCGCAGAGCGCATCTATGTACCAAATAGTTCCGCCAAATCTCTATAATATAAAAATGAATCTCAATTTCGATTGGTCACGGCATCACGCCCTGAACGGTTGGACCAATTTTGCTAATTCTTTTTTTGTTAAGTTTGTTATTTTCAGGAGAAATATTCTTATGAAGGAAAAAAATTAGAAAGTTTTCGGAATATGAAAAAATTAAGAAAACTTAGCGACCACGTTAACTTAGAAGTAGGGAAAGAGATAGAGGGAGATAGGTAGATGAAGAGGGAGATTAGAAGGAGAGGGAGAGAGATAGAGACAATAGAGACATCTGTCGGGTCAGCTAGTCTGCTATAAAATCAAACCGGTTACCAATATGAATTAATTACTTAAGTGCCGGCATCTCAACGTTGAAGGTCAATCGCTAGTTTGAATAATAATTAAATAAAAACGAAAAAAATTCCATTTCTATACAAATAATTAAAACTGTCCGTCTGTTTGTAATGTCTAAATTACCTACATATTTTAATTAAATGCATTATGAAAGTAGCACTGTAGGTACTGACAGACAGCTGAAATCACAATCTGATCATAAGTATAAGCTAAATTTAAGAACAAGTTGTCTCGACAGTCGTCCTGCCTAATATTATGAAAAATAATTATATGTTTTCTCTAATTTTCGTTAATTTTCCCCATTATTTACTATTTATTTCGAGTAGCGACAGCGGACTGGAAGACGCAGTGTAGGTAGGCCTCCCACTAGATGCGCCGACGACTTCAAAAGAGTCGCAGGCGGCCGGTGGATGCAAGTGGCTTGTCGTTCGGTGTGGCGGTCTAACGTGTATTTCCTCTAAATTACATTAAATTTAGAGGAAATACGCGTTTTTGCATTTCCCAGTCGTAAATAATAAAAGCCGGAAACTGGTAACCGAGAATAGAGCAACACAGGAAATGGTGGCGTGACCGAATTAATAACCATTCAGATATAACTACATCTATCTACATATACATAATTATAATAAAAATGTAACGGATCGCTGTCTGTACATGGAAGATATATGAGAAACAATAAATTATTGGGACCTTTCTCAACGCAAATACCTAGCACCCAAAAAAAAATTTGAAACAATTTTTGTTTGTTCGTCTGTGCGCTTGTACACGCTTATCTCAGAAACGGTTTATCCTATTTAGATGTGGTTTTCACTAACATATTGTGGTAAGATTCACTTAACATTTAGTCTATGTTTCATGCCAATCGGTCAATAAATAAAAAAGTTACGCCAACCTTTCAAATAGCTTTAGGTGTTGTATATGTAACGCGGGTGAAATCGCGGTTTTTTTTAATAGTTTATAATAATCGTTATAGGCTCAGTATATAAGCCTACATCACACAGGCGCCTGCGATATCAATACAAATTAATAAATCTTGCCGACTGGCAACGAAAAGTATGTAAAATTAACGAGGAGTCAGGCAACTGGGACCACTAGGTACTGGAACCGCGGTCCCGGTCACTCAATAGCGATTAGGAACCATGTTTACCTACACCGTACATTTAATAACAACCGGACAAATTTAAAGTCACTTTCAGACGAATTACCACATAGATAGATAAGCCACGATAACATGACACGAGCCGTAGAAAGTAAATATTATGATCGATTATTGTATGTTCAGACAGACTGCATCAACAAATATTAGTGTGGCTTGTTAGCACATTATTAATAGTATTGTAAATATGTACTGTGATGGATGCATGCCTGTCATTTTTATAATAATAAACTTCGGGTAGTTTAAGAAAAACATCAATTACTACCTATCTACTAAAATAATTCTCAGGCCCATATCTTAATTATATATACTACATGCTAACTAAGGATGTAGGAGTTGGAGCTGCAAGGAATTCAAAAAAGTGTACGATACAAAACCAGAAAACACATGGAACATACAAGCTTGTTAAAAAAATCTAAACAATTAATTCCTTCCATTTATTTATTATGCAATAAACCACAACAAACCGCGCTTTTCCCTAATGGAAATGATTCACGCATAACAACAACACAATCGCGCGTCCGGTACACGTGGAAAAACAAAGAAAATACAATAACAAATACCTAAATCGTCCACCGCGGGCGCTAAACACTTCTGCTCCGTCATGTTCACAATACAATCACGGTAATATCCTTCGGATTAAATTATTCACACACTAAAAAAAAAACAAACTGCGCAAATACCAATCACTAAAAGCGTGCGCGAGTATTTTTAAATCGTTTTTGAATGCGGAGCAATCGCTCGCGCGTGTGTACGCGCCGAGCGTCCGAGCGAGACTGACTGGAAATAGAGAACGCACGTAAACAAACGAGTGGCGTGTGCGATTGCGTGGGCGCAGGCCGCAGACATTTCCACGTTAATGTTTACTTACGCACACAAGTGCAGAATACAGAAGTGTACAGATTAGAGGCTACTCGTTTTATTATAGAGCTGTAAAGATAAAAGGTAATACGTTTTGCGTTGCAAGAAAGGCGGAAGCTTTGTGTGGAGTCCAATCTCACATTCAGAAATATACGTATTTGCAAACAAATGAAGCGACAACGTATTGCTTTTCAACTTTTTGTCTGTCTTAGTTTCGAGTATAAAGAAAGGCATGCATCGCTCATTACGCTAAAAATAGACACATTAAAGACAACGTAGATGGCGTAAGAGAACAATAACAGTTATATTGTAGAATAGCTTTGTTTCACAACCATAATGCTTATCTATGACTGTCAGATTAAGAACAGAGCATAGACAAAGAGATGCAAGAGTAACTAGTGGCGTAAATCCGGCAAACGATTTATCAGTCGTTGGACTGATGATAGCAGTAGATAGATGGTATAAACACTAGGGTGGAGTGTTTTTTTATTTTTTCTTATTTCGTTTTGGGCCACTGCGGGATGGATGCTCTATGTTAATACGATATTAAGTCAATATGACCTAATCAATGTATTATGAGTAGAAATACTGCCCCAAGGGACTTGAAGTTTGGAAAAAATGCCAAAAATTAACTTTAGTTCGTCGAGGAATATTAGTGCTTTCGTTAAATAAAAACGACTTTGTTAATATTATAATACATTAATTTAAAACACAAAGTAGTAATAAAAAGCAAAATTACATAAAATAATCGGTAACAAAGAAATTACATTGAATTGAAAGATAACGAAATTTTACCCAATTTTGTAATGGTTCTTTGACCCGAATATGGGCATTATTCGGCATGACTCCAATTTATTTGTAATGTATCCTTCACGTCGTTCTGGGCAGTAGGCTGCAGAACATGATTACGTTATCAACTTTATGCATCTTTCTGTAACTTGCGTGTGACAAGGTATGCGCTGGAAGTCCAAAAATTTCGTAGCATTTAAGCTATTGAGGTCCAAAATGGCTTTGGAAACGACGGAAGTTGGTATTTGCATGATCAGCGGTGATTCCGCAATCACTTTCCAGTCGATCAAGTCCGCCTAGTCCTTTGCTTCGAAATTAAATGTTGGCACTTGAAACACCCTTCTAGGTGTGAACGCCGACCTCTCCCGAATTTTAAGAATACTTCTCAGAGCGAGTTCTTTTATGTGCCGTCGTTCATCGTATAGCATTGCTATCATTATGTTTTCACAGTGGTCAAAATAGCCATTCCGTTGAATCACTGGGTCCACCACCTTCTTTAAGTTTTCAGGCAGATAACGAGACAGCATAATGGTCTCAAATACGCGTTGAGCTCCATTAATACACTAAGGTTGGGTCTTTATCTGAAACCACATCAGCGCGTACACCTTGATCACGAACTCTGCTAAAACCATAAAATTTTCTAATAGCGACGAAGTAGAAACATACACCCTAAGAATCCTGTTGGCTGTTGTCAACCAGCGTGAGTGACAGATTTTCCCAGGATTGCATTTGGCTAAGTCTTGGATTGCAATGACCGTCGTTGATCGCACGACAAATCTCTAGCAAGTATAGCTGGTCGGTACTAAGGTCTACTCGAGATTTCGTTATACATATTTGGTAATATGCATTCGATTGCATGAAAAGTTGTGACCGGGAGAAATTCACAGTTGTTCAGACTGCGTCCCACCTTGCCGCTAAAACTTTTTGGTTCTCTTGCAGTTCCACCTAGATGCTCAAAGTGAGTTCGTTGCCATGAAGTCGACATACGAGCCATTGAAGTGGATGTTGTAGCTTGCCATAAAGTAACCGGATAATACCTGATTTATAGCCGGTATTCATAGCAGATCCATCACAGCTGATTGCCATTATTTTTTTTTAAAGTTCTGTATATTTTCTTATGAAATCTACGAAAATAGGCAATAAAGTATAATATTTTGGCGCGTTATGTAGTATACTATTAAAACTTTAGGATGTTATCATGTTGAATTTATCGTTGGCTATTGTTTTAGAGCAATTGAAGTTAATAATTTATATGTTGTATGATTAAAAAGTGACACGTAAAAATTATCTTTTTTTGTAATTTCTGAAATTTGTAATGGCTCGGGGGCAGTATTTCTAAAACTATAACCCTAGCCCATATTTGGTATTATTAATCAGTAGGCTTTAGAGCATCCATTCCGCAGCGGCCCGAAAGAAAATCTGGATAAAAATAATATTCCATACAACCGCGCTCCACCCTAATAAACACACTAGAAAGATAGGATCCAACCAAAAGATTTACTATTATCACCGACTGCCTGGTCTTGGTTCTGCGATTGGAGTAAGTATAGCATTTATTAATATTCCTATGGTGTACATCATACTACAGACAACATAGGCGAGTTGAAATTTTCACACTTTGATATTTTTAACCCCTTGATTGGGGCGTTATTCTCATATTTCTCAACAACTCCTGACCAATTCTGCTCGCATACGAAACGAATTTTAAAAGTCCTATAAACCTCCCCTACGAGCAGTCGGGTACTAATAATTGTACTTCTCTACTTCATGAAGATAGAATCGGGGTTGTCTGGCAGCGGTGGTCGAGAGCCATTCCCGTTCTAGGCTCACCATGTTGGCCACCTTGGACCACATCGTCACTCAAGACTAGGTGAGATAAAGTATCAGAAACAAGAGCTGCTTCAAAGCAACAACACAAGAAGCGCCGAAAGTCGAAAATCCTGGAATACCTTGCGGTGCTGTCAAGGAATTTAAGGGTAGGTACGTGATCAAAAGAGGCGTTGTTTAAGTTAATCGTTAGTGGTATACGTGATCAAACCCAGCAGTCTCCGAAAAAGTGGAGTTACGGTAATCGATGACGTGTATTCCTTTGAATTGGAACGCGTTGGACGTTTTCGTCGATAATTACTCGAAGATGCCTGCATCAAAACACGTACGCAGGTTGGGTGAACTACCGCACGTCGGTTCAGCTGCTGCCATTCTCATATAGACGTAGTATCAGAAATAGACTTGACAAAAGCGTATCCCGTAAGGGACACACCTTGGCTGCAATTTATAAATCGGATAAATTTAATACACGTTATTTCGGCGGTGCTCCTATCGTTCGTGCGACATTCTAAAATGTCAATATTGGTTCGCTTCTGCAGTACAGCAATAAATTAGTGCATACACCGACAAAGACAAAACGTCATCGTACTATCCTACATACTCCTTTGTTTATTTGTATACATTTGTCTCTTTTTTCCACGGATTTTGAGTGAAATGTCATATCTGTTATATTAATAATCTGATAGTCTATCGTAGCTCTATCTGGAACTAACCAAATGACAAAGACCAATACACTTATCAATGGATCAAAGTTAAGAACGATTCAAAAACCGGGCATTACTCTTGAACTAAATATTTCTAGTAGTTCTTCTTTTTATTTGGATCACGATGATTATGTATTAATGAAAGGCGATAGAAGGCTTACATTAATAAACAAAGCGCTAACTATCTAAGATAACGCCTTATGAATACATTTAGGTACAAACGAATAGAATGTCCAATTTTTGGAACTCATGCGTGAATGCATAAAGAGACACAGTGCGCGCGCTGTCGGTGGATAGGTATATTCCCAAAGGCCCCCTTAACCCCCCCATCAAGGGGGCAGTTAGGAATTTAAATTCCCATCTACCCCTTGGCTTGAGAAAGGGGCAGTTGATGCGTTGCCGGACGTTGGAAAGAATAGGAATGATAATAACTACCTAGTAACAATGCATTGCCTACGTGACCACCTCCGCATCGTACCACTTGCCTTGTCGCTCCGAATCTAGTTCTAATAATTGACAAATTGCTAAATCGCTAGCGGGTCTATTGTAGGAGTTAACAGTGGGTAACTGGGTATGAATAAAATCTATATATATCTACAGTATCCTACTAATATTATAAACGCGAAAGTTTGTGAGTATGGATGGATGGATGGATGGATGTTTGTTACTCTTTCACGCAAAAATGACTGAATGGATTTTGATGAAACTTCACAATAGCTTACATATCAGAATAACATATAGGCTACAATTCATAAAGATATATTATTGTATATTATCCAAACGCGGGTGAAACCGCGGGGCGAAGCTAGTTCTACATATATATATTTGTACCTATAGGGTAATTCCAGGATAGATGCCCGGCTCGGATAGATGCCTCAAATCAAAAACTATGATTTCCCGGCTTGTTTTTGCTGTCGTTGATATTGCCAAAGGAGAGACATCCCCGCACCTACCCGGTACCCCCCGCGAGGTAACCCCTGACCCGTCGTGCATTCCATCTATACTCAATGAAAGATTTGGTGCGACGAAAAAATTGCTAATTCTTTTTCTACAGTCTTTTTGAGGTGCTGGAACTTTTTACATGGTGACTAAATAATTTATATTTTGTATCTAAATGTTACAGTGGACTGTATATTAACACTAAAATCAGTTTTTTTAGAATATTTATTGAATACACATTTATGAATATAAAAGGCATCTATCCTCTACGAAAAGGATAGACGCCTCGATTTATTTTCGCCTAGGTTTAACCATACAAAACAAATAATTCCCATTATTTTCAAACGATGTAACTAAATTAGGGTATAGATGCCTCAGGAAGGAAACTTATTTTGTGAGGCATCTATACCCTAATACGATTATAAAGAAAATACACTTTTTACGAACATTTTTAATTAACGTCTGTGTTTAGATATTACTTCCCATGACGAATACCTTATTTCAAACTGAAAAAGTGTTTTTTTATCAATGAGGCATGTATCCCATAGCTGGTTTTTACGCATGGAGCAACTATCCGCTATAGGGCATCTATACTTCCAAAAATAGAGGTCTGGGAAAATCGATATAGATTAGTAAATATCAACACTGATGTTTTCTTTTTCCTTCAAAGTGGTAGTCGAAAGACCAATCTATTAACATGTGTGACAATCATTCAGATCCATTAATTAAAATGGGAAATATAGAGCGTTTTCAAAAAGTATGGCAACTATCCTGGACTTACCCTATAAAAACTAAACACTGAATACGGCTGGACGATTTGGCTTTTTTATTACGTTCGTTAAAATTAGTATGAATTTGGTTTTTTATGTGAGGCAAAGTTGGAAAAATTGGCCAGAATATTGGGAACTCGGAAAAAATTACCTAAGGTTTTTTTGTTGGGGTTTTTTGTATGAGCTCCAAAGACAGAAATCCCGTCTTAAATGATGGATAATAATTACAAGGCAACGTCTATCAAATCAGCTAGTTATAAATAAATTTTACTACAGGCTATGTTGTGACTAAAATTCTATATAATTATCTACTAAACAGCTACGATGTTTCGGAAATCTTTTTATACCATAAAATTGATGGTTAGTTGTACTATAAATGACAAGTTCCTTTTGTAAATCAATCAACTTTTCCTTAAGAAAATGAATTCGTAATTTTCAATCAGATCTTAGAGGTTCAGAGGTCCGCAGTAAGGAATAAGTATTTAGTAAAAACTTGTCTAGAAATATAACATCTAAAGTCTAAAGACCGTTCGACCGCGAGTTTAACCGTCGGTTTGCCAACATCACCGAGTCATGGCCGTTCAACCACCCACATACTATCGACGCGTATGTATTAAGTACTAGCTGCTCCCCGCGGTTTCACCCGCGTTACACATACAACACCTATAGATATTTATAAATTGTTGCCTATGTGTTATGCTGATGTATGAGCTATATTATTGTAAAGTTTCATCAAAATCCATTCAGTAGTTTTTACGTGAAAGAGTAACAAACATCCATCCATCCATCCATACTTACAAACTTTCGCGTTTATAATATTAGTAGGAAGGAAGTAAGGTACTAGCTGCGCCCCGCGGTTTCACCCGCGTTACGTATACAACACCTATAGCTATTTGAAAGGATGGCGTATCTTTTATATTTATGAACCGATTGACATGAAACAAACACTAAACGTTAAGTGAAGCTTACCACAACATATTAGTCAACACCACATCTAAATCAGATAATCCGTTTATGAGATTAACGTGCACAAACACACAGACAAACAGACAAAGAATCGAACAATCATTGTTTTGGGTGTTACTTGCGTTGATAAAGGTCCCAATAATATAGTTTCTCGTTATATCTTCCATGTACAGACAGCGATCCGTTACATTTTTATTATATGTATAGATAGAAGATATATAATAAAATACAACGTGTATGTTCTAAGTACATGCCCTCTCAGGTTGCCACAGAATAATTAACAGTAGGAAGCCTTGAGGAAACGTATGGTGCGTAGCCGATCACGGTCACACGGTCTACTTCCGACGTTTCTACTTTATCCATGTTAGGATAGGTTATAAAGGCGAGGTTTTAGTCAATTTTGAAGTTTATTTCTATTGGCACCAATTTCAACGGCGGCGACACCTTCACCACTATCCTCGCCTGGGTTCCTCCAAAAACCCAGGCAAGAGCGAGTCGGACTCACGCGCGAAGAGTTCCGTACCAATATCTATAAAAACGAGCAAAAAAATCACGTTTGTTGTATGGGAGCCCCCTTAAATATTTACTTTGTTCTGTTTTTTGCTGTTTGTCATTAATGCGGCAATAGAAATCTAACTATCACGGTTTATGAGATACAGTCTGGTGACTGACGGACAGACAGCAGTCTTAGTAATAGGGTCCCGTTTTACACTTTGTGTTCGGAACCCTAAAGAAATCGACATGACCGTCAGAATTGCTGTTGAATACAAAGACCGATTCAACCATTACGCCGATTGTTGAATACAAAGACCGATTCAACCATTACGCCGATTGTTGAATACAAAGACTGATTCAACCATTACGCCGATTGTTGAATACAAAGACCGATTCAACCATTACGCCGATTGTTGAATACAAGGACCGATTCAACCATTACGCCGATTGTTGAATACAAAGACCGATTCAACCATTACGCCGATTGTTTAATTCAAAGACCGATTCAACCATTACGCCGATTATTTAATACAAAGACCGATTCAACCATTACGCCGATATTCGCATTCATAGTAGAACCCATTAGTCACCACCTATTACCCTACCTTCTTTCACACTTCCGAAGCATGCGCTATGAGTCCTCAACCAATTTAGGCATTCCATCGGTGCGGGATTAACAACCTTATTCACATTAGCATAAGACCTGTACTTATTCCTTTTCAATTGGAACCACGCCAAAATCACCTTAAACATTGGAAGTTTGGAGCATGTGCGCACCAATTTCCTGTGACGTGGACGCGATGGTACCAGAAAGAGCAGAACGCGAGCTGGAGCGAGGGCAATGTCACTGTTATAAATACATTTAAGAACTTCGAGATTTATGTTCCTTTAATGACGCACGAGCGTTTCGCTTCCATGGAGTCGAGATTTCCCAGTTTTTTCAACTTCCGACGTAGAGGGCTTTCTATTCTTGACGAAAATGAATTATCTGTCATCGGTTTCTGGCATCGTAACTCCCAAAGTATTATTTCCTCTTGTTTTTCGTTTATAGTTTACTAGTAGCACCTCGCGGTTTCCCCCGCGTTAACTACTATCCCGCGGGAACCATTAATTTTTACGGGATAAAAGGTAGCCTATTTCACCCGGGGGTAGCATAGCTTCCCAACAGTGAAAGAATTGTTCAAATCGGTTCAGTAGTTTCGGAGCCTATTCATTACAACCAAACAAACAAAGTTTTCCTCTTTATAATATTATAGTGTAGATAGGTTAGCATTAGACCATAGTTTTTTCAGTATTTGTATCACCTGGTTGATGACGATGTAGCCGATGTTGGTGAACATGCTCAGCCTGGAATGGGAGTGGCCAAGGACCGCTTGGGGAACACCCCGATAAGGATTTGGTAACAGGTTTTGTACTTGAGGATGGTAGCTAGCTAGGCTGGCACGTACGACCAAGGTTTTTACCGATGTTTTCCATCATCGGAAGCTCAAGCTCTGTTCTTGCGATCGGCTGGTTTCGAACTCACGCCTAGAGGCCTGTAATCCGAAAGCGGAACCGGCTGTGCTATCATCGCTTTAAAAAAAGCAATCAACATTCAAATCGCCTCTATGGCTCCCAAACGGTCTCGCGATGTGCCTTTTTCTATTAGATTTCTTAAATGCATCTTTTAAGTTAAAATATATAGGTACCTAATGCTATAAATCACGTAATTAGTTAATTTAATAACGACCTCTTTATCACCAGAGCAATGACACCAATCGCGTTTACAATAATGACGCCTAGCTTTGTCTCCCTATCTATTAGTTAATTACTAGTAACTTTGATTGCTTCTACGACGTACGTGACGAAATCATCGTTTCCTACTATCTTTGTTAGGTTAATCGAGGTTCAGTGAGCTGTACTTGGAGTAACAAATTCCTGTCAAAATCAAACTTTACTGACATTGTTCCCTTCTGATGGGTTGTACTGCTAATCCCCACCAAACATACGACTCCATTTTTTGGAAAATGTGGACAAGTCAGTGACTCGCCCCATCCTCACGGGGGGGTTGGGGGTTGTGTTTAGTGGGACCGACCCCTACTTAGCTCTCTCCTCTATGCACCCTTGTGACAGAGGCGACAAAGCATATTCTTGCCTACATTTTGTGCCCCTAAAAAAAGCCTACGAAGGTCACCGTGCAGGGCCATGAGGTCGTCGACTGCTTGATGAGAGCATCCCGTCTGAAGGCCCCCCCAAGGCGGGATGTAGCAATCAATGCTGACCTGTTCCAGGTCAAACATCGGGCGTGGCCTGGTGACCTTATTGCTAGACTGCGATGATCTACGATGAAATATAGGGTAGATCCCCAATCACCGCTCCAACATGGCCGTTCTATGCCTTGTTTTGAACAACGCTATTGCAACGTGCTAAGGTTAATTACTAAATGCATATGCCTTGTTTTATAAACCATCACAAATGTTTAACAATGCTATCGCAGTGCGTTAAGGTTAATTATTAAATAAAACAATATCGGCTTGACGGGTGGACACTTCTGAGATTTTATTTTCATAGGACTGTATATCTATAGTATATTTGATCGAAGGCGACGATTGATTGATTTATGCCTAGTTTCTGAACCTTGTTAATTCAACCAACCGACAACTGTTTTGTGTTCTTTGTCATTTGTACATCCATTAGAGAAGATGCCGCAATTTTCTAGGCAGCTTATTTTAGGCAAGGGGTCGCTAGACTATCAAAAGGGCTTGAAAAGCCCTCACTCGCGCCTGACAAGCAATTTCGACCATCTAAGAACCAATGCTAAAACTTATGTCAAAAGTTCAAAAACTATGAGCTGTCGTGGCGATTCCAATCGGGTAAACGACTCTTGCTACAAACAATAAGTACTATATTCATTTGCACATGCTCTCGTTTAGTTAGCACCTACTTAGTGACTACTATTATGGCTCGACCTTAATGTACCACGGGTTCACGTCCATCACTGTTTATCAAGAAACGACGTTGTTGGTAAACAATCGAAGCACGGTCGCGGCGTGCTCGTGCCCCGGAGCAAGGGGCACGGGTCACGACCGCTCCGAATGTCATTATGACGCTCGATATACGAATTATCATTATCCCGATGAAGGTAGCAACTGACTGCCTCCGTGGCGTGAATTGGTGTTGAGATCTGAAGCGTCAAGGGGCCGGCCCGATTCCCGCAGAGTTTTTTTTATATCATTTGACCGCTATCAAACCTGGTCTTTATCGTAGAATGGGCTATCAAGGGTCGATTCTGGAACACCCCGATAGGAGTTTGACGCCGGAATTTTTACCAGAGGGCGCGCTAGCAAACGTCATAGAGACCACCGAAGAGTTTAACGATGTGGTCTTTCATCGGAAGGTCATGCTTATTTTTGCTGTCGTCAGTTCTTAGCAACTGTCAATATCGGCGACAAACCCAGTACTCCCAGAACTAAACGTACGGAAGGGACACGCACCAACGATCTCCGAGATTTTATTTGTTAATCCTCCAAATCCAATGCCTTAACCAACTGACTCCATAATCAATATTTAATTAACGGGCCAGTTAATCTACCCGTTATCAGGAGGCCCAGTTTGAACATGGCAACCGATAGAGGATTTGCGATAACACTATGTTTCCAGTTACTTTATCACACAATATGAATAGGGTAGGTAGAACAGTTATTGGTGAAGAATATGTTATTCGCATAACCTTTTATTCAATAAACTGATGGAAAGGAGACCAAACACCATCACTCTGCTGTTAGTCGCTTAGCTCCGTCGTCTACCTTCCGTCTCTAGCAGATCAGCTCGATGGCACCGCAACATTGTATTGCGATCAGACCTCGACTGGCTTACGGCAATCGAGTACAAATCGACTTGCTACATTGGTCGTAAAGTCGTAAGCATCCAGCATCCAAGTCTAACATAATGAGTGAATTAGAAACTCATCATCATCAGCCTATACTAGTCCACTGTTGGACATAGGCCTCCCCTAATGAGCGTCATAGCACCCTGTCTTTAGCTTGACGCACCCAGCATCTGCCTGCAGTCTTTCGCAGATCGTCATCCCACCTGGCCGGAGGGCGTCCTACACTACGTTTGCCGAGTCGCGGTCTCCACTCACTATTAGAAACTAGCAATTCATGAATTGACTAAGTAGCCAAAGCAGTAACGTGGCCAATTATGCGACAAAACGAAGCATGAAATAACAACTTCTCACTATACGTTGCAGAACCTATAACACGTTTAATTACTCCCCAAGCTGTTTTGAGATGACCTACATTGCGTTCGTCAGCCTGACTCACACCAACGTCTAGGTTTACGAACCTATGATCTCATCCGAATTCCTTGATGGTAAACTATAACAGTCTTACCACAAGTTTAGACCAGAGTTAAAATGATGTTTCTGAAATTTTGTTCCACAAAATCGACGTCATGCCTATCACTCGCGTTTTCTTACTCAATCCTGGCATTCCTAATCAGTTTACTTGTGAATTTGTTATTGAGTTAAAAACAGCGAGGGGATTAAACGTCGATTTGTGGAGCAAATATTTAGACTCATCTGTTCAACTCTTATTTAAATATGTTGTGGTAAGACCGTAATTGATTCAGCAGCTCGGTTACTTACCTTGGACACTCCTAATAGTTCCAACGTGGTGGTTAGAGAATGTGGCCAAAAAAGGCGGAAACGCAAGGCAGTTCTCAAGGTCTGCTGTCAGCACTCCGAAAAGGGGTTTTCATAGTAGCCTAGCATTTGACCTCTACCTTACCTGGTCTTAGGTGACGATGCGGTCGAAGGTAATAAACATGCTCAGTCTAGAAAGGAACAGGGGCTTAACATGACGTCTTATTGCGATCCAATTGAGGACCTAAACAGAATCGTTACACTTTAAATAATAGTAATACATGGCGTTCGATATCATTTAGGTAGGCGTCAGTCTTTTTATATTTAAAATCAACCAAAATTGAGCGTCAAGATGTCACAACAAGACGTCATGGTAGGTGTAAGTAGTAAAACGATTATGTTTAGGTCCTCAATTGGATCGCAATAAGACGTCATGGTAGGGCTCCTGGCTCTCTAGGAACGCTGCCGGAACACGAGTGCCGTTGGATGTTGAAGGCGAACACGTCACCGCTCCCTCATCACCGTTTATCATCAACACCAACTCAGATTAATCATCTAATAGATCTGACATTTATCTCAAGATCCGGGGAAGAAAAGAGACAGTTTATACAAACAGACAAAGGAGTAAGTAGGATAGCGCGACGATGTTTTGTCTTTGTCAGCGTACGCACTAATTTATTGCTGCGCTGCAGAAGCAAACCAATCTTGACAGTTTTAGAATGCCGCACGAATGATTGGAGCACGACCTAAATAACGTGTATTAAATATATCCGATTTATAGAGGTTAACCAGCGATCTTGACATTTTGGAGTGTCGCACGAATGATTAGAGCTACACCCTAAATAAGGTGTATTAAATTAATCCGATTTATAGATTGCAGCTACCCACATCCGACATTGCTGAGCGCGGTACTCCATTCACCTTCGCGAGGACCGACACCTATGACGCTCTCTATAATATATTTATAAGCTTCGCGTTCACCCGTGGGTGTGTCAAGGGCGACATGTGGCATAATGACCCAGTGGGCTACTTCTGATGTTTGGCTACCCTGCATGGCACATATCCAAATATCGAGGCATTCGACCCAATATGCTAATTGTCTTGTAAACTATCCTGATTATTTGCGCTGTAAGGTGGCACTGAGAGGTGAAGAGACCAGTAGGTAGACCACCAGCCAGGTGGTCCGACAATATCGTTGGAGTTCAGGCCGGAACTTGGATGTCATCGGCGCAGGATCGGAAAGAGGTGGTGTACTGAGAGACACCTTTGCCAAGCAGTGGATTGATACGTGTTTATGATGATGATGATGATGATGATGATGATGCTGATAAATAGTCTGAGGTCACAAAACCTTCTCAATTCAGGCTGCTCAATGGTGTGAACAAGAACGAAATCGGTTCAGCAGTTTCTGAGATATTCGACAGAGCGGAGCGAGGCCCAGGTGGCATCCGCCATTGTATACTAAGTTCTCACGTCACCGATTTATCACAACAATATTTTGCACGATATACGCAGAACACGATAGCATGCATGACTCTGTATTAGTCATTTTACCTTGATTTTGAATAGATATAGATAGGTCTCGTGGGAGGTACGGTCGGCGACAGAAGCTACTGTCTATGTCCTAAGTTCTTTAATAAGAGTAATTTGTATCCTTTTTCTGCGAGTATTCAAGTCACGAAGGAATAGGTTACTTCTAGGTATACTTGCACCATCGAAACCCTGTACCTCTAGTATGAGTTTTTACTAGCTCGACATAGTACGCGTCAACTAGCGCTTTGTATGAAGATCCTGTACAGTGCCCCCGCCGGCGCGGTGGAACGCAAAATCTTCATACAAAGCGCTAGTTGACGCGTACTATGTCGAGCTCGTTAAAACTCACACTAAGGGTACAATTCAGTTTAGATCGGGCGAGATAGCGGGTCAAATGCATAAAAATAAACAAAGCTATTCCAAAAATAGAGGGTGAATGAATATATAAAATAAAAAAAGCGCGGGTAAAACCGCAGAAAGCAACTGGTGTTTTATAAAAATGAAGTAAAAATATTGAGTCATGTCCGGTTTCGGAACACTTCGTTAACTTTGACCAACCGAGATACCTATCGTTGTCTCTCTCTGGCACTAAGCAAATGACAAAGACAGCAACATACCTACTTAACGGCTGGTAAAAATTATCTATGGATTCAGATACGGGCCATAATTTTAGTAAATCGCAGTCAACGTCACGATTTAAGTAATAAAGAGGGATGCGTTACTGACAGACAGATTTGGAAAGATCATCATAATTATAATTTAGTTTTGCCAACACTGGCTGCAACACTTGCAGTGCCACCCACAATATTGCATTGCAAATGCGGCACTGCAAAGCACGCTCGAAACCAGTGTCACTGAGTGTACAGTGTACACACGAGGTAAAAGTACATTACTCGTAGCTTTTGTGTCGCAAACAAACTTGTTTTGAAAGAAATTGCGACTGCTATAAGAACTATCTCTATACTAGCAGACACGGCCACGCGTTGCTGCGGCTAAGGTTTTTGTTATTGCGACTATAAATTGAGATGTAAGCTATCCTATCTTTCAAGTTAAATCAAACTGCACACGGTGTGCAAATTTGATTGAAATCGGTTAAGTAGTTTAGGAGTCCATCGCGGACAAACAACGTGACGCGTAATTTATATATATTAAGATTACAAGTGTTATGCGCATTAGAAAATTTTGAAGGCCGTTGCGTTGTTATTGTTTTTGTTTGCAAATTATTAGGTTTATATTTAACGGGATGCCAGGTATCCCGTACCCAAACGCTAAAACGGGGCCCTATTACTAAGACTTCGCTGTGTCTGTCTCTCCGTCTATCACCACATTGTATCTCATAAACCGTGATAGTTAGACCGTTGAAATTTTCACCTGATGATGTAAAAACATTTAGTTTATGTAACACTTGTTTATATGACTGTACAGATATACAATAGCGGCCGAGTTGTCTACTAAAAAATAATATAAATTTATATAAAAGGTGGCAACTCGACTACGCGGGCAAATTTTATTGCGGTCGAAATGACAACCAACTCATTTCTATTGACGCTATAACAAAAACAAATACTAAAAAAAAAAACAGTATTTTAATGAATATTTTTAAGGGGGGCTCTCATACAACAAACATGAATTTTTTGCCGTTTTTATAAATAGTTAATGGTACGGTGGGTCCGACTCGCACTTGGCCCGTTTTTTAAGTAAACGGTAGCAGTCTCGTCCAAGCTCGTGCGTAAGTTTTTTTTTTATTTTGGCTTCTCTCGGTATGGTGCATTATTTATGTCTTGTCCGATTCAGCCGTTTAACGGAGTGTCCAATCCATGTCCACCGTGGTTGTGGTGCTCAATAAAGAATTAGGTCCGTATTAATAAATGAACCTCAATAGCGCTACCAAGTGCGCTACCAGCTAATCCACACTCAAAATGTAATCTGCATCTTGAGATCGTTGCTATTTAATAAATGGATATTGAGATGTAGCACTGGCTACTAGATACTGTCTTGTATGTGTCAATTGTGTCATTTATTTATTTCTCAAAACTTACAGCTATCCTTACAGGTTCACCCTAATGCGATAGTGTAGCAACTTTAACAACATATATATATAATCTAAATAGAACCTTATTTATAACACAATACCCATAAGGCTACTTTTGTGAATTCACACATAGTACAACCAAACAAGTCCCTCTCTATTGCAATCCTGTTAATATTGCGTAGAGCACGCGTAAGGGGCGCCTCTCGCAGGAGGTTGGTCCTCCCACGCGGCACTGCCACCAGTTGTGGCCGCCGTCGCCGCCAGACATACCGATCGGGGACGCACAACCATATTTGTGCCAGCACATCAGCATCGTGCAACTTACCTCTCAACACTTTAAAAATATACGAAATGAGCGCGAGCTCTCTCCTGACCCTTAGTTCATTGTAACCGACCATGCCTAGAACAAATAGGGTAGGGTACATTAAAGGATAGAAAGGATATACTCCATACTTCTTCAAATATAAGTACCTCATGAACTTATTTTGTATCCTTTCTACCATCAGAACGTACTTTGTCTCATGAGGGGACCAAATTACTCCATTGTATTCCAATTGACTCCTAACAAGGGCGCTGTATAAGGCAGAAATCGCATCAATATTTGTAAAGCCGTTAGCCATGCGCAGGATAAACCCCAAATTTCTATAGGCTTTTTTGCAAACGTTTATAATATGATCCCGAAATATTAGTTCTGTGTTAAGAGTTACCCCGAGATCTTTCACTTTATTTACTCGAACTAGTGGTATCTCGTCGATGTAATAAGTATCGGATCGGTATCATAATCGGATAGCACTTAACCGCTGAGTGTCATTTATTAATTTGCCAGTGATCATGTAAGTTTCTGTTCCTAATCTACAACTTAAGATGAATTTATTAAATAGAACAAAAGAGCAAGTGCACACTGAAGATAGCTCTCAGTGTGCCTAGTGCGAGTTTTGACAATTTATTTACGCGCTCGGTCCGTTTAGCGTAAACTTGAAATTGTATGGAATAATAGCAGCGCCATCTAGCGTCAGTGATTCAGTCACTAGATGGCGCTGCTCTTATTCCATACAATTTCAAGTTTACGCCAAACGGACCGAGCGCGTAAATAAATTGTCAAAACTCGCACTAGGCACACAGAGCTAAGTTTGATTTATTAATACGCACCTTAGTGTATTGTATGATGAAATCTAAAATAGTTAATGTCCGCATGTTATGCATGGCAGCCCTATGTAAACTGCACCCTTGCAATCCTGCCATTGACGTCAACGCATACGAGCCACGAGGTGCTGATGCAGCCCCCGCCACTTCGGCCCGCGTTTACCTCATCCGCGGCATTATTGTTCGATTCACTTTATGACCTTATTTCGGTCCGACATTACATTGTCTTTTAGCTCGTAATGAATTGTAATAATTCTTTTTAATTAAATAAGTTTATAATAAAATATATTTTTTTGAGATCCTCGCTGCGACCGTATATTTTTCGCATGTATTGTATACATACCAAGCCTTATCAATTCATAACAAGGAAAATTACCTCCGAAATAGGACAATGCGTTCTAAATAAACTCCTAACTACCTATCTATTAACATATGCGTCGTATTAAACTGTCATTTACTGATATTCTATTCATCGATTTGTCATCGAGATAAATAAACAGATTTCTTAAGATACATACTTCCACTTTGTTGTTACTGTGACCGATAAGTAATTTGTTGTGAATCTAGTGCCAGAGTTTGTCAGTACCTGGGCCTGTTTTGCCAGCTAGTGTCAGAGTTGGTCAGACCCAAGGCCCTGACGTGGCTTAAGGGCTGCCATCATCGACAACAACCCGGGAGCGACGGTTTGACGTGTAATAATTAAAAGTGAAGTGTATTTAATTAATAAGCAGACGAATAAAAATCATTTTCGGGGCAGAGTTCAAGTGATTTTTAATTAATGTTTTGATTACAATACAATACTCAAACTGCGTGTCGCACAAAAATCAATCGAAATGACTTCACAGTTAGGTTTAATTTAGTGCGAGCTCTAACGTGGCTGTTAGTACGTCTAGCCATCAGAAAACATGACCTTACAAGAGTTCTAAGATACCAGGCGCTATGCAATTACTGCAGTCTTTAATAATGTACCAGGCGCCCAGAAACCGTAAGCATCTCCATGAGTTATCATGTAGGTAACATTTTTCGGTAAAAAAATCTATGAAATACCCAGCCGTATGTACCAGGCGCGCATAAACCGCTAGCACCAAGTTTATTTATCAGACAGAGTTCAGTGAACTGCAAGGGCGTTCCAGACGTCTAGGTTTTTCAGGTGGACTGACTTTGGGAGAGGACGGTCTAGGGTTGGTTGACCTTTACGTCTATTTTGGGTGCAGGTCATTCACCTATCAAAACAAAAGAAAATGGCACAAAAACAACGACCCCATGACTAGATTGCTTGGTCATAAAAGAGTGAACTCAATGTTAGAAGTTGAAAATCTGTGTCCACATAACACTATGATCACACTACACTAATCTACACTACTTTATTAGGTGATGTACCTTCTATTTTTACCCGACTGCCGAAGGAGGGTTATGTTTTTAATACTGTCTTCTTAGAATAATAACACGTCAAGTACTCACTAGCGCCGTCTAGCCATTTTTAAAACGAAACTAACCCCCGTATCGTTAGTCGTTACCTCGATATTTCTTTTACTCGACCTTTGCTGAGGGACGTCGAATTTCCCCCCAATAGTTCCTCATATTTGGTATCGTTAGTAGAACTTTCGAGGTTCCTCGGTACTTCATTTTAACACAAATGATCGTAGAGAAGCGGCTTCGAGGAATCCTCGAGGTACGTCGCGATGTACCTTGAGCTGACGATGGTTTGTTTCCTTCGTACGAGGATTATTGTCAAGGAATAACCGAGTGGAGGAAATTTTGCCAACTAACGATACTAAAACAGGCAAGTGACGTTGAGTGGAGCGAAAGAAATCTGGAGGTACCGATTAACGACACGGGGGTAAACTTTTAACTACGTTTAAAAAAATAAAAAATTAAAAAATATAAAAAAAAATAATTCCGTCCTGTCACACGATATTTTGTCACACTTCAACATTATGAAAACAAAAGGGATGGCTATAACTTTAGAGCTGTCAATTAATATTTAGAAGTTCTTAAACTTTCGCGAACTGAATACATGTTAATTGGTAAAGTCAAAGTCAAAGCATTTATTGTAAATAGGCAATTAAATCGCACTTTTACAAGTCAAACAGCTAATTCTCGTTAACAATAACTCGTTATGTATTTAAACGGGTCTAATTCGCGCACAAACTAATATCAAAATATATAATTTTGACATACCTAGACGTTTCGGCCGAGTTACATCGACCGTGGTCACGAGAAGACTCTTAATTTTAAGAAAATAATATTTAGTTTAATTTGTAACACAAGAAAAGGCATCGTCAGAACTAAACAGTGCTACCACGGTTTCCAATGCTCATAGATTAATTAATTATGAAACGTTAGAAATTATATACTATTAAATTAATGTATAATTTATGTCGTTGCATAATGAATTGCAGCTGTTAAACGCGACTTTATTCACTGTGACGTTCGTTTTAAATCGATATGAGAACCCACCCAGTTTACCACCAACGCCTGGTGGCCTTTTATTTTAAGAAAATTTTTAAAAAAGTTTGCCGGAAATTTTGCAAATTTGGGGCATTTTTTGAAAAAGTGCACGGAAGTTTCGACTAATTGGGGTCTTTTCTATGAGATTTTTGTATGAACCATCTGACGATTCTAACAATGGGAATGAGTTGAAATCTTTTTTCGCATGTTTATTACAGAAGTACGTCTGTCTCGTCAGCTAGTCTTCTAAAGAGGAAAGATTAGATTGTTTATTTCCATTGAATAGGCTCCGAAACTACAGAACCGATTAGAAAAATTATTTCACTGTTGGGAAGCTACACTATCCCCGGGTGACATAGGCTACTTTTTATCCCGTAAACATTAATGGTTCCCGCGGGATAGCAGTTAACGAGGGTGTAACCGCGAGGCGCTTCTATTATAAATAGAGATGGAACACTATCACCCGGACAAAACAATGTGGACAGATAAAAGCGCAGGCGACAGACGGAGTGATAACGTCGTGTGTACACGCACGTATCGAATTATTGATAAGAGAACTCTGACCTAAGCGGCTGCTATATATAAATTGTAACCGTCTTACCATACATATTTTGACCAGACTTAAACAGATGTTTCTAAAATTTCGTTCGACAAAATCGACGTCTATCACTCGCGTTGTCTTACTCAATCTTGGCATTCCTAATTATTTTACTAGCGAATTTGTTATTGAGTTCGAAAAAGCGAGGGTTACACGTCGATTTGTGGAGAAATTATTTAGACACGTGTTCAACTCTTGTTTAAATGTTTTGTGGTAAGACTGTCCCTGTTTCTCATAGGATTGCTGTTTTTAATTATTCTATTTTATTTTTAGCCGTTTCACTTTCTAGATTAATTAGCCAGACGTCTAAACCTGGCCTCGCTCCAAACGAAATCGACTAGAACATGGGGAAAGTCACGTAGATAGATCGCATGGTCTTTTTCTACAATTATAATTAACTGGGATGGTGCATTGACCCAAAATGAATCTACTTGGACGAGATTGTTAGGCCCTAGCTAGTGAGAGTAAGTTTTTTTTATTTGTATAATTTTTGTTTATTATAATATTATATTAAAATATTTTTTTTTTATTTGTCAACAGACTAAAGATTTGACTTTTCATACCATTTTGACACACTTAATTACTTATGCATAAACTATGAAAAGCCAAAACAATTTATTTTTGAAAATGGATCTACAATTTACATTTGGATCCATAAAGGAAATAAATACTACGTAAGAATTGGATCATTGGATGTATGCGTAAGTGTGCGTTTGTCAACATTAGATTAAATTTAGAAGGTTTTTAATTTCTGCTATAATCTGTAGAGTTTTTACAACAATGCAATGGATTTAAAAGTTTTTTTTTATATGTGAACGTGACTACCTACTTGTAAAATATTCTTAGCGTTTTTAATTTTATACCTACCTACTCTTATTATTTCTCGCAATCTCGATGTCAAAACTTTTGCGTTTAACGCGAATCTACATCCAAATTATTCCTTCTTTTTTTGCGGACTTTGAGTCGCCCTACGACTATGTCAGTGCCATACCCATAGAATCCTAATTATTTGTATTTAAACATATTTTAGGCTTTTAAAAATTCTTAAATTTACAAAATGTTACAGTAATCTAGGATCAAACCTAATCTCACAGCGTGGGATGAGAGGAATTCACTAACCATCTTTCATAAAGGACAATAATTTAGCTATGTTGGTCCATCCTTCAACTTTGAGGAATTTTGATGCTATCTGAAAACAATGCTACTCAATAGAAATCTTATCTAAGAAAGAAATTCAAAAAGAAAGACAGAAACGTGAACACCGGAAGGTAACCCTGTCCTAATCAGATACAAGGAAGAAACAGCCGACCCCCCAATGGAATAGATTAGAAATTACGACGAACGTAGCGGCAAATATGCGACATGGCCTTACTAATGACGATTAGATAACACGTTAAAAATAAAAAAGCAATGCGTAGAAAATATATGACGTTTCAACAGAGAAATCTTGGGTAGTGCGTACTGCGTACCTTGACAGATAAACATTGGACATTCCATCTTGCTATATCCTGTCCTACTAAGCCATACTTCCAAATATTAATTTTAATTAATTTATTATTTATTAATGCAACAGTGGACTCGCGCACGAAGGATTCCGTGCCATTATCTATACTATACTTAAATATTAATTATATTCTGTTTCGTAGTATTTGCTGTTGTAGCGGCAACAGAAATACATCGTTTATGAAAATGTTAACTGTCTAACTATCGCGGTTGATGAAATACAGCCTGGTGGGTGACAGACGGACAGACAGCGAAGTCTTAGTAATAGGGTCTCGTTTTACCCTTCGGGTACGGAACCCTAAAATAGAAAATCGACATTTATGAAACAAATCAACAGTACATTTACTTCATGAACGAAAACAAAATATCACCCCATGGCCCATGCTGTCGAATAGTTCGTGACAAATTTCGAATCATGTTTATAGCGATATGTAATATCTTAAACATAGCACGCCTTTCTTCCGTTGAAAACATCAACTCGGCTCGTCGCCAACTCGACCGGTCAATAACCATTGACAAACAGACATGCATGCATTAATATGTTGTCAATAACAAACATGGGGTAATTAACAATAATATACATGGGGTAATTAACTAAAATAAACATGGGGTAATTAAGGGGCTGCGCCGTTGGACCGATGATAGCTCAGTTGGCTCCGTTTCCGTTACCGCAAAAACTGAGCTCGAGCTTCCGATGAAGGAAAACATCGTGAGGAGAATCACATGCATGTGAATTATTTGGGAGTATGTGATCTGGACCTCCGTGGTGGACTATGTCTACGGCCTAATCCTCCTCACGAAAGTGAGGTGAGGAAAAGTTAGGTCAGTTAACGCATTCGTATTAGTTCGCGTACTACGTTGGCGACTTGAGCAAATTAACGCAAAACACTCGGCTGCCTCCGATTTACGAAGATACTAAGTAAGATGGATAGTACCAAATAATCGAGAAATCAAAACAAGAGTGAAATTCTTATTCTACAATTCTTTGTTGAAATTACTGAAGCTTCTGACAGAGTTTAATTCATCAATTTACAGCAAGATACCGTCATTGTCATTTTGTTCAGACGTTTGCTCTTTGCGAATTTATATTTCGGGGGAAATAGGCGGTTCAATTGGCACTAGAGAGCCGCTAGTCGGGTCAATTGGCAATAATGGCCGGAGTACCGCAGGGGTCGGTTGTTAGTTCGCTTCTATTCCTCCTATTTAACAATATAAAATTTAAATGAGTTCCTTAGATGTTTGAATTGAATGTTTGCACCTCAATCGTTTTAAATCAGGCTGAACAAATTTCGATGTTTCGTAATTTAATAGTGATGTTTTTGATTTAGTCTCGGGACATCTAGTTTCCGGTAAACAAGATTAGAGAGTGCGAAGTTACGAATTGATTTCCTCATCATTCACTCTTGCCCTTACCCCACACTAGGTGGGGTCGGCACATATTTCATTCTTCCTCTCAGTTCTGTCAGCCGTCAAATCTGCACTTACTTCTTCCTTGCACATGCCTCCTTCGCACAATCCATCCCATCTCTTTTTTGATCTCCCGCGACTCTTACGTCCATCCACATTCACACTCATCGTCCTCCTTGCCACATATCTTTCGTCCCTCCTGACCACTTGCCCATACTAAGCTAGCCTATGCTGGTAATTATCATGTTGTTCAATAACCAATTACTGTATCATGTATTATGTCAAAAACGATAATTAACTGGAAACAGGCATCAGCTCAACACAAGTTTTTACGACAAGTAACGCTTTGCTGACTACGAGTAACAGGATATATCCAAACAATAGATCTAATTCGCTTTTTGCTGTAACCTAACTTAATGGCCAAGGTCAGACTGCATGTCAAACAATAACGGTCTTACCACAAAATATTTAAACCAGAGTTGAACAGATGAGTCTTAATATTGTCTCCACAAATCGACGTCTAACCCTCGCTTTTTCTAACTCAACAACAAATTCACAGTGAAATATTTAGGAATGCCAGGATTGAGTAAGAAAACGCGTGTAATAGACGTCGATTTTGTCGAACGAAAATTTAGAAACAGCTGTTTAACTCTGGTTTAAACTTTCGTGGTAAGACGGTTTAGAGGTACCGCTTTTGGTCACATAATATTTTAAGTCCACACAACTGACTTGCATTTTTATTGTGATGTTTATACATATAATTATGTATAGGTAAATAACTAGAAGCGCCTCGCGGTTTCAAACGCGTTGGCTACTATCCCGCCGGAACCGTTATTTCAACAGTTAAAGATTTTTTTAAATCGGTTCTGTAGTTTCGGTGCCTATTTAACGCAAACAAACAAACAATCAAGTCTGTCCTTTTATAATATTAGTATTAGTATAGATAGATATACATATTATGTGATGTTCTGCCTTTGGTATAATGTAATTAATGTCTACATTGTAGTCCTTTGATAAATTAAAATAGTGGATTGTAAAATCTATACAAATACTTAAGTTGTAAAGTCTTTTAGTAACCAAAATTACAGCTTTTTACTTAACGCTTATGGAAAGTACAAAAAAAGAAGGCACTTATACTTTATAACAAAGTAAACGAATTCTTAAAATTTTCGTCTGCCTATCCCTTTGTTATCGAAAACGGCTGGACCGATTTTGAAAACAAAATAGATTCAGAAACAATATGCTATCGAGTTTCTTGCTGTTCGTTTCCCATTGGATATACTCATTCCGAATCCGTTCGTAGAGTCAGTCAGTTAACATAATGAGTGCCCTGTTTAGGCCCATGTGAATGAAGACTTTGCCTTTTGATTTTGTCTTTGATTGATTGCTATCATTAAGTTTTAGGACCTATTGACTGATAGCAGTCCTTATTTTTTTGACTTATTATGTTGTTAAGCCACATGATATATTTTGGGCCACCTGACAACCTCTGACATCAGAGACTTGCACTATCCTACCAAACAAACAATGTGAAGACCTCTCTTGGTATGTGCAATAAAATTAATAACAAATAGGTTTCTTAATTTACTGATCTCGTTTTAAATTAAGAGGCTAATAAAATAAACGGCAGTTATACTGAAGTTGGTAATTTTATGAGTTCAGTTACATACAATGCATCCTACACAAATATTATTAATGCGGAATTTTGTGTGAGGGTGTGTATGTGTGTGTGTGTGTGAGAGGGTGTGTGTGTTTGTGTGAGTGAGTGTCCTCTTTTCATACAATAATGGATAAACACAGTTTGATAGAATTTGGTATATATATACAGATATCTGGTATAGAAACTATGATACTTTACTTAGAACAAATACCTGCGATTTATACAAATGTATACACGGTCGACTAACCACACCATTATAACATTTTAAGCATTAACTCGGATATGAAATGGTGATAAACTGTAACCTTGTAATAATGTACATGTTATCTACGCATGGAAATTCAATATGAAATAATAAGTGTAACTACTGGTTGTCAGGATATTTTAAGAGCTGTTTCACTATTTGTTAAATCTACGAGTCAATTTGTGACCCAGTTGCTATTGTATAATTGATTTGAAAGCATACCATGATAAGTTCCAATGAGAATAGAATGTTGTGATGACAGAGAGCTGTGCGGCTTTCATATAATAATAATAATTCAGCCTGTAACTGTCCCACTGCTGGGCAAAGGCCTCCCCTCACTATCGTGAGGAGGGTTAGGCCATAATCCACCACGGGGGCCTAGTCCGGATTGGTGGATAACATGCCTCCGAAATAATTCTCGGGCATGTTGGTTTCCTCACGATGTTTTCCTTCACCGAAAAGCGAGTGATACTTACGTACATATGTTACACAAGATACACAAATTGGTACGTGCCAGCACTGGGATTTGAGCTCGCCACCTTCGTTTTCGAAGGCGGACGTTCGCCCACTAGGCTACCACCGCTTTTATATAGCATAATAAATTTATTTTGAGTAATATTTTTGATATAGGTAAATAGTGTCCAATACACCAACTCCCTTTTTAGTAGGAAAAATACTATGGCAAAATGAAAAGTGGCCCAAAATTAAGAAGAACACTTTTTGGAATATACTTGTGGAACAGTCTAGATTCTACACCGATTTTGATGCAACTTTTACTATTGTTTTATGAAATTTTATGTACCTATTTAAACAAAGGTATGTATAATATAATATATTATGTAGGTATAAGGCAAAGAAGATTACTTTTTGGTTTTTATTATGAACCTAGAAGTATTTTTGCCACATTGTTCAATGATTGTATGCAAAAACTTGAGAATTGCATTTAAATCTGATGGGTTCAAGAGATGTTATGTACCTGTTGGTTTCTATTCAAAATATTATGGCCCTATTGTTTACAAACAAAGAAATGTAAACAAAAATGTCCGCCAATCAATAGGTAGGAGTACCAGGGCGCCATAACTTAGCAAGAGGTTCACCGTATCTCGTGCTATACCGCCGAATTGGAATGTAGCATCTGTGAACGGCCTTGTTAGGCGATTTATGTATATTGCACGTGGGCGGGTAGCATCGGGCATTCACGAAAGAAGGCCATGGAATGTATATTTTGTTGACTCCACGCAGTGTTTACAAGTTTAAAATCGACTGAGTGTTTACTGAATAGTGCGATTTTAACTGCGTAGCAAAAAAGATTGCAACATTATCTCGTATCCTTGGTCGTAACAGGTTTCTTTCTAGAATAGATAGGTGCCTATCATGTTTCCTAATGTTTTTGTTTGGATTCTATTGTGTACCTACTCACCCGATAAGTCTTCGATGGTGTTCAGCTTTCGAGTCGTCATCTTCGGTTTATAAAACTTACTAACACGCGAGATTGTGTACTGAATCAGTTTATTAACTTTCGACGGTTCGCGTACTTTTCGAATATCAATGAAAGGTAACTCGGTGAAAACAACCAGCCACGAATGCCTTTGTTTTCTTTTTACGTCGTGTTTTGAGTTTCATCCGCTAGGATGATAGAAGGCGTGCTAGTCGCTGATATGCTGATTGGATCACCCGATAAATTCTAACCAATACGAGCGAGCTACGACTTACAGCTTACCATTGGTGGAAGATTTTGAATACAAAATCAACGCTGCCAGTATAAAAAATAGTATAGAGTTATAAAATCGATCGATTTTATCTAACACGAAAATTTATTGTCTGCCTTTGATCTTATAATAATATTAATTATTTTATTGGTACTCCTAGCGCCACCTAGTGTTAAGTAGCAACATTGAAAGCATATAAATAATTTGTATGTAGGAATGTAAAGAAAGGGAGGAGTTTTGGCGGGAATCCGATAGTGAGACGTTGTTGGTTTTGTATTATTAGCTCAAACTTGTGTTTCTTCGAGTGTTAATGTGTAATATTGGTGGAATATTAACCATTAAGTGTTCGTTAACGTGCACGAGTGTAGGCGAATGATATAAACTCAAAAAACGTGTCATTTCGCATTTTTTCCAAAACTCCCAAGAAGTTTCAGTAAAGCATCCACTACTTTACTGAATCATGACTGACGATGTAAATAATTGACTTGACTACTTGACCACGATTGCTATAACATTGCTGTGACTTTCTTAATGTGAAATTAAGAAATACTTAAAATAAAACACTTGACACTGGCTATATGCACAAACCGTGCGAAGCCATAACTAAAACAAACAAAAAAAGAAAGGGAGTTTTGGCGGGAATCCGATAGTGAGACGTTGTTGGTTTTGTATTATTAGCTCAAACTTGTGTTTCTTCGAGTGTTAATGTGTAATATTGGTGGAATATTAACCAGTGTTCGTTAACGTGCACGAGTGTGGGCGAATGATATAAATTCAAAAAACGTGTCATTTCGCATTTTTTCCAAAACTCCCAGGAAGTTTCAGTAAAGCATCCACTACTTTACTGAATCGTGACTGACGATGTAAATAATTGACTTGACTACTTGACCACGATTGCTATAACATTGCTGTGACTTTCTTAATGTGATATATGAAATACTTAAAATAAAAATACTTGACACTGGCTATATGCACAAACCGTGCGAAGCCATAACTAAAAAAAAAATGTAAAGAAAGGGCGGGAATAGCTTTAAAAACTTTTTGCTGCCAGAATCTGAACATTTTCCTTTACCTGCTTGTTTTCAATTTAACATACATAATGGCGCAACGCCGTTTGCGGCAAAAGACGCGTATCAGTTACCATGAACTAGAAGAACCCAGTTTTGACGAATACGTGTGTAAGTTCATCGAGTTATGCATGCTTGGTTCAGTTAATTAGACTTTCAGATCTCTGAAAATCTTAGTTACCTAATCCTTAATTACTACAAAATTGAAAAATTCCTTTCTTTATTATCCTTTTATTGTTGTACTAGTCCTAATAGTCTGTGCTATTATTTTAGTAAGTTTGTCCATCAACGCAGGGCTGTACTCAGAATTAAAAAGGGGGGAAATATTTTTTTCTGAGAACCAACTTTTACTAGGACAGGTCTATTTATTTTCCAGATTGTGACAAGTGCGGTGATTATGTCTACGAATATTGCTCAATACATGGACCATTGCTTGTCATACCGGATGATAAAGTAAGTTTGACTAAATATCTATTTATATATTATAATATTAAGTAGGTATGTTAATATTAATATAATTATATTATAAACAGAAAATATTTGTTTGTTTGTTTGCATTGAATAGGCTCCGAAACTACAGAACCGATTTGAAAAATTATTTGATTGTGGGGAAGCTACACTATCCCCGGGTGACATAGGCTACTTTTTATCCCGTAAAAATTAACGGTTCCCGCGGAATAGTAGTCAACTCGGGTGAAACCGCGAGGCTCTTCCTAGTTATGCATAATCTACTACTGTATCCTATCTAAGCGGCCATAGCGTAGTGAGGGAACGTACGCCTTCCTGCCAAAAAGTGACAAAGTCAAATTCCAGTGCGGGCACGTACCAATGCATTTCTTACTATATAATAAAAATAATAATAATAATTCAGCCTGTAACTGTCCCACTGCTGGGCAAAGGCCTCCCCTCACTATCGTGAGGAGGATTTCTTAATTTCTTACTAATTCTTAATTTAATTTCTTACCAAACCCTACATAATTATCTGTGGCTTTCCGGTGTAAGGAAGCATCTGGAGAAAACCCACATGTTCAGGTGTCGATGATGATGATGATGATGATGATGTATTCTACCTACCTAGGTAGTGAACACGCTAACTCTTAAATTACCAATCTCTATTAAAACTCAATTTGTCTATTAGGTTCCTCCAATATCCAGTGTACCCTCAGACATCCCTCTCGCAGCGCTCACCATTCCTCACGTCTTCCTGCATCTCGCTCCTTCCACCATCCCAGGTTACAATTGACTTTCTATTCTCTAATCATCACAGTTGTACTCGTATAATGTGCTTGTTTGTTGGTTTGTCTATTTGCTATTTTCCCATAAAACTTAAAAACTGGCTAAGTGCGAGTCGGACTCGCGTTCGAAGGGTTTCGTACCACATTATATTATAGTATAAAAACAGCAAAAAATCCAGTTTGTTGTATGGGAGACTCTTTAAATAGGACTCTATAACTTTAATCTGTTTATTTAGTCTTTGTTGTTATATCTAGTGGCAATAGAAATATTATATCATCTGTGAAAATTTCAACTGTCTAACTATCACGGTTCATGAGATACAGCCTGGTGATAGTGACACACGCACAAACAGACAGACGGACGGACAGCGGAGTCTTAGTAATAGGGTCCCGTTTCACCCTTTGGGCACGGTACGATTTTTAACAATGTTTACCTTCATCGGAGGCACGAGCAGGTTTCGTTTCAAATTAAATTATTGCTATTTACAGGAGCTGGTTTGGGCGTACATGCGACTCTCACGCTACCCCAAGGAGTCCGCTTTGGCCCCTATCGGGGGCGACTGACTCAAGAAGTCAATTCTGCGTATTGTTGGCAGGTATATATCATATACTGTCCTTATAAACATGGATCCTCGTGAAACCATAGTCTTTATAGTTCTAATCCTCAATCCTAGACGTAGGGAGACAGACACAGCACTGTCAGCACTGTTATGATTTTAATGATTAAAATTGATCGCTACGAAAATATATTGTTTTACCACAAACGTTTAAACGAGAGTTGAACAGATGTCTAAAATTTTGGTTCCACAAATCGACGTCTAACACAGAACACTTGCGTTGTCCAACTCAATCCTGTCATTTCTCATTGAGTTACGCAACGGGAGTGTTAAACGTCCATTTGTGGACCGAAATTTAAGACATCTGTTCAACTCTTGTTTAAATCTATTGTGGTAAGACCCATATACAATCTCCCACAGATATACGACTCCAGTAACAAGCCATTGCATGCTATAGACGGCATTGACGTCACCAATTCCAACTGGATGCGGTACGTGAACTGCGCGCGTCACTGCTTGGAACAGAACCTTATAGCGTTCCAGTACCAAGGAGAAATATACTATAGGTATCTTAAATGCAGTAGTAGTCAGTAACGATTCTTACTCTGGCTTTACAGAAGAATAACATGCCTCATCATTCAGAGAGAGTCAAAGTTACTTACCACAAAAGATTTAAACGAGAGTTGAACAGATGTGTCTAAATATTTTCTCCACAAATCGACGTCTAACCCTCGCTTTTTCTAACTCAATAACAGATTCACAAGTAAAATAATTAGGAATGTCAGGATTGAGTAAGAAAACGCGAGTGATGGACGTCGATTTTGTGGAATGAAATTTTAGAAACATCATCTAAACTTTTGTGGTAAGACGAGTACAGCTTTATCATCTATCTATCCAATCGTATAATCTTCGTCGTGTAGATTTTCAGCCAGTATGCCCTATTTTGAGCTGAAAACGCAAGCGAGTACCTTTTGCGAATAAGTAGGAACCTATATAATTTATGCACGAAGCTACCATCATTATATTATCTGTACCTACCTACTGATTGAAAATAATTCGTGTTATTTACTTTTATTTGTATTAAAAATCATTTGATATATCACTAGACTATAAAAAAGGTCACATATCCGTGCGCCTAGTGTGAGTTTCTACGCGCTCGACATAGTACGCGTCAACGCTCGCTTTGTATGAAGATCTTTCGTTCATAAACGTGCCGGTAGGGGCTCTGTACAGGATCTTCATACAAAAGTGCTAGTTAACGGGTACTATATCAGGACACAGATCATAACTATTGACCGTCGCATGGATATAACTTACACAATCAACAACCGACGAACGCAAGATAATAAATAAAGTTAATTCATACTGAAATCTTTAACCAGGACTATGAAAATGATACCACGGTGTACCGAGCTGCTGGTGTTCTATGGCAGTGAATATGCGGGTGCCTTGCGGGTGGACCTCCAGACATACAACTCCAAGCAGCACTACCTTGCAGCTGGAGGTGGTATATTAAAATTAATAAAATAAATATTAAAAAAACCGGTGGTTAATTAATTAGGTTACAAAATTTACTAGTTTGCTTGTATTCGTATTGTTATAGTGCAGTCATTCCCACACCACCATCTAAACACGTTGCGTCTTACCACAAAAGTTTAGACCAGAGATAAACGGAGGTTTCTAAAATTTCGTCCCACAAAATCGACGTCTATCACTCGCGTTTTCTTACTCAATCCTGGCATTCCTAGTTATTGTAGGTAGGTACCTACTTGTGAATTTGTTATTGAGTTAGAAACAGTGAGGGTTAGACGTCGATTTGTGGAGAAAATATTTAGACTCATTTGTTCAACTCTGGTTTAAATCTATAGTGGTAAGATTGGTTTGGTTTGCTTGTCGGATGAACTTCTAAATGAGTTGACTTGCAACTTTTAACCTCTTTTATGTGGTTGACAATGGCAAGGCCTTAAATCCGTTTTAAAAACGTGGCGAATGCTAGAATGGTATTGCAGGTACTTGTGATTTTAAAAAAACTTTATTAAACTTATTATTAAGTAGGCCTACGGGTAAAGCAAAAAAATATCAATTTAAAATTAAGTTAAAAAACATTACTAGTAATGATGTAAAAGTGTAGTGACGTAGTATTTATTTCCTCTATGGTGTGGTCTTAGAAGAATAAAAAACGTCACTTGAATTTACAGGGCACGGCCGTTCCTCGATTAATCAAATGAACAAAACAGAAGCTGGACGTTCCAAAAAGGTTGACGAAGAAGTCACTACAACATTGGAAATATCTTCTGTTGAATACAAAAACGAAATACAAGACGGACATGGAGTTATAGAAGACGACTTTCGTTATTTAGATGACGCTTCTATTATCACTGAAGGCAGTCAAAAAACTGAAGAAACTCAACTCAAAGTTGAGTTAAACTCGGAAAAGAATTGCTTCAATATTACATTTTATAACAACGATATTCATGAATTCAGAGATAATGCTGAACTAGCAAACCAAATAATGCAAGTCGATTGTAATTTTGATAACTCTCAACAGTTTAATGCCGAACAAATTGATTCTGAGAGACAAATTCATAAAATAATTAGTGGCCATGATAACTTGATGCAAGCTGAGCTAACGTCTGTAGGGTGTCCGTTGATAGCTACAAATAATCAACTTCACACAGCTGATTTGAATACAAATCAACTAGTTCACAATTCTCCTAACAGTACGGGTACAAATTTTGATAATAAGTTAACCCATAGTTGTAAAAATATGTTTACTAAACTAATAACTGACCGAGAATCGTGGCAATGCAAAAATTGTCACAAAATCTTAACAAGTAAGTTTTCTCTAAATAGCCACGCAAAAATACACCAGGATAAAAAGTTCCACTGTCCAGAATGTAACTACAAAACCAATTTCAAGTATCGTCTGAAAAAACATATGCCTTTTCATACAGGTATATATGAATTTGTATGTGACATTTGTTCATTTTCAACAAATTCACAGAGCAACTTGAATAATCATAAACGGAGGATGCACGGTAACGAATGTTTTAATTGTATGCAATGCACTTATAAAGCCCCTAGTAAATTGACGATGGATTACCATAGAAACTTGCATGGTAGAGAAAATGTTCGAAAATGTGTTTTTTGTGATTATTTAACTGATAAAAATAGATATATGTACCGGCATGTACAAGCAGTGCATGCAAATCTCAAAAAAGTGCTCGCACTGCGACAGAGTAATTGATTTTGTTTATTATTTATTATTATTATAATAATATTATGTTTGATAAATACATTTAAAAATTACGTTGATTACAGAAGAAAGTTAGTAATATAATTAATTTTATAGGTAATAAATTTGTTTGATCATGCGTGTCTTACTTTTATTATATTACATAATCTAGGTAGGTACGTTCAATCATGGGTGATTTATTAATTTCATGATGGGTTATTTAAAGTAATTATATACCTAGATAGTTACCTGTGTATTTAAATTAGTTTACTTAAACATTTATTGTGTCTGTCATTGGTTAGGCACTAATAATAACTAATTCAAATAATCTCACAGAATTAATAAATGAACGATATAGGATACCTACTGATAATATTATAGGCCTTTCTCTTTCTCGTTTCCCCCCTCAAGGTGAATTTTCAGGGGGGAATAGTGGAATAAGCCCTCGTATCGGCTCATTTATTTTACGGGGCAAAATGCTTTATAAAAAACACTCCAATTGAGAACCTCCTCCTTTTTGGAAGTCGATGAAACTCAATAATGAATGATCCTAATGGCTTTCGTGAGATTTGTCAGGATTATTATTTACGGGTAATTAACGGTCACTTTTGTAAAAATTGTATAGGTACCTAATCATACACGCCCTGCCCTAGTTACGGCCCTTTGTCGATTTATTTTTTGGGTATGGCTCTGTTCACAATCCTGAGTACTACCGGGAGTAGTACCTACCTATCTCTCTACTAAGAAACTTGTCTACTACGAAATTCCTTGTCTATACAAATTCCTTGCTCTCTACTGCTACGGCATCTCGCGACGAGTAGTATCAACAAGCATAGATTAAAAATAAACAACTAGAAAAATGACATTTGAATTCAGCTCAAAATATCGACTGTCAATGTCAAAAATAGTTAGCCTACAAAAAATATGCCGTAAAGCGGAAGGAACAAAAAAGTTGAAGTTGAACTTGGAGGAAGTGGAATGGAATCGGTTGACGCCAGTTCAGTGACCGCGTAGTGTTCAATCAAATCATTAGAACATTGAAATAATGAATTTAAATAGTTCTGAAGAAGAATATACTTCAGCCAGAAGCATAGAAGAAGTGGATAGTCCTCGGTAATTTATGTGTTTGCTTCATAAAATCGTTGTAACTTCTGTCCATGTTGATTACGCTGACAGCTGATCGGTAAGCGGGAAAGTCAAAAGGCGCCAAACGTCCAAACCGCTTTACCCCGAAACATAACTGAATATTGTTGAAAATACTAGTGAAATATAAAAATAGGTGGTGTTTTTCACAGGAAGCGTATGAGTTTGGATAATTCTGCACGCAAAAGTTGGAGTTTAATGGACCGAAGAACGGATCATGAGGTAGGAATTTGACTTTTCATTCCCGCTCTTTTTCATTCCCTTTTTGGTTAGGTATCAAATTTTGATCAAATAAAAGCGTCCTCACGTTTATAACTCTTCACTGAACTTCTCCTACCTTTTGGGAAGCCTTTACGTAAGCCTTAACTAGACATTTTACGGGATCTGTGGAAGCGTCCAAAAAGTTTTCCCTCGTAAAGTTGACGTAGTCGTGGTGTTTTTCGCTCTGTTTCTGGGTCTCCCCTGCGGATATCGCTGTTGAACTGACGAAGATGGAGCCCTATCATTTCGTAAGTGCTAATACTTGAAGATATAGTGCGATAATTGCAGATCCTTTACAGATGTAGGTACCTACCTATATCCTTAGCTCTAATCATGCAAGTTAGTCAAATTACTGCTATGTTTCTTTCCTTTACACATTATCTGGCTCTTTATATACATTGTAACTGAAATAAGAAGGTTATTCACCATAAGCTAAGGTCTTGGTGGTGGCACTATATAGTGCCGCCTGGCTAGTTACCACCCTAGAGTAGATTTTGAACACTGAAACCCTATCATAAATAAAAGTTAGTCAGCAAGTTATCAGAGATGTAGACTTGTTGGATTATCTCGTTTGTGAAGATCTCTGGTGCTGATATACCTACTAACTTTGCTCATCATTATTTTTATAAAGAACAATATAAATGCGTCTTCCCCATAATAGAGACATTGTGAAAAGTGCCATTGGAAACATTTATAGTTGAAGACAATTTGTTATTAAATGTGTTAAAATTAAATTACTTACTAGCCATGTTCAAGGCTAGACTGTAATAAGATTAGGGTGCAACTTAATGATGCTCTCTAAGGAAAGGAAAAGAAAATATTTTTAATTTAGCCATTTCCAATGGCCACTCCAATTCGACAATGACAGTTTCAAAGGAGGTAGACTAGTGACGCTCTAACTTTCAGCCACTTACTTGGTGTAAAGTAGCTATTAATTAATCTGTGCCGGGCTTCCGTCCGGGACTCCAGCCGGCTAAAGTACAAGTCACTTCGCAGGACTAGCCCAGAGAGTATCGCTATTCTTCCTCCACTGTTACCCAAGTAGAAAGTGCATCATCTTTCCAGGTTCTACAGGAGATGGGTGTCAGTTTGCTAGAACCGGACGAGGGAGAGAACTCTACTGATAGCACCATGGTAACTATTCTTCTAATACCTAGGCCATGGCACAGGGTGGACACTATTATGTCACAAACTATTCCGAAGCCACTCCATTGAGATTCAATTGAAGCATTCTTAAATTAGTAGAATTAACCTACTGGTCAAGCATTTGAAAATTTGAAATTTCTATTAGAAGAAGTTTTATTTGTAATTTTACTAGGAGGTAATCTTTGGAATCACTGATGTACTTTACATCATAGTTATCACACGTTTTTCTATGAAGGAAAACATAGTCCACCCACATGCCCGAGAATTAATGCGGAGGTATGTAATCCTTTGGAACTTCCCTGTGGTGGATTATGGCTTAAACCTCCTCACGAAAGTAAGAAGGAACCCGTGCTCAGCCATGAGTGATGGCTATGATAACGATGATGATGATGATGAAAGCCAATATTTTTAACTCAACAGCATCACCGACCTTCGTTGAAACGGAAGCATAATATAGAGAATGTCAGTCCTAATGTCGCGCTGTCGCCGCGGCGGCACAGCGGGCGGAAGCCCTGCAGCCCTAGCGCCGGGCCCTCGAAGGGGCGAAGCCCTAGGAGCTCGGACAAATGTGAGTGTTCTATCGTATGTTTCATTTCATCATAAGATCTTTTCAGAATCTTATTCTATTATTAAGTGACAATCCATGCTAATCCTATTGATATTAAAAAGGCGGTGAGTGTGTTTGTCTGTTTCTACACGCTCAAACGGCTGGATCAATTTTGATGGAATTTGGTATAGTGGTAGCTAACACCCTTGTTTAACAGAGGCTACTATTTATTCCGAAAACTGCGGGGCGCAGCTAGTATTATAAAGGATAAAGTGTCTTATACGTTTTTACTTATAAACTGCTTAATCTATTTTGATAAAGTTTGGTAAAGTGATAGCCTAGTCTTTGCAGAAGGACATGAGATTTTTTTTATAGCTATAATCTTTACTCTGAACGTGCAAAGCCGCGGGAAATGGTTTGTAATATTAGTATAGATATATACTCATATCTATACTAATACTAGCAGACACGGCCACGCGTTGCTGTGGTTAAGGTTTTTGTTATTGCGACTATAAATTGAGATGTAAGCTATCCTATCTTTCAAGTTAAATCAAACTGCACACGGTGTGCAAATTTGATTAAAATCGGTTCAGTAGTTTAGGAGCCCATCGCGGACAAACAACGTGACACTTAATGTATTATGAAGATTTTAAAGATGAAGGATTTGATTGACTGTTTGTTTGTTTGCATTGAATAGGCTCTGAAACTACTGAACCGATTTGAAAAATTCTTTCACTGTTGGGAAGCTACACTATCCCCGGGTGGCATAGGCTACTTTTTATCCCGTAAACATTAACGGTTCCCGCGGGATAGTATTTTAAAGCGGGTCAAACCGCGAAGCGCTTCTAGTAAAAAATAACTCGTGACGCAAATTTAGTAAAACATGAGTATGTAAGTATTACCTATAAGTAGGGCAACGCGTGATCAGAAAATACTTATATTGCTAATTTAACTATGCCACAGTGATATTTCGCTGAAAATCGTGTAACACTGATATTTTGATGACGTCTGGTGAAAAAATGTGCTGAAACGACCTGTTGTTATGGTTAATTATTCAGCATTTCATTTTACGCATTTCTAGCGAAACTAACCGCGCCACGCGGTGCCGTAAATAGCCTTTTTTACGCCCTGCGCGAGATTCTATAATTGCGCCCTTGTTTTTTTAGATATTAATATCTGGATGACCGAGCTTTGCTCGGTATTTTTTTTTTATAAATTGTGTTTTTTGGAAATTATATTTAAGTACGAATTACTAATAAAATGATGAAATATGAATAATATTTTTCGATCTTACCGATAGAATAATAAAAAAATATGAACTGGTTATTTAAAGAAAAACATCATAAAAAAACACGAATAAAATGACATTTTCTAAAAATGATTCCTAGCTAGATCGATTTATCGCCCCCGAAACCCCCCATATACTGAATATCATGAAAATCGTTGGAGCCGATTCCGAGATTCCAATTATATATACAGGTGTAACAGCAAGGTGTAGTAATACTGAAACTACGCATACACATACATATTTCGAAGTAGTCTGGAGGTACTATAAATCTGTAAGTAGTTACGGTAATGAATTATTACACGTCAAAGTTTACTGCAAAACTAACCATCGTTCAACCCTAGTTATCAGCTGTGCAATGTCAGTGAACTTGAGGCATAGGCTAACATGTACAGTCTTACCCAACTTATATGGTGCGTCGTGAATCTTCGTTCGCGCAGAAAATAAAGTATGGTCCGAAGATTAACGAAAGAATGCTTAACACTTACAATCAACCTAAGATCACTATTATAAGGTTCATAATACACTGCAGCTGTTGCACATCGCAGTTCTACCTGCGCAGAAGATGAATTTTCAAAGCGCGGGAAATGCTATTGACCGCTATTGGTCGGCAGCCGCCCCGCCATCTTAGCGATCGCCGCGTGGCATGAGTGAGATGGAACTAACAGCTGCAGTGTATTATGAACCTTATAATAGTGATCTTAGGTTGATTGTAAGTGTTAAGCATTCTTTCGTTAATCTTCGGACCATACTTTATTTTCTGCGCGAACGAAGATTCACGACGCACCATATAAGTTGGGTAAGACTGTACACGTCTAGCCGGCGGCATTACTCGTAAAAGTTCCACCAAAAATTACTAGATGGCGCCAGGGTCGTTTCTAAGAAATCCTGCATCGCGCAAGCGTTGTGTGACCGGCGTAACGTGACGTCATCCGTATCATGTTAGGGTTGTAATATTTAGTTATTTTGTCAATTGAGTGAAAAAATCGATTATCGATTTCAGGTTTTAGTACCCTGGCAAATGATTCATCACCAGGTACACATACCCACATTTCAATATTACTACACCTTGCCGATACACCTTGTACTATATATATATACAAGAATTGCTCATTTAAAGATATAAGATAAGTACTCTAGCTAGAGAATTGCGTAGCTTGAGTCACTGTCGCCCGGGGCGCAGTCCCTTTTGCTGAAATTATAATGTTGGTGTAAGTGAGCAAAAACGTAACGAAATGAAAAAATTGACCTATAAATATTTGTTTCAAAACACATTATCATTCCTCTCTAATTGTATGAACTATCTGATCTAGTTTTACATTTATGCTAAAATTAAAAGTAAATAATACTAAACGCGTAAATTTTTGGGATATTCATCAGTGCGCTGAATGAAATGTAATCTTACTAATATTATAAAGCCGAAAGTTTGTGAGTGTGTGTGTATGTGTGTATGTTTGTTACCTCTTCACGCTCAAACGGCTGGACCGATTTCGATGAAATTTGGTATAGGGGTAGATTGGACCTATGAGACGGACATAGGCTATCTTTTGTCTCAAAAAATAATCTCGAAGGGGATGAAATAGGGGTTGAAAGTTTGTATGGGGAATCCATAATTCTTCAAGTTAGGGATCTGAAAATTCTTATTTAGGCTTTTGGTACTAAATAAATAAATACGGGTTTCAGCTTTTTTGCAAAATCATCCCTAAAGGGGGAAAAGCAAGGGGGTTGAAATTATGAAATTATTCTTTAGATGCACCCCCAACGGACCACAATAAACGGCTGACTGAACGGATCGTTATTTAAAGAGGGAGAGTGCGATGGGAGAAAAGGGAGTGCGGGGAGGGGAGAAGGAGAAAGGAGGAGAGTGGGGGGGAAAGGGGAGAGTGGGGGGAAGAGGGTAGAGTGGGGAGAAAGACAGGGAGAGCGGGAAGAAAGAGGGGAGAGTGGGGGATAAAGAGGGGAGAGTGGGAAGAGAAAGAGAGGAGAGTGGGGTGAGAAAGATGGGAGAATGAGGGGAGGGTGGTGAGAAAGAGAGGGGAGACCAGGGATAAAGATGGGAGAGTGGGGGACAAAGAAGGGAAGTGGAGGGAGAAAGAGGGGAGAGTGGGTTGAGAAAGAGGGGAGAGTGGGGGAGAAAGAGGGGAGAGGGGGAGTGGGGAAGTGGGAGAAAGAGAGGGGAGTGGGGAGAAAGAGAGGGGAGAGCAGAGAGAAAGAGGGGAGAGTGGGGGACAAAGAGGGGAGTGGGGGACAAAGAGGGGAGAGTGGAGGGAGAAAGAGGGTAGAGTGGGGGGAGAAACAGGGGAGAATAGGATGAGAAAGAGGGTAGAGTGGGCGATAGAGAGAAGAGAGTGGGGGGAGAAAGAGGGTAGAGTGGGGATAAAGAGAGGGGAGAGCGGGGAGAAAGAGGGGAGAGTAGGAAGAAAGAGGGGAGAGTGGGGGGCAAAGAGGGGAGAGTGGGGGGAGAAAGAGGGTAGAGTGGGGGTAGAAACAGGGGAGAATGGGATGAGAAAGAGGGTAGAGTGGGCGAAAGAGAGGGGAGAGTGGGGGGGAGAAAGAGGTTAGAGTGAGGAGAAAGAGAGGGGAGAGCGGGGAGAAAGAGAGGAGAGTGGGAAGAAAGAGAGGGGAGAGTGGGGGGAGACAGAGGGGACAGTGGGGTGAGAATGAGGTGAGAGTGAGGTGATAAAGAGAGTAGAGTGGGGAGAAAGAGGGGAGAAAGAGGGAAAGTGGGGGAGAAAGAGGGTAGTGTGGGCGGAGAAAGAGTGGAGAGTGGGGGAGAGTGGGGGTAGAAGGAGGGGAGAGTGGGGGGAAATAGGGAAGTCGGGGAAGAGGGGAGAGTAAGGGGAAATAGGGGAGGGGGGAAGAGGGGAGAGTGGGAGGAGAGAGAATTTGATTCGCAGATAGGTTATCTTCTAACTTAGGACATAGGCTACGAACATTATTATTAAGTCATCATCATAATCATCGCCGTTTTCTATCAATGCGATAAAAACTGTGAAAAACTACCCAATTTGCGTAAAATTTCGCACGTAGATAGGTTATCCCGTTACTTACGACTTAGGCTTTAATTAATCATCATCATCACCACCGTTTTGCATAAGTGCAATAAAAACAGTGACAAACTACCCCATTGGCATGAAATTTGTTATTTTTATAGCTTATATACTTATTACCTTATACCCCAAACTTACACATACACAGTGGCCTAAAAACTGTGAAATAGTACCTTAATTTGCATAAAATGTATTATGCAGATAGTTTAGAGACACAATATAGGCTACAAATCATCATCATCACCATCATCAATTTGTCCATCAGTGCGATAATAACTGTGAAAAACTACCTAACCTCTGTATTTTCTCTGACACAATGTTACAAGTCGTATCTAACAGCCACCGCCCTATAGGTTTTATAATGTTATAATATATAACGCGGGTGAAACCGCGGGGCGCAGCTAGTTGAATTATAAATGCGCAAGTGTAGCGAGCGCAAAATTTTTTTTTGGGGGTTTATCAGTATATGGTGAATTACATACAAGTCCAAAATATAAAAAAAAATCCAGGGTAGCGAGATTGGAATTTTTTCTTCTTACAGTAAAAAAAAATCAAAACAAAAATGCGAGCGCATTGTACGTGAAATTATTATGGTTTTCTCTACAAGTGTGTTAAAAAACCGCATAAAATATATTTTTTTTCCAATTTTGCCGCCGTTCTAATGCTGGCACCCGGGGCGGTCCGTAATTTTAGGTACTTGGTATGGTAGTTTTGAATAAGGAAGATAGGTAGCGTACCTATTGGTGGAAAAACGTTTATTCGAATATATTTGTAAGATTATTCACAACTACACAATACACAAATTAATGAGTTCAGATGGTAAAGATTTATTAAAGCAAGCCATAAACTTTTTCGAGCTCTGTGAACTTAGCGCCCGACTTTGAAAAAAAAAAAATTTAGTATTTTATTCTTGTAGATAAAGGTAAGTAGTTAATTGTAGTAAAAGTTTTTTCGTTAGTAGTAACACCAAAAAAAAAAAAATTTACTTTGAAAAAACTTCATCTCCCGGTTTTGCCGAAAGTCAAGTTTAGTAGTTGATTCGTAAATAGAATCGTATGTAGTTGATTGTAGTGAAAATAATTTCGTTTGTAGTTGCATAGCAACAATTTTTTTTTTTTTTTAAGTTTAATCTGACATTTACATATCTTTATTTCTTTGAAATTCTTATGGATATAGGTAAGTAGTTGATTGTTGTAAAATAAAAAATAAAGAAAGTCATTCCGCAAAAAAACTAGAGGACTTAGAAAAAAACCCAATCCTCAGGTTACTGAACAAATTGTAAAACAAACGAAATCGCGATAAATCTTTGTACAATATTTTTTTTCATATTTTATTCTAACAGATATATGTACGTAGAGGTAGGTAGTGAACTCTGTTTCGTTTGTAGTAGCACCAAAAAAAATTTGGAGACTTAGAAAAAAACCGCAACCCTCAGGTTACTGAACAAATTGTAAAAACAACGAAATCGAGATAAATCTTTATACAATCATTTTTTTCATATTTTATTCTAACAGATATATGTACGCAAAGGTAGGTAGTGAACTCTGTTTCGTTTGTAGTAGCACCAAAAAAAATTTGGAGACTTAGAAAAAACCGCAACCCTCAGGTTACTGAACAAATTGTAAAAACAACGAAATGGCGATAAATGTTTGATTTATCATTTATTTTATATTTTATTCTAACAGATATATGTACGTAGAGGTAGGTAGTGAACTCTGTTTCGTTTGTAGTAGCACCAAAAAAAATTTGGAGACTTAGAAAAAAACCGCAACCCTCAGGTTACTGAACAAATTGTAAAAACAACGAAATGGCGATAAATGTTTGATTTATCATTTATTTTACATTTTATTCTAACAGATATATGTACGTAGAGGTAGGTAGTGAACTCTGTTTCATTTGTAGTAGCACCAAAAAAAATTTGGAGACTTAGAAAAAAACCGCAACCCTCAGGTTACTGAACAAATTGTAAAAACAACGAAATGGCGATAAATGTTTGATTTATCATTTATTTTATATTTTATTCTAACAGATATATGTACGTAGAGGTAGGTAGTGAACTCTGTTTCGTTTGTAGTAGCACCAAAAAAAAATTGGAGACTTAGAAAAAAACCGCAACTCTTAGGTTACTGAACAAATTATAAAACAAACGAAATCGCGATAAATGTTTGATTTATCGTTTATTTTATATTTTATTCTAAGAGATATATGTACGTAGAGGTAGGTAGTGAACTCTGTTTCGTTTGTAGTAGCACCAAAAAAAATTTGGAGACTTAGAAAAAAACCGCAACTCTCAGGTTACTGAACAAATTGTAAAACAAACGAAATCGCGATAAATGTTTGATTTATCGTTTATTTTATATTTTATTCTAAGAGATATATGTACGTAGAGGTAGGTAGTGAACTCTGTTTCGTTTGTAGTAGCACCAAAAAAAATTTGGAGACTTAGAAAAAAACCGCAACTCTTAGGTTACTGAACAAATTGTAAAACAAACGAAATCGCGATAAATGTTTGATTTATCGTTTATTTTATATTTTATTCTAAGGGATATATGTACGTAGAGGTAGGTAGTGAACTCTGTTTCGTTTGTAGTAGCACCAAAAAAAATTTGGAGACTTAGAAAAAAACCGCAACCCTCAGGTTACTGAACAAATTGTAAAAACTACGAAATGGCGATAAATGTTTGATTTACCATTTATTTTATATTTTATTCTAACAGATATATGTACGTAAAGGTAGGTAGTGAACTCTGTTTCGTTTGTAGTAGCACCAAAAAAGATTTGGAGACATAGAAAAAAACCGCAACTCTCAGATTACTGAACAAATTGTAAAACAAACGTAATGGCGATAAATGTTTGATTTATCATTTATTTTATATTTTATTCTAAGAGATATATGTACGTAGAGGTAGGTAGTGAACTCTGTTTCGTTTGTAGTAGCACCAAAAAAAATTTGGAGACTTAGAAAAAAACCGCAACTCTCAGGTTACTGAACAAATTGTAAAACAAACGAAATCGCGATAAATGTTTGATTTATCGTTTATTTTATATTTTATTCTAAGAGATATATGTACGTAGAGGTAGGTAGTGAACTCTGTTTCGTTTGTAGTAGCACCAAAAAAAATTTGGAGACTTAGAAAAAAACCGCAACCCTCAGGTTACTGAACAAATTGTAAAAACAACGAAATGGGGATAAATCTTTATACAATCATTTTTTTCATATTTTATTCTAACAGATATATGTACGCAAAGGTAGGTAGTGAACTCTGTTTCGTTTGTAGTAGCACCAAAAAAAATTTGGAGACTTAGAAAAAAACCGCAACCCTCAGGTTACTGAACAAATTGTAAAAACAACGAAATGGCGATAAATGTTTGATTTATCATTTATTTTATATTTTATTCTAACAGATATATGTATGTAAAGGTAGGTAGTGAACTCTGTTTCGTTTGTAGTAGCACCAAAAAAGATTTGGAGACATAGAAAAAAACCGCAACTCTCAGGTTACTGAACAAATTGTAAAACAAACGAAATCGCGATAAATGTTTGATTTATCATTTATTTTATATTTTATTCTAACTTCTAAGTCTCCAATTTTTTTTTGGTGCTACTTCAAACGAAACAGAGTTCACTACCTACCTCTACGTACATATATCTGTTAGAATTAAATATAAAATAAATGATAAATCAAACATTTATCGCCCTTTCGTTGTTTTTACAATTTGTTCAGTAACCTGAGGGTTGCGGTTTTTTCTAAGTCTCCAAATTTTTTTTGGTGCTACTACAAACGAAACAGAGTTCACTACCTACCTACCTTTGCGTACATATATCAGTTAGAATAAAATATGAAAAAAATGATTGTATAAAGATTTATCGCCATTTCGTTGTTTTTACAATTTGTTCAGTAACCTGAGGGTTGCGGTTTTTTTCTAAGTCTCCAAATTTTTTTTGGTGCTACTACAAACGAAACAGAGTTCACTACCTACCTTTGCGTACATATATCTGTTAGAATAAAATATGAACAAAATGATTGTATAAAGATTTATCGCCATTTCGTTGTTTTTACAATTTGTTCAGTAACCTGAGGGTTGCGGTTTTTTTCTAAGTCTCCAAATTTTTTTTGGTGCTACTACAAACGAAACAGAGTTCACTACCTACCTCTACGTACATAATATATCTCTTAGAATAAAATATAAAATAAATGATAAATCAAACATTTATCGCGATTTCGTTTGTTTTACAATTTGTTCAGTAACCTAAGAGTTGCGGTTTTTTTCTAAGTCTCCAAATTTTTTTTGGTGCTACTTCAAACGAAACAGAGTTCACTACCTACCTCTACGTACATATATCTGTTAGAATTAAATATAAAATAAATGATAAATGAAACATTTATCGCCATTTCGTTGTTTTTACAATTTGTTCAGTAACCTGAGGGTTGCGGTTTTTTCTAAGTCTCCAAATTTTTTTTGGTGCTACTACAAACGAAACAGAGTTCACTACCTACCTACCTTTGCGTACATACGAGGGTGAATCAAAAAGTTCTTAGAAGTGCATATATATGAAACCTTTTTGGATCAAGTTCGATATTCAAATTAAAGAGTGTCTATCACACTATATTTATGCAGACTGTCACTTGTTTTTGTCAGTTCGTTCGCATGTAATAAATTTTTTTGTGCAACGAGTTGCTAAAAAGTCAAAATTATGGATAAAAGTGAGTTACGTGCGGTGATAAAATATCTCAGTTTGAAAAAAATGTCTACGAAGGAAATTTTTTTGGACATTCAGCAGACATTAGGGGGTGATGCTGTACCCTATTCTACGGTTGCGTACTGGGTGGCTGAATTTAAAAGAGGTAGATCAAGCTGTAAAGATGACCCGCGTTCTGGGCGGCCTTCAACCTCCGTTACAGAAGAAAATGTCAAAAAGGTTGAGAATCTGGTTTTGGAATACAGAAGAATGACTATAAAACATATAGCTGAGATCCTAAAGATATCTTTTGGTAGCGTTCAATCCATTTTAATTGATTCACTGGGGTTCAAAAAAGTGTCTGCAAGATGGGTGCCACGAATGTTAACCGACGAAAACAAAAAGCGACGTTTGGAAATTTCCAAGCGTAATCTCGAAATGTTCCAACGTGATTCGGATAATTTTTGCCGTCGTCTTGTCACCATGGATGAAACGTGGGTCCACCATTTTGATCCTGAAACTAAAAGACAAAGCATGTCTTGGAAACGACCATCCTCTCCATCCATTAAGAAATTTCGAGTTGCTCCTACCGCTGGCAAAGTTATGGCCTCTGTGTTCTGGGATAGTGAAGGAATCCTTTTTATTGATTACATGCCAAAAGGCCAGACGATTACTGGACCCTATTATGCAAATTTAATCCCGAAAGTGCGTGAAGCGATTAAAGAAAAACGTCGTGGAAAACTGTCGTTGGGCGTGTTGTTCCTTCAAGATAACGCTCCTGCTCATCGATCGGAAGTTGCGCTCAACGCAATCCGCTGTGCTGGCTTCAATCTCCTTGACCACCCACCATATTCTCCGGACTTAGCCCCAAGTGATTTTCACTTATTTCCAAAATTAAAAGAGGAAATTCGTGGAACAAAATTTCACGATAATGACGCGGTTATAGCTGCCGTAGAGGACTTTTTCGAGAGTCAAGAAAATAATTTTTTTTCACAAGGAATAAGGAAGTTAGAAACGCGTTATTCTAAATGCATTGCATTGGAGGGAGATTATGTAGAAAAATAAAATATTATTATTTAAATCTTTGCATTTTTTAATATTGATTCCAAGAATTTTTTGATTCACCCTCGTATATCTGTTAGAATAAAATATGAAAAAAATGATTGTATAAAGATTTATCGCCATTTCGTTGTTTTTACAATTTGTTCAGTAACCTGAGGGTTGCGGTTTTTTTCTAAGTCTCCAAATTTTTTTTTGGTGCTACTACAAACGAAACAGAGTTCACTACCTACCTTTGCGTACATATATCTGTTAGAATAAAATATGAAAAAAATGATTGTATAAAGATTTATCGCCATTTCGTTGTTTTTACAATTTGTTCAGTAACCTGAGGGTTGCGGTTTTTTTCTAAGTCTCCAAATTTTTTTTGGTGCTACTACAAACGAAACAGAGTTCACTACCTACCTTTGCGTACATATATCTGTTAGAATAAAATATGAAAAAAATGATTGTATAAAGATTTATCTCGATTTCGTTGTTTTTACAATTTGTTCAGTAACCTGAGGGTTGCGGTTTTTTTCTAAGTCTCCAAATTTTTTTTGGTGCTACTACAAACGAAACAGAGTTCACTACCTACCTTTGCGTACATATATCTGTTAGAATAAAATATGAAAAAAATGATTGTATAAAGATTTATCGCCATTTCGTTGTTTTTACAATTTGTTCAGTAACCTGAGGGTTGCGGTTTTTTTCTAAGTCTCCAAATTTTTTTTGGTGCTACTACAAACGAAACAGAGTTCACTACCTACCTTTGCGTACATATATCTGTTAGAATAAAATATGAAAAAAATGATTGTATAAAGATTTATCTCGATTTCGTTGTTTTTACAATTTGTTCAGTAACCTGAGGGTTGCGGTTTTTTTCTAAGTCTCCAAATTTTTTTTGGTGCTACTACAAACGAAACAGAGTTCACTACCTACCTTTGCGTACATATATCTGTTAGAATAAAATATGAAATAAATGATAAATCAAACATTTATCGCCCTTTCGTTGTTTTTACAATTTGTTCAGTAACCTGAGGGTTGCGGTTTCTTTCTAAGTCTCCAAATTTTTTTTGGTGCTACTACAAACGAAACAGAGTTCACTACCTACCTTTGCGTACATATATCTGTTAGAATAAAATATGAAAAAAATGATTGGATAAAGATTTATCGCCATTTCGTTGTTTTTACAATTTGTTCAGTAACCTGAGGGTTGCGGTTTTTTTCTAAGTCTCCAAATTTTTTTTGGTGCTACTACAAACGAAACAGAGTTCACTACCTACCTCTACGTACATATTATATCTGTTAGAATAAAATATAAAATTAATGATAAATCAAACATTTATCGCGATTTCGTTTGTTTTACAATTTGTTCAGTGACCTGAGGGTTGTGGTTTTTTTCTAAGTCTCCAAATTTTTTTTGGTGCTACTACAAACGAAACAGAGTTCACTACCTACCTCTACGTACATATATCTCTTAGAATAAAATATAAAATAAATGATAAATCAAACATTTATCGCGATTTCGTTTGTTTTACAATTTGTTCAGTAACCTAAGAGTTGCGGTTTTTTTCTAAGTCTCCAAATTTTTTTTGGTGCTACTTCAAACGAAACAGAGTTCACTACCTACCTCTACGTACATATATCTCTTAGAATAAAATATAAAATAAATGATAAATCAAACATTTATCGCGATTTCGTTTGTTTTACAATTTGTTCAGTAACCTGAGGGTTGCGGTTTTTTTCTAAGTCTCCAAATTTTTTTTGGTGCTACTACAAATGAAACAGAGTTCACTACCTACCTCTACGTACATATATCTGTTAGAATAAAATGTAAAATAAATGATAAATCAAACATTTATCGCCATTTCGTTGTTTTTACAATTTGTTCAGTAACCTGAGGGTTGCGGTTTTTTTCTAAGTCTCCAAATTTTTTTTGGTGCTACTACAAACGAAACAGAGTTCACTACCTACCTACCTTTGCGTACATATATCTGTTAGAATAAAATATGAAAAAAATGATTGTATAAAGATTTATCGCCATTTCGTTGTTTTTACAATTTGTTCAGTAACCTGAGGGTTGCGGTTTTTTTCTAAGTCTCCAAATTTTTTTTTGGTGCTACTACAAACGAAACAGAGTTCACTACCTACCTTTGCGTACATATATCTGTTAGAATAAAATATGAAAAAAATGATTGTATAAAGATTTATCGCCATTTCGTTGTTTTTACAATTTGTTCAGTAACCTGAGGGTTGCGGTTTTTTTCTAAGTCTCCAAATTTTTTTTGGTGCTACTACAAACGAAACAGAGTTCACTACCTACCTCTACGTACATATATCTCTTAGAATAAAATATAAAATAAATGATAAATCAAACATTTATCGCCATTTCGTTGTTTTTACAATTTGTTCAGTAACCTGAGAGTTGCGGTTTTTTTCTAAGTCTCCAAATTTTTTTGGTGCTACTACAAACGAAACAGAGTTCACTACCTACCTCTACGTACATATATCTGTTAGAATAAAATATAAAATAAATGATAAATCAAACATTTATCGCCATTTCGTTGTTTTTACAATTTGTTCAGTAACCTGAGGGTTGCGGTTTTTTTCTAAGTCTCCAAATTTTTTTTGGTGCTACTACAAATGAAACAGATTTCACTACCTACCTCTACGTACATATATCTCTTAGAATAAAATATAAAATAAATGATAAATCAAACATTTATCGCCATTTCGTTTGTTTTACAATTTGTTCAGTAATCTGAGAGTTGCGGTTTTTTTCTATGTCTCCAAATCTTTTTTGGTGCTACTACAAACGAAACAGAGTTCACTACCTACCTTTGCGTACATATATCTGTTAGAATAAAATATGAAAAAAATGATTGTATAAAGATTTATCTCGATTTCGTTGTTTTTACAATTTGTTCAGTAACCTGAGGGTTGCGGTTTTTTTCTAAGTCTCCAAATTTTTTTTGGTGCTACTACAAACGAAACAGAGTTCACTACCTACCTCTACGTACATATATCTGTTAGAATAAAATATGAAAAAAAATATTGTACAAAGATTTATCGCGATTTCGTTTGTTTTACAATTTGTTCAGTAACCTGAGGATTGGGTTTTTTTCTAAGTCCTCTAGTTTTTTTGCGGAATGACTTTCTTTATTTTTTATTTTACAACAATCAACTACTTACCTATATCCATAAGAATTTCAAAGAAATAAAGATATGTAAATGTCAGATAAACTTAAAAAAAAAAAAAATTGTTGCTATGCAACTACAAACGAAATTATTTTCACTACAATCAACTACATACGATTCTATTTACGAATCAACTACTAAACTTGACTTTCGGCAAAACCGGGAGATGAAGTTTTTTCAAAGTAAATTTTTTTTTTTTTGGTGTTACTACTAACGAAAAAACTTTTACTACAATTAACTACTTACCTTTATCTACAAGAATAAAATACTAAATTTTTTTTTTTTTAAAGTCGGGCGCTAAGTTCACAGAGCTACTTTTTCGCGCTTTCTTAATTGCGAAATCGTTGATAACCCACTCATCATACGACAGGCACCGTCCTATGAGTTATAAAAATTCAATGTAAATAGCTGGTGCTTGGAAAGCATTACATAAATACACAAAAAAAAAATTATGTAATAAGTTATACTCTTTTGTTTTTCAGGCAAACCTCTAACCGAAACGCAGTTGCTAGAGACAACTATGATCGGCGACTACGCGATCGACGAGGAAACTCCTCTGGGACAGTCGGTCAGCGCCGACTACTATCCCGTGGGACTAGCCACTAAACGCAGCTTCACTCGTAAGTTGTACACATATACATACATAACACACACAATTCGGCGTATACCGAAGCACAGGTAGAGTCAACGGAGTTTCCTTTCCCTGTCCAGAATCTTGCTACAGTGCTTGAAAAGGAAACATCCTTTTTTCAAACTCAAACCATAATCAATTACTGTTTAATTTGATGTATCATACTTTATGTTTTTATGATTCTGTTTGTTAACGAGAATTAGCTGTTTGACTTGTAAAAGTGCGATTTAATTGCCTATTTACAATAAATGCCTTTTTTGACTGAATGAATGACTTTGACTTGACAACACTATGCCGGCAAAGTGCGAGGCGGACTCGCGCGCGACGGATTCCGTACCATTATCTGTATGAAACCGGCAAAAAAAACTACTTTTGTTGTATGAAAACCATCTTAAATGTTTATTTTGTTCTGTTTTTTTAGTATTTGCCGCTATAACAACAAGTACTAAAAACTATTTTTTTATAAATAACTAGCTGACCCGATTGATGTTGTCATGTCATTAAAGTCAAGTAATTGTCATTTGTCCTGATGGTCGTTAAGTTTTCTTAATTTTTTTAATTTGCCTCGCTATTTTTTTATTTTTTCTTTTATAAGAACCTTCTCCTGATAATATCAAACACAACCAAAAAAGAACTAGCAATATTGGTCCAGCCGTTCACGCGTGATGCCGTGACCACGGAAAATTGGGATTCATTTTTATATACGGAACCCTTCGTCCGTCAGCCCGACTTGCACTTGACCGCTTTTTCATATTACGCTGTGTATTTTGGTTGTTATGTGCAGTTTAATCAGACTAAGGTCCGTATTAATAAATCAAACTTAGCTCTGAGAGCTATCTTCAGTGTGCACTTGCTCTTTCGTTCTAATTAATATATGCATCTTAAGTTGTAGATTAGGAACAGAAACTTACATGATCTCTGGCAAATTAATAAATGACACTCAGCGGTTAAGTGCTATCCAATTATGACACAATTGACACATACAAGACAGTATCTAGTAGCCGGTGCTACATCTCAATATCCATTTATTAAATAGCAACGATTTCAAGATGCAGATTACATTTTGAGTGTGGATCAGCTGGTAGCGCACTTGGTAGCGCTATTGAGTTTCATTTATTAATGCGGTCCTAAGTGTTTTTAATCTTTCACTTTCTTTCTATTTCTCCAGCCCTGGGGCTGGTGGAGGAGCAGACCCTGAGCAAGCGGCCGCGCTGGGAGCCCGCGGGGACGGACTCGTTCCGCGGCCTCTCCGACGAGGTCATGCTGGGCGTGTTCCGGTGGCTGCCCAAGCGGACCCTCGCGCACTGCATGATGGTGTGCAAGCGGTGAGCGCATCTCCTGTGTGATTATGATGCCCTGGTACTTCTAATGGAGGAGCAGGCATTTAACATAGGCTGGAGGTAGATAGTTTTTTTTTTTTTTATAATAGCGCAGCATATTGACCTCCCTCCGCCTGATGGTAAGTCAGAGCGAGGCCCAAGTCACTATGCTAAACTGGCAGAGGACACCGGTCATCGGTCAGTTAGCACAGCAATGCTGGCCCGCGAGATGCTTTTTCACGCTTCGTTTAAAGGATCCAAGGTTGTAGGATGGGGGAAATACATGAGCCGGCAATGAGTTCCACAGCTTAACTGTGCGACAAAGAAAGGAGTTGCCGAACTTCTTAGTACGCGTCGGGATATTTTCGACGGTAAAACTGTGACAACGCATACCAGCACGCGTAGTCCTATGGCGGAAAAGGGAGGGTGGGATAATGGAAAATAGTTCTTCAGAACACTCCCCATGATAAAGGCGATAAAATACACTGAGCGAAGCAATGTCTCGACGTAGTTGAAGAGGCTCCAAATTTTTTGTCACCTGTTTATCGCCTATAATGCGTATGGCCCTACGCTGCAATACATCGAGGGCGTCGAGAAGGTACCTGGCAGACCCATCCCAGAGATGCGAGCAGTATTCCACGCAAGGGCGTACTTGTGTCTTATATAAATTACAAAATTGCTCGGGCACGAAAAACCGGCGCACCCTGTTCAGGATCCCCAGTTTTCGTGACGCAGTGGTGATAACAGACTCAATGTAATTGCGCTGGTTGAGGTCGCTGCTAATGTCAACACCCAACATGTTCAGGCTCCGTCGCATATCAAGGGGAGTGCTCTGCAGACTGGGAATAGGAAGGAAAGGTGAAGTTTTCGCCGTGAACGCGCATACTTGGGTTTTTTTGGCATTGAACTGAACCAGGTTGTTTGAACCCCATTTATTAATGAGATCCAACGTCCGATTCAGTTCAACAACAAGATTCTCACGCTTGTTTAAAGTATCCGCCTTTCCAGCTGCTGGACGTCCAAGATATCGCCCATGGACCGTACTATCATCTGCATAGCAATGGATGTCACCGAGATGCAGCATGCCATTGATATGCAGAAGAAAGAGGGTGGGCGATAAAACGGAGCCTTGTGGGACTCCGGCACTCACAGTCATGAGCCGCGAAGCGCATCCTTGCTCTGCCTCTTGCGGGGTTATGCTGCCCTGGTACTTCTAATGGAGAAGAGGGAATTTAAAATAGGCTGGAGGTAGATAGATAGCTGTGCCTCCAGTGGGGTTATGCTGCCGGTACTACGTGTTACACTTGCGTAACAATGTAACTCGATGGGAAAAAAACTCCCAACGAAGTCACTCTGTGTCCAGATCTGGTGTGAATTGTTGGGAGCATGAGAATGATTTAGTATCGTATTTAAATTCTCGTCTCGTGCTTCCCACTTCTCTGCTCACTGCGGCCGAATGTAAATGGGTTATATCTGTTTTCAGATGGTACAGAGTGGCGTGCGACGAAACTCTATGGCAGAGGCTTGATCTGGGGAACAAGACTTTGGCGAGGGACGCGCTCGGCCGCATCCTGGGGCGGAAGCCTGCCATAGTCAGGCTGGCTAGCTCCGAGGTGAGGACTTTGTCACACTCCGTTTAGACCACAGAACATCTACGCTAATATTATAAAGTGGAAAACTTTGTTTGTTTGGTTGTAATGAATAGGCTCCGAAACTACTGAACCGATTTGAAAAATTCTTTCACTGTTGGGAAGCTATGCTATCCCCGGTACACATAGGCTACCTTTTATCCCGTAAAAATTAACGGTTCCCGCGGGATAGTAGTTAACGCGGGTGAAACCGCGAGGTGCTTCTAGTATATTATACGAGTACAAGAGTGGAACGTGACATCTATCGGAGCCGGAGTCTTCGTCGCCGCTCCGAATGGCAAAAAACTATTCAGTTCACTGAAAATAAAAATTAATTTTCATACATTTTTGACAAGATTATACGTATCTCAAGGCAGCTAACAATCTATACTAATATTATAAAGAGGAAAGATTTGATTGTTTGTTTGTTTGCATTGAATAGGCTCCGAAACTACTGAACCGATTTGAAAATTCTTTCACGGTTGGGAAGCTACACTATCCCCGGGTGACATAGGCTACTTTTTATCCCGTAAAAATTAACTGGATAGCAGTTAACGCGGGTGAAACCGCGAGACGCTTCTAGTCCTACTAATATTATAAATGCGAAAGTTTTTGAGAAAGGAAGGATGGATGGATGGATGGATGGATGGATGGATGTTTGTTACACTTTCACGCAAAAACTACTGAATGGATTTTGATGAAACTTCACAATAATATAGCTTACATATCAGAATAACACATAGGCTACAATATATAAAGATATATTATTGTATATTATCCAAACGCGGGTGAAACTTCGGGGTGCTTCTAGTTAATTATATATTTTTTTCTAGATAGCAGAATGGCGGCCGTCCGCACCGTCCGAACCTTCCAGAATACAATATCTAGATCTCAGCATGGCGACCATAGACACGACCACTCTCGACCACCTCCTAGAGAGATGTCCTCTACTGAAGAAATTGAGTTTGGAGAATTTGCAGCTAGAAGATAGTACATGTGAACTAATCGGTGAGGAATTTACTATATTTAGTCGACTACTCCAAAGCTAAGAACACCTATGAATACCCTAGTGCAGGGTTTCTCAACCTTTTAAGCATGGTGCCCCCCGGATAACAAAAAAAAAAATTAATGCCCCCCTATATTTTTCTTCAGCACAGTTATCATGGTCCATTGGCATTGACAGGTAGATATTTTGAGGAATTGTTTTATTTTATTTCAAGTACGAGATACAACAAAATAGTGGTACAGTATTACCCAACTGATATGGCTTACCGATGTACCTGCGCAGAAGATGAATTTTCAAAGCGCGGGAAATGCTATTGACCGCTATTGGTCGGCAGCCGACCCGCCATCTTAGCGAGCTTAGAGTGAGATGGAACTAACAGCTGCAGTGTATTATGAACCTTATAATAGTGCTCTTAGGTTGATTGTAAGTTGCATTCTTCGGACCATACTTTCTTTTCTGCGCGAACGAAGATTCACGACGCGCCTTATAAGTTGGGTACTACTGTAAAGCGTTGTAGTTAGTTCGGCCGATTGGCACTAGGTGGCGCTAGTAAATTTGTGTTTAAGTTTTTAAATAATAAACAATGATAAGTAGGAGTTTTGGCGGGAATCCGATAGTGAGACGTTGTTGGTTTTGTATTATTAGCTCAAACTTGTGTTTCTTCGAGTGTTAATGTGTAATATTGGTGGAATATTAACCATTAAGTGTTCGTTAACGTGCACGAGTGTAGGCGAATGATATAAACTCAAAAAACGTGTCATTTCGCATTTTTTCCAAAACTCCCAGGAAGTTTCAGTAAAGCATCCACTACTTTACTGAATCGTGACTGAAGATGTAAATAATTGACTTGACTACTTGAACACGATTGCTATAACATTGCTGTGACTTTCTTGATGTGAAATTAAGAAATACTTAAAATAAAATACTTGACACTGGCTATATGCACAAACCGTGCGAAGCCATAACTAAAAAAAACAAAAAAACAATGATAAGTAATACATTAAAATATCCGAAAACACTTCATCATCCCTAAGATGAGTAGCGAAACTCCCTCTAGGTATGTTGAAAATGAAGCGAGATGTTGTATCGTGAGTTAGTATGGCACTGAGCGTGTCGGGTGAGGTATTGAGTAGCGACGCAGTAGTAGACGACGATTAGTGGAACGAAATTTTAGACAACCGTTCAACTCCTGTTCAAAATTTTTGTGGTAACACCTATACTATTTAAATGTCTAAATTCTCTCGTTTCAGGCAGATGCAGTAATATAGAGACACTGAACCTGACTATGGGCCAAGGAATAACCCCGCAAGGATTAGCTTACATATTAGAAGGATGCACTAAGTAAGTAGAGTTTGTTTGTTTATTTATAACTAGTTGCGCCCCGCGGCTTCACCCGCGTTTGGATAATATACGATATATCTTTATGAATTGTAGCCTATGTGTTATTCTGATGTATAAGCTATATTATTGCAAAGTTTCATTAAAATCCATTCAGTAGTTTTTACGTGAAAGAGTAACAAACATCCATCCATACTTACAAACTTTCGCGTTTATAATATTAGTAGGACTAGCTGCGTTTTACCCTCGATTCTCGAGATACAAACTAGTCTAGTGTTAATTACAGTGGCTTATCTATTCACCTACCAACACTGCCATCTATATCCTACTAATATTGTTAAGGCGCAAGTTTGTGTGTTTGTCTTCTCTTCACGTGTTAACGTCAATGTATTTTGACGAAACTTTGTATACAATACAGATAGGTATTATCTTTGGGCCTAAACCAAAAACCGATGGTAAGAGCGACGAAAAAAAGTGAACTTCTCTTTTCCAGTCTGCTATCACTGAACATATCTTGGTGTTCGCTGAGCGAGCCGGCGCTGCGAGCGCTGACGGCGGCGCTGCCGGCGCGGCTGCAGCGGCTTAATTTAGCCGGAGCCAGGCTCATGAACGACGACAGTACGTACACCACATACACACCTCAGTATGTACATTACATACACGCCACAGTATGGACACCACACACACACACACCCTCACACCATACTATGTACAACACATAAACGCCGCAATATGTACACTACATACACACCACAGTATGTACATTACATACACCCCGCAGTACGTACATTACACACATACGTCATACATACGAGAGTATCTCGCCGGATCTCAAGCATAGAAAAAAAACCATTTTAAAACAAAGAGCGTCAACTTATGATATACCTTCTCGATAGAGGTTCCTGCAAGCCCTACTAGCTCTTATGTTGTGTGTGTGATTGTAACTAATCGTTCCCCCGCAGTGGTGGAGGAACTGGTCGCGCGCTGCCCGCGGCTGCTGGAGCTGGACCTGTCCGACTGCTCGCGGCTGGCGCAGGGCACCGTGTGCGCCGCGCAGCGCCTCGCGCGCCTGCAGCACCTGGCGCTGAGCCGCTGCTACCTGCTCCCGGCCGCCGCGCTCGCGTGAGTGCCGCGTAGCTTGTCGGAGTGCGCAGCGCACTCGCCCACCCCTGTCTCTTGTGGGTTTAGGGTTCCGTACCCAGTGGGTAAAACGAGACCCTATTACTGAGACTCCACTGTCTGTCCGTCTGTAACCAGGTTGTATGTAATGAACCGTGATAGTTAGGCAGTGGAAATTTACATGGTTCAAGACGAAACCAAGACCTATCAATGCTTCAAAAGTGACTTTTTTATATTAAAGTCATTAAATATGCTATGCTTCGGTTCCAGCAAACTGAACTGCATGCCCTCGCTGCAGTACCTGGAGGTGTGGGGCATGCTGCAGTCGGTGTCGGTGGCCGCGCTGCGCGCCGCGCTGCCCGCCACGCAGGTCAACCAGTACATGTTCAGGTATGCCACCAGTATGTACATGTTCCGGTGACTTCCCAGTGTGAATGTTCTAGTGTGTACATGTTCCGGTGTCTTCCCAGTGTGAATGTTCTAGTGTGTACATGTTCTGTTGTCTTTCCAGTGTGAATGTTCTACTATGTACATGTTCTTGTGTCTTCCCAGTGTGAATGTTCTAGTATGTACATGTTCCGGTGTCTTCCCAGTATGAATGTTCTAGTATGTACATGTTCTGTTGTCTTCCCAGTGTGAATGTTCTAGTGTGTACATGTTCTGTTGTCTTCCCAGTGTGAATGTTCTAGTGTGTACATGTTCCGGTGTCTTCCCACTGTGAATGTTCTAGTATGTATATATTCCGGTGTCTTCCCAGTGTGAATGTTCTAGTATGTACATGTTCCGGTGTCTTCCCAGTGTGAATGTTCTAGTGTGTACATGTTCCGGTGTCTTCTCAGTGTGAATGTTCTAGTATGTACATGTTCCGGTGTCTTCCCAGTGTGAATGTTCTAGTATGTTCATGTTCTGATAAGTCCCCAGTATGTACGTATGGGTATGTTCCGCAAATAGCTTACGTGAAATCATTGCTGGTCAAAATAGGAGTCTCATATCATTACACAAAGTGATTGTAGTATATTATTTACGAGGTTACATTCACTATAATATTATGTAAGACGGTAATTTTTGTTCAAAATTGTTCAACCAACTCGCGTGTTTCACTTCAGTGATGTCATAATTTGTTTGTTTTTTCAGCGCCATCGCTCGGCCGACAGTCGGCACTAGAAGAACGTCGATTTGGGGACTCCGAACTAGAGACTGATGTAACAATATTGCAGAATTTAAACGGCTCGAAACGTGTTCAATATTGCTGTACCACTTTTGTTACTAGCCTCGCTCCTCGGCTTGACCCGTGTGGACAATGATACAAGATGTCAAAAGAGCTAAAGTACTTACAGATATTGTAATATATCAAAACGTCCTAATATAAAAGCAATGGCTTATGGATAGGCTACACTATCGTCGTTTTCAACAGCCAAATCCAAAATGAAACAAAATAAAAAACAGATGAACGTCAAAAATAGGGATATTCAAAGGCAATATCGATGCCATATCCCGATTATGTGGCTACACTTACGGCGAACGTCAAACAACGGTATTTACGGGATAGTCAATGACATAATATACCACGATACGAGTGGCCCATCCATTATGAAAAGCCCCATAGTCTAAAAGCCGCAAAATCTATAAAGCCATTTAGACAGGAAATCGTCTCTCGGGTTTATTATTATCTTTCTCCCTCCCTCTATCTCTTTCTCTCTCACTATCTGTTTCCCTCTCACTCTCCCTCTACCTTTCCCTACATCTTAACATGGTCGCTAAGTTTTCTTAAATTTTTCATATTCCCTGAAACTTTCAAAATATTTTTTCTTTCATAAGAGCCTCCTGACAATAACTAACAACAAAAAAATAATTAGCAGAATTGGTGCAGCCGTTCACGCGTGATGCAGTGACCAAGGCAAATTGGGATTAATTTTTATACATAGAAATATAAATTTTTATCACTATGTTGGACACATTTCTGATGCCTTGTATTTATTTAATGTCCTCAATTTGTATATACTATTTAAGAATTTATATTGATAAGCCATTCTTCACACCTAACGTAGGTGTTCGTAGAGGAGACTGACTATGACTATTGTATAGGCTTTTTGACTAGTCAAAATAACAGTGTGAACGTGTAATTATACATAGAAAAAATCGCGACCTATCGTTTGGTGTGAAAAATGTCTAAAAATGCATTTACTCCAGAGAAAGGTAGATAATAGGAATGTATAAAAAATATTTTAAAAATAAATTTGATGATGTTGATATCTGAAAATTGCAGCAATTAAAACTAAATAAAGAGTATAAATAGAATGATAAATGATAAAACTATGAACATATTAGTCTGATACGTTTTTAGCTGATTGCAAAGATGGTGTTCTGAATTCGTTTGTATTTTTTTGTTTTTATTGCATTAGATAAGTACATAGAAACCCGAATATACTGCCCTCTACCTCGGTTTTATTTTCACAAATTAAACTCGAAAATGTAGTTGTGGGATCTTTTTGATATAATACCTACACCTGAAGACAAAAATCCATGTAATATCCACACACCCAAGAAACATAGCATAGCCACATTCACTTATAATAATATCTACATACATACATTGCCACATTCATACACAATGTCTACATACATACACACATTCATCCGTGCCTATCAGACAGCAGTCCCACAAACATACACGGAATAAGTATTGGCAGAAAATATCTTTGCAAATATTTGTTCGCGTCGGGAATCGAACCCGCGCTCGGTGGCGTACTGGCTTACCCACTACGCCATTGAGACTATCTTATGATAATTTATGTTTTGTTATATATTATGGTAAATTTATGTATACTTTAGTTTAAGATATTTTTTTTTGTGAAGTAAAAACATGATTGTTTATAAGTAAATCAGAATTTTTTTAAATAAAATATTTTTTTGTGATTCTATTTTTTATATATAGCAACCTTTATTATTCATATTTTGTGGTAGATAATAGGTATCTTCTGCAGAAGTACCACACGCGCCCAGATATTCCACCAAGCAGTAGTGTGCAAGCATTACTATATTATTAGCAATTTTGTGCAATGTACTGGCTAGCTCTGCAACTGTTGAGATAACGTGGCGCTTACCTTTAGCATCCAGTGAACGAATTGCTCGTGCCACATAATTAATACACATAATTACAACATGTTCAAGAGGAGAAAAGAAAAGCAGGTTAATTTAAAAACTTATGTTAATTAGATATGATTTATAAAATTATTATGATACTTCTCATCGTGACCGTGAAAGATTTTCCTCCATTTCACGCCTTTCATATTATTCACAAAAAAAATACTTTTAAACACACTGCAATAGTTTCCATACTACAGCATAAGTAGCAGCGCACATTGGGAGTCTGGTCACCGTGACCAGACTGGCTATTTATATAATGTAATAAAGGTAATTATTTAAAAGTCCGTTTAGCCTTTTGCTCGGCCGCATCACTGGCTTCGACAAACGTCCTCTTGAGCTTGTTCTTGCGGCTGTCTCTGTATTTAGTGGACACCTTTGCAGCGAGACTGGCAATCCGTTCCATCGTAGCCGGTGGATACCTGTAGATAAAAGTCTACATTAAAACGCCATAGAACAAAAAACAAAGCAAGAACAAAACAAACCCTTGTAAGGCCATGGTGTCGATTAACTGGCTATGTAGTCTCTTATGCTGTTGGAAAAGATTCGAGCCACAATTTAGCACCGCGACCTAGTTCTAATTGGTTGGTGAAACCATGAAATAATTTTTAGGCATGTATTTTCATTGTACTTGTGTGCGTTTTGGAGAAAATCATTACATGGCACTCGCTTACACATTGATGAAAAGGACTTCTAAGCGAAACTACACATGGAGCGATCTTTCTTTGCGTTATTATTCTAAGGTATTGGTGTAAATACTTCCACAAAGTAAATAAACGAAATCGCTTTACTTCAGTGACATCAAATGCATAAAAATATTATAGGAGCCAACCTGCATCCTAAAAACTCGATGTTAGTGAAGAGCTGCGCCAGAGTGATCAGCTCCTGTTCTGGAAAGTCCTCCCGATGTTCGAGCATGAAACTCTTCCTCACTTCCCACTGCTCGTCGGATTCGTGCTCGGTACGCAACTCGTCTACGTCTATAGGCTTCATGTTGGGATTAATTAGTTAGATTAGATGGAGAGAAGCGCTGAAGTTTTTGTGGCAATTTGTTGATATAAAAAGAGGAATTTTAGCAGCGTATTACGGTACCATGTACATGTACATAGGTATCGAAAAATTAAAATATTTTTTGTTTGTTGATTGTTTGATCGACAGATGTTTTGTATGACGTCAACGTCAACGTCACTTCCATTGACAATACTATTGACGTTAGTTACAAAGTGTTGCCAAACTATTACTGTATAACTTTTAAGTGGTAGAAATACTTAAATTAATTCAAACACGGAAAAGCGCAGATTTCTAAACGTTTATTATAATATTATAATAGTGACTGATATTATTCTCTAACAACGATTTATTATACAATACTAATACAATTTTACAATAAATGTATTCTTATTCTAAACAAAACATCTGTAAAAGAACGAAGATAACTCAAAATAAATTGGTAGGTAGGTATCCTCATAGAATAACTTTGGTACCTATTCTTCTAACAAACTGGATTATTGAGGTCACTGAATTCAAGACATTAATTAAAAATTCTACAAGTATGGTGGCATAGCAGAAAATGCTGTTATAAACTAGCAACTCTGACAAGGCTGGTGTAATGCTATGCAACTAAATTGAAACGACTCAAAAGTGTATTACAGCTTCAAATTGTAGTGTACTACGGAATTTGTTCGTATTTCTGCCGCATTACAAAAATGGTGAATGCATTGTGTCGATGCAGTTTTGTTGCAATTTTACAATTTATTTTATTTTGAAGGTATTTGTGAATCAATATTTGTTTTTAAATCAAAAAAATGAAGTGACAACAATAAAGTAGTGTCGACAATCGTCGCAACAGCGCCACAGGTAAAAAATCCTGGTAAAATAACGAAACACGGTGCCCATTCTTTGTTCCAATGAGTATATTTGTTCAAACCTGTATTTCTTTTCCTTCAGTATAATTAAACTGAAACTAAAGACGTTTGGAAGCATTAGAAGCAGTTTTCTCTATTTGTGGCTGAGTTTCATAGCTTGAAATGGCGTTTTCGTTGCGTAAAATATTATCAAATATCACGTACTTTACCAAGCCAGGGGACGAGGAAAATCCTGAAATTGGACTTCACGACGCGATGGCAGATGAAAATCTTTATCAGGACGACTTCCCTTCCTTCCCACCATCGGAAAATATAGAATTTGACTGTGTAGAAGCGGATTCAACTTCAAAATGCGCTACTAGTCTCAATCTCCCTGAATCGGTAAAGAACTATGCAACTAAAAAAGGTTCTCTGTCTGACACCGACCTCCTTAACATCAACGTCGGTGCTTCTTCAAAGCAAGACAAGAAAAAGAGTCGAAAACTCAAAGTGGACATCAAAAAAGCAAGCCAGTCATTGAGTGACTCTATAAACCGTTCCGAAGACTCCCTCACCGTCGAAAACACTCCTAAACACAAACTTCTTGATTGCAAAAGCGCTGAACTATTCAAAGGCTTCGACTTCAACCAGTCGTTTGATTACGATGAAGCCTCTGTGGCATCGTCTACCGAAGAAGAAATGGATATTGAATCTCTGTCAGATGATACTGATACAGACATATCAGCGGAAAATGAGAAGGATAAGGCTGATATCAAAATGTGCCGCAAAGTGGAATCCCGTATGGAAACTGAGCTGATACCATCTGTCTCTCCGGAGTCATTCCACGATGACCCTATACTGTCCGTGTCCCCGGAATCATTTGCCGACGTTGAAGTGGACAAAAACGAAGAGGAGAGAATCACCCTGCTCCTGAACTACCAAATGAAGTTAGAGAAAGTCGAAAACCGCCTCAAGAAGCTGCTTATGGAGTTCGAATTCCACATTGAGGTGTCCAAAATCTTCAATTGCAAGGCCATTGTGACCACTCTGCCGGGTACAGATGTAAACAACATTCCGAGCACTCTAGGAGACGTAACTTACATTGATAATATCCAACGCGGCATCAGCCCGGCTGGATGGAACATTGTAATGGAAAAGGAAGACGACACAATGAAATCTAAACTCAAAAACCAGCTGGTGACAATGAGAGAAACCATAGACGAATTCGTCGCTACGTATCTGCAGGAACGCAAACCAAAACTGCAACGGCATTGCAGAAGCTCGACCTTTGATCTGCACAAAGGCAAACGCCACCACAAGCCGGCACATATAAGCGACAAAAAGAAAATCAAGCATTACGACTTCCCTGACCTACGGGAGGCCATGCTCAATCTTTTTTCCGTTGAAGACTGCAGCGTCACCAATGTAGAGGACAGTGAAACCTCAAAATGCTCATGCCATTGCCACTCCCCATCTGATTCCGGATTGATCACAAAGTCCGATAAAGACACCCCTGATCAATCCATCACTTCGTCCATCGGAAACTTTACACTGGACTCGACAACTTTGTCAGCCTACTCCGAGTCCCTGGATCAAATCGTCAGCTACAACAGCTTCAACGACACCACCAACAGTCTTTACAACACACTACTCCAAAAGGCTGCTATTGAACGTATAACTTTCTACATCCAGGTCCACAGTATCCAACTGAAATGCGAGTCGACAGAAACCGAATATGAATCAAAGAACGTCATCACGTTCCACTGTCCAACTTGCAAGACGACTGACTACGAAGAAAACGGCCTGTTAAAGCACATCTTGAGCCCGGAACACTGTGAGAAAATCCACTTTGTCTACAAAACGACATACGTGAAGAAATGCATAAGCGGAGGGAAAGAGATCCAGCCGAGTACAGTGCTGAACTCCATGACAATGTATAGAGATGACAACAAGATTGTCTGCTTTGGTGATGCGTTGTACGCATGTTCGCTTTGCTTTGAAAACCTTATTGTGGGAGAGTCCTATCTAATGTCGCATTGCTCTGAAGAGGAACACGTTAACAGGCGAGAGATGCTGTGTGATATTTTAGAGTAGCTGAATAAGCACATTTTAGTCTTAGCTCTGTACGCAATAATGAGTAGCAAATGCTAAGTCAAAGGATCACTTAGTGTTGTAGGTAATATGCAGCTATGCCCTAATATTGGTCAGTTGACATTATTGTGGTCATGAGAAAGTGCCATTTACATTAAACCTAAATTAATTTTAATGTATTTTGACTCAATTTTTACTATAGGGTGTTTAAAAAGTTGAGTCAAAAATATTTACCATTTAATCAAAAATATGTATACTCGTATTTTCCGATTCAGTCTTAATTATTGAAACACTTTTATTATTTAAGTAGGTACTTTTTAAAATAAGTACATAAAATATTGACATCATTCCACTTTGTACTCACAAAATATTTGTTGTATATTAATTTTCTTAACGTGTCGGATGTTTCTTTTCTCATTTCTTACGTTGTCTGACATTATTATTTGTTATCTTTATTTACAATATTATATTATCGCTATTTTTTTAATGCAACCAAGTCTTGGTGCTATTATAATATTATATACGTAATTTCAACTAGTAGGCGGGAAGTATGTAGGTATCTGTTATATATACACGTTTTAATATTTGTAAGTCTTTATAATAATATGCTATATTTGATGCTACGAATAATCGAAGGCACTACCTACCTACATTGAAAAAATCAAACAACTCTTTACTACCTATCGTAAATAGTATTTGCAAGTATTTCACAATAACCTGTGCGCAAAATTAATCGAAAATAGGAGTTTTTATGCATACTAAGTACTAATTATGAAAAATCCAAACAGCATAGGTAGTTAATACATAAAAACAAAATGAGTATTTTCTAAATTAAATGTCTGTAAAAAAGGCCTTTTACATACTTACTATAAAACACAATTGCAATATTAGTGTAATGTCATTAAAAAAAATATCAAGTAAGTACCTAAGTAACGTAAAAGTATCAAGGAAGTAAATATAAAAGTAACTGCAATTTAGAGCAATATTGTTCGAAAATATGCAATAATTATTCCGTATCTTATGAATCAAGAAACTTTACGAAACTTTCTGCGATGTATTTCATTAAAAAAGAGCATCAGCAGGCAGTATTTTTTTATTTTATTTTTAATAAAAATGGTCCAAAATTTATATCACTTTAAGAAATCTTTTTTTTTTGCGATACTATAGTTCCAAAAAAACGTAAATAGCTTGTATTATATTAAAATAACAGCAATTGAGACCAATCTTGTTTAAAAACAGGCATATTTATGTTTATGTAAGTAGGTACCTTTAATAAAAAATGCAATATTACTGTTATCTACTTTCTTAAAAAACTGTTAGCAAGTATACAAATTACAGCAGTTATGATCAGTATCGTATGTAAATTTAAGCACTATTTTGTATAGGTACAGTGCTATAAGAATTATAATTTAAAGAATATTTGTGATGATTGTCACTTTAGGAAACGTCTTCTCTCCACTGACTTAAGTAGGTACTTGTTATATATTTCTATTTCGATTAAGATTACAATTCTGTGGCCAATTTTATTTTGACTGTGTGCATCTGAGTTCTTCATTTAGTTATTTATATATAATATTCTGTGAGACACCTACCTATGGTATTCTTTTTAAACAGAAATAGGTCTACTTTTCTTAAGATTTTAAATAAATAATTAAACGCAAATATTAAAATTAGATGTTAAAATCTTATTTTGATTATCAATCATTTCACTAAGCTGCCATGGTCAAACTAAAATTATCATGCTGTAATTATTTTAGTCCATTTTTGTTTGAATAAAAAGTAACCAAAATTCATAGGTGCTCATACCAAGCAAAAGCCGAAAAAGTGTTAAGCGCAAAAAATATCCTTATTACCGAAATTTAGTCAATTGTAAGTAAAAAAAAAACTTAATAAGAATTACCTACTTCGCTTTCTCACCCCTGTAAGGTTGTGATCAAGTCAACAATTTAAAAAACTAGTTTTTAAAATTAAGAGTTTGAACGTGTTATTTGTAAGCCTATTGCATTATTAATAGTTAAAACTAAATTGATCATTAAGAAAGACAAAAAAAAACAATTTCACAATAGTGACAAAAAAAGAACAAAAAAATAAAGTTTTTAAACAATATAGAAATAAAATACAAACGAGATATAATATTATTATGTGATATCAATACAGGCTTCAAACTATGTGAGAAAGCGAAACATGTAGAAACTTCAGAAACAGGGTCTTGTAGAAACATGTCCAGGGAGCTTACCAGGACGTCTTATTGCGATCCAATTGAGGACCTAAACAGAATCACGTTTTTATTCAATCACTGAGCTTGAAACCACTATAATAATAGTTAAGTATAATTTATGTATAAGTATAGTTAATTTATTTGTTACTTACTTTTCATGAGCGATGCTTGTGTTCATTAGTCCTTGACCAATACCTTCTTAGTCTGAAATTTTAATGTTCCATTTCGTATATATTCAGAGCGCTTCAGACAGATATATAATTAACCTCCTAGTACAATTAAGTTGTTATATACTACCTACTTTTGTGAGAAGGATTAGGTCATATGGGGTAGCCCCTTAATCATCCTCACGGAAGTGAGAGGAGGCTCTCGTGGTCAGTAGTGAGTGGATAATATGATACACACCTCTAGCTAGATGTTTGTGTAGGTACGTGTTTTTGCTGAACTATCCTATAATGAGGTCATAATCGTAGTGTATATATTAAGTAATGTTGGTTGTTTATCAAATAGACGCTATTGGTAGCGGCCTATTTATTTATGTTTAGTTTTTAGTTTTCATTTTGTTTCCATATTACCGAATGATTTTGTTAAAATAAATAAGTATACTTATCTAATATTGTATGTATAAAACAAACAAAAAATAGCTATGCCAATTATGAAAACCTTATTCAGTTCTCGCTAATAGTTCATTCAAAACTTGTTGTGTAAATTGAAACTCGAATCCTGATGCCCGGATACATTATTGTGACTAAATCCCTGGTGCGTTTTAAACACATTATCCTATAGATCTTTTGTAAATAAATCATATAAGAGCTTAATTCAACTAAAAAAAAACTGCACGATGACTGCATATTTTTGAAACTCCGGGCTGACTAAATATTTTGCAGTGGCCTCAATTCTTCTCCACCTATAGATCTCATCTGTTATGCATGTATTATTAGATATTAAAAATTCGTAATGTAGGTATGTCATAAGAAATAAATATGAAATAACTCGATCTCAACCTTCTAAATTACAAGACTGATTTTTCGAACCATTGCCGAAATTTTAAATTTCAATGTATACGCCTAACATGGAATATCCAACGATTTTATGTTTTTAAACTAACTGTGATAGTTAATTTCAACTGCTCAAGTAGAAATTTTAATATTGATGCAATATTTTTAAGTTTTTAATAAATAATAAAACACAATCGGCTTATTACCATTATCCTTTATGCAATCTTACAAGTTATAAATAGTTGTTAAAGTTGAATTAGTTATTTGTAATTGTAATTATATAGGTAGCTATAAAAGTAATCGGTAGAATAAAATAAATTTTATCCAGAAACAAAAACATACTCACACAAAAACTAAATAAATATATAATTTATATAATTCACAATGGAAATTAACTTAACGGAACCGATTATTTTGAAAATTGTAAGCAAAACAACAAAGTCGCACAAACAATGCTATTATTATTTAAGTTGGTATGTTAAAGTTAGTGCACTAATTTTTAAGCTAAACTTTTTAAAACTTAATCAATTAGTAGTTAATTAATTAAAGTAGCCTTACTAATAATTATTATATCTTTAATGCATGTATTCTTACGGATGGCAAATAAAATTGAAAAAACAAAATTGTAATCACTTTTAAATGTAATGTCATCCGTACCTTAACTACAATACCTAATTAATATCTCTAAATGTAATGCGTAAGTTAAAGCGTGTTATTTCGTAAGATTATGTTAGTTTTATAGTGTCAAAATCTCAAATTTCGTGACGATTGATTTAACAAAATTCAAAACTGAACTCTATTATAGTTTGTCCTAAAAATATCTTGAATAATATTTAAGTTTGAATCAATGTTAATCTAAAACAAAATTTTACAAACCCCAGTAACGCTCGATTTTACATTCTGTTTTAATATTTCCAATTAAAAGTATAAAGAACTTTAAAAATAAAACCTGTGTGCCTAGTGTGAGTTTTGCCTATTTCTTTACGAGCTCGATCCGGTTAGCGTGAAATTAAAATTGTATGGAATAAGAGCAGCGCCATCTAGTGACTGGCTGACTGACACTAGATGGCGCATCTCTTTTGCACGTTTAATTTAATAAACTTTTTTTAATAGTGTATTGTCTTGGTTTTGTGTTGTCAGTGTTTATAAAAATGTATTTTTGTTGGCAATTGAATATTTTTTGCATTACTGGGTATAATACGCCAGAGACATGTTATTTATTTCTACAAAGATAAGACTAAACATTAATTAAATTTCATAACATGCCCACAAAAGTAATAATCGATATGAGTCTGAAACTTTTGAATAGGCAAATTAAAAGAACTAAAACTGTGATCAGCGTTGTTATAAAAATCCAAATTGTTGTTAAAATAGTTATAATGAAAGAAAATTCTGCTAATTTTAAAAGCCATTTTCAAACATCTCCTTAATAATATTTGTTACATACCTACCTGGATAATTATCAACTACAAACTGACTGAAAGATTTCTTACAGGTATTTCGATATCTTTGATCGATTTTTTTTTTCATTATTTCTTGTTGGTTTTTATTAACGGCAATTTATTTTTAATTTAATTTAACTTTACCTACTCTTCTTTATGGTTTATTCGTACACTTTTTAAGGTATTTATTTACTTCCTAATCATACATCTATCTTTTTTAAACCTATATTCCTTCTACACTGCTGGCAAAGATACGCAATTCCATCCACTTTGAATTTCAAATTTATTTAATAAGAGAAATAAACATTAAACAACTACCTTTGATAATATCACTTATACCTATATCGTTAATATTTCCTACAGATGTGTCTCGCGGTTTCACCCGCGTTGACTATGAGGTATATCGAAGGAATCGTTAGTACCCCCCACTATCCCTTGTCATACTTCGACGACCCCCTACCTCCCCTTTATGGTGAGACATACTTTACGGATGCCCACTTAATTGCGGGAAAAACTGCTGGGCGCAGCTAGTTCTAAAATTAAGTTACTCCTTGTAAATTCAGCTATCTGCCAGCGAAAGTTCCGAAAAATCGGTCCAGCCGCTTCGCAGATTAGCTTCATTTACTTTTAGGTACTATGTAGATAAGAAATGGACTTTTAAAATTAACAGAACCACCATTAAAAATATTATCTGTGATTATTTCGAAAGTGTTCATGAATATCGTTGTAACTTTTACTCATCTATAGGTAGGTACCTAATTGTATCGTTTGTAGGCACAAATCTTGTTTATTTGTTAATAATTTTATCCACACCACATATTACAGAACAAAATTAGACCTCTAGTATTGTGTTCGATTTTCTAATGTTTGTTTCTAGACATAGTCATAAATTTGTTTAATTTTCACTAGTAAACTGGCAATGCCCCGTTTAGATTCTGGCAATGCCACTGCGTTTCCCGCTGCTGGATATAGTTCCCTCGAGAGTAGTGTTTACATACTGCCCAGCACTTACTTCGCTTTCATTTTCGCCGTGCAGCAGAAGAAGCAGAGGCAGGCGCATGAGAAGTACCTATCGTGGTTACATACTAAGCCTGTAAACATGTTTGTAGTAAAACGGTGTGTAACTTCCCCGTGCTTGCTTTGCCAATGTAATAGACATTGTGTTATGACTAGACATAATGTAATAGACCCCAAAGTGCTCCCTTTCCCATAATGTCTACTCCCCAAACTGTTACCTTCCCACAATGTCTACTCCCCAAACTGTTTCCTTCCCACAATGTCTACTTCCCAAACGGTTTCCTTTATCATAATGTCTACTCCCCAAAACGTTTGGTTTCCCATAATGTCTACTCCCTATAGCGTTTGATTTTCTATAATATATAGTTCTGAAAGTGTTGGTTTTCCCATTGGCTATGTTCCTACAATAATGCATTTTTCAAATGACTACCTAATACAAATTTACTTCATGCTATTATTATTATACATCAATTTTTTATTTTTTTTTATTGTATAATCCTACTAATTAATGTTTTTGTGTCTACAAATGATGGTAGAAACATTCACCTTTTTGTATATTAACATTTTTGGACGTAGGTACCGATTGGACTGTGTTTGGACTGATTAAATTTTGTATCTTTTTAAGAATTCCTAGTTTTATTTACAAACCAGCTGCGTCTCGCGGCGTTAATCCAGGCTGTTAGCTACCTCCATACCAAATTTTATCAAAATTGGCCCACCCGTTGGAGCGTGAAGAAGTTACCAACATAAGAACACAATCACAAACTGTCGCCTTTATAATATTGGTAAGATAAAACCAAACAAACAGATAAAATTATTTCATTAATTATGTTTATTTATTTATATTTTGTATATTTTGTAAGTACTTATATGTATACACATCAGACAGTGTTCAAAGTCACTTCACTAAAACTTCACTTGTGCAAAAACATATTAGTTTGCAGCCAGTTACCAAGTTACTATTTAATAGCGTTGATTGAGTGGCGAAAACCACAGCATCGGAGAGTGTGTTCTGATTGTAGACCATTAGATTCGAAGAGGTACACAGTCACAGTATCTGTGTTGTTTGATGCAATGATTTTGAGCTGGTTGCCTTGGAAAAGTCTGGTCTAACATGACTTGGTACTTGATGTTTGGGCTTCTTTTCAGGAACTACGCCGAATTGTCATCCCTTTTTGTGTGAAGTTAGTTGGCTAGTTCAACCACCCGATTACCTCCAGGAAAGACGGCTATAGATAGCATCAAACTGTTACCCCTAAGGAATGCTCCACTCTTTGAAGTGCTCGTAGAATAGAATAGAATAGAAATAGAAATACTGTCCGAGCTAATTCTGATATTCATGTTTGTCACGTTTCTGCATAGTATTGCTGGTCTAACATAGATAAAATTATTAGTTTCCAACAAAACTTTCCAACATCATAACACAAGGTCTTTTAAATGGAGACGTGTGGTGTTCTAAGCAGTCTTCCAACTGTCTGACGTTCACTGTACGTTCTAGAGATTTCTCCGCCTGCAAGTACGCCAGAAATAGTCTGCCGTAGTTACGGTCAGCTTTACAGTGCTCGCTGTGTTTTAATAAGTTGGTTCTTATGAAATTTTGTATCCTATCAGTTTTCTTACAGTCTTTGTACACTGTGTATATTGTTAAAATGTTGTGAACAAAGCTTCCGGACGTCAGATCCATGGTTGTTAAGTCTTGCATGAACTTTGCAAGTTTTTGTTCGTTCAGTGTATTTGTGTAGTCATTTAACACTTGTGCTGACACTTGAGTGTCTTCTAACAGTGTTTGCAGTAGCTTTAGAAACAACTCCGGGTGAATTTCGTTAGTTTTGGTCAGTAGATCTATGCATAGCCACGAATATTGGTGTTTTATGTAGACAGGTAGAAATGTGGTGAAACAACTGGTAATAAAACTGTTTTTTGTGTCTTTAATCGTGAATATGTGGTTGAAAAGCTTTTCTACAGTGTTTGTGGACAGGCGGTGTGCCATTTCCGTCAGCAAATCGGGGTTTGTTGAGCACTCTCCACTTATAAAGTCTAAACGTATTTCCTGTTCAATATTATCGAAAAAGTTTATATAGGCCACTGATTCCTCGTTTTCTTTTTCTTCAGGCGATGGCGCGACCTCTATGGCTTCTGTGGCTGGGGTTTCTGGATCGGATATTTTGAAAATTGCGATCTTAGGGCCAAATGTTTGATACCATTCGTTGTCGTTTTTCTGATGAGAAGCCGCAGCTAAACACCGCTGGAGATACGGTATTGATGACGCCGAGAATGTCCATATGTGCGACATTATAATAAGGATGATCTTCCAGGAGTTTCTAGTCTGAGTGCTTTCAGGTTGTAGGTTATTTTTCGTGATTTCGCAGCCACAACAAACAAAGTCAATGAACGGGGGGAAAAATGTAAATAAACAAAGAAATGTTGCTAGTCTACGCCGCAAAACCACCCCTTAAAATTCAAAATATTAGTAAGTATTTTGATTTTATTTTTTTTTTCATTTTTTTTAACGTAGCCCCACACTAGGATTGCTCCTGTATCGTGGGTACCGCTTACAGACATATAATTTCACATACACAACACACCCAAACCAGAAACGAATATTTGTGGATCGCACAAATATTTGTTCCAGGCGGGAATCGAACCCGCGACCCCTAGCGTAGCAGTCCGATTGCTCGGCCACTACGCCAAACGAGCCGTCAAATTCATAGTAGGTACTTAGATAATTCCTGTTTCCTTTTATTATTTATCTACAAAAGGTATGTAGGTATTTTCGTTTATTTTTAAATTAAGTCTGTTGCAAGCAGCGTAAGTAAATGTACGAATTATATGATTAAGATAAATTATGATTTTTATTATGATAAGTAGGTATATGAAAATATTTCATGCATGCCCCCCTATATTTTTCTTCAGCGCAGCTTTGGTCATCATGGTAGGTACATCCATTGACCATTGACAGGTAGGTATATTTTGAGTAATTGTTTTATTTTATTTCAAGTACGGGTACTGACCTCAGGACACTTCATGCCCCCCTTAGATCTCTCTATGCCACCCCAGGGGGGCACGCCCCACCGGTTGGGAAGTCCTGATGTAGAGCTAGGTACCTTCGATCAAATATACTTTCACCGTAAGTACCTAAACAAAATATATATAAAACTCCGAACATTATGGTAATGTTTAGCGTAAAATGGCAATTATGGTCATCTAGGGTCAATGTCATTTTGACACTAAAATGAAAAATATTAGTGAAGTGGTAGACCGTACAATCGATCGATTGATACGGTCATATTTTGAATATTCTAATAATAATATAAGTTGACTAGGTATATCTAGATGTTTCTTGTTTTTTCTTACAGTAATTGCTTTATTTAATACTAAGTGAAATTGGGACTGAAAATCAATTAGCGAACTAACTTTTAATAACAGACTTTTAGACTGGTCCTACATGTTCTACCATTCACGTCACTATGTGATCTCTATGTCATCTGTCAGTCAGGCTGTCACTCGCTCAGTAAGATTTATGAAACGGTAGGGGTTGGTTGTCTTTTTCGTATTTTAAAATCTTATTTTCGTAACGATTATTTTCATTGCCTAAGTTTATTTTAACTTGGTGCTGTTTTATGGAACGACGACATAGGTAAGCGCTTTATATTTTCAAAATCAAGTGTGATCTAAAAATAGCTCCAATGAGGATAAAATCTACGTGCACCCACAAATTGTAAAGTATAATGTAAAGGGAATATAATTATTTAACTAACTAACCACATTAATACTGATAAAATATACCTAACAATGTTTGTTATTGTTATACCTACTTCGGCAACATTAGGTACCGTAGAACCTTACAACATTGCCTTTGCAGTACAACTTTGCCAAAACCCGAAAAATAAACAAAAGTTGTCGTGGTAAATTTAGTTTATAAGATAGCAACAGTTTTGAGTGTTTGGGTAAATCTCAGACATATTTAAGGCAATACAAGCTATTAGTTCTGTTCCTAACTTCGCTGAATTTCCTGACAGCGGCCATCAAAGTAGGGGTAGTCGAAGGTGGTGTCAATTCCGTGTCGCAGATTTTACCGTGCTATTCCCAAAATACTTGTTTCAGATGAGTCAAGTTTCATGTGCTTAAAAACGCTTTATTGGCGATGAGTTTAATTCCTGATTCTGTGCTGTAGGTCGCTTTATTACGAAGAAATTTAACTGGGCAAAGTAGTGAGACATTCCGCAGCAAAGAGTTTGAAACATTGCCCACCGCAAAAATGGTGTTAGGGTTGACACTTTTAGAAATTGAAAATTCTGCATAAGTACATACTAATTATAATCATAAATAATAGGTAATTATTACATAATAGGTACCTACCCAGGTATTAACTTAATTTGAGAAGAATATGGTGGCAGTCTAAAATATATTAAGTAGGTAGGTAAGTACCTATGGTACCTCAATAACTTCCTAAGCTATTGCTTTGAATTGTATTTACAATTCCTAACTAAGTAGGAACAAAGAGATAACTAGGTATAATAAGTTTGGCATACCAAGGTGCAAGTTTAGTTTTGTTCTTTATTTTCATAATTGTATAAATTGATACCTACGTAATATCTTGATAGGTAGGTACTACCTAGTTACCTACCTACTTATTTAATATATTTTTTTCATTGTTTGTAATAATAAATTTAAATAAATCTACAAAAATATAATATTAAGATTTTTCTTTTGTAGCAGCCCTAGCACCTCACATCACTTTGTATGAAAGTAGATCTGGAGGGTAGTACAAGGTTGCCCACCTCATTTAAAAAAAAACTATAAGGTATTTTAGCTTGTTGTCAACTGGGTTTTCATCTTTACACCATTCCTCAAGATATATTTTATTATCAGAGCAATAGAGCTTACGGTTTCTCGAATATTCAAGGTGAGCAATGTTGTAAGAAATGGCTGATAAAGTTGCCCGCCTCTTTGACCGTAATTTTATCCGTATATATTTAACATAATGACTATTTGTTTGGATATATACATTCCTTTAATTGCGCTTTGTATAACTGCATATTTACATTTTGAATGAAGCTAATCCTTTTTGTGCTATCTTAAAAAATAGTAAAAAAGCGGGCAATGTTGCAAGGTTCTACGGTAAGTAATATGACTGGTTAGTAAGTGGATAACTTAGGTAGGTAGGTATACTTTAAAAATATAGTTGTAAATTTTATAATAATTATTAATATAGTTACCTATTCTAAATGAGGTAGGTATGTATATATTATAATAACAGGTATAATAATAAAACTAAATTCCGAAACAAAACATGGTGAGAACCCAGACGCCCGAGGCCCCTAGAGTTAATTCGGAGGCATGCCCACCAATCCGGCCCGGGCCCCCGTGGTGGATTATGGCCTAACCCTCCTCACGAAAGTGAGGGGAGAACGGGGCTCAGCAATAGGTGGATATGTGTGATTTTAAAGCCTTAAAGGCATCACCTATTTACATTGTATTTAATAATTAAGTACCTACCTACTTACATCGTACGTACCTCAAGCTACTTACTTGAACTTAGGTAGGTACCTATTTTTTTTTTTTAATACGTATTTGTAAACGCTTAAAAGCAGATAAGTACCTACCATAATTCTGGGAAAGACGGGTACCTCCTTAGGCTACTCTTTACTCGTGTGCCGAAGTACGATGTTTTTCGAGCAGAACTATAGGTACATAATAAATATATTATGTACTTATGTATGTAGTGGCGGCGATTTACACATTTCCCAAAATTATAAATAAGGCTTTCGAATTTTTGCCGCCCTTCCCTCTACAATAAATTTCGGTCCGTTGAATGAGTCGTCGGTAACATATTATTATGTATAGTGACAGTATAAATGAAGTTTTGCAGAATTGCATATTTTGTAGAGCGACTTACTGGGTGCCCCCCTCCGTCGGCAGTCGTCTCCAGTATAGTGTCCAGTGCACTACGTCATGTATTGAGTAGAAATAAAAGTGAATATTAATTGGTATTTCTGCAATTCTCATTTAAAAGACATTCGCCCTCTCGCCATAGATTGTGGGGCTAGGTATAGACTTTATATTTTTGTAACGAGCAACCCCCACACATATCTAAGAGATATATTTACGCACCCGAAAACCGTCTTACAGAAATCGTTTCGATATCTGCATTATGGCTCTAAATTAAATAGTCGTTTCTCAAATTTGCTCCCCCTAAAAATCTGCCTCCCTAGGCTCAAGCCTCTGTAGTAAGTAGGTATGCAATAAATTTACTAAAATTCATAGATCCTAGAGATATAAATATAAGAACTTGTTTTTCCCGTTTTGCAGGTGGGTTTTTTGTTTAATTTAATGATCTATTATTGAGGTAAAGTTACGAAATTGCAACAAATTGAAGTAATGTACCTACCAAAGATAAGAGATATTAAATTGACATTAGAACAAAGACAGATTTTATTTATTTGTTTAATAGTATAATATTTATTACGGGCCGTGATCGAGGCTTTATTATAAGGAACAACTTTTCTGATGGTACATCATTTAAAAATACTAGAAACTCGGGTCGCGGGAAGCGACCGACGACTTCCATTGCCCAGTATTTGAAGCAAAAAAATGTGTGTCGCACAGTTGTAGCTCGAACCCGTTCCGATCTATGATATCCTGGTAGACGGCATTTTGCGACGAGTGTCTTCAAGCTATATATTATTACCCGACAGACGTTGTCCTGTCATTGTCTCTATGAGTCAAAATAAGTGACAGCTGTCAACTGTACAACCCGATTTCATCAGATATATTTTTCCCAGTTTCAAAATTTTTTTCGTGGTAACGGGATAAATAGTATCCTATATCCTTCTCCTGGTTCTCAGCTACCTTCCTACCAATTTTCAGCTAAATCGGTTTCGCCGTTCTTGAGTTATAAAAAGTGTAACTATCACGACTTAATTCATTAAGGCGCTAATATAGGAGCGATTCATGTATTTTAGAAGATGAAAGTTACCTGACCGGGCCGCGCGCCACGCTGGCTCCGCGCTCACGGCAAGTCGAAAACGCTAATTCATAATATTATACTCTTACTAACGGCATCACGTGGCCTTAGCACAGATTACTAGATAGTTACTACGTAGGCTTTAGTCTGAAGCATTCAATTATTTCGACACTGTAATGACATGTCAGATTAGCCGAGCGGTCTGAGATGCTACGTTCCGTTCCTACAGACGTAGTTTCAAAGTTTCGAAACCTGCTGCCGGGAAACTTTTTGTGTATGATTTTTGTTTTGGTGTATGTATATAAGTAGTTTGTTACAATGAAAAATAAACACAATCTGTAGTAGGTAAATAATGTATTAATTAAATGTTTTATATTTGTTGGCGTACGCACCAAGCACCAACATTACCGCCAGCATTACATAAATTATTACCTCCTTGACTATAATCCTATCAAATTTAGAATGCCGCACGAATTATTGGAGTCACACACACCTAAATAAGTTGTATTAAATTTATTTAGTGTTGGTCCTTTCTGGTATGCGCGTTTGTCAAGTCCATTTGATACATCCTCTTTAGTCCACTTCCATAATTTTCTTTTTGATATATATTTTGACAATGACAATGACGCAGTAAAAGATTTGTGCATTTAGCCAGTGTCAGGCATCCGTACTAAGATCATATAAATGCGAAACTGTGTGTGTGTGTTTGTTGGTTTTTTTTTTAGTTTTTGCCATCCTTTCACTAAACGTCTGAATCAATCGTCTAAACGGCTGAATCAATCTTGACCAAGATTGGGCCTATGAGATGGGTATAGGCTATTTTTCGTCAGAAAAAATAGGAATCTTAGAATCCAAATAAATAGGAGTTGAAAATTTATATGGGCAATTCATAATTTCTCAAGTAGGTGATCTGACACTTCATTATTATACTAGCTGTTACCCGCGATTTCGTCTGCATTTAAATCGAATCCAGCTAGTAAGAACACAATATGCGTGAACTTTGTATGCTATTGTAAATCAATCGGGCACGTCACGTCTCTGTCAATATCTCTAAAACATCTCTATCTTCCTATTTCCTCATCGCTTTTTTCCCCAACTCCCAATATCTCATCTCCCATCCCTCATCCATCTCCGATCTCCCATCTCCTCATCTCTCCAGCTGCTGCTCTCCATCTCCCCATCTCCCCAGGTCCTCATCTTTCCTTCTCCCATATACCTACCAAATTTCATTTTCATTTTTGTTGTCTCTCTATACCTAATTTTATCGAAATCGGTCCAGCCGTTTAGCCATAAAAAGTAACAAACAAACAAAGATACAAATAAACAGAGAAACAGAGTTACTTTCGAATTTACAGTATAATATTTGACAATGACTAAATGCACAAATCGTGCGAAGCAAAAACATTGAAAAAACTGGCTCGTAGCTGAGCAGAAAGATTGCTGGAAGTGTGCTAAAAATAAAACGTCAGAATATGCATCCGCCAGATCCGCCATTATGGAAAACGGAAGTTCACTACATCTTCATTTTAATATACAATCATAATCTGCTCCTTTGATTAACTCCAAACTATCATAAGAAATCCCAGTTTTATTTAAGTGAACAATCTAAAAACGCGTTTTTGCTGCTAATTTCAGTTACAGGTGGTGCAAGAATAGTCATATTAGCCATTATTCTTTACACACAATGGAGAATAAATACAAAGTATTATAGGTTATAATAAAAGTTTAGTAATCGTCGAAGGAAGTCATTTACGGCAACTAAGTAAATAAACCAGTTGTATACCATGTAGAGATTCTGTTTGCTTTATTTTTTTGGAGAACAAACAGTAAATTCGACGAGAAAATTTTGAGGAACAGCGACATACGTCCTCCCTTCGAAACGCCGTAGCGGGTACTGAGCCGCCTAGTACGCGCTTAAACTGATCATATTCTCGTCGTTTTTATTAATTTAGAAGAACGGAATCGATTCAGTTCATTGGAAAATTCAAATTTCATTGGAAAATAAAATTGCCTTTTTTATGGTTCCAAAAAATATGATAGTTGTCGCTGAAAATGTTGAGCATTATGTGTCGAAAGATTTTTTTCGGGTCCTTTCTCGTGAATTTTTTTCTCAAGATACTAGACAACTTTAGCCCAATATTATTGATTTATTACCTAAATGAAACACTTGGCTATACACTGTATTTTTTCTGGCTTATAAATATTTGTAATTACGGCTTAACTTTTTGACAAAAAACCGCCCATTTTACGGAAGCTCGCTGCCTACAGGTCCTTAATATAAGATTATTTTATTACCTAGCTGCGCCCGGCGGTTTCCCTCGCGTGTTTAAATAATATAAATAATCATTCAGCCTGTAACTGTCCCACTGCTGGGCAAAGACCTCCCCTCACTTTCGTGAGGACGGTTAGGCCATCGCGTATTTATTTCGTTTTGTAACTCATTTTTTACCGCACAATAGAATAGAATAGAAAATAATTGATTGTATACCAGTGTATACGTTTTATGGCATAGCCAATGGGTAGACTAAACTATAACTAGATCGTAAGTTGATTATATCGAAATGAAGTTGTAAATTTATGGGAGCAGAAAACCAATTCTCAGTCAAGTCATAATCCAATCACATTTCGGTCAACTATCGTTCAACTTTTTGTGTAATTACGAGAATTTACACCCTGTTGTAATCATACCTCGGTCACAGATGGCTAAATATAGTTAGTTAGGTACTTCGTAACAGATAAATCACTCGCATGGGTAGGTATATAATAAATAGAATATATTGTAGGTAGCCTACTAGTTTATGACTATCTCAAGTGGATTTATGCAATAAAATAACCTTAAGAGCTATCTTGAGATGTTTTGTGATAAAAGATAAACATTTGTCTTAAATTATTTCATCACGGACTTCTTCAGTTTTTCTAGATGGTATCTATAAGTGAACACTTGCGAAATCACTATATAGTAGGTATATTATGCCAACGTACTTATAACGTAAACAAAACTAATCTTATGAAAAGAAAATAAATAAAGTGAATAATTATTACTCATAACTAGTAGGTAGGTAGGTATTAGTGATTTGTAGTAATTTTGGATTGTTTGTATAATTTCTAATAACTTAGTAAGCAATTGTAGTTGGGAATGTCGGCCTGTCAAGCAGGAGGTGGCGAGTTCGAATCCCAATGCGGCCATCAACGTGTTTCTTTTTAAACACATATTAATAATCCTATCTAATTATCACTCGATTTTCGGTGAAGGAAACCATGCAACATGCCCGAGAATTATTTCAGAGGCATGCAATTATTCACCAAATGACGGACACCGTGGCGGATTATGGCCTAATCCTCCTCACGAAAGTGAGGAGAGATCCGTGCTCCGGATCCGTGAGGACGGATAGCAATTCGATAGGTACTGCACATACATAACTATACAGGATAGAAAGTTACATGCGTAGTATCACTCAAAAGTGATAAGCCACTTGTTGTATCAATGTGCGCGTGAGTGCCGTGTAATTATCTTCTCCAAAACGCACACAAGCGCAATGAAAAGTCGCATGCGTGTTGGTATATAGTTCAAAAGCAGGGGAAATTAATAAATAAGTACCATAAAAGCTTTGATTTCGAGCAGTATAGCGAGTCAAAGTCCGAACTACGAGTAGGCCCAAAAAGTCTCAGTAAAAATGGCTACACGACGCTAGCGAGTACTTGGTTTCTAATTATTCTAGCACTATACACATAAATAATGTTGAAAACACAGCTCTACCCTAGATTTTTCCACAGTAGCTAAGTTCATTGTCGCATCGTAACACTTACCTAATCATCGGCCATTAGTTTCCAGCGATTAGACATCGTTTAGTTCCTTGTGGTTGATTTAGTTAATTAAGTTATGTAGGTAGGTGCCTAATGAAGTATTGATTTGACACGGTTATTTGTACACTAACAAATAAACATTTAGTAGGTATTTATTGCATCTAAATACAGCCGAAATTAATATTGTATCTCCTATCCAAGATTGAAATCGATCTTAGATTGCTGCCTATCGTTCGATCGATTTCCTGTCAGCGTGCCTTTAAAAACCAATCCACGGATCGGTTATTGGCACGTTTGACCCTAAAAATGGATTGTGATGTCAATCCGAGATAGCAAAATTTGGATTGGATTGATTATTAATTTCGGCCGTTAACATGTTATAATGCTAGACCGATCTTTTGTTTCAATCTTTTGCCCGCGACTTCATTCGCGCGGAAAATACATTGTGTCGCGATAAATAGTATCCTATGTCCAATCTCTATCTGTATACTAAATTTAATCACAATCAGTTCAGCCGTTTAGCATTAAGCCTAATTTTGGTGGGTTCCCAACGAGTCACACCAGATCCGGTCACAGTGTGACTCGTTGGGAGTTTTTTCCCATCGAGTTACACTGTTACACTCTGGGAACACTTCATTTAATAAAAGTTGCAACGAGTAACAGTGCGACGCAAAGAAGTGCTTAGGTCAACTCAAATTATATTATATCTATAGTTGTTACTAGGTAGTTATAAAAAAATAATCTAACAAACTAACGTATCTGTGTCGGGGTGGGCGGTCTTATTTTAAAGTAAAACTTCTTTAGGCGCGACTAGGGATTAACTCAGATTTTTTTTCTGACGGAAGTAACGCTTACTATAGTTACGCTTACGTCTGTGTAGTTTCCGCTATTTAAAAAAGGTTACATTGACATGTCAATGTAGTTTTACTTCAACCGCGCGTAACGCACACACTTTTTTTTTCTCCCGTTGAGTCACACTGCACACTGTTACTCGTTGCAACTTTTTTTTATAGAAGATTTCCCAATGTGTTACACTTGTGTAACAGTGTAAAATATAAAATAAAATAACACGATGGGAAAAATACTCCCAACGAGTCACACTGTGACCGGATTTGTTGTGACTCGTTGGGAAACCACTGCATTGACTAAGTACTGCCCCACAGAAGCTGTTACTTTTCGGTAAATAAACCGAGTTTTTTTCAGGTAGCAATGCTGAAATCGGTGTTGGTGCTGTATGCTATAGGCATAGTAACTTCTTTGCCTTTAGAAGATACGGCGAGGAGCAGACAAAACTGTGGATATGAGGTGAGAAAAAAAAATGTACACCAAAGAAATATACCTATACCTACAGTAGGTAGGACAAGTAAAAAAGCAATAAGTAAGTATTTTTAGTTAATTTTTATATGAGTTTTTAAATACCTATACTTAGGGTTAGATTACTTTGTAATATTATTATAATTTTATTAGATTATATAATTATTAAAATTAGTAAGTATATTAGAATAATACCTACCTACTCTACTATATGTAAGGTGTAACAGCAAGGTGTAGTAATACTGAAACTACGCATACACATACATATTTCGAAGTAGTCTGGAGGTACTATAAATCTGTAAGTAGTTACGGTAATGAATTATTACACGTCAAAGTTTACTGCAAAACTAACCATCGTTCAACCCTAGTTATCAGCTGGGCAATGTCAGTGAACTTGAGGCATAGGCTAACATGTACAGTCTTACCCAACTTATATGGTGCGTCGTGAATCTTCGTTCGCGCAGAAAAGAAAGTATGGTCCGAAGATTAACGAAATAATGCTTAACACTTACAATCAACCTAAGATCACTATTATAAGGTTCATAATACACTGCAGCTGTTGCACATCGCAGTTCTACCTGCGCAGAAGATGAATTTTCAAAGCGCGGGAAATGCTATTGACCGCTATTGGTCGGCAGCCGCCCCGCCATCTTAGCGATCGCCGCGTGGCATGAGTGAGATGGAACTAACAGCTGCAGTGTATTATGAACCTTATAATAGTGATCTTAGGTTGATTGTAAGTGTTAAGCATTCTTTCGTTAATCTTCGGACCATACTTTATTTTCTGCGCGAACGAAGATTCACGACGCACCATATAAGTTGGGTAAGACTGTACACCTCTAGCCGGCGGCATTACTCGTAAAAGTTCCACCAAAAATTACTAGATGGCGCCAGGGCCGTTTCTAAGAAATCCTGCATCGCGCAAGCGTTGTGTGACCGGCGTAACGTGACGTCATCCGTATCATGTTAGGGTTGTAATATTTAGTTATTTTGTCAATTTGAGTGAAAAAATCGATTATCGATTTCAGGTTTTAGTACCCTGGCAAATGATTCATCACCAGGTACACATACCCACATTTCAATATTACTACACCTTGCCGATACACCTGTATAAAGCTTTTTATTTCAACAAACAATGTAAGTACCTAGTAGGTAGGTAGGTACCTACCTACTTATTTACCTACCATAAAAATAAAATAACAACGAACAAAGATTTGGTAAGTAAAAAGTAAGTATATCTACCTACCTACATACCTACTTAAAGTTAAATCAACGAGTAGGTAGGAATAATATTACGTGAGTGAACTTTCTTGGAACTCTGCTTGTAAATGTCAATGTACTTTCTAAGTAGGTTATAAAGCAGCAAAACTAAAGAAATTATTTATAAATAGCATAATAACAGTTTGTTGAGTTGTTGATAACATATTGAACTTTAGCTTGAATCGAGTTATCTTCGCAAATAAACAAACACAATAAGCATTTGTGCAGCACTGTGTTTATGAATTTGGACCTTATTTGTATTTTAAACTCGAAACTTTTAAATCCGGCAGACGTTGTCCTACCATTGTCTCTATCCTTCTCCCTCTCCTTCTAATCTCCCTCTTCATCTACCTATCTCCCTCTATCTCTTTCCCTACATCTAAGTTAACATGGTCGCTAAGTTTTCTTAAATTTTTCATATTCCGTAAACTTTCTAATTTATTTCTTTCATAAGAACCTTTTCCTGACAATAACAAACACAACAAACAAAGAATTAGCAAAATTGGTCCAGCCATTCAGGCGTGATGCCGTGACCAAGGGAAAATGGGATTAATTTTGATGTGAAACATCTATAGCCGCACGTAAAACCGATTTCTGGCGTGGCGACGCATGTCGTGGCGACGCGTCGCCACGCTATACGATGGTATATTATATACAGTCTATAATGCAGTAGTGTGTACGGTGTGGCGACGCGTCGCCATGCGCAATCGACTGTGCGATTCTCTCCCAACAAAATAATACAAAATAATGTCGATGTTGACAAATTTAATGGGAATGCCTTCCATTAATTACTAACTGGCAATTGTATTTCTAGGGTTGCCCCATAACAGACAAGGATGTGTTAAACGTGCACATAGTCGCGCACACACACGACGACGTCGGCTGGCTGAAGACAGTCGACCAGTATTACTATGGAAGTGAGTATGGTCTGCAGAAACCAGTATTTTTTTGTTTTAGTTATGGCTTCGCACGGTTTGTGCATTAAGCCAGGGTCAAGTAATAATATGTTTTAAGTATTTCTTATTTTTTTCAATAGGAAAGTTATAGCGTTAAAGCAATCCTCGGGGTCAAGTAGTCAAGTCAATTATTTGCATAGTCAAAGTCACGTTTCAGTAAAGTGGTGGATGCTTTACTGAGACTTCCTTGGGGTTTTTGGAAAAATAATAGGAATTTAGGATTAGGGAGATAGGTATATTATACGGCCTAATCCGCCTCACGAAAGTAAGGCGAAACTCGTGCTCAGCAGTGAGTGGATAGAGGTTGATGATGATGATGATGATGATGATGATGATTGGTCTGAATTAATTACAGGTAGAAACAACATCCAGAAGGCTGGAGTGCAGTACATTTTGGATTCTGTCGTCAAAGAACTATGGGAAGACCCGAAAAGAAAGTGAGTTTTTTTCTAAATCGTAAAAAAATAATTGTAACAAAAAAAAACAAAAAAAGCTACTATACTTAGATGTTCGTTAAGGTCACATCTTACGATCTTACGAGTCAATTATGCACTACAAAACCCCCAGTTTCTAAAACGTCAGCCAACTTTGACGACAGATTAATTCTATTGCCGTCCTTGTCATTTGTTTATAGTCAGATAGAGACAACGATAGTTTTAACCTACTGTCAAAGCCAACAAACGTTCCAGAAACTGGGGGTTAGTTACTTTTGTTTAATTGAGTTGAATGCACACCTGTCGAGTTCCGATGACAATAAAATGTTGCGGCGCCCGTGAACTGGGGGTCAATTCTGCTAATTTAAGAACGCTTCAATCGAATCTCAATGGAGTGGCTTCGGAATAGTTTGACACATTATGGACGTCAACTATTTTTTTTTTTAGTCTGCTAGACTAATAAATTACTAATAATGACTTTAAATACCACAAAACATTAGGCCAGAGTTCAACAGAGGTTTCTAAAATTTATTTCGACAATATCGACGTCTCTCACTCGCGTTTTCTTACTCAATCCTGGCATTCCTGATTATTCTACTTGTTAATTTGTTATTTAGTTAGTAAAAGCTAGGATTAGGCTTCGATTTGCGGGGTAAATATTTAGACTCATCTGTTCAACTCTGGTCTAAATCTTTTGTGGTAAGACGATAAAATTTGAAATCAATGTCACAATGAAATGTCACATAGGTAGGTACAGTATTACCCAACTGATATGGCTTACCGATGTACCTGCGCAGAAGATGAATTTTCAAAGCGCGGGAAATGTTATTGACCGCTATTGGTCGGCAGCCGCCGCCATCTTAGCGAGCTTAGAGTGAGATGGAACTAACAGCTGCAGTGTATTATGAACCTTATAATAGTGATCTTAGGTTGATTGTAAGTTTTAAGCATTCTTTCGTTAATCTTCGGACCACACTTTCTATTCTGCGCGAACGAAGATTCACGACGCGCCTTATAAGTTGGGTACTAGTATATAAATAAACTATTACGAAGCAACTCCCTTGAGATTCGATTGAAGCTTTCTTAAACTAACAGAATTGACTGCAATGATCTGCTACAGACGGAAGGTAGATGACGGAGCATAGCGACTGACAGCAGAGTGATGGTGTTTGGGCTCGTTCTGATCAGATCGCAGTACCCTGAATATATTTACCCGTTTTTAAAGCTGACTTCTGAACAGGGGGCTTACCATGACGTCTTATTGCGATCCAATTGAGGACCTAAACAGAATCGTTACTTATTCGTACCATGACGTCTTGTTGTGACATCTTGACGCTCAATTTAGGTCGATTTTAAATCTAAAGGGATTGACGTCTACCTAAATGATATCGAAAGCCATTATTACTATTATTTAAAGTGAAACGATTCTGTTTAGGTCCACAATTGGATCGCAATAAGACGTCATGGTAAGGCCCCTGAACACGTCTTGTTTTAGACACTGTAGAGGGATTTTGTTTATGGAACATATTTCTTGTGTTAACTTTCCCTAGATTCATCTATGTAGAGACTGCGTTCTTTTGGAAGTGGTGGGTGCGGCAGCCCGACTCCATTCAGCAGAAGGTGAGTGGATGTTGAATTTTATAACGTTCATATTATTCTGATTATTCAATAGTCTAACTCTGTACCTACTGGGTTGATAACCAAAACTAAAATGGATTGTGATATCAATCCCAGATAGCAAAATTTGCATTAGGATTGATTATTAATTTCGGCCGTAAGCCTACATCACTGAAACGTTGGCTATTCAAACGTGGTTTCCTTGAGGTGAGGGGGATTAGGCCACAAGAGCCCATTTACAACGGATTATGGCCTTATTCTCCTCACGCAAGGGGTGGGATGCGCTCGGCAGTGGGCGGGTAGTTGATGACGATACCGCCCCAGGTCCGCGCGCTGGTGCGCGAGGGGCGGCTGCAGTTCGTGGGCGGCGCGTGGAGCATGAACGACGAGGCCGCCGCCCACTACCACAGCACCATAGACCAGTTCACCTGGGGGCTCAGGTGACGTATAGCCCCGACCATATAATATAGACTTACACCCGGTTTCTGAAACGTCAGTCAACTTTGACTACAGAATAATTATGTTGTCATCCTTGTCATTTGTTTAGTGTTAGATAGAGACAACAATAGTTTTAATCTACTGTCAACGCCAACAAACGTTCCAGAAACTGGGGGTTAGTGTCAGCCGCGACCATAGACGTAGTATCAGAAATAGACTTGACAAAAGCGTGTACCCGAAAGGGGCACACAATGTTGGCTGCAATCTATAAATCGGATAAATTTAATACACGTTATTTATGTGGTGCTCCAATCATTCGTGCGACATTCTAAAATGTCAAGATTGGTTTGCTTTTGTAGCAATAAATTATGCATACGCCGACAAAGACACAACTATATCCTACTTACTCCTTTGTCTATTTGTATACACTTGTTTCTTTTCTTCCCCGGATCTTGGGTTAAATGTCAGATCTATTAGATATGATTGATCTGAGGCCCTGACGCACGTTGTCCTGTCAAGCAAAACCAACCAACACAATTACAAAATGTTATGTACGAGGAAATGAATTGTCTTTTGTTTTTCGTGATTATCTCCACTTTTTCATATTTCTGCTATTCGGAGCGGACACAAATCTGACAATGAAAATATCATACGAATCGGTGCACCCGTTCTCTTCTCGAGTTATTAACAGGCGCAACACACGACTTTGGAAAACCAGAGATATTAAAAAAAAAAACCAAAACCTTCAAAAAAAAAAAACAAAACCAACAACGTCTCACTATCGGATTCCCGCCACAACTCCCGCGCCTCTCCTCCGATTGCAGCAACCAGAGATATTAAAAAAAACAAAACCGACAAAAAAAAACAAATTCAACAACGGATTCCCGCCACAACTCCCGCGCCTCTCCTCCGATTGCAGCAAAATCAACGAGACTTTCGGCGCGTGCGCGCTGCCCCGCGTCGGGTGGCAGATAGACCCGTTCGGCCACTCGCGCGAGTTCGCCTCCCTCCTCGCGGGCATGGGGTACGACGGGCTGTTCCTCGGCCGGCTGGACTACCAGGACAAGGCGCAGCGGCTCGCCGGCAAGGCCATGGAGACCCTGTGGAGGGGCGACGACGATCTGGGTGAGAGGGCGACCTGACTGAATCCATGATGACAGGGCCGGATTTAGAGGTGTGGAGGTCCCGGCAACAAAGGGGCGGAGGAGCGGTGGCCCCAAATTATTATCAAATTGAAATGAACAGTGGAGTTTTCAATAAATAATTTTCTGTTAATACTTAAGAATAATAATAAATTATTATTATTATTCTTAATAATCATGTACTTACGTACAAAGTAGGTACTGCAGGTAAATGTAAAACACAAAAAAAGTTTATCAAAGACACTAGCAAAGATGTTTACTAGTGTGTACCTACTAGTAGAAATTGGATAGATTTTTTCCGAAGTCTTCATTGGGGGGGCCCCCCGTTTGTGGAGGCCCCGGGGCTTTGCCCCCGGTTCCCCTAAATCCGGCCCTGGATATTTCGCACTAAATTTTAAAGTAGCCAAATCCCACCCATCCAGCAAAATCACGTTCAGTAGAAGTCTATAGAACGTTTATCGAAAACTATCAGTGTTTACAACCAAAAAAGATCTAAGAACGTTTTATATAAATAGTAAAAGGCCCATACTTGACTTGGGCCAACCGATAAGGCTTTGTATAAACAAATTAACACCGAAACTTCTCTCTCAGGCAAACCGTCGGATATATTCACCGGGGCTCTATACAATACTTACTCACCGCCGCCCGGGTTCTGCTTCGACGTGCTATGCAATGACGAGCCCATTATAGACGACCCCGACTCGCCCATGTTCAATGTGGACGATAAGGTAGAGTTGCACTGAATTGGATAAGAGATGGCGCTGTCGACAATTTTGCTTTTTGTTTAGAATCTGTAGGTCGCGCGATGTGGTGATGTGCTGATTATGCACGGTGACACAATTGAATTGGAAATCAAGTACCTACTTACAAAATTCAATTAAATTAACAATTTACTATTATTTATACTTAGGTACAACAAACGCCTACTTTATTAGAACTCCACGAAACTTTTACTAGTTGAACTTACTTTACTTTCTTACATTTTAAACTGTACCCGGCGCTCGAGTCATAAGTTGCGTGCTTTTCGATAAGAGATGGCGCTGATCTCAATTTTTAATTGATTGCCCCAAGGTGAACACGTTTATAGAGATAGCGAGGAACATGTCCAAAGGCTATACGACGAATAATATTCTCGTCACCATGGGTGAAGATTTTCAGTACCAGGACGCGGCGATGTGGTATCAGAATCTTGATAAGCTCATACAGTAAGTGGCATGATTAGTGCATTATATCAATATTTCATACTAGCGTTAATGTCTAAGCGGTATACATTTTGTCACACTAAAACGTACCCTATGTCTTTCTCTAATGTCCGATCTATCTCTACACTAAAATTTGTCGAAGATAAGAGACATAATTTTGCATTTACAGTAGGTACTTACTACCTATTAGTAGTAAGTAGTAAGAAGCATGGATCGCAAATCGCAACAGTGTATGTAGATAAGAAGTGTGTGTGTGTGTGATTTTAGCATAGAGATGAGATAGATTATTGACTGAAGAGTGACATAGGATAGGTACTTTTATCCCAGCAGAGGTTCAATTCCTCTGGGATAGTAGTCAAAGCGCAACCGCGGGGCGTAGTTGGCTAGAGATATTGGTTTTTGACGAAGGGTTTTGATTATTTACACACACACACACACAATATGCGCGCGTGCGTGCATTACGTTATGTAGGTACATTTATTAGACTAGTGTGCGTAAATAAGGCCTATGAATGCAAAATGCAATAAAATGTAGTGCATTCTATATAATGCATAACTGCATATTATGCATGCTTTAGTAAGTTTTGCATGAAAAATGCTTTCTGTGCGGTTAAAATTAATTTATTATTAATAAATAAGAAGTATACTTATACATTTTATTTAATAGTGTTGTTGTGATTGTAGTGTAGTGAGTCGTACAACGCCATCTATAAACAAAAACTTGCAAGCGTTTGCCGATAGCAAGTGTCTCGGTGAATAACAAATAATCAGTCAATTTAATTCCTTTCATTATTTGTACTTACCTACGTTTTTTTTATAATAATCGTTATCACCGTCAAAATTAAGCATTTAATTGATAATCATAGCTCAGAAGATGCTACCTAACAATTTCTTAAAAGCGCCATCTCTTATCCACCCTTAAAAAATGTTTAAAATACTGCCATCTATCGGCCAACACCAGCTAACTTTTGTGTAACAAGGTGGCCCGTTTCCTGGAGATTTGCAAGAACATGTCGAACGCGTACGCGACTAACAACGTCCTACTTACCATGGGCGACGATTTCCAATATCAAGACGCGGCGATATGGTACAAAAACTTAGATAAACTGATAGAGTAAGTTTTATTTATTTTAAAAGTATAAATCAAAAGTTTCATTTCACTCACTGTGTTGCAAAGTAACTCAACCGCACTTATATTATGTTGTGTCCTCGACTCGAATTTTTCTCGACAAAAATCCTCATTACAGGTAAAACGTACATTATGTTTCAAGTATTGAGAGTTTTAGATCCTTGATTGAATTGAGTTGAATGCACACCTGTCAAATTTCAATGACAATCTACAATGTCACGGTGGCAGCGAGCTGATCTGCTAGAGACGGAAGGTAGACAGAGCTCAGCGACTAACACCCTGAGTGATGGTATTTGGGCTAATTTTAATCAGCAAAACCACTTCTACATTGGACCTTCTGGTTTTGTATCATTGTTTCAACTATTCTAGTTTGAGGTGGGCCAATTTGGTTTAAATCTTACTAATATTATAAAGCCGAAAGTTTGTGAGTGTGTGTGTATGTGTGTATGTTTGTTACCTCTTCACGCTCAAACGGCTGGACCGATTTCGATGAAATTTGGTATAGGGGTAGATTGGACCTATGAGACGGACATAGGCTATCTTTTGTCTCAAAAAATAATCTCGAAGGGGATGAAATAGGGGTTGAAAGTTTGTATGGGGAATCCATAATTCTTCAAGTTAGGGATCTGAAAATTCTTATTTAGGCTTTTGGTAATAAATAAAAAATACGGGTTTAAGCTTTTTTGCAAAATCATCCCTAAAGGGGGAAAAGCAAGGGGGTTGAAATTATTAGGTATTCTTTAGATGCACCCCCAACGGACCACGATAAACGGCTGAACGGATGGTTATTTAAAGAGGGAGAGTGCGATGGGAGGAAAGGGGGGAGAATGCGGGGAGGGGAGAAGGAGAAAGGAGGAGAGTGGGGGGAGAAGAGGGTAGAGTGGGGAGAAAGACGGGGAGAGCGGGAAGAAAGAGGGGAAAGTGGGGGATAAAGAGGGGAGAGTGGGAGGAGAAAGAGAGGAGAGTGGGGTGAGAAAGAGGGGAGAGTGGGGGGAGAAAGAGGGGAGAGTGGGGAGAAAGATAGTGGATAGCGGGGAGAAAGAGAGGAGAGTGGGGAGAAAGAGAGGGGAGAGCAAGGAGAAAGAGGGGAGAGTGGAGGGAGAAACAAAGGAGAGTGGGGGGAGAAAGAGGGTAGAGTGGGGAGAATGAGAGGGGAGAGCGGGGAGAAAGAGGGGAGAGTGGGGAGAAAGAGATGGGAGAGCGGGGGACAAAGAGGGGAAAGTGGAGGGAGAAACAAAGGAGTGGGGGAGGAGAAAGAGGTTAGAGTGGGGAGAAAGAGATGAGAGAGCGGGGGACAAAGAGGGGAGAGTGGAGGGAGAAACAAAGGAGAGTGGGGGGAGAAAGAGGGTAGAGTGGGGGGAGAAACAGGGGGGAATGGGATGAGCAAGAGGGTAGAGTGGAAAGAAAGAGAGGGGAGAGCGGGGAGTAAGAGGGGAGAGTGGGGAGAAAGAGAGGGGAGAGCGGAGGGAGACAGGGGACAGTGGGGTGAGAAATAGGGTAGTGTGTGGGGAGATAGAGTGGAGAGTGTGGGGGTAGAGGGAGGGGAGAGTGGGGGGAAAAGGGGGAGTAGGGGAATGGGGAGAGTGGGGGGAAATAGGGAAGAGGGGAAGAGGGGAAAGTGGGGGGGGGGGGAAGGGGAGTAAGGGAATGGGGAGAGTGGGGGGGAAATAGGGGAGAGAGGAAGAGGGGAGAGTGGGGGGAGAGATAATTTGGTTCGCAGATAGGTTATCTTCTAACTTAGGACATAGGCTACGAACATATTATTAAGTCATCATCATAGGTAATCATCGCCGTTTTCTATCTATGCGATAAAAACTGAAAAACTACCCCATGTGCGTAAAATTTCGTACGTAGATAGGTTATCCCGCAACTTACGACTTAGGCTTTAATTCATCATCATCACTACCGTTTTGCATCAGTGCAATAAAAACTGTGACAAACTACCCCATTGGCATGAAATTTGGTATTTTTATAGCTTATATATTACCTTATACCCCAACTTACACATACACTGTGGCCTAAAAACTGTGACATAAAATGTATTATGCAGATAGTTTAGACACACACACAATACAGGCTACAAATCATCATCATCACCATCATCATCACTGTTTATTTGTCCATCAGTGCGATAATAACTGTGAAAAACTACCTAACCTCTGTATTTTCTCTGACACAATTTTACAAGTCGTATAGATCTACCAGCCACCGCCCTATAGGTTTTATAATGTGAAACGCGGGTGAAACCGCGGGGCGCAGCTAGTATAATATATAATAATAGGACAGAATTAGCCAGCTATTTTGAGAATCACAGGGATAGATTTATGAAATCTTCATTCGGGGATGCTTCTGTTTTGCACTTTGTGTGTTTGTGTAACTCGCATGATGTTGGCTTGTCTTGCGCAAATGTTTGTGGAATGGCTTGTTGTTTTAGAAACATCAAAGACACAAGTAACCTTTCACACACACTACAGGGCAACAGGTACAAGGTATAGGGTACCTACCACAGGACGGACACTCCATACAAATGCCTGAATCGAACAAAAGACAAGCGAAACTGCAAGCGTCGTGCCGCGTGTGTACTCAAAAGATACTCAATCTCGTTCAAAATGTCGAACAAACTCCCGATCTGCCATTTCGTAGGGTCGTATTAATAAATGAACCTCCAAGTGCTACCAAGTGCGCTACCAGCTGATCCACACTCAAAATGTAATTTACATCTTGAAATCGTTGCTATTTAATAAATGGATATTGAGATGTAGCACTGGCCATTTAGCTCTATTTTAAAAATAGAGAGTATTTCTTCTGTTAGGTTTTAACATGTATAACATACTATGTCATTAGATTCCTACTTACGAACGCTCGTCTTTCCTCACAATACAAACACACAAGACAATAAGTAGGTACATACACAAAAACAATTCTACAGTTGTAGAAAAATACTTCATTTTATATTGATCAGAAATAAAGTTCGTCAAAGATCGACTTTAAAAGACATTGTTAGACATGGATGTTAGACATAAAACGTGTATTTCATATGTAATCTTTGTTTTCTCTCGATTAAACTGTACGCGGGACACTCGAAGGGCTACCAGGGTAACTGACGGACGGCAATCACATCACACTATTTCTATAATTACGTAAAGTTTGTGTGTTTGTTCTCTCTTTGCGCCCCTCAACAACTCAACAGATTAGAGAGACATTTTTTGTTAGATAGTGCCCATTTAACACAAAGGAAGAAGAGTTAAAGTTTTTGTACTATGTCGTCGCTGCGTATTAGTTGTTTTGTCGAATGAAGTAAGTAACACTAGCATCTGTACCCCTAGTATGAGTTTTTACTAGCTCTTAATTATGTAGCAATAGGAAGTAGGATCGGTTATAAGTTAGGTGTCTGTCAACAGGTTGGGCTATTCATAGACTATGTCAAGGGACAGGCGCGGCGTTACCGCACCAATAACGTTATAGTCACGATGGGCGGCGACTTTACATACCAGGACGCGGCCATGTGGTACACCAACCTTGATAAGTTGATACAGTGAGTTCTGACATATCACACAGAGGCACACATCCTTAACTCACAAGTCTACCTCCCTCATACACAGCCTCACACATCCTTAACTCACAAGTCTACCTCCCTCATACACAGCCTCACACACAAGCATTCTTCACTCAAACACACGCACACGGTGAAGCAGCGATACGTAATGCATGACTATCAACGGACCAAGCTACATAAACTGCAGGTAACAGGTTTTTATGTAAGTATTTTTACACCAATACACACTCTCAAACACTCACAGATTACAGATACACATGATAACTTTTGTAAAATAGAACATAGCATGCATTCCCATCATACACAGAGACACAAACATCCCCACACACATACATTATAATTTGCATGCACGCTTGAATAGCTTTGATATGGCAATTGAAATAACGTAGTTATTATGTCTAAGCAATAATTTTTTATCTTTGTATCTCTTTCATGCCATTAATAACAATTTAAGAACTGTATACATACTCGACAATTGTCACTAACCACATTAACCCAATAATAAAACGCATCAACCAGCAATGCCCGAAGGAATTTTACGAAAACTTCCCAGTTTTCAATAACAGAGGGCGCTGTTTCAAATTGTTTACTAATTTGAAATAAACATTACAGATACTCAAACCTGAAAGCTGCTAAAGAAGGCCTGGACATTAAACTGTTTTACTCCACTCCCAATTGTTACTTGAAAGCCGTAAAGGATGCAAAGTAAGTATATCTTTTTAGCCGACTTTACTAACGTTCATGTTGTTTCTAAGTTCAAGCCGTTTGTGAGCTATGATGCCACAGGCAGACATACCTAATGTTAACTCAAATAATTTATTGTAAGTATTCAATAACATCGCAATTTTATAACTCAAACATTTAAAATCGGCTCTCGGCTATCTATGCTTTGCGCTTGTGACGCATCTATCTCTCTTCCACTCTATCCACTCTAGGGTTTGATACATAGGAAACATATGTATTCAAAAGTGTCCTTTTGGCCCTTCAATGTGACTCCACAGTACAAATGTAGTATCTGCTTGCATTCCCGGCAAAAAAGACGTTCCCCCACCGGCACTTCCTCACTGCACGAACAGCAGATTGTCACCGCCTCTTGTCTCATCTCTAATTCACTTTGCATCTCGTCTTCTTGCTCTGTTTTCACATTTTCGATAATAGGTGGCGCTTCTAAGCTATCATCATAAACTTTGGATTTTATTGGAGCACCACTTGAACTTTCGTGTATTGTCGTATCGATTTTATCTATATGGTTACACTCTTCTGTCGGTGTGGTGTGCCGTTTGTGTTGTCTATCATTGACGTCTGTCGATTTTCCTATGCCATGTCCAGATTTACGCGATTTTTCTCTCGAATTAGCTTTCACCGATTCGCCTCTCGAGACACTTTTCAAGTTTTTCGATTTATCTCTGTGTTTGTTTCCTTTATCTTTATCCTTCCCATCTTTAGGGGTGACTTTGTCTCTTGTTTCCGTCTTCCTATGTACCTCGTCGTCTGAAACGTCACTATCCACGTCAGAAGGCGAGTCAACGTGTCCATTTCCAAAGACCTTCTCCAATGGACTCCTATCATCGGGCCCATGCCTGTTATTCATATCCCACTGGACGCAATAGCACCCCACCGACCACTCTCTCGCTCTCTCCCTTGTCCACACATTGAGTTGATTAACCGCATCACCCGTCACCGTATACTCATCCGGATCACATGCTTCAAGCGGAATCACAGTTTCAAACAGTGTATTCAGCCTCGCTACAACTGCCTCCAGCAGTTGCTTCCACTGTCTCGGGGTGACAACTGAAACTGGTGGCGAGAAATCGCTGAAGATCTTCAGGAGCTCCATCGAGACCTCGTCGGTCATGTCGTCTAGCATCAGAGGTCTGAGCTGCACGAGTTTAGTCTGCAAATCCTGGTATATTAGCAAGTGGCGGCTGGACCCGTCTGGTAGGAGAGACATATCGACGATGTCGACTAGTGCTGATGAGGGAGCGAGGTCTTCGATCTGCGTTGTGCATTCGCCGTCTCTCTCCTTCGTGGCGCATTTACTGCAAACTCTAGTCATGACTTCAGCGCAAGTCAATGCGACTATCTGGTTGGAATTGGCTATGTATTGGTTGATTGCGCTGCACCCACCGTGATTTGTGCTCAGGTGAGCGTTCAGGACTATTTGAAATGAGTCCTCGAGTGGAATTATTACTTTTGCCTCATCCGTAGCTCTCTTTGCTTTGAGCACCAACCTGTTGAGAAGTAAACATGTATAGTGGTTGAATAGTCTTAGAAATAGCAGTATATTGTATTGTATGTAGACTGCCAATAGAAAAGTTTATAAATACATTAGGCTGTCTGGAAGAAATAGCTTTAAGCGATAAGACCACCGTACTACCCGTGTTTACCTATTGTATTTTTCTTTATTTCTGTAGGTACTATTGTTTAATTTTGGTGTACATTAAAGAATTTTCTATTCTATTCTACATTAAATAACGCAATTATCATTTGTTTTTCGGTGAATGAAAATATTGTGGGGTAAGCCACAAGTCAAGAATACTATTTCGGAAGCATGTTATCCACCAATTTGGACCGGTCCCAGTAGTGCATACAGCCTAAACCACTCGCACCAGTGAGGGGAAGCCCGTGCACAACAGTGACCAAAATGCACTCAAAAGTTGCAAACAAATTGACGTGTGACGAAATTGCACTCAATATTCATCAAAATAAAAAACAAAACACAAGTGTGTGACCAATTGGCACTGGTTTTTGTGTATGACCAAATTACACTATGACTAAACGACTAATCCAGAGAGTGGATTAAGATTTGTGCGAGTGAAATTTCCGTACCTATGCCGGATGTCCCACTCCATACTCAAAATGTACTCAAAGAGAAGAGAGAGAGACAACACGCTCAAATCTCATACAAAATCCAGATCATGCTATCTCGCTTTATTGGAAAGTGTCTGTTCTTCTAGGGTTTTAATATAAGTATTCTCTATGCCTTACCTATTCTCAGAATTGATTCTAATGACGTCATAGTTGAATAAAGCCTCCTGCATGTACATCTTTATGCTCTTCTTCTTCAACACCTTATTGCTGGAGACGACATGTTGTGTCATCATATTGACCCATTCTCGTTTCTTTATTATCTGGCAACAAATAATTACATGTGGATAGAATAATAGTAATAATAATTCAGTCTGCAACTGCCCCACTGCTGGGCAAAGGCCCCCACTCCGGATCCCGGAGTTGAAGGGCTCGGTCTGGATTGGTGGATAACGTGCCACCGAAATAATTCTCAGGCATGTTGGTTTACTCACAATTTTTTCCTTCACCTAAAAGCGATGTTTAACAAGAAACACTTTAGTACATGCCCGCACTGGGATCTGAACTCACCACCCTTTGTTTGGAAGGCAGACTTTTTCCCACTATGCTATCTCCGCTTTTTTTGGGGAAAGGAAAGAAAACTTTACTGTAAAACTGAAGAGAAACAAAACAATATAAGCAATAAAATAAACCACAGATGGGTAGACTGCGACTAGTCTACATACTGAACTTTATCACATACTAGAAGCGCCTCGCGGTTTCACCCGCGTTAACTACTATCCAGCAGGAACTGTTTTAATTTCTACAGGATAAAAAGTAAGTCTATGTTACCCGGCTGAATATAGCTTTCCAATGGTGAAAGAATTTTTGAAATCGGCACAGTAGTTTTTACATTTATTCATTACAAACATACACACAAAAATACAAATCTTTCCTCTTTTTAATAGTCATGTAGATTATACAAACTTATAATACACTAGCAGACACGGCCACGCATTGCTGTGGCTAAGGTTTTTGTTATTGCGACTATAAATTGAGATGTAAGGTACCCTATCTTTCAAGTTAGATCAAACTGCACGCGCTGTGCAAATTTGATTAAAATCGGTCGAGTAGTTTAGGTGTCCATTGAGGACAAACAACGTGACACGAGATTTATATATATTAAGATATACATATATATTATTATACAGTCACACCTATATCCAGTTGGGGTAAGCAGAGACTACATATCTCTACATGCTACGACCCTGAAGCACCTCTTTTGTTATATCCACTTTCATCAGTCCTGTCATACACACTCACCATGCTTATGAGTACTTATGGGTACTTATGACTTGGCCTTTCATTAGGACATACTCGATTGGATCTGGTCCATTCATACTATATCCATAAATCTGGTACGTAAATCTTCATTGATCCATCCTCTTTAGAGACACCTAACCATAAGTATGTACATCCTACTAATATTATAGGTAATTAATGCGATAGTTTGACGCAACCGGTGGATGCAAATGGCAAATTGTCGTTCGGTGTGGCGGTCTAAGGGGGAGACTTTTATTCAGCAGTGGGCGTCTTCAGGCTGATGACGATGATAAAAGTTTGAGCGTGTTTGCCGCCGCAACGGTCGCACGGATTTTGGTGTAATTTGGTATATGGATCCCGTAAAAATCAACGGTTTCTTTGAGATAAGCAGGATTCGAACGCGGGTAAAACCGTTGGGTGCGGTTAGGTTTTGAGTAAACAGTAGTGCATACCTGCGCGGGCTGCGTCGCCGTAGCCGCTTCTAACATCTCGTAATACCGCCTCTCGGTGTCAGCCATCAGCGGATCGATTTGTGGGTATCGTCTTTACGTTGTTTACGTAGCTTTGGACATTTGTATTAGTATCTTTTTGGCTATCTTGCTCAGGGAGTACAAATTTTTAGTATGCAATATGCTTTAGCATGCACGTTCACTGACCCACGCTAAGAATCTGAACTTAAATGTATAGAATCTCACTAAAAGTCTAAAACAAAAAAATATATAACTACTAAATTACAAATCTAAACGTAAACAAACAAAGATAAACCACAGATTTAACAATACAAAGGCAAACTGTCAAATAATGACTGTTGGACTAGACTGACTGACACTGACAATTTTTTTAGTTTTGATTACGCACGATTTATGCACAGTGATACATTTTATTATAGCTACCTACCTGGGACAGGATTTCGGAGACAATGCGAAACGACACGTTTTTGAGTTTATCATTTGCCCACACTTGTTGACAGTGACTTAATGCGCAAATCAAGCGAAGATGAAACTAAAAAAATAAACAAGTAATCCTCGTCTCCAGCCCCACGCTACCTACCAAGCAGGACGACTACTTCCCGTACGCGAGCGACCCGCACGCCTACTGGACCGGCTACTTCACCTCCCGCCCCACCACCAAGTACTTCGAGCGGCGCGGCCTCGGCTACCTGCAGGTGGGCACTGTAGTCGTCGCTACCGAAGCGGTAGTGGCCGGTAGCGCACTTTTACTGTAGGTACTCGCTACTTATATAAGTCCTTCAAGCGATACTGTGCATTTTACCGATGTGACAAAGTCGAAAATGGTTTGACGGTAGATAAAACTGCCAGCCGCTGCGACTCTAACTATTTAGGTATTAATTTATTATTTATAATAGGTATATGGTATACTTGATTGTACACAAAACTAATTTAGTAGCAAGTAGGTATTTAAGAGTACCTACAATAGATAGGTAACATGATAAATAAACTCTTTACTCAACACTACAGAACAAAAGCACACTAAACGACGGCACGTTTGGCGTAGTGGCTGAGCAGTCGGACTGCTGCGCCAGTTGTCGCGGGATCGATCCCCGCTCGGAACAAATATTTGTGCGATCTACAAATAGTTGTTTCTGGCCTGGGTGTGATGTGCATGTGCAATTATTGTAATATCTGTAAGCGGTACCCACGATACAGGAGCAATCCTAGTGTGGGGGGCTTACGCTATATAAAAAAAAACAGTATAGTTACTTACATAAACCGCTAACCGTGAATGAAGCAGGGAGCTATTAAAACAGCCATCGGCGGGTCGAGGTCGAACCCCGTGTCGTTAGATCCTAAAGCGTGCAAGTTACCGTTCGGCCACTCTCTCTCTCTCTCTTTCTCTCTCTCTCTCTCAAAAACTGATTTTTTATTTTCAGATGGCTAAGCAGTTGCAAGTCCTAGCAGCTTTGGAGAAACACAATCAATTTGTGATCAACGGACTCAAGAGTGCAATGGGTAAGTTTTCGATATAACTACGCCTGGCATCTTTACCACCTTCAAACACATCGGCACCGAACACCAGAGATAGTGGAGAAATGCTAGCATATTATATCTTCTTAATAATATACTAGAAGCACCTCGCGGTTTCACCCGCGTTAACTACTATCCCGCGGGAACCATTAATTTTTACGGGATAAAAGGTAGCCTATGTGTACCGGGGATAGCATAGCTTCCCAACAGTGAAAGAATTTTTCAAATCGGTTCAGTACTTTCGGAGCCTAGGTATTCATTACAACCAAACAAACAAAGTTTTCATCTTTATAATATTAGTATACTCGTAGATAAATTACGCGTCACGTTGTTTGTCCGCGATGGACTCCTAAACTACACAAGCGATTGTAATCAAATTTGCACACCGTGTGCAGTTTGATCTAACTTGAAAGATAGCATAGCTTACATCTCAATGTATAGTCGCTATAACAACAACGCGTGGCTGTGTCTGCTAGTCCTAATATTATAAATGCATAAGTTTGTGTTTGAGGGTGTAAGGGTGTGTGTGAGGGTGTGAGAGGGTGTGTGAGGGTGTGTGTTTGTCCTCTCTTCCCGCCTTTACGGATAAACAGATATTCATGAACTTTGGTATACAGGTCCTGGAATAGAAAATAGGATACTTTTTACCGACTTTTTAGATACCACGAAGCGCATCTAGTGCCTAAGTAATATTAGTATGGATGGATGGATATTCCGCAGGGATCATGCAACATCACGACGCGATCACGGGTACTGAGAAGCAACACGTGACTTATGATTACGAGAGACTGTTAGACCAGGCCGTGGAGGACTCGCTGCTGGTCCCGAGACAGGCTTTCAAGTGAGTGTCTACACACAAACATACTCACACACATTCTCACCTCAACACACATTCACACAAGTATCACTTACACTTATGCCTACACACACTGATGCTGGGGGCACACGTATCGTGATATCCCATTGACTATCCCGTTGTTTGATGTAACCAATTTGACGTTCGCCGCAAGTGTAGCCACATAAACGGGACATGGCATTGGTATTGCCGTTGAATATCCCGATTGTAGACGTTCACTTGTTTTTTGATTTTGGTTTAGGTTGAATTTGCCTTTGATTTTAACTGTCGATAGTTTTTTACTATAGATACTATAGATAATTTTCTACTACCTATCGATCTACTATTTTTCATGAACTTTGCCTACCTAATAGTCGAAATTAGGCCATTAGGCAAAGTTGGAGCAAAACTATCGACAGTGTCGATAAAAATCGATAGTTTTTGGCAAACTATCGACAACAATCGGAAATCAAAACTATCGATGTTTAACGTACACTAACTCACACACACCACCTTATCTCATAATTATACACACATTCACGCAAATATTACTTGAGGAAATGTTAGTCCATGGGGTCCCAGTTCCAAAAAATTTTTCAACAATCTGTTTCCTCGGCTGGTCGACGCCGCTGGTGACAAGAGGGCTGGCTCTTATCTCGCACAGAGAATAGCCATTGCTATTCAGCGAGGTAATGCAGCCAGTGTTCTTGGTACCATGCCACATGGACACCCTCTTTTGTTAGATTTGTAAGGTTTAGTTTAAGCTAGTTTTAGTTTATTTTATTTTATTTATATTTAAAAAAGAATTCTTGAGGAAGTTAACTTCCATACTGATTCCATCATGAGTTGGTTTTCAAGTGAGTTTCTACACTAAAATAAAGTTATCTACACACACTCACGCAAGTATAAGTTCAATCAACTCATTCAAATACGCCCACTAATCCTGAAATAAGTTTACAAGTGAGTGTCTACACCCAAACACACTCGCGCAGGTGTCACTTGAATTTCAGCAAATTGAGTCGAGACTTGAGACCACATTTTATTTAACCCATATTTTTCATGTTAACTAGTATTTAAACGGGTCTAATTCGCGCACAAACTAATATCAAAATATATAATTTTGACATACCATTAGACCCGTTTAAATACTAGTTAACATGTATTCAGTTCGCGAAAGTTTAAGAACATATTTTTCATGCTTTCAGTAAAGTGATGCAAGGCAACGCTTCGACGCCGCCACTGTTTACATTCGACAGATGTCGCCTCAACGAGTCTAGCTGCGACACGTCAGAACGCAACGACAAATTCGTTGTAAGTGCCTGTTTTTGCAAAATACATAAAATCCCTCAGATTACATCCAACAGATATGACATTTAACTCAAGATCCGGGGAAGAAAAGAGACAAATGCATACAAATAGACAAAGGAGTAAGTAGGATAGTACGATGATGTTTTGTCTTTGTCAGCGTTGGCACTAATTTTTTGTTTTGCTGCAGAAGCAAACCAATCTTGACATTTTAGAATGTTGCACAAATTATTGGAGCACCACCTAAATAACGTGTATTAAATTTATCCGATTTATAGGCGCTACAAAGCTAAGTGTGTCCCTTTCGGATATACGCTTTTGAAAGGTCCATCTCTGATACTAGGTCCATGTAAAATACCTTTTTTATACACTGTTATATACAATGTTTATTATTATTAGGCACAGTATTATAGCAAAAAAATATTTTCACTTTTTACCACGTTTTTATTGTCACTTTCTTGTCTGTCTGCCTGTCGCCCCGGGTGGAATTTTGCAACTCCGCGCATTGGAAACTTTCAGAGCATCTCACGGCTCGATGACGATGCATTCTAAATCCATTTTCTAGCAAAAAGTGGTACCTACCTACCTAATATAAATAAATCAATAAGATTTTTGAAGTTATACTTCTTTAGGCGCGTTATGAAAAAATGATGAGAGTGAAATTTTAAGATGCGCGCGCACCTGTAACACAAAATTAACAGTATGAAGTTAGGCGCGTTATGAAAAAATGATGAGAGAAATTTTAAGATGCGCGCGCACCTGTGACACAAAATTAACAGTATGAAGCCGTCTGCTTAACCGCTCATTAAGTCTCGAAAAAAAAGCTACCAACAAAATAGGAATTGAACCTCGATATTAGTCGCGCATGTTGGTACGATTGAATAAATAATAAATATTTATAAAAATAACTAAATAAATTTAATGAAAACTTTTTGATAAAAATGAAAAGTGAATATTAAATTAAGAAATCAATAAAAATATTTAAAAAATGACCAACCTTAAATTCGATTTTTGAATTTATTATTAAATTTATTTTTAAAATATTAAAGAAGTATAACTTCTCACGCGCGTACATAAGTACACGCACCCATTTTTTTTTTCTTTTCCAATATATTTAACAACTTCTTATACTTTGTTCTTCGTTTTTCTTTCATTCTTCTTCTTCTTTCTTTCTTCTTCTTCTTAATTCTCCGGTTCCCAGGTGACGTTGTACAACCCGGTGGCTTGGCGGCTCAACGCGTCGGTCCGCGTCCCCGTCACCGACGCGCACTACGAGGTCTACGCACCTAACGGTGAATAATTATTTCAATTCTTCTCGTTACAAAGACAGAATAGAAGAAAACTCTCTATTGTTCTCCTCTCTTGCTTCCTCTATTTTGCTTTTTTAGGGGTCCGTGGCCAAAGGGTAAAACGGCACCCTATTACTAAGACTCAGATGTCTGTCTGTCCGTCTGTTAATGCTATAATATAATGTTATTTGAGGCAGTGTGGCTGATATTTCAACAAAATGTTAATTTTTCATTTATTTATTCATTTAAGTATTTCTCAAAATCCACAGATCTTAAAGCTAAAATAGTATGAAAACATGTTGGTAGTCCTTACATCTAATGACGGATTGACTTTATTCTATACTATCTTATCTTAATCTTAATATATATAAATCTCGTGTCACAATGTTTGTCCTCAATGGACTCCTAAACTACTTGACCGATTTTAATCAAATTTGCACACCGTGTGCAGTTTGATCTAACTTGAAAGATAGGATAGCTTACATCTCAATGTATAGTCGCTATAACAAGAACCTTAGCCACAGCAACGCGTGGCCGTGTCCGCTAATACTATACTATTTTCAGGAGACCAAATTGATTCCCAATTGGTAGACATACCGAAAGCAGTGCTAGATATCCCGACGCGGCAGCCCGGCGCCACTCACGAACTAGTCTTCATAGCCCATCTCAAACCTCTCTTCTACAAATCATTTTACATCCAAAAAGTCACTAAAACCAAACGCGACGTCACCATCATCAAACCAAACAAAAGAATCAACGATCTATATCAAAACCTAAACGATTATTGGAAAGATATCAAAGAGCAGACGGTCGTTGACATCAAAAACCTCGAAGACGACGCGCCAGTTGGTAATGTTAAAATTCCCGTTGAACCTACACTGTTGGCAACCGCCGATATAAGGACTGTAGACTTGGACGTGTTAAAAGATGGTAAAGATACACAGTTAGATGACAAAGTAAGAGATTTAGAAAGGATAATCAGGGAAGAAAAGGGGGCTGGTAAAGGTGTTAGAAGAAATAGGGACGCGGTGAATTCCTATCCTAATCTCAGTGACGAAGAAATGAGAATGCTATCAGACGATCCGATGGTTGTTGAGAAACTCGAAGATTACTTTGTGTTGGAAAATAAGGTATGTATGCTTTGAGATAACTTTAAAACCTCCATATCGTTACCTCCAAATTTATTTCGCTCCACTCAACGTCACTTGTTTGATCAGTACCCCTAGTATGAGTTTTTACTAGCTCGACATAGTACGCGTCAACTAGCTCTTTGAACAAAGATTTTTCGTTCATTAACGCGCGGTAGGGGCGCTGTACAGGATCTTCATACGAAAGCGCCAGTTGACGCGTACTATGTCGAGCTAGTAACAACTCATACTAGGGGCACAGCTCGCAGTACCTATTAAACCTGTGTATATTTTTGTTCAAAATCCATTACCTTTACAGAACATGAAACTGCACATAGACAACACCTCGGGCGCGATAAAATCCGTCACCTTCCCTAACGGCAACACACTCAATTTCAACGTTAACTTTTACTACTACGAAGGGGAAATCGGCAACAACGAGGTGGCCGAGAATCGTTCTTCTGGCGCTTACATTTTCAGACCCAAATCGGCTGCGACCACGCCCCTAACTAATATAGATTTTCAAATCGTCAACGGGAAAGTTGTCAAAGAGTACAGAACGATTTGGAGCGACAACGTTTACAGTGTAGTTAGAATGTATGACGGCATAGACTACTTGGACTCTGAATGGGTGGTAGGCCCCATAGACATAGAGGACGGCGTCGGCAAAGAGTTTGTTATCAGATACGAAACGCGCTTAATCAATAACGGGGAGTTTTACACTGATTCCAATGGTAGGCAGGTTTTGAAGCGCAAATTAGGCACGCGGCCGCAGTACAACTTGACTTTAGCCGAGGAAATTGCGGGCAATTACTATCCGGTGACCAACGAAATATATATCGAGGATAACGATTCTAGGCTGGTGGTTTTGACTGATAGATCTCAAGGTGGCACCTCACTGATGGAGGGTAATGTAGAATTGATGTTGCATAGGAGACTGCTGCATGACGACGCGTTCGGTGTAGGCGAGGCGTTAAATGAAACTATCAATGGTAAAGGTCTGGTAGTGAGAGGTAACCATAGATTACTGCTGACTGCTAAAGACGAAGCGTATGAAAGAAAGCACGCTATACAGACAGATTTGCAACCCATCGTGTTTGTGTCGAAAGCGGACATGAGTTTAAACGAGTGGTTCTCGTTTAGCAACTGCTTCTCGTGGCTGAAGAGTCCGCTGCCCGATGGTATACATCTGTTGACGTTGGAGCCCTGGAATGACAGCATCTTGATCCGCCTGGAGAATTACTTGTCAAAATCTGACAGCTCCACGAAAGAGGTCGACTTGGCGAGCGTGCTGCTGAACATAAAAGTGAAGGGCGTGAGGGAGACGGTGCTATCTGCGAACGAGTGGGTGGGCGAGAGAGAGAAGTGGGTGTGGGAGAGTGAGAACGAGTTCGCTGAACGTTTCAATGACGAGTATGGGAACGGGAATGTGGGGAGAAAAGCGAGAGACAGCGAGCGAGTTTCCGATGACGGGTTCAGAGTGAAGGTGATGGCGAAGCAGATTAGAACGTTTATAATCGATTATGAATATTATCCGTAGTAATCGATTATATATTGGGAACGAGGGTTTAGTCTGGGATATGTTGCCATGGTTTGTTACTAATCGAAATTTATTTTTATATGATTAATTCGTTTAACTGTAAGTAAAGTATGTTATAAATCTAATGTTATTTGGTTTCGGATTTGTTAGACTCGGCAGTGGGACGAAGATTTCGATTATTTTATTATAATTTATCTGGTCAAATTTGTGCAACCATTCGTAATAATTGATGAGTCAAAATGAGTGACAGTAGTCAACTGTACAACCCGATTTCATCAGCATATTTTTCCCATTTTCAAAAATTTTCCCGTTATAACGGGATAAATAGTATCCTATATCCTTCTCCTGGTTCTCAGCTACCTTCCTACAAATTTTCAGCCAAATCGGTTCAGCCGTTCTTGAGTTATAAAAAGTGTAACTAACATGACTTTCTTTTATAATAGATACCTACAATAATTGGTTAAGGCTCCAAGTATGTACGAAATAGAGTTATAATTCCTAATAGCAATATTTTACCTATGTTCTTAACATTGTAATAATAAAAGATTGTGCATTTTTAATTATTTGGGTAGGATGAAAATGAAAAATCAATAAAATGTTTTGACACATAAATATTCTTTTTACTTAATTTATCTTTATTCTTTAGATAGATAGGTTTATCTTTATGGAGACCTAAAAGACAAACTTATAAATAGATACAATGGGCTATCTTTTCGCTTAAAGCTATTTCTACCCGATAACTTTTGGATGGACAAGATAGCAGGAATAGGGTAATAGTAAATGAACAGTCGTCTAACGTGATACTGTACCCTGTAGTACCTATGAGTTTTTACTAGCTCGACATAGTACGCGTCAACTAGCGCTTTTGTATGAAGATCCTGTACAGCAACCCTAGCGGCGCGTTTTTGAACGAAAAATTACTTTTCGTTCATAAACGCGCCGGTAGGGCACTGTGTGCCTAGTGCGAGTTTTGACAATTTATTTACGCGCTCGGTCCGTTTGGCGTAAACTTGAAATTGTATGGAATAAGAGCAGCGACATCTAGTGACTGACTGACTGACGCTAGATGGCGCTGCTCTTATTCCATACAATTTCAAGTTTACGCTAAACGGACCGAGCGCGTAAATAAATTGTCAAAACTCGCACTAGGCACACTGGTCGCCTTTACTTTTGATATGTGAAGCGAACAACGAAAGTCCGGATTTGCTGCGGCCGCAGATCTATGCCGTTTTCAATATTTACCGCTTCGTACTCCTTTAGCTCTTCGTCACTGTATTCCACACTCCTGTTGCCTGCAAGAGAGAGTTTAACAGCCGAAATTAATATTGTATCTCCTATCCCAGATTGAAATCGATCTTGGATTGCTGTCTATCGTTCAATCGATTTCCAATCTGCGTGCCTTCATAAACCAATCCACGAATCGGTTATTGGCACGTTTGACCCTAAAAATGAATTGTGATATCAATCACAGATAGCATAATTTGGATTGGATGGACTCAATCCTAGTGAGGAGCTACGTTTCTACGTTTCAGAAAAAAAGAAAATAATCAACTGCACACGCACCTCTATAGAAATCGTTGAAACTAGTCGCAAACTTCTCTGCCGCACGCCACTTCAGAGGCGTCCAATCTTTGCGCCACATGTTACCCCCTAACGTCGTCTCTTCCACGCTATCGACAGTGATATTCGTAAAAAGATGCTTCACGAACACCTTCCTCGCACCCGACTTAAAAGCGTCCGCTGTCTCCAAATAGTTCTCCAGTCTTAGCAGCAAACATCCCTCGTTCCACTCCTGCAGAGTCAAGACATGCACCCCCATCGGTAGACGCTTAGCCAACCCCGAGAACTCGTTGATCTGATCGAACCAAATCGCTTTGGAATCGGCGCCGTACGCGTTATAAGGCGACACTAGAACCTGTGGCGACAGTTCGAGCTCCTTTGCGAATTTCTTTTCGAACATCTTGTTCGGTTTGTAGCTACCCTTAGAGAGGTATAGGTAATGTTTGCCTCTAACCACTATTCCTCGTCCGGCTTCTGTCTCGTTTAATATACAATGGACTCCCATATCATCGGTGAGTATGCGGCGATGAAGCATTAAGTCTATTTGGCCGTCTCGGAGCGAAGCGCCGCCTTGCGCGCGATCGTTGAAGATTGAGAAGCGTGTATTTTTCTCCAGGTCTTCTATGTAGATTTTTGATGTTACTGGGTAGAAGTTACCTGGAAGATAGTTTAAAATTTACTGCCTTGAATTGAAGATAAAGCGGTGATGATAGCCTATACAAACTTACAAACTTTAACATGTATAATATTAGTAGGATTAGAACACAGACTCACAGACGTATTAGAGGCAGCTGACTGAACATGACAGGCTTAGAAGAATAACACATAGAAGTCAAGTACTCGTTAGCGCCGTGTAGCCATTTTTACTGAGACTTTTTGGGCCTAGTTCAGACTTTGACTCGCTATTGCTCGAAATCAAAGCTTTTATGGTAAATATTTATTCATTTTGCCTGATCATGGACTAAATACCCACACGCGTGCGACATTTTTATTGCGCTTCTGTGCGTTTTGGAGAAGATAATTACACGGCACTCACGCACACATTGATAAGAATGTGGCTTCACTTTTGAGTGAAACGACGCATGGAACTATCCGCAGAGAAGCGTTATTATTCTAAGAAAGCGAGAAAATATGACATTCAGCTAGAGCCGAACTAAGCCAGAAAAGAGCAAAATTAAATGCATCATACTATCATAAAATTTGACTAAGATAAAAAATCGTGCCGAATACGGTTACAAATAGAATTAACTGTCGAAATGTCGCCAGCGTCATATAAATATGGCGGCCTGCTTCATGACTGAACTCACTAGATATCAGCCATGTCCAGTAGTACCCAACTTATAAGGCGCGTCGTGAATCTTCGTTCGCGCAGAAAAGAAAGTATGGTCCGAAGATTAACGAAAGAATGCTTAAAACTTACAATCAACCTAAGATCACTGTTATAAGGTTCATAATACACTGCAGCTGTTAGTTCCATCTCACTCATGCCACGCGGCGATCGCTAAGATGGCGGGGCGGCTGCCGACCAATAGCGGTCAATAGCATTTCCCGCGCTTTGAAAATTCATCTTCTGCGCAGGTACATCGGTAAGCCATATCAGTTGGGTAATACGTACAGTCTGTTTCATCTCATTATACGTCTGTGGATAACAAGGATGTATGACGTACCGGGTATGTCGTCCGGGTATATCTGCTGGTACGCCGGCCTGTCGTTCCTGACCCGCTTGACAGTCTGCCGGCCGTTGGAGTCCGTGTAAAAAGCGCCTTTATTGTTCAAGTCTGTGCCATATCTCACGAACACGTCTTTACCTGTAAGTTAACGGCTGAAATTAATAATCAATCCAAATTTTGCTGTCTGGGATTGATATCACAATCCATTTTTAGGGTCTAACGTGCCAATAACCGATCCGTGGATTGGTTTATGAAGGCACGCAGGTTGGAGATCGATCGAACGATAGGCAGCAATCCAAGATCGATCTCAATCTTGGATAGGAGATACAATATTAATTTCGGGCGTAAGTCAATCAGCAGAGTTGTCTGTGACATAAAAACATCAGGGGGCCTACCATGACGTGTTATTGCGATCCAATTAAGGACCTAAACAGAATCGTTTTACCTACTACTTATTCGTACCGTGACGTCTTGTTGTGACATATTGACGCTTGATTTAGGTTGATTTTATATCTAAAGAATTGACGTGTACCTACCTAAATTATATCGAAATTAATGTATTACTGTTGTTTAAAGTGAAACGATTCTGTTTAGGTCGTCGTATTTAGTCCAAAAGCAGGGAAAATTCATAAATATTTCTCATAAAAGCTTTGATTTCGAGCGATAGCGAGTCAAAGTCCGAACTAGGCCCAAAAGCCTCAGTAAAAATGGCTACACGGCGCTAGCGAGTACTTTTCTTCTATGTGTTATTCTTCTAAGTTTTTTGTCTTCATCTGATATCTGTAATGCCCGGTCTGCTTCCTCTTATATGTCTGTGGGTAATACGCACCTATTTCGTCGTCTATCGGTATAGGGCCGACTACCCAGTCCACCTCTATGACGGGCAGCTCTGCGTACAGTCTGATGGTAAGCGCCGCCCAGTCCGAATACCTGGTTTGCACTTCGTGTACCAAATCGGTTTTGTACACTGCAAGCAAGAATAATCCTTATAGAATGGGCTGGACAACTGGAAAATATTCGATTTAGCGATAAGGCCGCACGTTGTACATAGATATATGTATATAGTTTTCCTTTGTTTTGTTAAATCTTGCGTAGGTAGTTTTTTTCCTTTGTCCGTTGTAGTGTTGGTACAATAAGGCATGTTCAATCGAATTTTAAATTATTTTTGAAAAATGATTGACACACTTCGCTACAACCCCTATAAATCGGATAAATTTAATACACGTTATTTAGATGTAGTTCCAACCATTCGTGCGACATTCTAAAACTGTCAAGATTGGTTTGCTTCTGCAGCACAGCAATAAATTAGTGCATACGCCGACAAAGACAAAACATCATCGTACTATCCTACTCACTCCTTTGTCTATTTGTATACACTTGTCTCTTTTCTTCCCTGGATCTTGAGTTAAATGTCATATCTGTTAGATGATTAATCTGAGGGTCAGCTAGTATACTTATAACTCTACAATAGTACCACTGTACTTTACCTTTGCTTTTAACATGGTCCTTTATCAGGACCGGCTGAGGGTCCATCAGTTTGAACACGTTGGCCCCAGGTTTGGTATCGTTGACTCTCCCAAACCGGACGGGATCGGCGGAGGCGTAGTAATAAAACCGGATATCCAGGGAGATATGGACCCCGTTTGACAGATTCACGGCTGTCACTTGATTGTGCTTATCAAGTTTTATGTTTATGTACTGGAAGCAATGTCTTTTTCGGTTAAGCTCGCCTTTGTAACTTACTCATCTCACCTGTGCGCTGAGTAGGTATGAGTTTTTACTAGCTCGACATAGTAGTAGGGGAGCCCACGATGCTAAATGGGGATTTACTCGAGCGTCGTAGAGACCTATTAGGATGCAAAGCTTAGATGATAAGAAGAAAAAAATGTTATATGATATGTACCTTTACATCGGTGGGGGAAGCGGCTATAGATTTTTAAATATGTAAAAAAAAACTGTTGCATGGGCATCCTCGAGCGCGTCAGATATTGATAGCATCAATGCCCTACGTATTTTTAATAATGTACGTATGTTAATCTGATCGTTTGCATGATGCGGGTGGTTGTATTTAAGGATTGAAAATGAAAAAAAAAAAATTTTTATCGAGCGCGTCAGATTTTCTTAGGGAGTGTTAAGTGCACCAAAAAAAAGCTCTTATTCACTAATCTGACGATTTCGATGGGACGCAAACTCGCGGCCATTTTCATAATGTGCAAAAAAAATTCGCCATTTTGAAATACTCAAGCGCGTCAGATTAAGATATATATGGTTCATCTTTATGTTCTAAACATACTGTCTCATAATCTGACGATTATCTAGAGGGATTCGCCTGATCTGACAAAAAAAAATTAGAAAAACGGTTCACCAAAGGCCATCCCTGCAACTTCCCGCTAATTCCATTCCTAGGCGCTTAAAATTGTACTTATGACATTTTTGAGCCCAAAATATAATTTATGTGATATTTTGAGCGCTCCCAGCTCGAAAGTCTGATAGAAGTTTCATAGAACACTATTTTTGGAATTTTCAAACCGCAATAACTTTTGAATGGATCAACCAATTTTCACGCGGTTGGCGGCATTCGACGCAGTTTTATCATCCTCATAAGTAATTTTGCAATTTTAATTGATCGAACCACAAATTTCGGAGTAATCCCGAAAAAACACTTTTTCGGGTTTCTTTCGTTCACGATATCTCTCGAACGAATCAACCGCTTTTGACCAGCTTGGTGGCGATCGACGTGGTTTTTTAAGCTCAAAGACGGATTAGTTTTTGAAGTTGATCGATAAAGCCGGTTAAAAGTTATACCAAAAAAAAACACTTTAAAAATAAAAACTGTTTTTTTTTGAGATTTTTCAAAATTTCTCAAAATCCGTCCGAATCGGTTCAAATTCACAGGAAATCAGAAACGCGGAGAAGGAAATGTAGGCATCACGCAGCTGCACGCATTTAACTTTATCGACGAATTTTTGTTATTTCGGCTTGCGGAAATCGTCAGATTATATATTTTTCATTATTCTTGAATTGTTTCCTTCAAAATAAAAAAAAATTTAGCTACGCTCGAGAATGTCGAGATGACGTTTTTTTTTTTACAACTTTGTTGCCCTCCCATTTTTTTACGTCTCTCTCAAATTGTCAGATTAGTGGAATATACACTTTTTAGGATGTAATTAACTCATCCTACCTTAATCTGACGCGCTCGAGAATTTCTGATGGTCAATTTTTTTTTACTAATCTGATCCTGTATCCTTCACGGGCGGCCTTATATATGGGCCTCATGTTTTGTGGAGGTACTTAACCGGGTACAAGGTATCCCCCTGTATATTAATCTGCCGCGCTTTAGTAAATCCCGAAATCCCCGCTTGGGCTCCCCTACCATAGTACGCGTCAACTAGCTCTTTGTATGAAGATTTTTCGTTCATAAACGCTGTACACGATCTACATACAAAAGCGCTAGTTGACGCGTACTATGTCGAGCTAGTAAAAACTCATACTAGGGGTAGGTACAGGTGAGATGTTGGTCAAATATTAACCTACAAAGCTTTGAAGAATAACACATAGAAGTGAAGTACTCGCTAGCGCCGTGTAGCCATTTTTACTGAGACTTTTTGGGCCTAGTTCGGACTTTGACTCGTTACTGCTCGAAATCAAAGCTTTTATGTGGTAATTATTTATTAAATTTCCCTGCTTTTGGGCTAAATGCATGCATGCACGCATGCGACATTTTCATTGCGCTTGTGTGCGTTTCGGAGAAGATAATCACATTCCACTCACGCACACATTCATAAAAAATTGGCTTCACTTTTGAGTGAAACTACGCATGGAACTATCCTTCTCTGCGTTATTATTCTAAGCTATAAAGTATGTAAAAAAATGTGAGAATAGTGAAGAATAGGGAGTGAGAGTAAGGTACAATACTCTACCTTATTACTAATAAACTTGTCACGCGATACTCTGTAAAAGTATGTCGTATCATTGAACATAACATTGTCTGAAAGAACTGTAACTTCGGGCATTTCAGTGATTTTTTTTTCGGTTTCGGCATAATATTTTCTAGTTTCAGGAGCCTTCGTCTCTGTAAGAAAATTATTGGTAGGTACTGTTACATTAAATATTATATTTCTCAAAGACCGCTTAGCCAAGGGCATAGAAGAAGAGGTTTATTAAAGAACGGTTTTATAACGGATTTTGATAAACTTTGCTGTGGTGGATTCTTCGCCTTTTCGAATATCAGAATGACAATAATAATTAAGACATGAGAAGAATCATCCGTAACTCGAAAAAAATATAAAAAATATTTTCTCATTTTCATAATTTTCTTTTTTCATACTATTTTTTATGGAACTACTTATTAATAGGACGTCTGTAGGGTCGGCTAGTATTGGTATATAGGTATAAATATGCATGTGAAATTATATTATGTCTGTAAGCGGTACCCACGTACAGGATGCGGGTTCGATTCCCGTCTGGAACAAATATTTGTGCGATCCGCAAATATTTGTTTCTGGTCTGGGTGTGATGTGTATGTGAAATTATATGTATGTAAGCAGTACCCACGATACAGGAGCAATCCTAGTGTAGGAATACGTTTAAAAAATATAATTTAAAAGTAAGTACCATTGTCTATGTCCGGTTTCTGAAAACTCTTGATTTTCGGCAGAGTTGGCAAATAAGTCTCCCCAAAGGCCATATCTTCTGGAAACTCCGCGATCTCCGTCGTGGTACTCCCGTCGCCTGCGTCGTAATAGGCGTCGTACTGATTGCCTGTGGTTGAGTTGTTACAGTTACGGATTTTTTTCTATGTATCCGTAACTGTCGGACATTTACGGACATTTACGGATATTTTTTGCAAGCAGATTTACAATAGAGTTTTGGATCTTGTAAGTTTTGCATTTCACTGCGTTCTCCTCATATTATAGCAAAATAATGTGGCAAGAAGCGAAATATAAACATAAACCTTATGGCAATGATCTAAAACTCTATTTTGAACGCGATCAAAATCAGCTCTTCTCTCCGAGCCGGTTGACGTGGAAGGACCGAGAAGACAGAATATTTGAAATAGACACCGAAGTAAGAAAGAAAGCTAGAAAGAGTGAGATAGAATTTCAACCCAGCAATATGAACACTACAGACTTACCACAAAAGATTAGACCAGAGTTAAACACAGGTTAATTAGTATTTAAACGGGTCTAATTCGCGCACAAACTAATATCAGTCTTCTCGTGACCACGGCCGATGTAACTCGGTCGAAACGTCGAGGTATGTCAAAATTATATATTTTGATATTAGTTTGTGCGCGAATTAGACCCGTTTAAATACTAATTAACATGTATTCAGTTCGCGAAAGTTTAAGAACTTCTAAACACAGGTTTCTAACATTTCGTTCGACAAAATCGACGTCTATCACTCGCATTTTCTTACTCAATCCTGGCATACCTACCTAATTATTCTATTTGTAAATTTGTTATTGAGCTAGAAAAAGCAAGGGTTAGACGTCGATTTGTGAAGAAAATATTTGGACTCATCTGGGATATAATAAATAAACTTCCGTCTATCACCTTCACTTCACCAAAAGTGGGCGGCAGTGTTGCCACCACAAGATTAAACAAATTAAAGTTATATCCGATAGTTCCGGATACCGACGTGGATGTCCGTAACACCTACCTAGGTCTAGGAGGCCGTCCTCGTCAATTTTCAGCTGGTTCGTCGGACGCGCCAGATACTTCTTCTTCTTGTGTTTGTATAACTTCTTTATAATAGATCTCCTTTTCTGAAATAGAAACAAAAAGGTATATTTAAGTAGGTATATTCTGTTCTTGTACTATTTTATTTCATTCAATAAAAATTCCCTTTTTTTCATAAATAAAAAGAACACAAAATGAGTAGTAAATAGGTAGGTACCTACCTAAGTTTGTTTTTCTGTGTTTTATACATTTTAGTGTTACTAACAGCTGAAATTAATATTGTATCTCCTATCCAAGATTGAAATCGATCTTGGATTGCTGCCTATCGTTCGATCGATTTACGATCTGCGTGCCTTCATAAACCAATCCACGGATCGGTTATGGGCAGGCTTGACCCTAAAAATGGATTGTGATATCAATCCCAGATAGCAAAGTTTGGATTGGATTGATTATTAATTTAGGCCGTAAATCAAATCAAATCAATCTTTATTTGCATTATATGGGTATCATGAAAGAGTTATGAGTTAAGTAAAGTAATAAGAAAGTTATAACTAAAGAGTTATCTATCTATTTATATCCTTATCTATTCTGTTCCAATATAAAAATTATGTTCTATTTTGTTCCAATATGTTATATTCGATTCCATTCCATAACCTATATACTCGTACCTTCTGGTCCTGGTTGTTCATCTCGATGTAGTAAGACCGGAATCCCAGGGGCGGTATTTTCACAGCCATGAAAACAATTTCGTGATCGGCGACTGTTCTCCGGTTCGGTATCCGTAACACGCAGTCCGGTATTTTCATTATTACGGATTTTACTGTGTGCACTGTAACCATAAATTGCGTTGAATGCACGCGTGTCATGGACCTAGTATCAGAGATGGACCTGACAAAAGCGTATACCCGAAAGGGACACACTTGGCTACAACCCCTATAAATCGGATAAATTTAAAACACGATATTTAGGCGTGGCTCCAATCATTCGTGCGACATTCTAAAATGTCAAGATTGGTTTGCTTCTGCAGCACAGCAATAAATTAGTGCAAACGCCGACAAAGACAAAACATCATCGTACTATCCTACTCACTCCTTTGTCTATTTGTATACACTTGTCTCTTTTCTTCCCCGGATCTTGAGTTAAATGTCATATCTGTAAGATTATTAATCTGAGACGCCTGTCGAGTTTCGATGACAATACAATGTCACGGTGGCAGCGAGCTGATCTGCTAGAGACGGAAGGTAGACAGAGCTCAGCGACTGACAGCAGAGTGATGGGGTTTGTGCTCGATTTGATCAGTGTGCCTAGTGTGAGTTTTGACAATTTCTTTACGCGCTCGGTCCGGTTAGCGTAAACTTGAAATTGTGTGGAATAAGAGCAGCGCCATCTAGTGACTGACTGACTGACGCTAGATGGCGCTGCTCTTATTCCATCCAGGTTGTTAGCTACCTCCATACGAAAGTTCATCAACATTGCTCCAGCCGTTAGAGCGTGAAAATGTAACAAACATACACACATATAGGATACTAGCTGCGCCCCGCGGTTTCACCCACTTTGGATAATATACTATATATCTTTATTAATTGTAGACTATGTGTTATTCTGATGTATAAGCTATATTATTGTAAAGTTTAATCAAAATCTGTTCAGTATTTTTTACGTAAAAGAGTAACAAAAATCCATTCATACTTACAAAACTTTCGCATTTATAATATTAAAAAAATAGAATAGTTACATAAAGGGTCGAAGACGGTGTATCTCGACTTTAGAACCGGTAGCCGCACCGGGATGGACACGGGCCAAGCCAGGGGATTGTATATGACTATCTGTAAATAAAATATTACATATACATTAAAGGCTACATCAGAATCATACAATATTTAGGGGTAATTCAAAGTCAATGCCTGTTTTTTAGATTTCCTAAAGGGTAAAACGGGATCCTATTACTAAAGCTCCGCTGTCCATCCGTCTGTCTGTATGTGTGTCCGTCTGTCACCAGGCTGTATCTCTAGAACCGTGATAGTTAGACAGTTGAAATTTGTACAGATGATGTATTTCTGTTGCCGCTATAACGACAAATAAGTACTAAAAAACTAAATAAAATAAACATTTATAAGAGATTCTCATATACAACAAATGTGATTATATTGCTGTTTTTATAGATAATAGTACGGAACCCTTCGTACGCGTGTCCGACTCACACTTGGCCAGTTTTTCATATTTTTGCCAACCAATCAGTCAACATGCTCAGAGCTTAGTTGCGGGCAGTTCCGAACCTGCGCCCAGCGGCGTGCGATTCGAGACGGAACCGACTGCGCTATCAACTCGGCAGTTAGGTATAAATAAATAATACTTACGAAAGATCTAAGCGAGTTAGTGTTACGACAGCTCGACATGTTGAAAGAACATCTGTAGTATATGGTACCGGTTGGACTCTTTCTGAGTTTGCTGCGAAAAAATGGTGATAAATGAAAAAAAAAATGAAAAAAATCGATACGATTAGATCTATTATCGTTCAGTGAAAAGGTAACAAACAAACTGTTACTTGTGGATTGGGATAAGATTATTAATTTAACGTAAAGAAACCGACTCCAAAACGTTTCGTTTACTGAGATGAAAAACTTTTACCCAGTTATTTAGATTTAAAAGAAATATACTCGTATTTCCAAGTCGGTTTATAAATGAAGTAGAATTTTCACACAAACAAGGTGTAAACTTTCAGTAAGAGTTTTGATCTAAACAAAAACAAACAGGGCAAGCTAGAAGAAGAAGAAGAAGAAGACTCCCACACACTTACTTGAAAGCCTGTTTCAGTACCAAGGTGGATTTCTGCACTGCGTGGTACATTTTCTGCGTATAGTACTTTTTGACGTGAGGTCTCATCGAACCCGTTATAACGTTATGGTCCTGAATTATTGCTGAAAAAAAACCATTAATCATCATTACTCTCCATCAAACCACATTTCATTGAATTCTACAATTAAGTACATATACAAGGTGTAACAGCAAGGTGTAGTAATACTGAAACTACGCATACACATACATATTTCGAAGTAGTCTGGAGGTACTATAAATCTGTAAGTAGTTACGGTAATGAATTAATACACGTCAAAGTTTACAGCAAAACTAACCATCGTTCAACCCTAGTTATCAGCTGGGCAATGTCAGTGAACTTGAGGCATAGGCTAACATGTACAGTTTTACCCAACTTCTATGGTGCGTCGTGAATCTTCGTTCGCGCAGAAAAGAAAGTATGGTCCGAAGATTAACGAAAGAATGCTTAACACTTACAATCAACCTAAGATCACTATTATAAGGTTCATAATACACTGCAGCTGTTGCACATCGCAGTTCTACCTGCGCAGAAGATGAATTTTCAAAGCGCGGGAAATGCTATTGACCGCTATTGGTCGGCAGCCGCCCCGCCATCTTAGCGATCGCCGCGTGGCATGAGTGAGATGGAACTAACAGCTGCAGTGTATTATGAACCTTATAATAGTGATCTTAGGTTGATTGTAAGTGTTAAGCATTCTTTCGTTAATCTTCGGACCATACTTTATATTCTGCGCGAACGAAGATTCACGACGCACCATATAAGTTGGGTAAGACTGTACACGTCTAGCCGGCGGCATTACTCAAACAAAACTAGGTGTAGAAGTAAAGTTGTGGTAAAAGTTCCACCAAAAATTACTAGATGGCGCCAGGGCCGTTTCTAAGAAATCCTGCATCGCGCAAGCGTTGTGTGACCGGCGTAACGTGACGTCATCCGTATCATGTTAGGGTTGTAATATTTAGTTATTTTGTCAATTTGAGTGAAAAAATCGATTATCGATTTCAGGTTTTAGTACCCTGGCAAATGATTCATCACCAGGTACACATACCCACATTTCAATATTACTACACCTTGCCGATACACCTTGTATTTAGGTCCTCAATTGGATCGCAATAAGATGCCATGGCGAGCCTCGTCTTAAGAGACGATGTGATCGATGGTGGTAAACATGCCCAGCCTACAATAGAACTGCCTCTCAAGAACCGATGCAGAAACATTCCGATAGGAGTAAATTGATGAAAACTTTTCTACTTGATTTGATACTAGAAGCACCTCGCGGTTTCACCCGCGTTAACTACTATCCCGTGGGAACCATTAATTTTTACGGGATAAAAGATAGCCTATGTCACCCGGGGATAGCATAGCTTCCCAACAGTGAAAGAATTTTTCAAATCGGTTCAGTAGTTTCGGAGCCTATTCATTACAACCAAACAAACAAAGTTTTCCTCTTTATAATAATATTAGTTTAGATAAGTACGGGTGAGTGGCCGCGGCTTAAGATTCGAAGCATTTGGAACGTACCCATGGCCCAGTTCAACAGCTCGAAGGTTTTGTCGTTATTGTAAAGCTGGGCCAACACTTGCAGTTGTTTCGTCATCTGTAACGACAACAACGCGTACTCAAGCTAACATAAAATCATAGAATATCTATTTTATAATACCCTAGAAGAATGGGCACTCTCTCTCTCGTTCTTACCACAAAAGATTAGACTATAGTTAAACAGATGTTTCTAAAATATCATTCTACAATCGACGTCTATCACTCGCGTTGTCTAACTGCCGAAATTAATAATCAATCCAATCCAAGTTTTACTATCTGGGATTGATATCACAATCCATTTTTAGGGTCAAACGTGCCAATAACCGATCCGTGGATTGGTTTATAAAGGCATGCATATTGGAAATCGATCGAACGATAGGCAGCAATCCAAGATCGATTTCAATCTTGGATAGGAGATACAATATTAATTTCGGGCGTTACTCAGTCCTGGCGAAGTTTGGCCCGGTTATTGGTAGCAGCCGTCAGACACCTGACAGACTCTGACACGCTGGCAGCTCCCCGTTACCTGTAGGTACACGTGGCCTTCCCTGGCCATATATTTGACGGTGGATCGAGAAGTGAACCCGCCGGATAGGTGGGTGTCCTTGTCATAGGATACTGGCATGAAGTCATCCTGCTTTATTGGAAGCACCGGGCTGAAAATGATACATTAAAAAATCTATATTAATAAAAGAAAGTCGCGTTAGTTACACTTTTTATAACTCAAGAACGCCTGAACCGATTTGGCTGCTGAAGGTAGGAAGGTAGCTGAGAACCAGGAGAAGGATATAGGATACTATTTATCCCGTTACCACGGGAAAGATTTTGAAACTGGGAAAAATATATCTGATAAAATCGGGTTGACAGCTGTCACTCAGTTTAACAGCTGGGGCAGGGAGAGAGGGAGAGGGAGAGGAAGAGAGATAGAGTGCGAGGGAAAGAGATAGATATAGAAGGAGAGGAAGCTTTTCCCATAGAGACAATGACAGGACAACGTCTGTCGTGTCAGCTAGTAATAATATATTTAAAGAACCCTACTTCTATGTATATGTACACTCTAAAATATAACTCTCCTCCTACGCAAAACCACAGATATATAACAGGAATCAGACCGGACATTACAAATATTGGATTCAATCGTGAAGCCGGGCGCCATGTTGATGTGACGCTGGCGACATTTTGACAGCTCATTCTACTTGTAAAAATATTAGCTCGGATTCAGCACGAATTTTAATCTTAGCGCAGAATATTATCTAAATGAATACACAGGGCTGTCAATACAACGGCCCGCGGCTTGTTTTCACGGGCCCGCGATGCATGTTTGAATCAGAAAATAGTTTTGAATTTTTTTAAGAGCCTTGGCGACTTTTTTCCCAAACTAACAAATTTTGACTTGTAAAAGGGATCGATGATGGGCGGCACTTATTTATGTAAAAGTACATATTCAACAATGAACTTTATAAAATCCAAGTATAGCTCTTCATTGTCTGTTAAGTGACTTCTTCATGCAATGCGTCGGCAACAACGAATGTTGATGTTGATATGATTGTTAATAAAGATACACGAAGAACCAAGAAACGTATAAAGAAATGATTTTCCTGTATTTGTTTCTTACAATTAAAAAAAAATCTGCGGCCCTCCAGCTCTTTTAGTAAATTTAATTAGCCCGCGTAGGTATGTAGTTTGGACAGCCCTGCCTTAGAAGAAGGTACACTTTCCATTAAAGCGAGATGTAGTAGGTAGTATTTTATATTTTCCTATTTTTTGGTTGATCGTTCATCTAATGGGGGTCAGTCATCTTTTGGTGCCACTACCCTACCGTGAGCTCGTACGGCGCCGCGAGCGCGCCGGGGGCTCGGGAGTAGCGACGCGGTACAACGCGGCGCGGGCAGTGTCGCGCGGCTCTTGTGCCACTCAGCCGTTTGTATGGAGTGTCCACCCCGTGATCTTACCTGGCTTCGTGCACCGCCCTGAGGTAGCAAGCAGGCGCCGAGTAACTTAAATGCACTTTCGCATCGGTTCTGTCGCTTTTCGCGTTCACATATCTGCAAAAAATTGATTCATATTAATAATATATATTAATTTATAGTTCTATTTCCACATGTACATTGTTATGTCTTAAGATAATGCAGTTTATAATCTTACAACATGAAACTCTGGTGGGCACTACATAATTTTTGTATGACTCAAGGTTTGTTTGTAACTAAATCTATACCTACTACCAAATATTAAAAAGAGGAAATATATTTTAATTGTTTCCTTGTTTGCATTGAATAGGCTCCGAAGCTACTGAACCGATTTGAAAAAATCTTTGACTGTTGGGAAGCTACACTATCCCCGGGTGACATAGGCTACTTTTTATCCCGTACAAATTAACGGTTCTCGCGGGATAGTAGTTAACGCGGGTGAAACCGCGAGGCGCTTCTAGTTAGATGATAAAGTTGAACGACCAAGTTACGATACACAAAATCGCATTAAACATCAAACAATATATTATTCAGTTCATCACGCGTCAGTCACGTTTTGTACACCTTGATCAAGTTGGACGACCAAGTTGTACAACCAAACCAAGTTGGACGAACTAGTCGGGTGAACAACAGTGAATAGAAAAATCTATATTGACACCAAAATGCAGGTATACTCGTATAACACAGAAAGGATAATGAGCGATCTTATCGCTTTAACTTTTACGTTATCAACTAGGTACTCACGCGATAAGTCTGTCGATGTTGTCGAACCACACGGACGCGTCGTGGTAACCGAACCGCTTCCCCATCACCACCATGACGTGGTTCGTAGCATAGTGGGGAGACTGGCGGTTCTTCATCATGCTTAGGAACAGATCCACCTGGTGGCAGCGTAAACACTTTTTGGAAGAGGCAAGAGATGATGTAGGGAGATCGCGGCTTACCATGAACAATCGAAAATATAGTTCTTTCTGCTTATTACCGGTTCTTATCGAAACTTGCCGGTTCTTATCGAAACTTGCCGGTTCTTATCGCAACTTGCCGGTTCTTATCGGAACTTGCCGGTTCTTATCGGAACTTGCCGGTTCTTGTCGGAGCTCACCCGTTCGTCGATGTTCCGGAACTGGAAGTCCGACTCCACCAGCAACGGGTCGGCGCAGTAGGTGCCGAAGCAGAACCCGGGCGGCGACCAGTACCCGTCGAACAGTTTGTGAGTGAAGAGGTCCGTTTCTGGTCCTAACAACGGAAATGATTAGTCAAAGTCAAAGTCAAAGTCAAAGCATTTATTGTAAATAGGCAATTAAATCGCACTTTTCTTTTACAAGTCAAACAGCTAATTCTCGTTAACAAAGAGAATCATAAAAACATAAAGTAGGTATGATACATTAAATTAAACAGTAATTGATTACGGTTTGAGTTTGAAAAAAGGATGTTTCCTTTTCAATGTCATCTTTTATGTCAGTAGATGCCGAGCGGTAAGGTGGAAGATTTTGTAATTATTAGTATACCTGTGTATTCATAATTTGAAACTGATGTCAACGTAACCGCGTTTCTGTCTTCCCAATCGTCATCATTGTATGATCAATTTTAAGAAAACATTTTTGTTTTCACTCTTTGCTTTATATTTTAATGGGTTTCCTGAGCTTACAAAACTTTTAAATTGAGTAAAATCTCGCCTTAACACTTCTAGCAACCAATGCCGGATACAATAGCTGTTTAATTGTTACATGGTCCGTATGGGTATTACCCCCAGTTTCTGGAACGTTTGTTGGCTTTGACAGTAGATTAAAACTATCGTTGTCTCTATCTGACACCAATCAAATGACAAGGATTGCAATAAAATTAATATTTTGTCAAAGTTGGCCGACGTTTCAGAAACCGGATGAACCCTGACCCAGGTCGTCGCTGCCTCTCCACAGCACTTCCAGCTGCTTCCCCCGCATCCTCTGCAGCTCGTCCTCGAAGCTGATGGGGTTCACGAACAGTCCGTCGTACGCCAGCAGCGCAGCGAGAGACGTGAACTCGCGCGAGTGGCCGAACGTGTCGGCCTGCCACGCGACCAGCGGCCGGCCGCACGACGCGAACGTGGTGTTCAGCTTTCTGTAATAGACGTTTGGTTTAATCAAATAGACATTTTAGTTTCTGAAATAGACAGTTGGATTAATGAAATAGACGTTAGTTTTTCTGGAATAGACGTTTAACTTTCAGAAATACACATTGAAGTTTCTGAAATAGACGTTTACATTTATGAAGTAGACGCAAGTTTTTCTCTAACAGGCGTTATATTTCTGAAATAAACGTTTGAACTTAGACGTTGCAATTTTGTTTTTATAGAAGAGTTCCCAACATGTTAAGTGTAACTCGATGGGAAAAAACTCCCAACGCATCACACTGTGACCGAATCAGGCGTGACTCGTTGGGAACCCACTTAGAAAACCAAGGTTCATGGTCCTAACGGAAGACCAGCGCTGGTTGCCCACAGCCAGAGTCATGTTGAGTTAGAACCTTTTTGTAGCATTATGTTATGTTTAGTAATTCATGTTTTATTGTTGTTTGTGTCTTATTGGTGCAAAATAAAGTGTTTCTTTTCTTTTCTTCTGTATTTTTTCGTTCAAAAACCAATGCGTTCTTCGCTGTCCCCCACCTGAACGCGTATGTGAACTGGTCAATGATGCCGTGGTAGCTGGTGCAGGTCTCGTCCACCGTCCCCCAGCCGCCGCCGACGATGTGCAGCCGACCCTGGCGGAGCAGCTGGTACACCATGCGGTGGACTGCCGACAAAGCAACGGCGTACCTTCTACATAAAACGCTTCAGATAAGATATAGAAGTGAGTTTTGGCGGGAATCCGATAGTGAGACGTTGTTGGTTTTGTATTATTAGCTCAAACTTGTGTTTCTTCGAGTGTTCATGTGTAATATTGGTGGAATATTAACCATTAAGTGTTCGTTAACGTGCACGAGTGTGGGCAAATGATATTTAAACTCAAAAAGCGTGTCATTTCGCATTTTTCCAAAACTCCCAGGAAGTTTCAGTAAAGCATCCACTACTTTACTGAATCGTGACTGACGATGTAAATAATAATTGACTTGTCTACTTGACCACGATTGCTATAACATTGCTGTGACTTTCTTAATGTGAAATTAAGAAATACTAAAAATAAAATACTTGACACTGGCTATATGCACAAACCGTGCGAAGCCATAACTAAAAAAAAATTAAAAAAAATTTAGAAGTGACTAGCTGACCCGACAGACGTTGTCCTGTCATTGTCTCTATGGGAAAAAGCTTCCTCTTCCTCTATAGCTATCTCTTTCCCTCGCACTCTATCTCTCTTCCTCTCCCTCTGTCCCTCTCCCTGCACCGGCGCCATCTAGGTACTTAAAATGTTGGTTTGTCCTGAATTTTTCCTGAATTTTCTTTGCTCTAAACCTCACGGAGCCCGAGACCTTTCCAACGAATGCAAAACCGTGGAAATCGGTTCGTGCGTTCTGGAGTTATAGCGTCAGGAATGAAAACCCGACTTATTTTTATATAGTAGATAATATGTCTATAAGTTTTGTAACTCCATCGTTCGACGATTGAGAACAATAACAGTCGATGGTTTAGGAATCTATTGTATTGTGGTCACGACAGTAGTTATTTTTTTGTCATTTGAAATTAGACACGCGATGGGAGTAATCTAGTTATTTTCTCCATAATCTTTAGACACGAGATAAGACTATACCGGTGAAGACCCTTTCAGTAACCTATGTAGGTATCTATGTACGTGCATAGATTTTCTTACCTGTGGCGTCTCTGTTCTCCCACCAATGGAACAAAAACGCCGTATCCGATAAAGTAAACCTGAAACCATTTCAAAAATTTCAATGAAACATTTATACCGTCTCACCACCAAAGTTTAAACCAGAGTTAAATAGGTGTTTCTAAAATTTCGTTCCATCAAGTATAAATTCTTTGGCTAGAAAAATTATAGGTAGGTACTTAGAGAGCACAAGTAAGTCATCGTCCTGGTCCAGGCCCTTGGAACTGACACTAGAGGCTAGTCTAGCACATCATCATCATCATCATCAGCCTGCAGACGTCCACTGCTGAACATAGGCCTCCCCTTAGACCGCCACACCGAACGACAATTTGCCACTTGCGTCCACCGGTCGCCTGCGACTCTTTTGATGTCGTCGGCCCATCTAGTGGGAGTAAATATACAATAACAGTAAACACGAGCTTATAATCCTTACTTCCTCTCCGGTTTGGCCCAAAGTTCTGTGATGATATAATCCAATGTCCTTTTCATATTAACTGTGCTTTGCTCGTAAATCTCGTCATCTGTAAAAAATGAAATTTTACTCTAACGTTTGGTTACTCAAGCGCATATTAAATCACACAAATTGTCATTTTTTAAATATTTTTAGTTACGCGACGATATAATAATTGTCAACTGAAGAGAAAATGCCACAATTGGACGTAACATCATCATCATCATCAGCCTGCAGACGTCCACTGCTGAACACAGGCCTCCCCCTTAGACCGCCAACCGAACGACAATTCACCACTTGCATCCACCGGTCGCCTGCGACTCTTTTGATGTCGTCGACGCATCTGGGGCCTACCTACACTGCGTCTTCCACCGCAGTCGCCACTCTAGAACCTTTCTTCCCCATCGGTTGCCAGTTCTACGTATTGGACGTATGGAAAATGGGAATTCTGGCCGTAAACCGATTCCGCCTTTTTACTTCAACATGATATTCAACATGATTAGGATATAGGCATATAACTTTAAGCCCTTACATCCAGTGTAGTGTTCGTAGAAGGTACGACTTGAGCCAACCTCAGAGTGCGTGTGCGGCACTATGTGAACGTTCAACATGCCTTTCTTCAAAGCGGAGCACCCCTGGAATGAAACTGGTATAAACATGAACTGAACCGGGGCTACCTAATTTTGATGTAAGTAGGTACCTAGGCAAATGCCGAGCCACGGAAAAATCAAAATGATTATAGCAAAGACCAGTGTGTAATTCCTTACTCTTCATGAATGAATTTATTTCATTAAAATTTATATGAAGCGGTAAAGTTTGTCCGTCTCAACACAAAAGTTTAGAACAGAGTTAAACGGAGGTTCTAAAATTTCGTTCCACAAAATGGAAGTCTATTACTCGCGATGTCTTACTCAATACCCTATTCCTAAAAAATATTTTATTTGTGAGTTTGTTATTGAGTTAGAACAAGCGAGGGTTAGACATCGATTTGTGGAGATATATTTTAGACGCATCTCTTCAACTCTAGTTTAAATATTTTGTGGTAACACCGTGTTTGTCGTGAGGACACCGGAGGGTTAGGTATGTCGAAGGCATACTATCCCCGAGCTGCACCAGGCCCCCGTGGTGGATTCTGGCCTGATCATCCAAGTGAGACGGGAGATACTTGCTCAGCAGTGGGCAGATATATGATGGAATCGACGTCTCAACACTCGCGTTATCAAAGTCAAAGTCAAATCATTTATTGTAAATAGGCAATAAAATCGCACTTTTACAAGTCAAACACTTCAATCTAATAAACAAATTAAACTATAACTCAATCTCCATATCTAACTCAATAACAAATTCACAAGTGAAATACACACAGAAACGACAAAATTGAGTTAGACAACGCGAGTGTTAGACGTCCATTTTGTGGAACGCGAAATTTTGGCTTATTCCAGAAATCCCCTGGCAATATCCCCTGCGCAGGGGATATTTGGACTTTTTGTCCATTTTTCCCCTGCGCGTATACAGTTTTCGCATACAGGGGGAAATTGGACAAACAGTCCAGAAATCCCCTGAATAATTTGTTATGGATGGCACTAGAAATAAAGGCCTCCTGGTGTCTTATGCAACCCTGGTACTTCTGATATAGGTAAACATGTTACATAGAAACCACAGTAATCATGTTGGATAGTCATACTGGATGGCACAAGAAACGAAGCCTCCTTGTATCCTATGCAACCCTGGAACTTCTGATATGAAAATAGACACCTGTTCAAATACTGTTTAAACTTTGTAGTGAGACGGAAACAATCGAAACTAATAGAAGAAAAACATACCTCATAACCGCATCCTTCCCCGTACTCCTTTAATGGCGTCTGCAGATCTTGTATCACAGGGTCAACACAGACCACTACAAACGCTTGTCTTAGTATTATATACATATTTACCAGTAGCATATATATATTCGTTACGATCATTTTGCTTGTAGCTACGCTGTGCTAATTGTCAAATATTAGATTCCCTTACCACAAAAGTTTAGACCAGAGTTAGACAGTTATTTCTAAAATTTCGTTCCACATAATCGACGTACCTATATCACTCGCGTTGTCTTACTCAAACCTGGCATTCCTAATTATTTTACTTGGGAATTTGTTATTGAGTTAACAAAAGCGAGGGTTAGACGTCGATTTGTGTAGAAAACATTTAGACGCATCTGTTCAACTCAGGTTTAAATCTTAATGTGGTAAGCGTGTCTAGATTAATATTTTTTAGGGTTCCGTATTTATTATTTATAGACTAGCTTTTGACGACCACCTCAATCGTAAGTGACGATGTTGTCCAAAGTGATAATTAAACTTTCTGTAGCAATATCCTAATGTAGGTATAAACGCGAAAGTTTGTAAGTATGGATGTTTGTTACTTTTTCACGTAAAAACTACTGAACGGATTTTAATGAAACTTTACAATAATATAGCTTATACATCAGAATAACACATAGGCTCAATTCATAAAGATATAATATAAGTATACTATCCAAACGCGGGTGAAACCGCGGGGCGCAGCTAGTTATATTATATTTCTTGTCGATATAATAACTTGCGAAAAACCAACCGCAAAACACGAATTAAAGAAAACTACTGAACGAATTCTCATCTCAATTGAGATATTTACTTCTGTTGTTTATAAATAAACAACCCATTTATTGTTATGAAATCAGTTCTGTTTATAATTCCATTGAGTATAAAATAAAAACAATATTCTACGAGTGATGCGTTACACGTTCGTTTGTTACGCAAAACAGCTGAACGGTTTTTGATCAAATTTTACAATTTTGGTATTTGAAGTTGTAACAGTAAGGACTCTATAATACAAAATTATGTCTCTAAAAGGGTAAAATAGGATGTTAAAGTGTATATGGAAAAACGGGAAAACGTAGATTAAACCGTGGGATGCAACTAGTTAGAAACAAAACAAAACAATAAACGAAATAGTAACATTTAATTCTTATAAGCTATTTTACATCATTTCATAGATTCCTAACACCGTACAAAAAATAGACAGATTTCGAGCGAGCTTGTGCGCGCATAATTATTATATACTAATTAATATTTATACTAAAAATATTCATTTTTGTGAGAATGTTTGTGATTGCATAATATTATTAATGCTGAGGCTACATTTTAGAAGGACAACTTGCGCTCTTCATGCTATTTATTATATCTAATTATTGGAAATTGATGGTAATTTTTTAACATACAATTGTTGTTTTTACAACTGACAAATCCGTGATTGCGTTCCATTCTACGCAGTAGAATATAGATAAAAAAATACGTTTTATTGACCACAGCCTTCAGGAATAGTCTTGACCGGACAAGCTGCATTGAACACTGAAGCAGGAATTAATTTTAGATTAATTTTAGACATAATTTTTTCTAACTGCAATGAAAATGGTTCATATCACAATGAACGATGAATAATTTTATTAATAAGTCTTTATAAAACTTCATAATTTAAAATGATTGTCTTAAAAAAAGTACCTACCTACTTATAAACAATGAAAACGAGTCCCATAAAAGTAAAAATTTATATTAAAATAGCGTTCTAAACCGTAAATTATATAATTCTAATGTTTAAACGCATACGGTTTTACCACAAAAAAATTAAACCAGAGTTGAACAGATGAGTCTAAATATTTTCTCCACAAATCGACGTCTAATCCTCTCTTTTTCCAACTCAATAACAAATTCACAAGTAAAATAATAATTAATGTCGAAATTTAGTTAAGAAAACGCGAGTGATACCTACACGTCAATTTTGTGGAACAAAATTATAGAAACTTCTGTTTAACTCTGGTCTAATCTTTTGCAGTAAGACGTATACAACCTTGCATTTGATCCGTGGTTGATTCGTTTTAACCACAATTTTCAACCAAACTACACTTTACACAACAATTATGTTGGGGCTCAACGCAAATAACAATTAATACAACCGTTTAAAAGTAATTAAGTTACCGCGTCAAGTTAAAAAGTGGTTCAACCACACTACTTGGACCCAAACCACACATTAAATATTTTAGGTTAAGTTTGTTCTGTACCTAAATGAGATTTCATATTACTTCTTCTGATATAAACGTTGTTTTAAAATTGTAGGCCCAATACACAAACCACAGGTCGTTGTTAGTGATAAACGGCCGAAATTAATAATCAATCCAATCCAAATTTTGCTATCTGGGATTGATGTCACAATCCATTTTTAGGGTCAAACGTGCCAATAACCGATCCGTGGATTGGTTTATGAAGGCACGCAGATTGGAAATTGATCGAAGGATAGGCAGCAATCCAAGATCGATTTCAATCTTGGATAGGAGATACAATATTAATTTCGGCTGTTAACGAATAATATTTGATTTCATTTGGCCCAAACCACATTAATTAAATGGAGCAAAAGTACATTTTTACAAAATTGCTTTAGTCAAGTCATTTCTTCCCATTAGTTATTATTATAAACGTTTCTATAAGACTCAAGACTTAAACCACACTGTTTGGACCACGGAACATAGACAGAAGTGGAAGTGACTTAGGTCACTTCCACTTCTTCTGTCTTCTGTTTTTTATTGACGTCTGTATCGGAACCGCTGTGACCAAAAAACTATTGAAAGTGTGCCATTAAAGGTGTATATCTCAACCGCTGTTTATTTGAAAATGTGCCTTAAGTCTTAGTACTGATAGATTCATTTTAATGCGCTCTAAAACTGCATAAGGCATTTTTCCTTGTGCCACACGTAGAGCATGAAATAGTAATGGCAAAACTGGCGTTAGTTTTGAGCTACAAGTCATATGTCCCGCCCACTTTTCACTTCCACACGTCTCTGTTTCGCGGTTTTGACGCAAACCTCCACTTCAACTGTCAACGTTACAGCATCTTCCTGATCATGTAGTTGAGGATGCCGCCGTTCTTGAAGTAAGTCAGGTCGACGTCCGTGTCGAATCTCACTATGACGTCGAATGACAGCCCCGTATCCACCTGGGAACAGTATAATCGGTGATGAATTGGGAAGCCAGATGGAATAACTTAATATTAAAAAACCGGTGATGAATTGGGATGCCAGCGTAACTGAAAATAAAAATTAAAAAGATGTCACACAAAAAACTTTTGAGTTTGATTTTGAAGTCTCAGTTAGGTACAAGAATACACAGACATAATAATAAGACAAGGATGGTTCTAACCACAGACATATAAGAGGAAGCAGACCGGACATTACAGATATCTAGTGAAGCCAGTCGTTAAGCCAGCCGCCATGTTGAGGAGTGACGCTGGCGACATTCTGACAGCTCATTGTACAAATATCTCTCTCTCTCTCTCTCTCTCTTTTACAGACATATAATTTCACATGCACATCACACACAGACAGAAACAAACATTTGTGGATCGCACAAATATTTGAAATATTTTTCCGGGCGGGAATCGAACCCGCGATACCCACCGCAGCAGTCCAATTGCTCACCCACTACGCCAAACATGCCATCAATACTATTGTACCATGTCTGTGATGTTTGGTAAAATAGGTGTTTCTCTCTCTCTCTCTTTCTCTCACTTTCTCTCTCTCACTTTCTCTCTCTCTCTCTCACTTTCCCTCTCTCTCACTTTCTCTCTCTCTCTCTCTCTATCTCTTTCTCTCTCTCTCTCTCTCACTTTCTCTCTCTCACTTTCTCTCTCTCTCTCTCACTTTCCCTCTATCTCTCACTTTCTCTCTCTCTCTCTATCTCTTTCTCTCTCTCTCTCTATCTCTTTCTCTCTCTCTCTCTCTCTCTCTATCTCTCTCTCTCTCTTCCGGTCTTCTTGCCTGTACATACTACTATTGTAACAAGTCTGTAATGTTCGGTCCGCTTCTTATCTATGTGTAGTGGAAAGTTGCTTCCAGCGCCACCTATGAGCCAGTAGACGGCACTAACCTGCACGGTGACCGTCTGCTGCGGCGCCACGTCCCTGGGCACGCGCACGGAGTACCGCTCGCGGCCCGAGAGCCCGAGGGACTCCGCGGAGGCGCCGGGCAGGAACTGCAGCGGCACGATGCCCATGCCGACCAGGTTGGAGCGGTGGATGCGCTCGAACGACTCCGCTATCACCGCCTTTATACCCTGAGGGATAGAGTTGATAATCGAGTGTCATCGTTGAAGTAATAAGTTAAGACGGACGTACAGCGGAGCCTTAGTAGGGTCTCGTTTTACCATTTGGGTGCAGATTGCAGAACCCTAAAAAACAATAATGCTCATCCGACACGCTCAAAGTATCATACAAACTGCAAATGTGCCACCTACTTCAATTTAAAAATAGGGAGAGTGTCGCTTCTCCTCAGATATTATTGAGTATTCTTGAGTATTCTATAGTATTCTATAATATTCTATTGTATTCTATAGTATAGTAATGAGCTATCATGAGAAACATCAGACAAAATGCAGCACGGGGTCCCGGACCGGATTAGAAAAAGAACGAGGTAATGTGGGAAAGAGACCACCGATACAGTGTATATCTTTCTCTGTCTACCACAGCAGAGTACGTACCAGGAGGTAGGGCCCCTTAGCGGCCCAGTCGCGGCTGGAGCCCGAGCCGTAGTCCTTGCCGACTATAGCGATCAGAGGCACGTTTTCTTCGGCGTATCTGTAAACGATAGTCTAGCTTAGGATCACCTTACAGTGGTTACTTCCACGAAAAACACTACCAACCAGGGCCCCAAGTCTGCTATTTGAATTGATTATGGATTATCAATGATTTCAGCCATTATGGTTACTTTTGACACTTCCGGTAGCCTGTTAACAATTGACATTTCAATTGCATTACCATTGTGATCATAGCAAAGAAATTGAAAAATCCGTAGTACGTCCGTAGTCTAATAGATAATTGCATTTCAATCTTGGCAAAAATCTCTAGTCCACTATTTTTTTGACAGCTTTTCCCATGGCTAATTGTCTATGGAATCACAATTGTGAAAACATTGCTTTTTATCAATTGTTCTAGTGCAAATTGTACGTAATTTAATTAAAATTACTATTTTATTTAATAAATTCCAAAGAATTTCTTAAAGTTAAATATGAGTGGCTTAGCGAGGTGGCTTAGCAAGCCAAATAGATTTTATTTCGCTGTTTTCGCGGACAAAAACACTTCACTTGGACCACAGATTACCTAAACTTGAGGAATTTGTGGCATTTGACATTGACATTTGGCCATTATTTGAAGTAAGTCCATAGCTTTTTTTTTAATTTAAATAATACACATCGTAACTAGAAGCTAGAGCTCTATGACTTTCATGGAAGTCGACAACTCCCACAATTTGAAAACGAGACAATTGTAATTCAATGAAGTTACGATTGATAATCTACCAGACTACCGACTTTAGCCAAAATTAACATTGCATATTGATTGCATTGTTTTTCAATCGCAAATTGTTGCCAAATAGCCGACTTGGGCCCCTGATTAACTTGAGCTCCGACGCGAGAAAACTCGGAGATCTACTAACAGTGGTTTCCTTCAGGTATGGTGCTAATAACCAGTCTAACCTGGCCGCCGCATCGAACGGGACGGGCGACGTTGCCAGTTCGCTAACGATACAGCAGGGCTCTAACAACAGTGGTTACTCCCACTAAACACTCACATAACCAGCCTTAATTGAGCTCCGTCGCGAGAAAGCTCGGAGATCAACTAACAGTGGTTTCCTTCAGGTATGGTGCTAATAACCAGTCTAACCTGGCCGCCGCATCGAACACGTCCATATTGTCGCCGCTGGGCAGATGCTGCGTGCGCGGCCCGGGCGACGTTGCCAGCTTGTTCACGAGCCGTATGTTGGCGAAGGTGCCGCGCGACATCACCGCGTCGTTGCCGCGCCGCGAGCCGTACGAGTTGAACTCGCGCGGCGTCAGCCTGGACAGAGACAAGGTTGACATGTGAAAGTTGTTCCGTATTGAGCGATAGATGGCGTTGAAATCAAGGTTTTTTTTTGTGTGTTAGTTATTAATATTACAATCTTTTTGTTAAATAGATAGTCAAAATGTCTAGTCCAAGTCGTCAGGAAGTCAAGTCATAGTAAAAGTCACGTATTGTCGTCATTAATCTTCAAAGGATGTAGTATTTTGTCAGGTTGTGTCTCACCCACAGACATATAAGAGGAAGTAGACCGCACATTACAGATATCTAGTGAATCTAGTAGTGACACAAGCCGCTATGCTGATGCGACGCTGGCGACATTTCGACAGCTCATTCTACTTGTAAAAATATTAGCTCGGATTCAGCACGAATTTTAATCGTAGTCAAGTTTTATGACCGTATGCACAGTTTTCTGGGCAGCCTTAGTCATTTTTTTCTGGTTTCAAAGTCAAAGCATTTATTGTAAACTAGCTGCGCCGCGCGGTTTCACCCGCGTTTGGATAATATACGATATATCTCTATGAATTCTAGCCTATGTGTTATTCTGATGTATAAGCTATTTTATTGTAAAGTTTCATTAAAATCCATTCAGTAGTTTTTACGTGAAAGGCTAACAAACATCCATCCATACTTACAAACTTTCGTGTTTATAATATTAGTAGGATAGGCAATAAAATCGCACTTTTACAAGTCAAACAGCCAATTCTCGCTAACAAAGAGAACCATAAAACATAAAATTTCAGTTCCACTAGATATGACTGTGTAACGTCCGGTCTGCGTCATCTTGTATGTCAAAGTCAAAGTCAAATCATTTTTTTTTGTTTTACTTATGGCTTCGCACGGTTTGTGCATATAGCCAGTGTCAAGTATTTTATTGTCAAATAATTTATTGTAAATATGCAATAAAATCGCACTTTTACAAGTCAAACACTTCAATCTAATGAACAAATTAATAAAACCATAAAAGAAAACAAACTATAATTAATTGTTCATGGTTTGAGTTTGAAAAAGGATGTTTCCCTTTCAAGCAGTCTCACCCTCTAGCGGCTAGGTATCTGGCGGCGGGGGAGTTCCGCGCGATGGACCCGGCGGGCGATATGTGGTCGGTGGTCACGGAATCACCCAGGAACAGAAGCACGCGCGCGTTCTCTATGCTCTTGTGTTGCGGCAGCTCCTAAGGAATAAGGTTCAAAATTGAATACTTTTTACCAACTCTAACACCGGAGGACGACACTCATAATCTTATTATGTAATGTATTTAATTGTTTAAAAAACCGGTGATAGCCTAGTGGGCGAACGTCCGCCTTCCAAAGCGGAGGTGGCTAGTTCAAATCCTAGTGCGGGCACGTACCAATGTGTTTCTTGTTAAACATAAGTACGTAATTATCACTCGCTTTTCGATGAAGGAAACCAACATGATCGAGCATTATTTTGGAAGAATGTATCCACCAATCCAGACCCCGTGGTGGATTATGGCCTAATCATGAAAGTGAGGGGAGTTACCAGCTGAATTATTAATACTCATTTATTAACAGAGTTTATGTGGTAGCCTGGTAGGGCTCCGATCAAATTATATAGTATAGACTATAGATATTATACAGTCTTTATGAAAATCATTAAAAAGTTTCCACGCGTCAAGCGGAAATCGTTTCATTTGATTTCCTTAACGCACGGCAATTGCGTTGTAAACGTTAACGTTTTTAACAATTACTTTAAAAACAAGACATAAAATATACAATATTTAATCGTGAAACTTAAAGGAGCCGTTTCTGATTTACCCTGGTCATGCCGTCGAAGAAAGGCGGCCTCTTGATGTAGGTGCTGTCGGGGTCCCAGTTGTACAGCTGGCCCCTGGGCACCTCCAGCGCCTGCCACGAGCTGGACCCCACCTGGATCTTCTCGTACACCTGGGGGCCAAGTGGAATTGCAACTTTACTGTAGATGTGTAGTTATGTAGACACATACTCAAAGGTATGTAGTCCTATTTTGTTTACTGTCTGTCTGTATGTTTGTCGGTTTGTATTTCTGGTTGTTGGTCTGTATATCTATTTGTTGATTCAACTGTCTGCTTATCCGCATATATGTGGAGCCAGCGGGGTTTCGAAATAAAATTCTTCCAGCTGGTCACTATTATATTTATATTTTAAAGATCTGGATAACAAAATATCGCCTTATAATAATTTAATTACAATTTTAGGTCGCACACACGTCTTTACTCTTACACGTCTTCCGCCATCTTCCCCTTTCGTCTCCTTTCTCTCTCTCTCTTCGCTAATTACCTTTCATTCGCACAATCATGTTCCATGCCACGCTTCGTTCATAAACCCATCCTACATTACGTTTGTTTAGAGGTGTGTCTGTTTCTTTATATATTACTGGCTTTCTGTATTTCCCGTTTGTCTTTCTCTATATTTACCAATTTTCCAGCCTATACGTCTGTATGTATGTTTGTTGGTGTCCGCCTGTGTTTCTCTACATTTGTCCGTTTCTCGGTCTGAGTGTATGTCTATGTTGTCTGTCTGTCTATCTATCTGTCTAACCCCCAGTTTCTGAAACGTCAGTCAACGTTGACAACAGATTAATTCTATTGCCATCCTTGTCATTTGTTTAGTGTTAGATAGAGACAACGATAGTTTTAATCTACTGTCAAGGCCAACAAACGTTCTAGAAACCGGGGGTTAGTGTATATCCATGTTATCTGTCTGTCTGTCCGTCTGTCCGTGTCAGACTCACCTCCTTGAACATGCCGGGTATGACGTGCTTGTCCTCCACAGTTTGTATTTCGGCGCGCGTCGGCCAGATGTCGCGCAGGAACACCCCCGAGCCGTCCGGACGCTTGCCTACAACAAAACAACACAAAATAAGGGGCCGTTCATTACTCACGTGATGGGTTTTTTCAGCCCCCCCCCCCCTTTCATGTTTTTTTTTTCCTGCAAAGAATGTCACAATTTTGTAGAATATTATCTTGAAATCGAGGTATAAAGTATATTTTTATTTAGAAAATAAGGATCATGACTAAAATGTATGTCTAGAGGTTGGTTGGTTGCAGGCTGTTTGTGACTGGCATAAATAAATACACGTGATATCTTACTAAGCCCCCCTTGATCCTTGTTGTTTTTAATGAGCAACGCACGATTAAGCTACAAGTTTATATGTATACGTAATGAATAATTGTTCCATCTGGAGAGCCTGGTTCTCATAACACAGGGAATTCTACAATCAGGACTATAAAAAACTAAGGTATGTAAATTTCAATCTCTGCTTTGAATAAATTACTAAACATATAACCAATTTATTCAAGATATTATATAAAACAAACAACATTATTAATTAAAAAACAATAATAATTAAATAAAACCTACACTATTCTAACAAACCGCTACCAGATGGCAAAGTTCTCAAAATGCTGTCAGCATTGCCACGTTGCTTAATCTTTGAGCCAAGTATAAGCCAGCATTTTGGTCACGTGTTGCTTCGACCAGACGCCCAGATAAATCTTTGTAGATTCTATGGGCTCCTGGTCCCCACGGCCCAAGCCCAATTACTAAACTATAATTATTTAATTTAGATGATTATTATTAAATTATTATTATTATTATTAAATTATGATTATTATGATTAAATTATGATTATTATTATCTAGCATTATTTCATTGCCATCTCTCAAGCTCAGAGGTACCAGGCTCGCATAACTCACCTAGAGGTTGTTTCTCGAAGTCTATGTCGACGGTGCCGGCGAGCGCGTACGCGATCACGAGCAGGGGCGAGGCGAGATAGTTAGCGCGCGTGTTCGGATGGATGCGGCCTTCGAAGTTGCGGTTCCCGGATAGTACGCCGCAGCATACCAGCTCGTTCTGGAGAGACGAGAATACTTGACTATGTAAATAATTGGCTTGACAACATGGATTGCTTTAATGCTTCCTATTCTTACTTTCCTGTTGTGAAAACATGAAACAAAAAAATTTTTGTGTGCGTGTAACCTTTACGCGCGATTGAAGTAATAGTCCGAGAGCCAGGTGAAAATTTGGTTAATTATTTCTTCTCGATAGATAATTGGTGATATGCATCAGACAATAGTATCATAAAGCCTTATGACCGTCAGCTGCGGCGCAGTGGGGGGGATGAGCGGTTGTAACCTCCCACGCTTGAAGAAAAAATAAATACATTCACTCATTTCCTCTCGGCTAAAAATTTATCAAGTTATAGCTAACCCAATATCTCAACAAAAAAAAATAATCAGCTGGCTATAACATAGTGTATTGTTCGTCAGCTGATGTCTCGATCATGGAAAAAAAAATCTTCAATTTCAGTGATGTCCTCTCAAATAAAAATTTACCTGATGATAGCTTATATGTAACTATTGATAAATATATACGTCAGCTGGCTGTATCTAGGTGGAAAAATCGTCAGCTGATACTTTGAAGGTCGTTATATAGAAGTTAGCCAGAAGCATTTACTGACTATTTAAAGGCATCAGCTGACCAGGTTTCCCTCGACTTACTGCTAGCTGATTTTTTTTATTTATCACAGAAGTATATTCAAAATCAGCTCACAAATTTTCATGCGGGAGGGAATGACGTCTCTTTAATTATTCTTGTTAATGTCAAAATCATTAGAGGATAGAGACAATATTTTTGAGAAAATAGAAGAGTTTGTTTGCCATATGTATGGATTAAATCGTCTGAAACAGGTCAATGAGGCAAGAGTAGCATTGTTTGAAAAAACATATAAATTCTTGGATACTGAGACATTCAAGTTACCAAAAAAGGTATTGATGGCTCTTCTCTACCACCTTGCAAATCAGAGCTATATCAGCAATTTTTAAGAGCATGTTACATTGCTCAAATTTGGTCAAATGCACACTTGAAGGTTCCAACTTCTGATGATCCGGAAGACTATGGTTGGGAAGAAATCGACAATAAATATAATTTCACCTGGTTCTTTGGAAGTCAGTTGCCAACATCGATTGATGAAATAACTATCCAGCCCGAAAAAGGTAACATTTTATTATCAAATTAATGATTTTATGGTAAAATACGCATTCTAATTTTTTTTTTGTACAGATGATGACGATGAAAATATTAGAGCAGACAGCTCTGACAGCGACTCGGACAATGGATCAGAGAGAGATGATTATGACTCAAGCCAAAGCGAAAATGAAAATGATTAAATAACATTGTCATTCTTATTGTAATTTTTCATAATTTTTTTATAATAAATATTTTTATCGAGTAACTAGTTAATTTATATTAAGCAAATTGATTATTTAAATATTGAAATATATTTAAAATTATTTGATTATATACATATATAATAATAATAATTAATAATTCAGCCTGAAACTGTCCCACTGCTGGGCAAAGGCCTCCCCTCACTATCGTGAGGAGGGTTAGGCCATAATCCACCACGGGGGCCTAGTCCGGATTGGTGGATAACATGCCTCTGAATTAATTCTCGGGCATGTTGGTTTCCTCACGATGTTTTCCTTCACCGAAAAGCGAGTGATAATTACGTACATATGTTTTAACAAGAAACACATTGGTACGTGCCCGCACTGGGATTTGAACTCGCCACCTCCGTTTTCGAAGGCGGACGTTCACCCACTAGGCTACCACAGCTTATCCTAGCCTAGTAGCTTAGCCTAGTAAGCGGTGGTAGCCTAGTGGGAGAACGTGCGTCTTCGAAAACGGAGGTGGCGAGTTCAAATCCCAGTGCGGGCACGTACCAATGTGTTTCTTGTTAAAACATATGTACGTAATTATCACTCGCTTTTCGGTGAAGGAAAACATCGTGAGGAAACCAACATGCCCGAGAATTATTTCGGAGGCATGTTATCCACCAATCCGGACTAGGCCCCCGTGGTGGATTATGGCCTAACCCTCCTCACGATAGTGAGGGGAGGCCTTTGCCCAGCAGTGGGACAGTTACAGGCTGAATTATTATTATATACATATAAGTTTAAAAAATATTGATACGAAATAATTGTTTCACCTCAACACTCATATTGGAGTGCTATGCCGAATAATTAAAGAGACGTCATTTCCTCCCGCATGAAAATTTGTGAGCTGATTTTGAATATACTTCTGTGATAAATAAAAAAAATCAGCTAGCAGTAAGTCGAGGGAAACCTGGTCAGCTGATGCCTTTAAATAGTCAGTAAATGCTTCTGGCTAACTTCTATGTAACGATCTTCAAAGTATCAGCTGACGATTTTTCCACCTAGATACAGCCAGCTGACGTATATATTTATCAATAGTTACATATAAGCTATCATCAGGTAAATTTTTATTTGAGAGGACATCACTGAAATTGAAGATTTTTTTTCCATGATCGAGACATCAGCTGACGAACAATACACTATGTTATAGCCAGCTGATTATTTTTTTTTGTTGAGATATTGGGTTAGCTATAACTTGATAAATTTTTAGCCGAGAGGAAATGAGTGAATGTATTTTTTTTTCTTCAAGCGTGGGAGGTTACAACCGCTCATCCCCCCCACCGAGCCTTAGCTGACGTTCACGAGGCTTTATGGTTCGATTTTCTGATGCATTTTACTAATTATCACTTGAGAGGAACTTGGTCATATATATCTGTTACTGGCTCTCGGACCATAAAACTTCTTTTCCGCTATTTTGTTCCGCTATATTACTATATTGACATGTCAATGTAACCTTTTTTTAAATAGCGGAAACTACACAGACTTAGTAAGCGTTACTTCCGTCAGAAAAAAAATCTGAGTTACTCCCTAGTCGCGCCTAAAGAAGTTTTACTTCAAAAACAGACCAACCTTCTCGATCAAAAACAAAAAAAAAGAAAACTTGAACGCTTTACAATTCAGCGATACCGGGTTCGATCAACAAACAAACCTTCTCGATGGTATTGGCGATGTTGTCGTCTATGGGGCCCGAGTTACCGATGCAGGTCATGCATCCGTAGCCGACGATGTCGAACCCTAGCCGCTCCAAATACGGCACCACGCCCGACTCCTGAAACATAAGTCACAATTAACAATTCAGCCTGTAACTGTCCCACTGCTGGGCAAAGGCCTCCCCTCACTTTAGTGAGGAGGGTGAGGCCATAATCCACGGGGGCCTAGTCCGGGTTGGTGGATAACATGCCTCCGAAATAGCTCCGGCATGTTGGTTTCCTCACGATGTTTTCCTTCACCGAAAAGCGAGTGATAATTACGTATACTATAGTACCCAACTTATAAGGCGCGTCGTGAATCTTCGTTCGCGCAGAAAAGAAAGTATGGTCCGAAGATTAACGAAAGAATGCTTAAAACTTACAATCAACCTAAGATCACTATTATAAGGTTCATAATACACTGCAGCTGTTAGTTCCATCTCACTCTAAGCTCGCTAAGATGGCGGCGGCTGCCGACCAATAGCGGTCAATAGCATTTCCCGCGCTTTGAAAATTCATCTTCTGCGCAGGTACATCGGTAAGCCATATCAGTTGGGTAATACTGTACGTATGTTTAACAAGTAACACATTGGTACGCGCCCGCACTGGGATTTGAACTCGCCACCTCCGCTTTGGACGCGGACGTTCGCCCACTAGGCTACCACCGCTTAATACAACACAGACACAGATTAATACAAAGTGACCTAAATATGACCCGCATTCTCCAATATTCTCGTGACCACGGTCGACGTAACTCGGCCGAAACGTCGAGGTATGTCAAAATTATATACAAGACTAGCAGACACGGCCACGCGTTGCTGTGGCTAAAGTTTTTGTTATTGCGACTATAAATTGAGATGTAAGCTATCCTATCTTTCAAGTTAGATCAAACTGCACACGCTGTGCAAATTTGTTTAAAATCGGTTAAGTAGTTTAGGAGTCCATCGCGGACAAACAACGTGACGCGTGATTTATATATATTAAGATTGTATTATATTCTATTGTATTCTAAATACCCTCAAATAATAGGTGACCACTCCTGAGCCAGGCGATAGCGACGTCTTGATGTAAGGTAGGACACTAAGGCCGTTTTCCACTGCCTTCTTCGCTAGCAGACCTGCAAAGAGAGATTATATTTACTTATTTATTTATTTTTAGGAAAACTAACAGCACATAAAACATACTACATAGTGAGTTCTTAGAAACATATGGCTAATGACAAGTTTTCACAGATAGAAACAGAATGAACAAGTAATTGAGCACAATAAAGGTACAAGCTAGGTAGAATAACAAGGTGATATTTTTTCATTCAAGACAGATGCTTACAAGCGTTAACAAACATAGGTAAATACTTAAACAAAGAACTGTGAACTCAGTAGACTTCTTTATTTTGCCTACTAGGATTGCTCCTGTATCGTGGGTACCGCTTACAGACATATAATTTCACATCTCACACCCAGACCAGATACAAAAATTTGTGGATCGCACAAATATTTGATCCGGGCGGGGATAGAACCCGCGACACGGAGCGCAGCAGTCCGATTGCTCAGCCACTACGCCAAACGTGCCGTCAAGACTGTAGCAGTGGCTTTTGCCGCTTTTACTGCAAAAGCCTAGGGTAGTGACACACCGCCGCCAGATATTCCACCAAGCAGTAGTGTGCAAGCACTACTGCTGTGTTCCGGTTCGAAGGGCACTGTTTCCAGCGACAGTACTGCGCGTGTGAGGCTTTAGAACCGATGTATCAGGGTGACGAAAAGGAAAAATGTTTTTTCAAACTAAAACCATAAAAAATTACTCCTTCATTAAATAGATGCGTCTAAAATTTCGTTCCACAAAATCGACGTTCAACACTCCCGTTGCCTAACTAAATCCCGAAATTTCAAGTAAATAGGACCTCATAAGGTTTCCCAAGTTGTAGATAGATAACTCTTTAATGCCAGCAAACTGTATGCAACATAGAAAGGCAAACTTGATAATAAATATACAATGGGCAGTGTTATCGCTCAAAGCAATCTCTAGCAGACAACTTTATACGCCTGTTAAGCCCCTATTCACCCCTACAGTCCTATTCACCTTCACCGTCCTATTCGCCCCGACAGTCCTATTCACCCTCACCGTCCTATTCACCCCACAGTTCTATTCACCCTCACCGTCATATTCGCACCCCACAGTCTTATTCACCCCCAGTCCTATTCACCCCCCCCCCCCCGTCCTATTATAACCCCCATGGTCCTATTCGCCCACAGTACTATTCACCCAACCCGTTCTATTCACCCCCCTTGGGGGTGAATAGGACGGGTTGGGTGAATAGTACTATTAAGTCCTTATTAGTAAGGTCCTATTAGCCCCCACAGTCCTATTAACCGCCGCAGTCCTATTCACCCCCACGTTAAACTAGATGTGGCATCTCACCCGCTCCGAGCATGACGCTCGGGTTGGAGGTATTTGTGCACGATGTGATGGCGGCAATGATGACGCTGCCGTGTGTGATGGAGTACGTGGCGCCGTCGCTGAATGTAAAGGTGCCGGAGGTGGCGAGCTGCGCCGGCGACAGGCCGTAGCCTTTGAAGCCGACCTGCGGACGGACGAGGGGACACGTGAGACATAGGTCCGTATTAATAAATGAACCTCAATAGCGCTACCAAGTGCGCTACCAGCTAATCCACACTCAAAATGTAATCTGCATCTTGAGATCGTTGCTATTTAATAAATGGATATTGAGATGTAGCACTGGCTACTAGATACTGTCTTGTATGTGTCAATTGTGTCATAATCGGATAGCACTTAAGGCCAGGTTGTACTAAGGTGGTTAGGTATTTAAGCGTAACCTCCGTCCCCGCAAATGCCGAGCGCGTATAATCGCGGCCCGCAGAAACGTGGCGCTATTCGAACGCGGCTCGTTTGCTCCGTAAAAATGTTTCCCTCACACTTGCCTGTGTTCTACTACGAGTAGCTCCGACCGATTGACAATTTCGCCTCATCGACGTAAGTTAGAATGGTCGAACGGTCCCGCACCACGCTTGTGTGATGACGGGTGGCATGGCGTGGGTTCTAATCCGCCTACTGGCAAATTTTTTGCACTTAGTTTTTGGATATTACGTAATTTATTGCGATAACAACACAAAACAAACATAATAATTAAGTCGATATCTAAATTAATAAACTTAACTAAAGTAGGTATACTAAGGTAAACGAAGGAATTACTCCCTTCTAAATCTACAGAGAATTTCCCTGTATTGTGTATTATTCAAATTAAAACTTAACACTGAGACTATGGCGAATTTCCGTACGACAAAACAATGTAAAAATGTCATGAACTCTGTACTATAGTTGTAATAGAAATTGCACTTTATGTAAAAGCATTCAAGTTTGTAATCATAAAACCTGTGACTTATCTCCTGCGTCCGCGAAGAGCACGAAATGAGAATAATGTACAGGTAGGTAGGTAGGTATTTGTATGGTAAAAATTATGGAGCGAGCTGATCTTCACAAAAAATAATATTTTTTTGCCCAATCGCCACCAGTGGTGGTAATTGGAAGTAATTATTTCCAGCGAGCCCCAAAAATTGCCACCACTGGTGGTGGTTAGGACCACATTATATAAATGGTTTGCCGTACCTCCCCCAGTGGTGGTGGTTGAGATAATATGAAAACATATTTATTTCCAACGACCTCCACATACTGTCACCACTGGTGGTGGTTAGGACTAAATCATAAATTGTTTGCCCAACCGCTCTCAGTGGTGGTGGTCGGTACTAGAGAATGCAAACCGGTTTTAACCGATATCAGAAAACCGGGTTTTCGGTTATTTTTCACTAAACCGGTTTTTTCAATTATTCGGTTAATTTGGTTTTCTTGTTTGGGACACACTCAAAAAGAAAATACGTGCCACCATTTTGATTTCTTTCGTTCAGTGACCTACTACCAAATGACGCGTAAGGGTTTGTGTAATAAGTAACAACATACACATTGTTTTGTTATTTAGGTTTTTTTATGATATAGGTATGTAATTCTTATTTGCCCTCATACTCAGTCAGTAGGAATCCAATATCCATTTATCCAGGTACAGTAAGTATCAAGCACGTTTTTTTTATAGAATATTGATAAGTTTATCTCATTTTAAAGTTTTTGTGACATGAAAATTGCTAATATTAAGCCAATTCTTCAAATTTATTGCTTGTACTGTACTTGGCATTGTAAAATGTGAAAATCCACAGTAACTGTTCCCTCCAGTGATTTTTTTCAAAATCGTATTTATACAGGGTGTATCGGCAAGGTGTAGTAATATTGAAATGTGGGTATGTGTACCTGGTGATGAATCATTTGCCAGGGTACTAAAACCTGAAATCGATAATTACAACCCTAACATGATACGGATGACGTCACGTTACGCGGGTCACTGGCATTGAATTATTTCTGCCGCAAAGTGCGCCGCGCTCTTTGAATTTGCTGACAATATTTTAGGGTTCAGTATTGTAACAAAGTTGAAATCCTCTAAAATTCATTTCAGATACTTACCTACCGCCTTAGAATAGAATTTTGGTAGGTACATTACACGGAGCAGATATCACTCAGCCGCCAAGAAATACTTTTGTCAGGTTGCATCTGTCCGGGTTGGTACAAATTGGTAAAAAACATTATTTAAAAAACAAACGGAACCCTTAGTACTTTTACGAATTTTGTATTGACGGATTTGACGTCGGGCCTAGTTTTGTTTGAGTAATGCCGCCGGCTAGAGGTGTAAAAGTAAAGAAACAAAGCGTACAGTCTTACCCAACTTATATGGCGCGACGCGAATCTTCGTTCGTGCAGAAAATAAAGTATGGTCCGAAGATTAACGAAAGAATGCTTAACACTTACAATCAACTTAAGATCACTATTATAAGGTTCATAATACACTGCAGCTGTTAGTTCCATCTCACTCATGCCACGCGGCGATCGCTAAGATGGCGGGGCGGCTGCCGACCAATAGCGGTCAATAGCATTTCCCGCGCTTTGAAAATTCATCTTCTGCGCAGAAGTCACACACAAGTAACAACTTAACCTCCAGACTACTTCGAAATATGTATGTGTATGCGTAGTTTCAGTATTACTACACCTTGCTGTTACACCTTGTATAAAACCGAAAAAAAACGGGTTTTATATTGCTCTGGTTTTGCATTCTCTAGTCGGGACATGAAAAAATGATTATTTCCAACGACCCCCACTAAAACTGCCACCACTGGTGGAGTTTAAGACACAATCATAATGTTTAGTGCTATCAACTACCACTGAAGAAAGGAAATGTTTTAGAATTTTGCTTCAGTCCTGTTTTTGTCATTTTTTATAGTCTATTACGATAGGAGTGGTCTAAGTAGTATATTAATACACGGCGTGAAGTTAGCGCCCGAGCGAAGTAAAGTAAGGGTAAGTAAAAAGTAAGGGTGCTAAACGCCGTACATTTAATAGACTTACTTCATTCATCTACTGAATTACTACAGACTAACAGTATAGAATCGATAGATCGATGTTTTAATAATAGTGTATTTTTTACGATCTATGACGTATTACCAAAACTACTTACTATAATATAGATCTCGTTCAAACCAATTTTCGCTGGAAGTTTGCATGGTAATGTACATCATATAATTATATTTTTTTTGTTTTATCAATCTCTTATTTTAGAACTTCTAAAATAAGAGGGGGGGATGATGACGACACATTTCACCACGTTGGTTGTGTCTCTCTCGCAAACTATTCAGTTTATAAAAAATAGAAATCTCAATATATTTTTAAGACCTATCCATAGATTATTTCATGCAAAAGGGGCTGCTGAAAAAAAAATTGATTTTCAGTTTTAGGTATGGGGAACCCCCAAAATTTTGGTTAGTATAAATTTAGATAGTAGTATAGATCTTATAATTTTGGAAAAATGTGACAGACAGACATAACAAATCCATAAGGATTCCGTTTTTTTGCCGTATAACGCATAATTTCTATATCAAGTATTTCTATGATACAATAATTGTATGATCGGATAGAAAATTTTATAAAACAGTTACAGTGTACGGTATAAATGTGTTTCTAATTTAGTTATAGCGTTTTCACGTAATAATCCATTTTTCCCGACGAAAAAACAAAATGCAAACATACAGAATTCTGGCACCACAAACAAGACATTGACGTTTCGTTCACATATTACGGGTTAAATGTATCTTCTCTTGTTTACTATATGAATCAGTGAGTGGTGTAAAAACGGACTAATTAGATGTGGTTCAGCCTACACTCACTACACTGGGTATATTCTTAAACGGCGTGAAGTTTGGGAACTTCACGCCGTTAAAGAATATTATGCTACTTTGAACAGCGCAAAGCGTGACCTAAGTGCGTGTTGAGGTTGCACTGTGCTATAAACAATATTATGTAATTGTCACAGCTTTTTCCCCGACTACGGCGTGACCAACGGAGGGGTATGTGTTTGACCGGTATGACGTGATAAAGTATGTTTGGGTACATCTGGAGAAAAAATATGTTATAAAAAATATGGTTTCGCTGACATCTGCGCGTGAGGAATTTGATCCTATTTAATATGTGCATGCAAGCAAAGCTGCGAGCAATAGGTAGCTAACCAAATATATAATATTGCTTAATTCATCCTTTCATTTGATACCCACCCAACAAGGCACCAGTGGACGTATCGGACGATGGAGACGCTTCTAACAATACCTCATTAGTCTAATTATTTTCATGTGCCGTCCACTACTATTGAAGGCGGATGGGCAAACAAATTATGATTTGGTCCTAACCACCACCAGTGGTGGCAGTTTGTGGAGCTCGTTGGATATAATTAATTCCAACTACCACCACCACTGGGGGCGGTTGGGAAAAAATATTCTTGTTCTAACGCCACCACTGGTGGCAATTCATCGGTGGTGGTCGTTGGGAATAAACAAGCGTGCCAGAATTAATTGACTTGTGTAATTTTGATTTGTAATGTAATTTTAACTGATTGAAAATACATAAGTAGGTACCTATAATAAATAAATGACAAATAAATCATAACTATTTATTAGTGAATATGTAATTGTCTTATTATTATAAAAAGTATCATACACAGATTAACAAGTAAAATTTTAACAAAAAAGAACCTACTTCAATAAAAATACTATAATATTTCCAGTTATTGTGATTTAAAACCCAAACTGCCGAGCAAATTTTGATAAAATGTATATGGGACCACATGAAAAGTATATAATATACCCTTTCAAATAAAAAATAGTCATTAAAATCGGTTCACTCAGTCGAAAGTTATGAGGTAATAGACATAAAAAAAAATACAGTCGAATTGAGAACCTCCTCCTTTTTGAAGTCGGTTAAAAATAATAAGCACCAGTTCTCTTCGGTGAACTTCGTTTCATCAAGGTAATTATTATAATACTATATAATATTACATAATCATATAATAGTATAGTAATATAGCATTATAATAATATTTAATAGTAAATATAATAATTAATTATACGTGTTTGTTTTTTTATGTGATAAACTTCAAAAAACGCAAATCAACGCATGCAAAAAGTTCGGCCGCTGTGGGGTTCGAACTCTGGCCTACGCGGCACAGCGGAGTCGCGTCCGTACCCCTGGGCCATTTAGACACAGCATAGTCACGCGAAATTGTTATACAGTCTAAATGAAAGAGATGCTCGACCGTTCTAAGTGACCGTGATTGGCCAGTGGGCGTACACAACCGTATACTGCTAGCTACATATAGGTCATATTCATGGCACAGGCAAATGCGGGGGTGAAGTATTTTTGGAGCAAACGGCGATACGTCCTCCCTTCGAGACGCCTGAGCGAGTACTGGCGGATGGCCGCGAGCGCTACAACTCCTAGATTTTGTATGTTTTTATTTATAGGAAAAAAGTGGTAACGAATTTAGAACAAATATTCTGATCCCCACTCCTATATAAAAATCCCCGTTTATTGGTACAACTTTCACGTGGTTTCGTGATGGAATCTCTTAGCAGGAGATAAAGTCAGATGCGAAGTAGTGTCATCTTTGCCATTTTTTTTTATCGAGCCAATCATTCGAAATCACGTTTTTGTCTCTGATTAACTAAAAATAATACGTTCAATTTTAATAAAATATTTTTTTTTACTCATAAATCTTATATTTTAATAGGTTTCCTTAGCTTCAAAAGCCTGAAACTCAGTACCACGTCGCCTTAACCGCTGAGTGTCATTTATTAATTTGCCAGAGATCATGTAAGTTTCTGTTCCTAATCTACAACTTAAGATGTATTTATTAAATAGAACAAAAGAGCAAGTGCACACTGAAGATAGCTCTCAGAGCTAAGTTTGATTTATTAATACGGACCTAAGTTTCTGTTCCTAATCTACAACTTAAGATGTATTTATTAAATAGAACGAAAGAGCAAGTGCACACTGAAGATAGCTCTCAGAGCTAAGTTTGATTTATTAATACGGACCATAGTGTAGGTGTAGTACCTATATTGGATAACTGGTTATTAGCTGCGATTTCGTCCACGCGTAAAGGGACACATCCTTTTTTCAAACTCAAACCATAATCAATTACTGTTTAATTTAATTTATCATACCTTATGTTTTTATGATCCTCTTTGGTAATGAGAATTAGCCGTTTGACTTGTAAAAGTGCGATTTAATTGCCTATTTACAATAAATGCTTCGACTTTGACTTTGCGTATGTTACTAAAAAAATGGGGGTAAAAGTTTATATAGGGGGTAAAAAAAATGGATGTTTGTTATTCTTTCACGTAAAAACTACTGAATGGATTTTAATGAAACTTTACAATAATGTAGCTTATACAACAGAATAACACATAGGCTACAATTTATACAGCTATTGTGTGAATTGTCTAAAATATGACGATAAGTGTCAAGTAAGTAGGAAAAAATCTACCATCTGCGCGCTATTCAGGCGTGCGCTGCCAAAACCGCTAGAGCTAATATGTAATGTATGATGGAAATGTTTATCTGGTATATGTTAGTCTGTAAGGTTTATAATGTATGGGACTTGAAATATTTTATTTTAAGTTACTGATATTATAAAAAGTTACAACTACGAGTATTAGGCGAGATAGTGTTCCAAAGAATTAACTCACGAACACGTGAAAAAAAATTCACGTTACTGCACGTTTTCATAAAACTGCATTCTATCAGCGCATTACAAATATAATTGATTCACTAAAATCTACACTAAGCCTACAGATACAAAGCCGCAAATCGCCAATCAATATATACGCAGTTCACAGCGATATCTGACATTGACACAGTAAATATATTTCCGTAAAGCGTGAGCCGAAACAACCTTGCTGAAGCAGCTGAATTTCTTACACTGTGTGCATATACTTTTGCTGTGATTCCGTCTGTCTTCGGATTGGGTTCTTAGATAAATGGCCTAATCGCAAAATGACTCCCATACGTTGACACTATTCGCAGTAGACCTTATTCTGAATCCGCCCTATTCGATAAATATTCCTATTCTACTAAGGACTTATTCTTACAAAGACTTATGTATATTCTTAGACTCATTCTCGAAATGCCTCAAAACGACGAAACACGAATTGGGGTATAAGTTTGAGGCGTTGGTGTTTCTGTCTTGTCTGAGGACCTAAAACAATGTATACTAGTACCCAACTTATAAGGCTCGTCGTGAATCTTCGTTCGCGCAGAAAAGAAAGTATGGTCCGAAGATTAACGAAAGAATGCTTAAAACTTACAATCAACCTAAGATCACTATTATAAGGTTCATAATACACTGCAGCTGTTAGTTCCATCTCACTCTAAGCTCGCTAAGATGGCGGCGGCTGCCGACCAATAGCGGTCAATAGCATTTCCCACACTTAGAAAATTCATCTTCTGCGCAGGTACATCGGTAAGCCATATCAGTTCGGTACTACTGTACCGATTTTGATGCAGTTTTTTCTATTTAAAAGCTGTTGTAATCGACATGGTTCTTAACTACAATTTCATATTGTATCGTTCTTATTTAGTAAATACGAAATAAAAATTAGATAGGTATATAATTATTGACACCAAAATGTATTAGAACACAGAAAGGGCAAACATAATAGGTACAATGGGCGGTCTTATCGCTGAAAGTGATCTACAAGACAACCTTTGGATAATCAAGAAAGCAGGAATAGGTTTGGATCGGTTGACATTAGTGTTCAATTATGAATACAATATACTAATAATTACACAAATAAGGGTTTTATAACTCACATGAATACATATACATACATACCAATACATATCTAATGAATTAATTATTTAGTCTTCAATCTATACTAATATTACAAAGAGGAAAGCTTTGATTGCTTGTGTGCATTGAATAGGCTCCGAAGCTACTGAACCGATTTGAAAAATTCTTTCACTGTTGGGAAGCTACACTATCCCCGGGTGACATAAGACTACTTTTTATCCCGTAAACATTAACAGTTCCCGCGGGATAGTACCTAGTTAACGCGGACAAAACCGCGAGACGCTTCTAGTAACAAATAATAATAAATAAATTAAACTTTACCTATATTATAACTGGCCTGTTTTTATTTTCGACATCATTAAACCTACTCTATAATCCTATTCCAATCCTTACAATCACTTTGAGGAACACCATTAGCGAAAACAATAGAGAGAAAAAAAACATGTTTACCGCAAAACGTAGTCAACAGACAAACAAACACGTCAACAACAATTTTTTTATATATTAGTACGCGGAAACTGTGAAATGCTGACTACGACATTTCTCTTACAATAAAACGTCACGAACGTAATGATGATAGTTTAGTACAAACGATTAAGTGTTTTGGATGTTTTTGAGAAAGTTCGAGCGCAACTGTCATGTGAGTGTATTTTGTAATTTCCTTATTATTTAACCGGAAAGGGACCATTCCCGACTATTTTGCAGAACGAAGGTAGTTAAGATTGAGTGGTGTTTAGTGCTAGAATTATAACTAGTTAGATAGTTATGCCCCTAGTTAGATAGTTATGAACCAGTTTCATACAACTATCTTCCGGGGTATAGTTATAACCGTAGTGATATAATTATATCGCGGATTTAACTTCTTTTATATCTTAATATATTAAAATAATTCGGCCTGTAACTGTCCCACTGGTGGGCAAAGATCTCCCCTCACTTTAGTGACGTGAATTAGGTCATAATCCACCATGGGAGCCTAGTCCGGATTGGTGGATAACATGCCTCCGAAATAATTCTCGGGCATGTTGGTTTCCTCACGAGGTTTTCCTTCGCCGAAAAGCGAGTGATAATTACGTACATATGTTTAACAAGAAACACATTGATACGTCCCCGCATTGGGATTTGAACTCGCCACCTCCGCTTTGGAGGCGAACGTTCGCCCACTGCCTAGTACCACCACTTATCTTACTGCTACATAATATCAGATATCTTGTCTCAAAAGTTATTTGCTGACATCATACTTGTCGTCATACATTATATTAATTAATCAGCGCCGCTTATGACCCCTGTTAATTTAATAATTACTAGAAATTAACTAATGTTTAATAGAATAGTTACGAAGAATGCGTATTGATTGCGTTATTAAAAAAGTACATTGACACAGGCAATTAGATACTAGTGTAATTAGGTACATATTATTATGTTAATTAAAAATCAATAATGATGTCTTGGAATTTGTAATATTAAAATTCTTTACTGTGATTCAAGTAATTGATTACTTGTTAGTATCAAGTAATTGATTGAATCGAAAAATCAATGGGGTTATAGAAAAAAAACTACTGAATAGGTTTTTGTACAATTTATGTGTACCTAATATTTGAAATTTCAAAGTTTTATAGACCTGAATGTTTAGTGACTCCATCACGCCAAAATGACTGAACTAATTTTGATAAAATTTGAGACACGGCAAAAACAAAACTTTATCCTGAAAATTGCGGGAGAGAAACCGCGGGGCACAGCTAGCATGAAAACGACACCCTCTTTCTCGTCAATGTAGGTTAAATATTCTGGTTTCTATCAAACTTGTTATTTAACCAGCTGCTATCAGTAAACAGATACGGCTAGACCGCAAATAAAATTCATATTGCTATTAAGGTGGTATATATTCTACCGCAAATGCTGTGCAGAGAGATTCCCATGGAAGGCATACATAAAGGAACTACACTCGGAAATACGTTTAGTATTACAACTATTTATAACAGTGCAATAGTTGGTAAAAAAAAATAATACTTAGAAGCTCTTAAACTTTAGCGAACAGAAAACATTATCTACCTAAAAAAAGGGGTTTAATTCGCGCAAAAACTAATGTTAAAATATATAATTTTGACATAATATCTCGTCCTCGTTAATAATTATGTTTTCTGTGATATATTTTTATATTGGTTTGTGTGCGAATTAGACCCGTTATTAGCAAGTTAATATTTTTTCTACGTGCAGTTTTTTTTCTTCTAGTTTTTTGCCAACTTAAGTAAATGGGTTGACCTTGACTTGTGATTAAAAATTACGAAAAACTAATCACGCATATTCTTCGAACCGTGAGTTCATACAGAAATCCTATAGAAAATAGAACTGGCATAATTTCCCGAATTTTCAACTATGCAGGCGACATACATTTTTTGGCCCTAAAAATACAAGTTTGACTATAAAGAATATTTAAATAAACCAGTCTACCAGTTTTCGAGCGATGCGCTTACTAACAAAAAGCATTTCATTTTTGTTTAATTTTTTATTTTATTTTTGTTATTATTATTAATTTTATACACTAGCTCAGCTTCCAGTTGATGCGTGTATATTGATTCAGTGCACTTGTTTTAGATTATAATCATTGTTAGACGTGTTATTTTTAAAAGTAATAAGTGACTATAATAAGAGATTTTTAAATAGGTACTATGCAAAAACATAAAATCTGTAAATTTCATTTATGCTTTATAACAATTTAAAATTCTACGTACTTTTCGAGAAATCTGCTGTGCCAAATAGACGCGTAAGTGTATTCATATATTTATGTTACTCAGTCCATGTCAGTATCAGTTGCAGTGCTCAGAATTGTGCATTGCCCAATCTCGCACGGCAATGCACTGCGCTCCCCGTTGCAAACCTTTATAGTACTTCAAAAATTCTCTGATTTTACGTCCACAAGCCCAACAAAATTTGATTCTACGTCCACAAATACAACAACATTAATTTCTACGTCCATCCTCAAGACTTCTACGTCCGCCCTCAAAACTTCTACGTCCGTTGTCAAGACTTCCACGTCCGCGCACCCGATAGTATCATTTGGTGATTAAGCTTATGAGTGTGCAGTGACGTCATAAAGCTTTTTCACTAAATGTTACTGTTGAGCGTTACCAACAAACGAAGCACAAAGAAGAAGACAAAGAAAAAGAAGAAGCGAAGCAGCCACCGCTGTTATCCACCACAGGGGCCGGCACGGATTGGTGGATGACACGCCTCCGAAAGAATTCTCGGGCATGCTGGTGTCCATCAGCGAAACGCGAGTGATAATCGTTTAAGAATATGATTTTACGAGCATGTAATAACTATGTGTTCCATTAATAATATATAATGATATATAAATAATATATAAGGCCGCCACTAGTACAACATTTTTGCAAATATACCTTGTATTAATATCTCTATACTTACGTTATGGTGTTCAATAAATAATTATTGTATTGTATTGTCATCTATTTCGTATGCCACATAGTTCAGGCTAACTTCCAGCGGAATTAAAAGCTTCATATTTTACTTCATCGTTCAAAAAATCGATTAGTTTGTAAGAAAACAAGATACTAGTTACTAGACAACTTCAGTCCAATATTATTGATTAATTTGCTAACTGAAACACTTGACTATGCACAGTATTTTTTCTGGCTTATATTATTATTTGTAATTACGGCTTAACTTTTTGACAAAAACCGTCCATTTTACGGAAGCTCGCTATGTAGCCAGCCTTAACATAAACAAAATAAAATGAACTAAAACTAGCGAAATCTAAACCTTACAAATCTAACTAGAGTGGATGTCCATGTGGCATGGTACCAAGCCCAAAGTATAGTAATATTATAAAGCTCGTACTATCAGAAATAAAAATTACATTTTAATTATTTGTATTATTTAGTTACTCTATTTCGAATGGAGTTTCTCATCACATATAAATAATAATTTAATTAACTTTTTGGTTTTTGTAATAGCTCCATTTATCATTGCACAAATCAGAAAACCACATTGATATCAGTGCAATGTAGTCAGTTGTTACATGGTGAGAATACAAACAGAGGTACATAATTTACAAAAAAAATCAGTAGGCTGGTTTAGAGACATTGATTTAAATATTTTCGTTATTTAAAAACTTTGATTACTTACCGCTTTATTGTAATAGGTAGAGAGATAGAAAGAGAGATAGAAAGATAGATAGATAGAGGGAAAGGGAGAGAGATAGAAATAGATATTCTTATTTATCTGTTACCCGTGCCATCAATTGATTTTCTAAGCAGTTCACATTTTATGTAGTTAAAAATCACCCCATTTGCGTGAAATTTCGTACGCGTAAGTCCATCAGTGCAATAAAAACTGTTAAAAACTGTGAATAACAACCCCTTTTGCATGATATTTGGTATTCAGATAGCTTATACTTATACTTAACACATAACACAGTGGGATAAAAACTGTGAAATACTACCTTAATTTGCATAAAATGTTGTATGCAGATTGCTAAGAGACACAATATAGGCTACAAGTCATCATCATTATCATCGTCATCACTATTTCACTGTCCATCAGTGCGATAATAACTGTGAAAAACAACCTAACTTCAGTATTTTATCTGACACTAGCTGACCCGACAGACGTTGTCCTGTCATTGTCTCTATGAGTCAAACTGTACAACCCGATTTTATTAGATATATTTTTCCCTTGTTTCAAAAAATGTTTCCCGTGATAACGGGATAAATAGTATCCTATAGCCTTCTCCTGGTTCTAGCTACCTTCCTACCAATTTTCAGCCAAATCGGTTGAGCCGTTCTTGAGTTATAAAAAGTGTAACTAACACAAGTTTCTTTTATTAATTTATATAGATAATGTTACAAGTCGTATCTAACAGCCACCGCCCTATAGGTGTTGTACCTATGTGAAACGCGGGTGAAACCGCGGGGCGCAGCTAGTCTTAATATATATACATGACGCGTCACGTTGATTGTCCGCGATGGACTCCTAAACTACTTAACCGATTTTAATCAAATTTGCACACCGTGTGCAGTTTGAGCTAACTTGAAAAATAGGATAGCTTACATCTCAATTTATAGTCGCAATAACAAAAACCTTAGCCACAGCAACGCGTGGCCGCGTCTGCTAGTATGCATCTATATATATATATATATATAAAAGAAAGTCGTGTTAGTTACACCTTTTATAACAATTGAACGGCTGGACTGATTTTCATATTTGTTTTCTTAGATTTGTCTCCGTCCCGCAGTTGGGTCAACTTGTTGTATAAAAAAATCGAACATTTTCATTTTCAATTAAAATAAAATTGTTGTCAACATACCTACTTATAAATAATTGAGTAAACAACTCGGAATTCAAATACCCTAAATCCTTAATCACCAAATTAGAAATGCACTTTAACAATTGCCTATATTTTATAATCTCTAATTATAACCCTTATGGTCATTAGCTGCCCCTAATTATCGATCTTTGGACAGGTAGAAAGCAGGTATAAAAGCTTAAGAGAGGGTAGTTTCAAATCAGTATCGACTTTGACATCATGGACATCACATCTCCTATCACATCAAAAGGAATTAAAATTGATGAAAAAGTGAAATTTGGCAAAGTAACAGTGCAAAACTTCGTGAAGTTTATTGAAGTAGTGATCGAACAGTGACCGTCAATGTTTTTAACTAACTATATAGATTTAGTATGTTTAGTATCAAGAGTGACTACGATATAGTAAGGATAATACTACGAGTGAACGGGAGAGTTTATACACTATGCCTTAGGATTGACAGAGATCGAGCTATTTTTGACTGAACAGTGTTTACATAGTGCTAAGGTATAATTTGGATTACCATTACTAAATGTGAGTACATTAATTAAATTTCGCTTTCTTGTCTGTATGTGTGTCTGTTGTATCAGCTTGCAACGCCGAAAACGTATTACCTACCTACGTAATGGCTTATTTTAATTTCTGTCAATTGTAGCTGTCACATTCTCAGTAGACATGTTTGTCAGTCTGTCACTGGGTGTATGATGGTTGCATCTGTCAGAATTATTCATCACAGCCATTCAAGAACATTGCATTGCTTCCAGAAACTAATTTCTATTAGTTGGAGCTGTCACATTCTCAGTAGACATGTTTGTCAGTCTGTCACTGGGTGTATGATGGTTGCATCTGTCAGAATTATTCATCACAGCCATTCAAGAACATTGCATTGCTTCAAGAAACGAATTTCTGCTAGTTATAGCTGTTACATTCTCAGTAGACATGTTTGTCAGTCTGTCACTGGGTGTATGATGGTTACATCTGTCAGAATTATTCATCACAGCCATTCAAGAACATTGCATTGCTTCCAGAAACTAATTTCTATTAGTTGGAGCTGTCACATTCTCAGTAGACATGTTTGTCAGTCTGTCACTGGGTGTATGATGGTTACATCTGTCAGAATTATTCATCACATCAGTTCATCGTAGACAGCGGTCCGTACGCACGCGTGTACGCGCATACTCGCCCAGTGTAAACCTGTTTCGCGCAGTCGTCTCTTACCGCGGTTCTCAAACTTTTAGTTTGTTTACTTCAAAGTAATTATTTACTATTATACTCATAAGTTGCTGGCAATGGTCAAGTGTACGCGCTGTGAAATTGAGTTCAGGGATGGGGTCCAATGTACTGTATGCCAGGGACACTTCGACTTCCCTTGTGCTGGTATTACGGAGGGTGGCTATCGGAAGTTAGGCGACCGAAGAAACGTATGGAAATGCTCTTCTTGTAGGAGTGTTGGGGCTCCAAGCCCGCTTAACGCTCCCGCTAAGTCTCCTACTCCTGCGAACATGGAGAGTATCGCACTCGACCTCAAACGGTTGACCGCCCAGGTATCTTCGCTACCAACACTGATGGAGAACGTCAAGTCCATCCAGGCTGATCTCAGGGACCTCAAGACCTTGAAGGCGGATATCGCGGATCTCAAGCTTATGAAACCTGACATATCAGAGCTGAAACACTCTATTGAATTTATGCAGCACTCGGTGGATTCAATGACAGGCAGAATCACCGCCCTTGACCAGGAACTCCAAGGTCTTCTTAAAACTAAGGATGATGTATGTCTTCTTCAGCAGCAAGTAGAGCAGCTCCGTGATACTGTTAGGGAACAGGAGCAGAGGGCGCGCTTAAACAACATCGAGATTAAAGGAGTCCCTTTCTCTAATAGTGAGGACCTTTTCTCACTGGTGTCGATGATCGGTGACCGCATCAAATGTCCCATATCCAAGGAGCAAATCAACTATGTCGCTAGAGTACCGTTACGGAATGACAAGATTAATAAGTCGATCATAGTATCTGTACATAACAGGTACCTAAAAGACGACTTTATCGCAATTGCCAAAAAGCGAACAATCACTCCAGTAGATTTGGGCCTGCAGGGTGATGCCCGGATCTTTGTAAATGATCATCTGACGCTGGAAAATAAGCTTCTGCTTAACAAAGCGAAGGTGTTAGCAAAAGAGAGGAATTTTTCGTTTACATGGGTCAAAGGCTGCAAGATTTTTATGCGGAAGAATCCCACTTCACCTGTCCTTGCCATCAAAACGGAAGCGGATTTGAAGAGACTTTCGAATTAGTGCACGGCTTAGTGGCAAAAATTGGTCTCAATAAGTGTTGTTTTTGTATTTGCATTAGTAACGTCTGTTTGAAAAGTTTGAGAAACGAATATTATTTGTTAACGCTCGCGCGTCGATGCAGTTGTCGTGCGCTGTCGCTCTGTCTGCTTGTTGCTTCGAGGCGGCCGGCCGGCCGTTTGCTACTATTATGTTCCTGCCTTCTACTGTCTATAATTTCTGCTATTAGTTATATCAATACCGTGTTATTTATTACTACAATCAAACTATTAACCTCCAGCTTTCAATGCGTTGTAATTATTGTTTATTATTACGTATACTTTATTTTATCGTGCTTAGTGCATATTCAGACGCTAGCATCTGTTTATTTACAATGGATCTGATAACTATTTTCTACCAAAACGTCCGTGGCTTACGTACTAAAACCTCAGAGTTTTATAGAAATGTATGCATTAATAGTTATGACGTAATCTGTGTCACGGAAACATGGCTTTTAGAAGGCGTAAGTAACAGTGAACTTTTTGATGACCGATACCTAGTATGGAGGCGGGACAGAAATTACGATGCCACCGCGCAATCGCTGGGTGGTGGAGTCCTCATCGCAGTTCGCCGGGAACTCGTCGCTGAGGGTCGCAGTGAGTGGTGCTCTTCTGCTGAGGATTTGTGGGTGACGTTGTCGCTACAACACTGCAAACCCAAAGTTGCTTACAAAATGCACATTTGTGTGGCGTACCTCTGTAATCAAAACCTGGGAAATTCGTTGGTCTCTCAAACTAGTAATTTTTCTAATACCCTCACTGACATTGTTTTGAGTTGCCCATTGGATAGGTTTGTGGTGTTGGGTGATTTCAACATACCCAACTTGCAATGGGAACTCTCTGAGGATGGTTGCTCGTACAAAGCCCATAACATACAAGGTGCGTATCAGTTTGAATTAATTGATAATTTTACTCTATGCAACTTATCTCAATATAACTCGACTTCAAATATCAATAATCGAATTTTAGATCTTGTCTTATCCAATGACAGAGTATTAGTTACGCACTCCTGTCCACTGGTCTTGGAGGACCCTCATCATAAATCTCTCTGCATCTCTGCAAATTTTGTAGAATTACACACATTAAAATGCAAATCTTATCTAAAGTACTTATACCACTCAGGTGATTATGAAGCTATTTCTTCCAAACTTAATTCTATAAACTGGGAGGCCGAAATTTCTAACAAACCTCTGGATGAGGCTGTCAGCTTCATGTATAGTACTTTGAGTAATTTGCGCAATGATTTCATTCCGTCCAAAATAGTCTACCCCAGGCATAAATATCCTTTGTGGTATAAGTCTCCACTTATTAAACTCCTTAAGGAAAAAAATAAATTTCGTGTCAAGTATAAGAGGTATGGTAATGTGGGTGACCTTAACTCCTTTGAAATGTTAAGGGAGCGCGCCAAAGTCATGGGAAAGGATATGTTCGCAGATTATATTGCTTGTATCGAAAGCAACATAATAAAGAATCCCAAGGCTTTTTGGTCTTACGTGAAGGCCAAAAAGCAATCAAATGCATATCCCACAGTTCTTAGACTAGGTCAGCGCTTCTCGGACCAAGGGGAAGAAATCTGTGACATGTTCGGTGAGTACTTTCATTCAACTTTCCTGGTACCTTCTTGTACCAGCACCTTATCTACAACACAAGACTCTAACCTTCCTGAAACCTCTACAGACATTGGTGCCATCGAAGTCATTGAGTCAGAAGTGCTTAAACTGTTTAAATCCATTGACTTGACTAAATCTGCCGGTCCAGATGACTTATCTCCTATTTTTATTTTCAACTGCGCTGCAAGTCTTACGGTTCCGCTTACCTTGATATACAGGCGATCTTTAAACGAAGGCACAGTCCCTATGTTGTGGAAGTCGGTATATATAACTCCCGTGCATAAAAAAGGGCCGAAAGACAACATTGAAAATTATAGACCTATTTCTAAATTATGTATATTTGCCAAAATACTAGAAAAAATAGTTTACAGGCAGCTTTACTCGGCACTTAAACATACACTTAGCGAACAACAACATGGGTTTCTTAAGGGTAGATCCACCACATCTAATCTTTTGTTACTTAGTGAGTATTTGTCTAAGAACATGTCGGAACCTTCTCAGGTCGATGTCATATACACAGACTATAGTAAGTGTTTTGATAGATTGGATCATGTCGTGTTGTTACATAAACTTCAAAGAGTAGGCATTCGAGGAAACTTATTCAGGTGGTTTTCATCATACGTTCAAAATAGATGTCAAACTGTAGTATTAAATGGCTTTACGTCTGTAGCAATGTGCATTCCCTCGGGAATTCCTCAGGGATCCTTGCTCGGTCCCCTCCTGTTTATAATTTTTGTATTTGACATCTCCTCCTGCTTCCACTTTTCTAAAATTCTGCTCTATGCTGACGATATGAAAATTATTTGTCCTATACGTACTTCTGATGACGCCTCCCTTCTTCAAATGGATTTGGATAGATTCCTAAGCTACTGTATTAAAAACAAATTAGATTTAAATGTTTCTAAATGTTACGTCTGTTCCTTTACACGGAAACCACGTCCAATTATTTGTACTTATAATATAAAGAATGCTGCATTGACGAGAGTTTCTACTATTAATGACCTTGGAATCACCTTCGATTCCAAGCTGTTGTTTGATGAGCATGTCAACAACATCGTCAACAAGGCCTCGAGAGCCTTGGGATTTGTACTGAGGTTATCTTCGGAGTTTTTTTCGATGAAAACGTACAAAATACTTTATTGTGCGTACGTACGGAGCCACCTAGAATACGCGTCACAAGTCTGGAACCCCAGCTACGGCATTTATATTACACGCATTGAAAGCATTCAAAAACGGTTTCTTCGTTATTTACAATACCGCGCAAAAAAATTCTTACCTGACTATAGATCTAGGTGTAAGAAATTTCATCTACTTCCACTGCACGAAAGAAGAAATATAGCGGATATAGCATACCTACTTAACCTAGCAAACGGAACGGTCGACTGTCCGGAGCTGCTCGGACATCTGGGGCTGCGAACTCCTGCTGCCTCATTTAGGAAACCTAATCTTTTATACGTTCCGCCTGTGCGTAGCAATTATAGGCAAAACTCTTATTTAATTAGAGCATGTAAAAGATATAATGAACTTGCAAAAGAGTTAGAAATCGACCTATTTAACACCTCTGCGTTTAGGATAAAGCAGTTGTTAAGTGACAGTTATTTTAAATAACTAATTTTAAATAACTAATTTAGTATTTATGCTTTTAACCAACTGTTAGTATAATCTGTTTTATGACAAACAGGTTTTTGAATATCATTTTACCACCTACTGGTAAAACAAAGTAAAATCTATGTATCTATTCGGCCCAGTACTTATGTCTACTGTGCTTGTCAATCTTTCATAATATCTGTGAAAACTTCTAATTGGCCTTCTGTATTTGTAACTCTCAGCTGCTTTTTGTATCTAGCCGTTAGTTTTCCTTTGATAATAAAATAAAATAAAATAAAATAAATCACAGCCATTCAAGAACATTGCATTGCTTCCAGAAACTAATTTCTATTAGTTGGAGCTGTCACATTCTCAGTAGACATGTTTGTCAGTCTGTCACTGGGTGTATGATGGTTGCATCTGTCAGAATTATTCATCACAGCCATTCAAGAACATCGTATTGCTTCAAGAAACTAATTTCTGCTAGTTACAGCTTTTACATTCTCAGTAGACATGTTTGTCAGTCTGTCACTGGGTGTATGATGGTTACATCTGTCAGAGTTATTCATCACAGCCATTCAAGAACATTGCATTGCTTCCAGAAACTAATTTCTATTAGTTGGAGCTGTCACATTCTCAGTAGACATGTTTGTCAGTCTGTCACTGGGTGTATGATGGTTACATCTGTCAGAATTATTCATCACAGCCATTCAAGAACATCGCATTGCTTCCAGAAACTAATTTCTGTTAGTTGGAGCTGTCACATTCTCAGTAGACATGTTTGTCAGTCTGTCACTGGGTGTATGATGGTTACATCTGTCAGAATTATTCATCACAGCCATTCAAGAACATTGCATTGCTTCCAGAAACTAATTTCTATTAGTTGGAGCTGTCACATTCTCAGTAGACATGTTTGTCAGTCTGTCACTGGGTGTATGATGGTTACATCTGTCAGAATTATTCATCACAGCCATTCAAGAACATCGTATTGCTTCAAGAAACTAATTTCTGCTAGTTATAGCTGTTACATTCTCAGTAGACATGTTTGTCAGTCTGTCACTGGGTGTATGATGGTTACATCTGTCAGAATTATTCATCACAGCCATTCAAGAACATTGCATTGCTTCCAGAAACTAATTTCTATTAGTTGGAGCTGTCACATTCTCAGTAGACATGTTTGTCAGTCTGTCACTGGGTGTATGATGGTTACATCTGTCAGAATTATTCATCACAGCCATTCAAGAACATCGCATTGCTTCCAGAAACTAATTTCTGTTAGTTGGAGCTGTCACATTCTCAGTAGACATGTTTGTCAGTCTGTCACTGGGTGTATGATGGTTACATCTGTCAGAATTATTCATCACAGCCATTCAAGAACATCGCATTGCTTCAAGAAACTAATTTCTGTTAGTTGGAGCTGTCACATTCTCAGTAGACATGTTTGTCAGTCTGTCACTGGGTGTATGATGGTTACATCTGTCAGAATTATTCATCACAGCCATTCAAGAACATTGCATTGCTTCCAGAAACTAATTTCTATTAGTTGGAGCTGTCACATTCTCAGTAGACATGTTTGTCAGTCTGTCACTGGGTGTATGATGGTTACATCTGTCAGAATTATTCATCACAGCCATTCAAGAACATCGCATTGCTTCCAGAAACTAATTTCTGTTAGTTGGAGCTGTCACATTCTCAGTAGACATGTTTGTCAGTCTGTCACTGGGTGTATGATGGTTACATCTGTCAGAATTATTCATCACAGCCATTCAAGAACATTGCATTGCTTCCAGAAACTAATTTCTATTAGTTGGAGCTGTCACATTCTCAGTAGACATGTTTGTCAGTCTGTCACTGGGTGTATGATGGTTACATCTGTCAGAATTATTCATCACAGCCATTCAAGAACATCGTATTGCTTCAAGAAACTAATTTCTGCTAGTTATAGCTGTTACATTCTCAGTAGACATGTTTGTCAGTCTGTCACTGGGTGTATGATGGTTACATCTGTCAGAATTATTCATCACAGCCATTCAAGAACATTGCATTGCTTCCAGAAACTAATTTCTATTAGTTGGAGCTGTCACATTCTCAGTAGACATGTTTGTCAGTCTGTCACTGGGTGTATGATGGTTACATCTGTCAGAATTATTCATCACAGCCATTCAAGAACATCGCATTGCTTCCAGAAACTAATTTCTGTTAGTTGGAGCTGTCACATTCTCAGTAGACATGTTTGTCAGTCTGTCACTGGGTGTATGATGGTTACATCTGTCAGAATTATTCATCACAGCCATTCAAGAACATCGCATTGCTTCAAGAAACTAATTTCTGTTAGTTGGAGCTGTCACATTCTCAGTAGACATGTTTGTCAGTCTGTCACTGGGTGTATGATGGTTACATCTGTCAGAATTATTCATCACAGCCATTCAAGAACATCATAATATTGCTTCAAGGAACTAATTTCTGTTAGTTATAGCTGTCACATTTTCAGTAGACATGTTTGTCAGTCTGTCACTGGGTGTATGATGGTTGCATCTGTCAGAATTATTCATCACAGCCATTCAAGAACATTGCATTGCTTCAAGAAACGAATTTCTGCTAGTTATAGCTGTTACATTCTCAGTAGACATGTTTGTCAGTCTGTCACTGGGTGTATGATGGTTACATCTGTCAGAATTATTCATCACAGCCATTCAAGAACATTGCATTGCTTCCAGAAACTAATTTCTATTAGTTGGAGCTGTCACATTCTCAGTAGACATGTTTGTCAGTCTGTCACTGGGTGTATGATGGTTACATCTGTCAGAATTATTCATCACAGCCATTCAAGAACATTGCATTGCTTCCAGAAACTAATTTCTATTAGTTGGAGCTGTCACATTCTCAGTAGACATGTTTGTCAGTCTGTCACTGGGTGTATGATGGTTGCATCTGACAGAATTATTCATCACAGCCATTCAAGAACATCGTATTGCTTCAAGAAACTAATTTCTGCTAGTTATAGCTTTTACATTCTCAGTAGACATGTTTGTCAGTCTGTCACTGGGTGTATGATGGTTACATCTGTCAGAATTATTCATCACAGCCATTCAAGAACATCGCATTGCTTCCAGAAACTAATTTCTGTTAGTTGGAGCTGTCACATTCTCAGTAGACAAGTTTGTCAGTCTGTCACTGGGTGTATGATGGTTACATCTGTCAGAATTATTGATCACAGCCATTCCAGAACATCGTATTGCTTCAAGAAACTAATTTTTGTTAGTTGTAGCTGTCACATTCTCAGTAGACATGTTTGTCAGTCTGTCACTGGGTGTATGATGGTTACGAGTACATCTGTCAGAATTATTCATCACAGCCATTCAAGAACATCGCATTGCTTCCAGAAACTAATTTCTGTTAGTTGGAGCTGTCACATTCTCAGTAGACATGTTTGTCAGTCTGTCACTGGGTGTATGATGGTTACATCTGTCAGAATTATTGATTACAGCCATTCCAGAACATCGTATTGCTTCAAGAAACTAATTTTTGTTAGTTGTAGCTGTCACATTCTCAGTAGACATGTTTGTCAGTCTGTCACTGGGTATATGATGGTTACATCTGTCAGAATTATTCATCACAGCCATTCAAGAACATCGCATTGCTTCAAGAAACTAATTTCTGTTAGTTGGAGCTGTCACATTCTCAGTAGACATGTTTGTCAGTCTGTCACTGGGTGTATGATGGTTACATCTGTCAGAATTATTCATCACAGCCATTCAAGAACATCGCATTGCTTCCAGAAACTAATTTCTGTTAGTTGGAGCTGTCACATTCTCAGTAGACATGTTTGTCAGTCTGTCACTGGGTGTATGATGGTTACATCTGTCAGAATTATTGATCACAGCCATTCCAGAACATCGTATTGCTTCAAGAAACTAATTTTTGTTAGTTGTAGCTGTCACATTCTCAGAAGACATGTTTGGCAGTCTGTCACTGGGTGTATGATGGTTACATCTGTCAGAATTATTCATTACAGCCATTCAAGAACATCGCATTGCTTCCAGAAACTAATTTCTGTTAGTTGGAGCTGTCACATTCTCAGTAGACATGTTTGTCAGTCTGTCACTGGGTGTATGATGGTTACATCTGTCAGAATTATTCATTATAGCCATTCCAGAACATCGTATTGCTTAAAAAAACTTAATTCCGTTAGTTATGGCTGTCACTTTCGTCGTGATAAAGAAGAAAATATGTATACAAAAACTGAAGACCTGTCTCGCTACTTGTAGCTAACACCACTTTAGTAGATAGTGTACCATTCTATCACTGGGTGAGTGATAGTTATGTCTAGTAGACACTTTCATCGTCAAATGAAGAAAATATGAACACTACAACTGAAGACCTTTCTAGCTTCTTGTAGCTACTAACACACTAGTAGATAGTGTACTATTCTATCACTGGGTGAGTGATAGTTATGTCTAGTAGACACTTTCATCGTGACAAAGAAGAAAATATGAATACTACAGTTACTGAAGACCTGTCTAGCTACTTGTAGCTATCACCAGTCTAGTAGATAGTGTACCATTCTATCACTGGGTGAGTGATAGTTATGTCTAGTAGACACTTTCAGCGTGACAAAGAAGAAAATATGAATACTACAGTTACTGAAGACCTGTCTAGCTACTTGTAGCTATCACCACTCTAGTAGATAGTGTACCAGTCTATCACTGGGTGAGTGATAGTTATGTCTAGTAGACACTTTCATCGTGCCAAAGAAGTTAAAATTGAATACAAAAACTGAAGACCTGTCTAGCTACTTGTAGCTATCACCACTCTAGTAGATACTGTACCATTCTATCACTGGGTGAGTGATAGTTATGTCTAGTAGACACTTAATCATGCCAAAGAAGTTAACATTGAATACGAAAACTGAAGACCTGTCTCGCTACTTGTAGCTATCAACACTCTAGTAGATAGTGCACTATTCTATCACTGGGTGAGTGATAGTTATATCTAGTAGACACTTTCATCGTGACAAAGAAGAAAATATGAATACTACAGTTACTGAAAACCTGTCTAGCTACTTGTAGCTACCACCACTCTAGTAGATAGTGTACCATTCTATCACTGGGTGAGTGATAGTTATATCTTGTAGACACATTTATCGTGCCAAAGAAGTATAAATTGAATACAAAAACTGAAGACCTGTCTCGCTACTTGTAGCTATCAACACTCTAGTAGATAGTGTACTATTCTATCACTGGGTGAGTGATAGTTATATCTTGTAGACACATTTATCGTGCCAAAGAAGTATAAATTGAATACAAAAACTGAAGACCTGTCTCGCTACTTGTAGCTATCAACACTCTAGTAGATAGTGTACTATTCTATCACTGGGTGAGTGATAGTTATGTCTAGTAGACACTTAATCGTGCCAAAGAAGTTAACATTGAATACAAAAACTGAAGACCTGTCTCGCTACTTGTAGCTATCAACACTCTAGTAGATAGTGTACTATTCTATCACTGGGTGAGTGATAGTTATGTCTAGTAGACACTTTCATAGTGACAAAGAAGAAAATATGAATACTGCTGAAGATCTGTCTAGCTACTTGTAGCTACCACCACTCTAGTAGATAGTGTACCATTCTATCACTGGGTGAGTGATAGTTATGTCTAGTAGACACTTAATCGTGACAAAGAAGAAAATATGAATACTACAGTTACTGAAGACCTGTCTAGCTACTTGTAGCTATCACCACTCTAGTAGATAGTGTACCATTCTATCACTGGGTGAGTGATAGTTATGTCTAGTAGACACTTTCATCGTGCCAAAGAAGTAAACATATGAATACTAAAACTGAAGACCTGTCTAGCTACTTGTAGCTATCACCACTCTAGTAGATAGTGTACAATTCTATCACTGGGTGAGTGATAGTTATGTCTTGTAGACACTTTCATAGTGACAAAGAAGAAAATATGAATACTGCTGAAGATCTGTCTAGCTACTTGTAGCTACCACCACTCTAGTAGATAGTGTACCATTCTATCACTGGGTGAGTGATAGTTATGTCTAGTAGACACTTAATCGTGACAAAGAAGAAAATATGAATACTACAGTTACTGAAGACCTGTCTAGCTACTTGTAGCTATCACCACTCTAGGTAGATAGTGTACCATTCTATCACTGGGTGAGTGATAGTTATGTTTAGTAGACACTTTCATCGCGACAAAGAAGAAAATATGAATACTACAGTTACTGAAGATCTGTCTAGCTACTTGTAGCTACCACCACTCTAGTAGATAGTGTACCATTCTATCACTGGGTGAGTGATAGTTATGTCTAGTAGACACTTTCATCGTGCCAAAGAAGTAAACATATGAATACTAAAACTGAAGAACTGTCTAGCTACTTGTAGATACCACCACTCTAGTAGATAGTGTTCCATTCTATCACTGGGTCAGTGATAGTTATGTCTAGTAGACAATTGACGACTACCTGCAACAAGATCGTCATTTCTTCGATATTTGTTTTATGTTTGTTTTATGTGACTTTGTTGATTTTAATTCCGAACTTGTATTTACACCCCGCGTTCACACTCAGCCTCAGTAGGGTGAGCAGGAACCTCTGTCGAGAAAGTATTCGATACTTAACTGTCAAATTTGTTTTAGATTTGATCAGTGTGCCTAGTGCGAGTTTTGACAGTTTATTGACGCGCTCGGTCCGTTTAGCGTAAACTTGAAATTGTATGGAATAAGAGCAGCGCCATCTAGCGTCAGTCAGACGGTCACTAAATGGCGCTGCTCTTATTCCATACAATTTCAAGTTTACGCTAAACGGACCGAGCGCGTAAATAAATTGTCAAAACTCGCACTAGGCACTCTGTACTCCTACAATAGGGCAAGCGCGAAAATTTTAACGGTTCGTATCGTTTAAGTATCGATCAAGGTAACCGTTCGCGTACGCATCTTGTCGGTATCGCAAGGCGATGATCGAATCTAAAACAAATTTGACAGTTAACGTATCGAATACTTTCTCGATAGAGGTTCCTGCTCGCCCTTCTGCTCTTTGCTGCCGAGTGTAAATAAAGTATCACATAACTCTTCAAAATTATATATTTTGATATTTGTTTGTGCGCGAATTAGACCAGTTTTTAGTTAGTTATTATCACATACCTTGTTGGTGAGACAGTCCTGGAAGTCTTGCTTCATTATGGACACGGAGACGCGATCTTGAGGCCGCTTCGGGCCACTCACTGACGTCACTACGGTCGCCAGATCCAGCTCCACCACCTGAAATTAGAATTTAGACGTGTTAAAATAGGGTTTAAATTCGCCCGTAATCTTTCGTCATCCAATGTTCAGTCAATGATTGCATTTCTGTTGTGGTCAGACAAAATTAATTATTACGGGAAAACAGTAGAAGTTAGCGATATCAACCACTAGGCATGTTAGTTTTGTTATGATATTTCCTATCCGATCATATAATTGTTGGATCATAAAAACACTTACTTGATAAAGAAATGATGCCATTTGTTTGTTTACATAAATTCCCCCAACACGAACTATTTTCACTTAAATATAATATTAGTATATTTAAGTATAGATCCACAAATATTTGTTTCTGGTCTGGGTGTGATGTGTATGTGAAATGATTTGTCTGTAAGCGGTACCCGCGATACAGGAGCAATCCTAGTGTGGGGGCTACGTTTTTAAAAGAAAAAAAAGGATGAGATTGTTTTTTCCTATTGTCAGATGGGCGGTACATGTTATCGTGGACCATCTCGGCTCACCTCAGAGAAGACAGGGTCCTCCGCCGGGTTACTGTAGTCTCTGAACTGCTTGGCAGCCCGCAGGTACGCCTCAATCGTCGCTATCTTTTCAGGCGCGCGGTCTGAAATTACAAAAAAAAAAGAGTTTATTTTTGACCGCAAATAACCTACTTGAAACCAATTTCGTGTTCACATACATGTATTTAAGAGGAGGTAGAGACAATGTATTACTTACAATAAAATTATAACACAATACAAAAATAGTTCAGAAAATGAACGTGTCTTGTTAAACAACACATGTAGGTTAGGTACCTTAGTACCTACTCACTAGTTTACGCTCGGCACTAACTAATTTATGCTCGGCACTCTCTAGCTTGCGCTCGGCACTCACTAGTTTGCCTTCGGCACTCTCTAGCTTGCGCTCGGCACTCACTAGTTTGCCTTTGGCACTCTCTAGCTTGCGCTCGGCACTCACTAGTTTGCCTTTGGCACTCTCTAGCTTGCGCTCGGCACTCACTAGTTTGCCTTCGGCACTCTCTAGCTTGCGCTCGGCACTCACTAGTTTGCCTTCGGCACTCTCTAGCTTGCGCTCGTCACTCACTAGTTTGCCTTTGGCACTCTCTAGCTTGCGCTCGGCACTCACTAGTTTGCCTTCGGCACTCTCTAGCTTGCGCTCGGCACTCACTAGTTTGCGCTATCCACTTACTATAATGCGACTGTTTAACTCAGTCCTCGCCTGCGGGGTACAGGTGTGTCGACGGGGGTTGCGGGAGGTGCGGGCGGCGGGCGTATCACAGATTACTAACTAGTTACTTCGTCCTCGATCCCCTTTGACATCCTACCCCCACGTCCTTGTAGCCCGCAAGCAAGGACTAAGTTAAAAGGGTCGCACTATAGCTTGCACAAGTCACTCACTAGTATGCGCTCGGCACTTATTATTTTGCGCTCGGCACTCACTAGATTACGCTCGAGACTCACTAGTCCTAAACTCGGCTCTTCCCACCTCTGCGCTCTGCGCTCAGTACTCACTAGTTAGCATTTGTCGCTCACTAGTTTGCGATCGGCACTGCCCACTTCGCACTCGGCACTCACTAGTCTACGCTCGGCACTGCCCACTTCGCGCTCAGTACTCACTAGCTAGCATTTGTCACTCACTAATTTGCGCTCGGCACTACCTACTTTGCGCTCGGCACTCGCCAGATTACGCTCACTACTCACTAGTCTGCGCGAGGTATCCCAGCGAGCGCGCGTCGACGGGGAAGTGGGCCACGGTGGCCCCGAACTCGGGGCACATGTTGGCCACGGTGGCGCGGTCCGCGATGCTCAGCGCCGGCACGCCGGGACCGAAGAACTCCACGAACTTGCCCACCACGCCCAGCGAGCGCAGGTGCTGCGTGGAGGGATAATACCTCGTGTTAATCGGTGCGGAGGGTTTATATCTCTTCGTAATAGTTGAGGTCACGTGTGCTGTTAATAAATGTGGATCTACTAAGCCCAGGGAGCGCAGGTGCTGGGTGGAGGAGTAATACCTCGTGTTAATCGGAGCGGTGGGTTTATATCTCTTCCTAATAGTTGAGGTCACGTGAGTGCAATTTTATAACCAGCTTTTATTACATTTTTTATCGCTATGTGAACTGTGGATAATATCAAATCTGGTACTGGAATGGCGTCCTACATTACACACCTACACTATTACAGTGACGCTGGAATGTAAAGGTCGACCGTCAGTCCAGTCACTGGATTAAATTGCTAACTGTAATAATATGTATTGACATTCCAGTGCTATTTCACATTATTACAGTGGCATGCCAAGCTTGATTCGATCGATAGACAGAAATGCTAGTGGAATAATGTGGACCGTGCCCTGAGTATGAGTTTTTACTAGCTCGACATAGTACGCGTCAGCTAGCTCTTTGTATGAAGATTTTAAGTTCATAAACACGCCGCGACGCGCTGGACAGGCTCTTCATACAAAAGCGCTAGTTGACGCGTACTATGTCGAGCTCGTAAACACTCACACTTGGGGTGCCGGCCATAAGTCGGTGACTTGGCTTACTTTGGTGATGGTGAGCACCAGGTCGGTGGATGTGGCCAGCGGATTCAGTACACCGAACAGCCGGTAGCCCACCACCTTGGGTAGGAGCATGCTGATCGCTTGCCCCAGCATTACCGCCTCCGCTTCGATGCCTAAAAAAAAATATCCTTACCTCTCAAGCCATACTATCTTTCCATACTAAATGGATGAGACAATTATCTTCCATGGTTTGTAGAACTGACTGGGATAATCATCGCTTCAAATTTTTATATCGTACCATGGTTATGTGGGAATAACCAGTTAACATTATTCCAGTGTAGTAATCCAGTTGGAATGCCACCGGAATACACTGAAATGTCGTTCCAGTAGCAATCCAGTCCATTCCAGTATTCCGCGCACAATGGCCGGGTCACATAATTCCAGTAGCAATCCAACGAATCAAAATCCAGTACTCCTTCCACACTGTACCACACTGCACCAGCAGTATACCCCATATCATTCCAGTGGCATTCCAGCGCTGGATTTGATCGTTGGACTGGATTGCTACTGGAATAATGTGACCCGGCCATAATACTGAACTTCCGCAGCATTGCCTGTTCTATTTGGCCTTTCCATGTAAGCCCATAAGGGTCATAATGGCCTGTCTATTTAAGCCCCCCTCCCCGACTTTACCTCCCACGCCCCACCCCACCACCCCCAGCCCGTTGATCATGGTGGTGTGGCTGTCGGTGCCCACCACGGAGTCAGGGTACAGCAGCTCCGAGGAGAACACCACCCGCGCCAGATACTCCAAGTTCACCTGCAAATACAATACAACACAATACAATACCATATTTATATTTAATGATAACGCTAAATTTCAGGTACCTTAAGGTCAGGTTTGACCTTAAAAACGGATTGTGATATCAATCCCAGATACCTAACAAAATTTGGCTGTCAAGCCGTTCCATACAAAAAGCATGATAAAAACAAACAGTGTGCCTAGTGTGAGTTTTGACAATTTCTGTACGCGCTCGGTCCGTTTGGCGTAAACTTGAAATTGTATGGAATAAGAGCAGCGCCATCTAGCGTCAGTCAGTCAGTCACTAGATGGCGCTGCTCTTATTCCATACAATTTCGAGTTTACGTCAACCGGACCGAGCAAGTAAATAAATTGTCAAAACTCACACTTTCTTTTTTCTTTTTTTTTTTTACACGTAGCCCCACACTAGGATTGCTCCTGTATCGTGGGTACCGCTTACAGACATATAATTTCAAATACACATCACACCCAGACCAGAAACAAATATTTGTGGATCGCACAAATATTTGTCCCAGGCGGGAATCGAACCCGCAACCCCTAGCGCAGCAGTCCGATTGCTCAGTCACTACGATAAACGAGCCGTCAAACACTAGGCACACAGTACTTTTTTCTTCGCGAATTTCGCCCATGTTTTAACTGGACCGATTTTGATCCGGTTTTCACCAGTATGTAGACTGATGATGTTAAGTAGTTTTTAGGTATTTAACATACATACCTGATGCACAATACCGGAGCCCGGTGGTACGATTAACATATTGTTGAATGCGTTCGCACCCCACTGAAACAAAAAAATAATAAATATCAACCTTGGGGGGCGATTCTGGCAATTGCAAAAGATCTGCTGACGTCATAATTCTCGAACGATAATTCACTTCACGTATTCTTCATGAGCTAATTTACAATAGCTCAAAGAGCGAATGCGATATCTTAGCTAACGATATCAGAATCGCCATACTGAACGTAAAAACCGGCCAAGTGCGAGTCGGACCATTATCTTTAAAAATAACATTTAAAAAATCACGTTTATTGTATGGGAGCCCCTTAAATATTTCTTTTTTTAGTACTTGTTGTTATAGCGTCATCAGAAATACATCATCTGTGAAAATTTCAACTGTCTAACTGTCACGGTTCATGAGATACAGCCTGGTGACAGACGGACAGACAGACAGACAGACAGACGGCGGAGACTTAGTAATAGGTTCCCGTTTTCCCCCTTCGTGTATGGAAGGAACCCTCTAAAAATGTTCAAAGATGTGTGTGTGAATGTTGTTATTGTAGTGAGTTGTTGTTGTGTTGTGTGTTGTTGGTGTTTCATGATGGTAAGCGCCGTTCCAGTCCCAAAGTTTATGTTACCTTCAAGAATTGGAATCTCTCTTTGTTCCGCACGAATTCGAGTTCTTGATTTTTGTTCAGTGCGTCCGGTCTGAAATGAAGCGAACAATATCTTAATATATATATATAAATTACGCGTCACGTTGTTTGTCCGCGATGGACTCCTAAACTACTTAACCGATTTTAATCAAATTTGCACACCGTGTGCAGTTTGATCTAACTTAAAAGATAGGATAGCGTACATCTCAATTTATAGTCGCGATAACAAAAACCTAAGCCACAGCAACGCGTGGCCATGTCTGCTAGTAATCCATACTAATATTATAAATCTGAAAGTAACTCTGTTTATCTGTTTATCTGTATATCTGTTTGTCTGTTTGTTTGTTTGTTACCTTTTCACGGCTAAACGGCTGAACCGATTTCGATGAAATTTGGTATAGGGGTAGATTGGACCTATGAGACGGACATAGGCTATCTTTTGTCTCAAAAAATAATCTTTAAGGGGATGAAATAGGGGTTGAAAGTTTGTATGGGGAATCCATAATTCCTCAAGTTAGGGATCTGAAAATTCTTATTTAATTTAGGCTTTTGGTAAGAAATAAATAAATACGGGTTTCAGCTTTTTTGCAAAATCATCCCTAAAGGGGGAAAAGCAAGGGGGTTGAAATTATGAGGTATTCTTTAGATGCACCCCCTACGGACCACAATAAACGGCTAAACGGATCGTAATTTAAATTGGAAAGTAATTAGGGAGTGCGATGGGAGGAGGGGGAGAAAGGGGTAAAGTGGGGGAAAGGGGGAGTAGATGGTAGAGTGAGGGGAGAAGAGGGTAGAGTGGGGAGAAAGAGAGGGGAGAGCGGGAAGAAAGAGGGGAGAGTGGGGGGAGAAAGCGGACAGAGTGGGGGGAAAAAGAGGGAAGAGTGGGGGGAGAAAGAGGGGAGAGTGGGGTGAGAAAAAGGTTAGAGTGGGGGGAGAAAGAGGGGAGAGTGGGGGGAGAAAGCGGACAGAGTGGGGGGAAAATAGGGGAGAGTGGGGGGAGAAAGAGGGGAGAGTGGGGGGAGAAAGCGGACAGAGTGGGGGGGTAAATAGGGGAGAGTGGGGTGAGAAAGAGGGGAGAGTGGGGTGAGAAAGAGAGTAGAGTGGGGAGAAAGAGAGGGGAGAGTGGGGGATAAAGAGGGGTGAGTGGGGTGAGAAAGAGGGGAGAGTGGGGGATAAAGAGGGGTGAGTGGGGTGAGAAAGAGGGGAGAGTGGGGGGAGAAAGAGGGGAGAGTAGGGTGAGAAAAAGGGTAGAGTGGGAAGATAGAGAGGGTAGAGTGGGGTATGAGGGTAGAGGGGAGAATGAGGATAGAACGGGGGAGAATTAGGGGAGAGTGGGGGGAGAAAGCGGGAAGAGTGGGGGGAAGAGGGGAGAGTGGGGGGAGAAAGTGGGGAGAGTGGAGGGAGAAAGAGGGAAGAGTGGGGGGAAGAGGGGAGAGTGGTGGGAGAAAGAGGGGAGAGTGGGTTGAGAAAGAGGAGAGAGTGGGGTGAGAAAGAGTGTAGAGTGAATAGAAAGTGATGATACAGTGGGGGGAGAAAGAGGGAAGAGTGGGGGGGAGAAAAGGGGAGAGAAGGGGAGGAAGAGAGGATAGTGGGGGGAGAAAAGGGGAGAGTGTGGGGAGAAAGAGGGGTGAGTGGGGTGAGAAAGAGGGGAGAGTGAAAGATAGTGAAAGATATAGAGATATAGGGAGAGGGAAAGAGATGGAGGTAGAGGAAGAGAGATAGAAAGAGCGAAAGAGGGAGAAAGATAGAAAAAGAGCTAGAGAGGGAAAGATAGAGGAAAAGGGAGTGAGAAAGAGACAGATATATTCTTACCTATAACTGTTCCCCGCGCCATCAATTGATTTTCTAAACAGTTTACATTTTATATAAAAATGCGAACGAAGTTGCGGGTATCAGCTAGTATATAATAATATAGTATTTTTAAAACGTAGCCCCACACTAGGATTGCTCCTGTATCGCGGGTACCGCTTACAGACATATAATTTCACATACACATCACACCCAGACCAGAAACCAATATTTGCGGATCGCACATATATTCGTTCCAGGCGGGAATCGAACCCGCGACACCAAGCGCGGCAGTCCGATTGCTCAGCCACTACGCCAAACGTGGCGTCAAATTTTAACAGGATTTGTTCCATTCCCTCCTCACGATAGTGAGGGGAGGCCTTTGCCCAGCAGTGGGACAGTTACGGGCTGAATTACGGCTTGTGATTAGTATTATTATTATTGTTCCATTTCTTTAAAGGCTATATACTTACGACCTCGCGAAGTCCACCTGCACCGAATGGTCGATGACCAGGTCTGCGGGGCAGATGGGATTGATTCTATCCGGGTCCCCGCCGAGGTTCTTCACGGCATCGCGCATCGCCGCGAAGTCCACCACCGCCGGCACGCCCGTCAGGTCCTGGGAGAGAGAATAGATGATCATCTGTCGGCTCGATCATTTCATTGCTCAACCTATCATTTGTGCGCTCAATCATTCATTTTTAATGTACAATTGATCATATAAAAATACCTAGTAATCATATTATCGCTCAAGTAATCATTTTTCTGCTCACATTGAACTGTCTAATTGATCATCACTATACTTTTCTTTGTGTGTTCGAGTGCAATAAAGAGTTGTTATCTAATCAGATCTACATAAGTGGTCCAACAAACAATCATTCATTTCTCACGTATCGCCCAGGCAGATTCGGACACAATCTCGCCACCCCTGATTTCCCTGCCCAATTCATCATCTTAAAACTAACTAGCAATCATTTAATCGCTCGCTCATTCATTTTACCGCTCACGCATTCATTTTCCCACTCGTCATTCATTCTCCCGCTCACTCATTCATTTTCCCGCTCGCTCATTCATTTTCCCGCTCGCTCATTCGTTTTCCCGCTCATCATTCATTTTCCCGCTCTACCCACAGTTCCCCACCTGCAGTATCACTCGGGCGGGTTTGAACGCGATCTCGACGCCCCCATCGACGTTCTGGTTGGTCTCCCAGTCGAGCACGTTCTGAACATCCTTCTCCAAGACCTGGAAGCCGTCGCAATTGCGCACGCACGACTCGAGCAGCACCCGAATGGAGTACGGGAGGCGATCTGGTGGGATTTAGGAAAAGGCATTCAATAACCGTGGCGTTAGAGTTCAAATACAAATGTCACTAGGATCATAGAATACGTTTTAGGTTGGAGGTTTAGGCTATAAACCACCACGGGGACCCGGTCCGGATTGGCGGATACCATGCCCCTGAAATAATTCTCGGGCATGTTGGTTTCCTCACGATGGTAAAATAAAAATATGTTGTTAAACTTACAATAATAACGCAGAGAAGGATAGTTCAATGCGTAGTATCACTTAAAAGTGAAGCCTATTTTTTATCAATGTGTGCGTGAGTGCCGTGTAATTATCTTCTCCAAAACGCACACAAGTGCAATGAAAATGTCTTATGCGTGTTGGAATTTAGTACAAAAGCATCGAAAGTGATTTTTTTTTATAAAGCTTTGATTTCGAGCAATAGCGAGTCAAAGTCCGAACTAGGCCCAAAAAGTCTCAGTAAAAATGGCTACACGGTGCTAGCGAGTACTTGACTTCTGTGTTATTCTTCTAAGTTGTTAAAATTATTCAAATAGGTAAATCGAAACAGAAAAAAAAACAGTAAAGCGGAAGTCTCAGTAAGGATATGAACAAAATGTTTACGTATTCAAACATTAATATGTAATAGTTGTTATTTACACTTACGTTACACAACAGTTCAAAAACATTTCAAAGGCCGATCACCGGTTACGTATGGTAATACGTAATGGCATCACATCGTAAAATTGACGTTATCGAATAATTATATCGTATATTCTTATATCGATACGAGCCGACCCCATCGACCTTGCCATGCGATTAATAATTAAGAAAAATTAATTACGATTAATTGGGTTCTCCGTTCGAATAGCGAGTTCAAAAAATCCCATAAACAAAAGAACTTCAAGTCTTTCCCGAATATATCGATTTTCCGGGCAACATTTCCAATTTTTCTTTCAATAATAACCCAATAACGGACTGTTAGGATCAAATCGAGGACGTTCCAAAGAAAGGCCAAGTCAAAAGTACCCACAACCGGAAGTGGAAGTGGAACCGGAAAGTGGAAGCGAAAGAGGTGTGTCAAAATCGTGGCATGTAAAAAGATGTATTCCCGTATCGTTAGTCTTTACCTCGAGATTTCTTTCACTCGACCTTTGCTGAGGGACCACGAATCTTTCCCGACAAAAATTTCCTCATAAGTATTTGGTATCGTTAGTTGAACTTTCGAGGTTCCTCGGTACTCCATAGTAACAGAAATGATCGTAGAGAAGCGGATTCGAGGAATCTTCAAGGTACGTCGCAAGGTGTTTTTATTAACACGACTTTCTTTTATATAATATATAGATGACAGGGTGACGAGCGCAGCTTATAACAAGATACTATTAAAAATAAATGTGTATAGTTGCATTAAAAGGGTGTGTCCCAGCAGTGGGAATCCGATGTCATTAAAAACTTACCATATTTAGGGCCGAGCGCAGCCACATCGTAATACTTGTATTCCTTTCCGTTAACGTTGAGGGTTTTGAGCAGGTTATCAAATGGATTATTGGCTGAAAAAACATTTATTATAATAATTACAATTATCCTTATTCTCTATATAGCTTGTAATAAACGCTAATAAGTCGCTAATATAACAACCTCTTTAGTTAAAAACATTTATTGAATGTGACTCAGTATTGGGTAGTACAATTTTACAGTGCGCATTTTTAATCCTACTAATATTATAAACGCGAAAGTTTGTAAGTATGGATGGATGTTTGTTACTCTTTCACGTAAAAACTACTGAATGGATTTTGATCCTACATATCAGAATAACACATAGGCTACAATAAAATTAATAACGATATATTATCCGAACGCGGGTGAAACCGCGGGACGCAGCTAGTAAGTTATAAATAGGAGGTTTATAGTTTTGTCTCAGAGATTTTCTCAAAGATGTAGGTAGTATACCTACAACATAACAGAAAAAACTTTATTGTAGGTATGCCAGTTATAATAACACACCGGTATTAGCAATACTGTTTGCAGATTGAAACTTTATACCTAACTAGAGGCGCCTCGCGGTTTCACCCGCTTTAACGTCTACACTCATACAGATTAACAAACTCTCCACGACTAATACCTATTCCACCAGTATTACACATTAACAGTTGCAGAAACACAAGTGAGAAAATAATAAAAAACCCAACAATGTCTCACTATCTGATTCCCACCAAAACTCCTAAACAGAGGTTGAGCCACAAAGGTTGTGACTATTGTAGCTGTCAAACAAACTCCATGATATTATGTATAACAGTACTAGCTAGTATACTAACGATTCATGCATCTAACACATGTTAAAAGAGGTTCATTGAAGTATCTCAAACAGCATGCAATGTTCACGGAAGCACGCACTAGAGCGTGCCCCGATTTACCTGTTAATTCAAAGTGGGTAAGCATTAGTCAACTCTACTTTCTTATCTTTTTAAATACAGAATGAGGCATGAATGAGGTTGTCAATTGTTTTTTTTTTATACAAATGAGTTTAGGGGCATAGACAGCCTCCTTGCATACTTTAGTGCTATGGTGTATACAAAATATGTGTTTGCCGGAGCCGGACAAATTTTTGTGCAAGCCATAGGTATTTACTCTGAGTGTGTATGTTTGTGAGATCATGATCATCATAGTTACTGCACCCTTACAGGGAGCCCTAGTTAGGGGTCAGAGTCAGTCTCATTTTGACCCATTATTTATTCAATTTATAACGACTCAGATATGTTAATTTAGTTTTAAATTCACATTGTAACTTGTATTATTGTTACTCAATATATTTAAACAATGTTTAATGCTAATTAGAGCTGGATACAATATGCATTACTCTGATTACAATGATGCTAATTACCATTAAAGTTTGTTAGCCTGTTCATACCTACTACGAGAATAATTTTGTAACTTATAAGTGAACCAATTTCTTTACGTATGATGCTGAGTATGGTTTTCAAGTATTAAAATTAGGTACCTACTCAATTAACCTAACTTGAGAAAGGATCTTACAATTTTATTCAGTCAGAGACACACCTAGCTTTCTTTTATTGAATAGTTAAAATGTATTTCTGAGTAACTTTATCAATAGCAGTACAATTTATATTGTTATAGATTATAGCCAACTGTTGAGGCTTTGAATTAACTGTTACATATTCGACAGATACTAGAAGGACCTCCTTCATGACCTTTAAAGTAATCTATGGTGTCGGTGAATTATGCAAACATGATACAATATGGATAAGTTCATAGGTGAAGTGGCCACTGTTTTATGTGAATAAGTTAACATAAACATGCCCAAACCACGCGCGAAGTCACACATGACTGATAACTACGATAATATGTGATAAATCACGCGTGATAAGCGTTACTCGGACCTTTTAAATGAAGTTCTATCATGAAAGTGTGAGCATGCAAAGTAGTTAAGGAAAACATAGGTATTTTTTGGGTGGGCAAACTCAAATAAATTAACATACCCGCCATGGTGAGCTCTCCGAAAGTCACGTAGTACTAGTGTTGCACGAATTCAAAAGTTTATCCTCGAAATAAATCGAGAAAAGTGATGAAAATAAAAATAACGTCACCAACCAACGGAAGCGTACTCGCTACGCGATTGACAAGTGACAAATGACGATTTTTTTGACGCTAATCAGCTGGACTCAGTCAATGTCACCGTTTGCGACTTTGCAGTATGTATAAATACCTACCTATCTTTCCTTTAGGGTGTTATTTCACTAGCTTTATTGAGGCTGCGGTATTTAGAGCCGCGTAGTGAAATAAGGGAAAGTCAAGTCAGTCAGACTGATTAGCCGGTCAGCCGGTCTCGCAGACTGAATTGGCTGAACGCTGAATAGTGAAATAAAGGTTAGCTTAACCCGTTCTTCAGTCTACGGCCGGCCAAAGAGAATACAAACGCTACGCTAGACGGCCGGCGGCCGAAGAGCACAGACGTGTCGCGCACCGCGAGCACCTTATGCAGAAGTTTGACGTGATTTTTACACGCTTTTATTTAAATTGCAATGTTTATACTTTTGTTTACCTATTGGTTTGTATGTCATAGTCAAATAGCGCTTAGAACCACTTCCTCTTATCCTACGGAGTTAGGTAGCTCCTCGATAATTAGCAATACCTATAGATATTAATATAGTTCTACCTATACCTTACTTACGCATTAAATCATGATATCTCATTGAAAGGGTTGGAAACGACAAATTTTTGGTGCTTCGAAAGCATACCCATGACGTCCACCCACGATGACATGACGTTCGCCGTGTTCATCTAATAAGGAGCGGTGACCGGCGATACACCGCGGCCGCTAAATACCGCAGCTCAATTCAGTCTAGTGAAACCTTTACCGACCTTTAGTCTGTGGTTACTGGTTTGGTTGGTTGATTGGTTGCTTTGATTGATGACGGTTTTTGAACTTTTTGAGTTTGAGGTTTGAGGCTTGGGTTTGGGTTGTTGTTTTGTTACATACAAAATAAAATAATTTAAATATTATTCACAGTTTTAATCATTACAAATGGCTACGTTCGATTTGAATACACTAAACTCAGCGTTAGAAAATTCCGGGCAAATCGTCAGCGGCGTCGACTTCTCCGGGAAATCACTGAAGCTGGACTCTGCAAAAGATGGTAACTTACGCTATTATAAGTGTTACTTTTATAATAAACAAATGTTCAAGCCTTTATTGTGCTGCCATAATCGTCAAATTATCATATTCTCGTCCCTAAATTCTAAAATTAAATGTTTCCATAACATAACCTATACGCTCACAATTCGTTTGAATACTCATGTTTTATGTGGTAATATTAAAATGTGTATTGACCATGCTGTTTGAAAAGGTTTATTATGAATGGGACTTGCAAGGAAACATGTGTGATAAAATAAACTTTAGATACATAGGTACCTACCTTATTTATATTCATAATCAGTGCTTCTGAAAGACGAAGATAGCACCAAGAGCCTTCTATACACTTATTCACCGACTATTCCATTCTAGCTCAACCAATTGTGGACGCAATCAACTCATGCCCGAGCTTACAATACCTTACCCTGACTGGTAACACGCTGGGCGTGGCGGCGGCGGAGGCGATATCCTCGGCCCTCAAATCGCACCCTGAGCTAAAGGTGGCGCGGTTCTCCGACATGTTCACCGGTAGAATGAAGACTGAGATACCACCGGCACTGGTAAGGATTGTTGCAGTTGTAGGGTGAGCAGGAACCTCTATCCAGAAAGTATTCGATATGTTAACTGTCAAATTAATTTCAGGTTTGATCAGTGCCTGGCAATATTGAGGAGATGTGTACGTGAAGGGTTACCTTGATCGATATGTTAACGATATGAACCATTAAAATGTTCGTACTTGCCCCATTGTAGGAGTACTGATTAAATCTAAAACAAATTTTACAGTTAATATATCAAATACTTTCTCGATAGAGGTTCCTGCTCACCCTACTGCTATTACCAGGATTACCAGGCTCTTATGTCAATTGAGCCCGCTCCACACCGTGTCCGCAGTATACCAGTGACTTCTATTGGAAGTATATTGTTTGGAACTTCATTTGACGGCAGATACTGCCGTCAACTGCATGCCGCAAACAAACAGTTTTGTTATCAATAGCTGGATGTTTTAGACGACATGTTAAGCCATGGGTTCTGGTCGTAATCGATTTATAGCAGTTGTTAAGCCAACGTCAGAGGCCCTTGGGTGGCCTGATGCATTCAGCCACTAGAAACTAGTACAAACTCATACGACCAACAACAAATACAATAAGTAAAGTCCACATAGTATTCAATCAATATGCTATTTCCCTCCGCAGAGTGCCCTCGGAGAAGGCATGATAGAAGCCGGCGCTCGCCTCTCCGTCCTGGACCTGAGCGACAATGCGTTCGGCCCCATCGGTGTGGAGGGGCTCGCCAAGCTGTTACAAAGTGACGTGTGCAGCGATCTCGAGGTATCTATACACATCGAGAAAGTCTAAGCAACATGCATGCTTAACATGGACCCAGGAACAATGGGATAAAATTATGTTTTCCGATGAGTCGCGATTTGGGTTTAGGCCTGATACAAGAAGGGTGCGAGTGTACCGTCGGCCCGGAAATACTGAAAGGCTCAGGTGCGTTCAGGAAGTTCATCCATACAGCGGCTCAACAGTTATGGTATGGGCGGGTATTATGAAGAACAAGCGAACTGAGCTCGTTTTTGTAAATGGAAACATGAATGCTGAAAATTACGTTGAGGATATTCTCCGACCTTATGTCCATCCATTTGCACAAACCTTTGGCTCCGATTTTACGTTAATGCATGACAATGCGCGTCCACATACAGCTCTGCGAACCAGAAAAGAACCAGCAATTAGTACATGTTGCTTAGACTATTTTTTGATGTGTGTATTAGTCTCGGTATTTCCATACTAATGCCCAGTTTCTTAACCCCTAGTCAACTTTGACCAACAGATTTGTCTATCTCTGTCTCTATCAGGCACCAAACAAATGACAAAGACAGCAATACACTTCAATCTACAATATTGTCCGCAGGAGCTGCGATTGAACAACAACGGTCTCGGCATAACGGGTGGTAGACTGCTCGCGGCGGCCTTGTCCGCGCGTCCGCGGCGGCTGAAGACGTTCATAGCGGGCCGGAACCGGCTAGAGAACGACGGAGCCACGGCGCTCGCTAAGGTGTTCAAGGTGAGGTGACTTGACGCCCCTTACTTGACGCCGATCTCAATCAATCCAATCCAAATTTGGCTATCTGGAATTGATTTTGCTTAAAGAGTTAAAGAGTTGTTAAAGAGTAGGTATATCTGTCTATCTTTCTCCGTACCAAATTTCACCAATATTGCTCGGGCCGTTTGAAGTAACATACATACATCCTATCGCCTTTATAATTTAGTAAGATTCTTTTAATTTCTCCTCTTTTCTTCTGCAGACTATGCACACTTTAGAAGAGGTGGCGATGCCGCAAAATGGCATCTACCACGTCGGCATAACGGCTCTGTCGGACGCGTTCAAACACAACCCCAACCTGGCGCGTTTGAACTTGAACGACAACACGGTGGGAGTCAAAGGAGCCGCCGCCATCGCCGACGCACTGCCTCGGTGAGTGTGTGTGTAATGGTACAGTAGTACCCAACTGATATGGCTTACCGATGTACCTGCGCAGAAGATGAATTTTCAAAGCGCGGGAAATGCTATTGACCGCTATTGGTCGGCAGCTGCCGCCATCTTAGCGAGCTTAGAGTGAGATGGAACTAACAGCTGCAGTGTATTATGAACCTTATAATAGTGAGCTTAGGTTGATTGTAAGTTTTAAGCATTCTTTCGTTAATCTTGGACCATACTTTCTTTTCTGCGCGAACGAAGATTCACGACGTGCCTTATAAGTTGGGTACTAGTTATACAGTGCTTGAAAGGGAAACATCCTATTTTCAAATTCAAACCATAATCAATTACTGTTCAATTTAATGTATCATACTTTGTTTTTATGATTCTCTTTGCTAACGAGAATTAGCTGTTTGAGTTGTAAAAGTGCGATTTAATTGCCTATTTACAATAAATGCTTTGACTTTGACTTTGAAATGAATTGTATTAATTTCACGAAATTTTTTTTTTTTATTTTATTTTTTTTTTTAATAACTGTAGCCTCACACTAGGATTGCTCCTGTATCGTGGGTACCGCTTACAGACATATCATTTCACATACACATTGTAACTAACCTATCTAACGCATAAGGAAAAATACACACGTGATAAAATATATGGCCAGAAGATCGTCTCATATTACTAACTACTCTTAATTACCTTAAGGTCTACACGTGGAGGCTGGAAGAAAAATGTTAACTAACTAATATGCGACTTATCCGGTCCACGTCAACGATTTCCACGAGTTTGATTGCTTTTTTGTCACTTCTCTTCTATTACACTTTCCTCAAGGATTTCACAAGATCCACTGGTGGGATATGATTTATGAGACCCTCAGAGAAAATGTTTATAATAAATTCGAACAAGTGATTTTAGTAAACTACTAGATTAAATAAACCACAAAACCGCGACTGTGCTCATTCTTTGCAAAATGGATTTTACAAACTAATAAGGGTTGCCAACACACGAAAAACCCAACGTAATTGGTGCCTTTCCTTTGCAATGGCATGTTCCTGACCATAGTTAAGGCAGCCGAGAGTTCTATTCACGACTACGGAATCCATAGCCAGTAATCTGCCCATTGTTAACCCACAAATGCATTATAATAATGCTAGAAGCAAATGGTTTCAATTTAAAATGTAGCACAGTATCAAATTCCCTAATTTCCCCACTTACAATCTAGCTGAAAATTCTGTTGTGTCACTCAATTATTAAATATAAATACACAGAAGGTGCATTAAAAATATTACTGGGATAATTCCCACCATTGGCCAAGCTCATCCTACAAACTTAGAACTAGGTCGAGAGGCTTCTACAATTAGCCTCAATACTAATGAACTGAACCAATGGCTCACCAAAAGGTAATGTAGAGTAGTGTAAATATATTTATAAATAAATAAATAAAATTACCGGAAAACCAAGTTATAACAAATAAATAGATTATACATAATTATCTTTTTTTTCACTTCTAAATTTACTTGACTACGTGTTGTGTAATTTGTGCAAGTGGTGTGCATTACTTAATTCTAGCATGAGTGCTTATATAATTCTAAAGCTGTTCCTAATTTTATTTTCGCGATTTATTATTTTCCCATTGTGGATAATAAATCACTACTATTTAAATGAGAAGCACATTCTAGGGTTCCATTGATTTAGTTATCGACATGTTTTAGCTCTCACCAATGGAACAAGGACCCGATATTTTTGTGTAGATTTATCTGAGTGGCACAACTAGATAACACAGAAAACACACATAATAGAATAAAAACAGAATAGAATAACAACAAGTAATAGCATAATAAAATGCTCATGTTTTTATTAAATTCTTAAATATTACTTTACATGAACATTTCACTACACCAAATAAAATGACCACATGAGTGTAGTAAATGAGCTGGAAAGACGTTCCAACTTATTCCATAATACCTAAGGGAAAAAGGCACACAAAACATCTTTAAATAAAAATAATACGACTCACGACCTCAGCCTGAAGACCACCATTTCACTATCTCACTATTTAATTTGACCCGAAATTATAACACATTTATTAAAACAATTATATAAATTGTTAACTCCACTAACCACACTTTTTAATTGAAATGCGTGTGCATTCTTTAACAATTATTATTTATTTATTTCACTATTTATTTGAACCAGAAATTATAAAACACATTAACATAATACAAATTATTAACACCACACTAATTATTTTTCTTCAATTATTATCGAATCACTAACTGAAGTTATAGCACATTATTAAAATTTGAATAAATAAAAAACTAAACAAATTTGTTGAACACTACTAATTAATTATTAACACCACACTAATTAATTTCTCTACAATTACAGATTCACTATCTCACTGTTTAATTTAACCCGGAATTATTAATCATGAATTATTAAATTGAAATTAAGAAATAATGCCAATTTATTTAACACAATAATATACATTATTTACAATACCGACCACTCTATTTTCCTTCGGGATGCGTGTGCATCGTTCTACAATTCGCGGTTGACTATCCCTTCCAAAACCCCATTTCTCCAGACGACAAGTGCCCCCTTCCACTCTCCTCCTGATTTTTTGTCTTCCCTCACGCACCAATCTCATAATCCAAATCTTGACCTTCAAGTTTTGGGCTCCGCCTACTTTCCCCGCACCCTCATCCTACTTTCTTCACCTCTCCCAGCCTGTACTCGATCCAAGATGCGTACGCGCATCAATAATATTTAATAATTCAATTTAAACCGAGTTATGGTTCGGTACATTCACCCCCAAAAATTTTAAAAGGTCTACCCGGTTAAAATTTTTCATATCGAAAACGAACCATGATCATAGAAATATGTCATTAAATACATAATAATTTATGTATCACATTATTTAATTTTTATTAATACAATAATCCTTAAATTGCAATATTCAATCCTCTTGTGGTTATTTTTTTCTTATAATTTAAACTGCTTTCAATAATGCAATTACCTATCTGTCTAACTAATAATTGTGTCATGATTATATTGTGCAAAAACCTAATTGAAGATAAGACTAAATCATTTTGCCGCTGCCAACTCCCTTTTTTATATATAAATACTGCCTATAACCATGAACACCGGTCAGCTAATACCTATTCAGTGTATATTTACACACCACAAATATACACAGATAAGTTGCTATAGTACCTAGAAGTATCCTTGTTCACCGCGACTTCAATAGATACCTAATTCTCATGCAGTACCGTCACATCTTTCCGCTCTAACAATAACAAAAGCAAGGCGGCTTGCTGTTTATGACTGCAGGTGCCATTTTTTCTTTTGTACTTTCGGCACTTCAAAGATTAAGCCGCGGTGCCTTTCATAATGATATAAACAATACTTAATGCGATTATCCTTTGGTTACCGAATAACTTAAGCAGACATTGTGGTGTCGTTTAGCTGATTTGCCGACGCGTAAATATTGCATTACCTACCTACTTCGTAACAGAGACTGGCTATTGTTCTAAGAAAGTATAAATGCCCGGTTATAAAGTAATTAGGTATATCAACTAAATTGAACTAACTTGAACATGAAATGAAGTTTTTGTGTTTCATAGAAAACACTATAAAGAATTAATACCGTATAATATTTTCCTTATCCTCGTACCTACTATGTTAACTGATAAACTAACATTGTATTTATTTTTACCAACACCCCCACAAATTTTAGACACTTAACACCCCCACAACTATGAAATCCTAATTATTTTATAGTTTATTGAATTAAGACGCATCACCCCCACAGACATAAGGTCCTAGGTAATTTAAACTTTTGTTTTTTCATAACTAACGTTGCGAATTCCCCAAAACAGTCTCATAAACTCTTTCCATTTCACGAACACCAAATTGTAGGCTATAAAGCCTACTTTTAATTTAAAGATTACTCTAAGATATCCTGGTCACGGCACCAAATTGTAACTAACCTATCTAACGCATAAGGAAAAATACACACGTGATAAAATATATGGCCAGAAGATCGTCTCATATTACTAACTACTCTTAATTACCTTAAGGTCTACACGTGGAGGCTGGAAGAAAAATGTTAACTAACTAATATGCGACTTATCCGGTCCACGTCAACGATTTCCACGAGTTTGATTGCTTTTTTGTCACTTCTCTTCTATTACACTTTCCTCAAGGATTTCACAAGATCCACTGGTGGGATATGATTTATGAGACCCTCAGAGAAAATGTTTATAATAAATTCGAACAAGTGATTTTAGTAAACTACTAGATTAAATAAACCACAAAACCGCGACTGTGCTCATTCTTTGCAAAATGGATTTTACAAACTAATAAGGGTTGCCAACACACGAAAAACCCAACGTAATTGGTGCCTTTCCTTTGCAATGGCATGTTCCTGACCATAGCTAAGGCAGCCGAGAGTTCTATTCACGACTACGGAATCCATAGCCAGTAATCTGCCCATTGTTAACCCACAAATGCATTATAATAATGCTAGAAGCAAATGGTTTCAATTTAAAATGTAGCACAGTATCAAATTCCCTAATTTCCCCACTTACAATCTAGCTGAAAATTCTGTTGTGTCACTCAATTATTAAATATAAATACACAGAAGGTGCATTAAAAATATTACTGGGATAATTCCCACCATTGGCCAAGCTCATCCTACAAACTTAGAACTAGGTCGAGAGGCTTCTACAATTAGCCTCAATACTAATGAACTGAACCAATGGCTCACCAAAAGGTAATGTAGAGTAGTGTAAATATATTTATAAATAAATAAATAAAATTACCGGAAAACCAAGTTATAACAAATAAATAGATTATACATAATTATCTTTTTTTTCACTTCTAAATTTACTTGACTACGTGTTGTGTAATTTGTGCAAGTGGTGTGCATTACTTAATTCTAGCATGAGTGCTTATATAATTCTAAAGCTGTTCCTAATTTTATTTTCGCGATTTATTATTTTCCCATTGTGGATAATAAATCACTACTATTTAAATGAGAAGCACATTCTAGGGTTCCATTGATTTAGTTATCGACATGTTTTAGCTCTCACCAATGGAACAAGGACCCGATATTTTTGTGTAGATTTATCTGAGTGGCACAACTAGATAACACAGAAAACACACATAATAGAATAAAAACAGAATAGAATAACAACAAGTAATAGCATAATAAAATGCTCATGTTTTTATTAAATTCTTAAATATTACTTTACATGAACATTTCACTACACCAAATAAAATGACCACATGAGTGTAGTAAATGAGCTGGAAAGACGTTCCAACTTATTCCATAATACCTAAGGGAAAAAGGCACACAAAACATCTTTAAATAAAAATAATACGACTCACGACCTCAGCCTGAAGACCACCATTTCACTATCTCACTATTTAATTTGACCCGAAATTATAACACATTTATTAAAACAATTATATAAATTGTTAACTCCACTAACCACACTTTTTAATTGAAATGCGTGTGCATTCTTTAACAATTATTATTTATTTATTTCACTATTTATTTGAACCAGAAATTATAAAACACATTAACATAATACAAATTATTAACACCACACTAATTATTTTTCTTCAATTATTATCGAATCACTAACTGAAGTTATAGCACATTATTAAAATTTGAATAAATAAAAAACTAAACAAATTTGTTGAACACTACTAATTAATTATTAACACCACACTAATTAATTTCTCTACAATTACAGATTCACTATCTCACTGTTTAATTTAACCCGGAATTATTAATCATGAATTATTAAATTGAAATTAAGAAATAATGCCAATTTATTTAACACAATAATATACATTATTTACAATACCGACCACTCTATTTTCCTTCGGGATGCGTGTGCATCGTTCTACAATTCGCGGTTGACTATCCCTTCCAAAACCCCATTTCTCCAGACGACAAGTGCCCCCTTCCACTCTCCTCCTGATTTTTTGTCTTCCCTCACGCACCAATCTCATAATCCAAATCTTGACCTTCAAGTTTTGGGCTCCGCCTACTTTCCCCGCACCCTCATCCTACTTTCTTCACCTCTCCCAGCCTGTACTCGATCCAAGATGCGTACGCGCATCAATAATATTTAATAATTCAATTTAAACCGAGTTATGGTTCGGTACAACATCACATCCAGACCAGAAACAAATATCTGTGGATCGAGCAAACATTAGTTCCGGGCGGGAATCGAACCCGCGACACGAAGGATTTTATTTTTTGACAGGATAACTAAATAAAAAACTAGTCAAGTGCAAGCCGGACTCACGTACGAAGGGTTCCGTACCATTATCTATATAAACTAGGAAAAAAAACACGTTTGTTGTATTGTATGGGAGCCCCTTTAAATGTTTATTTTATTCTGTGTGTTAGTATTTGTCTTTATAGCGGCAACAGAAATACATCATCTGTGAACATTTCAACTGTCTTACTATCGCGGTTCATGAGATACAGCCTGGTGTCAGACATACATACAGACAGACAGACAGACGGACGGACAGTGGAGTCTTGGTAATAGGGTCCTGTTTTAATCTTTGGGTATGGTACTCTAAAAATTTACAAGTTTAGTGCCACCAAATTACAATGTCTTTTAAATCGACCCCCAGTCAGCCTATGATGATTATTTTGTACTTATATATAAATTATAATACTACTTGTTATATTATTGTCCTTATTTTTGATTTATCCAATCGCAGGTTACCCAATTTAAAGTCGATCAACTTTGGAGACTGTTTGCTGAAGAGCCAAGGCGCTGTGACGCTCGCCAAAGCGTTCGCCGACAACGCGATGCTGGTAGAGGTAAATCGTCATCATCATCATCATCATCGTCATCATCATCACCATCGTCATTATCGTCATCATCATCATCAATCCACATCCACTGCTGAGCACGGGTGGGGAGGATGCGGCCATAATCTGCCACAGTCCAGATTGGCAGAGAAGGATAGTTCCTTGCGTGTAGTTTCACTCAAAAGTGAAGCCACTTTTTTATCAATGTGTGCGTGAGTGACATGTAATTTTCTTCTCCAAAACGCACACAAGTGCAATGACAATGTCGCATGCGTGTGGGTATTGGAAAATGAATAAATATTTACCATAAAAGCTTTCATTTCGAGCAATAGCCAGTCAAAGTCCGAACTAGGCCCAAAAAGTCTCAGTAGAAATGGCTACACGCCGCTAGCGAGTACTTGGCTTCTATGTGTTATTCTTCTATGGGTGAATGCATGCCTCTGAAATTATTCTCGGGCACGTTGGTTTCTTCACGATGTTTTCCTTCACCGAAAAGTGAGTGATAATTACGTACATAATGTTTAACTACACATTGGTACGTGCCAGCACTGGGATTTGAACTAGCCACCTCCGTTTTGGCAGGCGAACGTTCACCCACTAGGCTACCACCGCTTTTTTTACATGTTCATATACTTTCATGTATGTTTGTTTGTGTTCCAGTGCATAGATCTGAGTCACAACGAGCTGGGGCGCGCGGCTTGCCTCGCGGTGGCGGAGGCGCTAGCGGAGCCCCCGGCGCGCCGCGAGCGCCTCACCAGAATCGCACTGCACGGTACGCTTAGGCAGACCTTGCACGTTCGGTCTAGTGTCAATTCTTTTTTTTATTGCTGCTTCGCACGGTTTGTGCATTGAGCCAGTGTCAAAGTAATTATAATGTTTCAAGTTATGTATAATAATTAAACATACAAGCTCTCCAGACTCCCGACAGGCGTTCTCCTGTCAATAAAGTATGTGAAAATGTATTGTAATTTTTCTAGCATTTACATGAGTTTTTGTCAAGTTTTAATTTTTATTCTTACTATTCTAAGCGGATACAAATCCAACAAAGCAATGATCGTGAAAACCTTTCCAGTTATAAATGGTGCAACGAACACGACGTTGTTTTATATGTATATACGTATAAATTACTAGCAGACACGGCCACGCGTTGCTGTGGCTAAGGTTTTTGTTATTGCGACTATAAATTGAGATGTAAGCTATCCTATCTTTCAAGTTAGCTCAAACTGCACACGGTGTGCAAATTTGATTCAAATCGGTTAAGTAGTTTAGGAGTCCATCGCGGACAAGCAACGTGACGCGTCATTTATATATATTACGATATGTTAATCCGTGACGGATTATGGCCTACACCTCACGGAAGCGAAGGGGGCCCGCGCCCAGCAGTGGGCGGGGTTTATTTCTCAGTACCACAGAACATAGACTATAGTGGAAGTGTCTTAACTGGACATCTTTATCGGAACCGCTAAGACTCCATAAAATTATTGAAAGTTACTATGTCAATAAAGGTCAACTGCCGTAAATTGGAAAATATGCTTTAATGTGATAACTGATAATTATGCTTCATTTTAATTAATGGGTTCTAAAACTGCACATAACACATTTTTTACTGTCAGCTAGACGTAGAGCATGACACAGTATGTATGGTGAAACTGGCGTTGGTTTTGAGCTACGTATCATATGTTTGAACAAACTTTTCACTTCCACATGTCTCTCTCTTCCGTGGTCAGTAAAAGTTATTGTAATTGCAGGCAACAGTCTCGGGGGTGAGGCCAACAAGAGATCTATGCGGGAGAAGCTTGGGGCGGCGGCCGAGCTCAGCGACGACGCAGGGAGTGACGAAGAGTGTGAGTGCAGTATTAATAAATGAACCTCAATAGCGCTACCAAGTGCGCTACCAGCTGATCCACACTCAAAATGTAATCTACATCTTGAAATCGTTGCTATAATGGATATTGAGATGTAGCACTGGCTACTAGATACTGTCTTGTATGTGTCAATTGTGTCATAATCGGATAGCACTTAATCGTCAAGTGTCATTTATTAATTTGCCAGATATCATGTAAGTTTCTGTTCCTAATCTACAACTTGAGATGTATCTATTAATTAGAACGGAAGAGCAAGTGCACACTGAAGATAGCTCTCAGAGCTAAGTTTGAATTATTAATACGGACCTAAGTGAACTAACCGGCTAACCCCCAGTTTCTGGAACGTTCGTTGGCACTGACAATAGATTAACAGCCGAAATTAATATTGTATCTCCTATCCAAGATTGAAATCGATCTTGTATTGCTGCCTATCGTTCGGTCGATCTCCAATCTGCGTGCCTTTATAAACCAATCCACGGATCGGTTATTGGCACGTTTGTACCTAAAAATGGATTGTGATATCAGTCCCAGATAGCAAAATTTGGATTGGATTGATTATTAATTTCGACCGTAAAACTATCGTTGTCTCTATCTGACAGTAACCTAATGACAAGGATGGCAATATAATTAATCTGCAGTCAAAGTTGGCTGATGTTTCAGAAAATGGGCGTAAGTCATTGTACTGGCTTTTACCCGCGACAAAAAGTACCTTGTGACCTTCTTATAAGGTCTATCTAAATTCCCAAAATTGGTCCCCAAAATTCATTGAAATAGGTCCCGAAAATCCTTAGTACATACATGCGTAGTTTCGCTCCAAAGTGAAGTCACTTTTTTATCAATGTTGCGTGAGTGGCATTTAATTATCTTCTCTAAAACGCACACAAGCGCAATGAAAATGTCGCATGCGTGTTGGTATTTAGTACAAAATCAGGGAAAATTTATAAATATTTAGCATAAAAGCTTGGAATTCTAGGAATAGCGAGTCAAAGTCCGAACTAGGCCCAAAAAGCCTCATTAAAAATGGCTACACTTCTGTGTTATTATTCTAAGGTTACACATTATACAACACCTTTAACTACTCGTATTTCACATAATATTGTGTAGGAGAAAGTACTGAAGCTAGCTAGTTTTTCCACAGTTTTTTTTGCACTGATGATAAACGGTGATGATGATGATTACTTGTGTAAGCTATCTGCATACCAAATTTCATGCAAATCGGTCCAGCCATTTGAGGGTGGAGTAGTAACAAACATGCAGACACTTAACCGTTATGGTGTATGTATATACTATCAGGCTCGCGGATTCGTCCGCGCAGATTACTTTTTTTTTGCTATAACTTTTTTTCATCCCACATTCCTATTGCAGATGTGACAGACTCCGAATCCGAACATTCGGCGTCGGAGGACGAACATTCGGCCAAGTCCGAGGACAGCGCCACGGAAGATGCGCAGCAAGCCGACACCGTGTTAGAAGTGCAAGACATCTCTATCGATACCTCCAGTAAGCTGCCACTGAAATACCGATATTTTATTAGTATCGATATAAAAATACCGATATAAGTATTGATATAGTTTTTCGATACCATAACACGGGTAGTTTTAAGTGGGTATATGTATTGGTTACAATACTGAAATACCCAAAAGTCAAACAAATTGTAGGTGTTACGGAATGATGAATAGATGGCGTTGGAATAGAACAACCTGGCAACGTTGCATCGCTGTCTAGTAAATATCGGTATTTTACGTCACGGTATCGGTACAAGTATCTATACCATAGTACCGGGAACAGACGATCACCAATAAAAGCATCGATATTTCCATAGACAATTCTTATATGACGTAAGTTTATAATACTTTTTTTAAATATAAATACGTTCTATTGCAGTTGTAGAAGAAATAGAAACGGACGTGAGCCGGTTCCTCAAAGAACCCACACTGGACAACTTGAACAAGCTCGGCCCCAACGCGGCGGAAGTTATCGACACGCACCTACAAGTAAGATTTATTTGTATAATATTATAATTACTAGCTGCGCCCCGCGGTTTCACCCGCGTTTGGATAATATACAATAATATATCTTTATGAATTGTAGCCTATATGTTATTCTGGTATGTAAGCTATATTATTGTGAAGTTTCATCAAAATCCATTCAGTAGTATTTGCGTGAAAGAGTAACAAACATCCATCCATCCATACATACAAACTTTCGCGTTTATAATATTAGTAGAATTCGGAGCCAACAAAAGTAAGATCATGAAAAAACACATAACTTATGAGAAGACATTGGTGCGGGGCCGATACGATGATGATGATGGTGATGATAATGACGATGACGATGACGATGACGATGATGATGATGATGATGGATGTAATCCATATGCCTCCATTCCAGGCCATAAAAGAGCCAGCGGAGTTCATCCAGGCATACGTGGAGGCGACGCTCCTGGTCTCCGGGCTCCCGCACGCCGCGGCGCAGGGTCTGTACCCGCTGCTGGCGGCTCGCGCGGCGCAGCGCCACGCGCTGCAGTGGGTGCTGGCGGACAGCGTGCTGCGCGGGTTGGCGTTGATCAAGGTACTAACCCCCAGTTTCTGGAACGTTTGTTGGCTTTGACAGTAGATTAAAACTATCGTTGTCTCTATCTGACACTAAGCAAATGACAAGGACGGCAATAGAATTAATCTGCCGTCAAAGTTGGTTGACGTTTCAGAAACCGGGTTTTATACTCGTATACGATACTCGCGGGTTTTTAGAAATAACACTTTTTAGGGTGCCGTACCTGAAGGGTAAAACGGGACCCTATTACTTAGACTCTGCTGTCCGTCTGTCTGTAACGAGGCTGTATCGCACGAGCCGTGATAGTTAGACAGTTGAAATTTTCACAGATGATGTATTTCTGTTGCCGCCATAACAAAAAATATTAAAAAACAATAAATTTCATATTTAAGGAGGCTCTCATACAACAAAAGTTGTTTTTCCCGATAGGTAATAATAGTACGGAACCCTTCGTGCGCGATTCCGATTTGCACTTGTCCGGTTTTTGTACGTTGTTATTATTATCTTTGTTAGTTTGAAAATAACCATAAAACATAATATATGAGAAATTACATTAATTAATAATGGTAGGTATGAGTTTGAAAAAGTATCGGGCGTGTCACATTATGCTATTATTTTTGTGATTATGTTTGCTAGTGAAGCGGTGGTAGCCTAGTGGGCGAACGTCCGCCTTCCAAAGCGGAGGTGGCGAGTTCAAATCCCAGTGCGGGCACGTACAGATGCGTTTCTTGTTAAACATTTGTACAGTAGTACCCAACTGATATGGCTTACCGATGTACCTGCGCAGAAGATGAATTATCAAAGCGCGGGAAATGCTATTGACCGCTATTGATCGGCAGCCGCCGCCATCTTAGCGAGCTTAGAGTGAGATGGAACTAACAGCTGCATTGTATTATGAACCTTATAATAGTGATCTTAGGTTGATTGTAAGTTTTAAGCATTCTTTCGTGAATCTTCGGACCATACTTTCTTTTCTGCGCGAACGAAGATTCACGACGCGCCTTATAAGTTGGGTACTACTTTACGTAATTATCACTCGCTTTTCGGTGAAGGAAGACATAGTGAGGAAACCAACATGCCCGATAATTATTTCGGAGGCATGTTATCCACCAACCCGGACTAGGCCCCCGTGGTGGCTTATGGCCTGATCCTCTTCACTAAATTGAGGGAAGGCCTTTGCCCAGCAGTGGGACAGTTACAGGCTTAATTATTATTTTTATTATTGTAATATGTTTGCAGTCCGAGAACAAGAACTACAAGATACGGTGGTCCCTCCCCGAGTGCTATACGGTGCTCGCGGCCGTCATCGACGCGCCTTACTTCCCGCACGCACTCAGAGACACCCTCAGGTTAGTATGCCGTGTTATGCTGTAGCAGCCTCTGTCAGAGTGTGTCAGACCACCAGAGAGCCTCTGACGTGACTTTTGTATTAGCTGTGTCGCCAAACTGATAAAACACCGAATCATTTTCGCGCTGCGCCTATTTATGTCGATCTATGTTTATTTTGCTACACTGTAAATAAACACTACAAATTTAGACACCCCCCCCCCCCCCCCCCCCAATGAAATCCTTGATCCGCCCCTGTTCACAGATGGTGTATTTCTGTTGCCGCTATTATAACAACAAATACTAAAAAGCATAATAAAATAATTATTTAAAATGGCCCTCATACAGGGATACCTAGTGGTACGGGCCCTACCTGCGCGAGTCTGACTTTTTGTCTGGTTTTTATTTACCTGTCAAATAGCCCTATACATATAAACGCGCCCGCCTTTGCCCGCAGGTTTTTCATCACCAGCAAGCTATCGAACATGTCGCCCGAGCTACGGGAAGTCGTGCAGACGCACCCCGCCTTGCACTCATAGCACCTACTCCTAATGTTATATTGTATTTAAATGTTATTAAATTAATTTTTACAAGTATTTACGTACGTGTTTTATTTTACTAGCTGCGCCCTGTGGTTTCGTCCGCGTTGACTATTCCTAGTATTACAAAGTATCATGGCTATAATATTATTGTAGGTCCAATAAATATATAATTCAAATGATGGTGCCTACGTACACTGATACTAGATAGGACAGACAGATTGGATCCATCGATGTACCTACATTGTACTACCCATTTGGGTAGTACTTGCATGGATTAATAATAATTATTCTTATCAGGGATTATCCTAAAACTAATATAAAAATACAGAAACTGTCATGTCGTCCACAGATTAAAATATGATGTAGTGAGTAGTCGGTCTCATGGTGGGTTAATACTGATACATTTCAGTATTACTAATATATGCCTCAAGCCGTATTATAATACCTAATATTTCTCGTATTAGGTTCTGAAATTGACGCATCTATTAACATGCATAGATATTAAGTGTATATATTCGTTTAGCGGTGGACAAATCCATCGCTAATTAAACTTTAAGACCTAGAACATAAGATAAAATTAACTTTTTTACAATTATCGTATTCATCGGACATCAGTAACGGATTCACCAAACTGCATGAATATCAGATTCGTGTGAGCTTAGCAACATCAGCTGGTTTAGCCTTTTGGTGGCCGTGGTTGGCTAACGAACTTAATTCATCATTGAGTGTTCGGTAACGTTCATGAGTTTGAGCAAATTATATCAACCCAAAAAGCGTGTCACTTTGCAGTTTTTCCGAAACTCCCAGGAAGTTTCTGTAAAGCATTCACCACTTTACTGAATCGTGAATTTGACTATGTAAATAATTGACTTGACTACTTGACCACGAGGATTGCTTTAATGCTATGACTTTCCTATTGTAAAAATAAGAAATACTTAGATAATTAAATTCTTGACACTGGGTAAATGTAGAAAACGTGCGAAGCCATAACTAAAACAAACAAAATAATTATCATTTCGTTCCTTCATTCTCAATCAGAGAGAGAGACAGACAGACGTCAGACAGAAATTGACATTTGACACATTGAGAGACTTCTGTCGAGGTCGATCTGCGATGTGTGAAAAATTGAAAATATTGATAAAATGCTCTTGTCTAGGATATTGACTATAAAGTAGGCACAATATAAAAGTATACGTCTAAAATAGGTACCTAAATCATTTACCTGTAATCTCACTGACTGAAAATGTTACATATTTGTCAAATTTGTTTACGCACCGACAGAAAACTCCAACGTATTGAAGAATCTTTAGATGATTTCTACGACGAGCTCTGTGATTATGCAGCTGTAAGTAATTTACAAATAATACTGTAGTGATATCCCAGTAGGTATATTACTGTAGGCTTAGAAGAATAACGCAATAAGTATACCTATAGTGAGAAGCAATCTTTGTTTTGGTTTGGTGAAAACCAAATGAAAATTCTCACAATAGATGCAATGGTTAAGCCTAATCTCCGGCACTAGGTACTGATTCGATTCTGACAATTCTTTCACTAATGGGAAGCTACATTATACCTGAGCGCTAATGACTATGTTTTATCCTGAGAAAATGCAACTTCTTGCGGGAAAACGCAAGATCCGCAGGAGAAAAAATGTATAAAATTTTTTTTTTTGTTGCTTTACCTCCTAATATTAGTTTACATTTTCCAGTGCCAAATTGAGCCTGTAACACAGTTTTGTACAGAATGTGCCTATACACTGAGAAAGTTTAATGGCTTCAAGGAGAGATGCCGACTAGCCGTGAAGATCCTCAAGAGTTGGAAGGCACATAAGTATGCGGTAAGAGCACAAATTCATAATGAAACCTTGTCCATATTTCCATTAAAGAAAGAGAATACCTAGGTACTATAATATAAAATAATAATAATCTATACTAATATTATAAAGAGGAAAACTTTGTTTGTTTGGTTGTAATGAATAGGCTCTGAAACTACTGAACCGATTTGAAAAATTCTTTCTCTGTTGGGAAGCTATGCTATCCCCGGTACACATAGGCTACCTTTTATCCCGTAAAAGTTAATGGTTCCCGCGGGATAGTAGTTAACGCGGGTGAAACCGCGAGGTGCTTCTAGTATATAAAATAAAGTTGTCATAGTAACACTATTTATAATTAAAATAAGGCTGGACCAATTTTCATTATCTTTAGTGTTGGATTCTGCTCCGAATAGCAAGATATGTACAGCACAATATATTACACCAAGGGTAACATTTACAAAAACAGAAAAATCTAAATTCCATTTCTGACAGGACAATGTATGTCAGGTCAGCTAATAAGTTAAAGTGTTTTATGTTCTATGTTATTCAGGTGAGACCTCCAATAACATCTCTAGTCACACAAATGCCACCGTCAACCTTGAATTATGCCAACAAAGACAACTTTATGGTGTACCAATACTTCTATCAAGATTCCAAATCGGATCCAGGTTCACATGTCCACATAACCAACATTCCGTATACAGCTGAGAACACAGTGTTAGGAGGTATCCCGACAACTAAACTCCAGCCGTTCGACTATAATATCATCCAAAACGAATGCTTAATCGAAACGGACATTAAGATAGAAAGAGACTTCGATCAAACGGAGGAAAATGTAGCTTTCAAATGTAACATTGAATACAACTCAGGGCACAAGAACAAAATCAAAACTGACAATTACGATGGCAATCCTGGCGAAGACACCAATTTTAATGTTAACGAAGATAGTTTTGGTGATAACGAAGCAGATGGCAGCGAAAACAAAGACAATGTCCCCAAATTTGATGATAAACAACTCGTAGTCAAAACAATTATCATGGCAGAGTCAGATCTGAGCGACGATGAAATTCTGGCCACAAAAAAAGCTAAACTACATAGTACATCAACACTAAAGAGGAACGACGAAAATGTACCCAAAAAAAGGTGGAAAACCAAACCGGTTGATGTGGCGAGGTTAAAAGAGACTCTAGCTAACAAATTTGCTACCCATTGCGAGGAGTTGAAAGACGAGGACGGGACCGTATTGGATAAAGAGCTTATATTGAACAGTTTGGACAAAATGGCTCAAAGGAAACTACAACACCTCTCTAATATCACAGGTAAGTGACGATGTTATGACGTTTATGTTTTGCAAGACCAAATGCTGGTAGTTGGAAACAACACCTGCTCTGGACAGTGCTACCCGCATTATCCAGTCTTCCCGTGACCACGGTCGATGTAGCTCGGCCGAAACGTTGACATATGTCAAAATTATATATTCACACTACCGATACTAAACTTAGGAGTGTGTCAGTGTAAAATCGATTGTTACTAACTTGAAATAAAGTTTATATTAGTGTGCTGACCTACTGTCTACCTTGATGTAGCCTGACTGGCAGGAGCCTGACAAGCACCTTTACCTGTCAGGCTGACCTGACCGGAAAAGGTGTGACTGTATGTACCTACTATGTTAAACTCACAGACTTATAAGACGGAGCAGACCGTACATTACAGGTATCTAATGAACTTAGAAAAAGTATTTCAAGCCGAGCCGAAAGCTGACAAGACAAAAATATGCATACATTCACAAAACTTCACTATGATTAATATTCGTGCTGAATCCAAGCTAATATTTTTACAAGTAGCTGTCAGAATGTCGTCAGCGTCATAATATCACCAGCGACCACCGGTCTGCTTCCTCTTTCAAGTCTACGGTTGAACCTCATTAATAAAAACTTACAGCGACCGATACATTCACACCGGCCGCAATAAACGCGATGGCGCGCATACAGAAGAAGTATAGCGACGAATATTCCGCCATATTTACAACTGAGTACTTCCCGAGCAAGGAGTTGGTGGAATCGGAGTTCCTCAAACGGCAGAGCGACGCGAGCTACGCCGCGGCGGAACACAAGTGCGACCTGTGCTACAGGGGGTTCAAACATAGGAAAACCTTGGACTTCCATGTCAGGGTGGTGCATGATGTAAGTATGGCAAGACACTGTTAGTATGATTTAGTACACGTCTGTCTAGTCACTTTCGTCAGAAGCAGTTTTTGATTTTATAATTTCAGTTCAGTTGCTTCACGAATGAGGGATATGGAAAATCTCTAATGCCTTTTTCGTCTGATTCCACTTACGTCATAAATCGTCAGTATCTTTTTAGGGAGAGAGAAAAAAAAAGGTCCGTAGGTATACATGCAGTTTGAACATCCGCAGGAGTCCCGCCCGCACGCGTGCCCTGTGTGCCGCATGCGGTTCCACAGCGCGGCCTCGCTGCGGTGGCACAGCAACAGCCACAGCACGCTGTTCCGCTGCAAGCTGTGTCCGCTCGTCACCAACAGCAGGTAAACCCGTCGCCAGCAGTAGGTAAACCCAGCGCCTACAGCAGGTAAACCCAGCGCCTACAGCAGGTAAACCCAGCGCCTACAGCAGGTAAACCCAGCGCCTACAGCAGGTAAACCCAGCGCCTACAGCAGGTAAAGCCAGCGCCAACAGCAAGTAAACCCAGCGCCTACAGCAGGTAAACCAGTCGCCAACAGCAGGTAAACCCAGCGCCTACAGCAGGTAAACCAGTCGCCAACAGCAGGTAAACCCAGCGCCTACAGCAGGTAAACCCAGTGCCTACAGCAGGTAAAGCCAGCGCCTACAGCAGGTAAAGCCAGCGCCAACAGCAGGTAAACCCAGCGCCTACAGCAGGTAAAGCCAGCGCCAACAGCAAGTAAACCCAGCGCCTACAGCAGGTAAACCCAGCGCCTACAGCAGGTAAAGCCAGCGCCAACAGCAAGTAAACCCAGCGCCTACAGCAGGTAAACCAGTCGCCAACAGCAGGTAAACCCAGCGCCTACAGCAGGTAAACCAGTCGCCAACAGCAGGTAAACCCAGCGCCTACAGCAGGTAAACCCAGTGCCTACAGCAGGTAAAGCCAGCACCGACAGCAGGTAAACCCAGCGCCTACAGCAGGTAAACCCAGCGCCAACAGCAGGTAAACCCAGCGCCAACAGCAGGTAAACCCAGCGCCTACAGCAGGTAAACCCAGCGCCTACAGCAGGTAAACCCAGCGCCAACAGTAGGTAAACCCAGCGCGTACAGCAGGTAAAGCCAGCGCCTACAGCAGGTAAACCCGTCACCAACCTTATTGGGTTGATCCGCTGGTGGGTCAAGGCTGAGCATGTTTAGCACCTTCGACTACATCGTCAATTAAAACCGGATGAGATAGTGGTCTAAAGCAAAACTCTCAGGGAGGTCCGAAGTAAAAAAATGTGTTAGGTTTTTAGTAATGCCATTAAATGTCGGTTTTTTTATTAAATTAAGTACTTGTACTTTTTTTCAGGAAAACCATGGTGGACCATTATCACTACCATAAAGGTGACGTTTACAAGTGTCCAATATGCCAGGCGGAGTTCAAGTGAGTTGAAATTAACTTAAAAAGTTTTTATTTATTTATTAAAAGTAGGTACGTTTTCAGAATCTGTTATTCCGAAGTGCGTGTAAGTTCTCTACATAATAGTGTTATGTAGGAACTAGCTTTATAATATTATGAATAAGAAGGTACTTAGAAATTTATGTTCGACGCCCACCCTCAACTACGATGTACTCGTATAAGGCAGTCATTGTATTAAACGAATTGAGTCAACATCTCTGGTGTTATTTCTTCCGAAAGACAGACTAATTGGCGACGAGGATTAAAATTCGGTATTATACAGCGTGCGGTGAAGAATTGGACATGTCCGTGGGAAAAATCCAGGAGTTCGACGTCGACAATGGCAACTGGACTTTGTACTGCGAGCGCGTCGACCTGTACTTCAAAGCGAACGGAATCAAAGAAGAATTGAGGTTGCCTACGTTGATATCATTAGCAGGTGATCGGGCATATGAGCTGATGGTAAACTTGGCGAGTCCGAAGAAACCGGGGGATATTACGTACAGTGAATTAGTGAAACTGGTGCAGTGTCATTTGCAACCGCGCCCTTCTATAATGGCGGAGCGGTATCGGTTCCGTCAGCGGCGGCAAGACAAGGCGGAGAGTGTGACTCAGTATATTGCGGCGCTGAAACAATTATCTAGATATTGTGATTTCGGCAATGCATTGAGCGAAAATCTACGCGATCAATTAGTGTGTGGTTTGGCGAGCGATCTAATTCGTCAACGACTTTTCGCGGAGGACGGTGTGACCTTCGTCAAGGCTATCAATTTAGCGAGCACATTGGAGGCGGCAGAGAGGGACGCCGCGTCCGTGGAGATGGCTCCCACCGAGGGTTGGCGGAAGAACAGTACGTCGAACGCGCAAGCATCGGAGATCAACGCAATGACTACGGGCGCGCAGAGGAATGTTACGTCACAGCCAAGGCGGCCATGCGGCGTATGCGGCGGTCAAGGTCACGAAGGGAATAAGTGCCGTTATCGCGACTTTGTGTGCAATATTTGCAAGCGCAGGGGACATTTAAAGCGTGTTTGCCCGAATGCCGGGAACACAACAGGAGTGGGCGCGAAGTGGCGGGATACTCGTGCCAAGGGCAGCAAGGGTCAGCAGCAACGGAAGGGCAATTTTTTCGCCGAGGTAAAGGAAGATCAACAGTCGGAGTCGGATGAGGACCACTCCGAACCTATTTACCAGATGTCCTTGAGCGAGTACAAGTCGGTGAGTCTCGTGTTATCAGTAGACGATAAGCCGTTGCGCATGGAGGTGGATACGGGTACACCGGCGTCGTGCATCAGTAAGAATACATATGAAGCTTTGTTTAGCCATTTACCTGTACAAAAGATCAAAACGGCGTTCAAGTCGTATACGGGAGATAACATCAATCCATTAGGCATTGTCACGCCGATGGTGAAATATAAAGACAAAGTGAAACGTTTGGATCTGTATGTAGTCGATAACGGTTTAACCACACTAATAGGTAGGCAGTGGCTAGCTCACTTGAATATTCAATTGCCCAAATTCCGGCTGGAGCAGGGACAAAATTATGTATGTGGTAATGTGACCGTCGATGACCATGTGAAAGTGAATAGTACTGATAAGTTAACGGAATTGCTTTGCAGATACAGTGAGGTGTTTGAAGAGGGCCTAGGTCGCTACACGGGGGGCGAAGCGGCGCTGCGCGTGCGGCCGGACGCTGTGCCCGTGTTCTGCAGGGCGCGGCCGGTGCCGTACGCGCTGCGTCAGCAGGTGGACGCGGAGCTCGACGCGATGCTGCGCGAGGGCATCATCGAGCCGGTCGAGTGCTCCGACTGGGCGACGCCGCTGGTTCCCGTCCACAAAAAGGACGGAGGCTTAAGGGTTTGCGCAGATTTTAAGGTAACCTTGAATCCCTGTTTGTTGGTCGATAGGTACCCCTTGCCGAGGGTTCAGGATATGTTCGCTGATTTAGCGGGGGGAGTAACGTATACAAAAATCGATTTATCACAGGCCTACGCTCAGATATGTTTGACTGAGGACTCAAAACCGTACACAGTAATTAATACGCATAGGGGATTATTTCGATACAATCGTCTGGTTTATGGTCTGTCATCCAGTAGCGGAATATTTCAAAGAATCATCACGAATTTAATTAAAGATATTCCGAATACTCAGGCATTCCTCGATGACGTCATAATAACCGGGGATCAGACCGCGCATTTACGTAACGTTGAAGCTGTATTAGCCCGGTTAAAGCAATACGGGTTAAAGGTCAGGAAGAATAAATGCGTATTCTTTGCGGATGAGATTAAATATCTGGGATATGTAGTGAACAAAAATGGGATTCAACCGGACCCGAGTAAGATAGAATCAATAAAAAAAATGCCAGTGCCCGCTAATGTTTCTGATCTGCGCTCTTTCCTAGGCATGGTTAATTTTTATGCCAAGTTTGTGCGCAACATAAGTGACTATTTATTTCCGTTGTACGAGTTGCTAAGAAAGGGTCGTCAATGGCATTGGACGGCGGAGTGCTCGGCGGCTTTTCGGGAAGTTAAAGAACTGCTTGCGGGCAGTAATGTATTAGCGCACTATGATCCCAAACAATCATTAGTGCTGACGTGCGACGCGAGTTCGCGAGGCGTTGGTGGGGTATTGTCGCAGGTAAACAAGGCAGGCGTGGAGCGGGCGGTCGCGTACGTTTCGCGTAAATTAACCGGTGCAGAGCGGGCTTATTCACAGATACACCGCGAGGCGCTAGCTATTGTGTACTGTGTAAAGAAGTATCATCAATACTTGTATGGTCGCCATTTCATGTTAAGGACGGATCATAAGCCGTTAGTTAGCATATTTGGGCCACAGAACGGCATCCCATGTATGGCTGCTTCCAGAATGCAGAGATGGGCCATCATTCTATCTGCATATGACTTCGATATACAATACGTGCGGTCAGAGGTAAACGGCGCCGATGCGTTGTCACGTTTGCCAATAGATAATCCGGCTAAAGAAAAAATAGAATTAGCTGATCAGTCATACCTGCACTTCGCGTCGACAGCGTTGCTATTAGACTGTGAGGAGATAAGAAAACAGACTCGTCATGACCCGGTATTGAGTAGGGTATTGAGTTATATTGACAACGGTTGGCCGCAAAGTTTAGATATTGATAATATACGTCCGTATTGGAATAGGCGCAGTGAGCTGTACACCGAGTTAGGCTGCATTATGTGGGGGCACCGCGTAGTTATGCCATCGCGGTGTCGTGGGCGTGTGCTGGAGGAACTGCACGAGCCTCACATGGGTATGGTAAAGACCAAGTCAATGGCACGCAGTTACGTGTGGTGGCCGGGGGTTGACGAGGATATTGAAACTCGTTGCAAGGCTTGTGCAATTTGCGCAGAAAATGCTGCTTCTCCCCCCCGCTCGCCCCCGTCGCCGTGGCGGTGGCCTCATCGCCCCTATGAGCGCGTACACATAGACTTCTTAGGGCCCATGGATGGTCATATGTACCTGGTCACAGTAGATGCCAGATCGAAATGGATAGAAGTTTTTAAAATGCAGCGCACTACAGCCGATTGCGTGATTAGGAGGTTGAGGGAGTCGTGGTCCAGGTTCGGCCTGCCACGCCAGGTAGCTTCTGACAACGGACCGCCTTTTTCGTCTCAGGAGTTTAATGATTTTTTAGCCAGCAATGGCATTAAACATGTTTATTCCCCACCTTACCATCCCGCATCGAACGGTGCCGCAGAAAATGCAGTAAAAATTATAAAAGGTGTCATTAAAAAGGCTAAAGTATCGAAAATTGATATTGAAACCGCTATTTATAGATTCCTGCTCAATTACCATAACACTCCTCATACGACGACAGGCGAATGCCCGGCAAAACTGCTGCAGGGGCGGTTGTTGAGAACTAGACTAGACGTGTTAAGACCGGATAATGAGGCTATCGTAGAACAAAAGCAGACCAAAAAGGTTGCCAGTACCGGAAATACCGAGACGCGAAGGTTAGATGTAGGAGAGCCAGTGTGGTATAGAAATTATAACTCAAGCCAAAAATGGTTAGAAGGTCGGATAACGGAGCGGCTAGGTAAAAACAACTATAACGTATCGTCGGCAGGGGGAGTCCTACAGCATAGGCATATCGACCAACTAAAGACGGGTGCGAGGCGTTCCACATGTGTATATCCAACCGCCGAGGATCCAGACGGCGGCGCCGCGGTTGTCGCACCGGTCGGTCCGGTGGCTGCGCTCGGGCAGCGTCGTAGTGCGGGCGAAACGTCCGAACCGGGCGAGCTCCCTCCTGTGCCTCAAGGGATAGGCGAAGCAAACGCTTCAGGTTCACACGCGCACGTTGAAAATAAAGAACAGCCGGTAGACCTACCCGAGCCGGAGGAAGCTCACTCGACGGCGGTGCAGGTGGAGAGGGAAGCGCGTAGGTATATGGCTAGGGATAGAAAACCCGTGAAGCGATATGGTTTAGAGTTTGATTGATGTTCGTATATTTGTGAAGTTAAGCTTATTGGAGATGTTTTAGTTTTACATTGCCAGTATGGTCACATCATGCAACAAAAGTACCTATTGTAATTGTTAAAATGCAACTATGATTGTCCGCATACCAACCTATGTAAAATAATATTATACGTACTTACATTATGATATAAACATGTACGCGTGTATAATAGTTTATAAGATATATTAAATTAGGTATGCCAAGCGAATACCATGTATACCTGTTCTTTATGTTAACTAGATTTAAGAGGGAAGGTGTTATGTAGGAACTAGCTTTATAATATTACTAGCTGTTGCCCGCGACTTCGTCCGCGCGGACTATATATTTTACCATAATTCCAAATACTTAACTAAAAATAGACCATGACCTCGTGTTCGACATCGACATCCGATATGCGATATCCAACATGCTCGTACGACATCCACCATCTTCTATCAAAATTACTATCTTATATAAAAATCTAGCATTTTATACCAAAATCTAACATTTCATACAAAATTTACCATTTCCTAACAAAATCTACCATTTTCTACCAAAATACCATGTTCTACCCATAAGCTACCATTATCTACCTACTAAAATCTAAAATTTTCTACCACAATCTAAAATTTTGTTTTAAAACTATTATTTTCTTACTAAATGTATTATTTTCTACCAAAAGCTACCATTTCCTACCAGAACCTACCATTTCCAATCAGAATCTACCATTTTCTACCAAAAAGTACCATTTTTAACCAAAGCTTCCTTTTTTTCCAAAATTTACCGTTTTCATCAAAAGCTACCAAATTTATCATTTCTACCAAATTAGCATTTTAACCAAAATCTACCATTTTAATTCCAAATTCACTATTATCTACCAAAAGCTACAATTCCTTCCAAAATCTACCACTATTACCAAAAATCTACCATTATTACCAATAATCTACCATTTCCTACTAAAAACTACCATTTCCTACTTTAAATTAATCATTTTCTACAAAATCTACCACTTTCTACCTACAATTTAGGATTCATTTAGTTCATTATTAAAACCAGATAAAACACGTGTTTAAAATCTTTAAAGGATATAGATGCCCAGTTTGTAGTTGATCAAACCGATAAAACACGTTGTTCCATCCAAACTTTGAAACCCCTTTTCACCCACTTAGGGGTTGAATTAAAAAAAAAAGAAACTTAGTGCACACCTACGTCTTTTAAGGAATATTTGTGCAAAATTTCAGTTTCGAACAAAATCTGATGAAAAATATTTTGCAACCCCTCTTTATTATTTTAGGAGTTGAATATTAAAAAACTATGAAATATTTAAATAAATCTTTTAAATAATGTAAAAGCCAAGTTTGAAGCAGATTAGACAAAGAAAACACGTTGTGACACACAAACATTACAACCCCTTTTCACCCCTTTAGGGGTTGAATTTAAAAATCATATTGAAGTGCACTCCTATGTCACTTATGGCATAATTGATCCAAATTTAAATTATGAACTAAATCGGATGAAAATATGTTGCAACCCCTTATTCTCAATTTAGGGGTTGAATATTCAAAAACGATGAAACACGTGTTTAATTAAATCTTTTAAAGAATATAAATGCCAAGTTTGAAGTTGATCGGACTAAGAAAACACGTTGCTCCATACAAACTTTGTAACCCCTTTTCACCCCTTTAGGGGTTGAATTTTCAAAAATCCTTTCTTATTGCTCGCCTACGTCACATAAGGAATATTTGTGCAAAATTTCATGGTTCTAGACCCAGCGGTTTCGGCTGTGCGTTGATCGATCAGTCAGTCAGTCAGTCAGTCAGTCAGTCAGTCAATCAGTCAGTCAGTTTTGGCTTTTATATATATAGATGAATAAGAAGGTACTTAGAAATTTATGTTCGACGCCCACCCTCAACTACGATGTACTCGTATAAGGCAGTCATTGTATTAAACGAATTGAGTCAACATCTCTGGTGTTATTTCTTCCGAAAGACAGACTAAATAGAATTAATGTTTACTACAAACCAATTTTTTCCACTTCATACATATTATAATATGAGTCTGTCTGGGGAAGTACCACACTTACTTGACATTCACCCGCCAAGCAGTAGTGTGCAAACTAACTTGAGTTCCGGTTTGATCTGGATCTGACTCGCCATCCTGCCGACTGCGCCACTCCACTTCTGAGTTGATGTTTTGTTTCGCCATATTGGTACCCTATTCCTGCTGTCTATCTTGAATATCCTAATTTTGGCTGGTATAGATAGCTTTAGGCAATAAGACCACCCATGGTAAGAGAAGAAAAAGAATAAAACAACTTAGAAGAAAAATAATAAGTAAAAAAATTACACCCCCATCTTCTCTAACGGGCGTATTCCGAAGCACTGGTAGAGTCAACGGAGTTCCATTTTCCTGTCCAGAATCATGGTACAGTGCTTGAAAGGGAAACATCCTTTTTCAATCTCAAACCATAATCAATGATATGTATCATACTTTATGTTTTATGGTTCTCTTTGTTAACGAGAATTAGCTGTTAGACTTGTAAAAGTGCAATTTTATTGCCTACTCGAATCGCCTCGCTATCTACTATCCCGCGGGAACCGTTTAAATTTTTACGGGATAAAAGTAGCCTATGTTACCAGGTTGAATGTAGCTTTACAATGGTGAAAGAATTTTTGAAATCGGCACAGTAGTTTTTAAGTTTATTCATTACAAACATACACACAGAAATACAAATCACTCTTTATAATAGTAGTGTAGATTTACAATAAATGCTTTGGACTTTGACTTTGGTAACTTATTAAGTTATGTTTTCTCGTGTTTTTTTGGATGTTGATCAAGGTCGTCTCGTGCGTTCCAGGAGTAGGTCGGGGCTGTGCGTGCACCGCATCCGCGCGCACCCCACGCGGCACGCGTGCGGGGCCTGCGCGCGGGCCTTCGCCTCCGCACGCGGGCTGGAGGCGCACCACCGCCTCAAGCACACAGACTTCTACTCCAGCCGCTGCGTTAGTATCGTGGGGGGAGAGAGAGATAGGGAGAGAGAGGGAGAGATAGAGATAGATAAAGAGAGAGAGATATAGAGAGAGATAGAGAGAAAGAGAGAGAGAGATATAGAGAGAAAGAGAGAGAGATAGAGGAAGAAGAAAGAGAGAGAGATAGAGAGAAAGAGAGAGAGATAAAAAGAAAGCGAGATATAGAGAGATAGAGAGAGAGATAGACGGCCCGAGTCGGCGGTCTCTTTCCTGAGAGAATAATAGAATATTCCAAAATTAGGGGTTTGAAAGTATTATAATTGTCAGGGTTCCTTACCGAGAGGGAAAACGGAACTCTATTACTAAGGCTCCGCTGTCCGTCTGTCACCGTGATATTTAGACAGTAATTTTTTTAATGTATTTCTGCAGCCGCTGTAACAACGAATATGAAAAAACAGATAAATATTTTAGAGGGCTCCCATACAAAAAACGTAATATTTTTGCTCGTTAGATAATGGTACAGGACTCTTTGTTCTCGAGTCTGACTCGCACTTGACTGCAAAACTCGATTGAAACCTTGACCATCTAATAAGATTCTTGATAACTCCAAAATAACGTGAAAACTTAACTATCAAAAGAAAGATTCTTAACAACATTTTTCAGTGTATCTTCTCTTATAAGTTTTTTATTGTTTCACAGAACGAACCGCCGCCAGAGGTCAGAAGTGAAGCGACGCCGGACGGTGTTGCGGTCGAGCCGCGCAAAAGGAGGAGGAACGCCAAGCCTAATTATATATGCCGTGTTGTAAGTAATCTTTTAATTAACACTAGCCGTTCCATACCAAATGTATGAAAATGTTACTTATCAATTATTTTTCTTCATCGCGATCTTTTCCCATTTTTAATGGCCTTTTGTATGGAGTGTCCAGTAATCCCTGTGAAATTGTTTCAGTGTAAGGTCACCGAGCACAGCTACGGAGCCCTAAACTGGCATTTCAAGACGGAGCACCCCGGTCTGTCTTTCCGGGACACTTACAACCACAACCACAAGCACCTCTGTCACGTCTGCGGGAAGGGATACATCGTGAGTGGCTATAATTAACCTACATTAGACAATCATCGGTCCACATCAAATGGGCCGATGACATCAAAAGAGTCGCAGGCGACCGGTGGATGCAAGTGGCAAATTGTCGTTCGGTGTGGCGGTCTAAGGGGGAGGCCTGTGTTCAGCAGTGGACGTCTTCAGGCTGATGATGATGATGATGATGATGATGATGATGGATGATGATGATGATGACAGTAACCTCAGTCGGTAATAGCTAAAAAAAATATCCTAAATTCAGGTAATAACTTCACCTTATCATTACCAACACGTCTACCTAACTTGATAAAAGTACATTCCTTCAACAGTCGCCGCGGGCGCTCGCCGAGCACAAGAACGTGCACACGGGGGCGAAGCCCTACGCGTGCGCCGAGTGTCCCGCCGCCTTCGGCACCCGCATCGGGCTGAGCCAGCACGCGGAGCGCCACCGCCCGAGGGCGCGCGAGTGCCCGCATTGCGGGAAAAAATTTGCCAGCGCTTCCAACCTTAACAACCATGTGAAGGTACAGAATCTATGATAATATTTCGTGTTTGTAAACCAATTAAATGATTGAGAAAAAGATTATGATAAAATAACTTACCCATAGTTTCTTGGTGCTGTCTTCTCTAACGGGTTTATAACGAAGCACTGTTAGAGTCAAAGGAGTTTTCTTTCCCTGTCCGAGATTTAATCTTGGATCAGAGCTTGAAAGGAAAACGTCCTTTTCAAACTCAAACCATAATCAATCACTATTAATTTGATTTATCACTGTTTTGTTTTTAGTCTTCTCTTTGTTAAATGTGTGACTTGAAAAATTGCGATACGATTGTCTATTTATACTAAAAGCATTTAAATAATTGAAAATTATGAAAAAAAAAAGTTATTTCATAGCGTCTTGAAATATAATTGTAATATATACTTACACTAGCAGACACGGCCACGCGTTGCTGTGGCTAAGGTTTTTGTTATTGCGAGTATAAATTGAGATGTAAGCTATCCTATCTTTCAAGTTAGATCAAACTGCACACGGTGTGCAAATTTGATTGAAATTGGTTAAGTAGTTTAGGAGTCCATCGCGGACAAACAACGTGACGCGTATTTTATATATTGATTAAGTACCTATTTAAGCGTGACTTTGGGAGAGTAATCAAAACCATAGAAATACGGCCTTCGCACTAGGTGACAAGCCTGTGTCGCGACGCCCAATACGATAGTCTAAAGTAACTCCAAATAACTTTGCTTTTGCTTGTTGCAGCTCCACACTGGCCTGCGCCGGCACAAGTGCCAGCTGTGTGAGAAGAGCTTCATGCACAGCAACGCTCTGAACGAGCATGTCCGCGGCGTGCACTACCACATCAGACGGACTAAGAAGAAGGCATCCGACTATACGGACATCGACCAGGAACATGTCAATAGTTGAGATTGTAAGACTTTACTGTGGAAAGATTAAACTAGTTCGAAATAAGGCAGAGCATGAAATTACTTCAAAATTAACTGCAGGAATGTGAGACTACTTGAGAGAGACTGCGGGAACATGAGACTAGTACTGGTAACGGTCAAAAATAAAGGTGATGTTTGTAAAAAGTTTTTCATTGAATTATTCATTCACACAGATCAGCTGAGGCTTTGTTTGCGCGTACCTGCTGTTTTCTTTGCGTGGCCTCTTATTTCTTGCGCCACAATGGACAGGATGTGTATGGGATGCAAATCGCCCATCCCAAATAAAGAGTTTATGACTTGTCATGGTTGTAAGCAAAAATATGATCTGCCCTGCGCTAATCTGTCACCGAAACGTTTTAAGAAGATGAATCAGGAAGTAAAGCTCAAATGGAGATGTTTGGAGTGTAAGAGCAAACAACCTAAGCTGGATAACACGAATACACCAGTTCGTTCGACGCATCAATTGAAAATTGACGATGGAGCCGATTTTGAACCTTCGTACGATGCCAGTAAAGTCACTACGCGGAAGCAGGCGGAGACCGTGTCGCATTCGCATTCGATGGACTATATCACAGAAGATACATTGAGGAAAATATGGAGGGAGGAGATGAGAAAAGAGATGGAATCAATGCTCGAAACAACAATAAGAAGAACCGTGTCTAATCAGCTTGAGACCATCAATAGTCAGTGTACAGGATATCAGGAATCTATTGCATATGTTAGCACTCAATATGAAGATCTAAAGAAAGACAACGCGGATCTCAAGAAACTTTTATATTCTACCACTTCAGAGTTGAAGAATGTCAAGGATGACAACAAAAACTTGAAAGAACGAGTGAAAGCGCTCGAGGAGGAGAACCTGAAGCAGCAACAATGGGTTAGATTGCAAAATATTGAGATCACCGGTATTCCTGAGAATAAGGATGAAATTTCAACTAAAGTTGTGCTGAAAGTGTTGAAGCATATTGGAGTCGCTATCGAGCCGTCTGACTTAGAGTTCGCCCACCGAGTGCAGCCGCGCCGCGCCACGAGCGCCGAGCGTGCGCGCCCTATCATTGCTCGCTTGAGACATCGTGCTGTTAAAGACCAAATAATAGCCGCTGCGCGTAAACATCGCAATATGACTGCGAGGGAATTGGGGATTGGAGGTGAAACAAATAGAATATATGTAAACGAGCACTTGACTAAAGACAGCAAGATGTTGTTAAGTTCATGTAAGCTGAAGGCAAAAGAAGTCAACTACAAGTATATATGGACAAAAAACTGTCGTATTTTCGTCCGAAAAAACGATACTTCCCCTCCGATTGCCATCAACTCTATGTCGGATATTGTAAAAATAGCGTGACCTGTTTTCTTGTTGTGCTATACTTGATTCTATGTTATCGCAGTATTGATTACATCTTCCTATATTGTATCATAATAATTCTGTTAACAAACCGGTTGGTACAACAATGTACACTACACATTTACACTACACATTATGTAAAAAATGAATTATTTTATCAATTACGTATGAATCTAATAAATAAGTCTATGCATTATTATAACATTATGTATTTACAGTGGCGTGCCTATACTCACATATATGAGTCTAGATTTCACCTTCCTACACTATTTTACGTATTATTATCATTAATTAGGCCTAATTGGTATCATTGTATAGCTGGATATAATAAGTATGGTTATTTTATTTTCGATCGCAATGGATGATACAATTAAGAAGTTAAAACTTTTTTATCAGAATACTAGAGGGCTTCGGACAAAAACTAATGAATTTTATAACAATTTGCTCCTCTTAGATTTTGACGTGGTATTCATAACTGAAACTTGGCTGTGTGATGGGATAATGGATGCAGAATTATGTGACGATAAATTCGTCGCATTTCGCAAGGACCGGGGGTCACTGGGGGGAGGGGTAATGATACTGTGCGCCCCGCACTTGCAGGCCATCGTGAGACCCGACTGGCAAACCAATGACTTGGAATGCGTTTGGGTGACTATTCCTGCCCCGGCGCTGGGATCTACCAATGATCTACATATCGCGGCTGTCTATATTCCCCCTAATTCTCTTGTTTCGTCACGAACTCAATTGTTTATAGATTCACTGTCACAAATTTACAACAATCACCCTAGTGATCACTTTATAATAGCGGGAGATTTCAACCTTCCGTGTATAAATTGGAGTGCTGATGAACCGATTGTACTAAAAAAGGGATCTGTTGAAATTCAAAACTCTGCATCAAATCTTATTGCCCAGTCATCATTTATGGGTCTTTCGCAATATAATTATATTTTAAATAAAAGCAACAATACGTTGGATTTGGTTTTCTCTGACTCACCAGTAACAATACAGAAATCTAATGAATCAGTTGTCAAACAGGATTCTTTTCATCCGCCTCTTTCTATTGTTGCTACTGATCTCCTAGTTCCGTCACTCAAGCCAAAACCTCGAACGAAGTATCTTTTCAATCGTGCAGACTTTGACAGTATAAATGACTCATTGGGTGGACATGATTGGAAGAGTATTTCGGAAGGAAATATTGCTGTTGAAGAAGTTGTAACGACTTTTTATTTAACTCTTAATACCCTGATACGATCTCATGTCCCACAAACTCGTTGTTCTGGCACTTATGTTTACCCAATTTGGTATAGCAGAGCATTGATACAGCTAATTAAAGAAAAATCTAAGTCTCATGCTAATTGGAAGCGGTTCGGTAATCCTATTGATTATGCATCTTTTTCGGAACTTAGACGTAAACAAAAGGAACTACAAGCTGAATGCCATCAATCTTACTTAAAATTGTCTCAACAAAGAATAAAATCAAATCCTAAATTTTTCTGGAGTTACGTCAAATCAAAGAGACAGAATCGCTCTAACTACCCTCAACAAATGACTTATGATAATACTGTATTGAACACGGAATTTGACATTTGTACTGCATTTAACCATTTTTTTGAAAGAAACTTTAGAAACCCAGCTGATCACTATGCATCAAATGTGCACGATAGTGTTCCTAAATCCATTACTTTACACGAGATACGGGTCACTGATAAGGAGATTCTTAAGCTTATTAAAAATATTGACATAACAAAGGGAGCTGGCAGTGATAATATCCCGCCAATATTTTTTGTTAGGTGCGCAGAATCTCTGTCTGTACCCATAAGTTTAATTTTTAACAGGTGTTTAAGAGAGGGTTATTTCCCTAGTATCTGGAAGAAAGCACACATTGTGCCTATACATAAAAAAGGTCTAAAGACTTCGATAGAAAACTATCGTCCTATTTCAATTTTAAATGTTTTAGGTAAACTATTTGAGAAAGTAGTTCATATTCATATATATCCATTAGTATCTAATTCGATCCCTGTCGAGCAGCATGGGTTTTTGAGAGGACGTTCCACAACTACTAATTTGGGAGTTTTCATCGATCACATTGCATCTAGTATGGATGGTGGCTTTCAAGTTGATGTGATCTACACGGACTTTGAAAAAGCCTTTGATCGTGTCGATCATATCATACTTCTGCGTAAGCTGCATGAGCTCGGTATCCATGGTAGTTTGCTGAGATGGATGGAATCATACCTACGCAACCGCTCACAGGCTGTTGTTGTGGGTGGTTTTTGTTCAGATTTTGTAGATATACCATCTGGGGTCCCGCAGGGATCAATCCTTGGGCCATTGCTGTATGCTGCCTATCTTTATGATGTGGGCAGATGCTTCGAACATGCACGGTTTCTTATGTACGCCGATGACACTAAAATTTTCATGAGGATAGGAAGTAATGCTGATTGTCTAAACCTTCAGGCTGATCTTGATAGAGTAGGGCGTTATTATGCTGACAATCGCCTAAATATAAATATAAGTAAATGTTCATTTGTCTCTTTTACTCGGAAACGGTATCCTATAGATTTTGGGTATCAAATGAATAATGTTAAAATAGATAAACTGCGCTCTGTTAAAGATCTAGGTGTCCAAATTGATTCAAAATTATCATTTTCTGAGCATATAGACGCCATAGTCAATAAAGCATACAAAAACCTCGGTTTTATACTGCGTGTTAGTCGCCCCTTCTCTGATGTTAGTTGCCTCAAGATTTTATATTATTCATATGTAAGAAGTATTCTTGAATATTGCAACACTGCCTGGAGTCCTCAGTATATTACGTATACTCAAAAACTGGAGAGCATACAGAGTAAATTTATAAAGCACCTTAACTATCGATGCTATCTTGGGTCTATGAACTATGAGGAATCCTGCCGTCATCATAATCTCATGACTCTTGAAAGCAGGCGTGGTTTGGCTGACATGTGTTTCCTGCATGGTGTGTGCAACGGCTACATAGATTGTTCAGATTTATTGGCTAAATTATTACGTTTACGAGTCCCTGGCACTCGAACTAGAAACACGAATCTGTTTGCCGTCGCACACACTAGTACAAACTATGCTCAAAATTCTATTGTCAGTCGCTTGCACAGGGCATTTAACAAGAGGTTTGGCGATACGGATATATTTCACGACGGCAAAGAGTGTTTTAAACGCGTAGTTTATAAAGTGCTCAGCGACGACGCTGACAAAGCCTGAAGGTGTTTTGGGAAAAAAAAAAAAAAAAAAAACTAAACTCAAGACTCAAATGTTTTTGCACATTCATGAGTGCAACACTTTAGCTATATATTCACATTATATGAATATTAGGTATATATACTTTGATAAAAATAGTCAATATAAATTTGGCTATTTAGTTACATAATAGGATAATACATACATACATATACGCACATACAAACACCCTTGTGTCTGTGTGCGAATGTTGGATGTCTGTCCATGCATTCGCACACGGACATGCGCAATACCATACACACACCTACTGACGTCAGTCATAATGTAAATTAATGTGAGATTTGTAAAATGTAAAACCATTATTGGCTATAAGTTAGAATGATAAGTTATGCTCATTGTTAATTAAGAGCTGTGGTTTTTGTTTTGAATAAATAAATAAATAAATAAATTATATTTTGGTTTCATTGACAAATCGCAGTCTGTCAAAGATAAAATTGGCTGGTTTCATTGGGTTGTTCACAAATTGTCTCAGGTTATCATAGACATAGTAATCTGTGCAGATTATTCATCCAATAGATATGACATTTAACTCAAGATACGGGGAAGAAAAGCGAAGTGTATACAAATGGACAAAGGAGTAAGTAGGATAGCGCGATGATGTTTTGTCTTTGTCAGTATATGCACCACAGTAATAACCAATCTTGACATTATAGAATGTCGCACGAATGATTGGAGCTACACCTAAATAACTTGTATAAAACTTATCCGATTTATACATTGCAGCCAAGGTGCGTCCCTTTCGGATATACGCTATTATTAAGGCTATTTCTTCATACTACGTCTATGTAAAGAACACGATTTGATATTGTTCTGAGGTGTTACCCCTACCCTACGTGTATTTGTTCGACCTCCAATTTGGCATTAGGATAGGTACAGTTAGGATCGTTGGAATGAAAGACTGTTAAGTGATCGCAGTAGTTTAATGTACGCTCGTGGCTCGGTCCGTGCCCCCGTGCCGGCGCGCCGGGCGCACGTGCAGGTGCACGCACTAGTGTCCGCTCGTGGCTCGGTCCGTGCCCCCGTGCCGGCGCGCCCGGCGCACGTGCAGGTGCACGCACTAGTGTCCGCTCGTGCCTCGGTCCGTGCCCCCGTGCCGGCGCGCCCGGCGCACGTGCAGGTGCACGCACTAGTGTCCGCTCGTGGCTCGGTCCGTGCCCCCGTGCCGGCGCGCCCGGCGCACGTGCAGGTGCACGCACTAGTGTCCGCTCGTGCCTCGGTCCGTGCCCCCGTGCCGGCGCGCCCGGCGCACGTGCAGGTGCACGCACTAGTGTCCGCTCGTGGCTCGGTCCGTGCCCCCGTGCCGGCGCGCCCGGCGCACGTGCAGGTGCACGCACTAGTGTCCGCTCGTGCCTCGGTCCGTGCCCCCGTGCCGGCGCGCCCGGCGCACGTGCAGGTGCACGCACTAGTGTCCGCTCGTGGCTCGGTCCGTGCCCCCGTGCCGGCGCGCCCGGCGCACGTGCAGGTGCACGCACTAGTGTCCGCTCGTGGCTCGGTCCGTGCCCCCGTGCCGGCGCGCCCGGCGCACGTGCAGGTGCACGCACTAGTGTCCGCTCGTGGCTCGGTCCGTGCCCCCGTGCCGGCGCGCCCGGCGCACGTGCAGGTGCACGCACTAGTGTCCGCTCGTGGCTCGGTCCGTGCCCCCGTGCCGGCGCGCCCGGCGCACGTGCAGGTGCACGCACTAGTGTCCGCTCGTGGCTCGGTCCGTGCCCCCGTGCCGGCGCGCCCGGCGCACGTGCAGGTGCACGCACTAGTGTCCGCTCGTGGCTCGGTCCGTGCCCCCGTGCCGGCGCGCCCGGCGCACGTGCAGGTGCACGCACTAGTGTCCGCTCGTGGCTCGGTCCGTGCCCCCGTGCCGGCGCGCCCGGCGCACGTGCAGGTGCACGCACTAGTGTCCGCTCGTGGCTCGGTCCGTGCCCCCGTGCCGGCGCGCCCGGCGCACGTGCAGGTGCACGCACTAGTGTCCGCTCGTGGCTCGGTCCGTGCCCCCGTGCCGGCGCGCCCGGCGCACGTGCAGGTGCACGCACTAGTGTCCGCTCGTGGCTCGGTCCGTGCCCCCGTGCCGGCGCGCCCGGCGCACGTGCAGGTGCACGCACTAGTGTCCGCTCGTGGCTCGGTCCGTGCCCCCGTGCCGGCGCGCCCGGCGCACGTGCAGGTGCACGCACTAGTGTCCGCTCGTGGCTCGGTCCGTGCCCCCGTGCCGGCGCGCCCGGCGCACGTGCAGGTGCACGCACTAGTGTCCGCTCGTGGCTCGGTCCGTGCCCCCGTGCCGGCGCGCCCGGCGCACGTGCAGGTGCACGCACTAGTGTCCGCTCGTGGCTCGGTCCGTGCCCCCGTGCCGGCGCGCCCGGCGCACGTGCAGGTGCACGCACTAGTGTCCGCTCGTGGCTCGGTCCGTGCCCCCGTGCCGGCGCGCCCGGCGCACGTGCAGGTGCACGCACTAGTGTCCGCTCGTGGCTCGGTCCGTGCCCCCGTGCCGGCGCGCCCGGCGCACGTGCAGGTGCACGCACTAGTGTCCGCTCGTGGCTCGGTCCGTGCCCCCGTGCCGGCGCGCCCGGCGCACGTGCAGGTGCACGCACTAGTGTCCGCTCGTGGCTCGGTCCGTGCCCCCGTGCCGGCGCGCCCGGCGCACGTGCAGGTGCACGCACTAGTGTCCGCTCGTGGCTCGGTCCGTGCCCCCGTGCCGGCGCGCCCGGCGCACGTGCAGGTGCACGCCGCGCACGTGTGCGTTGAGCGAGGAGCGGTGCAGGAAGCGCTTCCCGCACAGCTCGCACGCGTAGTGCCGCACGCCCGAGTGCATCTGCGGGGGAGGGAGAATAGTGTGACTAGAATTCCCAACGAGTCACACCCGGGGTAGAGGGAGACAATGGAAGTGAAGAGAGCGGGGTGCGTTATGGACGAAAGCGGTCACAGAATAAAATCGATATAGGAGCCTTTCCTATTTGTCGTCGGCGGGGACAAGGTGGCGGCGACAACTGGGTACCTATATACGGTTGAGCCTGCCACCTGCTTCTAATATTAATTTTAAAATACTTTTCCCGTGACTATATAAATTGAATATTTTGTTAATAGGCTCAGTTGACCGATTCAAATATTGATTAAACCTATATTGCAATAACAAATTGGCGACAGGGGTTCCGATGCGGCTGTTGAAATAAATCACTTCACTTCCATTTGTCTCGTGGTCACCGCTGTGTAATAGTGTGACCAGTCGGGAAAAAAATCCCAACGACTCACACAGACTCAATTTAAACCTATATTGCCACAATAACAAATTGGCGACAGCGGTTCCGATACACCTATAAAATTAAATCACTTCCATTTGTCTCGTGGTCTTACCCGTGTAATAGTGTGACCAGTCTGGAAAAAATTCCCAACGAGTCACACAGACTCAATTTGGTTTGACTCGATGGGAACCCATCGACCTTTTGACGCGTGTGTGACTAGAGAGCTATACGCCAACGCCACAGAAGCAAAACAGCGATAGAAAAAGAACGATTGATTGTAATTTCACTTCGAAAACTGACGGCCGAAATTAATAATCAATCCAATCCAAATTTTGCTATCTTGGATTGATATCACAATCCATTTTTAGGGTCAAACGTGCCAATAACCGATCCGTGGATTGGTTTAAATAAAGGCACGCAGATGGGAGATCGATCGAACGATAGGCAGCAATCCAAGATCAATTTCAATCTTGGATAGGAGATACAATATTAATTTTCCACCTACCCTCATATGGTTGCTCAAGTTGGCTGCGCTGACAAATTTCTTGCCGCACTGTTGGCACTCCCTGGTGGGCGGCAGGTGGCGCTCCATGTGGCTCCTGAGGTTAGTCTTCCGGTGGAACGCCTTGGGGCACTTGTCGCAGGCGTAGGGCTTCGCCCCCGTGTGCAGGTGCTTGTGCTCGTTGAGATCTGTTATCGACTGGAATGAGTTTATCATGTAAATATTAGATGAACATAAAGTGGTAGTGAGAAGAGACATATATAAATATTAAAAGAAAGAATAAGAGAAAGCAGACCAAACATCACAGATATGATAAGCCAGTCGTTAAGCCGGCCGCCATATTGATAAGCAACGCTGGCGACATTCTCACAGCTCATTCTACTTGTAAATATAATAATTATAGCATGTTTAATCTTAGTTAAATTTAGCCTTAGTTCTGCCCTGCCTGTATGTAAGTTTTAGGGTTTCGTACTCAAAGAGTAAAACGGGAACCCTATTACAGAAGCTTTGCTGTCCGTCTGTCACCAGGCTGTATCTCATTAACCGTGATAGTTAGACAGTTGAAATTTGCACAGATGATGCATTTCTGTTGCCGCTATAACAACAAATACTAAAAGACTAAAAATGAATATTTAAGGGGGCTCCCATACAACAAACGTGATTTTTTTGTCGTTTTTATAGATAACTATCTGACCCGACAGACGTCTTGTCTTTAAAGTCAAGTAATTGACATTTTGTCCTGTCAAGAAGGTACAATTAGAAAATCAATATTATTATGGCTATTCAGTTGTCTTAAACTATCGAATAATATCTGTAAGCTATCCTATCTTTTAAGTTAGACCAAACTGCACACGGTGTGCAAACTTGATTAAAATCGGTTAAATAGTTTAGGAGTCCATCGCGGACAAACAACGGGACGCGTAATTTATATACATTAACGGCCGACATTAATATTGTATCTCTTATCCAAGATTGAAATCTATCTTTGATTGCTGCCTATCGTTCGGTCGATTTCCAAACTGCGTGCCTTTATAAACCAATCCACGGATCGGTTATTGGCACGTTTGACCCTAAAAATGGATTGTGATATCAATCCCAGATAGCAAAATTTGGATTAGGATTGATTATCAATTTCGGCCGTAAGATGGTACGGTACCCGTCGTGCGCTAGATTCTGTCTGCACTAAACATCTGTAATGTCCGGCCTGATTCCTCGTATATGTGTAATACTGACGGCATATCCCTTGCCGCACATGTGGCACAGATGTTTCCTCACGTCGCTGTAGAGGGCGTCGTAGTCGTGCGCCGGGTGCTCCCGCTTGAAGTGCCACGTCAGCCGCCCGATGCTGTGCTCCGTGATCTTGCACTACACAGAATACCTATTAAATACTTCGAATGTACTACGATCAAGCGATGCGTCCAAACGCAGCCAAGAAAAATGGCATGAATTTACTATCCTCCATGGACGGGCCACACGTATCGTGATATCCCATTGGCTATCTAGGGATAGCCAATGGGATCCCATTGTTAGATGTCATTTGACGTTATGCAGAATCTGTCCAATGTAAAATCTGTCATATGTAGACTAAACGGTTCTTTCGTTTTGACGTACACCGTAAGTGTAGCCACGGAGTTTTGACGGGAATCCGATAGTGAGACGTTGTTGGTTTTGTATTATTTTCTCAAACTTGTGTTTCTTCGAGTGTTAATGTGTAATATTGGTGGAATATTAATCATTTAAGTGTTCGTTAACGTGCACGAGTGTGGGTGAATGATATAAACTCAAAAAACGTCATTTCGCATTATTTCCAAAACTCCCAGGAAGTTTCAGTAAAGCATCCACTACTTTACTGAATCGTGACTTTGACGATGTAAATAAATGACTTGACTACTTGACCACGAAGATTGCTATGACTCCTAAAGTCAAAATAAGGAATACTTATTATAATAAAATACTTGACACTAGCTATATGCACAAACCGTGCAAAGCCATTAATACAAAAACAAAAAGTGTAGCCACATAATTGGGCTATGGCATTGGCATTGTCGTTGAATATCCCGATTGTTTGAGTTCACTTGTTTTTTTTTAATTTTGGTTTATTTTTGAATTTGGCCGTTGACCATGACGATAGCGTGGCCAGTCCATTTTATGGCGACAAATCCTCGGCGACAATTTCCGAGCGATGTCGACCGTTGACGATGCCGATACGTGTAGCCAGCCAAGCCATCATGAAGAATGGAACGTGTAAACGCCGCCTTAGACTCACCACCCGACACACGAACTTGGGCTTCTGTCGGGGCGACACGTAGGTCCTCTTCTTGTAGACATATGTATCCTTCTTGTCCCCCCGGTGCGAGCGCTCCCGGTGCTTCTGCAGCACCGCCTCGGACGCGAACCCCGCGCCGCACTGCGAGCACGAGCGCCCCTCCGCGCTCGCCATCGGGGCGGCGTCCTGGAAATTGGATGTTTTAAGTTACAAATAAGTAGCCTGTTCGTCCAGGATGCTAGCTACCTCCATACTAAATTTCACCAAATTTGGTCCAGCCGTTAGAGCGTGAAGAAGAACGAAAGAAGTAACAAACATGCAACGTTCCGCCTTTATAATATTAGTACGGTTAATAGACGTGTGCGCCGATGAAAAATCCATCGGCGGCGGGCGCCGATCAAAAATCGGCGGCGGCGGCGTGTTTTCGGCGTGAAACCGGCGTGGGAAATTTTTTTGTAGACTTTAATAAAAACATGAATTATACTGTTTTTCTCCATTAATAAAACACTTAAACACAAATATAATATAAACAACTAGGTAGCGTTATTACGGAGCTCTTAGAAAGCAGCAGGAAAGCCGTTACTTCTTGAGCTCTAAAAGTTGTTCAACTTTGCTCTGAACAATGTGAGAACTGCAAAGGCGTTGAACAGTGAAAATTTCACAGTGCCTGAAGACAAAGATCTTCAACCAGTGTGTCACCAGTGATGGCATAATGGAACTGAGACGTGGTCCTTAACTGCTGGCCTTTTGGAGAAGCTCAGAGTTAGAGCAATGGGGAAGGCTATGCTCAGAGTTTCTATGCGCGATATAATCCGGAACGCGGATATTCGCCGAAGCGCTAAAGTTTACGATATTATAGCTCCCAGGGTTCGTAAGTTGAATTGACAATTATGGACAGGCCACATCGCTCGTTGAACTGATAACCAATGGGGAAGAAAGGTTCTACAGTGGCGACCGCGGAGTGGAAGACGCAGCGTAGATAGGCCTCCCACTAGATGGGCCGACGACATCAAAAGAGCTGCAGACAACCGGTGGATGCAAGTGGCAAATTGTCGTTGCGTGTGGCGGTCTAAGGGGGAGGCCTATATTCAGCAGTGGACGTCTTCAGGCTGATGATGATGATGCCTCTGAAGGACAGGATCCGCAGTGAAGTGATCTGATCGAGAACCAAGGTGACCGACATAGCTCAAAGGGTTAATAAGCTGAAGTGGACCGGTCACAGCTCTCGAAGAACCGACAACTGCTGCAGTAGGCGAGTTCTAGAGTAGGGGCCTCGTCTAAGCAAACCACGGAACATAGACAAGAGTATAAGTGACTGGACAACTGAATCGGAACCGCTGTCGCCACAAAAATATGTAAAGTTATTGTGTCAAAAGTTTTATAAGTCGACTGCAGTTTATTTGAAAATGTGCCTTATGTGTAAACTGATATGCTTCATTTTAATGGGCTCTAAAACTGCACATAAGGCATTTTTCATTGTGTGACAGACGTAGAGCATGGCATAGTATGTATGGCAAAATTGGCGTTGATTTTGAGCTACGAGTCATATGTTTGGCACGTGCCCCCCCCCCCATTTTAACTTCCACTTGTCTCTCTCTTTCGTGAGGAAAACAAGGTCTAGAACGCCCGCCGGCTCGGTGAAGTTGCGTAAATCGGCCGGCAGAGACTGGATGAGGCGAGCCAAAGATTGGGCTCAGCGGCGTTCAGGAGAGGCCTACGTCGAGCAGTGGACAGTCTAGGCTGATGGTGATACAAAAATCAAACCATAAAGCCGCTACGCAGACATGTTCAAAGCACTGAGCCTTCCCGACGGCAAAATAGAGTTTAATTTCGTTTGTAGTATGAGGTAACTTTTACGTTGCGGTGCCCGCGCCGCACAGCTCTTTTATTATTTTCCCCCAATATTTTTAACAGTACAGACAGACCTATTAGGTTAAATAGCTAATAAGCGAAGAAAATAAAATAAAGATTACAGAAAGGGGAGGTTAATTTCAAAAATGCACTAAAATAGTATATTTGACTTGACGCCGATTTCACGCCGGTCCCAAAATCGGCGGCGGCGGCGCGCCGGCGCGGCGCACACGTCTAGTACGGTAGGACTAGCTGACCCTACAAATCCAGTTCAGTAGCCGTTCCATGCTTGTGAACATTTTGAAAGCTAGTACAGAAATCATACTCGTCAAGGATTGGTCATAATAGTTGTGTCCCCCCCCCCCCCTCCCACGCCCCCCTCACCGCGTGTTTCCGCACTCGGTGCTGCGCCAGGCCGGCGGCGGAGGCGAAGGTCCGCGCGCAGAGCCCGCAGATGTGCTGCGACTGGTGCATGTAGTTCATGTGCGCACTCAGGCAGGATTTACTCCTGAAAAAATAAAAATAAATAATAAAAACTAAATAAAATAATACAAACAATAATTATTTGCGACTGTCATCCCGCAGGAACCGTAAATTGCGGGTGAAACCGCGGCGCGCGGCTAGTTCTTTAATAAAATTAGCCTATGTTAATCTTTGTAACAACAGCTATCTGCCAGTGACAGTTTCGTTAAAATCAGTCCAGCCGTTTCTGAGATTAGCCGAAACAAACAGACAGACAAAAAAAATGGCTATTTAAATATATACTGGTATCGTAATTTATTGTAGCGCAGTTTAAAACTATCCGCCGGTAGCCAAGAATACTCACTTGAAAGTCCCTTTGCAGATTTCGCAAGTGTATACCACACCTTTGTGTTGGTGATAGTGATTTACCATGGCTGTCCTGAAAACGATAAATGTTAGTTTGAATCACTATTAGTATAATTGGTGACTAGTTTACAGTTTGCATCGAGTAATTACCTATAATTGGTGACTAGAATACAGTTTGCATCGAGTAATTACCTATAATTGGTGACTAGATTGCAGTTTGCATTGAGTAATTACCTATACATAATTGGTGTTAGAATAAAGTTTGCATCAAGTAATTACCTATAATTGGTGACTAGAATACAGTTTGCATCGAGTAATTACCTATAATTGGTGTTAGAATAGAGTTTGCATCGAGTAATTACCTATAATTGGTGTTAGAATAGAGTTTGCAGTTAGTAATTACCTATAATTGGTGTTAGAATAGAGTTTGCAGTTAGTAATTACCTATAATTGGTGTTAGAATAGAGTTTGCATCAAGTAATCTATATATATAAAAGCAAGAACTGACTGACTGACTGACTGACTGATCGATCAACGCACAGCCGAAACCACTGGGTCTAGAACCATGAAATTGTGCACAAATATTCCTTATGTGACGTAGGCGAGCAATAAGAAAGGATTTTTGAAAATTCCACCCCTAAAGGGGTGAAAAGGGGTTACAAAGTTTGTATGGAGCAACGTGTTTTCTTGGTCCGATCAACTTCAAACTTGGCATTTATATTCTTTAAAACATTTCATTAAACACGTGTTTCATCGTTTTCTAATATTCAACCCCTAAAGTGAGAAAAAGGGGTTACAAGATATTTTCATCAGATTTAGTTCATATTAAAAATTTGGCTCAATTATGCCATAAGTGACATAGGAATGCACTAAAATGTGATTTTTTTAAATTCAACCCCTAAAGGGGTGAAAAGGGGTTGTATCGTTTATGTGTAACAACGTGTTTTCTTTGTCTGATCAGCTTCAAACTTGGCATTTACATTATATAAAAGATTTATTTAAATACATTCATAGTTTTTTACCATTAAGCCCCTTAAATGATAAAGAGGGGTTGCAAAATATTTTTCATCAGAAAATTTAGTTCAAAACTGAACAATGCAATGCAAAATATTTAGTTCAAAACTTAAATTTTGTACACATATTCCTTAAGAGACGTAGGTGTGCACTAAGACTTTTTTTTAAATTTAACCCCTAGGTGGGTGAAAAGGGGTTGCAAAGTTTGGATGGAACAACGTGTTTTATTGGTTTGATCTATTTCAATCTTATATATATATAAAAGCAAGAACTGACTGACTGACTGACTGACTGATCGATCAACGCACAGCCGAAACCACTGGGTCTAGAACCATGAAATTGTGCACAAATATTCCTTATGTGACGTAGGCGAGCAATAAGAAAGGATTTTTGAAAATTCCACCCCTAAAGGGGTGAAAAGGGGTTACAAAGTTTGTATGGAGCAACGTGTTTTCTTGGTCCGATCAACTTCAAACTTGGCATTTATATTCTTTAAAACATTTCATTAAACACGTGTTTCATCGTTTTCTAATATTCAACCCCTAAAGTGAGAAAAAGGGGTTACAAGATATTTTCATCAGATTTAGTTCATATTAAAAATTTGGCTCAATTATGCCATAAGTGATATAGGAATGCACTAAAATGTGATTTTTTAAATTCAACCCCTAAAGGGGTGAAAAGGGGTTGTATCGTTTATGTGTAACAACGTGTTTTCTTTGTCTGATCAGCTTCAAACTTGGCATTTACATTATATAAAAGATTTATTTAAATACATTCATAGTTTTTTACCATTAAGCCCCTTAAATGATAAAGAGGGGTTGCAAAATATTTTTCATCAGAAAATTTAGTTCAAAACTGAACAATGCAATGCAAAATATTTAGTTCAAAACTTAAATTTTGTACACATATTCCTTAAGAGACGTAGGTGTGCACTAAGACTTTTTTTTAAATTTAAACCCTAGGTGGGTGAAAAGGGGTTGCAAAGTTTGGATGGAACAACGTGTTTTATTGGTTTGATCAATTTCAAACTTAGTAGGTATCTATGTTCTTTAAAAGGTAGGAAGTGGTAGATTTTGGTAGAAAATGATAAATTAAAGGTAGAAAATGGTAGAATTTTGGTAGGAAATGGTAGATTTTTGGTAATAATGGTAGATTTTGGAAGGAATGGTAGCTTTTGGTAGATATTAGTGAATTTGAAATTAAAATGGTAGATTACGGTTAAAATGGTAGATTTAATTTAGGAAATGGTAGTTTTTTGTAGGAAATGGTAGATTCTGGTAGGAAATGGTAGCTTTTGGTAGAAAATAGCACATTTAGAAAGAAAATAATAGATTTAGAAACAAAATTTTAGATTGTGGTAGAAAATTTTAGACTTTAGTAGAAAATGTTAGCTTTTGGTAGAACATGGTATTTTGGTAGAAAATGGTAGATTTTGGTAGGAAATGGTAGATTTTTGTATGAAATGTTAGATTTTGGTATAAAATGCCAGGTTTTTGTATAAAATGGTAATTTTGATAGAAGATGGTGGATGTCGTACGAGAATGTTGGATATCGCATATCGGATGTCGATGTCGAACTCGAGGTCATGGTCTATTTTTAGTTATTTGGAATTATGGTAAAGTATACTATAGTCCGCGCGGACGAAGTCGCGGGCAACAGCTAGTTACATATAATTGGTGACTAATGAACAGTTTGCATTGAGTAATTACCTATAATTGGTGTTGGAATAAAGTTTGCATCGAGTAATTACCTATAATTGGTGACTAGAATAAAGTTTACATCGAGTAATTACCTATAATTGGTGACTAGTGGACAGAGCTTGCATTTGTACACGGCCCGGTGTCCGTTGCGATGCTTCAGTAGCGCGTGGCGGTTCTTGAACCGCATCTGACAGATGGCGCAGTAGTGCGGATGACTCGGCTAGAAAACACCAATAAACGACGACTTAGTGTCAATAAATAATGGCATAAATGTGACCAAGTGTCAATAAATAAGGTTGAGAGTGAGGCAGTGTCCATAAATAATGTCAACAATGTGAGGAAGTTTAATAGTGTAAACAAGTAAGTCACAGTTCAAGTGTATTAGATAGTAGAACTCCAATTATCCGAATTAATGGGGACCGGGACCCATTCGGTTAATCAAATATTCGGATAATCGGATTTTAAAAAAAAAAATTGCTATTGGAGAGAATAAAAGCTACGTTTTGATATTGCACTATTTTTTTATTGAATTAAATGAAAGAAACATGAAATTTTCACATGTTTTAAATATAAATAAAATGTACTTATGTACAAGTTTAGAAATAAAAATCATTGTTTTTTAAACATCTCAGTCAAGTCAACAAACAGTCAAGACTTGTTTGTGATTCGGATGATCGGCGATTCGGATAGTCGGAGTTCGGATAATTGGAGTTCTACTGTAATAATTATATTGATTATACTATGGAGCCGCTAAATAGTGGGAATATAAATTAAAAGCATTTTCTTACTCGATCCTAGCATTCCTAATTATCTTATTTGTGAACTTGTTATTGAGTTAGAAAAAGCGATGGTTAGACGTCGATTTGTAGAGAATATTAAGACACATCTGCTCAGCTCTGGTTTAAATCTTTTGTGGTTAGACCCCAAATCTTTCTCTGACATCTGATATACCCCCCTAAAGGGCGAATCCACAACTCACATCATGGTACATCTTCACATGGTACTCCAGCATCTTCTGATGCTTGAACCCTCGGTAGCACAGTTCACACCTGTGCTCAGCTGCGAGGTAGCTCTCGTAGTGTTGTCTGCTCAGGAACTCGGCCTTCACTTGCTGCTTGCTAGTGAGATGTTCTATGGCGAACACACTGGAATACTGGTTGCCGTACTTCTTCTGGACTCGTGAGAGGACCTGAATTGCTTCTTCGTTGAGGATGGTGCATGCTGAAATTGTATTTCATTGAAGACAAATTTGTTTATTTATGTTTGACTTCGGGGAGTAGGCTGGTGAATGCAGGACGAGAGCATTACTCAAAGTGTGATCGAGCAAAGCGAAGGGAGGTTAAGAGGGAGATATAAGTTAGTGCAGATCTAGAGCACGCTCGTTTTTTTTTCGATAGCTAATAAGAGAGGGTATTTTCTCACTTACATGAGAAGGATAAGGTCATAGTACAGCGAAAGTTTCAGCTAATCGGAAAGTGATCGATGAGTTGCAAGGCTCCAGCTGGAATGACAGACCAGCATGAATGTAACTTATTAAAAATCTGCTAAAATCATATAGAATGCTTACCCGAAACTCGATTCTTTATTTGGTTCAGGGTATATATGTGCATCTTGTCCAAATTGTTCAATATACAGTCCTGGTCTATAACATTACCCTCCTCATCTCTCACGTCTCCGCTGTTACGGAATCTTTCTACCAACATGTCCTTCAACAAATCAATATCCATTGGCTTCTTGTGTCTAACCCGTTTCTTTCTAGCCGTCTTCTCATCTGTCTTTACAAGCTCGGAGAGCTTCTTGCCGCTCTCTTCATCACTGGAATCGGAGGCAGAATTCAGACCCATACTGTCAATATACAGTTTGGCGTCAAATTCACTGTTGTCACTGTCAACATCACCGTTACTATCGGGTTTGATCTCATTATCCTTAATGTCTAAGACTTCAAAGATGACAGTTTCTTTGGCATATTCGCTGCTATCCTGCTGCGGAACATCTTGCTCCATTTTGACGTTTACCACATCATTTTCTGCATCGTAGGCATATGGATCTTGGTTTGTGCCGATAACACCTGATGGTATGTTGATGGTCATGATGTGCGAGTTCCCAACGTCAGGTGCATCAGCTATCGCAGACTCCAATTCGGCATCTTGGTAGAAGTGAACCTTGTTAGTCTTCCAACGGCAGAGGGTGAATGTCGTTGGGATTTGTTCCGATAGCAGAATTAACGGTTTTCTCATCTGAAACAAGATACAGTTGTCGTCAAGGGACTCATTTCTTTTTTTTAATATTTTTTTTTGGTGGCTTTGAGTTATCCTACGACTATGTCAGTCCCATAGTATCCTGAAATTATATTAAACATTGTTTTAGAATCCTATATGTGGACTGAAAGAGCATCCTAGCTGCTTCAGATGTTAGCGGAGCTAAGATGCCCTGTACCAGACCCACATCTAATAGATTTAAATTGAAATCCTTAACTAATTGCATCCTCATAGATGTACTTCGGACACATTCCATCAGAAAATTATACACATCCTCAGTTACACCACACAAGTTACAGTTAGGGCGCTCTACTTTCTTCAAGAAGTAAGGGACTCATGAAAGTGGAAGGGAAAGAGATGTCGGGATTCTGGCATGTGGAAAGATGTAGTCTCATACGGTAGTTTACAGTAGTGTAGACAGAGAAAATGCACGACTTTATATATGTATGCAAGCCCATCTGTTTGGTGTAGATTTCCCATGATCATCATACTGCACGGGCTCATTAGAGATAATTAGGACTCGGCGTTTGAGGCAGGGCAGTAACTTGTGCCCTTTTACAATCCAGTAGGGTGAGCAAGAACCTCTATCGAGAAAGTATTTGTAACATTAACTGTCAAATTGGTTTTGGATTTGATCAGTACTAGGAGTTTTTACGGTTTGTATTGTTAAAATATCAATCAAGCTAAATGTTCGCGTACGCATCTTGTAGATATTGCAAGGCGCAGATCAAATCTAAAACAATTGACAATTAACGTATCAAATACTTTCTTGATAGAGGTTCCTGCACCTGCGGTTTCCTACAGATCCTCAGCACCAATGTATTAATCTCGTAAGTTATGTACGTACTGATTTCCATCGCTCCACGATTCGGAGGGCACTTTAAGCCATCTCAGCAATTAATAGCAGTTGTGAAGATAAATCGGACACTTATTTAAAAGAAAAAAGACAAGCTCACCGATGCCGGCTGATTGTTCCATTTGACGAGGACTTTGGCAGCCAAATTGCATTTGTCTCTGAAAGACTGAAACTTGCGGAGCAACGCCACACATTCAGCACAGAACTGGGCCAAGTCTTCTATCTGGAAGTAAAGGGTGTAGCTATAAGCAGCTGTACGGAACCATGGTAGGGCACCAGTGCATCTGGCTGGCTTGCAAAAAAATCATGTTTGTTGTACGGGAACCCCCTTAAATATTTATTATTTTTTGTAATATGTACAGAAATACATCATGGTGTGAAAATTTCAAGTCTATCACAGTTCATGAGATACAGCCTGGTGACAACGGACAGACAGACAAACAGATGGACGAACAGTGAAGTCTTATTATAGGGTCCCGATTTTGGGTATGAAACCCTAAAAGAGCATATTTTTTTACGTCAAGTTCTTTGGAGTTGCATTGGAGCGCTATCACGCGATATATTAATCAATTTCCGTACACACTAGACTGGCATATTATTCTTGCTATGAATAATGGTCTGTGGAACCCTCTCACAATATTAAATTTTAAATCGATAATACAAAGTGCAGTTGTTGTTTTCTTATTTGTTGTTTTTGATAATGCATTTGATAGTACATATTATAGCGAACAATAACAAGTAAGATCAATGTTGGAGTCTACCTCAAAAAGCAGTGCAGTGCTACACAATATTTTGCAATGCAACGTTTTGGTGCTGGCTGGCTGGCAATGCAATTCTTATGGGCAGGCGTGGCACTTACCATCAGCTAGATATGCTTGTACGTTTGTGGATATGCTACTCAGCAAATTAAAACAGAAAGATACTTTGCTGGGAGCAGATGAAGTAAATCAGTGTAAAGAACTCCGAAAATTTTACTTACGGCATAATCGCAGAGTTCGTCATACCAAAAGCCCAACTTCTCGTCTAATGTTTGTAGCTTTTTGTCGGTACGCAAACAAATATTACAAATCGGCAGCATTTTATGGAATTGCCATTGGACTGTCTGTTTATTGATTTTCTCACATTCCACGTAAAAAAACAAACAAATAACAGTGAACGAAAGAACGATTGCTAAATGATTTTGTTTGATTGACTCATGTATGTATACAGAGTAAAATTATTATTTTTTTGCTTAAGTTATGGCATCGCACGCTTTGTGCATTTAGCCAGTGTCAAGTATTATGCTAATATACAAGTATATTTTCTTAATTTGACAGTAGGAAAGTAATAGCCCATTAAAGCAATCCTCGTGGTCAGGTAGTCAAGTCAAAAATTAAAATTTACATAGTCAAAATCACGATTCAGTAGAGAGTGGTGAACACTTTACTGAAACTTCCTCGGAGTTTTGGGAAAAATGCGAAGTGACACTCGGGGTTTTTTCATTTGCCCACTCGTGTACGTTACCGAACACTCAATTACTAAGCTTCCACTATACACATTAACATTCGAAAAAACGCAAGCTTGAAGAAAAAAAATACTAAACAAACGTCTCACCATCGGACTCCCGCCAAAACTCCAGAACGATTTTTTTTTAGTTATGATATCGCACGGTTTGTGCATATAGCCAGTGTCAAGTATTTATTTTAAATATTTCTTAATTCCGAAAGTCACAGCAATATTATAGCAATCGTGGTCAAGTAGTCAAGTCAATTATTTACATCGTCAAAGTCACGATTCAGTAAAGTAGTGGATGCTTTACTGAAACTTCCTGGGAGTATAATTTGATTGCTCAAAGCAAATGCACAGAGTGCTGAATAAGACTACCCATAATATAATATCGAAAATAAAACACAACAGAACAATATTATTTATTTTGTATTGCAGCAAATCGATCATGCGTTGATCGCGTGCTTGCGCGGGCGGCGGATGTGGTGGTGAACACCTCGAATGTGTTCCTTCAGCGCAGCGCTGTGTAAAAACCCCTTAGCACAGATCTCGCATTTGTAGCGGCGGTCGCCGATGTGGGACTGTGGATGAAGCAAATCGTAGTATATAGATGAGCAAATCAGATACCACAAATAGGTGTATTATATTATATAGGTAATTGAAATCATCCACGTTCAGCCGTTCATTTTATGTTTTAAAAATGCCAAAAAATACGCGTTTGTTGTATGGGAGCCCTCTTAAATATTTATTTATTGTGATTTTAGCATATTTGTTGGCAACAGAAATACATCATCTGTGAAAATTTCAACTGTCTAACTATCGCGGTTCATGAGATACAGCCAGACAGACGGACAGCGAAGCCTTAGCAATAGGGTCCCGTTTTACTCTTTAGGTGTGTAACCCGAAATACGAACGAATTGACCGAGATCTACCACTCCGCTCAATTATCTATGGTAAGTAAGAAAGAGAATGTGGGAGTTTTGGCGGGAATCCGACAGTGAGGCGTTGTTCGAGAGAGAAATACACAGGACCAACAACGTCTCTCTTCTGGAATCCCGCCAAAACTCCTACTTTAATATTATAGCACTTGACACTGGCTGGATGCACAAACCGTGCGAAGCCATAATTAAACAAAAAAAAGGAGAATGTGCGCCTACCCGCATATGGTTGCTAAGATTGGACGCGCTGACGAACTTTTTCCCGCAGTGGAGGCACTCCCGCGTCGGCGGCAGGTGGCGCTCGAGGTGCATCTTCAGGCTGCTCTTGCGGCGGAACTTGGAGGGGCACTTGTCGCACGTGTAGGGCTTCGCCCCCGTGTGCACGTGCTTGTGCTCGCGGAGGGCTGTTATTGTCTGCGAAGATAATGTTTAATGTTGTCGTTTTTGTGTACAAGGGTTGATGGCCAATTATAATTATAAATTTGACGTGTGTATCTGTGTCTCTGTCCGTCGTATAGCTGAACGAACAGTGCCCTGAGTATGAGTTTTTACTAGCTCGACATAATACGCGTCTAAACCTGGAGTGTGAGTGAGCTCCTTCTTCTTTTTTCTACTTTTTTCTTTTTTTTTCTTTTAACAACGTAGCCCCACACTAGAATTGCTCCTGTATCGCGGGTACCGCTTACAGACATATAATTTCACATCGCAACCAGACCAGAAACAAATCTCTGTGAATCGCACAAATATTGGTTCCGGGCGGGAATCAAACCCGCGACACCAAGCGCAGCAGTCCATTCGCCCACCCACTACGTGAAACGTGCCGTCAAAAGTCCGCAAGTACCAGGCTACCAGAACGCACAAAGAAGCTCCGGCCGCACTCGTCGCACAGATGCTTCCGCCTCTCGTTGTAGACTTGCTCGTAGGGCACCGCGGGGTGCTCCGCCCGGTAGTGCCGGTACAGCCACGTGTTGTGGGTGCCGCTCTTACCGCACTATAAAAAAAAATTTCATACTCAAAGCATTTTTTAGCAAGTACTTTACAATAAAGGTGATGCCCTGTTTTTGTAAGGCGCTTGGTATTTTATTCCGACAAAAATTTGACCAGTCCAAAGCAACCCTCATTTAAAAGATAAAAAATTAAATAATCCAAAACTATATAAAAAAAAAATACCTATGTAGAAATGATAGATTTAGACCATTTTTGTACAATTATTTACTAGAAAGGTACCAGCCAATCATGACTGGCGGAGAGTATTGCCCTGGGTTAGAGTTTTTACTAGCTCGACATAGTACGCGTGAACTAGCTGTTTCTATGAAGATTTTTCGTTCGTAAACGCGCCGGTAGGGGCGCTGTGCAGGATCTTCGTACAAAAGCGCTAGTTGACGCGTACTATGTCGAGCTAGTAAAAACTCTTACTAGGTTGTACAGTGGGGTGAGCAGGAACCTCTATCGAGAAAGTATTCGATATGTTAATTCTGTCAAATTGGTTTTAAATTTGATCAGTATACTAGAATAGGGCAAGCACGACAATTTTAACGGTTCGTATCGTCAACGTATCGATCAAGGTAACCGTTCGCGTACGCATCTTGCCAATATTGCAAGGATCAAATCTAAAACAAAGACAGTAAACCTATCGAATACTTTTTCGATAGAGGTTCAAAAACATTAAAAAACACATATATCACTCAAACAGAGAACCTCCTCCTTTCCGGCAGTCGGTTAAAAAGTACCAGGCGATCATGACTAGCGAAGAGCCGTGCGGAGCTCACCATGGTGCACTCGAAGACGCGGTCGTCCTCTCCGCGGCCGCGCAGCAAGTTCTGCTGCGCGAGCTTCATGGCCGCGTAGTTGTAGGCGGGGTGCTCCCGGCGCCGGTGCGCGCGCACCGCCAGCTTGTGCTCGAACTGCAGCCCGCACTCCGGGCAGCCTATGCTGCGCAGACGCAGATAAAGTGACGCCGGCCGCCAAGTTGACGAGCGACGCTGTCAGTGTCACAGCTCATTCTAATTATGCGCGCCCACAGATCAAGTGACGCCGGCCGCCATGTTGACGAGCGACGCTGTCAGTGTCACAGCTCATTCTAATTATGCGCGCCCACAGATCAAGTGACGCCGGCCGCCATGTTGGTGAGCGACGCTGTCAGTGTCACAGCTCATTCTACTTGTGCGAACCCACAGATAAAGTGACGCCGGCCGCCATGTTGGTGAGCGACGCTGTCAGTGTCACAGCTCATTCTACTTGTGCGAACCCACAGATAAAGTGACGCCGGCCGCCATGTTGGTGAGCGACGCTGTCAGTGTCACAGCTCATTCTACTTGTGCGAACCCACAGATAAAGTGACGCCGGCCGCCATGTTGACGAGCGACGCTGTCAGTGTCACAGCTCATTCTAATTATGCGCGCCCACAGATCAAGTGACGCCAGCCGCCATGTTGTTGAGCGACACTGTCACAGCTCATTCTACTTATGAAAATGTTAGATCAGCTAGTATATAAATCTAAGTTAAATCCCCCACGTTCAGCCGGCACGCGGATACGGGAATCCGATAGTGACACGTTGTTGGTTTTGTATTTTTACCTCAAACTTGTGTTATCTTCGAGTGTTAATGTGTAATATTGGTGGAATATTAATTATCGTGTTCGTTAACGTGCACGAGTGTGGGCAAATGATATAAACCTAAAAAAACGTCTAATTTCGATTTTTTTCCAAAACTCCCAGGAAATTTTAGTCCTCCACTTTACTGAATCGTGACTTTGACTACCTATGTAAATAATTGACTTGACATCATGACAACGAGGATTGCTTTAATGCTTTGACTTTCCTATTGTGAAAATAATCAATATTTTAATAATAACATAGGTACTTGCCACTGGCTAAATGCACAAACCGTGCGAAGCCATAACTAAAACAAAAAAAATTGTTACATGGTGCTAGCCAAGTCCTTGTGCTTGGGCGTGCTCAGCACGTGCACGATGTACACGGCGTGCGTCGCGAACGTGATGTTGCACTCCGTGCAAGTTGCCGTGCCGGTGCTGTCCAGTTTCGACGACGTCTGGAAAGAAATTTCGATATTTACTATTTCTTGAAAAAAAAAATCCTGTAAGCTTTTGGCACATTTGGTTTCGGCGAGCTGATACAAACGAGCCCAAGCCAGTGAGATGTTAAATTACGGATGGCAGGCTGGTAGCGCTTAGGACAATCACCTTACATTCGTATAGTCAATATTGTGGCGATAAAACTCATCTACAGATGAAAAAATCTTAGGCCCAAACACCATCACTCTGCCGCGTCTCTAGCAGATCAGCTCGCTGCCACCACAAATTTACCTCCAACTTTTTATGTGGCTTATTATAATGCCACAATATTGTATTGGCATTGGCCCCGTCTTCTCACCTTATGAACCTTCTTGCGATGCACTATAAGACCGGCGTCAGACACGAAGGTGCGTGCGCACGTCACGCACACATGCTCGGACTTGTGCCGCGTGCGCAGATGCGTCATGTACGTCGAACTGTGTCTGGAACAAACGTGGATAAATTTAGTTTTGTGGGAACAAGATTGCTAGTTTCCTACAACATTTAGGAATGAAGCATGGCATAATGTGCAAACAGCTTCAAGACCAAAAGAAAAAAAAGAGTTTTGGCGGGAAACCGTAAATAGGCGTGTCGAAAGATTTTTAAATCCTCTTCCATAATAGCGGTACATATTTACTATTTACGAAAAAACCTTTATTTCGGTAATAAATTTGAGTTTAACGAAGTTAAAACCCTTTTTCTAATATTTTTTCAAATAGTGCGCCTAAACAGCTCACGGTGTCATGGCGTCGGCTCTGACGTCACGCTTAGGTAAACATGTAATTATGTCTATGCGTTACGAAGAATTTAAACAAAACATTTAGATACTTAGTGTGATACAAATGAATTCCGAAGTTATAAGTGGTGTGCAGTACCGCAGTGTAAAAACACATCAATAAGAACACGCAACAAAGTGTTTGTACATTTTCCAAACAAGAAAATAATAAGAGTTAAGTGGTTAAAGCTCGCACGGCGAAACTTCTGTGAAGACCACTTTGATGTGAGTATGTTATCATGTAATTATAGGTCTTAAAATGTTTGTTTGACTGGAAATAGTTGAATTAATGCGGCTATGGAATAATTAACTTATTGAGGTTATGTTTGTTTTGGCCTTGGCTATCATTCCTTATCAAAATTAGTTTTCTTTTTTGAGGTGCCAAATGACATGGAAAATTATATGGAGTATCATGTGATGGTATCAGTATCACCAGTACGTATGAAACCAGAATGTTTGCCCCATAAATTTACACGCCAATCAGACAGGAAAATACGAACATCCGACACAACTGAGCGACCTTATATAGCTAAGAAACGAAGAATGATGGTTCTCGAAGTGACTTACAAAGAAGTCTTCACATTTCGGAACTCAGACGAGCAAAATTCTTTATTTGTTGCGAGGAAATCGCCCAACATTATATATCAATCCTAGGCAAATTAGAGCTATTTACCTTAACAAAGCTTGGTTCCATTGTGATATTGTAGATTAAAGTCGATAAATCACACGTTAAATAATAAAAAAACCACTCCAAAAGCGCAAAGCAGTATTCACAACAACAAAATACAGTGGTATCAGCGGAGTTTACCTAAGCGTGACGTCATGCGCTGTGATTGGTGTTTCAATCAAAATGGCCGATAGCAATATTTTTATGTTTTATTTTATTGAAAATCTTAATAATCTGATTATTTTAAATAAAACTTAACCCGTGTTTTAAATTATTTTAGTATGTAGATTGCCCTAAAATTATTAAATCGACGATTCTGTGATACTGTCGACACGCCTATTGTGACGATGCTCACTGACCGAAGCCAAAACTTGAAAAAAAGGAATAATCTCTTCCGTTTATTTTGTTCGGTCTTTGTCGGGGACTTGCATGACTAGATAGAACGGCCGTAATAATAAATATTGAGAAGTCAAATCTATGATCCTTCTACTTTAATTTTCTATTATTTACAATTTGTGTGCTAACATGAATTTGGAAGTTTGTTCCTCAACCATGATATTTTGACAGCTACATATCAATATTGATCTAATATATCTTATTGATATAAATATCGGTAAAGCTGTTAATACAAATTTTAATACTAGTTTACTCACGTTTTTTTACGATAGTCTATAATAATGTACTACGTAAAATAGATTAGTTAGCGAGAAAATTAAAGAAATGCGTGCAGAGCGGGAAATATCTAGTTACTTGTAAACACCGTTGCAATGCTTGCATTTGAACTCCACTCCTTGGTGCTTCTGGAAATGATGCATCATCACCATTCTGAAACAAGATAAAAATATTATTGGTTGGTTTCCGTGTTATACCTATTATTTGGATGGGCCTATTCAGAATTTTGGTTTTTGTCTAGAGCGCGCTTTCGACTTACTTGTGATACGTGACAAGAGGGCATCGTTTGCATTTGTACAGTCCAAAATGTACGTCGTTTTTGTGCTTTCGTACTGCCACGTACCTCTTGAAACGCATGTGGCAGACGTTGCAAGCAAAGTCGCCAGCTGCAGGCTGTAAAATACATAAGTAAGGAAAACAAATAGTAACCAGTTTTTAAAATGTACATTTACTTTTAACATACTAACATCATGCCATCGCATATGAAAGTCCAGCAGTTTCTGACACTTATACACGGTGAAACAAATAGTGCATTTGTATTGTGCCGTGAGATATCTCTCCAATGTTTTCCTCTGTTCGAACTCGCGTATGCTTTCAGCCTCTGTCTGAAACAGCTGTATATCGAACACGGTTTCATAGTCTTGCTGGTTTGTTAAAGGCTTCCGCACGCGATTGCGTTTTATTTTTGGCTCGTCTGCAATAGAAAGATCAGCATCATCTTAAATTAGGTTGTTTGTTGTACCTTCAATTATGCCGTTCTTTTATATTTTTCTTGTATGTCTGGAAGAGTTGTTATCAAGAATAGAATATAAAAAATAGTATTAGTGGCTTACCAGTTTCCACTCCTTGAGCATCCGTTTCCATCTGAGCTTTCTTTTTAACTTTACATCGTTCCTTTTCCATCTTAATTATACTCAAGAACTCGCTTAAGCATCTGTCGTCATCGTCATCATTTTGATGGCCAACATCGTCATCAATCTGATGATCATCGTTGCCATCGACTTCAGGATCATCATTGAGGTTGTTGTTTTGTTTGTGATGACTGTCGGCATATTTGTCGTCATCTTGTTCAGTCTTCGCTTCGATTTGATGGTCGTCGATGTTAACACTTTCGTTCTTAATGTCGACCGTTTCGATAGTGTTTAGACATGTGTCGTCAGATTTAGTGAAGCGTTTGTTGTTGGTTTTTAATTTGAAAACAGGCAACTGTTGGTGAAGCTCATGCAGTGGTTGTTTGTCCTATAAATAAAATAATTATTATGCTATTATTTACTGTATATTATGTCGCATAATTAAATCAGGAATTTGCCTTATTACAGAATATTTTGCAATATACTTAGTAACTCAATGGCAAAATTGTATTGAATAAACAGACTATAGAGCTTATTCGAACCATAAATAAGTAAATTTACGGAACATTAATTTAAGTAAGTAAGTACATTTACGGTAGTATGTTTGTTAGTTGTTATTTTTATTTTGATTTGAACGTTTATGAGTAGAATTGCTTGAAATAAATGTGTTTTATTATAACATAAATCTAGTTTTCACTTTACGTGGGTGAATACGATTTGATATTATTAATTACATGAGATTTCTTCTTCCTCCAATTGCGAAGTATCCTGTCTGCTTTGCGGCAGTGTTTCTTGAAGTGGAAACATTTTTTGAGAAGTTCTACACATGAGGAGCAGCTCAGTAGGACAGTGTTGTCAGTCTGAAATTTAATATTCTCATTTGAGGGCATGACTAAAGAAAAAAACATACAAAAACTATTTATTGATTAGTCATTTTACTTCTACCATTTTGAATCTATAGGCTCTCGAACTAGTGTTTAACTGTGTTTCAGGAGCCAGTGGCTTCTACCATCCAATGCGTTAAATCAAGCAAAAATAGTTTTTGTACTAGTTATGGCCGCAACTTCGTTTGCGCGGTACTTGGACAAATGATACGTGTACCTACGTTAAAACTATTTTGATTTTTATCTCTATTTTTTTTTATAAGTTGAGTTTTTTCGGAGCCTTTACGAGAACAACTTTCAGACCGACGATAGACACACAATAATTCTAAAAACGGTCACAGACAGATTTTTTTATTATTTTATTAGTTGATAGTAAATAAAAATATTCGTTTTTACATAGCCTACCCATATTTTATTTGTTACTATAAGCACATAATTATTTCGGTAGCATATTTAGTATAGTCAGCGTAGTAAAATTAAAGCCCATCTCTTGCGTTTTAATTCAAAACAACCGCGCGAATAACAAGCCCAAAAATATGTCCGTTCTATATTGATCGACCTACATTTGTTGACAAGCGATTTATGTAAATTTATGAATTAAACTTGCTGTGTTTTGTTGCTTTATATGTTTCCCAAGCATCCTATAGGTCGTAATGACCTTCAGTAAATATGATATTGAACACTTACGGAGTAATCACATAGTTCTTCGTAAAAATCTGACAAATTATCGGTAAGCTCTCGCAATTCAATATCGGTGTTCAAACATACACGACAAATCTTCAGTATTGACATTGTAAGGAGTACCTGTTAGAAATACTTTATTTACAGATAATAAAACAACTATGTACACCTAAATATTACTGTGATAAAAATAAATACAGTTCCAAAGAAATACTTTTCAGCGAATGGCTATTCACGGCTATTGGTTAGATTGAATGAACGAGACATCATAGAGATGTAAATTGATTGAACGAATGATTTGATTGAAAGATTACTTTGAAAACAAAAATTGTTATACATACACACGGGGATACTAAGTAAATCTACGTAGACTAGGTAGGTAACTAGGTACCTACCTAGTCTGTGAGTAAACCATGGATGAACTGGGTAGTAAATCCACGGAGTAAACCTAACCAAGGTAAACCATATAGTGGGTTCGTCTTTTTTAACTCGTAGGTATCTCGTATGGTCGTGAGGAGTTGAGCATATTTTGTAGCACTTAGCAGAGAGCAGGCAGTCGGGAGTTTTGGCGGGAATTCGATAGTGAAAGTGAGACGTTGATTTTGTATTTTTTTCTCAAACTTTTGTTTATTCGAGTGTTAGATAGGTAATGTATCATATTGGTGGAAAATGAGTCATTGAGTGTTCGGTAATGTGCACTATTTAGTGTGGGCAAATGATATCAAAAAGTGTGTCCATAACTCCCAGTAAGTTTCAGTAAAGCCTCCACCACTTTACTAAATCGTGACTTTGACTATGTAAATAATCGACTTGACCACGAGGATTGCTTTAATGCTATGAGGAAAGTCATTGTTAAACTACGAAATAGTTACTTATTATTTTGTTACTTGATACTGGCTAAATGCACAAACCGTGCGAAGCCATAACTAAACCAAAAAAAACAGAGTCTGTATGTCGTTGACAATGGGACATGACAGACATTGACATGTTTTTATTTCACTCGCAACAATAACCTCAAGGGAGTTTTGGCGGGAATCCGATAGTGAGACGTTGTTGGTTTTGTATTATTAGCTCAAACTTGTGTTTCTTCGAGTGTTAATGTGTAATATTGGTGGAATATTAACCATTAAGTGTTCGTTAACGTGCACGAGTGTAGGCGACTGATATAAACTCAAAAAACGTGTCATTTCGCATTTTTTCCAAAACTCCCAGGAAGTTTCAGTAAAGCATCCACTACTTTACTGAATCGTGACTGACGATGTAAATAATTGACTTGACTACTTGACCACGATTGCTATAACATTGCTGTGACTTTCTTAATGTGAAATTAAGAAATTAATACCTAAAATAAAATACTTGACACTGGCTATATGCACAAACCGTGCGAGGCCATAACTAAAACAAAAAAAAAAAAAAAAAATAACCTCAAAAATCAATCAGTAAATCAAAACGAAAACATACGTTCCCTAGTCTCAATTTTTACTTTTACTGGGATTTTTATTATAAAACCTGGTAAAATTGTGTTGCTATGTACAGTAAGCTACACAAACAGAGTTGAAGTTGAACTTTTAAGCATTTAAGATATAGAGGCGAGTTTTCTCAGCACAAAACTGAAAGTGAGTGATTTTTATTATTTTAGAGAGTACCTATTTAACTATTTTACAAATAAAATAAAATCGCCATTCTCTCATCGCGAGGCGCAGCTAGTATAATATGTTCAGGTGATAAATTGTTGATAGAATAGGACCTGACTTTGTCATATTCATAGAATTTATGCACCTACCTTACAGGCGACATGTCCTTAAAAATAAACCTACATTTCGGTGGGGGTGCCGAGCTTCTGTTCGACAAGATAAAGAAGCGGGAAGTGGAATTGCCAGCGCTCGGGAAATATTTCCCCGATTCCAAAACTGACAGCTGGACGATACGACAACTCCTGGTGTGGATCAAGGATAATCTGTTGAAGGAGCGACCGGAGCTGTTTTTGCAGGTATTCTATTACATTGCAGTCTTAGAATAATAATAACAGAACAACAGAGAAGGATAGTTCCATGCGTAGTTTTGCTCAATAGTGAAGCCACTTTTTATCAACGTGTGCGTGAGTGCCGTGTAATGATCTTTTCCAAAACGCACACAAGGGCAATGAAAATGTTGGATGCGTGTTGATATTTAGTCCAAAAGCAGGGCAAAGGACTACACATTTATAATAAATTTCGTGCAATAGCGAGTCAAAGTTCGAACTAGGCCCACAAAGTCTCAGTAAAAATGGCTACACAGCGCTAGCGAGTACTTGACTTCTATATGTTATTCTTCGAAGCTTTCACAATGTATTTATACAATAGACACTTCAATATCTTTGTACAGATTCTTTTATATGATATTGTCGACTATATAACAATAGAAACTGCACAACCCTAAGATCGTATAAAAGAAGAGATCCTATGGGGCTGGCATGGCCACAACTATGTGGCTACAAATCCCAAAAAAAAAAAAAGTAAAAAAAAAAAAATCCCTTAGCTCCCGTTTGATGAGGCGTCGCGGTTTGTTTCCATTTCCAGGGCGACTCCGTCCGGCCCGGCATTCTCGTGCTGATAAACGACGCCGACTGGGAGCTGGCCGGCGAGCTGGACTATCGAGTGCAGCCTGGAGATACTGTCATGTTCATATCTACACTGCACGGGGGATAAATAAATATGTTTATAAGAACAGTTGCTTTTTACTTATTGCGTCCCGCGGTACACAAATTCGTCCAGGGGCCTCACCATGACGTCTTATTGCGATCCAATTGAGGACCTAAACAGAATCGTTTTACTACTTATTCGTACCGTGACGTCTTGTTGTGACGTCTTGGCGTACAATTTAGGTTGATTTTAAATCTAAAGGGATTGACACCTACCTAAATGATATTGAAAGCCATAATTGTATAAGCGATTCTGGTTAGGTCCTCAATTGGATCGCAATAAGACTTCGTGGTAAGACCCCGTCGTCAGATAAACTCTGATGCTGGGGCCACACGTATCTTGATACCCATTGACTATCCCGTTGTTTGACGTCATTTGACGTTCGCCGTAGGTGTAGCCATATAAACGGGATATGGCATCGGCATTGCCGTTGAATATCCCGAATTTTTACGTTCCCTTGTTTTTAAATTTTGGTTACTTTTGTTGACGATGACGATAGTGTGGATAGTCCAATTTATGGCGATAAATCATTGGGACAATTTCCGCGTTGTTTGAAGCGATGTAGGCCGTTGACGATGACGATACGTGTGGCCCCAGCATGACACAAAGTTAACTTTGACAGGCTCAGAAAAAAGCCAGCGCTTATTCGACAAACAATCGTAGCTGGGCGGACAGGGATGCAAAGTTTCAACTCACGGTAATTGAGATCAAGCGGTGGTAGCCTAGTGGGTGAACGTCCGCCTGCCACGCAACAGGTGGCGAGTTCAAATCGTTAACATAATATTATGTACGATGTCTCGCTTATCGGTGAAGGAAAATATCGTGAGGAAATCAACATGCCCAAGAATTATAATATTTTGGGGGCATAATGTTATCCACTATTCCGGAATTAACAGGCCGGCTCCCCGTGGTGGATTATAGCCTAACCCTCACGATAGTGAGGGGAAACCCGTAGGGCGAGCCTCTATCGAGATAGTATTCGTTACGTTAACGTAAAAAATTGTTTTAGATTTGATCAGTACTCCTACAATAGGGCAAGCACGAACATTTTAACGGTTCGTATCGTTAACGTATCGATCTAGGTAACCGTTCGCGTACGCATCTTGTCGATAGCAAGGCGCTGATCGAATCTCTTTCCAAGTTTTTTTACGTTAACGATACGAATACTTTCTCGATAGAAGTTCGTGCTCACCCTACAGAGCTCGGTGCTTGATGATGATGCTAGATGATGATGATGATGATGCTGATGATGATAATATGATGATGATGATGATGATGATGGTGAACTGGGTCGAAATGGACTGGCATGATTTCACCCGGTGACTTCGAGTTCCACATAAGTAGGTTGAGCAACCCTCGTTCTTATTTCTATAGATAACCTACCTACCTAGAATTTATTGTTACAAATAACAAATAGATTTTGTTATGCGCAATAATTCTTGGAACTTTAGTGGATGTATTCAATAAATACCACAATAAAATATAAACTTTCAACGTTTACTAAGAATCAGGGAAACTGAAATACTAACAAATAAATACGTCCGATATAATTAACTAGATAGATAAGCTTCGGTAAGTAATGCATTCTTAGAAGTTTGTTAATTGTATTGTTTTTGATGTTCATTTTATGTTGTTATTATTACCTAACAGAAGCTGGTGAAATATTATTATGGTTCTTGGCATTATGTCTAGTTTGAACCTATATAATCCAGATCTTAAAAATTAAGCTATGCTTGTAATGTTAGTAAATGTATTGATTTATATTCAGTTTTGTGAGGTTTCAGGTTTTTCCTTTATAATATTAAGTAGGTAGGTACCTAAGTTAACATTATAAAGGGGAAAGATTTGATTGTTTGTTTGTTGGTTCGCATTGAATAGGCTCCGAAACTACTGAACCGATTTGTAAAAATATTTCACTGTTGAGAAGCTACACTATCCCCGGGTGACATGGGCTACTTTTTACCCAGTAAAAATTAACGGTTCCCGCGGGATAGTAAGTAGTTAACGCGGGTGAAATCACGCGAGGCGCTTCTATATAGGTGTAAATGCTAGTAGGTACCTACCTACTGTATAAATTTTCAGCATGTTCCCCCCTGAAATATACGTTTACAAACATCCAGAGATATTTTAAGAGATAATTTTAACCTACTCGAGAGATATTTTAAGAGCTTGTTTATCGATTTTTGCAGTTGGGTAGGTATTTTATTAATTTAATAAATTTTTTTTATGAAAATGTTATCTATAACAATTAATTATTATGAAACCCTACGTAAGTAGGTAAGTACTTCTTTGTTGTATACCTATTACCGAAATATATACATAGGTAGGTTGCCAAGCTCTTATGCCGCCTCTACACATAGGCCAGCGCATTCGCCGACGCGCTGGCGGTGCGCTTGCCAACGCGCTTGTGAGTGATCCACACATTGGAAGGTCGTTCCAGGTCGTTCAGTATGGTTTGGTTCGGGCCAATGTGCGGACGGATTCAAAATGGATGTTGAGTCGCTAACAGCTGCAGCTGTATATTTATTCACAGCTTATAACTACTTTGTAAATGTGTACAAGAAAAGGGTGATTAAAAAGAAATGAATTATATTTGTTGAATTATTTTTTTAATAATAATTTGTTGAATTATTTTTATTGAAGATAATTAATTCGCCGCAAGAAGAAAACGTGCACTCTTGATCGCTGCTCCGGGCAAACTAATCGCGCGGCCAATGTGTGGATGGTGCGCCAAGCTTGCGACAAGTGTCCTTTGATGTTGCCGACACCGCGCGGCTAGCTCGCAAGCGCGCCAGCCAACGTTCAAATACCTACCGCCAATGCGACAACGTCCGTTCTACACATTGGGCCAGTGGCTGGGCCAGCGCGCTTGCCAACTCGTTGGCCTATGTGTAGAGCCGCCTTTAGAAGTAGGGACACCCCTGCGTATTGCGGCCTAAGTATATAATATATAGGTATACGTAGTTGAATCCCGCACGGGCCTCCAGGACCAGTTGTCATACTTTACTGTTTCTACGGAGCTCCGTAGCAGCCACAGATTAGAGTACTATACCTAATAATAAATGTAGTAGGTACAATACCTACCTATAGCTCTCTTACTCACGAATGACCAATATATATAATAGCGAAGTTGCCAGTTCATCAACCAGTTGTCAGAGCGCAGAGGTCTGCGCGCGCGTCACTCGCTTTTTAATTTTTGTTTTTTTAATTCGTTTAGTGCAAAGGCGACATGTGAGTACTTACCTACAGTTTTTAATGTTTTTATTTAACCAATATATGTATAAGTAGGTAGCTATATCAGTGTTGTTTACAGTGAGCGAGATTTAACAAGAGATTGGTAATTTTTGAGGTCTTTGTTGAGATAATCATGTAAAAGTTAATCAAATGCTAGTCATAGACAAAATAGAAGTATATTATTAAATAGTTCTCATAGTAGGTAGGTATGTGGTTTTAATTGAATCAGACCTTGTATTGTATGTTTTTTTACCTTACCTTGTTATCTAGGAATTAGAAATAGGTACCTACCTAAGGAGCTTTGACTGCACCAACCAAAGTTAAATAAATCTCTTAGTGATGTCATTACCTATGCTTATAATCTATTTATTTGGCTTGTTGAAAACTAAATACCTAGATAAAAATATCCCCTGATGGTCGCACGCCACTCATGCGAGAGACAAGTTATAAGACTTTAGGCTTTAGATTAGTTCCTTCAGAATCGACACCTCGTCTAACTTCATAGGAAATCATTCAAACTTTCACAACTGACTTGATTTTTTAAAATAACAATAAATGGATCTGGGTTAAATAATATGGATTACTAGAGGCGCCTCGCGGTTTCACCCGCATTAAGTACTATCCCGCGGGAACCGTTAATTTTTACGGGATAAAAAGTAGCCTATGTCACCCGGGGATAGTGTAGCTTCCCAACAGTGAAATAATTTTTCAAATCGGTTCAGTAGTTTCGGAGCCTATTCTATGCAAACAAACAAACATACAATCAAATCTTTCCTTATTATAATATTAATTTATAGTAGGTAAACATATAATTATAACTAGCAACTCAACAGACAAGTCGAGCGATGTCACGAATGTATGAGAATTTGAATAAGTAGGTGCCTACTTATTCTTCTACTTACTGACCTCAATTTTGACCAAAATTACACCATGACCAAATTACACCCTATATTAGGTAAGTACAGAGGTCAGTGGGCAGAGTGAAAAAATCAAAGATGCTAAAAATCGGCCCAGCCGTTCTTGTGTTATACCTACCTAATACAAATGGTGTAACTAACACGATGTTTTTAGGGTTCTGTACCCAATGGACATGGCCTACTATCACTCCCCCCCCCTGATTCCGCCAATGTCCTATACAACAAACGAGATTTTTGCCGTGTGTATAGTTATAATCATAGAAATCGTAATATAGGTACCTACCTATTACGGAACCTTACGTGCCCAAGTCCAATTCGCACTAGGCCGGTTTTTTTAATTGGATTACTTAATTTAAATAAGATTTATAATCAATACGCCTGCTGCAAAAATTTATGATGTTTTTGTAGATTTACTTAAACTTATCTGTGAACTAATGCCAAAGGTTATGTGTGATAAATGAAAATGTTGTCGATAAGGATGGAAACTTGTTGACATATTATTCCCTATGTACCTACTCGTACATAATTATTATAAACTATCTGTTGCCCGCGACTTCGTCCGCGCGGACACGGTACCAACTACCTGTACCTACCTATATAACGCTATCCTATATTATGTCCTTCTCCGTGGTCCAAAATAAGTATAGGTACCTACTTATCTATTACGAATTTCATCGATATCTGTTCTGCAATAATTTAGGAGTGACGTACCTACCTAACAAAGAGACGCATTTATAAAATATTTGTAAGTACCTACCTAAGTAAGGTATGGATAATTATATTATTATTAATTTAATTTAATAAGTACTCACCTACTTATTCCTTTTTTTCGTAACTTTGATTCTGCTATTCGGAGCGGAGACGAATCCGACCAAGAAAATATCATGAAAATCGGTCCGACCGTTCTCGAGTTATAAATGGCTACCTAACTAACACGACTTTGTTTTATATATTACATGCGTACATTCGATATAAAATTAATTATAATTACATACATACCTACATACATAACATATAACATTAAATATAATACTTATATAATTATTATACTTGCCTTGATTTCTCGTTAGCTTGACTTTAGCTTCTGTATAAGGAAATGGACGTGCTTTGTGAAGATTATTGTAGGTACCTAACTAGTTAAAATACATTATATTTTTTCCTTCTAAACATGGAGGTAGGTAGTTAGTCATATAATTGTCATAATAAATGTTACTATAAATTATATTTTTCCTTCTAAATGTTACGTTTGTTTAGTTATTTCATAAAATTAAATGTCTTTTATATTTTTTACGTTTGTGTTTATTTATTTACTATGAGTCTTAATGTTTGAGGAAGCAAGTCCGCGTAGCTCCCCTATAGAACATAATATAGGCCTAGTTAGGGGTCAAGGTCTAAGTATGTGATAGAGCCCGTAACTCGGTTATTTATTAGTTATATCCTACTAATATTGTTAGTGCGAAAGTACTCGTATGTCTTGTCTGTTTGTTAGGTTTTCACGTATAAACTGATGAACCAGTGCTTAGCAGTGTGCGCATAGGGGGTATGATGATGATGATGATGGTGATAGGATAGGATAGAATAGAAAACTCTTTATTGTATATGCACCAAAAATAAAAAACTAAAATAAAAAAAAAACAATAGGTAAACAAAAGGGATAGTACCTACAATGGGAGGTATTATCGCTTATCACGTTCACTGCCAAGAAAAAAGCAGTCATTTTCATTCAGGCCATGACGGTCAATGTTGGGCGACAGGTAACATTTCCGTTCGGGCCGCGTCGCCCACTGGTGACCGCGCATCGGACGTGTTTTTAAACCTCTGTGGTGAGCCAGCGGACAGAGAACTCAGACAACCTTTGGATGGACAGTGAAAAGTATTTTTGATAGTATGGTCTGTGGAGTATTTTCATGATAATAATGATGATGAAGAAAAATATGTCACGGTTTCCCATTGTTTCAATCCGGCCTCCGTGGTGGATTACGGCCTAACCCTCCTCACGAAAGTGAAGCGGGACCCGTGCTCAGGGCGCATAGTGGCATGTGGTGATGATGATGATGATTATGATGATGGTGATGATGATGATGATATTGATGGTTTTCATTGTTTCAGCATGCGTATTGTGTTGCTTTTCGCGTGCGTTGCGTGCGTGTTCGCACGCACGGCCGTCCGACAACCGTCCGTGTCCGGGCCTATCACTTCGCTAACCGACAAGGTGAGTCGAGGTTTTACTCAATTTCGAAGTTCTGTATGCTCAGGAATCCAGTTAACATAGGTATAAAAGTATGGGTGATATTTATTTTGTTCAATTGGTCATACAATGAAGACGATTGGGAAGACAGAAAGGTGATTACAAATGTTTTTTTTTTTTTTTTGTTTTAGTTATGGCTTCGCACGGTTTGTGCATATAGCCAGTGTCAAGTGTTTTATTTTAAGTATTTCTTAATTTCACATTAAGAAAGTCACAGCAATGTTATAGCAATCGTGGTCAAGTAGTCAAGTCAATTATTTACATCGTCAGTCATGATTCAGTAAAGTAGTGGATGCTTTACTGAAACTTCTTGGGAGTTTTGGAAAAAATGCGAAATGACACGTTTTTTGAGTTTATATCATTCGCCTACACTCGTGCACGTTAACGAACACTTAATGGTTAATATTCCACCAATATTACACATTAACACTCGAAGAAACACAAGTTTGAGCTAATAATACAAAACCAACAACGTCTCACTATCGGATTCCCGCCAAAACTCCCTACAAATGATTGGCTCGATAAAAAAAAAAACAAAGACCTGTCTATACGCCGCGTGTAGTATGAGATCAAAGATGTATTTTTTTTTCAGGATAACAGGGCCAAAGCGAGGGTCCACACGGCATTCACTAACGCCGGCAGACAAGCTGGTGTAGAAATATGGAGAATTCAGGTCAGAGCGAGAAAATATAAAAAAAAAAAGAAACTTCCAACATAAAAAATGACTTACAAAATATTACCGAATGATATTTTGTTGAAATAAATAATAATATTTGTTTCCTGAAACATAGCCACTGTACCAGTAGTCTGTGGCATGTGATAAATTTGGAATTTTACGTTCGAAAAAAAATATAGATCAAAATTGGTTCAAAACAGCGCAAAGGGCGCTACTATGCCACAGAAATAACATTAAAATTTGCGTTGACATTTAAATCGTTCACATGGAGAGAACGTCCGTCTTCCAAGCGGAGGTTGCGAGTTCCAGTCCCAGACATTCGAAAAAGTGCAAAAAATATAAGTTAATTTTAAACTTCCATATTTTGTGTGATCCACAAATATTTGTTTCTGGCGACACAGGAGAAATCCAAGTGTTAGGTTCGTTTAAAAAAAAAGTCATATATGATTTTTCTTCCTTTTTACCCCTCTTACTTATTATACTCTTTGCTTTTTACAGAGTTTCGAACCGACTCCGGTGGCACAAAACGACTTCGGCAAATTCTATAAAGGAGACTCTTACATCGTCCTAAAGGTAAGGCAGCTTGCACCAACTCTCCTGGAATTAACCCCATTGAAGTTTCAGCTTTGAATCGTTTTACTACTTATTCGTACTATGACGTCTTGTTGTGACATCTTGACGCTCAATTTAAATGATATCGAAAGCCATACCATTACAATAATATCTGCCCCTTACTCCAAGCCAAGGGGGCAGACGGGAATTAAAATTCCCATCGGCCCCCTTACTCACGCCAAGGGTCAGATGGGAAATTTAATTCCCAACTGCCCCCTTGATGGGGAGGTTAAGGGAGCAGTTGGGAATATACCTTGTTTAAAGTAAAACGATTCTGACCCTCAATTGGATCGCAATAAGACGTCATGGTAAGCCCCGTCACTCCACAGACTACAGCCGACAAGAAGAACAACCTATCATGGAACATCCACTACTGGATCGGCAGCCAGTCCTCGCAGGACGAGTCGGGCGCCGCGGCCATCCTGACCGTAGGGCTCGACGATAAGTTTGGAGGCGCCGCCGTGCAGCACCGGGAGGTGGAGGGGGCCGAGACCGCCCTGTTTCAAGGATACTTCTCCGGCGGTAACCATCTTGTTATAACTTTTACGCTAAAAACGGGTCTAAATCGCGCACAAACAAACAAAAATTATATCTTCTATCGTCTATCTTCTATCTTTCTTCTATACCTATACCTATATAAAAATCAAATGCTGTTTGTGTGTCTCGCGAAAACTCGAGAACGGCTGGACCGATTTGGCTGATTTTGGTCTTGAATGATTTGTGGAAGTCCAGGGAAGGTTTAAAAGGTGAATTTTATCACTATTCCACGCGGACGAAGTCGCGGGCACAGCTAGTATTTTTATATTTGTTTGTGCGCGAATTAGGCCCGTTTTTAGCTAGGTAATATGTTTCCTGTTCGCGAAAGTTTAAGAACTTCTTATAACTAACTAGCTATGTTGACGCAGGAACCGCGGTGTGTGAACCTACATCTAGTTATAATTATTACTCCTTGCTCAGAAGAATAACACATATAAGTCACGTACTCGCTAGCGCCGTGTAGCTATTTTTACTGAGACTTTTTGGGCCTAGTTCGGACTTTGACTCACTATTGCACGAAATCAAAGCTTTTATGGTAGATATTTATAATGATCCCTGCTTTTGGACTAAATACCCGTACGCATGCGACATTTTCATTGCGCTTGTGTGCGTTTTGGAGAAGATAATTACACAGCAGTCACGCGCACATTGGTAATAAGTGGCTTCACTTTTGAGTGATACTACGCATGGAACTATCCTTCTCTGCGTTATTATTCTAAGACTCTTTGTAACATCAGCTATCAAAATCGGTCAAAATCGGTCCAGCCGTATCGGAGATTATCCGGACCAAATGGCCAAAAATGAATAGAAAATACTTCAATTTTTTGGTCATATTCGTTAGTTAGACCGTGTAAACTACAATATATTATAGGTTATGTGTTGAGTGTAATGCAGTTATTTTGATATTCCAAACAGACACTTATACTAAGTAGATAGGTACTACTGATAGATAATGCACGTCTTTGTCCGCCGTTCCCTGTTTTGCGTATGTTTTATATCCTATATGCAGTAGGTAGGTATAGTTTGAAGGTTGCCGCATTACCTCATCGATGACTATGACGGTCTTACCACAGAAGATTTAAACCAGAGTTGAACAGATGCGTCTAAATATTATCTCCACAAATCGACGTCTAACGCTCACTTTTTCTACCTCAATAACAAATTCACAAGTAAAAGAATTAAGAACGCCAGGATTGAGTAAGAAAACGCGAGTGATTGACGTCGATTTTGTTGAATGACATTTTAAAAACATCTGTTTAACTGTGGTCTAAGCTTTTGTGGTAAGACTGTTAGTGATTCACTTCGATCGATGAGCTGTAATTGAAGCAATTATGTCGTTGACTCTAATGTACGAGTATATCTGTTGTTGAACAGACACACGAAGCAAACATGACTTGAGTAGTTTTTTCCTAGAAAACATCATACATACCTACCTAAGTATTACAATCTAGCCTTAATAGGTCTCTGGCATGGCTTAACTATCGATCGGTAACAACCGGGACCGAAGGCTTAACGCGTCCTCCGAAGCACGGAGCAATCGAAAATCGCACATAACTTACGAAAAATCATTGAGATATGCTTAGAATAATAACGCATAGAAGGATAATTCCATGCGTAGTTTCACTCAAAAGTGAATCCACTTTTTTATCAATGTGTGCGTTTTCTCCAAAACGCATACAAGCGTAATCAAAATGTCGCATGCGTGTTGGTATTTAGTCCAAGAGCAGGGAAAATGAATAAATATTTACCATGAAAGCTTAAGGCGCTATTGTAGCAGCGTTTTATGTTTTATGATTACCTACGAGCAATAGCGAGTCGAAGTCCGAACTAGGTCCAAAAAGTCTCAGTAAAAATGGCTACACGGCGCTAGCGAGTACTTGACTTCTATGTGTTATTCTTCAAATGCATGTAGCATTTGAAGAATAACGCATAGCCAAGGGTCGAACATGTTTTCGTTGGATTCTAAAGCGTACCTACAACTCGACGATAATGACGACTGATGTTCTGTGGTTTTGAATAAAAATGTCTTCCTGCAGCGCTTCAGTACCTGGAAGGTGGTGCCGCGTCAGGATTCAACCATGTAGTGACCAATGCTGGTGCCTCCAAGCGCCTGATTCAAGTCAAAGGCAAGAGGAACGTGCGAGTGCGCGAGGCAAGTGGAATCAATTGTATACTAGACACGGCCACGCGTTGCTGTAGCTAAGGTTTTTGTTATTGCGACTATAAATTGAGATGTAAGCTATATCCTATCTTTCAAGTTAGATCAAACTGCATACGGTGTGCAAATTTGATTAAAATCGGTTCAGTAGTTTAGGCGTCCATCGCGGACAAACAACGTGACGCGTAATTTATATTAATGTATTATGACTAAGTAGAAGCGCCTCGCGGTTTCGCCCGCTTATTATCCCGCGGGAAACGTTAATTTTTGCGGGATAAAAAGTAGCCTATGTCACCCGGGGATAGTGTAGCTTCCCAACAGTGAAAGAATTTTTCAAATCCGTTCAGGAGTTCAGAGCTTATTCAATGCAAACCCTTTTCTTTAGTTTCATATTTTAATGTAAGGTGATCATACTTATTTTATGTTTTATGGGTATATTTGATTGTGACATTTGATTAGCGTTTCATGTAAAAGTGCCATTTTATTGCCTCTATACCTACTATTACTTACTTAAAACGTAAAAGTAAATGCTTTGACCTGTATCTCTAGTATGAATTTTTACTAGCTCGACATAGTACGCGTCAACTAGCCCTTTTGTATGAAGATCCTGTACAGCACCCCTACCGGCGCGTTTATGAACGAAAAATCTTCATACAAAGTGCTAGTTGACGCGTACTATGTCGAGCTAGTAAAAACTCTTACTCAGGGCACTGTTACTTGTCTGCTTAGGTGGAACCTTCGATTTCTGCGATGAACCAAGGCGACTGCTTCATCTTGGACCTTAACAATGAAGTTTACGTTTACGTCGGCGAGAGGGCCAAGAACGTAGAGAAACTTAAAGCGATATCGGTCGCCAACCAGATCCGAGATCAGGATCACAGGGGCCGCGCACGCGTCCTTATTATTGGTGAGTTGAGTGGTCAAATGGGATGGTCAAATTGGGTGGTCAAATGGGAAGGTAAAATTTTGTGGTCAAGTTGGCTGAAAAATTGAGTGTCCAAATTGGGTAGGTAGTCAAATGGGGTGGTCAAATTTGATGGTCAAATTTGATGACCAAATCGGATGGTGAAATTGGGTGGTCAAGTTTGGTGACTAAATTGGGTGGTCAAGTTTGAGAAACGCGATTTCCAATGATTGGCCTCACCTCAATACAACCTGGCCTTAAACAACCCGTTGCAGACCAGTACTCGGGCGACGCGGAGACCCAGAGCTTCTTCGCGGCCCTAGGGTCGGGCTCCCGCGACCTCGTGCCGGAGGAGAGCGCCGGCGGCGACGACCAGGCCTTCGAGCGGAAGGAGGAGCAGACCACCACCCTGTCCGAGGTGGCGGAGGCCGGGGGCAGAGCGCGCGTCACCCCGCTCGCGAGGCCATACCGGCAGGAGCAGCTCAAGCCACAGGTGGGGAAATGAACAAGAGGAGAAAGTTGATGGGGCCGCTGGGAATTAAAGTTCTCATCTGCCCCCTTACGCCAGGCCAAGGGGGCAAGTGGGAATTTAAATTCCCATCTGCCCCCTTACTCCAGGCCAAGGCGCAGACGGAAATTCAAATTCCCAACTGCCCCCTTGATGGGGAGGTTAAGGGGGCTGCTGGGAATAGATACCTATATCTTTTCATTCCATCTATTCGAAAAGAGACAAAGGGTTCAGGGTCTGAATCATCTTGGACACCCGGGTGTACAAGATGATTCTTTGGTAGTGTTTTCTAAATATATATATTATTATAATAATAGATCCAAAAATATAACATTTTGAGTATGACAACTGATAGACAGATAGATACAGTCATTTCCTATAATTAACTCTTAACATTGCTGCTTTAACTTTAATGTTGTTTAAACTACAAGCATGTGAATCATCTCGTACACCTTTCCCCTACATGTGAATATTTACGTTCTATGGCATAGTCAATGGGTAGACTGAACTATTAACTAGATCGTAAGTTGATTATATCGAAATGAAGTTGTAAATTTATGGGAGCAGAATATCAATTCTCAGTCAAGTCATAATCCATATGAAATGACGGTCGACTTTCGTTCTACTTTTTGTGTTATACGAGAATTAGGCCACTGATTTAGTTGATTGAATAAACTAGTACCCAACTTATAAAGCGCATCGTGAATCTTCGTTCGCGCAGAAAAGAAAGTATGGTCCGAAGATTAACGAAAGAATGCTTAAAACTTACAATCAACCTAAGCTCGCTATTATAAGGTTCATAATACACTGCAGCTGTTAGTTCCATCTCACTCTAAGCTCGCTAAGATGGCGGCGGCTGCCGACCAATAGCGGTCAATAGCATTTCTCGCGCTTTGAAAATTCATCTTCTGCGCAGGTACATCGGTAAGCCATATCAGTTGGGTACTACTGTAGGTACCTCATTTTAATAGTATTTGACATTTACAGGACAGTTACATCCTAGACACAGTCAGTGGTAGCATCTATGTATGGATCGGAAAACAATCTACGGATAAGGTAATAACGTCGCTCAGATTAATCATCTAACAGATATGACATTTAACTCAAGATCCAGGGAAGAAAAGAGACATGTGTATGCAAATAGACAAAGGAGTGAGTAGGACAGTACGATGATGTTTTGTCTTTGTCGGCGTATGCACTAATTTATTGCTGTGCTGCAGAATCAAACTAGTCTTGACATTTTAGAATGTCGCAGGAATGATTGGAGCCACACTAACTATCTATTTTGCTATCTGGGATTGATATCACAATCCATTTTTAGGGTTAAACGTGCCAATAACCGATCCGTGGATTGGTTTATAAAGGCACGCAGATTGGAGATCGATCGAACGATAGGCAGCAATCCAAGATCGATTACAATCTTGGATAGGGGATACAATATTAATTATTTCGGCTGCTATCACGTGTATTCAGTAAGTAGGTACGTACCTACCTAAATTATAAAACATAAACTAGTTTGTTTTTTTTTTTAGGAAAAGACTGAAGCAATGGCAAAGGCGCAGGAATATTTGGCATCAAAGAAATATCCTTCTTGGGTAAGTTTAAAAATGTTTGATTTGTTGATAGAAAAAGAGATGGAAGGTAGACAACGAAGCTCCGTGCGAGTCCAACTCGAACTTGACCGGTTTTTTTTTTAAGTATTTTACCTAACCCGAAATAAATTAGTAAAGTAAATTACACATTAGGGTATTATTAAATAATTCAGCCTGTAACTGTCCCACTGCTGGGCAAAGGCTTCCCCTCACTTTAGTGAGGAGGATCAGGCCTAATCCACCACGGGGGCCCGGTGCGGATTGGTGGATAACATGCCTCCGAAACAATTCTCGGGCATGTTGGTTTCCTCACGATGTTTTCCTTCACCGAAAAACGAGTGACAAATACACACATTATTATGTTTAATTAACAAGAAACACATTGAACTCGCCACCCCCGCTTTGGCAGGCGGACGTTCGACCACTAGGCTACCACCGCTTCGTAGTAATTAGGTATTTATTGAAGTACCTAAAACTTCTTTAGGCTCGACTAGGGAGTAACTCAGATTTTTTTTCTGACGGAAGTAACGCTTACTATAATAGTCTGTGTAGTTTCCGAGTTTCCGCTCTTTAAAAAAGGTTACATTGACATGTCAATGTAACCTTTTTTAAATAGCGGAACAATATAGCGGAAAAGAAGTTTTACTTCAATCGCGCGTAAAGGTTACACGCACACACTTTTTTTTTTATTTATTTCCAAATGTGCGCACAAATTGCTTCGCAGGTGAGCGTCCAGAGGATCCCGCAGAACACTGAGCCGGCGATGTTCAAGCAGTACTTCGCCACGTGGCGCGACGGCAACATGTCGCACAATAGGCTCGTGTAATACCTACTTAATATGATAATGGTAAATATCACCACACCTCGCATAAAACTAGATTATTCTATGATAATGTGTTATATTTATTACAGCCATTACAGGACCAAACGTGTGTGTATACCGTATACCAAATTATATCGAACTCCCTTCATTCAAACAAACATAAAGACACACACACTTGTTGTATTTAATTTTTATGTGGGAGATTTTTATTTATATCCGTTGTGTGAACTATATTCAATTTCTCTTTTCTTTTTCCTCATTCGAGGTTTTGGCAGATGGTAATATTTCTATAGTAAAAAAAAAAAAATTAGGTAGGTACGTAGGTAGTAGATATTGTTTTTTTTTTTAGTTTCGATTTCGCCCATGTGAGCTTAGTTTTTTTTTTTGCCTTTGGGTGGCTTGTGCATTCATCCAGTGACCTGTAAAATATTTCGAGTCGGTTAAACATAATATTTTCACACTTAATTACAATTAAGTAAATTGTAAGTCAAGTTGCAATCAGCGGCACGAATTAGTCTCGCACGATTCAGTAAACTGGTGGATGATTTCGGTACTGTGAAGCTTCCTCGATGTTTTGGCAAAAATGCGAAACTACGTTTAGTTGAATTGCGTTTAGTTATTTAATTTTATCCTCATTTCATTTTTTTTTTCAGATACCCCGTTCACCATGACAAAGCGGATTCGTTCGTACCAACTAAATCTCATAGCAGTGCCATAAAATAAGTATAATCGTTTTATAGCTATCTATATTTGACCTATTAGTCAACCAGTGAACCTAATTATACATATTATATATTATTTCATAAAACAAATTTGATGGATAAACATTGTTTGTATTTTATTAGTACTTTTTAATTTTATTATATACATACCTACCTGCATAATACTCTAGCTAGAATCATCACCTAGTTACCTATAATATGAAATAAGAGAGAGAGCCCACGACACAAAACCTAGTTCGATAAGACTTACATAATGATATAATATTAAAATATACCTATTATAGGACACATAGGGAACACGAAATGGTGATGAAATACGATACGATGTGATACTGTCTGATATGACACGATACCCGATACGACACGACGCGACACGCGATACCGCCGTTCTCAGCTATGGTCAATGGATCGGAACAATTTTGGTTTACAACATAAACGATTCTTATGTTACTTCTACACGCTCGAACGGCTGGATAAATGTTGATGCAATTTTGTTATGGAGGTAGCTAAAACCTTTCATTGACACACAGACTGTTTATATTCCGATAACAACGGGCAACACCGCGAAGTGCAGCTAGTATGTGGAAAATATTAAATATCGATTTATAAACGTGGTAGCACTGGTATTTGCGACTACGCACGCACTAAAAATATAGTTTATTTACAACCTCCAACTTTTGGAAGATGATATGGGAAGGCCATAGCATTGGCAAATGTTATTATATATCAAGACCTACGAACGAAACGATACCGCGAGCTAATTTTTCCACTAACGACATCTAGTTCTATTCATGAGAATCTATAATTAGTACGTACTGTACTACACATATTTATATCTAACCCACTGCCATGGTATACCAAGTAGTTACTATATAACCACTGCGGTGCGTATGAGTCACGCACGTTATACACGTTATGACTATGTCGGGAATCGGTGGAAGTACCTAGAGGCAGAACGCAAGTCAGCACTAGTGGAGCGCCGGCTTGGATATCGGCTACGGCGAGAGGGGAAGGCAGACATTGCTGGGGACCCGTCGCGCGTAGACGTATCTGTTCTGAACCTAGCTCGTACCTACCATTGTTAAGATTGTTATTATGAGACTTACTTGTACTTAGCTATCCAGTGATTGTGACCATTATAGTTTGTGAAACCTCTATAACGTGTTTCCCTTAATATTCCCATCTCGAGGAGCCCAGTAAGTACGCCCACCTATCATGGCTGATACTGAAAAGCCCATAGAAGAGGAGCCCTCTCCGACATCAGAAGTGGGATTTTCTCGAGATGAAAACGAAGATCTTCTAGTGACGTGAACAGTAACCAGAAAATTTGGCGCGCGATGTTTGAACTGCAAAATCGCCACATGATGGGCCTAATCGAAGCTATGAAGACGCCGACAACGTCGAGTGCTATAACACTACCAGAATATAACCCTGAAGCTTCCGATGCCGATCCGCGTGCCTGGTGTAATACCGTGGATTTGTGCCTAGCTGAAGAACCGCTGCAAGGAAGTGCACTGATCATTTCATTAAGTGCAGCTCTCAAAGGGAATGCGTCGCAATGGTTTTCTCAAGTGTCCTACGCTGGAATGCAGTGGCGACAATTCAAAGAATTGTTTACGGCGCGATATGATAGTGTTGAGACGGCCGCGGCTACGCTCATAAACTTGCAAAACTCCCGGCCAAACGAAAACGAAAATGTGAGCGCCTACGCATCGCGACTAATCACCAAACTTACGTCGAGGTGGCAAAACCTAAATATGGAGCAGATAGCAATCTCAACTGTGCTAGCCCACATCGCACAGTTTGATAGTCGTATTCAGCGAATTGCATTTACGAGTGAAGTGTTTACGCACGACAAATTACAGCGAGAGCTCAATGCGCTATCTAGTCTAAAAAGAAGACATCTCAGTGATATGAACTGGAAAGAAGAGGCGACTAATACAGAACGGATCAAGAATAACAGTACTTCGCTTCAATGTTTTCACTGTGGCAAGTTAGGCCACAAAGCTGCAGACTGTTCTGTGACGAAGTTTCAAGCACAACCACAGCGTAGAAACGTGGACAAATCGAACGTGGTATGTTTCCGCTGCGGGGCGACGGGCCACTTCGCTACCAATTGCCCGCGCGGTGCAGCTGCTGGGTTGAGCGGCGGCGCTGCGGGTGTCTCCGGTGGCGCTATGGCGGGTTCGAATCAGCCGGGTACGACACGAGTGCATCGTTTTAACCAATGCAGTATGGCAAATGAATAATGGTGAGTTAGATCCGTTTTACTTTGACTCTGGTGCCGAATGCTCACTTGTTAGAGAAAGCATTGCAAATAAATTGAGTGGTAAAAGATCTCATGGCGTAGTCAAATTAATTGGCATTGGTCAACACAGTATTTATAGCACGCAACAAATCCTATCAGTAGTTTACAATCCTCTTTGTGTAGAAATTCCATTCCATGTGGTACCGGACGATTTAACTGTGATATAATTGTTAGTCGTGAAACACTTACAGAGGGTTTTAACATGTAGGTAGGTGATTTAAAATGTTTTTGTGTTGAGTCGGGGAGTCGTGCGAGTGTTCAAGTGGAGAGAACAATGAGCACACTCAACAGCATACTTACTGCAGTCGAAACAAGTGACGATTGTTCCTGGCAAGATGCGCTAGGTGTGTTCGACTTGCTTTAAATTTTATTGTGAACCGTGTGACCAAAGCCAGTACATTAGAATTAATGATCGGGAAAGTGGCAAGACCGCCAAGTTTGATGGCAGTTAATGACGATGATGTTTTGATCAATATTGAGGAAGTGAGAGAGCAATCGGCGCAGAACATAGAGTCAAATGTCGCCTACGATAAGCCTAGGTTTGATAAAAATGAGGCTGATGTATGTAAATTTGATGTTAGTGACTATGTGTTAATTGAAAACGAAGAGAGAAATCAATTTAAACTTGATACAAAATTCAAAGACCCTTTTAAGATAATCAAGCTGCTAATAATGACCGCTATTGTTAAAATTGCCAAAGTAAATCGATCGTCTAAGTATCCCCATGACCGGATAAGAAAAATGCCTGACCATCAAGTGCCACCCGAGTTTTGTTGAGACCGATAAACAAGTTGATAAATAGTGGCGTATTGTATGAGCAATAATGAGCATTGGATAAAGTTTTGACTGACTAGCGTTGGTGCGTCTAGTTATGTAGCCGTTGGTGCGGCGGGCGTTGGTGCGCCTGATGTCTAGTTATGTTGGCGTTGGTGCGCCTGGTGTCTAGTTATGATGGCGTTGGTGCGCCTGGTGTCTAGTTATGTTGGCGTTGGTGCGCCTGGTTATGTAGCCGTTGGTGCGGCTGGCGTTGGTGCGCTTGGTTTTGTACGGCCGTTGGTGCGGCGTACAAACTGTGAACTCAGTTTGATGCTCATGTTACGGTGTACTAGAGTGTATAGTTTGTTGACACTTGATAAGTACCTGATGGTGTGGCAAGTTGAAATAGAGTTTCATTGTGTTTTGTGATTTGCGATGGCAGTAATTTTAGTAAATAGCGTGATAGATGAAATGAATATCCCAGACTGAAGTATATTTACCCGCATCAAAGCGGTCTAGTTAACGATGTGGAACATTGTTCTGTGTGTTGCCTGTTTGGTTTCAGGCGATGCACCCGAGGACGGGTGTATGGTCAGAGATGGCCGTGTCGGGAATCGGTGGAAGTACCTAGAGGCAGAACGCAAGTCAGCACTAGTGGAGCGCCGGCTTGGATATCGGCTACGGCGAGAGGGGAAGGCAGACATTGCTGGGGACCCGTCGCGCGTAGACGTATCTGTTCTGAACCTAGCTCGTACCTACCGTTGTTAAGATTGTTATTATGAGACTTACTTGTACTTAGCTATCCAGTGATTGTGACCATTATAGTTTGTGAAACCTCTATAACGTGTTTCCCTTAATATTTCCATCTCGAGGAGCCCAGTAAGTACGCCCACCTATCATGGCTGATACTGAAAAGCCCATAGAAGAGGAGCCCTCTCCGACAACTATATCATTATTATGTTCAATGTTTTTTGTTGAGACTGGGACTGAGACCCATTAGGGACTGAGTTTTTTTTCTGGGTTAATTATTGTGATATTTTTTCAATTAAGGGTATCCTAAGGCATCAAACTAAATAAAAACATAGAAAAATATATTGTTTTTTTGCCAATTATGAGTTTCAGGATGTGACTATACGGTTACGCTAGGCCAAAATACAGTACAAAAATTACTTGTGTGAATTGGTAAAATGGGGTTGTGAGATAAAAAAACAGTACACAGTAGATTTTTACAATCTATTTATTTTATTATTACCTATATATAGTGAGTAACAAATTATTAATTAGTAAAAAACAGGCAGCCACAGGCTCCCACCGTGTTGAGCTCCACCTCGACAGCCGCACAGGAGCCGTCGGATGATTCCTCCCCTGGGGAGGAGTCACGGGCCGAGCCAGTGCGAAAGAGGCCGAGAGCGAGTGGAAGATGAGCGACCCGTCCAGCGCCGAATCCTCCCATTTCACCTCTGCCAGAAATTCAGCGGAGAAGATCACAAAAATTCAGCATGCAAAAAAATTGAGAGGATTCGATGTCAGATCCGGAAGAGGAACCATCCGACGACTTACGCAGCCGTCGAAGCAACAGTACAGCCTCAAAACAGTAGGAGGCCAAAGCCCCCACTATCGGATCCCCGAGCACACTACCAGCACCCCCGTCCACCGAGTCCCCCCAGCATACTGAGCTACGTCTGGAGGTTCGATAAAAATATCTGCAACATCTGTATCGTCGTCATTTTCCAATACATATCTAAATTTCACCCACATTCATGCTAAAACAAAACAAAGGAATACTACTCGTATGTAGAAAAATTGTACCTAAGAATGGACTACCGTGACCATGGTGGTCACGCGCAATAAAATAGCTTATAATTCTATAAATATTGAAGAATCAATAAAATATATTGTCATAACATAAAATTAGAATTGTTTATTTAATAATAGTATAAATAACATAAAATAAACTAAAACTAGCTTAAACTAAACCTTACAAATCTAACAAAAGAGGGTGTCCATGTGGCATGGTACCAAGAACGCTGGCTGCATTACCTCGCTGAATAGCAATGGCTATTCTCTGTGCGAGATAAGAGCCAGCCCTCTTGTCACCAGCGGCGTCGACCAGCCGAGGAAACAGATTGTTGAATTATAAACTTATTGAATACATCAAATAACTACAGCTAACTACAATCTTATATATAAAAAAGAATCGCTGTTCGTTAGTCTCGCTAAAACTCGAGAACGGCTGTACCGATTTGGCTAATTTTGGTCTTTATTTATTTGTTGCTTATTATTTAGTAGAATTTGGTAAGTTTCCATGCTGTTACAGTAGACTTTGTCATTTCAAAGTTGGTCACACTGCACGTGCACGTCAACGGCAATGTCATTGTCAAACAAAAGCAAACAAAACAAACAATCAGTACCTATCTAAGTATTCTAAGTGCAAAATTTTAAATATACTCTAAAATGTAAAGTTAAATATTTTATGGTGTTCTTACAAGACAAATTATATAAATTTTTGGGAAGAGTGTCCCTGCTGACATTCGCTTTTGTCTCCAATAAATATCAGCAGTGCAAAATGTCCGATTGTTGCGAATACCCGGTACGTTTGTGCCAGTTTCCTACTGAACTTCTCATCTACATATTCAAGAATTTACCAGCAAAAGACTTAGTTATCTGCCGTCGAGTGTGCAGTAGATGGAAGGCAGTGATCGACCACATATCCAACGATGACGATTTGTGGGAAAAGTATTGCGAAGACGACTTTAGAACAGTTTACAGGGAGGCGAAGAAAAAGTCGGACTCATGCCGGCTTTGGTTCGACATTTACCGCTCCCTCTCGCTTTGGGGGCGCCTGTCCGCCGCTAATGAGGTACAAGACGAGTTCTGCCGCTCCTCCAGCCACTGTGACTTCATAAGGGACCTGCGTGTGCTCAAAAACGGCGTGTTTTGCGTCCATAAGCACGCGGCAGTCGTGTACTATGATATTGCAACTTTGAAGGTGACACAGCGCCACCCTTTGTACGGAGACTTCTCGAGGTTCGTGGAGCTGGAAGACGAGACCCTAATCATTCTCGGCAACCAGTTGCATCTACGTATTGTTAAGAAGCCCCAACCGAAGCAGATAGACGCTCTAGACTCGGACTGGACCACGGAACATGAGATACAACAAGACGATGAGGTTATATTCTACAACACTAAATACTTTTTGACTGTCGGCCGGGACGTCTACTTTGTTAATTTCGGCAATGACATTTACCACTGCAATGTTGACGGGCAGTTGACCGCGTCTCCCCTCCAAAAAAATAACAACGAGCACATTGTAGCACTGAGTTTTTACAATGGCTACGTAAACATACTGACAATTGAGGGTAACGTGTATGCGTACAAAAACAACACTTTTATCAAACTCTTCAATCTAGAAAGCAAAATTAATAACATCTTCGATTGCTTGTGGCAGTACCAGTATATAGAAAAGATTGACTGGCTAATATTCTACACTTGGATTGCCCGCTTCAACATCAAAATACCAGACAACCGGTTAAGATACATCTGCATGATAAGGATATACGGAGACGTGTTCTTCATCGGCACCAAGATGGGAATACTCCTCACATACTACAAGCCGTATGTTAACGGACACTTGGACTTCTACAATCACACACCGGTGAAAGAATACCGGTTGGACGACCACCCAGTGGTCTCATTACAACCGATATTGGCCGTAGACATCATAGAAACCAAAGGCGGCCATAAACTCTTAATAGCAATGCGGAAAAAGGTTGTAATCATAACCTATGCCCATAATTTTGAGGTAATACCATCTAAAGCTGTCCTTCAATCAGGAGCTGTGGCAGTGAAGGTGTGACCATTTGATATGCTGTAAATTCAACTCGTACGGCTTCGTAAAATGCATGCATTTTGAGGGTTAATATGCAACACCATCGTAAATTTGTTATTTACTTTTTACTATAAAGTTAGGTTAGCTCTCTGAAAAAGACACTGGTTTCTGAACCCATGGTTAACTTTGACTCACGGATAAGTGTATTGCTGTCTTTGTCATTTGTTTAGTGCCAGGTAGAGGCAACGATAGACTGATTGGTTGGTCGAAGCTAACAAGGATTCATAAACTGTGCATGAGCAGTTTACTTCCAGTTAACGTTGAGAGGGGCCTGTGAAACGGTTCGCTGCAAACTGTTGGCCGAGGGTGTCCGGCTACAAATATCCAATCTCATTATAGTCTAGCTAGAAATGACCAAAAATCAGCCAACTAGGCAAGTAGGTTTAAATATTATATTCTCAAAAAAATATTTTTTGTACTTTTTATGTAATCTCATCTGCATCTTTGACGACACGTTTGCGTAGTGGCTGAGCAATCGGACTGCTGCGCTTGGCGTCGGGTGATCGATCCCCGCCGGGAACAAATATTTGTGTACAAATATTTTGTTTCCGTTCTGGGTATTATACACATAACACCCAGAATGTATTTGAAATTATATGTCTGTAAACGATACAGGAAAAATCATACGAGGCTACATTTTTATGAAAAATAACTAATGAGTATAATATATGTGCGTAGGAAAATATACATTGTTTGTTGTATGAGTGATTTTGATTTTTTATTTAGTCTTTTATTCCTATATTAAAAAGCATATTCCAAAGTTCACAGATCGTCGAGACATATAAAGTCATCAACGCTCTTATGTTCACCACAAACTGTTTCAACCGTCATGATGATGTGTTGCATCTTAGGTGCCGTTGGATTGTAAGCACTATCTCGCTCCATATCGTGCTCGATCTCCGAACGCGACTTATCACTATAAGTCAGTGTGACTTTCGGTTTCTTTCTCGCGTTTTTTCTGATCTTCATTGGACTTTCGTAGTCGACGTTGAATACTTCTAGGGAATGTTTTGAGGCGACAGTGGACCGGCGTGGAGGTACAAGCTTGGGGCCTCTTTTTCGGCCGACTTGTCTGGATAGTCTTGGAGAAAGACGCTCGAAGCGAGCTTTTTCACCGACTACGTATTCTCTACGCTTCGATCGCGACGAATCACTAATCTTTCGTATTTTCAACGCGTTCCTCTCGCGATCATCCCCAAACGAGTCGTCGAATCGAATCGATTTCTGCTTTCTCTTGTTTTTTGCCATCACTTTCAAAGCGTTATACAGATTCGGGGGTTCTTCGGATGAGTTGTTGTTGCTCAGTTGTTCTTTCAGCATGCTCAGTAAGCTATTTTTCTTGGTTAGCTTCTTGTATGTTCGCTGCGTGTCGTCTACGCTTCGGGAATGCGGCGCCGGGGTTGTGTTTTTGGAGACGGCGTTTACGAATTCTGACTTCATCCGCCTCTTTTTTACGGGAGCTGGATGCGGTTGTTGGGTTGAATAAAGCGAAAACGATGGCCCTTTAAAGTAATCCAGCAGCTTATTGTCATCTTTTTTAATATGGTCAGTATTGCGAGCCGGAAACGAAGCCTTGTCGTGTACACGTTTACTGCCAACAACAAGTTTTTTAACGACAGATTCGTCCATTTCCAAAGCTACCTTGGATGATATTCCGCTCGGAATATTATTTGGGGCGTCGCTATTAGGGTTGACATGGTATACGCTCAAAGTAGTTTCGAGTAAGTCGACGAAAAAGTTGTAAAGTCCGGTCTGGTTACACTGTGAAGCCACCAGAGTTGCGGGCTCGTCGTTTTTCGTGTCGCTCTCCATTCTCCCCTCCGCCACTTCTCTGACCAACTGGCTTAGCTTCCTTTCCTTTTCTAGCTTGACCTCGCTTTGGTCAGGCTGGACCAACCTCGGGAGGAACTCCGCCCATTTGATATTCTCAAGACTCTCTTCAACTCTGCCAGTGTCCGAGTAAACCAACGAGGGGGTCTGTATTATTTCCTTTCTCGGTTGTATCACCTCGAAATTGTCCTCTTGGTCGTATAACCGATAGTTTTCAACCACTTTTGAAATGTATTTACGTGTCTTTTTCTCCGTTTTGATCGTGTGAAATTTTTCGGGTCTTATACGCTTGTTTTTGTTGAGTTGATGAGTCGCGCTTGTGTTTTCAAATGCCTTGCGTTTGGGAGTCATTTCGAGGACATCTGGGACTTGTGTGCCGGTTGACGATTTGGATAAGAGGTTGAGCACTGAAGCTAGGAAGAGTTTTTGACCACGTTGCGGTCTCCTTGGAGCTTTAAGCTGTTCTTTTTGGATTGCAACGTTGACTGTAACAAAATTAAACAGAGTCATAACAACATGAACCACTTGTAGGGGTTATAGTAAAAACATGGGAGTAAAGAAACAAAGAGCTAAAGTATAGGCCGATGAGGGCGAATGGCATGTGGAAAAAGACGTTCATGATGCCAGTAAAATTCAGCCAATGCAAACATCAGGCAATTAATTAAGCAAACATCACAAGGCTGTCATCAATGTAAGATCGAATCGCACCGAACAGTGCTACATTTGACGCTAGCCGGCTATTCCACGGGCTTATGTGACATGGTGATTTTGAACCCCTAACATTGCAGGCTCTGAAGACATTGAAGAAGTAGTGAGAGAAAAAACAGTTATATGTACTTAGTTAAGGTACCTTACAAATTACTAATACTAGCTGTGCCCTGTGGTAAATAAAAGTAGACAGGGTGTTACCACCACACCCATCAACATTGGTCCAGCCGTTTAAGCATGAAGAAGTAACTGTCGCGGCCTGACTTTCAACCGCTTCAACCGTCAATTGCATCTATAACGCCTACGAGAATCCGCGAGCAAATCACATTCCATTTTTCCTCCCACCGTAAATAAAAATATTTAAATACAATACCTATTACCTACACGTTACTTTCATATAAAATCACTCAAGCAAGATACGTAACACTATTTGTACTCGGCGTTAACTTTTAATTAATAATCAAGTAAATAGCAATCCGTTAAATAGTTAACGGGTTTTATTTCGTTGAGGAATAGGACTCGCAGTGTCTCCAAGCGTAGACAGTACACGTACGTAGCAACACACAAACTTTATAATTATTAGTAGTTAAGTTAAGATAGTAAAAGATAGTGTAAACCAACCAGTATTAGTCAAGGAGACCTTAGAAGATAGTCGCTCGACATAAACTCCTCGCTTCTTGGTTGGACTGCGAAATGCGGCAGTGCTCATGATCTTTTCGTCCTGTTTTTTGGATAAAGAATCGCTAGGCTTGATCAGTTTTGATTTTGGGCTATCCATAACTCAGATACATGGGTGGACGGGTATGCGGTGCTGTTGATTTGTGGTTCATTTATTTATTGTTAATTTTGTGGTATTTTTGGCGTTTGTGGCATAATGACACGTTGTCTGCAGAGCATAGAGGAAATAAACACAGGAAATAAATACTACCTGCAACATGAACCTAGTAACCTGCAAAGTCCTACCTACTACCAATAGGTATTCCTTCCTTGCATAACTCAAACATGGATCAACCGTGTTGCACTCTGATAAGTAGGTAGGTGCCTACTTTGCCCAAGTGTTACACAGAGGAAATAAAATCATCATCATCATTATAAGAAGGAGTTTAAACAGCTTCTCTATGTCTACGGAATAATGAAATAGGGACCTTGGTACCTACCTAATCTGTGAATAAATACTACGACAATGTCTTGTCTTTTTGACATTGACCTGTAGGTTTTGACTTTTCAATTAAATAAACAATCGGGATCAAGATGGCATAGCTCGTCGTATTAAATTTAGTTTAGGAATTTAGAAATTTTTAGTGATTATTACATTGAAATCAATTGACAAGTGACAATGGACAGAACTTTGAAGAAATCTGATGATAGAAAACCAGAGCGAGCCACGAGAGACCGCGGAGATGTCAGGAAAGTGCAGCACGGTAAAGTATTTGAAGAAATACCCAAGGAAGTCGCACCAGCCCGTGACTGTGGTGATTCTAGGCCCATAATAGCCAAATCTCAGCGCTCAGAAACCTCACAAAGGCTAAATCCAAAATTAACAAAGAATAACACAGAAAAGAAAAAAAGTAACGAAGCTGGAGCAACAAGGGAAATAAATAAAGCATCAGACGTAAGTGACGATGCAAAAAGGAAAGCTCAAAATCCAAAATTCGGAGCTAAACAAGAAATAGAAAAGGACAGGGAAGAATTGAAAGCAAGGCCGTTACCTGTACCTCAAAAAAGGGAAGGTAAGAAACTGATGAATGATACCGCAAATCGTGGAGATGCAAAAATAAAAGAACAGAATGTAAAAGTAGCTAAAAAAGAAGCAGAAAAAAACAGGACTGGAGATGACAAGGCAAAACATATACTTTTGCTTCTAGAAAAAGATGCGAAAAAGGTAGGCAAAATTGAAGAACACGGTAAAGACCAATCAAATATGCCTAAACCAGATGAAATGAAACTTGTCGAAAGTACTAAAGTGAAAGTGCCTATCATAACAACTCCAATTAAAGACGTTAAACTTTCTGACAAACCTGAAGTACAGAATAGCACTTACTTAAAATTGGAAAGAAGGAAATTTCTAAGAGAAAAGTACACTGTTAAACTTAAAAATAACCAAAAAGAAAACAAAAATAGCGATGTCAAAGGCGATAACTTTAAAATAGGTAAATATGTAAATACCGTACCTGTGTTTTAATAAGTACTTAGTTAAATTAGCACAGCACTAATTGATGCCTAAGAGGTAGCCTTTGAAGACTTGATAATAGAATTTCTGCCTGAGGGTAGTAGGTAGCCAGGCAGACACAAAGTGCCCTACAGACAATGACGTAATGAAAACGCTGCAACCGAATATAAGTCATCTGTGTGTTGTATTAAACAATCTTTCCCCAGATACTCCAAAGATGCCAAAAGACGATGCCACGGAAAAAGCAAAACCAAACAAACCATACCTAGAAACTGAAACAACGAAACCAGCCAAAAAACCAAAAGACACGAGAGAATCAGCGGCAGCGCAAAGAAAACCAATCATTAAAACAATACAACTTAACAACGACACTTGCGTGTACAAAGCTGTCACATTCACAGACGATAAAGTCTCGACTCCATTGCAAATCAAAATACCGAGTCATTGCAATAAAGAATACAAGATAACCGAGTCTCATCCGATTAAAATGAAGACGGTTGAGAGCCTAGTTTCAGTGAAAGTTAACACTTTGAAAAGAAAGAAGGAGAAACGTCGTGTGTCAAAAGCTAGGGTGAAGTCTCCACTGACGGTGATAAACAGCCGTTCTCCTCAAACTGAAGTGGCTAAGTGGGCGCCAGCTTCTGTTGATCATCAAACACAGCCATATTACGAAGCCTGGGTGAATACAACTCTAGCGGCCATCACGAAATGTTCCAAAGAAGATGCAATGATAATAGAGAAACAGAATTTAATCAAAACTTTCAAGCGGGACCTGCGAGAGCGGCCCGTGACTCCAGATTTGATCTATGAGAAATTCAACGATGAGAGATATACGGGAAGGATAGTAGTGAGGCGATAAATGTGACTTTTACTAAACAATAAAGTATTGAGGAATGGCGAAAGCTTTTTCTGTAACAGTCTCTTTCAAAAATAACAACTGAATAGGAGTTCATAAGGGAATCCAGACAACGAAAAAGCCCTTTGATCACTCCCAACAATGCAATACCTATATTGACCTACGGTGAAAACCGTAGTTCGGTTCAGCGGTTCAGTAGTGTGTGAAATATTATTGCATAGACAATAGTTATTAGTGGCTTTGGTTTTACAATACAATTTTTATTGTATTTTAGTAATAAAATACAATAATACTAGTTGACTCTACCACGCGACGTAGTACCTATTCGTACCTATAGGTACAATTTCGTGCAGCAAACAGTGAAAAATGCATTGCGATAAATCTCGTACTTATTACGCAATAAAAACAAGCAGACAGTATTAAAAAAAAATATGAAGTATGTATACCTATAGGTATTCTTGAGACATTTGTCGGTTAAACTACTTTATTAAAAACTAGACGTGCCCCGCGGCTTCACCCGCTTTCGACAATATCCCGCAGGAACTGTCAGATAATTATAAAATAACATCGGGTATCTACCAGTGAAAGTTCTGTCAAAATCGGCCCAGCCGTTTCGAAGATTACCTAAGTATACCCTAAACAATCACAGACCAAAATTTAGTAAAATGTGTCTTTGTCATAAATACTTTACCTTTCATAATAATAAATTATGTAAACTAGTATACCCAACTTATATGGCGCGTCGTGAATCTTCGTTCGCGCAGAAAAGAAAGTATGGTCCGAAGATTCACGAAAGAATGCTTAAAACTTACAATCAACCTAAGCTCACTATTATAAGGTTCAAAATACACTGCAGCTGTTAGTTCCATCTCACTCTAAGCTCGCTAAGACGGCGGCGGCTGCCGACCAATAGCGGTCAATAGCATTTCCCTCGCTTTGAAAATTCATCTTCTGCGCAGGTACATCGGTAAGCCATATCAGTTGGGTAATACTATACCTATGTAAAAAAGTGTTATTTTGACCTTAATGACAGACACTTTTTATTATTTATATGTAAATAGGGCATGTATAAATATTGAGTAGGTGCCTAAGTTAATTCGAGTTTAACCTGATTTTAATCGTTTATTTTCCTTGATGCATAAATGTAGAATTCTTTTAAAACCTGTTACTTAGAGTTAACGCACCCAGTGAGGCGCAAAGACGCCATGTTTTATTACGGATTTTTCTTAATATTTGCTTTAGAAAACCATGTTGTTAATGCAGTTGCTAACGGATCGATGCAGGAAGTTTTTGCCTGGAACCAATTGGGGTTTAATTTCGATGGGGTCAAATGTGAGTAATACTTATTAGCTTTTTACTGCGTACATTTATATTGTTGTCATAGTATGTATGGGGTCTGTTATGTAGGTATTATGGGCTGGTTTGACTAGAATTTTGATCCAGCCAGTTTCTAATTTTGCATGCTTGTCAAGTTATGATGACTATTTTACACTTAGAATACTAGTCGGATTTTAATCTCATGGAGTAAAAATCTCTTTCTCTCTCTCTCTCATCTCATCACATCTCATCTCATTCGATCGGTCAATTTTACTGCGGTTTCCCAACGAGTCACACCAGATCCGGTCAAAGTGTGACTCGTCGGGACTTTTTTCCCATCGAGGTAAACTGTAACACGTTGGGAACACTTTTTTTTAACAAAAGTTGCAACGAGCAACACTCAAAAAAGTGTTTCAGTCAACTCAAATTCTAAATATTTATATAGCGATTACTAGATAGTTATTAAAAAACCTAAGCTATCTGTGTCAGGGTTGGCGGTCTTGTTTTTTTCTCCCATTGAGTCAAACTGTTACACGTTGCAACGTTTTTATAGAAAAGTTCCCAACGTGTTACACTTGTGTAACAGTGTAACTCGATGGGAAAAAAAACTCCCAACGAGTCACACTGTGACCGGATGTAGTGTGACTCGTTGGGAACCCACTCGCCTGATTGGCTGTTGACCGAAAGTGCTTGTAATTCAATCAAGTCGTGTAATTTTCCAGATGTGAGAGACTCCATCTACGACAGAGATCCTCAGTTCATCCATTTCGCAGACGACGTCGAAGAGGCCGACAGGTTCTTCATACAGTACAACAACGTGCCGATCGGCCTCGAAGTCTACGAGGACAAGGTCTTCATCACTGTACCAAGGAGACGATACGGTTCGTTTGCAAAGGATTACAAAATGGCGGTCTCAATTCGTGGCTTTTTTACTTTTTGTTAAGGACCTGTAGGCAGCGAGCTTCCGTAAAATGGGCGGTTTTTTGTCAAAAAGTTAAGCCGTAATTACAAATATTTATAAGCCAGAAAAAATACAGTGTATAGCCAAGTGTTTCAGTTAGCTAATAAATCAATAATATTGGACTAAAGTTGTCTAGTATCTTGAGAAAAAAATTCACGAGAAAGGACCCGAAAAAAATCTTTCGTCACATAATGCTCAACATTTTCAGCGACAACTATCATATTTTTTGGAACCATAAAAAAGGCAATTTTATTTTCCAATGAAATTTGAATTTTCCAATGAACTGAATCGATTCCGTTCTTCTAAATTAATAAAAACGACGAGAATATGATCAGTTTGAGCGCGTACTAGGCGGCTCAGTACCCGCTACGGCGTTTCAGAGAGAGGACGTATGTCGCTGTTCCTCAAAATTTTCTCGTCGAATTTACTGTTTGTTCTCCAAAAAAATAAAGCAAACAGAATCTCTACATGGTATACAACTGGTTTATTTACTTAGTTGCCGTAAATGACTTCCTTCGACGATTACTAAACTTTTATTATAACCTATAATACTTTGTATTTATTCTCCATTGTGTGTAAAGAATAATGGCTAATATGACTATTCTTGCACCACCTGTAACTGAAATTAGCAGCAAAAACGAGTTTTTAGATTGTTCACTTAAATAAAACTGGGATTTCTTATGATAGTTTGGAGTTAATCAAAGGAGCAGATTATGATTGTATATTAAAATGAAGATGTAGTGAACTTCCGTTTTCCATAATGGCGGATCTGGCGGATGCATATTCTGACGTTTTATTTTTAGCACACTTCCAGTAATCTTTCTGCTCAGCTACGAGCCAGTTATTTCAATGTTTTTGCTTCTCACGATTTGTGCATTTAGTCATTGTCAAATATTATACTGTAAATTCGAAAGTAACTCTGTTTCTCTGTTTGTCTGTTTATTTGTATGTTTGTTTGTTTGTTACTTTTTATGGCTAAACGTCTGGACCGATTTCGATGAAATTAGGTATAGAGAGACAACAAAAATGAAAATGAAATTTGGTAGGTATATGGGAGAATGAAAGATGAGGACCTGGGGAGATGGGGAGATGGAGAGCAGCAGCTGGAGAGATGAGGAGATGGGAGATCGGAGATGGATGAGGGATGGGAGATGAGATATTGGGAGTTGGGGAAAAAAGCGATGAGGAAATAGGAAGATAGAGATCTTTTAGAGATATTGACAGAGACGTGACGTGCCCGATTGATTTACAATAGCATACAAAGTTCACACATATTGTGTTCTTACTAGCTGGATTCGACTTAAATGCAGACGAAGTCGCGGGTATCAGCTAGTATTCCATATTTTCACAACCTCGTGGTAAAGTAAATTTACAGTCATAGCCACGATTCAGTAAACTTTACTGAAACTAGCTTTTACGCGCGACTTCATCCGTATATGAAAAAGCAACTAAATAAATATTGAGAAGAATTAGAAAATAAATATTGAAGTCTTTGTATCTCTATCCCTGTCCCTGTCCCTTTCCTTTTCCCTATCCTTAGTCTTAACCTTTATATTTTATCAAGAGCCTAAAATAATGAAGTGTCAGATCACCTACTTGAGAAATTATGAATTGCCCATATAAATTTTCAACGCCTATTTATTTGGATTCTAAGATCCCAATTTTTTCTGACGAAAAATAGCCTATACCCATCTTATAAGGTCCAATCTTGGTCAAGATTGATTCAGCCGTTTAGACGTGAAAGGATGGCAAAAACTAAAAAAAAAACCAACAAACACACACACACAGTTTCGCATTTATATGATCTTAGTACGGATGCCTGACACTGGCTAAATGCACAAATCTTTTACTCCGTCATTGTCATTGTCAAAATATATATCAAAAAGAAAATTATGGAAGTGGACTAAAGAGGATGTATCAAATGGACTTGACAAACGCGCATGCATAGCAGAAAGAACCAACACTAAATAAATTTAATACAACTTATTTAGGTGTGACTCCAATAATTCGTGCGGCATTCTAAATTTGATAGGATTATAGTCAAGGAGGTAATAATTTATGTAATGCTGGCGGTAATGTTGGTGCTTGGTGCGTACGCCAACAAAGATAAAACATTTAATTAATACATTATTTAAACCTACTACAGATTGTGTTTATTTTTCATTGTAACAAACTACTTATATACATACACCAAAACAAAAATCATACACAAAAAGTTTCCCGGCAGGGGGTTTCGAAACTACGTCTTTAGGAACGGAACGTAGCATCTCAGACCGCTCGGCCAATCTGACATGTCATTACAGTGTCGAAATAATTGAATGCTTCAGACTAAAGCCTACGTAGTAACTATCTAGTAATCTGTGCTAAGGCCACGTGATGCCGTTAGTAAGAGTATAATATTATGAATTAGCGTTTTCGACTTGCCGTGAGCGCGGAGCCAGCGTGGCGCGCGGCCCGGCCAGGTAACTTTCATCTTCTAAAATACATGAATCGCTCCTATATTAGCGCCTTAACTTCAGAACTCTGTCATTTATAAGCCGATTAGGGAAATTAGTCAGGTTGATCTCGTATAAATTTCAGCACAATCGGTTTGGTAGTTGGTGGTTTAAATAAAAATATCTGAAAAAACATTATGTTCTAATTGTTTTTTTTGACTTGATTTTTTTTTTACTGACTTCCAAAAAGGAGGAAGTTCTCAATTCGACAACATGTTTTTTTAAAGGTAGTACCTACTATATAAGCGAAGGTTCTCCCCAACTCTTTGCCTTACGATAAAAATGACGAAAGAAATCCTGCATGGATCCGCGCTTTATTTTGTCTGTAAGCGGTAGGACCCACGATACAGGAGCAATCTTAGGCCCGTATTAATAAATGAACCTCAATAGCGCTACCAAGTGCGCTATCAGCTGATCCACACTCAAAATGTAATCTACATCTTGAAATCGTTGCTATATAATAAATGGATATTGAGATGTAGCACTGGCTACTAGATACTGTCTTTTATGTGTCAATTGTGTCATAATCGGATAGCACTTAACCGCTGAGTGTCATTTATTAATTGGCCAGATATCATGTAAGTTTCTGTTCCTAATCTACAACTTAAGATGTATATATTAAATGCAGGTATTCCTTCAACGTTAAACTACGTAGTCACATCGTCCAAGTCACCACTCCTCAAGCCGTACCCTAGCGCGGAGCGCAGCAAAGACCTGGTCTCGGTCTACCGTCCGCGAGTAGACCCTTGCGAGAGACTGTGGGTAGTTGACACTGGTCTTCTGGAGGTGCCTGGTGAGTCGAAAAACCGAACCTAATATAGACCAAGTAGGGTCCTAGCTTTTCTGCAACAAAAGAGATCCTACTAATATTATAAACGCGAAAGTTTGTGAGTATGGATGGATGGATGGATGGATGTTTGTTACTATTTCACGCAAAAACTACTGAATAGATTTTGATGAAACTTCACAATTATATAGCTTACATATCAGAATAACACATAGGCTACAATTCATAAAGATATATTATTGTATATTATCCAAACGCGGGTGAAACCGCGGGGCGCAGCTAGTGTTTCTATAATTTCGTTCCACAAAATAGACAGCTATCGCTCGCGTTTTTTACTCAATCCTGGCATTCCTAACTATTTTACTTGTGAATTTGTTATTGAGTTAGAAAAAGCGAGGATTAAATTGGACGTCGATTTGTGGCGAAAATATTTAGACACATCTGTTCAACTCTAGTTTTAATATTTTATGGTAAGACCGTACGGTCTAACGAGTAGTTATGTGGCACTGAAGTAATCGTAATTCGTATGTTATAATCTTAAATTAAATCGTTTTTAACGCTAGAATTGGCGCCTGAAATGATTGCTTGCAATTCCAGACGCTCGCAAGCAGCTGCAGCCGCCGTCTATCGTCATCTACGACTTGAAGACCAACAAGCAAATTCTCAAATATAATTTGAAACCGTCGGACTTGGTCAGCCCGAGAACCAGCGGTGGTAAGTCTGATATGACCACACACAGCTAACTTAGCAAGCGTTTTTTTACCCGAATCTTCAAACGTGAATTCATCTTGGAATCTAACTGCAAATTTTGTTAACGAGCTCATTAGGGTGAGCAGGAACCTCTATCGAGAAAGTATTCGCTGTCTAATTTGTTTTAGATTTGATCAGCGCCTTGCAATATCGACAAGATGCGTACGCGAACGGTTACCTTGATCGATACTTTAACGATACGAACAGGTAAAATTGTCGTCCTTGTCTTATTGTAGGAGTACCTACCTACTGAATCTTAAAACAAATTTGACAGAAGTTAATCCCCACCAGCCAACATTCAAAACATTGGTGGGGAAAACGCCAGACCTTTTTTTGGAAATTGTCATAATCCCCACCAGTGGGGAAGGAGCCGAGAAGTTTTGTAGCGTCATTTGAATGATCTGATGTAAGATCAATCGAATGACGCTACAAAAATTTCGCGCTTGAAGTATACAAAACTGTCTAGATCCCGCCTCGACACTGGTAACATTAATTCTTTTTTTAGAATAATAATATTTTTATTGTATCAACTGAAAGTATGAAGGTATTAAAATTACAATTAGTACGTTGTGTTTGTTATTGACAGTAGAAGATTCTTATAAAAGAAATAATTAAGAAAGTAGCACGGAATATTACAATATTTATGAAAACTTAAAACCACCATAATTATCCTTTCTAATGTAAGTTTCTTGACACGACAAATGTCACTTTTATGACTCTAAAGACAGGACAACGTCTGTCGGGTCAGCTAGTTAGGTACAATGCTGGGACCACACGTATCGTGACATCCCATTGACTATCCCGTTGTTTGACGTCATTTGACGTTCGCCGCAAGTGTAGCCACATAATCGGGATATGGTATCGGCATTGCCGTTGAATATCCCGATTTATGACGTTCACTTGTTTTTTGATTTTGTTTCATTTTGTATTTGGCTGTTGACGATGACGATGTGGTCAGTCTAATTTATGGCGATAAATCATCGGGACAATTTCCGCGTTGTTTAAAGCGATGTATAGGCCGTTGACGATGACGATACATGTGGCCCCAGCATAAGAACTATAGTTAGAAAAGTTACGCGCATTCTATTCCAGGTCTAACTTCGATCACAGTAGACGTGGACCCGTCCGCCTGCGAGGACGCTCACGCGTACATCACGGACCTGGCGACGGAGGGGCTGGTGGTGTTCTCCCTCAGAGACAGGGACAGCTGGCGACTGCAGCACGATAGCTTCAAGCACGATCCGGACCAACTCAACTTCACCGTCGCAGGTAAATATACCCACGGATATGCCACATGGAGGGGAAGTTTGAATTTTGGGGAATTTGGGGGAAGTTTTGGGAAAGTTTGGGGAACCTTGAATATTGTAGATGGAACATTTTACTGAAAGAAGACATTATTTGAATTTAAAAAACAACTTCAACTGCATTCATAGATATTTAAATAATTTCATGGTCGAACCGGGAATCGAATCCGTTACACGAGAAAAATAATCAACCTGTAGCTTTATTATACCGATCGAAAGGCTTCATCATAAGTATAATTTTTTGTTAAACAACATAGTGTCAGAAATATAAGGAAGATATAATACAGAAAAGATATAATAAAATGAACCGATTTAGCTGAAATTTTGTATATACACGTTTAGTTTGTATGACAATGCACGATATTATGGTGTGTCCAAGATGGCGGAATGGTTATTTTTAATGCATTTCTTTTCCTTACAGGATACACAATACCCTGGCGAGACGGATTATTCAGCCTTGCCCTATCCGATACCGAAGAGGATGGGAAACGAAAGGCGTACTACCACCCCCTAGTATCATCGCAGGAGTTCTCAGTTGATACCGATGAGCTGAAGAGTAAGCGGAGCGAAATCCAAGTCATGGTAGGTTTACAGCCGAAATTAATATTGTATCTCCTATCCAAGATTGAAATCGATCTTGGATTGCTGCCTATCGTTCGATCGATCTCCAATCTGCGTGCCTTTATAAACCAATCCACGGATCGGTTATTGGCACGTTTGAACCTAAAAATGGATTGTGATATCAATCCCAGATAGCAAAATTTGGATTGGATTGATTATTAATTTCGGCCGTTAGTCAACCTTTCGTTTTACTTTATACTTTAGGTACTAGAAGGGTCGACGACCATCAAAAGAGTCGCAGGCGACCGGTGGATGCAAGTGGCAGTGGCAGTGATAGTTCTGTTTAGTTACAATACATAATCTATACTGAATTATAAACAATAATTATAGTAGTTATCTGTAAAAAGTTAAATCCTATTTGGAAATAATATTTCATCAATAGGTATTTGGAAAAAATTTCATCTCATATTATTTTAAATATTATATGATAGAAATATTATTGTATGTTTGAAAGGAACAGAGTTTTGAAACTTTTAAAATTATTTAATACCACAAAATTTTAACTACACAGTTCTGAACAATAAAGTTATGCTTATTCTTTAAAAATAGTGTTCCTTCAATAGGTATTCAGGCCCATACTAATAAATCAAATTTAGCTCTCAAAACTATCTTCAGTGTGCACTCAGTGGCGGATCCAGGGGGGGGGGCCATGGGGGCCATGGCCCCCCCCCAGAAGACCCAGGAATTACATCACATTTTCGACTCATCTTCAGGTGTACTTTTTTTACACAGCACATATACCTACTCATTCATGAAGTGAAGTCGAAAATCCGAATGTCTTTATTATAAACTAAAATAAAGAATGAACTTAGTAGGTAATAATAATAATGACGCGACGGTGTCCAAGCAGGCAGTAGCGGCGCGCGCGGGCCGTGGCGATAGGCCTGCCATGCCGCCCTGCAATTGGAACGCTAATACATAACTACGAGTATTTTAGCTACATTGCCAGTGAGAGTTGCCACTTCCGAAATATCCTTTTCCACTTTACGCCGCAAAACATGGCTGCGTACGTACAGTGCCGTAAATAGGGCGGTGCCACCGGTGCCCAGGCACAGGGCGTAGACTCTGGGGGGCGCAAGAATTAAATGGCCAGACTAGGCAGGACTATTATTTTTTCAGTTTGCTCCTGATAAGTTCCCGCTGCGCCCCTAGTGCAGCACTAGAGGCACAACTTATCACACTGATAAATACCCCAAAAAAAATTCAGCGCTCGCTCCGCTCGCGCATTTATATTTGGATTTGTATTTCATGCAGTACACTGATAAAACCCCCAAAAAAATTTCAGCGCTCGCTACGCTCGCGCATTTACTATAATTTATAATTGTATTTCGTTCAGCACACTGATAAGTACCCCAAAAAAATTTCAGCGCTCGCTACGCTCGCGCATTTATACTTGGAATTATGTTTCATTCAGCACACTGATAAATACCCCAAAAAAATTTCAGCGCTCGCTACGCTTGCGCATTTCTATTTGGGATTATGTTTCATTCAACACACTGATAAGTACCCCAAAAAAATTTCAGCGCTCGCTGTGCTCGCGCATTTTTATTTGGATTAGAATTTCTTGAGCACACTGATAAATAATCCAAAAAAATTTCAGCGCTCGCTACGCTCGCGCATCTATATTTGGGATTGTATTTCAGTCAGCACACTGATAAATACCCCTTAAAATTTTCGCGTTTAGTGTGCAGGATGTATGTTGTTCACTTTTAATTTTAGCCTAAATATAAAACTAGATCAGATAGTACATACAATTAGAGAGGAATGATAAAGTGTTTCAAAATAAATATTTTTTTCATTTCGTTACGTTTTTGCTCACTAACAACAACATTATAATTTTAACAAAAGGGCAGCAAATTATAACTCCACTCCGGGTGACAGTGACTCAAGCTACGCCACTGAGTAGGCCTATACATAGCAATGCTCTAGCTAGGGTACCTATAATATCTAAAAAAACAAGGGCGCTGTTATAGAAGCTCGCACAGGGTGCAGAAAAGGCTATTGACGGCACTGCGTACGTACGCGGACAGGGGAAGAGCGGCTGTGCACTGTGCAGGCTTGCACTACTACACATCCACAGGGACGTCCGAGTTGATGTTGACAAAATTATTGATAGGTTTGCTAAAAGCGGCACTAGGCGAGTAAACATTATTTTGTAAACATACAAGGTAATTAACTTCTTTTTTTGTTCCCTTGTGATTTTAACCTTCGAACCTTGTCAAAATAGCCCCCCCCAAAATTAAATCCTGGATCCGCCCCTGTGTGCACTTGCTCTTTCGTTCTAATTAATATATACATCATAAGTTGTAGATTAGGAACAGAAACTTACATGATCTCTGGCAAATTAATAAATGACACTCAGCGGTTAAGTGCTATCCGATTATGACACAATTGACACATACAAGACAGTATCTAGTAGCCAGTGCTACATCTCAATATCCATTTATTAAATAGCAACGATTTCAAGATGTAGATTACATTTTTAGTGTGGATCAGCTGGTAGTGCACTTGGTAGCGCTATTGAGGTTCATTTATTTACGGCCCTCAATAGCTGAGTGTAACCGTGCTTCCAGAGTGTAGGCAGCCTACCACGGCGGCTCGCGCGCGCTGCAGCTCGCGGGTCATACAAACTGCCGTTCTGACATCTCGCTTTTAATTAAAAAATTGAGTATTCCTTCAAGGGTATCAATAGATATTCAATTGCTGAGTGTAACCGTATTTCCTGAGTGTATATATATATTTTTTTATTTTATATTTTTTTTTGTTTTTTTTTTTTTTATTATATAACATTATAACCATCGACGTGAAGCGTCAATGCCGCCATTTTTTTGTCAATTTTTACATTTTTTATTCTCTCATTTCCAGAGTGTAGGCAGCCGCGGGCCGGGCCTGCAGGCCGGCCCGCACGCGTACCACGGCGGGACGCGCGCGCTGCTGCTGGCGGCGGCGGCGCGCGACGCCGTGCTGTGCTGGAGCGTGGACGCGCCGCACACCGCGGAGTACGTGCCGGTGGTCGCGCAGGACCACGAGAAACTCCTCTATATCTCCGGTAAATACAATGTACCTACTCTAAATGTAATCACTAATGTACAGTAGTACCCAACTGATATGGCTTACCGATGTACCTGCGCAGAAGATGAATTTTCAAAGCGCGGGCAATGCTATTGACCGCTATAATTGGTCGGCAGCCGCCGCCATCTTAGCGAGCTTAGAGTGAGATTGAACTAACAGCTGCAGTGTATTATGAACCTTATAATAGTGAGCTTAGGTTGATTGTAAGTTTTAAGCATTCTTTCGTTAATCTTCGGACCATACTTTCTTTTCTGCGCGAACGAAGATTCACGACGCGCCTTATAAGTTGGGTACTAGTATACCTACTAGATTAACGGTCAATTTGTAGAACGTATGTTGGCAGTAAATTTAAACTATCGTTGTCTCTATCTGACGCCAAACAAATGACAAGGATGGCAATATAATTAATCTGTAGTCAGAGTTGGCTGACGTTTCAGAAACTGGTAGTAAAGGTCGTAAAGGACGGTCAGTGAAATAAGGCACCAATAAACTTGTGGTCTTATTTGCGTTAATCGAAACTAAACGGTAGTGGACAGACATAAGGTTGATTATAATTTTAATACTTTTATAACTCAGATTAATCATCTAACAGATATGACATTTAACTCAAGATCCGGGGAAGGAAAGAGACAAGTGTATACAAATAGACAAAGGAGTAAGTAGGACAGTACGATGATGTTTTGTCTTCGTCGGCGTATGCACTAATTTATTGCTGTGCTGCAGAAGCAAACTAATCTTGACATTTTAGAATGTCGCACGAATGATTGGTGTTACACCTAAATAACGTGTATTGAATTTGTCCGATTTATAAATTACAGCCAAGGTGTGTCCCTTTCGGGTATACGCTTTTGTCAAGTCTATTTCTGATACGACGTCTATGTTTTTTTTGCGCGGTACGTCGGTGCGCGCGTAATCCGCGTCGTGAGTTCAAGACAAAAGAGGTACAAAGAGGTGTAGCGTTCCAGAAAACGCAGCGAGTACGCGTGAAAACCGCATCGTGAGTTCTAGCCTATTTTCCTTTGTTGCAGATCTCAAGATAGTCAAAGACGAGGTGTGGGTGTTGGCTAATAAGATGCCGCTGTTTGTATACTCCATGCTTAACCCCGACACGCCTAACTTCTACGTGCACAAGTGAGCGTTCACCTTTATATTTTTATTTAGAATCGATTTATCAACTATATGCCGGTTGTCTAATGAAGTAGTGCCACAGACTAGAGAAATCAGGGAGCTTACCATGACGTCTTATTGCGATCCAATTGAGGGCATAAACAGAATCGTTTCACTTTAAATAACAGTAATACATGGCTTTCGATATCATTTAGGTAGACGTCAATCCCTTCAGATTTAAAATCGACCTATATTGAGCGTCGAGATGTCACAACAAGACGTCACGGTACGAATAAGTAAGTAAAACGATTCTGTTTAGGTCCTCAATTGGATCGCAATTGACGTCGTGGTAAAGTCCCAGACTGGATATTACGGATATCTATAGAAGCTAGAGGAAAATGTTAATTCAAGCAGAGCTGGACTAAGGCTGACAAGACGACTAAGTATGCATTACGTTCAAAATTTCACGTACATCAAAATTCGTGCTAAATCCGATATAATATTGCTACAAGTAAAATGAACAGTCAAAATGTCTCCAGCCGGCGTCGTTCATCACATGGCGACCGGCATCACGCCTGGATTATCCAGCTATCTGTAATGCTCGGTCTGCTTCGTTTTATAAGTCTGTGGGTATGTGCCGGTCTCTATATAGTGATAGAGCGCTTGGTTTTGCTTTTTTGTTAGTATTTTAATGCAGTTGGAGGTTTTGATATTATTTTTTGTTATTGTATGTGTCATTTATTTATTACTAAGTTATTTTTTTGTTGCAGGGCTAACGTAGAAGATTTGATTCGAGGGACTCCGTGCGATCAAAGCTTGGACGAACGGCTCGGACGAAGACTACAAAAATAAATATGGCTAATAAAAATAATTAGATATAATAAATTTCAATGATTAAATATCATGTGTGTGCTTTTGATTGCCTTCACTAACGTCATTAGCGTATAGTTCACTAGTTTGACGCCAGGAGAAAACGGACCAATAGATTGTCCGAAGTGTTTTATTGCTGTTTGGAGTGGCTTATTTTATTTATTTTTCAAATACTATAGAATTTTTTATAATAAATAAATTATTGTACTACTTTTTTTACCCCTTCGATAAAATGACGTACCTAGCTGCTACATAATGTCTAACAAGGAATATACATTGGTGCGGATTTTAACTCGAGACCCTCTTTCTTGGCAGGTGAACGAGTAGTGATCCACCACTAGGCTACCAAGGAATTTGGGCAAAGGCTATCACTGTTTTTTTTACGTCTATAATAATTATGTATACCTTTTTTTGCAAGTTAGTATACATAAGTCGGGACAAGCGGCTGCCTCGGGTCGAGTGATTTCCTCGGGTCGAGTGGCTGCCTCGGGCCGAGTGGCTGCCTCGGGTCGAGTGATTTCTTCGGGTCAAGTGGCTGCCTCGGGTCGAGTGGCTACCTCGGGTCGAACGGCTGCCTCGATTCGAGCGGCTGCCTCGGGTCGAGCGATTTTCTCGGGTCAAGCAACTGCCTCCAGTCGAGTGGCTGCCTGGGGTTGAGTGGCGGCCTCGGGTCGAGCGGCTGCCTCGGGTCGAGCGATTTTCTCGGATCAAGCAACTGCCTCCGGTCGAGTGCCTGCCTGGGGTTGAGTGGCGGCCTCGGGTCGAGCGAATTCCTCAGGTCGAGCGGCTGCCTCGGGCTGAACGGCTGCCTCGGGTCGAGCAATTTCCTCAGATCGAGTGGCTGCCTCGTATCAATCGCCTGCCTCGGGTCGAGAGATTTCCTCGGGTCGCGTGGCTGCCTGGGGTCGAGCGGCTGCCTCGGGTCGAGTGGCTGCCTCGGGTCGAGTGGCTGCCTCGGGTCGAGCGATTTCCTCGGGACGAGAGAGCGGCTGCCTCGGGTCGAGCCTCGAGTCGAGTGTCTGCCTCGGGTTAAGTGGCTGCCTCGTGTCGAGCGGCTGCCTCGGGTCGAATGGCTGCTCGGGTCGTGTGGCGGCCTCGGGTCGAGCGTCTGCCTCGGGTCGAGTGGCTGCCTCGGTTCGAGTGATTTCCTCGTGTCGAGCGGCTGCCTCGGGTTGAGTGGCTGCCTCGGGTCGAGCGGCTGCTTCGGGCCGAGCGGCTGCCTCGGGCCGAGCGGCTGCCTCGGGTCGAGCGGCTGCCTCGGGTCGAGGGGCTGCCTCGGGTCGAGCGATTTCCTCGGGTCGAGCAGCTGCCTCGGGTCGAGCGGCTGCCTCGGGCCGAGCGGCTGCCTCGGGTCGAGCGATTTTCTCGGGTCGAGCGGCTGCCTCGGGTCGAGTGGCTGCCTCGGATCGATGCCTGCCTCGGGTCGAGAGATTTCCTCGGGTCGTGTGGCTGCCTAGGGTCGAACGGCTGCCTCGGGTCGAGTGGCTGCCTCGGGTCGAGCGAGTTCCTCGGGTTGAGCGGCCGCCTCAGGTCGAGTGGCTGCCTCGGGACGAGAGAGCGGCTGCCTCGGGTAGAGTGGCGGCCTCGGGTCGAGCGGCTGCCTCCGGTCGAGTGGCGGCCTCGGGTCGAGTGGCTGTCTCGGGTCGAGCGATATCCTCGGGCCGAGCGGCTGCCTCGGGTCGAGTGGCTGCAACGGGACCAGCGGCTGCCTCGGGTAGAGTGACTGCCTCGGGTCGAGTGGCGGCCTCGGGTCGAGCGGCTGCCTCGGGTCGAGTGGCGGCCTCGGGTTGAGTGGCTGTCTCGGATCGATGCCTGCCTCGGGTCGAGAGATTTCCTCGGGTCGTGTGGCTGCCTAGGGTCGAACGGCTGCCTCGGGTCGAGTGGCTGCCTCGGGTCGAGCGAGTTCCTCGGGTTGAGCGGCCGCCTCAGGTCGAGTGGCTGCCTCGGGACGAGCGATTTCCTTGGGACGAGAGAGCGGCTGCCTCGGGTAGAGTGGCGGCCTCGGGTCGAGCGGCTGCCTCCGGTCGAGTGGCGGCCTCGGGTCGAGTGGCTGTCTCGGGTTGAGCGATTTCCTCGGGCCGAGCGGCTGCCTCGGGTCGAGTGGCTGCAACGGGACCAGCGGCTGCCTCGGGTAGAGTGGCTGCCTCGGGTCGAGTGATTTCCTCGGGTGGAGCGGCTGCCTCGGGTCGAGTGGCTGCCTAGGGTCGAGTGTAGTCAAGTACTATATAGGTAGCAGGGTTAGTAACTAAATTGTATCTGTCTTAACGTTGTAATATGCCGGTTCAATTTAAAGCAGCGATAAATATATAACTAAAATCTAAATAAACATAGCTTTAGAAAATATAACATAAGTAGGTAAATAACGGGACCTCGCAACGAGTTTGTTTTGTTTACGTATTATCTGCTAGTTAAGGCTGTATCTAAAGATATAAATACATTTGAAGTGTCTGTTTGTATTGTCAAATATAACAGCTTTTTACTAAATGCATAATGAAAGTTTAAGTATAAGTACGATTATTTTTAATAGAACTTTGTCCTCTGTTTTATTATTGTGGCGTCAATGCCTTTCTTAGATTTAGATGATTATATTCGTTAATTTCACGTTTAAAAGTTCGCATAGCACCTACCTACTCGTAATTTGAGGCGATGTTTTACTCAATTTCGAAAATAAGATTAGAAACCATATAAAATATAAAGTTATAAGTGAAAAAAAATGTTTTGTTAAAATTTACCTTACAATTTCAATCGTAAAATAAACTATTTTATCTATACTTCTGGGGCCACACGTATCGTCATCGTCAACGGCCTATATCGCTTTACAACGCGGAAATTGTCCCGACGATTTATCGCCATAAATAAGACTGGCCACACTATCGTCATCGTCAACAGCCAAATTAAAAATAAACCAAAATAAAAAACCGGGATATTCAACGGCAATGCCAAAGCCATATCCCGATTATGTGGCTACACTTACGAACGTCAAATGACGTCAAACAACGGGATAGTCAATGGGATATCGCGATAGGTGTGGCCCCAGCGTAAGTAAATGACGACACTGATGTTGGCGCATACCTATCGAAGCTCAGCAAAAAGTATATCCGTGGACGAAGTCGCGGGGAAGAGGCAGTACATACATAATAACTATATTCTTATACAGTTGTCAGTTTGACACCGATAGATCCGGACCTTGTTTGCACTTTATTATTTTAAAATAGATAATAGACGAGTTCAAAGGTCATCGGTGTTATTGATGGTGTAATAATAATTCTAAAGTGGCGTACTTACGTTATACCTACTTAAGTTTTATCTAAGTTTTGTTGAAATCTTTTTTTAATGACCGAAGGTAGGCGCGCTCTCGCTTGATTGCTTGGGTAAGTTATTATTTGAATCGATTACCCTATACCGTAACGTGTACAGATAATTACCTAAATAATACCCACTCGTTTTTCATTTTCACGCCAATAGGAACAACACTGCAATAAAACTTGAAAAATGCTGAAAATTGCATTATATTTGCAAATTGTTTTGGCTGTGAGCGTTTATTCACAAGTGAGAAGGTTGAGAGGCCTCACTGAAGTGTACGCTTGGAAGCAGATCACTTTTAACATCAATGAAAATATACGTAAGTACCTCTACTAATCTATTTTAGGATCTACCTAACTTACACTCGGCACCAGTGAGTTAGGAAGTGGGCAAGGCAGTGAACGGGATGAGAATGTAAATACAATACTCCTCTACCTCTGCCACTGCTTCTCGCGCTATGAAGCCTTAGAATAATAACGCAGAGAAGGATAGTTCCATGCGTAGTGTTACTCAAAAGTGAAGCCACCTTCTTATCAATGTGTGCGTGAGTACCATGTACCGATTTATCTTCTCGAAAACGCACATCGCGAAATGTCGCATGTATTTAGTCCAAAAGCAGGAAAAAATCATAAATATTTGCCATAAAAGCTTTGATTTCGAGCAATAGGGAGTCAAAGTCCGAACTAGGCCCAAAAAGTCTCAGTAAAAATGGCTACACGGCGCTAGCGAGTACTTGACTTCTATATGTGTTATTCTTCTGGCAGGGCAGAATGTGATACACACTACTCTTGAGGAAATTACAAGTAGTACCCAACTGATATGGCTTACCGATGTACCTGCGCAGAAGATGAATTTTCAAAGCACGGGAAATGCTATTGACCGCTATTGGTCGGCAGCCGCCGCCATCTTAGCGAGCTTAGAGTGAGATGGAACTAACAGCTGCAGTGTATTATGAACCTTATAATAGTGAGCTTAGGTTGATTGTAAGTTTTAAGCATTCTTTCGTTAATCTTCGGACCATATTTTCTTTTCTGCGCGAACGAAGATTCACGACGCGCCATATAAGTTGGGTACTAGTATACCTATTGCCGGCAGCGGGACGAGCGAGAGTAAGGGCGGAGTCTAAACGGGAAGGGTTAAACTTTCGTGAACTTTTCTGTGTCGTGGAACTTGTTTTACAAGTTCAGACGCGGGTACATGGATATTTAATAGGGTCACTGTCTAAACTAAACCGCTCTAAAACACGTTTCAACTAGCTAAATATTTTCACCTATGACATTAGTGTGTCAAAATGTCAATTTAATTTAATAATCTACACTTATTATTATAACTCTTTATAATAATAAGTACCTAAACTTTGTTTGTTTGGCTGTAATGAATAGGCTCTGAAACTACTGAACCGATTTGAAAAATTCTTTCATTATTGGGAAGCTATGCTATCCCAGGGTGACATAGGCTACCTTTTATCCCGTAAAAATTAATGGTTCCCGCGGGATAGTAGTTAACGCGGGTGAAACCGCGAGGTGCTTCTAGCATCTACTTAATAAATTTGTGCGCAAATGAAGTAGAGCTATTATTAGCCAGTTCTATTTCTATTTATATTGTGTGTAATTCTTTAGACAAACGACTCAGCGTTTCGAAGCATCAATGGGAGTAGGAGGATCCAAAAGTTACCTATAGAGCGAACGTTAAATCTGTTTGTCAGTCTGAGTAAAAGCGAATCTTGATGCAATTTGGCACGGATATAATTTGAATCGTGATACTTTTAACGGTATTAACTGAAATATACCTACGCGTTGACGAAGTCTCGCGCAAAACCAATCATACGAATCAATCTCCATAGCAAGTAAATACAAGTTTGAGAAAATATTATAACAAACGACTTGATATTTTGGGTAGACTACCTATTTATAAATAACATGAAATAACAGTACTTAATTAAATAACGTTTAAGTGGTTGATAGTTATTTAATTGCTATCAAGTTTATTGCACATGGTTATGGTATTTCAAAATGGCGTCATGCATTAAATACGTACTTAATATACCTATACTTGATTTAGCCAGCGTCAACTCATTTGTTCACTCGTTTACTCATTTGAAAACAATTGCCGTGGAGCGGAGTGGCATAACCCGTACCTACTTAGGTGCCAAGGTAACCAACGGGCGGAATCATATAGTACCTATATTTATTATGTTTACCATCTGTTATCCGCTTCATCTTCGACGAAATGGCACGATTTATAGTGCACGATCGACACGCGGTTTTCCTTAACTATCTATTTATAGACTACACTTATAATGCAGTAAAAACAAAAAACCTACATTGAAGATACACCTAAACATAATTATACACAGAGTCACGTCTTATATAATGTATTATTATATATAATGTATAAGTACATTTTCCATGTGCTACGATCCTGACACACCTCTTTCCCTTCTTCCACATTGAAGATAAAAAAAATTGTCTTGAAATTTTGAACACATCGATAGGTATATAAATGTACCTACTGACTGGCTGCTTATACTCTGGTTATAATCTAATAGAGTACAATTAACAAATCAAATAAGATATGATTTGTACAGAGAGAGATAGAGAGAGACATACAAATATTTTTACTCAATTAGATTTAAAATCCTACTATAGATTGGTCGTTTCAAATATTCACTAATTCGAATGAACTGTAGGTATACCTTTTGCAATCCGTACACCGTACTTACCTTATTCAAGTTTATTAATTTTCGCTTGTTATCTTTCATAGATGCCTTTAAAAATAACTTATTGATCCTTAACGCCCGAAATTAATATTGTATCTCCTATCCAAGATTGAAATCGATCTTGGATTGCTGCCTATCGTTCGATCGATTTCCAATCTGCGTGCCTTTATAAATCCATCCACGGATCGGTTATTGGCACGTTTGACCCTAAAATGGATTGTACATAAAGAAACATAGAGACACATACATAGAGAAATAATCATTTTACAATTTGCATAATAAAACACACACACACACACACCCTTACTACACTCACACACCCCTCACACCTACTCTCTCACGCATACAACATATTATAATAATTAATTAAGCGAAACTAGAATCATTCTGACAATGAAAGTCTATGTACATTCACTCTTATTCTTACAAACATTATCTTAACGTACTGTAGTTCTTTAACATTTAATTATTTTCTATTGTAATTCTCACACAGCCTCCCGCGATACAGGCTTGCCCTAGTGCGGGGACTACTTAGTAACTAGATCTGTATTTTTAATCTTTATGGTAAATAAATGATTTTGTATTTGTATTTGTATTTTGTATTGTGATATCAATCCCAGATAGCAAAATTTGGACTAGGATTGGTTATTAATTTCGGCCGTAAGTCATCGAGCGCGTGTTATCTCTGAGCGTTCAACACGCTGGATATGTTTCACGCCTTATTGTTGTTAATATATCGTGTCTTCTAATGCATAGTTTTTCTACAACACGGTTGCGGTCAAGGCAATTACAACAGGTTTTTCCCGGCTGTTAATTACAAAAACAATAAATTTTGAGAATTGCAGTTTGGATGAAAAACACTAAATACTTATTAGTTTTATACTAGATAAGTATGAGAGGTATATTATGTGGCATCGTAGTTCTAAAAAGACTCAACCGAATTTGATAGTCTATCTTGTTTCAAAGGCTTATTCGTTGTTTAGGCGTAGGTTGATTCAAGAATATTTGTCCAATCGTTTGATAGTACCTACGTAAGTGGCAGTGGTAGTCTAGTGAGAGAACGCCCGCTTGCCAAAGCAAGAGGTGGCGAGTTCAAATCCCAGTGCGGGCGCGTACCAATCTATTTCTTGCTTTTCGCCGAAGGAAAACATCGTGAGGAAACCATGCAACCGAGAATCATTTCGGAGGTATATTATATACAAATCCAGGACCCCGTGGTGGATTATGGCCTAATCCTTCCTCACAGAAGTGAGGGGAGGACTTTGCCCAGCTGTGAGACAGTACAGGGTGAATTATTTCTTTTATTTTTTTTATCTGTGTTTTAGTACACCGAGATCGCGCCACATCTGAAGGCTTAGAAAGAGAGAGGTACCGGCGCCAGTACGACTCCGTCTACTTCGCAGACATCGACGACGATAGAAACCGGAACACGAGTAAGGAATGTTATAACCTGTGTCTGCATCTCTAGTTGACTTTGACAACCCCATTACTCTATCGTTGTCTCTATCTAGCACTAAACAAACAACACAGACAGCAATACACTTACAGCCGAAATTAATATTGTATCTCCTATCCAAGATTGAAATCGATCTTGGGTTGCTGCCTATCGTTCGATCGATTTCCAATCTGCGTGCTTTCATAAACCAATCCACGGGTCGGTTATTGGCACGTTTGACCCTAAAAATGGATTTTGATATCAATCCCAGATAGCAAAATTTGGATTGGATTGATTATTAATTTCGGCCGTTATTTGGTCAAAGTTAACTAAGGTTCTGAGATTATTAGAGATAGGTACTTACCTAACTTACTATACTAACTTATTACCTAACTATTTGCCTTTTAATTACCTACAAACATACACATATCAACCCCAAACCACAGAAACATAAGTATCTAACAGTGCCTACCACAGAATGACATAAAAGCCTACAGTTCCTAACCCTTATAAGTATTATGCCCAAAACTATTTTAGGGTTCCGATAGATGGCAATTACACACGTTTTCCCCATTAGATTACCTATTAAATAGGTTTAAATAATGATGCTATTACGAACTAGTTTCGTTTTTGAATCAGTGGGCATTATATATTGGCTAAGCTCATATATTATACGCACACCCAAAATGATTCAATAGTAAGCAAAGCTTAGCTCACCTTATTGCAGGATATACAACACCAAGAAACAATGACCAGTCTGACTCGAGATACAACTTATCCAACAACAGAATTGACCCCGCTCCTAGACCTACCGGTAAGTTAACCAAACAAAAGAATAATTATTATTAACTCTCCCACTCTTTTAACTTGTACTAAACTCTTTAGAATTATATTTTTCTTAGGGCTTCTTACACGATCTACAAGTAAGGGGCTGATTAGTGACTCAGCAAGTAAAAGCAATCTTGTGTCGATTAGCCTGATTGGAACTTTACTTGAAGGAGGTGAAAGAAGCCCTTATTAGACTTAGACTTAGGGCGATCTTTTACCCGCTAAAAGTACAATTTCACTGCCTTAATCACAACATCCTCTAAAATGTATACTACCTATTATATGCCTGTATTAACTACACCTACATTTACATGAAAAATGTTAAAACGGGGTTAGAGAAGACAGCACCAAGAAACTCTACGGGGATGTAATTTTTTTCTCATATTGTATAATTTTCTTTTCATTTTTTTTCAATCACAATGTGATGTGTCTGTGTATTGAGCAGCCTATAAGTTGTGCTACGTTTCAGGCGCGATGAAAAATAGTAAATCGTTCGCTTGTGTCATATCACGTTTCAGACGAGTCTTCGAGTTTCTTCCTTCAGTACAACAATGTACCGATGGGCGCCGAGAGGGTTGGTGGTAGACTCTTCATCACTATCCCGAGACGGCGTTATGGTGAGAGCCTTCTGTATAATAATTATGATGATGATGATTTACAGCCAAAATTAATATTGTAACTCCTATCCAAGATTGAAATCGATCTTGGATTGCTGCCTATCGTTCGATCGATTTCCAATCTATGTGCCTTTATAAACCCTTCCACGGATTGGTTATTGGCACGTTTGACCCTAAAAATGGATTGTGATATCAATCCCAGATAGCAAAATTTGGATTGGATTGATTATTAATTTCGACCGTTAGCCTGCAACTGTCCCACTGCTGGACAAAGGCCTCCCCTCACTTTCGTGAAGAGGATTCTTCACGAAAGTTCTTCTGTATATTACTAGCTTTTATTGGCTATGTACATTGTAATTGAGTTGAACAGATTAATCTAAATATTTTCTCCACAAATCGACGTCGCTCCACTAACACTCGCTTTTTCTAACTCAATAACAAATTCACAAGTAAAATAATTAGGAATGCCAAGATTTATTAAGAAAACGCGAGTGATAGGTACACGGCGATTATGTGGAACGTAATTATAGAAACTGATTAACTCTGGTCTACTTAATTATTGTGGTAAGACCATAATTATTGTTTCGTGCCGCTCTGGCATGCAGCAAACATGTCGCGTTGTAACTCACGCTTGGCAGTTGGACACCACCGCCATTTATAGTTGAACCATGGTTGAACCTTTCCAGGCATACCTTCAACCTTGAACTATGTAGACTTGGCTCTGGACAAGGAAAGGTCCCCGAGCCTCAGGCCCTACCCGTCGCTGAAGGTAGCCAGGACTCTCACTTCAGTGTACAGGTATGCGGATTGTTGTCACAGACGCTGTTGTTTGTTGTTGTTGTCGTAAACATGCTGCTTTGTTAGGGTTCCGTACCCAAAGGGTAAAACGGGACCCTATTACTAAAACTCTGCTGTTTTTACGTCTGTCTGTCTAACACCAGGCTGTATCTCATGAACCGTGATAGTTAGACAGTTGTAATTTTCACTGATGATGTATTTCTGTTGCCGCTATAACAACAAATACTAAAAAACTAAATAAATCAAATATTTAACTAGGCTCCCATACAACAAACGTGCTTTTTAACCGTTTTTTTAAATGATGGTATGGAACCCTTCGTTCGCGAGCCAGTCACGCACTTGACCGGTTTTAATGTGATTGTTGTGACAAACACGTTGTTTGTCGTTGTTGTTCTTGTTGTTGTCATATTACAGGACGCGAGCTGACGAGTGCGGGAGGCTCTGGATGGTGGATACCGGCTTACTGGAGATACCAGGTAAGGATAAACGCCATCTATTGTCACAAAACAGTGAACATTACAATTGTTTGCGTGAGAGTTGAGAGTTGTACTAGCAAAACCACTCAGCATCTTCGGTGTCGATAAAATTATCTTATTTTAATACCCTATGAATCTAGCTAGGTAAGTCTATAACTGATTACTTGCTTACTTGTGATGATTTTATGAATGAAATTGTAAAATTTTGAATAACGCCACCTGTTGGTCAGTATCGCTAAACTTTGGTTTTAAATTTCAGATAGCCCACAACAAGTGCAGCCGCCTGCAATCGTGGTCTTCGACCTTCGTAATGACAGACAGATACTGAGATATCAGTTGAAAAACTCAGACGTACCTGCTAATAACACTCCTACAGGTAAAACAAAAAACCAAATAAATAAAGAAAAATAATTCTACACTCTTGAAAACTTAAATATAAAGTGTATATACTAACTTTTGCCCGCGATTTCGTCCGCGCAGACCTCTTTACATCGCAATTATAAGTATCCCACATACTCCTACAAAATTCAATTTATCTCTATACCTACCGGGATTTATCAAAATTGGTCCAGTGATTTAGAGGTGGAAACATAACAAACAAACAAACTTTATAGATCACACTTTTTATCGCTAAATTGTAGCGTCCGTGCGGACGAAGCCGCTGGCAACAACTAGTTTGTATATACATACTAGCAGACACGGCCACGCGTTGCTGTGGCTAAGGTTCATGTTATTGCGACTATAAATTGAGATGTAAGCTATCCCATCTTTTAAGTTAGATCTAACTGCACACGGTGTGCAGATTTGATTAAAATCGGTCAATCAGTTTAGGAGTCCATCGCGGACAAACAACGTGACGGGTAATTTATATATCTTAAGAAGATAAAAGCATATCATAGGTACATTATTTTTAATTCCAGGTCTTGCATCTATAACTGTGGACACATCGAATGGGTGTTCAGACGCGTTTGCGTATATACCCGACCTGACGACTTTCGGCATCGTAGTTTATTCCCTAAGAGAAAACGACAGTTGGCGAGTAACTCACAACTATATGCATTTCAATCCGGCGGCTGCGACTCTGCGTATTGCTGGTGAGTTTGGTATAGCGCCATCTGTTATCCATAATGGAGAATTAATATGTATATGAGACGATACTGCTGTAGGTAGGTACCGACAACGAAACATGACGTGTTTACAAACATGCGTAAGTATTTATTTAGTTGTGTATAAAAATAATATTATATGAAATAAGTATACCTACATCACTTAGTTTTTCAGTTCGCCAAAAATAATTTATTATTCCTGGAAATGAATACTCTTAACTTATACAATTGGTGTTTCAGATTTTTGCAAAACCGTGTACCTACCTACCTAATTTTTTTGTTAAGTAAGGTGCCTATTTTGACATTTCATTCGTATGTTGTGTCTGTAACAAGTATCGTCATTCGTTCAACCTTGCAACCTGCATTCGTTCGAAATTTTACATACCTATTGTCAAAAACTTTGTTTCAGCGTCATCTCTTATCAGCAACTGTAAACTTTCCAGGGCAGCGTTTCCAGTGGAGCGACGGCATCTTCAGCATCACCCTGGGCGGGGGGCGCTGCAGGCCGGCCTACTTCCACCCCCTCATCAGCACCCAGGAGTTTTCGGTGACCACCTGCGTCTTGAACAACCGAACGGCGTCCACTGACAGTGAATATTGGATGAGGTACTCTGTAAGTATGCGACGAGTGCCACAGCGTGACATCTTTGATTTAGTTTTCAATTGTTGCTAACAGATGGCGTTGCAATGAATTTATGTTAACACTGTGTTGAATTTTACCATCTCAATTAAAGCGAGCGAAATAGCATATTGTACGGAATTTTGTATGACATTTAGGCTTGTTGTCTCTCTCTTCCGTGGAATTCAGTACCTTTTGAGTACAGAGACTTTGGGATCATGGTAGAAAAACACGTTTTGGTACATCACGAACCGACTTCAATTTGATTTATCCATAGACGTAGTATCAGACATAGACTTGACAAAAGCGTATTACCCGAAAGGGACACACCTTGGCTGCAATTTATAAATCGGATAAATTCAATACACGTTATTTAGGTGTAACTCCAACCATTCGCGCGACATTCTAAAATGTCAATATTAGTTTGCTTCAGCAGCACAGCAATAAATTACTGCACACGCCGACAAAGACAAAGCATCATCGCGCTATCCTACTTACTCCTTTGTCTATTTATATACACTTGTCTCTTTCCTTCCCCGGATCTTGAGTTAAATGTCATATCTGTTAGACGATTAATCTGAGTTATAAAAGTACGTACTACAATTTTTTAACCTTATGTCTGTCCATTATCGTTTAGTTTATGCAAATACCTAAGACCTAACTTAAAACATCATCGCGCTATCCTACTTACTCCTTTGTCTATTTATATACACTTTTCTCTTTTCTACCCCGGATCTTGAGTTAAATGTCATATCTGTTAGATGATTTATCTGTGCAGATAGTAGGTGAAAGAGGCGACAACTCCCAGTCGACGATGCACGACATCCACCCCGGCACCGGGGTGGTGTTCTATGCTGAGGTGGGTAGAGACGCCGTCTCCTGCTGGAACACCGATGCTGCACTGTCTCCGAGGAGTGTGGAGGTGCTGGCCAGCGACCAGACGCAGCTGAGCTATCCGGCTGGTTAGTAGACAGGCATTCTGTACATGTCATCGGAATCCATTGCTAAATCTGTAGCAATTAACGGTTGTAATAAAGACACTTTCATTCAATGAACTTGCATTTAACGAAAGTGTCTTTACTGCAGAACTAGGGAAAGTTTAAGTATGAGTTCTTTTTTTATTTTTTGACACTGTCACAACTATTTTATTCCGCGATTATAATATCTAACTTAAAGGTGAATTTTAGTGGAATAATGAGGTATACTAAGATACTAAAAAGAATTATGGTTGAGTTTAAGTATACATAGCTAGCAAAAAAAAGTTAGGACAGCATAAAGACCAAGTTTGGGAAAATTCTTAGACGAATTATACAAAATCCTAAAACGCTGTAGTTACAGTATGCCCTTACAAAAGCGCTAGTTGACACGTACCTACCATGTCGAGCTAGTAAAAACTCATATTATTCAGTGTGCCTAGTGTGAGTTTTGACAATTTGTGGCTGACTGACTGACACTAGATGGCGCTGCTCTTATTCCATACAATTTCAAGTTTACGCTAACCGGATCGAGCGCGTAAAGAAATTGTCAAACTCACACTAGGCATACAGGGCACTGTTCACAGGACCACTAATAATAATAATTAGTTAAGTCTTATCTGTAAGTTAAATTTTTGAAAGAAGTCAATAAACAAATTTATTATTATTATTTATTATTTTTATTATAATTATTATGTAATTTTACAGATCTCCATGTGACCGGTGATGAAGTCTGGGTAGTAGCTAACTCCCTGCCACGCTTTTCTTACGCCAACCTGAGTGTGGATGAATACAACTTCTTTATTTATAAGTAAGTCCCCCCCCTCCCCTTACATACGTACACATGAGAGGTGGTGGAGAGCCCAGCGGTAGCCTGGGGGTTTACCATGACGTCTTATTGCGAGCCAATTGAGGACCTTAACAGAATTGTTTCGGTACTAATTCGTACCATGACGTCTTGTTGTGGCATCTTGATGCTCAATTTAGGTTGATTTTAAATCTAAAGGGATTGAAGTCTATCGAAATCATATCGAAGTATTACATACTATTATTTAAAGCAGGCTTCGCAGCCGGCTGCAATGTTCTTCCTGTCTCGTCATGCTTGTGAAGTTTACCTACTTAATATTTCAAAGCGGTTCAGTAGTTTCGGAGCCTATTCAATGCAAATAAACAATAAAAAATTTCCTCTTTATAATATTAGGTAGGTATAGAATTATAGATTATAGAAACCTTAAACTTAGCCGTACCTATTTCACATCTCTAACAATAGAAGTTCTTAAACTTTCGCGAACTGAATACATGTTAATTAGTATTTAAACGGGTCACGAGAAGACTCGAGTCTCGAGACTCAAGTCTTCTCGTGACCACGGTCGGTGTAACTCAGCCAGAACGTCGAGTTAGGTACCTATGTCAAAATTATATACATATTTTAATATTAGTTTGTGCGCGAATTAGACCCTTTTATATACTAAGTAACATCTCTAACAATACTTACCTAAGTATGTAGTAAATTTTTCCTTGTTTTGTAACGTTTCAATTCAGTTTCTTAATTAATTATTGTTTTCCGTAGGGCCAATGTCCAAGAGCTGATCTCCGGTACTTCCTGCTCCGGAAGGTCATCACAGCAAATGGGATCACATAATTCTTACAACTAAGAAGGAGATGGTGTCAGATTTTATCAACAGCGACTGGACCGCCGCTGGACGTTGGATAAATGACACCTAATATTTTTGTATTCTGTTCTGAACACTGCATAAATAAACCAATATTGTATGAGTACCTTTCGTTTTATTTCAATCCAGGAGTAAGATGGAAGAATAGGTGGATCAAGTGATGCGCAAAAAACAGGATTAAATTTGTAGAGTTCCGCACTGAAAGGGTAAAACGGGCTATTACTAAGGCTCCGCTGTTCGTCCGTCCGCCTGTCTTGTCTGTCTGTCCGTCTGTCACCAGGCTGTTTCTCATAAACCGTGATAGTTAGACAGTCGAAATGTTCAGACGTATTTCTGTTCCCGCTATAACAACGAATACTAATTAAAAATAGAATAAAATAAATATTTAACGGAGCTTCTATATAACAAACGTGATTAGTTTGCCGTTTCTATAGATAAATGGTACGGAATCCTTCGCTCGCGTGTCCGACTGAGGCTAAGGACTCACGACGCGGTTTTCACCCGTGCCCGCCGCGGTGGCGGAATGGAGTTTTATTTTCAAAACTCACGAGACCGCAGTTTTGTGCGGTCACGCAGCCGTCGCGGTTGCGATTATCGCCCGCAAACTTGGCGGTTGGTAATCGCAAGACGGGCGGTTACGAACGCCCCCCGCTGTCCACGCGCGGTCGCCCGCCAACCGACCGCAGAACGCGCGGGTGCATCCCGCCGCGGCTGCGGGACCGCGAGCCGCGCCCGCCGGTACAAGATGACCGCCGGTGCAGCGGGACCCGCAAACAATCGCACAAGCCGCGGGCGTAAAACGCGTCGTGAAATGTGCTTTAATTTTTTACATAAATATCTGTATTCTACAAAGGCTGCGGGCCCGCAACCGCGGCGGGCACGGGTGAAAACCGCTTCGTGAGTCCTTAGCCTTACACTTCGCCGGTTTTAATTACTATACACCGGTCTACGTCGTCGATAGGATCGTGTGCAATTCAAATAGGTACCTACATAATTAAGTCTACATAATTAGAAAATTATTCCCTCACATGCATAATTAACATCGAAATGTGTGATAACTACAGAATCATAAGTAGGTAGGTATATACTAATACTCGCGTGATGTTCCTTCTTGACCTTTGCTATCAGACCGGACGAAGTGTTTTAATCTTTCCGATTTTTTCTTTCCATGAATTTATAAATACCTATGTGGAATCTTAGTGGCGTAATGCATAATAATTAGTATTATCACAAATTGTTGTTAGCTATGTTTTGCAGTCGAATCTGGGTAAGTAGGTATATGTTATTGTTCAAATTTGATACCTATTGAAATAGTACATTACGATACAAGCTGTCTAAGTAGTATATTAATACACGGCGGCGTGAAGTTAGCGCCCGAGCGAAGCGAGGGTGCTAACTTCGTGTATTTAATATACTTACTTGTGCAGCGAGTATCGTATACTATTTTATAGCACGTGCGACATAAACCCGCCATCCATTTAATTTATTTAAAAATAACCTTCTAATTAATGCAATGAAAAGATGTTCATTTGACTCTTAGTAATAAACACACAAATTTTAATGCGGGTAGGTTGGCATTCCACCAGTAGAGAACGGGAAAACACAATTTACACCTACCCGTATCACTTTTACATTTGTTTTTTAGGTTATTAGCATTTTTGGATGCATATTTATTGTTCGTGGATTGGTTAATGTGATATTGTTTCAGATTTAATAGTGTTCAGTTTAAATAATAGTCAAACAGGTTTCAACTAAAAAACAGTGAAAAAATATCAATAGTGTAGGGCTTCATTTTGTAACCGAATCTTTATCGTAACGTGAATACCTACTTAATATAGGAATCTGTGATTGATCTGGTTTGTGCATAAATGTATTCACTATGAGACTATATTATATAATATGGTGTATAATAATTGAAAGTGTGTATATTCAGTGAAAATAGTTCAATTATTGTGTCGGTTACATTTTATGTAAACAACAAAAAACGCAACATTTCTAAATCAAGTAAGTATTCTTATGTTTCAATATGGGTGTGATGTGGTGCATGTGAAATTATATGTCTGTGAGCGGTACCCACGATACAGGAGCAATCCTAGTGTGCGGCTACGAAAAAAAAAAAAAAAAACAACAACAAATACAAAAATCAGAATTGAACAATAATATATTAGAAATTGAATAATCGTATTAGAAATTGAATAAAATGTACAGTGTACGGTTAATATCGCTAACTTAGGTATAGCGTTTTCACGTAATATTGTCCGACGAAGACCAAAATGAAAACATGCAGAAATATGGCGCCAAAGACATTGGCGTTTCGGTCCCACACGTTACAGGTTATACGTATCTTCTCTTGCTTACTATGACTTTGTGAGTGGTGTAAAAATGTATGACTGATTAGCTTTGGTTCAGTACTACGCTCGCAACGATGGCTATATTCTTCAACGGTGTGAAGTTAGTAAACATCAGGCCGTTTAAAAATGTGCTACTTTGAACAGCGCAAAGCGTGACCTAAGTGCGGGTTTAGGTCGCACGGTGCTATAAATGTATTTATACAGGATTTGTAACATAACAGTATCACAGATATACCAACGCGTTACAAATTAGTCATAATAGGTAGGTACCTACTTGTTTTTTTGTAACTTGTATACTTACCTAGCTATATTTATATACTTAGATAATATATATTATTTATGATATAGCCTATATTTATTACATAGTTACCCGTAACGACCTATATAGGTCGTTACGGGTAACTATGTAATAATCTGTGGTTACTGACTAGTGTTATTTGTTTTGTTTTATTACGTTTATAATTATTCTGAGCCCGTAAAATTATTTGTGGAACAGCTACGTAAGCAAAAAAGGCATTCGATGACAATGCAGTGAAGTACCTACCCGAGTGAATTCATGGGCCAACGAAGGTACCTACAAATTCCATAAAAATTGGTTTAGGTATTACTTTTTCGTAGTAGATCTAGGTAACAAACTCATAATATTCTGGGATGAAGACATAAAATATAATTCGCATAAAAATAAATCGGTAAATGGAAATAAATGAAACATTCGATTACCTGTGCCAAAAGGATTTATTACACTGTCCACACATTTAATGATAAAAATATTTGCAATTTTTCACAAAATCATCCTGGCAATACAAATAAAATGTACTGAAGTACCTAGTTTGTTCAACAATCGTCTGTATTAAAATATTTCGCGTATAATCAAAGACGGATTTTCAAAACTGCTGTTATCAAAAAGGTCATACATTTTTTAAGTCATATGACGTCGCTGAATACGGCAAAACTGGTTTAATTAATTAAATACGACTTAGATTTACATAAATACTAGTAAACTTTAATATATTAGACATTTTAACACAAGCCTAATTAATAAAAACAAAATACAGCCATCGACTGAACTATCACATTTTATATACAGGTTTTTAACGCTGTGAACACCATTTCCGTGCTAAAATATCCACTGTTTAAATAGTGGGGACACTGGAAATAAAATACCCTCGTCCCCACTAACATTCTCAGTGGGGACGCCGGAAAAGTAATTCCCAGCGACTCCACTGGTGACCAGTGGAGGCATTGGGAATTAACATAATAATATTAATTATATCAACAGCACATAGTAGCACTTCACATGGCAGAATAATATAGGCTTTCTCAATGACATTAAATAATACGACATCAAATTAAAATGTCAACAATTATTATTGCATACCTACTCAAATTCTTGGCCTTGTCATGATAATTAGTTTTTTAGGCAATTGTCACATCAAAATTGCATGACATTACCAACGCTAAAATGACGATGTTATTGTTTTCATCACATTTTTGCGAAGTGGAAAGACGAAATCTACTTAATTTTGACCGGCTTATTTGAAGAACGGAACAAAATATAATGAGATGTCAACGTAGAAAATAAGTTTACTAACAATGTTGGTTAGTTAGTTGAGGTCTCCTAATGACAAATAATTGTACGGATCTGTCGGCCAATGTTATTTTGATAGCGGTTTGATGGGTGACGGAATACACGGATATTTTAGTATTAATCTACCTACGCCATGTGAAGTGACGCAATCATGTACTGTCATATAATGTGTTTTTATAAATACATATAAGTTTTTATAAGTTGTAAGTTTGACATTTTTGAGCCTAATTAACAGATGTTAGGAAAAACTTAGTTTCATTCTAAACGCAGCAGTTCTTTGGTCACAATGTGGCATAATGCCGCATATACACAAGTGTGCTCGTGCCTCGCACAAATGTGAAATGCGGCTTATCCCTCATAATCATAAAAACCAAATCAATGGTTAATCTTGTACATAAAAATAAAAATCTTACAAACATTACATCTAAAACGTGTTCACATTGAGGCCCGCGTAGGTACCTCCACACATTCGCCAATCACTGACGAATAGAGGCGACCACAAACGTGAAATTGCACTTTATTTCTATATGTTACTAGAGAAATTTGAAGCTTGTGCTAGTGTATATTCGTCTGTGATCGGTGAATAAGTAGACACGCTATTAGCTGAGACTATGCTGCGCCGTGTCAAGAGACTAAAGCTGACGTCACATGAAAAAGGTATGCAGTGCATCGGCGTTACAATTGAACTAACACGCACACAAATTGTAATACTTGAACTGTAGGTATTCATTATAGACAGAATAGTTATTATTTAGGAGTTTTCGGTATTACCGTTTCGTTCCCGCCAAGTTATCGGTTTAACAACCATGGAGTCAAGACTCCATACAAAAATGACGTCAGTATGGTTGACGTTACTTCGGAGAAAATGGGTACAAAGCCGTTGCAGTGCAACGCGAGTACCATTGTGTCCCCACTGTCAAATAAGTCAGTGGGGACACTGAGGCATAAAATTCGCATCGGCTCCACAAACATGGGAACACTGAAAATATAATTCCCAGTATCTCCACTGGGTGAGGCGGTGGAGTCAGTGAAAATATGTTACAATTCAAATTCCATTTACAATAAATATTTAACAAATACAATACAATACAAAATCCTACAGTTTCATGGATAAAATGTTGTTTGTTTGACAATGAGATAGAGCCGTAACTCAATTTGCGAATGTGGTCTGGACGAAGGGACCGTGGACCACATATTTTTTCATTGCCCTTTACGACGTTCTCTATATGATATCCTTCCTCCCGAAATCCCCCGTCCTACCTCCTTTAAATGCCTCTTATCCCTTACCTTTTCCCCTCTAATTAATTATATATTATGTAAATTTATTAGTATTAATAATATTAAATTGTAAATTTGTTTTTGTATATACCTTCCCTATATATATATTTTTTTTGTTGTAAATTAATTAACCATTATACTTTATGTTGTGTCTTTATCTATATGTAATTTACTAATATTTGTGCTGTATTTTTTGTGATGTCCTCTTTACAGATAAATCATCTTGGTTCTGGTAATTCCGGTAGATTCTCCCTTTACAACACCGACCATATTCTTAGTAAAGATCACCACCTCCAAAAGTTTATGATACTAGCATGAAACGGACACTGGCAGAATTGTGACAACTAGCCACAAAAGCCATAATCAAGAAGTCAAGTCAAGTCGAGATAGAGCCGGCCTCCGATGTCAGAGTTTGTCAGGCCCAACTACCTCTGATGTGGCTTAACACCTGCTAGCAATCAATAACAACCTCTTCTATTACTTGTACATCTCCCAGCGAATATAATAAATACACAGTTCATAATGAATACCTTTCCAATTAATACTTTGTACATGGAAATAGCATCTAAAAAATCATAGCAAAAGCCGACTCGTCCCATTAATTATAATACATAAAAAGTACTATACAAACGGAACGGTGGTCGGCAGCGAATGCGTCACACACAAAATTCTAGCCTACAGTACACATAAGTTACAAATCCGCAAAATTGGCTAGACTTTTCTATAGAGCACATACGACTCTACATATAAAAACCTCCCATTCCGCTCACAGCAATACAAACACCACATAGAAGACCAACGCAAACTGCGCTACTTGTACCAACTCCTCGGAAACATGTCATCTCATTTGTTGCTTTGACGCGGCGAACATCGCCTGTCCCACTAATACCCTGTCTCCGGCCGCCATGTCAAACGTGAACTCTTTCGGCGCTTCAAACAGAAGTATTATCGTACTACCCATATTGAATTGTCCGAATAGATCCCCTTTCTTCAGCTCTACCTGTCCTAACTCCACTTCGTTAATTCGATTTCGTCTGCCTTTAGTGTTCGTTCGTAGCTCGGGGTCTTTGAATATCTCGATCGATCCCACATTCGTTGCCCCAACAGCCGTCATGCTGAAGAAGCCGTGCTTCCATTCACCGACGTACACGGCTCGCTCGTTGATAGCAAACAGGCCCGGTATGAGTCGCGCTAGCCAAGGATTGACAGACAGAAGTTTGCCGGAGAAGTGTCTTCGGAATGTTGCAGTCCAATCGCAAGGCGTGTGGAAGCGATGGTAATCGCCCGGCGCTAAATATATTATGCACTGGTGGAGGATATTATCTTTGTTAGTAAGCAGGGAGTCGTAGTACGTGTCCCCTTTTTTCTTTGACCATTTATTCTCACCGAGGAACTCTTCTAGGCTGTATGTGACTCCTTTCACTTGTTCAATCTTGTCAGTGTCAGCGGGGCCGCAGTTTATAACGACACCGTCACATGGCGACACACACGGCGCCTTGGATATATACCTGGCTCCTTCACGCAGCGGGCGCGTGAAGAAAGCAGACAGACTCTTGTAATATGTGAGGTCAGGGACAGCCGCATCGCTCAGATTCACGTTAAACATCCTCACGTACGTACCGTACACGAAACTGCGCAGGGAGACGGGTAGCTCGCACGCCGCCAGACGCCCCCAAACCCGGCTCGTTATGCGGAAAGGGAACATTTCGTAGAATCTTATCTCCACTTTCGACACCTCATAGTCTATGCTAGCGCGTATGTAGCACCAGCCCACGTATATGACGCTGCCGAGCGGCATCCAGCGGGTGAAAATCGACTGGAAACTCATCCATTTCGTCCTCTGCAACTGGTTGCCCAGCGAATTCTTTGTTTGCGGATTGTGGACGGTCGACGTCTGTCGGAACGGGCGGTGCGGGCGGAGTCGCTGCTTAAACAGCGGGTTGATCACTGGAAGACAGCTCCGTATACGCGTCGGCGGAAACATTTTCACATTTGCCACCCACGGTTTTAATTATAAATAATTTTGTTTGTCTATCTTGAGGAATCTGACTGAAACCGATTTGATTTGCGACTAGGTAGGGATGCAACGATATGGCGATCTGGAAAAACCTACTTTATATCGATAACCGAATTATGTTGATATCCGAAGATAAAGAAAAATTGGTTCAGTCAGGGATACAATCGTGCTAACGATTTACGTCAGGAATTCATCACGAAATGTCAAATATCCACTTATCTATTAGGTACCTATAACTCGGACTTGGTCACTAATAATTTTCAATATCCATTGCGATACTTTTATTTTATTTATATATGTGTAAGGAATTATGACATAACTATCAGTTATACTAATAATAATAATTGCTCTGAATGAAAATAACCCATAAATAGATTATAATATTGCATTGATTTAATCGATAAATTGACAATCGATATTTACCTTCGATACTAACGATTAGATTAGGTAGGTAAGTAGGTATATCATTATTTTTACAACTTAGGTACATCCCTTTTGTACAGTGCTGCCACTTTTTGATGTGAATCACAAATTAAATGTCATAGAAGATAATGTAACTGTCAGATACAAACTTATCATCTAGAATTTGACAGACATAGTACTTGTGAATAACATAATTATTATGGCTGTAGTGTACAGAAAAAGTGGATCACACATTTCTAAATCTGAGGGTTTCCGAAAGATTGCTATAGGTTGTCCTACTGCGAAAAGATGTATAAAATTTGAAATATTTTACCTACTCTGGCTAAATGCACAAATCATGCGACGCAAAACTTACAAAAAAAATCTATTGAGCTAACGTCAATAGTTTGACAGATTACAATTCAAATTGCCAGTCTTCATCTTTATTTTTTTTGTTTTAGTAATGGCTTCACACGGTTTTTACTTGTGGTAACGCTACTCTGAAAACGTATGTAGTGGATCTGTTTGTCTTAACCTACCAAACGGCTGAACCGATTTTGATGAATTTTGGTAGGTAATAGAATAGGTACCTACGGGAAATTATTATAAACAAGCTAGGTAACAAGTGTCAAGTTATGTTTGTGGGTGAACGCTTACAATAATAATTACAATGCGACTTGTGCGTTGGCGTCGCGTCGTCGCGTCGTGTCGTCGCCGCTAAACTTACAGTACTCAGAACTCTCGGTAGGTAAGGGTACCTTACCGAACTCAGAACGCACCTCTAAACCCAGAATGAAAGTACCAACCACGTAATAAACATTAAAAAAAAAACAGTTTATAAACCGATTCTGGCAACACATGTCACAACAAAGAAAGGAATGTCATGTAGCGTTGTTGACGTTTTTTAGTGAATTTCTCCGTTTTTTCTTTTGATATTTTTATTTTACCGCCTCAAGTTGCGTCTTCCATGTCCAAAAACTGCGATGGAGCTAACGAAGTCGCGGACGGAAAGGGTACAGAGTCAGAGGAAGCTATTGAACCTCGTAATACTGGGGACCTCCCTGCTCCGAAGAAGTTCCCGCTCGAAGCCAACTTTCGAGGATTCATCTCGATACCACACGTGCGCTTGGAGCGCTACGACATAACTCCGTACCTGAACGGGCGCAAGCGGCGCTTCGCACACAGAAAAACACAAAATTTCCGCGGCAAAAATGCCGACATACATAAGAGTAGACTCTCTCAAAAATGCGTTGTGAACCTCCAGCGGGATGATTTAGACAAGCTGCTGGCTCCGTACAGAAGCAAAGCGGAGGCGTCCACGTCCGATTCCGACTCCGACTGCCCCCTCTCCGCAGCAATGGCTATAAAGTGTAAAATCTGCCTCAAGGCCTACAGCTGTGAGAAAAAGCTAATAAACCATCTCCAAAAGAAGCACATTATATACACAACGCAGAGTGCTAAAGCGCAGAAGCGCGTCTCGTTCTCCGACCACGTCATTGTCCACGAGGTGAAGGAGTACCACAAATGCCGTAAGTGCCCCAAGATATTTGAAGACTACAGAGCCCTGAAACTTCATACTAGGCAGTGGCATAAGAAACGCAAAAGTTACATTTGCAACTATTGCACTAAGAACTTTGTAGACCGTATGTTTTTTAAAGTGCATATACGGCTCCACTGCGATATGTGTGGGAGTCTGTTTCCGAATCGCTCTAAATATCTCGAGCACAGGCGTGATGTATGCCGCACATTCAAAATTCACCAGTGTAAGACTTGCAAGGCCTCATTCTTTAAGGTTATGGACTTGAAGGACCATAGCTACGAACATTTAGGCGCTTGCTTTGTTTGCGATATCTGCAAAGATCAGTTTCAGAGTAAATGTGCGATCGCTCATCACCATTCGTTCCTCCATTCGAAAGCAAGGCCAAAGGAGATGTATGTGATGCGTAAAATGGGAACGGAGAGGCTGTATCTCTGTAAGTTTTGCGAGGAGAGCTCGGTGGAGCGAGACATCATGGAACGGCACATATTAAAACTCCCGGACTTGACAAACAAAGCAACTACAGGCTACAAAGACTATTACTTCTGCGATCAATGCATGAGAAAGTTTGATACGGAAACTGCCATGCTGCAACACAAGTGGAGTCACTTCCTTAAAACAAGTGATAACTCCCAGACTCGGCCAAAAGGCATCTTAACCAAACGCAAACCTGAAATTAGAACTACGTACAATGTTAACGAGGAGATACCCGAATTTATGAAACCTTTCGTTGTTTTAGAGAATGTTGAAGACGTTATTCCATCAAAGTACGTCGAATTTGACGTGAACACATCTGTGGGCGACACTGTTAATGTTAATACGTTGAAAAAGGCCATAATCGATCCGAAAAGCAAGAAGACGCTTGTGTCTAGGCACAAATGTGAGGTTTGTATTTCATATGGTTACAGCTTTGCTTGCGGTTAAATATTCTTAAGAATTATCTACTCGCTATTACCCGACTATAGCAAAACTAAAAGGAATGGTGTCTATGTATGTACGTATGTTTCACCAGTGCCTAAAGTACTCATCCAATTTCGATTAATGAGGTCTCAATCGATTAATTACTATGGTCCAAGTAACTGGATACATTTGGTTTAGTTTTTCCTGTAATAGGACTAGCTTTTTTAAGTTTACTACATTGAGGAATTATATAAACAGTCATCTATAAGTGACAACAGTCAAAAGTAGTCCGCTGAAGAGCTGATGACATAAATGATATCATACGGACACTTTTACTCGACTTTACACCTTTTGTTGTTCACATAAAAGTCATTATCGCTTCTATGATATAACTTAACTGAGGCTGTTTAGTTTTTTTTATACCTAACTCATATCCAAATTATTCTGTTAGCTGTAAGACCTCATAAAAAAAGACTTGAATTAAGAAACTCTTTGGAAGTCAGTTAAAATATAATATATATAAACAAAACATCAAAACATATAATTGCACTGCGTAGCATACTCTGACTTTTGGTTTGGACATTAATCAACAAGATGGCACCTTTATGTAAATTCCTCAATGGTTTTATACAATCTTTTTGCTTCTCTCATTCTTGTACAGTATAATATATTTGTTTTGTTGTAGAGGCGACTGTCATATTTTTGAACTAACTGGGATCGACTATTACAAAGTCACCGAGCCTGAAAAATATGGTATTCACATGTTTAGCTTTGTATATTTTATTACTATCATTTTGCTGAGCGCACATCCTTTCAGTTGTAAGTTGTAATCATTTATATATGTTTTGGCTTCCGTAGAAATTTGTCTGTTTAGCTAGTGTCAAGACTGTAAATTGTAATAACTTGACTTCTTGAGGCTTTTGTGGCTTGTTGTCACATACATCTCTGGTCTTCCACTCTATCCACGCGACACTGGCTAAACTCTGCAGAAGCCATAATAAAAAAGTTGAAGTTGAAGGTGAACTTTTCTGGGAAATTCTGCCAGTGTTAATTTCCGAAGGAGTCGAAATGTCGAGTCTTCGTCTAAAAGTACGTAGTCTAGCCAAGTCGCAGTCGACGTCACGATTCAGTAATGCCCTGATTCGCAAGAGCGACATTTGCGGACAATCATATTGAATCAATTGAAAATACAAAAAACACGATGTAGGTAATTTATACAAACTATTTTACTTGTTTGCGACGAACTACACGACACTTCACATACACACGACACGACTTATTGTCGGTCGATAATATAGCCGCGATTAATTATCGGACGGTAATATTGCCGCGATATAATATTATCGGTCGACAATATCGCAGGCTTACTTACGATAGATCTTTCACTTTGTAATACATACCTACCTAAATTATGTATTAATATTTGGACGTACATGCGACCAAACATAATATAGTTGCGATAGAAGTGGCACGCTATGATTTGCGATGTGTTTTTGATCCTTTTGTATTTTTATGTTGCAGTGTTTGTTTTTTTTCTTATAAATAGCCTATACCTTCCCAGTGCGGGAACGTCATCTCTTTCCTTGCATGTTTGTCTTTACAGCTTTTTAACCGACTTCAAGTAAAGGAGACGGTTAACTGGGTTGTGTTTTTTCATTTATTTATTTTTTATAGCCGTCACGCTTTTAATATGGGAAGATGTCGATATTATATGGGAATACTTTTACTGTTGGCGTATCATAAATAACTTTATAAACAATTAAATACATTTTGTATTAGGGCTTGATGTTGCAATAAAACGTATTATCGTCTAACAATAATAACGCTGCGATATTATCGCCCGATAAAACGCTTCCACTAACGGCTTCTCACGTTTCCAGACGTGCGGCAAATACTTCTCTAGCAACTCTAGTTTGACGCGCCACATCTCGACCCAGCACGAGGACTTCGAAACGCTGCGCTGCAAAGTGTGCGAGGAAACTTTCGTATGGCCTTCCCTACTCCGATTGCACAAATGCATTCGCATCAACCGCACTGAGAAGGCCTACGGCGACCGAGCTGGGGTTCTCTACGACAACCTCGGCAACCAGCACTTCGACGATTTAAATATCGCAGAGAGCGATAACTATATGAACTCGGTCGACTTTGAGATTCCCGCGCCGGTCGTGGAGATGCGAGAGTGCGACAGTACGTTTATGATGGGTAGAGTGACGCACAACCAATTTAAGTTGGCAGATAACAACGGTGTCACATCTAGCGGCTATAAGTTGGTTTTGCACGAAGTGCCTATCGAGTTTTAGGCCGTTAGTAGGGCACGCATTAAAGAGAAAGTATTCGTATGGTTAAGGCGAGGTTTTACTCCATTTCGAAGTTTTTTAAGCTCAGGAAAGCAATAAAAATATAAAATTATGATTGAAAAAAAATTTTTTTTGTTAAAATTGGTCGTACTTTGAAAACGATTGGGAAGATACGCGATTACGAATAATTGCCTTGATAAAACAAAACCACAAAGATGACATTTAAATACTTGCCTTGTTGTTGTACTAAAGAGATTGCATCGTGAAAGTTGTACCTACCAATATTTTTTTTTTTATATAGGAAGCGATTGGGAACTTACTCTTTCTAATTTCGCTATCGATTTTTTTCCAATACTTAAATAAAAACATTCACAAACTAGGTTTGATCAACGCCTTGCTATCGACAAGATGCGTAAGCGAATGGTTACCTTGATCGATACGTTAACGATACGAACCGTTAAAATGTTCGTGCTTGTAGGTACTGATAAAATCTAAAACATTTTTACGTTAACGTAACGAATACTTTCTCGTGCTTCTTGCTCGTCCTACACGAAATACGAAGTAATACTTTTATATGTACGAAGTAATACTGGAACATTCTAAATTGTGTTTAAGACCACAAATTAAATTAATATACATGTGGAAACTGAACATATGAAGCGTGAAACTGTGAGAGGCTGAAGAGAAACGTGAACCTTTAAAAGCGCTGGATGATGTACTCTTTACTAAGTTAAAGTATGGCAATAGTGTTATATTATTACATACACTGCCGTCAAACGACGTCTGGCTTACCATGACGTCTTATTGCGATCTAATTGAGGGCCTAAACAGAATCGTTTTACTTTAAATAATAGTAATACATGGCTGTCGATATAATTTAGGTAGACGTCAATCTCTTTACATTTAAAATCAACCTAAATTTAGCGTCGAGATGTCACAACAAGACGTCACGGTACGAATAAGTAGCAAAACGATTCTGTTGAGGTCCTCAATTGGATCGCAATAAGACGTCATGGTAAGTCCCCTGCGGCACAAAACGAAGAAATATCCTCTTTAGAGAAAAAATAAAATTACATGAAAACTAGCGGACGCGACAGACGTTGTCCTGCAAAGTATGACTGCAGCGCCTTCTTCCGGGCTGAGTTATGAATCTAAACTATCCAGCGTGCCACCCAAACGCATACAAAAAAAACAACATTCAAATCGTTCCAGCCGTTTAGAAGTTCAGTGACACACGTACAGTAGAATTATGTATATAAAGATGTATAATACTAGATCTATTTCATGTGACTTAATTATTAATTAAAATATCCACCGGTCGGTATAACATTGTGTCTGGCATATCTTGTACGCTTCACTTCGTTTATAATGTGGCGTCCTATTTTTATAGGTTCACGGTTCGAATCTGCTATGACCACTCTTTAAATTATTCATAGAATTAATTGTAGTTTTACTATATTAATTAGGTAGGATATACTTACTAGAAATCGGATAAGGACTTTATCCTTTGATAGAATTATCCATGTCGTGTATTTTAACTTATGTCCCCAAGGAAAGGGTAACAACATGTAGTTCGTGATCGTTTTATGTTGATGGTGATGTTCATCATCACCACATCCTGAGCTGAAGAATTGTCGTGAAAAAGAATCATGTTTTACTATAAATTGTAAATATCAGTTCTGAAACGCGTGTAGGTAAGTATATTGAAGTGAGTGAGGTTACTTATAAGTAGCGACGCACGCGAGTTCGTTCGCGGTGGTTTTTTAAATAGCGATACGGACAGACAGTTTGGTCTATTTTCTTTTATGTTCATCATTTTTATGCACGGGCCACACCTATCGTGATATCCCATTGACTATCCCGTAAATACCGTTGTTTGACGTTCGCCGTAAGTGTAGCCACATAATCGGGATATGGCATTGGCATTGCCGTTGAATATCCCGATTTTTGACGTTCACTTGTTTTTTATATTTTGGTTTATTTTGGACTAGCTGCGCCCCGCGGTTTGACCCGCGTTTGGATAATATACGATATATCGTTATGAATTGTAGCCTATGTGTTATTCTGATGTATAAGCTATATTATTGTAAAGTTTCATTAAAATCCATTCAGTAGTTTTTACGTGAAAGAGTAACAAACATCCATCCATACTTACAAACTTTCGCGTTTATAATATTAGTAGGATTTGGCTGTTGACGATGACGATACGTGTGGCCCAATTAGTAGCTACAATTAAACTGTAAAATAATAATTATGATATATACTTTACGCACATTATAAATAAGCAACAATTAAATAATGGAATTTACTAGCTGTCGTCCCCGACTTGAATCACGGTAGTATTTCGAACCGAATTCTAAAAGGTTCTCAAATCGGTTATTTAAATATTTTCTTTGTATAGTGAGATTAGAAGACGAGTTTCTCACAAAAGAAGACATTTTTTTCTATCTTTCTTGCTTTCTAAAGTAGGGGCCAATACCGGCCCCTACTATATAAATAATATATAAAATAGATATAACATTATAATAGATAGCGCTTACAAAATATAAATGGCTCTGCTTATACTAGCCCGATTTGGATGTAATGTATTACAAATGCACAAGTCAGATTTTAAGCTAACAAACAGTGTAAACAGCATTGCGTTCGGTCCAGTAGTTTTTACGTGTTGCGAGTAGGTACGTATAAACAAATACCCAAAATTGTTATTCACGAAAATGTGAAATATTCTTGTTATTAATTTATCATTAATCATCATATTGTTTATAATTATCTATATAGATTATATAACCATTATATTTGTGTAATTTATTTGTATGTACATATTATGTAATTATACTTATTCAAAGGTATTTTGACACTCATGTCAGCCGACCCACCTATTCCAGCTGTCATATAAAAATATAAAGGTTGTCTGGTAGAGATTGCTTTTAGCGATAAGACCGCCCACTGCACCTTTCATTGATATGCCCTTCCTCTGTCTTAATACATCTTGGTGTCTATCTGATTATATTATCATTATCAACGAGTATATTGTATCTTATTTTTAGTTTAAGTATTTCTAGGGTTCCATAACCTAAGACACCAGACTATCTCATGAACTGTGATAGTTAGACAGTTGACATTTTCACAGATGATGTATTTCTTTTGCCGCTATAACAACAAATAACTAAAAAACTGTATCAAATATATATTTAAAGGGGCTCCCGTACAACAAACGTATTTTTGTCGTCTATACAGACAATAGTACGGAACCCTTAGTGCGCGAGTCCGACCCGCACTTGGCCGGTTTTTAATTATAATTAATATCTCTAACTAGTTGTTGCCCGCAACCTCGGCCGGGCGGCATTTTATCCCGATAAAAAGTATCCTATATCATTTCGCAAGGTAGGTGATTTTCATACTGTATCCCTAACAAAATTATTACCTTTATATATTGTACTATTGTATTGTACCTTGAACTTGGCTTTAGTGATAAATCCGCGTATTCTACTTCAATAAGTAGTGTTTAATTTTGTCGTTGTTAATAATACCTTATGTATTTACTTCTTTTTTTTGGTGTAAGTACAATAATGCATTTCTGTTCTATACTACCGGTTGTTATCGATTGGTAGCAGTCGTTAGGCCACGACTCACGTACTAACTGACTCTTAGTCTGTCACTGTCAACAACAACGTCGACAACAACAACAACAGTTTAAGTTAATGACAGCTCTCTAGCGGTGATTAAGAAGACCAATCATAATTAGATTTTTTAATTATTAGTGCTTTTATAACCAACTCGTTTTTTAGTTATACCACAATCACTCGAAATCTGCATTAATAAATAAGTATACAGAAATAAACGTGTACATAATATAATATATATGCTTATGACGTTTACTTATTTTACCTTACCCCGTCCTTCCAAAAAGAATGAGGTTTTTTTCCTCCATGGAATAAACTTAAGTGGGAAAGGGATCAGATGAATTTGACCCTAGCATGTCCCACTAGACTTTTTGAATAGGCCATCTACCTACCTACTATCATTGGCACAAAAGAAATAAATACATAAATACACACTATTCATAGCCGCATCCTAATCCAGTAATGGGCACACTACTCCATAAAAGACCTCCAATCACATACATAGTTTAGTCCAGTCATAGGGCCGTATTAAAAAATCAAACTTGGCTCTGAGAGCTATCTTCAGTGTGCACTTGCTCTTTTGTTCTATTTAATAAATACATCTTAAGTTGTAGATTAGGAACATAAACTTACATGATCTCTGGCAAATGAACAAATGACACTCAACGGTTAAGTGCTATCCGATTATGGCACAATTGACACATACGAGTTCTTTCTTCACATCTTCTTCTTCCGACAGCCACTAAAGTTTGCCTTGCACAAACACTCTTACTCCCTGTGCTTGATTACGCCGATGTCTGCTATCTTGACCTCACTGAGGATCAGCTAAATAAACTCGAGCGCCTTCAAAACTTCTGCATCAGATTTATTTTCGGTCTCCGAAAATTTGATCATATTTCTCAATTTCGCACGCAGCTCAAATGGCTTCCTATACGACTTCGCCGGAATACTCATATTCTTTCCCTTCTCTATAATGTCCTTTTCAATCCCACCTCCCCCCGGTATCTCAAAGATCGCTTTGAGTTTCTCCAGTCCTCCAATTCCTGTTACCTTAGATCATCAGAAAATCTTGCATTAAAGACTCCTGTGCATAGCAGCACCTTCTACGACAGTTCCTTTTCCGTGGAAGCTGTCCGGCTCTGGAATTCTCTGCCAGTGGAAATCAGACGTGCTCAAACTCTGACTCATTTTAAAGCGCAGGTTAAACTTCTATATTTATCGTAGGCTCTTATATGTATAAAATTATTGTACTGCTTCATTTATGTGTCATTTCATCTTGGTTGTATTGCATTTATTTTCTATGATTAATTTTATTAGTCTGTATGTATTTTAATTTTATTAGTTATTGGATAGGTAATGCACTACCGGTCGATAAAATTTTATTTTTATTTAATCCTCTCCATCCAAAGGTTGCCTGGAAGAGATTGCTGTGTAGCAATAAGGCCGCCCATTGTACCTATACCTACCTATATATTATTTCTTTATTTTTAAATCTGTATGTCTTGGAGTGCAATAAAGAGTTGTTATCTTATCTTATCTTATACGAGGGGAGGTCAAAAAGTCCGCGGAATGGCAGGGAAGAGAAGCTAAATTAAATGATTTTTTATTTTTCCTTTTCAATATATTCTCCCTTAAGCCTAATACATTTTTCAGATCTGTCAAAAAGTTTGCTTATCCCTTCGAAAAAAAAAGTTTTATCAAGGCCTTCAAAATAGGCTGAAATTGTCGACTTATGTAACTTCTTCATCGTCAGTAAACTTTTTTCCACGAAGTTCTTTTTTCAATTTTGGAAACAAATAATAATCAGAAGGAGCTAGATCTGGACTATAGGGAGGGTGGTTAATAGTTTCGTAGCCACATTTTTGCATGGCAGCCATCGCAACATGGCTCTTGTGAACGGGTGCGTTGTCGTGCAAAAGCAGCACGCCTCGAGTCCATTTTCCCCGTCGTTTTTCCTTGATGGCATCTTTTAATTTTTCCAGTAGAGTGGCATAGTATCCCCCTGTGATATTCAATCCTTTTTCTTTGTAGTCGATTAACAAAATCCCCTCTGAATCCCAAAAACCCGTTGCCATGATCTTTCCGGCCGATTGTGACACCTTGAATTTCTTAGGGGGTGCTGTGCCTTTTTTCTGCCACCGCATGGACTCCTGTTTTGATTCAGGCTCATAATGATGAACCCAAGTTTCATCTCCAGTAATAATCCGGTTCAAAATTTCGTCCTTGTTCTCACTACAGAGCTCCAAAAACTCGCGTGAACACTCGACACGCTGCTGTTTTTGAACCGCTGAGAGCATTTTCGGCACCCATCTTGCACTGACCTTAGACATGCCAAGATGGTCATGGAGGATATTCAAAATAGTTGTAGACGATACTCCAACCATTTCTGCAAGTTGTTTCTTCTTTAGTCGGGCATCTTCAAGTACAAGTTTTTCGACTTTTTCGATAATATCTGAGGAGGTGGCCTCGATTGGCCGGCCCGGGCGATGGTCTTCTTCAATTGACTCCCTGCCTTGCTTGAATAAACCATGCCACTTATAAATCATTGTTTTTCCAGGGCAAGAGTCCCCGTAAACAGATGACATTTCTTCCAAAATGATCTGAGGTGTCTTTCCTTGCTTAGTAAGGAACTTTATAACAGCACGAAACTCAATGTTGTCCATGTTTAACGATTTTAACCCGATTGAACTGCTAATGTTGTGATAACTAATTTGTTAATGACCCTATTTTTCTAAAATTTGGTATTTATACCTGTATTGAGTACTTGGAAAATACCAGGTAAAAAAAAATGCCCCGCCCCTTCTTAACCCTTCCATTCCGCGGACTTTTTGACCTCCCCTCGTACAAGACAGTATCTAGTAGTCAGTGCTACATCTCAATATCTATTTATTAAATAGCAACGATTTCAAGATGCAGATTACATTTTGAGTGTGGATCAGCTGGTAGCGCACTTGGTAGCGCTATTGAGGTTCATTTATTAATACGGTCCACAGACACCGGTCCTACCACAAAAGATTAGACCAGGAGTTGAACAGATGTGTATAAATCATTATATTATTTATCGGAATAAAACTATACCTAAATCACTAGTAAAATGATCCAAAATTACAGGATTGAGTTAGACAACGCGTGTGTTACACGTCGATTTTGTGGACCATACTTTGGACACATCTGTTCACCTCTTGTTTAAATCTTTCGCGGTAATCTTTAAACCAGAGTTGAACGCGTGTGTCTAAATAATTTCTCCACAAATCCACGTCTAACCCTCGCTTTTTCTAACTCTAACAAATTCACAAGTATAACAAGAATACCACGACTATATTCTTAGCTTTTTTTAATTGTATACCTAATTATTATATTACTCGCAATCTCGGTGTGAAAAATTGAGTGTTTTACGCGGGTCTCAAACGACTCATACTCGATTCTATGTGCCACACTCGCTAAGAAAACGCGAGTGATACACGTCGATTTTGTTGAACTAAATTTTACCTCTTGTTTAACGGCCGAAATTAATAATCAATCCAATCCAAATTTTGCTACCTGGGATTGATATCACAATCCATTTTTATAGTCAAACGTGCCAATAACCGATCCGTGGATTGGTTTATAAAGGCACGCAGGTTGGAGATCGATCGAACGATATTCAGCAATCCAAGATCGATTTCAATCTTGGATAGGAGATACAATATTAATTTCGGGCGTTAATCTCTTGCGATGGTAAGACGTATAGTTCTCATTCGAATTGTGGACAAAGAAATAAAACAACGTATAATTCACTCGCACATTTATTGCTTCACCACCGCACCATGGGCCTGAACTCTTCGCTGATGGCCACCCGCTTGATGCTCTCGTACCCTAGTATGATGCTGAACGAGAAACAAGCCGACTGGACCAGTCTCGCGGACAGCCCCTTCGCGTAGAGGCCGGACAACCCCTCCTCCGCCCACAGCTGTTGGAAGACTTGCTTCATCGTGCCTACCCCTTCCACCTGTAGGTACGAAAAATCTAGGTCAACCTTTCAAAGTCAAAGTCAAAGCATTTATTGTAAATCTACACTAATATTATAAAGAGGAAAACTTTGTTTGTTTGGTTGTAATGAATAGGCTCCGAAACTACTGGACCGATTTGAAAAATTCTTTCATTTTGGGAAGCTATGCCATCCCCGGTACACATAGGCTACCTTTTATCCCGTAAAAATTAATGGTTCCCGGGGGATAGTAGTTAACGCGGGTGAAACCGCGAGGTGCTTCTAGTAGGCAATAAAATCGCACTTTTACAAGTCAAACGGCTAATTCTCGTTAACAAAGAGAATCGTAAAAAGTCTGATAGATTAAATTAAACGGTAATTGTTTATGGTTTGAGTTTGAAAAAAGGATGTTTCCCTTTTATTTCGACTCCCAAGCCCTGCACCGCTGCCGGCAATAATGGGCATTGTTGAAATTTTCTGACATACAGTTTTTATATCATTGTCTTAAAATATAAACCATTGTAAGAAACGAATTTGAATATTTTAGTTTTCCATGGGATAGTTATATTTTACTAAACATATTTTAAGATTTAGCATGCTGACGTCATCGTTGGCAGAATCCCATACACCGCCGTTGCCACTGCGTGAGATTAAAAAATATATATTTTTAATCTGTGAGGTTAGTTTGTTTTGTTTATGTATCCATAGACATAGACCGAGATTGACCTTTTTTTGGTGGGTAAGGCAAGGCTTAGGGAATTTTAACATAATGCCGACGGTGACGTCATATTCAGAAATCAAGTTCATTCATATTTTTAGTCAAAAATAACCGACATTAGAAACCCACCAGCGGTGGGCGGATATGGGATGATAAAGGGTAGTAATAATATAGATGGTGAATGCCAACACGACCCCATCTCGCCCCACTCCAGGCGGATCGACGGCTCACGGGGGGGTTTTAGTGGGTTCAAGTCCCACACGCCCCCCTTCCGCCACCCCCATGGCGGAAGGGATAGTGCGAGGGCATTTCCCCCTCCCCAAAAAAAAAAAGGATAGTAATAATATGAAGGTTACCTGCAGCCTCGCGCGGACTATGTCGAGAGGGTTGGTGAGTATGGTGGTGGTGAACCCGCCGAGGGTGCCCGCTATGCACTGTATGAGGAGGTGCGACACGTACGAAGGTGCCAGCTTCACTAGCTCATCTGTAACAGTTGACAATGACAGTTGCAAATATTACCTGATAACTGTTAGATGTAATATTTTAATCACTACTGGTTTCGATCAAATATACTATAGATACAAAGTCTCTATGGAAATTCAATCTCAAAAGTGTCCACCCGTCAATGCGGGTCAAGCTGATTTTGTTCATTTACTATAAGACTCATTTGCTATACGACTAAATTAGACTCGATGTTTTGGCAAATAGAATCTAGTATGGCCGAGTCGTTTAACGTTAACGTGTAACGCACCCACCTTGGTAAGCCGTGTAGAGAACCCACCTTGGTAGACCGTGTAGAGCACCCACCTTGGTAGCCCGTGCAGAGCACCCACCTTGGTAGACCGTGCAGAGCACCCACCTTGGTAGGCCGTGCAGAGCACCCAGCTTGGTAGGCCGTGCAGAGCACCCACCTTGGTAGGCCGTGCAGAGCACCCAGCTTGGTAGGCCGTGCAGAGCACCCACCTTGGTAGGCCGTGCAGAGCACCCAGCTTGGTAGGCCGTGCAGAGCACCCACCTTGGTAGGCCGTGCAGAGCACCCACCTTGGTAGACCGTGCAGAGCACCAACCTTGGTAGGCCGTGCAGAGCACCCACCTTGGTAGCCCGTATAGAGCACCCACCTTGGTAGACCGTGCAGAGCACCCACCTTGGTAGCCCGTGTAGAGCACCCACCTTGGTAGCCCGTATAGAGCACCCACCTTGGTAGGCCGTGTAGAGCGCCCACCACAGCGCGGAGTTGGGCACGTAGGCGGCGAGCGAGGCGCCGTAGCCGCGGTAGTAGCCGCGCGCGCCGTGCAGCCGGTACACGCGCGCCGCCACCGCCCGCGCCAGGGCTGCGCGGGACAGCCGCGCCTCCAGGTCCAGCCCGAGGGGGTTCATGGGCTGAGAAACAAAAAAAAACATAAAAAAGAAGTTATAGACAAAATTTACAATTTACTAGGCGTTTTTTTTGGGACGCGGTCCGAATTGCGCTGTAAGCGTTCACAGCGCACACACGTGTGGTCCGATATGCGCTTACAACGCTCGCCGTGGACGCTGTAAACTATCGACTTCTGTGTGCCTAGTGTGAGTTTTGCCAATTTCTGTACGAGCTCGATCCGTTTAGCGTAAACTTGAAATTGTATTGAATAAGAGCAGCGCCATCTAGTGTCAGCCAGTCAGTCACTAGATGGCGCTGCTGTTATTCCATACAATTTCAAGTTTACGCGAACCAGATCGAGCTCGTACAGAAATTGGCAAAACGTGACGTGATACTAGGTACTGCAAACAGCCGTGGGAGCGCTCACAGCCGCACGTTAGTACTGTATAGTAGTGTATATACACTACTATACAGTACTACACGTACACGTCGTGTTCAGTGTAAACGCAATTCGGAACGCGGCCTGGGAATGTCATTAATAAAAACACTATAACACTGACATTTGTACGCTTTTTAGCATGAACCTAGTATCAGAAAAGGACTTGAAAAAAGCATTCATCTAACAGATATGACATTTGACTCAAGATCCGGTGAAGAAAAGAGACAAGTGTAAAATGTGTAAGTCTAAAATGTCAAGATCGCCACCCCTATAAATGGGACAAATTTAATACACGCTATTTAGGTGGCGCTCCAAACATTCGTGCGACATTCTAAAATGTGATTGGTTTGCTTCTGCAGCACAGCAAAAAACATAGTGCATACGCCGACAAAGACAAAACATCATCGTACTATCCTACTTACTCCTCTGTCTATTTGTATACACTTGTCTCTTTCCTTCCCCGGATCTCGAGTTAAATGTCATATCTATTGGATGAATAATCTGAGTTTATCTCTATGTTATAAACTCACACTGGTCTTGGCCCCGTTCGCGCTCGTCTTCACCAGCCCGAGCACCATGAGATGTTGGCTGAGCACGTCGAAAGGAACTATAATCGTCTGGCCGACTATCGAGGCGCAACCACCGCCGATGAACGACTGGAATCGAAGACACACCGTTACAAGAGAGAGAGAGAGAGAGAGGGGGGAGGGAGGGAAAGGGTGAGAGATGAGGGGGGGAGGTATATGAAAAGATAAAAACTCCTCATTGCATTCTAAGACATATAAAAGGAACTACGAGTATAATAATAATAATTCAGTCTGTAACTGTCCCACTGCTGGGCAAAGACCTCCCCTCACTTTCGTGAAGAGGATTAGGCCATAACCCACCACGGAGGCCTAGTCCGGGTTGGTGGATAACACGCCTCCGAAATAATTCTCGGGCATGTTGGTTTCCTCACGATGTTTCCCATCACCGAAAAGCGAGTGACAAAATAAAAACACGACAAGAGAGATTCAAGCGTGATAGAGAAAAGAGGGAGAGGTTAAGCTAGTTTTTCAGTTTTTTTAATCTATTAAAGGTGCATATTATGTAGTGTACATGGTAGTAGCCAAAAATCAAAATTGCAAGTTTAAATAATTAAAATAATTATACTGCTAGTAATACATGGGAACTTGTGACGTCACCCTGCGTTTAATATAAATACCGGCGGCCATTGCATCATCGGGGCACTTATCGCTTGGAGATCGACGATTAAGGTTGTATCATTGTTAAATTATTATTACTGATGAATTAAATTTTTTCATAAATTTTGACAGAACAATATCTGCCGGGACAGTTAGTTGTTAATAAAAACATAAATAAATCTATTGTTTACCTTAAGTTTGGGGCTGACGTCATATTTCCCCAATTCGTGTCTAACGCCTTCATATGTGGAGATATAAAACACCCCTGAGATTATCTGAAACTGTACAAAACAACTCGATAATTTTTGTTGCTATCGATTCTACTGATTGCAACAGCAGCTGTCAATGCGGTGTTTCTATGCACCTTTTTACAGGTGCTATTGTGATCAGTTCACTGAATATAGCAACAATCTATTCATAATTGGATCCATAATGTCAATAATTGAGGCTAGTCTGCCCATTATAAGGGCCAATACGTCTATGAGTAGTTCATATGTGTATAATTAGGATGAAAATATCCATAATTAGGGCCAAAGTGTGCATAATTAGGGTCAATGTTTACATAATTACAGTCAAAAGGTCCATAATTGGAGTTAATATGCCCAAAATAGGGGGGCAATGTGTCCATGATTGGGGTCAATACTTACGCTAGAAAGCCAGAAGCCTCTATAGAGCCCAGGAACGCCTTCATTTCTGTATATCTTTGATATGGCGTCCGTTATGCCGCTGTAGGCCTCCTTCTTGCGTTGAATTTGTATTTGGGTCTTCACAAGCGTCAGCGGGTAGAGGGCACATCTTACTGGAAACAATTAAATAGTAAAAAATCAGAAAAAATTAAAGAGAAATAAAAACATGTGGCAACACACAATATTGCAGAAAGATTATTAGAATGCAGCAATCGGGCAATTCTACTTCCATATGTATGTATGTTTCCGCATAACTCGGAAAGTAGTTCATTGACTGGATATTTTTACCTATTCCACCTTGACTGAAGATATCATTGAAAACCTTAAATTTCCTGGCAACACTTCTCATAGGCATATTATTTGTCATAAAGAAAGGGACGCCGCTATCCCTACTGGCGATAGCGTCTCTTTACCTCATCGAAAACACCATGCAATTACATTCATTCAACATTCAATATTTAAAAACTTGAAAGTTGCCATTTTTCAAAAATAAAAAAAAAATATATTTTATTACAACATAATAATATGCATAATATATTATGTGTTATTTACCTTAATTTACCTGATTTATTTACCTGTAAAACTACTCAGTGTGTAGAGTGGGAAAAATTTGCTTTTGTCCATCATGCTCCACTCAATGTTTGTTATAAGCTGTGGGGGCGGAGTCTCGACCATTGTTGCCGCCATGTTGCCTTCCTTCTCCTTCTTGCCGCTACCTCTATCCTTGTCTAACTTGTCCCCCACTTTGTCTTTGCTGTTCCATAGACTCAAAAACATCTATGGTAATGCACCTAATTTTTTCTTCTAAAACTATTCAACTTATTTACACTTTGGTAACTTTTATAAGTTTTTAAAACTTGATGTATTTAATACAAAATTAGATTGGAATAACAGTTTATTTTTAAATTATATTTTTTTTCATAGATTGTTTACGATTAAGCTTTTTATTAACTATAATAATAATGATAAATAAATACTATTTTTTTATTATATAATTTGTAATTTTCTATTTACTATTAACAACAATGAGACTAGATCACTACTTTATACTATTTAATAGTGATTTTTAGTAACACTTAATGTTTGTATAACAGAGACGTGTTTTATATGTTTTTTGTGTTTGTTTAAAGGTTCGTCCATGTTTCTTTTTCTGGTATCACAGAGCGTAGAACCCTGCTGTCGAGCTAAAACAAAAAACAACCATTATATCCATACTAATCCTACAAATATTGTTAGAGCAAAAGTTTGTGTGTTTGTTCCAATTGTATGTTTGTTACTTCATCACACTCAAACAACTGGACCAATTTTGATGAAATTTTAGTATGGAGGTAGCTACACCTTGGATTAACAATAAGCTACTTTAATTTAGAAAAGCAGGTAGCACTGTGGGGCGCAGCTAGTATTACAAATGCGAAAGTAACTGTCTCTCTGATTACATTTTATAGTCAAAATTTTATGGACCGATTTTGGATAACTTTAGTATAGCCATATTTTTGGACAATAGACAACATAAGAAGCTTTTTTGCAAGTATAGTCCACACAGACACAAGGTAGTCTATTCATGTGACGTGTCTCAGTTACCACTCATCAATTTTACTACACGTAAATTATCTACTATACAGATATTTACCTATAGATAGCGCAATCTTTGTACCCAGATAAGGTATGATCACAAACCTAAATTACAATGAAATAGAGTTCAGTGATCAATCATTGCCTGTTAATTACTTTTCGGGAGACTGCAGTGTGGACTGCCTGGACCTTCATTAATTCACCACAGTGAGATGGGGATGTTAAGCTCTTAAATTTTTTGAGTAACCAATGCCAGAGACAATAGATGTTTAATTGTTACATGGTCCGTACGGACCGGTCCAGGCATAGTATTGTTAATCCTTATCTAAATAAATCACTTAATATTCAAGACTGTATCACTCCCTGTATAATACTATTTGCTTTATTGAAATCCGTCATACTATTGCTACAACATCATGAAATTAAAATGTTGTATATTTATTTTTGTATTTTATTGCTGGCAACCCAGTAAATGTATGCTGTAGTAAATTGACACAGTAGTGATAGCCTAGATGTGTGGTTTGCAAACCAACAGTACTGGGTTAGAACCTTAGTACCATCAATGACTTAATTTCACAAGTTGTGTATGGATTTCCATTGCTCCATGCTTCAGATAGATCAATATGCTGGGCCTTATTGCTAAAAGTAATCTCTATCAGACAGTATCTGACTTCTAGTACAAAACAAATGAACTGGTTGTATTTTTATATAAACTAGCAGCATCCCACGGCTCCGCCCGCGTGTGCGGTCTTTAGTAATGCAGCTTAGTATCGGATTCGCTAAATTCCATCAAATTCAGTTCGGCCGTTTCCTAGTTGACTGTGAATATTACAAGCACACATACTTTTCCATTTAAAATATTATGTAGAGATGATTTTGGAATGTATTGTCTTAGGTAGTACACAGATTGCGAAGGACATTTCAATTTGATTATAGTCATTATTCGCGTATCGTTTGTCTGTATTCTCATATACCCACTATTAGCTACTACGAAGATTCCTGACCCTAACTAATGGCAAGTACAAGGTTATTGTAAATTTAACAATAGTAAATCTACGTAGAAAAAAATCTATGCGACATCAACTTACAGGTAATTGCACTCAATTCCCATTACTACAAATACATAGTAGCACAGTAAGCAGCATATAATGCACTGAACACGGGATTGTGAAAAGTTTTATGTAATAATTCACTCATTTAGACAATTAGATAGGTAGTACACCATGGAAAAACAGTCCTCTTTCGCATCTGTCAGCTGATTGGTCGGCCATATTTTAATCATAGAGTATTTTTTCTTTCTTTCGATGGTCTATCAAATTTAATTGTCAATGTCACCTTTTGTCCGTTCTCTACCGCTCAAATCGTAGACTCGACACTGAAATACCGATATTTCAGTGGTATCGATACAAAAATTCCAATAGTTTTGGGATTGAAATACCAATATGTGTATTGATATAGTTGATGATACCACCATATCGGCACTGTTTTAAGAGGGTATTGGTTTTGGTACCGATTCTAAAGTACCGATAAATCAGTGAATTATTGAAGATTAATGTTGTTAAGTAATTAAACTAGATGGTTTCAGGCATCGCTGTCGACGTATCGTATTCGACGTCTAAATATAGAAATACTAGCTGCGCCCCGCGGTTTTACCCGCGTTTGGATAATATACAATAATATATCTTTATGAATTGTAGCCTATGTGTTATTCTGATATGTAAGCTATATTATTGCGAAGTTTCATCAAAATCCATTCAGTACTTTTTGCGTGAAAGAGTAACAAACATCCATCCATCCATCCATCTATCCATCCATCCATACTCACAAACTTTCGCGTTTATAATATTAGTAGGATGTACCATTACCGGTAAAAGACAAATACCGATATGTTTATATTTGTGCAAAAACATGCGACGCCAAAAAATTAACAAAAGGTAATTTTATAGACTGATTGTCATTGTCAAATTGACACAAATGTGACATTTATATCGAGGCAGTGGTGCCAGACTAGGTGAATAATCACCATTTATGCACTATAGGCTACCTTGGGGCGACGAAACGGCGACGAAAAATCTACCTAGAAATAAAGAATGGGTGATTTAGGATATAAGCCTAAATATGTTGAATAATCTCTTGACAAGGTATGCTTGTAGCGAAACGTTCCACTTCCACCGTTCTTTTCATGCTGCTTATTAGTAGGAGTGAGATAGAGATAGACAAACACCATGAAAGCGAGAAGAAATCTTTCTACTATGAATTGATTATTCTAGTCCACCGGTCACATTGTGTATACCTATTCTAAATTCTGATCTATAACATGATGACATGATGACATTAAAATTCTAAGAGACATAAGATTAAAGAAAACTCTGAAGAGTGACTGCTTAAGCAACTGCTTTTGCAGTGTTAAAGAGTTCATTGAATTTTGTTCATAGTAGGTACTTAGACATAACTTATGAATACTTGCACGTCTGCTTGCAGGCTGAATACTGCAACTTATTACCTCTCATGACCGGTAGTTCCGGTAGCTCCGTAATAGCTACTACCCGCTACCTACTGAGCTTATAATGTTAGGCGCATCAAACTACTAGTCCTAAAACAATAATTAGTAAAATTTTGCCTACCGAGTAGCCATAAATCACGGCTACTCGGTAATTAATTCGAGTTAGCTAGTATCTGGCAACTAGAGGTGTAAAAGTAACGAAACAAAGCGTACCCGTATGTATTCGTTACTTTAACAATGAGTACCCGTTACTATCGTATCGGTACTCGTTACTTCCGTATGATACCTCATAACATGCTATGATGCTTAGAGAGTCGTATCAAATCTAGTCGCATTTCGTACGCGTGCGGTATGATGTCGCGGCGTCACATAATTCGTGATTTGTAGAAAACTTACAGGTAAAAAACTTGGAAGACGAATTTCCAAATTATTACTTTAGGTACCTACATAATAAACAAACATCTTTATTTGTATCGCATGCGTAAAACAAACTATCAGCACACGTGTACGGTGTATCCATACGACGCATACGAAACATGCGAGTAACGAGATGGATTAGCGACTAACGTTTCGGTACTCGTTACTAGATGGCGTACCCGTTACTCAGTACCGAATACATACGGTTTGCTACAGCTCTACTGGCAACCCTGTCAGTGGCACTCAAGTCACTCTCGCTCCCGAGCGACTGTTTATTTATTTACGATTTGGTTTTTACAAATTTTACAATTTACAATTCTTATTGTTTTACTTCGTCACTATGGTAAGCGTTCAGAATTAAAAACCCATTAAATTCAAGATTTGTCTCCATATTTTTAATCGAGTTTAATGATTATTTCAGGCTCGCTACTTCAAAGAACAAGACATCGATGGTACGTGGACGTGTGCTACTTATATCTCCGTTATCTCTAGTTGATAGGAAATTAAGATTATTTTGACACCTTTTACACAAAAGCAAAGCACAAACTATATAAATGTCTGTCAGCTGTTTCTTTGGCGATATCATAAAGTAACTGGAGTAACTTTTTAAACTAGAGGGTGTTATGGCCATGGTGGAATATGGTCTTTCATCGTATTGTTTGACAAGTATAGTAGCTAGCCAGGTAACCTCTTAAGGGCCCTAGCACCAAGGTTTAATCAGTTCTCCGTCTAGACCAGTTATTAGTTGAATAGAATGCAAATATTTATTGTGAACTAGCTGCGCCCTGCGGTGTTACCCGCTGTTTCCGGAACAAAAAGTAGCCTCAAAACTGGTCTAACCCTTTCAGTGTGAAGAAGTAACAAACACACAAACTTTTGTAAACACGTATGTCAACTGAGCCTGCTCCAAACTGAGTTTGCGGGATGAGTTGACATATTCATTAATTTTATTACAAATCTTTCGATGACTGAGCTCGCACTTACCAGACGTGAACTTTTAGGAGTTTATTCTGGGACGGCTAGTATTATTATGGTTGTGACATTAACCCCCAGTTTCTGAAACGTCAGTCAACGTTGACAACAGATTAATTCTATTGCCATCCTTGTCATTTGTTTAGTGTTAGATAGAGACAACGATAGTTTTAATCTACTGTCAAAGCCAACTGGCATTCTAGAAACCGGGGGTATATTTATTACTTCCAGAGTTCCGTGAATGCTTCTACCTGTTTGCGCGTTCAGGCCAGATAACCTCGTTGGACGAGCTGACGGTGGTGATGAGGTCTCTGGGCATGAGCCCCACCATTCAGGAGCTTGCCGGTTTGTTGTTTCATCCCACAGATATATAAGAGGAAGCAGACTGAGTAGGGCCGGATTTAGAGGTCTGGAGGCCTTGGGGCCCAAATTATTTTTGAAATAAAATGATCAATTTTTTTCAGTCGAGTTTTTGAATAAATAATTTTCTGTTAATAGTTAAGATTAATATAAACATGAATATGTACAAAGTAGCTACGGTACTACTTTGTAAAGGTAAAACAGTAAAAAATAAATATCAAAGGCAAAGATGTTACCTAGTGTTTACTAATTGGAATTGGAAATACTTTCTGAAGTCTATTGTGGGGCCTCCGCTTCCGGAGGTCTCGGGGCTTTCGCCGCTGTTGCTCTCACCTAAATCCACCCCTGAGACCGGGCATTACACACTGACTACTGTTCGTCTATAATTTTTTTAATAAAAATAATTATTATTCTACCAAAATAATAGGTATATAAAAAAATTACAGGATACCTAAAAGGTAAAGGAGGGAAGATGTCATTTGCCGACTTTCTTGAGGTGATGCACATACACTCTCGAGCGGAGAATCTACCAGCTGAGGTAAAGTTAACAGACATAATTATAAGAGGAAGCAGACCAAGTGTTACAGATATTATCTAGTGAAGCCAGAAAAACATGGCACTATAGTCAAAAGTCAAAGTCAAAGTCAAATCATTTATTGTAAATCCTACTAATATTATAAACGCGAAAGTTTGTCTGTATGGATGGATGTTTGTTACTCTTTCACGCAAAAACTACTGAATGGATTTTGATGAAACTTCACAATAATATAGCTTATACATCAGAATAACACATAGGCTACAATTCATAAAGATATATCGTATATTATCCAAACGCGGGTGAAACCGCGGGGCGCAACTAGTAGGCAATAAAATCGCACCTTTAAAAGTCAAACACTTCAATCTAATTAACAAATTAATAAAGCCATAAAAAAATATATAATATTATGTTGTAGGTAGTGAACGCGTTCAAGGCCGCCGACAAGGACAAGAGAGGTGTGATACCGGCGCGCCAGCTGCGCCACCTGCTGCAGAGCTGGGGCGAAGGCCTATCCGCGAGAGAGGTATCTTTCGACCTTACCCACCGTTTCTAGAACGTTTGTTGGCTTTGACAGTAGATTAAAACTATCGTTGTCTCTATCTGACTATAAACAAATGACAAGGATGGCAATAGAATTGGACGGCGTTATGAAATAACGAATTACACGAACAAACCAAAAAAAAAAAGTTAATGATGCAGTTCGATTGTAGAGACTAAACTATATTCCTAGTCGTTTTTTTGTTCAAAAATCAACTCTCCTACCTTAATATAGAGGGGTGAATCAAGCGACATGTCTTCAAATGTTAGGTTCTATGCGTTTTATCGCTTTGTAATACCAAACTAAGCGCCTAAGTCGCTATTCCAAAATACAATAAATAAGGTTTTATTAAACATAAACGAATTAAATCCTGAGACATTCGACTTAATTCGTTGTTTCATTATAAAACAACTATAATATCTAAAATGCAAAATCAAATTACCCACCAAAATAGGCGCATAGTTCGTTATTGAGTATCCATTGGTTCATCTATTTCATTGATTGAGAATCAAACAATCATTATAGCCCAGTGGAATTAGATATAAAATAGGGCTAAAATCGCAATGCTTCATGTGGTACTTACTGCATTTTTGGTAGGTTGTATTAGGTATACCATATCCTTACTAGTAAGGATATGGTATACCTAAATCCATATTAGCAACTTTGGAAAACTTGTGCTAGCTGGGCAACACGCAAAAAACTATGAAGTATTGAGACTTTTCTCACTTTTTTGCTCTATAAGTCATATACTTACTATGCGTTTTGGACAAGTGCACTTCTGGACTTTTATAAGGTTAATAAAATTTGCAAAAATTGAAACCCAAACGCAGCTCCTTAAAATCCTATAACACACAAATATTTGTTCCGGGCGGGAGTCGAACACGCAACACCGAGCGCAGCAGTCCAATTGCTCAGCCACTACGCCAAACGTGCCGTCGAAACTGTTATATGAAAGGATTGTTTGCTCTTACAGGTGGACAATATATTTCGCGAGGCAAATGTGGCCGGGAGCGGCGCCGTCCGGTACGAAGACTTTGTTAAGATTGCGTGCGCGCCCGTGCCGGATTACTATTAGGCATGCCCTGGACTTTTAAATACCGGTATGTGCTATTGCTTTCTAAGCGGTACCGGTATTTATAACGGTACTAAAACCGGTACCAAACAAAATATTGACGTGAGAGATATTGGCGCGTCGCTTTCATACGCTCCGGTACCTGAATTGAGTACGGTACTTAGCGGTTCCGGTACTAAATCGGTACTGAAACGCGGCACCGTACGAGCTCACGGTACTACATCTCGCTTCAATATCAACATAGAGAGAGTACCTCTTCTTCTAGGTTAGGTATTCATAAGTATTGCATGACAAAAGCTTAGACGAGAATTGAACTGAGGTGTCTAAATTTTGTTCCACAAATCGACGTCTTAGAAACATCTGTTCAACTCATGTTTAAATATTTAAATTAGATGCTATTGCTATTAAACTTTATCATTCCAAATTGTTTTACTTATAGATTAGGAGGTACCTATTGTATATTTTAATGTACTATCATGTTTACCGTCCATTTATATCATACTTGGTTATATAAGGTTTTGAAACTTTTTAATGTTTAATTTATACGTAATTCTATTTCTAACTAATTTTGGTGTGTGGTTATGTAATGAATTTATTGATAAAATAAAATTATATATAAGTAGGTACTTATTTTTCTAAAATAGTGGTTTTAATAAATTGTAATAAGTTCAAACATATAATCATACTAGCTGATACCCGCAACTTCATTTGCATTTTTATATAAAATGTAAACTGTTTAGAAAATCAATTGATGTCGCGGGGAACAGCGAGGTAAGAATATATCTGTCTCTTTCTCTCTCCCTTTTCCTGTATCTTTCTCCCTCTCTCCCTCTCTATCTTTCTCCCTCTTTCGCTCTTTCTATCTCTCTTCCTCTACCTCTATCTCTTTCCCTCTCCTTATATCTCTATATCTTTCCCTATCTTTCTATCATTAATATCCCTCTCCACTCTCAATCTCTCGCCTTCTCTCTCCCTGTCCATCTCATCCATTATATTTATTTCCTTCACCCTCTCCGTCTGCCCTTTCCCTTCTTCGCTCACACCCTTTCCCTCTATTTCTATATATATCGCACTCAATTTCTCTCCCCCCTCTCCTATTTCCCCCCCTCTCCCCTCCTACCCCCACTCTCCCCTCTTTCTCCCCCCACTCTCCACTCTTTCTTCCCCCACTCTACCCTCTTACTCCCCGCTCTCCCCTCTCTTTCTCCCCACTCTACCATCTTCTCCCCTCACTCTAACATCTACTCCCCTTTCCCCCCACTCTCCCCCTTTCTCCCCCTCCCCTCCCCCCTCTACTCCCATCGCACTCTCCCTCTTTAATTACTTGCCAAATTAAATTACGATCCGTACAGCCGTTTATTGTGGTCCGTAGGGGGTGCATCTAAAGAATACCTCATAATTTCAACCCCCTTGCTTTTCCTCCTTTAGGGATGATTTTGCAAAAAAGCTAAAATCCGTATTTATTTATTTCTTACCAAAAGCCTAAATAGGAATTTTCAGATCCCTAACTTGAGGAATTATGGATTCCCCATACAAACTTTCAACCCCTATTTCATCCCTTTCGAGATAATTTTTTGAGACAAAAGATGGCCTATGTCCGTTTCATAGGTCTAATCTACCCCTATACCAAATTTCATCGAAATCGGTTCAGCCGTTTAGCCGTGAAAAGGTAAACAAACAAACAAATAAACAGAGTTACTTTCACATTTATAATATTAGTATGGATAATGATGACGTACCTACAAAGGGCTAGGGTATCGCTCAGTGCGTTTTCTTTCAGACAACTCTCCGTTTAATATTCCTCCAACATAACACTACGTCAGTAGTCAAAAGACAGACTTCAAAAAAAGAGATGACGTTTCAATTAGGTGGTTAGGTTGTATAGTGTTTTTTTTAGAACAAAACACAAAACGTAACATTTTTAGAAAAAGTTCCCCTTGTCACGCACGGTGCGGGTTCGTAGCACGTAACATTTTAGGGGACTTTTAATTGGCTATAAATTGTTACATAAAATACTCTTCGATCTCCTGCAAAGTCTTGTCTTTAGTCTCGGGTAGAACTTTAAATAATATTACAGTTAGAATCAGCATAGTGATGCCATAAGTAAGAAATGCTCCGTGCAACCCAAACGCTATATTAATGTATGGAAATAGCTTCAAAACTGTCGAATGTAAAGCTTGGAACCAAACCGACACAATTATGGTGCATAAGTTCTTAAATTTCAGAGGTATTAGCTCACCAAATGTAGATGGAGCCATTATGGCCGGCCCACATCCCATGGCTATAGAAAACGCTATTAAAATTACAACAGTCAATACATTATTTTCTATTATAACTTTAAGCTTTATTAAATACAAGTACAAAGACAAGGTGAATAGAAATATAATACCGACGGACGACGTAGAAAATAGTTGCTGCCGCCGCTTCAATACTCGGTTCAACATACATCCGACGTACATACTGAATACTGTGACCCCGTCTAAAATCAACATGGCAGAATATGCAGCGCTTTCGCTAGATGTCATCTTTTTTAAAATTTCAATGGCATAAATGCTGCATACCAATTTACCAGATGAGTAAAACTGCGACGTCAATGTACAAGATATCAACGTAGGCTTGTAGAATCTCTTACTTCTAATCTGCTTCATCGTGCCAAGCTTTAACATTTCGATTCGTCCACCTATTAGCTTTTCTAACTCTCTTTCCGCCTCGTTCAACCACCGATGGGACTTTTTACACTCCTCGACCCTCCCTTTGCTGGCCAGCCAGTACGGAGACTCGGGCCATATAAACGCCGTCAAAGAAAAACAGGAGCAGAAAAAGCCGAACAACGGAATGTATTTCCAATGGAAGAACGTTCCTATAGCGTTGCTAAACCAGACGCCCCAGAAGATCGAAGCAGATTTCATAGTTAGAAAAACGCCTCTGTACGCTGGAGACGTGAATTCTGTTAAAATCATTAAAGATGTCGTCAGGCTTGAACCGTGGGTGACACCTTGCATTACAGAGCTTATTAGCAAGTGTGTTGTGCCGATGCTGCAGTAGAAACAGATGAACATAACAATGGTGCTGAATGAGACGAGGAGAAATGCCTTTTTTCGCCCGTACATATGGCTGATGGCGGTGAGAATGAAGATCCACGGGAGACTTGAGTAGCCAAACACAGATGCTGCAACAAAAAATAAAGATTTTACCACTGCTGCAAGATCTGTAATATCCTAAGCTGTATCGAAAATTCAACAGGCTCAATCGGCACAACACATCGTCTCATTACTTACAAAGCCAAGACGCCATGCCGACGGGCACGGCGTCCGTGCTGTTCGCTTCTCTTCTCAGCTGTTGAATGAAGATCGTCGGGGCGCCGAAGCAAAGCCCCACTGAGAAGTAGGGTGAGGACTCCGCAATTGACCAGTGACTGCAACGGAAAATTGTACTTAGCACATAAGATAGTAACTGCAGTCGATCGTTGTACCTATTAGGTACTTATTAAATTTGTCTTCCCTACCTACATTTTTGGTGTCAATAAAGAATTGATTATTGATATCATTGAGCTAATAAGGCCCAAAAACTATAGAAAGTTCTACAACCTCGCCTTAAGTTCTGCGTATTTGACTAAAAAGGAGGAATATCTAATGTATTTACACACAACTAACAAAGATTAGTTTGTTTCTACGCACGACTGAGGTATACTACCTAGTAGGTATATGTAGCTACTCAATATTTTTACCACGACACGGTTTGCATAATTACATACGTAGTACCCAACTTATATGGCTTACCGATGTACCTGCGCAGAAGCACAGCAGAAGATGAATTTTCAAAGCGCGGGTAATGCTATTGACCGCTATTGGTCGGCAGCCGCCCGCCATCTTAGCGAGCGAGTGAGATGGAACTAACAGCTGCAGTGTATTATGAACCTTATAATAGTGATCTTAGGTTGATTGTAAGTTTTAAGCATTCTTTCGTTAATCTTCGGACCATACTTTCTTTTCTGCGCGAACGACGATTCACGACGCGCCATATAAGTTGGGTACTACTTTACCTACATGTTTAGTGTACGAAAACATACTTACCTACTCGTAAAATGAAGTTAAATAAACCATGCAAAACTGAATTTCGTTAACGTAACGGTCTTAGTATAATTTTCTTTTTACGAAGATTGACTAATTGGAAGAGCCATTGATGTGCCTATTCGTTTCGGATCAAATCGATCTTTTAAAAATCCCACAACAAAATATTTTGCTGTGGTAAGATTATTCACACCCACTCTAGCATTATCACCGGAACCAAATACGCAACTGGGGCCAAATAATACACACACACCCTTACTTCTCTTCTCAAGCGAAGTTCTCGTGACTGATTTTGCTTTTCTCCGGATATTTGTATGTACCTACTCGTATGTTTGTTCCAGGCTATAGGTCGCATTTCTCACCTGAATTTTACAAGATTTGGTAGGTGAGGTATACCTAACAGAGGTTCTTTGATTTGTATTGTTTTTTTGTAGAGAACGATTTACAATAAGGGGGGATAATGGGGGAAGTTTGCTATTGTGCCATTTACTCATTTATTGGCCTAGGGTTATGATATTTGGTGGAAAATTCTGAACAACGTTGATGTGTAAAAAAAAATTTTTTAAAGTTGGGGGGGAAAAAGAGGTTTGCCATTGCGCCATTTATTAGGTATATGATACTAGCTGCACCCCGCGGTGTTACCCGCTGTTACTAAAAGTAGCCTATGTGTTAATCCAGGGTGTTAGCTACCTCCATACCAAATTTCATCAAAATTGGTCCAGCTGTTAGAGCGCGTGACGAACTAACAAACACACAAACTTTCGCATTTATAATATGTATTAGTAAGATTTGGGTAGGTATTAAATTCCGAACAAGTTGATGTGAAAGAAGGCTTTCAAGTTGGGGGCAAATGGAAGGGACGCCTATCCCTATGATATTGGTTAGCTTATAGTGAAACAATTAAGTAGCAAACTAGTGGCGCCAGAGCTAACTTTCTGCCGCTTTATAACATCATCCTACAGAGCAAAGGATAAAAAGTATCCTAAATGTGTACATCCAGGACTTTATATTTATTATACGCACCAAATTTAGCTAATCAAAATATGTTATGCCGTTGTTGTTGTGACGACAATCACCCAAACTTAAGTAGGTAAAGCTTTCATATTAATTTATAATACTACTTATTAGGTACTTATAATCATATAGATATATCTTATATAGATCATACCTACTCTCAAATAAAGAATGAGTTGAGAGATTTGATTATCCCAGAGTTTGGATAAAGGTAATCTAGGTAGATATACTTACACAATTTTGAACAGTTGGATAATACTACATTACCTACATAGTAATAACTAGAAGCACCTCGCGGTTTCACCCGCGTTAACTACTATCCCGCGGGAACCATTTTAATTTTTACGGGATAAAAGGTAGCCTATGTCACCCGGGGATAGTGTAGCTTCACAACAGTGAAAGAATTTTTCAAATCGATTCAGTAGTTTCGGAGCCTATTCATTACAACCAAACAAAGTTTTCCTCTTTATAATATTAGTGTAGATATACCTATGTCTAGACACTCACTTGTCACAGAAATGGCTTCCAAGATTTGTCTTCGATGAAATCTTCGCTCGGGGGGACATATCTATATTGATACTTATCCATTTCAGCTACAGATTTTCAGAATCGATGGAGTCACTTCTTAATAATTTTGTTTAAGATTTTCCAAGTTCTTTTTCCATTCAGTAGTCACTGATTTTATTTCAAATATCCTACTTAATATAATATTATTATGCGTCAAAAATATTTCAATCCCTGTAGTCACTATCGAGAAAATTAAATATCCGGGGGCACGTGGCGCCTGAGACTTCGGCAGTAGATCTTGTTGCACGACTTCTTTGCTACAAACACTTGGTCAGACTTATGTACCTACCTATGGAGAAGTCGTGGAATTCACTACACTACAAGGTACTTCTTCCAAGACTACAGTCTGTCTCTATCCGAGATGTTTTGTCATCTAGTGCTTATGCGGCCTTTGTCGACTCACTACATTAAAACATACAAAGAAAAACAAGTTTTAGAAACAATGAATATAATTTTATAATCTTCATGGATCATTCACGATCATCTTATCAGCGCCAAGAATTAGGAACTTCTTCAATGTCAGCGTTTAGGATTATGAGATGATTTCCCACAATAATTAAATAATGTGATAAATAATTAAATAGGTAATTAAACATTCACCCATAAGTAGGTATTAAATTAAGATACTTCCGACATTATTATATCACACTATTTCTATGTCATAATTAAGTTCTTCCACTAGATAGCCACACATTGAATGTTTTGAAAAGATAATAAAACAATTCCCAATTGTCGCCACTTGAACATTAAGTAGGTACTATTAGTAACAAACGGGAACATTTAGAAAAGGTCCTCTGCGTCACGGCGAGGGAACGGGCATCGTGTGTGTTTAGGGTTTAGGGGAATGACCCGAATTTTTTAACTTCCTAAGCCTACGTAAAATGTTATTTAAAATACTCTTCGATCTCAAGCAAAGTCTTATCTTTAGTTTCAGGCAGCATTATAAATAGTATGATAGTCAGAATCAGCATACTGATGCCGTAACAAAGAAATGCTCCGTGTAGCCCCAACGCTGTATAAATGTAAGGAAATATCTTCAAAAGTGTTGACTTTAATAACTGAAACCATACCGACACTATTATAGAACTTAAATTCCTGTATTTCATGGGTATTAGCTCTCCTAAAGAAGATGGAGCCATTATGGCCGGCCCACATCCCATGGCTATAGAAAACGCCATTAAAATTACAACAGTCAATACATTATTTTCTATTATAACCTCTAGTTTTATTAAATACAAGTATAAAGACAAGGTGAATAGAAATATAATACCAACGGACGACGTAGAAAATAGTTGAAGTCGCCGCTTCAAAACTCGGTTCAACATACAGCCGACATACATACTGAACACCGTAACGCCGTCTAATATCAACATAGTGGAATATGCAGCTCTTTCGCTAGATGTCATCTTTTTTAAAATTTCAATGGCATAAATACTACATACCAATTTCCCAGATGCGTAAAACTGAGACGCCATTAAGCAAGCGATTAGTGTCGGCTTATAAAATCTCTTACTTCTAATCTGCTTTACTGTAGCAAGCTTTAACATTTCAATTCGTCCACTTAACAGTTTTTCTAACTCACTTTCCGCCTTTAACCCTGTCCCGTTCAACCACCGATGGGACTTTTTACACTCCTCGACCCTCCCTTTGCTGGCCAGCCAGTACGGAGACTCGGGCCATATAAACGCCGTCAAAGAAAAACAGGAGCAGAAAATACCGAATAACGGAATGTATTTCCAATGGAAGAACGTTCCTATAGCGTTGCTAAACCAGACGCCCCAGAAGATCGAAGCGGCTTTCATACCTAAGAAAACGCCTCTGTACGCTGGAGATGTGAATTCTGTTAAAATAATTAAAGATGTTGTCATGCTTGAACCGATGGTGATTCCTTGCATGACAGAAGTAATTAGCAAGTATGTTGTGGTGATACTGCAGTAGAAACAGATAAACATGAAAATTGTACTGAATGAGACTAGTATAAATGTCTTCTTTCGCCCGTAGGTATGGCTGATGGCAGTGAGAATGAAGATCCACGGGAGACTTGAGTAGCCGAATAAAGATGCTGCAACAAAGAAATATTTTTCAGAATAACTATACTATTACCTACCACTGGAAACTCAATATACCTAACACTCTAAAATTTATGGAATACCGAGCATTCGATAGCATGAATTTCACCCGGTGGACGCAAGTGGCAAATTGTCGTCCGGTGTGGCGGTCTAAGGGGGAGACCTATGTTCAGCAGCGGACATCTTCAGGCTGATGATGAAGATGGGAACAAAAAATTACATGGTCATAAATATGTCTAGCAGTTACGAGTTATTTCCTAGGCTCTACTATTATGCTGGCTGTGTGAGTTTAAAAACATTGTAAACTGCGCGCGCTTACGGGAAAAAAGTCACTTAAGTTTGCACTCTTACAAAGCCAAGAAGCCATGCCGATGGGGACAGCGTGCGTGGAGTTCGCTTCTCTTCTTAACTGTTCAATGAAGATCGTCGGAGCGCCGTAGCAAAGCCCGGCTGAGAAGTAGATGGTGAGGACTCCGCAATTAACCAGTGACTGTAACAGATAGACTTACTATTTAGCATGCCAAAATATGGGGGTTGTAATGGCAAAACGCGTGATCCAATTGGTGGTAACGAAAGGCGCGTGCGAGTGATTCCTATGTGTCTCGAAAATAAAAATAATTCTGTCTCAGCCATTACTTAAAAGTGAAAAGGCATAATTTGGATGCTTTTCCCATGACGTGTCATGATGGAAGGAATTTCTTAGGAGTTGGATTGAATAAATATATATTTCTCATAACAAAGCATAGGTTTACATTACATTGCGATACTTTATCGAGTAGCTACTTTAGCGTGATTAAATATAAGAAGGTAAATAGGTTAGGTTATAGATGTTAAAAAAACTTCAAACTTCTATTACTTCGCCATTGTATCTGACTTAAAGACAGGAATATTTTATCAGTCCATAACTCACAAACAACCAACATTAGGTTTGGTCTACGCACGTTTGTTACATTATGCTGTCTTTTTACCGCGTCGACACGATTACGGTGATAACAATGTTTATGTAAATCATGTAAATGTTCTTCTGAACTAATGGCATAAAAAAATGTAATAGGTAGATAATAAATTCAAAATCTGTTTATCCATACACTACCAAACTTTTCCAAATATAACGGCGTAGGTACCTACTTACCTCAGCCATCTAACCCACAAGATCTTACTGAAGTAGGTAAAAGTAATCTACACATTTTTTGTTACTAATAGTAGGTACCTACGGTAGGTACCTACTAGTAGTGTCTAGACACTCACTTGTCTCAAAAACGGCATCCAAGATTTTTCTTCAATTAAATCTTCGCTCGGGGGTACATATCTATATTGACACTTATCCATTTCAACTACATTTAAATGTAACTAGGTACCGATTTTCAGATTTAATGGAGTCACTTCTCAATTTGGTTTCAGATGTTCTAAGTTCTTCCAATCAATAGTCACTGATCTCATGTGTTAAAAGTTTATGCCTCAAATATTTAAAGCCCCGTAGCCAGAGAAATGTCTCGGGGCACGTGAAGGCTGAGACACAGCCAGTAAACGTATTGTACCGCGATCTCTAGTCTCGATACATTAAGTTGTTTAAGCGATGCGGCTTTTTAATTTTACCAATATCACTGGAAACACAAATACTTAATAATAAAATGTTAATGACGTGTTTTAACGTTGGTATCACGATCAGTGCATATATTTCTGCACTAAATTCTGTTTCTAGGGAATTAGAATTTATGTTAGAATTAGCACCTATCTAGTTAAGTATAATTATTATAAAAATAAATTGAGAAATTACAAGGCAGGTAGGTGCCTAGGTATTTAGATACCCCAACTCTACCACACTATTTCTATTTTAAAACTTCAGACCAGTCTTGTTGCAGCTGTGTATACGCTTATACTCGTAATATTAGGTATGTTCATAAAATGGTTTGTATACAACTGCTATGCTTGGTAGGTACATTATAATAGTGTAACATTATAGGTCAAACAGAATAAAATTAAAATCCGTGAACAAGGAACTTTATTTCAAGCGACACGTTTGGTATTCTGCTACATCCAAATTATCTATATAAGTTGTTTGTATCACAGCCTCATGAATCATGAGGTTTCGCGGCGTAGTACCTAATGTTAACAGTTGTAGTAATAAGTAGGTACTTACTAAGTAATAGGTACGTTGTAGGGACACCCCTGCAGAGTTATAGCAACTACGGCTAATCTATTAAAATAGAACAAGTAACGCATTGATAAACCACTTCTATCGTAACATAATAAGCTACTTACTGCCAAGTTTTTGGAACAGAAATTAAGATCGTTCCCAACAGTAACCACTTTAGCATGTATTTGTAACAAATGGGAACATTTAGAAAAATGTCCCTTGCGTTACGATGCGGATACGGAGCATGTTGAGTGCTAACGGGAATTACCCAATTATTTCTGACAATAAAATATTATAGTTATTTAAAATACTCTTCGATCTCAAGCAAAGTCTTATCTTTCGTTTCAGGCAGCATTATAAATAATATGATAGTCAGAATCAGCATACTGATGCCGTAACAAAGAAATGTTCCGTGCAGCCCAAAGGCTATATACAGGTACGGAAATATCTTCAACAGTGTCGAATTTAATAGCTGAAACCAAACCGACACAATTATTGAACATAAATTCCTGTATTTCATGGGTATTAGCTCCCCTAAAGTAGATGGAGCCATTATGGCTGGCCCGCATCCCATGGCTATAGAAAACGCCATTAAAATTACAACAGTCAATACGTTATTTTCAATGATTACCTCCAGTTTTATTAAATACATGTATAAAGACAAGATGAACAGGAATACGATACCGACAGACGACGTAGAAAATAGTTGCAGCCGCCGCTTCAATACTCGGTTTAACATACAAGCGACATACATACTGAATACTGTGACACCGTCTAAAATCAACATGGCAGAATATGCAGCGCTTTCGCTAGATGTCATCTTTTTTAAAATTTCAATGGAGTAAATGCTGTATACCAATTTACCAGACGCGTAACACTGAGATGCCATTAAGCAAACTATTAGCGTCGGCTTACAGAATCTCTTACTTCTAATCTGCTTCATCGTGCCAAGCTTTAACATTTCGATTCGTCCACCTATTAGTTTTTCTAACTCTCTTTCCGCCTTTAACCCTGTCCCGTTCAACCACCGATGGGACTTTTTACACTCCTCGACCCTCCCTTTGCTGGCCAGCCAGTACGGAGACTCGGGCCATATAAACGCCGTCAAAGAAAAACAGGAGCAGAAAAGACCGAACAACGGAATGTATTTCCAATGGAAGAACGTTCCTATAGCGTTGCTAAACCAGACGCCCCAGTAGACTGAAGCGGTTTTCATAGATAGAAAAACACCTCTGTATGCTGGTGATGTGAATTCTGTTATAATAATGAGAGATGTAGTCAAACTGGCGGCGTGGGTGGTACCTTGCATGACAGAGCTTATCAGCAAGTGTATGGTGGTGTTGCTGAAGTAGAAACAGATGAACATGACAATCGTACAGAAGGAGATTACGAGAAACGCCTTTTTTCGTCCATAGGTATGACTGATGGCGGTGAGAATGAAGATCCACGGGAGGCTTGAGTAGCCAAACGCAGATGCTGAAACAAAAACACATACTTTTTTTATTTTTAAACTATTTAGCGTATGTCGTACGCGGTTGCGGAAGAAAAACAACAGTAATCATACAAAGCCATGACGCCATGCCGATGGGGACAGCGTCCGTAGAATTGGCTTCTCTTCGGAACTGTTGAATGAAGATCGTCGGGGCGCCGAAGCAAATCCCCGCTGAGAAGTAGATGGTGAGGACTCCGCAATTGACCAGTAACTGCAACAGACACTTCATTTTTAAGACTGGGTTGCAGTGAGATTTTTTGCTGCTGTCAATCATAAGTTTAACCACTGGGTAAACGTAGAACAATCAAAATAGAAGGATTAACGTACCCTCCAAAGCACGGTGATGGAAATCCACACGTAACTAATGAAAAGTCGTAGGAGCCGAGCCGAGAAGTTTGAATTTAATAAGTACGAGGGTGAATCAAAAAATTCTTGGAATCAATATTAAAAAATGCAAAGATTTAAATAATAATATTTTATTTTTCTACATAATCTCCCTCCAATGCAATGCATTTAGAATAACGCGTTTCTAACTTCCTTATTCCTTGTGAAAAAAAATTATTTTCTTGACTCTCGAAAAAGTCCTCTACGGCAGCTATAACCGCGTCATTATCGTGAAATTTTGTTCCACGAATTTCCTCATTTAATTTTGGAAATAAGTGAAAATCACTTGGGGCTAAGTCCGGAGAATATGGTGGGTGGTCAAGGAGATTGAAGCCAGCACAGCGGATTGCGTTGAGCGCAACTTCCGATCGATGAGCAGGAGCGTTATCTTGAAGGAACAACACGCCCAACGACAATTTTCCACGACGTTTTTCTTTAATCGCTTCACGCACTTTCGGGATTAAATTTGCATAATAGGGTCCAGTAATCGTCTGGTCTTTTGGCATGTAATCAATAAAAAGGATTCCTTCACTATCCCAGAACACAGAGGCCATAACTTTGCCAGCGGTAGGAGCAACTCGAAATTTCTTAATGGATGGAGAGGATGGTCGTTTCCAAGACATGCTTTGTCTTTTAGTTTCAGGATCAAAATGGTGGACCCACGTTTCATCCATGGTGACAAGACGACGGCAAAAATTATCCGAATCACGCTGGAACATTTCGAGATTACGCTTGGAAATTTCCAAACGTCGCTTTTTGTTTTCGTCGGTTAACATTCGTGGCACCCATCTTGCAGACACTTTTTTGAACCCCAGTGAATCAATTAAAATGGATTGAACGCTACCAAAAGATATCTTTAGGATCTCAGCTATATGTTTTATAGTCATTCTTCTGTCTTCCAAAACCAGATTCTCAACCTTTTTGACATTTTCTTCTGTAACGGAGGTTGAAGGCCGCCCAGAACGCGGGTCATCTTTACAGCTTGATCTACCTCTTTTAAATTCAGCCACCCAGTACGCAACCGTAGAATAGGGTACAGCATCACCCCCTAATGTCTGCTGAATGTCCAAAAAAATTTCCTTCGTAGACATTTTTTTCAAACTGAGATATTTTATCACCGCACGTAACTCACTTTTATCCATAATTTTGACTTTTTAGCAACTCGTTGCACAAAAAAATTTATTACATGCGAACGAACTGACAAAAACAAGTGACAGTCTGCATAAATATAGTGTGATAGACACTCTTTAATTTGAATATCGAACTTGATCCAAAAAGGTTTCATATATATGCACTTCTAAGAACTTTTTGATTCACCCTCGTATATAGATAGAAGTATATAAATCGGCACTCACTTGTTTCAGAAACGGCTTCCATGATTTTTCTTCAATTAAATCTTCGCTCGCGGGGACATTCTTGTATTGATACTTTTCCATTTCAAGTTTATTAAATGTTGCCACCTATTTTCAGATTCAATAGAGTCACTTCTTATTCGTTCAAGTCTGTCCAAATTTTTCCAATTGTCACTGATTTTCTTTGCAGTTTTGCATCCCAAGTATGTAAAGCCCTCATTCACTGGAGAAATGCCCCGGAACACGTGACGCCAGAGACTTCGCCGGTACCCAGTCCTTGTTCCCAGTCTTCTTTACTCCAAACAGTCAACTGTCTGGCGAGGTCGTCATTCACACGACATCTGCCTCTTATTCCGAAATATATATCCGCCTTGTAGTGGTTACGCAGCTTCGCTCTTTCACCAATATCACACAAAAGTTTAAGTAATGATCAAATTAGATAAGCTGGGTGTTTGTAAGACTACGGTGGTCAGCCACACAGACCAAAATGTCTATTTATCACACATTTATATAGACCTATTTCACAGTCTACTAAATAGTTACTCCGTAAATAGATAAATCAATCCATACAAAATTGTCAATACCTACCCACTGATATAATTGGTTACTCTGTTTTTTTTCGATAGACGATGCGAACGAAAATGCACCTTAGCTTACAAGGGTACAGTGTGTTTTGCTATGTAGCTGCTGGCCCCGCGTATAAAAAACGTATAAAAAATGGCCACTAGTGCTCTCGCGGTTTGTCGCGCGCAAGAAAGCACATGGAGTGAAAGAGGCCTGCCTAATGCCTATAGGCCTAATAGTACCTACCTCGTACCTCTGCCTAATAGAAAGTCACATTATGCCTTAGTGCAATAAGTTATGTTCCATCCATATCATATGTGAAAACGCAAATTTATAACGTGAGTAAAGCTGAGGGACGCAGCTAGCATAAGTACCTACATAAAAAAGAAAACATGAAAACATTACAATACAAAGGGGGTAAGCCCCCCCGGTAAAGGGCACCATTGTAGACTGACCCAAACATCAGATGAAATATTGGTCTAATGAAGGTCCCTATTCTATAAAAAAATGCTAATAGGCCAAAAAACGGTAGGTAGCCAATTTTATTGTAAAGAAAATTGGCGACAGAAATGCAATCACTATTTTTTTCAAGTTGTAGATTAGAATAGATAACTATTGTAAGTAAGTTCACCAAAAAGAAACACAATACAAAACAACAACAAAGGTAAAGTCAAGGTAGTAGGTACAAATGGCGGTCTTGTATTTAAAGCGATTAAGTAGTATAGTGTGTAGCTACACAATGCCAATCTATTATACGCAATGTTAGTTAGTGAAACAAAACGCACTATCTAACTTAGCTGAACTTTCATGGTAATGTCAAAAACTGTTTATGAATACAGGTAAAGAAAATGAAATAATTTCCAATTGTCACCGCTTGAATTTCCCTTTAGAAAAAGTCCCCTTCGTTACGGTACGGGGGCGCCGGTTGGGACATGTTGAGTGTAAGTGGAATGACCGGTTTTTAACTGCCTATAATATTATATAGGTATGTACGAACGAAATTCTAATACAATTCTAAGACGAAAACGAAGGTACCAACCTACCTAATTTGTTAAATAGCATCTGTATTTAGTCTGCTAATCGTGACACTTTATTTTAAGAAGGAAATTTTGGGGGCATCCGATAGCAAGACTTGTTGGTTATCAATTTTTTTCCCAAAGTTGCGTTTCTTCCGACTGTTAATGGGTAATTAATATTGGTGGAATATTAGTTATTCAGTGTTTGGTAACGTGCACGAGTGTGGGCAAAAGATACAAACCCAAAAAGCGTGTCACTGCATTTTTTCCAAAATTCCCAGGAAGTTTCAGTAAAGCATCCAACACTTTACTGAATCGTGACTTTGACTATGTAAATAATCGACTTTACTATTTGAACAAGAGGATGCTTTAATTAATGCTACTACTTTCCTATTGCAATAATAAGAAATACCTACTTATATATTTTAATACTTGACACTGGCTAAATGCACAAACCGTGCATAACTAAAAAAATAAAAAAGTTGTGCCTGCTCAGAATATCTAGGCATAAATAAAAGGCGTGATATTTTCAATCTGTGGTTTTAATCCCAAATGTAACAATATGATATGGCACTGGTAATCTGTGGTCCGCTCGCTGAATTAGCTATTTTCTTAAATAGTAGGGGTCTTACGGCAAAAGATTTAAACAAGACTTAACAGATGTCTAAAATAAGTTCCGCAAAATAGACGTCCAACACTCGCGTTATCTAACTCATAATAATATGTCGCTCAGAGAACAGCCATTGCTATTCAGCGAGGTAATGCAGCCAGTGTTCTTGGCACACAATGCCACATTACACCCACTTTAGTTAGATTTGAAACTTTTAGATTTAGTTAGTGTTAGTTATGTTTTATTTCATTTAATTTAACTTGTTTTGATTTATCTAAATGATCTGGAATCAATAACAAATACACAAGTGTAAAATTATCAGAAATAATAAGATTGAGTTAGATAAGCGCGAGTGTTAGACGTCGATTTTGTAAAGCGATGTTTTAGACACCTGTTTAACTCTTGTTTATACGTTTGTGGTAAGACTGTATTAGTTTTAAGTAGGTACATAACGGTGCCTATTCTGGAAGCACCTAACTAAACTAAAATTTCATTTTTCTAAATATGTAGTAAGGTCCGTATTAATAAATCAAACTTAGCTCTGAGAGCTATCTTCAGTGTGCACTTGTTCTTTTGTTCTATTTAATAAATACATCTTAAGTTGTAGATTAGGAACAGAAACTTACATGATCTCTGGCAAATTAATAAATGACACTCAGCGGTTAAGTGCTATCCGATTCTGACACATTTGACACATACAAGACAGTATCTAGTAGCCAGTGCTACATCTCAGTATCCATTTATTAAATAGCAACGATCTCAAGATGCAGATTACATTTTGAGTGTGGGTTAGCTGGTAGCGCACTTGGTAGCGCTATTAAGGTTCATTTATTAATACGGACCTAAGTATAGGTACCTACACAACTTTGATAGTACTTCATAGGCTACCATTTGACCACAATCTCACTGGTCTTAAGTGACGATGTGATCGAAGGTGATGAACATGCTCAGCTTAGAACGGGGCTGGCTCTCCCATAGGGAGATAACACCCCTATAAGAGTTAGGCGGCAGATTTTGTACCCGAGTTGAATTACTCTTGTAAAATACTACCTTATTTTATATCGAACTAGCTCTTTTGCTATTTAGATACCACTGGTATATTTTATATTCAAAATTATAATGGTAGTTATTTTTTACTAATGACTTGTCACTCAAAATATAAAATGTATAGGTACACCACACCAGCTTCATCGTTTTTATCTAATAATTAATTACAACAATTACTTTGCCCATTTCGTGTAGATAAGTACTTCCAGAGACACAACAAAACAAACATACAAACTTCGTCTTAACAATAATTAGATTTCCTAGCTAAATATTATAATAATTAATAATTATTAAACCTAGGATCACTACCAAAAGCACTTGGTGTTGAGCTTATTGCTTTAGTTTACTTATAAATAGAATTATTTTATTATAATTATCACACTTTGCAACACAATAAGCTTATCTCTATACCTACATATAATTTAACAGTAAAGTGCGGTAGGAGCCCCGATTTTGACAGTAAACTGGAATTGCAACCTCAATTTTGATAACAATAACTCTGCTCAATAGTTGTCAGACCATAGCATATAATAATACTGGTCAGACTCATAGACGTAGTATCAGAAATTGACTAGAGAAAAGCCTGCAATTTATAAATCGGAAAAATTTAATACACGTTATTTAGGTATAGCTCATAATATCATTCGTGCGACATTCTAAAATGTCAAGATCGCTGGTTACCCCTATAAATGAGATAAATTTAATACACGTTATTTAAATAGTGCTCCAATCATTCGTGCGACATTCTAAAATGTCAAGGTTTGCTTCTGCAGCACAGCAAAAAATTTGTGCATACGCCGACAAAGACAAAACATCCATCGTACTATCCTGCTTACTTCTTTGTCTATTTGTATACACTTGTCTCTTTCTTCCCCGGATCTCGAGTTAAATGTCATATCTGTTAGATGATTAATCTGAGGTCAGCCTTGAGGCCATGCAGACGTGTCGAGCGAACTTCGACCTAACGAAGCGTGCGGAGAGAGGAGTAAAAATGGTGAGCTAAGAATCAGCAACTCGAAGTTCGCGCAACAAGTTTACGACTCCGAAACCACACAACGTTCGAATTAAAATAATTACATAATACACGTTCGTTGACCGATTCCGTTTTCGAATAGTTTTCCAGGCACCGGAATTTTTCCATACAAAATGTAATGCAATGTATACAAAATGTAATTCGTTTTTGCAACATTTTGAATAGGGTGTCCGTATAAGGAAAACGAACGTGCGCCACCAGCCTTATGCGGGTTGAAAAAATGTCATACACAACCTTAGATGAAAAAATAGTAGGTAATAGACACTATAGTATATATAGAAGGATCTCTCACTGTTAGATATCGCGTCTAAGGTCCGTATTAATAAATCAAACTTAGCTCTGAGAGCTATCTTCAGTATGCACTTGCTCTTTTGTTCTATTTAATAAATACATCTTAAGTTGTAGATTAGGAACAGAAACTTACATGATCTCTGGCAAATTAATAAATGACACTCAGCGGTTAAGTGCTATCCGATTATGGCACAATTGACACATACAAGACAGTATCCAGTGGCCAGTGCTACATCTCAATATCAATTTATTAAATAGCAACGATCTCAAGATGCAGTGCATTTTGAGTGTGGATTAGCTGGTAGCGCACTTGGTAGCGCTATTGAGGTTCATTTATTAATACGGACCTAAATGATTACATTCCGTTTGTATAATATAACAATATATTATAATTAAGTCTATGTATATTTATTGTAAATATCTATTGTAAAATATATGTATTATTGGCACTTATTTATTGCACTATTTCAATTATACAGACTTCTGTTGAATCAGAGTCAATGGAAGCGATTTATTACCCGACTGGCGAGGAGGTAATGTTTTTCGAGCGTTTGTATGATGTATGTATGTCTAATTCATTGTTGCGCTCTAACGGCCGAAATTAATAATGAATCCAATCCAAATTTTGCTATCTGGGATTGATATCACAATCCATTTTTAGGGTCAAACGTGCCAATAACCGATCCGTGGATTGGTTTATAAAGGCACGCAGGTTGGAGATCGATCGAACGATAGGCAGCAATCCAAGATCGATTTTAATCTTGGATAGGAGATACAATATTAATTTCAGCTGTAAGCATAACCCTTTTGACAGATTTCAACGTATAGGGTGTCATAAGATTCGTCTCAGGAAAATTAGGACGCACTCTTAAAAATAATTCCCAGTTATCACCACTGGACATTGACGGTGGTGATAACTGGGAATGATCCCGGTTGTGGAAGTGACACAGGGTATAATAATATTATAATAATTGGTGTAAGGCAAATAGAAATGTAGGAATTTATTGCTTTGTTTTAGTTAGTTTTTTTATGCTGTCGGAGTTTATTGATTCATTCAATATTTTTTTCGTATTAACTAGGTAGTTAATTATTCTTGTCATGTGGGAATGGGTCTAATGGTACGATACACTCGATCTCCTTGCTAAGCTGTCTCGCTCGCACACATCATTTTTAAAGAACGATATTTTTGGAAGTGCTATGGACAAATATTGTAAATTTTTTATTTTATAATTTAAACTAGTTAGTAGTAATTTAAGATATTTAGAAGTGACTAGAATTTAAGAATAGAATTTCATACGCAGATCTTATTTTTAATATATTGCGGTCCGCCATCTTTGTTTTTTTTAAGTATTGCCACTACTTGCCGATGCTGCAATATGAGTGCCCCAGTATGGGGCAAGGCCTTAGCCCGTCAACTTGCAACAATGACAATTTTCACTTTCAAACACGGCAACACCGATCAAACCCTTGACAGTGTTGCCATAAAATTAAAACAGAGTACCTTAGCAGATTTTTGTAGTTCACTTTAAGATTAAGTACATTTCTTTGGTCCAAAACGTTCGATATCCATTTCTATTTTTCTATTTGGCAACACCACGATCAGACGTGTTTGTTTTTGGCGGTGTGGCCAGCCTTGCGTCGCTTGAAGTTGCCCATGGAGCGCAGTATCTGTACGTTCTCATCTTCGACCTCCCGGTCCATGCCGGACGAGCCCGGTATGGAGCCGAAGAGTTTCAACTTGCTCGGAAGGTAGATCAGCCCCAGGAGAGTTATGACTGGAAATAAAAAAATAAAAATCTACCAGTCTAAAAAAAAAAAAAAAACGAAAATCGTATTTTTATAATGATATAGGTAAGACCACCTACATAAGACCTCATTATAAAAATACGCTTTTCGTTTGTTTTTTTTTATGTAAGTAAGTTTGTTTTTTTTGTTTGTAAGTCAAATATTTATCTACATAAGACCTCATTATAAAAATAAGCAATTCTATACATAGCTAGCTGCGTATCGCGTTTTCACCCGCGTAGACGGGAACACACAATATTTTTCGGAATAAAAAGTAGCCTATTAAATATGTTAATCCAGGGCGAAGTAGGCTATGTCCAGGGTCGATAGCATTCTCCATACCTAATTTCAGCGCGGCGGAAGTAGCGGGCTAAAGGCATTGCTACTGAAATACTCACTGTTTAATATGCACGGGAAGACCACATAGAAGTTGAGATCGGTTGAGTGGAAGTAGAACGCTTCGCTGAAGTATAGTATTATTGTGAGCATCAGCGACCAGTAGCCCATGGAGACGACCCTGCAGAGTCAAAAGTCAAAGTCAAGTCATTTATTGTAAATCTATATTAAAAGAAAGTCGTGTTAGTTACACTTTTTATAACTCAGGAATTACGGCTGAACCGATTTGGCTGAAAATTGGTAAGGAGGTAGCTGAGAACCAGGAGAAGGATATAGGATAGGGGAAGCTGTTGTACGTCAGACCGTGTTGTACCTAGGCCAAACACAATTTTTCGAAAAATCCCGGGTTTTAAATTTATGTTGTCTATGGCAGTTAAAGCACTCTTTGTCAACTCCATCGTGAAGTTAGTTGTGATTCGCCGGCGCCGCTTCAGTGCAGAGAAAAAGGTAATAATTCATTATTTCTTGTTCAAAAAGTACGTTTTTCGGGCTTTAATTTTGGTATTTCTATTTAGCAGAATGTGCATTTATTAAAAATGTTTTATTTACTCTCTAATCTCAGTATATCTAGGTAATAGAATATGGAGTAGGTATTTATTGCAAACCTCAACTTTAAGTGTATTTTTATGAAGATTGTTATAGAAATTGATGCGAGTGGTACCTTAGACACCCAACTAACTATGTACCTTGGACACTGGCCAAGGTACATCATATCCGTTGTAACTTGGATTGTTCACATAATTATTCCTTGTCTTTATTAAACTACCTACATATATCACTGTTGCAGGAAACAATGCCGCCAAATACAAAATATTCACTTTATTGTGCTTCCAAACATTTTCAAACCCGTCGCCGTCAATATTAGTCGCGGCAAAATAAGATTTTGACATGCATTAATTGCACTTCTGGTGATCTTTTGGTCTGTCGTAGAATACTATTGAAATAACAAAATATTCACTTTATTGTGCTTCCAAACATTTTCAAACCCGTCGCCGTCAATATTAGTCGCGGCAAAATAAGATTTTGACATGCATTAATTGCACTTCTGGTGATCTTTTGGTCTGTCGTAGAATACTATTGAAATAACAAAATATTCACTTTATTGTGCTTCCAAACATTTTCAAACCCGTCGCCGTCAATATTAGTCGCGGCAAAATAAGATTTTGACATGCATTAATTGCACTTCTGGTGATCTTTTGGTCTGTCGTAGAATACTATTGAAATAACAAAATATTCACTTTATTGTGCTTCCAAACATTTTCAAACCCGTCGCCGTCAATATTAGTCGCGGCAAAATAAGATTTTGACATGCATTAATTGCACTTCTGGTGATCTTTTGGTCTGTCGTAGAATACTATTGAAATAACAAAATATTCACTTTATTGTGCTTCCAAACATTTTCAAACCCGTCGCCGTCAATATTAGTCGCGGCAAAATAAGATTTTGACATGCATTAATTGCACTTCTGGTGATCTTTTGGTCTGTCGTAGAATACTATTGAAATAACAAAATATTCACTTTATTGTGCTTCCAAACATTTTCAAACCCGTCGCCGTCAATATTAGTCGCGGCAAAATAAGATTTTGACATGCATTAATTGCACTTCTGGTGATCTTTTGGTCTGTCGTAGAATACTATTGAAATAACATACTTAAATCAGAAAGATCACCAGTCTCCTATGTATAGTTTTTGTAATATAAGGCTTCAAAGTTTGAATACAAAATGTTGTATGAAAAGTATGTAGGAGACTGGTGACTTTTGGCAGCATGGCTTGTTTCATTCTATTGTACTATCAGTTAGAGCTATTCCTGGATTTCATTGGAATTTGATCGAATTATGGCAATATTTTAACCTCAAAATTTACTTAAAAACGGGGTTTCTCAAAAACTGCTAAGCCAAATAGGTACCTATATTTATGAAACATACATGATCTGATGTGAATATAATAATATGGATGATTATTATAGAGACAAAAGACTGTTGGTATGTAAGGGTTTTTTTGAAAGATGTATTTTTACTGAGTTAATAATAATTATTAATTACTGTTTTTGATATGATCAGTCATTGGTTGTAGTTAAATAACAAATAAAAATAAAACTTACTCCGTACAGTAATTATATAGTGTATTATCTTCATTTTATTCTAGTTTGTCCAAAGTACAACTGGCACGGGCCAAAGTACATCAGGGATGTTGTACCTTGGACAGTTTTCCCTTTTTTTTTGGAACGGCTTTTGCTCTCAACTTAATGCAAAATACACAGATTTTATTAGTTTCGTATGTAGTTGAATAACTGATCTTTGTATTTATGCATATTTAAAAGACCCTAAACTTTCCATTAATTTATGAAAAATGAAAATGTAAAAAACTGGCCTAGGTAAAACAGCTTCCCCTACTATTTATCCCGTTATCAAGGGAAAAAATTTGAAACTGGGAAAAATATATCTGATAAAATCGGGTTGTACAGTGTGCCTAGTGCGAGTTTTGACAATTTATTTACGCGCTCGGTCCGTTTGGCGTAAACTTGAAATTGTATGGAATAAGAGCAGCGCCATCTAGTGACTGATTCACTGACGCTAGATGGCGCTGCTCTTATTCCTTCAGCAATCGTTATGGATCATTATCGTGGTGGATTATGGCCTAACCCTCCTCACGTTAGTGAGGGGACACCTTTGCCCAGCAGTGGGACATATACAGGCTGAATTATTATTATTATCATAACTCCAGCGACTTCATATGCGTGGGTGGACTTTGACGTGTGACTTCATTATGCCACCTTCAGCCCGTCACCAACTCTTATGTCTATCTATAGCCAGGGGAACATATATGGGAACAACAACACAGCTATGTTGGATGCAGTACCTACTTTGTAGCAAAATTTTATGATTTGCCACCGAATTATGACACCTATACACATGGTATAGGTGTCATAATTCGACACACTCGATAATTCGACTTACTCAAAACCACAGCTACCAAACGAATTACACATATTAGGATGTTAGATCGTCAGGGAAACTGGTAGGTTGTGAAATTATTCAGAGGCATAAAAAAAGTTATAACTCACGGTCGGTAGTGTATGTAGAGGGTGCAATGTATAAGCGCCAGGGCTTTCAGAACTGAATACATTCCGAGCATCCTGGATAGTGTGAAATCACCTGAAATATATACAACTCTACTATAAATCGGCTCGTTTGGCGTAGTGGCTGAGCAATCGGACTGCTGCGCTAGGGGTTGCGGGTTCGATTCCCGCCTGGGACAAATATTTGTGCGATCCACAAATATTAGTTTCTGGTCTGGGTGTGATGTGTATGTGAAATTATATGTCTGTAAGCGGTACCCACGATACAGGAGCAATCCTAGTGTGGGACTACGTTTTTAAAAAAAAAAAATATAAAATAAGAATTAAAAAAAAAAAAATAGTTTATATTATGTCCATATTATTATCATACATGCCACGAAAGAGAGACAAAAGGAAGTGAAAAGTTGGGGGTTCACATGCCAACCATATGACTTGTAGTTCAAAACCAATGCATTTTTTGCCATACATACTATGCCATGCTCTACGTCTGCCACACATTGAAAACTGCTTTATGTGTAGTTTTAGAGACCATCAAAATGAAGCATATCGGATAACACATAAGGCACATTTTCAAATAAACCGCAGTTGACTTATAAACCTTTACTGACACAGTAACATTCAATTTTTTTTTGTGACAGCGGTTCCGATTCAGATGTCAAGTTAAATCACTTCCACTCTTGTGTCTGTGTTCTGTGATACATATAAAATAGTAGGTGTTAGTCATTATTTCATGGTCTACCTGTGAAAGTAGCCCATTGACCATGTATATTCATCCTAGGATAGTTAACCGCTAGACTTCTGTAAGTGTAGCACTTTACTGGTCAATGCAGTTAAAAGTTACAATCCCAGTCTTCTAATTGTTGGACACTGTACTGCTTAGTAGGACCTCATTATACAGTTTTGTAATAACTTTGATTAAAGAGTCACCATCTCTATTGTGACAGAATTATTATTACACAACAGACAGAATTCGATTGTGACAGAATATTAATTCTGTCACAATCGAAGGAAGGGTTACAGACAATGCTAAATGATCTAGATAATGCAAGCCGCAACGTGGGGTTAATCATGAACATGCAAAAAACCAAAGTCATGACAAATGGGAAACAAGAACCTCTCTACATTAACAATAACACAATTGACTATGTGAACGAATATGTTTACCTCGGTCAGATAATCTCACCCACGGACTTATCTTCAAAAGAGATTGATAGACGTATAGGAAGTGCATGGAAGCAATATTGGAGTTTAAAAGAGATTATGAAAAGCAAGGAAATGTGTATGACCATTAAACGGAAACTGTTTGATACACATGTGTACTGCCTGTACTCACATACGGTTGCCAAACCTGGGCAACCACTAAAGCCCACATTAGAAAATTGGAAACTTGCCAAAACGCTATGGAAAGGAGCATGATGGGCATAAGACAATCAGATAGGATAAGAAACACAATTATTAAGAAGCATACAAGGACAAAAAATATCACAGTAACAATCAAAGAACTGAAATGGAAATGGGCAGGTCATACACTCAGAGGCAGAGACAAGTGGTCCAAATCAATCATGTTCTGGTTCACGAGAGACCGAAAAAGAAAACGAGGTAGACCCTTCAGGCGATGGGTCGATGATATAAAGGCTGTAGCAGGTAGTGCATGGACCAGAACAGCAAATAATAGAGAAAAATGGAAGCAGTTGGAGGAGGCCTTTGCCGGAAAGAGGCAAACAGACAGGGATGTCGAGGCATATTAACCTACATTATCGTCAATAATTGTAAAACTAATTAAAATTAAAGAAAATCATGTAATCAAAATAACACATCTCTCTGAATAAAAGGCTATTATTATTATTATTATTATCTCTATTGTAATCCTATCTTCCCCTGACGCCTTTTCTCGTTTAATTTGTCTCAAAGCAAACTCTACTTCAGCTTCTAAGATAAGTAGCAGATCCTTATACGGTCGGCATCAAAAGTAGCTTAACATGTTTTAGTTTCCAATTCCATTGCAGATACGCAAAATGTACATTTTAGGGTGTATATTAAATTTAAGGTATGGAGATGTTCAATTGTAGATACGCAAAATGTACATTTTTAGGGTGTATATTAATTTAAGATACGGAGATGTTAAGCTACTTTTGATGCCGACCGTACCAGCAATCCTCAACAGGAGCTGTACTTGAGTTGTTAATGTCAGGTATTATTAGGTTCTGTTGTTTTTTGACAATAAAGTTAACATTGCAGGGCATAGCGAGTTAAAGATGATATAGCAGAACTAACAGGAATTTCACTTCACTTCAGGCTCACTTAACAGATATCAGAACCCAATTGTGACAGGGGTTTCCCTGGTCGGCAGCTCAGAAGCTACCTACATAGTTATCCATACTTTATTATAATGCAACGTTCTGTTATTTTTCATGATAGAACAGCAGAACCGATGTTGATGAATTTTAGTATACAGACAGATTGGATCTTGGAGATTAAGGATAAAATGTGGTCCATGCGGACTAGGTTCAGCCAGTTCACAAGGATAATTATATTCAATTATCAACCGATAAGGCAGTGGTTCTTACCGTCTAAATGTTCCGTATCACCATTATGGTGACTTAGAAAAGATCTTCTCTCGATGTAGGACCGGCCGGCGGTCCCCAAGTCCATGAATGCTACGAAAGCTATCCATCCTCGAAACGCGTACAAAACCTTATTTTGCACGGCCATAGCTCACTTCGGCTGCACGATTTGACATCAAATTTATAATTTCACCTTCCTAAATTTGCCTAAGCTTCCGACGTGCTAATTTTAGTAAAACGGAAGCCGTAGCAACGTATAAAAACTATACTTGACTTGAAGATAAATTTGTAATGTCAGTGCATGATAATTTAATTAACTTTGTATGTTTTAAAGCCATTTATCTTGGCCAAGGAAACATAATTATTTATACAGTTCACGCTGCTCCCTGCGGTATTTTACCTGCATTGTAGTCTTCACAGAATACTATTACTTCTGACGAAAAAGTGACTCTATGGTCATTCACGACAAATAAAATCGGATTTGAAATTTGAGCTGTCATGAGCTGTGGACAGTGGATTTGAGAAAGGAAATTCGAAGATTCTGAAGAATCAGAAGAATGACAGAAATGACAGCTTTTGAATTGACAGAATCGAAAAGTCAAGGCAGACACTAACATTTTTTTTTTGTTTTATTTTAGTCAACAAGAAAGTCACAGCAATACAGCAACCCACGAGGTCAAGTAGTTAAGTCAATTATTTACATAGTCAAAGTCACCATTCAGTAAAGCATTGGATGCTTTACTGAAACTTCCTGGGAGTTTTGGAAAAAAATGCGAAATGACACGCTTTTTGAGTTTATATCATTCGCCTACACTCGTGCACGTTAACGAACACTTAATGATTAATATTCCACCAATATTACACATTAACACTCGAAGAAACACAAGTTTGAGCTAATACTAATACAAAACCAACAACGTCTCACTATATCGGATTTCCGCCAAAACTCCGACGACGAGGATTAAAATCATCATGGATTATACATAACACAAACCGCGCGAATCCAAAACTGAAACGTAAATAAAAAGACACATACAATTGTTGCCAGCGTAAAATTATAACCATACCATCCATCCGCGACTGGTCACAAAATTCCTAAAAATATCGTCGCCATATTGGTATTGTCAAAAAGTTCGGGTTATAGTGGAGCCGATGAAAAAATGGTATCTAGCGTTATTATTTCCACATTGGAGTTAATTTAGTGATCGAATACAATCGCCTGCAACTTTAGATGTTCCGTTCGCGCTGTGAGTTGTGTTATTCCGTTTGCAAATGATGTTTTCGATGGAGAAATGCTTGGGTCGAAATGGGACTGGAACTGCGGATGGGGCAGACCTTTTCGCCGGCGGTGGCGAGGGTCTAGGGACAGATGGTGTGCCTTCGGACGAGGTGGCCTCTGCGGTGGCGGCGGCGTCCGACGAGATCGGAGACATCTTGAAGGACGAGCTGGGCGACGCAGACCGCGCGGATCGGATAGGCGCGGAGCTTGCTGACTTGAGCGCCGAGCTCGGTCTTCTGGCCGGGCTCGCGGACGGGGAGACGCAGCCCGACTTCCCGTCGCTGTTCGAGATCGCGGTGGGTACCAACATGGCTGACTTCACCCATCTCCCTCGCTCCATTGTTAGTATTTACCTATTTTCTCTATTGGGATCCATGTCATTGACCTTTATAATAATAATAATAATAATAATAATAATAGCCTTTTTATTCCTGAACATAGGGTTACAAGAGGTCCCTAAGTTCGGTTTGCCTTCTGGCATAGGCCTCCTCCAGTTCCTTCCAATGGGTCCTATCCCTTGCCACTCTCAACCAGAGTGGTCCCGCTGTCTGTTTCAAGCCATCTTCCCATCTCCTGACTTGACGACCTCTACTTCTTTTGCCAACTCTTGGTTGCCAGAGGGTAACTTGTTTGCTCCATTTGTCGATGGGGTGGCGCAGCATGTGTCCAGTCCATCTCCATTTTTGGACATCTATCCGGGTAAGGATATCTGTGAGTTTCGTTCTTGTTCTTATGTCTATGTTCCTGACTCTGTCTTTGATTTTTAACCCTAGCATGCTTCTTTCCATGGCACGTTGACACTTTGCTAGCCTTTCCCTGTGATGAAGTGTTAACGACCAAGTTTCACAGCCGTAAGTAAGAGCTGGTAGAATACAGGTCTCAAATGTTTTCTTTTTTATGTGATTGCCTAAATCCTTACTTTTCATAATTTCTTTCAGTGACCAGTATTTTCTCCAACCTTGGGCTATTCGCCTGTTTATTTCCTGAGTCATTTTATTTGAAGGTGATATTATCTGTCCTAAGTAAATATATTCTTTGACATACTCGATCTTGTTACCATCTACCATAATGTCTGCTTCCCTTGAATTTGTTATTAATTTTGTTTTACTGGCATTGATTTCCAGACCAACTTCTCTACTTTTACTTGCTAGGCTCTGCATCATTTGTTCTATTGCTGCTGGGTCCTCTTCAAGAAGCACCAAATCATCGGCAAATCTTAAATGGTTTAGGCGGGCTCCATTAATGTTCAGACCTAAGTGGTCCCAGTTCAATTGTCTAAAAATGTGCTCGAGTACGGTGTTAAATAGCGTAGGAGAGAGAGGATCGCCTTGGCGTACACCCTTTTTGATTGGGAATGATTCTCCTGTTGTTTCAATTTTGATACTGGCCTTGCTGGACTTGTATATACTTTTAAGTATTTCTATGTAGTTGCTCTGGACCCCCTGTCGTTCAAGACTCCACCATATGTGTTGGTGCCTGAGACTGTCGAATGCCTTTGAGTAATCGATAAACGCCAAGTAGATTTGTTTATTGTATTCGTTATATTTCTGCAACAACTGTTTTATTGTATGAATATGATCTATTGTGCTGAAGCCTTTTCTGAATCCTGCCTGTTCTATGGGTTGGTTTTCGTTTAGTACTAGTGATATTCTTTCCAGGATCACTTTAGCGAATACTTTGTATATGTTTGATATTAAAGAAATTGGCCTATAGTTCCCAATCTCGTCTCTAGGGCCTTTTTTGTGCAGTAGAATTATGTGGCACTCTGTCCATTCTTCTGGAATTTGCCTTGTTTGTAAAATTTCGTTGAAAAGTTTTGCTAGCACAGGGCTGATTTCCTCTATGGTTCCCTTGAGCATTTCATTAGGTATCTTGTCCGGCCCTGGGGCCTTCTCAAGTTTTTGAGATTTTATTGCCTTGAATACCTCTGAGGCGAGGATTTCTGGCACCTCATCTACTTTGTTGTCTATTGCTTTGGTTTCTTCCTGAATTGGGGCCAGCCCTGAGTCGAATTTATCAGAGTACAGTAAGCGGTAATAGTCCGTAGCTAGTTTTTGTATTGAGAGACGATTCGTTAGGTAAGATTCGCGTTGCTTTAGTTTCGGTATCCATTCTTTGCCATGTTCGCTTAGTTGTTTCATAGCCTTTTTTGTTCCTCCTGTTCTTGTTATATTTTCTTCCAAAACTCTATTTCTTTTCTCCTTACGGTCTTTCCTCATATTTTCTTTGATTTTCTTGCTAAGGTTTGTAATTTTTTGCCGTCTTTCTTTGTCCCCTTTATTTGATATTAGTGTTCTTCTTTCCTCTAGTAGTTCTAGTGTTTCTTTGCTTATATAGCTCTCTTTACTTCTAGGTTTGCTGACTAGCATCTCTTTCAATTTGTTTTGTAGTCTCCTGTATTTAGTCCCAGTTTCTACGTCAGAGGTAATAATTTCGGTGAGTGATTCTATTTTGCGGGGTTCAGTGGGATGATTGTGTTCTGATATTTGGTGCAGCTTCTTATTGTTTAGGTTTTTCCTGGATCTTTTGGCTTGATTTAAGCTTAGGCAGCTTCTTACCATGCGGTGGTCTGTGTTAAAGTTGAGATTTTTAACTATGTTAGTATCTGTGAACGCGCTTGCTTTGTTGGTTATAATAAAGTCAATTTCAGTTTTGTATTTTGCACCTGGGGAGGACCACGTCCATTTGCTTTTAGGGTTTTTGTAAAAACAGGAGTTCATTAAAATAAGGTTATTTTCCATCATGAATTCTACTAGTTTCTGTCCATTTTGGCTTCTTTTTCCATGCCCGAACTTCCCTATTGTGGGTTCTTCTCCTATTTGCCTTTCTCCAACCTGTGCGTTGAAGTCGCCCATGATTATTATGTTGCTGCTGTAATGCAGTTTTATTGCTTCCGAGATACTCTCATAGAAATATTCTATGTCTGGTCTCTCCGCTTGTTCTGTTGGGGCGTAAATTTGAAAGATGGCCCAGTTTTTCTTGTACCCCGGGAATTTTAAATGTACTACCGCAATTCTGTCAGAAACTCCTTCAAATCCCGTAATGTTCTTCTTCCACTTAGATTTAATAAGGAAACCCACTCCTCTTTGTCCGGTGTGTTCACCTTTATGAAACATGATATATCCGTTCTTCTCTGCTATCCCTTCTCCTGGTCTTCTCATCTCGCTGATGCCCATTATGTCCCATTTTAAGTTAGATATGGCTATTTCTAGTTCTTTTAGGCTCTCTTCTGTTCTTAGTGTCCTAGTATTCAGTGTGCTGACATATATATGTTCAGAGTTCTTTTTACCTTGTTTTATTTTTATTGTATTCTTCTTGTGCTTGTTTTTTGTAGATTGGTTTTCTTTTGAGTGTTTCGAATTATACTGTTTTGATTTGGATGGAGGGTGTTTGTCTTCTTCCCCCACGGTGACAAGCCGGCTTGGGGTGCGATTTATGAGTGTTGTGTTTGGTGATGTGGTTGTTGGGGTTGTTTGGATCCGGGTGTCGCAAATTAGTTTTTTGAGAGATTTGATAGTGAGGCTGATCTCCCGCGCTCTACATAGTTCAGTATATTTGGTCTGATTATTTCCTTTGATGCAGTTTTAGAGGAGGCGTTGTTCAAGTTGGTCGATGAGCTTTGGGTATTAGATGCGTTGGCTTTCTTTTGTGATGGTATTTTCGGTGATCCTGAAGACTCTCTTTTCCTCTTTTCTCTGTTGCTTTCATATGTTTTCTTTATTATGAGTTTATCGTATTTTATGAACGCTATATTCCCCTTTTTCTTTTCCTCTTCAACTTGCAGCTGCAGTTGTTTGCGTTTTTCTAATATTTCTTTAGGGTAGTCCTCTTTGATATTTATACCTTCTTGTAGGTTAGCTCTGTTTCGCAGAATCATATGTTTTTTCCATGTAGTTGTGAGTGAGACTACAACAGGGCGGTTTTTATCGTGTTCTTTTTTACCGATTCTGTAGAGGTTATTAACTTCGAAGACTTCAAAATGTACTCCCATTTCTATTATAATATTGACCTTTATTACTTGCCAAATTAGTAGGTAAATAACGTGTGGCTAATATTACAAGATAGGCAAAGAAGTCTCCAGGTGCCTCACTTCCCTTGATGTATCACGGTTAGGATGGAAAAATAGGTGTATCAATTCTGAGATTTGCATATAACATAGGAGGATTAGTTTGTTGTTTTTTTCTGTGGGGTAACTGCCTTTTTTTATCTAACTACCTGCTGCAACAGTTGAATTATTACAGGCTTGCATATCCCGAGTGTAATGTAATATTATTGATACACTAGCAATTTTTAGCTGATGCAAGTATATTGTGTGAAGGACTATGCCATAGTGTATTTTAAACATCGAGTGTATTGATAGTTTTTTTACTATCGTATTTTAAACATCGAGTGTATTGATAGTTTTTTACTATCGTATTTTAAACATCGAGTGTATTGATAGTTTTTTACTATCTATACTATTAAAAAATATTTTCTACTATCGATCTACTATTTCTCATCAACTTTGCCTACTTTATACTTACCAGTTGCAAAGTACCCACTTACCGACTCAATAAAGCTGGTTATCAATTCGACACATATGTCTCGTATTATACCTATCGAAATTATCAGAACTAACCTTGAAATTAGGCAAAGTTAAAGCATTTAGGTACACAAAATTAATCCATTTCAGGTATCGATTGCATAGATAGAAATCGATAGTTTTTGCCAAAATATTGATAACAATCTGAAATCTAAACTATCGATGATTTACATACACTACCTGTGCTAGTAACAAAAATTTAATAAATGTTTTCTTCATGATATCTTGCAAATAGAATGGCTGATAATAATAAAACAAAAAGTAATCTAGAAGTAGGTATCATTTTGTTGATGGACTCAGTTGACCGATTCAAATATTGATCAAGTCAACTGAGTCAAGTCCGTTGATCAAGTCAACGGAGTCAACTGATCCCGCGGACTCAGTTTGGAGTGAGCTCAGTTGACTTAACAGCCATACTTACTTGGTACTTGGTACTTGGTGAACGGGCTTCTTTTCCGCAACTAGGCCGAATGGTCGGCCCTTTTTGCGTGTTGTCGGGTGGTGGCAGCTAGTTCAGCCACCCGATGTCCTCCAGGAAGGCGAGCAGCTTGCAGATCTTAGTGCAGGCCTCCTGCAGGGTTCCCGGTGCGCCCAGGAACTGCGCCCTTTGAGACGCCACGCCTTCGCACTCTAGGAGCACGTGCGCGGCCGTTTCTTCTGCCTCCATGCATCCTCTGCATAGGGGGCTGTCCGTGACACCTATGGTAAATAGGTGTTTGTTTAGTGAGCAGTGACCAGTGACTATACCGACTAGTTGCCGGAGTTTGTCCCGTTTAAGATTTAGGAGTTTACGGGAGTATCTCGGATTTAGGTCCGGGAAAGCTGCCTTTGACTGCCTACAATCTTTAGTACTTGCCCAGTATTCTTTGTGCAGCTTAGTTGTTCTTTGGCGAATCCAAGCGCGGATTTGGCCAAATGGTAGAGGGATCATAGGCTCCGGTCCTACGGGGTGCGTGTCCGAGCCTCTCCTTGCCAGTTTGTCAGCCTCATCGTTGCCTCTGGAACCGCTGTGCCCCTTGATCCATTGGAGGGTTAAAATATTGAACTTACTGACCTCTTCCAGTAGATAGTGGCATTGAACTGTTAGCCCCGAGGAATGTTCCACTCTCTGGAGTGCTCGTAAGACCGAAGCACTGTCCGAGAGAATTCTAATATTTGTATTTGTTACCTTTCTTCGTAGTATTGCTGTTGCTGCCTGGATAATACCTACACATTCCGCTTGGAAGATGGAGTTGTTTGATCCTAGGGCAGTTGCTAAATGTATGTTCAGGACCTCTGAGAAGGCGCCTGATCCTGTACCTGTTTTCGTTTTAGAGCCGTCCGTGTATATTCTGACCTCATTTGAGCTGGAACTATCACTCGGTTCTTCATGTAACTGCACTTTGAAACTCTTGTTAAAGATGTATTGTTTAGGGATCCTATCATAGATGGAGAGTATGTCTGGGTTTCCCTCTGCATATGTTACCTCTATTGATGTGTGTGTTGACTGTCTGTTTTGCTCCCAAAGACCTAAAGCCCGAAGTCTATATGCAGACATCGCAGCTTCCTGCTGGATGTGGAACTGTAGCGGAGGTTGACCAAGTAATACCTCCAGGGCTGCCGTTGGGGTTGTTCTCATACAGCCCGTCGCAGCCACACATGCCAGTCTTTGGAGTTTTTGTAGTTTACCTGTTGTGGTGATCTGTGTGGTTCTCGGCCACCAGACTAGGGCTCCGTACGTCACAGAGGGTCTTATGACTGTGTTGTAGAGCCACAGTGTTATTTTCGGGGTTAATCCCCATGTTTTGCCTATCATTTTCCTGCACTGCCAGAACGTAATGGTTGCTTTTTTTATTTTATGTTCTAGGTGTTTTGCCCAGTTTAGTTTGCTATCTAAAGTGATACCTAAGTATTTAACCTCATCTGTCAGTGCTAGCTCCGTATCAGAGAGGTACGGCAGTGTGAATCTACCTAGGTTTCTTTTGTTTGTAAACATTACTAGTTGTGTTTTCGTTGGATTTACGGTTAATCCAAAGTCTATACTCCATCTCTCTACGATTTTTAACGCGTTGTTCATCATATCGCAAGCTACACTAGCAAAGTGACCTGATATCAGGATAGCTAGGTCATCTGCGTATCCTATCGTGAGAAACCTTTGTCTATTCAGCTTCGTGATGAGGTCATTAACTACCATATTCCATAGCAGGGGCGATAATACCCCTCCCTGAGGGCATCCTCTTGTGACCACTCCTCTGGTGGTCTCCCCAAGATCCACCCTTACCGCTCTGTACTTTAGCATATTTATGATCCAATCAGTCAGCGTATTCTCAACCCTGTGTCTCTTCATCGCGGCCTTGATACTGGCGAAGTTTGTCTTGTCGAAAGCTCCTTCAATATCAATGAAGGCTCCGAGACACAGCGTCTTGTTGTTAATGTTCTGCTCTATTGTGCTTACTACTTTGTGGAGTGCTGACTCCGTTGACTTACCCGCGCTATAAGCATGTTGATGTGGGTGTAATGGTATTTCTTTTAAGATGTTGTCTCTAATGTATCGGTCACATAGTCTCTCTAGAGTTTTGAGGAGAAAAGATGTTAAGCTGATCGGTCTATAAGCTTTTGGGTCCGTATAGTCACTCTTTCCTGGTTTGGGTATAAAAATGACTCTGACCTCTCTCCAGCCAGTCGGTACGTACCGGTACGCTAGACAGGCCTTGAAAATTGAGTACAGAACTCCATTGATGTGCTCTTCTCCCCACTGCAGTAGTCCAGGAAAGATACCATCGAGTCCAGCTGTTTTATAAGGTTGAAAGGTGTTTATGGCCCAACTTATCCTCTCCCTGTCTACCACTGAGTTTGCCACCCGCCAGTCGTTGTCTGTGGGTGTCTCCTCTGCACATTCACCCCAGTTGGTGGTTTCTGTGATTTGGCATTCTGGGAAGTGTGTCCTTATCAGGAGGCTGTTTGTGTCTAAAGTCGTTTTTGTGTAAGTGTTATCTAAATTTTTAAGGGAACCGATTACGCGATTGGGTTCAGCGGCGAGGATTTTCCTAACCCTATTCGCTTGCGAATTCGACTCTATGTTGGAACTGAACTTCTTCCATGACTTACGTCGTTTGGAGCGTAGTCGCTTTTTATATTCTGACCGGGCAACCCTGTAGTTGTTCCAGTCTTCATCTCTCGAAGTGTTCATTGCTCTGTTAAATAGTTTACGTACCTTTGTTTTTTGTCTCTCTAGATCCCTGCACCACCCCTTGTTACCGTTTTTACTCACGTCTGGTGTGGATAGGGGGCAAGCCTCTTCGAAGCTTCTGGTGAGACAGTCAGTTAGTTGTATTACCGCCAACTCCAGGGTGACAGTACTATTTATAGACGTCTCCATACTTACTGTGTTGAGCCGTTGTTTAAGGGCCTCGCGAAACTGTACCTTATCAGTTTTACGCGGGTTACGTGTTGGTTCAGGTTCTTTGGTGGTGTGTTCTACTTCAAAGCAGATCCATCTGTGATCAGAGCATGAAGACTCCTCTGATACTCGCCAGTTCCTAAAGCTGTTTAGATTACCTGATATAAGGGTTAGGTCTATGATGGTGCGGCATCTGCTCGTCACGAAAGTAGGTTCCGCACCTCTGTTTGCTATGGAGAGGTCTGTGGTGAATAAAAAAATTACCAGGTCTTCTCCTCTGCTGTTTGCTGATGCCATTCCCCATAGTGGGTGATGTGCATTTGTGTCTGCTGAGATGATTAGCTGCATGTTACGTTGCTCGCTGTATCTCACCAGGTCGTGTACCTCCTTTGATGGGATCGCCTCGTCAGCTGGCATGTATGCTGACGCGATGATAACCGCATCTTCCTCCGTTGTGCCACTTTGAAGTCTGGCAGTTGCCAGGTCTCTAGTGCAGAACTCTGTGAGGGGCATTGCTGATATGTCTCGCGATATATATATACAAGCTCGCGGATTTGTACAAATGTTGTCAAGTATTAACTTACCAGGTAGGCTTCTGAGACCGCATACACGCCCCGCTCTGATCCACGGCTCCTGGATCAGGGCGACGGTCCCCCTGCTCTTTGTCTCCAGCACTCTGCGTAGGTTAGCCGTGGCAGTGAGGCTGTGCTGGAGGTTTGCCTGGGTGAAGCTAAGCGGGATAGGGGTCACCATCATCAGCTGGTTTTCCCCTCTCCTCCCCCGCTTGCTCCACTGTCCCCTTTCCTGCGCCGCTCCTGGGGGGCTCCTGATCCACACTCATTCCTTCCATGCAGCTGGAGGTGGACGGTTTGGGGGATGAGTGTGTCGGCCCACCCAGGGGTATTCCGCTCTGGTCGTCGGCTGGAGCTTCGACTCTCTGCTCTGGGGTGTCAGTTAGTGTGCCGTCTTTGGCGTAGAATCGGATGTAGACGCTCCCCAATTGGTGTACTAGTCTACGCCCGTGTGTCATAATGATGGGAATTACATTTTCCGGTATGCCCAGGTTCAGGAAAAGGTCGTTTCCCATCCTTTGTCTTGTGTGTGTGTACACTGTCCAGGTGTTTACAAGGGCCCACGGGTTCTGGTGTAACAGAACCCGATTTGTAACCTCCAGACTGTTTTCACAGTCCGGGATCAGCAGGGCCGCTCGTATACGCCTATACAGTTCGCACTGTTTTTTCACTACCAGCTTTGGGCAAGCCGGAGTGGGGATGTTGTTGATGGCGGATGTTAGCCATTGCAGTGTAGGCTCGTCCAGGCACCACAGTTTAAGGACTCCATCCGCGCTGATGGGTTTTCCCCTGAACTGCGGTGCGCAGACGGAGCCGGTGGGGCCATAGGCGTCTTCAGTGATCCGTCGTTGTAGGAACTTTTTAACAGCCTCAGCCTGCGTTTCGTTCAGCTGGACATTGTCGGCTCTAGCTATCGCCACGCAGAGTTTGTTCTCCACTATCTCTGCGTAGCTCGTCTGTTCTCGACTAGTACTGTCCAGCTTTACCTTCTTGTGTTCCCCTCTCGGGGACACTGTATCGTCCAACCGCGTCCGCTTGTTTGGTTCGGTTCTTGCCGGTGCCTGAGCCGACTTCGCGATCGCGATTGCTGCTCGTTTCTTCCGATTTATCCTGTTCTTCTTGTTTCTGTATGCCTTCCCTGTGCCTGCGCCCGTGTTGGAACCAGTAGCAACCGCGGACGTGTCCTTGGTTGCCGCTGTTGGCGCATTCGGCGCCAGAGAGACATCATGCCTAGCCTCCGGCCTGCTCGCTTTCAGGTATGCGCTCGGTCCCGGTATAGCTGGTCTGGGGTCCTCAGCCATTGGCTTCAGTCCACCAGAATCCGGGCAACCCTTGTCCTTACGCTCCCGTCGATTGAGTCGGCGCTTCAGCTTCTGCCTCTGTCTCTTATTTAGACCCTCCGTGGCTTGCGCCTCGAGGTCCTTGACACCGCTTGGTCCTCCAGCCGACGACTGGTTTTCCTCTGCGCGCGCAATTCGTCCTTTAGGTCTTATGACGACCTGCCAGGCTGCGGTGTCACTGCTTGTTTCCGCGAATGCAGCTTCGATGCGTTCAGCGGTATTTCGGGTTTTGTCTGTTAGATTCTCCATATTCTGTAACATTTTAAAGATTCTTCCGATTAGCTCCCCACCCGCCACGGAGCCCGCACCTGGGGGTGTTGAGTTACAACACCAGGGCTACTAAAACGGATATAGAGAGGGGGGTCACTGTTGCCCACGAGTCCGAAGTAAACACTACTGGTCGAGGAACGCCAAAAACCCTAAAGAGCGTCCCCGACAGGCAGTGCTGACTGCGGGCCCCATAGTCCCCCCTCTCTCGCCAGGTGTAGCTGAAGGCTGCCACCAGTGCTGGATAGATATGGATGGCTAGGCCATAGCCTCCCGTTTCGGTTGAAATTCACACCAAAGAGGAGTGTTGCGTAGGGTCGGCACTTCTGGCCTTCCCCTCGCTCAGCCTCCAGGTTTGTTGCATCCTACCTACGGGCCCCCCACGCACAGCACCTATTACGTGGGTGGTCATACCCCCCACCTGCTATCTTCTTAGTGAGATAGTAGGCCCACAGTGACCTGACCACCTCGTCACTGTAGCTGACTTTTGGGATAGGAGTAGGGAGTTTTGGTTTGGGATGGGAGTTCCAGAAGCTCGCCTAAAAGTGTCTGTTTCGTCTGTTCCATATGGGATCAGACCTAGAACGGGAGGCACCACGTGAAGGTACTTTTTAGACTTGTTACGGTTGTCAACACGACCTGCGCTCCTATCCGTAACCGTACGCCGAGCTTGCTCACCGGACAGGTGGGCAAACACAGGTTAATTAGTTTATGTTTTAAATAAACCAACCAACCCTCCCTTACTACTTAACAGCCATACTGAAACAGTCCCAAATATAAAATAATAATAATAATTCAGTCTGTAACTGACCCACTGCTGGGCAAAGGCCTCCCCTCACTATAGTGAGGAGGGTTAGGCCATAATCCACCACGGGGGCCTAGTCCGGGTTGGTGGATAGCGTGCCTCCGAAATAGTTCTCGGGTGTGTTGGTTTCCTCACTATGTTTTCCTTCACCGAAAAGCGAGTTATAATTACGTGCATATGTTTAGTCCCAAATATATGTAAAGTCGCCATTTATTTATACAAGGACCAAAAAAGTTTTCTGTTTGTGTAAATTTTACAAATATTTATTCAATTTGATATACTTAACACAATAAGAACAACCTTCTCGTACATAGATGCAATGCAAATCTCTGTAAAAACTACAAGACATATAGGGCCATTACTGGAGTATGCATTCCAGGTTTGGAACCCTTATTTCAAGAAAGACATCAAGCCTTATTTCAAGCTTCCGAAAAGAGTACAGTGCAGAGTGACCAAAATGGTCTCATCTTTAAGAAATTAAACATATTATGAAGTTCACCTCAAAAAACTAGACGTAACCATCTTAGAACGACGGAGGAAACATGGAGACCTAATACATATTAAATGGACATTATAACATACAAGACTTGTCAAGCATATACACTAAAAATAACAACAAAGCCGTTAGGGGACACACACAAACTGTCAACTGTGAAGTGTATCTAACAATCCAAAAAAACACTTTTTGCCAAACATGTAGTGATAGACAAGCTACCGAAGACTGCGAAAAGTGCCCCCTCAGATAACTGTTTTAAAACTAGACTAGACACCCATCATAAATAAGTACACTGAATCAAAATACACGAATCAGCTAAAAAGCTGCTATTGCAATAATTGCAACTAGCTGCGCCCCGCGGTTTCACCCGCGTTTGGATAATATACGATAATATATCTTTATGAATTGTAGCCTATGTGTTATTCTGATATGTAAGCTATATTGTTGTGAAGTTTCATCAAAATCCATTCAGTAGTTTTTACGTGAAAGAGTAACAAACATCCATCCATCCATACATACAAACTTTCGCGTTTATAATATTAGTAGGATAATGCATGCTTATCATCGTTACTGTAAACGCAAGTTGATCTGCTAGACGGTAGGTAGACAACATAGCTCAGCTACTAACAGCAGAGTGTGTAACTCCTTAAGTAATTTGTAATTTTCCTCCAGTGGACTCTGTCACCTTCAGTACAGTTATGTCACTTTGCATACTTCGACAGGACTAGTCAAGAAAGTGATTCACTAATCTTTCCCATTTGAAACTGTTATTGGTTTGCACAGAGAAGTTTCAGGCCGCTGACACTTCTTCGTACAAACAATTGATTCTGAAATCTGATGGCTTTTGGTTCAAAGAATTGGTTAGTGTAGTTTGGGTGTAGTGCAATTTGGTCATACATTGAGTGCAATTTGGTCACAAGTCAAGTATAAATTGGTCATACCTAATCTACACTACTACTACACTACTATTATAAAGAGGAAAGATTTGTATTTTTATGTGTACATTTGGGTGAATATACAAAAGTTGGGTAACTTTTCGGGATATTTTGTTTATGATAGTTTTTTCAATCAAATTCCTTCTAATTCGCGTTATAAGGTAGCTAATCTAGTGAACATATTGCTCATGATAGGGCCAGTCACTTTTTAAAGTAGATGCGGAGATATTTAGTTTTTTCCGAATTTGACTGCCAGGGGACTGACGAGAGTGACAGAGTACTGATAAAACACACAACTTCAGTAGATATGCAAGCAATTTATTAAGATTAGAAGAAATCTCTTAGAAAGTAATCATCATCATCATCATCAGTCTGAACACGTCCATTGCTGAACATAGACTGTAAACCACACCAAACGACAATTTGCCACTTGCATCCACCGGTTGCCTGCGACTCTTGATGTCGTCGGCCCATCTGCGTCCAATCCCATACACTGCGTCTTCCAGTGGTCGCCACTCTAGAACCTTTCTGCCCTATCGGTTGTCAGTTCTACGAGCGATGTGACCTGCCCATTGCGACTTCGGCTTGCAAACCCTTAGAGCTATGTCGTAAACTTTAGTTTTTTTGGCGAATATCCTTGATCCGGATTTTATGGCGCAAAGAAACTCCGAGCATAGCTCTCTCCATCGCCCGCTGTGTGACTTTGAGCTTCTCCAAAAGGCCAGCAGTTATGGAACACGTCTCAGTTCCATATGTCATCACTGGTAACACACACTGGTTGTAGACTCTTGTCTTCAGGCACTGTAGAGTTTTGGACAAGAAAATGTCACGCAACTTCGCGAACGTTGCCTATCCGAGTTGGATTCTTCGGGCGACCTCTTTGCCGAAGTTGGACCTGCCTAACTGGACGATCTGGCCAAGGTAGTTGCACTGTAAAACAACTTCGAGAGTATCGTTCCCAACGAATACCGTCACGGGTACAACATGGCCATTGGAAATGAGTTTTGTCTTCTTCATGTTCATTTTAAGACCCACCTGTTGGGAAACGCTACCGAGGTCGCTGAGCATAGTATTGAGATCTTCCAGAGACTCTGCCATGATGACTATATTATCGGCACAACGAAGGTAAGTGAAGTATTCGCCATTGATGTTGATGACGAATCCGTTCCAGTCCAAGAGCTTGAAAACGTCCTCCAATGCGTTCGTGTTCAGTTTCGGAGAAATAACATCTTCCTGTCTTTTAGTGTCTTCATTGTAAGATCATTGGGAATGTAAGCAGTCACCTGATGCACCAAGAGTGTCCCCTTAAGGCGATCATTTGAGACGATTAGTCGTTAATCAAGGTGTCGTTAATCGTTAATCAATCTGCTCGATATCACAGCCGTCAATCACCGTAACTTTTATACCTGGACTGGACATCTCTCGCGGATAAGAGAAGCAAACTCCATCTTGTTAGTTTTATCCCCTCCTGAAGCAATCACTTGCTCAGCTGTTCACTTGCATGTGACCCCTATACTATCGGGTACCCTCTTCCCATGTCCGGCTTCATGAAAGATCCAGGAATTAATATGTTTCCATTATTTTCTAGTTAATCGTTGCTCCCGAGGCGTCATGTCTTTAATATATATGTTTTGTACCTTTTCTTTCCTTTTTAATTATTGCAACTCTTGTTTATCTTTGTATTCGGCTAGTATGTTGGGGTTGCTTTTAATTTTAGCTAAGTTAGCTTTTACGGCTTCTCTTTTCTTTTTCAATATAATATCTTTCCAATCCTCAGACGTGGTTTGTTTTTCTTTTGGAGCAAATGATGTTTTAAACTGAAATAGTAAAACAAAAATGCTTAGACACGCTCAAAAAGTCAGTACCCTGGAAACACGTCAGTCCTTTGGCGCAATATTAGACAGCGGACTGACGCCAACGGACTGACGAACCCTACATGAATTTGAAGTTATTTTTAGAACTAACGTTTATTTTAATAATTTTGAATATCAAGAAGGTACATCTTGACAAATCAAAGTTAACTATGTATAAATTTAAACATAATACAGTTTTACAAGGAAATAGCGACTTACCATAGGACTGATATTCTGTCTGGATCTGCCCGCGTTCACACGACAAACACAACTCTAGCACTGGAACAGTAATGTCGGCCGGACAATGGCTCGGTCTGCAGTTAGCTTTAGTATCAATCTTGAAATTTAACGCGCATTTGAATTTGAGTCGCCGGTATTTAGCCGAAAATTCAAATTTGAAAAACACACAACGGACTGACGCATAAAACCGAACACAAAGTTTCTTATTATTTTTACAAAACGGTGCAAATGTTATAGTATGAAAGTTGTGATTATATAATAATAAATACATCAGAGATTATAGTGATATAGTAAGATTCATTACTTTAAAGGTAATACTTTATACACAGCTATTTGATTGTGCGATTTTGTGATTGTGACACGCCAAAGTACTGACTTTTTGAGAACATTTTGTGAAGTTTTACAAGTTTGTATTAAAAATAAATAGCTAAAACTGGGTGACCACATAAAAGCCTTTTAATTGTTTTAAAATTAATCGTAAAATATAAACAAAATATAATTATACATTGTTTTATTGGCTGGTGACATCGAGTTACCCAATTTTTGTAGAAACACCCATTTGTAATTAATAAACTCAAAAACTTCTGTGCCGATTTCAAAAATTCTTTCATCATTGGAAAGCTACATTCACCCTGAGTAACATAGGCTACTTTTTATACCGTAAAAATTAAGACGGTTCCCGCGGGATAGTACTTAAAGCGGGTGAAACCGCAAGGCGCTGCTAATTTAAAAATAAAGATATTTTTTGTTATGTTAATTAGTATTTAAACGGGTCTAATTCGCGCACAAACTAATATCAAAATATATAATTTTGACATACCTCGACGTTTCGACCGAGTTACATCGGCCGTGGTCACGTGAGAGTCTTCTCGTGTAACTCGGTCGAAACGTCGAGGTATGTCAAAATTATATATTTTGATATTAGTTTGTGCGCGAATTAGACCCGTTTAAATACTAATTAACATGTATTCAGTTCGCGAAAGTTTAAAAAAATATTTAGCTATTTTAGTGTAATTCAGTCACACCATCAGTAACAAAATTGCATAGCGATAAGATTGTAATGCGGTGACGTGTACACAGATGGGGCGCCAGGACTCCGGCAGCGTGTCTTCAAGTTCCTCCTCGTCGTCATCTTCGTCCTCGTGGTCGGGCAGGGCGCGTCCGTGGCGCAACTCGCGGCCCCAGCGCGCGCTCCGGCGCCGTCCCATCGCCAAGGGCAAGGATGTATGTAGCTCACCTACTTTTTAGGGCTCCGTACCGTACTCAAAGGGGAAAACGGGACCCTGTTTCCTAAGACTTCGCTGTCTGTCTGTCGGTCTGTCACCAGGCTGTATCTCGTGGACTGTGATAGTTATACTGTTGAAATTTGCACGGAAGATGTATTTCTGTTGCGGCTATAAAAGTAAATGATATGCTAAGAACATTCCGTACAAACGTGATTTTCATGCCTTTTTTATAGATAATGGTACGGACCTCTTAGTGCGCTAGTCCGACCCGCACTTGGCCGGTTTTTCGTGATTTAGAATAACACACTGTATCACTTGCTGGCTCTTTTTCACAACTGAAAACTTTTTTACTATTAATTTTCATCTGTATTTCCCCATAGTCACGAGTAAACAGATCGAACAGAGATTACATAGTAGGGCTTTTAATCTCATGGAGTAAAATTAACACATCTAATGGTTGAAATGAGAGAGAGTGATAGAGATGTTTACTCCATGAGGTTAGAAATCCGACTATACTAGTTAAGCTTACACCATCGTAGACTGCATCAGCATTTCACATCAGTGCCCTAAGTATGAGTTTTTACTAGCTCGACATACTCGTAGTACGCGTCGACTAGCGCTTCGCATGAAGATTTTTCGTTCATAAACGCGCCGGTAGGGGCGCTGTACAGGATCTTGATACGAAAGCGCTAGTTGACGCGTACTATGTCGAGCTAGTAAAAATTCGTGCTAGGGATACGGGTGCGACTGAGATAGTGGTGAAATGCAAATGTGTTGTGTACAGATGAGCCGGCGTCGTAGTGCGGCGGCGCGGCGCGCGGCGTGCATGCGCCTGCGCCGCGTCGAGGCGGTGTCGGACGCGTCCGACGTCGGCGCCGACTCCGACTCGGACGACCAGTGGACGGAGCTCGACGACGGATGTGAGAACTGGCTTAACCTTTTCATTACACTATCTTTGCTCTGGGGGCTTACCATGACGTCTTATTGCGTAATTTTTTTTTTTATAACTTAGCCCGACACTAGGATTAAACTTTTGATTACACTATGTTTGCCCTGGGGGCTTACTATGACGTCTTATTGCTAATATTTTTTTTTAATAACTACAGTGTAATCTCTTTAGTGTAATACTCTTTATAACAATAAACACCCTGTAACGTTTTCTCGAAAGTGATGGTCTTCGAAAAATTCTTGTAAATTTGGTTGTTTTTTGTTCACTCCATATAACGATAACTCTATAACGACAAAATATGCTTGAGTTTCGTTATAAAGAGTTTACACTGTGTATATACCGGTTTTTTTCATAAATTAGCCCCACACTATTATTTCTCCTGTGTCGTGGATACCGTTTACAGACGTATATAATTTCACATACAAATTGAGGACCTAAACAGAATCGTTTCACTACTTATTCGTACCGTGACGTCTTGTTGTGACATCTTGACGCTCAATTTAGGATGTTTTTAAATGTAAAGGGATTGACGTGTACCTAAATGATGTCGACAGCCAAGTGTTACTGTTATTTAAAGTGAAACGATTCTGTTTAGGTCCTCAATTGGATCGCAATAAGACGTCATGGTAAGCCCCCAGCATTTTCACCTGCGTTTGCTATTATCCCACAGGAACTTGTATGAAATAAAAAGTATCCCATTGTCTATTCCAAGACCTTTAGTATCTGTTTACCAAATTTCATCGAAATCCGTTCAGCTGTTGCGGTGTGAAGTTTGACAAACACACACATACTTTGCCATTTAGAGGGTTGTATAAAAATGTCGAGACTAACCCCCCCGTATCGTTAATCGTTACCTCCAAATTTATTTCGCTCCACTCAACGTTACTGCCTGTTTTGGTATCGTTAGTTGGCAAAATTTCCTCCACTCGGTTATTCCTTGACAATAATCCTCGTACGAAGGAAACAAACCATGTGTCAGCTCAAGGCACCTCGCGACGTACCTTGAGGATTCCTCGAAGCCGCTTCTCCACGATCATTTGTGTTAAAATGGAGTACCGAGGAACCTCGAAAGTTTCAAGTAAGAATACCAAATATGAGAAACTTTTGGGGGGAGTTTCGAGGTCCTTCAGCAAAGGTCGAGTGAAAGAAATTTGCAGGTAACGACTAACGATACGGGGGTCAGTATATAGTCAGTAGCCGGTCAACGTCACGATTCATTAAAGCGCTGGATGTTCTACTGAAACTTCCCAGGAGCTTTAGAGAGAACTGTAACTGTCTTGTGTAACTGAAACTTTCAGTTCAGTGGTTTTAAATTCGGTGTATGTTACAGCGGAATCTTCGGGCAGCTCGACATCGCTCAAGGAGACTGCGACGGGAGGGGAAGTGGAATGTCACTACGAGCAAAAGGAGCCTGTAAGTATTAACTAGCTAAAAACGGGTCTAATTCGCGCACAAACAAATATCAAAACATGTAATTTTGACATTATTCCCGTTGCGCACGGACATTCCTGTCAAAATTATATATTTTGACATACCTGTCTAAATTATATATTTTGACATACCTGTAAGTATTAAGGCGCTAATATAGGAGCGATTCATGTATTTTAGAAGATGAAAGTTACCTGGCCGGGCCGCGCGCCACGCTGGCTCCGCGCTCACGGCTAGTCGAAAACGCTAATTCATAATTATTATACTCTTACTAACGGCATCACGTGGCCTAACCACAGATTACTAGATAGTTACTACGTAGGCTTTAGTCTGAAGCATTCAATTATTTCGACACTGTAATGACATGTCAGATTGGCCGAGCGGTCTGAGATGCTACGTTCCGTTCCTAAAGAATTATTACCGCCAGCATTACATAAATTATTACCTCCTTGACTATAATCCTATCAAATTTAGAATGCCGCACGAATTATTGGAGTCACACCTAAATAAGTTGTTTTAAATTTATTTAGTGTTGGTCCCTTCTGGTATGCGCTTTTGTCAAGTCCATTTGATACAAGACATCCTCTTTAGTCCACTTCCATAATTTTCTTTTTGATATAAAGTATATTTTGACAATGACAATGACGGAGTAAAAGATTTGTGCATTTAGCCAGTGTCAGGCATCCGTACTAAGATCATATAAATGCGAAACTGTGTGTGTGTGTTTGTTGGTTTTTTTTTTAGTTTTAGCCATCCTTTCACGTCTAAACGGCTGAATCAATCTTGACCAAGATTGGACCTATGAGATGGGTATAGGCTATTTTTCGTCAGAAAAAATAGGGATCTTAGAATCTAAATAAATAGGAGTTGAAAATTTATATGGGCAATTCATAATTTCTCAAGTAGGTGATCTGACACTTCATTATTTTAGGCTCTTGATAAAATATAAAGGTTAAGACTAAGGATAGGGAAAAGGAAAGGGACAGGGACAGGGATAGAGATACAAAGACTTCAATATTTATTTTCTAAACAGTTGCTTTTTCATATACGGATGAAGTCGCGCGTAAAAGCTAGTTTTAGTAAAGTTTACTGAATCGTAGCATGACTGTAAATTTACTTTACCACGAGGTTGTAAAAATATGGAATACTAGCTGTTTCCCGCGACTTCGTCTGCATTTAAATCGAATCCAGCTATAGTAAGAACACAATATGCGTGAACTTTGTATGCTATTGTAAATCAATCGGGCAAGTCACGTCTCTGTCAATATCTCTATCTTCCTATTTCCTCATCGCTTTTTTCCCCAACTCCCAATATCTCATCTCCCATCCCTCATCCATCTCCGATCTCCCATCTCCTCATCTCTCCAGCTGCTGCTCTCCATCTCCCCATCTCCCCAGGTCCTCATCTTTCCTTCTCCCATATTGTTAGGGACCTTATTCAGGACGTCGGTAATAACAACACAGTGGACTGTATGAATAACTGGTGTGTATATAAATATAAAACAAATTCAAAAATAACTGTATGTGAAGCGCGATATAGTCTATCGGTGGCGAAGTGGCAAGTAGTCGCCGACCGTCGTGGCACGTCGGTCCGATTCACCCGCGTCCCGCACCCGGCTGCGACGCTGTCGCAGCGTACCTATCGCTCCAACATCCTCCCCGGGTTGATCTATCAAGACAGAGGAAGTGGACAGATGTTGTTGAAGGCTCGTAGCATGGTTCCCTTCTTTGTCTTCAGCTCGGCCACTCTTGTGGCTCCGTCACAACCCGGGAATACCTTCGTGACTCGTCCTAAAAGCCATAGCAGTGGTGGCTGCCCCTTATCTTTGATGAGAACTAGCGTACCCACCGACAGCGGCTCTGTGGTAGCGGTCCATTTCGTTTTGCTCTGGAGTAGAGAAACATACTCAATATTAAAACGGTTCCAGAAATGTTGTTTGATGAATTCAACCCTTTGGTAGCGCTCCAGTCGGCTGATGTTGGTATCAGGCACCTGTGGATGTGGAACAGATATAAGTGATCGTCCAATGAGGTAATGAGACGGTGTGAGGGCTGAAAGGTCTAAAGGATGAGATGAAATGGGAGTGATGGGGCGAGAATTGAGGACTGCTTCTATTTGAGTCAGACAAGTGGCCATTTCCTCATAAGTGAAATGGGTCAGTTGAAATAGCCTTTTTAGGTGATGCTTTGTTGAGCGCACGGCAGCTTCAGCAATGCCGTTAAAGTGAGGGGAATAAGGTGGAGCAAAACTAAACTCTATACCCAACTGAGCGACCTCGTATGAAAGATTGGAATCTTGTAGAAACCTGTGCAATTCGTTAAAGGTTCCAACGAAAGTACTAGCATTATCAGACAGGATGCTTCTCGGCTTCCCGCGACGAGCCACGAAACGATTTAGAGCAGCCATGTAGGCTTCCTTTGTGAGGTCTGTGACGAGCTCGATATGCACGGCTTTAATTGCAAGACAAACAAAAATACACAGGTACGATTTTATAAGCTTACATCCTCTCCCCTTTCGGTCAGCTATGAATACTGGCCCGGCATAATCTACGCTACTATGTAAGAAAGGGTATTCTAGTTGTGTTCTTGAACTAGGCAACTGTCCCATGATTGGCTGGGGGGAAGTTGCTTTATGACGAAAACATTTAACACATGAATTTACTATTGTTTTAGCTAGGTTTCTCCCTCCCAATGGCCAATAATTTTGTCTCATGGTTGCTAAAAGCAATTGAGGACCAGCATGTAATAATTTGATATGCTCCTTTTGAAATAAACATTTAGTAAAATGGTGTTTACTGTCTAGTAAGACAGGATGTTTGACGTTAAAATCATAGGGGGAATTATCAAGCCTCCCGCCTACACGAATGACACCATCGGTATTTAAGAATGGACTCAGAGCGACGAGTCTATTCTTGCGTGGTAACGACTTTCCCGATAGGAGCATGGTGTGTTCTTCTTTAAACATGTCTAATTGGGCGTTATGAACGATATGGTTCCAAGAATCAGTGAGTTCATGAGTAGAAAGGGGGCCTTGTTTTTTGTTTAATTTAGTTTTAGAATTGTAAATAAATCTTTGTATATATGCTATAACTCTTTGCAAACGGTTAACGTCAGAATATTTATGAATGAGCGATGATATTACTGACTGGTTTGATGATTGTGTTTGATGAAATGAATGCGTCATGTTGTACGAATTTGATGGATCGTGGTTATTGGTATGAGATGCAACGACTTCAGGCAGATCTGGTTTCGCAGCATTATTTGGCATTTTTGGCCAATGTTTTTCATCTTTGGTCAGAAAATCTGGTCCAGACCACCACAATAAGCAATTACTGATTACATCCGCCTTCACCCCCCGCGAAACAAGGTCTGCTGGATTAGCCTTAGACTGTACGTAACCCCACGTATGGTTTGCGGTGCTCTCTTGTATTTCGCTGACACGATGACGCACAAAAGGCTTCAATTGATTCGGTGCCATTCGCAACCAACACAATACGATGGTTGAGTCGCTCCAAAATCGACATCTTGTAATTGATAAAGTGAGAGAGTTCAGAACTTTAGTACACAGTCTTGTTCCTAACAGTGCTCCGCAGAGTTCCAGGCGAGGAATTGTCGTAGGCTTGAGCGGTGCCACGCGATTTTTTGAAGCCAAAAGCTGTACATTAATTGCACCTTTGCTGTCTATCGATCTTACGTAGATGCAACTCCCGTAAGCCCGTTCTGAAGAGTCTGTGAAAACATGAATTTCGTGAACGATAGAGTCATCACTTAACACCCATCTTGAGATTTTCAGTGTATTAAGATGTGGAAGAGAGTTCGCAAAAGAGAGCCAAAGATCATGTAGTTCTGAAGAAACCTCGTCATCCCAGTCAAATTTTGCAATCCATAACCTTTGCATTAAAATTTTAGCTTCAACCACACATGGACCAACCAAACCCAAGGGATCGAATATCTGACTTAGGATAGACAAAATGTGTCGCTTCGTGACTCTTTGGTTGGAATCTATGTCGATCGAATATCCTAAGGTATCTGAATCGCATAACCAGTTAAGACCCAACGTTCTAGATGAAAGGGGTTGTGACTCTGAAAAGGTAAGTTTATCATAGCTCTCTGAAGCACCAGGAATTTGTTCTAAAACTTTCTTGCTGTTAGATTTCCATTTACGCAAATTAAAATTAGCTGATGACAAAATAGACGCAACGTTGTTAGCTAACTCTACTGCCCCTGAAATGCAACTACTACCACTAAGATAGTCATCCACGTAAAAATCATCCTGGATGGATTTCGCCACTCTTTCATCCGAGGCGGCTGCCCCGAGGCTGACTAAGCACTTCGTCGCTAGATATGGAGCAGAGGCTGTGCCGTATGTTAGTGTGTTCAGCGTAAATACTTTCAACCGCAATTTAGGGTCGTCTCTGAAAACAATTTGCTGCAAGGCGCGTTGTGAAGGATTAAGAAGAATTGCTCGGTACATTTTTTCAATGTCTGCTGAAAGGACAAATTTATGTTGTCGAAACCGGAGCAATATAGATAGGAGGTCATGCTGTACAGTGGGCCCAATCATTTGTATGTCGTTCAAGGAGACTTGAGAGGTAGATGCTGATGTTCCGTCAAAGACCGTTCGGAATTTTAGAAAATCTGAGTCGGGAGACCTCTTCACTACTCCATGATGTGGTAAAAAATACTCAACATTGCTACTAGAATGAGGCTCGTGTGTAGGCTCATTTTCCGTCATATGACCTAAGTCTTCGTACTCATGCATGAAAGCAACGTATTTTTCTTTGAGAGCTGGATCACGTTGAAATCTACGTTCGACTGAAAAAAAACGACGTCTAGCCATATCAAACGACCTACCTAAGACAGAGGGATCTGCTTTTAAAGGCATTGTCACAACAAATCGACCAGATTCGTCGCGAATAGTGTTTTGTTGAAAATGTTCCTCACAAGCACGCTCTTCATGAGACTGTGTATGCTTAGTAGACACTGAGTCCAGTTCCCAAAACCTATTAAGGTTAGAATCTAGTTCTTTCAGCGCAAAATTGCATCTATGTTGCTGTTTAGATAACAATGAACGTGGCGGAAGAAATACTGGGCCTGAAATTATCCACCCGAAGTGAGTTTCTCGTAATTTCGGCAAATTCTTACCCAAGTCGACGGAAGCAGTACCAAGGACGTTCCAAAAAACTTCAGCACCGACCAAAATATCGACAGATGACGGCACGTGAAATGAAGGATCAGCTAGATGCAAGCCCGATGGTATAGGTATTTTATTTATTTCAATTGACGATGCAGGCAACCTTTTCGTAATTTCTGGCAAAATGAAACAGTCTATATTGGCCTTGAAATCGCCGTTATAAGACTCGATGGTGACGTTACAGGACTGTGTACTAATTGACGTCTGATTATTAATACCTGTGACCGTGGAGTTTGTACTGAGTCTAGGCAATCGCAGCTGCTCGCAAAGTGATTTTGTAATAAAGTTGGCAGTGCTGCCATTATCCAGCAGTATTCTGGCATTGAAGCTCTTTCCTTTGTTGTTCACTGCTTTCACCAACGCTGTGGACAGTAAAATATGCGACGAAGTAGTCTCTGGTTTCGACGTGTTACTGGACAGCGCTACATTTTCTGACGTGCAAGTAGGGGAAGAGGCACCATCAAAGGAGTCAGCAGGAAGGGCGACACTGTTAGGCATCGGATCTTGGAAGGACGAGCTCGTTGCTTGTTCGATGTGTAAAAGCGTATTATGCTTACTTTTGCAGTGCGACAGTCGGCATCGGTTTGTTAAATGGCCTGGCCGCAAACAATTAAAACAAACTTTGAAATCCTTTGCCTTGGCAATGCGCTCATCAACTGTCAGGCTTCGAAAAATATCACAAGAGTACAAAGGATGTGCCTTTGCACACATGGCACAACTAAGTTTAATTGAGTTGGAATTGGAGGTTTGTGCAGTGTCCTTTGCAACTAAGAAACTCCTTAGTTTCGCTTCCGTTTTAAGCGAATTGTTCATTTTCATTCCGTCTTCAATGGTCTCTAATAAGTCAGCCTTATTATTTAAGAAAGTGCAAAATTGTATCAAAGTAGGTGATTTTGACAAGATGCTACGATTTTCCTCCCAGTTTCTGTAGGTGATTGTGTCTAATTTATTTGCCATCATGTAAATAATTAATGTGTCCCAGTACTCGACAGGCTCGTTTAACGTTTTCAACGCTCTTATATTTTTATTTATAGTGTCCACAAGTCGACGTAAGGATATACAAGATTCCTTTGAAACTACTTCAACATTAAACAATGCCTGCACGTGATTGTTCACTAGTAAGCGGCTGTTGTCATACCGTTCACACAGCAAATTCCAAGCAGTTTCATAGTTACTAGCTTTAAAATCGATATTACAAATAATTTCCAATGCAGTCCCTTTTAAGGAAGCACGTAGGTAGTGGAACTTGCTTATGTCATCGATAGTATCGCTACTGTGAATTAACGACAAATATGTATCCCTATACTCAAGCCAGGACTCATAGGAACCTCCAAATTGAGGCAGTTCGATTTTTGGTAAGCGAATAAAGTTATGTCGACCTGCCTTGTCTGCCGCTGCTGAACTCGCCACAGAGCCCTCGTTGGCGGAGCTTGCGCGAGCTACCATGCTGCGTGCCTGCGCGGCCAGCGCATGATAACGCTCTTCAAACTTGGCTCGCTCTTCGTAGGCCTCGTCTGGCAAGTCGGAAAGCACCTCGATCTCCATCTGCAACTCGTCAAATTCATCGTATAAGGCATCAAATTTAGATAAGCGTCCTTCTAATTCGATACGTTGTAAATCAGAAATACCTTTACAGCTGATAAGCACACTAAGATAGTTGCTAAAATTTGTAAGCTTTGCTTTCATAGCACTGCGTTTTTTTATATTCGTTTCGATGGAGGCCATATTGATAACAAAAATGAAAAATTAGCAGCTATTAAATGAATCTGCACAAAGAGATTGGCATGCAAAGACTGGTGAATAGGCACGTAAGATAACGTACTTGAATGAACGTAGGTATGGGCGGCCAGCTGACTAGCAGCAGCTGATAGATAACACCGTTAGGTTATTATAATGCAACTCAGGTAAACGAACTCGCTAGCAGTAGGTAGATGCGTAAGCGCACCGTTATCAATGAAAGCAGATCAATGAATGAAAGTCAAAGAAGTGTTAGATTTATACTTGCTTTATAAATCTTTGAAATAATCTTGCAAATAGAAGCAGTGAAGGCGAAATTAATAATAATATATCTTTATTGAAAACTAAAGAAGTAGTATAGACGGACGTAGATGGTTTGAAAGGGATTTAGAAAGGAAATAATTTGGAACGAACTCACAATATAACTTTATCCTTATCCAAACAGGCGTTGATGATTCCGTTTTGGTTTCGTTGTAAGCACGAAGTGATGACGATGACACGGCGTAATTCGACTTTCTTGTCCAGTCAAAATTCACCACAATTGACGACCTCGGCGACACGATTTTATATCAGTTATCATCAATAATCCAAGCTTCTTCAAAAACTCGACTTTACACTCGCCGTTGAAGCGATGACACTACACTTCTGATCGTCGGGTCCAAAGTCCGGCGATCGTTTCTTCTGTTATGATGAATTTATTTCATTTACGGCGCTAAAGGACCATTGTTAGGGACCTTATTCAGGACGTCGGTAATAACAACACAGTGGACTGTATGAATAACTGGTGTGTATATAAATATAAAACAAATTCAAAAATAACTGTATGTGAAGCGCGATATAGTCTATCGGTGGCGAAGTGGCAAGTAGTCGCCGACCGTCGTGGCACGTCGGTCCGATTCACCCGCGTCCCGCACCCGGCTGCGACGCTGTCGCAGCGTACCTATCGCTCCAACAATATACCTAACAAATTTCATTTTCATTTTTGTTGTCTCTCTATACCTAATTTCATCGAAATCGGTCCAGCCGTTTAGCCATAAAAAGTAACAAACAAACAAACATACAAATAAACAGAAAAACAGAGAAACAGTGTTACTTTCGAATTTACAGTATAATATTTGACAGTGACTAAATGCACAAATCGTGCGAAGCAAAAACATTGAAAAAACTGGCTCATAGCTGAGCAGAAAGATTACTGGAAGTGTGCTAAAAATAAAACGTCAGAATATGCATCCGCCAGATCCGCCATTATGGAAAACGGAAGTTCACTACATCTTCATTTTAATATACAATCATAATCTGCTCATTTGATTAACTCCAAACTATCATAAGAAATCCCAGTTTTATTTAAGTGAACAATCTAAAAACGCGTTTTTGCTGCTAATTTCAGTTACAGGTGGTGCAAGAATAGTCATATTAGCCATTATTCTTTACACACAATGGAGAATAAATACAAAGTAATAAAGGTTATAATAAAAGTTTAGTAATCGTCGAAGGAAGTCATTTACGGCAACTAAGTAAATAAACCAGTTGTATACCATGTAGAGATTCTGTTTGCTTTATTTTTTTGGAGAACAAACAGTAAATTCGACGAGAAAATTTTGAGGAACAGCGACATACGTCCTCTCTCTGAAACGCCGTAGCGGGTACTGAGCCGTCTAGTACGCGCTCAAACTGATCATATTCTCGTCGTTTTTATTAATTTAGAAGAACGGAATCGATTCAGTTCATTGGAAAATTCAAATTTCATTGGAAAATAAAATTGCCTTTTTTATGGTTCCAAAAAATATGATAGTTGTCGCTGAAAATGTTGAGCATTATGTGACGAAAGATTTTTTTCGGGTCCTTTCTCGTGAATTTTTTTCTCAAGATACTGGACAACTTTAGTCCAATATTATTGATTTATTAGCTAACTGAAACACTTGGCTATACACTGTATTTTTTCTGGCTTATAAATATTTGTAATTACAGCTTAACTTTTTGACAAAAAACCGCCCATTTTACGGAAGCTCGCTGCCTACAGGTCCTTAAGCTTTAGTCGCACGGCGAGCGCGACGGGGCGGGACGGGACCGCTAGCGCCGCGCTAGGCGCGACAGTGCTGTGTGGCGTCTCAATACGTTCTAATGCAACTGCTCCCGCCGCGCTCGTTGTCTGATGTGGGCATTAAAAACATATTTAACCAAAATTTTAACGCGTCTAACGCCCGAAATTAATAATCAATCCAATCCAAATTTTGCTACCTGGGATTGATATCACATTCCATTTTTAGGGTCAAACGTGCTAATAACCGATCCGTGGATTGGTTTATAAAGGCACGCAGATTGGAGATCGATCGAACGATAGGCAGCAATCCTTGATCGATTACAATCTTGGATAGGAGATACAATATTAATTTCGGCTGTAATTCGCGTCAGTGCGTAAGGTCGCGTAGGTAGTCAGTCTTCTCGTGACCACGGTCGCTGTAACCCGGCCGAAACGTCCAGGTATGTCAAAATTATACATTATATATTTTGGTATTAGTTTGTGCGCGAATTAGAACCGTTTAAATTTTAGTTATCATGTAATTCAGTTTGCGAAAGTTTAAAAAATTCTATATCTTTTTGTTAGAAAATCTTCCATGAGAGTTCCAATAAGAAAACTCTCTCATTTCCGTTATGGAGAGATGGTGGTCTAGCGGTAAGTTGTGCGCTTTACAATCCAACGACACCGGGTTTGATCCTCAGCTCCGCTTGACTTTTAGTAAGTTACGTGCTTCGGAGGGCGCGTTAAGCTGCCGGTCCCGGTTGTTGTCGATCTATAGCAGTGGTTAAGTCACGTCAGAGGCTCTCAGGGGGCCTGATACACTCAGACACTAGTTGCTATCACAACTTCATACAACAAATAAACATTGTTGATGTGTGTCCAGCAAGCGGAGGCTCCTGCCTTGGGACAGTTCCTCCTGCCCCTCCTGAGCGACGCGCCAGACCCTGAGCACTTCCTGATCCGCCATGAAGACATACTGCAGGTTCGTATACGGTTGTATGTTGCCATTGTGATTAATAGGTTTTGTTTTATCAAGATGTCTTAATAAAAAAATACAAGAAAGAAAAGAAATACATGAACAAATTACATAACATGCTAAATAGGAATACCTTGACAAAATGACAAATTATTTACAAAATAATTTCTCGTAGTAGACATAGGTTAGGTTCACAATTGAAATTAAACCCAATAAAATCGATGAATATTGCTGTATAGTGTATTGAATGATTTAGGTAATTTTTAACTGATTTACATCTTGAAACGGTTTTGGTAAAAAGTGAAGTGCAATTAATTGTGATCAACCTCAAATTAGAAAAAATATAGAAAAAGATCCTGGTGGATTTTAATAGCAAATAATGCGTATTGATGTCATTTTCTTGATAGATGCGTTGTCGGGAACATCAAGTGTTATAGAATGTTTGCGCACCAGTAGTACAGAGTTCAAAACTTTTGGCGGCCTTTGACCCAGATGTTCTATGAAACTGTTCATTCTATTCACTTGGTTCCTTATGTCATATAATATATTTTACATGTTGACACGTAAAGAATATAATATAATATGTGGCAGTCAAAACTGGTTTTGATAATATTATACATATTTGCAACATAATATACATATTTGGTTTCCCGTTCAACTTGCTCCATTGTCCTATTGGTTGCAGCTCCTCGCATCGGCTGAGGACAGTGCCCGGGAGGAGTTTCCTCTGGAGGATGACCCTGTGATGGATCTTCATCCGGACCTGTGAGTAATGACAGCCTTCTACTGTCTCACCACAAAATACCAAAGTTAAATAAAGCGCTAGTTGACGCGTACTATGTCGAGCTAGTAGAAAGTCATACTCGGGGCACTGCAGAGTTTGTTTGTATGGTTCTAGGCTGTCTACAGACGACATCTTCGTGTTTGAGGAACCGCCAGTGACTCCGGAAGAGGAGGCCGCGTTGCTGCACTATGTCTGTGGTGCGTATGCCTTATTTATATATTTTAATACAATATGTAATATATTTATTAGGTGTTACCACAAACAGGGTGTCTAAAATTTCGTGCCACAAATCGACGTCTAACACTCGCGTTGTCTAACTCAATAAATAAATGTACAAGTAAATTTAACAACAATTACAGGATTGAGCTAGACAAGAGTGTTAGATGTCGATTTGATGGAATTAAATTTTGCACAAATCTCTTTAAGTCTTTTTTAGCAGACTTAAAAAAAAGGAGGAGGTTCTCAATTCAACTGTATTTTTTTATGTTTGTTACCTCATAACTTTCGACTGGGTGAGCCGATTTTGATGATTATTTTTTTATTCGAAAGGGTATACTTTCCATGTGGTCCCATAGAAATTTTATCAAAATCTGCTCAGTAGTTCGGTTTTTAAATCACAATAACTGGAAATACTAAAGTATTTTTATTGAAATCGGTTCTTATTTGTTAAAATTTTACTTGTATCATATTTCAAAATATCTTTATTTAAACTTTTGTGTTGGAACGGCGATGTCGTCTGCAGCGGGGTCCCCGTCGGAGCCCCAGCCCGCCTTCGAGCCGGTGGCGGAGTGGCTGCTGGGGGTGTACCACTCGTGGTGTGAGATCTCCGCTCTCATGTACACACTTATCGGCACCAATATGTGAGTTGCATTGGTTTCTCCACGGTAGTGGATTGTGGCTTAATACTCAAGTGAAGTGGGGTCCGTGCTCAGGAATTAATGATTAAGTTACAATTGGTAGGTTGGTTCTCGGGATGTATTGGTGGTAAATGTGGAAGATATGCCAGTGTATATGCCAATCATGCTGGGGCCACACGTATTGTCATCGTCAACAGCCAAATACAAAATGAAACGAAATAAAAAAACAAGTGAACGTAAAAAATCGGGATATTCAACGGCAATGCCGATGCGATATCCCGATTATGTGGCTACACTTACGGCGAACGTCAAATGACGGCAAACAACGGGATAGTCAATGGGATGTCGCGATACGTGTGGTCCCAGCATGAGACTGAAGACAATTAACTAAACATCGGAAGACGCATTTTGCTTCACAGTATTAACTCGTTGTTATCATAAAGTAACATTATCGCTCGCTTCGCTCATCCCACAAAAACAAAACATAAGCGCTCGCTTCGCTCGTTCCAGGAGCGTGGAGATGGTGACGGAGGACTGGGTGTACCGCGCGCGGTTCGGGTGCCACTGCCGCCTGTGCCTCGGCCTGGCGGCGGCGCCCCGGGCGCTCCACGCGCTGCTGCGGGCGCTGGTGTGGGCGCAGGCGCACGGTCAGTGCCCCCACAGATCAGCCTCTTTGCACACTTCTTTTTTGCGTTTGGCTTTGCACTGTTTTTGTTGTCAGTCGGTGTCAAGTTATTTTAGCTCTTTTTTTTTTGTTTTGTAATTTTGGCTTTGCAAAATTTGTGCATTCAGCCAGTGTCAAGTCAATGTTTCGCAATAATCTAAATGCCAAGTCGAGTCAACGTCATGATTCAGTAACGTGGCCGGCAATTTTATTTTGAATTGTTTCCATGTCTCTCCTGTAGGTGGCAGCACGCTGCCGACGGCGGCGCACACGATGCGCGCGCTGCGGCTGGGCGGCGCCGCCCCCGCGCCCCCCGCCGACTGGGACATACCGCGCCTGCGCCGCAGCCTCATGCAGGACCAAGGTAGTGCCCAGGTGCCAAGGCAGCACAGACACGGTGGCCTGTGAAATATTAAAATCCATGTTCGCATTGATAATCACGTTGAAAAATAAGTTTTTTTTTATCTGTAATTTTTGACTATGGATTTGGCAGTGATAATAATATCATATGTGAACGAGATGAGTTTATACACTATGCCTTAGAGTTGATTTTTTTGTCTTTATCGGCATATCCTATTATAAGTCTTGACCATACTTCATTATACCTATAATATTATACATATAATCATTATACATATGACAGTTTTATCAGCTCGTCTGATGACCTCTGACGTAGCTCAGCAATTTAAAGTCCTATTATCCTCTCGCAGGTGCAAGCTCAATCATACACGAACAGCTGACGCGTGAGGCCGCGCGAAACGATATAAGCAAACTCATCATCAACAAGATCTGTCTGTGTAGGCCGTACGACAAGCCGATGGAACCGCAGTAAGTGTTTGGAGGCGTCACGCAGATTTCGCTTTAGCACTTAATTACTACAAATTTTGTATGAGCGGAGCGGAGCGAGCGTAAGCAAACTCATCATCAACAAGATCTGTCTGTGTAGGCCGTACGACAAGCCAATGGAACCGCAGTAAGTGTTTGGAGGCGTCACGCAGATTTCGCTTTAGCACTTAATTACTACAAATTTTGTATGAGCGGAGCGGAGCGAGCGTAAGCAAACTCATCATCAACAAGATCTGTCTGTGTAGGCCGTACGACAAGCCGATGGAACCGCAGTAAGTGTTTGGAGTCGTCACGCAGATTTCGCTTTATAACACTGAATTGCTACAAATTTGTATGAGCGGAGCGGAGCGAGCGTATTCGGATTTTTTTTATTGTCAATGCGTGTTATGTCTGGTCACCGCACAGATATAAGAGGCGTGCAATAGATTTTGATCACGTTTAAAATAGAGTTTTGTAACATTGAAATAAGGTTTAGTTTCAAACATTGCGTTCTCATATAACGAAATTGCGTGGTAAAAGTCAAATATTATGTAAAAATAAATCTGATTTCAACGAAACAAAATAATAATAATTCAGCCTGTAACTGTGCCACTGCTGGGCAAAGGCCTCCCATCACTTTCGTGAGGAGGAATAGGCCATAATCCACCACGGGGGCCCGGCCCGAATTGGTGGTTAACATGCCGAAATAATTCTCGGGCGTTGGTTTCCTCACGATGTTTTCCTTCACTGAAAAGCGAGCGATAATTACGTACATATGTTTAATTAACAAGAAACACATTGGTACGTGCCCGCACTGGGATTTGAACTCGCCGTCTCCACTTTGGAAGGCGGGCGTTCGCCCACTAGGCTACCGCCGCTCATCAACGAACCGAAACTCAATTTTAATTAAACGCGTTTCGAATTGTACTCTTCACTCCGAGACTGTCTATCCGTGTGCCTAGTGCGAGTTTTGTCAATTTATTTACGCGCTCGGTCCGTTTGGCGTAAACTTGAAATTGTAGGGAATAAGAGCAGCGCCATCTAGCGTCAGTGAATCAGTCACTAGATGGCGCTGCTATTATTCCATACAATTTCAAGTTTACGCCAAACGGACCGAGCGCGTAAATAAATTGTCAAAACTCGCACTAGGCACACTGAGCGAGTAAACATTTATAGGGGGAGCAGAGCGGGTAAATTATATTTTTATATATTTTTTTTTATTTTTCAGATATGCAATCGATCGATTTTGCACGATCCTGGAGAACTTTCAAGCCGCTTCAGTCATCACGTTCAAGGTTAGCGGGGTGACAGTATTGGATTGGCACAGATAATGTTAGGATTATGACTGAAACCAGGATTATTGGCATTTCAGACGCGTATACAAGGGTTTTTTTAATTTATTTTATGAATCATTGAGTGTTCTTTAACGTGCACGAGTGTGGGCAAATTATATAAACCAAAAAAAATGTATCATTTCGCATTTTTCCCAAAACTCCCAAGAGTTTCAGTATAGCACCCACTACTCTACTGAATCGTGACATTTTGACTATGTAAATAATCGACTTGACAACATGGCCACGATTGCTTTGACTGTGACATTCCTATTGCAAAAATAAAAAATACATAAATAATATTATAATACTTAACACTGGCTGAAATGCGGAAACCGTGCAAAGCCAAAACTAAAACAAAAAAACTAAAAGTAGGCTATCTCCCGCTAGGTGGAGCTGGTGCCGACGGGCGCGGGCGCGGCGGCGGCGGCGCACCTGCAGCGCCGGCTGGCGCCCCCGCGCCGCGCCGCCACCGCGCAGCGCCTCGCGGACATGGCGCAGCGGACCATGCCGCGAGACTGTGAGCCTGACATTTTGTAAAACTAAATTTAAAAAGATATTAATTAATTAATTTGTCAAAACATGTCATACTGAAGCATGCAAAATCTTAAGTTTTTAGGTTGTTACACATATTTTTGGCTATAAAGTATACCAGTACCCAACTTATAAGGCGCGTCGTGAATCTTCGTTCGCGCAGAAAAGAAAGTATGGTCCGAAGATTAACGAAGGAATGCTTAAAACTTACAATCAACCTAAGATCACTATTATAAGGTTCATAATACACTGCAGCTGTTAGTTCCATCTCACTCTAAGCTCGCTAAGATGGCGGCGGCTGCCGACCAATAGCGGTCAATAGCATTTCCCGCGCTTTGAAAATTCATCTTCTGCGCAGGTACATCGGTAAGCCATCAGTTGGGTAATACTGTACCTACCTAATCAATGTCAACATTAATTAATTTAAATAATAATAATAATGTTGTCGATGCATAACACCAAGTAACATACTATTACGCATCTGTTCAACTCTCGTTTTAAATTTTGTGGTAAGACGTCATGAGCGTCTAAAACACGATCAGCCGTCCACAGCTCCAACCTTCGTTGACGATGAAAGAGTAATTTTTTTTTTGTATTTTACGTTATCAAAACGTGTTTTATAGCTTAAGTGGACTCTTCTATTTTTCAGTGAACGCGTGGGCCGACTACAAGCACCGGTGCGACTGCCTCACGCCGCGAACGCTGTGCGCTCAACAGCGGAAGCAACTGCTCAGGTAACGATTATCGTGGTCAAGCTCTATGTCTATCTTCTATACATAAAAAATAAAATGTTAACGTTTGTGATGTCAAACTAACAGCTTTTTTGTACATGCAAATGTATACGGCATTTACAATACAAATGGATTTAATTATTGTCTGTCTGTCTATGTCTGTGTATGTCTGTCTGCTTATTTGTCCCGGATCCAAATGTCCCAATGTCCCTGATCCATGTCCAAAAATATTGGGCTGACAGGACTTTCACTTGGAGACGGCTGATGTTATAGCAACCTTTAGAACTAGCTGCACCCTTCAGTTCCACCGGCAGGGTAATCAGTCCCTGCTGGTGAAACCGCACGGCACGGCTACTAATACATAAAGGTGTAGCTTTTCAGTCCTTTCAGTCGACTTCTGTCCTAACGAGCAACAATTCCAGGTCCATCTACTCTCGCATCTCCTTCTTCGGCATGATGCAAGCGGTGAACGAGTTCCACGGCACCACGTGCGACGTCGGGCCCGACGCTCAGAAGGTATGGCGTTCTACAGGCCAGGGTAGTCACGCGTGTCAATCTACAGGCCACGTTAGTAACGGATGGCGATCGACAGGCCACGTTAGTAACGGGTGTTAATCTACAGGCCACGCTAGTAACGGGTGTTCATCTGCAGGCCATGTTCCTAATGTATGCTATGATATTAGTAGTAATTTAAAATTTATATTTTTGTTATTTTTTTATCCATTCCAGCCGCCTAACGATGTGCAGTTGAAGATAGAAGGTGGGGAGTTACAGCAAGGCGATGGGACCGGCGCTAAGTGAGTAGTATATACTAATATTATAAAGTTATAAAGCTTGCATCGAATAGGCTCCGAAACTACTGAACCGATTTGAAAAATTCTTTCACTGTTGGGAAGCTACACTATCTCCGGGTGACATGGGTACTTTGTATCCTGTAACAATTAACGGTTCCCGCGGGATAGTAGTTAACGCGAGTGTAACCGCGAGGCGCTTCTAGTGTATTATAATAAGACAGTCCTGTATAGCTTAAGTGTGTGCGAGGTAGCATTTAGCCGGCCCTAGGGTCACTAAATTGGCTTAAATGACTGTCGTCTGAAATAACCGATGACCTTTCGTAAGTTAGGTGCTGATTTGCATCGCTCCGCGCTTCGGAAGACCCGTTAAGCCGCCGGTCCCGGTTGTTAGCCATCGATAGCAGTCGTTAAGTCACGTCTGGGCCTGATAAACCTGACACTAGAAGCTAGCGCAAATACGACGAAAAATGTTAACTTGAAGATAAAAAAAAATTAAAAAAAAAAATTTTATTTTCACCAGGCCCCCTGATACCGTCGCGTTGGTGGAGGCTATCCCGGACACGGCGATAGCGTTGCATTGCACCGACGCGGAGCTCAGCGACGCCAACGCAGATCTAGATGATAGTGAGTGGCCACAGATTATTCATCCAATAGATATGACATTTAACTCAAGATCCGGGGAAGAAAAGAGACAAGTGTATACAAACAGACAAAGGTGTAAGTAGGATAGTACGATGATGTGTTGTCTTTGTCGGCGTATGCACTTATTTATTGCTGTGCTGCAGAAGCAATCCAATCTTGACATTTTAGAATGTCGCACGAATGATTGGAGCTACACCTAAATAGCGTGTATTCAATTTATCCGATTTATACATTGCGGCAAAGGTGTGTCGGCTTTCGGGTATACGCTATTGTCAAGTCTATTTCTTGATACTAATACTGTGATTGATACTGTGAGTACGAATATACCCATCGGCCAGGGTATTCGTACTCAGCATCCCCTTGCTATCCGCTGCTGAGGGGGGGGGGGGGGGGGGTATTGGACCAATGTTATACTAAAATTAGTGGTTCCTCCCCGTTTTTGCCCCCATTTTCCCCCCAATCAAAACCGGGCTGTAGTCGCACCGCGTCTGAAACGGTTCCGCTTCCAGGCTCGTTCCTCACGGTGACGGACTCTGACGCCTCCGCTGACGGCTCGATGGGCCTCTCCACCTCCTCCCTGGACTCGGCCTCGGAGCTGCTCCTGGCGGCGGCGGCGGCCGTGGAGTCCGCCGGCTCGGACGTGGAGGAACCGCCCGGGGAGCTGTGCCGCACCGTCAGGCACCTGATGAGGAGTATAGCGTCCATCGAACGGCTGATGGATCGCGTGCTGAAGCACTGCGACGATTGGCCGACCAAACCTAGCAGGGGGAACGATTTGGAGGCGAGGTGAGGGGTGATCGATTGAGGGGTTTGTTTGGGGGATGTTGGTTGATCGGGGTCAGGTTTTTGGGTTGATGGGTTTGGGCCAGGCAGGCTTTGGGGTCTCAGTTTGGATTGGCTTGGATGGTAGATTTTCTTTGGTTGTGACCCTTAAATTTAATTAGTTAGGTATCCAGACAAATGTCTTCGGAAACTCATCAAAATTTACCAGTTGTAAATTCTTCTTTAGCAATACATTTACTGTCTACATCCGATCGATAACTCGTTTCACCTACTAGTTTCTTGAACCAACTTATCCAGAACGGCACCAAATTGTACCACGTTCCTTTCCTATCCAAGAAACTTCTGAATCCCTAATAATATAGCAGAAAATGTAATTATACCCAACTGGTTTCTTAAACCAACTCGGCCAGAACTGCACCAAATTTCACCACATCGCTTCCCCGCCCAAGAAACTCCTGCAGCCTCAAGCATACAGCTGGTAATCCAAGGTCCTCGTTCCAGGAAACGAGTGGACATGGGCTTGACCGAAGTAGACCGTAAACTGATGGCGATGTACCGACGACTGCCCGAGGTTCACAGGCGGCAGCTACAAGTCTATAGGAAACAGAAAAAGCTTTCTACCGTGAGTTGTATTTTTGATATTCTTACTGAATAGTAACCTGATTTACTACTTATAATATCGGCTAGCTACCAGTGAAAGTCCCGTCAAAATCGGTCCAGCTGTTTTGGAGAGTAGCCAGAACAGATAGACTGACAAAAAATTTTCTTTCTGAACCCTCAGTTAATTTTGAACAACCGCTAGGATAGAGATCCGGCACTAAACAAATGACAAAGACAGCGATACACTTATCGGTTGGTCAAAAATAACTCGGGTTTAAGAAACTGCCGTTTAAACTGCTTGTTAGGGTATTTTACTGTTTTCTTTATTTTACTTCGATAGGAGTGGACTGTATATACGACAAGATGAAAAAGGGGGAAGGTTATTCGTGACGATTGATAATACTGTGCGACTCACCAGCTGATCCTCGGCGATGGATTGCAAGCCGATGGGTACCTAATCACCTCACCTTGGTTTGCGCGCTTACCTCAGTTTAGCTTTTGGCTACCTTGATGGCGAATATGAAGAACCGGTCACGAGCAGGCACAGTGACGCTCACTTATTATTCAGACACGTAGAATACGGCAAATAGGGCTTCGCCCCCGACAGTTTGTGCCGAAAGCACCGAAAAAATGGACGAAAAACGACAATTGTTCCACACAGGAGCGGGAACCGACAAATTCGATCTTACGATCTTTTCGACAACTTGAAAGGCAACGTCTGAATTTTCTATAATGGCCGGCTTCCGGGAGGAAGCTACCATAAACTCGATAGAGTTTGACATAGTAAATGTAGAATGGATAATCGATAAAGTTACGAGAATTACAGCTGAGAGATACCAAAAGGGAACATTCCGCCCACCTAAATGGTACATTTAAGCCACAATATTCGAAAATTGTCAAGTATAATATTATATAACGAAAAGTATTGAGGTCCAAGTATTGAGAAAACGAAAATGTGGTAGCGAAAGGTTAGATCAACGATAGAATTTGAAAGAGCGACAAAATTAGAAATTTAAGTATTTGGAAATGAAAATTTAATTTAGATTGGCAATGGACAAAGTTTAACAATTGGTCTTTTGAATTGACTTGTAGCTGTCTTCACCGTTGCGACACGACAAATACCGTCCGCTCCTCGATGCAAGGCAACTATACGACCCATACTCCACGTCATCGGGCTGCATTGTTCGTTTACAATCAAGACGAGAGTGCCGATGGTAACGTTCTCGGCCGGAATTTTGTTCCAACGCATTCGACACTGGAGAGTATGGATGTATTCCTGATGCCATCTGCGCCAAAAATCCTGATGCATTTTCTGAAGTAGCTTCCAGCGTTGTAGAGCACTAATATTTAAATCGACAAGCTTTTCTTCCGGAAGGATCGACAACGGTTCTAGCGTCAGAAAATGTCCAGGTGTGAGGGCCGAAAAATCATTTGCATCAGAGCTGAGGGGCGTCAGTGGTCGAGAGTTTAACAAAGCTTCTATTTGTGAGAGCACGGTATAAAATTCCTCGAAAGTAAGTCTTTGAGTTCCTATGACTCTAGATACATGAGTTTTGACCGATTTTATTCCGGCTTCAGCCAAACCATTGAAATGTGGACTGCCCGGAGGACTAAAGGTGAACAGAATTTCTTGAGATTCCGCAGCGGTTTTCATTAAATTTCCTAGGTAATTGCTCGCGCCTACAAAGTTTCGGCCTTGATCTGAAATGATTCTACTACAGCGACCGCGGCGCGCAATGAATCTCTTCAATGCAGCAAGAAATGCCTCCGTTGACAATTCTGAGGCCAATTCCAAATGAATTGCCTTGGTACTAGTGCAAACGAAAACGCAAATATAGCTTTTAAATGTTTTAACACCTCGTCCCCGACCGAGAGCAATGTCGAAAGGACCACCGTAATCGATACATACGGTCGAAAAGGGTTTGATTTGACTAATGCGACACGGAGGTAAATTTCCCATAAGCGGAGCTGGCGCAGGTTTAGGGTCAACACGAAAGCATCTCATACATTTTGAAACGACTGCTCGAATAGCTCGCTTAGGCGATAAAATCCAAAAGGTTTGAGCGAGGAGATTTTGCAACGTTTGTGCACCAGGGTGCATGAAGGTCCGATGGTAGTCTTCAATAATTAACGCGGTAAGACGACTGTCACGAGGTAAAAGCAAGACGTGTTTTGTTTCGAACTTTAAGTTTGAGCGGGCTAACCGACCGCCCACCCTCAAAAGACCCGCTGTATCTACGAAAGGTGAGAGCTTCCTCAAACCCTTAGGCAAAGAATTTGGCAAACCAACCTTAAGCTTCTCGATCTCACTCGAAAATGCACTCTGTTGAACATGTTTTACTAAACATCTGAACGACCTTTGATTTTCAAAGAGTGACAAAGAACCGACATTTTTAAGATTGAGGTTACAGGGTCTAGAGTTGTGCAGAAATCGGAACATGTACGCTAACACGCGCTTGATCTTCGAAAGCGACGAATACTTGTTCAAAAGTTGATCAAATATATTATCGACAACAGTTGAAGTTACGAGGGTCAAAATCCTTTGCTCCTGCTCTGCAATATGTGAATCTGCACTTGATAACGAAAGTGACACGGGCCACTCCGCTTCAGGTTTGGAGAGCCAGGTTGGGCCATTCCACCAAACTGTCTGCTCCACCAAATCCGAAGGTAGAGTTCCGCGAGATCCACAATCCGCTGGATTGTCCGAGGTTCTCACATGCCTCCAAAATTCGGGTGCGATTCGCTCTTGAATGTGGCTGACTCTATTTGCTACATGAGTTTTCCATTTCGATGGACAAGACTTGATCCACGCCAATGTGACTGTAGAGTCAGACCATGCGAAACGATGTTTGACTGTGTGGAAGGGACTGAGCGCTTCACCAACAGCCGTCATCAGATCCGATAACAAAACCGCAGCCTGGAGTTCCAGTCTGGGTATCGAAAGTTTACGAAGCGGTGCAAGTCTACAACGTGCGGCACAAAAGGTTACAGAACAGTAGCCTTCTGCATCGACAACGCGTACGTAAATTACGCCACAAAAACCGCGTTCACTGGCGTCACAAAATCCATGTACTTGCAAACCAATAAACGATGCTACCATCCGACGAGGGATGGAGATCGACGACAACAACGAAAGCTGCGCTTTAAAGCGCGTCCATTCCGAAACGATCGGTTCAGGGGCGTCATCATCCCACGCCACACCTGAAACCCATAGAAGTTGCACCAGGTACTTCAAATAGAACGTAGCTGGTCCGAGAAAACCGAGTGGATCGTAGATACGAGAGAGCTCCGACAAAATTGTCCGCTTCGTACACCTACGATTCTCAATAACAACTTTAAAACGAAAACAATCCGAACGAGAAAGCCACAATAATCCTAAAATTTTACATGACACATCAGACGTGTCTTCAAACTGTTTGAACTCTTCAGAATACAAGTCTTTAGGGGAGAGATCTACGAAAAAGTCTTTATGATTGGATGTCCATTTCCTGAGTTCAAAACCACCCGATGACATAATATTGGTAAGTTGTGACCTCAATTCTAGAGCCTGACTGACAGACTCTGCTCCACTGACAACGTCGTCAACGAAGATGTCTCTACTTAGTACCGCAGAGCCTAAAGGATATTCAGCTTGAGCTTCTCTAGCGAGTTGAGCGATTGATCGTAGAGCTTGGTACGGTGCGGATTTCACACCATATGTTACAGTACGGAGCCTATAGTCCCGAAGGGGTTCGTCAGTTGACGACCTCCATACGACACGCTGGTAATCAGCATCACCTTCCGGCACAAAAATCTGTCGATACATTTGTTTGACATCCCCTGTGAACACAATTGCATGCCAACGAAAGCGGACCAACAAATCAAAAATATTTGTTTGGAGTTTTGGCCCAGGCAGCAAGGTGTCATTCAGAGAGCGAGATCTAGAATCTTTACTTCCGGCGTCAAAAACCACGCGCAGAGGAGTACTAATAGACTCAGGACGCAATATCCCGTGATGCGGAATGTAATAAAATGGACCATTATCAACAACAGGGGCCTCTACCCTTTCCATATGATGGCAGGCTTCATAGTCCTTCATAAAGGAAGTGTATGCTTCCTTGTATTCTTGGTTTAATTGAAATTTCCTCTCAATTGACGAAAATCTCTTCACGGCTATGGCACGAGAATTTAAAAAATTAGGTTTATCCGAAGGATCGACAAATGGTAAAGGAGCAACAAATCTTCCTTCACCCGTACGACAGTGATTTTGAGTAAAATACTCCTCACAAAGTTGTTCCTCTTTCGACATTATTTTAGGTTGAGGTCCAACTTCCTCTATCTCCCAAAACCTCTTGAGAGAGTTATCCAACGACAAATTGGAAACGAAAAAGCAAAGATTATTTTGCGGGTTACGACAGCGAGAACTGGATGTGTGATAACTGGCATCACAACCTCCCATCAATACCCAACCAAAGTTGGTGTTCAAAGCATTGGGCTGTCCTGGTCTACCCCGCTTCAACCCAGGAAGCAATGACGACGAAAATACATCTGCGTTCAGAAGCATATCAACAGGACCTGGAAAATTAAATTCAGGATCCGCAAGTGTCAATCCGATAAGGTGAGACCACGATGATGGCTCTACCTGTTGCACAGGTAGTTGAGGACAAATTGATGGCAACACTAAAGCTTCTAAGTCTAAACTGAAATTTCTACATATTGATTTAACATGGCATGACAACGTCCCCAATGTGCTTGCAACCATATTTCCAATTCCATTCACTGAGTTTTGACTTGGTCCTATTTGCAAACCCAGATATTTAGCACAAGATTCCGACATGAAATTGCTAGCACTTGCACAATCAAGTAGTACTCTAACTGGCTTAAAATTGCCCCCACAATCTTTTACTAGGACTTTTGCAGTTGCAAACAACACATTGTCAACACTATTAGTCGACGTCAACACTGTTGTTTCACTCGTGGAATCATTAACGGGCTTCCTTTCGAAATGCAATAATTTGTGATGTGAGTATTGACACTTGTCACACTTAATGTTCGAACGACAGTCTTTTACTAAGTGCGAATTTGAAAAGCACACCAAACAAAGTTTCTTTTCCTTTATGACATCAAAGCGTGATTGAGTTGACAACCTCAAAAACTTCTCACACAAATGAAGTTTATGTTGTCCCGAACAATAAACACAATGGGCTAATGCCACTACAAAAGATGATGACTTCACCTTCCTATTATTGACAGCTGCACTCGCTGACTTTACATTCGACATATCTAATGCATGATAATATTTTTCCAGGAAACCTTGCAACTCCTCGAACTTTGGAATCTCATCTGAATTGAACTCCAACTGGAATGCTTCGCGTGTCTGCCTATCCACCTTCGACCATAACAGATGGAATAACATGAAGTTCCTATCAGGCAGCTGGTAGTTTTCGAGAATTGTTAGGTTTTCTGCAAATGTTCTATACACGCGCTCCAATTCAGAACTAGATTTGGACTTGATTGGTTCACAGTTCAAAATTCTCTCATAATAAGTGAAAGCAATCTGCCTCTTCCTATTATAATACTTGCTCAATGTATTATAAGCCGCTAAATAACTATCATCTGTCAAGGGAAAGTTTTTAATTAAATCATATGCCTTACCTTGCAAGCTCGACAACAAATAGTGAAGCTTTTCGACATTCGAAATGTCTCTCTTGTGAACAAGGGAGTCAAATAACTGTATGAACGATATCCAATTGGTTTCGTTCCCATCAAACACTTTAATTGCAATCCTTGGCAAATTAATTGAACTAGATGTTTCCTGTTTCGGTACAACAGGCACTAGCTGCTCACGAAAACACTTTTTAATCTCTCGAAATTTGCGTTCGAATGTTGTTGTAACGGGTAACTCATGTTCCTTTTCATGGCGAGTGCTGAGCGACAAAAGTTTACGCTGCGCGGAATGGAATCCCGACTCAATCTCATTTAAATCTGACTCCGTGTAACCACGCAAATCGTTTGTTTCAATTAATTCAATCCGCATGAGAGCATAATCACGCGCGACGCGAATAGTATCGACAGTTTCTTTTTCCGACATTTTTACACAGTACTACGCAGCTACTAGGTATCTTACACCGTGCTTCGACAAAGGCAACAAAATACGATGAATACTTCACGAAAATACGCTTGTTTTGAATATTATTTCAACAAAACAACAAATTACAAACAAACACCGGTACATATACAAACTTGTTTTGACAAATAAATGACAAGTATGACAACTAGAATAATTCGACTTTCGACAACTTCACACTTGTTGACTTTGACACTTGCCAACCAAACGAATCAAACTACATAAAGAACTTTCAAATATCTTTGGTCGGATCGCTCCGCTACTACCAACCTCTCAAATCCTCAATACTTTTACTTGGACACTGATAAAAGTTTACGAAAATATCTACCCTCGGATTTTGAGATTAGACAATGATGCAATAAAATTCGACAAAATCGATTTGAAAACACTAAAATATACAAAATATAAGGTCACTACTACAAGAATCCGGCTCGTAGGGCCAAAATGTTAGGGTATTTTACTGTTTTCTTTATTTTACTTCGATAGGAGTGGACTGTATATACGACAAGATGAAAAAGGGGGAAGGTTATTCGTGACGATTGATAATACTGTGCGACTCACCAGCTGATCCTCGGCGATGGATTGCAAGCCGATGGGTACCTAATCACCTCACCTTGGTTTGCGCGCTTACCTCAGTTTAGCTTTTGGCTACCTTGATGGCGAATATGAAGAACCGGTCACGAGCAGGCACAGTGACGCTCACTTATTATTCAGACACGTAGAATACGGCAAATAGGGCTTCGCCCCCGACAGTTTGTGCCGAAAGCACCGAAAAAATGGACGAAAAACGACAATTGTTCCACACAGGAGCGGGAACCGACAAATTCGATCTTACGATCTTTTCGACAACTTGAAAGGCAACGTCTGAATTTTCTATAATGGCCGGCTTCCGGGAGGAAGCTACCATAAACTCGATAGAGTTTGACATAGTAAATGTAGAATGGATAATCGATAAAGTTACGAGAATTACAGCTGAGAGATACCAAAAGGGAACACTGCTGTTTAAGAAACTGGGTTTATGAAACATATTCGATCTTACCACAAAAGATTAAAACCAGAGTTGAACAGATGTGTCTAAATATTTTCTCCGCAAATCGACGCCTAACACCTCGCTTTTTCTAACTCAATAACAAATCAACAAGCATAATAATTAGGAATGCCAGGATCGAGTAAGACAACGCGAGTGATAGCCGTGGATTTTGTGGTGTAAAATTTTAGAAACATCTGTTCAACTGTGGTCTAAGCTTTAGTGGTGAGACGGTAAAAGCTGAATAGCCGAGTGTTACCCTCGCGTCAGGTGTGCATGCAGCTGGTGGGCGGGTCGGCGCCGGCGCCGCCGCCGCCCGGCACGCCGCCGCCCGCGCCGCGCGCCGCGCCGCGCCGCGACCTGTGCCCCGAGTACCACCTGCAGCGGTTCAAGGAGGTGGGTGCCGCGCCGGCAGTGCCCCCCGGCAGTGCCGGCGGCAGCTAACCCCCGCTGTGCGCAGGTGCGGCGCAAGGTGCTGCACATGCGGGACCAGCAGCTGTACTACCACCGGCTGCGCACGTGGCTGGAGGGGCAGCTGCAGCACGAGAAGGACAGGTATCTGAAACAATAATGTGCACTCTCGCGCTGTCTTCCTTTTTATTTTTCTCTATCTCTCTTTTTCGCTCTCTATCTCTCTCCATTACTTTCTCTCTCTCTCTTTCCCTTTCTTTCTCTCTTTCCCTTTCTCTCTCTCTCTCCTTCTCCCTCTCTCCCTCTCTCATTGCTTTCTGCTCTGTATTAATTAAACGGGGGAGACTCGTATCTCCTTCTATTACCGCTTCTCTTCTCTATCTTTAATTTCTTCTTGCATCGTGTCCTCCTCGTTTTCCCTCTTGTATGGCTATCCCGCCCCGTGCCCCCAGCCTGCAGGCGGGCGGGGAGCTGGCGCGGCGGGCGCGGCGCTCCGCCCCCCGGCGCCGCCCCCGGCTGCTGAGCCGGCCGCACCGCATCCTGCAGATGCTGAAGCACAAGGCGCCGCGCCGGAGGCGGGAGGACTGCAAGGACGACGTCAAAGGTGAGCCTCCCGACGCGAAGGACGAATATCCTATGGCACTCGTGTAGCTAATGACATCTCGTGGGTTGAAATTGGTCTAGTGGTGAATCACACCACGCACTTTATGCCTAAATGATACAATTTGAGAAAAAATGACATCCCCGTAGAGTTTCTTGGTGCTGTCTTCTCTAACGGGTGTATTCCGAAGCACTGGTAGAGTCAACAGAGTTTCCTTTACCTATCCGAGATTCAAACCTGGATCAGTGCTTGATAGGGAAACATCTTTTTTCAAACACAAACCATAATCAATTCATTATATATATTTTTTTTTTTATGTTTTAATTTGTTAATTAGATTCAAATGTTTGACTTGTAATAGTGACATTTGATTGCCTATTCACAATAAATGATTGGACTTTGACTTTGAAAAGAATAAGATATACTATACATACGAGTACATATGTTCTAAAAACATAACCCTACTTAGGCAGTCCGGTAATAAAAAAAAAACATATTTTCCGCGTGTCTGAAATCGACGCCAACTGTTTAGTAATAGAGTCTAAAATGCTATAAAATGTTCATCCACTCGCACAGAAGCGGACCCGCCCGAAGCGTTCCCGCTAGACAAGGACGACACGAGCGACACGGAGACCATAGTGGGCGAGAAGGAGACGGGCGATCTGTGCAAGGACATGAAGGAGTGCCTCGCCAAGTTCGCCAAGTTCGCCCTCGACGGCGCCGACCTGCACGACCAGTACCCGGAGTCGGTCAGCCCGCCGCTGCAGGAGATGTCGCCCACGGAACCCATGCCAGTGTACACGCCCAAGCCCACCCAGCGACTGCTCACCGTCACCAAGTTTCTCCACGACGACAAGATAGACTTCACCGCTCAGATCGCCCCGGAGCTCAACGTTCCGTTGAACGCCAGACGGACCCCCGTTCTGGTGAAGGAGGATATGCGGAAGCAGATCGAGGGCGCCGTCGAAACTGACGCGGAGCTGGTGGTGGAAGCGAAAGATCCCAATATATATAAGTATGTCACCTTCGGCATGGAGATCAAGAAGGCGATGGAGGAGTGTCAGAACATCATCAACTCGTACAACAGTATTAAAGAGAAGGGCGACGGGAAGGAGAGAGAGAGCGAGAGTGCGGACGGCCCCCTATCCTTAGAACAAATATGCGAAGTCATGATGAGTTTAGATAATAACTCGGCCGAGTTCCTGGGCAAGTTGGAGACGGACGAGCCTATAGATATGAACACGGCGAACACTAAACTAGCCGAGTTGGTCGAGAACATGCCGCAGATACTCGCCAACATGCCGGAGATAGCGTCCGAGTTCGCCAACGCGTCGTTCGAGCTGCCAGAGTTCGCTTCGATCATGAACAGCCTGCCGGACGTGAACAGCGAGGCCCAGTTGACGCCGGAGACGTTGAAACAGATCCGGGAACTGAAGCTTAGCAAGAATAGGGATAGTGTTAAAGTGACCAAGAACACGGCCAAGAGAAAAATATGTAGAAAAATCAAGAACAATGTGCATCCGGACGATTTAATAGGTAACCTAGCGATGGAACTCGACAGCAAAGACATAATCGATCTGCTGCAAGACGAAAAGGAAATACAGGTGCTGATGAAAACCAAACCGACCAGCAAGGAGGAGTTTCAAGATCTGCTTTTCTCGATATCGGCTCAAGTAGTAATCAACAAAGTGTTTGAATATCTTAAACAGACTAAGAGTCCGGAGCTAGCGAAGTGCCTCGAGGTAGACAAGGATCTGTTCTCGAAGCCCAAGAGTCCCATCGATACGGATATGTACACGAAAGCTTCCGCTCTGTTTGACAGTTCCGTGAAGGACGCTCTGAGCATGGAGGAGTTACGGGACATGGTGAAGGAGCGGTTCGACGCTTGGAAACTGTACGTAGCCAAGAAATTCAAAAGCATACCGATGGAGCTGTTAGAAAACGAAATCGACGCCATGCTGGGCAAGTTCTATGGCTACATCCAAGACCTGGCCAGCAAGCAGAAGAATGACAACAACAAGATCATCGAGAAATTCGAGGAGTTGAGGAAACTGGGCAACCCGGAGTACTATGACTCTGATGAAGACTGTCCGGCTTCCAGAGAATCCATCAAGCAAATAACTAAATTACTCAGCACCTCAGCGGGGAACACCTTCGATTTGCTGCTCATGAAAATGCCAATCATGTCCGAAGATAAGAAGTTAGCCGTAAAAAGTCTGAGATTCAAATACATGGATGTATTGAAGCGCTGTGCGGAATCGCAACAGCTAGTAGCTTGGATCTTACTGGACCCGGACGTAGCCATAAACGTGATAGAGGAACTCATGGGGTTTACTAAAACAAAGGTGGACAAAGTTGACATGTCATCTTACACGGTCGAGAAGAAACGAGATTACTTTTTGGATAAGTTGAAAGACTTAAACAGGCGGTATATGCATTCGATGCCGAAGACGTCGCTGAGCGGCGACGAATGGCTCGTAATGCTGTATAGATTAGACCTGATAGAACGTAAATTGAACGAGAATGTATTGAAATTGGCGCCCCAGCCCAAGGGCCATAGGCAGCTGGCCAGCGAAGCGGAAATATTAGCCGCCAAGGGCCTCAGTAAGATCATAGGCAAAAACGCTCGGATAGCCAAAAAACCTGAACAGAAACGAATAGACGCGCCCAAAAACGAGCCTGAAGACGAGAAGTCGACAAAAAACGACGCCCTCCTAGCCAAATGCGAAGCGATTCTCACCTCTAAGGGCGAGAAGACGCTGCTCGACAGCTTTTACACCATCAAATCCTACATAACGCAAGGTCTGCCCGTGCCCGAAACTTACAAGAAGCACGTCATATCGATATGCTCCAGCATCGACGCGAAACTCCTCGAGGAGGACCTGGAGGAGAGTCTGAGGGAGGACGACGACAAGGCCGCGCTCTCCATCACCACGCAGAACCCCGAGGAGCTGGCCAAGTATTCCGCGCAGGCGCTCCGCAATGCGAAGCAGACGCTCAACGCGGTCGCGTTCAAGAACATGGCGCGGAATGGACAGAGCAGGAGCGAGAGCGAAGCGTGTGATACGCCGCGCACCGACTGCAAGTGGACTAACGACTGCGTGTGTAACTCCTGCAAGGATAACAGCGGCTGCCTCGGAGACGTGGGCAAGGGCAGCGATGCCGATGCCAAGACCAAGACAGGGTTGGAGAAGAGGGAGGTGAAAGTGAAGACGCCCGCGAAGCAAGCCAAGCCGGTGCCCAAGGCGTGCGAGAATGCGACGCATCAGCAGCACGTTTGTAAAGGTAAGCGTGTTAGGTTTTTTTCTTAATAAAATAGGTTTGTGTTTTACCAGTATCTCGTGTTGAGTGACTATGCGGTTTTGATGGTGCAAGCTTTAGAAGCAAGTAGCCCGTTTGATCGTGACGTGAAGACTCAAACCAAGGTCAAAACTGAAAAAAATAATTGCGAAACAGATGCCCGGTTTTTGAAAACTTATGGTCAAAATTGAGTAGGGTTCATAACCTGGGAGTCACTTTACTTTTTAATATGACTTAGCTTCGCTTTTACCAACTATCTCGCCTGATGTTAAGTGACGAAGTGGTTGAAAGTGCTGAACATGCTCAGCCGGCGTGGGTCTCGCGGCGCCGGAGCCCCCTCTAGGCTCGGGCCGGGGTGTACTCTCCGGCGGCAGCTAGCCGGCCGCGCTGTAGCGCCGCCGCCGGGGAGTGGGGGGTGCCGAGAGCGGGAGCTCAGTGCCGTGCGATCTGATGATGTAACCAACAGCTATCGTCGTCTCTAATATTTTGATCACATACGTATAAGAGGAAGCAGATACGCACTATAGATATCATCTAGTAAAGAATTCGGGCAAGCCCGAACTAATGCCGCAAAACAACCTATAAATGAATACGCGAAGTTTAACTACTATTAACATGCTTCTGAATCATAGCTACCTAATATTTTTACAAGTATCAATAGCTGTCAATATGACACCAGCATCACATTGAGGCTGGCTTCACGACTGGCTTTTTTTTTATTAGGTTTTCTGAACTAGATAATAATATACAAAGGCAAAGCTTAAAACAGATTACACAATAATGATAATGACCGTACTATGTGTACGTCCTTGGAGTGAACACAGCATACAGAAAAAAATATAAAGTTGTGTAAAAATAAAATTATGAATAATTGGCTTCACTGAATATCCATATACTGTATATACTGTACTGAATATCTATATACTGGGTACTTGTATACTGGCCGGTCTGCTTCCTCCTATATGCGGAATGCGTGTGTTGCCCCTACATGCGGAATATGTATATGACAGCGAGTTATTCCGCCCCCAGTGGGTCACAACAACGGCAACGTGTGCTCCGGCGAGGGCGGGCCCGACCAGCACTGCACGTGTTGCTACTGCACGGTGTTCGGACACGCGGTGAGTCAGCACAAGTATCGGAATGTCTATTCTTAGTTTGACTCTTTCCCAGAATGTGTCTACTCAGTATGTGTCGTTCTCAGTAGGTATGTCCCGTTCCCAGAATGTCTCTACTCATTATGCCCCCCAACCCAGAATGTGTGTACTCAGTATGTGTCTTCTGAGAAGGTATGTCCTGTTCCCAGAATGTGTCTACACATTATGTCCCCCACCCAAAATGTGTCTACTCAGTATGCCTCTTTCCCAGAATGTGTCTATTCAGTATGTCTTGTTCCCAGAATATTGTGTTCTCAGTATGTCCCGTTCCCAGAAGGTGTCTTCTGAGTATGCCTCTGTAAAAAAAGCCATTTTTTCAGAATGTTTCATCTCAATAGGTAGCCACGTCCTTTTCCCTTTTCTGTGTTTTAACCCTTTTCCAATATATTTTTCCCGAATATAATTTTCTCCATCTCTAATGTGAGTTCCCTACTTGTAAATCCTACATTATTGTCATCTCTGAAACATAATGGCCGCTCCCCACAGCCCCCGCTGACGACGCCCGTGCCTCGCAACTTCAACGAGACGCGCGAGCGGCTACGCTCCATATTGAACAAAAAAAAGCAGCAATGTAAAGCGGCAAATGTGAGTAGCTATATTATGTTCTGACTGTCATTATATTATCACTAACTGACCCGACAGACATTGTCCTGTAATTGTCATTTTTCCTGTCAAAATACGTTTCATTACAAAAGTTAATGTGGCCGTGAAGTTTCCTCTAATTGTATAATGTTCTGCGTAACTTTTTTATTTTTTTCTTTCATTACACCCTTCTCTTGAAAATAACAAACACAACAAAAAAAGAATTAGCAATATTGGTCCAGCCGTTCACGCGTGATGCCGTGACCAAGGGATATTGGGATTCATTTTTATATATAGATAATAATAATCATTTACAGCCGAAATTAATATTGAATCTCCTATCCTAGATTGAAATCGATCTTGGATTGCTGCCTATCGTTCGATCGATCTCCAATCTGCGTGCCTTTATAAACCAATCCACGGATCGGTTATTGGCACTTTTGACCCTAAAAATGGATTGTGATATCAATCCCAGATAGCAAAATTTGGATTGGATTGATTATTAATTTCGGCCGTTAGGCTGTAACTTGGCCGTTGGCCCACTACTGCCGTTTTCTGCCAAAGTGTAAGTTCTAAAGGCAAGTAGTTGGTGCTGCAGACGGAGCCCGAGGTGGTGATGGAGAAGAAGGCGGTGCCGGCGCCCGCGCCCGCCGCGGAGCCCCGCGCGCCGCCCAAGCAGCCCAAGCCGCCGCAGCCGCAGCCCAAGCCGCCGGTCGGTGCTAGTCCAAACCCCACACATATAAGAGTCCGTCCATTAATCACGTGACGTTTAAAAGAGGGGGGAGGGGATTTAGCAAAAATCACGAAATATCACAAGGGGGGTAGGGGGGATGTAGTAAGATATCACGTGTATTTATTTTGCCAGTCGAAAACAACAACCTTTCTGTCTAGACATTTTTGTCACGGTGACTGACTGACTGACGCTAGATGGCGCTGCTCTTATTCCATACAATTTCAAGTTTACGCTAACCGGACCGAGCGCGTAAAGAAATTGTCAAAACTCACACTAGGCACACTTATGTCTAGTGAAACCAGTCGCGATGCCGGCCGCCATGTTGATGTTGGCGACATTTCGATGGCTCATTCTATATGTAAAAAATATTGGGTCGGATTCAGTACGAATTTTAATCGTAGTTAAGTTTAATCAATGTATGCGTATGTCTGAATGCCATTTTAAGTGGCTTCACGTGATATCCTACTAATATTATAAACGCGAAAGTTTGTAAATATTTATGGATGGATGTTTGTTACTCTATCACACAGAAACTACTGAATGAATTTTGACGAAACTTCACAATAATGTAGCTTACATATCAGAATAACACATAGGGTATAATTCATAAAGATAATATATCGTATATTATCCAAACGCGGGTGAAACCGCGGGACGGAGCTAGTCTATGTTCGGTCTGCTTGTTATTTACGCGTTTATTAGCTTCGTACCTCACTTGTGACCGATGGTGCGCTTTAGAACCCAACGATTTCATCAATAAATTATGTGGATGCAAATCGCTTGGTGCCAATCTGACTATCCGAGTTGTGTCAACAATAGCTGCAATGGAAATTAAGCTCTGTGTAGATTTATTGAGGTTTATAATCGCATAATAGATTTTTCGACTGCTCATGTGAACAGTATAGGTTTATAGTCGTTTTTATTGCTCGGACGCAGCCGAAAGTCGTTAAGCCTCAACCGCAGCAACAGCCGCAAGCCAAACCCCCTGTGAGTATAATGGCGACAGATTTACTATTGACGGTGGTGATGACGATGATGATGATGATGACGACGATACCGAGACGACGACGATGATGATGATGAATGGCGACAGATTTACTATTGGTGGTGGTGATGACGATACTGAGACGAAAACGATGATGCAGATGTGAATGTTAATGATGATGACGACGATGGCGATGATGATAATGACAATGTTGATGACGATGGTGATGATGATGTACCTACAGGCGCTGCCGAAGACCCTGCCGCCCAACCTGACGGCGGCGGCGCAGGCGAAGAGGCAAGTGCTGGAGAATCACCAGCGGATCTTAGCAGACAAGATGGCGAAGATGGTCGTCTCCGAAAAACCGGAGATCAAACCGAAAGTAACTACAGATGTAATTATATCCTTCCTATACTACTAGTCCTACTAATATTATAAACGCGAAAGTTTGTGAGAATGGATGGATGGATGGATGTTTGTTACTCTTTCACGCAAAAACTACTTAATGGATTTTGATGAAACTTCACAATAATATTGCTTACATATCAGAATAACACATAGGCTACAATTTATAAACATATATTATTGTATATTATCCAAACTCGGGTGAAACCGCGGGGCGCAGCTAGTCTATTATAATATATATTATATATCTAGGAGATAATGCCTATTCAATCACACCTCATTGTGATTTGGCTACCACTGAGAATAATAATAATAGTAATGTAATAATGATTATTAGGTATTATTTTTTGCCTCGATGTAGATAACAGGTCGGAAATCAAAGTAGCCTATCTCAATCCTTGTAGCATCAGCTAGTTACCAGTTAAAGTCCCGTCGAAATCGGTGCAGCCGTTTTAGAGATTAGCCTGAACAAACAGGCACATAGATAACAATTACATGTATTTTTTTTATATTTATATGGCACTTTCGTAGTCACGGAGGCCGTCTAATACAGTATTCATAATTAATATAGTATTTTAAACTCTGGGAGGATTTCACGGCTAAACGGCTGAACCGATTTCGATGCGATTTGGTATAGAGACAGACTGGACCTTGGAGAAGGGCATGAAGTACTTTTTATCGTGATATAAAGTAGTCTGCGCGGGCGAAGTCGCGGGCAACGGCTTGTAATGTTGTATTGATTTTACGTTAATGCATGACAATGCGCGTCCACATACAGCTCGGCGAACCAGAAAAGAACCAGAAATTAGTACATGTTGCTTAGACTTTTTTGATGTGTGTATATGACGTAACTTATTTGTTTAATTATTTACAGGCATTGCAGCGCACCGTGCCTGTCCAAGTTAATTTTCCATCAACTTTAAAAGCCGAGGGGAAGGTGAATCCAAACGCGATGGAACAGATCCGATTAAAGGTAAAGAACTGCTTGTAAAACTCACGTTTTATTAGATAGTCCCTAAATGGGCACTCGTTAAATTTTACTAGTTATCAGTAGATTTTGAGTATTTAGGGATATAGTATCTACGTGTGAAGCTGCTTAAAAGCTTTATTCACTAGGGGCCCTAAGAGGGCACTCTGGAAAGTTGACTGAAATTAACCACCGGATTCGATATATACAGGAAGTACCCGCAAGAAAGTCGTTTGCCAATTTATTCACAATTCCGTGTTTTATTCATATAGGCCCTAAGAAGGCGCTAGTGATTAAGTAATTTATAAATTACTGTTTTGTTTTCTACAGCAATTGCGACAGCAACACCTAGCTCATTATCAACAAAAACAACAGATTGTGGCACAACAACAACAGCAGCAGCAGCAACAACAACAACAACAACAACAACAGCAGCAGCAGCAGCAGCAACAACAAAAGAAACCGGAGCCTATATACGATCTGCCGATACATAACAAGCCGACGCCACAGCAGCAACAGTTGCGGCAACAACAACAACAGGTAACAACAGATTCTTCCACAAGAACCGCAAAAATCAAATAAATAAATTATATAAAATGGATAACAAAAACTAAACATGTTTTTATTAATTTTGAATGGAAGTGAGAGGAATGTTGTAAGTAGTTGTAACATCATTTTAAATGGCATTGAGTTAATACTGATTACATATCAGCAGATACAACAACAACAGCAGCAGCAGCAACAACAGCAACAGCAACAACAAAAACAACAGCAGCAGCTGCAACAACAAAAACAACAACAGCAGCAACAACAACAGCTCCAGCAGCAACAATTGCAACAACAACAAATACAGCAGCAGCAACAGCAATTACAACAACAACAGCAGTTGCAAAAACAACAACAGTTACAGCAACAGCAGCAGTTGCAGCAACAACAACAGTTGCAGCAGATGCAGCAGATCCAACAGCAACAACAACAACAGAGACAGAGCAGGCCACAGCAACAACAACAAACAAGTGTGTCGTTATCGAGTCGAGATACGAGTGTTTTTTCAACATCTTCCGGTTGTTCTGGGTAAGTTTTAATACATTCTCACTGTGCTCGGCTTCACTCGCATGCTAAATCTTAATATACATAAATAACGTGTCACGTAGTTTGTCCGCGATGGACTCCTAAACTACTTCACCGATTTTAATCAAATTTGCACACCGTGTGCAGTTTGGTCTAACTTAAAAGATAGGATAGCTTACGTCACAATTTATAGTCGCAATATTATTTTATTGCAAATTATTAGAAAGTTTAAGAAAACTGAACGGCCATATTGATTTTCTAATTGTACCTTCTTGACAGGTTAAGAAAATTCCATAGAAAAAATATACCATTGACTTGAGAAAATTCCATAGATAAAATATCCTATTGATTTGAGAAAATGCTATAGAAAAAATATCCCATAGACTTGAGAAAATTCTATAGAAAAAATATCCCATTGACGTGAGAAAATCCCATAGAAACAATATCCCATTGACTTGACAAAATTCCATATAGAAAATATCCCATTGATTTGAGAAAATGCCACAGAAAAATATCCCATTGACTTGAGAAAATTCTATAGAAAAATATCCCATTGACGTGAGAAAATCCCATAGAAACAATATCCCACTGACTTGACAAAATTCCATAGAGAAAATATCCCATTGATTTGAGAAAATGCCACAGAAAAATATCCCATTGATTTGAGAAAATTCCATAGATAAAATATCCCATTGGCATGTTCCAGCGGGTCGTGCTGGCGCGGGTCCCGCTCGGAGGACCCCCGGGACCTGGACGCGCTGCTGCAGTACATCGAGGGCCCGGCGCGCCACGTGGACCGCGGCAAGAAGCGCGCCAAGAAGCAGCGCCAGAAGGCCAAGAAGGTGCGCCCGGGATGCTCATTCGTTCATTCCTTCACAAATAGCGCGTTCACTCGTTCATTCTTTCATTTTTCGTTCACTTTGTTTACGTAATATTCTTTCGTTTATACATTCACAAATAAAATATTTCGTATTATCGCAAATTATCGTAATTTATGCTTATAAATATATTTTTTCGACCATTCTTTCACAAATATTGTTTCTTTCATTCATTTCATTCATAAATATTCATCATTTTTTCATTCATTCATAAATATTATTTCGTTCACTCAATCATTCAATCAAAAATATTCGTCATGCATTGACACCATATTCCTTTATCAAAAAATAAATCGTAAATTCTTAAATTTTTATCGTTCACTCGTTCATTCATTCACTATTTATGTTATTTCAGTCTTAAACAAATAATCATTCGTTCATTTCTTCATAAATATGCATTATTTCAAATATAATTCGTATATCACAAATATTAATAAATTGTTCACTCATTCAGACATTTTCATTCTTCGTCCTTCATTCATAAACATTGTTCGTTCTTTTTTTACACATATTCATTCGTTCACTGATTCATTCAATGTCTAATATTCGTTCACTCATTCACAATAAATGATTCGTCTCACCGCACGCCACCTCCGTCGCTCCGGCACCCGCGTCATCTCTCCATCCCCCTCCCGCAGATGGAGACGCGGCTGGAGGACGAGTACGCCACGCTGAGCCGCGAGCTGCAGCGCATGCGGCGCGAGGCGGAGGCGCTGCACGTGGCGCACGCCGCCGCCAAGCGCCGCGTGGAGGAGACGCGCCACGTGCTGCAGGCCTGCAGCGGGAGGAAGGGTGAGAGTGTGTACTGTACAGTGTACAGCCGCGAGCTGCAGCGCATGCGGCGCGAGGCGGAGGCGCTGCACGTGGCGCACGCCGCCGCCAAGCGCCGCGTGGAGGAGACGCGCCACGTGCTGCAGGCCTGCAGCGGGAGGAAGGGTGAGAGTGTGTACTGTACAGTGTACAGCCGCGAGCTGCAGCGCATGCGGCGCGAGGCGGAGGCGCTGCACGTGGCGCACGCCGCCGCCAAGCGCCGCGTGGAGGAGACGCGCCACGTGCTGCAGGCCTGCAGCGGGAGGAAGGGTGAGAGTGTGTACTGTACAGTGTACAGCCGCGAGCTGCAGCGCATGCGGCGCGAGGCGGAGGCGCTGCACGTGGCGCACGCCGCCGCCAAGCGCCGCGTGGAGGAGACGCGCCACGTGCTGCAGGCCTGCAGCGGGAGGAAGGGTGAGAGTGTGTACTGTACAGTGTACAGCCGCGAGCTGCAGCGCATGCGGCGCGAGGCGGAGGCGCTGCACGTGGCGCACGCCGCCGCCAAGCGCCGCGTGGAGGAGACGCGCCACGTGCTGCAGGCCTGCAGCGGGAGGAAGGGTGAGAGTGTGTACTGTACAGTGTACAGCCGCGAGCTGCAGCGCATGCGGCGCGAGGCGGAGGCGCTGCACGACGTTTTTTTGCTCCGTACGCGTGTATTCCAAATCGTTATGACAAGGTTTTGTATGAATTCATTTCATTTTTGAAGATCCACCGGTAAATTCGGTACCGATGGTATTTGTATATGAAAATTAGCATGAAAATTTAAAAAAATGTGACGTTCACTTTTACGAAACCCCTTTTTTTGGTTTACCGCTCTCACATCGAGAGTAATGTTTTCCAGGCGACCATTTTGGGTGATGAAATAATTATTGTTACAGGTAAAAAGAAATCGGCGCAACATACGAAGATAGAAATATTATCCGACCAATTGAACGAGTACACGGCGCTCATGAATACGACGCTCAAGGTACGGACATACTTCTATGGAATATGGAATAATAGCTGTTTCACGCGACTTACATCCCGTCGCGACAAAAATAACCCCATGCCCCACTTCAAGATCTTATCTATACCAATACCTGTCTGAATGTCCTTAGATTTAATTAGGGTCATACATATAAAAATAATAATATGGCAAAACATAACATCAACTCGGAAATGGAGTGGCGCAGTCGATAGGATTACGAGTCAGAACAAACCGAAACTCAAGATAGTTGGCACAGTATCGTAACTAAGTATAATACAGATTACTAGCTGCTGCCCGCGACTTTGTCTGCGCAGGATTAGTATTTCCATAAGCGTGGCGTAGATAAGAACTAACGTTATGACATTAACACCCGGTTTCTGAAACGCCAATCAGCGAAAAAATTAGCCAACGGTCTGTTAATCTACTGTCAAACGCTTTTTGGGTTGCTAGAATCTCATTGTGACAGACTGTTGACGAAAGTGTCAAATCTACAGTTAAACGTCAATTAAAGCCATTTTGGGTTTCTGAAAAGCTTTTTCGTTGCGTGTCAACGGCTTGTTAACATGTAATTTTTTTATTGCACATTTTCGACCAATTTAACTAATGTCAACCTTTGAAATATACATTTTTGGAAGCAAACACAGTTATAACTGTTAGGGATTAGTGTTACAGAAAGCTCAGAAGTAAATGTATGAATAAAATACAATAATAACATTAAAAGTTATTATTATTTTTTCACTTCTAACAAAAAAAAATTGTTTTACAGAACGAATTACTTTGGTATGTCCTTGTTGGATTTGGCGCGTTATACTGACGCGGAAATTCTCCACTATAATTAAATTCTTGCGCTATGCATAGGCGCTATGCTTTCCCATGCCTGCGAATTGGTACACTTGTTTCCTTTCTTTTATATGCTTATAGGTACCTGAAACAAAAACAAACAAGTTCATGATAGAGTATTACCTAGCTAGGTACTTCTGTTCATAATCTTATTTCATTGCAGACGTAAAAATCAACTTGGTAATATATTATGTACTTATATAAATAAGTGGGTACTAAAGGTACTTACGTGTCAACTATTGACAAAAACTCTCGTTTTTTTCTTTCCGTGTAATTTATACGAGCCATTTTCCTCTTCGCTTTGTTTTTATATTTATATTCCACTATTTAAATAATAAATGTAGGTACATAGGTATACCTAACCTAGGTATACTTTCAATTGACTTTTGTTGTCAAACAACAGCAAGAGACAAAAACCATAGAGCTATACAGATTAAAAGCACTAAAGAATGAATGAAATTGAACGATTTTGTCAAGTGTGACCATTTCAATAAAATAATCTCTTGTCAACAATCAATTAGCTAATTTTTGGTTGAATTGCGTTCTAGAAACCCGAAGAGCGTCAACCGACTGTTAAATGTGACAGTCTGCTGACTAATTCTATATGTGACAAGCGTTTCAGAAACCGGGTGTAAAATTATCACATAAATAATGACTTACGTGACACTTATCGTCATATTGTGGACAATGCACACATTATCTTTATAAATTGTAGCCATGTGTTATTCTGATGTATAAGCTATATTATTGTAAAGTTTCATTAGAATCCATTCAGTAGTTTATACGTGAAAGAGTAACAAACATCCATACATACTTACATACTTTCGCGTTTATTATCTTAATATATATAAATTACGCTTCACGTTGTTTGTCCGCGATGGACTCCTATACTTCTTAACCGATTTCAATCATATTAGCGCACCGAGTGCAGTTTGATCTAACTTGAAAGATAGGATAGCTTACATCTCAATTTATAGTCGCAATAACAAAAACCTTAGCCACAGCAACGCCTGGCCGTGTCTGCTAGTATTAGGATAGATAGATTCTAGCAGTGGGTAGATAGGTAATGCTGTAATCATCGTATTACAGGAGAGACAAGCGGCTGAAATTCAAGTCGGCGAATGGACGTACAGGCTCAAAGTTTGTGAGAGGCAGCTCAACGAATGCAGGAATATTGCGGGGAAGGAGCAAAAGGTATTCTATGTTATAATTCATCAACCATCAGCTTGGAAACGTCCACTTATGAACATAGCGTGCGCGACCCATTGTAGCATTTTATATTCTACAAAACCTATTCACAGGCGGAGTTACAAGCGCAAAAGCAGCATAAACAGCAGCAATTGCAACAACAACAACATCAATTGCAGCAACAACAAATACAGCAGCAGCAACAACAATTACAACAACAACAGCAGTTACACCAGCAACAACAAATGCAGCAGCAACAGCAATTACAGCAGCAGCAGCAATTGCAACAGCAGCAGCAATTGAAACAACAACAACAATTACAGCAGCAACAGCAACTAAAACAACAACAACAATTGCAACAGCAACAGCAGTTGAAACAACAACAACTGTTGCAGCAGCAACAGCAACTAAAACAACAACACCAATTGCAGCAGCAACAACAATTACAGCAGCAGCAACTACAATTAAAACAACAACAACAATTGCAACAGCAACGACAAATGCTTGAACAACAGAAGTTGGAGAAACAGAAACAGAATATAATAAGTGAGTTTCTATTGCTTTACTATATTTTAAAGGGTTAATTACAAGTAACAAGTAGTGACGAGTGAGTAGATGTAGACCACGTCCCATTCTAGGCTGAGCATGTTCGTCACCTTCGTCCACATCGTCACCTGAGACCAGATGAGAGTCATAATAATATCACCAAATGCTAGCCTATTCTACTAGTCTTAATATGTTAATCTTAATATATATAAATCTCGTGTCACAATGTTTGTCCTCAATGGACTCCTAAACCACTTAACCGATTATAATAAAATTCGCACACCATGTGGAGTTCGATCCAACTTGAGAGATAGGATAGTTTAAATCTCAAATTATAGTCGCAATTTTAATTTATTGCAAATTATTAGAAAATTGAAACAAACTGAACGGCCATATTGATTTTCTAATTTTACCTTCTTGACAGGGCAAATATCAATTTCTTGACTTTAAAGACAGGACAACGTCTGTCGGGGCAGCTAGTATAATATATAAATTACGCGACACGTGGTTTGTCCGCGATGTACTCCTAAACTACTTAACCGATTATAATCAAATTTGCACACCGTGTGCAGTTTGATCTAACTTGAAAGATAGGATAGCTTACATCTCAATTATAGGTGCAATGACAAAAACCTTAGCCACAGCAACGCGTGGCCATGTCTCCTAGTAATTATTATATAGGCGAAGTGTATGAGTGTGTTTGTATGTTCGTTACTTCTTCAAGCTCAAACGACTGAACTGATTTGTATGAAATTTCATAAGGAGGTAGTTAATACCCTGGATTAACTAGTAGTAGTAGTAGAACTACTTTTGATTCCGAAAACAGTTTTACCTGCCTGAATTAATCGTTATACCTAACGGGGTTCATCGGGTGACCTTCAATTAAAAGCAATAAATCACCGTAATAATATATTGTCAATTCCACAACTACATCCACACGTATAGGTATAATATAGGCAAGTATAAATAATTACTATAATAAAAGACGAGCTACAACCGTGCCTATGGGGTGACGACTGGTGTCGCGAACTCGCGTCATGAATTACTTTCTGTAGAGTCAGCAGAAATTAATGCATATGCAATGTGTCGCTACACAGTGGTTAACGCAGCGGGACGCAGCAGCTGGTAAAGAATTAAAAAAAAACTTTCACGGTAAAATTATATTGTGTAGGTATGCAAGCTGCGCAAGCGCCGCCGCAGAAGGCGGCCGAGCGCAAGCAGACCTGGGAGCAAGCGCTAGCGCAGATCAACCAGCTGGCTAAAGGCAACAAGGAAAAGGTATGACCTACATGTCCGAAGCGTCGGTAGAGTCCGCGAAGTTTCTTTTACCTCTACTATATTCAGGTTATTGCCACAAAAGAGTTAAACAAGAGTTGAACAGGCGTCTAAAATTACGTTCCACCAAATCGTTTTAACATTCGCGTTGTCTAACTCAATAGTGGGTTCCCAACGAGTCACACCGGATCCGGTCACAGTGTGACTCGTTGGGAACTTTTCCCATCGAGTTACACTGTAACTACCTAGTAATCTCTACATAAATATATATAATTTGAGTTGATCAAAGCACTTTTTTGAGTCACACTCGTTGCAACTTTTTGTTCCCAAGTGAAGAAGTGTTCCCAACGTTTCACACTTGTGTAACAGTGTAACTCGATGGGAAAAAACTCCCAACGAGTCACACTGTGACCGGATCTGGTGTGACTCGTTGGGAAACCACCAGCTCAATGACAAATTTTCAAGACAAATTAACAGTAAGGCTTCATCCGATGTGTTTTATTTCACAGAAAAAACAGAAACCGGTACCACAGCAACCGGTTAAAGTTGAACCGAAACCGGTGACGAAGGTGCCTCCACCGAAACCTACCGCGGTGGTTGAACCACAACCGTTGTCCAAGAAGCAGCGGAAGCTGCTGGCCAAGCAACAGGTGAGTGGGTTGAATCACACAAAAAAAATCTAAAAATTCAAATATTGATTCACCAATGACTCGAATGGCGACCACGTACCGGAAGACGACACGTAGGGCGCCCGAAATTAATATTGTATCTCCTATCCAAGATTGAAATCGAACTTGGATTGCTGCCTATCGTTCGATCGATCTCCAATCTGCGTGCCTTCATAAACCAATCCACGGATCGGTTATTGGCACGTTTGACCCTAAAAATGGATTGTGATATCAATCCCAGATAGCAAAATTTGGATTGGATTGATTATTAATTACGGCCGTAGACGGACCGACGACATTGTTAAGATCGCGGGAAGTCGGTGGATGGAAAGGGCTCAGGATCGTTCTTCCTGGAAATGTATAGGGGAGGCCTATGTCCAGCAGTGGACTTCTTCAGGCTGATGATGATAATGATGATGATGATGATTGATTCTGTCCGGTAGATGAGTGAATCAATCCAGCACAGAAGGGTGAGCAGGAACCTCTATCGAGATAGCATTCGATACGTTAACTGTCAAATTTGTTTTAGATTTGATCAGCGCCCTTGCTACCGACAAGATGCGTCCGCGAACGGTTACCTTGATCGATACGTTAACGATATAAACCGTTAAAATTTTCGTGCTTGCCCTATTGTAGGAGTACTGATCAAATCTAAAACAAATTTGAAGTATTTATTGAAGTGTTTGACTTGTAAAAGTGCGATTTTATTGCCTATGTTCTATCTTCTTCTATTTATATTAATAAAAGGAAGTTGTGTTAGTTACACTTTTTATAACTCAAGAACGGTTGAACCGATTTGGCTGAAAATTGGTAGGAAGGTAGCTGAGAACCAGGAGAAGGATCCTATAGGATACTATCTATCCCGTTACCACGGGAAATATTTTGAAACTGGATATGGATGGAATATTTGATAAAATCGGGTTGTACAGTTGACAGCTGTCACTCAGTTTGACAGCTGGGGCAGGGAGAGAGATAGAGTGCGAGGGAAAGAGATGGATATAGAGGGAGAGGAAGCTTTTTCCAATAGAGACAATGACAGGACAACGTCTGTCGGGTCAGCTAGTTTACAATAAATTATTTGACTTTGACTTAACAATATTCTAATAAACGATCTTGATCCTTCTATCGCACAGGCGGAGCAAGAGGAAGAGAAACGCAAACAACAGCTCATACTGCAGCAGCAAGCTCAAGAGGCAAAGGCGAAGCGGAACAAGAAGGCGGCGGAGCCACCCAAGTCGGAGCCGGTGCGTAAGGCCGAGAGGAGGCCCGAGCCGGTGGAGAAGGCCGAGAGGAGGCCCGAGCCGGCTGAGAAGGCCGAGAGGAGGCCGGAGCCCCCCAAGCCCAAGAAGGAAGAGAGGAAGCCCGAGAAGGAGAGGAAGGGGAAGGAGTACAAACAGGAGAAGATTGGTGAGTGTGCGATTTTTGATCGGGCGAACGGCTCCATTTTATGTGGCCGTTTTTTTTGCTTTTGTCCGGATGTTTGTATGTATTGTTTGTTGATTTTTACGAGATTTGGTAAACAGGTTCTTTGATTTTTATTGTATTTTTTTGTCTATAGCGATTTTTGATAGGGAGGGAACGGGGGAAATTTCCTGTAGCGTCATTTATTTGCCTAGGAATATGATATTTGGTTGAAACCGTTAGTATTAAAATCAAACAAGTTGATGTGAAATAAATTTTTGAAGTTGAGGGCTTTAAGTTGTATGAAGATCCTGTACAGCGCCCCTACCGGCGGATTTATGAACGAAAGATCATCAACACAGCCCGCGTGGACGCGTACTATGTCGAGCGCGTAAAAACTCACACTAGGTACACTGTTCACAGAATCTAGTTATAATCCTTACAAATATAGTAAACTAGACCGTTCTGATTTACGGGGAAAAAGTATCCTATTTTTTATTCCAGGACCTATAGTATCTTAATTAGCTAAAAACGGGTCTAATTCGCGCACAAACAAATATCAAAATATATAATTTTGACATACCTCGACGTTTCGACCGAGTTACATCGGCCGTGGTCACGAGAAGACTCACAAATATATCAAATTATATATTTTGATATTTGTTTGTGCGCGAATTAGACCCGTTTTTAGCTAATTAATATGTTTCCTGTTCGCGAAAGTTTAAGAACTCCCATAGTATCTGTAAAGCACACACCCTCACACACTAATACACACCCTCACACACCCTCACACACCCTCACACACACAATGGTCAGGATCTATGCGATACGATCGTAACATAAATGACCTTATATCACAATGGCTTTTCAGCGACAGTAGCGCCGACGCCAAAGCAACCGAAACCGAGCCAACAACAACAACAGAGTGTGCCGCAACAACAGCAGAACATCAAGAAGGAGAAGAAGAAGGAACAACAACAACAACAACAACAACAAACGCAACAGAAACCGCCAGTTGTCAACATCACACCACACACCACCATTGAAGTTGTCAATAAAAATGTAAGTTCTTTTTTTATGTGGATGGAAGGAACTACGATGAGCAGCTACTCCTTGTAACATCAGCTATCTGCCAGTGAAAGTCCCGTCAAAATCGGTCCAGCCGCTTCGGAGAATAGTCGGAACAAAGATACAGACAATTTTTTTTACATATATCGACATTTTGTTCACATTACACAAACATACACATCACTTTTATTTATTTGTATACATATAATAATATTAGTAAAATTTGAAGACCAGGTGCGATAGTGGTCAATTGGCTAGAGTATAAAAAAAGATGCAATACAGTTAGATTTTAGTTACTAATAGTAAAAAAATAAATAACTTTCAGAATTCAGTCACCGCGGAGGCGGAGAAGCCTTCGTCGTGCAGCATCATGGACCAGCTCAGCTGCGGCGTCCAGGTAGGAACAGCCGTCTTGGCTTAATCACGTTAGCGCTCGTTCACAGTAAAACACGCGGGCGCGGGCGCGGTAGACGTGGCTTGGACCGCACGTGCGATTTGTACGTGAACACTTGTATACTACGCCATATCTATACTAATATTATAAAGAGGAAAACTTTGTTTGTTTGGTTGTAATGAATAGGCTCCGAAACTACTGAACCGATTTGAAAAATTATTTCACTGTTGGGAAGCTATGCTATCCCCGGGACACATAGGCTACCTTTTATCCCGTCAAAATTAATGGTTTCCGCGGGATAGTAGTTAACGCGGGTGATACCGCGAGGTGCTTTTAGTGTTTGATATTTCGCGTCGCGCCCGCGAGTGAGCGTGATCGAGCACTTAGAGTTACATGGTGATGTCTTCTCTAACGGGCGTAATGCCGAAGCGCAGGACCGGCAGTATGTACGTACATGTCATCGCTATGTAACGATCGCTAAATCCGTAGTAATTAACCACGCTCGCAGTAACGACACTTTCCTTCAATGCAAGTTTAAGGATATTTAGTAAACAAGAGTCAGTCAAAATCATTATTGTTCTTTGAAAATGTAGGGGAAACGTCATGCTCCTCATAAATCCACAGGTGGATGCGTGGATACTTCTATCTCCTCCTAAATCCACAGGTGGATGCGTGGATACTTCTATCTCCTCCTAAATCCACAGGTGGATGCGCGGATACTTCTATCTCCTCCTAAATCCACAGGTGGATGCGTGGATACTTCTATCTCCTCATAAATCCACAGGTGGATGCGTGGATACTTCTATCTCCTCCTAAATCCACAGGTGGATGCGTGGATACTTCTATCTCCTCCTAAATCCACAGGTGGATGCGTGGATACTTCTATCTCCTCCTAAATCCACAGGTGGATGCGTGGATACTTCTATCTCCTCCTAAATCCACAGGTGGATGCGTGGATACTTCTATCTCCTCCTAAATCCACAGGTGGATGCGTGGATACTTCTATCTCCTCCTAAATCCACAGGTGGATGCGCGGATACTTCTATCTCCTCCTAAATCCACAGGTGGATGCGTGGATACTTCTATCTCCTCCTAAATCCACAGGTGGATGCGTGGATACTTCTATCTCCTCCTAAATCCACAGGTGGATGCGCGGATACTTCTATCTCCTCCTAAATTAACAGGTGGATGCGCGGATACTTCTATCTCCTCCTAAATCCACAGGTGGATGCGTGGATACTTCTATCTCCTCCTAAATCCACAGGTGGATGCGCGGATACTTCTATCTCCTCTCAAATCCACAGGTGGATGCGTGGATACTTCTATCTCCTCCTAAATCCACAGGTGGATGCGTGGATACTTCTATCTCCTCCTAAATCCACAGGTGGATGCGCGGATACTTCTATCTCCTCCTAAATTAACAGGTGGATGCGTGGATACTTCTATCTCCTCCTAAATCCACAGGTGGATGCGTGGATACTTCTATCTCCTCCTAAATCCACAGGTGGATGCGTGGATACTTCTATCTCCTCCTAAATCCACAGGTGGATGCGCGGATACTTCTATCTCCTCCTAAATCCACAGGTGGATGCGTGGATACTTCTATCTCCTCCTAAATCCACAGGTGGATGCGTGGATACTTCTATCTCCTCCTAAATCCACAGGTGGATGCGCGGATACTTCTATCTCCTCCTAAATTAACAGGTGGATGCGCGGATACTTCTATCTCCTCCTAAATCCACTGGTGGATGCGTGGATACTTCTATCTCCTCCTAAATCCACAGGTGGATGCGCGGATACTTCTATCTCCTCTCAAATCCACAGGTGGATGCGTGGATACTTCTATCTCCTCCTAAATCCGCAGGTGGATGCGTGGATACTTCTATCTCCTCCTAAATCCACAGGTGGATGCGCGGATCCTTCTATCTCCTCCTAAATTAACAGGTGGATGCGTGGATACTTCTATCTCCTCCTAAATCCACAGGTGGATGCGTGGATACTTCTATCTCCTCCTAAATCCACAGGTGGATGCGTGGATACTTCTATCTCCTCCTAAATCCACAGGTGGATGCGTGGATACTTGTTTCTCCTCCTAAATCCACAGGTGGATGCGTGGATACTTCTATCTCCTCCTAAATCCACAGGTGGATGCGTGGATACTTGTTTCTCCTCCTAAATCCACAGGTGGATGCGTGGATACTTCTATCTCCTCCTAAATCCACAGGTGGATGCGTGGATACTTCTATCTCCTCCTAAATCCACAGGTGGATGCGCGGATACTTCTATCTCCTCCTAAATTAACAGGTGGATGCGCGGATACTTCTATCTCCTCCTAAATCCACTGGTGGATGCGTGGATACTTCTATCTCCTCCTAAATCCACAGGTGGATGCGCGGATACTTCTATCTCCTCTCAAATCCACAGGTGGATGCGTGGATACTTCTATCTCCTCCTAAATCCACAGGTGGATGCGTGGATACTTCTATCTCCTCCTAAATCCACAGGTGGATGCGCGGATCCTTCTATCTCCTCCTAAATTAACAGGTGGATGCGTGGATACTTCTATCTCCTCCTAAATCCACAGGTGGATGCGTGGATACTTCTATCTCCTCCTAAATCCACAGGTGGATGCGTGGATACTTCTATCTCCTCCTAAATCCACAGGTGGATGCGCGGATACTTCTATCTCCTCTCAAATCCACAGGTGGATGCGTGGATACTTCTATCTCCTCCTAAATCCACAGGTGGATGCGTGGATACTTCTATCTCCTCCTAAATCCACAGGTGGATGCGCGGATACTTCTATCTCCTCCTAAATTAACAGGTGGATGCGTGGATACTTCTATCTCCTCCTAAATCCACAGGTGGATGCGTGGATACTTCTATCTCCTCCTAAATCCACAGGTGGATGCGCGGATACTTCTATCTCCTCCTAAATTAACAGGTGGATGCGTGGATACTTCTATCTCCTCCTAAATCCACAGGTGGATGCGTGGATACTTCTATCTCCTCCTAAATCCACAGGTGGATGCGTGGATACTTGTTTCTCCTCCTAAATCCACAGGTGGATGCGTGGATACTTCTATCTCCTCCTAAATCCACAGGTGGATCCTTGGATATTTTCTCTTTTTAAAACCCGCAAATCCGCTTTTATTCGTAATAGATTTTTAATAATTCTGTAACTAAAGCATTTCTGTTCTTTGAAATTATTTCAATGTAAATCTAATATGATGAATGATGACGTTCTTCCTCCAGGTGGCTGATTTGAGGCTACCCCCCGGCATCACGCTGACCAGGGTCCAGCCCAATGAGAAGAAGGAACCGCCTGCCATCAAGTCTGTGGTGAGCATCGCAATGTCAAAGTCATATCACTTATTGTAAATAAGCAATGAAACGTCACTTTTACACGTCTAATTATCTAATTAACAAATTAATAAAACCATAAAAGAAACTAAAATATAATGACTATGGTTTGAGTTTGAAAAAGGATGTTTCCCTTTCAAACACTGGTCCAGGATTGAATCTCGGACAGGAAAAGGGAACTCCGTTGACTCTACCAGTGCTTCGGAATACGCCCGTTAGAGAAGACAGCACCAAGAAACTGTATGGGGATGTCATTTGTTCTCAAATTGTAGCAGTTTCTTTTTATTTTTTCCGATGACAGTATTTACATTGATATACATATGACATGTTGTACATGATGTTCTGTTTCGTGAACACCGCTCAGCTAATTACACATGCTTTAGCACAGAGTTTTAGTCGGAATTCCTACTTATGTACAATGTACATAATATTATGTACATAGGCAATCTATATATATAAAAATCAAATGCTGTTCGTGTGTCTTGCTATAACTCGAGAATGGCTGGACCGATTTGGCTGATTTTGGTCTTGAATGATTTGTGGAAGTCCAGGGAAGGTTTAAAAGGTGAATTTTATCACTATTCCACGCGGACGAAGTCGCGGGCACAGCTAGTTATTCTATAATTATATCATAGCACCTAGGGTAGGGTAGGGGTCTATAGCTATTCTATAATTTTGGTTTAAAATTCCTCCAATAGCGGTATTGTCAATTTTGTATGGAATGCTACAAGTAATCTGTGCTTTACTGCCCTGAGGATTAAAAAAAATAAAATGTTTATAATAATCCACAACGGGGGCCTAGTCCGGGTTGGTGGATAACACGCCTCCGAAATAATTCTCGGGCATATTGGTTACCTCAAGACGTTTTCCTTCACCGAAAAGCGAGTGATAATTACATACATATGTTGTAACAAGAAACACATTGGTACGTGCCCGCGCTGGGATTTGAACTCGCCACCTCCGTTTTTGGCAGGCCAACGGTCACCCACTAGGCTACTACCATTTGTTAAATTTTTTGTTTTTCTTGTTTTTTTAAAACGTAGCCCCACACTAGGATTGCTCCTGTATCGTGGGTACCACTTACAGACATCATTTCACATACACATCACACCCAGACCAGAAACCAATATTTGTGGATGGCACAAATATTTGTCCCATGCGGGAATCAAACCCGCAACCCCTAGCGCAGCAATCCGATTGCTCAGCCACTACGCTAAACGAGCCGTCAAATATTTATAACTAGCTGCGCCCCGCGGTTTCACCCACGTTTGGATAATATGCGATATATCTTTATGAATTGTAGCCTATGTGTTATTCTGATATGTAAGCTATGTTATTGTGAAGTTTCATCAATATCCATTCAGTAGTTTTTGCGTGAAATAGTAACAAACATCCATCCATACTTACAAACTTTCGCGTTTATAATATTAGTAGGATGCAACATTATTATTGTTTATTTGCAGCCGCTGTGGAAATGCAACCAGCTGCCGGCGACGCCGACCCCGGTGGCGCGCCCCGCGCCCGTCATCAACGCTGATCCCTCCATGATGATGTTCACCACGGCGCAGCCCGGTGCGTACTGTTTTGTTTGTTTGTTGTACCAGGTTGTGCTAGTTTTAGATGGTGAATGCCAACACGACTCCTCACCCCACTCCAGGCGGATCGACGGCTCACGGGGGGAGGGGGAGGGGGTTAGTGGGTGCAAGTTCACACACGCCCCCCTTAGTATAATAGAGCGAAGGTATTTTCCCCCTCAAAAAAAAAGTTGTGCTAGCCTCTAGTGCACGACTTCCCAACCGGTGCGGCGTACCCCCCTGGGGGGGAGGGGGGAGGGGGGGGCGTAGAAAGATCTTGGGGGGGCATGAAGTGTTTGGATATTTTAATCTAATTGCGTATCATTGTTAATTATTTAAAACACTTACACGCAGATATCAGAATGGTTCTAAAGTGGCGACCGCGGACTGGAAGACGCAGTGTAGGTAGGCCTCCCACTAGATGGGCCGACGACATCAAAAGAGTCGCAGGCGACCGGTGGATGCAAGTGGCAAATTGTCGTTCGGTGTGCCGGTCTAAGGGGGAGGCCTATGTTCAGCAGTGGACGTCTTCAGGCTGATGGTGATGATTATAATGATGACACACAGATTTAGTCGCGCCACCTAGTGCCAATCGGCCGAACTAACTACGCTGTACCAATATTTTGTTCTATCACGCACTTGAAATAAAATAAAACAATTCCTCAAAATATCTACCTCTCAATGCCAATGGACCATGATGAACAAAACCGCGCTGAAGGAAAATATAGGGGGCGTGAATTTTTTTTTTATAATCCGTTGGGGCACCATGCAAAAAAGATTGGGAAACACTGCTCTACTGCCAGTTTATCAGACTGCCTGAGCGCCTCTGACGTGGCTTTTACCACTGCTATCTATCGCTAACAACCGGCACCGTCGGCTTAACGATGGAAAACCGCACGTGACTTATGAAAAGTCAACGGTGTGGGCCGAGGATCGAACCCTGTATCGCGGTGCGCACTACCCATTACAGGGTCAGTTCTTACTATAACTTCTGTGTCATACTTTTTAGAATTTATTTGTGATTCTTTAGTTCACCGCTTGTTTGAAAAAATATTACTTACTAGCTCCGCCCCGCGATTTTACCCGTTTTTGGATAATATACGATATATTATCTTTATGAATTGTAGCCTATGGGTTACTCTGATATGTAAGCTGTATTATTGTGAAATTTCATCAAAATCCATTCAGTACTTTTTGCGTGAAAGAGCAACGAACATACATACATACTGACAAACTTTCGCGTTTATAATATTAGTAGGATAATTTATTTGTATGTATATATTTTTAAATCAACATCTTTACATTATTAACACAATTTATTGAGCGATTGTTCTAGAAAACTAAAAAAAAGTATTCCATAACAATCTACATTCGTCTCCAGAGCAACCTAAACACATCGTGGTCCCGGAGCCTCCGCCGCCGCCGCCGCCGCAGCCCCTCGGCAAGACCAAGAAGTCCAAGAAGAAGGGCAAGAAGGCCGCAGCGGAGCCCGAGGCCAAGGAGGGCGCCAAAATGGTCACCCTGAGGAACCCCATGTTCCATCCCAACCTGCCGCCCGTGCAGGTATGCCCGTGCGAAGGTTGTCTGGAACAGATTGCTGTTGGCAATATAATTTGATTTTCATTCATTCCATATCTAGCAATGACAGTTTTAAATTATAATTTATATGATATGACTTATTGATATAATATGAATTTATATGATATTACGTATATAACTGAAAGAAAGAATTTGAAAAAGAATAAGTAAAAAATGACATCCCCGTAGAGTTTCTTGGTGCTGTCTTCTCTAACGGGCGTATTCCGAAGCACTGGTAGAGTCAACGGAGTTCCCTTTTCCTGTCCAGAATCTTGGTACAGTGCATGAAAAGGAAACATCCTTTTTTCAAACTCAAACCATAATCAATTACTGCTTAATTTGATGTATCAACCTTTATGTTTTTATGATTCTCTTTGTTAACGAGAATTATCTGTTTGACTTGTAAAAGTGCGATTTAATTGCCTATTTACATTAAATGCTTTGACTTTGACTTAAAAGGAGGAACTTATTTGTGTCACTTCCATAGAATTTTATCTTAACGAGTCTGTAACTAAACAACGCCTTTTATACGTAGAATCCTGATCATGACCTCTGTTCTTACCTATAAGCACTAGGTAAACTGTGATCTATGTGAAATATTTACTGTGTGTTGAAAATAACTCTTTATTTAACGAAGGTAGAGATCTGATTACGATGACTGAGACTAAATATTCAACTAAGTTAAGTCAATTCGACACTAGGCTAATGAAAAAATCAGTTCACCTCACTCTACTGCACTGTCGCAGTCTAACCGAAGTCATAATGACGTCACCATATTTTCCAGATCTCATCAACGCCACCGGTACAGAAGAAGCCGGAGCAAATCCGCGTACCAGACCCAATCCCTATGCCGCCCAACGCTTGCCAAGCCACAATCACCCCTACGTCCAACGGGATGTACACCATCCGCAATCCGCTGATGTCCATGATGCACCAGCAGACCCTCATGGGCATGCAGACTCCGACCCCGCCGATTCCAATCTTCAACCAGCCCCAATACAACTACACCAATCCCAACGTCTACAATCCCAATCCGAATTCCAATTCCAACGGCAATTCCAATCCGAACATGCAGTACTCACACGAGCAACCCAAGGTGAACCCGGACGAATATCAGAACCGGATAATGAATCTGGCATCGTTCACCCAGAAGAACGATGAGGGATACTCCCTCTTCAAGACAACGGAGGACAGTCAGCAGAGGAGCTTCCTCTCCCCGGACTACTATGCGGACAACTCCAGTCCCAAGCCGGTGGTGTCACCGAACCCCATAGGCACTCGTCCCACCAATGAGACGGGACGGTTTGACTCGGACAACAGTTCGTTGTTCTGCAACCCGGTGCAGCAGCCGGAGCCTATAGGGACACCGTTGAAGAGAGAGGACAATGAGTATACGGGGTTGTATACTCCTTTCGGACAGGAAGATAGGTGAGATAACATCACCATAGTCCTTCCTACTTATATTATAAAGGCGAAAGTTGTGTGTTTGTGTTTTTTACTTCTTCACGCTCATAAGGCTGTAGTATTTTTGAGGAAATTTGGTATGGAGGTAGCTAACAGTTGAAACTTACACAGATAACGTATTTATGTTGCCGTTATAACAATAAGATTTGTTTTTAATACAAAATCTTCAGTATTTAATACAAAAAATGTAATATAACAGATATGCAAAGAGGCTCCCATACAATAGCCTAATTAGTGGTACGGAATCCTTCATGCGCGAGTGATTGAGTGAGTGTTTTTTCAATTTCATATTACGCACTTGCAGAAACGTGTTCCGTAGCGCGCTGTTCAACGAGAGGGCCGAGGTGGGCGCGCACCTCGGCAAGCCCGAGGAGGTGGGCGCCCGGCACATGCTCAACGGGGACTCGCTGCCGTACTTCCAGCGCCTGCGCGCCGGCTCCAAGCTGAACAGCGAGGTGTCCATACACCACGTCACCGACTCCAAGTACTACAGGCAGGCGAGTTGACCAGTTTGCTAAAATTTGGGGTCGAGTTTGGAAAGTATGGGGTCGAGTTTGGAAAGTTTGGGGTCGAGTTTGGGATATTTGGGGTCGAGTTTGGTAAATTTGTGGTCGAGTTTTGAAAAGTTGTGGTCGAGTTTTGAAAATTACAGTTGCGCCATGGGTGCAAGATGAATAATTGGATCTAAAATACATCACGTGATTAACTCACAAGTACTACAGGCAGGGAAGTGGACGAGTTTTGCAAATAAGTACCTACGCCATTTGCGAAATTAAATAAAATGTTTATAGGTAGATACATAGTTGCTGCACTAAGTATTACGGGCAAGCATGTTTTGTAAACAACTGGAACATAAAGTTTAAAAACACCTGAACAATAAAAAAAACTGCACAAGTTTTGTAAAATAAGATCGCAAGGCCTTACGGCTAGGCAGGCAAATGAACTGCGCAACTTGTGAACACATGACAACCGAAATATTGAACAAGTATTGAATGTACTCCCCGACTGTTGGACGACACGTTTGGCGTAGTGGCTGAGCAATCGGACTGCTGCGCTAGGGGTTGCGGGTTCGATTCCCGCCCGGAACAAATATTTGTGCGATCCACCGATATTTGTTTCTGGTCTGGGCTTTATGTGTACATGTGAAATTATATGTCTGTAAACCGTACCCACGACACAGGAAAAATGGTGAGGCTACGTTTAAAAAAAATAAAGAAATAACAAAGAAAGAACTCAACTAAAGTACAGATCGCGCGGCGGGGGTTTGGCTTTGACCTTCGGGTGGAGAGGATTACTGCGCATGGTGTGTAGGCGCATGCGGTGCTCTGATTGGATTGCTCTGATTGTGTGCGTGACAGTACCCATGCGCAGTAATCCCCTCCACCCGAAGGTCAAAGCCAAACTCTCGCCGCGCGATCTGTACCCACGACACAGGAGCAATCCTAAGAAAATAAAAGAAAGACATCAACAATAGTGAACGTGGAACTAATGCGCTAGTCCCCCGCACAGGAGGCCGGGCCGCCGCTGGAGGCGCCGGAGCCGCACGACTCGCTGTTCTCCCGGCCGGCGCCGCACGCCTGGCCGGAGCCCTACGCCGCGCCGCCGCACGCCGCCAACAACGCTAAGCAGAGTCAGTATCCGTATTCCTATTTATTTGTTTGTCCACAGACGTTAGGCTGTCCATTAAAGTCGAGACATTGTACGTAGGAATATCTCTCTTTCTCCCCCTCTCTCTCCTCACTCTATTTCTCTCTTTCCTCACTTTCTTTATCTCTTTCTCTCCTCACCCTCTCTTTCTTTCTCCCTTTCTTTTTCCATTCTATCTTTCTCCCTCTCTTTTTTCTTCCTCTCTTTTTTTCTCCCTCTCCTTCTATCTCACTCCCTCTTCAACTGTTTCTATCCCTCTCTATCTTTCCCCAACATTCTTCCTCTGTCTCTCTTCCTCTATTTGTATTCCTCTCTCTATATTTGTATCTCTCTCCATCTAAGGACCGTATTAATAAATGAAACTCAATAGCGCTACCAAGTGCGCTACCAGCTGATTCACACTCAAAATGTAATCTACATCTTGAAATCGTTGCTATTTAATAAATGGATATTGAGATGTAGCACTGGCTACTAGATACTGTCTTGTATGTGTCAATTGTGTCATAATCGGATAGCACTTAACCGCTGAGTGTCATTTATTAATTTGCCAGAGATCATGTAAGTTTCTGTTCCTAATCTACAACTTAAGATGTATATATTAATTAGAACGAAAGAGCAAGTGCACACTGAAGATAGCTCTCAGAGCTAGGTTTGATTTATTAATACGGACCTAAGTTAACATGGTCACTATGTTTGCTTAAATTTTCTTATGTTTCGTGCTACCTTCTTATGTTGGTCTCTCATAAGAACTACTATCTCTTGAAAATAACGAACACAACCAAAAAAGAATCTCTAAGAAACCAAGGGAAATAGGGATTCATTTTTGTATATATAAATAGATTAAAGTTATACTAACCGGCTCGACTAATGTTGGTCTATCAAGTCGTTCCATACAAAATGTATGAGAAAAGTTATACCTATACTTTTTTGTAATATATATATTTTTGTTTAGGCCTGCCGTCGGGGCGGAGCTCCCCGACCGGGTCCTCCGTGTGCTCGAGCGGCTCGGGCGGCGCGCACGGCGCCGTGGGCTCCAGGCTGCACAACGATAACGGTGAGCGCCCACCGCGGCGTACAGTACCTGTTCATACCCTAGCTAGAAGGAGGGGACACTCTCCGTCTTACCACTAATGATTAGACCAGAGTTAATTATACATTAAAGGATGTCACATGAAAATTTGGGGGACTAGTAAGTAAATCTTAGGTTACCATATTATAATTATCAACGCAGCTATTTATACTAGTATGGGGCCGTTCATTAATCACGTGAGGGTTGAAGGGGGGAGGGAGGGGGGGGGGGGGCAAAAGTCACGATAGGCTTATTAAAAGATATCACGTGTATTTATTTATGCCAATATTAATGCTTAATACTTTATAACTAGATTTCAAAAATAAGATTCAAAAAATTTTATCATTCTCTGCAGATACTAAAAAATACACGTGATTGTGGGGGAGAGGGGGGGGGGTTTGTCTGTAACATCACCACGTATCACCAATGGGGATAAAAAATGTTGAAAAAACATCACGTGATTAATGGCCGGCCCCTATTGTGAATCCTCCATTGTCCCCTGCAGAGGCGGCCGGGCTGGTGGCGGACTCCACGCTCACCAACCTGTCCTCGCTGGAGGCCTGCGAGCGGGAGATAGAGTCCTTCAAGCGGTACGAGTGGTACTTCTCCGCGCCGCCGCCGCGCCCGCACCCGCTGCAGCACGCGCACAAGTGAACACGCAACGCGCAACGCAACGTGCTACGCAACGTGCAACACAACATGTAACAACATGCAACGCAACACGCAACACAACATGCAACACTAGTGACACGTGCGCGACTAATCTTGTACGTTTGAATCAGGGTTATTTTGTAAGAATTAGTTATTTATTACTTCGTTGTTATCACACAGGGAGTGTTAATTTTTACGGGATAAAAAGTATCCTATTTTCTACTGCAGGACCTATAGTATCTGTATACCGAATTTCATCAATATCGGTTCAGCCGTTTAATCGTGAAAAGTGTATAAATTGATTCACTTTAGCTTTTACGAAATCCATACGACATCAGTTTCTGATACAAATTATATACGAATGTAAATTATACAATACATAACAAATTTTAGGCTAGTGTTTAACCTCTAACTACACATTGTGATCGAAGGTGATGAACGTGCTCAGCCTAGACTGTCACTTCATCACGATTCACCCACTTTCGTGATGAGGATAAGGTCATATTCCACCACTTCGACCCGGTCCGGATTGGTGGATACAATGTGTATAAAGCGATTTAAACCCAACATTTTGACAAGTAAAAAGCCGCCGTGGTGTAGTATTTATAATAAGCTAAATCAAACAACCAGTTCAAGAAGTAAGAAACGACTGATTTTATTCATCCACCCACATAGTAAAATATTAAAAGCTACCGTCACTAAGTAACTATACAACATCTCCTTTCTTCTAAGAATAAGTAGGCACTTAGTACATATTATGCTAACCAAATAACATAATGCATTAGCTTACATAATTCGATGATAAAAATGCTACTTACAAAGTCATTATATACAGGCAAATAAAACACTATGACACATAGTTTTAATGCGGTAATTAAGTGTGTACAAATCTTTGCGGAGGCCTAACTTCTCTTCCACTGCGAGTCAATTTACAAGGTGCCGGCGCAGCGGACACTGAGGACCCCCCTCTCTCCCCAGCTGATGTGAGAAAAGACCTCGGAGAATCTGATGCTGACTCACCTCCTGAAGGGGTATCTTTTGTGTCACTGTCGTTTGGTATATAATCATAGCGGCCAGTGTAATCGCGGATGGGCTCATTATTTATGATATTCGATTTTAAAATATGTGCCCTATTACGCCGATAAGTACCCCCGTTTTCCGCTTTCACCCAATAGGAGCGATCACTATCCGCTTCTTTGACCACCCGAGCTTTATTCCACAGCTTACCATCTTTTACACGGACCTGCTCACCCGGGCGTATAGGGGAAGCCAGCTTTGTACCTCTGTCATAGTATTGCTTCATTTTTATTAATTTACTTTGCCTCACGTCGCGAACCTGTTTCGATTCTATTGATTTAGGCTTTAATACTTGAGGAGCCACAGGCAACCTAGTGTTCAGCGACCTACCCATTAATAGTTGTGCCGGAGAATATACTTCACCTGTAACGGGTGTATTGCGGAAGTTAAGCAGTGCTAGTTGCCACTCAGTCTTATCCTCAGTAGCTTTTTTTAATAAACGTTTGATTGTTTGCACGTTTCGTTCGGCTAGTCCGTTAGAGCGCGGATACAGCGGGGAACTTGTGACGTGTTTAAATTCCCATGTTTTTGCAAATTCTACGAACTGTACCGAAGTAAACTGTGTTCCATTGTCGGTCATTAGCTTTTGTGGAATGCCCCAGCGAGAAAACATACCCTTCATTTTAGCAATGACGGTGTCACTCTTCAAGTTAGGCAAATGAACAACCTCCACATACTTGGAGTAATAGTCGACCACCAGTAGATAGTGGAGCTTATCTAATTCGAATATATCTGCGGCGAGCGCCTCCCACGGTAGATGCGGGACCGCGTGTGGGGCGAGGGGCTCGCGCGGCGGCGCGGCGCGGTGCCGCTGGCAGATCTCACAGCGCTGCACGCACTCCTCTATCTCTGCGCTCATACCTGGCCACCATACGGCATCGCGAGCGCGTGCCTTGCATTTTTCAATTCCGAGATGCCCTTCATGTATTCGTTTCATTATTTCCTTACGCATGCAGCTTGGAATTACTATCCTATTATTGTGAAACAAAATACCGTTCATATCATGAAGCTCGTGTCTGAACGTCCAATAAGGGCGTGCGATCGAAGCTACTTGATTTTTATCATTCGGCCATCCTTTGTAATAATAATCGATCACAGAAGATAACACTGTGTCCCGTTGTGTCTCAGACTTTATCTGTTGTAGTTTCTCACTTGTCGCATCCATACTTTCATACATCGCATTCACATGTACGGTGACGTCACCGTCACACACATCCGTACCCGATCCTTTCTCGACGGCCGCTCTCGATAATGTATCTGCGATATGCATATACCTACCTGGTTTATAACCTACAATTAACCGATACGCCTGCAATTTTAATAACATGCGCTGCAGTCTCGGCGGTGTTTCATTGAGGGCTTTTCGAAATATTGTCTCAAGTGGCTTATGGTCACTCTCGACTATCACTTCGCTGTGACCGTATATATATTGGTGGAATCTCATACACCCAAAATAAATAGCCAGCATTTCCTTTTCAATTTGCGCCCACCGAGTCTCGGTCGGTGTGAGCGTGCGTGCGGCGTATGCGACGGGACGGCCGCCCTGTAGCAGGCACGCGCCCAGCCCGTGCGCACTGGCGTCCACTGATAGTGTTACCGGTTCTTGCGGCGAGTAGTAACGCAAAACAGGTGCCGCGCTTATCGATTTTTTTAACTGTTCAAACGCATCGTCATGCACACTTAACCATTCAAACACGACATCTTTCTTTAATAACATCCGCAGTGGCGATGCTATTGTTGAATAACTCGGTATAAATCTTGCCAGATAATTCGTCATGCCTAGAAAACGTTCTAATTCTTTTTTATCTTTTGGCCTCGAAATATTGTTGATTGCACGAACTCGACTTGACATAGGACTAATGCCCGAGCTATTCAACGTGTGACCCAGAAAATTAACTTCTGAAGCGTGGAATGTGCACTTCTTTCGGTTAAATTTAACTCCGTATTCAACCGCCCTTTTAATTACCTCGCTGAGACGGCTATCATGTTCCGCTTTATCGCGACCCCAAACTAATATGTCGTCAGCGAATATTTCCACCCCTGGCATGGAAAAGATTTTGTACATCTCATGATGGAATATTTCGGGGGCACAGTTTATTCCAAATGGCATACGTAGCCATCTGAATCTACCATAAGGTGTTGAAAATGTACATAACTTAGAACTCTCTTCGTCCAGTTTCAACATCCAGAACCCATTTTTTGCGTCTAATTTTGAAAATACTTTTGCCCCTGTTAAATTACTAGTAATCTCTTCTAGCGTTGGAAGCTGAAAGTGGCAGCGACGCACTGCTTTGTTTAAGTGGTACGGATCTAAACAAATCCGCAGCTTATCTGGTCGCTCGACTATCACAATGTTAGAAACCCATTCAGTTGGCGAGTCTTCTTTTACAATAATACCTAACCGTTCCATATCATCCAATTCCTGTTTCAATCGCGGCATAATCTTGATAGGTACTTTTCTCGACGCGTTTACTACTGGGGGCACCGTTTTATCTACTTGTATTTTGTAGACATTCGGTAAACAACCTATTCCGCCGAATACCGACTCATCAATTTTACATTCAGAAACTTCACACATCTTTACGTTGCGTACAATAAGCTTCAATTCACGACATGCCTTAATACCAAGTAAATTATTACATGCCAGATTTAACACATAGATTTTTTGTCGAGTTTGCAATTTATCATGACATAGAACAGGCTCAAAATAACCAACCACAGGTAACTTAGCTTTACTAACTTCCCGCAATGTACAATTATTTCTACGCAAAGCTGTTTCATCAAACCCTGCCTCCCTAAATGCACGCCAAGACATGACGGAAGCCTCCGCTCCGCTATCTAACTTAAAATTTATTTTAATGTTATCTACCATCACATCTTCAAACCAAGAATCGCTGTCTTCTCCCACAACATCGATAGACAAACTGCACAATAACGACTCACGTATCTCGGCGCAGTCCTCCATCTGATCGTCATCTTCAATCTCACCGACGAACTTAGCGCGACACACTCTCGCGAAATGACCTATACGGTCACATCTAAAACACTTCACATTGCGTGCCGAGCACTGATTTCCTACGCCATGCCTGCGGCCACAATAACTGCACGAACTAGCTGGATTAGCACGATAAGACTGCTGCGATGTTTGTTGTCGAGCGGCGACGTTACCCTGAACCCAGGGGCGCCGGCCGGCGCGGGCGCCGCGCACCTCCTCCAGCGCCAGCGACGCCTCGACGGCGCCTGCACCCGTGCTCGGCCCGGCGCACGCCTCCGCCTGCCGTCCTGCAGTCTCCACTGCACGACACCACAACACTGCCTCCTCCAAACTCAGCTTAGACTTCGCCAACATTCGTTCCCGCATGCCGGAATCTTTGATGCCTCTGATGATTTGAGTTAGAATTAAACTGCTACGTAACTGACCGAACTCGCACGATTTACTTCTTTGTTTGAGTGCACTCAAGAACTTATCAAAACCGTCATCGCGTTGGTACGTTTCGAAAAATAAGTGCCTCTCATAATTGACGTTGCGAGTGGGATCGCAATGAAGTGTGAACTTTAACACTAATGCTTCGTAATCACTTCTAACGTCGTCGTCCTCCAGGTCAAATTCCTCCATAATCTCACGGCCGCGTTTCCCGATAACGTGTAGAAACAATGCACACTTCTCCCGTGATTCTGCCTTCTCTTTGCCGGTCGCTATCAAATAATAATCGAACGCCGACTTCCATTCACGCCAATTCGTAGCCATGTTGCCTTCTTCGCTCATGGCGGCCGGCTGTTGCAGGGCCGAGTACATATTACTCGCCCTAGCTGGAGTTGCTTCCGACTTCGTTGACATTTTATGTTCTCCACGTGAAAACCCTTATGTTGTTTACCGTTTTTGACCAAAATTAAACTTACTATTCACACCTGACACCATGTAGTATTTATAATAAGCTAAATCAAACAACCAGTTCAAGAAGTAAGAAACGACTGATTTTATTCATCCACCCACATAGTAAAATATTAAAAGCTACCGTCACTAAGTAACTATACAACAGACAACTAACCTAATTTCAAGACGAGATTACTTGCGCGTATTGTATGACACTTGTGATAAGTTTTTTTTTGCTGTAAGTCAAAAATTAATTATTTTTGACTAACCTAATTTGGTCTGAATATTGACTTTTTTAGTTCTTTCGGCTAAGCTATAACAATTATTTATTTTTATCTCAATCTCATTGATTATGAGCGTTGTACACGATTAAGCGACAACGCGAGCGATTCATTCGCTTGATAGTAACCGAATTTGGGCTAAAGCCGGCACTCCTGCGCATGTTTTTACAATACATTGACATTTGATTTCATACACAATCTCTCTCCTTACAGTCTGTATAACGGCCGAAATTAATAATCAATCCAATCCAAATTTTGCTATCTGGGATTGATATCACAATCCATGTTTTGGGTCAAACGTGCCAATAACCGATCCTTGGATTGGTTTATAAAGGCACGCAGATTGGAGATCGATCGAACGATAGGCAGCAATCCCAGATCGATTTCAATCTTGGATAGGAGATACAATATAATTTCGGCTGTTAATCCGTACCAACTAACCACGCTCGCAGTAACGTCACTTTTCTTCAATGCAAGTCTAGGGTTTGGTAGATAAGATTCAATAGAAAATATTATTGGAACAAAGTTCCTTATCGCGCGTTATGAACGAAAAAAATTCTCGCGAAAAGTTGTAACGACACTTTTTGCTATAGTAAGATATTGTAAGCCGTGCGGCGTGCGCATGTTTCTCTCTCTCTCTCTCTCTCTCTCTCTCTCTCTCTCTCTCTCTCTCTTATAGAAAGCAAGCCAGATATTTTCATTTCTATTTCGCATTGAACAGTGTGGTGTCGCGACGATTATTTAGTGTATACAGGTTTTTTGTACATCTACACTAATATTATAAAGAGGAAAACTTTGTTTGTTTGGTTGTAATGAATAGGCTCCGAAACTACTGAACCGATTTGAAAAATTCTTTCACTGTTGGAAAGCTATGCTATCCCCGGTACACATAGGCTACCTTTTATCCCGTAAACATTAATGGTTCCCGCGGGATAGTAGTTAACGTAGTTAAATAAAATTTTATTACAATTCTTTCACTAATTAATCGAAAGGAACTTCGTTCTATCCGGGTGTCTCTTGATACCTCTCAACTTTTTTTTCTTTTCAAGTGTACAGATACTTTGACAACCTTAACTCACAAATTACGATTAACTTTGTCCCGCGATCTCGGTTTCATCCTAACTTGTATGTAGCTTTCATACTGTTACATCTTCGCTACGTTAGGACTTAGCGACCGATATTGGTAGCTAACTAATGTACAGACTAGCCCCTGCTTAAGTTTGATAAGACATGACATAATTATATATAGTGTAGATTACGTAACCTAAAAGTATGTAGGTGGAATACGGAAAAAATATTATTATTTGTTGCTTGTGGGTTGAACGCGAAAAACCCCATATTTAAGCGTAGCTTATATGCATTAAATAATTTCATAAAAACCAACCCGGTCCCTCTTCACCCGCGCCGGGAATGTTTACGTTAAATGTTTTTGATTTCCATGCAACACGGGAAACATAAAACATTGTTTGCTCATAGACAATATAAATCTTCTACGGTTTGCATACACAAATGTGTATGATCACGTCTCTATGTTTTGACGTTTTCTTGTAATGTTTTTGTGTAATATTCTGTAATAACAAGCGCAGGAGACGCGGCTTCACACGCATATCGCTTAGTTGTATAAAAACATGCCATTTTCTTACTCCAGTAGAAAAAAAAAGTTGTCAATCGATTATTATATTATATTAACCCCGGTTTCACTAAAGTTAAGAGCCATTTAAAGCCCGTACCCCACTGCGCTATATTCAAAAGAAGGATGAGAAGAGTAACGGCCGAAATTAATAATCAATCCTAATCCAAATTTTGCTATCTGGGATTGATATGACAATCCATTTTAGGGTCAAACGTGCCAATAACCGATCCGTGGATTGGTTTATAAAGGCACGCAGATTGGAGATCGATCGAACGATAGGCAGCAATCCAAGATCGATTTCAATCTTGGATAGGAGATACAATATTAATTTTGGGCGTAAGAGAGTACGAAACCCAGATGGATAAGTTTATTTTTGTCTTTGTCATTTGCTTAGTGACACATAGAGACAACGATATACCTATCTGTAGGTCAAAGTTAACTAAGGGCTCAAAACCGGGTATTGGTTTGTGAAAATAGGGGGTGTCAGTGCCATAAAAGAGGGGGGATAGCTTATACCACAACAAATACTTGACTATGACTTAAAAGGAATATGACGAAATATCGCACTGCACTAATGCAGTCACTTTGCTATGACTTAGGTATGTTTGTATTACCATGGCTTGAATAAAGATATACTCGATGTATATGACATGTAAAAAGATACTGTAAAAAATGTTTGTGTGTAAAGTCGATCGGTGATAACGTCATAAGAACGTATCTGCCTAGAGTGGAAGAGAGATAGAGAGACACAAGCCGAATGCTGTAGCCGATCGTGCCTCTCTATCGCCTGTTCCGCGTTCTCGCTCGCACGCTCGGCTCAGGCAGAACGCGACCAGTCATGCTTTTTCGTGAGTTCATCGATTTATAAGACGTTATCACATCAAAAGTGGGTTAGTTGTTTGTATCGCCCTTTGGGACCTTATGAAAAGAAGTATTTCACTGTATTAGTTTTATTTTTGAGCTGTGCCCGCGACTTCGTCCGCGTGGAATAGTGATAAAATTCACCTTTTAAACCTTCCCTGGACTTCCACAAATCATTCAAGACCAAAATCAGCCAAATCGGTCCAGCCGTTCTCGAGTTTTAGCGAGACACACGAACAGCATTTGATTTTTATATCGTAGGTTACACACACTAAGGAGGTAAAACAGGATAGGGTGAAAAAGACGAGTGTTGCCACATTACCACACTAAAATTAACTTAAAAATAATGTCATCTGATAGGTACTTATTACTTATGTCATAGACATAGTATATTCTGTAAAAAAATTACCAATACATGGCGCCACTGTCTTTCGAACTCTGATAGTGCCTAATGAAAACAAAACATTTGGTGCATCCAGAATCGCACAAAAGATTTCCATTTCTCGTTGCTCTTTATTGAAATTTCTCTCAATACAATATAATATTCTTGTTATCAGTTCTATATATAGATAAATTGCTGCGCCATTTTTTCACTTACCGCGTGGTTTGATGCAATATGATTATTTTTCAATTCTTATATTAAGTGTCTACCAATCTTAGGTAAGATCTATTTGTAGCAGTCCCTTTCGTATTTGATAGAAAGAAAAGAGATAGCAATAGCTTTATATAACTCAATTTGTATTCTATTGTCATAAAATCGGCTGTAGTTATTGTGCGTGTCAAATATATCGTAAAGTATATCTTTATGTAAAGATATATTCGCTGTGTAATGAAAATAATGGACATATAATACCAAAGGTAAGACAATGACCCAGTGTAGGTCAACATGGCCAATCTCTTTCCGAGTAAGGCCCATTGAATGGAAACATAATGATGAAAATAAAATGTCGGCGATTTTCTATTTCCCATTATATATGGAAAATGTGATAATTTGATTATTTCTGTCGCGGATTGTAACGACGTGGCGATGTAAGGCGATTACGTAACTTCTGTTGCAATCAATTGCAATCAACGTAGTGATATTCATTCTGAAATTGTTTAGATCGACTTACTTATCCATCTAATAAAGAAAAGAGGCGTAAAAGAAAACGTCACTTCACTGTCATTGTTTATAGAAACAGTGACTATACATACATACAGACACGCTAACATTCTTTGAGTTTTTCTGGCACATGTAGTAAATAAATACACGAATAGGCAAAGCCTCTGAGTGTAGTAGTAACCGTATTCGCCATGACCGATTGCTATCGGTTTTAATTGCAATTGATTGCAGCGAAGTTACACAATATCGGCAACCATCGCGAATGGAGTGAGACGGTAAATATTACCAGTTATGACTTTAAAATGTGATTGTTTTGCAATTTTGTATTTTGTAAAGGTGACCATACTTATAGGTGAATTATATAGTTGTAACGATTTATTGCAATGTGTTCTGTTCTTAGAGTTTGATTTAGCAGAAACTGCTTAAGTGAAAGTGATAGTATTACTGCCACTTGAATACCTATTAGGGCTCCTAAAGCGGCGTGGGCGTACACGGGGAAAAAGCCATTAAAAACTAGTAATTTTCATCATCATTGGGGTATTTTATTGTAAAGGTTTGCCGCAGTATGTTCGTATTTACGCCCGCGCCGCAAGACATGTCTAGACAATACGACTAAATCACTTTATAATAATAATTATTATTATTATGATTAAATCACTTGACAACTATTGACATAAGTGATAAAAGTGACGTTTTATAGATTGGACTCGACTGTAAAAGTACAGTTAACAAACAGAGGGTGAACTAATACGCGAGTATTCGTCGAAATACGTTCGCTCCGCTTCGGGGGCGAAGTGAGAATAGTTGAAGGAAAATGTTTTAACGTTTTCGCAAAACTGTATATGGAAAGATTGGTTTTACTGTTTGTTAAGTGTATTTGTCTTAATTCTTAGTGCTCCAGTAGCTATCCGTATAGGCTGAAATGTAACTACCATTTGGCGGAAGCGTGTTAAATGTATCGTAATGGCACGAACGTATCGGAATAATCGATTTTGTACACAGCACGTATCATAAATGTGAGTGAGGGCGTTTTTCTGTCAATTTGTAGTTATATTTAGCCGTTATCTAATGAATGTCTATTAAATAAGCGCCGCTATGATGTAAACCGTATCATTGTATCTAATAGTTTTGATTAAAGTCGAATGAGAGGTTATGATTTTGGTTGTAACGTGTATGGGGTAAGTAAAGTGTATTATAGCTGATGCGCTAGTTTTATTTTGTGTTAACCTTTACAGTTCTATAATCATAATATGTATATAAATTACGCGTCACGTTGTTTGTCCGCGATGGACTCCTAAACTGCTTAACTGATTTTAATCAAATTTGCACACAGTGTGCAGTTTGATCTAACTTGAAAGATAGGATAGCTTGCATCTCAATTTATAGTCTCAATAACGTAAACCTTAGCCACAGCAACGCGTGGCCGTGTCTGCTAGTACGCTATATGAATGGGCACTGTATTTGAAATTGCGAGCGCATCGGCTCGGGTACGTTCGCGGGATGTAAGACCCCGCGCGGAGGACCCGTGAACTGCGCGAAGGGGGCCAGTATCTACCCTGCCCTTTAGCTGAGATCGCATAGAAAGAGTAACATATTTTTCAGTGATTACTAAGATTTTTTAAAATACATTTCTGGAAGTAATCTGGTCATTTTGTGGCAAAATCCTCATCAGCCACCAATTAAAATGTATGGTGATGGTGGGGATTACAGAAAAGCATTTTCTGAGTCATTATAATCTCCCCCTAGCATAGGCCTCGCCTGTTGCACATCCAGCTGTTGTGGAGCTAAAATGTAAATAAGTGATACGGTAACACAGATATAGAGCCAGCATATTTTTATACCAGAAGGATCAACATAATGTATACCAGGGTAGCATACGACACAAGGTCCCTCGCCTCGTTCCATTACTCAAAGTACTAGGGTAGCACTAGCATAAGGCTGAGGCCAAACGAGCGTAATTTTGTGAGTCGTGAGTCGCAGAAATTCTGTTGGGATGCCAGACGAGCGCATTTTATTCAGTTACTATCGAACGTCAAAAATGTACCTGACTGACGCTTTGCCCGGCCCGCGTCGGCCCCCTCGCCCCCCGCAAACGCAATTCGGTCCGATAACGCGTGTGAGTCGGCAGACAACTCATTTTGCGTCGCCGTGTGAATGAAACAGGACTTTTGTATGAAACCGAATGCAGCAGAATTTCTGCGAACGAAATTCTGCGACTCACGACTCACAAAATTACGCTCGTTTGGCCTCAGCCTAAAACAAGGTCTCTTATCGTAAAAGGACAATAAAACACAGAGTAAATATTACACAATAATATTTATTTCAAAGAAGTACAAAGGTTTGATGCTTATAATACTAGAATAGTGAAATGCATTACTTAGGCGTAAATGTAGATTAATAATTAATATAATAATATCTCGTCACGATTATATACCTATCGTACGCAATTATTTAATCGGTGGAAAAAATAAAATTCCACAGTAATCGATAGGAATACATGTTTGCTTTGTCCAGGATTCGAACCCGAGACATTACGATCGTAGTCGGAATCACCACGCTACAGTAGTGTTAATTCCTCACAAGCAGTTCAATATCAATGCTTACAAATTATATAAAATTGTATCTACAATTTATTATTGTTTTTAAATTTAATATAATTATTATCATTTTATTATGTGACTTATTGATGGTCAAATATCTTACGCACGTTTCTGTAAAGATCAGTTTATGAATATCATGGAATAGTTTCGGTGCCTACAAATAATCAATACAGGTCTATACTCGATAACACATTTCCAACTGCATATTATGTTTTTATTACATCACTAGAAGCTGTCGCCCGTGGCTTTGTTCACTTTTTTTTAAGTTTTCGTCTCAATATAGAACTGTCACTAAGAAAAGATAATAGGAAATGGCAAAATCCGTCAGGCTAGTCAGCTTATCCTACTAATATTATAAACGCGAAAGTTTGTAAGTATGGATGGATGTTTGTTACTCTTTCACGTAAAAACTACTGAATGGATTTTAGTGAAACTTTACAATAATATAGCTTATACATCAGAATAACACATAGGCTACAATTCATAAAGATATATCATATATTATCCAAACGCGGGTGAAACCGCGGGGCGCAGCTAGTATAATAATATTGTAATAAAAGAAAATTAAAGCTACATTTATTCCGTGGGTTTGAGTAGTTATTGAGTACGAAGTGATTGTGTGGTAAGACCCATGTTAGGTTAGGTAGCGGCGGCTGGGGTTCAGTTGATGTGCTGCGGCGCGGAAGGCGGCGGGAAGCAGCGCACGTGCTCGACGCGCGCGGCGTCGTCGTCGGCCGACAGGTGGCGGTTGATGACGCCGAAGATCTGGCTGTTGAGGACCTGGAACCGCCTGATGCGGTCCACCATGCGCTTCAGGGGCTGCAAGGCAAAGCGAGGACATCATTTCCTAAGATATAACTAAAAAAAAAGTGTTGAATGTAATTTTAACTGTGCCCGTAAATTGCATGCTGTGTTCACTGTTATTAGGAATTAAGCCGATAGATATTTTTATTAAGTAAAAAAAGTTATTGTATATAATATGACATGTTGTGAACCAAATAGGCATTTATCGTTTTTTTCTTTGCAAATCTATTAATTTCTAGGAATAGTCTCGCTGATAACAAAATAACATCACATCGGCATGCTAAATCTTAAAAATATTTAACAAAATAACTATCCCATGGAAAACTAAAATATTCAAATTAGTTTCTTAAATTAGTCTATATTTTAAAGAAAATGGTATAAAAACGATAGCTCAAAAAATTTAAACAATGCCCATTGGTTGATAAATTGGGGCCAAATACGGAAGCAACACTCACAATCCCCTTGACCACCTCGTCCTTGCCGTCGACCCGCTGCACGCGCAGGATGTGGTAGCAGAAGTCCAGCGCCTCGAACCGGCGCTGCTGCCCCAGCAGGGAGATGATGGCGCAGCCCGCCCAGTGCAGGCCCTCGCCGAACAGCTCCCTGCGGGGCACCAGGGGGTTACGGAGGCACCGGGGTGCGGGGGAGGCACCGGGGTGCGGGGGGGCACCAGGGGGTTACGGAGGCACCGGGGTGCGGGGGAGGCACCGGGGTGCGGGGGGCACCAGGGGGTTACGGAGAGGCACCAGGGTGCGGGGGAGGCACCGGGGTGCGGGGGAGGCACCGGGGTGCGGAGAAGGCACCGGGGTGCGGGGGAGGCACCGGGGTGCGGAGGAGGCACCGGGGTGCGGGGGAGGCACCGGGGTGCGGGGGAGGCACCGGGGTGCGGGGGAGTCACCGCTACGTCTCTTCGGAATCATTCTCGAAGAAACATTAAAATATGCAGCATCCGCCCGGCTTCCACAGGGCGGACACTCCGTACAAACTGCTGAATCGGACAAAAGACAAACGAAACGGCATGCGAAGCGGTTTCAACATAATTGTTTGTTAGTTACATTACAAGTGAAGCTAATATAGCGTGTTAGAAATAAAAAAGGTAACTCACTCAACAGTGAATTGTGTGTCGCCAACCGGGATACAGTACAGGAATTGGAGCGCTGACCACAGCCTGCGGACAATGTATTTATATCCTTATGTTATCGTAATGGGCAATGCCGTTATTCTGCCTAATGATAAGTATGGCCATTGTAGTATTATTATTGTCTAGACTAGGGTTTCCCAACCTTTTTTGCATGGTCCTTGGAAACCTTGGTCTGGACTGTACGAAAATTTTTGATTTTTGAATTGAGTTAAGACGCGTACGAACGGATTAACGAGATTCCCACTGTCCCCATCTCCGATGTACATGACATCACCTGTGGAACTCCGCGGTGTCGGTGTGGTTGTGCGGCGCGGGGTGCGGGTGCGCCGGCGGGGACGGCCACTGCGGCGCGGCCAGGAAGCTGCGCAGGCGCTTCAGCACCACGGAGAACAGCGACAGCCCGCAGCACAGCCGCTCCCGCGTCAGCAGGTCCCCCTCGCGCGCCAGCTGCGCTTGCTGCGGGGGGGGGGGGGGGGGGCTCATCATCATCATCATCTTTCGCATCATTAATATCATCAAACACAAAGTTTCATCATCAAAAATGCGAGGTCATTTCATTCTCATCATCATCATTCGTACTTTTCATACATTTACCATCATCATTAAAGAGGGTGGCAATTCATAATCATTATCCTCTCAAAGGGGGGAAACACTATCAACATCAAAAAGGGAAGTGTCGTCATCATCATCACGGGATACATTTCCATCATCAACTGATATCCACCCCTACTGAGTACAAGCCTCCCCTCACTCAAGACATCACCCCCTGAAAACCTTCGCCATGGGCCCTAAAAGGGCACTAGCGTACCTTAGCGTTGCCGTATTTCTCGACGTTCTGCCCTATCTGTAGGGCCGCGTATTTCACCTCCAACCGCTTTTGCTTCGTCTCTGGTTTCTCACCCTCTATAAATAAATACACAAAAAACATGATGGTTGTTCTTATTAGATTATTTATTAGGCACTAGCAGAATATAATAACTCGAATAGACTAAAAAGTGACACTCTGTATACAAAAAACTAGAAAAAGAGGTTTTACATTTCCCGAATTTCCTAATTTTCCAAGCGACTTCTCTCATTTCTCTTTTCACTATAACCTAATGCGTACTATTACGCGAACATTTAAAAACAAGAAAATAGCCAAATCTCTCCAGCTGTAAAGGACAGAAAAAATAAAATGGCATTATACCATTGAATTTTTTTTTATTTTTGTATTTGGGATAAAAAAAACAGTAATACAGTATCACTTTAATAAACTAATTGAAAAAAAGACATAAGTAATAACTATATCACCAACAGTAATATCCACCAGTTACTATCATGTATATAAAACAATCTTTACTGAGCGGTATTACAGAAATGCTTTTTAAATGTTATACCATCGATTACTACCCGATCTAGCTGCATCTTTCAGGGTTGCTCACAACTCGAATGCATATTAAATTAATTTATTAGCAAAGATGTGGTTATTAGATTATTTTTATACCTCACTTGTTATACATACCAGCTGCGTAGGGACGCGGCAGAATGTTCTGGAAGGGGGCCGCGTGCAGCAAATCCGTTACTTCCTCTTGACTCAGAGCCTGCGACGAAACAGTTGAAGAATAGATTTGAAAAGTCTAAATTTGACCTATTTATAATAAGGTAAAACATAAAAAAAAACTACAATTTTTTTTTTACATAATATTTTTCTTAGTTATATGGCTTTGAAGTGTATGTAATTACTCTCTGTATGCTCGATATAATTAGATATACAAGTAATCAGTTTATTTATTATGATTGTAGCACTAATTTCATCGAAGGACATCCACTGTACAATAATTTTTATAAGTGAAAACTGTTCAAGGCTGTATAAACCATTTAATAGTGTATCCATGATGTTTATAAGAAGCTTTTAAATTAAAAACAAAAAAATTCAACATAACTCGAGTAGCAAACAGCGATGACTAATTATAAAAACTGTTCACGGCTGTATAAACCATTTAATAGTTTACCGCTTCATGTGTGTGTGCAATATCTACCTAAATAGAATGGGAGATTCGGTGAAAAGTTATCTCCCGTCCGTTCTTTCCTAACATGGCGTTTAGAAAAGAAAATACTATTTAAGTAGGTCAAGCGGTATATTAAATCAATTACAGAAACTACGTCTACCTATCGTGCCCGGGGGGTGACGGCTGACGCGCCCCACCTGCACCTTGCATTGCATTAACTCGCGTCAGCAGAATGCAATGCAAACGCAATAATGTGTCGCTACATCAACCACCCCCTTTTTGAAAAAATAAGGTATATAATAAAACAACAACAAAAAACAAGACGACATCACAAACATTCGCCATGCCTAGGTAAAAATCGTATCGCTCTGCACAGGGCGCTATCGTCATCGCGCGACGGCTAAATAGCTGATGCCGAAGTAATTCGATACGATTGTCAGCCGTGTTGTCAGGTGCGCTCGACTATACCTACCTAGGCATATGCACTAAGTGTCACAATAACAATTAATACCTACAATAAAATTGATTTTAAATTAAATAACAAACTAGGGCACGTTTCTGATTAAAATACCACCTATAAAAATATACAGAATTACATCGAAGCCAAATAAAAAATATACATATAAGTACATGGATTCATTACAAAGTAGGTTTAAAACAAAATCGGTATACTGGTTTACATCGAAGTACATTAGAAATCCCTATGCCTTCAGGTAAACTATCTTAGCCTAGATACAGTTTCGCAATCAAAACAAAATACAAACTAACACATTCAACATTGAACAGAAAAGAAATTACAACACACTATGCAAAGCATATTCAGCATATTATTGATTTCTGTCAATACAGTGTAACAAATACTTGCGAAATAAAAACATAATCACTATCTGCCTACTAATACTTATGCCTCATACATTTTATACTTACACATATTATTTCGTAACAAAATAAAATAACAACAGTTTTGTACAAAAATACTTGTAAAAGAATAAAAATGTTATACATAATATAAACGGTAGGTAAGTGTATTTTACATATCTAGGCAAGAATACCGGGCTTGTTTATACACACCATACCCGTAGAGTTAGAAACGCTAGATGCGACCGGAGCGTACATGGACGTTGCAAAATCCTGCTTACGATGAGCGTCCGCGGAAGAATCCGTATGCTCATTATTAAGCTGGTATGCCAATTCCAGTCGATCAGTAGGTACGCTAACTGTAATTCGCCCGGCAATCTCAAGGTGCATCCGTACGTTAATTCAGCGGCGCTAAGATTGGTTCACTACGTAACGTGGTTCCGAGTTCCAATAATACAGTTGGTAACTTATCCACCCATGACATAGTATCCAAATCGCCTTGAGAGCTAATTGCGAAAAGCAAAAGGTAAATAAGGTCTAGTATTGTCAGTCGACACTTCTCAATTAAATATGTGTCGCATAATACTAGTGCAGATACCTTACAATGTTAACGTAACTACTTGGGTCGCATCACCAGAGTGGCACGTAAAAATCGGCACACTGGATGGTTGCAATTCTTAACTTCTAAAATAAAAAATCCATGATTACTAACAAAATGGCTAACAGTTCGCGATTGACTGTATAAGAGCTAGGGTAATATGTCTGGCACGGGATAAGTTGAAATTCGCGGCGTCCTGAAGACTCAGCTTACATTTCAAGTACGCTTCATTGGCCGTATCATCGTCTTATCGTTATGCTTCGCACCGCCGACATGTATCGTGTTGCATCGGGCATTATGTGTTGGTGATGATGAGGTAAAATGTTGGCATCATCGGATAGTATTGCGGCGCCAGGACAGCCTCTGTCTGTAGAAACCAGAGCCTCGGGTGATCAGTCCAAAACTCCGGAAATCACGATGTGACTGCTATGGTAGCCATATCTGCATACCTCTCTTCTTCCGCCTGGGTAGCGGGGGCGGGCGCCGGGCTAAATGTCCGCCCGGGCGCGGGGCCCTATCCAGGTAGCGTTGCAGGAAACCTAATTAAACACCATTGTCCACAATCACAGCAACAATCCACTAGTCCATCACAATCAGTAGCACGAAAATTTTGAAATGTCCACCGAACACTAAATGACACTGTGTTCGGCGAGGTTCCGGGGCACGATAGATAATATTAAGTGAGTCGTCACCGTAAATTCTTGCAAGTTCGCGGGGTCACCAGTTTACCGCTTCAAATGTGAGTGTGCAATCTACCTAAATAGAATGGGAGATTCGGTGAAAAGTTATCTCCCGTCCGTTCTTTCCTAACATGGCGTTTAGAAAAGAAAATACTATTTAAGTAGGTCAAGCGGTATATTAAATCAATTACAGAAACTACGTCTACCTATCGTGCCCGGGGGGTGACGGCTGACGCGCCCCACCTGCACCTTGCATTGCATTAACTCGCGTCAGCAGAATGCAATGCAAACGCAATAATGTGTCGCTACAATAGTGTATCCATGATGTTTAAAATAAGCTTTTGAATTAAAAAAAAATCAACATATCCCGACTAACAGACAGCAATGACTAATGGATAACACTTTAAAAAACAATCTCCAATTTGTCAGCAGTGGAACTTCACCAGTGGTGATAATAGGGACACATTCTAAAAACAGTACCCGGTTATCCCCGCTGGATGCATTAATGGGGATGAGAACTGGCAATGCCCCAACGTTACGGTGGGAAATACAAAAAATTCGCTCCACAAATACAAATCTTTGTCTAACGGCCGAAATTAATAATCAATCCTAACCCAAATTTTGCTATCTGGGATTGATATCACAATCCATTTTTAGGGTCAAACGTGCCAATAACCGATCCGTGGATTGGTTTATAAAGGCACGCTGTTAGGAGATCGATCGAACGATAGGCAGCAATCCAAGATCGATTTCAATCTTGGATAGGAGATACAATATTAATTTCGGGCGTATCTCAATAACTCAGCGGCCGACATGTACCAGCTTTAAGCGATTGATAACAGTCGATAAGCCACGTCAGAGGCTCTCTGACACAACCCGTTAGGACGAACGAACAACCACCCACCTGTTCAATGAGCATGCAGAACAGTATGATGTTGCCGAGCTCGCGGAACGCGTGGAACAGCTCCGTGCGGGCCTCGGGGTACTGCACGATGTCCGTCAGCTGCGCGTGGTAGTAGCCCAGCACTCCTGGGGGTGGGGGGGATGAAACTGTAGGGCCTTGAGAGGGCACTCGGGACCTAAGCGGGCACTTATGAGTGACCGACTACAGGGTGGTGGAGGGCATTTTTAAGTAAAATACTGTAGGGCCCTAGTCGTAGCGCGGCAGCTTGCAGTGGCGCGGCATGGCGCGGTGTGGCGCGCGCGCCACGCCCCCACTGACCGTGCGAGCCGTAGTCGTAGCGCGGCAGCTTGCAGTGGCGCGGCATGGCGCGGTGTGGCGCGCGCGCCACGCCCCCACTGACCGTGCGAGCCGTAGTCGTAGCGCGGCAGCTTGCAGTGGCGCGGCATGGCGCGGTGTGGCGCGCGCGCCACGCCCCCACTGACCGTGCGAGCCGTAGTCGTAGCGCGGCAGCTTGCAGTGGCGCGGCATGGCGCGGTGTGGCGCGCGCGCCACGCCCCCACTGACCGTGCGAGCCGTAGTCGTAGCGCGGCAGCTTGCAGTGGCGCGGCATGGCGCGGTGTGGCGCGCGCGCCACGCCCCCACTGACCGTGCGAGCCGTAGTCGTAGCGCGGCAGCTTGCAGTGGCGCGGCATGGCGCGGTGTGGCGCGCGCGCCACGCCCCCACTGACCGTGCGAGCCGTAGTCGTAGCGCGGCAGCTTGCAGTGGCGCGGCATGGCGCGGTGTGGCGCGCGCGCCACGCCCCCACTGACCGTGCGAGCCGTAGTCGTAGCGCGGCAGCTTGCAGTGGCGCGGCATGGCGCGGTGCAGCGCGCGCGCGAACTGCGCCAGCGTGCCGTGCAGCAGCCCGCGCGCCACGCCCAGCAGCTCCGCCACCACCACGGCCACGCCCTGGTAGCCCAGCAGCCGCACCAGCGCGTGCAGGTGCTGCGGGCCCACGAAGTCTGCGAGGACAAGGGCGACATTTATTATTCGAATCAAGACCAAAGGTAGTTCATCGTACTGAGCGTACCACGCGTACCAAGCTGCGTACTGCGCGTACCAACCTGCGTACTGCGCGTACCGACCTGCGTACTGCGCGTACCGACCTGCGTACTGCGCGTACTGCGCGTACCGACCTGCGTACTGCGCGTACCGACCTGCGTACTGCGCGTACCGACCTGCGTACTGCGCGTACCGACCTGCGTACTGCGCGTACCGACCTGCGTACTGCGCGTACTGCGCGTACCGACCTGCGTACTGCGCGTACCGACCTGCGTACTGCGCGTACCGACCTGCGTACTGCGCGTACCGACCTGCGTACTGCGCGTACTGCGCGTACCGACCTGCGTACTGCGCGTACCGACCTGCGTACTGCGCGTACCGACCTGCGTACTGCGCGTACCGACCTGCGTACTGCGCGTACCGACCTGCGTACTGCGCGTACTGCGCGTACTGCGCGTACCGACCTGCGTACTGCGCGTACCAACCTGCGTACTGCGCGTACCGACCTGCGTACTGCGCGTACCGACCTGCGTACTGCGCGTACCGACCTGCGTACTGCGCGTACCGACCTGCGTACTGCGCGTACCGACCTGCGTACTGCGCGTACCGACCTGCGTACTGCGCGTACTGCGCGTACCGACCTGCGTACTGCGCGTACCGACCTGCGTACTGCGCGTACCGACCTGCGTACTGCGCGTACCGACCTGCGTACTGCGCGTACCGACCTGCGTACTGCGCGTACTGCGCGTACTGCGCGTACCGACCTGCGTACTGCGCGTACCGACCTGCGTACTGCGCGTACCGACCTGCGTACTGCGCGTACCGACCTGCGTACTGCGCGTACCGACCTGCGTACTGCGCGTACCGACCTGCGTACTGCGCGTACCGACCTGCGTACTGCGCGTACCGACCTGCGTACTGCGCGTACCGACCTGCGTACTGCGCGTACCGACCTGCGTACTGCGCGTACCGACCTGCGTACTGCGCGTACCGACCTGCGTACTGCGCGTACCGACCTGCGTACTGCGCGTACCGACCTGCGTACTGCGCGTACCGACCTGCGTACTGCGCGTACCGACCTGCGTACTGCGCGTACCGACCTGCGTACTGCGCGTACCGACCTGCGTACTGCGCGTACCGACCTGCGTACTGCGCGTACCGACCTGCGTACTGCGCGTACTGCGCGATGTAGACGAGCGCCAGCTGCTTGGAGCCCCACAGCAGCGCGTGGCCGTACTGCTGCGCCTTCTCGCGCTGCACGCCCGGCGCGAACTGGATGTTGCGGCACTTCACGAATCTGTGCAATACAATGCAATACAATAAATACAATACTAGTTTGTTCAATATGGGACGGAAACACGTTGAGACATACAATCGAGTTCGGAATCGTTTGAGGCCCGCGTTCAACACTTAACTGTTCACTGCGATTGCGATAAAATAATATATTGTAGGTATGTATGTATATGAACAATTAAAAAACAGTACAGATATTTTTACAGGTAGTCACATGAACTTCCAAATATAAAATGTATCAAATCTTTTCAAATCCAGTCAGCATTGGCGTAAAAATTCTACAGATTCAGAAAAATATTCTTACAGTCTTTAAATTGTGTTATTAATTATTTTATTTTCTCGCAATCAAAGTGAACAGTAGATTGTTGAACGCGGGCCCAAAACGAGTCATACGCGATTCCATTGCCTACTTCGTTACTATCGAGTATGTGACTTATTACCGTCCCTTGCGCAACAATCTATTATTATTGTACACCTGTATTAAATGTACATAAGGTACATACAGAATGGAACTTTAAATCTATCTATGGTACAATGGATGTACGGTACGTTCTCCTTACCTATCCGTGGCGGCGTTGTAACAGTAATTCGGCAAGAAATCGTAATTCAACTCCCAAAACACATGCAGTGTGATGCGCCCGTATCTGCGATAAACAAACAAACACATTATTTATCCAGACTTACAGCCAAAATTAATATTGTATCTCTTATCCAAGATTGAAATAGATCTTGGATTGCTGCCTATCATTCGATCGATCTCCAATCTGCGTGCCTTTATAAACCAATCCACGGATCGGTTATTGGCACGTTTGACCCTAAAAATGGATTGTGATGTCAATCCCAGATAGCAAAATTTGGATTGGATTGATTATTAATTTCGGCCGTTAGTCTGACATTGCTGTAATAAAACAAAATATACAATATGGCGGCTGTCAGCAGCCATATTGGATTTGTAATAGGACAAAAAAAATTACCAAACACTATCAAGTGAGGTATCAAAATATCAAAAACAAAAACAACTCCGATCCATAAAAAAATATGGTGACAGCGTGCATCAATAATTAATATTATATTTATTTAATTAATATTGCTGTAACAAGAGTCAAACGCCAAGAGTCGTAAGCGAATCTGACTTATTTTAAGATTTTTCGCTGTAATTCTTTTTTTTCCATAAAGAAAATATATTATAATAATTCATACTGAATGAAAAACGTTATCTTGCCACAACATCTTAACAACTACAGATTGCGATCAACTTTATAGAGATTTTTTTTTAATTTTCGATTCTTTATTTTTTATTCACCTTTTTTAAATGAGTCAAGAGTCATTTAAAAAAGGATTTATTCAAAACATAAATGCACAATGAAGTGTATTTTTATATTGTAGGTATTCTTTCTTTTTACTATTTATATAATAATATTGTAAACTAATAACTGAGTTTTTAAATAGGTAGGTAATAATATTATTGTCGACTAGCGAAAAAAAAATACTTATTTCATATTCAAGTAAGCAACTAGGCACACAAGTTTTGGAATATGATACGGACCTTAACATTTACGCCATATTATATTAAAAATACTATTGAATAAATTGTTAGGTGAGCTACTCAAGAAAAAAAAACAGAAAATTGGCGTTCTCCACTATATAAAAAAATGTATTGAACAGAATATTATTCTGTTTTATGAGTCGAAAAAATAAATAAAAACAAAAAACAGAAAATGGGGGGTTTCCACTCACGGCGCCAACACCCCATGGTCGGACTCCCTCAGGATACCCTCGAAGTCATCCAGAGTCAGATAGCGGCTCAGGAGCTTATGGCACAGCCGGTTGACGGATATCAGACCTTCCAGCTCCTGTAAATAGAGCTCATTTTAACACGTTCCTGTCGAGTCATTTCCTCGCCTATCATTTTGGATGGAATCTTGCGACTCATCGTGCACTTCCCGATCCGACTGAAACTTTCAGGGTAGATACCAACTGTATGATAATCCATTCTTAATCCGTTAATTGGCTAAAACGATGTTTTTTGATTAAATTCACTAATTAATTTGTTTATTCTCACAACGCGGCAATTTAGACCTAATTCCTGTCCCCGCTGAGTTGTAATTTGCATGTCTACAAATTTCGATGACAATAGAAATAAATAATATACAGTGTATATCTTTTGCCATCAATGGTCATTCGCGGGACCAATTTACTTAGATAAGAACTAAAACTGTATAGTTAGATTTTCAAACAATGACGTTTGGGACATAATAAAGGGTCTTGTGGCTGATGATTTCTTCAGCAGAGATAGTTAATTTTTAAGACATTTAATTGTTTATTAATTTTTTCTACGTCTTTGTTTTCCATCCACTTACAACTATATTCATTAGTCTATAAGTGGAAACTTGTAATTGTCTTTCAGTGATATGTTTAAAAAAACCTTAGATATTACGCCTAGATGTAAGTTTTCCTAAAATTGTAATATTAAACACTCATACGGCTAGCAACAAAGAAAGAACGTTACTTACGACCACACCCGTGATATCGCCCGCTTCGAACTTCGCGACGGCCGCGTCCAGCGCCCGGTGCATGTCGGCGTTGATGCGCTGCGCCACCTGCGACACACGTCAGCGATATCTATACTAATAATAGATATCTATACCATTAAAGGCTTATTTATTTGATTGAATTGAATAGGGTGCGAAACTATTGAACCGATTTAAAAAATAGTTACACTGTTGGGAAGCTACGCTATCTACGGGTGACATAAGTTTCCGCGGGTGAAACCGCGAGGTGCTTCTAGTAGTCAATAAATACATTTTGTATTTGTAGACTAGCATTCGACCCCGTTCCACCTACCCCCGGTTCAGGACCCTTCGTTAACTCGGTTATCGATCATTCTGACAAGTATTGCAGCTAGGGTTAGAATCTTAAAATCACAAGTAAACAACATAACGGTTATCATGAGTGCTGGAGCTTTCGAGCATCCACGGTCTGCTGGTCGACTAAATTGAATCGATAAGTTGAATTGAATGGGGGATAGGGGTTTGCCGACAGAGTATGTGGGCAGTGGCGGGGGGTGGGGGGTACGTACGAGCGCGTTGAGGTCCACGTGGCGGCCCAGCAGCGCCACGTGGCGCTGGCGCAGCAGCGAGGCGTAGCGCCCCGCGCCCGCGCCCGCGCCCGCGCCCCGCGCCGCGCACTCCGCGCGGTACCGCTTGTCCAGCAGCATGCTGCGCCGGACCGGGAGCTTTACATGTAGCACTACATTCTAACCAACACTGCACTCTACACACCCTGCACTCGCCACACACTGCACTCTACACACCCTGCACTCGCCACACACTGCACTCTACACACCCTGCACTCGCCACACACTGCACTCTACACACCCTGCACTCGCCACACACTGCACTCTACACACCCTGCACTCGCCACACACTGCACACTACACACCCTGCACTCGCCACACACTGCACTCTACACACCCTGCACTCGCCACACACTGCACACTACACACCCTGCACTCGCCACACACTGCACTCTACACACCCTGCACTCGCCACACACTGCACACTACACACCCTGCACTCGCCACACACTGCACTCTACACACCCTGCACTCGCCACACACTGCACTCTACACACCTTACACTCGCCACACACTGCACTCTACACACCCTGCACTCACCACACACTGCACTCTACACACCTTACACTCGCCACACACTGCACTCTACACACCCTCCACTCGTCACACACTGCACTCTACACACCCTCCACTCGCCACACACTGCACTCTACACACCCTCCACTCGCCACACACTGCACTCTACACACCCTCCACTCGCCACACACTTCACCTGGCAGCCAGCTGCTTGTAGTGCGCGTAGACCTGCTCGGACAGCTTGTAGACGAACTGGTCGAAGCACAGGTTGACCTCGGCCTCCACCTCGTCGTACAGGAACTGCTTGCGGAACACGGTCAGCGCGTACTGCGCCGAGTCGTTGTACAGGTCGAGGGGGTATAGCACGTATCTGCCGAGGAATAGGGTGGCGTTTGGCTTGCATTTTTCTTCAATAGTAAGTCTGATAGGATGTTTTGTGTGGAGTGTTTGGGTGTGTGTGAGAGGGTGTGAGTGGGTGTGTACGAAGGTATTCGAAGATACTCAGTACGAAAGCGTTGATGGTAAAATCACAAAAAACAATAATTAAAAAAACTACAAAATGATATTTATGAAATTATAGTGAAAAAAACGAATTCTGATTGGAGTTATTTGGGATCCACAGACACAAACACTGAATAACATAGTAAAATTAGAATATGTATTATGTGTGTATATGTTGTAGGTACTGACTCCATCATGGCGGGTTCCTTGGTCTTCAGGATGTGGTCGGTGAGTATCCAGGGCATGGACATCTCTATGGGGAACTGTATCCGCTTCTCCATCGTTATGAGATCGTTGCACTCCTCGTTGTGTTGGTGGCGGACGGTGCATTTCTACAAACAAAAATACCTTTTTGTTTGAGGCCGCACATGTGGTTTTTTCAGTGTTTATTAGCCATCCCCCCTGATTGGACTAAAGACTAGCCCCCACCCCCTCCCCCCTCACTAACACATTTATTTTTTAGTGGGCCCGTCCTGCAAAGAATCTTAAAAATTTCGAATATTATCTTGAAATACACCCCCCCCCCCCCCCCCCTCCCCTCAAGCCTGTAATGGACGGCCCTTTTTGAATCGTATATCGCGTTTTTGCGTCAAAAGGTAAAGTCAAAAAGCAAGACTTTGTTTCCATACAAACTTTTCCACATATCTTTAGAGCCGTTTTTGAAATATACCAAATATATATTTAGTGTGGGTGAGTCAACATTAAAAAAAAACAGAAACAAAAATATAATATTAAAGCTTGCAAATGTAACACTTACGTTAACTTTCCGTCCCATTGTCATTTCGAGGTAGAACTCTCTATACCACAGCTGTGAGAGGTCGCAGCATTTCGACAAGGAATCTAGAAAAAAAATAATAACAAAAATAAAAAAAAACCAGTAGAGTATTACCTATTATATATATATACCTTAAATAAGAAAAAAAAAACAGAATAAATCTCATTTCTCATTTTAAAATATTAGTTTTTACTTTTTCGTAAAATTAAAACTTAATTATCATGTATTTTATCAAGGATAACATTTTCATCATTTTTTTTTCACAAGATTAAAACACATTTATGATGTATTTTATCGAAGATTAAATTGTTATCACCTGTCCATCGACCTGTTCCGCAGACAACGAGCTAAACCAATTTTGATGCGATTTCTGCCATTCACAAACTCACCGGAAAGGTTCAGCAGATACCCCCAGTAGAAGCTCTGCGTATGGAACGTCTCAATCTGCTGCAAGGTGGCCGCGTCCAGATCCTTGCGCAGGGTGCGCCGCCCCCCCCACTTGTCCGATATCAACGCCTCCAGTTGTGTGCGCACCATGTATAACTGCGTCGACGATGGACCTGTACACATGAAACACCATGTAAATGTAGGATGGGTTTATGAACGAAGCGTGGAATGGAACGTGATTGTGCGAATGAAAGGTAACTAGCGAAGAGAGAGAGAAAGGAGACGAAAGGGGAAGATGGCGGAAGACGTATAAGAGTGAAGACGTGTGTGCGACATAAAAATACAATTAAATTATTCTAAGACGATATTTTGTAATCCAGATCTCTAAAAATAAATAAAATAGTGACCAGCTGGAAGAATTTCATTTCAAAACCCCGCTGGCTCCATATATATAGGAAACATCTTAATAATATATATAAATTACGCGTCACGCCGTTTTCCCGCGATGGACTCCTAAACTACTGAACCGATTTTAATCAAATTTGCACACCGTGTGCAGTTTGGTCTAACTTGAAAGATAGGATAGCTTACATCTCAATTTATAGTCGCAATAACAAAAACACAGCAACGCGTGGCCGTGTCTGCTAGTCTTGTATATAATATGACGCATCCTGTATATAAGGAAAACTAAACCAAAAAGGTTGTATTGAAAATATTGTCATTAAAAACACGGCCAAGTGTGATTCTGACTCGCGCACGCAGGGTTCCGTACCATGTATAAAAACTGTAAATAAAAATCACGTTTCTTTTATTTTACTAAAATACAGAATACATTTTTATTTTATTCTGTATTTTAGTAGTTGTATAATTATAATCCGTATAAAACCTGAATGTTGTAAAAATCTATTATTTTCTCGTTACAAACAGACACTTCAATTTTATTTTATTGCATATTTACCTTTTTACCTACTTTACCTACTCTCATCTAAGAATCTTATATTATTATCTTTAAATGAGCAATTCTTGTATATCTATATGGAATTATGTTATATATTTTATGGAATTATGTAATTATGTAGTATACAATGTATATAGGAATCATTTTAATAAAATGTTTTTATTCGTGTTTTTTTATGTTTTTTCTTTAAATAACCAGTTCACATTTTTTTATTATTCTATCGGTAAGATCGAAAAATATTATTCATATTTCATCATTTTATTAGTAATTCGTACTGAAATATAATTTCCAAAAAACACAATTTATAAAAAAAAAAAAAAAACCGAGCAAAGCTCGGTCATCCAGATATTAAATGATTATACACGCATTGTATTCCTAACATTTCCATGCAAAACGCTTCCAGTTCACAGCCACACTTTTCCCCTAACTTTATCTTGTCCGACGTGGAGCAGGCCCCGCTGCGATGGCGAGCGCGACTCACCCACGTTCCGCCGGGGCACCTTGATGGCGAAGTTGGTCTCGGCGTCCTTCTTGCCCCGCAGCGCCGGGTCCTGCTGCGGCTCGCAGCCGCGCGCCCAGTCGCCGCACGTCTCGCGCACCGACACTATGATACTGCAACGTATATGTATGTATATATATATGGAAGTATATATATATATGGAAGTATATATATATGGAAATCTGATAATATTTTATTACAAAAGTGTGTATGAACACGCCTCTTTGTTTCACAAAATAGTCTGTGAATGCACAAAAATGTTTTTGTTTTAACCGCGGCGCATGGATAACATTCACCGCGCAAGTGAACGACTACGGTGAGTGAATCAAAGCGGTGAGCGAATGAATGGCTATGTTGAGTGAATGACTGAGTCGAGTGAATGATTGCGGTGAGTGAATGACTGCGGTGAGTGAATGACTGCATTGAGTGAACGACTGCTTTGAGCGAATGACGGCGGTGAGCAAATGACTGTGGCGAGTGAATGACTGCCTTGAGTAAACGATTACGGTGAGATGACTGCGTTGAGTGAATGACTGCTTTGAGTGAATGCGTTGAGTGAAAGACTACGTTGAGTGAATGACTGCGTTGATTGAACGACTGTGTTGAGTGAACGACTGCTTTGAGTGAATGACTGCGGCGAGTGAACCGACGCCCTCGCGGCCCACCTCCGGATGAGGTCCTTCTTGTTCTTGATGGCCTTCCGCAGCGGCTCGCGCATGGCCAGCTGCACGAAGTCCTGCAGCTCCGCGTAGATGGAGCGCCGCGCCGCGTCCGCGAACACGGTCTCCATGCGCGCCACCAGCACCTGCAGCCCCTTGATCATGGCGATCACCTCGATCATGGCGAACTTCTCCTCGGACGTGTAGTTGTAGCGGGTGGCCTGGGACACAGACCACGTACACAATCCGTTAATAGCTTGAGCAGGACTTCCTAACCGGGGGGGCGGGCCCCCCCCCCCCCCCCCTCACCCCGGAGGAGCGTAGAGAGATCTTAGGGGGGACATGACGTGTTTGGATATTTTAATAAAATTATTTGTCATTACACTTACACTTAACTTAGTTAACACTTACATACACAGATTTAGTCGTGCCACCTACTTGCAATCGGCCGAATATAATAATCGGGGAGGCACCATGCACAATAGGTTGGGAAACCGTGCCCTAGAAGGTATTTTAGGGTTTCGTACCGAAAGGATAAAACGGGACCTATGATTAGTAATAGGGTAATAAAAACTGCTCTATCCGCCCCTCTATCCTTCTGTCACCAGGCTGTATCTCTAGAACCGTGATAGTTAGACAGTTGAAATTTTCACCGATGATGTATTTCTATTACCGCTACAACAACAGATACAAAAAAACAGAATAAAACTATATTTAACGTGATTTTCCCCCCCGTTTTTAGAGAGAACGGTACGGAATCCTTCTAGGGCTCGCTTGAGCTTGCGAGAGCAGTATAATGCGCACCCGCTCGTACTCCTCCGCGTCGGGCGGGCAGCGCTGGCTGGCCGCGTGGTCGGTGGGGTGCAGCAGCTTCCAGGAGCACAGCTCCGTGAGCACGGAGCACCAGCTGGACAGCAGCTGCAGCCCGCGCAGCGCCAGCTCCGCCACGGCGCGGTTCTCCGCGTCCGAGCCCGCCTCCTTGAACGTGGTCGTCACCTGCCGGGGAGGCACCCGCGTTAACTCCTATCCCGCGGGAACCGTTAATGTTTACGGGATAAAAGGTAGCCTATGTGTACCGGGGATAGCATAGCTTCCCAACGGTGAAAGAATTTTTCAAATCGGTTCAGTAGTTTCGGTGCCTATTCATTACAACTAAACAAAGTTTTCCTCTTTATAATATTAGTGTAGGTAATGCTTGTAGGTCAATCCTTTCTCGCTCGCTGGCCTCGTATTGACCACATTCAGCAAACTGAAGAGAGACTGGTGGAAGTGAAAAGTGGGCGGGACGCGCGTGGCAAACTTATGACTTGTGGCTCAAAAGCAAGGACAGTTTTGCCTTATACTCCTTTAATTAATGACACAGTAGGTAACTTTCAATATTTTTTGCCGACAGCGGTCCCGATACATAATTATTATGTCGATTTAAATCACTGCCGCTTCTTTCTATGTTCCGTGATTCAGCCACTGTTTGAATAAAGGAGTTTTTTTTTTAGTTTCACTACGCACGATTTGTGCACGTAGCCAGTGTCAACCAACAAACTCAAACCCTAATAACTAACTATTAGTTTAGTAGATACTAGCTGTGCCCCGCGGTTTTACCCGCGTTAAGTAGTATCCCACAGGACCCGTTCCTTTTTTCGGGATAAAAAGTATTCTATGGCATTCTCTTGGCTCTAAGCTACCTCCCCACCAATTTTCATCTAAATCGGTTCAGCCGTTCTTGAGTTTTAAGTGTTCTAACTAACACGACTTTCTTTTATATTATATATAGATTACTTAATTTATTTTTCTCTATGTAAATGAGACTTAAGATTTTAATTTGACAAAGTGTATATTTGTGCAATGATTTGAGTTTTGAGTTATTAATAATTATTTCATGACTATTGTATGTGTTTTATTTTATAAGGCACACAGTGGGGAATATGACAATAACAACGATATAAGTTATTGTCATAATCCCCACCAGCCAACATTCAAAACATTGGTGGGGAAAACGCCAGACCTTTTTTGGAAATTGTCATAATCCCCACCAGTGGGGACGGCCTGGTGGGGACTATGACAATAAACCAAGTATTTTATAATATTTTCACAATGGTCAAGTAGTCAAGTCAATTTTCACGATCCAGTAAAGAGGTGCATGCTTCGTCCATCTATTTCTTTTTATAATATAGAAATACATCTGTGCCCGCGACTTCGTCCACATGGAATAGTGATAAAATTCACCTTTTAAACCTTCCCTGCACTTCCACAAATCATTCAAGACCAAAATCAGCCAAATCGGTCCAGCCGTTCTCGCCTTTTAGCGAGACACACGAAAAGCATTTGATTTTTATATATATAGATTCTGCCAGTGATTCAATAAAGGTATATTGGTGGCAAAGAGACATCGTAACTTTTTTATTTTACCTTCACACTGCTTCTGCATTCAGCCAGTATGAACTTTATTTTTTAGCTGACTAAAGACCAATTCTACAAGTGCCCTTTCTGCATTCAGCCAGTTACCAGGACCTACAGGTGCCTATCCTCACGCCACGGTGGGCACCCACCTCGTTGCTATACCGCGCCAGCTCCGATATGTAGTTCTGATGCTCCTCCCTGATCTGCGGCAGGTGGACCATCAGGTCGGCTTGGGGAGAGATGGGATTTGTGTTGGATGACATCGGCCACCTGGAAAAAACCATTTTTTAGGGGTTTGTTTAGTTTTATAGGGGTCGTTTTCTACTACTATCTGTGAGATACAAAAACAGGACTCCGAAATAAAAAAAATACGTGTACCAAGGAAGATGTATAATGTGGAAGTCCATTGTCATATTTCTACATTTTCAATATAAAAATATGACACTTCCTTTTGTAAAATTAATACCTACAAAGATCCCAATCTAACAGTAGCCAGGCGGGTATTTTAGTATCCTACCACTAAAGAAAGGTGTTTTTCAATAAATAATTATTGTATTGTATTATTGTTGTGTGACAGTGAATGTGTATAAAAGACTCAGATGAATCATCTAACAGATATGACATATCCAGGGAAGAAAAGAGACAAGTATACAAATAGACAGAGGAGTAAGTAGGATAGTACGATGATGTTTTATCTTTGTCGGCGTATGCACAACTTTTTGCTGTGCTGCAGAAGCAAACCAATCTTGACATTTTAGAATGTCGCACGAATGATTGGAGCCATACCTAAATAACGTGTATTATATTTATCCTATTTATAGGGGTTGTAGCCAAGTGTCCTTTTCGTGTATACGCTTTTGTCAAATCCATCTGATACTAGGTTCATGATAAAAGTGCGTTTTTAGTCATATTCTAATTCATATTTGAGCAACCGAAAAAAAGAAGAAAATAGTGATGAAGTGGAAAAATAGACATCCCAGTAAAATTTCTCAGTACTAACTTTTCTAAGAGGGTTATTTATTTTTTTCTTTTTAGAGGCTAGTTTTTGTTTTTTAGCGTCACTCACTTGCTAGGGTCATAGTGCTTGGATCTCTTGATGTAGTTGAACGGTGCTATCTGCATGTCTCCGAATAGAGGAACCACTTCCAGATTCTAGAAAACAATAAACACTTGCATTATACTTTTTATTCGTAGATGATAGCTTGTCCAGATTGGTAGATAATTTTTTTTGTTTTAGTAATGGCTTCGGATTGTTTGTGCATTTAGCCAGTGTCAAGTATTTTATTATTGGTGGATCAATTGCATTCGAAATAATTCTCGGGCATGTTGGTTTCCACGCGATGTTTTCTTTCACTGAAAAGCGAGTGATAATTACGTACATATGTTTAACAAGAAACGCATTAGGACACGCCCTGACTGAGATTTTAACTCGCCACCTCCTGCTTGGCAAGCGTACATTCGCCCACCAGGCTACCGCGGCTTTTGAAATGTGTATACAGTAGAGTATGGATAATAAATTGGTATTCACCTTGAAAATCCTGTCGATGCGGTCGAGCCGTATCTTTTTCTTCTGATCGAGCCTGTTGATGTTGCAGACCTCAGAGTCCATCAGGAACAGCCCGAACCCCATCACCTGGGGGCCAGCACATTGCAATGAACCCATATATCAACCATATATCATCCATAGCAATCTCATTAATTCTCCACAAAAAAAGCAATAAAAATCCATGATTCTGTTAACCAAATTTCGTAAAAATCGGTTGAGAAATGCGACCTGTGGTCCTGGAACAAATATACATACAAACATACAAACAAACACCCATCGAAAGCAAAATCAGCCACGCTTAAAATAGAGACCATCGCTTCGCTTGATCAATAATCGAACATTCGGGAACTTTGCATCGGTAACTGCACGTGTTCTTAAATTGCGTTGCCAAAGTATTTTATCTCATGGTCATCGCGTTAGTGGAACGATATTTATTTTGAGAAGAGATTGTTGGAAGAGATTGCTGTGTAGCATTAAGGCCGCCCATTGTACCTATACCTACCTATATATCTTTTTCTTTATTTTTAAAACTGTATGTCTTGGAGTGCAATAAAGAGTTGTTATATTTTAGACACATCTGTTCAACTCTCGTTTAAGCTTTGCGTTAAGACAGCTAATCACTGATATTATACCTTTACAAGCATGTGTTTCTCCGACGGTGTGAGATACATCTTCGTTTCAAACATGTGAACGCATATGTTGACCACATCAGCCAACAGATCTTCGTACCCTGTAAATAGATAATAATATGAATAATAATTCGCTAGACGGCTGGATTAGGGGTCGGATGCAGAAGGCAGTACTCCACGACACGGCACGTATTGTCAGGAGGTTCCTCCCTCTGCAGCCCTAACCACCGGTAGCCTGGGCCCTGCTCCGCTACCGGTGGTATCCTAGGTTTAAGTTTTTTTATAATGTTTTTAGGTTTTTATAAAAATATTGTAAAAAAATTAAATTTAAGATTATAAAATAAATGATGAGGATAATAATAATAAATCATTTATTGACTTGTAAACATAGCAAAATTCCATGTGACTGCAAAAACACATAATTATTACTATTTAAATTCCGATCTTGAGTTATCGCCAAAACAGAAAACAATAAAAAAAAAAACAGTAGACAACAGCATCATAAAGCAATTTGAAAGTAGACACCCAAGCTTTAAATTTCAAAGTACGGTATATAAAATAGATACGGTATGATATTATAATAATATACGGTATATAAATAGATAAGGAATTAGATGAGAAACATTCTCCAGATATGCCTTTAAATAAATAATAAACGAGAGTGCTTTAGAATACACAACTGAAGTAAAACGTGTCTCGAGTTTCTCTCCTGCTTGTAGGGCTTGTAATACCGGTACCATTGTTATAGGCTTGGTACCGGTACCAGACATAGTACCGGTACAATTACTTCCTAGTCCAATCGGTACTAATCAGTACCAAGCAAAATATTGACGTTATAGCACTTAATACCCTAGAAGACGGGACACTCGTTATTATTAAATTAGAGCGAGATGGCAGATCGGGAGTTTGTTTGACATTTTTTTTTTTTAAACGTAGCCCCACACTAGGATTGCTCCTGTATCGTGGGTACCGCATCGTACTGTATCGTATTTTGAACGTGATTGAGTAACTTTTGAGTACACACGCGGTACAACGCGGACGACGCGTACAGTTTCGCTTGTCTTTTGTTCGATTATGTTCGATTCAGCTGTTTGTGTGTGTGTAAACAGACGTAGTAAGAATATATCGTTGCGCGTCGCTCTCATACGCTGCGGGTACCGGAATTGAGTACCGGTACTTAGCGGTTCCAGTACCGGTACCAGTCTGGAACCGGTACCCGGGTACTAGAACCGTTAACTACCGGTACTGAACCTGTACTTTTGGTACCGTTTCCAAATCTTGCCTGCTTGGGTATACGCACAGGCCTCCTATACTTTATAATGAAGTATTTTGAAACGGGACTGAAATATACCATTAATCTTCTCCAAAGCGTCCTTCACGGTGTCTCGGATCTTGTTCTGCGTGGCGAGGAACATGGAGAGGTTCTGCGACTCTTGCAAGCTCTGGCTGTCCGACATCACTTTGAGGAATTGCGCCGCTCTGTAAACAAATGACATAAATAAATAAGTAATCATAAAGGTAAGTATTTTAGCGCTCGCTTCGCTCACACCTTACAAGCCCAGTATCTTACGTGAAATCATTCTTGATCACTCCTATTTTGTTAAATTGTACATTGGAATATAATTTGCTTATTGCGTATTTAGCTCACAGCTACTATCATTCGTATTATTTCACATAATTACACAGATAATTTCGATATTTTCACGCTCGCTCCGCTCGTGCATTATTATTTTTTACTTGTATGTTTCTCCCAGCTCACAAACATTTTGATACGCTCTTCACGTTCTTCAGCTAGTCGAGCACCGCGAATACGTTCGCGAGCAAGTTCGCGAACATGCTCGCGTAACAAAACTTTCTCACCGTCTGTAGGTGGAGTAGTCGTTCTTCACGCTGCTCTTCATGTTCTTGAGCTCGTCGAGCACCGCGAACATGTTGACGAACTTGCCGAGTGTGAGGAGGTACGCCTCGGACACGAAGTCGCGCCGCTTCTCCGCGTGGCACAGGCGCCGCACCTCGCCGCAGAACCGCTCTATCGCTTTACGCTGGAAAATATAATATGTATATTTGATATCTTTCCTACTCATATTATAAAGCCGAAAGTTTGTATGTTACTTTTTCACACACAAACGGCTGGACCGATTTTGATGAAATTTTGTATGGAGGTAGCTAACACACTGGATTAACACATAGGCTACTTTTACTATTCTGAGACCAGCGGGCAACACCGCGGGGCGCCGCTAGCAGTATATAATTCGATCGGAGATAACCTCCCCAACAACCTCAAACCTCCCCATCAACCTCAAACCTCTCTATCAACCTCAAACCTCCCCATCAACCTCAAACCTCCCCATCAACCTCAAACCTCCCCATCAACCACAAACCTCCCCATCAACCTCAAACCTCCCCATCAACCTCAAACCTCCCCAACTCCCCATCAACCTCAAACCTCCCCATCAACCTCAAACCTCCCCATCAACCTCTCCCCCCAGCGCACCTGGAAGTACATGAACTGCAGCAGCTTGTCCACCTCGGGCGCCAGCACCTGCACCGTGCGCTCGTATATGTGCACCCGGTCCGGCTGCTCGTTGGACCGAGGCTGGGGGATGGCGCGGCTGCAGCACCGCCAGGTGTACAGCATCACGGCGTGCGCGTTACCTTCCTCCAGCAGTTCGTTCTGAGGACAAACAAATAAATAGCTTTGCTCATCACTGATTATTTACATTTTATACAATACTAGAAGCACCTCGCGGTTTCACCCGCGTTAACTACTATCCCGCGGGAACCATTAATTTTTATGGGATAAAAGGTAGCCTATGTCACTCGGGGATAGCATAGCTTCCCAACAGTGAAATAATTTTTCAAATCGGTTCAGTAGTTTCGGAGCCTATTCATTACAACCAAACAAACAAAGTTTTCCTCTTTATAATATTAGTGTAGAAGTCATTTTAAAAAATCGCGCGTTGTTACTGCGGGGCCCAGCTACTGTCATATAAAAAAAGCACACTGTAGCCATCTCACCACAAAAGATTAGACCAGAGCCAAACAGATGTTTCTTAAATTACATTCCACAAAATCGACGTCTATCACTCGCATTTTCTTCCTCAATCCTGGTATTCCTCATTATTTTACAAGTGAATTTCTTATTGAGGTAGAAAAAGCGAGGGTTAGAGAAAATATTTAGACACATCTGTTCAACTCTGGTTTAAATCTTTTATGGTACGACCATAGTTATGAATTTAAATTTTCCAGTTTGAAATTGTCTAAAATATGACGTACCAGGTTGGCTTTCCAGGTCTAAAATATGACATACCAGGTTGGCTTTTCCAGGTCTAAAATATGACGTACCAGGTTGGCTTTTCCAGGTCTAAAATATGACGTACCAGGTTGGCTTTTCCAGGTCTAAAATATGACGTACCAGGTTGGCTTTTCCAGGTCTAAAATATGACGTACCAGGTTGGCTTTTCCAGGTCTAAAATATGACGTACCAGGTTGGCATGTACGGTGGCCTCCTCGATGTACTTGGCGATGCCGGTGACAAAGCCATTTCGGTCCTCGAAGTTGGTATCGAAGTTGGCCTGGTAGAGGATGGAGCAGGGGGCCGCCTCGATGCATGGCTGCTCATCTGAGAACATACATACTCGTATATAGTAGGGTGAGCGAGAATCACTATTGAGAAAGTATTTGTATCATTAATGTAAAAAAATTGTTGTACATTTGTACAGAATTCCTACAATAGGACAAGGATGGAAATTGTATCAATTAAGGTAACTGCTCATGTTTGCATCTTGTCAATAGCAGGGGCGCTCATCAAATCACATTCTCGATAATGATTCTTGCTTGGTAGGGTTAGAAGATTCCAAAATGAGTCATCCCGAGCAAATCCCTGACTTTGCGATAAATCCCCTAACTTTTTGTGGCTACAGCTTGACACAATTCAATCTGGAGACAATGTAGTGAACACTTTCATAAATTTTTTATGCAAGATGAGCAGTTACGAAAAGAAATATCCAGTACGTCCATCCCGGACCCGGCTAGATACTAGATAATACATTTTTTGAGCGAATGCTGTTAGAATTTCGACAATAGGTAGTCGATAAGACATGCTTGAACAGTTTGCTTCTATATCCTAATTGTAAACAGTGAATAATAATTAGGACCACCAAGATTCAAACTATACTTGTTAGAGGAGGAATTAGAATATGTGATGGCTATTCGAGGCGTAGCTCGTCACAGGATAAATGAAACAACGAGCCACTCCTATGTAGTAAGTACCTACTTGTTTGTTTTTCAACACAAACATGTTTCACCGATGCTTTTACAACACTTACCGGGTAAAGTGAGTTCGTCCAACACGTCGACGTTGCTTAGGGCGTCGGAGAGGGACACTTTCTCACTCACAGACATGTTTTTAAACAAAAATATCCACGAATAAAGTGTACAATTCCAATCGACAATTGGGCAGTCAAACGGATATGACTAATTGGCCGATATTACACACTTCCTATAACAAAATCGGAATAACTATTGCATAGTTCTGAAGCGTTTAATGAACTTAACAATCGTACATACTCACAACAATTACTTTACCAATACATTTTTACAAAAACCATGGAAAAACGATCGATGCAAATATTGCAATAGGTAGGTACTACTACTACTAGGTACATATTTTTTTTAGTTTTAGTTATGGCTTCGGATGGTTTGTGCATTTAACGAAATGACACGTTTTTTGAGTTTATATCATTCACCTACACTCGTGCACGTTAACGAACACTTAATGATTAATATTCCACCAATATTACACATTAACACTCGAAGAAACACAGGCTTGAGAAAATAATACTAAACCAACAGCGTCTCACTATCGGATTCCCGCCAAAACTGAAAAACAGAAAAACTCCTTTTTTTTTATTACTCGCGCTGTTAATAGTAATGGAATAATTCGCATTTGTATAAATTGTTTACTACGAATTCCTGATCAGTACTCTACGAATTAATTTACGTAGCGAAATTTTACGAAGCGCGAAGCGAATAATACATCGCTCGCGTCATAGGTATTTAATTTTAATGCAGCGAGCGTGCACTCTCTCCGTCCGTCGCAATGTAACTAAATCTGTTTCATTCAAGTGAACCTTAGCACGCTTACGAACGCAAAAAAAATATCATCCTTGATAGGCTTGTACTTAGTACTACTTACGGTCGTATATGGAATGAATGCGTTGAACGTATATGCAAATTTTGTAGATCGTACGCTACTACTACGAAAAACTACGAAAAATGAGATTAAGCAACTATTTCCTTATTATCCTTGTTTTGGTCGTATTTAGAGTCGTATATTGAATGAATGCGCGTGATCTTTTAAATGATTTGTATTATTAGCTGGTTCGTGCGATCCACGAAAAATTAGATTAAGCCATTATTTCGGTATTATCTTTGCTTTGGTCGTATTTAGATTATTTATTTCTTATTTATTGTGATTGTTTATTTCATTATAAGCAGAGTCGAGCGAACTACTTCAAATGGGATTAAGAAAATATTTCGTGTGATCTTTGATTTGCTCGTATTAAGGGTCGTATTATTGAACTATATTATCGTCATATTATTAGCAAATCGCAAAGCAATAGCAATTCGCATGCAAAGACTCATGAATTCATATGAAATGAAATTTATACGAAATCGCATTAACTGCCATCACTAGCTGTTACTCGCCCACACCATAGAGTGTAGAATATACAACAGTCCTCCACAGTACTTGACCACGATTGCTATAATATTGCTGTAACTTTCTTAATGTGGAATTAAGAAATATTTAAGATAAAATACTTGACACTGGCTATATGCACGAACCGTGCGAAGCCATTACTAAAAAAAAAACAAAAAAACAAACAATCATTTGTCAAGTCAAGAGGCAGTCAATGTCAGTCTTGCCATATCGATCGCCAGAATTCGCCTGACGCCTGGGTCGTTCCACTCTAAGCCACTCTTCCATTACCTACCTACCTACAAAATACCTACTCCTACTTGCCAAAGAGAATACAAACGCTACGCTAGATACTTGCATGGCATGCTTCTCACTGAAATCCAATTCCAATTTTCATCATTCCAGACAGAAGTTAATGAAAAATGCCCTACGTCACATGCCTCGTCGCATCCTGCAAGACAAGGAGGAAGCCAAACGCGAACAAAAACGAAATACTGAAGTGTTTCTCTTTCCCCAAGGACCCAGTACTGAAGAAAGAGTGGCTCAACCTCTGTAACGTGAAAGACATTAGCCAAGCCGACTATTCGACCAGGAAAGTGTGCATCAAGCATTTTAAGGAAGACGATTTTGTGGACGGCCTCAAAGCTAGGTTATTGTGTTTGGAGCCACGGATATTGAAGAAGGATGGTAAGGAAACTTATTTACATCATGTTTTTACCTCCTTGTTTCGACTCAGCCTCTGCTCCTTTGTTTCTCCGCTGGCAATAATTCCTTCCATAGAAGTGTGTGTTCATATTCGCCCTTACCACTCACTTTGCTTTCACTTTTGCCGGACAGCATAAGGACCAGTGGCTTGTGGTATTGTGTTTACATACTCGCCCTTCCCACTGCTCTGCCCACTACCCTGTACACAGATGCTGAGTGTAAATTCTCTATAAAACTTTTACACCCTTAGAGGGTGATTACTTGTAGATTTTGCCATTAAATTTGAATATTTCACCTAGCTTGTACAACAAAAAGTAACTTCTGTACTGTATTGTTTCCTACTAACTCTGATCAATCACAACTTCTAGCACTCAGGGATAATGTATCTTTCTAATGGGATCAGTAGTTCAGGAGATTTTTTCATTCAAAACTCACAATCATTAAGTATTTAAGTACTACTCTTTCTTTATAAAATTAATATCGATAATTTGACACACAGTGGAGTTAGTAGCTAGCTAGTATTTATAATACAAACTATAATTTTGTTGTTGCAGCAGTCCCCTCTCTCTTCTTAAACGATGAATCAGAAGTAGACAACACTGATGAAACTGAAATCGAGAAGCAAGACGTAATGCTTCAGAAGCTTATGGAACAGACAAACAAAGCCAGTAAGGTTGAAGAAAGAACGGACCAAAAGTATGGCTCTAAAGAGTATCTCAGCAAGTTGGTCCCCATCGCACCTAAAGGGCCAGTATTGGCACAGCGAGGGCCGAGCGAGAGACGTCAATATGCGAAGTACCTCAAACAGTATGATTCTGCGCCAAAAAAGCCTAAAGCGCAAGGACTTTCTGAACATTATAATAAGATACTGCAGCATGATAATGCTATTTACAAAAGGAGGATAACGGAGCTCTTAGCTAACCAAGAAAAGTTAAAGCTACGTATCAAAAAGTTGGAATCGACTATTCGAAAGGACGAAGAAGAGTTTGTAGCTAGAATTAAAGAGGTTTTCTCACACATATTCACGCCGAATCAAGTTGATGTGATTATGCGGAAAAAGAAACGGGCTTGTTGGAACCACGAAGAGTACACCAAAGCGTATACATTACAACATTTGAGTACAAATGCTTATTTCTATGTGCGGGACACTTTAAACTATCCCTTGCCAGCTTTCTCGAGCCTCCAGCAATGGGCCTCCCGATACGGAGTGGACATACCCGACTGTCATGACGACGCCAAAATAAATCCACCACTACCCAAATGTATGAAGCTAACGTCTGACAAAATTAAAAAACACGATAAGAAAAATAATTACAAAACCGATCTAGTTAGTAAAGGAATTGAATCAACACCCGATGATGTAGGAACAATTGATGAACACTTTATACCAGACTTAAAAGGAGAACCGGAAAGTGAGTATATGGATATTTATGACGATTCAGATACAACTAAACAGAGTGACACAGATGATAATGCAACAGTTGTAGATACAAACTCTGCGGATGCTAATCTAAAATCAGACAATGACATTGAAATTTACGAAGAAGTAGATTATCTTGACGATTACACTGAAGACGGAAATGCTATTCATTTATGCAATCAACTAGATAATGTTTTGGATAAGAATGTCTCTGAAAATGATGACAGTGAAGAAATGGATGGACAAGTGAATGAAACTGCTGAGCAACCTGTCCTTGACAATGTTAACAAACATGAAGTTGTTGCAAATGTAAGAGTTAATTGTAGTGTTATTGAAGAAGAAAATGGATAAAGAATTAAATTTGTTAATGTAGTTTTGAGTCAAGTTTTGATTTTAACTGGTTCACTGTGACAGCTCAAGGAATATGTTAATACAGAGATTCTGTGTACAATGTATGTTATTTATGTTTTTCATAGCTGATCCAACAGATGTTAAATTTTATGATTCCACCAATCTTTTGGTACTGATTATTGGCCATTCAATGAAAAGAAAGTGTCATAATTCTCCTGGTAAGTTGTCCGTGTTGTCCAGTCTTAATATCTTTTTCAATTTTAAGCAACCAAAACGGAGATTCTCAATTCGACTATTTTTTTTCGGTTTACCTTTGGGTTTTTACTGCAAGGTTTAGCATCACGATGCCGCCACTGGTGCAAATTATATTGATGCCGTAGTACTATAAAAGGATAAGCTTCGTTGAGAAAATTACTAGGTACTGTTAAGTTTCAATGAAGTTCCCATATTTTCATTACTAGAATTTTAACTTCAGTCAAAAAATTAAACAAAATATAACTTTCAAGTTTTATTTTAAGAACTTACAGCTATGTTACACTATTATCTACTGGTTTGTTAAAAATCTTACATTGCTAACTAATCCTAGATTATTTTACAAGTTGCCAGGCTCATCTAGGTTTGAAAAATCTAACTATTCTTTTCATCAATAGGATAGTTGACTATTCTTATTTATTCAGATAGCAAAGTAGATAGGTCCACGGTTCTTTACTTCTTATTTAAAACTATAATTAATGTACCTACCGTATTTTTGACTTACAAAGTAAATGATAAAATCGAGACAATATTGCATATTGAAACAAAATAAATACAATACAGTCAGCTACCCCATTATGGTCAAAATATAGGTAAATATAATTTATACTGAGACAATTTATCGACATTTTGTAGTGCTTAAGATAATTATTAAAGTTTTGTACACACCAGAGTTTTTTCCTACAGTTTCTATTCTAAAAACGCCTCTGCGTCCCATGGTTACGATTGTGACAAATTAAATATGAAAATTATGATTTTTTAACTTGCAATGCAAACAATAATGGATTTGATTTCCTTAAACATTAACTATTTATTGTGTACAAACCTTTTATTCTACGTTATTATTACAGCATAGAAATAAGCGGTAAGCCAGTAAAGAAACGTTTTATTTAAATTATGATTATGTTACAAAAAAACTATTAGAAAAGAATATACTTTGATGTTATAATACTTGTAGTTTTAACTAAATAGATTTTCGCCGGCAAAAAATACATTAAAAATAATCCCACAGCCTTTTCACCAACTATTCATAAAAATTAAAAACTTGCGTGAAATGCTTACCCGTTGCTTTTTAGTTTAAATAAAACCAAATAAATTATGTATATAATCTTGAAAAAGCATCTTAAACGCACCTTTTTTTTGTTTTTTAAAGACAACAAATAGCTATTAATTCTTGTACAGAATTTAAAATGATGAAAACACGAACGGTTATACAAAATCGTAGAAACACGCGCAATTTTTTTATTATTGTATTAGTGTTTGAGCACTGAAATTGTACTTTTTGTCGTGACATAATTCATTTCAAGTTACATAGATACATAAAGTAAGAATTGGCGCAGCCATTGCGAACTCGAAAAGAAGCGGTCGTCAGAAACATTAACAAATTCAATAAAACAAAACACAGCGCACATTTTTGAAAAGTTTATTCAATTCCAAAGTATTTTCTTTTGTATTCAAGAATTAATTTGTTTTGTTGTCCTTAAAATTATTTTTTTTTTAACCTAGTTTACAGATCGACATGTAGCTTACAAAGATCGGATTAAAAAAACACATAAAACTGATCTTTATCCGTAACTACATACAACATACATGGTACATAAAATATAGTTTTTACATCTTACCACACACAAAAAAAATACAAAATAAAAAACGCGTTTTCTTGCGGGTAGTAATCTATTCCTACACTGGTACATGTGACATCCGAAATTCTTATTTTTGTACTTTTTTTAATAAAACTTTTGATATGACAACACTGTATACAAGATGTTGCTACACGAAAAAATACAATTCACAAGCAACGGACTTAACAGAATTCAGAATTCTATAACACAAATTAACCTAAAATTATTGTATAAATAAACAACTTTAAAAGAAAATATACATTTTACAATAAAAAAAAGTGCTCTAAGACCTAATTTTTCACTTATTGCAACATAACGATGTCATAGACATCAAGTATTTTTTTTTACTTATAACTTAAGTTAGGCGTAGAGTGCTGTTGAGTTCGGCTTTGATCAGGCAAGTGGTTAGGTCATTAATGAGGGCACAGGGTGGACACTACACTGGTCATACTGCACGGCTGCCTCCGCCGTACCCTGCCCCGCACTGTCCCCTTGCGCAGTGCACGTGTTTCCTGCGCCCCGCACTGTCCCCAGGCGCAGTGCACGCGTCACCTCCGTGCGGAGAGCGAGTCAACGCGCTCGCATTTTAAAATAGTGTCCTTCTGATAGCGTATTATAAGTTTTATAATCATGGCCAAAGCGAACTGAATAACAGTCTACGGAATCAGGCGGCAAATCGACCAACTTATCCGTAGAATGGCGAAAATTGAACCATTGAGACGTCAAATCGAAACGTCACTTCAATGACAGTGACAGCTTCGTAGTGGCGCCCTCTATATGTCAAAAGATTCTACGGAGAAGTCGGTGGACCGTGTAGCGAAATTTCATCAGTCATTCTGTCGAAAACGAAAAATTTTACAACTTTTGATAATAAAAAAAATCGACACTAATATCAGACACTAAACAAAAATGGAATACATCTCTATCACATTTTCTCGATTTGCTTGATGACAATCATTGGTCGTGTAGCGTGGCCTTGATCGAACCGTGTATTGGCAAATACGTTACCGAGGCATTTCGCAAACAAAAAATTCCGACTGTCGCCCGATAGATGGCGTAGAATTCAACATGAAATAAAAAATATATCTACTTGAATTATTGTTTTTTGACTTTTTGCGATTGACAGCCACATTTATAAAATCATTAATTAAGATGAATATAATTAATGAAATATTGAAAATACTCCAGTTATTTGAGAGTCTGCCTGTCTGTGAATACACAATTACAATATTTTAACTTCACTGTGCATAAATCTGTGCTTAGCCGGTAAGAAACCTCGGCCCGCACCTCGACTTTGGAGCCGCGACATTTCACCACCACGAAAAGTTTTACTATTATTTTACATCAATTCAAATACAAATTTCAAATTGTATCCAAGCACAATACCACAGATAAGACCAACCAAGCTACGCCTCACCAAAAACCACTACAAACACTACTGTGAAGTAGCGACAGAAAAAACACGCATGTTTTCGCTGACCATACTTAAAACCCATGCCCGAGAATTATTTCTGAGGCGTGTATCCACCATCAGCGACCTCACGGAAGTCAGCCAGCGGTGAGTGGATTTACGCTAACGTTACTAATATAATCGGATTTTAATTCATACTCAAGTCCGTTCGGTTCACTGTTCACCGTTGCACATGGCTACCATCGTTGGTTGTAGTGATGGTAAGCGGTAGGTCACTGGTCGTAGTGTTTCGATTTGCGCTCCGACTCCTCGTCCGAAGTGCGGTTCATGGAGTGATCTGTAATAACAAATAATTAAATTAAAAAGTAGTAAAATATATTTTTTCAATTTAATTTAAAACGACCATCTTGGATGTGAAATTTGTAATACATTTCATGTGACAACCCTATTGAGGGAGTCGTCTGAAACGGCTGGACCGATTGTTTTTATTATGATGACGACACGTTTGGCGTAGTGGCTGAGCAATCGGATTGCTGCGCTTTGTGTCGCGGGTTCGATTTCCACCTGGACCAAATATTTGTGAGATCCACAAACATTGGTTTCTGGTCTGGGTGTGATGTGCATGTGAAATTATATGTCTGTAAACGGTACCCACGATACAGGAGCAATCCTAGTGTGGGGCTACGTTTAAAGAAAAAAAACATTTTAAAACAAGCTACGGCCCGCAGTTTCACCCGCAACTAATGGTTCTTGCGGGGTAAGTCAACGCGGGTGCAACTAATAATACAGATGAAACCGGAACCGGTTCAGTGCCAACCTTGGTGCTGCTGCATCTTCGGCACCAGCACGACGTTGCCGTCCGCCGCCTGCTGCAGCGAGTACTGGCTCGAAGACAGGGGGCGGCCCTCAGGGTCGCGCAGGTTCTAAAACGAGACATTGCAGAAATTTAAAACAGCGCCATCTATCGTTCAAAATGGTGAACTAATAGTGAAAAAAACGTGGATATGTTGGAGATATATGGTGGCGATTACTAAAAAACTGGAGGGTGTCGTCAAACCCCAATCGCAGTGTTCCGACAGCGGTTCTTGAAAGCCAGTCCCATTCTAGGCTCAGCACCTTTATCACCTTCGACCTCATTTTTGACTAAAAACCGGACGAGAAATGATAGCAAAAATATACCTACCTTGGCCTTGATAAATACCGAACCATATCATCATCATTATCATGATGATGATATGGCTCGGAAACAGAATTAACATTAAACAAAATTAAAACAGCGCCACCTATGATTCAATAACGCGAACTAACCTGGAAAACGTGTCGGTAGAGCGCCGCGAAGCGCTCCTTCACGCGTTGGCGCTCCGCGTGGAGCGAGTGGTGCTCCCGCTGCGTCCGGATCTTGCGGTCGCGCACTGTCTTCACCTCGTCGGCTAGTGATGTGATCTGGTCCAGTTTTCGTTTACGGCAGTTCTGTGCTGCCACCTAGTGGAGAGAATAGGTAAACCATGATTAAAATAGGTAAACTATGAATATATAGGTAATCCATAAAATTATATGAGACTAGCTGACCCGGCAGACGTTGTCCTGTCATTGGTCTCTATCTTTCTCCCTCTCCTTCTATCTCTCTACCTCTATCTCTTTCCCTACATCAAGTTAACATGGTCGCTAAGTTTTCTTAAATTCATCAATAATATTCCGCGATTTCTTTTTCTTTTACAAGAACCTTCTCCTGACAATAACAAATAAACAAAAATAAGATTTAGCAAAATTGGTCCAGCCGTTCACGCGTGATGCCGTGACTGATTCATTTTTAATTTGTATATATTATATATTATTAGGTTTTATTATTGCGACTATAAATTGAGATGTAAGCCATCCTATCTTTCAAGTTAGATCAAACTGCACACGGTGTGCAAATGTGATTAAAATCGGTCAATCAATTTAGGAGTCCATCGCGGACAAACAACGTGACGCGTAATTCATGTATATTAAGAAGTTGCGAACAGCGCCACCTGTCGGGCGGCGCGGTTACCTTGTTCTTCCCCCGCCGGCGGATGTCGCGGATGAGCGACAGCTGCGCCTCCGTCAGGTCGTGCTTGGAGAGCCGCTCGTTGAATTCGTCCATCGGCAGATTGATGATGTCGTGAACCTCCATCGGGATCCCTGGGGGGCGGAAGCATTTAATAACCTCCAAAGATTCCGCCATTAACTAATGCTATTGGAATGTGCAGGCAACCGGTGGATGCAAGTGGCAAATTGTGTGGAATCGGTGTGGTGGTCTAAGGGGGAGGCCTACGTTCAGCAGTGGACGTCTTCAGGCTGATGACGATGATGATGATTTGAATGGGAAATGATCCCCTAGATACAGGGCATCATACCTTAGATACAGGGCATATCTTTCCCAAGATACAACATATCTTTCTCTACTTACAGGGCATATCTATCCGTATGTACAAGCAGCACATAATATCTTTCCTTAGATACAGTGCATATTTCCCTAGACTCGGTATATTTTTCCCTAGATACAGGGTATATTTCCTGATGTACAAGTAATTCTTCCTTAGGCATAGGGTATATCTTTCCCTAGATACAGGACATATCTTTCACTAGATACAGGACGTCTTCCCTAGACACAGGGCATATCTTTCCCTAGATACAAGACATCTTCCCTAAATACAGGACATATTTTACCCTAGACACGGCATATTTTTCCCAAGATACAGCGCATATTTCCCGATACACAAGCAATTTTTCCCTAGACACAGGGCATATTTTTCCCTAGATACAGGACATCTTCCCTAGACACAGGACATGTTTACCTAGACACGGCATATTTTTCCCAAGACATAGAGCATCTTTCCCGAGGGAAAAGGCATCTTCCCTAGATACAGGGAATCCTTCCTTCGCTACAGGAAATCCTTGCCCTGTTTTGTGTGTGTATGTGGGAAACAGGGTTTACAGGGACACAGGGAGCCCTAGCAAGCGTGTATAGTCTGAGAGCTTACCCAATGCTTTGGCGCGCTTCTCGTCCCTGGTGAGGTGGCCGCTGGTGGTGGAGCCACTGTCCGACATGCTGCCGTCTGTCAGCCGGCGGACTGGACAAAGGAAACGAAAATGTCAGAATTGTCATAAGTTATTTTGAAAAGGAAGAATATAAGATTAAGTAGGTTTGTATGAATTTTGGTATAGAGATAGAATCATTGGAACATGCAGAAGGTTAGTATAGCTAAAAATTTCCCAGAAAAGTTTTTCCTTCCCAAAGATTTCCTAGAAAAATATAAACGGTTAATAGACATTTTTTTTTATTTGTTGCTGTTTATTATTTCAATACATTAACGATGATGCAACTATATAGATGTTAAAAACTCAGCATCGACTTTATAATATCAGAATTGCTTTTTACATTATGATTGTCAATAAATTCTTCCATTTTGTTTTCTCGTTTGATAGCACTAACCTTATATTTCTTGTACTAATTCACCCTCTTTGGTTCACCCATTTCCAAGTCAAGCTAACAAATAAGCCACAATTCCCAACAACCCCTAATTTCCCAACTCACCTCGTTTATTCCACCAGTCACCCCTTTAATTCCCAACCGCCCCGCGAACCGCCCACCGGTCACCCCTTTATTTCCAAACTCACCTCGGTCTAGTCAACCCAGCACCTCTTCAATTCCCATTCCCCTTCGATCACGTTTACCAACTCACCTCGTTTGTCCCTGACGGCGGCGGGGCGTTGCTCCGCCGCGGCGAGGGGCGCCGAGTACGTGTGGTTGTGACGCACCCTCTCAGGGGGGGCGTACGCGAAGGGGTTGGGCGCTGGCGACGGGGAGGGGACTGTGTTCTGTTGACAAGTTTAATTCGTTTCAGTTTTTTCATCATCATCATCATCATCAGCCTGGAGACGTCAACCGCTGAACATAGGCCTCCCCCTTAGACCGCCACACCGAACGGCAATATGCCACTTGCATCCACCGGTCGCCTGCGACTCTTTTGATGTCGTCGGCCAGTGTTATAATTTTTTTAGCTTATTTACGTATTTTTATACTACTTCTCCATCTTTAGTGACAAACGGCTTGTGGAGGGAGTCTTTTGGAGGCTTGCCCCTCTTTCCCGTTTGTACTTTTTTGTCCCTGTTCTACCCCTAGAGTTTCATTCACCCCGTTTTGTTAGGTTTTTTTCTATTAGTTACAATAATAATACAAAGTTAGTCCAAATATAGGTAGGTATTTAGAAGATAAATTATTAACCTGTAGCAATGCATGGCTGGAGTGCGCTGCGTTGAGGTCCAGGGCCGGCTGCAGGGTCGGCACGTGCGGGGGCAGCTGGTGCCGGGGGGTGAAATCTGGGGCGCACAAAACATTTACGTTAAAAATATATTATACTAGCAGACACGGCCAGGGCCACGCGTTGCTGTGGCTTAGGTTTTTGTTATTGCGACTATAAATTGAGATGTAAGCTATCCTATCTTTCAAGTTAGATCAAACTGAACACGGTGTGCAAATTTGATTAGAATCGGTTCAGTAGTTTAGGAGTCCATCGCGGACAAACAACGTGACGCGTAATTTATATATGTTGAGATTTTTGTTTTGTTTTATGTTATGTCTTTGTACACAATACTTATTGAATGATAGTCATCAATGTCTATCGAGTCGATGATGGCTGAGCGCTTTAGAATCCAACGATGCCGGGTTTGAATCTCGGTCCAATAACTTTTCGTAAGTTTCCCATGCGGTCTTCCCCGTCGGTCCCGGTTGTTATCGATTGACAGCAGTCGTTACGACACGTCAGAGTTAACAGCCGAAATTAATATTGTATCTCCTATCCAAGATTGAAATCGATCTTGGACTGCAGCCTATCGTTCGATCGATTTCCAATCAATCTGCATGCCTTTATAAACCAATCCACGGAACGGTTATTGGCACGTTTGACCCTAAAAATGGATTGTGATATCGATCTCAGATAGCAAAATTTAGATTGGATTAATTATTAATTTCGGCCGTTAAACTATCGTTGTCTCTATCTGACAATAAACAAAATGGCAATATAATTAATCCGTAGTCAAAGTTGGCTGACGCTTCAGTAAGTGGGGTTAGTCTGTGTATAATGTTAAGTAATTAGATTTAAATATCCTAACTTTTCATAAACCTAAGATCTCTCTACGCCCTCCGAGGGGGGGAGGGGGGGGGGGGGCACCACCCCACCGGTTGGGCAGCCCTGTGCTACAAATTTTATGAGAACACTCACCATTATGCATGGTGTGCATGGCAGCGTCGTGATGGTAAGTGGTGTTGTCGGGCCGCTCGTACTTGACCACGGAGGGGTGCGAGGGGGGCTGGGGCGGCTCCAGGGCCGGGGCTTGGGGCTGCTCCTGTAAAGTCAACATACAATGATACTGTCAGTCGAATATTTATACAATCTATCTGAACAAATATCTATATATAATTATATAAAAGTCAAATGCTGTTCGTGTGTCTCGCTAAAAGTCGAGAACGGCTGGACCGATTTGGCTGATTTTGGTTTTGAATGATTTGTGGAAGTCCAGGTAAGGTTTAAAAGCTGAATTTTATCACTATTCCACGCGGACGAAGTCGCGGGCACAGCTAGTTATAATATATATAATCATAAAATTGAAGTGTTTATTTGTAATGTGAAAATAAGTGATTTTTACTTAATTAATATTATTATAACTTTTGTCTCTCTGTCTATATGTTCCGGCTAAACTCCGAAACGGATGGACCGATTTTGACGGGACTTTCGTTGGCAGATGACAAAAATCAACGTGGGTGAAACCACGGGGTGTAGCTTGTGGACTGATAATATTGCAACATTGGCAACCTCTCATTTTACATTACTTCTATGTATCCAAAGATGTCAGAGATTGCTTTTAACGATAAGTCTGCCTATTGTATGGTGAAAAGGATATTTTACCTGAAAGCATCGTTGTTTCCCGAACATGTGGTGTTTCTTTTGCGGCTGGTGCGGGGCGGAGCGCTCGCGCCCGTACGCACTCTCATACGGACGGAACTTTGAGCTGCAACAAAAAAAAATATTGAAAAATAAAAATACATATTCCTAATCTTATCTTAAATCTTTAAATGAGCAATTCTTGTATATATATAGTTATATAATTGGAATCTCGGAATCGGCTCCAACGATTTTCATGAAATTCAGTATATGGGGGTTTCGGGAGCGATAAATCGATCTAGCTAGGAATCATTTTTAGAAAATGTTATTTTATTCGTGTTTTTTTATGATTTTTTTCTATAACCAGTTCATATTTTTTATTATTCTATCGGTAAGATCGAAATATATTATTCATATTTCATCATTCTATTAGTAATTCGTACTTAAATAAAATTTCCAAAAAACACAATTTATAAAAAAAATACCGAACAAAGCTCGGTCACCCAGATATTTTTGTTGAAATGACGATAAATCTAAAGTATGATACTAAAAAATTGTATTGTGTAAGAAAAACTACTTAAAAAGAAAAAAACTAATTTTATTTCGTTGGGTTGTGGCTGTGGCGGAAAATCGAAATCATGACGTTGATTCTGTATTATTAGTATTCCGGAGAAGTTTTAGTAAACTTCTAAGGCATCAAAAAACCACAGCAAACACAACAGCAGCAGCTATTGAGAACAGCGCCCTCTATCTATCCGATAACGGACTACGATATATCGATATTACATCATCTACTTCACAATCTCTTACGTAGTACACTGTGAATATCATAGATGGCGACCTGTCTACATCTGTTAAAATCGGGTTGTACAGTTGACAGCTGTCACTCAGTTTAACAGCTGGGGCAGGGAGAGACGGAGAGGGAGAGGGAGAGGAAGAGAGATAGAGTGCGAGGGAAAGAGATAGATAAAGAAGGAGAGGAAGCTTTTTCCCATAGAGACAATGACAGGACAACGTCTGTCGGGTCAGCTAGTATTATATAAAGCCGCGCACTCTCTCTGATCTCTCACTTTAGCACGAGTTCGCAACGAGTGAACACACATTACAACAAACCTATTTATTAAAATTACCATCAAAATTGCTTAGTAAATTAAAAATTAAACCAGATTTAAAACGACAATGACTTACATTTTCTATCCCCTGACCAACAATGGAGAAAATATTTGATAGTATATGATATATCATGTATTTTATCTATATATCAGGCTTTGCGTTGTATATTTGGTGTCGATAAGGAATTGCAAGTCACAAACGTGACTCAGCATAGCATGTAGATGTTGCTTTGACGCATTATTATCCTACTAATATTATAAACGCGAAAGTTTGTATGTATGGATGGATGGATGTTTGTTACTCTTTCACGCAAAAACTACTGAATGGATTTTGATGAAACTTCACAACAATATAGCTTACATATCAGAATAACACAGAGGCTACAATACATTCAATTCAAACAACACGGGTGAAACCGCGGGGCGCAGCTAGTAACTATCTATAACTATGTATAAAAAGGAAGAAATATTGTTTTGAAATTAAATTTCTTTACTTACGCTCGACATGGGGAGTGAGCTGGTGAATGCGTTACGAGAAGTGTGATCGGGCGAGGCGAACGGAAGTTGCTCGCTTACCTTGGGGGGCCATCCATTAATCACGTGATGTTTTTTCATCATTTTTTAGTCTTGGTGATACGTGGTGATACTTATTAAAAACTAATCCTCCCCGTCCCCACAATCACGTGTATATTTAGTACTTACATAGAAACTTAACTTTTTTAGAATATCATCTTGAAAAACAGGCAGTCACTTATAAAGGACTAAGGGGGCGTCCATAAATTACGTGAGGTGTTTTTTTTAATTTTCTGCCCCTCCCTCCCCCCCTGGTGAGATGTCGTGAGATTTTATTCAACCCCCTCCCCCATACCCCAATCTCACGTGAGATATTTTAAAATGTGAGTTTCTTACGTAAACGCGTTGGATTGTTATTGTAAAAAGAAAAAAACAAATTTGCTTCGTGCTTTTATTTACGACTAGTTAAGACTAGTAATCAATATTGCTGAGAGCATGTATACAATCTGGATTAAATGGACCAAAATAGTATAATTTTTTTTTGTTTCAATCAGAAAAATAATTGCGTGATATTTGCCGAGACCCCCCCTCTCTCCAACGTAAGATTAGATGAGATTTGACTCGACCCCCTCCCCCCCTTAAACACCTCACGTAATTTATGGACGCCCCCTAACCAACCTGGACTAGGCCCCGTGGTGGATTATGGCCTAACCCTCCTCACGATAGTGAGGGGAGGCCTTTGCCCAGCAGTGGGACAGTTACAGGCTGAATTATTATTATTATTACTTATAAAGTATGATCTATATTTATAGAAATAAAGGAGCAGGAAAAAAATATCTAGACAGAAAGGCAGCAGGTTATTTTTGACTGGCAAAATAAATACACGTGATATCTTACTACACAAACCCCCCCCCCCTCCTCCCCTGTGATATCTCGTGATTTTCGCTAAACCCCCTCCCCCCCTTTTCAAGCCACACGTGATTAATGGACGGCCCCTTGTTAGCCGTCATGTCCTCACCTGTGAAACTCCTGCGCAGAGTCGTTCCCGTCGCACCATTCGCCATCGGAGAGAGACGGCACTCTCTCCGAGCCCATAGAAGACACGGCGCTATCGGAGGCGGAATCCCTTTCTGAAATACACAAATGTCACAAAATCAGACGTCAGTTGCTAGTTGACATAGACGGTGTATAAGAAATAGACTTGACAAAAGCGTATACCCGAAAGGGACACACCTTTGCTGCAATGTATAAATCGGATAAATTTAATACGCGTTATTTAGGTGTGGCTCCAATCATTCGTGCGACATTCTAAAATGTCAAGATTGGTTTGCTTCTGCTGCTAAGCAAAAAATTAGTGACATCATCGTACTATCCTACTTACTCCTTTGTCTATTTGTATATACTTGTCTCTTTTCTTCCCCGGATCTTGAGTTAAATGTCATATCTGTTAGATGATAAATCTGAGGGTATCTCACTGTTCATTACAATTGGCAACATAATTAACCACAATCATTATTACCATTAGTTAAATGGCGATTACAAAACGGAATCTTAATCTGTGTTAGTTTCTAAACCATGGTCAATTAGATTTTTACTGCGGATCAAAAAACTGGCATGAGTTCGGAAACAGCTCCGCAACAATATACCCCTAGTATGAGTGTTTACTAGCTCGACATAGTACGCGTCAACTAGCGCTTTTGTATACAGATCCTGTACAGCGCCCCTACCGGCGCGTTTATGAACGAAAACTCTTCATACAAAGAGCTAGCTGACGCGTACTATGTCGAGCTAGTAAACCCTCATACTCAGAGCACTTCCACCATGTACCGGTGGATGAGTAGGACAAGAGCGTGTACTTACCAGCCTGCATCATCATGTGGGTGTGGTTGTGTGCGAGGCCATGATGGCCCGTCGCTCCGTCCAGCATGCGCATCGTGTACATGCCTGCAGACAGACAAACACACAGTTAAATTGTGTTTATCACATTAATTTTGTTCAAGAACGCCGCAAGCATATTTCGAAACCGGCTGCCCACAACTGGAGACTTACCATGACGTCTTATTGCGATCCAATTGAGGACCAAAACAGAATCGTTTCACTACTTATTCGTACCGTGACGTCTTGTTGTGACATCTCGACGCTCAATTTGGGATCCAAATTATATCAAAAGCGATGTTTTACTTTTATTGAAACGATTATGTTTGGGTCCTCAATTGGATCGCAGTAAGACGTCGTGGTAAGCCCCCTGAGGTTCCGCTCCCCCCTCGGCGGCGGCGCTACAGCGCGGCCCGAGCCTAGAGGGGGCTCCGGCGCCGCGAGACCCGAGCCCGGGCTAGGCTCAGCATGTTCACCGCCTTAGACCACATCGTCACGTAGAGGTGAGATAGTTAAAGCATTAAAATACCGAAAAACGCGACAACCATCAAGTTTATATGCCAAGTTTTTTTTCTACACCGGAAGTTTTTGATGAATGAAGATATTTTTAGAACTGCTTATAGTCTCACTAGATACGTCATGAACACCGTTACTTTTATAAGTTTCCCGTTTTTAAGAACAGACAATAAAGTGTCGGTGTAAGAAATCGAGATTTATATATAACACTAGATGCTTCGATCAAATATACAATAGATACACAGTCTAAATAAAAATCTAATCTCAAAAGTGTCCACCTGTCTAGCCAATATTGTTTCATTTAATAATGAACCGTAACGCACTGCAATAGGGTTGTAAAACATAAGTGAGTTTTTTAAAACAAGGCATATGCATTTAATAATGCACCGTAACCTATTGTAATAGCGATGTTCAAAAGAAGGCATATGACGCCCATTTTGGAGCGGCGTTCGGGGATCTATCCTATATGTTATCGTAGACTTGCGGCCGAAATTAATAATCAATCCAATCCAAATTTTGCTATCTGGGATTAATATCACACTCCATTTTTAGGGTCAAACATGTCAATAACCGATCCGTGGATTGGTTTATAAAGGCACGCAGATTGGAAATCGATCGAAAGATAGGCAGCAATCCAAGATCGATTTCAATGCTGGATAGGAGATACAATATTAATTTCGGCTGAAGATGCTCGCAATTTCGCAAGGGATAATAGTGAACTAAATAAATTATTAAATAATAGGAAACCTACATTATTTTCTTACACATCATCGTGATAACACACATTTAGTAATCCTTGAGAGAACGTGTGCATGTGTGCGTAGAAGATAGCAGGCTGTGTGTGTGAGTGTGTGTGTGTGCAAAAAATTGGTGTATAAATGTGTGTACTGTCGCTAGGTGAAATTGAAAGAAAAACATTTTTTGAAACATATAAGAGAGGATTAATCGAGCCTCCATAACGATGGTTAATTTTATACTTTAAATACTAGTTGGTTCCAGCGGTTTTGTCTGCGTAGAATAATTATTTACTTAGTTATTTTTATATTTTTTTAATTGTTTTTGCGATTAACCAAACGCTTAGATATGATTTTTCATATCTCTAACTTTCCTCCCTTATTTGAGTCTTTGAGTTTTATTTTCAGGACACAAGGTAGCATCATACTCGTACCCTAATATCCCATCTATATCTATCTATACCAAAATTCATCAAAATTGGTTAAGCTGTTTAGACGTGATTATTAAAAAACATACTTTTTTAAATGTAATTTTGTATCTATATTTGTTTTTGCATGAATTTTGTGCATTTAGCCTAGTTTTTTTTCTCCTTTCTAATTTGAAGAACAAAGAGACAGACAGACGTACAAAAATACAAAAGATGATATTTTTTTGTTATTTGTAACGTAAACCAATCATACATTTCAATTTTATTTTCTTGTATAAATTTATTAATTTCATTCCATTTGAATCAAACTAGAAAAATAATATCCGTAAGCGGTAAATATTTGCGGTAAAGGAAATAAAACAGTCGCCATGAATATACATTTTGCATAACTTATTATAGAAAAATATTAAAGATAACACCTTTATCGGGTTTATCTCATATCAACAAAGTATATTTTATCAGAGATAAAAAAAATGTTTTGCGTCATGCTGACATGTTAAAAACATTGCTTTAGTTCTAGGGACGTAACGTTACCCTTTAACCTGAATATAGGTAACACAAGGCATTTTTAAAAAAGTATTCATATTAGAATAACTTTAATACTTTGATTATAAGTAAGGTAAGGTTTTGTCAATGACAAATACCAGATAGTTTGATTAATAATTATATGTTTTTATGGTTTTATTTAATTTAATTTTAAATTTTTATTTCATGAATAAATCTATAAAAAAAAACTAATTAAAACGAAGTACATATTTGTAATGTCAACATAGTATATTTTTACCTAATGCTTAAGGCATATAATAATATGTAGTATTCGGTATCTTTCCTCCTATAATATTGTCTTTGACCACCGATATATTTTACTTGTTTACAAATATATTGTTGATTATTTAAAAATAGTATAATATTATCTGGTAAGTAGATACTACGAGGGTGAATCAAAAAGTTCTTAGAAGTGCATATATATGAAACCTTTTTGGATCAAGTTCGATATTCAAATTAAAGAGTGTCTATCACACTATATTTATGCAGACTGTCACTTGTTTTTGTCAGTTCGTTCGCATGTAATAAATTTTTTTGTGCAACGATTTGCTAAAAAGTCAAAATTATGGATAAAAGTGAGTTACGTGCGGTGATAAAATATCTCAGTTTGAAAAAAATGTCTACGAAGGAAATTTTTTTGGACATTCAGCAGACATTAGGGGGTGATGCTGTACCCTATTCTACGGTTGCGTACTGGGTGGCTGAATTTAAAAGAGGTAGATCAAGCTGTAAAGATGACCCGCGTTCTGGGCGGCCTTCAACCTCCGTTACAGAAGAAAATGTCAAAAAGGTTGAGAATCTGGTTTTGGAAGACAGAAGAATGACTATAAAACATATAGCTGAGATCCTAAAGATATCTTTTGGTAGCGTTCAATCCATTTTAATTGATTCACTGGGGTTCAAAAAAGTGTCTGCAAGACGGGTGCCACGAATGTTAACCGACGAAAACAAAAAGCGACGTTTGGAAATTTCCAAGCGTAATCTCGAAATGTTCCAGCGTGATTCGGATAATTTTTGCCGTCGTCTTGTCACCATGGATGAAACGTGGGTCCACCATTTTGATCCTGAAACTAAAAGACAAAGCATGTCTTGGAAACGACCATCCTCTCCATCCATTAAGAAATTTCGAGTTGCTCCTACCGCTGGCAAAGTTATGGCCTCTGTGTTCTGGGATAGTGAAGGAATCCTTTTTATTGATTACATGCCAAAAGGCCAGACGATTACTGGACCCTATTATGCAAATTTAATCCCGAAAGTGCGTGAAGCGATTAAAGAAAAACGTCGTGGAAAACTGTCGTTGGGCGTGTTGTTCCTTCAAGATAACGCTCCTGCTCATCGATCGGAAGTTGCGCTCAACGCAATCCGCTGTGCTGGCTTCAATCTCCTTGACCACCCACCATATTCTCCGGACTTAGCCCCAAGTGATTTTCACTTATTTCCAAAATTAAAAGAGGAAATTCGTGGAACAAAATTTCACGATAATGACGCGGTTATAGCTGCCGTAGAGGACTTTTTCGAGAGTCAAGAAAATAATTTTTTTTCACAAGGAATAAGGAAGTTAGAAACGCGTTATTCTAAATGCATTGCATTGGAGGGAGATTATGTAGAAAAATAAAATATTATTATTTAAATCTTTGCATTTTTTAATATTGATTCCAAGAATTTTTTGATTCACCCTCGTATTATTTAAATTGTCACTTTTCGTTATTATTTTAAATATACAAAGTATAAAGTTATTGCTAGGTGATGCAATAGTAATATTTACTGACATCATGCAATTCGGCAACAAATATATTGTAATTAATCAAATGTGTTCGACCCTATGATATTAATTACTAGCTGACACAGACGTTGTCCTGTCATTGTCTCTATGAGTCAAAATGAGTGACAGCTGTCAACTGTACAACCCGATTTTATCAGATATAGTATTTCCAGTTTCAAAAATTTTCCCGTGATAACGGGATAAATAGTATCCTATATCCTTCTCCTGGTTCTCAGCTGCCTTCCTACCAATTTTCAGCCAAATCGGTTCAGCCGTTCTTGAGTTATAAAAAGTGTAACTAACACGACTTTCTTTTAATATAGATGATTATTTATAGATAGGATAGTGCTGAAGGTTTTTGAAATAATATTTTCAGTTCATATACTCTATTTATTATCTATATTATTATTACTATTATATAAATACGAACGTGTCTATATCTGTTTGTTCTATTATTATCAGATCTAAACCCTCTAATCAATTCTGATGAGTTTTGGTATAATTAGAGCTAGATTGGACCTTGGAAAAGTTAATAGGATACTTTTTAGGGTTCCCAAAGGGTAAAACGGGACCCTATTACTAAGACTCCGCTGTCTGTCCGTCTGTTTGTTTGTCTGTCTGTCACCAGGTTGAACCATATCATTCATGAACCGTGATAGATAATCAGATTAAATTTTCACAGATGATGTATTTCTATTACAGCTATAACAACAGATACAATAAAAATATTTAAGGGGGCTCACATAAAAGAAACGTATTTTTTTTACCGTTCTTATAGATAATGGTAAGGAACCCTTCGTGTGCAAGTCCGACTCGCACTTGGCTTGAATTTTATCACAATAAACTACAGTCTGCGCTGACAAAGTCGCGGGTAAGAGCTAGTATACAGGGTGTATCGGCAATGTGTAGTAATATTGAAATGTGGATATGTGTACCTGGTGATGAATCATTTGCCAGGGTACTAAAACCTGAAATCGATAATCGATTTTTTCACTCAAATTGACAAAATAACTAAATATTACAACCCTAACATGATACGGATGACGTCACGTTACGCGGGTCACTGACATTGCCCAGCTGTGTGCCTAGTGCGAGTTTTGTCAATTTATTTACGCGCTCGGTCCGTTTGGCGTAAACTTGAAATTGTATGGAATAAGAGCAGCGCCATCTAGCGTCAGTGAATCAGTCACTAGATGGCGCTGCTATTATTCCATACAATTTCAAGTTTACGCCAAACGGACCGAGCGCGTAAATAAATTGTCAAAACTCGCACTAGGCACACAGATAACTAGGGTTGAACGATGGTTAGTTTTGCAGTAAACTTTGACGTGTCTTAATTCATTACCGTGACTACTTAATGATTTAAAATACCTCCAGACTACTTCGAAATATGTATGTGTATGCGTAGTTTCAGTATTACTACAGCTTGCTGTCACACCTTGTATAATAAGTAGGTAGATAGTTGAAAAGTATTTTCTTCCAGATTCGATTAAACACCGAATACCTTCGACATATTATATTGTCTTTTTCATATAATTATATTACAACAAGAACTATAACTTAATTATATGACATAATTGTAAACATTTTATTCAATTACATTTAAATGACGACATTAAAACAACAAATGAGTTTCTCACTATAGCAAGATAACGTATTACATTCGCACGTCACCTTTGAGCAAGTTATTATGAATATGTTATGATTCATTCCTTACTTCCAAGTAATTACGCTTATTATTGGCAAATAATGCAAATAAAATTGTAACTATAAAAATAAAAATAGTAATAATGTCGCCGAGGAACAAGACGAGCATGCCATTCGGCTGATGGTAAGCGCCAGGCCTGCCCATAACAGTTGCAATGCCGGTACGTTGCATTGCTTGGTGGAATATCTGGTTATATACGATTATTTTAGCAACGACCCGCGGCGTTACTGACTTTTTTCGTAATAAAAAGTAACCTATGTGTTAGCTACCTCCATAACAAATTTCACCAAAATTGGTCCAGCCGTTTGAGCGTGAAGAAGTAACAAACATACAAACACACACCTACTTTCGCCTTTATAATATTAGTTGGATTTATATGTGGAATTATTCAAAAGAATTATTGCATTGCATTTAAAAGTGAATCAAAATATATCTCACCGTCATAGAACTTGTAGTAGGAACTTAAATATTCCGCCGGATCCGGATAGAGTAGTGGACTCCTCAAATATGGCGTCACCGGATAGAACGGGTGAGCCGTGAAGGGATGTAGATGCGCCACAGACAAATCCATGTTTGCGAATCGATAAAAATCTATGCAATCCTCAGTCTTTACTTTTCCATTTATCGTTACAATACTTATTTGCAATGTTGCGTGACTGGACGCACGAATATGTATGTATAATCACACAGTAGAAGTGCCAACTATAATCCGAAGATGGTGATCGACAATTCTGTACGTAATCACCGCTATCGATATAATATAAAACGTGCGATTATCTGAATCACGTCAGATATCGACGTTTTTTATGCTTCGTCCCGCTCGCTCGGCAGTACTCCTCGCGCGTTCGCTAGATAAAGCCTCGATTGTCTCAATCTATCATCCGAAATCGATAAGACACTTTTTGAAAGTCACCTCATTAGACTCGTCCTCGAAACTGGCGACTTTTAAAAAAGTTCGCGTTCTCTTTTCAAAGTTCGCGCGCTCCAAATTTTCCGCGCGGAAACTTTCTAGTGACGCGCGCAAACAAATCCGAGACGACAAATAGACGCGTTGTTGTCACAAATCCCTTGATTCCTCATCAAATAGAAACGTGACATGACTTTCCATTGTCTTATGTTATCAGCGCTAATAATAACGTGTTTGTTCGAGAACTGTTTTCATCGGTCAAAAAACTGTCTGTACTTGAACGACCATAGACAAAAGTTGTATCGTTTTAGAACGGCAACGGGCACTTTTGTCAACGAGTCTGTGGTTGTCCTGGTCCTTCGGAGGGCGCAACAAAAGCGACACAAGCAGAAACAGCATTCAGAGTTATGCACCTTTCTGCTCTTGGAGGCCGGTTTATTCAGGAAGAATGGCATAAGTAGGCTTTTCGCTGACAGTCCGACAAACAATCCGCCACAAAAGTCCACGATAAAAGTTTAATTTCTCACAAAAACAAAACACCAAAATGTTGAAAAAGTCAGATGTTATGACACACTAAACTGTTCTTCTTGACATAAGATTTTAAAAAGTCAATTAACAACTTCCACTTTAAATAGTATTTCAATGATTAAATACAGTAAGTTTCACTAAATTATTTAAATTAAATCACTTTAGACATAGTTGCATAACAAATAGTCTGTAAACGTACGAAAAGACGCCCATTGTGGATAGTTTTAGCTTAAATTAAAAACCACTTGCATGGTATTCTAAAACATTGATGAATACAACGATCGCGTCTAAAGTATAAATCGTTCACTTCCTTCGAAAATACTTGAAATTTCGATATTTCCAGTTTTAAAGCTATGAAATAGCCGACTTTCCACACAACAATGCTATTATAAAACAATCGTTACGACTTATTAAGGCGTGTTGTCGCTTCACGCAAACAGAACATTATCTTTTCATGTTTGTTCAATGATTATTGACTGCGCAAACAAACGCACTGCGAGACGAAAATATAACGTCGTCAACGCATTTTGTATCTACACAGGATTCTAACAAAGACCGAGATTAGTCCTTGAACGTGAACTTTTAAATTGCTGAGTCATACGCGTTTATAGTTCACTAAATCTATGTTACGTAATAGTTCGCACGCCTAGCTCGAACACACTTTAATCCCATCCCTATACAACCCGCTATATGCACTATGGATAGGCTACACTATAGTCATCGTCAACGGCCGAAATCGCATTATACAACGCGGAAATTGTCCCGATGATTTATCGCCATAAATTTGTCTGACCACACTATCCTCATCGTCAACAGCCAAATTCAAAATAAACCAAAATAATAAAAAAACAGGTGAACGCCAAAAATCGGGATATTCAACGGCAATGTCAATGCCAAATCCCGATTATGTGGCTACGCTTACGGCGAACGTCAAACAACGGGATTTACGGGATAGTCAATGGTATCACGATACGTGTGGCCCGTCCATTATAGCAACTAAAAATAACTGAGCGTCACAAAAATGGCCGTTCCGGAAACATAACCGTTTCGACATTCGATATCACAGTGTCCGAATCACTCTAGTACCCGCGAGATGTCCCATCTCTACATCGACAAGGACCTCGTTTGACGTTTATATTTTTTAAATTAGATTTCGAATTCGAAATTCGAACCGCGCCCGCCATCGTGAGCGACCGCGCCATCGCGTGCGCGCCAAATGACTAGCCACTTTCAGCCGATGACGTCACGCGGGTCAAGCGAGCGACTTATCAATGCGATTAACCAAAAATATTAAGTACGCGCGTCACTACATAGCAAATAGTTGTTTGTTTTATTGTATTGACTGGGAAGTGACATTTCTAGGGTTCCGTACCAAAAAGGTACAAAGGGTATTACTAGGGTTCTAAGGTATTACAAGTTACTTAAGGTACAAAGGGTATTACTAGGGTACTAAGGTATTACAAGGTACTTAAGGCACAAAGGGTATTAAGGTATTACTAACTCCGCTATCCGTCCGTCCCTCCGTCTGTCACCAGGCTTTATCTCATTAAGTTGTAGTTACTGTGTAGTACCGACTAACGGCCGAAATTAATAATCAATCCAATCCAAATTTTGCTATCTGGGATTGATATCACAATCCATTTTTAGGGTCAAACGTGCCAATAACCGATCCGTGGATTGGTTTATAAAGGCACGCAGATTGGAGATCGATCGAACGATAGGCAGCAATCCAAGATCGATTTCAATCTTGGATAGGAGATACAATATTCATTTCGGCTGTAAGATGGTAGGTAGGTAACTAGGTATATACGTTTGGAGTGAGGTTGTGTGTGCAAATCCATGTTGTAATTTTTCTCCAAAACTACTGGTCCGATTTTGATGCAGTTTTCAGTGATGGGCTTGGGTTAGATTTGTGCACGGTGTTACATAGGTGCTACGGTGACAACTCACCAGGGGGCGCTGCAGTAAACATATAGTAGGGGAGCCCACGATGCTAAATGGGGATTTACTCGAGCGTCGTAGAGACCTATTGGGATGCAAAGCTTAGATGATAAGAAAAAAAAAATGTTATATGATATATACCTTTACATCGGTGGGGGAAGCGGCTATAGATTTTTAAATATGTAAAAAAAAACTGTTGCATGGGCATCCTCGAGCGCGTCAGATATTGATAGCATCAATGCCCTACGTATTTTTAATAATGTACGTATGTTAATCTGATCGTTTGCATGATGCGGGTGGTTGTATTTAAGGATTGAAAATGAAAAAAAAAAAAAATTTATCGAGCGCGTCAGATTTTCTTAGGGAGTGTTAAGTGCACCAAAAAAAAGCTCTTATTCACTAATCTGACGATTTCGATGGGACGCAAACTCGCGGCCATTTTCATAATGTGCAAAAAAAATTCGCCATTTTGAAATACTCAAGCGCGTCAGATTAAGATATATATGGTTCATCTTTATGTTCTAAACGTACTGTCTCATAATCTGACGATTATCTAGAGGGATTCGCCTGATCTGACAAAAAAAAATTAGAAAAACGGTTCACCTTAAAGGCCATCCCTGCAACTTCCCGCTAATTCCATTCCTGGGCGCTTAAAATTGTACTTATGACATTTTTGAGCCCAAAATATAATTTATGTGATATTTTGAGCTCTCCCAGCTCGAAAGTCTGATAGAAGTTTCATAGAACACTATTTTTGGAATTTTCAAACCGCAATAACTTTTGAATGGATCAACCAATTTTCACGCGGTTGGCGGCATTCGACGCAGTTTTATTATCCTCATAAGTAATTTTAATTGATCGAACCACAAATTTCGGAGTAATCCCGAAAAAACACTTTTTCAGGTTTCTTTCGTTCACGATATCTCTCGAACGAATCAACCGCATTTGACCAGCTTGGTGGCGATCGACGTGGTTTTTTAAGCTCAAAGACGGATTAAATTTTGAAGTTGATCGATAAAGCCGGTTAAAAGTTATTCCAAAAAAAACCACTTAAAAAAAAAATCTGTTTTTTTTTTAGATTTTTCAAAATTTCTCAAAATCTATCGGTCCGAATCGGTTCAAATTCACAGGAAATCAGAAACGCGGAGAAGGAAATGTAGGCATCACGCAGCTGCACGCATTTAACTTTATCGACGAATTTTTGTTATTTCGGCTTGCGGAAATCGTCAGATTATATATTTTTCATTATTCTTGAATTATTTCCTTCAAAATAAAAAAAAATTTAGCTACGCTCGAGAATGTCGAGATGACGTTTTTTTTTTACAACTTTGTTGCCCTCCCATTTTTTTACGTCTCTCTCAAATTGTCAGATTAGTGGAATATACACTTTTTAGGATGTAATTAACTCATCCTACCTTAATCTGACGCGCTTGAGAATTTCTGATGGTCAATTTTTTTTTAATAATCTGATCCTGTATCCTTCACGGGCGGCCTTATATATGGGCCTCATGTTTTGTGGAGGTACTTAACCGGGTACAAGGTATTCCCCTGTATATTAATCTGCCGCGCTTTAGTAAATCCCGAAATCCCCGCTTGGGCTCCCCTACCAATATATTTGTGCATAAAAACCCAAAACTACACCGGTTTTGATGCAGTTTGCTATCCTTTTTCAATTACTTTTAAACCAAATTAGGGTATAAAGTTTTTAATAAATAAATACATAAATCCTACCTTCATTCATGGCCATGTCCATGAGCTGAAGGTCTTCGTCGTTGAGGATCGACTGCAGGAAGCCGTCTTGGTTGTTCGGAGGTCCCATCTCGCTGGTCGAATTCTGAGACACATACAATAATTTATTTATTTATTTTGATAATCCATCAGCGCAACAACATTTTAAAATAGTACACAAGTTACACAAAAACAAGGCTAAAAAAGGATTACACAATTAAATCAAATTAGACTAAAGGTGTCTTCCAACAGTTCCAACGTCATTTTACAGTAGGTAATTTGAAATTACAATAATTTGATAACAATGATATAGAAATTGGATGTGTGCTCCATCCATAGTAGGTAGGTAGGGTGCGTGGGAGGGATGTGTAATTGTGCATCTTGCGAGGGGGTAAGTAAGGGAGGGAGGGAGGGAGGGAGAGTGTGTGTGTTTGTGAGGGTGTGTATGTCTGTAAATATAGTGTGTAAACATCATTATGTAGGAAACATAATATGCAGTCTTACCACAAAATATTTAAACCAGAGTTGAACAGATGAATCTAAATATTTTCTCCACAAATCGACGTCTAACTCTCGCCTTTTCTAACCCAATAATAAAGTCACAAGTAAAATAATTAGGTATGCCAGGATTGAGTAAGAAAACGCGAGTGATACACGTCGATTTTGTGGAATGAAATTTTAGTAACTTCTGTTTAACTCTGGTCTAAGCTTTTGTGGTAAAACGGAAGATTATTCATAAGCATAGAATACCTAGGTATGTATATCCTAGAAGAACTAGATTCGACTAGCTCTTTGTAAGAAGATTTTTCGTTCATAAACGCGCCGGTACAGGATCTTCATACAAAAGCGCTAGTTGACGCGTACTATGTCGAGCTAGTAAAAACTCATACTATGGATATTGTTCACTCGTGACTATGGGGGACATTACGACATTTTTGTTATGCCATTTTCCTTGCATTAGTCGAAACTAAACCATAACGGACAGAAATAAAGTTCATTATAATTTTAGTACTTTTATAACCTTCCGATATTTTTGTAACGCCATTTTTCTTGGCTATTTTTGGATGCTTCGCTTAATCTAGATCGAAGCTATCTGTGCATTACCTACCGACGACGTCAAAAGAGTCGCAGGCGACCGGTGGATGCAAGTGACAAATTGACGTCTTCAGGCTGATGACGATGATGATGATGATGATGATGATGATGATGACGATGATGATGATGACGATGACGATGATGATGATGATGATGATGATGATGATGATGCATTACCTGATAGTAAACGCCGTCGTGGGGCTGCGGATGGTGTGCCGACTCCACCTTGTAAGCGCCCTCGATCGGCGCGGCGGCGCCTGCTGCGGGCATAGCATACGCGTTGTTAACAGTGCTACGTTAGACAAGGTAAGATAAGTACGAGGTGTTTTAGTGGAAGGCAAGACGGGAGAGGGGGATCCAGGAATGTGTTTTAGAGTTGTGCTAAACAGGAGAATCTCTGAGAGATGTTTTAGTGGAAGACAAGACGGGAGAGGAGGATCTAGGAATGTATTTTAGAGGTATGCTAAACAAGAGAATCTATGTGAGGTGTTTTAGTGGCATGCAAGACGCGAGAGGTGGATCCAGTAATGTATTTTAGAGGTATGCTAAACAAGATAATCTCCGAGGGGTTTTATTGGGGCGCAAGACAGTATAGTCTTCTCTAACGGGCGTATTCCGAAACGCTTAGAGTCGACGGAGTTTCCTTTCACTGTCTTAGATTCAGTCTTGGATCAGGTGCATAAAAGGGAATCATCCTTTTGCAAACTTCAACAGTAATCTGTGACTCTTTAATTTGATAATCATTTGGTATGTTTTAATTGTTAATGAGATCTATGTGTTTGACTGGTAAAAGTGCGATATTTTAGCCAGACCATAAAAATATGACACTTACATTAAAATAATCGATTACCTATGGATTTGGATTTGAAAAATGATGTTTCACTTTCACGCGCTAATCCAAGACTGAATCACGGACAGGGAGGGAAACCCCGTCGATCCTACCAGTGCTTCGGAATACGCCCGTTAGAGAAGACAGCACCAAGGAACTCTTCGCACATTACAACTATTTGAAACTTGTATGGGAAAAGTTGAGACTACCGCCATCTATCGGCAGAGCGTACTAACCGTAAGCATCGGGATGTTTCTCCGGCACGGGCGGCGGGAGCGGCGCGTGCGGCGCGTGGTAGTTCGGCGCGTAGCCGCCGGCGGCGCCGTGAGCGCTGCAATCGCAAAACATTCACGCGATTCTTGTACGTATGTTTGTTTGTAAGTTTATTTATTAAGAAGAAGGGGCACTCTGAATTAAAGCGAGATAGCATGATCGTGATTTTTTATGACATTTGAGCGTTGCGTCTCTCTCTTCCGTAACTTTGTGTAGTACCCAACTGATATGGCTTACCGATGTACCTGCGCAGAAGATGAATTTTCAAAGCGTGGGAAATGCTATGGACCGCTATTGGTCGGCAGCCGCGCCGCCATCTTAGCGAGCTTAGAGTGAGATGGAACTAACAGCTGCAGTGTATTATGAACCTTATAATAGTGAGCTTAGGTTGATTGTAAGTTTGCATATACTTTCTTTTCTGCGCGAACGAAGATTCACGACGCGCCTTATAAGTTGGGTACTAGTATACCTACCTCTTGAGTACGGAGTGTCCCTGTCCACCCTGGGGTATTACCTCTTATCTCCGAAACGGCTGGATGGATAAGCGATTAAATTTGAAAAACAAAGCGAATTTTTGGCGCAAAATAGTAAATTATACTTTACAGGCTAGCATTTAACCACTATTTCACCTTGTCTCAAGTGACGATGTCGTCGATAGTGGTGAACATGCTGTCTAATTTAGATAAGTACTTCGTATAGGTTGCCGGGGAACGAAACTAGATGGCGCCACCGGAAAGATTAGATCACGCAAGCGTTTCATTCGCGGCACCTACGGCCGAAATTAATAATCAATCCAATCAAAATTTTGCTATCTAGGATTGATATCACAATCCATTTTTAGGGTCAAACGTGCCAATAACCGATCCGTGGATTGGTTTAAGAAGGCACGCAGTATGGAAATCGATCGAACGATAGGCAGCAATCCAAGATCGATTTCAATCTTGGATAGGGGATACAATATTAATTTCGGCTGTAAATACATGAGTATAACAATCTTTGCCAGTTAGATTAGTGTCGCCGAGCTTCGAAACCTTTAGTTAGACTGAACGACTTTGTTCACATGCTCAGCCTAGCCCACACGCTCAGCGCCATACTAAACTAACTCACGATCCGACATCGCGCTTCAATTTAAACATAGAGTGAGCCTTTCTTCTAGGTTAGGTATTCATAGGTATTCTATGCCTGCGCCCTGCAGCGTGATATCCGCTTCGAGCGTCACCTGTAGTTGTGCGGATGCGGATGCGGATGCGGATGCTGGTGGTGATGCGGATGGTACTGCTGGTACGTGTCCGGCGGCGGCGGGATCGTCAGCAGAGAGGCGAGGTCCTGCCACCGTTGCTCGACGGACATGGAACGCATCAACGACTGGAATGAACGGAGAATGGCCATTAGATAATGAATCTGACGGTACGCTTGGCGTGGTGGGTTCGATTCCTGCTGCAACTATTTGTGCGATCCACTAGGTAAGTTTGTGCCTGGTCTGGGTGTGATTTGCATGTGGAATTATATGTCTGTAAACGGTACCCACGATACAGGAGCAATCCTAGTGTGGGGCTACTTTTTTTTATAAAAAGAAAAAGAAAAAACAAGTTTAATGTTAATGTCGCTCTGACATAAAAAGAAAATGAAAAAGAATAAGCTAAAAAATGCCATCCCCGTAGTGTTTCTTGGTGCTGTCTTCTCTAACGGGCGTATTCCGAAGCACTGGTAGAGTCAACGGAGTTCCCTTTTCCTGTCCAGAATCTCGGTACAGTGCTTGAAAGGGAAACATCCTTTTTCAAACTCAAACCGCAGTCAATTACTGTTTAATTTAATTTATCACATTTTATGGTCCTCATTGTTAACGAAAATTCGCTTGTAAAAGTGCGATTTTATTGCCTATTTACAATAAATGCTTTAACTTTGACTTTGACACTGTTGCATACTGCACGGCTGCCTCCCCCGTGCCCAGCCTTCTCTATCTTCAAAGAGATAGTCTCCCTTCTTATAGGGTACTAGCTGCGCGCCGCGGTTTCACCCGCCTTTGTAGAATATACGATCTATCTTTACGAATTGTAGTCTATGTGTTATTCTGATATGGAAGCTATCTTAATATATATAAATCTCGTGTCACAATGTTTGTCCTCAATGGACTCCTAAACTACTTGACCGATTTTAATCAAATTTGCACAGCGCGTGCAGTTTGATCTAACTTGAAAGATAGGGTAGCTTACATCTCAATTTATAGTCGCAATAACAAAAACCTTAGCCACAGCAACGCGTGGCCGTGTCCGCTAGTATTATTGTAAAGTTTTATCAACATCCATTCAGTAGTTTTTGCGTGAAAGAGTAACAAACATCCATCCATACTTACAAACTTTCGAGTTTATAATATTAGTAGGATTATAGGTATTTTATGTTAATGTTTGATAGTTTTCATAACTATTTGAAGTAGGTATGCAACATTTTGTTCCTTTCAGAGTTATACAATATTTATATTTATCCCTTGGGCTGGGATAAACAACGCGGGTAAAACCACGAGCCGTAGCTAGTATAAAGTAAAATGTTACTCTACTAACGCAAGAAAGCGCCTACTGAGTTTAGTACCCTGTTTGTGAATAAGTATTATAACTAGTGATGTGCCGTTTCTTGTACATTTGGTGAAGCCGAAAATCGTACGAAAAATTTCGGCTTCGTACAATTTTTAGTAATATATAATAATATAATTATTATCTCTGTAATAATATTAATAGATGTAGTAACATTTTAGACAACGCGACAGAGTGTAATCTTATAATGACAAGCAATATGAAAATATACACGTCTCTTAATTTCAGTGTCGTAATGGCCGACAAAATTTAAACCAAATTAGGCTGAAATACAGTTGAATTTCAGCTACGGCACATATTTTGATCGAAAGACGTTCCACGGAATTCGTTCACTTATCAGTCTTGTCACTGTGAAACTAGCACGCAAAACTGGGGGCCGAAATTCAGTTGGTCTCCTGGGCCGACAGAATGACAGCCGAAAGGCCGAACTACCCATTCAATTTCAAATATTTATACAGGGTGCTTGGCCGCACGCACGAAAAGCCGAATATTCGGCAGAACCTACCTATGACACATCCCTAGTTACCGCGGGTGGCGGTAAACATCAATTTTGCTAGTAGCAATGAAAAGTGACAGTTTACCGTCATAAAACTAGTTCCTGCGTCTAAAAACTCGAAATCTCTATATTTCACCGTTAGACAACTAAATCTGTTTGTTTTCTCAATATTGTGAGAGCGGCCATGTTTATTTGTCGCTAGTTTCGCGCCAAGATACGAAAGCAGGTGGGCGGGGTTTACTTGTCTATGGAAACTAACTTTTTTAAATTGTGATCCATGGCATTGGTCTTGGAAGTATGAATAACTGTGCTATTTGAACAAATAAACAAATATTCAAAGGATTTATAAAATTTTTGCTAATATAAACGACCGCCCCGTGTTTAGTTTTTCAATTTTATAATTAGGACAACCGTGAGTACCATCTCCGTAGATTTCCTATATGCAATCTTCTATAAGGAGCGTATTTTTGAAGCTTATGCTCGCTGTATTATGTAATATGTTTCTGATAGGTACTGCTTATGCTTGTAATGTCTGATTCCTACTGGGAGGGTTAGTTAGGGGTCAGGTTCACGTGTATGATCGCGGACGCGTTGTATTATTTTATTATCAAAGGAGAACTAACGGCTAGATACAAATAACAGCTGAGAATTACAAATACAGAAGGACAATTAGGAGTTTTCACAGATATTATGAAAGATTGACAAGCACAGTAGACATACTCGTCAGAATAAATACATTTTTTTGTACCAGTTCAAGTAGGTGGTAAAATTATATTTAAAAAAACCTGTTTGTATAAAACACAGGTTATACCTTCTTACTAACAGATACTATGTAAAAAAAAGTTAATTAAAATAATTGTCATTATGCAGTCATATTATAATGAGTAGGCGTGACGCTCACTATCAGGTGTGAGCCCTGCTCCGCCCGGAATCAGAATAAGCTCTCTGCAAACTAAGTCGAGTGTAGTAAAAGTTTTAAGTGAGATACTCAAGTATGATCTTTAAAACCGCTACATAATGGTGTCCATTTTGAAAGTAAGTATATGAAGGTATACATACAATAGGTATACCTACATTACATAATTTTCGGATTTGCTTATGTATTTTATGAAAATGAAAATAAAAATGAAAAATATTTATTCACTGCAAAAATATGAGCATAAATGTACAAGTAACAGTATGGTACATGGGTCAAGAATCTTGACCAAGAATATTGATTGAATCTTGATCTATAAATATCTTGACTCAAGATATTTATAGACAATTTGTAGGGTGCTTATTCGTATTTTGCAGAAGTACTTAACTTATTCTATTCGAAAACATATTATGTCGGCTACCTCACTAGGCAAGCCTGTATCGAGGTAGCCCGGTATCTTTATATACCTATAGTTTTGTATGCGTTTGGGTGGCGCCCTGGATGGTTTAGATTCCCAAATCAGCCCGGCAGATATCTACGCCTAAACGTTTAAAAACTAGAATGGCATGTCAAAGTTTATAACAATATAAAAAAAACAAACAAGAAATGCGCGGGGCGCAGCTAGTCACGTGTAAAAAACACTGTACGTATGCAAAACCATGCTTTTACGACATAGGTAACAATTACTATAACACATTTGAAGTGACATAAATTACCCACTCGAAATATTACAAAAAAAAAAAAACTCTAAATGTAACACATCATTCTCAACAAGACCATAGACAAACAAAAAAACCGCTACCGGAGAAATCATCGGTCAATGTTGACGGAGCACTTGTCGGCCAGAGTCAACACGACCAATACTCTGTGCGTACGTTGTCTATGGTTGTTTGCGTACTGGCACGCGTGGAATTAAGAATTAAGAGTAAAACGTTCTGTTTTTAAATTATAATTTTCCAGGGGAATTTGGCGGGAAAATGTGTAAATACTATTATAATTTTGGCTTTTGCCCGCGATTACAGTTTATAGCGATATACAGTAGGCTACAGAAAGTCATGGGGTAGGTGCATTTTAGCACTCTAAGGTGCAGTCTATCTCTAAGTAAGTATATACCAAAATTCATGAAAATTAGTCCAGCAATCACAATTTTGGACCTATAATATTGATATAGATTAGCTAGCTCATCTAATAGACTTTGTCCAGCGATTAATAATGACCATAAAAGAGAATTACGCCAATCGTTAGATTGACATGTCATGGCCAGCCCCGGGGTTCGAGCCCGGTATCACTGGGGCACAAAGCGCACAGATTACCGCTTCGAAACTGCGTACGGAGTGCTTAAGTGCATCTAACGGTGTCACTTTAGATGGAGTACCATTCGCAAGTAACGATAAAAAATGTATTACACTCGTTTTTTACGAGCTTTTAAGAAGTTTAAGTAGGTTTTGGCGGGAAACATGTGACGTTTAGTTTTTTTTTCTCAATCCAATGTTTCTTCGAGTGGAATAATGTGCCACTTCGGGTTCTCTCAAAAACTACCAAGAAGTTTCGGTACTGTACTGCATCCACCGTTTTATTGAATCGTGACGTCACTTCACTACGACTTCGACGACTACTGACCTACCTACTGGGACCTCAACATGTCAACTAGGTACATAATATAGGTACCCAAAAAAAGTCAGATTGTCTACGGTTGTAGTGACGTGTACACGCAAATACTCACGCACACAGACACGCTTCTGTCTGTTCTATCCGTACACGGCACTACTACAGCCGCGACTGAGCGGTCTCCGTGAAACAGAATCTGCAGTTTATATTGTGATGAGATGAGACAAATGTCACAGTACAAATTAATAGCAGTACGTCACTGACCTTGGTTCCATCTCAAGGTGTCACAGAATTACAACTTGTCTCGCATAAGTGCCGCACGGCTATTTACCGCACGCGAGTCTGTCGCCGGCCTAATTGCAGACACGTGCCGTGTGGACGCGGCCTAATAATAGTGGAGTTCTTTAAGCGGACTCGTGACTTAAGGGTAGGTGTATCGATGGCCATTTAGAATCGTATATGCAATGTGTATTTTTTTCTACTGGCAATTGTTTTATTGAGTCATGGCTGAAAAAGAGATGCAATGCTCGTTGTGGCCATCCTTGTCGGCACGTTTATTTTCCGCAGTACCTACTCAATCCATTTGGGTAGTATATCGATGGTCCCGACTGACGTTGACAGTTGTCCTGTCAACTGTCAAGCCATTGCCAAAATGTATGTGCCATAGACGTAGTATCAGCAATAGACTTGACAAACGCGTATACGCGAGAGGGACACACCTTGGCTACAACTTATAAATCGGATAAATTTAATACGCGCTATTTGGGTGTAGCTCCAATCTTTTCTGTGACGTTCTAAAATGTCAAGATCGCTGGTTCCCCTATGAATCGGATAAATGTAATACACGTTATTTAGGTGATGCCCCAATCATTCGTGCGACTCTTGTGTACCAAATTTCCTTAGACTTGCATTGAAGGAAAATGTCGTTACTGCAAGCGTGGTTGATTGCTACGGATTTAGCGATCTTTATGCAGCGATGACATACAGACTGCCGGCCCTGGAGGCTTACCATGACGTCTTATTGCGATCCAATTGAGGACCTAAACAGAATCGTTACACTCTTAATAATACTAATACATGGCTTTCCAATACATATAGGTAGGCGTCGATACCTTTAGATTTAAAATCAGCCTAATTTGAGCGTCAAGATGTCACAACAAGACGTCATGGTACGAATAAGTACTAAAACGATTCTGTTTCGGTCCTCAACTGGATCGCAATAAGACGTCATGGTAAGGCCCTGTACTGTTTTATTCTATACATCATTCGACCTTAGTCTAACAAAAATACGGATATCTAACTTATACCCAAATTATACGTACCGTAATTGCGTACGGCGACTTATCATTTCGCAGTAATGTACTTTAATTGCACCCTATTAAAGCATAAAGTCATTTGTCCTTTGTCAAGGTTTGACAAGGTATATTCAGTATGGGTTGTGTACATACCTAATTATTTAAAACTGAGATCCATTTTAATTGATAATCTTCAAAATAATTGCGATTTGAATTAATATCGCTGCACCCTGAAGCTGAACCTTTCCAAATATTTTTTTTTTATCGAAATCTCTTCAGAAGACCAGATATAGTGACGCAATACAAAATAATATTACACAATACAAAAAAATGCAATTTCGTTTTCTCTCCAAAATACCCAAGAAGTCTCTATAAAGCATCCACCACTTTACTGGATCGTAGCTTTTACTGCAAACCATATAAACACTACCAACGTATTCTAAATGAACCAATTTTATAAAACGCTAGACGAATGAAGCCAAAACTGGATAAAGTCCCAACTGCTCATACTGTACAAACACTGTACTGCGCCCCGTATTCATGAGACCAACAATTTGACAGAAACATAAACACAGGGAGGGCTTGTTAATTTGACGGACAAAAAGACATCGCGTTCCACCAAAAAAAATGTCGCCTAAATGTCCATAATTCACTTAACCACCCGCCGTCGGGTTTGCCTGCTACATTTAGGTGTTTGTACTGGATGAAGGTAGATTGACAAAACAGGTGGATCTCGTACCTACTCAGATTATCCAATAGATATGACATTTAACTCAAGATCCGGGGAAGAAAAGAGACAAGTGTATACAAATAGACAGAGGAGTAAGTAGGATAGTACGATGATGTTTTGTCTTCGTCGGCGTTGCACTAATTTATTGCTGTGCTGCAGAAGCAAACCAATCGTGAGGAAGGTGTCCACTGCTGAACATAGGCCTCCCTCTTAGACCGCCATACCGAACGACAATTTGCCACTTGCATCTACCGGTCGCCTGCGACTCTTTTGATGTCGACGGCGCATCTAGTGGGAGGCCTACCTACACTGCGTCTTCCAGTCCGCGGTCGCCACTCTAGAGCCTTTCTTCCCCATCGGTTATTAGCTCTACGAGCGATGTGGCCTGCCCATTGCCACTTCAGCTTGCAAGCCCTGAGAGCTATGTCGTAAACTTTAGTTCAGGTTGAATACCTGCAGCGAACTGTGGGAATCCTGCTTCGGAGTCTATTCTTCACCCACTACGCCACAGCTGTCTTTGACTTTGGACTAAGTATAACTCGAGTTTTATTAAGCACTTACATCTTTATCTTTTTAACAGATGCCCGAAAAAGAAAGTAGAATTTATTTTTAGTGTATCTCTTCTCATTTGTATTTCCAGTATTTTTAAATCGATTTTAATGGTACTTTATCTATTTATTTGAAAAGGTAGAAAGTTATAGGTTCAGTAGATTTTGTTGTAAATCCATTTGAAGTCGATTATTTAGTTATTCATATTAACTGTTACACGCGACTTTGTTGACTGGTGTTTGTTCTTTGTCAATATTAGAAGAAGCTCTGCTTCTTCTCGTTTGATTTACATAATTAAAGAACACCATTGCACAAGCCAAATTCTAAGCTATCAATCGGAGAAAGCCTAATTTCAATCGGTTCAGTGTTTTAACATGATTCGAAAACAGACAGACAACAAAGACGCTATTTTCAAAGAACTATTTTCTCATCCCATAGACAAAATTTATTAATACACCTTCAATAAACAGACTTATAACCTTTCGACTTGTTTTATAATTGTATATATTTCAGTGACACATTATAAATCAACTCTATAATTAGACATCACAAGGATGTAAGCTAATCAACACAGGATATTAAAGCCAGTAAAAACCATAGACAATGTTAAACAAAAAAGTTAATCAGGCACAAAAATACCTATGACTTACAACTCACCTGATATTCGTGTATATCCATCATTAAACTAACATTAACAAATAAAAACTACAGCTAACAATAAAACTAAACTAAAAATATATTGCACTTATTTCAGACTGTCCACAAACGTGGTATATTGCACGAAAAATAAATCAGGTACCGATGACGGTAATTAAAAAAAAGAAATCACATTTTAAAAAAGTTTAACTGTCAAAGTGACGTGACGGTTTCCCGCGCGCGCGCTTTCCGTATAGGTGGTTTCATGGTCAAGCGCGCGGCTCGCGTCGCGCTGAGATCGTTACTGGCCAGTACCGTATCTGGCCGTTGTAAAAAAAAAACTAATATCTAATATGTGTGTGAAATCGCCAGAATTGCGGCGGTTTTAGTTGCCGTAAGTTTCTAACGGTAAACCGGTAAGGAGTTTGGTTGCTTTCTTCGAAGCCTCCGAAGAGATTGTAGTAATTACAAATAGGTACGGATGTTCGAATTTTGATTGATTGGCGCGTCGGTTGCGCTCAGTGACAGTAATTTTTTTTATTAACTTTTTAATGCATTTTGTTGTACATTCAGCCAGTGTGTTGTACTTTTTATTATAAAAACGTAATTATATTCATCTGTCTTTCCTTGAGTATTGAATATCAAAAAAAAGCATGAATACATTTGAGCTTTCTTTACGATTAGAATGCAGTTTTTGCCGGAAACGTAATTTGAAATTGAAATTCCTTTATGCTTCAAGTAAGTATAGATTCGAAAGAACATGGGGCTGCCGAAAACTTACCTGCTGTTTCAATTTGGAAATGCTACGATTTATTATAATATATAAAAGCATAGGTGTAACCGTGAAGCTATTTACAAATGACGGGGTGACGTCATAATATTACAAAAAAAATAAGTTGACAAACACACAGATACACACACAGCTCAAACTTATAACACCCCTAGTTTTTCATCGTGGGTTAAAAATGAGGCATGTCGCGAATGAGTAATTTTACGAATAAGTCCTTAGTTAGAATAGGGTATTTACCGAATAGGGCATTTTCAGAATAAGGTACACAGCGAATAGGTCCAAAAACGCATGGGAGTCATATTGCGAATAGGTAATTTATTTACGAAGTCTTTCATGTCAGGAAGAGGTAACCAAGAACGCCCCGCCGCTAACAGCGTCTAAAGTTAAACCAAAGTTTATATGCAATTATATAGAATCTGTGCAAATCAGAATCTGTCATAATATGTAGAATCTATCCAATGTAGAATCTGTCCAATGTAGAATCTATCCAATGTAGAATCTGTCCAATGTATAATCTGTCCAATGCAGAATCTGTCCAATGCAGAATCTGTCCAATGTAGAATCTGTCCAATGCAGAATCTGTCCAATGTATAATCTGTCCAATGCAGAATCTGTCTAATGCAGAATCTGTCCAATGCAGAATCTGTCCAATGTAGAATCTGTCCAATGCAGAATCTGTCCAATGTATAATCTGTCCAATGTAGAATCTGTCCAATGTAGAATCTGTCCAATGCAGAATCTGTCCAATGTATAATCTGTCCAATGCAGAATCTGTCCAATGTATAATCTGTCCAATGCAGAATCTGTCTAATGCAGAATCTGTCCAATGCAGAATCTGTCCAATGTAGAATCTGTCCAATGCAGAATCTGTCCAATGTATAATCTGTCCAATGTAGAATCTGTCCAATGTAGAATCTGTCCAATGCAGAATCTGTCCAATGTATAATCTGTCCAATGCAGAATCTGTCTAATGCAGAATCTGTCCAATGCAGAATCTGTCCAATGTAGAATCTGTCCAATGTAGAATCTGTCCAATGTATAATCTGTCCAATGTAGAATCTGTCCAATGCAGAATCTGTCCAATGTAGAATTTGTCCAATGCAGAATTTGTCCAATGTAGAATCTGTCCAATGTAGAATCTGTCCAATGCAGAATTTGTCCAATGTAGAATCTGTCATATGTAGACTATGATGTCAAAAGTAGAATCTGTCAATGTCGACTAAACGAATTTAAAGACTATCTAATAATTCTCCCATTAATGCCTCTTTAATCAACGTCGATCACTGTCGTATTTATTTTCTAATTATTGTCTGGTTTTGATTTTTAGAAAGACGCAAGTTTGTCCGCGTCAGTGACCATCATTGACTCCACGTCAATTTAGGAAGATCCTTAATTCGATGCGTATTTTAATGTGTATTGCTTGTACGTACTTGCTATACAGCTGGTTTTCCCAATTTTCCGCAGTAAGTGTAAATTTTCCCGGGATAAAACATAGGGTTACGACCCGGGATAACCTATAGTAGGTACTCGGGGATAATGTAGCTACATATTAGTGAAAGAATTATCGGAATCGGATCAGCCGTTCCGGATATTACTACATACAAACTTCCTCTTTATGGTATTAGCGTAGATAATTTAGAAGAGATAATTCACTCTAGTAAATTACTTAAAGAATGCGTCTTTACATCACATACCAGCAGTCGGGTGGTATAATCTGTGCGCTTCGCAATCGAACGACTCCGGGTTCAAGACTCGGCACTAGACTTAATTTCACGATGGATTTTCATCGTACCGAGCAATCAAAGTGAAGATATGATACAGACACGTAGGTACGTGTAGTTTCGTGGTCTCTCCACAACTTCCAGGAAGCTTCAGTAAAGCATCCACTTTAGTGAATCGTGACGTCGACTGTGTTAGCTACCTCCATAACAAAATTCCATCAAAATTGGTCCATCCGTTTGAACGTGTAGAAGTAAAAAACATACAAACACTCACAAACTTTCGACTTTACAATATAAGCAGGCAGTAGGATTGGCAATGGCGGACAATGCACAAATCGTACGAAGGCCAAACTAAAAAAAGAAACTAGGTTATATATAGTCCTAGTTATTCGTTGAGAATTCCAAGAACTAGAGTCTAGAAGTCGGTCCCCATGCGAGCTGTAAGCCTAACTGTGAAGCTTGAGGCGTTTCTGTGCTTTCACTTTCGCAGGGGCGATGTGTTGCGGCTTAGGCCGGCGATCCACTATAGACTACCACAATAATCAAACAAGCCAACTGAAGCGATGGTAGCTCAGTGGAGTCCGTGTTCGGATCGCGCGCCGCAGGGCGTAGGTTCGGAACAGGCTGCCCGCAACTCCTATAGCGCGGCTGGCTAGCTGCCGCCGGAGAGTACACCCCGGCCCGCGCCTAGAGGGAGCTCCGGCGCCGCGAGACCCGAGCCCGGGCTAGGCTCAGCATGTTCACCACCTCCGACCACATCGTCACTTAAAACCAGTGAGATAGTGGCCTATGAAGTATAAAAACAGCCATACATCATTGTCATGTGCGGCGTAAATGATCCACGCAAAGTTATAGCGATCGATGCGCGCTTTTTGCGATACCCATTTATCGATGATGGCAGCACCGTTAGCGCGTTAATGTTGCTGGCGCATTTACGGGTATTTTCTCAGTGCGCGGACGCATTGAAGGCAAGGAGGCTGGGGGCAACTCCCCCCCCCCCTCCCCTCTAAAAAAAATTGCGCGAAATACCCAAGCATACAGTATTTTCGATAATTGTCAGATAGTGTCAGTGAGGGTTTGAAATTACCTTTCTTTGTACACTGCGAGTGTAACTAAACAGATACATACCTTTATCCCGCAGCGAGTGTCTCGCTCAATGAATGGGTCAATCAAAAACATTATTACAAACTTATTTGGCCTCAATCATTCTAAACATTATAATATGTGAAACACAATGTGTATAGAGCGGAATTAAAAGAGCAGCATATTGAATGAAGCGTTCAAACTCCAAAAATCTTGCCCCCCTCCCCCCTAGTTCTAATCCTGACTACGGCCCTGGTAGCCGCTACATTTTATGGGTATTTTCTCAGCGTAGCGTATACACCTGATAATATTGTCGCGGAGTTATTAGCGAAACCGGTCCACGATGTACGGCGACTGACAATGGACATAATAACTTTAAGCAAGTGCCTACTTGCTGTGTTTAACTTTACACCTACTATTTTAGTTGTGTCGTAACGGCTAATCTCAAAGACACGTTTACATAGCGACAGTGACAGTCGCCAGCGTTTCATCTAACTTTATAGGATAGCATTAGCTACTAGGCGATTCAGAACTCTTCGACAAAGTACCGAATCGATTCGGTTCGGTAGCATTCTCGAATCTAACGATAAATTGTCGAGCTATTCCGAACAATCGACATAGGGATTCGGGTAGATTTCGGCAAATGAAAGACGTCGTCCATAATCCGAAGAAAACCGAACGTTCGGGAACTGTGCGTCGATAACTGCGTTGAATTGCGTTGCTATAATTTTTATCGTATGTTAGATAGATAATAATATGACGTCACTGTCGATTCGAGTTCGACTTCAAATGTTGCGAATCAAAAATGTAGCGAATCGAACGCTATCAAACCGAATGGATCGATAATGGAGTTATCGAAGTAATCTGAATCGGGGGACTGGTCTGAAGTGACGATGTGGTCGAATGTGGTAAAGGAGCCTATAACGGTACTGGTTCTCATGGATCGCCGGAACACCCGACCAGGGTTCGGGACAGAAGTGTCCTACGCGGGTGGTAGCTAGCCAGGCGCGCTATAGCGCCGCCGCCGAGGTCGGGAGCGATGTTATGTTCCATCATCGGAAGTAAAAGCTCAGTTTTGACGGCTCGTTTGGCGTAGTGGCTGAGCAATCGGACTGCTGCGCTAGGGGTTGCGGGTTCGATTCCCGCCTGGGACAAATATTTGTGCGATCCACAAATATTCGTTTCTGGTCTGGGTGTGATGTGCATGTAAAATTATATGTCTGTAAGCGGTGGTACCCACGATACAGGAGCAATTTTAGTGTGAGGCTACGTTAAAAAAAAAAAAGTTGCGGGCTGCAGGCAACGTAGACGAAATGAGCAATTACAAAAGCAAAAACTCCTTCTCACTATTATATTGGTGTAGATTTTAGATGCTTTATAAGGCGCCTAATAAGTTACTTCTTACATACAGTTGGATACCACAACCGGAAGTAAGACACAATAAGTAATACAACTCGATTCGTTAAGTATCACTCGCTAACGATACACCACCTTTATTTACAGGTATATGTTATAAACTAATTGACATTTCACTTCTTTTTTTTTCTTATATTTTATTTAAATTCAATACATAATGAATGGCATTCAACATTGTAATATTTTTTTCGTTTCTTGAAATTACATAATAAGTCTTTTTTTTTATGTGTGTTACCTTTACCTCAGAACACCGTCATTACAAAAGTCTTACTTTATTTTAAAGGACACAATTTCAGATTGGTCCCATAGAAGTTTTATCAAAATCAGATCAATTTTTAAATCTAAACAACTGCAAAACCATATGATCATTTAAATGAGCGAAATTTATTTGGAGTTGTTTTTATTTTTATTTTACTTGTTCATTAATCTCAACGCCATAATAATTATGATATCAATAACATCCCCAATCAAAACGTATGAACTCTATTAAACTCTAATCAAAATAATCAAACACATTGTCAACACCAAACAACTTTCTTTCTTCTTTGTTAACAAAAGGTAACCCCCTTTTGCCGGCACCGCTATCCAGACTATCGAATCGTCTATAGATCATTGATCTATAGATCGCGAGAGATCTATGGATCGCAGGTCAGACGTACCAATTATGCAGCTATTGAATGTTGGAGTGCGCATTGAGGTGTTATTATGTTGCTGGACTAGCGGGGATTGTGGACAGATTGGGTAATGGCTAGATTTGCTTCAACTATCGACAAGCTAGTAGGAACGTCCGCCTTGCGAGCGAACTGCGAGTTAAAATCTCAGGGCACGTATAGGTACGTGTTTCTTATAAAACGCGTTTTTTCTCATTTCGGTCTAGGGGAAACCCACGTGCCCGAGACTTATTTTGGAGGTATATTGATCCACCAATGCAGACCGGACCTCCGTGGTGGATATCCGCCTCACGAAAGCGAGGCCAGAACCGTGACCAGCAGTGGGCGCAAATTGTAATGATGATAAGATAAATTATTTATTCCGTTTATTCGTTAGAATTACAATCATGGTGGTGGGTTTATACCCACCTATTTGGTTATATATTATTATTAATGACTGATAATGCTGTTACATTCCGTTCAGCATACCAGTCGAATTTCATGTTTTAATTAGCAACTAAAGCCACCCTATTTGAATTCGCGTGTTTTGACCGCGTACTTATTGTCTAATCTACGAGTATATGCCAGTTCTAGACACTCCAGCAAAGCACCAATTTCTAACAACTACCAGCGACATTACGATTTCGAATAGCACAACCATAATTTGAGAACTTTCATGTTCTCTATTTACTTGCTACTTCTAAATAATTATATTATGTATTTGATTTGGAAAGAACCGTGCACAAAGTTGTATAGGAAATTGTTATATTGTGTGACTGTTTTTTATTTCTTTAGCGTAATGAGAAGAGCTGGGCATGTACCTGATAGTAAGTGCCTCGCCTGCCCACAACAGTTGCAGTGCCAGTACGTTGCATTGCCAAACTCGCGCGGCACTGCCCGGCGCTCGTCACCTTGCGACATCGGTTCTAAAGCCTCACACGCGCAGTACTGTCGCTGGAAACAGTGCCCTTCGAACCGAAGCACAGTAGTGCTTGCACACTACTGCTAAGAGATGAATTTGAGGGACAAATTGGGTTTATTCCACTTCGTTCATCTGGGTGATATAAACAACCAGCCAAGTGCGTGTCGGACTCGCGCAGGAAGGGTTCCGTTTCACTATCTATAAAAACGGCAAAAAAATCACGTTTGTTGTATAGGAGCCCCCTTAAATATTTATTTTATTCTGTTTTTAATATTTGTTGTTATAGCGGCAACAGCAATATACTTATCAACTGTGAAAATTTCAACTGTCTAACTATCACGGTTCATGAGATACAGCCTGGTGACAGACAGACGGACAGCGGATTCTTAGTAATAGGGACCCGTTTTACCCTTACAGTACGGAACCCTAAACTTTAAAAAGTTGTACGGAACATTAGAAAATTCAATAAAACTTAACGACCACATTACTATTAACTTTTCTAATTTAACTAACTTTTTTGACACGACAAAATGTCAATACTAGACTTTAATGACACGACAACGTCTGTAGGAAACAATCATCTATCCATCTTGGACTCGGACATTGAAGAAAAAAAAACTTTGAATACCACTAAAATAACGATTAGCGGTACGCCGAAAAAAGGAGTCGACAATACCGACCACCAATATAAACATAATATTGTAAGGGGTGGTTAGGGGGTGATAAAAACAGGTACCTGCCAACTTCGAGATGTCATCTCGTCGTTTGTCAAAGTTGGTAAAGTGGTTAGCCGACTGCGATTGACAAAAGGGAGGTTGAGAAAATGGTGCGCTCTTGCGCCTTTCTAGTGACGATTTGAGGGGAGGTTGCAGCATTTAATTGAACTTCTATAAATATAGATTGTAGATAGACATATAGATAACTCTTTTTTGACCCCAAAATGTATGGAACACAGTAAGGAAAAGCTTTATAATATGTGCAACAGCCAGTGTAATCGCTTAAAACTATCTCTACCAGACAATCTTGGATGGACAAGATAGACCGGAGGAAAGGTACAAAAATGTATGTAAGTATACTTAGATTTTAAGACGATTGAACCATCTACACGACAAGTGACGCCATCGACAACACCTAGTGTTACACGATTCAGAACCATTCGATAAAAAGCCGAATCGATTCGATGCGACATCGTTTTGTTATCGAATTTGAATTGGCGTGCTATTCAAAACAATCGACTAAAGAAAGTCACCTACAAAACGGCGGGGTCAAAACGTAGTCAGTTACCAAAGAAAATAATCGACATGGATTACCTCTGCTCCGTTAAATAGATATGTTGCGTATAGCGTTACCGCAGTTGTAATCGAAAAACGTCAATACCGATTCGATATCGACTCCGTCAAAAACATCCTCTACCAAAAATGTGTCGAATCGATCGATAACAAACCAAATCAATCGACAACTGAGTTATCGGAAGGCCCTGAATCGGCTACCAGGCCCGCGAGACAATTTGTCATCTGGATATACAACGCAGGTGGCCCGGCGTCACCTGTCTGTCTGTCTGTCCAAATAAGTCATTTGTCATGTTCTAAGATGCCGACTGGAGGGACGTCTTCGACCGCAGCATAACTCGGCATCAGGTTAGATGGTAACACATAAGTTTTATTAAACGTAAAATATTCGGTAGGTACTGCGAGCTGATCGAAATGATCCCAAAAACCATGACTGTACTTTCAGTCATCTACCTAAAGCAGGATAACATGCACGCTTTACGATCCGACGGCAGCCGATTCAAACCCCGGCCCTGCACCAATCACTTACTTACCTATTATATCGTTACATGTTATATGTATAGGCATCGGGAAACACAACATAAAACGAGTATTACGCGAGAACTACTGATCCAATTATGATAATTCTTTCACTAATAGTACGCTACATTATCCCTGATTGCTATAGGCTATGCTTTATCCCGGAAAAATGCAAGGTTCCCGCGGGATAACGGTATTTTCGCAGGTGGAACCACCGAGCGCAGTTGTAGTGTTCATAAATATGGCGCTCTGGAGACACTATCAACTTTTTCAATGTTTTCGTTGTAGGTTGCCAGTTGCAGCAACAAAGGTACAGGGGGCATACCATGACGTCTTACAGCCGAAATTAATATTGTACCTCCTATCCAAGATTGAAATCGATCTTGGATTGCTGCCTATCGTTCGATCGATTTCCAATCTGCGTGCCTTTATAAACCAATCCACGGATCGGTTATTGGCACGTCTGACCCTAAAAATGGATTGTGATATCAATCCCAGATAGCAAAATTTGGGTTGGATTGATTATTAATTTTGGCCGTTATTGCGATCCAATTGAGGACCTAAACAGAATCGTTTCAGTACTACTTGACATCTCGACGCTCAATTTATATTGATTTTAAATCTATAGCGATTGACGTCTATCTAAATGATATCGAAAGCCATTTATTACATTTGCGTTTAGGACCTCAATTGGATCGCAATTATTATCAACTAGCTGCGCCCCGCGGTTTCACCCGCGTTTGGATAATATACAATAATATATCTTTATGAATTGTAGCCTATGTGTTATTCTGATATATAAGCTATATTGTTGTGAAGTTTCATCAAAATCCATTCAGTAGTTTTTGCGTGAAAGGGTAACAAACATCCATCCATCCATACATACAAACTTTCGCGTTTATAATATTAGTAGGATATCGTAGAAACAGCTACTACCCTGGTTTCTGATCTACTAGGTATACTAGTACCCAACTTATAAGGCGCGTCGTGAATCTTCGTTCGCGCAGAAAAGAAAGAATGGTCCGAAGATTAACGAAAGAATGCTTAAAACTTACAATCAACCTAAGATCACTATTATAAGGTTCATAATACACTGCAGCTGTTAGTTCCATCTCACTCTAAGCTCGCTAAGACGGCGGCGGCTGCCGACCAATAGCGGTCAATAGCATTTCCCGCGATTTGAAAATTCATCTTCTGCGCAGGTACATCGGTAAGCCATATCAGTTGGGTAATACTTGTACCTATTAATGATAAGTGTATTGCTGTCTTTGTCATTCGTTTAGTGTCAGATAGAGATAAGGATATTCTTATCTGTTGTTCAAACTGAGGGTCCAAAAATCGGGCTTATGCCCGATCCTTATGAAACTTAAGTACATGTATATATATTGACACATCAAAGCACCGTGATTCACTATAAATAAAACCAATTTATTCAATGGAATGAAAAGGCAAAACCTTTAACGTCAATAAATCGATATTTTCCTTATGGCAATACCTATCGCATTGCAATCTAACAGACAGACAGACAGACACATAATGCAGTGGGCGTGACTTTAGAATGCAATATGACTAGTCATTTAGGGTACCTATAGGCTAAACTATAGGGCTTAAGTTGGACCCTTGGCTTAATTTAAAAGGTTATGAGATATTATCTCTTAAGCCGGCTTCACACTCGCCTGACACACATACATACATACATACATACATACATACATACATACATACATACATACATACATACATACATACATACATACATACATACATACATACATACAATCAGGGATGGCACGATACTGACAAATCTCTTTCGCTGAGTTGGTTGTTATCTCGACTGCAATAAACTCACCCATGCGGTTGAGTCACCACTTTTTATGTTAGCAGTAGAAAACTCGGCCTCACGTATAAAGTACAGCGCTTCTTCCACTTTCATCATACTCGTACATCATGTACGATCAATTTTCACCAAAGACTCGGTCCATATAGGATTTTATCAAATCACTTGTCTAAAGTTTATTTAGAGAAATTACCACCCAATTGTATTTTTAACATCATCCGCCTTACTGGCCGATATGGTCGCCAAGCGACAAAGCCCATTAAATAAATTAAAAAAAAAAAAAAAACATCCGTCAAATCCTTTACCTTCGGATCAAATTTCCATTTTTATCATCTCCCAGCGACATTATATACATATAAAACTATAAGTATACAACAGCAAGCCGATACATGGACAGAAGGCTAGTTTAGTACATAGCGCAGTACATAGATACATATGGCGAGATACGTCGGCGAGATGAAAGGAGGGCCCGGTCTGACGTGGGAGCGTACTAATGAACCGAGATACGCTAGGGTTGTCGCAAGGAGACCATCTCTGTAAAAAAAAAGTATTTTCTTTACCTAAAAAAGTATTTTCTTTGCCCTAAGCGTTACTAACCTGAAAAAACGGTTGAATCGCAAAATACTGAGAGTCCTCGTTAAGTCGGTAAGGATTGAAGATTTTTTTTTTATTATCTACTTTATAAGCTAGCATATGACGACAATAACGTCTTATTAAAGAAATGTTTTATAATAATTGGCAAAAGAAAATAGTATGTGCTTGAAACGTGTTATTTTATTTTATTTCGAAATAGTAGAGTTGATATTTACTAGCTCAGACTGACTGATATGATCATATCAATAATTTATAATTTTCACTGTTTTCATATCATTATTTTCTAATTTTTGCTATTTTTTTAAATAGATTTTTTATTCCTTTTTACACATTTGACAACCCTAGTCCGACATCTATGTGAACCGCCTTCCGCTTTCTGTCGTCTAAAGAATTCAGTGCCTTTTGTTCATGAATTTGTGATTCAGATCCGAAAGTATGATTAAGTTTTGATATTTTAACATATTTTGGGACTAACATGGCGGAAAAAGTTTAAATGTGTTTATAACGTATGGTTGTTTGTTATAACTATAAAAATGTTCTCGTAATTTCCGAGATTTTTGGAACAATTAAAAAATGCCATGAAAATGTTACATAGTTTAGAGTTTTTTTTATATGTGCCCATGGGTTAGTAGGTATATGTTTGGTCATAGTGTAATTTAGTCACACGCAAAATCGAGTGTGGATTGGTCACATTTACGTATAGTACACATAGTGTAATTTAGCCACAAACAAGTGTACAATATTTTGTTCTTTCATATGCTACTGTTAATGTTAAAACTTTTAACTTTAAATCCTTTTATTAATTTCTACATTAGAACGGTGCCTAAATTAAAAAATCTGAAATTCGATGCTACCTCGATAGGAAAACTGAAAATTCTGAGAAAACGCCAGGCGAGTATTTTTTTAAAATATAAACGTAGCTAGAATTTCTCCTGTATCATGGGTACCGTTTACAGACATATCAATCCACATACACATACCACCCAGATCAGAAACAAAAATATCTGTGGATCACACAAATATTTGTTCCGGGCGGGAATCGAACCCGCGACACCAACCGTAGCGAATGCTCAGCCACTACGCCACACGTGTCGTCAAGTTGGTCACTTACAAATATATTCTGAATCACGCACGACCGAGCCAAGTAAAAAAAACATTACTCGTACGGCAGTCGAGTAAAAAAAAGTTACTTGAGACAGGCCGTCCCTAAGAGGGCCCTAAGTAAACACTAGCATCGGATATTTTATTAAAATTATGACATATTTCTGAGAACAGAAGAAAGAAACGAGTGAAATGAGGTATTTTTGGATGATTTAATCCACATTCGTCCCACGTGGAAACTTCTTCTTTCGTCCCACATTATAATGCCATATTCGACCCAAATTAAATTTTATAATTATATTTGTACCGATAAAAATATTACTCTTTTCATCCTCAACATCCAAAGGGTGTCTGGAAGAGATTGCTGTATAGTAATAACGCCGTCCTTTACACGTTTACTTATACATGTTATTTTTATCTCAAAGTTTTGTGGCCGTTAAACATCGATAGTCTATTGATAATAAAACTATCCATCGATACTATAGAAAAATATTTCTACTATAGATCTACTATTTTTCATCAACTTTGCCTACTACTAGGTATACTAGGTATTACCTACCGGTTGCAACTTTACCTACCTACTTACAGACTTAAATCAAGGAGTTTATCAATTCGACACGTATGTCTCGTATTATTCTTACTTATCTAAATTATCAGAACTAACCTTGAAATTAGGCAAAGTTGGAGTATTTAGGTACGCAAAATTAAAGCATTTTAAGTATCGATAGCATCGATAGAAATCGATAGTTTTTGCCAAAAGATCGATAACAATCGGAAATCAAAACTATCGCTGTTTAATGTACGCTATTCAAAGTGTCACCTCACTACACAAATGCAAACCTGACCAAAACACCTGAACATCCCGACTACCGTATTCAACTGCGCACATTTGGCCTTGTTTGTTTAATATTAACATTCTTTCTGAACAAATATTGGTACGGCCAGATTTTTGGATTAGTTGTAGAAATATATACACTGGGGTGGTTTAATATATCGATATATTGAGTATATCGATATATTGATATAGCTATGGTATGAGTAACGGAAAACTGACTGTTTTATCATTACTTGACTTCAGCAACGCTTTCACCAATGTCGATTTCGATATACTACTTGGCCTTCTTCACTCACTTAATGTATCTCCAACTGCTGTTGACTGGTTTCGTAGTTACCTGTTCGGACGTCGGCAGCGTATTCGTGTTGATGATCGCTTTTCATCCTGGTGTCACACATCGGCTGGCGTCCCTCAGGGCGGCGTATTATCTCCTTTACTTTTTGCTGTATTCATAAATTCAATTTCTCACCATTTATCTTCTTCCTATCATCTCTATGCAGACGACTTGCAAATTTACACTCAAGCCCCTCTAGACCAATTGCACGCAGCTTTTAGTACAACTAATGAAGACTTGAAACGTATCTCAGACTGGAGTAAATCTTACGGCCTTAGCGTGAATCCCTTAAAGACTCAAGTTATTGTAATCGGTAGTTCAAGATTAATATCTAGGGTAGACTGGTTTCATCTCCCGCAAGTTATCTTCGACGGCACTTCCATTGAAATCAGTGAAACCGTCAAAAACTTAGGCGTGCTTATGGATAGGCAACTTTCTTGGGGACCCCAATTAACCGAGGTAAGCCGGAAAGTGTTTGCGTCCGCTGGGTCACTAAGGAGACTGCGTAACTTCCTTCCTATCACCACCAAAATTGCCCTTGCACAGTCTTTGTTACTCTCTATAATTGACTACGCCGATGCCTGCTACTTGGACTTGACCGAAGTACAGCTGAATAAGCTCGAGCGGTTACAAAACTTCTGCATACGGTTCGTATTCGGCTTACGGAAATACGACCACGTTACAGATTTCCGCAATAAGCTCGGTTGGTTACCAATCCGACGTCGCCGGGATGCTCATGTTCTCTCTCTTCTGTATAGTGTTCTTTTCATTCCTTCAACTCCTTCTTATTTAAAGCAACGTTTTGAATTCCTTCATCTTTCTAACCCTCGTGTTCTACGTTCGTGTGACACTCTGCAGCTGAAAACTCCTGTCCACTCAACTACTTTTTATGACAATTCCTTCACTATTCGCGCTGTTCGGCTGTGGAATGCTTTGCCCGTCGATATTAGGCAAGCCAAATCCCTTACTATATTTAAGGGTATGGTGAGGAAACACTACATGTCGATGAACTAGTCTGTGTATCGTTCATAATATAGTTGGATAATATATAACTTTATAGTATTTATTTATTTCTATATAAGGTATATATAGTTACGTAGGTTTATTTATTGTAATGATATAGAATAATTACTTTATGTATTAGTGTATTATTATCATACTGTGTAATTTGTATATATGATGTAAGTTTATATGTAAGTTTACAATGTGTAACATGTTTAGGTATATAATTGTTATTATCTCTCTGCACCACAAACCGCATATTTATATTGAGTTTCTTTCCATCCAAAGGTTGCCTGTAAGAAATTGCTGTGAGCGATAAGGCCGCCCATTGTACAACATATTTTATGTAAATTCCTGTAATTTAAATTTATTAAGGTGTCAATAAAGTATTATTGTATTGTATTGTATTGTATATTATTATGCCCTTAGGAATGTATTGTAAAGAGATATGTAACAAAATACAAGTATAAATGGAAATATAGAAGACTACGCGCCCGCAGCTCTTACGTCAACTGAGCCCGCTCTAAACTAGTCCGCGGGATGAGTTGACACGGTCACGTTGTTTGTCCGCGATGGACTCCTAAACTACTGAACCGATTTTAATCAAATTTGCACACCGTGTGCAGTTTGATTTAACTTTAAAGATAGGATAGCTTACATCTCAATTTATAGTCGCAATAACAAAAACCTTAGCCACAGCAACGCGTGGCCGTGTCTGCTAGTAATGCATATTTTAATCGGCCAACTGAGCCCGCAGTGTTACCAGCTGTTTTAGTGAAAAAGTAGCCTATGTGTTAACACAAGATTTTAGCTACATCCATACCAAATTTCATTAATATTGGTCCAGCCGTTTGAGTGTGAAAAAGTAACAAACATACAAAACACGTATTCAGAAAATTTCGCCTAGGATGACATGAAATTTAATATGTAATAACATTGTTATGTTGTAAAAAAATTATATCAGCGGTGTTTTACCAGCACAGTAGCAATATACAAAGTTACATTATCTTAAATCAATTGTATACAATTTGTCCAAAATATTCATAATTGTCCATACATTGATGGATGGAGGCAAAATCCAAAATGTTGTAGCGTTGGTAGGAAACGTGGTACAAGTCATGAACTGTCGGCAAAACGCCATGAACATTCCAAATAAGTAAAGCGAACAGATTTCTTTTCACGAATTTCCTGGGATAGAATTTGTATTGGTGAAATATCAATCATCGAGTGTTCGTTAACGAGCACGAGTGTGAGCAAATTATATGTAACGACAAAACGTGTCATTTCGTATTATTTCCAATACTGCCAGCCTTAGAAGTTGTCCATCCAAATGTTTTCTGGTAGAGATCGCTTGAAAGGGAAACATTCTTTATCAAAATCAATCAGTACCGCTAGTATCAGTTTTTACTAGCTCGACGTAGTACGCGTCAACTAGCAAACCAATATTGACATTTGAGAATATCGCACGAATGATTGGAGCTACACCTAAATAGCGTGTATTAAATTTATCCGATTTATACATCGCGGCAAAGGTGTGTCCCTTTCGGGTATACGCTATTGTCAAGTCTATTTCTTGATACTACGTCTATGAGTTCGCCCCACTCTTGTCCGTGGCCGCATCAGCCTGTCGCTTGCGCCGCACCGAACCCTGCGGCCGTCGTGTGCGGTAACATGATCCCTGACGACACGGGTCCATTTATCATCACTTATTTAGTCTGTGATCATTGATTTGGAGATACGACAGAGGGTTACAATGTTTTTTTTTTTTTGTAAAAACACCAAAAAGTTTACTAGCCGCGTAAAAATGCTTGACTAGTCGACCCGACTGATGTCCTGTTAATATTACCAATTTCGGGTTTTCGAGATTTATCGACTATTCATTTGTTCTTAATTATGTTATTTTTCCTAAACTACTTACTTTCCTTGTATTGACGAGAGTAAAACATGACATAAATATTCAAATACGTCAAGCCCATTTTCAAGTTGTTGCGAGACTAACACACGGCAATTGACTTTTTATACAGAACATAACATCGATAGATATTAGGGATGTAAGTTAGGGATGTCCATTTCGAAAATTGCTTAATTTACCACTCATATCCCAAAGTCAAAGCATTTATTGTAAATAGGCAATTAAATCGCACTTTTACAACTCAAACAGATAATTCTCGTTAACAAAGAGAATCGCAAAAACATAAAGTATGATAAATTAGACCGTAATTGAATATGGCTTGAGTTTGAAAAAAGGATGTTTCCCTTTCAAGCACTGTACCAAGATTCTGGACAGGAAAAGGGAACTCCGTTGACTCTACCAGTGCTTCGGAATACGCCCGTTAGAGAAGACAGCACCAAGAAACTCTACGGGGATGTCATTTTTAACTTTTCTTTTTTCAGACCATTTTCAGAACCGCTCACTCCGCACCTAATCCTAACGCCCAAATCTCTATTTCCGTTATCCGATTTTTCGTTACGGATCCGTAACTAACAAGTAACATCTCTAGTTAAACCATTCGTACACACTAACCTGGTTGTGGTAGTGCGCCAGCGGGTGGTGCGGCACATGCCGCATCGCCGGGTGCAACATGTCGCCGGCGGCGCCGCTGCTGCTCGCCTCTACCGCCTGCAACACGCGACAACGGCTCAGCGACAAGGATCGTGGACGAATTTTAGTCACGATTCATGGTCACGAATCATGGCCATGAATCATGATCATCAATGTTTAGCAATATAGTGCTCAATGGTGGGTAATGTTTGTGTAGTATTGTTAAATTAAAGACGGACGATCGCAGAATGGCGTTTATTAACATAGACACGGTATGCAAGGAATGTTGACAAAGTGAAGGTGGTAAGAAATAAACTGCCACCTTCAAATCCAAAACATTACATTTTCCTCCTTCTAAATATTAACACACTATTTCAAATGCGTATTATCTAAATATATAGTATCTTATTTATAACTGACGTAAGAATCTATTTACTAAAAAGTTAACAAACTAAGAAATAAGTAGGTAGGTAATGAGAAGTGCTCAACATTTTACACGAAACATAACGGTAGGTATACTATGTAACAAACTTATAGCTAAGTAATATTAAGTACATGGAGTCTGACAACTAACATTAGATACACATAACATTAGATAACATTAGACACACACCTAAATAACCACAATAACAAACGAGATGTAGGAACTAGGTAGGTACTTATGATAATAAAAGGCTACTTCCTGATACGCGTTCTTAATTTCATAGTATGAGGAGTGTGTACCCGTTGCTGGCGGCTAACTGGCTCACTGTTACCGATCGACTCAGCGGTGCCCTCGGTGCCAACCGCGACCATATCCTCATCACTACTGTCGTGACGCGCACCTACAACTCCAGAACCAGGCGCCCGCGTTAGCGGAGTTGATGAACCCTCGTTTGCGTCTTCATGGCTTTCATTAGACTCATTCACATCCTGGTGAGGGTGGTTAACACACGATAAAGAATGACGCGATTTTCTAGAAGACTTATTTAACAATTGATCGACATGCTTCTTTTTAATTCGATTGTCATCTTTAGTTTTAACGACAAATGAAACAGGACCGGTCTGACCTACAACTACCCCGTCCTTCCATTTAACATCTTTATCTGCATAATCGCGCACAAGCACCTCGTCCCCGGGCGCGACGTCGCGCGCCACGCCACCGCGGCGCTCCTCCTGCGCCAGCTGCCGCTCGCGCACCAGTTCGGCCGTGCGCGGGCGCAGCAGATCGAGCCGGCCGCGCAAGCGATGCCCTAACAAAGCTACCGCGGGCTCTTTTTGAGTTGTGCAATGCTCCGTGTTTCTATAGGCGAATAAAAATTTGCAAAGCGCCGTTTCATAGTTTTCATTTTCTAATGTTGCCTTTTTAAGCACCCGCTTAACCGATCTAACCGCATTCTCGGCAGCACCGTTACTAGCCGGGTGATAAGGGGCGACCAATGTACGTTTAATGCCGTTCTTCTCTAGGTATGACAAATATTCTGATGATGAGAACGGAGGCCCGTTATCACTCACAATAGAATTAGGCAACCCGAATCGAGCAAATATCTTTCGAAATATCGCAATCACTGCTTGTGCGGAAGTGGACGAAACACATTCCACTTCTAACCATTTAGTGCTCGCATCAATTATGACAAGATAATATTTGTTTTTATACGGCCCTAGGAAATCGACATTAAGGCGAGACCAAGGCGCCGCCGGCCAGGGCCACGAGTGCAGGGGCGCGGGCGGCGGCTGGTCACGCTGAGATGCGCACGCGCTGCATTCGCGGCAGATTTTTTCAATGTCCGCATCTATGCCTTCCCACCACACATAACTACGAGCGACCTGTTTCATTTTTACGATACCAATGTGACCGCTATGCAATTCTCGCAGCACGGTGGATATGAGACTAGTAGGTATTACTACTCGGTAGCCCCAAACTAAACAACCGTGTTCTAAAAACAAGTTGTCCTTCTTTAGAAAGAACACTTTATCTCTTTCTGTTTGTGATTTATCAGGCCAACCGAATTTAACATAACCTGCTATTTTATTTAACAACGGATCTTTAATCGTATTGGCTTTAACTTCGTGAAACGTTATCGGTAATCTATCTTCGATAAAATTTAAATAACTTCCTTCTAACGTTTCGCCATCACACTCTTTCTTAACTGTGCGTTTGAGTGGCAAACGAGACAAAAAATCAGCATAGCAATTTCTGGAAGATGGCACAAATTCTATATCAAAATTATATGCGGCTAATCGGACCGCGTATCTTTGTAAACGACTAGCGGCGGTCTGCGGAATGCCTTTATTTTTGCCAAAAATATAACTTAGCGCTCTATGATCACTGCGTAGCAAAAAATGTCTACCGTACAAATATTGATGATGCTTCGTCACGCCAAACACGATCGCTAACGCTTCCTTATCAAGCTGCGAGTAGTTAAGTTCATGGGAGTTGAGGGTGCGCGACGCACAGCTGACCGCGCGCTCCGAGCCATCGGGGTAACGGTGTGCCAGAACCGCGCCGAGTCCGAACGAAGAGCTGTCAACTGACAATATCAAAGGCAAACTTGCGTCATAGTGCGCCAGCACCGGGCCGCTACTCAATACAGTTTTCACTTTATTGAATCCTAACTCACATTGTTCATTCCAATGCCATCGAGCATTCTTTTTAAGCAACTCATACAATGGTTTCAAAGTATCGCTAATATTAACACAGAACTTGGCATAAAAATTGACAAGTCCCAAAAAGCTTTTCAACTGGGTGACATCTTTTGGTGTGGGAGCCGCCACTGTAACACAGTCTTTAAAAAATTCACATTTAGCCAAATTGACTTTCAACCCTGCATCGTTCAACCGGCTCAAAACGGCTCGTAAATTTGCAAGATTACTTTGTTTATTTTTCCCGCCACAACAGATATCGTCTTGGAAGACTACCGTAGACGGCAGGCCACTGAGGATCTCCTCGATTATTTTCTGAAAGTTTTCGGGTATGCACTTAATGCCAAAGGGCACGCGCTTGTAAACAAAAGTACCTACATGCGTGGTGATTGCCGTCATCGGTTGCGAGTCTTCCATCAATAGCACTTGCTGATAAGCGTGGGACAAGTCTAATTTAGAGTATACCTCCCCCCCGGCAAGGGTAGCAAATATTTCTTCAATACGAGGAAGAGGATAATGAAAATCCTTCAACCTTGGATTAATGGTGATTTTATAATCCCCACATATACGGATATCACCATTTTTTTTTACAATAGGAACTATGGGCGTACCATAATCTGAACGATCTACCTTGTAAACAACATCATCGCGTTGCAAACGTTCCAACTCGCGCTCGACCGGGGCGCGCAGTGCAAGCGGTAGCGGGCGTGCTTTCACAAATACCGGTGTGCTATCTGCTAAATGTAGTTGCATGCGAACCTTGCAAGTCCCTAGCCCGTCAGCAAATACTTCGGGAAACTCTTTACGTAATGTTTCCACAGATTCGTCGCACTTATCCGTTAAATTATAACAATCATTAACATTAACGCCCAAAACCCTAATCCACATACGACCCATCAACGGAGGACCACCATTCTCAATAACAAAGAGTTTTAATTTTTGAGATCGCGATGCGTATGTTACTTGGACCTCGATAAAACCTAGTGGTTTGATAACGTCACCGGTGTAGGATTTTAATGTTAACGCTTTCTTTTGCAAATCTAATTTATAAAACAATTCATCATAACATGTTTTAGAAATTGCAGAGAATTTACAACCGGTATCGACTTCAAATCGTAGCGTGTTACCCTCGATGTTCAAGTTTATATAATACGGGTCATCTCCCATGTCACACGTCAAGTTGTAGAAGTTCATTCCATCGTCTTCGGAATCAGAGTCAACCAAAAAAAACTGACCTTTTGATGCCCGCGCAGAGTCTGATCCCTGCCCATCGTACTTACGACACATCACTTTTAAATGGCCTTTTTCACCACAACGATCACAATTGTATGCTTTGAACCGGCACTTGGCGGCTTGGTGTCCGTCCCTGCCGCATCGCGGGCACGGGCGGCGCGGCGACGCAGACGCCGCCGCCACAGGCGCACCCCGTCCTGCCGATGATGTAGCCGGCGCGCGGCGGGCCTCACGAGCCGCCACCGCCATGCCTATGCGGTGCATGCCCTCGCCAGCGGGCCCGACGGCACCCCGTGTGCCGCTCGCCGCCGTAGCTGCATGTCTATCTGCCGCCTCTAATGCCAACGCGAGCTCGACAGCTCGCTTGTAATCCAAGTCACGTTCGGCAAAAAGCCTGGATCTCATATCCTCGTAGTGGAGCCCCGAAACGAATTGATCCCGCAGATTAATCTCCAAAGAAGCTCCGAAGTTGCAAGTTTTTGCTAGATGTTTCAAAATCTGTAGGTATTCGTTCACCGGCTCCCCCGCTGCCTGCTTCCGTTGCCTGAATACGTGTCGTTCTGCGATTTCCGACCTTTGCGGTTCGAGATGTTGCTTCACTATTTGCTCAAGTTCAGCGAAAGATTTCTGCTCGGGCAAATCAGGTGCACACAAATCACACATGAGTTCGTAACACGATGTTCCGACATGAGTAACCAACGTGGCGACGTGCAACGATTCTCCTATTTCGTTTAGTGAGATAAACTGTTTTAACCGCCTACAATATGCATCCCAATTATGGGTACCAATTTCAAACACTTCAATTTTGCCAATAGGCATGATCACAATCACCACTGAACGTAATATTCGAAAAAAACCGGCTGCGCCAATTGTAGTATTGTTAAATTAAAGACGGACGATCGCAGAATGGCGTTTATTAACATAGACACGGTATGCAAGGAATGTTGACAAAGTGAAGGTGGTAAGAAATAAACTGCCACCTTCAAATCCAAAACATTACATTTTGGTAACGAATCATGGTCACGGATGAATCCGGAGGATGACCATGTACATAAAACGTGGTATTAGTAGATTTTTGAGTTCCATTACGTTGACTATAATTGTCGCTGTTCGCTTCTATCACATAGAAAATATACAGGTACCGCATTGTTTCAGTAATTAACTCCATGTTAGGTAGTTTCATTGATGATGGTCATTACAATGAATCATTGTTGCTCGGCCGTCTTTTCAGACATTTCAACGCCTCCTCAAAAATCTAAACGCAAACCTCGGTATCACCATGCGTGTCACATAATATAGTGGCCATGAATCGTGACCGCGAATCTCACCTCAGCCGGTTCATCCTTGGGCTCGGCGTCGTCTCCGAGCTCGACCAGCTGGAGCGCCTCCTCGAGGAGATCGAAGCGCGACTCCTCAGCGCTTACCAGCTCGCGAGGAAGCTCACCTTGCAGCACGTACTCGCCTGAGGACAAGGACGACCTCATAAATGATACCATCACATACATGAGAATGGTGGAAGAGTAAGAGAGTAAGAGGTAAGAGAGATGGTGGCCGAGCGTTACTTTGTGCGCTTAGAATCCAACGATACCAACTACTATCGAGAAAGTATTCGATACGTTAACTGTCAAATTTGTTTGAGACTTGTTCAGCGCCTTGCTATCGACAAGATGCGTACGCGAACGGTTACCTTGATCGATACGTTAACGATACGAACCGTTAAAATGTTCGTGCTTGCCCTATTGTAGGAGTACTGATCAAATCTAAAACAAAGACAATTAACGTATCGAATACTTTCTCGATAGAGGTTCCTGCTCACCCTACTATAAATCTGAGAGTTTCGAAGTCGTGAGTATCTTCTAAAGTTCTAGATATTTCGACCGCGTCGTCACTTACCATCAGGTAAAACTGCGGTAAAACGCTTGTCTATTTGCAATTAAAAAAAAATAAAAAAAATCCTGAGGTCGATTCAAATATTTGTTAGTATTCAAAGAAACCGCATGCATCGGCCAGTCACTAATGATTTACAACCAACGACAGTAAACCCGGCTACTGTATGCGGGTCTCTGAGACCCCATTCACGCCTAATGCGATTATCACCGCCTTTACAATCACACCCCAAAAGGGTTAAACGCCAGACGCTTTCAAAGGACTACCTTTTTTGTGGTCAAATTTGGCCACTGGTCTGCTTGACCGTTCAGAGCAATTTGGGGTTAAGCTGTTGTTATGGCAATTTAGAGCTTCTGTCTCGGTGATACGGTGCAAATTAGCAAAAGGTAATCTACAATTTATTGTTCTATATCTCAAGGGACTGGCTGAGCATGCAATTATTAGTTTTATTTCTTAGTGGTTGAAATTGCAAATCGATTGAGGGGTCTCAAAAGGGTTTCCGATAATATTCCCCAGTATTATAAATTATCGGCGAGCTGAAAGACGTCGCGGGGTTTTCGCAAGTGGTTTCGGAATTCGGTTAGAATTGGTATCTCTAGGGAATAACCATGACCATTTTTACCGACTCATTTTTAGGATCTCTGTGGGATACGTTTCTATGGAATTTAGGCAAAAGTTAAAACCATTATACACAGTAATCTCTTCCATAATATCGGAGTAGGTAATATCGGTGGAATATTAAATCATTGAGTGTTAAGTTAACGTGCACGAGTGTGGGAAAAAGAGACAAACAAAAAACATGTTGTTTCGCATTAGCTCCAAAATTATCGGAAATTTCAATAACTCGTACTGACTACTTGACTAACTGGTACTAAACTGTTTGAAAATATAAATACTTTGATATTTGATACATATTTTGATATTTGACAACTGGTTAAAATCACTAATCGCATGTGAAGCCAAAACGTAAAAAGCCGATCGCCACTTACCCAGTGAAATAAAACAAACGTGCCAAGTTATCGGTAATTAAAAACAAAACCCTAGCTAAATACACTAATCGCGCGAAGCCAAAATGTAAAAAAGAAACACACCGCCACTTACACCCAGTGAAATAAAAGTCAAAGCTACCAGCAATTAAAAGATGTGAAAAAAAAATACTATTCGGCTCCGGTCCACCACACTGGCCACTTTGACAATAAATGACAATGAAGATTTAAAAATTAATCCTTCCATTGTCGAAGGCTCAAGAAGCGTCGACATTTTTTTTTTCTCAGCGACGCCACAGGAGCTAAGGGCTTACTTGTTTTGGTTACGGATTATTTCAAGGAATTTCTTTTTTTATTTAGCTTACACTAAATTCATTAAGGCGCTAATATAGGAGCGATTCATGTATTTTAGAAGATGAAAGTTACCTGGCCGGGCCGCGCGCCACGCTGGCTCCGCGCTCACGGCAAGTCGAAAACGCTAATTCATAATTATTATACTCTTACTAACGGCATCACGTGGCCTTAGCACAGATTACTAGATAGTTACTACGTAGGCTTTAGTCTGAAGCATTCAATTATTTCGACACTGTAATGACATGTCAGATTGGCCGAGCGGTCTGAGATGGTACGTTCCGTTCCTAAAGACGTAGTTTCGAAGTTTCGAAACCTGCTGCCGGGAAACTTTTTGTGTATGATTTTTGTTTTGGTGTATGTATATAAGTAGTTTGTTACAATGAAAAATAAACATAATCTATAGTAGGTAAATAATGTATTAATTAAATGTTTTATCTTTGTTGGCGTACGCACCAAGCACCAACATTACCGCCAGCATTACATAAATTATTACCTCCTTGACTATAATCCTATCAAATTTAGAATGCCGCACGAATTATTGGAGTCACACCTAAATAAGTTGTATTAAATTTATTTAGTGTTGGTCCTTTCTGGTATGCGCGGTTGTCAAGTCCATTTGATACATCCTCTTTAGTCCACTTCCATAATTTTCTTTTTGATATATATTATTACAATGACAATGACGGAGTAAAAGATTTGTGCATTTAGCCAGTGTCAGGCATCCGTACTAAGATCATATAAATGCGAAACTGTGTGTGTGTTTGTTGGTTTTTTTTTTTAGTTTTTGCCATCCTTTCACGTCTAAACGGCTGAATCTATCTTGATCAAGATTGGACCTATGAGATGGGTATAGGCTATTTTTCGTCAGAAAAAATAGGGATCTTAGAATCCAAATAAATAGGAGTTGAAAATTTATATGGGCAATTCATAATTTCTCAAGTAGGTGATCTGACACTTCATTATTTTAGGCTCTTGATAAAATAGAAAGGTTAAGACTAAGGATAGGGAAAAGGAAAGGGACAGGGATAGGGATAGAGATACAAAGACTTCAATATTTATTTTCTAAACAGTTGCTTTTTCATATACGGATGAAGTCGCGCGTAAAAGCTAGTTTCAGTAAAGTTTACTGAATCGTGGCTATGACTGTAAATTTACTTTACCACGAGGTTGTGAAAATATGGAATACTAGCTGTTACCCGCGACTTCGTCTGCATTTAAATCGAATCCAGCTAGTAAGAACACAATATGCGTGAACTTTGTATGCTATTGTAAATCAATCGGGCACGTCACGTCTCTGTCAATATCTCTAAAACATCTCTATCTTCCTATTTCCTCATCGCTTTTTTCCCCAACTCCCAATATTTCATCTCCCATCCCTCATCAATCTCCGATCTCCCATCTCCTCATCTCTCCAGCTGCTGCTCTCCATCTCCCCATCTCCCCAGGTCCTCATCTTTCCTTCTCCCATATACCTACCAAATTTCATTTTCATTTTTGTTGTCTCTCTATACCTAATTTCATCGAAATCGGTCCAGCCGTTTAGCCATAAAAAGTAACAAACAAACAAACATACAAATAAAGAGACAAACAGAGAAACAGAGTTACTTTCGAATTTACAGTATAATATTTGACAATGACTAAATGCACAAATCGTGCGAAGCAAAAACATTGAAAAAACTCTGAGCAGAAAGATTACTGGAAGTGTGCTAAAAATAAAACGTCAGAATATGCATCCGCCAGATCCGCCATTATGGAAAACGGAAGTTCACTACATCTTCATTTTAATATACAATCATAATCTGCTCCTTTGATTAACTCCAAACTATCATAAGAAATCCCAGTTTTATTTAAGTGAACAATCTAAAAATGCGTTTTTGCTGCTAATTTCAGTTACAGGTGGTGCAAGAATAGTCATATTAGCCATTATTCTTTACACACAATGGAGAATAAATACAAAGTATTATAGGTTATAATAAAAGTTTAGTAATCGTCGAAGGAAGTCATTTACGGCAACTAATTAAATAAACCAGTTGTATACCATGTAGAGATTCTGTTTGCATTATTTTTTTGGAGAACAAACAGTAAATTCGACGAGAAAATTTTGAGGAACAGCGACATACATCCTCTCTCTGAAACGCCGTAGCGGGTACTGAGTCGCCTAGTACGCGCTCAAACTGATCATATTCTCGTCGTTTTTATTAATTTAGAAGAACGGAATCGATTCAGTTCATTGGAAAATTCAAATTTCATTGGAAAATAAAATTGCCTTTTTTATGGTTCCAAAAAATATGATAGTTGTCGCTGAAAATGTTGAGCATTATGTGACGAAAGATTTTTTTCGGGTCTTTTCTCGTGAATTTTTTTCTCAAGATACTAGACAACTTTAGTCCAATATTATTGATTTATTAGCTAACTGAAACACTTGGCTATACACTGTATTTTTTCTGGCTTATAAATATTTGTAATTACGGCTTAACTTTTTGACAAAAAACCGCCCATTTTACGGAAGCTCGCTGCCTACAGGTCCTTAAAGGTGTTAAAACCGTGATGCCAGAATATAGTCTGATTATGCCCTGAAGATAATGATTTTTACTTGACTTCCGAGTTCCGAGTATAATATGGGGATTTTTATCGCCCCTAAAATAATAACTCAAAGAAGGATAGTTCCATGCGTAGTTTCACTCAAAAGTGAAGCCACTTTTTTATCAATGTGTGCGTGAGTGCCGTGTATTGTATATGACTTCTCCAAAACGCAAATATTATCTCCACAAATCGACGCCTAATCCTCGCTTTTTCGAACTAAATACAAATTTAATCAGGAATGCCAGGATTGAGTAAGACAACGCGAGTGATAAACGTCGGTTTTGTCGAACGAAATTTAAGAAACCTCTGTTTAACTCTGGTCTAATCTTTTGTAGTAAAGCCGTGTCAGTAGAAGGCGGCAACCTTTATAGCAATCTCAACCAGATCATCCATGTCACGAATACCAGGCTAAATTCGTCTTCTAGCACGTTTCCTACTCTGTTAACACATCCCCTCTCTGATTGGTCATCCGTGAAGGACAAAAATGGCGTACACAATATGGCGTCGTTTTTTGCCGCCAAACAATTACATAGTTTAGTTTTTATTTTGACCGGACGAATGGCAAATCGATTGGTTTAGGCATTAAAATGTGTGTTCGTGTTTAACAGGAAACCCGCAAACTTATATTGTGGGGTTTTTATTTCAATTTACTTTTTTATGTTATCGTTTTGGATGTTTACGTTGGGCCACAATCTCATCTTATTTTTTTTTTATTAAGAGGTACACATTATTGACCCGCGATTTCATCAGTGCGGCACTTTATCGTCATAGAAACACGTTCGGATTCGCGGATTCTATATAAAAGATAAAATCACGTTTGTTGTATGGGAGCCCCATTAAATATTTATTATATTGTTTTTTAGTATTTGGTGCTATGGCGGCAACAGAAATACATCATATCTGTGAACATTTCAACTGTCTAACTATCACGGTTCATGAGATACAGCCTGGTGACAGACGGAGGGACAGCGAAGTTCTTAGAAGTAGGGTTACCCTTTGCGTACCGAAACTTAACGACGCAAAGAAACCGTATATACTTTACGCGCTTTACGCCATGAAACTATTTTTACTGGACATATACTAGGCCCCGTTCGAAGAAGGACGCTTATACGGAGGCATGACCACATCCAGAGACACTATAATAATGTTAAAGACGATCGAAAACGACCAGAGAGAAGCTCACTTCCACACAGATAAGAAAAGTCAACCTTAAGTAAAGGCAACAAGGTCTAGAAGGATGAACAAGATTAGTGTCTTTCGCCGCTAGACTCGATGATGCTCGAAGCTTTTAGGGTATTATATCAGTTCAATTTCCCTACTTTTGGGGTAAATATCAATCCACGTGCAACACTATCCTACACTTGTGCGCGTGTCAGAGAAGATAATGAAACGCACACACTGATAGAAGAGATGCCTCAGTTTTAGATAGGTTTGAGATTGTCCTTCTCTGCGTCTGTCATCATCATCATCAGCCTGAAGACGTCACTGCTGAACATAGGCCTCCCCCTTAGACCGCCACACCGAACGACAATTTCGCCACTTGCATCCACCGGTTGCCTGCGACTCTTTTGATGTCGTCGGCCCTTTGTAGTGGGACGCCTACCTATACTGAGTCTTCCAGTCCGTGGTCGCAACTCTAGAACCTTTCTTCCCCATCGGTTATTAGAAGATCAACTTATAACAGCCTTCTGTTATTTTACAAATAAGGTTGAAGTTAGCAAAGCCGCGAGACACAATGTTAAACTAACTCAAAAGTTATCAAAACAACATTGACATTCGACTCGGTTCGATCCAGCGTCGAACAATCGATTCGCTTTCGACATCGCACCGCGCCGGTCATTGTCAAGGCTACTCTATTCGATAGTTAAAGCTATACCATTATATAATTATTTAAAGGTCTTATTTTAGACTCTATTTATAGTGCTGCGGAAATCCGACAGGCCGAATTATTTATACGACCCTGTAGGCTGTAGGTAGAGTTGTAGAGTCAAAGACTTAAACCACTTCTTGCGTGTGGCAATATTTTCCCATTTTCGCTAAAGATTTTTGCATTAGGCAATACTGCTGAGTTTTTATAAAATGCACTTATTTACTAACGAATTTAATACCTAACAAGCAACCCAAAGAGCGGTAAGCTGAAAGGACGTCACTGGCAACCGCATTAAAAAAAAAAACAATGCCTCCAACATCAAAAAGGACTGGCCACCAAGCAATTTAAAAATGATTCGAAAAAAATATATCCCATTTCGCTCCGTTGCAGGGCACAGAGCGAGACAGGAGGCGTATAATTTGAAATTGGAATGTTCGTGGGACGGTTGGTAAGATGGCGGGTTCTTTAATGAAGGTAGATTGGGACAATTGTTCGAATTGATATTGATGCGCTCCTATTGGTCGGTATGATTGGTATTAATTCTTTTTTATTGTTTCTGGCGAGGGACGATGGGACGAAAATACATTTTCCATTTTAATCACGTACAAAATTGTGTATACCTATCTGCTTAGCTAAATCTAAAATTTCCCGGCAAAGACGAAATCCTTTTCTGTTATTTTATTCAGCCAGTATCAAAGAAAAAGAGTAATATCGTGTAAGCAGAGTTTTTAATTCTATTCAGCCAGTATCACATTTTTTTCTTTCTTTTGCAAACCTATTTAGGTTCGAATCTAACCTAACAACCAGCCAGCCATAACATCCATACAGTTTCAAATAAATAGTGTAAGTACCAACCTAAAAACTCAAAACAATTTTTTTTTTCATATAACCTTTCCATGAAAATAGTTCCCACGTGCAAAGCCGCGGATAACAACTAATCCTTTCTTCATCACACAAATATGCAATAGAGTGTGTGTTCATAACGTTTTACGTCTACTCGATTTTCATTACATTTGGTACATACCTACAGACAGATCTCGATACCTCGGGGTAGGATATACGATTTTTTATCGCGATAAACTGCATTCAACGCGGTTCAAAACTGCGGGGCGCACCTAATTATTTATTTTTAAGTTATACATAAATAAATCTACCATCCCCGTCACAGTTGGACGCCCGAACAGAATGGCGACCACAAAAACATAACCCTCCTTCGACAGTCGGGTAAAAACTGACCCCCGACCGGGGAGCTATGTTCACACCCTTTTTAAAATTAACCACGCCGAGGTTCGATACATGAATATTTAAATTTTCTCGCTGTCAGAAGAGTTTCTATAAAAAAAAAAAATTGACGTATAAAACAAAAATGAGGTTTTATTAGGTTCGCTTCTAATATGTATTCAGCCAGTGTGAGGTCAATATTTCACGTTTCATAGCAAACATGAAACAAATGCGAACAAAGACAATGGCGGAACAGCAATCTTTTAAATAAATTAGAACCGATTTGTGAGAACTTTGAGAACATCCATTTTTAGGTCGGAAAATTAGCGGCTGCCGCAGTGTGGGTTTTTTATTTTTTAAATATAATGAAAAGGAACATTTTAAACATTTAGGTAGGTAGCTAAAATTTTAATGAAAAACAAAAATACATTTCTTGCATCACTACAAACGTTTAACGAAAAATAAAAATAATGTTTGTAAATTTTACTTTTACTTTATAACATCGTTCAAAAACTCACGCCTCCAAAGATAAGAATGGGTTCGTTCTACTTTTTTTTTCACTTTAAAGTCAAAGGCACTAACTGCGTGCCTCTCGAGTGATGCCTCTTTCAATCCAGCCAGAGTTCGAGTGTGGGATGTTCTTATTTTGGAATACTTGGCGTTGATTTTTTTTTCGAAATTCCTGTACGAGTGGTTACTGTTGAGTCAAATCGATTATGTTAAAGGAATATCGATTTTTTAAGTGATTCGAACCATACGAAAGTTGTTATTACTTTAGTTAGAGATTAATAAATAGGTTAAAATTCAGTTCAATAAGTAAGATGGGGAATTAACGAATAAAAATAAATTATTATATTGTACATAAAACTCAAATTCAAAAAGCGAAAAACAAGCTTTATCTTATCTATTATAAATTACGCGTATCGTTGTTTGTCCGCGATGGACTCCTAAACTACTGAACCGATTTTAATCAAATTTGCACACCGTGTGCAGTTAGATCCAACTTGAAAGATAGGATAGCTTACATCTCAATTTATAGTCGCAATAACAAAAACCTTAGCCACAGCAACGCGAGGCCGTGTCTGCTAGTACGAGTCCAGAATCTATTAATGTTGGTAAAGGTATTGCAGGCTAACCGTTCGTTTATAATATGACATACAAAATATTGTAATTCTTAGCTTGTCGCTTTTTTGAACGAAAAGCGAAACACGTTTTAACAATTCACATTTATTTCTTTGCTTGTCGCTTTTTGAACGAAAATACATTTGATCAACTCAAGAGAGATTGAGCAGCATTAACAATTTGATTTTATACATTTTTATAAGCGTTGCAGTGCATTTTATCGATCCCCTATCTCCAGGGACATCACTGCATTGTCAATGCACAGTCGTACAATATTTTGACGTACGATTTGTCATGTGCGATCGATCTGTCAACTGTCAAGTGACATTATCGAAAATGTCACTTGGGATTACAGATGCAGTTTTATTTTTTATTGGATAGCTACCTATGTACCTACTACCTACCTACTTAGCTGTAATAGTTAGCAACTTTGACCGCACGATCTACTCCTTTGTCGCACTCTGAGGAATCTCAACGCATTCTTATTCGCCTAATATGATAAAAAATTTGCCAATTTGTTTTATTATTGTTGTGTATGTGGAGTGTTAGCTACGGGGTCCGGCCGGGACACGACCATTAAAAGAGACTGCTAGAAGCGCACTGGTTTATTGTAACAGAAAAGCGCGGGCGCAGCCGCGCGTTTACTATAACTAAGTACACATAATATAACAATTATTAATTTGCCTTTGACATTCTTTAAGCAATCCTGATTTTGTATTATTATTGTTATGTACTTAATTTTTATTTTATTTCGAATGACTTTCTCTAAAAATGAATGTACTTGGTTGTACCATGCCGTTCTTGATCACTAATGACTATTTAAAAAAAAAAACATATAACGATCAAAAGTAACCTATGCCCTTCTCCAATGTCCAATCTCTCAATACCAAGTTTCATCGAAAGCGACTCAGCACTTTCCACGTGAAAACGAAAAACATAGCCGCGATTTCTTAAATTTTATAATCCTTACCATGGACATTAGGAGTATGGATGGATAGAGTAGAATACAGAAGTTATAAATAATGAAAAAGGAAAATATACAATCCTAGTACATTCAGTGACGATGTGATCGAAGATTGTGTACATGCTCACCCTAGAATAGGACTGGCTATCAAGGACCGAAGGAACACCCCTATAGGGGTTTGGCGACAACTCTATTTGCAATAATCCATCTCCTATTAAGTATTTTTACATCAGATCCTTCTTCATACAAAAGACATCAACGCGCGCTTCCTCGCACAAATCAAACTGCTTTACGATAATTCCATATCTGCATAATACATTATCTAATACAAATTAAAGTTAAATATCATATATTTCGATAACAATAATATCGATATCGATTTTATAAGATATTATAATAGGTATAACATGTCAAATATTTTTATGATAATTAATTTTAATTTCAAATTACTTTAAAATCATGTTGGAAGAGGGTTAATATATAATTTAATTCAATCGTACAATCCATTTTTGACTTTGCTTTTGTTCTTACATATTATTATGTATCTTAAAGCTATCATTATTATAAAATTTTTGTTACGCTGTTGTGTTATCGAAATAAATAAATTATAGACGGAGGTGGAAGTCCTTTCATACTTTTCATGTATGCAGTCGTAATAAAATCTATTTGGCTGCAACCTACTATTTGTACCTGGCTAGTTACGAATTAAAAAAATATACTTATTATTAAAAAATGGCACCCGAAATTATTCTTTGATACTACAGAAATAAATTAAGACAAAATGAAGGTAGGTACTTACATTGTTCTAAGGAAATAAGGCTTCCTATATAAAAAGTCCCATTTATTGATATAACTTTCAGGTGGATATGTTTTTCTTTGATACTACAGAAATAAGTTAAGACAAAATGAAGGTAGGTACATTGTTCTAAGGAAATAAGGCTTCCTAAATAAAAAGTTTCACGTGGTTTCATGATGGAATCTCTTAGGTAAAGCTGTGGTTTAGTGTCATCATTGTGATTTTTTTCTTATCGAGCCAATTATTCGTAATCGCTTTTCTATCTTCTCCATCGTCTTCATTGTATGATCAATTATAACAATAAAAATGTTTTAATTCTTAATTGTATATTTTAATTGGTTTCCTGAGCTTAAATAACTTCAAAATTGCATAAAACCTCGCCTTAAAATACTTCTAGGATATCAAGTTAAAAACTATATATATTATATCTAGATTAGAATTTAATTAAATAGGTACTAGGTAGGTACCTAAAACAAATTGTATAAAAGAAAAATATGCGTGTATGGTCTAGTTATTGATAAAATTGAGTGAAGGGACGAGCGTGGCATTCGGCGGATGGTAAGCGCCTCGCCTGCCCACAACAGTTGCAGTGCCAGTACGTTGCATTGCCAAACTCGCGCGGCACTGCCCTGCGCTCGTCACCTTGCGACATCGGTTCTAAAGCCTCACACGCGCAGTACTGTCGCTGGAAACAGTGCCCTTCGAACCGAAGCACAGTAGTGCTTGCACACTACTGCTTGGTCGAATATCTGGCGGCGGTATGGGACTTCCTCAGACAGCCTCTTGAAAAAGAGGCCTAACTACAATTTCAGAGCATTTCTACATCATTGTAAAAAAATGATTTCCATTTCTATACTACCTATAACAAATCTTAACATTTTTTATTTATTGCAAACGGATGAATTAAACATTTAATCTCATAGAAAAGTTATTAATCCGGTCACATTGAAGACTTGAAATGAATATAGACACTCAATCAATTCACCGAAGATTTAATAAAAGATTGCCATACCTTGAAGAGCGCCGCTAAAAAACAAACACTAGTTCTTTGTCACACCCACGGATAGTTCTGTTGCCAAATTTAAAACGAATAAAAAAAAAACTACACTGTCACTGTCAAGTGAAATTATCCAATTTTTTCACTGGTCCGATGACTGGCCACTAAAAACGCAAACGCTGATGACCTAGCGATTTCGAATTTGGAACGAACCTTGCAAGGATAGCGCTCCTTACGGCCGCGGTTTAATAATGGAGCCTGGATGAAACCTTTTTGTCCCTTGCCTCATACGTTCTGCTTTTTTTTTCACATTGTCTCGCCCACCGGCCTATGCAAGGCTTGTAGGCGGAGCGTAGCTTCGACTCGCGTTGTGTAGCCGTCTCTTTCTATCTCCCAGTGATTCTATGCGTTGGAACGGCACGGGCGTATGTTTGGTATGTCGAAATGTGAGGCTTTTTTTTCTTTAGAAGGATATAGGTAGGTATGAAGGATCGACTTTGGGTAGGTATTAGGTTTTCGTTTGATTCATTTTTATGTGTAGGGTATTTTCTGATTTCTATTTGTATTATTTATAGGTTAAGACTGCGTTTTATTTTTCTTTTTTTTTCTTTTTGCAAGCAAACATCGCATATTGGAGCCATAAGCAATGCTTCTCTCGGGCATGCAAGTTTTTATTCAAAGAACTGTCTTATATCTTACGAGGCTTGTAATGTTGTTAATTAAGAAGAAATAAATAAGAAATAATCCCTTGCTTTCTGAAACCTTTATAATACTAGAATCCCCTGTAAGTTGGTTCTCCCAAGTATAAAAACTGAGTTAACTACCTACTTATTTGTATACCTACCTAGTAATTATGTCATTAATAGGTATACCTATAAGTATTATATAGGTATAATATAAATAGCGATTTGATAATTATATGTAGTAATTTTATGTTATTATATCTATGATGCAATCTAATTGTAACAATTTTTGCGTGTAAAAAAAAAAAAAATAATATATGTAGTTAGGTACCTACTTATAACAACTTGTAAGACCACATCTAATCGAATAAAGCAATGATTACATTTTATTTGGTTTCAGTTTTTTTTTCATTACAATCATCGTTTACTTGACACTTGAAAACTAACACTTTTTCCAGATGTTCTATATTATTTAATTATCCAGCTACATTATAAAATGTAGGTACGAATTTACAACAACGATCTACATCTATACGCTAACCTTATAAAGAGGTTAAGTTTGTCTGTTTGTAAATCAAGCCAAGATTTAGCCAGGCCTAAGGAGGATATTTTTAATATTCAAAAGGTTGACTCAAATATTTTGTTTAAATATTTTTAAAATTAAATAATAATAATAATTAAAGGTACACAATTCTTTAGTTTATTCTTAATTGTTAATGCTAAATTCTTGATTTCGTTTGCTTGCGTTCATAATATAATTCAATGTCAAAGTCAAAGCATTTATCGTAAATAGGCAATAAAATCGCACTTTTACAAGTCAAAAAGCTAATTCTCGTTAACAAAGAGAACCATAAAACATAAAATATGATAAATTAAACAGTTATTGATTATGGTACATAATATATTATAATAATCAAATAATTGAAAATATTGTACGCTATGGTAATAATCAGTACAGTTCGTGTTAAAAATCTCATGTCAGCCGGTAGCCCAGTCGAGTCGCAGTCATGGTCATGATCCAGTAAAGTGGTGGATGCTTTACTGAAACTTCCTGGGAGTTTTGAAAGATGTTGATGATGAATTACACGTTTTTTCGGTTTATATACTTTGCCCACAATCGTGCACGTTACCGAACACTCAATGATTTATATTTCACTGAAACACTCGAAAAAAAAAAATTAAGGAAAAAAAAAACAAAGTTAAAACGTCACACTTTCGGATTCCCGCCAAAACTCATATTTTTACTTCGTCGTTATCAACGATACATTTTCGGTTTCCCACCAAAACAACTCCTTATTGCCTACTAGAGATGGGATGCCATCATATCTTTAGTCTAATGAACCTATACTAGACCGATCCCAACGAGTTGTACACGCGGCCAAACTGCTGACGGCGATGACTCGCCGCCATCTTGTGACGTCACGGTGAGTGGAACATGTCTGCACTTCCGGCGGGGAAAGTGTTTCTCTTTTTAAATCGTCAGCAAATAGTGGCAAAGGTGATGATGCTCATACTTTCGAGTTATTGGGAGTTTCTTTAAACATAAGTGTAATAGTAGCTTCTTTTTTTTAATCTAATTGCGGGATGGCTTTGATTGATAATACCGTCCACTGTGACATTTTGATTTTTTTACTATTTATTTCTTTATTCTAGCCTTAAGTTTTATTTGTATTGTGGTGTTGCAATAAATAACTTATCAATATATCTATCTGAATATGTTTGCGGTAAGTATTTGTTGTTTATTATGTTAGTAAGTAGTATTGATACCTACTAATTTCTCCGAACGCGAATTGACTCCGGGTGAATTAAATCAAAATTCATTCAGCCGTTACAAAACCGAATGGCTATAAATTGACAAACATACCTACACATTTAGAATAACTATAATATTAGACTTGGAGCTTTCTATTATTATTATTTCGCGTATTATTGCTCATGTGGTTAGAAATGTTATTAACCCTCTTATTCATAAAAAGTTATGTAATGCTTATTAAAAATGCGCCCTGAAAAAATTTAGGTAAGTACTGTGGAATACTAAGTGACGTTTAATAAATGTGTATGAATAAGGGGGTAATTGTATATATTTCATATAATTATATTTCATTGGATATATATTTTACGACACGTTTGGCGTAGTGTCTCAGCACTCGGACTGCTGCGCTTGGTGTCTCAGATCGATTCGCCGCCTGAAACAAATATTTGTGCGATCCACAGATATTTGTTTCTGGTCTGGGTGTGACGTGCATGTGAAATGATATGTCTGTAAACGGTACCTACGATACATAAGAAATCCTAGTGTGGGGTTATATTTTTTTTTAAGAAATTTTATATAATTTCCCATAACAGTTAAGAGCCCGTCCCATTTTAGGCTTAGCGTTTATAGCATCTTCGACCACATCGTCACTTAACACGAGTCGAGTTGGTAAACAAACTTTTAGAATCTTTGACCGATGAACTTTAGATATTTACTACAAATAAAATTTAGGAGCAGGAACAAGGAAAATGTTCAAACATTTTGAAAATACTTACTAAGTACCTACGCCTTATCTGCAATTTATGATTTACAATCCAAAAATATGGTCCACAGCCCATAGCTACAGCCAAATCACAAAAAAAGTTAAAATCATAGACAATTAACACTCCTTTTACAACTAAACGGATTGTAGAGATGGACCAGACAAAAAAGGGTAACTTTTTTTTTTTTACTACCTGACCACTAATTGCATTGCGGTGGCTTAGAAGATGCCAGTAGTGGCTTCGAGATAAAAGTATTGTCAAATTATGCGGTTTCCAAAAAAAATATGGTAAAAGCGCTGATAAAATCGATACTTAACTGTTTTTATGAAACGATTAATGATTTTGATGTCCAATTTTAACTTAAATTTAAACTAAGTGGCCATTTGTGTCACGCAGGTTTACTAGATTATTTTTAGTGATGTAGATAGAAGCAGAGGCGTTTAAATTAAAATTCCTAATAATTAACAGACGTATTATGTAACACTATATTTTGTAAAAAATATTGTGAACTATTTCATTATAAAATGTAGGTGTCCTGTATATACATTTAACAATTTAAGCACGATGCGTTAATTTATATAATATTTGATATAATTTTATATACGAATAAATAGCAGTGAATTATGATGGATCAGAATTTCATCCTCTTTAGGGTAAAAGTATAACTTTGTTTAAAAAAAACTGTACCAACGCATTTTAAAGACAATGAAGATGCATTTGGAAAAAACTTCACCGAAAACTTAATCCGTCTTACCACAAAAGATTTAAACCAGAGTTGAACAGATGAGTCTAAGTATTTTCTCCACAAATCGACGTCTAACCCTAGCTTTTCCTAACTCAATAACAACTTCACAAGTAGGTAAATAATTAGAAATGCCAGGATTGAGTAAGGAAACGCGAGTGATAGACGTCGATTTTGGAGAACGAAATTTTACAAACACCTGTTTAACTGTGGTCTAAACTTTTGTGGCGAGGCGGAATGAGTCAGAAAACTAAAGTAAATAACGTTTATATACTTTAAGATTCCATACTTTGCTATTAAGATGCAGTTAAGTAAGATAAATTCAACAAAAAACTGGTTGGAATTAATTGGACAACCAACCAGTTCTCTAGCGAAGTAGCGATGCTTTGACTCAACATGGGGTCTGATCAAAAAGCAATGGAATTTAAGACTTATTTTCACACCAGTAAAGCTTAATATAAATTCATTTTAAGAAAATTCATTTCTGAAACAATCCTACGGTTAATACCTCATAATTATTAGTTCGTTACAATCGAGAATAGTCTCATAAAGCCAGAGAATAAAGTCCATAGTAAGTAATTTCATTTTTTAATTTATTCGAATACCTACTTACATAACATTATACTCGATTCTAATAATGATACTGGTGGAAAATGGCTCTTCACTATGCTTCTTTTTAATAAGTTTCAAATTTCGAACAATTTAAAAAAATATTGTAATTCGTGAGAATACATTTTGGTATTCTTTTGTTTAGAATATGAATTATAACATTTAGAACCTTAACACTTCCAAAATAAGATTGATAGTAGAAGAATAAGGCGTTGCGTGTTAAGACGTTTCGTTATAAAAGGGGGTGATATTGATTAGTAACCGAGCCGACCAATCAGAGGGCGGGTCATGCCAACATGGCGGACAAGGGTAGGTCTCCCTCAGGAAATTTATACCGCTCTAATTTATTACGCATTGTATTCGGCCGACATTAATCTTTTTTCTGCTTTTATTAATGGTCGGAGCTGTTTTATTTTAATGAAACTGTTGCGGGTTGATTTTCCCGCGCGTTTTCGGAACGCCATTTTGTTTTGGCATGTCGGCGGTATTGATTTTTTTGTGAGTAATGAGGTTTTATGAGAAACTACGAAAAACTCGATTAAATGAAAGAAGTTTGTTAAAGCAAGTTAAAATGTAAAAGGCTTTCCGATTAACGGGTCCACTTTTTTTTTCTTTTCTTCTTTGGCCAACGTGCTTTTCGCACATTGTGCCAGTTTCAAGTAGGTAAGTACGGGTCCATTTATTGTGATGAAAATCGTGAAATAAGAGTTTATGCAGGTCTCGGAATCTAGAAATTAATAAATGTCGGCGTCCAATTTCAGGAAAAAATAAAATTTGCGCGGTTTTCTGGTTCGTTACTTTTACTAGGTACTTACTTAGTAGGTACGTTGCCACGCCCATTATCATTCATGTGGTACCTAACCTGAATAAAAAATTATATGGTAAATATTGAGTTCATAACGCGTTTTTAGTACCTTTGAAGTAAGGCTCGAAAGTCTCGAAATTCCCGGGCCTGTATGTCTCGTGTCTCAAAAATTCCATAAATCGACGATATAATCTCAATTCCCGGGATGAAAGCCATAGAAGATATCTTACTGGCTAAACGCATTAGTAAAATTAAATGAGAGCTAAAGGTTTTGTATTATTTTCTCAAACTTGTGTTTCTTCGAGTGTTAATGTGTAATATTGGTGGAATATTAATCATTAAGTGTTCGTTAACGTGCACGAGTGTGGGCGAATGATATAAACCCAAAAAACGTGTCATTTTGCATTTTTTCCATAACTCCCAGGAAGTTTCAGTAAAGCACCCACTACTTTACTGAATCATGACTTTGACGATGTAAATAATTGACTTGACTACTTGACCACGATTGCTATATTGATGTGACTTTCTTAGTGTGAAATTAATAAATTATTTTATAATAAAATACTTGACACTGGCTATATGCACAAACCGTGCGAAGCCATAACTAAAACAGAAAAAAGCGGTGGATGCTTTACTTAACCACCCTTGGAATTTTGGCAGGAGTACGAAATTACACTTTTTCTGTGTTCATAATTTCAAACACAGTTTTTAGGGATCCGTACCAAAATGGAACTCTATAATATCACTAAGACTCCGCTGTCCGTCCGTCCGTCTATCCATCTGCAACCTGGCTGTATCTCATGAACCGTGATAGTTAGACAGTTGAAATCTTCACAGATGTATTTCTGTTGCCGTTATAACAACAAAATATATAAGGGGGCTCCCCATACCACAAACATGTTTATTTGCCTTTTTATTGATAATAGTACGGAACCGTTCGTGCGCGGGTCCGACTCGCACTTGGCCGGTTTTTCAACATGTTTGTGACAAAACACGCCTTCGTTGTACTGTTGTGTATTATCCTAAGTTAATTATGTTAAGTATCGTACATAGACCGCAAGCGCCGGCAAAGAAAATCGTCCAGTAACTCTGACTGTAACCATAACCTATCTGGGCGGTTAAACCGCGTTCCCAGCATGATTGTACAGTTCTAAGCGTAGTAAAAATTATGATAAGTCATCTAAACAATGATTTTATTGAACGTTCCAGTGCGTTGAACCTTTACTGTTCAATTTCGTGTGCAGAAATCTTAATAAGAAAACATTTTTTTTTATCCACACTTCTCATACTAGGTTTTTCTTTTTATTTTGTTTTTGGCCGCGCACGATTTGTGCATTCCGCCAATGTCAAGTATAAGTATTAAAATATTTTAACCCCCAGTTTCTGAAACGTCAGTCAACGTTGACAACAGATTAATTCTATTGCCATCCTTGTCATTTGTTTAGTGTTAGATAGAGACAACGATAGTTTTAATCTACTGTCAAAGCCAACTAGCGTTCTAGAAACCGGGGGTAAGTCGCTTAATTATTTTCAAAAGTGAAATCCGCGTCAACCAGTAGCCTAGTCGAGTCGAATTCGACGTCTCGATTCAGTACAGTGGTGGATGCTTCACCGAAGCTTCCTGGGAGATTTGAAAATAATGCAAAACGGCACGTTTTTTGGGTTTATACTTTATATACATCATAATATTTTGCGTGGGCAAATGCTCGTGCACGTTAACTTACACTCGATCTATATATTCCACCAATACTTATTACACGTTAACACCTTGGCATAGGTACCTATAAAGATACGGTGGATCTTGGAGAAGTGCATGGGTACCTTATTTACCGCGATATAATGTAGAAACGGAAGAAGTCGCGGAACCAACTTAGTACTTTATTGTAAAATAAGCGAGTCTCTACCGAAAGAAAATTTACAAGGTTCAGGCGAAGATATAATACATAAAACTCAATAAAAAAAACTAAAATAACTAAACAGAACTTTTCCTAATAAGTAAACTATATTATTAACCATCCATCCATAACTCAGATTAATCTATCTAACAGATATGACATTTAAGTCAAAATCCGGGAAAGAAAAGAGACAAGTGTATACAAATAGACAAAGGAGTAAGTAGGATAGTACGATGATGTTTTGTCTTTGTCGGCGTATGCACTAATTTATTGCTGTGCTGCAGAAGCAAACCAATCTTGACATTTTAGAATGTCGCACGAATGATTGGAGCACCACCTAAATAACGTATAGTATTAAATTTGTCTGATTTATAAAGTGTAGCCAAAGTGTGTTCCTTTCGGGTATACGCTTTCGTCAAGTCTATTTCTGATACTACGTCTATGATCCATAATATTATTTTTTTCTGTGACCATAGTTACGACCATGACCAAAAGTACAAAGTATTTACAAAGAGTAAGATCATATAAAACCTCTGTCGCTAAAACTTATTAATCTGTCAAATCGGCCCATGTGAACCAGTCACATTTTAGACTCGGCACGTTAACCATTTTCGATCACATCGTCACTGATATATTAATCAAATGCCTGCCTATAAGTATAAGTATATAAGTATACAGAAATCGATATAAAACTAGCAGACACGGCCACGCGTTGCCGTGGCTAAGGTTTTTGTTATTGCGACTATAAATTGAGATGTAAGCTATCCTATCTTTCAAGTTAGATCAAACTGCACACGGTGTGCAAATTTGATTGAAATCGGTTAAGTAGTTTAGGAGTCCATCGCGGACGAACAACGTGACGCGTAATTTATATACTATATTAAGGATACGTGAGTACATAAATATAATATGATGCCTTCTACCTAAGTCGCAGCATTGTGGGATGCTCGCGCACAGAATGCATACAGTCCCCTTTCATACGTCATACTAGATTAATGTAAGTTTGTATGAAAGGCCCTATTGACGTCTCAATCCCGGTGGAATTACAATCATTAATAATATCGCATTGTTGAATTCAAATCGGGGTTACAGCGGTGCTCAAAGTTTAGATCTCTGAATCTCTAGTTTGGGAAGCTGTGGTCGAGGTTAGGAGCGAATCCGAAAATGTGAGGATGATTTTGGGGTTTTTATCTCTATCCAGTGTAGATGATGAAAATTCAAAATAAAGGTAGCTTCGTGTTCTCTGCAAACTTCCAGGAAGTTTCAGTGAAGCATCCACCACTTTAATCGTTACGTCGCTGGCAAGAACTCTATATTTTGACTATTTACTCGTATGACAAAATCTAAACAGATCGAATGGGAAAATCGTACAAGGTCCATAAAAGTTATGTTTACCGAGGTCATAGAGTTGTCTTAGCGCGGAAAAATACAATACCTAAGTATATCTAAGTATACCAATATTACAAAGAGGAAATATTTGTTTGTTTGTTTGCATTGAATAAGCTCGTAAACTATTGAACCGATTTCAAAACTTCTTTCACTGTTGGGAAGCTACACTATCCCCGGGTGACATAGGCTACTTTTTATCCCGTAAAAATTAACGGTTCCCGCGGGATAGTAGTTAACGCGGATGAAACCGCGAGGCGCTTCTATTCCTCAATAAATCGGAATACAAGCGAGAACGAATACAAGTAAGATTAACACATCTCCACTACAATCCTTTGTTAAACTCCATATGAATCTACAATACATAGAAAATCATTAAGCAACAAAAGGTGATTTCAGCCGCCAAAGAAACACGAAATAGGCCCGACAATATCAAAATTTGTCAAAAAAAAACAGTGCCATAGACAAAAAAATATTCGTGGGCCGAAAAAAAAGTATTAATCATAGAGAACAGGGCTGAAACGATGACTTGTGGAAAGTTGCGTTCGAAAAGAACGATTCTTTTTGGGTTTTTGAACGCGCGGCTGTCACTCTGTACGGGACCAGTTTACGATGAGCTCTCTCCCCAGTCCTCCATAGAGAACTATTTTAAACGACTTTGTAAAAGGAGGTTCTCAATTCTGTTGCCTTAAAAATGTTTGTTATCACAGAACTCTGTCATTTAAAAACCGATTTGGAAAGCTTGTTTAATAAGTAACTTATAATTGTTTTTTTCTCATAGAATTTTCATCAAAGTCGGTTCAGTTATTCGGTTTTCAATTAAAATATCTGGAATAGGATATCTATAATTGTGTCATCCAAGTAAATGACAATATTCTGAAATCGCCTTTTACCACAAATTATTAGATTTTAATTTCAAAACGTAAGCGATAAAACTCAAGTTTTTTTTAATCGATTGGCCACGGTTGGCAAAAGATAAAACTCTTTGGAAAGAAATGAGGGATACCTTTGCCCAGCAGTGGGATCATATAGGTAAAAAAAAGCGATACAATTCATAAGCAATCCTTAAGTTTCAACTAAACCCCTCTTGTGAGTGGTAGCGTAGTGGGGTCCGTGTTCGGATCGCACGCCGCTGGACGGAGGTTCGGAACCGGCTGCCCGCGACTGAGCCCTCGCTTCAGTTCTCGGAGCACCCCGCTCCCCCCTCGGCGGCGGCGCTATAGCGCGCCTGGCTAACTAAAGCCGGCTAACTAACTAAACAAAACACTAACTAAAACAGCGCAACTAAACAAAAAAAACGTCAAAACAAAAAGGCGGGCTTTACACATTTGTCTATGCAAAGGGTAGAAAATTGTGTTTGTCTATGAGCAAACAATGTTTTATGTTTCCCGCGGTGCGCGGTGCAGAGGGGGCTGGGTTAGTTTTATTTGCAACCGGCCGCAAATTGCAGGAGACTGCTTGTGTATGAAATCAAATGTACTTATATGTGTAAGGTTTTCTGTGTAATGTTTCGTAAAAACAGACGCAGGTGACCCGGCCGCTCGCGCTCCATGCGTTTAGTCTGGTATACTAGTACCCATCTTATAAGGCGCGTCGTGAATCTTCGTTCGCGCAGAAAATAAAGTATGGTCCGAAGATTAACGAAAGAATGCTTAAAACTTACAATCAACCTAAGCTCACTATTATAAGGTTCATAATACACTGCAGCTGTTAGTTCCATCTCACTCTAAGCTCGCTAAGATGGCGGCGGCTGCCGACCAATAGCGGTCAATAGCATTTCTGGCGCTTTGAAAATTCATCTTCTGCGCAGGTACATCGGTAAGCCATATCAGTTGGGTAATACTGTATCAGTGTGCCTAGTGTGAGTTTTGACAATTTCTTTACGCGCTCGGTCCGTTTAGCGTAAACTTGAAATTGTATGGAATAAGACCAGCGCCATCTAGCGTCAGTCAGTCAGTCACTAGATGGCGCTGCTCTTATTCCATACAATTTCAAGTTTACGCTAACCGGACCGAGCGCGTAAATAAATTGTCAAAACTCGCATTAGGCACACTGTATGCCAGGAGATCAACTTATTTTGGTAGCTTTCGAACTCATTACTATGTACGCGGCTTCATCCAAGAACTTGTCTTTGGTAACATGGAAGATAATCGACTTTGTTATTGGTTTTCGGACGAAGAGGTACCCGTCAAATTGGGTTTAACGAGTAATTTGTTTGAAGCGCATCAATTTGATTTCGATTTTTTATGTAACTTAGCATTATTTTTCATCTTAGGTCCGCATTAATAAATCAAACTTAGCTCTGAGACCTATCTTCAGTGTGCACTTGCTCTTTCGTTCTATTCAATATAAACATCTTAAGTTGTAGATTAGGAACAGAAACTTCCATGATATCTGGCAAATTAATAAATGACACTCAGCGGTTAAGTGCTATCCGATTATGACACAATTGACACATACCAGACAGTATCGTTATGTAGCCAGTGCTACATCTCAATATCCATTTATTAAATAGCAACGATTTCAAGATGTAGATTACATTTTGAGTGTGGATCAGCTGGTAGTGCACTAGGTAGCGCTATTGAGGTTCATTACGGCCCTTAGTTAATATGGCATAAAAATACTCAAAAATGAAAATATTAATAAAAAAATATAACGCAAATATTTTATGAACTATTTATGACAAAATAAAAACGATTATCTCGGGAACCGTAATATCTTACAGATGGTTTATAGTATACCTACTATTTATTTGTGATTTTTTGGTATATTAAATATAACAGTTGAAGCTGCGATACAGTTACAAATTAAAATCCCTAATGCCCGGCCCTTAGTTAACTTTGCACAGCCGATAGGTTCTCTCGTTGTCTCTATCTGGCACAAAACAAATGACAAAGACAGCAATACACTTATCGCTTGGGCAAAGTTAACTGGGGATTGAGAAACCGGGAATAAGTCTAAGAAAGTCGGTAATCAGCCCATAGACTCTTCACATGATATTCTCTCTCTCTCTCTCTCTTAAACTTTCGCGAACAGGAAACATATTAACTAGCTAAAAATGGGTGTAATTCGCGCACAAACAAATATCAAAATATATAATTTTGAATTAGACCCGTTTTTAGCTGGTTAATATCTCTCTCTCTTTTCCTTTATTTCTTTCTTTCTTTCTTTCATTCTTTATATCTATCTCTTTTTCTTTCTTCTTCTACGGAACCCGCACCACATCTCAGCGAAGCCACGCACAAACACATTTCTCGACAAAATGGAAGCACGGTACACAATCCCCGGCGCGGCGTCCAAAACGGCTGAATCACATGACAAATGATACAGCATCACGCTCCGACTGGGATAGACTCAGGGGAAAACAAAGGGGGAAAAAATGAACGTACAAAAACGAATAAATACGACCGAACGTGATATTTCTGATGCAAGCTATTTTGAAAATTATTCTTATGTAATTATTTTTTCACCTTCGTCCCTCTAAAAAAACCTCATCGAAATTGGCTCAGCGGTTAGACGTGAAAACGTAACAAACGAACACACTCATATCTAACCTTTAATTATTTTTTTAACATTGCCCCACACTATGATTTCCCCTGTATCGTGGGTACCGCTTACAGACCAATAATTTCACATACACATCACACCCAGACCAGAAACAAATATCTGTGGATCACACATATATTTGCTCCGAGCGGGATTCGAAACCGCGACACCAAGAGCAACAGTCGAGCTCAACCACTACGCCAAACGTGTCATCAAATCTATATTATCAAGTAGTTATATATAATTATTAGATCTATAGTTAAACAAATACAGATATTTTCAATAACACTCCGGAATTACGTGTATCGTTTGCACCCTTATGTAGCGCTAAGGGTTGCCACCCCTATCTACCCCTGTTTGTTTGTTACATAAGGGGTGACCCTATTTTTGGGGTGAATTCAAAAGTGAAGTAAAAAGGTTTCATATTTAACCAACTTCAGAATCATTCGAAATGTATCAAACATAATCCTACTATAATCCTACTATTCTACTAATATTATAAACGCGAAAGTTTGTATGTATGGATGGATGGATGTTTGTTACTCTTTCACGCAAAAACTACTGATTGGAATTTAATGAAACTTCACAATAATATAGCTTACATATCAGAATAACACATAGGCTACAATTTATAAAGATTATTATCGTATATTATCCAAACGCGGGTGAAACCGCGGGGCGCAGCTAGTTATAAAATACAGCAGAATACATAAAATACTTCGTTGTATACTTCCACCAGAAATACAATAATAATAGAGTTTATTACAGTAGTTATAGGAAACAAGAAGCGTACGCGGTTTCACACGCGTTAACTACTATCCCGCGGGAACCGTTAATTTTTGCGGGATAAAAAGTATCCTATGTCACCCGGGGATAGTGTAGCTTCCCAACAGTGAAAGAATTTTCCAAATCGGTTCAGTATTACTTGCTTGATGGCGCAACTAACGGCCGAAATTAATAATCAATCCAATCCAAATTATGCTATCTGGGATTGATATCAGAATCCATTTTTAGGGTCAAACGTGCCAATAACCGATCCGTGGATTGGTTTATGAAGGCACGCGGATTGGAAATCTATCGAACGATAGGCAGCAATCCAAGATCGATTTCAATCTTGGATAGGAGATACAATATTAATTTCGGCTGTAAGCTGAATCGCGGTGACATTATTCTCCGCCCCAACGAGTACCCATACATGATAATAATTGATTAATAATAATATGCATTTTAAATCCTACTAGTATTATAAACGCGAAAGTTTGTAAGTATGGATGGATGGATGGATGTTTGTTACTCTTTCACGTAAAAACTACTGAATGGATTTTAATGAAACTTTACAATAATATAGCTTATACATCAGAATAACACATAGGCTACAATTTATTAAGATATTGTGTGAATTGTCTATAATATGACGATAAGTGTCAAGTAAGTAGGAAAAAATCTACCATCTGCGAGCTATTCTGGCGTGCGCTACCAAAACCGCTAGTTACACTACACATTATGTAATGTATGATGGAAATGTTCATCTTAAATAGTCCTACAAAATAGCCCGCCACAGTATCAATCTATATCTTATGTGTAAGCCATTTAGCCAAAATAGTGAACCATAACTACGATAAAAATTGGTAATTTATTACCAATCCACGAAATACTAACCCTAAGCAGACGAAGTCGCGGGCATCGGCTAGTATGCCATATGGATTGCACATAAGCACCTTATAAAATATGTCCATACGGAGTCTTTTATTTATAGATACCTAATCCTCGAACTATCGAAGTGGTTTTTCGTGATTCGTACACATCCACATTCCATATATCACCCTAACGGTATAGGGTTCATAACTAAGGGTAGATTTTCACAATTATGCTAAAAAGTAGGCACCGCGCAAAATTGCTGCGCGCGTACGTTCCACGGCTATAGACATAGGGCCGTATTAATAAATCAAACTTAGCTCTGAGAGCTATCTTCAGTGTGCACTTGCTCTTTCGTTCTATTTAATATATACATCTTAAGTTGTAGATTAGGAACAGAAACTTACATGATATCTGGCAAATTAATAAATGACACTCAGCGGTTACGTGCTATCCGATTATGACACAATTGACACATACAAGACAGTATCTAGTAGCCGGTGCTACATCTCAATATATCTCCATTTATTAAATAGCAACAATCTCAAGATTTAGATTACATTTTGAGTGTGGATCAGCTGATAGCGCACTTGGTAGCGCTATTGAGGTTCATTTATTAATACGGCCCGAGTCCGCGACTGGCTGGAGTCGGCACGATGACGTCACACGTTGCTATAGTCCACGGGAAGTCGCGGGAATTAGCTAGTGTAAATTAATAATTCAGCCTGTAACTATCCCAGTGCTGGGCAAAGGCCCACTTTCGTGAGGAGGGTTAGGCCATAATCCACCACGGGGGCCCGGTGCGGATTGGTGGATCTAGTATGAAATGTAATAAATTGGTTACTAACCTGTTTCAGTGTCAACTGTATAAGAGAGTCCAGCCCAGGGGTCGTCCTGCGAAAAATATATATAAATAGAAACAATATATAAATAATTATATTATTATACTAAGGTACCTGCGGTAAACAAGGGCCACCTTAGTTAAAATTTATGTAATTTCCATAATTGATAAATAGGAATATGAAACAGGACATTTATAGAAGATTAACTTTATTCATAGTCCGAAAAAGTGCATTTTTTGGGGTTTCATTCACAGTTCTTAAACATTTTCAGTATTTAAGAAAACCCTCTCTGTGTCCCTTATTAAACATAGGTACGATAATAAGGACCACATGAAATTATTCTTTTTTTTAGATAAATCACTCTTAACGCTAAGTTTTCTATTTTTATCTCATTTTATTTATCGTTTCGTACTAACTCACGCTTTGTATGAATGTTAATTCAAGAGAAAAACTATAATGGGCCTAATTAAACTAAGGCAACAAAATTGTATTTTAAAACGTATTCAATGACTTAATACCTACCATATTACTATATTTCTAAACAAATTATTCATATCAGAAAATAAATCTTTAACTGCAAAAAAATCAAAGCAATTTATTTTTTGTGTACAAAAATTGTGGCCCTTATTACACTAATGAGATCGCATAGTATGACAATTAGCTTTTAATAAACACTATTTTAGTAGTAAATCTTATGGCAGCAAGCCTTTTCATTCTTGACGCCAAATCATTTTCTTGCACGACGGTAACAATTGTTCGACGCCCTTTGTTTATCAACTTTTCCAACTTTGAAATGGTTTGACAAAGTCTTTCTGGGAATAGAATACCGCGCTGCTTCTAACCGTTGGGACATAGATCCACTTTGAACAGCTGACATTGCGTTTTGTAATTGTTGCATTATCCAAAGTCCACGACGGTTTTTCTGTGGGATCGATTTAGACGATTTTTGGTGCTAATATCTAGTAAATCTAAGAGCCTAATAAGGGCCGGCTCTATTTATACGACTTATGAGTGGCCCTTATTAGGCCATGAGACATATTTTAAAAGATCAAATGTAAAATTGTTAAAAAGCATGATAGTGATTAAACTCACCTAGATAAGGCCGCTCAAATTACTAATAAGAACGGTACAACAGCAAATTGTATAAACAGAAAGCTGTATTATTACTCATAATTTTTTGATTTCGTAGAAGTTTTATAGTGGAGCGATGCAGGTTAACCGCCTCGGCGGATTAGTTGCGACTGACAAGATGGCAGATCGAAAAGCGACTAAACCGAGCATATTAGCTTCCCTATTGGCCCTTTATATGTGTGCATGAGAGGAACCTTATAAAACCGTAAAAAGTGTGTTTTTATAATAGTGGCCCTTGTTAGACGCCGGCCCTTGTAACCCGCAGGTACCTTACTAGCAGACACGGCCACGCGTTGCCGTCGCTAAGGTTTTTGTTATTGCGACTATAAATTGAGATGTAAGCTATCCTATCTTTCAAGTTAGATCAAACTGCACAGGTTGTGCAAATTTGATTAAAATCGGTTCAGTAGTTTAGGAGTCCATCGCGGACAAACAACGTGACGCGTAATTTATATATATTAAGATAATTATAGCTTTGTTTTATAATGTAATTAGCTGACACAACAGACGATGTTGTATCAAGTAGTTCCATACTAAATGTATGGAGATTTATGTAAATCATTATGAATTTCTTTTTCGTGAATATTTCTCATATTTCAATAGTGTATTCTGCTAGAAAACCCTAAAAGCTCTACTTGCTCACTCTCTCCCTCTCTCTCTTTTCTGTTCTTTCTCTCTCTCTCTTTCCCCTCAGGAGACTCACCTCTTTGATCTCAGAGTCCAAAAGCGAAGCCTTCACCTTCTCGATGCCAGCTTCTTCGTGCTTCTTCTTCTGTATCTTCTCTTCTGCGAGCTTAAGCTCCTTCTCGATCTCTTCTCCGAGGACCTTGGTGGCCACAGGTCCTTCCTGTGATTGTTTTTTTGAATTATTTTTAATACAAAACTATTTTAATACTAGCTGCGCCACGCGATTTTACCCTCCGTTTTTGGAATAAAGAGTATAAAGGAGCTTATAAAAATAAATATAAGAAACTCCTATCAGTCTCCCCGTAGCATTGATTTCCTCTCTATGGGTACGCCGACCAATCAAAGTCCTTCGAGCGTGTAAAACGAATGATGGTAAGTGGTTACTCACCGGCGCCACGGGGTCCTCGAGAGAGAAGCCCATGTCGACATCCTGCTTCCACAGCACCTCGATGAGGTCCATGTCCTGCAACAAAGGAGTACCAGGTCAGTATGATGAACACAGTGTCTTTTGACATAAAAATAAAACTTTTATTTATAGAGCGGTGACGATGAACAGGATACAATTTAAACACTGTATTTGTGCATATATCAATTATAATATTCTTGTTAATTAGTATTTAACTAATATCATAATATATAATTTTGACATACCTCGACGTTTCGACCGAGTTACATCGACCGTGGTCACGAGTCTTCTCGTGACCACGGCCACGGATCGAGGTATGTCAAAATTATATATTTAGATATTAGTTTGTGCGCGAATTAGACCCGTTTAAATACTAATGAACATGTATTCAGTTCGCGAAAGTTTAAGAACTTCTATAATATTCTTCTTTATAATTTTCACACAAGGAATATGTCGGACAGGAGTACTTGGCAACCAAATAACAAACTATAGGTGGCGCTTTAGTCTCAAGTTTAAATCAATGAGTTCGTATTACAATAAAGATTATTTTATGCAAATCAAAATACCTACAATAATCCAACACAGCATCCAGTTACAGCCGAAATTAATATTGTATCTCCAATCCAAGATTGAAATCGATCTTGGATTGCTGCCTATCATTCGATCGATCTCCAATCTGCGTGCCTTCATAAACCAATCCACGGATCGGTTATTGGCACGTTTGACCCTAGAAATGGATTGTGATATCAATCCCAGATAGCAAAATTTGGATTGGATTGATTATTAATTTCGGCCGTTAGCGACTGCTATCCATCGCTAACAACCGACAGCGACGGCTTAAGCGCCTACCGAAGCACAGACCGATGGAAAATCGCTCACGATAAGACTTACACGGTCTTACCACAAATTATTAGAACAGAGTTAAACAGAGGTTTCGAAAATTTCGTTCGATTAAATCCCGTTTTCTTACTCAACCCTAGCATTCGTGATTATACTACTTGTAAATTTGTTATTTAGTTAGAAAAAGTGAGGATTAGACGTCGATTTGTGGAGAAAATATTTAGACTCATCTGTCTATACTAATATTATAAAGAGGAAAACTTTGTTTGTTTGGTTGTAATGAATAGGCTCCGAAACTACTGAACCGATTTGAAAAATTCTTTCACTGTTGGGAAGCTATGCTATCCCCGGTACACATAGGCTACCTTTTATCCCGTAAAAATTAATAGTTCCCGCGGGATAGGAGTTAACGCGGGTGAAACCGCGAGGTGCTTCTAGTCTTAAATATTTTGTGGTAAGACGGACAGAGCCGTATGTGAACATGAACAAACCAATACTGAAAAGTAATTAACTAAGCGAAGGTGGTTCGATTTCCATACCACCTGCTGGTACGAAGCGGCCGCGTCACGCTCCCTGGCTGTGGCGATGTGAAGTCAAAACACAGACATATAAAAGGAAACAGACCACGCATTACACGATATCTAGTGTAGCCAGATATACGTGTCAATCAGATCAATGAAGTAAAATATATGTAGTTGTAATCCCGCCAAAAAGTCGTCGAGTCAACATCTCCTGAGGATGTTTCGAAACACGTGTCGTACTTAACTGCTGTCAGTCGATGTTCGATAGATTTTTGGATGGGAGAGATTACGTCATCAGTCATCTAGCCAACATTGATCGGACAAATTTTTGGCGGGATTACAACTACATACCTATATTTTACTTCATTGCTTTGAATATGGATTTCCGCAAAGTAACGCCTGATTCTATCAATTATGTGAATCAGATGCGTTATGAACTTTTTTTAACCAGGCAATTCTTCTTACGGCTGGAAACTGGCTTGTTCTATTTCGTATGACCTATATTATGTCAAATTAAAGTTCGTAATGCGAAATTGCCAGCCTGTTATTAGGTCAGAAGTAGGTTCGACTGTCGCGTGACGTTACTGGCTGGCATTAGGAGGTCATAATACGACATAGCCAGGCAGTTCAGTTTACGGCGTAAACTGACTGGGATTAAGAGTTCATAATACGGCCCCTGGGCCGAACTGAGGCTGATGAGACAACTATGCATACGTTGAGGATTTAACTAAGATTATAATTCATTCTGAATCCGACCTAATACTTTTACAAGTAGAATGAGCTGTCAAAATGTCGCCAGCGTCATTCATCAATATGGCGGCCGGCTCTACGACTGGCTTCACTAGATAAGTGTAATGCCCGGTCTGATTCCTCTTATATGTCTGTGGTTAAAAATTTTAAATGCTATATTAGGGCTTCGATTATCCAGTGACGGCGGTAGAGCGGACACTACAATCAAGAAACCCCATTTGGATGGAGAAAGATTAAACACGTTTTGGGGCAAGAATTGCGAGTTTTACGAGCAATAATCGCCGTAAGATTATCTTATCCTTATGTTAACAAAATCGAAAATGCAATTCTCGCTTTGTTCGTTCTATTAAACAGTCAATGCGAGGCTATTATCGCTTAAGCAAGGCTCATTTACAGGAAGTATTTTCAAGATGAAATACTGCTCCGTCTAAATTAGTCTTATGGCGAAGGTTTACCCAATTTCTAAGTTTTTTAAGCTCAGGAAACCAATTAAAATGCCAGATGAGTGATTTTTTTTTTTTGTAAAATTGATCATACAATGAAAACGATTGGAAAAATATAAAACGCGATTGCGAATAATTGGCTCGATAACAACAAAAAAATCACAAAGATGCTAGGAAAGAGAGAATAATCGAATAATTTCCAGCACCCGAGCCTGGTCCGTGTGGAACAATTTGCGGCGTAACGGTTAAAATCCGACTATAGAGGTCCTTGTTTTGTTGTTCATCATCATCATCACCGACACCGGCTTCAGTTTCCCACTGTTGGGACATTTTTTATTATTAAATACACAAGAAGCATAGTAAATAAAATAGTGGCAGTAAAAGCATCATAAGAGTCGTTATAATACTTAGTCATAAGTCAGAAATTATAATTAGTAGGTAAAACTGAACTAAAACTGCTTAAAGGAAAATCGATCCGCCAATTTCAGAATCATATACCTACATGGCTACATCGGACCTGTTTTTGATTACCTTTGCACTTTTTGTGGTAAAAAAAAGCCTTGTTCTTTGCGGTTACTTACCTGTGCTTGAATTTTACCTTGTAATGGACATTTTACAGCTAGCGCCATCTTTGGAATTTGTTAGAAACTGTGGTGCACCGCAATTTTCCGCAACGACTATGCGCAAACGTTCTATTAGCGCCATCTAGCTAAACTTTGTTGAACAAAACGTGTTGCCGTTAGAACTTAGTGTAGTTGCGCCACCTATTTATTTTGAGATGAACTTGTTAAAACTGAACAAGATTCAGTCGACGCCACTCGCCGCTAGAGGGCGCTGACAACCATTTCAAACATGACTTTGTACTAAGACTTCGCTACTCGCCGCTAGATGGCGGTGGGTACACATTTTCTCAAAACATTGTAATGAGATAAATTCAGCGAAGATCGGCACACTTTCAATTGAAATTACCAAATAGCATGTTAGAGGGCAAAATTAATATTTTAATCAGCTTTGGAAAACTTCCGCTAGGTGGCGGCACGTCCGGAAAAACTTCTAGAACTTGTTTCAAATAAAGCAGGTATTTCTATTTTTCGTGAGGTCACCGGTCGCCCGCAGCGGTCAAGGTAGGGCGCAGGCAAGGTAAGATCTTTTTAGACTAAAATAAATCTTGCCGCATTATGTATGTTCAAGTCCAAGGAACAATTTCGTCATTATTTTTATCTGTAAATTATTAGTCATAACAAAACTATCAAGCAAGCACCAAAGAAATATAACTGGTTCTGCCGATTTCATAGTCTCGAGTTTTGGCGGGAAATTGAAAATATGGCGTCCTTTATTTCGTGGTATTTTTATCTTTTGTTTCTTCGTTTTGCCCTAATCTTTAGTTAAATATTGACTAACAACGTGTCGTGTTAAAGTTTCCATTGGTGTGGGCAAATGATACAATCAATAAAGATTTACAATAAACCATTTTACTACATCGCTAACATTTTATCTAGGGTCTAAGGACTGGACATTGGAAAAAACAGAATGTCTCTTTTTAGTAGGTAGTAGGTACCTAACAATAAATCTTAAAAGTAAAATACATCACTTTGTGTTGGTCTCCCTTGCCTTCTCTTTGTTTGAACGTGTTCTACAAAAATACAAAACACATCATTATATAGTGCCCATAAGCCTTAAGGGTTCCATGCTGTAAGATTCTAAACTGCATTATCTTATGTTATGACCTAACAATGTAAATGTGTAAACAGAACAATAACGGTCATACCACAAAACTTTAGACAACAGTTAAACAGATGTTTCTAAAATTTCGTTCCACAAAATCGACGTCGAAAACCTGTTCAACTCTGGTTTAAATGTTTTGTGGTAAGACCGTTACTGAATATAAATACGAATACAATGTCTTGTGATCGAAATTACACGATTTCATATTTCAAGTGTTTCCGAGACTGTATAATATAATGCTAAAACCTGCTAAGCCAAAACAGAAATTCCTAAAAAAGAAAATCTATCGTGCGTGCATCCATATTCCATTGATCTCTCTCAGACTGAGTTCGCAACTTCTTGTTTGTTTTGTTTTTGTTTTTTTTTTAACGTAGCCCCCACTAGGATTGCTCCTGTATCGTGGGTACCGTTTACAGACATATAATTTCACATACACATTACACCCAGACCAGAAACAAATATTTCTGGATCGCAGAAATATTTGCTCCGAGCGGGAATCGAACCCGCGGCCCCCTAGCGCAGCAGTCTGATTACTCAGCCAAACGAGCCATCAAAACTTCGCCCGTGGCGTGTCGTTTTCTTTGTTCAGGCATGAGACACGTGTTACTCTGCCTGACTATAAAATATTTTCTACAGACTTATGTTTATTGTTATATATTATTGCAGTAATAACATTTAGTTTATAATTAGAGCTATTTAAAAAACGCCTGGGAGGACTGTAGCGACATTTTCGATTAGTGCACAATATATGTTTTTTACGCTACAGTGGTCGGATATAATTATGATATACTAGGTGACACCCGCAACTTCGTTCGCATTTATAAAATGTCAACTGTTTAGAAAATCAATTGATGTCGCAGGTAACAGCTGGGTAAGAATATCTCTCTTTCTCTCCCTTTCCCTTTATCTATCTCCCTCTCTTTATATCTTTCTCCCTATTCCTCCCTCTTTCTCTATCTTTCTCCCTCTACCTCTATCTCTTTCCCTCTTCTTCTATCTCGTATCTGTTTCCCTATCCCGCTATCTCTATATATATTCCTCTCTCTCCACTCTCAATCTCTCGCTATCTTTCTCCCTCTCCATCTCACGTCATCTCTCTTCCTCTATCTCTCTCTATCTTTATCTTGTTTCCATTATTATCTATCCCCTTGCCAAATTGAATTATAAGAAGCAGGATCGATTGGCATCAAAAAAGTTTTTGTGTTAAATTACCATTTTCTTGCCTACTGTATTTTTTTCCAAAATCTGCAAATGCAGTTCAGAATACCTAAAATAATTATGGATTTTCCTGTGACTATAACGGATAATGTACCTGTCCTTACTGTCCCGTCTCAAAAATTCACGATATATAAATAAACCATTCCACCATCGCTGATATTTGAATGAAATTACATAAACGAATCTATGAAAAACGAGTACCCAGTCCTTTTATGTTAGAAACTGTTGCATAATATTAAATCACGGATATGCAAGAAGTTAAGCACGAACTTTAGACCGACGGTCGTTATGACAAATCCGCCATTTAATTACATAGCCATGTCTAATAAATGGGCTCAAATTCCAAATCTAATCATGTAAGTTATTTGGCGACCTCCCACCTAATTACTTAGTTGACATAGAAAACATATTATGATGACATGTCGACATTTCTCGCTAGACATTGTATCGTGCCAAATGTAAGTATCGCGCGCGTGGAAACGGAGAGTGAATCAAAAGAGTGAGTGAGATAGCTGGGGATAGTAGAAATTAAATAAGTAATTATAAGAGTAATTGTTGCAGGACTTGCAATTACATTGCTCGCGGGCTACACCATTTTTAGGGGAACTTTTGACACTTGAATTTCTAGGGTCGATTTTTGATAAATATTTTTGTGACACCCTAGAAGATAATAAATGGCTATCTATAGGCTAATGATTAGTGTCATTAGATTAGACGACTAGCCGTAACGTATTACACACATCAAAAAAGTCTAAGCAACATGTACTAATTTCTGGTTCTTTTCCGGTTCGCCGAGCTGTATGTGGACGCGCATTGTCATGCATTAACGTAAAATCGGAGCCAAAGGTTTGTGCAAATGGATGGACATAAGGTCTGAGAATATCCTCAACGTAATTTTCAGCGTTCATGTTTCCATTTACAAAAACGAGCTCAGTTCGCCTGTTCTTCATAATACCCGCCCATGCCATAAATGTTGAGCCGCTGTATGGATGAACTTTCTGAACGCACCTGAGCCTTTCAGTATTTCCGGGCCGACGGTACACTCGCACCCTTCTTGTATCAGGCCTAAACCCGAATCGCGACTCATCGGAAAACATAATTTATCCCATTGTTCCTGGGTCCATGTTATGCATGCATGTTGCTTAGACTTTTTTTATGTGTATATATTGATTTCTTAGCTGTTGCCGCAGCACTTACTAAGCTCACGATTTTTTACACTCAATTACACCCCCTGAAGGGTAAAATTTCGAAAAATTCCTGTCAAAATATAACATGTTTCCAGAAAAGCTTATACAAAATACGCATTCGGTGCTCTTAGTGCGGGTGCACACAGAGGTTTTTCAAAAATCTATCCCTCAAGCCGAAAACGTAATTGGGTAGTGAAGCCACGTGTGCAAGCCGCTAAAATGTCGATGTTTACTTACTACGCAATGGCGTCGTCATAGCGTCAGGAACTAATATAGATGGCGACCGCGTGTACAGTTTTGGCGCCGCACTCACGGTTTGTTTACGTAGGTATATTTACTAACAAAATCAGTTTACACGTGCCTCGGCTCTTCATAAATCAATATCGGACACGATATCCGCAATACTCGTTAAATCGTATCCTGACAACCATTTTCTCAACAATGATAAGATATTTTTACCTAACTTGCCATGTATGGATAGATGGCTGGTTGAATGTATTTGTGTTAAGTCTATTCCGTTACTCAATTGACTTGAAATTTCGCACGCCTGTCGTGTTTCGACGACAATACAATGTGCCAGCGAGCTGATCTGCTAGAGACGGAAGGTAGACGACGGAACTCAGCGACTAACAGTAGATTGGTGTTTGGGCAAAGCTTGCAATACCAAATAGTTATTAGCTTTTTGTCAACAATAAATAAATAAACTGTGACGATAGCTGTATCTAAATAAAATAAATGCAAAATGTATACAAGCTAGTCTTAAAAAATATATTTTTCTATAAAAACTTTTTCATTTTAATTAAGTAAGTCTACGTTCCATCTAAAATGTAGCTACGCACCTTCAGATACCTAGTACATGGTAGAGTCGGGAGCAGACCGGTCGTGACCCTAACGGCAGGGGTAAAAACTTGCAAAACCCCCCTCAAGGGGGTCGGCTAGACCCCTAAATTTTAGATAGATCTACCCTTAGTGCATTGATCGTCTCGTCTGGCGCGTTCGTTCACCTCAATATTTTGTGGGTCTGAAAATCAATACACCTGTCTACCCTTAGAGTAATATAGGTATTGTGTACCCTTAAGGTAGTTTACCCGAGCATAATTATCGTCCCTTAAAGGGAGGTTGCAGACTTTGGAACTGTTTGACCACCGGTTAATGTATTCCAATATAAAATTGCTTTGTTTTACAGTTGCATTGGTATTCTAAAAAGTGTAACGGTTGAATCGTTGTTTTTGGGTGAGTGAGCCAAACTGAAAATTTTCTTAAATTTTGTCGGCTCGTCTGAAAAGGTTTAAAACACCAACCTAAAACCGTGTTAGGTATTTTCAAGTCTTTGTTCGTTAAATTTAACGCATGCGTTTACGTTACACGTAAGTTAAGCGGTTATCCACCTCCGCAGAGTTGAATGGCCGATTTAAAACACTTAAATAGTCAAGATTCACGATACTGGTGTGGATGCTAAGCCTTTTGTTGCTGCGTACTTTTACGAATAAGTTTTTAAGCAGTGTTTTTTTTTTTATTTCGCAGTAACTTATTTGTGCTTCAAGCCAGATTTATAAAAATGTTTCACTTGTTTTTTTTTAATGTCAACATGCCTCTAGTGCTATCAAGTAACAGCCAACTTCACGATTCAGTAAATGTGGTGTGGTGGTGCTATGATTAGTAGTGGTGGATGCTAACTGAAACTTCCTGGTAGATTGGAGAAAACACGAAATGAAACGTTTCTGGGTGTATACCTATTACTTGCACACACTCATAATATATTGTATGTTAACGAATTATACAAAGCTAAATAAAAAAAATAAACAAAAACTTTGAGAAAAAAAAACAACGACACAATATCGGTCTCCCGCCAAAACTCCCCAACAGTGTGTTTTGAAGTAAAAGATGGCGGCGGCCGGCGCGTTTATTACCACTTTAGGCCATAGTTACTAAGCTAGACTTCCATCGACCAAGATCATGACCAATTAAGCTTACTTGGGTCGACCATAAATGACTCATGTTGCGGCAAGGCTGCGAGATCTAGGCCGTAACTCGTATCGGAAGGTCTGATCGTAGAATATGGTCACACCGAGCGAATTTGCCAACACTGCCGTTATTTCTTTATGCCGTTTGCCACGGTTCGCGGTTATTCTTATTATTGTGGTTAACTTTTTTTTTTATATTTGGCTTGCCACGTTTTACGCATTCAGCCAATGCCCAGTTATAAACTTTTTCGGTCTTACCACAAAACATTTAAACCAGAGTTGAAATATGAGTCTAAATATATCGACGTCAACCCTCGCTTTTTCTAACTCAATAACAAATTCACAAGGAAAATAATTACGAATTCCAGGATTGAGTAAGAAAATACGAATAGACGTCGATTTTATGAAACGAAATTTTAGAAACATCTGTTTAACTCTAGTTTACACTCATAATTTTTTAATCTCTCAAAATATCTAGTCTCGCTCTCGGTCAGCCATTTAGTAGGCCGGTTCACTCGTAGTCGACGTCACGATTCTGTAAAGTGGTGGATGTTTTACTGAAACTTCTCGGGAGTTTTGTAGAGAGGCAAAGTCACGTGTCTTGTTTTTATCATTTGTACGATTACACGTAATTTACTGATTAATATTATTGTAATAATATAGCCATATTTGATATTATAGCCTAAAGGTTATGTGGGGTGACTAACCGATAGATCCTTTAACAATGAGCAAATCTTATCTGTATGCGTCTCTTTTGCACTTACACAACACTATGTAAGCAGAAAAGAGACGTAATGTTTACTTACTATTCAATGTCAACAGAGTTCTCAACTGGATTTTAATCTGTGATACAATCATAGTAGGTAGGTACCTACATGTTTTTCGTTTTCTGTTTATTATTTTACTCTTTTTCGTACAGTGACACCATAAATAAACCCTGACAAAAAACGAAGTTCTAAAAACTAAGGTTTTATATCTATTTTCTCTTCTCTATATTTAATAAAAGAAACTCGTGTTAGTTACACTTTTTATAAATCAACGGCTGAACCGATTTGGCTGAAAATTGGTAAGAAGGTAGCTGAGAACCAGGAGAAGGATATAGGATACTACTCGTATTTATCCCGTTACCACGGGAAAATTTTTGAAACTGGGAAAAATATATCTGACAAAATCGGGTTGTACAGTTGACAGCTGTCACTCAGTTTAACAGCTGGGGCAAAGAGAGAGACAGAGGGAGAGGGAAAGGAAGCTAGATAGAGTGCGAGGGAAAGAGATATATATAGAGGGAGAGAGATAGAAGGAGGGGAAGCTTTTTCCCATAGAGACAATGACAGGACAACATCTGTCGGGTCAGCTAGTCTATAATATATGGCTGAATTTAAGTTCTTGAGCCATAGCTAATAACACTATCGGAGTTTTGGCGGGAATCCGAAAGTGAGAAAATGTTTGTGTGTTTTTTTTAACTTGTGTATCCGCGAACGTTAATGTGTAATATTGTTGGATTAATAACCATTGAATGTTCGTTAACGTGCACGAGTGTGGACAAATTATATACTTAAACCCAAAAAACGTGCCACTTCGCATTTTCTCCAAAATCCCAGGAAGTTTCACTAAAGCATCTACCACTTAACTGAATCATGACTTTACCTGTAAATTGACTGACTAATTGGCCATGCAGAGTGATACTATGCTAAGACTTTACTATTATGAAAAGTATACCTATGTACTTAACTTACTGTAAAACGTGAAATATTTTATACTTGATTGACACGGGCTAAATGCACAAACCGTGCGAAGCCAAAAGGAAAAAAAGAACACTATTGATTTAATTCAAATTTTACATAAGTTTGTACATAAACCCTGTCCCCTGTAGAGAATCAGGGGGCTTACCATGACGTCTTATTGCGATCCAATTGAGGACCTAAACAGAATCGTTTCACTTTAATAAGTAATAAGTAGTAATACATGGCTTTCGATATCATTTAGGTAAACGTCAATCCCTTCAGATTTAAAATCAACCTAAATTGAGCGTCAAGATGTCACAACATGCCGTCATGCTACGAATAAGTAGTAAAACGATTCTGTTTAGGTTCTCAATTGGATCGCAATAAGACGTCATGGTAAGCCCCCTGGTAGGTACCTACTATCAGGCGCGTGCTCACTGTGAGCAAATACCTGTGGTTTAGAAATCTCTGCTCATTCTCAAATTTAAAAGTGTATTATACCTAAGAAAACATAAATAACATTGGTCATTTTAATACTTTAATATTTAACACAAGTTGGTTGAGTCGAGGGTGACTTTCAACCACCTTGTACATTATACATGCGAACAAATGTGACAATACAGAGCGACGGCAGAATCCTAACTCACTTCTTGCACGGCGAGCCAGTGAGATGTAATATAATCTTAGCGGCGAGCAACGCAAATGAGCTCGTTTCAAGGCCATGTTTTTAAACTTGAAACATAGAGATGTCAAAACTCAAAACAAATTGAAAAGTCAATGCCAAAACTTTTCAAACGTATCCCCACTCTAGGATTGCTCCTGTATCGTGGGTACCGCTTACAAACATAATTTCACATGCACATCACGTTATTAGGTACCTAATGTAAAACGTGTTAACAATACAAATTACAGGACGGAGGTTACATATTTTGACGTTTATTGTGATTTTGACAGGGTTAAGTAAGTACTACCTCGATGGATGTCAGCTTATTTGACATCTTATTGTCAGACAGCGACATCTATCGAGCTAGTTGGAACTTATTTTTTTATTTTTAAATCTAAACGCTCTCATTGTGCGTTAATTAACTCTCCGAATCAAGAAAACGCATCTGCTCCCGAGAGCAGATCTGTACCTTCCGAAATGTGAGATCGAAACAGAACCAAATTCAATGTAGTTCACCTACTGCACGATCACAAATATGTATACAGAGCGTGTCAAATGTTAATATCGATTTTACAATTATAATTGAAGCAAACGCGATCGATTTTGTTTGTTCGAAAAGGTTGTAATTATGTATTTATTACGTTTGGTTTCATCATGCAATGTCCGTAGTCTAGATATTTCAGCGACGCTTCGGATTAAAATATTTCGTAATAGACTTTATTTGCGAGTAGGTACTACATTATATAAAAAAGTATCCTATGTCCTTTTCTTACAATGAATGGAGATCGATTCAGTTGTTCAGCCGCAAAACGCAACAAATAAACAAAGCGACACATGACTTTCGGATTTACAATATTAGTATCGAGTATGGATTCGCATAAGCCTCGAAACAGGCAAAGCAAACTCGACTCTATGCACCACTAATAACAATAACCAATACGTCATTGTTAATTATAATTATTGCCGGGTTCATAACTGTTTTGCCGCTCAATTGAACTGTAACTATGTATTATCGTGGGTGTTGAACAGCGATTATTGACCGTCGAATTGCGTGACAGCCGCCCTGATACGGAGTTAACCACTTGTATACCCGATAACCTGATTGCTCGTTGTTTCTATCTAATAGAATAGATAAACGTTGGTGTCTAAAAACGATTCTATTCGGTGTTGCAGTGTCTGAAAATCAAAACAAGTATGAAAAGCAATAATGACTTACCTCTTGCGTCAGCTCGTCGCCGGTGTGGTGCTCATCCTCGGGCTCTGTTTTGACATCGGACATCTCTTTCACTGAAGAAGCGTCCATATCACTGACACCACTGGAACTAGCCGAGGTGAAGCTGGTACTGGCTCTCTCCCTCTTCACATCGAGTACCAACTCCTCTTCGAACATCGGAGCCAGCTCGTACACCTCTGTGTCTATGGGCGTGTTCTCGAGCAAATACTGTTCCAAGTCTTGCTGCTGGTGTTTCGTATCCAAGTAATCCAAGTCGCCGAACTGCTTGAGGTCGTGGTACATCTCTTCGTACTCTTGCAGATCGGCCAAGTTCTGGTGCAGGACCGAATCAGGGTCTCCCAGCTCCATTTTCTCTGACTTCGCGTGGAAATAGTCGACGTAGTCGTCTATGGCGTTGTCGCTGTACAAGTCTTCATTGTCACGTTCTTTCTTGATCTTGACGGAGAGGAGTTCGGCCCGAGCCCCGTCTTCGGGCTCCTTCTTGATCTGCATCTCGTCAGGGTGCACCAGAAACTCGTTTACGTCGAACGACCGGGTCGATATCTCTTGGAATATGTCCGCTTCCGTGTGGTTGGAGAAAAAGTCGGCTGACAGAGTGACGACTGCGTCTGGGGGCGGGAGCGAGGCGGCGAGATCCGGTGTCGGAGGGCGGGCAGTGGCTTCCTCATCTTCTGCTTCTTGCGAGTCCTCATCGCAGACTTCTACTTTTATTTCTTGGGCGACGTTCTCATCCGCTGAGACTCCATCCTGGCCCGGTTCCTCGACCGACGCCGCGGCCAGCCCGGGCGCTACTGTATCGGTCGACACGTTATTCAATAAATATGTATGTATCGGTCGATTACTCCGTATCCGGTCATTGTATTCTAAATAATTCCCGTACCGCCCCAAGGTGTTCAGCTCTTCGAACAACTGCCTCTCGTAGTTAATCAATACGTGGTCTAAGGACTTGGGGTGGACGTGGCGCGGTCGGACCAGTGTTCTGGCCTCTTGCTCCAACGACCAGTCGGACCCGTTGCACGTGTGCAGCCCAGCAGCGAACTGCTGCGTCTCTTGCTCCAAATAATCGCTCGGGTCCGACTTTATGAGACTTAAAACTAAGGCAAGGCGGAGCAGGTCATCCCCATATATCTTCTTTAACGCTATCATGTTTTAAATTCGTAAAAAAACCTTAATTAAAAATCTTGAGCACTAAATACTGTGAGATCTGTGTCGCTTGTAAAGCATTTGAAAGCAGTCTTAGAAAGTTCTGGTGTTCTTAAAGTAATTGTTTGTTATTGATTCTTCTTTGATTCTCCTCTTGCGTTTATCAGGAGACATTGTTGAAAACCGTCACTGACGTCTTAGAGCATTTTGTAACACATTGTCCACAATCATTTTAATGGAATACATTTTGCACTGAATCACAGTCACAGATAGGAAGATAGTCACAGTTTAAGTTGGTACTCTGCCAAACGTATCACCAGTTCGTAGAAATTGGTTCTATTCTGCAATGCGAGGAAACTTTACAATACTGTAGCAGTCTTGATTTGAATAGAATAGTTTATTGGAGTACAATAATCATTAGTTTACATCGTGGTTCGTTTAACCTTTGGCTTGTGCGCTACGAACTTTTTTGTTTTAATTGAAAATTAATTCTTCGACGACGTCCTCATTTGCTTTGCTATCAAAATTCAAACGCGTTACAAGCAGCCCAGAGGTCGTCATAGGTTGTGTTTGTCGAATGAGGCGTGCCTCTAGGGTCAGTTTTTCCGACCCCTTAGGGCTTATGACGTAATTAACTATTCCTATCAATCGATTACAGCCGGGACTGGTAGCTTAACGTGCCCTCATAGATTTGTAAAGAAGGCAGGAATAAACTAGGTATTTTATTACTATTTGTTTATTCTAGAAAATTGAAGCATTATTTAATAGGTACCTACACTGAATGTTTTTAAAGACTTATCCATTTGCAAATATTGTTGGATCATACGTAAACCCAGGTGTATGGTAATAAAGACTTTAGCTTGACCATTAGGTACATAATTTAAAAAATTAAGGTATATTGTGGAAGTAGCAAACAGCCCTACTGCATCGTTGTTAACGGAACGAAACTTGGCTAGGTTATGGCGAAAAGGAGACTGAGCATTATCCGGTGTAATACTTGAGTTTTACTGTAGCTGAAGTTAAATTAGACTTCTAAGGCGATTAACAAACAAAAGAATTTAACCATATTTATTTCAACGCAGTAACTTTCAACGACGCAAAAAAAAATACGATTACTTTTTAATAACATCACTCACAGGTAATAAAAACAAATACTTACGTCAAATTACGTTTTAAAAATAACGACTTTCTACGTAAGCAGATAAACAAAGATTAAGGTATGTTAATGGTCGACACGTGGAACTGACAATGTTGATCTGAAATCGATATTTTGCGCATTTGGTACCTAAATATCAATACCATTAGATATTCAGACGAATGACGTACGAACCCTTACCGGTTATACATACACTACATACGTAAATCCTGACTTCTAACAGCCGAATTTAATATTGTATCTCCTATCCAAGATATCAATAAAGCGCTGTTTTAGAACGCATCCTGACGTTGTATTTCACAACTCACATTTTTTCAATCGATTTTTTTTTTTGTTTTAATAACATAACTGCATAATATCTTGATAGCATGAGATGTAAGTTTAATAAACCAATACGGCCTAAATTGAGTACCTACGGTAACAACAAAATGTTTTGAAATGTAAAATAAATTACTTTTTTTATTACACTGGTAGGTTTTCGTAAACAACTTTTCATTTGTTTATCTTAATTACGAGATGTTTTTAATTCATACGCAAACAAAACGGAAGTTGGAGAGCGTTCACAGTTTTGTTTCTACGCACAATGTGCTTTTTTTTGTTTGTTTTTTCAGCCGCGCTGTAAAAACACATAAAAATACGATCGTGATTTGGGCCCTATCAGTGTTATCTTTCCTAAATTTAGAACTGATCTAATTTGTATTCTTTTAGAAATGTTTAGTGAAAATTAAAATAGCGTGGTTATTTTACTGGTATTTATAACAAAAAAAACTATGAAAACTTGTCTTGCCTAGCTAGGCTGAACACATGCATTAACAGAATTTGACATAGGTTACGTCAAAAAAGTAATACACCTTTATTTTTTTGCACAAAGTAATTTTATTTTTTTTGCTTTTTTGCTACTATTACCTATTCACTTCATGGCAAATGACTACGTGTGTAAATATTTGAATATTTTCAAACGGGTTAAGCCCCACAAAATGAGTACCTAGTCAGTTTTATTGTTGTACAAATAAGGTTTCTTATTTTGTTTATGTATTCATAGATAAAGACGAATAAAATGTCCATGATAAACCACGTAAGTTTGAGGGTATTTTTAACAAAAAAAAACTGCAGTTCTTTATTCAAATTCCGAGCAATAACCTTTTCGCAGTTAAACGTATTATGCGTGTCTCTTGTTTGCGCTGTATTTTTTTCACGAGTTTAAGAACGATAATGACGCACAAAAATCCAACTAACTGCACTATTTCTAAAATGCGTCTTTTCCAAAATATCGGTTCCAATTTTTAATCACACAAAATTATTCGTCCGCCATGATCGCAGACGGTCCTTCACTTATTCCTATTCAAATTCTTACTGCTGCAGTTTCAGATTTCAAATACCGAACGTAATTCAAGGGATCACGGATCGCGCGCAATCGCTTTGTTGATTTTGGCGGCACGCGCGGTGCGTCCACACGGAAAGCTCGCGGCGTACTAAACGTTTTCTGATTTTGCGTTGTCTACTGTCAACGACACCTGATTCGGGTAAAGCCCTCCACAGACGTGCAACCTTGCCCGTCAGGCGCCCGAATCCCTCGCGCGTGCCAATTTGCTTGACGTTAACTAGGCTTGATAAGTAAACGTGAAGTGATTTGATGAAAATATTTATTTTTTTATGCATTTTCGCCTCGATCTTGAATTTAATTGGCAATGAATCAAATTGATGTGTTAAAACACTAACTTTTGTTTATTTAATCCGCATAGAATACAGGTTGTTTCTTCTCCGAGGTCCAAGACATCTCTGTACCGAAATTCATCAATTCACGGAGAGCACGAGTAAAATCGAAGGCCAGGTGCGAATGGGTCAAATGCTTGACGAAAAGTTAGTGTGTTGAGTCAAGCAGTAACTCGAAGAAATGTTGACGGTCTAGAGATAGCTTAAGTAAGTTCACACATGGGGTTAATTGTGGCTATGATGGGCGCAACCTTGACGTTGATAAATAAAGATAGGATTCGTTTATTACCGCGATAATCATTACGTATTTGATAATGTTTTTTTTTAACCAAAACCGTCTGTAGTTTACATTTCTTTGTCTATCTATATTTATATATATTACTTTTTCAGTGTTTTTCGTAACGCTACCGGCGCGGCGTTCTTTGTTAATTTTCATTGTTCAACCCCCAATTTTTTTTGCATCTGTCACCTGGTGGAATGATTCTATTTTTTTCGTTGTGTCCTATTGAAGACTGCATGCAAGGAGTTTTACTGTACAAGTAATACTATGCTGTTCAAGAAAGGAAAGTCTAAGAGTAGTTAAAAATTTTACCATTTGAAATTGGCACAATGTTCAGACTACACTATAACCAAAAAAAAAATATATATATACATTTTCGCGGGTAATAATTACGTAGGGGTCCGTCCATCTTTGTCCTGAATTAATATGGTAAGAGGGCTTATAGTTCTGCGTCATCTGGTCTCAGGTCTTACCAAATGAGGTGAGGTAAGTCTGTAGTCCACGCCCTAAGATATCATTTTTATTTATGTACCTCTTTACCTACCTGTGGCACCTCTTGATTCAAGGGAGCATTTAATTTTGTTTTTTCGAGCTATTTTTATGTTATCGTAGCGTTAAAAGCTAAAATTTTTGGACGCCTTGCATGAAAAAGAAATATTTTTGAACGAAATTTATAGTACGCCAGTAACGTAGCAACAGTGTTTTCAAATATGAAAATGGCGCGCAAATGCGTATGTAATCCACTTTCCTTTCACGCTATTTTAGGCATAATACGCTTTCTCCGCGGAATAATTCGCAAACTTTCTGTTATTATTAGATCTCCCCCCATTTTGGCGCCATATTGTACGTTTCTACGTCAGAGAGAACGAATTTCCTTATTTTAATTGTTATTTTTTATAAGTGGACAAGTATTTAATGCCATACCACCTCGTCTTACGAATTTTTACTGGTCAACCGGTGGCCTATCAAGTAAATAAAATAGTATATTTTTAAGCAATGACGTAAATGATATAGGTATCTATTATAATATACTATAATTATTATACTAACTATATCAGTTTGTACTAAGGTACACACTTAGACATAACTCGTAACAATCTGAGAAGACTACGATATCGACATAATATAAAAAGACCGCAGTATGTAAGTGTACTAATGGTTGATGTGTGACGGGAAAAGATTTTTGGGATTTCTGACATTTCTAGTACTCAAACCATATTTTTTTATTTTAAGGGTTCCCTACCTAGCCATAGGGTAAAACGGGACCCTATTACTATTGACTTCACTGTCCGTCCGTCTGCCACCAGGCTGTATCTCATGAACCGTGATAGTTAGACAGTTGAAATTTTCACAGATGTATTTCTATGACTTATTTAAGGGAGCTCCCATACTACAAACTTTATTATTTGCCGTTTTTATAGATTATGTTTTGGAACCGAGTTTGTTTGCGCGAGTCCGACTCGCACTTGGCTTGGTTATTTTTTTAATTTTGACATTTCTGTATAACACGGCAAATGACAATGACTCAGATCGGCTTTTTACTACTTTACTGAATCGTGACTTTGACGATGTAAATAATTGACTTGACTACTTGACCACGATTGCTATAATATTGCTGTGACTTTCTTAATGTGAAATTAATAAATACTTAAAATAAAATACTTGACACTGGCTATATGCACAAACCGTGCGAAGCCATAACTGAAAAAAAAAGAAAAAAAAAAAAAAGATCGGCTTTTGTTTTCATTTTCATTGGCATTGAGACGACATGCGGTCGTTTCCCGCCATGGCCGCCGTCCAAGACCAGCCTGGCTTGACCTTCCGCAGAACGGAAGCACAAAGAAATGACGGATGCACGCTAAATGGTGATTACTAGTGATTGAGTAGGTATAGATAGATTTAGTTGCATTTGAGTTTTCTTCATTGTTTACTAGCAAATCGCTTCGGCTTCGGACGTAGCACGTATCGACGTTGTATTGTTGTTATAAAAACATGTGACAGTAGAACTGTCAACTGTCAAACTGTTTTTTTTTTCAAACTGTTTTTTTGTTTTTTATTTAATATTTTTTATATTTCGTTTGCGTTGTTAACGGTTTCTGGCGAGTTTTCAGATTATTTCATCATCAGCTCGTTTTATTCAACTTGCAGTAGGCACTTAACGAATAATAAGTGTTTTATAATTAAAATAAATGCATACGTTACTACAGATTATACAGACGTAAGGTAATTAATCAATCCGTTTTGGCGAAAACAATATTGCTCTCATTTTAAATGTTTTCTTCTTTCATCACAACTCCAAAATAAATAAGAGGCCATTAACCTAATTTAATTGGCAGTTTTTTTTTTCGTTTTAAGCTACATAATATCATTATGACCACCATCTCTCCTTATTGTTAAGTGACAATGTCATTGTGGTCCAAGGTGGTAAATATGCTCAGCCTAGAATAGGACAGTTTGTTTGGCTGACGCTTAGTACAATCTTCGCATTCAGCCAGTGAAGACAATTTCGGTGAACTCTATCTGACCGCAAAGTTCTGTGGTAATGAAAATTTTCATCGTTTCATTTTCTTCATTTTTATGCATTGTATATTGTGCCAGCACATCACATGACACAAAATCCATTAAAATTTTATTTTTCTCTCCAATAACGAGATGTGAACCACCTTTGGATGCATCTTTGAAGATTTTTATTCGCATTTTTCTGAGGCATAATGATCTCTTGCGCTCTTGCCGACAATGTCACATGCATTAAAAAAAGTTATATTTATAACGAGTTTGTTTGTTTGCTGAATGAGCTAGTCCTAGCCTCTGGTGTCAAAGTGTGTCTAGCCATCCCTGACGTGGCTTAAAGACTGGTATCAAACAACAAAATCTGGAGTCTTCACATGACTTATGAAATTAATGCATTTAGGCAAGTTCCAGGTTTCAAATCGGGTGTCATTGTGTAGCAGAACGCACAAGCTGGTATTAAACGTACGTCATACGTAGAAGGCTGCTATATCGAAAGGCATGTAAGAAGGTGAGGTTGGTCAGCATCATAAACAATTTTATTTAGGACCATCAGCCCAATAACAAACCTTTTAATACGTAAATAGAACATTCACAGCGAATTTCTAAAACAAAATATTTACGATGTTTTAGCCGAACGTCTTGAGCACTGGCCGAATGTAACCTTGAACTCTTGACGGTCAACGCCGAAAAAAATGGCGATGACGTAAAAATTGGCGGGAAAACAAGAAATCGTAGAGCTAGGCGGAACTCCACACACGTAGTTTAATTACGTGGCTGTGCGGGAAATGATTATTTTGTACTTAATCCAACTTGTTCTTGTAAAAAAAGATAGAGATAAACTAAAAGTTTCCAAGGTTGCGGTTTTAAGAAGTTGCCAGTGACCTTAAAGTTTTCATGGTCTTTGAAATAATATAGGTACTTACCTATGTAGTAGATATCAACACCAGTTATGTACCTACATACAACTTGAGTGCGTAGCCATAATAAAAAAGAACCAGATTTTTAAATAATGGCTTCGCACAGTTTTCTCATTCAGCCAGTGTCAAGTTCAATGTGAAATATTTATGCTCCAACGATTACAGCCCATCTGTTTTGAGTACATTTATTAACAGTTCTGCTGTTATAATTTCACTGCCGGATGCATCATAATCAAGGAAGTGGCATATGCAGATGCAATATAAACCTTGGACTATACTATATACGCATACCATACCGATGTACATTACCTATAATAATATGCGTATACCTCGCACGCTTCATGTATAAGATGATAGATATACATATAAATAAAACTAGCAAATTGCATTGTTTGCCTTCTCTTTGTGTTTACAGTCTTTGCAGTAAGTAGATTCTCTGAAGTTTTTTTGTATAGGTACTTTATATAACACCGTAATCTCACTCGATCTATGTGATAATGTGCTCAAATGTGACTGGTGGAAGGAGTGTGCGACGTGTCACAGAATAAATACAAGTGTCGTCACTTTGGTAAAACAATGAACGGAAATAAAGTTTCAATGGTGACCAAATGGATAAAGAAATAAGTATAAATACTATCGTGTATGTACAAATTGCAAGCACAGCCGGAGGACAAACATAAGTCGTTATTATAGAAGTTTATTGTTTTCGCAATGCCAAGATAAAGTTATGAGCTATAGAGATCATCAAAACAGATTTGGGAACGAACGATGCAGCTATGTTGCCAGATATTTGGTATTCTGAAATACATTATAAATATTATAATGAGAATTTCCAAGAATACATCCAATCGGCTTTAGGAAGGTTTTATACTTATTATGGGTATCTCTTATGATTTAGCCATGACTCTAGCAACGGAGCTTATTAAAATTAGCGATTAAAATGTCATCGAGATAAAGTAACCGATATATTTACATTTACTCAAAATTTAAGCCAAATTCTGTTTGACAATTGGAACTGACACAGTGGATACCGGATATTGTTGAAAACATAATAGGCAATTGATTATAACTGTATTTGGGGGAGCTACCGTCTGCACCCCAAACAAGAGGTATCAGCCAGAAGTTGCGACGCGAGTCTATCGACGTACAAAACAGATGGTAAACAACCTATTCGCTACAATTGTCATTCTTACGGCATAACTATGCAATGAGGTCTTCATAGCAACCAAGCCCCGTATTAGGCGATGTGTCCGTATCCCCCGTAAGCGGTCGTCCTCAGTTCGCTCGATTACTGTTACAAGGTCTATTACATTACAACTGTTGTAAACTGCAACGAATTCAACGTATCTAGCACAAAACATATGAAATAAAGAGTTGTGGATAGAACCCAATCGATATTTCCATGGAAACATCTTTTTGTAGACTGAAATAGTCGCTTTGTTCGAAGTAGGGCACCATTTAAAGTTACTATGATATCAAGGATGCGGTATTTAATTTACCAAGTTTTATGTAACATCCCGTATCAAAAGATAATACAAAATATGTTAAACAATGTTTTAACTTATATAGACGCCTCGTTTGGCGTAGTGGCCGAGCAATCGGACTGCTGCGCTAGGGGTCGCGGGTTCGATTCCCGCCTGGAACAAATATTTGTGCGATCCACAAATATTCGTTTCTGGTTTGGGTGTGTTGTGTATGTGAAATTATATGTCTGTAAGCGGTACCCACGATACAGGAGCAATCCTAGTGTGGGGCTACGTTTAAATAAAAATTAATTATATATATATATTGATACTTCAAGCCTTGAGCTCTGTGCCAATTGCCAATATTGCTTACAGCCATATAAGAAAGGCTGAATAGTTCTTAATGTTTACTATTGAGTGAGAAAACAAATGAAAAACAAACACACTTTAGATTTGTGATATTACTGGATACAGCAATGAAGGTAGTTAGGAACAGATTTCAAGATCATCTACTATTAGGTGAATTATTAATCCAGTTGGCAAAGCTCAGCCAGCCACTCAGATAATATGACAATGTATTTATATCTACGTTGTCCTCCTTGTTTTGAACAAAAGCTATTAATTAAATGCAGTGAAATTGGGGCGTCGCCTTGCAAGGGACCTTGCATAAACAATCGCGGGAGTCGTGGAAATATGCAAGACGAGATACACGGCAGATGAGCAAATGTACCGTTTGCTTTTTGAACGAGGAAAATTATTATTTTTTATTTTTAGCCTTCCTATTATTCGCTTTTCCTGTATCCATTTCGTATACTTAAGCATCTTACAGTTTGTTAAAGAATTTTAGCTTACGATTCCCTTTCTACCGTATTAGAAAAATAACAGATACAAAAAATTTTCTAATATAGAGTAGAAATTCTAAGGATATGTGTGGGTGGCGGTGGGATGGGTTGGTGAGTTATATTTGCTTTTTCAGTTAGATACTTACGCCTTTCACAACTGTCATAATATTCACGATTCTAAATATAATCGCTGTTATTGATTTGCCGGGAGAAGGTCACTTCATTTTATTTTCCGTAACAGCTACCTACCTTCCATCCGGATTTTCTGGAAGCTATTCACCGAGTGACACATCTGCGAATTATTGTTTGATCACATTTTAATTCACATTTCTGGGAAGAGAATTTCACCGTAAACAAAATGGCGACCTTGTTCCCCGACACAGAAGGTGAAAACGAACACGCGAGGGAAACAGATGCAGCGAGTTATTTTTAATGCAGATTTACGAGATTAAATATATTTCGCAGCTCTTATACATACTTATATTATATCTCGTAGAGTGGCATTTGGACGCAATTATAATTCTTCCAGGTGCCAGAAGAATCCTCTTAAACGATTTTGGCGGGAAACAAGACCCTTTGTTCTGTCATGGCGGCCATGTATTTGTGAACAAAGCATTCTGAGTTCTCGTTAAGGTTACGAGGAACGTTTTAGTGTGTTCCAAATGCCATTCGTCGTCGAGGATACAGTAGTGTTCATAGGGTTACAGGTAGGGCAAACAAGAGCATTCACATCAGATGCAGTAAACAAAGAAATGACAACGATAGCCATTAATAACAAAGTGGGCAAGGAGTCACCTCCTCCCACGCCGAGGTATGAATCTTTGAGCATTGACCGAGGTGTTCCGGCAGTTCTCGTGAACAGTTTATAGCGTTGACGAGCAGTAACTCGACACTAGGGCTAGCACAAAAATTTTAATGAGATTTGATCAGTGTCCTTGCTATCGCTACGTTAACGATACGAACCGTTAAAATTTTCGTGCTTACCCTATTGTAGGAGTATACTATAAATAAATTTAAAACATTTTTTACGTTAACGTAACGAATACTTTCTCGATAGAGGCTCGCGCTCGCCCTACAGGTGCGTAACCTCGGCCCGTGCCTAGCTTAATATCTAAAGCCATGGCCACACTTGTATCATCTTAACGATCAGCCTGTAGCGTCATCGACGTCCATCATTGTCGCTATTTCGGACGCAAAACAATACATGATCATGTGCAACGCCGTAGCTAACACACTCCACTCTAGGTCTATGGTCAACACGGGGAATGCTACGAATGGATCAAATCTAGGTAGTCTTGATCGTCAAGATGATAAAATGTGAAGAATTGATCTTCGGATTTCCATCGCTCAGATAATTTAGATGCGCAAGAGTCATCTGCCGCCTACGCTGGAGTATGGAGCATTGACACTATTGTAGGAAGCGGGGGCGGGGTGGTGGGTCATGGTTTACGATCTGAGAACGCTTTTTATTGTATTTTAATGTATCTATAAGAAGAAAATCGATTAAAGTAAAATCGGACTCGCGTACAACGGGTTCCGTACAGTATCGATAAAAACGGTAAAAAGTTAGGTTTGTTTTATTGAAGCCCCCGTAAATATTTATTGTATGTAGTACCTATTGTTATTTAGTATTTTTTGTTATAGCGGCAACAGAAATACATCGTCTGTAAAAATTCGAGCTGCCGAACTATCACGCTTCGTGTGATACAGCTTGGTGACAGACGGACGGACGGACAGCGATCTTACAGCCGGTTTCTGAAACGTCAGCCAACTGTGACTGCAGATTAATTCTGTTGCCATCCTTGTCATTTGCTTAGAATCAGATAGAGACAACGATTGTTTTAATCTACCGTCAAAGCCAACAAACGTTCCAGAAACTGGGGGTTTGTAATAGGGTCCCCTTTTAACCTTTGGGTACGAAACCCAAACGAGGTTCCAATGGGCAATCGATGGCACAAACGCGGACCATGCTCTGTCCAAGATGCGCTACCGTAAACTGCCTCTATACGACATTGTTCTAAATAGCTACCTACCTACATTATGACGTTCGATTCGTTAACGATACCGAACTGAATAGATTCGGTTCCATGTCGAAGGGTTCTGAATCGCCTTACGACTAGTTCCGGGATCAGTTCTCAAAATCTGCACCCGCAAGTTCGAAATTAAGCAAGTTTATTACGTCAATGAAATCACAGCTCATCAATTAATTATAAACAACACAATGGCGCGTTGGCCAATAAGTAGGTAGGTAATACAAGAAGTACTTATTTCGTTTCATAAAGGTTATTCAACTCATTGACGATTCGTGAGGCACCTAATCAATTATGTACATTTGAATAAGAGGTTGCTATTGCTAGGTAAACATATTTATTTTTATAAAGTATCTACGTAAAATATAATATAATAATATGCGTAGAAATGTGTAGACAGCGTAGGTATAGGCGCGATTTTACCGGTCAATTATATCGCAGCGTTTTTAATACGTCCCGCGTCCTACCACACAACTGTTTTTCGATATTTCAATTTAATCGGCCGATATTATCGAACCAGTGGGGTTGTATGCTTTATAATAATAATGAATACGGGAAAACATAGTCGGAAAACAACAGAATATTGAAGTTATGATTTATTATTGAAGTACTTAGGAGTTGAGGAAACTTAAATATTATTATAACATAGCTCTTTAGACTCTTGATTTCATGATGAAGGTACCTACTTAATAGATACAGTAAAATACCGAGTGATATTTTTTTACTTCACCTGATGCTTTTGTGACTATCGCCTTTAGTAGGTACTTTTTTGACTATTTGACCACACTAGGTAACTCATCTGGTCTTACGTGACGATGTGTTCGAAGGTGGTTAAGATGCCCAGCCTAAAATAGGACTTACTCTGAGTTAGGTAAAACAGTTTTTTTTTCATCGATGTCTGCTAACATCGCTAACATTTATAAATGTTACATCAAACAAACTGCCAGTGAGAACAACGACCTCTCCCGACCGACCGCCTTGGCAAGGACGTTCTATTTAAAAAAATATCTGAAAAAGTTGTCGATGACGCGTGTTTTGGCGGGAAATGTAAACCGAATAGGTCAAAAGGAGAAATTTTCTTTTTAGCATAGTGAGTTGTTTATGGTTTCTATGTAGGCAGCATTTACGTTATAATATACCTATGTTCTGTAAGTAGGAATTTTCTTAAATCCATTACTTATTACTGGCGGAACTGTTGAGGTATGAGTATTGTGTCACTATACCTTAGTACTTATTTAAATTGAAGATTTGTGGCCAAACCTCTTATCAGGGTGCTCCGGCAGTCCTTGAGTCAGTCCTGTTCTAGGCTGAACATGTTAAAAACTTTCGAACACATCGTCACATAAGACCAGTAGCCCTAGCATGCCTACAAGCTCGACATAGTACGCGTCAACTAGCGCTTTGTATGAAGATTTTTCGTTCACAAACGCGCCGGTAGGGGCGCTGTACAGGATCTCCATACAAAGGCGCTAGTTGACGCGTACTATGTCGAGCTCGTAGTCACACTAGGGGTACAGGTGAGGTAGTGGTCAAATGCTAGGCTATAGTAAAAAAAAACTTAGCCTTTCTTTGAAATGTCAAAATAACAACCTTTTTCAAAATTAAATAGCTCGGAAGTCTAAAGTACCTTAACCAGGGAGTGTTTAAAGGGGCTCATGAAAGTGGAATAAGCAAAGAGTTGTGTCGGATGGTGGCACGTGGAAAGATGTCTCTGCCTACCCCGATGAAGAATAGACATGACTGTATGTGTATATAATATGTATGTACACACAGATATTTCAGTTTGATTAAAGTATTTGTGTACAGAAAAGCCTTGACTTAGTTGTAAGATTTATTATATATAGTTACTTCCCTCTAAATTCGTTTATAAATATTATTTTAACTTTCCAGTATACACCTACAAGTGGTTATTTTTTTTTAATTATATAACATTATAATCATCGACGTGAAGCGTCAATGCCATTTTTTCGTCAATTTTTACATTTTTTATTCTCTTTCGGATTTATTTACTCGCTGTCACATTTCCACTTAAAATTAAGGGTTCTTAAACTAAACTAATCGTGTAACTAAACCTACAAGTGGTTGCATGCCAACAGCTGAGGACACAAATAGCGCATTCTTCCTGCTTACGCATGCATATTCAGTTGCATGTGTTGGTAAAGCAAATTATTATGTTTTTACCAGACTACAAGTGAACCTAACATGTTTTATGTAAATCTTACCAATTGAGAATTAATAAGTAACTCCGTCTTTTTATTCCCTTTTCATGGTGAGATAATTAGTTAAGTAGTAAATTTGTATCTTTTTTACATTATTATGTATAATGTTGTATAGGTACTTATGTTTAGCAACAAAATACACCGTTTTCAATAATATATAAATATAATAAGTGCCCATTGTAATATCAAAGTATGTACCTAACATCATTTTACTAAATGCAAGTAAATACATTACTTGCGGCAAAACATTTTTTTTATAAATTTTGTCCGTTTGTTATGGCTTATCTTCGAAATGGGTATATTTTGATGGGACTTTCACTCACAGACAGCTGATGTTAAAAGGAGTAACATAGGCTACTATTATTTTAGAACTAGCTGCACCCGCAGTGTCGCTCGAAATTAACACTTCCTACTGGATTATATTATAGTCAATGTAAGTAAAATTGCAGCGCACCAGCAATTTCTTAAATCACCTTCCTGAGAAACTTGTAAAATATTTATAAATATATGGTACAGAGGTACATAATTACATCAAATAAAAATGGTTACAATTACTTGAAACTGGCACAATGTGCGAAAAGCACCATGGCCAAAGAAGAAGAAAAAAATGGTTACCTACCTAGAAAAGTTAATAAAAAATTTGGACTTAGTCATAGTTGCAAGGCCCTTACAAGAATCTGATAAGAACACCTATTTTGCCTATCTTATCAATGCGTATGGTGTAACTTTACAATACAAAGCATTGTGTGGTGATTTTAGTAATAACTAACAAAGAAAGAAGTTAAAAGTTCATGGCAAATGTAGTAGGTAAGTTGGTTACAAAATGCCTCATTACCTACCTACTAGGTACCTACCTTAACCTACCTAGTTGTTTTTTATTGTAGGTATGAAACCTCTTTTGCAAGGTCGCTAAAGGAGGTTATAACATCTGTTCTCGTGTGGTACATTTAAGTGGTTTTATCAAGACTGCCGCAGTAAAGAAGCGTTTCGCTCTAGTACCTTCAAATAGAATATCCACGAAAGGTGGTAAAAACACTAGACTATAGCAAAGTTTCACTGTTTTTTTTTATGCCCCACAAAAATCACTTCAAACACTTTGTTCACACACTGAAATCCGTGTAAAGTTCCTTGGTATCACGGTAACGTTTGTGGGTTTTCGCGCCGACCGTATACAAAACGTTATTTATTTTAATTCACAATAATAAAATTGAAAAACAAGATCGTATGACAGCGTATTCCATTTGTGACTGACTTCCGATCGATCGATGGCCGCCGGCCCGGCATGGCATGATTCAACAACACACGTCATACTGACAACTAGAAAAGGACAGCGCTATACGTCAGAGCAGTAGATACGATAGATAAGCCGACGTAATTCATTGTAATGAATGGTTAATTAAACAGGCTAAAATTTATTATCAATTTAATTTAAACTCAGTACATTACATTAAATAAAATACCAAAATAGTACAAATTAAAAAATAAATTATTCATTTTTATTATTTCGGTAATATTTCGTTCAGCGTCATCTGCCGTGGAGTAGCGGTACCACTTCACTTATAATATTCTTCCTGATAATACACTTACCTTTACATCCTCGGATACAAATTGATAGATGTCGTTTTAATCGAAAAACAAAACAGTATTATTTCTGGTATGGTGTGTGCCTAACTACCTTTCAGTAACTTATAGAAATAAATTAAATAATTATAAACTTAGAAAGCTAATAATAATAATAATCATTTGTTTAAACTATATTTATATTTATTACTATTTAATTTAAGCCGTATATGATGAAAATGTTTCTAGTATTGCGCAATATTAGATAAGTAGGTAGGTATACTTACAGACCCACCTACCTAATTACACCATCAGCATACAACGGTAGGTATTGTACTCGTCTCATATAATAATTATAATAAATTACCTATTAATTTATTACCATACCCGTTACTTATCTAATAGGCATATTTTGTTTGTATACTTACCTACCTATTTATGTACCAATGGCGATATAATAATATCTATCGCAGACAAGTTATCGGTCACTTCCAATGGGTAGGTTAGGTACGTAAAATTATAACATAGGTAGGCCTACAAAATACCTAGAATCATCGGAGGGTTCCACGGTCCTATCTTCTCGTATTTATGATATTTCCTTTCATACGCTGATTCGTGCGTAGCTGAATCTCAGACAGAAAAAGTAAGGTAGGTAGCACCAAGGAGGTGAACATATTTTATATTCTTTTTTTTTTTATTCACAAAGAACATCATTCTGCCAACAACAAAAAAAATCTGAAAAATAGCATACGACATACCTGCATATTATTGTACTTTCGGCCGACATTAATCATATCCTCAGGGTCGGGGCTGAGACTCCTCATCGTGGGCATCACCTCGTCCAACATGGCGGCTGTTGGCTACCGGAGTCCTGTCGAAATGGAGAAAATGGTATTAGGATCAATTTTACCGATCTTCTTTACTCTTCCAGCGTCACATTAACCTTTTTTTTTGATTTGTAAAAAATATTGGTAAATATAATTATAATTGGTAATGCCTTAGCACTATCCCCTTCCGCCACGGGGGTGGCGGAAGGGGGGCGTGTGGGACATGGACCCACTAAACCCCGTGAGCCGTCGATCCGCCTGGAGTGGGGCGAGATGGGGTCGTTTTGGCATTCACCATCCCGCCCCAGCGGACCGCCGTATGTTATGTTTAAAGACGCTGTTAAATATAGGAACATTTTTGCATTTTTTTCATAATTCTGACTTCATCATCATCATCATCATCATCAACCCTTATCCACCCACCACTACACTTCCACCATCATAGGACCCTCCTGTTGGTTTCGATGTTTTTCCAATTTTTTTTTGAGTTGGAAAAAAATAAATCGCCTGTAAGTGGGTAAGTACCAGGGTAACCAGGGTATCATAAAATCCAAAGAGTCGTCACCTTTTGTGCCATTCAGGATAACAACTATCAATGAAATGAAGTTATGTAGTAGTAACTAGTAAGTACTTACGTATTATTATACCTATCTATAGGTTCATTTCAAGAAGAGCGACGGTCATATAAAATTGAATTGGCGGTGTGCAAAGTGACTACAATTTAGCCATAACATAATTGTACGGTCAAACACGAATTCAGGCCAAACTGGTTTGGTCTAGGAGCATAGCCGTATACCTACATCCACCATTTATTTGTGAAAATAAGTAGGTACCTAGTTGAAGTATTCAGTCGCATTCAGGTAGTCAGTAGTCTAGCCAAGTAACAGTTGACGTCATGATTCAGTAAAGTGGTGAACGATTTATTGAAACAATATGTAGCTTTTGAGAGTCCACTAAATTACGTTTTATGTGATTGTATTTAACGAAAAAACATGTAAGAGAAAAAAATACCAACTCAGACACATTTTCGATTTCCCGCCAAAAAAAACCTAGCTTCAAGTCAGTCAAGGCTATTTTTTTTTTCAATATTTTGTTGCTTTTTGGCATAGGTACTAATAACATAGTCTGCCTTAGCCAAAACCAGTTTGATCTTATATCGAGATTGCCGGTAGCACACGCGGAAAATGTTAGACAACAATCTTTCAAGGTTTCGACTGATAAAAAAACCGTATGTAGGTACTTATTATAAACACTGCCATGATAGCGATAAGGGGATTAATAAGTCAAATACTTAATATTTTGTTGAAAGAGATTCTAATTTATTGCACAGACTTGTCTATGTCTACGATTTTAAATTTTAAAAATGATTCCAATGAGTTACCTACTACGATTCGAAACTAACTTCTTTAGGCTTCGTTCATAAATAAAATGTATTCGAAAAACTCTCTGTAGATAACTACGAGACCTACCTAAATAAAACCGGAGTCGGAATCGCGCACGAAGGGTTCCGTACCATTATCTATATGTAGGGCTATGTTTGTTTTTATAGAATAGATAAGTAAAATAAGTGTCACAGAGAATTTTCGATTTCATACATAAATTAGATAGGTACCAGAAATTATAGAATCGTGACGTAGACTGCGACTCTACTAGACTATATAATATTCACACTAGGACATAACATTTCGAGCATTTTACAAAAAAAAAACTTGACCAATAAAACATTCAAACTTACTTGACATTAATTTGCGGAATGCATAAATCATGTGAAACCAAAATTATAATGAAAGATAACTTAACAGATAACTTTAAAGTTTGTTATCTAAAATGATTTGTAGGTTGTCCAACTGGAGTGTACGTTATACGATTGTATGTTGAAGCGTATAGTCACTATACGCTATAACATACAATTGTATAACGAACGCTATATTATTGTGGGTTATTAGCTAATCAAGGCTGAGTTAATAGCAAGTCATCAAGGACGAAGCTATCCGAGTCATCTGATATAATAATCTAGCTATACTTACTACTGAGTGACTTGCACTGTGACATAGCATAAATCCACATAATATTTTAATTAGGCCATAAAGACACGGAATTTTGGCGGGAATCCGATAGTGAGACTTTTTTTTTTCTTTTCTTCTCTGGCCATGGTGTGGTGCTTTTCGCACATTGTGCCAGTTTCAAGTACTTACCTAATTAGTGAGATGTTGTTGGTTTTCTATTTTTTTCCTCAAACGTTTGTTTCGAGTGTCATTGAATGTTCGTTAACATGCACGAGTGTGGGCAAATGATATAAGTCCAAAAACGTGTCATTTCGTATGCTTTCCAAAACTTCCAAGAAGTTTTAGTATACTTAGGCAAAATAGGTATCAATTTTCACGCTTTCGTGGCTTTTACCTATTTGACTGAATTGTGATTTAAGGTGAATATTTCTTGAAAGTTTTTATTATGTAGGTACCTACTTTGACTTTATTCTTCTCAAGTAAAATGCATAAACGGTGTGAAGCCAAAATAAAAAAGGAACTTTGTTCGGTGATTTTGGTTTATGTACGCGCCTATTCTAGTGAGGGGCACATCTGGAGAGGTCACACCTATCATGATATCCCATTGTTTCGATTTTTTAAGATACTTATATGACCACAATTGTCACTCACCTAACATCATGAGTAACATCATGAGATAGTGGCTAAATGGTAGCATGACAATTAAAATATCGATCTGAGTCAGCAATGTATTTTAGTCCGGTCAAGGTTACGTATCGATTTTTCCGTCGGCGTGGCCACCTGTTTATAATATTATCGATTTCTTTTCTCTACTGTAAGCGTCATTAATAATATTACGAGGAATAAATGTATGAATACCGCACAGTATTTGACTAAAGTACAATTACTTCTTATTGGTTGCTGATTTGTAAAATCGTTAGTCGATTAATTATTAGTTACGTAAATTTATAATAATGTAAAGATAATCATTAATCATTTTATGTATTATCAGTTGCTACAACATATAAAGATAAATTATTTTATTAAAATTGTAACCCTTTCCGGGTTCGACCATCGACACGCTTCCGTCGCTATGGAGGTGTAACGATGGTCGGCTGGGAAGAGACATTCGTTGGACGGCAAGCGAGGTGCTCGCACCTAGGAAAAGTAATTAATGGTGTACCGATGATGTGGTAACTGAATTACACCTAAATGTTGTGAAGCGAATAAAATTATATTGGAAATATCAAAAGGCGTTTATATTTCTGGCCTACGCCAATAGTTCAGAAGTGGGATAACGAAAAGGATACATAAAATTTCCTTCTACGCCTACTGAACCGTAAGTACAGTGAAACATTATTTTGATACTTTTTTTTTAAGAATTGTGTTCTTAATTTCAATAAACATACAATAGAATCAATTGACTCGGCAAAGGCACTGTAGAGACCCGTGAACCAAAATGCTTTTTATTTTTACATTACCACTATAATATAAATGCAAAAACTCGCATTACAGCGTAAGCACACAATATTCGTTAGGCACGTCTAAAAAAAAAAAAACTTACTATTTTTGGACTGTGATGAGAGGCGCATGCACACTATCCGTTGAATTTTACTGTCTCCTATCCCTCTCTTATGATTACTTCGCGAGTCCCCGTCACCACGTGGCCCGTAACAAGTTAGGTTATTAACTCTCCAATCCATATAGTATTAAATCCTTGCGTAGCGTTTGTTGTCGTTAGTTATCTATGTGAATCATACAACTATGCTGTTTATCACATGCCATTGGTAGATATTTATAAGTAAAAATGTTGTGATTTGTGCGAGTTGAACTAGTATTGTACAATATGAAGAGCATCATAAATTGGTTGCTTAGCTTGTTGGATTCGAGTTCCAGGAGCATGAACGAAGGCAGTGCCCGAGGTCAAGGGCTTGGAACTGATGATACCCGAGGTCAAGGGCTTGGAATTGATGATACCCGAGGTCAAGGGTTTAGGGCTGATGATACCCGAGGTCAAGGGTTTACGGCTGATGATACCCGAGGTCAAGGGTTTAGGGCTGATGATACCCGAGGTCAAGGGTTTATGACTGACAATACCCGAGGTCAAGGGTTTATGACTGACAATGCCCGAGGTCAAGGGTTTATGACTGACAATGCCCGAGGTCAAGGGTTTATGACTGAGAATGCCCGAGGTCAAGGGTTTATGACTGACGATACCCGAGGTCAAGGGTCTAGGACTGACTTCGCTCGATGTCGAGGGCCTGGAAATGATGACACCCGAGGACAAGGGCATAACGTGACGTGTATCATACGGAAAGAATGATTGCGGGTTCAGCTCGAGGTCAAGGGCAGGTGAACCAACCAGGAACATCCAAGGAACATTTTAGCCGCGAAGGCTTCCACCGTCGAACCAGACGACGTCGAAGAATGTCTCCTTCCGATGATTCCGAAGATGACTGGGACTACAAACGGCGAGGATCTATAAGAATGCGGCGGTCAGCTGAACGGCGAGCAAGACGTAAGCGTAGATACTGTAGTACTTCAACCGAATCCTCAGGTGAGTCAGACAAAGCTCATTCAAAATCCAAACGTTCGAAAACATCGGAAAATGATACTAACGCTATCCTGGATAAATTTATCTCCATCGTTAAAGATGTAAGGAGTTCGGATAAACCAAAACTGACGTACAATAACAATGTAATACCCGATTTTGATCCCATGACTAAGGAACAAACCGTATTAACTTGGATCAATAAAGTAGAAGAATGTGCTGAAATATACGGCTGGGATGAGAGAGAAACGATCCACTATTCTCTCCCAAAATTATGCGGTGTTGCTAAGTCATGGTATCAAGGGTTGCCTACCTTGTTGCACAGTTGGCCTGAATGGAAGAAAAAATTGTTAGAGTCTTTTCCATGTCGAGAGGATTATGCCGAACTCCTCACTAAAATGCTAAGTAAGAGGGTTCGTTACGGGGAATCGTTGGAACACTACTACTACGCGAAGGTCAATCTTTTGAATCGGTGTAGAGTAAATGGTAGACAAGCAGTAGATTGTCTACTCCACGGTGTGGACGACCGTGCTATAAAAGTAGGCGCACAAGCGGCACAGTTTTCGGAACCAGAACAGGTTCTCAAATATTTTAGATCTGTTAAGGTAGGAAATGCAAGGGAAAGCCACGATAACGTTAGGAAAAATAGATTCGACAAAAATTTCGGCCCTACCACCAGCAAACCACCTCACTTGAAACCGAATGGCAATAACTCGACCATTAGGTGTTTTAACTGCAATCAGGTAGGGCACCCCAGTTTAAACCTCTAGTTAGATGTTCCAGCTGTGATAGGATCGGCCATCAGTCGACTAATTGTTATAAAAACAAAACGTACGAAGTCCCCAATAACAGCTCTTCAGATAAAAATGAGAAACAAGTAGCGGAAATCAGTATCGCGGATAAGGCGAATGATAAATATATCATGAATGTGCTCGTTAATAACATTTCGTTTGCGTGCCACTTAGATTTGGGTAGTCAGTGTTCGCTAATAAGAGAAAGTGAAGCAAGGTCGTTAAATACAAATCTTATTACGGACGTTGATCTGCCAATGTTAAGAGGTATTGGGTCGAACCTAATTAAACCTTTGGGTATGATAGTGGCAACGGTAGAAGTTCAGAAAGTCAAGGAAGTCGTTGATATTTATGTAGTTGAAGACTACGTTCTGAGGCATCCCGTTCTGCTGGGACACTCATTTACTGAAAAACCACATATCGTAATAACAAAGACTCCAGATGAGGTCATATTTAATAAAATGCCACATAACGAAAAAGTACACCTTGTTTCTCGCGATGAGGTCACAATTCCTGTGAATAGTTTAAGGGCAGTACCTGTCCTTTGTAATACTTTGTCGGAAGGTCCCGTCTACGTCGATGGGTCTATTAGGGGACCAGATGGGAAAGAATATTACCTTCTACCGGGCGAATATGTCATCCTAAATAACCATTGTGCCTTGCTTATACACAATGTTTCGAATTCTGACATTACCAAAAAAAATAATATATTGCTTACTAGAGCTACCCAAATACATGCGACCCTAAATGCATCTGAAGTAACGATCAGTACGATTGAAGTTGATGATACCATCAACTGTAATCCAAATTTTCCAGCCGAACAACGCTCGGAACTGCATGCCGTCTTGGTCGACTATAAAGACTGTTTTTCTAGTAGCCTCAAAGACCTAGGATATACAAACGCTACGGAAATGAAGATAGAGTTAGAAGGTTCTGAACCTATAGTTTACAGACCTTACCGTATGTCTCATTCCGAAAGGGCTTTAGTTAGAGATATGGTTCAGGAGATGGTCGAAAGCGGCGTAGTCAGGGAAGCATCCTCGCCTTACGCAAGTCCAATAGTTCTTGTTAAAAAGAAAACGGGAGAAAAGAGGTTGTGTGTAGACTACCGAGCTCTAAATCGTAAGACTAAAAAGGATCATTACCCATTACCACGTATTGAAGACCAGTTGGACTTGCTAGCAGGTAATAATCTATTTACGTCGCTAGACTTAGCTTCCGGCTACTATCAAATACCTATCGAAGAATCCTCTCGTTGTAAGACCGCGTTTGTGACCCCTGATGGTCAATTCGAATTCAATAGGATGCCATTTGGGCTCGTTAATGCGCCATCCGTCTTTCAAAGAACCATGAATAAAATTCTTGCTGAAGCTAAAATAAAATATGCGTTGGTATATATGGATGATATTTTGATCCCATCTAGAGATGTCAACGAAGGGCTGACTAGATTGAAGGAAGTACTTGATTTGTTGAGGAAGGGCGGGCTTACCTTAAAAATGAGTAAGTGTAACTTTTTTCTTGATAAAATAGATTTTCTCGGGTTTGAAGTAAGCGCAAGTGGCATTCGACCCGGTTCCAGGAAAACAGAGGCGGTATCTAGGTTCCCCAAACCTAAAAACCAACATGAACTCCGGCAATTTTTAGGACTGTCAGGGTTCTTTAGGAAGTTCATAAAAAATTACGCTTTAATCGCTGCTCCCTTGTCAGAATTACTGAAAAAAGATCAAGAGTGGGCATGGAATGAGGATCGTGAAACGGCATTTACACAAATCAAAAACTTGCTATCTGAACGCCCGTTGCTTTCATTGTATGACCCACTAGCTCAGACTCACTTGCATACTGACGCTAGTAAGCACGGCCTAGCCGGTATTTTGCTTCAGCGTAACGGTGACGGTTACCTGCAACCAGTGTCATATTTCAGCCGGAAAACCACCACCGAAGAGCAAAAATATCACTCGTTCGAACTCGAGACACTCGCTATTATCGCGTCCCTGAACAGATTTAGAGTCTATCTCATTGGGGTCCCTTTCACCATACAAACCGATTGCAATGCCATTAGATCAACTCTTACCAAAAGGGACCTAGTTCCTCGTATTGCTAGATGGTGGATCCAGCTGCAAGAATTTGACTGCACTATCGAGTATAGACCGGGCTCAAAAATGTCGCACGTAGATGCATTGAGTCGCAATCCAGTAGGTGCGCCAGTAAATGAATCACATATTCTTGATATTTTATCAGTTGAATCCGAACACGACTGGATTGCCACCGTACAATCGGCCGACGAAGATATAGTTAGGATAAAGAACGTCCTTAGTAGCCCCGACACTGAACAGGTAGCAGACATTCATAAGAGCTTCAAACTGAAAAACGGCCGCGTATACCGTATTGTAGGTGACGAAATAAGATGGGTGGTGCCAAAAGGTGCGCGCTGGCAAATCCTTAAAAGAAACCACGATGACGTTGGCCACTATGGTTACGAAAAAACGCTAGAACGTATTAGGAAACATTATTGGTTCGGAAAGATGCGTCGTTTCGTAAAAAAATATGTCTCAGCCTGTTTGCAATGCGCTCACCACAAGGCGCCGGGTGGTAAACGCGAGGGCGAATTACACCCTATCGTGAAAACAAACGTGCCTTTTCACACCGTGCATGCAGACCACCTTGGGCCTTTTGTAAGGAGTAAGGCTGGTAACTGCTATTTGTTAGTGATGATTGACAGTTTCACGAAATTTGCTAACGTCACTCCTGTTAAAAATACAAAATCAATGACTACAATTAAAGTCCTGAAAGACCACATTAGCTTCTTCGGAGTCCCGACGCGTCTCATTACCGACCGTGGCTCTAGTTTTACCAGTAGATCGTTTAAAGATTTTACAACCGAATATGGGATAAAGCACGTAATGAATGCGGTCGCAACTCCGAGAGCTAATGGGCAGGTGGAGAGGTTTAATAGAACCATAACAGAAGCACTCGCCACGTCCAATCATGGACAAGATGATAGAAATTGGGATGAACATATACGCGATATACAAATAGGTCTTAACACAACTGTTCATAAGACAACTCAAAAATCTCCATCAGAGCTTTTATTCGGATTCAACGTAAATCATAAAACTCAAGGTATATTAAGCACAATAATTAATGAGACCGTTAATATTATATCATCGGATGAACTTGACGCCATTAGGCAGGGAGCTTCGCAACGCATGGAAGTACAACAACAAAAAGATGCCGATCGATATAACAGGCATAGGAAACCGGGTAAAAAGTATAAGGCAGGAGACTTAGTTAGAGTCGAAAGACAAGTACCACACGACGGTCAGTCACAAAAACTTGTAGTTAAATACCAGGGCCCGTACCGTGTAGTAAAAGTGCTTCCACACGATAGGTTTGTTGTGGAAGATACTCCTTTGTCCCGAAAAGGAGGGCGTCGTTACGAAGGGATTGTAGCGATAGACAAAATTCAACCTTGGATGAGCTTTGATCGAGACTTTGACAATAGCTCAAGTGACGATGACGATGATGTAAATAATGATGAGAGTGTAAATAGTGATGTGAATATAAATAATGATGAGGATGTCAATAATGATTTGAATGTAAATAATGATGCAAATGAAAATAATGACAATAATTTGAATGTTAGTACTGATATTAATGACGCCAATGATGATAATGTTTCTACTGGTTGTAATGAAGCCGATTGAGTAGGTTTTTGATTGTTTTGATAGATATTGTTTTTAGATTGATATTGTTTGTTGATCGATATTTGTCATCTATTGATGTCATATTGTAATGATTATGTAAACTGTTTTCTTGATTAACTTTAATGTAATTGTAACAATGGAAGTAATTCTAATTGTCATTGATTTTATAACAAAAATCACGTGAGAGGACTCACGCCGAGCAGGAAGGCCGAGCTGTAAGCGTCATTAATAATATTACGAGGAATAAATGTATGAATACCGCACAGTATTTGACTAAAGTACAATTACTTCTTATTGGTTGCTGATTTGTAAAATCGTTAGTCGATTAATTATTAGTTACGTAAATTTATAATAATGTAAAGATAATCATTAATCATTTTATGTATTATCAGTTGCTACAACATATAAAGATAAATTATTTTATTAAAATTGTAACCCTTTCCGGGTTCGACCATCGACACGCTTCCGTCGCTATGGAGGTGTAACGATGGTCGGCTGGGAAGAGACATTCGTTGGACGGCAAGCGAGGTGCTCGCACCTAGGAAAAGTAATTAATGGTGTACCGATGATGTGGTAACTGAATTACACCTAAATGTTGTGAAGCGAATAAAATTATATTGGAAATATCAAAAGGCGTTTATATTTCTGGCCTACGCCAATACTACTAATACATTAGTTCGCATTTTTGACCACTATAGGTACCTATATTGCCTGATCTCAATCGACGATGCGGTCTACTATTTAATTGTGTATATACATACACTTACCTAGCAATGGCCTGTGCCCTGGGTATGATTTTTTACTAGCTCGACATAGTACGCGTCAACTAGTTCTTTGTATGAAGATTTTTCGTTCATAAAAGCGCCGGTAGAGGCATTGTTCATACGCAAACGCGATAGTTATACGTTTCTAACTACAAAACTCATACTACGGGTACAGTTCCCTCGTGACTTTGACCCCAAGGTTGATTATATTTTGGCTTCGTACGGTTTACTTGTTTTTTGGCTCATAGAGGCGTAGCATCGACTCCAACGTAAACAAATAAAAAATAAATATATTAAGAGCATAAATATCCCTAAAAAAGTGATTATTGCATTGTGAACTGTGTTAATACTGACTACTAGCGTTTGTGACTAATTTGATCAGACAATCATATAAATATTGATCCATAACATCGCGTGAAACAATTTGGACAAAAATTAATCCCAAATAGTCGCAAAAAATTGCGAAAATTGCGAACATCAACAAAATATTAAAGTGTTGTGCCTAAGAATAAAACTGTGAAAGTTTGGTGTTGATCCGTTGAGTGGAAGTGAGTTAAATTTCAAAAAAAAAAAAAAACACTAATCTCAACCGTCATCGTACGTTTTGGTTATTGACCTTTGGACTCTCGCCACTCTCGGACTCAGAACAACAATCTTGTAGTTAAACTCTTAAGTATTTTCGACAAGTATCGCTATGTCGTTGTAGCGCAGAGGTATAGCACTCCGGCTGAAATTCGATCCACAACAGCCCAGTTCAAACCTCAGCAAGGAAAAAAAGATTTTGCACAATAAAAAATTTATGTTTCGGGCCTCCTACGATTTGAACCCAATAGACCGAGTTAAAATAGCCAAACCCGGTGACATGGAGGAAATTGTCAAGATGCTGAATCAAATTCAAACAAATATGAAACAAATTCAAACCGATATGACGAGCAAAGAACAACTAAGTGAGATGGAGAAAAATATGACAGAAAAAATTAATGCGAACACTAACGAAAAATTTATTATTTTGGAACATAAACATAGAGAACTGGAAAAGAAAGTAGAAGAACAAGAGACACGCACAGACGCTTTAGAAAGAGAAATAAGAAAGCGAAATTTAGTATTTTTTGGGGTAGAAGAGTCGGAAAAGAATTACTTTGATCTGCAAGAACTAGTGCTTTGTATAATAAAAGATAATATGAAAATAGAGTGCGGTTATCAAGATATAGCATGTGTAAGAAGAATAGGGAGAAGATCCGATAAAATAAGACCAATTATAATATCATTACATTCCATGGGCATGAAGATTGAAATTATGAAGAAGAAAAAAATGCTAGAAAGCTCACAATGGTACATAAAAGAGGATTACCCACCAAAAATTTTAGAAAAAAGGAAAGAACTACAAGAAGAAGTCAAAAGGCAGAGGGATCAGGGAATAAAGGCAGTTATAAAATATGATAGAATAATAATACTAGAAAATGAACAAGAAACAAATGAACATGAAATAAAAAATAACAAGAAGAGACGTTTGTCAGAAACCCCGGAAGAAAAGAAGAAAGATAAGAATACAAAAGAAAACGTTATAAATTACAAACAACTACCAAAAAAGAACAAAGCTAACAACATTACGTCATACATGTGTAACACGAGAAACAACCAACAGAGAAAAATCGATAAAACACAAACGCCGAGTACTAGCAACCTAAATGAAAGTGTAGAGGCAACTTCAAAAAACTAGAAGGCGAAACTCCTCCAAGCCGGCTGGTCACCGTGGAGGAAAATGACCAAAGCCCCCCAGTAACAGATATAAGATTTACCACAACATCCAAAATATCAACAAGAAACATAATATCACGTAAAAAGGAACATAGTCTATTGGTAGCAAGCCTTAACGTCAGAACCTTATTATCGGAAGAAAGACTCACGGAACTTATTTACGCAATGAAAAACATAAAATGTGATATTTTAGGCATCTCCGAAGTAAGAAGAGAAAATGAAGTGATAGAAGAATACGAAGAGTTTATACTATATCACAGCAATGGAACTCAGGGACGGAATGGCGTAGGTTTTTTATTGAAGAGATACCTGAAAGAAAGCATAATAAGATTTGAAGCTTTCTCTGATAGAGTGGCTTTAGTGGAACTGCAGTTACAGAATCATTGCTCATGGACTATAATACAAGTGTATGCGCCCACGGAAATACATGACCGCATAACACTAGAATATTTTTACGAAACCGTCGAGGAAGCTATGACATCATCAAATGCAGCAAATATAATTATGATGGGCGATTTTAACGCCCAAATAGGAAAGACACAGTCAGGAGAAGACATTGTTTTTGGCAACTTTTCACACGGAAAGAGAAGTCGACATGGTCAGCTTCTAGTGGAATTTGCCCTAGAGAACAATTTGAAGGTAGTCAACTCTATGTACAAAAGAAAAACACATAAAAAATGGACGTGGATATCACCTAATGGAAAATATCACAACGAAATAGACTACATTCTTATAAATAAGCCAAAACAAGTAGAAAACTTTGATATAATAAACCCAAATTTTAACACAGATCACAGAATGATTCGATGCAAATTATCTACAAAAACGGCAAGGAAATACATAAAGTCTGCCAAACAGAACATGAGACATATTCCAGAACTCACAATAGAAAATAAAAATAAAATAGAGGAAAAACTTATTCAAGCTACAACATATACAACAGATATTCACAAACAATACCATACATTAAATGTTGAAATTAATAACACACTGGAAGAAATTCCATCACAAAATAAAAGAAAAAGGAACAGGTTAGGTGATGATACTCTACAACTTCTGGAAGAAAGAAAAACTTTATACAAAGAAAGGCGAACAAAAGAAATAAGAGAAAAAATCACAAATATAAGTAAACAAATAAACAGAAACATCACCAGAGACAATAAACAACACAGACAAAGAATATTTGAGACTTTTATAAAGAAATCTGGAGCAATAAAGAAAGCTTATAAGGAACTAAGGAACAAGAAAGAATGGACCGTAAATTTAAGAAATAATCATAATAACCTCATTTCTACAAGACCTAACATACTGAAGCAAGCTACAGATTATTACCAGAAACTGTATGCATCAGACCAAATTTGTAATATAAGAGACGCCAAATGCAACCATAACACACAAAGTTATAACCTACCTGAAATATTAAAGTCAGAAATCGAGCACGCTATTAAGTCACAGAAAGACGAAAAAGCTCCAGGAGACGACAACATTACTAACGAGGCACTAAAAACACTACTAGACCCATTATTAACTCCACTTAAAAATATCTTCAACAACATTCTAAGTGCAGGGCAATCACCAGATCAATGGTCTAAGTCAACCATAATACTCCTTCACAAAAAAGGAGACAGAAGTGAACTAGGGAATTACAGACCCATAAGTTTGATGTCTAATGTATATAAAATTTTCTCAAAAATAATTCTAAACCGAATAACTTTAAAGCTAGACGAAAGCCAGCCCCCTGAACAAGCAGGATTCCGAAAAAAATTCTCTACTGTTGATCATATACAAGTTGTTGCTCAAATTGTAGGAAAATGCAGAGAATATAACAAGACCCTCTATGTTGGTTTCATTGATTTTACAAAAGCATTTGATTCTCTAGAACACCATGCCATATGGCAAGCATTAAGTCAGCAAGGAATAGAAGAGGGGTATGTGAATCTTCTGCACAATATCTACTCGAAGAGTTCAGCAAAGATTAGACTTGAGCGAGACGGGAAAGACTTCCCTATCAAAAAAGGGGTTCGTCAGGGAGACCCAATATCACCAAAGGTTTTCTGCTCCGTGTTGGAAATGATTTTTAAGAATTTGGACTGGCAACACGAAGGAATAAAGATTAATGGTGAGTATCTAAGCCACTTGAGATTTGCCGATGATATCGCTATTTTTGCGGAAACAGCGCAGAAGCTACAAAATATGCTAAGAAACCTAGCGACAGAGAGCAAAAAAGTCGGACTAAGATTAAATGCATCCAAAACCAAGATAATAACGAATGGAGAGCCAATGACAATAATAGTAGATCAGGAAATAATAGAATACGTAAGCGAGTATATCTACCTTGGTCAATCAATAGCTTTTGAAGACCATACTGAAAAAGAGATTAATAGAAGGATAGGGATTGCGTGGAAGAAATACTGGAGCTTGAAGGAAATTATGAAAAACAAAACCATCAGCATTCATATTAAGAGTAAGTTATACGAGGTGGCTATATTACCTTGTCTAATATATGGCTGCCAGACTTGGGCCTTACGAAAAGAAGATGAAAACAAACTGGCTATATGTCAAAGAAAGATGGAAAGGAGTATGCTGGGCATAAAGCTATCAGACCACGTGAAGAATGAAGAAATAAGAAAGAAAACCAATCTAAGAGACATAACAAAAACTATAAGACTATTGAAATGGAAATGGGCAGGGCATATATGCAGGATGGACAGGTTTAGATGGACTAAGAAAGCAATAGAATGGTGGCCAAGAGAAGACAAAAGGAAGAGAGGAAGACCAAAAAGAAGATGGGAGGACATTTTTATACAAAGATGTGGAACGGAGTGGATGAGAAAAGCAAGATACAGAAATATGTGGCTGAAACTGGGGGAGGCCTACGCCAAAGAGGCGACTACTACTATTGAATAAATAAATACTTATCACAATAATAATATAATTATATTATCATTACCTAATGCAATTTAATAATAATAAGGACATAAACATGAGTATTAGCGTATAAGAAACTACTATTGTTTTAAACGAATGTAATTATTATGATGTTAGTAGTAGAATAAATGGCATTTTTACTTTTACTTTTACTTTACTTTACGGTTTACTTGTGCATTTAGCCAGTGTACAAATACCAAGTATACAACCAAATATACCAGTAGGTACCTATACAAATATTTCAAACGATGACTATAAATTGACATATAACTAGGTTGGTGCTTGACCAAGAGGATTACTATAAATGACTTCCCATGCTTTGACACTGCCTAAATTAACAAAACGTGCGAAGCCAAACTAAAAAAAGCCTCACTTTCGGATTCCCGCCAAAATTCGACTCCCAACATAAAGCTATCGGGACAGACTCCGTCAAGGAGTTCCACTTCTATCAGGATGTTTGTCTATGCAATGGATGGAAAATGGAAATCCATCCATAATTTTTACGAAAGTCAGTAAACAATATACACCTACCAAAATTCATTTAATTTGGTGCAGCGTAACAAACCCGGACGGAAGCCTCACACACATACCATCGCTTTACCTAGTGCAGCGGTACTCTAAGTGTGTTCCGCGGATCCCTAGGGTTCCACGCTACCCCTGTAGGGGTTCCGCAAGAATTTAGAAAAAAAATCAAACCTGATATCAACCAATTAAGTTAGTAACCATTAGTTAAGATTTTTTCATTTTTAATATCTTCTATTATTGTACTAAGTACTTGCCATGTGGTAAAGTAAGTAATAATTAGTAACTGTTACATTGTACTTTTATAATGCTTATACTTATAATAAAGAATACACTTTTCAAAACTATTGTTTTATTGTAGGGTTCTGTCAAGTATTTTGCTTGTCGAAAGGGTTCCGTGACCAAAAAAGTTTGAGAACCGCTGACCTAGTGTATTAGTATGGAAGTATTGTTATACCTTCCTACTCTTACATAATTATTATATACTTACCTCTAACTAAATATCTTATAAATATTCTTGTTTTATTCCTAATTCATTAATTAAGAAAAAGCTATTTTATCGATCCGTCACGCGAGGTCAGATCGGCTGTAACAGGATAAAACATTATCAAAATCAGGATAGGCGCGCCGCGCGACCCACGCCTTGATAAACAAAATCGACGAACCATATCAAAGATAGCCGAGATATAAGTAAATGCATATCTAGTGACTCATTTCGAGTTTTCTAAAAACCTTAGGACAGACAGGACGGTGGCGGCGTCGTCGGAGTTTTGTACTGCGTCGCGTCGCCACAGCTCAATAGCTCACCCGACACGCTCACAGTGCTATAAAAACTCACGCACTATATACTACATCTCGCTTCAATGTTATTTGTATTTAAACGGGTCTAATTCGCGCACAAACTAATATCAAAATATATAATTTTGACATACCTGAATACCTTAAGACTAAGTCTTCTCGTGACCACGGCCGATGTAACTCGGTCGAAACGTCGAGGTAGGTATGTCAAAATTATATAAGATTTTGATATTAGTTTGTGCTCGAATTAGACCCGTTTAAATACAAATAACATGTATTCAGTTCGCGAAAGTTTAAGAACTTCTATCTCGCTTCAATTTAAAAATATCGGTCTTACCACACAATATTTAAACCAGAGTTGAACATGACTCTACTTTCTCCACAAATCGACGTGTTACCTTCGCTTTTTCTAACTCAATAACGAATTCACAAGTAAAATAATTAGGAATGCCAGGATTGAGGATTAGAGTATACTCGTAATGTTCTGTGTTGAGGATTCAGTAAGAAAATGCGAATGATAGGCTAAGGACTCACGAAGCGGTTTTCACCCGTGCCCGCCGCGGTTGCGGGCCCGCAGCCTTTGTAGAATACAGATATTTATGTAAAAAATTAAAGCACATTTCACGACGCGTTTTACGCCCGCGGCGTGTGCGATTGTTTGCGGGTCCCGCTGCACCGGCGGTCATCTTGTACCGGCGGGCGCGGTCGCGGTCCCGCAGCCGCGGCGGGTTGCACCCGCGCGTTCTGCGGTCGGTTGGCGGGCGATCGCGCGTGGACAGCGGGGGTCTTGCGATTATCAACCGCCAAGTTTGCGAGCGATAATCGCAACCGCGACGGCTGCGTAACCGCACAAATCTCCGGTCTCGTGAGTTTTGAAAATAAAACTCCATTCCGCCACCGCGGCGGGCACGGGTGAAAACCGCTTCGTGAGTCCTTAGCCTTAGACGTCAATTTTATGAAACGAAATTTTAGAAACGCTTTTGAGGTAGGTAGGTATTATACGACGGTAGCCTTTTTTTTCTTTTTTTTTCTTTTTTTATTCAGTCTATGATTATAATAATATTAGGTAGGTAACTATTCTATGACATATTATATAAGCTACTTTTTATTCCGAACACAGCTCGACTGTTTTTGTTCGTAGTTACAATTTTACACGTGTCTGTTAATTGGTGCATATTTACTACTGCAGACGTGCGAAAAAAACCACATCTTCGGTGTCATTTGTATTTTATTAGCGGTTCCCTTGTGTGCTGCTTTGTTCGTTTTATTTGTATTAAAAGATAGACGGCACCAATTCATAACATCTGTTATAAAAAATTTGATTAGTTAAATATTCTTGCTCAATAGGTAGGTATTATCTTGACATTCTTCTGATAATCTTGATCTAAGTAGGTAATATAATTATAAAAAAAATCTCTTATATTTTTCTTCTCAATTTACTTCTTATTATAACTTAATATTTTCGATATTCAGTTATACGAATAAATAAAACTGAAGCGTCAGTTTGTATTTGTTAATAATTAAATTAGGGTTTTGTTTCAGCTTATTTTTTCACCCGCAATTAACGTTTCCCGCGGGATTATAGTGAAAACGGGTAAAATCGCGGGGCTCAGCTAGTACATATATAAATATTTATTTACTAATATTTTGTGGTTGACAATACTAATTCCGATCCGTGAATGAATCCGATTGAATGAATGATCGAATGAATGATTCCGATTCCACGGAACACTTATCGCGGGTCCTACTCACACTTGGCCGCTGTTTTATGTTTTTTTTTGGAGCCGCTTCCATGTTATTAGTACTAACACTTCTTACCAACGACGCACACAGTTTTTGTATGAGCTATTTTTGCCAAGTATAGTATTAAGTATAGAAGACAAAAAATACATGATTTATATTATAGAGTGGCAAGAAACCTTTGACCACTGGCCGGTTGTAATAATTCAACTAGAGCCATTATATTACCGAATGATTTGTTGAAATAAACTTTACTTAATATTATGATAAACTAAAAAAAAAAAAACTAATGACATAGAATACATATTTATGCCTACTAAGTAGGTTCTTCTGTGAACAGAACTCGCGATCAGAGGGGGGATACATCAATAATCATGGAGTTTTGGCGGGAATCCGATAGTGGGACGTTGTTGGTTTTGTATTATTTTCTCAAACTTGTGTTTCTTCGAGTGTTAATGTGTAATATTGGTGGAATATTAATCATTAAGTGTTCGTTAACGTGCACGAGTGTGGGCGTGTGATATAAACTCAAAAAACGTGCCATTTCGCATTTTTTCCAAAACTCCCAGGAAGTTTCAGTAAAGCATCCCCTACTTTACTGAATCGTGACTGACGATGTAAATAATTGACTTGACTACTTGACCACGATTGCTAATTGCTGTGACTTTCTTAATGTGAAATTAAGAAATAGGTACTTATTATAATAAAATACTTGACACTGGCTATATGCACAAACCGTGCGAAGCCATTACAAAAACACAAAAAAAAACATGGTGATAGGCATCCCCCCATTTGCCCCCATTACGATTCAGTAAAGATGTGTTTGGAAATTCGGAGAGAGGGCAGCCTGCACATAATGAAATTACATTATCGGTCGAGGTGTTGAACCCAGTGCAATTGGCTCCCAAAGCGAGCATAATAAAATTGTCCTCCGCTAATCACAGCTAAATTCAACAAATAGGTAACGCAGTACTGAGAAATTATGACCTTTATAGGGAAATCCACTAGCAGTCTGACTCTGACGACAACGTTTATGAACATTGAATATTATTAATTACCCTGTGCACATCAAATAGGTATTTACCTCATTATTTACAGTAAAAGTCAATACTAACTTAATTATTATTCACAACAGACATTCAGTTGACAAACAAAATACATACATACATACAATACACATACATACATATACATACATACATACATACATACATACACACATACATACATACATACATACAGTCACGTCTTTTTCCCGTTGGGATAGGCAGAAACTAGATCTTCCCGCAACATGCTACTCGTAGGTACAATCCTGCCTGACCCACCTCTTTCGCTTCAACAAAATGCTACGGTTTTATAATTATGCGAATTACAGCCAAGGTTCGGTTCAAAACCCGATGTGAGTGAGTGATGTGATTCTTGTAAAAACATAGTTATGTAGGTATTTATATCTAGCTTTACGGTGTAGGAAAAAATCGTGAGGAAACCAACATGCCCGAGAATTATTTCGGAGGCATGTTATCCACCAATCCGGATCGGAGCGTGTCCTCCTAAAATATAAGAAGACTTTTGCGCCTAGACACTTAAAAACTGACGATTTTATAGACAAGTCAATAATGTAGGTACCTACTAGGTGCAGAATATGATTTACACCTCAGATTTAATACTACGTCAATGATTTACGTGGACTACACAATTCACCAAATAGAACAGAATAATTAAAGGCATCTATCTATACACCAACTGATGGAAGCAGTTAAGACCACGAAAGAGAGACGTGGAAGTGAAAAGTGAGCGGGGCGCGCGTGCCAAACATATGATTTGTAGCTCTAAACCAACCCATACTTTGCAATACATGATAATAATATGTAGTCTTCCACAAGGCAGTTGACATATAAAAACCTTTTGATCAATAGACAATGATCAATAGACATAATTATAATACAAAATTAGTATAATACTATTCTACATTGGTGTCCTTATTGCGTCCGTTGTTTTTCTGTATTTGTGTTCGTTGTGTTTCTGTTTGGTATACAATATTACATTTAATGAAGAGTTTTCTATTTTATTATAATAATATGCTATTGTTACAAAATGTTTCCAACTCAGCAGTACCTATGCGATGTTTGAACTATGACCATTTAAACCAACCAACATTGGTCCGAGAGGTTGGACTGGCAGCACTAAACCCTCCGTGTATAACCGCCCTAAAACACAAGCCATCATAAATGTAATCAATGTCCGAATTCTTTTTTTTTTTTTTCATTTTGACATTAATCGGAAGCTGCGGTCTTAACAGTCACGTTGCTGCGTGCTCTGTTTTGGACCTTATTCTAATGGTGTTTCGTTCGATATTTGTACCACATCCAGCTGCTAATTTGAACGCCGACTTCACACGGTTTGTGTCGACTGTCGAGCTCCGTCGAGATACGTCATTTATTGCTGTTTTGGTTAGTAACTTATTATATTGCAGTGCAATATTCAGATTTTTGCACTTTTCAACCTTATTGCTAACATCGATCTCTTCCAGGCTACTTTTGGATAAAGATAACTAGGCAAGTAGGTACCTACCTAATAGAATTTGTAAGTGCTTCCGGGCTTTTATAAATTGACAAATCTTACAAATAATTATTAAATACTACTAGGTACCTACTTAACATTTATGAGTGATTTAAACATGGTTTAATTATTGATGACTAAACTTTACCAAATGACACCCGCTTGAGTTTCTCGGTGCTATCTTCACTAACTGGCGTAGGTACCTACCTACCTATTTCCGAAGCATTGGTAGAGTTACGGGACTTACGGGATTAGGTAGGTACCTACCTTATCCTGTCCGAGATTCAGCCATGAATCAGCGCATGAAAGGAAGACGTTATTTATCTAGGTATAGGTAGGTATAAAATCCATGCCTCCTAAACCAAACCGAAATTATTTATGATAATAATAAATACTTCCTACCTAAGTAAGTAGGTATGCAGAACTGATCATTTGGACTAAATGACCAATCTAGTCGCGTAACTCATTTTTAGAATCTTCCTAAGTAAATGTAAACACACTCACCACAAAAGTAGAGGTAAAGTAAATACTTAAGGATAAATCGTAATAGGCTACATATTGATAGGTAGGTAGGTAGGTATACATCTCTAAAGCAAGAAAGGTTACGCAATAGACGATAGCTAATAATTCGGCAAGCCATGAGCCTATACTATATTAAAAGTATTAAAAAAAAATGACCCTCAGACAGAATGTAATCATGAATGTACTTACATCATGTCTACCTCACATGTTCGTTCATACGTCAATAACCAGGATATAATGACCTCTTGTCATAAATCTCGTGTCTCAAACGCACCGCCAAAGCAGCTTAGAAAAAACGAGACAAAAATAAAGCTGTCACACTTCAATAGGTCAACTAAGATCAGCGAGTGCGTAATTTTTCAATAATGTGCGTAAATATTCGCAACTTAACAACTTTCACCCAAAACTATCAAGCTTACACGTGTTAAACACAGATAATATTTTATTTTAAAATATACTTACGCGCTGATAAGAATGCAAATCCAATGGCAAATAACACAACACAAAATAGATAGGATGAATAAAGTACCTAATGCCTGAATCTAATTTAGAAAAAAGTAAACAAACTTTTTAATGTTAACTCTGTCGAGATCAAAAGCGCGGGAAAGGGGAGATTTCGTTCAGAAACGCGAGCGTTTCGATTCAGCCGTGGTATACGGCGACGAAACATACGCGACGGAGCGACGAAAACTGACTGACGGACGATAAACTAAACTTCGTCAAGTCAGGGATGACGACACCGGCACGTTAGGTAAGTATAATAATAAATAACACACGATAATAAATGATAACATGTTATCGGCGCCATAAGAAGAGGTTTCGGTCGCAAACAAGAGCGAATTTTATCAAGTTAAAGATAATTTGTTGTTCTACGCTGTTATTTTTATTGGGTTTGGTTTCTATGGGACTTCGATAGATGGCGTTAAAGACAATGTGTAGTTTTACATTTGATTTTCAAAACGTCGGTACAGAAACACCCGACCCGGCCGTATCTATAGGCCGTAGAGGGGTGATTTTAGGTATAAAAACTTTAGGTAACATTTGAAAAATAAAACGACAAGATAGGTGTGTATTTTTATAAGTAACCATTTGTTTTGATTGTGCAAACTAAGATCTAGATAGGTACCTACATGTAGCAGAATGTAGAAACATTTATTGAGAAAAACGTCACATTTCCGATTTTTCGCCAAAACTCCATAGCTATCAATTGTTTTTTATCTTTTTATTTTACATTTAATTACCAATATTCAATAGACCAACCGTAATGCCGAGGGAAATGGCTGAAACACAATAAAACAATCATTAAAAGCCTATTTTATTCATGAAGTCACTCAATAAGTAGGTAGATGTATTTATTTTATTTTTCTTTTCTAATCCTTCCATTTATCTAAACTTATAAAGTCTATGATTGTAGGTACGCTAATTTTCGCTATCCATATTATTCTTCTAGTATTTATGCCCTCTACGCTTCTGGCTCCATCGCCAGACCCTCACCTCGGTAGGTAGGTACCAACTTACCAAGCCTAGGTACCTTATCTAAAACCTTGTGTCCAAAACTCAAGCTTTGATACCTACTACTTAATTAACATTTTGTCTTCTCTTATAATCTGGTTATTTTAGAAAGACGTCCTCAGCGATTTCATTATCTTAATAAGTCATATACCTATTATTTACAACTACTTATACTATCCCGCGGGAACCATTATTTTTTACAGGATAAAAGGTAGCCTATGTCACCCGGGAATAGCATAATAGCTTTCCAACTGAACAGTAAAATAATTTCTCAAATCGGTTCAGTAGTTTCGGTGTCATTACAATCAAACAAACAAAGTTTTCCTCTTTATAACATTAGTGTAGATGTAAAAATGGTGATATTTCCCCTTCCCTTACCAACCAACATGTCACAGCATTTACCACAAAAACGCAAAATTGTGTTCCATTCTACGCAGTATTTACCAAACATAAATAATAAAAAAAAACAGAATTTCGGTAACGCAAATTACCGATGGCCCGAAAAAATCGCCCCCTGATATTCCTACACATCGTAGACAGAGAGACACGTACCCATAATGCCGAGGTCTTCGTGTCCGCTCCGTGGTTTTGTATCTGCCCCATTTTATGAGGTTTTTATGGTTTTTGTGAGCGTCTTTCCTCTGCTGCAGACTCACCCTCTCCCGATGCAAGGATAGCATGTCCAACGCATGCTTGTAGCGCTTCTCTTCTGTGCTGTCGTCAGCTAAATTCGCTATGTATTTAGCGCGCCCATCGCCACGAGGAGAACCTACAGTACAAATTAGAATAGAACCTCGCAATGGGGCGATGACGTAATGATCTTAAATTTTAGGTTCTCCTATTTAGCCTTTTTCTAAAATGTATGTAAGGTATACAAATAAACAATAGTTCACAGAGAACAACAACGTGACCATGTGTGATAGTGAGTTCACAGAGAATAAGAACATGTCCATGAAAGAACGGAAGTTCACAGATAATAACTACGCGACCATGAATGAACATTACTTCAGAGAGAACAACCACGTGACCATGAATGAACGTGACAGATAACAACGTGACCATGAATGAACATTAGTTCAGAGAGACGAGAGACGTGGTTGTCCACGTGACCATGAATGAACGCGAGTTCACAGAGAACAACGTGACTATAAATGAACATTAGTTCACAGAGAACAACCAAGTGACCATGAACGAACGTAAGTTCACAAAGAACAACAACGTGACCACGAATGAACGTGAGTTCACTTCACAGAGAACAACGTGCCCATGAGGTTAGGGACTACTTACTGCCGTCAGCGTTTGGTGCAAGTCCGACAGGGTCCACGTAGTCCTGGAATATGGACACCGACGTATTCCTATACTTAGTCTGCACTTCCTTCAGCATATTGCACAGATGTATGATCTCCTGACACTGGTGCAGTATGTGTGTGTATATGTAGAACATGTAAGCGGAAGGCACTATAGTCCTGTGCTCGGTCTGGTGGTAATATTTATCCTGCATTAAATTAAAAAGCTCCAACACTGCGCTGTATTTGTGCACTATCTCTTGGATTATGTAGCCAACTTCGTATTCTAAATTGTTTATGTACATGTAACGCAATCTGAAATACTCTCGCAGGTCTTGCATTCTGAAATTGATTAATGGTTAGCGCATACAGTCTTAGAATAATAACGCAGAGAAGGATAGTTCCATGCGTAGTTTCGCTCAAAAGTGACGCCACTTTTTTGTCGATGTTTGCGTGAGTGCCGTGTAAATATCTCCTCCAAAACGCACACAAGGGTAATGAAAATGTCGCATCGTGTTGGTATTTAGTCTAAGAGCAGGGAAATGAATAAATATTTACCGTAAAAGCTTTGATTTCGAGCAATAGCGAGTCAAAGTCCGAACTAAGACCAAAAAGTCTCAGTAAAAATGGCTACACGGTGCCTTACCATGACGTCTTATCCTAAACATAATCGTTTCACTTTAAATAGTATAATACATGGCTTTCGATATCATTTAGGTAGGCATCAATCCATTTAGATTTCAAATCAACCTAAATTGAGCATCAAGACGTCACAACAAGACGTCACCGTACGAATAAGTAGTAAAACGATTCTGTTTAGGTCCTCAATTGGATCGCAATAAGACGTCATGGTAAGCCCCCAGGCCCTTCTTCGAAAACTTACGCATTAAGGTACGTCGTCCCGATGTAGTAGCATGACAGCACCATCTGCTGTTGGTTGCCATGCGGCTTGATTTCCCTGTACGCTTCCAACTCTATTCTCATTTCGAACCTGTTGCTCTCCCCGTCCAGGTATTGGGCGTCATACCACTCCTTGTCTATGAGGTTCTTGGTGTGGTAAGAGAGCCGGTCGTGGTCCTCGAACTCGTTCACGTCTGCTATGTCGCCGTGGAACGTTTCCTTTGTATACGTCCAGTGGTAGAAAACTCGAGTGACGCCGTCGTCGTAGTGCCAGTTGTGCTCGTACCTTCTGGCGTCCTGAAATTGGGAAGTCTTCGCAGAAGCAGTGGGAGCTTAGTTGACAGAAGCAGTGGGAGCTTAGTTGACAGAAGCAGCGGTAGCTTAGTTGACAGAAGCAGCGGTAGCTTAGTTGACAGAAGCAATGATAGCTTTTTTGACAGAAGCAATGGTGGCTTAGTTGGAGAACGTCTGGCTTCCGATCGGTGAGTCGAGAGTTCGAATCCCAGCGAGGCACACGTATCAATGCGGATTTTGTGAAAAGATATGTAACACTATCGCTTTTCAGTGTCGAAAAAGATTGTGAGGAAACTCACATACCTACATACCCGAGGATTATTTCGGACTAACAGTCCTCATGAAAGTGAGGTGAAACTCGCTCAGTAGAAGACGATAGTGATGATGTGGTTGAAGTTGACACGTGCTGAGCATGACAATAGAAAAATCTTAGTTACAAGTGTGTTCGTACCGTTGCGTTCAGTGGAAGTCGAGTGGAGTTACTTTTTCTCCGAAAGAATTTCTTCCTTTCTAATTTGCGAGGCATAAGCGAATCTCGGAACGGTCCACCTGTGGCATATACAATATTATTCTCCCTTGTTTAGACTTACCCCCGTATCGTTAGCTGTTACCTCCAAATTTCTTTCACTCGACCTTTGCTGAGCGGGACCTCGAAAAGTTCCTCATATTTGGTATCGTTAGTTGAACTTTCGAGGTCCCTCGGTACTCTATTTTAACACAAATGATCGTAGAGAAGCGGCTTCGAGGAATCCTCAAGGTACGTCGAGAGGTGTCTTGAGCTGACAGATGGTTTGTTTCCTTTGTACGAGGATTATTGTCAAGGAATAACCGAGTGGAGGAAATTTTGCCAACTAACGATACCAAAACAATAAGTTGAACGGATGAGTATAAATATTTCCTCCACAAATCGACGTCTAACCCTCACTTTTTCTAACTCAATAACAAATTCACAAGTAAAATAATTAGGTATGCTAGGATTGAGTATAAAAACGCGAGTGATACACGTCGATTTTGTGGAACGAAATTTTAGAAACCAGTTTCACCTTGGTCTAATCTTTTCTAGTAAGACCGTAAATGTTTTTTGATACTTACTACTAAGTTGTTTGTCCAGTAACGTCCGAGGGCGGGATGTAGGTATCGGAGCTTTTTCCTTAACAACATCTGTACCATTTTCGATAGAACCGTAGTAATATTCTTCTGAAATTTGGGACAGACTCTCCGGAAAGTTGTCTGTATAAAGGAATTTTAATGATTGAAATTCTAGTCCAGTATCACCCACACGTCGCCGAAGGTAGATTTGACAACAGAAAATTAAGAATAATAAATGATTTTAAAACAAACATTACATATTACAGTGAATTCGTTGTTTCATGAATAACCATGAGTAACCAAAATCTTTCGCTATGTAGAAATAATACGTGATTTTGATATTTTGCTGCTATTTTAATCGAATTTTCGATACCATCAGACCAGCACCCGTCTATGAGAAGTGGTGTCAAGAATACTGACTCTAAAATATATTTCAAGCAATATAGTACTTACACACCACCAACACCTCTAGAAAGAATCGCTGCCATAATGCCATTGCGAAACACCAATATCCAGACTGGCCCCGTGGTGAATAATGGTCTCAATCCTCACGGAAGTGAGGGAAGAGTTAGCCGTGCACGGGGATATAGATTGTTGATGCTGATATTTGTTATGAATAACACTTTTATGAAAATAACTTAATTATTAACTCAATAGAATGAGTTTTTTAAACGTAGTTAACATTGGGATTTCTCCTGTGTCGTGGGTACCGTTTACAGACATATAATTTCACTTCACATCACAACCCAGACCAGAAACGAATATCTGTGGGTCAATTATTTTTCCGGGCGGGAATCGAACCCGCGACACCAAGCGCACTAGTCCGAGTGCTCAGCCACTACGCCAAACGCGTCGTCTATCGTTACGAAACTTTTATATTCCCAAAAAATCGCCGTCACGTAGGAACTGCAGGTAGGTGTACCTAAAATGTTAATTATTATACGAATAGGTATACCGCATAATTAATAAATTAATTGAATACTAGGTTCAATTATTATTATGCCAATAAAATAACTATTAATAAGCAACTAATCATTGGATTATTATACGTGTAGCTGATAAATTCTAGTCAGTGTAAACACAAAAACTAAAATAATAATGTGCACCATTTTGTTATTGTGTAAGTTATCTACATTGTATAGCCATGCCCTTAGAATAATAACACAGAAATCAAGTACTCGCTAGCGCCGCGTAGCCATTTTTACTGAGACTTTTTGGGCCTAGTTCGGACTTTGACTCGCTATTGCTCGAAATCAAAGCTTTAATGCTAAATATTTATTAATTTTCCCTGCTCTTGGACTAACTACCAAAACACGTATGCGACATTTTCATTGCGCTTGTATGCGTTTTGGTGAAGATAATAACATGGCACTCACGCAACATTGAGAAAAAAGTGGCTTCACTTTTGAGTGAAACTACGCATCCTTCACTTCGTTATTATTCTAACGCGCCATTCACGCCATTTTACATTGGAGTTTGTACGTTTATTGGTAATCAAATAAGGAATCAGTGGCGATGTGTTCTAAGGTACACTCATCATCACATCACAATACCCAAGAGTCTCGGCTCACCCCACTTTCGTGGGGAGGATGAGGCCATAATTTTACACCGGGAGTCCGGATTGGTGGGCACACGTCTAAAGAACTTCACGATCTGTGAGATTCTTCACAATCTTTTGCTTCGCCGAAAACCGAGTGATAATTTACATGTATTTACAAGAAACATATCGGCGCGTGCCCGCACTGGTATCGGAATTTGAAAGGTAAACCACTAAAGACGCTATTTTAAAAGTAACTTTCAACTATAGAAGGGTTAAAATTGCTTTTTCAGGCATATTAGCGGCGGCAAACGGTCGTGAACTTGAATACACAGACATCAACGACATGTTCCCAAGCTTCCACGACCCGGACCCCGTCGACTTCCCCAGCGCAATGGTCACAAACGTCACCATAGACATAGAGAAGCTGGACTTCATCAAATACCGGAAGAAAATGGCGGAAGACCTCAAAGAGAAGATGCGGCAAGAAGACCGGAACCTGAAGAAGAGAACGAAGAACGGTAGACGCTCCAGAATCGTCTACTGGTCCGGTCTACTCACGGCTTACGTGAACGCGTCTAGGCACATAGTGCGGCAGAAGACGGTGGACGTGATGCTGCAGCTGATCTACATGTCTAGACAGAAGATCCAGCAGATCGAGCTAGACAAAGCGTACAGGTCCCAAGACAGCGGCTACCGAATGGGGTTTCTGTATAACAAAATGTCCAATCTTGCTAGCACGATGATAAATATGTTGTCTCACATGCACCAGCTCTGCAAAGCGTACAGGAAACCAATGAGGATCTGGCCAGCCACACATATCCTCCTGCATTCCAAGATAGTGAGATTGCATATAGATTTCACGTATTACTATTGGGTGTTGCATAATTTGGACGCGACGTATAGGACGGCTAGAGGTGATAAGGTCAAGCCGAAATTGCCTAAGAAGCACCATGACACCGGTGGAATCAGCAAAGAGAAGATATTTGATGAGTTCCGGGTGTGGGATTAAAGCAAAAAAATGGAAATGATATTTTATTTACTCGAGTAGGCCTTTTGGCACTGCTCTATCTATATCCATCCTCTATAGCTGACACAAGAAAGACATAGACTGCAATACACTGGTTGGTGAAATAGTAGGTAGGTACGTACTATATATTACTCACTATTACTTAATTACTCAGTGATAGGGTTCAGCAACCGGCAATATAGAAAAAAAACCGGCCACGTGCGAGACAGACTCGCGTTCGAAGGGTTCCGTAACATTATCGAATAAAAATGGCAGTATCGCGTAACATTATCGAATAATAACACGTTTGTAGTATTAAATTTAATAATTAATATTAATTTATATAATTAATATTTAATATTTCTTTTATTGTGATTTTTAGTATTGTTGTTATAGCGGCAACAGAAATACATCATCTGCGAAAACTTCAAAAGGCCAACTATCACGGTTCATGAGATACATACAGCCTGGTGACAGACGGACGGACCGCGTAGTCATAGTTACAGGGTCCCGTTTTACCCTTTGCGTACGGAAACATAACATTAAATGTTAGTAAAAAAAAAATTGTTATTTTCAATGATATTTTTTAATATGGCGGAGGTTTCGGCTGCCAAAGCGGCTTCTTCGTGGTTTGCTTCGACACCTTCGCCGCAGGCAGGCCTTGATAAGGGCCCGTGTAGTGCCCCCCCAAACTGATGCGAGGTCTGACGAACCCCTTGCTTTCCTCAAGAGGAAGGTTCAACTCCTCAAAATTCGGTGCTTTAGAAGTAACATTGGAATAGACATTCGCGTTAGCAGTTTTTGATGCTTTTTGATTTTTTGAGTTTAAGTTCGATTTTCTCGCACTAGGTGCTTCTGGTGGACCCTGCAAATGAGGAAATAGGGTGATAAAGTATTTTATCTAAGGATAGTTTTATATACGGACGGTGTAGAAACTTGGTGGTCTCCCCGTGGTGGAGAACGGCCTAATCCTCCTCATGAAAGGGTGGTGAGACAGAAGAAAAGAGATGCGCGACGAACGAGTGAGCGAGCGAGCATAAAGAAAAGTTAATTAAAAATATAAGTAATCTCAAGTGGAGTTGGGCGGGACGTATGGCTAAACGAGGTTATGGCAGTGAAGTTCTTGGTATAATGATACCTACCCAATATAGACGTAGTAAATAGACTTGACAGAAGCGATAGGTACCCGAAAAGGGCACACCTTGGCTACAACTTATAAATCGGATATATTTAATACACGTTATTTAGGTGTAGCTCCATAATCATTCGTGCGACATCCTAAAATGTCAAGATTGGTTTGCTTATGCAGCACAGCAAAAAATTAGTGCATACGCCGACAAAGACAAAACACCATCATACTATCCTACTTACTCCTTAGTCTATTTGCATACACTTGTCTCTTTTCTTCCCCGGATCTTGAGTTAAATGTCACATCTGTTAGATGATTAATCGGAGCTACCCAAGAACGGGTAAAAGAAGTGTTTGGTCGTCTGGCGGCGAGATGGGCAGATGACATATGATATCGCGGTTCGCACATGGATGCGATTACCATGAAGAGTGGCGCAAGCGAAATGAGGCCTATACCCAGCAGTGGGCGGAATAAGATTGACGATGATGATGATGATGATGATGAAGTAGTGATCTTCTTACAAATCCGTGCAGCATGGGATGGCCCGGCTCTTTAGCCTTCAAGAGTTCTAGCAACTTCTCGTTATCTTCTTCCTTCTTCTTCATCATTTGCGTGAAAAGGCTTTTCTCGAAGCGGATTTTGTTGTAAAGAGCCTCTGGAAATACACAACTCTATACAGACACTGTGGCGGCACAGGAGCGCGGAATCAGCAGAAATCGCACGCGGCGATCGCGCCGCTCCCGCGCTCCCCAGTCGTCTCGAGCCCACCAACCGTGTTATGGTACGTTTACGTAATTAAAAGGTATTAGTGTGAGCCCATAGAAACTTTTACTGAGGTTTTCCCCGCACCCCGAATAGGTACACGCAGTAGCCAATAGAGATTACCTAACAGACACCAAGATTGGTAGATGGCCGTGACCGCTTGAACTGTTACTTTTCATGTTTTTATTATTTGGAAAAAAGTGATAACTGAATTAGAAAATGTAAGTTCCCAATCCCCATTTATTCCAGTATAACTTTCACGTGGTTTCATGATGGAATCTCTTAGTAGGTGACAAGTAAAGATGCGATAGTGTCATCTGTGTTTTTTTCTGTCGAGCCAATTATTCGTAATCGCGTTTCTGTCTTCCCAATCGTCTTCATTGTATAATGACAATTGGTCAAATGCTAGATGGTCACCTTCGCTTCGCACTTACGGACTGCGTGGAACGCGTTCATGAACGGCAAAGTTCCCCGCGCGACGTTCCTGAACTTAGTCAAGTTCGAAAAGTCGCGGTAGATGAGAATCATCTTTTCGAAGTCGTTATGCATGCTGTTGGTTAACAAGCCGATCTGGTATGTGAAGTCGCTTCTGTACCGTGCCTGGATCTTGTACGCCACTTCCAGCTTGTAGATTGCATCTGAAAATATATACTAGCAGACACGGCCACGCGTTGCTGTGGCAAAGGTTTTTATTATTGCGACTATAAATTGAGATTTAAGCTATCTTTCAAGTTAGATCTAACTACACATGGTGTGCAAATTTGATTCAAATCGGTTAAGTATTTAGGAGTCCAGCGGACAAACAACGTGACGCGTTACAATATAATTTAACTCTAGGTGATTTGGCAAGACTTCCCCCATCGGTGGCGGCGCTATAGCGCCTGGCTAGCTAGCTACCGAGTACCGCCAGAGAGTAGTCAATTAATTTATTGTAAATAGGCAATAAAATCGCACTTTTACAAGTCAAACACTTCAATCTAATAAACAAATTAAACCATAAAAGAAAACAAACTATATAATTAATTGATTATGGTTTGAGTTTGAAAAAGGATGTTTCCCTTTCAACACTGGTCCAGGATTCAATCTCGGACAGGAAAAGGAAACTCCGATGACTCTACCAGTGCTTCGGAATACACCCGTTAGAGAAGACAGTGTATAAATTCTTCTCTAACGGGTATACACTGTTACCCGTTGTATACCCGTTAGAGAAGAATTTACTGTGTCCCGATCCTTTCCGAAATAATTCTCGGACATACTATAATAGGTACCATAGGTACCATGCCTTTTACCAAATCCAAATAATGGTCAACAAACACATGTTGTTTTTTTACTTTTTAATTAAGTTAACGAAATTGTTTTGTGGGACCGTATTCAAAATATTCAGCTTAATTTTTATTAAATTAGTGACGTGTCAGAATGGGAGTTAGTATGGCGCTGTGAGCGTGTCGGGTGAGCTATTAACGCTCGAAATTAATATTGTATCTCCTATCCAAGATTGAAATCGATCTTGGATTGCTGCCTATCGTTCGATCGATTTTAAATCTGCGTGGCTTTATAAACCAATCCACGGATCGGTTATTGGCGCGTTAGACCCTAAAAATGGATTGGGATATCAATCCCAGATAGCAAAATTTGGATTGGATTGATTATTAATTTCGGCCGTAAGTAGCGACGCAGTACAACGCGGCGACGCTAGCGCTCGCATGCAGATGCGCTTGTCTCTTGTCCGATTCAGCCGTTTGTATGGAGTGTCCATCCATCCTGTGATTAATCTACATTATATCTATACTTATTACTTACCTCTTATCATATCCGCGCTCATGTCGGTGAGTTGTTGGTTGATGACATGGATGGTCCAATCGAGCCAAGTCACGGGGACCACATAGTGTATGGTTTTCGTTTGACGACCATAGCCCCACCACCACGCCAGGCTTGGGGGTGCGCCTATCATCAATGTCAGAGTCAAAGGATTTATTATAAATCTATCTATAGGTATATATAAAAATCAAATGTTGTTCGTGTGTCTCGCTAAAACTCGAGAACGGCGGGACCGATTTGGCTGATTTTGGTCTTGAATTATTTGTGGAAGTCCAGGGAAGGTTTAAAAGGTGAATTTTATCACTATTCCACGCGGACGAAGTCGCGGGCACAGCTAGTAGGCAATAAAATCGCACTTTTACAAGTCAAACATCTAATTCTCGTTAACATAGAGAATCACAAAACAAAGGATACCTTTGGTAAATTAAATTAAACAGTAATTGATTATGGTTTGAATTTGAAAAAGGATGACACTTCACAACAAAAGTATAACTTACAAACAATTAGCGTAATACTTATGAGAGTTTTCAGATACATATTCTGAAAAAAACAACAACATTACATTAGATATTACCCTATTTTATTGTACTACTTTTGCACAACACATGATTATTTTAGCATTCACTTTGTCTAGGCTATATTATTTTAGGTTAGTAGGTATTAGAAATTTTAATATGCTTTATCAATAAATTAATCGCCATTTTTAAATTAAAATTTGTTACTGTTTGAAATTATTAAGTACCTTATTATTATTTAGTACGTTTCTTAATTAAATCTTCTAATGATATCAATGCGCAAGATTGGATACATGTTGGTTTGTTCATTTTTTACGGCTACACCGATTTCAATTCAATTTTGTGTCAAAATAGGAATAACTAATATTGTTGAGAGCAGCCGTTAAGCCATGTCAGAGGCCCTTGGATGGCCTGACATAGTCAAAGAGAATACAAACGCTGGACATAGTCTGACACCAGAGGCAGTCACCTAATTCGACAACACATAAATGAACCATTTTGTAAGCCCATGCGTAGTCGCGGGCTAATTGCACTGCGATAGGTATATTTTTTATCGTTTCTACAAAGTATTAAATAAAAATGTGTATTTTTCTGTGGCCATTTTTAATATGTAAGTGTATTAAAAATTCCGAAACATACATTGATGTTTTAACTAGTTTATTCCTAGAATGCGGTTGTAGCCTAGTGGGCGAACGTCCGCCCTCCAAAGCGGAGGTGGCGAGTTCAAATCCTAGTGCGGGCACATACCAATGTGTTTCGTGCTAAACATTATATGTACGTAATTATCACTCGCTTTTCGGTGAAGGAAAACGTCGTGAGGAAACCAACATGCCCGAGAATTATTTCGGAGGCGTGTATCCACCAATCCGGACTAGGCCCCCGTGGTGGATTACGGCCTAATCCTCCTCACGAAAGTGAGGGGAGGCCTTTGCCCAGCAGTGGGACAGTTACAGGCTGAATTATTATTATTTCACAGACATAACAGGTTTCTTTCACGGCGCGCACTCCCAGTTTCAATTTGACAATGATGACGACGACATTACAACAGCTGCTAAAATGCTTACAGCTATGAGCGAAGACATCATTAAAGACGGCAAAGAAAGGGTCTTGACACTTTACAAGGTAATTATGCTGTACGGGGATTGGAGACGCACGTATTACCAAAAAAATCCTTATTATCCATATACTAATATTATAAAGAGGAAAGCCTTGATTGCTTGTTTGTTTGCATCGAATAGGCTGCGAAGCTACTGAACCGATTTGAAAAAATCTTTCAATGTTAGGAAGCTACACTACCCCCCGGTGATATAGGCGACTTTTTATCCAGTAGCAATTAACGGTTCCCTCGGGATAGTAGTGAACGCGGGCGAAACCGCGAGGCGCTTCTAATTTTCAATAATGTTGTAATAAAATAGTCGCCTATGAATTCCAACGCGAACAAAGGACACTAAAAATGTCAACCTAAGAAATAAACCTAGATGAAAAGAGGATAGATACCTACTTATTTTCACTATATTGTACCTACACACCCAGGTGAAAAAGTGGGATGTACCGGTCCCCGTAGCTGTTCTATTTTCCTAAACACAGGGAGTCCCAGGCATTTAGCGCACGTGGCAACCTTTAACTACCAGTTGCTGCAACTCGCACTCATTGTCTGTTTCTGGCTCTAAACAAACGACAAAGAAACCAATACACTTCTATGTAGGTCAAAGTTAACTAGGGATATAGAAACTGGGCATACGTAGCTGTTAATAATAATACCTACGAAGCTAAGTACTCGCTAGCGCCGTGTAGCCATTTTTACTGAGACTTTTTGGGCTTAGCTCGGACTTCGACATGCTATTGCTCAAAATTAAGTTTTCCCGCTTTGGGACTAAAACAACACGCATGCGACATTTTCATTTGCGTGCGTTTGGGAGAAGACAATAACAAGGCACTCACGCACACATTGATAAAAAAGTGGCTTCACTTTTGAGGGAATCTACGCATGGAATTATCCATTTTGTGTTATTAGTCTAAGCGTAGCTGTTTTTAGGTAGGTACCTACATACAAATTTCTCCAGCGGCGAGTTACGGTGATCGCAACAGTAAAAAAAAATCTTAACTACAGTTTTTTTCTTTTTTTTTTATTTGGTTTTAGGGTATTGCTATTGGTAAACATGGACTGCGCTTTTTTGTTGCTACAAATGGCAACCTACAATGAAAACTTTTCTTTCATATTAACTGGCTAAAAACGGATCTAATTCGCGCACAAACAAATATCAAAATATATAATTTTGACATACCTCGACGTTTCCGCCGAGTTACATCGTCGACCGTGGTATATTTATATTTGTTTTTTATTTATATTTGTTATTTATATTTGATTGTGCGCGAATTAGACCCGTTTTTAGCCAGTTAATTTGTTTCCTGTTCGCGAAAGAACTTCAACTTTTCTTTCGTTTCTAACACTAAAGTTAAACTTCTAGACTAGAAGAAGGCTGTAAGCGGCCGATGACGTTACACAGTGCGAGTGCAAAGTTATTATACTTATGTTTAAGGTACAGCAGGATGCCAAGCGTTCAGTGCCGTACGAGGTCGGCTACATAACAATGGTGGTCCAGGAGAACTATCGCAGAATGTTAGACAAGTTCACAATTTGGACGACTGTTGAAAAATTGAACCCTAACCCGTGGTGGCACCAGAAGAGGGAAATCTATGTAGATAGATTCAGTAAGAATTACGGCCAAATTAATAATCAATCCAATCCAAATTTTGCTATCTGGTATTGATATCACAATCCATTTTTAGGGTCAAACGTGGCAATAACCGATCCGTGGATTGGTTTATAAAGGCACGCGGATTGGAAATCGATCGAACGATAGGCAGCTTCCAAGATCGATTTCAATCTTGGATAGGAGATATAATATTAATTTCGGGCGTTATACGGTCTCAACACAAAAGATTTAAACCAGAGTTGAACAGATGAGTCTTAATATTTTCTCCACGAATCAACGTCTAATCCTAGCTTTTTCTAACTGAATAACAAATTCACATGTAAAATAATTAGTAATGCCAGGATTGAGTAAGAAAACGCGAGTGATAGACGTCGATTTTGTCTAACGAAAATTTAGGAACCTCTGTTAATTACTCTGGTCTACACATTAACTGGCTAAAAACGGGTCTAATTCGCGCACAAACCAATATCAAAATAATATATAATTTTGACATACCTCGACGTTTCGGCCGAGTTACATCGACCGTGGTCACCCGTTATTAGACCCGTTTTTAGCTAGACAATAGTTTAAGAACTTCTGGTCTACACTTGTGGTAAAATGAAAAAAGAACTAAAGTCTAGTTGCAGCGAGTGACCTATACTTATTATATCCAATATATTTTCCATTACCAAACATAACCAATATACCTACGAAACGAGCAGTACCTATTACATCATTCAAGTAATTTCAAAATCGTATTTTGTCCCGCAGAGTTCTACTTATACGAGATGGTGATATATTTAGATAAACTAGACCAATATTACTGTCATCGGAGTCGGTACAATATCTATTTTCTATTTTGTCCCACAGAGTTCTACTTATACAAGATAGTGATGTATTTAGACAAACTAGACCAGTATTACTGTCATCGGAGTCGGTACGATATCTATTTTCTATTTTGTCCCACAGAGTTCTACTTATACAAGATAGTGATGTATTTAGACAAACTAGACCAGTATTACTGTCATCGGAGTCGGTACGATATCTATTTTCTATTTTGTCCCGCAGAGTTCTACTTATACAAGATAGTGATGTATTTAGACAAACTAGACCAGTATTACTGTCATCGGAGTCGGTACGATATCTATTTTCTATTTTGTCCCGCAGAGTTCTACTTATAAGAGCTGTTGATGTATTTAGACAAACTAGACAAGTATTACTGTCATCGGAGTCGGTTCAAAATCGATTTTACTCCGCAGAGTTTTACTTACAAGCGATGGTGATGTATTTAGACAAACTAGACCAGTATTACTGTCATCGGAGTCGGTTCAAAATCGATTTTATTCCGCAGAGTTTTACTTACAAGAGATGGTGATGTATTTAGACAAACTAGACCAGTTTTACTGTCATCGGAGTCGGTTCAAAATCGTATTTTGTCCCGCAGAGTTCTACTTATCCGAGATGGTGATGTATCTGGAGGAAGTAGAGCAGTACTACTGGCAGATAGAGCACCTGGTGAACATGATGCACGAGATCGAGCGCAAGTACAAGGTGAAGTCGACGCTGGACGAGGAGTACCAGGAGCCGGGCACCGAGCCCACCACCACGCTGGTGCCGCCGCCCCCGCCCAGGGTGGCCGTCAACCGCTCGCATGCCGAGGAGACGCTGAAGGTTCGCGTTATCGTCACCGTCACCGTCACCGTCACCGTCACCGTCACCGTCACCGTCACCGTCACCGTCACCGTCACCGTCATCGTCATCGTCATCGTCATCGTCATCATCATCATCATCATCATCATCATCATCATCATCATCATCAGATTGACATATTGAAATGTCTTTGTTTTCTCCAGTGAGGGGTGTTATTGTAGCATTTATATTAAGTATAGATATTTTTTTTATAAATGCTTGTCCGCTTAGGGGTAACCTATAAAGTACCTACGTCCCACCATAAGGGGAGGGAGGGGGTCGTTGAAGTGTGACATTGTGTGACAACGGGTGGTATGGGTCCTAAGTGTCGTGACGTCACATTTTAAAATCTTATACACCTATAAAAAGTTATAAAATTACAATTTTTTTTTTTTTTTTTAATTTCCAACTGTATGATAAATATGCGCCCTTTATAATGTTTTGAGTAGTTGTAACTTTAATTAGTATATAAATGAATGAATGAATTTGAAATTTTGGAAGTGCAGACATTTTGACATAATATAAAATATGTGACGTCACACTAGGGAGGGGAGGGTCTCACAAAATATGTGGCCAACTGTGACAAAGACGGGGGCTCAAAAAGTCACGAAATTAGAGATACACGTACTTTATCGATGTTATGATGTATACACACATTTAACTCATTTTGGATTCTTTTCAGTTGAAGAATAAGGTCAGAAATTTAATAAGGCCAAAGATGAACGTCAAAGATTTAACCGAAGAACAAAAAAAGGTGGGTCCAGTGTGCGCAGGCGCATGTAGAACCAGCCGTCTATGGAAATAGTCATGTCCTCGCCCGGTGGGGCAGCTGGGTGGGAATTACGAGCGTACTTAAACCATATGAACTAAATTTAAACGGTTCTAATTAATTAGCAGACGAATCCAACAAATCAACGATAATGAAAATTGCTCCAGCCTACTCGAGGCATAAATGGTGTAACTAACACGACTTTGTTTTAAGTAAACAAGTATTTGAATAAGATTTTGATACAACTTTTTGTGCGAATTTCACTAACTAAATCATGTTTTATGTTCGCTAAAGCTTAAGAATTTCTTTAAACCATATTCATTTATTCAATAGAAAAACGAGCTGATAGCCAACTGGCTGGCCAACTACACGACTCCGAAACGCAAACTGGATCTGGCGAGAGAATACGGCTGGGACTTGGAGGAGTGGAACTCAGACACATAAAAAATAAATCTAACTTCTCTTAATACATACTGTTGCATTAAAATTAAGCGCTAATGAGTATAGGCATAAAATATGGAATATAAAAATGAAAAATATAAAATAATAATTAGAAATTTTGGTGTTTTTTTCTAAGTCATATTGACTTCATGTTAGGTTACTTCATGTTACTGCGAATAATGGAACAGAACCTGTGAATTATTTATGGTAAAACCTGTGAATTATTTGTATGTTATTAAAAATAATTCTATCAAAAATCATCAAACATAATATTTTTATGATCGCCGATTTCTTTCAAAAATCGCCATTTAACCATTACATTTATTATTACGAGTATAAGCATAACGTATGGACATCAAAATTAAAAAATAACGATTATTTTGTATGTAAATTAATTAATTCTCTTCAAATTATTATAATCCCCTTATTACACGATGTTTATTACACTAAAATGCTTAAATGCTTAAAACCGTTAAATTAATAATATCACTTAAAATGTTATTTTATCGTACTACCTACTTAGGTTTTATTAGGAAATGCAATTACTTATTTCTAAAAATATTTCTATAAAATCAGCTTTCAGTCTGTTTCTCGATTATGAGATAAATGTATTCTAATCCTAATAAAAAAAATGGGAAATTCTACCTGGGTATTACTTTGTTTATGTAAGTATAAAGGTACATTTAGAAGTATAAAGGTACATTTATATTATTCTTAACAACTATAATATATACACAAAAAATCATGAAAATTGGAAAAATGACACTATCATAGAATTTTTCTCGGTGCTATCTTCATTGAGGGGCGTATTTCCGAAGTCTACTTTCCCTGTCCGAGATTCAGCCTTCAGCTGATTCATGGTTGAATAGGAGATCCTAAACCTCCCTATGGTTTAGGAAAAACATTGCAAGCTCAATTAGATCCGCTTCCTACAGCCCCTTATCCTACGGAGTTGAATTTGTGCATGTTGGTTTAGTTTTCCGATGACAATGCAAATTCAAGATAAGCGTGACCTGAATCGACAGCTAGGATTAGCTCCAGGTGGAGGAACTCTTCAACGGCCACGAAACTTTATGTACGCAACAGTGTTACTATGACATTGATACTGCAATCAGGGTTGGCTCCGGACTAGGTAACTCCTCAATGGTTAGCAGCACAGACATGAAACGTTGTATACGCGTTCAATAATGATATCCCTATCTAAATGTCACCATGACACGGCTCCTGCATTTTGTGTAATAGCTAAATTGGAGTTAAAAAAATTCTACATTGATTTTAAATATATTTTTTTTCAATATTCTGTTTCTGATACAACATAATATTATTCTAGGTATAGTCCTATGCCTGGCGCCTGTGCGGTCGGTGGATAATGAACGGCACTTAATTCATTACTACTCACACGATGGAATGTCAAAAAGCGACAGAGACATCGTTGCAAAAATGATGCAAGAACTTATTAAGGACATGAGGGTGGGTTTTAGTTCTTTTCCCAAAAAACACCCTATTTGGGATTCATAATCCGATGGCACCTGGTTCACACCTAGGGCATGCTATCCGGATATCCGGATATCCGCATTATCCGGATATCCGACGAATATAATATCCGAATATTTCATACTATTACTATTCGGATAATACGAATTTTACGGATACTTACTTATTTTAGCAAAACTACGTTATTTTTAATTATATTGTTATAAAATTACTCATCATCATCATCAGCCTGAAGACGTCCACTCTAGAACCTTTCTTCCCCATCGGTTATCAGTTCTACGAGCGATGTGGCCTTATTGGTTTTATATTGACGGCGTCGTCATGCGTGGTAAGTACCTACCTACTTACTTAATTTTATTTCCAACTTACAAAAACACAAAATAAAGACTAAAAACTTACTTAATTAACTTTTCTAACCAATGCAATGCCTACATACTTAAACTTTATCCTCCAGCGCATACAACTATTAAAGTTATAAAGCCGAGAGCGCTTTGCACTAAATTGGATAATTTGGAGAAGTTTTATTTTATCTGTACCTACTGTATGTACTATTTTATGTATAATATTATGTATTGTATAAATATTATAATAATATGTTATTATTATTATCACTATTAGATCTCACTCGTGTCGTTACTGATCGTCGATACTGTAAGTAGGTGTAGGAAAACAGGGTGGCTTCGTACAGTTTTTACATTAGGCTTTGTAAAAAAAAAACTAACAGCTATTTCAAACTCATTTCAATGCTGGTATGTTACACACATATCTGGCTATAAAATGTAGTGTGGATTAGTATCGATACAGCATAATTGACTGAGTAATGACGGATTTACTAAAAAATGAAAAACGTACGAAGGCACCCCAGACGTCGAGTATCTTCGTACACAGCAAACACAATAATAAAAGTTATTTAAAATAAAAATACATACGTTTATCATCAAATAACTATAAACATTCATCAGTTTGATTTTCAAATAACATAAAATTGAGTAATTATCAGCCTTTAGATGTAGTAGTACTAATGCAGCAGTATTTCACAAAAAATGTTCTTTTAAACTAAAAAGTCACCTAAAATAGTCTACTTAGTAAGAATCAACATAAATAATAACGATAACATGACATAATCGTAGTAATCAAATATTAATATGGACATTGCAGGCTGAAAAATATTTTCACGAACAATTTATATAGTACGAAGGTACCCCCCCCCCAATTAAATACACAATTCTAATAAAAATAAATATGCATTCAACTGTATCCCAAAATTTACGAATACATAATAAACTAATGGATATGTTCCTCAATTACAATGAATTACTTACACATTTTCAGTAAAACTTACTAGAGCTACATGAGTTTGAATTCAAGTCCAAATATTACTTTCGCGGCGCGAAAAGATATTTCAATTTATTTCAACGGACCCGGCAGCCATACTGATGTTTTGTCCCGCTAATTAGTAACTGCATACGAGTGGCAATCAGGCATAAAAAGATGAACGCACCTAAATGACTAATAGTGGAGATATACGTATTGTACGAAGGCTCCCTCTGTACGGAGCCACCCTGTTTTCCCCTACATAGATAATAATACATTTCAGTTGCGTTGTTAAATTATGTATATTTTGTAACTTTTATAAAGGATCTCCTTGAAAATTATTCTGTTACAAAATGTGTTAATTTTATAATTCTTCGTTACATAAGTATAATTACATATTTTTTGAATTGTTTGTAATAAAAATGTTGATTTGAGACTGATATTCGTTTGATTTATCTTCTAGTTAGTAATATCCGAAATATCCATATTACCCGGATTTATCCGGATAGTGTTCTGGAAGTATCCGAAATATCCGAATAGTAAAATTGGCGGATAATTGCATGCCCTATTCACACCTCGGCCCAGCACAGCTGAGCTATTTCAGATAGTTTAGTTCTGTGTAATTTTCAATACTCTATATCAAAGAAAATAATATATTTAAATAGAAATAGTTCTACGTAACTACTGAATAACCCTAATTTTGATATTTGAAAAGGAATTTAGGTACCTACATAAAACCCCCCTACTATAGTAACGCAAAAAACGAACAAAACTCCAAAGACACTCTAGAAAAACAGATTTGTCTTTTTAAAACTTATAATTTTCAGCTAAAGTTCAAGCAAATATTCGCTATCCGTTCATACCACATTAATAAAATTGGATACGAAGTTGGTATCGTGTTTGGTAAGAGAACAATAATGGTCATATTCTTACCTGTAATACAAAACTACTCTATAATATTATACACATTAACAATCGAAGAAGGAGTTTTGGCGGTAATCCGATAGTGAGACGTTGTTGGTTTTGTATTATTTTCTCAAACTTGTGTTTCTTCGAGTGTTAATGTGTAATATTAATCATTAAGTGTTCGTTAACGTGCACGAGTGTAGGCGAATGATAATAAACTCAAAAAACGTGTCATTTCGCATTTTTTCCAAAACTCTCAGGAAGTTTCAGTAAAGCATCCACTACTTTACTGAATCGTGACTTTGACGATGTAAATAATTGACTTGACTACTTGACCACGATTGCTATATTGCTGTGACTTTCATAATGTGAAATTAAGAATACTTAAATAATAAAATACTTGACACTGGCTATATGTACAAACCGTGCGAAGCCATAACTAAAACAAAAAAAAAACAATCGAAGAAACACAAGGTTGAGAAAAAAAACTAAATCAATTTTCGGTTACCCTCCAAAATTCTTCACGTAACTTGAAAATACCAAAATGGCCTCCATTTGATGAAGGTAAGACACGCGAGAAATACCGACGAATGATGGACATATACAGAGAACTGATTGAGAGAAGACGAGGAAGGAACCAGATGTACCCGCCAGGCATCTGGTGGAACCGTCCGTTCCACTGGATCATAGGAATGGAGCAGCTAAAGGGACTCGAAATGGAAATCGAAAAACAGGTAAGTCAATCACTTCTTATTTAGTATTATTTATTGATTATTTCCAAGTAAAAAAGCAAGTAAGTGTGTATCATTACAGTAACATCCACTGAGCAGTTAGCATAGGATTATTATTACGAGTAAGTATATTAATATTAGAAGAAGATAAATTGTGAAGAAACAAGTTCCAGAAAAATAAACAATACAAAATCAACGTCATTTTCGGTTGGCTGTCAAAGATCGATCCAAAAGATGTTTTACTTTAGGTTTTCCCAAGCATGGACCTAGTATCGGCTCCCAAGATACCTAATTACTTAGTTCTAGTGTCAAACGTACCCAAGACTAATTTAAAGACACTTCTGTGTGCCTAGTGCGAGTTTTGTCAATTTATTTACGCGCTCGGTCCGTTTGGCGTAAACTTGAAATTGTATGGAATAAGAGCAGCGCCATCTAGAGTCAGTGAATCAGTCACTAGATGGCGCTGCTCTTATTCCATACAATTTCAAGTTTACGCCAAACGGACCGAGCGCGTAAATAAATTGACTAAACTCGCACTAGGCACACTGTTTGTTCTGCACAGATGCACGTGTTAAAAATCATCCCTCAGGCGTCTTTGGACTCTGAGACCAACACGGCCGGCGAAATGGCGGAGCAGTCAAAACTGGGACCCGCGCCGGCGGCCTTGCGAGGTTAGCGGAGTGATCAGCACTTTACATCATCATCATCATCATCGTCATCATCATCATCATCATCATCGTCATCATCATCATCATCATAATCATCATCATCAACCCCTATCAGCTGAGCACGGGTATCACCTCACTACCATGAGGAGGATTAGGTCAAAAAGTAGAATAAAGCAAATATTAACTCCGATACAACAAACATTTTTAGGGTTCCGTAGCCAAATGGCAAAAAACGGAACCCTTGTGGATTCGTCATGTCTGTCTGTCTGTCCGTATGTCACAGCCACTTTTTTCCGAAACTATAAGAACTATACCTACTGTTGAAACTTGTGTTGGTAGGTATGTCAAAATTATATATTATTTTGATATTTGTTTGTACGCGAATTAGAGCCGTTTTTAGCTATTTAGTATATGTTTTCTGTTCGTGAAAGTTTAAGAACATTCTATTATGATTTCAGAAGCAATTCCTGCTACCCCGGTACCTCATGACGATGACGAGGATCTGAAGAAGTCTTATCGCGAGACATATGAAAAAGAACACAATGATAAAGACAAGGAGTGGACTCTCGACAAATATTATGGATTCGTATGATATTGAGCTGAATAAAAACTTTTTTAGGTGACATCTCACTGTTTCAGCAAGTTTACAATTTGACTTTTTCATTGACAATAGCTGCACCTCGCGGTGTCACTCGCATTGGATTATTACGGGATATTAGTATCCTTTGTGTTATTGCAAGACTGTATAGTAGTACCCAACTGATATGGCTTACCGATGTACCTGCGCAGAAGATGAATTTTCAAAGCGCAGGAAATGCTATTTACCGCTATTGGTCGACAGCCGCCGCCATCTTAGCGAGCTTAGAGTGAGATGGAACTAACAGCTGCAGTGTATTATGAACCTTATAATAGTGAGCTTAGGTTGATTGTAAGTTTTAAGCATTCTTTCGTTAATCTTCGGACCATACTTTCTTTTCTGCGCGAACGAAGATTCACGACGCGCCTTATAAGTTGGGTACTAGTATACCTACCTATCTATTATACCAAATGTAATACAAATTCGATTGGCTATTAAATTTCAGTGTAAACAAATATCTAATTACACAAATACTTATAGGTACTTACAACCTTTTACACATTTAGTACGATTTCATAGAATACCTATTAATTAATATCCTAGAAGAAGAGGCACTCTCTCTCTCTCTCTCTATGTTTAAATTGAAGCGCGATGTTGTACCGCGAGTGAGTATGCGCTGTGAGCGTGTCGGGTGAGCTAGTGATTAGCGAGTACAACGCGAGCGACGCTAACGCTTCGCATGCAGTTACTTTGCGCGCATCCCTTGTCTGATTCAGCCGTTTGTGTGGAGTGGCCATTCTGTGACGATATTTCTACTTAGGAGCTGTCAAATTCCTATTAGTTCTACTTCTTTTCTACTAGTTCTACTTCTTTTCGTCACAATTTAGTAGGTAAGTATGAACAACAGAATAAGTCTCAATTTAAATAAATAATACCTACTTAGTTAGTTTAGATAAACTCGGAAAACAAGAGAAATGGCACCATAATTATTTCTGCCTCATTTATTGTGGTGAAATTTAATAGCTCAGTGTACCTATATTTTCTTTACTTAATGTTTTTGTTGAAATAAATAGGCAGGTGAGACAGCTACTCCAAGAAGTTGTAGATGAATAACAGCATGCAGATTCACGATGACGAAGTGAGGACAGACTGCTCGTTGAAGAGCACCTGTTGGTGCGTCAACAACCACTGATAATGATGATGATGATTGATGATGATGATTGTTGATGTTGATGAGGCACTGATGATGATGATGATTGTTGATGTTGATAACGCACTGATGATGATGATGATTGTTGATGTTGATGACGCCGACTAGTCCCAATCATAGATCTCCCAGCCGTAGTCCCGCCCCCACTGCGTGTTGTATCTCCCCTTCTTGCCGCCCGGGGGCGGATGGACTTGCTTTTTCTGCAGTTTCCCCGAACTGAACAGTGCTTGCCGATGCTTCAGCAGCCGCTGGTGGTTCATGGCGGCTGCCTTCTTCCACGCTTCCACTTCCTCGTACTCTTGGCTGATCTGCTCGTACTCCTCGAGGTCTTTCTTATCGTATTCTGTCAATGTCAGAATTGTAATAAGATTTTCTTTTTTGCTGCGTCAATGGGCTAATATTGTTACTTATATAGTTTTGTAGATTTAGGTAATATGATAGTATATCACTCTTATTGAGTGTGGCAATTAATTATATTTCCCATATTCGATCGAATACCTAGGTACAGTAGTACCCAACTGATATGGCTTACCGATGTACCTGCGCAGAAAATGAATTTTCAAAGCACGGGAAATGCTATTGACCGCTATTTTGGTAGGCAGCCGCCGCCATCTTAGCGAGCTTAGAGTGAGAGGGAACTAACAGCTGCAGTGTATTATGAACCTTATAATAGTGATCTTAGGTTGATTGTAAGTTTTAAGCATTCTTTCGTTAATCTTCGGACCATACTTTCTTTTCTGCGCGAACGAAGATTCACGACGCGCCTTATAAGTCGGGTACTAGTATACTTAAAAGATTCTACAGAAAAGAATGAATTGAATGAAATGAAACAATTTTTTGAATGATTGTTGTTATTTTGTGTAGTTGAGGTGTGTGAAACGGTTATAACGCACCAATGAGGAGGCTAACTAGGTATGCGTTAAATCGTTCTCTGTAATCTCACTACTGGTATTTGTTCTTACCCGAACTTTCCATCTTGTTTGTGCTTTGTTACATAAATAAATGAAACAGAGAGGCGTAATAAATATTTTAGATGGAAAACATTGAAGAAATATTAGCGGAAACTCGTTGTGAACGTATTTTCGATATTAGATTAATACCTTCTTCGGTAATGACATGTTCTAACTCAAACCCTTTCACGTGTTTGTATTTCACCGGTATTTCGTGCATCATATTGACAAGATGAAAGATCTGGAAGTTCAATTTCTGTATTTGTTCCGCTTTGTCAATTAAGTCGTATAGTACGTTGAAGCCTCTATCCATACGCTTCCTTTGCAACACCAACCGTTTGTATCTGCGAAAATATCGGTTTTAAATTGGATGGCTGAATAAATACAGAGCGAGGTCAAAACTAAATAAAAATTCTTTATAAACCCCCGAGCGAGACAGTTACCTACTGTTATCTTAAAAAAACTGCTTTTTCGAGTTTTGGCGGGAATCCGATAGTGAGACGTTGTTGGTTTTGTATTTTTTCTCAAACTTGTGTTTCTTCGAGTGTTAATGTGTAATATTGGTAGAATATTAGCCATTGAGTGTTTTTTAACGTGCACGAGTGTGGGCAAATGATATACATATAAACCCAAAAAGCGTTGTCACTTCGCACCTTTTCCAAAACTCCCAGGAAGTTTCAGTAAAGCATGCACCACTTTACTGAACCGTGATAACATTGAGATTGGTGAAAATAATAAAAACTTATAATTATTTTAATTCTTGACACTGGCTAAATGCACAAACCGTGCGAAGCTATAACTAAAACAAAAGAAAAACTGGATTTTCTTGAATCATAGCCAAATAGCCAAAGACACTCTTGGTGAAGTCAACTTTCAATCAAGCAAACTGATTATGGTCGGATTGAGGCGCTTACCATCACGATAGCGATCTGCTCGTGTCCTCACCCTGTTCTAACATGTATTTTCTGCAGCAGGGTGTGGTATATAGGTATCTAATCTAATAATGGTATCCATACATCTGAGGCGTGCTCATCCGTACTTATACTTACCGCAATGGTAACATAGTAAGACATCTGTGTGTAGGTGCTAATTATAGGTTTTACGTATAGTTTCTAATGAATGGAACTAGATGTCGTTAGTGGAAAAATTAGCTCGCGGTGTCGTTTCGTTCGTAGCTCTCGATATACCATGTCATTTGACGATTCTTATACCGATATCCATGCCATTCTATGGTACTGAACATTTGATATATATAGTGAAATTTAATTTTTTAGTACGTGCCTAGTCACAAATATCAGTGCTACCACGTTTATAAAGCAAATTCAATTCAATTCAATCAAAAATCAAATAACCCCAGACGAATTCTTGGACTTGAAAATTGTCTGTATCTAGTCAAAGGCGTCAAAGCCCTTTCATTTGATACCCATACTGAGAGAGTTGTCAGAAAAACTTGTATTTTGCCCTTTTGTGGTGGCGGCCATCTTGGACCGATTTTCATCAAACATAGAGCTCTAAGAACACTCCCGACTAATTTTAAACAAAAAAACTAGATCATAATCTTTTCATCCGATCCCGCATCGATCCCGAGCTACGATCGCACATACAGACAAACACACACACAGACACGCCAAACTTATAACACCCCGTCGTTGCGTTGGGGGTTAAAAATAATCGGCACTAATACTTACTTACACCACAGAATACACTTACTACGCTCGTGAGGCAAAACATCGACTATGAATGAGACGTTTTCTGTCCTGGTAAAACTAACTATACTACGAGTAGGTACCTATTGTTTGGTGCTGACTAGAAAGTAATAAGAAGTACGTAGCCTACCTACAATATATATCTGGTACCGGTATCAGCCAAGAACCATTAGTACCGGTATTAAATACAAGCTTGGGGGCTCACCATGACGTCTTATTGCGATCCAATTGAGGACCTAAACAGAATCGTTTCACTTTAAATAATATAGTACCTAATACATGGCTTTCCTAGGACCGGAAAGAGTGGTATGGTAAGGAAGAGGCCTATGTCCAGCAGTGGATCGATACAGGCTGATATGATGATGATGATGATGATGATGAAGACGTCATGGTAAGCCCCCTGGTCGCTGGTATCTACCTAGTTCTCAATAGTCACCTTTCATTAATTTCTCCGTACACATAGCCCTGTTCGTAGAACGGTGTGTTCTCATACATGAACCGCTGCGGGTTCACTTCCGAGACCTTCTGAACGGCCTCGTAATAGATTATCTTCATTAGCTCCAACAGCCTGTAGGGTACTTTCTCCGATGTCTCCCAAGAACGGTACCGTTGGGAGTCGTACTCCTGTCTGCTCTCCGTTGGAATAAGAACACCTGGTATAGAAAGAATGCAATAACTTAAGTCAATAGGTATATAATTATGAGATTAAATTTTCATGACCTAAAATCATGTTTACCTACTAGCTAAGAATGGGTCTTTATGCACTCACTAACTGCACCCCGCGGTTTCACCCGCGTTTGGATAATATACGATAATATATCTTTATGAATTGTAGCCTATGTGTTATTCTGATATGTAAGCTATATTATTGTGAAGTTTCATCAAAATCCATTCAGTAGTTTTTGTGTGAAAGAGTAAAAAACATCCATCCATCCATACATACAAACTTTCGCGTTTATAATATTAGTAGGATATAATTATTTTGGCATATAACCTCGAAGTTTCGGCCGAGTTACATCGACCGTGGTCGCAAGAAGACTGGAGCATGCGGGTATCACCGTCCGGAGAGGCGCGTGTTGTTACCAACTACCCGCATTTTGTACGCAAATTAAACCCGTCTGAGCTAGCATGGAGGCAGATGATTTTATTGGCGGGAATCCGATAGTGAGACGTTGTTGCTTTTGTATATTTTCTCAAATTTATGTTTCTTCGAGTATTAATGTGTACCTAATATTGGTGGAATATTCATCATTGAGTTTTCGTTAACGTGCACGAGTGTGGGCAAATGATATTAAACTCAAAAATCATGTCATTTCGCATTTTATCCACAACTCCCAGGAAGTTTCAGTAAAGCATCTGCGTGACGTTGACTATGTAAATAATCGACTTGACTACTTGCCCACGAGGATTGCGAGTGCGATAATGCTCTGACTTTCCTATTGTGAAAATATGAAGTACCTACATAAATGATTTAATACTTGACACTGGCTAAATGCACAAGCCGTCCAAAGCCATAACTAAAGAAAAAAAGGTTTATAATATTTGACGGCCCCGCGAAAGTATAATTGGTTGCCGGTTCGAGTCCGTACAGGGCAACTATATATTAGTATATATAGGTACCTAATTATTACGATTTGCTCGGAGTCTGTATTTGTGGGAGCGGTCCTCGTAACTCCCGACTCCAGATTCCTACTTCAGGGTCTGTGTACGTGCTCGTGACACCGTGATATTCATTTTATTTTGTACTCACGCAAAACCATGAATATTAGCAGAAACATCTTCGTGGCTTAAATTTAAGCCCAGCATCAAAATATCGATTTAACACTCGATTAAAAATCCATCCGTCCGTATTACGTAGGTACATACCGATTTCTATTAGAAGTTTGATAGATTATTAAATGCAATAGATTCGTTTACATAAGCGACTAACCGCGCTTCGTGACTTCACACGCGTTGTTAGCGATTTTAAATATGGGCACTGTTTAAATTATTTGCCAAAATCTGGAAATATTTCCTTACCTATTTCCATAAAAACCTAATTCTGACTACACATTTTACAGTGTCAAGCGAACATTATAAATTCCCATTGGCCATCAGTGGGACGTCCCCGGTGGTGACATTTAGGAACAGACTCTATTCCCAGTTGTCTCTACTGGGGACTTTAATGGTGGTGATAACTGGGAATCATCTTTTTTATTTACAGAAAAATATAATGTAGATTCATCCACTTTTCTGGACAAAATACATTTAGTAAATGATAAACTATTCAGCGTGTTTCTCATTATATGTATGTTATGTGGTGGCAGCGAGCTGATCTGCTAGAGACGGAAGGTAGACGACGGAGCTCAACGAATGACAGCAGAGTGATGGTGTTTGGGCTCATTTTAATCAGCTCGCAGTACCGAATTCGTGTTTCATACAATCTTATCAGGAAATAATTAAAACTAAAATGAAATTCATAAAATACTTGTTATACAACTTTATTTATATATAAGTACTCGTATCGCCATTTCTTTCTACAGCTCAACAGTTTAGATATCCGCACATTAAAAGCTTTTTATATACATTGAAGATTTATAATCAATTTAAATTATTATGTTGAGTTATATTATGTATATTTGGTCTTAAATATTTTCGACAAGATATCACCTATTTGTTGGGGTCCTCGTAGACAGGAGGCGGTCGCGATCAAATCAAAATCCCCACGGTTGGGGTCACATCAAACAGTTCCCTCGTTATCCCCACCAATTTAAATACCGGTTGGTGGGGATTTTATCAAACCATAATATCATAGTTACTTTCATTTCCCCCACTCGCTGGGGGTGTACTGATCACGTTCGTTGGCGCAGCGCGCCAGCAGTTTTTGACGACAACGTCAACGAACGCGTATCCTCGCTCGCAGACTTCGATGGCCACGTCAACGAACGCGAACGAACGCGCAACTGCTGCCTGTCTACGAAGTGTTACCCGTTACGGTTTACTCAAACCGTATGACCATTTTTACTACAACCATAGAGGTACTATGTATAAATGAAATAGGATCGTATTTTTATACACCATCGGCTATCGTTTAGTCAGTATTTCACCTAGTGACGATGTAGTCGAAAGTGGTAAACCTTCCCGTCTTACAGCCGAAATTAATATTGTATCTCCTATCCAAGATTGAAATCGATCTTGGATTGCTGCATATCGTTCGATCGATTTCCAATCAGCGTGCCTTTATAAACCAATCCACGGATCGGTTATTGGCACGTTTGACCCTAAAAATGGATTGTGATATCAATCCCAGATAGCAAAATTTGGATTGGATTGATTATTAATTTCGGCCGTAAATAAAACAAGTTTGCCTTGGTATTATTTGATCACGAGTAATAACCATCCCTAAAATGTTTGTACAGTCCACCTGCTAGCTACCATCGTCAGCAAATCTTTACCGGGGTGTTCCTGCCTGCGCCCTTCTAGCAATGTTCACCACCTTGGACCACATCGCCACGTAACACGTGAGGTCAAGTGCCAGCCTGATAAAGTATGAAAAAAAGTTAGTACCACAATAATCCCCATTCGAAACGTCTTATCTTCGGTTAAACCTTGTCAATGAAAAACAGAATATCGAATACTAATTTTTAAAATATACTAAGTATATTATAATATATAATTTATAAGAGAAAAATTTTTGCAATATATCAATTTGATATATCGAATACATTCATAGACGCTTACACATAGAGTTACAGTCATATTTGAAATAGAAAACGCGTTCATTTTCCCTGAAACGAACCATTTTTTCCTTTTTTACATCGTTCTAAATAGAGAATTTTTATACAAAAGATAGTTTTTGTAAATTTTTACAAGGATAATTTATAGTTGTTCAATTTTATACAGGGTTATTTGTGTCTAAAAGATCTTTCACACCAATGTCTGTGAAGGATATAATACCTATTTGATCCAAGCGAATAGAAGAATATTTATTTGTCGCCCTGGAGCCGCCGACGAGCGAACGAGAGCGACAGAGACAACTGCACATCGGTCTGAGGAGAGAGACAACACTCAAATTGTCATACAAAATCCCGATCATGCTATCTCGCTTTAATTGAGTGCCCCTTCTTCTAGGGTATTAATGTAGGTATTATGTGTCCATGGTACAAGAAAACAAGGTATGGCGCTCCGGACAAAACGATGGACCAATTTTGATGAATTTCGGTGCAGAGATAGATCAGCTGGGCGAGTCAGAACCCTTCGACGGGGAAACGAATCGATTCAATTCGGTATCGATCTCGATTCAAACGTCAAATTGTTGAGCTATTCGAAACAATCGACATAGGAATTCGGTTAGATATCGGCAAATGCAATGCATCCGTGCACAATAATCGAATGTTCGGGAACTTTGCTTCGATAACTGCGTTTATAAATCCCGTTGCTAGTTTTTATAGTATACTCGTAGTATGACGTCATGTTCGAATCGAGATCGACTTCGATTATTGCGCATTGAAAATGCAGCTAATCCGTCATTGACATCAAATCGAATCGAACGTTAACCGAGTCACCGAAGGATTCTGAATCGGGGGCACACTTTGGAGACGTACCTACATACATAAAGACACTTTACATGGCGACAAACTGTAGTCGGCGCGGACGCATACGCAAGCAAAAGTTAGTCGCAAATAACCCTGTATATTGAATGAGCTCTACTTCAATTAATTATCACCTTACACGGGTGCATCGTATCGCACTGCTAGTGGTCAAAAGACGTGACCTCGGTATTAAACTGTTTTTTTTTGTCTGTCGTCTGATTCTGCATAGAAAAGAGAAAGAGGAATAGAATAAGAGGGAGAAGACCGGACAGATTCCCATTTTCCCCCTTAAGGGGCATTTCCAGGGGGGATTAGTGGATTACAGATACAGGTATCTAGTGAAGCCAGAAAACAATGTCATTCAGGCAGGGCCGAACTAGGGCCCACAAGACAACAATGCGTACGTTCATATAATTTAACTAAGATTAACATTCGTGCTGAATCCGACCTTATATTTTGACATGTAGAATGAACTGTCAAAATGACGCCAGCGTCACGACTGGCTTCACTAGGTAATATCCGATCTGCTTCCTCTTATATGTCTGTGGCAACGATACATCGCTAACCACTAACTCAGTACTGAATTTGAGTCAAAGCGAAAATAACACGATAATAAAGAGGTAAAGTTTGCAGGAGGGAATCTCCGCAAACTATTAATCCGATTCTGATAATTCTTTCACCAATAGAGAACAAGATTATCCCTGAGCGCTATTAGACTTTGTTTTATCCCGGGACAATGTACGGAACTAAGCGGCTGAACCCTCTCCGGTTAGAGCCGAACCAAAAGGCTGGTAGGCGTCGAACCGTATCCAACCCGATCCAATACTGTCTCCCACTTTATCGCAACGCGATATAATTCAAGTAATATATATTTTAAGCAGGGTGTATAATCGCGCTAAAGTAGATAACAATAATGAAGACTTTATATTATCGCATTGCGATAACACATCGCTTGGTTTACGTCAGTGTGGGAGAGCCTTAAAATCCACTAGCAACGCGATGGTGGCAATTCTGATGTCAAAATAAAGTTATCGTTGTCCCTTTCATATTACTAAGTAAGTAAGAGACAGCTGTTACACAGAAGTGAAATAATAGATTATTTTAATAGCTCACCAGAATTGGCAACGTTTCTGTACAATCAAATAACATCATAATTATTATAAATAGCATTCGAATCTGCAAATAGCCTATGTTTTTTTTATACAAATACAAAATTCAAAATTTCAAAATGTCATTCTGTACAATGTTAGGCTAATTTCATAGACAATAAGTTGAACTTTGATACCCTATAGCGTCGAAGTTGGGGTAACAAATATTATATTTCACGATGCCCACGCTATAATGTAGCGACATAGACAGTCGTAACTGAGAGACACCCAGCTTACGCACATTAAAGCAATGTCCATTTAGAAGTCATTGACAGATTGACTTCGTGAGATAGAATAACTGTAACTTTAGAAAAATCGGGACACATGTCGCTAGAAATTTGCGACAGCAAGACGCGACGCGACTTGCGACAAAAATCGACTCTTATTTTTAACGAAAAACAAGAGTCAATAATTTCAATCGCAAACTCGCAAGTCGCATCGCAGCTTCCGATGCGATCGTCGCCCTAATGAAAGTCGCGCGATTTTGTCGGGCATGTGTAAACGATGTTGCACGACTTCGACGCTACGAAAAGTATGCCAGAATTGCCTTGCAGTGTCACTATGCCGTAGATTGCACTGCGGTGTAGCAGGTAACCCTACCACTGCGATTTCAACCTTATTACAATACGATACAATACAATGTTGAATACGCACACGAAAGAATAGACTAGAAACCCACTAGACACCAAATGGAAGAGCCTTTTCGGAAGCATCACTAGTGATGTAACACTGGTTTTAAAACGTGTTTTGGCCTAGTTTAAAGCATAAGGTCCGAAACTGCACTAGGTTACAAATCGCGACACGTTCATTACGACACATTGACATAAATAGAAGACTATGCGGTGTCTAGTTGAATTAACTCGTCTATGCATATTCCAATTCCAAGGATCAAGCCTCGAAGGATGTCGCATTCCATCAAAATTACATTTAAAAACTCACGGTTCAACTTGAACTGATCGGTCATCTCCTTATCTGATGGAGCGTCCCGGCTTGTCACTGTCACTGACGCATCTACAGTCCTCCGTTATAGAGTCTAGGGACATCAAACTCTCCTGCGAGGTTCTTAAGCAAGCGCGACATCTTGAATCTGACGTGCCGCTTTGCGAGTTGGCGTCCTCTGACACCGACTCCAGTGACCGTAAACTCTCCACTGAAGTCACGTACGACCGTCTGTATTCGACTATTTCATCTTCGCTCATGTTCAGCGCTAGGAGCGAATCTTTCGCCATTTTGCCGAGAGAGGAGACCTTTTTGCGTTTCTTCATTGCCGAATCCAATTTGCCTAATGGGGAGGGCTTGTTTAAGCTTTCCGGCAGAGATTTGGGGCTTGACCCACTCATGGTGCGCAATTTCGGCCGCCTGTCTGGTATGTCGCGTGGTGTCGTCGTTTCTGGCACCGCGAACGCTATACTCTTAGTTTTAGGAACCTGTTCGACGCTCTCTTGCCTCTGGCTGAGATCTTCGAGCGAATTGGACTTTTTCAATTTCGCTCGCTCCGGTATCACGGGCGAAGACCTCATGCCTTTCACCTCTTTGGCGGTGAACACTGGCAATTCCTCCGTTTCGTCTATCACTAGTTCCGGGGAGAGGTCGAGCATCTCCTTGATTTCGGCCTCTTTAAGTTCTTCGGCCAGAGAGGCTTCGGCTAGGCGTGGTGCTACCGCGTGTTCGGTGTCAGGCTCGAAGTCCTGACTCTGGTATATCAGATAGGAAAGGGCGTCTTTCCCCAAATCGACCGTTCCTAATTTGGTAACCGTTGCAACGGCTTTATCTGTGTCAGCTTCAAGTGTTTCATCGGTTGCTATGTCATCGATAAACTTCAGTTGAATGTCGACCGTGTCGTCTGCCGCTTCGTCGCAAGATTCCTCTATAGTCGCTATGGGTGCCAAATCGTGACTCTTCCTTACCTCTTCGGTGGTTCTTACCTCTTCAGCAGTTCTTATCTCTATATCCTCGGTTTTAAGTTCAGATTTGTCTAGCGTAGGGCAGGTTACCTCCCAAACGGCGTTCACTACCGCTTGGTTTTTAAACTGCCTCTCCGTCAGTTCCAAGGCTAACATTTTCGTCATGCTCGTCGTATTCGTCATGCTTGAGGTCAGAGTATTTTCAGGGCTAATGTTTTCTTTGATGCCTCTGATAACTTTGCTGGGGAGTTTGTCGACCGGCTGACCGGACTCTGGACTGGGCTGCTTATCCAAAGAGTTCTCTGAGCCGGAAGACTTCAGAACTGCCGCGAAAGACCGCGGCCTTACTGGCTCTACCTTCGCTCCGTCCATGCTATCGTCTTTGTCTATTATAACTCTATTCTCGCTTTTGTTTTCCACGTCGCCCACGCTCCCTACGCCGGCGATCGCGTAATTTCTATTCAAATCGTTGGGTTTACTGAGATCTGTGGTATCACTGGCTGGCGCGTCCCTATTGCCGTTGCCTGCCTTGTCTGTATTGAAGCTTAAACCTAAATTTTGTACTAAATTTTCATCGGTGGTATCGTCGGTAACTTTCTTCCCGTCGTCTTGCGCGGGGAACGACTGGAACTCGCTGAGCGTGTTGTCCGTGTCCGTCGACGGCGTCTTGCTGTCCAACTTCTTAGAGAAGGATTCGTCCACGAACGAAACTTGGACCCTTTCCGAGAGAGTGGAGTCCGTCGCTTCGGAGGAGTCCTCTCTGTCATCCTTTTCCTTTTCGAGTGCGCTGCCCCAGGACCAAAAAGAGCTGGTGAGCGAGGAGTCCTTCCTCGGCGGCGTGTTCGAGGCCGACTTCCTCTCCTCCTCGCTTTGTCCTCTCGAGAAGAGGCTCGTCGGATGCTGGAAGAGGCTCAGTAGCTTCTCCAAATGCGATGGCTTCTCCAACTTCTCCGGTTCCACTCTCGGTATTTGGAAGCTCGAAGACGGCGCTACCCAAGAAATCTTCCTCATCCGATCTAACCCTTTCGTCTTCAACGCCGGAACGTCCAGCAAACTGGACGCCCGCTTCGGAGATGAGGTGAGCGTCTCTTGGTCCTTCTTCACCGTCTCTTTTAAGCTCGAGTTGTGTGTCAGCGTGCCTTCGTTAGAGGAATTGTCATCCTTGCTCTCCGACGGTTGCTGCAGCGAGTATTCTATGCCCGAGTCTGCAGAGGTCACCATAACTCTCTCCTGCCGGCCAGAGTCCAGCGAGCTCATGCTAGCTTCCAAACTCGAGAGCGAGTCGTGGATTTTCTTCTTCTTCCCAAATATGATGGGCGAAACGCTCTCGTTCGAGCTAACGGACATGTTTAAGAAGTTCGTGTTCACTGGCGTAACTTCACTGGTTGATTCAACGCTGTTGTCCGTCGAGAGTGCTGTTAATTTTCTCCTATCTAGTTCCGAATCAGATTCAATGGACTCCTGAATCACGATTTGCTTCGGAATCTGACACACGTGCTGGTTCTCGATAGCGTTGAGACTCTCCATCGAGCTGCCGGATATCTCTAAGGAAGAACTGCTATCGCAGAAGGGGCTGCATACCAACTTTTTATTCATTAGCCTAGAGACTTCCAAATCGGGACTGTCCAGACTGGACTCACTCTTGTTTTTCTTAAGAACTACATCTCTGTTAAAGTTACCAGGTACTTTGTTAGTGTCTACGCTACCTAAACCTACTGTACAATCACTTTTAACTTTTCTGCTCTTTGAAGACATGTGTTTCATCTCTTGGATGAGGTTCCCTAAGTCTTCGGTGATAGCTTCGATTTGCTTCATAGTCCTAACGTCTTTCTTAATAATAATATCATCTATGTTAACGTAATCTTTATTTGGGTCGCCGCGTAATTTGGTGGCATCCTGCGCACTCTCTTTTTTGACTGTCACCTCGACTTTCACGTCGACTTTGTCCGAATCAGTCACTTCTACACTATTCTTAACTAACTTAGTTTCAGTTTTTACAACACTATCACTAATTTCCTCTCTATGAGTTAATTGTTCAGACTTATCTTTATATTTTGGATCACTTTTCACAACGTCACTGTAACTTTTGTTTTTACCGCTATCGTCACTCGGATCACTCTTTTTGGCATCACTTTTATCATCAGCGCTATCAGTTGCACTAGCAGCGACGGTGCGTCTGTCAAGTTTAGAAACATCATCACCTGCGCAAGTTTCGGCATCTTCAACTATCGTTTCAGCGATGCTTTTCGATAATTCTATATTTATATCAGCATATTTCATATCTTCCAATATTGGTTTTAAACCGAATTTGTCAATTACATCTCTTTGTTTCACAGTTTCTTTTACAGGCACAGAAACCTCAGTCTGTTTTATATTATCCATAGTTGGTTTAACTTTGACGTCTACACATGCATCTTTTTCTTCTGTTTCAAATTGTTCATGAAACAGAATTTTACTATCTGAAGATTTAGTTTCATCTATATGCATTGTTTGTTGCTTAGCTCTATCTGTAACAGATATATTGCCTTTACATTCAGAGGAACAAATATTACTTGAGACATCAATTAAACTAATCGCATCAGTATTTGAAGTATTGGATCTGCTTACCACGTCTCTACATAAACTGGTCAGTGTTCCCAGTGCAGATTTTTTCTCGGGTATCATTGGCATTGTTGATCCTTCTATTTCTATTGCTTTATGTACATCTTTTGTTTCGGTTTCTACAACCTTTGGTCCAATTGTTTCTGCTATTTCCGCTATTCTCGTCAATATATCTGCTTCCATATTCCTCCTACTGGTTTCTTTGTCAGTTGCTATGTTAGTATGAGATCCTTTAGCAACCGGTCTAGATACATCTTTCATTTCGGTGTCTTCGAATGGAAATATGTCAGAATTATCTGGAATGGGTGATATGGAAAACCTCGAATTCAGTACTGCTCTAACTTTATACGGGACTGGTGGTGTAGCAAATATTCGCTCCATATTTATAGGGCTTGGCCCTTTCTCTGTCAACATTGTCATCGGCTCGCTTCTCGTATGTACCAACTCAGATTCCTTTGGATTAGCACGTACGTCATAATCTTTGAAAGTTATGACGCTATCTGTGCCTGAGCTATACACACTGCTCGGGTTATCGCTAGAGTTAGACCCGGTAAGCGTCACTGTACTAGTCTCACTAGCAGTCCCGACCATTGTAATATTACTGGGAGTCCCACTTAAAATTGTACTAGGTATATCATCACTGGTTTTGATAACATCATTATTTTTAATATCCTCTACGGGTACAGTCATCTGAGAAGCTGTGGTTTCACCTGTCCCAATACTTGAGTCATTCAAACATTCCATGTTTCTAGTATTTGTGTCACAACTTATTTTACTATCTGGGACAGTATTTATATCGACTATTTTTAGAGTTCCCAAATCAGCGTTACGAACGGCTTTAATATCAACATATTGGACACTGGAGTCATTTGCAACGGTGACATTTCTCGGTATGGAGGACACTGCAGGGGACGCAAAACTCCCAACAGTGTGCGAAGGTGACACATTGATACCGGACATAACCAAAGCAGCTCGTGAAGGCATATTTAACATTTCTGTACTTGTATAACCAGAACTGGGTGACACGCTTATTGTCTTCTCTTCTCTGCTAGTCATTTTTATCGGTGTTGCAATAACCATTATTGGCGATACAGTACTCACTGTAGGCACTCCAGTCATGACTGTTGTTGAAATTATTGGTGGAGCACTAGTCCATACCTGTGTCGGTGTAATACTAGTCTGGACTCCTGGTGAAGTCCTAGTGAAGACACTTGTTGGTGGATGACTTAATACTTCCGGTGCTGGTGAACTGCTAGTCACGACTGTTGAACCGCTAGTCAGGTCCGCAGTGGTAATACTAGTCATGACTGCCGTTGATGATGCCACTTCCACTCTCACAGACGGTGAATCCATACTTCCTTTTGGTGAACAACTCAATATTACAGGCTTCGGTGAGTCACTTGTAGCGACCACTGGTGAGTCAAGATCTCCCACCGTACAGTCACTAATGATCACCGTTGGTGAAGCACTCATCATGTCGTGTGATGCACTTATGCCCGTTGGGGTAGCACTTATGTTCGTTAGGGTAGCACTGAACACTGCCGGCGTTGGTAACCGGCTTGACACTGGGGTAGGGGAAGCACTGCACGATCCAGGCGTAGGTGAAACACTCGGCACTGGTGAAGCGCTCGGCACTGGGGACGCGCTCGGCACTGGTGAAGCGCTCGGCACGGGCGAAGCACTCGGCACTGGGGAAACGCTCGGCACGGGCGAAGCGCTCGGCACTGAGGAAGCGCTCGGCACTGGTGAAGCGCACGGCACGGGCGAAGCGCTCGGCACGGGCGAAGCGCTCGGCACTGGTGAAGCGCTCGGCACGGGTGACACGCTCGGGCTCGGCGACGGTATGTATATGGCGTCATAGTTTCTTGTGACCGAGAAGCGTGACGGCGGCCGCTTCTTAGTGCTTTGAACGTGAGGTGGTTCCACTACCTGCAAAGGAGACAGTAAGACAAGTTAGTCCGAACTCAGATTATATGCAATAACCCTAAAAAATTGTTTTGTTAAAATCTATTCTTTTCTATAATATTTTAGCGATACATTTCTTTACTTCGCTCTTTACCAGGAACAAAATCCATAGGTTCAATAATACAAAGTCTCTTTTTTTTAATCATTCAGGTCGAATGCCGTCATAAGAAACAGATTAAAAAAAAAACAGCTATTTTCTTTCTTATAAGTCAAGGGCATTGTCTCCTTTCACAACTTTTCTCTAACACTCGCGGCTCCGGACTTGACTAACACAGTTCCTCTCAAAAAACCACCTGTATAGTGTGTTAGACAGAGATAGCATTCATACTTGCACAACTTTGAAGCGCGAGGGAGCGAGACAGTAGGTGGGGCGGGACGGCGTCGAGGGGCTCGTGCTCTCCGCCGACTCTCGCTCCGGAGTCACTCGGGTCACCTGTAATAAGTGATAAGGCCGTATGACTTACCTACATTATTGTTATACACTAGATGGGCTGCAGTGTTTTTTTTTGTTTTGGGTTGTTATATATACTAGGTGCAGCTGCAGTGTTTTTTTGTTTTGGCTTCGCACAGTTTGTGCATTTATCCAGTGTCACGTGTTATACATATATATGTATTTCTTATTTTTACAATGGGAAAGTCATAGCATTAAAGCAATCCTCGTGGTCAAGTAGTCAAGTCAATTATTTACATAGTCATACGTCACGATTCAGTAATGTGGTGGATGCTTTACTGAAACTTCCTGGGAGTTTTGGGAAAATTCGAAATGTCACGTTTTTAGGTTTATATCATTATCTCACACTCGTGCCCGTTAACGAACACTCAATGACTAATATTCTACCAATATAACTTATGAAACACAAGTTTGAGGAAAAATACAAAACCAACAACGTCTCACTATCGGATTCCCGCCAAAACTCTACTAATAAATTATCTACACTAATATTATAAAGAGGAAAACTTTGTTTGTTTGCATCGAATAGGCTCCGAAACTATTGAACCGATTTGAAACAATCTTTCACTGTTGAGAAGCTACACTATCCCCGGTACACATAGGCTACCTTTTATCCCGTAAAAATTAATAGTTCCCGCGGGATAGTAGTTAACGCGGGTGAAACCGCGAGGTGCTTCTAGTTACTAATAAACTAAATAAATGTATACTAGATGCGGGCGCAGTGTTACCCGTTGTTTACACGCTGGGGCCACACGTATCGTCATCTTCAACGGCCAAATTCAAAATAAACCAAAATCGAAAAACAAGTGAACGCAAAAAATAAATGTGGAAGATATGTCAGTGTATATGCCAGTCATGCATGGGCCACACGTATCGTCATCGTCAACGGCCGACATCGCTTTAAACGACGCGGAAATTGTCCCAATGATTTATCGCCATATAATTTACTGGCCACACCGTCGTCATCGTCAACAGCCAAATTCAAAATAAACCAAAATCGAAAAACGTGTGAACGCAAAAAATCGGGATATTCAACGGCAATGCCAATGCCATATCCCGATTATGTGGCTACACTTACGGCGAACGTCAAATGACGTCAAACAACGGGCTAGTCAATGGAATATCATGTTCATGTGCCCCAACCCGCGAACTAGCCGTGCTAGCAATGCGCCCACGCTTACCCCCGGTTTCTAGAACGCTAGTTGGCGTTGACAGTAGATTAAAACTAGTAATGGATTAATTCATGTTCATAATAATTTTCGTAACGATCTCATATTCAGCACTCTACGAATTAATAAAGGTAACGAAATTTTGCGAAGCGAATTCGTCATAGCCGTCATACTTAATTTTAATGCAGCGGCCGGCAGCTAGCGCGCGCTCTCTTCGTCCACCGCAATGTAACTAAGTCTATTTCATTCGGGTGAAATACATATGACGCTAAAAAAGTTGGTTAAGCAATTATTATCCTTGATAGGCTTGTACTTAGTACTACTTACGGTCGTATATCGAATGAATGCGTGTAACAGATGAATTCGTAGAAATCGTACGAACTACGAAAAAATTGGTTTATGCAACTTTTTCCTTGTTATCTTGGATTTGGTCGTATTTAATGTCGTATATTGAATGAATGCGTGTGATCGTTCAAATAGCTGGTTCGTGCGATCCGCGCAAAAAATAGATTACGCAATTATGTCTTTATTATCTTCAATTTGCTTGTATTTAGTGTCGTTTATTGAATGAATGTGCGTGATTGTGTAAATCATTTATATTCTTAGCCGGGTCGTGCGATCCGCGAAAAATTAGAGTACGCAATTATTTCTTTATTATCTTTGAATTATTGTGAGAGCTTAGAAAGTGAGAGTTTTTACGCATTTTCCCAAGAATCATACCTGTAAATAAAAGTAGGTAGGTACTGAGAGTTGGATGTGTATGACAATATTATTTAAAAAGGTGTATAAAAGTGTAAATAATAATTAGGTAGGTAGGTACCTATAAGTTTTGTGTTTAACGAAGTAGGTAGGTATATTAGTGCAAATAAACTGTAACTGTTGAATATACTGTAAGTATAATATAAAATATTGTATAAATTTGTAAACAGTGTACCTATATAATAACAAGAAAAAACAAAAAAAAATATAAAATGTAAGTCTTGTAAAATAAAAAACTAAATCATGTAAATACGATCAAATGAACTTATAAAAACACCAGTTTATAAATAACATTTTACTACCAGTCCTAAGCCTGGATAAAGTATGAAGGAAAGTTCATAAACCGGGTTCTTAAATATTAAAAGGTTTTAAATTGGTAGTTAACTACATTTAATCATAACAAAATCATTAATTTAATTACATAAAATATAAGCATGTACTAGCATAAATAAAACGTCATCAGCGAGTAAAAACGCACGCTAGGAAACGTATAACAGTGAGTAATTACCTTCTAACGCCATCTAGATTTTATTTAATAAATCTCTGAAAAATGGTACCTTCCTAACGCCATCTAGGTTTTATTTAATAATCTCTGAACAATAGTGCCTTTTAACGCCATCTAGGTGTTTTGTGCGTTTTCTCGGTCTTTTTTGTTTTACTATGGAAGAACATGACGTGAAATTGATAAATTATCTTCTAGCTGTAGGTACTAAAGTTGATAATGGTATGCTTCGTTCAAACATTATTTATTCATTCAACAAATGAATATCTTACATGAAAATACCTGGAACATCAGATTAATTTCACTCTTTTTTCGACATTCAGCAACGGATTCATCAAAATGTCTGTGATATTCGTGTGAGCTTAGCAACGGCTGGTTTTGGTTGTCGTGGTAATATTTGTGCGGTAATAATGTTCGTGCTAATATTTGTTGAATACTTCGTCAGTATTAGTGAATACTTACTTAGGCATAAGTATCAGTTCCACCACTAGAAACGCCCTACCTAAGGCGAACAAGCTCGTTAATGCCCGTGGCGCGTATTAACAGGAATCATAAACATATTAGAATCATCAATCTTATTTAGCAAATAGCATAGCAATAGCAATTAGCATGCTAAGACTCGTCATTTCGCATGTTTACGAAATTTAAATGAAATCGCATTAATTGCCATCACTAATTAAAACTATCGTTGTCTCTATCTAACACTAAACAAATGACAAGGATAGCAATAGAATTAATCTGTTGTCAACGTTGACTGACGTTTCAGAAACTGGGGGTTAGACTGTTATCAATTTTAAACAGTTTTACACTCGAGTTCCAGCACGTCGACATTTTCCACGATAATTTAAGAACCCATTGTTGTTAACTTGAATTTATTTTTAACTAATTACTTAAGATAGTGAGCATATTGGTGTTATACTGTTAGCTTCTATTATAAACTAGATAAAAAAATAAATCACGCTACGTGAGGCTCCAGAATCACAATAACAACATAATAATGTTTACTAAGTATTTAAACGGGTCAATTCGCGCACAAACTAATATCAAAATATATAATTTAGACATACCTCTACGTTAATTAACATAATAATGATATACATAACGTGTATAAACGTGACTCATACGCACCGCAGTGGTTAAGTATATAGTAACTACTGGGTATACCATGGCGGTGGGTTAGATATATATGTGTACGTACTAATTATAGATTCTCATGAATAGAACTAGATGTCGTTAGTGGAAAAATTAGCTCGCGGTGTCTTTTCGTTCGTAGGTCTTGATATATAATAACATTTGCCAATTCTATGGCCATTCCATATCATCTTCCAGAAGTTGCAAAATGTACTATTTTTAAATGCGTGCGTAGTCGCAAATATCAGCGCTACCACGTTTCTAACGGCCGAAATTAATAATCAATCCAATCCAAATTTTGCTATCTGGGATTGATATCACAATCCATTTTTATGGTCAAACGTGCTAATAACCGATCCGTGGATTGGTTTATAAAGGCACGCAGATTGGAGATCGATCGAACGATAGGCAGCAATCCAAGATCGATTTCAATCTTGGATAGGAGATGCAATATTAATTTCGGCCGTAAAATCGATACTAATATTATCCACATACTAGCTGCACCTCGCGGTGTTGCCCGCTGTTATCGGAATATAAACAGTCTGTGTCAATGAAAGGTTTTAGCTACCTCCATAGCAAAATTGCATCAAAATTTATCCAGCCGTTTGAGCGTGTAGAAGTAACATAAGAATCGTTTATGTTGTAATTATAAGCGTACTAGCACACACGGCCACGCGTTGCTGTGGCTAAGGTTCTTGTTATCCATACTAATATTATAAATCTGAAAGTAACTCTGTTTATCTGTTTATCTGTCTGTTTGTCTGTTTGTTTGTTTGTTACCTTTTCACGGCTAAACGGCTGAACCGATTTCGATGAAATTTGGTATAGGGGTAGATTGGACCTATGAGACGGACATAGGCTATCTTTTGTCTCAAAAAATAATCTCGAAGGGGATGAAATAGGGGTTGAAAGTTTGTATGGGGAATCCATAATTCCTCAAGTTACGGATCTGAAAATTCTTATTTAGGCTTTTGGTAAGAAATAAATAAATACGGGTTTCAGCTTTTTTGCAAAATCATCCCTAAAGGGGGAAAAGCAAGGGGGTTGAAATTATGAGGTATTCTTTAGATGCACCCCCTACAGACCACAATAAACGGCTAAACGGATCGTAATTTAAATTGGAAAGTAATTAAGGGGGGAGAGTGCGATGGGAGGAGGGGGAGAAAGGGGGAAAGTGGGGGAAAGGGGAGAGTGGAGGGAAAGTGGGGGAAAGGGGATAGTGGGGGGAAAGGGGGAGTAGATGGTAGAGTGGGAGGAAGAGTGGGGGGAAATAGAGGGGAAAGTGGGGGGAAAAAGAGGGGAGAGTGGGGTGCAAAAAAGGTTAGAGGGGGGGGGAGAAAGAGGGGAGAGTGGGGGGAGAAAGCGGACAGAGTGGGGGGAAAAGGAAGGGAGAGTGGGGGGGAGAAAGAGGGGAGAGTGGGGTGAGAAAAAGGTTAGAGGGGGGAGAAAGAGGGGAGAGTGGGGTGAGAAAGAGGGGAAAGTGGGGTGAGAAAGAGAGTAGAGTGGGGAGAAAGAGAGGGGAGAGTGGGGGGATAAAGAGGGGTGAGTGGGGGGAGAAAGAGGGGAGAGTGGGGGGAGAAAGAGGGGAGAGTGGGGGGAGAAAGAGGGGAGAGTGGGGTGAGAAAGAGGGGAGAGTGGGGGGATAAAGCGGGGTGAGTGGGGGGAGAAAGAGGGGAGAGTGGGGTGAGAAAAAGGGTAGAGTGGGGAGATAGAGAGGGGAGAGTGGGGTATGAGGGTAGAGGGGAGAGTGGGGGGAGAAAGAGGGAAGAGTGGGGGGGAAGAGGGGAGAGTGGGGGGAGAAAGAAGGGAGAGTGGGGTGGGAAAGAGAGTAGAGTGGGGAGAAAGAGAGGGGAGAGTGGGTGAGAAAGAGGGGAGAGTGGGGTGAGAAAGAGTGTAGAGTGAATAGAAAGAGATGAGAAAGTGGGGGGAGAAAGAGGGGAGAGTGGGGGAGAAAAGGGGAGAGTGGGGGGAGAAAGAGGGTAGAGTAAGGGAGAAAGAGGGTAGAGTGGGGGGAGAAAGAGTAGAGAGTGGGAGTAAAAGCGGGGAGAGTGGGGCTAGAAGGAGGGGAGAGTGGGGGGAAATAGGTGAAAGAGATTGAGTGCGAAATATATAGAAATAGAGGGAGAGGGAGTGAGCGAAGGAGGGAAAGGAAGAGATATAGATGGAGAGGGTGAGGGAAATAAATATAATGGATGAGATGGACAGGGAGAGGGAACGCAAGAGATTGAGAGTGGAGAAGGATATTAATGATAGAAAGATAGGGAAAGATATAGATATATAGGGAGAGGGAAAGAGATGGAGGTAGAGAAAGAGAGATAGAAAGAGCGAAAGAGGGAGAAAGATAGAAAAAGAGCTAGAGAGGGAGAAAGATAGAGGAAAAGGGAGAGAGAAAGAGACAGATATATTCTTACCTATAACTGTTTCCCGCGACATCAATTGATTTTCTAAACAGTTTACATTTTATATAAAAATGCGAACGAAGTTGCGGGTATCAGCTAGTTGCGACTATAAATTGAGATGTAAGCTATCCTATCTTTCAAGTTAGACCAAACTGCACACGGTGTGCAAATTTGATTAAAAGTGGTTCAGTAGTTTAGGAGTCCATCGCGGCAAACAACGTGGCCCGTAATTTATATAATAATAAGATGGTAATTTGACTCATTTATAAATACTGTCTAATATTTCGTGCTGACATTTTATTTTTTGACGTTCTACGTTTTGAAGTTTACTTTACCCGGGTGACATAGGCTACTTTTTACCGCGTAAAAATTAACGGTTCCCACGGGATAGCACTTAACGCGGGTGAAACCGCGTGGCGCTTCTAGTTAGTGATAAACGTGATAGCACTGATATTTTTGCGACTACGCATGGGCCGAGTTCCGAAATGCGCTAAAAGCGTTCACAGCGCACACACGTATGATCTAAGGGCCGTATTAAAAAAATTAACCTCAATAGCACTACCAAGTGCGCTATCAGCTGATTCACACTCCAAATGTAATCTACATCTTGAGATCGTTGCTATTTAATAAATGGATATTGAGATGTAGCACTGGCTACTAGATACTGTCTTGTATGTGTCAATTGTGCCATAATCGGATAGCACTTAACTGCTGATTGTCATTTATTAATTTGCCAGATATCATGTAAGTTTCTGTTCCTAATCTACAACTTATGATGTATCTATTAAATAGAACGAAAGAGCAAGTTCACACTGAAGATAGCTCTCAGAGCTAAGTTTGATTGATTAGTATGGGCCTATTATGCGTTTTCTACGCTCACCGTGTGCACTGTAAACGTTTGACGTCAATGTGGTGCCTAGTGTGAGTGTTGACAATTTCTTTACGTGCTCGATCCGGTTAGCGTAAACTTGAAATTGTATGGAATAAGAGCAGCGCCATCTAGTGCCAGTCAGTCACTAGATGGCGCTGCTCTTATTCCATTTGCAACTTTATATCGCCAAACGACGCCACATACAAAGGATTATGACGGCGTAAGCCGGTACGGGGGATTTTTGTAGGAACTCAAGAAGTGTACTCACGGAGAAACGCGAGGTGTGCTGGTTGTGGGGGGTGGGCGAGCCGGCGGGGGAGGGGGCGGGCGAGGGGGCGGGGGAGCGGAGCCGCGACGAGCGCCGCGCCGCCTCCGCAGCGCCCGGCCCGGTCTGCAAGCACAGTTATAATAACACATTAGCTGCGGACGACGAATATCATATTTACTATAGGACCTATAATATACCAATTATACATCAAATCAAAGTAAGATGTTATATGCGCTAATGCCAGCATTTTGTCTACGTTCTCGCTCTCACTGACGCCGACGCTAACGCCGACGCCGACACTGACTCCAACACCTCCGCTCTCACGGACACCTCCGCTCTCAAGGACGCCTTCGCTTGCTCGGACGCCTCCGCCCGCACGGAGGCCTCCGCTCGCACGGAGGTCTCCGCTCGCACGGACGCCTTCGCTCGCACGGACGCCTTCGCTCGCTCAGACGCCCCCGCTCGTTCGGACGCCTCCGCTCGCTCGGACGCCTCGCTGGCACGGACGCCTTCGCTCGCTCGGACGCCCCCGCTCCCTCGGACGCCCCCGCTCGCACTGAGGCCTCCGCTCGCTCGGACGCCCCCGCTCGCACTGAGGCCTCCGCTCGCACGGAGGTCTCCGCTCGCACGGACACCTCCGCTCGCACGGCCGCCTCCGCTCGCACGGCCGCCTCCGCTCGCACGGCCGCCTCCGCTCGCACGGCCGCCTCCGCTCGCACGGCCGCCTCCGCTGGCCCCGCCGGCGTACCTTGGCCTGCGCGGCGGTGTGGCAGGTGAGGCTGATGCGGCGCAGCACGCGGCGCTCGGGCTCCGAGGCGGGCGGCTCGTTCCGCCGGCACAGCGCCGCGATGTCGCGCGACAGCCGCGCCGCCGCCGCCGCCGCGCCCGCCTCCGCCGTCAGCGTGGTGGCCTCCTGCAAGGTATACGGGACTCATGAGTCTTCTCGTGACCACGGTCGATGTAACTCGGCCGAATCGTCGAGGTCAGATGAGATGCCAAAATTATATATTATGATATTAGTTTGTGCGCGAATTAGACCAGTTTAAATACTAATTAACACGTATTCAATTCGCGAAAGTTTAAGAGCTTCTAAAGTATACGGAGGAAGGGTGAATAGGGATCTAGAGGATCTAGAGGGGTGAATATAGAATATAGATCAAGGGATTCGGCAACATTGGGAAAATTTACAGAAAACATTAACCTAGTATCAGAAATGGACTTGACACAAGCGTACACACGAAAGGGACACACTTGGCTACAACCCCTATAAATCGGATTAATGCAGTACACGTTATTTAGGTGTAGCTCCAATCATTAGTGCGACATTCTAAAATGTCAAGATTGGTTTTCTTCTGCAGCGCAACAAAAAATTAGTGCATACACCGACAAAGACAAAACATCATCGTACTATCCTGCTCACTCTTTTGTCTATTTGTATACACTTGTCTCTTTTCTTCCCCGGACCTTGAGTTAAATTGTCATATCTGTTAGATGATTAGTCTGAGACGGAAAACAAAATAAATATGATCAGGATCAAATGAATATGACATCTCAGGCCAGCTAGGCGATGGAACTCACCGCTGGATCGTCGAGGTCGATTTGTGTGAGCGTTGTGTTCTCCTTCATAGCGTTCAGAATCGCTTGCAGCCCCACCACGCCCAGTCGGTTGTCACGCAGATCTAGCCTCTGAAACCGTCCCAGTTACTATTTAATTGTATTACTCTTATTGTAAAGTTAAACCTTATTTTAACTAGTCTTCTTAACGTTATTTAAGAGTTTTCATTTTATTTTTCTTAATCTATTATTGACAGTTAAAATGCAAGGGCCAAAGCCAAGTCCTTAGAAAGGACTCTATGCTTAGTTTACTCCAAGAAGGACGGACTGTTACAAAAACGACTGAATGGATTTTGGTGAAACTTCACAATAATATAGCCTACATATCAGAATAACACAAAGGCTACAATTCATAAAGATATATCGTATATTATTCAAACGCGGGTGAAACCGCGGGGCGCAGCTATTTATCTACAAAAATGGCAAAGATATCACTTTTGTTGTATGGGAAAGCCCCCTTAAATATTTATCATATTCTGTTTTTTAGTATTTGTTGTTTTAGCGGTAACAGAAATACATCATCTGTGAAAATTTCAACTGTCTAACTATCACGGTTCATGTGATACAGCCTGGTGACAGACGGACGGACAGCGGAACCTTAGTAACAGGGTCCCGTTTTACCCTTTGGTTACGGAACCCTAAAAAAGAAAAAAACAACAATTTTCACCTCTACTGGCACCGAATTCTATATAATTACGTACCACATAAAAAAATATGTGCGACAAATTTCTGCTCTAAAATCGTCTCACGCATCGAAATAAAACAAACGTGCGTCCTAAAAAAAAATGGCGTCCAACTGCATGGTAAAAAGGCCGCTTCAACGACAATTCAATTTCATCTGTTTGACAGTTTTGTATGAAAACCCAATGGAAACCAGTGTGCCTAGTGTGAGTTTTGACAATTTCTTTACGCGCTCGGTCCGTTTAGTGTAAACTTGAAATTGTATGGAATAAAAGCAGCGCCATCTAGTGACTGACTGACTGACGCTAGATGGCGCTGCTCTTATTCCATACAATTTCAAGTTTACGCCAAACGGATCGAGCGCGTAAATAAATTGTCAAAACTCACACTAGGCACACAGATGAATTGAGTGTGATTCACCGAAATCTATGACCATTTTACCAAAAAATAGCAGAATTGCTTATGACCTCAATATTAATTCATATTGATCGAGTTGATTTTAGATAAATTGCTCGTTACCTGCAGCTTGGTGTCGGCCCGCACCAGCTCCGCCAGCGGCTTGGCCGCCTCGGGCCCGAGGCGCGCGCACTGGAGCCCCAGCGACACCAGGGCTCCGCCCCCGCACAGCGCGCGCACCGCCTCCGCGCCGAGGGCGTTCCGACCGATGTTCAGCACGCAGAGGGATTGGGAGGAACGCTGCACAGAGAGGTGGAGTCACCACCGTATTACCTCTAATGGTGATGTGCTGTTTTTGTATGGAGCTTGGTTTTTTTAAGACAAAAATTAAAAAAATATATATTACTTCCATTTGTATGATGTTAAATAATATTGGTCGTACAAAGGTATTCAAAGTCAAAGTCAAAGCATTTATTGTAAATAGGCAATTAAATCGCACTTTTACAAGTCAAACAGCTAATTCTCGTTAACAAAGAGAATCACAAAAACATAAAGTATGATAAGTTAAATTAAACAGTAATTGATTATGGTTTGATATTTTTTAGTACTGGCAGCCCCACGAAAAGTTCTACCATTTGTCACAACAGCGCCATAGCCAATGACAAGAGGGAAAAAACTGTGTATGTCATTGTCAGTGTTGGTGAACTCATGACATTTCATGTTGGGTCGACGTTACTGTCAAATCTAACATTAGTGACGGTGATAGTGACAGAAAAGCTTTTTTTTTAATTCTAACCAAACCGCAATAATTCTTCCAAATGTAGGAATTTAGGGCAAATTAAAACATTTTTTTTTTCTCAAATTCGGCGGCTTCTAAAAATATATAATGTATGTAGAAATGATAAGATAAGATCTGCAACGTAGTATGTCTTACTTAAAAAAAAAGCAATAAAGGACAACGCCTTTCTTTTGATCACTCACTAGCAGTCTGCTGAGGTGCGGCGCGCAGTTTCTGGTCAGCTGATTGTTCCAGAGCACGAGGAACGCCAGACCCACCCTCGACTCGTAACCAACTGTGGATTATTCATACAAACATACAATTGAAATGTCTGTTTGCAATGTCAAAATAATATATTTTTACTATACAAGGTGTAACAGCAAGGTGTAGTAATACTGAAACTATGCATACACATACTTATTTCGAAGTAGTCTGCAGGTATTTTAAATCAGTAAGTAGTCACGGTAATGAATTAAGACACGTCAAAGTTTACTGCAAAACTAACCATCGTTCAACCCTAGTTATCAGCTGGGCAATGTCAGTGAACTTGACGCAAAGACTAACATGTGATCCGCCGTCAAATCCGTCAATAAGAATTCGTAAATGTACTAAGGGTTCCGTTTGTTTTTTAAATAATGTTTTTTACCAATTTGTACCAACCCGGACAGATGCAACCTGACAAAAGTATTTCTTGGCGGCTGAGTGATATCTGCTCCGTGTAATGTACCTACCGAAATTCTATTCTAAGGCGGTAAGTATCTGAAATGAATTTTAGAGGCTTTCAACTTTGTTACAATACTGAACCCTAAAATATTGTCGGCAAATTCAAAGACCGCGGCGCACTTAGCGGCAGAAATATTCAATGCCAGTGACCCGCGTAACGTGACGTCATCCGTATCATGTTAGGGTTGTAATATTTAGTTATTTTGTCAATTTGAGTGAAAAAATCGATTATCGATTTCAGGTTTTAGTACCCTGGCAAATGATTCATCACCAGGTACACATACCCACATTTCAATATTACTACACCTTGCCGATACACCCTGTATACTAGAAGCACCTCGCGGTTTCACCCGCGTTAACTACTACCCCGCCGGAACCATTAATTTATACGGGATAAAAGGTAGCCTATGTGTACCGGGGATAGCATAGCTTCCCAACAGTGAAAGAATTTCTCAAATCGGTTCAGTAGTTTCGGAGCCTATTCATTACAACCAAACAAAGTTTTCCTCTTTATAATATTAGTGTAGATTAATAATAACAATAAATTATAATAATTCAGCCTATAACTGTCCCACAGCTGGGCAAAGACCTCCACTCACTTTCGTGAGGAGGGTTAGGCCATAATCCACCACGGGGGCCTAGTCCGGGTTGTGTATAACACGCCTCCGATATAATTCTCCGGCATGTTGGTTTCCTTAAACGGCTGGACCGATTTTGATGAAATTTGATATGGAGATACCAAACACATAGCATTTCGGAATAACACTACTTGTTATTCCGAAAACACCGCGGAGCACAGCTAGTACTATATATTTTGATATCAGCTGCGCGAATTACACCCGCTTTTAGCTAAATAATAGTACGTATTAGTCAATTTCGCTGCGTACCCGCTCTTAAAAGCTAGTCCATAAGGATCATTTTAGTATGTCACTGAGTAAACGGTGTTGCTCTTACTTACGGGGGAAGTGGTGCGGGGAGAGCGGGGAGGTGGCGGCGGAGGGGGGCGTCTGGTCCGCCTGGTCCACCAACGCGTCTGCTATGTAGCCCGCGCCCGCGTCCTGGAAACGAGAAATTGTGCTTTATGACTATCTGTTTTAAGGTTGATTTTTGTACTTTCGATTTACACTTGGATCTTCCAGCTGTCGCATCTAGCTTTTGCAGCGATGATAGATAGCTCAGCCGGGTGCGCTTTATGATTCTTCAGTTAAGGTTGATTTTAGTAGTTTAGGTTTGATAATTTTTCTAGATTGACTTTTAACTATTTTTCTCTTTCTCTTTTCCTTGTATCAAATTGTTTACTATCAGAATAAATGAAAAAAAATATTTGTGTCAGAATAAATGAAATAAAAATAGTTAAGTCAGAATAAATGAAAAAAAAATAGTTGTCTGAATAAATGAAAAAACACGTTTAGTGTCAGAATAAATGAAAAAAAAAATGTTAGTGTCAGAATAAATAAAATAAAAATAGTTAAGTGACAGAATAAATGAAATCAAAATAGTTAAGTGTCAGAATAAATTAAATAAAAATAGTTTAGTGTCAGAATAAATGAAATAAAAACAGTTTAGTGTCAGAATAAATGAAAAAAACATATGTTTAGTGTCAGAATAAATGAAAAAAGAAAACGTTTAGTGTCAAATCTTTTTTTTTTCTTTGTTTCTTGTATACCTGTATCAGGTTGTTGGAGAGGTCCAGCAGCTGTATGTGCAGGTTGTACCGCAGCAGCGAGGCGAGCTGCTGCGCGTCGCTGGCGGCCAGCTGGTTGTCCGGCAGCCGCAGCTCGCGGATCGAGCTGTTAGACTTCAGCGCTATCACTGCGGAGGACACGGGTGCGACGTTTGTTAAATATACTAGCTTATAACACCTAGAGATATTTTAAAGGTGGGCGTAACTTTTTTATTTACGAACCGATTGGCGTGAAGCAAACGCTAAATGTTAAGTGAAGCTTACCACGATATATTAGTGATAACCACATCGGAATCGGATAAGCCGTTTCTGAAATAAGCGTGCGCAAACGTACAGACGAACAGACAAAAATTCCGAATAACATTTTTTTCTCATATATATCTTTCATGTACGGACAGCGATCCGTAACATTTTTATTATCATTATTATGTATTATATAGTATAGATAACTCTTAGATACTAAAATATATACGTAGCAGTAGTTCGATTTACATATTCTTTTTCTATTGGCGCCGACTTAAAATTACTTAAGTGTACTAACAAGTATACAATTAGGCAATTAGGTAAAGAATTTTGTTAAATAAATAAGGTTTATTTTTGCTGATATTATTATTATTCACATCATTTATTTTATAATCTTAATTATTTTTTTTATTGGTTATTTTTATAAAAATAACAACAAACAATTACTATTATTATTATTATTAAAACGTGGTAGCACTGACATTTGTGACTAGACACGTATTAAAAAAATCCTTTTTCCTATTGGACATAATCCTCCACATGATATGGAATAGATATAGTATCGTCAAATATATCAAGAGCTGCGAACGAAACGATACCGCGAGCTAATGTTTCCACTAACGACATCTAGTTCCATTCATGAGTAACTTCGAAGAATTAGCACCTAGATATTCGACCCACTACATAGTACCTAGTTTACCACTGCGGTGCGTATGAGTCGCGTTATATACCTAATGGAGTTTTGGCAAGTATCCTACAGTGAGACGTTGTTGGATTTGTACTATTATCTCAAACTTGTGTTTCTTCGAGTGTCAATGTGTAATATTGGTGAAATATGAATGATTGAGTGTTCGTTAACGTGTACGCCACACACACCCTCACACGTACCCAGACACAGCAGCGGCTCCCCCTGCAGCGAGGCGCGCTGCAGGCACAGCGCGCGCAGCCGGCACGAGTGCGCCCGCAGCGCGCGCACCAACACCGGCGCGTACGACACCCTCACACGTACCCAGACACAGCAGCGGCTCCCCCTGCAGCGAGGCGCGCTGCAGGCACAGCGCGCGCAGCCGGCACGAGTGCGCCCGCAGCGCGCGCACCAACACCGGCGCGTACGACACCCTCACACGTACCCAGACACAGCAGCGGCTCCCCCTGCAGCGAGGCGCGCTGCAGGCACAGCGCGCGCAGCCGGCACGAGTGCGCCCGCAGCGCGCGCACCAACACCGGCGCGTACGAAGCGCACAGGGCGCTCTCGCAAACTTCGATGTCGGTCAACGCTGCGCTCTGTATACGGACACAAATTAAATGTACGTTAACTTCGTTTTTGGTTGTTTAAAAGTGATGGCGATGATGATAATGAGGATAAGTGATGATGATGATAATGATAATGTGGCTAGGTGATGATGGTGTGCCGCAGAGTGATGAGGACGAAAAATAATAACGTTCAGTGATGATGACGACAAATAATGACTTTCAGTGATGATGACGAAGTATGATGATGATGATGATGATGATGACGCACCTTCTTGATCATCCTACAAGCCGCCTGCCACCCCCTGATGCCGAATTGCCACGGCCCGCTGATGCAAACAACGTTCGCGCTCTCGTAGTATTCCATCATGTCGAATAGCGCTTCCTGAAAAGTGAAAAAAAAACTGAACATTCAGGCAACTTGGCTTGAGCGTTCCAAATGCCTGACATGGCTCAACAATCACCAATCCAAGCGTATATTATCGCTGAGAAATTAGCTCAACTTTGATCCAGTCATACGATGCCAATGAGCGCGCGGCGAATCCCCCCGAAAGTGATGCAAGGCCCGCGCTCAGCGGCGGGCGGATACGGGGTGCGATGCCAATGAGCGCGCGGCGAACATGAGCCGAGCGGAGCGCGACGCGTCCACTCACCGCGCCCTCGTCGTCCACCTCGGCGTGCTCCACCTCCACCCGCCGGAACTGCACCTTGCGGAGCAGCGCCTCGAGCGCGTCCACCGGCGCCGCGCCCACGAGCGAGCACGCGCTGAGAGTGAGCCGCGCGGCGCGCTCGCCACCGCCGATAGCGTTCTCCGGAAACTCCTGGAAAATTACATGTGTGATGTTGAGAGATGGTGGTCGAACGGTAACTGGTGGGCTTTGGTTATTGTGATTGAAAAAAATTATAAAAGAAAATTATACAATATGAGAAAAAAAAATGACATCCCCGTAGAGTTTCTTGGTGCTGTCTTCTCTAACGGGTGTATTCCGAAGCACTGGTAGAGTCAACGGAGTTTCCTTTTCCTGTGAGATTCTATCCTGGACCAGTGCTTGAAAGGGAAACATCCCTTTTCAAACTCAAACCATAATCAATTAATTAAAGTTTGTTTTCTTTTATGGTTTAATTTGTTTATTAGAACGAAGTGTTTGACTTCTAAAAGTGCGATTTTATTGCCTATTTACAATAAATGATTTGACTTTGACTTAGACTTTGGAATCCATCCTCGGCCTCGCTCCTATGCATTTTTGAAAGTTATCTTCGGATTCTCATCGCTCCGTGCTTCGGAGGGCACGTAAGCCCACGGTCCCGGTTGGTTGTCCACTGATAGCAGTCGTTAAGCCTCGTCAGAGGCCTTTAGGCGGCCTGATACACTCTGACACTAGCATCGCAGACGTTCCATCGCCACCTAATCTCTGGATCATTCATGTGAGAGAACATTGAAGAGCTCACCCGTATCTGCTGCAGCACATAATCGATGGGTGCGGTGTCGTGTCGGCGGCAAGCCTCGAGGTATTCTGCAGCGAGTTGCGCGCGCGTCGTTGTGGGCACTGCAACAAGCCAGTGCCATAATTGGTTACACATATTCCTGTTTCTGTAAGGGGTCTTCTATACAACAAACGTGTTATTTTGCCGTTTTTAAACGGGACCCTATTACTAAGACTCCGCTGTCCGTCTGTCACCAGGCTGTATCACATGAACCGTGATAGTTAGACAGTTGAAATTTTCACAGATGATGTATTTCTGTTGCAGCTATAACAGCAAATACTAAGAAACAGAATATAATCAATATCTTAGGGGGCTCCCATACAACAAACGTGGTTTTTTGCCGTTATTATTCTTCGTGCGCAAATCTCTGCACTAAGCCGGTATTTAATTACAATAATATTAAACAGTATAACGATATTTATACAAACGTGGTAGCACTGATATTTGCGACTACTCACGTATTAAAAAGTATTTTGGATAGATATTATTCCATCCAGGTAAAACAATTTTTCATGAGCTCGCGGAATTTATATCGTCAGATGTCATCACTTAGCGGAGCTGCGAACGAAACGATACCGCGAGCTAATTTTACCACTAGCGACATCTAGTTCCATTCATAAGAAAGAAAATCTATATAAAGAAAAAACAAGGAAAGAAAGAACAATATTTATTGGGACAAAACTGCACACAACACTGCACAAACGGCTGGACCGATTTAGTTGGGGCTTTCACTGGTAGCTGATGTTATAAGGAGTAACTTAGAGGCTGTTTTTAATTATAGAACGAATTGCTCCCTCCGGGATAATATTTAACCCGGGTGAAAACGCGGGTCGTTATATACATATAGATAACGAGTATATACACAGCTATAAAACACGAATAGAATAAGTATGATTTATTAACCGTATATTTATATAAATGTAAACAATAAAACACTACAATTATGTACAGTTAGGTATAATGTTATCACATGAAATGTGGAGTGTCGTAAACAAGCTAAGGGCGGCTGCAGACGACGCGACATAGCTGCTGCCACGTCGCGTCGTCGCGGCGGTCGCGGACGACGGAACACCACGGGACGCGACATGTCGACGATTTAAAAAGAATATATCGGTGTTTTGTCAAGATAGGATTGGAGAGGCAAAGTTGCGACTACCGCTACTCCGCCATTTACTAACACAATTTAACCGTCTCACCACAAATGGTTGAACTAGAGTTGAACAGATGATGCCTTTAATTTCATTCCACAAAATCGACGTCTAAAACTCGCGTTGTCAACTCAATGCTATCATTTCTGATAATTTTACTTGTGAATTTGTTATTGTGTTTACAACGCTTTAAAATCTGACGGGTTTCCCATCGCTCCGTGCTTCTGTCGGTCCCTGTTGTTATCCATCGACAGCAGACGTTAAGCCACGTCAGAGGCCCTCGGCCTGACAATCTCTGACACTAGATGCTAGCACAACCTGATACAACAAACAAACGGCCGCAGTTATTAAAAACACCGCGACGTTTTGTCGGAAGTGTGCAGCCCGCCTAACCGCTATCAAATACGGAAGTTCGGACGACCTTCCGCGCTCAAGGGCAGTAGGTTACAACTGGGGGCGATTGAAAAATTACCCCCAAGCGGTGGTTATTCAGTGGTTTTGCTGCCTAGGGGTGGTAAGAAATGCCGATCGACACAAATGGGGCGGTTTTACATGACCTCTAAAACAACAAGGGAAATCCGCATAACACACGAGAACATTCGCACCGACCGAGGATCGGACCCTGTGCCATCGGCTCGCAAAGCCGCGTTACTGCTCTCATCTCACACAGTCCCAAGCCGCGGCATCCGAAGTCAGCTTTGGTAGATGACACGCTAAGAAATTGGACTTTACGATTAACAACTTCTATGACTAATGCATAAAGTACATGCGCAATGGTCGAGTGCTTACTTGTGCGATTCACAACCCGACGGCACCGGGTTCAATTCTCGGCCAATGGCATTTCGCAAGCTATGTGCTTCAGAGGGCAAGTACGGTCGGCATCAAAAGTAGCTTAACATGTTTTAGTTTCCAATTCCATTGTAGATACGCAAAATGTACATTTTTAGGGTGTATATTCAATTTAAGATACGGAGATGTTAAACTACTGAGGCCGTTCTACTGTAGATACGCAAAATGTATATTTTTAGGGTGTATATTCAATTTAAGATACGGAGATGTTAAGCTACTTTTGATGCCGACCGTACCTCCGTTAAACCGTCCCGGTTTTTATATAATGATAGCGGTCGTTAAGTCACGTCTGGCCTCTGGGCCTGCCCCGACCTCTGATGCTACTCCATACGCAACCCCGTACAAGTCGTAAGATTAAACAACGTATCTAAAATTGCACTTACGCGAAGCCGTATTTATAGTTGGGAAAATGGTAGACTTCCAAAGTATTCATTGCTAATGACCTATCAAAGTGTTCAGGGTCACGCGATACCATGACTCGCCATTCACGCGTCACAGAAAACATTGCTTTCGAATTTTCTGAATGACACCACGAAAGCTGACACGGTGGTAGCTTAGCGGGCGAAAAAGCAAAGGGTCCCGAGTTCAAATCCCAGTGCGGGCACGTACCAATGCGTTTCTTTTAAAACCATACGTACTTTTCGTTGAAGGAAAACATCGTGAGGAAAAACACAGTCATGCCCTCGTTACATGGCCGGTGGATTACGGCCTAATCCTCCTCACGAAGCAGTTTTAGACCGCATTTCAAAAGTTACGCGCGTGTTTCCATCGCTCCGTGCTTCGGAGGGCTCATTAAGCCACGTCAGAGGCTTTTGGGCCTGACAAACACTGACACCAGACTGGATCGTGAAACGGACGAGCTATGTTTTCGTGGGGGCGGAACGTATCTGCGACTTCATTCGACTCTCGAGAGCTAAGAAATCTCGATCAACAAAGCTAGGATTCACCACTATCTCACCTGTTCTTTAGTGACGAGGTGGTCGAAGGTGATGAACATGCTCAGCTTAGAATGGAACTGGCTCTCGAGGACTACCGGAACACCCCTAGCAGGGGTTATTTCTTTCTTTTATTTTCTTTTTCTTAAACGTACCCCCACACTAGGATTTCTCATGTATTGTGTCGTGGGTACCGTTTACAGACATGTAATAACACACAGACCAGAAACAAACATCTGTGGATCACACAAATATTTGTTCCGGGCGGGAATCGAACCCGCGACGCCAAACGCGTCGTCCAAATCTGGCCACAGATTCTCTACTTCAGGGTGGTAACTAACCAGACGGCCACCAAATTTCGTAACAAAATCACCTTCATCGGAAGCTCAAGCTCAGTTTTAGCGGTCAGCTGATCTCAAAGTTTCGACCTACGCATTGGGGGGCGTGCGTTCCGAAGACGGCACCGAGTGAGCTATCATCGCCTCAATGGCTGCTAGGCGTTTGGAGTACGTTCGGCGAACCGGATGACATCAGTCAGTCAGTCATTAGCGCTAATTATTACTTTGCGCCACAGAAATAGAGTTTATTCATGGTGCACAAATAGACTTCGTCTGTCACCTCGCCGCTCTGTCAAGGTGGCTGATTAGTCACTCGTAGGGATGCCCTGTGTTACGGGTTACGGATAACCATGATTGATCACTCCCGCGCTTTGTTAAGGACCCTGCCGGGACACAATTGAAAATCTATTGTATCTGGAATTGCAGCAGCGGACACGTTAATCAATGTAATTATTTTTGACCGAAATCGACAGCGACTTTAAAATAATCGGGGGGAAAGGAGACACGATAATTGACAGATTTAATCATATATAAAAATGTCGGGGTAAAACGCGAACGGGGAAAATTGCGACTAGCCCTCTGTAACTGCGATTATGGGACAACGAAACGAAAGCATCGTAAGGTTTGGAATATTGTTTCTCATTGGGTTAGTATCGAAGTACCACTTCAGTCAATTATGTTCCAGGTCCTATTCAATTGTATTGAAATTTGGTATTATTGCCAAATTGCCAACTGCCCAAAGTTCAAAAACTCCCACTTTGGGCACAGCTCGCAGTTTGCTGTTGTTGTTTGTCGTATGAGGTTGCACTAGACTCGAGTGTCAGAGTTAATCGGGCCGCCCGAGAGCCACTGACGTGACTTAACAACTGCTATAATTCAAAAACAACTGGGACCGACGGCTTCAACAAAAACGTATCATGGTATACTTTGTCCGTACCTCGACGCACATCACTAGGGACACAGAACAACGTACCAGGGCCGACTCAGTTTTATAGCACGACACACTCGGCGGCCGTTGTTATCTTTACCCGGGACCTTTTTTAAGGTTCCATACTCGAAGGGTAAAATGGGACCCTATTTACTAAGGCTCCGCTGTCCGTCCGTCTGTCACCAGGCTGTATCCCATGAACCGTGATAGTTAGACAGTTGAAATTTTCACACAGATGATGTATTTCTGTAGTAATAAATACTAAAAACACACAATAAAATATATATTTAACTAGGCTCCCATACAAAAAACGTGACTTTTTTGCCGTTTTTATAGATAATGGTACGGAGCCCTACGTGGGCGAGTCCGACTCACACTTGGCCGGTTGTTTATTCAAGTAGTCTAGTACATCATCTTGTTTCAAACATTGTGGCCTAGTTGAACCTTGTGGCGATCCAATACACTAGGACGCATAGTAATATAATATATTGTATACTAGTACCCAACTTATAAGGCGCGTCGTGAATCTTCGTTCGCGCAGAAAAGAAAGTATGGTCCGAAGATTAACGAAAGAATGCTTAAAACTTACAATCAACCTAAGATCACTATTATAAGGTTCATAATACACTGCAGCTGTTAGTTCCATCTCACTCTAAGCTCGCTAAGATGGCGGCGGCTGCCGACCAATAGCGGTCAATAGCATTTCCCGCGCTTTGAAAATTCATCTTCTGCGCAGGTACATCGGTAAGCCATATCAGTTGGGTACTACTATACCACCCACATAATTATGATCATCATAAAATATAATATTCCATAAGAGATTACTTTGAGTGATAAGTCCGCTCATTGTACTTTATTACGTAGTGTTTATTTTGCTTTATATTACCCTGTGTACTTTCTGTTTTATTCGTTGTACAATAAACCATTTCGATTCTATTTATTTTTAGCTGCGCCACGCGGTTTCTCCCGCGTTTGGATAATATACGATATATCTTTATGAATTGGAGCCTGTGTTATTCTGATATAAAATAAGTCAAAGTCAAAGTCAAAGTCAAAGCATTTATTGTAAATAGGCAATTAAATCGCACTTTTACAAGTCAAACAAAAGTTACAAGAGAATCATAAAAACATAAAGTATGATACATTAAATTAAACAGTAATTGATTATGGTTTGATTTTGAAAAAAGGATGTTTCCTTTTCAAGCACTGTACCAAGATTCTGGACAGGAAAAGGAAACTCCGTTGACTCTACCAGTGCTTCGGAATACGCCCGTTAGAGAAGACAGCACCAAGAAACTCTACGGGGATGTCATTTTTTAACTTATTATTTTTCAAATTCTTTTTTCAGTCATATAAATTAACAAACATACAATATATAGATTAACACACACGAACAAAATAATTCATAAAATTCACGTTAATTATTATTATCATGGAGCTGGGGACATTGAGGCCATGCATTTTTATCTTTAACATAGTCATTAACAGTGTAATAGGCTTTCTTGATGAGATTTTTTTTTTTTTTTTTCGGCGGTAGTTTGATAAAGACCTATCTAAGTTGCTCGTAATTGGAATTAAATTTTTTACTAGAATAAGTGCTTATTTAAGCCCTATCTATGGGTATTTCTAATAGTTAAAGTGTGCTACTTCACCTGCCAATATACACCATCTCCTACAAAGCGCTACACAGCTGTTTTCTTGCACTGTCATTGACCACTACAGCTGCATGATGGAGGCAGTCCAGCAATCTATGCAAGAACTTCTGGAGTCATTCAACAAGAGAATGGAAGGCTTTGAACGTGACCTGCACAAGGAGAAGGCTACCTCGGCGAGCCCCAATGTTCCTAACATTGTAACTGAGTTTGCAATCTTCAAAGATTTCACACTGAAGGCCTTCCAAGCTCTGCAGGCACAAGTAAATTTGCTTGCTGTAGACTGTGATCGGATGGAGACCCGCAGCCGCCGCAAGATACTCCTGCTGCACGGTGTGCCCGAAGAGAAGGAGGACACAGCTGCAGAAATTGTAACGGCTGTCACGAAATTTCTTAAGATCCCTGAATTTTCTACAGACAGCATTGGGCGATGCCACAGGATGGGGCGCTCTTCAAGTGCTGACAAACCCAGGGCCATCCTTGTGAAACTGCGCGACTTATCCATTCGAGATAAGATGTGGTTTTGCAAGACTAATCTCAAAGGCACTGGCGTCTCTCTGTCTGAGTTTCTCACAAAACACAGGCACGAGACCTTCATGGCTGCCAGGCAGACCTTCGGTGTTAAACAATGTTGGACTCGGGATGGCAATATTCATATACTCGGGCCCGACGGCCGTCGGCATCGTATCTGTAGTCTGGGGGAGCTCGAGAAGATATCTCCTAAGACCTCTGCGAGTTCTGCGACTTCGAAGCCTGCGCCCAGCACCAAGGAAACCGCTGCTCCGAGAGTAAGACGAGTAGCAGCCACCAAGAAGTAATAGATTTTGTTTTAGTCTAACCGATCACAGTCACACACAGTGCACTATTTACATTGTTTTTCTCTCACATCCGTAGTTTGTACCCACAAATTTTAGTAGTTTCGCCAGTATTTATTTGTATTGAAGTCAGTTTTAGTTTTTTATTTGTTTTGAACTTTTACTTGTTGACTTCTGTCAATCGTCAACTACAAATGTCATCTGTCAATCATTTTTTGACGTACTGTTTATTTAATTTTAGTCATCTAAAGATTGAAGTTTTCGAACGAACTGTACTGAATCTCTTGGGAATTAGCCTAACTACAAATTAATGTTTATTGTATTCGCCTGTTAATTTGTTATTTTACTTTTCTTGTTTCAATTTTGTTGTGCTAACTACGAATGTATTCGGAAACTATATTATGTTCTACTTTAAATATTGTTCTTTCATTAGTATAATATAGTTTGTTGTGTCAAGTTAAGTTATGAGCTTGTGTATAGCTTATTGTTCACAGCTGGCAGATGGAGTGGACATTAGTATTATTGGTTGCCTACTACAGAGGCTTCCTATAACTTTTAATTTTTAAACTAACTTTATTAGGGTTACCTTAATCTAAATAATATCATACATATATTTTATTTCAGTGCTATAATTTATACATACCTACACAAGAGTATGCTTCAAATCGGTAGCAACAGCGATAGTGATGATAGTTTTTTTTCTGCCTCTTCAAATTACTCGTGTAGTGACGATACTGATGTTAGCTTTAGCAGCATTCCAACGTTATCTGACTCGTTAGCTGCTCAATTTTCTGATGATCCTAGGACTTTCAACGTTATTCACATAAATGCCCAGAGTATTCCGGCACACTTCTCAGATATGCAGGCGTCTTTTGACCTTCCAAATCTTCACGCCATACTAGTCTCTGAATCTTGGTTAAAGCCCTGTCTCCCTTCCTCTTCCTATACTCTTCCTGGTTTTCACCTGATCCGGAATGACCGCACTAGTGGTGGTGGTGGCGGTGTAGCCATCTACTTACGCTCTCAAATACCTTTCTCGATTTTAAGTGTGTCTGCACAGCCATCGCCCGCTAGTGCTGGCGAGCATCTTTTTATTGAAGTTACTTTATCCCACACCAAGGTGCTACTCGGAGTCTACTATAGCCCTTCTCTTCACATTAATTTCTTTCAGTCCTTTGAAAAGATTCTAGAGGATTTTATTCCTTCCTACCCTCACTCTATTATTATGGGCGATTTCAACACCTGTCTCATCAAAAAAGATTTTCGGTCCTCCACCTTCGATTCTACCATCAAGGCCAACAATATGCATTTCTTGCCTCTTTCTGCCACTCACCACTTTCCGAATTCGACTCCTTCTCTCTTGGATCTCATCATTGTCTCTTCGCTTCAGCATGTTGTTGGACACGGTCAATGTACGGCGGATGCTTTCTCGTACCATGACCTCCTTTTTCTATCTTACAAAATACGTCCTCCAAAAGCTAAGCCTAAAATTCTGATGCAGCGCAACTTTGGTGGAATGAATGTTGAAAATTTACGTGCAGATGTTCGCAACATTGATTGGTGTCCTGTACTGAGCGCACAATCTATCGATGACCAAATCGCCATATTTAACTCTATTTTGACTCAACTTTATGATAAACACGCGCCGATTCGAGCCATTAAAATAAAACATGTCCCTGCTCCCTGGTTGACAGACGATATTAAGGCCCTTAAACATAAAAAGAATGTTGCTAAATATAAATTTAAACTAAATCCTAACGATTTTAATAAAGAAAAATATTTAAAAGCCCGAAATCGCTGCAATAGAGTGTGTAGGGATTCACAACGTCGCCATATACATGATTCTGTCGATAATCAAGATCCAGCTAAGGTGTGGAAATTTCTCAGAACTCTGGGGGTTGGTAAATCTAAAGACTCAGTACCTGATGACCTTGATATTGATTCTATCAATCTACATTTTTCTTCGTCATCCAATATTGATTTGAATGACAAAATGAATACATTGAATTTCCTTCGAACTAGTCCAACCCCTGACTTTTCTCCCTTCGTATTTAGTCAATTCTCCGCTTGTGATGTTGAAAAGAGTATCCTATCCATTTCATCGAACGCAGTGGGCGGCGACAATATAAGTCGAAATATGATTGTCCCAATTTTGGATGAAATCACCCCTATCATTTGCCAAGTCCTAAACAACTCCATTTCCAAAGCGTCCGTTCCTTCCTTATGGAAAGAGGCGCAGATTATTCCACTCCCAAAAAAACGTAATCCTGTTTCTTTTTCCGATTATCGTCCTATATCCATTCTTCCCTTTCTGTCCAAGGTCTTAGAACGTCTGGTCAACGGTCAGTTGAGCAGATTTCTTACCTGCAACAATATCCTTAACCCCTGTCAGTCCGGCTTCCGACCTGGTCACAGTACGTCTACAGCTCTTGTCAAGATTACTGATGATATCAGGCTGGGTATGGAAGAAGGTAAACTGACAGTTCTAACATTACTAGATTTTAGTAATGCGTTTAACACTGTGGACTTTGACATTCTTTTGGCCCTGCTCGGCTCTATCAACATTTCTCCATCGGCGATAGACTGGTTTCATAGTTACTTGTATGGGCGCCGGCAGCGAGTTCGTGTTGAAGAATCGTTTTCTTCTTGGTGCGTTACGTCTGCCGGCGTACCACAGGGCGGTGTTTTATCTCCTCTACTCTTTTCCACCTTCATAAATTCTATCTCTAATGAACTTACTTCTTCCTACCATCTATATGCAGACGATTTACAAGTTTACTCTCAGGCCTCTGTTGATAATTTGCAGTTTGCAATTAACAGAACCAACGCCGACTTAAATCGAATAGCTAGCTGGAGCACAGCGTTTGGCCTTAAAATTAACCCAATCAAAACGCAAGCTATTGTCATTGGAAGCTCGCGTCTAGTTTCAAAGATCGACTGGTCCTCCTTGTCTCCCATTGTCTTTGATGGAATAGTAGTTCCTTTCAGCGATAAGGTTAAAAATTTAGGCATCATTTTTGACAGGACTTTATCATGGAGACCACAAATGGAATCTCTCAGTCGTAAACTTTATGCTTCTGCTGGTTCCTTAAAACGATTGAGAAACTTTCTTCCGACAGCCACTAAAGTTTGCCTTGCACAAGCACTCTTACTCCCTGTGCTTGATTACGCCGATGTCTGCTATCTTGACCTCACTGAGGATCAGCTAAATAAACTCGAGCGTCTTCAAAACTTCTGCATCAGATTTATTTTTGGTCTCCGAAAATTTGATCATATTTCTCAATTTCGCACGCAGCTCAAATGGCTTCCTATACGACTTCGCCGGAATACTCATATTCTTTCCCTTCTCTATAATGTCCTTTTCAATCCCACCTCCCCCCGGTATCTCAAAGATCGCTTTGAGTTTCTCCAGTCCTCCAATTCCTGTTACCTTAGATCATCAGAAAATCTTGCATTAAAGACTCCTGTGCACAGCAGCACCTTCTACGACAGTTCCTTTTCCGTGGAAGCGGTCCGGCTCTGGAATTCTTTGCCAGTGGAAATCAGACGTGCTCAAACTCTGACTCATTTTAAAGCGCAGGTTAAACTTTTATATCTATCGTAGGCTCTAATTAGGGCATGCTATCCGGATATCCGGATATCCGCATTATCCGGATATCCGCCGAATATAATATCCGAATATCAATACTATTACTATTCGGATAATACGAATTTTACGGATACTTACTTATTTTATCAAAACTACGTTATTTTTTAATGATATTGTTATAAAATTACTCATCATCATCATCAGCCTGAAGACGTCCACTCTAGAACCTTTCTTCCCCATCGGTTATCAGTTCTACGAGCGATGTGGCCTTATTGGTTTTATTTTGACGGCGTCGTCATGCGTGGTAAGTACCTACTTAACTACTTACTTAATTTTATTTCCAACTTACACAAACAGAAAATAAATACTAAAAACTTACTTAATTAACTTTTTTAACCAATCCAATGCCTACATACTTAAACTTTATCCTCCTGCGCATACAACTATTATAGTTATAAAGCCGAGAGCGTTTTGCACTAAATTGGATAATTTGGAGAAGTTTTATTTTATCTGTACCTACTGTATGTACCATGTATGTACCTATAGGCGTGTCGAAAGATTTTGAAATCCTCTTCCATAATAGCGGTACATATTTACTATTTGCGAAAAAACCTTTATTTCGGTAATAAATTTGAGTTTAACGAAGTTAAAACCCTTTTTCTAATATTTTTTTAAATAGTGCGCCAAAACAGCTCGCGGTGTCATGGCTTCGGGTCTGACGTCACGCTTAGGTAAACATATTGTAATTATGTCTATGCGTTACGAAGATTAAAAGAAACATTTAGATACTTAGTGTGATACCAATGAATTCCGAAGTTTATAAGTGGTGTGCAGTACCGCAGTGTAAAAACACATCAATAAGAACACCCGACAAAGTGTTTTTACATTTTCCAAACAATAAAATAATAAGAGTTAAGTGGTTAAAGCTCGCACGGCGAAACTTCTGTGAAGACCACTTTGATGTGAGTATGTTATCATGTAATTATAGGTCTTAAAATGTTTGTTTGACTGGAAATAGTTGAATTAATGCGGCTATGGAATAATTAATTTATTGAGGTTATGTTTGTTTTGGCCTTGGCTATCATTCCTTATCAAAATTCGTTTTCTTTTTTGAGGTGTCAAATGACATGGAAAATTATATGGAGTAGGTATCATGTGATGGTATCAGTATCACCAGTACGTATGAAACCAGAATGTTTGCCCCATAAATTTACACGCCAATCAGACAGGAAAATACGAACATCCGACACAACTGAGCGACCTTGTATATAGCTAAGAAACGAAGAATGATGGTTCTTGAAGTGACTTACAAAGAAGTCTTCACGTTTCGGAACTCAGACGAGCAAAATTCTTTATTTGTTGCGAGGAAATCGCCCTACATTATATATCAATCCTAGGCAAATTAGAGCTATTTGCCTTAACAAAGCTTGGTTCCATTGTTATATTGTAGATTAAAGTCGATAAATCACACGTTAAATAATAAAAAAACCACTCCAAAACCGCAAAGCAGTATTCACAACAACAAAATACAGTGGTATCAGCGGAGTTTACCTAAGCGTGACGTCATGCGCTGTGATTGGTGTTTCAATCAAAATGGCCGATAGCAATATTTTAATGTTTTATTTTATTGAAAATCTTCATAATCTGATTATTTTAAATAAAACTTACCCGTGTTTTAAATTATTTTAGTATGTAGATTGCCCTAAAATTATTAAATCGACGATTCTTTGATACTGTCGACACGCCTATTGTATAAATATTATAATAATATGTTATTATTATTATCACTATTAGATCTCACTCGCGTCGTTACGGATCGTCGATACTGAAGTACATAGATTAATACAATTCTGTTGCATTGTTTATATTAGGTATATTTTGTAACTTTTATAAAGGACCTCTTTGAAAATTACTGTTACAAAATGTGTTAATTTATAATTCTTCGTTACATAAGTATAATTACATAATTTTTGAATTGTTTGTAATACAAATGTTGATTTGAGACTGATATTCGTTTGATTTATCTTCTAGTTAGTAATATCCAAAATATCCATATTATCCGGATTTATCCGAATAGTGTTCTGGAAGTATCCGAAATATCCGAATAGTAAAAAAGGGCGGATAATTGCATGCCCTAGCTCTAATATGTATGAAATTATTGTACTGCTTCATTTATGTGTCATTTCATCTTGGTTGTATTGCATTTATTTGCTATGATTAATTTTATTAGTATGTATGTATTTTAATTTTATTAGTTACTGGATAGGTAATGCACTACCGGTCGATAAAATTTTATTTTTATTTAATCCTCTCCATCCAAAGGTTGCCTGGAAGAGATTGCTGTGTAGCAATAAGGCCGCCCATTGTACCTATACCTACCTATATATCTTTTTCTTTATTTTTAAAACTGTATGTCTTGGAGTGCAATAAAGAGTTGTTATCTTATCTTATCTTATCTTATCTTAACCTTGATATAAATTTTAAACCTTTGCATGGATAATTGATCTATTCCTTCTGGTAACTTATTATAAAAGCGTATACAGTTCCCCATAAATGAACCATTAACCTTCTGCAACCGAAATCTTGGTACATTCAGTTTATTTTTATTTCTAGTGTTGAAATTGTGCACGTCACTATTTTTAGTAAACGTGTTAATATTTTTACGAACATACAATAAGTTTTCATATATATATTGGCAAGCCACTGTAAGAATGCTGATGTCTTTAAACCGTTCCCGGAGAGAATCGCGGGTTTTCATATTATATATCGAACGAATTGCTCTCTTCTGTAGCACGAACACTGATTGAATATCCGCGGCTTTGCCCCACAACAGAATGCCATATGACATAATGCTGTGAAAGTAACTAAAATATACTAATCTTGCAGTGGCTTCATCAGTCAACTGTCTGATTTTACGTACAGCAAAAGCTGCAGAGCTCAATCTTCCAGTTAAAGATGATATGTGAGGACCCCACTGTAATTTTGAATCTAAATTAATTCCCAGGAATATAGTTGAATCTACCTGGTCTATAGCCTCATTATTAATTAAAATACATGAATTTGTGGGGTCTCTTTTAACATTGGGCAGCGAGAATTTGACACATTTAGTTTTTTTAGAATTTAGCACTAAATTATTGATCGTGAACCATTTAAGAACTAGCGCGATTGCCTTGTTAACATCGTCAAAATTGTTCTTAGTTCTGTCAGTCTTAAAAATAAGTGACGTGTCATCAGCGAACAAAACAATATCACATAAGTTCTTTACAAAAAAGGCAAGATCGTTAATATACACCAAGAACAAGAATGGCCCCAGAATTGAACCTTGAGGAACACCCATTGTAATGAGAGACCCAGATGACTTAACTCCATTTATATCCACTTTCTGGATTCTGTTACTGAGATACGAGAAGACTAGATCGAGAGCTTTCCCATGAACCCCGTAATGTTGTAATTTAGAAATTAATGTTTCGTGACTAACGCAGTCAAATGCTTTGGATAGGTCACAGAAAACACCAATAGCATCCTGTGACTTCTCCCAAGCATCGAAAATATGCTTTAAGAGCCTTATCCCTGCATCTGTGGTGGAACGGCCTTTAGTGAAGCCATATTGTTCACTGTGAAGCAGACCGTTGAAATTAAAATGAGTCAGTAATTGATTAAGAATAATTTTTTCAAAGATTTTACTAAGAGCGGGAAGTATTGAGATTGGTCTGTAATTAGTAGGATCACTTTTATTGCCGGATTTATACAAAGGTATCAGTTTACTATATTTCATTACGTCGGGAAAAACTCCTTCATCAACACTCATATTAAAAATAACGAACAAGTATGGGGCAATTGAACTAACAATACAAGTTAAAATTTTTGTTGATATTCCCCAAAGATCCTCGGTGTTTTTAATATTAAGCAATTTAAAAGTCTTAACAATCGTGTCTACATTAATATGTTTGAATTTAAATACATCATTACACCTTTCAACATTATTTTGTAGTAAGGAAGCAGCCTCAACTGGGGATGAATGTAACGACTGAGTAGTAACTATAGGTATTTTGGTAAAAAAATATTCAAACGCATTGGCTACTTCGCAATCATTAGAAATTAATTTTTGGTTTATATTTAAAACAAATTTACGGTCCCGAGGCTTAATTTTGCCGGTTTCATTGTTGATTATTTTCCACGTCGTTTTGATTTTGTCTTCAGATTGCTTAATTTTTCTACTCAAGTGAAGAGACTTCGCGGTACGGCATACAGATTTGAAAGTCTTTGAGTATTGTTTCACATAGTCTAAAAATTTAGTGTCATCTGCATTTATACTTTTTTGTGAATATAAGTCATACAATTTATTCCTGCTTTTATAGATACCCGGTGTAGCCCAGTCGCCATCAAATCTCGCCTTGATTTTACCTCTACATGTTTTCAATTTAAATATAGCGTTGAACTGTTTATCTATCATATTGAACAAGGAATTGCAAAGTTCATCTGGATTCTCAACGAACGGTAGATATGTAAGTTGCTTAACAATGCCTTCTGAAAACTGTTCCATACGGTTGGTGGTAATGGGTCTGTAAGTAAACTCCGGGGAGATTTTATTTGATCTGCATGGAAACACAGTGCTTTGGCCACAATGATCCGAGCTAAGCTTGTCACATATAGCCATGCTTTGTGGTTCACAGTTACAAAAAACATTGTCTAAGCAAGTTGCAGAGGAGGTTGTGATTCTAGTTGGCTGAAAAAAAAGATTTTTTAAGTCAAAGCACAAAAATAAATTTAGTAATTTATCGCTCAATGGGCACTTATCAAGAATATTAACATTAAAATCGCCACAAACAACTAGGTATTTTGAGGTATTAAATGATTTTCTCAAAACATCTTCCATAATGGACTCAAATGCGTTGAAATCAGCTGATGGGGGTCTGTATACACAAACAATTATATGCTGCTCCAGCTCTACACATGATAACTCTATAATTCGTTCGACAGACAAGGACACTATGTCCTTTCTCTCCTTAAATTGGCAATTGTTTACTACATAAATTAATGACCCGCCGTGAATAGCTTTTTCCCTAGTGAAAAAACTTGCAATTTGGTAATTCTTAATAGGCGGTAACAAAGTATTTTTCCTGAACCAATGTTCAGTTACACACATAACGTGAATTTTACAAAAGTCTAAAAATAGTTCTAATAATAAGCTATATTATTGTAAAGTTTCATCAAAATCCATTCAGTAGTTTTTGCGTGAAAGAGCAACAAACATGCATACATACATACTCACAAACTTTCGCGGTAATAATATTAGTAGGATAGTAGGATTCGCACCAAGGCCTTGGCAACATGAATAGCTAATTAAGAAAACAAAACGGATTAGGGTTTCTACAACCTTAGTTGATGAGAATCGAAGGATGCATACATGTGTATAATTAGTCAATTTCAATCCCTTAGTAAGTTGACTATGATTATTATAAACTTTTCGCAATTTCGCTTGCGTTGCCATTTTCTACAATAAAGTTGTCGCCTCTTTATGGGTTGATTTTGGAAAATAGAGAAAATCCGGTCTAATAAACGTGAAGCTTTTTTAATTATTACGCAACGATTAATAAACACATGCCTTTTTTTCTTCTTTATTCCTCAATTAATTCTACGATTACATGAAATCAACTCTAAAAATAATCAATAGCAAATAAAATAATATCACTATCACAGAACTTTAGACAAACAGACAATGCTTCCGGCCATCCATATCTAGAATCCATATTGAATAGTCAAAACAAAAGCATAAATCCGAAGACCCCTATTACTATTTCACTCGCCATTTTGTCCCATCATGTTATCCAACTCGATCACAATAACCATGTGCAAAGTCGAAAGTACCTACCATATTATAAATGACGCATGACGTGCGTGTCGCGCCACGTGACGCGGCAGACAGCGCGGCGCGCGCGCAGACCACGTACATTATTAACGTTTTTACGTTCAGCATTTTCCTTGGTGCATCGCAGTTCCGATACGCAGCTGGAATATATTTATAAAAATACACGCTGCTACCAGTATTTCTGTATATATGTACCACCATTTTTCATTCATAAACATGTCACCTAATTACCCCCTAGAGCAGCGGTACTCTAAGTGTGTTCCGCGGAACCCTAGGGTTCCGCGCTACCCCTGTAGGGGTTCCGCAAGAATTTAGAAAAAGAAACAAAACACCTCTCTCTGGTCACTGGTCCAACGTTTTGACTCCGCCCGCCGCGCGTATACTGGTGAGCACGCAGTCCCTTTGATAAAAGCCGCCTCTGAATTAGACGCTATAGTTGTGAACAAGCGACTTTCGGCTCTATCTTGAAAAACATAATGTCGAGATTGTTTACAACGCATTTTTTTGTTGTATTTTATATTGTATATTTTATTGTAGGGTTCTGTCAAGTATTTTGCTTGTCAAAAGGGTTCCGTGACCAAAAAAGTTTGAGAACCGCTGCCCTAGAGGGACGAAAATATAACACGTATTGACCTAACCTAAATGCTCTAAAATTGACCACCACTCGAAAATAACCTCTACATCCTCCTAACACAAGCCCTCGCATATCAAGGCCCTTGATACATATTCTACCCTTTGTCTGCTCATAGAGTATTAAATAGTCTTGAATGCCGGGAAATAAATTAGGGTAGGTGCCTTTAAGGGTTGAATTTTACAAAAACCTTGTCTTAGTGCGCAGCATCATCAGCGAATCATCGCGTCAGTTACAAATTCCTAGTCTAGCGTTATGACCACTATTTCACCAGGGGTTAGGTGACAATGTAGTCGAATTACGCACAATGTAGTAGCTAGTTTTAGGTTTAAGGGCCTTTTAGTGGCATAACTTTGGAGAGCTTCGGAGGCCAAGCCATCGCTTCGGTTTTGGTTGTTTGATATCATTAGTTAAGGCACGTCAGGGGCCTAACAAACCCTGAAATAAGAGGCCGAACGTACCTAATTCGACCCAAAACCCCTGATTTTCAATTAGAAGTATGACTTTCACGGTTTTTATTCGCCGGCTAATAAAACACGAGTCCATACTCAGTACGTCAGTCAACACATAAATTATTATTGGCTTCATTAAAGAGACATCAATTCAAAGTAATTACTGTGGCCATTACGAACATACACGATGATCTAACACGGCTACTTCAATTTCAGACTAACGAATGGCTGCATCATCATCATCATCTGCATCATCAACCTCTGCTAACACTGTAGGGCTAGCACGAACCTCTATCGAGAAAATATTCGTAACATTATATATATAATAATTCAGCCTGTAACTGTCCCACTGCTGGGCAAAGGCCTCCCCTCCCTGTCGTGCGGAGGGTTAGGCCCTAATCCACCACGGGGGTCTAGTCCGGGTTGGTGGATAACATGCCTCCGAAATAATTCTCGGGCATGTTGGTTTCCTCACGATGTTTTCCTTCACCGAAAAGCGAGTGATAATTACGTACATAAATGTTCAAGAAACACATTGGTGCGTGCCCGCACTGGGATTTGAACTCGCCACCTCCGTTTTCGAAGGTGGACGTTCGCCCACTAGGTTACCACCGCTAACGTAACGTTAACGCAAAAAAATGAATGAGATTTGATCAGCGCCCTTGCTATCGACAAGACGCGTACGCGAACGGTTACCTAGACCGGTACGTTAACGATACGAACCGTTAAAATGTTCGTGCTTGCCCAATTGTAGGAGTACTGATCAAATCTATAAGAATTTCTTGCGTTAACGTAATGCATGGGCCACACGTATCGTCATCGTCAACGGCCGACATCGCTTTAAACGACGCGGAAATTGTCCCGATGATTTATCGCCATAAATTTGTCTGACCACACTATCGTCATCGTCAACAGCCAAATACAAAATAAACCAAAAACAAGTGAACGTCAAAAATCGGGATATTCAACGGCAATGCCAATGCCATATCCCGATTATGTGGCTACACTTACGGCGAACGTCAAATGACGTCAAACAACGGGATAGTCAATGGGATATCACGATACGTGTCGCCCCAGCATGAGGACTAGGCCATAATCCACCCGGGGGCCCGGTCCGGATTGGTGGCCACATCATACCATAGCGAGATGGCGAGAGATGGCGGCCGAGCGATAGCTCGCGCTTTCGAAGCCATCGCTAGTGGGTTCGATCCTCGATCCCGCACATTTTTCGTAAGTTACGTGCGGATTCCCATAGCTCCGTGCTTCGGTTGTTATCGATTGACAGCAGCCGTTAAGTCACGTCAGAGGCCCCCAGGCGGCCTGATAAGCCCGTAAAAAGATTCTAGCACAACCCCTCATACGACAAACACAAACATCGTGGCATGTGGATTTCCTCAAGAAGTTTTAACTTATCTCAACGCGTATCTTATCCAAATAAGTGAAGTGATATCAGTCTACATTATGAGCATTAGAGCACGCGACTTAACATCACTGATTATATTCACGTATTATTTTCAATCAATTGATAAAACACAGTATGGGCACTTACGCCCGAAATTAATATTGTATCTCCTATCCAAGATTGAAATCGATCTTGGATTGCTGCCTATCGTTCGATCGATCTCCAATTTGCGTGCCTTTATGCACCAATCCCCGGATCGGTTATTGGCATGTTTGAGCCTAAAAATGGATTGTGATATCAATCCCAGATAGCAAAATTTGTATTAGGATTGATTATTAATTTCGGCCGTTAATACATAATATTACAGATCAAAATACCGTCCATAACAGTACCAGACGGTAAGGGAGATAGCTTCGCACGGTAGCATAGCACCCATACTGATTACTGTTTATAGGTACATGTAGCGATTTGTTATAACATTCAGCTTATCGGTATACGATACGAATTAGAACCGTATCAGTCATATTACGCTACGTTGAACTAAGCCCGTATTTTTATAAATAGCCCCGTGCCTAGAGAAGGCGTAAAAATAAATTTAAGCATTAGTGATAGGTATCATATTAAAAGTGTATTTTACACAAAGCGCTATTTATACACCCAGTAGGTATAGTTACCGACATTTCCCATCATCTTGTTATTGGGAAATATTTCATACTAGCCGCCCCGACAGACTTTGTCCTGTAATTGTAATTTTTCCTCTCAAAAAAGTAACATTACAAAAGTCAATGTGGTCTTGAAGTATCCTCTAATTTCTAATGTTCGGTCTGACATTTATATTTTTTTCTTTTTTAAGAACCTTCATTGATAATAACAAACACAACAAAAGAAGAATTAGAAAAATCGGTCCAGCCGTTCACGCGTGATGCCGTGACCAAGGGAAATTGGGATTCATTTTTATATACCTAATACTAGCAGACACGGCCACGCGTTGCTGTGGCTAAGATTTTTGTTATTGCGACTATAAATTGAGATGTAAGCTATCCTATCTTTTAATTTAGGCCAAACTGCACACGGTGTGCAAATTCGATTAAAATCGGATAAATAGTTTCGGATTCCATCGCGGACAAACAACGTGACACGTAATTTATATATATATTAAGAAGATAGAAGAAGATTCTGAACGGGTTTAAATTAAAATTTGTAGCACCCAGACGTCCCAGGTCTTAGCGGCGAGGTCGTGTGTTTAAACTCGACAGGAATTGGCACACAACGACAGATCTATGGGCCGTATTAATAAATGAACCTCAATAGCGCTACCAAGTGCGCTACCAGCTAATCCACACTCAAAATGTAATCTGCATCTTGAGATCGTTGCTATTTAATAAATGGATATTGAGATGTAGCACTGGCTACTAGATAGTGTCTTGTATGTGTCAATTGTGTCATAATCGGATAGCACGTAACCGCTGAGTGTCATTTATTAATTTGCCAGATATCATGTAAGTTTCTGTTCCTAATCTACAACTTAAGATGTATTTATTAAATAGAACAAAAGAGCAAGTGCACACTGAAGATAGCTCTCAGAGCTAAGTTTGATTTATTAATACGGACCTAAGCCGCACTCGCGTCGGCACATTATCTATAGTTTCGCCTGTCCCCGACCGTCGGCCGGTGGTTTTCCACGCGCACTATAATAAATGATAGTGGCGTAAACACTAGCGACGAGTGAGTCAGACCGAGACGGTCCGACACTGGCGTCTGGGAGTGTACTAGATGGAGTTTACAAAATCACAAAGCAAGGTATAGTAGTACCCAACTGATATGGCTTACCGATGTACCTGCGCAGAAGATGAATTTTCAAAGCGCGGGAAATGCTATTGACCGCTATTGGTCGGCAGCCGCCGCCATCTTAGCGAGCTTAGAGTGAGATGGAACTAACAGCTGCAGTGTATTATGAACCTTATAATAGTGATTGTAAGTTTTAAGCATTCTTTCGTTAATCTTCGGACCATACTTTCTTTTCTGCGCGAACGAAGATTCACGACGCGCCTTATAAGTTGGGTACTAGTATAACACAATTCGATTTATAGAACCGATATCTACCGATAGTCCCTACTCCCTACGAAGTTGTCTCCACCAGAGTTAAGACATTTAGCAACAAGGATGACCAAGTCGGAGGGGAGAGCACATTTTTGTAACGTCAAGTTTTTAATCTATAATATATAAAAATCAAATGCTGTTCGTGTGTCTCGCTAAAACTCAAGAACGGCTGGACCGATTTGGCTGATTTTGGTCTTGAATGATTTGTGGAAGTCCAGGGAAGGTTTAAAAGGTGAATTTTATCACTATTCCACGCGGACGAAGTTGCGGGCACAGCTAGTAATTGTGATAAAGTTCATTTTTACACGTCACTTCATTTTTGTGTCATTCTTAATAATAAAAGTGGCATGTAAAAATAAGCCTCTGTTTTAAACGTGGAAAAAATCGCATCTCTCCGAGCCGGTCTGTGTGAACGGACCCTAAGGCCTGGTACACATTAGGCGCTAGCGTTGCGTTCAGCGCGCGTCAGTAGCGTGTGTATACAGCGCGCTTATAGCACGGCGTTTTACGAACAGGACTAACGTATGCATAGTACTGGCTCAGTTCGGATATGGACGTCGAAGGTACATTATCTATTACAGTAGGTATACTCATTATTAAAACTAGCCGGATAACCGCTTTGCTCGGTTTTTTTTTATAAATTGCTTTTTGGATACAAAGTAGTATTATTATTCGCCAATAGATGTCAGGAAGAGTCATATTTTTCAGTTTAAATTGGGATTACTCAAACGCCTCCTTTTTGTTATTTTTCTTCCAAGTTTATTAAGTTGATAAAACACGAATAAAATGACATTTTCTAAAAATTATCCCTAGCTAGATCGATTTATCGGCCCCGAAACCGCCTATATACTGAATTTCATGAAAATCGTTGGAGCTGATTCCGAGATTCCAATTATATATATAATTATATATACAAGAATTGCTCATTTAAAGATATAAGATATCGTATACTCGCTACGCAGTAGTGTCTACATTTAGCGTCACAGTATAGTTAGAGGAAAGTATTCGGTTATCGATAGGTAGTTATTTCGGAGGCATGTTATCCACCAACCCGGACTAGGCCCCCTAGGTGGATTATGGCCTAACCCTCCTCACGAAAATGAGGGGAGGCCTTTGCCCAGCAGTGGGACATTTACAGGCTGAATTATTAGTCGCCCGTAGCTAGAACTACGTGACTATACGTGCTAGAAAACTCAGGGACGCTTCGAGTCCATTGACTAGGGCGCAAAACCGACGTGGGAAGTCGTCCGAAGCGCGAAGGACGAAGCGCACCGAAGTGAACCCCCACTCTCATATTCGCTTAACTTCGGCGACCTTCGCGAGTTAGATTTTCAAAGCATGTGTTCCAGTTTGAGGAGCATCATGTGTTAATTTTACGGGAGCATTAGGTACTGGTCTGGTTGTTGGGCCGACCTCTGGTGGCAGAGTGTGACAGGCGCGAGCTCCTCTGACGTGACTTAACGACTGCCATCAATTTAACAGGGATCTGTTACTTAAAGACAACTGAACCCAAACATGTGGTTTTTAGAATATTGGTGTTTCTTTGTTTGTTAAGTAACTTAAAACTCAGAAACTACTGGAAGTATTTTAATGGGAGTTTCGTTATTACGTAGTTTTGGTTTCGAGACATTTTGTACTTTGGCAATTATGCTAAAAAGTGTGTAACGCGTACGACTGCTGCTGCGCGCGTACGTTCCACGGCCTATGGACTTACGGCCGAAATTAATATAGTATCTCCTATCCAAGATTGAAATCGATCTTGGATTGCTGCCTATCGTTCGATCGATCTCCAATCTGCATGCCTTTATAAACCAATTCACGGATCGGTTGTTGGCACGTTTGACCCTAAAAATGGATTGTGATATCAATCCCAGATAGCAAAATTTGGATTGGATTGATTATTAATTTCGGCCGATAGTCCGCGACTGGCTGGACTTGGCATGATGACGTCACACGTTGCTATAGCCGCGTACCAAGTTGCGGTAAAGGCTAGCAAGGTATAAAAATATATTTTTCAACAAAAAAAAACTTATTTAAAGTCGTAGTTGAGTCACAGCGTCTAGTAACACACGTTGGTATTTTTCCGGTGTTTTTTTTTCACAGAAATACACGCGTTTTGGCAACGACGAAGGGAACAAATCATCACAACAGTTTTGTACCTAGTGGAATTCTCGCGAATTGCTCTTTTTGACAGATGTAATCGGCATGCCGTTCGATTCGGCTTTTTACAACGGCGCCGTCTTTTCACAAACGTGCCACGTGGTTGACTTTGGTGATTGGCTAAGATACAAAATGCCAACAATTTTCGGATTTAAAAACCACGAGGGTGTCATCAAATAGTAATTTACTATTGTTACCCGACTGCCGCCACTAGATGGGCCGAGGAGATCAAAAGAGTCGCAGGCGACCGGTGGATGCAAGTGGCAAATTGTCGTTCGGTGTGGCGGTCTAAGGGGGAGGCCTATGTTCAGCGGTGGACGTCTTCAGGCTGATGTGATGATGATGATGATGACCCGACTGCCGGAGGAGGGTAATGTTTTTACATACAATTTTACTATAATCTGTTCAGCTGTTTTAACGTGAATGGATGACAAATTAACATCCATACATACTCGTATATTAGTAGGGGACAGCAGGATAATACCAAGAGGTTATCTATTTACCTAAATTTTCTAAGAAACATCAATGAAACAGATTTTAATTAACAATTCTTAGTAATTCACGCACTGTCCAGACAATTAATGGCGTACAGCCAATTACCAACTGCTCAATAATATATATTTTTAGATGTCTTCTAAGGGCTTTCAACTGTGTATTTTTTAACACGTGCGTAAAGTGAGCAGGTTGTTCAACTTATGGTGAGCGCCGCGCTAGTTACTATGCCTAGTTCACATCGATTCCAGTCTTGCAAGCCAGCAGATCAATCAAATCCAGTGCTGGAATGTATTACATCGTTCATACTCGATTTTTCCATTCTATCAAAATAACAACAAAGCGTATACATACTGGAATGGATTGCCGACTGGAATGGATAGATTCCAGTGCCGGTTTCCAGTATCCCAGTGGCATTCGCTCGCTGAACTGGAACGCTACAGGGATAATGTGAACCGGGGAAATTCCAACCAAAATGACACCCCAAGACAGAAAACCCGGGCAAGCGCGAGTCGAACTCGCGCACAAAGAGTTCCGTAGCATTAGGTATCTATAAAAAAAAACTAGTATAAAAATCACATTTGTTGTATGGGAGCCCCCTTAAATATTTATTTTAGTCTGTTTTTCGTATTTGTTGTTACAGCGGCAACAGAAATACATACATCATCTGTGAAAATTTAAACTGTCTAACTATCACGGTTCACTCTTCTCTCTTCGGAAGACTCTTCTCTTCTCGTGACCACGTGAAGAGTCTTCTCGTGACCACGGCCGATGTAACTCGGTCGAAACGTCGAGGTATGTCAAAATTATATATTTTGATATTTGTTTGTGCGCGAATTAGACCCGTTTTTAGCTAGTTAATATCTTTATTAGTTATATATTATATGTATTTAAAATAAATAAATTCATAGAAAGATAGAAAATGCATGGTACATACACCAATTCACGTCAGAGTATCTATGATATACCCAAGCGCTGCCAAAAATACCTACAGACATGCTGTCTCTGTCAACTATCAACCAATGAGTCGCCACAGTAAATAATAATCCACCTTATTTACACTATACTTACATTATATGTACTTACTAGCTGTTGCCCGCGACTTTGTCCGCGCGGACTACATTATATCGCGATAAAAGTATCCTATGTCCGTCTCGAAAGTACAATCTATCTCTATACCAAATTTCACGAAATCGGTTCAGCCGTTTAGCCGTGAAAAGGTAACGAAGAAACAACGTACGCACAGTATGGATGGGGTTGAGAAAGTTCCTAAGAAGTATTCAAATAATACTAAAAAGTATTCAAACATGTCAAAGCAAACATGTCAAATTTCTACCTTGTCTATATTCCGTGTTTTAATAGGTACCTACGGATTTCGAATTAAATCTGACGACAATATTTTGCAACCCTTTTTTATAATTTTAGGGGTTGTATTTTCAAAAACGATGAAATACATGTAAATCTTTCAAATAATATAAATGCCAAGTTTGAAGTAGATTTGACCAAGGAATCATGTTGTCCCATAGAAACTTTCCCCCCCTTTTTCACCCCCTTAGAGGTAGAATTTCGGAAAATCATTTCTTATCGGATGTCTACGTCATACAAAGAACACACCCTCCGAGTTTCAGGTTTCTACAATCAGCGGTTGGTCCGTTAGTAATTCAAGACATCGACCTCGACTTGGACATCAACATAGCCATCCCATATCCGACATACGACATCCACCATCTTCTACCAAAATTACCATTTTATACAAAAATCTACCATTTTATAACAATTTCTACCATTTCCTACCAAAATCTACCATTTCTTACATTTTCTACCAATATTACCATGTACATTTTTTTTACCATAATCTACCAAAAGCTACCATTTACTAAAATCTGCAATTTTTTACCAGAATCTATCAAAGGCTACCATTATCTACTAAAATCTACCATTTTCTACCAAAATTTAAAATTTTCTACCAAATTCTACCATTTCCTACTGAAGTCTACAATTTTCTACGACAACCTTCCTTTTCTTTCTGAATCTTCTATTTTCTACCATTTCCTACCGAAATCTACCCAACCCCTACAACAGTCTACCATTTCCTACCAAAATCTACCATTTCATACCTAAATCTACCATTTTCTATATAAATCTACCATTGAAACAAAAATCTACTATTTTCGTTTTGAATGTACTATTTTCTACCAAAAGCTACCATTTATTACCAAAATTGACCGTTATTACCGAAATCTACCATTTCTTTCCAAATCTACCATTTTCTACCAAAATCTACCATTTCCTTCCTAAATCTACCATCTTCTACCAAAATCTACCAGTTCCTGCCTAAATTTTAGGGATTGATGTTAAAACACGCTGAAACAGGTGCTAAATTAATTTTTTAAAGTATTTAATGCGAAGTTTGTAATTGATCAGACCAATAAAACACGTTGCTCCATACAAATTTTGCAACCCCTTTTTACCCCCTTAGTGGTTGAACTTTAAAAAATCCTTTCTTAGTGCACACCTACGTCACTAAAAAATATAGTGAAAAAATTTAATTTCGAAATAAATCTGAGGAAAAATATTTTGCTACCCCCTTTTATCCCTTTAGGGGTTGAATATTCAAAAACTATGAACCACGTGTTTAATCAAATCTTTCAAAGAATATAAATATGCCAAGTTTGAAGTTGATCAGACCAAGAAAACACGTTGCTCCATAAACACTTCGCAACCCCTTTTCACCCCTTTAGGGGTTGAAGTTTCAAAAATCCTTTCTTAGTGCACACCTACGTCACTTAAGAAATATTTGTGTAAAATTTCAATGTTGAACTAAATCTGATGTAAAATATTTTGCACCCCCTTTTTACCCCTTTAGGGGTTGAATATTCAAAAACGATGAAACACGTGTTTAATTAAATCTTTTAAAGAATATAAATGCCAAGTTTGAAGTTGATCGGACTAAGAAAACACGTTGCTCCATACAAACTTTGTAACCCCTTTTCACCCCTTTAGGGGTTGAATTTTCAAAAATCCTTTCTTATTGCTCGCCTACGTCACATAAGGAATATTTGTGCAAAATTTCATGGTTCTAGACCCAGCGGTTTCGGCTGTGCGTTGATCGATCAGTCAGTCAGTCAGTCAGTCAATCAGTCAGTCAGTTTTGGCTTTTATATATATAGATAAATACGTTTTACTAGACGAATAGTATAATTCGTCTAGTAAATAATAATACTAATAATTCAGCCTGTAACTGTCCCACTGCTGGGCAAAGGCCTCCCCTCACTTTCGTGAGGAGTATTAGGCCTGACTCCACCACGGGGGCCCGGTACGGATTGGTGGATACATGCCAGCGAAATAATTATCGGGCATGTTGGTTTCCTCACGATGTTTTCCTTCAACGAATAGCGAGTGATAATTACGTACATATGTTTAACAAAAAACACATTGGTACGTGCCCGCACTGGGACTTGAACTCGCCACCCTTTGTTTGGAAGGCGGACGTTCGCCCACTAGGCTACCACCACTGCCGTCTAATTAATTCACACTAATATTATAATTATGCGAAAGTAACTGTGTTTGACTGTTTGTTACTACTTCACGCTCAAACGGTTGGACCAATATTGATGAAATTTGTCATGGAGGTAGCTAACATAATCGCAAACAGGGAAGTGGGTCAAAAACTTGCAGGATTTGAGTTCGAGGGGCAGATGAAAAAAATACAGGATAGCAATATCTTAGTAATAGTCCATACCCATTGCCGCTTGCATGAAGGAACAGCACAATAATCTTACTAATATTATAAAGCCGAAAGTTTGTGAGTGTGAGTGTGTGTGTGTGTGTGTGTGTGTGAGGGTGTGTGTGTGTGTGTGTATGTGTGTATGTTTGTTAGCTCTTCACGCTCAAACGGCTGAACCGATTTCGATGAAATTTGGTATAGGGGTAGATTGGACCTATGAGACGGACATAGGCTATCTTTTGTCTCAAAAATTAATTTCGAAGGGGATGAAATAGGGGTTGAAAGTTTGTATGGGGAATCCATAATTCTTCAAGTTAGGGATCTGAAAATTCTAATTTAGGCTTTTGGTAATAATTAAATAAATACGGGTTTCAGCTTTTTAGCAAAATCATCCCTAAAGGGGGAAAGCCAAGGGGGTTGAACTTATTAGGTAGGTATTCTTTAGATGCACCCCCAACGGACCACAATAAACAGCTGAACGGATCGTTATTTAAAGAGGGAGAGTGCGATGGGAGGAAAGGGGGGAGAATGCGGGGAGGGGAGAAGGAGAAAGGAGGAGAGTGGGGGGGAAGGGGAGAGTGGGGGGGGAAGAGGAGAGTGGGGGGGAAAGGGGAGAGTGGGGAGGGGAAGAGGAGAGTGGGGGGGAAAGGGGAGTAGATGGAAGAGTGGGGAGAGCGTGAAGAAAGAGGGGAAAGTGGGGGATAAAGAGGGGAGAGTGGGATTTGAAAGAGAGGAGAGTGGGGTGAGAAAGAGGGGAGAGTGAAGGGAGAAAGAGGGGAGAGTGGGAAGAAAGAGAGTGGAGAGCAGGGGAAAGAGGGGAGAGTGGGGGACAGAGGAGAGAGTGGAGGGAGAAAGAGGGGAGAGTGGGTTGAGAAAGTGGGGAGAGTGGGGGAGAAAGAGGGGAGAAAAAGGGGGGAGTGGGGAGAAAGAGAGGGGAGAGCGGGGAGAAAGAGGGGAGAGTGGGGGACATATAGGGTAGAGTGGAGGGAGAAACAGAGGAGAGTGAGGGGAGAAAAAGGGTAGTGGGGGGAGAAACAGGTGAGAATGGGATGAGAGAGGGAAGAGTGGGCGAAAGAGAGGGGAGAGTGGGGGGAAGAAAGAGGGGAGAGTGGAGGGAGAAACAAAGGAGAGTGGGGGGAGAAAGAGGGTATAGTGGGGGAGAGTGGGATGATAAAGAGAGTAGAGTGGGGAGAAAATGAGGGGAGAGCGGGGAGAAAGAGGGGAGAGCGGGGGACAAAGAAGGGAGAGTGGATTGAGTAAGAGGGGAGAGTGGGGGGAGAAAGAGGGGAGAGTGGGAAGAAAGAGAGGGTGGAGTGGAGGGAGAAACAAAGGAGAGTGGGGGAGAAAAAGGGTAGAGTGGGGAGAAAGAGAGGGGAGAGCGGGGAGAAAGAGGGGAGAGTGGGGGACATATAGGGTAGAGTGGAGGGAGAAACAGAGGAGAGTGGGGGGAGAAAAAGGGTAGAGTGGGGGGAGAAACAGGTGAGAGTGGGATGAGAAAGAGGGAAGAGTGGGCGAAAGAGAGGGGAGAGTGGGGGGAAGAAAGAGGGGAGAGTGGAGGGAGAAACAAAGGAGAGTGGGGGGAGAAAGAGGGTATAGTGGGGGAGAGTGGGATGATAAAGAGAGTAGAGTGGGGAGAAAATGAGGGGAGAGCGGGGAGAAAGAGGGGAGAGCGGGGGACAAAGAAGGGAGAGTGGATTGAGTAAGAGGGGAGAGTGGGGGGAGAAAGAGGGGAGAGTGGGGAGAAAGAGAGGGTGGAGTGGAGGGAGAAACAAAGGAGAGTGGGGGAGAAAAAGGGTAGAGTGGGGGGAGAAACAGTGGAGAATGGGATGAGAAAGAGGGTAGAGTGGGCGAAAGAGAGGGTAGAGTAGGGGGAGGAGAAAGAGGGGAGAGTGGGGAGAAAGAGAGGGGAGAGCGGGGGACAAAGAGGGGAGAGTGAGGGGAGAGAGAATTTGGTTCGCAGATAGGTTAACTTCTAACTTAGGACATAGGCTACGAACATATTATTAAGTCATCATCATAATCATCGCCGTTTTCTATCAATGCGATAAAAACTGTGAAAAACTACCCAATGTGCGTAAAATTTCCTACGTAGATAGGTTATCCCGCAACTTACGACTTAGGCTTTAATTCATCATCACCATCACCACCGTTTTGCATCAGTGGAATAAAAACTGTGACAAACTACCCCATTGGCATGAAATTTGGTATTTTTATAGCATATAAATATTACCTTATACCCCAACTTACATATACACAGTGGCCTAAAAACTGTGAAATAGTACCTTAATTTGCATAAAATGTATTATGCAGATAGTTTAGAGACACAATATAGGCTACAAATCATCATTATCACCATCATCATCACTGTTTATTTGTCCATCAGTGCGATAATAACTGTGAAAAACTACCTAACCTCTGTATTTTCTCTGACACACTGTTACAAGTCGTACTTATCTAACAGCCACCGCCCTATAGGTTTTATAATGTGAAACGCGGGTGAAACCGCGGGGCGCAGCTAGTCTTAATATATATAAATTACGCGTCACGTTGTTTGTCCGCGATGGACTCCTAAACTACTCAACCGATTTTAATCAAATTTGCACACCGTGTGCTGTTTGGGCTAACTTAAAAGATAGGATAGCTTACATCTCAATTTATAGACAGAATAACAAAAACTTTATCCACAGCAACGCGTGGCCATGTCTGCTAGTAATAATTATATAAATGGCATGACCAATTATTTATTTAGTTCATAGACGAGCAGCACGAGTGCTGATATGTCTTCATCACACAGTGTTTAAAGTGACTTCACACTAGTTCACTTCTGTAACAATGTTGACAACAATGACAGCTGATCTGCAAGAGACGGAAGGTAGATGACAGAGCTCAGCTACTAACAGCAGAGAGATGGTGTTTGGCCTCGTTTTGATCAGCTCGCAGCACCAGATATACTTAGTCAGGTCATAAGTATTGTCACACAGTAAAAACTTTTCTTTTAGAAAGCTGGCCACAAAAAAGTTTATTGAATTCGAATTTCGAATTGTTCATGAAAATAAAAATGTATACTTTTTAGAATTTTACTAATTTTTAAATATGGAGTGGACGCTTAAAGAAGACCGTGTTGCAGTTATTGCGTTGCATCGTTGCGGTTACGCGCCAATTCAAATTTTTGACATACTTACTGAAAAATTTGAATATAACCAAGAGATTCGTTTATCGTACCATCAAACGATACAATGAAGACTCTAGTGTAGATGACAGGTCAAGAAGTGGTCGCCCTCGGTCTGTTAGGACTCCAGCAGTGATAAAAGCTGTGAAGGCGCGAATTCAAGGAAATCCCAAACGTAAGCAGAAACTGTTGGCCCTTCAGATGGGATTAAGCAGAACCACGGTGAAAAGGGTGTTAAATGAAGACTTAGGGCTTCGGGCATATCGAAGAAAAACAGGACATCATTTGAATGCTCGTCTAATGGACCTGAGACTGAAGAGATGCCGCGCTTTGTTGAAGCGGTACGCGGGAAAAAAATATCAGGAAATTCTTTTTTCGGATGAAAAAATTTTTACCGTAGAAGAGAGCTACAACAAAAAAAATGATAAGGTGTACGCACACAGTAGTGAAGAAGCGAGCAACCGTATTCCGCGTGTCCAACGAGGTCATTTTCCATCCTCGCTCATGGTATGGTTGGGAGTGTCTTATTGGGGCTTAACAGAGGTACATTTTTGTGAGAAAGGTGTAAAAACGAATGCAGTTGTGTATCAAAATACAGTCCTGACGAACCTTGTGGAACCTGTTTCTCATACCATGTTTAATAACAGGCACTGGGTATTCCAACAAGATTCGGCGCCAGCTCATAGAGCGAAGAGCACACAAGACTGGCTGGCGGCGCGTGAAATCGACTTCATCCGGCACGAAGACTGGCCCTCCTCCAGTCCAGATTTGAATCCGCTAGATTACAAGATATGGCAACACTTGGAGGAAAAGGCGTGCTCAAAGCCTCATCCCAATTTGGAGTCACTCAAGACATCCTTGATTAAGGCAGCCGCCGATATTGACATGGACCTCGTTCGTGCTGCGATAGACGACTGGCCGCGCAGATTGAAGGCCTGTATTCAAAATCACGGAGGTCATTTTGAATAAACTTTAGTGTCATAAGAATCTATGTTTTGTTAAGTTCATTTTGGTATATAAATGGTTACATAATGAATAAACTTGTTTCAATTATTTTATATAAAACATGTGACAGAATTTATGACCTGACTAGGTATATATATATGTTTTGATACAGCATGTCTATATACTTTTTTTTCCACAAAACATGGAACACATCTAAAATACCTATCATGTACAACTAGGTACATATAATACGGATACATTTATCCAAAAACTAGACATCAAGTACAACAATGACTAAGAGGCATGAGATCATTAAGTCAAAAGATGTTTGTTTTGACTAGAACTAGATAGTTTTAGTAGATGGATGACTCGGGTGACTCATAGGCTGACCATGAGATTTAAAGATATTGATTGTTTCATCTTTAACTAAATTGCTGTTTGTTTGTAATATGAGGTTCTGCTAGCCTCTAGAGTCAGAACTTAACAGGCCATCCGAGGGCCTCTGACGTGGCTTAATGACTGCTAACAACCTGGATCTATGGCTATGCCCTCTGAAGCACGGAGCGATGGAGATCCGCACCTAAGGCTAAATTATTAAAATATAAAATTGTGAGTTAAATAAAAATATTGTTAGGATTGATCATACAATGAAGACGATTGGGAAGACAAATGCAAATAGCAGTAATTGGCTTGATAGAAAAAAATGAAAAAGATGACACTAAATTGCATCTTAACTTGTATCCTACTAGGCAGTAATCCATCACGGGGGCCCGGTCCAGATTGGCGGCTCACATGTCTCCATAATAATTCAGGCATAACATGAATTAAGTCATTGGTGCTGGGCCGACGTTCAAACCTGGTATCATCGGATTTTAAAACGCACAAGTGACTGCTCTGCCACCATCACTTACCACATTGTACTGACAGACATTGTGGTGTAAAAATAATCAATTTATACTTATTTCAATTTTTTGTGCTATTTTTTAGGTTCTTTCAAATCTTCTTGTTTTCCTTAGCCACCCAGTGTTTCAGATTTGTAAGAATACCTTCTCAGAGATGTTTATAGGCCATAAATACCATGACGACTCATATAGTTTATTGTCTTCACTGTTTTTATACTGTCAACCAATTGTCTTCAGCATGGAAACCAATATCATCTTCTAAATAAACACTAAATTCATATAAAAAAGTAAGAGAATGAATTAGACTGTATATAGACACAACAAAGAGTACCTGTACACGGAAAATTCATCGCGATATATGTAACGATATTGTTATAAAGAGAAACAAAGGTATACCTAATAGGAAGATGAAAATCTTGAGCACTTGCCAAATCTTTTCACCAGTCTACAAGAGTAGGTAATAAAATTGTCAATGATATTTGATTGTATTCGAATGGGCTACTCCGGCAGTTGACGACTTACCATCGCACCAAGGATTGGCGGGCTCGAAATACTGGGTAACGAGCTGACCGTCGTCAGGGAATCTGACCGAGCGAGACTCCTTGCGCCTTTTCTCGGTTGGATCGGGACAGGAGTCGCCATCCGCGAGATCCGTGGACGCGACCACTGTGTCAGTCGTCGGGCATGCCGTGTCTCTATCAGGATCGGCAGACATATCTATCGAGTAAACTACTGTCACATAATACCGCAAGCGACCACATTAGCTGTAGCAAAAACACATTCATAAAAAAACACTCCACAAATTCACGTTTATTGACACAACACCAATGTTGAGATCGATTTTTGAGTATCACAAGCACGTTGCTCCCGTCAGCGCGCCGGCCATTGCGTAGGTTTTCGGGCAAAGTCGAGTTTTTTTTTGCAATTTTTTGATGTTCGATTGGAATCAAAACATTCCGCACCTTTCATACACCGTTTGCCGCCATATTGGATTGAAAAAGACAAAAGGATTAGTTCCGTAATATTCCGGTAGGGGGCAGTGTTTTTGAGGTGTTGCCATATCTAAAAATGTTTGCACCGCGCCATCTACTGCTGAGTAGCAAAACTACGTAGAGAAACAGTGAATAAAAAATCTAAGAAGTTTCAAAAGTATAACATAGATGGCGGCACTTGTCTCATTACGCAAGTAGATTTCGCGCATTTAGTGCAAGATAGATAGGAATAGATCTAAACGGCTTTGTTTGCACACTACAGCTTGGTTAAATATAATTATGGCAGTTATGTGATACAGGCGAACTCTTGCAGAAGCCTACCACTACCAAGTCTGCCTCATTTTCGGATAGGACCTAAACCTTATCCTTATCGAAGACATCACTTGGGCTTTGCAATTTTCTTTTTTCTTGCTGCTATTCCAATTCCAAACTGCGAATCTCTTTGAGAAATATATACCTACTTACTTCTGACTCAAAAGTTCTGAGAGTATTCGTGAGATATTCGGGGAAATAAAAAATCTAAACTTTGGGTAACTAAAATTATTTATTAAAATTCAACATCACATAGTCTTACTAGGTATGCATAAACACGTTTCACTTACATCTATACTTACATTATTATAAAACTAATTACTTTAAATGTATATTTTTGTATAATTTTGTCATGAATACCTCATGCAGTGTATAAATATTTTTTCTGGACAAACACAGTACATAATATAAGATCATTATCACATATTCTAACTTCTAAGTTAACAATTTTAATGGATCCCTTATGATTAGTATTGGAAGTAAAAAGTTTTTATAATCTATTTGTGATTTGTTTATATAATTTATTCATCTGTTTGCAAATGACAAATAAAGAATAATTATAGTTTTCATCCCATCTATTCGAAAAGAGACAAGGATAAGGTGTAGGGGCAAGAGAGAGAGAGAGAGGTGCGACCACGCATTTTCTTCCTCTCTTTCTCTCACTAGTTACGTTTCGTAATCTATGGAGGTAAAGAAGTTTTACTTCAGTCGTGTGTTCTAAAAAAGCACACTCGTTTTTCTTGTATTTTGAAAGACATAGTGCCGGCCTCCGGTAGAGTCCGTCAGGCCTAAGGGCCTCAGACGTGACTTAACGACCGCTGCCAATAGAAAACGACAGGGATCGACGGCTTACGACAATGGAAATCAGCACAATCATTACTGAAAATTCAAACATAGGAGCGGATCGAACTTTCTCTATGAACAATACATTTTTCATACTAACAACAATTTTAATGGACATTTACCTATTTGTACACAAATAACGTCGATACAATACAAAAATATTTTATCAGTGTCATAACTATACAACAAACATGGACGATGAAGATAAAAGGCAGCAAGACAAATGCTACAACTAGCGGCGACTCACAGACATATAAGAGGAAGAAGACCGGGCAGATTCCCGTTTTCCCCCTCAAGGGGAATTATAATAAATAATAACAATAATTCAGCCTGTAACTGTTCCACTGCTGGGCAAAGTCCATCACTTTCATGAGGAGGATTAGGCCATAATCCACCACGGGGGCCTAGTCCGGGTTGGTGGATAACATGCCTCCGAAATAATTCTCGGGCATGTTGGTTTCCTCACGATGTTTTCCTTCTACGAAAAGCGAGTGATAACTACGTACATATGTTTTAACAAGAAACACATTGGTACGTGCCCGCACTGGGATTTGAACTCGCCATCTCCGTTTTCGAAGGCGGACGTTCGCCCACTAGGCTACCACTGATTCTATAAAGGGAATTTCCATGGGGGAATTGAATAAGTCCATTACAGATATCAAGTGAAGCCAGAAAACAATATCATTCAGACAGGGCTGAACTAAGGCCGACAAGACAACTATGCATACGTTCATATACTTAAACTAAGATTAGAATTCATGCTGAATCCGACCTAATATTTTGACATGTAGATGACATGAGCTGTCAAAATGTCGCCAGCGTCACATCAACATGGCGGCCGACTTCGCGACTGGCTTCACTAGATATGTGTTATGTCCAGTCTCCTTCCTCTTATATGTCTGTGCGATGAGTCAAACCCCCGGTTTCTAGAACGTTTGTTGGCGTTAACAGTAGATTAAAACTATCGTTGCCTCTATCTAACACTAAACAAATGACAAGGATGGCAATATAATTAATCTGTTGTCAACGCTGACTGACGTTTCAGAAACTGGGGGAAAGACTTATGTAACTTGACAAGATTGCTGTCCTTGTCATATGTTCGCTGCGAGACAGGGACAGCGATACATTTAAAATGTACCTTACTATTTCTACAAAAGACATTCTTGATATCAAAGCCTGCTTACATTATAGTAAGTACCTTCTGTTTGTGGTCCAACAGAATTATCATCCAGTATTTGAATGCCATTTTTCTCTCTTTTTCGTGATATTTTACCAAGTTTTAACAGTTATTGTGCTATTCGGAGCAAAGATCGATTGACACGTTTGGCGTAGTGGCTTAACACTCGGACTGTTACGCTTGGTGTCGCGGGTTCGATTCCCGCCGCAACAAATATTTGTTTGCGCTTATCTTTTGTCCGATTCAGCCGTTTGTATGGAGTGCCAGCCCTGTGGGTACGGTCTAAGTAAAGATACAACAAATAATCGATTTTACATTCGTCGCGGGTTCACATCCCGCCACATCGCACTAAGGGCACCTCTACACGCGCACGCATGCTCGTCGAACACGCGCGAACGTGTAGACACACCATAAACGCACATACTTAAATCTATGTCGTTTTAATAACAAGGCAATAAAGTGTAAAAACGACGCGTAGAAATGTGTTCAGTTGTTAATTATTTGTGTTCGTAAAACAGAGTTAATTAAATAAGTAAGCGGGTCTATTCTCGCTCCATAGACAGACATACCTACATCTCTAAAATCTAAAAATAAATCCCAATTTTCCTTGGACACGGCACCACGCGAGAACGGTTGGACCAATTTTGCTAAAAAAAATTGTTGTTTTTGGTATCGTCAGAAGATTCTTATGAAAGAAACACTTTAGAAAGTTTCGCGTCATAATCAAAATTTAAGAAAACTAAGTACCGTATAATATTTTTATATGCATTTAGTTACAGCTGTTATTTATTTATAATAATATAGAATAGTGTTATTTTCGGATTGAAAAACTTTCCGGCACATCAGTTAGTTGCTGAACACATTTTGACGTTGTTTCTTCCGTGATATACTTATAACTATATAATGTTCCCATTTCTAACTATTTATATATATGTAATGTAGTAGTTTTTGGTCTGATTTAATGTGTATATGGTTCTTAGACAGGGTGCGTCCACAATAATGTTCAATATTATACAGGGGTTTCAATTTTCAATATGATTCTAATAAAAAAAAATACTGTTTTTTCATCTGTGTTATTTAGAAGCCAGAAGTGTCTGTAATTTCCTGTTCTTTTAGCAAAATAAGTCCAAAAATTAATCGATCCTAAATTTGTTTATTAGTAAAACAGTGAAGACCTATTTAATATTGAACATTAATGTGACACGACCCTTTTATAAAAATAACGAGTAGAGGCTACACGATAACATGACTCGACAACTTCGAATTATAAGGATGTTTTTTTTCAGTTTTTGAGCTGCTCAGAATACGCATTCAAAAACCCACGTATGACAAAATGGCGCTTTTTTTAAATTTTTTCGCATGCACATTGTATTATAATTTAGGTGTGTCATGTTATCGTGGAACCTATGTTGGTTAGTCACCGGGTGACGTCACTGCGGCTCCTTGTTGATTTTTAGATCAAGAACTCCATCTGCAACGATAAAATATTATTTCAACAATTTTAAGAGAAAAAACAAAAAACAGTCTAACATCCTCCTTGCCCTCCTTTTTTGAAGCCGGTTAAAACCCCCATTACTGGTCCACCTTATGGTGACAAATTTAAAACCCTTTCTTACAACAGGTGGCTGAGAACTGAACACAGCATTGGTCCAAACTTTATAGCGGTGGTAGCTCAGTTGGTTCAGTCTTTGGATTGCACGCAGCAAGGCGTAGGTTCGGAGCCGGCTGCGCGCAACCTCGCTCTCTCCCCCCCGGCGGCGGCGCTACAGCGCGGCCGGCTAGCTGCCGGCGGAGAGTACACCCCGGCCCGAGCCTAGAGGGGGCTCCGGCACCGCGAGACCCGAGCCCGGGCTATCAGCCGAAATTAATATTGTATCTCCTATCCAAGATTGAAATCGATCTTGGATTGCTGCCTATCTTTCGATCGATTTCCAATCTGCGTGCCTTCATAAACCAATCCACGGATCGGTTATTGGCACGTTTGATCCTAAAAATGGTTTGTGATATCAATCCCAGATAGCAAAATTTGGATTGGATTGATTATTAATTTTGATATCTATTATTAAAAGAAAAAAATGCAACGTACCATCACAATCGTTATAGTAAGCTATGCGCCGCGGCGCCGACTGCTTCCTCCCGTGACTTTTTCTCCTCCCCTCTTTCACGGACAAATTCAAAACCCCATTATCTGCCGCACCCTCCGTCAGTACAACAGTCTTGATATTCGACGACAATTTGTCGTTGGAAAAGAACACCGTCTTGGCGAACACCTTTTTCTTCTCGTTAAAAATGTGATTGACGCTCTGCGTCACCAGCTTCCCGATTTTGCATTCGAAAATATCCCTTTCCCGAGCCATTTCCGAACGAACCTTATCCTTGTAATTCAGCCCAATTTTTTTCCGTTCGAAATCACCGCCGTCGAAGTTCAGCAGCTTGGCGCTGTGTTGATCGTATGCGGTCAACTTAGCGTCCTGTTGATCGTACTCGGAGTCGTGTTGATCGCTACATCGCGACTGCTCGAAGTCGTCATCGATTGTTTCGTCGAAGTGCGGCTCTTCCTTGATTATCAAAGTTTCTGTGATGGCGGCGTTGTTGAAAACTATCGTCTCTTTTATCTCTTTCACTTCTATCTCTTTCTGGAGCTCCTGTCTCACTCTCTCGTATATGTCGTCCTCTTCGTCTAGCTCTTCTCGGAGCGTGTCTTTCTCGTTTTTGACGATCACCGATATGTGCGGGTCTAATTTTGAGCTGGTACTGAGTGGCACTATGGTTTCTGAGACGGTAACCATGTTCCTATCTTTGGGGTGAGATTCTAGTTTTATTTCTATACTGGGCACTTCAGTGGAGTCCGACCTTGATTGGAGAATCTGTAACAGAAAGAATACATTTCATTTAAAAAATTGGGTAAAAAAAATGATCAGCTATCAAAACATTTGGGTTTTATGGGCGCAGTTCGAGAAGCATTGTGTGCGTGGTTGCATTAAAAAATCTTTGTATTCATGATAACATTACAAAGTGTAGTCTGTGTTGTGCGATTAATGTGTTAAAATTAATGTAATGTAACTAAGTAGAAAGGTAACAACGCACAGAGATAATTTATGGGTTTGTAAGTCCATATATTTATTTGATATTGAAAGTTTAATCATAACCATTTCGAACTAAGTATACTTATAAAAGATATGGTGTCATAATACTATTATGTGTCATAAACTGTAGTTTATGTATATCCACAATGTGTTCTTAAGCCGGAGGTCCTCTAAATGCCTCTCTGTCACTATCAATGCCATATCTAGTTATAAAAACTATTGGTCTTCCAAGTGATTAAATTAATTAATTAATTAAAAAAATACAAAACGAAGTTATTTTTAGTTATTATGGTGTTTCAAAAACCTACACCTCGCCGAAAGTACCAATTAACTAAATAAGTATTCTCCACTTTCCAAGCTTTACATGAATAGTGCTTGATAAACTGACTTGCAACAGATGGCGGCGCAGCGCCGCGCACTTGTCGCGCACGGCGTCGCGCCGCAGCACCAGCGCGCGGCGCTCCGCGAGCGCGTCGCGGCGGCACGCGCGCACGGCGCGGAGCTCCCGCGTCAGCCGCCGCAGGTGCTCCACGCTGCGCCGCCGGCTGTTCTGCGACGCTAGCTGGACAATTGGATCAATTTTATAAATCTCTATAATCTATACTAATACTAGCAGACACGGCCACGCATTGCTGTGGATAAGGTTTTTGTTAATACGGCTATAAATTGAGATGAGCTATCCTATCTTTTAAATTAGATCAAACTGCACACGGTGTGCAAATTTGGTTAAAATCGGTTAAGTAGTTTAGGAGTCTATAGCGGACAAACAACGTGACAAGTAATTAATACATATAAAGATTATAAATAGGAAAGTTTGATTGTTTGTTTGCACTAAATAGGCTCCAAAACTACTGAAACGATTTGAAAAATTCTTTCACTGTTGGGAAGCTAAACTATCCCCGGGTGAATAGGCTACTTTTTATCCCGTAAAAATTAACGGTTCCCGCGGGATAGAAGAAACTGTGGGGTGCTTCTAGTTACATTGCAGAACAAAGTTGTGTTAGTTACATACTGACACAATTTAGATTAGTCTCCGTCCGGAATTGCAAAAAAATACTAATACATGGGAAAAGTGATGAATAAGAGAGAAAATGATAATTAACATTCTCATACATTTCTGACAGGACAACATCTGTCAGAACCGCATGTTATACTAGTACCCAACTTATAAGGCGCGTCGTGAATCTTCGTTCGCGCAGAAAAGAAAGTATGGTCTGAAGATTAACCAAAGAATGCTTAAAACTTACAATCAACCTAAGCTCACTATTATAAGGTTCATAATACACTGCAGCTGTTAGTTCCATCTCACTCATGCCACGCGGCGATCGCTAAGATAGCGGCGGCTGCCGACCAATAGCGGTCAATAGCATTTTCCGCGCTTTGAAAATTCATCTTCTGCGCAGGTACATAGGTAAGCCATATCAGTTGGGTACTACTATACCATTATAGGTCCATTCTCATACAAACTCAACATTTTCAAACAAACTAATTTAATATACAACCATTCTCCACTCCATTTTTAAACTCTCTTCAATGCCAATAAATCTTAAATTACAATAAATAATGAACTTAGAAAGAACCTAGCAAGTTTACAAGGCATTTAAAACTCAGTTCCATAAGAGATAAAGTTTATAATTCCATACGGGTGTAGGAAATGAAATGAGATAAGCCAGGTTGTGGTTGACCAAGTAATACTAGACTTAAGGCTTCATTCTCACGCGCGGGCATTCTAGGGCGGCATCTCCGTGAGCGTTTGTGTCGCTGAGGTATCAAATCCGACCCTTATATTAAAGCAGTTAAGGACTAAGTCTATAAACATAGATTGTTTCTTCAAATGTATTCAATACTAGAAGCACCTCGCGGTTTCACCCGCGTTGACTACTACCCCGCTGGAACCATTAATTTTTACAGGATAAAAGGTAGCCTATGTCACCCGGGAATAGCATAGCTTCCCAACAGTGAAAGAATTTTTCAAATCAGTTCAGTAGTTTTGGAGCCTATTCATTACAACCAAACAAACAAAGTTTTCCTCTTTATAATATTAGTATAGACTTCTAAAAAGCTATATCACTGACCCAGACAGTTTCAATTGCGTTGGCTGTCATTGTTAAGTTACTGTATGGTTTTTTCCTCTGTAAAACAACTGCTATCAAATGATAACAATCAGTCTGTGGGACTATCAGCTATGTATAAGCCCTCCGAAGTACGGAGCGATGGAAAACCGCCACATAGCTTTTGATACCATGAAAATAGGCTTGATGTTTTGAGAGTTTTGACCTTTGTCGTACAGTTACAAAGCATACGGACAAAAATGAATACCCGATTCTTGATCCGTCTCCGCAGGCCCTTCAAGAAAGCCAGGTCCTCGTCACGCAGCTTCAAGGTCTGCACTCGCTCCGAGTACTTGCTGGTGGACAGTCCGGCGACCTCCTCCACCGTCATGTTGATGCCTCGCTCTGTAACGGACAAATGGTTATTAGTAAATCATTTATGAACATAAGAAACAGACTTGAACGGTATTTATTTGAGATGTAGTCTGTTTATTTGCCATTTTGTACACAGATTATATTGCCACTATTACTATTCATACAATCTAGCTATTTATTTTGAATCAAATATTAGTAACATTTATAAATAAAATAGAAAAAAAAATTAAGCTATCTAGCTATTATTTTAGATTTAAATATTTGTTTGTTTTATTTAATTGACCATTGTCGGATATAAGAAGTTTTTCCTTGTCAATAAATATTGAATTACTTACTTACCTTTTTATTTTATTTTTATGTTATTTGTGGAATAACTGATTCAGTAATCAGTTGTCCCTCTCATAATTGTGATCAAAGTACTGTAATAACTGCAGAACTGATGAGAACTGATAGTCTGATCATATTTCATAATGTTACTTTTAAGTTTTTCTTAGTTGTAACTTACCTACAACTTTTTTTCAAATAGTCACAAAGGCACATCGAATTGAACGATATTTTGCCAAATGTTGGCGTTACAAGCTAACGAGTACGGAGCATTGTATAACAAGTGATGCATACTGCGCCTCACATAAATAATAATATCCACTCCGATTGCAAAATTGCCTACCTGTTGCAGCTTTGGATCTCCAATTTCAAATAACACTTTTTGCTCACTTACCATCAAGCAAATCCTGGTCCACTTGGTAGGAGCACGTGTTCTTCGCATTATCGTCCATTCTTCATATTTGAACTGTGTATTTTTAACAATTTTAAAACAATAAACTTCTTACGTTTTTCTACAAACCAAAAGGTTAGAATTTCTCACTGTCAAATGAAAATGAAACGAATGACTCAAAATGTCAGTACAAAAGCTATAGAGAATTAGAGATGTTCCTATCTACCAACATATTGCGATTGACGTTTATCGCGTGCAGTGCTGCCAACTTAGCACATCTCGTTGTGCGCAACATAATTAGGTAGATCCCATTCTAGGACTTTGTTAGGCCTCTAGCTTCAGTTGGGTTTCACGCGCTTATTGTACAGCTACTGATGATACAACATCTTGCTATGTCACTTGCAAGACCATTCACATTAGGGTAATTCTCAACAGGAAACCCAGAAAACATTAATATTCTGGTAATGCAGGTTGGGTAGTGGCTTAACGGTTACTTTAACTCAATAATTATGTCATTTGAATAACTTTACTGATAACCGAACGTTAATTTGACATCAACTCAGCGCACTTTCATTATGAGGAGCTGGCAGCACTGATATCATCATGCCATTTTTTGTAAGGTCGAATTCTAGCTTTATAATCGATTATGTGTATCAAAAAATCGATAAATTACATTTATGTCCATGACGACTGTATGTATGAAATAATATTTTAGGCTGAAAATGAGGGAATGAGACTACTGATATAGGTTCAATACTTGTCTACGGCGTAATCGAATTAATTGTATTTAAATTACTAGTGTGCGAAGTCAAAACGAACTTGTGTAGGTACGGGTCCTATTCCCACAGATTCACTTCTAGTCTTGTAGTCTGTGGTTTTCTTGTGCCATAGTTTGTTCATTCATTCATTTCACATTTTACTTCACACTTCAACGTCAGAAACAACTTCAATCAATAAACTCAATCAACTTCATTCGTGTTTTTTGTTTGTTTGTTCTGGGCGGGTGCCGGTCTTTTATATTTTTACGTGAAAATCAGGTAATTTTAACATAAATATTTTGCTTAAGAATAGTTATACAAACCGCATTAATCACTACCTTTCTCATTCGAGAGACGCAAGTTCAAATGACACAGTCAATTTTATAATTACCACATGGACCACATCAGCCTCAACGAACGAATTTCGAAATTTGTTTTGTAGTATACGAAATTCGTTTTTCCATTCCACCAAATTGTTTATAAGTGTTTTATGTATAAACGTAAGTTCATCGTTTGCACGATGCAGCTGCAGACGCATTATGTACGATACAACATTTTTTTTTTCTCAAATGGACATAATTATTACAAATAATCGGGCAAAGAACTCTATGGTAGAATTACAGCGCTCGCATATTCAAAGTAATAAAATGTAAAGATCAAGGTCAGATTAATAATTAAATTATTCTGGATTGATTTCAGTTGTGATATCTATGTGTGATTAATTAATTTAAATAATTAGTGTTTCTAGTCTAAATTCTGGGTTATTATTTATTACCATGGGTTTTTTTTATAAAAGGAGACATAATAAGTAGGTAATGTACACTTGTGTACATTATTATTAAAAATATGAACTGACTCCTCAAATAATCTGTTAGTTTGTAGTCTCTGTCGCTAAGTACTTCTCTATGTGACAACTTCCTTTGTCTGAGTCAATCGTGCCCTTCCCTAGCCTGCATTTTGTTGATAAAAAAATCTCTAATGCTCGGTTCACATTATTTCAGTTCAGTTATCAAGCGAATAATTTGGTTGGTGGTGATAAGTGTAATATTGTCAGTCATCGTAGCTCCCAAAGTGATAATTTATCATTTTGTTTTTATAGATTGAAGTTTGCTTGATTAATTACTGTTCTTAGCTTAGGCTAAGGATTTCAATTTAAATCTATTAGATGTGGGTCTGGTACAGGGCATCTTAGCTCCGCTAACATACGACGCAGCTAGGATGCTCTTTCAGTCCACATATTTTATAGGATTTTAAAAGATGTATAAATTAATTTTAGGATACTATGGGACTGACATAGTCGTAGGACGACTCAAAGCCCCCCATAAAAGAAAAATATATATAGAAAAAAAAAAATTGCTTAGGCTATATCCCAGTTCGTACACACGCGGTGTAGTATTTATTTCCTTTACATAAATATGCTGAAGGTTGATATTATTCAAGGTTTTTTTTACTTTAGGTAAAGAAAAAAGTATTTTTTACTCATTATAAAATGGGGTTTTGTTAAAAGGTAAAATAGGGGTTTTGGGTGTTTAATACAGTATTCAATTTAGATTGTAGGTATAGAATATTATTATTATTCCCATTATTTATATAATTTTTTTACAATATTTTTATCAAAACTTAAAAACATTATTATTATTATTATGATTACTATTATTAAATTAGATTAAAGTCCTCTGAGCGATAAGACTGCCCATAGTGCCCATGGTGACACATTTTTTTTGTTATAATTTTATGTTTTCTTTGTTCTGTGGTGTTTCCATGAAGAATTTACCTACCTACCTCTAACTACCAAACCAGAATCAATTACTGTTTAATTTAATGTATCATACTTTATGTTTTTATGATTCTCTTTGTTACGAGAATTATTAGCTGTTTGAGTTGTAAAAGTGCGATTTTATTGCCTATTTACAATAAATGCTTTGACTTTGACTTAGTAACAAGAGCCAGACAGATTTCACCCCAATAGCAACATCCACCCTTTGTTCCAAACAAACTGTTGATCGTCTTCCCCTCATCTATCCATCTCACTGGCACTCATAACTCGCAGGTGAGATGACAAGTCATGTATTGATTCGTGTTTTTATGGAGGGGGAATTAAACTGTCCATCTCGCTCAAATTCGAGTGCCTTCGATAGAGAACTAGAGGTTCATTCGGCGCGCAGTGATCTACTGTTCGCGATGTGGTTTGCGATATAAATATACAAGTTGTGCTACGTGAACTCGCTCGAAATGTGCTCCTTTTTCCGGGTAAACGCATTTTTAGATATATAACTAATCGCATTTTTAGCATTTTTAGATATACTATAAACGCATAATCAAGCACAATAGTACCTACTATTGTGCTTGATTAATGAACGAATATTCGTCATTGAAATCGTGAGTTATGGTACCTGTTACCATAGGTTATGTTTATGTGTTCATAATAATTAATCATGTAGAAAAATACTTGCGGTTTTCCCCAATTTTTGCTAAACCCTTGATGCCCCAGTTTACTGCCAATTATTTAAACTGTTCCATATGGATCGGGAATAGTTTCGGAAATAGTGGGGCACCTTGCGCGACACCTATGGCTATTTCGAAAAAGAGGCCGGAAGAATGTAGTTTATTCTTTTATTTTGCGCTTCATGTTATTTACTTTATAATTTATTGAATGTTCGCTTATAATGCAAGGTGTAACCATAGGCTAACGAACCGAATTCGTCCAAACATTCGGTTCGTTAGCCTATTCGGTGCTCTAGACTAGTTCTCTTCCCTTTCTATTCCCAGACATTTACCCCCAACCCCTATAGATTTTCGTGCATTCGCCATTACTGGAGTGCAAGCGTCACCGATCCCCGTTAATAGTGAGTTTAAATTGATTTGCAGTGTTAAAATTGACTTAATAAAACCTTTTCTTTCATGTTGCAATGCAACTGATTAACGCATTCAGTACCTATCTAAATTCATGAATAAATTTGTGAAAGTTTGATCGGTTTCGCTATTTTTTCTAAGATTTTAGTAACGGTTTCAGGTTACATTTAATTTAATTTAAGTAAAATATAATAAAACTATTTTATCTATACTATTATTATAAAGAGGAAAGATTAGATTGTTTGTTTGTTTGCATTGAATGAATAGTTAAAAATGTTTTCAATGTTGGGAAGCTACACTATTCCCGGGTGACATAGGCTACTTTTTATCCCGTAAAAGTTAACGGTTCCTAAAAATGTTCTTATAACATTCATACAATTTTAGAAATCGCCACTACGATGAGATTATTTCGTATGTAACTGTATGATGTGTGTGTTACCAGCTTACCACCCCTAGCCAATCGATAAACAATATTAGAATATGGCGTCGATGGATGGTTAATTATTATGGCACTGTTTACAGGTGAAGTTTACGTATGGTGGCGCCACTATCTATTTATCACTGTTGTGTGTGTGTTGCCAGACAAAACAAACACGCCACATTATGGCGTCCATCCCCCATCCCCCTTAAAATGTTGAGTCCGCGGTTTTAACTTACATGTATGATTTTACGCTAGTAAGGGTAGATACTCTAGATAGGAAAGAACGTGAGAATTTCGCGATCGGAAATCCGCTCGGAATTACGCTGCGATTATGTCGACCGCTTTTAATGCGCTTTTGTGCAAGTAACTATTTCATGCAACAATTAATTACTTTTATTTTTTTCTTTTCTTCTTTGGCCATGGTGCTTTTCGCACATTGTGCCAGTTTCAAGTGAAATTTATTACTTTTGAGACCCACAAGCCTTTACGGGCCCATAGTATAAGAATAAAAAATCCATAAATCATTTAAAACAAACTTTTTTTTCTTTATTGCTCATGGGCTTTTTGATCTGTTGTCGCCAGAGATATGACAGCACGAGGTAGAGTCAGCAGTTCCACTGATTGGGATCCTATGAAGGATGACTACAACAACATGTCGTACGATGCACAATACCAGGATAATGATACCAGGTTAGTAAGGAGTTAGGACATAGTGGATACGCAGAAAAACGAATGTTATATTTTTTTTTGAAAATAGTTTTTTTTTGAAAATATTAAAAGCACGTTTTGAAAAAAAAAATGAGTGAACAGGTGAACAATTTTGATTAGTTTTTTAAATGAAAATATTAATATAAATGCCCTTATTTATAATAAATATGACTCCTAAAATTAAATTTAACTTCAACTCTCTTTATGTGACTGGTTACTTATTTTTAAATTTTGACTTTGAACGTATTCTGAATTTAGCCCTTTTTACGTTTTATTATTAGGTACTTATATCAAGTTTTTTGTCGAAATAGAAGACTCCAAACTCCCAATCAGGATCATTGTATTTAAAATAACGATTATTTTGACGCTCTTCAATATCGTAGCGTGTAACGAACCACACGAAGATTTTTTAAATTTATACCTAGTCTAGGACTCTACCACCATCGGAGAGCTTAAATACTAACTCTATCCAACCAGCGGCCGGAACGCACAGACATGCGAGCTGGACCACAGGAAGCTCTACATCACGAACCTGCCGCCAGGGCTCAGCGCCCAGGGCCTGAGGGTGGCCTTCGATAAGTTCGGCGTGGTGGAACAGGCGTATCTCAGTAAGGACCCCGCCAAGAAGTACGCCATCATCAAATACGAGACCGCGGCGTGAGTGTTTTGGAAACAGTCGGGGTTTTTTTCCCGTTGAGTTTCTGATGTTTATACAGTTTTACTGGTGTCGACGCAGTTTTACTGGTGTTCGCGCAGTTTTTCTAGTATTCAGACATTTTACTTAAAATTGTCATCGCTATTGTATTAGTTTTGACGCAGTTTTGCCAGAGTCTACGTAGTTTTCTTGTGTTGACCCAGATTTACAAAAATATTGTAGCCGTTTTTTTTAATTAAAATGGGCGTTAATCATCCAAGCTTTATCTCTGCGTAAGTAGATCTACATGAAAGTTAGTATTACGTTGTACTGACTTGAGATACTATTTTTTTTTACAGCGAAGCAAGAGTGGCTATGATGAAACTGAATAGAACTGAACCGCTGCATTTGAACGTGGCCTTGGCTCATGTAAGTTTAGATCGCTACGATCGACTTCGATCGATGCCATGGCTCGGTAGATAGTATCGATCTATGGCATATGGATCGATAGTGGACACTTTTAATGATCTCATTCGATTGATAGACAGTATCGATCGATGACGACCGAGTCGGTTTGAATAACATTTATAATTTTATAAACCCCTGACACAATAATCATCAATTGATTCATATTAAAATACTCTCAATCAAGTCACCTTCCAAACAAACAAGAATATTATTAAACTGGTTCAGCGGTTTGAAAAATAACTAATTTTTTATAGTTCTCGCGAGTGGAACCTCTGGGAGTTTACCATGACGTCTTATTGCGATCCAATTTAGGACTTAAACAGAATCGTTTGTCAGATAATATTGATTACAATGACAACCCCTTGTTTTATGTTTTAGTTATGGCTTCGCACGGTTTGTGCATGTACAACCCCTTGTTCTTTGTCAGGCACGGTATCAGGGCCAGAGCAACAATGAAGCTCTGAACGGGAACAGAGAGCGCGGACAGAGGGACAGCGGCAGCTTTGGGAGCAGCTGCAAGGATAAAAGATCACGGTAAGGTTTCATTCTTTGATATTATTAGGCTGAATAATGATTTGCTTTGTCATATTTTTTTTTCTGTCATTCTTGGCTGAATGGTATCGTGTGCATTTGCCATCGTACCTAGGTCTTTGTACTTTTTTTGTGGCTATACGTATTATTATAAATTCGTATATTACACAAAGCCATTCATGTGCTAATATTTATTTTAGTAATTTTTTTGTCGCTATAAACACGAATTAAAAAATAACCGACTTCATAAAGAAAAAAAGGCGCTAAAAAGTAATAAATAACTACATAACAATTTAAATTATGAATAAGCGTAACCTACTGATCAATATTATGGTGCCAAGCCCGCAAAATGCAATTGCATTTTTGATGCTTCATAACGTTGTTGAAAGGAACCTTTTTATAGGTTGGAATTCGGTCATTAACAAAATATTGAGGTATTTCATTCGATTTGTATTCCATCGCTCTGCGCTCAGTAAATTTTTGGGCTTGGCACCGACTTAAGTCGATGAGTAGGTACATAATATGTAACGCTTATATTATTTATTCATTAATTTAATTTTAGTGGCATTTTAGCATTGTTATCTATTTTTGACTAGCTGCGCCCCGCGATTTCACCCGCGATACACATAAAAAGTACTAAGTAAAGTAATAAAGTTAGCCAGTTTTTACAGTTTTTTTATCACAGTGATGGAAAACGGTGATGATCATGATGATGACTTATAGCTTTTGTGTTAAGTTGGAGTAAAAATTATCTGTATACCAAATGTCACGCAAATTGGGTAGTTGTTCATAGTTTTTTTCACATTGATGGAAAACGGTGATGATGATGATGATGATGATTACAATATTTATGTCCTAAGTTGGGAGATAACCTACCTGTGTACCAAATTTCAAGTAAATCGGTTCAGCCGCTTGAGCGTGAAGAACTAACAAACATACATACATACTCACAAACTTTCGGCTTTATAATATTATTAGTAGAATAGGAAGTAGATCAGTGCGTTTTTGTGGTTTAGTCGGTTTCATCGGTTTAATTTTTTCGCTTCCGTTCATATCGCAGTCTGTGGTTAGGTGGTTAGCGAGGTATCACTATCTGTGCTATAATATTTCTATTATTCCTTCATTCACACTCACTCACTCACTCACTCACAGAAAATTGAATAATGGACGGTCGGTCAGTTTCAAAAGTTTGAAACGAAAGTTTTGTAAAGTCTTTGTTTTTGTTTTGTTTATAATTACGCAAATCTATCATTGTGCATTGTTGCTTTTTCTAAAGTTCGTAGTGAGGTTTGCGAGCGCGTATCTATTACTATAGCAAGTGATTCAGTGCCGAAATGCTTTTGAATAAGTATTTTTCTTCAATTTCATCAAGTCAGCATATTGACGATGAGTAAGTTTATATACTTAATTGCATCCGTCGCTTTCATGTTATCTTTTGAAACAGTTGACTCGATTGTTCATTTTTCGTAACCAAGCGGTAGGTATAATGTTACGTTTGTTTCCATGATACAAATTCAACGGAACTTTTTTCGCGCCTACCTACTTGTTTCTAATTCTTAGAAGCGTTTTCGGCCAGTACCTACGGTATCTTTTCTCGTCGTTTACTTTTAATTACCTTACCTACCGACTTACTACTTGTGCCTATGCTGAGAACGCGATCAGCCGTGTAGAAATTCACAATTCAAAATGTATGGAAATCGAACATAAAAACGCACGACGCGATTTGAAACAAAACTAACGCGTTCAAGTCCCGGTTCTTATATTATTAGTCACATCGGAGGTCTGTGGTCCTGGCAAACTGACACTAGAAGTAGAAGTAGGTATACTACCTCGTTTGACAAACAACTGCATGGCTATGCCTTTTCAAGTGTAGAATTAAACTGCACCCGCATGCATGTTCATTCTCACCTGGTCATAATTATCTGCAGTGGTTGAATTTAAAAATATGCTCAGCGTAGAACGATACTGAGTCTTGAGAGCTTCCGGAATACTCTGATAGGGGCTTGGCGACAGATTTTCTCATCAGATTTACTGATGCTCGTGGCATGAGACAATTGCGAGTTAAATTGTCTAAAGGGACAAATGTTGTAGTCAACTGCGAGTAGTTTAACCAGTCTTTGTCTCTATTAAGTCCTAAAGTTAATGAAACACATTATGTAATATGAATCGTGTATTCGGCTAGGTAGCCAGTACAGAGAAGTGAGAATGTGTCAAAGTTTTCCTCGCTACCCACATAATCAACCTTATTGATTAATAAAGCAGAAATGTACCCTCGCAATAACTAACAGATACAATTATGAACTTTGAACATATGACATACCTCCCCCTTAAGTATGATATAACAACAAACTAAAATACATTAATATAACAAGTGTAACAGAAATTAATCTAACTGATCCGATAATACAATCATAATATAACAATGCCACTAGGACAAATACAGGTTATCCTTCTGTCTTTCATATGGAGTTTTAGAATGCATATCTAACTTATGTTTAATTTTTCCTGGTGCGGATAAAGGCATTTCCGGTGGTATCCCTAACATATCTGCCCATTTATCAGCATCTGGAATCTCAATGATTATATCAGATTCTTGACTCTCTGGCATATGCACCTCAGCATTTGTGACTATACTCTCTGACTGCACTAGCTCGTCTGTCACTGGATCTGTTACTATTATCTCTCCCTCCTTGAGCCTGGACTCTGCACATGTCTTTTTTATTAGTTGGTTGATGTGACGGTTAATGATGACACCATTTTCTGTTTCAATCCTGTAGCTTGAAGGGCCATGTTTACCGAATACTCTGCCTGGTAACCATCTTGGCCCCACTGTACTATAATTCCGATACATAACATTCTGACCAACGCTTGTCTCTCTAGAATTTTTCTCACAGTTATTGTTTATCTGTTTCTCAGTCCTTTTATGTTGCAGATTGTCCGGGTGTATAGTGTCCAGTAATGTACGTAGGCGTCTGTTTATCAATAATTCAGCCGGTGTCTTATTTGTTGTAGAGCATGGTGTGACACGGAGTCCCAGTAGCAAATTAGGAATTCTGATGTCCCATGTTAGATCGTCCATTTTTCGCAGTTTGTCTTTGATAGTCTGTACCATTCGTTCTGCCAATCCGTTGGTAGCTGGGTGATATGGTGCTGTAGTCACATGACGGATATTATTTGCATGGAAGAACTGCTCTGTTTCGTTAGACACGAAACATGTGCCATTGTCAGACACCACCACCTCACACAGCCCATGTGTAGCGAACAATGTTCTCAAGTGCTTAATAACTGTGGCCGAAGTGGTATTGTTCACCATAAATAATTCAGGCCAACGGGAATATGCGTCCACAATAATCAAGAAGTATCTATTGTAGAACGGTCCGGCGAAATCTATATGGATCCTTGACCAGGGTCTCGTTGGCGTAATCCATTCATGGGTAGTCTTCGGTGGCATGTGTCGATGCGCCAGACATTTAGTGCAAGTGCCCACTAGCGATTCGATGTCTTCATTGAGGTGTGGCCACCATACATAGCTCCTGGCCAGCGCCTTAGTGTGAACTATTCCCGAATGTGTTCTATGTAGCATTCTCAACACCGCCTGGCGAAGTGAATTCGGCACTACTACTCGACAGCCCAACAGTATGCAGTCGCCCTGCAGCGACAATTCCAAACGATTCAACCAAAATGGTCGTAGGTCATTATCAGTTACTTTAGCGGGCCAACCGCGTTGTATGTAGTATATGACTCGTGCTAATATGTTATCACGCTTCGTTTCGGATGCTATATGTTCAACATCGTAAGGGAAGTCCTGCGGTGTTTCAGCCATCAACAAGATTTCACTGAGTTGTTGTTCAGGCTCTTCTGGAACTGGTTGTGGCCAGCGACTTAGACTGTCCGCAAAGCCAATTTGCGGTCCCGGTTTGTAAGCTATGTCGTAGCAGTGAGATGTTAAAGCGATAGCGATTCTAGTTAATCGCGGTGACAGCATATTAGGCATAGGCTTTTTCGGATCAAATATGCCAAGTAACGGTTTGTGGTCAGTTACTATACGGAAATGTCTGCCCATAAGGTAATTATGGAACTTGGTGATACCAAACATAATCGATGTGGCCTCCTTATCCAGTTGCGAATAACGTCGTTCATGTGTGTGTAGTGTCCTTGACGCCATAGCTATAGGACGTTCGTGTCCATCGTGAGTGTCATGAGACAGCACTGCACCAACACCGTATTCAGAGCTGTCGCACGTAAGTACTAGTGGCTTCCGTAAGTCATAGTGTACCAGCGTTAAGTCAAACGTAATGAGACGCTTCGCGGTGTCGAACGCAAGTTGTTCACGTTCTGTCCACTTCCACGTTTGTGATTTCTCCAATAGCCTGTGTAGTGGCTCTAGTATTGTCGCTTTGTGCGGTACGAATCTTTCGTAAAAGTTGTATAAACCAAGAAATGCTTGTAGTTCCTGCTTGTTCTTGGGCTCGGGAGTGTTCGCAATCGCTTCCACTTTACTTGGTGCGGGGTGAATGCCCTCTGCGTCGATGACAAAACCAAGAAATTCTACCTTTTCTTTAGCGAATCTGCATTTGTTCTTATTAAGGCGAAGTCCAGCTCTACCAATGCGTCCCAGAACTACGTCTAATCTTTCCTGCATTTCTTGCATCGTGCGCCCGCTCACAATAATGTCGTCAATCAGGACAGCTATTCCCGGGATACCAGCAAGCAGGGATGTCATTAAACGCTGAAATATACCCGGGCAAGCCTTAACTCCAAATGCCAATCGGTGCACGGTGTACAGGCCCTTGCAGGTGTTCAAAGTTAACAGCTTTGCCGTGTCGTCATTGACAATTACTTGCGTATAAGCACGGTCCAAGTCCAATGTCGAGAAGAATTTGCCTCCGGCGACGGTAGCGAAAACTTCATTCGCCGTCGGCATAGGATAGGTATCCGATTCAGTCGCTTCGTTGACTGTACTGCGGTAGTCGCCGCACAATCTGATTTCCCCCGATTTCTTCACTATCGGCACCACAGGCGTCGCCCACTCCGAGTAAGAAGTCGGTCGTAGTACTCCTTCACGTTGTAGTCGGTCTATCTCTTCTTCTAGTCTTTCTTTGATGGCATATGGAACAGGTCTAGCCTTCAAAAATTTTGGTGTCGCGCCTGCTTTAAGATGTATCGCTACAGGTTGCCCCCGGTACGTACCGAGTCCATCTTGGAATACATCCCTGTGATTAGTCATCAGTTGATCGATCTCGAGATTACCTATTTTGTTCGAAACTAAATTAATATTCATAGTTATCTTGAGCGGTGTGAACCAATCACGGCCTAGAAGATTCGGCCCGTTTCCTTTAGCAACGATGACGCCAAGGTCGCGCACGACAGTGTTGTATTGCACTGGCAACGAAACCTGTCCCAGGAGTCGAACGGGAGTCTCGGTCCAGGTGCGCAGTGTTACCCCGGCGGGGCGCAGCGCCCCGCGCGGCAGTCGGCCGCGCAGCGCCTGCCACGTGTGCTCGTTGATGATGGAGAAACTAGCGCCCGTGTCCACCTGCATGCGGACCGGCACGCTCGCCAGCGACACCGCCACTTCGTAGGCCGGTACGCGGCTGGTGCTCTGTACACAGTAAACCCCGTTTAAATGATCTCCCGGTTCAGCAGCGAAATTCACGTCTTTGTTAGCATTAGCATTTCTCTTCTTGCTCAAACATATTTTTTCTAAGTGACCCTTTTTCTTGCAATACCGACATACTGTGTTCACAAAACGACATTCCCCCGCATGACGGTCGCCGCAACGATAGCACAAACGAACGATGCTCTTCGATTGAACCGCATTAATGTCCATCGGCTCAACGGCGGCGTGCGGAGTGTCCGGCGGCGACAAGAACGGCTGTGAGACGCCGGCACCTGTTGTAGCGTCCTGGATCATACGGACGTCGCGGCCCGCGCTCTCCGCCGACAACATAGCGTCCACCACACACTGATACGATAAATTGTCACGTTTCAATAGTTCGTACTGAAGTTTATCATCCCGCATACCGCAAACTAGTCTGTCACGTAACATTCGCTCTAAGTCCACAAAACTACAGCCGGCACTTAGTTTTCGAAGCTGTGCTATATAGTCCGACGCGGATTCATCGCGCCTTTGATCCCGTTTGTAAAACTGAAACGACACTGATATTTCGTTCGGTTTTGGACTAAAATGTTTCGTAAGGATTGTTTGTATTTCGTCAAAGTTCACATCACTGGCTCGCTTTGGCGTGATTAATGCGAGTAAAGTTTCGTACACTCGCGATCCACATACTGTGAAGAAATTAGCTCGTTTGGCGGCATCCAGCACGACGCCATTTGCCTCGAAACAAAATTTTAACCGATCGAGATAAATGTCCCAATTGTCCGTTCGCGGGTTGAACTCGTCAAATTTCACTGCTTTACCGTCCATTTTTAACACTTTTTACCAAACGTCGCCACTATTAAGTCCTAAAGTTAATGAAACACATTATGTAATATGAATCGTGTATTCGGCTAGGTAGCCAGTACAGAGAAGTGAGAATGTGTCAAAGTTTTCCTCGCTACCCACATAATCAACCTTATTGATTAATAAAGCAGAAATGTACCCTCGCAATAACTAACAGATACAATTATGAACTTTGAACATATGACAGTCTCGTAAACAGTTGCGAATGTGTAATAGCTAGTTAAATTAGTATGGAAGGCTTGTGCAAGGTTCTGGTTTGAACTGGATTTAGATCTTGTATACTAATATTATAAAGAGGAAAACTTTGTTTGTTTGGTTGTAATGAATAGGCTCCGAAACTACTGAACCGATTTGAAAAATTCTTTAATTGTTGGGAAGCTGTGCTATCCCCGGGTAACTTAGGCTACCTTTTATCCCGTAAAAATTAATGGTTCCTGCGGGATAGTAGTTAACGCGGGTGAAACCGCGAGGTGCTTCTAGTTTTGTATGAAGATGTAATAGACCTGCATTTGAGCAGAATCTTAGCTGATGGTAAGCGATGTTGTTGACTGTGAAGAAAGTTAGTCGTTCAGTTCACCATCATCTATCACTAAGCCCCTGTCAAAGCCCCTGTCAGGGTGTTGGGGCAGTTCTTGAGACCCAGCCCCGTCAAGGCTGAGCATGCTTACCACCTTAGACCGTATTTTCACTTAGACCAGGTGAAATAATGGTAAAATACATTCGTATAAAGTATTAAAAAAAACTTTCTTATCCTTCCGCAGGAATCACGAGGAGATGTCTAACGGTGAAATGGAGGTAGGAGACATGGTAAGTAATATAAATACGTCGTATTTACACTAATATTATAAATGTAAAAGTTCGGATGTTCGTCAATGCTTCAACAACATCCATACTTATGGCTTTTGAAGATATTTGGTATGAAGTCTTGGAGAATGACATGAAGTCTTGGAGTAATATTTGTGTGATCCACTGATATTTGGTTTCTGGTCTGGGTGTGATCTGTATGTGAAATTATATGTCTGTAAACAGTGCCCATGATACAGGAAAAATCCTAGAGTGGGGCAATTTCTACAACAAAAAAAGAAAAAGAAAGAACTCATACTTTTTATCCTGTAAAAAAAGTAAGTTCCTGTGAAATAATGGTTGTGGCAGGTGATACTGCAATTCAGAGCTAGCCTGAACATAACTAAACTATATAGATACGTAACATATTAACATAAGTAGGATAGGAAAATAGTATAAAAAATACCACCATGGTACCTTACCTAATTATTTCTTTACACAGCCCATGTCCATCGATCGCGAGTTCCACATGGAGCTGGAACAGATAAAGCTGGAGAAGCTTCGGCTGCAAGAGGAACAGCTCAAGTGCAAGCAGAAGCTGATGCTGCTGCAAATGGAGAGTCGGCCGGTGAGTGAGTCACCATCTGCTGTTATACCACTGACTCTCGTACTCTTACCATGTACCAGGTGGTCAAGTCGGCTAATTAATTATTGCTACAATCGAATCTTACTGGAGTGGCTTTGGAATAGTTTGTGACAGTATCGGTACAGTACCAATACCACATCAGTACTGGTATCAATGTAGAACCAATGGTATCGTAACTCATAAATATAGGTAAGCCCTGCCTGCACAGTTCACATGCTCCCACTGTCATATTTTTTGTTCGCAATTAGAAGTTCTTGACCAATTCCTTGGTATGGAATTACATCTCCATGTGTAGTAGTATATCTCAATGGGGTGAACCTCTGACACTGTTGCATACTGCACGGCTGCCTCCGCCGTTCCCCGCCCCGCACTGTCCCCTAGCGCAGTGCACGTGTCTCCTCCGCTCCGCCCCGCACTGTCCCCTAGCGCAGTGCATGTGTCTTCTCCGCTCCGCCCCGCACTGTCCCCTAGCGCAATGCACGTGTCTCCTCCGCTCCGCCCCGGACTGTCCCCTAGCGCAGTGCACGGGTCTCGCTCCGCCCCGCACTGTCCCCAAGCGCAGTGCACGTGTCTCGCTCCGCCCCGCACTGTCCCCTAGCGCAGTGCACGGGTCTCGCTCCGCCCCGCACTGTCCCCAAGCGCAGTGCACGTGTCTCGCTCCGCCCCGCACTGTCCCCTAGCGCAGTGCATACGTCTCCGCGCGGAGTCCTCGCACCACGCGGGGCCTAATGTTGCGCGAACGTACCCGAGCTTCCGATTTGATCTTATTGTATTTTTCACCAGTCAGCTCCGTAAAGGTTGAACTGATTTTGATGAAATTTATTCATGTTTACAGTTGTTGAACGCTGCAGCCGGTGCCAGCAGCCGACGTCTGCTGCCTGACGGAAGGGTCATTGTCCAAAATCAAGTAGAGAAGTAAGTTCTGCTTTCGGAAAAAATCGCGCTGTAATTGTCCCACTGCTGGGCAAAGGCTCCCTCACTGTATGAGGAGGTTTAGGAGAATTGTTGGTGAATAACATGCCTCCTTTTTTGCCACGTTTTCCTTCACGGAAAAGCGAGTGATAATTACGTACATAATTATGTTTAACAAGAAACACATTGGTACGTGCCCGCACTGGTATTTAAACTCGCCACTCTTTATGGGAAGGCGGACGTTCGCCCACTAGGCTATCATCGCTTCATTATTTATTATTTTGTTTATTATTATGGGGAGAAAATCGTGACCCACCCAGTTTATAGGTCAACGGTTGGTCAATTTCAACTACTATTAACTAGGGTTTCAGAAATCGAGAATCTTATCTTATATCTTTAAATGAGCAATTCTTGTATATATTTATATAGTATAATTGGAATCTCGGAATCGGCTCCAACGATTTTCATGAAATTCAGTATATAGGAGGTTTCGGGGGCGATAAATCGATCTACCTAGGAATCATTTTTAGAAAATGTCATTTTATTAGTGTTTTATTATGATTTTTTTATTTAAATAACCAGTTCATATTTTTTTATTATTCTATCAGTAAGATCGAAAAATATTATTCATATTTCAATATTTTATTAGTAATGCGTACTTAAATATAATTTCCAAAAAACACAATTTATAAAAAAAAAAAAAACCGAGCAAAGCTCGGTCATCCAGCTGGTGAATAATTATAGTGACATATCTCGGCCCTCTAATATCGTCGCAGCGATCACTTCCAGACAACGTGAGGTCTAACAGGGTTCACGCTTTGCAGGGTGCAAGAACCGGATGCGAGTTTCGCGGCCGGTGCTGGCGATTCGGTGAGTCCACATTTTTTGTCTGTTTATGAATAGAACCATAGTAAGTAGACTGATGCCGCGGCACTTACTATCACTAGATTGACCCGCATGTCGCGTTAATTGATGAAAGTCATTGAAGACTTGCCCGAACACCCCAGACAGGGTTATCCTCGGATTACTATTGTTCTTAACCTTTTTTTTTATTGTACTGAATGACGAGCAGTTCCGTTCAATGGATGGTAAGCGCCTCGCCGACCCACAACAGTTGCAGTGCCAGTACGTTTCATTGCACAATCCCGCGCGGCACTGTTATAAGATTGGTTCTCTTTCCATTGCTTTTATTTGCTACTAGAAGCACCTCGCGGTTTCACAATTCACCCGCGTTAACTACTATCCCGCGGGAACCATTAATTTTTACGGGATAAAAGGTAGCCTATGTGTAGCGGGGATAGCATAGCTTCCCAACAGTGAAAGAATTTCTCGAATCGGTTCAGTAGTTTCGGAGCCTATTCATTACAACCAAACAAACAAAGTTTTCCTCTTTATAATATTAGTGTAGATGCACATACACAGGTTTGACTAACATAATCTTCTTAATATATATAAATCTCGTGTCACAATGTTTGTCCTCAATGGACTCCTAAACTACTTGACCGATTTTAATCAAATTTGCACAGCGCGTGCAGTTTGATCTAACTTGAAAGATAGGGTAGCTTACATCTCAATTTATAGTCGCAATAACAAAAACCTTAGCCACAGCAACGCCTGGCCGTGTCTGCTAGTTATTCACTATGTTTATAGTCTCTTTATAAAAAAACGATAAAGGAAAGCAATGTGCATTAAAAAAAATCAGTTATAAAAAAAATACTTTATAGGCTAGCATTTGAACACTATCGCACCTTAACTGACGATGTGATCGAAGGTGGCGAACATGCTCAGCCTAGAGTGGATTCGAGAAAGTATCGAGAATTCTTAGCATACGCTTAAAAACCCGTTTTTTTTACATTTAGTTCTTGTGTTAGTCATTATGTCGGTTAAAAAACGTCACAACCCATTTTAGAATGTAGGTAGGTACCTATAAGAATTAGCCATGACAAACCAACTATGTCTAAATATATAATATAGATTTATTATACAGATATATATTAGGTATATAGATATAGATATAATATAGATATTATCATTATGTTGTAATCCCATTATGTAAATCTATATTAGTATAAAAACCATTATAATATTGTAATGTTTATTATAAGTTCATACTATTATGTGTGTGTATGATGGAATATAATGTATTATTTATTTGTATAGATGTGAGTTATTATCAATTTAATTTATAAGAATTATTTATATGTATATTTAATTATTATAACCACAGTAACATTTGTTTTAAACTGCAGGATATTATTGGTGTGTAAATACCGGTCCACAAAAATGCTAAGTTTTATTTTATTTTACAAAGAAAACAAACAGCTTACTTTTTTGTAGATACATGAACATAGACATAAAAAACCTTTTACTTTATAATGTATTGTACAAATATTTAATTAAATATCATTACGAATTAAGGTGACTCCTAACAACAACAATAAAGGAAATTGCGCTTTATATTGTTACGTACGTTATTCATAAATAAATACGTCAGACTTGTAAAAAATGCGTACTAAAAAGTTGTACTGCACCATACTAAATTACGTTTAAAAAATGTTTATAAATGTTATAATATAAACAGGCAGACTCAGTATATTCGTTCCAGTTTCGTCGTTAAACATATTGGACATGTTTACCATACACAGGACCTGTGGTCATGACGCGTTACACTCTTCGTTACAGAACTTTTACGTTTGCATGGTTGACTCTTCCAAATTACAGCTCGGTATTAACGAACGCGCGCCTTGCATGCACGCTTGGGCTGTGGGGCTTCCTTCAAAACTGACTCGTCTCACCAACGGAGTAAGGTCCACAATCACATTTAAGACCAGATAAAGTTACCCGACACCCTTTGTCTACAGAATGAAGCTTGTTCCTGTCAGAAGTCTTGGGTGAGGACGCGGGAGAATGAAGGGAGCTCCACGCCGTCAACTTGCGTACTTTGCTCAGACGGGAGAAGCTCGCGCGAATCCAAAAGAAACAGTATCGACAAAGCGGATAGCAAGGTTACAGAGTCGACAACCGTCGAGTTAGGCAAGGTTGTCGCGGAAGTTAGTGTTAGTAAACCTAATTGTAAGCCGTCTGACGATGGTAGGAGGTCTGACGCCAACAGGAGATGCGAGGAGAGAAAGTGCGCCTGCAGAGTCAGGAGTGATGTGACTTGCGATTTGAAGTTTTGGGACTTTTATTCCGACAGCGAGGACGAGGATGAGACCAACAGGTTGATACAATTGAGGAACTCCGACTATGTAGACGTGGTAGACGACGAGCTGAAGTTAGTGGTGGCGTTGGCGGGGTATCCGAAAGCGAAGATGCGGCTGCGCGACATGCAGTCTTTCCAGAGGTGCTTGACCGACGTCATGGATATGCAAGTGAAAGCGAGTTTGCTGCAAAGAGTACCCTCGTTTCACGATTATTATTTGAACAGAGGCGCCATTGTTTGCGTTTGCAAAGATTTCGAGACAAGAGATTGGATGGTGAGGGTGTCACCGGGGCTGCAAGAGCGTATGGCCACCAATTTAGTGTTGTTAAACGCAAAAGTGAAGAGGTTGTGTTTGGCTGTGCTCAAGATACCACGGTCTTCCTGGCCTGCCACCGCCCAAGACTGCTTTAAACTTCTCCAATATTTCAATCCGGCCCTAAAAACGGGTTCGTGGAAGATCTACGCGCAGCAAATCGTCGACGATGTGGAATGTACCTCGTTTCTGATCGACCGAGTGTCCGGTGAGATTATAAGGGGTCCTAGTTTCCAAAATATCGTTGACTACGACCAGATGGAGTTTGAGCTGACTGGTTATACGGAAATATACTATGAATGTCTGCTGGCTGGTATGGAGGAGGATTTGAGGAGTGTTGCGTCGAGGGTTAAGCTGTTGGAGGAAATCAAATCGGCCAACACGACACCTAGACTCGCTTCTACAGCAACCTTGAAATCCATTAACATCGTGAAACCATCAGAAATTGAAGAGAAAGTAGAAACAATCGAACCGGAGAATGTCGAGGTGGAAATAGTCGAAATTCATAAAGTTGAAGAGTCTACAGACACCATAAAAGAAGTTGAAGATGACGGCGTTTTGGAGAAAACTAACAGCACTCAGTGCATTGCCGAAAATGACGAGGTGATAGTCTGGTCTGATGAAACAGTCGCAGACAGAGAGGCCGAGGCAGAAGATGTTGAGCCGGCTGATTGCTTTGAGGATAACAACACTACAACAACATCCCTGGTGGCTATGTCAGAGAAATCAGAGTCTGTTGATGAGAGCAGTGCCAATTTACTCATAACGAGCACAATCAATATAGACAGCAATCGAGGAATAGCATATCACAGAAGGACGAACTACCTCCACGTAGAAAACGAGCTTAAAGTAGCTATTACACTGGAAGGGTACCCGCAAAACAAACTAGAGGGAACACACATCAGGAGACTGAAGCATCTGTTCAAAGAGTACCTGCATAAAGACATGAGATCGCAACGTTTCTCCAATTTGATCGTCCCGACATTCCAAGACGTATACCTCTCGAACGGGGCAGTGATATACATTTGTGATAGTTTGGAAACAAAAGATTACTTGACCGAAGTGCTGCCTAAGTTCATCAACTCGACTGGACTGAAACTGGCTCTCCGTGACGTAACTAAGTTGGTGAGATACACGCGGGTTGTGATGAGATTGCCCCAGGAGCAGGCTAATGTGGAATCCGTACAGATTTTAACCGAATTGCAGGAGAAGTATCCGGGAATCAAACCGGACGGTTGGAAATACTATTCGGACGTAGCCGGGAAGCAGAAGCGTCAATTTGGCGTCGATCCGCAATCGCTAGACGTTATCAAGAGCCCAAATTTCGACCCTGTTTACGAAGGACAGAAGCTCATATTTCGCGTGATTGATAGACAGAAACGTGACGTCAGCTGCGAGAGGAGACCCAAAATGGAGGTCGTCGAAAATGAAGAGACCAAAAAGCACAGAGAGGCAGTGGTGAAAAGCATGTACGCACCCATCGACGAAGAAATAATTAACGCGCCTCTCACTCGTATCCGTACCAATCATTACTCCGATCTGATTGCCGACGATTTGAAACTGTACGTTGGACCTGCCAACTATCCGGACTCTCGTATAGACGAAGAGCTGTTCCATGCCATAAAGAGAATCTTCGAGGACATCGTCATGGAGACCCTCGATAATGGAGACATTTCTGCCGACTCCATACCCAAATACCACGATATGTACTTATTCGATGGTGTGATATTCATCATTTGTCAGAGTATGTACGCTCGCGTTTGGATCGAAGACAACGTGAGTAGAGTCAACGAAGCATTGCACGTCAATTTAAAGGCTACAGAGTTTAGAGGTGCTGTTGGAATCGTGAGCATGACAGTGAGAACCGACAAAGACACGGACGGTGTGATTGCAGTGTTGCAAGAGCAAAACCCTAGATTACGCACGAAATACTGGAGAAAGATCAGTGCAGCGAAAAAGAATACGAAATTGGACGTGGTAATCCAGATTGACAAACTATCGGCCCAAATTATACTGGACCCTAAATTTAACAGGCTAATTGGATACGAGACAGCGCAGTTCAAATTAGGTCACTTGCAATCCCTGATCAATCCCAAAGCAAGTCTCGAGGAGCTGAAGCGTGCGCGTGCGCGGAAAAAAACGAAAACCGTCAAAGTGGCCAAGAAGACAAAGAAAATAGCCGTAGTCGTCGATAAAGATGAAGAATGCAAAGACGAGGAACCGAAAGACTTGGAAGTGATTGAATCACCTAAACTCAGAAATCAGATCCAGAAAGAACTCGAATTCGAGTCGGATACGGAACCCGTAATCGTGGAACCAGAGTCGCCTGACGAATCGAGGGAAGCGAACGCAGACGCTGCGGTCCCCGAAGAGAATCGATCGAAAGTCATCATAAAAATACCACTGAACATTCTACCTGACAGCGAAGATGACTTGAGCATTATCTTCGACATACTAGAAGATAAGAACCCGGGACTGAATACGGAAATATGGCAGGTGTATACCGAGTCCGCTTATCCAAGCAACGGGAAGTTTATAGCGTATGTCGATAGACGGTCGCTATCGGTCATCAATAATAAGGAATTCGATTCTAGCGTCGGCGGCGAGAAACTGATGTTCTACTTTTGAAGCTTACAGCTTGAAACCGTGAAGGATTTATACGTAGCGTCACAGACGCGAGGTTCTCGGGTTATTGTAGACGAGCGTTCCGTTTTTCGTTTATAAATATCTTAGTTTAGACGTTTTTTTACTATGTTGTAACGGTTACCAGTTGTATACCATAGTAGTTTAGGAGATTATTGTTTTTTATGTCATGTCCAATTGTGGTTTTCCCCTTTAGTGGGTGGCAGGCTTTACGATTCCCTTTTTAACCTAGTGATGTCAAAAAATTTTTGCATGTTTTTCATACGATTTATCCTTCGTAATATTTTACATAAGTTTTTAGCATAAGTTATTTGTATTTTTTACTTAGCGTTGTCGTATTTTAGAATTTTACTTAGTTTTAGATTTTGTGTGTCGTACTCGTTGTGTTAATTTTCAGTTGTGTTTTTTTTATTATGTGATTTATGTTTCAATTAAATTGTATTATTACTTTTTGTTTTCTTTTTATTTTCTTTTTTATGGCTCTGGATTAGTGTGGAAATGAAGAATATGCCAATTTGTAAACTTTAGCGACATACAAATTTTCACTATAGGTACCTATATCATGTTTTTAAACCGACATGGTGGTCACTAACACAAGAAATATGGCTCAACCACACAGACGCTGTGTTATCGGTCGATAAAAACGCGTGCGTTCTTATGAGATATGTCGTTAGTGCTTTTATAGCACCGTGCGACCTAAACCCGCACTTAGGTCACGCTTTGCGCTGTTCAAAGTAGCACATTTTTAAACGGCCTGATGTTCACTAACTTCACACCGTTGAAGAATATACCCATCGTTGCGAGTCTAGTACTGAACCAAAGCTAATCAGTCATACATTTTTACACCACTCACAAACTCATAGTAAGCAAGAGAAGATACGAGTACGTATAACCTGTAACGTGCGAGACCGAAACGCCAATGTCTTTGGCGCCATATTTCTGCATGTTTTCATTTTGGTCTTCGTCGGACAATATTACGTGAAAACGCTATATACCTAAGTTAGCGATATTAACCGTACACTGTACATTTTATTCAATTTCTAATACGATTATATATATAATTATTGAAACATAAGAATACTTACTTGATTTAGAAATGTTGCGTTTTTTGTTGTTTACATAAAATGTAACCGACACATGAACTATTTTCACTGAATACACACACTTTCAATTATTAAGCACCATTATAGTCTCATAGTGAATACATTTATGCACAAACCAGATCAATCACAGATTCCTATGTTAGGATTATTCACGTTACGATAAAGATTCGGTTACAAAATGAAGCCCTACACTATTGATATTTTTTCACTGTGTTTTAGTTGAAACCTGTTTGACTATTATTTAAACTTAACAATATTAAATCTGAAACAATATCACATTAAGGAATCCACGAACAATAAATATGCATCCAAAAATGCTAATAACCCAAAAATCAAATCTAGAAGTGATACGGACGTGTAAATTGTGTTTTCCCGTTCTCTACTGGTGGAATGCCAACCTACCCGCATTAAAATTTGTGTGTTTATTACTAAGAGTCAAATGAACATCTATTCATTGCATTAATTAGAAGATTATTTTTAAATAAATTAAATGGATGGCGGGTATATGTCGCACGTGCTATAAAATAGTATACGATACTCGATGCACAAGTAAGTATATTAAATACACGGCGGTTAGCACCCTCGCTTCGCTCGGGCGCTAACTTCACGCCGCCGTGTATTAATATACTACTTAGACAGCTTGTATCGTAATGTACTATTTGTATTAGGACTTTAGACGCGTGTGTTATCACACACGTCTGCGTTTATAACGCTAGCAGGAGGCAAGTAATATCGCAAAACTGAAACGCAGCTGTGTGGCATGGCGCGGAGGCGTTGCATTAGCATAAAGCTGAATAAAAATTTAGTTCAAATGTTCAGCTGCCTGTGTGCTACGATGCCACACAGGGCCGTATTAATAAATTAATCTCAGCTCTGAGAGCTATCTTCAGTGTGCACTTGCTATTTCGTTCTATTTAATAAATACATCTCAAGTTGTAGATTACGATCCGAAACTTCATGATCACTGGCAAATTAATAAATGACACTCAGCGGTTAAGTGCTATCCGATTATGAAACAATTGACACATACCAGACAGTATCTAGTAGCCAGTGCTGCATCTCAATATGGGTGTTTCTACAAAAATTGGGTAACTCGATGTCACCAGCCAATAAAACAATGTATAATTATATTTTGTTTATATTTTACGATTAATTTTAAAACAATTAAAAGGCTTTTATGTGGTCACCCAGTTTTAGCTATTTATTTTAAATACAAACTTGTAAAACTTCACAAAATGTTCTCAAAAAGTCAGTACTTTGGCGTGTCACAATCACAAAATCGCACAATCAAATAGCTGTGTATAAAGTATTACCTTTAAAATAATGAATCTTACTATATCACTACAATCTTTGATGTATTTATTATTATATAATCACAACTTTCATACTATAACATTTGCACCGTTTTGTAAAAATAATAAGAAACTTTGTGTTCGGTTTTATGCGTCAGTCCGTTGTGTGTTTTTCAAATTTGAATTTTCGGCTAAATACCGGCGACTCAAATTCAAATGCGCGTTAAATTTCAAGATTGATACTAAAGCTAACTGCAGACCGAGCCATTGTCCGGTCGACATTACTGTTCCAGTGCTAGAGTTGTGTTTGTCGTGTGAACGCGGGCAGATCCAGACAGAATATCAGTCCTATGGTAAGTCGCTATTTCCTTGTAAAACTGTGTTATGTTTAAATTTATACATAGTTAACTTTGATTTGTCAAGATGTAGCTTCTTGATATTCAAAATTATTAAAATAAACGCTAGTTCTAAAGATAACTTCAAATTCATGTAGGGTTCGTCAGTCCGTTGGCGTCAGTCCGCTGTCAAATATTGCGCCAAAGGACTGACGTGTTTCCAGGGTACTGACTTTTTGAGCGTGTCTAAGCATTTTTGTTTTACTATTTCAGTTTAAAACATCATTTGCTCCAAAAGAAAAACAAACCACGTCTGAGGATTGGAAAGATATTATATTGAAAAAGAAAAGAGAAGCCGTAAAAGCTAACTTAGCTAAAATTAAAAGCAACCCCAACATACTAGCCGAATACAAAGATAAACAAGAGTTGCAATAATTAAAAAGGAAAGATAAGGTACAAAACATATATATTAAAGACATGACGCCTCGGGAGCAACGATTAACTAGAAAATAATGGAAAAATATTAATTCCTGGATCTTTCATGAAGCCGGACATGGGAAGAGGGTACCCGATAGTATAGGGGTCACATGCAAGTGAACAGCTGAGCAAGTGATTGCTTCAGGAGGTGATAAAACTAACAAGATGGAGTTTGCTTCTCTTATCCGCGAGAGATGTCCAGTCCAGGTATAAAAGTTACGGTGATTGACGGCTGTGATATCGAGCAGATTGATTAACGATTAACGACACCTTGATTAACGACTAATGTCTCAAATGATCGCCTTAAGGGGACACTCTTGGTGCATCAGGTGACTGCTTACATTCCCAATGATCTTACAATGAAGACACTAAAAGACAGGAAGATGTTATTTCTCCGAAACTGAACACGAACGCATTGGAGGACGTTTTCAAGCTCTTGGACTGGAACGGATTCGTCATCAACATCAATGGCGAATACTTCACTTACCTTCGTTGTGCCGATAATATAGTCATCATGGCAGAGTCTCTGGAAGATCTCAATACTATGCTCAGCGACCTCGGTAGCGTTTCCCAACAGGTGGGTCTTAAAATGAACATGAAGAAGACGAAAGTCATGTCCAAAGGCCATGTTGTACCCGTGACGGTATTCGTTGGGAAAGATACTCTCGAAGTTGTTGTACAGTACAACAACCTTGGCCAGATCGTCCAGTTAGGCAGGTCCAACTTCGGCAAAGAGGTCGCCCGAAGAATCCAACTCGGATAGGCAACGTTCGCGAAGTTGCGTGACATTTTCTTGTTCAAAACTCTACAGTGCCTGAAGACAAGAGTCTACAACCAGTGTGTGTTACCAGTGATGACATATGGAACTGAGAGGTGTTCCATAACTGCTGGCCTTTTGGAGAAGCTCAAAGTCACACAGCGGGCGATGGAGAGAGCTATGCTCGGAGTTTCTTTGCGCCATAAAATCCGGATCGAGGATATTCGCCAAAAAACTAAAGTTTACGACATAGCTCTAAGGGTTTGCAAGCCGAAGTCGCAATGGGCAGGTCACATCGCTCGTAGAACTGACAACCGATAGGGCAGAAAGGTTCTAGAGTGGCGACCACTGGAAGACGCAGTGTATGGGATTGGACGCAGATGGGCCGACGACATCAAGAGTCGCAGGCAACCGGTGGATGCAAGTGGCAAATTGTCGTTTGGTGTGGCAGTCTATGTTCAGCAATGGACGTGTTCAGACTGATGATGATGATGATGATTACTTTCTAAGAGATTTCTTCTAATCTTAATAAATTGCTTGCATATCTACTGAAGTTGTGTGTTTTATCAGTACTCTGTCACTCTCGTCAGTCCCCTGGCAGTCAAATTCGGAAAAAACTAAATATCTCCGCATCTACTTTAAAAAGTGACTGGCCCTATCATGAGCAATATGTTCACTAGATTAGCTACCTTATAACGCGAATTAGAAGGAATTTGATTGAAAAAACTATCATAAACAAAATATCCCGAAAAGTTACCCAACTTTTGTATATTCACCCATATCCATTTATTAATTAGCAACGATTTCAAGATGTAGATTACATTTTGAGTGTGCATATGCCGATAGCGCACTTGGTAGCGCTATTGAGGTTCATTTCCTGTAGTTCCGGTTCACGGCCCTGTAGACACTCAGAAACACATGTGAAACTTAATAACACACAAGTTTACGTCGGGGGTTGGAAAAAAACAACACTACATAATAACAGTTGGACAACACATACGACTCGCCACTTGCCTGTTTAAATCTCAAAACTCAAATAGTCCAAGTACCTAGTTAGGGTCGGTACATATCTGACGGAAAATACGTCGCGTATTTTCGGTCGCGTAACGTCAGAACAGACAAATATTATTATGATAAAAAGTTCAGTTCTTTACACTCAACCGATAATGTGCTAGTGCTTCGAGTATACAGCTCATGATGCGCTCGACGCATTTTCAGTCATCTACCGACCCATACGATCTTACCACAAAAGATTTAAATAAGAGTTGAACACGTGTCTAAATATTTTCTCCACAAATCGACGTCTAACCCTCGCTTTTTCTAATTCAATAACAAATTTACAAGTAAAATAATAAGGTATGCTAGGATTGAGTAAGAAAACGCGAGTGATACACGTCGATTTTGTGGGACGATATTTTAGAAACACGTGTTTAATTCTGGTTTAAGCTTTTGTGGTAAGACGGTTATTTGTGTATCCCAGGCGTAGACAATAATATCACTACGATCACACGTACGCAATGATCATAGCATTTCATTAGCCGGATGTTCAAGCCTCTCTTTGCTCCGTGCTTTGAAGGGCGTGCAAAGCCGGTCCACTTCGTCCCTGTTATCGATAGATAGCAACCGCTAAGCCACCTCAGAGGCCATTAAACAACCCGACAAGCTGACAATAGAATCGTGCATGTTAGAATAGAATGCTTTATATGCACCAAATATTATTATGCAGTTCGGTTAGGATGATCTTACGTCTTTTTCCTTATAAAAATAGCATGCAAAAACTTGCAGTAGACAGTGCCTAAATCAGGGTTTCCCAACCTTTTTGCATGGAGACACCGAGACTTAAAAAAAAATCATGCCCCCTATATTTTTCTTCAGCGCAGTTTTGTTCAGCATGGTCCATTGGCAGGTAGGTATTTTGAAGAATTGTTTTACTTTATTTCAAGTGTGTGATAGAACAAAATAGTTGTAAAGCGGAAAACATAGTAGTTAGTTCGACCGATTGGAACTAGGTGGCGCGAATAAATCTCTGTGTAAGTGTTTTCAATAATAAACAATGTTAAGTAATTAGATTAAAGTATCCGAACACTTCATGCCCCCCTAAGATCTCTACGCCCCCCAAGGAGGGCACGCCCCACCGGTTGGGAAGGCCTGGTCTAAGAGCACATACAAGGAAACTAACGACAAAATACACAAATTCAACCCCCCCGATGCAACAGCCAACCATTCCCGGACTGCAGAGCGCGCCGGCTCGGGCGTGCATCGCGTGCGGCGCCCGCGCCGACCTCTACTGCAGCCGCTGCCACGTGACGCCGTACTGCTCGGCGCAGTGCCAGCACCGCGACTGGGGCGCGAGGCACCGCGCGGTCTGCCACAACCTTATGCGGTGAGTCCTCCGGTCCTCAAGTATGAGAAAATGAGCATTGTTTAGCTTTTTTTTTTAAGTTAGTGATTGCAAATCGATTTAGAGGAATAGACTCGATGATCACAAAACTAACGTTTTTATAAAATATAATTCTTAATGATGGATATTTTTGAATGAATATGAATGGCTTTGATTTTCGAAAATGACGTCACCGTCGGCGTTAGGGTATAATTACCTAAGCCTTACCCACTCAAAAAAAAAGTTAAATCTGTGTATATTATGTCTATAGATTAACAAACAAAACAAAGTAAACCTCACAGATTTTCAATCTCACGCAGTGGCAATGGCGCTGTGTGGTGTTCTACCAATGATGAAGCAACATGCTAAATCTTAATATTTTTTTTTATAAAATAACTATCCCATGGAAAACTAAAATATTCAAATTAGTATCTTAAAATGGTCTATATTTTAGGAAAATGATATAAAAACTTATAGGTCATACCATTTAAACAATGCCCATTTGTTATCTTTTTTATTTTACTTTTCGTAATGTTTTATAGTTTAATTCTTGATTTAGTAAAATTCCGTCCAGCCATTCTTGAATTACAAACAAACAAAGACTCTTCTGCTTTATTATATTCATTTGATATGTATAATATTGTTATATTAATCTATTTTTCAGCCTACAGCCAGCCAGAGACACGCAGTCTTTTGAACCTGCTACAGAGATCATCGAAAATGAGTAAGCAATTTTTAATCATAATATACAGACATTCACCTTTAAAAATGAATTTTCAAAGCGCGGGAAATGCTATTGACCGCTATTGGTCGGCAGCCGCCGCCATCTTAGCGAGCTTAGAGTGAGATGGAACTAACAGCTGCAGTGTATTATGAACCTTATAACAGTGATCTTAGGTTGATTGTAAGTTTTAAGCATTCTTTCGTTAATCTTCGGACCATACTTTCTTTTCTGCGCTAACGAAGATTCACGACGCGCCATATAAGTTGGGTACTTGTATACAAGACTACGTCCGCGGGGACTGCATTACATCGCGATAATAAGTATCATATAGAATACTATAGATGGATAGATAATTATTTAATGGCACTACAATGTATGTCCTAAGTCCTATGTCATAAATGTCATTCTCCAAGGACCTATTTGTTCATCGGTTCAGTCCAGCACCCTATTACGTACGCTAACTACAGTACGCTTTTGTATGAAGATCCCGTAAAGCGCCCCTATCGGCGCGTTTATGAACGAAAAATCTTCGTACAAAGTGCTAGTTGACGCGTACTATGTCGAGCTAGTAAAAACTCATACAAAGGGCACTGGAAACCGAACTGTTCACGCATAACGATGTGACAGTGGAAAAATAGAACTATTTTTAATTCCAAAAAATCTAACTTAATCATTTACGGTCAGTGTCAGACAGATATGGTGGTGAAATTAGTCCCTTTCCTTCAAAATGCTTCAGACCCAATTTTCATTTATAATATTGGTTAAGAGTCTATGTAAGAAACAAGTCAAAATTAACAAAGCATAACATGTGCAGGGTACCGTCGCCGGCCCCGCTGCGGCGGCCGCGCTCGCCGGCCTCCAACCGCGGCCAACCGCAGCGCGACCGCACTCAACCCGCCAACTTGAACAACAAGGTACACACTCGTCATCATCGCAACCTATACCCGCCCGTTGCCGGACACGGGTCTCCCCTCACTTCCACCATAATCCACCACGGGGGCCCGGTCCGGATTGGTGGATAACATGCCTGAAATAATTCACGGCCATGAGGTTTCCTCACAGTGTTTTCCTTCACCGAAAAGCGTGTGAAAATTACGTACATATGTTTCGTCGTTAGGGTTAATTTTGATTTGACCGTGGTCACAGAAAGTAACGTATAATACCTTCCATAGACGCGTTTCGTCCCGCCGGCCGCCCACCCCCAGGCCGCGCGCAACAATCAACGCACCCCGAACAACCGTGACAACAACAATCAGGATCGTCGCCAACGACAAAATCAGAACAACAATCCAGAGGATGAGGACTTGCCGAAAGGTATTCCCCGATAACCGTATACCTACTTTAGGCTGGAGTTAATCTTGGAGCATAGTTAAACCATGGTTTAAAAAATATCTGGTTAAATCTAAAATGAATCAAAGTTGCACGATCCACGGTTTAACAGTTCAAAAGGTACTTCAACGTAAGGCGTTTTATACAATTACCGCTTCAAGCCAACAGCAACCTTGACTCCTTACACTTAGATACATTTTTGCTTGAACGCGCTATTACAATCAACGACAACAATCCGATGTAAAGTTGACAGGTAAGTGCAACACACTAATCTAGGCGCTCATTAGTATAGCATGGCGGAAAGAACACATCACTGCTTCGCTTCATGGCTAAATAAAAGAGACCTTGACTCCATATACTAAGATCTATTTTCCTAGGGAGCGGCGGCCTCAAAAATCGTTACAACAACAATCAATATGGCCGCCGCCCGCAGCGACAAACTCAGAACAACAATCGGGGCGACGAAGATTGGGGAGCCGGGGGTAAGTTGGATGTGATGGTGATGTTATAGGCGATACTAGCGCTCCGGTCAGCGGATGAAAACGGAACTTTTTGAACGGTGTAAGCTTGTTGTGACTATTGGAATTTGGGGTTTAAATACAATTTTAAACACTGTATTTGTGCATAAATAAATTATATTCTTGTTTATAATTTTCACACAAGGAAGATGTCGGACAGGAGTATTTGGCAACCAAATAACAAACTATAGGTGGCGCTTTAGTCTCAAGTTGAAATCAATGAGTTCGTATTACAATAAAGATTAATTTTTGCAAATCAAAATACAATAATCCAACAGTGACCACTTAGGCGGACATTACACGAACATTCCAAGACATGCAAAGGAAAACAATATTACAATAAACACAACCATCATAACTAAAAACACTTTAAAAAAATTGTGAGATACCTCATAAAAAAAATATACTTGTCACTAACCGAATGCACAAATAATGCGAAGTATAAACAAAAAAAAACAAACACAATCTTGTATTACAGAAAAGAAATCGGAATCCAAACCGAATTCACAAGCCGTGGAAGCCAAGCCCATCCCGGCGCTCATGGACCTGGTAGTGGAGAAGCCGAGTGCGGTCGCGAGCCAGGCGGAGGCTCCGCAGAAGGTGGGGGCTCCGCAGAAGGCGGGGGCTCCGCAGAAGGCAGGGGCTCCGCAGAAGGCAGGGGCGAAAGCGCCGGAGCAGCCCGCGCCGCCGAAGAAGGTCGCCTTAGTGCCCGCACAGTGAGTTCATTGTCTAATACTGTACAGGTTAGCTATAATAGTAATACTATGCATTCAATCATCGTGTCACCTGGGGGTGAATTCTGCTAATTTAAGAATGCTTCAATGGAAACTCAAGTGAGTGGCTTGGGAATAGTTTGTGACGTTTCCTTGTGACTTTGATGCCAAATGTTCTTATTTGACTAGCAGACTTCCATATATCACAAACTATTCCGAAGTCACTCCATAAAGATTCGATTGAAGCGTTCTTAAATTCACACAATTGACCCCATTTTGTCAAGTGATCGAATCTCAGACAGAAGAAAAAACTGTGTGCCTAGTGTGAGTATTTACGCGCTCTACAATAATACGCGTCAAAAGCGCTTTGTATGCTACGTTAAAAAAAACGCAACCTTGTTGGTACTTGGTAGTCGCATTAGAAGTTTCATTACAAAAAATGCCCCCAGGTATCTGGTAGAGAAGCTGCCGATAGGCGAAGCGTTCTTCGCGTCGGTGGAGTACCCGGCGGGGGAGGGGGAGGGGGAGGGGGGGTTCGTCTGCCTCGCCATGCACCAGGACTACCAGGACCAGTTCCAGATGCTGCTCATGAACATCTGTGCGGACGACCGCCCCATCACGTGAGTATGAGATGGGATAACCAAGTCTTTATTGCATTCCCGAGATATACAAATCTGTGGGATACTCACACATACACTGATACACAATTATACAATTGAAATAAACCTAACTATTACATAACACAAATAAACCGACCTGTATAAATATATATTATAACATCCTATTTACATATAAATTAAACATAATATACATACATCAAACTTCACATAAAACTATCATTACTATAAACTAACAATAAACACTAGTAACATTACACCTCAATACATATGTTGAATTTCACTGATGGTTTGTGCATTGAAATCAGCGGTAGCCTCTCTGCCAACCTTGTTTACGTTGCGGTACCGCGACACAGTATAGTTGGTAGTAATCGACGCAGAGGCCGCCACCGCGGACACAGATTACTATAAAGTAATCGAGCGCGCGCGCGTCGCGAGCTCGACCGGTTACCCCGACGGCCCACCGCCGCCGCGACCCTTGCGGCCCCCGCAGTGGCCCTCAGTCAGCTGTAGACTTGATACGCGATACCTGTGCCACTCATTCACAATCCGTGTACTCCTTCTGTATTATACGCAAATATAAGTATAAACCAGGTGCGACGATTTCATCCACTCCCGCACCCATAACTGGTGACCCCGTAACAACACGAAAATCCAGGATGAGTGATAGTAGTGATGCCAGTGTGAAGACGGCGATACCGGTTCAAGGCGGCGCTAGTGCAAGTACCCCGCATGTGACTGTGCGCCGAGCTCAACGAGTACGTGGCTCCGCGGATCGCGAATACGACTCGTCGAACAATTCCCGAAGCATAAACTTGAAAGTTCCACCTTTCTCACCGGACGATCCCGAAATCTGGTTCGCATTATTAGAAGGTCAGTTTGAGCACTTCAACATCACAGAAGATTCGGTGAAGTTCAATAATGTCATAGTGAATCTGGACATGCAGCATGCTAAAGCTGTGAAGGATATAATTGTCTGTCCTCCAGCGAGACACCGTTACGACAAAATTAAAACGGAATTAATCCGACGCCTGTCCGCTTCACACGAAAAAAAAGTCAAGCAGCTGCTAACGCATGAAGAGCTGGGTGACCGGAAGCCTTCACAGTTCCTGAGACACCTCCAGGACCTAGCCGGACCATCCGTACCCGAGGACTTCATTAGAACAATATGGAGTAACCGGTTACCTAACAACATCCAGACAGTGTTAGCGTCACAGACCACCCATTCGCTAGAGCAGCTATCCGACCTCGCTGACCGCATTCAAGAGCTCACTTCGCCTTATAATGTTGCAGCAACTTCTTCTAGCACCGCACACGCTCACCCATCAAGTGAGATCGCGGAGCTGAGGAAGATGGTCGAGCGCCTCGCGCTGAAGATCGACGAACATACTCGCACTTCCAACCGCTCCAACCACAATGACCGTTCCAGACCTCAGAGACGCCATTCGCCATCACAAGGATCACGCCAGAGGACGCGATCCAACTCCAGCTACCGGAAGTACCCTTTGTGCTGGTATCACTCACGGCACGGAGCAAACGCACGAGCCTGTGTCAAGCCATGCGACTTCGACAAAAAGGCGGGAAACTCCATGGGCAGTCGCTAATGGCGGCTGACGATTGCCCCGCCTCTTCAGGTCGCCTCTTCGTTACCGACCGCATTTCGAGCTCCCAGTTCCTGGTGGACACCGGCAGTGATCTATGCGTATACCCTCGCTCCGCGCTTCGGGAACGACGCAGCAAGACCGACTACCAATTGTGCGCGGCTAACGGAACTACCATAGACACTTTTGGTTATCTAGAGCTAAACCTAAATTTAGGCTTAAGGCGTAATTTTCCGTGGCGCTTCATCGTTGCAAATGTAACTAAAGCTATCATTGGTGTTGATTTTCTTAGCTTTTATAATTTAGTAGTAGATTGTCGTAATCAGCGCTTAATAGACAACACCACGACATTATGTACAAATGCTTCTATTGCTAAGACTGATGTATTTTCTATAAAAGCTTGGACGGGTGACACAAAGTATCACAAAATCTTATGTAATTACCCAGAGATTACCCGCCCTTCAGGCACCCCGCTGATTGCAAAGCACACCACCAAACACCACATCCGCACCACACCCGGGCCACCCATATCATGCACACCCCGCAGACTAGCTCCTGATAAACTTAAAATTGCTAAGCAAGAATTCGAATTAATGCTTCATAACGGTACAGCACGTCCATCTGATAGTCCCTGGGCCGCACCTTTGCACCTAGCTCCAAAGAAGGATAACGGCTGGCGACCATGCGGCGACTATCGAATGCTCAACGCACGCACTATCCCAGACCGTTATCCAATAAAACACATACAAGACTTCGCACAAAGTATCGCTGGTTGTAAGGTCTACTCTACAATAGACCTCGTCAAGGCCTACAACCAAATACCCGTCTACGAGGATGACATACAGAAGACCGCCATCTCGACACCCTTTGGACTGTTTGAATTTCCATTCATGACCTTCGGGTTAAGGAATGCAGGTCAAACATTCCAAAGGTTTGTCGATGAGATGACTAGAGGCCTCGACTTCTGCTATTGTTATCTTGACGACTTCCTCGTCTACTCTCGCACAGAAGCAGACCATGAGATTCACCTTCAGCAGCTCTTTACCCGCATGAAGGAATATGGCATCCTCGTAAACACGGCGAAATGTGTCTTTGGCGCTTGCGAAGTCTCATTCCTTGGCTACAAAATTTCCGCCTCAGGTACAAAACCCCTTGAATCAAAAGTTGAGACCATCATTAATTATCCCCCTCCAAAGACAGTCCGGGAATTGAGACGATTTTTAGGAATGGTGAATTTTTACAGGCGATTTTTACCCCAAGCTGCAAAAACTCAAGCACCCCTAAACGCGTTACTAACCGGATCAGTTAAAGCGTCTTATCCGGTCAACCTGTCTGGTGATACACTGTTGGCCTTCGAACAATGTAAAGAAGACCTCGCCAACGCTGCATTGCTCGCACACCCAGATTGCCAGGCCAAGCTCGCGCTGGTGACAGACGCGTCCAATATAGCAATGGGTGCAGTATTGCAGCAATTCATCGATGGTACATGGCAACCCCTCGCGTTCTTCTCGCGGAAGTTCAGCCCGTCTCAACAGAAATATTCTGCCTTTGATCGCGAGCTGTTAGCGATCTACGAAAGTATCAAACACTTTCGACACATGTTGGAGGCAAGACACTTTGTGGTGTTTACAGACCACAAACCTCTCAGTTACGCTTTTCACGAAAGGAAAACTAACTGTTCCCCTCGTCAGTACCGGCACCTCGATTATATCTCGCAGTTCACGACTGACATCCGACACATCTCAGGTGCAAACAATGTTGTCTCTGATGCATTGTCTAGAATAGAGGAACTGCAGACATCAATCGACTTCGCCTTACTAGCCACATCCCAAGCCTCTGATCAAGAGCTGATTCAACTTCTAGGTGGTGAATCTTCACTCCGCCTGAAGAAGCTGAAAATCCCCAACAGTCCGACTGAACTTTACTGTGACACTAGCACAGAATCACCAAGGCCTTTCGTCACGAAACCGTTCCGAAAACAAATCTTCGACAGTCTTCATAATCTCAGCCACCCAGGCGCAAACGCAACCGCTAAATTAGTAGCTCAGCGATTTATTTGGCCAGGGGCGCGCAAAGACTGCCGAGAGTGGTCACGAAAGTGTCTAGCCTGCCAACGCGCTAAAGTAAGCCGCTACGTGTCATCTCCATTAGGCACATTCGACTTACCTCGCGCCCGGTTCGCATTTGTGCACGTGGACATTATCGGACCACTGCCTTCATCACAAGGCCATCGGTACTGCCTGACAGCAGTAGACCGTTTTACACGCTGGCCTGAAGTCACGCCAATGCCGAATATGACGGCTGAAACAGTTGGCAAGGCGTTGATGTCATGGATATCCAGATTTGGATGTCCAACTGACATTGTGACAGATCGCGGCGGTCAGTTCGAATCGTCACTTTTCCAATACCTTGGAAAAATGATCGGATTCAAACACCGCAGAACAACCGCGTACCATCCAGCGTGTAACGGTCTGGTAGAACGTTTCCACCGACAGCTAAAGGCAGCGATAATGTGTCACGCTGACAGTAACTGGGTTGACACGTTACCCTTGGTGCTTCTGGGCATCAGAAGCTCATTTAAAGAAGACCTTCAGACTTCATCTGCAGAACTGGTGTATGGCGAACCGTTGCGTCTGCCGGGAGAATTTTTCCAGGCGACCGTACCAGACTCAACCGACCTATCGGATTTCACCACTCGCCTACGTCACTTTGCAGCCAAGCTGAAACCTTCACCAGCTTCTCGGCACAGCGCAAACAAAATCTTTATCTTCAAAGATTTAACATCATCCAACCACGTTTTCTTACGGGACGATGCAGTACGAGGCGCTTTACAGCCTCCCTTCACCGGCCCCTACGAAGTACTCGAACGCGGTGATAAAACTTTCAAGTTATCGGTGAAAGGTAAACCGGTCACTGTGTCTATAGATCGGCTTAAACCAGCCTATATGCTAGTCGACCAATCCTCCTCATCCACCCCAACATCCATCCCCACTTTCTTACCTGATTCCATCCCCACACGGCAACAAGACACCTTGGTCCCAGTCCCAGTACAGGATGTAATAAGAAAGACTCGCTACGGGCGCAAAGTGCAATTCCCAGACTACTATCGTCCGTAGTGACGGACTCTGAAAAGGGGGTGATGTGGGATACTCACACATACACTGATACACAATTATACAATTGAAATAAACCTAACTATTACATAACACAAATAAACCGACCTGTATAAATATATATTATAACATCCTATTTACATATAAATTAAACATAATATACATACATCAAACTTCACATAAAACTATCATTACTATAAACTAACAATAAACACTAGTAACATTACACCTCAATACATATGTTGAATTTCACTGATGGTTTGTGCATTGAAATCAGCGGTAGCCTCTCTGCCAACCTTGTTTACGTTGCGGTACCGCGACACAGTATAGTTGGTAGTAATCGACGCAGAGGCCGCCACCGCGGACACAGATTACTATAAAGTAATCGAGCGCGCGCGCGTCGCGAGCTCGACCGGTTACCCCGACGGCCCACCGCCGCCGCGACCCTTGCTGCCCCCGCAGTGGCCCTCAGTCAGCTGTAGACTTGATACGCGATACCTGTGCCACTCATTCACAATCCGTGTACTCCTTCTGTATTATACGCAAATATAAGTATAAACCAGGTGCGACGATTTCATCCACTCCCGCACCCATAAATCCATACTAATCTTAATCTTAATATACACATCAAAAAAGTCTAAGCAACATGCATGCATAACATAGACCCAGGAACAATGGGATAAAATTATGTTTTCCGATGAGTCGCGATTCGGGTTTAGGCCTGATACAAGAAGGGTGCGAGTGTACCGTCGGCCCGGAAATACTGAAAGGCTCAGGTGCGTTCAGGAAGTTCATCCATACAGCGGCTCTACAGTTATGGTATGGGCGAATATTATGAAGAACAGGCGAACTGAGCTCGTTTTTGTAAATGGAAACATGAACGCTGAAAATTATGTTGAGGATATTCTCAGACCTTATGTGCATCCATTTGCACAAACCTTTGGCTCCGATTTTACGTTAATGCATGACAATGCGCGTCCACATACAGCTCGGCGAACCAGAAAAGAACTAGAAATTAGTACATGTTGCTTAGATTTTTTGATGTGTGTATATTATATAAATTTCGCATCCCGTTGTTTGTCCGCGATGAACTCGTAAACTAAAGAGCCGATTTTTATCAAATTTGCACACCGTGTGCAGTTTGGTCTAACTTGAAAGATAGGATAGCTTACATCTCAATTTATAGTCGCAATAACAAAAACCTTAGCCACAGCAACGCGTGGCCGTGTCTGCTAGTCTTATTTGTTTCTGGTCTGGGTGTGATGTGCATGTAAAATAAATGTCTGTAAGCGGTGCCCACGATACAGAAGCAATCCTAAAGAGGGGCTACGTTTTTATATAAAACGAAAAATAAAGAAAATAAAAAGGAAAGAAATGCAAATGTAACTCTGTTTGTCACCTTTTCACGACTGAACCGATTTTGATTAATTCAGGTAGGTACTGGAGATAGGATGGGTCTTTAGGATACTTTTTATCGCGATTTTATTTAGTTTGCGCGGACAAAGCCGCAGGCAATGGCTAGCTATCTATATTAAGGCGAGGTTATACTAAATATCGTAGTTTTTTAAGCTCTGAAAAACCAATAAAATATAATAATATGATTTATTTTTTTTTGTTAAAATTGATCATATTATGAAGACGATTAGGAAGACAAAAGTGTTACGAATAATTGGCTCGATAAAAAAAAACACAAAGATGACACTAAATCGCATCTTTACTTGTCACCTATTAAGAGATTCCATCATGAAACCACGTGAAAGTTATACCAATAAATAGGGCTTTGTATAGAGGAGACGATTGGGAATTTACATTTTCAAATATCGTTATCACTCTTTTCCAATAAATAAAACATACAAAAATTAGTAATTCAAGCGCTCGCCGCCATCTTCCGGTACCACCAGTATAACCACCTTATTACAACCTGGCCTATGCATTATCCCGGTAGCCCCCGGCCGGGCGACACGTTCGCGTGCCTCGAGGAGTCCGAGGGCGCGTGGTACCGCGCGCGCTGCCTGGCACTGCCGCCGCGCGCCGCGCTGCTGGACGCGGGCCGCGTGCTGGCACTGCCGCCGGCCGCCGGCTGCCGCGCGCTGGCCGCCGCCGCCGCGCTGCCGCCGGAGTTCTGCTGCGTGCTCCGCGGCAACGTGCAGGTACGACGACAACAACAACAACAAAACACACATGGTATGGATAGGCTACACTATCGTGATCGTCAACAGCCGACATCGCTTGGAACAACGCGGAAATTGTCCCGATGATTTATGGCCATAAATTTGACTGGCCACACTATCGTCATCGTCAACAGCCAAACACAAAAAGAAACAAAATAAAAAAACAGGTGAACGTCAAAAATCGGGATATTCAACGGCGATGCCAATGTCATATCCCGATTATGTGGCTACACTTACGGCGAACGTCAAACAACGGGATTTACGGGATAGTCAATGGGGTCTCACGGTAGGTACCTGTCGCTCGTTAATTAGAAATAACATTTTGACTGCGGCACCTTCATATTATAGTTGTCATATATAAGCAGCATGTGCTTATATATGCAAAGCAGAGAAACACGCTTTTGTACCATTTATATTTATACTAATGGCAACACTGGTAAACCGTTATCGCTCCCCAACCATTTGCAAATTTTGTGCGAGAGGGTAGAGAAGTGAACTTTTTACATAACAAAGTAATCTCGTTTAGTTTTCACAACATAGGAGGCAGCATAGCATGTGGCACATCTGCTAATGGCCAAACCTGGTGTTAACATGATACTTCTCCGCAGCTCTCCATGTCTCTGAAGTGCACGATCCTGATGAAGACGGCTGCTGGCTTCAAGGTGTCCGTGGAGGACACCAGCCAGGGGGAGTACCTCGGGGAGGCCACGGTCAGCCGCTGGCTGCCGGGGGGCCAGCTGGGGGGTGATGGTAACTGACTTTCTATACTTTACTAGCCTACCCGACAGCCTTTGCCCTGTCAAAAATGTATGAGAAAAGACCATTTTTCTCTTCTTTTATGTAAATTTTCTCCATATTTTAATATTCATTCTACTATTCGGAGGGGGCATCCAAGGAAAATCCAAGGAAGCATAGATCATGAAAATCGATGCAGCCGTTGTTGAGTTATAAATGGTGTAATTTACACGACTTTGTTTTATGTACATGCACAATGCATACTAGCACTGCCTCGCGGTTTGGCCCGCGTACGCTGTTATCCCACAAGAACGGGTCATTTTTACGGGATAAAAAGTATCCTATTTACTATTCGAGAACCTATAGTATCTGCATATGAAATGCTATTTCAATCCATTCATCGGTTAAGGCGTGAAGAGAAGACAAACATACACACACAAATGTTTGCCTTTATAATGTTTGTGGGATTAATAGGATATAGATTTTTGTGACTTTACGTAATAAACTATTTAAATAAATTAAATATAATGGTGTTTAATCAATATTTATTATTGTATCATATACCTTCCACAGATCAAGCGATTGAGTCGAAGAAAGATACGAAGCCCGCAGTGTCTGAGCCGCGTCGAAGGACTGCTGAAACCCCACCCATAGCTGTAAAAACCCCTGTTGAAGCTGTAAAACCCCCCGTTGAAGCTGTAAAACCCCCCCTTCAAACGGTAAAAACCCCCACTCAAGCTTTGAACACCCCCGTGCCAGCCCAACATACCCCGGCTCGTGAACCAGCTGCCCCGAAAACGTCTCGGGTATGTGATAGCTCGATATTTTTATATATATTAGGTCTAAGTCGCAAATTTCGCCCGCTTAACGCTTCCCTTTATCTGTATACTAGCTGACCCGACAGACGTTGTCCTATCATTGTCTCTATGGGATAAAGATTCCTCTCCTTCTATCTCTCTCTCTCTCTATATCTATCTCTTTCCCTCGCACTCTATCTCTCTTCTTATCCCTCTGTCTCTGTCTCTCTCCCTGCCCCTGCTGTCAAAACTGTACAACCCGATTTTATCAGATAGATTTTCCCAAGATATTTTTTTTCCCATTAGTAACGGGATAAATAGTATCCTATATCCGTCTCCTGATTCTCAGTTACCTTCCTACCAATTTTCAGCCAAATCGGTTCAGCCGTTCTTGAGTTATAAATAGTGTATCTAACACGACTTTCTTCTACACTAATATTATAAAGAGGAAAACTTTGTTTGTTTGGTTGTAATGAACCTATTCATCCGAAACTACTGAACCGATTTGAAAAATTATTTCACTGTTGGGAAGCTAGGCTATCGCCGGTACACATAGGCTACCTTTTATCCCGTAAAAATTAACGGTTCCCGCGGGGTAGTAGTTAACGCGGGTGTAACTGCAAGGTGATTCTAGTTTATTAATATAGATGGATTTACAATAAATGCTTTGACTTTGACTTACGTATCGGTAGTCGGTGTGTGTGCCGCGGCCGGCGGTAGTGTGCGGCGCGCGCTACCTGCTGCAGCACGCGGCGTCCCCCGCGCGGCTGTGCGCGCGCCCCGCCGCCGCCGCCGCCGCCGCGGAGTTCGAGGCCGTGCTGCAGGACGCCGCGGTCGCGGGCAGGCAAGAAGGTGGGCTACCGGCTATACTTACCTACCGCTCGACACATGGTGGCCGAGAGCTTGTGCGCTTTAGAATCCAACGGTGGGGGGTTCGATCTTCGGCCGCGCTCCGATGATGTTGTTTCATTTTGCACGTAATACTAACAGCTTCTTGAATTAATAATATCGTGGATGCACTAATTGGTTTACATAGCCGTAAGAAGTAGGTACTTGCATTACAAAGCCATACATTTAAAAGATATATTATAATTATAAATAATAATATAAAATATATATTCCGTTTTGGTCCAGCGCAACAGCTGACGGAGCCCCCGCTGGCGGGGCAGCTGGTGCTGAGCGTGTACCAAGATGTCCACTACCGCGCGCTCGTCACGCGGACCAAGGCCACCGAGAACCGGTACATGGTCGAATACGTCGAGTACGGTGAGTGACGGACGACTAACGAACGAGTGACCAACAACTTACCCGAATGACGACCGATGAGTCACAGCGGATGAGTGGCTTCTTCGTTGTTCTTGTGAGACGTTGAAAAAGTGGCATACTTAATAGCACTTGAGTGACTAACGAGCGTCATAGGACACACAACTGACGAGTGACACACAACTGACGAGCGACACACAACTGACGAGCGACACACAACTGACGAGCGACACACAACTGACGAGCGACACACAACTGACGAGCGACACACAACTGACGAGCGACACACAACTGACGAGCGACACACAACTGACGAGCGACACACAACTGACGAGCGACACACAACTAATGAGCGACACACAACTGATGAGCGACACACAACTGACGAGCGACACACAACTGACGAGTGCCTAACCAATTACCACGAATCTTTAACCTACACAATGCTACCTCCCCCAGGCAACGAAGAAGTGGTGCCACTGGAGAATATGTACACGTGCCCGGCCTCGCTCGGGCTCCAGGCGCGGCCCACGGAGGCCTGCGTGCTGGCGCTGGCGGGCGTCACCGCCGCCAAGCTGTCCGCCGCCGCCGACGAATACCTGGACACGCTGAAGGAGCACGCCGAGTTGGTAGTGGTGAGTAATCTCACTTTATTGTGTTTCTGAACGAGGGTTCGTCATCAGCCTGAAGACGTCCACCCCTGAACATAGGCCTCCCCCTTAGACCGCCACACCGAACGACAATTTGCCACTTGCATCCACCGGTCGCCTGCGACTCTTTTGATGTCGACGGCGCATCTAGTGGGAGGCCTACCTACCTCCACCTTTTTATTATGATAAGATAAAAAGCTGACAACCCTTTTTATTTAGCAATTTTAGTTATTATAGGTATTATAGTACATAGTATCAAAAAAAGTAAAATTTATTTGGCGTTTTTATAATGTTTGAAAACATGTTTTTATTGCCTTTTGCGGTTTGTATCAAATAAGTAATAATTTACTAAACAATTACACGGCATCTCTACACGACTGTTTCACGAAAAAATACTTACATTTATACATTCAATAAAAATGTAACGGATTGCTGTCTGTACATAGAAGATATAATATGAGAAACAAATATTATTGGGACCTATAACAGCACAAATAGCAGCCAAAACAATTAATGTTAAAAAATTTGTCTGTTTGTCTGTGCGTTTGTGCACACTAATCTCAAACGGCTTATCCAATTTAGATGTGGTTTTCACTAATATATTGTGGTAAGCTTCACTTAACATTTAGTGTTTGTTTCATGTAGATGAGTTCATAAATAAAAATGTTACGAACAACCTTTCAAATAGCTATAGGTGTTGTATATGTAAAGCGGGGTCTCCTGTGCGTGGTTTTACGAAATATTACACAAAAACAGCTCAACAAAAAAAAAAGTCTAAACATAGAGGCGTGGCTTTACACATTTGTCTATGCAAACGGTAGAAGATTTCGTTTGTCTATGAGCTAACAATGTTTTATGTTTCCCGCGGTGCACGGTGAAGAGGGAGCTGGGTTTGTTTTATTTGCAACCGGCCGCAAATTGCAGGAGACAGCTTGTGTATGAAATCAAATGTATATATTGTGTAATGTTCCGTAAAAACAAACGGCAGGAGAACCGGCTTAACGCGCGTGTAATCGCGGTGCGCGGCTAGTGCAATAACACTAATGCCATTAACCCCCAGTTTCTGGAACGTTTGTTCGCGTTGACAGTAGATTAAAACTATCGTTGCCTCTATCTGACTATAAACAAATGACAAGGATGGCAATAGAATTAATCTGTTGTCAACGTTGACTGACGTTTCAGAAACTGGGGGTAAGGGTCCCATATACGGTACGATTTGTCTGTACGATCGATTGACATAATTATATGAGAATGACAATTCATCGTTACGATATTCATGATTGCATGGGTTTCTGTTGCGATTTCCGATATCGTCTTCGATGAAGTAAATCGTTAACGATCATGATATCACTATCGATTCGTCGTTTCGATCGGTCTGAAGCGACGGATCGTACAGGCAAATCGTACCGTATATGGGGCCCTTTACAGACCATACCCGGGGGAGGGAAGACGGCGCCGAGCGGCAGCCTCGTGGAAGTCACCCTGGCCAAGACCAAGCAGTCCCTCAACGTGATGCTGGAGGAGATGTGCATGCCGGAGTGGAAGAAGTTCGAGATGCAGGGCAAAGACGTCGTAGGTGAGAGACAACGGAAGGTTGACAGATGCAATCTGCTAAAATTATGGATATAATTATACCTAACGGCCCCCTTAACCTCCCCATCAAGGGGGAGGTTGGGAATTTTAATTGCCATCTGACCCCTTGGCCTGGGTTAATGGGGCAAGTGGTAGCTTTAATTCCCATCTCACCCCTTGGCCTGGAAAAAATGCAGTGATACAGATGATTTAGGGATTTATATAATTTGCCCACACTCGTGCACGTTACCGAACACTCAATTACATATTACATATTAACAATCGAAGAAACAAAAGTTTGAGACAAAAATGGAAAAACAACGTCTCACTATCGCTGTTGATAATAGCGAATACAAATTAAAAAAAAACTACTTTCACTCCCTAGGGCCTAACAATCTCGTTTAGGCCCGCTAAGCTGAGCTAATATGCCACACCTTTTGAGCATGAAGCGTCAAAATAGAAAACAACAACGTCTCACAATCGAATTCTTTTTTTTATTTTTTTTTATTTATTAGTTTATAGACGAGCAGCATAGATGCTGATATGTCTACATCACACAGCGTTGAAAAACCCTTCACAAAATTTACATAAAATTGTTCACATCAATTCCCGGCAAAAGACCCCCGTATCATTCCTTTCCTCTGTCGGGCAGAGTCGGTGCGCGTTCCGTACGCGGCGCTGGCGACGCTGCCGCTGCCGGCAGGGCGCGGCTTCACGCTGCTGGTGACGGACTGCGGCAGCGCGCGGCTCGGCCTGCTCAGCGGGCTCGACGCCGCCGCCGCGCCGCGCACCCGCGCCGCGCTCGACGCGCTCACGGAACAGGTGCCTAATGTTATATCGCCTTATATTTCAAAGTCAAAGGATTTATTGTAAATAGGCAATTAACCCCCGGTTTCTAGAACGTTTTTTTATTTTTTTTTTTATTATTTGGTTCACAACTTGGAATATACACAAATCTTTCTCTAGTTCAAGTCTTGCTTATTGCTATAATAAGTACGGCGTAATTCCTAATAATGTGAACATGAATAATGTTTATTTGCTTTAACAGGAGATTAAAACTATCGTTGCCTCTATCTGACTATAAGCAAATGACAAGGATGGCAATAGAATTAATCTGTTGTCAAAGTTGACTGACGTTTCAGAAACTGGGGGTAAATCGCACTTTTACAAGTCAAACAGCTAATTCTCGTTAACAAAGAGAATCATAAAAACATAAAGGTTGATACAACAACTAGCTGTTATTATAACTAGCTGCGCCCCGCGGTTTCACCCGCGTTTGGATAATATACGATAATATATCTTTATGAATTGTAGCCTATGTGTTATTCTGATATGTAAGCTATATTGTTGTGAAGTTTCATCAAAATACATTCAGTAGTTTTTGCGTGAAAGAGTAACAAACATCCATCCATCCATACATACAAACTTTCGCGTTTATAATATTAGTAGGATCATAACAATTACATATTGTTATGATTAAAACACAGTTATCAAACATCCACCCCGCTATTTATTGCTATGTAAGTAATCCGATGAATTTTATATCTAAGTTATGTATTTTAGTCAGCAAGGTATATATTAGATGGGTCTTTGATAAATATTTGACGGCACGTATGGCGCAGTGGCTGAGCAATTGGACTGCTACGCTCGGTGCCGCGGGTTCGATTCCCGCCCGTCACAAATAAATTTGTGCGATTCACTAATGTTTGTTATTGGTCTGGGTGTGATGTGTATGTGAAATTACATGTCTGTAAGCGGTACCCGCGATACAGGAGCAATCCTAGGGCCGTATTAATAAATGAACCTCAATAACGCTACCAAGTGCGCTACCAGCTAATCCACACTCAAAATGTAATCTGCATCTTGAGATCGTTGCTATTTAATAAATGGATATTGAGATGTAGCACTGGCTACTAGATACTGTCTTGTATGTGTCAATTGTGTCATAATCGGATAGCACTTAACCGCTGAGTGTCATTTATTAATTTGCCAGAGATCATGTAAATTACTGTTCCTAATCTACAACTTAAGATGTATTTATTAAATAGAACAAAAGAGCAAGTGCACACTGAAGATAGCTCTCAGAGCTAAGTTTGATTTATTAATACGGACCCTAGTGTGGGGTTACGTAGTAAAAACATGGTGTGCAATCTATATGGTTGTTTGGTTTCGTTCCGACAGATAAATGAATATTGCAACAGTTCGTTGTGCAAGGAGCCCTACCTGCCATCGGTGGAGGAGCTGTGCCTCGCCAGGCTGCCGCCCTGTAAGTACAGATTGTCAATTGTTCATTCATTCACTCGTTCACTGAATCATTCATTCTTTCTATAAAACTTTCATTCATTCAATAATTGCCATTCTAAACGGAGCTCTATGCCATGGATTTTATATTTTTAACTCAAGATCCGGGGAAGAAAAGAGACAAGTGTATACAAATGGACAAAAGAGTAAGTGGGATAGTACGATGATGTTTTATCTTTGTCGGCGTATGCACTAATTTTTTGCTGTGCTGCAGAAGCAAACCAATCTTGACATTTTAAAATGTCGCGCGAATGATTGGAGCTACACCTAAATAATTAGGGCGCTTTGCCATTCTAAACTCAACCCTATAACATCACTAATAAGGTTCCTATCTCCAGACCTGCAGCGGTACCGGCGGTGACGGTCACACACCAGTTCCTTAGGGTGCTTTGCCAAACTAAACCCAACCCTATAACCTCAATAACAAGGTCCCTATCACCAGACCCGCAGTGGTTCCGCGCCGTGGTGGTGGAGCACCGCGCGGGGCAGGACACGGCCTCGGTGGTGTACGTGGACTACGGGAACTTGGAGCAGAATGTGCCGTTCGCTCACATGCGCAAGATCATGCCAGAGTTCTGCCAGCTGCCCGCCGTCGCCGCCACCGTCGAGATACAAGGTAGCAAACAAGAGACAAGAGACGCGCGAGACTGTATGCGCGCCCGCGTTGTACCGCGTCGCTACTCACTAGCTCCCCCGACACGCTCGCGGCGCCGTACGAGCTCACGGTACAACATCGCGCTTCAATATAAACATAGAGACTGATTCTATTCCCTGTGCCTACTGACCGCTGGTGGTAGCGTAGTGGGCGAACGTCTGCCTGCCGAGCGGGAGGCGGCGAGTTCAAATCCCAGTGCGGACGCGTACCAATGTGATACATATGCACGTCACTAGCAGCGGCCCGCGGTTTCGCACGCGTACATGGAAGATATGCAAGAAACAATACTATTGGGACCTTTATGAACGCAAATAGCACCCAAAACAATGATTGTGAGAATTTTCGTGTTTGTCTGTGAGTTTGTGCACGCTAATCTCAGAAACGGCTGATCTGATTTAGATCTGGTATTGATTAATATAAAAATAAATAAATATAATATAATAATTCAGCCTGTAACTGTCCCACTGCTGGGCAAAGGCCTCCCCTCACTATCGTGAGGAGGGTTAAGCCATAATCTAAATATAAAAATAACTAAAAAAACATCACAAATCCCCTAATCGCCCTTCCAGACTGGCCCGCGGAGGTGAGCGACGCGCAGCTGCTGCGGGCGCTGGAGCACCTGCAGGTGGACGCGGAGGGCCAGGGCCGGCTCCGCGTCGCGGCCGCCGTGCAGGCGCGCGGGGACCACGGCTACGTGGTCCAAGCGCCAGACCTCATAGCGGCCATCAACGCTGTCTAGAAGTAAGCACCCTAACACGTAACACTTGCAAATCCCCGACTAGATTAAAGTATGATAATAATTCGGCCTGTAACTGTCCCACTGCTGGGCAAAGGCCTCCCCTCACCTGAGGAGGGTTAGGTCGTAATCCACTAGGGGGGCCTAGTCCGGATTAGTGGATAACTTGCCTCCGAAATCGATTCTCGGGCATGTTGGTTTCCTCGCGATGTTTTATATCGCCGAAAAGCGAGTGATTATTACGTACACGTTCAAAAATTGTAACTAAATTTAAATTTAAAAACGGCGAAAATTTTGTTTGCGGGGTCACCGAAAGCGGAAGCGAGAGCACTCGTTTTAATGTCATCTTTATTTATTTACAGGTACCTTTCATTAGATAAAAGGTCTAAAATACCACACTATACTTAGATAAGCCGTGGTATTGGAATTGAAATCATTTGTGTAAGTTGAACTAATTAATCGAGTTCTTTGTGTATTCAATACTTAAACCATCGCAAGATTGACTATTTCTATATGCACTATATATTACGATATGAAAAAAGTTGCATTTTACACTAAAACATTATGTAAACTCAGTTAAGTATTTATAGGAGTTATTTGTCTATACAATTTACCTAATTTGACAAGTTTGACTCCTTACTATTTGTACAAGCTAAACTCAGTTATGTAAATGAGTTATTAGTGTATATGATAAAACTAAATCACCTGTCTTCTATTTGTAGCTGAACTCAATTGTATAAATTATTCATTAACCCTCTTATTCATAAAAAGTTATGTTGGTACTTGCTTATGTAAAATGCCCACTGGAAAATTGTACTGTGCAAATACTAACCCCCGGTTTCTAGAACGCTAGTTGGCTTTGACAGTAGATTAAAACTATCGTTGTCTCTATCTAACACTAAACAAATGACAAGGATGGCCATAGAATTAATCTGTAGTCAAAGTTGGCTGACGTTCAGAAACTGGGGGTTAGTGACGTTAAATGAATGTTTATGAACAAGGGGGTTAGTGTATAAGATTATCTGAAACATGTTTGACGATTTGAACTAAACTCACTTATTTAAATGAGTTAAAAAAAAATGTAACGTTTTTGTGGGGCAAAATTGTAGATTTTAAGGAGTAGGTACATAAGTTTGACTTATTATATAAGTGGAATTGTTATTTTTTTATGTAGATACAGTATTTAAGTTACTTGACAAGTTATGTGTTTCTCGAAATCCGGACGCAAATGATAAGATACCCACTACCATGCAGGTGCGATAATTATCGGTCGATATTATCGCAATTACCAGTTGGCGGTTGCACTTTAGATTCCGGGTATACGTCACCGCGGATCGTACGTGATTTTTTCTCTGCCTTTTTTATTATAATGTCTTCCCGCGTCTTTAGATATCACACGAACTACGCGGCCACTGTGACGACCATAAAAAAGGTTCATTACACGCGTAACCAATGTGTTTTTGTTGTAATAGAGACAAAGGTAATTGTTACTATTTTCTAGGGCCTTGAAGATTAATTTCCATTTTTTTTTCTTTTACCATTCGCATAGAATCTAGATGACTTGTCATTGTGAAGTGGATGAGAGAGACGGATGCGCGTCTCGCGTTGGAGCGTGAAAGAGATCGCATGCGTAATGTCGATCGGCATGTTGTCGTCTTGGAGCCACCCAGGTGGCGGTGTGAGGAGCATACTGGATAGTTGTAGTGGTTCTAGCTTGTTCGTGTGCAAAGCCCACAGACATAAAAGTAAGAAGACCGGCCATTACAGATATGTAGTGAAGCCAGAAAAAATTACATGCTGGTAGGGCCGAACTAAGGTTGACAAGACAAATATGCGTAACTAAAAAAAAATAACTCAAAGTCAAGGTCAAAATAGGCAATAAAATCGCACTTTTACAAGTCAAACACTTCTATCTAATTAACAAATTAATAAAACCATAAAAGGAAACAATATATAATTTATTGATTATGGATTGTGTTGGAAAAGGAGGTTTCCCTTTCAAGACAAGTAGAATGAGCTGTCGAAATGTCGGCAGCGTCACTCATCTACATGGCGACCGGCTTCACGACTGTATTCACTAGATATCTTCGACGTCCGGTCTGTTTCTCCTTATGTGTCTGTGGTATAGCAGTAATGTTAGAAAGAAGGAAAACAACATTTTGTTTACGACAGCACACATCTACTGTGCTCGGTCTACTGCTCGACCACGACTACTCTAGTATTGCATCTCACCGATCCGATGGTGTAAGTTGCTGGATATGGTCCTCCCATTTGGAACCACAATTGGATCCGCGGACACTTTTCTGTCCACTTTAATCCACCAGTGGACCACGGACACTTTTCTGTCCACTTTAAATCCACCGGTGGACCACGGACACTTTTTTCTGTCCACTTTAATCCACCGGTGGACCACGGACACTTTTCTGTCCACTTAAATCCACCATCCACCGGTGGACCCTTGACGTTGCGGGAGTTATCTCATATGACTTTGCGGGAGGGTTTTTTGACGTTGCGGGAGTATTACCTTATGACTTTGCGGGAGTATTTCTTTTTGATGTTGCGGGAGTAATCTCTTATGACTTTGCGAGAGGTTATTTTGAAGTTGCGGGAGTATCCCCTTTTGTGATTGCGGGTGTATTCCTTTTTGACTTTGCGGGAGTATCCCTTGTTATGGCTGAGGGAGTATGCTCTTCTGACTTGCGGTACTATTCCTTATTATGGTTGAGGTAGTATTCCCTTTGACTTCCCGGGAGTATGTCTGTATGACGTTGTGGCAGTATTCCTTTATGACTGCGGAAGGTTTTTTTTGACGCTACGGGAGTATCCTCTTCTGTGATTGCGGGAGTAACCCCTTTTGTAATTGCGGGTGTATTCCCTTTTGACTTTGCGGGAGTATCCCTTGTTATGGCTAAGGGAGTACGCTCTTTTGACTTTACGGTAGTAACCCTTATTATGGTTGAGGAAGTATGCTCTTTTGACTTTAAGGTAGTATCCCCTATTTTGAGGGGTGGGTTTTTGTTTACTTTACGGGAGTATCCCCTTTTGCGATTGTGGGTGTATTTCTGTTTGGCTTTGCGGGAATATCCTCTTTTGACGTTGCGGGAAAATTCCCTTATGACTTTGCGGGAGTAGTTCTTTTTGACGTTGCGGGATCATTATTTTTTGACGTTTATTATTTAAGATGTTTTTTTAACATTGCGGGAGTTTGATATAATATGTATTTAAATACTTTTACCGTTATGATGCTTATCGGCAGTCTAAGAGTCAGTCTAATTATATTTATTGTATCTTTAAGCCTAGGTCGTAGTGCCTCGTAATTATTGGGACTTCATGCGACTGTCAATCAAACCTATGAAAGCTACCTATTCCAGAAGGATGCTCCTTGTCCTCTTCTCTTCCTTGGTTATATCTATGGGTCTGTTTGGCCATCGTCCTGAAAAAAGGCGGTAAACGTAAATCCAAAATATTTCCTTTTGACATTGCGGGAACATTCTCTCTTGAGTGTTGGATTTTTCCCTTCTGACATTGCGAGAGCATTACCTTTTGTGCTAGTTGAATTTTTACCCTGTGACGATGCGGTTGTTTACTGGTTACCCATTTCAAGTCGCGTTATTCCCTTTAAAATTGCGAGCGCATTCTTTTTGACTTTTATCGAGTATTCTCTTGTACCTTTGCGGGTGTTTGTTATATTTGAATTCGTTTGCCATTACAGTGATATTTTTACGAGCTGGGGATTCGGGATAGAAACGATTTCCCGGTATTACACATAGAGCTTCAATATTGGAGTTTTCGGGAGTTTCTTTTTGACGTTGCGGGAGTATTACCTTATGACTTTGCGGGAGTATTTCTTTTTGATGTTGCGGGAGTAATCTCTTGTGACTTTGCGGGAGGGTTTCTTTTTGACGTTGCCGGAGTGTTACCTTATTACTTTGCGGGAGTATTTCTTTTTGATGTTGCGGGAGTAATCTCTTGTGACTTTGCGGGAGGTTTTTTTTTGACGTTGCGGGAGTATTCCCTTTTGTGATTGCGGGTGTACCTATTCCTTTTTGACTTTGCGGGAGTATCCCTTGTTATGGCTGAGGGAGTATGCTCTTCTGACTTTGCGGTACTATTCCTTATTATGGTTGAGGAAGTATGCTTTTTTCACTATGCGGGAGTATCCCCTTGCGATTGCGGGTGTATTTCCGTTGACTTCGGGAGTATCCTCTTTTGAAGTTGCGGGAGAATTTCCTTATGACTTTGCGGGAGTATTTATATTTGATGTTGCGGGAATATTCCCTTGTGACTGCGGGATTATATATTTTTGACGTTGCGGGAGTATTTGTTGTTTGACGCTGCGGGAGTGTCTCTTTTGTGATTGCGGGAGTATCCCCTTTTGTAATTGCGGCTGTATTTCGACTTTGTGGGAGTATCCCTTGTTATGGCTCAGGGAGTATGCTCTTTTGACTTTACGGTAGTAACCCTTATAATGGTTGAGGGAGTCTTTTTTTTACTTTGCGGGAGTATCCCCTTTTGCGATTGGAGGTGTATTTCTGTTTGACTTTGCGGGAGTATCCTCTTTTGACGTTGCGGGAAAATTCCCTTATGATTTTGCGAGAGTAGCTTTTTGACGTTGCGGGATCATAATTTTTTGACGTTGATTATTTAAGAATTTTTTTAACATTGTGGGAATTTGATATATGTATTTAAATACTTTTACCGTCATGATGCTTATCGGCAGTCTAAGAGTCAGTCTAAATACATTTATTCTATCTTTAAGCCTAGGTCGTAGTGCCTCGTATATTGGGACTTCATGCGATTGTCAATCAAACCTATGGAAGCTACCTATTCCAGAAGGATGCTCCTTGTCCTCTTCTCTTCCTTGGTTATATCTATGGGTCTGTTTGGCCATCGTCCTGAAAAAAGGCGGTAAACGTAAATCCAAAATATTTCCTTTTGACATTGCGGGAGCATTCCCTTTTGAGTGTTGGATTTTTCCCTTCTGACATTGCGAGAGCATTACCTTTTGAGCTAGTTGAATTTTTACCCTGAGACGATGCGGTTGTTTACTGGTTACCCATTTCAAGTCAGTCCGATTTTGTACTAACTTTTGTATGAATGAGTCTGAGATAAGGTCGGCATTAACAATCCTATCTTGTCTTGGGATTCGGCTCAGCGGCTGCTCTTTATCGATATGCCAGTCTTCTTAAATCCAGAAATCAAATTTTGCTTTGTTTCGGTCAGTAAGTCCAGAGCTTTTTTCAATAGACCAGGAAATTGTTCTTTTGGTGTTGATGGCAGTGTCCGTCCAGACTGACTGCTTTTCCATTCTAATAGGACTTGCCGCCATTTGAGTTTTAGTGGCCAGAAGTAGGCAACATCAAGAGGTTGCAAGATATGCGTAGCATTAGGGGGCAAGCAAACAAAAGTAATGTTATACTTTTCACACTCCAACAGGACTCTTGGATTGATATGCGATGAAAGGTTATCTCCGATCACCACCTATCGTCCATCTTGTTTCTTTAGAATGGGAACGAGATGGTTTATAAACCAGTCTTCGAATGTGACAGAATCAATCCATCCACTCTTTGTTCTATTATAGCGAGCATTTTTGGGACCGTTCATGGTCCAAGTTGACCAAAGATGTTCACTTTTGTAAATTATATACGGTGGAGCGTCTTGACCAGCAGCATTTCCACAGAACATTACAGTAAAGCTGACTTTAGTCGCATTCACAATGCTTTCAGGGTACTTCGTACCTCGCCTACATATAACTGTCTTCCTTCCAGGGTCATCGCAAATGTTGGTCTCATCGTAGTTGTATATATTTTCTGGGGGTACATTTTCTAGCTCGCTACTAAGGTTTTCAATGAAATCTGTTATTGCGTCTTCTGAGACTTGTGCTCTAACTCTTTTGATGTTATTAGCTAGGCGGATTTTATGTCTCTCGAGAAAACTACGCAACCAATCTTTGCCTGGAGTATTGTTTTTGAATTGTGGCACATGGTCTACCTTGTGCCATGAGGTAGTCTTCGACGATAAGTTTTAGGTCAAAATCGGTCAGAGGAAAGCCGAATTCTGAAAGTGCTGTTATGTGACTAACAAATGACTTTTCTTCATCTTCTGAAAATATGGCCTGTCGACCTGGTTTGTTACAAAACTTTTTTTTTAATTTATTTTTTATTATGCTCCAGGGAAAGTTATACTTCTCTGCAGCTGCCCTTTGAGTTAAAAGTTTAAACCTCACAACATGAAGACATTCGTCCAGTTCTGCTTTCGTATAGTCAATGTATCGTCGGCTGCCAGGCTTCCGCTTGTATTTCGACGGCATTATAACGGCTGAAAAAAACATAATAAATTATTATTCTCTGCAACCCTAATGCGATCGGGTGACTTTGGCTCGTGAGCTATATTCACCCGAAAATACGAGTCAAAGTTCAGCCACACTTTATTTCTAAAATGTTGGCACCTAAATTAGTAATACAAGGATAGTTTTACGATTACTTTACGTCTAGATACATTTCTGACCTCAACGTATACAAATAAGAAAGAAAACTTACCAAAACACACAGTTTCACCACAAAGTTTGCAGCCACAAATACGCGCGTTTGCACAGCACACTTCGAAATTCAACTGACAAGTTGAAACTTGTTAGAAGTTGGCTCAACCAATCAAAATAAGTCACTTATACTGCCATCTGTTATTTGAGACCTGAATCATAACATTGACTGTCATTGTTACAAAGAAGCGCGAAGTTTAAACTTTTTTCCGATTTGAGCCAAATTTTCCCGCCAGAGCTAAAGAAACCCGCATCGACGGTACCTATCGTTGTGGAGTTTTTGGGAGTGTTTCTTTTTGACGTAGCGGGAGTATTACCTTATGACTTTGCGGGAGTATTTCTTTTTGACGTTGCGGGAGTAATCTCTTATGACTTTGCGGGAGGTTTTTTTTGACGTTGCGGGAGTATCCCCTTTTGTGATTGCGGGTGTACCTATTCCTTTTTAACTTTGCGGGAGTATCCCTTGTTATGGCTGAGGGAGTATGCTCATCTGACATTGCGGTAATATCCCTTATTATGGGTGAGAGAGTATGCATTTTTGACTATGCGGGAGTATCCTCTTTTGCGATTGCGGGTGTATTTCCGTTGACTTCGGGAGTATCCTCTTTTGACGTTGCGGGAAAATTCCCTTATGACTTTGCGGTAGTAGTTCTTTTTGACGTTGCGGGATAATTATTTTTTGATGTTGATTATTCAAGATATTTTTTAAATTTGGGAATTTGATATACGAGGGTGAATCAAAAAATTCTTGGAATCAATATTAAAAAATGCAAAGATTTAAATAATAATATTTTATTTTTCTACATAATCTCCCTCCAATGCAATGCATTTAGAATAACGCGTTTCTAACTTCCTTATTCCTTGTGAAAAAAAATTATTTTCTTGACTCTCGAAAAAGTCCTCTACGGCAGCTATAACCGCGTCATTATCGTGAAATTTTGTTCCACGAATTTCCTCTTTTAATTTTGGAAATAAGTGAAAATCACTTGGGGCTAAGTCCGGAGAATATGGTGGGTGGTCAAGGAGATTGAAGCCAGCACAGCGGATTGCGTTGAGCGCAACTTCCGATCGATGAGCAGGAGCGTTATCTTGAAGGAACAACACGCCCAACGACAGTTTTCCACGACGTTTTTCTTTAATCGCTTCACGCACTTTCGGGATTAAATTTGCATAATAGGGTCCAGTAATCGTCTGGCCTTTTGGCATGTAATCAATAAAAAGGATTCCTTCACTATCCCAGAACACAGAGGCCATAACTTTGCCAGCGGTAGGAGCAACTCGAAATTTCTTAATGGATGGAGAGGATGGTCGTTTCCAAGACATGCTTTGTCTTTTAGTTTCAGGATCAAAATGGTGGACCCACGTTTCATCCATGGTGACAAGACGACGGCAAAAATTATCCGAATCACGCTGGAACATTTCGAGATTACGCTTGGAAATTTCCAAACGTCGCTTTTTGTTTTCGTCGGTTAACATTCGTGGCACCCATCTTGCAGACACTTTTTTGAACCCCAGTGAATCAATTAAAATGGATTGAACGCTACCAAAAGATATCTTTAGGATCTCAGCTATATGTTTTATAGTCATTCTTCTGTCTTCCAAAACCAGATTCTCAACCTTTTTGACATTTTCTTCTGTAACGGAGGTTGAAGGCCGCCCAGAACGCGGGTCATCTTTACAGCTTGATCTACCTCTTTTAAATTCAGCCACCCAGTACGCAACCGTAGAATAGGGTACAGCATCACCCCCTAATGTCTGCTGAATGTCCAAAAAAATTTCCTTCGTAGACATTTTTTTCAAACTGAGATATTTTATCACCGCACGTAACTCACTTTTATCCATAATTTTGACTTTTTAGCAACTCGTTGCACAAAAAAATTTATTACATGCGAACGAACTGACAAAAACAAGTGACAGTCTGCATAAATATAGTGTGATAGACACTCTTTAATTTGAATATCGAACTTGATCCAAAAAGGTTTCATATATATGCACTTCTAAGAACTTTTTGATTCACCCTCGTATGTATTTAAATACTTTTACCGTTATGATGCTTATCGGCAGTCTAAGAGTCAGTCTAAATACATTTATTCTATCTTTAAGCCTAGGTTGTAAAGCTTCGTATATCGGGACTTCATGCGACTGTCAATTATATCGATGGGAACTACCAATTCCTGAAGGATGCTCCTTGTCCTCTTTTCTTCCTTGGTTATATCTATGGGTATGTTTGGCCATCGTCCTGAAAAAAAGGCAATAAACGTAATTCCAAAATATTTCTTTTTGACATTGCGGGAGCATTCCCTTTTGTGCTAGTTGAATTTTTACCCTGAGACGATGCGGTTGTTTACTGTTTACCCTTTTCTAGTCGCGGGATTATTCCCTTTAAAGTTGCGAGCGCATTCTTTTTGACTTTTATCGAGTATTCTCTTGTAACTTCGCGGGAGATTGTTATATTTGAATTTGTTTGCCATTACGGTGATATTGTTACGAGCTGCGGATTCGGGATAGAAACGATTTCCCGGCTTTACACACAGAACTTCGATATATTCAAGAACGCAGAATCGTGTCCGTTATCGTTGTGGATTTTTCGGGAGAGTTATTTCTTTTTGACGTTGCGGAATTAGTCCCTTATGACTTTGTGGGAGTATATCTTTTTAACGTTGCGGGAGTATTCCTGCGCTCCCGGCAAGTCGACAACGCTAATTCACAATATTATACTCTTACTCGCGACATCACGTTGCCTTAGCACAGATTACTAGATAGTTACTACGTAAGCTTTAGTCTGAAGCATTCAATGATTACGAAACTGCAATGACGACTTTGCGGGAGTATTTCTTTTTGACGTTGCGGGAGTATTCCCTTTAACTTTGCGGGAGTATTCCCTTTGACTTTGCGGGAGTATACCCTTTTGTGATATTGGTGTATTCCCTTTTGACTTTGCGGGAGTATCCCTTGTTGTGGCTGAGGTACTATGCTCTTAAGACTTTGAGGTAGTATCCCTTATTATGGCTGAGGTAGTGTGATTTTTTGACTTTGCGGGAGTATTCCCTTTTGTGATTGCGGGTGTATTCCCTTATGATTGCGGGAGTTTTTTTGACGTTGTGGTGTATCCCTTTTTATGGCTGGGGGAGTATGCTCTTTTAACTTTGCGATAGTATCCCTTATTATGGTTGAGGGAGTATGCTATATTTCTACTTTGCGGGAGTATCCCCTTTTGACGTTTCGGGAGTAGGTATCCCCCCTATTACGGTTTAGAGAGTAAGTATGCCCTTTTGTACATGGGGGTGGGGTATGCCCTTTTGACGTTTTAAGATTATTGCCCTTTGACGTTTTTGCCCGTTCGTAACGCCTAGCCGTTCTACATAACGATGCCGTTTTGTATTAGGGCGGGTCAACGTTAAACCGGCTTGCATTGCTCAACGCAACGGAACAGGAAAAGCAAAAGGTGAATTGAAGGAATAAAAGATACCTAAAAACTAAGTTCTGGAAGAATAACACACAGAAACTGAATACTCGCTAGCGCCGTGTTCACCGTTTTCACTGATTTTTCGGGCCTAGTTCAGCCCTTTGTCGCCATTGCACGAAACCAAAGCGTTTTTGCGAAATAATAACTTGTTCTCCCTATTTTGGGACTGAATAGGTACTAACTCACAAAAGTGGCTTCGCTTTTGAGCGAAACTACGCATGATGTTATCCTTCTCTGTGTTATTCTTCTTAGCCTAAAGGACGCTACTCACACACCTGTCGCAGGGGCAATCTAGGGTGCATGGCGGTTGTGGCTATATCGGGCGGGAGTATCTCTACACACTTGCCTGCCGTGCAGTGTTTCCGAGTAAACTGAGCTGAGCACACGTATTGAGAATGGCACCCGTATTATCGACCAATCAAAAGATTGGAGTAGCCTTGGCGCTTTCTGTGGTGCTACCTCAAAAAAAAAGGAAAAGGAGATATTGGGTGAAGAAATGGCTTTGTTCCATGTTGGTTTTGAGTTCCCCAAAAATTTCAAACATTAGTGTGAATGTTTGCTGCCTCATGTCGCGGTTAAAATAATGTTTATGATTTTTATCCCACATGTGAGGTCGGTCTTGATAAACTTCTATAATTCGCGTCCAAACTTCGCGTTCGTTGTCGGCCGCCATTTTGATTGTACGCTATGTATACGTGCACTCCGTGTGACAGATACTGACAAACTGACTGAGAAATTGCCCCAATCGCGCTACACACGCAGCGACGGCAGGGACGACTTAGGGAACAAGGATGGTCTCGCGCCCCTGCCGCCCTGCCGCAGGGCCAATCCTCCAAATTGCCCCTGCATGCCTACACACATCACAATTAAGGATGCAATTAAGGGTTATCCCCACTCCTACACCCTAGATTGCCCCTGCGGCAGGTGTGTGAGTAGCGCCCTTAAGAACGCATCTCCGTTTTGTGATGCGTTGTATTATATTCTAACTAGTACCTACATTTAAATCCCAACGTTCAGCACTAAGCGACGTTATTGCTCGTAGGCTCTGCGGGCGTGATGCAAAAACTTGCGTCGTCTTTAGTTGAACGGTTTGTTGCGCCCGAAAGAAATCATAACGTGAATTTTGCCTCTGAACATTTTAATAAAATATCAAAGTTTTTGATATTTTATTAAAATGGCATGATTGGCATGAAACAAATGTAAACGATGTCGTAAAGTATGTGTGTTTGTGTACTTTATATAATAGGTTATGGTAATAAAGGATTTGCAGAATATTTGAAATGTTGTTTTATTTGTGACAATGGTAGCCAAATCTTTTCGCATCTATTTTTGTTATAATAGCGAAAGTAGCTCGTTTGTTTGTTACCTTTTCATTCGCGGCTAAACTTGGTGAAACGTGGCGTTTAGTTAATATTAGACAGATTCTGCTTTGCACAGATTCTAAATTCTAAATAATAAGATAGATTCGACATTGGACAGTTTTGAATAACAATTCATACTGGTTATGTAGATCTAGAAGATCTAACGGCCGAAATTAATAATCAATCCTAACCCAAATTTTGCTATCTGGGATTGATATCACAATCCATTTTAGGGTCAAACGTGCCAATAACCGATCCGTGGATTGGGATATGAAGGCACGCAGGTTGGATATCGATTGAAAGATAGGCAGCAATCCAAGATCGATTTTAATCTTGGACAGATGATACAATATTAATTTCGGGCGTAAGGATATAAGAAAACCCAACTGCTGTGTTTACAACTTTATTATAAGTACTTTTAGACTTCATTAATTGATGAAACATAGACCATACAATGTGTCAAACTGCAAAAAATTCTCTACATAGTATTTTGACAAAATATAATCATTGTAGTAGGTAATTAGTATCTTCGCAATGTAGACGCGCTGAGACCTGAAAGAAAAAAAAATACAATTATTTACTAAACAGGCTTATTTTAAGAAAAATCTTGTGATAATGTGTCATATTAGGAAACTAGCTGCACCGGGCCGTTTCACCCGCGTTACATAATTATATAACACCTATAGCTATTTGAAAGATTCGTGCATAGAGTTCATCAATTTATTATAGTAGACATCTAATACTGTCAGATGTTAAATAATGCAGGAATTAAGCTCTCGTTGGTCAGCGCCATCTAGTATATTAATGTCAAACCTACAGCATATAATTATATCGCTACCGAACACCCATCTTCCAAGGGGGCAAGTGTCACACCGAGTTTTGGCGGGAATCTGATAGTGAGACGTTGGTTTTCTATTTTTTTCTCAAACTTTTGTTTGTTCCCAACTTCCCAACTGTGTTCCCAGTTATCGCCACTGGGGGTGACAGCTGGGAACACAGTACTTACACATAATTCCCAGTTATCGCCACTGGGGGTGACAGCTGGGAACACAGTATTTACACATAAGTCCCAGTTATCGCCACTGGGGGTGACAGCTGGGAACACAGTACTTACACATAAGTCCCAGTTATCGCCTCTGGAGGTGACAGCTGGGAACACAGTACTTACACATAATTTCCAGTTGTAACAACTGGGGGTGACAGCTGGGAACACAGTACTTACACATAATTCCCAACTGTCACGACTGGGGGTGACCACTGGGAACACATAGTACTTACACATATTTCCCAGTTGTCAACACTGGGGGTGAAAACTGGGAACACCTATCTACTTACACTTGCGTCGTCAGTGGCCGCGCTTGGCCAGCAGCCGTGGCTCGGGCGCCCGCCGCCGCTTGCGGCGCGCCGCCGGCGCCTCCTCCAGCGCCGCGTGCGCCTGCGCCGCCAGCAGTATGCCCAGCTGATACGCCGCCTATACATAATATATACACATTTATCCATATTCATATGACAAATGCGAAACTAACTCGAGAATTTCTAAAACTTTCGCGAACTGAACTCAATTGTTAACTAAAACGAAAAGCCGTCGAGGTATGTCAAAATTATGTATTTTGATATTAGTTTGTGCGCGAATTAGACCCGTTTAAAGTTCTGGTTAACATGAAACTAACTCTGTTTTTAGGGTTCCGTATCGAAAGGGTAAATCGGGATCCTGCTATTGAGACTGCTGTCTGTCTGTCTGTCACCAGACTGTATCTCATCAACTGATGAACCGTGATAGTTAGATAGTAATTTTCACAGGTGATGAATTTTCTTGCCGCTATAATAACATTTCAACTCGATGGGAAAAAAATGGATGTGACTCGTTGGGAACCCACCCTCGGGTTCTCTCATAGCCAGTTACGTTTCGGACATCTAAGACACAGTGCAGGCCTATTCTCTGCATCATAGACGGCGCTTTTCTTCATCATGCTCCAATACAGAATCTGACCAATGCAGACTATGATGTCAAAAATATAATCATGCCAAAAGTCGACTAAACGTTTCGTTCGACTACACGGATGTATCATAGACCTCGCGGTTACACCCGCGTTAACTACTGTTCCGCGGGAATCGTAAATATTTTTTACGGGATATAAAGTATGTTACTCAGGGTGAATGTAGCTTTCCAATGGTGAAAGAATTTTTGAAATAGGCCCAGTAGTTTTTGAGTTTATTAATTACAAAAATACAAATCTTTCTTCTTTATAATAGTAGTGTAGATGGAGCTAGAGAAGTTAAGACTTCAGTGGTGCGGCGTAAAGCACACTCGTGTCGAGTTTGCTCGTCGCATGCTCGGTGGCCGTGCTCGTGCTCACCTCCTCGTGCATGTCCCGCGCCATGCCGTGCACGCTGTGCTCGCTGCTGTTGTACATGAGGGAGTTGGACAGCATGAGCAGCACCGCGTGCTGGAACTGGGCCGTCGTTCTGAAACAACCACACACTGTAAGTGGAACAACCACACACTGTAAGTGGAACAACCACACACTGTAAGTGGAACAACCACACACTGTAAGTGGAACATCCACACACTGTAAGTGGAACAACCACACACTGTAAGTGGAACAACCACACACTGTAAGTGGAACAACCACACACTGTAAGTGGAACCACCACACACTGCCATTCCCAAAATGTGTGAGAATCTTAATTATCGTATTTTGATTTCGGCCTTCTTTTCAAACTTTTTTTAAAGTTTTAGAAGGGAAAGAGGTGTGTATCGTAGCATGTGGAAAGGTGTAGTCTCTACCCACCCCGACGAGAAAAAGGCGTGACTGTATGTATGCACGTATGACGGCACGTTTGGCGCAGTGTCTGAGCATATGGACTGCTGAGCTTGGTGTCGCGGGCCGGGAACAAATATTTGTGCGATCTACAAATGTTTGTTTCTGGTCTGGGTGCGATGTGCATGTGAAATTATGTGTCTGTAAGCGGTACCCACGATACAGGAGCAATAATAGTGTGGGGATACGTTTCTTTAAAAAACAAAAAGTATGTACGTACCGCAGCTGTCCGCTGTCGACGTGCCGGCGGATGGTGGAGAGGTCCATGGGCCGCCTCACGCAGGCGCTGTAGCCGGGCGCCTCCTCGTCCGAGATGGGGCGCTGGAATAGCGACGCGTACTTGTGGGCGCACAGTCTGCGGACAACAACCGATATTAAATGTGAGAGAGAGAGAGAAATAAAGAGAGAGAGAGAGAAAGAAAGAGAGAGCGAGAGAGAAAGAGAGAGCGAGAGAGAGAGAGATTTTACTCCGCGAGATCCTACCGCCTGACGTGGGTGGGTGGCGGCCTTTATACCAACACTATGCTCGGGTTTCTAATCTGATGGGCTAAAATTGACAATCGAAATGAGATGAGATGAGAGATAGAGAGAGAGAAAGAGAGAGAGAGGGAAAGAGAAATGTTTACTCCACTACATTTAAATCCGACTAAAGCTGCTACGCCCCGGATATATTATTATGTGGGGCGATAGACTTTATTTAAACACTTGAGAGAAAGAGAAAGAGAGAGAGGGAAAGAGAAAAATTTTTACTCCACTAGATTAAAATCAAATCCGACTATAGCTGCTACGCCCCGGACATATTATTATGTGGGGCGACAAACTTGGTAACACTTTACTACCTTTTATCCGGTAAAAGTTAACGGATCCTGAGAGAAAATAGCGAACGCGGGTGGAGGAACCGCGGGCCGCAGCCACAGCTGTATATAATGTTGTGTTGTCGCAAGCAAATGTTTTTGCTCACTTTCTGTCTTGAACATATAAACGGCCTGATAATAACTACATAAAATATAGGTATTTAATATATCACCTCCAAAAATTCGATCAAATCTATACTAAACTAATCTAATATTATAAGGAGGAAAGACTTGATTTTTTGTTTGTTTGCATTGAATAGACTTCGAAACTACTGAACCGACTTGAAAAATTCTTTCACTGTTGGGAGCTACACTATCCCCGGGTGACATAGGCTACTTTTTATCCCGTAATAATTAACGGATCCCGCGGGATAGTAATTAACGCGGGTAAAGTAAAATAGTAGTGTAGTAGTATTCCTCTCTATGCATGGTTGACTGGAAGAAATCTCTTTGACCGATAACACCGCCTATTGTGACACTAATCGTTATTTTGTTGCTTTAATCCAGCTTTAAGTTTACTTTCTTCTGTGGAGTTTATCTATCTATATATCTAAAAAAGCACCCCTCCTTCGGCAGTCGGATAAGCACGGACAGACAGACCTGCTGTACACCAGCATGACGGACTTCTTCCACAGCCGATGCTGGCGCTCCGCGTCGCCCGCTCCCGCTCCCGCTCCCGCGCCCGCGCCCGCTCCCGGCGACTCCGGCGCGCTCGCCTCCGCGCTCTCGGAGCCCGAGCACGCTGCGGACACACAGACAGGGCTCCATTAGTGCCATGTATGGAGCAATAAGCGGTGGTAGCCTAGTGGGCGAACGGCCGCCTTCGAAAACGGAGGTGGGGAGTTCAAATCCCAGTGCGGGCACGTACCAATGTGTTTCTTGTTACAACATATTGTGTACGTAATTATCACTCGGTTTTCGGTGAAGAAAAACGTCGTGAGGAAACCAACATGCCCGAGAATTATTTCGGAGGCGTGTTATCCATCAACCCGGGCTAGGCCCCCGTGGTGGATTATGGACTAATCCTCTTCGAAATTGAGGGGAGGCCTTTGCCCAGCAGTGGGACAGTTACAGGCTAAATTATTATGGAGCAGTAATAGTCCGACTGACCTTGTTTTATGACCAAAAATATATCAGCGTCTTACCTCGAAATATTTAAAACAGGTATCGTTTTGCTTCGCACGGTTTGTGCATTTAGCCAGTGTCAAGTATTATAATAATTTTTAATATTTCTTATTTTCACAATAGGAAAGTCATAGCGTTCAAGCAATCCTTGTGGTCAAGTCGATTATTTACATAGTCAAAGTCACGATTCAGTAAAGTGGTGGAGATGTGGATAAAATGCGAAATGACACGTTTTTTGAGTTTATATCATTTGCCCACACTCGTGCACGTTACCGGACACATACAAATTGAGTTACGGCCGAAATTAATAATCAATCCAATCCAAATTTTGCTATCTGGGATTGATATCACAATCCATTTTTAGGGTCAAACGTGCCAATAACCGATCCGTGGATTGGTTTATAAAGGCACGCAGATTGGAGATCGATCGAACGATAGGCAGCAATCCAAGATCGATTTCAATCTTGGATAGGAGATACAATATTAACTTCGGGCGTAAGACAACGCGTGTTAGACGTCGATTTGTGGAACTAAATTTTAGACACATCATCTGTTCAACTCATTTTATTTCTTTTGGGGTAAGTAAGATGCCTTCTTTGTGGATTTGTCGGAACTTCTCCATTTGTTCTTCCCATAAATAAAATAATTCTACAATATAAAAAATATCTAATTATTGATTGGATTGATTGTTTGGCAGTAACTAAAGCTTGTTATAGTTAACCTGTACCACATAGAAGTTCTTAAACTTTCGCGAACTGAGTACTTCTGAACTAATATCAAAATTATATATTTTGATATTAGTTTGTGCGCGAATTAGACCCGTTTAAATACTAATTAACATCTATACCACATAATACTTGTTATACTCTAGAAGAAGGTACACTCAATTAAAGCGAGATAGCATGATCAAGATTTTGTAAGATTTTGTAAAAATCCGGTCGTCTTGTCTCGCTTCTGTGGCTTTGAGTACCTTTCGGGTACCTACCAAGCGTCCACCATGGACTTATACTGTAGGTAGGACACTCATCCTAAACTAACAACAAACTAACGCAGTGAAGTGAAACAAACAATGTACCAAAAATACTCACTTCTAGAGTCGGGTTTCTTCTTCCGCGAGTAGTCTCTCTTCTTCTTGCCGTCCTTCTCTTCTTCTCTGCTCAACTGGAAAATGTATAATAAAACATAATTTGCGTGTATTCAGCTTGTGCCATCTGTCTTTACAGAGGCGATGCAATGCCAATAATGCATATAAATTAAAGGTAAAACCAAAAAATAATTTTAAAACCAACTTTTTTGCATTGTCGTAAATTATAGTCGTAAGCTACACTGAAAGTTTCAGGCGGATAACTAATTTAAGTGCACGATCACGATAACTCGCGCCCGCTCAGTTCGCGTTCACATCCGCCGGCAGCTCGGATAGTGGCAGAGGCGTCGCGTCAACATTATCTTCCCTTCCCTGCCGCGCTGCCGAGGATAGCTTGCTCACCTCCATGGGCGTGTCGTCGTCGGTGTCGGCCCGCTCCGACCGCAACATCTGCCGCAGCGGTATAGAGTCCTTGCAAACAAATAACAACAATCAGGCGCACATTTACAGTAATATAGTAGTACCCAACTGATATGGCTTACCGATGTACCTGCGCAGAAGATGAATTTTCAAAGCGCGGGAAATGCTATTGACCGCTATTGGTCGGCAGCCGCCGCCATCTTAGCGAGCTTAGAGTGAGATGGAACTAACAGCTGCATTGTATTATGAACCTTATAATAGTGAGCTTAGGTTGATTGTAAGTTTTAAGCATTATTTCGGTAATCTTCGGACCATACTTTCTTTTCTGCGCGAACGAAGATTCACGACGCGCCTTATAAGTTGGGTACTAGTATACACCGCTTTAAGCGACACCGTTATGCGCGGTTTCACTGTGACGCGAATTTCAAATTACGCGCTCAAACGCCTCGCATTACGCGAAAGAGTGCTTATAAAACTATAAACATAATGTAGTCATCAACTTCTCTATGGTCGCGGGAATCCCCGCTTCATAAAAACATTAGATACTAGTTGATGCCCCCGACTTCGTCTGCGCAGGATTAGTATTTAGAGCAGCTTATAATTATTAGCGTGACGTAGAAAAGAACTAACGTTATGACACATTTTTATGGTTCACTATTTTGGATATAATGGCTTACACATAAGATATAGATATATACTGTGGCGGGCTTTTTGGTAGAACTATTTAAGATAAACATTTCCATCATACATTACATAATGTATAGCTCTAGCGGTTTTGGCAGGGCACGCCTGAATAGCGCGCAGATGGTAGATTTTTTCCTACTTACTTGACACTTATCGTCATATTTTAGACAATTCACACAATAGCTGTATAAATTATAGCCTATGTGTTATTCTGATGTATAAGCTATATTATTGTAAAGTTTCATTAAAATCCATTCAGTAGTTTTTGCGTGAAAGAGTAACAAACATCCATCCATCCATCCATCCATACTTACAAACTTTCGCGTTTATAATATTAGTAGGATGTTTGGGGCCGTCCGTCAATCACGTTTCACCACAAACTATTAAAATAATGTATAATTTATCAAAAATCGTCTTACATTACTCACTTCCGCGTCTTCGTTCTTCAAATCCTCCTTCTCGTCGGCGTCCGGCTCCGCCTCCGCTTCCGGTTGCTCCGTATCCGCCTCCGGCTCCGCGTCCTCCGCTTTGACTTCCGATAGCGGCTCCACCTTGATCTGCGCTTCCGGTTCCGGCGGCAGCGGCGGCTCTGTGCAGTTCGTTAGATACATATTATTATACTTTACTAGCTGACCCGACAGACGTTGTCCTGTCATTGTTTCTATGGGAAAACGCTTCCTCTCCTTCTATCTGTCTCCCTTTACCTGTCGCTCTCACTCTCTCTCACTCTCCCTCTTCCCCTAACTTTATCTCTCTGTCTGTCTATCTCTCTCCCTCTTCCGCTATTTCTGTCCCTGCCCTTTAATCTCTCTCCCTCTCAATCTCTTTACTTCTCACTCTATATCTCTCCCTCTCCCTCTATTTAAGTTAACATGGTCGCTAAGTATTCCAAAATTTTCTTATTTTCCGCGCTATTTTATTACTTTTTTCTTTCATAAGAAACTTATCCTGACAATAACAAACACAAAAAAAAAAAGAATTCAATATGAACTTTATACAATAGCAATAAACCTCGTTTTAGTTAGAAAACGTTTGTATGGGAAGAAGAAAAGGGCTGTATTTAGGGGTTTCCCGGGAATTATTCGAAGTTTTCTCACCGTAAAAACCATCTTTGAACTTCAAGGAACATTAAAAAAAAATAGTTGATCAAATTGGTCCAGGCGTTGTTGAGTTATGCGCTTACCAACACATTTTGCGATTCATTTTTATATTATAGATAAAAAATAAAAATAAAGACGATAAAGTTACATATTCTAATGGTCCGGATACCGCCACCTGCCCTCTACAGTTGCAGTGCCAGCACTTGGCATTGCACAATCTCGCGGGGCACTGCACTGCGCTCGTCACCCTAAGACATTTCTGTCAGGTTGGTCACATTTTTTCACCGAATAATAATAATTTATATGTCTCCCACACTCTCATCCTTTGTCGTAAATAATTATAATTCTTTCTTTTTCTCTCTATCTATATCTACTCTTTGACACTCGCATCCTTTATCGCAAGTTAATCTTTCCTATTCTGTTTCGACCGAAATTAATAATCAATCCTAATCCAAATTTTGCTATCTGGGATTGATACCACAATCCATTTTAGGGTCAAACGTGCCAATAACCGATCCGTGGATTGGTTTATAAAGGCACGCAGGTTGGAGATCGATCGAACGATAGGCAGCAATCCAAGATCGATTTCAATCTAGGATAGATGATACAATATTAATTTCGGGCGTTTATCTGCCTGTCCCTCTCACACGCGTTCTAACTCGCAACTGTTTTTCTTTCTTTGTTTTGTCTACTCTCTCTCTCTCTCTCTCTCTCTCTCTCTCTCTCTCTATCTGTCTCCCTCTCCTACCTACCTATACGTTCAGGCACTAGTGGCATCTCTTTCTTTCTCTCTTTATTTGTCTCCCTCTCACACCTACCTATAACTAGACTCTAGTGGCTTCTCTCTTTCTCTCTCTATCTGTCTCCCTCTCCCACCTACCTATAACTTCAGGCACTGGTGGATTCTCTTTCTCTCTCTTTTTCTATATTATTATGTCTCCCTCTCACCAACTAACCTATAACTTCAGGCTCCGGTGGCAGCGGAATGTCCTCAGTTTCTATAACCTCGGCGGCGGGGTGGCCGACGGGCGGTGGCGGTGGCGACGCAGGCGGTGGCGACGCGGGCGGTGGCGACGCAGGTGGTGGCGACGCCGGTGGCGGCGACTCCCCCGCCGGCTCCGCGTGTAGAGCGCTAGAATTTAATTTTTATCAATAGATAATTGAAGGAGAGGTGAAAGTAATTTGGTACTGAAACTCTCGAACATTGCTCGTAGAACTGATAACCGATGTTCGGGTGAACATAAAAAACACTATTTTAGTACGAAGGAATTTATTGTCGACTCACACGCAGTAGAACAAAATGGCGAGAGAGATGGAATCACAGATTACACAGCATCAGTAGGTACTACTTGTAACACAGATTATAAATATCTTATGTTTTTGACTAAACAACCGATGGGGAAGTAAGGTTCTAGAGTGGCGACCGCGGACTGGAAGACGCAGTGTAGGTAGGCCCCCCACTAGATGCGCCGACATCAAAAGAGTCGCAGGCGACCGGTAGATGCAAGTAGCAAACTGTCGGTGTGGCGGTGTAAGGGGGAGGACTGTGTTCAGCAGTGGACGTCTCCAGGCTGATGATGATGACTACTATTTATTTATATGAATATAAAGTAGCCTGTGTCAATCCAGAGTGTTGACTACCTCCACACCAAATTCCAACAAAATTGGACAAGCCGTTTGAACATGAAAACATACAAACACACTTGTAAACTTTTGCTTTTATAATATTAGTAGGATACGCTAGAATATGAACACTATCTCATCGGGTGTAGTTGGAGGCGGTGAACATGCTGAGCCTAGCCCGGGCTCGGGTCTCGCGGCGCCGGAGCCCCCTCTAGGCTCGGGCCGGGTGTGCTCTCCGGCGGCAGCTAGCCGGCCGCGCTGTAGCGCCGTCGCCGGGGGGGAGCGGGGGCGAGGTTGCGCGCAGCCGGTTCCGAACCTACGCCCTGAGGCGTGCGAGGAACCGGCTGAGCTATAATCACCAGATTCTCACCTGATCTCCTCCTCCACGGTTCTAGCTACCGGCACCTGCTCCGCCACCGCGACCTTATCCTCTGGCTCCTCCTCGACATCTTCTGTGTTATCTTCTGGAATTATCTCGGGGTCTTTCACTTCTTCTTTAACCTTTAAAATGTCAAAGAAAATTTATTGTATATATCGGCGGATCAGTTACGCCATCTAGTGGTTGATTAGAGAATTATAATGACGGAATGTATTTTCCATCACCTTAGATATTGGCTGTGTCGCCATCTAGTAGTTTGTATAGTGAAACCTATGTTTAATATTATGCTATTTATTACTTATAATTGTTTATTAATGTCCAGACAATGTAGAAAATAATAACTAGTAATTAATTACTGAATTAATTAATAAATATGCCCTCTAACTGTTTATGAATACTGGCAACTTATTTAACTTTCTTATTTCATGTAGCAACTCTGTAGATCAACTTAGTCTTTTTATAAGATATAAAGTGTTTACAAACATTTTGAACATTGTTATTTATTCATAAAATTCATATTAAGTTATTTAACTGAGGCTCAAATAGATTTTCTAGTGAAATATGTCATAATTGTGACTTTGTTACGATATTCAGTACATGTGTTGTTGCTAGCAAAGTTAAATTGAAAAGGGCGCTAAAATCACTATCCGTTTTGATAAAAATGTTGTAATAGCTGGAAAAACCTACTTTATCGAAGCAAAAGCCATTTAAACTTGTTTCCCTTAATTTTGAAAGTATTTATGTAATTTTAATAGGCACCGCTAAGTTAGTCAACTTGTTATATAAATTGATGTTTTGACAAATAAAAACGAGGTAGAATAAAATTGTCGGTATGAGGGATGGTTACTTCTAAATTGCTATTGAAAATGAAAAACTGAATAATACAAGGAACGTTGTGCAGATAATAAGTGTTTTATTATGGAGTTTTCTGGGACGTCGCCGACATATACATACTGTTAGGAGTAAAAAAATTAAGATAACATGAAAATGCTAGAAAATATTTATAATCCGCCACATTTTATTATTTGATAAAGTTATAAGCGTTCTATAAAACAGATTAAACATACTTTTTTTGTTTACTTTGACTTGTGTAAGCTCAGTCTTAAAAAAAACACATGGCTTTTTTAATGGTTATTACACTTTTAATCCAGGTAAACCTTATGTAATCATAAATTACTTTAAAATAGTAACAGCACACACACAGTCTGAATAAAATTAAGCAGTAAAATGTGTCAGCAAAATTCTATTAAAAAAAATTCCAAATCTTACGAAATCAAATTTGATTTTTATCAAGAGACTTTATTTCGAATTTTGTATTTAATTTTATTTACTTTCTAATAATAAAAAAACAAATGCATAAAATTTTAGATCGCGGAAAAAAAACTTCGAAAAAGTGATTAAAAATGGTAAAAACTTACTCTATGTTCGTCCGGCGGCAACACTTTGATCTCAGTAGTGGGGAACTCGAATCGCGGCGCCGCTCCGGGGGCGTCGGGGGCGTCGGGGGGCGTCACCTGGGGCGCCGCGCAGGCCTGGGGGCGACACGCTTGTCAGCTCTCATCATCAAACCATATTATCGAATGACGCGATGGTAAAGTTATGTGACGCGCCAATTAAACACGGCCCTATTACTAAGACTCCGCTGTCCGTCCGTCTGTCTGTCTGTACGTTTGTCACCAGGCTGAACCCGTATAGAAGTTCTTAAACTTTCGCGAACTGAATACATGTTAATTAGTATTTAAACGGGTCTAATACCGGACGGTGACACTTCTCGTGACCACGGTCGATGTAACTCGGCCGAAACGTCGAGGGAGGTATGTCAAAATTATAATATATATATTGATATTAGTTTGTGCGCGAATTAGACCCGTTTAAATATGAATTAACATCAACCGTTATATTAAACAGTTGAAATTTTCACTTATAATGTATTTCTGTTGCCGCTATAACAACAATAAATACGAAAAAAACAGAATAAAACAAATATAAATAAAATTATAAGGGGATCTCCCATACAAGACATGTTAATTTTGCTGATTTTATAAATAATGATAAAGAACTCTTCGTGTGCGAGACCGAATCGGGCTTGGCCGGTTGTTCCGCGAAACGCGGGTGTAACCGCGTAGTGTATATTACTAGCTCACCCGACAGACGTTGTCCTGTCATTGTTTCTATGGGAAAAAGCTTCCTCTCCTTCTATATCCATCTCTCTCCCTCGCACTCTATCTCTCTACCTCTATATCCATCTCTCTCCCTCGCACTCTATCTCTCTACCTCTATATCCATCTTTCTCCCTCGCACTCTATCTCTCTACCTCTATATCCATCTTTCTCCCTCGCACTCTATCTCTCTACCTCTATATCCATCTCTCTCCCTCGCACTCTATCTCTCTACCTCTATATCCATCTTTCTCCCTCGCACTCTATCTCTCTACCTCTATATCCATCTTTCTCCCTCGCACTCTATCTCTCTACCTCTATATCCATCTCTCTCCCTCGCACTCTATCTCTCTACCTCTATATCCATCTTTCTCCCTCGCACTCTATCTCTCTACCTCTATATCCATCTCTCTCCCTCGCACTCTATCTCTCTACCTCTATATCCATCTTTCTCTCTCGCACTCTATCTCTCTCTCTATATCTATCTCTTTCCCTCGCACTCTATCTCTCTTCCTCTCGCTCTGTCTCTCTCCCTGCCCCAGCTGTAAACTGAGTGACAGCTGTCAACTGTACAACCCGATTTTATCAGATATATTTTTCCCAGTTTCAAAATGTTTCCCGTGATAACGGGATAAATAGTATCCTATATCCTTCTCCTGGTTCTCAGCTACCTTCCTACCAATTTTCAGCCAAATCGGTTCAGCCGTTCTTGGGTTATAAAAGTGTAACTAACACGACTTTCTTTTATTAATATAGATTATATTATAAAGCACTAGCTGCGCCCCGCGGTTTCACCCACTTTAGATAATATACTATATAATATCTATATTAATTGTAGCCTATGTGTTATTCTGATGTATAAGCTATATTATTGTAAAGTTTCATTAAAATCCGTTCAGTAGTTTTTACGTGAAAGAGTAACAAACATCCATCCATACTTACAAACTTTCGCGTTTATAATATTAAGTAGGATACTGCGAGTGTTACTTACCTCGGTATCAATCTCGATGGGCACTTCTTCTTTGATAACATGCTCCACTGTCGGCTCCACCTGTCAGAGAATACTATAATCAAAATTAACACAAACTAGCTGATACCCGCGACTTCATCTGCATTTGTATAAGTAACAGCTAGTAAGAACATAATACTTAAACCAATTGGCATAATGACAACATTCATCATTGTCTCCGTCGATATCTCTACAACATTTCTATCTCTAATCAAAGTCAAAGTCAAAGCATTTATTGTAAATAGGCAATAAAATCGCACTTTTACAAGTCAAACAGCTAATTCTCGTCAACAAAGAGAATCATAAAAACAAAGTATGATACATTAAATTAAACAGTAATTGATTATGGTCTGAATCTCCCCATCTCCCATTCCCCCCAGTTAAGCCGTTCAGTCATAGGAGTGTATAATCTTGCAACTGGTAAGATATGCCCCCTTAGGGGAGCGTAGAGATCTTAGGGGGGCATGAAATGTTAGGATATATAAATGTAATTACTAATCATTCTTTACTATTTAAAACACTTACACGTAGATTTAGTCGCGCCACCTAGTGCCAATCGGCCGAACTAACTATAACGCTTTACCACTATCTTGTTCTATCACGCACTTGAAATAAAATAAAAAAATTCCTCAAAATACCTACTTCACATTGCCAAAGGACCATGATGAACCAAACTGCACTGAAGAAAATTTTTGGGGGATACTAAGCAAAAAAGGTTGGGAACCCCTAATCTAAAGGGTAACCTCATGAAGCTAAGGATGGAAACAAACCCCTAGCTTTGCCATATTTATATTTCATCGGAGCTCTACCAGACATCCTTTGGTTTGACCATACCTGATGATGACCAGGCGATGCACATACCTTCGGGAGTTGAAGTTCTTGCGCGGCCTCCACCGCCTCCACCTCGATCTCGACATGTTCGTCCTCTTCCTTCTTCAGCTTCTCGACGGGCCTGTAACATTTTTTTTTTAAACATTGCTCCACACTAGGATTGCTCCTGTATCGTGGGTACCGCTTACAGACATATAAACCCAGACTAGAAACAAATATTTGTCGATCGCACAAATATTTGTTCCGGCCGGGAATCGAACCCGCGACGCCAAACGTGCCGTCAAAATCTATGTCTCTGTCATAGACTTAGTATCAAGAAATAGACATGGCAATAGCGTATATCCGAAAGGTCCAAAACTTTACTGCAATATATAAATCGGATAAATTTAATACACGTTATTTAGGCGTAGCTCCAATCATTCGTGAGACATTCTAAAATATCAAGATTGGTTTGCATCTGTAGTACAATAATAAATTAATTCATACGCCGACAAAGACAAAACATCATCGTACTATCCTACTTACTCCTCTGTCTATTTGTATACACTTGTCTCTTTACTTCCCCGGATCTTAAGTTAGATGTCAAATCTATTGGATGAGAAATCTGTGGTCTCTGTGCATGCTAGACAAAGCGAACGATACACGGTTCGCTTTGTCTAGAAAGAGACGGCACTCACTTCTCATGCGCATGTCCCACGCTTGGTATGTGTATGTCGACGTCGCGGAACACGTATACGTCCTCCGCGTTTATTTCAATGTCGTCGATGTCGAGGGCGGGGGGCGCGGGGGGGCCAGCGGGGGCGTACGACGGGGGCGTCGCCAGGGCGGGGGGGCCTGGCGTCAGCGGCGCGGGCGAAGGGGGCGTGTGCGCTGAAAGAAATACGAACTGAAATTGAAAATCTTCTAATTGATCATTGGTGACGTTGATCGAGGCATCGGTTCGATTTTCTTTTATTTATTATGATTTATTTTATGTAGAAAGAGGAGAGAAACTCCGACACCCGACTAACGGCCGAAATTAATACTCAATCCCAATCCAAATTTTGCTATCTGGGATTGATATCACAATCCATTTTTAGGGTCAAACGTGCCAATAACCGATCCGTGGATTGGTTTATAAAGGCAGGCAGGTTGGAGATCGATCGAACGATAGGCAGCAATCCAAGATCGATTTTAATCTTGGATAGAAGATACAATATTAATTTCGGGTGTAAATGCACGACGCACGAGAAAGCGTCCGCGTAGCTTCACTTCACTTAACTACACAAATTGGTTAGATTATGACAAACAATTTCAAATACGTTGATAGCAAAAAACACATAAGATAGATAACTCCACTTTTACTTGAACTCGGGCCTTAGAAATATCTACTGGTCTTACTATATACCCAGATAGGGTCATATATTTACTGATACCTACTATAATCTAAGATCAATTTAAATTTTAAGAACACAATTATTGCAATAAACTATTGAGTGTCGAGAAACAAGATGGCGTTCCATGACCAGTGCCCTGAGAAGTTTTTACTAGCTCGACATAGTACGCGTCAACTAGCGCTTCGTTCAAGATTTTTCGTTCATAAACGCGCCGGTAGGGGCGCTATACAGGATCTTCATACAAAAGCGCTAGTTGACGCGTACCTACTAACGGCCGAAATTAATAATCAATCCAATCCGAATTTTGCTATCTGGGATTGATATCACAATCCATTTTTAGGGTCAACCGTGCCAATAACCGATCCGTGGATTGTTGGTTTATAAAGGCAGGCAGATTGGAGATCGATCGAACAAGGCAAGGCAAGGAATAGGCAGCAATCCAAGATCGATTTCAATCTTGTATAGGAGATGCAATATTAATTTCGGCCGTTAGTTGAGCTAGTCATAACTCATACTAGGGTTACTGCTTCGAAACAAGATGGCGTCGAGCGGCCGCCATCTTGCGAGTTACCTTTGAGCTGTTGCTCTATCTGCACCAGCTGGCTCTTGATGTGTTCTATGGCGGCTCGCTTGCTGTCCTGCTGCGGGGAACTCTTCTCTAGAAGCATGGAGAGTGTCGGCGCGTTCACGGAGGGCGACATGGTGTCTGAGAAACAATTGCACTTATTATTAAACTACGTTATCTTATACTAGAAGCACCTCGCGGTTTCACCCGCGTTAACTACTATCCCGCGGGAGCCGTTAATTTTTACGGGATAAAAGGTAGCCTATGTGTACCGGGGATAGCATAGCTTCCCAACAGTGAAAGAATTTTTCAAATCGGTTCAGTAGTTTCGGAGCCTATTCATTACAACCAAACAAACAAAGTTTTCCTCTTTATAGTATTAGTATAGACTAGCTGCGCCCCGCGGTTTCACTCGCGTTTGGATAATATATAACAATATATCTATATGAATTGTAGCCTATGTGTTATTCTGATATGTGAGCTATATTATTGTGAAGTTTCGTCAAATTCTATTCAGTAGTTTGTGCGTGAAAGAGTAACAAACATCCATCCATCCATTCACCCATCCATCCATCCATTCACCCATCCATCCATCCATCCATACTCACAAACATTCGCGTTTATAATATTAGTAGGATTAATATAAGAAAATCGTGTTAGTTACACTTTTTATAACTCAAGAACGGCTGAACCGATTTGGCTGAAAATTGGTAGGAAGGTAGCTGAGAACCAGGAGAAGGATATAGGATACAATTTATCCCGTTATCACGGGAAAAAATTTGAAACTGGGAAAAATATATCAGACTAGGTGGTGCCCGCGACTTCGTCTGCGTGATATACTTAGTCAGGTCATAAATTCTGTCACATGTTTTATATAAAATAATTGAAACAAGTTTATTCATTATGTAACCATTTATATACCAAAATGAACTTAACAAAACATAGATTCTTATGACACTAAAGTTTATTCAAAATGACCTCCGTGATTTTGAATACAGGCCTTCAATCTGCGCGGCCAGTCGTCTATCGCAGCACGAACGAGGTCCATGTCAATATCGGCGGCTGCCTTAATCAAGGATGTCTTGAGTGACTCCAAATTGGGATGAGGCTTTGAGCACGCCTTTTCCTCCAAGTGTTGCCATATCTTGTAATCTAGCGGATTCAAATCTGGACTGGAGGAGGGCCAGTCTTCGTGCCGGATGAAGTCGATTTCACGCGCCGCCAGCCAGTCTTGTGTGCTCTTCGCTCTATGAGCTGGCGCCGAATCTTGTTGGAATACCCAGTGCCTGTTATTAAACATGGTATGAGAAACAGGTTCCACAAGGTTCGTCAGGACTGTATTTTGATACATAACTGCATTCGTTTTTACACCTTTCTCACAAAAATGTACCTCTGTTAAGCCCCAATAAGACACTCCCAACCATACCATGAGCGAAGATGGAAAATGACCTCGTTGGACACGCGGAATACGGTTGCTCGCTTCTTCACTACTGTGTGCGTACACCTTATCATTTTGTTTGTTGTAGCTCTCTTCTACGGTAAAATTTTTTTCATCCGAAAAAAGAATTTCCCGATATTTTTTTCCCGCGTACCGCTTCAACAAAGCGCGGCATCTCTTCAGTCTCAGGTCCATTAGACGAGCATTCAAATGATGTGTTGTTTTTCTTCGATATGCCCGAAGCCCTAAGTCTTCATTTAACACCCTTTTCACCGTGGTTCTGCTTAATCCCATCTGAAGGGCCAACAGTTTCTGCTTACGTTTGGGATTTCTTTGAATTCGCGCCTTCACAGCTTTTATCACTGCTGGAGTCCTAACAGACCGAGGGCGACCACTTCTTGACCTGTCATCTACACTAGAGTCTTCATTGTATCGTTTGATGGTACGATAAACGAATCTCTTGGTTATATTCAAATTTTTCAGTATGTCAAAAATTGGAATTGGCGCGTAACCGCAACGATGCAACGCAATAACTGCAACACGGTCTTCTTTAAGCGTCCACTCCATATTTAAAAATGAGTAAAATTCTAAAAAGTATACATTTTTATTTTCATGAACAATTCGAAATTCGAATTCAATAAACTTTTTTGTGGCCAGCATTCTAAAAGAAAAGTTTTTACTGTGTGACAATACTTATGACCTGACTAAGTAGTAGCTGTTTTCGTAATAAAAAGTAGCCTATGAGTCAAGCCAGGGTATTAGTCTCTAAAGGTATAAATATCCAGAAATTTCCATGTTACTTACCAACAACACTAGCGGGGTGAGTCAAGTGTTGCGGGGTGGTCACCACGGGGGATGATTTCAACAGTGACGTCAGCAAGGGCGACGAGGGCGCTGCGGGCGTGGCTGAAACATAAATAAAAATAACAATATAAAAAAGTTTAAATAATGTTAAATAATTGGTAACTTTTTTTTTTACCTTTTACCAGCCTACAGACGTCCACTGCTGAACATAAGCCTCCTCCTTAGACCGCCACACCGAACGACAATTTGCCACTTGCATCCACCGGTCGCCTGCGACTCTTTTGATGTTGTCGGCGCATCTAGTGGGAGGCCTAACTACACTGCATCTTCCAGTCCGCGGTCGCCACTCTAGAACCTTTCCTCCCCATCGGCTGTCAGTTCTACGAGCGATATGGCCTGCCCATTGCCACTTCAGTTTGCAAACCCTGAGATCTATGTCGTAGACTTTAGTTCTACAGCGAATATCCTCATTCCGGATTTAGATATAAAAGTATTTGTTCGTAAAGGTCACTTTTCAATAAACTTACTGGACGGTGATTGGGGCTCTGTGGAGCCCCGGGAGTTCCTAGCTGCTCTAGCGCGTCTCTCCTCTCTCTCCTTCAGCCAGGCGGCCCGGCGCGCGCTGTCCCTCTCGTGGGCTCGCTTGGCGGCCTCTATGGAGGACCATATCTCTCGGAGGCGGTCCTCGGAGGTGGCCTGGTCGCGGACTTCGGAAATTTCGTTCTGTGAATGATGCAGAGAAGTTTGTCGTATGAGGTTGTAGTGTCAGAGTTTATCAAGCCGCCTAATGGCTCCTGACTTGGCTTAACGACTGCTGTCGATCGATAACAACCGGGACCAACAGCTTAATGTGCCCTCCAAAAGCAAGGAGCAATGGAAATTCGCTTATGAAAAGTCACTGGTGCTGGGCAAAGATCGAACCTGGTATTGTTGGATTGTAAAGCGTACAAGTTACAGCTCAGCCACCATGAATGGATTTTAATGAAACTTTACAATAATATAGCATATACATCAGAATAACAAGTAGGCTACAATTTATAAAGATATTGTGTGAATAGTCCAAAATATGACAATAAGTGTCAAGGAAGTCATTATTTATGTCATAATTTTAATGTCATAACGTTAGTTCTTTTCTTGTCTTAATTTTAATGTCATAACGTTATTATAATGTCATAACGTCATAACGTCTTCGTCTTAATTTTAATGTCATAAAGTAAGTTATTTTCTGCATCATGCAAATATAAGCTATTCGAAATACTAATCCTGCACAGACAAAGTCGCAGGCACCAGCTAGTCAACAATAAAAGGGATAATGATACTGATACCTTCAGCTGTTCATATTGCTGGTTCATATCGGCAATGTTCTTTTGTATGTCCGCAATCCTCTCCTGCGTGAGACGTTTGACGATGCTCTCCTGAGGTGTCTCCACTGCCCCCTCCGAGCTGCGCTTCTTGCGCTTCGGTGTCTCCACATGCTCGAGTAGGGCTCCGTATTGGGCCGCACAGCTGTTATTACAGAAGAATGGATAGGAAGTAATATGGTTGGATATGTTTATGGAGTGGCCAGTTATTCATGGAATTATACATTTAAATGAGGGACTATATATGAAAGGGACACTGATACACAAACTACAATTTTTATTATTAGTGGAATCGCTTTGTATTCAACAAAATGTGTTGGTACAATCAATTGAAACTTTAAAAGGTACCTAAATTGGTCATGATTTAGCAAACTTTGATATACTTATATTATAATATATACAAGTACATATTATATTGAGTCCCAAGACAGGCCTCGTGTCTAGTTTGTTGTTATGAAAAAAGGTAATTGTATTGACAGATAAAAAAAGTTGTACCAACTAACAGAAGTGAATGTGAATTAAATATGTACTAAAACTAAAATTGTTTCTCTAACGGTAGCTACCTACTTATTTTCAGAACACTTTTCTGTATGTGTATTGTTTACATTTTTATTTTCGTTCTGTCATATTCATACCCGGCACAAGCATTATTTATTTAGGAATAAATTCATTAATCATTCATTATCATTTAATCCATAGACTTAGTATCAAGAAATATACTTGGCAATAGCGTATACCCGTAAGGGACAAAACTTTACTGCAATGTATAAATCGGATAAATTTAATACACATTATGTAGGTGTAGCTCCGACCATTTGCGTGATATTCTAAAATGTCAAGATAGCTGGTTACCCCTATTAGTCAGATAAATTTAATACACGTTATTTAGGTGGTGCTTCAATCATTTGTGAGACATTTTAAAATATCAAGATTGGTCTGTATCTGCAGTACAGTAATAAATTAGTGCATGCGCCGACAAAGACAAAACATCATCGTACTATCCTACTTACTCCTTTGTCTATTTGTATATCCTTGTCTCTTTACTTCCCTAGATCTTGAGTTAGATGTCATATCTATTAGATGAGAAATTTGTGATTTAATCTGATAATCCAAATAACTTGGGCTTCTGAACAGACATTTCCTCATTGGTTTGGATAATCAATACCAAATAGATCTCAATCTAATACCAAAGAGATCAAACAACAAACTTGAAGAAGGCGGGTAAGATGAACCAATCAATTTGATTGTTATTTAATCAATGGACATTGAGGAGCACTGGCTACTAGATACTGTCTTGTATGTGTCAATTGTGTCATAATCAGATAGCACTTAACCGCTGAGTGTCATTTATTAATTTGCCAAATACCATGTAAGTTTTGGTTCCTAATCTACAACTGAAGATGTATTTATTAAATAGAACGAAATGGCAAGTGCACACTGAATATAGCTCTCAGAGCTGAGATTGATTTACAGCCTGTAGACTATATTTTGAGTGTGGATCAGCTGATAGTGCACTTGGTAGCGCTATTGAGGTTCATTTATTAATACGGCCCTAAGTATCTGCATATACATTTTACTGTGTACACTAAAGAATATAACAATTTAGGAACCTTTTTTGCGAGTACCAATCTGGTGGTCTATTTGGTTCTCCAACAGTTTTCAGGGCTCTCGACACCGACATCCAGTTCTGGTCGCCGCTGCGGACCACCGCTGATGCCAGGCAGAGCTGCTCGCGAACATTCCATGTGTCTATCGGCACTCGTTTTAGTTGGAGTCGCTCTTGAATCGAAGCCATTTTCTTTCAGTCTAGTTCCGAGTCTTTCCGAGGTTATGAGAAATGTACTAGACTAGTTATATAAATTATAGTATTACGTGGTCTATGTGCTTGTAGACATAGCCGATGATGACGTTGCCTTACACTTACATAGCGTTTCAGTAATAATTCGTAATAATTTCGCTGTTTACAAACAAAGCAAAAACTGCGTCAAACTGCGTCAAAATCAGAGATATTACTTTTTTTTATTTTGTTATGGCGTCGCACGGTTTGTGCATTTAGCCAGTGTCAAGTATTTTAATATTCAAGTTTTTCTTATTTTAAAAGTAGTAAATTCATAGCATTAAAGCAATCCTCATAGTCAAGTCGATTATTTTTACATAATTAAAGTGACGACTCAGTAAAGTGGTGGACGCTTTATTGAAACTTCCTGGGAGTTTTGAAAAAATGCGTAATTACACTTTTTTTGGGTTTCTATCATTTGCCCACACTCGTGCACATTAACGAACACTCAATTATTAATATTCCACCAATATTACACATTAACACACTAAGAAACACAACTTTGAGAAAAAAAAACCCATCATTTTAAAAAATCGGAATCTTTTGAAAGAAAGGCTCTCGTTCGCTTTGGTCAGCGCATGTCTGACCACCCACAAGGCTTAATGGTAGCTAGGTCTCACACATTTTAGATCCAACAACTGATGAATGAGGGATGAAAACACAATAAATAATAAAGTTTATTTCTCGTAGGTACCTTTGTGTTAGTACCTACCTACTACAATGTTTAATAATATAAGTTTAGTATACTAGTACCCAACTTATAAGGCGCGTCGTGAATCTTCGTTCGCGCAGAAAAGAAAGTATGGTCCGAAGATTAACGAAAGAATGCTTAAAACTTACAATCAACCTAAGATCACTATTATAAAGTTCATAATACACTGCAGCTGTTAGTTCCATCTCACTCATGCCACGCGGCGATCGCTAAGATGGCGGCGGCTGCCGACCAATAAATAGCATTTCCCGCGCTTTGAAAATTCATCTTCTGCGCAGGTACATCGGTAAGCCATATCCAGTTGGGTGGTACTACTATACGTATGTACTTCACACATTATCAATATTCAGTGGTCTCATCTGTATCAGGTATTTCGTAATTCTTCAAAGACTGGATATTTTCAAATTTGCATTTAGCGCCTGAAACGTAATAAGTATATAATTATAATTAGTATAGAATGTTTTTTTTACACATTCATTGCCACCGCACCGCTATTTTCGAGTAGGTAGTCATCAGCGACAAAACTGCGTCCGATTCCATTATGATTGTATGTTAGGTCCTTATTATAATGACGTTATTATTAACAATATTTAATTTATTTCACATCCGCTAAAAGATAAATAACAGCCACAGAATACCTATATGAATACCCTAGAAGGGGCATTCAATTAAAGCAAGATAGCAATATCAGGATTTTGTATGACGTGTGAGCGTGTTGTCTCTCTCTTCCGTGGGTTTGAATACCTTTTGAATACGGAGTGGCCACCCTGTAACAGTATATTAAACCAAACCAAGCATGTATAACCTCTCCCGGGCCCGTTGCTCTTACCGTCACCAAGTGTCCCTTTCTCCCGGCATCGTATAAAGCGAAGGACAGGATCTATGTCCCCAACCTCCGCCAGACGGCCCTGCGTGCTAGCTTGCATCTCTGATATATACGGCGCAGACATCACGCACGGGTATCGGGTCATCAACTCTATTTCTGTAAAGAACCCGTGTTATTAGAGAGAAAGAAAAACATTGATTTACGAATTTATCCTATATAATATAGGGGTAACCAGCGATCTTGACATTTAAGAATGTCGTACGAATGATTGGTGCTACACCTAAATAACGTGTATTAAATTTATCCGATGCATTATCAATTGCAGCATAGGTATGTCCCTTTCGGGTGTACACTTTTGTCAAGCCTATTGATACTACGTCTATGGTTATTACCTACTGCCGTGGTGCACGACGTGTGTATTATCACCACAGAATATAAAATGGTATGATGTCAAATTGACGTTCGTACGATAACAATATTTTAACAAGTTGGCACTACCTCATTCCTGTCACTAATACAAATGTTGCCATTTAAAAGGCTATCTCCCTCCCTTTATAGTAATTTTGCGATTCTTGGGCGATCGCAGCAGCGACTGCTCCTGGACGCGCAGTCAGATAATTTATTCGACAATATTTATTCATTTCTAAAAGTATTTAGTGGGAAACAGAAAATGTGTGTATAATGATAAAATTGGAGTTGTAAATACTAACTTTCGTACGTATTATCGCATTGAAACATGCGCATATGGCAAATGCTCTGGAACGTCTTGTAGATACCATGTTGGCACTTCGCACACACCATAATGTCTCTCACCGGACACACTTTAGGGCAGTCTGCGTTCTGCTCTTCATCATCTGCAAAAATCAGAAGATCATCATCATCTGCAAAAATCAGAAGGTCATCATCATCTGCAAAAATCAAAAGGTCATCATCTTCTGCAAAAAGCAGAAGGTCATCATCATCAAATCAATCACATCTATTTTTGTGATTTATTTCTTTGCGTGCTCCTTTGAGCAGCGTTTAAGAGAATATTTTCTTTTCCAATAAAACCTTTTTTTAGTGGAGTTTAAGTAATGACCCACTACAGGCAGGAATGTTGTTACTCAATTACGTCAAAAAGGATGAACGAATTTTACGTAACGTACCTACAAAAATGGAAGAAGAAAATAAATACCTATACGCTAATTTAATAATAAGCAAAATAAACTCTGGATTACCTGCGAATGGGCTGGGCTTATTGATAGATTCTGTTGATTTAAATTCATAAGACCCCATTGCCTTATCTTCACTAATTTCTTTAGAACCTCCTTCACCAGTAAAATGTTCTTCATTTTCAACACTTCCATCTAGACCCGTAGGTTGGGCAACTTGCTCATCGTCGACACTGTAATTGTGTTCTGTAGAAAGTGCTATAATTGGCGCTGGCTTAGGCTCATATGTATAATCTGGTGAATTATACTCCCCCACCTTATAGTCGTGGTTTAAATTCGTATCACCATTATCCACTTCATTAAGTGCAACGTTTGCAGCATTTTCATCCATATTGTATGTATAGTCTTCATTAGCAAGTTGAACCACTTTAGATTCGCTGTCAGTTTCAACTGTAATTTCAATTTGAGGATCATCGTAGGTCGGTATTGGATCATTAGTACCTACGTATAATGCAAGTGCTGATGTAACTTGCCTACCTACTTTAATGGTCTGTTACGGGATTGTCCAATTTATTTTCACTGTTATCATATTTTAATTCGGCATGTCACTCTCACCCTGATTCGAATCCTGGAGCATTATCGTCAAGTTTTTCAGCTATTATTAACACAAAGCAAATATCTAATAGGACGTTTTACAATTTAAAGTTCACTTATCAATATATCTCTCAAGTGATAAAACAATAGATGTGATTAAAATGTTATACTTTCCATAATATCTTATTTATTATATCCCTCTATTTCATATTTTCAGGGTGTGTTGTTAGGTCTGAATCAGAACGTTGGACCAAATTCAATGCTTGACTAAACTGTGGCATAATTGCCTCTTCGCCCGTCAACATTCGTGCGAAAGTGACTTTCCAAACCTAATTGAACCATACTTGAAATATCATTGTAGATCGTAGACGTAGTATCAAGAAATATACTTAACAATAGCGTATACCCGAAAGGGACACACCTTTGCTGCGATGTATAAATCGGATTAATTATGTGTAGCTCCAATCATTCGGCGACATTATAAAATGTCAAGATTGCTGGTTACCCCTACAAGTCGGATAAATTCAATAGGTACACGTTATTTAGGTGGTGCTCCAATCATTTGTGCGACATTCTAAATGTCAAGTTTGGTTTGCTTTTGCAGCCAAGAAATAAATTAGCGGATACGCCGACAAAGACAAAACATCATCGTACCTACTATCCTAGTTACTCCTTTGTCTATTTGTATACACTTGTATCTTTTCTTCTTTGGATCTTAAGTTAAATGTCATATCTATTGGATGAATAATAATCTGAGCTGTAGTAGATAGTTAGGTACCCACCACTGTCGTGAGTTTGACCATCGTCCGAATGCTGGTTATCACCAAACATTTCGTGTGTGAACATAGGTTCTTGGAAGAACTCTCCTCCATCCGTTCCTCCTTCTTCCTGACTGTCGGCATTGTCTATAAAATGAGGGTGGACATGAAATGAAATGTGGTAATCAATGGTGGTGATTAATATTTCCATTTACAAAGCCTTTATTTATAATAATTAAATTTAATAAAAATGTTCCATGCGCAAACTGGATATTTACCAATATCGTGAGCTGGGTCATCTTCCGACTGTTGGCTATTACCAAACATTTCGTGTGTGAACATTGGTTCTTTGAAAAACTTTCCTCCATCCTCACCCTGACCATCGGCACTTTCTATAAGAGACATCAAACTTTATAATATTATCGACTTATATGGTGAATAATAAGCCTTTTTGCATTGGTCAAAATTAAATGTAATAAAAATGTAGCAATATAGAAAACCGCTTATCTAGATATTTACCAATATCATGAGCTGGACCATCTCCTAACTGCTGACTATCGCCAAACATTTCGTGTGTAAACATGGGGTCTTTGAAGAACTTTCCTCCTTTCTCGTCCTGCCCATCGGTATTATCTGTAATAAAATAGTAGCAGCATTTTATATTACACTATCGGATCATTATAGTTTGGTATTATTTCAATTTTAGCGTTCCTCTCTGCCTTGTCCAGAGGGAAAATATAATTTAATAACATTAACTGCTCACCAGAATCTTCTGGATCTCCATTTAATGTTTCCATCAACGTATCATCGTTATCTTCTGTAGTTAATTTGATTTTTTCATCTCGTTGTCTTGCTATAGCTTTCTTATCAATTGTCTTTTTGGACTTAACATTTAATTTTGTTTTGGGAGAATTCTGAATTGTCTTCTTGGGCGTAACTTTTGTTGCATTTACTTGATGATTGGCCTTGTTAATAGTTTTAGCATTTGTTTTATTTGGCCTCTTCAAATTGGTTTTCTTTTGCACAGGGTCATCTTTTCGTTTGTTAGATTTCAGAAGTGAGTCTGAATTCGTTTTGTTAGGGTTATTGTTTATGTTTTTAGGAGATTCAAGTGTTGAATTATTGATAAAATGAATCTTTTTGTCGTGTGAATGATGAAGTTTTTCGGGAGATTTTAAATCAGTTTTATTTGAAGGGTTAAGATTAGTTTTATTTGAAGGTGTCTTATTTGTTTTACGAACCAATTTATGATTTGTTTTAATTTTTGTATTGTTAGATTTCGGAATGGTTTTAAGTGCATTCAATTTGTTTTTTGATGGATTTTCACTTGTCTTCTTATGATTACTAGTTGTATTGTGATTCATTAGTGCTCTCCTAACACTTCTAGGTGTTCTTGTTGGTGGGACTGTAAATAAAATAACAATTTTATTGGACACTAACATTAAAGCAACGACATTACCTACCTTCTTAGGTGGCAATAACTACGTCTGAATTAGTATATTATCAACTGACAAGTGACTTTGTTGTTTGTTTTTTTTTTACTTACTTAAATTACATAATATAAAGGCATTTAAATATTATACAACTCACCTACTTCGATTTCTCGTTTTGCACGTCTTTTTTCAGCTGAAAATTTTCAAGAATGTATAATTATTATGTCTCATTAAATATTATTATTTAACATTCAGTATCTTAAATAATTAGGCCGTATGTTATAATACGTTAAATTGACGGTTTTAATGTTGAGCGGGCATTACAAATGATTTAGTTTTTTAATTGTTTACCTATAAAAATAACATAAGTAGGTACCTACCTTTTGCTATTATTATAGCAGTCTTATTGATCACTGGGTAACAATTCTTCATAGGAACGATGGTTGCTGCTAATCCTAAAATCAAAGTCAAGTTAGTTTTTTTTTCTATTTAATTTCAGTTTATATATATTTATTTATTTATTTATTTAGATTTAGATTACAATTGTGAACTTACAGCTAAGCCAAAACATTCACATTGCTAGGAACATTTACTTAAGTAAAATAACAAGTATATTTTCACACGACTAATGGAGTCAGTATGAATGTCGGCATCTTGGATCTCATTCAGAAAATGGTTGATAAGGGTAATAGCCCTAGCTGTAGGTATTTAGGTAGCTAATCAAAGAATCACAATTAGAATTCAATATTTTTTTTTATTTATATCAGGATTTACGAGGTAATTGGTCATTTAAGGTGAAATACGCCATCAAAATGTATTTCTTTACTGAGCAAATAAAAAATATTATATATTATTGGTAAACATAATATTATGTTATGCACTACTAGCAGACACCGCTACGCGTTGCTGTGTCTAAGGTTTTTGTTATTGCGACTATAAATTGAGATGTAAGCTATCCTATCTTTCAAGTTAGATCAAACTGCACACGGTGTGCAAATTTGATTAACATCGGTTAAGTAGTTTAGGAGTTCATCGCGGACAAAAAACGTGATGCGTAGTAACTTATACTACGAGTATTATAAGATGAGTAGGCAGGCACATATTAAATGTATACCTACGTATAGTTATTATAATAAACTTCTAAATTACATAATATGTAATGTTCTTTACATTCTTACCTCTATGACATGCTGAGTATTTAATTTCGCATTTATTTATCATGATGACATAAAATGGTCTCGTTTTTACGTTTGCATTCGGATTTTTGTAAACTAATTTGGCGCAAACTGGCCTGTCTTCAGTTGGACATTTAATTTTTTTACAGTTTCCGGGCGGCAAATTCCACGATAGTTTTTTTGCGACATTTCTACGGACGTTTCGGCTATGAAGTCGCTTACGTTTTGTTAGTTCTATGCTATCTTTTGCATCTGTTAATTTTCTCCGTTTCTGGTTATTATTTTTTGGTACTCTTGGTGACTGTGTAGTTATATTGACCGATATATTTTTTGTTATAAGTTGCACGTCGGATAGTTTATTTCGTTGTATTGCTGTTACATTATGAGCTGGAATCGTTTCGTGAAGTGCTGAAATGATTTATCAAAAAAAAATTGTCAATAGTATGTGACTTGGTTAATATAAGTACCTAGGTACCTACATAATTATTGAATTGTTCTATATTTTTATCTTTAGATCTTCTCATTATAATAATTATTATGGTATACATGTACAGTGTATACCTACAGAAAAGAACAAAAGCTATAAACAGAAAAATAAAATGTTACCCAATAATAAAAATAGGACTTTCAATTTCACCATTTTACTAATCTTACTGCAAAAAATGATTACAATTGTGGACGCAATCAGTTTTATTCGCTTTTTATAGTCGACATCAAAAATTAATTCCTTTGTTATCAATTTATCGGGTAGGTAGATAACGGTTTTGGGAACACAATAACTTACAGCGGATTATTTCCTACTCAAAGGCATATTTTATAGGCACCTACTTGAAAAATAATCATCACTGAAACAAAAGGATAGGTAGGCATCTATTCTGGTTTAGAAAATAATAATAAGGTATCTGTTCTATACCTACGTCATATTATTCTATAGCAATGGTTTATTATAGTTTAGTATTCCAAGTAACATTTAAATTCATCGCTTAGTCATTCGGTTATTTTTTTTAACTTTGGTATCTCTAATTTCACATAATATTAAAACATATACCTACCACAAAACTACAGAAAATGTTAGGTAATCTGATAATCATGATAATGACCTTTCTGTATAGTTTCAAAATTGAGTCTGGCAGCACCGTTGTTTTGTACGTTTGTGTTGTCAACTTGTCATGTCAACTTGTCAGGAGAGTTTTGGCGGGAATCCTATAGTGAGACGTTGTTGGTTTTATATTATTTTCTCGAACTTGTGTTTCTTCGAGTGTTAATGTGTAATATTGGTGGAATATTAATCATTAAGTGTAAGTGTTCGTTAACGTGCACGAGTGTAGGCGAATGATATAAACTCAAAAAACGTGTCATTTCGCATTTTTTCCAAAACTCCCAGGAATTTTCAGTAAAGCATCCACTACTTTACTGAATCGTGACTTTGACGATGTAAATAATTGACTTGACTACTTGACCACGATTGCTATATTGCTGTGACTTTCTTAATGTGAAATTAAGAAATACTTAGTTACAGTCATAATGAAATACTTGACACTGGCTATATGCAAAAACCGTGCGAAGCCAAAACTAAAAAAAAACTTGTCGAGTTTTGGCGGGCATCCGATAGTGAGCCGTTGGGTTTGTAGTTTTTTTTCTCAAACTTGTGTCTTTTCGAGTGTGAATGTGTAATATTGGTGGAATATTAGTCATTGAGTGTTCGGTAACATGCATGAGTGTGTGCAAATGTTATATAAACCAAAAAAGCCTGTGCCTTCGTATTTTTTTCCTTAACTCCTGGGATGTTTCAGTAAAGTATCCCCCATTTTACTGAATGTTGACTTTGACTTTGTAAATAGGTAATCGACTTGATTACTTGACCACGAGGATTGCTTAATGCTATGATTTTCTTATTGTGAGTACATACTTAAATATTATAATACTTGACACTGGCTAAATGCACAAACCATGCGAAGCCACAATAAAAACAAAAACAAACTTGTATCATTCCCATAACTTTCATCCCGTTTTTTCATGTTTGTACGTAGGTACTTATCTAGTTGCAGCCACACAATAATATAGATAGGTACACAATTTTTTTTTAATAAACCATTTCAGCATTTCACGAAACGATTCCATCTCGTAATGAAACAGCAACACAACGAAATAAACAACTTTATTTTTTCAAAAATTTGGTAATGGCCTCTATGAATTGTTTCCTAGACGCGGCTAAGTTCAGTTGGGTGTAGTAGCGGCAGTCGTGCGACTCGCAGACCAACTTGTCGGGCGACAAGTCCAGGGCCGGTTGGCACGACTGTAGGTGCTCGCATAACTGAAACAATAAATTATATGATTATTATTATACCTAAGAAGAAGCGGTGGTAGCCTAGTGGGCGAACGTTCGACTCCCAAAACGGAGGTGGCTAGTTCAAATCCCAGTGCGGGCATGTACCAATGTGTTTTGTGTTAACATAATATTATGTAGGTACTTAATTATCACTCGCTTTTCGGTGAAGGAAAACATTGTGAGGAAACCAACATGCCCGAGAATTATTTCGGAGGCATGTTATCCACCAATCCGGACTAGGCCCCCGTGGTGGTTTATGGCCTAACCCTCCTCACGATAGTGAGGGGAGGCCTTTGCCCAGCAGTGGGACAGTTACAGGCAGAAATATTATATACCTAAGAGCCTAGTCCACGCGCCTTTCTCCATACAAACGTAGTCCGCTATTTCCTCCCTGGATAATGCTTCTAGAGCAATAATTTTTTTTTAAAGCTGTGAATTGTTTGCATGTTGAGAAATACCATCACTAATCCAACAATAGACAAGCGCAACTGTATGCGCAGCGCTAGCGTCGTCCGCGTTGTACTGTGTCGCTACTCAATAGCTCACCCGACACGCTCACAGCGCCATACTAACTCACGGTACAACATCTCGCTTTAATTAAACATAGAGAGTGCCTTCTTCTAGGGCAAGGCTATTCATTAAATTAAAGAAGACCCGCCCGTACTCAGCAGAGGGTAGATAGAGGTTGACAAAGATGATGATGGACTAGTCACCCGGTCAAGCCTCCCTTGGTCAGAAGACCATATAGCCACATCCCGTTTGGGGCCATCCGTTAGGTCCATCCCCATAAGGACGGCGACGGAGCACCCTCGCTTCTGTAGGGCTTCGCTGACGGCCTGAGCTGCGCTCGGTCGAGACAGGAAAACCTGAGAACAATTCCAAAATCTTTATTCTAATTCGCCCCAAATAAGTTATCAAAGAACTGTAGAAAGAAATTGATTCTGTCAGTTGGCAATGGGATTAGTAGGAAGTAGTAGTAAGAAATAGGATAAGTAAGAAGTAGGAGTAGTAGGAAGTAGGAGTAGTATGAAGTAGGAGCAGTAGGCAGTAGGATTAATAGGAAGTTGTATACCTTGATTAAGACTGGCAAACTGGGCATCAATACATCATTGAGGACCTTGACATCTTTCCTCATCAGCTGTGCCGACGACAGAGAGCTCACGTCGCTCCTGACCGCCGCAAGCAGCTCCAGCTTGGATCTCCTGAAATATATTGTACTTTTATTTATCATAACTAAGTTATTTTTTTATTCGATGAAAGAAAACAAGTTAAATTAACTAAATAAATCAAAATGTATTTATTAATTCATCTACATAATAATTATAAAACAAAGTCGTGTTAATTACACCATTTATAACTCAAGAATGACTGGACCGATTTGTATGATCTTTGTAAACTACTGTCTAGGTATCGAATTTGAAAATATTGAAAATTTTAATTTACTTAATTTATATATGGAGTTAACTGAAGTTTCAATGTGATAACTCTGAAATGATATCCATTCAAATAAAAATAGTACATTAAGATACGAGCTGTCAAAGTAATAGAATAATCGCCCAAGCGCCGTGTAATTAAACTACTTACGCCGCGAGTATCGTATACTATTTTATAGCACGTGTGACATAAACCCGCCATCGATTTAGTTTATTTTAAAATAGCCTTCTAATTTATGTGATGAAAAGATGTTCATTTGACTCAGCGTTAAAGACACAAATGTGGGTAGTTTGGCATTCTGACAACTGGTACTTACCCCCAGTTTCTGAAACGTCAGTCAACGTTGACAACAGATTAATTCTATTGCCATCCTTGTTATTTGTTTAGTGTCAGATAGAGACAACGATAGTTTTAGTCTACTGTCAAAGCCAACAAACGTTCTAGAAACCGGGGGTTATTAATGTGACAGCGCAATTTCTCACCTACCCGTATCACTTCTAGCTATTAGTATTTTCGGATGGATATTTATTGTCGAATGGATTACTATAATGTGATATTGTTTCAGTTTAAATAATATAGTCATACAGGTTACACCTTAACTTAGTGAAAAATATCGTTTCGTAGGTTTATTGTCACGCATTCGTTTTGTTAACAAATCTTTACTTTTATGTGAAGTGATTACTTGATCTAGGAATCTGTGATTTATCTGCTTTGTACATAAATGTGGTTTAATTTATGTACCTATCGGTAAACATTTATGGAAACAAGAAATAATCGCAACATTTATAATATCAACTACCTAAGTATCTTAATGATATAGTAATTAGGTACCTAAGTATATAAAATGTTTAGTTACTCGGATAGGAAATTTCATAACAAAGCTAAAGTGAAAGGTTAATATAGCTAATTGAACTATAGCGTTTTCGTGTAATAATGGATTTTGTCCGGCGAAAACCAAAATGCAATCATGCAGAAATATCGCGCCATAGGCAGGGTATTGGCGTTTCGGTCCCACACGTTACGGGTTACAACAGTTATGAGATAATTAAAAAAAAAACAACCAAATTGTGAACATCCGAACTCTTGAAGTTGGTTACAAATCGTTAAGTGTGGGTAACGCCACCGGCGACCACTAGGCTAAACAAAACCGTTACCTCTCCGCTTCGACGTCGGTAAACATGAGAACACTCTCTAGAAACTCAAGTATTTCCATATCTAGTCTAGTCGCCTTGTCCGTCTCCTTAGAACAGTTCACCGTATCCAATATTATTGTGGCTGAAACATCATCATCATCACCCTTTATCACCATCATCAGTTGTGGGCATAAACTGTCGCCAAACCCCCATCGGGGTGTTCGGGGCAGTCCTTGAGAGGCTGTCCCATTCTAAGCTCAGCATGTTCACCACCTCCAACCACTTCGTCACATAAGATCGGTGAGATAGTGGTCAAATGGTAGCTTATAAAGAATTTAATTAAAAAAGACAATGCACACCATTTCTTTTTATTTTCAGTTTTTAGTAGTAAATTTTTTACTTTTTTTAAATACTGTTTTTAAATTATTTCAGAACTATTTTGAGGAATATAACATCCACCAACTCCAAGAGTGTGTACAACACTTGGTACGATGCACCTCGACCATTTGAGGTACACCGATTGCCTACATTATTCTGGACACAATCTTAAAACTGCAAGCTAAGGGATTAACATTCCTCTTTCAATGGATACCTTCACACATCGCTCTATAATAGATGGTAATGAAAAAGTTGACGACATACCCCCAGTTTCTGGAACGTTTGTTGGCGTTGACAGTAGATTAAAACTATTGTTGTCTCTATCTGACACTAAACAAATGACAAGGATGGCAATAGAATTAATCTGTAGTCAAAGCCACACTAGCTGCATCTAATAGCATCCCTGTGAATATCCCCCCATTATATGCAAACTATATTCCTTAAACAATCAGTGTTGTAACATATCTAAAGAGTATTTTGATTGAATGTCCCGGGAGACAGGTATTTGGTACCTCACAATTCAGCCCTTGAATTATCCATGGATATATAACAGCTTTATGAACTGATCAGAACGAGGGACTTGGAAATAGATACAATGTAGATATTCATCAGGTGGTTGGTGGTAACAGCATTCTGGCTGAATCACTAATTTATCCGAATCAGCCAGAATGTTGTACAAGCTAGTTAATAGAGATTAAAGCATGATTAAAGTTAAGTAATACTACTGTTAAACCTACTAGGGCGGCTTTTTCTAGTAAGTGAAAAAATAACTTAATTGATTAAACTCAGCCGTGAGTGGATAGAGGTTGTTGATGATACTTACAATGGAGCCAATCAGTACAGTTGTGGAATTCCTGGAAGAAATCAGCCACTGATGCGATCAACGCACTGAGATCCTTGATTCTTTGAGCTATCAGTGTGCAGCATGAGCCGACAGTCTGTATTGTGAGCCTGAAAGACCAGAAACTCTATCATTTATGCCCAGTTTCAGAACCCCTAGTTAGCTTTGCCCATGGATATGCGACCAAGTTGTGTAGGCAAGTAGAATGAAGCTAGGGAGATGCTTTCTCGTGCTCATGCACATAGTTGGGTGTCTGATTATCTCTCCTGCTTGGGGTTATTGCCAATTCCATAGATACTTCTTCCTAACTAAAGAGTGTTAGTTAGGGCTCAGTATCAATATATTATACCTTGTGTCTTCCTTATACTGCCACTGACTTCTGTCTATGGGTCTGTGGTCTATGATCTCTGTGACGTAAGGCGTCAAAAACTGGTCATCCTTTGACAGCACATGATGGTCAACTAGGGTCACCTTTGTGCTGTTCTTCTCAACTAACTCCTTGAGGTTGAAGTCGTCTCTGAAATTAGAAAACTACTTTAATTCGTAACTAGGCAACTCACCATAGGTACATCCTCCTGTCAAAGCATTCTACACAATATGTATGAGAAAATTAAATATCTTTGTTTGTTTGTTGCGATTTTTCCTCATGTTTTGATAGTTCTATTCAGAGTGGAGACAAATCCAACCAAGATCATACAATACGGTCCAGCCGTTCTTGAATTATAAATGCTGTAACTAAAACAACATTGTTTTATGAAATGAGCAAGCCAGTAGTACATTTTTACCTGTTTTGTCTGGAAATTCCAAACAATCAATCCTACTATATGTTTACCTTGCGTGGTGGCGTCTCTCACCTAAACACTAGATACTCCTCCCGTATCCCAGCATTTCTCAAGCAGTAAGCCACCTCTGTCTTCAGGGGCAGGTCCTGTCTGTCCACGTTTAGCACCGGCACGAATATGGGGTCTTTGTAGGCCGCTTCGTCTCTGTTGAAACGAGTGCATACTTTGGAACCTGTGGATGTGGAAATGATTTAATTAACAAGAAAGATTATACTTGTTTATTGCAAGAGCTGGCAGACATACTGGGATTAAATATTATAAAAAGAGTTACTATGCATCCATCACTAGAATCATGAGCTATGATTGTGAGTTCATTCATACAAAATTCACTTAAAAAAAGAACTTTCAGATTTTTCCAAATTGACAATTTTTCTGGATAAGATTTCTTAAGGATTTCTGTTTCCAAAGTTTATATTAACACAATGCTGACTATGAAAACATTAAAGCAAAAAATTACTTTATCAGCCCAGCCTTGTTTATATGACCGGCTTTTTTAATACTTCATAGGCTAGCATTTAAACACTATTTCACCTGGTTTTAAATAGCGATATGGTTGAAGGTGGTAAATATGCTCAGCCTAATGGGAATGAGCTCACCAACGAGCAGTTTAATTTTTATTGAATAATTAATAAATAGACAAGCAGAATGCATCCTTATAATGTCTATGTGAGTGTTGAAAATAACTTTACAATAGGTACTACTAAACTTTTTAACCTCTTTGTGTTGCAATTCCAGACAGTAGATTTTCAATTGTGTTTGTCAGGATCCTTGACAAAGTACGGGAGATGTTAATGAAGGGTATTCTAAATTTACAACAGCAGTTGTGATACAGACTGTAGCGTTTGTATTCTCTTTGATACAGACAGATGTCAAATCAGTTCCACTCCCATCTATGTTCCGTGGTCTGAACTAGGGGTAACTTACACTTTATTTTATCGTATTGCCAGGATAGGAACAATGCGTAGACAATGGCAGACACTGCCGAATCCAAGTCAAAGCTCTCATTTCCTATTACTAGATTCAGTTCCGCATAGTGACCTGTCTTCTGCAAATGAAAGTATTTTTATTTTCGGTTAACTTCACGTTTCTAAGTGACATGTGGATTGGATTTCATTGCTTGCACATCGGAAAGCATGTTGAGCCATAAATACTAATTTATTTTTTTATACTTTTTTTTACTTAGATTACACTGGGATTGCTCCTGTATCATCTCATTATACCTGTATCATTCACATGCATATCACACCCAGACCAGAAACAAATATTTGTCGATCGCACAAATATTTGTAACAGGCGGTAATCGAACCCGCGACGTCAAGCGCAGAGGTCCGATTGCTCAGCCACTACGCAAACGTGCCGTCTTTGACCACTATCTCACCGGGGAGGCGATGGGGTCGGAGGTGGTGAACATGCCAGCCCAGCACGGAACTGGCTCTCAAGTATCGCCGGGACACCACGACAGGCCTGTGCGGGTACAGAGCCTGCAGTTTCACGCTACGCAGTCAGATTATCGACACTGTCAGTCCCGAGAATGGTACATGGACTCTATATTATTATAATCTAGGCAATAAATAGTTCCGTGCATCCCGAATGGTATGGGCTCTATATAATCTAGGCAATAGGTAAGTAAATATCTTTCTTGATCCTAAAGTTAACCACGAAAGTGAATAACCGTAGCCGTGGTCATTTTTAGTGAGTAAATTATAGTGAAAAGAATAAAACCGTGGCAAAACACATAAGACGGGATAAATTTTATTACATTACCAGCAACTCTTGTGTACTCTTAAGATATTCCTCCATTGTGTCAAATTATCAGTAAACAGATAATTTACAGTTCTATTTTAGCTAATATTTTACTCTAAATAGGATTTACCTATCAGTAGCAGTGTCTCCAGATTGAGTATGTGAAATTTCCCCAGATCAGGTATAAATTTTCCCCAAAATGATACCTTTTTCTAAAGTTTTCCCCAAAATAATTTGTCCTTGTATTTTATTATTGTAGTTAGCTGCGTCCTGCGGTTTCACCCGCATAAATGAGCTTTCCGTTTAGTCATAATGTTACCGTACCGTGGGATTATCGGAATCAAAGTATCATATTATACGTCCAGTGGTCTCTGCTATCTATTAATTAAAGTCCAGTAAAAATCGGTCCAGCCGTTTCGGAGATTACCTAGATAGAACTAAAAGACAGATAGACAAAAATTTAAAAAAAAATGTCCTACTATGGGTATCATAGTACTCATAAATTTCAAAATAAGTAAGTATTGCAGGTTGATAATGTCTGACATTTCTAGACATGTTTCAACAAAAAGTACCTATACAAATTAAATTTACGTTTTTCGACTTCGCTCCTTGAACATACCTACAATGGGTAGCGTTTAAATTTTCTGACCTTTTATTTTATTTCACATAATTTTCTTAATATAGGTAGGTACCTATAGAACACTTTATGAAATTAATTAGAATGTTTTAGTTTTCCATGGAATAGTTATTTTATTAAACATATTTTAAAATTTAGCATGCTGACGTCATCATTAGCAGAATACCATACAGCGCCGTATCCACTGCGTGAGATTAAACACCTAAAGATTTCAATCTGTGAGATTTACTTTGTGTTGTTTGTTTATCTTTTTAATGATGGGTTAATCTATAGACACATACACAGAATTAACTTTTTTTGGATGGGTAAGGTCTATTCCTGGACATGGATTTTTAATCACTAACGTTAAAAAAAAATTGAAATGCCCATTATAATCATAATCAATAATAAGCTTCAGTCGGAATGAAGTTAGTAAACATTTCATTCCATGGCTAAAATAATAGTAAAGAAATGATATGTTTGACCATTGGCAGCGGTGCGACGCGCGTTGTTTTACGCGTGCAAATTCAATTACGACACAGAGCAAATATTAGCTAAAATAATATGTATTTATTAGGTACATAACTGAATTAAAAATGTGTTCAACTTCTCCCCAAACTTTCGCCAAAATAAAATGCGTTCCCCAAAATTTTCCCCACAGTATTCGTTTCCCCAAAAATTTCGCAAAAATTTTATTTTTCCCCAATATGGGGAAAAAAACCCCCAATCTGGAGACACTGATCAGTAGGCAGGTAGGTATCTTTTTTTTGTTTGTTTTAGATATTTTACTTTTTTTGTTTTTCGTAATGGCTTCGCACGGTTTGTGCATATAGCCAGTGTCAAGTATTTTATTATAATAAGTATTTCTTTATTTCACATTAAGATATTCACAGCAATATAGCAATCGTGGTCAAGTAGTCAAGTCAATTATTTACATCGTCAAAGTCACGATTCAGTAAAGTAGCGGATGCTTTACTGAAACTTCCTGGGAGTTTTGGGAAAAATGCGAAATGACACGTTTTTTGAGTTTATATCATTCGCCTACACTCGTGCACGTTAACGAACACTTAATGATTAATATTCCACCAATATTACACATTAACACTCGAAGAAACACAAGTTTGAGTGTTTGAGAAAATAATACATAACCAACAACAACGTCTCACTATCGGATTCCCGCCAAAACTCCTTGACTTGACCTTTGTTACACCTGTGGACTGACTGACGTCCTGTGTCATCTCATCATCTGACTGTTGAAACAGTCAGATGATGAGATGACAGTCAGACAGTCAGTGAAACAAAAAAACAGATGAATCTGTTTTTTTTTGTTTTACATATGGCTTCGCATGGCTTGTGCACATAGCCAGTGTCAAGTATTTTATTATTTACTAGCTGTGCCCCGCGGTTTCACCCGCGTTTGGATACGATATATCTTTATGAATTGTAGCCTATAAGCTATATTATTGTGAAGTTTCATCGAAATCCATCCAGTAGTTTTTACGTGAAAGAGTAACAAATGTGTAATATTGGTGGAATATAATCATTAAGTTTTCGTTAACATGCACGAGTGTATGCGAATAATATAAGCTCTGAAATAATGTCATAGCGCATTTTTTCCAGAACTCCCAGGAAGTTTTAGTAAAGCGTCCATCACTTTACTGAGTCGTGACTTTGTCTATGTAAATGATTGACTTGACTACTTCACCACGAGGATATTACTTATGACTCCTTCCTATTGTGAAAATAAGAAATACATAAACAATAAAATACCTACTTGATACTGGTTACTGGTTAAATGCTAAAACCGTGCGAAGCCTTAACTATAACAAAAAAAAAAAACAACAACACAACAATGACGTCATAAATATAAATAAACAAACACGTCCTATTTTGTTTTGAGCAGCAGAACTGTAAATTCAATTTCAGTCAATTTGACACAATGGAGGAATATCTTAAAAGTACACAAGAGTTGCTGGTAACGTATAAAAAAACCTTTGTCTAAATTTGTTTTCCCACGGTTATACCCATTTCATTAAAATTTACTACTAAAAATGACCACGGCTGGGTTTATTCACTTTGCCTGAATGTGTTTGGTTAACATAAGGATCAGGAAAGATATTTACTCGTTATTTATTACTTAGATTACATAGAGCACATACCATTCTGGATGCACGGAACCGACAGTGTCTATAATCGGGTACAGAGCCTGCAGTTTCACGCTACGCCGACTGCGTAGCGTGAAACTGCAGTCCTGTCGTGGTGTCCCGGCGATCCGTCCTGATCCTGAGTGCCAGTCCCGTGCTAGCCTGTAAATTGTTTGTTTTTGTTTCTCGTCTGGGTGTGATGTGCATGTGAAATTATTTGTAAGCGGTACCCACGATACCGGAGCAATCCTAGTGTGGAACTATGTTTAATTTAAAAAAATAGTAGGTATGAGAAAATAAACTAGGACTGACAGCTCAACATACTTTCCGATCGCATGTAACTTATGAAACATGAAGTTAACCGAGAATAAAAATACCTACTTTCATTTGCAGAAGATAGGTCAGTATGCGGAACTGAATCTAGTAATAGGAAACGAGAGCTGTGACTTGGATTCGGCAGTGTCTGCCATTGTCTATGCATTGTTCCTATCCTGGCAATACGATAAATTAAAGTGTAAGTAGCCCTAGTTCTGACCACGGAACATAGACAGGAGTGGAAGTGACTTAACTTGACATCTGCATTGCAACTGCTGTTGTAAATTTAGAATGCCCTTCATTAATCTCCCCCATTCTTTGTCAAGGATCCTGCCAAACACTTGAAAATAATACTGTCTGGAATTGTAGCACAAAGAGGTTAAAAAAGTTTGTAGTACCTACTTATTGTAAAGTTATTTTCAACACTCACATAGACATTATAAGAATACATTCTGCTTGTCTGTTTATTGGTCAATAAAAATGAAACTGTTCATTGGTAAGCCCATTCCCATGAGACTGAGTATGTTTACCACCTTGGACTACATTGTCATTTAGGTCAGGTCAAATGCAAGCTTATGAAGTACCTATTCATAAAGCCGGTCATTTATGCAGTTTCATTGTTTTGCAATAGTCCACATTTTCTAGAAATAAATGTTAGAAAACTAATCCAGCTAGCCAATTCGGGAGTTCTTTTTTTATGTGAATTTTGTATGAATGAACTCGCAAACCATGACTCAAAATTTGAATGATGTATAATGTGTAACTCTTTTCATAATATTGAATCACAATATATCTATCAGATCTTGTAATAAACAAGTCAAATTTTCCTTGTTAATTAAGTAATTTCCACATCCACAGGTTCCAAAGTATGCACTCGGTTCAACAGAGACGAAGCGGCTTACAAAGACCCCATATTCGTGCCGGTGCTAAACGTGGACAGACAGGACCTGTCCCTGAAGACAGAGGTGGCTTACTGCTTGAGAAATGCTGGGATACGGGAGGAGTATCTAGTGTTTAGGTGAGAGACGCCACCACGCAAGGTAAACATATAGTAGGATTGATTGCATGGAATTGCTGGACAGGGTTTGTTTTATAAAACAAAGTCAGTTTAGTTACACCATTTATAATTCAAGAACGACTGGACGGAGTTTTATGATCTTTGTTGGATTTGTCTCCACTCTAAATAGTAGAATAACTATTAAAACATGAGGAAAAATCACAACCAACAAAAAAAAAGATATTTAGTTTTCTCAAACATATTGTATGGAATGATTTGAAAGGAGAATGTATGGTGGAACGGCTAGTTACGAAGTGAATCAAGTAGTTTTCTAATTTCAGAGACGACTTCAACCTCAAGGAGTTAGTTGAGAAGAACAACACGAAGGTGACCCTAGTTGACCATCATGTGCTGTCAAAGGATGACCAGTTTTTGATGCCTTACGTCACAGAGATCATAGACCACAGACCCATAGACAAAAGTCACTGGCAGTTTAAAGAAGACACAAGGTATATATTGATACTGTGCCCTTATTAACACTCTTTAGTTTAGTTAGGAAGAAGTATCTATGGAGTTGGCAAAGGTGTACCCCCAAGCAGGAGAGAAAATCAGACACCCGACTATGTGCATGAGCATGAGAAAGCATCTCCCTAGCTTCATTTTACATGCCTACACAACTTGGTCACATATCCATTTGTCAAAGTTAACTAGTTGTTCCGAAACTGGGCATAAATGATAGAGTTTTTGGCCTTTCAGGATCATGATACAGACTGTCGGTTCATGCTGCACACTGATAGCCCAAAGAATAAAGGATCTCAGTGCGCTGATCCCATCTGTGGCTGATTTCTTCCAGGAATGCCACATCTGTACTGTTTTGCTCCATTGTAAGTATCATTTGTCGGCTCGTTTGGCGTAGTGGCTGAGCAATCGGACTGCTGCGCTAGGGGTTGCGGGTTCGATTCCCGCCTGGGACAAATATTTGTGCGATCCACAAATATTAGTTTCTGGTCTGGGTGTGATGTGTATGTGAAATTATATGTCTGTAAGCGGTACCCACGATACAGGAGCAATCCTAGTGTGGGGCTACGTTTTATAAGAAAAATAAAAAATAAAAATAAAATCATCAACAACCTCTCTCCACTCACGGCTGGGCACGGGCCTCCCCTCACTTCCGAGGAGGATTAGGCAGTAATCCGCCACTGAGGCCCGGTCCTGATTAGTGGATGACATACATGAAATAGTTCAGATATACTTTAAAAAAGTGTGTTAAAAAGGATAAAAATTACTACTACTAAAAACAAAAAATAAACACAAATGGTGTGCTGTCTTTTTAATTAATTTCTTTATAAGCTACCATTTGACCACTATCTCACTGGTCTTACGTTACAATGTGGTTGACACCACGATTGATGAATGATGATGATGATGTTTTCAGCCACAATAATATTGGATACGGTGAACTGTTCCAAGGAGGTGGACAAGGTGACTAGACTAGATATGGAAATACTTGAGTTTCTAGAGAGTGTTCTCATGTTAACCGACGTCGAAGCGGAGAGGTAACGATTTTGTTTAGCCTAGTGGTCGCCGGTGGCGTTACCCGCACCTAATAATTTTGAATCAACTTTAAAAGAGTCTGGAGGTTAACACTTTTTTTTTTAATTTACTTTTGAGCTTTCTTAATTATTTGTAAAATTATTTTTATATTTGAAAGGATATCTTTTCAGATTTATCACAAAGAAACTACAGTATATTGAAATTTTCAGTTATTTCGAATTACCTCAGAAAACTTAGGTTCGCTAGTAGAAAACTAAAACGAATGTAGAACCAATTATCTCCCATCTTAATTAAATTAAATTAAAATTGTTTATTTCGAGACCACAAAAAATCCATATAAAGAATAACATATGAGTTAAATTAACTTTAGCTTTCCCTATCTCTCCCTCTTCCTCTATCTCTCTCCCTCTATTTCTATATATTTCCCTCTCACTCTATCGCTCTCTCTCACTCTATTTATCTCGTTCCCACTTCTTTTATCCCTCTCCCTCTATATTTCAGCCTCTATATCTATCTCTTTCTCTCTCCCTTCATCTCTCTATCTACATACTTTTCCCTCCATCTCTTTCCCTCTCACTCTACCACTCTCCCCCTATCTCTCTCTTTCTTTATCTCGTATCCATTATTATGTATGCCCTTGCCAAATTGCATTACGATCCATTCAGCCAGTTATTGTGATCCGTAGGGGGTGCATCTAAAGAAGACCTCGTAATTTCCACCCCTTGCTTTGCCTCCTTTAGGGATGATTTTGCAAAACTGCTGAAACCCGTATTTCTTTATTTTTTACCAAAAGTCTAAATATAAATTTTCAGATTCGTAACGTGAGGAATAATAATTCCTTTACACATACAAACTTTCAACCCCTGTTTCATCCCCTTCGAGAGTACTTTTAAGACAAAAGATAGCCTATGTCGTCTCATGGTACCATTTTATCTAAATGCCAAATTTCATCTAAATCGGTTCGGCCGTTTAGTCCTGAAAAAACAACAAACAAACAGACAGAGTTACTTTCGGATTTATAATATTAGTGTGAATTTCAGGAGGTCCAAGTTTGAGCTGCTTGTGGCGGCCAAGAACGACGTGAGCTCTCTGTCGTCGGCAGAGCTGATGAGGAAAGATACCAAGGTCCTCAATGATGTACTGATGCCCAGTTTGCCAGTCTCAGTCAAGGTATACTACTTCCCACTAATCCTACTCCCTACTGCTCTTACTTCCTTTTAATCCTACTTCCTCCTTATCCTACTTCCTACTACTCTTATTTCCTACTACTCCTACTTCCTACTAATCCCACTACCAACTAATATTATAAGTAACTGAAAGTTTACAAAGTCTACAAAGTTTAGAAACTTGTAGAAATGACGGAATCAAAACTTTTCTTGTACCTATATTTATTTCGTTATTTTTCTTTCTACAGTTCTTTGATAACTTATTTGGGGCGAGTTAGAATAAAGATTTTTAAATTGTTCTCAGGCGTTCCTGTCTCGGCCGTGCGCAGCTCAGGCCGTCAGCGAAGCCCTACAGAAGCGAGGGTGCTCCGTCGCCGTCCTTCTGGGGATGGACCTAACGGATGGCCCCAAACGGGATGTGGCTATATGGTCTTCTGACCAAGGGAAGCTTGACCGGGTGACTAGTCCATCATCTTTGTCAACCTCTATCCACCCTCTGCTGAGTACGGGCGGGTCTTTAATTTAATGAATACCCTTGCCCTAGAAGAAGGCACTCTCTATGTTTAAATTGAAGCGCGATGTTGTATCGTGAGTTAGTATGGCGCTGCGAGCGTGTCGGGTGAGCAAGTGAGTAGCGACGCGGTACAACGCGGACGACGCTAGCGCTGCGCATACAGTCTCGCTTGTCTTTTGTCCGATTAGTGATGGTATTTTTCAACATGCACACACTACACAGCTTAAAAAAAAATGATTGCGCTAGTGGCATTATCCAGGGAGGAAGTGAAGGACTACGTTTGTATGAAGAAACGCTCGTGGAATGGGCTCTTAGGTTTAATATTATAATTTATTGTTTCAGTTATGCGAGCACTTACAGTCATGCCAACCGGCCCTAGACTTGTCGCCTGACAAGTTGGTCAATAAGCCGGCCAACAAGTCGGCCGACAAGTTGGTCAATAATTTGGACAACAAGTCGGACGACATGTTGGACAACAAGTTGGTCAACAAGTCAGCCAACAAGTTGGACAACAAGTCGGACGACATGTTGGACGACTGCCGCTACTACACCCAACGGAACTTAGCCGCGTCTAGGAAACAGTACATGCCAGCCGTCGCCAAATTTTTGGACAAATAAAGTTGTCTGGGAGAGATCTTTTCGGTCGCCCATAATTATGGTTTCACTAGCTTTCGCTTGCGATTTGCGGCTTAGTTTGTTGCGCTGAAAATGTATTTTATTCTTCTCCAAGATCCAATCTATCTCTATACATAGGTAGACTTAATTAGGATCATAATAATTGTTATATTTCCGTTTCGTATTTATCTCAGACTAATCATCTAACAGATATGACATTTAACTCAAGATCCGGGGAAGAAAAGAGACAAGTGTATGCAAATAGACAAAAGAGTAAGTAGGATAGTACGATGATGTTTTGTCTTTGTCGGCGTATATGCACTATTTTTTGCTGTGCTGCAGAAGCAAACCAATCTTGTAATTGATCCTAAAAATGGATTGTGATATCAATCCCAGATAGCAAAATTTGGATTGGATGGATTATTAATTTCGGCCGTGGGTCGATGGTATTTATTGTTACTAACTGGTTGTCAATAAAGTATTATTTTCTTAATTTCTATTTTATTTATAGATAATAAATCACGTACCTACATAGGTAGTTACCTTTTACACCGATCTTCGTTTTAATATAGTATTGTAGTGTAGTCGGAAATTAGGTTAAAAACATCACATAATTACGTAAGTACGTCGAAACCTTTTATTATGGTGTAGGTTTAAAACTCGCCGGTACAGTCGTGCGGTATATCTATATATATATACCTACCTATCGCAATATAAATAAATTATTATCCTATGTCCTTCGACAAGGTCGTATTTATCTCCCTTAAAAGTGTCACTTCACTTCGCATTTTTTCCTTAACTCCCAGGAAGTTTCAGTAAAGTATCCACCACTTTACTGAATCGTGACTGACTATGTAAATAATCGACTTGTCCACGAGGATTCCTTTAATGCTATGACTTTCCTATTGTGAAAATAAAAAATACCTAGGTTACATAAATATTATAATACCTATGACACTGGCTAAATGCACAAACCGTGTGAAGCAAAAACTAAAATAAAATAAAAATCGATAGGTAGGTTATGTACCTACACTTCGATTCACGAAAGCAAAGAGAATACAAACGCTACGCTACACGAAAGATAACCACGGCGCAGAAGGCATATTTTAGGTCCCTTAAAATTACTTACGTTTGATTTATTTGCATAACCAGCGTTTACAACATTACACAAATTATTTAACCATCATTAAAAAATATTTTGTCTTAAGTCTTTTCTTCATGAGTGTACGTACGCAGACGGCCGCCATTTGTAGTAATCTTTCGTGAATCGTACTGTACCTAGTGTTTACTAGTTATTATTCTGTGCTAGTGTATCGATGGTATGTACCTAACCTCATGTTACAATTTAGATGGGGAATTACCTGTTTTACTAATTATGACTATGCTGCCAGGTTATCTTGAAATGAGCGGCTTTCACACAATACAATGAAGACAGAGACAGTAAAGCGGACAGAAAGAAAAATAAGTAGATAATAGATAGATTAAGTATAGATAATAAATACACGAGATTCTAAAAGAATAATAATTACAAAAGTAAGAAGGCGTGAATGCAAGTTGTGAAAGTGTAAGCAGGATGACACTAGTCTTTTGTCTCTATTTATGTGTCGATTTATTTTTTCTGCCATCAGTGAAATATTATGAGCTAATTTTGCATGTTGTAAGAATTATGTTCTAAAACAATTTTTTTACAGTTATGAAAGATTAGGACCTTCATTGATACGGTACAAGACGTGTGCAGTATATTAAGCTTTAGTATATATAAGACCAGGCAGGAAAAGCCGCGTAACACACTGTATACCTACTATACGCTTACGCCTCCTCTATACCTTTCTCCCTATACGTTCTACCTATTTATTTTTCTATTCATTTTAATCGTTATATTTCACGTCGGTGTTGGTTTACACAGATATTAGCAAAATCGTAGTTATATTTTTATGACTACTGAGCATATTTACCATCTCCGGCCACATTGTCAGTTGACCAGTGAGATAGTGACTAAACAAAAATAACGCTAACAAAAGTTTGTGCAAAACATTGTTAAAAACCGGTTTGTAAATTTTGGTAACAACCGTCCCTTTTAGGCGACCTTCAACCTAATTGAGTTTACAGACATGGCAGCACTGAACGCAGTTCAAGTTCACTTTACTTTTGTTAAACAAGAAATTTCATGATTTCACACAACGCGTTTAGAATAATAAACTAATTTATAAAGTGTAATTATAGTGATTGAAGTGTTATAATAATATACAGTGGAAGGTACCTACCTACTAAAGTAAGTTCATACGAAATAAATTATAGATAAGTTTAGACAGAACGGACAGTAATACCATACACCCACCATTATGAATGAAGTAATACGTAGGTAGGTAGGTATTACGTAGGTTAGGTATCTATAATAGCTGTAGGTAGGTACAGTGTTGTTCCTGACAAATTTAGGGTTGCCGTATTCTAATTCTATAATTGCCAGAAATGTAAGTAAAATGACGTATAGCACAAAATATTTATTTGTAAGAAGGCAAATAAATAAAAAATGCAAGTGATGTTTATTATAATTTATACTATTACGTACTATCTGTGTACAGCCGTCAACAAAGATGTATATACAGCCCAGATAACGAATTATGTACGCTGGCCTGTATATTATAATATATAACTCTTTTGCGAGCTATATGTTATTAAGTAGGTACTTTTAAACCACTTAGGTATCTATCTGATTATTCATCATATTATAGGTTTTGAATAGTTTCTAGTAGATAGGTAGGTAAGTACATGATTCTGTCGCATGTAGATCATACCTACTGTTTATAATCTTTCATTTTACGAATAATTTCGTTTGGTAGGTCCCATCTACTTGAAATTGTGTAATGCCCGAGATTACGCGTCTACTTTATCTATGGTTAACAAGTTGGAGCGTTCCATTATACGAAATAGTTAAGTTTGTAATTTCTATTGACTTTCTCAATTACCGTAGGTTTAATACGGTAAACAAAGAGCTGCCGTATACTGTAATTTATGATGCCTAAGATGCCTAAACGCCGTATTTTATGGCCGAACAACGCTGTGGCACGTACCTACCTACTAGAGACAAAACTGGGTTGCCAGTTTAAAGTCTCCAAATCAATTTATTGATGTGGAAAATTCACCTTAAGTATTAATAAATTACAGAAAATTAATAAAAACTCGGTAAAAATAAGCTGAAGTATGTGTGAATCTATAGTAAGTATATCTATTAAATTATTACTGTTTAATAATTTAATCAGCTGCTCGCATAGGTACGTATTTAGCCAATTTCAAGTTAGTACCTATTAAGATGATTTCGATATTTATTATAGCTTTATGGTATTATAATAATAATAATAATATTTATTTGGACACTGATGTGGAACTTAGGTACAACAATGAGCTCTGTCTCCTGGAGTAGCGTGAGCTGTGGCCCAGAAGACAGTAGGTACTCCCCCATTTTCATTACAATAGTATATATTATACTTACTTATTCTGTTTTATTTATTTCTTACTGCCATTAGGTCGTGGTAGTGAAGTGGTAGGGATGAAATACTAGGTATACTCATGTCACCTTGCAATAAATACAAAATCTGAACTAGGCCTAAAAAGTTCTTAAACTTTTGCGAACAGTAAACATATTAACTAGCTAAAACGGGTCTAATTCGGTTCTAATTCTCGTGACCACAGTCGATGTAACTCGGCCGAAACGTCGAGATATGTCAAAATTATATATTTTGATATTTGTTTGTGCGCGAATTAAACTCTTTTTAGCTAGTTAATAGGCCTAAAAAGTCTCAGTAAAAATGGCTACACGGCGTTACCGAGTAGGTATACTTTATATCTATGTTATTCTTCTAAGCATTTCTATTCTATTCTAGCATTTCTTCTTAGAACTTATTCCACTATTAATACTTGAAAATGAATCAATATGTATACTAACGCAACATAATTTTGTTTTCAGAGTCGACGGATGGCTACCAATTTCAATACGCCCGTATTTCTATACGGCAATAACTGTATCAATAACGGTCGAGGCGGATTTCCTTCGTGGAACGCAAATAATTTGAACATCGATGAGTTTTACGAAATAGAAGTGCATGATGATCGAAATTACGAAGTGGATAAACTGAAAAATATAGGTTTGTAATAAAATATAACTATCTTGCATACAACAGGTTCCCCTAAACATGTATTTATATAGGTACTACTTACCTTTGTCTTGTATAATATATAACTAGCTGTGCCTCGCGGTTTCCCCCGCGCTTGGATAATATACGATATATTATTATCTTAATGAATTGTAACCTATATTATTGTGAAGTTTCATCAAAATCCATTCAGTAGTTTTAGCGTGAAAGAGCAACAAACATACATATATTTATACTCAAAAACTTTCGCGCTTATAATATTAGTCGGTTAGGATATAAATGATGAATTCGACGAACAACGACGCTCTGTACTCTTGTTGTAGCTCTTACTCTAAATCAGTTTAGTAAAAAGAATGCGCCCGAGCAATGATAATTATTGTCTTAATTTACTTCAATCATTACCTAAGTTCAATACATAGTATAATATTCCTTATTCAATACTATTATAAGAGTAGGTAGGTACTGTTCAAGTTTTAATGTTTAATACTTTCTCGATGGTGATTCTTGATTGCCCTACTGAATCGCCACCTTTCTCTTCATATATCTCTTCGTTCCAGACGAGATCCTGAACATGACAACGTATACATGCCATATATGTAACATAGAAGTGCCAAAAACATATAGACTTGAACACACAGCCAGTGCAAAACACGAGGCCTGCTTAGAAATAACTAACATAGCGTTAGAAAGAACACATTTGTACATGAAAGCGGGTTCGATTGAGTCGAAAATCAACCTCAAAGTAGACGGGACATATTTTTGTGAGCATTGTAGTGTTATCGTCCAAAATGGACTAAAAAGTAGGCACGTCCTTACAAATAGGCACCTCAAATCGGTAGAGAACGACGAATTGCTGCAGAAACTAGTGAATGCTTATAAAGATTCACAAATAGACAGCGGCGTGGATGTAGATTCGTTTGATGATAATCTTGATCAGATTCATTCTATGCTATTTGATGCGGTGCAGTTAGGTGCGCTGGATGTCGCTGCAAATGAATCTAACGTTACCTTCAATGGATACAACGCTGGCAACACTAAAAAGAATGACAAAGATATGGCTAAAACGATTGTTCAAACTACTGCATCTCAAAAGACACATCTTGAAAAACCCGTTGATGGTAAAAAGGCGTCGACAGGCAAATGTCTCAGTGGAGTGAATGAACATTCTGTTATGGATAGCAATGTAGTTAAGAAAAAGAAAAAGAAAGCAAAACAGAAGAAAGTAAAAGAGACTGAAGCCAAAATTGAAGAAAAGTCTAAGGGGTACCATCCGCAAATAACTTCTGAAAGCACCGTGGGCAAAACTGAAAAGACCGATGAGGAAAAAGCTATTGCAAGTACCAAGATAAACATTGAAAAAACCAACGCCATTGACATAGAAAATAATAAAGTGATAGCGAATAATGAAACAAAAATTAAGCCGACTCAAACTATGAAGGAATATACAGAAAACTCTAGTGCAGACAAATATGAACATAATGAAAAAGGTGAGCTTAGTGAGAAAGACAGGCAATACGAACAAGAACAACATAACGACATTGAAAAACCAAGTAAGAGAAGCAAACAAATCAAACAAGAATCACAAAACGAGAAATACAAACAAAATGAAATCGACAGCGACGCAAAAGAACAGCAAAATATAGTAAACAAACAAAACAAAACAGAAACAAAAATTAAGACAGACAATCTAATAGAAATAGAAAATCAGAAATGCCCGGTTTCTGAATCCGTTTCTAGGCATTGGTTCCGTAGAGCTTTGGAAAGAATGAACGATAGTTATCAATCACTCGGTTTCTGAATACCGAAGCCGTTCAACAACCATGACACTAATGACCAGTTCCCTAGTCTACCACTAGATGGCTATTTTTATAAGATTTACTATAAATTCGATGGTAATTTTAATTTAATTAGATTTTTATTATTACTAGGAAACCGGGCAAAAGTCAACCAAAATGGGGAAGAAGAACAATATGTAAACGACAAACAAAATGGAAGCAATAAACAAAATGAGGAAAACAACCCAAAAGAAGAAGGCCAACAAAACGAGCATGAGAAACAAAATGAAAAAGAGAAAGAAAATGAAATAGACCCGCAACCTGCCAAAGTAAACCATTGCGGCAAAGAGCCCCAAACATTACCACCACTTCGCAGCCTCAATGCTTACCTCGATGCCATATCCGATCAGTATAAAACCCTTAAACTAGAAGCGCTTACAGATAGCATTATAGCTCTTAAAGCTATAGGCGGAGAGACGGCTGTAGTGCCGCTTATAAATTTCCAGGGATATGACGTAGTTGGAGACGGAGGTATTGTATGCCGGATATGTCGAGGCACCGGACTGGTGGTGCCCGCGGTACACCAATGGGACCAAATGCATATAGCTAAAATAATGGCACCGGTTGATGAGAATTTTATGAGACAGGTAAATATTTTTTACTAGTCGAAAGAGATTGCATACTAGTCGGTGGTCTCGATTCTAATATAAAAAAAGAAAAAAAAATAGAACTCACGCTGCGGTTTTCCCGCTTGCGGCTGCGGTACCGCAAAACGAGTAGGATTCCTAACTGTATGGCAATCGAACATTAAAGTTCATGCAACACTCAAGGCGCGGTTGTCCCGCACACGTTCGGAAAATAACAAGCTCTGCGAAAGTTTAGACTGGTTGCACGTTCGTTTCCCTTATTAGTTACCCTAAATCGGACACCCGAATTTCATGCAAAGAGTTACGAATACGAATCGAAAGTAAGCGGCATTTGACTGTTACTCGCCCCTCGTGCTACAAAACTCCCTGTTTTGGAATAAACCATAAAAACCAAGCTGAATGTACGTTTCCTATGAATTTTCAAATCTCGGCCGAGTAACATAGTCTGTGGTCACGAGAAAACTAATTATTTTGACAGTAATTTGTGAGCGTAGACCCGTTTTTATCCAATCGTTATTTTTTTCAGCTCGACGACACATTCAGCCACTGTATAATCTGTAACACCCTCCATCTCACCGTGGAGTCGCCGTACCACGTAGCGCACATCGGCCACAGAACCAATCGACGCGTCTCCCAACTGTGGAAGAGAGAGAGAGTCGCGCAGGTGATGGCAACACTCAAAGACTACAGCTTGAGGGACTACGGTGATATTGTAGCTTGCATCATTTGCGAGGTGGTGGTAACCAGGGAAATCGATTCGATTGTCGCGCATTCCACTCGAATGATCACGTGCTGTATCAGTATACATGTCACCGATGCCAAGCGGGTCCAATTTGTAGACTGCAGAGTCTAGGGGTGGGACTTTGTCATGACAGCATTTTTTTGGTCTATTATCCTTGTTTATAGAGTAGGTATTTATGCAATGTGCATATCTTTTGGCCACATTCGTGCACGTTAACGAACACGCAATGGTTAATATTCCATCAATATTACACACGACACATTGTTTGAGACAAAAATATTGTACAAAAATCAAGTACCACTATCGGATTTTCGCCAAAACTCAAATACAAATCAACAAAAGTTCCTAACTACTGTGTTTAACACTTTTTTATTTTTTACATTACAGTTAATCTGCCTCAACGTATTTTAAGAACATAAATAAGGAAATATACCTAGATTGTGAGAAGAACGAAGCGATGACATAAGAATGCAGCAATTATGCATAGAACTGCACATAATTAAAACACGAAAAATGTAGGTAGGTATGTCAAACATTGTTATACCTACGTACAGATTGCGCTAGGAGTCTTGGCTGCTCTGAAGTTATACTGTAGCAAAGAGAATACAAACGCTACGCTAGATACTGTAGGTAGGTTAGGTAGAGTACTGTAGTACGTTATTTACGGATTTCCTTTCCCGTCTTTTTCTTTCCCGGTGTTTGACTTGTAAAAGTGCGGCACGCGTAGTGGGTGAGCAATCGGACTGTATTGGTGTCGCGGGTTCGATGCCCGCCTGGAACAAATATTTGTTTCTGGTCTGGGTGCGATGTGTATGTGAAATTATATGTCTGTAAGCGCCACCCGCGATACAGGAGCAATCCTAGTGTGGAGCTAAGACAAAAAAACAAACAAACAATAACTTTGGTGTAACGGAAGATACTTCCTATTTTGTGTGCCGCTCCTTATGAAATTATTTATGAAAGGCATTATAAGTTAAAAGGCTAATGTAGGTTTTAGTATACAAATGAAGAGATCGTGTCGAGAGTTTTTCATTCGTTTGTTTAAAATTTCACGTGTTTTTAATTTGTATCTTTCTTTGTTTTTGAGTTTTAATGTTTGACTTTATTGTGCTATTTTATTAGCTACTAAGTAATTACATAGGTAGTAAGTGTTTTGAGTTTTGAGACGGAAGATAGAAGACTGCTCGAGCAGTCCCTGCCTTAGGATTAGCACAATTAGGACACGTCTTAGGAGTTGGACTCGGTGCAAGTCCTATTAGGTACTATGCCTAACGGCCGAAATTAATAATCAATCCAATCCAAATTTTGCTATCTGGGATTGATATCACAATCCATTTTTAGGGTCAAACGTGCCAATAACCGATCCGTGGATTGGTTTATAAAGGCACGCAGATTGGAGATCGATCGAACGATAGGCAGCAATCCAAGATCGATTTCAATCTTGGATAGGAGATACAATATTAATTTCGGCTGTAAATCATTCGCGTCACACGCTCTTTACGTCTGAAAATGTTAGGACGGCCAAGAGTATAATGCGCGATCTGTATTTGTTTGTACTTACTTATTTTATGGGAGACTTCGAGAGATATTTTACTGGGTGTTGCAAATTGATTAAAGATTTATACTTACCAAAATAGACCAAAATATTATGATAAACTATAATATAAAGTTATTAAGAACATATTGTTTCCTTTTTACCTTTAGGCCCGGCGCACATTATCGGCATCGGCAAGGAAAAGGATCCTTTTTCCAAGGAAATAATATAGGAAAGGTATTTTTTGTTATTACGACCATATATACACGGCAATTTCTACTTTATTGCCATTACGTTAATGTATATTGCTATTTGCCACCTAAAAATCCTTTTCCTTGCCGACGCTGATAATGTGCGCCGGGCCTTAGTGTCTTAAGATATACAAATTGATTAAAGATTGAAAATATACCAAAATATTATGATACCTAAATTAATTTAGAGTTAGAACATTTTGTTTTTTTTACCTTTTTAGTGCCTTAAGGAGTAAAATTACAGACTACTAGATGGGTAAAGTATTAGCTATAATTGTACCCTATTCAATAACCACAGTAATTTCTTTTACTCGTGGTTACATTACTCTGAAAAGGATCGCAATTGTCTGACTTTTGGCTCAAAGTTTTAAACGCAACTTTTCCTTTTTTTTTATTTTTTAATGCACATTTTGTGCACTTTCATTGACAAGGGCTACAAAAAAGTATTTTGAATAAATTGGAATCTGTTTCTTAAGTTCATGGCAATCTCAATAAAAACCGCGTAACACAGTTAAACTAAACATAATTATGGAGTCACAGAATACAGAATAATGCGTGCGGGAACTGCGGAACTCAACCGGTAACTTGTGACGTCATTTCTCTGAACCATTCCAGTCTTGTGCGGGCGCCGGTGTTGCCAATGTCATTGATACAAATTTTAGCTTTTATACGAAAAAAAAACTCTTGTTTTAGGCGGTTTGAGAGTTAATAGACCAATTTTTTTTCTTCTTTGGCCATAGTGCTGTTCGCACATTGTGCCAGAATAAAGTTATGTTACGAATGATGTTGTCGGAAGAGCCGGAAGTGGTGAGTAGCTACTAATTAATTATACTTACCTATTATAATTATTGATTAATTAATAAAATGTTACCTGGTGTTTTTATTTACATTTTTAGATGGTGTGCCCTGAACACCCTAAAATCTTACGTGATTTTAATTGGGTGTATTCTAGATGTTCTTATATGGCATTAATTAATGATCTTGAAACATAATACGGATTTTTAAGGAGTGTGACGTAAGGGAAGATATTATATTTCAGTGGTCCTCTCATAATACATACCTACCTACTTATCTTTGGTGTCCATGCGGGTGCTACCGGGTAATGTGACGCTTTTAAATAGGTATAAGTACCTACATACTTCAATATAAAGAGATCGAAGTGACTTTCCTACTAAGTATTTATTAATAATAAATTATCCTTTATTGATAAAAATAAAATGCCCCTAAACTGAGAAAAAGTGCCATAAATGTAAAAAAACGTTACGATCGGTCCACTTTTACTATAAGTTATTCTCTGACGCAGTGGCGCGCGTCGCTTCACTCGATTTGAAATTCGAACCACGGCACACTGTCTGCGTCTGCACACTGGCCGAAAACGCCGCGCATCCGGTTCTGAATAAAATTAAAAATATTTAAAAATGACATTACCAAATTGCCGCCAAAACTGAGAATCTGGCCACTTTTATTCATTGTGTACCTACCTACCTATTTATTCAAGTGAATGACTGTCTGAAAGGAGTATTGTTATTTTAAAAAGTTTTGTGTGTGCATTGTTTTGGATTACCGTGAAGGCAGTTAAGCAGGATGGCAGTGAGTAACTTTTTTTTTCTTTTTTTTATAGCTTTTTAAGACACGCCCTTGGTTCCGTTATGTCTGAGGTCGTTGGATTGTGTTGAATGTCGACTAGAAAATTGAATTAAGTGTAGGGTTACCAGATTTTAAGATTTCCTGAGTAAGTATTTACCTACTAAGCCAAAATTCTGGATAGATTAATTAGTGTGCCTCATTAATTGTGTTAAATATGAACGATCGAAATCCAGAAAAACTTTAATAAGTATAAGCGTAGAAGTGATTCATTGTTCTTTAGTATTTAAATTCTTGTAAGATTTAAACTTTAGTAGAAACGTAATCTAAACGTATTCAAATGCAAAACGGCCTTGAACTTGTAGTCTTGTACGCTCTCTTCAACTTTGACGAAGATAGAAGCTTCGCATTGATAAATAGGTCGTTTATAAACGATAACGATGTTTTTAACATTTTCAATGCCTTAATTAAAGAGTTGGTTTACTGTCCATTTCTTACCGAACCCTATGCCCCTAGTCGAGTCGGACTCACGCACGAAGGGTTCCTAACCATTCTCTGTAAAAAAGAGCAAAAAAACACGTTTATATACATCTCAAAATAGTACAAGATGGTAGGCAGGTACAATGGAAAAAACTTGCCGAATTTAGAACCTAGTTGGCTCAGACTGCAAACACGTGTGTCTTAGATAAAACTGATTGATTAACTTGTATTATGAAATAGGAGCAAACTCGATGTCGCGGTACTTTTCTAAAGCCTCTTTTTGGGTTGTCAGACATTTCAGAATGTTAGCCCACTAGTGTGAAATAGTCTGGGATTTTTCATAGAAAACAAAAAAAAATTGGAAATCAAAATTTAAATACGAATCGCAAATAATATAGATAGATAAATAAACATTAAATTCTACAGTTCTACTGTTTTATTCATCAAATCTAGCTTGTTACTTCATAAACTGCCTATATAAATGGATTTCAGCATCTGCTAGTCTTCATTTAAAAAAAGTCTTGGCATGATGTTGTCTTTATATTCCGCAAAAAGTCGGGGATTTTCTCAGGAAAACTCTTTTTCGGATCTCATAATTGTCGAGTATAAAAGCCTATTAATAACAGTAGGTATTAAAAGTCGCTAAACTACAAAGCAGGCATGGTCTCTAGGGCCTTGTTGTTTTCACGTAATAAAAAAACGTCATTTTTACGTAAAAGTTGTTCCAGGCAAAAGTTACGTAGGTAGGTATTTTTAAAAGGCGAACAAGTTTATGAAAAAAATGTGATTCAAGACATTGATTGTTTTGATCAAGGTTTCTAACGAGCTGAGTGGTGTTTTTTTTTTGTTTTAATACCTGACTGATTTTGCTATTTTTTTATTAATCCTTCGATTTTTTTTTTATTTTGCTGTTACCGCGATTGGGTAGAAACCGCTTCATTAATACTGAGCCTGAGTAAAAATCGCATTTTAAGATGTTATCTTAAATAATTAACGAGTATAAGTGTATGACACATCTTGTTCCAAGGCCACACTGTCTTGAACATATTATCGTACCTATATGGCAAGCGTGTTGTGTAATAATTAGCGCAAGAGTTCCGTAGAAAATTCATTACATAATTCTTTGATTGTCGCTTAAATAATGCTGTGTGTGCGACAGAGACGTAAAAAAGATGTCAGTTAAAACAAGAAATATGTAGGATTTATATGTAGGAGCTATATGTAGGATTATAAGTACCTTCCTAATTAATGTAGTTATTATTGAGCATTGCCATTCAACGTGGCAATGCAGCCGGCATTTTAGAACTTTGCCCATTGGTAGCGGCTTTTTAGATTAGGTATATACCTACATACTTATTTCGTATTAAGCTTTTATTTTGTATTTGTATGAATATTATTATTATCTATAGGTAGGATTATAAAAAGGAAAACTTTGTTTGTTTGGTTGTAATGAATAGGCTCCGAAACTACTGAACCGATTTGAAAAATTCTTTCACTGTTGGGAAGCTATGCTATCCCCGGTACACATAGGCTACCTTTTATCCCGTAAAAATTAATGTTTCCCGCGGGATAGTAGTTAACGCGGGTGAAACCGCGAGGTGCTTCTAGTTTTTTATAAAACGAATAAATTTATTATTTAAGTACATTGCATTTGAAACAATAAAATTAACAACATTAATAAAAAAAACATACCTACAATAAAATTATTAGAAATAACAACGATGGCATAAACATTAATTGCTGTAGGTACATGGCACACGATAATATTTATAAAAGATAAAAAAAAGTATTATTCAAGACAATTATTACGGAATAGAAAAAAACATTTCTACAAACAGCCTGCAAAAAAGTATAAATTTACCAAGTTATATAATATATATTAAGTTGATAAATTTATACTTTTTGCAGGCCCCTAAGAATTGAGTTTTGGCCGTTGGTCATTATATCACCGAATAACAGGTTCCTTACGTTATGCACAACGGCTTTCTGGTTTTCGATTATTAGTCATCTTACTTCTATACTAATATAATGATACTAGCTGCGCCCCGCGGTTTCACCCGCGTTTCACATTATAAAACCTATAGGGCGGTGGCTGTTAGATACACTGATGGACAAATAAACAGTGATGATAATGGTGATGATGATGATTTGTAGCCTATATTGTGTCTCTAAACTGTCTGCATAATACATTTTTTGCAAATTAAGGTACTATTTCACAGTATTTTGGCCACTGTGTATGTGTAAGTTGGGGTATAAGGTAATATATAAGCTATAATAATACCAAATTTCATGCCAATGGGGTAGTTTTTCACAGTTTTTATCGCATTGATAGAAAACGGCGATGATTATGATGATGACTTAATAATATGTTCGTAGCCTAAGTTAGAAGATAACCTATCTACGAACCAAATTCTCGCTCCCCCCACTCTCCCCTCTTCCCCTCTCCCACATTTCCCCCCACTCTCCCCATTCCCCTACTCCCCTTCCCCCCCACTCTCCCCTCCTTCTACCCCCATTCTCTTCTTGGGAACAAACATACACACACACTCACAAACTTTCGGCTTTTTAATATTAGTAAGATTAGTAAGATTACCAAAAGCCTAAATAAGAATTTTCAGATCCCTAACTTGAAGAATTATGGATTCCCCATACAAACTTTCAACCCCTATTTCATCCCCTTCGAGATTATTTTTTGAGACAAAAGATAGCCTATGTCCGTCTCATAGGTCCAATCTACCCCTATACCAAATTTCATCGAAATCGGTCCAGCCGTTTGAGCGTGAAGAGGGAACAAACATACACACACACTCACAAACTTTCGGCTTTATAATATTAGTAAGATTACCAAAAGCCTAAATAAGAATTTTCAGATCCCTAACTTGAAGAATTATGGATTCCCCATACGAACTTTCAACCCCTATTTCATCCCCTTCGAGATTATTTTTTGAGACAAAAGATAGCCTATGTCCGTCTCATAGGTCCAATCTACCCCTATACCAAATTTCATCGAAATCGGTCCAGCCGTTTGAGCGTGAAGAGGGAACAAACATACACACACACTCACAAACTTTCGGCTTTATAATATTAGTAAGATAAGATTACCAAAAGCCTAAATAAGAATTTTCAGATCCCTAACTTGAAGAATTATGGATTCCCCATACAAACTTTCAACCCCTATTTCATCCCCTTCGAGATTATTTTTTGAGACAAAAGATAGCCTATGTCCGTCTCATAGGTCCAATCTACCCCTATACCAAATTTCATCGAAATCGGTCCAGCCGTTTGAGCGTGAAGAGGGAACAAACATACACACACACTCACAAACTTTCGGCTTTATAATACTAGTAAGATAAGATAGTAAGAACCAAAAGCCTAAATAAGAATTTTCAGATCCCTAACTTGAAGAATTATGGATTCCCCATACAAACTTTCAACCCCTATTTCATCCCCTTCGAGATTATTTTTTGAGACAAAAGATAGCCTATGTCCGTCTCATAGGTCCAATCTACCCCTATACCAAATTTCATCGAAATCGGTCCAGCCGTTTGAGCGTGAAGAGGGAACAAACATACACACACACTCACAAACTTTCGGCTTTATAATACTAGTAAGATAAGATAGTAAGAACCAAAAGCCTAAATAAGAATTTTCAGATCCCTAACTTGAAGAATTATGGATTCCCCATACAAACTTTCAACCCCTATTTCATCCCCTTCGAGATTATTTTTTGAGACAAAAGATAGCCTATGTCCGTCTCATAGGTCCAATCTACCCCTATACCAAATTCATCGAAATCGGTCCAGCCGTTTGAGCGTGAAGAGGGAACAAACATACACACACACTCACAAACTTTCGGCTTTATAATATTAGTAAGATTACCAAAAGCCTAAATAAGAATTTTCAGATCCCTAACTTGAAGAATTATGGATTCCCCATACAAACTTTCAACCCCTATTTCATCCCCTTCGAGATTATTTTTTGAGACAAAAGATAGCCTATGTCCGTCTCATAGGTCCAATCTACCCCTATACCAAATTTCATCGAAATCGGTCCAGCCGTTTGAGCGTGAAGAGGGAACAAACATACACACACACTCACAAACTTTCGGCTTTATAATATTAGTAAGATTATTATTTGATATAATTTTATACCTCGACGTTTCGGCCGAGTTACATCGACCGTGGTCACGAGATGACAACTGAAGTCGAAACATAATATCGATGGTCATACGTTGACACCTCGTAACTAACATTTTTGACGAAAACAAGTTATGCACATGTAAAATTTCAAAATTACGCGCCGCATCTAACCGTAGCTGGCTCGTAACAAACAGAAAATGTCTCTCGAACATTTCTATCCAAAGTTGACAGCTCACAAGTTTCAAGTATCGACCTGCCCAATTTTTGCATACAGTTACGAGTTGTCAACACTATACATTGTATGAACGTATTGGTTAGTGTGCCGCTATTATTTGAAAAAGTAGGACTATGCTACCAGTTTTAATTATTTTAAAATAGACAAACAATATAGGTAATTTATCTCTGTGAAAAGTGGGATTCGTAGATTAATACCCTATTCGCAAAACGCCCTACTCCCAAAAAAGGACTAATTCGAGGGTCGTTTTTTCCAAACAATTACTTCCCAATAAATAATTCCAAATAAAACTGACTCTTTGACTACTTCCATCGCCTTTGATATAGCTAGGAGACATACCTTTATTAGCTTTTGAACAGAAATAAACTTAGCTGTAATATATTTAAACTAGAAGTAGGTATACCTACCATGGTAGCATAGCCAGTAAGAAAACATCACTTTATGCTATTATAGTTTACAAAAAAGTGGTAGTTTTAATAATTACCAACACCCTTTTTTATAGCTTGTCCTCTTTGACTTGTGTTTCGTTGTATGATAGACCTAGAAGGTGGGTACCCGAATCCCTGAATGGCTTGGTAATCATCCAGGGATTCCGGTGCTTACCAGTATGGCTGGGATTACTATTGTAAGACACAGACATATTGGATGGAACAAGAAGTAATACCTCCTTATGTCCTGTGCTATCCTGGTGCTTCCGGTACAAATATAGCGCCTAAAACTGGAAGGCATTAATTACTTTTTATAGGTACCAACGATACCAATATAAAGTGTAAAACGTGTATGGAAATGAATCATACAAAAGGACGTTTTACACTTTGTGTTACCTATTTATTGCTATCCAGACTCCCACCACACCATGACTGTATGAGGATACAATGTCATTCAATACACTATAATAGCCTATCGGGGGATCGGGGAATAAATTGAGTAATTTGAATCATGTAGGTAGGTAACTAATTTTAAGTTTTGTTAATTACTAATTTATTATCTATGATGAGAATTTTAATATAAATAGTGTTATACGATGGTTATACCTGCAGATTACCACAGCTTTTATGACAATTTGCCAGATAAGTTAACTAAGGTTTCAAAAACTGGTCATAAGTGATTGAATTGACTTCTCGTAACTTGATCTTCCTAAGATTTTTTTAGAATAGTTTCCTCGTATCTAGTTTATTTTGGCATTATTGGAATAAAACCCCAAGTGGACTTCTTGTATTTACATATAATTAAAAAGAGTAACTGATTACCTACCAACTATATTTTTGTTTTATTTAAATAGCAACTGTAACAGATATAAGAAAGTTTTTTTCGTCTCCTGAAAATTTTACTTATTGTAGTTACGAGGTGTCAACCTATGACCATCGATATGTCAAAATTAAATATTTTGATATTAATTTGACCCGTTTAAATTCTACTTAGTTAATAAATAATAATTATTATTGTATATAATGTGGGTTAAAAAAGCGGTGGTAGCCTAGTGGGTGAACGTCCGCCTTCGAAAACGGAGATGGCGAGTTCAAATCCCAGTGCGGGCACGTACCAATGTGTTTCTTGTTAAAAACATATGTACGTAATTATCACTCGCTTTTCGGTGAAGGAAAACATCGTGAGGAAACCAACATGCCCGAGAATTAATTCGGAGGCATGTTATCCACCAATCCGGACTAGGCCCCCGTGGTGGATTATGGCCTAACCCTCCTCACGATAGTGAGGGGAGGCCTTTGCCCAGCAGTGGGACAGTTACAGGCTGAATTATTATATTATATGTAGGTGGAAAAAAGTTCCTGTCTTAAATGCCCATAAATTTTTATTTTAATGAACGGTATAGACTTAGCCGGTATTCCGAAATGTAAATAAAACGCCTAAAACATTTCTAAAACAAATGCGGTCGCTTCTCCGTAACGATTCCTCGAATAAACATTTGCTGTTAGATGTAAGGGTTGTCACCTTCCACTTTGTCTCGCATCTTGTGACTTGTGACAGACGTTGAACGCCTTACCGACAACCCTGAGCCTAACTTAAGTTTTTTAAACATAATTATTTTTAGAGCTTAACAGTTTCCAATTTTAGTTTCAATTGTGTTATGTATTATGTGAAATTATATTATTATGTATATAAACGGTACCTATGACGCAGGAGAAATTGAGGAATCCTAGTGCAGGGCTACGATTTTCTTTTATAATAAGTATAACGTGTATAATGTAAGAAGAGGATAAAAATAAAATGCAGTACCTATATAATAATATGCACCTACTTAGTCAGGTCATAAATTCTGTCACATGTTTTATATAAAATAATTGAAACAAGTTTATTCATTATGTAACCATTTATATACCAAAATGAACTTAACAAAACATAGATTCTTATGACACTAAAGTTTATTCAAAATGACCTCCGTGATTTTGAATACAGGCCTTCAATCTGCGCGGCCAGTCGTCTATCGCAGCACGAACGAGGTCCATGTCAATATCGGCGGCTGCCTTAATCAAGGATGTCTTGAGTGACTCCAAATTGGGATGAGGCTTTGAGCACGCCTTTTCCTCCAAGTGTTGCCATATCTTGTAATCTAGCGGATTCAAATCTGGACTGGAGGAGGGCCAGTCTTCGTGCCGGATGAAGTCGATTTCACGCGCCGCCAGCCAGTCTTGTTCTTCGCTCTATGAGCTGGCGCCGAATCTTGTTGGAATACCCAGTGTCTGTTATTAAACATGGTATGAGAAACAGGTTCCACAAGGTTCGTCAGGACTGTATTTTGATACACAACTGCATTCGTTTTTACACCTTTCTCACAAAAATGTACCTCTGTTAAGCCCCAATAAGACACTCCCAACCATACCATGAGCGAGGATGGAAAATTACCTCGTTGGACACGCGGAATACGGTTGCTCGCTTCTTCACTACTGTGTGCGTACACCTTATCATTTTGTTTGTTGTAGCTCTCTTCTACGGTAAAAATTTTTTCATCCGAAAAAAGAATTTCCCGATATTTTTTTCCCGCGTACCGCTTCAACAAAGCGCGGCATCTCTTCAGTCTCAGGTCCATTAGACGAGCATTCAAATGATGTCCTGTTTTTCTTCGATATGCCCGAAGCCCTAAGTCTTCATTTAACACCCTTTTCACCGTGGTTCTGCTTAATCCCATCTGAAGGGCCAACAGTTTCTGCTTACGTTTGGGATTTCTTTGAATTCGCGCCTTCACAGCTTTTATCACTGCTGGAGTCCTAACAGACCGAGGGCGACCACTTCTTGACCTGTCATCTACACTAGAGTCTTCATTGTATCGTTTGATGGTACGATAAACGAATCTCTTGGTTATATTCAAATTTTTCAGTATGTCAAAAATTTGAATTGGCGCGTAACCGCAACGATGCAACGCAATAACTGCAACACGGTCTTCTTTAAGCGTCCACTCCATATTTAAAAATGAGTAAAATTCTAAAAAGTATACATTTTTATGTTCATGAACAAGTCGAAATTCGAATTCAATAAACTTTTTTGTGGCCAGCATTCTAAAAAAAAAGTTTTTACTGTGTGACAATACTTATGACCTGACTAAGTATTTATAATTATGTATAGGTAATATACCTGTTTACTACAAAAAGAAAATGAGTATGTACCTTACCATGAACTATGGCACTTGGCGATTTTATTTGCTACATTCCTATTTTAATTAAAGTTGTAACAAATAAAAAATTTAAAAGTTTTTATTCTGTGGTAGCCCTAATTTCAAATATGGTGGCTAGCTGAGTCATGTATAAACAACCTGACAGTTTTGGGTTACAACTCGCGGATGTAGGTAGGTGCTTATAAAATGAGAAGGATCGGTACTAGAAAGGCATAGGTAGGTATAGATAATATATAGGTAGAAGTAGTTAGGTACATGTTATTCGATTTATTTAAATAAATAATAGAAGTTCTTAAACTATCGCGAACTAAATACATGTTAATTAGTATTTAAACGGGTCTAAATCGCGCACAAACTAATATTTTTTTTGTTTTCGTTATGGCTTCGTATGGTTTGTGCATACCTATAGCCAGTGTCAAGTATTTTATTATTTAAGTACTTATTTCTTAATTTCACATTAAGAAAGTCACAGCAATATAGCAATCGTGGTCAAGTAGTCAAGTCAATTATTTACATCCACAAACTAATATCACCTAGGTGATGGCATCCCACTTTTGAACCCATATTTAAATTTCATAAATATGGGTCAAAATTATATTATATTTCAGTTCATATTTAAATATTTAAATTCAGGCCATACTTAAACTATTCTTTTTACAACAATTTGTTCAGAATTTTATAATTTAGGTTTCCACCAAATATTATAACCCCCAGTTTCTGAAACGTCAGTCAACTTTGACAACAGATTAATGGTATTGCCACCCTTGTCATTTGCTTATAGTCAGATAGAGACAAAGATAGTTTTAATCTACCGTCAAAGCTAACAAACGTTCTAGAAACCGGGGGTAAGTCTAGGAGGAGCTAAATACTACGTAAGACATTTATAGTTTTTAATAATTGTCTATGGAAATTTCTTAAAATCTGGGATTCTCTTGCTAAGTCTTTAGCTATGCCGCTCTAGCTCTAAAAAATTCTAAAAACTCTCTAAAAAATTTGCTTACAATCAACCTATAGGTTTCTCAAAGGTCCTAAAGGTCCTATTAGACTACGCGATATTCCGTATGTCTTACTGTCATCGTTCCATGTAATAAGAGCAAGATAAGTTGGCCAGTCTAAAGTCAAAAGTTCGCTCCATATTCACCCTAAGAATGTAACGTGCTATGCGACTACGCGCTATCCCACGTTTTTATAAGTACAGGTAGGTATGTAGTACCTACTGAAAGCCGGTTCCGTGGGCGTGTCTAACGACGTCGTATACATATAACCGGTTGAGTTCGACGCGAACGATGGCCGGCTGACGAAGTCACGTATACGATGGTAGTTTTGGCGGGAACCGAAAATGAGACTTCGTTGATTTAACTAGGTATACTTAGCTAAAATTTTTAAAATCGTGTCTAATTCACGCACAAACTGATATCAAAATATATAATTCTGACACTTTATACCTCGACGATTGACCATTAACCTCACGACCGACGATTACCTCATTCGTTGATTTTGCTTATTTGTTGATATTGTAGGTACCTACCTAATTGTGTTTCTTTTGTACTAATACTATTATTATACTACTATAGTACTAATATTAGTACTATAGTATTAGTATTATCCTACTAATATTATAAAGAGGAAAGATTTTATTGTTTGTTTGCATTGAATAGGCTCCGAAACAACTGAACCGATTTGAATAATTCTTTCACTGTTGGGAAGCTATACTATCCCCGGGTGACATACTAATAGGCAACTTTTTATCCCGTAAAAATTAACGGTTCCCGCGGGATAGTGAACGGGGGTGAAACCGCGAGGCGCTTCTAGTGTAGTTTAATATTGTGGTTAGTGGAATATTATTGTCTCTTCGGTATTGCTTTCGTCCGGATGTTTGTATGTATGTTTGTTTGTTCCATTTTTCAACCGATTTTTACGAGATTTTGTATACAAGTTCGTTGAAATTTGGCGCTTTTAGTTTGTCGAGAGCTACTTCTGTTAAGGGGAAAATTGGGCAAAAAGGGGTAAGTTTGCTGTAACGTCATTTATTGGCCTAGACCAGCGGTTCTCAAACTTTTTTGGTCACGGAACCCTTTTGACAAGCAAAATACTTGACAGAACCCTACAATAAAATATACAATATAAAATACAACAAAAAAATGCGTTGTAAACAATCTCGACTTTATGTTCTTGAAGATAGAGCCGAAAGTCGCTTGTTCACAACTATAGCGTCTAATTCAGAGGCGGCTTTTATCAAAGGGACTGCGTGCTCACCAGTATACGCGCGGCGGGCGGAGTCAAAACGTTGGACCAGTGACCAGAGAGAGGTGTTTTGTTTTTTTTTCTAAATTCTTGCGGAACCCCTACAGGGGTAGCGCGGAACCCTAGGGTTCCGCGGAACACACTTAGAGTACCGCTGTCTACATAAAATAAGAATTATATTCTGATCGAAACGAGTCCAAACACCATCACTCAGCTGTTAGTCTCCGGCTCCGTCGTCTACCTTCCGTCTCTAGCAGATCAGCTCGCTGTCATTATAAATATAGTTATTTTATAGACTGTTACCTATATTGTATTGTAATCGACGATGTATATACAAGCGTGCCAATTTAAATTCAGTGGTATATAGACAATGAAATGAGTCATTTATGTACATACGCATGAAACCTTATTTTGCTAGCTTGAACCACGTCATTGCATGGTAATGAATATAGGTAGCATGGTAATGAATTATTGCATTCGGTTTATTTTCGGACTTCGGAAATATGACCACGTCTCCCAGTTTCGCTCTAAGCTCAAGTGGCTACCCATTCGCTTTCGCCGGAACATGCACATTATGTCACTCTTATATAACATTCTCTTCAATCCCTTCTCTCCTTCTTATTTAAAGCAACGGTTCGAGTTCCTTCACCTCTCTAACCATCACTTCCTTAGGTCATCAGAGAACCTCACATTAAAAACGCCTGTCCATAGCTCAGTATTTTACGACAAGTCTTTTACTGTGCAAGCTACGCGCCTTTGGAATGAGCTTCCGGTTGCAATCCGACAAGCTCAAACGCTCGCCACTTTCAAGAGCCGTCTCAAAGAGTTCTACCTCTCCAACTCACTACAACCTAACTGACAATTTATATTCATTTCCATACATATTACCTATATATCTGAATATATATTATATATAGATATATATATATATATATATATATATATATATATGTATAATTATATAGTATATATTTTATATTTGTACGTATATGCATATTATTTGTTATATATCAATATATAAGTAGGTATTTGTATTTTAATACTCATTGTGTATTTCACACAATGGCCATTTATTTACACCGCCAGCCTCTGACTCTCCATTATGTCTTTCCATCCAAAGGTTGACTGGAAGAGATCGCTTTTAGCGATAAGTCCGCCCATTGTACTTTATATTAAGTTAAAACTCCTGTCTGTAATACCTTGTGTATTTTATAACTGTTATTGGCGTGCAATAAAGTATTTTCTATTCTATTCTATTCTATAGGTAGGTATATAATAGGTACGAATAACTGTTGTGAAACATAAAAGCTACCTTATTATAAAGCAAGGCACATAGGAGGATATAGTACCATGTAATAATTTGGTTATGAAAAAATGTAAAGGTCACGCTTGATACGAAAAATATTTTTTTCACACCTCATGCTCAAAAAGGGTGTCAGATTAGCTCAGCTTAGCGGGAGCAAGCGAAATTGTAGGGCACTAGGGAGTGAAACTAGTTTTTTTTTATTTGTACTCGCTATTATCAGCAGGCTGAAGATTCGACTTTTCAATTTTCCATTTTGACATAATTACTTAGAAAAAAAGAAGAGGATCTTAATGTACAAACCGTGCGAAGCCTAAACAGTTTACTTTTTTAAATGAAAGTGTAATAATAATTCTCGTCTACATTTTTGCGATCATAGGATGTAGGTATGCTATGTGTACGTGTGCGTTTGCGAACATTAGAATAAATTTAAAAAGTTTGTAATTGCCGCCTATAATCTGTAGGTGTGTGTAGAATTTTGACAACAATGCAAATTGGTTTTAAAAGATTGAATTTGATTATTTTTTTATTTGAAAGTGATCGTGACTATTTGTGAAATATTCTTAGCTGTTTTTAATTGTATACCTAGTTATTATATTTATCGCAACCTCAGTGTGAAAAATTGAGTGTTTTACGCGGGTTTCAAACGACTCACTCATACTCTCGATTCTATGTGCCACACTCGCTACGCTCGTGAGGCAAAACATCGAGTAAAGAATGAGTCGTTTTCTACCCTTGTAGAACAAACTACTATTTACATCGTGTTAACCGACACAGTTGTAAATGTTGCTTATTTTAAAGTACTTCGCTTGCAGTCGACCTTATAAATAGTCACTATGTACGAGTAGATATTTATACCGATGTATTTTATAAGTAGTTCATAACCAAATAAATTTATAAGAGTTAGTACCTACTAAATAAATATAAAAAAAAAACTTAGCTACTTATATTGAAAGAATATGAATGATAGGATAGCAATAGTTACATACATATGTCAAAATTATATATTATGATATTAGTTTGCGAGCGAATTAGACCTGTTTAAATACTAATTAACAGATACATACATATTTACATATTTAGCAGACTTTTTTTGTTAGGGGGGACTTCCTAAAGGAAATTGTACCCTACCTTAAACAATAAAGTTTTTCAGCTCTTACTATTCTTGATGACATTTGCAGGGCATGAATGTGCGGCTGGCTTTTGCCATCATATCCTCGGCGTGCTGGTCCGCCTTCCAGCACGGGTACAACACTGGAGTCCTCAACGCACCCCAAGCTGTAAGCCCGAGGAATTAAATACTTACCCCCGTATCTTTAGTCGTTACCTCTAAATTTCTTTAACTCGACCTTTGCTGAGGGACCTCGAAACTCACCCCAAAAGTCCCTCATATTTGGTATCGTTAGTTGAACTTTCGAGGATCATCGTTACTCCATTTTAACACAAATGATCGTAGAGAAGCGGCTTCCAGGAATCCGCAATGTACGTCGCGAGGTACCTTGAGATGACAGATGGTTTGTTTCCTTCATACGGGGATTATTGTCAAGGAATAACCCAGTGGAGGAAATTTTGCCAACTAACGATACTAAAACAGGTAAGTGACGTTGAGTGGAGCGAAAGAAATTTGGAGGTAACGATTAACGATACAGGGGTCACTGTTCTTACCACCCGTTTTCTGAACCCCTGGTTAACTTAGATCCACCGATGAGGGTATTGTTGTCTTTGTCATTTGTTTAGTGCTAGATAGAGAACAATAGTGAGTTATCGGGTGTACCAAGTTAGCAGGGGTTCAAGATAATCTAGGTAGATGTGGTTATAGCCTAGACGAATGTGTTTATTTCTTGCGTCTTACTAATAAATTTTAAACAAGATTTTAAAAGAGATTCCACAAATTGACGAAATTTTGAACAAATCTGTTTCAACTGTTGATGATGATGATGACGATGACGATGATGATGATTAGCAAGGGGTGACTTAGACGAGGTTTTTTTATCAGGTAATGTCAGAATGGCTGCAGGATGAAGCTCTCTCGGGGACCAACTCCTCGCTGCCAGCTCTGGAGGACCCCAAGGTCACCACCATGTGGTCGGTGGCGGTCGCCATCTACTGTGTCGGCGGCATGCTCGGTGGGACCATCACAGGCGTGGTGGCGGACAGGTACAAAGTTAAACTTTGCCGTCGGTTGCTAACATTTTACATAGAAACTGACTTCAAGGATAACTTTGTATTTGATTTCAGTTTGCGTGTATACAAAGTTAACCTAGGCGTCGGCTGTGAACTATTCACATAGAAACTGACTGCAAGGATAACTTTGTACATTATTTTGGTTTGCGATGGTACAAAGTTATCTTTGCCGTTGATGGTGAACATTTTACCAACTACAAAGGTAACTTTTATTGTTGTTTTTTTTTGCGGCTTTGGTGCCGTGTGTCGTCTATTAAAATGTCTTCTATCACTTAAACAGGTTCGGTCGAAAGGGTGGCCTACTTTTGAACAACATATTGGTCTTCATTGCTGCAGCGTTCCAAGGTAGTGCGAAATTGGCCAATTCTGCAGAGCTGCTTATATTGGGAAGGTAAGGGAGTACCCACCTAAGAATGCGCCTGGCGGGTTCGTTTTTTTTTTTTACTATAGTTTCCTTTATTGCGTACACCTGCATATCCTTAGTATACTTATATGATAGTATACTTACCTATCTACTATTACATTCAAAAAACATAGTATACCTACTTTACAACCGAATATATACCTACTTTACTTTGTAACCTTTTTTGTAACGTCGTTAAAAAGTAACAAGTTTCAACAGTATATAGTTCTTATTGTTTCGGGAAAAATTGCCTGTGACATACGGACGGACGGACAGACATGACGAATCCATACCTAAGGGTTCCGTTTTTTTACCATTTGCCTACGGAACACTAAAACACATGATTAGTGTATCATATTTTAAAAATTCTTTTATAAAAACTGTGTACTGATATTTTGGATGGCATGCAATTTAGGTGGCTTGCCAGGCGCTTACCATCAGGGCCCTGCCTGCTCCAATTCCAGGTTGCTGATAGGCGTCAACAGCGGGTTGAATGCGGGTCTGGCGCCGCTCTACCTGTCCGAGATATCCCCGACCTCACTACGTGGATCGGTAGGTACCTACTAAAACAGGGTGATTAGAAATTGCGGGAGGGAATAGGAAAAAAAATTGCAAAAAGTTTAACACGGCTGCGAATCTTTCAAGCTGGGTGATCCCAGCTAAAAAAGCCGACACTGTAACGGTCTTACCACATAAGTTTTAAACCATAGTTGAACATGTGTCTAAATATTTTCTCCACAAAAGTCAAAGTCAAAGCATTTATTGTAATTAGGCAATTAAATCGCACTTTTACAAGTCAAACAGCTAATTCTCGTTAACAAAGAGAATCATAAAAACATTAAGTATGATACATTAAACAGTAATTAAATAAAAACAGTAATTAAACAGTAATTGATTATGGTTTGAGTTTGAAAAAAGGATGTTCACAAATCCACGTCTAACCCTCGCTTTTGTAAATAACAAATTCACAAGAAAATCATTTAGTATACCAGGATTGAATAAGAAAACGCGAGTGATAGACGTCGATTATGTCGAACGAAATTTTAGAAATACCTGTTTAACTCTGCTCTAAACTTTTGTGGTGAAACGGTCACAATTTGGTAGTATTGTGCACACTTTATTTTTTTATAAGCCTGTAGCTGTCCCACTGCTGGGCAAAGGCCTCCCCTCACTATCGTGAGGAGGGTGCACACTTGCTAAGTTTGATTTATGAATACGGGCGCCTATGTTCCAGATCGGCACAGTGTACCAACTGGTGATCACCATGACGATCCTCCTCTCGCAAGTCCTGGGGCTGGAGTCGGTGCTCGGCACTGCCGACGGCTGGCCCTACCTGCTGGCCCTCGCGGCATTGCCAGCGGTGCTGCAGTGCGCCACGCTGCCGCTGTGCCCCGAATCTCCCAAGTACTTACTGCTGAATAGGGGGCAGGAGCTCCATGCGCAACGAGGTAAGGGTTCAACCGTCTTAAAAAAAAATATATACATTATGAGAAAAATATGACATCCCCGTAGAGTTTCTTGGTGCTGTCTTCTCTAACGGGTGTATTTCGAAGCACTAGTAGAGTCATCGGAGTTTCCTTTTCCTGTCCGAGATTAAATACTGGACCAGTGTTGAAAGGGAAACATCCTTTTTCAAACTCAAACCATACCTAATCAATTCATTATAGTTTGTTTTCTTTTATGGTTTAATTTGTTTATTAGATTGAAGTGTTTGACTTGTAAAAGTGCGATTTTATTGCCTATTTACAATAAATGATTTGACTTTGATTTACCACAAAATATTTAAACCAGAGTTAAACAGATGTTTCTAAAATTTCGTTCGACGAAATCGACGTCTATCACTCGCGTTTTTTTACTCAATCCTGTAGGGTGAGCAGGAACCTCTGTCGAGAATGTATTCGATACGTTAACTGACAAATTTGTTTTAGATTTGATCAGTACTCCTACAATAGGGCAAGCATAAAAAAAATAACAGTTAATATCGATCTAGGTAACCGTTCGCGTACGCATCTTGTCGGTATTGCAAGGCGCTGATCAAATCTACAACAAATTTGACAGTTAACGTATCGAATACTTTCTCGATAGAGGTTCCTGCAGAGTTAAACAGATGTTTCTAAAATTTCGTTCCACAAAATCGAAGTCTATCACTCAACAACTCACTCACTCACTCACACAATCGAAGAGTATGAAAACGCTTTCATACTCAAACGTGGTATTCCTCATTATTTTAGTTGTGAATTTGTTATTGAGTTAGAAAAAGCTAGGGTTAGACGTCGATTTATGGAGAAAATATTTAGACTCATCTGTTCAATTCTTGTTTAAATGATTTGTGGTAAGGCCGATTAAGGTTACTTTACCCTACCTATACGTACCTACCTAATAATGGATTATTTCTGAGGAGTAAATCCACCAATCCGGACCGGACGCCGTGGTGGACTACGGGCTAATCCTCCCCACGAAGTGGAGCTACAGTGCTAATCAGTGGATAGATATGATTGATGATGATTTTAAATGTTTGTTTTTTTTTTAATTTCAGCTTTGAACTGGCTAAGAGGCGACGTGGCTGTTCACGGTGAAATGGAAGAAATGCATCAAGTAAATGTTCTATAAGCTTCTCATAGTTAGCTTCTTTCAGTTCACTCTGTCTTTTGCCTCACTCAATTCTTTCACTTCTTTCATCTCACTCACTCAATCTGTTCACTCATTTCTCTCACATCACTAAATATTACTTACACTTATGACGGTGCGTTTGGCGTAGTGGCTGAGCAATGGGACTACTGCGCTTGGTGTCGCGGGTTCGCTTCCCGCCCGGAACAAATATTTGTTTCTGGTCTGGGTGTGATGTGTATGTGAAATTATATGTCTGTAAGCGGTACCCACGATACAGGAGCCATCCTAGTGTGGGCCACTTTTAAAAAAGAAATCCCGCTTCTTTTATACCACTATATTTTTTCACTTCTCACTTTTATCCTTCACATCACTCCATTTAACACATTTCGCTTGTAGGTAATTATTATCTCATTGCATTATTTATTTAAGTGTTGGATTGCTATATGTTATGTACATAATATATTTATGAGATGATGAAAGCCATTACGTTACTTGCAAAAGTTGTTTCTACCCATCCAAAGGTACTGCCAGAAATCACATTAAATGTGGCCGTATTATGAACTCTTAATCCCAGTCAGTTTACGCCGTAAACTGAACTGCTTGGCTATTTCGTATTATGACCACCTAATTCCAGCCAGTAACAACACGTGACAGTCAAACCTACTTCTGACCTAATAACAGGCTGGCAATTTCGCATTATAGATTTTTAATTTGACATAATGTAGGTCATAATACGAAACAGAACAATTCAGTTTACGGCCGTAAAAACAATTGCCTGGAACTTGCCTGGGGGCTTACCACGACGTCTTATTGCGATCCAATTGAGGACCTAAACAGAATCGTTTCACTTTAATTAATAAAATATACAACTCACTGTAACTCACTTCACTTTCGTTGTAGGAAGCGGAAAAGAACAAAGTGAGTAAGAAAGTAACTCTCCGCGAGTTACTCTCCAACCGCTCGCTCCGCGCGCCGCTCACCATCGCCGCGGTGGTGATGGTCGCCCAACAGTTGTCAGGAATAAACGCCGTCATATTCTTCTCAACGGATATCTTCCTCAAAGTGAACCTTGGGAAGACAAACTCACAGTACGCCACGCTGGGTGAGTTGTGTTTTAGACATAATATTACCCACACACATTCTCATATTCAGTACTGGAATAGACTGGACTGGATTGTTACTGGAATGGTTGCATTCCAGCGCCGCGCCATCTTCTCATCTTCAGTACTGGAATGGACTGTACTTGATTGCTACTGGAATGGTTACATACCTCTTGGTACAGTGCTTGAAACGGAAACATCCTTTGTTCAAACTCAAACCACAATCGATTACTGTTGAATTTAATTTACCATACTTTATGTTTTATGATTCTCTTTGCTACCGAGAATTAGCTGTTTGACTTGTAAAAGTGCGATTTTATTGCCTATAAACAATAAATGCTTTGACTTTAACTTTGCCTTCACCAGCGACACATCATCTTCTCATATTCAGTACTGGAATGGACTGCACTAGATTGCTACTGGAATGGTGGCCATTGCGTGGTTCCCAGTATTCCAGTAGCATTCCGGCGCTGGATTCGATCGCTGGTCTGGAATTTGTTGTTATTTGCAGGAATGGGCGCCATGAACGTGGTGATGACCTTGCTCAGCCTCCTCCTGGTGGAGAGGGCGGGGAGGAAGACGTTACTCCTCACAGGGTTCTCAGGCATGCTCGTCTGCACCATAGCGCTTTGCGTCGCTAATCTTTACGTGAGTAAACTTTTATACTAGGTATAGTATTACCCAACTGATATGGCTTACCGATGTACCTGCGCAGAAGATGAATTTTCAAAGCGCGGGAAATGCTGTTGACCGCTATTGGTCGGCAGCCGCCGCCATCTTAGCGAGCTTAGAGTGAGATGGAACTAACAGCTGCAGTGTATTATGAACCTTATAATAGTGACCTTAGGTTGATTGTAAGTTTTAAGCATTCTTTCGTTAATCTTCGGACCATACTTTCTTTTCTGCGCGAACGAAGATTCACGACGCGCCTTATAAGTTGGGTACTAGATACTATAGTGCGACCGTTTAACTCAGTCCTCGTCTGCGGGTTACAGGGGGGGGGAGGGGTAGGATGACTAACTGGGTTCGACTATTTAAAGGTCCACTCCGGACACCAATCCGGACCGGGCCCTCGTGGTGGATATGGCCTAACCCTTCTCACGAAAGTGAGGGGAGGCCTTTGCCCAGCAGTGGGGCAGTACAGGTTGAGTTATTATTATAATTATGAATTCCAGACGCACTACACCTGGGCTTCATACCTCTGCATAGCGCTGGTGATCCTCTTCGTGGTGATGTTCGCGGTCGGCCCCGGCTCCATACCCTGGTTCCTGGTCACTGGTGGGTGTCCTTTTCATAAGTGTCGTCTCGGCCAAACGGCCGAGTTGCCCCAATTTTACCTGTTTTAGAAGGAGCGACTCGGCCACACGTACAAAGTGCAGACGGATATTTATTTTCATATAAATTGGTTTTTATTTGCACTTGCTTTTAAATTATCTATAGTTTTTATTACATGAAGAATTTAAGATACAGCCGTAAGTAAGTACAAATTCGTAAAATTTTTTTTAGTTTATTTTTATTTGTTTTCCTACATTGCATTGATTTTGGTACATAAATAAACATATAAAAAAAGTATTATGTATCAAAGGTGGTCGATCGGTAACTTGTGCGCTTTATGATCCACCGATAACGGGTTCGATCCTCGGCCCGCACCGATGACTTTTCATAAGTTACGTGCAGTTTTCCATCGCTCATTGCTTCAGAGGACGCATGTCGTCGCTCCTGGTTGTTATCGATCGATATTGTATCTCCTATCCAAGATTGAAATCGATCTTGGATTGCTGCCTATCGTTCGATCGATCTCCAACCTGCGTGCCTTTATAAACCAATCCACGGATCGGTTATTGGCACGTTTGACCATAAAATGGATTGTGATATCAATCCCAGATAGCAAAATTTGGATTGGATTGATTATTAATTTCGGCTGTAAGTCACGTCAGAGGCCCTCGGACTGACAAACTCTGACACTGGAGGCTAGCACAACCTCTTACGACAAACGACAACAACAACAACAACAACACTTTTTGTATATTTTCAGAGTTGTTCAACCAGTCGTCCCGGCCGGCGGCATCCGCGGTCGCGGTCACGGTCAACTGGGCGGCCAATTTTATAGTCGGCCTCAGCTTCTTGCCTCTCTCTGTGAGTGCTTTCACTTCTTTTTAGGGTTCCGTAAATTCGGTATAATTTTACTAAAAAAACAGAAAAATAAAAGATACTTAGGTACTTACTAAAAAACAGAAATATATTTTTTTTTATGGGCGTACGATGAAATATAGGTCCTGATCCCCTATCGCCGCACCAAAATGGCCGTCATATGCCTTGCTTTGAACAACGCTATTACAGTGTGTTAAAGTTCATTAAAAAACTGTCACAAATGTTTTTAACGCTATTGCAGAGAGTTAAGGTTTATTATTAAATGACACAATATCGGATTGACGAGTGGACACTTTTGAGAATATCTATAGTATATAGGAGACACGGCCACGCGTTGCTGTGGCTAAAGTTTTTGTTATTGCGACTATAAATTGAGATGTAAACTATCCTATCTTTTAAGTTAGATCAAACTGCACACGGTGTGCAAATTTGATTAGAATCGGTTGAGTAGTTTAGGAGCCCATCGCGGACAAACAACGTGACGCGTAATTTATATATATTAAGATTTGATCGTAGGCTTTATACAACAAACGTGATACGTGAGTCAGACTCTATAATAATAAATCGACGAATGTTTTGTTTCAGCTCGTCCTCGGCACGAATGTGTACATAATATTTGCGGCGCTACAATTCCTATTCATATTGTTCATTTACTTCAAAGTTCCCGAAACTAAGAACAAGACTATAGAGGAAATAACCGCTATGTTTAGGCAACAGATGTAGGGAAGTACACGTGAAAACAAGGCAATTAATTACCAGATAAGATAATTGAACATATAGATTATCATCATCATCATCAGCCTGAAGACGTCCATGACTGCTGAACATAGGCCTCCCGCTTAGACCGCCACACCGAACGACAATTTGCCACTTGCATCCACCATTATGACACCCTAACTGTAAATTTTATTTAACAATCATATTTTGTTTACACTGTTAACTCCTCCATTACTTCTTTCCTGAAGTTGACTGGAAAAAATCTCTTTTAGTGATAAATCCGCCCTTGTACTATGTAGGTACTATTGTTTAATTATTTTCTTTGCAACTTGGGTAAGTATTTGCTTTTTTGTTTGCTAATGATGCATTTCTATTCTATTCAATTCATTGTAGTACAACAGGGGAGGATATGAAATTATTTCTACCCTGAGCCTACGGAAGATTGCCGCCCCCTACTCAATATAATGACATAAAAAAATATTAAAAAAACGAAGGTATAAAAATTTTATATCTCAAAATTGTGTCCAATATTTACAAACGAATCTATTTTTTCTTTTAATTAAATGTTTGAGCTTATTCCGCCCCTGTATACACAATACACATACACAAACATACTCTACACAATGTTGATATGAGATAATTATGTACCTATGTAGTTTGTATGTAGCGAATAGCGATACAATAATCTTTAATTAAGTAATCGATTATCACTCCTCTAGACTTAAGTTCACTCATAGTGTAAGGTATTTAATTTTATTTTTTACAATTGTATGACAATAAACAAATTGATTTGTGTAACTTTGTTTGTAATAAAAGTTTATTTGCAATTTGTTATTTTATTTATTTTCTGAATTCTTTTTAGTTCATTCTTATAAAACTATTACGGTCTTACCACAAAATATTTAAACCTGAGTTGAACAGATGTCTTTTTCTCCACAAACCGACGTCTAACCCTCGCTTTTTCTAACTAAATAACAAATATACCTACATCTTACTAATATTATAAGGCCGAAAGTTTGTGTATGTGTATGTTTGTTAGCTCTTCACGCTCGAACGGCTGGACCGATTTCGATGTAATTTGGTAAAGGGATAGATTGGACCTATGAGACGGACATAGGCTATCTTTTGTCTCAAAAATATTCTCGAAGGGGATGAAATAAGGGTTGAAAGTTTGTGTAAAATAATTAGGAATGCCAGGATTGAGTAAGAAAACGCGAGTGATTGACGTCGATTATGTGGAACGAAATTTTACAAACATCTGTTTAACTCTGGTTTAAACTGGTGTGGTAACCCCCGGTTTCTAGAACGCTAGTTGGCTTTAACAGTAGATTAAAACTATCGTTGTCTCTATCTAACACTAAACAAATGACAAGGATGGCAGTAGAATTAATCTGTTGTCAACGCTGACTGACGTTTCAGAAACTGGGGGTAAGACGGTTAATGTTATATTCTTATATTTTATATCTGTGTCCAAAACAGAGTTCTCATAATCTTTCAACCAGTATCCAAATGTTAGGTTTCGGCGAAATAAAAAACGGGAAAATAGGTGCATATTTCTAAGTTTTTATTTTGTTTATTTCCCCCCTCCCCCCCTTGTGCACGAGCCGCGCGTGGGTGTAGAGCGCAGGCCGCTGTTTGAACGTGTCGCCGCAGTTCTCGCACATGTACTGTCGCTTCTCCGAATGTGTGAGCCGGTGCCCGCGAAGCGTTGACAATGTCTGGAAAAAAAACAAAACTTGTATTTTTAGTTTCTACTTCGCACGTTTTATGCATCTATTTGAAGTGCAACTTCTAATGCGACTTCCAACCATGTTGCGTTGAGCGTTCAACGCTCCTGGGGAGGTGGAATAGAAAGAGACAGAGCGAGAGTTAATTACGTTTTCCTTCTTCAGCGCGGAGAGACTCCACGCCTCAGATTATTCATCCAATTGATATGACATTTAACTCAAGATCCGGGGAATAAGAGACAAGTGTATACAAATAGACAAAAGAGTTAATATATTAATAATATAAAAGTTAATATAATTAGGATAGTACGATGATGTTTTGTCTTTGTCGGCGTATGCACTAATTTATTGCTGTGCTGCAGATGCAAACCAATCTTGACATTTTAGAATGTCGCACGAATGATTGAAGCACCACCTAAATAACGTTTATTAAATTTATCCGATGTATACCTTGCAGTAAAGTTCTGTCCCTTACGGGTATACGTTATTGCCTATATATATGTGATATTTCGTCTATGATTAGTAGGTATAGTAGTACCCAACTGATATGGCTTACCGATGTACCTGCGCAGAAGATAATTTTCAAAGCGCGGGAAATGCTATTGACCGCTATTGGTCGGCAGCCGCCGCCATCTTACCGAGCATAGAGTGAGATGGAACTAACAGCTGCAGTGTATTATGAACCTTATAATAGTGAGCTTAGGTTGATTGTAAGTTTTAAGCATTCTTTCGTTAATCTTCGGACCATACTTTCTTTTCTGCGCGAACGAAGATTCACGACGCGCCTTATAAGTTGGGTACTAGATACCTTGATTTAGACAATAATCAAATGCCAGTCAATTAGTCGAGTCAGCTGTCAGTCAGCACATGCACAGCAACCGCGGACCGTAGCTATAGAGAGGAGAGAGAGAGAGAGAGGAGAGAGAGAGAGAGAGAGAGAGAGGGATCGAGAGTAGATACTCATACTCACGTAGAATTTCTTCCCACAGTCGTCGCACGCGTGGTTCCTGCTCCGACTGAGGCCGTGATGCTTTTGTCTATGGTTTTTCAGCCTCCATTCAGATATGAAAAGCTGAAAAAAATAAATGAAACAAATAACACAACTGCATCCAAATAATAAATAAAAAGCGAAGCTCTATGATAGCTCTGTGAAGGAACGAACGAAAACAATGTCTGACCGATATTCCTGTTAGCTATAACGCCGCCCATTGCACCTTTACATATTATTATAATGTATTTATTTATATACATAATTATCACTCGCTTATCGGTGAAGCAAAACATCGTGAGGAAACCAACATGCCCGAGAATTATTTCGGAGTTATTATCCACCAATCCGGACCGAGTCCCCGTGGTGGATTATGGCCTTAATCTCCTCAGGGGAGGCCTTTGCCCAGCAGTGAGACAGAATATCAATCTAGTGTATTAAATATAGTATATAGGTACCTTGTCGCAGTCTTTGCAGTTATATTGAGACTTCTTCAAATGATAAAAGTTGTAGTGTTTAGTTCTGTACACTTTTGACGCGAATTTCTTGTCGCATTCTGAACACTGGTACCTGAAAACATATTAATAATATTAATAATAAAATGTGAATTTGTGTAAATGTTGTGTCACACAAATTCCGAACAACTTTCACGCTAATTCCGTACAACTCTCACACAAATTCCGAACAACTCTCACACAAACTCCGAACAACTCGTACACAAACTCCGAACAACGCTCACACAAATTCCGAACAACTCTCACACAAATTCCGACCTACTCTCACACAAATTCCGAACAACTCTCACACAAATTCCGAACAACTCTCACACAAATTCCGAACAACTCTCACACGAATTCCGAACAACTCTCACACAAATTCCGAACAACTCTCACACGAATTCCGACCAACTCTCACACAAATTCCGAACAACTTTAACCCACCTATCTTGCGAATGATTGACGCTGTTCCGCAAATGATTCCTGTACACGTGTATGTCGCGGTACTGCACGGCGCAGACGGCGCAGTACGCGAGGCGCCGCGCCAGCGCTAGGCCGTGCGAGGCCGTGTGGGACTCCAGCCGGGACTTCGTCACGAACGAGCGAGTGCACACGTCGCACGAGAACTCGCGCTTCACGCCGTGGATTCGACTAGAAACATGTTAAAATTAAATTAATAATTAAAAAAACACCTAATATGAATGATAAAGCGGCCATCTTGGATTAGAAATTTGTCATATTTTACTAGCTTTCATTTGTTACACCCATATTGAGTAGTGTTATAAGGCAATCCGCCATTTTGTGGCGGCGGCCATCTTGGACCGATTTTCATCAAACATGTCTAAGAACACTTCCGACTTATTCACCTTTTGAACAAGGAAAAAACCAAATCATAATCGGTTCATCCGTTAGGGAGTTATCTTACAGCAGCATATAAGAAGTTTTTTTTTCTAGAAGATATTTCTGATAATACTCACACTTGGTGCGTCCTCAAGGTCCGTTTTCCTTTGAACTTCTCGCCACAATCGTTGCAATACACAATGTGATCAGTCCTTGTGTGCTCTTCCAACTGCTCCGATGTTCTGTAAACAAGAATATTACAGAAAAAATAATAGAAAATTATGTTTCTAGAAAATGTTTAAAAAAAACACGTTTCCGGTACTGCAAGCTGATCAAAACGAGCCCAAATACCATCACTCTGCTGTTAGTAGCTGAGCTCCGTCGTCTACCTTCCGGCTCTAGCAGATCAGCTCGCTGCCACCATAAATATTGTATTGTCTTAGGAACTTGACAAGCGTGTATAATTTTATCTTAAATATAAGATTATTAACCGACCATTACACTCTAAATATCTCACTTTTTTAAATATTAAGAGTGTATAAGTCTTTATTAAAAGTGTATAAGTCACTAATTAAGAGTGAATTAGTGAGATGTTAAGAGTTTATAAGTGACTTATTGAGAGTGTAAACGTGACATATGACGAGTTTCTAAGTGAAAAGAGTGTGTTGGTGAGATATTAAGAGTGTATAAGTGACTTAATAGTGCAATGATAGGATAGCGTGTATAAGTGACTTAAACTTAAAAGACAAAACTGATTGATCACCTGAACACAGCAGCACACTGCTTGCAATGTATGCTGTCTCTCTCATCGTGCTCGTGCTTGTCTCTGCAGTGGTTTACCGCAGCCTTCACAGCCGAGGTTCTGTATACACAGATGGTGCAAGCGTACAGGTGGAAGTGTCTGCGACGATGCCGGGCCAAGGAGGGCTGGGTGGCGAAACGGGTTGAGCATACGTTGCAGCAATGAGGACCTATGCTCTGGAACGGAATGACTATCATTGTCACAAGATATATATTATATGAAAAAAGATTTACTTAGATACGTTGATAGCTCTTTATTGACTCCAAAATGTGTAGAACTAAGAACAGGCATACTTAATAATAGGTGCTATATGGTCTTGTCGCATAAAGTGATCTCTAATTTAGTTACAGTTATATAATAGCAAAGGAAAGGGTGAAACTGAACTGAAAACGTACCTCACGGTGTTTTTTCTCAAAATGCAAGTCGAAATTATCTTTTGTGGTAAACCCTAGGACGCATGAGTCACACTTGAACGGTATCTTCTTGTAGTTCGGACGACTTCTCTTCTCTTCTCTGCTTCTCAACATATCTTCTTCTGTTAACAATATGGTTTCGTACTTCTTTAATGCTCCGAGATCAACTTCTTTGATCTTCTTTTGTTGTTTCATAGTTCTTTTGTCCGATCGCTCGTCTTTGTAATCTTTTAGGCGGTCTGCGAAGATTAGTTTCTTTTTAATGTCACTGTCTGAACTGTCTAATGTGTGATCTGCCATTTGTTCTATGAAATCTTGAGTTGACTGTTGTTCTGTATGTTCTATATAGAATTTTGGCGAGGTTCTTGTTAGTTCTTTACAGTTGATTTTTATATCTAGATAAATTGATTGTTTTAAATCTTCTTTTTCGGTGTAATTGTTTGGTTCTTTGTGGTCTATCGTGGGAGATTTTGTTGATTCTATACATTCTACCGAAGGGAATTGTATGTCTTTGTTTTCTACTATGGGGTTTATTCTCTGAACATTATGCTCCGCTGTGGGGTCATTTATATATTTTTTATGTTCCACCTTAACATGGTTTTCTGGTTCTATACATTCTAAAACTGGGTGGTTTAGGTGGTCTTTATGTTCTATAGATTCCCCCATTGGGTATGCCGGTTCTACAGTGTCTAACTTGGAGTATTTGACATGTCTGATATCATCAGCAGAGTTGTATACTGTGTTTCCCAAGTCATGCCTAATGACTTCTGGTTTAGAGTCATAATATGTGAATTCAAAATCGTAGTTATATTTTACCGTTGGTAATAGATTGCTGTACGTTTTATGATGTAGCTGAAAGTTGAAGAGATTACGAAAATTAGAATTAGAGATTAGAAAATCTACATCTATCACTTGCATTGTCATTTCTAAAAAATTTACTTGAAAATTTGTTATTGAATTAGACAATGCAAGTATTAGACGTTGATTAGTGGAATGACATTTTAGACACTGTTCAACTCTTGTCTTAAATATTTTATGGTAAGACCCAACATGTTTTCTTTAGGTACTAACTACTACCTACCTTTTTGGTGAGTTTCCGTTGAGCATTCTTCACTTGTTTTCTAAATCTATAGAACTTCATGATGACACTTTCACACTCCCAGCATATGTTACTATTATTGATCTGAAAATATTGTCATAATGTTTTTTATCTCCGTTTCTTACTGAACTTTTGTAGATATTTCGGATATTTCACACTTTTTTCCTAATATAATCTATGCTGTCTTCACCCCACTGCCTTTATAGTAGTTTATAGCTGAGAACAATTTGTTACCTAACTATCACGGTTAGAAATACATGCAATTTAGATATAGATATTCATCAGGTGGGTGTAACAGCATTCTGGCTGACCCACTATCCGACTCAGCCAGAAAAAACTATCACGGTTCATGAGATACAGCCTGGTGACAAACGGACGGACGGGCGGACAGTGAAGTCTTATCGTCCAATAGAGTCCCGTTTTACTTTTTGGGTATGGAACCCTAAAAACTATAATAAATGTAAATTCAGGTACGAACCTCTTCATAATTTATTTCTCGCAGTAGTCTCTGCATCCTCACCGTGGAGACGAGCCGCCGATCCGTACTGAGACATGTCTGGCATATGTTTATTCGGTTTTCCATGGTTGTTGGGTTATAATTAGTTATACGTATGACTCTAAAAACCAACTAAAAACTATGAATTATGAAAACAGAAATTCGTTTACCTATGTGTACTATTTTTTTTTTTTGTTTTAGTAATGGCTTCGCACGGTTTGTGCATATAGCCAGTGTCAAGTATTTTCTTATAATAAGTATTTCTTAATTTAACATTAAAAAGTCACAGCAATATAGCAATCGTGGTCAAGTAGTCAAGTCAATTATTTACATCGTCAAAGTCACGATTCAGTAAAGTAGTGGATCCTTTACTGAAACATCTTGGGAGTTTTGGAAAAAATGCGAAATGACACGCTTTTTGAGCTTATATCATTCGCCCACACTCGTGCACGTTAACGAACACTTAATGATTAATATTCCACCAATATTACACATTAACACTCGAAGAAACACAAGTTTGAGAAAATAATACAAATCCAACAACGTCTCACTATCGGATTCCCGCCAAAACTCCCTATGTGTACTATTAGCGTTTGTATTCTCTTTGTGTACTATATCGTACATAAGTATAATACGATATAGTACTATTACTATAGATAAATAGATAGACGTAACGTAGGTACCAACTACTAGTGGGAGTTTTGGCGGGAATCCGATAGTGAGACGTTGTTGGTTTTGTATTATTAGCTCAAACTTGTGTTTCTTCGAGTGTTAATGTGTAATATTGGTGGAATATTAACCATTAAGTGTTCGTTAACGTGCACGAGTGTAGGCGAATGATATAAACTCAAAAAACGTGTCATTTCGCATTTTTTCCAAAACTCCCAGGAAGTTTCAGTAAAGCATCCACTACTTTACTGAATCGTGACTTTGACGCTGTAAATAACTGACTTGACTACTTGACCACGATTGCTATATTGCTGTGACTTTCTTAATGAAATTAATGAAAATAATGAATGAAATTAAGTAATACTTATAATAATAAAATACTTGACACTGGCTATATGCACAAACCGTGCGAAGCCAAGACTAAAACAAAAAAAAAAAAAAAAAAAACTACTAGTGGTTGTACTAATTGTTACTATCACTAATGACAGTGACATTTGACGTTTCATATGGATTTTTATCAGCGATTGATGTAATTTTTTTGCGGGAATCCGAAAATTGCTAATTTGAGATATATTGACAATCTTGATAGTGGCATAAACAAAGCCAATAAGATACTGGTCAAGTAGTTCATCCATGAATACTAAATACGAGTACTAGGTACAGCTCAGATTAATTATGTACTTGGTACTTTATACTGGCTAATTGCACAAACCGTGCGTATCGGACATCGGGAAATGGATCAAATTTAGCTTGCATGATTTGTTACAGACACACAGACAGGTGAAACTAAATATAAGATATGAATTAGATTTAGACGGGTCTATTTCGCGCTCAAACTAATATCAAAATAGACCCGTTTATATCTATTTACTAATTGTTTTCTGTTCGCGACAGTTTAAGAACTAAGTGCCTACTAAAAAATATTTAAAAAATTACGATATCAACAATAATGTTACCTCTATAAAAAATATTCAATGTTAACAGCCATCTACTATGTAGGTGTAGGTACTATTTTAGGATTGTAAATAAAATATAGAATTCACAAGTAAGAAAAGTGTATTTTTAAATCGTTTTTTAATTAAAAATATATACATGTTTCTTTGTCTAATAACTATTGTTAAAACCATGAAGTACCAACCTAACGGTAAATTTTAACAAAAAAATGGTGTTTGAAATTATATTTTCATAAATCTAAATATATAACTATAACTTAAAACTAGAAGCTCGTTATATATACATTAATAATAATAATATATATTTATATAATAAGTCGACAATAATTGGAGGCAACGAAAATCTAAAGTAAAAGAAAATAAATTTTTAAGCATTTCATGACTTCACAGGTGAAAATCTCGCATAAAAATCAAAGGTCTTCAAACGCTCCGAATCTTACAATAACATATTTGCAAGTTGCAAACAAGGAAAAGGGTTAGTTGAAGATCAGAGTTATACTCGTTTACCATCTTACTAATATTATAAAGGCAAAAGTGTGTGTGTTTGTATGTTTATTACTTCTTGGTATGGAGGTAGTTAATACCCTGGATTAACATAGGCTACTTTTGTTTTTTAATGCTGGGGCGAGATGGTGAATGCCAACACGACCCCATCTCGCCCCATTCCAGGTGGACCGACGTGGCGGACTTAGTGGGTTCAAGTCCCACACGCCGCGACCCCCGTGGCGGAAGGGATAGTGCGAAGGCATTTCCCCCCTCAAAAAAAAGGCTACTTTTTAATCCGAAAACAAGGGGAGTGGTATAATGTCGCGGGGCGCAGCTAGTATTAATTAAAATAATACATTATTATAGGTAGAGGAGCGGTGGTTACCTAGTGGGCGAACGTCCGCCTGCCAAATGGGGGTGGCGAGTTAAAATCCCAGTGCGGGCACGTTACCAATGCGTTTCTTTGTACCTACGTAATTATTACTCGCTTTTCGGTGAAGGAAAACATCGTGAGGAAACCAACATGCCCGAGAATTATTTCGGAGGCATGTTATCCACCAACCCGGACTAGGCCCCCGTGGTGGATTATGGGCTAACCCTCCTCACGATAGTGAGGGGAGGCCTTTGCAAAGCAGTGGGACAGTTACAGGCTGAATTATTATTATAGGTATACTTTTTTTTTGGCTTCGCACGGTTTGTGCATTTATCCAGTTTCAAGTAGGTACCTAGACCTACCTATAAAATATTTCAAGTTCTATATATTTTCACAATAGGAAAGCTTCTTCTTAGCCTATGGCTTGTACTATTACAAAGTGGCGACTATTACAAAGTTTTCAACGTTGAAACTAGGTGGCGCTGTAATCAAATGCCAATGACTGAAAATGAAAAAATGGTTCAAAACCGACAAACATTGTAATTTATTACATGCTTGTTAGCCCTACTCTTTCAAAGTACCATTACTTTTAAACATTGTTTTCATATTTTAGTTCAAATTGAGAGCTTAAAATTGTCAAAAGAAATCTTAATATCTACGTTTAATATCTTAATAATATTTTTAATAACAATATACAATGAATTCTTAAACAACACTCTTAAAATATTACAACTTAAAATTCATAGACACGTGTTTTTCATTTTTTATAAATTGTTTTGTTTTTTTTTAATATATGTCAGTTACTCAAATATAAATCTTCGATCGACTTGATAAGGTTGAAAATAGATCGCCGCTCTGCTGCTACAGATTTAACTGTTGCATAGTATAGTATTACTTACTACAACTTTTTAGTTCTAGTAAAACTAAATGGCCTAACTGGCCTATTAACTTTCAATCCAAAACGTACTACCCAAGCAGGCAATATTTCCAAGTGACAAGTGCTGCCACCTCTTATTCGAAACGGGGCAACTTTCTAATCTATGCCTGAATTTGAGGCTTATTGAATACCAATCTGAAGGGGACGCTGTTTGGATGTTTCAACGGCATTTTTTAAGGAAATCCAACACTTCGTGAGGGTAGTTTTGTCTTGTCGCTGACTTTGTCGCTGACCGCGCATATTCTAGTGGAGTCACCGAGCTGTAAAGAAAGGGGCGAATTAATAAAATTTAAGGTCCAGACGTTTTATAAGATAAGTAGGTATTCGGTACTGCGAGCTGAATTATTTCGGAGGCATGTTATCCACCAACCCGGACTAGGCCCCCTAGGTGGATTATGGCCTCACCCTTCTCACAAAAGTGAGGGGAGGCCTTTGCCCAGCAGTGAGACATTGCTGAATTATTTTTATAATTATAATATACTGCGAGCCGATCAAAACGAGTCCAAACACCATCACTCTGCTGTTAGTCGCTACGCTCCGTCGTCTATCTTCCGTTTCTAGCAGATCAGCTCGCTGTCACTATGCATGTATTATTGTCATCGGAACTTGACAGCCGTAGGTACTAAATTTCAATTCAGTTTGTAAAGAAAAAAAAATGTGTTTTGGAAAGTTGACTATGTTTGCTAACAGATGGCGCTCTTTTAAATTACCTCATGTTTTGGTAATGAGCTAGTTTCTTCCACGATTTGCGGTCGAGCTGCTTGAATATCATTAAGATGACGCGGAGGTCGCAGTTTATGGAGTTCACTGCTAAATGAAGCGCAGTGTCGCCTCCTTTGATGTCCTGGTAAAAAATAATAGTTATATAATTATAAATTCGATGTATACCTCATAAAAGTTTCTGCATGTGTGTGTGTTTTCTTGTATGTTAGGCGCTACGTCCATCGCCGTGTAGACTACGCTACGTGCATCGCCGTGTAGACTACGCTACGTGCATCGCCGTGTAGACGACGCTACGGGTATCGCCGTGTAGACTACGCTACGTGCATAGCCGTGTAGATGACGCTACGTGCATAGCCGTGTAGACTACGCTACGTGCAGGACTACGCTACGTGCATCGCCGTGTAGACTACGCTACGTGCATCGCCGTGTAGACGACGCTACGGGTATCGCCGTGTAGACTACGCTACGTGCATAGCCGTGTAGATGACGCTACGTGCATAGCCGTGTAGACTACGCTACGTGCAGGACTACGCTACGTGCATCGCCGTGTAGACTACGCTACGTGCATCGCCGTGTAGACGACGCTACGGGTATCGCCGTGTAGACTACGCTACGTGCATAGCCGTGTAGATGACGCTACGTGCATAGCCGTGTAGACTACGCTACGTGCAGGACTACGCTACGGGCAGGGGCGTGTAGATTACGCTACGTGCGTAGCCGTGTAGATGACGCTACGGGTATCGCCGTGTAGACTACGCTACGTGCATAGCCGTGTAGATGACGCTGCGTGCATAGCCGTGTAGACTACGCTACGTGCAGGACTACGCTACGGGCAGGGGCGTGTAGATTACGCTACGTGCGTAGCCGTGTAGATGACGCTACGTGCATAGCCGTGTAGACTACGCTACGGGCAAGGGCGTGTAGACTGTACTGCAACTTACTCCTTTCCACACGTCAGCGCCCGCGTGCTCCAGCAGCACGTGTTGCGTGTGCAGCCGCGGCGAGGCCGCGCCGTGTAGACTGCAAGCCAGGTGCAGCGCCGTGTAGCCTACAAAGGTTAGTATATTCGTAGTACGTACCAACAAGTTTTATGGACATATCTAACTTTATTTTTTATCATTTTGGAATACCTACTATGTAGAATGTAGAACGTCTAGATTTACTAAATTAGTATAATTATCAAAAAACATTTAAATACAGCATAGAATAAATATACATATTATACAAATATAGAATATAGAACATTAAAAAACAGTAACTTAGCATTACGTACATCTGTACCTTACCTACTACTTAAAACAAATAGATTATAAAAACTTGTCTTTAGCGACATCTATTAGCCGATTTAGCGAACTAACCGTCAGTGTTGGTGTGGTGCAAGCGGAACAGAGGCGGCAGGTCTCCCCTGATGTCGTTACGAGTGATCTCTGCTAAGACCAGCGCGTAAGTATCCCCACCGCGTGCGCAGGCGATGATTAAGTTGTCGCCTTGAGCGTCCACCTAGTAAAACAAACACAAATTTAAAAAAAATACTGACAACCTTATATCAATCAGTATCCGGTACAGCGAGCTGATCACAGTGAGCCTAAACACGTATCATTCTGCTGTTAATCGCTGAGCTCCATCGTCTACCTTCGATCTCTAGCAGATCAGCTCGCTGTCATCGTCATACTGTACTGTGTATTGTAAAGTCACTTATAAATAAAATATAGCGAATTTATATACAACGCTAATAAAAACATAATTTTAACTTAAATCTAATTCCTAACACTAACTTCAATATAATTGACAAAAGCGCCATCTCTTATCGAAAACCACGAACCTCATGGAAGACGCACTCTTGCGCGCCTGCGCCGCTCTCGTGCCGGAGACCTGCGTACACGTAGTGCACGATGAACCTCGTCAGCTGAGGTTTGTGAGGGCATCGCATCACGGCAGACTTGAGAATGCTGAGGCCTGACAATAAAAAAACAAACCTAATAAAAGAAAGAAAACACATTTATTTCCCACACACGCACACACCTTTTATCTTTCACAACATTTAAGGATATAAAGTTAGTGAGTTTTATGTCACTGGTATAAGTAATGGGTCTATGAAGCGTATAATCATGGATGAACTAATACATCTATGAAGCGTAATACAAACCATAGACAAAAATTTAAAAAACATTTTTAAGTTTCAGGGCCGGTTTTTATATTCGTAGTTAGGCAACTAATGGTTAAATATTGTAACAAAGGATGAAAAGTTTTCACCGTAAAGAAAGTCGTGCTCCCCGAGATGTTAATTTTATCAATATCAGCCAAGTGCGAGTCGGACTGCGCACGTAGGGTTCCGTAACATTATTTCTATAACAACTGAAAATCTATAAAAAATCACGTTCGTTGTATGCCCTCTTAAATATTTATTTGATTCTGTTTTTTAGTATTTGTTGCTATAGCGCTATAGCGGCAACAGAAATACATCATCTGTGAAAATTTCAACTGTCTAACTATCACGGTTCATGAGATACATCTTGGTGACAAACAGACAGACGGACAGCAGTCATAGGCTCCCGTTTTACTCTTTGGGTACGGTACCCTACACGTAAACGAAACGTAGGTGTAAATTGCATCTCAATCGCACAGCAGGCGCAGCAGAGCGACAGCAATAACCTCTTTTTGATGGATAATCCTCTTTAGTGCGGATTTCCCGCGGTAAAATTCGAAGTGACCTCAACCCACGCGCAAACTTAAAAGTATAACTCTGATACTGCAAAAACAGGTTTCAAATCGTAAGGTCTATCATAAAACCAAAAAAAAAAAACAATTTTGCTGTCGGGTTTTCACGGAATACCATATAATGTTATAATGTGAGTACCTATAGACCTACTCGTGGCTGTGCTCGCGACTTTGTTTGCTGAATTACAAATAATACAATATCTTTTGAAAATCGCATGATATCGCCCAATATTATTATGCTTGCTTTTGTAAAATAATATACTTATTGTCATTTGTGGAGAATATAAGACATCGTAATGGAACACAGTTACGCAAATTCAAAATCAAATTTATGTTGTGTATGGGCATACACTTCAATTGTATTATTGGTAGGTGCCTAGCTTTAATTAATTTATTATTGGTTCACATTTTATTAATAAATAAAAAGTTATAACATAAAAATTTTCTTAAAAAATTCAATCCTATGCAGTTTTCTTTGTCCTTCGTTGAAATCTTTCTTCAACAGTTTATTAATAGAGATGAAGTCAATAGAGACGAGTCACAAAAGTAGGTATAGGTAGGTAGGTAGGTATTAACTACCTATAAAAATTACTGCCAACCATATTAATCTGTCTCTAAACCGGTTTTGTTTACGCGATAAACGATAAATCATTTACACTGGAAAAATGTAGGTGTATTTATACCATAAATTGATCGAAGCAATTACGATTTCACAACATATTAAACGTAGGTACCTACCTAGTTTTAAATCCTCCGTACCCTTATGTTAAGTTCAGAGATTTTTTTAAGCCAATGAAATGTATTTTTTTTTTACATCTTCCAAATTCCTATTGTGAAAAAAAACGCAATTTTATTTGAATACTTCACACTGGTAAAAAGCAAAATCTTGCGACACCAAAACCTAAAAAAAAAAAGTAATAACTACTCACCGAAGTCCCCCACAAACAGGGCCGGACTCTGCGCCAGCACCCTTTGGCAGACGAGCACGAAGAGCGCGCACTGGAGCGCCTCCTGCTCGCTGCCCGTGGCCAGGCTCAGCAGGATGTGGTGTAGCACCCTGGAAGGAAACCACCGTCAGAACTGGAACCCCTCGCTTGGTTTCCCGATAGTTACAACGTGCGTCTTTACGAGTAAAAAGGTAATCGCCATTTCTGATATCAATGCCACCATTTATAATAATATTATAAATGGTGGCATTGATTATACAAGGTGTATCGGCAAGGTGTAGTAATATTGAAATGTGGGTATGTGTACCTGGTGATGAATCATTTGCCAGGGTACTAAAACCTGAAATCGATAATCGATTTTTTCACTAAAATTCACAAAATAACTAAATATTACAACCCTAACATGATACGGATGACGTCACGTTACGCGGGTCACTGGCATTGAATTATTTTTGTCGCAAATAGACCGCGGTGCACCGCGGTCTTTGAATTTTGCCGACAATATTTTCTGGCATTGAATTATTTCTGCCGCAAAGAGACCGCGGTGCACCGCGCGGTCTTTGAATTTGCCGACAATATTTTAGGGTTCAGTATTGTTACAAAGTTGAAAGCCTCTAAAATTCATTTCAGATACTTACCGCCTTAGAATAGAATTTTGGTATGTACATTACACGGACCAGATATCAATCAGCCGCCAAGGAATACTTTTGTCCGGTTGCATCTGTCCGGGTCGGTACAAATCGGTAAAAATCATTATTTAAAAAACAAACGGAACCCTAAGTACTTTTATGAATTTGTCTTGACGGATTTGACGTTCACTGACATTGCCCAGCTGATAACTAGGGTTGAACGATGGTTAGTTTTGCAGTAAACTTTGACGTGTCTTAATTCATTACCCTACCTACTTACAGATTTATAGTACCTCCAGACTACTTCGAAATAAGTATGTGTATGCATAGTTTCAGTATTACTACACCTTGCTGTTACACCTTGTATATAATATAATAGAATTACAACATATTATGTTCTAATTCGTTATTGAAATTTGTTAGCTATCGAATAATTTTATTGAAGTTCGTTAGCTATCGAATAACTTTATTGAAGTTTGTAAGCTATCGAATAACTGTATTGAAGTTCGTTAGCTATCGAATAACTGTATTGAAGTTTGTTAGCTATCGAATAACTGTATTGAAGTTTGTTAGCTATCGAATAACTTTATTGAAGTTTGTCAGCTATCGAATAACTTTAGTCTGTTAGCTATTGAACAACTTTATTTAAGACTGTTAGCTGTTATCGCTGCCTGAGTCGCCTATTTTTACAGTGTTGCATAGCGAAATGGACGAAACCGTTGACGACAGCAAACATTTCAAAGGTAGACAGACATCCCCGTCTCTTTTGGATCTCTCACAATTAAAATCACAGGGTCGACTTTTACATGTATTGTTTAGTAATAAGCTTAAATAAATACCTAGTCAAAAAGACGTATGACCAAGTTCGTTCGGCGTGAGCAACTGGAAGTACAATTTTAACTAAAGTTGAGTAAGTAAGTAATATTGTTATCAATATAAACTATATTGAAACGGCTCTAATTCACGCACAAACTAATTAATATACAAATAATAAGTTTTTGACACCACATGCTCAAAAAAGGTGTCAGATTAGCTCAGCTTAGCGGTAGCAAACGAGGTTGTTGGGCACTAGGGAGTGAAAGTAGTTTTTTTTTTAATTTGTACTCGCTATTATCAACAGGCTGAAGATTCGACTTTTCAATTTTCCATTTTGACATATAATTACTTAGAAAAAAAGAAGAGTATCTTAATGTACAAACCGTGCGAAGCCTAAACAGTTCACTTTTTAAATGAAAGTGTAATTCTTGTCTACATGTTTGGCGATCATAGGATGTATGCTATGTGTACGTGTGCGTTTGCGAGCATTAGATAATTTTAAAAAGTTTGTAATTGCCGCCTATAATCTGTAGGTGTGTATATAGAGTTTTGACAACAATGCAAATTGTTTTTAAAAGATTGAGTTTGATTATTTATTTATTTGAAAGTGAACGTGACTATTTGTGAAATATTCTTAGCTTTTTTTAATTGTATACCTACTTATTATATTTCTCGCAATCTCTGTGTAAAAATTTTGTGTTTTACGCGGGTCTCAAACGACTCACTCATACTCGATTCTATGTGCCACACTCGCTACGCTCGTGAGGCAAAACATCGAGTAATGTATGAGTCGTTTTCTACCCTTGTAAAACAAAGTACATACCTCGAAAATGACTTATTATAGTCATGTTCAAGTCTAGATTGTACTAAGATTAGGGTGTAACATAAAGAAAAAAAACAATTAAAAATAAGATCTTGGTAAGTACCTATGTAAAAATTATATATTTCCATGATAATTTGTGCACAAATTAGACCCTGTTTTTTCTGTTCATGAAAGTTTAAAAGTACTTCAATATTATCAGTTATTTGCAACAAAAACACGCCGGTATAAGTCATAACAACAACCGCGCGTACTTCATGCGACTCTGTGAAACTGTTATCAGGTATAAATACTTAACAGTTTATTAATAGGTAGCATGTTAGCCGCCGAATGACCTCATTAGTGGAACGAGCCACTTTTGATACGTACTTTATTTCTATTAGGTACCTATATTAATAACTATACCTAGCTGTTAACCACAACTAAGTTAACGAAATGATGTTTATTTATTTAGGTACTGGCATAAAATGCGTATTGAGATATTCATAATAGAGTTTTTTTTGCTTTAGTTATGGCTTCGCACGTTTTGTGCATTTAGCCAGTGTCAAAAGTAATAGAATATTTAAGTATTTGTTATTTTCACAGTAGTAAAGTCATAGTCATAGCATTAAAGCAGTCAAGTAGTCAAGTCAATTTATTTACATAGTCAAAAGTCACGGTTAAGTGGTGGATGCTTTAGGTAGGTACTACTGAAAGTTCTCGGGAGTTTTGGAAAAAATGCGAAATGACACGTTTGTTGGGTTTATATCATTCGCCCACACTCGTGCACGTTAACGAGCACTCAATGATGAATATTCCACCAATATTACACATTAACACTAGAAGAAACACAAGTTTGAGATAATAATACAAAACCAACAACGTCTCACTATCGGATTCCCGCCAAAACTCCAAAAAAACTCCCATTAAGTAGGTACATACTGAGTTATCCATCACTCAATGGGAATGTACATAACTAGGTAGGTAAGTATTGTCATTTAAAATGATTACCTACCTACTAATAGCAAAACAGTGAAGAAAAAAACGAGGTTAGATGACATTTTCCCAGCAAAGCCCGCGTGCCTCCTTACTAACTATTCATTGGATTTAGGTGTAGTGCATATTAAGTATCATGGCACAAATCAGACTAAGTTGCAAACAATGAAAATTGCATTGCAATCGGTTCTGTGGTTTGTACGCGATACAAATACGTATTAGCTGATACGCATCACTTTCAAAATTGTTATTTTCTTGTATAGGTAATTGGTTTTTAATAACATTTTTAACAGACTTCCAAAAAGGAAGAGGTTCTCAATAATTATAGTGTAAGTAGGTATTTTTTTTTTTTGCCTTTTTTTGTACCTACGTTTCTTACGTGATTACTCTGCCAATTGAGCATTAATTTTAATGATTCTTTTTTTATTAGGCATTTTGTTTTTTATAGTTTTATTCAAGGTAAGTATAACAGAATTAATTTGGCTAGCTTCAGCCAAGCAACCCGTCGCTAAGCATGTCAAACCCCTTTCTTGGCGTTCTGCCAGTCCTACAGAACCTACCCTTGTGTTAGCCTAACAATTATAAAGTTAAAGAAACCACATACCCGTAAGCTGACTTCAAGTCCATCTTCGAAACTTTGAAGCAAAGATTCTTGCGTTCAATCGCCTTCAACTGACTCATGTGCTCATCGAAAAGCTCTTTGCAAGTTTTCCTGTCGATCTGGCAACATTCCTTCATGGAGAACTCGTTGGAGATCTCCTTCTGCATGTCCTTGAAGTTCTTCATCGTCATGGAAGAGATGGAGGCGGTGCGCTCCCTCTTCTTCTCTTCTTTCCCTTCGGAGATAGGGGAGAGCTCTTCGTACTGGGCTATCTCTTGGTATTTTTCGTAGTCGCTGTTGTAGACGGGCGATGACCGTTCGGGGGATAAGCTGTTGTCCCAGTGGGGGTAGAAGGAGGCCTGGGACTCCGACATGGGGCTGGGTACGTTCTCTGACCGGGGCGGAGTCGGAAATATGCAGTCCATCCTCGCAGAATACCCGGAAACATCGTCCAGATTCAAAAGTGCGTTGTTTAGATCCACACTATCTTCGTAGTTGGGCAAATTTTCTGACTCCGTAAACTCTTCTATCGCGTTGGGCACAGCCACTGGCATCGACAAGGCACTCGTGATTTCGAAGCTCTCTTCTTTGGCGACTAACTCGTTAAAATCGCTGAGTAAATCTTCGGTTTTCTGGGAGTTTTCTTTCGTTAAGCCCTCTAGGAAGTCCTCGATCTTTTGGGTGTGGTCTTGGATGGCCGCGTTTAGGAGGAAGCGCTCGTTCCCGTCCGAGTCTTTGCTGATGAGGTCTAGTACGTCCTCCCAGTACTCCGATTGGTTGGTGGTGGTCAGTGATATTTTCTCGACTTGCTGCAGTGCTATGTCCACCTCAGTGCATTCTGGGGCTGCGGTCGTGTTTACTATCACTTGGCCTCCGGACAGCGCAAGCTTATTGATTTGGCTGACCTGCAAAGAGATAAAATTTACATATATATTCATATACTATGTTCATTCTAAACGTGCGTGATCGATATAAACATAATTAATGATCTGTATTTCTGTGATGATTACCTATAATATTACGTTGCAGTCACCTTGGTAAATTCCATGCAAAGAATTGAACGCAAGTTTCCTGCTATCAAACACGAGTCTTGCTTTACTGAGGTTATTGCTATGGTCAAAAATAATATAGACTAGGTGCCCGCGAGTTTCTTGTACTTTTAGGTTTCGTGGTATTTTTATAACGATAATATTCTTCTGTATATAGAGTATGATGTATGATACTATTGTATAATGCTCGTAATGGTTAATTTTGTCCAAATTTGAAGTCAATTCCGAAAGCAGCTTAGTCATTGTAGACTGTCATAGAATGGTGCACTGTTCCTGGAACACTCTTATAAGGGAGTATTCAACATGACATAAAAAGTTTTCATTGCTCTTAAAACTTACGGCGTAACTTGCATTGTTTGTTTATTTTTGTTTCTCTATCGTTGTGTTGTTTAGCCACAATATTTTACATTAATTTCAGTGGTAGGCCTCTACTGCTAGACTACCCGTCTTACCACAAAAGATTAGAGCAGAGTTAAACAGAGGTTTATAAAATTACGTTCGGCAAAAATCGAAATCTTTCACTCGCGTTTTCTTACTCAGTGCGCAATCACTGTGCTCGGGTTTATAGATAAATACCTGGGTATAATATTATGCGAATTACAACAAAGTCTCAGGGTTTTTTCTACCAAAGAAGACAGTGACGTTACACAAAGCCATGAGTCGAAGGAAGCCCTAATTTATAGCCGCAAATGTTTTTCCCTCAGAACGAGTAGCTTCATTTGTATTCCTCGGGTGTACCGGTCAATCCGCCAGGGTTTCTTTGCGATGGTGACTAGCTGAAGCTCACTGCCACGGACGTCTCAGTAGGGCAAGCATGAACCTCTATCTATAAAGTATTCGATTTAGATTCGATCTACTCCTACAATAGGGCAACCACGAAAATTTCAACGGTTCTTATCGTTAACGTATCTACAAGCGTACAGTAGTACCCAACTTATATGGCTTACCGATGTACCTGCGCAGAAGATGAATTTTCAAAGCGCGGGAAATGCTATTGACCGCTATTGGTCGGCAGCCGCCGCCATCTTAGCGAGCTTAGAGTGAGATGGAACTAACAGCTGCAGTGTATTATGAACCTTATAATAGTGATCTTAGGTTGATTGTAAGTTTTAAGCATTCTTTCGTTAATCTTCGGACCATACTTTCTTTTCTGCGCGAACGAAGATTCACGACGCGCCATATAAGTTGGCTACTACTGTAACTGTTCGCGGACGCATCTTGTCGGTATTGCAAGGCGCTGATCAAATCTTAAATAAATTTGACAGTTAACGTATCGTATACTTTGTCGATAGAGGTTCCTGCTCACCCTTTGTCTCTATTTGTTACGCGTAGCGAACTACCGAGTCACAGCAAACGGAAACATGCATATATTTCAGCTAAAGAAACCTTTTAAATAAATCAAAATTTCTATTCCTTTATACCTAGGTTGATAGGCCAGTTTGTAGAAGATATTAACACTACAGTATATTTATTATTGGACGGAATGGACATCGATATTCAGTGGCCAGACACAATATTATATAATTGGGGTCACATCGATAACCTCCTTTTTAATAGTGAGTAAGTATAAACAATCGAGGACGTCCTCAAGATAGGCTAAGTTAAATGTACCCACAACCGGCGAGTTAGATCAAGGACTCATGAAAATGGAAGACGCGAAAGAGATGTACGGCCGAAATTAATAACCAATCCTAATCCAAATTTTGCTATCTGGGATTGATATCACAATCCATTTTTAGGGTCAAACGTGCCAATAACCGATCCGTGGATTGGTTTATAAAGGCACGCAGATTGGAAATCGATCGAACGATAGGCAGCAATCCAAGATTGATTTCAATCTTGGATTGGAGATACAATATTAATATCGGGCGGTCATCTCTGCCTACCTCAACGGGCAAAAGGCGTGACTTTATGTATGTACCAATTGTACGAATATACAAACAACCAGACGGTAATGTTTGCGTAAATATACCTTTAAAAGACTATGTGCAAAGAATAACAAGCGGCGTCAGAGGATATCGCAATTTTATGCTAATCCAAGTTCTTGGCGTTCAGCCTGATAGTAAATAGCCCATGAATAAAATATCCTACAGTGGTGGACCTTGCAAGAGCTTGCCCGGGGAAGTACAAATTAGCTAGACAATCAAACGCTTAGTGATGCCTCAAATAAATTATACTGTTTTTGACTGATTATGTTAACAAATACTGTCGACACTTAACTCCTCAACTTTGTTAGGAGATATATTAATTTACCACTAGATACTACACATCTTTCAATATTACTACTCCATGCTGTTACTTCCCTTTGTTATATCTGTTCCCACATGTTCCTACTATTGGGGTTTTAATAAATGCATTAAGTACATCTTAGAATATTAACATACAGAAGTCAAGTGCCTACCCGCTAGCGCCGTGTAGCCATTTCTACTGAGACTTTTTGGTCCTAGTTCGGACTTTGACTCGCTATAGCTCGAAATCAAAGCTTTTATGGTACTAAATATTTATTAATTTCCCCCGCTTTTGGACTAAATATGCATGCGACATTTTCATTGCGCTTGTGTGCGTTTTGGAGAAGATAATTGCAACCACTCACACACACATTAACGAAATAGTGGCTTCACTTTTGAGTGAAACTACGCATGGAACTATCCTTCTTTGCGTTATTATTCTAAGCATTACATCATAATTTGTTTAAAAATAGCTAACACGCTTGTAACTTTGGGAACTCACGCGGTTCGATAGCTAACAGATTTGCTAGCAGCATTATAGTTACAAACTAACAAAGAGACAGACTCATGTAAAAGTTTTCACCGTTGACTGTCCAGTGATTCGCTTTCTACGAAAAATACTCGCTACCTATATTTATCATTACTCAGGAAATACGTTAAATTAATTGACATTGTATAAGCCGTCCATTTGGTAGACCATACTAACGGTCATTCACGCATTATAACACAGAATAAATAGTTGAGTTTATAAGAATATTACGTCAAGGAAAGTTTTCGCAGTAAAACGATCACCTGAATCTCCTTTCTAAAAATACGCTCATGGAATGGGAATTGCAAATTGTCGGTCATTCTCAACCTATATATAATATTTTGACAACAAACTAATGTACAGACTGTCGTCCTTGTTATATCTATCGGTAGCTACTTCGTGTTTTCGTCAATCGATTAATCTATATTAATAAAAGAAAGTCGTGTTAGTTACACTTTTTATAACTTAAGAATGGCTGAACCGATTATGCTGAAAGGTAGCTGAGAATCAGGAGAAGGATATAGGATACTATTTATCTCTGTACCACGGGAAAATTTTGAAAATGGGAAAAATATATCTGATAAAATTGGGTTGTACAGTTGACAGCTGTCACTCAGTTTAACAGCTGGGGCAGGGAGAGAGACAGAGGGAGAGGAAGAGAGATAGAGTGCGAGGGAAAGAGATATATATATAGAGAGAGAGAGAGAGATAGATAGAAGGAGAGGAAGCTTTACCCATAGAGACAATGACAGGACAACGTCTGTCGGGTCAGCTAGTGATACATAGATTAGGAACGATGTGGAACGGTAGAAGATGTAGTGACAAAAATAGATAAAGGAATGCTTAGATGGTTTGGACCTAGAGAGGATGGATGAAGGTAGATTTACGAAACAGATGTATGGATCTAGTGTGAATGGATCAGCCGGTAGGGGTCGACGTAGACGGACGTACCACGAGCAAATCGAGGACGTCTTAAGGAAAGGTCAAGTCAAGAGTACCCATAAACGGAGAGCATGTATAAAGCAAACCATGAAAGTAGAAGAAGCGAAAGAGGTGTGTCAGGATCGTAGTATGTGGAAAGATGTAGTCACTGCCTACCCCGACGGGGAAAAGGCGTGACTGTATGATGTACCCGCTGTAGCTGGTGCCCGGACTTCGTCTGCGTAGGATTAGTATTTTGTGCATTTTAAATTCTACTTTTTTATTGTAGTTATGGTTCACTATTTTGGCTATAATGGCTTAGACATAAGATATAGATATATACTGTGATGGGCATTATTGTAGGACTATTCAAGATAAACATTTCCATCATACATTACATAGGTATGTCTGACTCATACGGTTTTGGCAGCGCACGCCAGAATAGCTCGCAGATGGTAGATTTTTTCCTACTTACTTGTCACTTATCGTCATATTTTGGACAATACACACAATATCTTTATAAATTGTAGCCTATGTGTTATTCTGATGTATAAGCTATATTATTGTAAAGTTTCATTAAAATCCATTCAGTAGTTTTTACGTGAAAGAGTAACAAACATCCATCCATCCATCCATACTTACAAACTTTCGCGTTTATAATATTAGTAGGATGTAGATTAGGTAAACATTGCTTACCTGTCTGAAGTCATGCTGCCGCCCGGAATAAGGTTGCACTTTATGATCGCCCGTTTTATTCCTCACCGGTCCTCTCCCAATACGCACCTCCTGTTTCTTCTTCTTATCCTTATCATCCTTCTTGACTTCTCTATTATCTTCTTCTATTTTCAACTTGTCGAACGCCTCTGACACGTCTTTGGCTTCTGGAGCGTGGCCATCGTCTCTACCTTCAGAAAATCCGCTGTCTTCTGAGGAATGTCTTCTCCTATCATCGTCTATGACCTTAAATGAGAACGGGCTCGTGTCATCGTCTGACTCCGATGATTTGCGCGCTTTAGGCTCCTCTTTCACTGTCCTGTCTGCTCTATCTTTCAACTCGAGGTTCCTGAATGGCTTCAGTATGTTCTCTACTGTGTTCTCGTTCTGCGTCTCTTTCTTGGTAACGGTTTTTGGGACTGCTTTCTCGTTCTTGGCCTTCTCCTTGTTTTTGTCTCGGAAGTACTTCTTCAGCGTGGAAAGGAACGGCATTTTGGCGGGTTTGTTTTCTAGCGGTACTTGTGGTTTCGCACTTGACACTTTAGCACTGCCCATAATTCTGTTAATTGGTGTTTCTTAGGCGTTGGGTCTTCTGTTATGTTATGATGGCATACTGAAACAAAGAAATTAATTATTATATTATTTATTATTACAAGCTGTTTCCATGGTTACCCGCCGTTGTCTGAGTAGCAGGGTGTTTAGCTACCTCCTTACCAAATTTCAACAAAACTGGTCAAGCCGTTTGAGCGTTAAGTAATAACAAACATACAAACACACTCATAAACTTTCGCATTTGTATGTATATATACCTATATAACCATAAGTATGATAGTTACAGTGTTTGTTTATTTGCAAATAGCAAAACTGGTACAGCCAGAGCAGCATTTGTCTTGTTAATAAAAAGTGACTTCGACCATGCAAACATAACGTGGTCTGCATAAATTTAACAGGATTATAACCTTGTCATAGCTAGCTCTGCCAACTACAGGCGCATTATCATTGACAGGACGTCAGGAATGTGCCGCGACAAGGTTCTAAAGGGGCCAGTTTTATGGATCGACCATGGTATGACGTCACATTTATTTATGCTAATAATTCTGGAGGCTTCAAACCAACACCAGTTTAGAGCGATCTGTTTTTGAATGCAAATAGAATAATTATGATATTTCAGAATACATCTTTGGTTGCTTTGTTCAAGGAAAACTTGGAGGGACACTGTTGTTGGTATGAAGAATGGACACTCAATTAAAGCGAGATAGCATGATCGATTTGTATGAAATTTAGAGCGTGTTGTCCCTCTTCCATGTTTTGAGTAGGGTACGCTGGCAAAGGGTGGACACTCCATACAAACGGCTGAATCGAACAAAAGACAAACGAAACTGTAAGCGTCGTCCGCGTTGGTAGTACCCAACTGATATGGCTTAAGTACCGATGTACCTGCGCAGAAGATGAATTTTCAAAGTGCGGGAAATGCTATTGACTGCTATTGGTCGGCAGCCGCCGCCATCTTAGCGAGCTTAGAGTGAGATGGAACTAACAGCTGCAGTGTATTATGAACCTTATAATAGTGAGCTTAGGTTGATTGTAAGTTTCAAGCATTCTTTCGTTAATCTTCGGACCATACTTTCTTTTCTGCGCGAACGAAGATTCACGACGCGCCTTATAAGTTGGGTACTAGTATACTGATGTGTACTCAAAAGATAAGTCAATCTCGTTCAATAATATGTCAAAACAACATTCCCGATCTGCCATCTCGCTCTAATTTAAAAATAGAGAGAACTAGCTGCGCCTTGCGGTTTCACCCGCGTTTTTTATGAATTATAGCGTATGTGTTATTCTGATGTAATAAGCTATATTATTGCAGTTTCATTAAAATCCATTCAGTAGTTTTTACGTGAAAGAGTAACAAACATCCATCCATCCATCCATCCATACTTACAAACTTTCGCGTTTATAATATTAGTAGGATTATTATGTATTCTATGACGCTGGTCTATTCTATATCTATCTATATTTTATATTGTTAGTTACACGATTTATATCTCAAAAAAGGCTGGGCTGATTATAATAGTACGATCTTTAGTTTGTTGGATTCGTTTCTACTCCGAATAGTAGTTAAACTTTTAATATACTTATATAATGGAATAGATTACGAAAAATAGAGATGAAACCGGCACAGTGCGAGTCCAAGGGTTCAGTACCATCTAAAGCTCCTTCAATATTCATTTAGTTCTGTATTTTAGTATTTCATGTTATAGCTGCAACAGAAATACATCGTCTGTGAAAATTTCAACTGTCTAACTATCACGGTTCATGTGATACAGCCTGGTGACAGACTGACAGCGGAGTCTTAGGTCCGTATTAATAAATCAAACTTACCTCTGAGAGCTATCTTCAGTGTGCACTTGCTCTTTTGTTCTATTTAATAAATACATCTTAAGTTGTAGATTAGGAACAGAAACTTACATGATATCTGGCAAATTAATAAATTACACTCAGCGGTTAAGTGCTATCCGATTATGACACAATTGACACACACAAGACAGTATCTAGTAGCCAGTGCTACATCTCAATATCCATTTATTAAATAGCAACGATCTCAAGATGCAGATTATATTTTGAGTGTGGATCAGCTGGTAGCGCACTTGGTAGTGCTATTGAGGTTCTTTTATTAATACGGACCTTAGTAATAGGGTTCCGTTTTACCCTTCCGGTACGGAACCCTAAAAAGGTAAATAAACGCCGATCTACACCACTGGTAGGCGTAAGTAGGTACCTAGTTGCGATTAGAGTATGTAACTGTCAGTGACTCGTGAAACGCTAATGACATAATACCCGCATGAGTCATATACGATACAAATTATATACAGCTTAGAATAATAACGCAGAGAAGGATAGTTCCATGCGTAGTTTCACTCAAAAATGAAGCCAATTTTTTATCAATGTGTGCGTGAGTGCCTTGTAATTGTCTTCTCTAAAACGCACACAAGCGCAATGAAGTGTCTCATGATTGCGGGTATTTAGTCCAAAAGCAGGGAACGATCTTGCCGTGGCAAATTCGTACCGGGCTGCCAATCGCACAGAATACCGATCGGTCATCAGTCATCATAGTTCTGAATGATCGTGACTTCGTCACAGGTCACAGAGTCACAGGGTCACAGGGTCACAGAGTCACAGTCAAGGCTATTTCAGAATGAATTAGGCGAAGGTTAACGAAATCAGACCGACATTTTTCCAGGTATTAACATTGATAATGTACTCTGATATAAACAAAATGGTATAAACATTCGTTGGCTTAGAGCCAGAGATAGGTCGGCCGCCCGTCACACCGGCTTGTAACGTCAATTCTTTTCTTTCAACCATCGTTGGTACAATAACAATGCAATACAGAACAATGCTACAGAAGAGAGCAATTCGTTCGATATATAATATGAAAACCCGCGATTCTCTCCGGGAACGGTTTAAAGACATCAGCATTCTTACAGTGGCTTGCCAATATATATATGAAAACTTATTGTATGTTCGTAAAAATATTAACACGTTTACTAAAAATAGTGACGTGCACAATTTCAACACTAGAAATAAAAATAAACTGAATGTACCAAGATTTCGGTTGCAGAAGGTTAATGGTTCATTTATGGGGAACTGTATACGCTTTTATAATAAGTTACCAGAAGGAATAGATCAATTATCCATGCAAAGGTTTAAAATGTATATCAAGGTTAATCTCATCAAGAAAGCCTATTACACTGTTAATGACTATGTTAAAGATAAAAATGCATGGCCTCAATGTCCCCAGCTCCATGATAATAATAATTAACGTGAATTTTATGAATTATTTTGTTCGTGTGTATTAATCTATATATTGTATGTTTGTTAATTTATATGACTGAAAAAAGAATTTGAAAAATAATAAGGTAAAAAATGACATCCCCGTAGAGTTTCTTGGTGCTGTCTTCTCTAACGGGCGTATTCCGAAGCACTGGTAGAGTCAACGGAGTTTCCTTTTCCTGTCCAGAATCTTGGTACAGTGCTTGAAAAGGAAACATCCCTTTTTCAAAATCAAACCATAATCAATTACTGTTTAATTTAATGTATCATTATTTATGTTTTTATGATTCTCTTTGTTAACGAAAATTAGCTGTTTTGACTTGTAAAAGTGCGATTTAATTGCCTATTTACAATAAATGCTTTGACTTTGACTTGACTTTGAATAATATCAATTGTTACGAGCACAAACTAGTGTAGGTATACATACATCTTACGGCCGAAATTAATAATCAATCCAATCCAAATTTTGCTATCTGGGATTGATATCACAATCCATTTAAGGTCAAACGTGCCAATAACCGATCCGTGGATTGGTTTATAAAGACACGCAGGTTGGAGATCGATCGAACGATAGGCAGCATTCCAAGATCGATTTTAATCTTGGATAGAAGATGCAATATTAATTTCGGGCGTTAGTTTAGTCCTGTCAAATTAAGTTTTAGTTTTATTTGTGTCAAAAGAAAGGGTGCAGGGCGAAGTGACACTGGCGTAAAATGAGTTTGACATCCGATACCTACTAAAGACGCATTTCTAGCACGTTCATTAACTTTGACAGCCGATTAAGGTTTTTTTTTTTTTGTTTTAGTTATGGCTTCGCACGGTTTGTGCATATAGCCAGTGTCAAGTATTTTATTTTAAGTATTTCTTAATTTCACATTAAAAAGACACAGCAATGTTATAGCAATCGTGGTCAAGTAGTCAAGTCAATTATTTACATCGTCAAAGTCACGATTCAGTAAAGTAGTTGATGCTTTACTGAAACTTCCTGGGAGTTTTGGTAAAAATGCGAAATGACACGTTTTTTGAGTTTATATCATTCGCCTACACTCGTGCACGTTAACGAACACTTAATGGTTAATATTCGACCAATATTACACATTAACACTCGAAGAAACACAAGTTTGAGCTAATAATATAAAACCAACAACGTCTCACTATCGGATTCCCGCCAAAACTCCCCCGATTAAGGTTATTGCTGTCTTCTTAATTTATTTAGTGAGAAACAGAGATAGCAACAGACTAAATCGAACCGCTGCAAGTCACCAATTTTCTCTAAAAGTAAACGGCTATGACAACGAATTACATGCACTGTGTGACTGAGGAAAGTTAAACGATGTGCCAAATGCATCGCAAAAAATAAGGTTTATTTAGATTCATTGGTTTTCAGACATTTTCCTCGGAAATGATGTCATTTGGCAACGTTTGTGGTGACAGAGAAATAAATGTGCTAAATTGGCTATAGAATATGTATAGAGGTTGCACTTACACATTCCCGCCAAAATTTTGGTTCTTAAACTTTCGTTAGAGGTTGCACTTACACATTCCCGCCAAAATTTTGGTTCTTAAACTTACGTTAGAGGTTGTACTTACACATTCCCGCCAAAATTTTGGTTCTAAGCTTTCGTTAGAGGTTGCACTCAAACATTCCCGCCAAAATTTTGGTTCTTAAACTTTCGTGATCTCACGTATGTGTTGATCTAATTCGGGCACAAACTAATATGAAAATACATTTATTTTGACATAGGTACCTCGACGTTTCGGCCGAGTTACATCGACCGTGGTCACGGGAAGACGACGGACGGTTTGGTTTTTGGACGCTATACCCGTGACACTTCTGTGAGGAGGATTAGGCCTTAGAAGAATAACACAGAAACCAAATACTCGCTAGCGCCGTGTAGCCATTTTTACTGAGACTTTTTGGTCCTAGTTCGGACTTTGACTCGCTGTTGCTCGATATCAAAGCTTTTATAGTGAATATTTATTTATTTTCCCTGCTTTTGGACTAAATATAAACTAACATGCGACATTTTCATTGCGCTTGTGTGCGTTTTGAAGAAGATAATTACACGGCACTCACGCACACATTGATAAAAAGTGGCTTCACTTTTGAGTGAAACTACACATGGAACTATACTTCTCTGCGTTATTATTCTAAGGATTAGGCCATGATCCACCAAGGGGGCCCGGTCCGGTCTGTGGACTTAGTACGTGACTCAATAGCCATTGATTATCCTGGTCCGTTTAGCGTCTCAAGGATTCCATAAGGTAAATTTATATAGATTTAATTATGTTGTTTAAATTACATCCGCGGGGCTTATTATCCTGAGATATTTATAAGGAAATAATAATATGTACCTACTTATGTACTTATAATAAAACAGTAGGTATAATAGACGAAAATCGAAGTAAACAGGTAAATACATTCGGAAGTGGAAGCTAATGAAAACTGGCCCAAGCGACACCACTCTGTTGTTAGTCGCTGTTGTCGACTTCTGCCTTCATTCCTTTTTTTTTTTTTTTTTAATGTTGCCCCACACTAGGATGGCTCCTGTATCGTGGGTACCGCTTACAGACATATAATTTCACATACACATCACACCCAGACCAGAAACAAATATTTGTGGATCGCACAAATATTTATCCCAGGCGGGAATCTAACCCGCAACCCCTAGCGCAGCAGTCCGATTGCTCAGCCACTACGCAAACGAGCCGTCAAATGCCGTCTCATTGCCCCATATCTACCTTAGTTTTTATAGTTTTGATATAATTTATATTAGGGTTTTGAGGCGCATTGTTTTATACCAGTCCCGATGGTAATATGTTTCTTGTAAAACATCCTACTAATATTATAAACGCGAAAGTTTGTGAGAATGGATGGATGGATGGATGTTTGTTACACTTTCACGCAAAAACTACTGAATGGATTTTGATGAAACTTCACAATTATATAGCTTACATATCAGAATAACACATAGGCTGCAATTTATAAAGATATATTATTGTATATTGTCCAAACGCGGGTGAAACCGCGGGGCACAGCTAGTAATGTATAATTGTATTTATCAATCGCTAATCGGTGATGGAATTAAAACATCGTGAAACCCAGATGCCCGAGAATCGTTTCAGAGGTGTGTGATCCACCGATGCGGACCCCCGTAATGGGATATGATTATGGCCTAATCCTACTCACAATGGTGAGGAGACTGCTCGGCACTGGGTGATTGATGATGATGGTAACTTTTCACCTGTGCGTGGACCAGCCGTCGAAATAACTCTTTCAATAGGTACCTATTTAACTTTGTTGAATCAAATTACATGTTCAATACACATCATTTTATCCTCACCACGAGGATAAAACTTGTTAAACCAGAATTAACATCAGAACGCAGCGCGGGCGCACCTTATAGAGATATGAGAGAAACGCACACCTATATATTATGAGGTTATGGGGATGTGTGCGTGCATAGATATACTCATACATCGGTGCTGTCGCTATACTATATGACATGGTTCAGTCGCGCGTATGCATCGATAACTCGTAGAGTCGCCACAGATTATGGGATACTATAATAATTATAGTCGCGCGACAAACAACCGAAAGCAGCAATGCAGACGCGCGTTTACAAAACGAGGCACCTATCTACTAACAGCCGAAATTAATATTGTATCTCCTATCCAAAATTGAAATCGATCTTGGATTGCTGCCTATCGTTCGAACGTTCTCTAATCTCCGTGCCTTTATAAACCAATCCACGGATCGGTTATTGGCACGTATGACCGTAAAAATGGTTTGTGATATCTATCCCAGATAGCAAAATTTGGATTGGATTGATTATTGATATGATAATTTCGGCCGTACCTAAGTCGGTAGGTACAAAAAGAAGCACCGTAGCCCGTGGATGACCTCCCTAACCCGACCGTTCTGCTTATCTGTGCGATTTCTTGCGAAATAAGCTGTCAAATAAAACGGCGGTGGGGCGAGGCAGAATTTATATCATCGATTCCATTTCTATATCGCGTATTGACGTCATCCCGCCGATTCCAGGTAACCCGCCTGGTTCATGGATATTGGATTTGAAAGTATACGTAATAGTCTATCTCAGCTCTGATAGCATAAAGCTGATGGACAAAAAACGAACATTTGATATCAATGTAACAATGAAATGTCACAAACTATTCCGAAGCCACTCCACTGAGATTCGATTGAAGCTTTCTTAAACTAGCAGACTTGCCCCCTTGGGTCTTAAGTGACGATGGGGTCGGAAGTGGTAAGCATGCTCATCTAGAATGGGACTGGCTTTCGAGGACCGCCGCAACACCCGATAGAGCTTAGGCAACAGCTTTACCACTTAGGGCCGTATTAATAAATCAAACTTAGCTCTGAGAGCTATCTTCAGTGTGCACTTGCTCTTTCGTTCTAATTAATAATACATCTTAAGTTTTAGATTAGGAACAGAAACTTACATGATATCTAGCAAATTAATAAATGACACTCAGCGGTTAAGTGCTATCCGATTATGACACAATTGACACATACAAGACAGTATCTAGTAGCCAGTGCTACATCTCAATATCCATTTATTAAATAGCATCGATTTCAAGATGCAGATTACATTTTGAGTGTGGATCAGCTGGTAGTGCACTTGGTAGCGCTATTGAGGTTCATTTATTAATACGGCCCTTAGCACCTTAGAATAATAACGCAGAGAAGGATAGTTCCACGCGTAGTTTCACTCAAAAGTGAAGCCACTTTTTTATCAATGTGTGCGTGAGTGCCGTGTAATTATCTCCTTCGAAACGCACACAAGCACGATGAAAATGTCTAATGTTAATTTATATTTAGTCCAAAGGCATGGAAAATATATAAATATTTACCATAAAAGCTTTGAATTTGAGCGATAGCGAGTCAAAGTCCGAACTAGGCCCAAAAAGTCTCAGTAAAAATGGCTACACGGCGCTAGCGAGTACTTGGTTTTTATGTGTTATTATTCTAACAATAAGCTTAGTACATATTTCGCTAACCTTGTCGAATATTATGTGGACGATGAAACTAATTATAATTATTAGTTATTCTGAGATAACATGATAACCTCGGCAATAGCCAGGTCTTGGGAAAACCCAGTAAGGCCCGCTCTCAATAACGCAACTACTGAACGCTAAATGATACAACTTTCACCGACACGGACGCTAACCTGTTGCTATGTAGTGTAATACAATTTTTTTTTATTTCTTTACTAGCTGCACCCTGCGTTTCCACCCGCGTTTGAATAATACACGATATATCTTTATGAATTTGTTATTCTGATATTATGTAAGCTTTATTATTGTGAAGCTACATCTTTTTTCTTTCTTTTCTTTTTAAAACGTAGCCTCACACTAGGATTGCTCCTGTATCGTGGGTACCGCTTACAGACATATAATTGCACATACACATCACACCCAGACCAGAAACAAATATTTGTGGACTGCACAAATTTTTGTTCCGGGCGGGAATCGACCCCGCGACACTAAGCGCAGCAGTCCGATTGCTCAGCCACTACGCCAAACGTGCCGTCAAACGTTCATCAAAATCCATTCAGTAGTTTTTGCGTGATAGAGCAACAAACATACATATTCACAAACTTTCGCGTTTGTATTATTAGTAGGAAGTAGGATTTATAGAAATTTGGGCACTATCTCGCCTGGTCTTAAGTGACGATGTGGTCGGAGGTGTTGAACATGCTCAGTTTAGACTTCTGTCTTCTATCTTCTGTCTTAGACTTAGACTTCTGTCTGTATTTAGTCTGGACTTCTCTCAAGGACCGCTAGAACACCCTGATTGGGATTCGACGAGAGATGTTCTACTCGAGCCATACCTTACCATCAAGGTTTTATGTTTATCTTCATCGGAAGATTCAGTAGAGTGAGCGGGAACCTCTATCGAGAAAGTATTCGATACGTTAACTGTCAAATTTGTTTTAGATTTGATCAGCGCCTTGCAATACCGACAAGACGCGTACCTATGCGAACGGTTACCTTGATCGATACGAAACCGTTAAAATTTTCGTGCTTGCCCTATTGTAGGAGTACCTACTGATCAAATCTAGAAGATTAGCTTTTGTCATGTCTATTTCGCGCCGCCTATACATCTTATATTGATAAAAAAGTATCCAATCCAAAATCCAATCTCATAAATACCAATCAAATCAATCAAAAATACCAATTTACACCAAAATCCAATTTCATAAATTATACCAATCAAATCAATCAAAAATACCAATTTTCATCGTGATCGGTGCAGCCGTTAAGCCATGAAAACCTAACAAAGAACCATTTCTAGATGCGTTACTCTCGAGTATCGCCTTTTCATTTTACTATGGTAGTACCAACCAACCCGGACTAGGCCCCCGTGGTGGATTATGGCCTAACCCTCCTCACGATAGTGAGGGGAGGCCTTTGCCCAGCAGTGGGACAGTTACAGGCTGAATTATTATTATATTATATTACTAGCAGACACGGCCACGCGTTGCTGTGGCTAAGGTTTTTGTTATTGCGACTATAAATTGAGATGTAAGCTACCCTATCTTTCAAGTTAGATCAAACTGCACGCGCTGTGCAAATTTGATTAAAATCGGTCAAGTAGTTTAGGAGTCCATTGAGGACAAACATTGTGACACGAGATTTATATATATTAAGATATGGTAGGTAGTCGATAGGTAACACAAATTAAGAGTTGGAGAACAAATTCATTAGATTACTGTAATCAGTGACATATTAATGTCTTGTTTACCCCTAATGACTGTTTTCTGATTGATTGGTCGTAGGTAAACCTTTGACCTCGTTATATTTAATATATTTACGACTAGCTATTAACTTGTATTACCTACCTACTAACTTAGTATTTACTTAATAAACAAAATACATTTTAACTTTACTTGTGAAGGTATTACTTAATAGAGGGAAGGTTTTTGGTAGTCGTGATGTTATTTCGGATATAGAAGTAGATAATGGATAATAATATATTTCTTCAAATAAGTAGGTATACTAGTACCCAACTTATAAGGCGCGTCGTGAATCTTCGTCCGCGCAGAAAAGAAAGTATGGTCCGAAGATTAACGAAAGAATGCTTAAAACTTACAATCAACCTAAGCTCACTATTATAAGGTTCATAATACACTGCAGCTGTTAGTTCCATCTCACTCTAAGCTCGCTAAGATGGCGGCGGCTGCCGACCAATAGCGGTCAATAGCATTTCCCGCGCTTTGAAAATTCATCTTCTGCGCAGGTACATCGGTAAGCCATATCAGTTGGGTAATACTGTACAAGTCTATTGTTATGTAGGTACTTAGCTACATTTATAGCATGGATCCGTAACAACTCTATCTCGTTACGATATCTCAGAACTCCGTCATTTGTAAGTCGATTTGGAAAAATAATTTTCTGAATGATACCTACTTTCAGAATTTATTGTAAAAACTGTGTAGGCATTTTATTTAATTTGATCAAAATCGGTTGTGTAGTTTGGTTTTTAAATCAAAATACGTGGAAAAAATATGTCATCCAAGTAGGTGACATTGTTTTAGAATGGTTTTTTTATTAGAACACAAGCCTAACCTTGGTCGAGCATTCACGAGACAGAAATTACTCAAGTATGTATATAATTTAGCTACAGAGTGGGTACGGTCGGCATCAAAAGTAGCTTAACATGTTTTAGTTTCCAATTCCATTGTAGATACGCAAAATGTACATTTTTAGGGTGTTTATTAAATTTAAGATACGGAGATGTTCGACTACTTAAGAGGCCGTTCCATTGTAGATACGCAAAATGTATATTTTTAGGGTGTATATTAAATTTAAGATACGGAGATGTTAAGCTACTTTTGATGCCGCCGTACCTACTCACTCGCAGCGCAGTTAAGATTTCCTCAGTAGGTAGGTACATGTAAAATTAACTTTAATCTTGCTTCAAATGTGCCAAAGGTTCCCATGTTAGACAGAGATGGTGAGTCAGGGGTAATCTCGCCCGAATAGCGAGCTGCCTCCATTTCTGGGGCAACTCGCCATACATGGTATTTGACACGTTCATTTATTATGCGATAACCACGAGTTTCCGCTTGGATATTTAGTTTTGGCGGCTATGTTTTTTTGGTAGGTAGCAGTATACTGGTTTTTTTATCGGATGAAAGATTGAACGTGTAATGGTTGCCTTAGACTAACGTAGGTGGGTGCCGCGCGTGTCTCACTCCTTCGGCTGATAAATGTTTTTATTTTTAGGGTACCGTACCGAAAGGGTAAAACGGGACCGCTGTCCGTCTGTCACCAGGCTGTATCTCATGAACCGTGATAGTTAGACAGTTGACATTTTCACAGATGATGTATTTCTGTTGCCGCTATAACAACAAATACTAAAAACAGAGTAAAATAATGATTTAAGGTAGAAAAATGTGTTTTTTTTGCCGTATTTATAGGTAATGGTACAGAACCCTTCATGCGCGAGTCCGACTCGCACTTGGCTGGTGTTTTATGTACATACATATAGGAACTAAACATGGTACATAGATAGGCTAGAGTGACCACCATCTAATTTTACAGTAGGTAACGATGTGATCGAAGGTGGTGAAAATGCTCAGTATTGCTTAGCCTAGAATGGGAGGATGTGTTTTGTGTGTATTAATGTAGTAGCCATTAAGCTATATGTCTTCTCAAAGTAATATACCTACTGCAACAATGTTCTGTGGGGTTTTCCCGTGCGTCATTTATCTTTAAAACATATATATACATGTAAAATATGAATGCAACGACAAACGGGTTACGAACTATAAGAACATAGGTAGGTACGTACCTACATACAAAACTTGTTTGAAAATTACCATACAAGTTTTTGCATTTGGCGCTAAGTTTACGATGTTTTTACTGATGTTACTTTTGCTGGCAACTTCGAAAAAAATTACACAAACAACAATACCTATACCTAAGTCAAAAACAGAAAAAAAAAATCAGTGATGATAAATATCAAAATTTTTTGCATCACTAGTCGCCGCAGCTGTTAAATTTTTAGATAAAAATCAAAGCGCTTTATTACGGAAGATTTTGGGGTTCCGCAATTATTGAAATGAATTAAATGAAATTGTTGTATTATTTTTGTAAGCGCAATCACTTGAGAATGGCTAGGCCGATCAAGATTTTATTTTAATGTTCATACTCATAGCCCTAAGTAAGTTTTACTGAAAAGAAAAATAGGTAATTAGAAAAATTGCCGGGAAAATTGGTTGATAACTTCAGAAGAATGTCTAAATTATTTTTTTCTATGGGATTTTTGTAAAGAATTCAAGACTCAATCTCAGGATTCGAACGATGAGGGCAACGTAAGTGTGCGTTGTTATAAACGGAACCTTTCTTAAAAGGAGATTTGTATCGCGTTTAGTGCTGGTAAAATCACAGAATAGGCGATAGTGACATTCGAGCGCACGATCATAGCAGAAACAGAAATGGACCACAAATCAGGGCTGCCATCTTTTGGACAACCAAAATCGGGACTGTACAAAACTGAATGATATAAAAACTATTACATTTGTATTGTGGCTGTGTTTGAATTATGTTATTATGTCAATGTCACGCAATTTTGATACAAATTAAGCACATTCATGATTGTACGAACGGGTGGCTAGCAACCCTGATTAAAAGCGACCAAATTAATCAAGTCACGGTCACACTGTCCGCTTTTTAAATCCAGACGTCTGAAAATACAGTTGCAGGATGCAGAGACAAATTTCAAAATACTTAGTTACTAACTAGGTAGTAAGCACCAATTACTTAATACGACTTATTACTTCCTCCCTTGTTTTCATTTGGATTCGCGTATGAAAATATTTTTGCATTTAGCCATTGAAATAAAAATAAAAAAATTAATACTGCATCGCTGCTTCAGTGGAGCCTAAATAAAAAAAGCAAAAATATACGTCAGATTTTCAGTTTCGTCGAAAATCAGAAAAAAAAATGTTAAAGAGGATATTTACCATGTATTTACCATGTGTATTAACACTTATTTAAATTTCCAATTGTATTTGTAATGACGTAAACATACGGGTCGAATTGGGGGCACTAAGCATAATTTTGATCCCGAGTTTTCCTTCTTCACTGAATAATTGCACGAGGTGTGCCAATATTTATCATGGAGTTGAATTAATAGGACACTTACGTCAATCCCTGCTTGCTAGCCTGGACGACCGTGATCGATAGACTCCCATAAAATAACAAATAAATTAATTACATTTTGGTGGCCTTTGATCTTCACTCTATCATCTTCTGTTTGTTTGTCCAATGAGGTAATGCAGTTTCTAGTGCCAGAAGTGCTATCAAAAACAGCCAGGGTTGTTAATAAATTGATAGCCATACCTTAAATCTAATTTAAAAACGAAATTTGCACTAGTTTCGTAACTAAAACCACGATAGAGACACAAAAAAAAAATTAGCATCAGCGCATATGATTTGAGTTTAGATTTTTATATAAATGGATAATAGTTTCCCAACAAAGCCATGCTTATGCAAAGTTATTTAACCACTGTGCTGTTACATAATAAGTGAACGTGAATGTGAATTGTGAGTTTCGATATCACTCGCGGCCATTAATAAAAACTATAAATTTGATTTGAGAAAAACTGACTGTCAAACTCCATACAAATATTATCTAGTAGGTACCCAACTTATAAGGCGCGTCGTGAATCTTCGTTCGCGCAGAAAAGAAAGTATGGTCCGAAGATTAACGAAAGAATGCTTAAAACTTACAATCAACCTAAGATCACTATTATAAGGTTCATAATACACTGCAGCTGTTAGTTCCATCTCACTCTAAGCTCGCTAAGATGGCGGCGGCTGCCGACCAATAGCGGTCAATAGCATTTCCCGCGCTTTGAAAATTCATCTTCTGCGCAGGTACATCGGTAAGCCATATCAGTTGGGTACTACTATACCTACCTATTTACATACTATATTGTGATATTTTGCTTAGTGTCGCGTTGTAACAAACCTTTCTTGAGATTGTTTCGAATAATTTGGTATCTTATACTTTAATATTATTATCTAAGTTAGTAGTAGTAGTAAAGTAGTTCGGTATAACGCGACGGATAGCTGTTTTTTTTTACGATTTATTACACATGTAAAGCTTAATCACATAGGAATATTTGTAAGGGTTCCCTACGCAAAATCTGTAATGAAAAATTTGACAGCCAGCACAGTTCGGGAGTATTCATACTTTATATTTTAAAACAATACTGTACTGCACTGAAACAATAATGTATTTTCTACCAATTTTAAGACATTAAACGAGTTATAAGGTTTTTTTCTTTTTTTTTAAACGCAGCCCCTCACTACGATTTCTCCTGTGTCGTGGGTACAGTTTACGAACATATAATTTCACATACACATAACATCCAGACCAGAAACAAACATTTATGGATCGCACAAATATTTGTTCCAGGCGGGAAACGAACCCGCGACACCAAGCGCAGCAGTCCGATTGCACGGCCACTACGCCAAACGTGTCGTATTATTATGTAGGTATTTAAAATTACATAAATATCGCCAATTGACTCATTATGCGTCCCGTAAACAATTCTTGAATATTATAGGAAAACTTTACCTAATTAATGTTACGTGCCTCTTAAATTACGTCGTGGTCAATTAATTGTTTATATTATAAGTTGTGTGTGTATGTGTATTGTGTGAGGATGTGTGTGTGTTGCGGGCCCTCCATGACACTAAACTTTACCATTATATAGATTCTCGAAAATACTATGAAAGGTTACTATTCTCACAGGTTTTAAATTAGATTATAATAAAGGAAAATATTTAGGTATACCTATGTAATCAAGCAATAAATAAACAAATTATTAGTCCAGCGTACACGGAACTGCAACACAAAACCAATTCGAAGAAAATGAGAGCTCATGTTACGTTGGCTAATTAGGAAGAATTTAATTTAAAATGGCGTAATAATATACTGGAACTACAGAAATAGCTTTTCCCCCAGAAACTGCCCCAACGAATATATTATTCAATTCACTTTCATTTAGAAATAATATGTGGAAAGATAATGAGAGACCCAAGCACAGTAGGTAAGTGGTGATATTTTAAAAATTGAAAAAAAAATTGTCTTACAATATTTTAGGGGATTATTTTTTGTATCCTTAGCCCTCCAAACTAATAATATTATTTGGTTGGTATTACATCAGGAGCCTGGCTTCTCTCATTACACTTTACTAATATTTTTTATGTACGGAACACTTACTCGCAAAACACAACACGCAATCTCGCTCTCGCTCACACTTGTTTTTTTTTGTACCATGACGCGGCTGGCACTTGAAAGGAACCTACATTCAGCCTAGCTAATAAAACTATTCAGTAATCATGTAACTCAACAATGTGTCTTGGAATAAAAAAGAAGGATTATTTAGGACACTCACCTCGACACGACACTGATCTCGACAAATAACACACCTCGCGAAAAAAATCCTTGAAAGTTTTTTGTCAAAACACACTTTCAGCACCGCAATCCAGTTAAAATCACTGTAGAGAATCACAGGAGACACGAAGCGTATGTGCTCAAGGTTAACGCGCACGATTCTAGGAAAAAATAGTTGTTTTTGTCGCAATTTTATATTTCGCGATATAAATTCGCACAGTGATGCGCACGAGCCGACCGGAGGCGGGGGCGGTAGTGTTGCCAGCTCGGTGTGAGGTTTTCCGGCTAGATCGAATCATTCAAAACATTACCCTCGTTCGGCAGTCGGGTAGAAAAATCTGGATTTGACCCTCAAGAATGTAAACAGGGTTCGCATAATAACTTGTATCGAGGAGTTGTTTTTTGATATAATTTATCACCTGTGTAGATTACAAATAAAATGGTACAGAACAAAATGAAGTAAGTACCAACTTAATAATAATAATAATATATAATAATAATAGCCTTTTATTCAGACAGATGTGTTAGTTTGATTACATGATTTTCTTTGATTTTAATTAGTTTTACAATTATTGACGATAATGTAGGTTAATATGCCTCGACATCCCTGTCTGTTTGCCTCTTTCCGGCAAAGGCCTCCTCCAACTGCTTCCATTTTTCTCTATTATTTGCTGTTCTGGTCCATGCACTACCTGCTACAGCCTTTATATCATCGACCCATCGCCTGAAGGGTCTACCTCGTTTTCTTTTTCGGTCTCTCGTGAACCAGAACATGATTGATTTGGACCACTTGTCTCTGCCTCTGAGTGTATGACCTGCCCATTTCCATTTCAGTTCTTTGATTGTTACTGTGATATTTTTTGTCCTTGTATGCTTCTTAATAATTGTGTTTCTTATCCTATCTGATTGTCTTATGCCCATCATGCTCCTTTCCATAGCGTTTTGGCAAGTTTCCAATTTTCTAATGTGGGCTTTAGTGGTTGCCCAGGTTTGGCAACCGTATGTGAGTACAGGCAGTACACATGTATCAAACAGTTTCCGTTTAATGGTCATACACATTTCCTTGCTTTTCATAATCTCTTTTAAACTCCAATATTGCTAAGTACCTACTTAGGTATAAATAAAACAGAAAACGCACACTTATTTTAACACTTTACAGGTCTTCATCAGACGAGTCTCTGCCAAATTCCTCACAACAGATAAATAAATTTTTTTAGTGAGAATGGTAATATGTAAATAATTCATTTAAAAAGATTGATAGATTCAGTAGGTACCTACATGCGGAGAATCCCCGTATCGTTTGATAGTATAAACTTTTAGTTTTTGTTAAGCCTTTGTTTCAATACCTATTCAGAAATAATTATTATTAGTATATTGTGCTCTTAGGACTAAACAATCTGAAGAGGGGGCCAGATCTAACGCGGAAGGGGCTAAATTGGTATCATAGGTAGGTAGGTATACATAATATTTTTACTGCACTGACCGTCAAGTGAGATTGCATTGGAATAGCCGTTCTTTCATAAGAAAGAAAGAAAACTACAATTAAAATAGGTAGGTAAATGTTTTCTTTTGGCAACATTCAACTACCTGTCAATTTAATTGTGTGCGTGCGTCACACTTCATCGGAAATGAAAGAGACGGAATGAAATTTATTACTCGAGGGAAAGAGTCTGTAATATGATAAGCAAAGTTTTGAGGAGTTTAATCGTTCGCGCGCACATTATCGCAACCAGACCAGACGGTGATGTACATAACATACATTGTAGGTATCTACATTTTGTATTATTATTGTAGTACGATATTTTTGGCGGGAAGTGAAGAATATCGCGGGTTAGATCGTTTTTTCTGAAACTTTATCAGTGATAATAATTATATGAAGGTGCTCTCTGCTATTGTAATTTGTAACGGGAAAAAGAAGTCACTAGCGCGTAGGTAGGTACTATTACTACGTGTGTAAGTGCATGAGTACGGGCAAATAAATTAATTTCCCTATTGGTACTTTTACCTAGTTGTATTGTTCTATTCCGAGGATAGAAATGAAATTGTAGTAGGTAACTAATAATATAGCAAGCCGTAGTGCGGTGTTGCCCTTCCGCGCCTCTCGCGGGCGCTTGCCCGCGCGCCTTCTCGAATAGTCGAGCCAAGTACCAGTGTACGCATGCGCGTACCTCTGTCTCACTCTTGCGCCGGCTAAAAGCCATACTGCGTCGCACCCTCCGCGACCGTGCCGCCGGCAGTCAGCCGCCACCCGCCCACGGAACGACACGGATCGGACAGAGACACGCGCACGCACTGAAGTCTAGAACCTACCATAATTACTAACGTTTGCTTGCTACACTAACAAATACTTAACTTTAACTTAACCTTAACACTAACTTTTAACCTGTGGTTGTGGACAATACACTTTTACTATGAGAAGTTTCTCGTGTTTTAATTCATATGAGGCCCCACACCTCATAAATGGCGCTCCAACGTGTGTAAACGTGAACGTACTTACCTACGCGTAGAAGTGCATGTTCGGACCTGCTTGGGAAATCATAAATGGCGCTCCAACGTGTGTAAACGTGAACGTACTGTAAGAAATGATGGAGATACAGGTAGCCTCGTGTGGTGCTACACCTAGGACATCATCAGAGAGATGCCATGACGTCGGTATGGTGCTACGCCTGTGACGTCATCAGCTACGCCATGACGTCAGTGCCGCGCCGTAGTCATCCCAGCGCTACGCGAGGGGAAGATGCGGGGAAGGATGGCATTCCTATTCGAGCTTTCCTTTTGAATAAACGTGTGTCGATGGTCAATCGAATTACAAAGTGATTGTAAACCTTAAACTTAGTCGCCTTATTTCAACATCTCTAACAGTTCAGAAGTGGGATAGGGCGAATTTTCTTCGCTATCCCAAAGAAAGGATAACCCGTCCCACGAGAAAATGGAAAGAAATTCCCGAGAGCGGCATCGTAGTGTGCGTCGATCTCGTACCGCATCTGGAGAGCGGTATCGTGATGCGCAGCGATCCAAACGAAAAAGAAGAGTTGACTCGGAATCAAGAATTGACAATTTGGAACGGATGCTACTGAAATTAATCAGATCAAAGAAACCTGGGCAAGATTCCGCTAGTGACATACGTGATGTCAGAACACCGCCGCCACTGCAGAAGGTCAGCCGGGTGCGTGACGAAGCTGAGGACACGGTGGCAACAGAAGTGGAGCAGAACGCACCGGGCACAACGGCGCGGGCGCTGCCAGCATTGCAGCGCGCGGCCGATGCTGCAGGTGCTGTGCCAACACGAGCGGAGCAGATCGCACCGGAGGTCGTGTATGCTGCCTCGCCTGGACCGAGCACGGTCGGGCCCATGGTTTGGTCGTCAAGTCAAGGTTATGTAAACAAATTATTATCGGGTTCAGAGAGTATTCCCAGCTTTACAGGTAATATTGAGAAAGACAATATGTCTGCACAAGTTTGGATAAAGCGGTTAGAGTCTTTGGCTAAAATATTTTGTTGGGATGAACGCTTTTTGATTCATCAGATGACATCTAAACTGTCTGGGAATGCACGGTTATGGTTCGATTCACTACAAGAAATAGATTTCAGTTGGCTAGAATGGAAAACTGAACTTATCAACAATTTCCCTGAGGGTCGTGGAATAGCTTCGAAGTTATATGATTTTGTTACTGTTAAACGTGCAAATAATGAAAGTGTTTTAGATTTTTATTATAAAAAGCTTTCTCTGGGCAAACAATGCGATCAGCCGGACCATGTTGTTGCAGACGTGATCATTTTTACGTTGAACGACTCATTGTTAAAGGCAGGGGCCCGAGGGGCAGTGTGTCGTGGTACTAGAAGCCTATTACAATATTTAACCGATGCCGCGGGCGATACTAGTGTTGCTTATCAGGATAAAGTCAGCGACGACGTACCCAATGTAAACAATGCTGGAGTCGCCCGGATGCCTAAGCACCGGGATGACGTAACCTGTTATAGGTGTGGTAAGAAGGGTCATTTTGCTTCACAGTGTTCTAAAAGTGATTCCCCACGCTGTGATCGTTGTTTAAAATTTGGCCACATAATGAATGACTGTAAAGAGAGCACAATGCTCTAATTGTAACCGAGAGGGCCACGATGGGGAGCATTGTATTTGCGCATAGAGTCACGTCAGCAATCATTCTAAATATTATTTAGTTTATCAGTTATTTGTTGATTATAGAAAGTATCACAAAAGTGCTAATTTTAACCATGTTACTGGGAACATAATATTTTAATTTTGATTACGCAATGACATAGTAACAGTAGATGGACTTTACAAATTCACGCGAATGGAATATAATAGCGTCATTGCAGATGTAAAATGACGTGGTTTGGAATTTTATTCAGAATCAGATACTGACTGTGAAGTAGATGTAAGTGAAACAGGCTGGTTAAACCACAGTCCTGTCATATTTTATTGTATGCACCTTGTTCTTTTTTATATTAACGATAATCGATACAGTAAATAAGAGTAAACTCTAAACTAGACGTTGTTTTTTATTTTAATACGCCAGCAAAATCACATTATTGTTTGCAAAATCATAATAATTATAATAGTCTATTCCGTTATGACCGGCTTAGTGAGGGCTGCAATAAATCAAAAGCTCATACCAGACATCAGGTCGACTCAGCGTATAGGTAACCAATTTGGCTAAGACCAGCTCTGTTGTAAGATAGCCAGTGTCAGTAAGATTCAAAGTATAACCATTAACCAGCTCAGGTATGACCATCTCAGTTAGGATCAGTAAGATTCAGTTTATAACCAGTTCGGTAGAGTAAAATTTGTGAGGTTGAAGTAAATAATACAACACCAAAATGTTGCTGTGATCTCGTAAACTGGATCAGTAAGACTCAGTTTATGACCAGTTCGGTTAAGACCAGTTAGGTTTGAGATCATGGACCATGGGTAAATGTGTGAAGTTTAATTGACCCCAGATGCTACTGTGATCTCGTAAACTGGATCAGTTAGACTCAGTTTATGACCAGTTCGGTTAAGACCAGTTAGGTTTGAGATCATGGACCATGGATCAATGTGTAAAGTTTAATTGACACCAGATGCTAATGTGATCTCGTAAACTGGATCAGTTAGACTCAGTTTATGACCAGTTCGGTTAAGACCAGTTCGGTTTGAGATCGAGAACCATAGATCAAGGTGTAAAGTTTAATTTTTGACACTAGAAACTGGTCTGTCGCAATTCAGTTTGGTTAAAACCAGTTAGGTTAGAGATCATCAATCGTGGATTATTTGTTTAGTTTGCTAAATTTCGTCGTCAGTTCGTAATAGTTCGTCGACAGCTTGCCGAAGAATGTTTTTTTTTTTTGTTTTAATGCCTGTCAAATGATAATACGGGGTCGTATTATTTCTCAGGATGGCCGAGTGTAAGAAATGATGGAGATACAGGTAGCCTCGTGTGGTGCTACACCTAGGACATCATCAGAGAGATGCCATGACGTCGGTATGGTGCTACGCCTGTGACGTCATCAGCTACGCCATGACGTCAGTGCCGCGCCGTAGTCATCCCAGCGCTACGCGAGGGGAAGATGCGGGGAAGGACGGCATTCCTATTCGAGCTTTCCTTTTGAATAAACGTGTGTCGATGGTCAATCGAATTACAAAGTGATTGTAAACCTTAAACTTAGTCGCCTTATTTCAACATCTCTAACAGTACCTACGACGCGTAGAAGTGCATGTTCGGACCTGCTTGGGAAATAATAATATAGCGTTCCAACGTGTGTGAGACAGTTCAGTAGTGCATGTGCAAAGTTCAATTAAACTAATATACCTACCTACGGGTAGTGCTGGTTTGTTTTAATATTGTCCGTGTCAGTGTACCTGTGTACTTAGCCGTGCGGGAATTTCCACCGTCAAAATGCAAACGAGAAGCCGAGGTCGCCGTGGCGAGGATGATGCAACAAGCATTCCCCCTACCCCCGCCGCGGTTCCCGCCGATGAATCAGAAGATGATGAAGAACAACCGACGTTGACTCCACAGCGCCCTCGCTCTGTGCCGGTTGCCGGCGGCGCCCCCCCGACTTCGAGTTCGACTCCAACGCGTGCCGAGATGACGTTCAGTCAGGAAAGCGTAGCAGCGCTGATGTCTTCGCTGCAAAGATCCCAGACGGAAGCCTTCAAGGAAGTACTTCAGACGGTCATGAGAACATCGACGCCAGTTGAAGCTTCGCAAGGTACCCTGGCCCACTGCCGAGCTACGTTCAGTGGCGCACCTTCCGAGTCGGTGACGGCATTCATAGACAGTGTGGAAAGTTATATCGAATGCGTAAATGTTTCCGATGTGAATGTAATGAAAGGGTTATCGATGCTGTTGGTCGGTGAAGCCGCCACCTGGTGGCAAGGTCTAAAAGACCAGATAACCGGATGGTCTGACGCGAAGAGCAACCTGATAAGCGCGTACGGAGACCGACGACCGCCACACAGAATTTACCTCGATATCTTCGCAAAATCGCAACAGGAAGAAAACACCGACTTGTTCGTGGCGAGAATAAGAGCGCTTTTTGCGAAGCTGCCTAAACACGACATATCAGAAAACGCCAAGTTGGATATGACGTACGCCTTACTTCACTCGCGCATCAGGAAACAAATAAGAAGAGAGCATTTCTCTTCATTTCAAGAGCTGCTGAACCTCGCCAGAAGCACAGAGGATTCTCTTGGCGAGGGGGAGAGGAACTCCGCGTCCGCACCGGCCCCGGTCGCTCGTCCGCCCGGCGCTGGCGGCCCGTGGTCCGCTGCCGCGGCTCGCACCGCGCAAGCGTCGCCTGTTGCCACGCGCGGCGCTCCGCCCGCGGCCGCTGCGCAGCGATCCCGAGTCGCGCCCGCCCCCGGCCTGCCTGCGCGGAGCGCGGGCGCCGCTACTACCCCGCCGCCGCCTCACTTCGGCGCGCCGCCGCCGCAGGACTCCGCTGGCGCAGTGGTTAAGAAGCAGCGCCCACTCTGTTCGTACTGCAAGCGGTACGGCCACGTGAAAGACCAATGTCGTAAGTTGGTGGACCAGGGTGAGTCAAATGTACCTAATAATAACTCTACCGCGGAAGTGCGTAATAGTGATTTAAAAGCCAAAGAAAGCTTTTATAGTGTCGAAGTGCCGCCCCGTTCGCGTAATAAGTGCGTAAATTCGAACCGCGGTATATCTTCAAATAATTATTTGAACGTTAAAGACACTACTGATACCGATGATTCTCGTTGTATACCTGTGACGAATGATGCATGCAACTATTTAATAAATAGTGACCCTAACCGCGATCGCTGTCGGTACCGTGACCATACGTTGCGACTTGCGGGATTCATGCGATCAGCGTTCGGCGAAGTGTCAGTGCCTAAATTGTATTCCTGACAGTGCACGCAACATTCAGAACAACGACTGTTTATGTTTTAGGAATTGGATTCCACATAGAATTGTATGTACATGTACTTGTTCACAGAAAAGTGTTAACTCGGATTTTGTACGTAGTAATGTTAACTCGAAACATTTTTGTTCACGCAAAATCGATGAAGTATCATGTGATTCTAAAACGGATAACTCAAAGTTACCGCAAAATGTTCACTCAGCCATTCATCACGAACGCGTAAATAATAATATTTACCATGTGAAAGAAAATTTTTGTAACGATACGTCATGTCAGTTAAGGGGGTATACCACCTCATATGCGACTGATCAGTTAAGGCGCTACCATACCGATTGTAAAAATTCAAATTTGTGTATGCGTGAAAATGCATTATGTCAAAGTGCTAATAATATAAATTGTAATGATTGTATATGTAGTGGAGAAGTATTATTGCCAGGGTGCAGCCGCGAGAGGTCCGCTAACTGCCGCGATTTACGTCCTATTTTCGAAATCGAAATTTTGGGGGTTAAGGGTACGGCTTTGATAGACACCGCCGCGAAACACTGTGTAGCTGGTCATACGCTGTATGCTCTCCTTCTACGAAAGGGTCATCTCCTCTTTCCCTCGACACGGCAAATCAAGCTCGCTGATGGTCACGTCCGGGACATGGAAGTACTTACGACGTCTTTGGCGGTAAGTTTAAAACAGACAGTCATTACGATTCCATTTTTAATTTTCCCAGATTCGAACAATAACGAAACGCTTCTGGGCATTGACTTCATTACTGCTGCAGGGGTAGTAATCAATTTCAACAAAAAACGTTGGCATTTTGATACGGATGAGAGCATTCAGCATAAGCTGATGTTTGAACCTGCCTCTAGAGGTATCAGCTGTTCTTCGGCAGACATTCTCCGTGATGACGAGGGTGCTCATCTCAATCCAGCGGAGCGGGGTGCGCTCGCTGAAGCCCTCGTCAGACACGCGCATATTTTTGAAGCAGGGGGAGATCCAACTCCTTACGCCGAGCACTGCATAGAGACAGGTAATCACGCACCAATTGCCGTACCTCCCTATCGCCTCAACCTATTTAAAAAGGAGTTACTGAAGCAGGATAGGACCAAGGAATACGCTGACCAGTCACGCCGACCTGCGGAAACCTTTCAGGTAGGAGACTTGGTACTTCTTAAGTCCCACGTGCTGAGCAACGCTCCGAAGAACGTGACCGCCAAATTCGCGCCGAAGCGCGACGGTCCTTACCAAATCGCGAAGAAGGTAAGTCCAACTACTTATACCCTATCGCAGGTAAACCAGCCTGGGGAAGTTCTTGGTAAATACCATGTGCAAGACCTTTCAGTCTACAAAAGGAGAGACAACACATCACCGCCTAAACCTGTCATCCCGAAAAGGAAGCGAGGACGCCCGCCTAGGGAGGATAGGGTCCTAGTCCAGGAGCGAGGGCGTTCCCCTGGACTAGAGGGGGAGCATATAGCAAGCCGTAGTGCGGTGTTGCCCTTCCGCGCCTCTCGCGGGCGCTTGCCCGCGCGCCTTCTCGAATAGTCGAGCCAAGTACCAGTGTACGCATGCGCGTACCTCTGTCTCACTCTTGCGCCGGCTAAAAGCCATACTGCGTCGCACCCTCCGCGACCGTGCCGCCGGCAGTCAGCCGCCACCCGCCCACGGAACGACACGGATCGGACAGAGACACGCGCACGCACTGAAGTCTAGAACCTACCATAATTACTAACGTTTGCTTGCTACACTAACAAATACTTAACTTTAACTTAACCTTAACACTAACTTTTAACCTGTGGTTGTGGACAATACACTTTTACTATGAGAAGTTTCTCGTGTTTTAATTCATATGAGGCCCCACACCTCATAATAATAATTAAATAGTAGATAGATAAGTAGTTAGTTATGTATTACCTATGTACCTATTTATACGCGAGTAGGTATGTAAATGTAATGTGATTGTTATTTGAATATATAAAAATAATAAGTAGGTACCTATTAAAAATCTACCTACTACCCTATAGTAGGTACTACTAGGTACCTACAGAGTTTAATTCCTTTAGTCACAAGTTCACAACTCACAATACAAGAGATTTTATAGTTTAATACATGTTATTTTAGCCATTTTCGTGCAAGCTAGATTCGGTTGAATTTCTCTGGTCGGCACAACGCTGGGGAACTTCTTAATGATTTTCAATGTTATCCGTCTCACTCTGATATATTATGACAACTCTATCTTCAAGATGGATGCAGTATGCACTCACCCACAAAGTGGTTCTGTCAGCTAAAATTAACAAGTTTGCAGCAACCACGTCTAGAACCTCTTCAAATGAGAGAAAATTAAATAACAAGGCAAGTATGTATGAATGTATTGTATAAGTAGTAAAAAGCAGTTCGTAGAGGTGTTCCTAAACATCAACAGTACGTACAGTCGCGACTTCAATCATGCAAATGGGGACGAAATAAAACTACCATCATCCCCGTTATTTCTGTTAGTGGGGACGGCTGGGAAATAATTCCCAGCGCCTCCACGGCTAGTGGGGACAGTGTTAATAAATCTGACGACTTGACACTTGGCGGCAGCTTCAATTTCCATCCGCTTACAGAATCCCAAATAGTAACTGGTAAGAAATCACTATTACCTACCTAAACTGGCAACTCGGATATCATCGTCTATGCATTGAAAGACATCGTCTCATCATCAGCTCTGCAGTTACGTAGATCAGGGGGCTTACCGTGACTAATTGCGATCCAATTGAGGATCTAAATATAATTATCACTTAAAATAATAGTAGATAAACAACCATAATGTGTATAGTCATTATTTTCCTTACCGTTGTCCTCGTAACGCAGATTCAACCAGCGGGGACAACAGGTTCTCAAGATTTCACCAACACCATTGGTAGTATGTACCAGTGCGGTTATTTGCAGTCGCCTGAAAACTGGCTCAAAATCAACTTGCAGGATTTCACTTGAACACATCCTACATATAAACCCTTGCAATAACAAAACGCAACCAACACATTTCTAAGAAAACATTTATTATTGAAAAATCTTATCGACTAATGAGAAGTCCCGGTAACCATGTATACCGTTCGTTCTTGAGACGATTTTTGACAAAAAAAAACACTTAATTACGTAATCATGGCACCATAACAAAATAAAAATGCTTAAAGCAGATTTAAATCGACAGACGAGACGAACATCCTAAGCCAAGCCAAGGCTACGCCGAGTTTGTTGCTTAGCATTCTCCCTAACGTCAAAAATTATGATTTATTGATTTTTTATTGTACACAAGAACTGTAAAGTAAATAACTTGACTTAACATTGGCTTAGCGGACAGTTCAGGTAGTCCCTACTTAACTAAATATTTGGTAATCTAAGGCCAAAGGGCCGCACTATAATTAGTAATTATCAAAATAATAACGTGTCAATTCAAAATTATCGACGAAACATGGCTAGATTATACTAAATTTAGATTTATAATAATACAAGTTTTTTAAAATCCAATTTTATAAAATTAAACCATTTAAGTTTCATAGACTCGGTCTTAGTTTCCATTGTAAATTAAATTGAATATTATATAATTGCATACTCAGGCATAGAGAGCACTATACATACAGCTATAATATTGTCCATGCTTAGTTGTGCTGGGATCACGGATATAGTATATTATTCCAGAATTTCTAGAAGAAACTCTTTGAAATATCAGTGCTACGTACTTTAGTAATCATCATAATATTTGAACTAAGTTTAACGATGAATTAACAAAATGAACCAATTAAAAACAAATATCAATACGAAGGCGCAATTCTGTGCGATAGGGAAATTTTGCCACTAAACGGCCACCAATGCAAAAGTGAAATAGTTATATAAGAAATATTAAGAAGGAAATTTCGTAACAGAATGGATAATAGAAGTCGAAACAATAATATAGAAGCTATGTTCATCTAAACAAAGATAAAAAGGTTATGCAATCATCACAATGAATATAGAAAAGAATAGAGGAGCTACTTTAAAGAAAATCTTTCGGGCATTGCACTCGAGCTCAGGAGCGGCATTTACCGCCCTCCGTATAGTTCAATCACTACAAAATACAGTTGAAATCGTCTCCACTAATTCCACCAATGAGGACATCCGTATAACAAATCCCCAGCACCCCCACTGCCAAACTAGCCATTGCGATCAAATTTCCTATAATCTCCACTAACAATATGAGTGGAGGAGACTTTAGGATCAATAATTCCCATCCCCTCCACGGGTGGGGATAAAAGTGGGGACACCGTGGGCAACCTTCCATAGGTACATAACATAGTAAAACTGTTTTCAAACTTAATTTAAACAATAATTAACTAAAATTAAATAATATCTATCACAATCCGATGCCGCGAGGTAGCGGCGGTGCAGAGAGAAGTAACCAAAACTATAAACGTGTTATCATTTCTAAACAAAACCGTTAGGTATTTGATAAGCTGAATAGACAATATAACAATAAAATCAATAATTAACATCACGTATTCTTACAATTACAAAATGCACTTAAATGCATTAAAAATTTAATAAAAATATTTGTATACAATAGACCGGTTTGTTTCGTATAGAATATAAAACTTTACTGACTGAAATCTTAATTCGAACTAAGAAAATAAAAACAAACTATAATACGCCCATTCAAAAAGTTCTAATTTTTATAAGAGCTTCCCATAACTTTTTGACATATTTTTTGGGATTTACGCCCCTAATCGCCCCGAAGTTGTCCCCACCAGGGGGGATTATGACAGATTGACATCTTTTACACCCTGGAGCGTTAATAATGTTATTATATCGCAAATAAATAATATTTGACGCGTATAATAATTGTTTTTAATACTCCATTTTGTATCGGAAGCAACCATTTTTTATTGGGCTTAGCATGCATGTCTTGGTAAGTTTTTAATGTTGAATACCTATTATCTAAGTTTGTTATACAAAATACTGTTAAAATTATTAAAAATAATTGTTTTTTTTATTTAAAATAATTGTCAATTTTATTATTTGGTCACTAAACTCCGTTCCAAGGACGTATTTTGCGTATTTTTTATAAATTTGTGCCCAAAACTATATTGACAATTGACGCATCGAATTTTAGTAAAAATTGCGGTTATTATAACAACCCTTAAGATTAATAATGCCAATTTTTCGTATGCTATGTACGCACCGAGTTTAGTAATTAAACGAAAATCCACTAAATTTATTTACAAACAAAAAATTGTAATTTTATGATTAAAATGACGTACAAATTGACAAATAACAGCCTTTTCTCTTACCCTCCTAAATTTAAAAAGAACATCAAATAGTTTTATCAAATTACAGAGTAAATATCACTTCACACCTTCGATCAATAATGTACTAGGTACATTAAACGATGCATCCGTTTTAATTAGTATTTAAACGGGTCTAATTCGCGCACAAACTAATATCAAAATATATAATTTTGACATACCTCGACGTTTTCTTGGCTGTATGGACGATGCATTCATACAGCCAAGAAAATGGCACGACAGAAAGTCGTAACGTTATAAAAGTATGAGGCGTATAATCTACCTTATTTCTATCCCGTTAAGCTTCAGTTTCGACTAATGCACATAAGACCACAAGTTTATTTGTGCTCCTATTTCATTGGCCGTTTTTAAAGCCGTCTCCAGTACATTATTCATCGAAGCTTCACACAAACAGTTTTTATGGATACTAAAATCAGTAATTTATTTTTTACAGCAATTTTAGTCTAAGAAATACTGCAGCCTTCTTCAGACTTTTCCAGCTCGTTTCTCCTAAGCTTTGCTAATGCCCATTTCCACTAACCCAAGCGTCGCAAAGTTCACCCTTTTACTGTCAATCAATATGAAAAGTGACATAAATACGACGCATTAGGGTTCGTTCTGACACACTGGCTTGGAGGAGAACATATTTATGTCACGTTCAAAATAGAGTTTTCGCTCATTGTGATAAGGTTCATTTTTACATATCGCTTCTTTTATTATTGAGAACGAAGTGACATGGAAAAATAAACCTTATCACAATGATTAAAAACTCTATTTCGAACGTGACAAAAATCTACTCTCTTCTTCGAGCCGGTCTGTGTGAACGGTCCCGGTAAATGACTTTACACGAGCGCATTGCAACACCTCATTCAATCTAGAATTAAAAAAAAAAGTAATTGGGCCCTTATTCGCTATGCCACTTGCAGAAAACGTGACGTCATAACGTGCTGTAAACAAACGTTTGACGGGCCCTTATTCGCTAGGCCACAACATGTGACGTCATAAGGTGCTGTAAACAAACGCTTCACGCACGCTATTCTGACAGCCTATAACGTGCACGTAACGCGCCTTCACGCGTTTGTCAGATTTAAAAACGGAATACTGAATACGACTCCACGAAGATATAAGGGTTTGGATAAATCTTGCGTGACGTCTGTTCTTTGTACAATCTCTAATTAACTCCAACTTTTCTTTTTTTTTAAACTGAGCCCCACACTAGGATGGCTCCTGTATCGTGGGTACCGCTTACAGACATGTAATTTCACATACACATTACACCTAGACCAGAAACAAATATTTGTGGATCGCACAAATATTTGTTCCGGGCGGGAATCGAACCCGCGACCCCTGGCGCAGCAGTCTGATTGCTCAGCCACTACGCCAAACGATCCGTCTTGACCATTGTATTTAACCTAAGCTGAGTTTAGGCACTGAATCTCAGAAACAAAACTTCGTTTCAAGCAAGTCGCCATTATTTTTTTAGGTATAATCTCAACTGGGAATGTAGATCATTATTATTACAATTTTTTAATTAAATTTTGATCTCAATAATTTATGTAATCTTATTATTATTGTTTAGAAATCGCAAGTTTTTTTTGTTTGCTTTTTAGCATACCTTAGAAAGAATTAAGAATTACGTTAGTTAAATTTAGAATTAAGTTTCCCTTATATTTAGAGTTTCTTAGTCAAAAAGTCTTTAATTTGGGGTTTTTGGACCATAGAGCTAGAATGTTAATCATCACATAAGTTTTCATATAAATCTGAGTTTAATTTTTAATTGACACCTTTGTCAGGATTCTTTGGAAAATGACCTCAATTCGGGTTTTATAAGTCCGAATTCTGGTTTCTTACATCTAATAGAGTACCTACTTTAATTACAAGTTCAAAAATATGCATTATAGCAATGAGTATAAATGTCAAAATTGGTTACCTACAAATTTGGTGTCTATGTCTAAATTCGAATTTTTAACATCCAAATATACGTTATTTACGTCTAATCCAGCCTTTACACAATTATGATCACATAGCAATTAGCATAAATTTCAAAATTGAGTACATTTTGTTGTTAAAGCCCTAAATCCGGAATTTCAATTCCAAACTCGAGGTGTTTTTACTCCAAATCCGGGGTTTTAGGTCCTTATCCGAGGGGTTTTACTCCAAATCCGGGGATTTAGGTCCTAATTAAGGTAGTTTAACTACAAATTCAGATAGTCTTCATAGCAGTCGCTGTAGGAATCCGAGTTGGAGCTCTCTTTGACAATGCTGTCCTGATTTTTATTGTGTTTCCTCCCGTTCACATGCTCATGTATCATGTACTCATTGTTGGACAGTTCCAGGTTACATATCATGCAGTTGACGGTGTTCTCGTTGATCTGAAAGAATAACGAAATTTTTGAAAAATAATTATAACTACGTTCCCAAGTTTTTTTTAACAATGTGACGGCACGTTTGGCGTAGTGGCTGAGCACTCGGACTGCGCTTGGTGTCGCAGGTTCTATTCCAGCCCGGAACAAATATTCGTGTGATCCACAGACATTTGTTTCTGGTCTGGGTGTGATGTGCATGTCAAATTATATGTCTGTAAGCGGTACCCACGATACAGGAGCAATCCTAGTGTGGGGCTACGTTTTTTTAAAGAGAAGATAACTCACTTTCCTCACTAGCGCTGGGTAGTAAGCCTTCTCGAAGGTCTTGCCGAGAGCCACGTTGTGGTACTCTGTCACCACATGCTCCATAATCTGCAATTAACCAATGCATTCATTAATTCATCATCATCATCATCATTAGCCTGAAGACGTCCACTGGTAGACATAGGCCTCCCCCTAATTCTTCATGTATTGTGGTTATCTTGCTTCAACATGAAGCGATTTTCAAGCGATGAAGGTATCGCTCGCAACCTCGCTCCCGCTCCCCCCCGGCGCGGCGGCGGCGCTACAGCGCGGCCGGCTAGCTGCCGCCGGAGAGCACACCCCGGCCCGAGCCTAGAGGGGGCTCCGGCGCCGCGAGACCCGAGCCCGGGCTAGGCTCAGCATGTTCATAAGACCGAGTGAGACAGTAGTCCAATGCTTGCGTATAAAGTATTAAAAAAAGCAACTACAATGCCCAAAGGCATGTCAAAATCAAACAAATCCATCATTTATTTACACTGTCAACATCACTCTCGATTATCTCTTTTGGCGAAAAGATTTAGCTTGTGTATTTTTATAGCTGGTATACAAAAAAAGTATTTTCTATTCATGGACCCAGTATCAGAGATGGACCTGCCAAAAGCGTATACCCGAAAGGGACACACTTGGCTGCAACCCCTATAAATCGGATAAATTAAATACACGTTATTTAGGTGGTGCTTCAATCATTCGTGCGACATTCTAAAATGTCAAGATTGGTTTGCTTCTGCAGCACAGCAATAAATTAGTGCATACGACGACACTGACAAAACATCATCGTACTATCCTGCTCACTCTTTTGTCTATTTGTATACACTTGTCTCTTTTCTTCCCCGGATCTTGAGTTAAACGTCATATCTGTAGGATGATTAATCTGAGGGCCGTATTAATAAATGAACCTCAATAGCGCTACTAAGTGCACTACCAGCTGATCCACACTCAAAATGTAATCTACATCTTGAAATCGTTGCTATTTAATAAATGGATATTGAGATGTTGCACTGGCTACTAGATACTGCTTGTATGGTGTCAATTGTGTCATAATCGGATAGCACTTAACCGCTGAGTGTCATTTATTAATTTGCCAGAGATCATGTAAGTTTCTGTTCCTAATCTACAACTTAAGATGTATATATTAAATAGAACGAAAGAGCAAGTGCACACTGAAGATAGCTCTCAGAGCTGAGATTGATTTATTAATACGGCCCTGAGTTGCTATTTCTCACCTCGTCCTGTTTGATTTCCATTTGACAGATAAGACATTTGGTGACGTTCTTGGTGCGCGCGATCCCGTGCCAGTGGTCGAAGCTCACCTTCATCACCACGTTGTTTAGGATCACCATTTTCTTGCGCTTGCGCGCGGCGGGTTTAGACCCGTTCGAAGGAGTAGAATCTGGAGTGTCTGTTGAAAAAAAAATGTTGCTGAAAAATAGGATAAAATAATTCAAATCCCACACTGCTGGACACACTGCGCACGGCACACATTGGACCGCTGGACTGCTGGAGTGCTGGACTGCTGAAAAAAATGCTACCAAATTCAGGACCCCTTCTTTTCTACGGTAATATGCTATCATTTGACCACTATCTACTGGAGTGACGATGTGGTCGGAGGTGGTGAACATGCTGAGCCTGGCCCGGGCTCGGGTCTCGCGGCGCCGGAGCCCCCTCTAGGCTGGGGCCGGGCTGTACTCTCCGGCGGCAGCTAGCCGGCCGCGCTGTAACGCCGCCGCCGGGGGGGGGGGAGCGAGGTTGCGCGCAGCCTGTTCCGAACCTACGCCCTGCTGCGCGCGATCCAAAGACTGAACCAACTGAGCTATCATATTTACCTTTATTAGTCTCCAGATTAGGTACTATCTGATATGCGGCAGTGACGTTCATTTTGGGCTCGTTCACATTGTGGAATATAGCTTCCTTCTGCGTTTCGATCACATACTCTTTGACGCCTGTAATTTAATAAAAAAATGAACTTTCGCGAACACAATACAATATTATGTTAACTACAATTTAAACGGGTCTAATTCGTCGAGAATATCTTCTTCTTTCTTATATATAAAAATCAAACGTTGTTCGTTAGTCTCGCTAAAACTCGAGAACGGCTGGACCGATTTGGCTAATTTCGGTCTTGAATTATTTGTGGAAGTCCAGGGAAGGTTTAATAGGTGAAGTCACTATGCCACGCGGACGAAGTCGCGGGCACAGCTAGTATTTTGATATTAGTTTGTGTGCGAATTATATCCGTTTAATTTCTAGTTTACATATTGTTGACTGGTATAGTGCGACTGGGATCTTTGGGGGGGGGGGGGGTGGGGGTGGATTTGGCAGGATTCCGATAGTGAGACGTTGTTGGTTTTGTATTATTTTCTCACACTTGTGAGATATAAACCCAACAATCGTGTCATTTCGCATTTTTTCCAAAACTCCCAGGAAGTTTCAGTAAAGCATCCACTACTTTACTGAATCGTGACTATGACTGCAACTCGACTAATTAATTACTAATTATTTATAGTGAATATATGACACTTGACACTGACTAAATGGACAAACCGTGCGAAACCAAACCTCAAACAAAAACCGGCCAAGTGCGGGTCGGACTTACGCACGAAGGGTTCCGTACCATTATCTTTAAGCAAACGGCAAAAAAAACGTAAACGTAAAAAAAAAACGAAAAATCACGTCTGTTGTATGGGATCCCATCAAATTTTATTTAAAAAAATGTATTTGTTGTTATAGCGGCAACAGAAATACAATCACGATTCACGAGATACAGCCTGGCGACAGACAGACAGACACAGACGGATGGACAGCGGAGTCCCAGTAACAGGGTCCCATTTTACCATTTGAGGACGGAACTCTTAAAAGATACAAAACCAACGTCACATTTCGGTTTCGCGCGCCACTCGAATATGTACTCTACGCCGTTGACAATAAGTACCAGATCGGAGTTCGCGACGGTGCTTCTTGTTGCGTTTCTCGTGCGCCGCGTCGTAGCACGCTATATGCTCGGCCCAGTCTAGGTGCAGCTTGATCTCTTTACGCGTCATCAGGACATTGCAAATGGCGCAGTGGTACATTAGATACATCTGAAAAGAAATCAATAAATAAATCAGTCCTCATTTTCGTGAGGATTAGGCCATAATCCACCACGAGGGCCCGGTCCGTGGATAACACGCCTCCGAAATAATTCTCGGGCATGTTGGTTTCCTCACGGTGTTATCCTTTGTTTTTTCGAGTGTCAATGTGTAATATTGGTGGAATATTAGTCATTGAGTGTTAGTCATTAGTAATATTAGTCATTAGTCAACGTGCACGAGTGTGGGCAAACGATATAAACCCAAAAAGCGTGTCACTTTGCATTTTTTCCAAAACTCCCAGGCAGTTCAATACTTTGCTATTGTGAAAATAAGAAATGCATAACATACTTGACACTGGCTGAATGCACAAGCCGTGCGAAGCCATAAACAAAACAGTAAAAAAAACGAACCGTCTCTATCGGTTACCTGTCGGAACAGTTGGACTCCATATTTGTCCAGGAACTTGTTCTTGGCTACGTTCTCGGCGTGTCCCCGGCTGGTCACGTGTTGCTGCAGCGCCGACGCGGGGACACTGTTCGAGCACACGAAGCAATGCCTGCGAACGCAATTATAGGCCTTACAATGACTGCAATAGTGATGATATTTCATCGATACAACAACAACAAAAACGAGTGTCCTTTAGACTGAAGTGAAACTTCTTTAGCGACATCTATGATACAGATAATAGGCTTGCACTGTGTCTTAGATATGCGAAACGTAACTGACTATGAGTAAAAAAGAGAAAGAAAATGTATGCACCTCTCTCTTGCCCCTACAGTAATATACGAAACTCTATCTCTCTCTCTCTCTTTCTATCTGACCTTCTCCTCAGTCCATTCTATATGTAGACCAAAATTAATCGAAATTTGTTCTCCGGCTCAAACGTGAAAACGGACAGATACACTCACATTTGTAATATTAGTACATCAAAATGAGCCCAAACCCATACACTGTCTATCTTCTCGGATTAGGCCATAATCCACCACAGGGGCCGGTGCGAATCAGTAAACGAAACCTTGTCAAAGGAATACTCACTTTATTCCCCTATCCATATATACCAAAGTGTTGTAAGCCAAATAATTAATTTTAAAATAAGCCGTGCGCATATTCTTGAATTTGACATAAACCAGTTCTTCCTCATTAAACTCTTTGGGCTCCTCTTCGATGCTATTATTTAAATCTTCCTCCGTCTCGATGTTAGCGGTCACAGAATGGGTCTTATCCGTCACAGTCTGATCTTTAACCGTCTTTGTTTTGACGTTTTTAACCCCATCTGAAGTAATGGTGGCAGTTTTCTTTGAGGTCTCCTCTGATGATTTAGTTATTTTCGATTTTTTCTGCGCTTCTACCGTAGGATTGTTTGGATTTTTAATTTCTACGTCATTTGGATTTGTAGTTTTAGAGGGTATATTTTGTGCATTAATGTTAGGCTGCATGGGAACATGGAAATATGGATATGGGGTTATAGTAGCATTAAAATTTGAATAACTTAAGGGGGCCCCAAAATATTGGGAGTTTTGTGATGAGGAAGGGTAAGGTAGTGGAGTGTACAATGGAGGGGAAACTTGGTGTTGGTTCCCATTTACATTTTGCCCGGCGAATGGCAGATTTGGACCAGGGAAAAGACCATTTTGAACGGGAAAACAAGTGTTCTGACCAGGGAAGGAAGCGTTCTGACCAGGGAACGAAGCATTCTGGCCAGGGAATGTAGCGTTTTGACCAGTGAAAGGGGCATTTTGACCGGGGTAAGGAATATTTTGAGCAAGGAAAGCATTTAGACCAGGAAAAGGCATATTTTGAATAGGGAAAGAAGCATTCTGACCAGGGCACGAAGCGTTTTGACCAGGGAGAGAAGCATTCTGAGCAGTATTCTCTCCAGTTTGATGATTTAGCCCAGAATTTTGTAGATTATTTTTGTTGCCAGCATTCAAACTTGAGTGTTCATTTTTTGCAGGATTTATATGTGGGTAGCTCTGAGCGTCAGCATTCGTCCCTTGCTGTTTGTTCGAAGCTAAAGTCAATATGTTAGTAGCATTTTTTAAGGGTTCCTTTACCACTCCAATACCAAATGGTGTCTTTAGACCTGTTCCTGGTATACATTTATTCGAGCCGTTCTCCTTAAACAGGTCACCGGTTTTATTCAGGTCACCCGTTTTATTCTGTTCACTGGTTTTATTCAGGTCACCGGTTAGGTTATTCTTCTTGGTGTTGTCAAGTTTCTGGGACTTCTTCATGCCCAAAGCGACGGCTAAGGCGGTGGTGTGTGGTTGATCCATGTTGTGGTCAGCGATGTCGCTTACAGCTATAAGTTTGTTGCATAAACTGCAGTGTAGTTTGCCTCTAACCTGAAATGTGATTTTTTTGGTAAATATAACTGACGCGACTGATGTCCTATGTTAATCTTTTGTCCGTCAATATCATCTAATCCTGGATGTCGATTCACATTATACTTATTGCTTATCACACAAATAACTTGTCATCGGAACTGAACCAAGATGCAAAAATTCCATCCCGTAATAATAAATAACAGGAAGTGGCTGTTTTTAAGCTTGCAAGATTTGCCTGAACCATACATAATTACACACATGCAAACATTATAAGTAAAATAACATCTTGTAAAATATAACTTTCAATAGTTTCTTGAATTGTCTATGCCTAATTTTCCAATTTTTCTTTCTATATGAAACTAACGTGATGTCTCTACGACTAGCATTGCCCCGCGGTGTCACCAGCGTTCGCTGTCATCCCACAGAAACCATTAATTTTTGGGATAAAAAGTAGCCTATTTTCTATTCCAGGACCATATCTGTGTACCAAATTTCATCAAAATCCGTTCATCCGCTAAGGCGCGAAGTGAGGACAAATATACACGCAAACTTTCGCAGTCATAATAATATAAGTAGGATGAATCTTTAACACTTACGGCTCTAGTCAAGTTGCTTTTAAAAGGCCTTATGAACGGAGTCATATTCATTACTTCCATATGATCCAAGTCCTCCACGTGCGCTTTGACATCGCCACAAATCGCATCACAAATGGCGCAGTAGTACTCTTGCACCGTCTTCATGATGAAATTGAACGCTAGCGCCGAGATTCTGAGCTCGGACCCGAATGGGGACAGAGTGATCTCGCCGAATAGATCGAAATTGGGATCGATTTTCTTATCGATCCTATATTCTAAGTTTTTAGTGACTATCGCAGTCTTCTCGCTCTCGGTTTTGAGTCTCGACGATGTTGCGTTTCGATTGGGTACGCTTTTGTCCGGATACTTGGTTTTCTTCACGTGCGAGGAACTGGTGGGGGTGTCTATTATGTTCCTGTTCTTCTTGGGATGCGTGGTCTCTATGTGCTCGTCCATCTGATCCTGATGCTGGAGATTGTTGCAGTGCCCGCAGTGGTACAGCGTATCGTCTACCTGCAAGAGACGGATAGACAGACAGTTAGAGAAGTATTTATAAATAATACAATTTGAGACAAAATGACATCCCCGTAGAGTTTCTTGGCGCTATCTTCTCTAACGGGTGTATTCCGAAGCACTAGTAGAGTCAACGGAGTTTCCTTTCCTTGTCCGAGATTCAATCCTGGACCAGTGCTTGAAAGGGAAACATAATTTTTCAAAATCAAATCATAATCAATTGATTATATTTTGTTTTCTTTGATAGTTTTTTGATAGGGTTGACTTGTAAAAGTGTGATCTTATTGCCTATTTACAAAAACTGATTTAACTTTGTCTTTTTGACACCAAAATGTATAGAATACAGAGGGCAAGCTATAGGCACGGGTGGTCTTATCGCTCAGCGATCTCCACTAAACATAAATAAATAAATAATAAATAAATAATGCTGGACAATTCACACAGCATTATGTAGCCCCAAAGTAAGCAGAGCTTGTGTTATGGGTACTAGACAACTGATATACATAATACAATACACTACATATATAGATATTTTTTATTATACATAGAAAACATCCAGAACGCCCTGAACAAATATCTGCAGATCGTACAAACATTTGTCCCGGGGCGGGAATCGAACCCGCAACCTCCTGCGTCGCAGGCGGGCCTTCGCCCGTCGCGCCACCGAGGTCGTCGAGGAAACAATCTTAGCATGGTCAAGATAGACAGCAGTAATAGATTGACATCAGCGTCAAACTTTTTACACAAATCGGTCTACTGTTCTTGGTGTCGCGGGTTTGATTTCCGCCCGGAACAAATATCTGTGTGATACACAGATATTTGTTTCTGGTCTGGGTGTGATATGTATGAGAAATTATATGTCTGTAAACGGTGCCCACGAGACTGGAGGGATCCTAGTGTGGGGCTTTTTATTTATACAAAAATAGGTTTTTATAATGTGAAGTATGAACCCGCCATACCACCACCCCGGTGCCACCGATGGGGAGGGGGAATAGAAAGAGACAGAGCGAGACTGAATTACGAGGTTTCACTTTAAGTCAAAGTCAAAGAATTTATTGTAAATAGGCAATTAAATCGCACTTTTACAAGTCAAACAGCTAATACTCGTTAACAAAGAGAATCATAAAAACAAAGTATGATAAATTAAATTAAACAGCAATTGATTATGGATTGAGTTTGAAAAAAGGATGTTTCCCTTTCAAGCACTGTACCAAGATTCCGCGCAGAGGGACGCACAATATTTTTTTTTATTTTGTAATGGAATTTGTTATTTATTTGCATTTTTTAGATTTTTTTTTCTAAGATTCACGCTTGATCCGCGCAGAGGGACGCACAATATTATTTTTTATTTTGTAATGGAATTTGTTATTTATTTGCATTTTTTAGATTTTTTTTTCTAAGATTCACGCTTGATCCGCGCAGAGGGCCACACAATATTTTTTTTTATTTTTTAATGAAATGATTTATTTTGCATTTTTTAGATTTTGTTTTTTTTCTATAATGTGCAGTGTGAACCCGCCCAACCACCCCACCTTCCGTATGAGGTAGTCCTCGAACGCCTCCGCCACGGCGCAGCGCGCCAGGCGCTCCAGGTGCTCGCAGCCCACGCAGTGCTGCGACTGGTACCGCACGTGCTCCTCCCTCCGGCACACCATGCAGTAGAACTTGTTCAGCTCCAGCTTGCACACCATGTGCCACGACTCGAACTTCACCCGGACGTAGCGGGTGCCTGGAACAATGGGGAATTTATAGATAGATACAAAACAAACTTAACTATTAGTGTGCGGGCGATCTTATGGCTCAGTCATCTCTTTCGGACAGCCATGGAATGTGTCATCCGATAGCGATGTTAGCTCAGTTGGTTCAGTCTTTGGATTGCACGCAGCAAGGCGTAGGTTCGGAACCGGCTGCGCGCAACCTCGCCCTCGCTCCCCCCCGGCGGCGGCGCTACAGCGCGGCCGGCTAGCTGCCGCCGGAGAGTACAACCCGGCCCGAGCCTAGAGGGGGCTCCGGCGCCGCGAGACACGAGCCCGGGCTAGGCTCAGCATGTTCACCACCTTCATCAGCAATACTGGTCACAAACTAGCCAATGAAGTACAAAAAAAAAGACGCAAATACAACACACAAAATCGATTCTAAAGCTACATTCATCACCTACCTAAATCGATTTTCAAGAACTTCGGCAGTTCCATCCTCGGCTTGCTGGCCATAGATGCATAAGAGATCCCTTGAGACGGAGTGCAATACTCCTCACCCTCATACGTATATTCTTCTTCGTTATCACTGCACTCATATACGCTAATACTATCATAATTGGTCGAGCAATCTCTGTCTCTGATGTCTCTATCCATGTTGTTAACTCTATCCACACTGTGTTTCCTTTCAACATTGTCACTTTTGCTGTCGCAGTAAGTCTGTTTGTGCAGACTGGTGTCGAACATGAGATCGGAGACTTTGTTGATTGCAGTAAGGAGGTTGCCTTCGTGGGATTTGCTGTTCTCGTGGGCTTTATAGTCGATGACGTCGAATATGTCGTTGCATACCCCGCAGTGGAAGCTGGTGTTTATCTGGAATTTAAAAAAAAATGTTATAAACAAACTGCCCTGATGTCCTGTCAGAAATGTATGAGAAAATGAATAATGTTTTTTTCTTTTTCATATTTATATGGTTCCATACCCAAAAGGGTAAAACGGGAACCCTATGACTAAGTTTCCGCTGTCCGTCTCTCCATCTGTCTTTCAGCAGGCTGTATCTCATGAACCGTGATAGTTAGACAGTGACATTTTCAAAGATGATGTATTTCTATTGCAGGTTTACCAACAAATACTAAAATAGATGATAAAATAAGTATTTAAGGTGCTCCCATGCAACGAGCGTGATTTGGCACCGTTTTTATAGATAAGAGCGTTTTCCAAATAAAATGTACTTTTGGGGCTGTCCTCTGTGTTTGAAGTCTAATAACAAAAAATAATTATATGTGGCTAATTATTTGAATGATTGGAGATTATTAAGCATATCCTAAACTAGTTAAATGCAAACGTTGATTCAACTATTACTGCGTAATATTTAAGTAATGACCATTTTAAAACACTAAAAGGTCAATTTTTGGCGTGTCCCACCCTCAAAATTCTCGGTGTTAGAAGAGATTCTGAATACTTTTTGTACTAGGGTAGCATGAGTTTTTGATATACATATAAATGGCGGTGGAATCCACAGGCGAAGCTAATACAACTTACCTTTCTGACAATGCTGAGATCGAATCTCTTGAGAGGTTTGTAGTTCCGAAGGTTGCGAATATGACTAGTCAAGTGTATGTGGTCGTCACAGTTTGCTCTGTAACAAAAAGCGAAAATTTCTAGATCTAGATTATTTCTATCAATGTGCAAGGTTGAAGTTTCCTTTACTAGCCGACCTGACATTGTCCTATTAAAAATGTATGAGAAAAAGAATTATCATAATTATATTTCTCTTTTTCGTAAACTTTTTCTATGTTTTTCTATATATTGCGCTATTCGGAACGTTGATAAATCCTACAAAACAAAGATCATGAAAATCGGTACAGCCATTTTCGAGTTATAATAGCATGTGAGTTATAATGGATATAGAGGGAGAGAGATAGAGTGCGAGGGAAAGAGATAGATATAGAGGGAGAGAGATAGAAGGAGAGTAAGCTTTTTCCCATAGAGACAATGACAGGACAACCTCTGTCGGGGGGGGGGGGGGGTGGTTGGTTTATTTAAAACATAAACTAATTAACCTGTGTTTGCCCACCTGTCCGGTGAGCAAGCTCGGCGTACGGTTACGGATAGGAGCGCAGGTCGTGTTGACAACCGTAACAAGTCTAAAAAGTACCTTCACGTGGTGCCTCCCGTTCTAGGTCTGATCCCATATGGAACAGACGAAACAGACACTTTTAGGCGAGCTTCTGGAACTCCCATCCCAAACCAAAACTCCCTACTCCTATCCCAAAAGTCAGCTACAGTGACGAGGTGGTCAGGTCACTGTGGGCCTACTATCTCACTAAGAAGATAGCAGGTGGGGGGTATGACCACCCACGTAATAGGTGCTGTGCGTGGGGGGCCCGTAGGTAGGATGCAACAAACCTGGAGGCTGAGCGAGGGGAAGGCCAGAAGTGCCGACCCTACGCAACACTCCTCTTTGGTGTGAATTTCAACCGAAACGGGAGGCTATGGCCTAGCCATCCATATCTATCCAGCACTGGTGGCAGCCTTCAGCTACACCTGGCGAGAGAGGGGGGACTATGGGGCCCGCAGTCAGCACTGCCTGTCGGGGACGCTCTTTAGGGTTTTTGGCGTTCCTCGACCAGTAGTGTTTACTTCGGACTCGTGGGCAACAGTGACCCCCCTCTCTATATCCGTTTTAGTAGCCCTGGTGTTGTAACTCAGCACCCCCAGGTGCGGGCTCCGTGGCGGGTGGGGAGCTAATCGGAAGAATCTTTAAAATGTTACAGAATATGGAGAATCTAACAGACAAAACCCGAAATACCGCTGAACGCATCGAAGCTGCATTCGCGGAAACAAGCAGTGACACCGCAGCCTGGCAGGTCGTCATAAGACCTAAAGGACGAATTGCGCGCGCAGAGGAAAACCAGTCGTCGGCTGGAGGACCAAGCGGTGTCAAGGACCTCGAGGCGCAAGCCACGGAGGGTCTAAATAAGAGACAGAGGCAGAAGCTGAAGCGCCGACTCAATCGACGGGAGCGTAAGGACAAGGGTTGCCCGGATTCTGGTGGACTGAAGCCAATGGCTGAGGACCCCAGACCAGCTATACCGGGACCGAGCGCATACCTGAAAGCGAGCAGGCCGGAGGCTAGGCATGATGTCTCTCTGGCGCCGAATGCGCCAACAGCGGCAACCAAGGACACGTCCGCGGTTGCTACTGGTTCCAACACGGGCGCAGGCACAGGGAAGGCATACAGAAACAAGAAGAACAGGATAAATCGGAAGAAGCGAGCAGCAATCGCGATCGCGAAGTCGGCTCAGGCACCGGCAAGAACCGAACCAAACAAGCGGACGCGGTTGGACGATACAGTGTCCCCGAGAGGGGAACACAAGAAGGTAAAGCTGGACAGTACTAGTCGAGAACAGACGAGCTACGCAGAGATAGTGGAGAACAAACTCTGCGTGGCGATAGCTAGAGCCGACAATGTCCAGCTGAACGAAACGCAGGCTGAGGCTGTTAAAAAGTTCCTACAACGACGGATCACTGAAGACGCCTTTGGCCCCACCGGCTCCGTCTGCGCACCGCAGTTCAGGGGAAAACCCATCAGCGCGGATGGAGTCCTTAAACTGTGGTGCTTGGACGAGCCTACACTGCAATGGCTAACATCCGCCATCAACAACATCCCCACTCCGGCTTGCCCAAAGCTGGTAGTGAAAAAACAGTGCGAACTGTATAGGCGTATACGAGCGGCCCTGCTGATCCCGGACTGTGAAAACAGTCTGGAGGTTACAAATCGGGTTCTGTTACACCAGAACCCGTGGGCCCTTGTAAACACCTGGACAGTGTACACACACACAAGACAAAGGATGGGAAACGACCTTTTCCTGAACCTGGGCATACCGGAAAATGTAATTCCCATCATTATGACACACGGGCGTAGACTAGTACACCAATTGGGGAGCGTCTACATCCGATTCTACGCCAAAGACGGCACACTAACTGACACCCCAGAGCAGAGAGTCGAAGCTCCAGCCGACGACCAGAGCGGAATACCCCTGGGTGGGCCGACACACTCATCCCCCAAACCGTCCACCTCCAGCTGCATGGAAGGAATGAGTGTGGATCAGGAGCCCCCCAGGAGCGGCGCAGGAAAGGGGACAGTGGAGCAAGCGGGGGAGGAGAGGGGAAAACCAGCTGATGATGGTGACCCCTATCCCGCTTAGCTTCACCCAGGCAAACCTCCAGCACAGCCTCACTGCCACGGCTAACCTACGCAGAGTGCTGGAGACAAAGAGCAGGGGGACCGTCGCCCTGATCCAGGAGCCGTGGATCAGAGCGGGGCGTGTATGCGGTCTCAGAAGCCTACCTGGTAAGTTAATACTTGACAGCATTTGTACAAATCCGCGAGCTTGTATATATATATCGCGAGACATATCAGCAATGCCCCTCACAGAGTTCTGCACTAGAGACCTGGCAACTGCCAGACTTCAAAGGGGCACAACGGAGGAAGATGCGGTTATCATCGCGTCAGCATACATGCCAGCTGACGAGGCGATCCCATCAAAGGAGGTACACGACCTGGTGAGATACAGCGAGCAACGTAACATGCAGCTAATCATCTCAGCAGACACAAATGCACATCACCCACTATGGGGAATGGCATCAGCAAACAGCAGAGGAGAAGACCTGGTAAATTTTTTATTCACCACAGACCTCTCCATAGCAAACAGAGGTGCGGAACCTACTTTCGTGACGAGCAGATGCCGCACCATCATAGACCTAACCCTTATATCAGGTAATCTAAACAGCTTTAGGAACTGGCGAGTATCAGAGGAGTCTTCATGCTCTGATCACAGATGGATCTGCTTTGAAGTAGAACACACCACCAAAGAACCTGAACCAACACGTAACCCGCGTAAAACTGATAAGGTACAGTTTCGCGAGGCCCTTAAACAACGGCTCAACACAGTAAGTATGGAGACGTCTATAAATAGTACTGTCACCCTGGAGTTGGCGGTAATACAACTAACTGACTGTCTCACCAGAAGCTTCGAAGAGGCTTGCCCCCTATCCACACCAGACGTGAGTAAAAATGGTAACAAGGGGTGGTGCAGGGATCTAGAGAGACAAAAAACAAAGGTACGTAAACTATTTAACAGAGCAATGAACACTTCGAGAGATGAAGACTGGAACAACTACAGGGTTGCCCGGTCAGAATATAAAAAGCGACTACGCTCCAAACGACGTAAGTCATGGAAGAAGTTCAGTTCCAACATAGAGTCGAATTCGCAAGCGAATAGGGTTAGGAAAATCCTCGCCGCTGAACCCAATCGCGTAATCGGTTCCCTTAAAAATTTAGATAACACTTACACAAAAACGACTTTAGACACAAACAGCCTCCTGATAAGGACACACTTCCCAGAATGCCAAATTACAGAAACCACCAACTGGGGTGAATGTGCAGAGGAGACACCCACAGACAACGACTGGCGGGTGGCAAACTCAGTGGTAGACAGGGAGAGGATAAGTTGGGCCATAAACACCTTTCAACCTTATAAAACAGCTGGACTCGATGGTATCTTTCCTGGACTACTGCAGTGGGGAGAAGAGCACATCAATGGAGTTCTGTACTCAATTTTCAAGGCCTGTCTAGCGTACCGGTACGTACCGACTGGCTGGAGAGAGGTCAGAGTCATTTTTATACCCAAACCAGGAAAGAGTGACTATACGGACCCAAAAGCTTATAGACCGATCAGCTTAACATCTTTTCTCCTTAAAACTCTAGAGAGACTATGTGACCGATACATTAGAGACAACATCTTAAAAGAAATACCATTACACCCACATCAACATGCTTATAGCGCGGGTAAGTCAACGGAGTCAGCACTCCACAAAGTAGTAAGCACAATAGAGCAGAACATTAACAACAAGCCGCTGTGTCTCGGAGCCTTCATTGATATTGAAGGAGCTTTCGACAAGACAAACTTCGCCAGTATCAAGGCCGCGATGAAGAGACACAGGGTTGAGAATACGCTGACTGATTGGATCATAAATATGCTAAAGTACAGAGCGGTAAGGGTGGATCTTGGGGAGACCACCAGAGGAGTGGTCACAAGAGGATGCCCTCAGGGAGGGGTATTATCGCCCCTGCTATGGAATATGGTAGTTAATGACCTCATCACGAAGCTGAATAGACAAAGGTTTCTCACGATAGGATACGCAGATGACCTAGCTATCCTGATATCAGGTCACTTTGCTAGTGTAGCTTGCGATATGATGAACAACGCGTTAAAAATCGTAGAGAGATGGAGTATAGACTTTGGATTAACCGTAAATCCAACGAAAACACAACTAGTAATGTTTACAAACAAAAGAAACCTAGGTAGATTCACACTGCCGTACCTCTCTGATACGGAGCTAGCACTGACAGATGAGGTTAAATACTTAGGTATCACTTTAGATAGCAAACTAAACTGGGCAAAACACCTAGAACATAAAATAAAAAAAGCAACCATTACGTTCTGGCAGTGCAGGAAAATGATAGGCAAAACATGGGGATTAACCCCGAAAATAACACTGTGGCTCTACAACACAGTCATAAGACCCTCTGTGACGTACGGAGCCCTAGTCTGGTGGCCGAGAACCACACAGATCACCACAACAGGTAAACTACAAAAACTCCAAAGACTGGCATGTGTGGCTGCGACGGGCTGTATGAGAACAACCCCAACGGCAGCCCTGGAGGTATTACTTGGTCAACCTCCGCTACAGTTCCACATCCAGCAGGAAGCTGCGATGTCTGCATATAGACTTCGGGCTTTAGGTCTTTGGGAGCAAAACAGACAGTCAACACACACATCAATAGAGGTAACATATGCAGAGGGAAACCCAGACATACTCTCCATCTATGATAGGATCCCTAAACAATACATCTTTAACAAGAGTTTCAAAGTGCAGTTACATGAAGAACCGAGTGATAGTTCCAGCTCAAATGAGGTCAGAATATACACGGACGGCTCTAAAACGAAAACAGGTACAGGATCAGGCGCCTTCTCAGAGGTCCTGAACATACATTTAGCAACTGCCCTAGGATCAAACAACTCCATCTTCCAAGCGGAATGTGTAGGTATTATCCAGGCAGCAACAGCAATACTACGAAGAAAGGTAACAAATACAAATATTAGAATTCTCTCGGACAGTGCTTCGGTCTTACGAGCACTCCAGAGAGTGGAACATTCCTCGGGGCTAACAGTTCAATGCCACTATCTACTGGAAGAGGTCAGTAAGTTCAATATTTTAACCCTCCAATGGATCAAGGGGCACAGCGGTTCCAGAGGCAACGATGAGGCTGACAAACTGGCAAGGAGAGGCTCGGACACGCACCCCGTAGGACCGGAGCCTATGATCCCTCTACCATTTGGCCAAATCCGCGCTTGGATTCGCCAAAGAACAACTAAGCTGCACAAAGAATACTGGGCAAGTACTAAAGATTGTAGGCAGTCAAAGGCAGCTTTCCCGGACCTAAATCCGAGATACTCCCGTAAACTCCTAAATCTTAAACGGGACAAACTCCGGCAACTAGTCGGTATAGTCACTGGTCACTGCTCACTAAACAAACACCTATTTACCATAGGTGTCACGGACAGCCCCCTATGCAGAGGATGCATGGAGGCAGAAGAAACGGCCGCGCACGTGCTCCTAGAGTGCGAAGGCGTGGCGTCTCAAAGGGCGCAGTTCCTGGGCGCACCGGGAACCCTGCAGGAGGCCTGCACTAAGATCTGCAAGCTGCTCGCCTTCCTGGAGGACATCGGGTGGCTGAACTAGCTGCCACCACCCGACAACACGCAAAAAGGGCCGACCATTCGGCCTAGTTGCGGAAAAGAAGCCCGTTCACCAAGTACCAAGTACCAAGTACCTCTGTCGGGTCAGCTAGTTTTATTATATAATTTATCTTTGTAGAATGTGAATACACACAGCAAACATACGGCCGAAATTAATATTGTATCTCCTATCCCCAGATTGAAATCGATCTTGGATTGCTGCCTATCGTTCGATCGCTCTCCAATCTGCGTGCCTTTATAAACCAATCCACGGATCGATTATTGGCACGTTTGACCCTAAAAATGGATTGTGATATCAATCCCAGGTAGCAAAATTTGGATTGGATTGATTATTAATTTCGGCCGATAGGGATATGTATAAGGCTCACCTGTCGCAATACATCTGACAGACGGCACACCGGAACAGATCTCCATCCATCAGAGACATGGTGTGCCACTGTGCGTCCGTCAGGAACACGTTGGAGTTGATGATCAACCCCTGCGGCAGGGTCTCCGTTTGTATGTCCAGCTCCGATATGATATCCTCTGAAATAAACATTATATTAAGTCCTAAAGTTAATGAAACACATTATTTAACATGAATCGTGTATTCAACTTCAACTTTTTTGTTATGGTTTCTGCGGAGTTGCCGCAATTTAGCCAGTGTTGCGTGGATAGAGTGGAAGATATACAGTGGAGGTTGATCGGTGTTTGCTCGAATGCTCAGTTTATGTAATCTAGACACTGACTTTGACATTCCTCTGAAAGTTTTGAAACCAATAGGACGACAGAATCGTGTATTCGGCTAGGTAGCCAGTAAAGAGAAGTGTGAAAGTTTCCTCTTTACCCACATAATCAACCTTATTTATTAATAAAGCAGAAATGTACCCTCACACTAACTAATAGATACAATTATGAACTTTAAACATATGACACATTACTTGTAATATAATCATCGATTAGAATAGAATAGCTATATTGTGCTATTTGACAGCACATTTGGCGTAGTGGCTGAGCAATTGGACTGGTGCGTTTGGTGACGCAAGTTCGATTCCCGCCCGGAACAAATATTTGTGCGATCCACAAACGTTTGTTTCTGGTCTGGGTGTGATGTGAAGTTATACGTATGTAAGCGGTACCCACTATATGGAGCAATCTTAGATTAGGGCTAAGTTTACAAATATATCAAAATAAGATTTTAACCAAAGACACAAATACTTTAAACGCTACATTGTAAAGCACAATGGACAGGCTTATCGCTAGAAGCAATTCCCATCAACCTTTGAATGAGTAGATGAAAAATATAATAATCGTAATGATGCAGATAATAAATATGCAGAGGCATAAACCAAAAACATATTAGAATTCAACATACTGCATCCAGAATCAACCAAATGTAACATGAATAGTCTGTGGATGTCTATGATATCGAGTGTTGTCAACTGTCAGTTCTGATGTAACATCATAAAGTAACATCTTTGATTAAATGTCAGTGCTAGAGCGTTTGTCCAACGACAATATTGCAGTAATTCTGTCAGTCGGTCGGCCTTCCGGATTCTCTATGGGAGAGCCAACTAGAGAACGATCGCCATTGATTGAGGTTTGTAAATACGTTTTGTTTAAATATAATTGTGAAGTTGAGCAATATAACTGTGATAAGAGATATAAACGTTGCATTTATGATTCCTTTCTGGAGTAGCCTTACACAAACGAGAATAGGTGGAGCTTACCATCATCGCTATCGCTTCCGTAGTCATCATCGGTCACCGTATTATTGACTTTATAGAGCTCGTAACGCACCACAGTGTCATCATCGTGGCTGCTCAAACTCTCTTCTTCAACGAAAGTCTCTCCGTTTACATTGTACACTTTAGACATCTTCGTATTAGTTAACAAATCTACTATGCTTATGGTATCACCGGCTACGGAGCTGGTTTCGTCTTCCTCTATCTGTGTATCTTCACCAAATTCAGTTATTACAGCATCAGCATTTGAATTCATACTTTCTGCGAGATCTTCATTAAGAGTTACACTTTCTGCGGGATCTTCGTTAAGGGTTACACTTTCTGCAGGATCTTCACTTAGAGCTACACTTCCCGCGGGATCTTCATTTAGAGTTATACTTTCTGCGGGAGCTTCATTTAGAGTTACACTTTCTGCGGGATCTTCGTTTGGAGTTACACTTACAGCTACATCTTCATTTGTGGTTACACTTTCTGTGGAATCTTCATTAGAAGTTACAGTAGCTGCAGAATCTTCATCCAAGGTGCCACTCTCTGCTAAATCTCTATCAGCACTACCAGTGTCTCCGTCAACTGTACCCTCGAACCGTAGGAGACACCAGTCCTCCAAAGTTACCTTCTTGGAGTCACTTGATGATGGCAGTTGTCTTTCTCCACCTTCATCTTCAGTATTCCTGTGAATTAACAATATATAAACTGATATGTAGACGAGCACACCGGCCTCTCAGCTGTCAGACGAAGGGCCTCTTACGTGGCTTAAAGAGTGCTATTAAAAGCTATTAACCTGGACTGATGACTTCACCTGCCCTCCGACACAGAATATCTAGCACTTGTTCAGTCAAATTGTTATTATATTAGACAATATATGTTTTTTATAACAGACTAGAAGCACCTAGCGGTTTCACCCGTGTTAACTACTATCCCGCGGGAACCATTAATTTGTACGGGATAATAGGTAGCCTATGTGTACCGGGGATAGCATAGCTTCCCAACAGTGAAAGAATTTTTCAAATCGGTTCAGTAGTTTCGGAGCCTATTCATTACAACCAAACAAACAAAGTTTTCCTCTTTATAATATTAGTGTAGAAGTGTAGAAGTGTAGATATATGTTTTTTATAATAGACATACAGACATATCTATCAACGTATAGCTATATACTCACGAGAACTAAGGCAGTGCATGTATGAATGATGTGAATTGTGAAATCAGTATCCCAATAAACCGAGTAGAGAGCAGTTTTGTTATTTCTACTAAGACCACACAAGCCGATCTAAACCTTATTACCAACAATGCCCTAGCCACCGATAATCATTTATTAGTCGGTACTCTATCAAGTTTGTACAAGATCATCCAGGTGTATATTTTAACTCTGGTAGCATGGATTGAAGCACTCGCATAGTAAGTTATGGAAGGTGAAAATATTATAAAAGTATACATGAAAATATTGTAAAAGTATGGGCACCTACCTACCTACTGATATCTAATAACATAACATAACTTTGTATTGAATGCGATAAATAATGCAGTACTTACCTACCTAGGTAATTATGTAGGTACTATTTATGATTGATGATGAATAAGTATTGAATACTTACCTACATATATTTTGTATTTAGTAAACTTATCTAATCCAAAAAATGTTGACGTCACTTGCGTCGGCAAAGTTATTGGGTAGTCCAGAACCACAAAGATTGCTCGTAGCCAAATGAAGTAAGTAGTACTTACCTTCATTAGGAAAACTCACTAAAACATCGACCATTGGACATTTTAACCATTGAAATGCATACAATAAGCCCAAATCAGGGAAAACCAAGGCAAGTACTACCAAAATAGGTGCATAACGAGCAATCAGCGAGGCAAATTTTGTAAAAATGTGTTACTGTTTCCCGGCTAAATGGATGCTGAGGGTATGCTATGAAAATGAACAAGAAAACTGACGAACGACACTTTACTTAGGTACTCAGTCATAGGGTCAAGCGACAAGCCAATTTTATTTGCACCTATAATTTAGGTAAAACGCAAGACAGACAAAGTTATTCAGTGCACAAAGAATCCAAGAATCCAAAATGACCAAAATCTGCTGACAATTTCAAATATTGTTGTTTTTTTTTCAAGGCCAAGTAACTTTTTTTTCCCCCGTTTCTGTTGGACCATACTCCATAGACCTTAAAGTCCGACCGAACTAGTTCACCGAACCGAACGAAACATGGAATGGATTAATTATCTGTATCTAGTATTGCCATATCGAATAATATAAATAGGCTATGTGACTAATTTAGAAAAATCGTTTGAAATTATCTAATACATTATTCAGCACACCACATTGATAATATTTCCGGGAGAATACTGTATCAATAAATACAAATAAGAAAGAAAAACATGAACATAAACACAAAATGTTAAAGTATACATTTCTAACGCCGCGGCGCCGCCGCGCCCAACGCTGGATAATAATAATTGTGGATGTAGTTTTCAACATTGTCTAATAACCTGTTGGGATGATTATATCGCGCGCTAGTGACTCCTGCGCAGACGGCGTCAATCATTACAAGAATAAAATTAGTGATTAATTCGTGGAAGTATAGGCGCGTCAGCGGCCCCGGCGGCATCGGCAGTCCTGTTTTGATAGACGGTGGAGTTAAGATCGAAACGACGCGCGCCGCGGCACAAGCGTATCTTTACTTCCGGATTCAAATCATGAAAACAATACGAAACCGACTTTTATAAAACACAACACAATGACATTGCCAACTGCCTGGTTGTTATCGATTGATAGCAGCTCCTCGGACTGCCTCACTCACAACTCTAACAATAGAGACCCGCACTACCTTATTCGACAACGAACAACAGCAATAATTATTATTAACAGCATTAAATTAAACACATTTCAGAAAATTTGATCGGTTTCGACTCTTTTTTTTCCTTTCGCCGGCAACACTAAATGATTGAACAGGCAGCAGAAAACTATAGTAGGTAGGTAGGTATACTCTTCGTCAGCTGTGGCCGCTGTGGGTGGTGTACTACCTAGGTAGTTAGGCACCTAACTAGGTATCTCTCTCTCTCTCCACTCAGCTACAGCCAGCCAGTCTATTATTATTATAGGTAAGTATGTACCAAACGAAGTAGCTATCTGCTATACCATATTATCATCATATTATTTTAGTAAGCACCTACTTAGCTAAAGTAGCTAGTAGCTACATAATATTATAAGCAATAGTTAGCCGTACATAACGTAAGGTCGTAAGCTTTTCTAATAGGCTATACTATATACTTATATACAGTATACACTGTTAGGTTTAGGTACCTAAGTATATAAGTAGCTGATGTAACTTCGTGTGACAATAGGTATATTAAAGTACTTATAGTATTATCTTAAATGCGGTACGGTAAAAGGTACCTACACTACCTACCTATTCTGTGATTTCTGTAGCTTCCAGTTTATTGTATCAGAAGCAAGACTTAGTGTTGTAACTCTAACTAGTTTATATAGGTAAGTACCTACATAACGGTTATCAAACCACTTCCGTTACATACCTACCTACTTATATCATTATGGGTACCATTTATGATTTATGTGGTATGAATATCACTCAACTGGTAGGTAATCTGTGTAAAAATAAAATTCTGTATTATTATAACTACATATCGCACGGTCTGAATAGGTAGGTACACTTCGCACTCTTTTTTACTAAAGTACCTATCCACTTACACACTTATTAAATTACTCATATTTTAGAAAGTAAAAATTAACTAGATACTTTTTATTTCTCACTTATTTTACTCTATTTTATCTATCTAACTCTACATTTACAATGTAGGTATAGTTGGTAATGTACCTATTTACCTTTGTTATCAAGCATTATACCTATACTCTACTGTACAGTAGAGTATAGGTGTAAGTATCAAACCTAATTACTTACTTAATTAAGACCTTATTAGTACCTTATCGCCGCTGTCTCGTAAAAATATAAAAGTAAGTGAATCTTTGTTTTGATGGAATTGACATTATAACAAAAGTCAGCCGCGAAATACCTACTTACTGCAACGACACTAAACTAGCAAAACAATATCTCTATTATATTACATTATTTATAGGTAGGTACAATTTTATTGCGTTAAATCTGATAAAATACGATAAGTAAGTAATCATAAATATAAATAAACATTAACTTACACGAACGCTTCCATTCTCGTCAATTTTTGTATACACTCGCATATAAAAATTACCATGAAAATCGGGAGTAAAATGTTTAGCAAAGAACCGAGCACGAACTCTAACATTTTAGCACTGGCTAGAAAAACGCAGAAGAAGAGAATCGGTCGAAACATGTTATTTTTCTCGAGCATTTCCGGTGTCTCCCGTCCATAGATAGAGCTTTGGTCTGTTGATGACATCAATTACAATAATTTGACACTGACATTCATATTACTAGTGACAGCTGGGAAAGTGTTGCCAAGATTGACTGTTTACCTTTACATGGTGTGTAAATAGACCGTCTTCGTCATCGTCACGTTGCGCAAACGTGCGCTAATATTATGGGCACTGTTGAACTGGATGGCCTATAAATCTAATTGTTACTAAGGCTTCATTATAATGCACACGATGCTTGTCTTAATTTTTTTTTTGCTAATAGTAGTTGATAATTTGTCATAAATAAGGAAATTTTGTTAGATATAGCTGGCAACTTTTTACAAAACTGTAAATTGTAATTATTAGCGTAGCGTTTGTATTCTCTTCGGTACCTAATTATGTGTATGAGTTTTGGCGGGAATCCGATAGTGAGACGTTGTTGGTTTTGTATTATTAGCTCAAACTTGTGTTTCTTCGAGTGTTAATGTGTAATATTGGTGGAATATTAACCATTAAGTGTTCGTTAACGTGCACGAGTGTAGGTGAATGATATAAACTCAAAAAGCGTGTCATTTCGCATTTTTTCCAAAACTCCCAGGAAGTTTCAGTAAAGCATCCACTACTTTACTGAATCGTGACTGACGATGTAAATAATTGACTTGACTACTTGACCACGATTGCTATAACATTGCTGTGACTTTCTTGTGAAATTAAGAAATACTTAAAATAAAATACATACTTGACACTGGCTATATGCACAAACCGTGCGAAGCCATAACTAAAACAAAAAAAAAAAAATTATGTGTATTTTAAATTTTGAATTTTTTCATAAAAGTTTTTAAGTGGTACTGGTACCTATGTAGCGCATTTTAAATTTTTAGTATTTACTACACTATTGGTCAGTGACACAGATAATGTCAGTGATATTTGAATTATACTTATTTAGTGACTTTTTACTATTACTGCCACAACACAAAATAAAGGATACCTCTACAAGTAATGACTGCTCCACAGTGCATCAGTGTTGTGTTTTTGACGTATAACGTAGTATCCCTACCTAGTCTGTGTATCCGTTATTCCCCAAATAGAACTAACTATGAAGTTATTTCCCTCCTAAAACAAAGTATTACTTTTAATCTGTGCTGTGGGTAGGGTACCTACTAATTACAAAGGTACAGCCTGTGCGTGTTGATTGGTTTGGTTTTGGCCCAAAGAAAAAAGATCTAATAAATTTATTCTATTACTTGCTGCCTATGGTGTAGTGTAGGTGACTAATTGCACTCAATGCAAGAAACTGAAAATGTGTGTTGTGTCCCTCTGCCAATAAAATTATAAAAATAAACATACCTACCTTACTAGCAATGTAGGTATGGGTACCTATACTTTTATTTAATTTTCTTGTCGGCCAGTAGTTAAAAACTTGGTCTAGATAGGCATTAGGCACTTCATTTTTCTTTTCAGCCGGTAAATCATCGCCAATATTTTTATCCTTCACTGACTTTTTTCAGAAACCATATAATGTGGAGAGTACACACAAAGAGTTCCTTCAACGGCAAAATAGATGAAATCCCGGACATATCAGTGGATAACTTCGACAGAACTGACTGCAAGGCCTACTTCCTCAGCCACTGTCACACGGACCACACACAGGGCCTGTTCTCCGATGCATTGTTAGAGCATTTGAAGAAACACAATGTTTCCGTATACATGTCTGAACCTTCTGCTGCAATAATACGTCATGAAAGTGGAACGTCCAACATAGCAGACTATATAAAGCCTTTGAAGATTGGTAAATGATTTTGAAATAATTATTATTTATATGTACCATAAATACTTGGAATGCCAAGAGCTTCGGGTGAAACCACATAGTGCTGCTAGATATGGTTGGAGGGGCTCTTAAGCCGTTGTACAGTGACTTATTACTCTCTATAAAAAAATTGCAAAAAACATCACGTTTGTTGTATGAGAGCCCCTTGAAATATTATTTTATCACTGTTCATGAGATACAGCCTGGATACAGACAGACGGACGGAGCCTTAGTAATAGGGTCCTGTTTTACCCCTTGGGTACAGAACACAAAAAAAAAAAAATAGGAGTTTACAATGACTGACCTAGATATCATGTAAACAACAAACTATCACCTACTAATTCCAGATTCTACAACGATAACCATACCAGGGGACGAGGAGAATGACACCGAAGAGCAATACATCACGGTCCAACTGATACCGGCGAACCACTGCTTCGGCTCCGTGATGTTCCTCTTCGAAACCCTCTACAAAACGATACTGTACACCGGAGACTTCCGCATAAGCCAAAACAGTGTGAGCAAGTATGCTCAACTGCACAAGAACGGAGATAAAATCGAAATTGATGCCTTATACGTCGATACCACATTTCACAACATTAACAATATGCACAATGACTTCCCTAAGCGGAGTGAGAGTGTGGAGCGAGTTATACGGGAAATTAAGCAGTGGTTGAGTGCTAAAGACACGAATCAAGTCGCTTTATATACCCCAGCTAAATACGGCTACGAATTTGTATTTAATGAGATCTATAAAACTACAGATGAAAAAGTTTACGTTGACGATAACAAGTGGAAATTATACAGGTAATAACATTTTCTGACGAGCTTTTTAAAAATATTTACTTATACCCTACTGTGAGAGGGAAGCCTATGTTCAGCAGGGGACGTCTTCAAGCTGATGATGATGATGAGCTGATCAAATATGAGCCCAAACACCGTCAGTCGCTCAGCTCCGTTGTCTGCCTTCCGTCTCCAGTAGAGCTCGCTGGCACATTGTCGTCAGAATGTAGGCAGTGAGAATAGATTTTCTTTGTATGTATTAATTATTTATTTACAAAAAAGATGATTATGCGCGACACGGTTAGAGCTAGAGAATGAATTATATGAACTACTAGAAGCACCTCGCGGTTTCACCCGCGTTAACTACTATCCCGCGGGAACCATTAATTTTTACGGGATAAAAGGTAGCCTATGTGTACCGGGGATAGCATAGCTTCCCAACAGTGAAAGAATTTTTCATATCGGTTCAGTAGTTTCGGAGCCTATTCATTACAACCAAACAAACAAAGTTTTCCTCTTTATAATATTAGTATAGATTTAAAAAAAAGTTACCAAGAAAATTATCTTTTATTTTCAGCCAATTCCCAAAATCAGTGAAGGGAGTCACTAACGATCCGAACAACTCGAGACTACACTGCTGCCGATATCGATACGAGCACCGAACGCACGCGAACTGCTTTCCCGCGTCCTGCCAAATCGATCGTGGCAACATCGATTTTCTATTAGTTTACTTCTCAGCCCTAAAGTGGGCCGATTACGATGTGGAAAAGCCGATGATCGACATAAACAAGAAGGTCGACTCGCGTAGGATCGACGTGTGCTTCGCTACGCACTGTAGCAGAGGCGAACTCGAGTACTTCGTTAATTATTTGTCACCGAAAAAGGTAGTGGGGTTTCCGAACGACTACGTCAAAAGTAATACGGAACCAGTGACGCCGAGTAAGAGAATCGCCCCCCGGAGTGTAGAGAAAATGTCGCCGGAAATCAAAGTTGCTAGAATGATCGATAAGTCGACTATGAGACAGATTTTTTCAGTTTTTCATGATTCGTAACAGTAAACATTGTCGTTGTTTGTCGGGTGAAGTGCCGGTCTCCATTACCAGAACTTGTCAGGCCCAAGGGCCTCTGACGTGGCTTAACGACTGACAACCGGGAGTGACGGATTAACGCGCCCTCCGCAGCACGAAGCGATGACATGGCTTACGAAAAGTCATTGGCGAGGATCGCACCCGGTGTCGTTGGCTTGTAAAGCGCATAAAGGCGGCTCTACACATAGGCCAACGAGTTGGCAAGCGCGCTGGCCCAGCCACTGGCCCAATGTGTAGAACGGACGTTGTCGCATTGGCGGTAGGTATTTGAACGTTGGCTGGCGCGCTTGCGAGCTAGCCGCGCGGTGTCGGCAACATCAAAGGACACTTGTCGCAAGCTTGGCGCACCATCCACACATTGGCCGCGCGATTAGTTTGCCCGGAGCAGCGATCAAGAGTGCACGTTTTCTTCTTGCGGCGAATTAATTATCTTCAATAAAAATAATTCAACAAATTATTATTAAAAAAATAATTCAACAAATATAATTCATTTCTTTTTAATCACCCTTTTCTTGTACACATTTACAAAGTAGTTATAAGCTGTGAATAAATATACAGCTGCAGCTGTTAGCGACTCAACATCCATTTTGAATCCGTCCGCACATTGGCCCGAACCAAACCATACTGAACGACCTGGAACGACCTTCCAATGTGTGGATCACTCACAAGCGCGTTGGCAAGCGCACCGCCAGCGCGTCGGCGAATGCGCTGGCCTATGTGTAGAGGCGGCATAAGACAGAATTAGTCATGAGAACTTATTAAATGAAATTATGTTAATTTGTATCGAAGAAAAATTATTGTAAATAATATTTAAAAGCTAAGCTAAGAGGGTAATATATTGCAATAAAATTGCAATAGATGTGTAATAAAATGACAATTTATTTAAAATATTATTTATTAAGTACCTACCTACTCTCCAATACAGTCAGAGAAGAAAATGACTAAACAATAAATATGGTAATGGCAAAAGAAAAAAATATTCTAAAATCCATAATCGCCATAACAATAAATACCCATGTTAACTCTAGGCCAGGGATGCACAGACCGCGGCCCGCGGGCCGCATGCGGCCCGCCGGTCGAATACTGGTGGCCCGCCGACAGCAAAAATAATACTCTCGTACATTCGAAAAATATTGAATTCTATCTTATCTTACTAATATTATAAAGCCGAAAGTTTATGTGTGTGTATGTGTGTATGTTTGTTAGAATACGTACAAAAGGGTTGCGCATAAACGCTCTGAAATGTACCAGCTTATTTGGTTCTACCTATATAATTATGTGAACAAACCTTTTCAGTACTAAATAATAATAAAACAAAAAATCGAAACCGCCTTGCAAACGAAAGTTTGGAAGCAGTTTTACGTGTTGCTACAAGTAAATTTGAGCCAAATATAAAAAAGATTGTAAGCACTATGCAGTGCCACACTTCAAATTAACAAATCCTTTTTCAATTTTAATACATTATTATAAATTCTTTATTGTCTTTAAATTACCTATACTTCTGGCAGCCCGCCATCAGTTCATAATTTGCCCGAGTGGCCCCTAGTCTTAATAAGTCTGTGCATCTCTGCTCTAGGCGATAGACCATTGCAATGCAATAAAATTGGTTTCGATCGACATACCTATATTATACCAATTATTATAGTCGGAGTGGAATTCGACATTATGTCTATCACACAAAAATCGACCCCCATATCGGGTTAGTAGCGATTTTTCCCGAAAAATAATATAGAAAATCAGCTGTAGATAAAGAAACCAAAAATTCCGAAAAATAATATTTAACACAGGAATGAAATTAATCACATTGTAAGCACCAACGTATATAATTTAAGTACGTACACTAAAAATATTTACAACACTATCTAGAACAGTAACTGGTAAGTACATCTCAATGTAAATTCTTGTATGCAAGTAGGTATGCACCACAATCTAAAGTAATTAATAAGTAAGAATATTTAAATAAATTAAGTTATGGCATTAGTCAAGTTAAAGTTAAGTTACAATTAGGCTTAGGTTAGATTTGACTAAATTAAAGACTATAATACAGTTGGTCCGACTTAAAGTTTAAGTTAAAAAGAAAAAAGTTAAGTCACTCCGTAGATAGATAGATAAGATATCTACACAATGATTTATTCAATGCACACGGAATCGACACCTTGTATATTTTTTACATATAGGTAGGTATTCTTAATATGTATACTCTTGTACTTCAATTAGGTATACACATATTAAAAAAAAACCATTACACTAGCAGACCCGATAGACGTCCTATCCTGAGAATTAAAATAACAAAAAGAGAAATCGTGGTATAGTTTTAAATTACTTAAATTCTAGCCAGAGGAGCAATTTCTAAAAGTCATCGGTGATTCAGATTCATCTAGTAATAATATTTTCACAGGTTTTCAATTTTTCATCAAGCGCAAGATTGTACCTACTCCATTCTACGCAATAATTAAGAAGATAAAACATCGGCCATTTTGGTGATGTCTAATCACTGATGACATCCGTAACCCCAATTGTCGAAATGTGATACGCATGAACCCTCCTATACCTACATAATTATAACATAAAATCATTCTCTTAGGAATTCTTTATCAGTTTAGACATATGAAGTCATTTTTTTTACATTCACTAACAAAAACACAACTTATATGTATACTTACACTAATTAATTTAAAATTATGAGAAAAGAAATGATAATAGCGTATAGAAATGTCACTCAATATACCATTTGCCATGATTTATATTCTTCGATCGAAGAAACAAGTTATAGAAAAAATACAAAATCAACGTCTAATTTTCGGATTCCCGCCAAAACTCTTGTCCGTGTCAATTTCTTTCTATACGCTAATATTTTCATACATTAGGTACCTACCTATTAAACTAACATTTTTCAATGTCGGTAAGGTAACAGTACTAAAAAAGTAAGTCTTTGATTTTCTCACAGCTTTCGCTCTCAGCAGATCAAGTAGTACCTACCTACAGCCGCGGCAAAATATAACTTTTGACAGGCCCCATACAAAACAGATAGGTAGACGACGCGTTTAGACGATAGATGGCGTTCTTACTAATTATTCGAAATGTCATTTTTTTACGTCATTGTGCCAGTTTCGAGTAACGTCACAATAACGTTCTTTAAAAATTTTATTATTATTATAATCACTGTAAAAATTTATTTATGGTATTTGAATTCTCAAACTCCGTCTACCAAAACAAATATTATATTCCAATGCGCTTACCATCAAGAACTCATGATTTTATCTAAACACTTAAATGTTTTTTTCGCAGTAGGTACCTAATTAAAAGAACTTCCGTCATTTCGGTGCCATCCAATTTTTATCACCAACGAGTTTCAGTTGTTGTGGGTAACGTACCTAATAAGAAAAATCGATTCGAAATTTTGAGTGAATGTGACTTGAACTAGTCCAAAGTGTAACATTTCTGCTACGTATATCATACTATTTGAAGTAATCAATAATATGTAATACGCTAGCATAGAATAACTATTCATACCCTAGAAGAAGGAACACTCTAATTAAAGCGAGATGACGGATCGTGTTTGTATGACACTGAGCGTGTCGGGGGAGCTAGTGAGTAGCGACCTAGCGACGCAGTACAACGTACCTACAACCCTAAATTAATATTGTATCTTCTATCCAAGATTAAAATCGATCATGGATTGCTGCCTATCGTTCGATCGATTTCCAACCTGCGTGCCTTCATAAACCAATCCACGGATCGGTTATTGGCACGTTTGACCCTAAAATGGATTGTGATATCAATCCCAGATAGCAAAATTTGGATTAGGATTGATTTCGGCCGTAAGTAGGTACATATTACCTAATTCCACGCCTTCGATAGTGTTTGCTGCAAGCACAAGATGGCGGCTATATACAAAATGGCGGAGGGAGAAATGGCGCCAACGCCGCATCTCAGAATATCGTTGGGGTACAAATTCGGTGGTAAAGGTTCTTCGCCTGGTCTACAGTACTCGTTTCTAGCCTGAAAAGTAAAAAAAATAAATACATATCTGACAGTGAAAGTCCTATCGAAATCGGTACCTCCGTTTTAGTTTGGTATTATTTATTATTATTTCTTTTTTCCTCAGTGTTACCACCACTAACCGCAACGTTTCTTATCAATTCCTATCCATCCAAAGGTTGTAAGGAATTGATAAAAGCGATATATGGCCGCCCATTGTAAAACATCTTAAATTTTAATTGAGGCTTTATTTTATAAAAATAATAATTCAGCCTGTACTGTCCCACTGCTGGGCAAAGGCCTCCCCTCGCTCTCGTGAGGAGGATTAGGCCATAATCCACCACGGGGGCCCGGTCCCGATTGGTGGATTACATGCCTTTGAAATAATATGCGTTTATGTTATAGTATTCAATACATAATTATTGTATTGTTTTCTTGATCTATCTATTCATCTATCCATCTATTATAATATCTACTAACGGACACGGCCACGCGTTGCTGTGGCTAAGGTTTTTGTTATTGCGACTATAAATTGAGATGCAAGCTATCCTATCTTTCAAGTTAGATCAAACTGCACACGGTGTGCAAATTTGATTAAAATCGGTTCAGTAGTTTAGGAGTCCATCGCGGACAAACAACGTGAAGCTTAATTTATATATAAGTAAGATATACAAGAATACAAGACTAGAAGCGCCTCGCGGTTTCACCCGCGTTAACTACTATCCCACGGGGACCGTTTTAATTTTTACGGGATAAAAAGTAGCCTCAGGGTGAATGTAGCTTTCCAATGGTGAAATAATTTTTGAAATCGGCTTAGTAGTTTTTGAGTTTATTCATTACAAACATACACACAAAAATACAAATCTTTCCTCTTTATAATAGTTGTGTAGATGTATTTGCATGGTGGATATTTACAGTGAACTCTGCGCCGCACACCTCCCGACAGGGGGGGCACACCACCCCCCCCTTGTGCAACCACCCCTTCTTGATGATCCTCACTAGGAGCACCTGGCCCGCGTGGAAGCACGTGTACGTGTAGTTGCCAACCTAAAAAATAATAAGTATAATGTTGCCATATAAAAAAGTGCTGCCAGTCTAAGCAAAAAAAAATTTTTTTTCTTTCTAAAGTTACCAACAGCACTTAACTATCAGATCAATCAATTATTATGAATAAGATCAAAGTTGCAGGTATTTAAATAATTGGATGATTAAATGTTTATTTTCTAATACAGTATAAAAATAACATTTTATTTTTTATATTCGATGATGTTTTATATTTTTTGATATTCAACAATTATCTACCAATCAGATCAAAAGTAAAATAACAAAATAGTTACATAGACCATATTTATTTTTTCTATAAAATTTAATAAGTAAATTTGTATGGAAATCGAACCACCATAAAAATATAGGCACTTACCACGATGTGTATTCTACCACCCTCGCATTTATATTTGTAGCAACCCGAGCCCCAGTGTTGCCACTCTCGTATCTATAAAATAGAATAAATTAAAACAAAAATAACGCTTCACCATCTCACACATCCCAAGTCCCGATCCCTAACTAGGAAATAAGGAACTATTTGACTCTTTGACTCATAATAGACTATCATTTGACCACTATCTCCTGGTGTTAAGTGACGATGTGGTCGGAGGTGGTGAACATGCTGAGCCTAGCCCGGGCTCGGGTCTCGCGGCGCCGGAGCCCCCTCTAGGCTCGGGCCGGGGTGTACTCTCCGGCGGCAGCTAGCCGGCCGCGCTGTAGCGCCGCCGCCGGGAGGGGAGCGGGGGCCTACGCCTTGATGCGTGCGATCCAAATACTGAACCAACAAAGCTATCATCGCTACAAAATGATCGAACTGAAATTCCTACTAATATTATAAAATACGAAAGTAACTCTTGTTACCTTTTTACGGCTAAACAACTGAATCGATCTCGATGAATTTTGGCATAGAGATAAATTGCACTTTGGTAACGGACATAATCTAGTCCACGCGGACAAAGTCGTCGCCGGCAACAGTCAGTTAAAAATAAGAAAAAAAGTGTGTGCGTGTAACCTTTACGCGCGATTGAAGTAAAACTACATTGACATGTCAATGTAACCTTTTTTAAACAGCGCAAACTACATAGACTATTGTAAGCGTTACTTCCGTCAAAAAAAATCTGAGTTACTCCCTAGTTTTACTTCAATAAAATCTTTACCTGTCTGCACGACTTTTGCTCCCACACGCGGTCGTTGTGGTCGAAGCACTTGGAGTGAGCCCCGTAGTTTTCCAAAGCGAAGTTTACGTCCGCCTCTGTAACATATCATCATCATCACTGTCATACTCCGTATCCGCATTGCTGACATTTAGAACCTAGTTTAGGGGATTTAGGGTCTATTAATCGCCAATGAACTCCGTGCCAGGTGTATTAGGGTTGATGGTGGTATTGTCGTTCGTCGTATGAGGCTGCTAGCTTCTAGTGTCAGAGTTAATCAGGCCGAGGTGTCAGGTGTCTGACGTGACTTAACGACTACCTACTATCAATCGATATCAACCGGGAGGGTCGGCTTAACGTGTCCTCCGAAGCACGGAGCGATGGAAAACCGCACGTAACTTATGAAAAATCAGGCGGGGCCGAGGATCTAACCCGGTGGTTGGATTCTAACCCCCGTTTCGTTAGTCGTTACCTCCAAATTTCATTCACTCGACCTTTGCTGAGGGACCTCGAAACTCCCCCCAAAAGTTCCTCATATTTGGTATCGTTAGTTGAACTTTCGAGGATCCTCGGTACTCCATTTTAACACAAATGATCGTAGAGAAGCGGCTTCGAGGAATCCTCAAGGTGCGTCGCGAGGTACCTTGAGCTGACAGATGGTTTGTTTCCTTCGTACGAGGATTATTGTCAAGGAATAACAGAGCGGAGGAAATTTTGCCAACTAACGATACCAAAACAGGTAAGTGACGTTGAGTGGAGCGAAAGAAATTTGGAGGTAACGATGAGTGAGTGATGAGGGTGAGTGATGGTGATGATGATGGCCGATGATGGCGCACGTACTGGGCGTGTTGTCCTTGTCGGCGCAGCGGGAGCCCCGCACTAGGGTGTTCTTGTGCCGCCACGTGAACTCCTGCAGGTAGGGGCAGTAGTCCGCGAGGAACACGGAGCCGCCGTAGTGCGCCTCCTCGCCCGGCGCCACGCCCGGGAGGATGTCGAAGTGCTGCGGCCGAGGAAACGAGGAAATATGATGAGAATAGGGGGGACTTTAGAAAATAACCATAGAATAGTACAAAAATCTATGAAAATGGATGAAAAAATTACGAGACGAAAACGGGGAATTTATAGAAAAAAAAGAATAGTAACAAATTCTATAAAAAAAGGATGAGATCTATGAAAAAACGATTAAAGTTACAAGAACATTTGGGGAGCAAATACCAATTGGATACAGTCATCATTGTCTCTGTCGACATCTCTACACTATCACCCTTCTCCCCATCTCCTCATCTCCCGTCAAATGTTTTCTCCCATCCCCCACCTGATATTTCCGCGGCAGTATAGTGTCGTGCCGCACGAGGTTGCACAGCACGACGGCGTCCCGGCGCGGGGAGCACTCCGTGCGCAGCGGGCTGCCCTTGATGCGCGCGCAGAACGGCGCCGAGCTCTTGCGTCTGGAACACGTTACTGCTATGTAAAGCGTTTCCATGTTACTCTATAGAATACCGAGGTGATCCTATAGACCTAAGTCAAAGTCAAAGCATTTATTGTAAATAGGCAATTAAATCGCACTTTTACAAATGAAACAGCTAATTCTCGTTAACAAAGAGAATCATAAAAAACATAAAGTACCTATAAATAACCTAGTATATAAAGTATACATAACCTGGGAAATAGGTACCTACTGCTTTGATTACTGTATCTCGTTTATGTATTATACTCTATGTTATCGGCAATCTGCTACTTGTAATCTGCTGGCATTCTATAGAACATCTCGGCATTCTATAAAAATCTCACCATTCTATAGAATAACTAGACATTTTATAGAACATTATTCTATACAATACGTTGGTAATCTATACTAATACCAAGGTATTCTCTGACCAGCTTATTATATGCTATTGTTTTTATACTTACTCCATCGTTTCATTATCATCAGTTTGATTGCTTGAAACAAGATACGACACATAATAATTATTACAGTATATTGTACAGGCTAAATAAGTATAATATTGTCGTGTTTATCGTAAGCTATTATATTTTGGGACGACCACGGCTGATAATAATAATAATAATTATTATTATATTAGGTACCTTGTGCTGTCTTTACTTACTGGGTGATATCGCACGACACGTCGTACGATGTATCTTAAGATATCTTGCTACCTCAATCCTACTAATATTATTTAGGCGAAATATTGTGCCTGTGTTTGTATATTTGTTATTATTTCACTCTCAAACGGCTTGAACAATTTTGATAAAATTTGGTGTAAAGTTCGCTAACATTCTGGACTCACATATTATATGCTCCTTTATTTAAAAAATAGACAACGTCGCGGGCCGCAGCTAGTTCTATTCATATCAATCCTATGATGAATACGGATAGGTAATTTTATTTGCGAATTTGTTATGGAGATACTTGAGTGTTCGTTAACGTGCACGAGTGTCCATAAAAAGTGTCATTTCGTATTTTTTCCCAAACTCCCAGGAAGTTTCAGTAAAGCATCCACCACTTTACTGAATCGTGACTTTGACTGTAAACTGACTTGAGACAACGAGGATTGCTATAATAAATAATACTACGACTTTCCTATTGTGAAACATGCAATACTTGAAATATTAATACATTTCACACTGGCTAAATGCACAAACCGTGCGAAGCCAAAACTAAAAAAAACTCCCCGATCTTCCGTGACCATCACGCTTCTACACATAGAGTGCCCCTTCTAGGCTCAGATTAATCATCTAAGATATGACATTTAACTCAAGATTCGGGGAAGAAAAGAGACAAGTGTATACAAATAGACAAAGGATATAGAGCACGATGTTGTTTTGTGTTTGTCGGCGTATGCACTATTTTTTAGCTGTGCTGCAGAAGTAAACCAATCTTTACACTTAATAATTTCGCACGAATGATTGGAGCACCACCTAAATAACGTGTATTAAACTTATCCGATTTATAAGCTATTGTCAAGTCTATTTGTGATACTACGTCTATGTTTCTGTCATTAATAGATATTCTAAGCCCTCACTTGAGAGTGTGCACGTTCAGCCACTGCTTGCAAGAGGCGGTGGCGAACTGGCACCCCCGCCCCCGCCCCCAGTCGAGGGGGGCGGCGTGCGAGTAGTCCGCCGTGTACCACCCCGTGTCCTCCATCATGGCGAGGGTGATCCGCGTGAACACGGAGTTGGGGGTGTGCGTGCCCGTCATGGCCTCGTTCTGGAACGGGCAAGTGTCTTTCATAGTAAACTAGAAGCACCTCGCGGTTTCACCCGCGTTAACTACTATCCCGCGAGAACCATTAATTTTTACGGGATAAAAGGTAGCCTATGTGTACCGGGGATAGCATAGCTTCCCAACAGTGAAATAATTTTTCAAATCGGTTCAGTAGTTTCGGAGCCTATTCATTACAACCAAACAAACAAAGTTTTCCTCTTTATAATATTAGTATAGAAAAATAAAAACCCGACAAGTGCGAGTCGGACTCCGCGGCGAAGTGTTGCCACCGTTATGTATAAAAATAGCAAAAAAAATCACGTTTGTTGTTTCATTGTTTTTTTTTTTTAGTAAATGTTTGTTGTAATAGCGGCGGCAACAGTAGTGTTTTTTTTATAGTAATAATTCGGCCTGTAACTGTCCCACTGCTGGGCAAAGGCCTCCCCTCACTTTCGCGAGGGTCAGGCCATAATCCACCACGGGGGCCTAGTCCGGATTGGTGGATACATGCCTCCGAAATAATTCTCGGGCATGTTTGTTTCCTCACGATGTTTTCCTTCACCGAAAAGCGAGTGATAATTACGTATAGTGTGGCCAGTCAAAGTTATAGCTATAAATCATTGGGACAATTTCCATCGGCTGTTGACGATGATGATATGTGTGGCCTATGCTTAAGTAAGTGGTTTAATGTGTTTTATTTCAAGTTTGTTTTATGTACTAAAGTTAAATTTGTTTATCTTGTGAATATCTGTTTCTTAAGGGGGTTTCTTGTAATAACTATTAAATATATACCGTTTATTGTGAGTAGGCACTAGGCAGTATTGTCGCACTTTTACAAGTCAAATACTGAAGTCTCATAAAGAGAACAATAAAAACAAAATATTATAATAATACAAGATTTCAACAAGAATATTATGCAACAATTTTTTGTAACTTGCAACTTGTATATACATGTATGTAAGTATATGTATATTTAGTTAAATCGCTTTGTCTTATGGTGAGGTGTTGAATTTTAGCAAGTTTGGTCCACTGTGCAGATTTACCTCGAAGACGCGTTTCTCCCAGTGCGTCATGGCGGTTCCATCGCCGCCCTGGTCCTCCAACTCGGCGCCCTCCAGGGTCGAGCAGTTGAAGTGCTCCCTGACCTGTAACCACGGCCAAACTGCACTAAAAAAGCAATGCTTTTAAAAAATCTATAATAATCTAAGACACGGCCACGCATTGCTGTGACTAAGGTTTTTGTTATTGCGACTATAAATTGAGATGTAAGCTATCCTATCTTTCAAGTTAGATCAAACTGCACACGGTGTGCAACTTTGATTACAATCGGTTCAGTAGTTTAAGAGTCCATCGCGGACAAACAACGTGATGCGTAATTTATATAGTTTAAGATTAAGATTTGTGTATTTTAGTTTTGGCTCCACACGGTTTGTGCATTTAGCCATAGCTGTCCAGTATTAAAATGTTCAGGTATTTTATATTTTCGCAATAGGCAAGTCGTAGCATTATAGCAATCCTTATGGTCAAGTAGTCAAATAAATTTACATTGAAAGTCACGATTTAGTAAAGTGGTGCTTTACTGAATCTTCCTGGGAACTCTAGAAAATATACGAAATGACACTTTTTTTTGGGATTAAGTCATTTGCCCACACTCGTGCACGTTACGGAACACCCAATGACTAATATCCCACGAATATTACATATTAACACTCGAAGAAACACAAGTATGAGGAAACAATACAAACTTCTCTTTCGGATTCCCGCTTGAACTCCACATGGTGATGTTATGCGACTTAACAGTACCCTAGTATGAGTTGTTGCTAGCTCGACATAGTACGCGTCAACTATCGCTTTGTATGAAGATTTTTCGTTCATAAACGCGCCGGTAGGGGCGCTGCACAGGATCTTCATACAATAGCGCTAGTTAACACGTACTATGTCGAGCTAGTAAAAACTCACACTATCACTACACACAGATCACTAAATTATGGAGTTACCTCTTTAACAACTTTAGGAGTGATGATCATATTAAACGTCCTCTGTATATACCCGCCGCGGACCATCCAGTTGTCACGTGTTATGTTCTTGACTACACGGTCCGACCATTTGTGGATTTGCAATCTGGAAAATTAGATATAAAATGGTTCATTTGGAGAATTAGTCCAATGTATAATGGTCCATTTTGAGAATTGATCCAATATAGAATGGTCCATTTTGAGAATCGATCCAATGTAGAATGGTCCATTTTGAGAATTGATCCAATGTAGAATTTGTCTAGTTTGAGAATTGGTCCAATCTAAAATTGACCATTTTGAGAATTGGACTAATGTTGAATAATAATTGTCCAATTAATTTAGAATTCAGAATAGGCAATGATATGCCCCTAAGACCTAGAAAAGACTTCTTTGTGTTTTTGCTACCCAGAAAATGTAATTCATGACGGGATGTATGGGGGGAGGGGGGGGGGGGGGGGATAAGGGGGAGGGATAAGAAACTCACTCTTCATCTAAAGGTGGATTTCCAGTGTCTGGTCTTCTTTCTGTTAGAGGTTCCCCATTGTTATCTCTGTGGGAAAAAAAATTGTGCATAAATTATAACCAGCAATTTTTATAGGTCGTCTGGTACAATCAATTCACGAGCATATACGGTTTACTCACGATGTTTTCCACTAAAAAGCGATTACGTACATATTTTGTACTAAAAAAATTAACCGATAGTACTGTTAGGATGAAAATTTAAAGGCATCGATTAAAATGTAGGACAATCTTTAATCACGCATTTGTACAACAAAGAGGTAGAGAACTGCCCTTATTACAGGAGAGCTAGTGCTACGTGATGGAGTATTAAGACTTCAAAAAAGGATGCATTCGATTATCCTTTTTTGAAGTCGTTTAAAAAGTTACCTGTAAAACGCGAACAGCGATATACTGAACCCTAGAGCGTGCAGCATCTCGTGCTTCACGGTGGAGAGGACGGACGGGAGGTCGCGGTTCTTGGTGGACAGTTCGCCCGGACAGAAGTTGGCGTGGCCGGCGATCGGCCTGGAATACAGAGTGAGCAACTGTTGATCAAGGAATTGGTCAACTTTTGTTTGGATAACTGAACAACTTTTGTTTGGAAAATTGAACAACTTTTGTATTGTTTTTGTACAACTGGGGACCGAATTTTGTTTTTAAAATGACACGTATTGTAATAATAATGTAGTTTGATGAGAAGAAAATAAATACAATTTTGAACATAACTATTTTCGTTACATTATTACAAATTGTGTGTCGATGAAAACACTCAATAATTTACTCTACAATATACCAACAAAATTGGACTATTCTTGAATCAATGAAGACAAAATCTGGCAATACCAAAAACAAAAAAGTATCTCTTTATGTACAATAACTGAACAACTTTTGCAGCAAAAAATTGAACAACTTTTGATCGGAGAACTGATCAACTCCCGACCTGTCCAGCGCGGACTCCTGCTGGCAATGCGACGCGTAGGCCACGGTGAGGCCCCGCCGGCATCTATCTGTCTCCACCGCACTGACATACAGCACGAAGTCTGTATTCTCCACGCCCGTCGGCTCTTCCTCTATTTCTTCGGACACTGGAACGAAGGATTTTTATATAAATGCCTGCCAGCAGTAGTAGTGTTTGTTATGTACCGAAAGGCACAGTGCTTGTTAGGTACCGACAGGCACAGTGTTTGTTATGTACCGACAGGCACAATGACTGTTATGTATCGACAGACAAGTGTTTGCTATGTACCGCCAGGCACAATGACTGTTATGTACCGACAGGCACAGTGAGTACTACGTACCCGGCTGATTCTCAAATAGTGAGTTCCCGCTGATCTCATTGGGAGGTATATTGTCATCTATCTTCGCTCTATACCGCGGCAGCGCCCGGCAGTTGTGGCCTGTGCTGTTGCACACGTAACAAGGCTGAAATATGAAGGTTTGTATGTATTAGTCACTTTGCTTCTCAATATCTACCTATTTCACTTCTTTCACACTCCCTTTCTTGCATTCTCGCCGGTTATGTGTAATTTTTAGCCTTGCCCTTGTCGATTTGTTCGTGGTTGCTTACGTTTAAGTGGTGTTCCGGCACCCGCACTTCCCCGCAAATGGTTTCCGTGCTGCAGAAGCCGATGCAGTGCGACCTGCCGCCTCGGACGAACACTTGGCGTGTCGGACATTTCCTGCAAGGTACACCGAACGAGATCTTGTTTTAAGCACATTCATGAAGCAGTGAGCAGGATGAGAACGTTAACCTAATATAATTCTCATTCCCTGCCACTCAATGGGCATTGTTTAAATTTTCTGATCTACAGTTTTTCTATCATTTTTATAAATATAGACCATTTTAAAAACTAATATGAATATTTTAGTTTTTCATTGGAAAGTTATTTTATTAAACATTCTTTTAAGATTTAGCATGCCGACGTCATCATTGGCAGAATATCATATTTATTTATAGCGCCGTAGCCACTGCGTGAGATTAAAACCCTATAGATTTTTAATCTGTGAGGTTTTGTTTATTATCTTTTTGGCGATTGATTTATTTAAATACATAGACACAGATTTCACTTTTTTTGGGTGAGTAAGACTTAGGTAATAGTAACATAATGCCGACAATGACGTCATTTGTGGAAATCACTCATACTCATATACATATACTCATACTCATACTCATATACTCATACTCATATACTCATACTCATATACATATACTCAAGGTCACTCATATTTATTATGGAGTACCGAGGAACCTCCAAAGTTCAATTAACGATACCAAATATGAGGAACTATTGGGGGGAGTTACGAGGTCCCTCAGCAAAGGTCGAGCGAAAGAAATTTGAAGAAATTACAGGGGTTAGTCTAAACTGGGGTACTTAGGAACACATGGTACGCGAATGTATACATGTTTTTTTTATTTTCTTCTTCTTATCAAACGGATTATGTGTATCAAGTATTTATATCGAGATACGAGCTTGAATTCCTTGATAAACCACTATAACATCATAATTTCTAACTATAAGTGCTAATTTTTAGGGTTCTTTAACAAACATTGGTAAAACGGAACACTTATTATAAGTTCTCTTGTAGGCTTTCTCGTGCAATATAACCCGTAAAAATACGAGTATTCTGAGTAATTAGTATAGTAAAGCAGTAACTCCATAAGTCTGAACGGTGCATTGACTGAAAAAGTTCCTAGCCGGATATTCAAGTGTCTGCTGCTGTTAATTGTGCGGAATACTCATTTCGCGAAGCCCAATTCGCGCTTGGCCGTTTTTGACGCCCTCCGAACAACGGAGCGTTGGATAAGAAACGTTAAATTGGTGCTGTGCCCAGGATCGAAACCGGCGTCTTTGCACCACAAAGCGCACAAGTTACCGCCGCGTAGCCATCTCATAACAGCTTATCATGAATCCATGACTGTATCGTGAATTCATTAGTTGTTACAATAGGAAATATGTACGCAAAACATTTATATCTAAGCGACATCGCTGCTTATTATCTTATCATAATGATAACGATACTCGAATACATTCTACGCTGGAGATCGAACGTGGAATACGTGAAAATCGCAAAAGAAGCGTTCAATTTCACAATAGCAAAGTTCGAGGAAAAGTGTACCTAGTTATTTAACTAAATTGTGCAGATCTGGAATGCAGTGTCAGTGAAAAGTGATTTGTTATTAGGAGGATGAAAACGGTGTTCTGGAAATTCGTAATATAAGTGCGTCTTTTCGGTAGGTAGGTATTTTTTCTGTTGCCTTATTTTTCAGGTAAGATAGTCTCTTTATTGGAACACGACAGGACAAAAAACTGGAAAACTAATACGAGAACAACATTTACAATTTGTTTTACAAAATGAGGGAATTTAAGTTTTGCTCAGAATGTTTTGTAGACAACAATGTTACTTGCCGATTGGACCATGATTTTCCAGACATCTAGGTTGATTAGAGGAAATTGATTTGATTACTATCACACCAATTCTCTCCTGGTACTGAACCTCAGATGGTCACCAATCCAAATAAATACTGACCGCGTCCAACGATGTCTTTACCTTAGTGCTTTGAAAGACAAAAACCGGGATGTTCAACCGCTATTGGCTATTGAATGCTCTAAAAACTACAGGTATATGACGTCACACATCGTCATCGACTATCGACGTCATCAATTATTACGCCTTTTCAGCCAAGGCCATTTAAAAAATAAAACTCCCAGGCAGTTTCAGTAAAGTATCCACTACTTTACTGAATCGAGAAGATAATTACATACCGCCTACGCACATATTGATAGAAAAAGTAGGTATAGCTACTTATTCAAATGAAACTAAAATTACTGTTCTCTGCGTCCTTCTAATAAGTACTTCTTGCTACTCCTCTCCATGCATGTTTGTCTGGATGAGTTAGCTTAGAGCGATAAGACCGCCTATATAAGACCGCCGTGACACAAATCTTTGTCGTAATATAGCTCTGTATTTTTTTTAAATTTATTGGTCATTAGATAATTGAAAACAGCAGCATTTGTTGGCCAAATTAGCCTTTAAGTTTGCGCCTTCAATAACTGAGATGAGAATGGTTATTAAGATAATTGAAAACAGCACCATCTGTTGACCAAATTAGTCGTTAAGCTTGCGTTTAGTTTAACTTCTACAACGAGGTGAGAAGCGGGACGAACCCTCTTCACCGTCACTCTTAAGTGTCAAAAAGTTACGGATCCGCAAAGTTTCGGATGAGATCCGATAACCACACTCAAATTACTGATCAAGTGAACAATCGACGCCGCATTGCGGGGCTAACACCCGGTTTCTGAAACGCTTGTCACTTATAGAATTAGTCAGCAGACTGTCACATTTAACAGTCGGTGGACGCTCTTCGGGTTTCTAGAACGCAATTCAACCAAAAATTAGCTAATTGATTGTTGACAAGAGATTATTTTATTGACATGGTCACACTTGATAAGTTCGTTCAATTTCATTCATTCTTTAGTGTTTTATATCTGTATAGCTCTATGGTTTTGAAGATTAGAGGACATAATAGGGAAGTTAGTGGTAACAATGTGAAATTTGGAATGTATGTGGGAATTGGGAGCGTCAGGGCGTGGTTCCCTACAATAGCGGTGCCATCATTTACCTGTCGCTTTATAGCGTCGAATTACGAAGCGATTTTAAGAGTTTCGACGCCGTTTGTTGAAACCACGCCATTTTGTTTGTATAGCCAACGTTTTCGGCAATTCGACACTATAAGGCGCCCGCTACATGAATATAATGTAACGTTTCACTGTTGACTAATTACCTAACTGAACTGAATCTTACAAAACAATATTATAGTAATATCAATAATTAAATGAATAGGTTTTCACGTATAAACCTCTGAACCAAATTCGTTGAATTTTGGTATAGAGATAGATTTGATCTTCGAGAAGGACATAAGAGTCCTTTTTTTGCGATTAAGGTCTGGTACACATGAAGCATTTTGGTGTACACACGCAAGCGCGCACTTCTGATGCAAGTTGCATATGTACCTACAACTCCGAACCAACACTTTAGTCTAAAAACGGGCGTTACCAAAGAGTTCGCGTCAAAACGCCTAATGTGTACCAGGCCTAACTGTGCTAAGTCGTACTTATAAGATGTATAAAGTCTATAATTATTCTTAACGGCTGCAAATAAAACTGACGATATCTGCAACTATTTCAGAATAGTCGAAGACATCCCCCCCCCCCCCCTTTAAAATGAGGGCAACGCAGCACCGCCCCTACCAGGGCTACCCTTACGTGGACCCCCCAGTGCACGACGCCCCCACTATTGACTCAGCCACGGCAGCTCGGTGGAACAACCTTCCAAGGAAGCAGGTATGAGACAACGTCTGGTGGCGGAGCCTTAACTTACTGGTTCTTAAGGACCGCAGCAAGGGGGTAATAAAATCGATAGGGGTAGTAAAAAATTAGTAGGTATAATAAGTACCTATGAAATCTTGTGCCAACTCAAGAAACAATGAATGAAACCAATTTTGGGGGGAAGTTTTCATGGTAATGTACATCATAATATTTTTCTTTTAGTTATATCATTCTCTTATTGTAGAAGTTACAGGGAAGGGAGGGACACCTTTTACCACTTCGGAAGTGTCTCTAGCGCAAATGGGGGGTTTCAGGCTGTGCTAGTCTGATTATAGGCTGTGCATTTGTTTGCGCTTTTACCGCTCGCTCAAATTTTCTTACTAGACGTTTCTATACCCGAAGATAAAGCTAATAAGACATCTGTCGCAGGTTCCAAAATTCAACGCAATTTGTTTCGTATTTTTCAGGTGGAGTTGCCAGTGAGAAGGACCGATCCAGTTGTTTATGTCAACAGGCCAGATAGGGTAAGTAGTCTTACAGCCGAAATTAATATTGTATCTCCTATCCAAGTTTGAAATCGATCTTGGATTGCTGCCTATCGTTCAATCGATTTCCAATCTGCGTGCCTTCATAACCCAATCCACGGATCGGTTATTGGCACGTTTGACCCTAAAATGGATTGTGATAACAATCCCAGATAGCAAAATTTGGATTGGATTGATTAATAATTTCGGCCGTATGTGAACATGGCATCAGAGAGAAGTGGAAAAGCAAGCGCTATTATTACAATGGAAAAAGTAGTAGTAGCGAAGCGAGCGCTTTTATCCCATTTTGTTAGAAGTTATCTGACCATTATCTCCGTAGCAATACAGCTCGAAATAGTATGACTAAACATTCTAAAAACTATGCTAGAAGGAGAGAAGCGAGCGCATAAATTTAAGGTGATTTTTTGGTAGTATTGTTACCACTATCTAAAGCTGACATCACAGTGATCTGTCAAATGTATACAAAATTCCCCACAGAACGAGGAAGGGGAAGCTCGCGATGACTCGCTGGCCGGGCGGGGGCAGCTACCCCGCAAGCCTGAGCCTGACCCCAGCCCTGTTGTGTACATAGACATGCCGGAGGCAAGCGGCAGTCACGTGGTGGCGGGCCGGCGTGACTCCTCAGACAGTGAGCTGGTAAGGATAATCCATCATCATCATCAACCTCTATCTGCCCACCGCTGAGCACGGCTCTCCCCTCACTACCGTGAGGAGGATTAGGCCATAATAGACTCTTGCGTGACTAACACTACAGAAATCCTCATCGCAGAGGACCGTCTAAGGAGATTTCTGGAATAAGCCCGGTGTAGCATGATGCACGCTCGCTTACAAGGCTTATCCACTCGTGACTTGAAGACTGCCAAATTATATCCATCGGGAAACAGTTCGGGAAACTGTTATTTTGAATATTATACTTTATACACCAGCATTTGAACATTATTTCCCGTCAAATGATAAACAGAATTGGGACTGCCTCAACCCCCCAACAGGGGTGTTGATCGTGCTGATCCTAAATCTAAAGTAAAACAAAATCCATTACAGGAGCCAGATCCTAGCACGTACATACAAGAGTTCAAGCGAGATCCTGCCGATGATCCCGTGGTGTACATCGACCTGCCAGAAGAGGGTGGAAGCGTCGTTCAGAGCCCCCAGGTGGAAGAGCCGGGGTTCGTTCAGGTGAGCAGGTTTCAAAGACCGGTATAAAAATTTAACAGGTTTGCGTTTGACCAGTTCTCAAGTCACGAGTGAGTAGGGCGAGCAGGAACCTCTATCGAGAAAGTATTCGATACGTTAACTGTCTTGTTTTAGGTTTGTTGAGTACTCCTACAATATGGCAAGCACGAAAATTTTAACCGTTCGTATTCAAGGTAACCGTTCGCGTACGCATCTTGCAAGGCGCTGATCAAATCTAAAACAAATTCGACAGTCAACGTATCGAATACTTTCTCGATAGAGGTTCTTGCTTCTTGCTCGCCTTACTCGTCACTGCTAAGTAACCGTGCACCATCGTAGACCGCATCTTCGCTTGTCATCAGGCGAGACGAACAAACGAGAACTTCTTCCACAAAAAAACAATAACAGCCTATATGCTACAACACTAATTCTGCCTCAGGAGACCATATTCTTCAGCCCGTTTGAGGACCAGCGGATTGAGATGCACAAGGAGGAGCGTCGCGGGTCCTCGTCGGAGGACGAGGAGTCTATAGTGGGCAGCATCCGCCGCCGCCCCCTGCCACCTATAAGGCCCAGCACGTTGGACATCTACGGACCTGGATCTTCAGGTAACTGCAAATAATGGTAGCCCATCCAGGACTTGCTACGCGGTTGCTCTCGTGACGAAGGTGGTGAAAATGCTCAGTCCAGAGCAGGACTGGCTCTCGAGGGCTGCTGGAGCATCCCGATAGGGGTTTGATGACAGATTTTCTACTTGAGGTTGGGGGTTAACTTTACATTTCTTCATTTAAAGTTACAACATCCTCACTTCTTGGCCTCAGGCCTCTGCACACCTATGGCACAGAATACCAATAAAACCTTATAAGAAGGAACGAGAGTACTTCGCTTAGAGGAGACACGTGCACTGCGCTAGAGGAAAGTGTGCAACGGAGGAGGCAGCCGTGCAGTGTGGAATAGAGGCAGAGCATCCACCCTCTTATGGTTCGAGCAATCAGAGTGTGATCACCTGTTTTCATACTGCCATCTCGTTTCCTTACCGTGCTGCTAAATCCTAACTTAACGTTCCCATCTTTTTGCAGGAGTCGGCTCTTCAAACTCAGGCTACTCCTCTACTTCAGGTCATCCGTCCCTCATGTCCAAGGAGACCATGATGTACCAGGGGACGGAAGACGGGTTCCCCATGTCCCCCATACCAGTGTCGGAGTTCCCCGAGCCCCCGCCTGCGTACGCTGAGATAGACAGGTGGGAGCACCCTCTTTATCGACTTTAACTCCTCAATATCAGATCATAGAGACACGCAAGGCGTTCAAATGGATGAGAACGCTCAAAACTCACTTATTTCCGAAAAGTAATTTCACGGCCTACATGGAAAATACTTCTGTAAATCACAGGTACTTGCTCTGAATCTAGACTTGTGGAGCACGGAGCTTGTATTACCTTCAGGGAGGCCTAGTCAGAGGTCAGGTTCTATATATGTGATCTTGACGCGATATTTGTTTGTTTATGGTCGTCAGTGTAAGGAGTCCAACCGTGGACCCTCCGGAGCCAGTCGTCGAGCAGCCGAGGAGGGAAGAGCCTCCTAGAACACAGGTCATACTGCCCAGAGGTTAGATATTAGCAGTCATACTCCATACCAATATAATTAATGCGAAAGTAACTCTGTTTGTCACCTTTACACAACTAAACGGCTGAACCGGAAACAAACACTTGGAAACTATAAGATTCCTTCCCTTTTAAGTATAAGATTCCCTTACAGACCACCTTCCTCCCACCACCCCCATCGGGCTCCCGAACCAGGACCGGAAGTACCTTAACTGCCACCACTGCGGCATGAGGGTGCACACCCTGGTGATCAAAGAGAACGGCACCATCACCCACGCCATAGCGCTCATGTGTCTGATGATTTGGTGAGTACTCCATCATCATGAGATCATTTGAAGCGATAACAGCTCAGTGGGTTCCCTCTTCAACAACTGAGCTCTTGCTTCCGCTGAAGGAGCACACCGCTCCTCGGCGGCGGCGCTACAGCGCGGCTGGCTAGCTGCCGCCAGAGAGTACAACCCGGCCCGAGCCTAGAGGGGGCTCCGGCGCCGCGAGACCGCGAGCCCGGGCTATGCTCAGCATGTTCACCGCCTTCAGCCGATTCCTCTTATGGCGAGATAGTGGTCAATGTGTGAACATAAATATGTATGATGGACGTAATTTGTACAGTTATTTAGAATAACGATCTAATAATCTCACGATTTGCATTTAAAGTTAAATAGCTATGAGAGCGCTACGCGCCTATAGCATGTGCACTGGGCGGTGTCCGAATCAAGAATGAGCTTCTTCGCCGAGCGCTTCCTTTTATAGGCAAATGCGCGGGGCGATAACGGTTTACCAGTGTTGCCATTGGTACAAATTAAAATGGTACGACAGAGTATTTGTCTGTCTTCAACATGCTGCACCGCCGTCAAATACATAAAGTATTATCATTGGTAGATAGCTAATGTTACAATGAGTAACTTATGCAAGCTCTTTCTTAATTTAGAACTAAATGCGCCACGCAGTGTTACTTAAAACTAACGGTTTCTGCGGGATAGTAGTGCACGCGAGTGAAACCGCTGGTTATAAGATATCCTACTAATCCTACTAATATTATAAACGCGAAAGTTTGTATGGATGGATGGATGTTTGTTACTCTTTCACGCAAAAACTACTGAATGGATTTTGATGAAACTTCACAACAATATAGCTTACATATGAGAATAAAACATAGGCTACAATTCATAACGATATATTAGCGTATATTATCCAAACGTGGGTGAAACCGCGGGGCGCAGCTAATATCTAATATAATATATATAATACTAGTTTACTAACAAAATGTGTCTCTGTTCCAGCTTAATCCCCATAGTGGTCTGGATATACTGTTCGGACATACTGAAAATCAAGAATCACTACTGCCCGAATTGCAACAAAATCATCGGCTACGAATTGCCATTATCGAACAACAAAATTGTTTACGTTAACTGAATAGGTGACAATTTTGTATCAAAGGAGGAAGGCAAGTGACGGAGTTTTGGCGGGAATCCGATAGTGGCACGTTGTTGGTTTTGTATTATTTTCTCAACTTGTATTTTTTCGAGTGTTAATGTGTAATATTATTGGTGGAATATTAGACATTGAGTGTTCGGTAAACTGGTAAGCAAACGATATTTAAGCCCAAAAAACGTGTCACTTTTTTCCAAATTTTTTCCAAAACTCCCAGGAAGTTTCAGTAAAGTAACCACCACTTTATTGAATCGCGACTTTGATTATGTAAATAATCGACTTGACTACTTGACCACGAGGATTTTGTTAATGCTGTAACTATCCTATTTTGAAATTAAGAAATACCTACATAAAATACTTGACACTGACTTAATGCACAAACCGTGCGAAGCCATAACTAAAACAAAAAATATACAATAATTATAATTATACTCCATACATACCTACATATTATTATCTGCCGAATGAAAAAAGCAACTGTGCGATGTATATGGGCCTTAAGTTAAGAGGAGGTTATTATATTTTAAAATAAATTCAAAATATAATTTGTAAAAATTTAACGTAATAATGGATCGCGGTAACGAATGTGCTGGCATCGCATTGCAAACTGGCCAACATAAATAATTCCCCATAGAACAAAATAACAATCTATTACATAATAATGGCCAGTGACAATAATAATATATTTTTTGCCCGCTCTCTTTCAAACAGGTTTCCTATTTATAATTATAATAATGTGATGATTTTAATTATTATGCTAAGATAACATGGCCTTGTAATTACTTAATGGTAGACAAAACATTTTGTGTGCAAATTTGTAATAGCTTTAACAGTGGTTTTTAGTGGTGGGTTTCCAACGGTATCACCAGATCGGGTCACAGTGACTTGTTGAGAGTTTTTCCCCTCGAGTTACACTGTAACACGTTGGCAACACAACAAGTTAAAACATGTTTAAAAGCTTGCACAGAAATAATAATATACTTAAATGTATTTTCGAAATAAAATGTCTGATAAATAATAATAAAAAGTAAAAAAAAAAAAATAAAAAAAACTGATCCACACATAAAAACATTGTCTTACTTTAATCCTGTATATTACGCATCTAGGTATAACAAAAGAGATGTTCTAATATTATTGTGTGTAGGTACTAAAACAGGGGCTTGGTCCCTACCACCCCTTAAAAGGGGTTGCCATTTAATGAGGGCACCCCCTCCCACCTCCCTTTCGAAATGAAAGTAGAGTTTCACATTCACATTAATTAAGAAATACAATAAAGCCAACAATTCTTTTTTACATATTATTTTCGTACTATTTTACTATTCGCTGTTCAGTCGAAAGTGTAACAAAATGTAACCTAAATGATGATATTTAAATGAAAATACATATAATAAATGATGTGAAGCTCACCTGTTCAGTTTTATTGGACCACCCGTTTTTCTGACTTTCAACGCTTGCTCCCAAAACTTGACGGCTTCCGGCAGAATTGAGTTCTGAAAGTTAAAAAAATTATAAAAAAAAACTTAAAAAATTTTTCGGCTTTGGTCTGAATTAATACATATTAAGCTAATTATTTAGTTTTAACATTGGAACAATATTGTACGCCCGGAATGCGAAAACTGTTGATACCATACCAAAATTATTTTTAAGACCCTTGTTTATACACAGTTATGACAATAAAAAATATTCTATTCTATTCTATTCTATTCTATTATATTAGCGGAAGGCCTTTCTTGCAAAAGTTCGCCTGGAGTAAGACACAGTGAGAACTAAATACAAGCCAATATCACAACCAATATCAACAATCCAATTGAGGACCTAAACAGAATAGTTTTACTACTTATTCGTACCATGACGTCTTATTGCGATCCAATTGAGGACCTAAACAGAATCGTTTCACTTTTAATAATAGTAATACATCGCTTTCGATATCATTTAGGTAAGGCATCAATCCCTTTAGATTTATAATCAACCTAAATTGTGCGTCAAGATGTCACAACAAGACGTCACGGTACGAATAAGTAGTAAAACTATTCTGTTTAGGTCCTCAATTGGATCGCAATAAGACGTCATGGTAAGCCCCCTGGGCGGAGGACATAGTAGCCATCGCAGAGGCTGTGGACACGTCTAGCCCAAGACAGGGATGCATGGCACAAGATGGACGCGGCCTTTGTCCAAAAGCGGACATCCCAAAACTAAATATAGAATCAAATTTGTAATTTATAACTATGATGTTTCTTTGGGAATTGTCAAAGTCAAAGTCAAAGCATTTATTGTAAATAGGCAATTTTCTTTTACAAGTCAAACAGCTAATTATCGTTAACAAAGAGAATCATAAAAACATAAAGTATAATACTTACATTAAGGACCTGTAGGCAGCGAGCTTCCGTAAAATGGGCGGTTTTTTGTCAAAAAGTTAAGCCGTAATTACAAATATTTATAAGCCAGAAAAAATACAGTGTATAGCCAAGTGTTTCAGTTAGCTAATAAATCAATAATATTGGACTAAAGTTGTCTAGTATCTTGAGAAAAAAATTCACGAGAAAAGACCCGAAAAAAATCTTTCGTCACATAATGCTCAACATTTTCAGCGACAACTATCATATTTTTTGGAACCATAAAAAAGGCAATCTTATTTTCCAATGAAATTTGAATTTTCCAATGAACTGAATCGATTCCGTTCTTCTAAATTAATAAAAACGACGAGAATATGATCAGTTTGAGCACGTACTAGGCGACTCAGTACCCGCTACGGCGTTTCAGAGAGAGGACGTATGTCGCTGTTCCTCAAAATTTTCTCGTGTAATTTACTGTTTGTTCTCCAAAAAAATAATGCAAACAGAATCTCTACATGGTATACAACTGGTTTATTTACTTAGTTGCCGTAAATGACTTCCTTCGACGATTACTAAACTTTTATTATAACCTATAATACTTTGTATTTATTCTCCATTGTGTGTAAAGAATAATGGCTAATATGACTATTCTTGCACCACCTGTAACTGAAATTAGCAGCAAAAACGCGTTTTTAGATTGTTCACTTAAATAAAACTGGGATTTCTTATGATAGTTTGGAGTTAATCAAAGGAGCAGATTATGATTGTATATTAAAATGAAGATGTAGTGAACTTCCGTTTTCCATAATGGCGGATCTGGCGGATGCATATTCTGACGTTTTATTTTTAGCACACTTCCAGTAATCTTTCTGCTCAGAGTTTTTTCAATGTTTTTGCTTCACACGATTTGTGCATTTAGTCATTGTCAAATATTATACTGTAAATTCGAAAGTAACTCTGTTTCTCTGTTTGTCTGTTTATTTGTATGTTTGTTTGTTTGTTACTTTTTATGGCTAAACGGCTGGACCGATTTAGATGAAATTAGGTATAGAGAGACAACAAAAATGAAAATGAAATTTGGTAGGTATATGGGAGAAGGAAAGATGAGGACCTGGGGAGATGGGGAGATGGAGAGCAGCAGCTGGAGAGATGATGAGATGGGAGATCGGAGATTGATGAGGGATAGGAGATGAAATATTGGGAGTTGGGGAAAAAAGCGATGAGGAAATAGGAAGATAGAGATGTTTTAGAGATATTGACAGAGACGTGACGTGCCCGATTGATTTACAATAGCATACAAAGTGCACGCATATTGTGTTCTTACTAGCTGGATTCAATTTAAATGCAGACGAAGTCGCTGGTAACAGCTAGTATTCCATATTTTCACAACCTCGTGGTAAAGTAAATTTACAGTCATAGCCACGATTCAGTAAACTTTACTGAAACTAGCTTTTACGCGCGACTTCATCCGTATATGAAAAAGCAACTGTTTAGAAAATAAATATTGAAGTCTTTGTATCTCTATCTCTATCCCTGTCCCTTTCCTTTTCCCTATCCTTAGTCTTAACCTTTATATTTTATCAAGAGCCTAAAATAATGAAGTGTCAGATCACCTACTTGAGAAATTATGAATTGCCCATATAAATTTTCAACTCCTATTTATTTGGATTCTAAGATCCCTATTTTTTCTGACGAAAAATAGCCTATACCCATCTCATAGGTCCAATCTTGATCAAGATCGATTCAGCCGTTTAGACGTGAAAGGATGGCAAAAACTAAAAAAAAAACACAACAAACACACACACAGTTTCGCATTTATATGATCTTAGTACGGATGCCTGACACTGGCTAAATGCACAAATCTTTTACTCCGTCATTGTCATTGTAAAAATATATATCAAAAAGAAAATTATGGATGTGGACTAAAGAGGATGTATCAAATGGACTTGACAAACGCGCATACCAGAAAGGACCAACACTAAATAAATTTAATACAACTTATTTAGGTGTGACTCCAATAATTCGTGCGGCATTCTAAATTTGATAGGATTATAGTCAAGGAGGTAATAATTTATGTAATGCTGGCGGTAATGTTGGTGCTTGGTGAGGTTTCGAAACTTTGAAACTACGTCTTTAGGAACGGAACGTAGCATCTCAGACCGCTCGGCCAATCTGACATGTCATTACAGTGTCGAAATAATTGAATGCTTCAGACTAAAGCCTACGTAGTAACTATCTAGTAATCTGTGCTAAGGCCACGTGATGCCGTTAGTAAGAGTATAATAATTATGAATTAGCGTTTTCGACTTGCCGTGAGCGCGGAGCCAGCGTGGCGCGCGGCCCGGCCAGGTAACTTTCATCTTCTAAAATACATATATTAGCGCCTTAAGGCGCTAATATAGGAGCGATTCATGTATTTTAGAAGATGAAAGTTACCTGGCTGGGCCGCGCGCCACGCTGGCTCCGCGCTCACGGCAAGTCGAAAACGCTAAATTCATAATTATTATACTCTTACTAACGGCATCACGTGGCCTTAGCACAGATTACTAGATAGTTACTACGTAGGCTTTAGTCTGAAGCATTCAATTATTTCGACACTGTAATGACATGTCAGATTGGCCGAGCGGTCTGAGATGCTACGTTCCGTTCCTAAAGAATTATTACCGCCAGCATTACATAAATTATTACCTCCTTGACTATAATCCTATCAAATTTAGAATGCCGCACGAATTATTGGAGTCACACCTAAATAAGTTGTATTAAATTTATTTAGTGTTGGTCCCTTCTGGTATGCGCGTTTGTCAAGTCCATTTGATACAAGACATCCTCTTTAGTCCACTTCCATAATTTTCTTTTTGATATAAGTATATTTTGACAATGACAATGACGGAGTAAAAGATTTGTGCATTTAGCCAGTGTCAGGCATCCGTACTAAGATCATATAAATGCGAAACTGTGTGTGTGTGTTTGTTGGTTTTTTTTTTTTTAGTTTTTGCCATACTTTCACGTCTAAACGGCTGAATCAATCTTGACCAAGATTGGACCTATGAGATGGGTATAGGCTATTTTTCGTCAGAAAAAATAGGGATCTTAGAATCCAAATAAATAGGAGTTGAAAATTTATATGGGCAATTCATAATTTCTCAAGTAGGTGATCTAACACTTCATTATTTTAGGCTCTTGATAAAATATAAAGGTTAAGACTAAGGATAGGGAAAAGGAAAGGGACAGGGACAGGGATAGAGATACAAAGACTTCAATATTTATTTTCTAAACAGTTGCTTTTTCATATACGGATGAAGTCGCGCGTAAAAGCTAGTTTCAGTAAAGTTTACTGAATCGTGGCTATGACTGTAAATTTACTTTACCACGAGGTTGTAAAAATATGGAATACTAGCTGTTTCCCGCGACTTCGTCTGCATTTAAATCGAATCCAGCTATAGTAAGAACACAATATGCGTGAACTTTGTATGCTATTGTAAATCAATCGGGCACGTCACGTCTCTGTCAATATCTCTATCTTCCTATTTCCTCATCGCTTTTTTCCCCAACTCCCAATATCTCATCTCCCATCCCTCATCCATCTCCGATCTCCCATCTCCTCATCTCTCCAGCTGCTGCTCTCCATCTCCCCATCTCCCCAGGTCCTCATCTTTCCTTCTCCCATATACCTACCAAATTTCATTTTCATTTTCGTTGTCTCTCTATACCTAATTTCATCGAAATCGGTCCAGCCGTTTAGCCATAAAAAGTAACAAACAAACAAACATACAAATAAACAGACAAACAGAGAAACAGTGTTACTTTCGAATTTACTGTATAATATTTGACAATGACTAAATGCACAAATCGTGCGAAGCAAAAACATTGAAAAAACTGGCTCATAGCTGAGCAGAAAGATTACTGGAAGTGTGCTAAAAATAAAACGTCAGAATATGCATCCGCCAGATCCGCCATTATGGAAAACGGAAGTTCACTACATCTTCATTTTAATATACAATCATAATCTGCTCCTTTGATTAACTCCAAACTATCATAAGAAATCCCAGTTTTATTTAAGTGAACAATCTAAAAACGCGTTTTTGCTGCTAAATTCAGTTACAGGTGGTGCAAGAATAGTCATATTAGCCATTATTCTTTACACACAATGGAGAATAAATCGTCGGTCGGATTCATTACTGGAACAAATCCGAAATCACGTGTTTTGAGATAAGTATGAGAAACGGTAGGGAATCGTAAAATCTTTCTAAATCACTAACGGTACAACTCAAACTTTAGTTCTAGTTGTCAGGAAACCATTTAATCCGATATAACTATTACAATAATACTATTATTTTCGTGTTCATTATTAGCTTATTTCGAAATGTCCCACTCAAACTTTGATATCGATAGTCTATCACGAGTTCATTAACAGTGTTTTTTGAAATGTTCCAATATGACTTTGAATTAATTAGAAGTTGAATATTGTTTTCGTGCGTTTTACTCCGTTGGCGCTCTGGACGCCGCGTGAATTAGTTTGATAAAGCTTGATTTTGCCATAAATTAACTATCACACTTATGAAAAACGGTGATGATAATAATGATGACTTGTAATCTATGTGAAATTGAGGTGTAAGCTACCTGCATACCAAATTTCATGCAAATTAGGCAGCTTTTACAGTTTTTGTCGCACTGATGGAAAACAGTGTTGATGATGATGCTGATGGTGATGATAACTTATAGCCTATGTCCTAAGTTCCGGGATAAACTATCTGCGTGCGGAATTGCGGGGCGGGTGGATAAACGATACATTTAGTCCTCCAGAAGTTATTTAATTCTCGAGAGTATCACGCCAGAAGCATGGAACAGGAGTGTGGTGACTTCCAGCCTCCCGAACAAGCCTGTTTCCGGAAAGGTTTTGGCACCATAGACCACATACACACGCTCCGGCTGATTATACAGAAGACTCTGGTCTGGAGTATAATTGGCCATTATATTTGTGAACTATGAAAAAGCCTTAGATTCAATCGAGACCTGGGCAGTAATGCAGCCCCTTCAGCGATGCCATATCGACTATAGGTATATCGAAGTAATGAAGTGCTTGTATACTACACCACCCACCGTGTCAATCCGACTGCAGGACGAGAGCACGAAACTTATTCTATTGCAGAAAGGCGTGAGCGAGATGTTATTTCTCCGAAACTGTTCAGGAACGCATTGGAGGTTTTAAAGCTTTTGGACTGGAACGGATACCTTGGGCAGATTATCCAGTTAGGCAGATCCAACTTCAACAAAGAGGTCTCCCGAAGAATCTAACTCGGATGCCAGTGTTCGGGAAGTTACGTGACATTTACTCGTCCAAAATTTCACAGTGCCTGGAGACAAGGGTCTTCCACCAGTGTGTGTTACCAGTAATTACTTATGGAACTGAAACGTGGTCCTGAACTGCTGGCGTTTTGAAAAAGCTCAGAGTCACACAGTGGGCAAGAGAAAGAGCTAGTGTATGCTCGAAGCTTCTTTGCGCGATAAAATCCGGAACGAGGATATTCGCCAAAGAACTAAAGTTTACGACATAGCTCTCAAGGTTTGCAAGCTGAAGTGACAAGGGCAGGCCACATCTCTCGTAGAACTGATAACCGATGGGGAAGAAAGGTTCTAGAAAGGCGACCACGGACTGGAAGACGTCGTGTAGGAAGGCCTCCCACTAGATGGGCCGATGACATCAAAAGAGTCGCAGGCAACCGGTGGATGCAAGTGGCAAGTTGTCGTTCAGTGTGGCGGTCTAAGGGGGAGGCTTATGTTCAGCAGTAAAGGTCTTCAGGGTGATGATGATGATGATGATGATTATTGGTAGATTTTCAGTTTAAATCGCACTGATGGAAAACGGGGATGATGATGGCTATGTCCTAAGTTGGGGGATAACCTAACTGCGCACCAAATTTCATGCAAATCTGTCCAGCTTTTGAGCGTGACGACCTAACAAACATACACACATGCACACACGCACACTCACAAACTTTCGACTTAATAATATTAGTTAGATTACCAGCTCATTTGGAAATATTCCATTTTATTCTAATTTTATACAAGAAATTTTTATTTCATTATTGGAACATCTCACAAATATAACTATTACTCAATAACTACAACCTTCACTTAAACCTTAGCTACCAAACAATAAAACCGTGTTAAATCTGCATATTATGAAATAAAAGTAATTAAACATACTTAATTTCATAATAGTTAAAATGACATTTGAAAACTTCTAAAATCTTTAAACCTGATTTTCTCCAAACCACGATTTTCGAAATGTTCCGGTAATGTTTTGGACCGACGAAATACAAAGTAATAAAGGTTATAATAAAAGTTTAGTAATCGTCGAAGGAAGTCATTTACGGCAACTAAGTAAATAAACCAGTTGTACACCATGTAGAGATTCTGTTTGCTTTATTTTTTTGGAGAACAAACAGTAAATTCGACGAGAAAATTTTGAGGAACAGCGACATACGTCCTCTCTCTGAAACGCCGTAGCGGGTACTGAGTCGCCTAGTACGCGCTCAAACTGATCATATTCTCGTCGTTTTTATGAATTTAGAAGAACGGAATCGATTCAGTTCATTGGAAAATTCAAATTTCATTGTAAAATAAAATTGCCTTTTTTATGGTTCCAAAAAATATGATAGTTGTCGCTGAAAATGTTGAGCATTATGTGACGAAAGATTTTTTTCGGGTCCTTTCTCGTGAATTTTTTTCTCAAGATACTAGACAACTTTAGTCCAATATTATTGATTTATTAGCTAACTGAAACACTTGGCTATACACTGTATTTTTTTTGGACGGAAGCTCGCTGCCTACAGGTCCTTAAATTAAACAGTAATTGATTATGGCTTGAGTTTGAAAAAAGGATGTTAATGGCTTTATTATTATTATTTCCCATATTCGACCAAGCAGTAGTGTGCATTTCATCAAGTTACATGCGGTAGTCCATCGCTCCGTGCTTCGGAGGGTGCGGCGCGGCGCTCCCGGTTGTTATCGATCCATGGCAGTCGTTAAGCCACGTCAGAGGCTCTCGGCCTGATAGACTCTGACACCAGCTAGCACAACCTCATACAACAAACTAACAGGGAGACCATCACAGTGCTAAAACTACATAAAAATGGGTGAAGTCTTTGAACTCACATTTATCATGATGAATTTTTCTGGTTCTAATCTGAAATTAAAAAGAAATAAATTAATTTACGTAACAATCCATACTAATAATTACAAATGTCGAAGTGTGTCTGTTTGTATGTTACGTTTTCACGCGTGAACTGTTGTAATAACTTTGATGAATTTTGGTATACAGATAGGTTGGACTTTGGAGAAGAACATAATACTATAATCTGCTTCCATAAAATCGTGAAACGTTTAATCCCGAAACAATTTATATAATCCTACTTCTATACTTCTATACTATAATATTATGAAGAGGAACGATTTGATTGTTTGTTTGCATAGAATAGGCTCCGAAACTGCTGAACCGATTTGAAAAATTATTTCACTGTTGGGAAGCTACACTATCCCCGGTACACATAGGCTACTTTTTATCCCGTAACAATTAACGGTTCCCGCGGGATAGTAGTTAACGCGGGTGAAACTGTGAGGCGCTTCTAGTATGCATATAATAAAAGCGAAAGTTTGTGAGTGTGAGTGAACGAAAGAAATAAAAAAGAATGCTTAAAACTTACAATCAACCTAAGCTCACTATTATAAGGTTCATAATACACTGCAGTTGTTAGTTCAATCTCACTCTAAGCTCGCTAAGATGGCGGCGGCTGCCGACCAATAGCGGTCAATAGCATTTCCCGCGCTTTGAAAATTCATCTTCTGCGCAGGTACATCGGTAAGCCATATCAGTTGGGTAATACTGTACCTATAAACGGAGTCGTCATAAAACAAGCTTATTCTTAAAGGCTGGTCGATGCTTCTCTTCTTCACTAGATGCGCCGGTTCTATGTGAACCCCAGTTATAACCTGGGAACAAAGGAAAAACGAATTAAGTATACTTTATAGATGTTCCCACGTAATTTGACATTATACGAGTACATAGAATGCTAATTTTTAGGGTTCCGTGCCTCGAAAGGAGAAAACGGAACGCTTATAGGATGACTTTGTTGGCCGTCTCTCTGTCTGGCTGTGTGTCAAGACCCTTTTTCTCAGGAACGTGTAGAAGTATCAATTTGAAATTCATATAAAATTATATCTACAGGTATGTACGGAACCCTCGGTGGGAGAGTACGACTCGCACTTGGCCGGTTTTTATAGTTAGAAAGATGATGAGAGATGGAGCTTCGTCTGTGGCGGTGCGGTTGTCAAACTTTTATCATAAAAAAAATATTTGTGGAATATTTGAATGGAGAGTTTGAGAGCCAGTGCTTTAACCCTTTGAGTAAGCAATGCCAAACACAAATAGATGTTTAATCCCAGTCGAAGTTACGAAGAGTAGAAATTATTATTTAAAAACTCAAGTATTATGTATAAATGACCGTTTATAAAATCTTGTTAACATATTTTATAAATAAAACATTATTTCCACGCAATCCAGCTAAAAGGAAACATTTACCACGACCATAGAATTACAATAATTATAAATTGGTCTCACTAATTGATTTCAGCGTGCTACTGGATATCCACTGCGTATCTGATAATAGGTATATACTTAAGTGAATACGTGATATTTATATCTACCTAATAATATACATATTATTTACTTAAGTAGGTACCGCACTATACCAAGTATCGCTCGAACGTAGCCGCGGACGACTAGAGAGATCCCGTCATAAATCTCCATACAAACGATGGAAACAAACAAAGATGGTAGTGTTATAGCAGAATAATGCTTCTTGACATATTTGGAACTAATATAATAAATATCTGGTGCGCTTTATACTGTCGCGATGATCCTATCGTAGCCAAAATTTTTGTAATAAACTCGGTATAAACATTCAAAAACATCTTTTTGCACGAATTTTAGCCGTTTATAAGTTATAATTTTTTAAGTAAGCATTAAAATCCTTACATATTATAGTAGAGTTGCTAAATCTCAGATATTTCTATCATAAACTGGCAAGACTTTTGAAAAAACGCGCATTGTAATGGAACAACTAACAAGTAAAATGCGGGGAGAGTTTTGGCGGGAATCCGATAGTGAGACGTTGTTGGTTTTGATTATTAGCTCAAACTTGTGTTTCTTCGAGTGTTAATGTGTAATATTGGTGGAATATTAACCATTAAGTGTTCGTTAACGTGCACGAGTGTAGGCGAATTATATAAACTCAAAAAACGTGTCATTTCGCATTTTTTCCAAATCTCCCAGGAAGTTTCAGTAAAGCATCCACTACTTTACTGAATCGTGACTTTGACGATGTAAATAATTGACTTGACTACTTGACCACGATTGCTATAACATTGCTGTGACTTTCTTAATGTGAAATTAAGAAATACTTAAAATAAAATACTTGACACTGGCTATAATATGCACAAACCGTGCGAAGCCATAACTAAAGCAAAAAAAAAAAAAAGAAGGTTCTGTCTGACACCTCTATAATATTGATAGGTACAGTGCACTTGAAGAAACAACCAGTTTTAAGAGTTGGTTGTTAAGTCGATCGCAATAAAATTCGCCCGCGTAACCCTACCGCTATCGTATATTTGTATTATTTTTAGTAGGTGTAGGTAAGGTATATTTGTACGGTACAGTCATAGAAACAAGTGTTACAAGAGCTGAATGTTTTATCACTAGGTAGGTACATAGTGTAACACAAAGTAGCTTTCTCTGTCCCTATATCCCTATGTAGGTATGCTTAAATCTTTAAAACGACACAACGGATTTTGATGCGGTTTTTTTTAATAGATAGTGATCGAAGAGGAAGGCTTATTATGTATAATAACGTAGTGATATCCGTGCGAAGCCGGAGCGGGCCGCTAGTAATAAAATAATTAAAACCTAAAAAAGCTTATTGTTTACTAGCTGTGCCCGCGACTTCGTCCGCGAAGAATAGTGATAAAATTCACCTTTTTTAAACCTTCCCTGGACTTCCACAAATCATTCAAGACCAAAATCAGCCAAATCGGTCCAGCCGTTCTCGAGTTTTAGCGAGACACACGAACAGCATTTGATTTTTATATATATAGATAGACCACTCTTGCACTCTAGCTCGGAGCAGGTAACCTACATTATTTAATTGAAATGAAGCCCTCCTAGGACAGTTTGCGGATATTAAGCGTCCGCTGCTTAATTTCGCAATTTGACGATAGTAGCTATGTATTAACAAGGCAATTTAATTAAAATAACTCCAAGGTTGTCTATGGTAGTTTTTTTTTTGTTTGCGATTGGTTGGGAATGGTAGATTTTGTAAATAAGAAGGATGAACTTTATGAGACCAATTGCCAAACTTAATTTTTTTTAAATATGGTAGGTAATCATCATCATCATCATCAGCCTGAAGACGTCCACTGCTGAACATAGGCCTGCCCCTTAGACCGCCACACCGAACGACAATTTGCCACTTGTATCCACCGGTTGGTGATGGTAGGTAATACGGCTACTTTAATGTAATTTAGGAATGAATTTGGCTTGAATTATATTTTCATCATCATCATCATCATCATCTCAAAGGAGGATTCGGCCGTGATCCACCACGGGGGCCCGGTCCGGATTGGTGGATCAGATAGGTAGGTACTGCGTGTGGTTTTCTTTACTATGTTTTCCCTTATTGAAGAGCGAGTGGTAATTAATTACATACGTATGTGAAGCATATTGGTACGTGTCTGCATTGGGGTTTGAACTCGCTACCCTCTGCTCGGCAGGCAGATGTTCGCCCACTACGCTACCACCACTTTTACGTAATATTTACGTCAGGGACTCTCTATCGAAAGACCTCACGAATAGTGATGTAACCCGGAATCCAAACGATTTTTCATAGCCTTTGTTATAGTTATAAAAATCGATTGTTTTTCAACTACCTATATTTTTATTCTTTTTATTGCATGTCTATAAAACAAACATGTTTTATTTCTACAGACGGCTGCAAGATGCCATATTGTTTTGTAAGTCAAATTTGTGATATTGGTTGCGGTATTTGATTTAGTTTTTTTAGAGTTTTAGGTACTTACCTAAATTTATTAAAATGTCTACTGTGTCATACGTTCTGCTAGTTCCATCACATAGCGACGACCAGTATTTCATTAGAAAGATTTTATAAAATACGTAGTTGGTACTGCGATCAGTGACTGCCCTACTGAGTGTGAGTTTTTACTAGCTCGACATAGTACGAGTCAACTAGCTCTTTGTACGAAGATTTCTCGTTCATAAACGCGCCGGTAGGGGCGCTGTGCAGAATCTTCATACAAAGGCGGTAATTGACGCGTGCTGTGTCGAGCTAGTAAAAACTCATACTTGGGGTACAGTGACGTCTTATCGCGATCCAATTGACGACCTAAACAGAATCGTTTTACTACTTATTCGTACAATGACGTCTTGTTGTGACATCTTGACGCTCAATTTAGGTTGATTTTAAATCTAAAAGGATCGACGTCTACCTAAATGATATCGAAGGTCATGTATTACTATTATTTATAGGGAAACGATTCTGTTTATGCCCTCAATTGGATCGCAATAAGACGTCATGGTGAGCCCCCTGATCAAAACGAGCCCAAGCACCATCACTCTGCTGTCAGTCGCTGAGCTCCGTCGTCTACCTTCCGTCTCTAGCAGACCAGCTCGCTGTCACCATGCGTGTATTGTCACCTGAACTGGTCTGCAAAGTGCAAACATAATACTAACATAGGTAACCTACTCGCTGCTAGAAAGAAATGTTACATTGATAAGAGAATAGCATGCAATTATTTTGAAAGTGCGTTGCATTGGACGCAGTTTAAATGCACTGTAGCACGCAATGCTATACTTAATTAACACACTGTAAATCTAAGCCATGAATTAGTCTTAATTAGCTTATTAATTAGCTCTCTCTGTGTTTGAGCTCGTTTTTATCAGCTTGCATTAGCTAATGAATACGTAGGTATATTTGGAAAAGCTCAGATAAACTTTCAACAAAACGTATTACCTACCTATATTAGATTTTACCCGCGGCATACAATAATGGGGTGTGATTAAATTCTGAGATATAATATTATTAAAGTCTGAAATATCGCTCTGAAATATTTAATTTACTGTACCTCCATTTTTCACAGCAATTTGTCTGGCTTCAGACATAATATCAGACCTAAAAGCACAACCGAACGGCACATCCCTAGCGCAATCGAAGGAGAACTCGAGCGAGAGAATATCGATTCGATACGAAATACCGATCGTATACCCCGGGCGAAGAGCCGACAACGCCTCCCAACTTATACACCGCAGGTTGAGCAGCGACGACGTGAAAAGGAATCTCGATGAGTTCATCCTCAAAAGGAATCGAGTTTTCATACCGGTCTACATACCGATTCCGAATTCTGTGATCGAGAGGGCGGGAAACGGTTCCAATATCGATTTGGATCGAGTGAACCTCCAACCGTCCCACTATCTGAATGAGGCTGATGTCACATCGACAACTGCAGCTGAAGAAACGCACCGAAGACCATTCACACACGCTTGGAAAATGCGTAAGACTGCACGAAAGCTGTTCCTTAAAAAAGAAAACGAACCGGCCGAGTCAGATTTGGACGTTGAAAATTTGAAACTGAACTACAGAGAGAACTTATCCAATATCAGTTTAGGTGTGATCGCTAAAGGAAGTCCGAATCACGCAACTAATATTCCAGATTTTAACAAAGCTTTGTTAGAGAACGTTGTGCCGGGTAATGTACCAAATAAACCGGCTAAAGAAGACGATAAACTAGCTGATATATCGATAACAGACATATTATTTGATGGCACTAGAAGACTCAAGCATGGTTTAACTAATAGTACCCTCACTGCTCCAAGCAAAGCACAGGTAAACACACATACAAAGGCGAAAAATATAAACAACGCACACATAGCTAATCAAGACAAAACAGAAATGGCTATTGGGGAACAAAAAACGAAAATTTTAAAGATTCTGAATCGCGAAGACCAAATAATCAACATTTTGAGGAAGCAAACCGAACTGCTGGAGCAAGTGGCTAAAGTTCTAGAAGAGAACGAAGCGGCGCGATCGAAAAGAGTATCCAATCCTGATTTCGAGAATCTTCTTCTAGAATTGGAAAATAGACAGAAACAAATCGGTGCTGGCAACAACATGACACAAGTCGCTATTGAATCCGTCAAAAAAAGACTTGCAAAAGAGGCTAAAGTTAGCAAAATGCCCTTGAAGATGACGGTGACCGCCAAAGCGAAAAAAAAGGAAACGCTGGCCACGATACAAACAATAGTAGATGAGACGGAAGTCAGAAAGGCAATAAGAAGCAATCCCTATGTGCAGCGGATAATGAAAATGGCTAAGAGGAAGAGAGACCAATACTATAAAGATGCAAAGGAGTATTTTAATCTATAAACCTTTTTGGATGATTAAATATCAGTGATTTTAAGACCACACCTGCGTCTCTGAAATTTATTCGAAACTAGCTGACCCGACAGACGTTGTCCTGTCATTGTCTCTATGGGAAAAAGCTTCCTCTCCATATATATCTACCTCTTTCCCTCGCACTCTATCTCTCTACCTCTATATCCATATCTTTCCCTCGCACTCTATCTCTCTTCCTCTCCCTCTATCTCTCTCCCTGCCCCAGCTGTTAAACTGAGTGACAGCTGTCAACTGTACAACCCGATTTTATCAGATATATTTTTCCCAGTTTCAAAAATGGTCCCGTGGTAACGGGATAAATAGTATCCTATATCCTTCTCCTGGTTCTCAGCTACCTTCCTACCAATTTTCAGCCTAATCGGATCAGCCGTTCTTGAGTTATAAAAAGTGTAACTAACACGACTTTCTTTTATTAATTTCAATTTGAAGTTTGTACAGAGGTAATAAAGTGCAAATTGACTCTTTGACGTTAGGAACATACCTACATTGTTTAAACAACAGTGAGTGCTTGTAATTCAATATGAACTTTATACAATAGCAATAAAGCTAGTTTTAGTTATAAAACGTTTGTATGGGAAAAAGAAAAGGGCTGTTTTTAGGGGTTTTCCGGTAATTATTCGAATTTTTCTCACCGTAAAAACAATCTTTGAGCTTCAACGAACATTTGAAAAAAGAATTTGCCAAATTGGTCCCAGGCGTTGTTGAGTTATGCGCTTACCAACACATTTTGCGATTCATTTTTATATTATAGAAGAAGATTAGTATAAGTACCTACAATAAGTACCTAAATACCAAGTATAAGTACCTACCTACCTATAAATTATTTATAAGTCATGTTTCAAGTGGCGACATACCTAAGAATCTTTTGTTTTTAACCTAATAAAACACCTGACGTTGGCTGTAAGTAGGAAGCCTTGCGCTGCGTGTCATGTCAACCATTAAAAAAAACATATTTAACCAAAGAGTTTAGATTAGACTAATATAATATTTATCAATGCCAGCCAGTCATTCTTCAACGTTTGAAATTACACAATTTGTAAGTAAACCTCCTCAATCAGTGCCAAAACTATCAAACTGCACTTAAGGTAACTTCTGTTGTGAGATGACACAACACTTACACAATACCCCTTTCCCATGGTGATGGGTGATGAATGATTTCTGTGATCGTGTAATCATGCGACCTCAATGTTTTTGTGCCGGCATTTTGCTTTTTTGCATGCAGAAGAACACGTATCGTAACTTCGTGCATAGTGCAAGTGAACTGACAAAATACGTGAAGCGAGTTGAGTATAATAATCATATTACTACCTACGCAATTAGCGTAATAATGACAAATAAACGTATTAAGGAAATTTACGTAAAATAAATAAAAATGACCGAAATATAAATATCCATTTATTGCGAGGTGTCATAAAACAAGAAAATTGCCTTCTACAAATAAAAATGGCGGACGTTAGCAAACAATGGATCATCGTTAAAGTGATGTAACTGTAACTAACTATTGTTGAAGTGCAAGTCGATTGCATCTAGTCGATTAATCGATAGTGAAAACGATCTTGAGCTCTTGACACATTGTTGCAACTTCAGCATAACGCTACATATTTATGAGTGTATAATAATTATAGCAACTTCTATGTCTCAATATATGATGCTTCTTTTTTGTTATTTCACACACCTTGGATTTTGTTATGCGCTGCCTCTCGTTCCCACGCTCGTGACGTACCTACACGAAGTGACACTTTACTAATGTATCATTCAAATGTTAGAAAGAAAATCAATTGATTTTTAAGGGGTTAAGTACCCGAAACTTGGTGTAGATAGGTGGGTGAGTTCTTGCTAGATAAACATGTTTATCCTACCTATGTACGTAATCCAACCAAGAACTAAAATAAGGCGGAAAATACAAATAAGCAATTTTGTTTTTATATTACCGAATGATTTGTTGAAATAAATATATATCTCGCTGAAATTAAAAAAAGTTAATAAACTAAAACCCGTCTACTGAAAAATCACGCTCTCAAAAGCGATAAACAAGAAAAAATATTCATAGTGTTGTTCAGAGGAGGATAGCTGTGGTCAAACATACGTCATCTTACATACCGATCAAACACATAACCCTACGTTGGCTTCGCCATAGTCGGGTAAATATATTAAATAGGTAGGTTAATAATTAGGTTAAATAATTAATAACTATAACGGGGTAGGATATCAACTTTATTTGCTGACGTACTTAATTTTCTTGTGGAGCAAAGTGGAACAAATGCAGACATATATTTTTAAAATTAATATTCTTTATTGGTCGAGAAGCGATTTAACACGATTTTGTGGAGCGCAGTGGCATAAAGTAAATGTTAATGATTTTTTTGTTACGTAATAATATTTGGACGACGTAGCAGAATAATAAACAGTAATAATAGTGTGTTGGTTACCTATGATACTTTAAAATAAAGCACCAAGTTGTGAGCATGCAACGTTACGGAGCTACCTGTGAACAAACGCGAAGCCAACAATTAACTATTAAAAAAAAGTATCACTCCCAATCATAAAGCTGTAGTACAATGTAAATTGGAATATCTAGGTACTATCATTAACATCAGAACTTGAATCGGTTCGCAGCATTGTTGGCTGTTGCGCCAAAGGTCGATAAAGGCCATGGCTGCATCAGACAGGCCCCACCTCTCGTGAACAAGCGTTTTACTTTATACTGCAAATAAATACGAGATACTATGGCAGAATCGATCTGTGGCGGGAAAATACGTCACACATTTTAAAAGCCGTAAAATTAAGATAGACGTAACTTGAAATTGGCGGAATGTGCGAACAACACTATGGACAGAAAAAAAACCGGCCAAGTGCGAGTCGGACTCGCGTAGGAAGGGTTCCATACCATTACTATAAAAACGGCAAAAACGCTTGTTGTATGGGAGCCCCCTTAAATATTGATTTTATTCTGTTTAAGTATTTGTTATAGCGTAAAAATCTAACAAAAGCCTATGTTTGAGTTATGATGAACAAAAATGTGGCATAAATAAATTTACGCAAGGTCTGTGTCATATTGTGTGTGGGTCGGGAAATTCAAGTCTTCAAATAAACAAAGTAATGTTCCTTCATTAGTTGCGTCCGCTGAAGTAAACGATCCACCACGCCTCTAACCACAAAGCCGCTATTTGCACAGTAAAAGACACACAATTTAAAAAAGTTTAAGTGGTCATAAACCTCTGCTAAAACGAATTAAACCTCGCTCAACGCACATTTTTAATTAGTAAATTACAAGTGTAATTATCGTTATCTAAACTGCCGCGGTAAACGACTGTATTCATTATAAATTAAATGCGATCGTATGTAAATAATTAATAAAATCGATTTTAATAACATCTTTATCCGACGATTGCATAATCGACTAATTTGTAAACAATGGTAACTGATATGATACTGGCCATCTGGAGTAGCCGCGAAGTTATAAAAAATAAACTAGTTTTTTGCTTCTTATGGTTTTTATTTCATATGTTCAGCAGAATTTAGAAAAGTATTAGAGTTATTTAATAACACTATTTGTGTTACATACTTACCTATTTTTTGTCTCAATCGATGGAATAGAATAGAATACAATAGGCTTTACTACAAATTTACTTTTTGTTAGTCTACTTTTTACTTTTATTCGACAAGTATAATAAGAAAATCTACAAGGTAATAATATTTTCAATAAGTTTGTAATACCACTCTAGTTCTATGTTTGACCACTGGCGCTAGTATCACCAACGAGTTTTGGCACTTTCGGCCGTAAATCTACATACACTACAGACCGTTATTGGTTCCATTTTATTACAATAGTTATACTCATCGATGCATTACATAATAGGCTCTATGGAAACGCGTCTTAAGGGTCAGTTTAGACATATAGGAAGTGAAAAATTACTCGTGGCATAGATAAAGCTACTCGTTACCGACGTTCCATAATCGTAATATCCTAAGAAATCGATTTTCATTGCGTCAGACGCGGAAAAGATCATTCAGGGCATCAGTCATACTTCTTCTTGTAGCTTGTGTTAGATAAATAAATTAATTACTTACTTATAGCAAAGTACCTACTGATTCGATTCTGAAAATACTTTTCTAATATAATAAATTATAGGAAGCCACATTATCCCAGAGTGTTATAGCGTATTTTTTATCCCGGGAAATGCAAGGTTCCTCCGGGAAGACGCGAATTAACGGGAGAGACCCTGAAGCCTCTCATATTTTTATTTAATTATCTACATATAAAAAAACTTTTTTGTACCTCATTTTGATATTAAACATTCGATTTTATTAATTACGGAAAAAAATGAAATTTATTTTCCTTAATTATTACTACCTCATTTACTTATCAGAAAAAAAACGTACATTCACATTAGTCTGGCTTAATCATCATCATCATCAGCCTGAAGACGTGCACTGCTGAACATAGGCCTCCCCCTTAGACCGCCACACCGAACGACAATTTGCCACTAGCATCCACCGCTTTTGATGTTGTCGGCCCATCTAAATCCATCTAATCTCACTAAATGCAAAGCTATAAAAAGTGCACTATATTATTTTTGTGTTAGTTACTAAATCAACTTTTACGACAGGAGCAGTAAAAAAGAAATGCCTTATCGCTCTATCGTAAACGAAGTATCTAATTAATTCAATATGCTAATTATGCAAACACTAATCATTAAGATTGACGAATTACTTCCTTTCCTGTTGCATCGGACCGGTGATCGTCGGTAGAAACTTAAGAATTTGAGTAATTTTAATAAATCACTCTTTTAATGGCGATGCGACTCTCCAAGATTTATTTCTCAGAATACCACTTCTAGAGCCTAAGTCTAGGTAGTGTAAGAGAAAACATAACAGTTAGGTTAGGTTTAAATAAAACTTTTTATAAACGTCATAAACCAACGGTTAATTAAATAGCTTCTTAGGAACACAGAGTACGAAGAAATGCAGCAAAAGTGCGCGTGTGACCTTAAAACACTCAAAACCTGCTTCTCACAAACCGTTATACAAATATTATAATAACTAGCAGTTACCTCATAATATAACACCGTTCTTACGCAATAACTGCATAACATCGTTAGTATTTGTGACTTTCTATACTAATTTAGTGAAAGCAGGTTTTTAATCTGTCAAGCTGAATGCCGCATGACCTTTGCCATGCAAGTTCAAACGAAGGTAAAATAATGGCGGGAAGCGCTAAATGTCATCGCGTTTTAGTCGATTGTTTTTGACTCGACTAAATTATTGAAATAAATTTATCAGTTACACGTAAAACTCTGAAAAACCGCTACCGTATTTTGCGGGAAAGCAATATAACATAATAATCCTGATACACTATCGGTTAGATTTCCTTTAAAAATAAAAAAATATATTCTTAATACTTGTTGGAAACTTAAATACGATGAGCCTCAATGGCCGACGGACCCATCTCATTATCATTCATAATTATGTACCTACCTATGTTAATTACATACGAAATGCACGCTCACGTCCAACCCTATAATAACCACTTGTTTTTCTGAGAGAACAATTTTAAAGTAATGATTTTAATAACAATACTTAGAACCATACATTTGGGATGCAAATATAGACGTTGCCAAAACGCGTGACGAAGCGTCACGACCGACACGCTTGTTGAGATGCCCCGTACAATAACATATTTCGTTAGCAGGTAAGTTAATAAGACAATAGTTTTAGTTGACTAATTAGTTTTAGTGGTATCACTGAGGGGGTTTCAAGGACAGGTTCTACAAGCGTCAAATGAAGTTATTTTAACGAATTAAAAAAAGGAAAACTGTTTCAATCAACTCAGCGCCCAATCGAATTGAGTTAATTAATAGTTATTTCTAACAACTTTCCGTTTTAATGAATTACCAGTAAAAAACAGTTACATTGTTAACAGTAAAATTGATAAAAACTTATAATTTACGTCAATCAACGCCATAAAAATCTAGCGCAATACCTATATAGTTAACAGCAGTCAATCGAGAATGTTGAGATGACGTTGACGATGATTTTTATTTTTTCAGTCAATAGGATGAGAACCTAATTCTACCTAAAATTTATTTACTGATGAAAATTAATTAATAATACCTGTTAAGTTTAAGACACATTTCGACATGTTTTACATTATAGGTCTATTAATATACTGTCAATATCCCACCTCACGACATGATTTTACTTAAATGTCATTAGGGAAACTGAAAATCTTGCAATCCGAAACAATATGAAAACTTGTAAACTTTTCATTACGTCAATGTCAGTCATCTGACGTAACGCCGTGAAAATGCGCGGGAAATCGATCCCAATGTCACTGTCACCCGTGAAACGCGGGAAATCGGAATTGGTTCCAAACGTCGATTCAAGGTGACTGAACCGTCCGCGATGATTTTCACCGGTTTCTTTGGAAATTGAGAACCTGATGAGAAAGTCAGATTATGCCATATCAGTTTTGATTTGGCATAACATTTAGTGGAAAACTACGATTTATTTGCTACCTACTATTTTCCAGTCCTTGAGAGAGGTTCTAGACTTGGCTTGGTATGTTCACCACCATTTTATGTTTTGGCTACGGATATTTTTTTGTTTATATTGATAAATATTTATCGAGTTAATAGAGTCGCAACTAATCGCAACTCGCAGTCAGACATTTTCCATCTACTTCCCTCGTTGATTAAAAAAAAGTGTAAAGCTAATTAGGTTAGGGGGTAGGCGCTTATATGTTTTTCTTATTACCTAGTTCATATAGGTTAGTGGCGGAAATGGATCCCGATTATTCCCAATTTATTTATAAACGTTTATACCTACTTATTTATTTTATGCGTCTATTAGACAACTTAAACAACTTAAAAGGCAAAGCAAGTTGTTTTAAAACAAGCAAGCCCGCAGCGAGACATTATTCAGGATTATATTAGTTACTGGAACTGCGGCTGCTCGCCTCTTGTTTGCGGCGGTTCGTTTACACGATGAGAGTTGGCGACAACATCGACCCTATCGACATCGCATGTACCCAGTAGCCAGTACCTCATTACAATACTCCCAAGAAACGGTAGGTACTTATGTAATTTATGTGAGATACGACGCGGCGACTATATTTTTCCATGCGTCGACTAGATTTTGAGTCGCGGCGACTAGATTTTGAGACGCGGCGACTAGATTTTGACACGCGGCGACTAGATTTTGAGACGCGGCGACTAGATTTTTCCACGCGTCGACTAGATTTTGAGACGCGGCGACTAGATTTAGACACGCGGCGACTAGATTTTGACACGCGGCGACTAGATTTTGTCACTAGGGTCGTGTGTGCGATCTTAATGAGAGAATGACCTTGTAGTAAGGTACCTGTAGGAAACGCTTAATCCTCTCCTACGCACAATAAAGTAATAGACTTCACTGGCTCGACAATGCCCCCGTGCTGGTCCACCACTTTACCGCCATAATCCAAATCCTCACTCCCGCCGGTGGCGTCCCCGGCTCTCGTGACAGCGACATTGACAATGACAGTTGCTAACCAACACCGGAACACACGAGACAGTGCATGTATGCTATAGTGCATGTACACTATAGTACCAATACTGCACGTTCTTGTTTCAGAGAAAGAATGTTTGGTTACCTCTTCGGTACAAATGTTTATGTATTTACTGGCTGTTTCCCGCAATTTCGTCTGTGCGGACTACAGCATTTCATCGCGATAAAAAGTTCTCTTATCTTAATAAAATTATTACCTCCAAGGTCCAAATTATCTCTACCTATACAAAAAATCGAATCAGCGGTTTCTTTAGACGTGAAAACGTAACAAAATATACTCTCGTAAGGAAAAGCAATAAAACTGTTTTATGCTAGAAGATGCTAGAGGTTACAATCCACACGTCTATGTGAACTTTAAGCGCTTTGGCAAAGTTTCACCGTTACTTTACGAAACTAAATGTTATTCACCTTACGCTTCGAAGTTTTTTGAGATAATACTCGTAATACGAAAATATCTTTATTTTTGCTGCAACACAGAGGGGAGAAAACCAACTTATTTTATGCTCAACAAGTGAGTTCCTCCATGAACTGCACTAAAAAGTTAGTTATTTTATACTAACTTTTACATTACTCACAGCCATTCGACGAACGTAACTGATAGTGTTAGTGAATACTCGCGTATCTTCCAAATATATTTTTTGCAGTTCCCTTAGCTCCGATGGAAATATAATATTACATAAGTATAAGAATATTTTTTTTACTTCTTTTTTTGGACGAGGCCTGCGGGTTTGCTTGCCGGATATAATACCATTTTTTGAGGTCGTTTCCTCAATAATTTCATTTTAACATTGAAATAAAAATACTGAGGTAATGAGCTCTCACACCCAGAGTCACAAATTCACAATATAGTTTGGGGTTCAATAACCTATTCCAAAGAAGAAAGAGGTTATTATATTTTTTTATTGAGGCTGTATGGTCATAAAGACCCTTAGCCTGCGTGTTAAAAAGGGGGAATAAAAAAAGAAAACCCGTTTTGAGCGGTTCGCGCGCGCGTTCGCGCCATGTGTGAATGAAAGATATTATCGGTCGATAATATTGCAGGATTATTACGATAATGCGCCCCACATGCTTGCCACACAGCTGCGTTTATGTGACGCTATTTCTAGCTTCCTACTAGCGTTCTATGTAAGATCTCACACGTTCCAATAACTATAAAAAAATATCGACTATTTATCGCGTCAGTCTGGGGCTGTACCAGTCAATTTAGCTAAACAAAGCTTCAGTTTGCGCTTCAGTGTAACTATACAATTTAGTTTTAAAAGCGTCTTAAACCAACCTACACAAATCGAGTTGTTAATTATGTTTCTGTTTAATTTAAATTAACTTTCGTTTGAAGTCTACTTCAGAAACGTTTATACTGAGTAACTGGAGCCAGTAGTGAGGAATGATTACGTATAATTTTGTTAAGAAGATAGTAAACATGACATCTGTTCGGGGCTGCCGGCGCGGCACAGACCAAGGCTTGTTCGGTGCCATTTGCCCAGAGAAAAGCTAGTTGGGGGGCGGGGCTGATGATAGTAGCAAATCTTATCGTCGTCAACGAATGACTTATCCAACCGTTTATTTTTATTCTTTATTATAAAGTCTTGTGCTATCCTGGTACCAAAGTTTTTTTTTTCTTTGGCCGTGCTTTTCGCACATTGTGCCAGTTTGGTACCAAACTTGTATACGGATGACGACCGCTTGGCTAGTCTATAACCTGCAATAGCAATTAATAACACAGACCGTATGCAAATTAAAAAAGAACTCCACGCAATAGCGTGCAATGGAGCGTGCGCCATTACTGGAGTTATTAGAGTGGTAATGCTCGCTTCCAGTTGCGAAATTAATCTCTTTACTGAGAAATGTTTTTCTTTTCAAGTACCTATACCTACTACAAGCTGGCCCGACAGACGTAGTCCTGTCAACTGTCAACCATTCCCAAAATGTATGAGAAAATGAATTATCATATTTCTCTCATTTTCGAGAATTTTCCGCATGTTTTCATATTTATTCTGCTATTAGGAACGAAGACGAATCGAACAAAGCAAATATTTCGCCACTCTTGAGTTATAAATGGTGTCCAGATTTGCCTCTATATATATCACCGGTAATAAGTAAAGTCGAAGGTGGCGAAAATGTTCAGCTTAAAATAAGATTTAATCTCAAGGTCCGACACCCGATATGGGTTTGGCGAAAGATTTTCAACTCGAGAGTGGTAACTACCCAGAACACCGGTTTGTTACACAAGGTTTGTAACGATGGTTTCCTTCATCGGAAGCTCAAGCCCAGTTTTGTGGCAGCTTTCGAACCTACGCCCTGTGGCGTACGATCCGAAGACGGACCCAACTGTGCTATTCTCGCCTCAAACTGTTCATTATTACAATTTTTATTCAACTAAATGTCACCTATTAGTGTAATTAGACTTACCTAAAGCTTACCTATTCGCGCGTTATTATCGGTCGATAATATCGCACGCGTTTTGCGATACTGTTTTAGTAGGTACATTTTGTAATTGAACACGCGCGATCGCATTGCGCTTGTGTGGTGGTGGCTTTAAACTGAAGACCATAATATTATTTTCTTACATCAAGTAATTCGCATCTATCTATACGCGCATTTACTATGTAGGTGTACCTTTTTTGTTACATAATTAAATCTTGCTTTGACAATGTTAGTAATTCTATTATACCTACATTTGTTATTGTGTTTATAATAGCCAATTACTTATTGCAATAATATTGTAGGTACTTAGGTACTTACGTAATTATTTCATTTTCCTTCCTCAATCGTTTCATGGTACCTACTGGAATTATTTTTACTTACACAAAAAACATAAATTGAAACTTTTTGGTTTCCTAAATGTATTATTCTAACATCAAAGGCTAAGTAAAAATATGTTTTATCAGAGGTATTATTTTAAATACATAATTGAATGAAAGCGTGTAACAAAATAAATATGTAATTTGATAAAATAAATGCTTTAAGTACGAAAGAACTAAGAACATACTGAGTAACACGAATATTATTTTAATGTTTTGTCCGTTCGTTCTCACATTATTATAGGAATAATTACCTATTCGATATTATAATTATAAATATTCGATTAATGACTCGATGATTTCATATCATCAAAATGGCCTATTTTGTTGTTTTCATTACGCTGTGTACCTGTTTATGGAACACAATTTATTCGCTTGATTAGAAGCTACGATAATATTTTGTATGTTGGATTGGAACACGAAATAAGAAATTCAGAAAGAGATGGGATTCTAAATATAATATAATGATTTATATGAATGTACACTTATTTATTAGAAAACCGTGGCTTTTAGATTTTTTATTCATATAATATATATTTTTACTTGTTAAAGATTTTCCATCCATCAACGGAGTCACCGGCAACAAGAGGTATACCTACTTTAATAAATGACGTTACCTTTTATGAATAGGAATTTTCCAGAGAACCTTCGTAATATTAAGTTACTTGAAGGATTAATGTAGGCTTTATTTGTACCTTCTATTGATGTCAAAAAAAGGTCAGACGAGGGAGGGTCAGACAGAGCTAAAATTAGCAATATACTTTAGGGTAGGTAAACATTTCTAATTAAACAAAAACATTTTGATTGTTATTTGGTACAATGAGTTTAGAAGGACGTTAAATAAATAGTTCAGCATGTACTAGGGATTACTAAATAGTTAATACATGTACTGTACCACTGTTGGGTAAAGGCCTCCCCTCTCTTTCGTGAGGCGGACACTAAAAAAATGACTTATTTTTTTTTAGTTTTGACTGCGCACGATTTGTTCACGTCAGTCTGTCATTTAATATTTTAAAAATTAAGTATATTATGTCGAGTCGAGTCGGTAGTACCAATCTCAGTTAAATCGTATTGCAGGGACTTCGTAGAGATAAATAAGGATAGAAATTAGAAAGAAACAAAGTTAAATAATAACTAGGTACTTAATAAGCAACATAACTACCTACTTATTCGGTTCTTAAACTTTTGCGAACAGGAAACATAATATTAACCAGCTAAAAACGGGTCTAATTCACGCACAAACAAATATCAAAATATGTATACTCGTATAATTTTATATTTGGTATGTCAAAATTATATATTTTGATATTTTTGTTTGTATTGAATTAGACCCGTTTTTAGCTAGTTAATATATACTTATTCGGTGTTCCGCCAAACTCCACCTAAACATTTTGTTAGACAATCAACAAGTCTAAGAATTTTCTAGAGTTCATAATATAGGTACAAGTTAATACACGCGTATAACGCGCGACGCACGGTTGCACCGTCGGAGGCAGTCGGAAGCGCTCGCGCATCGTCGGGCGTGGCCTTGGCCGGTGTGGTGCCCCTCCCGCGCGCGTGTACGCCAGTAGTATTCGGAAATCGGCAAGCGACACGTCAGCCCGCCTAATTTGTCACCTAATATTGAAATAAACGAAGTTTCCAACTTTATAGTGGCTGCCCAACTTGTGGCTTCGCACCCGCGCAAATAAAACCAAGCGACGCGTCACTCTAACGGACGAAAAGTTACCGTCTCTAGTTCCTACGACACAAAAGTAGCGACAGTGTGTGCAAAGTGGTCGGTTTATTGCGATGCGAAAGCAAACGCGATCTTTGCGACGACAAGATCGAGTCGGATACGGGGAAAATATTGTGATGAGTGACGACGCAAGTGGCCCTGACGAGTACGAGTCGGCGGTGGCGGAGCCGCGCGCCCACGGCGCCCCCGCCCCCGCCCCGGCGGACGCCGCCAGCCCCGGTGCTTCTACGAGCGTGGACACCGAAAGATTATTCACTGGCGCAATGGAAGCGTTCGCCAGAATGCAGGCGGAGTCGAACAGGATGCTGATAGAAACGTTGAGAACGCTGTCTGCAACGCCGACGGCGCCGACAGCGAACACAACCGCGCCCGGAATCGCCGCACCCGGCGGCAACTTTTCCAAGTGCACCGCGCGGTTCGACGGGAGGTCGCGCGACGCCGAGGTGCTCGAGGCGTTCATCGACGCGGTCGAGGTGTACAAGGAGTGTGCGAACGTGAGCGACGAGCACGCGCTGCGCGGCTTGCCCGTGTTGCTGGAGGGCGACGCCGCCGTATGGTGGCGCGGCGCCCGCTCCACCGCCGCGACGTGGTCGGACGCCGTCGCGCGTCTGCGCGCCATGTACGGTATGCAACAACCGGCTTACAAGGTACTGCGAGACATTTTTATTACGGAACAGAAAGAAGCCGAACGTGGCGATGTGTTCGTGTGTAAAGTGCGTTCCCTATTAGTGAAGTTACCGTACGAAGTCCCCGTTTGCATGCAAATAGACATTATTTACGGATTGTTACATCGCCGTCTTAGGAAACGTATACCTAGAGATGTAATAGATAATAATATAAATTCTTTGTTAGAGAAAGTGAGGCTCATGGAAGATTCCATTGACGAAATTGCAAACTTGCCGCAACAAATGCAACAATGTAATTCGAATAATACTGGCTCGCACGCGGTAACGAAGTGCACCCGCGATCCGCACGACTCGTGCTCGCGCGACGGTTCCTATGCTCGCGAGTCGAACGCGCGGGGCGCTACCGCGAGTGCGAGCGTTACTACCGGTGCGCAACTCGCTCCTAACTCGAACGAACATTTGAAACGTGGAGGTAATCGCGTTCGTTGTTCGTTTTGTAAATTTTTCGGTCATGTGGTGGCCGATTGTCGCAACTTACAGGGAAAAACTGATAATGCGATAAATAATAAATCGGATAATACGGTAAAATCAAATCACGGTAGTAGCGGTAAAACCGAGTCCAACCCGTGATACTTGCATCAACAAGAAATTGCCTAACACAACGAAGCCGTCAGAATTTAATATCGTTACAGACGATAGTTCACAGCTGGTGATGACGTCATCACACCCGATGGTAAACGTGACTATTGCAGATAGGGAAGGGGTTGCGATTGTCGATACCGGCGCCATGTCTAGCATCGCCAGCCCTAAACTATACTCTATTCTGAAGATAGACGGGGTTCAGTTTCGAGAAACAGAACGCACTATTGGGCTCGCTGATGGCTCGCGCCAGTCAAAGGTAGTGTTGACCGCTACAGTACCAGTGGTTTTAAAGGATAGGCAGGTACCTGTGGAGTTCATGGTGTTCCCCGGCGAAAATACCAGAACCCTATTAGGCCACGATTTTATCGCTAGGGCGGGGATTGTGTTAGACCTTGCCCAAGAGTCGTGGTTCTTTTCTGACCGCCCCAACGAAATATTCTCGTTTGTCAGGTCTTATACGATGAATAGCACGGAGTTAATGCGAGCAGATATCACTGACGTATCGTTGCGCGACAACGAGGGGACGAAGCTGTCGTTAGAGCACAGGGCCGCACTCAACGTATTTTTGTGCAGCAGAGTGAACCAGTTTGCCGCCGACGGACCCCCTACAGATTTTGCTTCGCATAAAATAAAGGTAAGCGATAACCAGGAGCCCATCGCTTCGCCTCCTTATAGGCTATCCCCGTTGAAGAAAGAGGCTTTGGAGAAAGAGCTGCAGAAGCTGCTTAGCGCCGACGTTATCGAGGAGTGTGAGACCCCTTGGACATCCAACGTAGTCCTCGTGAGGAAGAAGGACGATACCTTCAGGCTCTGCATCGACTATCGCAAACTCAATGCGGTCACAGAACCTGACCGGTACCCGCTTCCCAGAATCGAAGACATACTGCACGCGGCAAAGACATCGAAATACATGACCTCGCTTGACCTCCGTTCTGGATACTACCAGGTGAGTATGGATCCAGAGTATAGAGACCTCACAGGATTCACGACACCATTGGGCACGTTTAGATTTAAACGCATGCCCATGGGTCTGCGTAACTCTGGCGCGACATTTCAGAGATTAATCGACAGATTCAAATCTAACTTGCCAGGTATTACCTTAGTAGCCTATTTAGACGACCTGCTGGTCCTGTCTGACCAGTCCTTTCAGAAGCACCTGGAAGACCTGGAAGCGGTATTTGACCGTCTCGCCATGTTTAACCTGCGGGTGAACCGAGAGAAGAGCCAATTCGCAAGGGACTCCGTTAAGTTCCTGGGACACGTCATCTTACCAGGTGGTATACACGTAGACCCGGACAAAACGTCTGCCATAGCCGATATGCCGAGTCCTCAAAATGTGAAGCACTTAAAGTGTTTTCTCCAAACTTCGAGCTGGTTCAGGCGGTTCGTCCCCAACTACGCTGAAATCAGTCAGCCTCTTACATCGCTACTGAAGAAGGTAAGCGCCTGGAAGTGGGGTCCCGAGCAGCAGAGTGCCTTCGAGACTATAAAGTCACTCCTGGTATCGGCGCCGATCCTTCGTCAGGCTGATGAGACGAAGCCATTTGTCCTCAGGACTGACAGCAGTGGTTACGCTCTCGGTGCTGCTCTCCTCCAGGGGGAGGGGACGGATGAGCGACCCGTCGAATATGCCAGCCGTCTTCTCACCACGGCTGAGAAAAACTACAGCACGACGGAAAGAGAAGCCTTGGCCGTCGTGTGGGCAGTATCCAAGTTTAGGGGCTACATCGACGGGACAGAGGTTGTCGTACGGTCAGATCACCAACCGCTCCGGTGGCTCATGAGCCTTAAATCACCGAGCGGACGTTTGGCCAGGTGGGCACTCTGTCTCCAAGAGTATAACTTAAAAATAGAGTACACGCCGGGGAAAGCGAACGTGCTAGCGGACACGCTATCACGCCCAGCGTGCGCTACCGACGCTGAGTGTGACTTGTGCTTCACAGTAGCAGACTTACCCTCGCGCAGCTCCAAGGACGTCCGGGAGAACCAAGTTAAGGATCCTGAGGTACGTAAAATCGTCGAAGCGATAGAGTCCGACGATTTGTTTAGGGGGAGAGCCTGGGCCGATAAAGGGTATGTAGTGACAGACGGCGTGTTGTACCGTTATGGCCCCGAGAACGAAGATAACGACGACGCGTGCTTGGTGGTCCCTGAGCATGAACGCGCTGCCGTTCTCGCCGAATACCACGACGCACCAACAGCGGGACACTTCGGCGTAGAGCGGACAGTGCAGCGCATCGTTGGTAAGTACTATTGGCCCGGTATGCGAGCTTTTGTTACTCAGTATGTGAAGAACTGCGCGGCGTGCCAACGGTACAAGGTGGACACCAGGAAACCAGCTGGGTTATTGCAGGTACCTGCATCGTCGCGCCGTTTTGAGGTTCTTGCTGTTGATTTGTTCGGTCCGTTGCCAGAGACGCCTTCTGGCAAAAGGTGGATTTTGATCGTGGAGGACACCTGTACACGATGGGTAGAATTATTCGCCCTCGCATCTGCCACAGGTGAGGAATGCGCTAAGGTCCTAGTTAATGAGGTATTTCTGCGCTATGGGGTTCCCAGGAGGCTCATTAGCGACAATGGTGTCCAATTCATCAGTGAAGTAATGCAGCAGACTTGTCATGTCATGGGGATTAAGCAAGCTTTGACGTCTTACTATCACCCTGAGTCCAACCCTGTCGAGCGGAAAAATCGTGACCTTAAGCCGCAGCTGGCCATTTTAGTAGGTAAAGAGCACAGTTTGTGGGATGTCCACCTCGCAGCGATACGGTTCGCCATGAACTCCGCGGTTACCTCTAGTACCGGTCATTCGCCCGCTTTCTTAAATTTCGGGCGTGAAATACGGGCACCCGCGGACGTTCTCTCGGATATGCGGGCTATCGTAGAGAATGACAGTGTAGTATTGACGATAACGCCTTACCTTAAAACGCTGTCTACTGCACTGTTAGAAGCACGCGATGTGCACGAGAAGGCCCAGGTGTTCCAGAAGAAATACGCCGATGAGCATCGTCGACCAGCGCCTGAGTACGGAGTGGGAGACCTGGTACTGCTCAAAACTCAAGGATTAAACGACACAAATAAAGGGCAGACGGCGAAATTTATTCCCCGCCGCGATGGACCCTATCGTATCCAGGGAATTGTAGGGTCGTCAACGTACGCGTTAGAGCGGATTAGGGACAACGTGCCATTGGGGAAATATCACGTTTCGCTGTTGACTCCATTCGTTGGCCACATTCAAGCTCCGGTTCAGGAGAAGCGTAAGAGGGGGCGGCCTCGTAAGACTAACCCGACTTCGGGGACAGTTCGTTCGGGTTAGAGGGGGAGGATATAACGCGCGACGCACGGTTGCACCGTCGGAGGCAGTCGGAAGCGCTCGCGCATCGTCGGGCGTGGCCTTGGCCGGTGTGGTGCCCCTCCCGCGCGCGTGTACGCCAGTAGTATTCGGAAATCGGCAAGCGACACGTCAGCCCGCCTAATTTGTCACCTAATATTGAAATAAACGAAGTTTCCAACTTTATACGCGCTAAATATAAAATATCAGTTAATACCTAACACATTAACGTCGTTCACAAAAACATCTTTTATGACAAGCTTTGAAAACATCTTTGTATAACGTGTACCAGTACTAGGGTTGGCACTTTTGTAAAAAAAAAAAACTTTTCTGTATTTTCCTCCCAATCCATACCAATATTATAAAAATGCGAAAGTAACTGTTTATCTGTTACTTTTTTACTACTAAACGGCTGAACTGATTTAGATGAATTTTGGTACAAAGATAGATTGGACCTCGAAGAAGGGCATAGGATACTTTCTATCGCGATAATAATATAGTCCGCGCGGACGAAGTCGCGGGCAACAGCTAATACAAATATAAAAGTGTTATAAGTTAGACATAATATTGGTATCTCTGTATCAATCTGTGGCATCATAGCCCCAAACGGGTGAACCGATTTACATGCAGTTTTAGTTAGAACGGCGACTGCTGTGAATTTTCTTAGCTATGAAAAAAAAAAATGTGTAACCGTCCGAATATTATGACCGTGTTGATTTTTTTAATTTAATTTTTTTTTTCTGTTTTTATGTATTACAAGTTAGTCCCTCTCCCGTCCCTCTGATGGTAAACGCCACGCTTGCCCAGCGTGGCGTTTACCATCAGAGGGACGCCCTGCTGCCTGATTCCGTACAGCACTATTGAATTAGGTTCGGTAAGTTGGTCAATTTTGTAGGTTTGCTATCAATCACAGCTTAGGTTAGTAGTTAGTACTGTATTTGTGCCAAAAAGCATCGAACCGGACTCACTCGGGAAATAAATGACCCTGTGGTACTAAAATATATCAATAAAAAAACAATAAAAAAAAACAACTGTAAACTACGAGTATATACTAGATTTTAACCATAGTTATCTGCAACACAAACGATACCATCTTTCTTGCGGGATGTTATTCAAAATATAGGTATTAGGTATACCTAAGGTGGCAGCCCTAAATATAACCACAGAATAAGTAATAAGTAGTTCTAGCTTGCAAATTACTGTATTATGCCCTCGTATATCAGGCCATTCGAGTATCTCGATACTTCGATACTAATATTTGAATACCAGTTCTAACTGTCGCTTGACTATAATGTATATTTTTTTTACAATGGTTATTAATGTTATTATAGGTAGGTACATCGTTTTAATTTGTAGTACACGATTATTATCAAAATTCATATTTTTTTTACACTGTCTGGCTACATCGTTCTTATTTCTATTTGACCACTATCTCACTGTCAAGTGGCGATGTGGTCAAAGGTCGCAAACATGCTCAGTCTAGAATGTGACTGTCTCTCAAGTAATGCTGCCAGAATACCTCGATAGTTGGCGACAGAACGCAAACATTTTCTGAAAACTAATTCATTTTATGATTTTTTCTGAGGTAAGTAAGCTCACTCAGTGCACACTGCAAGATTTTGTTTGTTTTTAATTCGGGTGAATTTACGAATAGGTAGATACATAGATTTTAGTTGGTCACATAATATTATGTGAGGCTCCTCGTCCTTAGTGGGACATCGCATAATTATCTTGTAACTTTACATCAAGGCATGTTTAAAGTAATTTACAGTACTTACTTTTTTTTCTTTTCTTCTTTGGCCATGGTGCTTTTCGCACATTGTGCCAGTTTCAAGTAATTTACACAAGTTAGTTATATTATGACATACGAGTATTACCACCTTTAAACATTGTGACGATTTTGAAATGTGACGTCACGAAACTTACTCCTACCACACAATATCACACTACGTACCTACGTACTTTATGGATGATCCCTTATCAACCTACCATTTATTTGGAAAAAGAAGATAGAAACATGTCAAACACGAAAACTCGAAGATATAATTTTAAAGCTAATGAAAATGACTGTCGCGCCTTCGAGGATTCACAGGGCGTGAAAAGGCATCTCTTTGACGAAACAGGTCACCTATAAAAAAATGGCGCGAAATCGAGACGCGCCATTTGTGATCCGCTCGAGTGACCGCTCGGTATTTTTATTAAAAACGTCATTCAGTCCGCTCCAGAAATCTCTGTGAGATGAAAATGTATACGATACAACGAGACTTTATTACGCCGGCACGAGCAATAAAGTGTTTGACTACTATTATATTTTATAAGTCAATTCAATACACTATGCCCAGTATGCCCAATATGGAGTTGAAATCTTAAAAAAAAAAAGTTTTTTTATGTTATGCTTGCACTGAGTATTGCTCGATTAGCTAAAATTTTAAACGCCATGTATTTTGAACACAGAACATTGGAAACTAATAGAGAGACCTTCGTCTTCTTGTGACTAAAATCGTGTTGTTTTGTTGCAAGATTACTGTCCCCGTGTGAATTAGACTAAAACTAAACCCATAGACCATAGACAATCAAACCCATGCCACAGGACAATCGGAGTTCCAATTTCAAACAAACACATTTTTTCGTCTAACACTGCAGTGCGAAGGTCATATTTCAAAACTACCAAGAAAATGGCGCGTAAATCTGACAATGTGAACGAAATACTTACCATAGAGTTCTGAAATTGCGTCGAGGTTTGTTCGGGCAAGGTCGAGCTTGGTCACGAGAAAATTTTATTGTTAACTTACAGACAAAATATTAGTATTGTAAAGAGTAATGTAGCAGCTGTGTAACGCAATAATTAAAATACTTAGCCCCATTTTAAGGAATATCTGTTTTGTATTTCTTTGCACTCAATTATTTGACTTAATAAATTCAAAATATAATTTCATTTGAATACCAACACCAAACGGAAAACTTTCTTCATTAGTACATTTTCAAGTAAATAATCGTCTTCATAGTGAAACTTTATTAATTCCGAAACTGTGGCGGCTGCGGCCTGAAAGTTACCAATGTTACAATCTGTACTTGTTTGCTACAGATACCTACGTTACTTACTACCTACCTATTCCATTTAAAGTCCGGATGAGTAAATTGTTGAGTTCTTTTTTTTTCTTTCTCCTCATTCGAGGATTTTGGCATCGCATGTCGAGTTCTTATGTTATTTATTGTGTGGTTCTGAAAATAGGTAGGTACCTACCTACTAGAGTTTTGGTGGAAAAATCGAAATGTGACTTTTTTTTAATTCTTAATATTTTTTTTTATTACCTACCTATCTACCTACGTAGCACCTACCTAATAATAGTATAATCTGTGGCATACCTAGTGCTCGCGTTTGACATTCACACCAAACACATGGTGAAATATTCTAATACACCGGAATGCGTGAATGGCTTACCAAACCGCGGTCCGTGAGACACCTTTTTACATTATGCACAACTTTTTATTTGGTTTCACACCCCGCCAAGTTTTATAGTCTGTGGTTTCACACTGTTGCAATAAAATCTTGCGATGACAGTTTTGGCCGGAAACCGAAAAAGTGACGTTAATAATTTACATTGATTTATAATTAATATAATTATACTCGTTGATGCCCGCGACTTCGTCTGCGCAGGATTAGTATTTCGAATAGCTATTTTGGGGCTATAATGGCTTACACATAAGATATAGACACATACTGTGGCGGGCTTCTTTGTAGGACTATTTAAGACAAACATTTCCATCATACATTACATATTATTATTATGTGTAACTCTAGCGGTTTTGGCAGCGCACGCCAGAATAGCTCGCGGATGGTAGATTTTTTCCTTCTTACTTGACACTTATCGTCATATTTTGGACAATACACACAATATCTTTATAAATTGTAGCCGATGTTATTCTGATATATAAGCTATATTATTGTAAAGTTTCATTAAAATCCATTCAGTGATTTTTACGTGAAAGAGTAACAAACATCCATCCATCCATCCATCCATACTTTCGCGTTTATAATATTAGTAAGATTTTCAATCCTGTATTTCTTCGAGTGTTTATGGTACCTATATGTATAGAATGTGGGGAAATAATACAAACATAAAAAACCGGCCAAGTGCGAGTCGGACACGCGCACGAACGATTCCGTACCACCAATTGTGATTTTTTCCCCTATATTATATCATGATTGGTCATGGTAGGTAGGTAAGTACATACTGTTTGCACATTGCGACAATTTCAAATAGGTTGATTAGTTTTTAAGGATTATAATGTTTTTTTTTTCTACTTGTGCACAAACCACGACACATCTACCATTCATTATCTCATTCATTCAGAACACAGCTCCTATATATTACAGTAGGTAGGTACAGCAATTACAGCTCCGGATGCCACAGATTATAGTGTACGAGTCCGGAGGTTTGGATACGTAGTTATGAATTATGGTGGCCATACCTACTGTCAACAAAGGAAAGTAGAGAAAATTAACTTTTTGATATGGTTGGCTGACGGGGAATGAGGGAAAAGAAACAAAAAAGGACGCAAAGAAACCGAATACTCGACATCGCTGTGTAATTTATTGTGATATTTATTGTATCATCATTTCAGCCCGAAGAAGTCCACTGCTGAACATAGGCCTCCCCTACACCTTTCCAGGAAGAACGATTCTGAGCCCTTTCCATCCATCGACTTCCCGCGATCTTAACAATGTCGTCGGTCCATCTGGTGGGTGGGCGCCCTACGCTTCGTCTTCCGGTTCGTGGTCGCCATTCGAGAACCTTTATTCCCCAACGGTTGTCGGTTCTTCGAGCTATATGGCCTGCCCATTGCCACTTCAACTTACTAACTCTACGAGCTATGTCGGTGACCTTGGTTCTTCTACGGATATCCTCATTTCTGATTCTATCACGTAGTGAAACTCCCAGCATAGCTCTCTCCATAGCTCGTTGCGCGACTTTGAGCTTGTGCACGAGGCCAATAGTTAGCGACCACGTCTCAGTTCCATAAGTCATCACTGGCAACACGCACTGATTATAGACTTTTGTCTTGAGGCTCTGCGGTATCTGCGATGAGAAAATGTGGCGCAGTTTCCCGAACGCTGCCCATCCGAGTTGGATTCGTCGGCTGACCTCTTTACTGAAGTTGGCTCTACCTAATTGGATCGTCTGACCCAAATAAACATAGTGGTCCACAACTTCGATGATATCGCTCCCAACGATACTTAAGGTCCTTCAGAAGCTATTTAATTCTGTCATCATCGAAGGTACGACGCCTGAGGCGTGGGGCAAGAGCGTAGTGGTGCTTTTTTTCAAGAAAGGTGATAACACCCTCTTGAAAAATTATAGGCCGATCTCCTTGCTTAGCCACGTTTATAAGCTGTTTTCGAGAGTAGTTACTAATCGTCTCGCTCGTAGGTTCGACGAATTTCAGCCTCCCGAACAAGCCGGGTTCCGAAAAGGCTTCAGTACCATAGACCACATCCATACGCTACGGCAGATTATACAGAAGACCGAGGAGTATAATCGGCCACTTTGCTTAGCGTTTGTGGACTATGAGAAAGCCTTTGATTCAGTCGAAACCTGGGCAGTGCTACAGTCCCTCCAGCGGTGTCAAATTGACTATCGGTATATCGAAGTGTTGAAATGTCTCTACAGGAATGCCACAATGTCTATCCGACTTCAGGACCAGAGTACAAATCCAATCCACATGCAAAAAGGGGTGAGACAGGGAGATGTAATATCTCCGAAACTGTTCACCTCGGCACTGGAGGATATTTTCAAGCTCGTGTCCTGGACAAGGTATGGCATCAACATCAATGGCGAATTCATCACTCACCTTCGATTTGCCGACGACGTAGTCATAATGGCGGAGTCGCTGGAAGACTTAGGCACAATGCTTAGAGACCTCAATATTGTCTCCCAACAGGTGGGTCTAAATATGAACATGAGCAAGACAAAAATCATGTCAAATGCTCATGTCACACCCATGCCGGTACATGTATTTATTGTATAGTGAGACATTTATAACATTATATTTCATGTATTTTAGTCCGTTCGCAGTTCGATTCGACTTGCTTCCTTTTTCTATGTGGGTGTACCTACTTAAGTTGGTACTACTTACCTATCTTTACAGTTACAATACTTTCTTGTGTGCTCCCCTTAATTTGATAAATGCGAAATAATGCCATTTTAAATTAAAAAAAAAAACTCGACCGAACACAGTGAAAAGCCATAACATGTTTTTTTTTAAAAAAGCTCATAACTCACCGAACCGTGAACACATCGAATAAAAAATCGATATTTCACCCATAATAGCAATCATTCGAGTAGCGATATCTCGCATTGCGTAATCGACTTCAATCGAGATTCGAGACGTAACTTCAGTGAAAGTGACGAATGCGGTAGACATCGTGATAGTTTTATAAACGTTACTAAGCAGCATGCACTGACCTAATTTAGGTAGACATTACACGTTCAATCGTGAGTTACCAGCGCCCCGGTGCGGGTCTATGGTTCTAATGATGGGATTTTATTTTGACAAATAAAAAATTAAGCCATATTTTGTTGGTTTGGGAGAGTTTTGAATACCTTCTTTTGAATAATTACCTATAGATTTTATCAGGTACCTAACGCTATCTATACATGCACAAATCATGCGAAGCCAAAACATAACAAAAGTACAGCGTCTGCACTTCTTCCGTGAGCCCGAAATGTACAATGCTCGAAATTCTGCCACGCTTCGTTTTGCGCTTTGTCGATCGAATGCATAAGATCATACAAACAAGGTGCTGTAATGCTTGTTTGTATGATTTCACTCGTCTTTTCTCGTCATTCAGGAAATTTGAATGTACCTAGTCCATTCCTTCTTAAAATCCGCTATTTACATGCCCTAATTCGTTAGTCATAGATATTATGTCGCACACGAGATATTATCATGTAATGTGGGAAAATTGCTTTGCCATGTTAACTGATTCCCTGAGACTAGGACGTAGATAGGACGTAGGTATATTTAAAAAATACGAAAATTAGTGTTAATCCAAAGAGGCAGTAATTATTTTTTATTTCTCTTAACCAAAAATTCATGGGAAATTTTCGTTTTCTTTGAGGATTTTTATTTTTTTGCTAAATAGTTATAAAATACTCTTTACTGTATCTACCGTAACGTAACACAACAACCTTATTTTACTATAACAACTAGATACTTACTTATTATTATGTTTATAACAGCACACACGTGAAAATACCTAGTGCTCAATAGATTTTCAACGTGATATCTATTGCGTTAATTGCCACAGGCTTGTTACAAGTAAATGCCTTCTGCACGTTTATTTACCTACGCATTTTAATAGTTTCGGAAGTAAGTTCATACTTCCGAGTCACGCGAACTGTAACCACATTGGCAATCTGCATTACATGGTGCAGTTTCATTATATACTTGATCATATTGATTTAAATGAATAATAATATGAAAGTTTACAATCATTATAAAAAAAGAATAAAGTCGAAGTTGTACTAAATTTTGAAGTTTTTTAACCTCAGGAAACCAATTAAAATTTAATTAAGAAATCCTTTTTTGTTGTAAAAATGTATCATCAATGAAGACGATTGGGAAGCCAGAAACGAGATTGCGAATAATTGGTTCGATAAAAAAAAATCCCAAACATGACACTAAATCGCATCTTTACTTGTCACCTACTAAGAGATTCCATCATGAAACCGCGTGAAAGTTATGCTAATAAATGGGGTTATTTTTATAATTAAGAAGTGATTAGGAACTGACATTTTCTAATTTCGTTATCACTTTATTCCAATAGATAAAAACATACAAAAACTAGCAGTTGAAGCGCTCGCGGCTATCTGCCAATACCACCAGTATAACATCTTAGTACAACCTGTCCTTATAATAACATTATAATCGAGGTATCCACCAATCCGGACCGGGTCCCCGTGGTGTATAATGTGCTAATCTTACTCACTAAAGTGAGGGACTCGTGTTCAATGGCCTGTGATTGTGACGATGATGGTAATCTTGAGACTAGTAATTAGCACTTCTTATAATGACATATTATGTTGCTTGGTTCTCACCGGTTCTAGATTGTTACAAAAAGGTTCATCTTGGGTAACAATTGTTTTCTCTTTTGAATTGTTTTGTAACCTTTCTTTTTACCAGTTTTTAAGTTGCTCTGTTATTTTGTACCACTGATAGATAATTAGATACATAATAATTATAATGTTTAGGACAAATCTTGCAAGTCCATGTTGACCCTGTGGAATTGAGTACAATTTTTGCACGTCTGTCAATAGAATAATAATGGTGGCAGCGAGCTGATCTGCTAGAGTCGGAAGGTAGACGACGGAGCTCAGCGAGTAACAGCAGAGTGATAGTGTTTGGACTCGTTTTGATCAGGGGCCTTACTGACGTCTTACAGTGATTCAATTGAGGACTTAAACAGAATCGTTTTACTACTTATTCGTACCATGACGTCTTGTTGTGACATCTTGACACTCAATTTAGGTTCATTTTAAATCTAAAGGGATAGGCGCTTATCTAAATGATATTGAAAGCTATGTATTACCATTATTTAAAGTGAAACGATCCTGTTTAGGTACTCGATTGGATCGCAATAAGACGTCATGGTAAGCCCTCTGCTCGCATTATCGAGTACGTACGTAATATTCTACAACTTAGCTTGAAAAAAAAAAAATATTTGTGTGTAGTATGAGGTTGTGCTAGCCTTTAGTGTTAGAGTTTATCAGACTCTGACGGGGCTTAACGGCTGCTATCGATCGATAAATACCGGAACCGACGGCTTAACGTCCCTTCGAAACACTAAGTGATGGAAATCCGCACTTAGCTTATGAAACGTCATGGGAGCGGCCAAGGCTCGAACCCGGTATTGTCAGATTCTAAAGTGCACAAGTACCACTCGGCCACCATCGATGTGAAAAAATATATTAGGATCAATAATTCGCGTGAAAGGGTTTTCACATACAATAAAACTACTAAATTGTATTAAAACTAGTGCTATTGTCATGTCGGCCTTTACATTTTGCGTCAGGGAAAACAAAACACATGTCTGGCTTTCAGTTTGAAGGACAATTTTGCATCTATGAATAAGTTAGAACGAGACAGTGAAGTATTTTACAAAAAAACTATTTGTTAGGTTTGATGCGCATTCGATTCATGTCCACCTGAATACATTCAGTAGTGTAGCGACCGAACCAACTGTAGAACCAATTTAGTTTCTACAACTTCTGTACTTACCTAATTCAAGACTTACGATTCACTCATTTGATCGAGGTCATTTTTTTAGGCGACTCGCAGAATCTATGCATGGCGAATAGTCATTTAATCAGACACTTGAAAATCGGTATTCTCGTGATGTACTGACTATTGATAGAAATGGATATTAGGTATAATCCGCTTCTTTCCCATAAAGATTTATAATTAGAAGTGATATCCATTCCGACTGACGCGAGAACCGACACCCGCTTGTTTATTGCCTCTTTCGACAAATAATTTGGTGTAGACGTAGCTCTATTCCATTATTATTTCTACACCTCCGATGTTACAAACGTAATAATAAACACCTAAGTATATAAATTAAAATAATTTGCAGCTAGCTATTCTAATAGGTATGCTTATAAGTGAATAAATAGGTAGATATTTATAACGTTAGTAGGTACAAGAAATGTAAACAGTTACATTTCTTGTAGGTAGTGTAGGAACTAGGAATCCATATAATGTTGTTATAACACCATAAACGTACGGTATTACTTACAGAAAAGGCTGTTAATACCTTAAACAAAATTATAATCGTAGCCTTATTATCTCTATATTTAATTACGTTGCATATAAACAAAGGCCACCAATTCATGGACAAAAAGAAATGATTATATTACGGGTGAAACATTTTTATTTTGTTTGAATAAGTCAACAAACCGAAACCGTTGTTAAAGTGGCCGTAGCGTAGATAAATTTATCAGCCAACAGCCGCTAAGCCGTAGCCGTGGCGAGCGGAATAGGCCCCCGAGAAAATAAGCCGAATTGTTTTTTTTGTTCGATATAATTATTTTTGGCAACGGCACTAGTGTACATTCGGCCATTTCAAATTGGTAATTTAAAATGCCACCGTTTTATTTTACGCTAATTTACAATAATAAATCAGTTGAGTTTTAGGTATGTATTTACTTTGAGTAGATTTGCAAAAATATAAACGTAACGTAACTAACCCCAAATTCTTATGGTAGCGACAGAATAAGGTTGGGAATAATTAAATTAAAACATAATTTGATCAGCTTGCAAGCTACAAGGAAATGAAAACTGACATTGATAAATAACAGAGGAGCAAACATCGCATTATTTAACCACATTTAAATCCAAACAAAAAATCAAAACAAATGAATCAGCCGATCGAGTATCGAGTTTTATTGAATTAAACTAGGAAGTCTATGGATCATGAATAACTTTATGGATGGAACATAACATAACCTCAAAACTAGTTTATAAAAAAAAACAGTGGGCGTAGCGTAGGTAATTAAAGGTTTACACTCACTTGATCATGTTTTGGATGTTCGTGGGTACAATGAACATGTTTATGTTCAGTTAATTGATCACTGAAAGTGAACACATAGTGAAGATTCACAATACAAATCACTAGCACTGTTAGCACTGAGGCACAGTTAGATGTTGTTTTCGCCATTTTTGCGAACAAAAATGTGTCTTTTTCACTTAGAGTTAACTCAAATGTTTGTTTACATTTTATTCATGGTTGTAACGAACGAGTGTTACGTCCCATTCGTTGAAAATTCGCGTCGTGACTGCCTGTCTGTATAGAAAACCCATTTTGTAGTGTGGTATCAGCTACAGCAGACTGACAACAATGAATACCTAATAATTTTCGTAGTGCTGTGTTGAATCGTTCTCTAATAACGACAAAGTTTGGAGATCTTTATATAATAAGTATATATTTTTTTTAATTATTTCACTTTGTGATTGGACATAATATTTATGGACTTTCTATTTATGCCTATCTACTACTTTATTTATTGCTATTTCAAGCTTGATATTTTGTATCAGTCTTTCTGTACTTAATTAATCCAGATCAGCAGCACTGGCCGCTCAGAACCCTAGTATAAGTAATTAAGGTATTTTTAAAACAAACAATAGTAAGTACCTAGGTACCTTCGTCTATTATTCAAAGAGGTGATCTCTCACGCGACGGTTCCCATCCCTACGCCGTCGATGACATTTGAACGAAAGACCGGTCCGAAGCTATCTGCAAACGGCATCAGCTGATTGCGTCACTCGTGTTTTCCTATGTTCATCTCTTTCTTCCTAGGCCATTATGTGCTGTTTAGAAAAGGATAGGAATAATCAAGTGCGAAAGTTTTAATTGATCTTGTGCGTGGTGATTAGTAATTTAGTACGGTACCTATACTTGTGTGAGTAAGTTACTATTATTAGTTCTGTGGCTGTAATCGTGCGATTTTTGAATTATTATTATTCTGTACTGGTTCAGAAAAAGTCGAGTAAAGAAGGAATCTGCCTTTTGTTAATTATTTAATGTAAGTGCCTACTTGCGTACTACCTAGGTAGGCCCACTAGGTACCTACCTACCTAATAATATTTATTTGATTATAACTAAAATATGGTCTGACGAATGTTTGAATTATTTACCTAGTTCATTCCGTATAGGTAATGTTGTCGACGGGTTTGGCGTAGTGGCTGAGCAATCGGACTGCTGCGCTTGGTGCCGCGGATTCGATTCCCGCCCGGAAAAAATATTTGTGTGATCCATAAATATTTGTTTCTGGTCCGGCTTTTATGTGTAATGTGAAATTATATGTCTGTAAACGGTACCCACGACACAGGAGAAACCCTAGTGCGGGCCTACGTTTCTACAAACCAAGAAAGTTAAATAAGAATGTAGTATATATTACATAATACAAAAAAAACCGCTAGGTATAGGCATACCCAGGGCCTCGAACCGGTTTGAAATATACCGGTTATAAACGTTAAAATAACGGTTTCTTGGACTATTTCGTTCCGAGTGAAAACGTTAAAAAGAGCGTTAATGAAACCATAATTAACCGGTAAAATCCGCGATGCCAGTGGTTCAAGATCAGCCGTGTATGCGGGGTGCGGGAGAGGTTAGGGCGGGTGGGTAAACAGACAGGCACCGACTCGCTCTCGCGTCTCGTGGCTTCGGACGGCGCGGCGTTGGTGAAGTACGGAACGGTCGGTACGCTCCGCGCCACGTGGCTCGAATGCGCACTAACTTGTTAACTATCTGACCTGACGAACGCTTCTTTATAACACAACGAGCGATTAGGTATCTCAAAGACGATATAATTGATCACGTCCTCGCGTCATCCAAAATAAAGAGTTGCCTTATCTTACTAATATTAATAAGCCGAAAGTTTGTGAATGTGCATGTGTGAGGGTGTGTGTGTGTATTTGTTGGTCATTCACGCTCAAACGGCTGGATCGATTTCAATGAAATTTGATATAGGAATAGATTGGATATATGAGGCGGACATAAGCTATCTATTGTCTTAAATATAATCTTAGAAGGGGATGAAATAGGGGTTGAAAGTTTCTATTGGGTAATTAATAATTATTTGAGTTAGTAATCTGAACATGTATATTTTGGCTTTTGGTAAGAAATAAAGAAATAAGAGCCATGTGTGTAAGCTGTTCTCAAGAGTCCTTACGAACCATCTCGAACGCAGGTTTGATGACTTCCAGCCTCCCGAACAAGCCGGTTTCCGGAAAGGCTTTGGCACCATAGACCACATACACACGCTCCGCCAGATTATACAGAAGACTGAGGAGTATAATCAGTCGTTATGTTTGGCGTTTGTGGACTATGAAAAAGCCTTCGATTCAATCGAGACCTGGGCAGTATTTCAGTCCTTTCAGCAATGCCATATCAAGTATAGGGTATATCAAAGTGCTGAAGTGCTTGTATATTAACTCCACCATGTCAATCCGACTACAGGGCGAGAGCACAAAACATACCCCATTGCAGAGAGGCGTGAGACAAAGAGATATTATTTCTCCGAAACTGTTCGTAAACGCATTGAAGGACGTTTTCAAGCTCTTGGACTCAAACGGATTCGGCATCAACATCAATGGTGAATACATCACTTACCTTCGTTTTTCCGATGATGTAGTCATCATGGCAGAGTCCCTGGAGGATCTCAATACTATGCTCAGCGAACTCAATAGCGTTTCCCAACTGGTGGGTCTGAAAATGAACACGGACAAGACGAAAGTCATGTCCAATGGCCATGTTGTATGTGCCAATAATCGTTGAGAATGGTACTCTCAAAGTTGTTGACCAGTACACCTACCTTGGCCAGATCGTCCAGGTAGGCAGTTCCAACTTCGACAAAGAGGTCGCCCGAAGAATCCAACTCGGATGGGCAGTGTTCGGAAAGTTACGTGACATTTTCTCGTCCAAAATTCCACAGTGCCTGAAGACAAGGGTCTTCAACCATGTTACCAATGATGACATAATTATGGTACTGACTGAGTTGTGGTCCTTATTAACTGCTGGCCTTTTGGAAAAGCTCAGAGTGACACAGCGAGCAACGGAGAGCTATGCTTGGAGTTTCTTTGCGCAATAAAATCCGGACCGAGGATATTCGCCAAAGAACTAAAGTTGACGACATAGCTCCTCAGGGTTTGCAAGCTGAAGTGGCAATCGGCAGTCCGCATCACTAGTAGAACTGACAACTGATGGGGAAGAGTTTCTAGAGTGGCGACCACGGACTGGAAGACGCAGCGTAGGTAGGCCTACTAGATGGGCCGACGACATGAAAAGAGTCGCAAGCAATCGGTGGATGCAAGTGGCAAATAGTCGTTCGGTGTGGCACTCTAAGAGGGAAGCCTATGTTCAGCAGTTGACGTCTTCAGGCTGATGATGATGATGATGAGAGATCGAGGTAGAGAGAGAGAGAGAGAGAGAGAGCGAGGAAGAGAAGGATAAAAAGAGAGCAAGAGAGGGAGAGAGATTGAGAGGGAAATATATAGAAATAGAGGGAGAGATCGAAAGAAGGAGGGAGAGAAAAAAGGAAGAAAGAAGGAGATAAATGGATAGTGAGAAAGTGAGAAAGACATAGAGTGAGTGGAAAATATATATAAATAAAGGAAGAGAGAGATAAAGAGAGCGAGAGTGAGGAAGAAAGTGATAAATTGAGAGGAAAATATAAAGAAATAGAGGGAGAGATATAGAGAGAGGTTGAGAGTGGAGAGGTAAATATATAGAGATAGAGGGAGGGGGAAAGATATAAAGATAAAATAAGAGGGAAAGAGATAGAGGTAAAGGGAGAAAGATAGAGCTTCCTCTGTCTTTCGAGCGAGAGAGGGAAAAAATGGAGGAATAGGGAGAGAGATAGAAAGAGAGCTAGAGAGGGAGATAGATAGAGGGAAAAGGATAGAGATAGAGAGATATACTTACCTATCTGTTACCCGTGAAATCAATCGATTTCTTAACAGTTGACATTAGGTATGATATTTAATATAGGTAGCTAGTTAAAACTGCGAACGAAGTTATAGTATCCGCTAAATAAATCACAGTAAAATTTTTAACGCTAAATAAATATTAATTAGGTACGTGCTTCATAAAAGCTACTGTCGAGCCTGAAGATAGGTACTTTAAGCTTGCATAATTTACTTATCTATATATTTTGCCGATATGTTGGTCCCTACCTAGACCTAGTTTTTAGCATCATAATATTTTACCATAATGACAAGGTGAATACGGTTATTTTTAATTTAAAACATTAAAACACCTCTCATTCATGAAAAATAGATAAAGGCAGGTAGTTAAGTACCTACTTACATAATTACAATGATAAAATTACTTATCCATCGGCCATCATTACACAAGGCGCGAGCCTTCCACTTAACACGGTGATCCCGATAGATGTAAGTTTACGAATGTCGTTGTTGCAACAGAATGGCAAATTAAGGCAAAAACCGGTAAATATTGGTTTATTGAACATTAACCTATAATGCGAACTTTATTAACCTATAACCGGTTAATGAAGGTTAAAGGTAGAACGAAACCGCATCTAAAACTCCCTATGTACTTAGGCCGAAACCGGTTCGAAAATTAACCCGGTTTTCAAGCCCTGGGCATACCACACATTTAGTCCTGTTTAGTACGAGGACGTATCGCTAAAAGCGTTCTGCTACTGATTCTTAGGCGACGATGTAAACGTCGTCATATAAAAAAGTTTTCTATAATTAGTCTTTAAAAAAATCAACAAAATGTCGATATTCGTAGACAAGGTGATGTGTGCAGCACATTACCATATTTACAATAGACAAGGTTATAATGCGTAAGAGATACAATACAAGCTAATTACGTATGTTCGGTGCGTCGCTGACCGTCGGCAGTTGCGTGGACTGTTTAACTTATATTATGGGAAAGCCACAATAGGTAGGTACCTAACCTACCTACTACCTCCTAACTAGGTTTGCAGTCTTCTGCAAGAGTCCGCGCGGGGTACTTAGTAGGCAAAGAGTAACAGTAAAGTAATGTATACATACGGGGTAGTAGGCTATCTTTGTTTGAGAGATACATTCGCCAACAATCCATTTCCATTTTGATTTATTTATTCTGGCATAAAAACAGAACACTATCAGTATTAATAGTAGTAACTTAAATTATGTAGGTAGTACATACCTAGGTACTTACTTATATACAATTTTACAGATAAATTCCCTGATATCAAAACTTTATTATAATAAAGAAGTTTTATAATCAACTAGCTGTGCTCCACGGTGTTAGGTACCAGCTGTTTTTTGAATAAAAAGTAGTCTATGTGTTAATCCAGGGCATTCCAGGGTGTTGGCTATCTCCATAATTATTATTATCAAATTTCATCAAAATCGGTTAATCCATTTGAGCGTGAACAACTAACAAACACATACCTAAACACACAAACTTTCGCATTTATAATATTAGTAAGTATGGATTTTGGTACCCCAGCAAACACAGCCAAAGTCTAAGGGCCGTAGTAATTAGTTGTGGAAAAACTATAGAAAAAAAAAATAAACGACGCCGCGTTTGACGTAGTGGCTGGCTGAACAATCAGACATACCTATTTGTTTCTGGTCTGGGTGTTGTGTTTGTGAAATTATTTATAATATGTCTGTAAACGGCACCTACGACACAGGAGAAACCATAGTGTCGGGATATGTTCTACTATATACAGTGCAACCTCGATATAACAAATCGGAGGGGAACAAGAAAATATTCGTAATATCAAGTAATTCGTTGAACTGAGGTTTGTTATGTTGAGGTTAGATTGGTCTAAAATTCGTTATAAAGAGGTAAAAGAATAGTTTTATTCACCTCAATATTTCTGAGCCATTTTAACTTAAATCTTTAACAATAGTGACGAGCAGAGGTGTTTACATTATTTTCCATCAAAACAACAATGATTACTGTACAAACAAAAGCGTGTCGAAACATGAATCACATAATTATTATTGGTGGAAACTTTATATAAAGGTTTTGGGTTGGCAAAGTTCGTTAATTAGAGGTATGAATACTTTTTCTTGATAGTTGAAAATTCGTTATAAAGAGGTTGTACGCAAAGAATGTTCGCAATGTAAAGGTATATTTTATATTGACTCTTATGGACAATTCAAGGGGATTACGAAGAATTTGTTAAATCGAGGAAGTCGTTATATTGAGGTACGTTATATTAAGGTTGCACTGTATAACTACATAGCATAAAACAAAGTCGCTTTCTCTGTCCCTATATCCCTATGTAAGCTTAAATCTTTAAAACTACGCAACGGATTATGATGCGGATTTTTTTAATAGATACAGTGATTGAAGAGGAATGTTTATAATTTATTTATTTATTTGTTTTAGTTATGGCTTCGCACGGTTTGTGCATATAGCCAGTGTCAAGTATTTTATTTTAAGTATTTCTTAAATATCACATTAAGAAAGTCACAGCAATGTTATAGCAATCGTGGTCAAGTAGTCAAGTCAATTATTTACATCGTCAGTCACGATTCAGTAAAGTAGTGGATGCTTTACTGAAACTTCCTGGGAGTTTTGGAAAAAATGCGAAATGACACGCTTTTTGAGTTTATATCACTCGCCTACACTCGTGCACGTTAACGAACACTTAATGGTTAATATTCCACCAATATTACACATTAACACTCGAAGAAACACAAGTTTGAGCTAATAATACAAAACCAACAACGTCTCACTATCGGATTCCCGCCAAAACTCCATGTTTATAATTTTTTTTTTTTTTTTGTTTTAGTAATGGCTTCGCACGGTTTGTGCATATAGCCAGTGTCAAGTATTTTCTTATAATAAGTATTTCTTCATTTAACATTAAAAAGTCACAGCAATATAGCAATCGTGGTCAAGTAGTCAAGTCAATTATTTACATCGTCAAAGTCACGATTCAGTAAAGTAGTGGATCCTTTACTGAAACATCTTGGGAGTTTTGGAAAAAATGCGAAATGACACGCTTTTTGAGTTTATATCATTCGCCTACACTCGTGCACGTTAACGAACACTTAATGATTAATATTCCACCAATATTACACATTAACACTCGAAGAAACACAAGTTTGAGAAAATAATACAAATCCAACGTCTCACTATCGGATTCCCGCCAAAAAAAAAACCCATGTTTATAATTATGTATGTATAATAACGTAGTGATACCCGTGCGAAGCCGGAGCGGGTTGCTAGTTAAAAATAAAATAAATAATAATTATAGTTCAAAGTACCGGCTTATTCCAGAAATCCCCTGGCAGTATCCCCTGCGCAGGGGATATCTGGACTTTTCTACGTATGTACTGGCGCAATAAATAAAACAAAAGTTATTGAAAACAATAATAATTTATTTTAGTCATAAAACCTACCTACCCTTTTATTTACACAATATAAATGCTATTTTCACCCCAAAAAGTAACCTAAAAATTTGTCTACAAGTCTTTCAAATTAGAGTAAATGATGTAAAAACTAGCCAAGTGCGAGTCGGACTCGCGCACGAAAGGTTCCGTACTATTATATATACATATAAAAACGGCAAAGAAATAACGTGTCTTTTGTATGGGAGCCCTTATTTATTTTATTGCTTCCTTAGTATTTAATTTTGTTGTTATAGCGGCAACAGAAATACATCATCTGTGAAAATTTCAACTGTCTAACTATCACGGTTCCTGAGATACAGCCTGGTGACAGACGGACGGACAGTGGAGCCTTAGTAATAGGGTCCCGATTTACGCTTTGATTACAGAACCTTAACACGTGATCACTGATTTAGGAACCGCCCAAGGTACTAACCATAAGTAGGTTATACTAAGCAATGCACTTTCACAAATCATTACTTTTTCTTACCATTCGTTACGTATAAAATGAGGTATATTGGTTATGAACAGTACCTACTTGTATATAAAAAAATACACAAAAAATGCTATATATAAGTAACTTAGGGGGGCAGTCTGTACATGTCATCGCTACGCAGTAACGATGACATTTGACGATGAACGACACTTTCGTTAAATGGAAGCCTAGGGAAATTTGGTAAACAAGATGCAACCAAAATAACTAATTATCTTTGAAAATGTACAGATTCCTGACAATCTTAGCTCACAAACGATTACGTTTAACTTTGTCCCACGATCTCGGCTTCATCCTAACTTATGTATGTAGCTTTCATACTGTTTCATCTTCGGTACGTTAGGACTTAGCGACCGATCAGTAGCTAACTAATGTACAGACTGTCTCTGTATACGGCTCAGATCACCTCATTGTGGGCTTAGAACTTTTTTATATGGGAACAATGAAAATAATTAAAAATGCACTATAATACGAGTGCTTTATTACCTAGGACCGTATTAATAAATGAACCTCAATAGCGCTACCAAGTGCGCTACCAGCTAATCGACACTCAAAATGTAATCTGCATCTTGAGATAGTTGCTATTTAATAAATGGATATTGAGATGTAGCACTGGCTACTAGATACTGTCTTGTATGTGTCAATTGTGTCATAATCGGATAGCACTTAACCGCTGAGTGTCATTTATTAATTTGCCAGAGATCATGTAAGTTTCTGTTCCTAATCTACAACTTAAGATGTATTTATTAAATAGAACAAAAGAGCAAGTGCACACTGAAGATAGCTCTCAGAGCTATGTTTGATTTATTAATACGGACCCTACTGCACTTTAAACTATTTTCACTGTTCATTTAATATGGTTATCTTAACCTCACAATATTATATCGCAAAGTGATCCTTTAAGTACCGTGTTACTATACATTGTTTGTTCGTATATAAGTGTCCTCTATCCTTATATAAAACATTTATTGACCACAGAAACTTGGAAAAAGTCAAAATGGCGGAGGGTTGGTGCTGCCACAAACGTCAGTACTCTTTTGGCCTGTAGTCGGTATTCAAAGAGGATTTAGAACAAGCAACGTCACCAAAAATCAAAATGGCCGACAATATCCGCCATTTTGTTGCATTGCAACGCGAGAAAATGAAGTCCGTCAGTACTATAATTATTACTTTTAAATTTATGAAATAATTTTTAAAATGCATTTCAAAAAAGATTCATTAGCTACCTATTTACTAGTATACCCATAAACTACTACATCTCATAGTGAGTTTATTCTGATTCTATGCTGTTATTTTTTCTTGTTTCGCGTCAAAATTACATAGTTTCCTGAAAAACTCCTTCGAAGTCACGCATCTTTCACTGACGCAGTGTGGACACCTGCAAAAAAAGGTTGCATTAATTAATGATTAAAAATAAAAGAGACGTTGTTGCTTTTGTATTTATTATATTCGATTGTAAATCGACTCGACTATTTGACCACGAGGATTGCTTTAGCAAATACTGAATTTATCAAAAGGATTTTATCTCTACCTTGAAATTTTTTTGTCGCGTTTTTTGTCGATGACATATTGAGCTTGTGATCGAGCGTTACTTCCTCCTAAGACTTTCGTGTGAACATAATTATGTCAAACTTGAAATATTTCATTCAATACTTGACACTGTCAAGTGCACAAAAACCGTGCGAAGCCAAAATTAAGAAAACCGGCGATGACATGTAAAGCTAAAATTAAAAAAAAAACCCTGCCTGGTGAGGAACTGCCGGGAGACCCTCGGCCCCGCCTGCAGGTGCTTCGCCACCACGTCGGCCAGCGCCGCGATGAACGTGGGGTGGTCGTTGGGCGTCGCCGCTCGCTCTATCTGCTCCACGCCAGCCTGGAGGGTGACATTTACATTTCTTTATATATAAACTACGCATAGACACACACACACACAAAACCCGGTCAAGTGCGAGTCGGACTCGCGCTCGAAATGTTCCGCACTCTTATCCATAAAAACGGCAAAAAAATCACGTTTATTGTATGGGAGCCTTTCTTAAATTTATATTTTTTGTATTTGTTGATATAGCGGCAACAGAAATACATCATCTGTGACAATTTCGGTTCATCGGTTCGGTCAATCACGGTTCATGAGATATAGCCTGGTGACAGACAGACAGACAAACAGATGGACAGCGGAATCTTAGTAATAAGGTCCCGTTTTACCCTTTAGATACTTATTCTAAAAAGCACTGAGTGAGTTTAGATTTTTTTAGTTTTTTTTATGTTCGGAATATTATTACCTCTTTGGCGACGTCATGGCAATACTCGATGTCGAGCTCGTGCAGCGTCTCTATGTGTTCGTTCACAAACGCTATCGGCACTAGGATCATGTGTTTGTGGCCCTTTTTCGCGTACGCCTGTCAGAAACACAAAAAATTATGTAAGCGCATTTTTTTTTGAGGCCGGGAAAATGCCCCTGCTCTAAGAGAATTAAGAGAAAACGTTACCAATTAAACAAATATTATTAAACGCGGCAATTTACTCCTAAATGACGCTCGTTCACTTCCAAAACGCGGTAATACTTGAATCACGAATGTAACTCGCAAAATAAGGTCATTTTACGGCCATATCACGCTCATTCACTCCCACAACACAATCATTCACTCCCACATCACACTCATTCACTCCCACATCACACTCTTTCCCTCCCACATCACACTCATTCACTCCGAAAAACCTCAACTACCTTCGTCAAGCTTCCACATACCGACGATTCTAAGCCACATCTTTCGTGCAATTGCGTACACCATCACGCCGCAACCTGCTCACCTTGATGGCGTCGTCCGTGTACGGCTGCAGCCACGGCAGCGGCCCCACCTTGGACTGCCACACGAGCCGGTGCGGGTTCGGCACCTGTAAACGTAAACTGTCCTTCGAGACCAAAGAATACACTTACAGCCGAAATTAATATTGTATCTCCTATCCAAGTTTGAAATCGATCTTGGATTGCTGTCTATTGTTCGATCGATTTCCTATCTGCATGCCTTCATAAACCAATCCACGGATCGGTTATTGGCACGTTTGACCCTAAAAATGGATTGTGATATCAATCTCAGATAGCAAAATTTGGATTGGATTGATTATTAATTTCGGCCGTTAGCTAGCAAGTATTTAAGTACTTCTAGGGCCCTAAATTAACCTCAATCCTGGGTGTTTTTGAAAAAATACGAAGTGACACGCTTTTTGGGTTTATATCATTTGCCCATTAGTCGTGCACGTTAACGAACACTCAATGATTAATATTCCACCAATATTACTTTAACACTCGAAGTAACAAAAATTTGAGGAAAAAATACAAAAACCAACAACGTCTCAGTAGCTAGGCGGGCGGCGCTATAAGGGTCCGTTCACACAGACCGGCTCGGAGTGTAGAGTAGATTTTTGTCACGTTCAAAACAGAATTTTCAGCCATTGTGATAAGGTTTATTTTTAGTCACTTCTTTTATTATTGACAATGTCATAATAAACAAAGATCCACCACGATACTATAAAAAATATGTTTCACTGTCCATCCAAAGATTGCCAGTAATATATCGCTTAGAAGTATCGCGTGTAGTAACTAAGCGATAAGACCGCCCATTGCACTGCCCCTTACCTACTGTTTTTTTTCAATTGTTTATTTCTGGTGTAAGTACAATAAAATAAAGGTACCTATTCTATTCAAAAAACCCCAGTTTTAACGTGACAAAAATCTCTCCTCTCCGGGCCGGTCTGTGTGAACGGACCCTAATGCCACCCCAAAATCTTGCCAAGGCCTGGCTCGAATTCACTAGAAGTATTGAAGCATATTCGTGGTACCTGAAGTTGGAGCATTGTAGCCGCCACAGTGGCCGCCACTTCGTGCGGATACGTGTCACCTCTGGATACAGCCTGTGATTTGAAATAGAAAAAACATATTTTATTACAGTTTCTTGTTGGTTTGCAGAAAGATTCGTTGTGTAAGGGTGTGTAAATCTACTATAGCGGCGGGCACGTGTCTGCAGTTCATTTTTATCGTCGGGTTAATCTTATATTATTATATATATAATCTTATAAATAACTTACTTGTAGCGTTGTGTATGTATGCGTAACTCACTTTCAACGGCGAGATACAGTGCGTAACTCACTTTTAACGACGAAATACTGTGCGCATCTCACTTTAACCTGTGCGATACTGTGCGTAACTCAATTTCAACGGCGAGATACCGTGCGTAACTCACTTTCAACGGCGAGATACCGCGCGTAACTCACTTTCAACGGCGAGATACCGTGCGTAACTCACTTTCAACGGCGAGATACCGTGCTTAACTCACTTTCAACGGCAGACTGTGCGCAGTGAAGAGTATCAAGGTGGAGTCGCGTTTATCCTCCGGCATCGCGTCCAGCTTGTCCCGGATGCGTAGCGCGAATGTCTTGGCCAGCAGCTGCGACGTCGCCCACCGCTCGATGAGGCTGAACTTTATGCCGCTAGGTGGCGCTCTGGAATGTTTATCATTGACTATATTATATTATGTATATACGTTTGTTAGTTTATATTTATTGGCATTTATAATATAATAGCTGGCTTGATAGATATTGCCCTGTCAAGTGTTCCATACAAAGTGTATCAGATATAGTTTCATGATTTTTTCCCAAGTTCTAACAGTTACTCTGCTATACGGAGCGGAGACGAATCAATACTGAAAATATCATGAAAAATGCTTCAGCTTTTCTTCAGTTATTAAGGGTGTAATTAAAACGACTTTGTTTTATATAGCATACATGGTACAGTAACCCCCAGTTTCTGAAACGTCAGTCAACGTTGACAACAGATTAATTCTATAGCCATCCTTGTCATTTGTTTAGTGTTAGATAGAGACAATGATAGTTTTAATCTACTGTTAAAGCCAACTAGCGTTCGAGAAACCGGGGGTAACTGTGTCAGTAAGTAGTTGAGTGTGTGGAATCTATCCCCAAACCCCTATAGGGATGTTCTAGCCTGACCATGTTGACCACCTCCGACCACATCATGACTTAGCACAAGGTGATATAGTCATAATTCTAGCCTATAATGCAGAACAGAAAATACCCCCACCTGTTTTTATAGAAGTCAGCGATAGCATTCAAACTAGAGCCAGTGGTTGCGCAACTGTACTGTGGGTACTGAGAGAATATCACCGCCCTCTCCACTCCATCTCTAAAAAAACAAAAAAAAGTTATATAAAAAAACTTTGAGGTTGAGGAACATGCTGAAAGATATATGTCGGGAATCAGTGGAAGTACCTACAGGCAGAACGCAAGTCAGCACTAGCGGAGCGCCGGCTTGGATATCGGCTACGGCGAGAGGGGAAGGCAGACATTGCTGGGGACCCGTCGCGCGTAGACGTATCTGTTCTGAACCTAGCTAGTACCTACCATTGTTAAGATTGTTATTATGAGACTTACTTGTACCTAGCTACCCAGTGATTGTGACCATTATAGTTTGTAAAACCTCTATAACGTGTTTCCCTTAACATTTCCATCTCGAGGAGCCCAGTGAGTACGCCCACCCATCATGGCTGATACTGAGAAGCCCGAAGAAGAGGAGCCCTCTCCGACATATACATATTATCTAACCAGCAGCAAAGGGTGGACACTCCATACAAACGGCTGAATCGAACAAAAGACAAGCGCAACTGTAAGCGACATACAAACTTTCGCATTTACAATGTTAGTAGGATCTATTATCTTTCCCGTAGAACGGATAGAGTATGTACTGCAACGTGTGCGGGGATATAAATGTATATGAGACTAGAAGCACCTCGCGGTTTCACCCGCGTTAACTACTATCCCGCGGGAACCATTTTTTTTTACGGGATAAAAGGTATGTGTAGCGGGGATAGCATAGCTGCCCAACAGTGAAAGAATTTTTCAAATCCGTTCAGTAGTTTCGGAGCCTATTCATTACAACCAAACAAACAAAGTTTTCGTCTTTATAATATTAGTGTAGATGAAGTGAGCGTACATACCTCTCTATAGCCTCGAAGGTTTCATCCGTGAACGGGGGCACGTATCTGAATGCCACGTAATGCTTGTGGGGTGCTGACTCGGGGAGCATCTGGTCCAACGCCTTGGTCAACAGTTCTCCTGTGAACACGCAGACAAGGGAGTTCAGTGACTGACAGTGGATCAATCTTGAACGGTGAGAGACGGTGGTTGAGCCGTATGTTGTGCTTTACGTCAGTAACTTTTCCTTAGCTATGTGCAGACTTCCATAGCTAGCTTCGGAAGGCATGTAAGCTGGTGCACATTGGTGCTGGTTGTTATCAATTGGTAACTATTAAGTCCTAAAGTTAATGAAACACATTATGTAATATGAATCGTGTATTCGGCTAGGTAGCCAGTACAGAGAAGTGAGAATGTATCAAAGTTTTCCTCGCTACCCACATAATCAACCTTACTTATTAATAAAGCAGAAATGTACCCTCACAATAACTAACAGATACAATTATGAACTTTGAACATATGACAGTAACGGACATTAAGCCATGTCAGATGCCCTTGGGCGGTCTGGTACACTCTGGTACCAAAGGCAGGCACTAACTAATCTATACTAATAAAATAGGTTTGAAGCGTATGTTTGTAATGTTGAAAAACCAGCTTTTTACTAAATGCATAATTGAAAGTACATAATATATTAAACGGTACATATACATATATGAAAAAAAAACTATAAAAAAAATTTGTCTTGTTTGTTTGTTCTCGCTAATCTCTAAAACGGCTGGACCGATTTCGATGTGACTTACACTGAAGGTTACTGGAAAGGTTATGTCACAAGGAGTAACATACCCCCAGTTTCTGAAACGTCAGTCAGCGTTGACAACAGATTAATTCTATAGCCATCCTTGTCATTTGTTTATAATCAGATAGAGGCAACGATAGTTTTAATCTACTGTCAAAGCCAACTAGCGTTCTAGAAACCGGGGGTAAGTCTACTTTAATTTAAGAACATGAAACGGAAACAAACTTTTTCAAACTTCAACCGTAATCAATTAATTATGTGTATAAGTAAAGGTACCTTGTAAGTTGGTCCATTTCAGTATCGGCGAGCCCCCTCCAATCTCCATGTACTTCTTCTGAACTTCCTCAGTCCGTCTACTCGCTATCCACGGCCCCAGCCTGCTCTGAACCGGCAGTTGGATCATGTCCCGATCTGTCATTATCCTGTGAAGGTAGCCGCCCACCTAGAAAACAATTTGAAATACAAGTTCTTTCTTTTCTTTTTCTTTCTTTTTTGCCCCACACTAGGATTGCTCCTGTATCGTGGGTACCGCTTACAGACATATAATTTCACATAAACATCACACCCAGACCAGAAACAAATACTTGTGGATTGCACAAATATTTGTCCCAGGCGGGAATCGAACCCGCAACCCCTAGCGCAGCAATCCGATTGCTCAGCCACTACGCCAAACGAGTTGATGGATGCAAGCCCTTTTCGAAGTGTTACAATGAGTTGGAAAAGTCTAATAAGGTCTCGAAAAGCTACATTTGAGTTTCTACACTAACATTTTTACACTTTGTACAACAGAACAAATAAGGCTTACAGACTTGAGACCCTGATGGTAAATGTTTGTCATATCTATGAACATCGGAAACATGAAGACCAGACTTTGAATAATACCTGATCTGCCGTCTTCGGTCCTCCCATGTTCAGCATGATGATTGCGGTCTTAGGCCTCACAGCTGTGCTGTAGTATGTGGCCATATGGGGCATCATTGTGGAGTTCACACGCCCTGTATATGAACAATGTTGTATGAGGTTTAGTGTTCAAGTTTATTAGGCCTCCAAAGCATGTCTGAACAACTGATATCAATGTACAATGACTGGGGGGGGACAGCTTAACGAAAAATATATGGTCGCAGCATGGAATTTAAAACTAATATATTTTTATTTTAAACTGATTTATTTAGAAAATTATTACAGCTAATAACGAGCTAAAAAGACAATGTCATGTTGGACTGAAGTACGATCATAAAGTAAGTCAAACAATATTTCCGCGGATGAAGTAAACCCATTCCGAAGCGGCAGGTGCTACAACTGTATCAGCACCTTGTAGAAGTAATACTGTTAAACCTACCATATTCGGCGGCATATTCGAGTAAATCGAAAAAGCCCTTTATTGTTGATTAAAAAAAAACCCTCGTAGCTTTGCGTTGACGTCAATGGCAGGATTGCAACGGTGAAGTTTCATAGGGCTGCCATGCATAACTATAAGATACACGCCATTGAGTTCATTTCCAAAACTAACTTTTTATTTACTACCCACATAGTAGAATCAAACATAAATTAAATGCAATACATAACATATCTCCCTTTTATAAATTATGGAATCAACTAACATTACACAAATCAAACTATCAAGCTCTTAAATCAGTATGACACAGAAAACAATTTAAAATTCTAATATTAACAATTTAAAGTTGACATAATTAATCAGAGCAATTTGGTATGCCTATAATGTCAGGCCACATCTCAGGTGGTGGTATTTCAATTAGTTGCTCATCCGATGTTCCAGACTCTGAGTCTAGCTGAGCTCTTTCCTCGGGCAATCTTGCCTCTGTTTGTACCGTCCTAGCCAGCATTTGATCAGCATGGCGGCGGTGTAAGTTGCCATCTTCCGTTCTCACCCTGTATGAGCTTGGACCTTCCACCATCTCTATAGTGGCTCTTCGCCACTTCTCACCGGGTCCATACATGTGAATCAGAACTGGCTGGTCCACCACGAAGGTTCTGGTAGGCGCGCGCTGTGCCGCCGCCTCCAGCTGCTGTTCACCGCGGCTGGGCGCTGAGTCAGGGTGGAGTGAGGATACAGCAGTCCTGTACTTTCGGCCGTTGAGCATCTCTGCCGGCGTTTTGTTCGTGCTGCTATTCGGCACTGTGCGCATATAATAAAGCACCTTGCTCAACTTCTCACTCCATGGCAGATTCAAATCCATCTTCTTTAATTTATTTTTAAAAGTCTGTATTGCTCTCTCAATCTGCCCGTTTGTCGCCGGGTGGTAAGGTGGTGACCTCAAATGCTTTATCCCGTTCTTCTTCAGGAAGCTGACAAATTCCTCAGATGTAAATGCTCTACCATTGTCTGATACAACGACTTGCGGCAGGCCTTGTGAAGCAAAAATCCTCCTCAATAGAGTTATTACAGCTCCGCTGGTCATAGAGTTGATGATCTCTGCTTCAATCCATTTGCTATGGCTGTCAATCAAAACAAAAAATGTTTTTCCCTGAAAAGGTCCAGCAAAATCCACATGAACCCGACTCCAAGGTTTTTCAGTCATAATCCAAGCCTGTGGATCTCTAGGTGGACAGTTCCTTACTAGCTGACACTGCTCACAGCTGGCCACAATTTGCTCTATTTGACTGTCCATCTGGACCCACCAAACATAACCTCTTGCATATGCCTTAGTTTGGACAATACCCGCATGTGGGGCATGTAAAATTTTTAGTACCTCTTCTTGCAACTTAGTAGGTACTATGACTCTGTTGCTCCATAATAAACAATCATTATTAAGTGAAAGAGCCTCTCTTCTGGTCCAAAACGGTTGTAATGCTGGGTCTGAAACTCTGTTCGGCCAGCCATGCTGTACATGGAATACAACTTTTTGCAGCAGTGAGTCCTTCTTCGTTTCCACTCCAATTCTTTCTGCATTTAAGTTCCAGCCATTAGGTTGTTCATCTAACAACAATACATCTTTAAGAGGCTTTATAGCTACTGATCCCGTAGATGGTGCAGTCCACCTGCTCAATGCATCTGCATTACCGATGGATTTTCCAGGTCTGTGTTTTATAACATAATCATAACACGATAGTTTTAAAGACCAACGCAGCATTCTCGGTGAGATCTGGTCAGGAATAGGTTTCGTTGGATTAAATAAGCCTACCAATGGTCTGTGGTCAGTCACAATACAAAATCTGCGACCCAGTAGAAATTCGTGAAATTTGGTCAGTCCAAAGATAATAGCCAAAGCTTCCTTGTCTATCTGTCCATACCTCCTCTCATGGTCCTGTAGAGTTCGCGATGCCATCATAACTGGTCTCTCTGATCCATCATCCATGACATGTGCTATGATAGCGCCCACACCATATTGAGATGAGTCACAAATAAGCAATAACTCCTTTTTCAGATCATACCCCACCAAGGTTAGATCCGATGACAGCAAGACCTTGGCCTTTTCGAATGCCGCTTGCTCATGTTCACTCCACTTCCATGGCGTTTTGGATTCCAGCAATCGATACAAGGGTTTCAATCCCGTAGCTCTGTCAGGCAAAAACTTTTGATAAAAGTTATACAAACCCAAGAAAGCCCGCAAGGTTTCCTTATTAGTTGGGGCTGGTTTCTCTTGGATTTCTTTCACTTTTGCCGGTGCTGGGTGAAGTCCCTCACCATCAATCATATGACCCAGAAATGTAATGCTGTTGGCTGCAAAAATACATTTCTTGCTATTTAGTCGGAAGCCCATCTCAGTTAACTTCAGCATCACTTGACGAAGCCTCTGATTATGCTGTTCCAATGTAGAACCAGCAACTGCCACGTCGTCAAGCAAGCAGGCCACACCATCCATGCCTGCTAAAGCGGAAGACATCACCCTTTGAAAAATACACGGCGCCGCACTTACACCAAAAGCAAGGCGATTCACTTTCATAAGTCCAATGGGTGTATTCAGTGTTAACAGCTTAGCCGTCTCATCATCTACTTTCAATTGGGTGTACGCTTGCTTCAAGTCCAGTTTACTAAATACTTTGCCACCGCTAAGCTTCACAAAAGCTTCCACAGAGGTTGGAAGCGGGTAGCTATCCACCTTTATCGATGCATTGACTGTAGACCTATAGTCTCCACAGATCCGCAACGAGCCATCGTCTTTCTTAACTATCCTTAACGGTGTGGCCCATTCCGAGTACCTCACTGGGGTCAGCACTCCTGTGTCCACCATTTGCTGAAGTTCTGCTTCAACCTGCACCTTCAAAGGAAAAGGTACCGCGCGTGCCTTCAAAAATCGTGGTGTCGCATCAGGACGTAAGTGAAGTGTGACTTCTGGACCATTGTATTCGCCTAGCTCTTCTTTAAACAAATCAGGAAATTCCTTCTTGAAAGGCACCAACTCTTCTTCGGCCCAGTATAAGCCCGTCACTTGAATGTCTAATGACTTAAACCAGTTGCGACCCAAAAGGTTAGGTCCATCCCCAGATACAACCACTAGTTCACATTGAGCCTCTTTCACGCCCAAAGACACACACACATTAGCCAGTCCTAACACTTTCAATGGGTGTCGAGTCCATGTAACCAACTTCAATGCAGTATTGTGTAGTGGAGGAGGTGTCGACCACAACTTCTTGAAAGTTGTCTCCGATATGATGCTGCGAGACGCGCCGGAGTCCACTTCCATTGTCAAACTGGCTCCATCAATAATTACGTCTGCTAATATTGGAGGTCGATAACTGTCTGAACACACATAGACACCCATCATATCTTCAACTTCAGGGGAAGCTTCCTGCTTGTCTTCCACCTGATGTACTTTGGACTTCTTGTCACAGGCTTTTGCAATATGCCCATACTTCTGACATTTGTAACACTTCGCTTTCACAAAGGTACACTTCTCACCCGGCTTGTGTACTCGGGTACAATGTCTGCATTCATTTGACTTTATTCTGCCAATGTCCATTGGTTCGGAGGCCTGAGATGGAGTCGTTTTCCCTTCGTTACTCGGACCAGGGTACATATCTTCACTTGACGCTTGATGATTGAGACACATTTGTACCGCCGTCTCGTATGTCAGTCCTTTTGTTTTTAATAACTCCCGTCGTAAACGATCGTCACGCACTCCTAAAACAAGTCTGTCCCTTAATTGACGTTTAATGTCCGTAAACTTGCACTTGGCACATAAAGCACTTATTGCAGCCACAAAATCTTGCACGCTTTCACCTTGCAATTGCCCACGTCTATGAAATTTGCCGGCTTGCAAAATTTCATTAACCTCTGGTTCATAGAATTTGTCCAAGACACCCAGAATGTCTCTAAAATTCACTTGTGTCGGGCGTAACGGCACTAAAAGTGATGCAATTAGAGCATACGTATCCTTCCCGCACTGAGACAGAAACAAAGATCGCGATTTTACATCGTCCTGTTCCGTGAGTCCCGCCGCATTGAGCGCACACAATAACTGTTCTTTGTAATCACACCACACATCAGTTTTAGCGTTAAACTGCCCGGGCAACACAATATTCGTAATATTGAATGCCATTTCGACACAATTGCAATTTATTTTCCGCAGTCGCCACTATAAGATACACGCCATTGAGTTCATTTCCAAAACTAACTTTTTATTTACTACCCACATAGTAGAATCAAACATAAATTAAATGCAATACATAACAATAACAAAAGCACCCTATGACATGCTGAACCATGAAAATCAGCATGTAACTTGTGAAGACATAGGTGCGGGGCCGAGGATCCAGCCCGGTATCTTTGGACTCTAAAGCGCACAAGTTACCTTTCGGTCACTATCTCCAATGAAATCATCAGGGTAGGTGTCATAGTGTAAGGCAGTGAGATGTAATAAGTATAAGGCATTTGTAACATGAGCTGAACGAAGGTGGGTTACTTTACTTGCAAGAACAGCTATGAATGGAATTACACTGAACAAGCCGCGCTGGGCTTTCAGTGTGGTATCATAGACCATACACGCATATTGCAAATTACATGCGACTATCACACAAACTAATAAATGACCCGTCACGACGCCGGTTATCGTTTATCGTCAAAAAAAACTGCAGATAGGCGAAACGATAAACTAGAATTGGTGGTAAAAAATACTCTTTGACTTATTGTGAGATTGGAAAGACCAAAAATTAACAACTTGAACAATGTGATAAGCGTAAATGAAATATTTTTTTGCAAAATAGAAATGTAAATTTCAAAGTAATAATATTATGTAAGGAAAAGCTTATGCGTTACCAATAGTCGACAACATTCTGGAATTTTGGAAATGTTCACGAGACGTGGAATGTTAACACAGCACTTCTGCTTCAGATTTAAGACGCGATTTCTCACAAAAACAAATATTATATTCCCTAAAAATCACAAAATCATCAACATGTCAATCAAGCACAACATTCGCGATCGCGATCGCTCGCGAATTTTTTGAACGAGCTAAAGAACGACGTGACATAGGATATAATGTAGGTACGAATTTTGGGTAGTAAATCTATGGAACGTTTTTTTTTAGTAATGGCTTCGCACGCTTTGTACCAAGCTTTTATAGCCAGTGTCAAGTATTTTATTATAATAATTTAATAATTTCACATTAATAAAGTCACAGCAATATAGCAATCGTGGTCAAGTAGTCAAGTCAATTATTTACATCGTCAAAGTCACTATTCAGTAAAGTAGTGGATGCTTTACTGAAACTTCCTGGGAGTTTTGGAAAAAATGCGAAATGACACGTTTTTTGAGTTTATATCATTCGCCCACACTCGTGCACGTTAACGAACACTTAATGATGAATATTCCACCAATATTACACATTAACACTCAAAGAAACACAAGTTTGAGAAAATAATACAAAACCAACAACCTCTCACTATCGGATTCCCGCCAAAACTCATGGTATAATCATGATCGATCATGATATCATTGTATTTTATTTTATTTTATTCGGAAAACTTACAGTAATCTTATCTAACTTACTAACTAAAATTAATAACTAAATACCATTTAATAGTTTTCGCATACAAATACAATGTTGTTTGCTTGTTTGCTGAACATAAAAAAGAAAAGTACTAAAAAACTGGGGAACACAAAAAGAAGAAAAACAAGATACATTCAGACAGTCCAGGAAGTCGCACCGAACCACTCTTTCGTAATCACTCCTCTGAATTTATTTGGGGTAGAATTAAATAGATCCAAGTCGGAAAATTCAGTCAAACTATTTAAGTGATTTGCAGACCGTACGAAAAATGAATGTTGTCTATAGTTTGTGAAACTATGAGGAACACGAAGATAGTTTGCCACTCTTACTGATCTAGTAGGTACCTTAAGATAAATTTTCGAGAGAAGATCTGGGGAATCGACTAAAGATTGCGCTATTTTAATAAGAAACGTGATGTCTGCTATTCTACGTCTCTCGCTAAGTGGTAGTATATGATGTCTCCTGCATCTAGCTTCATAATTACTATCGTGTTTCTTACACTTATATTGCAAATGTCTCAAAATCATGGTTCTACGATTCTATTTCTATGCATGCAGATACAAAATCGAAACGTAAATTTTAGCATTCACTCAATAGAGATGACCATTATTCATTTATTTATAAATCCAGTTCATTTGCTTCTTTTGGGTTGCTTGCTTCCATAAAGTTCTGGCCAGTCGCCAAATAATTCATATTATTATTATGTAGGTACAGTTACAATATTATCTAGTTTCCTTACAATTAATAATAAAATGTACATTAGCTATACACCACTATAAAACCACTGCGATTACTGCTAAAATAGGTACGTGTAGAAATCATTCACATTTCCGGAATTATCCATCTCTATATTTTCCGACATGATCTTGTCTGTGTGTGCAGTGCGACTGTGTGCGTGAGTCCACAAAAAAAAAGTTAAAATCTTGTCTTTGGTGTATTTACATCAATATTCAATCGACGTTTGTGTCTTTTATAAATTTATTTATATTACGATAGTTTATCACCTAGCGCTCATTGTAATTGATTGAAAATCTCGTAAACCCGTTGATTTAATTTGTGTTAAAATGTCCTGTCGCATCGCCTCGCATGCTGGTACTTGGTACTCTGAAAGTGGTAAGCCAGTAGGGCCGAACCGTTTGAGTTAATTTTACCGTATTTTAGCCATAAAATTCACAACATATCAATACAACTTATTACTTTAGGAATTCGTGCTGATCGTGCTAACGTGCTATTTTAGGAAAATTCTAATCCTAATATTCTAATTCATCTAACCCTCGCTTTTTCTAATGCAATAACAAATTCACAAGTAAAATAATAAGGAATGCCAGGATTGAGTAGGTAAACGCAAGTGATAGGCATCGATTTTGTGGATCGAAATTTTAGAAACCTAGGTTTAAAACATCAGGTTAAAGGAGTCCGCACAATAATGGGAACGGAAAGGGATCGTAACCGTATCGCCTCGAGTCGTTCAGAATGGTTTGTATTAAACTCCCTACTGCAACGCACACTAATCGGAATCGTACCGTGATCGCCTCCCCTCAGAACACGGCGACACGAAAAGGCGTTACGGTTACGATCCCTTTCCGATCCCATATGTGTGCTGAGACCTTAACTCTGGTCTAAACCTGCATTTGTTAATTGCATTGCAAGGTACCAAGAGGGATACTGATGCAATTCTAAATAAGTAGTGAATTTGATTTTGAATGGAACTCACAACTTAGACCCCCTATATCTTAACAGCCATGGACCCCTGGACTTTGAGTATTTGTAAATAGAAACCATTGATGGAATGTGCCCGTAGTGAGTCACTCAGACACAAGTTTTATTTTTCTTTTTTTTTATTAAATTGTAACCCCACACTAGGATTGCTCCTGTATCGTGGGTACCGCTTACAGACATATGATTTCACAATCACATTCAAATCAAATCACAATTCAAATAATACGAGTACACATCACACCCAGACCAGAAACAAATATTTGTGGATCGCACAAATATTTGTCCCAGGCGGGAATCGAACCCGCTACCCCTAGCGCAGCAGTTCGATTGCTCAGCCACTACGCCAAACGAGCCGTCGAGTTGCGAGACATGGGGACAAATTATTTAGATGTGGGGGTATCCCAAACCATACTTAGTGAGCCAATGTCGACTGTAGCAAAAACAATGTACATTCTAAGTTTACGGGCTATATGCCCACAACCATAAGAACATATTATTAAAAGAAGAGATCCTATGGGGCTGGCATGGCCACACTTAAGTGGCTAAAAGACCCAAAAAAAAAAGTATAAATAGAAACCAATAATTATTTGATTACAGCAAATGAGTTATCCCGACAGCTGGACTTATGGCTGGGTAAAGCCGACCTCACGCATGGGCCTGCGCGTGCTATAATTGCTCCGTAAGTATGTACAATTAAAGGATGAACATTACATATATTTTTTATCATACTTTATGTTTTTGGCGGTAAAAAAGCGGTGGTAGCCTAGTGGGCGAACGTCCGCCTTCGAAAACGAAGGTGGCGAGCTCAAATCCCAGTGCTGGCACGTACCAATTTGTGTATCTTGTGTAACATATGTACGTAAGTATCACTCGCTTTTCGGTGAAGGAAAACATCGTGAGGAAACCAACATGCCCGAGAATTATTTCGGAGGCATGTTATCCACCAATCCGGACTAGGCCCCCGTGGTGGATTATGGCCTAACCCTCCTCACGATAGTGAGGGGAGGCCTTTGCCCAGCAGTGGGACAGTTACAGGCTGAATTATTATTATTATTATTTATGTTTTTATGATTCTCTTTGTTAACGAAAATTAGCTGTTTGACTTGTAAAAGTGCGATTTAATTGCCTATTTACAATAAATGCTTTGACTTTGAGTTTGACTTTGACTTTGACATAAATCTGGTTCGAACTTACTGTTTGAACTGTGTTTCGAGTTACTACCTGCATCCCACAGTGTAACTCGCTGTTTTCGGAATTAAAAGTAGCCTATGTGTTAATCCAGGGTGTTAGCTACCTCAGTACCAAATTTCATCATAAATGCTTCAGCCGTTTGAGAGTGAAGAAGCAACAAACATACAAACACTTATAAACATTCACCTTTTTAATAATCGAGGGATAATTGTCTTGTGAGTAAATTTTGACCTCGTTTCTGTAATTCCAAGGGTAATTCCTGATATCCACTGTGCATGGGATGCTCCATACATGTCAATACAATGATCACAATACAGTATTATGGTGACAGCAAGCTGATCTCCTAGAGACGGAAGGTAGATGACGGAACTCAGCGAATAACAGCAGAGTGACGGTGTTTGGGCTTGTTTCGATCAGCTCGCAGTACCAAATTATGTATTTTCTAATATTTTTCTAACAAGATGCTTACGTGATTACAGACATGCTGGTTATTCCTACTGTGGCGCTTGCGCTGCGTTTGCTTACAGACAAATCAGCCCTGTGGTTGTGTAAGTATATTTTTTATTGATTAGGCTAGTGTTCGATCACTATCTCACGGTGTTATATGACCACATACATTTTATAAGACAAAGCAGACCGTGCATTACATATATCTCAACACAAAATGGTAATTATTCATCATGGTTTATATTCAACATGACCATTATTCAACAAAGGTTCTGCCGGCAGGAAACGGATCTTTATTCTGGGGCCATCTCACCACGTGAGGCTCGGGGGATGCGCCCTCTCCACTCTGGACAAATACAGCACCCCACTCTACGATCTCACCATAGACAAGCAGAGTGAGTTCTTGACTATTTTAGAATGGAGTATTATCTAGGTATAGTGTTATATATTATGTATATTATATGATATGACAATAATAATAGGTATGATGGAGAGTACTCATGCCCTGTTTGTGAACTCCTCCAACTGATAATCGTTGTCTCTCTCTAGCACTAAACAAATGACAAAGACAGCAATACACTTGCATTGCACACATGCCCGAGAATCATTTCGGAGGCATGCTAGCCAGTAATATAAGCTAGTATTTCTCCACTGTCTTAAGTGGCGATGTGGACGAAGATGCTAAATATGCTCAGCTTAGAACGGGACATTCTCTCAAGGACCGCCGGAACACCAAGATAGGGGTTTGCCTACAGATTTTCAACTTGAGGGTGGTTTGAGTTAGCTGGTCGAAGAATTTGTTACCCTACCACCGAGCCTTGTGACGATGTTTTCCTTCAACGGCAGCTGAAGCTCAGTTGCTAACTGAACCAGCTGCCCTGGATTCGAACTCACCACTAGAGATCCGTGTGCCTAGTGTGAGTTTTACCAATTTCTTTACGTGCTCGGTCCGGTTAGCGTAAACTTGAAATTGTATGGAACAAGAGCAGCGCCATCTAGTGACTGACTGACTGACACTAGGCACACCGAAGATGACACCCTACTGAGCTATCTGGGTTCGAATCAGGGTTGGCAATGTAGCTTTAGATATGATCGCGTACTGGCATTAATAAAACCTTGTCCACACAGTATACGCCGAGCTGGAAGCGACGAGACAGTTCGAGTGGATGAACGTGAAGACTGATGAGGACGAGCACTCGATAGAGATGCAGCTGCCTTACATCGCCAAAGTTATGGAGGAGTATGTATCTCTTTCTCTCTCTATCTCCCTGTCTCTTACTCTCTCTCCCCCTGTCTCTTACTCTCTCCCCCTGTCTCTTACTCTCTCTCCCCCCGTCTCTTACTCTCTCTCCCCCTGTCTCTTACTCTCTCTCCCCCTGTCTCTTACTCTCTCTCCCCTTGTCTCTTACTCTCTCTCCCCCTATCTCTTACTCTCTCGCTTTCTCTCTCTTACTCTCTCTCCATGTGCCCACCCACATAATAAACGCAGCCTAAGTCTCATCCACACATACACTTTCACTATCCTATCTCGAATGCTCTTATCCTACTACCGCGTCCAGACATTGACACTCTCTCGGCATCTCACTCACTTCAGTATAGTGCGAGCACGAACCTCTATCGTGAAAGTATTCGTAACGTTAACGTTAAACATTTGAATGAGATTTAATCAGCGCCCTTGCTATCGACAAGATGCGCACGCGAACGGTTACCTTGATCGATACGTTAACGATGCGAACCGTTAAAATGTTCGTGTTTGCCCTATTGTAGGAGTAGGTACTGATCAAATCTAAAACAAATTTGTACGTTAACGTAACGAATACTTTCTCGAATGAGGTTCATTCGCTCTACGGTCCAAAACGTTAGAATAGAATAGAATAGAATGCTTTATTTGCTTGAAATGCGAGTAAATAATAAGTTGTTACAATCAGTGAGTTCTAACAGATTTCGCTATTTTAATAGCATGCAAAAATTTACAAAAATAAAATCTAAGTAGGTACTACACACATGCAGCATGCAAAGGTTTAATAAATAAAATCAATTTATGTAATTAAAGGCAGATGTTTTACAATATTTTCGTTATTCTCACTTTTTAGATACCAGACGGGTTTCACGATCATACCTATCCTGGTTGGTTCCTTGACGTCTGAGAAGGAAGCGAAGTAAGTAGCCGTAGAAGTCAGTAAGGTTTTATGCTTCCCACTCGTCGGTCACAGTCGACTGCGAAGCGTGAGCTTTGGGTTCGACTCCCTGGGACTGTGCTCGAGTTTGTGCGGCCATAGTGCTTGTACCTTCAGATTGTTTACCAGCCAAGCTTTGGTGAAGCACATACAGGGGTTCAAGTCTGATAATTTAGGAACGCTTCAAACGAATCTCAATGGAGTGACTTCGGAATAGTTTGTGATATTTCATTGTGACATTGATTCCAAATGGTGTTATTTAACTAGCAGACGTCACGTTGTTTGTCCGCGATGGACTCTTAGGGCCGTATTAATAAATGAACCTCAATAGCGCTACCAAGTGCGCTACCAGCTAATCCACACTCAAAATGTAATTTGCATCTTGAGATCGTTGCTATTTAATAAATGGATATTGAGATGTAGCACTGGCTACTAGATACTGTCTTGTATGTGTCAATTGTGTCATAATCGGATAGCACTTAACCGGTGAGTGTCATTTATTAATTTGCCAGAGATCATGTAAGTTTCTGTTCCTAATCTACAACTTAAGATGTATTTATTAAATAGAACAAAAGAGCAAGTGCACACTGAAGATAGCTCTCAGAGCTAAGTTTGATTTATTAATACAGACCTTAAACTACTTAACCGATTTTAATGATATCTGCACACCGCGCGCAGTTTGGTCTAACTTGAAAGATAGGATAGCTTACATCTCAATTTACAGTCGCAATAACAAAAACCTTAGCCACAGCAACGCGTGGCCGTGTCTGTTAGTAAGTTATTTATAAAGCATTTTTAACGTATTTCTAGAAAGTCATATAGCAAATTGATTTCAGATACGGCGCCATCCTGGCTCCGTACCTGGCGGACCCTCAGAACCTGTTGGTGATATCTTCCGATTTCTGCCACTGGGGCTCGCGGTTCCGGTACACGTGGCGGGACGGCGGCGAGCCGATACACCAGAGCATCGAGCGGCTGGACAAACAGGTGGGGCTAGTTGCGCCCTCTGTTATCGAACAGAGGAATAGTGAGATGCGTGGCGCTGTCTCCTATCGAATAGAGGAATAGTGAGATTGGCGGCGCCTTCTGGTATCGAACAGAGGAATAGTGAGATGCGTGGCGCTATCTCCTATCGAATAGAGGAATAGTGAGATTGGTGGCGCTGTCTCCTATCGAATAGAGGACTAGTGAGATTGGTGGCGCTGTCTCCTATCGAATATGGGTATAGTGAGATGCGTGGCGCTGCCTCCTATCGAATAGAGGAATAGTGAGATGCGTGGTGCTGCCTCCTATCGAATAGAGGAATAGTGAGATTGGTGGCGCTGTCTCCTACCGAATAGAGGAATAGTGAGATGCGTGGCGCTGTCTCCTATCGAATAGAGGAATAGTGAGATTTCTGGCGCTGTCTCCTATCGAATAGAGCAATAGTGAGATGCGTGGCGCTGCCTCCTATCGAATAGAGGAATAGTGAGATTTGTGGCGCTGTCTCCTATCGAATAGAGGAATAGTGAGATTCGTGGCGCCGTTCCTCCTATTCCTACCCTCTACCTATTCCTCACTATTTCTCTTTTCAAATCGAATCTCACCATGAACACCATAACATAATGAGACAACCAACAGTACATTATCAAGATATATGTGCAAAAATGGTGTACAACAGCCTTATACCTATTAGCAATTCCATACAGGCAACCTTGAAATGCGATGCGGTTCTCTTGCGGTATTGTCGACATAGAAATGTCTTTCTTTCATTTCATATTATCATATATTTTTTCAGGGTATGGATTTAATAGAGAAAATGGAGCCGCGCGCGTTTACTGAATACCTCAATAGATACGGTAACACCATATGCGGGAGGCATCCCATCGGAGTCTTATTGCAGGTGGGTTATCTGGATGGCTCGCATTGCTATAGTAGTTTTTTTTAATCGCTTTTTTTTTAAAACGGTCAAGCACGCCGCTTTTTCGATGCGCCCGCCCAAAGGCTAAAAAGAATTCTCCCTTACAAATGGTTAAGTTGTAACTCGAACGAACGAAAAATCGGGGCTGACGAGAGTGACCATAGTGACCGCCTAGCTACGAATATCAAGGACGGCAGAGTGGGCATGTTTACCCACTTCAACCCCATCGCCACGAACTGACTGGTCCAATGCTAGGCCATAACCGTAGAATTAATATGTGTTTGCTCTACCTTGACAGGATTATATGGTTACTGATACTTTAATTAATGTAAGACCTCGATGTAAATATTCCTATACAGTCATAATATATAATTAAATCTATACTAATATTATAAAGAGGAAAACTTTGTTTGTTTGGTGGTAATGAACAGGCTCCGAAACTACTGAACCGATTTGAAAAATTCTTTCACTGTTGGGAAGCTATGCTATCCCCGGGTGACATAGGCTACCTTTTATCCCGTAAAAATTAATGGTTCCCGCGGGATAGTAGTTAACGCGGGTGAAACCGCGAGGTGCTTGTAGTAATGTATAAGAAACAAGTTTTTTTTTTCAGGCTATATCAAAACTGCGTTCACAATCGACCGCGCCGAGAATGTCCATGAAGTTCCTGAAGTATGCCCAGTCGTCTCAGTGTATGACGCCGCAAGACTCCTCTGTCTCTTACGCCAGTGCGTCCCTCGTGTTCGAATAGACTTACAGCCGAAATTAATATTGTATCTCCTATCGAAGATTCAAATCGATCTTGGATTGCTGCATATCGTTCGATCGATTTCCAATCTGCCTTCCTTCATAAACCAATCCACGGATCGGTTATTGGCACGTTTGACCCTAAAAATGGATTGTGAAATCAATCCCAGATAGCAAAATTTGGATTGGATTGATTATTAATTTCGGCCGTTAGGGTCTATCTCCACGAGCGGTCGTATCGCGGCGGTGCAAGCGTCATCGTAGCCCAGTTGTTTGTGGGAAGTGACGGCCGGTGTCCGAGTTTGTTACGCCGCCCGTGGCTTAGCGGTCGCCGTCAGACTAAGGCGGCTTAAGAGGATCGTCCCTCGATTGAAAATATCGATTAAACGTTACTTCTGTCCGTCTGCTGCCTCTGCTTTGCGATAGAGACCTACATTTATGGAGAAATTAACGGCTCGGGAGAACATGGTTTTCACCCTTGAAATGTTAATTAATTTTATTATTTTTGCTGTATAATATTTTTGGACAAAATGTAACCTACGTTAAAGGTTATAATAGTAGTTTAGTAATAAACAATAAAATAGTATGGTTAATTAATAAACACTACATACATTTAGTCATGAATCAACAAATATCTTCTTTTTGAGTGCTTATAACTACGAAGATATTACGAAATTTGAAAATATACAATTTCTATATGCTTACTTTTTCATGACAATGAAATTAATAACATTTAAGGGTGGGTAACCTTTTTCTCTTTTTTGTATGGAGAACAAATCGCTAGCTAGACCGTAGTCTTAACTCTAGCAAAGCGTTTGTATTCTCTTTGGTCTTAACTTGCGCACAATAATTTTAAACGTTGTTTCAGAATTGTATTTTTTCGTTTGTATTTTTTGTATGTGTAATAGAGATTTTGTATAACAGAGCTATATAATAAGAAAAAGATCTTAGAATCGCTCGTGAGTTACGACCCTTAGAAATAAATGATAATATTAGATTTAAGTAACGTTTTTATACACTTTACTTCTAACTTTGTTATAATCTATATACCCGTTTTTCACTAACCGCGATAAAGCCGACACCTAATGCAGTGATGGCAGAGTTCACGCCGATTTTTTTTATGTTTAGCTTCGCACGGTTTGTGCATTAGCCAGGCAAATATTAAAATTATACATTTATTTTACGTATGCCCGTCAGTAGCCAAGTCCATAGGCAGTCGACGTCACGACTCCGCAAAGTGGTGGGCGCTTTGCTGAAACTTTTGCTGAAACTCCTTAATTTCAATCGTATGTTGAAGTGAATAAAGTTGTTTTTAAAATGTCTCATTTCATAATGTTGACTATAGTTATGTCTATGACAAACAAATCAGTAAATTAGCCACAACGATTATAACGACTGCAGCCCGCTGCTATCGCTAAACGGCCGCGATCAATGTATTAGAGAGCTACAATATTTATACCAGAAGTACCAGGGTAGCATAGGTCACAAGGGTCTCTCTGACCTCTTGTTCCATCCAGCCAGTATGATTGTATTAACCACCGACGCAAACAGAGAAGCGTGAGCGGGTGTATCGTGGTTAAAACAGTCATACTGGATGGACCAAGAGGTGAGTTTGATTTATATCTCCCTTGTACCTTATGCTACCCTGGTACTTCTGCCTGGTATACATTTATGGTATCACCAAAACACAGTCATGCTGACGGCACAAGTGGCGAGATTTCTTCGAGGGGGTTAATGACACTGAAAAATGGGCCCCATAATTCCCACCGAAGATTAAGGGGATTAAGGGAGCCCTTTTCGCAAAATGTCGTAAATCCCCTGGTTGTTGTTGTTGGGGATTAAGGGCATAAATCGAGTGCACTCACGGCGCGGCGTGAATGTGAGTAAGGCTTAATGATTAGTACACGAATTGGGATAGTTATATTAGTTATCTAGGTGTAAGTAAAAGGCAACTAAAATTGTGAACAGATTGCCAACTCAAAAGCAACTGCTCATGTCAAAATTTAATGAGATTGTTCCCTTTTGGTATCTCTCAGCTGTAATTCTCGTAACTTTATCGATTATCCATTCTACATTTACTATGTCGAACTCTATCGAGTTTATGGTAGCTTCCTCCCGGAAGCCGGCCATTATAAAAAATTCAGACGTTGCCTTTCAAGTTGTCGAAAAGATCGTAAGATCGAATTTGTCGGTTCCCGCTCCTGTGTGGAACAATTGTCGTTTTTCGTCCATTTTTTCGGTGCTTTCGGCACAAACTGTCGGGGGCGAAGCCCTATTTGCCGTATTCTACGTGTCTGAATAATAAGTGAGCGTCACTGTGCCTGCTCGTGACCGGTTCTTCATATTCGCCATCAAGGTAGCCAAAAGCTAAACTGAGGTAAGCGCGCAAACCAAGGTGAGGTGATTAGGTACCCATCGGCTTGCAATCCATCGCCGAGGATCAGCTGGTGAGTCGCACAGTATTATCAATCGTCACGAATAACCTTCCCCCTTTTTCATCTTGTCGTATATACAGTCCACTCCTATCGAAGTAAAATAAAGAAAACAGTAAAATACCCTAACATTTTGGCCCTACGAGCCGGATTCTTGTAGTAGTGACCTTATATTTTGTATATTTTAGTGTTTTCAAATCGATTTTGTCGAATTTTATTGCATCATTGTCTAATCTCAAAATCCGAGGGTAGATATTTTCGTAAACTTTTATCAGTGTCCAAGTAAAAGTATTGAGGATTTGAGAGGTTGGTAGTAGCGGAGCGATCCGACCAAAGATATTTGAAAGTTCTTTATGTAGTTTGATTCGTTTGGTTGGCAAGTGTCAAAGTCAACAAGTGTGAAGTTGTCGAAAGTCGAATTATTCTAGTTGTCATACTTGTCATTTATTTGTCAAAACAAGTTTGTATATGTACCGGTGTTTGTTTGTAATTTGTTGTTTTGTTGAAATAATATTCAAAACAAGCGTATTTTCGTGAAGTATTCATCGTATTTTGTTGCCTTTGTCGAAGCACGGTGTAAGATACCTAGTAGCTGCGTAGTACTGTGTAAAAATGTCGGAAAAAGAAACTGTCGATACTATTCGCGTCGCGCGTGATTATGCTCTCATGCGGATTGAATTAATTGAAACAAACGATTTGCGTGGTTACACGGAGTCAGATTTAAATGAGATTGAGTCGGGATTCCATTCCGCGCAGCGTAAACTTTTGTCGCTCAGCACTCGCCATGAAAAGGAACATGAGTTACCCGTTACAACAACATTCGAACGCAAATTTCGAGAGATTAAAAAGTGTTTTCGTGAGCAGCTAGTGCCTGTTGTACCGAAACAGGAAACATCTAGTTCAATTAATTTGCCAAGGATTGCAATTAAAGTGTTTGATGGGAACGAAACCAATTGGATATCGTTCATACAGTTATTTGACTCCCTTGTTCACAAGAGAGACATTTCGAATGTCGAAAAGCTTCACTATTTGTTGTCGAGCTTGCAAGGTAAAGCATATGATTTAATTAAAAACTTTCCCTTGACAGATGATAGTTATTTAGCGGCTTATAATACATTGAGCAAGTATTATAATAGGAAGAGGCAGATTGCTTTCACTTATTATGAGAGAATTTTGAACTGTGAACCAATCAAGTCCAAATCTAGTTCTGAATTGGAGCGCGTGTATAGAACATTTGCAGAAAACCTAACAATTCTCGAAAACTACCAGCTGCCTGATAGGAACTTCATGTTATTCCATCTGTTATGGTCGAAGGTGGATAGGCAGACACGCGAAGCATTCCAGTTGGAGTTCAATTCAGATGAAATTCCAAAGTTCGAGGAGTTGCAAGGTTTCCTGGAAAAATATTATCATGCATTAGATATGTCGAATGTAAAGTCAGCGAGTGCAGCTGTCAATAATAGGAAGGTGAAGTCATCATCTTTTGTAGTGGCATTAGCCCATTGTGTTTATTGTTCGGGACAACATAAACTTCATTTGTGTGAGAAGTTTTTGAGGTTGTCAACTCAATCACGCTTTGATGTCATAAAGGAAAAGAAACTTTGTTTGGTGTGCTTTTCAAATTCGCACTTAGTAAAAGACTGTCGTTCGAACATTAAGTGTGACAAGTGTCAATACTCACATCACAAATTATTGCATTTCGAAAGGAAGCCCGTTAATGATTCCACGAGTGAAACAACAGTGTTGACGTCGACTAATAGTGTTGACAATGTGTTGTTTGCAACTGCAAAAGTCCTAGTAAAAGATTGTGGGGGCAATTTTAAGCCAGTTAGAGTACTACTTGATTGTGCAAGTGCTAGCAATTTCATGTCGGAATCTTGTGCTAAATATCTGGGTTTGCAAATAGGACCAAGTCAAAACTCAGTGAATGGAATTGGAAATATGGTTGCAAGCACATTGGGGACGTTGTCATGCCATGTTAAATCAATATGTAGAAATTTCAGTTTAGACTTAGAAGCTTTAGTGTTGCCATCAATTTGTCCTCAACTACCTGTGCAACAGGTAGAGCCATCATCGTGGTCTCACCTTATCGGATTGACACTTGCGGATCCTGAATTTAATTTTCCAGGTCCTGTTGATATGCTTCTGAACGCAGATGTATTTTCGTCGTCATTGCTTCCTGGGTTGAAGCGGGGTAGACCAGGACAGCCCAATGCTTTGAACACCAACTTTGGTTGGGTATTGATGGGAGGTTGTGATGCCAGTTATCACACATCCAGTTCTCGCTGTCGTAACCCGCAAAATAATCTTTGCTTTTTCGTTTCCAATTTGTCGTTGGATAACTCTCTCAAGAGGTTTTGGGAGATAGAGGAAGTTGGACCTCAACCTAAAATAATGTCGAAAGAGGAACAACTTTGTGAGGAGTATTTTACTCAAAATCACTGTCGTACGGGTGAAGGAAGATTTGTTGCTCCTTTACCATTTGTCGATCCTTCGGATAAACCTAATTTTTTAAATTCTCGTGCCATAGCCGTGAAGAGATTTTCGTCAATTGAGAGGAAATTTCAATTAAACCAAGAATACAAGGAAGCATACACTTCCTTTATGAAGGACTATGAAGCCTGCCATCATATGGAAAGGGTAGAGGCCCCTGTTGTTGATAATGGTCCATTTTATTACATTCCGCATCACGGGATATTGCGTCCTGAGTCTATTAGTACTCCTCTGCGCGTGGTTTTTGACGCCGGAAGTAAAGATTCTAGATCTCGCTCTCTGAATGACACCTTGCTGCCTGGGCCAAAACTCCAAACAAATATTTTTGATTTGTTGGTCCGCTTTCGTTGGCATGCAATTGTGTTCACAGGGGATGTCAAACAAATGTATCGACAGATTTTTGTGCCGGAAGGTGATGCTGATTACCAGCGTGTCGTATGGAGGTCGTCAACTGACGAACCCCTTCGGGACTATAGGCTCCGTACTGTAACATATGGTGTGAAATCCGCACCGTACCAAGCTCTACGATCAATCGCTCAACTCGCTAGAGAAGCTCAAGCTGAATATCCTTTAGGCTCTGCGGTACTAAGTAGAGACATCTTCGTTGACGACGTTGTCAGTGGAGCAGAGTCTGTCAGTCAGGCTCTAGAATTGAGGTCACAACTTACCAATATTATGTCATCGGGTGGTTTTGAACTCAGGAAATGGACATCCAATCATAAAGACTTTTTCGTAGATCTCTCCCCTAAAGACTTGTATTCTGAAGAGTTCAAACAGTTTGAAGACACGTCTGATGTGTCATGTAAAATTTTAGGATTATTGTGGCTTTCTCGTTCGGATTGTTTTCGTTTTAAAGTTGTTATTGAGAATCGTAGGTGTACGAAGCGGACAATTTTGTCGGAGCTCTCTCGTATCTACGATCCACTCGGTTTTCTCGGACCAGCTACGTTCTATTTGAAGTACCTGGTGCAACTTCTATGGGTTTCAGGTGTGGCGTGGGATGATGACGCCCCTGAACCGATCGTTTCGGAATGGACGCGCTTTAAAGCGCAGCTTTCGTTGGTGTCGTCGATCTCCATCCCTCGTCGGATGGTAGCATCGTTTATTGGTTTGCAAGTACATGGATTTTGTGACGCCAGTGAACGCGGTTTTTGTGGCGTAATTTACGTACGCGTTGTCGATGCAGAAGGCTACTGTTCTGTAACCTTTTGTGCCGCACGTTGTCGACTTGCACCGCTTCGTAAACTTTCGATACCCAGACTGGAACTCCAGGCTGCGGTTTTGTTATCGGATCTGATGACGGCTGTTGTTGAAGCGCTCAGTCCCTTCCACACAGTCAAACATCGTTTCGCATGGTCTGACTCTACAGTCACATTGGCGTGGATCAAGTCTTGTCCATCGAAATGGAAAACTCATGTAGCAAATAGAGTCAGCCACATTCAAGAGCGAATCGCACCCGAATTTTGGAGGCATGTGAGAACCTCGGACAATCCAGCGGATTGTGGATCTCGCGGAACTCTACCTTCGGATTTGGTGGAGCAGACAGTTTGGTGGAATGGCCCAACCTGGCTCTCCAAACCTGAAGCGGAGTGGCCCGTGTCACTTTCGTTATCAAGTGCAGATTCACATATTGCAGAGCAGGAGCAGAGGATTTTGACCCTCGTAACTTCAACTGTTGTCGATAATATATTTGATCAACTTTTGAACAAGTATTCGTCGCTTTCGAAGATCAAGCGCGTGTTAGCGTACATGTTCCGATTTCTGCACAACTCTAGACCATGTAACCTCAATCTTAAAAATGTCGGTTCTTTGTCACTCTTTGAAAATCAAAGGTCGTTCATATGTTTAGTAAAACATGTTCAACAGAGTGCATTTTCGAGTGAGATCGAGAAGCTTAAGGTTGGTTTGCCAAATTCTTTGCCTAAGGGTTTGAGAAAGCTCTCACCTTTCGTAGATACAGCGGGTCTTTTGAGGGTGGGCGGTCGGTTAGCCCGCTCAAACTTAAAGTTCGAAACAAAACACGTCTTGCTTTTACCTCGTGACAGTCGTCTTACCGCGTTAATTATTGAAGACTACCATCGGACCTTCATGCACCCTGGTGCACAAACGTTGCAAAATCTCCTCGCTCAAACCTTTTGGATTTTATCGCCTAAGCGAGCTATTCGAGCAGTCGTTTCAAAATGTATGAGATGCTTTCGTGTTGACCCTAAACCTGCGCCAGCTCCGCTTATGGGAAATTTACCTCCGTGTCGCATTAGTCAAATCAAACCCTTTTCGACCGTATGTATCGATTACGGTGGTCCTTTCGACATTGCTCTCGGTCGGGGACGAGGTGTTAAAACATTTAAAAGCTATATTTGCGTTTTCGTTTGCACTAGTACCAAGGCAATTCATTTGGAATTGGCCTCAGAATTGTCAACGGAGGCATTTCTTGCTGCATTGAAGAGATTCATTGCGCGCCGCGGTCGCTGTAGTAGAATCATTTCAGATCAAGGCCGAAACTTTGTAGGCGCGAGCAATTACCTAGGAAATTTAATGAAAACCGCTGCGGAATCTCAAGAAATTCTGTTCACCTTTAGTCCTCCGGGCAGTCCACATTTCAATGGTTTGGCTGAAGCCGGAATAAAATCGGTCAAAACTCATTTATCTAGAGTCATAGGAACTCAAAGACTTACTTTCGAGGAATTTTATACCGTGCTCTCACAAATAGAAGCTTTGTTAAACTCTCGACCACTGACGCCCCTCAGCTCTGATGCAAATGATTTTTCGGCCCTCACACCTGGACATTTTCTGACGCTAGAACCGTTGTCGATCCTTCCGGAAGAAAAGCTTGTCGATTTAAATATTAGTGCTCTACAACGCTGGAAGCTACTTCAGAAAATGCATCAGGATTTTTGGCGCAGATGGCATCAGGAATACATCCATACTCTCCAGTGTCGAATGCGTTGGAACAAAATTCCGGCCGAGAACGTTACTATCGGCACTCTCGTCTTGATTGTAAACGAACAATGCAGCCCGATGACGTGGAGTATGGGTCGTATAGTTGCCTTGCATCGAGGAGCGGACGGTATTTGTCGTGTCGCAACGGTGAAGACAGCTACAAGTCAATTCAAAAGACCAATTGTTAAACTTTGTCCATTGCCAATCTAAATTAAATTTTCATTTCCAAATACTTAAATTTCTAATTTTGTCGCTCTTTCAAATTCTATCGTTGATCTAACCTTTCGCTACCACATTTTCGTTTTCTCAATACTTGGACCTCAATACTTTTCGTTATATAATATTATACTTGACAATTTTCGAATATTGTGGCTTAAATGTACCATTTAGGTGGGCGGAATGTTCCCTTTTGGTATCTCTCAGCTGTAATTCTCGTAACTTTATCGATTATCCATTCTACATTTACTATGTCGAACTCTATCGAGTTTATGGTAGCTTCCTCCCGGAAGCCGGCCATTATAAAAAATTCAGACGTTGCCTTTCAAGTTGTCGAAAAGATCGTAAGATCGAATTTGTCGGTTCCCGCTCCTGTGTGGAACAATTGTCGTTTTTCGTCCATTTTTTCGGTGCTTTCGGCACAAACTGTCGGGGGCGAAGCCCTATTTGCCGTATTCTACGTGTCTGAATAATAAGTGAGCGTCACTGTGCCTGCTCGTGACCGGTTCTTCATATTCGCCATCAAGGTAGCCAAAAGCTAAACTGAGGTAAGCGCGCAAACCAAGGTGAGGTGATTAGGTACCCATCGGCTTGCAATCCATCGCCGAGGATCAGCTGGTGAGTCGCACAGTATTATCAATCGTCACGAATAACCTTCCCCCTTTTTCATCTTGTCGTATATACAGTCCACTCCTATCGAAGTAAAATAAAGAAAACAGTAAAATACCCTAACAGAGATCAAGATTAAACTTTGTAAAGGTCGTCACCTATCAAAGCGGAGATGGCGTATTTCCACCAAATCCGAGCGGAGACGGATAGGTTATAAAAGTATAAAATTATAATCAACCTTACGACTGTTGATTATGGTTTAGTTTCGACTAATGCAAGAAAAATTAAATAACAAAAATGTCGCAACGTTATAAAAATATTACATTTATAATCAACCTTATTTTTATCCGTTAAGGTTTAGTTTCGACTAATGCAAATAAGACCTGCCTTTTGTTTTTTAGATGCATTACGATAAACGGAGACGTGGAAGAAAAAATCTGTACGTTTACCGAATATCTCCCCTTTCCTTCGCCCATCTCCGCATTGGTGGATAAAGCGCTAACATTTTAAAGTAAAGATTGTATACTTACTTTCTTTAGGGTATCTTTGTATTTTTTCTTAGTAGGTTAAAATTGGACCCAATTACCTATGTGATGTATTCGAAAATCGATTCGGCAAAATATCAGGAGTCGGTAAGGTCTCAAATGAGCATTTATTTTAATGGTTATTTCGTAAATATAGCATATTGATATTACGTATCTTGTTTTTTTTTAACCCCTCAATTTACATCGCGAGTTGTAGGAAAAGCATTGTTGACCCACCGTACCTACCACCGACCATATTGGTACGGTGGATAGATACCTTTTTAGGGTTTCGTACCCAAAGGGTAAAACAGGACCCTATCACCAAGTCTTCGCTGTCCGTCTGTCTGTTTGTCTGATCGTCTGTCACCAGACGTGTAGGTACCTATCTCATGAACTGTGATAGTTATGACAATTATTAAGACGATTTAAATTTTCACAGATTAGTGAGCCTATGAGTGATTGGTTGCTGTCCTACGAATTTATTTCCTCTATGATCTACCCATCGACCAAAAGGATTGAGTACTGCGAAAAAAAACGTGCCGACAAAGATGGCCACAACAGAGCTTTGCATCTCTTTTTCGCCAACGCATGTAATTCATCAGGAATCAATTAAAGAAATGCCAGTAGGAAAAAAAAACAAAGAGGAGTTTACCTATCAAAGTTTTCTTTGAACTGTTTAGGTTTATCTAGCATTTATTAAGACCATAACAATGTTAACTAAAATTGGTTATTATTATCATTAAAATAAACGTGTAGGTATACCTATTGAAAATATTTTTTACCCTAAATTTGAATCAAAAACATTTTTGGAGGCTGGCAAGATGAAACGACAAGGACAAACAACCCTGTTGTAGCTCTACCTTCTCGGCTCCGATTAGCCTCTGTGAGAAGCGCAACGGAAAACAGACTTAAATCCTATAAAGATAAAGTTACTTTCCATAACTATAAATAATAATTGGCAGTAGGTACTCGAACCTTCGTTTTATAACATATTAATTATTTACACAATAGGCAAGTCATAGCATTATACCTACATGTACATAGTACAAGTAGTACCCAACTTATATGACTTACCGATGTACCTGCGCAGAAGATGAATTTTCAAAGCGCGAAAAATGCTATTGACCGCTATTGGTCGGCAGCCGCCGCCATCTTAGCGATCGCCGCGTGGCATGAGTGAAATGGAACTAACAGCTGCAGTGTATTATGAACCTTATAATAGTGATCTTAGGTTGATTGTAAGTTTTAAGCATTCTTTCGTTAATATTCGGACCATACTTTATTTTCTGCGCGAACGAAGATTCACGACGCGCCATATAAGTTGGGTACTACTGTACCTATCTATCGTCGTGGTCAAGTAGTCAAAATCAAATCAATTTACAATCAAAGGTCAAAGTCACAGATTAGGGGTAGGTGCTATTCATAATTTCATACTATACGTATGGTGGATGCTTTACACGTAGAAATATAACGGCTTTACATACCTACCGAAACTCGTGGGAGTTTTGGAAAAATGCGAATATACGTTTTTGGCTTTAATATAATTTGCCCACACTCGTGCACGTTAATGAACACTCGATGATTAATATTCCACATAAATTACCAAACAAAAGTGTGAAAAAATAATATAAGCAACATCGTCTCACTTTCGGATTCCCGCCAACTTACTTCTCCCTCTACGTAGGTAAGTCAGTAAGTAATTTTATTATAATAGGTTATATATACCTACCTACCCATTGAAATATTAGAGGGACGAAAATTTTAAAAGTCCCTACGACTGGTTGATTTCCAAAATATTATTACAATTTAAAAGGAATAATATTAACACGTGTAAAATATTTTAATAGATAGGTAGGTACCCAATTAGTTAAGTATAACAGTAACACCATACTATTGTAGGTACTCCCGAACTGTTTGATACCATACCAACCTTAGATCGCTAGCGCCCGCGCCGTGTAGCCATTTTGACTTTGACTCGCTATTGCTCGAAATCAAAGCTTTATAGTAAATATTTATTTATTTTCCCTGGTTTTGGACGAAATACCCGCACGCATGCGACATTTTCATTGCGCTTGCGTGCGTTTTGGAGAAGATAATAACATGGCTCTCACGCACACATTGATAAAAAGTGGCTTCACTTTGAGTAAAACTAAGCATGGAACTATCCTTCTCTGCGTTATTATTCTAAGATACCAACATTATTTAACCATTGTTTGGATACTGTTATGACAAAAAAAAAATCTGCCCCTTTACTGAATCGTGACTTTGACTATGTAAATCATTGACTTGACCATGAGGATTGCTATAATGCTATGACTTTCCTATTGCGAAATTAAGAAATACTTGTACAAATACTTAAAGTATATAAATAGGTACCTACATAATACCTAGGTAGGTACTTGACACTGGCTAGATGCACAAACCGTGCGAAGCCATAACTATAAAAAACAAAAACAAAACACTAGAAATGACCGTTATTTCCTCTATGGTCTGGTCGGCGGAACGCGGGAAATCAAAAGTTGTCGGACATATTGTCTTTAGTTCGAGAATTTAGCAATTAAATCGTTGCCTACCTACCTACCTACGTGAATAATTTAATCAGTGCACTAGGAACATAAAGTGCTGTGTTGTGCTTGTGCCTGCTAAGAAAACAATCTTGGATACAAAGTATTTAAGTACATACGCTGCCCTTACAATCTAGTCAACTCTGTACTGTAAGTAACAAACCATATATCTTGCATCTCAATACCTAGAGGGTACGTAGTATCCCTACCTAGTTTGTGCCTAGAGGTAGGTAGGTACTAGGTACCCACTTACTCGTTACTTAACTTCAGTGATCCTGGTTATTACTGGTATCTACTTACTAGCTGACCTAGCTACCTATGAGATGCCTGAAACCTGGTTATTTTTTTTTATTCATGATCTATTCCATGTTTTAATTATTCTGAATTATGAAGCGGAGACAAATCTAACAATGGAAAGATCATAAAAATCACTGTAGCTGTTCTTGAGTTACCTACTTTGTTTTATATTTAAAGTATGTAGGTGCCTATATAATTATGGTATTATGTAATATATATTGCTATATACATAGCTTTATTTATTTAATTAAGATACACCTACAGTGTACATTACTATTCTAATAGTTATCTAAGTACCTACATTTCCCAGTTTTGTGACTAGAGCCACATTGTCGGAGTCAGATTATGCACACTTTTACAGGTGTATACACCTACCTACATCATTCACAAAATAAGTACTTATTGGTAAAGACTGGTGATAGTAGATAGGAAGATGCTCCTACACCTGGGCAATATGGCTCAATAAAAAAAAAACAAAAATAGATAAAAGCAGGCCAGTGAATAATTATTATCGTTGTATATCCTTCTTACCTACACTCTTTGCACTGATGTTCTTTGTCAAAAGAAATAATATGACGAAGATATGTTATAGGTGAGAGGAGGCCTTTGCCCAGCAGTGGGACAGTTACAGGTTGGATTATTAGTATTATTATTATGTTATAGGTATGTATACACACATCATAGTCTGTATGATTATTTGAGATCTCAGATAGCACTGTTCAGAATTACGAGTATATCCTGTATCTCATGAACTAGCTGTTAGGTACAGTTAGACGGTTTAAATTTTCACAGATGCGGGCAACGGCTAGTAATATATAATCTTAAATTTATGACTGGAAAACCATTAAAACTGCCATGTTTCACAAACATTATTTATTGATAATTATTTTTTTGGTCCGCGTGAAACGGATTTTTTTACCTTGCTCATTAGAATATCTATAAATTGGCTGGATCGGTCAAAATGTCTTTCAATTGTTCAGACGAACTTTATTCCAAGTTGTTGTCTCAACTTGGGGGGAATTTCGTCGATGCTATTAAAGCAAGCGCAGATCTTGCCATTGGGCTTGAGCCAGTCGGGTGTTGAAAATGGCCAGAACTCCCATGGGTTGGTTCCCGACTGGTCTGGTATAGAACCATCGGTCGAACCTAGCCCGTCGCGGTCTGATTGTCCAGGTGGAGACGGTTTCTTAGACCATCCCGGGAAGTTCTTCATATTCCATGGCGAACTCTTCCGCGGAATGAATGGTGGACGCCCCGTTGTCCATGGATTGGGACCTTTCCTTCTCCAAGAAGGGTAAGAAACATCTGCACCGTCTGATGCTGAATCGGGAAAACCTGGTTGGTTAGAATCTGGAAGCATATTAAAACAAAACAATAATTAAAATAGGTCGGTAGGTACCCAAACTTGTAATTCGAACTACGAATTGTAAAAGTGTTGGTAATGCAAAACGCATGTTGACATATATTCAAAACTTATGTACAATATACATAAGTACGAAATGTACAACCAAACAAAGCATAAAAGGAAATGGTAGCCGAATGTAGAATTTGTCCAATGCAGAATCTGTCATATTATGCAGACTATGATGTCAAAAGTAGAATCTGTCTAATGTCGACTAACGAAACAGATTCGGCGTAGGTACTGGGTACAACAACTCTGATATTATGTTAGTTGGAGATTGATGAAACAGCATTCTGGGGTTGGCGACTTAAGACTTGTGGCTTTAACGTTCATAGTTTGAAGTTTCCTTTTCCGACTGTAGCGAATGTAGGTTTTAATGTACCTGAGCCTGGTGTTCCCGTTGTGTCGGGTGATGAAGCGTCGGGATACCCTGCCTTTGGGGTCTTAGAAGTGGAGGAATCGTCACCAGGTTCACCAGCGCCTTGCTTAGATGGACGGCGAGAGCGTTGTTTTTCTTGGCTAGGTTGGTAGTCCGGTACACTATCAGGGTCAGAGGTATTGTTGCTTCCGTCGTTATTTATTGAGTCGCGTCCTAAAACATGGTTCTGCATTAGTATCAGAAGTCTCGGCAATAATGTACAACGCAATAATCACTGAAAATGCGAATTACGAGCTTAGTTTTAGATACATTGCAAAAGATTACGTACACTATCACCATAATATTAGGTACAAAGCTTATAAGATAAAAGTAGATTTGGCGTACCTACTGGGCAGAACACTGATTGTGTTATTTGGTGAACTCTGGGGTTGGCATGTTTAGGATTGCTTAGTAGGTAGGTACTCCTATAACATTCGTGGTTTTAATATATTCCCGAATGAAGTTAATGTTGCTTTTCAATGTACCTACCTACCTACTACCTACTGTGTCTGAATGTCTCGATGCGCCCGGTGATGAACTGTTAGTATACCCAGTATTTGGGCCTTTAGAAGTGGCGGTATAATCACCTGGTTCAGCACTGTTTGGGCCAGTAGTTCCCAGGCGTCGTCTTCCAGGGCCATTTCTTGGATATTTACGCCCAGAATCTGGGCGTCCGCGTCTGTTTTGCGGTCCGTTTGTTGACGGTGAACCTGCATCTGAATCTTTAAACGAATGTGATATGAGCGACATGTTTTTGTCCCGGTGATAATATTGTGTTAAAACATTTGCCGAATAACGCATGTGACTTAATTGATCGGTAAAAACACTTCATTGATCATTGTCGGAAGCTTTAATTAATATTCTTTATCTTTATCTCGCTCGACATGAATCTTGTTTTGAATGTAAGATTACTAAACTAACCTGATACTAACTAAATAACTAATACATAAAATAAATTCTGTCTCAAATATACATAATATAAAAAAACCTTTTAAAACATGGTATACCTACCTACTTATAATAATATGAAAATGAAATGAAGATATTATTATAAGTAGTTAAGTAAGTATTGGAGTTTACTCGTATAATTATGATGTAGGCTAATAATTATGATAATACGGTTACGTACGTGATATTATCTTGGCTCATAGCTGGTTTTATTGTTCCACGACGTAAAGTAAGTACCTACATAATATCATCATACGGCGCTTGCGAGTGAAAGGCAGATCGGGCGTCGGACAGTGATAACTCAGTTTGAAGAATGATGGAACTGCATTCAGGCACCAAAGGATTTAAGCGCCGCTTCGCAATGGAGCAATCGAACGAATAATAGTTTTAATGTACCTTGGTTTGAAGTTCCTGATGGTTGTTGCAATTTAGAGCCACTACGCTTTTCATCAGGTGGCAATTTTCCACGTTTGCCGGCAGGAGTACCACGAGCAGAGCCGCCTTTGGGTTGCCCTCCTCTTCTTGGTTTACCTTTACCTGATTTGTAAAAGAAATGTGATAAGTTTATATTTTATGGTGCAGTGTCCATACTGTCGAATTGCCCATATATACCCCCATCTTATATATATATAAAAGCCAAAACTGACTGACTGATTGACTGACTGACTGACTGACTGATCGATCAACGCACAGCCGAAACCGCTGGGTCTAGAACCATGAAATTTTGCACAAATATTCCTTATGTGACGTAGGCGAGCAATAAGAAAGGATTTTTGAAAATTCAACCCCTAAAGGGGTGAAAAGGGGTTACAAAGTTTGTATGGAGCAACGTGTTTTCTTAGTCCGATCAACTTCAAACTTGGCATTTATATTCTTTAAAGGATTTAATTAAACACGTGTTTCATCGTTCTTGAATATTCAACCCCTAAAGGGGTAAAAAGGGGGTGCAAAATATTTTACATCAGATTTAGTTCAACATTGAAATTTTACACAAATATTTCTTAAGTGACGTAGGTGTGCACTAAGAAAGGATTTTTGAAACTTCAACCCCTAAAGGGGTGAAAAGGGGTTGCGAAGTGTTTATGGAGCAACGTGTTTTCTTGGTCTGATCAACTTCAAACTTGGCATATTTATATTCTTTGAAAGATTTGATTAAACACGTGGTTCATAGTTTTTGAATATTCAACCCCTAAAGGGATAAAAGGGGGTAGCAAATATTTTTCGTCAGATTTATTTCGAAATTAAATTTTTTCACTATATTTTTTAGTGTCGTAGGTGTGCACTAAGAAAGGATTTTTTAAAGTTCAACCACTAAGGGGGTAAAAAGGGGTTGCAAAATTTGTATGGAGCAACGTGTTTTATTGGTCTGATCAATTACAAACTTCGCATTAAATACTTTAAAAAATTAATTTAGCACCTGTTTCAGCGTGTTTTAACATCAATCCCTAAAATTTAGGCAGGAACTGGTAGATTTTGGTAGAAGATGGTAGATTTAGGAAGGAAATGGTAGATTTTGGTAGAAAATGGTAGATTTGGAAAGAAATGGTAGATTTCGGTAATAACGGTCAATTTTGGTAATAAATGGTAGCTTTTGGTAGAAAATAGTACATTCAAAACGAAAATAGTAGATTTTTGTTTCAATGGTAGATTTATATAGAAAATGGTAGATTTAGGTATGAAATGGTAGATTTTGGTAGGAAATGGTAGACTGTTGTAGGGGTTGGGTAGATTTCGGTAGGAAATGGTAGAAAATAGAAGATTCAGAAAGAAAAGGAAGGTTGTCGTAGAAAATTGTAGACTTCAGTAGGAAATGGTAGAATTTGGTAGAAAATTTTAAATTTTGGTAGAAAATGGTAGATTTTAGTAGATAATGGTAGCCTTTGATAGATTCTGGTAAAAAATTGCAGATTTTAGTAAATGGTAGCTTTTGGTAGATTATGGTAAAAAAAATGTACATGGTAATATTGGTAGAAAATGTAAGAAATGGTAGATTTTGGTAGGAAATGGTAGAAATTGTTATAAAATGGTAGATTTTTGTATAAAATGGTAATTTTGGTAGAAGATGGTGGATGTCGTATGTCGGATATGGGATGGCTATGTTGATGTCCAAGTCGAGGTCGATGTCTTGAATTACTAACGGACCAACCGCTGATTGTAGAAACCTGAAACTCGGAGGGTGTGTTCTTTGTATGACGTAGACATCCGATAAGAAATGATTTTCCGAAATTCTACCTCTAAGGGGGTGAAAAAGGGGGGGAAAGTTTCTATGGGACAACATGATTCCTTGGTCAAATCTACTTCAAACTTGGCATTTATATTATTTGTAAGATTTACATGTATTTCATCGTTTTTGAAAATACAACCCCTAAAATTATAAAAAAGGGTTGCAAAATATTGTCGTCAGATTTAATTCGAAATCCGTAGGTACCTATTAAAACACGGAATATAGACAAGGTAGAAATTTGACATGTTTGCTTTGACATGTTTGAATACTTTTTAGTATTATTTGAATACTTCTTAGGAACTTTCTCAACCCCATCCATACTGTGCGTACGTTTTGTTTCTTCGTTACCTTTTCACGGCTAAACGGCTGAACCGATTTCGTGAAATTTGGTATAGAGATAGATTGTACTTTCGAGACGGACATAGGATACTTTTATCGCGATATAATGTAGTCCGCGCGGACAAAGTCGCGGGCAACAGCTAGTAGTTTATATAATTGCACTAATTGATGCCCGCAACTTAGTCCGCATTATTATATAAAATGTCAACTGGCTAGTCTGCTACTGCCATTACCAGTGCCAAAGTATGCGCCACCCCCTGCGCTGTTTGCTCCGCTAGTACCAACTCCCAACTCCTGAAGACGACGCACCTGTTGGTTTAGTGCCACCGTCATGTCCTGCGGTTGATACTCCTCCTGGAGCAGCAGGTTTGGCGGAGTCGTCGTCAGCTCCCGCGTTCGAAGTCTTAAATAGAATTACTTAATACCTGTGGGCGATGCTAGAACACCTGTGGGTCCAGCGTATTCAGTACCTTACGTGGTATGTACTGCATCGGTCGTCGAGCTTGTTTGAACGCCAACTCCTGATCCGTCGTATGATCGCGTGCTGTCGAGTGTCCATGCTTTGGCCCGGACACGGGACAAACTGTTTAGTGCTACTGGCTACTACACCTGTCGAGTCCGAAAATTGAGCATTTCATCGAACAGACATCGCTCGTTACGGAGTCAGGGAATCCGGGGGCTGGACGCGCGTCGCCGTCGGCAAGCCGCTGTGTTGGTTCCTTTTACATACTAATAAAATCGGCCAAGTGCGAGTAGAACTCGCGCACGAAGGTTTCCGTACCATTATCCATTTGTTGTTGTTTCATCACGTTTCATCACATCACGTTTGTTGGGCGTTGAGGTTTGTTGGGCGCGCGTGCCAAACATATGAAACGTAGCTCAGTTACTAACGCCATATTTTCATATAAAATAATAATAATAATAATTCAGCCTGTAACTGTCCCACTGCTGGGCAAAGGCCTCCCCTCACTATCGTGAGGAGGGTTAGCCCATAATCCACCACGGGGGCCTAGTCCGGGTTGGTGGATAACATGCCTCCGAAATAATTCTCGGGCATGTTGGTTTCCTCACGATGTTTTCCTTCACCGAAAAGCGAGTGATAATTACGTACATATGTTTAACAAGAAACACATTGGTACGTGCCCGCACTGGGATTTGAACTAGCCACCTCCGTTTTCGAAGGCGGACGTTCGCCCACTAGACTATCACCGCTTTCATATTGTCATGATCTACGTCTGCCACACAATTAAAAATGCTTGATGTGCCCATTAAAATGAAGCTATCAATTAACACATACCTAAGGCACATCGTACTAATATTATAAACGCCTCCTGGGCTAGCTGCTTGGCTATTGGCATTACCATCGGTTGAGGTTGTGGCACCTCTTGGGTCGGCTGTTCCGGTAGTACCAACACCACCATTTGAGTTTGATGATCCTCCTGGGCTAGCTGCTTGGCTATTGGCATTACCATCGGTTGAGGTGGTCGCACGTCTTGGGTCGGCTGCTCCGGTAGTGCCAACACCACCGTCAGAGTTTAATGATCCTCCTGGGCTAGCTGCTTGGCTATTGGCATTACCATTGGCTGAGGTTGTTGCACCTCCAGGATTGGCTGCTCCGCTAGTGCTGACTCCAACTCCTGAATTTGACGCACCTGTTGGTCGCTTGCCGCCGCCAGGTCCTCTGGGTGACGATCCTCTTGGACCATTAGGTTCGTCGTCTTCATCATCAGCTCCCGCTGTATCTGGTCCGCCGTATCCTGTCGACACATTGGTGTAATTAATAATACGTATGTTGACAAATAAGTCAGTGTATTGTTCTAGGTGTTCCGATTTTATCTAAAAGAACATCAAGGCAGTCAAAATGTTCTGATAAAAAAATGGCCGCTTAAGTGCGGCTATCGTGTACCTATCTACTGTACTACCGTAACTCTACCAAACCGTTTCTCATCTTACTGATAATTAATATTTAAAAACCATATTGATGACCCTACGGGCGTTGTCCTGTCAAACACATACGTACTCGTATGAGAAAATGAAAATAATTATCATATAACGCTCTTTTACGTGAAATTTTGTCATGTTAATAACCCCAGACGTAAAACGAGCGGGTGTTATGCCTTTGTATCTGTGTCTCATTGGCGGATCCAGGGGAGGGCATGGCCCCCACGCCCAAAGACCCCGAAATTATCTGCTGAGCAAAGGCCTCCCCTCACTTTCGTGAGAAGGATTAGGCAATAATCCACCACGGGGGCCGGTCCGGATTGGTGAATACACCACCGTTTGAGTTTGGTGATCCGCTAGGGCTAGTAGCTCCGCTATTGGCATTACCATCGGCTGAGGTTGTCGCACCTCTTGGGTCGGCTGCTCCGGTAGTGCCAACACCTCCGTTTGAGTTTGATAATCCTCCTGGGCTAGCTGCTTGGCTATTGGCATTACCGTTGGCTGAGGTTGTTGCATCTCCGGGATTGGCTGCTCCGCTAGTGCTGTCTCCAACTCCTGAGCTTGACGTACCTGTTGGTCGCTTGCCGCCGCCAGGTCCTCTGGGTGACGATCCTCTTGGACCATTAGGTTCGTCGTTTTCATCATCAGCTCCCGCTGTATCTGGTCCGCCGTATCCTGTCGACACATTGGTGTAATTAATAATACGTATGTTGACAAATAAGTAAGTGTATTGTTCTCGGTGTTCCGATTTTATCTAAAGGAACATCAAGGCAGTCAAAATGTTCCAATAAAGAAATGGCCGCTTAAGTGCGGCTATCGTGTGCCTATTAGGGCTTTCAATCTCGAGACATGGCGCCGTCCCGGGACCAAAAAATCGAGACTCGGTGCGGTCTCGAAAATCCCGGGAAAAACGAGACTTTCGAGACCGTTTCCAAAGTAGGTTTCTACACTCATAGGCTAGATCTATAGTCCATAAAACATGGTAATTTACTTGGCACTAGACAGATAACGCATAGATAGAGTCGTTTCTCTCCTTGATATGTAATATTCAGATTACTTCCACCGAAAAAAATCGGATTCTGCTATAATTATGGCGCGATAATTAGAAGTAGACTTAGCAATTATATAAGTACATGATATTTTAGACTGTGTCAGCAATCTAGCTTAAACCATTTAATGACTGGATCTGTTGCACGCAGTCAACTAGTTTAATCAGTCGTTTAATTAACAGCCTAGCCTTTTCACTAAACGGCGCCGTTTAACTAGCTTCCTGAATGGTATTCAGCTATTCAATCAATCAGCTTGGCAAATATCTCGGAACGATAACTATTAACTATGTCCTTGACCAAGTCATTTCAGTTTAGTTAGTTCCATTTTCTAACGTCTATCACTGAAACACACTCACTGTCAATATGACGCCAACAAGCAATATTTTTGTACGTAGTTCTCAGTTTTTGATTACATAATTACCAAATAACAATATGGTTTATTTTAGAAAACGATTTCTTAAGTCAGATATTTCATCATTTTTGTTTAAATGGTGTTGGTAGGGCTACTTAAACCATAGAGTTATTGTATGAATGGCCTAAGCATCATTAATTAAATCTTGTATTAGACTCTACGGCTGAATATAATAATTCACGAAGTTGAACGGCACCGTTCAGTAATAAGGATAAGCTTGAACGGCTCAGTTGTGACATATCCAAGCCATTTGCCTAGCTGTTCTATTGAATGGCTGACTATCATTTAGGAATTTAATTCATCGGTGCCGTTTTGTAAAAAGTCTAAGCGGTGAATCGAACACCTTGGCTGCGATAGTAGGTACATATATTTTCATTTATCTGGTGGCAAAAAATCGCAGTTATTATTCACAATAGTACCTTTAACACAGAAAATTTCCGAGTAAATCTACTACATAATATGCTTAGAATTAACATTATTTTGTGTTGTTGTTGTCACGCCCATTGATGGTACCTAACCAGATAAAAATAAGGGTTGATTTAGTAGAATTTTGTGCTCGTAACGAGGTTTTAGTACTGTTGAAATACTTCTCGAAAGTCTCTAAATTCCCGGGACTGTAAACCTGAAAGTCTCGAGTCTCGAAAATGCCAAAAATCGTCAAGAATCTCGAAATTTTCGAGACCGAGATTCCCGGGATGAAAGCCCTAGTACCTATCTACTGTACTACCGTAACTCTGCCAAACCGTTTCTCATCTTACTGATAATTAATATTTAAAAAACATATTGATGACCCTACGGGCGTTGTCCTGTCAAACACATACGTATGAGAAAATGAAAATAATTATATTATATAACGCTCTTTTACGTGAATTTTTGTCATGTTAATAACCCCAGACGAAAAACGAGCGGGTGTTATGCCTTTGTATCTGTGTCTCATTGGCGGATCCAGGGGAGGGCATGGCCCTCACGCCCAAAGACCCCGAAATTCTCTGCTGAGCAAAGGCCTCCCCTCACTTTCGTGAGAAGGATTAGGCAATAATCCACCACGGGGGCCGGTCCGGATTGGTGAATACACCACCGTTTGAGTTTGATGATCCGCTTGGGCTAGTAGCTCCGCTATTGGCATTACCATCGGCTGAGGTTGTCGCACCTCTTGGGTCGGCTGCTCCGGTAGTGCCAACACCTCCGTTTGAGTTTGATAATCCTCCTGGGCTAGCTGCTTGGCTATTGGCATTACCGTTGGCTGAGGTTGTTGCATCTCCGGGATTGGCTGCTCCGCTAGTGCTGACTCCAACTCCTGAACTTGACGTACCTGTTGGTCGCTTGCCGCCGCCAGGTCCTCTGGGTGACGATCCTCTTGGACCATTAGGTTCGTCGTTTTCATCATCAGCTCCCGCTGTATCTGGTCCCCCGTATCCTGTCGACACATTGGTGTAATTAATAATACGTATGTTGACAAATAAGTAAGTGTATTGTTCTCGGTGTTCCGGTTTTATCTAAAGGAACATCAAGGCAGTCAAAATGTTCCAATAAAGAAATGGCCGCTTAAGTGCGGCTATCGTGTACCTATCTACTGTACTACCGTAACTCTGCCAAACCGTTTCTCATCTTCCTGATAATTAATATTTAAAAACCATATTGATGACCCTACGGGCGTTGTCCTGTCAAACACATACGTATGAGAAAATGAAAATAATTATCATATAACGCTCTTTTACGTGAATTTTTGTCATGTTAATAACCCCAGACGAAAAACGAGCGGGTGTTATGCCTTTGTATCTGAGTCTCATTGGCGGATCCAGGGGAGGGCATGGCCCTTACGCCCGAAGACCCCGAAATTCTCTGCTGAGCAAAGGCCTTCCCTCACTTTCGTGAGAAGGATTAGGCAATAATCCACCACGGGGGCCGGTCCGGATTGGTGAATACACCACCGTTTGAGTTTGATGATCCGCTTGGGCTAGTAGCTCCGCTATTGGCATTACCATCGGCTGAGGTTGTCGCACCTCTTGGGTCGGCTGCTCCGGTAGTGCCAACACCTCCGTTTGAGTTTGATAATCCTCCTGGGCTAGCTGCTTGGCTGTTGGCATTACCGTTGGCTGAGGTTGTTGCATCTCCGGGATTGGCTGCTCCGCTAGTGCTGACTCCAACTCCTGAACTTGACGTACCTGTTGGTCGCTTGCCCCCGCCAGGTCCTCTGGGTGACGATCCTTTCGGACCATTAGGTTCGTCGTCTCCCGCTGTATCTGGTCCGCCGTATCCTGTCGACACATTGGTGTAATTAATAATACGTATGTTGACAAATAAGTAAGTGTATTGTTCTCGGTGTTCCGATTTTATCTAAAGGAACATCAAGGCAGTCAAAATGTTCCAATAAAGAAATGGCCGCTTAAGTGCGGCTATCGTGTACCTATCTACTGTACTACCGTAACTCTGCCAAACCGTTTCTCATCTTATTGATAATTAATAATTAAAAACCATATTGATGACCCTACGGGCGTTGTCCTGTCCAACACATACGTATGAGAAAATGAAAATAATTATCATATAACCCTCTTTTACGTGAATTTTTGTCATGTTAATAACCCCAGACGAAAAACGAGCGGGTGTTATGCCTTTGCATCTGTGTCTCATTGGCGGATCCAGGGGAGGGCATGGCCCTCACGCCCAAAGACCCCGAAATTCTCTGCTGAGCAAAGGCTTCCCCTCACTTTCGTGAGAAGGATTAGGCAATAATCCACCACGGGGGCCGGTCCGGATTGGTGAATACACCACCGTTTGAGTTTGATGATCCGCTTGGGCTAGTAGCTCCGCTATTGGCATTACCATCGGCTGAGGTTGTCGCACCTCTTGGGTCGGCTGCTCCGGTAGTGCCAACACCTCCGTTTGAGTTTGATGATCCTCCTGGGCTAGCTGCTTGGCTATTGGCATTACCGTTGGCTGAGGTTGTTGCATCTCCGGGATTGGCTGCTCCGCTAGTGCTGACTCCAACTCCTGAACTTGACGTACCTGTTGGTCGCTTGCCGCCGCCAGGTCCTCTGGGTGACGATCCTCTTGGACCATTAGGTTCGTCGTCTCCCGCTGTATATGGTCCGCCGTATCCTGTCGACACATTGGTGTAATTAATAATACGTATGTTGACAAATAAATAAGTGTATTGTTCTCGGTGTTCCGATTTTATCTAAAAGAACATCAAGGCAGTCAAAATGTTCCGATAAAGAAATGACCGCTCAAGTGCGGCTATCGTGTACCTATCCACCTGTACTACCGTAACTCTAACAAACCGTTTCTCAACTTACTGATAATTAATATTTAAAAACCATATTGATTACCCTACGGGCGTTGTCCTGTCAAACACATACGTATGAGAAAATGAAAATAATTATCATATAACGCTCTTTTACGTGAATTTTTGTCATGTTAATAACCCCAGACGAAAAACGAGCGGGTGTTATGCCTTTGTATCTGAGTCTCATTGGCGGATCCAGGGGAGGGCATGGCCCTCACGCCCAAAGACCCCGAAATTCTCTGCTGAGCAAAGGCCTCCCCTCACTTTCGTGAGAAGGATTAGGCAATAATCCACCACGGGGGCCGATCCGGATTGGTGAATACACCACCGTTTGAGTTTGATGATCCGCTTGGGCTAGTAGCTCCGCTATTGGCATTACCATCGGCTGAGGTTGTCGCACCTCGTGGGTCGGCTGCTCCGGTAGTGCCAACACCTCCGTTTGAGTTTGATAATCCTCCTGGGCTAGCTGCTTGGCTATTGGCATTACCGTTGGCTGAGGTTGTTGCATCTCCGGGATTGGCTGCTCTGCTAGTGCTGACTCCAACTCCTGAACTTGACGTACCTGTTGGTCGCTTGCCGCCGCCAGGTCCTCTGGGTGACGATCCTCTTGGACCATTAGGTTCGTCGTTTTCATCATCAGCTCCCGCTGTATCTGGTCCCCCGTATCCTGTCGACACATTGGTGTAATTAATAATACGTATGTTGACAAATAAGTAAGTGTATTGTTCTCGGTGTTCCGATTTTATCTAAAGGAACATCAAGGCAGTCAAAATGTTCCAATAAAGAAATGGCCGCTTAAGTGCGGCTATCGTGTATCTATCTACTGTACTACCGTAACTCTGCCAAACCGTTTCTCATCTTACTGATAATTAATATTTAAAAACCATATTGATGACCCTACGGGCGTTGTCCTGTCAAACACATACGTATGAGAAAATGAAAATAATTATCATATAACGCTCTTTTACGTGAATTTTTGTCATGTTAATAACCCCAGACGAAAAACGAGCGGGTGTTATGCCTTTGCATCTGTGTCTCATTGGCGGATCCAGGGGAGGGCATGGCCCTCACGCCCAAAGACCCCGAAATTCTCTGCTGAGCAAAGGCCTCCCCTCACTTTCGTGAGAAGGATTAGGCAATAATCCACCACGGGGGCCGGTCCGGATTGGTGAATACACCACCGTTTGAGTTTGATGATCCGCTTGGGCTAGTAGCTCCGCTATTGGCATTACCATCGGCTGAGGTTGTCGCACCTCTTGGGTCGGCTGCTCCGGTAGTGCCAACACCTCCGTTTGAGTTTGATAATCCTCCTGGGCTAGCTGCTTGGCTGTTGGCATTACCGTTGGCTGAGGTTGTTGCATCTCCGGGATTGGCTGCTCCGCTAGTGCTGACTCCAACTCCTGAACTTGACGTACCTGTTGGTCGCTTGCCCCCGCCAGGTCCTCTGGGTGACGATCCTTTCGGACCATTAGGTTCGTCGTCTCCCGCTGTATCTGGTCCGCCGTATCCTGTCGACACATTGGTGTAATTAATAATACGTATGTTGACAAATTAGTAAGTGTATTGTTCTCGGTGTTCCGATTTTATCTAAAGGAACATCAAGGCAGTCAAAATGTTCCAATAAAGAAATGGCCGCTTAAGTGCGGCTATCGTGTACCTATCTACTGTACTACCGTAACTCTGCCAAACCGTTTCTCATCTTCCTGATAATTAATATTTAAAAACCATATTGATGACCCTACGGGCGTTGTCCTGTCAAACACATACGTATGAGAAAATGAAAATAATTATCATATAACGCTCTTTTACGTGAATTTTTGTCATGTTAATAACCCCAGACGAAAAACGAGCGGGTGTTATGCCTTTGTATCTGTGTCTCATTGGCGGATCCAGGGGAGGGCATGGCCCTCACGCCCAAAGACCCCGAAATTCTCTGCTGAGCAAAGGCCTCCCCTCACTTTCGTGAGAAGGATTAGGCAATAATCCACCACGGGGGCCGGTCCGGATTGGTGAATACACCACCGTTTGAGTTTGATGATCCGCTTGGGCTAGTAGCTCCGCTATTGGCATTACCATCGGCTGAGGTTGTCGCACCTCTTGGGTCGGCTGCTCCGGTAGTGCCAACACCTCCGTTTGAGTTTGATAATCCTCCTGGGCTAGCTGCTTGGCTGTTGGCATTACCGTTGGCTGAGGTTGTTGCATCTCCGGGATTGGCTGCTCCGCTAGTGCTGACTCCAACTCCTGAACTTGACGTACCTGTTGGTCGCTTGCCCCCGCCAGGTCCTCTGGGTGACGATCCTTTCGGACCATTAGGTTCGTCGTCTCCCGCTGTATCTGGTCCGCCGTATCCTGTCGACACATTGGTGTAATTAATAATACGTATGTTGACAAATAAGTAAGTGTATTGTTCTCGGTGTTCCGATTTTATCTAAAGGAACATCAAGGCAGTCAAAATGTTCCAATAAAGAAATGGCCGCTTAAGTGCGGCTATCGTGTACCTATCTACTGTACTACCGTAACTCTGCCAAACCGTTTCTCATCTTATTGATAATTAATAATTAAAAACCATATTGATGACCCTACGGGCGTTGTCCTGTCAAACACATACGTATGAGAAAATGAAAATAATTATCATATAACGCTCTTTTACGTGAATTTTTGTCATGTTAATAACCCCAGACGAAAAACGAGCGGGTGTTATGCCTTTGTATCTGTGTCTCATTGGCGGATCCAGGGGAGGGCATGGCCCTCACGCCCAAAGACCCCGAAATTCTCTGCTGAGCAAAGGCCTCCCCTCACTTTCGTGAGAAGGATTAGGCAATAATCCACCACGGGGGCCGGTCCGGATTGGTGAATACACCACCGTTTGAGTTTGATGATCCGCTTGGGCTAGTAGCTCCGCTATTGGCATTACCATCGGCTGAGGTTGTCGCACCTCTTGGGTCGGCTGCTCCGGTAGTGCCAACACCTCCGTTTGAGTTTGATAATCCTCTTGGGCTAGCTGCTTGGCTATTGGCATTACCGTTGGCTGAGGTTGTTGCATCTCCGGGATTGGCTGCTCCGCTAGTGCTGACTCCAACTCCTGAACTTGACGTACCTGTTGGTCGCTTGCCCCCGCCAGGTCCTCTGGGTGACGATCCTTTCGGACCATTAGGTTCGTCGTCTCCCGCTGTATCTGGTCCGCCGTATCCTGTCGACACATTGGTGTAATTAATAGTACGTATGTTGACAAATAAGTAAGTGTATTGTTCTCGGTGTTCCGATTTTATCTAAAGAAAAATCAAGGCAGTCAAAATGTTCCAATAAAGAAATGGCCGCTTAAGTGCGGCTATCGTGTACCTATCTACTGTACTACCGTAACTCTGCCAAACCGTTTCTCATCTTATTGATAATTAATAATTAAAAACCATATTGATGACCCTACGGGCGTTGTCCTGTCAAACACATACGTATGAGAAAATGAAAATAATTATCATATAACGCTCTTTTACGTGAATTTTTGTCATGTTAATAACCCCAGGCGAAAAACGAGCGGGTGTTATGCCTTTGTATCTGTGTCTCATTGGCGGATCCAGGGGAGGGCATGGCCCTCACGCCCAAAGACCCCGAAATTCTCTGCTGAGCAAAGGCCTCCCCTCACTTTCGTGAGAAGGATTAGGCAATAATCCACCACGGGGGCCGGTCCGGATTGGTGAGTACACCACCGTTTGAGTTTGATGATCCGCTTGGGCTAGTAGCTCCGCTATTGGCATTACCATCGGCTGAGGTTGTCGCACCTCTTGGGTCGGCTGCTCCGGTAGTGCCAACACCTCCGTTTGAGTTTGATAATCCTCTTGGGCTAGCTGCTTGGCTATTGGCATTACCGTTGGCTGAGGTTGTTGCATCTCCGGGATTGGCTGCTCCGCTAGTGCTGACTCCAACTCCTGAACTTGACGTACCTGTTGGTCGCTTGCCGCCGCCAGGTCCTCTGGGTGACGATCCTCTTGGACCATTAGGTTCGTCGTTTTCATCATCAGCTCCCGCTGTATCTGGTCCCCCGTATCCTGTCGACACATTGGTGTAATTAATAATACGTATGTTGACAAATAAGTAAGTGTATTGTTCTCGGTGTTCCGATTTTATCTAAAGGAACATCAAGGCAGTCAAAATGTTCCAATAAAGAAATGGCCGCTTAAGTGCGGCTATCGTGTACCTATCTACTGTACTACCGTAACTCTGCCAAACCGTTTCTCATCTTACTGATAATTAATATTTAAAAACCATATCTATTGATGACCCTACGGGCGTTGTCCTGTCAAACACATACGTATGAGAAAATGAAAATAATTATCATATAACGCTCTTTTACGTGAATTTTTGTCATGTTAATAACCCCAGACGAAAAACGAGCAGGTGTTATGCCTTTGTATCTGTGTCTCATTGGCGGATCCAGGGGAGGGCATGGCCCTTACGCCCGAAGACCCCGAAATTCTCTGCTGAGCAAAGGCCTCCCCTCACTTTCGTGAGAAGGATTAGGCAATAATCCACCACGGGGGCCGGTCCGGATTGGTGAATACACCACCGTTTGAGTTTGATGATCCGCTTGGGCTAGTAGCTCCGCTATTGGCATTACCATCGGCTGAGGTTGTCGCACCTCTTGGGTCGGCTGCTCCGGTAGTGCCAACACCTCCGTTTGAGTTTGATAATCCTCCTGGGCTAGCTGCTTGGCTATTGGCATTACCGTTGGCTGAGGTTGTTGCATCTCCGGGATTGGCTGCTCCGCTAGTGCTGACTCCAACTCCTGAACTTGACGTACCTGTTGGTCGCTTGCCGCCGCCAGGTCCTCTGGGTGACGATCCTCTTGGACCATTAGGTTCGTCGTTTTCATCATCAGCTCCCGCTGTATCTGGTCCCCCGTATCCTGTCGACACATTGGTGTAATTAATAATACGTATGTTGACAAATAAGTAAGTGTATTGTTCTCGGTGTTCCGATTTTATCTAAAGGAACATCAAGGCAGTCAAAATGTTCCAATAAAGAAATGGCGGCTTAAGTGCGGCTATCGTGTACCTATCTACTGTACTACCGTAACCCTGCCAAACCGTTTCTCATCTTCCTGATAATTAATATTTAAAAACCATATTGATGACCCTACGGGCGTTGTCCTGTCAAACACATACGTATGAGAAAATGAAAATAATTATCATATAACGCTCTTTTACGTGAATTTTTGTCATGTTAATAACCCCAGACGAAAAACGAGCGGGTGTTATGCCTTTGTATCTGTGTCTCATTGGCGGATCCAGGGGAGGGCATGGCCCTTACGCCCGAAGACCCCGAAATTCTCTGCTGAGCAAAGGCCTCCCCTCACTTTCGTGAGAAGGATTAGGCAATAATCCACCACGGGGGCCGGTCCGGATTGGTGAATACACCACCGTTTGAGTTTGATGATCCGCTTGGGCTAGTAGCTCCGCTATTGGCATTACCATCGGCTGAGGTTGTCGCACCTCTTGGGTCGGCTGCTCCGGTAGTGCCAACACCTCCGTTTGAGTTTGATAATCCTCCTGGGCTAGCTGCTTGGCTGTTGGCATTACCGTTGGCTGAGGTTGTTGCATCTCCGGGATTGGCTGCTCCGCTAGTGCTGACTCCAACTCCTGAACTTGACGTACCTGTTGGTCGCTTGCCCCCGCCAGGTCCTCTGGGTGACGATCCTTTCGGACCATTAGGTTCGTCGTCTCCCGCTGTATCTGGTCCGCCGTATCCTGTCGACACATTGGTGTAATTAATAATACGTATGTTGACAAATAAGTATTGTGTATTGTTCTCGGTGTTCCGATTTTATCTAAAGGAACATCAAGGCAGTCAAAATGTTCCAATAAAGAAATGGCCGCTTAAGTGCGGCTATCGTGTACCTATCTTCTGTACTACCGTAACTCTGCCAAACCGTTTCTCATCTTATTGATAATTAATAATTAAAAACCATATTGATGACCCTACGGGCGTTGTCCTGTCAAACACATACGTATGAGAAAATGAAAATAATTATCATATAACGCTCTTTTACGTGAATTTTTGTCATGTTAATAACCCCAGACGAAAAACGAGCGGGTGTTATGCCTTTGTATCTGTGTCTCATTGGCGGATCCAGGGGAGGGCATGGCCCTCACGCCCAAAGACCCCGAAATTCTCTGCTGAGCAAAGGCCTCCCCTCACTTTCGTGAGAAGGATTAGGCAATAATCCACCACGGGGGCCGGTCCGGATTGGTGAATACACCACCGTTTGAGTTTGATGATCCGCTTGGGCTAGTAGCTCCGCTATTGGCATTACCATCGGCTGAGGTTGTCGCACCTCTTGGGTCGGCTGCTCCGGTAGTGCCAACACCTCCGTTTGAGTTTGATAATCCTCTTGGGCTAGCTGCTTGGCTATTGGCATTACCGTTGGCTGAGGTTGTTGCATCTCCGGGATTGGCTGCTCCGCTAGTGCTGACTCCAACTCCTGAACTTGACGTACCTGTTGGTCGCTTGCCGCCGCCAGGTCCTCTGGGTGACGATCCTCTTGGACCATTAGGTTCGTCGTCTCCCGCTGTATCTGGTCCGCCGTATCCTGTCGACACATTGGTGTAATTAATAATACGTATGTTGACAAATAAGTAAGTGTATTGTTCTCGGTGTTCCGATTTTATCTAAAGGAACATCAAGGCAGTCAAAATGTTCCAATATAGAAATGGCCGCTTAAGTGCGGCTATCGTGTACCTATCTACTGTACTACCGTAACTCTGCCGAACCGTTTCTCATCTTACTGATAATTAATATTTAAAAACCATATCTATTGATGACCCTACGGGCGTTGTCCTGTCAAATACATACGTATGAGAAAATTAAAATAATTATCATATAACGCTCTTTTACGTGAGTTTTTGTCATGTAAATAACCCCAGACGAAAAACGAACGGGTGTTATGCCTTGGTATCTGTGTCTCATTGGCGGATCCAGGGGAGGGCATGGCCCTCACGCCCAAAGACCCCGAAATTCTCTGCTGAGCAAAGGCCTCCCCTCACTTTCGTGAGACTGATTAGGCAATAATCCATCACGGGGGCCGGTCCGGATTGGTGAATACACCACCGTTTGAGTTTGATGATCCGCTTGGGCTAGTAGCTCCGCTATTGGCATTACCATCGGCTGAGGTTGTCGCACCTCTTGGGTCGGCTGCTCCGGTAGTGCCAACACCTCCGTTTGAGTTTGATAATCCTCCTGGGCTAGCTGCTTGGCTATTGGCATTACCGTTGGCTGAGGTTGTTGCATCTCCGGGATTGGCTGCTCCGCTAGTGCTGACTCCAACTTCTGAACTTGACGTACCTGTTGGTCGCTTGCCGCCGCCAGGTCCTCTGGGTGTCGATCCTCTTGGACCATTAGGTTCGTCGTCTCCCGGTGTATCTGGTCCGCCGTATCCTGTCGACACATTGGTGTAATTAATAATACGTATGTTGACAAATAAATAAGTGTATTGTTCTCGGTGTTCCGATTTTATCTAAAAGAACATCAAGGCAGTCAAAATGTTCCGATAAAGAAATGACCGCTTAAGTGCGGCTATCGTGTACCTATCCACCTGTACTACCGTAACTCTGACAAACCGTTTCTCAACTTACTGATAATTAATATTTAAAAACCATATTGAGTACCCTACGGGCGTTGTCCTGTCAAACACATACGTATGAGAAAATGAAAATAATTATCATATAACGCTCTTTTACGTGAATTTTTGTCATGTTAATAACCCCAGACGAAAAACGAGCGGGTGTTATGCCTTTGCATCTGTGTCTCATTGGCGGATCCAGGGGAGGGCATGGCCCTCACGCCCAAAGACCCCGAAATTCTCTGCTGAGCAAAGGCCTCCCCTCACTTTCGTGAGAAGGATTAGGCAATAATCCACCACGGGGGCCGGTCCGGATTGGTGAATACACCACCGTTTGAGTTTGATGATCCGCTTGGGCTAGTAGCTCCGCTATTGGCATTACCATCGGCTGAGGTTGTCGCACCTCTTGGGTCGGCTGCTCCGGTAGTGCCAACACCTCCGTTTGAGTTTGATAATCCTCTTGGGCTAGCTGCTTGGCTATTGGCATTACCGTTGGCTGAGGTTGTTGCATCTCCGGGATTGGCTGCTCCGCTAGTGCTGACTCCAACTCCTGAACTTGACGTACCTGTTGGTCGCTTGCCGCCGCCAGGTCCTCTGGGTGACGATCCTCTTGGACCATTAGGTTCGTCGTCTCCCGCTGTATCTGGTCCGCCGTATCCTGTCGACACATTGGTGTAATTAATAATACGTATGTTGACAAATAAGTAAGTGTATTGTTCTCGGTGTTCCGATTTTATCTAAAGGAACATCAAGGCAGTCAAAATGTTCCAATATAGAAATGGCCGCTTAAGTGCGGCTATCGTGTACCTATCTACTGTACTACCGTAACTCTGCCGAACCGTTTCTCATCTTACTGATAATTAATATTTAAAAACCATATCTATTGATGACCCTACGGGCGTTGTCCTGTCAAATACATACGTATGAGAAAATTAAAATAATTATCATATAACGCTCTTTTACGTGAGTTTTTGTCATGTAAATAACCCCAGACGAAAAACGAACGGGTGTTATGCCTTTGTATCTGTGTCTCATTGGCGGATCCAGGGGAGGGCATGGCCCTCACGCCCAAAGACCCCGAAATTCTCTGCTGAGCAAAGGCCTCCCCTCACTTTCGTGAGACTGATTAGGCAATAATCCATCACGGGGGCCGGTCCGGATTGGTGAATACACCACCGTTTGAGTTTGATGATCCGCTTGGGCTAGTAGCTCCGCTATTGGCATTACCATCGGCTGAGGTTGTCGCACCTCTTGGGTCGGCTGCTCCGGTAGTGCCAACACCTCCGTTTGAGTTTGATAATCCTCCTGGGCTAGCTGCTTGGCTATTGGCATTACCGTTGGCTGAGGTTGTTGCATCTCCGGGATTGGCTGCTCCGCTAGTGCTGACTCCAACTTCTGAACTTGACGTACCTGTTGGTCGCTTGCCGCCGCCAGGTCCTCTGGGTGTCGATCCTCTTGGACCATTAGGTTCGTCGTCTCCCGGTGTATCTGGTCCGCCGTATCCTGTCGACACATTGGTGTAATTAATAATACGTATGTTGACAAATAAATAAGTGTATTGTTCTCGGTGTTCCGATTTTATCTAAAAGAACATCAAGGCAGTCAAAATGTTCCGATAAAGAAATGACCGCTTAAGTGCGGCTATCGTGTACCTATCCACCTGTACTACCGTAACTCTGACAAACCGTTTCTCAACTTACTGATAATAAAATTAATATTTAAAAACCATATTGAGTACCCTACGGGCGTTGTCCTGTCAAACACATACGTATGAGAAAATGAAAATAATTATCATATAACGCTCTTTTACGTGAATTTTTGTCATGTTAATAACCCCAGACGAAAAACGAGCGGGTGTTATGCCTTTGCATCTGTGTCTCATTGGCGGATCCAGGGGAGGGCATGGCCCTCACGCCCAAAGACCCCGAAATTCTCTGCTGAGCAAAGGCCTCCCCTCACTTTCGTGAGAAGGATTAGGCAATAATCCACCACGGGGGCCGGTCCGGATTGGTGAATACACCACCGTTTGAGTTTGATGATCCGCTTGGGCTAGTAGCTCCGCTATTGGCATTACCATCGGCTGAGGTTGTCGCACCTCTTGGGTCGGCTGCTCCGGTAGTGCCAACACCTCCGTTTGAGTTTGATAATCCTCCTGGGCTAGCTGCTTGGCTGTTGGCATTACCGTTGGCTGAGGTTGTTGCATCTCCGGGATTGGCTGCTCCGCTAGTGCTGACTCCAACTCCTGAACTTGACGTACCTGTTGGTCGCTTGCCCCCGCCAGGTCCTCTGGGTGACGATCCTTTCGGACCATTAGGTACGTCGTCTCCCGCTGTATCTGGTCCGCCGTATCCTGTCGACACATTGGTGTAATTAATAATACGTATGTTGACAAATAAGTAAGTGTATTGTTCTCGGTGTTCCGATTTTATCTAAAGGAACATCAAGGCAGTCAAAATGTTCCAATATAGAAATGGCCGCTTAAGTGCGGCTATCGTGTACCTATCTACTGTACTACCGTAACTCTGCCGAACCGTTTCTCATCCTACTGATAATTAATATCCCATCAAAAACATTACATGTACAAAAATGCACAAGTCTCGCAACGCAGTTTATCTGCCGTAAAAAGTTGTGAGATCAAATGAAAACCAAGTCGGTTAATTAAATACCTACCTACTTATTTATTTCTTTAGTAAATAGAGTGACTTGGCAATTGCACACTTCAACATAAATCTAAAAGCGCTACACGGAAGACTATATTATTTAGATTACCTAGTAGATTATGCTGCCGTGTACAATCGCCAAGACACTCTATTTACTAAAGAAATAAGTAAGTAGGTAGGTATTTAATTAACCGACTTGGTTTTCATTTGATCTCACAACTTTTTACGGCAGATAAACTGCGTTGCGAGACTTGTGCATTTTTGTACATGTAATGTTTTTGATGGGATCTCATTTCTTTTTGTAGGTTTTCTTTCTTAATTTCGTTTTTTTGCAAAACAAAACAAGTACCTATCAACGCGCGCCCCGCGCTTATGCGGCCGGGGCCCCTTGCGAAATAGGTCATGTTCATAGACTATCATGAACGAGTGTCTTTGCGTCTCCACAGATGCGTGTTAGGTATAAGGTACCTAGGTACCTATTTTAATGTACCTAGGTTACGAATTTGTTCGACCTATAAAGTGTAGGTAGGTATAACTCGTAGTATAGGGGTTTGTATCTCTCTATCTATCGTGGAAGTTTTTAAAAAGCGTTCAACTATCGAATTTCTCGAAGCCATTTCTCATTTTTAACCCCTGTTACACATTTCATCCAATTTCAATGAAGTCTAATTATGAACTGTAAAAGTAACTTTGTAATGACATACAATTTAATAAGATTTATATGGGAATACAAAGTTATTTATGCAGATCATATATCTAGAAAACGGGATGAAAATTATGAAATGTCAGAATTTTTCCATGGTTTATAGGCTAAACAATAGCTATATTCAAAATTTGAAACTTGTGGGAAGGCTAGAAGTACCTTAGAATTTTGATGATCGGTGAGTCAGTCAGTCAGTCAGTCAGTCAGTCAGTGGGCAGCAAAATTAAGGAACTTTGACTTGCAATAATTCTTAAACTACTGGTTCAAATTTGATGTAACTTGGATTATTATCTGTAGACATGATACCCTCTCGGTCACTAAAAATTTAGGCTTCTAGTTTCATCCATAACGAAGTTACAGGGGGTCGAAAATGGCCTGAATCGCTTCGAGAAAAGGATAGTACGGCCGTGCCTTTTGTTTTGCTCGACTTGGCGGGGGCACTGCCGTGCCCCCAGATTTAAAAACCATATCTATTGATGACCCTACGGGCGTTGTCCTGTCAAACACATACGTATGAGAAAATGAAAATAATTATCATATAACGCTCTTTTACGTGAGTTTTTGTCATGTTAATAACCCCAGACGAAAAACGAGCGGGTGTTATGCCTTTGTATCTGTGTCTCATTGGCGGATCCAGGGGAGGGCATGGCCCTCACGCCCAAAGACCCCGAAATTCTCTGCTGAGCAAAGGCCTCCCCTCACTTTCGTGAGAAGGATTAGGCAATAATCCACCACGGGGGCCGGTCCGGATTGGTGAATACACCACCGTTTGAGTTTGATGATCCGCTTGGGCTAGTAGCTCCGCTATTGGCATTACCATCGGCTGAGGTTGTCGCACCTCTTGGGTCGGCTGCTCCGGTAGTGCCAACACCTCCGTTTGAGTTTGATAATCCTCCTGGGCTAGCTGCTTGGCTGTTGGCATTACCGTTGGCTGAGGTTGTTGCATCTCCGGGATTGGCTGCTCCGCTAGTGCTGACTCCAACTCCTGAACTTGACGTACCTGTTGGTCGCTTGCCGCCGCCAGGTCCTCTGGGTGACGATCCTCTTGGACCATTAGGTTCGTCGTCTCCCGCTGTATCTGGTCCGCCGTATCCTATCGACACATTGGTGTAATTAATAATACGTATGTTGACAAATAAATAAGTGTATTGTTCTCGGTGTTCCGATTTTATCTAAAAGAACATCAAGGCAGTCAAAATGTTCCGATAAAGAAATTCTGAATTTCTGGAATCAATGGATTAAACGTTAGCACCATTAAGATTTTTCTATAATTTGAAAACCCACGTCATGAGAAACGTAATTTAATGTTGTTTTTTTTTTTGTGTTTTGGCGATGTTTCAAGACAAACCTGGCAGTTGAGGCCATGTAAAAGGTATTCCAGAAGCACCGCTAGCTGGGCTGCCTGCTGCGCTATTACCATCACCAGAGGCATAGGTGTTCGCACCTCCTGGGCCGGCTGCTCCTCCGGTGGCAACATTAACGCCTGAGCTTGAAGATCTATCTCCTTGTGATACGGGACTGTACCGAGGGCTTCCTCCAATAGGACCGCCGGCTAGCAGGACTACCTACTGTGTCTGAATGTCTCGATGCGCCCGGTGATGAACTGTTAGTATACCCAGTATTTGGCACTTTAGAAGTGGCGGTATAATCACCTGCTTTAGTAAATCCCGAAATCCCCGTTTGGGCTCCCCTACCACTAGCACTGTTTGGGCCAGGTGTAGTTCGTAGGCGTTGTCCTCCAGGGCCATTTCTTCGATATTTACGCCCAAAATCTGGGCGTCCACGTCTGTTTTGCGGTCCGATTGTTGACGGTGAACCTGCATCTGAATCTTTAAACGAATGTGATATTAGCGACATGTTTTGTCCCGGTGATAATATTGTCTCCCAATTTAAGAGCGGGCTCAGTCGACAAAAGATATGTAATAAAATTAACGAATAGGTCAACTGATCCCGCGGACTCAGTTTGGAGCGTGCTCAGTTGACGAAAGATTAGTCCAGGATAGCACGCGCGCAAACACTAAATGAAAAAAAATGAACATCGCCGAGAACCGTTGAACTTGTATGAAGGAACACTTGAAAGTAGCAGGAGCGAAAGAGGTGTGCCAGCCTTGGCGCCCCAAAGGCGTGACCGCATGTAAATAACGCAAAACGCAAAAACGCGCCGTTGTTTTATATTGCATCTCGTTTTGTACGGCAGAGTTAATAATATTATTATAGCGATTAGCGACAGTGTGTAGATCGTGCGCGTACTGAGTAGTTGAGTACTAATCGGTATCTGGGACCGCACCTGCGCCCGTTGTCACGAGGCTTCACTTTTCAGTGTAAAGAATGATGGAACAGCAATCAAGAGTCAACGGATTCAAGCGCCTCTTCGCGGTTGTACTAATAAACGAGTGAAGGTTTTAATGTAGGTACCTTCGCTTGAAGTTCCTGGTGGTTTTTGCAATTTAGAACCACCACGCTTTTTACCAGGTGGGAAGATTCCACGTTTTCTGGCAGGAGTATCACGAGCTGAGTCGCCTTTGGGTTGCCCTCCTCCTCTTGGTAGTGTATCATATTTACCTGATTTATAAAAGAAATGTGTTACGTTTATATTTTATGGTGCAGTGTCCATACATCCCCATCCAACTAATATGTAAAGCTGAAAGTTTTTGAGTGTGTGTCTGTTAGTTCTTCACCGCTCGAACGGCTGGACCGATTTGCATGAAATGTGGTACGCAGATAGGTTATCCTCGAATTTAGGACATAGGGCTATAAGTCATCATCATCATCATCATCATCGTTTTACTGTGTGATAACTACTGTGTGAGTGTCTATATCGAGATTATTTATGATAGCAGGACGGGGGTCGCATTACGAGATAAACGCGAATCATTTGCTTGTTTTCTCTAATATAATGGTTGTTGAATTGGATTATGAAATGCAGATTTATTGCGAATTTCTCGGTCACTTTGATAAAGGTTTTTTTTTGCTTTGATATAATTGTATTTATCACAAAGTGAAAGCCGTTGTATCGTTGACGCAACAGCGCAAGTGTCATGTTAAGCTTGAGGTATTTAGTAAAGATTAGTTGCGCCCCGCGGTTTCAGCCGCCTTGACTGTTATCCCAGAGGAACTGATTAAGCGCCACTTCGCAGTGGAACAATCAAACGAATGAAGGTTTTAATGTACCTTGGTTTGAAGTTCCGCTTCCACTACGCTTTTCATCAGGTGGCAATTTTCCACGTTTGCTGGCAGGAGTACCACGAGCTGAGCCGCCTTTGGGTTGCCCTCCTCTTCTTGGTTTACCTTTACCTGATTTGTAAAAGAAATGCGATAAGTATATATATTTTATGGTGCAGTGTCCATACTGTCCAATTGTCCATATATCCCCATCTATACTAATATTATAAAGAGGAAAACTTTGTTTGTTTGGTTGTAATGAATAGGCTCCGAAACTACTGAACCGATTTGAAAAATTCTTTCACTGTAATTGGGAAGCTATGCTATCCCCGGTACACATAGGCTACCTTTTATCATGTAAAAATTAATGGTTCCCGCGGGATAGAAGTTAATGCGGGTGAAACCGCGAGGTGCTTCTAGTAATTTATATAATTGCACTAATTGATACCCGCAACTTCGTCCGCATTCTTATATAAAATGTCAACTGGCTAGTCTGCTACTGCCATTACTAGTGCCTAAGTATGCGCCACCTCCTACGCTGTTGGATCCGCTAGTGCCAACTCCCAACTCCTGAACACGACGCACCTGTTTGTTTAGTGCCACCGTCATGTCCTGCGGTTGATACTCCTCCTGGAGCAGCAGGTTTGGCGGAGTCGTCGTCAGTTCCCGCGTTCGAAGTCTTAAATAGAATTACTTAATACCTGTGGGCGATGCTAGAACACCTGTGGGTCCAGCGTATTCAGTACCTTACGTGGTATGTGCTGCATCGGTCGTCGAGCTTGTTTGAACGCCAACTCCTGATCCGTCGTATGATCGCGTGCTGTCGAGTGTCCATGCTTTGGCCCGGACACGGGACAAACTGTTTAGTGCTACTACACCTGTCGAGTCCGAAAATTGAGCATTTCACCGAACAGATATCGCTCGTTACTGAGTCAGGGAAACCGGGGGCTGGACGCGCGTCACCGTCGGCAAGCCGCTGTGTTGGTTCCTTTTACATACTAATAAAATCGGCCAAGTGCGAGTAGGACTCGCGCACGAAGGTTTCCGTAGCATTATCCATAAAACCGGCAAAAAATCACGTTTGTTGGGCGTTGAGGTTTGTTGGGCGCGCGTGCCAAACATATGAAACGTAGCTCAGTTACTGACGCCATCTATCTATATATATAAAAGCAAGAACTGACTGACTGACTGACTGACTGATCGATCAACGCACAGCCGAAACCACTGGGCCTACAACCGTGAAATTTTGCACAAATATTCCTTATGTGACGTAGGCGAGCAATAAGAAAGGATTTTTGAAAATTCAACCCCTAAAGGGGTGAAAAGGGGTTACAAAGTTTGTATGGAGCAACGTGTTTTCTTGGTCCGATCAACTTCAAACTTGGCATTTATATTCTTTAAAACATTTAATTAAACACGTATTTCATCGTTTTCTAATATTGAACCCCTAAAGTGGGAAAAAGGGGCTAAACATATTTTCATCCGATTTAGTTCATAATTGAAATTTGGCTCAATTATGCCATAAAGTGGCATAGGAGTGCACTAAAATGTGGTGTTTAAAATTAAACCCCTAAAGGGGTGAAAAGGGGTTGTAATGTTTTTGTGTAACAATGAGTTTTCTTTGTCTGATCAGCTTCAAACTTGGCATTTATATTATTAAGATTTAATTAAACACGTGTTTCATCATTTTTTAATATTCAACCCCTAAAATAATAAAAGGGGTTGCAGAATATTTTTCATCAGATTTAGTTCAAAACTGAAATTTTGCACACATTCGTAGATGACACTAGGAGACGTAGGTGTGCACTAAGAACCTGACTATATATTTTTTTAATTTAACCCCTAAGTGGGTGAAAAGGGGTTGCAAAGTTTGGATGGAACAACGTGTTTTATTGGTTTGATCAATTTCAAACGTAGTATCTATGTTCTTTAAAAGGTAGGAAGTGGTAGATTTTGGTAGAAAATGATAAATTAAAGGTAGAAAATGGTCGATTTTTGGTAGGAAATGGTAGATTTTTGGTAATAATGGTAGATTTTGGAAGGAATGGTAGCTTTTGGTAGATATTAGTGAATTTGAAATTAAAATGGTAGATTATGGTAAAATGGTAGATTACGGTTAAAATGGTAGATTTAATTTAGGAAATGGTAGTTTTTGGTAGAAAATAGCACATTTAGAAAGAAAATAATAGATTTACAAAAAAATTTAGATTGTGGTAGAAAAATTTAGACTTTAGTAGAAAATGGTAGCTTTTGGTAGAACATGGTATTTTCGTAGAAAATGGGAGATTTTGGTAGGAAATGGTAGATTTTTGTATGAAATGTTAGATTTTGGTATAAAATGCCAGGTTTTTGTATAAAATGGTAATTTTGATAGAAGATGGTGGATGTCGTACGAGAATGTTGGATATCGCATATGCGGATATATCGCGGATGTCGATGTCGAACTCGAGGTCATGGTCTATTTTTAGTTATTTGGAATTATGGTAAAGTATATAGTCTGCGCGGATGAAGTCGCGGGCAACAGCTAGTATTTTCATATTGTCATGATCATTCATATTGCCATATTGTCATGATCTACGTCTGCCACACAATTAAAAATGCTTGATGTGCCCATTAAAATGAAGCTATCAATTAACACATTTTGAAATAAACGGCAGCTAACTTATAAACCTTTATTGACAAAGTAATTTTCATATTTTTTTGGGGGCAGCGGTTTGTATTAATGTTGTTAAGTTAATTCACTTTGTCTTTGTGTTCTGTGCATAAAACCACACAATATTTTTTTATTGTGTTTTGTTTTTCGAGGATACAGGGGTTTTGGACGAGGGCGGTTCAGCAACGCTTTCATTAACATTGTATTGTATATCCTCTACATATAAGCTTGCCTTGCATTGTGACGTCATGCAGCGTTTTTGTGTGCCGTTTTGGAAATCCAAACTTCAACCTGGATTTTTATTGTTAATACTGTAGATTTCTTGGAAATATCAATGTAGTGTGCTTGTAATGTAATAAAAAATGTTATATAAACGAATTTTTTAAATTAGTCAAATAGCTTATTATGAAGAATATGGAAATCTGTAGATACCGATTGGTGGGCGTTCAATTCCTTGATGTTTTCAATCAAACATCAAAATCTAGTGGATGCGTCTCTTTGAGCTGCTGTACTGGTTCCACCGCTGCACGTCGTCGTAGAACCGAGGTACGGGGCATAAAATACATTATCATGTGTGTATTTTTTTCGAAAATCCAGTTTTGCAATCTTGCATGATATTTTAAAAAAGTTCGCGAGCCAAACAGCATCGAAAACCAACCAGCTTTTTCTACTTACCCATCATCCAGTAGTTGTGTCACTTACATTTTATATTTTTGTGCTTATAGTAAAGTATTTTAATCCAAACACTGGCGGCAACGATGGTGTCCATACCGTAAATGAACGGGCGTAATAACGGGACCATAAAAAAGACCACGTGAATTTATAATTATTTATTGATGACTGTTTTTTTGGACCCTTAATAGGATTTTTATTACAATTGCTCACTAAAACATAAGAAGATAAAACTACAGAATCGGTCAATAAGATCTGTTCGTGGTATACATTCACATCACTTTACTAGTAGACTCCAAGTTGACGTCTCCATTGTGGTGGAATATCGTCTACGTCGTCGAAGCAAGCACACCACTTGCCGGTGGGCTGGGGCCAAGGCTTCCATGGACTTCTGCGTGGCCAGTTAGGTGTACGCCATTCATCATCCAGCCAGTCAGCGCGTCTAGGTGAACCCCAGTTCTTAAGCCATGCTGGCACGTAATTATTCGTATCCCATGGTAATGTCCAAGGGCCAAGGTAGGGCCATGAGCTGGCTGCTCCGTTAGTGCCAACACCACCGTTTGTTGATGATCCTCCTGGGCTAGCTGCTTGGCTATTGGCATTACCATCGGCTGAGGTTGTCGCACCTCTTGGGTCGGCTGCTCCGGTAGTGCCAACTCCACCGTTTGAGTTTGATGATCCTCCTGGGCTAGCTGCTTGGCTATTGGCATTACCATCGGCTGAGGTTGTCGCATCTCTTGGGCTGGCTGTTCCGGCAGTGCCAACACCACCGTTTGAGTTTGACGATCCTCCTGGGCTAGCTGCTTGGCTATTGGCATTACCATCGGCTGAGGTTGTCGCACCTCTTGGGTCGGCTGCTCCGGTAGTGCCAACTCCACCGTTTGAGTTTGATGATCCTCCTGGGCTAGCTGCTTGGCTATTGGCATTACCATCGGTTGAGGTTGTCGCACCTCTTGGGTCGGCTGCTCCGGTAGTGCCAACACCTCCGTTTGAGTTTGATGATCCGCTTGGGCTAGTAGCTCCGCTATTGGCATTACCATCGGCTGAGGTTGTCGCACCTCTTGGGTCAGCTGCTCCGGTAGTGCCAGCACCACCGTTTGAGTTTGATGATCCGCTTGGGCTAGTAGCTCCGCTATTGGCATTACCATCGGTTGAGGTTGTCGCACCTCTTGGGTCGGCTGCTCCGGTAGTTCCAACACCACAGTTTGAGTTTGATGATCCTCCTGGGCTAGCTGCTTGGCTATTGGCATTACCATCGGCTGAGGTTGTCGCACCTCTTGGGTCAGCTGCTCCGGTAGTGCCAACACCACCGTTTGAGTTTGATGATCCGCTTGGGCTAGTAGCTCCGCTATTGGCATTACCATCGGTTGAGGTTGTCGCACCTGTTGGGTCGGCTGCTCCGGTAGTTCCAACACCACCGTTTGAGTTTGATGATCCTCCTGGGCTAGCTGCTTGGCTATTGGCATTACCATCGGCTGAGGTTGTCGCACCTCTTGGATCGGCTGCTCCGGTAGTGCCAACACCACCGTTTGAGTTTGATGATCCGCTTGGGTTAGTAGCTCCGCTATTGGCATTACCATCGGTTGAGGTTGTCGCACCTCTTGGGTCGGCTGCTCCGGTAGTGCCAACACCACCGTTTGAGTTTGATGATCCTCCTGGGCTAGTAGCTCCGCTATTGGCATTACCATCGGTTGAGGTTGTCGCACCTCTTGGGTCGGCTGCTCCGGTAGTTCCAACACCACCGTTTGAGTTTGATGATCCTCCTAGGCTAGTAGCTCCGCTATTGGCATTACCATCGGTTGAGGTTGTCGCACCTCTTGGATCGGCTGCTCCGGTAGTGCCAACACTACCGTTTGAGTTTGATGATCCGCTAGGGCTAGTAGCTCCGCTATTGGCATTACCATCGGTTGAGGTTGTCGCACCTCTTGGATCGGCTGCTCCGGTAGTGCCAACACTACCGTTTGAGTTTGATGATCCGCTAGGGCTAGTAGCTCCGCTATTGGCATTACCATCGGTTGAGGTTGTCGCACCTCTTGGATCGGCTGCTCCGGTAGTGCCAACACCACCGTTTGAGTTTGATGATCCGCTAGGGCTAGTAGCTCCGCTATTGGCATTACCATCGGCTGAGGTTGTCGCACCTCTTGGATCGGCTGCTCCGGTAGTGCCAACACCACCGTTTGAGTTTGATGATCCGCTTGGGTTAGTAGCTCCGCTATTGGCATTACCATCGGTTGAGGTTGTCGCACCTCTTGGGTCGGCTGCTCCGGTAGTTCCAACACCACCGTTTGAGTTTGATGATCCTCCTGGGCTAGTAGCTCCGCTATTGGCATTACCATCGGTTGAGGTTGTCGCACCTCTTGGATCGGCTGCTCCGGTAGTGCCAACACCACCGTTTGAGTTTGATGATCCGCTAGGGCTAGTAGCTCCGCTATTGGCATTACCATCGGCTGAGGTTGTCGCACCTCTTGGATCGGCTGCTCCGGTAGTGCCAACACCACCGTTTGAGTTTGATGATCCGCTTGGGTTAGTAGCTCCGCTATTGGCATTACCATCGGTTGAGGTTGTCGCACCTCTTGGGTCGGCTGCTCCGGTAGTTCCAACACCACCGTTTGAGTTTGATGATCCTCCTGGGCTAGTAGCTCCGCTATTGGCATTACCATCGGTTGAGGTTGTCGCACCTCTTGGATCGGCTGCTCCGGTAGTGCCAACACCACCGTTTGAATTTGATGATCCGCTAGGGCTAGTAGCTCCGCTATTGGCATTACCATCGGCTGAGGTTGTCGCACCTGTTGGGTCGGCTGCTCCGGTAGTTCCAACACCACCGTTTGAGTTTGATGATCCTCCTGGGCTAGCTGCTTGGCTATTGGCATTACCATCGGCTGAGGTTGTCGCACCTCTTGGATCGGCTGCTCCGGTAGTGCCAACACCACCGTTTGAGTTTGATGATCCGCTTGGGTTAGTAGCTCCGCTATTGGCATTACCATCGGTTGAGGTTGTCGCACCTCTTGGGTCGGCTGCTCCGGTAGTGCCAACACCACCGTTTGAGTTTGATGATCCTCCTGGGCTAGCTGCTTGGCTATTGGCATTACCATCGGTTGAGGTTGTCGCACCTCTTGGGTCGGCTGCTCCGGTAGTGCCAACACCACCGTTTGAGTTTGATGATCCTCCTGGGCTAGCTGCTTGGCTATTGGCATTACCATCGGTTGAGGTTGTCGCACCTCTTGGGTCGGCTGCTCCGGTAGTGCCAACACCACCGTTTGAGTTTGATGATCCGCTAGGGCTAGTAGCTCCGCTATTGGCATTACCATCGGCTGAGGTTGTCGCACCTCTTGGATCGGCTGCTCCGGTAGTGCCAACACCACCGTTTGAGTTTGATGATCCGCTTGGGCTAGTAGCTCCGCTATTGGCATTACCATCGGTTGAGGTTGTCGCACCTCTTGGGTCGGCTGCTCCGGTAGTTCCAACACCACCGTTTGAGTTTGATGATCCTCCTGGGCTAGTAGCTCCGCTATTGGCATTACCATCGGTTGAGGTTGTCGCACCTCTTGGGTCGGCTGCTCCGGTAGTTCCAACACCACCGTTTGAGTTTGATGATCCTCCTAGGCTAGTAGCTCCGCTATTGGCATTACCATCGGTTGAGGTTGTCGCACCTCTTGGATCGGCTGCTCCGGTAGTGCCAACACTACCGTTTGAGTTTGATGATCCGCTAGGGCTAGTAGCTCCGCTATTGGCATTACCATCGGTTGAGGTTGTCGCACCTCTTGGATCGGCTGCTCCGGTAGTGCCAACACCACCGTTTGAGTTTGATGATCCGCTAGGGCTAGTAGCTCCGCTATTGGCATTACCATCGGCTGAGGTTGTCGCACCTCTTGGATCGGCTGCTCCGGTAGTGCCAACACCACCGTTTGAGTTTGATGATCCGCTTGGGTTAGTAGCTCCGCTATTGGCATTACCATCGGTTGAGGTTGTCGCACCTCTTGGGTCGGCTGCTCCGGTAGTTCCAACACCACCGTTTGAGTTTGATGATCCTCCTGGGCTAGTAGCTCCGCTATTGGCATTACCATCGGTTGAGGTTGTCGCACCTCTTGGATCGGCTGCTCCGGTAGTGCCAACACTACCGTTTGAGTTTGATGATCCGCTAGGGCTAGTAGCTCCGCTATTGGCATTACCATCGGTTGAGGTTGTCGCACCTCTTGGATCGGCTGCTCCGGTAGTGCCAACACCACCGTTTGAATTTGATGATCCGCTAGGGCTAGTAGCTCCGCTATTGGCATTACCATCGGCTGAGGTTGTCGCACCTCTTGGATCGGCTGCTCCGGTAGTGCCAACACCACCGTTTGAGTTTGATGATCCTCCTGGGCTAGCTGCTTGGCTATTGGCATTACCATCGGTTGAGGTTGTCGCACCTCTTGGGTCGGCTGCTCCGGTAGTGCCAACACCACCGTTTGAGTTTGATGATCCTCCTGGGCTAGCTGCTTGGCTATTGGCATTACCATCGGTTGAGGTTGTCGCACCTCTTGGGTCGGCTGCTCCGGTAGTGCCAACACCACCGTTTGAGTTTGATGATCTGCTAGGGCTAGTAGCTCCGCTATTGGCATTACCATCGGCTGAGGTTGTCGCACCTCTTGGATCGGCTGCTCCGGTAGTGCCAACACCACCGTTTGAGTTTGATGATCCGCTTGGGCTAGTAGCTCCGCTATTGGCATTACCATCGGTTGAGGTTGTCGCACCTCTTGGGTCGGCTGCTCCGGTAGTTCCAACACCACCGTTTGAGTTTGATGATCCTCCTGGGCTAGTAGCTCCGCTATTGGCATTACCATCGGTTGAGGTTGTCGCACCTCTTGGATCGGCTGCTCCGGTAGTGCCAACACCACCGTTTGAGTTTGATGATCCGCTAGGGCTAGTAGCTCCGCTATTGGCATTACCATCGGTTGAGGTTGTCGCACCTCTTGGATCGGCTGCTCCGGTAGTGCCAACACCACCGTTTGAGTTTGATGATCCGCTAGGGCTAGTAGCTCCGCTATTGGCATTACCATCGGCTGAGGTTGTCGCACCTCTTCGATCGGCTGCTCCGGTAGTGCCAACACCACCGTTTGAGTTTGATGATCCGCTTGGGCTAGTAGCTCCGCTATTGGCATTACCATCGCTTGAGGTTGTCGCACCTCTTGGGTCGGCTGCTCCGGTAGTTCCAAGACCACCGTTTGAGTTTGATGATCCTCCTGGGCTAGCTGCTTGGCTATTGGCATTACCATCGGTTGAGGTTGTCGCACCTCTTGGGTCGGCTGCTCCGGTAGTGCCAACACCACCGTTTGAGTTTGATGATCCGCTTGGGCTAGTAGCTCCGCTATTGGCATTACCATCGGTTGAGGTTGTCGCACCTCTTGGGTCGGCTGCTCCGGTAGTTCCAACACCACCGTTTGAGTTTGATGATCCTCCTGGGCTAGCTGCTTGGCTATTGGCATTACCATCGGTTGAGGTTGTCGCACCTCTTGGGTCGGCTGCTCCGGTAGTGCCAACACCACCGTTTGAGTTTGATGATCCGCTTGGGTTAGTAGCTCCGCTATTGGCATTACCATCGGTTGAGGTTGTCGCACCTCTTGGGTCGGCTGCTCCGGTAGTGCCAACTCCACCGTTTGAGTTTGATGATCCGCTAGGGCTAGTAGCTCCGCTATTGGCATTACCATCGGCTGAGGTTGTCGCACCTCTTCGATCGGCTGCTCCGGTAGTGCCAACACCACCGTTTGAGTTTGATGATCCGCTTGGGCTAGTAGCTCCGCTATTGGCATTACCATCGCTTGAGGTTGTCGCACCTCTTGGGTCGGCTGCTCCGGTAGTTCCAAGACCACCGTTTGAGTTTGATGATCCTCCTGGGCTAGCTGCTTGGCTATTGGCATTACCATCGGTTGAGGTTGTCGCACCTCTTGGGTCGGCTGCTCCGGTAGTGCCAACACCACCGTTTGAGTTTGATGATCCGCTTGGGCTAGTAGCTCCGCTATTGGCATTACCATCGGTTGAGGTTGTCGCACCTCTTGGGTCGGCTGCTCCGGTAGTTCCAACACCACCGTTTGAGTTTGATGATCCTCCTGGGCTAGCTGCTTGGCTATTGGCATTACCATCGGTTGAGGTTGTCGCACCTCTTGGGTCGGCTGCTCCGGTAGTGCCAACACCACCGTTTGAGTTTGATGATCCGCTTGGGTTAGTAGCTCCGCTATTGGCATTACCATCGGTTGAGGTTGTCGCACCTCTTGGGTCGGCTGCTCCGGTAGTGCCAACTCCACCGTTTGAGTTTGGTGATCCGCTAGGGCTAGTAGCTCCGCTATTGGCATTACCATTGGCTGAGGTTGTTGCACCTCCAGGATTGGCTGCTCCGCTAGTGCTGACTCCAACTCCTGAATTTGACGCACCTGTTGGTCGCTTGCCGCCGCCAGGTCGTCTGGGTGACGATCCTCTTGGACCATTAGGTTCGTCGTCTTCATCATCAACTCCCGCTGTATCTGGTCCGCCGTATCCTGTCGACGCATTGGTGTAATTAATAATACGTATGTTGACAAATAAGTAAGTGTATTGTTCTCGGTGTTCCGATTTTATCTAAAAGAACATCAAGGCAGTCAAAATGTTCCGATAAAGAAATGGCCGCTGTGCGGCTATCGTGTACCTATCTTCTGTACTACCGTAACTCTACCAAACCGTTTCTCATCTTACTGATAATTAATTTTTAAAAAACATATTGATGACCCTACGGGCGTTGTCCTGTCAAACACATACGTATGAGAAAATGAATATAATTATTATATAACGCTCTTTTACGTGAATTTTTATCGTGTTAATAACCGCAGACGAAAAACGAGCGGGTGTTATGCCTTTGTATCTGTGTCTCATTGGTGGATCCAGGGGAGGGCATGACCCTCACGCCCAAAGACCCAGAATATCCCTGCTGAGTAAAGACCTCCCCTCACTTTCGTGAGAAGGACTCGGCAACAATCCACCATGGGGGCCCGTCCAGATTGGTGAATAACATGGCTCCGAAATAATTCTCAGGCATATTGGTTTCCGCACGATGTGGTCAGTGTATACAATGAAATAAATAAATAAAATAAAAACCAAAATATATGAAGAGAACCGTTACCTTGCCCCTGTGCACCTGGTTTCTTCACCACCCAGTCCCCATCGCCGGGTTCTGAAAATAACAATTTTATTTAAAACAATGTAAAAAGTCATGTAAACAAAGAAAACACCATGTTTCCGTCCTAGTCACGGCTAAATAGCAGAGCGGCTATTGACTTACATTTGATTGGAACCGAGAAGTTACTATCTACATACCTAGGGACATAATAATGCTAGCAAAAATAACGGTCAAATAGAGTTGACAATTCTTCTTTAAACAAGTCATAATATTTCCAAATTTGGTAGGTAATTTGCTCGTATGTACGGATCAAAGGCCAACCCATGACAAAGAATGAATAGGTAATGGAATCAATGGATTAAACTTTAACACCATTCAGATTTTTCTATAATTTGAAAACCCACGTCATGAGAAACGTAATTTTATGTTGTTTTTTTTTTTGTGTTTTGGCGATGTTTCAAGACAAACCTGGCAGTTGAGGCCATGTAAAAGGTATTCCAGAAGCACCGCTAGCTGGGCTGCCTGCTGCGCTATTACCATCACCAGAGGCATAAGTGTTCGCACCTCCTGGGCCGGCTGCTCCTCCGGTGGCAACATTAACGCCTGAGCTTGCAGATCTATCTCCTTGTGATACGGGACTGTACCGAGGTCTTCCACCGAAAGAACCACCAGTATTGCCGTCATCTGTGCCTGAGGCTTTATTGCCTCCTGGGCTTACTGCTCCGCCCGCGCCACCACCTGTGCGTGGGCCGACTGCTCCGCTCTTGCCACCATCTGTGCCTGAGGCTTTATTACCTCCTGGGCTTACTGCTCCGCCCGCGCCACCACCTGTGCTTGGGCCGACTGCTCCGCTCTTGCCATCATCTGTGCCTGAGGCTTTATTATCTCCCGGGCTTACTGCTCCACCCGCGCCGCCACCTGTGCTTGGGTCGACTGCTCCGCTCTTGCCATTATCTGTGCCTGAGGCTTTATTACCTCCTGGGCTTAATGCTCCACCCGCGCCACCACCTGTGCTTGGGCCGACTGCTGCGCTCTTGCCATCATCTGTGCCTGAGGCTTTATTACCTCCTGGGCTTACTGCTCCACCCGCGCCACCACCTGTGCTTGGGCCCACTGCTCCGCTCTTGCCATCATCTGTGCCTGAGGCTTTATTACCTCCTGGGCTTACTGCTCCACCCGCGCCGCCACATGTGCTTGGGCCGACTGCTCCGCTCTTGCCATTATCTGTGCCTGAGGCTTTATTTCCTCCTGGGCTAACTGCTCCGCCCGCGCCACCACCTGTGCGTGGGCCGACTGCTCCGCCCTTGCCATCATCTGTGCCTGAGGCTTTATTTCCTCCTGGGCTTACTGCTCCGCCCGCGCCACCACCTGTGCGTGGGCCGACTGCTCCGCCCTTGCCATCATCTGTGCCTGAGGCTTTATTTCCTCCTGGGCTAACTGCTCCGCCCGCGCCACCACCTGTGCGTGGGCCGACTGCTCCGCCCTTGCCATCATCTGTGCCTGAGGCTTTATTTCCTCCTGGGCTAACTGCTCCGCCCGCGCCACCACCTGTGCGTAGGCCGACTGCTCCGCTCTTGCCATCATCTGTGCCTCGGCTGTCTGCTACACTATTACCATTACCAGAGGCATAAGTGTTTGCACCTCTTGGGCCGGCTGCTCCTCCTGTGGCAACATTAACGCCTGATCTTGAAGATCTATCTCCTTGTGATACGGGACTGTACCGGGGGCTTCCTCCAACAGGACCGCCACTCTTGCCATCATCTGTGCCTGAGGCTTTATTACCTCCTGGGCTTACTGCTCCGCCCGCGCCACCACCTGTGCTTGGGCCGACTGCTCCGCTCTTGCCATCATCTGTGCCTGAGGCTTTATTACCTCCTGGGCTTACTGCTCCACCCGCGCCGCCACCTGTGCTTGGGCCGACTGCTCCGCTCTTGCCATTATCTGTGCCTGAGGCTTTATTACCTCCTGGGCTTAATGCTCCACCCGCGCCACCACCTGTGCTTGGGCCGACTGCTCCGCTTTTGCCATCATCTGTGCCTGAGGCTTTATTGCCTCCTGGGCTTACTGCTCCGCCCGCACCACCACCTGTGCGTGGGCCGACTGCTCCGCCCTTGCCATCGTCTGTGCCTGAGGCTTTATTACCTCCTGGGCTTACTGCTCCACCCGCGCCACCACCTGTGCGTGGGCCGACTGCTCCGCTCTTGCCATCATCTGTGCCTCGGCTGTCTGCTACACTATTACCATTACCAGAGGCATAAGTGTTTGCACCTCTTGGGCCGGCTGCTCCTCCTGTGGCAACATTAACGCCTGATCTTGAAGATCTATCTCCTTGTGATACGGGACTGTACCGGGGGCTTCCTCCAACAGGACCGCCACTCTTGCCATCATCTGTGCCTGAGGCTTTATTACCTCCTGGGCTTACTGCTCCACCCGCGCCACCACCTGTGCGTGGGCCGACTGCTCCGCCCTTGCCATCATCTGTGCCTGAGGCTTTATTACCTCCTGGGCTTACTGCTCCACCCGCGCCACCACCTGTGCGTGGGCCGACTGCTCCGCCCTTGCCATCATCTGTGCCTGAGGCTTTATTTCCTCCTGGGCTAACTGCTCCGCCCGCGCCACCACCTGTGCGTGGGCCGACTGCTCCGCCCTTGCCATCATCTGTGCCTGAGGCTTTATTTCCTCCTGGGCTTACTGCTCCGCCCGCGCCACCACCTGTGCGTGGGCCGACTGCTCCGCCCTTGCCATCATCTGTGCCTGAGGCTTTATTACCTCCTGGGCTAACTGCTCCGCCCGCGCCACCACCTGTGCGTGGGCCGACTGCTCCGCCCTTGCCATCATCTGTGCCTGAGGCTTTATTTCCTCCTGGGCTTACTGCTCCGCCCGCGCCACCACCTGTGCGTGGGCCGACTGCTCCGCCCTTGCCATCATCTGTGCCTGAGGCGTTATTTCCTCCTGGGCTAACTGCTCCGCCCGCGCCACCACCTGTGCGTGGGCCGACTGCTCCGCCCTTGCCATCATCTGTGCCTGAGGCTTTATTTCCTCCTGGGCTTACTGCTCCGCCCGCGCCACCACCTGTGCGTGGGCCGACTGCTCCGCTCTTGCCATCATCTGTGCCTCGGCTGTCTGCTACACTATTACCATTACCAGAGGCATAAGTGTTTGCACCTCTTGGGCCGGCTGCTCCTCCTGTGGCAACATTAACGCCTGATCTTGAAGATCTATCTCCTTGTGATACGGGACTGTACCGGGGGCTTCCTCCAACAGGACCGCCACTCTTGCCATCATCTGTGCCTGAGGCTTTATTACCTCCTGGGCTTACTGCTCCGCCCGCGCCACCACCTGTGCTTGGGCCGACTGCTCCGCTCTTGCCATCATCTGTGCCTGAGGCTTTATTACCTCCTGGGCTTACTGCTCCACCCGCGCCGCCACCTGTGCGTGGGCCGACTGCTCCGCCCTTGCCCTCATCTGTTCCTGAGGCTTTATTACCCCCTGGGCTTACTGCTCCGCCTGCGCCACCACCTGTGCTTGGGCCGACTGCTCCGCTCTTGCCATCATCTGTGCCTGAGGCTTTATTACCTCCTGGGCTTACTGCTCCGCCCGCGCCACCACCTGTGCTTGGGCCGACTGCTCCGCTCTTGCCATCATCTGTGCCTGAGGCTTTATTATCTCCCGGGCTTACTGCTCCACCCGCGCCACCACCTGTTCTTGGGCCGACTGCTCCGCTCTTGCCATCATCTGTGCCTGAGGCTTTATTACCTCCTAGGCCTACTGCTCCATCCGCGCCACCACCTGTGCTTGGGCCGACTGCTCCGCCCTTGCCATCATCTGTGCCTGAGGCTTTATTGCCTCCTGGGCTTACTGCTCCGCCCGCGCCACCACCTGTGCTTGGGCCGACTGCTCCGCTCTTGCCATCATCTGTGCCTGAGGCTTTATTACCTCCTGGGCCTACTGCTCCATCCGCGCCACCACCTGTGCTTGGGCCGACTGCTCCGCTCTTACCATCATCTGTGCCTGAGGCTTTATTGCCTCCTGGGCTTACTGCTCCGCCCGCACCACCACCTGTGTGTGGGCCGACTGCTCCGCTCTTGCCATCATCTGGGCCTCGGCTGTCTGCTACGCTATTACCATCACCAGAGGCATAAGTGTTTGCACCTCTTGGGCCGGCTGCTCCTCCTGTGGCAACATTAACGCCTGAGCTTGAAGATCTATCTCCTTGTGATACGGGACTGTACTGAGGGCTTCCTCCAACAGGACCGCCACTATTGCCGTCATCTGTGTTTGAGGCTTTATTACCTCCTGGGCTTACTGCTCCGCCCGCGCCACCACCTGTGCTTGGGCCGACTGCTCCGCTCTTGCCATCATCTGTGCCTGAGGCTTTATTATCTCCCGGGCTTACTGCTCCACCCGCGCCACCACCTGTGCTTGGGCCGACTGCTCCGCTCTTGCCATCATCTGTGCCTGAGGCTTTATTGCCTCCTGGGCTTACTGCTCCGCCCGCGCCACCACCTGTGCTTGGGCTTACTGCTCCGCCCGCGCCACCACCTGAGCTTGGGCCGACTGCTCCGCTCTTGCCATCATCTGTGCCTGAGGCTTTATTACCTCCTGGGCTTACTGCTCCGCCCGCGCCACCACCTGTGCTTGGGCCGACTGCTCCGCTCTTGCCATCATCTGTGCCTGAGGCTTTATTATCTCCCGGGCTTACTGCTCCACCCGCGCCACCACCTGTGCTTGGGCCGACTGCTCCGCTCTTGCCATCATCTGTGCCTGAGGCTTTATTGCCTCCTGGGCTTACTGCTCCGCCCGCGCCACCACCTGTGCTTGGGCTTACTGCTCCGCCCGCGCCACCACCTGAGCTTGGGCCGACTGCTCCGCTCTTGCCATCATCTGTGCCTGAGGCTTTATTACCTCCTGGGCCTACTGCTCCATCCGCGCCACCACCTGTGCTTGGGCCGACTGCTCCGCTCTTACCATCATCTGTGCCTGAGGCTTTATTGCCTCCTGGGCTTACTGCTCCGCCCGCACCACCACCTGTGCGTGGGCCGACTGCTCCGCTCTTGCCATCATCTGGGCCTCGGCTGTCTGCTACGCTATTACCATCACCAGAGGCATAAGTGTTTGCACCTCTTGGGCCGGCTGCTCCTCCTGTGGCAACATTAACGCCTGAGCTTGAAGATCTATCTCCTTGTGATACGGGACTGTACTGAGGGCTTCCTCCAACAGGACCGCCACTATTGCCGTCATCTGTGTTTGAGGCTTTATTACCTCCTGGGCTTACTGCTCCGCCCGCGCCACCACCTGTGCGTGGGCCGACTGCTCCGCTCTTGCCATCATCTGTGCCTGAAGCTATATTACCTCCTGGGCTTACTGCTCCGCTCTTGCCACCATTAGAGTCTGAGGGGGTTGCACGCCCTGGACTAGCTGCTCCGTTGGTGTCTTTAAACATATTAATGACAGTAAGTAATTTAGTATCTAACCATCTTCGATTTACATGTACCAGACTTGTGAATTTAATCGTATGTTGTCTGTGGCAGCAAACAACATAAATTACTGTATGATAGCAACTTTTACACCCGGCAACAACCCGGACCTTTATTATAGTAACTACATTGAAGCCTGTTTTACAGTTTTGGACTGTGATGCGGATATACCTAACTAGTGTATCAAGAAATCCTGATCTTAAAGCGCGGCACAAAGTGATCGGTTTAAAAAAATTACTACAAGCACGTGCATTTCGTTTATCTCTCGAACTCCTACAATGTTTCACTTTAGCATCCACTGCCTTCTTTACCGATTCGTGGTGATTGTGAATCGAGCAGCTGACCCTCTGAATAGATCTCACAAACTATACTTACTAATGTTATAAAGAAAGGCTAATGTTATTAAGAGATACTAATGTTATAAAGAGAGAACGTTTGTGACTTTGTGAGTATGTGACGTTGTAGGTGGTAATCTCAAGATCTACTGAACCTATTTAGAAAATTATTTAGAAAGACACGCTATTTGTGAGTGGCATAGAGTATAATTAAAATAACCCGAAAGATTTCAAAAAGTAGTGTCACGTATTCATGAGTAATTTATAAACAATTAAATAAAAAGGATGAGACGGCATGTTTGGCGTAGTGGCTGAGCACTCGGACTGCTGCGCTTAACGTCGTGGGTTCGATTCCCGTCCGGAAGAAATATTTGTAAGATCGACTGATATTTGTTTCTGGTCTGGGTGTGATGTGTATGTGAAATTATATGTCTGTAAGCGGTACCCACGACGCGGGAGCAGTCCTAGTGTGGGCTACGTTTATTTTTTTTTAGTAAAAGAAGGAAGAAAACGTGTAACGATTCGTTTCGACGTTGGTTCTCACTTCATGCCGCAACCACAGACTGTTGAATAGTTACCCCCCGCCACGGGTAACGGATTTGAATGCAATTGGCAATAGGTACCATGTCCTGTAATATTTCATAATATAGGATAGGTTTTGGTAGGCCTACTGTTTGTCAGTTCCTGTGAGATAACCGTCAACGCGATTGAAACCGCGGCCGGAGATAGTCTCATAATATATATAAAAATATATATACAAGGTGTATCGGCAAGGTGTAGTAATATTGAAATGTGGGTATGTGTACCTGGTGATGAATCATTTGCCAGGGTACTAAAACCTGAAATCGATAATCGATTTTTTCACTCAAATTGACAAAATAACTAAATATTACAACCCTAACATGATACGGATGACGTCACGTTACGCCGGTCACACAACGCTTGCGCGATGCAGGATTTCTTAGAAACGGCCCTGGCGCCATCTAGTAATTTTTGGTGGAACTTTTACCACAACTTTACTTCTACACCTAGTTTTGTTTGAGTAATGCCGCCGGCTAGAGGTGTACAGTCTTACCCAACTTATATGGTGCGTCGTGAATCTTCGTTCGCGCAGAAAATAAAGTATGGTCCGAAGATTAACGAAAGAATGCTTAACACTTACAATCAACCTAAGATCACTATTATAAGGTTCATAATACACTGCAGCTGTTAGTTCCATCTCACTCATGCCACGCGGCGACCGCTAAGATGGCGGGGCGGCTGCCGACCAATAGCGGTCAATAGCATTTCCCGCGCTTTGAAAATTCATCTTCTGCGCAGGTAGAACTGCGATGTGCAACAGCTGCAGTGTATTATGAACCTTATAATAGTGATCTTAGGTTGATTGTAAGTGTTAAGCATTCTTTCGTTAATCTTCGGACCATACTTTATTTTCTGCGCGAACGAAGATTCACGACGCACCATATAAGTTGGGTAAGACTGTACATGTTAGCCTATGCCTCAAGTTCACTGACATTGCCCAGCTGATAACTAGGGTTGAACGATGGTTAGTTTTGCAGTAAACTTTGACGTGTAATAATTCATTACCGTAACTACTTACAGATTTATAGTACCTCCAGACTACTTCGAAATATGTATGTTTATGCGTAGTTTCAGTATTACTACACCTTGCTGTTACACCTTGTATAAGTACTCGTATATTATATATTTTGAATTAAAAAACGAAGTAAAAGAAAAAATATGAAAAAAAATATTTTTTACCTTGGGTAGGCGATTCCGAGTCGGGTTCCGAGTCTTCACCTGAAATGTATAATACGTTCTTTAGTGCATCCAAGTTCTAATATTATAAATGCGAATGTTTAGTAAGTATACAGATACTATAGGTCATGGGATAGAAAATATTATCCTACTAATATTATAAACGCGAAAGTTTGTGAGTATGGATGGATGGATGTTTGTTACTCTTTCACGCAAAAACTACTGAATGGATTTTGATGAAACTTCACAATAATATAGCTTATACATCAGAATAACACATAGGCTACAATTCATTAAGATATATTATTGTATATTATCCAAGCGCGGGTGAAACCGCGGGGCGCAGCTAGTACTTTATATCTTTATTTTTCTGTTTATGTTATTATATGTATTTTATTCATTTATTATAGATTCTATTTGTTCATCGTTAGCAATTCATTTGGTAAGTATACTATTGGTACACATAATATCAACCCCTTAAGTATTTGTGTCATTATTAGTATGTCTATATTCTAAATTTTACACTGATATCAACCGACCTAACCCTATTCGTGCTGTCTTATCTTGTCCATCCAAATGTTCTCTGGTAGAGAACGCTTTAAGCGATAAGTCCGCCCATTGTGCCTATTTTAAGTTTGAGCTTTCTGTGTTGTGTACATTTTGATGTCAATAAAGAGTTATCTATGTCAAAATGGAACATCGAAAAGTCGAATCTTTAGCATGTTGGTAAATAGAGAGTAAAAACAAAAATACTACTTTAATTCACTAGGGAGAAACAATCGACTTTACCTGCGCTAGCTGAGCTTTAATGCCACACTTTTCGAGCACGAAAAGTGATCAATATATTATCATGGTGGCATCAAAATGGCTTATTACTCACCAGACAAATAGTCTTCATTCCCTGGCTCGTCCTCATTATTTTCTGGGTTGGGTGCATTGGTTCGTCCTGAAGTTGGTGATGGATATGTTTGTCCGTCACTGGATCCATCCCCACCCGCCGGTGACCTGTAACAATGTACCTATTGTGCATTTGTGACATAAACAGGAGAAAAACTCAAACTATAATCAAATAGGAACTTTTTTTATATATTTTTTTTGGCTTCGCACTGTTAATACACTTATGCATTTAATACAGTAATTTCTCAACTATTAAAATATTTCATATTTTCATAATAGGCAATTTATTGCAATCAATCAAAGCAATCCTCGTGGTCGAAAGTCATGTCAATTTACAGTCATAGTCATGATTCAGTAAAGTGGTGGATGCTTTACTAAAACTTCCTGGAAGTTTTGGAGAAAAAATGCGAAATAACACGTTTTTTGGCTTTGTATCATTTAATTTTGCCCACCACTCGTGCACGTTAACGAACACTCAATGATAATATGAATAATGAAATGTTCCACCAATATTGCACATACAAATACAAAACCAACAACATAGTTGATAGAATCAGGCGTTACTTTGCGGAGATCCATATTCAAAACAATGAATTAGAAATACAATAATATGTATTATTTATATCTATATATATACAAATCAAATGCTGTTCGTTCGCTAAAACTCGAGAACGGCTGGACCGATTTGGCTGATTTTGGTCTTGAATGATTTGTGGAAGTCCAGGGAAGGTTTAAAAGGTGAATTTTATCACTATTCCACGCGGACGAAGTCGCGGGCACAGCTAGTATTATATATATTTATATTTTATTGTTTTAAAACCAACAACGTCTCAATATCGGATATCCCGCCAAAACTACATTTAAAACTTTAATCTCCAAAACTTTAATCTAACGCGTTTTCATAATTATTATTGTTCTCTTTGTAAATGAGATTTCATTGTTTGAGACTTGAATAAGTGCGATTTTTATTCCCTCCTTACTTTGCGTTTTGAGCTTTGGGTTTTGAGCCAGCTGTTGCGTCGTCTGGAACGCTATCTGGGATCACGGTACCACCTGGAATATGAGTGAATTATTACTGTCTGATGCCAATGATGTTTCTTTTTGTTTGGAGCTGAATGACATCACAGTTTGACCTTTCTCAGCGTGCATTAACCATGGTCCATGAATAATGTTGAGTGTTGAGCCTAGGAAACTGCAATTGGCACTGCCGACAAATAACGAAATACTTAGTTTCTAAAAATCACTAAATTCTTACTTTTCAATAATGCAGGGTTAATAAACCCAGTACCCCTGAAGGAGCTTTGGCCATCCCTACTGAACCAAGTCCAAGTAACAGTGCTTGTGGATTTGGCAGCAGCAGACGACGTACTGGTTGTAGTTTTCGTGGCTGTAATAGAAAATGATGTTTTCGTGGCCTCGAGAAATATAGGGCGAAGATTTTACAATCCAAAAGTTAGCCGTTAGTTAATATGAAGCTTCTGCCAATCACTGTGTACCTATATATTGCTGGCTACTAATATAATTTCAAATTCGCAGTCCTATATGTTCTTACTTTCGTCATATTGGGAGACCAGACCAGATGGTCCAGAATCGTCGTAGTCTTCGCCATCACCATCGATCCATGTCCAAGAGTCAGTGTTTTTGGATTGTGATGATGCTCTCGCTTCAGAGATTGTAGTTCCCGTAACTGAAATACGACATTACGATGACTCGACACTCAAATAATTTATTGTAAGTAAGTAATAATAAGCACTATAATATAAATAAAAAAACTTGTTTCATGAAAAACGAGAAGAATAATAACATAAAATATTATATCATAAATTTAATATTGGTGTTTGAATTTGAAAAAGGATTTCCGGGGCCTCTCCTCAAGAAGTTTAGGAAGAATAAACAAACAAATAATATCAATTGAAACATCCTAAACATAGCGATCTGATAAATCACTGTAGGTAGGTACTAACTGGTTTCTATCCAATGTCCAGGTGTTCGGCGTCGACCAGGTTTACCGCTAGGTTTATTTGATGAAGAACCTGGTTTGCCAGATGGCTCGTCATAAGATCCTTTGGCTGGAGATCCTGCATCGTTTCCGGGTGAACCTCCTCGTGGTCCACGACCTGGAGCGCCTGCATCGTTTCCGGGTGAACCTCTTGGGGATCCACTATCTGGAGCGCCTGCATCGTTTCCGGGTGAACCTCCTCGTGCACGACCTGGAGTGCCTGCATCGTTTCCGGGTGAACCTCTTGGGGATCCACTATCTGGAGCGCCTGCATCGTTTCCGGGCGAACCTCCTCGTGGTCCACGACCTGGAGCGCCTGCATCGTTTCCGGGTGAACCTCTTGGGGATCCACTATCTGGAGCGCCTGCATCGTTTCCGGGTGAACCTCCTCGTGGTCCACTAGCTGGAGCGCCTGCATCGTTTCCGGGTGAACCTCCTCGTGGTCCACGACCTGGAGCGCCTGCATCGTTTCCGGGTGAACCTCCTCGTGGTCCACGACCTGGAGTGCCTGCATCGTTTCCGGGTGAACCTCCTCGTGGTTCACGACCTGGAGCGCCTGCATCGTTTCCGGGTGAACCTCCTCGTGGTCCACGACCTGGAGCGCCTGCATCGTTACCGGGTGAACCTCCTCGTGGTCCACGACCTGGAGCGCCTGCATCGTTTCCGGGTGAACCTCCTCGTGGTCTACGACCTGGAGCGCCTGCATCGTTTCCGGGTGAACCTCCTCGTGGTCCACGACCTGGAGCGCCTGCATCGTTTCCGGGTGAACCTCCTCGTGGTCCACGACCTGGAGCGCCTGCATCGTCGTTTCCGGGTGAACCTCTTGGGGATCCACTATCTGGAGCGCCTGCATCGTTTCCGGGTGAACCTCCTCGTGGTCCACTAGCTGGAGCGCCTGCATCGTTTCCGGGTGAACCTCCTCGTGGTCCACGACCTGGAGCGCCTGCATCGTTTCCGGGTGAACCTCTTGGGGATCCACTATCTGGAGCGCCTGCATCGTTTCCGGGTGAACCTCCTCGTGGTCCACTAGCTGGAGCGCCTGCATCGTTTCCGGGTGAACCTCCTCGTGGTCCACGACCTGGAGCGCCTGCATCGTTTCCGGGTGAACCTCCTCGTGGTCCACTAGCTGGAGCGCCTGCATCGTACCCGGGTGAACCTCCAGGGCCATCAGTTGGAGCGTCACCTGATGATTCTTCATAACCTGAAGCAAATTATTTATGTTTAATAGCATCCGCGAATAACAATTGAACAACAATGCAATTATGTAAGTCTGTTAGTTCCAGTAATTTGGTAGCAAATTTAATAAATAGCCTGCGGGACAATTTCTGCCCAAGAGTTGACCCACGTCAACAATAAACACAAGATCCTAATAGCCAGTCCTGCAATAGATAACTGTACCTACCTACCTATTGGATATTTTATGATAAAACTACCTACGCCCTGCGATTTCACCCGCGCTGAATATTATCACATCATCATAATATTTAGATGCTTCATTACTTACCCAAATTACAAACTCAAGCTTACGTCTTTGCGCGTAACTAAGCGTTAAGTTTATATTTTCTTCGATGTCCAATTTTACGTATTTGTGAACATTATATTGGCTTCAATAGAGCTAAACCTAATAGTCTTTCCTGAGCTATAGAGGCGAAGAGTAGAAGATTCCATTTGACCATCCAGACTCGCTATTCATTTACATTAACAACTGTATTGTTTATACTTATACTTAATTAAAACCTAAATTAACTGTATACAACTCATTTACATTAACATTGACAACTGTTGATCTGGTACTTCGGTATATCGTCATATTTTTTGTTCGATGGAAGCTTGACATCCCAAGTGTATTAGGGTCATTTAGGTTGTGGGTATGCCCATTGGACCAGTAACGGTGGATCTTCGATTAGAAAGTATGACGTCACAGGTCAATTTAGGTTGTGAGCATGGCCATTGGACCAGTAACGGTGGGTCCGCGCTTGGAAAGTATGACGTCGAACGTCAATTTAGGTTGTGGCCATGACCACAGTGCCCACAACGGTGGATCCGCGCTTGAGAGCGCGCTTGGTTTGCTATAGATTTAAAATAGCAGCCGTCAGAGGCGCGCAGGAGACGAATAGTAAAATGTGGACTTACTGTCTATAGTTTGTGTGATTGTAATATCCATGATTGGACCATATTTGCCTTGTCTCTCATATTCTTCAAACACGTACTTTTGCCCTTTATCACCTGTAAACAGACACCATAATTTCACATGACACGGTTTTTAAATGCCGGCGGGAACTGCCGTTGATAGTCCCGATGAAGGACGACCACCGAAGATATAGCTGAGTTTCCTTGGCCCAGTGGCCATTCCATCTCTAGAAGATCAGCTCGCTGTCTTCCTAATATCGTAAAGTAATCATTAACGCTCTGAGAACTAGATAGGTTATCAAAATTCAAATTCAATCAATTCAAGCGATGTCACAGTGTAGTAGGTTAAAATGAAAGCTCGTAAAATTGAACTGACAAATTTGCGGACCTTCTACGTCTATTAGCTGACTGCCAAGAAGTAAGATTATGTTATCCGATTGTATCTATATATTATACTAGAAGCGCCTCGCGGTTTCACCCGCGTTAACTACTATCCCGCAGGAAACATTAATTTTTACGGGATAAAAGGTAGCCTATGTGTACCGGGGATAGCATAGCTTCTCAACAGTGAAAGAATTTTTCAAATCGGTTCAGTAGTTTCGGAGCCTATTCATTACAACCAAACAAACAAAGTTTTCCTCTTTATAATATTAAGTATAGATATTATGTATATATTATGTGAGTTTGTGTGTTGCTTTGGCGCATCCTACAGCTTAAACAGCTTGGTAGACGAATAGGCAAGGTAACTATAGCGGGATAAGTTTTGTGCATAGGCCTTAAAATGTCATATACGTCCGAAAAACATAGCCCTCCTATGGGACAGTCGTGTATTAGACCGCATTCGAGTGTCAGAAAACGCGATTGATGTATTCTACATGTGTATGTGCTTACTTGGAAGGTTCACTCTGAAGTTCTCCGATACTGGAAAAAAAACAAAACAGAAAAATTATACACATATAAATAAATATAGCAAGCGGTATGTACTATAGTAGAAAATCTTTTTGAAGTAAAACTTAGTACTTGGAAGTATGGAGTTTTACTTTTACCCCAAGTCAAAACGCTTGACTTGGGGAGGCCGGTTCGAATGCGTGACGAGAGCGTTACGAAAACTGTGATCGGGTGAGGAGAACGAAAGTTGAGAGGGAGATATAAGTTAGTGAAGATAGAAAAAGTGGGAGTTATGTTTCGTATATTAGGTACGGTAGGTGCAAGAGAGAGAGGTGCGAGCACACATTTTCTTTCTCTCATAACTTAAGAAAATAAAGAAGTTTTATATCAGTCGTGCGTGTGGTCTAAAGCATACTAGTTTTTAGGGTTCCGTACCCAAAGGGTAAAACTGGACCCTATTACTAAAGCTCCGTTGTCCGCCCTTCCGTCCGTCCGTCCGTCCGTCACCAAGGTGTCTCTGATGAACCGTGATATTTAGACAGTTGAAATTTTCACAGATGTTGTATTTCTGTTGCTGCTACAACAACAAATACTAATAAAAACCGGCCAAGTGCGAGTCGGACTCTCGTGCAAGGGGGTTCCGTAGCATTCTCTATAACAACGAGTAAAAAATCACGTTTGTTGTATGGGAGCTCCCATAAATATTTATTTTAAAAGTTAGCAACGTTCCCGAAATGCTGGCAGCATTGCCAAGTTGAATGGCAATGGTTAGTTTTGCAGCAAAATATAGGCCAGCATTTTGGTCACGCGCCGCTTCGACTAGACATTTATATTGGCTAGCTTTTCGAAACTTACTTTGCGATTTCGCCTCGCCATTTCCGAACTGGATGGGAATAGTCTCAGAGTCGGAGTCGAGTATCAGAGACATTTCTTTTTGAGAGCCTTTTTTGTAGGTAGAGGAGGGGTTGCTTTTCGGGGTGCTCCCAGATCCGCGTTTGGTTTGGTAGAACTCATTGTAATCTTGAGAGACACTGGATCCACCGCTTCGGGAGTTGCCGCTTGAGACGCCATCACTGGTTTTATCGTTATATTGGTTGTCACTTTCATATACGTTAGAGGCTGCGTTGTCCTGTCTTCCGGCAGCGTAGTCTTTAGTTTCAACTGAACGCTCGGACCCCTGGTTGCGGCCATAGCTCTTGTAGTCTCCAGAGCTCTTGGATTCAAGGTTGGGGTTTTTGAAATAGTTATTGTTCTTTGAGCGGTTTTGATTCTGCCCCTGTCGGTCAGAACCGCGCACTATGCGATCGAGGTTCTGGTACAAGAACTGCTTGTTCGCGTTCTGGTTTGCGTATTCATATTGATTGTCGCCCTTGGATATTGTGCTACCATCGTTGGATAAGTACTGACTGTTTCCATAGTCGATGTTGGCATCGTAGTTTCTGCTTTTGCTTTTGTACACAGGTTCTGGATCAGGTTCGGGTTCGGCTGTGAAAAGAGATCCGTTGAGATCAATGTATCAATGTATCAATGAATCAATGTATCAATGTTGTTGTCTGTATCAATGTAAACGGAGAGAGCTATACGAAGTAGTTGAATTTAGTTTCTGCGGTTCGTGACTGCGTTTAGCGCGTCTTATAGATATTGTTTATACTTACGTGAGGTGTTACTTTTTTATAGTTTTTTTAGTTATTTACAATATGAAAAGCATCGAAGTACTATCCAAAAGGGATCGAGTACCTACTGCAAAAAATGCATACCTACGGAAAGTACCTAACTTTATTTTTATAGCGTTTAAGTCTATTTTCCGTTTCGCTTCTCACAGAGGCTAATCTTTTAAAGCAATCTCACCATAATTATACTGTCATAATCAATAGCGCTACCAAGTGCGCTATCAGCTGATCCACACTCAAAATGTAATCTACATCTTGAAATCGATGCTATATAATAAATGGATATTGAGATGTAGCACTGGCTACTGTAGATACTGTCTAGTATGTGTCAATTGTGTCATAATCGGATAGCACTTAACCACGAGTGGCATTTATTAATTTGCCAGATATCATGTAAGTTTCTGTTCCTAATCTACAACTTAATGTGTATATATTAAATAGAACAAAAGAGCAAGTGCACACTGAAGGTAACTCTCAGAGCTAAGTTTGATTTATTAATACGGACCTTAAACTCTATAATGACATAGGATCTATTAAAGTGACATTGTGACAGTGCCGTTTTTAATATCCAAGGAATACCTATTCAGTGGAGCAAAAAATTGCTAAGACTTATCAGGTGCAGCATTTATTATAAAATAAATACAGGATTTTTTAAGTAATTCAGAAACAAACTTACCACTTGGTGCTGCGTATGTGCTCAGAAACTGTAAACAATGGGGAAATCACATTAATCAAACAATCTGTATGTACCTAGTGCCTACCAGGATTCCATGTTGAAAGATTCTAAATTGTATTTTTAAGACCTAACAAAGTTACATTGTGGAAACAACAATCAATTAATATGATTTAATATTAGAAGGTCTAGTTGTAGGTCTCAGTGGTGTAAGGCAGGTGATAAGCACTTAACGACCGGCCGATCGACCGACTTAACGACTGACTTAACGACCGACTTAACGACTGACTGATAACTAGGCCGCCGCATAGCGTGGTTGCGGGTCGATTGCCGCACTGAGCAAAGTTTTTTGTGGACCACAGGGGTTTGCTCCAAGTCTGAGTGTTAGTAAGAGCACGGGCCTCTTGGCACTCGATTTTCTAGATACAGTGAGGCTTATCTAGTCAGTGATCCTAATCTTTGTATCCAATCGGGATAACAAAAAAAAACATACCTACACTCGAATTGAAAACCTCCTCCTTTTTGGAAGTCGGTTAAAAAGTATGAAATCAACCAATTGCTCAAAATATAAAATTAAAACAATATCGCAACACGTACATAATAATAACTATTTATTAATTATTCATTATGAATTAATATGGTGATAAACCAATTACATTAATTAAAACATATTATTATTAAATTCATGAATGTAATCTATATACGAGTATATAAAAGCAAGAACTGACTGACTGATTGACTGACTGACTGACTGACTGACTGATCGATCAACGCACAGCCGAAACCACTGGGTCTAGAACCGTGAAATTTTGCACAAATATTCCTTATATGACGTAGGTGAGCAATAAGAAAGGATTTTTGAAAATTCAACCCCTAAAGGGGTGAAAAGGGGTTACAAAGGTTGTATGGAGCAACGGGTTTTCTTGGTCCGATCAACTTCAAACTAGGCATTTATATTCTTTAAAATATTTCATTAAACATGTGTTTCATCGTTTTCTAATATTCAACCCCTAAAGTAATAAAAAGGGGTTGCAAATTATTTTCATCAGATTTAGTTCATAATTGAAATTTTGCACAAGTATTCCTTAAGTGACGAAGGTATGCACTAAAAAAGGATTTTTGAAAATTCAACCCCTAAAGGGGTGCAAAGAAGTTGTAAAGTTTTTGTGTAACAACGTGTTTTCTTTGTCTGATCAGCTTTAAACTTGGCATTTATATTATTAAGATTTAATTAAACACGTGTTTCATCATTTTTTAATATTCAACCCCTAAAATAATAAAAGGGGTTACAGAATATTTTTCATCAGTTTTAGTTCAAAACTGAAATTTTGTACACATATTCGTAGATGACACTAGGAGACGTAGGTGTGCACTAAGAATATATATTTTTTTAATTTAACCCCAAGTGGGTGAAAAGGGGTTGCAAAGTTTGGATGGAACAACGTGTTTTATTGGTTTGATCAATTTCAAACTTAGTATCTATGTTCTTTGATGCAGGATTTGATTTGATTCTAGATGCAGGGATAAGGCTCTTAAAGCATATTTTCGATGCTTGGGAGAAGTCGCAGGATGCTATTGGTGTTTTCTGTGACCTTTCCAAAGCATTTGACTGCGTTAGTCACGAAACATTAATTTCTAAATTACAGCATTACGGGGTTCACGGGAAAGCTCTCGATCTTGTATTCTCGTATCTTAGTAACAGAATCCAGAAAGTGGATATAAATGGAGTAAGGTCATCTGGGTCGCTCACTACAATGGGTGTCCCTCAAGGTTCAATACTGGGGCCATTCTTGTTCTTGGTGTATATTAACGATCTTGCCTTTTTTGTAAAGAACTTATGTGATATTGTTTTGTTCGCTGATGACACTTCACTTATTTTTAAGGTTGACAGAACATACAACAATTTTGACAATGTTAACAAAGCAATCACGCTAGTTCTTAAATGGTTCACGGTAAATAATTTAGTGCTGAATTCTAAAAAAACGAAATGTGTAAAATTCTCACTACCCAATGTTAGAAGAGGCCACACAAATTTAAGTATTTTAATTAATAATGAGCCGTTAGATCAGGTAGAGTCAACAACCTTCCTGGGAATTAATTTAGATTCTAGATTACAGTGGGGTCCTCACATATCATCTTTAACTGGAAGATTGAGCTCTGCAGCTTTTGCTGTACGTAAAATCAGACAATTTACTGATGAAGCCACTGCAAGATTAGTATATTTTAGTTACTTTCACAGCGTTATGTCATATGGCATTATGTTGTGGGGCAAAGCCGCGGATATCCAATCTGTGTTCGTGCTACAGAAAAGAGCAATTCGGTCAATATATAATATGAAAACCCGCGATTCTCTCCGGGAACGATTTAAACACATCAATGTTCTTACAGTGGCTTGCCAATATATATATGAAAACTTATTGTATGTTCATAAAAATATTAACAAGTTTGCTAAAAATTGTGACGTACATAATTTCAACACTAGAAATAAAAATAAACTCAATGTACCAAGATTTCGGTTGCAGAAGGTTAGTGGTTCATTTATGGGGAACTGTATACGCTTTTATAATAAGTTGCCAGAGGGAATTGATCAATTATCCATGCAAAGATTTAAAACTTTTATTAAGGCTAATCTCATAAAGAAAGCCTATTACACTGTTAATGACTATATTAAAGATAAAAATGCATGGCCTCAATGCCCCCAGCTCCATGGTAGTAATAATTAACGTGAATTTTATTAATATGTTTTGAAATTTTTATATTGATGGTCATATTTATACCAATGTAAATATTGTGATTGAAAAAAAAAAGAAAATTATACATTATGAGAAAAAAAATATGACATCCCCGTAGAGTTTCTTGGTGCTGTCTTCTCTAACGGGCGTATTCCGAAGCACTGGTAGAATCAAACGGAGTTTCCTTTTCCTGTCTGAGATTCAATCCTGGACTTGAAAGGGAAACATCCTTTTTCAAACTCAAACCATACCTAATCAATTAATTATAGTTTGTTTTCTTTTATGATTTTATTAATTTGTTTATTTGATTGAAGTGTTTGACTTGTAAAAGTGCGATTTTATTGCCTATTTACAATAAATGATTTGACTTTGACTTTGACTTTGACTTTAAAAGGTAGGAAGTGATAAATTTTGGTAGAAAATGATAAATAAAAGGTAGAAAATTGTCGATTTTTGGTAGGAAATGGTAGATTTTTGGTAATAATGGTAGATTTTGGAAGGAATGGTAGCTTTTGGTAGGTATTAGTGAACTTGAAATTAGAATGGTAGATTATGGTAAAATGGTAGATTATCGTAAAATGGTAGATTACGGTTAAAACGGTAGATTTAATTTAGGAAATGGTAGTTTTCTGTAAGAAATGGTATATTCTGGTAGGAAATGGTAGCTTTTGGTAGAAAATAGCACATTTACAAAGAAAATAATAGATTTAGAAACAAAATTTTAGATTGTGGTAGAAAAATTTAGACTTTAGTAGAAAATGGTAGCTTTTGGTAAAACATGGTATTTTGGTAGAAAATGGTAGATTTAGGTAGGAAATGGTAGATTTTGGTATAAAATGCCAGGTTTTTGTATAAAATGGTAATATTGATAGAAGATGGTGGATGTCGTACGAGAATGTTGGATATCGCATATCGGATGTCGATGTCGAACTCGAGGTCATGGTCTATTTTTAGTTATTTGGAATTATGGTAAAGTATATAGTCTGCGCGGACGAAGTCGCGGGCAACAGCTAGTATGAAATAAAATCAACGTGATAGTAATAATAACATAGTATAACACAATTCTATCATTCCTTTATGAGGTTCGGAGGGATACCTACCAAAGTTATCCTGAAAATAATATTCTTCATCATCAAACCCTATAACCGTCCACTGATCAGCTCGGGTCACCCTCGCTTTCGTGAGGAGAAAGAGAAAGAAAAGTAGAAAAAAGTAAAAATAATATTTTCACTTCTCATGCTCGAAAACTGTGACATAGGTACCTGACTATAAGTTCAGCTTAGCGCAGAGGTAAAATAATTTGTTATACTTGACATAGGTAATCTGTAAAATTTTCACAGCTATGCAAATTGGGTAAAAAAAAATTGTCTCTATTATTTTTCATTTGTAAGTGAACGTGTTTATTAATTGTTTTAAAACTACTTCTTTTTATTTTTCGCAACATCAAATTGATATTATGGTTTGTGTTCAACGCGAGTCTCAAAAGACGGATACATGTAGGTTCTCGATTCTATGCCTCCCTCGCCAAACTCCCGTGTTACCACAAAAGTTTAAACTAGAGTTGAACAGAAAGTCTAAAATTTCATTCACCATAATTCGATGTCCAAAATATATAATAGTCAAACAAGTAAATATATTTATACAATAGGCGGTTATAATAATTATATAGGTATTATTATTATGAGCAGGTACTATCCAACTGCTGGGCAAAAGCCTCTCCTTCCAACTGTTCCAGTTTATTCCTTTGACATACCACCTTCTCGTGTTCATCACACACGTGTAACAGTATATGACTAGTTGGGAAAAAATTCCCAACGAGTCACACTGTGACTCGATTTGCTGTGACTATTTGGGAAGTTCCCAACGAGTCACACCAAATAGGGTCACAGTGGAACCCATCATCTTCGTCTATCCCGTAAACCGTGCGGGAACCATTCCATGATGATATGGTTTTAGCTCACAGCTCGTCGGGCAAACGATAGAAGTACCAGTACATAATAATGTAAAATTAAATGTAAAAAAATAATAAATTTAAAAATACTTACACTGAGCACAAGCACCAGACCAAAATATATGAGACGCATGGTGGGTCGTGGATCGAAGAGACCCGTATAGACCTATGAAAAGTCAACTCGACTATGCTCAAACCTGTCTTCTGCCCACTATTTATACCAGTAATACTGTTTACCCAAACACATCTAAATGGGTAATACATTAAACGCATCAGCTGTGCAAATCACATCATTGTTTTTAAATAATAAATTATAAACGATAAACGATTAACTTGACATAAGGTAATGCATGGTATGATGAATGTCTTCTGTGCTTTTCTTTTAAACGCTGTGTAAATATTCTGAGCCATATTTTATATAATCTTGTTTAAATACGTAGCATAGAATTCGCGAAATTTATAAACGTTTCCAATTATTGTACAAATTAACGTAGGCATGTTTGCCTTCTTTAGACGCTAATTTCAATTTTCACAAATTACTTGTGTATATATTTCGAATTCAAGGGATGGGTAGGTACCTATTAGACCTACATACATAAACTTATTATAAGACAGTCGAAAAAATTACGGCTAATATGTACCTACAGTAGGTAACTAGGTATATTGTTCTGATGGTCTTTGTCAGAGTTGATCCGCAATCCGTTTACGAGAAGGAAAACTATCCGTCTATAACTGTAACTATCCGAAAAATATGAGTTATATCCGGGGCCGTAGTCTTTATTAGGCAGGAGTAGAAAATGAAAATATGGCAGACTTGCCGTGGAAGTATAGATAGATAACCCTTTACCGTCACCAAAACGTATAATACACAGAAAGGACATACTTACTTAATAAAAGGTCCAATCGCTCAAAGCGATCTCTAGTCTACAAATTTTGGATAAACAAGACAGATAGGGAGATAGCAAGATAGGGTTGGGTCGGTAAACGTCAGTGTCCAACGAATACATCCATACTAAGAGAACTAAGTAGGTACTGAATTGACTACTGAAGTATCACCGTTGCTAGATATTCATCCGCCAAGCACTTAGTAGCAAACTGTTCCGGTTCGAAGGCCACTGTTTCCAGCGGCATTATTGTGCGTGTGAGATTTTAGAACCAATATAACTCATGGTGACGGGCGCAGGCTGCAGGGCAGTGCTCGCAAGATTCAGGCCGAAGCTCTGGGGCCATATTATGAACTCATTTCAGTCAGTGTACGCCGTAAACTGAACTGCGGCTATGTCGTATTATGAACTCCTAATGCCAGCCAGTAACGTCACGCGACAGTCCAACCTACTTCTAAAACTTTGATTTGACGTAATGTAGGTCATAATACAAAAAAGAACAATCTACTCGTAGTTTTCGGCCGTAAAAAGAATTGCCTGGAACTTGCCTGCAGCCCTATTGTCTAACTTGAAATCCATTACCAGTGAACTTCAAGTCGATTACCAGTTGTCATCCCAGTCAGAATGTTTTTGGTATTGTCTAAGGTATTCAACTGGCCTTCGGTTTCGGAATGAATGATTCATGTGAATCCAATTTCTCTAGCTTTCGATCTTTCATACGTTCCGTTAATGCAAGTTGAACTACTAGTAGTTCCACTGGTACTATTTGCAATTTAGTTGTTTTACTAGTTGCAAAGTGGGTAATTATATTTATTTTGCTGTAAAAACACAGCTCGTGCACTATTTTTGTCATTATTTGCAATTTAATCACGTATTTTGTTAGTTTGTTGGGTGGAGGTAAATAAAAAAAGTTTAACACAAAAGTAGTAAAGAAACGCATTTATTTTTTTTAAACTCACTTATGTCGGAGTTGTCAAAACTTCGTTCGCGGTTTATTTTGAAGTTTGGTGGTTGGTATGAACAAATAATACGATTGTTTTTCTTGGCAACTTGAAAATAAATTGTGCCAAGTAAGTACATTTAACAAGTTACTACCGATTTTATGCGTTACAAAAGTTATCAAGTGTGTTGTTACAGTGTGATAATATGGCTATTTCAGAATGCCAGCAAGAAAAGTTGTATCTGAAAGGCAAATGGAGATGTTGGTTAGTTTCATGGAAACACAGGGGTTTCGCAGCACTGGCGAAACAACAAACGGAACAACTTTGGGAGGATTTGGCGTCAAACCTAAATGCTGTTGGGTTTGGCACCACGGAGTTATCTAAGGCGTCAAGGAGAAATTGGATTGAGAGAATGAATGCTTTTCGTTTTTTTAAATGAATTTGAACTCAAGTATGTGTGTTCAGATAATTATTACTTACTTCTGAGATTACCTTAATTACTTATTTTCAGCCGCAATGTTTCAAACACAATATTCAACACAATTTCTTGTTTTGTATGGAGATTTCACCAACACTTTTTTCAAGCAAGACTCGAATGAGCTACCTGCTTCATCTGACGTTTCACATGGGTTTGGATTTGCAACTGAAATTCATTTCGGCGTTACGCAATACCAAAATTCGCGGGAACACGAAGTTTCATTCATTCACTGGGTTTAAATTTCGCTGGTAATGGTGTTGCAAGTGTCAGCTATTTACACAATACGAAAGTGACAATCGAAGTCCAGGCTAGGTTTCAAATGTCAAAAATGAAGTCGATTACGATTACCAGTTCACTTAGACAATAAGGCTGCTGGTTGTAAGTTCATCTGGAACTACTGCAATTTATGATGGACAGGCGTCGCGTTTTATACCGTCAGGCGAACGTCTTGCTCGTCTCATTGATATAGTGGGATATATTCACCTTTACACAAACGTGGGCAAAGTGGAGAAGTGATAAGGGAACGATGCGAAATGGTAGAAGGTGTAGTGAGAAAAATACAGAAAGGAATGCATAGATGGTTTGGGCATTTAGAGAGGATGGATGAATGAAGATTTATATGGATCTAAGTAGTATGGTCTAAGTGGTCTAAGTAGTAACAGTAGTATGGTCGGCATCAAAAGTAACTTAACATGTTTTAGTTTCCAATTCCATTGTAGATACGCAAAATGTAAATTTTTAGGGTGTTTATTAAATTTAAGATACAAAGATGTTCAACTACTTTAGAGACCGTTCAATTGTAGATATGCAAAATGTATATTTTAGGGTGTATATTAAATTTAAGATACGGAGATGTTAAGGCGCTGTGGCATTGAGTTTCAGGCTTTTGAAGCTAAGGAAACCTATTAAAATGTAAGATTTATGAGTAAAAAAAAATATTTTATTAAAATTTAACTTATTATTTTTCATTTATGAAAGTCAAAAACATGATTTAGAATGATTGTCTCGATAAAAAAAAATGGCAAAGATGACACTACTTCGCATCTGACTTTATCTCCTGCTAAGAGATTCCATCACGAAACCACGTGAAAGTTGTACCAATAAACGGGGATTTTTATATAGGAGTGGGAGTGGAAAGTACTTATTCTAAACTCGTTACCGCTTTTTTCCTATAAATAAAAACATACAAAATCTAGGAGTTGTAGCGCTCGCGGCCATCCGCCAGTACTCGCTCAGGCGTCTCGAAGGGAGGACGTATCGCCGTTTGCTCCAAAAATACCTCACCCCCGCATTTGCCTGTGCCATGAATATGACCTATATGTAGCTAGCAATATACGGTTGTGTACGCCCACTGACCAATCACGGTCACTTAGAACAGTCGAGCATCTCTTTCATTTAGACTGTATAACAATTTCGCGTGACAATGCTGTGTCTAAATGGCCCAGGGGTACGGACGCGACTCCGCCGTGCCGCGTAGGCCAGAGTTCGAACCCCACAGCAGCCGAACTTTTTGCATGCGTTGATTTGCGTTTTTTGAAGTTTATCACATAAAAAAACAAACACGTATAATTAATTATTATGTTTACTATTAAATATTATTATAATGCTATATTACTTTAATATTATATTATTATGTATATTATATAGTATTATAATAATTACCTTGATGAAACGAAGTTCACCGAAGAGCACTGGTGCTTATTATTTTTAACCGACTTCAAAAAGGAGGAGGTTTCAATTCAACTGTATTTTTTTTAATTATTTTTACCTCATAACTTTCGACTGAGTGAACCGATTTTGATGACTATTTTTTATTTGAAAGGGTATATTATATATATACTTTTCATTTGGTCCCATATACATTATATCAAAATTTGCTCAGTAGTTTGGTTTTAAAATCACAATAACTGGAAATATTATAGTATTTTTATTGAAGTCGGTTCTTTTTTGTTAAAATTTTACTTGTTAATCTGTGTATGATACTTTAAATAACAATAAGACAATTTCATATTCACTAATAAATAGTTATGATTTATTTGACATTTATTTATTATAGGTACCTACTTATGTATTTTCAATCAGTCAAAATTACGTTACAAATCAAAATTACACAAGTCAATTTCTGGCACGCTTGTTTATTCCCAACGACCACCACCGATGAATTGCCACCAGTGGTGGCGTTAGAACAAGAATATTTTTCCCCAACCGCCCCCAGTGGTGGTAGTTGGAATTAATTATATCCAATGAGCCCCACAAACTGCCACCACTGGTGGTGGTTAGGACCAAATCATAATTTGTTTGCCCATGCGCCTTCAATAGTAGTGGACGGCACATGAAAATAATTAGACTAATGAGGTATTGTTAGAAGCGTCTCCATCGTCCGATACGTCCACTGGTGCCATGTTGGGTGGGTATCAAATGAAAGGATGAATTAAGCAATATTATATATTTGGTTAGCAACCTATTGCTCGCAGCTTTGCTTGCATGCACATATTAAATAGGATCAAATTCCTCACGCGCAGATGTCAGCGAAACCATATTTTTTATAACATATTTTTTCTCCAGATCTACCCAAACATACTTTATCACGTCATACCGGTCAAACACATACCCCTCCGTTGGTCACGCCGTAGTCGGGGAAAAAGCTGTGACAATTACATAATATTGTTTATAGCACAGTGCAACCTCAACCCGCACTTAGGTCACGCTTTGCGCTGTTCAAAGTAGCATAATATTCTTTAACGGCGTGAAGTTCCCTAACTTCACGCCGTTTAAGAATATACCTAGTGTAGTGAGTGTAGGCTGAACCACATCTAATTAGTCCATTTTTACACCACTCACCGATTCATATAGTAAACATCAGAAGATACATTTAACCCGTAATGTGTGAACGAAACGTCAATATCTTGTTTGTGGTGCCAGAATTCTGTATGTTTGCATTTTGTTTTTTCGTCGGGAAAAATGGATTATTACGTGAAAACGCTTTAACCAAATTAGAAACACATTTATACCGTACACTGTAACTGTTTTATAAAATGTTCTATCCGATCATATAATTATTTTATCATAAAAATACTTACTTGATATAGAAATTATGCGTTATACGGAAAAAAACGGAATCCTTATGGATTTGTCATGTCTGTCTGTCACATTTTCCAAAATTATAAGAACTATACTACTATCTAAATTTATACAACTAAATTTTGGGGGTTCCCCATACCTAAAACTGAAAATCAATTTTTTTTAGCAATCCCTTTTGCATGAAATAATCTATGGATAGGTCTTAAAAATTATGATATTGAGACTTCTATTTTTTATAAACTGAATAGTTTGCGAGAGAGACACAACCAAAGTGGTGAAATGTGTCGTCATCATCCCTCCCTCTTATTTTAGAAGTTCTAAAATAAGAGATTGATAAAACAAAAAAAATATATAATGATGTACATTACCATGCAAACTTCCACCGAAAATTGGTTTGAACGAGATCTATATTATAGTAAGTAGTTTTTGTAATACGTCATAGATCGTAAAAAATACACTATTATTAAAACATAGATCTATCGATTCTATACTGTTAGTCTGTAGTAATTTAGTAGATGAATGAAGTAAGTCTATTAAATGCACGGCGGTTAGCGCCCATACTTTTTACTTACCCTTACGCTCGGGCGCTAACTTCACGCCGTGTATTAATATACTACTTAGACCACTCACACACTATCGTAATAGACTATAAAAAATGACAAAAACAGGACTGAAGCAAAATTCTAAAACATTTCCTTTCTTCAGTGGTGGTTGATAGCACTAAACATTATGACTGTGTCTTAACCTCCACCAGTGGTGGCAGTTTTAGTGGGGGTCGTTGGAAATAATCATTTTTTCATGTCCCGACTAGAGAATACAAAACCGGAGCAATATAAAACCCGTTTTTTGTTCGGTTTTATATAAATACGATTTTGAAAAAAATATCTGGAGGGAACAGTTACTGTGGATTTCCACATTTTACAATGTCAAGTACAGTACAAGCAATAAATTTAAAGAATTGGCTTAATATTAGCAATTTTCATGTCACAAAAACTTTAAAATGAGATAAAATTATCAATATTCTATAAAAAAAACGCGCTTGATACTTACTGTACCTGGATAAATGGATATTGGATTCCTACTGACTGAGTATAAGGGCAAATAAGAATTACATACCTATATCATAAAAAACCCTAAATAACAAAACAATGTGTATGTTGTTACTTATTACACAAACGGCAAACCCTTACGCGTCATTTGGTAGCAGGTCACTGAACGAAAGTAAACAAAATGGTGGTACGTATTTTCTTTTTGAGTGTGTCCCAAATAAGAAAACCAAATTAACCGAATAATTGAAAAAAACGGTTTAGTGAAAAATTAAAACCGAGTTTATTTGTATGCTTGAAATAACCGAAAACCCGGTTTTCTCCACTGAGAGCGGTTGGGCAAACAATTTATGATTTAGTCCTAACCACCACCAGTGGTGACAGTATGTGGAGGTCGTTGGAAATAAATATGTTTTCATATTATCTCAACCACCACCAATGGGGGAGGTACGGCAAACCATTTATATAATGTGGTCCTAACCACCACCAGTGGTGGCAATTTTTGGGGCTCGCTGGAAATAATTACTTCCAATTACCACCACTGGTGGCGATTGGGCAAAAAAATATTATTTTAAGTGATGATCAGCTCGCTTCATAATTTTTACTATACAAATACCTACCTACCTACCTGTACATTATTCTCATTTCGTGCTCTTCGCGGACGCAGGAGATAACACATGTTTTATGATTACAAACCTGAATGCTTTTACATAAAGTGCAATTTCTATTACAACTATAGTACCTACAGAGTTCATGACATTTTTACATTGTTTTGTCGTACGGAAATTCGCCATATAGTCTCAGTGTTAAGTTTTAATTTGAATAATACACAATACAGGGAAATACTCTGTTAATTTTGGAAGGGAGTAATTCCTTCGTTTACCTTAGTACCTATACCTACTTTAGTTAAGTTTATTAATTTAGATATCGACTTAATTATTATGTTTGTTTTGTGTTGTTATCGCAATAAATTACGTAATATCCAAAAACTAAGTGCAAAAAGTTTGCCAGTAGGAGGATTAGAACCCACGCCATGCCACCCGTCATCACACAAGCGTTGTGCGGGACCGTTCGACCATTCTAACTTACGTCGATGAGGCGAAATTGTCAATCGGTCGGGGCTAGTAGAACACAGGCAAGTGTGAGGGAAACATTTTTACGGAGCAAACGAGCCGCGTTCGAATAGCGCCACGTTTCTGCGGGCCGCGATTATACGCGCTCGGCATTTGCGGGGACGGAGGTTACGCCTATATAGGTATACCTAACCACCTTAGTGCTACCTGGCCTTAAGCTACTTTTGATGCTGACCGTACCATGATCAAAGCGAGGACGTCCGACGAAAGGCCGAGTCAAAAGTACCTACCTATAACCGGCGAGCATGCATGAAGGGGCTCGCGATAGTGGAAGCGAAAATGTCGGGATCATAATATCAAGTGGAGAGATGTGTAGCTCTGCCTATCCAGACGGGGGAAAGGCGTGACCAGGCGTAGGTATGTATGTAAATGTATATCCTACTAATATTATAAACGCGAAAGTTTGTGAGTATGGATGGATGGATGGATGGATGGATGTTTGTTACTCTTTCACGCGAAAACTACTGAATGGATTTTGATGAAACTTCACAATAATATAGCTTACATATCAGAATAACACATAGGCTACAATTCATTAAGATATATTATTGTAAGAATATTATTCAAACGCGGGTGAAACCGCGGGGCGCAGCTAGTATGATAATATAGCTCTTTCTATCACTAAATTGTTTATTCTACTTTTAGAATTAGATTTCTTTTTTATATTCTGTTCTTGTCATTTTTAATCTTAACATCAGTGAGCGCGTCACGTTGTTTGTCCGCGATGGACTCTTAACCGATTTTAATCAAATTTGCACACAGTGTGCAGTTTGATCTAACTTGAAAGATAGGGTAGATTACATCTCAATTATTTATAGTTGCAATAACAAAAACCTTAGCCACAGCAATGCGTGGCCACTGGCCGTGTTTGCTAGTTTCATACAATTAAATGCTTGGCAAAGTTGCTAAAGCTCGTTTCATTTCATTAACTAAAGAATTATCATCATTTCTTCAAAAAAAAAAAAATGTTTTAAGTACCTATAACGAAATTCGAACTACGTAGGTAGGTATTTACTTAAGAAATTTTAATATAGTTTGGCATACTTCGTTCGTACAAAAACACATTTGGGGCCTTTTGGACTCATTATAATTAAATATAGGTAGATAGATAGAAACATTTCAAAATAAGTCTAAACGTACACTTTATTGTTTTATAATTATTGTATACCTAGGCAGGCCTGTGTCACTCCGCGAAACATACCTACGGGCGGCGGCCATTGCGCAAGGGCCAATCTAAATGAACCGTAGTGTAGTGAATTAAGGCCCATATTCCTTCAATAAGAAATTGGTAGGTATGTAAATGAACACGTGCTCGACTGGACCGCGAGCTAAATTAAATCATATTGTTTATCAGATAGAGTCAATATTTCTTTGAAAACCATTGCGAAGTAAAGCTTCTGTACTAGTTTACTAGTTTATTATTCTGTGACCTAGGTAGGTATACTATATTTAGTAGATTATGGCAGCAGTGCCCTGAGTGAGTTTTTGCGGCAAGTTTACGCGCTCGACATTGTACGCGTTAGCGTGCGCTTTATATGAAGATCATGTACAGCGCCCCTACCGCCGCGTTTGAACGTAAGATCTTCATACAAAGCGCGTGTTGACGCGTACTATGTCGAGCGCGTATAAACTCACACTAGTCACTCTATTAGCCTTTTAGCACATAATTAGTTGTAGCATGGTAGTTTATTTTGCCTCTGCCATTAGTAACGAGGCTATAGTATCCTTCCCCTTAAGTTTAAGAGGCAATCTGGAAAAGACATTGTTTCTGTACTTTTTCTCAATCTAGCGTTCCTCAGAGGAATATTAATCATTGAGTGTTCGTTATCGTGCACTAGTTGTGGGCAAATGATAATAATATTATACTTAAGCCCAAAAAATTGTCATATCTCTCTTTTTTGCAAAACTCCAGAAGTTTCAGCAATGCATCGACCACTTTGCTGAATTGTGACTATTCGTGACGTCGACTGGAACTTGACTACATATTTATTAATCTGAAAATGTATCTGTTTCAGCCCCAGTTAGCAACATACTGTGCAAATTATGTAAGTAGGTACATCCAAAGTCATATACAAATTGATATATCTAATAGTAGTATATATATCTACCTATACTACGAGGGTGAATCAAAAAGTTCTTAGAAGTGCATATATATGAAACCTTTTTGGATCAAGTTCGATATTCAAATTAAAGAGTGTCTATCACACTATATTTATGCAGACTGTCACTTGTTTTTGTCAGTTCGTTCGCATGTAATAAATTTTTTTGTGCAACGAGTTGCTAAAAAGTCAAAATTATGGATAAAAGTGAGTTACGTGCGGTGATAAAATATCTCAGTTTGAAAAAAATGTCTACGAAGGAAATTTTTTTGGACATTCAGCAGACATTAGGGGGTGATGCTGTACCCTATTCTACGGTTGCGTACTGGGTGGCTGAATTTAAAAGAGGTAGATCAAGCTGTAAAGATGACCCGCGTTCTGGGCGGCCTTCAACCTCCGTTACAGAAGAAAATGTCAAAAAGGTTGAGAATCTGGTTTTGGAAGACAGAAGAATGACTATAAAACATATAGCTGAGATCCTAAAGATATCTTTTGGTAGCGTTCAATCCATTTTAATTGATTCACTGGGGTTCAAAAAAGTGTCTGCAAGATGGGTGCCACGAATGTTAACCGACGAAAACAAAAAGCGACGTTTGGAAATTTCCAAGCGTAATCTCGAAATGTTCCAGCGTGATTCGGATAATTTTTGCCGTCGTCTTGTCACCATGGATGAAACGTGGGTCCACCATTTTGATCCTGAAACTAAAAGACAAAGCATGTCTTGGAAACGACCATCCTCTCCATCCATTAAGAAATTTCGAGTTGCTCCTACCGCTGGCAAAGTTATGGCCTCTGTGTTCTGGGATAGTGAAGGAATCCTTTTTATTGATTACATGCCAAAAGGCCAGACGATTACTGGACCCTATTATGCAAATTTAATCCCGAAAGTGCGTGAAGCGATTAAAGAAAAACGTCGTGGAAAACTGTCGTTGGGCGTGTTGTTCCTTCAAGATAACGCTCCTGCTCATCGATCGGAAGTTGCGCTCAACGCAATCCGCTGTGCTGGCTTCAATCTCCTTGACCACCCACCATATTCTCCGGACTTAGCCCCAAGTGATTTTCACTTATTTCCAAAATTAAAAGAGGAAATTCGTGGAACAAAATTTCACGATAATGACGCGGTTATAGCTGCCGTAGAGGACTTTTTCGAGAGTCAAGAAAATAATTTTTTTTCACAAGGAATAAGGAAGTTAGAAACGCGTTATTCTAAATGCATTGCATTGGAGGGAGATTATGTAGAAAAATAAAATATTATTATTTAAATCTTTGCATTTTTTAATATTGATTCCAAGAATTTTTTGATTCACCCTCGTATATAACCTACTAGCTGTCCCGATAGACATAGTCCTGGTATAAATTTTTCAATAAATAAATACCTATTCATTAGGTAACAACCCGATTTATACAAAAAAAAAACAAGTTGAGTGTTTGTCAAATTTGCCTATTTACCGAGAAACCTTTCTAATTTTTCTTTCCATAAACATTGAATTCGGTCTATAAAATTGAGTTAGAGAAATTACAAAGTCTGCCAACCCGCACTTGCCCATTTGTTTTAAGCATGCGCTTAACCTTATTTTGGATAAAATTTATTTTATAAAATGATCTCATACATTTTATCATTTGCTGAACGTATTTGCATTTCAATAAAATAATTTGCGTTGTCCATAGTCAGCTAAGACAACAATACTTACTTATTAATATGCTTGAACAAGTGTTACAGAAGCTTGTCTTGCCTGAACTTATTTCGAGTCAGTGTGCGCACAAAGCGAATAAATAATGTGATATTGATTTTGAGTTCTATTTGAACTTGTGACAGATCAAACAATTTTGATTTATCAGTTGGACTTATTTATTCCATATTTTATTACCCTGACTTGGGTATTTATTCTACTAGCTTTTGTTCGCAAATTCGTATCTAAAACTCACGTTTCTTCAGTGTGGCCTAATTATATTTAAACCCAAAAAACGTGTCATGGTGCATTTTTTTCCGAACTGCCTTCCGAAAAGTTCAGATAAGTTTCAGTAAAGCATCCACCACTTTACTGAACCATGACTAGGTATAAATGACTATAGTAAATTGACGGTGTAGAACACGTCCGTCCATAGATTACCTTTATGTATCGATGCGTCCGTCTGATACGAGTAGGTATCAATTTCGACAGAAGCAGTTTATTTTTATAATTTTAGCTCAGTTTCCTCATGAACGACGGATGTGGATAATTTCTAATGACCCTTTCGTCTGATGCCGCATTCGTCATAAATCAGAGAGAGAAAAACAAATCGGCCAAGTGCGAGTCGAACTCGCCCATGAAGGGTTCCGTAGCACCAAGTAACATAATATAAATGTTATTGTAGTTCGTTGTATCTTTGATCGGTGTTTTAATAATAGTGTATTTTTAAATTAATGACATTTAATGACGACGTATTAAAAAAAAACTTCTCACTAGATCTCGTTCAAACCAGTTTTCGTTGGTAGTTTGCATGGTTGCGTTGTATAGGTACATCATATATTTTTTTTTAGTTTCATCAGCCTCTTATTTTAGAAGTTAGAGGGGCGGGGGGACACATTTTTCCACTTTGGAACTCTCGCGCAAACTGTTCAGATTACAAAAGTGATATTAGGAACTTTGATATAATTTTTGAAGTCCTATCCATAGATACCCCACACGTATGGGTTTGATGGAAAAACAATTTTAGGGTATCAGTCCTAAGTATGGGTAACCCCAAAATGTATTGCTTTTTATTTATTTTTGTGTCAAAATCTTAATGCGGATCTACTTACCAAGTTTCAACAGTACCTAGGTATTGTTCTTATAGTTTCGGAAAAAAGTGGCTGTGACATACGGACGGACAGACAGACAGACATGACGAATCTATAAGGGTTCCATTTTTTGCCTTTGGCTACGGAACCCTAAAAAGATCGCTAACTTGACACCGGGGATTGCTATAGGTAATGCTAATACACTTTTCGATTTCAATAATTCAAGAAGTAATTTACATCCTACCTGCTGAAACAATTATGAATATAAAGCGATTTATTTGGTTATGGGTTAATTATAACATGGTACAAATAAAGTGGTCTAGTTTCTGCCAAAGATTCTATTTAACTTTGTAAGCACATAAAACAAGTTGGATATTAGGTATATTGTATGGTATTGCGGACTTTTTTGTAGGTAGATATTTATGTGTATTTTAAAACTTCAGTACCTATATGTATAAGGCCTGGTAAGGAGTTTTGAAGCGCACGCTTCTGTGTGCCTGGTGTGAGTTTTGACAATTTCTTTACGCGCTCGGTCCGTTTAGCGTAAACCTGAAATTGTATGGAATAAGAGCAGCGCCATCTAGTGACTGACTGACTGACGCTAGATGGTGCTGCTCTTACTCCATACAATTTGAAGTTTAAGTAAAGAAATTGGGAAAACTCACACTAGGCACACTGATCACCGTGTGTGTACAGTGTACACCTTCGAACAACCACTTTACCAAAGCGTGCGCTTCAAAACGCCCAATGTGTACCAGCCCTAAGTAGGTATACCTACATTATTTTGTTCTATCGTCAATAGTTTTCGCAGCGTAGGTAGGTACACGATGTAAGGAATTTTATAGGTCGTTTTTTTACACTTTGGGTTACATTATGTTTTCGTAAGGATCTCTAATTAATTTTAAGATAAAATATAGCCAGTATATTATGTTAGGTAGGTACTCAGGGATAATGCAGCATTCTGTTGGTGAAATATTTTTTTTATCGATCCTTTGGTTTCGGAGTCTATTCGGAACCAACAGAAATACAAACAAATGTTTCCTCTTTATAATATTTGTAAGTACCTATATTACCTATGGTACCTATATTACGTGCATTTTATTATTTCATATTATTAAATATTTTTCTGCGTGACACCTTCGATCAATAATGTAGATAGGTACTACTAGGCAGGTAGTAATGTAGGTACCTACTAGATTAAGGCCAGGTTGTACTAAGGTGGTTAGGTATTTAAGCGTAACCTCCGTCCCCGCAAATGCCGAGCGCGTATAATCGCGGCCCGCAGAAACGTGGCGCTATTCGAACGCGGCTCGTTTCCTCCGTAAAAAAATCTTTGATAAACTAAAAATAATAAGTTCAATTTTAATAAAATATTTTTAATTTACTCATAAATCTTATATTTTAATAGGTTTCCTTAGCTTCAAAAGCCTGAAACTCAGTGCCACGTCGCCTACCAAACGTAACGGCCTTAAAATTGGCCAGTGAAATAAGAGCACTCACAAAATATGTGGTCTTATTTGAGTATTGAGGTCCTATGTCAATTATTATTACGCATTAGTCGAAACTAAACCATAATAGACTGAAATAAGATTTATTATCTCCCGTGCTTAGTTAAGGGTCCTGCCGAAACACAATTGAAAATCTGTTGTGTCTGGAATTGCAGCAGCGGAGGGGTATTTATAATCTTAATAATTTTAGAACGTTTTGATATATTTGTAATTATGAAGGACTAGCTGCGCCCCGCGGTTTCACCAGCGTTACACATACGACACCTATATAGATATTTGAAAGGTTCGTGCATATTATTGTGTCATCAATGATCATAGTTGACATCCGCGATACTGCAAAAATACTTTACGATTTATAATATTACGGCTCACACATAAGATATAGATATATATACTGTGGTGGGCTTTTTTGTAGGACTATTTAAGATAAACATTTGCATCATACATTACTTATGTGTAACTCTAGCGGTTTTGGCAGCGCACGCCAGAATAGCTCGCAAATGGTATATTTTTTCCTACGTACTTGACATTTATCGTCATATTTTGGACAATTCACACAATATCTTTATAAATTGTAGCCTATGTGTTATTCTGATATATAAGCTATATTATTGTAAAGTTTCAATAAAATCTATTCAGTAGTTTTTACGTGAAAGAGTAACAAACATCCATCCATACTAACAAACTTTCGCGTTTATAATATTACTAGCTGATACCCGCAACTTCGTTCGCATTTTTATATAAAATGTAAACTGTTTAGAAAATCAATTGATGTCGCGGGGAACAGTTATAGGTAAGAATATATCTGTCTCTTTCTCACTCCCTTTTCCTCTATCTTTCTCCCTCTCTAGCTCTTTTTCTATCTTTCTCCCTCTTTCGCTCTTTCTATCTCTCTTCCTCTACCTCCATCTCTTTCCCTCTCCCTATATCTCTATATCTTTCCCTATCTTTCTATCATTAATATCCCTCTCCACTCTCAATCTCTTGCGTTCCTTCTCCCTGTCCATCTCATCCATTATATTTATTTCCCTCACCCTCTCCGTCTATATCTCTTCCTTTCCCTCCTTCGCTCACTCCCTCTCCCTCTATTTCTATATATTTCGCACTCAATCTCTCTCACCTATTTCCACCCACTCTCCCCTCCTTCTAGCCCCACTCTCCCCTCTTTCACTCCCACTCTCCACTGTCTCCCCCCACTCTACCCTCTTTCTCCCCCACTCTCCCCTATTTCTCCCCCCACTATCCCCTCTTCCTCCCCCTCTCTCCCCTTTTCTCCCCCCCACTCTTCCCTCTTTCTCCCCCCACTGTATCATCACTTTCTATTCACTCTACACTCTTTCTCACCCCACTCTCCCCTCTTTCTCAACCCACTCTCCCCTCTTTCTCCCACCACTCTCCCCTCTTCCCCCCACTCTTCCCTCTTTCTCCCCCCACTCTCCCCTCTTTCACTCCCACTCTCCACTGTCTCCCCCCACTCTACCCTCTTTCTCCCCCACTCTCCCCTCTTTCTCCCCCCACTATCCCCTCTTCCTCCCCCTCTCTCCCCTTTTCTCCCTCCCACTCTTCCCTCTTTCTCCCCCCACTGTATCATCACTTTCTATTCACTCTACACTCTTTCTCACCCCACTCTCCCCTCTTTCTCAACCCACTCTCCCCTCTTTCTCCCACCACTCTCCCCTCTTCCCCCCACTCTACCCTTTTTCTCCCCCCACTCTCCCCTTTTCTCCCCCCACTATCCCCTCTTCCTCCCCCTCTCTCCCCTTTTCTCCCCCCCACTCTTCCCTCTTTCTCCCCCCACTGTATCATAACTTTCTACTCACTCTACACTCTTTCTCACCCCACTCTCCCCTCTTTCTCAACCCACTCTCCCCTCTTTCTCCCACCACTCTCCCCTCTTCCCCCCCACTCTTCCCTCTTTCTCCCCCCACTCTCCCCTCTTTCTCCCCCCACTCTCCCTTCTTCCCCCCACTCTTCCCGCTTTCTCCCCCCACTCTCCCCTATTTCTCCCCCGTTCTATCCTCATTCTCCCCTCTACCCGCATACCCCACTCTCCCCTCTCTATCTCCCCACTCTACCCTTTTTCTCACCCTACTCTCCCCTCTTTCTCCCCCCACTCTCCCCTCTTTCTCACCCCACTCACCCCTCTTTATCCCCCACTCTCCCCTCTTTCTCACCCCACTCACCCCTCTTTATCCCCCACTCTCCCCTCTCTTTCTCCCCACTCTACTCTCTTTCTCACCCCACTCTCCCCTCTTTCTCACCCCACTCTCCCCTCTTCCCCCTCTAACCTTTTTCTCACCCCACTCTCCCTTCTTTCTCCCCCCACTCTCCCCTATTTTCCCCCGACTCTGTCCGCTTTCTCCCCCCACTCTCCCCTCTTTCTCCCCCCACTCTACTCTCTTTCTCACCCCACTCTCCCCTCTTTCTCACCCCACTCTCCCCTCTTTCTCCCCCCTCTAACCTTTTTCTCATCCCACTCTCCCTTCTTTCTCCCCCCACTCTCCCCTATTTTTCCCCCCACTCTGTCCGCTTTCTCCCCCCACTCTCCCCTCTTTCTCCCCGCTCTCCCCTCTCTTCCTCCCCACTCTACCCTCTTCTCCCCTCACTCTACCATCTACTCCCCCTTTCCCCCACTTTACCCCTTTCTCCCCCTCCTCCCATCGCACTCTCCCCCCTTAATTACTTTCCAATTTAAATTACGATCCGTTTAGCCGTTTATTGTGGTCCGTAGGGGGTGCATCTAAAGAATACCTCATAATTTCAACCCCCTTGCTTTTCCCCCTTTAGGGATGATTTTGCAAAAAAGCTGAAACCCGTATTTATTTATTTTTTACCAAAAGCCTAAATAAGAATTTTCAGATCCCTAACTTGAGGAATTATGGATTCCACATACAAACTTTCAACCCCTATTTCATCCCCTTCGAGATTATTTTTTGAGACAAAAGATAGCCTATGTCCGCCTCATAGGTCCAATCTACCCCTATACCAAATTTCATCGAAATCGGTTCAGCCGTTTAGCCGTGAAAAGGTAACAAACAAACAAACAGACAAACAGATAAACAGATAAACAGAGTTACTTTCAGATTTATAATATTAGTATGGATATATATATAGTAGGATAAGGATAGTAAACTCATGCCATTTTTCTTGGCTGTATTTGGATGCATCGATTAACTAGTATTTACATTAGGTATTGATCGAAGCTTGGCACTGGGTTAATGCACAAACCGTGCGAAGCCAAAACTAAAAAAAGTCCCCTACAATATCTTCCACGTGGTGAATTTTGGCATTTACTGCTTTACTCCTTTTCCTGCTTGACATTCAGCCATAAATCAGCGCATTTAATGGAAACATCCTTTTAAAATAACATACCATACCTACTAATAATAATACTAACCATAATCGTTTACTGATTAATTAATTCACTTCACTACTGAATTGAGGCGTTACAAGTGATATTGAGGCATTAAAACATCTTATGAAACATATTATTTAATCCCGCGTCAAAGTAGGTATGTAATATATACATTATAAATGTATTCACTTCCACTTTTCTTCAGAAACAATACTTGCTAACAGGAACATTTATACTGTTGGTAAAAGATACAAAATCATGCGATAATATTCTTAACAAAATCATATTTTGGTACATTTTAGTTATGCTAACATTTAGAAAAACAGAGTGGCTGGCAACATAATGGCGGTGGTGAAGAGCGGCGCAGACAAGTCATAGAATACCTTAGAAGAAGGGGCATTCTCACAGGGTCTCAAGTTTAGCTAACCTGGCACAAATTGAAAAGTTGAGAAGTATTGATCTCACTTCGCCAACCTCCTGTATGCTACCCTGGTACTTCTGATATACATTTCTGGCATCTCCAAAACAGTTATATTGGACAGTACACGGTAATAGGAACGTCCTTATGTCCTATGCCACCCTGGTAGGTACTTCTGGTATGTACTCATACGAGGCCTCATCGAGGGGAGGTTGTAGCACTTTCCCAAAAACGGGTTTCCATCATTCCAATTAAACATTCCAATGGGAGTTCTTTTCTGGAGTGTTATTACCCCCCTTGGTGAGGATTACGGCCTTAACTGTGCACAATTACACAAATAACATTTAGCTATTGCCCTGTGTCACAGTGGACATATTAGAACCAATAATGAAAATACTATGACTTCTCAGATTAATCATCTAACAGATATGACATTTAACTCAAGATCCGGGAAAGAAAGGAGACGCGTATACAAATAGACAAAGAAGTAGGATAGTACGATGACGTTTTTTCTTCGTCGGCGTATGCACAATTTTTTTGCTGTGCTGCAGAAGCAAACCAATCTTGACATTTTAGAATGTCTGATTGGAGCTGCACCTAAATAACGTGTAATATAAAATTTTCCGATTTATAAGTTGTAGCTAAGGTGTGGTGTCCTTTTCGGGTATACGCTTTTGTCAAGTCTATTTCTGATACTAGGTCTATGTATTACTTCTACTGAAGCTGTCTCGTGCCTTTACCCACACCCGCCATTATATTACTACCTAGGTACTAATTTGATTTTACTCATTACGAAAACCTCTTGTATTGTTACGGGTCTTCCATTTGGTCCTTAAAGTACGACGCCCAAGGATTGTAGTAAGGATTGTTCCTGTACAGTCTACTCATGTCATGGACTCGCGGAACGCCATTGTCTTGCAATTCTATTGCGATCAGGTGTGGTTTCGCTTTCACGACGCAGTCGTCGTTTTTTAAATTATCATCATCGACTTTAGCATCATCATCATCATCATTTTCAGCGTTTGCTTTATTATTCATGGATGCCACTTCTTTTCTGATTAGTCGTTTGAGTGATTTCAAAAGTTTTTCGGCCTCAGTGTTTGGTCTTGATTGAGACTTACTATTATCGTCGTCATCGTCATCAGCTTGATTATAGTAGCCATTATTTCTACGATTTTTTAGTACGTAGTTTGTGTTATTGTTGCTTTGTCTTTTAGTTTTTTTTTTACTGCCAGATGATTTTCTTTTATTTTGCGTATTATTTTTATTTATTGATGTATTCTCGTCATATTCACTAACATTTGCAACGTTCTTAGTTGATTGGCTGTTGTTGTTTTCATTATCATCAGCTGATGATTTTTTATTAATTGGCGAATCTGTCGTCGATGTTTTCTCGTCATCTTTATTGTCATTTTCAACATTATTAGTAGATTTGCTGTTATTTATTGATGAACTTGTATTATTTTGTGTAGACACATTATCTGTGGATGTACTCTCGTTGTATTTCTTTGTGTTTTCAACATTTACGCTTGATTCTTCATTACGGTTTACTTGTCTGTTTGTATCATTCCGAATATTGGTAGTGACCTGGTTGTTCGTTATTTTAGCTTGGTTAGTGCTATTTTGTGCGTTGTCACCAGAACTAACGGTTTCATTTCGTGAACTTGTTTCATCCGCTGAACTTTTCATACTTTCGTTAGCCTTTGAACCGTCTTTAGCAGATTGTTTTGCATCGTCATTTTTAACTTCGCTTTCGGAATTACTGATCTTGTTCATTCTGTTAGCACAATCGTTGACGAACAGCTCGAGTACAGTGGTGCTGTCGTCGTCTGCGGCGTCGTTGTGCTTATCAACGGTCAGTTTGACAAGTCTTATGTCATAGTCTTCATATTTTTCAGCCATTTCGTCGATGAACTGGGTTAACTCTTGTACCATGTCGTTGATTTCGGCGGCTCGAGCGTCAGTCATCTTGATGCAGTCTTCATTTGCTAGCGGTTCTGGATGAAACAAATGGAAATATGTAAATAAGTAGGTAAGTACATAACATTAGATGTTTTTCATATAAAATAATACAATTGAAGCTACTACCATGATGACGTTATTATCGGTATTATAGATTGTTATGTGGCGTATTAGACAGTTGCGGTCTTACCACAAGAGATTTACAAGAGTGGAACAGATGAGTCTAAATAGGTATTTTCTCCACAAATAACTAGGAAAGCCAGGCTTTAGTAAGATAACGCGAGTAATAAACGTCGGTTTTGTCCGAAATTTTAGAAACATCTGTTTAACCCTGGTCTAAGCTTTTGTGGTAAGACGGTTGGTGTTAAACCTGATTTAGTCGATGCCATTTTCTGGTACAATACACGAGCAAAATGGTATGCAAGAAATGAAGAGAAAGAATTTACCTACAAAAATTGAACCTATGCAACTATTGTTTTGACGATACATGTAAATGTTAGTTTCGATATTATTGTATAGGCAAGAAACCACCTCGTCTTGTTGGCCTTTACATTCGTTTGGCATTTGATCAGGTTGTATTTGTCTGGCAAAATGAACACATGTGATATCTTAGTACGTTATTATGTTTTACCTTCTACTACAGGATGAGCTTGAATCTGTAGCAGAACCGTTGCTATCTGAAACAAAAACGAAATATAATGAATGCCTTTTGTGGATAATCGTAGTTTTTAGACGGTAGGTATAGTATCTATCCTTCCTAAAGTAACCTATCTCCCTCTATCTCATCCCTACATCTAAGTAAACATGGCATTTTTTCACATTCCGCGTAACTTTCTAAAATGTTTCTTTCATAAGAACCTTCTCCTGACACTAACAAACACAACAAAAAGAAAATTAGCAATATCGGTCCAGCCGTTCACGCGTGATGCAGTGACCAAGGGAAATTGGGATTCATTTTTATATACAAGGTGTAACAGCAAGGTGTAGTAATACTGAAACTATGCATACACATACTTATTTCGAAGTAGTCTAGAGGTATTTTAAATCAGTAAGTAGTCACGGTAATGAATTAAGACACGTCAAAGTTTACTGCAAAACTAACCATCGTTCAACCCTAGTTATCAGCTGGGCAATGTCAGTGAACTTGACGCAAAGACTAACATGTGATCCGCCGTCAAATCCGTCAATAACAATTCGTAAATGTACTAAGGGTTCCGTTTGTTTTTTAAATAATATTTTTTACCAATTTGTACCAACCCGGACAGATGCAACCTGACAAAAGTATTTCTTGGCGACTGAGTGATATCTGCTCCGTGTAATGTACCTACCAAAATTCTATTCTAAGGCGGTAAGTATCTGAAATGAATTTTAGAGGATTTCAACTTTGTTACAATACTGAACCCTAAAATATTGTCGGCAAATTCAAAGACCGCGGCGCACTTTGCGGCAGAAATAATTCAATGCCAGTGACCCGCGTAAAGTGACGTCATCCGTATCATGTTAGGGTTGTAATATTTAGTTATTTTGTCAATTTGAGTGAAAAAATCGATTACCGATTTCAGGTTTTAGTACCCTGGCAAATGATTTATCACCAGGTACACATACCCACATTTCAATATTACTACACCTTGCCGATACACCCTGTATAGAGATTATGATTATGATGATAGATAAGTATTAAGATAGTCATGAGAAGTCGTAAGTAAAAGCGACGCCAAGATGCTCCACCTGAAACGAAGTCTACGCTAATTAGCGTAGCGACGTCTCGCGACCCATCACAACGCTTTGATGTTTGTCATTAGTTTCTTTTATTAAAAAAAAACAAATACTTACATAAACAGGTAAAAACCAGTACACCGCAGACGGCATGGTGGTTACGAACGCGAGGGCGGCCACAGACTGCTTCCGCGCGAATGTTTAAAAATTAACCAAATCAAACAAATAGTTAATAGTATAATAATTTATCAAATTTATAACAACTTGTTCAAATATTGACGTTTGTTTTTGCGCAGTTACGGTAACTTTTGTCTGTACGAAAGTAGATACAGGGTTTTGTTTTTCACTTGGATGTAGGTTGGTAGGTACCTACTACCTCGTTTATATTCAGCTCCAGGGGTCTTACCATGACGTCTTATTGCGATCCAATTGAGGACCTAAACAGAATCGTTTTACTTTAAATAATAGTAATAAGTACATGGCTTTCGATATCATTTAGGTAGGCGTCAATTGCTTTAGATTTAAAATCAACCTAAATTGAGCGTCGAGATGTCACAACAAGACGTCATGGTACGAATAAGTAGTACAACGATTCTGTTTAGGTCCTCAATTGGATCGCAATAAGACGTCATGGTAAGGTCCTGCTCGTCCCGCTGCCGGCAGTAATTCCCTCAAGATTAAGTGTGTATTTATTCTGCGCTGCCACTCACTTCGCTTTCACTATCGCTGGCAGCACGAGTAGCAGTGTAGGGCGAGCAGGAACCTCTATCGAGAAAGTATTCGATACGTTAACTGTCAAATTGGTTTTAGATTTGATCAGTACCTTTATGTGTCATTTCATCTTGGTTGTATTGCATTTATTTGCTATGATTAATTTTATTAGTCTGTATGTATTTTAATTTTATTAGTTATTGGATAGGTAATGCACTACCGGTCGATAAAATTTTATTTTTATTTAATCCTCTCCATCCAAAGGTTGCCTGGAAGAGATTGCTGTGTAGCAATAAGGCCGCCCATTGTACCTATACCTACCTATATATTTTTGTTTTTTTTTTAAGCTGTATGTCTTGGAGTGCAATAAAGAGTTGTTATCTTATGTTATCTTACCTACCTACTCCTACAATGGAGCAAGCACGGACATTTTTAACGGTTCGTATCGTTAAAATATCGATCAAGGTAACCGTTCGCGTACGCATCTTGTCGATGTTGCCAGGCGCTGATCAAATCTAAAACAAATGTGACAGTTAACGTATCGAATACTTTCTCGATAGAGGTTCCTCATTTCCCTGGTTCACTGTAGCATAATTGTATTCAGCTGAAGTGAGCACGAACATGCGTCTGCTACCGCTACTCGTTTTGCCGGCGATAGTGAAAGCGGAGTAGGTAGAATGTAACCTCACACTTTTATCGAAGAAATTACTTGCTGCGGGCAGCGGGAGACGCAGAAGCAGAGGCTGAATCTAAATGGGACAACCTTGAGAGTGATTTCCCAACGAGCCACACCGTTGTTACTCGTTACTTTTTTTTAAATAGTTCCCAACGTGTTACACTGGTGTCACGGTGTAACTCGATGGGAAAAAAACTTCCAATGAGTCACACTGTGACCGTATCTGGTTTGAATCGTTGGGAATCCACTGTCTTGAGCCAATTTTGATTTATTTCCATTTGATCTATTGAAGAGAATTCGAAATAACATCCTACATACGTCCAATAAGTTTACGGCTGTTCTTATACTTATTTTTGAGGGCGACATGCCTTCGATTTACTCCCCTCCGCCACGGGGGAAAGGGTGTGTGGGGCTTGAACCCACTAACCCCCTCCCCCCGAGCCGTCGGTCCACCTGGAGTGGGGCAAGATGGGGTCGTGTTGTCATTTACCAACCGGCCACCAACCACTAATACGGCGCTTACGATTACACTTAAGCCAGCTAGGGTTAGCTAAGAATGTTTAATAATGAAGAGACTTCACTCTTTATTTTATTGTTAGTCAAATGATCTTAGTGCGGACCTTGACAGAGATTTTCAGGCGGCCCAAGGGCTTCTGACGCGGCTTAACGACTGCCAAAAATCGGTAACAATTGTTAGCCAATGACTTAACGAACCCTCCGAAGCACGGAGTAAAGGATATCCACACACATGTAAGAAGGTAGTAATACTGATGTGCGGGGCCGAGGGTTCGAACCCGGCGTCGTCGTAACATACTACCTCCTGCGTACCGCCACTCGCTTCAAAAGCACCCTCATACATAAAGTAGCTGTATACATTATTTAATTAGTATAAGAATATAGGAAGCTATTAAAGTTCGTCACCAGTGTGCAGCAAATACACTCAGCTCGTTCGAAGCATTTGCTCAAACAGTAAATTAACAAAAACATTTTTCTTTACACTGTTATAGTTAAACCACGTTAATAGGAGAAGAGACGATCTGTCGAAAAACATATGAAAAGCACCAATTACACAAACGTACCTACACGTACGATTCTTATTCTTGTCTGCAAGAGATTCTTATCGCGGCGCGTAACTACCTAATAGTATGGGCTTTAAGCCCGGTCGGTATACACTATATTTCAGTCCAGCGATCTAATTCAGCGCCGGAATGTCACTGGAATAATGGAGACAACTTGTTGGGGATTATGGGCATAAACCGTTATGTAATTTATAACGGTCTTACCACAATAGATATAACTAGAGCTTAACAGATGTGTCAAAATATTTTTTCCACAAATCGACATTTAAGGCGCTAATATAGGAGCGATTCATGTATTTTAGAAGATGAAAGTTACCTGGCTGGGCCGCGCGCCACGCTGGCTCCGCGCTCACGGCTAGTCGAAAACGCTAATTCATAATTATTATACTCTTACTAACGGCATCACGTGGCCTTAGCACAGATTACTAGATAGTTACTACGTAGGCTTTAGTCTGAAGCATTCAATTATTTCGACACTGTAATGACATGTCAGATTGGCCGAGCGGTCTGAGATGCTACGTTCCGTTCCTAAAGAATTATTACCGCCAGCATTACATAAATTATTACCTCCTTGACTATAATCCTATCAAATTTAGAATGCCGCACGAATTATTGGAGTCACACCTAAATAAGTTGTATTAAATTTATTTAGTGTTGGTCCCTTCTGGTATGCGCGTTTGTCAAGTCCATTTGATACAAGACATCCTCTTTAGTCCACTTCCATAATTTTCTTTTTGATATAAAGTATATTTTGACAATGACAATGACGGAGTAAAAGATTTGTGCATTTAGCCAGTGTCAGGCATCCGTACTAAGATCATATAAATGCGAAACTGTGTGTGTGTGTTTGTTGGTTTTTTTTTTCGTTTTTGCCATCCTTTCACGTCTAAACGGCTGAATCAATCTTGACCAAGATTGGACCTATGAGATGGGTATAGGCTATTTTTCGTCAGAAAAAATAGGGATCTTAGAATCTAAATAAATAGGAGTTGAAAATTTATATGGGCAATTCATAATTTCTCAAGTAGGTGATCTGACACTTCATTATTTTAGGCTCTTGATAAAATATAAAGGTTAAGACTAAGGATAGGGAAAAGGAAAGGGACAGGGACAGGGATAGAGATACAAAGACTTCAATATTTATTTTCTAAACAGTTGCTTTTTCATATACGGATGAAGTCGCGCGTAAAAGCTAGTTTTAGTAAAGTTTACTGAATCGTAGCTATGACTATAAATTTACTTTACCACGAGGTTGTAAAAATATGTAATACTAGCTGTTTCCCGCGACTTCGTCTGCATTTAAATCGAATCCAGCTATAGTAAGAACACAATATGCGTGAACTTTGTATGCTATTGTAAATCAATCGGGCACGTCACGTCTCTGTCAATATCTCTATCTTCCTATTTCCTCATCGCTTTTTTCCCCAACTCCCAATATCTCATCTCCCATCCCTCATCCATCTCCGATCTCCCATCTCCTCATCTCTCCAGCTGCTGCTCTCCATCTCCCCATCTCCCCAGGTCCTCATCTTTCCTTCTCCCATATACCTACCAAATTTCATTTTCATTTTTGTTGTCTCTCTATACCTAATTTCATCGAAATCGGTCCAGCCGTTTAGCCATAAAAAGTAACAAACAAACAAACATACAAATAAACAGACAAACAGAGAAACAGTGTTACTTTCGAATTTACAGTATAATATTTGACAGTGACTAAATGCACAAATCGTGCGAAGCAAAAACATTGAAAAAACTGGCTCATAGCTGAGCAGAAAGATTACTGGAAGTGTGCTAAAAATAAAACGTCAGAATATGCATCCGCCAGATCCGCCATTATGGAAAACGGAAGTTCACTACATCTTCATTTTAATATACAATCATAATCTGCTCCTTTGATTAACTCCAAACTATCATAAGAAATCCCAGTTTTATTTAAGTGAACAATCTAAAAACGCGTTTTGCTGCTAATTTCAGTTACAGGTGGTGCAAGAATAGTCATATTAGCCATTATTCTTTACACACAATGGAGAATAAATACAAAGTAATAAAGGTTATAATAAAAGTTTAGTAATCGTCGAAGGAAGTCATTTACGGCAACTAAGTAAATAAACCAGTTGTATACCATGTAGAGATTCTGTTTGCTTTATTTTTTTGGAGAACAAACAGTAAATTCGACGAGAAAATTTTGAGGAACAGCGACATACGTCCTCTCTCTGAAACGCCGTAGCGGGTACTGAGCCGTCTAGTACGCGCTCAAACTGATCATATTCTCGTCGTTTTTATTAATTTAGAAGAACGGAATCGATTCAGTTCATTGGGAAGTTCAAATTTCATTGGAAAATAAAATTGCCTTTTTTATGGTTCCAAAAAATATGATAGTTGTCGCTGAAAATGTTGAGCATTATGTGACGAAAGATTTTTTTCGGGTCCTTTCTCGTGAATTTTTTTCTCAAGATACTAGACAACTTTAGTCCAATATTATTGATTTATTAGCTAACTGAAACACTTGGCTATACACTGTATTTTTTCTGGCTTATAAATATTTGTAATTACAGCTTAACTTTTTGACAAAAAACCGCCCATTTTACGGAAGCTCGCTGCCTACAGGTCCTTAACCCTCGCTTTGTCTCACTATAACAAATTCTCAAGTAAAATAATTCGAAATGCCAGGATTTAATAAGAAACCCCGAGTGATAGAAGTCGATTTTGTCGAACGAAATATTAGAAACTTCTGTAATGTTTTATGGTAAGACGGTGCAGGTTTTAGGTTAGGTTAATTTTGTAGGCCTATTGTTACAATTATTATTTTTTGTTGAATAAAAATTTATAAGGTAGGTACTTACATAAATAATCAAATCCTAGTATTCAATAAATCGATTTATTCAAATTTCAATCACAATTTGGTTTAAAACCTTTGTACATTGCCGCGACAATGTATAGGGCTTGGCCGAAATACTCTTATAACTTACAATTTATTATTAAAATTTAATAAACGCATGTAGAATAAACAGGAATACACGTTTTACGGGCCGTAGCACGCGGCTGCAACCACGAAACAATGGCGATACAATCAAAATACATACGAATTATTCCTATTTATTCACCATACGGACAGCGATTTACATTATGGCAAGAGAAACTACCTACACGCATAGATAAATCAAAAAGGAAGATACGTCACCTCTTGAGCACTTTCATTGCTGAGTCCCACGGACCCAGTTTAATAAAGAGACATTACTCTCCCTTGTCATTGTAATAGTCCCGAACTTTCAATCTGAAAATCTGAGTACTGAAATCAAATTTCTGTTTGTACCAAACTAAACCAAAACTTCACATAAAAAAAGGTTACCGTCCCTTTCGTTCTCATCTGTTTCAAAGTGACAGCAACACATTTGACAGGACGTTAACTGAAATCTAGACTAGTTGGTAACTGCATAATTATTTGTGCAATGACGATGAACAATGCAAGGTAGTCAATTGGTCGCGCCACCCAACGTATCTTCGTTTCGATTCATCAAACTTACATCTCATTAGAAAACATTGAATAATTACCTATCTACTCGAATTGAACTTGTAATGTACGAGAAACTAGATTGACTATTCGGCTAAGGGCACCACGGGCCAACTAACATCAACTAAAAGAATAATTAAAAACTTTGTCATTGTAATCGGTGTAGTCGCGTTGTCCCCGAAAGCCGTGTCTCCGTTACTGAGGCAACGGCACGTCCTTAGAACAATAACGCAGAGAAGGATAGTTCCATGCGCAGTTTCACTTAAAAGTGAGGCCACTTTTTTTATCAATGTGTGCGTGACTGCATTGTTATTATCTTCTCCAAAACGCACACAAGCGCAATGAAATGTCGCTTGCGTGTTGGTATTTAGTCCAAAAGCAGGGAGAATGAATAAATATTCACCATAAAATTTCGATCAATAGCGAGTCAAGTCCAAATTAGGCCCAAAAAGTCTCAGTAAAAATGGCTACACGGCGCTAGCGAGTACTTGACTATGTGTTATTCTTCTAAGGGGACGTCATTATTTTCCGTGTCGTTGTCCCCATTAAATATCGCGGCCTCACTGGTCCTGGCTGCATTATAGAGAATATTCGAGACATGCCCATTACCTATCCCGATGTCGGACGTTAAACGGCAATGTCAATATTAAATTGTCCAGTGCAAGTCGTTGGGAGAAATCCCCAACCAGTCACACTGTGACCCGATTTGGTGTGACTCGTTGGGAAGCCAGGACATAATGGAGATACAACCATCGGGGACATTAGGAAGTCAATATTTCACGTGGACCATTGAAAAAGTGTGGCCAATCTTGGACTGCACAGGTATTGAGGTCGTCATCCTGCGACATTAATTCCATGCCCGCACCAAAGTCATTTCCGTAGTTATACTTCTAAATATTTAAAAATGCAACTCGTAATAACAAATGTATCAATGAAAATTATTATAATAACGTAACTACGTTTCATAAAGAAATCAATTTTTTACTTTGCGACATTTGTAATATATAAATGACAAATTGGTTTTGGATTTTGTATTCAGTGGTTATATTTCCACGTGGTTATAATTGAACACTTTTCTTTACAACTGTATCTTCCATTGTTTTCGTATAGACAGAAAAATTCGTGCAAAGCGGTCCCTTTAGGTAGGTATTTTACTAGTGTAGCAAAGCGGGACTAGCGCAAAGGAGAACTAACCCATTTTATCATGTAAGAAACAAATGCAAGAGCACGGCAACAATTTCTAAAGGAGTATTTACATTAGAATAGGACGGGCAGAAGAGTAACAAATGAAATAAACCTTATTTATGTATACACGAGTAGATAATAGATTCGAGGGAACATAGACGCTCGCGCCCGTTGTCCACGTGCTCTCGTAATATATTCTAAATAAGGTTGAATATTGTGAATGGGACATGAGCTAACGGAACTTTGTACGAAAAGGATAATTTGCGAACGGGACATTGTGCGTATTGGACATTGTGCGTATGGGACATTGTGCGTATGGGACATTGTGCGTATGGGACATTGTGCGTATGGGACATTGTGCGTATGGGACATTGTGCGTATGGGACATTGTGCGTATGGGACATTGTACGTATTGGACATAGTGCGAAAGGGAGATTTGCAACATATGCGAATTGGCCAGGACTCTGTGATAGAAATATTGAGTGAACAACGTGACATTGTGCAAACGACATAATAATTTGCGAAAGGGACATTGTGCAAAAAGGAATTTTTTTTTATATTACACGTCATGTTGTAATGTAAATGGTTACTAATAAATATCGTACTAGCGTACTAATAAATATCGATATCCGGTGCGGATATTGAAAAAGAACAAACTGATATTGAAGAAAAAATCGGATATCCGGACACTTTCGGATATTTTAATGTACCCACTGGTATCTAAGTAAGAAGACGGGAACTGTTAATTCGGCAATAAAATTGTTCCAACACTTATAATAAACACATTAATCAAATTTAACTAACGAACACCACACCATAAAGCCTATCCCACACACGCGCGATACGAAATGCGATAAAATCGCGGCGTTTTTCCTGAAACGTATCTCGTCCTTTTTCACCCGTGACGGAACGGAGACGGTATATGCATTTGGGGAGAGTTTGTTTATAATTCACAGGCTAGCCACTTAACTTACAGACGGTATAACGCAACAGTGTGCGAGATCGCGGGCATCTCGACGCCGCTTTAAAACGCATAGAAAAAAAGTGTGTGCGTGCAACCTTTACGCGCGATTGAAGTAAAACTACATTGACATGTCAATGTAACCTTTTCTAAATAGCGGAAACTACGCAGACTATATAGTAAGCGTTACTTCCGTCAGAAAAAAATCTGAGTTACTCCCTAGTCGTGCGTGCCTAAAGAAGTTTTACTTAAAAAAAACGCCGGCGATTATCGAACGATAATAACTCGCTAGTGGGGGGTAGGCTTTAATTACAAACACCGTAACCGATATGAACATATTATAGACTAGAATACCGACAAATTAATTTTAACATTAACATATTATAAAATGCATATCTTTACTTATACAATACCGTGGAAAATTAATTCAGTAAATTATAAAATGGGTACGGTACCAAAACAAAAGATGTGATTGCGCCTTGTAACATTTATTTTAAACTCGATACGCCATTAATGGCCTTTGTGTGATATCCACGCGGGTGCAACCGCGGTGCATATTATACCTAAGTATTGTAATACTTATAATGGATCGATCACACGGCACGGCTTATAAGGACCATCAGTTAGATAAAACGTTCCAGTGTATGGTTTACCTGTCATAGAATACCTATAGGCTGAGGCCAAACGAGCGTAATTTTGTGAGTCGTGAGTCTCAGAATTTCGGTCGCAGAAATTCTGCTGCATTCGGTTTCATACAAAAGTCCTGTTTCATTCACACGGCGACGCAAAATGAGTTGTCTGCCGACTCACACGCATTATCGGACCGAATTGAGTTTGCGGGGGGCGAGGGGGCCGACGCGGGCCGGGCAAAGCGTCAGTCAGGTACATTTTGGCGTTCGATAGAAACTGAATAAAATGCGCTCGTCTGGCATCCCAACAGAATTTCTGCCAGGCAGAATTTCTGCGACCGAAATTCTGCGACTCACGACTCACAAAATTACGCTCGTTTGGCCTCAGCCTTACACACTCAAATCTGGGTGATTATTTTTGGAGCGCACTGTATACAGGTTGTAACAAAAAAATATAGATATTTTACACCTAAGTATATATATATAATAATTATTATACTACATTATTTAAGGAACAACGTACATTTTAATAAAGCGATAAATAAAAACAAATACTAATTATCTTAGAAATGATGAGATAATAATATGAATGTGCGAAAAAACAACATTTTAAATTAAAAAAAATATAAATTTAAAAATACAACATGGATAACCTTTTATAACTTTGACATAAATAGACATAGCAACATTATGGCAACATTAAAAAAAATTGCCCCAAAAAAAGAACTAAATGACACATGTGGAGATCATTTATTTTACATGATACAAAAATAACTAAATACATAATTTGCTATAAGAATTCAATTCATATATATATAATATTTTTGCCACTGTAGGAACATGGATTATATTTTTCATCGTGACTAGCTTAAAATTAACAATAGCAAACTTATTATTTAAATATATACTAATAAACATATCTCATATGACTGCGTTAAATAAAATAAACTTATTTAAAAATAGCACCGCAATTTAAAAATATATTTTTTTCGATATTGCAACACCCTTACCGTAGATTTAAAACTATTTTTTTTCTAACAACTCTTTTTGACAAGACTCCAAAACGTTTCGCTTAACACCGTAAGATAAAAAGATTCTACATTGTCCTAGAAAATTTTAAAAAGACTTAAATTTTTATATTTTAAAAATATAATTTTGTACTCGTACGGCCGAAACATTATTTCTCAAATCCCAGATTCATTCAATATAGACTTACTTTTTAAACATTCAAAATAATTGTATAGTTACCTACCCTAACCATTGAAAAAGTTATCAACCTTCTTATTTGATTGTTAAAGTTTAAAAGATCGCTATTCGTTGTAAAACCAGTCATCGGCAACTATCTCACCGTAAACATGCAAATCTAGAATAGGTTTGGCTCTCATGGACTGCCGCATCCCACCACAAGCGTAGACGATGTAAAATTCTAAATTTATAGAACGCGCTAAACTCCACAAAACTCTGTATAGAATGCACTAACTCTTTACTAGTCTATTTGTAGAATGCGCTAACTCTAAAAAAAAATATAGAATGCGTCTTCACAAGTCTATATAGAATGAGCTATCTCTTCGTAAGTCTATATTAAAGAATCGTCTCTCAATACTATTAAACGATCACATAATGCCGAGCTGATCACAGATAATATCACCCTGCGTCCAAGTTTTTTGCTGTCATATTTTAGCGTTACACTGTTCTAGGTGGGCGACTGAACGCTAAGCGAGGCGACATAAAATCAAAGATATTTTTAACGTACAAGATTTACTAATCCAACTGTTATGGGCCGGCGCTTACCATCTGACGAATGTCTTGCTCGAAAAAACACTTCGCATACAATAAAGCAGTAAAAAGCACAGTGACTTTCAATAATAGTATGTTTGTGGATTGAAGATGCTCAATTTTTTTGTGCACAAATAAAACGCATCACGTAAATACTACTGAGCCAATTGCAATGCGGTTTAACTGTTCGGTAGACAATGCATCTTCAATGTAGAGAGTTTTTTTCCTTTACTGCTTCATAGAATATAGATTATCGCGCTGTATCGCGTCGCGTAGCATCGCCTCTCACCTAGGATAATGTTTTAAAGCGGTGGTAGCCTAGTGGGCAACCGTCCACCTGCCAAAGCAGGAGGTGGCGAGTTCTAACCCAGTGCGGGCACGTACCAATGTGTTTCTTGTTAAACATAATATGTACGTAATGATCACTCGCTTTTCGGTGAAGGAAAACATCGTGAGGAAACTATTCCGGAGACCATGTTATCTACCAATCCGAACAGGTTCATCAAAACTTTTTTCTTTTATGGTTTAATTTGTTTATTAGATTGAAGTGTTTGACTTATAAAAGTGCGATTTCATTGCCTATTTACAATAACCTATTTGACTTTGACTTTGAAAACTTAGTCCATTTGTCATCGATGTATATATGACTTGTATAAATAAAAAACAATATGGAAATGTTTTCAACAAAATTTCGCTTCACTCCAGCCTACCAACTAGACTTACCCGACGGCTCTGCTCGCATTTTACTCGCTCACCAACACAGGCTACTTTGGCAAGACAACATCGATTCTCTAGAACATATCAAAAATGCGAGCAACGCCACAAAACACACCCATCCTTCAATATGACAGCAAACAAACTATACAATCTTTCCCTCCCCAACTTTCGATCTATCAAAAATTTCATTTTTCCGAATCTAACATTAACTAAAACAATATTTAACTATAATTATATGTATATACCTATTATGACGTTGGTAGATTACCGTTAAATTAATTAGAATTGTATCGTCCACCCTCCAAGCAGAAAGTTGCGAGTTTGAATCCCACTGCGAGCCGACACGTTCCTTATAAAAACGTACCGAATTCACCCTCGCGTTTTCGTGATGGAAAAACGTAAGGATACTGGAGAATTATTTTGGAGGTGTGGGCTACACCTATACGAACTGGGCCCCCACGGTGGACTATGGCCTAATCCTCCTCACGAAAGTGAGGGAAGATCGATGATGATGAGGCTAGGAGTCGGTCAATGCCTGGTTTCTAAGTCCCTAACTTTGACCAACCAATAAGTGTATTGCTGTCTTTGTCACTCGTATAGCGACAGATAGAGACAACGATACACTTACCGAGCTGCAGTTGGATAATCTACCAATATCATCGTTACCACACCATCGATGTCACTTAGTTCACTTCTTACCATCTGGACTTATGACGTGGGACATCGAAATATGACGCCTGCAAACAAATATGAACTTTAATACTAATAATGTTAGACTCATTGTTTGTTTGTCGTATGAGTTTATGCTAGCCTCTAGTGTCAGAGTTAATCAGGCCGAGGACCTCTGACGTGGCTTAACGACTGCTATGGATAGATAACAACCGGGACTGACGGTTTAACGCGGCCTCCGACGCACGGAGCGTTAGAAATACGCACATGACTCACGAAAAGTGCGGGGCTGAGGATCGAACCCCGTATAGTTGGATTCTAAAGCGCAAAAGTTACCCCTTGACCACTACTCAGTTGGTTTCATAGGATGGGAAGCTGCAGGGCGTAAGTTCGAAACCAACACAAGCACTGAACATAAGCTTCCGATGAAGGAAAACTTCGTTACAAACCTCGGCGGTGGCGCTATAGTGCCGCCTGGCTAGCTACAGCCCTCGAGTAGAGAATCTGTCGCCGAAGCCCTATCAGGGTGTTCCGAGAGCAGGCCGCTGTCATTCTAGCTTAGCACCAGGTGGGAACTATCATACACAATAATACATAGAACATACATACATACAAACATACAGATGTAAAATAGAACATACCTCAATCCTCTCTCTCCTCGAAAAGATGAACTGCACATATTGCAATTTTTCCAATCCGTTACATCTTTAGACGCTTTTTTCTTTTCATTTCCTTTGTCTATGGCTAAATCCGCATCACCTTCCTCTCTCTTGTCTGTGGCCATCGCATCTTTTTCTTTGTCTATGAGCGCATCTCTCTTTTTTGCTTTGTCTGTGTCTATTTTCTTGTCTATGTTCTCAGTTTTGTTGTCCGTCTCCGATTGGTTGACGGCTTCGTTGTCTATGCTTTTGATTTTTTCTAACAGCACAGTCGGCACTTTGATCTCCTTCGGCTTTAAGAGTTCGCGGAGAGTAAGGTTGTTGGCAGAGGAGCTCTTTACGGGCGGTTTCTTCTCCGCTTGCTTTATATCTGTAAAATGTTATTTAGAGCTATTAAATCACCATCATAATATTTATTACTGATGTTAGGTACGCCACCTAAAGGGTCTCGAGCGTAGACTGAGAAAGCTATAGTCTGGTATTAGCAGTCTCTTTCCCACAGGTAAAATAATATTTAAATATTACTAGCGATGGAAAAGGTCATAGCTACACCATTTACATCCAAGCACATGCCGGTTTTTTCAAGGTCTGCATTAGTAAGTAATGAAATTTCTGCATATTTTGAGGATGGTCTTCTTACATTGACGTCATCATGACGTCACATAGTTTTCTCTCACATGTAGCCATGCTCTCTCGCCATCCTTGTCCATGCCTTCGAGACGGACAAACTGAGACTAGGGGGCTTACCATGACGTCATAATGCGAACCAATTGAGGACCTAAACAGAATCGTTTTACTACTTATTCGTACCATGACGTCTTGTTGTGACATCTTGACGCTCAATTTAGGTCGATTATAAATAATCTAAGGGGATTGACATCTACCTAAATGATATTGAAAGCCATGTATTACTTAAATTATTGTTTAAAGTGAATCAATTCTGTTTAGGTCCTCAATTGGATCGCAATAAGACGTCATGGTAAGCCCCCTGACGCAGGCCCCCTCGACTCACCAGGTGTCGGTATGAGCAAACTCCTGGCTAGAGGCGCCTCATCGCTGGAGCCCTCGCTGTCGCTCCGCTGCCGGTTCGGTGGGCGCTTCTTAACTCGCTTTCTGAACCTGTAAAGAGAACATGGATTCAGGTTTCAGGCGTCTCTCAGATCAGCTGTCACGTGAAACTTTGTATGTTTACTCAGTCACCAAATGCTAATTGGATTTGGATGAAATTTGGTAAGTGAAAGGCTGAGGCACAGGGTCGACACTCCATACAAACAGCTGACTCTTAATATTGCTTCATGTTGGAATATTAGCTGAATATTAATATTTATTCTGCTATTCGGAACAGCTATGAATCTTTTTCTAATCGTTTTCCAGTTACAAATGGTGTAACTAACACATCTTTATTTTATACTAGAAGCACCTCGCGGTTTTACCCGCGTTAACTACTATCCCGCAGGAACCATGAATTTTTACGTGATAACAGGTAGCCTGTGTCACCCGGGGATAGCATAGCTTCCCAACAGTGAAAGAATTTTTCAAATCGGTTCAGTAGTTTCGGAGCCTATTCATTACAACCAAACAAACAAAGTTTTCCTTTTCATAATATTAGTGTAGATATATTGTATAATATACTATACATAATAGAGATATTTTAGAAGATAAGTATAGATTTTGTGTTCTCATACTTCTCGTCGTACATGACTTGAGACAAGTGTTTCACTTTTAATATTATTGGCTACTAACAATAAATAATTTCAGAAGCAACATGAATTACCGTTTCCTGGGCCTCTTGTAGACAACAGTCTTGGCCTTCTCGTCGTTGTTGTTGTTGAGGGGGGCGGGGGGCGGGGGCGGGCGCTCAGCCTCCGTGCTGCTGGAGATGTCGCTCTTGTCGCACGCAAACAGGTCCGTCTCGTTGCTTAGCTCGTTGCTGTCTATTTGGTCGCTGGAAAAGGCAAACATTACAAACATAAGAAGAATTTGACACAACATATTCCTTGGTGGAAGTGGAACGGCACTGCAGTACCTGCCTGGATAGCTACCACCCTCCAGTAGAGAATCTGTCGCCGAACCCAGTTTATTGTTCGTCAAATGAGGTAGTACCAGCATCAAATGTCAGTTTGCGAGGTGGTCTAAGGGCCTTAGACTGTTATCAGAGTGAATAAAAACAAGGATTGATAGCTGGAATTGTCTTTCTAGGGATGATGCGAAGACAATCCTCACATATAAAGTGCAGAAAGCAGTTCTCGCTAACATTATATGAAAAAAATATTACTATATTATTTACCTATTGTCTGATATCTCACTCTGGTCACCAGTCTCCAGCTTTTTAATCTGAAATGTTATGTTGATCCTTTTGTATATCTCCTCTGTGATATTACGGCATTTCTCGTACTTCGAGTCCAGTTGGTGGCCAGAGAGATTCGTCCAAGAAGCTGGATTGTTCTGTATAGTTGACATTTTGGCAACTATGTCGTCCCACAAGACTCTTATTGGATATTTAGTGGACTTTTCCTGTAGTTTGACGTCGGGCGTCGAGTTTTAGCACAATAATTGAGCAGTACAGCCATCGCTGTACGGTTATTAGGCGCAAATATGTTGCGAGGTAATGTCGACGTTTACGAGTCGGGCAGTTTGCTACAATCACTTTTTCCTCAAAATTCTTGATGACAATGGACGTGGATGCTTCTCTGAACACTATTATCACGGTCTCATTGCTTTATCTAGCCCGGACAGAGAAAAACTCACGAATTCCACAACAAAGGAACGTAATTCAACAGCTTTATGGCACTGGCGTCAGAGCTCGGGATTGCAAGTCTAAATTACATAACGCAACTAAAAGACTAGAAAAATTACGGTTTAAACACCATTATATAGTTTTTAATAACAATAATTAAACAAATAACAATAAAAACAAATAAAAACTACAATTTGCCTTTGCGGCTTTTGATTTTTTTGACGTTTTTAATTTAGTGTTGCAACTCGCTTGATTAATTGCTCATAAATTTCATAATTTTACCACAGACAATAGGATTGCTACATAAAAATGTTATGGTGCGTCCACATAAGTAATCAACTTGTACCAACATAAAGTCAAGCTAAGTCACTTCAATCTAATCAACAATAATTATTATTCTGTTCACGAAGAAACTTTACTAATATTTTACCTACATTTAAAATTTGTTTTAATTGCTTGTAGGCAGTTTTTATGGTTCATCCAAGCATAAGCTTCCCTACCATTTTTATTGATATTTCTTGTTGTCTTAAACAGGTGAATTGGTCTGGTATTGCGTAGCAAAAACTGCATGTCACATATTAATGGCTGTTGAGGCGTATTATAATATTATATTCACTGGTTTTTGGGTACCTAGCCAATGACACATGAGGCATAATAATATCTAAAAGTCTTAACCCTGCCATCAAAACAGTGAAATAATAGCATAAGGCTTAAAGATCGTTATTTAGATGAAGAAGATAGTAAAAAGTGTTGTAAAAATATTTCGTTCATAATAAAATTGACTATGTTCAGTTCTCTTGTTCATTGTTCTTGAGTTTTAAGCTTGACGCACATTGGGGCGGGTGGGACGCACCGCACCGCGTCGCAAAAATAAAATCCTCCAACATCACTTTCGCACATTTTATATGAACTATCGCACACTACAGGCGGACAGCAACTCTAGTTTTCTTGGGTGCTTTTTTGCAATATAATGCGCTGCGGCTGCAGTATGCACCAGCCTTTATGCGTTATCGCTGCTTTTTCATTTTTCATCATGGACTTCACTATGGTTTGGTTGTCAAAAGTGTCAAAGCAATGCAACTGTCAAACCACAAATAAATGTCAAAGTCAAACTCCCGCCAAAACCAAATAAAATGTCGCCTCGTAACCGAATCTTATTCATTTTCTAATTATTTTTATATGCATTTACTTACAGTGTGTAGTGTTAAATTATGCCAATATGTTATTGTATTATATTTATAAAGTATTTACAGCAGTTTATCTAAAAGCTACGTGTTAATAATTGTCATAAAAATGGCTCGGAGAGTTAGTAAAAAAGATAACCGATATTTGGCTAAACTTGTGACCGGAACGGGAGCTCCTTGTGCTTTCTGCCTGCGAGAAGTGGACGATGAGGCTACGTACGGCAAGCTGTACGCCATTGGTGATATCCAATGCCACTACTTTTGTTGCGTAAGTCGTAAAGTGTGGGTCGCTTCAGCTCTCATGTAGCTCTCACCTTTTTCATGCCTACTAGAGTTGTAAACAGCCCTAAAACTCCAGCCTCTTAACAGCAGACAGTATAAGTGCTGCAGAAGTGGACAGCATGTATAATAATAACCCAGTTTACCACCAATTCAGATTGTTCATACAATAATATCACCAATTTAGTTGACCACCAATGCAGATGTCTTCCATTTGTTACCATTCCAGCTGTTGTCCTGTTGCCTGATACAGAAAGGTCACGATGAAGAAGGTCTATTTGGATTTATGTACTCGGACATACTCACTGAACTAGAGAGGTGTACCAAACATGTGAGTATCACCAACTATTGACACGGATATTGCATGTTCACAACATTTTTAGGGTTCCTTATCCAAAGGCTAAAACGCGACCCTATTACTAAGACTTCATTCGTCCATCCGTCTGTCTGTCTGTCCGTCTGTCACCAGGCTGTATCTCATGAACCGTGATAGTTAGACAGTTGAAACTTTCACAGACGATGTATTTCTGATGCCGCTATAACAACAAACACGAAAAAAAACAATAAAATATATTTAAGGGGGCTCCCATACAATTTGTATACGAAAAATTTAATACCCGCACATGCATAACTTGTGTCACTGCCGTATAAAAACATTGCCCTCCTTCGGCACACCAGTAAAAACCCATACTCTTATGTAGCTAATTTATAAAACAACAAATATATTTGCAGAAATGTTCATACTGCAACCGTAACGGAGCCAACCTCGGGTGCTCCGTCAGCACCTGCCGCAAACAGTTCCATTTGCCATGCGGACGTGAGAGGAACGCCGTCTCCCTTTACTACGGCACTTACAAGTATGTAAAGAAATAAATAAAATGTAGTATCTAAGATATTTATTGTCTTTTCTAAAAATCTCGGAGAAATTTGTGGGGCTGGCATGACTATGCATTGAGTTAAAAGGCCATTATAATAATACAAGCTTTAACAGTGACTTTGTGCATGTTGACTATTAAAATGTATGCAGTCATTATGCCAACTCCAGCCTTGTCATTATGATGCCTGTCATGAATGATACCGATAGTCCAATCAAGATCCGTCCAGTAGTTTATAAGTAGATACCAAATAAACAGTCAGTAATATGTATTTCGTAACGTCAAAACACGTCAAAAGGAGCCCGTTCACCAAGTAAGGATATTATTAAATGTATTTCTGAGGAAAATTTTTTTGAACAAAAATTCTATTTGTTTTAGGTCATTTTGCCAACAACATGCGCCAAAACAGAAGATTCCAGAACACATAATGGCGAAAGCAAAACTACGACAGAAGCTGAATCAGAATAAGAAAAACAAAAATGACAAAGAGCCATTCAAAATCACATTTAGAACCTCGACTGTGGACAAGGAACAATGTGGTAACTCGATTGATTAATATAGCAATCAACATGATCATCAGATGCCATGATAAGGTAGTGTCGTCCTCCAGTGTCAGATTGTCAGGCTCCCAGGGCCTCTGCTGTGGCCTAACAACTGCTCGGCTAAAACCGGGGCCTATAGCTTAACATGTCCTCTAAAGCACACTCGGCTGCTGCAATTCCAGACACAATAGATTTTCAATTGTCTCGGCAGGATCCTTGACAAAGAATGGGAGATTAATAAGAATAATAGTAAAATAATTCAGCCTGGAACTGTCACACTGCTGGGCAAAGGTCTCCCCTCACTTTCCTGAGGATTAGGCCATAATCCACCATGGGGGCCAGGTCCGGATTGGTGGAAAACATGCCTCCGAAATAATTCTCGGGCATGTTGGTTTCCTCACAATGTTTTCCTTCACCGAAAAGCGAGTGATAATTACGTACACATGTTTAACAAGAAACACATTGGTATGTGCCCGCACTGGGATTTGAACTAGCCACCTCCATTTTCGCAGGCGAACGTTCGCCCACTAGGCTACCACCGCTTGAGATTAATATAGGTAACTAGAAGCACCTCGCAGTTTCACCCGCGTTAACTACTATCCCCCGGGAACCATTAATTTTTACGGGATAAAAGGTAGCCTATGTGTACCGGGGATAGCATAGCTTCCCAAGTTCCCAACAGTGAAAGAATTTTTCAAATCGGTTCAGTAGTTTCGGAGCCTATTCATTTCAACGAAACAAACAAAGTTTTCCTCTTTATAACATTAGTATAGATAAAATGTATGTGGTATCACTGTTTCAGAAGGCGGAACAGGAGAGGAGATGGTTTGCGTCATATGCTACGAATCTGTAGACGGGTTCCCGACTATGCATACGTTTTGGCCACCATGCTGTGCCAGAGACGCTTGGTTCCATCGCAGTTGCTTGCAGGTGCGCTTTCACATGCTTTCACACCTATCTGTATAGAGTACTAGCTGCGCCGCGCAGTTTCACCCGCGTTTGGATAACATACGATATACCTTAATTAATTGTAGCCTATTTGCTATTCTGGTATGTAAGCTATATTATTGTGAAGTTTCATCAAAATCCATTTAGTAGTTTATGCGTGAAACAGTAACAAACATCCATCCATCCATACTTACAAACTTACGCGTTTATAATATTAGTAGGATAGACCATTTAGAATTGGTCTTCTCGTGACCACTGTCTCCAGTAACTTGGCTGAATAGTCAAGTAAAATTATGTCAAAATTGTATATCTTGGTATTCGTACATTATAATTTTTACTTGCAATGTTTTAGCGGATGGCCCTGAGTGCGGGAATGCACTATCTGAAATGTCCCCTGTGCAACGACAAGGAGAATTTCTATGACGCTGTTGTCAGTCAAGGATATTATGTGCCGGACAGGTGAGGGTACAGCCTACCAGCCCAACCCTATTCCTGATGTCTGTCTTGTCCATCCAAAGATTGTTTGGTAGAAAACGCGATGAGACCACCTATTGTACCTGTTATTAGGTTTGATTTTTTAAATCCTGACGCAAAAACGACGAGGTGTTATAAGTTTGACGTGTCTGTGTGTGTCTGTCTGTTTGTGGCATCCTAGCTCTCGAACGGATGAACCGATTTTGTATTGTTTATTGTTTGAAAGATGAATTAGTCTGGAGCTATGTTTATTTGCAAGATGGCCGCCACCACAAAATGGTGGATTACATATCTAGTGGCAGAGTGGTAACTTTTTTCGTAAGTTACGTGCTGTTTCCATCGCTCCGTGCTTCGGAGGGCGCGTTAAGCCGTCGTTCCCGGTTATTATCGGTCAACAGCAGTCGTTAAGCCACATCAGAGGCCCTCGGCCTGATATACTCTGACACCAGCTAGCACAACCTCATACGACAAACAAACCACACAACATAGTTTCATGTTACAGAGACGCGGCGTGGGAACTGGAGCAGAACGCGTTTGCGGAGATATACGAGCGTCCCGTGTCGTGCTGCGCCGGCGCATGCTTGTGTCCGATGGGGCGGGAGCACGATGAGGAGACTGGGTAACTGCTATATACTACTGGACTAAAGATATTGCCATTGTAGTATCTTTTCTTAGCATAGTTGATAACCTAGGTAAATATAGCGATATAGCGATATAATGAATGAAATATATATGAAATAGATAATGAGCGAAATATGGCAATATAGCGCTGCCTAGCTCGCTACCATCCTCGAGTAGAAAAACTCACGTGTTCTAGCAGCCCCTGAAAGTCTAAAACTTATCCCTTTGACCACCAACTGAGATAAGACATCAAACTCTATGTAACCTTTACATAAAGCACAGATTAATGTATAAATTAGCGGTGGTAGCCCAGTGGGCGAATGTCCGCCTTCGAAAACGGAGGTGGCGAGTTCAAATCCCAGTGCGGGCACGTACCAATGTATTACTTGTTAAACATATGTACGTAATTATCACTCGCTTTTCGGTGAAGGAAAAACATCGTGAGGAAACCAACATGCCTCAAATTATTTTTGAGGCATGTTATCCACCAACCCGGACTAGGCCCCCGTGGTGGATTATGGCCTAACCCTCCTCATGATAGTGAGGGGAGGCCTTTGCCCAGCAGTGGGACAGTTAGAGGCTGAATTATTATTATTATTATTATTAATGTATAATTACCATTCTGTTTCCAGTAAATGGGACATAAAGCTATGTCTGCTGTGCGGCAGCGCGGGCGCACACGCACACTGCATGACCAACCAATCGCAGCCTGCGACGGGAGACGCGACACCTCTCGACCAATCACAGATAGAGTTACGGGACGCGTCGGCTGTCGACCAATCGGAGAGCGCGAGAGAATGCGAATCTGCATCTCTAGACCAATCAGATAAGGCGGTGGATGCGGAGATGACTTTGGACCAATCAAACGGTCTTCCATATGTATGCAAAGCTTGTTTACCTGCAGCTCCCGAGGATTTGAGCGCGCTCGCTAGCAGTATAGATGCCAGTAAGTTTCCATAAAAACGTAAACCGTTTAACCACAAAATATTTAAACCAGAGTTGAACAGGTGAGTCTAAATATTTTCACAAATTCACAAGTAAAATAATAAGGAATGCCAGGATTGAGTAAGAAAACGTGAGTGATCGTGAGACGTCGATTTTTAGGAACGAAATTTTGGAAACCTCTGTTTAACTCTCGTCTAATATTTTGTGGTAAGATGGAAATAGTTTCAAAGAATCAAACTCGTCTCTCGACTGGTCAAAGTCGAGGGCTTGATTAGCCACAAAGAGATTAATTATCCACCTCCTGGCTCCATCATCAGATCGGTTCCAAGATACCAAGTGATTTATGTCTATCTTGAGAATCTTGTTGATGAGATAGGACACTATGACGTCATGATGACGTCCTATGTCATGAGCCCTCGCCGTGGCGTCGTTCATAGTCTCCTTTGTCCAAGGCACATGTAAATTTCAAATTTCCAATGTCATGTAATTCCAGTAATGGAGTTTTTGGCGGGAATCCGATAGAGACGTTGTTGGTTTTGTATTTTTCCCCCTCAAACTTGTGTTTCTTCGAGTGTGTAATATTGATGGAATATTCATCATTGAGTGTTCGGTAACGTGCACGAGCGTGTAAACCCAAAAAACGTGTCACTTCGCATGTTTTCCAAACACCCAGGAAGTTTCAGTAAAGCATCCACCATTTTACTGAATCGTGACTTGTGTAAAAAATCGCCTTGACTAGACTATTTGTCCACGGGAATTACTTTAACGCTATGACTTTCCTATTGTCACAATTAGAATTCCTAAATATGATAATACGTGACACTGGCTAAATGCACAAACCGTGCGAAGCCATAACTAAAACAACAAAAATGAAAAATTCCAGTAATTCTACGGGAGCAAGTGGAGTCGGCGGCTAACGCGCGGCGGCCCGTGATGCGGGGCCGCATGTCGCTGCGGCGGACCAAGGGCCGCCTGGCCCTTAGCGCGTGAGTAACTTTACCAATGATTTATTCTAGTAGCTAGCTGACGGAGTGACTGATGGACAAAGTGGAGAACAGCGTGATAAGGGAACGATGCGGAATGGTAGAAGATGTAGTGACAAAAATAGAGAAAGGAATGCTTAGATGGCTTGGACATCTAGAGAGGATGGAAGAAAGTAGATTTACTAAACAGATTTATGGATCTAGTGTGAGTGGACCAGCCGGTAGGGGTCGACGTAGACGGACGTACCACGAGCAAATCGAAGACGTCTTAAGGAAAGGTCAAGTCAAGAGTACCCATAACCGGAGAGCATGTATGAAGCAAGTCATGAAAGTAGAAGAAGCGAAAGAGGTGTGTCAGCATCGTAGCAGGTGGAAAGATGTAGTCTCTGCCTACCCCGACGGGAAAAAGGTGTGACTGTATGTATGTATGTGTAACTAGCTACCACCCGAGTGAAGCATCTGTCGTTGGGTAGTTCCACGGGGTGCCAGTCCCGTTCTAAGCTGAGCATTTTTGACCACATCGACACTTTAGACCTGGTGAGATAGATAGTGGTAGAGGGCTAGCCTACAAAGTATAAAAAAATCTATTATGTTTTTACAGGCCGCCGAGTTCAAGATCTAATAACGGGAGCAGAACTGAGTACGAATCATCAGGTATTTAGTTAAATATTATGTATGTGGCTTGCATTGTTACGAAACTAACCAGGTAGTACCTACCTACCTAATCACTACCAGACAACTGCACCCAAGAACCAACAAAAAATTAAATCAAAACCAAACCCAAACCAACGAACATCAAACTCAAACCAACCAACTTTGGTTTGCCAAACAACATAAAAAAACAACCAAACCACCCAACAACAAACTCAAACCACGCAACACCAAACTCAAACCTGCTAACACCAAACCCAAACCTACCAAAACCAAACCCAAACAAACCAACCAAACTCCATTCCAGATTCAGCCAACACCCAATCGAGCCGTCAAGAACTGAACCTAAAGACTCCTCGCAAGGCTTCCCACGGCGATTCAACTGTAACCAAATACGAGGGAAGCAAATTCCTGTCCCCCATCAAACTGTTAGAGCAGGGATTTAAAGAGAAGGTAAGCGCGTCTCTTTAATTATCATTAATGAGCTCAAGCTTCTGATGAAGGAAAACATCATTAGAAAGTTCATGTAAGGTATGGTTAAAGAGACACTTGGCTAGTTATCACCCTTTTATTTATCACTAGCTGCGCCCCGCGGTTTCACCCGCGTTTGGATAATATACGATAATAATCTTTATGAATTGTAGCCCATGTGTTATTCTGATATGTAAGCTATATTATTGTGAAGTTTCATTAAATTCCATTCAGTAGTTTTTGCGTGAAAGAGTAACAAACATCCATCCATACTCACAAACTTTCGCGTTTATAATATAAGTAGGGTTAATGAGCTCGAGCTCTGATGAAGGAAAACATTAGAAACTTCATGTAAGGTATGATTAACATGCCACTTGGCTAGCGATCACCCTTGAGGAGAGAATCTGTCTCTAAACCCCTGCAAGGGTGTTCAGACAGTCCTAACTAACTAACTAACTAACTAATGTAAACACTGTCGCCCCAGGTGTGATAGTCGTTAAAGTCTATAAAGTATTAAAAAAAACCGCCCAAGTGCGAATCGGATTCGCGCACGAAGCGTTCTGTACCAGCACTTGTAAAATCGGCAAAAAAAAACATGTTTGTTGTATGGGAGCCCCCTTAAATATTTATTTTATTCTGTTATTTAGTATTTGGTGTTATAGCGGCAACAGAAATACATCATCAGTGAAACTTTCAGCTGTCTAACCCCCAGTTTCTGAAACGTCAGTCAATGTTGACAACAGATTAATTCTATTGCCATCCTTGTCATTTGTTTATAGTCAGATAGAGACAACGATAGTTTTAATCTACTGTCAACGCCAACAAACGTTCTAGAAACCGGGGGTAACTATCACGGTTGATGAGATACATCCTGGTGACAGACAGACAGCGGAGCCTTATAATAGGGGGGACCCTATTACTAAGTTAACTAACTAACTAACGGGAGTTTAACCTTTGGGTACGGACCCTTAAAAAAGAAAACTGTATTTTGTTTTCAGATGGTGTGCACGGGAGTGCGGGACGCTGTTTTGGATGAGAATCTGGTGGAAACCCTGCGGAGAAAGTTCAGGAAACCGAGGCCATTGTGTGAGAAAAAGAGAATCGTTAAGTGAGTTTTAAATTATTTACCATGTTACAATACTATACTACACCAGGGGGTCATATTATGAACTCATAATCCCAGTCAGTTCACGTCGTAAACTGTGTGCCTAGTGCGAGTTTTGACAATTTCTTTACGCGCTCGGTCCGTTTGGCGTAAACTTGAAATTGTATGGAATAAGAGCAGCGCCATCTAGCGTCAGTCAGTCAGACACTATTTTATTGTATTTTTTTTTTTTTTTCAGTAATATCTTAGACGGATTGTTTGACAATCTAATGAAAGAAGTTCCGAGGCAAAAGGAGATGCTGCGAGAGTGGTGCTCTCCTAAGAAAATTCAAGATCTATTGGCTGAGTCTACAGTAAGTCTGGATGAGATTGCGCAATAGTCTGGATGAAATAGCTCAATAGTCTGGATGAGATTGCTCAATAGTGATAAGGCCGCCCTTATTCCTTATGCCAGGGAATAATTTCGGTGTGGTATCCACCAATCCGGACCGGTTAGTGTATTATGGTCCTCGTAGTTTCTGATTCAGTGGATTCAGGGACTCCTATAGTCACGGTTTAATCCACTTTGTTTACCTGGGTCAATAATAATTCACTTGGGTGAAATGAGTCGACTTTTGTGATAGTCAGGATATAATAAATTGTGATTACAGTATTTTCATTGAAAAACCTGTTATTAATCAAAACAAGGATTCTATTAAAGAGTTTTAAACTAATCTTAACTTTTTTTCAGGTACAATCTGATGGAAACGAGTTAAAAGCACACAAAAATCGAGACAAGGAAAATAACTGCCTCACTACGAACACACCAACGAAAAAAACCAACAAACAAGCAGGAAATGGAACAAATAATGATGGAAAGAAAGAATGTACAGAAACTCCAGTAAAAAGCAATAACTATAGAAACACTAGAAACTCTGTTTCTGAAACATTACAAGATAAAGCTGAGGAAGAAACAGAAAGAGATAAAAGACTAACAAATGAAGATGACTGTAGCAACCAAATAAAGTCATCTGTTACAACTGTAAACGAAGAAGTCGACTCAGAAACTACAGTAAATTCTCCCATAGATGACATAAAATGTGGAGATGATAAAGATGATACAGTGAAACCAAAGACAGTATCAGTAGAAAGCCAAGTATTAAAATCACCGGAAAAAAGACGCGTTTTAAAGCGAAGGAAATCAACGAAAAAGCGGATAAAATCGCCGCAGGATCATCCGCAATGTGAACAAAACTTAACGAAAGCGATAGATACTCAAACAACCACCGAAAATAATAAAATGCAAACTAATTCGGAACTACTCGTTACAGGAGAAGACAACAACATACAAGATGCACCATATTTGAGGAAACTTTTAATGGATAATAATCTCTCATATCAGTACCTCACCGAATTGACGAGGGGCAAAAATGATGACCTGAATTCGGCAAAAGAAATGCCAAAAAGCGGGACAGACGGGAATCTAGCTTATAATGAAACCCCAGACGAAGATACACCAAAACGAACAACCATAGAGATTCCGCAACTAATCGAAAAATCTAAGTGCAAAACCATAGATATGAAACAAGATTCGAGCTTAGAAATCTCAGAGAACGATCAATCCATCAACATAGACGTCATCAAAATAGATGACACTGCCTCGCATGACGCGTACAAAAGCTTAAACGTTATACTACCTGAGATACCTAAAACGTGTTCATTCAAATTCAGCCCTTTAGACAAAGAGACTTTGGAAAAGAAAAATGTTGGAATCGATTTGGAGAATTTTAAGAAAGAGTACCTAAGTGAAGTCGATAGGGAATTTAAATGTAATTATAAACATCAGCATGTTGATAAGGCCCCGGGTGGGCCTAAACTTCGTACGGCGTTAGATTTCGCAATGGATGCGGCGATCAAAAAAGAATACATCGAAAATGATGTTACTAAAGGGAATAGAAAGAAACGGAAATTGTCAGAGAGTGGAATAAAGTTGGTCTTCGAAGGCGATGTTGCTAAGAAGAGAAAAACGTCTGAAAGCGATCTTGAACTAAGCTATAACATCGATGACAACAAATCGATAAACAGTAAAGTTATTGATAAAAAAACAGTTGAAGATGTTAATAAAAAGAGAGAACGCAGAAAGTCCAAAGTGAAACGGAAAGCGAAGAAAAACAAACGGAAGTCCGTCAACGACGAAAAAAATGTAGAAGTGACCATAGATTCATCCGAAAAGAGAAGAGGGATGAACAAGAAAGTCAAGAAAAAAATTAAAACCAAGTTCGCGATTCAAAATGAAAACATCCACGTCAAAATCAAATGGAAAAAGAAACAGTTGAGTTTGAACATCGAATCCAAGACACAAGCTAAAAAGGAGAAAAGAGAAAATAGTTCGAAATTGAAACAGTATGTGTTGCAGTTTTCCGAAAGCGTGTCGAAAGAGGTTTTAATGAAGCCTGAAAAAGAAGTCGAACCTTTGAAGAGGAAATACGTCAAACAAGATAAAAGCCCGGATAAGTTAAAACAAATGTCCATACAAAACTTTTTTAAGTTGAAATCACCTCAGAATTGACTTTTATATTTGTGTAATATTCAATAAATTATATAGTAAAAAATAAATTTATGGAGCATGGAGCCTAATGGGCTGACAATGCATATTTTATTATTTGATAAAGCTCGCAAACTTGCATAATATTATGCATTTTTGTACATAATAAAAAAAACTGGAATCAATTTTTCCCAAACTTGGAGGCTTGGTAAAACTATACTACCTACTCCTACTACTACTTGGATAATTGGTAAACTTATTTGTGAAGAGGATCTGTAGGTCTAGGTAGGCAGCCATTATACGTCTTTTTCTTAAATTCTGGATTAAAAAACGTGCACGCAATATTTTAATGTAGGTAGGTTTTAAACGCTATATTCTCTAATTAAAATATATAGGTACATTCTACGAATAAGTTCAATATGTACCTACCCACATTACAGTTACATTTGCAATTTCTTTAGTTCGTCGTGGTATACCTACCTATATTGTGATTTATTGGTTTCCAAATTCAAAATTATTAACACATTGATTTTGGTAGAAAAAATTAAGTATGCCGTGTTGGACAATGTGTCTACCATTTTAGTAGTTATTGATTTCATCACAAAATTATTATTTTACCTACATTATGTGATGTTAAATATTTATGCATTCCCATTTGATATTTTACTTTTTGTAATAGATTATAAAACGAGAAAATTATAGATTGTACGTTCTATTTAATTTTTATAATATGTATTTTTAATATTGATATGTAGGTATTACTTAGCTACTGCTAATTTTACAGATATTACTACTTCTGTAATCAAACTTCTAAGAGATCACGATATTTATAGTTGTATACAAGAGTTTGATACTATTTATATTACCACCAATATGAATAAAATAATTATTGCAAGTCAAAACCTTATTTTATTGAACCTTTTAAATGATGTTCTATTTATAAGGTCGGACTCGACATCGGCGAAATCGTGATGGTCCCGTGTCCTAAAAACAATTCGAATAACAAAATAATGATAGTTTTTATCCTGTAACGGTGCCTGTGGCCTGTGGACTAATTGAAAGTTTAAAGGTGTCCGTTTTATAGTAAGTCTGGAAAACCTGTAACCATTTGACATTGCTCAATTTGCTCATTGACCCAGGTATTCTTATTTGTATACAGTTTGAAATTTTAAATTTGAAAAACAATTTAATATACACTTACATATTATTTTGTTCGCCATTTCTGGCAGGATTGTGACGGGAATTGACTGCTATACCTACTGCCTGGCAAATATTGTAGGTACCCAAACCTATTATGAATTAATTAATTCCAATTACAAACTCTAGTCCGGGAAGATAAGGCCGTTACAGGCATTTCAAGTATTACAGATAAACTTGCATCTTACTTATTTAGTAACGTTAATTGCTGGTCTGGCTCAGAAACAGCTACGAATACCCCCATTCGTAGCAATTGCTGTGGGCAGACAAGTTATTGAAATAAAACAGCATATCCAACACATTAAATATTGTTGGATATGAGACGGCATAAATTAGTCAATACCTACCTGTTTCATTTTAGTATTTATGAGAATGCGCAACCCGTGTTTTTTATAGTTGTGAACGGAGTAAATAGTAGATTTTATGTACCAAGTAAAAAGTTAGAATGGTAGAAATTACGTACTTTTTATGGCAACATTACTCCTTTGTTTACAACGCCAGACGCACGAAACAAAAACAAGTTCGGAACGAAGGCAGTTATTTTTATACCGTGTTTGGAGGAGTGTGTGCAGAGAATTCCGTTAAAATTCCAAAATAATAGCTAAAAATTTACATTTAATATTAAGTTTCAGTAGTATCCATTATACGTTTTGATATTTATCACAAAAATCCATTTTATGAAATCGGGTTCTTTGTTTGAAAGTGCTAGAATTCGTGCGACGTTGCCGCTCTTACACCCAACTTTTCTAATCAGAATTTTCGGTTGCAACGGGTTTTGAGGCGTTTTGTTTTGGTTCCAAGGATTCTTTTAACGCATTTTGAGTGAATAAATCCAAAAGGAATGCTCCAGTGTTCTGAAATGTATGTGTTTGAACGCTCTGTAATTTCTGACGCAATACCAATCTGGCAACAGCGCGCGGAATCGGAGTGAATACGGACTTTCTGATGTATTAAAAAACCCCTCATCGGACACCCTCCGATTTCACACACCATCTCATTTATGAGGTAAGTTTTCTTTTCAACTACTTTTTAGCTATATTTCAGCTTATAATTTTAGACTTGGCTCAACAAAGAAGTGTAACGGACATTCAATTTTGCCGCCGAATGACGTAATTCGGCGCTAGGCCGCCATCTTTTTTCGGGACGGTCGGTCATCTGTCAGTCCCTTTTGAATTTGTTCGTGCGCAGTGTAAAATAAAAAAAACACACATATAAGTGGTTTTTATCAAATAAATCACCACGGAAGCATCCGGGTAAGTGTTTTATCCAATAATTTCATTAATTGTCGTCCGTTACGCTTCTTTTACCGTGTAGATTGTCTTTGTTGAACATAACCTCACTTTGGTTGCTAGGAGCTCCTAAGGTCCGAGTTTTTAGGTCAACCAGTGTCTTCTTTATGGCGAAATTCCGTATTTGCTTGTATTTATTTGCATAATCGTCCAGCGAGCCTTATAAGCGAAGAAATCGCTGGGCCAGTTGTGTAGGCAGGTACTTACCTACCTACTGTAGATTTGAGATAATGTAACTACATATTATTATGACGAATTTTCTTCCAGAAGTAGTTAGTCCTTATCTAGACTAGAATGGTTGATAGTAGTAATAACTTAAAAGTTATGACTTTCTTTTACTTTAACTTATTTAGTTAGGTTTAAGACTCTTTGCTTTCTATAAGTACCTACCCACCTACCAATAATAAGTAAAAATAAGCGTACCTAGGCTTATAAACTATTAGAAAACGAAGTCAATCAACAGGTGTTCATTAGATTGTATCATCTATTCGTAAGTTAGTATAACTTTTAGTGAGTTGAAGGTTCTACTCATTAGATCAATACTTTGAGTGAAAGCTTCTTTATGGGACATTTTACGTTCTTTGTGCAGACTCCTGCAGTATTATTGAGTCACTATTCGATTCGGCAACTTGTTGAATCATGTTGACATATGTTTCGCAATTTTAGTGCAATACCCACTTATAGGTAGGTACTTATTCCAATAATGTTCATAAATATTTCCCTATGGTAACTTAACTACATACGTTTTACATTTCCCTATGATTCAGGCACCTACCTACCTACATAGTATTTTTAGTTCCTCTAATAAAATGTTCATAAAACTAACCTCCACCGATTTTTTTTTAGTTGCAGTTACTTATTCATTAATTTGGGCACCTAGGTTGCTACCTAGATACATTCACAATTATTTAAATAATGTATACCTATAGGTACAATACGTATATATATCTTGGTAATTAGTAATAACAGTCATAAAACCTGCAGTGCCAATGGAATTGCATAAAAATATAATAGGCTCATTACTTCGGTAGCTCTAGAAGGGCAAGTATTAACACCACCATGATGACCAGATGATTACCAGTCTAACTTTTTGCGTTATTAACCCAATTCCTTTCAATTGTCTGTTAAAATTAAAATGTATCCAAATAGTTTAAAGAGATACAATTGTACAAAACAACATAAAATACTGTTCAAAATGATCCACATCTCATGTTAGTATCCTTCCTTGCATTGTTGCAATTGTTGTTGCTATGGTGTCTAGTGGTGTACTGTGGTACCTACCAAACCAACCAAAAACACATTTGAGAACTCTAAAATGATTGTAGTCACTTTATAACCTCACTAAAACATAATATGAGACAACAATAACGTATTTGCTGTCCTTTGTTTGCTTGTATTTTTATTTAGTTTAGTGCACATCACGAAAGAAAGAGGACAAGTTGGAAGTGAAAAGTGGCGGGGCGCGCGTGCCTAACATATGACTCGTAGGTCAAAACCAACGCCAGTTTTGCCATACATAGCCATGCTATACGTCTGCTACACAATGAAAACGCCTTATGTGCAGTTTTAGAGCCCATTTAAAATGAAGCATATCAGTTCAACACAAGGATCATTTTCAAATAAAAACGGTAGTTGAATTAGAAATCTTTATTGACACAGCAACTTTACATTTTTTGGCGACATCGGTTCCGATGCAGATGTCAAGCTAAGTCAGTTCCACTCCTGTCTATGTTCCGTGGTGCACATTCAAGGATCCCAGTATATGGCCCTTAGACCATAGTTTGGCATACAGTCCAATATTTGCTCTGAACAAATGCGAGCAATGAAAACGCCGCGGTGTTATAGGAAACAGGCAGCTGCGCAGTTTGCACAACCGTTATTTAGGACGCTGATAACGAATCGGGTTATCGTGACTACATCGATTCTTTCAGCCTCAATGTGGTCATGAAGTGGTAGATCATTCTTACAAAGCTATTTGTAGTTTAGTGTATTTATAGTTATCCTTTCTTGGATTAATAGTTTCGTACTAGATATTTGCTTTAGTCTCTTTGACTACCTACTTAATCTTCGCAGTATGAACTGAGAACGAATAGATTTGAAAGACTTTCTTCATTCCTAAATAAAAGCATTGTTTAATCTTTTGATAAGCTTTATTGTAGTGTAGATATTAACCATTTTATTTCTAGGTACAGAATATCAGCCTATTTTTTTGATGCAGAATTCTCTCACCCAATGAAACGGAATCAAGAATGAAGATTTATACATTGAAAAATGTGAATTTTCAGTTCATGTTCACGTAATTTAGTTACCCGTAAAAGATGAAATTGTGCCGATGACCGTACGAAAACAGATGGTACAGAGACAATGCTGAACCTTGTATAGAATTTATTGTTACAGTAACTTGGTCCAAACATGTTTAAAATGTAGCTTTTATGACCAATTTGAAGTCGAGTTGCTAGCAGATGTTTATAGCAACGTGTTGGTCCGTTACTAAAATGGGTCCTTCACGTTTGGTCCTTCGGCCTATATTTTTATACGTGTATATTTCACATGTATGCTATAAAACAAATTTAGTTAATACTCATTTAAATGTATACTTAATAAATGTGAGCTTTGAACACTGAACGCTCGACCCCAGACGTCGACAAGAATCAGTTTTCTTTGACAATACCAAATTATAGTCAAAATATTGTATCTACATAGTCTCAGAAGGCGCATCGCTAAAATTTTCATGACTATCGTAATAATATTATGCAAATACTGAGACCATCAAAACAATATCAGCCATACAATAAACTCGAATGAAGATTGGAACACTACAAAATGAAGAAAAAGAAAAACACGTATTGAAACTGGTGTGTGGAATCCACGCCAATATGAATTCGATACAATGACTAAACAGGTGGTCCTTGGCTACGTCAAACATAATGCATTATTCTGACGTCATGCACCTAAATGTGACCGTCAAGCGGAGGTTACTGGACGATAATACACGAAGTATCAAGTCCGATCGACAAGAAATTACGATCACACTGTGTAGCGATTATGTCGGGACTAAGAGCGAAGTTAGATTTTTCTTCCATCTAAAACATAAGCCATAGTAACGTGACATTATTACGAACATCAGCCGTCGTACCGCAAAAGCTTAAACCAGAGTTAAACAGATGTTTCTAAAATTTCGTTCCACAAAACCGACGTCTATCACTCGCGTCTTCTTACTCAATCCTGGCATTCTTAATTATTTTACTTATGAATTTGTTATTGAGTTAGTAAAGGGGGGGGGTTAGACGTTGCTTTGTTGAGAAAATATTTAGACAGATCTGTTCAACTCTTGTTTAAATGTTTTGTGGTAAGCCCGGTGTGCTTCCACTCGTTCTTTTCGTTTTTAACGTTTTTTTTCCGTTTTTCATTTTAAATTATTGCCTTATCAAATTGTGAGACCAAACACCGATCAAGGATTTGGATCGTTTTGCGTAGCATGCGATAACATTTGAGCGGTTGAAAACAATGATGATGCGAGGTATCACGTTGCTAAATTTGATAAACAACGTGAGGGTACACGTGAAAATATACATGTCTACATGGCTTTCCGTCCGCCGCCGACATGACAAACACAGCGAGTTTAAATTAGTCCCATTCTTATAGTTAGTAAATACAATTTTAAAGTCGTGGATTTACGTACGTTTGTCCTAATTTTAGTTGTTAACGTCTAATTTGTAACTTGAACTATAACCGAAACAGCACAATGTATTTTGTTTACCTACTTAATTTTTTAACCTCATAAACATATTATCATTTAAAGTAGCTGTCCTAAAAATGAAAAAATCCAAATTTTCATTGAAACCTTACCACTAAAGATTTAAACAAGAGTTCAACAGATGAGTCTAAATATTTTCTCCACAAATCGACGTCTAACCCTCGCTTTTTTTCAATAAAAACTCAATAACAAATTCAGAAGTAAAATAATTAAGAATGCCAGGATTGTGTAAGAAAACGCGAGTGATAGACGTCTAGAAACATCTGTTTAACTCTGTACTAAACTTTTGTGGTAGACGGTCGAGGTTTGCGAAAATACAATCACTTGTTTACGTAGGTGCTGGAATTACGCAGTATACCTACTAAACGTCACAAGAAAACAATGTGTTAAAACCATATTATGCTAGTATGACCACTCGACTTCCTTTTACTTCGCAATTCGCTAGCCAGATCGATTGATAAGACAGATTTCAATCTATTTATCTATCGGGGCGTACTTTGGCTTGTGTTGTAGATTCAACAATTACACAACCTTTGAAGCGCTCAATGGTTAGGATTTCACAAAAATACGTTGGAAACAACACACAATAGAATGAAATTAAGTTTCCAAATTAGCGTCATGTCATAATCATAACGCCTTAATTAGAGCAATTAACATGTTAAATAAGAGCTCTTTGTTGGCCTAATGATTACCACTAAGCTAAATGTGAAAAGCCTTATGGTACATTTTTCTCTTCTCAGTTTTAAAAGAAAGATTAAATGTTTTCCATAGCTCGAAGGATCAACAAGATATGGCTTGCCTACTTACACCTTTCGACAATGTAAGCCACAATAACAGCTACTCATAAAATTGTATTCCTGTCATCGTTTTAGGGTTCCGTACCCAAAGGGTAAAACGGGAACACTATTACTAAGGTTCCGCTATCCGTCTGTCTGTACCTATATCGTGTTATAGTTACACAGTTGAAATTTTCACGGATGATGTATTTCTGTTGCCGCACAAAATAAAATAAAAGTTAAAAGGGCCCCATACAACAACCGTGAAGATTTTGCTCGTTTTTATATTATGGAGAACGGTACAGAACCCTTCGTGCGCGAGTCCGACTCGCACTTGGCTGGTTGCTTCCAGCAGCAGTGTCAGTAACAATTTCTTTCTCGGAACTGTGTCGTTGGAAACCTTACAAAGAACCTTTGCGATCTTACCACAAAAAAATTTAACCAGAGTTGAACTGATGAGTCTAAATATTTTCTCCACAAATCTACGTCTTTCTAACTCAATAACAAATTTACAAGTAAAATAATTAGGTATACCAGGATTTAGTAAGAAAACGCGAGTGAAAGACGTCGATTTTGTCGAACGAAATTTGAGAAACCTCTGTTTAACTCTGGGTCTAATCTTTTATGGTAAGACGGTGCTAGCTTTAGGTAGCTTTATGTGTAGTATACACAGACTGTTTACATAGAAAAAGCATCTAGACGCAGTTCCCACGATGAAAGACTTTCCAAGCAAACGCGTAGCGGAGGGAATTGATACGAAACACGCAACGATTAGCATGTTTATAAATATGGGAAACATTTCATTGGCTCATATTAAATCCTTACAAACCATTGCTTTAGTTATAGAGAAATGACGGCACGTTTGGCGCAGTGGCTGAGCAATCGGACTGCTGCGCTTGGTGTCGCGGGTTCGATTCCCGCCCGGAACAAATATTTGTGCGATTCACAAATGTTTGTTTCTGGTCTGGGTGTGATGTGTATGTGAAATTATATGTCTGTAAGCGGTACCCACGATACAGAATCAATCCTAGTGTCGGGCTACGTTTAAAAAAAACATTGTTACAAAGGGGCAAAGGTCGGGAAAACTCATGTTTTGAGGTCCATATAGAAGCTGGCAGTTGTATCTATGATAGAGATAATTACCCGCAAAATGTGAAGTAGCAAAATATGCAACAATTTGCTTAAAAGTAATAAATCCCATGCGATATTGGGTGTCCCAGGTAACAACTATAGAGAAGCTTGTTCACAATAATAGTAGAATTCTACACTGACGAAAAGGAGTCAAGTCCTATGGAAATAGGTCCCTTACTAAGTTTAACTTTATCAATGGAAACTATACGAGGATCATGCACCCATAAACACAGACTCGGAATGATCTGTGGTTCACACAATATCTTTGCTGTACGAGAATCGAGTTCGCAACTACACGCTTCAAAGACCGCTCATCACCTTTATACCTCATTTATATTCAGCTATAGTGAGTAGGGAACTTCTTTCGGTTTTTTTTTTCGATCCTTCGTTTGCCGCTGACGTATTTTGCTCTTGCCATTGCCACTTGTGCTGCTCGTTCCGTTACCGTAGCGTCGCGTCGTTGTCGCGAGTATAGTTGTCGCTAGTGGTGACGAATGGGACCCTCTTTAAAAAAAGGTCTATTTTGTCATCAGTGGGGACGTCACTAGTGGTAACAAATGGAACCCACTTTAAAAATTAATTCCCATTTGTCAGCAGTGGGATGTCGTCAGGGGCGACGACAGGGACACGTTCTAAAAATAATTCCCAGTTGGTAACACAACTGGAAGGTAATGACGCGTAGCGAAGGCAGTAATAGGCTGAGGCCAAACGAGCGTAATATTGTGAGTCGTGAGTCGCAGAATTTCGTTCGCAGAAATTCTGCCTGGCAGAAATTCTGTTGAGATGCCAGACGAGCGCATTTTATTCAGTTACTATCGAACGTCAAAAATGTACCTGACTGACGCTTTGCCCGGCCCGCGTCGGCCCCCTCGTCCCCCGCGAACCCAATTCGGTCCGATAATGGGTGTGAGTCGGCAGACAACTCATTTTGCGTCGCTGTGTGAATGAAACAGGACTTTTGTATGAAACCGAATGCAGCAGAATTTCTGCGAACGAAATTCTGCGACTCACGACTCACAAAATTACGCTCGTTTGGCCTCAGCCTTATAAACACACGGCGCGGCAGCGACAGGGGCAGATTGTAAATAGGGCATTACGCCACAGAGGCAGTTATACATATTATAGACGCTAGATACTGTTGTTTAACAACACTAAAAATATTCAACTCGTTGTTTTTGTGCAAATGTTCAGACCTTGATATTTGTTGACATCATCCGACGATAGACTCGTTTAACACTGCGATGATAATAAAAATAGACTTTATTTCTCAACTATTGGCAACTGAGAGCCGTTTCGCGTTTTGAACAAAATTTTGATTGTTTTAAATCATTTGATTCATCCTTCGGTTCATGCACAATCACAGCTGTGTTTTGGCAAAAAATCATAAATGGAAGGCCTACGCCCAGTTTGATATGACTTAGTATAGATTTCAGCAAAAATCGCGGAGACATAGACGATAAAATTCTTCACTCAACGAGAGTTAAACTAGTAGAGTACCTACCTGATTTTGCACAATTCTAGCAATTGCGATTTTACTTTTTTAGGGATTGAGGATTCGTTGTCGGAAATTGACATAATATAATCCCCCGTGGTGACAATAGGGAGGTGACTTTAGACAATAACTGTCTAATTGAACCCCAAGAAAAATATAGAATAAAATCCGTGTGAAATAGATCTCAGTTACTGCATAACGTGTGACTTTCCTACTAACCTCTAAAAAAATTGTCTGCCGCATCGAAAACTATTTGAAATTCAATTCTTACGTAGGTACGCCTATATATAACCTTACTTCGTCGCTCACATAGCACTTTTTTTTTTGTTTTAGTTATGGCTTCGCACGGTTTGTGCATATAGCCAGTGTCAAGTATTTTATTTTAAGTATTTCTTAATTATTCGTTATAGCAATCGTGGTCAAGTAGTCAAGTCAATTATTTACATCGTCAGTCACGATTCAGTAAAGAAGTGGATGCTTTACTGAAACTTCCTGGGAGTTTTGGAAAAAATGCGAAATTGAACACGTTTTTTGAGTTTATATCATTCGCCTACACTCGTGCACGTTAACGAACACTTAATGGTTAATATTCCACCAATATTACACATTAATACTCGAAGAAACACAAGTTTGAGCTAATAATACAAAACCAACAACGTCTCACTATCGGATTCCCGCCAAAACTCCACATAGCACTTATATTCTCTACACTGATTCCAACTCCAAGGTAACAGATTATAAAGTACATAGATTATACTTATGTAGAAAAAACTGGGCCACCTTGTGAAGTTGTGATGTTTTTTTTATTTCCGAAGACAGTGTGGTTAGTCAAAACGTTTTTGCGTCATCAGAAAAACTTGACGGCATGACGTGTGGAAATTCTGGATTAGGTCTACGAAGAAGACGGAACGAGACCCTCGGTCTTACCATAAAAATTAAAACCAGAGTTAAACAGATGATTCTAAAATTTCGTTCCACAAAATCGACGTCTACCACTCCCGTTTTTTTACCTAATTATGTTACTTGTGAATTTGTTATTGAGTTAGAAAAAGCGAGAGTTAATAAGCTAATACTATAAATATATTACCATAAAGCTTGAAATAAATAAGTAAGTATGAAAGTTTGTATGTTTGTATTAGTATACCTACCAGCCTGCCAGCTTATTGCGCGGACATTTTACAGGCCACGGTGGCTTCTATTCGGTCTTCTAATAGCGATGACATGACACAATAATAATAAATAACGATAAGCATAAAGAAAATTAATACTACGTAAGAATGATGACTATAATAAGGCGTTCCTAATTCCTTATTACTAAATTAATAAAATATCAAAGTGGTTCGAACCTCTGTATGGTAGGTGCCATACCTATTTATCCAACGGCCGCCATTTTGATCCTTTTTCAAGGCTTTAAAAAAGGACAAAGAGTAAGATGGGCAATGTCTAATTTATATTCAAACAACATAGCCTTACCTCAATTGACGTAATTACCTAATGTGCGAGCGTATCAAGTATCAATCCATGCCCATCATGGTGATGATGACATAATTTCATATTCCTAAATTAAGGCTAGGTTGTACTAAGGTGGTTAGGTGTTTTCGGTATTTAATATTATTATCTTTTATTATAAAATTTTATACGATATTTAATATTTTGAATAATCTAAAAATTATATTATGGTCAGTATGAATAAAAAAATTTTTTTACTCATAATTTAATATTTGATAATAGGTTTCCTGAGCTTCAAAACCTCAAATTGAGTGCATCCTCGGCTTAACTTGACGGTTGGTTTGGTATAGTTTGCGTTAGTATCGCTCTTGTGTGTCAGTCAGTCGGCTACTAGATGGCGCTGCTCTTATTCCATACAATTTCAAGTTTACGCTAACCGGACCGAGCACGTAAAGAAATTGGCAAAACTCACACTAGGCACACTGATCTATAGGAGGTTAGGTGTTGATTTATGGCTACCAAGGTCATCACTGACTATTAGTGCCTATCCTTTTCGCGTGCGAGATTCAGCCATGAATCAGCGCATGATAGGGAAACATCCTTTTTCAAACTCAAACCATATTATAATTAGGTAGGTAGGTGTACCTACTCGTTAATTTAAATGTATCATATTATTTTGCGTTATTATTCTCTTTCTTAATGTGATTTAATTATCTACAGTAGGTTTAATGCCATTTAACAATGGAATTTTACAACAAAAACAAACAGGTAGGTACGTATAGAACTCGTTGGTACCTATAGAATGTTTAAATTCGATGAAAAGAGACTGTAACCTGTTAAAAATAAGTAGCGAAGAGCTCTCGCCACAGATTAGTAGATTGTTTTGCGTGCAAGGCGTCACGTATACATACTATTCCGTGGTTGTATACTATTGTACACTAGTGACCTTATTTGGAGGCTGCGACGGGCGTATCAGGCGTATGCGCACACAATATGTATGCTATACGTCATTCCCAATGTTATTTTATATTGGTACCTACAGGCTATGGGACACACAATTTTATGGGCCTTTATATTATTGACGTGATAAATAATTTGCGATAAAAATAATGGACTTATTGGCTAGGTGTTACTTTTCGGGAATCCATATTCAAATCTTTAAAATATAGGTTTAGGTATAGGTTCATATTCACAATGTATCTTCGACTACCATAGGTAGAATTGAACTTATGTGGCTAAGGCACCGAATCCATGACTAATTCCAAAAATTACTCCATTGCCGCATGAAAATGGATAAACCAACACTTTCGCACTAACTAATACCTACTTATTTACGTCATACCGTTATGTTCTAGGCTTTATTTGCTAAACCATTGAAACCAAATCAAATATTAGCTCTTGGATATTTGACCGAGTTTACGTGTAAAATGATTTAGCTAGTCTGTAGGTTTACGTCGAATACAGGGCATTGTGAACCTTAAAACAAGGGCGTGGTGCCTACTTTCCAACTTAGCGTTGTGGATGGAGCTGCTAACAATTATTGCGCTTATCATAAAGAATCATAGTTACCTAATCATTCTTATGTTGCATCGTTTCTTATTTCTAGTTATTAAATTCTAAACCTTTGTTTATTTCGTAGTTCTTTAGTATCTAATGTATCATTTAAGGTTATTTCGATCAGCTTGCAGCACCGAATACGTATTCCATAAAAGCTTTCCCAGGGAAATCTAATATGTAGCACCGACTTGGTTTATACCCATAATGCCTACCAAGTTGTCCCCACCAGGGGAAAGTATAAGATATTTTTCAAAAAAGGGCTCCTAAAACCTCTACCAACCAGCATTGCAAAGTTCAAACTTCCGACATTTAAGTGAATTTCAGCAATTATTTTTTATATCTTAATCGGCTTACGCATCCAAGTTACGAAGACCCAAGTGATGTAACGTGGAAGCATTAGTGCGGTGATCACGCAAAGTGCGTAGAGGTACCGACCTTTCCGATTTCATGGTCACCCGTTGTAAACATGAAGTAACCGTGGTGATGTTTACGACATTCATACAATTACCGAACCTTGCTGCGTTTGGACATCAATTGTATTGGGCTTCGGTGGAAGGAGAAGCCTCTGTCATTCTTGCCCAAAGTTCCTCATATTTGGTATCGCGGTTCCTCGGTACTCCGTTTTAACACAAATAATCGTAGAGAAGCAGCTTCGAGGAATCCTCAAGGTACTTCGCGAGGTACCTTGAGCTGACAGATGGTTTGTTTCCTACGTACGAGGATTATTGTCAAGGAATAACCGAGTGGAGGAAATTTTGCCAACTAACGATACCAAAACAGGCACGTGTCGTTGTATGGAGCGAAAGAAATTTGCAGGTTACGATTAACTATAAGGGGTTTGATTTCTGTACTCCTAGTCAGCTTTGACCAATAAGTACCTATCGTTGGAATCTACCTGACATTAAACAAAGACAGCAATACACTTATCTGTTGATCAAAATTAACAAAGGTTTCAGAAACCGGGCAGTTTCAATGAATTAACGACCAAAAACAAACAGCGGCTTAGACATCAATGGCATCACAGTCTAGGGAGCTAGACAGCGACTGTCTAGTCCAGCTAGACAGGAGTCCGCAATCTAGCAGCTAGACAACGGCATCGCATACAGCTGATCTTGCCACTAGATTTTTCAATCTTAACTGCACACAGCCTCAATTGGAGTCAAATGACGAATTGGGACGAGTTAAAGTTGAATTGAAAATATGTCATGACCTCAAAGGACTGTCTAATTGAGGCCATTGCCATTATGCCTGCCCCAGAAAGAGCAAAATTGAGCCCTACAATATTTTATTTTTACTACAGAAGAGTCATAAAACTTCCTTCCTAAGGAAGCGTATATCCATCGGCAAGTTTCTTTCCTTGACCTTGTTTCTACACACGCATCCGCCATTACTAATACACCTTGAGCAAGCCCCGAATATTCTGCGGTGACGTGAGAAGGACCGGTTCTACCTACCTCCGCAGATATAAGAATCCGAATGGACTAATAAATATTAATACATTTCATAAAACTAGGTAACCATTGTGGAATATTGTTAGTAAAGTAAATATTAGATTCGGTTGGTGATGGTTTTGGAACACAGATAAACATATTTTTATATTTATTTGACGGATAAATATTTGTATATTTATCCGTCCATGGTAAAAAGGAATATCATTTTCGTAAGAAATCCAAGGCGTTCATTTCATATCTACCTACCAGCTATTAGGTATATCTGCTTATAATAAGGACTATGTTCAGTACATTGGTATAGTACCTACACAGTAACGAAAAGAGCATTAAAAGCATTTGTACAATTGGAACATTTATAGGTAGGTAGGTAGATGAAAAAATAAAGAGAGAAACTAAAAAAACGTAGGTAGGGAATCAACGTAACGACACAGCTAAGTACCTACTACGTAAGAACCACGTAACGAGTAGCGTAATGTGTCAAAGCCATGGCCGCCTGCCCACATTTTCTGCTCAACTGGTCAAGGCGAGGAGATATTTCGGGCTATGCCTATAACATCAGCTCCAGAAATATCTAGAAATCATAACGCGTCTTTAAACTTGAGTGTTGTGAAAAATTAAATGGCCGCAGTCAGTCGACACCTCTCGCGGAACTGTTCCAAAGTTAGTTGCGAAACATAATTGGTCAAATCCTACGATGGGATATGGCTAATTATTATTAAAATTCTGATGAAAGACCTCTCTGAAAATCTGGGTGGTATGACATTACTTATAGCGGCGCCGCCTGGCCAGCTGCCACCCTCGAGAGGAGAATCTGTCGATGAAACCCTATCGGGGTGCTCCGGCAGGCCTTGACAGCCGTTCTAAGCCACCTTCGACCAAGACAGTGATCAAATGTTGCCATAAAAAGTTATTTTGTACTTTGTACCGATGATTGCTGATTATAACCTTTTTAAGTTGTCATTTGCCCCATTGGTTGAAACAGTTCTTTCGATCTTATATTCTTCGATCAATAATGTACATTGTACTTTATCGAAGGATACTGACAAAAACCCTTGATAATTTTAGCTGATAATGATATTTTCAACTAATAAAACTAATGATTAATATTGATTCTGGGGGCTTTTTATGACGATCCAGTTGAGGACCTAAACAGAATCGTTTCCCTTTAAATAATAGTAATACATCGCTTTCGATATCTTTAAGGTAGGCTACAATCCCTTCGCCCCACTCCAGGCGGATCGACGGCTCACGGGGGGGTTTTAGTGGGTTCAAGTCCCACACGCCCCCTTCCGCCACCCCCGTGGCGGAGGGGATAGTGCGAAGGCATTTCCCCCCCTAAAAAAAAAAAAAAAAAGGCTACAATCCCTTTCGATTTAAAATCAACCTAATTGAGCGTCAAGATGTCACAACAAGACGTACGAATAAATAGTAAAACGATTCTGTTTAGGTCCTCAATTGGATCGCAATAAGACGTCATGGTAAGGCCCCTGGTCTGGCTGTTATGTGTATAGTGAAATTATATGTCTATAAACGGTACCCATGATACAGGAGAGATCCTAGCGCGGGCTACGTTTTTAAAAGATAAATGTGCCTATGACCTCAGTCTAGATTATCTGCCAAAAGTTTTTTGTGTGCTGAGAACGATACGTCTAGAATGGTGGCATTGAAGTTTCAAGGTTCGCTGGTGTTTTGTGTTGACTTTTTCCTCTGCTCTTCACTATTCTGTTGTTATTATAAGTTGGCTGCGATAAGAATTCCATGGCGATAAGTAGGTCTGCTATGTAGGTAGAATCTTATCCTAAAATCGTGCTCCTGCTATGCAAGCTTGTAGAATGAAGAACAATTTTAAAAAGTGAATCAAATTTAAAAGTTTAGTGAAACCGAAAAAATTTTTTTATTTGTAGAAATTCAGTGAAAGACTAATCAACGCGTCTTTCTGTTACCAAGCTTGCGGTCGCGGTCTGTTACTAAACGTCATGCAACCAACTAGTTACCTGAAAAAGATAACTTTATTATGCGTAGGTACCAAGGTACCCAAATATTCAAAATATAACACCATGCATTTGACTAAAAGTGCAACATGTTTGAGGCGAGGGCAAACAATAAAATTATATAAACATATAGCTGCGCCCCGAGGTTTCACCCGCGTTTGGATAATATAAAATAATATATCTAAATGAATTGTAGCCTATGTGTTATTCTGATATGTAAGCTATATTATTGTGAAGTTTCATCAAAATCCATTCAGTAGTTTTTGCGTGAAAGAGTAACAAACATCCATCCATCCATCCATCAATACTCTACAATACAAACTTTCGCGTTTATAATATTAGTAGGATAGCACAAAATTATCCTCTTCTTAAAAATAGTGTAGGTATACCACCTATTTACTGCCCTTTGTGAAACTTTAAAAAAATTGCATAAAAATCATGTTCGAAATATCAAGTTCCTGCAGGCTCAATGAACTTTAAAAATTTTACATTAACAAGGTTGTTTTTTTTTTCGAACATACTTATAAGTACATTTATTTCAACAAATCATTCGGTAATATAAAAACAAAATGAAAACTTAAAACTAAACATAAATAAAACTAATCTAATAGGCCGCTCTACCAATGGGCAACGTTCCCAAAATGCTGGCTGCATTGCCACGTTGTATGGCGATGCTAAAAGTTAAATACAAACTTGTCACATTTCTTTCTCTCTTTTTCGTGTTTTCTTCACAATAGTATATTTTAATAGTTATTCTGCTATTCGGAACGTAGACGAATCCAACAAAGCAAAGATTATGAAAATCGGTGCAGGCGTTCTTGAGTTAAAACGGTGTTACGAACACCACTTGTTAATATAGGTACCTATATAGATAGATAATGATAATGAATAACTAAAATTAACATCTACCCGCTATTGACGAAAAAATCCTTCCGTATTTAAAACTTGCAAGTTCACCTTGCACTGACCTCATGATTTTAAATGGAGGTAGGTAGGAACCTACATAATATAGTTGTTATGAAGTAAATAAGTTTTTTTAAGAACAAATGAAACATTATATAATCATACCTACAAGATATGAAGTGTAAATGTTAAACTAAAATAAACATTTTAAAAATACAACACTAACCCGCAGTTTCTGGAACGTTTGTTGGCTTTGACAGTAGATTAAAACTATCGTTGTCTCTATCGGACACTTAACAAATGACAAGGATGGCAACATAATTAATCTGTTGTCAAAGTCAACTGACGTTTCAGAAACCGGCAGTAAGTTATACGGCGTCGGGGCAAATTGCTAAAAATTACTGCCTTGTCTACTTATGGATTGGATTTTTTTGAATAAGTACCTACTTACATCATTATTTAAACAGATTTAGAACTAGTTTTGAGAGTTGTATTTTGTGTTAATATAAAAGCAGACTTTTTGTTTTAGAAAACAAAAAATCAGAAGAAGTACGATCTAGATTTTACATCTGGCAGACTCAGCTGATTCTTATATAACAGTGATGGCTGCTAGATGTCTCCTTACTTTTTTTAAATCGAATCATCTAGAACCCAAGATGGATAATAAATAATCTAATGTATCAATTTGGTCAAGGTGAAAAGATACAGTTTATTTTTAACTAGCTACCCACTTTGCACTTAATTTAGGTCTGGCTCGGAATGCGTATCATTTTTTCGAATCTTCCTTTTACCAATTGAAAGATTCTCTAAGGACTGGTAGGTAATTGTGGTAAAAGCTTTTTACTGTAATAACATTTTTTTTTTAGTTATGGCTTCGCACGGTTTGTGCATATAGCCAGTGTCATTTTATTATTAAAGTGTTTTATCGGATTCCCGCCAAAACTCCTAATAACAACTTATACCTATGTAATGTACTTACACGATTTATGCAATAAAAAATAATAGGATTCTGAATGTGAAAAAAGTCAAAATATGTATAAGACCTCTTTCTTCAAAATATCCTCTGTGCTTTACTATTTTATTTTAAATACATAAACCTCCGCTATCAATTCAACTTATCTGCTTCGATTGTGTCGTCCCACTTGCTCTGAGGACGCAATAATAAAACTGCGCATTTAGCTAAATATTTAGATAAAAATGCGCGCATTTCGCAACTGTTTGTATTATTATATTGTTCATTGGGAGGTCAAATTAATTAATTTAGCTACTGATTTCAAAATTGAAAACAATTTAATATCAACTCGGATAATATAATTTATTTGGCCTAGAAAAACAATGATAAGGTAACGTAAGGTAAGGTACCTGTCGATTAACCTAGAAAACCAAGATACTAGACTATCAATTTATCCAAAGAGTTTGGACTAAGATGAAAAATTTTCTACTATTTGCTATCTATCAGTCTGTCATAGACTCACAAGAACGACGTCTGACAGTATTCATGAGTTGGTTGTCATTTCGACCGCAATAAAATTCTCCCGCGTGGTCGAGTTGCCACCTTTTATATAAATAATATTAAGTACTTTTTATCATTTGAGGGCGCCGCGACGCGGGACTGGGTTCAACGTTTGATTCAGTTCGCAAAGTTCGTCTAGTTCGTCGACACGGCATGAACCTTTAACCTGTTATATATCTCAGTTGTCTATTTTTGTCTTTTTGTCTATTTCTATGAGATTTCTCTTATAGAAATAGGTTCAGTTTCGGGATAGGTACGTTACTTGCTGGTCAAGTGTGCGTACTGGGTATAACTAGGTAGTTACATAGTATAATATATTTGTAATTTATATTTAGTGTCTTGTATGTTAGGGCAATGTTTTAAAAATTAAAAAGCAATGAAAACGTTAGGAAAAAATAGTAAGTACCTTTATAAGTGTAAGTACATACCTACTGACTGCCATTCACGGAAATGCAAATAATTATTCTTCCATAACCAATCCAATCTGCCGTTTGTCCAAAAACAAGCAAAAAAAGCGCCAATTAATTCTAATAAACCGTTAATTATCACTTCCATAGTAATTATCATCGGCTGAACTGGTCACATTAAACAATGGCTGTTATTAAAAAGTTAACTCAAATAGAAAAAAAATAACAATATGTCGTAGAGTTGCGATACGTGTGAAAAATTCGCACGCTCGTGCACTTCGGTTGCCAAGCTAGAATTTCATTAAGAACTCGAGTTTTGGTTTCACCCCGTTATTGCAATAGCACGGCTCCTCGTTGGGTTTTGTAGGCCTATACATACATAGCATTGCTCTAGCTAGGGTACCTATAACATCTAAAATAAACAAGGGCGCAGTTATAGAAGCTCGCACAAAAGGCTATTTACGGCACTGGGTATTGTTGCTACCTATTTCAGTTTTAAGTCAATTTTCAAACTACCTACCAAACGGTGAAAACCACATTGCAATCGTGTCCTGCAGCTTTTAAGTGATACAAACGGACTGACAGACACCATTATTAAACACTAGCTCCACCCCGCGGTGATACCCGCTGTTTTCTGTATAAAATAATAGCCTATGTGTTAAGCTATCTGCATACCAAATTTCATGCAAATTGGTTCAGCCGTTTGAAGAACGAACAAACACACAAAAACACAAACTTTTCGCATTTATAATATTAGTAAAATAAGATGCATTGTATTTTAATTTATTTTGATGTATACCTACTTTACTGTAATCTTTTAATCAGATATTTATTTCAACAAATCATTCGGTAATATAAAAACAAAATGAAATGTACTTACTTACCTATTTATACAACGTGTTACACAATGCTCCGTAAAAATATAATTAATATAGGGGGGACCATACAATACTTTTTCGTGTTGTATAGATAGATAATTGAATTTCGCTGTAAATGACGTTTCTTTCACACGTCAGAAGCGGCAACATGGTCTGACGCACGTATGTACTTTCACTGGAACCAACGAAGCGTAGAATTCTTTGGATCGTTTGTTGGTTTAGCTAGAATTTACATGAGCACTGAGATTAAGGAATACATTACAATAAAATGTATATAAAACAGTGAGATGCAGGTAAAAAAATCTTAGATATAAAAGTCCCGACTGGCGCGGTTAATTGAGTTCGAATTAGATTTCGAATAATTGAAAACAAGCCAAGCTAACGGTGATACGCCCCACACTCCCAATATAGGTAAGGTAGGTATCAACCTGACACTGGCTAAATGCACAAATCACATGGTAACACTTGACTTGACTTCTTAATTTAGCCCTCCAGTATACTCTACAAATTACCCTGTGAAAAAAAATATCCCGCCAATATACGTGTCAAATAATCCCGCCATTTTTCACCCAGTATACTCTGTGACAGTGCTGGCACAGATAAGTAAACTACAGCGCATAGAGATAAAAGTAGAAACAAAACACGCAAGCAGCTGTTTATTCACAATTCACAATACTCCTATGTACCTAAAAATAATAATATCATGCAGTTACGTAAATAAGGTCGTTGACTGGGTGTGTGTAAACGTTATTGGATGAAAAGACGACTTCTAGAAGTTTAGTAAAAGCGTATCGAAAACAGAATCTTACAATTTGAATAAGACACTATTATACTCGTAAAAGTATACAACTGCGTGAAGTAAAGCCGGAGGTTCAACAACTTGTTTTGTTATTTAAAAAGATGGATAATACACCAATGATGAAATCACTGGCTGAATGCACAAAAAGTGCGAAGGTTAAAAAAAACCTGATACATAAATAACTGATATTCCTGCATTCGGTATTATGTACCTACATAATAACAATATGTATTACGTAGTACTTATTTTTCTTTAAACTTAATTATTTACTTGTGTGATGAAACACAATATTGAGGTTCTAGGTGGTAAGTAGGTACATACATGTGTTATAGACATGCCTAGCGCAGGAAACACCTAGCTCGTTAAAAAAGTGCATGTTAGTTTCAAAGGATTATGTTTTAGTTATAACTAATATGATTTTTGAATAAATTTAAACCGATAGGCTCGTATCTACCTAATGAATAAGTACGTAAAGTGAAAAGAATGCAAGGTAAAATTTATTCTAAGTAGGTAGGTACCTACAATCTGAGGGTAAAACTATCTCATGATTTGTTTTTATCACTCAGTTCTCAAATAAAAATAGTAACGAGCGCCATAAGCATAACTGCCGTAACTCAACGTATAATCTGCATCTGTAATAGAAAGTGGAAAATAAAATATGGCCGTGTTAATAAACCAGAATTTCCTACAGTACCTACCTTCCTATTCTCGATGTGGAAAAATAAATCTCTCTGGAGATATTGATATAATATACCTAGTTACCTAGATTTAGACGGTTTGGGCGGAGAATGACCTGGTTATAAAAATGACATCAAATTCCCACAAGTGGGACAAAGCTGGTAGGGAGAAAAGGAATAACGCTTACGACCCATTAAAGATACGCAATTGGACCAATGGTACTCAAAATGATCCATTTTATAATGGACCAATTTCATAATGGGTCAATTCATAAAATAAAGCAAAATAAGAGCAATGAGTACCTACTCCCATGTAGCGGTTTCAACCTCCCCGGCGTCCGACATAATAATATACGTGTGGTTATATTAAATATATTGTCAAAGGTGTTTCGTTGTTTTTTGTATACAACTGCTTTCTAAAGATAGCGCCTTTAATAAAATACAAAATGTAGGTCTATAATTTTGGGATAATAGTCCATGTGGGTGACGCGGGTCGTAGCTAGTAGTTTATATTATTGTATTATTGGTACCTGGTATAATGTATGTGGTAGTATATGGACGACACGTTTGGCGTAGTGGCTGAGCACTCGGACTGCCGCGCTTGATATCGCGGGTTCGATTCCCGCGCGGAACAAATATTTGTGTGAACCAAAGATATTTTTTTTGGTCTGGGTGTTATTTATATGTGAAATTATTTGTCTGTAAACGGTACCCGCGATACAGGAGCAATCCTAGTATTGGGCTACGTTTTTTTTATATGAAGTGAGTATTTTCTTATCTCCGTGAATTTAATGCAATGTCGTATACTAAACAGGTATAATTGCGTATATACATTACAAACATAGATAACTTCGTCTAATAAGAAGTGATATATCAAAATTTCTTGTTGTTTACCAGATAGCAAAGTTTACTGATGGAATTGGCTGATAGCAAAATTTACCAAGCGCAGCCTTTAATAAATCATTTAGCGTCAATGAGACCTGATATGCGAATCGATTACACTGACGCAATTAGTGACGTTTCTCAATTGTTTGTAAGGATATCATTAGTGCAACCTCCTTATCTAAATATGCGATGTGCCTTGTTATGAAGGTGCGTGTCAAAATTCAATGACATATGATATTTAATGCCGCGGCACGGTCATATAAAATGCCGACACATGACTAGAATTCTTTGTATCTAGGCAATCGCAAACTACGATAACTTGGTTCTGGCAAACTTCCAGGCTTACAGCAAATACCTGTCACACAAATATTTGCCTTGTGCAGGAAACAAAACAAGCAAATCTTACCATTCGTAGTAGGTCTCATCATCACCCACTACGTTACGGAGTTTTCAAACTCCGAGACACTTATTACAGAAATCTGAAGCACTGGTTGACCGTCCGTACTCGTCAAGACATTATTATTTATTGTGTTCACCATATTCAATGTGTCAATTTTACAGGTAACTTATACGAATTGTATGCGAATATTGTTTATGCTATCCCTGTGAAGAGACCCGTTCGCTTTGCTGCGACGAACCTTCGACGGTTCACATAAACATAGTATCAAGGGTGCGAACCCGGTGTATACTAGGGTCAAGGGATAGGAGACCGGTGCTTAAGTTATCCTAAAGCTTTGCCGTCACTGTGGCTCGTAGAGTACAGTGCACTTGGCCTGCAGTCAGTGCTCAACCACTGCTGTACGTATCTGACTATCTACCACCATCACAGCGCTCAAAGGTGGCTGGACAATTGTCTTTCAACAAGACATTGGACCCGGTAGCCTTGTGGTGAACTCCTTCCGAATCCTAGATCTGATACCCACCTTTTATCAAATCCCAATAACAAGTCCTATCCGAACAAAAGTCGAAGAAAAATCTTTAAATCTGAACATAAATTATTTAACCAATAATATTCAGCCGTAACCAACGTTCTATATTAATTTTTAAGTCTAAAAAGTGACTTACAATCCAATTTTTCGATCGACCACTCTCGTTTATATTGACGATATCGTCACACTTTCCCAGAGCTTGCAAGCTCATTGCAATCTTCTGAAACTCTTTGACTCTGAAAACGGGCAATTTGTTATTCTAATAAACAACATCCTGACGACTTCCTTTACCAGATATTTCGAAGTCCCAATTCCTTTCCCAAGTCTGCTAACCCAGCGCTCTGTGGCTCGGCCGCATTGCGTTGACAGCGCTTTGTTGTGGTCAGGTACTAGGGCCTCCGCGCCCGGTCGCTACAACCGTCGGGTAGTCGAGCCTTGGGGGGATCGGCGCGAGCATAAACAACGACATCAGCCGCTGCTTGCTCTTGCGCACGCATAGGTAAGACAAATTTAATCCTTATTTTCATACGTTTAAAATATAAATTTCAAAAGCGTCCGTATTGTTTATGGCGCTTTGAAATCGCACTTCTCTTGAAGATTTGTGAACCTATAATATGTTATTCACATCTTACACGTGTGGCTTACGCCTTACATTCTATTCTACTTCACCGAGCCTTTTATAGTTCAGATATTATGAAGTTGATTATATTAGAGAATTACCGAATTTTACAACTGTAAGTAACAATACTGGATATTATTTATGAATAGATGCCACTTTTACTTAAGTTAACAAAATTAACTTTGCAAATGCCTTTGTAATAACGATGACGGTCGTTTAACGAAATGCTATTGAACTTTAATTCGTTAACCTAACGATAGCCGTTACGGTGTTATCGTGCCAGATAAAGACTTTGTAATCGCTAAGGCCGAAGGTTAACCATCGAGTTAACGTTATATTTACATTTTGCTATGAACCGACATTGTTAAATATTCAAATTAGTATTAAAATGAAGGGCGTGTTGTTTGTTGTTGATTACAATTAGCTTGACTTCTATACAGTTATTTTGAATTAGGTGATCACTTAACATCGTGTTAAATTTCCAGTACCTAATTAAAATTCACAAGTTTTGAATTCCAACTACTTAATACATATTAATGTTCAAAATAACTAGACCAAGTTGTGTTTGTTCCTAGTGAATAATATGAAAGAAACGATGTTGATAAGAATATTTCTGTTGAGTATTTGAAAAGTAAATTTTAATGATACCTACTTGAAATTCAAAACATAATTTTTTACAATATCATTTATTTTTAATTTGTAATAACATAATATTATAAAGAGGAAAGGTTTCATTGTTTGTTTGTTTGTTTGCATTGAATAGAGTCCGAAACGACTGAACCGATTTGAAACATTATATCACTGTTCGGAAGCTACAATATCCCCGGGGGACATAAGGTACTTTTTATCCCGTAAAAATTAACGGTTCCCGCGGGATAGTAGCTAACGCTGGTGAAACCGCGAGGCGCTTTTAGGCTTTAATAATTAATAATCATTATTACTTTCGGGTACATAACTTAAGGAAACATTACTGACTACCTACTAAAATAACTCTAAGACCATGTTGATATACTTACCATAAATAGGTACCATAGGTACATAATTTATATGTATTGACTAGCTGTGCCCGCGACTTCGTCCGCGTGGAATAGTGATAAAATTCACCTTTAAACCTTCCCTGGACTTCCACAAATCATTCAAGACCAAAATCAGCCAAATCGGTCCAGCCGTTCTCGAGTTTTAGCGAGACACACGATTTGATTTATATAATATAATATAGATGTCAGACGTCAACAGAAAATCACTCTCAAACGATTTGTTCCATGAATATGTGCTTACCACAAGAAAACATTATAAAATTCTACGTGGTCGTGCTGCAAAGTATCACACCACAGTATCGACTATCAATAGCGGACAAGGTATATAACAGGGACTGCCTCCAGGTGCCGATTCACCCTCTGCCCGAAAAGCCCGATCATGTTGAGAGCGGGCGCGAGGCACCCGGATGCTGACGCGAGCACGTCGGCCTCGACGCCGAGGGCGCCGGACCGCGCCGAACTGTACGCCGCGCTCAACGAGTACCTGCTGCTGGAGCCCAAGTTCCAGCCACGACTGTGCCTGCCCAATGAATCTGAGGTAACTATTACTTAGGTCCTTCGAGCGCCTGGCTCGGAGGACCATGTAGGTATCTCAATAGTCCTTCGAGCTCCTGGCGCGACTGTGTCAGCCCAATTAATCTGAAATTATATTTAACAAAAACTCTTTAGTCTTTCGAGTTCTCGGATATAAAGACAATAACTGCATAATTTCATTAAATTGTCATGATTACCAACATTAAGTATTTTTTATCGGAAACGTGGTCCTTCGCGCTTGTGCACATCTCGCTATAACTTAACGTGCGCCCTTCCAGAACGGTGAAGTGACGACGGGGGCGCGAGACGGGGCCGCTCACGTGATGCGATGCCTGAAGGTGTGGTACGAGCTGCCGCCAGATGTGCTCATCAACGCCATCAACTTGTTCGACAGGTGAGCTCTCGGCGACATCAGAAGTGGGATGTGCAGTGGAATCATACTTTGTAGCCGCGCGGTAACTTGTACGCTTTAGAAGCCTTCAATGACTTCGTAAGTTATGTGCGGATTTCTATAGCTCCGTGCTTCGGAGGGTGTAAGCCATCGGCCTCTGCAGTTATCGATTGGTAGCAGTCGTTAAGTCACGTCAGAGGCCCTCGGGCGGCCTGACAAACTCTGACACTAGAAGCTAGCACAACAATACAATACAATACAAATAACTCTATTGAACATCATACAATAAACACAATGTAAACGATAGAAAATAAAACAAATACCTAAATGCTGTACTATGGGCGGCCTTACCGCTTAAGCAATTTCTTACAGTCAACCTTGGGATGGACAAGAATTTCAGAGAGATGAGAGTTTCAGATTTACAACCTCATACAACAAACACCAACATGTTATCTACTTATTTTTGGTCATCTCACTCCTTACCTACTACACTCTTGTGTGATATAAGTTGAAGTTGTTGTAAGGAGGATTCCCCTTAAAACAACTTACAACTTAGTGGGAATTATGGGCTTGAAATAAATGTGCTTTTTTCAGGTTCCTAACCAAAATGAAAGTCCGTCCGTCGCACTTGCCCTGCATCACAGTGTCCTGCGTCAACATCGCCATCGAGGAGTTCGCAGCCGAGAACAATGTGAAGAGGAGCGTCTCCATCGAGGAACTAGGTGAGATATAGAAATCAGTACTTAATCTACGCTAAATAGTACTTAATCTACGCTAAATAGTACTTAACCTACGCTAAATAGTACTTAATCTACGCTAAATAATACTTAATCTACGCTAAATAGTACTTAATCTACGCTAAATAGTACCTACTTAATCTACTCTAACCATTACCATAGACTACCAATCCCTATATCCTATCCAATACCCTAGAAGAAGGTACACTCTCTATGTTTAAATTGAAGCGCGATGTTGTATCGTGAGTTAGTACGGCGCCGCGAGCGTGTCGGGTGAGCTATTGAGTAGCGACGCGGTACAACGCGGGCGCGCATACAGCTTCGCTTGCGTGCTTCGATCTATAATGTACTAGATCAAAGGTGACGGCCTCAAAACCGGCCAGTGTAATAAGAGCACAAACAAACTTGTGGTCTCATTTGCATTAGTCGAAACAAAACCATAATGGAAATAAATAATTTTATAACGTTGTGACATTTCTGTCATGCCAGTTTTCTTGTTTGAAGTTTGTGCGTTGTCCGATTCAGACGTAGTATATAATGATTGTGTGCATTGTCCCCAGTGTCGATCTCGCAGTCCGCGTGCACGGCGGGGGACGTGGCGCGCATGTCCCGCGTGGTGGTGGACAAGCTGTGCCTGACGCCGGGCGCGCGCCGCGTCACGCCGCTGCACTGGCTGCGCCTGCTGCGGGCGCTGCTGGCGGCGGGGGGCGCGGGCGCGCCGCTGCCGGCCTGCTGCCAGGTACGCTGCGGGGACATCAATAAAAAACCTATATATAAATAAACTAGCTGACCCGACAGACATTATCTTGTAATGGTCATTTGTCATTTTTCCTGTCAAAAAAGGTACATTACAACTAATTGGTAACTGGTTTTTTGTCTTAACTTTTATGGCGTAACTTTTTTTAGCAAAATTGATCCAGCCGTTCACGCGTGATGCCGTGATCAAGGGAAATTGGGATTATTTTTTATATTATACTAGCAGACATGGCCACACGTTGCTGTGGCTAAGGTTTTTGTTATTGCGACTATAAATTGAGATGTAAGCTATGCTATCTTTCCAAGTTAGATGAAACTGCACACGGTGTGCAAATTTGGTTAAAATTAATAAGTAAAAGTAGTTTAGGAGTCCATCGCGGACAAACAACGTGACGCGTAATTTATATATGTTTAAGATTAAGATAGAGTTAAATAAATCCATACTAACAGTACTTTATTGTCGGTAGGAGAGCGAGCTAGTGAAGCTGCTGGAGATTGTGGCGTGCGACGCGCAGTGCGCCAACGCGCGGACCAGTGAGCTGACACTAGTGTTGCTGTACCACAAACTCGGTGAGACACGCCACGCCTACTTTCATTATATGTATCGAAAATGTTTTTAGAAAAAACCGTCCATGCACGAGACGGACTCGCGCACGACCATTATCTATATAAACGGCAAAAAAAACACGTTTAGTGTATGGCAGCCTCCTGAAATACTTATTTTGTATGTTTTTAGTATTCGTTGATATAGCGACAATAGAAATACATCGTCTGTGAAAACTTCAACCGTATGTCAAATTATATACAGCCTAGTGACAGTTATAGGGTCCAGTTTGCGCGAATTAGACCCTTTTTTATAATAATATATATGTTTGTAATTACCTTGGTAAATAGGTGCATAATCAATTTTATTATACTAATAATACTTTAGCCTGTACTGCCCCACGGCTGGGCAAAGCCTCCCGTCACTTTCGTGGGAAGATTAGGCCTTGATCCACCAGGGGGCTTGGTCCGGATTGGTGAATAATCAAACTAAACAAAATTAAATAATTAATGAATACTATACAATTGTCCACAGAGCAACAACTGGTGGAGTGGTCCAGGTCGGACAACGTGCCAGAACATGCGTATTACATCTATGACTTTGCGCGGCAACTGCAGCAACACTGCCATGTGAGTATAGTACTACCCAACTGATATGGCTTACCGATGTACCTGCGCAGAAGATGAATTTTCAAAGCGCGGGAAATGCTATTGACCGCTATTGGTCGGCAGCCGCCGCCATCTTAGCGAGCTTAGAGTGAGATGGAACTAACAGCTGCAGTGTATTATGAACCTTATAATAGTGAGCTTAGGTTGATTGTAAGTTTTAAGCATTTTTTCGTTAATCTTCGGACCATACTTTCTTTCTGCGCGAACGAAGATTCACGACGCGCCTTATAAGTCGGGTACTAGTATACCCGCATCGACACCGATTTACATCATCATTCACCTTCATAGAAGTTCTTAAACTTTCGCGAACAGGAAACATATTAACTAGCTAAAAACGAGTCTAATTCGTGCACAAACAAATATCAAAATATATAATTTTGACATACCTCGACGTTTCGACCGAGTTACATCGGCCGTGGTCACGAGAAGACTGACCTCCATAATCATGAAACTTCAGTTTCATCACCTTTCGGTATTATTTACCGTTATCCTTCGTAAATCTTCCTGATCGTAAACTTTCATTATCGCCATTTCTAGTTATCATCTTTAGTTATCACACACTGTAGTTACCATCACCTTTAGTTACGATCAACTTAAGTTATCATCACCTTTGAAATTAAATATCATGAATTATTTATAGTTATGATAGGTACTTCACTTTCGCTGTTATCAACTTCAGTTATCCTCATATTTCGATATTATCATTGTCTTCATCAATTTCATCATCTAGTCCAATCACCCATCTATGTATATAAATTGATAGATAGATAGAACTCTTCATTGACACAAAAATGTATAAACCATATTTTAAAATTCAAGATTGTCCCTTTATTTCTGGCACTACGTTATTTTTAGCAAAAATAATCCTTACGGTGAAGCCTTTCGATCAGAATAATAAAACTACAGCTGATTATTTTTCTCGTGTAACGAGTTCGATTCCCGGTTCAACCATGTAATTATTTATATATCTATGCATGCAGTTTAAATTCAAACGATGTCTTCTCTCATTAAAATCTTCCATCTACAATTATTCAATATACTTTTCCTCCATGTGGCATATCTGTGGGGCATCCATGTGGCATATCCGCGTTGTATCGCGTGTGTACTCAAAAGTTACTCAACCTCGTTCAAAATGTCAAACGAACTCCCGATCCCGCTATCTCGCTCTAATTTAAAAATAGCGACAGTGTAACTTCTTCTAGGGTTTTTTTTTTGTTTTAGTTATGGCTTCGCACGGTTTGTGCATATAGCCAGTGTCAAGTATTTTATTTTAAGTATTTCTTAATTTCACATTAAGAAAGTCAGAAATATTATAGCAATCGTGGTCAAGTAGTCAAGTCAATTATTTACATCGTCAAAGTCATGATTTAGTAAAGTAGTGGATGCTCTACTGAAACTTCCTGGGAGTTTTGGAAAAAATGCGAAATTTCAATTTTTTTCAGTTTATATCATTCGCCTACACTCGTGCACGTTAACGAACACTTAATGGTTAATATTCCACCAATATTACACATTAACACTCGAAGAAACACAAGTTTGAGAAAATAATACAAAACCAACAACGTCTCACTATCGGATTCCCGCCAAAACTCCTTCTAGGGTATTTTTTTTTTCTTTTCTTTGGCCATGGTGCTTTTTGCACATTGTGCCAGTTTCAGGGTATTATTTATTAATAGGTATTATGTGCGTTTGGTCGGCAGATGTCGGACGCGTCGCTGGTGTCGGTGCGGAACCGCGTGCGGCACGTCGTGTCGCAGTACGAGGCGCGCAGCGCGCAGCCGCAGCGCCAGCGGCTCGTGTGGCGGCTGTCCGAGAGGACCTTGAAGGTAAGGGGTGGGGGGGGGGGGGGGGGGGGGGGTGGAGGAAAGGGGGAATATACAAGGGCTTTCGTACTGGAATGATGAAACAGCATCTAGTACCGTTATGTGGATCGTAGGAACTAAGGGGAGTTTGGGAGGGTTTACGAGAGAGGCATAAAAGGGAAACATCCTTTTTCAAAACTCAAGCCATAATCAATAACTTCATTTTAATTTATCATATTTTATTATGTTTTTTTTTATGTGATAGTGCGATATTTTTCTCTACTTACAATAAATCCTTTGCCTTTGAGGGTTTTATGGACATATTCAGAATTCATAGTGAAATAGCTGCTGGAAAGAGGATGGGGAAGGAGTAGGAAGGGGGGGGGGGGGGGTCTGTTTGAGTACTTTAAAAAATGTTTTAAACGCATTAGTTGAGGGGTTTTTGTGACAATTATTTTATTTTAATTTAAGATGTTCTAATTTAAAATGTAATCTCGGAATCGGCTCCAACGATTTTAATGAAATTCAGTATATATAGGAGGTTTCGGGGGCGATAAATCGATCTAGCTAGGAATCATTTTTAGAAAAAGTCATTTTATTCGTGTTTTTTATGACTTTCTTTTTATTATTCTATCGGTAAGATCGAAAAATATTATTCATATTTCATCATTTTATTAGTAATTCGTACTTAAATATGATTTCCAAAAAACACATTTTATAAAAAAGCCGAGCAAAGCTCGGTCATCCAGATATTAATATTCTTATATGCTTACCTACTTTATATTCCAGGTGCTTCGCCCCACGGACCGGCTGACGTCGCTGCTGCCCACCATCGAGGAACAGCAGAACCTGGCTGCGGAGGCTGTGCCTGCACGAAACAGGTAATGTAATTTTAATCCCTAAAAAATGGAAGGCTCTACCTCCCATTTTTTAGGGGTCCGTACCTCAAGGGTGAAACGGGAGCCCTAACTAAGGCTCCGCTGTTCGTCCGTCCGTCACCAGACTGACATTATAATAATAAATAATAATAATAAAGCTTTATTTAATTCCATGCATATTACATATTCAACGATAACAAATGAAACTTATTAGCTAATATTAAATTAATGCGTGGACCCCGTTCGGGTAAAAGCCTCTCAGACTGACATTAGACAGTTGAAATGTTAGAAGTTCTTAAACTTTCGCGAACTGAATACATGTTAATTAGTATTTAAACGGGTCTAATTCGCGCACAAACGAATATCAAAATATATAATTTTGACATACCACGGCCGATGTAACTTGGTCGAAACGTCGAGGTATGTCAAAATTATATATTTTGATATTCGTTTGTGCGCGAGTTGAAATGTTCACAGATGATGTATTTCTGTTTCCGATATATTAACACATACTGAAAACAGAATAAAATAAATATTCCATACAAGAAATGTGATTATTTTTTCCGTTTTTTTAGATAATGATACGGTACCCTTCTTGCGTGAGTCAGACTCGCTCTTGCTGGTTTTTGTTTTTTTTTTGTTAGATTAATATAGCGATTTTAACTGAAATAATCCCGGTTTCTGAAACTCTAGTTAACTATGTTCAACCGGTAAGTCTATCGTTGTCTCTATATGGTACGGTCGGCATCAAAAGTAGCTTAACATCTCCGTATCTTAAATTTAATATACACCCTAAAAATATACATTTTGCGTATCTACAATTGAACGGCCTCTAAAGTAGTTGAACATCTCCGTATCATTTAATATACACCCTAAAAATGTACATTTTGCGTATCTAGAATGGAATTGGAAACTAAAACATGTTAATGAAGCTACTTTTGATGCCGACGGTACTAGACAAATGACAAAGACAGCAATACACTTAGGGTCAAAGTTAACTGGGGATTAAGAAACCAACCAATAATAAGACGCATTATTTATAAATTTCGTTATTCCTTTACAGATCCGGCAGCGAATCAAGCGAGAGCGAAGAAACATGCGACTGGCCCCGTAGCCCCGTCCTGCCAGTGTACTGCGACAACTAGCCCCGAGCGCGTCTCCCTCAATACACCCCTGCACGCCCCGGCTGAAGCCTCCTTTTGGATCATTAGTCTTCGTACAAGGAGTTTCCTTGAAACGAAAAACTCACGAAGTGAGGATAAACGTTCTTGAAAGAGGATTACATAGTCCTTGTTCGAGGATAAAATATGCCTTAAATGAAAATAACTATACCATATACGAAAAATACAATACTGGGAGGTAAAAAGTCTTATAATAATACATCTTGGGAAGAAACGATAAGCTGCTTTGGATAAATAACAAGAAATTAACAATGGAAACTGAAAATTTTCAAACTTCAAGAAGAAGGAAAATGTGCCTGCAACTTCTGTGACAATGTCCGGAGAAGTACATAACATCATAACATCTAAAGCCGATGCCGATCTAACGCCCGAAATTAATATTGTATCTCCTATCCAAGATTGAAATCGATCTGGGATTGCTGCCTATCGTTCGATCGATCTCGAACCTGCGTGCCTTTATAAACCAATCCACAGATCGGTTATTGGCACGTTTGACCCTAAAATGGATTGTGATATCAATCCCAGATAGCAAAATTTGGATTAGGATTGATTATTAATTTCGGCCGTTAGTAATGCACTAAAAAGTTGTCAAATGGCAACTTAAGTTGAACCCGTAAATATTGATAGACGTCGCCATATTGATTAGTTAGGGCTTCGGAATAAACGAGCGATTTGCGAAACGATAATTAATATTATAATTACCGAGAACAGCCACGTGGAAATCTACTTTACAACGGGACGAGAGATTCGCTTGTGGAAGTGGCGCCTCAGTTTGTTTTTCTTTTTCGCTACGCACGATTTGTGCATTCAGCCAGTGTTCAGTTTTCCGGTGAATTTAAAAAATAAAATATCAACAAGAAAAAAGTTAATTTATTAAAGTCAAGGGCAGCTACCTACAGTTAGAGGGTTAAAAATGGAAGACGTTAAAAAAAATTGAAAATAAAAAAAATAATAAGTAAGCTTTAAAAATTACAGATTATAGTTTTTTTTTACTGTCACTCGAAATTATCAAGACTCGAAAGATGTCTCGACTTGAAGTGTTCAACTTCTAACTCTTCCTATCAGGCTTGTCAGTTGTCTCGAATTAAAGTTGTCAAGGGCTTATTTTGTGGACTTTGCCAGAAATTGTCGCTCTATAAATTTTATTAGGATATTTAATCCACTATAAATATACAATATACATACCTTCTTATAAATTATAACTTGAGATTGGCAAAATTGTGGTGGGTGGTTAATATAACCATCCATTTATCCGCAGAAGCCAGATAGGAAGATTTGAAGTTGAAATTTGTATCGAAACATTTCAATTTTAAAGCATATCAATATGCATTGTTTATCAATTGAGGCAGTACCGGGCTCTAGTGTCGAAGTTTTTCTAGTGACTTCTGACATGGCTTAACGACTGCGATCGATCGATAACAACGGCTTAACGAGCACTGAACGATAGAAATTCGCATATTAAACATTGCAATACAATAATTGTTTTTGACACCATAATAAAAAGTTACAACACAGGAAATAATCAAAAATATGTTGTACAAGGCTGCCTTATCGGTTACAACAATTTCTTACTGGCAACCTTTACAATGCACATAATTTTACAAATTTAAATAGCAAAGTGGAGACGCGTTCAGTTCACGATCCCAATTATGTATGAAAAGTCGAATCATTAATCCATAGGGTTCCCTTTTTATTTTTTTATGTATGGTACCCTATTTAAATTGGGATGTCTCAGAGCCAGTGGTGCGCGTGTTTTAGTTTGTAAGATTAATTTTAACAAAAAAACGAACTTAAAAACGGCTACGACGATAAAAGTATTATTAATTTTGGTCTGATAATAGTGATAAATATGATTATAATAAATAATATTTGTTGCAAAATTTTTGACTTATATATTATGAACAAGTTTTGGTATGAATATCTGAACATATTCGAGAAGTTCTATTTTTTTCATGAAGTTTAATTTTTTTTTTTTTTTTTTGTATTCTCTATTATCAGACCACGCTATCATATTTTGGTAATTGCATTTCTGACATTTTCTCCTAATATGTATAAAAATTTGAAAATATACATTTATGGAATCAATTTTTTTTTATTTCTAACATATTACGTTACAAAAATCAGTCAGCGATTTTGGTGCATCAAAATTTATCTTTAGCTGGACTGATTAATTGAACAAAGATCATTATCATGAATTATTAATGGTACTTTTTCTGCGTAGTCGAGTAAAAAGTGCGGGAATTCTCTGTTTTTGAGTATGAGGAAAAATATTTTCTAAAGTATGAGGATGTGGACTTTTTTATTGACTTTTTTTAATATTTTGACTAATAAAAAAAGGTTTAATAAGCATTTTCACAACATTTAATTCACAGCATTTTTAATTTTAAAAAATCAGTCCGAATAGTCATGATTTTGATATAATTTTTATTTGGCCGGATTTATACCTTCCTGTTTTTATATCAGCATTTTTATAAAAAGTACACATCCTCAATATGGCAAAGTTTTGTCCCTAAATATAAAAAGCCCTATTCTATCAAATCGAGCTTTAAAAAATCGTAATTTTAGTATTTTTCAAAAAGGGGCAAAAATTGTCCATGCTAAGTCCTATAGCTTTCATACTGTGATTATTTTTGTAAAGGGAGATGCGTTAACTATTCCATATTTTTTTTAAATAGATTTAAGTTTCTTTTAATGTAAAAAAAAAATGAGTCACATTTTGTTGCACGTGTAAACTTAAACTTTGAAAAAAGTAAAAAAAAATTGTCCACCGAAACGTTATGTTTAAGTTGTTGGTAAATAAACATTTTGTATTATAAAAATAAGAACGATTCATTTTATGCTGCGATGCGATATTTCTGTACATTTATCTAACGTTAAATATTTTAGAAAGTTACTTAGTAAAAACTAAAGGTGCGTCCAAACATCGCGAGGCATATGTAGCGAACAGTGAGTTTCAGTCCGTTGCGCGTGCCTCGCGATGCGTGGAGATGTGCTCACTGTGAAAACAGATATCCGCTACGAACTACGTGACGCTTGCCTCGCGATGTCTGGAAACGCCTTAAAACCCGTTTGAAGTTTTAAACAAATTGGCTAATCAACATTTTATTTTGTGTTCTATAAATAATTTGTTTATTTACTAATAAATGTTAGGTAGAATATTGTATAATTGTAAGTATTAAATATTGTATAAACTAATATATTATTTCACATTTGCTGTATGGTACTACGACGAACTCTTTTCGAGTTAAAAAAAAATATAAAAATAAATTCCCAATCAAAAATGTATAAAAAAAAACAAAAATAATAGGCGTCATAATATTTTCTTATTAATGTGTAGGTTAATTCTTTTTATTGATAGTTATTTCTTAATGTCCGTAAGGATTGAGGAGCCACTTTTGAAAAATTAACAATTTCTAAATGGAATTTCACGCAGTTTAAATGTAGATGTGTCAATAAAATTTGTATCCTAAAGCAGATTTTGGTAGATTTTATGCATAAAAAGTTCTGTTACTGTAAAGGTGGCACCTCAATTCAGCAAATCAGGATTGAGGTGCCATTTTTCAAGTGAATAGAACTGGTTAAGTTATGGATGAATATTTCTGAAAACGCAATATCTTTACGGACGTGTTGTATATTGGTTGCTCCCAAACTCTGGGGCTTGAACGGCTTCAATTTAAAAAGATATATAACATTCAAAGTGGCGCCAAAATCGATAAAAAATCGATTTTAGATTTTTTTATTTTTCGTTGATATAACTAGTCAATTTACAAAACAAATTTAATGGAAAATTTGTAGATAGTTGGCTGAAATTGTAGCCAGAGAATGAAGTAATAAAACCAAGTGGTTTTTTTGCTGCGACTAATTTTATGTGGCTCCTCAATCCTTACGGTCTGGAAATAATATTTCGCTATAACTACGTGACAACAAAACGAAATCGAACGATGAATATCCCAAAAAAATGTAGATATGCGTGCCTTAATATTCATATATAATTTAATCACTCTACGTATCCTATATTGGTCAAAACATACAATTTTTTACTTTCTCATACAAATTTCACTGCGGTGACCATAATATTTAGGAAAAAAATAGGACACACTTTTAAAAATTATAATCAATAACAACATCACATCATATTAATACATTATGGCATACCTATATGACATAAAATAGAAAATAAATAAAAGTAGGTAGGTAGTAGGCACATTACGATACGAGCGGTCTAAGTAGTATACAACTACACGGCGTGACTTAACTTCTGGCGTGTATAATACACTTACTTACACCGCGAGTATCGTATAATATGTAGCACGTGTGACATAATCAGCCATCTATATAATTTATTTTAAAATAATCTTCTAAGTGATGTAGTTAAAATATGTTCATTTGAATCTTAGCAATAGGTACACAAACGTGGGTAGGTTAGCATTCCACCACTAGAAATCGTGACAACGCAATTTCACAACTACCCGTATCACATCTAGATTTGGTTTTTGATTATTAGTATTTTCGGATGCATAGATAATGGTTCGTGGTTGATTAATTTTATGTGACATTTTTTTAGTTTTTATACTGTACAGTTTAAATAATAATCAAACCGGTTACAACTAAAAAATAGTGAAAAATATCTTTGCATAGCGTTATGTTGTCGCGCTTTCGTTTTATGAACAAATCTTTATTGTAAAATGATTATACTTACCCTGATCTAGGAATCCGTGATTTATATCTGGTTTGTGCATTGTGCACACCTTCAGACTATAGTATTAGATATGGTGTATAATAATTGAAAGTATGTTTATTCTGTGCAAATAGTCCATGTGTCGGTAAAAAAATATCTAAACGACAAAAATTCGCATCATTTCTATGTGAAGTGTATTTTTATCCTCCTAATAATATAAACGCGAAATTTTGTATGTATGGATGAATGTTTGTTGCTCTTTCACGCAAAAACTATTGAATAGATTTTGATGAAACTACACAATAATATAGCTTACATTATATCAGAATAACACATGGACCACAATTCATAAAGATACATCTTATATTATCCAAACGTGAGTGCAACCGCGGGCGCAGCTAGTTAATCGATCAGTCAGTCAGTCAGTTTTGGTTTTTCTATACTAATATTATAAAGAGGAAAACTTTGTTTCTTTGAATAGGCTCCGAAACTACTGAACCGATTTGAAAAATTATTTCACTGTTGGGAAGCTATGCTATCCCCGGGTGACATAGGCTACCTTTTATACCGTAAAAATTAATGGTTCCCGCGGGACAGTAGCTAACGCGGGAGAAACCGCGAGGTGCTTCTAGTATATTATAGTAAATATATTTACAAATTTATTTTACGTGCGTACTATTTATAAGTTTTCACATCTCATGCTCAAAAACTGTGTCATATTATTATTATTTGCTCAGCTTAGCGCACCTAAACGTGGTTGTTAGGCCCTAGAGAGTGAGAGTAGTTTAATTAGGCCTGAGTAATATCGCTTTTTCTGAGTATCGCATCTAAATCTGATTTCTAGTTTCAATATATGAATTCGAAAACATATATTTTAATATATAGGTATTGTGGGTACCTACGGTATGCTTCAAGCATGATCACAATCACAAGTAGATATTTGAATTAAAGCTAATCGGATATTGGCGATGCGAATGTATTTTCATACATTATCTCCCCTCTTTCCTCCCACTCTCCCCCTCTACCCCCTCTTCTCCCCCGCACTCTCCCCTCTTTCTCCCCTTTTCTCCCTCCACTCTCCCCTCCTTTCCCCACTCTCCCCCTTTCTCCCCCTCCCCTCCCCGCACCCTCCCCCCTCTCCTCCCATCGCACTCTACCCGTTTAATTACTTGCCAAATTTAATTACGATCCGGTCAGCCATTTCTTGTGGTCCGTAGGGGGTCCGTAGGGGCCACGCGGCGATCGCTAAGATGGCGGCGGCTGCCGACCAATAGCGGTCAATAGCATTTCCCGCGCTTTGAAAATTCATCTTCTGCGCAGGTAGAACTGCGATGTGCAACAGCTGCAGTGTATTATGAACCTTGTAATAGTGATCTTAGGTTGATTGTAAGTTTTAAGCATTCTTTCGTTAATCTTCGGACCATACTTTCTTTTCTGCGCGAACGAAGATTCACGACGCACCATATAAGTTGGGTACGACTGTACATGTTAGTCTAGGCCTCAAGTTCACTGACATTGCCCAGCTGATAACTAGGGTTGAACGATGGTTAGTTTTGCAGTAAACTTTGACGTGTATTCATTAATTACCGTAACTACTTACAGATTTATAGTACCTCCAGACTACTTCGAAATATGTATGTGTATGCGTAGTTTCAGTATTACTACACCTTGCTGTTACACCTTGTATATAATTATATATATATAATTGGAATCTCGGAATCGGCTCCAACGATTTTCATGAAATTCAGTATATAGATCTAGCTAGGAATCATTTGTAGAAAATGTCATTTTATTCGTGTTTTTTTATGATTTTTTTCTTTAAACACCTAACCAGTTCATATCTTTTTATTATTCTATCGGTAAGATCGAAATATATTATTCATATTTCATAATTCTATTAGTAATTCGTACTTAAATATAATTTCCACGATCTAGCTAGGAATCATTTGTAGAAAATGTCATTTTATTCGTGTTTTTTTATGATTTTTTTCTTTAAATAACCAGTTCATACCTTTTTATTATTCTATCGGTAAGATCGAAATATATTATTCATATTTCATAATTCTATTAGTAATTCGTACTTAAATATAATTTCCAAACAACAGAATTTTATAAAAAAAAAATACCGAGCAAAGCTCGGTCATCCAGATGTTATATTATTAAACGAGCTGTTTACACTGGCTGACTGCACTAACAGTGCGGGTCCAACACAAAAAAGCGTAAGTAGTTCTTGGATTCCATATCCCTGGTTACATATTTAAATTATGGTCACCACTTAAGAAAATTTGTATGAGAAAGTAAAAAATTGTATGTTTTGACCAATATAGGATACGTAGAGTGATTAAATTATATATGAATATTAAGGCACGCATATCTACATTTTTTTGGGATATTCATCGTTCGATTTCGTTTTGTTGTCACGTAGTAATAGCGAAATATTATTTCCAGACCGTAAGGATTGAGGAGCCACATAAAATTAGTCGCAGCAAAAAAACCACTTGGTTTTATTACTTCATTCTCTGGCTACAATTTCAGCCAACTATCTACAAATTTTCCATTAAGTTTATTTTGTAAATTGGCTAGTTATATCAACGAAAAATAAAAAAATCTAAAATCGATTTTTTATAGATTTTGGCGCCACTTTGAATGTTAAATATCTTTTTAAATTGAAGCCGTTCAAGCCCCAGAGTTTGGGAGCAATCAATATACAACACGTCCGTAAAGATATTCCGTTTTCATAAATATTCATCCATAACTTAACCAGTTCTATTCACTTGAAAAATGGCACCTCAATCCTGATTTGCTGAATTGAGGTGCCACCTTTACAGTAACAGAACTTTTTATGCATAAAATCTACCAAAATCTGCTTTAGGATACAAATTTTATTGACACATCTACATTTAAACTGCGTGAAATTCCATTTAGAAATTGTTAATTTTTCAAAAGTGGCTCCTCAATCCTTACGGACATATTTCTTAATGTAGTAGTATATTAACAAATAAATGACAAAAAAAATACAAATTTTGAAAAAAATATAAAAAGACGATCTCAGGTAACCAATTGTTTTAACATCAGAAATATGAGAAAAAACGAATTTTCTACGGTAGGTACCTACTTGTGTTTCCATAAGGGCGACTTGCACCAAGTTTTTTTTGCTAATTACCATCTTGACTTGAGTGATACTAAACGGACGTCGTGCGTGCGAGTTGTTATAAGCTACTTTCAATCTGCGGAGTGTGAATTAAGTTAATGAGTTGGTACAAGCCGCCCTTAAAGTTGGATTTCTTTGAATGTGTGTGTGTATAGTATAATCTCGAAAAATAGAGACAGCAGTTCTGTGATACCATCATTAAAATATTATAATCATCCGTTCACGTGAAAATATCTATATTTACTGTTTTGTACTGGTAAGGTCAAAAATAAACAAAAGTGGACATGTTACTTAGTCAAATTCAATGTAAAATTAGTTTTTTGATGGATAGTACGTTTTTTGTACTAGAAATATAATATTTTTATTGTGAAACGGCCGCTAGAAAGGCTAGGTAACATTGTGCTCTATGGCACAGTTAACGAGTTATAAAAACATGTTTTTTTTTCAATCAATTTTATTAAGTCTGAACGAAAATGCGTACATTTTTTGTTTAAAAAGATTTTGGTGACATTTTTCGTTCTTACTTAAATGCCTTAACAAATTCTTGCATTAATCTAATATTATTGTTTGTATAAAAATAGTATCAGGCCATATTTTCTTAATCTTAAAATTTTAATTATAAAACGATGACATTCATACGAAGAAAAAAAATTCTCCAAAACTGAAGATGAATTCAAGAATATTTTTTTAACGCAATCTTAAATTTTATTAGAATAAAATATTGTTATATTAATAAATAAAAATACTGCCATGCCTCTTGAATTCCTCGACAGTGACATAACAGATTTCCATGCAACTTTAAAACTATGATATATCAACAATGTATTGTTTTAAAATCACTCGTACGTTTTAATAGTAAAATTTACTGCAAGTGTTTTTCGATATTGTCATATTTTAATAACTGAACATGTTAAGATGTGAACAACATTTTTTTCTTCCAGCTGACAACAATGACCAATTTATTCAATGTTAAAAAACTAAAAAATTCAGATATCAATAATAATAAGCCATTTTGTATACTTACTACAGTATAATTATATAACATCCAACTGAAGACATTATCACCTATTGTAAATTGAATACCTTTTTATTATTATTGATTTTTGATTATTTGAATATAAAGGTGAATAATTGAGATTATTCACCTTTATATTTGTATTGATTTTTGGGCAAACTAAAATATTACAATAAGCAAATGACAAAGACAGCAATACACCGTTGTCCGAAATCTTGGTCTTTGAAATTGTGACTATTTTAAACATTGAAATTGTTGATTTGTCAAAAACTGCATTTAAATGTGTTATAATACCTTGAATTGTATTGTGTGTCCAAATGTTACATTTCAGAATTGTAACACTGTATTTAAATCTGCATGTTGTGGCATAAACAATCTCGAATTGAAGAGAATAAAAGAATTACTCTTTACAAGTTCGTTTTATTATCCGGAGCAAGTGCTACTTTGGTATAATTATAGTAGGTACCTATTCAATGTTTTACTACAGAAAACCGATAAAATCTGCATTTGCGTTTTAGTAAAATGAAAATAAAACGGCGCCGAATTTGGTAGGTATCCATTTCTGAGTTTGTCGAAAACGGTTGGTTAAACCTAGATTGGGACTAAGTACGTTAATTTCGCGAAGCGACTTGGTCGTTGGGAATAAATCAACGTTTAATATATGTACCTACTACATATTATTTTTATGTACCTACCTACCTACATATCCAAAGAGAACACAAACGCTAACATAATATCTACAGACGAAACTTCGATCAAATCTACTATGTACCTATTTGATTGCAGAGACGAAAGAAATAAAAAAATACAATTAGAATGTGGAGCGAGCTTAACTGCGGCTTGGATGACTTGCAAGTTAATGACTTTTAGATTGATTCAGGGCCGTAGCTAGGGCAGGGGCATTGAATGGCAACGCTCTAGAAAAAAAAGACAGTAGGTAGGCTTTTTCTTAAATTGACTACCTATCGTTTTTTCTATGAAAAAATAGCTGGACCTACCCATTGTCAATTCATTTCCTTGTTCCCTAGTGCCTCTCTCCACTACTGACCAAATTCAGTAACACATCCATAACATACAAAAAGTAAAATATATACCTAACTAAAGAAAAACAATAATTTGCGACAATACATGCTAGAATTTCTTTTTTAAACCGTTATTATGAACCCGTAATCATTTGTAAGTTTGTAGAGGCATTTGGTAAAAAAAATAATTAAATCCATTTACGTAAGCAGTTTGTCCCACGCATGAAATACCGCGGCGGCGCTAGTTTCTATGCGAAAGCGGACATTTCCTAGGCATCGAATGTAGTTCCTCAATCCGCCGCATGCGTCTTTGTAGCCCCCCCACTCAGCCCTTGTTGCGGCCCTGGATTGATTGTTAATAAACCAAATGATCTCTTGTAATGGTTTTGTGTTCTTGTAGCGATTATGATGTTGATTCAACAGCTGGTGTTGCTTCAAGTGTTAAGTTATTGTTGTAAGTACGTACCTATAGCTAATAATTATGTAGGTACCTACCTATAAGTGGATATACCGGTGTGTAGTTGTAGTAATATGAGATAGAGATAGGTAATAATTTTAGACTAGGATGGTTGAGCCAGCTCGTAAATTGTATAAAATATTATAATACCTAAGCAATTTATTTTGTTTTTTTATTTAGGTATTTGTATTAAATTTTAAAAATATTTTAATTATACAAATATTACTTATATCATTTTCAAGATGGCAAGACAGCAAAGAAATGGAATGAGACACAGTAAGTATATCACCTACTTATTTAGTTTCCATTGCTGAAACCCACATAATTATATCTGTACCTCACGAGGTATACAATATTATGTGATATAACGAAAATTTTACAGGAGAGGCAAAAATGCGCGGAGTGAAACTTTGAATGCAATTTTAACAAAGTTTTTTTAAAGATATAGAAACAAACCCAACAGTATTTTTTTATTATTATGTACCTACTACACATAATTACAATAAAGTTAATTCTTATCCGATTTTGTGGACTTAAGACTATTTACCTTGTAACAAAAATTAACTTAGGTGTTTATAAAAGCATTACAATATCATGCTATTGTTTACCTCTAAATAAAACATTGGGATGTTATTGGAATTTGGCACCTAGAAACATTATGTCTCTTGTCAGTATGTAGCGTTATGGACTTATTTAAGAATTGGGGAGGGTTTTACTAATAAAATGAAATAAAAGTTGCTTCACAAATCTGAAAACCAAACTATAATTTATTTTTAAAAATAAACACAGCTAGTCACATGCCTCAGGTAAGTCAGGGACATCTGCACATGGAAGATTCTTATAATATTCGTGGAACAATAATTTTAATAATATTCATCGCATACGGACAACTAGCGCGCTGCGCGCGAGTTTTCCTTTAGAGGTAAATAACATTAGCTCCAATGAACGAACAACATTATAATATGTTCGTGCAAAGCTTAGAGGTAAATAATCTTATCGTCACTTGAGGTCCTATACCCATTAGACGTTAGTGGATATTTACCATTGCGTAGAACTGGTTCTTGCGATTTGAATGGTGCAAGAAACATATTTTCAAAAAAAGTGGAGTTACTATTGTAGGTATACCTCTGAGGTACAGATATTGTTCATAGTCATTAGTCACGCACATCGACGAATCGACGGCATCTAGTGTTCGTTATGACATACTATCTATAATACTTACTAGGTACATAAAATGTAAGGAAACATAATTTAACCGATGTGTGACATTTACACGCACTTGCCCACTAATTTCACATTTCCAGGTCGGCGGCAAAGTTTGACAATCCTAACTTCGTTCGGGATCGTTTAAAATGTAAGTGTAAATAAATACCTACCTACTTATAAATTAATCAAAAAATCAAAATCGTTACATACCCTTAGGTATTATAAAATGTACGTACTTACTAGGATCTATTAATAGCCAAGTATAAGACTAAAGAATGTTTTAGGGCTTAGGTCTGCTTTAGACATAGGTACTATAAAAGCCTATAATATAAACACTGAAAAAAAAATAGTTTATAATAACAGTTTGATGGCTCGTTTGGCGTAGTGGCTGAGCAATCGGACTGCTGCGCTTGGTGTCGCGGGTTCGATTCCCGCCCGGAACAAATATTTGTGCGATCCACAGATATTTGTTTCTGGTCTGGATGTGATGTGTATGTGAAATTATATGTCTGTAAACGGTACCCACGATACTGGCAATCCTAGGGGCTAGGTTTTTATTAAAAACTAGAAGCACCTCGCGGTTTCACCCGCGTTAACTACTATCCCGCGGGAACCATATTTTTTTAGGGGATAAAAGGTAACCTATGTCACCCGGGGATAGCATAGCTTCCCAACAGTGAAAGAATTTTTCAAATCGGTTCAGTAGTTTCGGAGCCTATTCATTACAACCAAACAAACAAAGTTTTCTTCTTTATAATCCATACTAATATTATAAATCAGAAAGTAACTATGTAATATGTTTCTCTGTTTGTTTGTTACCTTTTCACGGCTAAACGGCTGAACCGATTTTGATGAAATTTGGTATAGAGGTAGATTGGACCTATGAGACGGACATAGGCTATCTTTTGTTTCAAAAAATAACCTCGAAGGGGATGAAATAGGGGTTGAAAGTTTGTATGGGGAATCCATCATTCCTCAAGTTAGGGATCTGAAAATTCTTAATTAGGCTTTTGGTAAGAAATAAATAAATATGGGCTTCAACTTCTTTGCAAAATCATCCCTTAATGTGGCGTAGAAAAGGGTGGAAATCACGAGGTACTCTTTAGATTATTATAAGCCTCTATGTACGTAGTCTATGAACCACCATTTCTAAACGGCTGAAGGGATCGTATGAAAGGCAAGGAGATAGATTAATGAGAGTGAGTGAGTGAGTGCGCGATTGAGCGAGTGAGTGGGAGATTGGGGGATGGGGAGTTGGGAAGTTGGGGGATGGGAAGATGGAGAGATGGGGAGATGGAGAGATGGAGAGACGGGGGGAGATGGGAGATGGGAGATGGGAGACAGGAGACGGAAACGGGAGACGGGAGACGGGAGACGAGGGATGGGGAGATGGAGAGATTAAAGATAGAGATGTTGTAGGGATATCAACTGAGACAATGATGACTGTATCCAATAGGTTGAAGTATTAGGTATACCTACTCGTATAATATATTCTTACTAGCTGTTACCGATATAAATGCAGACGAAGTCGCGGGTAACAGCTAGTATTATATAAGTATACAAAAAGAAAAAGTTATTTTATCGTTATTTGTTAGTTTATTGTTTATTAGATTGAAGTGTTTGACTTGTAAAAGTGCGATTTTATTGCCTATTTACAATAAATGATTTGACTTTGACTTTATCTATGGAAATTGACAGATACGGGAATGAACGAGTACTCGTATTTGCCGGATGAGCCGGCTTTCAACCCGGCCTGGATGGACTATTGCGACCCCTACCATTGCAATGATTACCATAAGGTAAATACCACATGTATAGTGGATACAATACATTACAATACAATAATTATTTATTGACACCATAATAAAAAGTTACAGGAAATAATCACTAACAATATGTTGTACCTACAATGGGTGGTGTTATCGCTTACAGCAATTTCTTACAGGCAACCTTTGGATACACTTACTACATGATCCCTACGTACTAATAAGTATTATAATATAGTACCTATAACTAGCTGTTTCCCGCGACTTACACCCGGTTTCTGAAACGTCAGTCAACTTTGACTACAGATTAATTCTGCTGCCATCCTTGTCATTTGTTTAGTGTTAGATAGAGACAACGATAGTTTTAATCTACTGTCAACGCCAACAAGCGTTCCAGAAACTGGGGGTTAGTACGCGCGAGCACATTATATCGTGATAAAAATTATCCTATATCCTACTCCAAACTCTAATCTATGTCTACACCAAAATTAATCAAAATCGGTCCAGCCGTTAGTCGTGATAATGTAACAAACAAACAGAGTTACTTTCGCATTTATAATTATTGTAAACTTGTAAAGTATAGATTACCTACTAGCTGCACCCCTCGGGGTCACTCGTGATAAAAAGTTAAGTGTAGAATTTATATACTTATTTTGACTTGTAAAAGTGCGATTTAATTGCCTATTTACAATAAATGCTTTGACTTTGACTTATTTTAGATAAAGGTAGAAATTATGGCTAGGTCTGTATAGGTAGATATTAGTATGTGGTTCTAACAAACATTTTATAAAGTTTTTTAGTATTATTTACATATGGGGATGCTTTATTAAAACTTCCTGGGAGATTTGGAAAAAATGCGAAATTACACTTATTTTGGGTTCATATCATGTGCCCACACTCGTGCACGTTAACGAACACTCAATGATTAATATTCCACCTACACATTATCACTCAAAGAAACACAAGTTTGAGAAAATAATAGGTACAAAACCAACAACGTCTCACTATCGGATTCCCGCCAAAACTCCTTCATTTTTCTTTTTAAATACTAGTTTTTTCTAGGTTGCCTGTGGCCTAAACAGAGCCAACCTGAAGTTTAAGTGGTTTCAAAGCGCCTGTCACCTGATCATCCATAACATGTGTGCTTACCAAAGAGGGTCTTTGAGTAAGTATTAGCTAGCGTTGACTGAGTAGAATAGGTTAAACTCCAGGGCAGTTTCAGAATAAGAATAAAAATAAATAAGAAGCCTAAAAACGCATGGGAGCCATTTTGCGAATGGGCTTCATCTAAGTACCGCGGCTTCGTACGCGTGGAGTATAGCAGCGTGTGACGTCATCATGCCAACTCCAGCCCGTCGCGGACTCTATGGTCCATAGCGCGCGTAACGTACGCGCGGAACAATGTCGGACGCGGTACACACTTTTAGCAAAATTGAGAAGTTTTCACTGAGCTATGAAATGTAGTACGTTAACCTACTACTGCTGAAAATACCATCCAAATCCATCCAGTAGGTAGTTTCAGAAAAAAAAAACAAATTAGCCGATGGGAAAAATAAGGTTGAGCTTATTATATGGTTTTAACGCTTGTACAAGACAGAGCAAAGATGTTTTGTATGTTTGAAATAATTTATATTTAAATGGACTGTACATTTTTTTTTCTTTTTTTAGAAAAAAAAAACTTTTATTTATTGATATGTAGACATATGATACATAGACTGTATATTGTTACATTGATAACACGCTTATCACACGGACGCCATGATGTGAATAAATTTCTATACGTGTGCATAGTTGTTGTACAAGAAGCGTTCGGATACAAATCAAACTCTCTAATATCTATGTTGGTATTGAAAAACACTAAAAAAGTATACTTGCAGAATACGACCTGATAGACACGAAGTTCTGCGCGCAGCACGTGAGGAATCTGCGTACCAGATGCCCTCACTCCTGCGAGGATGAGGTGGAACCGGTCTGCGGAGTCAGCGCCGGCAACCAGGCCGTGCTGTTCCGGAGCAGGTGTGCTTTGGAGATGGCTAACTGCAGAGGTCGCGGGGGAAGTGTAGATGGTAAGGGATATGATGTCACCCGAGTTGAGACTGTCACCTGAGTTGAGAGTGTCTGAAAACGGGGAATGTGTCACGTAGGATTATTTTAATACTTTACAATGTAAAGCATTAAAAAATCAGTATAGTATTATCTTTTATTATCTATTTATAGTAAAATTAAAATCAATAAAGTGTGGGGCATTAAACTCTATTTTGCTGTCGGGACGGTGGTTCAATGCTTTGAACATCTCTGCGTAGCGGAGGCATGGTTTGATCGTTGTATCACCATCAGCCGATACTGTCCACTGCTCGACGTAGGCCTCTCCTGAACGCCACTGAGCCCAATCTTCGGCTCGCATCATCCAGTCGCTGACAGCCGTTTTTGTAACTCCACCAAGCCTGCGGGCGTCAATAGTTTAATAGTTCAGTAGTTCAAAATTCAAAGGTTCAATAGTTCAACAGTTTAAACGTTCAAAAGTATCAAGGTACAAAAGTACAAAAGATCGAGATCGAGTCCGAGTTCGAGGTCACGGTCGAGGTCGAGGTCAAGATCGAGAAGTTCAAGATCGCAATTGAGATCAAGATCAATAGTTCAATAGATCACTAGTTCAATAGTTCCAAGTTTAAACGTTCAAAGTATAAAAGTATCAAGGTACAAAAGTACAAACGTAAAAACGTACAAACATACAAACGTACAAAATATCGAGATCGAGTCCTAGTCCGAGTCGAGTTCGAGGTCGCGGTCCAGGTCGAGATCGAGAAGTTGAAGATCGAGATTGAGATCAAGAACAAGATCGAGATCACCAAGTACCCACCTATTTTTTAACAATGTGTCCTTCATCGAAAGCTCAAGCTCGGTTTTGTGGGCAGCTGGTTTCGTACTCGCGCCTAGCGACTTGCGTTCCGAAGACGGAATCAACTTAGCGATCATCGCTTCATAACGTTTTTTTTTTTTGTTTTAGTCTTGGCTTCGCACGGTTTGTGCATATAGCCAGTGTCAAGTATTTTATTATTATAAGTATTACTTAATTTCACATTAAGAAAGTCACAGCAATATAGCAATCGTGGTCAAGTAGTCAAGTCAGTTATTTACAGCGTCAAAGTCACGATTCAGTAAAGTAGTGGATGCTTTACTGAACCTTCCTGGGAGTTTTGGAAAAAATGCGAAATGACACGTTTTTTGAGTCTATATCATTCGCCTACACTCGTGCACGTTAACGAACACTTAATGGTTAATATTCCACCAATATTACACATTAACACTCGAAGAAACACAAGTTTGAGCTAATAATACAAAACCAACATTTAAGTGGGTGTATTTTATCTTATTATATTTACAGAATACGAAGAAGTGCGCATGGCCGTCTGCAATTATTATTTGCGTCATAATTACAGTAAATAATACGTAACATCAGTGAACTATAGCTTACTTAATCAGCTAATAAATTGGTTTGGTTCCCTACATCATATTGTTTTTCTATAAAATAATTGAATTTTTTAATAAAAAAATTTTTATTGATTTTATATTTTTACACCCCTTTTTTAGCTAGTTACAATGTTTTCTTTTCGAAAGTTGTTACTTCCATAAATACCTATAGTCTAGGCCAATTTAGGTGGAGTAAGGTTTTCGTATTTTTTTTTAATTTTACTTTAGTATTGCATAAAGGCGTCCGATATTATAGAGCAATATAACGCGCCAGTGTGGGGTAGGCTTAACTCACATTGTTTTGTTTTGTTGAAAAACGGTTCAGTCATTTTAATCAATTTTATACCTAATTTTTAAATACGTTCTGTATCGGTCTGTGGAGAGAGCAGAGATGTGAAAATGAAATCGATTGTAGTATTTGTTATATACATTTCCAGTAAGCATTATTTTTTATTATAATTTATATTGTAGTGTGTGATTAGGTAGACGTGCGGCAACTTGTGCGTTTTACAATCCGATGCCACCGGGTGCGAACCCGTGGCAGTGTGTCACCTGCGGCGTTGGGCCAGCGTGGTGGATTATGCCATTTCCTCCCATGAGAAGTATCTGTCCCAGCAGTGGGACTGTATGATGATAAGCTACGTATTCAATCAATTTAACATAATAATATGTCAATTTTTCAAGAATTCTATAAGATTCTATAGGAATAACGTGTGCTGACAATCTGACAGATACCAAATATTTTGAATATATTGATGTAGGTATACTATTTAATAAAAAAATATATTTGAAAACCATCAATTAACATTTCGACGATCGGTAAATAAAAAAAATAAGTAAGTACGTAGATAGCAAAAAGCACAAAGTTAAATACAAAATTCACATGACTGGACTTGCATTTTAGTAACATCAAAACAAACGAACCAATTGAAGCATACAGAGGCAACTCTCGCCGTGCAAGACAGGGTTGCCATCCTAAAATACCAAATAGCGGCCGAAATTAATGAGAAACGCGCTAAATACCGCGGCGATGAAAAACTCAAGCCGATTAACAATCACGATATCAGCGCTGACTACGAATACGTGGACAGACAGGATGCGCCCATCACTCCAATCATGGACTACGACGAACGCAAAAAGGAGCACAGATACAAAATGAGAGAATTAAAAACCAATCGAGGATTCCAAGGTCATACCACAAAGAGTGAACTTAAAAAAAAAAGAGACAAACAAAAGAGACGCGACAAGGTCTTAGCCAAAGCTATGCGTGGAAACGACTCCAACCGAGAAGATGATAGTAATTCCCCATCCACAAGCAAAGAAATGAGTTCAGAGCATAGCTTTGACAAGCTTATGAAAATGGTTAACCAAAAACGCACACAAGAGCCAACTACAAGCATGATAAGCGATCATATTAGCAAAGACGCGTTTAGCTATATGAAATCTAGAAATGTCACAGGCCCAAGGAAAGGTAAGCCACGAAAGAAGGCCAAGGTATCGAAGGTTTCAAATGAGGCATTCTACAGACGGCAGATCGCGTTATCAGCTAAAGACACGAAGAATATCAAGCGAGAATTCATTCACTGTCAGGATTTAATTAGTCCATTTTTAAAAGCACAGAAATATAACGTGACTGTAGCTAAAAGGTTGACGGTTAAAAGTCCTGTGGTTCTAAGGTGAGTAATGTACTTACTAAAACACCATGAGGCACCAGTTTATTCTCATGTAGGTATTTCCGATGGTTCGAAGTTTTTGCAGGTGCTATTGATGGCTCGCGCGGGCACATAGCATTGTTTCTTTTAACAACATAACATGCGCGTAATGATCACTCGCTTTTCGGTGAAGGAAAACATCGCGAGAAACCTCACATGCCCGAGAATTATTTCTAAGTGTGATACGTCAACTACTTTTACTTCTTATTCGTACCGTGATGTCTTGTTGTGACAACTTGACGCTCAATTTAGGTTGATTTTAAATCTAAAGTGATCGACGCCTATCTAAATGATATCGTATTCGTAACCCATGTATTACTATTATTTAAAGTGAAACGATCCTGTTTAGGTCCTCAATTGAATCGCTAAGTGAGGGGAGACCCATGCTTAGCAGTGGGCTGATTTGGGATGTGAAGTTTACGCACTTGAGTCTAATTAGGTAGGTACCTATAAAGATACGAGTAATCGATGTTGATACTGAGACTGAGATGGTGGTTCCAGGTTGGTGCAGCTGATAGGCGAGGACACGTCAGACGACACGATTGAGGACATCTACTCCATCCTCTATCAGATCAGCAACATCCAGATCAGGCTGTTCCAGTGGGACGTGGCTGCGCTGCAGCTACTCTTCAATGTGCTAAATAAAGGTATTACCATCTATGACAGTTTTAAAGGAGAAGACTGGTGACCTGGTGATGCTCTAACTGGCATTGACTTTTGCTTGAAGTATTGCGACTATAAATTGAGATGTAAGCTATCCTATCTTTTAACTTTTAAGTTAGACCAAACTGCACACAGTGCAAATTTGATTAAAATCGGTTCAGTAGTTTAGGAGTGCATCGCGGACAATTAAGACTGTGCTCGGGCTCCGCAGGCCCGTTCCTTTAGTTCCTTCCGTTTAGCCCTTTGAAACTGTGATTGATTGTCCCTGAGGAAATCTGATGATAATAATGCTTCATCACCATTAGTCTATCTTTTTAGTCTTTTGAGGCGATTATTGGATCGGAGATCTTTGTGTTGTTCACGTTTTTACGCGTAGCGATTCCAAAACTAGATCCTGGCTGGCCTGGTTTCTTGTAGACGACGCCGGAGCCGCTCGAAAGGACGTACCTACATATCTAGAAACCAAAAACTACGAATGACACGCCCCTAATAAAAACCCCTAAAAATTCCAAAGACCTTTTGTTGGAAGCGTAAGTATCCAGAATGCTGGCTGCGCCGCGGTGATAGCAATGGAGATTTTTGGGCTACATGGCCAGTATATTATGCTTCACATGTCGCCTTCGCGTATTTCTATAAAGGTGCACGTTGTTATTCTAGAAAACATAAGGAGGCACACATTCAAGACAATCAAACAAGGAGTCGTCAAGACACTGGAGTCTTGGTATCTGGACATTACGAACACCACCAACCTGCTGAGGCAGGCTCGACTGTTCAGGCCACCTTGCATAAGGATGTATGGTTACGAAGGTATTACAAGCTCCTATTGCATTTTCATCATCGTAAGCCTAGCCACTGCGCAAGGGTATCATATAGAGGACTAGATCATAATCCACCAAGGGGTCAGGTCAGTAAATCACATCAACATCATCATCAGCCTGAAGACGTCCACTGCTAAACATAGGCCTCCTCCTTAGACCGCCACACCGAACGACAATTTGCCACTTGCATCCACCGGTCGCTTGCGGCTCTTTTGATGTCGTCAGCTCATCTAGCGGGAAGCCTACGTACACTGCGTCTTCCAGTCCGTGATCGCCACTCTAGAACCTTTCTTTCCCATCGGTTGTGAGTGCAGCGAGTGATGTGGCCTACCCATTGCCACTTCAGCTTGCAAAACCTGAGAGCTATGTCGTAAACAATAAATCACACCTCCGAAATAATTGTCGGACATATGAGGTTCCTCACAATGTCTTCCTGAAGCACGTTTTCCGCTTGCGCATACGTTCGCGTGACATTAGACACCGCGCGGCGCGAAGACTCCGCGGAGAGGAAACACGTGCAATGCGCGTAGGGACAGTGTACCTCGTGCCACGGCGGAGGCAGCCGTGCAGTATGGAACAGTGTCAGAGTGTCAGTGTCATTGTCAGAGTGTAGGTAAGGTAACCAATAATAATTATTCTTAAAATTTCAGGGTCAACGAAAACCTCTAAAGGCTTGCGTATCACTAAGCCGGAGACGACAAAGTGTTCAAAAGAGAACATCAGCTATGACTAGTTCTGCAACTGTAGCTTTGTAGCGGGCGCTTACTATCAGTTGAAGTACCTTAACGACGTCGTGACAAGTGTGTTTAAATAAAACAACATTTATAACATTTGAATTCATTTTGTAATACGCTATTTCACCATTCAAAACTATTTGAACGTAATCCTTTTTTTTATTTCTTAAATATTCAAAGACATTCGCTGATTACCTAATCATATTCTTCTTCTCTTTTTTAAAGACAGTCTTCTCATGACCACGGGGAAGGGTTGAAGGTTTGTCAAGTACCTACACGAATCAGATAGATCTTAGAGATATATACCTGCTTAGATAATAAATAGATAGGTACCTACCTAACCTCTTTAATTATCCCCAACGATTATAAGAAAAACTTAAAGTTATAACCAACTTACTTAGCAAGTATACCTACGTAGATACAAAGGACTGTCTTAACACTCGTTTTAGTCTAGACAATTAGGTATGTTATTTCACCATTCGTTTTCGTCCCGAGTAAGCCCTGAACGCTCCTCTAAAAAGGCTACCTCCATCCCTCGTGTCCTCTCTATTCAGCCAAATAACTTTGCCATCTTTCATTGTATATCTCGCCGGTAGCTCTGTATATCTCAATAGAGTGTTAATGGACAATGGCTCTAAACCGTGTCGCGTATGAATATATTGATTCACGGGTAGAGACGGGTCTACGTTCATAGGTATTTTTAGAACTATAGGTGGATTAGCGATGGCGGATTGAAATAAAAACAAAATGGCGACCCACGCCGCCGCCATGTTGGAAAACTTAGTTATGAGCTTCATGCTATTGTGGGGCTCGCTAGTTTGAACCAATTTTAATTTGATTTAAAAGTAGTAAAAGGTTTTATCGGTGTGAATGTATTATGTTCATTGATTGTTTTTTTTTATTGCAATTTCGAAATCGATTTCATTACATGTTTTAATGTTCAGGTCGTTCGGATACCTATAAGTAGGTAATTTACGGAGCACTTTACCTACTAATCTAGTTTTGTATGTCACGACTCCCAAGACTTTCAGAATATAATATAGATTGCTAATCACAAAAAAAAACATCTAAAACACACACCGTCATCATCATCTCACTGATATCATCATAATTTGGTATCTGATGATCCAAATACTAGACTTAAAATCAAAAATGGGTGCGTCTAAAGTTTGACATTTTGAAATGAAGCATTTTTATATGTATATAGGGTTACAATGGTTTTTTTTATAGTTTTGATGTATTAGGACAATTGAAAAGATAATTTAATGCAAAAAACTTTAATAAAATTGAATATAACTTAGATTCTTACTTTCTTATTAATAAGTGCTGGTGGATTTCCTATATGTTTAATATTTTCCGGTTCTCTATCCTTTTCTGGTATTGGTTCGTTAAAGTTGTATGTCTGTGCCACTACCGGCAGTTTGGCGAGATAGTTAGGGCTGCTCATTCTGAAATGCTCCCTAGTTGGAAACATTGTGTTTACACCTTTCCTTTTTGATGTCCTTGCCAGCCCTACTGCCGTAGTCTTCGTAGAATCATCATAGTTTTGGAAGTTAGGATCCTTATACCATAGACTTTCCGTTTTCGCTTTTATCTCATATCGTTGCTTTAGCGGCATTGCTTTAGGGAACGCAATGGCAGGAGTAACAACATCTCCATTTACATTTTTTGTGGTTACATCGACTACAGCTTTAGGCCTGTTGTTTTGATTGTATTTCGAATTGGCATTGGCTACATACTTACCTATGTCTATTATGGGGTTTGAAGTAGCATCATCGTCACCACTCGCGAAGACGCTTTCTCGTGCCGGCGTCACATAGTCTTCGTAACTGTCATTAGGTTTATGCATGTCGACTTCTTTGAAAATGTCATTGTTGTCAGCTGAGGAGGTATATTTAGTTACTTGTGCATTGTCTTCATAATATTCGGGAGCATTATTTGCATTGTCTTCATACTCTACAGCTCCTTGATTTGCTTCCTTATAATGGTCTTTCTTAGTATTATATTTGAGTTTAGCATTTTGCACATTGAAATTGGTTCGTTCTTTTTCACTAACGTCTTTATTGTTAGGAGCAGGAACGTGTTTTACGTTTTGATTTTCATAAGCAGATTCCTTTTTAACATTTTCACTATCATATTCGGCGACTTCTGCGTTTTTTTGTTTTTGTTGGGCATTTTTTAGTTTGTTTTGTTTAGCACTGTATTTCACATTTTGATCTTCATAATCACCTCCTTCTTTTACGTGCTCATGATCATATTCATTGATTTCCTTTAAGTTTACATTGTTATTTGCATAAACATTTTCATAGTATTCAGCAATTTCTTTACTCTGTTGTGTATTGTCTTGATTAGATTCTGCTTCTTTTAGATTGGCATCAACATACTCAGTAGAGGCATTATCTTCGTTATACCCAGTGTACTTATGCTTTAGCGTAGTGAAAGCATCGGAAGGCCAGCTCTGTACTTGCTCATCTTCAACTTCCTTTTCTTCATTAAGATTTTCATCTTTATAATAGTAATCATCGATAGTCTTAGTCCTTTCAGTTATGGCAACTGCACCTACTGTTGACTTTCTATATTCCCTTTCAAGTTGTTCTTTGACTCTCTTAACTAACTCATCGAAGTTTATATTTCCAAATTGTTTTTCGACGTCGATTCTTTTTGCGTAGCGCTCGGGTTGTGGTGGACTTTTTCGGCCTGACTCAGCACCTCGGCTGAGTTCGTCATCCCCTTCGTTATCATCGTATTCCTGGTCGGCTGAATCAGCGGCCATGTCGGCTAGCTTGTCAGCTAGCTGACTTGGAATTATTTTCTTAGCAATGGCTCTAAAATCGTCTATGTTGGCGGCAAACAGGACATAGCTATCTATGCAGGCGATAGAAAAGATGATGTAACCTAAAATATTGTCACCAAAAATACAGATTATAAAATATTGGGTAAAAAACGTGCGGCCCACTTAATAGTCAGTTATCATGGCTAGCAACATAGTAATTCATCCGCAACGCTAGAAGCATTAACGAGGACTCTTATAACTTTCGCTTTGAAACATGTATCTACTCTACTACGTAGTAAAGAGACCTTCAATATCTTACAAACTTTAAAAACTTACTTGTTCGTATAAAGAGCAGTTTCAAAATCATTTTATCGACTCGAGTTGAGGTTTACGTTTTAATTTCAGTTTTATAGCCATGAACGTTATGTTTCTAAGTGATTTACATAATGGCCTTGAATTTTTAATTTTATTTGAAGAATCGTTTCAAAATTGTTCATGCAGAGGCGAGTCAGGTCTGTCTTCCAAGCAGAGCTCGGAAGGCGGACGTTCTTCCCCTGTCTAGGGTAATTAGGTAGGTAAACTGTGACACTAGTCACTATGCATCATCTATCTTACCAATACTTATCATAAAAGTAACGCCACACGTGGATAGAAGTAACTATACCAGCGGGCCTAGACAAGTGGCAGCCGTTTCTAATAAAATCGAATAGAATATGTAGCCTCGAAGAGTTTGCAACTTGTCTAGGCCCGCCATTGACTTTTATGGTAATTTTTTATTCATTTTCCGTGCTTTTGTACTAAATACCCACACGCACACGACATATTAATTGCGTTTGTATGCGTTTTAGAGAAGATAATCTCATTAAAAACATTACATGTACAAAAATACACAAGTCTCGCAACGCAGTTTATCTGCCGTAAAAAGTTGTGATATCGAATGTAAACCAAGTCGGTTAATTTGATACCTACCTACTTATTTATTTCTTTAGTAAATAGAGTGACTTGGCAATTGCACACTTCAACATAAATCTACATAGCGCTTTGTGCTTGTATTTGTTTGAAAGTATACCTACACGGAAGACTATATTATTTAGATTACCTAGTAGATTATGCTGCCGTGCCCCCAGATAAATAAAATGGCACTCTCGCACACATTGATAAAAAAGTGGCTTCACTTTTGAGTGAAACTACGCGTGGAACTATCCTTCTCTGCGTTATTTTTCTAAGCCTCTATCTATCAGGTTCGATTGTCGGTAAACGGTATTGACACCCTACAAATCTTAGAATCAATATGGCGCCCTAACAGGGGCGTGCCGTGTAAAAAAGGGTGAGGAGTTCAAAAGTATAAAATCTTTATATTTCACGTGTTCACGCTTACTAGGTACCGACTTTGTGAAAAATATGACCTACTTACAGTAGCCATAACCCAGTCTATCCTGATACCTGTCGCCACTAGTGAATCAGTGTTATATTATTAGTCGTAATAAAATACACACCACAATCATAACATTAACGTTTATTTATCACATTAATTGTAGCTTAGAATATAATAAAAAAGTTATTTCGTCCAAAATTGTTGTATCGATCACATGTCAGTTGTCATTTAAGCTATAACGTGCTAGTGTTGTGTTGTTTTAGTGTTGTTGACGCTTCTGGCAACACGGATGCTTGGATAGTTGTCTGAAATGGAAAGAAAATTATAATGCATGTTGCCTACCGCTAAATATTCACGATTAAACACACATTAAAATATCTTCAATACCTACCTACAGTGTAGTCAAAATGTCGAGGTACCTAACTACTTACTTACTAATATTTTAATTCAGCGATAGTAGATAATTATGTCTGCTTATCAATTCCATTAATTTATTCATTAACGATTAAAATTGTAACGTGTTTTACGTCTATTATGGCTCTTTTAACGGATAAATGGCTGCACGCATCTTGATATTAAGTAGTTTAGTATGGAGTTTATTTGAACCACGAAAGACAGAGAAACAAGTGGAAGTGAAAAGTGGGCGGGCTGCGCGTGCTGAACATAATGACTCATAACTCAAAACCAACGCCAGTTTTACCAACATACTATGTAATACTCTATGTCTGCCCCCACACATTGAAAAATGCCTTATGTTCAGTTATCGAGCCCATAAAAATGAGCTATAATATCAGTTTACACATAAATCACATTTGTAAATAAACGGCAGATATGTTATAAACCTTAATGACACAGTAACTTTCAATATTTTTTTGGCGACAGCGTTTCCGATACAGTTTTCAAGGAAAGTCACTTCCACTGCTGTCTATGTTCCATGGTTTGAACCCTGGTAAATCAATAAACAACAGACGATCAGATTGAAGAACTATATTCAAATTCTAGTAAAATTTGTTACCTACCTACTACGTATAGTAGTAAAATGATTAACTAGGTAATTATTTTCCCATATTTTATTAGTTAATAAATAGCGTAGAAAACCATTATTTACAGATTTAATATTTTATCACTACAATATAAAACTGTTGGCGAATATTTAAAATGCGATTAATATTACTGTTTTCATTGTTATTACTACGTCGTAAGTATGTTTCGTTAATCCGCCACGGGGACGCACTAGGATGCGACCTCGCACCTATCTGTTTGAAATTCGGGCTTTATCTCGAATAGATTAATTAATCTTAAGCATTATTGATCTATATGATGATTTTTAATTACAGACTTTTCCATAGTTTCATGTTCGTGGTTCTCACTCAATAACTTTCTACGACGTATAAAAACAAACGAATTCAAAGACTACGGCACAAAAGAGCTCAACGACATTTCTCAAACCAAAGCAAAGAATTCTAAATATGTGTTTAAAAACCACACTCTCGTCAAAGAATTAATAACCGATTTAAAAACAGAAATATCAACCGAAGGGTTTGTGAACCTACATGCTCTAGGGTTTAAAATTAAGAATCATTTCAATCAAACAATGGATATATCTGAAATTCTTCGTAAGGCAACATGGAGTTACAATGCTCAACTCAATAAATATTTCAATTTGATTGGAAACGAGAAAGTGAAATTCGATATCGAGAAAGAGTTTTACATATTGCATGCTATTGAGTCGACGAATAGAATATTTGCAAATGAATCTGAGAAATTATACGCTCATATCAACACTCTGGCCAAAAAAACCAACTGCACACTTAATTCTACTAATAAATTGCTCTCAGAAGAGATACTACACAGTATTCTGAAGGAAAAAGAAGTGAATTTAAGGTTCGTTTGCCAAAAACTTAAAATTTGCAAACGTTTTCCTGCATTTTCGGATAACTTGGCTAGATTGCTAAACGAGATTATACAATTAAAGGGTGCCAAATTTGAAACTATTGTTCGGATGTTAAAAGAAATTGGAAGAATTAAGGCGCCTTCTCTAAACACTTTAGTCGACGACGAAACTGCATTTAAAATATATTCAAAAGTAACCGCTTTAGCTGATAATCTGCCAATGATTAGAAATCTCTTGACGGCTCTAAAAGAAATACTCGCTAACAGATATAGAATATTTAAAATAGCGAATGGAGAAACCAAATTGCAAACCAAAGCTGCGAGAATACTAATCGACATCCTAGACGCAGCATTTGAAATGCTTCAAGAAGATTTGGTAAAAATACAATTTGAAAATGCTATAAAAAGTATCAAAGAATGGCCGGTAGATAATTCCGATGACGTGAAAGCAAAATTAGTAGATTTGTGCGACATTATCGAAGACGTGCTTAGGTTTAATTGGAGTGCTAGCGTGAATGAAGAAGTAAAGATTCTTAGTAATGTAATAATCGTGGCATCTCCAACTAATGATACGTTTGAGCTTGATGATTTATTTACTAGAGGGTCCAAATTTGTGAGGAGAGAAAGTGTTCTACTGAGATTTGATCCGGATATTTCTTTGAGTGAATTCGATGAATAAACATTAAGGTATTATTATAGCTATCTACTAACTTATAGCGACTCGTAATGGTGTTATTTGAACGCATAGTACGTATACATATCGTCATAATTTATAAGGGATTCGAGTTTATTTGAACAGTTTGTATTACGTGGCTATAAAATCCAAAGTAATTTATTGCTTCCATTGTATTTTTCTGTCATTGAGAAATACTACTATTTCGGTAACACATAAATATATATTTAGAAAGTTTGTGATTCTCCAAGAGTTCCTGTTGCTGTGAGAAGATTCTACTGTTCTATCGGTGTTCAGACTTGATGATAGAGAAGGAAGGTAGACGACGGAACTCAGAGGCTAACAGAATGATGGTATTTGGGCTCACTTTCATCAGTTCGGAGTATAAAAACGTATTTTTACAAAATCTTGTTGTGTCTACAGTTAGGTATGTGCATATCAAAATGATACTTATTTCCATCCTAAAAAAGTAGGTAATTTAAATAACTTATCACCACAAAACTATAAAAGGTTGGTTGTTGTAAACATATAACTGCTGTCTGGATACGTTTACGAACCCTTATGTCTTTCTTTTGTATTTTACTTGTCCTTATTTTTGAAGTACATACCTAGATATCTTATATTATATCTATCTCCGGAATTACTGAACAGAAATGGACGATTCTTGCTTCATTTGATAGAGTAGTTATGATAGAATTACTCACCGTACGCGAGCTCCCTGCCTAGCCTCGGAGAGAAGCTCATGGTGCGTCCGAGCCGCGGCGAGTAGTACCGTGTGCGGGACCCCGCGCGCTCGTCCCCTCTGTAACTATCGACAACACAACTCATCATCATCGCAACCTATATATAATATATCCTCCTATCACTCCCGTGAGGAGAATGAGGATATAATCCGAACCAGGCCCGGTTCGGATTGGCGGAGGTATGCTTCGTAACAATTCTCGGGCATGTAATTTCCTCATGATGTTTTCCTTCAGTGAAAAGCGAGTGAAAACATTATAAGTATTTACTAGCAGACACGGCCACGCGTTGTTCTGGCTAAGGTTTTTGATATTGCGACTCTATAAATTGAGATGTAAGCTATCCTATCTTTCAAGTTAGACCAAACTGCACACGGTGTGCAAATTTGATTAAAATCGGTTTAGTAGTTTAGGAGTCTATCGCGGACGAACAACGTGACACGTAATTTATATATATTAAGAAGAAGAAATACCTATTACGAAGTACATTGGTTCCTCGCACTGAGAATTGAACTTACACGCCTTTGCTTGGAAGGCGGACGTGCTCCCACTATGCATCATCTATCAAAGTCAAAGTCTAATCATTTATTGTAAATAAGCAATAAAATCGCACTTTTACAAGTCAAACACTTCAATCTAATAAACAAATTAATAAAACCATAAAAGAAAACAAACTACGAGTATAATTAATTGATAATGGTTTGAGTTTGAAAAAGGATGTTTCCCTTTCAAGCTGGTCCAGGATTGAATCTCGTACAGGAAAAGGAAACTCCGTTGACTCTACCAGTGCTTCGGAATACAACCGTTAGAGAAGACATTCTTACTATGATTATCACGGACAGAGGGCATCTTGTAGCTTATTTATTTATTTATTGTATTATACACAAGACAGTATACAATCATATGCAGAGGTAGAACTTAAAAATTAGGATTATTTAGAACTGGATTGCAAACCAATAGATTGTGTACACATAAAAACAAAATGAGATAGACTTATAAATAGAAAATTTCCACAGCCATGTAAGCGCATGCAGAAATAAATTGCCCAATAATTTTGCTAGCAGGTAATAGGCAGATGCAACACAGAAGTTACATCCGGCTTGTTTGGTTTGTGATAGAGGACATCCTTCACTAAGTTAATGAAAGAACTAAGCTTAGGGGTAAAAATGTCAAATTCCAAGACCTCCTTAGCCACCTCATTATACTGACGAGCCATCCGTACTAGGGCTAATTATGGTACAACTTACGATGCTTGGTCATTGGGAGTGACTCCTTCAGTAAGCTGTCTTCCTAGTCGCGGTGTGAAGTCTACCAATCGATGCTCCTCCTCCGTGCTCCTGCCGAGCTTAGGTGTGAAGATAACCTTCTTCGTCACTGCAATAAACGTGAATGATCACAGCCGAAAATCACGAAAGACGAACGCATATCCATCTTTTGAATTGTCAGTCCATTTATGGTGAATGAGTTCATACAAAAATGACGTAGACATCATTTAAAGTTAAAAAGTGCATATTTCAATCAGTTTTTTTTTTTAATTGCGTTTTGGGTTTTGGCGAGATCATGATATTACACGTTTTGGGATTGCATCATTTGCGCACACTCGTGCACAATATTCACGCAATTGCACGACAAACGGAAGGGTCAAAGTCAAATCAATTCTTGTAAATATAGGCAATAAAATCGCACTTTTACAAGTCAACCACTTAAATCTCATTAACAAAGTAAAGCTTAAAACAAAATGATAATTAATTGATTATGTTTTGTGTTCGAAAAAGGATGTTTCTTTTCAAGCACTTCCAAGATTGAATCTCGGACAGGAGAAGGAAACTCCGTTGACTCTACCAGTGCTTCGGAATTCATACGCCCGTTAGAGAAGACACAGTTAATGAGTTCACACTACATCAACAAAGGTTCTAGGTTGTACCTCTAGTATCAGGTTCGCTTCTCTGCAGCAGAGACACGGGTAGTTGATCGTAGTAATACTTCATGGCATCCGCTGCCTCAAGCATCCTCAAGTAGAGATCTCTGTGAGGTATGAGGAAAGTTAAAACCAGTGGGTACTCAGAATAATGAAGTAGAGTGAGCTACATTTACCTACTGGCATATCATAAAGTGCTTATCCTAATTAATAGGCTGGCATTTCACCACTATCCCACCTGTACCTACCCCTAAATGAGTTTTCACTAGCTCGACATATTACGCGTAAACTAGCGCTTTTCGCTTTCGTTCAGAAACGCGCCGATGCGGGCGCTGTACAAGATCTTCATACAAAGAGCTAGTTGACACGCGTACTTTGTCGAGCTAGTAAAAACTCATGCTCAGGGCACTGGTCATAAGTGACGATGTGGTTGAAGATGGTAAAAATGCTCAGCCAAGAATGGGACTGGCTATCAAGGACAGCCGGAGCACCTAGATAGGGGTTGGTGAAAGATTATCTGGTTGAAAATGAAGTTTAATTATATTGAGACGCAAGCTATCCAGTACCTAGGTAACTATCCTATTTAGTCAAAAAAGGCAATATCCAAATCGCACCAATGGATGACAGTGCATTGCCGCGCGAGAGTTTGCAATGCAAAGTTCTCGGCACTGCAACTGTTATGGGCAGATGTGGCTCTTACCATATGGTGCCGATCCCACGGCTCAGTTATATAAAAATGGTCACAATTAAAACAGAGGATGGAAGGCGATTACGAACCTGTTTTCTGCTTCAGACATCTGCAGAGAACGCTTGCCCAGTCGGGGCCCAAACCACAGGCCTTGTCGGTCGCTGTGAGCCTCTCGGTCGCCATCGTCCTGCAATCATCATCATCATCATCATCACTATCACCATAATCATCATCATCATCGTCTAATTCGAACACAAACAAATATCAAAATATATAATAATTGCCGAGGTATGTCAAAATTATATATAGGTAATTATATATTTGTTTGTGCGCGAATTAGGCCCCTTTTTTAGCTAGTTATATATTTTATCCTGAGGAAATGCAATTCATGTGGGAAAGCGGGAATTGAGCGAATAGACTCGCTGGGTGTAGGTTCCGAAGTAACTATTTAATAATCTGTGGCCTTGGTAGTAGTCGTAAAATGTATAGTGAGCGTTTTTGTAATTAATTATATTCCTCCTGAATACCCACTACTTTTTCTGGATGTGTCAACACTCAACAGTCATTAGAGTCAAGCAAACATCACTGTGTTTCGGGTTGGAGGGCACTGTTTCCAGCGACATTACTGGGCGTGTGACACTTTAGAACCGAGGCTGGTGAAGGATGACGAGCGCAATGCAAGATTTAGCAATGCAAAGAACATAATATTGCGTAGGTTCCTAATTTACTTCTTTATATAATGTAAGTAGGTAAATGTTTCTAATCCGAATAAAAAAAACTTACCTTGACGTCGTTTCCCGCAGTCAAAACGAAGGAAATAGAAATCAGGATAAAAACCGTTTTTTCTATTCCTAAAAACATGTTTGTTTGTGTGTATTTAAAGATGTTTTCTACTGAAAGTCTGGCTGGTTACTGCTACTGGGAGGGTTTCAGCGGCTTTTATATAAGAAAATAGCGGGGGTTGTATGTAAATAAGGGGAGATGCGGCTAATACAAGGTGGGTATCGGAAATCTTTTTGTTATGGGTGGAAATTAAAAACTTCACGTTTTATGAAAATTATGGAATGTCAGAATTTTTCCTTGGTTTATAGGCTGAACAATAGCTATATTCAAAATTTGAAACTTGTGAGACGGCTAGAAGTACCTTAGAATTTTGGTGATCGGTGAGTCAGTCAGTCAGTGGGCAACAAAATTAAGGAACTTTGACTTGCAATGATTCTTAAAGTACTGGTACTAATTTATTGTAATTTAAATTATTATCTGTAGGTAGACGTGATGCCCTCTTGGTTACTAAAAATTTAGGCTTCTAGGTTTATCCATAACGAAGTTACAGGGGGTCGAAAATGGCCCGAATCGCTTCGAGAAAAGGATAGTACGGCCACGCCTTTTGTTTTGCACAACTTGGCGGGGGCACTGCCGTGCCCCCAGATTTGCTCCTATCTAACTATCAACAGAAGTGAATTAATAGTACACAGATGTCCAGGTACCACAAAAGCCCGACTGCCCCCTGTCTTTCGTATTAGCAACAAATTGAAACAAATCTTTCAGAGACGCGGTTCCATTAACTATGTCAGTCAGGTCAGGATTGACTGATAGAAACGTTTCGCCCCACCGTGTCTACTTATTCTATTTATATGTTTGGTTCATCTGATACGACTTCGAGGGCGTTTGGTAGGTGCGGTGGTAAGCAACGATGGGGTCGAAGGTGATGAACATGCTCAGTGTAGAACGGGGCTGGATCTCAAGGACCACTGGAATATCATATTTTATTTCACAGCAGTTATAACATTTATAGTTATAATATATACCTACCTACTTAGTAGTATTTATCCCTAACTACTTCAGTTTACGTTTATAAAAAAAGTTTTATAATAGTAAGACGAAAAGAGGTGATAGCCTAGTGGGCGAACGTCCGCCTTTCAAACAAAGGGTCGCGAGTTCAAATCCCAGTGCGGGCACGTACTAATGTGGATTTGCCAAGCATAATACGAGTACGTATACTTACGTAATTATCACTCGCTTATCGGTGAAGGAAAACGTCGTGACGAAACCCACATGCCCTAGAATTATTTGGAGGCATGTTATCCACCAATTCGGAACGGACACCCGTGGGGGATTGTGGCCTAATCCTCCTCAAGAAAGTGAGGGGAGGCCTTTGCGCAGCAATGGGATAGTTCAGGCTGAATTATTATTATTAAGTAAGATGTAAGTAAGGTGCCTAACTTTCTGGTTTCCTAAGTAGGTAAACTAGTTTCCCAAGGTGCAGTAAAAACCTACATCATAATATCGACTATAGCACGACTACACAAATAAATAACATTATTTAGAGTAGATAATGTAGGTATAGGTTGGTATCATCTCGCCCCACTCCAGGCGGATCGACGGCTCACGGAGGGGTTTTAGTGGGTTCAAGTCCCACACGCCACCCTTCCGCAACGCCCGGCGGCGGAAGGCATGTCCCCGCCTTAAAAAAAGTTATTAGGTCGGTATTACTTCCCATTGAGTCTGAAAGTAATTAAATTAAGTCCACGTATTTCGGGCATCGACTAATAAAACCGTAGAGACAGTGTTGCCAGTAGTAATTTGGTGTAATTAGAACAAATGTACGGTAAATTAAGATTGACAGCGGAGCAATAGCCGTCGAATGTAAGGCGCACGCCACATTACGAGCGTAACTATTTTAGCTTACTAGTGCAAGTATCGACGTCTTTCACTCAATCCTGGCATTCCTTCCTAATTATTTTACCTGTTTTGTTATTGAGTTAGAAAAAGCGAGGATTAAACGTCGATTTGTGGACAAAATATTTAGACTCATCGGTTCAAATCTGGTTATGTTTTGTGGTAACACCGTATAGGTTTTTATTGGACATTTTTGTAGTGGTAGATTTCTTCTGCAAGATTTACCTAGGGAAGTAGTACCTACCGCACAGCCGCCACTTAAATAGGTAGGTAGGTAGTAAATTTTCATCCGATATTCAATCTTGGATCAGTGCTTGAAAGGGAAACATCCATTTTCAAACTCAGTCATCAATTACTCTCTAATATTTTAACGTATTAATTATGTCCCTAATGTAGTGTGTACTTATAATCTTTTGTTTTAGTGTTTGACTTGTAAAAGTGCGATTTTATTGCCTATTTACAATACATTAATTAACTTTGACTTTGATTCGCCAGTATATCTATCTACCTGTGTTCTGGAGGTAAATTCTGCCAATTTAAGAACGCTTCAATCGAATCTCGATGGAGTGGCTTCTGAATAGATTGTGACATTATGGAAGTCTGCTATTTTTTTATTTAGTCTTCTGACATTTGAAATCCATATTAAATGTCACAAACGGTTCCGAAGCCACTCCATTCAGATTCGATTGCAGCGTTCTTAAGTTAGCAGAATATTAACCCCCTGATTTTAAGGAATTGTTTTTTACTCGACAGCCGAAGAGGAACGCTTTTTACCAATAATATATCGATATTCAGGCCTACCTATATATCTAGCTCTTACTTCTTTCAGCTCCATTCAACATTAGGTTTAAAAACAATCAGGAACAGGAAGTATATTAAAAAATAATGAAGATCAGTGCGATTTACATTTTTTTTTAATTAAAAATACATATATTTAATACTCAGCCTTATCATTAGTTATCATACATAATTTTATACTACTCTATCTATAATAATTAATACAATTACCTATTAACAATGTAAGGTACTGGTTTCTTATGTAAATAAAACATTTTATAGTTAAAATATAATGTGTTACTTTTGAAACCAAAAAAACAACTTCTAATTGATTTTATTAGAGAACTACCAAATAAATTGTGATCAAACTGAAATGGGACTACCTTGGAAGACTGCCATTCAATAAATAAGAAAATAATCATCAAAATCGGGTCAGGATACTTGGATATAATGGGATACGCACTATGAACTGCATAGACAAGATCGGCTAAACTTTACAGACAGGTGAGTGAGTTTGTAGGTAGTTTTTTTTAATGAGAAATAAGCGCTGAGTCGCTGGCCCTAGCCTCGAATCATGACGCGAACTTAGGGTTGCCAGATGGACGGGTTTCGTCTGATTTTCCCATCATTATATGCGACGTCGAGAGTCCCGGCAAAAATAAACGAAAATTCCCGTAATCCCGGTTAAATGGTCGATTTTCAAAGAAATGAAAAATATTTAACAATTTCTTATTTTTCCCAACAATCCCAAAATTTCGAATCGGTCAACCCTATGGGAAATAGTGCATGGTAATTTATTCACTCTCTGATTTTTTATTGTTTTATTACTAAAAAAACATAAAAATACTATGTAACCCAACAGATTTGATTTCCATAATTTTAAAGGCAGTGATTAGTAAAAACTCCTAGAAATCCTTGAAACTATTCAATTGATAATATTCAAAAGTTTTCTGAGGTGTGATGTACATTGATTATAGTGCCATCTAGCGAGAATGAACATAACTATTTGGATTACTCATGTTCACACAACATTGGTTAAATTAAGTTATTTACACTAGATGGCACTGTAATAAAAATAATTCTCATTACTTTCCAATGGGAAGCAATTCTCTATAGGTACTGTCAGCGTTCAGAAATCAGTCTGTAATTGACAAATAAACAGAAAAAATACATTTTCTATATATATAAATTAACGCTATCTACTTGTATAAAATTAAAGCTGTTAAAATAACTCTTAAGAATATGCCTCTATTTCTATCACCTTAGTGTTTTTCACGAGTCCATAAGCGTCATGTTTGTAAAAACTGCACCCTTTTTTCACTTCGAACTTAAACCTATTTAGAAGCCTGTCTCACTGACTTAAAACGTGACTAATGTGTAATTCGGTACATAAAACGAGAGCCGGTAATGTTGATAACGGATAATAAAACAGTCTAATACCTGCGGAATCAAATTCAATCTGTTATTAAAAACCTACACAGTGATTAGCTCTTGACGCATATGGTTCTATTTCACATTCCATAACTTGAATTTTATATCCCGAACTACACTGGGTGTGAACTTTAACACGGCCGTGTAATGTTAATAACTGAATATCAGCCAGAAACAATAAGCCGCACACCCGACAACATTAGTCCACATTCGTTTGCTAGTAAGTTACAGGCTGTGATTGCTAGTAGGACACCGGTGGTACATGCGGCATCATATGTGGATACACGCACATGTTTTCTTGCGGTTTCATTTGCTGCATCTGCGGATGAGTTGGCATAACTTGCTGCATTTGTTGTATAGGCGGGGGCGGCGGAGGGGGCTGCTCTGGGGGCTTTTTATTCTTTTTCTCGCACTTCTTAAATTTAATTCCTAGTTTGTTTAAGAGTATTAAACGGAGAGATTCTTTGCCACCCGTGTAGTTCAGTTCGTTTCTAGCCGCAGTCAATATCTTACCTAGGGTAGGAACCTCTTTTCTTACCGAGTAACTGTTAACTATTCCTCTAAGAGCGCACAGTTGGAAGTAGTCGAGTTGTACCTTAGTTTTTCGTACGCGTTTCTTTTTTGGACCAGACATTTTCGTTTGTGTAGCCTCCGCTCGTATGCCGTCCCTTTTGATGCGTTTTATCGTGCTTTCCGACAGCCCCGTGGCCGCGCAAGCACGTTTCACTACGTTCTCGACGGGGAACGCGTATCCTCTATTCTGTTTTTCGCTTTCAAAGAACTTTATGACTCTGAATATGACTTCTTTCGCTTGGCCGTCGATTGCCTCTTTTTTCTTCTTCTCTAATTTTGGCTTTTTCTCGTCGAGTTGTTCGAGTAGCGGCGCCGGCTCTTGGGGCACGGGCTGCATGTTGACGATGACCGGGGGCTCATCGTGCTGGTGAGGGGGGCCCTGCTCGTGCATAGGCACTGCAGTCACCTCCGTTGACACTGCGGGCACATCGTACATTATGTTTATATTCATTTTGAATAAATATATTACGTAATTTTCCTAGAGTTTAAACAGCTAGGTGCGTATAGTTTCGATTAATAATGTCTCTTCATATTGGCGAGGATACGTGTTTATTTACGAAAAAATAGACAATGGAAAACAATGAACGCAAACACCAATCCGAACGCGGCAAACTGGCAAACGCCATTTTCAGTTTTTTATCTGTATTCTGTTTGTTACAATATCACTGTCGTTCACTCAGCAGCTGTTGACTTGATTTTAGCATTTTTTTCGTGTAGCAACTTTACTTACTGTCAGCTGTCAAATTTCGGGCTGACAACTTACAGAAAATAAAATTAACAAAACAAACAATAGTCATATAGACGGCTAGACGCCTCGCGCAGGCACTCGCAGGCAGGTTTCTAAAAACACAAATAATATTTAATTTATGCCGCTAAACTGCCATAACTAATATAACTATTAACTCTTTACGTATGTAGGTTTCAGCTATAAGTATAATAATACCTTAGCCACCCAATAAAACCGGATAACATGTCAGAAATCTCAATAAAAAGTGTGTGCTGTACTTGCCTATCTACTGATCGCAAACTTCATCAATTATGCCGGATTCTGGACGGTATAAACTTGTTATACATGCTGTTAACACTCGATCCGGAAGCTTACAAGGTAAGAACATACTTAGTGTACATTTTCCACGTAAACTATAAAATACGTAGGTACTTATTCGTTACTTGTAAGTGATCCAATGAGAAAATGAGAATTTATAACGTCTGCAGGCTGGATTCTACAAAGACACTGCGAGCCTCTTCGTCTGTTGGGAGTGCAGAGCCATAATACACAGAATTAAGAGGTTCCAAGTCCATGCGTGCATTGCTCAGAAGCATCTCACCTCCATAGCGGATGGACGGAATGATGTAAGATATTCATTCCTCTTATAGCTTGTTCCAATGATGATATGCTGGCCAAATGGTAACTTAGGAGCTACACCCAATAATAACAGACTCGCTGCATCCTCAATCCTGCACTAATGTCTTTGTAAGTTATGCGGACTTACATCTTTCCGTGCTTACAGTTGAGTTGTAAAGTGCATGGGTTACCCCTCAATCTATTGTATAATGTGAAGTTGAACAATGATCACAGATGTATATATTGGTAATGTCATGTTAGACGTAAGGGGTGTACACTGTACATACCATTATTCAGTTCTGTTGGTCTTCCAAATATAAATATATGAACTATTCCAGGTTAAAATACAAACATTTACACGCCTCTCCTGTCATTGCAATGTAACACCACACTACGACTTCCAGTCCGAAGACATAACAGAAAACTTCATAGACTGTGGTCCAGTGACAGAAATTAAAACTGAAAGTGATTCGGACGACTTACCTCTATCCGCATTCTGCTATGGAAACAACAGTGACGATGAACTTGACAGCCGTATTCTGGTAACTAACGGGTACACTTTAGAACCTGGTAAGAATGCCACGAAAGTTAGCAACGGCAAAACCAAAAGTGGCAATACCACTGAACCAGGCATAGATATGGAACCTGGCAACACAAACATACAATCTAAAAGCGAATCTCATTCGCTTTCTAACCTACGTACTGTATCTATACGGCAGTCAAGCGATCCTGGCAATATTGCCATCTCTAATAACACCAGAAGAACAGACAAGAAGAAAACTAAAATGAAATATAGCAAGTATTTTTCAACATCTACTATGGATGAAAAAGAAAGACTTGTTGATGAGGAACAAAGGCGAATGGACATTATTAAAGCAGTATTTAAATGTGATAGTTGTATAGTAGAGTTTAAGACTGAAGAAGAATTTAATAAACACAATGTAGATTTACATGAAAAGGTAATAATCTACACTAATATTATAAAGAGGAAAACTTTGTTTAGTTGTAATGAGTAGGCTCCGAAACTACTGAACCGATTTGAAAAAATCTTTCACTGTTGGGAAGCTATGCTATCCCCGGTACACATAGGCTACCTTTTATCCCGTAAAAATTACGCGGGATAGTAGTAGTTAGTAGTTAACGCGGGTGAAACCGCTAGGTGCTTCTAGTAATTAATAAACATAAATAACGCATAATACATGGATGCACTAAAATATTCCTAGAGCACCCGACCATATTTCCATTTTCCCACGGGGATATCGCATTTTCCCGGTATAAAATATAACCTATACAACTTAGGGGTAACATAGCTTTGTATATATTGTGAAAAAAAAGAAAATATTGGATCAACTGTTTTTGAGTTTACCTCGTACAAACAAAGGGCATAGCATGATTGTAGAGTATCACAATTTTGCATTTGTTCTAAGTTTCAGCGTGTGTTCAAATATCTCGGGAATGTGACACTTTTAGGTAGCATATTCCTGGACATGTTTTGTTCACTTAAGTATCCCCTATGTATAATCCTATCACTTTGAAATGAAACCATGATGGTGGTTGGATATTTATTACTAGCTCCATATAAAAATGTTCAGAGCCCTTTAAATTTGGACTTTCTGCACCTTACTCTTTGTTACAGAAAGACAACCACAGTCAATGTGATATCTGTCACGCATACGTCGCAGAACTACCCACACATGAACAAATCCACTATCAACGGTACAGCTGTGTGTTATGTACACACACAGCAAACACACACACGGATATGGTGAGCCATATAAAGAAAAATCACAGAGAAATTTGTAGCGGGAAGCGCAAGGTATTAATTTTACAACTTTAATCATCATCCACATATTAAATTCTTATATATTTATAGGATAGCTTTTGACCACTGCCTCACGTGGTGTTAAGTGACGAAGTGGTCGAAGTAGAGCTGTAGCAAACCGTATGTATTCGGTACTGAGTAACGGGTACGCCATCAAGTAACGATTAACGTTACTCACGAATCCATCTCGTTACTCGTATGTTTCGTATGCGTCGTATGGGTACACCGTACACGTGTGCTGATAATTTGTTTTACGCATGCGATACAAATAACGATGTTAGTTTGTTATGTAGGTACCTAAAGTAATAATTTGGAAATTCGTCGTCCACGTTTTTTACGTATGCCTAAGTTTTCTACAAATCACGAATGTTGTTACGCCACGACATCATACCGCACGCGTACGAAATGCGACTCGATTCGATACGACTCTCTAAGAACCATAGCATGTTATGAGGTATCATACGGAAGTAACGAGTACCGATACGATAGTAACGGGTACTCATTGTTAAAGTAACGAATACATACGGGTACGCTTTGTTTCGTTACTTTTACACCTCTAGTCGAAGGTGGTGAACATGCTCAGTCTAGAACGGGCTGGCTCTCTAGTACCTCTGAAATGCCCGCATAGTGCTTTGTGATAGATATTCTACTACGACTAGGTTCTTACACGTTTTATGTTAGCTTCACTTGTATGTTTGTTTGTTTGTTAGTAACCGACCACTTTGGGTGCGATTTTGACTAACTTTAAACGGCCAGATTTCATTCAAACTTTGTAGATTTATCGGGAACGATGTTCATGTTGTATTTTCTTTTACAGGGATCTAAACGAAAACGGAACGGGCAGTTGGGAGAGATTTCTAAATATCCTTGTCCGGAATGCGAGTTAAGTTTTCTGTAAGTAGTAAGGGCCCCATTGGCCGAGCGGTGATTTGTGCGCTTTAGAATCTAACGATGCCCGGTTCCATCCTCGGCCCGCACCGATAACTATTCGTAAATCACATACGGATTTCCATCGCTCTGTGTTTCGGGAGACGTTAAGCCGTTGGTCTCGGTTGTTATTTTAAATTGATAGCAGTCTCTAAGCCACTTCAGAGGCCCTCGGGCTGATGAACTCTGACACTGGAGCCTAGCACAAGCTCATACAAACAACAATATGAAACTGTGAAGTGAAAATGTATAGCTTTTCCACCAGAAGTTTCTCTGAACAATTCGTCACAGACAACTGGACTGGACAGTGGACTAGTCCGGATTGGTGGCAACACGCCTTCGAAATAATTCTCGGACATGTCGGTTTCCTCACGATGTTTTCCTTCACCGAATAAAGTAAAATAGTTACTTTCACGTTTATTAATATAAGTAGGACTTACCCGGCAGTAGTTTTCCTACCATTGTCTCTATCTTTCTCCCTCTCCTTCTAATCTCCCTCTTCATCTACCTATCTCCCTCTATCTCTTTCCCTACATCTAAGTTAACATGGTCGCTAAGTTTTCTTAAACTTTCTAATTTTTTTCTTTTATAACAACCTTCTCGTGACAATAACTAACACAACAAAAAAATAATTAGCAAAATTGGTCCAGCCGTTCACGCATGATGCCGTGACCAAGGGAAATTGGGATTCATCTACACTAATATTATAAAGAGGAAAACTTTGTTTGTTTGGTTGTAATGAATAGGCTCCGAAACTTCTGAACCGATTTGAAAAATTCTTTCCCTGTTGGGAAGCTATGCTATCCCCGGTACACATAGGCTACCTGTTATCCCGTAAAAATTAATGGTTCCCGCGGGATAGTAGTTAACGCGGGTGAAACCGCGAGGTGCTTCTAGTTTTTATATATAGAGATATGGTTTCAGAAATAAAGATTTACGTTGGAAACACGTACAAAAAGCTCATAGGGAAGGCTACAAATGCAATGTCTGCGACAAGAAATTCGCCTTCAAAAGCAACCTGGAGAGACACGAAAGGTCAGTAACTTCGAGTTTGTGACCAAACTTTTTTGAATTGCAAACTTTTTTGATTGTGATTTTTGTGGGGTTGCCACAATTCTGCCAGTGTCGCGTGGATTGAGTGGAAGATGCACGGGAATGGTCAGTCAGTATAGGTACCTACATTTTTGAGTTCCATACATTTTCCATGTACCTATGGAACTCCAAAATGTACAATGTATGTGGAAATGTATGGAAGAATATCGGGCTCGTTTATCTTGTATATCTTATATCTTTAAATGAGCAATTCTTGTATATATATATATAATTGGAATCTCGGAATCGGCTCCAACGATTTTCATGAAATTCAGTATATAGGTTTCGGGGGCGATAAATCGATCTAGGTAGGAATCATTTTTAGAAAATGTCATTTTATTCGTGTTTTTTATGATTTTTTATTTTTTATTAATCTATCGGTAAGATCGAAAAATATTATTCATATTTCATCATTTTATTACTAATTCGTACTTAAATATAATTCCCAAAAAACAATTTACAAAAAAAATAAAAAAATACCGAGCAAAGCTCGGTCATCCAGATATGAATACTAACATGGATACATTTACAGAATACACCAAGGCCCGTTGCCTCGGGAGGAGTGCCCGTCGTGCCACAAGATGATACGCACGGACCTAGTGAAGGTGCACGCACGCATCCACGCAGACAGACAGACGCACGCGTGCGTGGAGTGCGGCAAGAGCTTCGTGAGCCGGGCCACGTACGAGAGCCATCTCAAGTATGCAAGCGCGCACGCCGCCGGAGACATTTGTAGGTGAGCTGGCTTGTTTTTTAAAAGGTTCCATACCTTATTACTCATATTTCGCTGTTCGTCCGTCTGTGCGTCTGTCACCAGGCTGTATCTCATGAACCGTGATAGTCAGGCAGTTGAAATTGTCACAGACGATGTATTTCTGTTGCCGCTATAACAACCGATATTAAAAAACAATAAAATAATTAGTTAAGGGGGCTCCCATACAACAAACGTAGTTTTTGCCGTTTTAAAGATAATGGTACCTTTCGTGCACCGACTTGCACTTGGCCGGATTTTTTAATTACACGCTATATTGGGTAAATTGGGTTAGTTTTTTTTTGTTCTATAAATAATTTTAAATCAATACGATTAAATTCCTTCCTTTTTAATTTTCAACAATATATATTTTTTTATAACCATTGAATGAAGAAAACAACTTAAATGAAGTAAAGTAAAAACAACGAAAACTAGCTAAATCGTAACCTTACAAATCTAAACAAAAGTGGATGTCCATGTGGCATGGTACCAAGAACACTGACTGCATCACCTCGCTGAATAGCAATGGCTATTCTACTATCACCATTACTTATTTGTCAGTATTGATTTTGACATTATTCTTTGTATGTATGTCTCAGCGTGCAATTAATCCTTATCTTATCTTATCCCCAGACACAAGTGTCCGTCGTGTCACAAGCGCTACCGGTCGCGCGGGGAGCTCCGCGACCACGTCAACTACCAGCACCGCGGCCGCGCCGACCACAAGTGCCCCGTCTGTGGCAAGGTACCGTGACGCGTGACAGGCCGCCTGTGGCACGTTACAGGCCGCCTGTGGCACGTTACAGGCCGCCTGTGGCACGTTACAGGCCGTCTGTGGCACGAGACAGGCCGCCTGTGGCACGTGACAGGCCGCTTGTGGCACGAGACAGGCCGTCTGTGGCACGTTACAGGCCGCCTGTGGCACGTGACAGGCCGCCTGTGGCACGTGACAGGCCGACTGTGGCACGTGACAGGCCGCCTGTGGCACGAGACAGGCCGCCTGTGGCACGTGACAGGCCATCAGTGGCATGGTGCTGTGGCAAGCATGAACCTAGTGTCAGAAATAGACTTGACAAAAGCGTATACCCGAAAGGGACACATTTGGCTGCAACCCCTATAAATTGGATAAATTTAATACACGTTATTTAGGTGGTGCTCCAATCATTCGTGCGACATTCTAAAATGTCAAGATTGGTTTGCTTCTGCAGCACAGCAATATGATGATGATGATGATTTAAGATTCGCTGTTCGCAGGGCTTGGCGACGAAGCGATGCATTAGGCGGCACGTGAGGAGAGCCCACGAAGGGATAAAAGAAAACGCGAAGGACAAGATCTGCCAGCAGTGCGGGAAAGCGTTCAGGGTACGTACTAGTACCATCATCATCATCATCATCAAAAAATACTGCAGTATAAGTATTACCCAACTGATATGGCTTACCGATGTACCTGCGCAGAAGATGAATTTTCAAAGCGCGGGAAATGCTATTGACCGCTATTGGTCGGCAGCCGCCGCCATCTTAGCGAGCTTAGAGTGAGATGGAACTAACAGCTGCAGTGTATTATGAACCTTATAAGAGTGATCTTAGGTTGATTGTAAGTTTTAAGCATTCTTTCGTTAATCTTCGGACCATACTTTCTTTTCTGCGCGAACGAAGATTCACGACGCGCCTTATAAGTTGGGTACTAGTATACATACATACATACGCACATAGGTATATGATTGGGGGTTGGCGACTGATTCTCTATCCGACGGTGGTAGCTAGCACGAAACATATGGAAGTGAAAAGTGGGCGGGGCGCGTGTGCCATACATATGACTCGTAGCTCAAAACCAACTTCACACATACTATGTCATGATCTACGTCTGCCGCATAATGAAAATGCTTTGTGTGCAGTTTTAGAGACCATTAAAATGAAGAATAATGTTAGTCAACACTTATGTGTTGGCACATTTTCAAATTAACTGCAGTTGACTTTTATACCTTTATTGACGATGTATTCCCAACGGCCCCCTTAACCTCCCCATCAAGGGGGCAGTTGGGACTTTAAATTCCCATCTGCCCCGAGGCGTGAGTAAGGGGGTCGATGGGATTTTTAATTCCCATCTGTTCCCTTGTCCGTAAGGGGCAGATATATTCCCAACGGCCCCTTATCCTCTCCATCAAGGGGCAGTTGGGACTTTAAATTCCCATCTGCCCCCCTAAGCGTGAGTAAGGGGGCCGATGGGAATTTTATTTCCCATCTGCCCCTTGGTCTGGAGTAAGGGGGCAGATTGACACTGCAACTTTCAATACCTATTTTTTGGCGACAGCGGTTCCGAATTCCGATACAAATCTCAAGTCCCTTCCACTCTTGTCTATGTTCCGTGGGCCAACTAGTTTAAATGTTTCAGGACAAGAAAGGCCTGATCGAGCACGAGCGGGTGCACACGGGCGCGCGGCCCCTCGCGTGCGCCGCGTGCGGCCGCGCCTTCCGCCAGCGCGCCGCGCTGCACGCGCACACCCGCCGCCTGCACCGCCCCGCCGCCGCCAGCTAGCGCGGCCGCGCCTTCCGCCGCACGCGCACACGCGCCGCCTGCACCGCCCCGCCGCCGCCAGCTAGCGCGGCCGCGCCTTCCGCCGCACGCGCACACGCGCCGCCTGCACCGCCCCGCCGCCGCCAGCTAGCGCGGCCGCGCCTTCCGCCGCACGCGCACACGCGCCGCCTGCACCGCCCCGCCGCCGCCAGCTAGCGCGGCCGCGCCTTCCGCCGCACGCGCACACGCGCCGCCTGCACCGCCCCGCCGCCGCCAGCTAGCGCGGCCGCGCCTTCCGCCGCACGCGCACACGCGCCGCCTGCACCGCCCCGCCGCCGCCAGCTAGCGCGGCCGCGCCTTCCGCCGCACGCACACGCGCCGCCTGCACCGCCCCGCCGCCGCCGAGCGAGACGCCTCTCCAACTTATTGAGTGGGGACATTCCCAGTTGTCACCCCCGTTATCGTCCCCAGTGGTGACTACTGGGAATTATTTTAGAATGTACCCCCTATTGTCACCACTAGTGAGTCTTACTGCGGACAAATAGAAATTGCAGGGATATGACGCGTGGAGTGCAGTAGATGTCCCATTTATGTCTACAGACTCATCAAATTCGGTTCAGTTGATTAGACGCGGAAACTCAACAAGATAGACACTTTCACATATGTTATGGGTGTAGTTGTTTACCACTAAACACAGGCTTTAGGTAACTAAGGACAATTTAATTGAAATAAAAGCCAATATACTTGATAACTATTTTATTTAATAAAATAATACATTTGTAGGTATAATATTGTTATTTAATTCATAGAATAATAACCATTAATTACTTATATAGTCGAAGCGCACAAGAAATACTTATTATAAAGGCGTAAAACCAGTCTAAGCTCATGATGCCAACATTGTTTACTTCTCATCATACCAATTTTTAAAATAAAAAGCTTCACAATGCCAACTTTAAAAAATGATAGCATCTCACAAAATGAACTTTAAAAGAATAATATAATTCTCGTATTCTATCACACCGACATATAAATTGAAACATTCTCATATTGCCAACATTAAAAATGGATACATTCTCTCAATGCCAATTTTTAAAATTGATTACTGTTCATTATTATACAACACTGAAACATGTACGAGTATAGTTTCTCACCAAGCCAACTCTATAATACAAAAACCTACCTCATATTGCCAACTTTAAAAATGGATACATTGTCATCATGCCAACATTTAAAAATGCAAACTCCTATTGTGTAAAAAAAAATGTGCTTTTAAACCTAACCTATAACACTGAGTGACTTCCCTACCATATATAAGGGTGAATATACAAAAGTTGGGTAACTTTTCGGGATATTTTGTTTATGATAGTTTTTTCAATCAAACTCCTACTAATTCGCGTTATAAGGTAGCTAATCTAGTGAACATATTGCTCATGATAGGGCCAGTCACTTTTTAAAGTAGATGCGGAGATATTTAGTTTTTTCCGAATTTGACTGCCAGGGGACTGATGAGAGTGACAGAGTACTGATAAAACACACAACTTCAGTAGATATGCAAGCAATTTATTAAGATTAGAAGAAATCTCTTAGAAAGTAATCATCATCAGTCTGAACACGTCCATTGCTGAACATAGACTGCCACACCAAACGACAATTTGCCACTTGCATCCACCGGTTGCCTGCGACTCTTGATGTCGTCGGCCCATCTGCGTCCAATTTCATACACTGCGTCTTCCAGTGGTCGCCACTCTAGAACCATTCTGCCCTATCGGTTGTCAGTTCTACGAGCGATGTGACCTGCCCATTGCGACTTCGGCTTGCAAACCCTGAGAGCTATGTCGTAAACTTTAGTTTTTTTGGCGAATATCCTCGATCCGGATTTTATGGCGCAAAGAAACTCCGAGCATAGCTCTCTCCATCGCCCGCTGTGTGACTTTGAGCTTCTCCAAAAGGCCAGCAGTTATGGAACACGTCTTAGTTCCATATGTCATCACTGGTAACACACACTGGTTGTAGACTCTTGTCTTCAGGCACTGTAGAGTTTTGGACAAGAAAATGTCACGCAACTTCGCGAACGCTGCCTATCCGAGCTGGATTCTTCGGGCGACCTCTTTGCCGAAGTTGGACCTGCCTAACAGGACGATCTGGCCAAGGTTGTTGTACTGTACAACAACTTCGAGAGTATCGTTCCCAACGAATACCGTCACGGGTACAACATGGCCATTGGAAATGAGTTTTGTCTTCTTCATGTTCATTTTAAGACCCACCTGTTGGGAAACGCTACCGAGGTCGCTGAGCATAATATTGAGATCTTCCAGAGACTCTGCCATGATGACTATATTATCGGCACAACAAAGGTAAGTGAAGTATTCGCCATTGATGTTGATGACGAATCCGTTCCAGTCCAAGAGCTTGAAAACGTCCTCCAATGCGTTCGTGTTCAGTTTCGGAGAAATAACATCTTCCTGTCTTTTAGTGACTTCATTGTAAGATCATTGGGAATGTAAGCAGCCACCTGATGCACCAAGAGTGTCCCCTTAAGGCGATCATTTGAGACGATTAGTCGTTAATCAAGGTGTCGTTAATCATTAATCAATCTGCTCGATATCACAGCCGTCAATCACCGTAACTTTTATACCTGGACTGGACATCTCTCGCGGATAAGAGAAGCAAACTCCATCTTGTTTGTTTTATCACCTCCTGAAGCAATCACTTGCTCAGCTGTTCACTTGCATGTGACCCCTATACTATCGGGTACCCTCTTCCCATGTCCGGCTTCATGAAAGATCCAGGAATTAATATTTTTCCATTATTTTCTAGTTAATCGCTGCTCCCGAGGCGTCATGTCTTTAATATATATGTTTTGTACCTTTTCTTTCCTTTTTAATTATTGCAACTCTTGTTTATCTTTGTATTCAGCTAGTATGTTGGGGTTGCTTTTAATTTTAGCTAAGTTAGCTTTTACGGCTTCTCTTTTCTTTTTCAATATAATATATTTCCAATCCTCAGACGTGGTTAGTTTTTCTTTTGGAGCAAATGATGTTTTAAACTGAAATAGTAAAACAAAAATGCTTAGACACGCTCAAAAAGTCAGTACCCTGGAAACACGTCAGTCCTTTGGCGCAATATTTGACAGCGGACTGACGCCAACGGACTGACGAACCCTACATGAATTTAAAGTTATCTTTAGAACTAACGTTTATTTTAATAATTTTGAATATCAAGAAGCTACATCTTGACAAATCAAAGTTAACTATGTATAAATTTAAACATAACACAGTTTTACAAGGAAATAGCGACTTACCATAGGACTGATATTCTGTCTGGATCTGCCCGCGTTCACACGACAAACACAACTCTAGCACTGGAACAGTAATGTCGACCGGACAATGGTTCGGTCTGCAGTTAGCTTTAGTATCAATCTTGAAATTTAACGCGCATTTGAATTTGAGTCGCCGGTATTTAGCCGAAAATTCAAATTTGAAAAACACACAACGGACTGACGCATAAAACCGAACACAAAGTTTCTTATTATTTTTACAAAACGGTGCAAATGTTATAGTATGAAAGTTGTGATTATATAATAATAAATACATCAAAGATTATAGTGATATAGTAAGATTCATTATTTTAAAGGTAATACTTTATACACAGCTATTTGATTGTGCGATTTTGGGATTGTGACACGCCAAAGTACTGACTTTTTGAGAACATTTTGTGAAGTTTTACAAGTTTGTATTTAAAATAAATAGCTAAAACTGGGTGACCACATAAAAGCCTTTTAATTGTTTTAAAATTAATCGTAAAATATAAACAAAATATAATTATACATTGTTTTATTGGCTGGTGACATCGAGTTACCCAATTTTTGTAGAAACACCCATAATTCAATAGCTGAAATAGCCATACATACATAATTCTGCTTGCATACAATATTAATTTTACTATAATTATTATCATTTTTATTATGGATGTCAGGTTAATCCTTCTAGGATTGGTCCTGTATCGTGGGTACCGCTTACATGCTTAATATAATTTCACATACACATCACACCCAGACATTGGCCCTGGAATTCCATACTTTCGACTCAACTTATCGATTCAATTTAGTTGACCACGAGACCGTGGATGCTCAGTGTCTGTTTTTTTCCTTGTGATTTTAACACTAGCTGCAAAGTCAGAATGCCCCCCACCCCAAATTAAATCCTGGATCCGCCCCTGCACCCAACCAGAAACAAATATTTGTTCCGGGCGGGAATTGAAACCGCGACACCAAGCCCACCAGTCTAATTGCTCAGCCACTACGGCAAACGCGTCTTTTATATTCAAAACAAACAAAGAGATGTTGTCTAGTACCCAACTTATAAGGCGCGTCGTGAATCTTCGTTCGCGCAGAAAATAAAGTATGGTCCGAAGATTAACGAAAGAATGCTTAAAACTTACAATCAACTTAGGCCACTCAAACGTCCGGGCTGCTAAAGTCGCCTAAAAAAATGTTGCCTTGAACGTTCGGGCGACTAGAGCAGCCCAGCGCACCCTAGTTGACTTTTGGCGTTTTGGCTGTGATTTTACTATGAAAGTTGCTCACAACCGTCACTAGATGGCTCTGAAATAAATTCCGCTTCGATTTTAGTCCAAGAAAACCGTACCTGGCAACAAAATTGTTTTAGAAAAAAAATAAAAAAGTTTATTATTGTGTGCTTGTTGTGAACCTGTTGTGAAGTGGCTCTTGAGTGATATTAAAAATGTAAGTAATAATGTTTTATTAGCCCAATTTATTAGTGTTATATATCAAAGTATTCCTCAAGATTCTTGCTATTAGAATATTTACAAATATCTTTTGTCCATCGCTTCATTTGGTTAAAATTCGACATCAAACAAAATGGGACTGTTGGATGCCGGGTTTATAACATGTTTTTGAAGTGATTCATTAAACTCTCAAGAAGTAATTACTTATAATGAAGAAAACATTTAGCGATTATGCGCATCAAAGTATGTAACTACCTATATGTAAATTATAAATGTATTCACTTCCACTGTTCTTCAGAAACATTACTTGCTAACAGGAACATTTATACTGTTGGTAAAAGATACAAAATCATGCGATAATATTCTTAACAAAATCATATTTTGGTACATTTTAGTTATGCTAACATTTACAAAAAACAGAGTGGCTGGCAACATAATGGCGGTGGTGAAGAGCGGCGCAGACAAGTCATAGAATACCTTAGAAGAAGGGGCATTCTCACAGGGTCTCAAGTTTAGCTAACCTGGCACAAATTGAAAAGTTGAGAAGTATTGATCTCACTTCGCCAACCTCCTGTATGCTACCCTGGTACTTCTGATATACATTTCTGGCATCTCCGATTTTGATAACCAAGCGCTCGGCGCCGCAGAATTCCGATCGCGCGAGCGGACGTTTGAGTGGGGTACAGCTGTCAAACTCGGACGGTCAAGTGGAGCTCACTACTATAAGGTTCATAATACACTGCAGCTGTTAGTTCCATCTCACTCTAAGCTCGCTAAGATGGCGGCGGCTGCCGACCAATAGCGGTCAATAGCATTTCCCGCGCTTTGAAAATTCATGTTCTGTGCAGGTACATCGGTAAGCCATATCAGTTGGGTACTACTATACCGTGAGCTCGTACGGCGCCGCGAGCGTGTCGGGTGAGCTAGTGAGTAGCGACGCGGTACAACGCGGGCGCGCATACAGTTTCACTCGTCTTTTGTCCGATTCAGCCGTTTGTATGGAGTGTCCCTCTCCACAGTGACCACTGGGTGCTGCTGAGATATAACTCCCCACTTTAACTGGTCTTAGGCACTGCGTCCACATTCATGTAATGCACTTGCTTCTTAGACGGGAACACTTTGTGGACTCTCTTCTTGTGCGTGTATAGGGACGCTTTTTGCTTGAACGTCTGCTGGCAGATGTCGCATGAGAGCGGCCTCGCGCCCGAGTGGATCACCTCGTGCTGGGCCAGCGCTTTTTTATCCTGAAACGTGAATAGAATTTGTCAAAGTCAAAGCATTTATTGTAAATAGGCAATTAAATCACACTTTTACAAGTCAAACAGCTAATTCTCGTTAACAAAGAGAATCATGAAAACATTAAGTTAAACAGTAATTGATTATGGATTGAGTTTGAAAATAAGGATGTTTCCCTTTCAAGCACTGTACCAAGATTCAGGATAGGACAAGGAAACTCCGTTGACTCTACCAGTGCTTCGGAATACGCCCGTTAGATTCTTGTCATCATTAGATATCTTATACAATGTACGTATCTACATACTTTCTTCGAGGTTTTGCTGGGATTAAAATTATTATTGTGTGTAATATACGAATAGGAGAGTAGATGAAACTGAAAATATTTACTAATGTTAGCAATAGATATGCATTGTAAACACTGGAATGTATCTAGCCCATAGCAGTGGCATTTCTGAACTGGCCATAAATCATAATTATTTATAAATAATTATCTCTCCCTCTCCTGTTTCTCTCGTAAACAAAAATCATATTCGACATAAAATCATACATTATTTGTTTTATTACTTGTCACTTTGACAGTGCTAGATAGTTATTTTTTTTGTTTTAGTTATGGCTTAGCACGGTTTGTGCAATAGCCAGTGTCAATTATAATAATATTTCAGTATTTTTTAATTTCACAATAGGAAAGTCATATTATTAGAGCAATCCACGTGGTCAAATTAATTATTTACATAGTCAAAGTCACGATTCATCAATTTGGAAGTTAGCATAGATACAGTTACATCTGAGGCAGACTATACCATTACCACAAATGTTGAATACAATTCCACGGTTTGTGGAAAGTTTAGACGTCTATTTACGCCCGAAATTAATATTGTATCGTCTATCCAAGATTAAAATCGATCTTGGATTACTGCCTATCGTTCGATCGAACTCCAACCTGCGTGCCTTCATAAACCAATCCACGGATCGGTTATTGGCACGTTTGACCCTAAAATGGATTGTGATATCAATTCCAGATAGCAAAATTTGGATTAGGATTGATTATTAATTTTGGCCGTTAATTGTCTATATTGTATATTATTGTTCGTCTCGTCTATTTAACTGTTGTTAAATACATTTGTGTACATTAATATGAGGTCGAGTTTACCGTGAACGGCTTCCCGCACACTTGACACACGTGGTTCCGCGGCTTCTCTTTCTTCTCGCCGTGCACTCGAGATACATGCTTCTCTACATTAGCTCTGGACGCTATCGGCTAGAAAGAAAAATATTTTTTTTCTAAAGCATGCTTTTTGCGTTATGGCCCTGTTCGCCATACCTCTAGTGACAGAGTTTGTCAAACCGAGCCTCTGATTTGACTTAACGACTGCTTTCGATCGATAACAACCGGGGGGCGACGGCATAACTCGCCCTCCGAAGCGCGGGGCGATGGAAAACCGAACGTAACTCACGAACAGTCATTGATGCGGGGCCGAGGATCGAACCCGGTATCGCTGGATCTTAAAGCGCACTTTTTTTTAAACGTTGCCCCACACTAGTATTGCTCCTGTATCGTGGGTACCGCTTACAGACATATAATTTCACATACACATCACACCCAGACCAGAAACAAATATTTGTGGATCGCACAAATATTTGTTTCGGGCGGGAATCGAACCCGCGACACCAAGCGCAGCAGTCCGATTGCTCAGCCACTACGCCAAACGTGCCGTTGCACTAATTTCGCCATCATCTGCTTTACAACATTGTCATCCTATTTACAGATGCATGCAAAATTTCATCTCGATAGAAAACCGGGAAGTGGGGGGGGGGGGGGGGGGTCTTTAACTTGCAATATTTAAATTAGATACTAGGGCAGGTAAATAGAAGCTTTAAATACGATACGAGCTTTATATGATCAAGATAACTATGAAATGGTAGTCGGTAAAGACTTTTGGAAAATTATCTTTGTGAGTATGCGAAACAGAGTCCAGTTTACCTTGTCGCAAATAGGGCACTTGTGGGACGTTTTCCCCAAATGTTGATAGTTGAAATGGTCCTGCATAGCTTCTTTAGTTGGGTATCCTTTATTGCACATCGGACAGGGGAACCTAATAAAAGAAAAATAAGCTGTTAGTGAAAGAAAAATCATTTTTTTCAGACAAGATCATCGCTGTGTGCGTACAGATTTCGGAACGCTTATGTATTACATGAGCGAAACGAGCGAAAAAAAAAACTTATTGAATATCTTGCTACCAGGGCTTGTGATACCGGTATTTTATCAGTACCGGTACCATTGGTCTTGGCTTGGTATCAGTAGTACATAATTATACCGGTATAAATACCGGTACTGCAATCGGTAGATACTAAACAAAAAATTTACGTAATAGTGAGAAAAGAGACATAGTAAAAGTCGCATCTGGCAAAGGTGAAAACATTAGTGAACCTTTTAATAAACGCTATGAGTAGGCGAATACGATTACCATGGTGTGTTAAGGTTTTATTTTGGAACAAATAAATCGGCATATTGTAAATAGTGCCCTCAGCCACGGGCACCTGAATTGAGTACCGGTACCAGCCTGGAACCTGGTACCGCTAAGTGCCGGTACTGCACCGGTTCCAAGCCCCGCTTGCTGCAGACACGAGCGGAGCGAGCGAAAAATAACTCACTTGAATATCTGCTCGGTGGCGTGCGCTCGCGAGTACTTCAGATGCGCGTGGTACGTGGTGAGATGCGAGAACACCTTGTTGCAGTCGGTGCACTCGTACTTGCTCTTGCTCTCGTGCCTTTTTATGTGGTACTTGAGTTGCATGACTCGCACCATCTTGTGGCAAATCGGGCACTCGTCGCGGGGCGGCGGGCCGTCGTGTAGTCTGAAATAAGTCCGCAAATTGCATAGTGATAAAAAGGTAAAATATACCGATTTTTTAAGATTCCCTTAGACCATGCATCAGAAATCGACTTCACAAAAGCGTATACCCAAAAGGGGCACACCTTGACTGCAATGTATAAATCGGATAAATTTAATACACGTTATTTAGGTGTAGCTCCGGGCTCCAATCATTCGTGCGACATTCTAAAATGTCAAGATTGGTTTGCTTCTGCAGCACAGCAATAAATTAGTGCATACGCCGACAAAGACAAAACATCATCGTACTATCCTACTCACTCCTATGCCTATTTGTATACACTTGTCTCTTTTCTTCCCCGGATCTTGAGTTAAATGTCATATCTATTGGATGATTAATCTGAGCGTAACGTTCAGTCTGCCTCCTCTTATGTCTGTGGGCTCAACACACGTATTTAACAGGGGTAAATTCTTAAAATTAATAATAAGAACGCTCCAATCGAACCTCCATGGAGTAGCTTCGGAATATTTTGTAACATATGAAAATCTACTAACATTTTTTTAAATGAATCCGCTAGTCAAATAGGAACATTTGAAATAATTGTCACAAACTATTCCGACTACACTCCATTGAGATTCGATTGGAGCGTTCTCAGAATAGCAGAATGGATGCCCCCCCCCTGGCAGTACCTCATGTGTGTGCCGAGCGTGGTGCGGTTGACGAAGGTCTTCTTGCAGTGGTCGCACTGCAGCCCCTCCCGGTGGGCGCGCGCCACGTGGTTCTTGCGCGCCCGGGCGGTCCTAATAACAGATATACATCTTAATATATATATACAAATTACGCGTCACGTTGTTTGTCCGCGATGAACTCCCTAAACTACGTGCAGTTTGGTCTAACTTTAAAGATAGGATAGCTTACATCTCAATTTATAGTCGCAATAACAAAAACCTTAGCCACAGCAACGCGGGGCCGTGTCTGCTATTTAAAACTAATAAAAAAATATCAAATAATTTAGCCTGTATTGTCCCACTGCTAGGTAAAGGCCTCCCCTAACTTGTAGTGATATTTGGGCCATAATCCACCACGGGGGCCCGGTCCGGAGTTGTGGATAAGTGCCTCCGAAATAATTCTCGGCCATGTCGGTAAATTTGATTAAAACCGGTTAAGTAGTTAGGAGTCCATCGCAGACAAACAACGTGACGCTTAATTTATAGATATTAAAATTGCAAATAAATCAACCGGTTAGTCTGGTAGAGAATTTCAACAAACTAAACGGCATTTGTTTACTTAATTTTCCATGGAATTGTATTTCCTGTCGAATTGTCGATTGTCGTTGTTGTTGTCGTCAACTTACTGGAAGAACATGTCGCACTCCAGACACTTGTAGCCCTCGATGGTGGTCTTGGAGAGCAGCTTCCTGAGGTCCCCCGGCTTGGGCGGGTCGTTGATTGGCTGCTTTGCCTTTTTCTTTTTACTCTGAAACAATGATGGGATACAATTATGGCATAGATTTGTCTATTAGACAAATAATTTTGTATGCTCTTTCAGTCACATTTTCCATACAAATTATCACATGTCCAATTATTAATAGGGTATAGTGAACCACCATACACGACTCTTTATGGTATTTGTAGCATATATTAACATTTTCCCAAAAACTGACCAACTCATGACAAAAACCGACCAAAACTGAACCACTCATGACCAGACATACCCAATTCTTGACCAAAACTGAACCACTCATAGCCAAATATGCCCAACTCTAGACCAAAACGGACCAATTCTTGACAAAAACTGACCAAGACTTGACCAAACTGAATCATTCGTCATTAGAACTGAACCACTCGTGACCAAACTGAACCACACGTGACCAAACTGAACCCCACATGACCAAAACTGACCAACCCATGTCCAAAACTGAACCACTCGCGACCAAAACCTCCCAAGTAGAATTCCCCACCTTCCGCCCCTTGGTGCCCTCTATCTGTATGACGTGCGGCGGCGGCGCGCGCGCCAGGTGCGTCGCCGCGTGCAGCTGCATGAGGCGCGCGCTGGGCTCGGCGCGGCCGCACAGCCGGCACGTGTGGCGCAGGTAGTGGCGCTGCTGGTGCGCCGCCAGCGCCGCCTCCGGGAGGTACAGGTAGCACACCTTGCACGTCACCATATCCGGCTTCTGTGGACACAGTGATGGGTTTTTTTTTTGTTGTTTTAATTATGGCTTCGCACGGTTTGTGCATTCAAGCCAGTGTCAAGTGTTGTAATATTTAAGTATTTCTTATTTTCACAATAGGAAAAAGCGATCCTCGCGGTCGAAGAGTCGAGTCGATTGTCAACATAAAGTCACGATTCAGTAATGTGGTGTATGATTTACTGAAACTTCCTGGGAGTTATGGATTTTGATGAAACTTCACAATAATATAGCTTACATATCAGAATAACACATAGGCTACGATTCATAAAGATATATCGTGTATTATCCAAACGCGGGGTGCAGCTAGTACAATAATATATTATACAAGAATGTGGGTCAAAAGTAAAAAATACAAAAAAAAAAAACACCATAAAGGTGGTAAAGGTACATAAAGGTGGGTACTCACCGCCCTGTGTGCGGATTCAAAGTGCTCTTCCACTTGCTGCTGCGTGTAGAAACTGATGATGCAAAGCTCGCACTTGTAAACAGAACTGGCGTATTGTATTTTCTTCTTTGCTTCTTCTCTGTAATATAAAAACTTATTATTTATTAATATAAAAAGAAAGAAAGAAAGAAAGAAAACAAAAGACAATATTTATAGACACTACAATTTTATTTATTTCTATAAATTAAATTTTATTGAAATTGAATAGAAAATAGTTGAATTTTTCTATACAATTTCGAAGTGTTATTTCTTTTTGTCGTGAATTTTAGCCATTTTTTTTTAACTTTTTTTTGGTACTTTTAGCCACAATTTTACTTATGTTTTAATAGTTATTCTGCCATTCGGAACGGAGACGAATCCAACAAAGCAAAGATCATAAAAATCGGTCCAGCCGTTCTCGCATGAAATGGTGTACATATTTTCTATCTACACTACTATTTATAAAGAGGAAAGATTTGTATTTTTGTGTGTGTCTTGTGTGCGTGTGATTTCAAAAATTCTTTTACCATTGGAAAGCTACATTCACCCTGAGTAACATACGCTACTTTTTATCCCGTAACAATTAAAACAGTTCCCGCGGGATAGTAATTAACGCGGGTGAAACCGCGAGGCGCTTCTAGTCCTACTAATCCTACTAATATTATAAACGCGAAAGTTTGTAAGTATGGATGGATGTTTGTTCCTCTTTCACGCAAAAACTACTGAATGGATTTTGATGAAACTTCACAATAATATAGCTTACATATCAGAATAACACATGGAATACAATTCCTAAAGATATATAGTATATTATCCAAACGCGAGTGTAACCGCGGGGCGCAGCTAGTAATAGATAAAGATGTGATAGGGATGCGTTATGTCTTTCGTTCAACAATCGTGTATACCTTGTAGCAAGCATCTCCGCTTCCGTCATATACTCTGTGACGTATCCAGGTTTGGGTTCAGGTTTTGGTTCCAACTTTGGCGTCTGATTCATCAAAATCGCTTCAGACTTCGGTGCCATCGCCATTGACCTGTAGGCAAAAACATAACACTAACTTTCTAAGTAGTGCACGTTAAAAATCGATACTTATTGTCTACTATCGATCTACTATTTTTCATAAACTTTGCCTTTGATTTTAACTATAGATAGTTTTTAACTATCGATACTATCGATAATTTTCTACTATCGATCTACTATTTTTCATGAACTTTGCCCACCTAATAGTCGAAATTAGGCCATTAGGCAAAGTTGGAGCAAAACTATCGATAGTGTCGATAAAAATCGATAGTTTTTGGCTAACTATCGATAACAATCGGAAATCAAAACTATCGATGTTTAACGTACACTATTTCTAAGTCATTGATGCATGGGCCACACGTATCGTCATCGTCGACGGCCTATATCGCTTTAAACAACGCGGAAATTGTCCCGATGATTTATCGCCATAAATTTGACTGGCCACACTGTCGTCATCATCAACAGCCAAATTCAAATTATACCAAAATTAAAAAAAAAAAAAAAATTGGAAAAATTGCGAGCTATAGTTATCAAAATAATTACAAACAATGGCAATGCTGCCAGCATTTTGGGAACTTTGCCATCTGGTAGCGGTTTGTTAGAATAGTGTAGGTTTTATTGAATTATTAAGGTTTTTGCTTAAATATTGTAATTACCACCACTTATACAGGGTGTATCGGCAAGGTGTAGTAATATTGAAATGTGGGTATGTGTACCTGGTGATGAATCATTTGCCAGGGTACTAAAACCTGAAATCGATAATCGATTTTTTCACTCAAATTGACAAAATAACTAAATATTACAACCCTAACATGATACGGATGACGTCACGTTACGCCGGTCACACAACGCTTGCGCGATGCAGGATTTCTTAGAAACGGCCCTGGCGCCATCTAGTAATTTTTGGTGGAACTTTTACCACAACTTTACTTCTACACCTAGTTTTGTTTGAGTAATGCCGCCGGCTAGAGGTGTACAGTCTTACCCAACTTATATGGTGCGTCGTGAATCTTCGTTCGCGCAGAAAATAAAGTATGGTCCGAAGATTAACGAAAGAATGCTTAACACTTACAATCAACCTAAGATCACTATTATAAGGTTCATAATACACTGCAGCTGTTAGTTCCATCTCACTCATGCCACGCGGCGATCGCTAAGATGGCGGGGCGGCTGCCGACCAATAGCGGTCAATAGCATTTCCCGCGCTTTGAAAATTCATCTTCTGCGCAGGTAGAACTGCGATGTGCAACAGCTGCAGTGTATTATGAACCTTATAATAGTGATCTTAGGTTGATTGTAAGTGTTAAGCATTCTTTCGTTAATCTTCGGACCATACTTTATTTTCTGCGCGAACGAAGATTCACGACGCACCATATAAGTTGGGTAAGACTGTACATGTTAGCCTATGCCTCAAGTTCACTGACATTGCCCAGCTGATAACTAGGGTTGAACGATGGTTAGTTTTGCAGTAAACTTTGACATGTAATAATTCATTACCGTAACTACTTACAGATTTATAGTACCTCCAGACTACTTCGAAATATGTATGTGTATGCGTAGTTTCAGTATTACTACACCTTGCTGTTACACCTTGTATAAGATACTCTTTTTAATATTATAAACAACAATAAATAAATAATTTATTCATTGGTCAAAATAATTATATTCAACTGCATCTCTGTTAAGAGATTGTATAATTGTATACATACTCTATAGTGATATGAGGCATGGTAGCATTGGTTGTGCTGCACTCTCCCTTGACAAAGGCATTATTGGAGACCATAGCACTCGTGTCCACCACGATCCGAGATAGGACACCCGTGGCTGTGTTCTCCAGAACTATCTCGGGCACTGAAATAGACATACATGAATACATAATGAGTTTTAAGGTAACAAAGAAAAAAGAACAATAAAAAGTTTTAAAACCCCCATTTTAAGTTTCAGTGAGCGACCTTTACATGGTCAAACCCAGTTAGATTTTTTAATATTATCTTCATTTTAGTGTACTATAGATTTTGTTGCTTGTCAAAGTCAAATCATTCATTGTAAATAGGCAATAAAATCGCACTTTTACAAGTCAATTTAACTAACAAATAGAACTGTAAAAGAAAACAAAACATAATGTATCGAGTATCATTTGAGTTTGATTAAGGATCTTTCCCTTTCAAGCACTGATCCAAAATTGAATCTCGGACAGGGAAAGGGAACTCCGTTGACTCTACCAGTGCTTCGGTATACCCCCTGTTAGAGAAGACTGCACCAAGAAACTCTACAGGGATGTAATTTTTTCTTTCTTTCAATTTTTTTCCAATCACAGGAACATCTTCTCCATGTATAAAACTTACCTTCCAGCATGTGATCTTCGATATCCAAGTCGATGTTGTCCTGCACAGTGTGCAGTTCGTACTGCTCATTCTTCACATCCTCCGGATTACTGACGGATATGTATTGCTCACACTCGTCCTGGCCAGATGAGAAGTCGAAGAAGATTTTATCGTAGTCCAGTTTGGTCTCCACGACGAGCGAGGACAGGGTCTGAGACATGTATGTGTGGTCCAAGTTCTGAAATTGACATATTATGTACATTTATTATGCATGCATTCCAAACGACACGTGCCAAAGCTAAGCACTCATATAACCACTGCATAAGTAACAAAATGAGGAACGTGCGTGCTTCCTAGAACACGGAGCGCACGGCTCGACCTGAGGCAGCATTGCAACGATCGTATGAGGCGAATGCTCACAGTGAGCACACACGTCCACACAGCCTGAGGCATACGTGACACACCTTTACATAAAGTAATCAGTATGCGTCTCATTTTCCATTGATGCTGGGGTCACACATATCGTGAGACAGATTCCATTGATTATCCCGTTGTATGACGTCATCTCATTGACGTTCGCCGTTAGTGTAGCCACATAATCGGGATATGGCATTGGCATTGCCGTTGATTATCCCGATTTTTTACATTCACTTGGATTTTTATTTTGGCCCATTTTGGATTTGGGTGTTGATGATGATGATACGTGTGACCCATGCATGATACAGGAAGTGATTGGATTACCTCCTGCGGATGGCTGAGTGCGAGCACGCGCAGGTGCTCCTGTGCGTTGTGCACCTGCCATTTGAATTTGTAGACCTTCCTGAACATTGCTAAACATTCCCAGCAGATGAGGTTTGCTATCTCAGGCATTTCCAACTGTAACGGTAAAGAGGTAGGCACAGTGTTACCAGAAAAGAGAAAAATAAGAATTGAACAAATACTGTTAAATAAAAACGTCTAATGCTCGCATTTTCTAACTTAATTGTGACATTTCTGATAGTTTTACTCGTTAATATATTTTTGAGTTAGACAATGCGAGTGTTAGAAGTCAATTTGTAAACTAAACTCTTGTATAAGTGAACTCTTTTGTGGTAACCCATAGTGGTCAAAATTGATGGCCTCTACTTATGTAAGTAACTTATACTGTGTTGGTGGTGGTGGTTCAATCGCGCAGGGGTATATATTATGTATGAACCGCATTATATAGGAGCTTAGTCCGCGAGTGAGTCCTCGCCTTAATAGTTCCTAAATAAGTGGATGCTGGGAGGCCTAGCTATGGGACAAAATCTATGTAATGCTGATAAAAGAATAGTCATTGCTCCTTCTGGCCAGAGTTGGAGTAAAATCACAGTTGGACCGTGTTTTCTAAGTAGGCAATTGTGGTAGAGCAATTCTAGGCCAAAGTCCATGTCAAAGTGGTCAGACTTAAAGACTCACTTTGAACGCAAAGACAAACACTGAAGGTAGGAACCAAGGATAACTACTCAAAGATGAATTCGACCAGTATCGAAAATTCAATGGTAAATGTTACTTCAAGATATATTCTGAATGGAATGACCGATTACATTAAAACAAAAAGTAATGTACAGGCACTGAAACAGTTCTATATATAAAGTTATTTATTTAGACAAGGAGAGGGCCGCGCTGTCCATCTCGCCGGCACTCGAGCCTAGTCCGTACGGACCAGAGTGCCGCCGAGCGGAATTATTATAAGTCCTCGAGACCAAGGGCTTACGTAACAGATGGCCGGATGGATTGTTCAGGATATAACGGAGTTAGAAAGGGTGATATTTTACTTACGCGGTCTCCCGCGAAATCGTACATGAGTAACCGGAATACTTGATAAACTTGCGGTAGCGCAGTGAGAGAAAATAAGTCTCTGTCGCTACTGAGGCAAGTGGCGCACGCCGTCCTAAACGCCTGGTCCACATCTTGTTCCATTTCAACACTTGTGAGCTCGGAAAACAATTTTGTCGAAACTTAGCGTTTTGTTTTGATTACTTTCAAATCACAACAAAAAGTAACACTCCCATGTAAAATAGCCGAAAATTGAGGAGGAATCTTCAACGTGACTACGACACCACAAAATGGCTGCTTTACACAGTGTTGCTGTGACAAAAATAAATAAATGGTTTTTTTCTTTTATGTCATGATTATTTTATTAAGTTGTAATTGAATTCTACATTGAATGCTAGATTGCAAATATCGTAAGCAAGCCCCGTTTAGTGTACTGTTCTAGTACTCTACTGCCCTCTTGGGAAACCGTCATGAACCCTGATATTATTCCCATCATTTTCGCTTTGATGACTGGCAGCACTGAATGAATGAGCGATGAAATATTGAATGTGTAATGTCTGCCTAATATATATAATTTTTTTATCTAGTCAAACAATCCCTATCAACTATAGTCTATGCACACGGCCCAATCAATCAATTATCGCATGCTAGCTATCACTCAAATCAAATCAAACAAAATGTCGTTGGTGTTTCATCTTTGTTTACTATTGCTTTGTTGTGATATTATGTTCCTAAATTTTGGAGAACTCGGTCTTTATAATTTAATAGCTTTAGATTTCAAGTTTAGCTGCGCAATTTTGAAAATACCCATGAAAATCATCAGCATGTACTTTTCGACATAGTGAAGGCTTAAGTTTATTGATTTTTCACACACATTTTGTAAGTACGAAAAGAAACCATATTTTAGTGAAAGTTCAACACAACATCGACTGTTATATCAATTAACGCCTGCTTTGTGTTATTATCCTCCTATTGCGGCAGTATTTAGATATCTGATACTGTTCCAGGTAGAAAAAACAAACCACATTTCGTTACGTATTCTTTGACACTAAAATAAATAATGGAAGAATTAAAACAAGATATATCTCTACGGCTGCTGTGCAACACTTGCTTATGTGTTGGAAGGACGCTGCACCAGCTCACCGATGAACCGATGAAGCGGTATTACTTTGACACATTGAGTGAAATACCTGTAAGTAACTACTATAAAATCGATGCTCATCATGCTCATGTTAAGTCCGTCCATCTTTCAAGTCCAGGTTCCAGCTGAACGCCTGAATTGGTTCCTCAACCTAGACTTCTGGACTACAGTGGTCTACCGCCATATAGGTAGAATAGCCAGGAGTAAGAACATAATTATATTAAAACATGTAGGTATGTTAGGTATAAATGATACTAGCTTCTCCCCACTGTGTTTCCGGAATAAAAAGCAATCTGTGTGATAATCGAGGATGTTAGCTACCTCCATACCAAATTTCATCAAATTTCGTCCAGCGGTTTGAGCCTGAAGTAGTAACAAACATACAAACACACTTGCCTTCACCTTTAAAATATTAGTACATAGTATATAGTAGAATAATAATTATTGTAGTAGTCATTAGTAATGTAGTGACAGTATAAATGCAGTTTTGCAGAATTGCATATTTTGTAGAGCATATGACCTTCCAGTATAGTGTCCAGTCCAGTGCACTACGTCATATTGTATTGAGTGAAAAACCAAAGTGAATATTAATTAGTAATTGTGCAGTTCTCATTTCAAAGACATTCTCCCTCTTGCCATAGATTGTGGAGCTAGGTATAGACTTCATATATATATTACAAGCACTCATACAGTAAGACAATTTTCTTAATTTACCTGAATTAAAGAGATTATTGTCGCTCCAGCTGTGCGGGACATCAGCTATGGTTCCGAGCGTGTGCTGGGAATGCAAGGCCTTGCTCCGCAAAGCCATCGACTTTCGGGAGCAGGTGAAGGACTCATATCGGATACTCATGACTTATACTAACGAGGTGTGTATGATGATGTATGGAAAATTTGCTTGTATCAACTATATCTCCATTGGTTTCATGCCAGTTCTTGAGTTATAAATGGTTTAACTAACACAACTTTTTTTTTAAATTATTATGTAGATTTAAATATGTTTCGACAGAATCTCCACGAGTGTCTCCTATCTGAGGTGACTCGGCCGCCTCGATTGAAAATCAAAAACAATGGCAATGTTGATATTGAACCGGAGTGTGCTTTCGCCGAAGAATATTTGGAGCAGAAAGCTATATGCTTAGACAATGTTGGTAATAAAATAGAGGGGAGTCAGGTAATCAAAGTCAAAGACAAAGTAATGTTACAAGAGCTTCTTTCGGCCGAAATTAATAATTAATCCTAATCCAAATTTTGCTATCTGGGATTGATATCACAATCCATTTTAGGGTCAAACGTGCCAGTAACCGATCCGTGGATTGGTTTATAAAGGCACGCAGAATGGAGATCGATCGAACGATAGGCAGCAATCCAAGATCGATTTTAATCTTGGATAGGAGATACATTATTAATTTCGGGCGTTTATCAACATCATACATACCAGAATTTTCATTATGTTAATTTAGTTTTTATAGTTCTGGACAAAATAAGTAAAATGGGACCCTATTACTAAGATTTTACTGTCCGTCCATCTGTCCGTCTGTATCTCATGAACCGTGATAGTTAGACAGTTGTAATTATGTTGCCGTTATAACAACAAATACTAAAAAAAACAATAAAATAAATATTTAAGGGGGCTACCATGCAACAAACGTGATTTTTTGTAGTTTTTATAGGGTAATGGTACGGAACCGTACGTGCGCGAATCCGACTCGCATTATGCCGGTTATTAATGTAACTAAGTGCTCGTTGACGGTAACTAGCGGGCGCGGTAGAAGTAGCCTTACAGCCGAAATTAATATTGTATCTCCTATCCAAGATTGAAATCTATCTTGGATTGCTGCCTATCGTTCGATCGATTTCCAATCTGCGTGCCTTTATAAACCAATCCACGGATCGGTTATTGGCACGTTTGACCCCAAAAATGGTTTGTGATATCAATCCCAGATAGCAAAATTTGGATTGGATTGATTATTAATTTCGGCCGTTAGCCCGCACGTGCGATTTGTACGTGAACATTTGTATAGTCCGTAATATGTTTGTTAATTTTGTTATATCGCGCCCGCTCCCGTAAGTTAGCGTGATCGAGCTCTAAATAGTAAGACGATTCGAGCCAGTCGTATGCCTAATGGTGAGCGCCGCCGTTCCGCTAAAGATGTTTTACTTTACAACTGGCTGTGCCCCGCGGTGTTCCCCGCAGTTTTAGAAATAAAAAACAAGCCTATGTGTTCCAGGGTGTTCCTCTACCTCCGTACTGTTCTACCTCCATACCAAATTACATTCGAATTGGTCCAGCCGTTTTCGCGTGGAGAATTAACTAAGTTTCGACTTTATAATATTAGTAAGATTTCACCTTTCAGGACAAAAAGAAAGTACCCAGTGATGAAGACGAGCAACTTAATGACGCGATGGTCGGTCTCCGTTCAGAGGTGTATGTTAAAGAGGAGCTTAAGTTGGAGGAATGGGACCATGATAGAGGTAATGAGGGTACCGTGGCGGTGAACTGAACACTCCTTGTTAACCTGCCACAAAATGTGTTACAGTAGTACCCAACTGATATGGCTTACCGATGTACCTGCGCTACCTAGGTTCCCGTGGTGGATTATGGCCTAACCCTTCTCATGATAGTGAGGGGAGGCCTTTGCCCAGCAGTGGGAGTTACAGGCTGAATTATTATTATTACATTTTCAGATTTCACTGACATACCTATAGAGGTCGCCCTAAAGTCGGATGAGGAGGTGAACCTGGTGAATATAGATGACGAGATAAGAACTATCATGAGCGAGATGGAACACAGCACGGAGCAGACTACAGTCAAGCGGAGCAAGCGCAAGACGGGAAAGTCGAGAAGCAAGAAGAAGGTCAAGAATTACAAAGAAGATGTCAGTACCACAAAGGCATATAAATATTGTATTAATTTTTGAAGTAACTTCTTTACGCACGCTTGATTTGGGAAGTAAGCTGGTGTACGCGTGACGAGCGTTACGAAAAGTGTGATCGGGCGAGGCGAACGGAGGGTGAGAGGGAGATGTAAAATAGGGAAGATAGAAAGAGAGAGAGCTATGTGTCGTATATTACTGTAGGGGCTAGAGAGAGAGGTGCGAGCACACATTTTCTTTCTCTCCTTCTCTCAGAGCCAGTTACGTTTCGTATGTCTATGGAGCTAAAGAAGTTTTATTTCAATCGTGTGGTCTAAAGCCGGGTCTCCTGCGTGTGTTTTTACGGATGTCATATCTATTGGATGAATATTCTCAGACTACAATAAAGAATTGTTGTATTGTATTGTTTTTAGAGTATCGCCATTCAAACTATAGATCTCACTTATGAGGAAATGTTGGCGGAGAGAGACATGGACTGCAAAAAGGAGAGTTACCTGAGCGCTGGATTCAGATGCGACTCTTGCATAGTGGGATTCGCTTACCACAAGTCTTATAAGACGCATTTGGCTAACAAACATTCGCCGGTGAGTTATTGATAGTTTTGTTTCATATTTGGCTAGGCGTTTAGCGTAAACTTGAAATTGTATGGAATAAGAGCAGCGCCATCTAGCGTCAGTCAGTCAGTCGCTAGATGGCGCTGCTCTTATTCCATACAATTTCAAGTTTACGCTAAACGGATCGAGCACGTAAAAAAATTGGCAAAACTCACACTAGGCACACTTCAAATCTTGTTTAAAACTTTTTCGTTACATGGATAAGGTTTATGTTTCAGGACATCGGTAATTACACATGTCCAATTTGCAAGACTGTGTTGACATCGGTGGATTCTTTTACGACGCATTACAAACGGCATATAAGGAGGTAGTACCTATTTATTTTAATAACTATTTGTTAGATATTCAACTACGCAGTAGTGTGAAAACGTTACGTAGTACCTAATAATGTAAAGTAATCTTAATATTTATAAATTACGCGTCACGTTGTTTGTCCGCGATGGACTCCTAAACTACTTAACCGATTTTAATCAAATTTGTACACCGTGTGCAGTTTGATCTAACTTGAAAGATAGGGTAGTTTACATGTCAATTTATAGTCGCAATAACAAAAAACTTAGCCATCTTACGGCCGAAATTAATATTGTTTCTCCTATCCAAGATTGAAATCGATCTTGGATTGCTGCCTATCGTTCGATCGATTTCCAATCTGCGTGCCTTCATAAACCAATCCACGGATCGGTTATTGGCACGTTTGACCCTAAAAATGGATTGTGATATCAATCCCAGATAGCAAAATTTGGATTGGGATTGATTGTTAATTTCGGCCGTTAGTCATACAAAGAGCTAGTTGACGCGTACTATGTCGAGCTAGTAAAAACTCATACTACTGATAAATAATACATTTATTGAAGTAAAACTTCTTTAGGCGCGACTGGCGCTTTTTAAAAAAGGTTACATTGACATGTCAATGTAACATTTTTTAAATAGCGGAAAAGAAGTTTTAGTTCAATCGCGCGTAAAGGTTACACGCACATACTTTTTTTTTCAGATACCAATGCAGTATATGCCAGAAGCGAACAGTGGACATCAAGTCAATGCAACAACATTACTACACCAAACATAAGATATCTTTGAAGAAATATAAGTGTTCTGAATGTGGGATCATTTCCAAGTAAGTATCTGTCTCTATACATACCGGCCAAGTACGAGTCGGACTCGCGCACGAAAGGGTTCCGTACCATTACTGTAAAGACGGCCTAAAAAAGTCACGGCTGTTGTATGAGAGCCCCTTAAATATTTATTTAATAATAGGCTTAAAAAAAAACATTTCTTTGTAACAATAATAAAATTACAGAACATACAAAAGAAATATTAACATAATTGTGAGTGCGCAGATGTAGGCTATGTTGATGACGAACTTGCCAGATCTTACCGCGTCTTATCAGATCTTGACAAGTAACAACAACAGTGTAAATCATAAATCTTGTTTCCAGATCAATAGATTCCCATAGATACCACATGGACACACACAAGTCGAGACTGCAGTGTTCCGAGTGTGTGAAGACGTTCCGCCATCGCGGCGGGCTACTGAACCATAAACTGTGAGTGTATCTTTATTAGGAGACTTGGCCCATTGTAGGATTGGGCATTTTGAAAGTTAGTCCATTGCAGTATTCTCATAATACCCAATATGAGAATTGGTCCATTGCAGAATTGGGCATTATAAGAACTGGTCCATTACAGAATTGGGCATTATAAGAGTTGGTCCATTGCTGAATTTGGCATCATAAGAATTGGTCCATTATACAATTGGGCATTATGTTATTAGTCCATCATAGAATTGGGCATAAGGCCCGTCATAGAATTTGGCATTAGGGCAATTGGACCATCGTAGAATTTGGCATTAGGTCAATTAGTCCATCATAGAATTGGGCATTTGAGCCATTGGCCCGTCATAGAATTGGGCATTAGGTCAATTGGTCCATCATAGAATTGGGCATTAGGTCAATTGGTCCATCATAGAATTGGGCATTAGGTCAATTGGTCCATCATGGAATAGTGCATTCCAGCGCGGTGCACGAGCTGCGCAGCGTGTTCCCCTGCGGCCGCTGCGACAAGGTGTTCCGCTGGAAGAACAGCCTCAAGCGGCATCTCCACACGCACGAGGCTAAGGTAATAAATAATATGATGGTAAAAGTCTTTGTTACATCTTGCCGTTTCTTATCGGTTGATAGATCTTATTTTAAATCTTGCTAATATTATAAAGGCAACAGTTTGCGAGTGTGTATATTTGTTACCTCTTCACGCTCAAACGGCTGGATCAGTTTTGATAAAATTCGGTATGGAGTAGCTAACACCCTGGATTAACACATAAGTAACAAGTAAAGCTACTTTTAAGTCCTATTATTTTTTTGTGACTATTTATCCTGTTATTTCTGATAATTTTACTTGTGAATCTGTTATCACATTTTAGACATCTGTTCAACTCATGTTTAAATATTTTGTGATAAGCCCCTAGTTTTGATGATGATGCTTTGTTTTTCAGTCCAAGTCACCATCAGACTCGGCGTATTGCGCCCTCTGCCGCGTCAGCTTCGCGTCGTTCAGCTCGTACCAGCGGCACATGAGCAACAGCCTCAAGCACGTCACTAAGCAGGACTTTCGGTGAGAACTCGCCGGTTCTTGCCGCTTCTTGTCGGCTCAGAAAAAGTTGGCGCTCTCACTTGTCGGTTCTTGTTGGCTGGCGCACGAGTAACGCGCTGTGGTATGTCGTCAAGAAGGAATTTCGGTGAGAACTTGCCGGTTCTTGCCGCTACAGAATAAAAAATACGAGCATGCTTGTCGGCTTATGTCGCTTCTTGTCGGCTGGTATATGAACAACAATCTAGAGTAGGACTTTCGGTAGGTACTCGTCGGTTCTTGCCGGTTCAGAAAAAAATAGGATATTCTTGCCGCTTTTTGAAAGGTGTTGTTTTATCGATAAATCTAGCGCAGTTTTACGGCCGAAATTAATAATCAATCCTAATCCAAATTTTGCTATCTGGGATTGATATCACAATCCATTTTTAGGGTCAAACGTGCCAATAACCGATCCGTGGATTGGTTTATAAAGGCACGCAGATTGGAGATCGATCTAACGATAGGCAGCAATCCAAGATCGATTTCAATCTTGGATAGGAGATACAATATTGATTTCGGGCGTTAGCTGTCAGCTGGTTTCGAACCTACCCCCTGCGGCGTGCTAACTGCAGACTCAACCAACTGAGCTATCGCTACACGAGCTAAAATTATTCAGTAAATTATAAATTGCAGATTCATATGTGACCACTGCGATCGGCGGTTCGCGGACAAAACTAAACTGCGCGACCATATCGAAGAAAAACACTTGCATAAAACATACCAGTGCAATATCTGTTTGAAGGTAAAAAATACTTTCTATACAAAAATAAAATATACCACAGACATATAAGAGGAAGCAGACCGGACATTACAAATATGTAATGACTGCTCATTCTACTTGTACATACATTAGCTCGGGTTCAGCACGAATTTTAAATCTTAATTAAAACTAGCTGACCCGACAGACGTTGTCCTGCCATTGTCTCTATGGGAAAAAGCTTCCTCTCCTTCTATATCTATCTCTTTCCCTCGCACTCTATCTCTCTACCTCTATATCCATCTCTTTCGCTCACACTCTATCTCTCTACCTCTATATCCATCTCTTTCGCTCACACTCTATCTCTCTTCCTCTCCCTCTGTCTCTCTCCCTGCCCCAGCTGTCAAACTGAGTGACAGCTGTCAACTATACCTAGTCAGGTCATAAATTCTGTCACATGTTTTATATAAAATAATTTAAACAAGTTTATTCATTATGTAACCATTTATATACCAAAATGAACTTAACAAAACATAGATTTTTATGACACTAAAGTTTATTCAAAATGACCTCCGTGATTTTGAATACAGGCCTTCAATCTGCGCGGCCAGTCGTCTATCGCAGCACGAACGAGGTCCATGTCAATATCGGCGGCTGCCTTAATCAAGGATGTCTTGAGTGACTCCAAATTGGGATGAGGCTTTGAGCACGCCTTTTCCTCCAAGTGTTGCCATATCTTGTAATCTAGCGGATTCAAATCTGGACTGGAGGAGGGCCAGTCTTCGTGCCGGATGAAGTCGATTTCACGAGCCGCCAGCCAGTCTTGTGTGCTCTTCGCTCTATGAGCTGGCGCCGAATCTTGTTGGAATACCCAGTGCCTGTTATTAAACATGGTATGAGAAACAGGTTCCACAAGGTTCGTCAGGACTGTATTTTGATACACAACTGCATTCGTTTTTACACCTTTCTCACAAAAATGTACCTCTGTTAAGCCCCAATAAGACACTCCCAACCATACCATGAGCGAGGATGAAAAATGACCTCGTTGGACACGCGGAATACGGTTGCTCGCTTCTTCACTACTGTGTGCGTACACCTTATCATTTTGTTTGTTGTAGCTCTCTTCTACGGTAAAAATTTTTTCATCCGAAAAAAGAATTTCCCGATATTTTTTTCCCGCGTACCGCTTCAACAAAGCGCGGCATCTCTTCAGTCTCAGGTCCATTAGACGAGCATTCAAATGATGTCCTGTTTTTCTTCGATATGCCCGAAGCCCTAAGTCTTCATTTAACACCCTTTTCACCGTGGTTCTGCTTAATCCCATCTGAAGGGCCAACAGTTTCTGCTTACGTTTGGGATTTCTTTGAATTCGCGCCTTCACAGCTTTTATCACTGCTGGAGTCCTAACACACCGAGGGCGACCACTTCTTGACCTGTCATCTACACTAGAGTCTTCATTGTATCGTTTGATGGTACGATAAACGAATCTCTTGGTTATATTGAAATTTTTCAGTATGTCAAAAATTTGAATTGGCGCGTAACCGCAACGATGCAACGCAATAACTGCAACACGGTCTTCTTTAAGCGTCCACTCCATATTTAAAAATGAGTAAAATTCTAAAAAGTATACATTTTTATTTTCATGAACAATTCGAAATTCGAATTCAATAAACTTTTTTGTGGCCAGCATTCTAAAAGAAAAGTTTTTACTGTGTGACAATACTTATGACCTGACTAAGTACAAGCCGATTGTATCAGATATATTTTTCCCAGTTTAAAATTTCCCGTGGTAACGGGATAAATGGTATCCTATATACTTTTGGTTCTCAGCTACCTTCCTACCAATTTTCAGCCAAATCGGTTCAGCCTTTCTTGAGTTATAAAAAGTGTAACTAACACGACTTTCTTTTATTAATATAGATAGATTTATGGACGTTATCTTGTCAGCCTTAAATCGGCCTGATTTTATTTTCCTCTCTTCGCTAGGTCTCTAATGTTCGACCTGCTTCTTGTATGTCTGTGAATACATACTGCGGTACTGTAGGTACATAATCTTGAGTACAGGACCGATTTGGATGCGACTTTTTGTGTTTCCAGGTGTCGAAAAATCGCGTCAACCTGGATCAGCACATTCGCAACGTTCACAAGGGACGGCCCAATAACAAGATGTGTCACCACTGCGGCAAAGGGTTTCCTGTGAGTGTTTGCGGTAGTTTTCCCATATTTTCCGGCTTATTTTTCCATTTTCCCAATTTTCCCGCTTATTTTTCCAATAACTCTATCCATGCTATTGTAAAACCGTAACTGAGCCATGTCTGTAGAAAGAAGATATTTTTGTAAATAGGCTAAGTGCGACTCGGTCTCGCGCATGAAGGGTTCCTTACCTTTATCTATAAAAATGCCAAATAAATCAGGTTTGTTGTATGAAAGCCGCCTAAAATTTTTATATTATTCTGTGTTTTAGTATTTGTTGTTATAGCGGCAACAGAAATACATCATCTGTGAGAAATTCCACTGTAACTACCACGGTTCATGAGATACAGCCTGGCGACAGATATATGGACAGACAGCGTAGCCTTAGTAATAGGGTCCCGTTTTACCCTTTGGCCACGGAACCCTAAAAACTAGCTGGGTCTAACTATTTTAAAGTCACTCAACTCGAAAAGTTTTTTTGGTATGTCGATCTGTTATCACCATAAAACTCAAGAACTACTGGACGGATTTTGATGGGAGTTTCGGCATTTGGTAGCTTCGCTTACACGTTAACGGTATACGTTTCATAGATAAGTGACAATCTTTACAACTTATGTTTTTTCCATGGACCTAGTATCAGAGACGGACCTGGCAAAAGCGTATACCCGAAAGGGACACACTTGGCTGCAACCCCTATAAATAGGATAAATTTAAAACACGTTATTTAGGTGTAGCTCCAATCATTCGTGCGACATTCTAAAATGTCAAGATTGATTTGCTTCTGCAGCACAGCAATAAATTAGTGCATACTCCGACAAAGATAAAACATCATCGTACTATCCTACTCACTCCTCTGTCTATTTTTATACACTTGTCTCTTTTCTTCCCGGGATCTAGAGTTAAATGTCATATCTGTTAGATGATTAATCTGAGTTCTTAAACATTCGCGAACTGAATACATGTTAATTAGTCCCGTTTAAATACTAATTAACATGATTAATCTGAGGTTTGTTTCAGACCAAAGTTCAGTTGGAGTCCCATATCAGAACGCACACCGGGGAGAGGCCTTTCATCTGCGAATACTGCCCCACCACGTTCTCCCAGCAGTCCAACCTGTACAAACACAACCGGCAGGTATGTGGACCTCCACCGGGGTGCTCCGACGGGACCCAAATGATTCTTGACTAATGACTACACCTTGTAACATCAGCTATCTGCCAGTGGAAGTCCCGTCCAAATCGGCCCAGCCGTTTCGGCCTAAACAAACACAAAGAAAGACAGAAGATGAATTTAAAAATAGATAGTTTTTGTCAATACCGTATGAAACTTCCAAGTGTACACTTAATGTATATAAATTACGCGTCACGTTGTTTGTCCGCGATGGACACCTAAACTGCTTCACCGAATTTAATCAAATTCGCACACCGTGTGCAGTTTGATCCAACTTGAAAGATAGGGTAGCTTACATCTCAATTTATAGTCGCAATAACAAAATCCTTAGCCACAGCAACGCGCGGCCGTGTCTGCTAGTAGTATATACATTTGTATATAGATAGATATTTTATTTCACAGGTACATCTAAACATGAAAAGCAAGCGATACCCGATAGCTAAGAGGAAGGATAGACAAGATCTGGCATTAGTTCCCGCACAGGTACCTATTGAGTATGCGGTCGATATACAGTTCCCGATGGTCTGAATCCGACTTACAAGCCAGCGTTGCCGGGCTCGAACCTCGGCGCTACTCGTCGGCCCACATCCGACACTATCCCGAGGAGGATTAGGCCGTGATCCACCACGGGGGCCCGGTCTGAATCGGTGGATCACACCTCAACTCTCGGCCATGTGTCTTCACGATGTTTTCCTTCACCGAAAAGCGAGTGATAATTACTTACTTACATATTTTGAGAAGACACATAGTCATAATCGTTTCACCATTATTTGGCCTGATGAAGTAACGGACATTTACCAGCTTTTGCATTTATTAGATTGTTAATTAATTATTATTATACAGAAATGCATTTGTGCTTATTTGAAGTGTTAAAGACGTATTTCTTTAAAATATGAATGTATAATAACTTCCATGTAAAGATATTTTGTTCTATAACTTGATTTACTATAAGTGTAGATGTATTAATTTATTATATCCTAAACCAGTGGTTTGTTAATGATTAATCTCTTACTTGAAGGTTAATTAGTAATTTATTTATAATGAAGACAGTATTGAAAAATCTGTATAAAAAGCAATTATATTACATATTTTAATTGGTTGTGTACATATAATATGCATTGTGCAATATAATTATAAACGAAAATTGTGTTGTTTTTTTATTTTTATTACTGCCCCATCTTGTTTTTTCGGGATAAAATAAACATTTTGGTACCGTCAACAGTGGCATCTTTACGTTCCATAGTTAACTTTACCATAGCATACCATACGTTAGTTTTTACTGAATATTTTTACATCTGTGGTAGTTAGCGCATCTTTAGATTTATCGGTAGATTTTATGAGAAATTGTGGTATCCCAGAATGTTTTTCTGCCTGGTAACTTCAATACCAAGCAAATGGCGCGAATTTTTATCTAATGTGGTCATTTTTGTTGGCGGCGTTCTCATAACAAAATAAGTTTTTCACGCAGAAAATCAAAGTTCTAGTAAATCGCTTATATTGAATTCTATAGGATATATTCTTAAAAGAGTGTATTTCAATGCAAAATGCAATAAAACTTCTAATGCATGAGTTATGGGAAGAGGTAATGTTATTTGAGGATAGGTAAAGTTGCCACGTTTAACACGAAGGCAACTATGCCTACGATTAGGGTTGGCAAAGTGGAAGCGTGCACTTTCTTTATATAAACATTCAATTTTTCGTTTCGTGCCAAAAATAAGTTGCAAAATTAATGGTTTTTTATTTATTTTGCAATATTTGTCTGTTTTGATCAAATCTTACAAGCTGAATTAGATCAACTTTCTCTTATCCTACAGGAAATAATTTTTACATGTTGGTTCAGTTCCAATGACAATGTATTTGTAAGCATGACCTGAGTCGATATCCTAGATTAGCTAGCTCCAGATAAAGCAGCTCGTTAACGGTCAACACCACATATATGAATGACAGACTGTCTTAGTTATGTGTACTGCCTAAGTTATAGACTGATTGTTTCTATGTTTTTTATCCTTGTGTTTTGATTTAACATAATTATAACACATTTGGTGCTTAATGAAAATAATATTGACCAATTGAAGACTATTATTTTAATTGTATGGTATTAGTAGAAATTGACAACCCTGACGACATTAACCTGCTTGTATGAAAATTTCAAAAATCTCGGGGTAACTATACCTTAGTGTCCGTATTATGAGTATAAATAAAGTTAGAAGCGTCTAAAGTGGCCATTCTGTTTACCAGCATAAAGAACATTGGGTGGCATTGCGTTGTAGTACACATAACACATATTATTAGGTAAACCAAAAGCTAGGTAAAGTTAGCAAAAATTAGTCAATTTTACCGAGCTCATATTTTTGGAAATTATAAAGATCCTATGTAAGATTTAGTAAAATTGATTGGTTGGACCGATAGAGCCAAATCTTCTTTATAGAATACATTTATAAACACCTTACTAACTAGCGCCATGTGGAAACAGTAAGCCAAACTGTGAAAAAATATGGTAATGTTGCCACAGTTGACGGTATCTGTAGTGTGTATTTGTGTACATTTTCTGCTTTTGGCTACAAATTTATTGACAATCCTACATTAAAAATTAAAACTGCGTGATATTCCTTTTAGAATTTGTATTTTTTCAAAAGTGGACGTCATAAAAATCAGTCCAGCTGTTTGGATATAGCAGTGTTGCTAAATTCTAATGCCTTATTTTTTCGCTCTTATAGGTGCAGGTAGATTTATGGAATAATAGGGTACTGTATGCTATGTACGAGTCATGACTAGTATTTTTCATACCAAAGCTCATGAAAATCCGTTCAGCCGATTCCAATCCAAACTTTCGAATGCTTTCTGACCCTTACCACCGACCATACACCCAGTGGTGCGGTGATATATACCTACTCGTATTGTAAGGGGATTTCATTAGGGATTTCAGTTTTTACATAGAAACTGCATCTACTGAGATAAAACATATCCTAAAGCGGTCAGAGATATTATAATGTAGCTTCCTATTAGCGAATTATCAAAATCGGTTCAGTAGTTCCGAAGATGACCTCCTACAAACTCGCACAACTTACCTGTGAATATTTTAAGTGTATATTATGTCGCAGCCATAATCAGCCGTTTAATTAATAGCCTAGCCTCTAATTTTAGGTAAGTATGCCGTTATACAAAACGCTAAAGCATCTTTCAAACAGTTAATTAATTGGATTAAATAATCTACACTAATATTATAAAGAGGAAAACTTTGTTTGTTTGGTTGTAATGAATAGGCTCCGAAACTACTGAACCGATTTGAAAAATTCTTTCACTGCAGTTGGGAAGCTATGCTATCCCCGGTACACATAGGCTACCTTTAATCCCGTAAAAATTAACAGTTCCCGCGGGATAGTAGTTAACGCGGGTGAAACCGCGAGGTGCTTCTAGTATAAAATATAATTCAGGAAGCTAGGAATGAAAGGCTAGGCTGTAAATCTAACGGCTGATTAAGCTAGTCGGCTTGGACATATTAATAGGTGTAGATAGGTAATTCTAAAAACCAAACTTCAAAATTATAATATTAATTAATTCACTTTCTATTTCATGATAGCAGAACCCGAGTTATTTAAATAAATAAAAATCCACTTTCTTTTGAACATAAGTAGGTATTTATTATAATAATTAATAGGTATACATACTATATTTCATTTAAATGCCCACCCTAAGTTAATTAAGGCACATTTCACATTGCTTGTACATTTGATTATTATTTAATTACATTATATTATTAATTATAATACAAATTATGAATACCACAGAGTAATAAAATTAACGTAAGAATAAATTAACATTAAATAGCGTTGCTTTTTATAAAATGTTCTACGATAACATGACTCGATATAGTGGAAAGTCAAGGCGTTCACATCGTTGCGGTGTCATGTCATCATTATATATTTCAGTCGATTGGTGGATCTGCAATGTACCTATTAGACCCCACGCCACAGAGGTGGGTTTCGGCTTTATGTGAGTATAATTTTTACCACAGACGTTTGTCTTGTTTCCACTCGACATAATATAATGAGATTGTCTAATAGACACAAGCTCCTTAAGTAGTAAATTTTTACTATAGATATTTGGTGTCGTTGAAATAATTTTTTAATAGCGAGCGGAGCCGCATCTTATTCATATTATATAGGCAGCCATTATTACTACAAGACATTTATACATTTTTAGAAAATGCGAAATAATGTAAAATAACAACAGAAAAGAAACGAAAAAAATTATTATTAAAAAACGCAATATTACTCTTATGTGTTATAATAAGATAAATCGATAACAATTCTTTTTTATTTGTTTCTATACCTACAAAATCTATCACTTTTTTTTTTGTCATGAGTAATTATTGGTCTAAATTAAATGATATTGATAGTACCTAAATGCATACAATTATTATTTTAACATAGTGACATACTTAGCACCTTACTATGAATTAAGCAGATCCTGACCATAAAAATATCAGTGTTCAGTTCAGATAACTGAATAACTTTAGGGCGCCGCCTTATACAGGTTAATTATTATAATAATTAATAAAAAAAATTGATAAGGGTAATGTATCATAGTAAGCTTTATTTTTTTACCCATTCTATTCTGTTACTGATTTTGATATTAATTTGACATTTAATTTGCAATGAATATTATCATTTTTGAATATTTCTGCCTATATTTTATGTTATTGTCTTGTACTTCATATTACTTTGACATGTAATCTTTAAACTGTGGTTCATTGATAATGTAATTGTTTCCTAACCGTGATAATGTAATTGAAATAAATAAATAAATCAGGAACCAGAGGAAGGAAAGTTATTTAGTTATAACTGAACACTATCAGAATCCACTTGTAAACTAGCCACTTAATAATATGCAGTAAAAATACATTTCTGGTCGTATAATAATAAAAAAAATAACTATATCTCTAGGCAACCAGCTTCAAATCATTCGCGCACCAAGTAACACGGCAACTGAGGTGGTCCACAATTGGAATATCCTCACAGATGTGACATCTGCCACCTCGGTCAACGCTTTACAAACTCGACAACTGGCCACGAGCTAGTACATCGTTACAGAAGTGAACTATTATGAAGTGACTTTCAACACTGTGTGATGTAGACATTATCATCACTCGTGCTGCTTGTCTATAAACTATTATAAATAAACTATAAATAAATATAGTTTTTTTTTAGCACAATTACTTTTAAACATATTTATTGCTCATTATTACAATATTGTCGCATGTATATGAAATTATGACTTATTTATAATAGTGGTGCATAAATAAAATATATTTTTACCCGACTACTAAAGCAGAGTAATGTAACTAAACAAATTCCGCGGTAGAACATCTTTAACTAATTCAAATTATATATTAAATCTTGTATTTGTATATAAATGCTGATAAAAAAAATAGTTTGTACACTTCAGGTTGGAATCCAGTGTTGTCCTATACAATGTATCTAAACATATTTCACATATTAAAAGTTGATTCATCTAAAGAAACACCGAAAAGAGATGTTTCATTTAGATAAATTAAAATATATGTTGAGCTGTAATGTTTTAACACTTCTTTCATAGAAAAATATTTCTACAGATATTTTTTTACACCCTGTATAAAAATACATTAATTTATACATTTGTATTATTATTATCTAAATATTTTAATACTTTAAATTGTACATTTTTTATTATACATAAGACCACGTGTTCTATTGTTGACTGAAAGCTATTGAAAGTTAAAATTTATATTATTTAAAAAAATATTTACTTTCACGAGCGGCTCTCAAATAACTCTCCATTGCACAGCTTACCGTTAGAAATGTATATTAAAAAATAATCGGTGGCCCTATCATTAAGCGGCACTGCCATCCAGGTAAACGACAATAATTAAAAAAATAATATAAGATTGAAAATTTTAACAATATTGTGCAAATATTAGTACGAATAATTAAACAGATAATATTATTTCAACATAAAATAAACTCAATACAATTCGTTTCGTAAACAAAAAAGATTTTCAATAATTAAAACATTACTAATGTAAATTTTTTCAGTTGATAAATACGGCGTACCTACAGTTACCGCTATATTCGACCTTATTATTATCATAGTTGGAATACAATTTTGATATTCATACATTTCGGACGGTTATAATATCAGCTCTCATTACAAAAAACTACTTACAGATTTTCTGCAATAACATGGCGCGCACTACAAAACATGAAACTTGCATACAAGCTTTATCTAATCCTGTTATCATTTCATTAAAAACATCCCTACACATGCATTATTCTCAATTTGATTGGAATAAGTACATTTTTTTTACACAAAATCTTAGATAATGCGTGAAACGGAACATTTTTAGAAACACCAATCAATGACATGTGCGTCATTGCTTTGGCAGCATAATATTTGGGTACGAGCCATATTACCGTAGAAGATCTATACAAAAAATATTCTCAAAAATGACAATCAACTGTTGATGTAACAGGTCTGTGACGCATTATAGCCCCTATTACAGAACCATACGATTTCTAATCGCATTTAATATCTCCATCTGCTTATAGAACGTAGTAGCTAGGGCTATAGATGAAAGGGCGAGTTGCACCAACACATTATTAAACCTAGAAGCAGCCTTTCCACTGTGCTTAAGTTTTGTTTAGCACTGAATCTTGGTTTAACAAAGGTTAACCCGCCTTAAGCGGGTTTGCACCAACACATAAAAACTAGATGCGACACCGCTTAAGCTCGATCGTAGATCTTACATGATATTCGTTATGTGTAGGTACATCTCGATACCACAATGCCACTCACACACATTGATAGAATAGTGGCTTCACTTCTGAGTGAAACTACCACGAAAGAGAGAGACAAGTGGAAGTGAGAAGTGGGCGGGGCGCGCGTTTCAAACATATGATTCGTAGCTCATAACCAACCCCACTTTTGCCTTAGATACTATGTCAAGTTCTACGTCTGCCACACATTGAAAAATGCCTTACGTGCAGTTTTAGAACCCATTAAAATGAAGCATGGATATGCTTCACGAGTTCACGATATCAAGTTAACATAAGGCACATTTTCTAATAAACGGAAGTTGACATAACTTTTAAGTAATTGTTGGAGACAGTGGTTCCGATACAGATGCCAACTTAAGTCACTTCCACTCTTATCTGTCTTCTGTGGAAACTATGTATGAAATTATTCTTCTTAGTTTACAAACATAGACCGGTGACGGAGGACTGTAAACCTTATTGCAACCCACCCCTAATTCACGTTACTACAGGTAGGACAATTCTTACCTATAGATTCTAACTGAGCCACCCGCTTCTGCAGATGCGATATGGTGGCATCTTTCTGCTTGAGCTGCATTTTCAACGTTGTCAAACTGTCCTCCAGGGCTCCGTACACGGCCTGCACCTCAGGCTGGTAGCTGAAGACTTGCGGTGGCTCGTCTAGGCAGAAGAACTCCCTCACCACCGGGTGGTTGGGCAGGGTTTTCAGGATAGCGTTGACGAAGATCTGCAGGCCTCGCACTCGGTCCTCTAAGAATGCCGGTTCAAAGTTGTCTCGGAACCAGCGCTTGCCTGGAATGGAGGGTTTATTTTTGTTATGTAGGTAGGTATATATGTATGTAGCGCGTCACTTGTTATGACACTAAAAGTCAGTGCGTTTCCAGCTACCGGTCGTATCACTTCTCCACGCTCCCATACAAAACAATTTTAGAACACAATAAGAACATCGACATAATTACAAAAACAGCCAAAAATCACGTTTGTTGTATGGGAGCCCTCTTTAAATATGCATTTTATTCTGTTTTTAGCGTTTGTTGTTATACCTAGCTGCAATAGAAACACATCATCTGTGGAAAAGCTTGGTGACACGACAGACAGACGGACGGACAGCGGAGCCTTAGTAATACGGTTCCCATTTTCCCCTTTGGGTATAGAACCCTAAAAATTTTAATCTTACTGTAATGTCTTGTTCACTTATCGATTATTGGTTTATTATTTTTGCTTTTTCTTATTTTGTCTTGCCTGTATTATGTATGTTGTATTGGTTGATGTGTGTATTTTCTCTCTCTCTCTCTCTCTCTCTCTCTCTCTCTCTCTCTCTCTCTCTCTCTCTCTCTATCTCTATTTCTTTCTTCCCTTACCGAAGACCTAAGCCTAAGACCACATCGCTCCGGATCGCGCCCAACATCATTCAACCAGCTATTTTTGCATTCCCATGATTCACGTTGACTTTACCTGGCAGTGGAAGCATCAGGTTAGGCTGTTCCGATTTGATGCGCGAGTACAGGCGCACAAAGTCCGTGTACCTTCGGAAGACCAGCCAGGACTGGTCGCGCTTATCATCTTCCACTTTCAACTTGTATATTGTGAACCTGCAAAATATATAGCACCCAGCACGGTTACTCGTTAGTTTGCCGTATGTGGTTGTGCTAGGCTCTACTGTCAGAGTTTGTCAGGGGGCCTCTGACATGGCATAACGACTGCTATCTATCGATAAAAACTTGTGAATTTGTATCGAGTTAAAACCTAATTTGTTCTGATAATTTCTAATGAGATGCGGAACAACATTTTAGACACAACTTTTCAACTCTCGTTTATGTTTCGTTATAACACCCTTACTGCTGACTTCTGAAACGTCAGCAAACATTGACTACAGATTAATTGTATTGCCATCCTTGTCATTTGTTTAGTGTCAGATAGAGACAACGATAGTTTTAATCTACTGTCAAAGCCAAAAAACGTTCCAGAAACTGGGGGTTACTGTCACTTATCGATTATCGTGTGGCCAGTGTGCCTAGTGCGAGTTTTGTCAATTTATTTACGCGCTCGGTCCGTTTCCTTGGCGTAAACTTGAAATTGTATGGAATAAGATCAGCGCCATCTAGCGTCAGTGAATCAGTCACTAGATGGCGCTGCTCTTATTCCATACAATTTCAAGTTTATGCCAAACGGACCGAGCGCGTAAATAAATTGACAAAACTCGCACTAGGCACACAGAACTCCCTTCAAAAGCTCGTAAAGATGATGTTTAACCAACCTGGCTCGCTCCTCCATCACCTCATACCCGACTATGGGTATCTGTAACGTATCAAATTTCTTGATCTCTGTATTGTGTAGAGTAATATCGACATTGCTTATGCTGCTCTGTATTCTATTATGTTTGTACGCTTCGTTTATGTTGCCCATGCTTTTGTAGTGGCCGCGGGGCTGGACTGAGCGCCGGGACTCCAATACCTGAAAGGGAATATGGTCCAGTGTGAATGAAACATTTCTCTGCTAGCCTCTACTGTCAGTTCAGACCGCCGGTGAAGTGACTTAACAACAGAGAACGACGATGTTATGTGACAACGTTATGTGTTGATAGCAGTCTTTAACCCACATCAGGAGGCCCTTGGGCAGCCTACCTGTCAAAAAAGAGGCCTGCACAACCTCATTCAACGAGAATTATATATACAGTACTAGAAGCACCTTGCGGTTACACCCGCGTTAACTACTATCCCGCGGGAACCGTTAATTTTTACGGGATAAAAGGTAGCCTATGTGTACCGGGGATAGTATAGCTTCCCAACAGTGAAAGAATTTTTCAAATCGGTTCAGTAGTTTCGGAGCCTATTCATTACAACCAAACAAGCAAAGTTTTCCTCTTTATAATATTAGTGTAGATGTACCTCATTATCAGAAGAGGCGTTCTCAGTGTACCGCGACTTGTAGAAATTGTTAAATTTGCTGACGGCATCATTGATGTCTTCGCTGGACGTCGACGAGACTTCGTTGTTCAAGTCGTCTGTACGTCTGTTTTGTTGTTGTTGTACCATATCCATTTGTACTGTTGTTTACTGTTGGAGCTGGAACAAAAGGTAAATAACACATGATTACAATAATTTTTAAAAATTAGTGTAATTTTTAAAATTGTTAGTAAAATTTTAACACATTATAATTATTATTATAGTCAGATATTTAATGTTAGAAGTTACATTACCATGTTATTTTAAAACCTTAACTGTATTATGATCAGCATGTCAATTTAATGATCAATTTAGTGTAGACCAGCGGTACTCTAAGTGTGTTCCGCGGAACCCTAGGGTTCCGCGCTACCACTGTAGGGGTTCCGCAAGATTTTAGAAAAAAATCAATGATGATATCAACAAATTGATGAAAAATAAAAAACAGTTTCATACCTCCCATTAGTTAAGATTTTTTCATTTTTAATATCTTCTATTATTGTACTTGCCATGTGGTAAAGTAAGTAATAATTAGTAACTGTTACATTGTACTTTTATTATGCTTATATAATAAAGAATACACTTTTAAAAACTATTGTTTTATTGTAGGGTTCTGTCAAGTATTTTGCTTGTCAAAAGGGTTCCGTGACCAAAGAAGTTTGAGAACCGCTGGTGTAGATAATTATTATGTACAAGACCTACCTAAGACCTAACTGTGATTTCACATGCCAGCAAAACGACTAAATCGAAGATCCCATAAATAAGTTTAAGACCTTCACTATACTCTATTTTCGTGAAATAAACTCATTTCATTTCATAATGTTGTTCATACAATGAAATTAATAAAAGTCACTCCTATGAATATTATTCCAACAAATCCTGTTTCTAAATGTCAAGACCTTGTCAATAGTTAACAGGAAAGATGAGTTTGTTAATATACGGCTGTAGCTAGATTATGCTACTTATGCCCAAAACATAATAGGCTGATGATGTTAATGAATTGAAATGAATGACAAATCTTTTACATACAAACATCACACCTTTTCCTCCTCAAGATAGACAGAGACATAATTCTACATACTACAATTCTCACACAACTCTCTTGCTTCTCTACTTCTGATACCTACCATTATATTTATAAGTTAAAGTATTTGGCTGTTACATGCAGAATGTCTAGTCTTCATCATAAGGAATACAAATGCCTTCACCTAATTACATAGCAGCAGTAGCAAAGATAATAATGGTCCCAATAAGCTGCCTAACAGCTGGTACCTATGGAATCTACAAGCTGACTTGACTGTCCCACAGAAACGCAGGATGGTTTTTAATTATCATCAATTGAAAAGACCTTCAAACCAATTACGTGTGTAGTTAACTTACGGTATCACTGATGACACTATTTACACTTTACACAGGTGAATTTGTGACCATGACACGATAATAATAATAAACTTGGTTACGGTTACAACCATAACAATAGATTGATGTTGTTGAAAAAGAACAATGCGATGTTTCTGAACCTTCTCTGCGTAGCGTCGTGTGTAACAAATTCGAACAGTAAAAAGCGCGTGTAAGTTTGAAAGTACACTCTCGCACTGACCTACGCACCGCAACGAATGAAAATGCAAATTAATTGGACTAAATCATGTTAAAAATTAAAATAAAAAGCGGAAATAGCGTAACGAAAACAATTTTCTTTGACACAATTTGAACGAGTGAATACTGAATGAAAGTTTTTTTTGAAATCTGTGCTGTGCGTTTTTTGACTTTTCTATGCCACAGATTAACAGATTAGTTAGTGCAGATCACTCACAGACTACGGTGCAGATAAAGTTTGAACTGCACCTCCTGGCTGCTTTACTGTCTCTGTCTGAAGTGGACTTTAATGCGTTTCGTTCTACGCATCAATCGTTAACATCAATAAATAAAGAACAAAAGTGTACTTACTTTTGTAAAACGAAACGTAGCGTAATTGCAAATTATTAGGTAGCTATGTATGTTTTATTTTCTTTTCTTCGGCCACTTTTGATTGTTATTTTTGTGTTTTAGTTACGTTACGATCGATGCGCTTCCTTTTTACCAAACATGTCACGCATTCTCCAACTCAACTTCGAAGATTTCGGCCTAAACCAAGACATTACGAAGACGATACAACCATTCAACCCGTTCTGCATTTGCTGTCTGGACAGAGAAGGCCCTATGTTCGATTTGGATAATTGCACGCATAGTGACTATTTGGATGCATTTGATAAACCACAGGTCTGTTAATTCATACTAGATTATAAATCTCTAGGGCCAAAGAGCTGGCACTTACCTCAATCCTTCTACACTGTACATCAAAGCAAAGGAATATTTCTGTATATCGTTATTCTTCTATGGTGTATACCTACAATATTTATACCGGCTATACATTTTAGGCTTCTAATTAGTGGTAGCTAGCCAGGCAAAAGTGGTCACCAGTCACCACCACTTTCTTCATTTCAGTTACAGCAGTTCAACCAGCTGGTGTGCATCCAATGTCACAACATATTGCAGAAGATAAAGTGTTTCCAGACGCAAATACTCGAGAGCTACGACATTTTGCTGTCTGGAGTAAGTAGATACTACAGACGGTTGACCGTAAGATGTCCCCTGCCGTAATGTTAACATGTCCAAAGCAGGGGACACCTTGTGGTGAACAATTTGCATAGCTTGGTGCCATTTGTGCTTATAACTGTACCTACTAGGAAAAAAAAAATTGGAAATCTTCCTTGAGACATTGGCAGAATAGGGAAGCTGAAAGTTATTTTTGCTATGGAATTTTTGAATGGATTCAAGAGCTCACCAATGATTTGGACGTCAGCTATGCATACTTGAGTTGTCATAATTCTAAATCACAAGCCATAGTCCTTAGCCCACGTAGCCATAGCCGTTGTATTAGCATGTAAAATAAAATGTGTATGACTATATTACTATCTATGATAATATATGACTATCTATGAAAGTTTGTGAGTGTGTTTGTATGTTTGTTACTACTTCACACCCAAACGGCTGGGCCAATTTTGATGAAATTTGGTATGGAGTCAGTGGGGCGCAGCCAGTTGCATATAAACAACAATATAGCGAAAATGTCTAACTGATATTTTCACTGAAATAAACACTATTCCTTTCAGTCATTCACAAACAGTTCAGTAAACAGCAAAAGACTGAACAGTCTTATTATTCAGAAAGTGGTAGACGACCTACGTTTACCACCAGACATAGAAACAATACCTAACAACGACACCTTCGAAGACGCCATCGCAATCCCTGAAGACAACTACTTGCATTTGCAAACTGGTTCGCACAGAGACGAAGATATCCCATGCCTAATACCAACCGAAGAAAACTTAATTCAAGAACACAACAGGCTGAATATAGAAGAAAATAAAAATATAAAAACAGCTCTGGAGATATTGGAACGCAACAATCAGAGTTTTGTTACTCTCGGCAGCCAGCTGCAGTTTTTGAATGGAGAACACTTGTCTTTTTTAGAACCGAGTCTGCTAAGCAAGGAGATTTTAACTGACATCCCACTTGTTCCCGCCAAAGATATGAGTACAGACTTAGATAATGTACTGATAAACAATTCTAACTCATTAGGAATTGAAATAGATGGGCCTGATAAGATTTTCTATGATAGTTTAGATTTGAGCCCAGTCTTGATGGGGAAAGAGGTGGATATGTCAGAAATTATTGATATGCATTCTCCGATGATACTAAATGAAAGTGAACCAAAGACAGAAAGGGAAGTAACAAAGCCTAAGAAAGGTGATTTATTGATTTAATTATACTATGTATTCTATGTTACTGAGCACACTTTAAATAACCACAGAAATAACACAAAAAAACTTGAATTTAACGCCATCTACTGTTGAACAGGCAGCAACAATTGAAAAATAAAATATTTTTATTTTCAGAAAAAAAAGTAATGCCTAAAGCCACAGCACCAATACCAATAAAAACAGTAAAACTAAGCCAAGAGGAACTCAATAAAGAAAGGGTTCTACTGGCACAGTCTAATGTCTACCTTAAATATAAATTCAGGTAAAATGACACAAGTAAATAACTATTTCTTATATTGCACTAGTCGCGCCCCACGGTTTTACTCGCATTTACCGTTTATCCCACAGGTACCTATGGTTAATTTTATCCGGGATAAAAATAATTCTTTGATTTTATCTTTATATATAGAATTATAATGTATGTGTGTATGTCACTGAACTTGCTGGACCGATTTGAATGACGTTCTTTGTATGCGTTTGGGTGGCACCCTGGATGACTTAGATTCACAAATCAGCCGCACAGATGGCGCCGTAGTCGGTATCTAGGTTATTTATCTACGGCTGGATCGGTTAAATGATGCAGGACAACGTCTGTCGGGTCCGCTAGTGTATTGTTAATATTAAACGATAGCACCGAAAATATCGTCCGAACTGATTTTGGTCAGATCCGGTTCTCAAACCAAAACCCGGGAATCCGGGATTTTCGGTTCCGGGATTTCCTGGTTCTATTCATATGTCCAGACTCGGCAAACTCCAAGGTCATATTAGATATCCTGACATACATCTAATAATATCTAAACTTACAAAATATCATTCTTTGTTTAGACATTAAAATTTTCAGATGTGAGACGTGCGTCGTCGGATTCAATTTCGAAGAGAATTTGGTGGACCACACCAAAAGAAAACATGGACCAGTAAGTTTTATCGTCTAATAAGGAAGTACCGGCGTTTAGTGTCAGAATTTGTCAGGCCCAAGAGCCTGACGTGGCTTAACGACTGCCATAGATTACAACCGGAACCAACGGAAGAACGGAGCGATGAAATCCGCACAGCCATTTCTACGGTGCCGAGGATCGAACCCGGTATCGATGGGTTCTAAACCGCAGAATTTACCACTCGGTCACCATAGGTCTATAAGTAAAAAGTTAGGTTGGGTTTTCGACATCACTATACAGTATACACCTACGCTATACACTATAGAAATAACTATATATACCTATCTAACTATTGAGGTAAACAAGGTAGAACACAAGGTAGTACTAGGCACTGTTCCACTGCACGGGTGCTTCCCTCGTGCCCCATCCCGCACTGGCCACTCGGGTAGTGCACGTGTCTCCTCCGTGCGGAGACCTCGCGTCGCGCGGAGTCCTCGCGCCGCGCGGAATCCTCGCGCCGCGCGAACCTACCCGAGGTGAGCGAGCCGACTCGCTCTCATTTACAAATGGTGACCTTTCTCATAGGGTATTATAGAATTGTAGGTATTCTATGGCTCAACTGCAGTAAAAAATAAATCTTGAAACTGTTATATTATCTATTTCAGAAAGAGGGAGACAATGTCGTCTGCAATATTTGCTATCAAGTGATACCGACAGCTGGTGGACTCACAGAACATAATTATAGACATTACACCAGGCTAGTAACTACCTACTAATTATACTAATTTATAATACCTACTGCGTCCCCAAAGTTGATAGATATCCAATGTGTATATCACTTGTGTGTTGTTACACACCAAACTTCTTAAAAACATGTTCAACACATGATGTTTATTTTTATGTGACAAAAATTTCAGTTCGATGACCAAAAGTATCTATACCAAACTTCATCAAAATCTGTGCAGCCGTTAAGGTGTGTAAGGGAACAAACATGCCATTATTCACATTTATGTTTATTTTCCTTTGTTTAATATTCTTTATAGGATGATAAACTTCATTTTCAGATATGAATGTGTGATATGTGGCAAGCGATACAAACTCCACAACGATGCAATCCGGCATTCTTCTAAAGGAGGGTGTGCTAACAGCACAACTAACCTGAATAAATCTGCTTTGAAGACGGTAAATATTCATCATTCTTATACTGTATGGCTTACTTGCCCAGGTGTCTTACAGCCGAAATTAACATTGTATCTCCTATCCAAGATTGAGATCGATCTTGGATTGCTGCCTATCGTTCGATCTTTTTCCAATCTGCGTGCCTTTATAAACCAATCCACGGATCAGTTATTGGCACGTTTGACCCTAAAAATGGATTGTGATATCAATCCCAGATAACAAAATTTGGATTGGATTGATTATTAATTTCGGCCGTTAGTCTGGGCTAGTGGTTACTGACTAACATGGGCTAAAATACAATGTAGTCACATCATAATTGATAGTCTGCTTATATGTACATGTGTCTTAGCCTGGGCTACCGTCTACTAGTGGCTACTAACATAGGCTAAACAAGAATGGTATGTACTCTATATAATAATATAAAACAAAACAAAAAAGGCGAAACAAAGAGGCGTGGCTTCACACATTTATCTATGCAAACGGTAGAAGATTTCGTTTGTCTATGAGCAAACAATGTTTTATGTTTCCCGCGGTGCACGGTGAAGAGGGGGCTGGGTTTGTTTTATTTTCAACCGGCCGCAAATTGCAGGAGCCAGCTTGTATATGAAATCAAATGTACATGGTGTAAGGTTTTTTGTGTAATGTTCCGTAAAAACAAACGCAGGAGACCACCCGGCTTTACCTTGACATTTTTGTCTTGCCTTTTCAGAAACAGTCTTCAATAGAACTAAAACGACGGAAGTTGAAGCGGAAACAAGCCAAAAGTGAACCTTAGTGTTTAAGTAATAATAATCATTGTCATTTTGTACAGTTTATTATGTGTCTAATGTATATAAGAGAAGAATGTATTGGTCAGTGAAGCAAAGGCATGGGGAGAAAATTCGAATTTTTAACAAGTCCATCTTAGTTTCAATGGTATTGAATATTTGTGTGTCATAAATGCATAATGAATTTAGTAGATCATCTAATCTAGTTATTACAATAACTTTTTATTCTGTAAAAAATAGTTCTACAATAAATTTTGTAAAATGTGTAGGTACATTCGGGAAGTAACCCTATGGCATCTTTGCTATTTATTACATAATTTGTAGTATATAATATGGGAATCAACAAAAAAAATTACCATATCTTTACGTTTTTTATTTCTTCAGAGTTCATTCATACTAACCAACAAGTATGCCTGTAACAAAACTTCAAAAACAAATATAGGTACAAATATTTAAATTCTTAATATCTTTTGAATGGAATTACCTATTTCAATAAAACAAAAAGCAGGTACTGAAACAGTCTCAAATATAAAGTTATTTATTTAGATATGGATTAGAGAAGGGCTCCATGGTCCATCTCGCCGTCACCATATTAAATTAAGGTATATAAGGTACATAAGGACCAGTATACCACCAGAGTTTAAACAAACACAAAAAAAATGCCCTGGAATTGAGAATTGCCTCCTTCTTTTGGAAGTCTGTTAAAAAATTGATGAATCTCTTTCAGTTCCAATTGATTGGCCTCATTGAAGGAAAGTGAAAGTCATCACATGGTTATCTCTTAAAAATTTGGACATCCCACTTCCTTACTCTACAAGAAGTAAGGCTACAGGAAGTGAAGGATTTCATTCTCCGTCAGGACTATCGGACTTTATTCCCCACAGTTTTATCTCATCTTCACATGCCGTTAGCAAAGTACCGTCTAATGGATGGTGACTCAAAGACACGACCGGCTTACAACTGCTATGCACCAACTTCTGCGTTACCGTACTACCTATCAGATCCCAGAAAAAAACTTCCCCCGTTGCCGAACCGGAGATTATATGGCTGTCTTTCTCATTAACCGTATTTTCTAACATATAGTCATTACATTTGTGCCCTGTAAATGTGTTGAGCAGTTCTCCGGTATCTTTATCGAATAGTCTCACCGTATCATCATTGCAGCTTAAGATGTAGCATTGTCCGTCGTGAGTCATGCTGCCGTACGTGACTATATGGCCGATGTAGTCAGAAATCATCTTCCCCACCCTTATATCGTACAAACGGACGTGGCAGTCGACAGAACAGGTAAAAATTTCATGATCGGTCACCTGCAGGGAGGTTATGGTGTCTTTCGCGTCTTTCAACACTTGCACGGGCTCCTGTCTGCGGCTGGCGATGTCCCAGAAGGCGACAGTGTTGTCCACGGACCCGGACACCGCCATGGTTGACTCCTCGTTGAATTTTATGCAAGTTACCGAGCTGGCGTGGCCGCGGTAGCGTCTGAGAGGTTGCCCTGTCGTTACGTCCCAGAGGATCACTGACTTATCACTGCTAGCCGACACGATGTGACTGTTGTCGCTGGAGCCGGCCGCGTCTAGAACTTCGTTGGCGTGTCCGCCGTAGGTTTTGAGCAATAGTTGGCGCCGAGGGTTCCACAGTTTGATTTTCTTGTCGGCGCCGCAGGTGAGGCAGTACGAGCCGTCGACGTTGAATCTGACCGCGCGGACGACCTGTTGCTTGCATTTTATAGTGGCGATTGTAGATAATTCAGTCATAATTTCGTTACTTTCATAAACAAATTGCCCGCAACGCAAACGCAACTGCACTGTTTTTGTTTTGAATTATTGACTGACGTTGGCAGATGCCTAGCTGTATTTTTTTAGTGGTGGCGTCGCACGATTTGTGCTTTTAGCCAGTGACAAATGTAATAATATTTCAGTATTTCTTAACTTCACAATAAGTAAGTCATAGCAGTGAAGCAATCCTCGTGGTCAAGTAGTGAAGTAAATTACTTACAAGATTTAGTAAAGTGGTTGATGCTTTACTGAAAGGAACTTCATGCAAGAAATGGTATCAAGTAGAAGTCTGCAACACTGTCCCATAACTAAATGCACAAGCCGTGCGAAGCCAAAATGTAAAAAAAACACTATACCACTGATTGATAAATTTGATAAGTTCTAAGTTCATAAACTACAGATTATAGAAGTAAAGATACATAATTGGTTGGTATCCTATAATCTGTGAAGACTGAAGGATACCAGAGCCAATCAGAAAACAAAATTAACAAATAACAAACCCAAAAAAATTCAAAAAACAACGGCCATCTGTATGTACCGTGGACGGGTTATCCGTCCACGATCTGTACAAATTTTATTTATTTCCTTTCCTTCCACTATCCACAGTATTTGTTTACATAATGTATATAGTGTAAACAAATGATCTATGAATGAATAATGATCAGATGATATGATACTGAGGTTTCATCATCCGTGATCATCCGTGCATCGTCCGTCGACTCGCGTCGACGTCCAGCTTCATTGTTATTTTATTATATTCGACGAAAGTTACTTTGTGTTCAGTGTTATATACGATTTGTAATAGATAAACCACTAATTTATTGCTAATAATAAGCCTCGCAATCATGCAAACCACTAAAAACAGTAAGTTATTCCTACTCTAATTATGTTGATCTTATTACTTGTAGGCGTGTGATCATATTTCATAATTCCTAGTAATTCTTTATTTTATCTTTAGACTAGGGTATATTAATAGGTATTCTGTGCTTTAGATGAGAAATGTCTAGAGCCTAAACGTCTCTACTCATCATAATTTCTATTGAAATAGTACAAATAACAAACCTAACACGTATCATGGAAAAACACTGAAACTGCTCAGAAGAGTTCTCTAGCTACATACCTACTTCTATTTTCTATTCCAGAAATAACAGAACTACAAGCAATCATCAACAAAATGCCCATGGAAGTGTGCTGCGCCACCGCAGTACCCGAATTTGGGGTGCCGTGGAAAGAGGTAAACCATCATCATCAACCTCTATCTGCTCACTGACAAGCACGGGTCTTCCCTCACTGCCATGAGCAGGATTAGGCCCTCATCCACCACTGGGCCCAGTCTAGAATGGTAGATAACATGCCTCCGATATAATTAACACTCCTGTGAGTATCTTAACGATGTTTCTCTTCACCGAAAAGCGACACTCAGTATGTATGTTAAACAAGAAACGCATCGTCATGTGGCCACACTGGGATTTGAACTTGCGACGTCTTGCTTGGCAGTCAGACGTCCCCTCACTAGGCATATCACTTGGAAACCGCTTAAATTGTACACTGAAATGGTTCTAAGTTCAGAATCAACCTCATTGCAGGTCTCCCGCATGATAAGGAACTCGAGGCTGCCGATGCAACCGGCCAGTGTTGCCAGGATACTCTGCAAGCACGCAGCCAAGTCACCGCCTGACGTGCTCGACATCATTCTGGGACGCCTAAGACTGAAACGTACGTTGTGTTAGCTATTCTACTAGACTATATTGCAATAAAAAGTATTATATTCGGGCTATATGCTTCTAAGAGTTTGTTAATTTGACAACCGCCAACTCAGTATTATGCGTACAGTTTTAAACTAAGATTTTCATACAATTTAATACGTCATGACGTTACCCCATACCAGAGTCTTGTTGAACCTCATGGTCCTGGTTCCAGTGGCAGCCATACAGTCCCGGAAGTGGCACGTGCTCTGTCTCCAAGAGCCGATTGGGGACGAGTCAGTGTCAGCGCTGCTGCGAGCGTTGCCTCAACGGATGCTGACAGCGCTGAAGAACGCCAAATACGGGGGAATGAGACCCGAGGTACTGTCATCCTCACAATACCCACCCCATATCTATCAACTGTACCCCTGTTATGAGTTTTTACGAACTCGACATAGTACGCGTCAACTAGCGCTGTTGTATGAAGATCCTGTACAGCGGTGTGTTTGTGAACGAAAAATAACAACCAAAATCAAACTCCTCAGGTGCAATCGGTGATGCTGGGGGATCTGGTCTACTTCAGCATCCAGTTCGTCTCGGCAACGAAGCAGAGCGCAGTCTTGTATGTGGCCACCCCGCCCGGTCAACCTGTAGCGCTCGTCTCGTTCCTCGCAGCTGGGAAGATTCTTAAGGCCTGCGTAGAAGGTAGATAAAGTGTACCTATAAAATACATAGATCTCAACCTGTCTCTTTTAAAAACACTTCATCATCATCAGCCTGAAGACATCCACTGCTGAACATAGGCCTCCCCCTTAGACCTCCACACCGAACGACAATTTGCCACTTGCATCCACCGGTTGCCTGCGACTCTTTTGATGTCGTCGGCCCATCTAGTGGGAGGCCTACCTACACTGCGTCTGCCAGTCTGTGGTCACCTTTCTTCCCCATCGGTTGTCAGTCCTACGAGCGATGAGACCTCCCCATTGCCACTTCAGCTCGCAAACCCTGAGAGCTATGTCGTAGACTTTAGTTCTTAGGCGAATATCCTCATTCCGGATTTTATCGCGCAAAGAAACTCCGAGCATAGCTCTCTTCATTGCCCGCTGTGACTGAGCTTCTCCAAAAGTCCAGCAATTAAGGACCAAGTCAAAACACATACTATACTATCCATGAAATGGCATTGGTTAATTCATTCCCACTGTGCAGGTCTCGGCTACGCCTCCTACCAGAACGCAGGGCTCCACGGCAAGGACATACCCTCGCTGCTCCGCATCACCGACCCATCCTGGAACGCCAACGCAGACCACCTTACCACCGTCCCAGCCTACGAGCCCATCCCGGTCATATTACCCAATGGGATAGACTACACCAACAAGAGCTATGATGAGCTGTATATTGACAATATTATAGGTAGGCGGTGAAGATTTCGTATTTAATTTAATTTACTAACGGCCGAAATTAATAATCAATCCAATCCAAATTTTGCTATCTGGGATTGATATCACAATCCGTTTTTAGCGTCAAACGTGCCAATAACCGATCCGTGGACTGGTTTATAAAGGCACGCTGTTAGGAGATCGATCGAACGATAGGCAGCAATCCAAGATCGATTTCAATCTTGGATAGGAGATACAATGTTAATTTCGGACGTAGGTGCGTATAAAAGCGGTGGTAGCCTAGTGGGCGAACGTCCGCCTTCCGAAGCGGAGGTTGCGAGTTCAAATCCCAGTGCGGGCACGTACCAATTCGACATACTATGTACGTAATTTATCACTCGCTTTAAGGTGAAGGGTAACATCGTTAGGTAACGACCATGCCCGAGAATTATTTCGGAGGCATGTGTCCACCAATCCGGACTAGCCTCCCGTGGTGGATTATGGCCTAAATATATCCTACCTATCTATCCTCCTCACGAAAGTGAAGGGAGGCCTTTGCCCAGCAGTGGGAGAGTTACAGGCTGAATTATTGAGTTTATTATTCTGTGACTAGGTGCGTCTCGCGTTGTTACCCGCCGTATTCAGAATAAAAAGCAGCCTGTGTTCATTCAGGGTGGTAGCTGCCGCCATACCAAATTTCATGCAAATCGGTCCAGCTGTTTGAGCGTGAAGAACTATCAAACACACAAATGACGACGGCACGTTTGGCGTAGTGGCTGAGCAATCGGACTGCTGCCCTTGGCGTCGCGGGTTTGACTCCCGCCCGGAACGAACATTTGTGCGATCCACAAACATCTGTTTCTGGTCTGGGTGTGATGTGCATGTGAAATGATATGTCTGTAAGCGGCACCCACGATACAGGAGCCTTCCTAGTGTGGGGCTACGTTTTAAAAATAAAATAAAATTATAACTTTCACATTTATAATTAGTAAAATTAGTAAAATTATTGGTTACAGGTCCAAACCCACCGCTCCTCACCGACCTCAGCATAAAGACGACGCGCACGTTCTTCGACCGCCGTCTCCTGGACAAGCCTATCGCGATGGGCATGACCCTCAAGAGCGACGACGTGGCCCGCACGCTGCGCGGCTGGGCCATCCGCGGGGCCATCGCGCCCACCTCTGAATTCTTCCACATCTTCCAAAAGATCAAGTCTAATAGGATCGATAATAAAGATTATTCTGATTCCGACTGACTACGTGCTGGTGACCCCTATAAGCGATGACGTCAAAGTCATGAAATTGTAAATAGGCAAAATCGCACTTTTACAAGTCAAACAGCTAATTCTTGTTAACAAAGAGAATCATAAAACAAAGTGTGTTGAATTAAGTATATGGTTTGAGTTTGAAAAAGGATGTTTCCCTTTCAAGCACTGCACCAAGATTCTGGACAGGGAAGGGGAACTCCGTTGACTCTACCAGTGCTTCGGGATACGCCCGTTAGAGAAGACAGCACCAAGAAACTCTACGGGGATGGCATTTTTTTAATTTATTATTTTTCATTTTCTCTTTTTCTGTCATATTTTATAGTAGTATATAATTACATAGACTAACACACACGAACAAACAGACGTGGCCTATGACACTCAAAAATAACGTGGCTTTCTATTGGTAAAAGAATTTTCGAAATCGGTTTAGTAGATCCAGAAATTGCCCCCGTACAAACTGACAATTCACAAACCCTCTATAAAATATTATCATCTTAGTATACATTTTAATTTTATTATTATAGAATAATTATAGATTAGTATAGAGGATTTTAGTTATAAAGTGAAATTGTGACTGACAATATTATTATTATTTTGTACCATCATGCCCGGATGGAACTCAAAGTTTCCTACGGGAACGTCCAGATGTGTGTGATGTCCAGATATGTGTGTGAGTGTAACTGTAGTACAGACGTGTTTACAAGTCTGCATCAAATTTATTGCCTAAAAAGGTGAAAATGCCTAAATCGGAGAGTGATACTACCTTGGCTGATGTTGTGAAGAAAGTTGCAATTTTAACTAGTAAAATTACAGCTCAATCGACCATAATTGAGACGCAAAACAAGAAACTCGATGATCAACAAAAGGTAATTAATGAGATGTCAATGAATATTATCGATCAAAAGAGGGTAATCGCATTTATCTCAGCGAATGTTGATACACTGATTTCTTCAATGTGTGCATTGAGCGGCGTCACGAAGACTAACGAAGTTAAGTCAGCGACGGAACAGACTTCAACCCGACCGTCGCCGAGTGTGACAGAACGCGCAAAAAGAGCGACAGCACGCTCAGACAGTAAAACTGGATCAAGCGGGACAGCTGATGTTGCAAAGGCTCGTAGGGAGTCACAGATGGCGGCCAAGAAAGAGACACCTGCTGTTAAGCCTTTAAACGCGCCTAATATCATTACCTCCCCGATTCATGTAAACAACGTGTTGGAGTTGGATAACAACGCTTTTACAGACAATAATGAGGATAAATGGACCATCGTTGGTGTCAAAGGAAAAGCGAAGAATGAAGAACGCATGGAAGTTAGAAGGGGTGGAAATTTGGAGATTAGCTCGATTTCGGCAATTGAGAAAAAGAAATACTTACATGTTTGGTACTTGCATCCTAACACTACAGTTGAAAAAATAACGGAGCATGTTGAGTCAATATGTAAAACGAAAGATATTAAGGTAGATAAAATCAAACCCAAAGTAACGCGGGAGTACTCATCTTTCTGTATAGGAGTACCAGAAAGTACTTTTCATTTGCTGTCGAAACCAGAAGCCTGGCCGGTACACACTGAGTTCAGTGAATGGGTATGGTTTCGTAAAACAGCTACCAAGCCAAACAAAACAACACTTGCCCACTAGATCCATTGAGATGTTTTATCAAAATACAAGAGGTTTACGCACCAAACTAGATAAATTTTTTAGCAGTTTATCTTCGGCTTCTGAAGACCTATTCGCAGTCACTGAAACTGGTCTAAACGAGTCCATATACGACGGCGAGTTTATACCTAAAGATTTTAGCATTGTACGTTGCGATCGTGTCGACGGGCGCAAGCACGGCGGAGTACTGCTGGCATCCTCACCGCGGTTGCATCTGAGGCGAGTCACGTTAACTAAAGATATTGATATAGATGCAAGATCGTTTGAACTGGTTTGTGCGACGGTTCATTTTACTGCAAAGAGTACATATTGTGCGTTTATGTGTGGAGTTGTTTACATTCCACCTAAAAGTTCTGATAACGATTATATGGTTTTGTTCCAGTTAATTGAGAATGTATGTTTAAAGTATAACAAGATAATTATCATCGGTGATTTTAACTTGTATTCTGCTTCGGTGGAAGTTAACAATTACTATGAGTACTTTCTGTCATTCTGTGGATTTGACCAAAGAAATGAAGTGGTTAATTGTCAAAATAGGCAACTTGATCTCGTGTTGACTAATTTTAGTTTTAGTGATATTATTGTAAGGCCAAGTTCAGATTCTTTAGTAATTATAGACCCATATCACCCACCACTGGTGGTGCACATTGGTACCAATGACTTAGGCAGCTGTCAATCTGATGACACAACTACCGCGTCGGTTAACGAGGTGCGGGCAACTGCAAGTATGAGCATGCGTCCACGGTGGAATTTTAGAAAAGCTAACTTTATTGCGCTTTATGTTGGCATCGGGCTAATAGATTGGACGAACTTATATGAGATAGAAGACGCGAAAGACGCGCTAGACTATTTTTATACTGTTATTAACACAATTATAGACAATTGCACTCCTAGGAAAACACTTAAGGCGACGGCCACCAAGTACAGTTATCCGGACTGGTACAATGCTGATATTATATGTGATATCAGGCATAAGGCTAGTCTACATAAGCATTTTAAAAAAAGTAGATTGCAATGTGATTACGAAATATTCTCTACGAAAAGAGCTCTCGTTAAGTCCAAAATTACCCAGGCGTACGAAGATTATAAAAACAGATTACAATTACAATTTTCTAAAGATCCACTGTCATTTTGGGGTTTTGTGAAGTCGAAGCGATCTGAACACAACCCAACGTCTGTTACCATGGAGGGCCAGGTGGTTGAAAATGAGCGATGTGCACAAGAGTTCGCTAAATATTTTCATTCAGTCTACAACAATTCACCTCCTAAGTTGAGTGTAGCAGAGGCAGTCAAAGCAGCTGCAGCGGACTACAGAACTAGTTCTGCTCGTGTGCGTATCACTTCTCTTACGCTAAAAGAGGTGTCTGCTGCCATGAAGCGAATAAAGCCCAAACAATCGGCAGGCCCAGACGGAATCCCAGCGTTCTTGGTAAAGGACTGTGGCCAAGCTCTGGCAAAACCACTACAACATATTTTTGATTTATTACTTGGGTCACACACATACCCGGAGGAATGGAAACTCACCCGAGTGATTCCTGTACCCAAGAGTGGGTGCGGTTCAACCGTGGAAGGCTACAGGCCAATAGCGGTGTTATCGTCGTTCGCGAAGGTTTTTGAGACTGTATTACACCAAAGTATTTACTCACAAGTAAGTGCGCTGCTGTCTGACGCCCAGCATGGTTTCCGACCTGGACGCAGCACGGACAGTAATTTGCTATGTTTTATGACGTACGCAGTTCCAGCTGTGGACGCCGGAGTGCAGGTGGACGCAGCGTACTTCGACTTTAAAAAAGCCTTCGACACAGTTGATAACGACGTTCTGTTAATAAAGCTGGCGATGATGGGTTTTACGCCAGACTTATTGGAATTTTTCTGCAGCTATCTCCGCGGAAGACAGCAGTATGTTGAGTATGGCGGATATGTGTCGGAGCCATATTTCACTAATTCAGGAGTTAGTCAGGGTTCAAATCTTGGACCTCTTGAATTTGTGATCATGATAAACGACTTACCAAACATAATCAAGCACTCATTATGCCTGCTTTTTGCTGATGACCTCAAGTTAGTATTAAAGGTCAAAAGCAAACAAGATTGTGAGCGGCTACAGGAGGATATAGATAGCGTAGTAAGATGGAGTCAGGCCAACAGGTTATACTTTAACGTATCAAAGTGCTCTGTTATGACGTATACTAAAGCTAAATCCCCATGTATGTTTAGTTACACAGTGGATGCGGATGACATGGCTCGTGTCACATCTGTGAAAGATTTAGGAGTGCAAATAGATTCGGAGTTAAGGTTTCGTAATCACATTATAGATGCTTGTAAAAAGGCATTCAAGAACCTAGGCTTTATACTTAGACAATCGCAGAGTTTCCAAAACATTAATGCCATAAAAGCCTTATACAATGCATTGGTAAGAAGTAGACTTGAGTGTAATGCAATAATCTGGAGCCCCCATGAAACTAAATATATATCGATGGTGGAAAAAATCCAGAATAAATTTACGCGTTTTTTGTACCGAAAACTATATGGGGTTTATCCATACTATCCACTAATGTATCCTACCCTGTTCGTCTTGGGAATGGTAGGATATTACAAATTGGAGGTAAGGAGGGACCTCATGTTGGTAACATATATTTTTAAACTTTTACGAGGTTTTGTACACAACCCTCTCATATTGCTGTGCTTGAGGTTGAACGTACCGGACAACTATGTACGTGCGAGGCGGCACAAACTGTTCGCGGTGCCAGTAGGCAGAACCAATGTGCTCCACCAGGCACCTCTTACCAGAGGCCTTCGATGGCTGAACAAAATATGCGCTGAGCACAGCGATCTTGATATTTTTATATGTCCTTTGGTGACATTTACGCATGTTGCCCTTCACTGTATTAGTTCATAGTATATTTAATTACATTGTCGCATTGGATATATCTGTTAAGGCACTGTAAATTGGAATGAATAAATAAATAAAAATAAATAAATAAATAAAAAGATTTCATGTGTAGGTACTAATTATATTTTAATTATAGCGTTATTAAGTAGGTCTATCTGTATTACCTATACCAACGATGTGATTAATTGTAATTATGTGTAATAAAACTTAATATACTTACAATCGGTGGTTTTAATATTCGTCCTTTTACTATGTACCGGTATGTAGGTTAATTTGTGTTATAATCCCCCCGTCGAAATACCCTAAAGGCCCGCAGGGTGGACACTCCGTACCTACTAAAAAGGTACTCAAAAGGTACCTACTCAAATCCCCGGAAGAGAGAGAACACGATCACATGTCATACAAAATCTCGATCATACTCTCGCTTTTGAGTGGTCGCTTCTAGAATCTAGAATATCAATAGGTATTCCTGTCATTTTGATAAGAATCATGATATATATCTGAAAAATAGTTATGTAGATACCTATTAATTATTTATTAGGGAACCTTAGTACCTACCTACAGAATACAATAGAATTTGGGTAGAGTTACCAACCTAATTGTTATTATTTGCAATGTCACGATTTCTTATTTCGTAAGCGCGTTTCAGATTTCGCTGAGTGCGGTCTTTGTAGCGAGTTTAAAATAATAGTACCTATAGGAATACCTATTGTACATATTCAAGTTACCTACACATGCTTTTGATTCGATCGTCATGTTTATATTTGTGTTTGTGACTGGCAACTGGAGGCTTCAGGCTGGCAAGACCAGTACTGGCAACATTTATTTCTTTGAAGTTCGACGTTTGAATTTGTTTTCTACCTACCAAAGAGAATACAAACGCTACGCTAGACTACCTACCTTGCTTTCTGCTTCGTTCGACCGTTATAAAACTTTATTCATGAAAAATAGTATGAAATATTTAATTAGAATACATTGAAAATATGTAAAACCAGTGAAATTAACAAGCTAAATTAAACGATGCTTCAAGATTCTTGAGTGCTTTGCCAAACAGGTGAGAAAAATGAAGTTAGCGATAGAATTTCGTAGGTAGGTATATTTCACACGAAATTTTGGTTTCCCTCCCGTGTACCTAGTAGTGTTTTATATAATCTGCGTTTTACCCTGTTCTACGGAACCATTATTAAAATCTCGTTGGTACCTATGTAGCTCTTGAATTTGTTAGGTACTTACCTAAGTAATGAAATATTAGTGGTGGGTATTTACTTACCTACCTACCTAATTCCACCCTCCTTCTAACGATTTTGTTGTAATATAGAAAAACATGCAAGTATCTACATAATTAAAAAACTTGGATATCTATATTAATATCTATAAAAAGGCAAAAAAAAACATGTTTGTTGTATGGGAGCCAACTTAAATAATTATTTTATTGTGTTTTTTAGTATTTGGTGTTTTAGCGGCAACAGAAATACATCATCTGTGAAAATTTCAACTGTCTAGCTATCACAGTTCATGAGATACAGCCTGGTGACAGACAGACGGAGCAGAGCCATAGTAATAGGGTTTAACCCACAAAAAGATAAAGCCGTCCTATTAAGAACTGCTAGATTTTGTAGTCTGTTAAATTTAACAATATTATTTACAGGTGACGCACCCATCTAGAAGTCACATTCAATATGTTCTCCCCATATAATCTTCAACTGGGCGCACCTCCGCCCGTATTTGAGTCTCACCTGGACACGTTAACAAGCAAAAACGGAACAATACCACTATGGAGACCAGCAAACATACCTCGCCAACAGTATTTTGAAGTTGACATACTTACGGACAGAAACGAGGACTCGGATGTACCGTTAGAGCTGGATATGGGTGAGTCGTACTTAATAATATGCACTTTGCAAACCAATGACACCGGGTTGGAAGCTTCATTTGATCCTATTAATTAAAAATTAGCTATTCCAACAGATATCATTCCTGTCAAGCTGGTCGGTGCAAATAATATTATCAATTTAATTTATTATGTTCTTCAAGGGTGTGGTACTTAATTAAATGCCATTGAACACAGAGCTGCATTTATTCAGTTTCTTACAAAATTACAACTAACTTTTCTATTGTGGGGTACTTTGATTAAAACATCATTTCTAAGTACCCTACACTATATTACATAACACTTCCCCTTTCAGTTCTAAACATATCATGGTAACTTCTTAATTTTGAATCATTACAATTTCATAATCACTTTTACTCTAACTAATAATAAGTATGTAAATCTCAACTATTTATCACTTCTAATTTGAATCAATTTCTACTAAATAATTTCCTGCTTAATTACATAACATTTTTTATTTTATTATTTTATACTCCTATGATTTCATTCCATTCTTCTGGTGGTGGTATGATCACATCTCCATCGTTTCCATCATCATCTTCTTCACTGCCATTGTCATTTTCAGGCATTCCTGGTGCCTGTGGTGGTCTAGTTTTAAGAAGTTGGTCCACATGTCTGCGGTGTCTGGCACCACCTTCAATCTCCACCTCATATACTGCTGGTTCTGGCTTGTTTATAATCTTTCCTCTTTGCCACTTTTGGGACATGTTATACAATCTCATTAAAACATAATCTCCGATATTAAAACTCTTTTTATTTTTCCTATTATCTTTCCTTCCTTCCTCATCAGTTTTAATGTCTGTATCTGGATGCAGTGATGAAATCAGAGTTTTAAATTTCCTCCCATTTAATAGCTCTGCTGGTGTTTTTCCAGATACAGTACCTGGTACAGTACGCATATGAAATAGAATCTTTGCTACTCGGTCTGTCCAAGGACATGGAGATTGTTTTTTTAGTTTAGCTTTGATTGTTTGTATGGTCCTCTCTACTTGGCCATTGGTTGCAGGATGATAGGGTGCACCAGTAATATGTCGGATGCGATTCCTCTTGAAGAACTCTTGACATTCGTTTGATGTGAATGCTAAAGCATTGTCGGACACAACAACATCCGGCAAGCCATTATCTGCAATTGCTTTCTTTAATATCTCAATTACTGATTTGCTTGACGTTGATGGCACAATTTCAATAATGGGCCATTTACTAAATGAATCTACTATGATTAAGAAGGTTTTCCCCATGAATGGTCCCATAAAATCAATGTGCACGCGAGACCATGGCCTATTTTCTGGTTTCCATTCGTGTTCTGTGGTAGCTGGGTTATTCCTTCCCATTTGACATGCTTCACAATCTGCTACTACTCTTTCTATATCCATATCTATGGATGGATACCAAAGGTATCCTCTAGCTAGCATCTTGGTTTGTACTATTCCGCTGTGACCTTGGTGAAGAGCTTTCAGTACTGCCTCTTGTAATTTGACCGGGATGACTACCCTGTTTGCCCACATGATACACTCTTTGTTTAGAGACAGGGCTTCTCTTTTTCTAAAGTAGGGTAACATTTCTGGTGAGTCCATTTCATTGGGCCAACCGTTTAGTATGAAAAATTTCACCTTCTTTAGTATTATGTCCTTATCTGTTTCTTTTGCTATGGTATTTGGTCCTAGATCTATATCCATCTGCTCAATTAGCATCACTTCTTCTTGTCTGTTCTCTTCTTCTACACATGGTGTTGGCCACCTGCTAAGGCTGTCAGCATCTCCCATCTGACTTCCCGGGCGATACTTTAAATCATAGTCAAAGGTGTTCAGTGTCAGTGCCCAACGTAACATCCTGGCTGAAACTAGTTCTGGAATCGGTTTGCCTCTGCCAAATATTCCTAATAAGGGCTTGTGATCTGTAAATATTACAAAGGTCCTTCCCAGCAAGTACTGTCGGAACTTTTTCAATCCAAACATGATGGCTAGGGCTTCTTTATCCAGTTGAGCATATCGCCGTTCATGTGCCTGAAGTGTTCTGGAGCTCATTATGATAGGCTTCTCAGTGCCATCCTCCATCTTATGCACGAGCACAGCCCCCACACCATACTCACTAGCATCGCATACCATATGCAGATCTTTCTCTAGGCTATAGTGGGTTAATGTTAAGTCTGATGTTAAGAGGTGCTTTGCCTTATGAAATGCCAACTGTTGTTTCTCACCCCAATTCCAGGGACTGTCATCTCTCAGTAGTGTATATAACGGTTCCAACACCACTGCTTTTTCCTTTAAAAACCTTTCATAGAAGTTGTATAGCCCCAAGAAAGCTTTCAATGAGCGTTTGTCTTTAGGTTCAGGTTTGTTGGCTATCTCCTGGATCTTCTCGGGTGATGGATGCACCCCATCTGCATCTATCTCAAACCCTAGAAACTTCACTTTGGTTGTTGTGAATACACATTTAGTTTTGTTCACTTTCAGTCCAATATCATTCAACCGCTTTAGCACTTCAACCACTCTTTCATTGTGTTGGGTAAGGGAGTACCCACATATGGCTATGTCATCGAGGAGACATGCCACTCCATCGATACCAGCGAGTATTGACATCATTAACCTTTGAAAAATAGCTGTTGCTGCATTCACTCCATAAGCCAGTCTATTCATTCTCATCAATCCTAGTGGTGTGTTTAATGTTAGCATCTCTGCAGTTGTTTCATCGACTTTAAGTTGGTTGTACGCATGCTTCAAGTCAATCTTTGAAAACCATTTACCACCCGATAGTTGGAAAAATGCTTCATTTGATGTTGGTAACGGGTAACTTTCTGTCAAGCAAGTAGCATTCACTGTTTTCCGGTAATCACCACATAGTCTTAATGATCCATCAGGTTTTGGGACTATTGTTAATGGTGTAGCCCAGCGTGAGTGCTTGACTGGTGTCAATATACCTTCTTCTATCATTCGGTTCAATTCTTCATTAACTTGCTGTCTTAATGGGAATGGTACTGTTCGCGGTCGCAAAAACACTGGCGTTGCTCCTTCTTTACAGTCGATATGCACCGGTGGTCCTTTGTATTTGTCTATCTTGGCTTCAAATAACTCCGGAAATCTTGCAGGAAAATCTTCCACGGCCTTTTCGTCCACAGCATGGATCGTCACCCCTCGCACCGAAATTCCTAGTGGTTCGAACCACGTACGACCCAGTAGTGGAGGTCCTCTGCCGCAACTCACTACTAATGGGAGGTTGGCGCGTTTGTTACCAAACTCGACGTTTACCATAGTCTGGCCTTTTGTTTTCAGCTCGTTATTTGTCCACGTTACTAACTTATTTGTGAAGGGTAACAATTCGTTCGGAAATGCTTGTGCGAATTGTTGATAAACACAATGCGGGATAATTGACCGAGCTGATCCTGAGTCCACCTCCATTGTCAAAGGTACGCCATTTATCTTGACTGCCACCATGATCGGTCTACTTCGCTTTTCTTCCTTCGCGCCGTTTCCACTAACTTCATCGATTCTTTCCCGCACGCCAAAGTTATCTTCACTTTTTCCGTTGTTTTCTGATGTTGACGAGCACTCGCTGCACTTGTTTACTCGTGGCTTTGTATTGTTTTTACAAGCCGCTTTCGTATGTCCTTTGTTATGACATTTATAACAAGTTACGTTCCGCATCCTGCAAAGTGCATTACCATGGTTTTTTGCACAATGCACGCAACGTCTCGAGTTCGAGGCTCTTGAGTTGTTGATTGTATTTACTTCCATAGGCTCAACACTAGCGTTACTCGTACTTGCAACAATTTTCGTTTGTGTGACCTCGCCGCTATGGTTCTTCACTGAAATATGACTCTGCATTCCACTTTGGAGCGATTCAAAATTTAGGGCCAATTGTACCACATTATTGTAGGTTAAGTTTTCCAACTTGATTTTCAGCAATTCTTTTTTTAAATTATTGTCGCGCGCACCCAAGATTAGTTGTTCAATTATACGGCGCGGCATGCCGTCCTTGAATTCGCAACGGGAACTAATGTCATGCAAGGACGCTATGAAGCTCGTCATTGATTCATGTTCTTTTTGTTTTCTCTTATAGAACTTATCCACCTCCAAAATAGGGTGGGGCGCCGGTATAAAAAACTTGTTGAGAATTGCAATTATATCTTCAAAGCTCACTTCACTTGGTTTCTTAGGTGCTAGTAATGACACTATCAATCCATAGGCTTCCTTCCCACATTGTGACAGGAACAGAGCCCTCTTTTGCACGCTTTCGATTTGCCCAGCCGCCTCCAACGCGAAGTTTAGTTGCTCGCGATAATTCTCCCACACATCTTTATTGGGGTCAAATTTCCCTGGCAATACCAGGCTTGTAATGTTAGCGGCCGTCATTCTGGTTAGCCTCGTCGCCAATATTATGTTCTTCAAGGGTGTGGTACTTAATTAAATGCCATTGAACACAGAGCTGCATTTATTCAGTTTCTTACAAAATTACAACTAACTTTTCTATTGTGGGGTACTTTGATTAAAACATCATTTCTAAGTACCCTACACTATATTACATAACATAATTGTTGGCTTTTTATTTGTTAATTTATGATAAGTAGTTAATCTGCTATTCGGGACAGACAAATCCAACAAATCAATGATAATAAAAATCGGTACAGCGGTTCTTGAATTAAAAATGGTGTAACTAACACAAGTATGTTTTAAACGTAGAAAAATTAAGTTATCAGTGCTAATTTTAAATTACAGACAAAATCCTCAATATGAACAAGTACATGTGCCATATTTGCAACGTTGATGTGCCAAAATCGTACACAAAGGAACATAGCAACAGCCCCAAACATAAAGCTTGCAACGCAATAGCTAACATAGCTTTAGAACGGACTAAACTTCAAATGCAGCTAGACATTGCCACACCTCGCAAGGTAGAAATCTCAGACACCTATTTCTGCGAACCCTGCGCCTTAGTAATACTAAACTCTGAAAAAGAAGTGCATGAAACTACCAAACACCATAAAGTTTCAATAAGACACGATGAATTGTTGACTGAATTGCTCAAAATTTACTCTGATATTGATAATGTTGAAGTTCAGTCTGAAATAGATGAATTGGAACTTATCGAACAACAGATAGAAGGCGAAACTCTTGAAACAAAATCAGAAAGGACAGATACGGTAAACACAGAGGAAGATGCATTATGCTCAAAAGAAGGTACGGTAAGTGCAGAGGAAAATACGGTAAGCGCAGAGGTAGATACGGTATGCGCAGAGGAAGATACGGTAAACGCAGAGGAAGATACGGTAATCTTTGAGAATTTGGCCTGTAATTTAATAAAAGTTCTGCAGGAGGAGGTTCTAAGCGCTATAAAAACCAGCATCCAATCTGCGGTAGACAATGAGCTACAATCTGCAGCAAGTGAGGTCACAGAAGCAAAAGAATGTGTAGATAAAATTAAAATTCAAGCTAAACTGGAAGACAAATCGTATGTTTTAGCTGCCAAAGTCAACGAACCTGAGAATAACACAAAGGCTGCGCCTCTTGAAGATGGAAACTCGAAAAATAGAGTTTATAGAAAGTATATGGTTCCGAAAAAGAAGGCACGGGTTTGTGATAGAACCAAAACAGTAGTACACAATAATGAACATACTTTAGTAAGTAACGATTCTGTGAAAGACGTTACAAAACTTGTGGCTACAGATGAAGGCGTAATGTCTGATAATAACACTACGCTCAAAGCAGCAGTTCATACATCAGATGTTGCGAAAGAGACCAAGAGCTGTGACAATAAGACTGGTTCTATAAATAACATAAGCAAAAAAATAGATGAAGTCATGGCGAAATATTTCGATAGCACTCGCACAGTCGACGCACTCAATAATAACACCATTAGAGAACATAACAAGAACAAAGCAAGCGGAGACAGAAAGGGTAAGGATAACATCGAAGAGAAAGATGAAAAAGATAACCAGAGCAAAGTTACCAAAGAACAGGATAAAGAACAAAACGAGAAGGGTAAAGAAACAAATGAAGACAATAAGAAACAAAACCCCAACAATGAAAATCTGGTAGATAATAAAGATGTAGAACACAATAATAACACAAACACAGAACAGAACAAGAACAACAGAGCACAGAACTCGGATTATACACACAGGAACAATCAAAACAGAGAACTTAACAAGAACAAGAAAACCAACCAGAAGAACAAAACCACTTTAGAACAACACCAAACCAAAGAAACGCCAAAAAACTCTAACCCGGAGAAATCGAAACCAAGCTTCAGTCTAGTATTCTACTTGAAGGATATTGCTCGCAAATGTCAAACCAAACCCATTCACAAAGTTGAAGCTATTACAGATACCATTGTACAAATAACCGCAATCAATGGGGACAAAATCAAAGTTCCCATGAACAATTTCCACAGTTTTCATGTGAAAGCGAATGATGTTGTTTGCAAAGTCTGCGAGAGTCCCAATGTGAGACGTCCGGAGTGGCATATAGCAGAAAGCGAGCACAGGGCGAAAGTTATGTTACCTATCACGGACCGAAATGGAATTAGACAGGTAAATAACTGTTTTTTTAATGTTTTGCCTTGGTAAAGTTAATTCATTCAGCCATAGTCCATTTTTAGTTTAAATTAATCGAAATATCCGAGTCTCATGAAATGTGCTCATTGTAATGCCATTTTCATTATTCATATATATTTTTTTTTCTATAGAAGAACAGATTATAAGCTTCCAAATAGTGAAAACCGCATTACAATTTCAATACTAACGGCCGAAATTAATAATCAATCCTAATCCAAATTTTGCTGGGATTGATATCACAATCCATTTTTGGGGTCAAACGTGCCAATAACCGATCCGTGGATTGGTTTATAAAGGCACGCAGATTGGAGATCGATCGAACGATAGGCAGCAATCCGAGATCGATTTCAATCTTGGATAGGAGATACAATATTAATTTCGGGCGATTGACTGCAGCCGTTTCTATGGTTTGATAGCGATTTTCCCTGAACACTACAGACAAATGCCATTTTAAAATTAATAAGTATTTGTAACATTATTTAAGTCCTATGGACCATTTAAAAGAAAGAAGTGAAGACATACTCCGTTTAAATAATCTTAAGAAAACTTGTCTCCATGCAATTTCAGCTCGATGATATATGGAACCACTGCATACTCTGCGACGACTTGACAAGGGACGTAAGCTTCCACCTACAGACGCTGTTGCACAAAAACAAACTGAAGCACTGCCTTGTGGAACTCGGCCCTATTCACTCAGACAGCGAAGAGACTTACAGCCAGAAAGTATCCAATCAACGTAAAAAGAACACCGAAGAAAAGCACACAGCAACCATCACCTATCTGATAATGAAAAACAATTTTGCCGTCACTAACAAGAACTATTTGAACTGTGTCATCTGTGACGTCATCGTCAACAAGGAACTCGCCAGCATCCAACAGCATATCAACTCTTTTGATCACCTGAACAACTTTGAGGATGAAAAGAATACCAATAAATTTGTTGATATCGACGAAAACAGATCATACTGTATCGCATGTGACGTCAACATATCTAAATATGAGATAGTCCCGCACTGCAAAGGCAAGAGACATAGGAAGCTCTTGGAAGATCTATTGACGAAGCAAGGGGGAGGGAAGGTCAGACTGAGTACTGATGAAACCGAAATCCACCTACTATCTATATCACAGAATGTCAAAAAACAGTCGAAAGCTCAGATAGAGGACTCCGAAATGATATGCTTCGTCTGCAACGTGATTCTGTACTGCGTAGAGGAACACATGGACTCATTTGACCACAAGAAAAGCTACTATTCATACTTAGAGGCGAATAAGTTAAACGAAATAGAAGCTGACACCTTTTATTGCATACGTTGCAATACGGTCATGACAATCGACTATTTAATGAGCCACTGCACTAGTCGGAAACACAGAATAGCATTGAGGAGCATAGTTGGAGACACCACTGCATCACAGCTACGAGTGACCAATGAAAAATTGCCATCTCAACCGTCAACGTCTCAAGCCGCTCCCTATGTGAAACCGTCGACTGGTGATGTCAAGTCGATGCCGTTGAAACTCCTGTACCAGTTCAAAGAGATGTCTGACTCGACCAAACTGCTGTGCATAGTGTGTGACGAAGAAGTGGCATACACGCGCAAGCTCGCTCAATACCACATCAGTACGTTAGACCACGTTGTGGCCTTCAACTTGATGATGCTCTGGAATAAGATCAAGAAACGAGACGATAGATACTTCTGCGATATCTGCCGGATAGACATGACTTATTTCAGTGAGATTACGCATGTGTTTGGGAGCCACCATGCTGCGAACCTGGCTAAGGAACCGAAGGGTACAGTGTACGAGTATGATCGGACTTTAGTAACTCATGCGTATGCTATGTCGCATAAAGTCGGGGATAGAGTTCGACCAAGCTCCATTATATCTAAGACTAAAAATGGGTAGCTTAGATAATACATCTGTGGAACTGTTTTCTATGGTATCTAGTGAGAAAACTATAGAATATTATATACGTGGCACAAACCTTTTAACCTATATGCCTTAGCAAACTAAGAAGCCCGTGCACTAGTTTATAGTGTCCGAAGCTACAATCCTACAAACACCTAAACAAGCTGCCTCAAATAACCAAAAAATCTCTTAAACTCTAAAAACAAAGTATTATTAATTGTTAAAGTAGCACTGATACTCTGAAAACAAGAGGTTAAAGGTTTTATTACAACAATCAACGTCCCAAATGCATTTATCAAAGTCAACCGTTGCGTTGCTCAGAATGATCAATCAACGATCAACTCGACGTTGATCAATGCACCGCCATTGCGTTGATTCTAGCCGAGCGCAGTTCACACCGCGAGCTAAGCTGAGTAGGCAATTCGTTTGATTTAACATAGTGGAATTAATCTGTCTTTTTGAAATTGTTTTTGTTTGTTATTATTATAGGTTTAAGAAACTGATTTTAAAAAGCATAGTGATTTTTCTATTGTTGTTATAATTAACTACATTTTTTTATGTAGGTACAAATTCATTTTGATTCCGTAACTTTATAATTTATACGTTTATAAAATGAAAACTGATTCAGATCTATGATTGAAGCATTGTGAAGATATTGTTAGTTGCAATCGAGTTGCGTAATCGCCGCCAAGACAGTTTTTAGTAGGTAAAACTTTTTTATAGTAAAAAGTTGTTAAGCATTCCAGTTGTTGCGTCCATTTTAGTATTAAAACTGATGTAATTAAAAATGCAAAGATCAGGTACTAGTTTGAAAGAAATAGACCTTATAAACCAAGCGCAGTGGACACACTCCGGCGTAGTCGAAGTTACACAAAATATCCCAAGTAATACGCAGATTTGAAAGTACCTAATCAATGATTTCGATATCTTATGTGTTAGTATTATCACTATAAAAACGATGGTATTTCGTTTTCTCATACTCCGTCTCTACTAACATGAAAACATTTCACAGCATTTACTACAAACCGCATAATATTTCCATTAAACGCAGTAAATTGAAATATCGGTCATTTTGGTGACATCTAATCACCGAAAAATTCGTCCCAAGATCAAGATTATTTTAACGTAGCTTATCTTCGCGTTTTTGACTATGTCAATGCTAAATCGTATTTTGTTATACCCAGCCTGTGATAATAGCAGCATAGCGTGTAAGATTATTCCAAAGTGAAGTTTAAGCATGTTTTTGGAAATAATGGATCGATTACTTTCGATCCTGCTTCTCTTCTATTATAGAACTGAGCCATGTCTACATTGAAGATATCTTTGAAAAACTAACTGAGTTCGATATCTTTTATAATATAATATTAAGTATATCTATATTATGTAAACTGGGGGATTTCAGTTGTGGGATCGGTCAATTGTTTTTACCATTAGTATTCTGGTTCATGTTTCTACTATTTTTGAAGCAACTTGCTTATTTTTGTATTTGTATACAAATAAATGGTTTGATATTACTTATTCGTATTTCTTTACTTATTTTAAAAAGAAAATTAGATCCAACCGCATACTTTTCATCACAATTGTTCCCTTGCTTTCTGTAACGCCATTATAAAAAAAAGACCCCAAATGCAACAGAAACGAAATTGTTTATGTAAGTATATAAACATTTATTTATAAAATTAATTAAAAATTAAATTTTCACTTCAATATTCACAAAATAAAAATTCATTACGAGATCATAGGCGGAAAATAAATTATACGAAATACTTTACACACGCAAGGAATAACCGATCAGAGCTCAGATTTTTTTAAAACCTATGGTTATTAAATATATTACGATTAGTTCCAATTCTGGCAATAAAGCAAACCCAAATATATGACTACAGACTATTTTTCTTTGATTTTAAACTTCCAAAATCGGAATAAAATCTCCTAAAGACAGAGTGCTTGGCGCAGTCGGCAGGATTCACTTCATATCCTTATGTTGAGTGCGACAGTGAGATTGCATAGCCTGCTTCTGCGTGAACGCCGCTGTACAAAACGGACACTGGTACGGTCGCTCGCCTGTGTGCGTGCGTCGGTGGTTCAACAGGATGCGGTTTGTCTGTAATACATATTTACTTTTACCACAAAAGTTAAAACCAGAGTTAAACAGAAGTTTGTAAAATTTCGTTCGATAAAATCGACGTATATCACTCGGTGTTTTCTTAATCAATCCTGGCGTTCTTAATTATTTTACTTGTGAATTTGTTATTGAGTCAGAAAAGCGAGGGTTTTACGTCGATTTATGGAGAAAATGTTTAGACTCGTCTGTTAAACTCTTGTTTAAATCTTTTGTGGTAACCGTTTAATTTTAGCCGTTAGTAGGGGGTATTTTATTGAATACAGAGGCCATTTAGAATAAGATTTTTCACCAATAGCAGGATTTTTGGACATAGATGTGTATCACTGTATAAGTCTGATTTTAAACTCCCATACAGTGAAAGCCGCGTTAAGATCGGTTCAGCAATTTTTACGACACGCTAAACAGGACATTTTCAAAAATACTTATTCTTGTAGACAGTTTTAAGTCGAAATTTGACCGCCTTACGTTTTCAATTAAATCGATGCATCTGATATTTTGGATGCACGCTTACACCCCACTTTCATCTACTGTTGGTTGACTGGTTGAAAACGATTTTAGGGCCGTATTTATAAATCAAACTTAGCTTTGAGAGCTATCTTCAGTGCGCACTTGCTCTTTCGTTCTAATTAATATATACATCTTAAGTTGTAGATTAGGAACAGAAACTTACATGATCTCTGGCAAATTAATAAATGACACTCAGCGGTTAAGTGCTACCCGATTGTCACACAATTGACACATACAAGACAGTATCTAGTAGCCAGTGCTACATCTCAAGATCCATCCATTTGTTAAACAGCAACGATTTCAAGATGTACATTACATTTTGAGTGTGGATCATCTGATAGCGCACTTGGTAGCGCTATTGAGGTTCATTTATTAATACGGGCCTTAGCGGCCCGCCAATGTAACTAGGTATTTCTAGGTAATCTGTGCAACGATTTAATAGACAAAAGATACTTACAGCGAACCCTCTGCCGCATAGGTCGCACATTTTATCTTTGACTCTGGTAACTTTTAAATGGACGTATGTCTTATGCTTTCTCAAACCGTAGCCGTTTGCAAAATACTGGAAAAGAGAAATAATACTATGTAAATTTAATTGGGGTTTACCGTTTAACTGAAAATCTGATTCTTCTTCACACTGGCTAAATGCATAAACCGTGCGAAACCAAAACTAAAAATTAAAACAATGGCCTAATATATTGGCAATAGCGCCATCTATCGGGCGAGAGATAGAACTATTTTTAGGCTATAACGACATAGGCGTTCTTGAGACAGGGATAATATTATTTATGTACATTTGGTTTTGTATTAAAACTCGTAAAATATAGGAAGCCAAAAACGCAACTGTGTGGTAAGGACGAAGAACGCAATATAGGAATAATCTCCGTTTAATGTTGCAATAATATGACGTCTGTAGGTATAGTAGAGTGCTTTAGAGAAACTTAAAATACAATAACAATACAAGAATAATAAATAATTACAAAAAACAGAAAAACACCGTTGATGTTACTAACAACAAATAGCACAAGACAACACCGAATAGGATTGTTGTTGTTGTTGTTGTCGGATTGTTGTTAAACTTACCTTATCGCATAGTTCGCAGTAGTGTTTCGATTTCTTTGCGTGATATAGATTATAATGATTGTTGAGGTAATTTTTTCTTTTGAATATTTTACCGCAATCTGGACAGGGCAACCTGTAAATAGGTAACAATTTCAGTATAAGTCTAAAAATTTCAATATAAGTCTAAACCTTATTCGAACTTTTCAGATGATGGCGGCTAAGCGGTAACTAGTCCGCTTTAGAATCTAACAGTACCGGGTTCGATCCTCGAACAATGATTTATCGTAAGTTATATTTGGTTAGAAAACATCGTGAGGAAACCATCATGCCCATAATGCTTTCGGAGGCATGTTATCCACCTATCCGGACCGGGCTCCAGTGGTGGATTATGCTGACTCTACCTGCGCTTCTAAAATATGCCCGTTACAGAAGACAGAAACTACGGGGATGTCTTTTATTAACATTTTTTTTTCTATCAAGAAATGTATATGGGGGGGGGGAGATGCCCCCTATGAGATGAGATGGTCCCTGTATTTGCTGACGCTGTCGTGTTTTTTGTCGCACATTCAAGGGGTGGGGGTCTGTTTGCCCCCATTGCTCCCCCCCCCCCCCCCCCTGGATCCTTAAACTCACATAATCCGCTTGACCTCCGCGTGCTTGGGCGATATCTTGAGATGCTTCCTGTACTTGCCGACGCTGTCGTACTGCTTGTCGCACTCGACGCAGTAGGAGAGCTCGGGCTGGCGGCGGGCGCGCGGGTGCGCCTCGCTGTTGTGCCGCTTGTACTGCCGGTAGTTGGGGTAGGTGCGGGCGCAGTGCGAGCACGTGAACCGAGTGTGGTGCGTGCTGGGGTACATACTACCGGTAACTATATATTCCCATCTGCCCCCTAACCTCCCCATCGAGGGGGCAGCTGGGAATTTTGATTCTCATCTGCCCCCTTGGCGTGAGAGGGACCGATGGGAATTTTATTTCCCATCTGCCCCTTGGCCTGGAGTTAGGGGGCAGGTGGGAATTTTATTTCTCATATTCCCCTTGACCTGGAGTAAGGGGGCAGATGGGAATATTAACTCCCATCGGCTCCATAGATAGGGTCAATAGTAATAATAATAATGTTTAAATTGCAGTAGAATATAAACTAGAATAACTATAGGCCAAGTCAAGAGTACCTACCCATAACCGAAGAGTATGTATGAAGCAAATCGAGTAAGTGGAAATGCAAAAGAGGTGTGTCACGATCGTAGCATGTGGAAAGATGTAGTCTCTGTCTACCCCGACGGGAAAAAGGTGTGACTGTATGTATGTATGTAGAATAGGTATTAAAAATTTTGGGAAATAGTCACATAAAAAATATATGGTCAAGCGAGTCGTACTCGCGCACGAAGAGTTCCGTAACTATCAATAAAAGGGGCAAAAAAAATCACGCTTGTTGTATGGAAGCACCGTAAATATTTATTGTTTTTTTTTAGTAGGTATTTGTTGTTATAGCGGTAACAGAAATACATCATCTGTGAAAACTTCAACTGTCTAACTATCACGGTTCATGAGATACAGCCTGGTGACAGACGGACGGACAGCGCAGTCTTAATAATAGGTCCCGTTTACTCTTTGGGCACGGAACCCTAAAAAAAATAGAATTCATTGATACATAATTATATACATATACATATTTTTTGTATGGAATGGCTTGCGAGACTACTAGAAACTCACCGTATGTGCTTTTGTACTAGTATCTTGCTTTTGCAGCTAGCGTTGCAGTAGTCGCAGATGTAGTTCTGGTGCATTTCCTTGTAGTGAACGCTGAAGTGTAGAATTTTTCTGAAAAAAAAAAAAAAAAAAAAACAAAACAGCCAACTCCAATTATGTTCACTATTTCGTCATTTTTCTGAGATACATTTTAGTAAAGGGAAACAAAATAAATAAAATACAAAAAAAAAGTGTGTGCGTGTAACCTTTACGCGCGATTGAAGTGAAACTTCTTTTCCGCTATTTAGCTCCGCTATTTAAAAAAAGTTACGTTGACATGTCAATGTAACCTTTTTTAAATAGCGGACACTACACAGACTATAGTAAGCTTTATTTCCGACAGTAAAAAAAACTTAGAGTTACTCCCTAGTCGCGCTTAGTTAGAGTTACTCCCTAGTCGCGCTTAGTTAGAGTTACTCCCTAGTCGCGCCTAAAGAAGTTTTACTTCAAAAACTAAATCTAACTAAAGGGAGTAGGTACGTCTATATGCGGCATGGTGCGAAGAACACTGGCTGCATTTCCCAGTTGAATTACATGTGAAAATTTACACAAATTGTATTAATATTTTTTTGTTAATTTAGAGTTATAAGTTTTCTGGTGTCGGTTTTGAGTAACGATTCATATGTTTGGCACACGCGCCCCGCCCACTTTTCACTTCCACTTGTCTCTCTCTTTCGTGACCAACCTCAGATTAATCATCCAACAGATATGATATTTAACTCAAGATCCGGGGAAGAAAAGAGACAAGTGTATACAAATAGACAGAGGAGTAAGTAGGATAGTACGATGATGTTTTGTCTGTGTCGGCGTATGCACTAATTTATTGCTGTGCTGCAGAAGCAAACCAATCTTGACATTTGTAAATAACGTGTATTTAATTTATCCGATTTATAAATTGCAGTCAAGGTGTCTCTCGGGTATATGCTTTTGTCAAGTCTATTGATACTTACGGGCCGTATTAATAAATGAACCTCAATAGCGCTACCAAGTGCGCTATCAGCTGATCCACACTCAAAATGTAATCTACATCTTGAAATCGTTGCTATTTAATAAATGGATATTGAGATGTAGCACTGGCCACTAGATACTGTCTTGAGTGTGTCCATTGTGTCATAATCGGATAGCACTTTACCGCTGAATGTCATTTATTAATTTGCCAGATATCATGAAAGTTTCGGTACTTAATCTACAACTCAAGATGTACATAATATTAAATAGAACGAAATATCAAGTGCACACTCAAGATTGCTCTCAGAGCTGAGATTGATTTATGAATACGGGCCGTAACTCACCCGAACGTGAGGTTGCAGAAGCGGCACGCGTACTTGGTCGTGTGCGCATAGTTGAGGTGGTTCTTCATGCCGCGGGGGCGGCAGTGGTCGCCGCACACGTTGCAGCGCGCCACCGGCGTGTGGCGCCGCCAGTGCGCCTCCAGGGCTCCGCGGGACGCCTCGGTCGCGAGGCACACCGAGCACTTGTACACCCCTTTCTGGAGACCGATAGTTGACACAGTCAAAGCTTTTTCAAGTACAAATAAAAATACTTTCACAAGTTGAAACAACTAAATCTCGTTAACAAAGAGAAGCTGGTTTGAGTTTGAAAAAGGATATTTTCCTTTGATGCGCTGATTCAAGACTATCGGACAGGGAAAGGAACATAAAACATCAACCTGCTATCCACCAACCCGGACTAGACCCCCGTGTCGGCTTATGGCCTAACCCTCCTCAAAAAAGTGAGGGGAGGCCTTATTATTATTATTATAAATCGAACTTACTTTATGATGATTCAAATTATTATGCCTCTTCAGATCAAAACTCTTCATAAACCCCAACTCGCACGGCACACATTTGTATTTAAATTTCGTGTATTCGCTAAACTTCCTCTCTTTGCTCAGAAAATGCTCCTCCATTTCCGCTTCACTGAACGTGGTCATGGTGAAATAATTCTGTACATTGCCCCAGTCAATCTTCTCTCTCTCTATCAACCTCGCGTACTGCTTATAGTAGCTCACACTGTTGTCTCTCGACTTGACCAGCTTCCTTCTTTTGGCTCTGACCCTGGAGACACTGGTCTCAGATGATTTATAATCAACCTCATAGTTATCTTTGGTCATGTCTAGCGATATGTCATTGTAATCAGGCAAGTAATCCTTGTTGTCTGTGCCATCATCAGCATACGAGTCATCATAGCCATTGAATACATGCTCTTCTTTGATGGAAGTGTCTGCAAAGTTTTCGCAGTCGACTACGGTTTCAGTGTTTCTTTTCATCGGTACCTCTATGAGTATAGGTTCGTCTGTTACCTTGTGTTTTTTGTTTATTTGCATGTCGTCTATATGTAGGTAGTATTGGTCGTAGTAATACTTTTTTATGGTTTTCAGTTTTGATAACGCAACGGGGTTGTGGTCCTGAAATTTAAGTTTTAAATATGTTGGTACAACTGAAACCAGTTGGGGGCATAATATTGTGGACACAACTCCTTGTGATAGAGTAATTAAGTGGTGGTAGCCTAGTGGGTGAACCTGATAAAGCGGGGTTGGCGAGTTCAAATCCCAGTGCGGGCACGTACCAATGTGTTTCTTTTTAAAACATATGTACGTAATTATCGCTCGCTTTTCGGTGAAAGAAAACATCGTGAGGAAACCAACATGCCCGAGAATTATTTCGGAGGCATGTTATCCACCAACCCGGACTAGACCCCCGTGATGGATTATGGCCTAATCCTCCTCACGAAAGTGTAAGTATTTAAATCTTTAATTTGAAAAACAATTTAATTTACACTGACATTTATTGTTTCACCATTTCTGATAGATATTTTTTTTTTAACTTTGCCCCATACGGGATTGCTCCTGTATCGTGGGTACCGCTTACAGACATTTTAATTTCACATGCACATCACACCCAGACCAGAAACAAACATTTGTCGATCGCATAAAAATATTTGTACCAGACGGGAATCGAACCCGCAACAGTCCGATTGCTCAGCCGCTACGCCAAACGAGCCGTCTGTCAAGCTTGTCAATTTTGACGCGGATTGAATGCTATACCTACTATATTGCAATTATTGTACCCAAAGTTCTTATGAATACATTAATTTTATTTCATTTCATTCGCTCCAGTGGTTACAACAGCCAGCTGGATGGAAGTAAGTAAAACCAGAGTACACAAATACATACATTACACTAATACAAGATGGCTACCAAGTACACCAAAATGTTTCCAGTAGGGTGTGTGTATTAAACTACTTATCTCAACATTGTACTACTGGTTTTTTTAGCTCAGTGTTGGCATGAGTTTACTTCTCGATAATGGATTTGGCTCTCCATTAGTGTTTGGGGCTTAACAATTTATCTAACTATCACCTTCGATGAAATAAAGATTAGATCCCCGATCACCGCTCAAAAATGACCATAATATGCCTTGTTTTAAAAACCCATCACAAATGTTTTACCACACTATTGCAGTGCATTAAGGTTAATTATTAAATGAAACAATATTGTCTTGACCCGCATTGGTAGGTGGACACTTTTGAGATTTCATTATCATAGAGACTGTGTATCTATAGTATAATAGCTGCGCCCCGCGGTTTCACCCGCGTTACACATAGTACAACACCTAATAGATATTTGAAAAGTATGTGTATATTATTGTGTCATCAATGATCATAGTTGACAATGTTGGCATCCGCGATACTGCAAAAATTTAAAATACTTTACGATTTATAATATTCTGGTTTACACATAAGATATAATTATACTGTGGTGGGCTTTTTTGTAAGACTATAGACAAACATTTCCATAATAGATTACACATAATATGTGTAACTCTAGCGGTTTTGGCAGCACATGCCAGAATAGCTCGCAGATGGTAGATTTTTTCCTACTTACTTAACACTTATCAACATATTTTGAACAATTCACACAATATCTTTATAAATTGTAGCCTATGTGTTATTCTGATGTATAAGCTATATTATTGTAAAGTTTCATTAAAATCCATTCAGTAGTTTTTATGTGAAAGAGTAACAAACATCCATCCATCCATCCATCCATACTTACAAACTTTCACGTTTATAATATTAGTAGGATTTGATCGAAGTCTATCACACATAATCCCTACCAGTTCATATAGCATTTGCATCAACACAGTCTGCGCCTTCTTCAGCTGACTCTGGAACAGCTTGAATCTCTTCAGCACCGCCATGCACTCCCAACAGAATTTGATGTCTTCCACGCCCTGAAATTTAAAACAACAAATTAATTAAAATAAATAAAGGGAGCAGGGACTAAATCAAGAGATATGGTCTTGCCTCACACACTCTACCATGACAAATCCTCCTTAATAGACCTGCTGAAAGTAGAACTGATTGCAGATATCTTAATATATATAAATTACGCATCACATCGTTTGTCCGCAATGGACTCCTAAACTACTGAACCGATTTTGATCAAATTTGCACACCGTATGCAGTTTGATCTGACTTGAAAGATAGGATAGTTTACGTCTCAATTTATAGTCGTAATGGTTTTACTTGTGAATTTGTTATTGAGTTAGAAAAAGCAAGGGTTGGATGTTGATTCGTTGAGAAAAAAATTTGACTAACCTGTTCAACTCAGGTTTAAATCATTTGTGGTAAGACTGCTATAGTTAATTTTAACCAACCTATTGTTATTTCTATTGCTGTCTCTACTTGACAGTGAACAAATGACAATAGCAGCAAATCACTTATCAGTTGGTCAATGGGGTTCATTCAATTACCAGGTGTTAACAATACATGATTAAATATCTGAGCATCTGTTAGTAGAGTTAATACGCCAGATACTGGAATGACCCGAATGTACCCATTTCTATTCTAACACTTGAATGATTTGTTTGATAACATTAAAAATGTACAGTACCTAGTTTCTTAACAGATACTTTGCGAGGACCTTTCAGGTATTCAGTAAAAGAGGAAAGAAGTGAGAGGAAAATTAGAATGAATATGAGGCTGCATTGAAAAGCTCTACTCACATAAATCATGGTTTGCTTTTGATTGCCCATAATATTTAAAAACATGTCGGAATATCCTCCTAGGCCCGTCACGTGGCGGTCGTTGCTCAAGCACCCGTGGCACAACACGTTCGAGCTACTTTCTATCTTTATTTCATCCATTTCTGTAGTCCTGGGATGTTTTCGCACTTTTCACTAAATTGAACGTCCGTCCGTAGACAGTTTTGCGCGACTGTTTACGTGTTTGTTATTCTATAAATCGATTCGATTTAAACAGAAACCAGTTTAGTTTGGATTGATGCATTGTTTTTAACTCAAAATGTAGACATATTTGCACAAAATATTAGAAAATCTGGAATATTTCGATTTTTCAAGCGAAGCCAGCAGCCAGCAGGTCAACAAACCGAGCAAATTTGACTTTGACTGCTTAACTTTGATTTGACATTTACAAATAAATAGCAAACAGCAGCAGTCAAACGCTTTTGTGATTGTCAATTTGTATTTTTTTTTCTTTCTTCTTTGGTCTTTTGCACATTTTCCCAGATTGTCATGTTTATCAGGGAGATTTGTCTATGGTCTACGAATTTTATTTCATATGTTTTGGCGGGATATCGAATTATGGTTCATTAATTATCATAAAAAGAACTCACTCACGAGCAAGAAGGGGTTTTGGTGGAGTACCTACGTAGTACGTAGGTAACGAAAACTTGAATTATATACTTGACACTGGTCACTGGCCAAATGCACGTATCATAAGCCTAAAAGCCCCTAAAGTAATATTTATTTAGATACTTTTAGTAAAAACCATGAAAAAACATTATTCCTTTATTATAACCACATCAACATCATCACATTTCTATTTTTCAATATATGTACGTACACTCTCATTCCGCAGTCACCATTTTCTTAATTTCATCATAAGCTCAACAGATGGCGCTGCCACAAACTTTTTGCTAAGCATTCTATATCTTTCCTACCAATCAAGTGAACTGTTTATGTTGAGTTCGCACATGCGTTTGCATTGCGTATTTCTGAATAAATTCTGCGGCGCAGTATGGGCATTTGTGCGGCCTCTCGCCCGTGTGGATGCGCCGGTGGTTCACCATCGTTCTGTTGCTCTGAAATCATATTATTAACAGTCATTTGTAGTGACAAAAATAGAGAAAGGAATGCTTAGATGGTTTCGACATCTAGAGAGGATGGATGAAAGTAGATTTACGAAACAGATTTATGGATCTAGTGTGAATGGATCAGCCGGTAGGGGTCGACGTAGACGGACGTACCACGAGCAAATCGAAGACGTCTTAAGGAAAGGTCAAGTCAAGAGTACCCATAACCGGAGAGCATGTATGAAGCAAGTCATGAAAGTAGAAGAAGCGAAAGAGGTGTGTCAGCATCGTAGCAGGTGGAAAGATGTAGTCTCTGCATACCCCAACGGGAAAAAGGCGTGACTGTATGTATTTGCAGATAGAGTTAGAATTTTATATGATTTTTTGATAATAGTGCCATCTAGTGAATCTTAATCAAACTACAGACTTGGGAGTACTGTGTAGGAAACGGGTTTTATTATAAAGAACCTAATTATTCACCATAGAGTGGGTTTTGGAGAGTTAATTCAAAATAATTCACAACTACTCCTATTATGCTGGGCTGCGTATCTACTACAGCTTAAAGTAGTTATACTGAACACTCACTAGATGGCGTTGTTGTAAATATATTTACTTTTTCGATATAATATATCGGGGACGTATTTTGGACAACAATTTTACATTCCGACACGAATGTCGTGAAATTCACGCGTAAACATCGAGTCTTACAATGCATGCGTTAGTTTCACGAAACTTGCAATAAGAACACAATACAGCTTAGATTTTGACGGAGGCCCCAGCATTACTGTTGCTCTGACGACACAATATTTAGACGAAATTAGTTTCATCATGCATGCCATTAGTATCCGGGTGCCTAGTGCGAGTTTTGACATTTTATTTACGCGCTCGGTCCGTTTGGCGTAAACTTGAAATTGTATGGAATAAGAGCAGCGCCACCTAGTGACTGATTCACTGACGCTAGATGGCGCTGCTCTTATTCCATACAATTTCAAGTTTACGCCAAACTGACCGAGCGCGTAAATAAATTGACAAAACTCCCACTTAGCACACTGATACCGTGTAAAACACTCACGTGAAAGGCCCTCCCGCAGAGGTCGCATATCTTATCTCTGACTTTAGGCATTTTCTGATGGACATATTTGTCGTGCACCCGTAGTCCGAATCCTCTAGCGAAATACTGAAAACGATGTAGTAATTTATTAGATTATTTTCTTTTTACTATTCAACATAATATTATGTACGTAATTATCACTCGCTTTTCGGTGAAGGAAAACATCGCGAAGAAACCGACATGCCCGAGAATTATTTCGGAGGCGTGTTATCTACCAACCCGGACTAGGCCCCTGTGGTGGATTATGGCCTATACCTCCTCACGAAAGTGAGGGGAGGCCTTTGCCCAGCAGTGGGACAGTTACAGCTTAATTATTATTAAATAAAGACACTCACCTTATCGCATAACTCGCAATAGAACTTTGTCTTCTTCAAATGATACAACCTGTAATGGTTGTTCATGTAGCTTCTTCGCGTGAATATTTTTCCACATTCAGGACAAGGCGTTCTGAAAAAAAAAACACTATTTTTTAGGGTTCCATACCCCAAAGGGTAAAACGGGACCCTATTACTAAAACTTCGCTGTCTGTCTGTCTGTCACCAGGCTGTATCTCATGAGCCGTGATAGTTAGACAGTTGAAATTATTACAGATGATGTATTTCTGTTGCCGCTATAATAAAAACTAAAAAACAGTATAAAGTAAAATTTTAAAGGGGGCTACCATATAGCAAACGTGATATTTTAGCCGTTTTTATAGATTGAACGCTACGGAACCCTTCGTGCCCGAGTCCGACTCGCACTTGGCAGGATTTTTGTTGCCTTCGCAGTGTAACAGTTCTGAATTTGTATGGAAGACGGACCACCTCGATCAACCAACAAGTCTATCGCCGTCTCTATCCGGCACTAAACAAAAGACAGAGACAGCGATACCCTTATCGGGGAAAGCACTCACTCCTTCCTCGCCACCTCGTTGTGCTTGGTGGAGGTCTTCAGATGCTTCCGGTACAGCTGCGCGCTGCTGTACTGCCGGTCGCACTCCACGCAGAACGCCGCCTCCTGCGCCTGCGCACAATATCACTAATACACTATAGACCGATACTCGGTACGGATACGGTATTATATCAGTAGGATTGGATAGGATATGATATACTAGCTGGTGCCCGCGACTTCGTCTGCGCAAGATTAGCTTTTCGTGCATTTGAAATAAATTATCAATTTGTATTGTAGTTATGTTTCATTATTTTGGCTATAATGGCTTACACATAAGATAATAATATAGATAAACTATGGGATAGATTGTTTCCCACTTCCTTAATACTTATCGTCATATGTTGTACAATTCACACTATATCTTTATAAATTGTAGTCTATGTGTCATTCTGATGTATAAGCTATATTATTGTAAAGTTTTTATGTGAAAGAGTAACAAACATCCATCCTTCCATACATACTAACAAACTTTCGCGTTTATAATATAAGTAGGATATCGCATACGACAGGACACAGTAGAAGGATAGCATATGATACAAGTAGCATAGAACAGGCTACAGGAGAAGGATAGGATATGATACAAGTAGCATAGAACAGGGTACAGGAGAAGGATAGCATATGATACAAGTAGCATAAAACAGGCTACAGTAGAAGGATAGGATATAAGTAGCATAGAACAAGCTACAGTAGAAGGATAGGATATGACATGAGTCGGCTAGTAACAGTAGGCCGCTGTCGGTGGACAGCGGACGTCCGCACCTCGGTCCGGTTGACCCGATGCGGATGCATCAACAGGCAATGCCTGTTATACTTGTTGTGGTTCGGGAAAGGTCGGCTGCACTCGTCGCAGTAAGCAGGCACATGCATGTTACTGTAACAAAGTCAGATTAATCATCTAACAGATATGACATTTAACTCAAGATCCGGGGAAGAAAAGTGACAGGTGTATACAAATAGACAAAGGAGTGAGTGGGATAGTGCGACGATGTTTTGTCTTTGTCGGCGTATGCACTAATTTTTTGCTTGGATGCTGAAGCAATCCAATCTTGACATTTATACGATTTATAGGGGGTCCATCTCTGATACTAGGGCCATGGTAACAAATTAACATCTGTGGTTCGCAGGCCTGTCGTTCAGCAGGCTTCTTTCTTTCTTTTTCTCATGTACAGTCACAAAACCCCTATAGGGGAGTGCCGGCAGCATTTCTTGAATACTTAATGTGATGAAAGTATTTTTAAGTCTAAAAGTACCTACTATTTTCATTATGATTAAAATCTATAAAGTGCTATTGTCACAATTGGATTTTTCCTGAGTATTGGGTACCGTTTACAGACATATAATTACACATACACATAGCGCCCAGACCAAAAACCGGGGGACGGGCGGGAATCGAACCCGCGACACCAAGCGCAGCAGTCCAATTGCTCAGCCACTACGCCAAACGCGTCGTCACTGCGATGACAGTCTAAAAATTGCTATTCTCACTGCGTTGAAAGTCTAAAAATTGTTATTCTCACTGCGTTGAAAGTCTAAAAATTGCTATTCTCACTGCGTTGAAAGTCTAAAAATTGCTATTCTCACTGCGTTGAAAGTCTAAAAATTGCTATTCTCACTGCGTTGAAAGTCTAAAAAGTACTATTCTCACTGCATTGAAAGTCAAAAAAGTACACACCTGATGTGATAAGCTATCCTTTTCTTGTGCTTGAAGTCCTTATTGCAATAGTCACAGGTGAACGTCGTGTGCGCCTTCTTATAGTGCTCATAATACTTTTTTATAGTCCTGCGAAGGTAATGGAGGTATTTTATTATATTAAAATAATCATTCTAATTGACTGGCTGACCTTTAGGCAAGCCCGAACCTCCAAGAAAGTATTCGTATTGTTAAGGTAAAAATATCTGCATGGCATTTGATCAGCGCCTTTGCTATCGACAAGATGCGTACGCGCACGGTTACCTTGATCGATACGTTAACGATGCGAACCGTTAAAATTTTCGAATAATTAGCTCGACATAGTACGCGTCAACTAGCGTAACTTTTAATATTAGTGTTAACCGAAAAAAAATATTGTAGTTTTTTTATTTTTGTACGTCTTACAGCCTATACCTTGTTGTGTGTGTGTGTTCTCACCCAAAAGTGTGCTTGCAGTTGGCGCACGCGTACTGCCGCTGGTGCGCCAGCCGCAGGTGCTGCAGCATGCCGCGGGGGCGGAGCACCGCGCCGCACAGCGAGCACCGCGCCGCCGCCGTGTGCTGCCGCCAGTGCGCCTCCAGCTCCGGCTGCGACTGCACCGCTGTGCGGCAGGATGTGCATCTGTATGGAGAACCTGGCTGGAAAACAACATTAGGAAAAAAATTACATAGTTATAAGTCATGGCCACCCCCCGTTTACATTCAGCAGCAGTCACTAGCACTCTGTTCGCTATCTGTATCTCTGTAAGGTTTAATTTCCTATGCGCCCTCTGACATTTTGGAAGTGCTGTTGTTTAACAATGTCTAGATGTAAAATTGCAAGATATGTGACGTCACACTAGGGAGGGGGTCTCTCACAAATGTAGCCAACTGTGACAAGGACGGAGGTGTAAAAAAATCACTTTATGGATGTCCCCTTAGGCGTGGAACCATAGACGTAGTATCAGAAATAGACTTGACAAAATACCCGAAAGGGACACACCTTGGCTGCAATTTATAAATCGGATAAATTTAATACACGTTATTTAGGTGGTGCTCCAATTATTTGTGCGACATTCTAACATGTCAAGATTGATTTGTTTCTGCACTACAGCAATAAATTAGTGCATACTCCGACAAAGACAAAACATAGTACTATCCTACTTACTTCTTTGTCTATTTGTGTACACTTGTCTCTTTTATTCCCCGGATTTTGAGTTAAGTCATATCTGTTAGATGATTAATCTGAATGTGAAACAATTAGAAATGACAGAGTAATGCTTTCACATTTTCTATAATATTATGTATGGAATGGGAATGACATCAATATTGTATATTATTATAAAAAAATACATACTTACTTTTTGATGATTCAAATTAGTATGCCGCTTAAAATCCAACAGATTTTTGTAACCAAGTTTGCACTCCGCACAACTGTAGCGATATCTCTTCAAGTCCGCATACGGCCTCTCTCTATGCATAATTTGTTGCTCCAATTCCTTCTCATCAAGGTATAGCATTGTGAAATTGTTTTCATGGTTACCCCAGTCGACCTCTTTTGTTTGTACTAAGGTTGCGAACTCGTGGTATCTTTTGTGCCAGTTTGCTGACTTTTTTTTTATCTGTTTAAAAATTTACGTTTTGTAGTTTTGGCGGGAAGCCGAAAATGTGACGCTATCGTTTTGTAGTTATATAGGTATACCATAGTGTACCTATATAATTATGTCCCCTCTCATTTCAAGGTTGTTTTTTCTTGTGTTTGTGTGTATTTAAAGTGTGGGCAAATGATAATGACACAATGAATGAACTATGTGTCATTTCATGTTCAGTTCAGGAAGTTTTGTTGAAGAGTGATGCTGATTGCAAATATAAATAAAAACAGTCAGCCTCAGAAGTGACTGAACATGTTCTTATTTAATTGTACACAGTAAACAATTTTTTTCGTAGGAAATTTAATAAATTACCCGATTTTAGGTAATTTCGACCCTCAGTGGGTAATTGGTGGGTAATGAAAACTGGTGGGTAATTTTGGGTAATTTCACGATCATCAAACTTAATTTTGTTCAGTAAGTAGGTGTTACTGTATGAAAGCTAGTCAAGAATGGAACGTAACTGAAATCAGTGACAGGAAGTACCTAATTGTAACGTATAATGGATGGATGATACGAGAAAATAAAAATCCTGGATGAAAATGTGCGATAAAATCAAAAATTCCCGGCCTCGCGCTAGGATTAGTATTATTTTCTTCAATTTTTCTTCTTTGGCGCTAGGATTAGTATTAGTGCTGTTCGCATTTGTAGATGCGTTCTCTATTGCATGCAATTATGTTAAGAAAGATCCAATTTCACCCCCGCCCCCCTTATCGAATCTTATATTAGAAACATGGGTAATTTCGGGTAAGTCTTCATTCGGTCGTGGACTTTTTCTTGTTTGACTGCCGGCAGCACTACACTTTTTTTATTTTTTTATTTAAGTGGCAACTGGTCTCTCGTAAAGCTTGAGAGATATTACTGCCAGTGTCAACTTGTCAAGTGGCTTGCGCACTACACTTCTTCGTGCGTGAAGCCTACGTTCACCTATTTATAAGAAGTTATAACCTTCTTATCACGTCAAAAATAAATTTACCACAAAATACAATTCATCTCCAATAAATCAACGCTAGAGAAGGACAAAAATAATATGAATTTTAGTACCTTTTTGCCATTCTTTGTTTTCAGTTTGAGCGATTCCAACTTGATATCGCAAATAAGGTTTGCATCATCATCACCTTTATCAATGGACTTGGTTATATGATCTGCATCATTTTTCCCATCATCACTGCACACAATATCAGCTTTATCATCATCATCATCATCACCAATATGGGGTAATCCTTCATCGGCATACACAATATCCGTTTTAGTTTTATCAACATCAACAATATTGGGTTCAACTTTTTCGGTATCCACAATCAACATTTTACAATCATCATATTCCATAACATCGGACACTTCATCGGCGTAGATAATTTCATTACTTTCATATATTTTCTCTACTTTAATACTAAAATCTGTTAAGCTGTTGTAAATAGAATTGATTGTAGAATCTTTTTCGTGACCTTCCATATTTTTCCGCTTGCTCTTCTGTCTCGTCCGAGTCGTTTCTTGTTCTATAATGTGATCGTAGAACTTTTTCGTGTTTGTTGTGAGATTTGATAGAGACGAAGGTAGCATTTCCTGTGGGAAGTTAATTTGTGAAGTAGAAAATATTTATTGTCATTATTTATATATTGATACTTCATTCTTGCAGTGTTGCATGTTAAGTGACAGGTGCATATTACCTACATATTATTATTATTATTAATTATCTACATTTATTTTTAGCTGTTTTGCGGTGCATAAGTGGATTCTTAATTTCTCACCGATCCATACAGATAGTTGGAAAACACTTCCTGTGCTCTTCTCAGTTGTTTTTGGAACATTTGGAACTTCCTCAGCTTTGCACTGCATTCCCAGCAAAATTGTATGTCAGCGGAGCCCTGAAAATAACGCTACTAATATTTAGTAAACGCACTGTGCCTGTCTCTGTTTTCTGCTTTATATGGCTACCAACTGAACCGATTTTGATGAAATTTGGTATGGAGGCAGTTTGATCGCTGTGGAAGGGCATGGGATACTTTTTATCGCCTTATATTGTAATCTACGAGAATAAAGACGCGGGCTAAAGCTAGCATACCAATAAAAGTCAATAAATGTTAGGTACCTAGATACCTTTTTACAGTAGTGGGGTTCAATGTTTCCACTAATCAAAATAAATAATGATTGTTAGTAACAAATCAGCACTTACATTACCCGCTTCATTTACTTTACGACTCCCAATGAGACTTGCAAATATTTCGCAGTTTTCGCCTAGCGGTACGATTCGCCGATCATTGCTTAAGCACCCGTGGCACAATAAGTTATATTCCTTCTTTATTCTATCCATTTTGGTGACTGGAAAGGCTGGAAACTCAGAAAAATAGGCTACGATATCTTTTTGTCACATTTTCTTTCTATTTGTTATTGAGGAGTTTACAAGTCTTCTGTTGAGGATGATAACGAAGGTATCTTTTACCTTAGCAAACTGAATAATCACTGTTGACTGTACTAGTACAGGCAGGCACGCGATCCCACAAGGTAAATTAATTTAAAAACTCCTTGTTTGAGACTTGAGACTACAAAATCGCAATATTACTTTTTTTTTTCATTTTTGTGCCAACTTTAGTCAAGTGACAAGTCTCAATCAAATGAAGTTTTTTTTAGTTATGGCTTCGCACGGCTTGTGCATTTGTCAAGTACCAATTTTACTATATTTTATTTTCACAATAGGAAAGTCATAGCATTAAAGGAATCCTCGTGGTCAAGTAGTCATGTCGAATATCTATCAAAGTCATGATTCAGTAAAGTGGTGGATGTTTTACCAAAACTTCCTGGAAGTTTAGGAAAAAAATTTGAAATGACACGTTTTTTGGGTGTATACTCGTATGTATGTATATCATTTGCTCACACTCGTGCACGTTAACGAACACCACCAATATTACACATTTAATTTTAACACTCGAAGAAACACAAGTTTGAGAAAAAAATACAAAAACAACAACGTCTCACTATCGGATTCCCGCCAAAACTCCATCAAGTTCAAATGGGTACCTACTAGTCCTACTACCTACCTACGTACCTACTTAGAGTAACTTTGGTCCTGATTCCTGATATCGCACGGTTTTCCCTGTCAGAAAGTAAAATTAATAACCTAGTTCACCGGGTCACCCGCACCATAGTGACCCGCAAAACTTTAATCGTGCTTTTAACATTTCATAATTATTATCCTTCATTAAGTTTATAAATTGCGCGCACTAGCTTTCTTTATGGACTGCAGTCACTGGAATTGAGCTAGACCACACAGGGAGATAGAGGTACTGTCTGCATAGGTACCTATACTCTACGTCGCACTCGCACCGCTTTGTAATAGGCTTCTATCAGATTTGCCAAGCGGCATTGTAGAGTTCTGCTCTGTCCGTAAGTATTATTGCATATAACTACTTAAACGAATGTACATTTATGTACCTACATTCGTGTAAGTAGACGTACCTATGTAAGTACTTATAATAATAACTAGCTGATACCCGCAACTTCGTTCGCATTTTTGTAAACTGTTTAAAAAATCTATTGATGTTGCGGGTAACAGCTAGGTAAGAATATATCTGTCTCTTTCTCTCTCCCTTTTCCTCTATCTTTCTCCCTCTCTGGCTCTCGTTCAATCTTTCTCCTTCTTTCGCTATTTCTATCTCTCTTCCTCTACCTCTATCTCTTTCCCTCTCTTAATATATCTAATATCTTTCCATATCTTTCTATCATTAATATCCCTCTCCACTCTCAATCTCTCGCCTTCTCTATCCCTGTCCATCTCATCCATTACATTTATTTCCATCACCCTCTCAACCTATATCCTTCTCCATCTCAGTCCCTTTCCCTCCTTCGCTCACTCCCTCTCCCTCTATTTTTATATATTTCGCACTCAATCTCTCTTTCTCCCCCCACTCTCCCCTATTTCCCCCCACTCTCCCCTCATTCTACCCCCACTCTCTCCTCTTTCTCCCTCCACTCTCCCCCCTTTTCTCCCCACACTCCCCTATTTCTCCCCGCTCCCCCCTCTCTTTCTCCCCACTCTACCCCCTTTCTCCCCCCACTCTCCCCTCTTTCTCCCCTCTTTCTCTCCCCACTTTCCCCTTTTCTCCCCCCACTCTCCCCTATTTCCCCCACTCTCCCGTCATTCTACCCCCACTCTCTCCTCTTTCTCCCTCCACTCTCCCCGCTTTTTCTCCCCACTCTCCCCTATTTCTCCCCGCTCTCCCCTCTCTTTCTCCCCACTCTACCCTCTTTCTCCCCCCACTCTACCCTCTTTCTCCCCTCTTTCTCCCCCCACTCTACCCTCTTTCTCCTCCCAATCTCCCCTCTTTCTCCCCCCACTCTCCCCTCTCTTTCCCCCCACTCTCTCCTCTTTCTCCCCACTCTCCCCTTTCTTTCTCCCCCCACTCTCCCCTGTCTCCCCTCTTTCCCCCACTCTCTCCTCTTTTTCCCCACTCTCCCCTATTCCTCCCCGCTCTCCCCTCTCTTTCTCCCCACTCTCTACTCTTTCTCCCTCCACTCTCGCCTCTTTTTCTCCCCACTCTCCCCTATTTCTCCCCACTTTCCCCTCTCTTTCTCCCCCCACTCTCCCCTGTCTCCCCTCACTCTCCTCTCTTTCCCCCCCCACCCTCCCCTCTTTCTCACCCCTCTCTCCCCTCTTTCTCACCCCACTCTCCTCTCTTTCTCCCCCACTCCCCTCTCTTTTTCACCCCCTCTCCTCTCTTTCTCCCCCCACTCTCCCCTTTCTCCCCCCACTCTCTCCTATTTCTCCCCCACTCTCCCCTCTTTCTCCTCGCACTCCCCTCTCTTTCCCCCACTCTACCCTCTTTCCCTCCACTCTACCATCTACTCCCCTTTTCCCCCCACTCTCCCCTTTTTCCCCCACTCTCCCCCTTTCCCCCCACTCTCCCCCTCCCCTCCCCCGCACTCTCCCCCTCTCCTCCCATCGCACTCTCCCCCTTTAAATTACGATCCGTTCAGCCGTATATTATGGTGCGTTGGGGGTGCATCAAAAGAATACCTCATAATTTCAACCCCCTTGTTTTCCCCCTTTAGGGATGATTTAGAAAAAAGGCGGAAACCCGTATTTATTTATTTCTTACCAAAAGCCTAATTAAGAATTTTCAGATCCCTAACTTGAAGAATTATGGATTCCCCATACAAACTTTCAACCCCTATTTCATCCCCTTCGAGATTGTTTTTTGAGACAAAAGATAGCCTATGTCCGTCTCATAGGTCCAATCTACCCCTATACCAAATTTCATCGAAATCGGTTCAGCCGTTTAGCCGTGAAAAGGTAACAAACAAACAAACAGATATACAGACAGATAAACAGATAAACAGAGTTACTTTCAGATTTATAATATTAGTATGGATTATTATAGGTCACAATAATAAATCCCACCCCGGTTGTTTAGCGCATTCGTTAATGGCTTGCGTGCGTTTTTTGCATAGGAAATTTTAGATTACCTACCTACTTAATTAGGTAGGTATTGTTTATTCGTCACCTTTGTACAAAACTAAATATTATTTTGGATAATCAATAAAGTTACTCAATCCTATAGGATACCTAAAATAGGATCGAAATATCGGCATGTCTAATGTATGTACCCACGTCAAATTTATCTCACGACTGACGCGACGCGACATGCCTAGCGCGATTCTCGGCACGTCGAGCCTATTTGCTGCCTTGATGATAGTAGGTATGGTTTCTCCGTGTCGATTCTCACCATAGAATTAACCACGTAGATCACCTCGTTATCTAGGTAGGTACCTCGAATGGGCTGGACGTCGTCGATGCGCACTATGGTCTATATTATATTCCTTGTGTCAGTTATAATGTAAATATCTGGATGACCGAGCTTTGCTCGGTATTTTTTGTTTTTTTTTTATAAATTGTGTTTTTTGGAAATTATATTTAAGTACGAATTACTAATAAAATGATGAAATATGAATAATATTTTTCAGACCTCTTGCTCAAAAAAGGTGTCAGATTAGCTCAGCTTAGCGGTAGCAAACGAGATTGTTAGGCACTAGGGAGTGAAAGTAGTTTTTTTTTTAATTTGTACTCGCTATTATCAACAGGCTGAAGATTCGACTTTTCAATTTTCCATTTTGACATAATTACTTAGAAAAAAAAAAGGGTAAGTATCTTAATGTACAAACCGTGCGAAGCCTAAACAGTTTACTTTTTTAAATGAAAGTGTAATTCTCGTCTACATTTTTGGCGATCATAGGATTATGCTATGTATACGTGTGCGTTTTCGAACATTAGATAATTTTAAAAAGTTTGTAATTGCCGCCTATAATCTGTAGGTGTGTGTATAATTTTGACAACAATGCGAATTGGTGGAGTTTTGGCGGGAATCCGATAGTGAGACGTTGTTGGTTTTATATTATTTTCTCAAACTTGTGTTTCTTCGAGTGTTAATGTGTAATATCGGTGGAATATTAATCATTAAGTGTTCGTTAACGTGCACGAGTGTAGGCGAATGATATAAACTCAAAAAACGTGTCATTTCGCATTTTTCCAAAACTCCCAGGAAGTTTCAGTAAAGCATCCACTACTTTACAGAATCGTGACTTTGACGATGTAAATAATTGACTTGACTACTTGACCACGATTGCTATAATATTGCTGTGACTTTCATAATAATTTGGAATTAAGAAATATTTAAAACAAAATACTTGACACTGGCTATATGCACGAACCGTGCGAAGCCATAAAAAAAAAATAAAAAAAAAAAAAAAAAATGCGAATTGGTTTTAAAATATTGAATTTGATTATTTATTTATTTGAAAGTGAACGTGACTATTTGTGAAATATTCTTAGTTTTTTTAAATTGTATACCTACTTATTATATTTCTCGCAATCTCTGTGTGAAAAATTTTGTGTTTTACGCGGGTCTCAACGACTCACTCATACTCGATTCTATGTGCCACACTCGCTACGCTCGTGAGGCAAAACATCGAGTAATGTATGAGTCGTTTTCTACCCTTGTAAAACAAACGACTATTTCGATCTTACCGATGAATTGCTCATTTAAAGATATAAGATTAATGAAAAAGGAGCCTCGTTCGAGGTACCTACCTACAAGGTTTACCTACCTAGCTGTAATTCTGACCTAAATCAAGCGTTGAGTAGGTACGTATTGGGTAAGGTAGATAATAATATATAAGTTAGGTAGCTACATACCTACTGAACAATTACATGACTTATTCATCATAAGTTACCTTCATAACTATCGTTTTGTGATAACTTTTAAAATAGTGATGCGCCTCCAACAATGGGCGCGTTACTAGGTGAGCTATTGATCGGTTGCATCGCAGCATCCCTCACGCATCCCTACTGGTCTAGTTGCGATGCATTTATGGGATTTGCCGGGGGGGTGTTACTATAGACATTCGACACAAAAAGTTAACAATTGTTTTTTCAATAAATTAGGTTTACATTAGAAAGTTACTGTAAGTTGATGAAAACGAGCCAAAACACCATCAACGTAAATCCCATTCCGATAAAGATTGGCTATTTTTGGGGACAGCAGCTGTGGGCTGCCGACTGGTAAACCGTCCAATCTCATAGTAGTGTCCGGTAAATACGGTGTTATCTGATAGGTACTCGAAAAAGGCAGATAAATAAAATTATAACGCTGAAAAAAGAAAAAAATGTATCATTTATTTTTGTACTACTACAACTATAAAAATAACAACTATACCTATTAACACGTTAAGTGCGAAACGAGGCCTAAATCACCCCTCATGCAACTTCCTTGTGGTGCGGCAAGGAAAAACGTGAACATCTCTGTCGTGCGAAGGGCATAGCTTTGGTTTGGTCCAGTATAGAAAAGAGATAAATGTATATTTGAGACGCTCTAATGGTCCCGGACTCGGTGGTATACCTACCTTGGTACCGGATGTCTTAGGCCTCGTACCGCACTGAATTAATATAATTTTAATGCAGTGCGGAACGAGGCTAAAACGTCCCATATCCCCCTGGACCTCGTACCGCACCCAACGCGAGCTTCCCGCGACTAGTGTTGTGCATCACGTCGATTGAAGGGCACGTCCTTTTACATCGCCGAATATGTCTAAACGATGTCGGAAGAAGTTAATTAAAAAAAACTCAGAAACAGAACCATAACAAGTAAGTTTTTTAATTGATATTTTTGTAGGTAGTAGACGTGTGCGCCGCGCCGGCGCGCCGCCGCCGCCGGTAAATTTTCCACGCCGCCGCCGCCGATTTTGAGACCGGCGTGAAATCGGCGTCAAATATTATACTGTTTTAGGGCATTTTTTAAATTAACCTCAATAATCTTTATTTTATTATCCTCGCTTATGAGCTATTTAACCTTATAGGTCTGTAGCAACTGTTAAAAATATTGGGGGAAATAATAAAAGCGCTGTGCGGCGCGGGCACCGCAACGGAAAAGTTACCCCATAATACAAACAAAATTAAACTCTATTTTGTTGTCGTGACGGCTCAGTGCTTTGAACATTTTTGCGTAGCGGTGGCATGGTTTGATTTTTGTATCACCATCAGCCTATACTTTTCACTGCTCGACGTAGGCCTCCCCCTCAGACCGCCACACGGAACGACAATTTGCCACCGCATCCACCAGTTGCCTGCGGCTCTCTAGATGTCGTCGGCCCATCTAGTGGGAGGCCTATCTACGCTACGGTTTCCAGTCCGTGGTCGCTACTCTAGAACCTTTCTTCCCCATCTTTTATCAGCTCTACGAGCGATGTGGCGTGCCCATTATCACTTCGGACTTCGGCTTACAAACCCTGAGAGCTATGTCGTAAACTTTAGCTCTTTGGCGAATATTCTCGTTCTGGACTTTATCACGCATAGAAACTCTGAGCATAGCTCTCTCCATTGCTTGCTGTGTGACTCTGAGCTTCTCCAAAAGGCCAGCAATTAAGGACCACGTCTCCGTTCTATACGTCATCACTGGTTGAAGACCCTTGTCTTCAAGCACTGTGGAATTTGGGACGAGAAGATGTCACGTAACTTCCCAAACGCTATCCATCTGAGTTGGATTCTTCGGGCGACCTCTTTGTCGAAGTTGGACCTGCCTAGCTGCCCGTTACATTCCATTCGAGCGTCGTAAACATATATCTTCCAGGGCGAGTGAACCATTACGGGGATATAATATCCCCCTGTCTCACTCCCCTGCGCAGCTGAATTATATTTAGTCTGCTGGTTATGTACTTGAACATAGTCGCGGAATCATACACAGCCATCTCAACACCTCGGTGTACCGCAATTAAACTTGGCTTCGCTGCAGACACTCGAGAATAGCCTAGGCTTTCTCATAGTCCTCAAAGGCGAGACACAGGGAATGGATTCTTCAGTCTTTTGTAAACCTGCTGCACGGTGTGAATATGGTATAAGTCCCGTAACCCCTTCGAAATCCAGCCTGCTCTGGCGGTTAAAAATCGTCAAGTCTTTTTGCTTGACGATTCGAGACTCGAGACTACCTTCGTGACATTTCTTTCTTGAAAACAGCACCATAATCTGTTCAACGCCTTTGCAGTTCTCCCATTGTTCAAAGCAAATTGAACAACTTTAGGAGCTCACGAAGTAGGTAGGTACCGGTTTTCCTGCTGCTTCTAAGAGCTCCGTAATAACGCTATCTAGTTATTTCTATATAATTATGTGTGTTTATTAGTGTTTTATTAATTGGAAAAAACAGTATAATTCTTGTTTTTATTAAAGTCTATAAAAAAGTTCCCACGCCGGTTTCACGCCGAAAACACGCCGCCGCCACCGATTTTTGATCGGCGCCCGCCGCCGATGGATTTTTCATCGGCGCACACGTCTAGTAGGTAGTAAAAGCTCCACAAAAAACGCAAAGCAGCCGTTGACAAAACAGGTAAGTAATTAATTAATAATTCAGTAGTTCTTTGTCTAGGTTTTGAAAGTAAATAATTTTTAGGGTTCCGTATCGAAAGATAAAAACAGGACCCTCTATTACTAAGACTTCGCTGTCTGTCCGTTTGTCTGTCACCTTTTTAAAGCCCAAGGCAGAATAAATAGGATAGTTTCTTTACTACTTCTGGTTTTCTTTTTTTTCTATTCTGTGAACCGCATTAAGACTTTCACACAAAAATAGATAAACGTCGTTGCGTCGATATTATTTTTCTCGTCACTAATCTTAGCGAAAATTTACCCTATTTCAGTGCGTTACGAGGTGTATAAGATCCCATATTTTGTTTTGCCAATAATTAATAAACTAGCTATCAGATCCCGAGGCGACGGTACATTAGGGTTCATCAATTCACTGTCTATATCGATAAGGACCAAAATTTTTATTTATCTTTGATTTCGCGCCAGAAAATGGATTTTAGTCTGTTAAAGGAGGTGGGGTCTAATAGACCGCGTGTCGCCCTAACGTCTGGTAACGGTGCGGGCCGATAATGCCTCGTGCCGCAGGAACGGAAAGTTTGCAAAAATTGGTGCCGCAGCTAACGTGTTAAAAACATTTAGAGACGTTTTTTTTATTACTAGCTAGGTTACTAACTACCATACCTACCAACCATTAGGTACTTTTAAAACATTTACTTATAGAAGTATTATTTTTAAGACAATGCTTTGAGCCCCTGTAACTGATATAGCCTTGGTCACAACATAACATAAAACTAAAAAATAAATTACAATGATCGGACTTATCACTATAAATGATATCTCTTCCAGTCAACCTTTGGATGGAGATAAATAATGGAGAGTAGAGGTTGGCTAATATAATTTATTTGAAACACAGAACCAAGGTTAAAAAGGTTACAAGGTAAGGTAGGGTAGAAAAACTAGGTAGGTATAACCTATGTAATAAAAAAAAGAATAATACGAATGAAATACTGTGCCATTTTCTATGGATGAATCTATAAGTTTCCCCACAGGCAGACCTTTTATGGATTCAAAACAAAACAATGAGAAGTTAAATAAAAACTTGTAAAAAAGAAACAAAAGCAAATGGTAGCCCCTCGAGAAACAACTCCGCAAAATGCCAGAGTTCAAGCCACCCACTACGCTCCCTTCCTCTATCGGCCCTCTCTTTCCCGCTCGCACATTTTCCGCATTCCCCCGTCCCTCTCTACCTAAGGGTAAGCTACCCCATGATCGATTTTTCCTACACTCTCTCCGTGGTCCGCTCCGAAGGCCGACGCCGGTGTTACTTCGCATTTTCCTGTTGATTTCCATGCGGTCATAAAAATAATATTTCGATTCGAGCTAAATAAAATTGAGTCGATATTAGTTTGAATTTAGAACATTTTCGGAATCGACAAAATAGTGAAGTGACATCGTTGTGTACATTTTGGGAGCTAAACGCTGAGTGAGTTTTCTGACGTTTTATTGGCATTGGTGAATATTTGTGTGCTTATTACATATTGTTTAAAAATAGTATACCTATCTACAATAACAAAATACTTATTTAGGTCAAATCTTCTGTCTGTTAACAAACCGACGCAGTTTCAGATAGCCTTTGATATTTACGTTGAGGTACAAAAGATCGTAACTGTGGTATATTATTATAATATTACAAGTAGTTATGGCGTTTTGTTATTTTCTTCGCTAAAATATGGTTTTTGAGCATTATTATTTGGCAAAATTTTACAAATATAGACATTTTGAAGAGGATAGGCTAAAGTTATCTCGTTTAATTAGCAAATTATCGTTTGTAGTCTATAAACTATATTATGTATAATACGTTTTTACATGAACTGCTGTTTCCTCTGTACACACTGGGCACTTGGCGTATCTAAGTACCTACCTACTTTGGATTTTAATGGATTAGATTGCTACCTATTTACTAGCCAGTCAAAATAGAGCAGGATATTTACCTACTTAAATTGATTAGAAGACTACGCACAAAGTTATTATAGCTTTATGTAAGCTATTTGCGTTTGTGCTAACAGAATTCTTACCACTAATAAAGTAAGTACAGGCGCAGAATGCCCGAAAAAAATATTAATCTTAAAAGGACCAATACAGTAAATTACCCATTTTATAATGGACCAATTATGAAAACGCCGAATGGCATTAGTCCTACTTGTGAAAAGCTATTAAAGCCCTGCAGAGCTCTAATTAACTCATATATCCGCTTTACCTCCAACAGAAAATCAGGAAATTGCTTTGCATGGCATCTAGTCTGTAACTTCGTTTGCATTCGTCGCTAAGCGTTGCAGGAATTGATTTCTGCAAATTCTCGTTACTGTACGGAAACTTTATAACAGTGGCAGTCATTTATAGTTAGAGCAACTATTTCGTCCCACAGGACCTCGCTATTAACTGCTTATTAACTTATTTCGTTTTCATTCGGGGTTTTAATGCTATTTTCATGTACCTACCTACTTTTTAGGGGATATGTACGTTTTAGTTATTGATACTTCTTACTAATCGATTTTAACATGGATTATACATGCGCTACGTACACGGTACAACTAATATGACATATTATATAAAGTAGGTATATTATATTCTATGAAATACTTACCTATAATCTGTCTTTGTACCTATTACTATTAGCGAGTTAAATCACGTTTTTATTTATAATTTATTCATTTGATAAATAATAAACAAAATTAATAGGTACTTACCTACTTTTTTAAGCTTTGTTCATTTTATTGTACCTACATGAACTCCAACTTATTTGAGATACTATATATACAACTTATACCTAATGTTTTTTACAAATGTTAATAAAATATATGTAGGTATATTTAATATTAATTAGTTAAGTAATAGTTAAGTACCAACTACTCGGTACATATTATTAATTAAGTGTAACTACATACGTACTACTGGAACGATAAGCTAATATTAGGTAACCAAAAAAAAAAACTTCTTACGCACAATGGCACATCACTATCGTCCCCATGCATCCAAGTTGCGTTCAAAAACATGAAAAGGTTTTGTTTTTAAATCTCGAGGACCTTCGTTAATGGGGCAGGAGGGAAGCGTGCTAAGCTGGGAAACTAAAGCGCGGGAAAACTATCCACGGGGGTTTGTGCAGGGCTGTCAGAAAATAAAATATAAAGCAATATTTTTTGCCTTTTTACTTTTAAAATCCATAATAAATTATGAATGATACGCCTTACAAACTGAAAAGCAATTATTATATTGTAAGTAGGTACTATTCAAGATGCGCCCCGCAGTTTTATCTGCGATGGCTACTAGGTACCCCACAGGCAGGAACCGTTCATTTTCCGGGATTATAAGGCAAAAATAGTAGGTAACACACACCCAAAAAGTAGACTCTTTCACATTTATCATATTAATTCACTTTAATAATTACATTACTTCACAACAGGGGGAAAAATAAACTTTTTTATTAGGGTAGTAGGTAGAGTAGGTACCTACCCACCCACCTACTTCAACAATCCAAAACATATTCATACAAACACAAATTAAAAACTAACTTTATCGGGCAGATAGAACATAGTTGGAATAAAAATGAACCGTTGTCGTTTTGTCATCACTAATAACATAATACTATCCCCAAAATAAATTTAAACCCGCGATAATTATACATTATACCTACTTCAAAAGTTAACTAATCTATTTCAAATTGGCTTATTTAAACCACATCTCTAATGCCTATTTAAATATTCAATAGATGTGGGACGCGGCTAATGTTTGTTTGACAAGTGACAACCCTGCTCCACGCAGGTAATGGCGCGATCATTTACGTTACGCGGGAACACGCACCGTGTGAACAGCCCTTTGTGACGCGCTTTGAACTTTAATGACGCGCTTGGCGGAATAGGATATTTCCCACTTGCCTCGGTTTTTTTTTTAGAAAATGGGGGAAAATGTTTTACAGGTAGGTAGGTATCTATAGTGTTTTGTGACTGCCACTGTCACCCCATAGAGGAAATTATGGCAAAAAATAAATACCACTAAGGGAGATACTATGTATGTAGGTAGGTTAGGTATACCTACCTCAGATTATGCATGATACAAATTATGCTTAAATTATGATGATTAATACTACGTCAACCTCTCGAACTTTTTTTTTCTTTCTACTTTGACCATATTGCTTTTAGCACATTGTGCCAGCTTCAAGCTCCAACTTTGCCATTCGTCAAACTGTAACTTGCCAGAGTACATTACAGCATTAGTACAGTGTAGAGTAATATCAATTATATTAGATAGTACCTATTATATTATTACAAGTAATTTAACCATAATAAATATCAATATAGGTAGTTAGGTATCGAACAAAACTAAAAAATGCTTCTAACGTTTTACTATTTCAAATACCTAAACGGTTTTAAAGTGGTGCAAAGTCTTGGGGAAAAATTGGCTGCATGGCAAAATGGAGGCTTCGACGGTACCTAACCTACGTTTTATTTCCGATAATTATTGATAAATATTACCAATATGTTGTGTACAGATGACGTTCGGCATGAAGCGTTTGGCGTGAGATGGACGGCATACAGATGGAGCCCATAGGCAAATATAAGGCAGACAGGAACGGATCTGCTAAGGGTAAGTTACCTAGGTTAGGGAGTCACAATAAAATAAAAAACAACGTAAAAAAATGTACTTATAAAAAATCGACAATCATGTATTATTACTATTATTATTTTTTATGGTACAGTGACTTCGTAAATAATTAGGTAGTTTATCAGTTATACCTACAGACATATTTTTTAATTTATTTGTTTTTTTTTTTATCAAAAGGAAAAAGTGAATAGGTAGGTATCCTGGATAAATGGATAAAAAAGTGTTTTGCTCTTTTTTATGAATATTCTGTTTTGGTTAGCAGCTGCGTGGCGGAACATGGTGGATCAGGATTTGGACGATGTCGCGTTCTTGGCTGGTGAGTATTGCCATATTTACTAATAGAACTATTTTTATTTTTCCTTTTTTCGAACGAAGGTGCGTAATCGACTATGAAATGTTCCATCTACAATATTCAAGGTACTTTCCCTCCATGTGGCATATCCGTGGGACGCCCTGTATATTGCTCCACAGATAACTTACTGTATTCTTCCAGACACGGACAAGGCTCGAGAAGCGCGGGAGCTCCGCGAGGCGCCTGTGGCGGTTTGCTCGCAGCGCCGGGCCCTTTGCCTCGCCGCGCTCGTCTTCTCGGCTATCTTCGCGAGCGCTCTGCTCGTCGTGTACGCTACGCCGCAGCCGTGTGAGTAGCGTAGAGCGTAGCATAGAGCGTAGCGTAATGCGTAGCAGTTAGCGTAGCGTAGAGCGTAGCAGTTAGCTTAGCGTAAAGCGTAGCAGTTAGCGTAGCGTAAAGCATAGCAGTTAGCGTAGCGTAGACCGTAGCTGTTAGCGTAGCGTAAAGAGTAGCAGTTAGCGTAGCGTAATGCGTAGCAGTAAGCGTAGCGTAAAGCCTAGCAGTTAGCGTAGCAGTTAGCGTAGCGTAAAACCTAGCAGTTAGCGTAGCGTAATGCGTAGCAGTAAGCGTAGCGTAAAGCCTAGCAGTTAGCGTAGCAGTTAGCGTAGCGTAAAACCTAGCAGTTAGCGTAGCGTAATGCGTAGCAGTAAGCGTAGCGTAAAGCGTAGAAGTTAGCGTAGCGTAAAGCGTAGCAGTAAGCGTCGAGGTTAGCGTAGCATAAGGTGTAGCGTAGAATTTAGCGGTGGACGTTCTCTCTACCTCTACTCGTCGTGTATGCTACACGCTATTCTCGTGAGCAGCGTAGAGCGTACCGTTTTGCGTAGCGGTCAGCATAGCGTTTAAGATAGCTTAGATGTGGTCAGTGATCGCTCGGTCTGCCTCTGCTCGCCGTATACGCTACACTACCTGGTATCCATGTGGGTAGCGTAGAGCGTAACGTTTTGCGTAGCGTTTTGCGTAGATAAAGCTCCAGCTTCATTTTGATTGTAACAACGAGCGCCAACTAAACTGAAAACTGGAATTTATTAGTACTTAATACACTACTTACACAGCGTATAACACGGCAGTGACCGCTTACAATATCTTTTGTTTCAGATTGTCCATGCGCATCCGAAGCTACTCTGTTGTCGGGACAACCGCCCACGGATGCGGCGTCTAATGAAGCTGCTGCCAATAAGTAAATACTTGCTCGCACGGTTGTTTCTGTACTTCCATCCCTTTCTCTCACACAGGATAGTCGTTCGCTAGAGCCAGTAAAACTTTTCGTCGACGCACAAATAACGTAGTATGAAATTGTTCAAAACACCACTCTTGCCTCGAAGAGAAGCTCCTGTCTTGCAGCGAGGCTCTTGTCTTGCAGAGAGGCTCTTGTCTTGCATACAGGCTCCTGTCTTGCAGAGAGGCTCCTGTCTTGCACACAGCATCAGACCACAGCTGATGACGCCTACCATTTCCAGGGAGAGGATAGCCAGCAACGGCGCAGTGTTCCCGTGGCGCGGCGCTCGGCTGCCCACCTTCGTCATACCCAAGCACTACAGCCTGTGGCTTCATCCTAACTTGACCACCGGAGAATTGAGAGGTGGGAACTTAGAAACGAGAACGACGTTATATACGATACTAAAAGCCTCAGATCTTGATATTTTAGAATGTCGCACGAACGATTGGAGCACCAGCTAAATAACGTGTATTAAAATACGATTTATAAATTGCAGCAAAGGTGTGTCCCTTTCGGGTATATACGCTTTTGTCAAGTCTATTGATACAACGTATGCTAGCAATAGAATAAGAGTGAGTGAAAGATTGAATGATTTATTGAATGAGTGATTGATTGAGTGATTCATTGAGTGATTTAGTAATTGATCGAGTGATTGAGTGATTGATTGATTGGGCAATCGATATGTATAGAAACTTATGTAAGTTGTGTATGCGTTCCCAGGCGAGGTGTCCATAGACTTCAAGGTGGACCGGGACACCGTGTTCGTGGTGCTCAATGTTCGGGACATGAACGTGACGGAGCGCGCGCTGTTCAAGTCGGGCGGGTCGGTGGGGCCCAAGGTTGCGAAGGTGCTGGACTACCCGCAGGCGGAGCAGACCTACATCGAGTTTAAGGTGGGAAGGACAACGCAATAAACTTCATCGAAATTTATTCATTCATTCATTCATTCACTCATTCATTCATGCATTCCCTCATTCATTCATTCACTCATTCATTCATTCATTCACTCATTCATTCATGCATTCCCTCATTCATTCATTCACTCATTCATTCATTCATTCACTCATTCATTAAATTCATAAATTTCGAGGTAACGTTTAACGATACGGGGGCTAGACTAAACCTAAACTTGCCCTTGTAAACTTAGGGTTAAACTATTTGAAACCGTAATAAGACGGCTGTGTCATTCCAGGAGAAACTCCGTCGCAAATACAACTATACTCTAAGCCTGCGCTTCATCACTCGACTGGAGAGGAACGACAAACATCGGGGATTTTTTCTCACTGGCACGCATAGACAGTAAGTTACATTAAAATAGACTACTAGATGACCCGACGGGAGTTTTGGCGGGAATCCGATAGTGAGACGTTGTTGGTTTTGTATAATTTTCTCAAACTTGTGTTTCTTCGAGTGTTAATGTGTAATATTGGTGGAATATTAATCATTAAGTGTTCGTTAACGTGCACGAGTGTAGGAAAATGATATAAACTCAAAAAGCGAGTCATTTCGCATTTTTTCCAAAACTCCCAGGAAGTTTCAGTAAAGCATCCACTACTTTACTGAATCGTGACTTTGACGATGTAAATAATTGACTTGACTACTTGACCACGATTGCTATAATATTGCTGTGACTTTCTTAATGTGAAATTATTAAGAAATACTTAAAATAAAATACTTGACACTGGCTATATGCACAAACCGTGCGAAGCCATAACTAAAACAAAACAAAAAAACAAGATGACCCGACAGACGTTTTCCTGTCATTGTATCATGGGAAAAAGCTTCCTATCCTTCTATCTCTCACCCTCTACCTGTCGATTTCGCTCTGTCTCCCTCTTCTTCTGTCTCTCTCCCTTTTCGTCTATTTCTCTCCCTGCCCCTTAATCTCTCTCTCCTTCTCCATTTCTTCCCTTCTCACTCTTATATATCTCCGTCTCCCTCTATCTAAGTAATCGTTTGGAGCTAACAGTTACTTGTGACTGTCACATAATAAACAAATAATGTATAATAAAATGATATTGCGGCTATAAATTATTATTGAGATGTAAGCTGTCCTATCTTTCAAGTTAGACCAAACTGCACACTGTGTGCAAATTTGATAAAAATCGGTTTAGTTTAGGAGTCCTTCGCGGACAAACAACGTGACGCGTAATTTATACAGACGATGGTATAAAACTTTGCATTAGCAACCAAGATTTTGAAGAAACACGCGCTGCGTGTTTGCACCGGCTTAGCTAGGGCTCCGTAGGCCCGGAGCCCTAGCTAGGCCCGGGCTACAGTGCACGGTTGGTTGCAGCCGCTGCGCCGTGTCGCGGTTCTGGCTGACACACGCGCGCTCGACCTTCCCCTGCCTCGACGAGCCGCACTTCCGCGCCACCTTCAAGCTGACCATCGTGCGGGACAGGTGAGCACGGGGGCGCTGACGCGGAGGGCGCTGACGCGGGGGGCGCTGATACGGGGGCGCTGACACGGGGGGCGCTGACACGGGTGGCGCTGACACGGGGGCGCTGAAACTGTTGTCTAACTCAATCCTGTCATTTCTGATAACTTCACTTGTGAATTTGTTTGAGGTAGACGATGCAAGCGTTAGACGTCGATTTGTGGAACGTAATTTTGGACCCATCAGTTCAACTCTTGTTTAAATGTTTTGTTGTATTTCAGACCCGTGTTTATGTTTGCACAGGTTCCACGTGTCTCTCACCAACATGCCCATCGTGGCTACAGAGGAAGCTGGCTTCTATTTGGGACACAGATTGGTGAGTCAATACCTCAAAACCATGACAACTTTAGGCGGAATACGTAGTGAAAATGTGACGCAGTACAACGAGGACGACGCTAGCGCTTCGCATACAGTCTCTTGTCCGATTCAGCCGTTTGTATGGAGTGTCCATGACCATCCTGTGACTCCACACTTCCGCTTGTAGCTCCAAGACGAGTTCGCAGTATCACCCCCGATGCCGCCCCACATGATGGCGATGGCGGTGTGCCGCCTCCAGCGCCGCGCCGCCCCCACGCCGCCCACGGACACGAACTTCACCGAGCTGAGCACGAGCGTGCCCGAGGATGAGGACTGGCTCCCGCCCCCGGAGATCAGCCTGTACAGCGACCGACAGGTCATACTCGACGAGTCTGGGTGAGTCGTTGGGAGTTGGGAGATATGGTGCGTCTGGAAATGGCGACGTGAGACTCAGATGACGGTGTGAAGCTTTGGCATTGAGGAATTTGGGGTCTAAAATAGTGACGTAGGTCCAAGATGGCGCCATGAGGCGTGGGTCTGAAATAGTGAATAGTGAGTCGTTGGGAGATATGGTGCGTCTGAAAATGGCGACGGGAGACCCAGATGACGTCATGTAGCTTGGGTATTGAGGAATTTGGGGTCTAAAATAGTGACGTAGGTCCAAGATGGCGCCATGAGGCTTGGGTCTGAAATAGTGAATAGGTCCAAGCAAGGTGACGTCATTAGGCTTGGGTCTACAATAGTGACGTAGTTCCAAGGTGGCGCCATGAGGCTTGGGTCTGAAATAGTGAATAGTTCCAACCAAGGTGACGTCATTAGGCTTGATGCTGAAATAGTGACGTAGGTCCATGATGGCGCCATGAGGCTTGGGTCTGAAATAGTGAATAGTTCCAACTAAGGTGACGTCATTAGGCTTGGGTCTGAAATAGTGAATATCTCCAAGATGGCGCCATGAGGCTTGGGTCTGAAATAGTGAATAGTTCCAACTAAGGTGACGTCATTAGGCTTGAGTCTGAAATAGTGACGTAGTTCCAAGATGGCGCCATGAGGCTTGGGCCTGAAAAAGATGGCGTCAATAGGATCTAACATAGCAACGTGGGTGGGTCCGTGGCGCTACTTGCTACTCTCGTATGTAATCAACTTACAATCCAAGGAAAAAAATACAATTTGGATAATATGTTTTTATTAATAAATCTTTTTTTTTTCAGTCCCCTGTTGGAATGGGTGCAGAAAACGATTCAGATGTTCGCCTTTGAATTGAACACTTCATACCCACTGCCAAAGTTCGGTAAGCGTATATTGTACTATACTTATTAGGTGATGCGACACACGACTTATCATGTGCATAAATAAAAAAAAACAAATCGCGGAAACGTTCTACTTTCCGATTGAGCTGAAATAATCGGCTGACAATGCAGTAAGCACTTATTATCATTACTATTATTTACTAATTAAATTGTATTGTTCCAGACATCGTTGTAGTAGAAGGGGGCAACCTGTATTCCGAAGGGTGGGGGCTGATCACCCTCGCCCCCGCCACGCTGTCGGACACCAAGACCATCGCACGGCTGCTGGCCCAACAGGTAAGCCAGTTCACGAGCGCTTTGCGATCCAGCGCCGCCGGGTTCGAAACCTCGACCCCGCTTGTTACCTATTTCATTCCGATTTCATGCGATGCCCTCCCCAGTGGTTCGGTGGGCTGGTGTCTCCGCGCTGGTGGTCCTCGCAGTGGCTGATGGGCGCCCTGACGTCGGTGCTGGCGGAGCGCGCGCCGCCCGCCGCCGCCGCCGACCGCGCCGAGGCGCCGCAGGACTCACTGCTGCTCGACCACATACTGCCCGCGCTCAGGTGGGGGACGTTGCGTGAAGTCTGCGGGAGGACGTGTTTAGTCTGCAGGAGGATGTGGTTAGTCTGCGGGAGGACGTGTTTAGTCTGCAGGAGGATGTGGTTAGTCTGCGGGAGGACGTGTTTAGTCTACGGGAGGGCGTGTTTAGTCTACGAGAGGACGTGTTTAATCTGCGGGAGGACATAATATTTAGTCTACGGGGGGACAGGTTTAGCCAGTGTGAGGACGTGTTTAGTCTACGGGAGGACGGGTTTAGTCTGCGCGAGGCCATGTTTAATCTGCGGGAGGACATGTTTCGTCTACGCGAGGATGGGTTTAGCCATTGGCAGGGCGTGTTTAGTCTACGGGGGGACATGTTTAGTCTACAGGAGGACAGGTTTAGTCAGTGGGAGGATGTATTTAGTCTACGGGAGGGCGCGTGTAGTCGGATCATGCGGGAACAGGGAGCAAAATGTAGGCTTGGGGTTTTCTAATTTTTATTACGGTACTTATTTGATGGCAGATCTAGATAAAATGTTAAAGAATGGATGTTTCTTCTCAGGTTGGACTCTAGCATAACAGTGCGGGCCGTGGCATCACCTCGACTAGAAAGGGCGGACATTGAGTCTGCTACCGACGAGCTATCATTGCACAAGGTAAAAATAATTCATCATTTATTTTCTTAAAAGGCAATAACCACACTTTTCCAAGTCAAACCCACCAAGAGTAGAGTTGTCTGGTAAGTTAACGGTGTACGTTTTTTAACAGAAGAAAAGCTAGTCTATGATATATCTATTTCTTTTGTATAAATGTTTAAAATTATGTATATTGTAGGGTGCAGCGATAGTAAGTATGGCTATCGAGGCCGCGGGGGAGGCCGCGGGGCGCGCCGCGCTAGCCAGGCTGCTCCGCGACCACCGCGCCGCTAGCGCCGACGCTCGGTGAGCTACCACTCTGTATAACTTTAACCTATATAAGTTAAATCTGATATGTCAAACCTGTACAAGTCAAATATGTTAAAGTTAACCCTGTATAAGTCAAACATGTATAAGTCATAATAAGTGAAACCTAGTTTAATTCAAATTTGTATTGTAAAAACCTATATAGATGAAAGCCGTGTAAGTCAAACCTAACTCATGTGTCAAACCTATGTAAGTCAAGCCCATAGATTTCAAAACTTGTACATGTTAAATCTGTGTAATCAAACCTGTATAAGTGAAACCTGTCCAAGTCAACCCTGTATAAGTGAAACCTGTCCAAGCCAAACCAGTATAAGTGAAACCCAACTGCCGGCAGCGACCTGTGGCGCGCGCTGGAGCGCTCGGGGCCGGCGCAGGCGGCGCACGCGCAGGCGTGGGACGGCTGGTGCGAGCGCCCCGGGCACCCGCTGCTCTACGCCACCGTGGTGGGCGCCGACGTCGTGCTCAAGCAGGAACGGTGGGGGCAGGGGTTTACTTCTATATCAATTCAAACAATAAAGCATGCACCATTTTTGTTTGTTTCTACAAAGAGTCCGAGATAGAAAGAGAGAGAGAGAGTGAGAGAAACCAAGACAGTTTACGCATAAGTTTGGTGTAGTACCTATCTGTTAGTTTTCCCATAAAGTTTCATGCAAGTGCCCCGCTTTCCCGTCAGTTTCGTGATGTCAGCGGAGCCCCCGGAGCCCGAGCCGCCGTACGTGCACAGCCTGCTGACCTTCGACCTGCGAGCCGACCTCGACGAGCTGTTCTACGAGCCCGGTGAGTTTACACCGTTAGCTTGGCTCTTTAGGGAGACATTTATACGTACAGTATTACCCAGCTGATATGGCTTACCGATGTACCTGCGCAGAAGATGAATTTTCTAAGCGCGCTATTGACCTATTTTATAGCGCTATTGACCGCTATTGGTCGGCACTGTCGGCAGCCGCCGCCATCTTAGCGAGCTTAGAGTGAGATGGAACTAACAGCTGCAGTGTATTATGAACCTTATAATAGTGACCTTAGGTTGATTGTAAGTTGCATTCTTTCGTTAATCTTCGGACCATACTTTCTTTTCTGCGCGAACGAAGATTCACGACGCTCCTTATAAGTTGGGTACTAGTATACAATCTTTCATAATATCACGTTCGGTGTCGGCGCCAGCGTCGGCGTCGGCATTACAATGGATAGCAGCGTCGGCGTCGGCATTGGCATCGGGCGTCGGCATTACAATGGATAGCAGCGTCGGCGTCGGCATTGGCATCGGGCGTCGGCATTACAATGGATAGCAGCGTCGGCGTCGGCGTCGGCGTCGGCGTCGGCATTGGCATCGGGCGTCGGCATTACAATGGATAGCAGCGTCGGCGTCGGCGTCGGCATTGGCATCGGGCGTCGGCATTACAATGGATAGCAGCGTCGGTGTCGGCATCAGCGTCGGCATCGTCATTACAACATCCCGTTAATTAAATCTGAATCATGAATTATCTTTTTTTCGTATATATTTTTTTCTGATTCACTTTTTTTTCACAGAAAACTTCACCGACATAACAGACGATGACTTCAACGCGACCACCACTCCCGCCCCCACCACCGTCACGACCCGCCGGACCACCCCCAAGCCCAAGCTACCGCCCCACAAGTGGGTGATACCCGTCACCTTCGTCGTGGGCCCGTTGGAGGACGAAGATGTCGAAAATATCACTAAAGTGTGGCGGAATGCCACGGAAGCGCTTAATGGGACATGGTAAGGGATGTTTTGGGACAAACTTAGAACAAAGCTTTATTCTCCTTAATCACTTTTTAACCACTACCTATCTAAACCATAGACTCTGGAGACATAGACGAAATAATTAATTCTCTAGACTTTTTAAAAAATATTTTTAAGGCATGCATTTGACCATGTCACCTGGTGTTAAGTGACGATGTAGTCGAAGGTGGTGAACATGCTCAGCCTAGCCCGGGCTCGGGTCTCGCGGCGCCGGAGCCCCCTCTAGGCTCGGGCCGGGCTGTACTCTGTGCTGGGGGGGGGGGGGGGGGGGGAGGGAGGGAAGAACAGTTTTAAAAAAGTATTTTGATGCAGGTACGAAGTTGTCAACGAGACGAAGCCGGCGAAGGTGTCGAAGTGGGCGGAGAATGTCACGCATTTGATATGGATGAACGATACGGAGAGTAAGTACTTATTAGGTATAACTTTATAGATAAAAGCACATCCAACATTATATTTCAAAACCAAACTGTTGAACAGATTTTGATGGGATTTCTAAGAGGATGAAAGTATAAGTATATCCTTTTAAAAACATAACATATTTATTATTATCACCAATCAGTACATAGGTACATGAAAGGGAAATATCCCATAATTATTTACTCATTGCCTTGGTCATGTTTTGGGGGTTTTTTTTTCTTAGATTTTAAAAGATTTAAGTTATGACTTGTGAAATTGCAATGTCTATTTGCAAAAATAAATTATTTTTGTTATTTTTTTATTAAATTGTTACATACGAGTATATGTGATGGTAACAAAAATTTAAATAAAACTGGTTTTATATTTGTATAGTTACTGTATAATATAGGCTAGCATTGACCACTACCTCACTGGTTGTAAGTGACGATGTGGTCGAAGTCGGCGAACGTGCCCAGCCACGGGACTGGCTCTCAAACACAGCTGACGATCGAATCAACAACCTCTATTTTATTTTCCATATAAAAAGTAACATTACAGACAACTCCAATGCGTTACATTTTATCAGTAGATATAGGTATACCTAGTACCCAACTTATATGGCGCGTCGTTAATCTTCGTTCGCGCAGAAAAGAAAGTATGGTCCGAAGATTAACGAAAGAATGCATAAAACTTACAATCAACCTAAGCTCACTATTATAAGGATCATAATACACTGCAGCTGTTAGTTCCATCTCACTCTAAGCTCGCTAAGATGGCGGCGGCTGCCGACCAATAGCGGTCAATAACATTTCCCGCGCTTTGAATATTCATCTCCTGCGCAGGTACATCGGTAAGCCATATCAGTTGGGTACTACTGTACCTAGTTAACAATTAAAATAGGATACAATTAAAATAATTTAACAAGTATAATAAAATTTACATTAACAAATAACAGTACAATGGACGAAAAGATAGGTATTGCAACTATACTACCATCGACGGGTTCACGTTTGCTCACAATAATAATTTAAGCACATTCTCTCTATCTTAAGGCGACGTGGTACTGAGTTTCAGGCTTTTGAAGCTAAGGAAACCTATTAAAATATAAGATTTATGAGTAAAAAAAAATATTTTATTAAAATTGAACGTATTATTTTTAGTTAATCAGAGACAAAAACGTGATTTCGAATGATTGGCTCGATAAAAAAAAATGGCAAAGATGACACTACTTCGCATCTGACTTTATCTCCTGCTAAGAGATTCCATCACGAAACCACGTGAAAGTTGTACCAATAAACGGGGATTTTTATATAGGAGTGGGGATCAGAATATTTGTTCTAAATTCGTTACCACTTTTTTCCTATAAATAAAAACATACAAAATCTAGGAGTTGTAGCGCTCGCGGCCATCCGCCAGTACTCGCTCAGGCGTCTCGAAGGGAGGACGTATCGCCGTTTGCTCCAAAAATACTTCACCCCCGCATTTGCCTGTGCCATGAATATGACCTATATGTAGCTAGCAGTATACGGTTGTGTACGCCCACTGGCCAATCACGGTCACTTAGAACGGTCGAGCATCTCTTTCATTTAGACTGTATAACAATTTCGCGTGACTATGCTGTGTCTAAATGGCCCAGGGGTACGGACGCGACTCCGCTGTGCCGCGTAGGCCAGAGTTCGAACCCCACAGCGGCCGAACTTTTTGCATGCGTTGATTTGCGTTTTTTGAAGTTTATCACATAAAAAAACAAACACGTATAATTAATTATTATATTTACTATTAAATATTATTATAATGCTATATTACTATACTATTATATGATTATGTAATATTATATAGTATTATAATAATTACCTTGATGAAACGAAGTTCACCGAAGAGAACTGGTGCTTATTATTTTTAACCGACTTCAAAAAGGAGGAGGTTCTCAATTCGACTGTATTTTTTTTTGTCTCTATTGTTTGAAGTCGCATGAAAATAAAGGTAGTGTTCCACTTCAGTGACGATCCCGGACCTGGGCAAGCACAAGTGGGTGCGGTACAACGTCGGAGCCCGGGGGCTCTACCGGGTGGCGCCGCAGGACCCCACCGACGGAGAGGTGAGACTCTTTACTACAATATCACACACAATAAACAGACGAAAAATGTCGTCATTGATTACAGATATTAAAAAGATATAAAATTAATATTGGAAATTACAATAAAAAGGTTACACCTATCATGGCGGGTCACAACGAAAGAGTGAGAGAGCAAGAAGTGTTTCAAACCTGTCAAACGCTAATGTCACAAATGTCAGTGTGACTGAATGACAGTACAAAACTTATTGTTAGGATTATAGCATGAAATATTATGTGAAACAAAAGTACTACTATTTCAACAGTTTGCTTGGCATTTTGAACGAGGTTGAGTAACTTTTGAGTACACACGCTTTTACAGTTTCGCTTGTCTTTTGTTCGATTTTGTTCGAATCAGCTGTTTGTATGGAGTGTCCACCCCGTGGCATTATGCACCTTGTTGCGTGCAGACGGCGGCGGCGGCGGCGGCGCGCGCGGCCGCGCTGTACTCGGGCGGCGCGGCGGCGGAGCGCGCGCTGATGCTGGACGACGCCTTCGTGCTGAGCCGCGCCGGCCGCCTGCCTGCCAGCCGGGCCATCGCCGCCGCCAGTAACTATGCTGACCATGCTAGCCATGCTGACCATGCTGACCATGCTGACCACGGTGGCCATGCTGACCATGATGACCATGCTGACCATGCTGACCACGGTGGCCATGCTGACCATGATGACCATGCTCATATCCACTCACATGGATACCGGACCGGACATTACCCGTCTTACCACAAAAGTTTAGACAAGAGTTAAACAGATGTGTCTAAAATTTCGTTCGACAAAATCAACGTCTGTCACTCGTTTTTTCTTACTTGATCCTGGCATAACGAATTATTTTACTTGTGAATTTGTTATTGAGTTAGAAAAAGCGAGGGTTAGACGTCGATTTGTGCACAAAATATAAATATAGATTCATCTGCTCAACTCTGGTTTAAATCTTTTGTTTTGTGGTAAGATCGGTAGAGTCTTAAGTACCTTGTGTATTTTATTTTCGTAAAAATGTAGGTGCCTATATTTTTGTTCTCAGCTCATGCATAAGTACTAAGTAGGTCTAAGTAGGTCTTAGAAGAATAACACATAGAAGCCAAGCACTCGCTAGCGGCGCGTAGCCATTTTTACTGAGACTTTTTGGGCCTAGTTCGAACTTTGACTCGCGATTGCTCGAAATTAAATCTTTTATGGTAAATATTGTTTTTGGACTAAATACCAACGCGCAAGCGATATTCATTGCGCTTGTGTGCGTTTCGGAGGAGATAATCACGCGGCACTCACGCACACATTGATAAAAAAGAGGCATCACTTTCGAGTGAAACTACGCAAGGAACTATCGTTCTCCGCGTTATTATTCTAAGTACTGAGTAGGTACCAGTAACTCCCCCCCCGCAGCCCGGCTGCGCTCGGAGCAGCACTGGGCGCCGTGGCGCGTGGTGCTGGCGCACCTGTCGTGGTGGCGGCAGCTGCTGCGCCTGTGGGGCTCCGGGCCGCGCCTCGCAGCCCTGCTCGCCGCGCTGCACACCTCCGCCGTCGCGCCGCCCGCGCTGCCGCCCGACCAGCTGTGAGACACCCTCCTTACCACCCCTCCCCTCCCCCTACCACCCTCCCTCCCCCTACCACCCTCCCTCCCCCTACCACCCTCTCTCTAACCTACCACCCTCCCTCCTCCCTACCACCCTCCCTCCCCCTACCACCCTTCCTCCCTCTACCACCCTCCCTCCCCCCTACCACCCTCTCTCTAACCTACCACCCTCCCTCCCCCTACCACCCTCCCTCCTCCTACCACCCTCCCTCCTCCCTACCACCCTCCCTCCCCCACCACCATCCCTCACTCCCTACCACCCTCCCTTTCCACCCCCTCCGCCCCCGTGGAGCGCCGATCAACAAGGTGGCGATAGCCTGCTCCCCCTGGTGCCGCCCGATCAGCTGTGAGACACCCCCGCTAACCCCACCTCCCCCCTCCGCCCCCGTAGAGGCTAGTACACAAACAAGAATGTCAACAAAATGTCGTTTAGAAGTTCTTAAACTTTCGCGAACAGAAAACATATTAACTAGCTACAAACGGGCCTATAATTCGGGCACAAACTAATAATCAAAATATACAATTTCAATCAAGAGAAAACACGGCCATGTTGTTCAAACAACAATCTGTTGTTGTTGACGGTGATGTTGTCGTTGTTGTCCGTTGCAGATGGCTCAGCGGCGCGCTGCTGACCGCCGGCGTGGAGTGGGAGAACGCGGCGGTGACGCGCGAGGCGCTCGCGCTGTTCGACGCCTGGCTCGAGAGGAACGACACCATACAGGAGATCTATCAAGAGGTGAGCGAATGCTTCACCATGTAACAGTTTTCATTTACCATCTTCGCCGTTTCACTTCCCATCTCCCCCTTTCAGTTCCACCCTCCCCCTTTTCACTTCCCATATCCCCTTTTCCCTTCTCACCTTCCCCTCTTCATTTCTCGCCTCCCCATTCCACATTCAATCTCAGCCTCTTCACTACCCGCCTCCCTTTTTTCTTCCCACCTCTCCTTTCCCTTTCCACTTCCGCCTTTTCACTTCCCATCTTCCCCTTTCAATTCGCATCCCACCCTCTTCTCAGTCATCTCCTACATTCCATATCCCATCTCCCTCTAATCAATTCCCATCTCCCCCTCTTCACTTCCCACCTCCCCATTCCACATCCCATCTTCTCCTTCCACTTCCCACCTCCCCCTTCCACATCCCATCATCCCCCACTTCCCACCTCCCCCTTCCCTCCCCAACCCCCTGAGCAACCCGCTACAGCACGGCCCTGCCCCCAGGCGGCGTTCACGGCGGGCGTGCGGTCGCGCGGCGGGCGGGCGTGGCGCGCGTGCTGGCGCGCGCTGGCCGCGTCGTGCGCGGCGCCGCGCCCGCTGCACTCGCACCGCGCGCTGCTCGCCGCGCTCGCCGCGCCGCCCGACGACTGGCTGTTCTACAAGTTGGTGTTCTTTTTTTAAATGTACCTACTACGACGACTGGCTGTTCTACAAGTTGGTGTTCTTTTTTTAAATGTACTACAGACTGTATACTGTATACTTTACAGCAGAGTTTGCAACCTTTTTTAAAAGGTGACCCGCCAGTTTAAAAAAAAAAAAATTCATGCCGCCTATATTTTTTTCTGTTTTGTTGATCATGATCCATTGGCATTGACAGGTAGGTATTTTGTGGAATTGTTTTATAATTTTATTTCGGCAGCGAGTCATTAAATTTCTGTCAGTGTCACGTACACATTTAGTAGGTATCAGGTATAACATAATTATTATAGTGATTCAATAACATTGTAGGTAATGTAAGAACAAAAATTACCTAAGGTAGGTAGGTATGTAAGGAAATTAAAAAATAATAATATGTCTTATGTACCTAATGTAAGAAAATTAAAAAAAAACATAAATAAAAGACAATTAAAAGATTTTTTTTGTTATACCTTCTTACTTAGCATTATTCCTGACTATATTACGGGCAATATTAATAATATCTGGACATAGCGCGCTCAACGTGTCTTGATACTTGACGCAGAGTTTTGTTTCCAGATTCGCGTTCACAGCGCTCTCGAGCGAAGCTCAGAGGAACCGGGAGTGGAAACTGTGGGTGACCACACTGTTCACGGCGGCTTGCAAGTGAGTTCCTGTTGGTGGTACTATACTGCCCCCTGGCTAGCTACCACCCTCGGGTAGAAAATGAATCGCCAAATCGGGGTATTGCAGCGTTCCTCGCCTAGGCTGAGCATGTTTACCACCATCTTATTGCTTCTTCTTATTTATGCTTTGTTGCATTGTTGTATGATAGTGGTCAAGCTAAAGGTAAAATGTTTTTTTTCTCAAACTATAATCTTTATTATTTAATCTTATTTATTCAAACTATATTTTTATTATATAATCTTTATGGTCTTTCTTTATGCTTTTATCAACAAACATGTAGGTAGTTATAAATAAAAATCACTCTACAAGATTTTATATTTTTAATTTGTTGCAATTTGGATGTTATGAAAATCATTTTTAAATATTTTAAACTTCTGTACTCGTCATGTCGGTGAAAATTGAATCGAAAGCTCCTAATACTACTATACGAATACAATTAATGCATATAATATTTTTAATTGCATAAATAACAACTGAATACTACCTACTTTCGGCTGGTAGATGGCGCGGTGCGGCGGGCGTGTGGCGGATACTGCGGCCGGAGCCGGTGCTGCCGCCGGCGGCGCTGCAAGCCGCCGCCAAGTGTCTCCACCAACCGCAGGACTACTACACCGTGAGTAACCGCAGGCCTAGCGTGTTCGCCATCTACGACCACACCGTCACTTCATATCAGTCAGCATCAGGTCAAACGCTGGCCTATCTTACTAGTATTAGGTATAATATACCTAATTAGGTATTTTGAAATAATTAAATTATTATTTCTGATGAAATTGAGGTTAGTTCTGGGCTAGGACCTAAAATATCAGATACGCAGACGCTTCATAAGAAGCTTTGTGTAGCTATTTATGCTATATTTATCATCTTTTCCAACTTACGTTCATAGAATCAGACGTTACTTTGAGGAGATCCATAGTAAAAAGTACTATTATAAATATATAATACATATTTCCAGTTTAAAGAACAATTTGGCGAGATGAAGGGCGGCGCTGCAGCCCTAGATACAATAGCGCTCAACGTGGCGTGGGTGGCGCGCGCTGACGCGGACCTGCAGAGATACTTCCGCGCTATCGACAAACACGCTGACGGCAACAACTGAACATAGCCGCGCTGACGGCAACAACTGAATATAACTTCAGTGCTAACGACCACAACTGACTGTAAAAACTTGACTGAAGATAACTGCAGCGCTAGGAAAATCATGCTGATGCTATTTGAATATAACAGCAACAACTGAGCGTAAATATCGGCTAGTAATGATGCTGACACCAACAACTGCACGTATAACAATGCAACTGCAGCGCTTGCTGACGGTAACAATGGAATTTCATACGAGGCTCTAAAGCTAAGGTTCAGAAACCATTAAGATTTTGAACTTGATTCTCCACTGTTAGCCTTATTACAAGCCTAATATTTTGATATAGTGAAGAATGGTTCCAATTTTTGATGTTATTATTTCTGAGCTGAGCCTTTTGAGACTTTTTTCACTTATAATAAACTTACCTATGTGGGTAATGATAACAAAAAAGTCAGATTATTCACGCGTTATAGCATCAATGAAACTTGAAATAAAATAAATATTTCAAAATTTTGTAATGCTAAAACAAAATACTTTTAATCTTTATTGTAATTCATTCTGGTCAGCTGAATACTCGTATCGTTGAAGAGTAATAGCAATTGCAATTGACCCCAAACATTTAATTTTAACGTATATCTAAGTAAATCATTTGTAAAGGATTTTAATAATCCGTGTCGGTTATTATCATTTCAGTTGTGGATTACTTTTAAATGAGTTTTATATAAATGAAATATTTGTTAATTTTAAAACAAATAAAATCGTGTAAATTTTACTTAGGTATCATTATTTAAAAGTTTCTACAAATAAGGAAGCCATATTTTTACATTTAGTGCATTAATATTAAGGAAATAAATGTCAAATAATTTAAGATATTTAGATATTAGTGCTCAACATTGTGCAGTACGGTGTTTGTTAAACAATTTTTTATCGTAATCATCGATTTATTTGGACCTCATCCACCACCGCTTATACCTATAAGTGGTGACCCTAACCACTGTATCGTTAGTGGTGACCCTAACCACTGTATCGTTAGTGGTGACCCTAACCACTGTATCGTTAGTGGTGACCCTAACCACTGTATCGTTAGTGGTGACCCTAACCACTGTATCGTTAGTCGTTACCTCTAAATTACTTTCACTCGACCTTTGCTGAGGGACCTCGAAACTCCTCCGAAAAGTTCCTCATATTTGGTCGTTAGTTGAACTTTCGAGGTTCCTCGGTACTCCATTTTAACACAAATGATCGTAGAGAAGCAGCTTCGAGGAATCCTCAAGGTACGTCGCGAGGTACCTTGAGCTGACAGGTTTGTTACCTTCGTACGAGGATTATTAACAAGGAATAACCGAGTGGAGGAAATTTTGCCAACTACCGATACCAAAACAGGCAAGTGACGTTGAGTGGAGCGAAAGAAATTTGGAGGTAACGATTAACGATATACGGGAATACTACGGCATTAATCGGCATTCTATTCTTTAGTGACATAATTTGTAAGGCCGCCCATGGGTCTCTGACTTGACTTAACCCAGACTCAGCAAATACTTGTGGGTCACAAAAATATTTACCTTGTGCAGAATTCGAACGCTACCAAATACCTGAACAATGTTGAACAGTGCTATCAAATTACTTTTAAAACTTCATAATGCCAATATTATACCAAACGCCTTAAAGATAATTTACTTTGCCCATAGATTTAAGCTTCCAGTATTACATAGAAAATATATAAAAATATATATTACACACAGTTAATTTGCGCACAGAATATATAATTTAATAAGCTTAAGAAAAAACAATTTTATTTACAGGTGTTTAAAACTACACCTCTCTGTTTTGCTTATAAATTATTAACTTTATAAAATAATAGTAAATAAGTAATTCCGTCTTCTTTGATTAATTTCAAATCATATTAATAATGAAATCTTGTATAGGTACATACTTTTTTAGTGTGTGTAAGATCTAAAACTTATATTATAATACTTATCACTGCGCTGGCTAAGTGCAGAAACAGTGAAAAGCCAAAACCAGAAAAATAAATAGGTTACCTACATTTATTATTTTATACAAAAAGTTTTTTCAAAATTTAATAATTATAGGTACTATTGATTTTTGAAATTACATTCAACATCAAATAATCATTTCAAAGTCACACCTATGACAGGCTCATATCATATTAATATGTAGGTACAAAAATTGACTGTCCAAATCTAGATTTGGAATCGAAATTGTAGAAAAGGAAAGTTTTTGACTACTTAAAATTATACAGTATAAGTATTACATTTTGAATCAAATCGTAAAATTGTAAAATAAAGAAAATAAATTAGGACCTACATAAATAAATTTAGAAAAGAAGTTAGCGTCTTGTCACAGTATTAAAAGAAAAAAAAAGAAGCAATTTTCATATTAATAACATTAAAATATGCCGTCTCGATTAGCTAGATTTGTGACCAAAATTATATAAAAAACTTTTGGTATATTTTTGTAGTAATAAAAACTTTTTACAAGGAATTTTCTAGTGTAGAATTTCGAAAATTGTTCCGACCAGTAGAAGTACCAAAATTGGTTGTGTGCGCTATAAAAAAAGTCCAGTGTTACCAGATATCAGGAATTTTCCCCATAATTTGGGGTAATAATGTATGAATCTACTTTAATTTACTATGATTTTTTATTGATCTCAATAGAATTAGGGTAGATATTGTAGTAGATAATTAACTATATTACTATTGTAATAATATATTGTGTAAGCGAGAATTTTGATAAACTTTGGTGTAGAATAACAAAACTCTTGCATAGCTTAAACTTCTTTTTACTTATTTTCTTAAAAATAAAATTCGAGAAAATCAAGAATATAATTTTACAAGAGTTTTCTAGTTTTGGCGGGGATTCGAATGTGGGACGTTGTGATTCATTATTATTAAAACACATTTGTGTTTTGTAACCTACTTACAATGTTTATCACCTAGGTACAGTTATTTAGGTACCATAAAAATATTCTATTCTATGCGAGTGTTCAGGTGTAATATTGGTGGAACATTAATTATGGATTCTCGTTACAGCAAAAGATACAGACACAAAAACGTGTCATTTCCAGTCCTCCCAAAGCTTCCAAGAAGTTTTAGAACGCATCCACCACTTTACAGACTCGTGACGTCGTCCTTTAATAACGCGTGACGTCGACTGCGACTTTAAAATTCGATTTTTTTTTTCTTTTCTTCTTTGGCCATGGTGCTTTTCGCACATTGTGCCAGTTTCAAATATAATTATTAATTAATTTCATATTTATTGATTATTTTATTCAAAATAAAGATTAATGGAAATAATTTATTGTCATATTTGACACTGGTTAAATGCAAAAGACACGCGAAGCCAAACTTAAATAAAACTATTTGCTTGATCTGAAAATAACATGTAACAAATCTAAAGTTTACAAACCTTTTCCGTGTCTATGTAAATAATGTCGGATAATTCCACTGACCTCTAATTAAAGTAGGTACCTACCTACTACCTTTAGAGATCAGTAGGTGCTGACTCGGCCGGCGAATTCAAAATAGCGACGAGGTGTTTCCACGCTTAAACATTCTTCTGAGCCACAATAATTTTAGGTAGATGCCTGACCTCAGAAAATAATGTTACTTATACAAACTCACCGCAGTAATTATTTTTTTTAGAAAGATTTCAAAAACAAACATAAGATCTCTTTAAATAGTAGCGTATTACCATTTCTGACACGACGTGTCGCGTCGCGTTGTTGCGTTTGTGGCTAGGCGTTCGTTCTCAGCCATTCAAATTCTTGAATATGAAACATTTCTTTACCGAATTCATAAAAGATCAATGTGTCTAGTCTACATTTTCCAAGCCCGGCCGATGTCAGCATAATATCCGTATTATCTATCAGTGCTGCATGTAACCTTCGTCTGAGTATATGATATGTATGTAACATTTTGTATCAGCTTTTGTAATAAACTTTCCGAATGTGTTAATTCATTATTGCGTTTTATTTCAATCTTAACCTTCGAGACATAGCGTGCGTGTTCGATTCCGCCAAGATTTGTGTATACGTACGGCTCTGTCTGTCACCACGCTGTGTGCCTAGTGTGAGTTTTGCCAATTTCTTTACGTGCTCGGTCCGGTTAGCGTAAATTTGAAATTGTGACTGACTGACTGACACTAGATGGCGCTGCTCTTATTCCATACAATTTGAAGTTTACGCTAACCGGACCGAGCACGTAAAGAAATTGTCAAAACTCACACTACGCACACAGATTATTACGTGTCACCAAAGTTGTTTATTTATACTTATTGTACTAGCTGTTCCCCTAACTTCGTCTGCTTTTATAACGGTAACAGCTAGTAAGAATACATAAGTAGGTATAACACGTTTCTTTTGGATACAGTCATCATTTGTTGATATCTCTACAAGATCTCTATCTCCTAATCTCCTCCTCATCTCCCATCTCCGTTCATTCCAGATCCATTCAGCCGTTTAGTCATAGTTCATAGACTGTACGTACTTACATATAGGAGTGTATAATAATCTAAAAAGTACCTCATCATTTTCACACTTCTTTGGTGATGATTTTGCAATAAGCTGAAACCCGTATTTATTTCTTTATTTATTACCAAAAGCTTATGTAAGAATTTTCAGATCTCTAACTTCAGGAATTATGGATTGCCCATACAAACTTTCAACCCCTATTTTATGCCCTTAGAGATTATTTTTTGGGATAAAAGATAGCCTATGTCCGTCTCATAGGTCCAATCAATCCCTATACCAAATTTCATCGAAATCGGTTTAGCCGTGTAACCGTGAAAAGGTAACAAAGAAACTGATAAACAAACGAGTAATTTTCACATTTATAATATTACAGTATAATTGGATTGTCATTGATTGAGCAACGGAAATATGGTCAAGATTGACGCGCGAGATTTGAACTAGATTTAAACCTCCATACCTACAAGTACTGACTGACACTGTGGGTTGAAAATCGTTTCTCCAAATATGTAAAATGAAGTTTTTATACATGTTATAGGGACGTTGAATGTGGCAAATATTGTTCGCGTCTACGCAAATGTTGTCAAAAGGACACTGTTACATACCGATGGGCAATTTATCTATATTGATTGGTAAGTATATACTTATGAACGGGACTTAGAAATTTTATCATCCAAGGAAAATCCCAAGCTAATCAAACTCAGTTCTCAGCGGGGAGTGGTACTTCCCCCTCGGCCCTTGGAACCAATAGTACCCTAAGTTCTGGTACTCATCAGAATCCCAATGATACCTCTTGGGTAGAAAATGAGGCAATCTTCGTCTCCTGAAGTCATTGCTACCATAAAACTTGTTGCCTTGGAGTAGCATATATTTGTCTTCTATGCCTTTTTTTGATGGCTTTTTGGTTGTTATTTCTGCACTAAAATCGCTTTTCGGATAGTATTCTGGTTCGCTGCTGAAGCCTGAAGGTCTGGAACTGGAGAAGTAGTGTTTCTTTCGGCCATAATCGTTGCTATCGCCGACATCCGTCTGATATGAAATGACTTTATATCGTCTCGGCTTTCCTTTCTCTAGCTTATATGTTTTAAGTCGTTTTAAATGTTTGCTAGGAGTTATATTTTTGCGTTTTCTTTTAGACGATTGGTGTTGCTTTTTAGAGGGCACATCTTCTTTGTCTAATGAATAATCCTCGCTGTTTGGAGTTGACTTACCTTGAATTTCGTATGAGTTATTTTCGTCAGATGATTTCGAGCTCGGACTGCTTGAATCCGAGTTAATGTTGCTGTGTTTATTTTTACTTCTCGCTTGTATATCATTATCATTTTGATCTTCTATTGCTTTTTTAACACCAGAATATTCCTTTGTGGATACTAAAATGTGTTTTCTAGATGGAATACATTTAGATGTAGTTATTGTACCAAATTCGTCAATGTTCTGATTACATTCCGGCACCAGCGTGCTTCTGAAGTCATTGATGTCTATATAGTCATCGGCGAAACTGTCTGATCTTCCTAAATCTCTGAAATCAATGTAATCTCGAGAAAACGTGGATAAATCTAATAATCGTTTATTCTTGTGTAGATTCTCAACGATGCTATATTCGGGATAAAAGTTAATGCTTGGTTTCTTGAAATAAGTGTGGCCGTTTGTTCTGCCGTTGTTTTTGACTCTTTCTAAGCATCTTTTGAGTTGCTTTGAGTTTTCTTCAGTGAATCGTTTATGGCATAGAAATATGTATCTTTGCATACTATTTGATTTCATTTCGTTATCATCTTGAATACGCTCAGGGCTGTTGATTTTAGAGTTTGTCCGTGTTTGACTTTGAACATCGAGAATTTCGTAATTATTTACAGGAATAACGTCATTGTAATCATTTGGGGTAGCGACTACTTCATCATCAAGGTTTACTATGTAGATTTTTGACGATTCCAATCTTTTCACTGTAATACCAACGTTTGTTTTAACAGAATTACCTACTACAATCAAATCAAATTAGCATTCATTTTTAACTTTCTACTTACCAGATATAAAAGTAAAGATAAACCATAGAATATAATTCAGTTGAGCCATATTTGCTCACAATATTAGCCACATGTTTTATTATAATTTCAGTTTATAAAAAATTTAGTACGTACATAATACATACAGAACACTACATGGTAATAATTATATTGGTGTGATTAGGTTTATGATTTTTCTCAACGAAAATTATAGGTACTAGTCGGTTTGTATGTCCGATAGTTAACTACTGAAGAAGTGAAAGGGCGATAAACTCAGAATCAGACAATACACTAAACACTGTCACAGAACCAGTGAAAATTTTACAGACCACGATCACACCATCATCTATCTACATGGCTCTAATATATCGTGAAGGTTTTATTATATTATAATTATATTATACTGTTATATAATACAGGCTAAAATAAAGTGAACCCAAGTTTACTATAATGTAACTCTATAATTATTATCACAAGAACGTAAAACCGCTATTGAATGTAGTATAGTTAAATTGAATTTTTAATTAAACTTGTTGTAATAGTGAACATAATAATTGATTTGTTGAAACAGAAATTGATTGCAGTTAACATTTGGGTCATTCATTACGCAGACCATATCGCCCGTAGAACTGACAACCGATGAGGAAGAAAGGTTCTAGAGTGGCGACCGCGGACCGGAAGACGCAGTGTAGGTAGGCCTCCCAATAAATGGGCCGACGACATCAAAAGAGTCGCAGGCGACCGGTGGATGCAAGTGGCAAATTGTCGTTCGGTGTGGCGGTCTAAGGGGGGGCCTATGTTCAGCGGTGGACGTCTTCAGGCTGATGATGATGAGTGGAATACCATGTTGGTGCTACAGTGCCCTGGTTATCTACCCTCAAGTAGAGAATCTCTCGCTAAACTCCTATGGAGATGTTCTGGCGGTCCTTCAGAGGCAGTCTTGTTCTAGACTGAGCATGTTTAACTCCTCCGACCACTTCGATTAGAGGGATAGTGTTCAAATTCCAGCCTTTAAGGTATTCAAATTGCCCATATTTCATTATTTAATTTCCACAAAAGTGTTTACAAATTACAATACCTAATATAGTTATGTATAGTTAGGATGGCTTTTTTTTGCCATATTATATCATGCTTATATATATTACTTATTTATGGAGAATTGAAAGAGGAAATTGAACTTTTGCTAGGATTATTTTATAAGGTAGGTGTAAGTATGTTTACTAGTAATGCAATTGTTTTAGATTAAATTAGCAGTGAGCTTCTGAAGTCGTTAACATCAATATAATCGTCTGAAAATCTTTCAGACCTTGCCAGGTCCTTAAGGTCGAGGTACTCTTGCCTGGTGAGATCTAAGAATTTCGGTTTGATGGCATGCCGAGCGTTATTGTAATGACAGTAAAGTTTGATTTTCCACGGAGGTTTGTCGTATCTATTGGATTTTTCATCTAAACATCTGATGTCCCGGTTTTCATTCCCATATACGCTGCCAAAAAATCTCTGACACAGGCTTTTTTTGTTTGACTTCTCATCTTGGCAAAGATCATGAATAAGTTTTTCTATTTTGTTAAGGTCTCGATATGTCGGTCTTCTAGTGGAAGAATCGATTTCGTTTACGGGATTGTAGTCATAATCAATTGATAGTGACGGGTGTTTTTCGTCCGGAAAGTCGATTACGTAGATGTTTGTTGCTTCTAATCCTTTGACTGCAATCGTAAAATTACATTTAGGCTGCAACGCAATTATTTTACTATCATTTGAAAGGATTTAACGTGACAAGACCATTGTGGTTTATAAGTTAATTATAGGTAAAATGGTTGAATATTCTTTTATCTAAATGTCGCTGGTAGGTACCTACCTATATTATTCATGAGTAACAGATACTTACAAGATATAAAACACAAATAGCACCACAAAATAACTATATTTCGAGTCATTTTATCTAGGTACTTTTAACCATAATTACATGTTTTCACATGAAAGTTATAACAGTTAATAAAAGTACCTAGTGTTATCGTTTTACACTCATAATCCAGTGTTATTGTAGTTACTTACGCATGTTGTATTTTCTTAATTGAAAATGTGTGTACTTACCTAGGCTTTTATAATAATAACTTCAAGAAAATCAAGGATTATGGTGAGCAAACACCACAATATGCAAGGTAGCATCAGTGCGTCATACACGTCGCACGCCTCCGACATTGTATGCGACTTTATTTAGCTGTATTAGAAACATAAAAATCAATAAGTACCTACCGATATACTTACCTATAATTATAGCATATTAAATTCCTACACAAAAGTACTGCACAATTTCGATAGACATTTCTATTATCTGCAATCATAACTACTCATGAAAAACGGAATCCCATTATTTACTCTACATTTTGTTTAATTTCGGGCTTCTGGGGGCAGGGGAGGGAGCAACTTAGGATATTATTTAAAAATACCTACCGCCTGGCCTATCGTTCTCTACTTAGATTTTTTTTCTTATAATATACCACTTTGAATTCTACCTACATAGGTAGGTATAGGTACCTACACCAAAAATAAACAAGGTAGGGTCATGTAACGTACCTAGGGACGCTTGTACCTAAGGACATCGATTATATCTAACAAACTGGCTACATTAAAATTGTAAAACTCTAAAAAACGGAAAGTATTGCTTTTACTTGGCAACACCAGCGAGTGGCGTGACTGTACCGGCAGCGACTGCAGTGTGAAGTCATTGTGAAGTTTTTTTGGGTCAAAAGTAATTTTGGTTGATGGTTTTAGGAATGTTTTACATATGAAATGCATGCTGATATTGAAAAAATTGATTTCATTCATATATCTTTAGTTAATTACTTTTACAGTCCAATAACTAACGATTACTGATTATAGCCTAGACACCCAGATAATTAGATTTTTCGAAATATTGTTTAATTTGTACCTTTGGACGCAATTCTGTCTGAACCTTGGGACATGTTCATAGGTACAAACCTTGTTTGTATCTAATCTGCGATTCTAATTACATATACTTATATGTCACTTGCAAATCTTATATGAAAATATTATCTCTTAAAGAAAAGGTCCTACAGTCTACAGTGCAGCTCGTGCAAATTTTATTTTCATAAATGATATTGCCCTCAATAATTTGAATCAAAAATTCCAGATCTAGACGATTCTGAGTTATTTATGTTTCTAGTACATCTAGTGGGAAGCCTACTGCTGTAGGCCTACAGCAGTAGGCTTCCCACTAGATGAGCCGAAGACATTAACAGAGTCGCAGGCAACCGGTGGATGCAAGTGGCAAATTGTGGTTCGGTGTGGCGGTCTAACGGGGAGGCCTATGTTTAGCAGTGGACGTCTTCAGGCTGATGATGATGATGAGATAAATTTTGTTATAGTTTTTAAATATGGTGATTTCAAGACTCATTTGACCAAATGTTGTTCTGGGTTTTTTGTCCTAAGGTACACACAGGGGTGACCAAAGGTACAAACAAGTAACGTACCTGTGGACAAAATTGTAATTTTTAATGTTGATCTTATAATAGCTAATCTGACAACACTAGAGTCACAATAAAAAATCCAGTAATATTAGAGCATATATCCAACAAAATAAGGTCTTTGCTATTTGGATTCCTTGATTATATACAGAGATAGGTTGTTTCGGATTTGAGGTAGTCGAAAATGTCCACAGGTACGTTACATGACCCTACCTAGTAGTACCCAACTTATAAGGCGCGTCGTGAATCTTCGTTCGCGCAGAAAAGAAAGTAGGTATGGTCCGAAGATTAACGAAAGAATGCTTAAAACTTACAATCAACTGTTATAAGGTTCATAATACACTGCAGCTGTTAGTTCCATCTCACTCATGCCACGCGGCGATCGCTAAGATGGCGGCGCGGCTGCCGACCAATAGCGGTCAATAGCATTTCCCGCGCTTTGAAAATTCATCTTCTGCGCAGGTACATCGGTAAGCCATATAAGTTGGGTACTACTGCACCTAGGTACCTACCTATTACAATGGACACTCATATCACTTTATAAGTAGTTACGTATCAAGTTAGGTAGAAATAAAATCATTAAGTCAATAAAAATCATAAACGCTTTAATAAATTCTAGATCCCTTTCAGCCTACAGCTGTAGTAGGTATACCTAACAATTAGACGGTACGACATCGCCATTCTCGTCTAGCTCGTAAGTACAATCACTGCTATATGGCGACACCAAATTTTTGAAGTCATCAACATCTAAATAGTCGCTAGCAAACGCGTCGGTGCGGCCGAGATCTCTAATATCGAAGTAGTCTCGAGAAAAAGCCTTTAGCGAACCATCCAGTAACGCATCGTTGTTCTTTTTACCCTCCGCGAAGTAATGGTAGACAGTATACAGATTGGGAGGTTTCTTGATTTGCGGCGTTCCAACGAAGTTTGTCTTTGAGAGATTCTCGTGTCTTTTTTTGTTAAGTCTATCGAGGCTGGCTCTGCATTTGAAGAATCCGTGCTTACTGCCGAATAGTCTGCGGCATAGACGTACGCTAGGTTCGTTTTGGTCGTTCAGCCAAAGCTTCTCCAAGAAGCATTTTCTTGACGGATTGTAGATTTCGGTGTCTTTGGTCACGCCGGGATCGTATTCTTCGTGGTTCAGCCAGTTAGCCTCTGCGCTTAGGTCATTGATTATGTAGATCTTAGCCGATTCTAATCCTTCCACTGTAACGATGGAATTTTGAATGTTATGTTTTGTTTTTTTTGGTTGTGTTTTGGTATCAATCAAGGAGATTCAGTTTGCACTGACTCTAGAGAAATTATGTTAGGTAGGTACGTAGGTAAGAATTCAGTCGGAATCCATAATCAAAATCAGTTACTCATTAATTTATCATTCATTATAATTAGGTACTTACAGAAAACGAAAGTCAAGAAACACCAAGTCAAGCAATAATCCATTATGCTTTCTAAATTAGCCACGCAGTTACGCATAAATGAGCATATTAGGTATATATTGAGAAGCTGGTACGGTCGGCATCAAAAATAGCTTAACATCTCCGTATCTTAATTTAATATACACCCTAAAATTATAAATTTTGCATATCTACAATTGAACGGCCTCTAAAGTAGTTGAACATCTCCGTATCCTAAATTTAATATACACCCTAAAAATGTACATTTTGCGTATCTACAATGGAATTGGAAATGAAAACATGTTAAGCTACTTTTGATGCCGACCGTACCTACTTATCCGACAAAAATGAAACAATATAATACTTATTAACATATACTTTCATGAAATTATATGTACGATGTAGAGTTGGTCTATCTGTCTGTACATTGGTGTTTTTTTTAAACGTAGCCTCACACTAGGATTGCTCCTGTATCGTGGGTACCGCTTACAGACATATAATTTCACATGCACATCACACCCAGACCAGAAACAAATATTTGTGGATCGCACAAATATTTCTTCCAGGCGGGAATCGAACCCGCGACACCAAGCGCAGCAGTCCGATTGCTCAGCCGCTACGCCAAACGTGCCGTTGTATTATATTTATTATTATTATTAAGACTTAACGTTTCCAGTCTCACCAAACTCTATCGGGATGTTCCGGCAGTCCCCGAGGGCCAGCCCCGTTCTAAACTGAGCATGTTCACCACCTTCGACCACTTCGACAAGACCAGTGCCCTGAGTATGAGTTTTTACTAGCTCGACATAATACGCGTCAACTTGCGCTTTTGTATGAAGATCCTGTTTTCGTTCATAAACGCGCCGGTAGAGGCGCTGTACAGGATCTTCATACAAAAGCGCTACTTGACGCGTACTCGTATGTCGAGCTAGTAAAAACTCATACTAGGGCTACTGGTGAGGTAAATGGTAAAATGCTAATCTTTAATAAAAAAAAGGAATAAAATATAAATAAGTGATTTTAACGCCAGCCTTGATTGTCCGTATTTTCGACATGCGTCTTATACCTAAGTAGGAAATATTCGTAGTACTTAATTTATATAGACACACCTATCTACCAAATTTATCTTATATATATATATCAATATTATATATAAATGAGCAATTCTTGTATATATATATATATATAATTGGAATCTCGGAATCGGCTCCAACGATTTTCATGAAATTCAGTAAATAGGGGGTTTCAGGGGCGATAAATCGATCTAGCTAGGAATCATTTTAGATAGTCATTTTATTCGTGTTTTTTTATGATTTTTTTCTTTAATAACCAGTTCATATTTTTTTATTATTCTATCGGTAAGATTGAAAATTATTATACCTACATATTTCATCATTTTATTAGATATAATTTCCAAAAAACACAATTTATAAAAAAAAAAAAATACCGAGCAAAGCTCAGTCATCCAGATATTATTTAAAAGAAAGTCGTGTTAGTTACACTTTTTATAACCCAAGAACGGCGGAACTGATTAGGCTGAAACAAGGTACGAAGGTAGCTGAGAACCAGAAGGGTATAGGATATTTATCCCGTTTTCATCTGATAAAATCGGGTTGTACACTTGTACAGTTGACAGCTGTCACTCAGTTTGACAGCTGCGGCAGGGAGAGAGACAGAGGGAGAGGAAGAGAGATATAGTGCGAGGGAAAGAGATAGATATAGAAGGAGAGGAAGCTTTTTCCCATAGAGACAATGACAGGACGTCTGTCGGGTCATCTTGTTAGAAATAAGACTTAACTGCAGTGAAATCTCTGGCGCAAGTCAATCCACGAGCTAAAACAAGTCTCGCATGAGTAGGTATATATAAGAACTTTAATCCGTAGTTGAAGTTGTATAATTAAAATACTGATTTGTAACGCCTCGTAACAGAAAGTAGATAGGTAATTTGGAATGTAAAATGATGCAAATTAAACGAAATTATCAAAGACCATAATAATAATTTAAAATATAATAAAATGAATTATGTAAACAAACGAGTGATGGTGGCCGAGCGAGAACTTGTGCGCTTAAGACTCTAAAGATACCTGGTTCGATCCTCGGCGCCGTATTTTTTGCGTGACGTTACTGGTACAAAATAAAACCAGAAAATAATATGAAATATAATTATATTCACTGGATAAAACAACAAAATATCAACAGGCTAAACTACGCGACGTTTCACACAGAACTCAAAATAATTATTATAATAATAAAAAAAAACAAACAATCGAGGCAAATACAACCGTGCGTTGGAATAATAATAATTATCTACAATTAAAAGGAATAATAATACTTATAGAATGGCAACCCAGTCCTATAACATTTTTAACACTGGCAATCTGATGTGATGCAGTGAGACCATTTTATGCTTTTACATTTTAAAAAAAATATACGTGAAAATATAATTTCTTCTACTCTAAGCTACCAAAATAACAAAAATAAACAAATTGATACTGGCAACTCGAGACAAAATGCGAATAGTTGCCATTTCAAACTGAGTGCAACTAAAATGGTCGCATTGCACGCCGTAGTGTTTAGCAAAATCGCGTCTAAAAATAATATAGGCACACACCTAACATTTTTAACTCTTTTGGAAATAGGAATTAACACGTTAAAGTATCACGAAAAAGACTTTAGTGATTCCGCTTGTTTCCATTTTTGGTACTGGCAACAAATATATTTATTACAATATTATCTATTTGAATTCGAACATATTTTACTACTAGGTACATACTTTTATATAGAAAAATATAGGATATTATATAGATTAATATTTAAGTAAGAGTATTAAGATTTCAATTAAGCATTATTATTTTTCACTGTTTTTTTTATGTTTCGGTTTGGAATAATTATGGCGTTTCACAAAAGCAAAGACAAAATCCGCAAAAAAGTGTAGGTAGGTAAATTCGAGTGTAATATATTATTTTCATCAAATCGTTATTTCTACCACTCTTTCTCACGATATATGCGCCCATCACACACCATTACGGGCCATTCTCTCCACGTCCCGTCAGTAGGAAAGTGGGACAAGATCTAAACAAAAACCATGATTAATTAAAAAAAAAACAAACCTTATACTAACTTTATATAATAATTATATCGGTGCTCAATTTGTATAAAGGCTACTTTAAAATAAGCTATTTTACTCGTATAATAAATTTTGGTATCTATTTAGAAATATATTTAATTAGTACCTATTCACGCAACAAAGGGTACCTTCTCGATATCACCAAATACATGTATTTCGATATCACCAAATACATGTATTTCGTAATCATCAAATACATGTATCTCGATATCATCAAATACATGTATCTCGATATCACAAATACATGTATCTCGATATCATCAAATACATGTATCTCGATATCACCAAATAGGTACATGTATTTCGAAATCACCAAATACATGTATTAAGATATCACTACAGATATTTCGACAGAGACGTATCAAAATAACAATTAGTATTGATAGACAATTAAAATGTATAATTTCATAAAAGATTTCCTATCTATTCGCATAATACAGAGCCGTATTTTATAGAAAGTCAGTAAGTCAAGCTTAGGGTGGTCACAACCGACTGCTACATAAATACCTGTTTCTAAATAAAAAATAAAACATGAAACATCAAAAACTATAAACTTTTAAGACTTGGTAATATTTTGCGAACAAACAGGTCATTTTGAAAAACCTCCGACACAATAATCAGCAAATAGATTTTCTTGGATCATAGCTAAGAACAGTCTTGATGAAGTCACCTTTCAAACATAAAAAAAGACTACATCAAAATCGGTTCAGCTGTTTGGGAGAAGCGATGCCACAGACAGATATAGATATACCCATAACAACCGTCTATTCGCGTCGGGGTGTGGAACAAGTAAACAATTTATGTTCGTCTTTAAAGTCATCACAGGCGACATATTGTCGATTGATAATAAATAATATTTGTTCAATTTATTTTTACAAAAACTATTCAGTTTCCCATTTATATAGATCGAACAACCACAAATCATGCACTTATACATTTTAATACGTAACAGATAAGATTTGATGTTAATCCAGGGTTCCATACAAACAAGTGAAAATGGAACCCGTCATTTTCAAATTAAAATCTAGATTAACAATATCAAGCTCAATTCATACCAATAGGATACAAATTTAAATATATATTTTATACAATAATCATTATAAATATTACAATAATTATTTACTAATCAAAAGAAAAGTGTTTGTTATTATTCGGAAAATAAAAAATAATAAAAAGCAATGTTATTTTGATTATTTCAAATACAAATCACGACATAACATTTGTTTACAACAATAGTGAAACTAGATTGTATGTAAAGGGCTGGCATAAAATATCTAACATACCTAATAATTTGTTTTTTAATTGCGTAAGAGTTAAAAACTTTTTTTATTGAGACAATTTTTAAAATTTTATATAAAAAAAAGGTGTTCTGCGTGTCAAACTTTGCTGCGCGCGTACACGTTCACTACTGCAATGGACAATATTGATGTTTCCCTTCACAGAAAAGCGAGTGATTCCAAGGGCGACAATAGGTACGTTAGTTGGCTACTTACCGATATCGGTCGCTAAGCCCTAACGTACCGAAGATGAAACAGTATGCAGGCTACATATAAGTTAGGATGAAGCCGAGATCGTAGGACAAAGTTAAACTTAGGGCCGTATTAATAAATGAACCTACCAAGTGCGCTATCAGCTGATTCACACTCAAAATGTAATCATACATCTTGAAATCGTTGCTATTTAATAAATGTATATTATTGAGATGTAGCACTGGCTACTAGATACTGTCTTGTATGTGTCAATTGTGTCATAATCGGAGAGCACTTAACCGCTGAGTGCCATTTATTTATTTGCCAGACATCATGTAAGTTTCAGTTCCTGATCTACAACTTAAGATGTATTTATTAAATAGAACGAAACAGCAAGTGCACACTCAAGATAGCTGTCAGAGCTGAGATTGATTTATGAATACGGCCCTTAATCGTTTGTGAGCTAAGGTTGTCAAAGAATCTGGACATTTTCATAGAAAAATAACGATTTCGATTGAATCTCGTCTACCGTTTCCCTAGACTTGCATTTAACGAAAGTGTCGTTATTGCAAGCGTGGTTAATCGTTACGGATTGAGGGATCGTTATTTAGCGATGACATGTAGCTATCAATACATACTGCCGGTCCTGGGCAATATAATCAATGTCCAATATAAGTTAAATCTTACGCCATATTTGTATCCACACACAAAATATAATATTAATAAAAAAGGTGCATTATTAATTATACACATTAAAATTATATTGTCTTTTGGAAAATAAACATTCGTTACGATTTACTAATCGTTATGTTATAACAAATAATTTATTAATTATATAATAATATTTAAGTAACATCACACGAACAAACGATAATTAATTTATGTATAGCGAAAATACCTCTTTTTATTTTGGTACAAAAGGCGAATAGATCACTTCGAGAAATTACATTTTAATATTTTTTTTTTAATAAATAGATAATTATCATTATTTTATATAAGTATAGTATAATATAGGTATCATAAGAATCAACTTGATTGATAACGAATGATAGCATACGTGCGAATATTTTTAAAACAGTAAATTAGACTAGGGGGGGGGGTTTTTTTTCATAGCCACACTGATAAGCGTTGCGTTTCATTCCACGCAGTAATTAGGAAAATAAATTGGCTATTTTGGCGACCATACACCATCAATGACTCCCCCCCCCCTCTCTTATAAATGTGTAACATCCATAAATATTAACCGTAGTGTTCGTTGACGTGCATTATTGTGAGGGAATGATTAACGATTAAAATCGAGTTTAAATCGTGTAATGCAAGATTTTATACACGACATAATTATGAGAGCAAATATGGAAGATATTATAAGGGTTTGTGTTTATGTATAAGCTAAAGATAAAGCCTCCACCACACACGCAATCTTTTATCGCTGGTTAATAATGTAGCAGATATTTTTTAGATTTTTTTAGTATATTAGGACTTAGGACATGTGCGATAATAATGCTAGTAAGAGGCTAGAAATATCGATCAAGTTTTCGTAATATCGACCGATAACATCGCGACAGTGTGGAGGAGCCTTAAAAATTTACTTTGAAAATCGTATCTTGTCAGGGAGCCATTTTCGAAGTGTAATGGCGAATTAAAATGCATGTGAAGGTTTTTGACAAAATAATTTTAGCAGAAAATTTTAATCGGCAATTAGATAAAATATTTATAAATACATTTTTATTATAATTCAAAACACGCATTAATTTTACATAAGCTATTCACAATATATTTACTCTTTGTTATAGAATTATTTAACAACTTACAGTTACTGGCAAAGAATATGACACATTTAAATTACTTTTTATTTTATTGTACATTAACTTTTTTTGTTTTATTTTATTTTCAGTCCGCTGCCTATCATAAGTAAGCAAGTGCCTCGTAAAAGATTACTAAATTATAAGCCTAAACGAAGTGTAACAATCGATGAAAAAATTGAAAAACTAGACTACAAAACTATACAAGCTTATACTAATTAATACAAAAAAAAAACCATGAAAATTATTAAAAATTTAGATAAAAATTTTTTTTTTTAACTACTGTAATTTTTACATAACGAATCGTAAAGCAAAGAGTGTAGAAAATATTTTTTAGTAAACATAAATAACTTCAGCGTGTCATATTCTTACCATGCACTGTACTACCGTATTGTCTGGATCTGGCTAGAGTTCGCACGAACTCTATTGCCGATTGCGAGCGAGACTGTAAAAAGCTATTTTATATACAATAAAATGTATATATCGTACTATATACCAACGTGTTTTCTTATTTCGTTCGGTTCACAGACATATAAAAGAAAATGGACCGAACATTACGGATATCTAGCAAGGCCAAAAAAATCGTTCGCGCAGAACAACTAAACAACTATGTAGACATAATTAACTAGCTAAAAACGGGTCTAAATCGCGCACAAACAAGTATCAAAATATATGTAATTTAGAGATACATCGGCGTTTAAAAAAATTATATACTTTGATATTTGTTTGTGCGCGAATTAGATCCGTTTTTAGTTAGTTAATATTATGTTTTCTGTTCGCGAAAGTTTAAGAACTTATGCACACGTTCATATAGTTTAATGAATATTAAGATTCGTGCTGAATCCGAGCTAATATTTGTACAAGTAGAATGAGCTGTCGAAATGTCGCCAGAATCCATCAACATGGCGGATGGCTTCACTACATATTTGTAATGCCCGGTCTGCTTACTCTTATATGTCTGTGGTTCGGGTACGGTTGTAGTGCCGCGTATCAAGAATATACTGTCTAGGCGATTGCCGCGAACCCACCGTCATGTTAGCCGATTCGGAACTATTCGATAAGAAAATCGATTCGATGTAGTCTCGTATTGAAATGCCAACTTTAGAGGTATTCATAATAATCGACTATCGGATTGTATTCGAGTTGGAGATATATTCCCAACGATATATAACCAAAAGATATATAACCTTCCCCATCAAGGGGGCAGTTGGGAATTTTAATTCTCATCTGCCCCCTTAGTGTACCTAAGTAAGGGGGCAGTTGAGACATAATTCCTTCTGTCCCCTTGGTGTAAGTAAGGGGTCAGTTGAGAATTTTAATTCCCATCTGCCCCCTTGGCCTGGAGTAAGGGGACTACTATCAATTACAGCACATGTTAAGTTTACACAGTTGAGTGCGTAACGAACGAATTTAATCGACAAATCAAACCATCGAACGATCCCGCATCTCGTATCGAACACAATCGATAATCGAGCCACCGCATCATCCTGTATCTCCTAGCAGAAGACACTTTGGACACACTGTCCCCAAAACAGTCTCACGCACAACACAATCCACCGTCACTACGAGCTTCGAACACCGGAAGATTCGGTGGTGAAAAGTTACACTCAGTCTTTGTGGTAGAACAGCCAGTTCAACAACGCTTGCAGCACCATGGCCAGCACGAACCCGCCGAACAGGTCCCACGAGTGGGCGGTGGACGGGGGGCGGTGCAGCTGGGGGCGGTGGCCGGCGGAGGCGCGGGGGCCGTCCGCGATGGCCTCTATGTTCCTGTTCAGTCGCTCTATGGCCGCGGTTTGTTCCCGCAACGCCGCGTCTATCGCGTGCAGAGACTGCTTTAGCGTGCGTCTGTGGAGAGACATAATATGTTATGGACATATTTGTAGCATAAATTCATGAGTAAATATGTAACTGTTTTAGTATTTATGGGAAGTTCGTAAACTTTCGCGAACTGAATAAATTGCTAACTAATATTTAAACGGGTCTGATTCGCGCACAAATTAATATCAAGAAGAACGAGTCTTCTCGTGACCACGGTCGATGTAACTCGGCCGAAACGTCGAGGTATGTCCAAATTATATATTTTGATATTAGTTTGTGCGCGAATTAGACCCGTTTAAATACTAATTAGCATATTAATGGGAAACTGAATATGTGACTGAAATGTGTGTGAAATGTGATGCTGGACACGTTTGCATTCTGTGTTGAACACACTATCACCCTATTTTGAACACATTGTCATACAATGTTGAACACATAGGCACCCTATTTTGAACACCCTAGCACCATATTTTGAACACTTAGGCAGACGAGATAACGGACATTTTAAATGGGTTTTGACTGTACTCACGATGCTTTCTTGGTTCTAAGCTCTTCGTCATGCGTATCGGAGTCGCTCGCTACCCGTCGCATGCTACGGGAGGTTATAAATTGTCTTTTACAACGACTTTGGTTGTCATTTTGTACTGTTTAGTCGTTTGGTATAATTTGCGGCTTAATTTTTCTTAAGTATGGATGAAATAGTCTGATTTAGATTTTATTATTTACTAGAAGCGCCTCGCGGTTTCACCCGCGTTAACTACTATCCCACGGGAACCGTTTTAATTTTTACGGGATAAAAAGTAGCCTATGTTACTCAGGGTGAATGTAGCTTTCCAATGGTGAAATAATTTTTGAAATCGGCTTAGTAGTTTTTGTGTTTATTTATTATAAACATACACACAAAAATACAAATCTTTCCTCTTTATAATAGTAGTGAAGATGTCCAACATTAGAGTTAACGTTGGCCACGATTAACTCTAATGTTGGACATTTTCAACTCCACTCATGGCCACTTTTACCCCCTTATTGGACACTTTACCCCCTTATTGGACACTTTTAACCCCAATATTGGACCTTATGACCCCAAGTACATGGTTCAAACTCACGAGGTCGCCTTGGCTCGCGGCGCGAGCTCCTCATGCGTGTCGGAGTCGCTCGGGCGCCGCTCCCGGCTCGGGGGCGTCGGCGAGGGCAGCAGCGCAGCCCCCTCCTTCAGCGACTTGATCACGAAGTCGTCTTCGTACTCCAGTATCTCCTCCGCTTGCCACGGGCTGGTGGGGATGGGGTGTTCTTTATTACAATCAAAGCAGTTACTGTAAGTAGGCATTATTATAATGTTGCTCTTCATACTATAGAGTTGCTTTTAGATTTTTGATTCATATACTGACGGCCTCTAATGTCAGAGTTTGTCAGGCCCTTAGTACTGAGGTGGCTTAACGACTGCTATCGATCGAAACACATACACACCTTCGAAAGAAGAGAGGATGGAGAAGAGACAGGGGGGGGGGCTCGAACAGACAGGCGGGAAGAGAAGAGACAGGGGAGGGGGGGGGGGGGCCTTGGGAGAGAAGAGAGAGGAGATTATCTGTCGCCGTATGTTAACCTTGCAAAGGCTCGAAAAAGACTCGACCGTTTTGAATGTAATTTTGTATAGCAATCGATTTTTATATTATAACACAAATCATTAGATAATCTTTTTCAATTTTCTCCATCTCCATAACAGTTAAAAAACTTCTTTCCTATTTAACTTTGAGACTAAAGATATACTTTGAGACTATCTACTTTGACTTCTGTTTCTCCAATTCACAAGAATGGCTCAAGAAATTCTGTAGATAATTACAGACCTATCTCACTTTTGGGAACCTTCTCAAAACTTCTAGAAAAACTGGTTAACGGGCGTCTTGTTAGCTTTCTAGAGTCGCATAAATTACTATCATCAAAGCAATTTGGGTTCCGGAGGGGAAAAAGCACTGAAGACGCAGTATCCGTTTTAACGAGTGCAGTGGCCACACACCTAGATGCTGGAAGATGCTGTGTTGGCATATTTTTAGACTTGGCCAAGGCGTTTGACACTGTCTCCATTCCTATACTTCTCCAAAAACTTGAAGGCCTGGGAATCCGAGGAGTTGCATTAGACTGGTTCAGAAGTTATTTGACGGAACGGAGACAGTGTGTGAGAATTGGTCAGTCTACCAGTAGCTTGCAACAAATCAATTTTGGTGTTCCTCAGGGTAGCATCTTGGGACCCACGCTATTTCTGCTGTACATTAATGATATCCATAACGTCACACTTGAAAACGCAGAAGTTCTATGTTATGCGGACGATACTGCAGTGATCTTTAACGGTCCTACATGGCCTGCTGTGTACTCCTCTGCAGCTCGTGGCATGGCGCTGATTTCACAGTGGCTAGAGCAAAATCTTCTTACTTTAAACACCAAAAAAACCCAGTACCTGTGCTTCCATAAGACCAAGGCCTCAGCTCCTGATGAAGATGCTAACATTAGAATCCACAATAGTGCATGCACTGATGCAAACTGTGTGTGCGATCCAATTACCCGTAAAAAATATTTAAAGTACCTTGGAGTTCAAATTGACGAAAACCTGTCTTTCAAAACACATATTCAGTACCTATCAGCCAGAATCAGAAAAGTAATTGGTGTCATGCGAAATCTGAGGCATGTCGCAAGTATTGATACCCTTAAATCGGTTTATTATGCACTGTGTCAGTCTTTGATAGCTTACTGCATAACGTGCTGGGGCAGTGCCATTAAAACATCTATAATTATGGCTGAAAGAGCGCAGCGCTCAGTTCTGAAAGTCATGCTCCGAAAACCCTTCAGATACCCCACAACAGATCTCTATAAAGATGCCGGTGTACTCAGTGTGCGCAGGCTCTTTGTACTTAAAACTTCTCTTGCAATTCATAAATCTGTTATCTCCTCCATTGAATATGAATCTTTACTAAACCGTCGAGTTTTCAAAGTACCAGCCCCAGTCGTTAACACAACATTTGCGCGACGTATTGGTAGATTCATGAGAATTCACGTGTATAACGAAGTTGTCAAACGTTGCGACATCAAATGCAAAACACTCAATGAAGCGAAACACTTGATAATGAAATGGTTAATCACGCTAAATTACAACCAAACAGAGAATATTGTGGAAATTGAAATATAATAACCTTGATTTACCCTTATTTTATTTACCTATTATTTATTTATTTTATGTACCTACTTATTATTATTCATTTAAAAACAAAAAAATATCTATTTAACTGAATATTTTATGGAAACGCAATAAAACATTATATTATATTTATGACCTAGCAAATTTAACTTCCTGAACTTTCATATAAAAGTTTCCTCGATACAGGCTTTGCCTAGTGAGGATGCTGACAGATAATTTTATGGTTTTGTTCTTTGCTGTCTGTAAATTAAGTTAATCATTTAAGTACTTACCTATACTTTGTAAACTACTCTTATTTTACAGTAATAAATTGTTTTTTTCATTTTCATTTTTTTTCATTTCTCCATCGCTAGCACTGTTGCCAAATGTTATGTATTATCGCTTACAACTTCTTTCTTTCTTGTCTTCCAGACGTGACGCGTACCTGGTATTGAGGTGGTTGTACGCCCACCCCTGGTCCACCATCCCCTCGGGGGGCGAAGCCCTGGGGTCGCGGTGGAAGAGCCGCGGCACCCACGGCGACGCCTGGCCCCTGGCGCGGCTCCGCTGCGCCTCCTCTATTATGGTCTTCTGTTCTGTCGCCGCTATCTGATATAATAATAAACAAATATATTATTTTTAAATACATAATATAATTTTATGTACAATTATACTTTTTTTTGGTTTTAAAATCTAGGATTTTAGCTGTATCGTGGGTATCGTTTATAGATATATACATTTCATATACACATAACACACCGACCAGTAACCAATATTTGTGGATCGCACAAAATTTTAATATGTGTACCGGGCGGGAATCGAACCCGCGACATCAAGCGCAGCAGTCCTTTACAACAGAGTCCTGGTAGTCCCTGGTTCCCTGCAAGTTCCCAGCCAGCCAGCGCGGCAGGCGCTGCTCTCCTCCTGTGTGCTGGCTGGCTGGCTGGCTGGCTGACCTGGTCCTCCCTGGCGATGGCGGCGGAGACGGCGGCCCACAGGCGCTGGGACTCGTGCTCCCGCTGGCGCTCCAGGCGCGCCAGGTAGCGCGGCAGGCGCTGCTCTCCTCCTGTGTGCTGGCTGGCTGGCTGGCTGGCTGGCTGACCTGGTCCTCCCTGGCGATGGCGGCGGAGACGGCGGCCCACAGGCGCTGGGACTCGTGCTCCCGCTGGCGCTCCAGGCGCGCCAGGTAGCGCGGCAGGCGCTGCTCTCCTCCTGTGTGCTGGCTGGCTGGCTGGCTGGCTGGCTGGCTGGCTGGCTGGCTGACCTGGTCCTCCCTGGCGATGGCGGCGGAGACGGCGGCCCACAGGCGCTGGGACTCGTGCTCCCGCTGGCGCTCCAGGCGCGCCAGGTAGCGCGGCAGGCGCTGCTCTCCTCCTGTGTGCTGGCTGGCTGGCTGGCTGGCTGACCTGGTCCTCCCTGGCGATGGCGGCGGAGACGGCGGCCCACAGGCGCTGGGACTCGTGCTCCCGCTGGCGCTCCAGGCGCGCCAGGTAGCGCGGCAGGCGCTGCTCTCCTCCTGTGTGCTGGCTGGCTGGCTGGCTGGCTGGCTGGCTGGCTGGCTGGCTGACCTGGTCCTCCCTGGCGATGGCGGCGGAGACGGCGGCCCACAGGCGCTGGGACTCGTGCTCCCGCTGGCGCTCCAGGCGCGCCAGGTAGCGCGGCAGGCGCTGCTCTCCTCCTGTGTGCTGGCTGGCTGGCTGGCTGGCTGGCTGACCTGGTCCTCCCTGGCGATGGCGGCGGAGACGGCGGCCCACAGGCGCTGGGACTCGTGCTCCCGCTGGCGCTCCAGGCGCGCCAGGTAGCGCGGCAGGCGCTGCTCTCCTCCTGTGTGCTGGCTGGCTGGCTGACCTGGTCCTTCCTGGCGATGGCGGCGGAGACGGCGGCCCACAGGCGCTGGGACTCGTGCTCCCGCTGGCGCTCCAGGCGCGCCAGGTAGCGCGGCAGGCGCTGCTCTCCTCCTGTGTGCTGGCTGGCTGGCTGGCTGGCTGGCTGACCTGGTCCTCCCTGGCGATGGCGGCGGAGACGGCGGCCCACAGGCGCTGGGACTCGTGCTCCCGCTGGCGCTCCAGGCGCGCCAGGTAGCGCGGCAGGCGCTGCTCTCCTCCTGTGTGCTGGCTGGCTGGCTGACCTGGTCCTTCCTGGCGATGGCGGCGGAGACGGCGGCCCACAGGCGCTGGGACTCGTGCTCCCGCTGGCGCTCCAGGCGCGCCAGGTAGCGCGGCAGGCGCTGCTCTCCTCCTGTGTGCTGGCTGGCTGGCTGGCTGGCTGGCTGACCTGGTCCTCCCTGGCGATGGCGGCGGAGACGGCGGCCCACAGGCGCTGGGACTCGTGCTCCCGCTGGCGCTCCAGGCGCGCCAGGTAGCGCGGCAGGCGCTGCTCTCCTCCTGTGTGCTGGCTGGCTGGCTGACCTGGTCCTTCCTGGCGATGGCGGCGGAGACGGCGGCCCACAGGCGCTGGGACTCGTGCTCCCGCTGGCGCTCCAGGCGCGCCAGGTAGCGCGGCAGGCGCTGCTCTCCTCCTGTGTGCTGGCTGGCTGGCTGGCTGGCTGGCTGACCTGGTCCTCCCTGGCGATGGCGGCGGAGACGGCGGCCCACAGGCGCTGGGACTCGTGCTCCCGCTGGCGCTCCAGGCGCGCCAGGTAGCGCGGCAGGCGCTGCTCCTTCAGCACCGACACGTCCAGGAGGCAGCTCTCCTCCTGTGGATACATAATAATATATAGATATTATAATAGGGGCTCAATTTTACCCTTTGGGTCCGTTCAGCAGTTTATAGTAGTATAATTGATCTCAGTTAGTTTTTCATAAATATCTACAATGTACATGACTCAGAATACAGTATTCTAACAGTATACATATATAGATAATCATCATCATCATCCTGAAGACGTCCACTGCTGAACATAGGCCTCCGCTCTCCCCCTTAGACCGCCACACCGAACGATAATTCGCCACTTGCATCCACCATACATAAAAGATAGATTCATATATTTATTTATGTATAGACTCACCCCAGTTCGCTTGTCTTTGATGTCTATCCTGCCGTCCCAGTATCCTTCGACGGTGGCGATGGTGTCCTTCCCTTTCTTGATCCGGCCCGATATCGCGTTGGTCTGATCGGCGCTGCTCAGAAACGACTGTGGATGCAAATTAGTATAATAATTTAGCAAAAGATATCATAAATTATATATAGGAGTTATATCGCGTTCACACGATTCTATTTTATTTGATCAACTGCTAAAACGCTTTCGATTCGACTCGACAAAAGTTTGACAATTTACAACTTTTCTCGATTCAATTTCTTGTTGAACGCTATTCGACTCCTTTTTTTTGATGATACACACACACACGTGTCTTTTATACAACTGCTGTTCTATGTCAACGACGTACACACACTCCCAGAACTCGTCACTTTCCGCCATCTTGCTTCCTGATGTTGAACCAATTTAATTTTAAGACTCTCCTGAACGTGCAAATCTAATTACTTCTTAAATCCTATGTTCAACGGTAAAAGTTGATCAACTAAAATAAAACCGTGTGATATGATCAACAAAACATTTTAAGTGAACTACAGCGGCTGCATACTTACTCGTAGCTTGAACTCTACGTCAGCTTGGTAGCCGGTTTCCGCACACGTTATATGTACCTGAAAAATATTTACTCTAAATTTTCGTTAACTTCCTGGGAGTTCATAAACTTTCGCGAACAGAAAACATATTAACTAGATTTAAATGGTCTAATTTGTGCGCGAATTACACGCGTTTAAATCTACTTAATATGTTTCTGGGGGGTATTGGAAAAATTGAAAAATAACACGTTATCTGGGTTGATATCATTCGCCCCACACTCGTGCACGTTATCGAACACTCAATGATTAATATTCCACAAATACCACAGGGTGGAAACTCCATACCAACGGCTGAATCGAACACAATCGAACAAAAGACGAGTGAACTGCGTGCGTACTCAAAAGATACCCAATCACGTTCAAAATGTCAAACAATCAAACGGATTGCCATCTCTCTCTAATTTAGAAATAGAGAGAGAGAGAGAGTGCCCCTTCTTTTAATCTTAATCTATATAAATTACGCGTCACGTTATTTGTCCGCGATGGACTCCTAAACTACATGACCGATTTTAATCAAATTCGCACACCGTGTGCAGTTTGATCTAATTTGAAAGATAGGATAGCTTACATCTCAATTTATAGTCGCAATAACAATAATCTTAGCCACAGCAACGCGTGGCCTTGTCCGCTATAGTTATTAATATTTGTATTCTATCCTAATACAAATTAACACTCAAACAAACACAAGTTTGAGAATAAACTCAGGATCCCCCTTCTGAAAGTCGGATCCCCCTTCTGAAAGATAGATAAATCTTCAAGGGTTGGCGCCCACCTTGCCGCCCAGCTCCATGCTCAGGGTGCCTATGACGATGCCCTTGCAGTGGGCGTAGGGCGCCGACGTGACGTAGGTCTCCGCCCACGGCAGCAGGTGCACCCGGGCGCAGCCCTCCAGTATCGCCGATGTGGAGTTACCTGAAATAGTAAAACAAGGTTGAAATCAAAGTCAAAGCATTTAAATAGGCAATTAAATCGCACTTTTACAAGTCAAACAGCTAATTCTCGTTGACAAAGATAATCATAAAAACAAAGTGCGATACATTAAATTAAACAGTAATTGATTATGGTTTGAGTTCGAAAAAGGATGTTTCCCTTTCAAGCACTGTACCAAGATTCTGGACAGGGAAAAGAAACTCCGTTGACTCTACCAGTGATTCGGAATACGCCCGTTAGAGAAGACAGTTGGTTAACAATGATTAGTATCTCACTTAGGTGATGGAAACTGACCATATAAACGGCTGAATCGGACAAGGGTGGTTCCCAACGAGTCACAATAAATCCGGCCACACTGTGACTCTTTGGGAGTTTTTCCCATCGAGTTACACTACTACACTAGTGTTACACGTTCTATAAAAAGAGTTGCAAAGAGTAACAGTATGACTCTTATTACAATCAGCTTTCTAATCAATAACCAATCTTAGCAAATCAATATAAATAGTTCCGCCACTTGCCAACAGATGGCGCTATTTTAAATGTTTTCTAGAGAAAAATTTCGCTTACCGTAGAACTTCGACCGGGCTAATAAGCTTCCTTCGATGACATAGCCTTCCTTCCTATTGGAGACGTAGAAAGCGGACACCGGCGGGTGATGCGAGACCTGCAATGGACAAAGTGATGCATTGTAAGATAACAAATAGATGCTAGTTTCAAATGCCTGCCGATAGATAGCGCAGTATACTATAATACTAGCAGACACGGCCACGCGTTGCTGTGGATAAGGTTTTTGTTATTGCGACTATACATTGAGATATAAGCTATGCTATCTTTCTAGTTGATCATACTGTACAATAGTGTACACGGTGTGCAAATTTTATTAAAATCGGTTCAGTAGTTTAGTAGTCCATCGCAGACAAACAACGTGACGCGTAATTTATATATATATTTAAGAAGCTTTTACGTGCTATTTTATTGCCTACTTGGAAAACCATTAATTACAACAATAACATTGGATAATTATAAACAACAAAACCAACATTAAAAACGAATACAATGCCGACTCCCATTAAATGCTTTGACTTTGAGGGGCTTAGGGGGGATATAGGGGGGGGTTGTTTATGGGGGGGGGGGGGGGGTTTACCAAAAACTGACCTGTTCAGCGATGTAGTACGTGTAGCTGTCGGCGCTGTGTCTCCAGCAGCAGCGGAATGTCTCCCCCAGCACGGGGTTGTAGGGCTTCTTGAGGCCCTTCGGCTTCCGGTAGAGCCCCGACAGGTACCAGCGGAGCACCAGCCTGAAGCGCTGGTAGGGGTCCTCCGCCAGCGGAGCCCTAGAGGCGAGAGGCGATTGAGAGACCGGTGTGTCACTTGAGCTCGATCCGGTTAGCGTAAACTTGAAATTGTATGGAATTAGAGAAGCGCCATCTAGTGTCAGTTAGTAAGACATTAGAAAACTCATACTAGGCACACGGATTGGAAAGGAGAGTGGATATTGATAGCGCATAAAACAGAGATTAACATCATTGAAATAAGGTTGATTTTCACATTTCTCTGCAGTCTCATGTAACAAATTCAGTGTTGTAAGAATTAAATTACTGCTCGGCCGCCATCACTCATAAACATCACCATCTCATCATTCTTCACGCTCAAACGACTGGACCAATTTTGATGAAATTTGGCATGGAGGTAGCTTACATCCTGGATTAATACATAGGCTATCGAGGACTTATACAAAAATTATTGAGGAGTAATACAGTCTTCTAGCAAATCCTCGTCACCTATTACCATCGAAGTAGGGACACTATCCCTATTTCAAAATGAAAGCTAGATAGGGATATCTTTTAGGATTTTGAGGAGCGTATTGTTTCTCTCTCTCTCTCTCTGCCGTGGTGTTCACGTTCACTCACTGCGCCAGTATATCCGCGTGGTAGTAGCTGTCGGCCAGCTTGTCCAGGAAGGACCGTGGCTCCAGGATGAAGGTCGGCAGCACCACCTTGCTCAGGTCCATGCCGGGCCGCACCTGCTTCAGCAGGAACCAGAGCAGCGACTTGTTCTCCTCCCCCACTTCCTCCACCAGCTCTCCTGCCTGGAAGAGGGCGGGGTTGAAAGACCAGTTCCTGGACGGCCGATGCGCGACCCGCAAGGTACAACTGACCGACCGGTCGAGTCTTGCTCAATGCTCCACCAGTAGGGTGAGAAGGAACCTCTACCGAGACCTACTCAATACGTTAACTGTCAAATTTGTTTTAGATTTGATCATTACCCCTGCAATAGGATAAGCACGACAAAATTACTGGTTCGTATCGTTAACACATAGATCAAGGTAACCGTTCGCGTACGCATCTTGTCGGTATTGCAAGGCGCTGATCAAATCTACAACAAATTTGACAGTTAACGTATCGAATACTTTCTCGATAGAGGTTCCTGCTCTCCTATATTCATCATGTTTTGTTTCTTTCTCTCTCATGGCCGGTTCATATTATTCTAGTAGCATTCCAATCCAGCGATCGCATCCAGCGCTGGCAAGCCACTGGAATAATATGAACCGGCACTGGAATGTACCCATTTCATACCAGTACTGGATTGGATACCAGTACGCTACCAGTTGTTAGTTCGCTGGAATGGGATAACTGAACTATGTAATCCAAACCAGCGCTAGACTGGATCTATTCCCTGTATTAATGTTCACCTGGGTGAATCAGTTCCAAGGTGAACAAAGGACACCGAAATAAATATCCTTATTCCACCCAGGCGACCTTCACCAGGTGAGGATCACCTGAAAGAAATGAGGTCACTTTTTTGCCACTTTGTTCATGCGCGTACAAATTGGAATAGACCTCACCGAACTGCAATAGCCTAACCACCGTATCGTTAATCGTTACTTCCAAATTTCTTTCGCTCCACTCAACGTCACTTGCCCGTTTTGGCATCGTTAGTTGGTAAAATTTCCTCCACCCGGTTATTTCTTGACAATAATCCTCGTACTAAGGCAACAAACCATCTGTCAGCTCAAGGTAACTCGCGGCGTACCTTGAGGAATTGATGATTCCTCGAAGCCGCTTCTCTACGATTGTGTTAAAATAGAGCACCGAGGAACCTCGAAAGTACAACTAACGATACCAAATATGAGGAACATTTGGGGGCAGTTTCGTGGTCCCTCAGCAAAGGTCGAGTGAAAGGAATTTCGAGGTAACGATACGGGGGTGAAGGTACTCACCACGCCGACGTCCCTGTCGGGGTCTTCCACGTATAGGGCTTCGATCCGGGCCAGGACGATGTCTTTGGGCGCGGGGTGGCGCGCCGGCGTCATCGCGCCGCGCGAACCCTCGCTATCCGTGTCCGATGCGGCGCCGGCGAGCTCTGTTGGACCAGGGGTGTGCTTAGGGGTGCACTAGCCTACGATAGCTGTACAAAGATTACCCACACTGCCTGCTAATTAGAATTTAAATGAGTCTAATTCGCGCACATACTAATATCAAAGTATACAATTTTGACATACCTCGACGTTTCGGCCGAGTTACATCGACCGTGGTCACGAGAAGACCATACTGACTATATTGTGTTGTTCATAGCTAACTCGGTCCCGTCTTCGGTCGGAAGGGAAAGTCATGGGTGATTTTCGAAATCACCCATGACTTTATATATTTACAAATTATTATCACTGTTAAGACGTTTTGGATTCTCATCCCATCTTCCAACATAACAATATTTCACACCATTATGCGCAGTAATTAACAAAATAAATTAAACAATCAGGCATTTTGGTCACATCAAATCACCGATGGCTTTAGGCAGCCGTTACACGTTCAATCCGCCGTCAATCATGGATGGATGTTAGTCGTCTTACGTTCCACTTTCGGATCATGTGGTTGATAAAAGATTGAACGTGTAATGGATGCCTATGTTCAAACTACTAAAAAACACTATAAACAAGTCTGAAGATGAGACACTAATCAAATGCTAGCTTCTGAAGTATGAAATATGCAATTCCGTGCGTGTATTCGCAATTATTCTCCTCCTAAACGGCTTGACTGATTTTGATTATCATGCGGTTTTTTTCAGAAGTTCCCCACCATAGCTAATTGAAAACTTCTAGAAACTTCTAGAAAGTTCTTAGAACCTTAGGCTTCCAGCCGAACTTACCACCATTGCTGGAGAACACCTCCTGCTTGCTGTCCAGGGTAACCTTATACCCCCCATTTTCCACCCTCGCAAAGTCCGACAGTATGGCGGAGTCGACGGAGTATTTTCTGTTCAAAGACAGCCCGTAAAAGGGGGCCGGCTCAGAGAACTGTCTGGTCAGCTTCTTCTGCCTCTTCAGGAGGTTGAAGATACTAGACCTTCGCCGCTCCACTTTAGGGCTTTTCCCTTTCATCTTCGTTGCGAACATAACTTCCGACTCTTGCTCCATGGTGTCTTCGTTAGCAGTTCCGAAGACTGGTCACAGTTTTTCAATCCCCAAGACTTAACATTGCAACGGTGGCGGTCTGTGCGCTTTGCAATAGGACGGCGTCGGGTGCGAAACTTCGGCCTTGCGCCAGGCTTTTCGGGAGTCGTGCGCGGGTTTGGAAGTCTACGATTCGGAGGCTCTTTGGCCTGACGGACTCTAGGCGCCGGCACTGTCGCATTTGAGAATCCAAGGGTCCAGTAGCTTTTCTTCAAGCATCAAGCCTTCTGACTAATCCTCTTAGACCTTAGAGTACGTTAATTAGAGTTCTGATTGTATATCTACCCAGTGCGAAAATCTCTCATGTCGCCGATGATTCTAATTCTATCAGCCATTTAGTTCGTTTCATATTACACGTATCTCTGAATATATTTAGTTATATTATCCTTGACATATTAGAAGTGCAGAATATATTATTAGTGCACTCGATTTGCATAGTGAGATTTCACAAATACGTCTTGGATAAATAAATATGAACGAGCGTCGGTATAGATACTCGTATATTATCTTTGGAGCAATTTTATACAATTCGACAGTTATTGCGCATACTTCGGGAGGTTATTTTCCAGATATTTTTTATCTTCATCACTTCTAAATATATACAACGTGACGCTTACGCGTGTTTGTCCGCGATGGACTCCCTAAACTACTGAACCGATTTTAATCAAATTTGCACACTGTGTGCAGTTTGATCTAACTTGAAAGATAGGATAGCTAACATCTCAATGTATAGTCGTAATAACAAAAACCTTATCCACAGCAACGCGTGGCCGTGTCTGCTAGTAGAAGTAATACATTTTTGCTCAAAATTTCCAAAAGGTCCTGCACAAAAGATGTATCACAATCTAAACTGATCAATTAATATACAACTGTCCGGAGCGCACCTTATTATGTGTGGAATTGGTACGGGAATCTATACTAGTCACACATGCGTTAAAGCGCGAACACACGCCTAGGTTTTTCTCCCAACCGCACGCGGGCTCGGTTTGCGGTATTAACCATTCCGGCCGCAATTTATTCCGTGTAAACTGCCGCAGTCTGCGGCAAAAAGCCGCAAGCCACGCCGATGCGTTGTTTTGTTAAAACAGCGAGCGAAAACCGCGCCGTGAGCGCTAGGTATATTTATATGGCTAGAGATAGTTAAATTATTATTTTCACTGATGTGCAAACTCTATTTCAGTAAAATGAAAGAGAAAACTACGCAGAATGTACCTACATTTCTACCTAACCACAAAAAAAATCGAAACAGCTGTGGGATATCGATAAGAAGATTTTAAATTGACAACATATTGTATAGTTACATGATTGCCAATGCTATTGTGCAATGTATACGTAGAGAAAAAAATTCATCGACGCCATTTTCGATTCTCATTATACCTAATACTTATTCCTACATATAAATGCCTACCTACTTCAAATAAAAAAAATACTAAATACAATCTTATATTGTCATGTTACCCGTATAATAAGTACCTATAAGAAAAGTATGTATCAAAATGGTATTGTATAATATTTTGTGTTCATACAGCGATCTTTTTCACCACAAGCCTACTTGTTTGCAGGCCGCGTGCGGTGCGCGGCGGGATACCGCGGCGTGTGTCCTCACCCTCCCATACCTATGCATGTGACAGACAGACGTGCAGATATCGCTATGATAATGTGCTGTCACAACTGCGTCATTTAACGTATTGGGATTGAAATGTGATATTTATAAAGCACTAGCTGCGCCCCGCGGTTTCACCCGCGTTTTTATAATATACGATATATCTTTATGAATATATCGTATATTATAAAAACGCCTATGTGTTATTCTGATGTATAAGCTATATTATTGTAAAGTTTCATTAAAAATCCATTCAGCCGTTTTTACGTGAAAGAGTAACAAACATCCATCCATACTTAGAAACTTTCGCGTTTATAATATTAGTAGGATAATGTTGTAGACAGTAGAGGCACAGAGGCAGTAACCAAGGTTGCGACGGAGGTTCCATGGTACAGTATAGTTACGCTTCACGATCTATATGTCGGGAATCGGTGGAAGTACCTAGAGGCAGAACGCAAGTCAGCACTAGTGGAGCGCCGGCTTGGATATCGGCTACGGCGAGAGGGGAAGGCAGACATTGCTGTGGACCCGTCGCGCGTAGACGTATCTGTTCTGAACCTAGCTTGTACCTACCATTGTTGTGATTGTTATTATGAGACTTACTTGTACTTAGCTACCCAGTGATTGTGACCATTACAGTTTGTAAAACCTCTATAACGTGTTTCCCTTAATATTTCCATCTCGAGGAGCCCAGTAAGTACGCCCACCTATCATGGCTGAAAAGCCCATAGAAGAGGAGCCCTCTCCGACATATACATAATTCGGACCCCTAACTAGGCGTCCCTGTAGGGAATCAGGTACTACAAGAACCATGTTCCCACAAACAAAGCCTGAAAGGGAAACATCCTTTTCAAACTCAAACCATAATCAATTACTGTTTAATTTAATTTATCATATTTTATGATTCTCTTTGTTAACGAGAATTAGCTGTTTGACTTGTAAAAGTGCGATTTTATTGCCTATCTTACCTTCTTAATATATATAAATTACGCGTCGCGTTGTTTGTCCGCGATGGACACCTAAACTGCTTAACCAATTTTAATCAAATTTGGACACCATGTGCAGTTTGATCTAATTTAATAGATCATAGTCGCAATAACAAAAACCTTAGCCACAGCAAAGCGTGGCCGTGTCTGTTTGTTTACAATAAATGGTTTGACTCTGACTAACGGACAACACCCGTTCAACACCCGTTCAATACCCGTCAAATACCCGTTTTTCACATAAATTCGGGTCTCGAACCCGGAATTTCACCCTTAGAGTTAAAACTTTGGAAGTCGACTCCTTACTAACTTACGCTACGATGTGTCTAAATTATATATCAGAATAACACATAGCCTATGTGTTATTCTGATGTATAAGCTATATTATTATGAATTTTCATTATAATCCATTCAGTAGTTTTTACATGAAAGAGTAACAAACATCCATGCATCCATACTTACAAACTTTCGCGTTTATAATATTAGTAGGATATAACAGCTGAAAGGAATCTAGTGCGATCGTAGAAAAAGGGTACATACTAACCACACCACATCTAAAGGTATGTTTTGCGTGCATAAAGGACCATATTTCTACAGGAGCATATTGCAAAAGAGACATAAAGGGACATTTAAAGGAACGTTTGCGTTATGTTTATTATACAAAAAGTTACATTTAATCACACACTACAGGTCTAGAGCGACAGTTTTAGGTCGACAAAGCGCTTAGGTGACCTTAAGGTCTATAAAACCGGTTTTAATAAAATCAAGTGTAGATAGATATCTATCTACACGTCACTATCACACTACAGGTGACGTCTTGTTGTGACATCTCGACGCTCAATTTAGGTTGATTTTAAATCTAAAGGGATTGACGCCTACCCAAAAGATATCGAAAGCCATGTATTACTATTATTTAAAGTGAAACGATTCCGTTTAGGTCCTCAATTGGATCGCAATAAGACGTCATGGTAAGCCTGTACTTGGATACCGTACTAATAATTATTATCTAGCTAGCTGAAAGTTGAAGAAAAATACACAGATTCAATATTTCCTAGCTGAAGCGACAGACGTTGTCTTCCGATTAAAAAGAAATTAAGAAAATAAAGAATGTACATCGTTAGAGGCATCGGTGTGAGTTTTTGTCTGTTTCCATCGCGTTTGTTTGCAACCATAAAACTCAGAAACTACTGGACGGATTTTGATAAGAGATTCGGTATTTGGTAGCGTTGGTTTCGAGTAACCGGTATACGTGACTTTTACAATTATTAAACAAGTGTGTACCGCGTTGACATTGCTGCGCGCGTACGTCGACGCGCTATGGACATAGGGCCGTATTAATAAATGAACCTCAATAGCGCTAAGTGCGCTACCAGCTAATCCACACTCAAAATGTAATCTGCATCTTGAGATCATTGCTATTTAATAAATGGATATTGAGATGTAGCACTGGCTACTAGATACTGTCTTGTATGTGTCAATTGTGTCATAATCGGATAGAACTTAACCGCTGAGTGTCATTTATTAATTTGCCAGAGATCATGTAAGTTTCTGTTCCTAATCTACAACTTAAGATGTATTTATTAAATAGAACAAAAGAGCAAGTGCACACTGAAGATAGCTCTCAGAGCTAAGTTTGATTTATTAATACGGACCATAGAGTCCGCGACGGGCTGGAGTTGGCATGATGACGTCACACGTTGCTATACTCCACGCGTACGAAGCCGCGGGAATTAGCTAGTACAAAATATAATATGAACAGAGGTCGGCCTTAAGTGAAACAAGCAAGGTTATTCATTTCCCACTTTTGTTGTGGGCGTAGTAGGAAATTGGTGGTTTTGCAATTTGGCTAAAAGATGTACTTGTGACTTTGTGAGGTAAGCTTGATTATAAATAGATTTTTTGTTTAAAGTATATTTCTCCCGGGGAAGCTTTTATAAAATACATATTCGGTACCGCAACCTCATCAAAACGAGCCAACGTAATTTAGAAAAAAAAATATACTTGTTAAACGATTTATAACCCGTGTGGGCCGCGCGAAATAGACCAGTTTTTGTATTAAATTCTGGCCAACCGTGGCCCGCCTCGAGCTCTTAACCGACTCTATGGGTCTTCTATGTTCTAATGTATGTAAGTACATAATATTAATTGATGCTTTCACCATAATCATGCTACTAATGATACCCATTAGGCCCTTGAGTAGGAGACAGACTTGTGTCAAAACTTATCCTCAAACGGGAGCTTGACATGGTTTGGACATCTGGAGTGGATGGATGAAGGAAGATTGACGAAACAGATTCATGGACCAGCCGGTAGAGGTAGAATCGAGGTCGTCCTAAAGAAAGGCCGAAACAAAACGACCCATATAGATCAGCGACCACGTATGAAGGGAGGGACTCATGAAAGTGAAAAAAGCGAAAGAAAGGTGTGTCAGGATCGTGGCATGTGGATAGATGGCACGACCTATCCCAACGGGAAAAGGGCGTGAGTGGTACGGGTATGTTTAGTAAAATGACTGATTTCTCAGTTTGCCTACAACACAAGCCATGCATAACATGTGCGCTATACACATGTATACCTACACATAACGCAAATGATGTAAGCTTTATGTCATTAAACCCAAAGTCACTGATAAACGGGTTGTATTTTCGTATTTTTGTTGTACTTACTTATAGTATCTTTGTGAATTTGTGTACCTTGAACACGTAACGAGTGGTGGTTCTTTTCCATACAAACGCATTTACAATTTCCCTCGCAGTATTTTTGCATAAGATCAATCCTTTTTTGACGGAGCGAACGAAGTGAGTGATGGACTCTATTTTAAGAGTGGGCGATTTTGCTCTGGTCCGAATGTCTGTTTGTTCCGGGTCGGATTTATCAACAGATTTTTACGAGATTCGGTATATAGGTTCTTTGATATTCAGCGCTTTTTTGACGAGAGCTATTTTCCATAGGAAGGAAAATTGGGGCAAAAAGGGGGGAAGTTTGCTGTAGTGTCATTTATTGGCTTTAGAGCTATAATATTTGGTGGAAACTTGACGTATTAAATTATGAACAAGTTATAGAAAAAAAAGTTGAGGGGGGGGGGGGGGGGGGCAAAAATGGGGGAGCCTATCACCATGATATTGGTTAAGCTACCCTCTAATCGCGAGGTCTACTGTTCATTGAACAACTAGTTGATGTATTATAGATATACCACGGTACGTCGAAACATTATTCAAACTCAAACCGTATCAATTGATCAATTCTACTGTTTAATTTAATTTATCATATTTTATGTTTTATGATTCTCTTTATTAACGAGAATCAGCTATTTGACTTGTAAAGGTGCGATTATATTGCCTATTTACAATACATGCTTTGACTTTGACAGTTTGTTTTATTTTTTTTAGCGATGTTAGCTTAGTTGTATACGTCTTCGCATCACATGCCGCTGGGCGTGAGTTCGACACCATCTCGCAACAACTGAGCTCGGCTTCCGATGAAGGAAAACATCGTCACAAACCTTGGTGGCAGGTTGTTATAGTGCCGCCTGGCTAGCTATCACCCTCGAGTAGAGAATCTGTCGCCGGACCTCTATCGGGGGGTACCGGCAACTGTGACCTCGACTGAGCATGTTGACTACTTTCGACCACATCGTCATTGAAATGGACAAAATAAAACACCACTGTGAAATTACTGCAAAAGATATAAAACATATAAACTCGATCTCAACAAAGTATTAAAACAAATAATAGCAATAAAATAACACACCTAAAAGAAATTTACACGACTCGACATAAAAATGAACAAAATCTAAATCTGTGTAAACTTCTTCCCTTTTTGGAAACTCCAAACTTTAAAACAGTAAAAAAACTTAAAAACAATGGCAAACAAGGACTCTGACCCAGTGTTAGAGGGTAACGCGAAAAAAAAAAAAAAAAGAAACCTACATCGTCACTTACGCCTAGGTGAGATAGTAACTAAGCCGTTAGCCCGTCTAATAACATTTATTCTAGGTTACATGTACTACTAGCTGCGCCCCGCGGTTTCACCCGCGTTTGGATAATATACCATTATATCTTTATGAATTGTAGCCTATGTTTTATTCTGATATGTAATCTATATTATTGTGAAGTTTCATCAAAATCCATTGAACAGTTTTTTTTGTGAAAGAGTAACAAACATCCATCCATCCATACTTACAAACTTTCGCGTTTATAATATTAGTAGGATTATGTGCTTAGGTGTGAACTTCGTAACCTTAGCACCGCACTGTTATGCACGCGGGTACCAGTCATTAACTTTGCCATCAAGTATAGCGTCATTATTTTTTGTAACGTTACGTAATACGTAAATGCGGATTGTAAGAAAATTGCGATGTGAATTGAGATCGCAAAAAGCAATGTTTTAATAATTATTAGACTCTGTAGATAGATATTTCGTTTTTAATATTTTCTTGGTTGATGACACTGGCTGATGTGTGTTTAACTTGTAAAAGTGCGTAATTACCAGTGCCTACTTACACTAAATAATACTGATTGATTTTAATTAAATTACATTCTAAAGCGATAACCGGAAATTTGCATCAAAAAGAAACTGTGCCACTGCACGGCACCTTGAAACATCCTACTAATATTATAAACGCGAAAGTTTGTAAGTATGGATGGATGTTTGTTACTCTTTCACGTAAAAACTACAGAACGGATTTTAATGAAACTTTACAATAATATAGCTTATACATCACAATAACACATAGGCTAAAATTAATATAGATATATAGTATATTATCCAAAGTGGGTGAAACCGCGGGGCGCAGCTAGTCGATTATACATATATAGATTATAGTCACAATACTCAGTAATTTCACTGAAAACGCGACCTTTCATACTGAAACGGCAATAAATAACTGAACAACTAACAATATTTGCCTTTCTCTAACGCCAATGAAAGTTTCAGCGCTCAAACCTTGTGTAAAGTTCACGAAAGTTCATGTCGATTTACAGGGTGGACCTGGACACTCCATAGAAACGGCTGAATCCTAACATGAAATATAGTGTTGATCGTCGCTGCAAAATGGCTGTCATATGCCTTGTTTTGAACAACGCCATTGCAGTGTGTTAAGGTTCATTATTAAATTTATATGCCTTGTTTAAAAAACCGCCACAAATGTTTTACAACGTTATTGCAGTGCGTTAAGGTCCATTATTAAATGAAACAATATCAGCTTCATGGGTGGACATTTTTGGGATTTGATTTAGGTACATATAGTGACTGTGTATGTATCTATAGTACCTATACTAGCTGACCCGACAGACATTGTCCTGTCTAAAGAAATTGTAATTTGTCCAGTCAAGAAAATAATAAAATACGAAAATCAATGTGGGCGTTCAGTTTTCTTAAATTTTCTAATAATTTGCAATAAAATAATATTGCGACTATAAATTGTGATGTAAGCTAGACCAAAATGTACACGGTGTGCAAATTTCATAAAATCGGTTAAGTAGTTTAGGAGTCTATCGCGGACAAACAAAGTGACACGTAATTAGTATTTATTAAGATTTCATCGAAGGCTGAATCTAACAAAAGACAAGCGAAACTGTAAGCATCGTCTGCGTTCTACCGCGTGCTTACTCAAAAGATACTCAATCTCTTTCAAAATGTCAAACAAACATCCTATCTGCCATCTCGCTCTAATTTCAAGAGTGTGTCCCTTCTATTAGGCAATATTACCTCAGATTAATCATCCAATAGATATGACATTTACCTCAAGATCCGGGGAAGAAAAGAGACAAGTGTATACAAATAGACTTGACAAAGGAGTAAGTAGGATAGTACGATGATGTTTTTTTTTTTGTCGGCGTATGCACTCATTTATTGCTGAGCTGCAGAAGCAAACCAATTATGTCATTTTAGAATGATTCACAAATGATTGGAGCACCACCTAAATAACGTGTAATAAATTTATCCGATCCAGCGATCTTAACATTTTAGAATGTCGCAGGAATGACTAGAGCTACACCTAAATAACGTGTATTAAATTTATCCGACTTGTAAATTGCAGCCAAGGTGTGCACCTTTCGGGTATACGCTTTTGTCAAGTCTATTTCTGATACTACGTCTATGGGTATATTAAATGTATTTCATGGCCGAGTGTGAATCATGACGTAAACGGCGATTGGTACTCTATAATTAATTACTTTCTTTATCTCTTTCACATTTCTGACTTTAATATCAGTTATCCAACGCAGTAATAAAAAAATACGTAACAAAGTTAAACACAGATAACAAAATATGGCAAAAGCGTGATCACGCTCATTATAAATCTTTAATCAACCATTTGACAATTAAAATATACTATATCCGCTCGCGGATTCACCCGCGTATACTATTAACCGACGCGAATCGTATATATATTTATCGGATTACCTACCAATAATTGGCCCGATACAAAAAAATCACAAAGTTGACACCTAATTGCATATTAACATGCCATCTACTAAGAAATTCCATCATGAAACCTCGTGAAAGTTCTACCAATAAATGGGGCTTTTTATATAGGAAGCGATTGGGAACTTACATTTTCTGATTTCGTTATCACTTTTTTCCAATAAATAAAAACCATACATAAACTAGCAGTCCAAGCGCTCGCGGCCATCTGCCGGTACAGTAGTACCCAACTGATATGGCTTACCGATGTACCTGCGCAGAAGATGAATTTTCAAAGCGCGGGAAATGCTATTGACAGCTATTGGTCGGCAGCCGCCGCCATCTTAGCGATCGCCGCGTGGCATAAGTGAGATGGAACTAACAGCTGCAGTGTATTATGAACCTTATAATAGTGAGCTTAGGTTGATTGTAAGTTTTAAGCATTCTTCCGTTAATCTTCGGACCATGCTTTCTTTTCTGCGCGAACGAAGATTCACGACGCGCCTTATAAGTTGGGTACTACTGTACCACCAGTATAACCATCTTAGTAGTACGATCAGTAATTTTACTTATTTGCTGTCCACCAAAATATTGCTGTGAAATTAATGAGATCTTAGCTGTTATCAGTTGATACCTAAATCCTTATAGCTGATAACATAGATAAGCTCTTATTGCACAGGCTTATCCTAAGTAGCGCGATCTCGTTGTTTATAGGTCGGTGAATAATGTGATTTTTAGTGTTCCGTATCAACAGGGTAAAACTGGACCCTATTACTAAGGCTCTGCTGTCCGTCTGTCTGTCTGTCCGTCTATCACCAGACTGTATCTCATGAACCGTGATAGTTAGACAGTTGAAATTAACACAGACGTATTTCTGTTGCCGTGTTAATGCCAACAAGTATTAAAAAAAAGAGTAAAATAAATATTTAGGGGGGCTTCAATACAACACCTGTTTTTTTTTTTTTTAATTAAGGTGAATTTGGCCGTGTAACTCTCCATACAAATATTTCTATGAGATTTAGTTTTGTAACAAACTATTCTTCAGATATTTTTAACAATTTGGTACTTATATTAAATTGTGCGCCATAACGTAAACGCGAGTCGAATGCACAAAAATTATATTAAAAAATAAAACATATTTTTTACAATTGACGACCTCGGTGGCGCGACGGGCGAAGGTCCGCCTGCGACGCAGAAGGTTGCGGGTTCGATTCCCGCCCCGGGACAAATGTTTGTACGATCTGCAGATATTTGTTCAGGGCGTTCTGGATGTTTTCTATGTATAATAAAAAATATCTATATATGTAGTGTATTGTATTATGTATATCAGTTGTCTAGTACCCATAACACAAGCTCTGCTTACTTTGGGGCTAGATAATGCTGTGTGAATTGTCCAGCATTATTTATTTATTTATATTTATTTAATAGTCGAAATGACAAGCATAATTAAAACGGTGTCCATTTGTGTTCGCATCGGACGGAGTCTCGTTAGAGAATACCGATATTCTACTTCACGGAGGACCGTTCACCCAAGGATGTAGTAGTGCCGTATACGGATATAGAAGCGTGACTGTGTGCGTGTCGCCACTGCGAGAGTGCACGCACACTACAACAACGTGCATGTACACGTCACTACAACCATAGCCAAATCACAGTCCTCGTGATTTAGAATACCAACAACAAATCCAGAAATGACATTTAAATAAGTTTACTAAATACACGGCCTTTTGAGGAAAATGTTAAGGAAAACATTGCGCTTATTATGTATTGCTCTGATTCACACACGATTCATAGTTGATAATATTATAGTAAACCTGCAATTTTGAACTGTTTGGCGCTACATATTGTTTATGTGTATAATCGCAAAACAGGAATGTCGAGGTTTAGAGATTGCATTATATTCTATGATAAAAAAAATCTGATTCAAAGATAATACGGACTCTAGATCGAGTTTTTATGCGATTTATCGTAAAATTCGACTGTCATGGTTTTGCGGTTGCGTCGTGAACGATTAATCGCGGTTTTATGTGTACGATCGCATAATCCAAATGTCGCGATTTAAGGCGGCTGCATCGTGTTTTAGCGTTCCTACCACCGCTTTATCGCGTTTTGGTGTTGCTATGCTATCAATCGCAAATCGACTATACCAACGCTACCTCGCTTTCTACGAGTATGACTGTGTGCGATCGCAAAACTAGATTGTCTATGATTTTTGATCTACATTCTGTTTTTAAGAAAATACCAACGTTACGTCGCATTTTTATGTGTCTGATCGCAAAATCCACATAAGATTTTAAGCAAAGTTGAACAGATGTGTCTAAATATTTTCTCCACAAATCGACGTCTAACCCTCGCTTTTTCAAACTCAATAACAAATTCACAAGTAAAATAATTAGCAATGCCAGGATTGAGTAAGACAACGCGAGTGATAGACGTCGATTTTAAGAAACGACATTTTAGGAACATCTGTTCAACGCTGGTCTAGACTTTAATGTTAAGACGGTAAAGGACGTAGTTTTCCGTACGCATCGCGTTATCGCGTTTTTATGCGATTGATCGCATAATTCCCTTGGATAGTTAGGCGAATGTATTGGATTTTAGCAAACGCATTAGATTTATAACCAAACTCCGTAGTGATGCGTTCAATTGCACAAATCAGCTTACATTGGATCTGTTTTGTAGCCTTGATATTTTATTTATAGCACCACGTGTTCAGTGATAAGTGATCACTGAACAAGTTTTGATCAAGTTTAATTGATATATGCACAAAACTGTTAAGCAAGTTTTACTTTCGTTTTTAGGCTTTAGTTTTTGATTAACTAGGCTTTTAAAAAAAAATATTAACTAATTGTGTTCGCGTCTTCGTACGCGTGGTGCTTGAAAGAATAGCAGTGTTTATTTATTTTCATATTCACTGAACACTGCCAGACACTAGATAAAAAGTAAAAAATCAAATTGTTGAAAAACTGTTATGCTATGATTTTTTTCTTGGTAAATAAACGTACCTTTTTATTTGAGAAACACGAATATTTTAGTTACATTTTTAAGCCTATATTATTAATTCTCACGGTTTGAATTCCTGAAATTCCCATTGAAATGCGTCTAGCCGTTTTGTAACGTATCTACTTAATTCAGACAGAGAGAACATTTCTAAAATCGATCGACAAATTCTGCAAACGAATAACTAACACAGAAGGCAAAATAAAAACTTATAAAAAAAATAGTCTCGAGACTCTTATGCCATAGAAGTTGTGATACGTATATCAACTCTGGCATTCCTATGACCTTTAAGCTTTCGGTCTTGACTCACTGATAACAAGAAATCTCAAATTCATTTGTAAAAATACATTTAACGTTAATCCTTCTTTCTTTCACTATATTAATTGTTATACGTAACAAACAATATAACCAAAATATAGATTGGAAATCACCTAAAACGCTAAGACCGACAAAAAATTACCGCAATTTGTTTCTACATACGACAAACAAATTTAAAGCTACAACAAAATATATTCAATGATAGGTAGTTTGGAAGATATCTCTTTAACTGCTAAGACCACCGGTTTGATTACCGTCATTTGTTTAAACAATAGTCTATTTACACTGACACATTTATAACTATCATAGTGCGCTATAGACGCAAAAAAATTCACTAAAACACTTGTTAAACATGTCATAATTCCGAACACTAACACTATCACTAAACAAATTTATACGTGTTATCAGTTGTTATCGGAACAAATTTTTAATGGTGGAGCGAGCGTGCGCTCCGCTCCAAGGTTGATAACTTACTAAATATTATTATGTTTCCTTATACGGTTTTTATTGTGCAACGTACAACTAAAGTCAGTATGGGCAAGCAGACTTTTTATTTTATTTTTTATTTTAGTAATGGCTACGCACGGTTTGTGCACATATCGAGAGTGTCAAGTATTTATTTTAAATATTTCTTAATTCCACATTAAGAAAGTCACAGTAATATTATAGCAATCGTGGTCAAGTAGTCAAGTCAATTATTTACATCGTCAAAGTCACGATTCAGTAAAGTAGTGGATGCTTTACTGAAACTTCCTGGGAGTTTTGGGAAAAATGCGAAATGACACGTTTTTTGAGTTTATATCATTCGCCTACACTCGTGCACGTTAACGAACACTTAATGATTAATATTCCACCAATATTACACATTAACACTCGCAGAAACACAAGTTTGAGAACCAACCACGCCTCACTATCGGATTCCCGCCAAAACTCCCAAGCAGACTTGACGATTGAACAGCCTGCTGTTTTTTTTTTGGCTCTGCATTATTTTTGTATTCAGCCTTTTTAATTTTACAAGCTCTTGTTTATTTTCACTTGGTCCTGTGACTAATCAAATCTACCATTTTTTTGACTCGCTTCCCGGTTTGCGACTGAGCTGAAATTTTACATGCATGTGTAAATCGGGTGGCATTTTAATAAAAGCTATGTTTAAAACAATAAAAGTTGCAATAGATTTAGTACAAAACTAGATTATAATTGTAACTTACTGTATATTATCTGCCAATTTATGGGTGAAATGGGTTTACAAATTCTATAATAATATGTGGAAAAAAACTGAAAACGCGGCTACTAAATAATACCGCGGACGAAAGAAATGCCCATACTGTTACTTTAGTAACGATTCTTTGATAAAGCGACATTAACTTTTATTTTTAATAAAAACAATTATTAATATTAATGACCATACTGTATTTCTTCAGTATGAAATACATGTAATGTTTTCTTAGGATACATTATTATCATTTACTGTTATCACTCGCGTTTTTTTCTTCCTCAAATCTGGCATTCTCAATTATTTAACTTGTAAAGTTATTGAGTTAGAAAAAGCGTGGGTTAGACCTCGCTTTGTGGGGGAAATATTTAGACTCGTCTGTTAAACTCATGTTTGAATCTTTTGTGGTAGGGCCCTTAGTTTTTATGCATTTCTGTGCAAATTGCCGTTTGAAAAATTCGTTAAGGACACTGATGTCATCTTGTGACGTCATCAAGTTATGTATTTTAGACATTTTCACGCCAGATGTTGTTGTCAACGAATATCTTTGATTAGTGTTCTATGAGTCACGGGTTTTAATTAACACTTCTAGCTATGCCTCTAAACAACCATTTATGTTTTAGCCACAAGCATATAAGACGAAGCAGACCTCAGATTATTCATATAGATATGACATTTAACTCAAGATCCGGGGAAGAAAAGAGACAAGTGTATACAAATAGACAAAGGAGTAAGCAGGATAGTACGATGATGTTTTGTCTGTGTCGGCGTATGCACTAATCTATTGCTTTGCTGCAGAAGCAAACCAATCTTGACATTTTAGAATGTCGCACGAATGATTGGAGCTACACCTAATAAAGAACGTATATTAAAATTATCCTATTTATAAGTTGCAGCCAAGTTGTGTCCCTTTCGGGTATACGCTATTGTCAAGTTTATTTCTTGTTATTACGTCTATGAAGCAGACCGAACATTACCAGATATCTAGCGAATCCAGTCGTGAAGCCGTCTACGTTTTGACAATTCATTATATATGTAAAAATATTAAAAAAAAAAAATTAATTAGGCCGGATTCAACACGAATATTTGGCCTCACTAGATACCTGTTAAGTCCGGTCCGCTTCCTCTTATATGTCTGTGTGTTATTAGCATACTTCAAGGGAGGGTCGGCAGAAAATTTTAAATTATTCCGATCAACACGGCACTGTTTCAGCTAGAAACACATTGGGCGCCCGCACTGGGACTTGAACTCGCCACCCACTGCTGGGCAGGCAGCTGTTCTCTCACCAGGCTATCACTAGGACAACATTTAGGGATCCCATCGCATCGACTTCCTCGAAAAGATAAGCAAACTCTAGCGTAACTGAATGAATTCGCTGTGCCATTCAATATTTTATCTAAGCTCTGTTTATAGCACTGAGTTTCTGATAATTATATTTGTTGGTCGTATGAGGTTGGGCTATCCTCTAGTGTCAGAGTCTTTCAGGCGCCCGAGGACCTCTGACGTGACTTAACGACTGCAATCAATCGATAACAACCGAGAGCGACGGCTTAACGCACCTTCGCAAGCACGGAGCGATGGAAATTGAAACGATTGACGGATTTGCGAAAAGTCAGGCAGGGCCGAGGATCGAAGCCAGTACCATTGGATTATAAGGCGCATAACCGCTCGTGCACCATCTCCGATGATGCCTGATTGAGGTTTTTTTGACAATGGCCAACCTTATTAGCTTAGGAGGCAAGAGCGTAGGCTAGTCTAGTATATATTTTGATATTTGTTTGTGCGCGAATTAGACCCGTTTAGCTAGTTAATATGTTTCCTGTTCGCGAAAGTTTCAGCACTTCTAGTCTAGTAAAGACAAAGAAGAAAGAAGAAAACCGACTTTAAAGAGAGAAAGAGAAAGTTCTAGAGAAAGTTCTTATCCGAGATTCAATCACGAACGAGCGCATAGCCGGCTAATTATGAACAAATGATTAAGTAACTAAATGAAATAACCAAAACTTAGCACTGCCTAGTGTATCATATCATCGCATATCTCCACCTCCGTGAGGCCCTAGCGCTCCTAATGCTGTGCTAATCCTGCCACACGTATCGTGATATCCCATGATTATCCCGTAGTTTGACGTCATTTGACGTTCGCCGTAAGTGTAGCCACATAATCGGGATAGGGCATTGGCATCGCCGTTGAATATCCCGACTTTTTACGTTCACTTGTTTTTGATTTTGGTTTATTTTGAACTAGCTGCGCCCCGCGGTTTCACCCACTTTGGATAATATACTATATATTATCTATATTAATTGTAGCCTATGTGTTATTCGGATGTATAAGCTAAGTATATTATTGAAAAGTTTCATTAAAATCCGTTCAGTAGTTTTTACGTGAAAGAGTAACAAACATCCATCCATACTTACAAACTTTCGCGTTTATAATATTAATAGGATTTGGCTGTCGACGATAGTGTGGCCAGTCAAATTTATGACGATCAATTATCGGGACAATATCCGCGTCGTATAAAGCTATGTTGGCCGTTAACGATGGTGAGGTGTGGCTCGTGCATAACAACTGTCCCGGCGGTATAGATTCAATAACGAATGAGTGCATAGCCGGATAATTATGAACAAATGATCAAGTAACTAAATAAAATCAAAACTTAGCACTACCTAGCGTACCACAGAACACTGAGACAATAGAAGTGAGTTAGTTTGACACTGTATCGGAAACGCCGTCACCAAAAAACATATTGAAAGTTACTTTGCCAATAAATGTTTATAAGTCAACTGCCGTTTGTTTGCAAATGTGCCTTAAGTATTCACTGATATGCTTCACTTTAACGGGCTCTAAAACTGTACATAAGGCATTGTTCACTGTGTGGCAGACCCCCCAGTTTCTGAAACGTCAGTCAACGTTGACAACAGATTAATTCTATTGCCATCCTTGTCATTTGTTTAGTGTTAGATAGAGACAACGATAGTTTTAATCTACTGTCAAAGCCAACTAGCGTTCTAGAAACCGGGGGTAGACTATGACATAGTATGTATGGCAAATTTGGCGTTGGTTATGAGCTACGGGTCATATGTTTACCACGCCCCGCCCAATGTTCACTTCCACTTCTCTCTCTTTCGTGTCTCGTGAGACCTTACCGCTCCTAACAACCTTTCCGGCGACATAGACATTCTGCGAGTGGAGACGGTCGTCGCGCCTCTCGCTCTTGCTCGCCTCGAACGCCGCAGAGGGCAGTTTACCGTAGTCAATGAGGGAGTATTTTAGCGGCGTCGGGGAGGGCAGTTGGGGGTATGTTGGCGAATTCCTAGAACCATTCGTGTCGCATTACTGGCAGGTTGGAGAGAGCTGTATTTTGCTCTAATTGTGGAGCATTAGAACCATTAATACCTACCGCATAGAAGGACGTAGAGAGATAATTTCATACGTAGTTCCACTCAAAACTGGGGGCTCACCATGACGTCTTATTGCGATCCAATTGAGGACCTAAACAGAATCGTTTCACTTTAAATAATAGTAATACATGGCTTTCGTTATCATTTAGGTAGACGTCGATCCCTTTAGATTTAAAATGAACCTAAATTGAGCGTCGAGATGTCACAACAAGACGTCACGGTACGAATAAGTAGTAAAACGATTCTGTTTAGGTCCACAATTGGATTGCAATAAGACGTCATGGTAAGCCATGGCCATGTATCTTCACTTAGACGCACGCGAGCGCAAGAATAATGTCGCATGTGAATTGGTATTCACTCCAAAAGTAGGGAAATCGAATTGAAATATACCCTAGAAGCTGACTTCGAGCATGGCAAGTCGAACGGTCGATTAGGGACTAAAAAGTCCCAGTAAAAATATTCGGTTTCTTTGCGCCATTGACAAAAGAAGCTAAGGACGGTGGCACAGCGTGGCCACATGAGATAGAAGACTATGACGTCAATACAAGAAGACCATCAAGATACTTATATTGTAGCTCTATCCTACTCTATCACGAGTAAAACTTCAATACTCTTCTTCTTGTGGGAAAGAGACTACCAGCCGTCTATAGCTTTCTCCGTTGCGATGACCTACCTATAAGCGACGCCGCACGCGTCGTCCGTCGACGAGGAACTGTAGAGTTGCCTGAACCGCTCCAGAGATGGCGCTGTCTTGGTAATCACTATGTTTTCAGGGGTGTCGCAAATCACCTCCGAACCTCCGACGCGGCGGCGTTTAGGCAATTTCGCCTTTAAGAACACCTCATCGTTCTCCGAGTCGGTCTTCGCGCCCGATTCGCGCAACTCGCTTATGCGCTTCTGTGTAAACTTCGTAGTCGGCGTGGAGCTGCGTCTTTTGGGGAATGTTGCCAGGAATTTCATTAAATTTTCTTCTATCAGACTAGAGGAGGGTAGCTTCTCTTTAATCTTGTCCCCGGGCAGTTTGGGCAGGTCGAAGCAGCGTAGGATGGGTGATTTTTTGAGGTCCACCCTCATAGGGCTGGCGGCGAGACTTTTACTGGCAATCTTTTTGACTTTCGGCGCGGCTAACTCCTTCACCGACGATGTGCTGGCAACATTGCGCTCGAATACATCCTTCTTGCGCAGAAAGTCGAGGAACCCATCCTTCTTCTCGCCGTCGGAGTCGGACGAATCGTTTCTGGATATCATCTCGATGGACTCCACAAATTGGGCCCATTTGGAAGTTTTAGTCTTTGCATGCTTTAGAGAACGGCTATCGCAGTGCGTGGAATAGTCAGAGGTGGACATTAGAGGGGAACTGCAGTGAGACGGCTCTGTTGTTCGTAAGCCTTGATATTTTGCCGTGTCTAACAATTTTTAGTATTACAAATTCACAAACAATTTTTCAGAAATATTTTTTTAAGTTTGTTTTTTGTAACGCATTACGTATATGAGAGTAGTGTGTGTGTACATTACGATATTTGCACACACAAGTCACGATTGTGTTTGTGAATGAATATTTTATGTGTGAATTTGAAATAGAATATTACATGGTACCAAATTTGATACGATTTATAGCGTGGCATGAACGAAGATATAGCCAATCAAATCGTAGCGTACACAGTGCGAAGGAGATGACAATATTAAATGTAATTAGTTACCTTCGTTGCACAATATCTATGGTATACCTAGAACACTTTCAATTATAAAATTATTCAATTTAAATAGAAATATAATCAGTACTAAAATCATTAAGTATTTATAATAGATTATCGATCATAAATTTCCTGTGTTTTCATCTTTATATGCGAGAAATTTTATATTAGTGTAGGTAAGAATAAAATTATAACCACTGCTTATAAATATCGGACAAAGCGTTGTGCTCGAATTCTATAAATTACAAAGCTTTGTAGCCGAACCCTGTAACTCACAAAGCGTTGTGGCAATTGTTGCCGTATTCGATAAGTCACAAAGCTTTGCAACAACATTGAGCCGGCTCCATACACATTGTTGCCAATACAATAAGTCACTAGTCACAAAGCTTTGTAGTCGAATCTTGTGAGTCACAAAGCGTTGTGGCAGTTATGGCCGTATTCGATGGGTTGCATCGGTATTGAGTCACCGTCACACGGTAGCCAATCGAGTAACTCACAAAGCGTTGTGACTAAATCTGACTACCCACAAAGCGTTGCACACACGGTTTCCGTTGTATATCCCATCATACATTAGTAGACCGTATCAATATATTAGATTGTAGACTAGTAGCTTTCACGCAACAATGATATTTATTGCCTCCACATAAGGCATAAAGTATTTTCTTACAAACTTACCGTGTTCATTGAAATGCTTCTCCAGCTCTTCGTGAGATATGTTGGTCTGTGTGGTGGGCGCCTCCGCTGCGACCGTCTGTTCCGGGCGCGATCGCGAACATCTGAAACGCGACTTATATGTAACGGTGTACGGTCTATAACAGCTTAGCACATCTCGATATTAGCAATATTAGCATAAACATGAAAAATCCCAACGCCGACAAGAACCGGCAAGTTTCGATAAGAACCGGTAAGATCCGGCAAGTTAGGTCACCTGAGCATAGCATTGCTGCATCTTAGCGCTAGTTCTAGGCCGTCCAGCCAGCAATGACCCGCTGCCTGGGACTCTGCGCGGAATATCAGATGCGCCGTAGGTAATGGCTGCACCACTGCTCCTGTGAATAGTCATATAGGTTAGAACCAACAAGAACCGGCAAGATTTGGGAAGTATATTTTATGGTTGCGTTATGCGATCCCTAGTGCCTTTAAACAGTTTTGCCTTCTTTTGGACAATATTTCTTTTTAGTTTCCACTTTAAATTGACTGAGCAGGACACGGCAAGTTGAAACAAAAACAGACAAACTTATCATTACTCTCGTTCTGAGGTGCTCACACAGTAGATAGTATACTCTATCTACATATAAGAGTTGGAAGGCAATAGAAGCTAATCTTTTTTTGCCAAACTCTTAACTTGTAAAGGTGCCAACAAGAACCGACAAGAACCGGCAAGATCCGACAAGAACCGGCAAGATTACCAATGGTCTCGTTGTGAGGCCCCCGCGGCGCCCAGATGCTCTGCTCGAGAGGATGGTAGAGTTTGAAGCAGAATCCGTCCTTTTTGGAAGGTCGCTCGATCACTTGACAAGATGTCAGTAGCACCGTACCAACCCAATGGCTGCTCTGTGGAGGGAGACCTTAATATTTAGTGCGAACTTTTAATAAAATCCCACTAATCCTACTAATATTATAAACGCGAAAGTTTGTATGTATGGATGGATGGATGTTTGTTACTCTTTCACGCAAAAACTACTGAATGGATTTTGATGAAACTTTACAACGGTATAGCTTACATATCAGAATAACACATAGGCTACAATTCATAAAGATATATTATCGTATATTATCGAAACGCGGGTTAAACCGCGGGGCGCAGCTAGTTCTTACTAATCCATACTATTCGGCCCTTAGTACTTTAGGTTTAGCTAGATCTTCACTTAATTTAATTGGTTATAAAAAAATATATCTCTTTATTAGAGAACATGTAGGTAGGTATATCAATCGATTTTAATTGGAGCTAATTGCAATGAAGGCAGCAATTATCAAATTCATCATCATCATTGTTTCTGTATCATATAGCTAACTATATAGAAGTTATAATTCTATCGATTTCCAAATCTCGAAAAAGGTACTATCCAGTGATAAACCGTCAAATGCGTATGACGTCACGGATGCAACGAATAAATACACAAATCTACCACTTACCTGCACCACAGACAAACTATAAAACATGCAGACAAACAAGAACCTAAAAACACTACCACATCATAGAAAAACAACGAAAACCATAGACTCTTGAAATAGATAATATTGACTAAATAAATATAGTCAAGACTTTAAAAAAAAAAAAATTTTTTTGGTTAGCATTTCACCATGTCACCTGGTGTTAAGTGACTATGTGGTCGAATGTGCTGAACATGCTCAGCCTAGCCCGGGCTCGGGTCTCGCGGCGCCGGAGCCCCCTCTAGGCGCGGGCCGGGGTGTGCTCTCCGGCGGCAGCTAGCCGGCCGCGCTGTAGCGCCGCCGCCGGGAGGGGGAGCGAGAGCGAGGTTACGGGCAGCCAGTTCCGAACCTACGCCCTGCGGCGTGCGATCCAAACACGGAACCAACTGAGCTATCGCCCAAAACATCCATAATAATAATGCGAAAGTAACTCTGTCTATTTCTTCGTTTGCCACCTCTTCGCGGCTAAACGACTGAATCGATTTCAATTAAATTTGGTATAAAGAGAGATTGGATCTTGGAGACTGACATAGGATACTTTTTATCGCAATATAATGTAGTCAGCGCGGACAAAGTCGCGGGCAACAGCTAGTATCTAACAAAGCATTGGCGAAAGGTTCACAACGTTTTTCTTCATCAGAAGCTCATGCTCATACTCCGTTACAGCTACCAGGTTTCGCACCCACAACCAACTGAGAGTCAACACTACAATCGCTAAAAAAAAAATACAGTTGAATCATAGACTAATAAAACGACAGACACGGCAAAACAACACCGAAAACCGTAGACTAAACGAGATACAGACATGGCTTACCTTCGCCTTTGGCGTCTTATATAGCAGCAGCAGACCTGGCTTCAGGACGCACCACAGCTTCGTCCATGACTTGAGAGAGCCGCGGACCTGAAACGTAACATATCAGATCAGCTCGCTGTCACTACAGGCATTCCTCATTAGGAGTCAGGACCTATAATATGTGATCGGCACACGTTATTCTATTATTATTTCAAATTCCAGCAAGAACCGGCAAGAAACGGCAAGAGCCAACAAGAACCGGCAAGTTCAAAAAACGCTCACCTTCAGCCAGTCGGCGAGCACGACCACGGAGGGGTCCTCTATGGAGTGCAGTAGCGCGGAGGCGGCGCGCTTCTTCTCCCGCCGGTAGTGCTGCCGCTGCGCCTTGTAGCTCTCCTTGCGGGACAGCGCCGGGGTCGCTCTGGACACCGTCCCCACCGCCGTCTCCGACGACTGGAAGCGATAAACGTGACGTTTTATGTCTTAAGCCCGTATTAATAAATTAACCTCAATAGCGCTACCAAGTGCGCTATCAGCTGATCCACACTCAAAATGTAATCTACATCTTGAAATCGTTGCTATTTAATAAATGGCTATTGAGATGTAGCACCGGCTACTAGATACTGTCTTGTATGTGTCAATTGTGTCATAATCGGATAGCACTTAACCGCTGAGTGTCATTTATTAATTTGCCAGAGATCATGCAAGTTTCTGTTCCTAATCTACAAATTAAGATGTTTATATTAATTAGAACGAAAGAGCAAGTGCACACTGAAGATAGCTCCCAGAGCTAAGTTTGATTTATTAATACGGCCCTTAATTCTCTATTTAGAGTTCCGTGCTCAAAGGGTAAATCGGGAGCCTCATTATTAAGACTTCGCTGTCTCATCTGTGAAAATTTCAACTGTCTGAATATCACTGTTCAAGAGAAACAGCCTGGTGGCCTGGAGGGAGAGGCTGTCCCTCCGTAGTAAGACATTTGAAACCTGACCCTCACTCCGTCTGTCACCAGGCTGTATCTCATGAACCGTGATAGTTAGACAGTTGACATTTTCACAGATGATGTATTTCTGTTGCCGCTATACCGATAAACACTAAAAAGCTGAATAAAATAAATATTTAACGGGGCTCCCATACAACAGACGTGGTTTTATTTGCCGTTTTTATAAATAATGTTACGGAACCCTTAGTACGCGAGTCCGGCTAGCACTTGGTCGGTTTTGTAGTTTGTACTAAGAGGGCGCGTTAGATTGGACCACCAATTTTTATCGATGTCGTACTTTGCGATACTCGACTGAGGGCTCGATTTGATTTCTACTATTGTCGACTTTTTTATATTTATTAATACTGAACTTTGTCTTGTGATAAAGAATTACAAATGATCTATCATTAGAAACGTGAATAGAAGACCAGCCTGAGTTCATACATAAATACTATTGAAAAATAGACGATTCATATAATAAACAAAAAATCCTAAATCGATCCAGCCGTTCTCCAATGCTGCGAGATGCTGAAATGCCTAGGTCGACAAGATGCGACAAGAACCGGCAAGTTTAGTTTTACATATTCTTAAGGCGACGTGGCAATGAGTTTCAGGCTTTTGAAGCTAAGGAAACCTATTAAAATATAAGATTTATGAGAAAAAAAAAATATTTTATTAAAATTGAACTTTGAACAGATTCAAAAACGTGATTTCGAATTATTGGCTCGATAAAAAAAAATGGCAAAGATGACACTCCTTCGCATCTGACTTTATCTCCTGCTAAGAGATTCCATCACGAAACCACGTGAAAGTTGTACCAATAAACGGGGATTTTTATATAGGAGTGGGGATCAGAAAATTTGTTCTAAATTCGTTACCACTTTTTTCCTATAAATAAAAACATACAAAATCTAGGAGTTGTAGCGCTCGCGGCCATCCGCCAGTACTCGCTCAGGCGTCTCGAAGGGAGGACGTATCGCCGTTTGCTCCAAAAATACTTCACCCCCGCATTTGCCTGTGCCATGAATATGACCTATATGTAGCTAGCAATATACGGTTGTGTACGCCCACAGACCAATCACGGTCACTTAGAACGGTCGAGCATCTCTTTCATTTAGAGTGTATAACAATTTCGCATAACTATGCTATGTCTAAATGGCCCAGCGGTAACGGACGCGACTCCGCTGTGCCGCGTAGGCCAGAGTTCGAACCCCACAGCGGCCAAACTTTTTGCATGCGTTGATTTGCGTTTTTTGAAGTTTATCACATTAAAAAACAAACACATATAATTAATTATTGTTTACTATTATATATTATTATAATATTACTATAATATTATATTATTATGTAATATTATATAGTACCTATTCTAATAATTACCTTGATGAAACGAAGTTCACCGAAGAGCACTGGTGCTTATTATTTTTAACCGACTTCAAAAAAGGAGGAGGTTCTCAATTCGACTGTATTTTTTTAATGTTTTTTACCTCATAACTTTCGAATGAGTGAACCGATTTTGATGACTATTTTTTATTTGAAAGGGTTATACTTCTCATGTGGTCCCATAGGTATACATTTTATCAAAATTTGCTCAGTAGTTTCGTTTTTAAATCACAATAACTGGGAATCTTATAGTATTATTATTGAAGTCGGTTCTTTTTTGTTAAAATTTTACTTGTTAATCTGTGTATGTTACTTTTAATAATAATAAGACACTTTCATATTCACTAATAAATAGTTATGATTTCTTTGTCATTTATTTATTATAGGTACTTACGTATTTTCAATCAATGAACGAAATATTTACACAAGTCAATTAATTCTGGCACGCTTGTTTATTCCCAACGACCACCACCGATGAATTGCCACCAGTGGTGGCGTTAGAACAAAAATATTTTTTCCCAACCGCCCCCAGTGGTGGTAGTTGGAATTAATTATATCCAACGAGCCCCACAAACTGCCACCACTGGTGGTGGTTAGGGCCAAATCATAATTTGTTTGCCCATCCGCCTTCAATAGTAGTGGACGGCACATGAAAATAATTAGACTAATGAGGTATTGTTAGAAGCGTCTCCATCGTCCGATACGTCCACTGGCGCCATGTTGGGTGGGTATAAATGAATTAAGCAATATTATATATTTGGTTAGCTACCTATTGCTCGCAGCTTTGCTTGCATGCACATATTAAATAGGATCAAATTCCTCACGCGCAGATGTCAGCGAAACCATTTTTTTTATAACATATATTTTCTCCAGATCTACCCAAACATACTTTATCACGTCATACCGGTCAAACACATACCCCTCCGTTGGTCACGCCGTAGTCGGGGAAAAAGCTGTGACAATTACATAATATTGTTTATAGCACAGTGTAACCTGAACCCGCACTTAAGTCACGCTTTGCGCTGTTCAAAGTAGCATAATATTCTTTAACGGCGTGAAGTTCCCTAACTTCACGCCGTTTAAGAATATACCCAGTGTACTGAGTGTAGGCTGAACCACATCTAATTAGTCCATTTTTACACCACTCACTGATTCATATAGTAAACAAGAGAAGATACATTTAACCCGTAATGTGTGAACGAAACGTCAATGTCTTGTTTGTGGTGCCAGAATTCTGTATGTTTGCATTCATTTGTTTTTTCGTCGGGAAAAATGGATTATTACGTGAAAACGCTATAACTAAATTAGAAACACGTTTATACCGTACACTGTAACTGTTTTATAAAATTTTCTATCCGATCATATAATTATTGTATCATAAAAATACTTACTTGATATAGAAATTATACGTTATTAGGGTTCCGTAGCCAAATGGCAAAAAACGGAATCCTTATGGATTTGTCATGTCTGTCTGTCACATTTTTCCAAAATTATAAGAACTATACTACTATCTAAATTTATACTAACTAAATTTCCCTCATACCTAAAACTGAAATTAATTTTTTTTCAGCAATCCCTTTCGCATGAAACAATCTATCTTCAAAAATGATATTGAGATTTCTATTTTTTATAAACTGAATAGTTTGCGTGAGATACACAAACAAAGTGGTGAAATGTGTGTCGTCATCCCCCCCCCCCCCCCCCCCCTTGTTACTTCTAAAATAAGAGATTTATAAAACAAAAAAAAATATATGATGTACATTACCATGCAAACTTCCACCGAAAATTGGTTTGAACGAGATCTATATAGTAAGTAGTAGTTTTTGTAATACGTCATAGACCGTAAAAAATACACTATTATTAAAACATCGATCTATCGATTCTATACTGTTAGTCTGTAGTAATTCAGTAGATGAATGAAGTAAGTCTATTAAATGCACGGCGTTTAGCACCCTTACTTTTTACTTACCCTTACTTTACTTCGCTCGGGCGCTAACTTCACGCCGTGTATTAATATACTACTTAGACCACTCCTATCGTAATAGACTATAAAAAATGACAAAAACAGGACTGAAGCAAAATTCTGAAACATTACCTTTCTTCAGTGGTGGTTGATAGCACTAAACTTTATGATTGTCTTAACCTCCACCAGTGGAGGCAGTTTTAGTGGGGGTCGTGGAAATAATCATTTTTTCATGTCCTACGACTAGAGAATGCAAAACCGGAGCAATATGAAACCCGTTTTTTTTCGGTTTTATATAATTACGATTTTGAAAAAAATCACTGGTAGGAACAGTTACTGTGGATTTCCACATTTTACAATGCCAAGTACAGTACAAGCAATAAATTTAAGGAATTGGCTTAATATTAGCAATTTTCATGTCACAAAAACTTTAAAATGAGATAAACTTATCAATATTCTATAAAAAAACGTGCTTGATACTTACTGTACCTGGATAAATGGATATTGGATTCCTACTGTCTGAGTATAAGGGTAAATAAGGGCAAATAAGAATTACATACCTATGTCATAAAAAAAACCTAAATAACAAAACAATGTGTATGTTGTTACTTATTGCACGAACCCTTACGCGTCATTTGGTAGTAGGTCACTGAGCGAAAGAAATCAAAATGGTGGCACGTATTTTCTTTTTCAGTGTGTCCCAAACAAGAAAACCAAATTAACCGAATAATTGAAAAAAAACGGTTTAGTGAAAAATAAAAACCGAGTTTATTTGTATGCTTGAAATAACCGAAACCCCGGTTTTCTGATATCGGTTAAAACCGGTTTGCATTCTCTAGTCCCGACCACCACCACTGAGAGCGGTTGGGCAAACAATTTGTGATTTAGTCCTAACCACCACCAGTGGTGACAGTATGTGGAGGTCGTAGAAAAAAAATATGTTTTCATATTATCTCAACCACCACCACTGGGGGCGGTACGGCAAACCATTTATATAATGTGGTCCTAACCACCACCAGTGGTGGCAGTTTTTGGGGCTCGCTGGAAATAATTACTTCCAATTACCACCACTGGTGGCGATTGGGCAAAAAAATATTATTTTTGTGGTGATCAGCACGCTCCATAATTTTTACTATATACAAATACCTACCTACCTACCTGTACATTATTCTCATTTCGTGCTCTTCGTGGACGCAGGAGATAAGTCACAGGTTTTGTGATTACAAACCTTAATGCTTTTACATAAAGTGCAATTTCTATTACAACTATAGTACAGAGTTCATGACATTTTTACATTGTTTTGTCGTACGGAAATTTGCCATAGTCTCCGTGTTAAGTTTTAATTTGAATAATACACAATACAGGGAAATTCTCTGTAGATTTAGAAGGGAGTAATTCCTTCGTTTACCTTAGTATACCTACTTTAGTTATGTTTATTAATTTAGGTATCGACTTAATTATTATGTTTGTTTTGTGTTGTTATCGCAATAAATTACGTAATATCCAAAAACTAAGTGCAAAAAGCTTGCCAGTAGGAGGATTAGAACCCACGCCGTGCCATCCGTCTTCACACAAGCGTGGTGCGGGACCGTTCGACCATTCTAACTTACATCGACGTGGCGAAATCGTCAATCGGTCGGGGCTAGTAGAACACAGGCAAGTGTGAGGGAAACATTTTTACGGAGCAAACGAGCCGCGTTCGTATAGCGCCACGTTTCTGCGGGCCGCGATTATACGCGCTCGGCATTTGCGGGGACGGAGGTTACGCTTAAAATACCTAACCACCTTAGTACAACCTGGCCTTAAACCTACTTACAAGCTCTATCCAAGTTACCTTATCAGAAGAGGTGCCGTCGGGTGGGTGGCCGCGGCCGTCGCCCGACGCGGGGGTGATGACTCCGCCGGGGGAGCGGGGGGGAGGGGTCACAGCGGACTCGCCTGGAAACCCCAAACATTATATTCAGAACATTTATTTATATATACTTAAGAAAGAAGAAAGAGAAAGAAGAAAGAAAATAAATCTATGTGTAATAACAATACAATTACAAAATATACAAAATCTTAACATATATATTTATGTGTCACGTTGTCCGCGATGGACTCCCTAAACTACTTAACCGATTTTAATCAAATTTGCACACCATGTGCAGTTTGATCTAACTTGAAAGATAGGATAGCTTATATCTCAATTTATAGTCGCCACAGCAACACGAGGCCGTGTCTGCTAGTAGACATATTATTATACATATATATATAAAATATAGATTGCTTACAGCATCTTAGCCCACCTATCTAGCTCATTCTCACAAGGCTCCAATGGACGTCGGGCTTTATCCCTATATCTGTCATACAGGAAACGTTACTTAAATCAATTTAATAATAATTGAAACAGTTACAGCTTATCAACTACGTACTGTATGTGGGCGGGGTGGCGGGCGCCGTCGACGGTAGGACCACGTTGAGCGGTTGGTGATGTTTCTGCAATTGAATGAGAACGACAAAATTAAGAAAGTAAGATACGTGTTACTAGCTCCAGCAAACAAAAAGAGGTTTTTTAAAAAAAAAAAAAATATTTTGGCATAGTCAAAAACGCGCATGCGTAGACACATTTCTATACTCTTTGGTCAAACGATGTTGTTGAAGTTGTCAAAAATCACAAGAAAAAAAATCACGCTTGGAACGCAAAAGCGCGCCCGTATATGTGTGAGTAATCGGGGGGTACTATTATAAAGTTTCGACATTAACTCACCCGTCCGCCGATGAAGTTCGGAGTAGACGTGTGGAACTGCACGCAGTCCGCTCTTAAAGCCGGCGACGAGGGGGTGGTGGAGGGGGAGGAGGGTTCCACTGCGGGGGAGGAACTCATGGTCAGGCTGGGGTCACCACATGGCGCCACTGGGGGGAAGGGGAAGGAGGTCCTAGGGGCGCATTTCTTGGTCGACAGCTTCGCGTCTGCACCGGCCGGGTCGCAATCGAGCTGCTGCGGCCTCTTAATCGCAGGTTCGCCGTTAACGGGATCGCTTTTAATGGGTTGCGCAGCAATGGGTTCACTCTCGATTGGTTGTAGCCCAATGGATTCGGCGGCAATTGGATGCGTCGTAATGGGTTGCGTTGTAATTGGTTTTTGGTATTGCTGCGCGAGCGATGGGTTTGGTAGGGATGCAATGGTGGGGATTAAAATTGACTTGTTAGTTTAATTAAATTGATTTTATTGAATTATGTTTATTGCTTTTAAGGTGCGAACAGTAGAGTAGTGAAACGCTTTGGAAGGTATTGATAATATTTATAAATAAATATCGTCGAAGTTCTCGAAATTATCAACGCTAATAATATCAGATAAGAATAAAAATGTCAAGTGGTACGAAATCTAATATATTACAATATATTCAAATGTATTTTATGTCTTTCATATGTTATATTGGAATGGTTGAATTGATGAATTTATATTGACACCTATATTAAAAGTTTGGTTAAAATGGAATGTCAAGGAAAATGGAGCAAGAGGAAGGAAGTTTAAGGAAGATTTTTTCCTGTACAGAAAATATAAGAAATGGTAATAATCACTGTGTCGTTACTACTATGTCGAATTTGTAGTCGAGAACTGAATTAGCCTGCAAAAACTAACAATCCTGAAATTGCCATTTATTATTCTTATTAAGCACATAGCTTTAACAGTATAGTGTAAAAAATTGCAATTTATTTATTTTCTTAGTTTTTAGTTTTCATTTTGTTTTTATAGTACCGAAAGATTTGTTGAAATAAAGACCAATATATTTTCTTAACAAAAAAGTCGATAAAAAATGAGGTGCCCGTAGAGTTTCGTACTACTCTCTTCTCTATGCATGGGTATGCCCCCTCACTTGGATTAGGCCATAATCCACCACAGGGGCACAGATTTCTAAATAGGTAAGCTACATCATTCGGAATGGTGGATACATGCCTCCGTAACGATTCGCGAACATGTGAGTTTCCTCACGATGTTTTCCTTCACTCAAAAGCGACTGACAATCATATTTTCAACAAAAAAACATATTGGCACGCGCCAGCGATAGGCTTTGAACTCACCATCTCCTGCTTAGCAGGCGGACGTTCGCCGACTAGGCTACCTTCACTGTCAACTCTACCTTGCCTCAATTTGCGTGTAATCCAATCCGGGATATAAACACTAGTATACATTTTTTTAACAAAAACATCTATTCACGAGGCGACCGAATCGAAACGCATTATCTCACCGACGACTGAGCTGATGCAATATGACATACAAAAGAAGACAATACGAATTGGGTATAATAATATACGAGTATATTTACCGGCGAGCATGTATGTAGGTACTCGTGAAAAGAAGCGAGAGAGGTGTCGGGGTCGTATAGCGTATGGAAAGATGTAGTCTCTACCTACCCCGACGGGGAAATAGCGTGACTGTATGTATAAACTCTATATTAAACCTATTCAATATTTCATCATCATCATCATCAGCCTGAAGACGTCCACTGCTGAACATAGGCCTCCCCCTTAGACCGCCACACCGAACGACAATTTGCCACTTGCATCCACCGGTCGCCTGCGACTCTTTTGATGTCGTCGGCGCATCTAGTGGGAGGTCTACCTACACTGCGTCTTCCAGTCCGTTCAATATTTAGACCTATAGAATACCTATTAGTACTCTAGATCTTTGGTGGTAGGGTATAAAGTAGCACCTGGTTAGCTTCCACCCTCGAGTAGAGAATCTCTCACCGACCCCCTATCGGGGTGTTCCAGGACACCTTGAGAGCCACTCCTATTCTAGACTGTACATGTTCATCACCTTCGCCCAAGTTTGTTAGATTGTAGTCAAATACTAACCTATGAAGTATATAAAAAAAATGGTTTTATTTCAAGCTTTCTAGTTCTAAGACAACAATGTGACACAAGAGCTTATTAGGGTTCCTTACCCAATGGGTAAAACGGGACCTGTCTGTCTGTCGGTTTGTCACCAGGCTGTATCACGTGAACCGTGATAGTTAGACAGTTGACATTTTCACAGATGATGTATTTCTGTTGCCGCTATAACAAATACTAAAAAAACAATAAAAAAAAAGCGGTTACCATACAAAAAACGTGATTTTCGCCTTTTTCTACACTAATATTATAAAGAGGAAAACTTTGTTTGTTTGGTTGTAATGAATAGGCTCCGAAACTACTAAACCGATTTGAAAAATTCTTTCACTGTTGGGAAGCTATGCTATCCCCGGTACACATAGGCTACCTTTTATCCCGTAAAAATTAATGGTTCCCGCGGGATAGTAGTTAACGCGGGTGAAACCGCGAGGTGCTTCTATTTACAGATAATGTTACGGTGCCCTTCGTGCGCGAGTCCGACTCGCACTTGACCGGTTTTTTTATTTTCCCAACTACGAAAGTATTAAAATTATGAAATCCAACGCAGTTAACCCAATATATGGGTTAAAAAATTTGTGATAAACATGGTGTGGTTTTGATAAGCGACCACGTTTGATAACACTATCGGGCTCCCATTAGACGTTTGATGTTGGTATGATGATTGATTATTCGTTGATATTATCCGAGTCATTCTGTGCTAAAATTTTTACTGCTTTTGTCCAATACTATAGTATCCGCACAGGTATCGGTTTCTGGTATTAGAAATCGACTTAAACACAGGTTATAGTTATAACTGGCTTCTTCCCGCGACTTGGTACGCGTGGAGTATAGCAACGTGTGACGTCATCATGCCAACTCCAGCCCGTCGCGGACTGGCTGAGGCCCAACGAGCGTAATTTTGTGAGTCGTGAGTCGCAGAATTTCGTTCGGAATAGAATTTCGTCGGCCCCCTCGCCCCCCGCAAACTCAATTCGGTCCGATAATGCGTGTGAGTCGGCAGACAACTCATTTTGCGTCGCCGTGTGAATGAAACAGGGCTTTTGTATGAAACCGAATGCAGCAGAATTTCTAAGAACGAAATTCTGCGACTCACGACTCACAAAATTACGCTCATTTGGCCTCAGCCATGGAACGTACGCGCGCATCAATGTCGGACGCGGCACACACTCTTGTTAGCAAAGTTAAAAAGGTGGTCATTCATTTATATACAGTTTTATAATAAACTAACTGGCCCGACATACGTTGTCTTATATAAATGTATGAGTAAATGAATTATAATTTTCCTCTGTTTCTCATGAATTTTTCTCGTGTTTTATTATTTATTGTGCTATTCGGAACGGACATGAATCTAACAATACACAGATATTATAACTAACTTGACTTTGTTATATTATATAGAACGAAGAAGTAGGTAGAAAGAAAATGTGGAATAGCATAGATAAATACTGTAGCTAGCAGTCACTGGTTACAGCTAATATGTATGTAACTAAATAAGAACAGAACAAGTACAGTACTTTCATGTTGTCACATTTCATCATCTCAAATAGGAAAATTAAATCAAAAAGTAAATATTAGTAGCAAACGTAAAATTTTTCCCCTTTCACGTGTTGATGAAAACAACGCAATGTAAAACTAAAAACTAACACCGAGCGGTGTCACGAATGTGCGAGGTCACGTAGGGATTTTTGTAGGCTGGCCACACTACGCGAATTTTGCGGATATTCCATCGTCACACACGGTAACTTGAACCAATAGATGCATAATTCTGTGTTTTGTTTGTTGTTTGTTATTTGAAGTAGTGTCACAGTTTGTAAGGCCCGAGCGACTCTGACGTGGCTTAAGAACTGCTATCAATCCATAACGACTGGGGCCGATGGCTTAATGTGCCAATCATTTTGAAAATCTAAGCAGAACTACTCTACGGTTTGAGTTTGAAAAAGGATGTTTCCCTCCCACACACTGACGGCTGAATTTCGGAGGAAAAGGTAGACTCGATTAACTCTACAGTGCTTTAAAAATACGCTCGTTAGAGAAGAGCGTCAAGAAACTCTATACGAAATTGTCACTTTTAAATGTCGTTCTTTTTTAATGGAAATCCGCATACAGCTTACGTAGTCAGTGGTGCGAGGCTCAAACTTGTGGCGTTCGGTTGAACAACGCACTAAACCGCTCGGCCACCATTTCTCTAATAACTTTATGAGTTTTTTACGTAATATATTTATAATTTTCCGAATTTTCTTTTTCCTTAATTTTCATTGTTTTATTTTTGCTTTTCGAGCAGCCATAACGGAGCCATCGGAACGCTGTCTAACATAACAAAATTCGATTCATACCATATTCATCCCAGATTTTCGGCCTACACCACTAAAAAGTTTTTATTCGTCCCGCATGCCGAAATTATTTTAAGTACAGCTAGCGACAAAAGTATAATTCGGCACTTGTGTTCATGTGTATGATGACAATTTTCATAAATAATAAAGCATAACACAAACTCTTTTAAATTTTCAGTCGGAACGTCTGTCCGGCCAGCTGGTACTCGCGATATGGTCACCCCAGTTTCAGCTGAGCCGAGATTCGGACCGGCACGTCAGAGCTGAAGTGAAACCTTGACCCGGCATATTGTCTATGTGGAGACAGACTATGGAATTCATTTGGTAGCAATGCTTTTTTTCTTTTATAAGGGTACGTTCAGACAGGCCGGCTCGGAAAGGAGCGCAGATTTTTGTCACGTGTAAAATAGAGTTATTAATCATTGTATTAAGGTTTATTACATTATTACAATAATAACAATACATATTTTATAAAAACATACAATTATTACAATACAACCAAAAAAAAAACAGTTTTTAATTCGATTATTTCTTCCGCACTATCCACACGGAGCGAAGCATAAGAGCCGCAATGCAGCGCGCGCTAATTACGACTTTATTTCTGCGACGTTTCAGTCGATATTAGTACCGACCGGCATCAAGGGCGGCTCTAGGCGAGCACGAACCTCTATCGAGAAAGTATTCGTAACGTTAACGTAAAAATATTAATGAGATTCGATCAGCACCCTTGCTGTCGACAAGATGCGTACAGTAGTACCCAACTTATATGGCGCGTCGTGAATCTTCGTTCGCGCAGAAAAGAAAGTATGGTCCGAAGATTAACGAAAGAATGCTTAAAACTGACAATCAACCTAAGCTCACTATTATAAGGTTCATAATACACTGCAGCTGTTAGTTCCATCTCACTCTAAGCTCGCTAAGATGGCGGCGGCTGCCGACCAATAGCGGTCAATAGCATTTCCCGCGCTTTGAAAATTCATCTTCTGCGCAGGTACATCGGTAAGCCATATAAGTTGGGTACTACTTGTACGAACGGTTACCTTGATCGATACGTTAACGACGCGAACCATTTTGCCCTATTGTAGGAGTGTTGATCAAATCTAAAACAATTTTTTACGTTAACGTAACGAATAATTTCTCGATAGTGGTTCGTGATCGCGCTACTGATAAACAGCCAAACGCGAGTGGCCCAAATTACGAAATTCTCACATTACATTTAGGTTAGCGAGTCCGTATGTAATTAGAGTCATTATCATCTGTTTGCCTTCTAATCATTAATTCCTTGACCCGTAAGATGACCCGGTAGGTTTTACGTGGCAACCCTAATTTGTAGTAGATGGAAATTATTGACATTAAAAACCGGCCAAGTGAGAGTCGGACTCACACACGAAGGATCCTTTACCATTATCTATAAAAACGGGTATGGGAGCCCCCTTAAATATTTATTGTATTCTGTTTATTGAGTATTTAATTTTGTTGTTGTAGCGGCAACAGATATAGCATCATCTATGAAAATTTCAACTGTCTAATTATCACGATTCATTAGATAAGGCCTGGTGACAGACGGACAGCCGGACGGACGGACAGCGGAGTCTTACTGGATATGGAACCCTAAAAAAATATCAATTGTTTTTCTAAATTGAAAAGTGATATCTTCGTTGTTTCTCGGTGCTATCTCCTGTAATGGGCGTATTGGAGGCTTACCATGACGTCTTATTGCGATCCAATTGAGGACCTAAACAGAATCGTTTTACTACTTATTCTTACCGTGACGTCTTGTTGTGACATCTTGTCGATCAATTTAGGTTGATTTTAAATGTAAAGGGATCGACGACTACCTAAATGATATCGAAAGCCATGTATTACTATTATTTAGAGTGAAATAATTCTGTTTAAATTCTCAATTGAATCGCAATATAGAGAGGTAGAGTTAATTAACGTAGTTGCCTTTTCCCGCGCGAGATTAATCGCATGAACAAGAACATCCCTTTTCAAGCTCAAACCATAATCAAATCAGTTCTTATTAATTTTTTAATAAAAGCCTTAGGGGATATGTTAAGCCTTCGTTCCCCAGTGATATATATGGATTTATTGCAGGCGTTAAGCCATGTTAGAGGCCCTGCCTGAAAAACTCTGACAGAGCCAAACAAACAGTATCTACATTCAACACACATCTGTGTATTTTCCCATGATTATAAAAAAGTATTATCTTGTTTTTGAATTTTTTTATCAATAATAATTCAGATTATCAATGGAATATTTGTTATTTTGATCTCAGTTGGATTGCATTAGAGATATCATATTGTATTGTATGTATGGACGTATTAGATTGTTTATTTCCAAGTTGCCACAACTTTAATTTTGTAACACATTTTTAAATTAAGTTTGTTTAAAAAAAAATATATATATCTTTAGTTTTTTTTTCATGTCCAGTGTGGCTGATGTGGCTTAACGATTTAGCTATCAATTGATAACAACTGAGACTGATGACTGAATGACTGAATGTCCCGTCCGAGGCAAGGAGTGTAAGAACTTCGCATACAACTTATTCTGCATATAGAAGTTCTTAAACTTTCGCGAACTGAATACATGTTAATTAGTATTTAAACGGGTCTAATTCGCGCACAAACTAATATCAAAATGTATAATTCTCGTCACGAGAAGACTCTCGTGACCACGGCCGATGTAACTCGGTCGAAACGTCGAGGTATGTCAAAATTATATATTTTGATATTAGTTTGTGCGCGAATTAGACCCGTTTAAATACTAATTATTCTGCATATAATATAAGAATGTACCTAAGAAATTAGTGGTGCTTATTCGTAACATCAAACAAAGTTAGTGCCAAATATTTCTGTACAATAGACAAACGTACACACATTAAGAATTTTAAGCATACATGTGTACGTACATCATAGACGGTATCATAAAATGTTAATTGCCAAAACAGCCTTTGATTTCATCAATGTTATGACTCAGTAAAACTGAAAAGTGCTTTTAATATTGCCGTCTGCTATCTTTTGTGTTGACGTTTGATATTTTTGGATTTTACAGGCGTCTTGTACGGACAAGAATTAAGGAAAACTTTGTATGGGACAACTTGGAGGTATTTGTTTATGATTGGATAGAAGCAGGTGGAAAGGTGTAGTCTCTGCCAACCCCAACGGTAAAGAAATCTTACTGTACTATGCATATGTTTTGTTCGGGTGGTACAATTGAGCCAACAGTGACGCATGGACAAATATACATGATAGAGATCATGGATTATCCGTTTCCTATGTGCGGTTCAACCATATACCGCACATAACAGGAAAATGTCCTGTTCAAACCGTAATCAGTTACTCATTAATCAGATTTATCATGTTTTGTTAACATTCCTTTTGATTTATCCGAATTGAGAGTTTGACATGTAAAAGTGCATAATTACGTATTTAAAACGGGTTATTCCCAGAGTACCCATTCTATGGTTCTAATTATTTTTTATCCAATACATTCATTCCCAATCTACTCCACAGAATTATTACTATACTATACCTACTTACTATACCTTCTTAGAAAAAGAAACTTAAACATTGAGTACAGAAATTCTATGTTTGACCTAGAAGGGCACTCAATTAAAGCGAGACAGCATGATTGGGATTCTGTATGACATTTGAATCAGACATTTACAGGCAACTGTAGGGTGAGCAGGAATCTCCATCGAGAAAGTATTCGATACGTTACCTGTCAAATTTGTTTTAGATTTGATCAGTACTCCTACAATAGGGCAATCGCGAAAATTTTACCGGTTTGTATTGTTAACATAATTATCGATCGAGGTAGCGGTTTCCGTACGCATCTTGTCGATAGCAATGGCGCTGAACAGTTCTAAATTATATTTGACAGTGAAAGTATCAAATACTTTTTCGATAGAGGTTCCTGGTCGCCCTACTGAATATCCGTTTCACGAACCCTTTGCATCATTTCATGTATGATCTAAAACAATGTGTAAATTTAAGTGTTATGAAATATAACAATAAATATAGGTAACTGTACTACTGCATAGGAGTAAGCTGGGGAATTAACGCAATGTAATTGGCTTAGCAAGTTCAGCGGGGGCACCATAATTTTAACTAATGTCTCGGCTATACATACTGGTACTTAGGTATATGTATTTAGCACCCTCGCAAACTGACCTAATACCAACTTGGTTTTAATAATTAGATTAAGTATAACAATGCCACCGTCAAATGCTGTAGTGGAACCAGAAAATATAGATTTGGTGGACTCTTTTTATAGAATTGTGTACTTTAATTTAACTTACCAGGGAGTTTTTCATAGAATACATTGTTTTCGACCGTTTTGGTTAGAATCAAATATTGGCACTAGATGTAGTAGGTACTTAAATTGCATTTATTCATATTTACTTGGAAATGACAACCTACAAATCACTATTATTATGTACCTACTTAGGTAGTTCTTTCAAGAGATCTTAGTACTGCAAATTTACGTACACTTGTCTAATTAGAATCTTTTAAATAATAAAAGAATAAAACAAGGCATACTTACAGTCGCTTCCTTCATTCATGAAAATAGCAATAACCCTCAAAGTTTGTAGATAAAGTGGGTGGTAGCAAATCCATTATCCACGGACCGTCGTCGGCACAAAAAATCAAGCGTAAATCTGCAATTATAGCGTAAATAGTCTACAGAAATACGCGAACACGACAATATACGTCCGCTCGAAAAAACTAATCGTCTCGACTGCCGCAAAACAATAATACCTAACGAGACCGAAGAGCACAGCACAGAAATGTTTCACCTAGCACGTGCACCGTATGTTGTACTTTTATTATTATCAAGTTAGTTTATTTTATATGAAACAGCGTTCAAATTGGTTGAAAATTTATTGCATCGCGACAAAATTTGTCCTTTTTTCGATTTCTACTATTTTCTACGTGACGTTTCGTTTTTTTTTTTAGTTTCGACCTCACATGATTTTGGCATTTAGCCAATGTCAACAAAATGACGTTGAGTTAGTTTTTTAATGTTAAGCTTCGCACAGTTTATGCATTAAGCCAGTGTTGAGTATTAAAATAGGTATTTAGGGATTTCTTATTTTCACAATAGGAAAGTCATGGCAATCCTCGTGGTGAAGTAGTCAAGTCAATATAAAGTCATAGCATAGGAAAATATGTGAAAATTTTATATAATTTGCCCACACTCGTGCACGTTAAGAATACTCAATGATTAATAAATATTCCATCAATAAATACCTATTAATACTCGAAGAAACAAGTCGAAATAATTACGTAAATACATTGTAAAATGTGCCTATAGTATACATAATATTATTAATATAAACTACTATTGTAAATCAAACAAATTAAATAAATAAATGATGTATGTAGGTATGCGATGTTTAGTTGGATTTCAACCGATAATTTTGCACTGTCGTAAGTTTTATTTTTTTCTCAAACTTTTTCATAACCTTCGTGTGGTTTGAACTTGTTTTGAAAAATTTTAACTCCAACTAGCCTGGTAAAGTCAAAACAAAAGAAATAGTCATCATCATCATCATCATCATCAGCCTGAAAACGTCTACTGCTGAACATATTAGGCCTCCTCCTTAGACCGCCACACCGAACGACAATTTGCCACTTGCATCCACCAGTTGCCTGCGACTCTTTTGATGTCGTCTGCCCGTTTGGGACGGTAGCGGGCTAGCAGGGCATCTGCCATAAAGAAATAGTCATAGAAGGTTTTTGGCGGGAATACGATAGTGAGACGTTGTTGGTTTTGTGTTGTTTTCTTAAACTTGTGTTTCTTCGAGTGTTAATGTGTAATATTGGTGGAATATTAACCATTAAGTGTTCGTTAACGTGCACGAGTGTGGGCGAAAAAATAAAATATTTGTTTCTGGTCTGGGTGTGATGTGCATGTGAAATTATATGTCTGTAAGTGGTACCCACGATACAGGAGCACTCCTAGTGTGGGGCTACGTTTACTAAAAAAAAGAAAAAAAAAAAAAAAAAAAAAAAAAATGATACAAACTCAAAAAGCGTGTCATTTCGTATTTTTTCCAAAACTCCCAGGAAGTTTCAGTAAAGCATCCACCACTTTACTGAATCGTGACTTTGACTATGTAAATAATTGACTTGACTACTTGACCACGAGGATTGCTTTAAAGCTATTACTTTCCTAATGTGAAAATAAAAATATTATGTACTTACGTGATTATTATAATACTTGACACTGGCTATATGCACAAACCGTGCGAAGCCATAATTAAACAAAAAAAAAAAAAAAAAGTCATAGAAGACTAAAATTAGAGTTGCTGTCAATGTCAAATAACAATGACATATTATAAGATTGGCTGACAGCTGAGTGTTTTTTTTTTTTTTGTTTTATTTATGGCTTCGCACGGTTTGTGCATATAGCCAGTGTCAAGTATTTTATTAATTAAGTATTTCTTATATTCACATTAAGAAAGTCACAGCAATATAGCAATCGAGGTCAAGTAGTCAAGTCAATTATTTACATCGTCAAAGTCACGATTCAGTAAAGTAGTGGATGCTTTACTGAAACTTCCTGGGAGTTTTGGAGAAAATGCGAAATGACACGCTTTTTGAGTTTATATCATTCGCCCACACTCGTGCACGTTAACGAACACTTAATGATTAATATTCCACCAATATTACACATTAACACTCGAAGAAACACAAGTTTGAGAAAATAACATAAAACCAACAACGTCTCACTATCGGATTCCCGCCAAAACTCCAGCTGAGTGTTGAATAATGTACCATTCATTGGCGTTTTAGCCGTTTGGTTGGCCAATGTTGTTGTAGTTGTCAAAGAGAATACAAACGCTGGTAGTTGTGTTTGTTTGTTTACTTGTTTTGTTTTGCAATTTTGCTTGTACTAAAGGTTTTTGCCGATTAAGACCTGCATTCAATTCGTTCTTTCTTGATAAAACTACCAATAAAATGTCTTCTTTCTTGTGTTTCGTATGCCACAGTACAGTAAACGCTGACACGAATGAAGATACGCGGGAAAAATACAGAGAAGTTATTGGAATGAATGTAAGCCTTTTCGTACTTGCGAATTTATATTTAATTAGTTTCATCTGTTCTATTGATCACTTTGAAGATATAATGCATTTCCAAATGTTGTGCGGTGGCAGCGAGCTGATCTGCTAGAGACGGAAGGTAGACGACGGAGCTCAGCTCTCACAGCAGAGTGATGGTGTTTGGACTCGTTTTGATCAGCTCGCAGTGCCGAATACGTGTTTTGTTGAGCTTATGTAGGTGGTATTCAAAGAGAATTTATGTTTTATTTGCAGTTGTGTCCTGATTCTCATCTGTGTTTCATCTGCTGCTATTTCCTGAATAAAATGTGTATGTTTAAGTCGATATGCTTGAAACGGAGTCTGGAATACCCTGTACTGTTCAGGTAAGCCGTTTGTAACCCTCACACATCCTGATCATCATCAGTGTTTTTGGTAGGCCTCTTCTGCAAGAGTCCACCTAGAGACGTACCATACATAAACAATATCACTAATTCGTTTTTAAGGTTTTCTGTTTGAAAGAATTATGTCTTCTGTAATTTTTCCTATCAGACATTGCTATTTGTTAAAACTACGTATTTTTACTTATGGATTTCTGCAAAGTAACACCTAATTCTATCAAGTTAAGGTAAGGCGGGGCAAATTCAACTATGGGGCTAAAGCAACTAACTAACATTTTGTGGATTCTATCGGACTTAGATAAATCAATCAGGAGGAAAATCTCTATATGTGTGACTGGAATAACTGATGACACTACCATAGTGTTATGTCAGAACTAGCCTTATAATATTAGTAATAAGAAGATACTAACAAAACATGTTGGACACCCACCCTCAACTACAATGTATATGGCAGTCAATGCATTAAACCAGCGGTTCTCAAACTTTTTTGGTCACGGAACCCTTTTGACAAGCAAAATACTTGACAGAACCCTACAATAAAACAATAGTTTTTAAAAGTGTATTCTTTAACAATCTCGACTTTATGTTTTCGAAGATAGAGCCCGGAAGTCACTTGTTCACAACTATAGAGTCTAATTCAGAGGCTTTTATCAAAGGGACTGCGCGCTCACAAGTATACTTACGCGCGGCGGGCGGAGTCAAAACGTTCGACCAGTGACCAGAGAGAGTTAGAGTACACACTTAGAGTACCGCTGCATTAAACGAATTGATCAACATCTCTGGTGTTATTTCTTCCGAAGGACAGACTACATAGTGCCATTTGTTTGTTCAGTTAGTTCTTTAAGCTCCATTGTTGCGATTGCTCCACCCTGCCTCTTACAAAAGTCCTCGTTTATATTTCCAGTGAGAAAGGCACCATCAACCTTCAACGGAGCGATATCACGGTCGCCATACTGTGTCCCGAAGACATTTGCCTCCAACACCTCAACACCAGATACCACTTTTACAATAACAACGAAAACTCACAGTCCAATGATGGCAACTACTGCGAACTGCAAGACGAGAGAAACTTCATCAATAACGACTTAGTAAACTCCGAGCCTATGGAGGAATTCCACAATGAGGACTACCTATTTGCAACCAAAGATAACGTCGAGAATCTGTTCAATGAAGAACTGATGCAACCTAATCTGGAGCCTGTGAGGATCATACAGAACGATCTAGTCAACGGTGAATGGAGAACAAATGATTCGAGAGTAAAGACGTGTGATACTATGCTGCTCGAGTTAAATAATTGTAATGAAATTGTATTTGAAGGGAATATGCCTCATGTGTGCACGGAAATGCAAAAAACGGAGGAAGTTAAATTAGATAATACTTTAATCAATGTTGGAATAACTTTAAATGTAAATGTGCAAAGCAATTGTAATGGAAATGTGGTAGACAACGCAGGATATAAGAATGTTGAGAATGGTTTTAGTGAAACTGTAGAAAACGACGTAAATGGCAATGATGAAAACAATTTGGAAGACAATTTAGGAAGTAATATAAGTGAAAATGTAGAGAATGACTTGAATGATAATGTAGAAAATGATGTAAATGTAAATGAAGAAAACTATATAAATGACAACGTAATAAACAACACAAATGAAAATTTAGAAAATGACATAAATGAAAATCTACATAACAATACAAATGCAGTTGCAGAAAACACAGAAATGAACATAAAAATAGACATCAAAGAAGACGGCTCTGTATCAGTCACCGGCATTGACAATCTAGATTCGGAAACATACCACACGCAAGTTAAAGAAGAGGTAAAAAAGAGAAGAAGCAAGAAGAAAGACTTTGAGAAGGTAGAGCTCAGCGTTAAAGAGCAGAAGATGGAGTTAGCGCAAGCGAGAAGAGACGAGAAGTATGTAGAAGGATTTTTCAAGTGTCACAGTTGTGCTTTAAGTTACCACTTCAAGGACACGTACCAAGCTCATATGATGAGACATGAAGAAGTAAGTAACTGAAGAAACTTCAGCAAATTCTGATAGCACCGTATAAAAGCCAAAATAATTATACTTTAATAACTCGTTACATGTAAAAGATTAGTTGTGTCTGTGATTTTACTAGCGTTGACTTTTATTCCGCTGGAATTATTTAGCCTGGACTTATACATTTGAAGAACCCAAATGATAAAAAAACGGCCAAGTGCGTGTCGGACGAAACGTTCTGTATAAACTGCCAAAAAGTATCATGACACTCATCAAATATATAACCCTTATATATTTATTTTATTCTGTTCTTTAGTATTTGTTGTTATAGCGGCAACAGAAATACATCATCTGTGAAAATTTCAACTGTCTAAACACCACGGCTCATGATATACAGCCTGGTGACTTGACAGGCAGACAGACAGACGGACAGACAGCGGAGTCTTAGTAATAGGGTCCCGTTTTAACCTTTGGGTACAGAACCCTAAAAATGACACCCTCTATTTTTGAATCAATAGAGTTCGTCTCTGATAAGCCTCAACCTTTGCAAAGAAATATTAAATAGCAACTTGACCAAAGTTGCTATTTAATATTTCATTATTTTTACACGAAAGAAATTCCGGTCGATTTTCGTTAAAATTATTAAAATTAAGATCCCAATTTGACTAGTCGAACGGCGAATACCGCTGCGCTATATGTTCGCTTCGCTTCGCCAACCCGGCCGTGCACCGGAAGCACGCGGCCAACCACAGCCTGCGGTATCGCTGCACGCGCTGCGCTGCCGTGGTGCGAGCGAGACAGCGGCCCACGCACGCGCGCGGCTGCCGCGGGCGCGAGGGAGACAGCGTCACCTGTCACCTGTGCGCCGCCGTGTTCCAGTGAGTGCTCTTCGTACATTGACGTCATAATATGGTATTCTATCGCATGTGGCCACCCTGAACCATAGACGTTATGATTAATCTGAGCCTTGAACGAATATCTACATGTTCCCATTATCTATGGAAAAGTATAAACGCGCTAAGTTTCAACAGTGTCCTGAGTATGAGTTTTTACTAGCTCGGTACAGTTTTACCCAACTGATATGGCTTACCGATGTACTTGCGCAGAAGATGAATTTTCAAAGCGGGGGATATGCTATTGACCGCTATTGGTCGGCAGCCGCCGCCATCTTAGCAAGCTTAGAGTGAGATGGAACTAACACCTGCAGTGTATTATGAACCTTATAATAGTGATCTTAGGTTGATTGTAAGTTTTAACCAATCTTTCGTTAATCTTCGGACCATACTTTCTTTTCTGCGCGAACGAAGATTCACGATGCGCCTTATAAGTTGGGTACTAGTATACAAATATTTGTGGATCGCACAAATATTCGTTCCAGGCGGGAATCGAACCCGCGACACCAAAAGCTCAGTCCGATTGCTCAGCCACTACGCCAAACGTGTCAAGTGTCCACTGAGCTAGGGGTTCAAGATACTCGTTCTGTGTCTCAGTGTATGTTGTTGCATTTCAGAGGTGCGAAGTACTTCCAGCAACACATGAGGCGCTCCCACCAGGAGCAGGCTCGTCACAGGAGCTACCTATGCAGTGTATGCGGCAAGAGCTGTCAGAACCGCGGCGCTGTCAGAACGCATATGCTGTCAGTATCTTCTTATATATCTTATCTTATCTTATATCTTTAAATTATATGTATAATTGGAATCTCGGAATCGGCTCCAACGATTTTCATGAAATTTAGTATATAGGGGGTTTCGGGGGCGATAAATCGATCTAGCTAGGAATCATTTTTAGAAAATGTCATTTATTCGTGTTATTTTATGATTTTTTTCTTTAAATAACCAGTGCATATTTTTTTATTATTCTATCGGTAAGATCGAAAAATATTATTCATATTTCATCATTTTATTAGTAACTCGTAGGTACTTAAATATAATTTCCAAAAAAGACAACTTATAAAAAAACAATACCGAGCAAAGCTCGGTCATCCAAATATTCTATATCTTATACTAGAAGCACGTCGCGGTTTCACCCGCGTTAACTACTATCCCGCGGGAACCATTAATTTTTACGGGATAAAAGGTAGCCCATGTGTACCGGGGATAGCATAGCTTCCCAACAGTGAAAGAATTTCTCAAATCGGTTCAGTAGTTTCGGAGCCTATTCATTACAACCAAACAAACAAAGTTTTCCTCTTTATAATATTAGTGTTAATTCTTATATCTTATCTATATTAATAAAAGAAAGTCGTGTTAGTTACACTTTTTATAAATCAAGAACGGCTGAACCGATTTAGCTGAAAATTGGTAGGAAGGTAGCTGAGAACCAGGAGAAGGATATAGGATACTATTTATCCCGTTACCACGGGAAAAAATTTGAAACTGGAAAACATATCTCTTATAAAATCGGGTTGTACAGTTGACTGCTGTCACTCATTTTAACTCATAGAGACAATGACAGGACAACGTCTGTCGGGTCAGCTAGTATTATATACAGGGTGTCCCACAGATATGCCAAATGGTCTTCCTTTTATTTCTGACACTATGATACTTAGAAAAAAGTAATCCTTACGATGAAGCCTTTCCATCGGTATGATAAAGCTACAGGCTGGTTATTTTTCTCGTGTAACGGGTTCGATTCCCGGTTCAACCATGTAATTATTTAAATATATATGAATGCAGTTTAAATTGCTTTTAAAATTAAAATAATGTCTTCTTTCAGTAAAATGTTCCATCTACAATATTCAAGGTTCTTGCCCTCCATGTGGCATATCCGTGGGACGCCCTGTATATAAATTACGCGTCACGTTGTTTGTCCGCGATGGACTCCTAAACTACTGAACCAATTTTAATCAAATTTGCACACCGCGTGCAGTATGATCTAACTTGAGAGATAGGATAGCTTACATCTCAATTTATAGTCGCAATAACAATAACCTTAGCCACAGCAACGCGCGGCCGTGTCTGCTAGTATATATAAAACCAAGTCGTGTTATCATTTATAACTCAAGAACGGTTAGACCGATTTTCATGATCCTTGCTTCGTTGAATTTGTTTCCGCTCCGAAAAGCAGAATAACTATTAAAACATGGAAAAAAAATACCAAAAAGAGAGAATTATTATAATTATCTTTCTCATACATTTTTGGAATGGCTTCACAGTTGACAATAATTTAAAAGATAGGATAGCTTACATCTCAATTTATAATCGCAATAACAGTCACCTTAGCCACAGCAACGCGTGGCCGTGTCTTCTAGTATTATTATAAACATGTAATTATTTTTTACAGAACTCACATAAACAGAAAATTCTCATGCGACCAGTGCACCTCAACCTTCAGCAGCCCGTACACCCTGAACCAGCACAAGAAGACCCACTCGCCGGTAGACCAGGAGCTGCACCACTGCGCCGCGTGCCGGCTGGGCTACCGGACTAGGAAGAGCCTCCTGGCCCATTACAGGAACTCGTTGGCGCATAAGGACACTGTGTAAGGATGTTTTTTAGGGTCCCGTACTCAAAGGGTAAAACGGGACCTTTTACTTAGACTCCGGTGTCCGTCCGTCTGTCATCAGACTGTATCTAGTTAGACAGTTGACATTTTCACAGATGATGTATTTCTGTTGCCGCTATAACAACAAATACTAAAAAACAAAATAAAATAATTATTAAAGGGGGCTTCCTTACAACAAACGTTATTTTTTTCAGTTTTCATAGATAATGGCACGGAACTCTTCGTGCGCGAGTCCGACTTGCACTCGGCCGCTTTTTACCTAACAGAATGATTTAAAAAATTGTTTTTTAATTTGAAACGAAACAACGCTAGCTAATTCGACAACGTGAGTGTTAGTCGTCGATTTTGTGGAACGACGGTATTTTAGATCAGCGGGCCTAGACAAGTTGCAAACGCTTCGAAGCTATTCTATTCGTAAAAACGTTAACGCTTTAGCGTTAGCGAAAATAGTTTGCTAGACAAAGTGTTATGACTCTGGCGAACGCTCATTCTAATCAATCGTACGCTAATAATTATTTGTTCATTCAATTTGTTCATTCATTTTTGTCATCTTGTCCATGGATTAGCTTACAAACTTCATTGTCACAGTCACTTTAGGTGTAATTTTATTTTTATAGTTTGGCTTCGCATGGTTTGCGAATTCGGCTAGTGTCAAGTATACAAATATGCGTAGTAGTAGTAGGTACTACCTAGGTAGTTAACCTAATCTAACCTAACATTTTGTTATTTTGTTCCTTCTTTTTAGCAATGGAACCAAGATTGCGAGGTCCACAATAATCCTAATGCGTGCATTATCTCGTTATCTCGCGAAAACAATAAAAATCTACGAACAAAATCATAACACAATGCTACCGTTTGCAACAGCTGCTAGAAATCCGCCATTTTGTTTCGTTTTCTACAGGGTCCTAGCGAACGCTAGGTCGTCGTTCAAACGCAACGCTAACGCTTGTCAAAAGTGGCACTTGTCTACGCATATGTATGGATTCTGTCGAACGACAGGGAGCGTTCATTAGATTCGAATAGAATAATAAGCACTTGTCTACGAATATTTCGTTCGCTTCCTGACGTTTCGTGTGCTTATGTCAGCCCATACATTTTCATTCTATTCGTTTCGATTTGGTTAGAAACGTTTGCCACTTGTCTAGGCCCGCTGTACCCCTAGTATGAGCTCGTAGCTCGACATAGACGCGTCAATTAGCTCTTTGTTTAAAGATGTTTCGTTCATAAACGCGCCGGTAGGGGCGCTGTACAGGATCCATGTTAATTAGTATTTAAACGGGTCTAATTCGCGCACAAACTAATATCAAAATATATAATTAACATGTATTCAGTATACTAAATACTAATTAACATGTATTCAGTTCGCGAAAGTTTAAAAACTTCTGCTGTACAGGATCTTCATACAAAGCGCACGGTAACACGTACTATGTCGAGCGCGTGAACTTGCCGCAAAAACTCGCACTTAGGGCTCTGTTCAGCTCTTGTTTAAATTTTTGTGGTAAGACCATAGATGTAGTATCCCCGTAATATACCCGTAAGAGACAAAACTTTACTGCAATGTATAAATCGGATAAATTTAATATACGTTATTTAGGTGTAGCTCCAATCATTCGTGCGACATTCTAATATGTCAAGATTGGTTTGCTTCTGCAGCACAGCAATAAATTAGTGCATACTCCGACAAAGACAAAACATCATCGTACTATCCTACTTACTCTGTCTATTTGTATACACTTGTCTCTTTACTTCCCCGTATCTTGGGTTAGTTGTCAAATCTATTGGCTGAGAAATCTGTGGGTGGGACGGTAAATTTTTATATGACGTGTAAAAGTGTAGTATTTTTTTTATATGACGTGTACAAATGTCGTTTTTTTTTTATATGACGTGTACAAATGTTCTTTTTTATATGACGTGTACAAATGTAGTTCTTTTTTTATATGACGTGTACAAATGTCGTTTTTTTTTATATGACGTGTACAAATGTAGTTCTTTTTTATATGACGTGTACAAATGTAGTTCTTTTTTATATGACGTGTACAAATGTAGTTCTTTTTTTATATGACGTGTACAAATGTAGTTTTTTTTATATGACGTGTACAAATGTTTTTTTTTTATATGACGTGTACAAATGTAGTTCTTTTTTTATATGACGTGTACAAATGTAGTATTTTTTTTATATGACGTGTACAAATGTAGTTCTTTTTTATATGACGTGTACAAATGTAGTTCTTTTTTCAAATTCAGGTACACATGCCCTGTATGCCTGCGTCCCTGCCCCACGCTGCGGGCCCTGCAGGCGCACCAGGCCTCGGTGCACGCGCGCACTAAGCACCTCACCTGCAATCTCTGCCCCGCCGCTTACTCTACTAGAAAGGTATCTAAATAAGTATTATTCAGGACTTTTGGCGGGAATCCGATAGTGAGACGTTGTTGGTTTTGTATTATTTTCTCAAACTTGTGTTTCTTCGAGTGTTAATGTGTAATATTGGTGGAATATTAATCATGGTGTTTGTTAACGTGCACGAGTGTGGGCGAATGATATAAACTCAAAAAACGTGTAATTTCGCATTTTTTTTCCAAAACTCTCAGGAAGTTTTAGTAAAGCATCCACTACTTTACTGAATCGTGACTTTGACTATGTAAATAATTGACTTGACTACTTGACCACGACGATTGCTTTAAAGTTTTTACTTTCCTTTTGTGAAAATAAAAATACCTACTTATGTTATTATTATAATACTTGACACTGGCTATATGCACAAACCGTGCGAAGCCATAATTAAACAAAAATAAATAAAAATAATTACTCAGCCTGTACTGTCCCACTGCTGGGCAAAGGCCGCCCCTCACTTTCGTTAGGCCATAATGCACCACGCGGGCCTAGTCCGGGTTGGTGGATAACGTACCTCCGAAATTCTCGGGCTTGTTGGTTTGCTCGCGATGGTTTTCCTTCACCGCAAAAGCGAGTGATGATTACGTACATAATGTTTGACAAGAAACACATTGGTACGTGCCCGCACTGGGATTTGAACGCGCCATCTCCTGCTTTGGTAGGCGGACGTTCGCCCACTAGGCTATCTACCATCGCTTTTTATTCACAGTCTATCTATTAACTCTTTATTGACCCCTTTGTGTATAAAACACAGAGACGAAGAAAGACATAATAGACAAATGATATAAACCCAAAAAAACTTATCATTTCGCACATTTTCCAAAACTCACAGGAAGATTCGGAATACTGAATCGTGACTATCACTGTAAATTGACTTGACTAGTTGACCACGCGGATTGCTATAATGCTATGACCGTCCTACTGTGAAAATATTTGAAATATTTTTTTTTATACGTATGACATTGGCTGAATGCACAAACCGTGCGAAGCCAAAACAAAAAAAATCTACTTCCAGGCTTTGGTCACGCACATGACGCGTCACAAGAACGAAGCGTCTAAGAAAATGCCGCTCTGCCACGCTTGCGGGGGAGAGTTCAAGGTATGACATGTTTGATTGATTATTGTAATTGGCCACGGCCGTGTAATTAATCTGAATAAATAAATAAATAATAATAATAAATGACGTGACCTCCTGACAGCTGTCAGAGTGTCAACCTTTAACTATACCAGTGGACACTCCATACAAACGGCTGGATCGCAATATTAGTAGGATTCAATTGTACCGATAGTTCACTCAAGTAAATAATTTTGTAAAATCGATAATCGTACAGTAGTACCCAACTTATATGGCGCGTCGTGAATCTTCGTGCGCGCAGAAAAGAAAGTATGGTCCGAAGATTAACGAAAGAATACTTAAAACTTACAATCAACCTAAGGTCATTACTATAAGGTTCATAATACACTGCAGCTGTTAGTTCCATCTCACTCTAAGCTCGCTAAGATGGCGGCGGCTGCCGACCAATAGCGGTCAATAGCATTTCCCGCGCTTCATCATCAATTCATCTTCTGCGCAGGTACATCGGTAAGCCATATCAGTTGGGTACTACTGTACGGTGGTATTGTCCAAAATCCAAAATTCTACTTCAGTCCTGCAAGTAATTATTTTTTTTTTTCTGTATTTCAGAGCACCAGTATTTTGAAGAGGCATCTGAAAAATGTTTGCGAGAAGAACAAAAATGAAGAGGAATTAACGTTTTACGAACAATAATATTTATGAAAACAATTACAAATTCTTTTTATTTGAGTTATTTTGTAATGTGAATAGGTCCTTCACTAGATGGTGAGCGCTCGCCTGCCCATAACAGTTGCAGTGCCAGAACTTGGCATTGCACAATCTCGCGCGGCACTGCGCTCGTCACTCTTCGGCCGGGTCTCCTGCGCGTGTTTTTATGGAACATTACACAAAAACAGCGCAACAAAACAAAAAAAAACGTCAAAACAAAGAGGCGTGGCTTTACACATTTGTCTATGCAAACGGTAGAAGATTTCGTTTGTCTATGAGCAAACAATGTTTTATGTTTCCCGCGGTGCACGGTGAAGAGGGAGCTGGGTTTGTTTTATTTTCGACCGGCCGCAAATTGCAGGAGACAGCTTGTGTATGAAATCAAATGTATAATATGTGTAAGGTTTTTTGTGTAATGTTCCGTAAAAACAAACGCAGGGGACGCGGCTTGAGACATCGCTTCTAGAGTGTCGCACGCGCAGTAAAGTCGCCGGAAACAGTAGCCTTCTAACCGGAACACGTTAATGTTTGCGCACTACTGCTTGGTGGAATATCTGGCGGTACTTCTACAAATAGACTCTTGCAGAGGGATACATTCCAAAAGAAAGAAATGTTCTTTAAAATCTTCTCCGCTCCTAATAGCAAATAACAGTGATAACATGAAAGCAAAAATGTAAATTATTTTGCTCATACATTTCATACTTATATTTTTATTTCTATTGAGAAATGGTAGTGAGTTACGGCAATCAAAAACGTTACTATTAAAAAAGCTTTATTTACTATTTAATATTATGAATTATAATACTTACAATGGACAATATTGCAATACCTACTTATAAGTTATTTATACATTAGGCATTTGTTATCAAATAACAGCTGTTTTATGCAGTATCAATCTTCGATCATATACACTATCGATCAGCCGAAATTATTATTGTATCTCCTATCCAAGATTGATATCGATCTTGGATTGGTGCCTATCGTTCGATCGAACTCCAATCTGCGTGCCTTCATAAACCACGGATCGGTTATTGGCACGTTTGACCCTAAAAATGGATTGCGATATCAATCTTAGATAGCAAAATTTGGATTAGGATTCATTATTAATTTCGGCCGACAGTCTATGAAAATCAAATCTCAACCCGTCAAGCCGATAATGTTTCATTTAATACTGAACCTTAACGCACTGCAATAGCGTTGTAAAACATTTGTGACGGTTTATTAAAACAAGGCATATGCATTTAATAATGAACCTTAACACACTGTAATAGCGTTGTTCGAAACAAGGCATATGACGGACATTTTGGAGCGGCGATCGGGGGCCTTATATTTCATCGTAGGTATCAAATGCCATCTGGAGCCCTAGCATGAATATTCCGTGACTAAAGCTAGACTAAATTTGATAAGTTTTGAGCCTGAGCAGGTCCGAGCTCAAGTTTGCATTACATTGAAGCACTTGAGTGCAAAATATGATATCAAACTGTAACCATCCATGCACCCAACGATTAGTTTATTCAAAACTGCGCTACACTCGCTCAAAACGCAAGTTTTTTCCAAACTACCCTCACTAGAACAATTTTTATAATTCGGATTCCATTTTCTTCTCCAAATATCGGTTATGTCACTCTTTTTCAAAATTTTATCGTCCTGTGAATTTTGAGTGCTTTGACTCAAATTTTGACTGGCTTTGCTGTATTTTTGCAGTACAATTTCTAGAATATGGAATATGTAACACGTATTTTCTATTTGATCGATATTTTTGATTTCGTACAGACTGTCGCTCGTCGACAATTCTGTATGTAGCTTTTCTAGTATACGTGTGATTTGTTCGATGGTGTATTTTTGTATGTGTATCGATTTGTTGAGAAGGATTATTCTATGTAAAGTTTCGTCCTTGTTCAGTAGCTGAAAATTAATAAATACTTGTCAATAATCTGTAGTATTGGTAGAATATTAACCACGGAGTGTTCGTTAACGTGCACGAGTGTGGGCAAAGGATGGTAATAAGTCTAACTCAATCCTCTTCTATAAATCCTATAAACGTCTTGCCACAAAATATAGACCAGAAATTTCTTAAATTTCGTTCCACAAAATCGGCTATCACTCGCGTTGTCTTACTCAATTTTGGCATACCTAATTATTGTACTTGTGAATTTGTTATTGAGTTAGAAAAAGCGAGGGTTAGACGTCGATTTGTGGACAAAATATTTTGACACATCTGTTCAACTCATAAGTCTCTCTTGCGTGGAAAAAAACTGACACAAAAGAGGGTGCAATTAGTGTAGCTCCCTCCTTTTACTTCGCAAATAATCTTTCTTATTATATTATATAAATTACGCGTCACGTTGTTTGTCCGCGATGGACTCCTAAATTACTTAACCGATTTTAATCAAATTTGCACACCGTGTGCAGTTCGATCTAACTTGAAAGATAGGACAGCTTACATCTCAATTTTATAGTCGCAATAACAAAAACCTTAGCCACAGCAACGCGTGGCCGTGTCTGCTAGTATTACTATATTCTTCTCCCTGTGGGAATGAGACTACATACATCAGCCATCTACGATATCACCACAAAAGATTACTAGAGTTGAATAAATGAGTCCAAATATTTTCTCCACAAATCGACGTCTAACCCTCGCTTTTTCTAACTCAATAACAAATTCACAAGTACAATAATTAGGAACGCCAGGATCGAGTAAGACAACGCGTGTGATAGACGTCGATTTAGTGGAACGAAATTTTAGAAACAACTGTTTAACTCTGGTCTAAACTTTTGTGGTGAGACTGCTAGTGTTTTCTTTATCTAAGGTTTAGACAAACGGGGGCATGTTGGTGGGGATTAGGAGGGGGGGGGGGGGGGGGGATGCTTACCACGTGTTGATCGTTAGTCCCACCATAAATACATCCAACCAACGTCCGTACTGTATCTAATAAGTCTTCTAAGAACGACGGATACTGCTCTACCTCGTGTAGTTGGTCTGTAAGTTGACCTAAAACCTAAAAGTTTAGATATTCTTATGTTACTGAGTACGAGACGTGCAGGTCGTTTATCGGATGGTAATCGCCACGCCTTCCTATAACTGGAACAGTGCTAGTTATGTATATCTAGGTATACTAATATGATAAAGAGGAATGATTTGATTGTTTGTATTGAATAGGCTCCGAAACTACTGAACCGATTAGAAAAATTCTTTCACTGTTGGGAAGCTACACTATCCCCGGGTGCCATAGGCTACTTTTTATCCCGTAAAAATTAACGGATAGTAGTTAACGCGGGTGAAACCGCGAGGCGCTTCTAGTTACAAAATAATTCGAAACTGTAGAAACTTTTATGATTTTGTGGGGATAAAATCGTCAAACAATACGTCATGCTGCACTAAAGTACATAAAGTAAACAAAATAAAATGATAACCTAAAGATTTTATTGCTATACTAATAGCAAAAATATCACATTTATGATAGGTAAGTAATTTTTATTATCAAATGAAATCGTGAGGCAGCTAGTAAAAATATTATTTTCTGTTATCTTAGTGACGCAAAGCGGACACGTTTCTAGGCTGAGCAATCTGAGCATGTTCACCACCTCCAACCACATCGTCATTTAAAACCAGGGGGCTTACCATGACGTATTATTGCGATCCAATTGAGGACCTAAACAGAATCGTTTTACTACTTATTCGTACCGTGACGTCTTGTGACATCTCGACGCTCAATTTAGGTTGATTTTAAATCTAAACGGATCGACGTCTACCTAAATGATATCGAAAGCCATGTGTTACTATTATTTAAAGTGAAACGATTCTGTTTAGGTCCTCAATTGGATCGCAATAAGACGTCATGGTAAGCCCCTAGGGGGCTAGATAGTGCTAAAATATATAAAATGGGGGCTTACCACTGAAATCTCATTGGTCACGTCTCGAGTGCTTACTACCAATGGACAATCGGTAATGTAGTTGAACAAACTATGCGCCGCTTGGTTCAACCAACCCATGGATTGGGACACTGAAAGGACAAACGAAACCTATGGCACAAGTTGTATCAAAATTGGGCTAGTTTTTTTTTAATTTTTATTAGCTAAAAAGGTGATAGGGAAACGAAAATACGTCAACACTATAAAAAATTTAACAAACAGTCAACTACAAATAAAAGTGGCCACAAAAAGCAGTCAACGATACATAAACTGTTAACAGTACAAATACCTGTCAACTGTTCAAATTTTCAAAAACCTGTCAACTGTTCAAATTTTCAAAAACATGTCAACTGTTCAAATTTTCAAAAACCTGTCAACTGTTCAAATTTTCAAAAACCTGTCAACTGTTCAAATTTTCAAAAACCTGTCAACTGTTCAAATTTTCAAAAACCTGTCAACTGTTCAAATTTTCAAAAACCTGTCAACTGTTTAAATTTTCAAAAACCTGTCAACAGTTCAAAAACTGTCAACAATACGAAAAAACTTACTTTTGAAAGAGTTTTTCAATTGCGTATCGCTTTTGTATCCACTTTCCGCACTTGATTTCATTCTTCTATTTATATACGTTTTAACTTTGTTCAATTCCTCTATTACTTTAAAAGGTATTAGCTCCATTTGAGAATCCGTCCATTCTTCGTCCACTTCTATGTTCTCTTGAGTCTTATCAAAATGGGTACAGCTTTCATCTGTGACTGTCTTGTTCTTGAATTTTTCGTCTGATTTCGTAGAGGACTTATCGAGCTCCATTACTTGCGTGCTATCAAAATTAACACAGCCCCTATAGTCCATTACATGCATGTTTTCAGAATTATTTCCACAATCAATTCTTTTGCCTGTTGATTGCGCATTTTCTACATTATCATCGAAATTAGTACAGCTTCTAGCTTGATCAGTTATTAGCATATTTTTAGAATTCTTATCAAATGCAGTACAATCTTTGTTTCGAGACATTTCTTTTGATTTTTCATCATTAGCTATTGTATTCTGTGATTTGTGTAAATATAAATATTCATCTTGTGCATTTTGTGAATAAACTAGACCGTTATCTGTAACTGTTATATTTTGACTATTCGTTGACAGCGTTGAAAAATTCGTTAACTGCGTTTCTTGGGAAAACAAATCGTAGTCAATGTGTTTAACTTTAGTTTTAGCGCTTTTCTTATCTATATCAGGGTTTGTATGAGCTTCCCTGTTATTTCTATCATTGTTCCTGTCAAATAGTTGACTACTATTCGTTGACGAAGTCAAGAAATTGATTAATTGTGATTCTTGTGTAACAGTATCGTTGTCAATGTCTTTTACTTTGGTTTTAACGCTTTTGCTTATATTGTCTTTGATGTTTTCAGATGTTTTTCGAGCTTCCATGTTATTTTTGTCGTTGTCACTGACCAATAGTTGAGTGCTATTCGTTGACGAAGTCAAGAAATTCATTAATTGTGATTCTTGTGAGAAAATATCGTTGTCGATTTGTATACTTCGTTGATTAACATTTTTTCCTTCATCTTTACTATATTGCTTCTCGATGGCTGTTGTAATACTTCTGTTATTATATAAGTCGTTATCATTACAACTACTATTCAATGATGGAACTGATCTGTAAGTTATGTTTGTTTCTTGAGAAAATATATCATTGTCATTTAGTACTTCTCCTTTATTATGTCCACTAGGATCATATTTGTCTTTTGGTTTGCTATTTTTATTAGTCCCACGAATGAATTTTTCGTTCATAATAATTAAATCATCTTGACTTTCACTATAATGTGTGTTGCATAGAAAATCATTCGGTATAGTAAATACATTGGTTTCTTGAGAATCTTTGGGTATTTCTTTTAACTTATCATTTGTTATTAAATTATCAGTGTTTGAAACACTAGCACCTTCAGTCTTATTTTTCTTATTATCAAATATGTTTGCAACATTCTGGTATACATTTTTGAATTCCTTTGTGTGTCTGTAACGTCTTATAGCACTTTGTTGTTTTGATGAACCTACAGATTTATTGTCATAGTTTCCATTGTTTTGCTTTGTAATATTATTTGGTGTTTTTTCTTTCTTACTTGTAAGGGTATCAACTTCTGTATCTCTAATGGTTTTATGTTTATTTTTCTTATTATTATCTGTTACATCTGAACAATTTACTATTTTAGTAAATATGTCACTTTGCTTTGCTTTCTTATGGCTTGTATTTTGGTTATTTACATCCAAATTGTGGTTAGATTCTTGAATTAGTTCAATTGTGCGTTTGTTTGGTAAAATGTCTAAACTTTCGCATAAAGTCGCATCGTTATCTGTCAAGCATTGAGTGATATCTTTTCGGTCAGATGCGTGTGAGCATTGGTTGTTGAGAATTGATTGTGATAGATTTGTCGCTGAAGCAACCTGCCAAAATTAAAATTATTATGTATCAATCAGCTTTATATCTATGCATTTTGACTAATTCTAAATACCAAATTGAACCATAATAGAATCTAACTGGCTGACTATCCTGTCCAGAAGTAATTAGTCAATAATTATAATCAACTTAGCTGTCTACCCAGTTCAGCAGATAACTTAGTCTTAACAGTCGCTTAGTTTCTTTGAAAGGGTTTCGGCGGGACTCGAACCCTCGTGTTTTGTAGTCAGCCTAACAGCATTTTTGTTATATTTCTATTAATTAATACCTTTTCATTTGTAGCCTTCTCATCGATGTCGTTCAACAACTCCATGACATCATTGAAATTTCCTTCTTCTACTATAGCGTTTACGTCATTTATATCTGGGTCCACTTCATTGAATTTATCCAATATAGTTAAACTATCATCTAAATCTTGCATATTAATCATTTCTACATCATTTACTTCTATTTGTTGATACATTCTATCGTGTATATCGTTAGATGATTGGTGATTATCAGTTTTCCCATTATTCTGATCAATATTGAAGTGTACATCCAAATCTGGAGTATCTAATTTTACTTGATAAGTATTTTTATCATTCAAATAATTAGTTTCATCAATTGGATCATTATTTTTGTCAGTATCATCAATATTAAAGTCGGTATCTTCAATGAGAAAGTCATCGCTGCAAATATCGATACTTAGAGTATCGAAATTAATTTGTTCTTCGCATATCTTGTCCCTCAGTTGTTTTATGTAGTCATCTAAACTAGTATCTTCGGGTTTTGATCTTATGACTGATATGGATACAGCCAAGCGGTATTTTTGGAATATGTGCCTTGCTGAAATTAAGATAGAAGTTAATTTGGAATGTAGGTAATATAGTATAATATCTAGTATCTATCAGGCGAATATCTTGCAAATCTTAACGTTGGTAGTTTTCAAACCAAATCGAGTCAATTATTTATTTGCTAGAATACAATATATTTATTTTCAGTAGGTTCATTCAGCCTACAAACAAACGTGCAAATATTAAAATAATATGTCTACTCTTAGAATAAACATCCATGAACTCCTTAACACCATAAAAACAGTTCCTTAGTAACCATAATGCAGTCCCTCAGTTTTATTTAAATCTTATGCCCCTTATGCTGGGGCGACACACACACGTATCGTGATATCCCATTGACTATCCTGTTGTTTGACGTTCGCCGTAAGTGTAGCCACATAATCGGGATATGGCATTGGCATTGCCGTTGAATATCACGATTTTTTAAATTCACTTGTTTTTTATTTTGGTTTATTTTGTTTTTGGCAGTTTACGATGACGATGTACCTACTTAATGACTTACTTACTTAGATGATTAACTACTTGCTATGAAATTTTAACACCTAGCTAGTGTAAACAGGTCCTGGTGTGACTTTTATCTCTCAAAAGCAATGCCATGTTCCAAGTCTAAACTCTTCTGGGTTACCGCGCGTATGAACAAATCGTGCGAGTTTCTATCGTAGGTAGGTAACTAGGTACCTACAGGAGTAATATCTTTTATATGTCTCCCATTATATTTAATATTTAAACTTCTTGATCTTTAATGCTGTAGTATAAGTAGGTGTGTATATATTTACAGAAATAGTGTACATATATATATTTATTGTCTACCTATGATTTAAGTTATGTAAAATTATTTAGTAAGAAGCCGCTAGATATTTATAGCGAAAATGTTTTCGAACTTACCGTAATCGTCAAAACTCATCTTATATATTTATATTCAATCTGATATACCTAGCCAAAAGCACTTGATCACAATTCAGCTCATATTTGCGTATAATTATTCTGCAAAATGTAAAAATTGTGGCTACACGTAACTCGTCCGTCAACACTGAACCAAACTTTCGCGCTAGAAAAGAAACACTTTTATTAGGTTCTTTTCAGTGCCGCCTTCTTTCACCACCAAAGCCACCAAAACAGAGAATTTACCAAAAAGGTTTGATGGTTTCGTTCAAAAACTATTTCGTTGAACGATTTGATTATAATTTTGACATCCGCCATTGGTCCTTGCCGTTTATTGTTGTTTACTTTTATACCAACTTTATCTTTCATGAAATAGTAATAAAATGATTAATAATCGACACTATAATAATATAAGATATGGCACTGTACACTATATTGTTCGGTCTCAGCATTTTCATGATAGCGTTGGTGATTGCCATCATAAAGAAAATGTTTTTCCACTTGCAAGCAGAATACAAAATCGAAGGAATGAGCAGAGCGGCAGTGGAACACCCCGGTAAGAGTTGCTTTCAATACGGCAATCATACGTAGAAATAAAACGTAGAAACCGAATACTCGCCAGTGCCGGGATATTAATTAATTAGGTACCTACTAGCAGACAAACTTGTAGGTAGGTACTTACCTTTAGTACCTACCTATATTCATATAATAATATGCTAAGGGTATTTTAATGTTAATTTCCAATTATTCTAAATTAATACTTTGTTGCAGCGGTTAGCGTCATGATTTATAACGAAAAATGCGTCGTCAGGAAGAAAGTTTTTCTACAAGACATAGTAATTTACGATATTATTAGTAAAAGTGATATTAGTTTGCCAAAGAAGATCGAAGATCCATTTCAGTGATGACTACCTCACCATTCTAGTAAAACCTACCTAGTACCTATAATTTAGCACCTTCGAATATATCGTCAGTAAACACCAGGTGAATAAATATGAAATGCTAGCCTATAAAGTATGCCTATGTAAAGAAAAATACGTCTGGTTTATTGATAAATACATATTCTTAGATCATTATATCTTTTTATTTACTTAGTTCATTATTATTGAGGCTTAACATGGGTACGGACGGGTTAACATAATTACAAGGGATCCGTTTTCCATTTGATAACAAACTCTAAAACTAAAAAAAATAATTCAATCCACAATCCTATAGGTAGCAGTTTCAGTTTATATTCATTTTACGTCTAATAAGTGACATTATAAAGAACCTAATCTTATAAATTCCAGAGGTTCAACTTCTTCTTTGTAGGCTTTATTTTTTTGCTGGGAATGTCTAAGGCGAAGTCTCGTTAATCTGCCGCTGGTCCATCAGCCCTTGCATGATGGAAACAATCCACGCCATAAATGCTGTTAATTTTCACGATATCAAGCTCGGAAAGGACATTTTCGTTTTGACCGAGAGACTGCATTATAGTGCCATTTGGGTCCTAGAAAATAAAATAGTACATAATGTAGTGATTTTCGAGCAGGGCAGTTTTAGTTCTTTTTAATAGTTTTGGCTTCACATGATTTGGGTATTTAGCCAGTGTCAAAGTACCCACCCCTTTTTTTTTTTACAATAGGCACCTAAAACGTCGAGTCCCAGTCAGTTTAATCAGTCTAGTCAAATAGCCAGTGATGGATCACTTTAATGAAAGAAGTTTCTATTTCTGAATTTAGGATGGGAAAGATGATGTTTCTTTTTCCTTTCGCCATGTTGCTGTAACAAGTGCAAGTGCAAATAACAAGTTAGCTTTTTTTATTCATACGTGTTCCTTATAAGTGGCAACTGTAGAGATGCCTGTTCTGCCGAGTTGCCGCCAAAACTGCCACGCTGGGTGCGTGGCGCTGGCGTAGTCGTAAGGTAACGGCAGTGTGGCGTCCGACCGAATCATCTCGAAGTGGTGGAGTTTGTCTGCGGATTTGAATTTGGAATTTAAACTGACGAATATCTTGACAGTTGTGTGTTTCGTTTTTTTTTTCTTCTTTGGCCATGGTGCTTTTCGCACATTGTGCTAGTTGGATGTTTAGTTATTTGCATGTAAGTATGTTTATCGGTTCCTGTGTTATAACAGATAGGCTGGAAATACCGCGGGGCGCAACTAGTAAAATACTAAATAATATAAGGTAGATGGAAATAAAGGAACATTCGAGAGCAAAGATTCAAGATTGTGCATTGTAAAGTTACTGGGTGGCACTGCAATGTAACTGCTATGGAATGCAACCATCAGGTATACTGGCTCCTCTCGTTTCTCAGTAACATGTAAAATAAGTTAGTAAAACTGTATATTCCCAGTTATCCCCACTAGCGACAAATGGGAAAATAATCCCATACGTTTCCCCGGATGACAAAATTGAAAACCCTATTTTTTTTGGGAGTTTTTTTTTACAAACAAACCTGGTCTAATGTGCCGCATGTGCACCCGAATGTACTTGTCCCGATCGTGCCGAGAGACCTCGAAGTAAAACCCGAGCATTGCCATCACCATCATGGCGGCGTGCTGCCGGTGCTGCCCGCCGCGAAACATTTCTATGCTGCCGAATCTCTGGAACATGAACATGGTCTGGTATGTGCTTATCCTATTAATATTTTAATGTAAATGTTACGATGTTTGATGTTTGAGTGTGTGTATGTTTTTTTGCCCTCTTCACGCAGTAACACCTAATCTCAACAGCTAATCTAATTTTAATGAAGTTTTGTATTCACATAACCTCGTACATTAAATCCTGGTATAACACATGGAATACTTTTATAAACAAAAGTAAGAAACTATCCTAGAAATGTAAAACCATTTTTGGATATAAGCTAAGTTTACAAGTGCCACTTAGTTGTTTTAAAGTAAAGTTTATGTATGCTTAGTTGTTTTTAAGAGCTGTGGTTTTTATTTAATGGTAAAAAGGTGAAAGTTTGTGTGTACTTTGTATGTTTCTTAGTTCTTTACGCTCAAACGGTTGGACCAATTTTAATGAAATTTGGTATGGAGGTAGCTAACATCTTGGATTAACACATAGACTACTTATTTTGAAAACAGCTGTTAACACCAGGGGCGCATCTAGTAAACAAATAAATAAACCTGTTCCCCTCCCACGCGGCCAGTGACGTAATCAGGACTATTGTCGATCACGATATAGTCTTCGTAATTCTTCGCTTGTACAGGCGTCACCTCCTGAATTCTGACACAAGTGCGTTCCTTCAGAATGCCGCTAACTTCTTCGAGTTGCTCGCGCATTTCAGAGAGGTCGTCTAGGAATAAAATCAACTATAATATCCGCTGCGTGACATTATTTTCAAAATGGTGGCGGTGGCAGTGTGTCACGTGAGTGGTCCTTCTATATCGGTGACGGTTTAATTTGCGCGGGATGCTTGAATACTGGCAAGGGTGTCAGTACCGCAAACCCTAAAAAAAACATCGTATAATTATATCACTCACATGCAGTGTCTGCCTGAATGGTATACCTCAAGAGTCCCCCAGGCCATCGTCGGTCCTGGTAGAACTCCTCGTTCTTCTCGGAAAGCTCCACAGTTCTCGGCAGCTCTGATGATGGCCTCTGCCTTTTTGGTTTACGCTTTGGCCTGTTGGATTTGTGAAGATCAATGACGAACTCATCGCAAAAAAAAACAGTATCTAGGTATTGGATATTGTATTGTATTGTGATTTTTGATACCAAAAATGTGAGCAATTAAACACGACAGACAAATAAACATATAAAAAACATTACAACAAACAAACGAAAACGACGTTCTAACAATATGACAGCTGATGCACTCACTAATCATTATACTTAGCGTATACAGTGTGGTAAGGTTCATTATTACATGCATATGCCTTGTTTTAAAAAACCGCCTCATATGTTTTACAACCCTATTGCAGTCCGTTAAGGTTCATTATTAAATTAAACAATATTGGCTTGACGGGTGAACACTTTTGAGATTTGATTTTCATAGAGATTGTGTGTGAGTTTAATTGATCTAAGATGCAAATCATGTTTTGCGTTCACATGATACCAGACTTACCGTCCATCGTAGTTATGAGCTGAATCAAATCTTTCTTGTTTAACATTTGCTAAGACTGTCTGTGCTCTCTCTAAACTCCCTTTACCCGACTCGTCACCTAAAATTCGCATCTGATCTCGTTTATTTTTGACTCTTTTGACTTTGCGTCCCTTAATCGCTTCTCTGGACTGACTCGCTTCTCTGTCTCGTTTTCTTTCTCTGTTTTTCCCTTTGACATTTCTATGTTTACCCATATTTTCTTCGCTAGATAAGTCTTTAGCAGGCGTGAATACAGGGGTTTCAATTTCAACTGTCGTATCTAACACGACTCCGTCGTCTACATTTGCATAGTCGCTGCCACTGCAAGGAAATTCTCAGCCAGAAATTATTGAAAGATATTGTTTACTATTTACCTACCTACTGTTTACTTTTACTTTTGATATTTGACTTATTTATATATTTCTTGCGTAACTCTCTTGTCCTAAATTTGAAGAGTTCCTTGAAATTACTACGGCACACATACCTAATCGGAGATATTCACTCGTTGAGACGATTATACTGCATTTTTCCTTGAACTCTGTCTAGTATGGAGTCTTATTGAAAAAAATAGATAATTAAGAATATAAATTAACTAATAAACTAGACATAGTAGTGGTGGGACTAAACAGTTCTTTCAGTACGTTAGAATGCTATTTCACGAAGACCTCTTAGCCAAGGATGTAGTAGTGCCCTGTAGGTACGGATAGAGATGCGTGGCTGTGTGTGTGTCACGTGTACGCGTCACTGCAACCATAGCCAGACTTTGTAAAATAGAATATCTGTAATCCAATGTAAACGCGTATCATACGAAAGAGAATTAACGAGGCTATACGGTTGAAAATACTCCCAATCTGAAAAGCACTTCAATCAATCTTTTTTATACAAAAAGACTAGCTGTTACCCGCGGTGTTACCTGTTTACGGAATAAAAATTAGCCTATGTGTTCAAGGTGTTAGCTCCATATCAAAGTTGGTCCAGCTGTTTGAGCGTGAAGAAGTAACAAACATACAGACACGCAAAGTGTCGCCTTTGACAAATGATAAAATTTTGAAGCAAATGTAATTGGGGTTTACCAAGCAGACTGATAGAAATGAAAGAAAATTTAATAGGATTTTTTTATTTCAAAACAATACCATTATTCGCTTACCTGTGATGTCCTCTCCTTTGATTTGACCTGCGGCGATCTTTTCGGTCCCTAAGGTCACTTTTCTCGTCTAATTTTCCATCCTTTTGTAAATTGGGGTCTTTCTTTTCATCAGCATTTATTTTCCTCTCTATTGCTACGTCTTGCTGTTTATCTTGAGCGGGTTCTGCTTTCTTTTCTTTGACTACTTCTTGTTTTTCTTTAGCTACGTCTGCTTTATTCAGACCTACCTCTTCCTTTACATTTGCATCTTCTCTTTTGAATTTTTCATTTACTTTCTCATTTGTTATTTCACTTTTTGCTGCTAATTTCTCAGACTTTACCACTGCATCTCTCTTCCTTCTAACAGCTTTAGTAGTGGCTTCTTCTGAATCACGCGAAGAGTTCATTGCTCGAGCATAATTAAGTTTCCTTGATTGTCCGCCGAGATGTTTAGTCGCCCAATGGTCAGGCACCGGTCTGTGATTGGTCGAATATTTAACTGGACCCGACATTGTCGATTTGAAATAGCTTTGTCTACACCTCGGTTCATTCGAGTTCCAATTACACCTGGCTCTCTGATAAACTTCTATTGTTTCAGATTCCTCGCAGAACCTCGTTAGATTCTTCACCACTCCATCAACCATGCCTTTAGCGTAATTTGCTACTGTTTCAACGATACCCAGAACGTCAGATTCTGCATTACTTTTATTAGCCTTGATAATATCATCAGCTATTTTCGGTACTGTACCGTTGTTATTGCAATATTTCTCTCTAGCATTCTTCAGTGCTAGAGACGAGACTTTGTAAGCCTGTTCTACGATCTCTTGCACCGGTTGATCGATGCCCAAGTCTTTCAACGTCCTGGTAATGTCATCATCAGTAGCCAGGATTTCTGGAGGAGGTGTGATATCGGGGTTGACTCGTAAACTCTTCGTGACTAGAGCTGCTAAGTCCAGATCTCGTTTTCGTCTTACTAAATCTTGTATTGGTGGTTCTTCATCATCTATTCCGTTCGTAGCTGCCTCTCGCTTCCTCCTCGCTACTCCAGGGTAAGACTGACAGAGCTGAATCTTTTCCTCTCGATCCCTGGATCTACATTCCGGTCCGTAAACTACTTCAATCTTTTTGAGGTCTATTGAGGACAGTCCGTTGCGATTTTGTTGTACATTATGGTCCTACAAAGAGAGTTTATAGACACGTACATAGAGCTATTTGTAGATCTAAATTGTTTTTTTGTAAAAGTAGAAGTACCTACTTTGCGGAAACCTACAAGCTACGGGATTATTTTAAGCTTCTTATAGCTTTTATACTAGCTATAGGCGCTTAGTCAGGTCTTCTAGTCTTAAGTGTTATCATCATCATCATCATCATTAACCCCTGTCATGAAAGGGTTTCCACACGGCACTTTCGAGAAAATTATTCATTATACATTCATACCTGTAAGATGAAAGTTCTATGGCCGTTCTTACTGTAGTCTCTGGCCCCGAAGTGCATGACGCTATTAAAGTCATAAGGAAGGAATCTTAGTTGCGCCGGCAGCATGTATTCTTTGGTGAACAGCTCAATGTGGCCTTTAGAAATAAAATAAAAACAATAAAGATCTTTTTCCAAAACCAGCTTTACATTTTATTGCCAGGCCCTATTTACATATGCGTGCAAAATTTCAGCATTAGCGGAAACCGGTAAGTGGGTGTAAATTAACTTGCAAGATTTGATTATACGTACTTAGGTACCTACGTATACGGGGACAGGTAAGGGGAAAGTAAAGGGCAGTGAAATATTACAATATTACTGGTAGGTAGTAAGTACCAACCATTTTTTCTCGTAGATCGATAGATAAGTCAGATAATTATTTATCTTTATTAGCACCAAAATAAATACAACACAGAGAAGGCTAATTAACAAGTGAGGGTAAATATAATGATAAACACAAACTATTCGCAATACAGTTTCGTAATGACGTTTATTAATTAATTTATAGATAAATAAGATAAGAGTAACATTGACGAGTTCAAATACCCTACAAGAAGAACAATGATTGTACTCTATCGGTTACAGTGTTAAAAAATAATAGTACCTACGTACCTAGTACGTAGTATCATAACATATGACTTTTTCCCACTTGTCGCCAGTAGGTACGTAGCCAGTGGCGACAATTGGGAATGGGCATCCATAAGCCACCTCAGAGTAGGTACAAACTACAATTTCTGACACCTGACACTAAGTGAAGTACATATCGTATCAGTTCACCATCTATCAGGTCCTTACGGAAAAGACGACTCCCGGACTAATCGTAAGACATCACATCAAAAAACAAACAAAAAATTAAGTGATGAAGAACTCTAGCATGTTATCGTATATATACTTATATCTTAATCCAACCCTGGACTTTGATTCACTTCGTAATACATTATTGATAAAAATACTGCAAAGGATTCAACACAAGTTCATTTGTATGAAATCAAATCATAAGACTTTATAATACCAAAAATAAAGATACGGCAAGAACCTACGGCAATAATCGCATCGCAAGGCTTTTTAAAGTTGAAACAAATAGCGATCAAAATTTATCGCCTTACTTTCGTTATTATAAGGTTTAAAAGCACCAAATCTAAACAAAACTCTAACATCTATTTCTTTCTAGTTTTGGCGGGAATCCGATAGTGAGACGTTGTTGGTTTTGTATTATTAGCTCAAACTTGTGTTTCTTCGAGTGTTAATGTGTAATATTGGTGGAATATTAACCATTAAGTGTTCGTTAACGTGCACGAGTGTAGGCGAATGATATAAACTCAAAAAACGTGTCATTTCGCATTTTTTCCAAAACTCCCAGGAAGATTCAGTAAAGCATCCACTACTTTACTGAATCGTGACTTTGACGATGTAAATAATTGACTTGACTACTTGACCACGATTGCTATACTATTGCTGTGACTTTCTTAATGTGAAATTAAGAAATACTCAAAATAAAATACTTGACACTGGCTATATGCACAAACCGTGCGAAGCCATACCTAAAACAAAAAAAAAAAACATCTATTTCTGACCTGAGCTATAGCATCATAATCATCATCATCAGCCTGAAGACGCCCACTGCTGAACACAGGCCTCCCCCTTAGACTGTCACACCGAACGACAATTTGCCACTTGCATCCACCGGTCGCCTGCGACTCTTTTGATGTCGTCGGCCCATCTAGTGGGAGCCTACCTAAACTGCGTCTTCCAGTCCGTGGTCGCACTCTAGAACCTTACTTCCCCATCGGTTGTCAGTCGTTCAGTTTGGAGCTATATCACTTTTCACTATTTCACAGCATAACCTTGTGGACATGACAAAGAGACAGTAGTGGTTCCGCCGTCGGCTCAGAAGGCGGCATCCCAGCGGCTCCAGCGATGTCCAAATGCGTATACTTCACGTTCTTGTCTTCCAACCCTCCAACTTTAATCAAGAACCCCGCTGCGAGCTGATGATTGCGCCCCTTCGCGTCTGTGTCGTACTGCACTAAGTCATCTCCTTTGGCTTTCCCGTTGTTAATCGTCAAGTCTTCAGGCCTGACGGTGGACACCTCGATACCCTCAGACATACGCGAGGCACTGAACTGCAGACGAGTGGAGTGGTTGGTTGCTTTAGCACTGTAGTTGTCCATTGCGGCTGTATAGTTACCGTAGCAAGCTCGAGCGTGTCCCGTCAGAGTCGCGATCGTGTACACATGAGGGTTGAGCTCTTTTAGAGCCATTTCTGAGGCTTTGAACAGCGCATCGGCCATGGCCAGTCTACCTTCAGCATCTGTGTTCGTAACCCTCACCGTCTTCCCACTTCTGGAGAGCAGAAGCTCGTCTGCTACGTAAGAGTCGGAGCCGACAGAGTTCCTACAAAGGCAGAGCACTCCTATCACCTTCAGATGAGGCGGTTTGAGGATGGAGCAGGCTTTGAGGAAGCCAGCGACGGCGGCAGCCCCGCATTTGTCTCGGGACATGCCAGCCATTTTACCGGAAATCTTGATATCAGCACCGCCGGTGTCGTAAGTGACTCCTTTGCCGATCAGCAGGAGAGTTTCTGTGACGCGTGCTACATCTGAAGGCGTATACTCAATTTCCACAACTCTTGGCTTGTGGCGGTCGACATGAGTCGAGGCTCTGGCCACAGCAGCCAGCAGAGGATAATCCTGAGCGATGGCTCCATCATCAGCAATAACCTTCACCGTAATATTGTTGTCGCCATCAAAAGACTCCAAGACGTACTCCGCTATATTGCCCGGAGCCATTCTTTCCGGATCACCTCCGGCGATGTCTCTAGTGAACACCCTTGCTCTCTCCAGCGCAATAGCGTTCCGGACTACCTTCTCAAAGGTTTCCGTTCGCTTCTCTTCAGCATGGAGGCCGATGCGGAGGAAGTTCCTTGGGTAATCGCGTTCTCTTAGCTGCAGCGGCACGTACAGAGCTTCGAACGCGCCCAGAATGCAAACCAGCTGTCCATCAGGGAAAGGCACAGCACTCTGCACCACCAGCAGTGGTTTCTTTGCACCTGAATCCAGTGCCCTCAGCATACCCTTGTAGGCTGCTTCTTTAACGACCCTAGCGTCGTGGTAAGGACTGATCTTTCCAGTGGGAGATAGGACGATTCTCCCTCCAGAGACATAGTCACAGTTCCAGACAGTAGCAATCTTGTGAATGTGCTTGTCTAGCTTGGAAACCTTATCAATGAAGCTGCTGATATGTTTTGGAAGCGGCACTTTGAACTCTTCGGGATAAAGAATAAGGATCACAGCGTCATAGTCGTTTGATTGTAAGTTGGTTTCAACAAAGATGTTGTCGTATAGCTTAAATTCCTGAAGTTTTGAAGCCATTGTTGGTTTGTAATTCCTTTGTTTTGCTTATCACTCGGTTTTTAATACAACGACACGCACGTTCTGGTGTTAAAACATTACTGACTGATAGTGCTTCGTAAATGTGTTATTTATGTCGTACCTATACATAATAATTTGTATAATTTATCAGTATTAGTGGCGTTATCTCGTGTAATTTATAGATTGTTCGTTGCTCACGGATATATACCGTCTTACCATAAAAGACTAGACCAGTGTTAAACAGAGGTTTCTAAAATTTTGTTCAACAAAATCGACGTCTTTCACATGCGTGTTCTTACTCAATCCTGGCATACCTAATTATTTTACTTGTAAATTGGTTATTGAGTTAGGAAAAGCGAGGAGACGTCGATTTGTGGAGAAAATATTTAGACTCATCTGTTCAACTCTGGTTTAAATATTTTGTGGTAAGACCAATAGAGTTTATATTATGTAAGATATAAGTACCGGGGTATTTTATCTGATGGAGAGACTATTTAATCAATTAATCTTGACTGGATTACCAACTGTATTTAGTCTGATTAGGTACACGATTCAGTTAAACCTCAACTTTACTATAGAACATTTTACCAAACAAAGATTTACATGAACACGTCACAGCAAGAACTAGATTTACCTACTCGTTTATCTATATAATATAAAAATCAAATGCTGTTCGTGTGTCTCGCTAAAACTCGAGAACGGCTGGACCGATTTGGCTGATTTTGGTCTTGAATGATTTGTGGAAGTCCAGGGAAAGTTTAAAAAGTGAATTTTATCACTATTCCACGCGGACGAAGTCGCGGGCACAGCTAGTAAATAGATAGATATACCTACCTATATAGGTAACTCGTTATTGGCACCAACTTTATTGTATGAAAGCCGACTTCCCAAAATGATCACAATAAAATCAGCACTCCTATAAAGCCTAGCTACCCAAATTGACCACTTCCCTATAATTACCCTTTTTGCAGTGTTTGTAGGTAGGTACCTACCTATAAGTATAGATAATAATAATGACATAAATAGACCTCGCCAGTGGCAATATAAAGGATTTTATTCCCATAACACTCGAGGTGACAGAGTTAGTGGTGGCAGGTGAGATATACTTTATAGGTACCATTTGATCACTATCTCACGGGGCTGACCATGACGTCTTATTGCGATCCAATTGAGGACCTAAACAGAATCGTTTCACTGTAAATAATAAGGAATACATGGCTTGGTAGACGCGTCGATCCGTTTAGATTTAAAATCAACCTAAATTGAGCGTCAAGATGTCACAACAAGACGTCACGGTACGAATAAGTAGTACAACGATTCTGGTTAGGTCCTCAATTGGATCGCAATAAGACGTCATAGTAAGCCACCAGGTGGCTTACTATGACGTCTTATTATATGACTTATATCACCAGTCTTAAGGGATGATGTTACCGAAGGCGGCGAACATGCTCAGCTTAGAATGAGACTGGCTGTGAAGGACCTACCGCAAGGGTTTGGCGACATATTTTTTACTTCATGGTAGGCTTAGCTAGCCAGGCGGACACTTCAGTGCTCTACCACCAAATTTTCAAGGGTGTAGTGCTAGCAAAACTAGGTATATATTGTAAAAGATCTGGGTAAGCAGTCGGTGCATGTCATCGCTACATGACAATCGCTAAATCCGTTAGCAATTAACCACGCTTGCTGTAACAAAACTAGCGTTAAGTTAACTCACAAACGATTACGTTTAACTTTGTCCCACGATCTCGGTTTCATCCTAACTTATAATTGTAGCATTCATACTGTTTCATCTTCGGTACGTCAGGACTTAGTGACCGATATCAGTAGCTAACTAATGTACCTACAGACTGTCGCCCTTGGTAAACTCACCCGGCTCTATATTTTCATATAGAACGGTAATGTAGCCGTCGCGATCAACACGGTTGTGTTCGAACGGGAACCCCAGCGCTTTCATGATCATCATTTCGATTTGAGGTGACTTCAGGCACTCGTAGCCGAGTCGCACCAGCTGGAAACCCGGGTCAAGTTAGGGATAGGTATACATTATACAAGCCTCCTGGACAATGGAGCATATTGAAACGTAACTGCTTGCTCGCAAGGCTCCTCTCCCTATATAGGTATGAGATCATACTTAGAACCTATTTATACCCTAGGCCCTAGAAGAAGGAGCACTGTCTCTAGATCGGGAGTTTGCGTTGAGCGTGTCGGGTGAGCTATTGAGTAGCGACGCATTACAAGGCGGACGACGCTAGCGCTTCGCATACAGTTTCACTTGTGTTGTGTCCGATTCAGCCGCTTGTATGGAGTGTGCAACAGGATTAAAAACTATTACAACTTCACTTTCAATGGTTGGTAATATAGTAGTTAGGTAGGTAGGTAGGTATATCTAAGCACTAATAATATTGAATCGTGTACGTTATAATTATTAATAAGTATGGTGATGATATTTTGACGTCGGTAGGTAAATAAAGTTTAATAAAATAAGTACCTAGGTATATAGGATACTTACGTGTATGTACCTTACTTAACACACCATGAAATCTGCAGTAACTTACATGAGGATGGAACACCGAATGCCCTTTCGTCTCGACGTTACACCTCCTCACCCCGTCAGGGTTAACGAAGGTCATCACCTCATCACCAGACTCTGGACGCGCCATCACCGGCTTGAACTTGAGACATGTCTTGAACGCGAACATCGAGAGAGCCGTGAGGATCGAGAGGGTCTGCTCGTGGTCTGCGAACAGAGGGAGGTTATACGACTGGTTATTTGTCCAAAGAGTTGGGAAGCGAGCAGGGCAGAATGTTAGCACGATATTTCTCACAATATCCCCTTGTCAGTGTTCCTCGTCCTGCCGGCGGGAGAGAAAGCGAAGCGCGTAGGGCTGAATGTGAAGACACTTCTCTTGAGGGAATTATTGCCGGCCGCGGGAGGAGCAGGAGTAGGGACTGACTCCAAACGGGGGTGTACTTAATTATCAATCAATAGCAACCGGGAGCAGTACCCGCGGAAGCACGGAGCGATGCGAGTATCCTCTGTTGCTTCAGTTAGCTGAATGGCAAATGTGTAATTTACCATTTGCTCAGTCTGTTTCTGTGTGTGGGAGAATGGTCCGCGTAGTTCTCGCTACCCTATAGGGAGGCCTGGTTAGAGCATCGGGATTTATGTATGAGAACGTTGTTAGTTATGCGATGAAGTTTTCGGAACATGTTCAGATTTCTTATAAACATCAGAGACATTGATGTCATCTAAGTGATGGTAAACGCCCCACTATTGATAACAGTTGCATTGCCATCGAGATCTTCGCAAAACCTTGAGCGGCCCTGCGCTCGTCACCTCGCGACATGTATTACTGAGCTATTTTTGAAAAATCTAATTCACTCACCAAAATGTAGGGGGTCTACGTAGAACGGCACAGTTGCATTTGGCCAAACCGCGTACGCTTTCAGAGTGATAGCTAATTAAAAATAAAATAGTCAAGATTCAGCATCATATCGTCACAACCATCGACTATGAAATAGTATAATCTTCGATCACTAATATACTATATTATTATGTTCTAATGAATTGTAGCCTATGTGTTATTCTGATATGCAAGCTATATTATTGTGAAGTTTCATCTAAATCCATTCAGTCGTTTTTGCGTGCAAGAGCAACAAACATACATACTTACAAAGTTTGTAAGTATAATAATTATAATCGCGTTTATAATATTAGTAGGATAGTATATAGTATGAAACAGTATGAAAGCTACCTAGGTACATAATATATTAGGATGAAGCCGAGATCTTGGTACGTAATCGTTTGTGAGTTTAAGGTTGTCAAAGAATCTGTACATTTACAAAGAAAAATAGGTAGGTATAATGATTTAGGAAAGTTAATTGCTACGGATTGAGCGATTGTTGTGTAGCGATGACATGTACCTACGTACATAGTGCCGGCCCTAGGTGAGATAGTGGCCTTACGCTATCCTATAAAGTTGTAGATGTGGACTCACCATCTTTACTCATCTCTCCACTACCGTAGTCATGATAGAGGGATAACACATAAGCTAAAACATTTATGAAAACTAACACAGTGGCACAGGGTTGCAACATTTTTCGTCGCACTATAAAATGAAGTGGCAACTACATATCAAATTAATGTAACATTTTATGAGCCGTTTTTATTGAAGTGTTACAAAACAAAATCTAATTTACGTTTCAAAAACTAGCGGTGAGCTGTAGGTTTACTTGGCCTTATAAAGATAACAACCTACAACCATACTATGTAATATTGGTCAACAATTTTTAATGGCAGTAAGGTTTATAGCAGACCCAATGAAGGTCAATGATGGTCTTGGAGACGAATGTAAATGGTTGTAAATCCTCAAGAAAACTGTTGTGATTGGGAGAAAATAGAATGTCTTACAGACTTTCAGTAATAAGGAGAGGTTTTATCCTCAATACAGTCATACTTGACAGCACAAGAGGTAATATCTTGTGTGCTATGCTACCCTGGTATATACCCTGGTATATGTCTGCTTTATACTAGAAATACCAGGGTGGCATCACATAAAAACTACTGTACCGATAGTAATGCAACTTACACAGTTTGGCATGCTTAGAATCAAACTTAAAACTTAACTACTTTGGTGCCAAATTCTGTTTGAACTATAAATACATATTATGATAAAATAAAAAACTTATTACACACTAAAATTACATTTAATTTATAAAATCTACACATTTCTTTTCTCCGGCAAGCCCAGTAGCTTCCGCACAGCTGTGCCATAACTTTTTACAGTACCATCAGTCTCTCCGTCGTTAAATATACTCGACACAGCATTTTTGTACTCGGCTGAATTTGGTATCTGACTTTCATCAAATGCTTTGTACTCGTCAACCGTGTATTTCGTATCATCGCCAGTGCATTTCAAATGCCAGTTGATTAAAGCCACTTTGGATTTGTTATTATTCCATTCGTAGTATTCCATATCGTCCTCCGTCTTGTCTTTCTCCCATTCCTCGAGGTTCCACGCTTCATGGTAGCAAGCTGTCAGTAGATAGTTCACGTAATCCTGGTTCTGATAACGCACTGGACACCGATCAGCGGTTACAGTCACCAAGTCCGTTTCCTTGTCGTATCGATCTCCGACTAAACGTAAGAACTTGTCCCGAGCATGTTTATTAAGGTTCAGGGTTGCCAGCTTTAAGCGCAGAGTGACAATTCGGGCTAGAGGATTCCGTATAGATGGACTACCGTGGCAGTAGTCAGACGTTATTATTTCTACGGGATAATGTTTCTCAATGGCTTCTTCAGAGTTCAGAAGCTTCGGCCACTCTGTACAGAACTGTTTTAATGCTTCACATTGCTGTTTCACGACTGGCGGGGTGAGGTGGAGGAAGTTAGGTATTTTCATGAGCTCGGCATTCGCTTTTTTCCCTGGCGGCGCTTGGCCTCTCGGTACGTAGCCCTGGCGAATGGGCAGTGGTACGGACGACGGGTGGAAGGACTTCGGTCCGGGCCAGACATTACCCCAGTCCTGAAACAACATATTTTGGTACGTAATGTTAGTCAGTATGACGGACTGAAAGATATTTGAGTAGCTTAAAGGAATATAGGATTTAATGAAAACAAACTGCCACAAGTCATATTAACTAGCTAAAAACGGGTATAATTCGCACACAAACTAATACCAAAATATATGATTTTTATATAGGTATACCTACTACATGAATTAGTGCGTGAATTAGACCATTTTCAGCTACTTAATGTTTTCTGTTTGCGAAAGTTTAAGCACTTCTGCCGCAAGTCAGCCAACGGTTGAAACCGCCGTCGCCCTGTTGCAGAGCGCACGAGTTCCGTCTCAGATGCAATACTACGTGCCAGTTCGAGGTAACGTTGTAGAACCTAAAGTATTGAATCCAGTGACTTGTTCCACCAGAAACTGACCCCGTACCTGGTCTGTTGGCATCCTGTCAGCTCTGTCAGGCTGGATATCAGTCCTACGCGCGACCCTCCTCTGTTGTCTGGTTCTCGTCTTCAAAATATCGAGAACGCGAAACTCATCATCTTCGTCCCCTTTTTTCAGCTTTGTATCAGCCGTAGTGGAGTTGAGTCGCCAAAGCTTGGTGTTGTAGACCGGGGCAAAGCCCCCGGGGCGGCAGTGTTTCATGAATATACTCATTTGGCTTTGAAAATTAAGTTTAATGTTATTTTTAGGGCGCTCGTTCCATTTTGTTTGGGGTTAGGTTTGTGACATTACATGTGACATACAGGATTACAGAGAAAAGGTGACACAAATGACAATGTCATTGACAATCAACAGATAATGAAACATTAATTTCATCATCATTAATTTTTTTTGGCTTCGCTTGGCTTGTGACTTTAGCCAGTGTCATTTAGCAAGAATAAAAATATTTCAAGATATTCTTATTTTCGCAATAAGAATGTCATACCACTATCGCAATTCTCGTGGCCAATTATTTACATAGTTAAAGTCACGATTCAGTAAAGTGGGGGATACCTTACTGAAACTTCCTGGGAGTTTTGGAAAACGTGCGAAATTACACGATTTTTGGGTCATTCCCAGTTGTCACCCGCCTCCATGTCCCCAGTGGTGACAACTGGCCATGATTTTTAAAATGTGTCCCTATTGTCACCACTGGTGACGTCCCTCTGCTGACAAATGGGAATTGTTTTAAAGTGCGTTCCATTTGTCACCACTGGTGACGTCCCCACTGGTGACAAATGGCATTTGTTTCTAAAGCGGGTCCCACATGTCACCTCTGGCGACATAATTGGAAAATTAAATTCATACGTCCACAGTTGGTGACAAAAGAATCTCTGGCGGTAGGTAAAACTAACCTATAATGTGAATAAAACAAACTTTTAGTGACATTGTTAAAGGCAAGATCATACTAATATCTCGGATGTAAAAAAAGTTAAAACTGCATGACGCGTCCGGCTCTGACATGGTTGGGAGTGCACTGGGTAAAACTAGTCTAGAGACCAGGGTCCGTTCACACAGACTTGCGCGGAGAGGAGCAGATTTTTGTCACGTGTAAAACAGAGATTTTAATCAATGTGCTAAGGTTTTTTTACATGTCACTTCTTTTATTGTGACAAGCTCAATAATAAAAGAAGTGACATGTAAAAATAAACCATATCACAATAATTAAAAGCTGTTTTAAACGTGACTAAAATATTATGCCTTCCTCCGAGCCGGTCTGAGTGAACGGACCCTAAGCGGTCGTCACAAAGGGCAATTCCTATTATTTTCGCACTAGACGAAAACGGTTTATGTAAAGGACAGGTAGATTTTGGCGCAACTCTCTCTCTCCCCTGCACAACTACTTTCTACAAATTTTGATTAACGTTGTGATGAAAGGTTGATAATAATATGTTAAGAACATTTACATTTATTTCAAGTCTATTTTATTATTGAGAATAATATACCGATTAAACTGTGAAATTAATATTAGAAATTAGGGAGCATGAACACATTAGATTTAATTTTATAAAGTCAATTATTATGTTTATTCATATTTAGGTACAAAACAAAATCGTATTAGTTATATGTAGGTACACCATTTATAACTCATGACTGGCTGGACCGATTTTAATGACTTGCTTTAATTGGATTTGTGTGTTCCGAATAACAGATAACTATTAAAACATGAGAGAAAATTACGGAAAAGAGATAAATATGGATCATACATTTTCCCATACATTTTGGAAATGGCTTGAAGTTGATAGGATAACGCCTACCGGGCCAGCTAGTTATTGTATAAAATGGTATGATTGAACATTTAGAAAACAATATTGAAACATTTTAAGTAGGTAGATAGAGTATTAAATTTTTTCTACATCCGATATATTATTAATATCTGATAATTTTGCCTTTAACAATGTCACTAAATGTTTGTTTTATTCACATTATAGGTTAGTTTTACCTACCGCCAGAGATTCTTCGTCACCAACTGTGGACGTATGAATCTAATTTTCCAATTATGTCGCCAGAGGTGACATATGGGACCCGCTTTAGAAACAAATGCCATTTGTCACCAGTGGGGACAAATGGAACGCACTTTAAAACAATTCCCATTTGTCAGCAGAGGGATGTCACCAGTGGTGACAATAGGGACACATTTTAAAAATCATGCCCAGTTGTCACCACTGGGGACATGGAGGCGGGTGACAACTGGGAATGACCCCGATTTTTGGGTTTATATGATTTGCCCATACTAGTGCACGTTAACGAATCCTCAATGAATAACATTCCGCCAATATTACACATTGACACTCGAAGAAACGCAAGCCTGAGAAAAAAATACAATGATGTAGGTATCCAACAACGTCTCACTTGGGATTCCCGCCAAATCTCCGAGAGAATGAATGAATACAGATAGAATAGCAGAATACAGATTAAAAATGTATTCCATAAGATTTGAAACCTACCTACCTATATTTGTAAAAATGTCAATGTCAACTAAAAATAATAATTGCGTTACTAATATTACACTCCAATACATGCAGAACTATTGCTGTTATCGATTTATTGATAGTCGTACCATGATTGATTGAATTACCTACCTTATTTTACAACAATTTTAAATCATCCTAAACCTAGGTACCTACCTACCTACCTAAGTACAAAATCAGATTTTCATTTCAACAAAAACACTGGTTACCTACCTAATAATTATAACAACAAAATATATACTAAAACAAATAAACAGTTCCCAAAATGGGCAACGTTCTCAAAATGCTGGTTGCATTGCCAATCAATACTGGTAAACATTTATAATTTTCGATGATCAAAATGTAGGTAGTCAGATTCGAAAAATAATTCTTATTTTCACCTCCTAAGTTTAGCTAAGTTGTCTGGAATTTAGAACGAACATGTTAAATTAGGACAAGCTTGGTATAGGAACGTTAAATCCCTCACCTCGCGCTCGCGACTACCCGCCAGCAGCTACTACCCAACCAATTTAAAAATTACATTCTTAACCATTGCTCTCTTGCTCGCATTACCTATACTCCAGTACGTTAGAAAGAGAGATTCCATTTGTGACGCCAAATGTAAGGTTTATTATAACGGCTAGTTTTGCGTAAATGCGGGACTCACTCGCCCATTTCGTTTTTCATTCCTTTTGCCCAACAAACTTTGAGTTTTGTTCGATGGAGTGCAAAGAGAATACAAACGCTACGCTAGAAGAGACGGCACTTCGATACTTTGATAGTGTAAAACCATTTTGTATGAAATTAGTTCCCCCCTCGTTACCAACATAACGAAACAAATTATAGCTGTCACTAGTGATGTACAAAAATGTATCGATTAAATAGCTGTCAAATATAGTGATGTGAACTGTCGATAATTCTTTATCGATTTCAGGATCATTTCGTATTATTTTTTATAATTAGGTATGTAATTTGTGCAGGGAACCTTATTTTAAAATGAATAATGTTGTAAGTAGATGGTGTAGATTTTATTTACATTATTTACATTACAATAATTCGAGATACCCGATTGATCTATAATAGCATACATAGTTCACACAATAATATACTATATTCTTAGTAGCTGCTGCTGGCTGTTACCTATGGATGCCTGTATTGTATACCTTTATGGATGGCTGGCTACATAGGGATTTTTTTCAAAATGTTTTGCAGGATTTTTTCACTAGGAAGTGGCAAAATTTTGTTAAAATATCTGTATGTTTTAGGAGAACACTTAAAAATTGCTAATGCTGTTTATTCTGTGTTGTCCACCTCCTTCCTTTGGGTTTGCGGTGTTGATTTTTGGAGGCATTAAAGTACCATCTCCTTGAGTACTGGTGATTCAATTCGTTCAATAAGGTTGGCACTTCTTCTTAATGAGTTAAGGGTGCATTTCATTTTCTTTGTTCCATGAGTTTCTTTTTCCTCGGGATTGATAAATCTACAAAAATAATAACATTTTATAAAAAATATAATTCATATTATTATTTTACAAAGCTTATAACAAAATAATTATTATTATTATACCTGTGTATGGTAACAAGGCAACTCTGTTATCCACAAGTTTTCTCTTTTTCAGTGATTTTTCATCACTTTCTGTACATTCACTATGTATCTTAGTGGATATGGTTGAAATTACATCTGCAAAAAAAAAACAATGATTAAATCATTATTCATTATTTACTTACAGTTTTTGGCTTGGCTTGAACTATACTATAGTAATAACGCTTACCATTCCTAGATTGCAACGCAGCTTCTTTGCTTGTTGATGGGCCTAGACAGGGTGCCTCTGGAACAGCAACTGCAATCACATTTTAATATTAGTATTCTATATTAAAATTTGCTGCCACGACAGACATTGTCCTGTCAAAATGTATGAGAAAATGATTTATTGCTTTCTCTTTTTTTCATGAATTATTCAACATTTTAATAGTTATTCTGCTACACGTTTTTTTTATCTGGTCATCTCTCTGAAACTATTTTATGGGTGTACACATTAATGCAATTAAATAAAACACGTACCATTTTGCGACTCTTTGATGGGAAGTATTTGTAGTTGTTGTTGGCTAGTTGATGGTAATTCTTCATGTGGGGAATCATACCACATATTTCACATGTTCTGTGACTACCCTTGCCACCTTTTCCACCCATATTGTTCAAAAGTTTATTTATATTATGCTGATTAAGCACAGAAAAACCACAAATTATTGTAAAATGAGTCACTGCCTCACACAACAGGTAAAAGATAGTAGGAAACCAATGATGAAATGGAGAATGATATATAACTCGACATTTACACCAATATTTCTCACTATACAAGATAATTTCACTGCTTATTAGTCCAAAACCAAACGAAACATAAAATTTACAAACTCAAGCGCCGGAAAATATTCAGACATTTTAATTGAGTGTGACCATACAAACTACAATTAAAATACTATTATGATATTGATAATCAGTAGTTTTACGAGAAATTAAATGAATAACAATATTTTCGGTTCATTTTGTTGTCTTAAATACAAAATATTTATGAAAAATTTAAAAGGTAGTCGTTTGTTAGGAAAAAATATTAGCAACTCAGGTGACAACTTCTACCATACTTGTTTTTTTTTTTATAAATGGCAATTCTTGATACAATTTTATACGGTTGTACAAAGGGGGGAACTAATTTCATACATTAAAAATTCCTTTGAAGTTTCTAGCCACTGATGGAGTGTGGCTTTTTGCGATTTACCTGCAATAATAGAAATTAGAACTTGGATTGTTTGTATGTTTCGTTTAACAATTGCTATGAAATAAATTTACTAACATGTCTGACGGTAGAAAAAGAAGTAGAAAACCCAAATTGGAAGTGCGATATGATGTTGACGTAGAAGAAATAGAGAACATAATTTTGCAGGTACGTACAAAAACCACCATCTTGTCGCGACATTCGTACAAGTAAACTAATGTTCGTTTTGTAAGGAAAATAGTTTCAAATGTGTGTCTTAGTACTTAAATTAGTCACTTTACCTAATAACGGGAACTAAAAAATGCGATTTGGTCAAAAATATTTTGGATTTGGTGCCCCATGTAAGTACAGAATTCAATTCAAAAGACATTCTAAAATGATGCGCGCGCATGAAATCAGACAATGCAGCGGGTAGTAAAATCTTAGTGAAAATATTGGGTAATGTAATATTTTTATTGTAAAATACCCGCAAAATCAGGTTATTATTAACATCCGTCGTTATTCATAGCACAAAGCGCTATTTATGGTCGTCTTCACAGTACATAAGTAATTATAGAAGTAGTAAGTAACTGACTACAAAACTGCAATTTGTTACACTATTTATTTCCTCCATGTTGCAATGTTTTATAGTTTTCAGCGAATAATAATTTTATTAATTCCACTGTTTTATCATTGTTGATCAAATTGTGTTGGTAAGATGCAGGTACTTACCTACACTAAATTTATAAAGACAAATTCTATTTTTAGAACTTTTTGCATGTAGGTAAGTAGGTAGGTATAGGTATACCTAGGTACTTAACGGAAAAAAATTACCGATCTAAAGGTGTTACTTAAAACTTCAGGCTACCTCAGCTTAGATAGGCCTGTATACCTAAGTTAAAAAAAGTTGGTGTATAGGTACCTAAGTAAAGAAACTAATAAGTAATAATAATTCAGCCTGTAACTGTCCCACTGCTGGGCAAAGGCCTCCCCTCACTTTCGTGAGGAGGATTAGGCCATGATCCACCACAGGGCCAAGTCCGGGTTGGTGGATTGATGAAAGAAACAAATACCTGTCTCAAAATTTAAAAGTTTTAGATGAGAATTTCTAAAGTTAAGTTATACTGTTGTTTGGTATTGATACAGTTTTAAGTTTAGCGGACTACTGGGATGGGGTTTTGACTGAAAGTGGATATGATGATAATGCAATCAAAGAGAAATGATTTAAAACACATATTATGTAACAAATTGTACTTTAAAACCTTGGTGGTAGCGCACTGCAGTTCTTTCCTGGTTACTTCCCACCCTCGAGTAAAACATCTCTCACTAAATGGCAATCAGGATGTTCTGGCTGCAGTCCTTGAGAGCTGGTCCTATTCTAGCGTGACCACCATAGACCACATCCTCAGTGCCAGGAGGGATAGTGATCAGATGCCAGCCCATAAAGAGGCCTATTACACTCAGCTCCTGCTGCTCTCCGGCAATAGTTCCCTCAAGTGCCGCATTCTGCCTCACTTAACTTCCCTCCGGTTTAACTTCCCTCGGCAGCACGAGGAGCAGTGGCATCGGCATGAGAAGCATCATGCTTACATTCTCGTCCCGCTCCCAACACTGCCCACTTCCCCTCCCACAGCTGCCGAGTGTAAATTAGGTATAACAACTTTAAGGTAATATTATATCCGTTTGTTTACAGTTTGAAAATGGTTCCGGAGCAGACGTCAGATGTCCTGAACAGTTGGAAAAGGAAATTGCTTGGCAAAGAGCCGTATTCAAACGTAAGCAAGCAGCCATGCTCCCTACGCAATCGCCGGGAAGCCCGGGAGACGCTGTTAAAACCGTGGACCAAGTCCGAAGAGACTCTAGTAGCAACATCCAAGACGTAGCCAAAACTAAGAAACAGAAAGGGTCTGATAATGGGAGTGCCAGCCGAAGCATTCGAGGCAAGCCCAAGCACATACAGGGCGTCAGTAAACCTGCAAAGGCGAAAAAAGCAAGAATTCTAGTCAATGTTGATAGGGAAATGCCTGACAGTAGCACGGAAGGACGGACTAAGGACTGTGCAGCTCAGAAACACGAAAAAGTACTAGAAGTGGTAAAAGAAGTGAGTAGTTTTATTTATAACTAGCTAATTCCGCGACTGCGCGTGGGCTATGACAACGTGTGACGTCATTATATGTCAACTCCAGCCCAGTAACAGTTGACGACTCTACGTCCTTAGCCCGCGGAACATACGCGCGCAGCATTGTCAGACACGGTACAGTACTACCCAACTGATATGGCTTACCGATGTACCTGCGCAGAAGATGAATTTTCAAAGGCGCGGGAAATGCTATTGACCGCTATTGGTCGGCAACCGCCGCCATCTTAGCGAGCTTAGAGTGAGATGGAACTAACAGCTGTAGTGTATTATGAACCTTATAATAGTGATCTTAGGTTGATTGTAAGTTTTAAGCATTCTTTCGTTAATCTTCGGACCATACTTTCTTTTCTGCGCGAACGAAGATTCACGACGCGCCTTATCAGTTGGGTACTACTGTACACTTGTTTAAAAATTAAATAAAAATCTGTAATATTGAATACTAACCTTGGCTGTAATTTTAATTTCCTGCCAGAGTGATCAGCCTAAGTTGACATCGAAGATATTGGACCACACTTACTCCCTGCAAGAAGATCCCAGTCCACGCCCTCCATCTCCGATCGAGCTGTCAGTCAAGGTGGAAGTGGAAGAGTTTGATGAGTCCATCATGAAAATAGAGACCGGTGAGACCACAGACGACCTGCTCAGCCTGATCGCTGGGCCCTCCAGCGCTCTAATCAAACCGAAGAGGAAATGCACATTGCCTATACGAGTCGTCAACGTAAACCTCGAAAAGGTGTACAAAGTGTCCGACCACATTGTATGGAGCTCCACAAACCCTGCGGACAAATTCCTCGGCATCGAGATGAAGAATATATGGGGGCGCATCCTCAAGCCAGACGAGGACACAGATCCACACAACAGGATGGTCCAAAAAGCGATTAATGCCTGGGGAATCGGGCTGGTGAGCGGCAAAGTGTGGAGGGAGACTCCAATATTCTACCAATGCCATCTATGTGAACTCGCTTGGTGGTACTTAGAGCCGTTCCGAGATCACATACGGTGTCACGATCCAAGGTTCCTGAAGGTGTACCTGCAAGAGAACTGCAACGAATCCATCATGGTCGCCAGTGACACCTTCTACAACGACTTCAAGTGTATAAAGTGTGAAGGCAACTGCTACCGCTGCGATAAACCGTACAATAGCCACGTGCAGAGCATGAAGCACAACAATGAGTACATGTGTGAGCAATGCTCGCAGAGCTACCCGACTTGCACCCTGCTACGGTCCCACCAACGCTTATGCATAAGCGTTATGCACCCCGAATCGGTCACGTGTGTGATATGCCAGTACCGTTTTCTAACCGAACAACAGTTGTCTTCCCACATGAGTACCGCTCATGTGGTGAGGTCTGATATCCCCAGTCCGTTCTCAACTAAGGCCTGCGCAGCCTGCCATAAGAAGTACCACCATTATTACACGCACATGTGTGTGAAGAGTTCAATGAATTCGTCATGTACACATTGCTATAGGAAGTTTCCTACAAAGGTGCTAGCTGAGTTCCATATACGGATGTCTGAGAAGAACTACCAATGCAAGATCTGCGATAAGCTGATGCCGTTGAGGTGTATGGAGACGGAGCATATGTTGACACATACGGATAAGTACAAGTAAGTGTGACTGCTAATTTTAAGGGTTCAGTACCCAAAGGATAAAACTGAACCCTATTACTAAGTCTTCGCTGTCCATTCGTCTGTCCGTCTGTCAAGCTGTATCTCATGACCCACAATAGTTCAAATTTTCTCTGATGATGACATCATCTTCACCTGGCTCGGTCAAAAGACTTCCAGGAATGTTGGAGGCGCTTCCGAAGGGGGTCCACATCATCACAATCCACCCCACAACTTTGACACCCACATACGTGCTAAACGACGGCTCTACGTCAACTGAGCCCGCTCCAAACAGGCCGCGGGATGAGTTGACGTAATGAATATTTTAATCGGTCAACTGAACCCGTTAACAAAATTTTCAATTGGTACAGTAACAATATGGGAAAACCTTTCCCATTTGTCGCCGGCGGCGTCAAGGAGGCGGCGACAACTGGGTACCTATATACGGTTGAGCCTGCCACCTGTGTTGTCATGTAATTCTAATATACTTTTAAAAAACTTTTAGCGTGACTGTATATACTATATTTAAAATTTTGATGATGGGCTCAGTTGACCGATTCAAATATTGATTAGGTCAACTGATCCCGCGGACTCAGTTTGGAGTGGGCTCAGTTGACGTAACAGCCATAAAAATATTAAAAAAAAAGAATATTAGAATAACATGACAGCGCAGGTGGTAGGCTCAACCGTATATAGGTATTAGATACCCAGTTGTTGCCGTCACCTTCGTCCCCGCCGGCGACAAATGGAAAAGTTTTTCCCATACCGATTCGATTTTATGGCCGCTTTCGTCCTTAACTACCCTTTTTTACAACAATAAAAGGCTTTTTCGACTTGAATATGCCACCCTGGTAGGTTTAACAGTAGTATTACTTAACTTTAACCTCTCTCTACTAACTAGCTTGTACAACATTCTGGCTGAGTCAGATAGCCATTCAGCCAGAATGCATCTATTGCATCTATTTCCAAGTCCCTCGTTCCGGACACATTCCATCAACATAATAAGATAAACGTCATCAATAATGTTGCAGTGTTGTGCTGATTTTCATTAAGGCGCTGTGGGACTGAGTTTCAGGCTTTTGAAGCTAAGGAAACCTATTAAAATGTAAGATTTATGAGTAAAAAAAAATATTTTATTAAAATTTAACTTATTATTTTTCATTTTTTAAAGACAAAAACACGATTTATAATGATTGGCTCGATAAAAAAAAATGGCAAAGATGACACTACTTCGCATCTGACTTTATCTCCTGCTAAGAGATTCCATCACGAAACCACGTGAAAGTTGTACCAATAAACGGGGATTTTTATATAGGAGTGGGAATATATTGCAATTATTAATAATAGGAATTTGTTGCATGGAACGTGTCCGGACAGAAGTCTCAATGCTGTGACGGTTTCTGATTGGTTCATAAAGCTGTTATCTATCCATGGATAAATAACTACTAGTGTACGTTAAATATCGATAGTTTCTTACAATCGATACTATCGATAATTATTTTCTACTATCGTTCCACTATTTTTCATAAACTTTGCCTTTGATTTTAACTTTCGATAGTTTTTTAGTATCCATACTATCGGTAAAATTCTACTATCGATCTACTATTTTTCATTATAGGCAAAGTTGGAGCAAAACTATCGAAAATGTCGATAAAAATCGATAGTTTTTGGCAAACTATCGATAACAATCGAAAATCAAAACTATCGATGTTTAACGTACACTAATAACTACACTGTTTGTTTGTTTGCAGGATAGCATACAAGTGTATCAACTTGCAGTGCCCACCTACAATGCTCTTCCCCGACGAGATGTCCGTCCGTCGGCACAAGTCTTTGCATCATAAGCAGAAGCATGACAAGAGGCGGACTTACTACGAAATGGTCAGTAGCAGAATTCTACTAATACTATAAACTAGCTGAGCTCGACCTTGGATCAATAATGTACTAGATTATAATAACGGCTGAAATTAATAATCAATCCTAATCCAAATTTTGCTATCTGAGATTGATATCACAATCCATTTTTAGGGTCAAATGTGCCAATAACCGATACGTGGATTGATTTATGAAGGCACGCTCTTAGGAGATCGATCGAACGATAGGCAGCAATCCAAGATCGATTTCAATCTTGGATAGGAGATACAATATTAATTTTGGGCGTAAGCGATGCATCCAAACCATAGACCTAGTATCAGAAATAGACTTGACAAAAGCGTATAGCCGAAAGAGGCAAGACTTGGCTGCAACTTATAAATCGGATAAATTTAATACACGTTATTTAGGTGTAGCTCCAATCATTCGTGCGACATTCTAAAATGTCAAGGTTGGTTTGCTTCTACAGCTAAGCAAAAAATTAGTGCATACGCCGACAAAGACAAAACATCATCGTACTATCCTACTTACTCCTTTGTCTATTTGTATACACTCTTTTCTTTCCCGGATGTTATATATCTGTTAGTTAGATGATTAATCTCAGATCCAAACACAGTCAAGAAAAATGACTTGTCAAAAATATCGCAATGTTATAAAAGTATTTTTTTTTAATTTATATTTTTATCTAATTCTTTATTTAGGCGTTATTTTGTAGTTACTCAAAATAACAATCTGAAAATTGTCTGTTTTTCTTGTTCTGCGTTTCATTTTTTATTTTTCAAAATCTTTTTTCAGGTGGTCATACCGGAGCAGTCCCTGAAGACCAGCCCGACGGTGGTCCTGAACCCTCCTGCAGCGTGGGAGCGGGGTCAGGACAAACCAGCACCAGAACAGACGGACAAGGAGATAATGCAAGACGATACATATATTAAGCAGGTATAGTAAAAATAATAAACTGTCCCACTGCTGGGCAAAGGCCTCCCCTCACTATCGTGAGGAGGGTTAAGCTATAATCCACCACGGGGGCCTAGTCCGGGTTGATGGATGACACGCCTCCGAAAAAATTCTCGGCCATGTTAGTTTCCTCACGATGTTTTCCTTCACCGAAAAGTGAGTGATAATTACGTATACTAGTACCCAACTTATATGGCGCGTCGTGAATCTTCGTTCGCGCAGAAAAGAAATAATGCTTAAAACTTACAACCAACCTAAGATCACTATTATAAGGTTCATAATACACTGCAGCTGTTAGTTCCATCTCACTCTAAGCTCGCTAAGATGGCGGCGGCTGCCGACCAATAGCGGTCAATAGCATTTCCCGCGCTTTGAAAATTCATCTTCTGCGCAGGTACATCGGTAAGCCATATCAGTTGGGTACTACTGTACATATGTTTAACAAGAAACGCATTGGTTCGTGCCCGCACTGGGACTTGAACTCGCCACCTCCGTTTTCGAAGGCGGACGTTCGCCCACTAGGCTACCACCGCTTAAGTTACTTATTAAGCGGGTATGACCTAAAAAGTCCACCTATCTGATGCTTACCTTTGGCTATGATGATAGCTCTCGTTGGTCCATGCACGGTTGTCTTTCCAGACATCGTTCTGAACGATAAGACCATTGTGCCTTATTTAGATTAAACTTGGGTCAATGTATGAAGCTGAAAATGTGTGCTGAATACTGTCTCTTACTAGTGATATGAATATGACACGAGCACGATCTACTTACTGGTAAATTATATCCATACCCCTAGTATGAGTTGGCCACGCGTTGCGGTGGCTAAGGTTTTTGTTATTGCGACTATAAATTGAGATGTAAGCTATCCTATCTTTCAAGTTAGATCAAACTGCACACGGTGTGCGAATTTGATTGAAATCGGTTCTGTAGTTTAGGAGTCCATCGCGGACAAACAACGTGACGCGTAATTTATGCTCATGATGGGCCGACGACATCAAAAGAGTCGCAGGCGACCGGTGGATGCAAGTGGCAAATTGTCGTTCGGTGTGGCGGTCTAAGGGGGAGGCCTATGTTCAGCAGTGGACGTCTTCAGGCTGATGATGATACAGATGATGATGATGATGATGATGATGTTGATAATGGTGGGGGTGGTGGTGGTGGTGGTGATGATGATGATGATGATGATGATGATGATTATGATGATGATGATGATGATGATGATGATGAATAACATTAATAATGTCAATCCAGGAGATGCGAGACATGGAGTCTGGTTACGAGAACGCGGACAGTGGAGATAGCAACACGGAGTACGAACAGGTGTTGGCGCGGGTGTTCCGTGCGTCCGACACCGTCCGCCACGCCGCCCTAGGCGCAGCGGGTGAGTAGGCGGCCGCGGACTAGGTGCGGGTTCGATGCACACCTTACCATTGTATTTTATATATTTATTCAGGTCCGCCGACAATGGGTATTGTTCAATTTTTTTTTAAGTTAGTGATTGCAAATCCATTTCGAGGAATAGACTCGATGATCACATAACAGTTTTTACTTATTAAAAATTAATTCCTAATGTCGGATATTTTTGAATAAATATTAATGATCTTGATTTTTCCAAAAAATTACTTCACCATGGGTATTATGTTATAATTACCTAAGCCCCACCCAAAAAAAAAGTTAAATATGTGTCTATGTCTATAGATAATCCATCTATTGTGTATAGATCACCAAAAAGATAACAAACAAAACAAAGTAAACCTCACAGATTAAAAATTAAAAATCTACAGGTTTTTAATATCACGCAATGGCAACGGCGCTGTATGGTATTCTGCCAATGATGACGTCAGCATGCTAAATCTTAATAAAATAACCGTCCCATGGAAAACTAAAATATTCAAATTAGTTTCTGAAAGTGGTCTATATTTTAAGAAAATGATATAAAAACTAAAGGTCAGAAATTTTTAACAATGCCCATTGTTACATCAACTCATTCATACTTATTTCTTAACAAAATAATATTCTAATTACTAAATTAGATTATTAGAAAAGAAATCCTACTTCCTACTAATATTATAAACGCGAAAGTTTGTAAGTATGGATGGATGTTTGTTACTCTTTCACGTAAAAACTACTGAACTTCACAATAATATAGCTTACATATCAGAATAACACATAGGCTACAATTCATAAAGATATATCGTATATTATCCAAACGCGGGTGAAACCGCGCGGCGCAGCTAGTATAAAAATAATTGTACAAAGTAGCCTAGTGGTTTATGCAGGGGGTTAGCTGCCTCCGTACCGAGGTTCAACATAATTGCTCCAGCCGGAGCGTGAAAAAGTAACAAACGACGGCACCTTTGGCGCAGTGGCTGAGCAATCGGACTGCTGCGCTTGGTGTCGCGGGTTCGATTCCCACCCGGCGCAAACATTTGTGCGATCCACAAACGTTTGTCTCTGGTCTGGGTGTGATGTGTATGTGAAATTATATGTCTGTAAGCGGTACCCACGATACAGGAGCAATCCTAGTGTGGGGCTACGTTAATAAAAAAAACATACACTTTTAGTAGGAAAAGAGTCGCAGGCGACCGGTGGATGCAAGTGGCAAATTGTCGTTCGGAGTGGCGGTCTAAGGGGGAGGCCTGTGTTCAGCGGTGGACGTCTTCAGGCTGATGATGATGATGAATATTAGTAGGACTAGCTGATGCGATTTCAAACGATGACAGCTCAGTTCAGTCTTCGGATGGCAAGCCGCAGGATGTAGGTTCAAAACCCGCAGTTGTTAATTGTTTATTTCTCTCCTCAGAAATCTCCACTACACAAATCAAAACGGAGCAAGAAGAGTTGGATTTTGAAGAACTGATTGACCAACAAGACGATCCTATCACAATCAAAACAGAGCCAAATGATTTCAATGAACCGACTGAATCAAATGAACCACATGAGTCTAATGAGCAGTCGGACATAAATGAACAGTGTCAAATAGAGATAGAGTGTGAGGTAAACGATTTTGATGTCAAACCGGAGCCTCTAGATTACGACATAGACTGGACCTACAATGACCTCATTACGGATATCAAAATTGAACCAGCAGACGTTAAAAGTGAAATGGTAGAAGCAACCGACATGAAAATCGTAAACCCAACCTGCAAAGAACGGACGGCAAGAGTGAACACTTGTGGGGAAAGAGCGGCTCCCCCACCGACCCCAAACTTACTACTGAACAGAAAACCTATTCCAGTCATACGTAGCGGGCCGTATCTGATTGAAACCAAACAAGTTATAAGGAGACTCCATCCGATCAAACTCAAATCTAAGTCGAAGAAGACGGAGCCACCAAAAGCTAAAGAATTAGCAGACCCCAACAAGAACAGCCAATCTTTGTTGAAGGATAACATGCTTGGTGACGGATCAAAAGCCAACTGTGACACGGACTTGCAAAAAACCGAATCAGAACCAAACGTATCGAAGCAAATCACCAAATTCGACCTCAACGGATTGATACAGGATGTCAAGTTGGAGCCGGACGAGGCGGAGGTAACATTTGAATACGGAACGGGCCAGTTTAATCCAGACAGAATATGGAGAGACAAGAAGACCAAGAGATACCGTTGCACAAAGTGCGGGTATGCCAACAAACATAAGCTGTACCGTATCCACGTGAACTCCAAGTGTGAGAAGCATCCCGCTGTGGAGGACGAGTGCCGGTACAGATGCACCAAGTGCGATACATCCTTCAACACCCTGAAGTCTTATTTGGTGCATTTTCAGCAGCACGGTTTCAGTGTGCTGCAGTGCCCGGCATGCCAACTCAAGTTTGAATGCCTGAAGGAGTTTTTTAAGCACTTCAATAAGCACATCCGTCAGAATTTCATGAACTGTTGGATGATCGATAAGAAGGCAGATGTAGCTATGAAGAAGATGTATCGGTGAGTTTTAGTCCTAATATATAATGTAATGTTTGAGCTGAGAATGTTTAACCGCCTTTACGTTCTTTTTTAAGCTTGGCTTCGCGCGGTTTGTGCATATTTAGCCAGTGTCGAGGATAAAAATATTGCAAGTGAACATGTTAGATGAAATAATTAACCGAACTGTATCTCATGAACCGTTATAGTTAGACAGTTGACATTTTCACAGATAATGTATTTCTGTTGCCGCTATAACAACAGATACTAAAAAACAATCAAATAAGTATATAAGGGAGCCCCTATACAACAAACGTAATTTTTTGCCGTTTTCATAGATAATGATACGGAACACTTCGTGCGCGAGTTCGACTCACACTTGACCGGTGTTTTCTTCATACGTCTCTTGCAGATGCCAGACGTGCCGTCAGAACGTGATCCAGGAGCAGTTCTTCGAGCACTGGGAGGAGCACCTGAAGCTGGCCCCCGAGGCGGAGGCTCCGGACGAGCCGGCGGAGGAGCCCGAGGAGAGCCTCGAGCCGGTCTACGCGAAGACCCTGCAGCCGTCGGTGTTGCATCTAGCGTTGCGTAAGCCAATCTGACTTCTTATCATCGTATAACGGGTCTAATTCGCGCATAAAGTATCAATATATATAATTTGGACATACCTCGACGTTTCGGCCGAGTTACATCGACCGTGGTCACGAGAAGACTGGTGAATGCGGGTATTACCGTCCGGAGCGGCTCGCTTTGTTTGTGTCTATGCAAGTACTCTCCGTTAGCAAGATGAGAACAACCGGAAATTATCTTATATCTTTAAATGAGCAATTCTTGTATATATATATATATATATAATTGGAATCTCGGAATCGGCTCCAACGACTTTCATGAAATTCAGTATATAGCGGGTTTCGGGGGCGATAAATCGATCTAGCTAGGAATCATTTTTTAGTAAATGTCATTTTATTCGTGTTTTTTTATGATTTTTTTCTTTAAATAACCAGTTCATATTTTTTTATTATTCTATCGGTAAGATCGAAAAATACTATTCATATTTCATCATTTTATTATAAATATAATTTCCAAAAAACACAATTTATAAAAAAAAAAAATACCGAACAAAGCTCGGTCATTCAGATATGATGTTTATTCTGTTGAGCAGAGCAACTCCGCTCGGTGCTGCGCGAGAAGCAGTGCTCCGTGTGCCGGCGCGGGTTCGCGCGCCGCCACGACTGCAAGCGCCACCTCATAGAACATCTGCTCATGGACGCCTACACCAAGAAGCCGAGGACGCAGTCGCTGCGGTCAGTCGCCGACGCGGACCCGGGAGCTTACCGTGGCTATTTATTTTATTTTTGGAGTTTACTCCGGTTTTTTGACATAAGGCGCCCGGGTATGAGAAAAATGTGAGGAATAAAATCGAATGACCTCGGCCCAGGGGCTTACCGTGACGTGTTATTGGAGTTAATTGCATGGGCCCAGGGGGTTACCGTGGCTTTTTATCTTATTTTTGGAGTTTACTCCTTCACCCCCGGTTTCTAGAACGTTTGTTGGCGTTGACAGTAGATTAAAACTATCGTTGTCTCTATCTAACTATAAACAAATGACAAGGATGGCAATAGAATTAGTCAACGCTGACTGACGTTTCAGAAACTGGGGGTAAGAATCGGTTTTTTGATATAAGGCGCCCGGTATGAGAAAAATGTGAGGAGTAAAATCTACTGAACGAATGACCTCGTTACGTTTTTGGTACGCAACTTTCTAATTTGGTGTGAGCAGTGCAGCTAGACCGTGGGTAGGGTGTACCCGCACTTTGCCTATACTTTATAATGCTTGCTCTCACTCTTACTGATGGCTAAACTCTTATAGTGGGGGTACGCTCTACGCACGATCTGGCTGCACTGGTATAGAGTATGCTGCGAAGCGACTATATCTATATGTTATTGAGCTTGTTTATTTCTATCAGTGTCGATTTTTTGCGTCTGTTTTGACAATCGTACTTAAGGAGTAAACTCCAGTCGTGCGTCGGAGCTGACGCACACTATTTTTTTTATTTTATTTGGGGGGCTTACAGCTATCATAACAAAATGTATTTATAGTTACAGCTAGGCGGAGAAAAGCCGTTAACAAGCCTCCACAGGTAGTGATAAAATAATATTAACAAAGTGAGAAAATGAATACAGGAAGAGATCGACAGATAGGTATTAAACGAACAAACAGTCTCGACTACTAAGAGTATAGTACTTACATAAACAATTAAGATTGTTTTATAAATGAACCTCAATAGCGCTACCAAGTGCGCTATCAGCTGATCCACACTCAAAATGTAATCTACATCTTGAAATCGTTGCTATTTAATAAATGGATATTGAGAGGTAGCACTGGCTACTAGATACTGTCTTGTATGTGTCAATTGTGTCATAATCGGATAGCACTTAACCGCTGAGTGTCATTTATTAATTTGCCAGATATCATGTAAGTTTCTGTACCTAATCTACAACTTAAGATGTATTTATAGAACAAAAGAGCAAGTGCACACTGAAGATAGCTCTCAGAGCTAAGTTTGATTTATTAATACGGACTAAGTCTTATTGAGGACTTAACAGAATCGTTTCACATTAAATAATAGGCTTATTCCAGAAATCCCCTGGCAGTATCACCTGGCAGTATCCCCTGTGCAGTGGATATCTGTACTTTTTGTCCATTTTTCCCCTGCGCGTACAGTTTTCGCATGCACAGGGGAAAATTGGACAAACAGTCCAGAAATCCCCTGAACCATTTATTATGGATGGCACTAGAAATAAAGACCTCATTGTGTCTTATGCAACCCTGGTACTTCTGATATAAAAATAATTGTTAGCTCGGAAACACAGTTGAATCATAATGAACAAGAAACATGGAACAATCTTACTAATATGTGAATAGTTTGTGAGTGTGTGTGTGTGTGTGTTAGTAATACATGGCTTTCGATGTCATTTAGGTAGACGTCGATCCCTTTAGATTTAAAATCGACCTAAATTGAGCGTCGAGATGTCACAACAAGACGTCACGGTACGAATAAGTAGTAAAACGATTCTGTTTAGGTCCTCAATTGGATCGCAATAAGACGTCATGGTAAGCCCCCTGTAGGGTGGACCCCGGTATAAATTACCCGAATTGGCGAAATATCTTCAAAATCTGGTGTAAACTTTTGTGGTAAGACGGAGAGACAGTGGGTTGATAGACAGAGAGACGGAGAGACAGTGTGGGTTGACAGTGTGACTCGTTGGGAGTTTTTTCCCATCGAGTTACACTGTTACACAAGTGTGACACGTTGGGAACTCTTCTAGAAAAAAAAGTTGCAACGAGTAACAGTGTGACTCACCGGGAGAAATAAACTAGACCACCCACCCGACACAGATAGGTTAGGTTGTTAGGTTTTTCTTTTATATAACTACCTAGAAATTGCTACATAAATGTATAATTTGAGTTGACCAAAGCACTTTTTTGGGTCTCGCAGTTGCTCGTTGGAACTTTTTTCTTTTAAATAAGTGTTCCCATCGTGTAACAGTGTAACTCGATGGGGACTAAAACTCCCAACGAGTCCCACTGTGGCCGGATCTGGTGTGACCCGCCGACAACCCGCCGCTCGCCCGCAGCTGCCAGCTGTGCCGCGGCGGCTTCCAGCGCGCGGAGCAGTACAAGTTCCACATGCGGGAGCATGGCGCGCTGCCCGTGTACCGCTGCGGGCTCTGCGGCAAGACCTTCAGCGACTCCAGCAACTTCGCCAAGCACAAGAAGATACACAGCGCCAAGGTAAGCCCCGGCCCGGCTAGCCGCCGCCCGTGTACCGCTGCGGGCTCTGCGGCAAGACCTTCAGCGACTCCAGCAACTTCGCCAAGCACAAGAAGATACACAGCGCCAAGGTAAGCCCCGGCCCGGCTAGCCGCCGCCCGTGTACCGCTGCGGGCTCTGCGGCAAGACCTTCAGCGACTCCAGCAACTTCGCCAAGCACAAGAAGATACACAGCGCCAAGGTAAGCCCCGGCCCGGCTAGCCGCCGCCCGTGTACCGCTGCGGGCTCTGCGGCAAGACCTTCAGCGACTCCAGCAACTTCGCCAAGCACAAGAAGATACACAGCGCCAAGGTAAGCCCCGGCCCGGCTAGCCGCCGCCCGTGTACCGCTGCGGGCTCTGCGGCAAGACCTTCAGCGACTCCAGCAACTTCGCCAAGCACAAGAAGATACACAGCGCCAAGGTAAGCCCCGGCCCGGCTAGCCGCCGCCCGTGTACCGCTGCGGGCTCTGCGGCAAGACCTTCAGCGACTCCAGCAACTTCGCCAAGCACAAGAAGATACACAGCGCCAAGGTAAGCCCCGGCCCGGCTAGCCGCCGCCCGTGTACCGCTGCGGGCTCTGCGGCAAGACCTTCAGCGACTCCAGCAACTTCGCCAAGCACAAGAAGATACACAGCGCCAAGGTGAGCCCCGGCCCGGCTAGCCGCCGCCCGTGTACCGCTGCGGGCTCTGCGGCAAGACCTTCAGCGACTCCAGCAACTTCGCCAAGCACAAGAAGATACACAGCGCCAAGGTGAGCCCCGGCCCGGCTAGCCGCCGCCCGTGTACCGCTGCGGGCTCTGCGGCAAGACCTTCAGCGACTCCAGCAACTTCGCCAAGCACAAGAAGATACACAGCGCCAAGGTAAGCCCCGGCCCGGCTAGCCGCCGCCCGTGTACCGCTGCGGGCTCTGCGGCAAGACCTTCAGCGACTCCAGCAACTTCGCCAAGCACAAGAAGATACACAGCGCCAAGGTAAGCCCCGGCCCGGCTAGCCGCCGCCCGTGTACCGCTGCGGGCTCTGCGGCAAGACCTTCAGCGACTCCAGCAACTTCGCCAAGCACAAGAAGATACACAGCGCCAAGGTAAGCCCCGGCCCGGCTAGCCGCCGCCCGTGTACCGCTGCGGGCTCTGCGGCAAGACCTTCAGCGACTCCAGCAACTTCGCCAAGCACAAGAAGATACACAGCGCCAAGGTAAGCCCCGGCCCGGCTAGCCGCCGCCCGTGTACCGCTGCGGGCTCTGCGGCAAGACCTTCAGCGACTCCAGCAACTTCGCCAAGCACAAGAAGATACACAGCGCCAAGGTAAGCCCCGGCCCGGCTAGCCGCCGCCCGTGTACCGCTGCGGGCTCTGCGGCAAGACCTTCAGCGACTCCAGCAACTTCGCCAAGCACAAGAAGATACACAGCGCCAAGGTGAGCCCCGGCCCGGCTAGCCGCCGCCCGTGTACCGCTGCGGGCTCTGCGGCAAGACCTTCAGCGACTCCAGCAACTTCGCCAAGCACAAGAAGATACACAGCGCCAAGGTGAGCCCCGGCCCGGCTAGCCGCCGCCCGTGTACCGCTGCGGGCTCTGCGGCAAGACCTTCAGCGACTCCAGCAACTTCGCCAAGCACAAGAAGATACACAGCGCCAAGGTAAGCCCCGGCCCGGCTAGCCGCCGCCCGTGTACCGCTGCAGGCTCTGCGGCAAGACCTTCAGCGACTCCAGCAACTTCGCCAAGCACAAGAAGATACACAGCGCCAAGGTAAGCCCCGGCCCGGCTTGCCGCCGCCCGTGTACCGCTGCGGGCTCTGCGGCAAGACCTTCAGCGACTCCAGCAACTTCGCCAAGCACAAGAAGATACACAGCGCCAAGGTAAGCCCCGGCCCGGCTAGCCGCCGCCCGTGTACCGCTGCGGGCTCTGCGGCAAGACCTTGAGCGACTCCAGCAACTTCGCCAAGCACAAGAAGATACACAGCGCCAAGGTAAGCCCCGGCCCGGCTAGCCGCCGCCCGTGTACCGCTGCGGGCTCTGCGGCAAGACCTTCAGCGACTCCAGCAACTTCGCCAAGCACAAGAAGATACACAGCGCCAAGATAAGCCCCGGCCCGGCTAGCCGCCGCCCGTGTACCGCTGCGGGCTCTGCGGCAAGACCTTCAGCGACTCCAGCAACTTCGCCAAGCACAAGAAGATACACAGCGCCAAGGTGAGCCCCGGCCCGGCTAGCCGCCGCCCGTGTACCGCTGCGGGCTCTGCGGCAAGACCTTCAGCGACTCCAGCAACTTCGCCAAGCACAAGAAGATACACAGCGCCAAGGTGAGCCCCGGCCCGGCTAGCCGCCGCCCGTGTACCGCTGCGGGCTCTGCGGCAAGACCTTCAGCGACTCCAGCAACTTCGCCAAGCACAAGAAGATACACAGCGCCAAGGTAAGCCCCGGCCCGGCTAGCCGCCGCCCGTGTACCGCTGCGGGCTCTGCGGCAAGACCTTCAGCGACTCCAGCAACTTCGCCAAGCACAAGAAGATACACAGCGCCAAGGTAAGCCCCGGCCCGGCTAGCCGCCGCCCGTGTACCGCTGCGGGCTCTGCGGCAAGACCTTCAGCGACTCCAGCAACTTCGCCAAGCACAAGAAGATACACAGCGCCAAGGTAAGCCCCGGCCCGGCTAGCCGCCGCCCGTGTACCGCTGCGGGCTCTGCGGCAAGACCTTCAGCGACTCCAGCAACTTCGCCAAGCACAAGAAGATACACAGCGCCAAGGTAAGCCCCGGCTCGGCTAGCCGCCGCCCGTGTACCGCTGCGGGCTCTGCGGCAAGACCTTCAGCGACTCCAGCAACTTCGCCAAGCACAAGAAGATAAACAGCGCCAAGGTAAGCCCCGGCCCGGCTAGCCGCCGCCCTGTGTGGCGAGTGGTGCCACTTCCCACTGCCCTGTATGGCGAGTGGTGCCACTTCCCACTGCCCTGTCTGGCGAGTGGTGCCACTTCCCCATGCCCTGTGTGGCGAGTGGTGCCACATCCCCATGCCCTGTGTGGCGAGTGGTGCCACTTCCCCATGCCCTGTGTGGCGAGTGGTGCCACTTCCCACTGCCCTGTGTGGCGAGTGGTGCCACTTCCCCATGCCCTGTGTGGCGAGTGGTGCCACTTCCCACTGCCCTGTGTGGCGAGTGGTGCCACATCCCCATGCCCTGTGTGGCGAGTGGTGCCACTTCCCCATGCCCTGTGTGGCGAGTGGTGCCACTTCCCCATGCCCTGTGTGGCGAGTGGTGCCACTTCCCCCTGCCCTGTGTGGCGAGTGTGAGTTTACTGCATACATTTGTTAAATATTTAATCATCATAACACAAAATTCATCAATAAAGTCGTGTCTAATGTTTTCTATGATGTGTTATATGGTATCATAAATAAGCATGTCCCACTTAGTAAGATCAGGTCTAAAAGTTACCCTATCTAGTTCACTCCTACTTTGATACGTCTATTTAAAAGAAAATCGAACGCTTGGTTGAAATGGAAAACATACGGCAATATATCAGACTACGAACAATTCTCATACTGTCGTACACTATTAACAGTGAATGCGATAAATGCTACGCAAGGTATCGGAATTCCGTCGAAGACGGTATTCAAGACAGTATAAAATGCTTTTGGAGATACATTGCAAATAAACAAAATAGATCTGGAATACCATCTAAAATTCACTTTAAAAGTGCTTCTAGTGATAATACAACCGACATATGTAATCTATTTTCTCAGTTTTTTAAATCAGTGTATGAAACATCCTCACACAATAATGAATGGAAACCACCTCGTGACTTTAATGATACCTGTGAATTAATTAGTAATATATACATTTGCCCCATAAAAGTCCTCAAACAACTGAAAGCGCTTGACCCCACTAAGGGACCAGGTTCAGACGGTATACCAGCCGCTTTTCTAAAACGTATAGCAGACCATATATTTGCTACACTTAGCATCCTATATAATAAATGTATTAGTGAAGGCTATTTTCCCATAATTTGGAAACAAGCTAACATAACTCCTGTGTTTAAAAGTGGTGCGAAGCAGGACGTGGAGAACTATCGACCCATATCTATTTTATCCGCCTTGTCAAAGCTTTTTGAAAGATTGGTTCACAATGAGATCTATCATATTTTACACAATACAATAATTAAACAACAACATGGCTTTGTAAAAAATCGGTCAACTGTGACCAATCTCACAATAATTGTCAACCAGCTTTTTGAAAACATGGATAATCGTCTTCAAACAGATGTAATATACACCGACTTTCGTAAAGCTTTTGACAAGGTAGATCATGAAATTCTTCTAAATAAAATCGCCTATAATGGTATTCGAGGGAACTTGCTCCGATGGTTTACATCATACATTACTAATCGTACACAAAAAGTAGTAATTAATGGACATCAATCAGACTATATCTCAGTTACATCAGGGGTACCTCAAGGTTCAATTTTAGGCCCACTTCTTTTTATCCTATTTATTAATGATATTCATATCTGTTTTCATCATTCAAATTTTTTGCTTTACGCCGATGATCTTAAAATCTACAGACATATAAAAAACTTAAATGATTGTCTCCTCATTCAATCAGATTTAGACCGACTAACTGAATATTGTACTGTAAATAAATTAAATCTTAGTTTACCGAAATGCCACTTTATGACCTTTACGAAGAACAGAAAAATAGTTAGCTATACATATTCACTTTGCAATACTGCCCTTAAAAAAGTTAGTTTTATAAGAGATCTCGGAATAATATTAGACTCAAAATTACATTTTGACTTGCATGTCGATAAAATAATTAATTCTGCCCTAAAAATGTATGGCTTCATCATGCGGACTGCAAAAGATTTTATACGACCATCGACATATTTATATTTGTACATATCTCTTGTAAGACCATGTTTGGAGTATGCTACCCCCATTTGGAATCCAACTTATGCCAAATATAAAGATATGATAGAAAAAGTTCAGAGTAAATTCTTGTCCTCTCTAAATTATAGATGCTGCCGTAGCAAACTAAATTACGAAAATCTGCTCATGAAGTATAAAATGCTATCCCTTCAGTCTAGACGACTACTTCTTGGTGCTATATTTCTACATGGCATTGTTCACAGTAAGTTTGACTGCTCAGAGATTACTAATCAATTATGTTATATAAGTCCCAGAACTGTTGTGCGCAGACAAGTGCGTGCTACACGACTGCTAGCCATTTATTCTCGATCTGCTAGAACCAACGCTGGTGCGCGTATGCCCCTACGCCAATTAGTTGATAATTACAATTCAAAATTTGAAGCAATAGATATTTTTGCCTCATCAAGGCCTAAATTTAAAATAGCTGTTACAGAATTCCTCACTACTTAATTAGATATTTTTAGTAGGAACCAAAATCACTCACATATTGTTTTCTTTGTTTCTTGAGATGTAAGTTTATTTGAATTATCCTTAGTATGTAATCAAGATATTAGTTATTTGCATTATATAATATTTTATTTCTGTAATACCGCTCAGTAAAGATCGTTTTATATACATGATAGTAACTGGTGGATATTACTGTTGGTGATATAGTTATTACTTATGTCTTTTTTTAATTAGTTTATTTAAGTGATACTGTATTACTGTTTTATATCCCAAATAAATAAAATAAAATAAAATGTTTCATTCCCCAAATCGACGTCCAACTCGATCCTGTCGATTCTGATAATTTTACTCATTAATTTGTTGATGAACTAGACGTCGATTTGTGTAACGAAATTTTAACCACGTGTTCAACTCTTGTTTAAATCTTTTCTACATTTGTACATCATTTGTTGCAGGTACTGATATGCGACATTTGCAAAAAGAAATACCACGCCAAATCGTCGATGGAGAAACATATGATGGTAAGTCGAGTTGTTGCGAGAAATGGCGGCCGAGCGGTGGCTCGCGCTTTGCAACCCAGCGGCGCCGGGTTCGAACCTCGGCCCCGTACTAATGACCGTTAAATATCCCTCCGCAGATGCACCGAGTCACTGAGCCTATCAAATGCGACCTCTGCAATAAGTCCTTCTACTCGATGTCACACTACAAGAAACACGTCCAGGTAAAGTATTGCCATGTTTTAAAAGCCTTTATATGAGTGTTTGCCATGTTTTACAAGTTTCTTCTGTTCGGCGGCAAATTGGTCCTTACGGACTAGGCGGCGTTAATATTTCATAATTGAACTTACTTTTTAACCTTAAAATTTAAAACCAGGCAAGTTCCAGACAATTATTTTTACGGCTGGAAACTGCATTGTTCTTTTTCGTATTATGACCTACATTATGTCAAATTAAAGCTCGTAATGCGAAATTGCCAGCCTGTTATTAGGTCAGATTAGAAGTAGGTTTGACTGTCGCGTGTTGTTACTGGCTGGCATTAGGAGGTCATAATACGAAATAGCCAGGTTCAGTTTACGGCGTCAACTGACTGGGATTAAGAGTTCATAATACGGCACTTGGCATTAATTTAATCGGCGCGATGGACCCCGCGGCCTTTCCTTAATTCTTATATAAATAAGTCACTTTATATTCAAGACTGGTTCAGTACCTGTACTGAAACTTTTTTCTTTTATTGGAATCCCTCATTCTATTCATAAGTTATCATGAAATTAAAAAAAGGTTAATGAATGAGTTTTTGTATTATTGCAATGATGTTTAGGTCTGGGGGCTTAACATGACGTCTTACGGTCGAAATTAATATTGTATCTCCTATCCAAGATTGAAATCGATCTTGGATTGCTGCCTATCGTTCGATCGATCTCCAATCTGCGTGCCTTCATAAACCAATCCACGGATCGGTTATTGGCACGTTTGACCTTAAAAATGGATTGTGATATCAATCCTAGATAGCAAAATTTGGATTGGATTGATTATTAATTTCGGTCGTTATTGCGATCTAATTGAGGACCTAAACAGAATACATGAAATTAATTAATATGGCCTAGGCCAATTATTATAATAATTAGTTACAGATAAGTGCATGGCAAGTCAGTTCAATATAAGAAAAATCATGGAGAATAAAAAAAATATCAAATTATTTATAAATATTGTTGATAGTAAAATTAATTATTTTAGGTTTTACGGTTCTCTTTGTTAACGATAATTAGCCGTTTACGATTTTATTACCTATTTACAATAAATGCTTTGACTTTGAAATGAAATTAAATTGTCCTCATAAACATGTCGAATCTAATTTACAGTAAATTATACAAACGATTAATGATTATAGGCATCAGTTTTACCATTCTATCCGTCTTCCTTTTGTATTTCACTTGTATTTACATCTGTGCGTGCAAAAAAGAGTTACCACTTTCCGGTCGGCCTTATCGTCGTCGTTTGTTCCAGGCGCGGCACGTGCGATCGAACAAGTTCAAGTGCATCGTGTGCGACGTGTACTTCGACTCCCTCCGTCAGAAGTGGGACCACATGTGGGCCGTGCACAACGAGCGGAAGCACAAGGCGGACTGTCCGATATGCCACAAGGGGTTCAGGTGGGTCCGCAACCCGTGTAGGAGAATAAAACCCCCAAAACTAAAACTAGGAGAACAAAACCCCACGTCTGGGAGAAGGAAACCCCTAAAATGTAACTCGTGTAGAAGAATAAAACCCAGTGAATCGGAGTGAGGTATGTCGGCTCGTTTGGAGTAGTGGCTGAGCAATCGGACTGCTGCGCTAGGGGTTGCGGGTTCGATTCCCGCCTGGGACAAATATTTGTGCGATCCACAAATATTTGTTTCTGGTCTGGGTGTGATGTGTATGTGAAATTATGTGTCTGTAAGCAGTACCCACGATACAGGAGCAATCCTAGTGTGGGGCTACGTTTTATAAAAAATGAAAGGAAAGGAAATCACAAGTAGAATTAACTCGTTATTGTTTCTCACAGGAAATTCTTCGACGTGAAATGCCACGCCAGAGACGAGCATCGCGTCGACCTCTCGTTCCTAAAGATCAGAACGCAGGGTGTGCTGGCCAAGACCCTGTGCAAAATCAAGAAGATACAAGAAACCATTTATATCACACCCGAATTGATAGAACAAGAAGAGAGCATAGCGGCTGCGAGCTCGCAGCCCGCTTAGTGCCTAGAGTCGGTTTCAACAAGGATTGAACAGTGTCTTACATTTAGTGTGCCAATTGGACGTCTAACACTCGCGTTGTCTAACAGCCGAAATTAATATTGTATCTCCTATCCAAGATTGAAATCGATCTTGGATTGCTGCCTATCGTTCGATCGATCTCCTAACAGCGTGCCTTCATAAACCAATCCACGGATCGGTTATTGGCACGTTTGACCCTAAAAATGGATTGTGATATCAATCGCAGATAGCAAAATTTGGATTGGATTGATTATTAATTTCGGCCGTAACTCTATCCTTTCATTTCGGAGAATTTTGCTTGTGTATTTGTTGTCGAGTTTACAACGCCAGTGTTTAGACGTCTTTGGGAATGAATCGTTATTAATAGCAAGAGGCTTCGGGTATGATTTGAACCCTGTTCGTTAGCCAAAGGGTAACAATGGGAAAATTTCATTTTGAACATCAGTCATCAATACGTGACAACAAAGCGTGTAATGTACGCCAGTGTCGTCATAAGATGACAGGTCCTTTGGGAAAGTTTGTAGGTTGGTGTGGCGAGCTCGTTTTGCTTCTACAAGTTTTTTTTTAATATTTGTTGGTTATTATTTTTTCATAAATGTTTTATGGTATGGATTTGTCAGTAAGTCGATGAATGGTATAATTATTATGTTCGGGATCATATCGTCAGACATCAAATTATTAAAATCAAATATGTTTATGTGACTCAAATTATCTTTTGTGTCAGTTAATAACATACATGAGGTTAATGCTACTTTAAATTCATTGACGAATCCTTCGATCAATAGATAATTGATCGAAGGATGACTCCTGAGTCAGTTAGTCGCGGCGCGGGCGCATATTCTTAGATGTACCATCTTTATTTTCCAAAATTGCATTTTTTTTATATCATGATAACAATTCAGTGATCTATCTTGTAGTTTAACGTGATAATTAATAATTATATTTCATTTTGTAAGTTGTTTATAAAATAGAATTCATTAATTCCGAAATATTGTTTTAAGTTTTCGTATTACTTTTCAATTTGCAAGTTGTTGTTGTTTTACCAACAACAGTCTGTTATGTAATTATGTGTAATGTTATATTGACAAATACATTGCTAAGTTTGCATGATATCTATGAGATCTGTACAATTGTGAATTTGTTGAATAAATTGATATTTACTGTAACATGTTTTCTTTTACAAATCACTGTGTTAAATGCAGAAACCGTGCGATGTCGAAACAAGTAATTTTTCAAAAGATTTTGGCCTATGTTATTTGATAACCAAGCGTCGTTTTTGAACGAACACATTTATATTGACAGTTTTGAGGATAGTTTGTACAGCTAAGACTTACCTGGTTTGTACTCTGTGATTTTGCTTATATTATTTTCTGCAATCGGTGAGGGTAGTTACGACTCGTATATACGATTGCCCACCAGTGTGCCTAGTGCGAGTTTTGACAATTTATTTATGCGCTCGGTCCGTTTGGCGTAAACTTGAAATTGTATGGAATAAGAGCAGCGCCATCTAGTGACTGATTCACTGACGCTAGATGGCGCTGCTCTTATTCCATACAATTTCAAGTTTACGCCAAACGGATAGCTATGTGTCGTTGCCGGTTTTTCAAATAACGTAACGAAACAGTTATTGGTTTTTCAATAACGTTATAATAACTATCTATTTCCAATAACTGTCTATTAAAAGGGTAGCCAACTTCAATGACGTTATACATCGCGTGTTTTGAGAGCGATGTGACATAACATAGTTTGTATTCGCTACAAAACGAGTGATGGTTGTGAAAACACCGTTTCCACCGCCCAGAACTTTGGCGTAGCAGTTATGACGCTAACTTCAATGACGTTAATCGTTATACATCGCGTGTTTTGAGAGCGTTGTGAGATAACTACGGTTTGCATTCCCTACAAAGCGAGTGATGGTTGTGAAACCGCACCGTTTCCGTCCACCACCAAGCGTTATTAAAATAGATAGTTTTGGTCTGTTAGGATAACGAGTTATCGTTGTCATGTTGAATAGATAGTTATATAACTATCTATTCTAAATAACGCCCATAACTAAAACGGACCGAGCGCGTAAATAAATTGACAAAACTCGCACTAGGCACACTGTTCTCAGCCTACGCCGGATCTGTGAAGCACGCTTGCTATCTAAACTGCCTTATATGCATATTACTTTTGTCTTTGGACGCGCGTAACACCTAACACTCTGGGTCGGCAGCCTGTACATGTCATCGCTAAAATTTAAATAACGACCGCTGTATCCACGCTTGCAGTGACGACACTCGTTAAATGCAAGTAGGGAAATTGGGTAGACAAGATTCAATCAAAATAATTATTTTTCTATGCAAATGTCCAGATTTTTTAACAACCTTAGCTCACAAACGATTACGTTTAACTTTGTCCCAATACAATACATCGGTTTCATCCTCACTTGTATGTAGTTTTTATACTGTTTCATCTTCGGTATACGTTAGGGTTAGGACTTAGCGACCGATATCCACCTTAGTAATGTAGGTACAGACTGTCGTTCCCGATTCTCAGACTGATTTTTGCCGAAATATTTAGGGTGAGCTGGTTACCTATAGTATAGGTATAATTAACTATAAAACTTATTCGTTTTAACTAGGTATATACAGATTTGGCTAAAATGTTCCATAATTTAAATAAAATAAATTAAAAGTAGCTAAATCTAAACCTTAAAAATCTTAGAAAACTGGATGTCCATATGGCATGGTACCAAGAACACTGGCTGCATTACCTCGCTGAATAGCGATGGCTATTCTCTGTGCGAGATAATTAACTAGGTACCTAGTTGTGCCCGCGGAATAATAATCAATGCGAGTCAAACTCTGCGCGGCGCAGCTAGTTCTAAAATTTGTGCCGTTCTTTTGACATATTTTGTGACATTACAAATAAACACTTCATTATTATTTACTTGAATATCCATATTTTATTTGTCTACTTAACATGTTTAATTGAAGGTAGAGTCCGAAGTTTTTCTAAACTAGACTATTCTAATCCACACTTTTGTTCACATGTTTTTGTATCATTTAGAATGTATATATTTTATTATACTAGTGGTTTTGTGAACAGTAGACTTCGCAGGGGAGCTTAAGCAATATCATGGTAACACCTTTTTTCACAAAATCTTGCTCATAATTCATAAGGTTTTCACAAATTTGATAACTCTAGGCCAATAAATGACGCTACAGCAAACTTCTGCCCTTTTCGGCCCTCTATCAAATATATCTAGGCAAAGCGATAAAAATCAAACAACCTGACACCAAACCTTGTAAAAATCGGATGAAAAATGCGACCAGTACCACTGTATGAGTTCTTACGAGCTCGACATAACACGCGTCAACTAGCGCTTTCCTTTACAGTGTACCTAGTGCGAGTTTTGACAATTTATTTACGCGCTCGGTCCGTTTGGCGTAAACTTGAAATTGTATGGAATAATAGCAGCGCCATCTAGTGACTGATTCACTGACGCCAACCTGACTGGCCAAACGGACCGAGCGCGTAAATAAATTGACAAAACTCGCACTAGGCACACAGTTCCTTCCAAGTTCCTTTACCGGCGCGTTTATGAACGAAAAATCTTTATACAAAGAGCTAGTTGACGCGTACTATGTCGAGCTAGTAAAAACTCATACTCAGGGCACTTCTGCTGTTCGGAACAAACATCCCGGTAAAAGCAGCAAAGGCCACTCAAGTCAATGAAGTATTTATAATTAACTTGTACGAGTATACCTATATACAAATGCAAAAACTCGAAAGGAACCTAATCTGAGGATAATAAATAAAACCAAGCGATCCGTTTTATTATTAATTTATTTATCAATATAATAATATGTATAGTTATTATAATAATGTATTACTTACAGCCATAAGGGGCGCCTGCGGAGGCTCAACAGTACCTACTAACAATTCATATTTAATGATTAAAACCTTACGACATTTTGGAAAAAAAAATACACCACTTTTATTTCACTCAAAAAGAAAATGAAGAAATTTAAAACAACCCCGCAAGCGCTAGCAAGCAACCTTAAAAAACATATTTGCTTAATTTACTTTTTTTACTTCTCAAAGACCTACCGTATTGACTATAGTTACCTACGCGTTCTTTTAATTATACAACAACCAATTTTATTTCCAAAATTTATAAAATGAAGGACGATAAATAACGACGATCGAAAAAGTGTTACATTAGAATGCACTGGCGTCACCGATTATTTGCTTGAATCAATTAAAGAAAACCTTAAATTTATAAATCACTTAACATAGCAAACTTTTTTTGTATATTTTTTTCGTTATCGTATGCGGTAAATCTAGGTTTTATTTAGCACAATTGTCTTCTCCTTTGGCGTACTTACGAATAGAAAAAAAATTGCAACAATTTTTTTTTGTTTTTGACCAAGTAACATAAAAAAACTTAACAATTAAGACCTCATAAGACGTCTACACGCGGCGTCACACTTTTATACCGGCCCTTTAATTACTATAAATATATTATTAGCCATGTTAATAGTCAAATAATATGGGCAGTTTTAACTTATAATATGGAAATAACTACATTTCCAAAGGCTGAAAATTAGCTTCACTAAAAGAATAGGAATATTCTTTATTACGCAAATTGGCAGTAGTTTTGAATATTACCAAGTCTATATGCATAGAGTAGGCTTCCCAGCATTCATTACAAAATATATTTTTAGCGCTTGTCTTCATTAACTATTAAGCTCTTAGAAAACATTACATTTCCAGTCTCAATTTAGAAAATTTATATATTTATTTTTCAAAATTTTGAAAATATTACTTATAGTTTTCATAAACAGTCTTGTTTCAAAAATCCACTAAAAAAAAGTTGAACTCGATTCAACAAACTTCTCTCAACCGAACCGCGTCACAAGTGCCTTAATTATCCGAGATTTCTCAAACAACTTATTGCATTTTCAAATAATCTCACGAAAAAACAAATCCCTTGCAGCGGTCATCATCTCTATGCATAGAAGTGTGACGTCGCGCGACTAGCCGCCGATCGCTTCGTTCCCAATAAGCCCTAAACACCAACTAAACCATGGTTAACCTCGCTAAATGCATCTACACCTAGTAAGTTACACGGGACGGGTAATATTCAACAAATATATGGTTGTTTGTTGGCACAGAAACCGAATAACACCGATATTTTGTACAATACATAGAGATATAGAATTTCACTTTGACATATTTTGGTACACAATGTCACAGACTTTTTGTACATTTTACTTTGACGTGTAGGTACAAAATTGAACAGGTACCGATTTGTTTTATACAATTTTATTACACATACACAAGATTGTTAAGACATCGTATAGAATTACACTTTGACATGTACAAAATTGAACTGTTTTGTAAAAAAAATCAATTTAGTCATTTTCATTCAACTCCCAAAGAATAAAGATAGGATAGGAAAGTCATCGGACACTGTGAAATTGTTTTTGGCAGTGTTACTATTTGGAATTTACCGAGAAATGCGAGGTTTCAACCGGTTCCGATTTCTATGCCGCAATTAATTAAACTAAACCAAAATTAGTTAAAAAAAATAAAACATTACATAGGAACTATTCTGTATAAGTGTATAACTTGAAGCGATCTAAGCACTATCTAAGACGTATTTTTTTTTAATTTTATTATTTATCTCTATTACAAGAATATAAGAATATTTAAGAAATATAAACGGGTGGACGCGGCCGCGGCGCACGCGCGAGACAACATTATCTAAATATTTCGTCTACCAATTACTTGCGGAAAAAGGCACTCTCAAAATAGCTAAGCCGTTTTGCGTTATGCCGTTCAAGACATTCCAATCAATAGATTCAATTTACATTGTTAATTTCACCTATTTCTACATAACGAGTCGTCCTCCTAGCGCGGCCGCGGTCCTCGCCACGCGCGCAAAATTCAATAAAAGCACACTTAAAAACTAAAAAAAAAGAATTAAAAAAAAAAGTAGTATAGTCAATTGTTTACATGCTCGAACATTATTGCATTAGTCGAATTTATTTCGCAACTAGTGCTTTACACAGTTTTACTAATTAAATTGTTTTAGAGCACGCGCGTCTGGTTTATGTTTGAATGGAATCCTTATTCCTCCAATAAATTTAATTAGAAATTATTTATGGTAACAATCTCAATTTATATGTATAAACAAAAGTTCAAATTAAAGTGTTGCGGAATTGATTGATTCTTCACTTTTTAAACTCAAAGGTAGAGCCAAGAATTTCTAAAAAAAAACTAATTTTGGAAAAATTTTGCTTTCATTAATATAATATTACGTTCAGACAAAACCCGCGCGCCCTCATGTCAACATCATTTCCAAACTGGTACACTTAAAGAAAAAAAAAACCCCTAAACAAATCATTGAGCAAGTTAGTATTATTTTTGTTACACGACCGACACGTCAATTCCACCAACTTTGAAAAGGCACTTTCAATGAAAAGATATGTAAAAAATGCGATTTGCAAATGACAGATTGAAATGCGTATGTAATGTGTGTGTTGTTGAAATCTATATTATTATGTAATTGTATTGCCAGCACCATAAATACTACCAGCATTGTAAACAGGTTTTTATATTTTTTCATTATTTGTCATTAGCCTGACAGGAGACAATCCGTTCATTTTTGATGCCGATCGCTAAAGGTGATATCAGACGGTTCACTCGAGTGAACATTCACTCGAATGAATGCTTCATTTTTCTTCGGCACTCTTGTTTCATTTGGGGTTCAGACGAATCATTTCGAGTGAAAGATGCCGAATGAAAGACAAAAATGAACGAAAAGTGAACCGTCTGATACCGCCTTAAATCCCGAAATTAATATTGTATCTTCTATCCAAGATTTAAATCGATCTTGGATTGTTGTCTATCTTTTAATCGATCTCCAATCTGTTTGCCTTTATAAACCAATCCACGGATCGGTTATTGGCACGGGTGGACACTTCTGCGATTAAATTTTCATAGACTGTGTGTGTATCTCGAAACGACATTCTATGATTTGTATGGAAGACTACATTTTATATGTTGCATTATGAAATGTTATAGAAGATTGTATGAAATTGATAACTCATAATTTGCTTTGAAACTTAGATTATTCTTCAAAGTAGATGGAATCAACAAATTAGTTTTCATATATAAAACATTAACAATTATTTTAACTACATATTGAATTTGAATTAATCTTGATTAATTTATATCATCGGTAATATATATAACATCCAAAGGTATGAAACGGTTAAATTCTAACTTACAATTTGAATGAAGAACCTAATTGAATCATGTAACCTTAAAAGTGAATCATACCCGCATAAAAGTGAATCGTGTACACATAAAAGGGGAATTGTGTGCACTACAAACTTAAAAGTAGACTCTTTTACCTTTTTTATAAGATTCACTTTTAAGATAGCGAATCATACAACTTGAATCTCACCTATGCACCAAATAACTTAATTTGGTTATATTAAGGCTGTTATTTCTTAAATCATTTACCAATATTATAAATAGCTGTAACAATAATCAAATTTGCAAATGTTTTAAATAAAAAAAAAACTACTAAATACGCGAATAAATACCATACATGTGTGTGCAATATTTGTGTTTATTTTTCATACATATACAATGTGGCAGTATATAAAAGCAGACCCGAAAACAATTTCATAAGCTTTACCCTAACGTTAGACAGTGACAACTCTGATAATGTCAAAGTGACAGTTGTTTTTGACATTACGTTTTGGCTAATATTCCAATAGCCCCACAGTATCGAGCAAGGTGTTAAATTGTCTCTCGATACCTCACTGGGACACATAGCTACCTGAAGTCAAAGAAATCATTGTTCTTAATTAATATGATAAATTATAAATTCTTAAATAGAACATTTCTCACCAAACATTTGTCCTAGATTATGTAGGAAGCAAATGCTTATACGGCACCCTAAATATGTAAATATAATTATAAAGGCATATTTTACAATGCATTAAATTGAAATCTATAAAAGTGACTTCAAGTGGGGGATCTGGGGGCACGGCAGTGCCCCCGCCAAGTCGAGCAAAACAAAAGGCACGGCCGTACTATCCCTTTCTCGATCTATATTACAGGAACGTCGACTGCCAGCCAAAGGCGACAAATGTCAACGTCAATTTGACATTACCAGACTGTCACTGTCAAATATTTTACCCAGCCGGTACAGAGCCGGTACAGAGCCGTCAGTGAACTTGGTTATGTACAAACAGCACGTCTTAAAATCTATGTTTATTTTTTTTATATTTATATCAATAGCTGACGTTTATATTGAAGTTTTTTTTTTAACTAGTGCTAAGCTTAAGAAAACAACATTTAAAATTAATTATTATTTAAACAATGAAAGGTAAAACTACCATCGACACTACGTATTATGTAAACGTTGACACCCAATTATTGCTAAGAGCCTGATTTTCAGATATTCAGAGTAAGTCTTAAGAGATCTTATATCAATAAATAAGTTGCAGGCCTCCTTAAAATAATGGCCAGGGGGAAAAAAAGGTGTTTTGTTTTTAATCGTCGGCTGTCAAGCTTCACATAACAAAGCTCCAGAGGTCCCACATCCACGCAAACCCCCATCAACACATTCGCTAAACACACATTTTTTACATATTTTTCTTGCAGTCTTTATGGGAGACTTAAATTTTTTACCAATTTTTTTTTTTCGTTAATATCAATTCGATTACGTTAAGTTTATAAATTTTTTATCAACATTTTTACATTTCAACACGCCTCCGCGGGGTGATTCCGAGATCCGATAACTAATTTAGAGCGACGACGCAGTGGTAGCACCACAAGACGATCGGGATCGAACAAACCGGTTTTAATTAACTTAACGACTAAAAAAAAAAACAAGCAATCAATTAAAAACTAAAAAAGAAAAACAAATCGTGTAATTTCCCAATTCCTAAAATTACACTATACTTAAATAAGATATTATATCATATTATTATAGATAGATATATATAGTTTTAATCAATGACTGCGTTCGCGTAGCATCGAAACAGTGTCGCGGTGTTGGAGCAAAGCATAATTATCTGTCTACGATACTCTTAAACGTCAATGTCAAACTATATTAAAGTTAACTTTAGAGAACATTACTGATGACCAGAAAAGGACTCGCAATAGGATAATTTAATTCGTAACTCCACTCAAAACTGAAGCATATTAACCATCAATATGCGTGTAAATGGTAAATCTTAAACGCACATGCAAGTAATTATGTCGCATGGGAATCGATATGTACCCAAAAAGTAGGGAAATCGAATTTATATTTACCCTAAAATCTATGAAATCTTTGAGTCTAGTTGTCTTTATGTATTTTAAACTTTGCAGCTCTTTAGAAAAGAAAATTAAGCAAAGCGAAGTAACAAATCGAAATCAAACTAAAATGTCAGACTCAGTATTATATTAAACTAACGTAGCTGACATTTTCATGATAGTAGCACCCGAAAAATATACAGAGTGCACTAAAACTATTTCATCAGCATATTTTAGACACTTTAAATTGTACAGGGGATGCCGTAGAGTCCATTTCAACACAACATTTGATAACTTTTGAATTACACCCTGTATCTGATGTCTTTAGAAAATCCAATCATAGCCAGTCCATTATGCTGTGACCAGAGAGAATGGCCATGTTGGCCACTACACTGACAAAGTTTTAACGTTTCAAATACTGAGTGGGGGGGGGTTAACTCCAACACCGCGACACAATGCAAGTGAAAACATGTATAGGTATATATAAGTATTTTACAATGTCAAAAATATATATATATAGAGTACAATGTTTACGTCATAAGACTAAGCTAACATGTCAAACTTGCGTTCCTTGGATCCGCCCGCCGCGTTGGTTATTGTCGATGCGTACAAGCTAGAACAATACAGAAGACAATCGTTAATAAACTATTACTTATTTATAATTTGTTCTTAAACTTTCGCAAACAGAAAACATGTTAACTAGCTAAAAACGGGTCCAATTTGACCGTGGTCACGAAAAGGTCGACGTAACTCAGCTGAAACGTCGACATGTATGTCAAAATTATATATTTTGACATTAGTTTGTGCGCGAATTAGCTGGTTCATAAAGTGCGTGTTTCGTTGATACTACATGCTCAAATGACTGGCACAATTTTGATAAAACTTGGTAGCCAACACCCTGGATTAACACGCACGCAGGTCATAATCACCAGCGTCTTCCATCAGCCCCGTTCCATTAAAAAAGAAACTATTATTTTACATACCTAGGCTCCGTAAAAGTCCATCCAACGATCCCGTAAACCGTCCACCCATCAGTTCGAATCACTCACTATCCATTGTTCATACTAATTCCGATATTTGCACAACACTCCAAAATTATTCCACAATAATAATATAATATATACTTTTATGGTTTTTTTTTATATAAAAAAATGCATTTATCTCTACACTTTAACAATAATTAGCACACTGACACGTCATTATGTTGTCTGAATTGTCATTCGTATATGTATTTACACTAGGTGGCGCGTGCGTCGATTCGTATTAGGATTGTGTTTTGGTCGTCTTCGCTTCGGTCGTGGGCAAGGCTTCGGGTTTCTTCGATTTGCCTGTGGAGGGAGAGAGCGTGTAAAAATACGATACATATTACAACATACTGACTGACGACATAACTGACATACAACATACTGAGAGAAAGTGTCTAAATAAATGAAACTAAATAATTAAAATAACAAACATTACATACGGGCAGACATAAAAATACTGACTCTCAACATACTGGCAAATCATAACATACTTACATACAACATACTGACTGATATACAACATACTCAACTAAATGTTAACTCGAGATTCAGCGCTACGAGAAAGATGAGAAATCTCAATAAATGACTTATTAAAATTACAAACGTTACATACAAATAGACATATAAATACTGACTGACAACCTACTGGCAAATTATAACATACTTACATACAACATACCTACTGACTGATATACAACTTACTCAAACAAATCTTAATTCGAAATTCAGCGCTAAACTCAACGTAAACAGGTAACACGTGACGTTTGCTTCGACCTACATTTACACTACATAAATTGGCGTTTCTTGCAAAAACTAAATATATCCTGTTTGTCTTAATAATTCAGTACTAAATTAATTAATCGATCAACACTCGATAATCACAAATTGCAATACATCTTTGGGTTAGCTGAATTGCCTAAAATAATTATTGTGAAATTAATCATTTATTCGTTCGAATTTATTCATTCACATCGTTCATTCGTCCATTTATTCACATCGTTCATTCATTCAATAATTCACATCGTTCATTCGTTCATTCTACACTATGCACTCCACAGACGGTACGTTACCCCGGGGCGAGGCGTTGGCGACGACGCTCTGCGCGCCGCAGGAGCCGGCGCGGCCGCGGTTGTTGCCGCCGCTGGGGGGCGCCGCCGGCCGGCTGCAGATGGGGGGAGGGGGGCACAGGTTAGTCTCAACCACTTACAAAACACGGGGGAAAAAGAAAATATTTTTTTTTGCAAGAAAACTGTTTGTATTGTATCGGTATCCTATTTAATATCATACACAGTTGAACTTTCAAGTTTAACTGCAAACCGGGAAGCGGGGGTAATGTAATTTACAAGATTAGCCCTGGCGTTACCTGAAGGTGCGGGAGTCCCTGGCGAGCGCGCGGTCCGACTCCGACACGGAGCGGTGGCGGTCGTAGGGCCGCGCGTGGGGGCCGCGCCCGGGGGCCCGGGGGCCCGCCGACGCTAGCAGCTCGTTCAGCTGCGGCTGGGGGGGGGAATATGTACTCATTTATAATTATTGCCATTTACACACATGGGGGGAATGAGAAGCGATAGTGGGGACGAGGGGAACGGGGAGTCAGTGAGGAGGGAGAAAGGGGACGCAGTGTGAAGGATCCGAACGGAGAGACAGTGAGGGGGAGAAGCCGTGGGGAGGGAGGAGGGGAAGATTCAGTGGGGAGGGAGGCGGGAATATTTAGTGGGGAGGGAGGAGGGGAAGAGGCAGTTGGGAGGGAGGCGGTGAATATTTAGTGGGGAGGGAGGAGGGGAAGAGGCAGTGGGGGGAGAGGAGGGGAAGAGGCAGTGGGGGGAGAGGAGGGGAAGAGGCAGTGGGGAGGGAGGAGGGGAAGAGGCAGTTGGGAGGGAGGCGGTGAATATTTAGTGGGGAGGGAGGAGGGAAAGAGGCAGTGGGGGGAGAGGAGGGGAAGAGGCAGTGGGGAGGGAGGAGGGGAAGAGGCAGTTGGGAGGGAGGCGAGAGGCAGTGGGAAGGAGAGAGCGGGGAGACAGTAAGGAGAAAGGAAGGGGGGGGGAAGGCTGGACTGACCTCGAGCACGCGGAAGTCTTCGATGCTCTTGAACTGTGCGAGGTGGTGCTGCAGCGCCGGCTCCACCTGCAGCGCCGCCGCGTGCTTGTAGTACTTCAGGAACGCCCAGAACTTCTCCAGCCCGTACAGCTGACCTGCGACCGTGACGGTATACATTGAAGGTTCATTTTCCAGCTAAGCTATACTTAAAGCAAGTCAATAAATGAGCGTTCATTATATCGTCGTCCCATTTACATACAGATGCCTCTGAAGTTTGATGAGGAAGTGGATGAGGGAATTTTTCAGCGCATACCAGCAAACCCTTTCGAGTTTGGGCTGGTATCATTAGTTTTGACTAGCCCAGTAGACCGGGCTCGGCAACGAGGGTCCAGGGGGTGTATTATGAACTTATTTAAAACCAGACAAGTTCCAGACGATTCTTTTTACGGCCGGAATCTGGATTGGTCTTTTTCGTATTATGACCTACATTATGTCAAATTAAAGTTCGTAATACGGAATTACCAGCCTGTTAGGTCAGAAGTAGGTTTGACTGTCACGTGTTGTTACTGGCTGGCATTAGGAGGTCATAATACGGACATAGCAAGGCAGTAAAAAAGTAAAAACCAGAGTCCACAGGTTGAGTAGGTCTTAAATGTCTGTTTATGTGGTACGGCCATCAGTGCATAACAAAATACCTGGCAACATTGTAAGTGCAGCTTCCGTAACGACATTCAAACGAAATTTAAAAGAATGGCTTCTAGAAAGGCCCTGCTATGAAGTCAATGAATATCTAAATTTATGATCTTTTTATCTTATATTTTTACAAACAAGTGTAGGTACTAAAAAATATGCATCTAATGTATTTTTAGACATGTAGCAATGCTGCCAATAAATTTTTCATTTTCATTTTCAGTTCAGGTTACGGCGTAAACTGACTGGGAGAATTCATAATACGGCCCCATTAGATGGATGTGTTTTAGTTTATACAGTTTAATAGTAATGTTTAGCCCACGCTACCCTTCTCGTAGTCAGCCAGAGTTTCCTGCTGGAAGTGCTGGTAGAGCTCGGGCCGGAACTTCCTCTCGAGGCCGTACGAGTAGAAGCGGAACAGACACTCCAGCCCGTAGCGGAAGCCGGCGCACGCGTCCTCCGTCGCCAGGGACCTGGGGGCGGCGCGGTGGGTCGTTCAACAAGGGACGGACGTTTTGGTCCCGCGTTCAACACACTACTGGGTGCCTAGTGCGAGTTTTGTCAATTTATTTACGCGCTCGGTAACTTGAAATTGTATGGAATAAGAGCAGCGCCATCTAGCGTCAGTGAATCAGTCACTAGGTGGCGCTGCTCTTATTCCATACAATTTCAAGTTTACGCCAAACGGACCGAGCGCGTAAATAAATTGACAAAACTCGCACTAGGCACACTGTTCACTTCGATTGCGAGAAAAGAAGTAAGAATATTGTACAAGTGAACACGTTCGATTTCAAATAGATACAAAAATAATTTAAAACGCTGTAAAACCTCTACAGATTATACCGACTTTCTAACAGCCGAAATTAATATTGTATCTCCTATCCAAGATTGAAATCGATCTTGGATTGCTGCCTATCGTTCGATCGATTTCCAATCTGCGTGCCTTTATAAACCAATCCACGGATCGGTTATTGGCACGTTTGATCCTAAAAATGGATTGTGATATCAATCCCAGATAGCAAAATTTGGATTGGATTGATTATTAATTTCGGCCGTAAATGTATTCTTTATCCAATGATCGCCGATAGGAGTACAGACATCGTAAAATAGAATAATTTATAAAGAGAAAATTATAGAAATATCATTTTATACATGGCGTTACCTGAACTCGGTATACATGGTGCGGTTGAAGTGGTCGCGTAGGAAGAAAGACCAGAAACGGAAGAGCGTGTTCATCTCTTGCGACTGGCCGATGCCGAGTTTCTTGCGCTCTGTGGACGGAACCAGATATTTGTTTGGGTCATCATCATCATCATCATCATCGTCATCATCATCATCATCCTCATCATCATCATCATCATCATTCATCATCATCAACTTTCATTACGTGCCGTCTATCTTGTCCATCCAAAGGTGGAGATCGCTATTGAAGATTAGCGATGCAACCAAACACATGGCCAAGAAAAAATGGCCTGTCAAAAATATCGCAACGTCATAAAAGTGTAGAAACTATTTGGTTAATTTTTTGTAGACGACCGCACAGAAATTCCAAATTCCAAATTTATGTATAGTTAGTAAATCCTACTTAATATTATAAACGCGAAAGTTTGTAAGTATGGATGGATGGATGGATGGATGGATGTTTGTTACTCTTTCACGTAAAAACAAAAACTACTGAATGGATTTTAATGAAACTTTACAATAATGTACCTTACATATCAGAATAACACATAGGCTACAATTCATAAAGATATATCGTATATTATGCAAACGCGGGTGAAACCGCGGGGCGCAGCTAGTAATTTATATTATGTGACGTTTTATAAAATAAAGGACAGTACGTTTTTTCGATATGTACGTAATGGTTTTACTTCCACAAAAGTATTAAAGTTACAATCAATATCGAAACTAAACTAAATCGAAACTAAACCATAACGGACAGAAATAAGGCTGATTATCAACTATAATACTTGTACATATAACGTTGCGATATTTTGGTCATATAGAATCGGTCAGCAGACAGTCACATTTAACAGTCTATTGACGCTGTTCAGGTTTCGCAATTCAACCGCAGCTCGACATTATAACGACCGAAGATTTCCTGCGCCATATTGAACCTTAAATATTAGGAGATGTGCACCTTTGAGACAGCGCGAGTGATACTTGTGGTAGGCCTGTTGCGTGAAGTGGTTCTCCCGGAGCAGGCCGTGGCTCGGGTGGTGGAAGGCGGGCAGCGCGGCGGGGGCGGAGCCGCACGAGGAGCCCGGCGTGGGGCTCGCGCCCAGGGACGAGCTGGGGGCGGAGCGCACAACTCACAACATTGTACTTTACTCCTCAGATTATTCATCTAACAGATACGACATTTAACTCAAGATCCGGGGAAGAAAAGAGACAAGTGTATACGAATAGACAAAGGTGTTTTGTCTTTGTCGGCGTATGCACTAATTTATTGTTTGGCTGCAGAAGCAAAGCCATCATTAAGCCATTTGGCGGTGTCTTAGATTATGGCTGTGAGGTATTTTTGTGTCTGTGGGGTATTTGTCTGTGAGGTATTTTTGTGTCTGTGGGGTATTTGTCTGTGAGGATTTTTGTGTCTGTGGGGGTTTCGTGTCTGTGGGGGTTTATGTCTGGTAAGTATGTTTCTGTGGGGGGTTTTATGTCAGTGAGGTATGTGTCTGTGGGGGTTGTTATGTCTGTTAGGTATGTGTCTGTGGGTTTTATGTCTGTGGGGGATTTGTGTCTGTGAGGGTTTTTATGTCTGTGTAGTATGTGTGTCTGTGGGGTTTCTATGTCTGTGGGGTGTGTCCCTGTGGGGGCGTGTGCAGTCGCGGGCTCACCCGGTGCTGGCGGTCCTGGGGCGGTGCTCGCGCACGTCCATGATCCAGCCCACGTGGTGCTCCACGGGCGGGTTGAGGCTGTGCCGGCTCTTCTGCTTCCGGCTGGTGCTGGAAGTGACACGAGCCATTGTACTACTTACTAACATACACTACTTGACACTATAAACTTTGTTTAGATGTGTCTTTTATTTGCTTTTTAGGGGTCCGTATCAGTAGGGTAAAATGGTACCCCATTACTAAAACTTTGCTGTCCGTCTGTCACCAACTTTGCTGTCAGGCTGTATCTCATGAGCCGTGATAGTTAGACAGTTGAAATTTTCACAGATGATGTATTTCTGTTGCCGCTATAACAACAAATATTAGCAGAACAAAATCATTACTAAAAGGGGCTCGAATACAACAAACGTGTTTATTTTTGCCGTTTATATAGTTAACTAGCAGACACGGCAACGCGTTGCCGTGACCAAGATTTTTATTATTGCGACTATAAATTGAGATGTAAGCTATCCTATCTTTTAAGTTAGATCAAACTGCACACGATGTGCAAATTTGATTAATATAGTTTCGGTAATTTAGGAGTCCATCGCGGACAAACAACGTGACGCGTATTTTATATATATTAAGATGACATCGGTATCAACAACACATATCATCACACAAATGTATTAACTACACACACATGGTGTACGGCGCAACTTATGTTCAAGTGGGACTTCGGATACTGTTAGTGTTGTATGTCGTAACGATTATGTTTTGCAAGATCAAACGCGGGTAGTTGGAAACAACACGCGCCGCTCCAGACGGTGATACCCGTTCACCAGTCTTCCCGCGACCACGGCCGATGTAACTCGGCCGAAACGTCGAGGTATATCAAAATTATATATTTTGATATTTGTTTGTGCGCGAATTAGACCCGTTTTTAGGCGAAAGTTTAAGAACTTCTATCGCACAAATGAACACTCACATGACATCTGTGGCGTGCGGGTCCTTGCTGGCCGCGTAGAAGCGCGCCGTGCGCCGCGGGCGCTTCGCCTTGCCGCCGCCGGACTCCACCGTGTGCTCCAACTGGGAAACAAACACACACTCAGACACTGTATAGAAAGAAAATAAGAAAAAAAAATTAAATCTCATGCTGGAAAAGTGTATTATTATAGCTCAGCGCAGCGCGACTAAACTGTGATAGTTAGTAAAAGTTGTATTTTAGGAGTAAAAGTCAGTAAAAGTAGTCTTTTTTCGTCAATTATCAACAGGTGGAAGATTCTTTGAAAAGACTCAACCTTCAAACATTCCATTTTGGAACTCCATAAAACTATTAAATTTTCACACAATCGAAGTGAAAAGTAGATTGTTGCACGCGGGCCAAAAACCGTTCACACGTGTCAAAAACACCGCAACTGAATCGGTGACCCGTTCCGGGTGCCTAGTGCGAGTTTTGTCAATTTATTTACGCGCTCGGTCCGTTTGGTGTAAACTTGAAATTGTATGGAATAAGAGCAGCGCCACCTAGTGACCGATTCACTGACGCTAGATGGCGCTGCTCTTACTCCGGTCCCCGGTGGAACAGCGGCGGGGCTCACCCTGGGCGGCGGCGGCGGGGGCTCCGCGGGGTTGCAGTGGCGCTCCGCCGGCACGGAGGCCTCGAACTGCTCGCGCGAGATCAGCGACACGGTGCGGTACTGCGTCTGGCTGCCGTACGACTGCGCAGTGGAAACGGACCAGGTTAAAACTATGAAGTCTTCCATCATTCGTGTACTAGTATAGTATTACCCAACTGATATGGCTTACCGATGTACCTGCGCAGAAGATGAATTTTCAAAGCGCGGGAAATGCTATTGACCGCTATTGGTCGGCAGCCGCCGCCATCTTAGCGAGCTTAGAGTGAGATGGAACTAGCAGCTGCAGTGTATTATGAACCTTATAATAGTGATCTTAGGTTGATTGTAAGTTTTAAGCATTCTTTCGTTAATCTTCGGACCATACTTTCTTTTCTGCGCGAACGAAGATTCACGACGCGCCTTATAAGTTGGGTACTAGTATAACTAAATTGAACGATGCATCCAAACGCAGCCACGAAAAATGGCTCGAGTTTAATTTACATAATATACTTAATCGAAATTTACGAACAGTATCCCATCTATTTATAAATAGCGAAATCTAAAATTTTAATTTCTGATTCCTATAATAATAATTCAGTATATAACTGTCCCACTGCTGGGCAAAGGCTCGCTTGTAGTGAGGATGAGGATTAGAATATAATCCACATAATTCTGATTCTTACCGAAGGATAATCCGTGTCGTTCCACAGATCCTCTTCGTAACGTCTCAGGCCATCTGTAATGACCTGAAAAGAAAAGAAAATACCGACGTCAGTTCTCGACAACACTGACCACATCGTCACTTAGGACCAGGTGGGATAGTGGTCAAATGTCAGCCTGTAAAATGCCGTCAAACCCTCCAACTTCGCCACCCTTCTCTTTTCTAGTAAAAAACACTATTTTGGAAACGTTTATTTTTAGTAAAGTTTTTGCAAGTAAATTACCATTCGTTCACTAGCGCTCGCCGCAAGCACTTTGACAATAATAATTTAGCCTAACATGCATAAAAAAATTGATTCAAAAAATATTACCTTCCTATACAATTTGTAGTTACAATTTAGCCTAGCATGCAAAAAAAATTTTCAATAATTTTGATTACTTTTCACAAATGTTTCGAGAAAACTTTTGAAAAGAAATTTTCCTAGAATTGTCTATAAATTAAAAAAAAATTAAATAAAAAGAACTCCAATTAATAAGCCTCCCCCGTCACCAAGCCGCAGGTACATACTTGCTCCAGGTCCTGGGTGATCTTGGTGCGCGTAGTGACGTCACCCTGTCGGTCGTAGCCGTCGTGCTTGGGTGCGCGCGCCTGCGCCTACCGACCAACCACCGACACACTCGTTACTGGACCGAATAGTGTGCTACACGCGCTACGGCGTAGCTGGGCAAGTGCTACGTGGCGCTCAATCGTTGGGACCAATTAGACCAATTAGTTGAATCAGAATGTGCCCTGCAAGCGCTACGGCGTGGCGGGATATGGTACGCGGCGCAGAATTGATTCAATTTGTTGAATCGGAACGTCTGCTACAAGCGCTACGGCGTAGTTTATTTAAGCTATGCGGCGCTGCATCGATTCAATTTGTTAAATCGGAGTGCTACAAGCGCTACGGCGTAGCAGATTACGCTACGCGTCGTCGCTGAATTGATTCAATTCGTAGAATCAGAATGAGCTACGCAATCGTAGCAAAATTTGCCGAAACGAATGCTACAAGCGCTACAATCCAATTCCAGTCTTATCAACCTTGATAAAAGGCACACAGCTGCGTGAGCGTCATCTATATAAATATCATAAGTACCGTACCGTTAAACCAGCACACATTTCGAACTACCCACATATCTTTCAAAATTCAGGGACTTTCACTCGACAAAAAAGACAACGTAATTCATTTCCCTCCGTTTTTTTTGCAACTTTCGCCCCTCCTCACCTGTTCCAGGTCCTGCGTGATCTTGGTGCGCGTGGCGAAGTCCCCCTGGCGGTCGTGGTCGTGCTTGGGGGCGCGCGCCGGGGTCTGCGTCACGATCAGCAGCCGCCCCACGTCGCGGTCCGTGAACTCGAAGTCCGACTCCTCATCAGACCTGAGGGTGGATAGTGGAGCGTCGATATATCCTCGATAGGTTAAATTATTTATTGTAGTCTTGACGGCACGTTTGGCGTAGTGGCCGAGCTATCGGACTGCTGCGCTCGGGGTCGCGGGTTCGATTCCCGCCCGGTATCAATATTTATGCGATACACAAATATTTGTTAATGGTCCGGGTGTGATGTGTATGTGAAATTATAATAATAATTATAATTGTCTGTAAACGGTGCCAACGATACAGGAGTAAGAAAGAAATAGGTAAGAAAATTACACACTTCAATCTAATTAACAAACTATTAGAACCATAAAAAAAAACAAGCTATAATTAATTGATTCTGGTTTCAGTTTGAAAAGGATGTTTCCCTTTCAAGCACTGGTGCGGGTTTGAATCTCGGACAGGGAAAGGAAACTCCGTTGACTCTACCAGTGCTTCGGAATACGCCCGTTAGGGAAGACAAAACAACAGAAGATAAAATAACTGAACGATATCCAAGTTGTCTAATGCTGAATGTCTTTGCGATTCCTACTTGCTATTGTAATAAAAGAGATGCATATTACGTAGGTACTAAATAGTTTTATTGTAAGTTTTGGTAAAGTCAGACATAATTCTTGAGGTGTGATGTGTATGTGAAATTATATGTCTGTAAGCGGTACCCACGATACAGGAGCAATCCTAGTGTAGGGCTACGTTTTTAAAAAAGAAAAAAAATAAAAATTCTTGCAAGATTGTGACTCCATAATAATTATAGTTCGTCAATACTTATAATATTATAAATGCAAAAGTTTGTGTGTTTGTTAGTTCTTCACGCTCAAACGGCTGGACCGATTTGCATGAAATTCCGTATGGAGATAGCTACCACCCTTTGCTTTTTTTTTGGGGGTGGGAAATGCCTTCGCACTAGCGTGTGGGACTTGAACCCACTAAAACCCCCCCGTGAGCCGTCGATCCGCGTGGAGTGGGGCGAGATGGGGTCGTTTTGGCATTCACCATCCCGCCCCAGCGGCCGGCCCGGTGAGACTACCGGGCCATTACGCCTAAACGCCTAGCTACCACCTTGGATTAACACATAGACTGCTTTTTATTCAAAAAACAGGGGCGCAGCTAGTACAGTATAGACTTGACTAACCAGGCGTCGGTGAAGGTGTTCTGCCTGGGCGGAGGCAGGTCCAGCTCCTCGTCCAGCTGGAAGTGCAGCTCCTCGCGCGCCTCCTCGGCCGCGGGGGCGGGGGGCGCGGGCGCGGGGGGCGCGGGGGGCGCGCGCTCGCGGGACCCCGCCTTCGTGCGGCGCTTCACCTGGAACACCATGGCATGGTATACACATTAATACCCTAGTTGGTGACGATCTAGTTTGTATGATAATCGATGGACCGACGACATTGTTAAGATCGCGGGAAGTCGGTGAATGGAAAGGGCTCAGAATCGTTCTTCCTGGAAATGTATAGGGGAGGTCGTTCAGCAGTGGACTTCTTCAGGCTGATGATGATCAGCTCGTACGGCGCCGCGAGCGTGTCGGGGGAGCTGGTGAGTAGCGACGCGGTACAACGCATACAGTCTCGCGCGTCTGCCGTCCGATTCAGCCTTTTGTATGGAGTATACAAATTTAATACTAATATTATAAAGGCGAAAGTTTGTGAGTATGTTAAGTCTTCACACTCAAACGCCTAGAACGATTTTGATGAAATTTGGTAAGGAGGTAGATCTGGATTAACACTAAAAGTTCTTCTTCTTCTTATTTAAGAGCATAGCTCTTGCCGGTGGAGTAACCGTCAGCGTTCTCTATCTTAAGCCAAAGCTTTGACTTCCCTATACGACGTGACATTTGTCTGTTCTTTTATCTGATCTGTGAATGTCCTTCTAGGTCTGCCTCTTCTACTTTCCTTTCTGTGATGTTTTTTATTGGCTACATTTTTCAGAAAGCAGCAGGTAACACCGCGGGGCGCAGCTAGTGGCTTATAAGACTACTAACCTCTGTCCACACGTCGGGCGCGCCCGGAGCGCTAGGGCTGATCGCCTGGGGCGGTGCTCCGTTGCCATCGTTCGCGTTCTCAGATGTTTCTTCTGAAATATTGACTGCATATCGTTATGTATCCAGGACAAGGTTTTCCAGAATACGTAATTAGTACTGAGAGCTGATCGAAACGAGTCCAAGCACCATCACTCTGCTGTCAGTCGCTGAGCTCCGTCGTCTACCTTCCGTCTCTAGCAGATCAGCTCGCTGTCACCGTGACATTGTATTGTAATGGGAACTTGAAAGGAGTGGAATGCAAGAACAATGGGAAATGGGGCAACAATGATTTGATATTATAGTATTATAATATGCCCGGTTGTAGCCTAGCAGTGGTAGCCTAGTGGGCGAACGTCCGGCTTCGAAAACGGAGGTGGCTAGTTCAAATCCCAGTGCGGGCACATACCAATGTGTTTCTTGTTAAACATAATAATATGTATACGTAATTATCACTCGCTTTTCGGTGAAGGAAAATATCGTGAGGAAACCAACATGCACGAGTGTTATTTCGGAGGCATGTTATCCACCAACCCGGACTAGGCCCCCGTGGTGGTTTATGGGCTAACGAAAGTGAGGGAGGCTTTTGCCCAGCTGTGGGACAGTTACAGGCTAAGTTATTATTATTAATTATTATGCCCGGTTCCTTGTCTATGGACACCAATAGACTTATCGGTTGGAAGTTAACTAGGGGTTTATAAATCGGGTATTAGAAATGAAAAATTTGTTCTAGTAAAATTATTGTTGGTGCTTTCAAACTCGACGTTATATAACGTCGATTATGAGAATGTCTGCTACAAGTCGACACGCCGGCGGGCGCGGCGGCGCGCCGGCGTTTCCTATGCGCAGTTCGCTGTTCCCCGAACATACGTGACTCCGCGCACATGGGACATGCGCGGAGTAAGGCGTAGGGGGACACTCTTACAACTATTATTCGACTTTGGAAAAAAATATCGGTACGAAGAATACTTTTTTTTAAATAGTAAGGAAATTAACCTCTTAAAAGTGTTAGGAGACTTGTCTATTGACGAGGACTCACAAATCAGCTCGAAAGAATGACCATTTATTTATTGATAGCGGGAGGGATTGCTCGGTCGCATTTCAAAGTCTAAGTCGAAACATTTACTGTAACTAGGCAAGAAAATCTCACTTCTACAAGTGAAACAACAAAACCAACATACTTAATACAAAATATGAGAAATTAAATTAAACGATAACCGATTATAGTTTGAGTTCGAAAAAGGATGTTTCCCTTTCAAGCACTGTACCAAGATTCTGGACAGGAAAAGGAAACTCCCTTGACTCTACCAGTGCTTCGGAATACGCCCGTTAGAGAAGATCGTATAGGAAGTCGCTACACTGTATGCAATGTTAGTCAGGTGCCCCCCCCCCCCCCCCCGCACTCACCGGCCCTGCGCGCTAGCGGCACGAACTCCGGCACGTCCGGGTTGAGCGGGTCGTGCGGGGCTCCGCCGCCGGCTCGGGCTGCGCTACGGAACATCCTGAGGACAAACACACGCATGTATCCTGTCCTACTAATATTATAATCGAGAAGGACAGACACACCCATTTGTCCCACTAATATATGTATGTTTGTTGCTCTATCACGCAAAAACCTATTGAATGGATTTCGATGAAACCTCACAATAATATAGCTTACATATCAGAATAACACATAGGCTACAATTCATAAAGATATATCTTATACTAGCAGACACGGCCACGCGTTGCGGTGGCTAAGGTTTTTGTTATTGCGACTATAAATTGAGATGTAAGCTATCCTATCTTTCAAGTTAGATCAAACTGCACACGGTGTACAAATATGATTAAAATCGATTCAATAGTTTAGGAGTCCATCGCGGACAAATAACGTGACGCGTAATTTATACATATTAAGATTATCCCAACGCGGGTGAAACCGCGGGGCGCAGTTAGTTTACTCATATATTACAATGCACAGAGCCTTCGTCCGATTCACAATATTCCCTTTCAATTTCCTATAAACGACAAAGCGTTCAATTTCAATTCAACATTCAATCTTGTATTGTATTGACCGAATACACTATTCCAGTGGCGTTAGAATGAAAGGGAATGACCGTCTACATTTCCAGTGGCACTGGAATCGGCGAGCTGGAATGAGATAGTAGACGGTCCAGTAACTGGAATACTGGAATACTACTGGAATAATGTGTTCCGGACATATATTTGCCATGGTACACCGTATTACAATGTAAATAAGAACTCGCTTATATTTATCTTTCTTCTAAATGAAAATACAACTAAAACCCATTGAATACTCGAGGGGACGTACCTAGGTAGGGGCGGCGGGGGCACGGCTCGTAGTAGACTGGACACGGGCGCCACCAGGGGCCCCCCCATCGTGGCCAGGGGGAAGATGCCCACCATCTGCTTCTTACGCCTGTGTGGACAACACACCGATTAGAGATTGTAAAAAAATAATTAAGGAATATTTTAGTACTAATTTTGATTTTTTGAGAAACTACTAAACCAATTTTCATGTATATATTATTATGTAACACCGCAGAAACACGGGATTGGGATGAGGCATCGTCATACCGCGGTCGCTTTATATTATAGCGTCGAAGTACGTTGGTCCAAGAGTTATCCATCGAGATAGCAGTCGTTAAGTCACGTTAGAGGTCGTTACCTCCAAATTTCTGTCACTCGACTATTGCTGAGGGACCTCGAAACTCCCCCCAAAAGTTTCTCATATTTGGTATCGTTAGTTGAACTTTCGAGGTTTCTCGGTACTCCATTTTAACACAAATGATCGTAGAGAAGCAGCTTCGAGGCATCCTCAAGGTACGTCGCGAGGTACCTCGAGCTGACGACAGATGGTTTGTTTCCTTCGTACGACGATTATGTCAAGGAATAACCGAGTGGAGGAAATTTGCCAACTAACGATACCAATACTGGCAAGTGACGTTGAGTGGAGCGAAAGAAATCCTTTGGAGTTTTTTTTTGGAATTTCCTCATTTTCAAATTTAGATTTTCTATTATTATTATTAGATTTTTTTCTATTATAGAGGCTAGCATGAAGTTTTAATTAAATTAATTAATTGTCGCGATCTTTATGATCCCCGAAGCGATAACGCTTAGAAGTTCGGTTAGACCGCATCCAATGTAACCCCGACACAAATGTCGCCGCGCATGTGTAACACGGCGACATACTTTACGAGGTGCGCAAAACGCAGACGGACCGGCGTGGATTCGAACCTGACACGTCCCGATCGGCAGGCGGAGAGTCCTCGGCTAAGCTATATGAACCACAGCTGCAATGACGAATTTTTAGTACAGCTTGTTCAAGTTTGATGAAACTTTGCGACAGTCTGTACATTAGTGAGCTACTGATCGGTCGCCAAGTCCCTAACGTACCGAAGATGAAACAGTATGAAAGCTACAAAGTTAGGATAGAAGCCGAGATCGTGGGACAAAGTTAAACGTAATCGTTTGTGAGCTAAAGTTGTCAAAGAATCTGTATTTTTTTTAAAAGAAAAATAAAGATTTAGCATTAACCTTGTCTACCATTTCTCTAGGCTTGCATGTAACGAAAGTGCGATCGTTATATAGCGATAGCTTTTCAAAAATATCTCCAATGCACAGACATGGCTCTGTTACAGTTTTAGAACAAGAAGAAGAACAAGAAGAAGAACAAGAAGAAGAGCAAGAAGAAGAACAAGAAGAAGGCATTAATATAAAAGCGCTTACCGTTTCTCCCCTGGCTTATCCTCGCCCGGCTCCGACTGCAGCGGCGGGTCCTCATTGGAGTCGCTCGGCTTCTTTTCATCAGCACTGTCTTCTGGCGAGGCCGCCGGCTGTTCCTATTGCAAAAAGAATCCAGAAAGCTTTTACTATATGCGTATCCGGTACTGCGAGCTGATCAGAACGAGCCCAAACACCATCGCTCTGCTGTCAGTCGCTGAGCTCCGTCTTCTACCTTCAGTCTCTAGCAGATCAGCTCGCTGCCACCGTAATATTGTGTTGCCATAATATGTATCACTTTTTATCCCCTTTTAGCAGTACAATTTGAGGCTTTCCCGACCTCCTTGACAGGATTTTCCTCCACAATTCCACTAGATGGCGCTTATTTTCAAAACTACATCCTTAGAAGCATTCTCATCAGCTTTTAGCTCGCGGTTTCCACAAGTTTCCCTAGTTACAGAAGTTCCTGCGACCTTCTCGGTAAGAGTTGTCAGAACACTACCAATAGATGGCGCCTTTTTAAATTTTCAAGTACTTACCACTTCTTTCTCAGCAATCTCCACAGCTTTGGGCTCGTCGTTTGCTGAACTTTCTTTGACATCGGTGCTTTCTGGCGCACTCTCACTAGATGGCGCCACTTCCTTCTCTACTACAGTCTCTATACTGGGCGCTTCGTCTGTCGCCTTCTCTTCTGAGCTCTTCTCCGATGCGGCCGCGTCTGTGGAAATAACTGCAATTTATATTTCTACCCTTTATATACCTTTAATAGCCTCATCATCATCATCGTCATCATCATCAACCCCTAACTGCCCACTGCTTCTCCCCTAACTTTCACGAAGATTAGGCCATAATCCACTACGGAGCCAGGTCCGGATCGGTGGAAATGCCTCCGAAATAATTCTCAGCACATAGGTTGTTACATGAAAGTCGTATGACATGCGCATACGCAACATTAGTCCCTGTCCCCTCCCAGCGCCTCACCTCGAGTCCCCTTCTCGGCGGCGGGCGGGTCCGCGGCGGCGCGCGGGGCGCCGGCGCCGGGCTCGGGCGGCCGCGGGGCTCCGGCGGCGGGCTCGGGCGGCCGCGGGGCTCCGGCGGCGGGCTGCGGCTTGTCATCGTCGGCGAGGTCGAGGATCGGCCACTTCAGGGGCTCGAACGCCGTTCGAACCTGAACGGGACCATGTGGAATGTTACAATATAATAAAATAGAAAGAAAAATTACATTGACATTTTAACATCATAGAAGCCAAGTTCATTAGAATTTAAACGGGTCTAATTCGGGCACAAAGTCAGTCAGTTCAGTATTATCGTGACCACGGTCGATGTAACTCGGCCGAAACGTCCGAAGTATGTCAAAATTATATATTTTGATATTAGTTTGTGCGCGAATTAGACCCGTTTAAATTCTAATAAACATGTATTCAGTTCGCGGAAGTTTGAAAACTTCTATCATAGTATCCTTCTAATATTATAAACGCGAAAGTTTACATGTTTGTTACTTTTCACTGTCAAACGGCTGGACCGATTTCGATGACATTTGGTATGCATACAGCTTATACCCCAACTTAACCGCCGGCTACAAATCATCATCATCACCATTTTCCATCAGTCCGATAAAAATTACGCCCCATAGTAGAACATAAATGCTCCTACACCAAATACGAAAGACAATACACGACGCAAATAGTGAAATACATAAAATTTCGCCGCACTACCTTGAAACCGCCGATGAGCTGCAGCTTGTCCGAGTCCTTGATAGAGTCGAGCACCAACTGCACATCCGCAGTCAGCGCGCGCACGCGGTGGAACGACGCGATCAGAGTGACTGGAATAGTGCCGTCTGCCTCCATCTTGCGGCGGAGGAAGAAGTCGCGCGCCAGATTGTCCGGACTGAAGTAGTATTCGCTGCGGAGGACGCATCTTATCATATCTTCGTATCCATCGACGAGCTATTCTCATACCCATGGGGGAGTAAAATACGATATAAATGTTATCGACAAATAATACCCCGTAAATGGTTTTTCCCCCCAATAATAAAATGGCAGCAGTTGGTTTTTTTTTGTGTTTTCGTTATGCCTTCGCACGGTTTGTGCATTTAGCCAGTGTCCACTGTTATTGCTTTTTTTGGAGTCGAAGCACGAGTGATTTGTAAATTTAGCCATAACTACCCATGATATTAGAATCACAAAATAGGTTGCATTCGATATAGCTAAATCAATAGACGATAAACCAATAGCATACATTATTCCAATTATTTATTAAAAAAAAAACTTAACGATAGAAGAAAAACAAAATGGAATCTCAGAAACGGCTCTTACGATTCGGACCAAATTTTGTGTTTACACAAGTTATGGTTTGGCTTCGTATGTAGAGTCTTTTCTGAAACGCGTTTTTTTATTTGCTACGTGTGCTACGAAACCGCGACTGTTCCGAAATGAGCGCTACGTGCGCTACGCCCTCGCGTGCTACGCCATTCTACTTTCGTTTCGATCACAGACGTACATAAGAGGATTCAGACCAGACATTACAGATATCTAGACGAGTAAATCGTATAAACATTAGGTCGGATTCAGCACGAATTTTAATCATAGTTTAGTTGTCTTGTCGGCCTTAGTTCGGCCCTGCCCGAATGTCATTTTTTTCTGGCTTCACCAGACAACTACAATGTCCATTCTGCTTCCTTTCAAACGTCTGTGGGTTCGACGGCCGCGCGCCATTTTCCTTCCGCAGAGTAGCCAATTAGCCATCAAATCCTTCCGCAGGGTTGCCACCAAATTCCTTCCGCAGGGTTGCCACTCACATTTGTTTCTTGATCAGGTCCTTCAGCGTGACCTGGTCGAGCCCGAGGCCGTAGGGCGCCGCCGTGGCGGCGGCGGCGCCGTAGTAGAAGGCCTGCGCCAGCGGCGGCGCCAGCGGCAGCTGCGACAGCTGGTTGTACGGCATCATGACCTGCGGGAGCGCCGGTTGAGCCACGCGGAGCTGGGACGGGGGGAGGGAGGGAGTGTTAGAATGATGTCAATGAAATATTGGTTTAGGTGAGAGCATAAATCACATTTAGCGGTGTTGATCGCACCTTTTTTCTCTTTTTGTCGCTTAGACGACGTTCGCGCGCTAGAGCGAGATGCAATGAATAGGGTGCGGGCGCACTTGTAAATTTTATGGAGACGCGTGCAGCGTATCTGATTTCTCTTTCTGTCGGTAAGTAACAGACTGTGCGTTGGAGCGAGATGCAAGGAGGCACGTCTTTTCATTATATCTTTGTCTAGTGTGCGACGCGTCGTCTCTCTCTAACAATAGCAACAGACAACAACAATATTGTTATGTTGTCATATTCAACCATAAGGCTATCGCATATTATAACGTTTTAACTCGACTCATAGTAAAGCAATGAAATTCGAGCTCTAATACTGTAACATACAGCACATTTTACAAAACGAGGGCACGTGGGCGAAGCGTAATCCACGCGTTGTTCAGTACTTTGTAAAATGTACCGTAGGGACCACAGGTAAAGTTCAAATTGCACTGAACTTTGACTCAAGTTAGTGTCGAGTCGGCAGTGTGCGACGGCCTTTAACCACCTGGACTGTCATAACGCAGTCAGACTCCGAATAACCGTTTTGTTTTCTCACCATAACCAGAAAACCAATATATGAACACCGTGAAAATAAAAATAATAAAAACATTAAGTATTAAAAACATACCATATAGAGTACTAATATAATTAAAGAACATTGTTATTTGCGATACAAGTAAATATAATAATAAAGTCCCACAAGATCATGATCCGAAAATAAATATAAATAAATTTCGATATAATACATTTTGAGTACCATAGTGATTAAATGAGCAAAGTCAGATTATAAGTCACGAAAGAGAGAGACCAAGTGGAAGTGAAAAGTAGCCGAGGTGCGCGTGCTAAACATATGACTCGTAGCTCAAAAGCAACGCCAGTTTTGCCTTAAATACCATGTAATGTCTGCCACACATTGAAAAGTGCCTTATGTTCAGTTTTAGACCCCATTAAAATGAAGTATATCAGTTAATACATAAGGCACATTTTCCAATAAACGGCAGATGTCTTATAAATCTTTATTGACACAGTAACTTTTATTAATAATTTTTTGGCGACAACGGTTCCGATACGGATATCAAGTTTTTTATGATTTAGTTTATTAGATTGAAGTGTTTGACTTGTAAAAGTGCGATTTTACTGCCTACTAGTTGACCCGACAGACGTTGTCCTGTCATTGTTTCTATGGGAAAACGCTTCCTCTCCTTCTATCTCTCTCCCTTTACCTGTCGCTCTCACTCTCTCTCCCTCTCCCTCTTCCCCTAACATTATCTCTCTGTCTGTCTCTGTCTCTCTCCCTCTTCCGCTATTTCTGTCCCTGCCCTATAATCTCTCTCCCTCTCAATCTCTTTCCTTCTCACTCTATATCTCTCCCTCTCCCTCTATTTAAGTTAACATGGTCGCTAAGTATTCTAAAATTTTCTTATTTTCCGCGCTATTTTATTACTTTTTTCTTTCATAAGAACCTTCTTCTGACAATAACAAACATAACTAAAAAAGAATTCAATATGAACTTTATAACATAGAAATAAACCTCGTTTTAGTTATAAAACGTTTGTATGGGAAAAAGAAAAGGGCTGTTTTTAGGGGTTTTCCGGCAATTATTCCAATTTTTCTCACCGTAAAAACCATCTTTGAACTTCAACGAACATTTAAAAAAAAGAATTGGCCAAATTGGTCCAGGCGTTGTTGAGTTATGCGCTTACCAACACATTTTGCGATTCATTTTTATATTATAGATTTACAATAAATGATTTGACTTTGACTTTAGTCACTTCCACTCCTGGCTCTCTTCCGTGTGATAAGTGCTGGTTATAGCTAGCCGCAAACATTCGATGTTATTGACAAGCCGATATTAGCAAAAATATTGATTAACTAGAAGCGCCTCGCGGTTTCACCCGCGTTAACTACTATGCCGCGGGAACAGTAAATGTTTACGGGATAAAAAGTAGCCTATGTCACCCGGCGATAGTGTAGCTTCCCAACAGTGAAAGATTTTTTCAAATCGATTCAGTAGTTTCGGAGCCTATTCAATGCAAACAAACAAACAAATAAACAGTCAAATCTTTCCTCTTCATAATATTAGTATAGATTAATATTTGACGGCTCGTATGGCGTAGTGGCTGAGCAATTGGACTACTGCGCTTGGGGTCGCGGGTTCGATTCCCGTCTGGAACAAATATTTGTGCGATCCATAAATATTTGTTTCTGGTTTGGTTGTGATGTGTATGTGAAATTATATGTCTGTAAGCGGTACCCACGATACAGGAGCAATCCTAGTGTGGGGCTACGTTATTTAAAAAGAATAAGAATAAGATATACGGGAATATAGGAAACAAGGTAGAGTGACAGTTACACCATTTATAACTCGACAGCGGCTGGATTGATTTTCATGATCTTTGTTTTGTCGACGAAGTCTTATGAGGTTGTGCTAACATCTAGTTTCAGAGTTAATCAGGCCGCCCAAAGGAATCTGACGTGGCTTAACGAGCGCTACCAACCGGGACCGACGGCTTAAAGTGCCCGGAACTAAATAAAAGCTTATTAGCATGCATAGATGTGGATTAATTAATGTATGGAAGCCAAAGAATGGTACTCAAAACAAAACCCATATATAATAAAAACCAATATTTGTATGATGAAAAGGAATTTTGGGGGGACAACTGGCTCACATATTGTGTAAGGTATAATATGTAAGCCATTATCGCTTACATATCTATGGTAAAAGGTTTGAAGACGATGCTATGACCTTGCCATTGATTGCCACCTTAAAATGAAGACATGTTAATACATGTAATTATTTACTTTGGTAAATAATCACAAATTGAATTATCAACTAAATTTATCCAATACGACGACGTCCGCGATACGAATCTTCATCGATACACCGTCCGCGCTACGAATCTTCACCGCTACGACGTCCGCGCTACTAATCTTCACCTCACTACATCTGCGCTAAGAATCTTCACCGCTACGACGTCCGCGCTACGAACCTTCACCGCGCTTACGTCCGCGCTACGAATGTCCACCACCGCGCGGCACATACCTGCTGCAAGTCCGGGTGCTGCTGCACGAACTCCGCCACCCTGTACATGGGGTGGTGCGGCGCGTTGAGCGCCGGCATGGCGGAGGCGGGACGCACGGTGTTGCGCCGCGCGCCGCCGCGGCCGCCGCGCGGGCCTCCGCCCCCGCCGCCGCGGGAGCGGGCGCCGCCGCGCCGCGCCTCGTCGCCGTTCAGCGAGTGCGTGTCTACAGTATACGATTGTTTTTTTTACTTTTGTTTTAGCTATGGCTACGCACGGTTTGTGCATTTAGCCAGTGGCAAGTATTATAATATTCAAGTATGTCTTGTTTTCACAATAGGTCAAGTAGTCAAGTAGATTATTTACATAGTCAAAGTCATGATTCTGTAAAGTGGTGGATGCTTTACTAAATTTTTTGTGTGGAGTTTTGGAAAAACTGCAACTTGACACGCTTTTTGGGTTTATATCATTTGCCCACAATCGTGCACGTTACCGAACACTCAATGATTAATATTCCACCAATATTACACATTAACAATAGGAAGAAACATACATTTGCGAAAAAAATAGAAAACAAACAACGTCTCACTATCGGATTCCAGCCCAAAACTCTTTCTTTTTCTATTTGTCTTAAAGCCTTCGCCAGTGGGCGTGGGCGGGACGGAAGCGTGACGGGAGTATTTGTAATGCACTAGTGACAAGACACATAGATCCGAGCGTACATTACAACTGCTCCCGCCACGCCGATACGCCCGGTGTCTGGCGAAGACTTAACAGGCTGTGCCCTACCCCGCGTGCCTAATAAAAGTTACGGTTTTTAGGGGGATGAAAATGCCGCCTCTATGTCCTCTCCGCTGCGGGAGTGACAGAAAAGGGTGTGTGGAGCTCGAACCCACTATCCCCCCCAAAAAAAGATACTACGTTCCATCAAAAAAGTTGGTGAAACGCGCTTCAACCTCGCAAAGGTACGTTGCCCAACGAACAAAATGCAAGTGATATGGATATGCACCTTCCGGCATACCGTTGTCCTGGCGCGCGGAGTGCGGCGGGCCGTGCTTGCTTGGCCGCGCGGCTTTCACGTCGATGTCGAGCGGCACCCACTTGTGCTTGCCCGACTTGCTGCCCCCTTTACCCGCACCTGGAAACGACGATGACGATGATGACGTATTTACTTTGAACCTGGTTAGCTCCGGATATAGCTGGCCGAAGGTTGCCTGTTGCAGGCGCACAATACAACTGACCAGGGGGCTTACCATGACGTCTTATTGCGATCCAATTGAGGACCTAAACAGAATCGTTTCACTTCAAACAATAGTCGTACATGGCTTTCGATATCATTTAGGTATATTAGGTAGGTGGCGAGTGTCCTCGTTCCGGATTTTATCGCGCAAAGAAACTCCGAGCATAGCTCTCTCCATTGCCTGCTGTGTGACTCTGAGCTTCTCCAAAAGGCCAGCAGGCCAACTTCCCAAACTTCGCGCTCGGGAATCTTTGATTGCAACGTCACATCCCTAAATCGGCTCATCACATTTGCTACGGCAGCCGCTAACGGCCACAGTGGGGAATGGCACAACCTCGGTGGAACCATCTCCACCCATAACAATCGAGGGATCCTCACCAGCCGCCTTGTTCTTGTCGTGGTGCCTGTCGATCGGCTGGTGGTGGTGGTTGAACACCTCCGGGGGCTTGCTGGTCGGCGGCGGCGGCTGCTGCTCCGGCGGCAGACGCTCCGTCTGATCCTGGAAGGTGAAACAGTTCAGGTTATAACCAGCCTTCGGTACTGCGAGCTGATTAAAATGAGCATCATCTAGCCGCTGAAGACTAGACTGCAGTGCCTGTCTATTCTAATATTATAAAGAGGAAAGATTTGTTTCTTTGTTTGCATTGCATAGACACTGAAACTACGGAACCGATTTGAAAAATTATTTCACTGTTGGGAAGCTACACTATCCCCGGGTGACATAGGCTACTTTTTATCCCGTAAAAGTTAACAGTTCCCGCGGGATAGCAGTTAACGCAGGTGAAACCGCGAGGAGCTTCTAGTATTATAATAAGACGTTGACATTCATCAGCACTGACCAGGGAAATGGGCAGAACTATAATTTTAACACGATACTTCGCATGCTCCTGGCACTACTCCTCGTGTTGCCGGTGGAAGTGAAAGCGAAGTGAGTGGTGGAGTGAGTGGAATGTCGCACTTCTCTTGAGGGAATTATTGCCGGCAACGCGAGGAGCACGAGCAGGGTGTAGGATCAGCTCGCTGACATCGGACACGGATAGGGACGCGGACGCGGATACGGACACGCTTGCACAATTTCAACGCAGACGTTCAAAGGTCTCACCGTGTTCCCATTGTGGTGTGAGCAGTCGGCGTCGTGAGGGGGCGGTGTGGAATGACACCTCGCTGCGCCGCCGCTTGTTACTGCAGCGCCGAGGGTCGGCCAGTCCCCGATGTCCGTGAAATCTGACGCCTGGAGACAAGGAGAGAGACATCGTTAGCTACCGTCAAGCTTGGGTTTCTTCCGATAGCGATGCCGACATTTAGCGGTCGCTTTAAACCGTCGAATTGCGTAAGTTGGATTGACGTCACGATCGTTGCCGCTATTTGACGTTATGGTGTTAAAATCTGCATCTTGTTTGAACAGCCAACATCTCAGTGACGTAATTCGACGCTATAAAGCCGCCGCTAAATGTCGGCACCGCTTTTAGAGGAAACAGAGGCTCTAACGCACTGTGATACCACAGGATCTAACTACGATAGATTGATATTTTGTAGTGCATTACTGATCGAAGTATTTGGTAATGAGGAGGACACTACCATATCCAGAAACCTCGAAAATGTATTGATTGAAGCGATGATTGCTCAGTTGGTATGCCTTATCCAAGTCAATTGATCATTAGAGCTGCCACTGTTATTATCAGCTGGATAAATTCATGACTCAAGAGTTAAAGTCCAAAGTCCCTGTTCCAAGATCCACCTCTAGAGGCCAAATTCCTTAAGCAATTGCGGGCCTCTTCATAATAATTATAGTAGAGACTCCGCGGTATTATGCAAATATCCACACCGAAGCTCTGCTCTAGCGACACTTCATACTCTATAGACACTCGACATTTCTTACCATCATACATAACTAAAGATAATGTCAAGCTTGGCAAATATATACATGTACCGATGGATACTCTTCCTACACTTTAGACTGTACAGACACTGGTGCAATACCTGAGATAACACTTGTATTGTGCTATAATGTATATTAGTCTCGAGCTTCGTTACACACTGCAAATATCCACAATAAACGCTCTAGTGACAGTTGACTATAAACACAAAAAAACCTGATAACATAATACTGTTAACATATCTTAGGATATGTGTAGAGTGGCACAGACTTCGCTGAGCTCTGCGAGTATCCACATTAACGCTCTAGCGACACTTCACGCTCTATAGACACAGGACACTGGACATTCCTGACACTAATGCCGTACCTGCCCATCAGTCTCGACCTTCGCCCAGCTCCGCCTCGATCGCGACTTTCTCTTGACGGCGACGCCGGCCGTCATGTTATCGGGTGACACTTTTGCACTCTAGCGACACTCACAGCGACATTTTACACTGTATCGACGCTTATAGCGGCATTTTAGAGGCGTGCACTGTCACAGTTTGTGGTGATTGAGTTCTCAGTGGAGACTTTTGCGTTTGTGACGATCCTAGATCGTTGAGAAATAACTTTTAAGAGTTTGTTCGGGTGATACAAAGCGACATAATAATGACCAAATTTCAAAAATATTTTGTCAATTACTGCGTAGAATGGCACACAATCATGCGTATTTTTTTTGTGGTAAAACCTGTGAAGTATTCTCATGTTGGTATTCAGAGTATGAGAAACCAAAATTCAGTCGTTTATACAGTGATACAAATATGAGTTTTGATCTTTAACCCACCTATAACTTACAAACATAATCCCTGTAGCAACATTGTCACTCATAAACTAACACAAACCAAAACCCATACAATAAATAAAGGTCCATTAATGGAACAAGCATTTTGTGGTGACATTTAAGAAAAATTTATTATTAAGGAAGCAATATAAATTCCTAACCGGTTCAGATTTCAATATTTTTTTTTAAGGTTTCGATTACCGTTTTTGAGGTCACAAGTGGCCCTTTCACGTTCGGTTTGCGCATTCTTTTGCCGTGCGTGCGCTTGCGCCTAGAAAACTGACCGCATGTTATAGAAGATTTTGGTATAGGGTGGTCGCGCACTAGTAGGTATATACGCGATCATTGGACGCAACCTAGACCTTATCACTACTACTCGGCCTACCGGATTAAATTCCATTTTTTTTTTTGCGCTTAAAAAAGCAAAATATTTTTTTTATAGAGGTTACTTTTAATTATACCTTGACGAATTTGATTTGAGAATGTGTTGAGACAAACATTAAAAAAAACATTACCTATACAGCCACAAAACATTTTTTTTTAAATACTATTAAAAAAAACCTGCATAAAAGTGCATGAGCATAGCAACAGGCAGCCACTGTTTTTGACACAGCAAGTAGCTATTACAATGATAACAGCTTTAAAAACAGGTAGGTACATAACTGATAACGATATGTAAATTGTAATGTAGACATGTGAAAAACGAATTCTTCTGTGGAAAGAAAGACATTACTAAAATTACAATTTTTATTTTACAATTATTTTACTTGTGCGTCAATTTTACATTTATTATTAAGTAAAAAGTATTACAAAGTATTATGGGTAGTACATACATACACCAGTCGATGTGAGTAAGCTTAATAAAAAGTTAAAACACGTTTCTCCGTGCTCTATTTAAGATGCAACTGGCACGATCTTTTAAGTAAGACCACCAACTTTAATCTCCTAACAAAACCTCAAAACCAGTGGTATAATATATTTTTTTTTAAACTTTTAGAAAATATTAAAAAATAAAAATTATCACTTAACCCGCGAGTTTCTATGCGACCGCAATATAAAACTTATTACGCCACTATTAATATTGACAGTGTGGTCTTATGACATAACCTAAAAGTCAACCAAACGTCAAACGCCGCGCCTGGCCGCCTCGTGGTGACCACGTTGCGTGCGCGCGCGCCGGCATACCCGTCCTTGTCTCTCGCACACCTGCCCAAGTGCCCGCTGGACGTACACGCATCTCGCTCCGACACACACAAGTTATACACCCGTCTCCCTCTGTACCGTTCACCGCTCAAGGTCGCGCGGTATCAGCCCAATCGACTACATTGTGTTATTTTACGATAATACATAACTTGAAATTGAAAATAAAAGGAGTTTGCGACTTGCCGCCAATCGCCCTTGAGCGAGCGACATTCGCTTACGGTGTTACCACAAAACATTTAGACCAGAGTTGAACAGATGAGTCTAAATATTTTCTCTACGAATCGACGTCTAACCCTCGCTTTTTGTAACTAAATAACAGCTTTACAAGTAGAATAACCAGGAATGCCAGGATTGAGTAAGAAAACGCGAGTGATTAGCCGTCGATTTTGTCGAACCAAATTTTAGAAACCTGTGTTTAAGTTTGGTCTAATCTTTTGTGGTGAAGACCGTTAGAGTTCAGAGATAGACAAGCAAACCGGTATTACAAGTTACTCTTTAATAGAACCAACCGAGTAACGGGAGCATGTCATGCGGCAGATGGTAAGCGCCATGCCCAAACAGAACTTGGCATTGCCTTATCTCGCGCGGCACTGCATTCGTCACTCTGAGACATCGTTTCTAGAGTGCGCACACGCAGTAATGTCGCCGGAAACAGTAGCCTTCTAACCGGAACACAGTAATGTTTGCGCACTACTGCTTGGTTGAACATCTGGTGGTGTCGTACGTACCGAAGTTTTCAATTTAAACTGTATTTTTATCGGGATTTCTGTACTGACAGAGACATGAATGAATACATCATTCAAATTGAACACATATAATATTTTCTAGCAGAAAGTTTCATGAAAATCGCTACAGCAAATTTCCAGTGAATCCATTTGAAGTCAATTTGTTCCTGGTTCTAAAATCACATGTGGGCTTAAGCGATGATATGGTCGAATTTGATGGTATGGAGCGTCGACTGTTTCAAAGGCGGAAGAAGGCTTGGGCCGCAGTATCATCATCATCATCATCATCATCATCATCATCATCATCATCATCATCATCATCATCATCAGCCTGAAGACGTCCACTGCTGAACACAGGCCTCGCCCTTAGACCGCCACACCGAACGACAATTTGCCACTTGCATCCACCGGTCGCCTGCGACTCTTTCGATGTCGTCGGCCCATCTAAGTAGTGGGCCGTAGTAACTACTAAGTAATCTGTGCTTAGACTCCCGTCAACTCGGGCCGCCATGCAGGACCAGCCCACAATGTGTCAATAGTCATCCTCTTTAAAACAGTCATTGCTACAGATAAAAAAACTTAAACTTCTCTCAAACATGGTCCATTCGAAAGGAGAACGTAAGATAAACCGTAAGATAACAATCGTGATGGATAACAGACAATTTTTTAGACTTCCGTACTCAAAGTGTAAAACGGACCCTATTACTAAGACTCCGCTGTCCGTACGTTCGTCTGTTTGCCCGTATCTCACCAGGCTGTAACGCATGAACTATGATAGTTAGGTCCGTATTAATAAATCTAACTTAGCTCTGAGAGCTATCTTCAGTGTGCACTTGCTCTTTAGTTCTAATTAATATATTATACATCTTAAGTTGTAGATTAAGAACAGAAACTTACATGATCTCTGGCAAATTAATAAATGACACTCAGCGGTTAAGTGCTATCCGATTATGACACAATTGACACATACAAGACAGTATCTTGTAGCCAGTGCTACATCTCAATATCCATTTATTAAATAGCAACGATTTCAAGATGTAGATTACATTTTGAGTGTGGATCAGCTGGTAGCGCACTTGGTAGCGCTATTGAGTTTCATTTATTAATACGGTCCTTAGACAGTTGAAATTTTCACAGATACGATGTATTTCTGTTGCCGCTATAACAACGGAATAAAATAAATATTTCAGGGGCTCCCATACAACAATCGTGTTTTTTTTGCCATTTTATAGATAAATTATACGGAACCCTTCGCGCGCGAGTCCGACTCGTTCATGGCCGGTTTTTTTTATCTCCCTCGCTGATTACCGCAAATTATGTGATGTGGACCAAACATAATCGTGTGCGGGCATCAAGGTCGCTTCTTGCGTAACAAGTTCATATTAAAATAGTAATGTAGATATGAGTATGAGAATACTAGCTTATACCCATGGCTTCGTTCATATCGCCCGCGTTGTCTTTTATCCCGTAGGAACAGCTATATTTGAAGTTTTTTTTTTTTATCTAAAGGCCTACATTTTGTACTAAAAATGTTAAAATTCTTCCTTTTATTTTGGACACTATGTTATTTAGCAAAAAGTAATCCTTATTATAAAGCTTTTCGATGGGTATGATAAAGCTACACAGGGTGAGTATTTTTCTCGTGTAACGGGTTCGATTCTCGGTTCAACCATGTAATTATTTAAATATCTATGAATACAGTATAAATTGTTTTTCAAATTTAAATAAAGTCTTCTTTCAGTAAAATGTTCCATCTACAATATTCAAGGTACTTGCCCTCCATGTGGCATATCCGTGGGACGCCCTGTATAAAATTACGCGTCACGTTGTTTGTCCGCGACGTACTCCCTAAACTACTGAACCGATTTTAATCAAATTTGCACACCGTGTTCAGTTTGTTCTAATTTAAAAGATAGGGTAGCTTACATCTCAATTTATAGTCGCAATAACAATAACCTTAGCCACAGCAACGCGTGGCCGTGTCTGTTAGTTTACAATAAATGATTTGATTTTGATATTTGATCGCAGATTGTATCCCTATTCATATGATAGAATCTGCCTATCCACGATACAGATACGCGTACGCGTACGCGGACGCTTCCAACAGGCCGTCGCATCAAGGCCACGTTAATCATAGAGGGTGATACTCCCCTATTGCGAGGGGACACTGTACCCTACCCCAGTCCCCTGCCAGTTATAAGCGTTCCATGGCACAGTAAAGGGTCGTAACCGCTCGTGAACACGGAAACCGTTTGTACGTTGGATATATCATTAAAAATCAATGGATACTTCAAATTGGCTATCGATATGCTATAGAAAGTCCAGTATGAATCAGTTTTGTTGTATGTAGTTTTGGCTTTTAGCCGTGCGTAGCGAAAATTAAAAATAACTATGAATAGGTGATTATGTTTCCATCGGTGCACTCCAGACAGTATGTTTTGGTATTTGGGACGAATAAGGACGGCTGTTTCGTGCGGGACGAATAAATACCTTTTGATAGTGTGTGTGCCGATAATTAAGGACGAAAATGGCTTGTATATAAATTACATTTTTTATTTTAGCTTAACAACAATTTGCCTAAGAACTGAACAAACATTTTTATCAAGTCAAGGCCGCGTATTACGCAACAAGCAGTTTGGAGCAAATCGTCCGTAATGAACGTAAATTGAAGGATTACACAGACATTTAAAAAAAAATGTTGAGAATATTTTTAAATTTTTCAGACAAACTATTATAAATATGCAGTAGCCATGTCATGGTGATAGTTAGAATTGGATATCATAATTGAATACTTATACAACATTCCATATCTGTGCTGCTAACCATCGAGAAGATCCTTAGTCAGTATCCAACGCTGAGTGCAGCAACCATGTCATAGTAAAACTGATACGTGCACAAAAATTTCACGTCTGTGCTGTTGACCGTTGAAAAGTTCCTTTATGTAGAGCTAAAAAAATTGTTAAAGAGATGGCTCCAACCCCAGGAAATGAAAAGGACATAGAGATCTGTAGGTAAGGGAGCGCGGACGAAAACGCGGGCAGAAGCTAGTACATATGGATTAAGGGCAAGCCACATAGCAATCAGATGAGTGGCGTATCTAAATACGCTGTGCCATTAATAGATATCCAACCATAACCTACGCCAAATACATGTCGCACCCAAGAATACGGCAGTTACGTAATGAATATCGAACAATCAATGTCGGATCATTGTTGATCCATATACGATACCTGAAAATAGTAGTTTCGGTTGAAAATAGTAGTTTGCCAAAGCGGGGGGATGCGAGTTCAAATCCTACTGCGGTTACGAAACAATGTGTCTTGTTACTTGTAATACCCGTTGTGTATCACACGCTTTTCAATAAAGAATAACTTCGTGACGATACCCACGATCCCCAAAATTGATTCTGAATTATGTGAACCACTAATCCAGATCGGGCCCCCGTTATGCGGTAACATTCGCGTATCTATCTACATTCGAAATAAGTGAGGGTCTGTCCAAAATTTACACTCCGCAACAGTAAGTAAGTACGGAAGTGACCAGGGCAGGGAGAGGGACGAGAATTTAATTACGATACTCCTCATGCACCTGCCATTGCTCCTCGTCCTGCCAGCGAAAGGGAACGCGAAGTGAGAGGTAGGGAAGAATGTGACACACTTCTCTTGGGGGAATTACTGCCGGCAGAGGGAGGAGCAGGAGCAGGGGCTGAGTCTAAACGGGCTTTTAAGGTTGGCGTATAAAACAGCCGTAATGGATTGCATTGCAAAATTGCACCAAAGAAAATGGTAAGTCGCGGCCCGCCTGTAGTGTGTGGTAGTTCTTATAAAATGTACGAAAGTGATCCAGGAGGATTTTTGCTATGCAATGCGGTGCGCCCGATCTAGTTTAGCCTTTACAATCCAACATTCCCATACAACTTTCGATGAGATATACATTTACAGTGAGCCAAGTTCGCTCTGTACCGGCGCGGCGTATCACAAAATTGCATGACCGTCCGAAAATGCAAACTGCTTTGGCGCAATGCCAAATTATAGCAGACAATACGGAATACCTCGCAAATTGATATAAAAATAAGTTGTATGTTACCGGCTCAAACTGGGCCTAAAACTCCAAGATTCAAATGAGTTTTTTTGTCAAAATAACAAGAACAAGAGAAAGAAAGAGACGAAAGAATTGTGTCAGGATCGTAGCATGTGGAAAGGTGTAGTCACTATCCACCCCGACGCGACGGGGAAAGGCGTGATATGTAGGTTCCTTATGTACAGAATGTATGGATGGAATATAGAAATATGAATATGAATACAAGAACTTCTCCTTAGATAAAAAAAATCTTGCAAGACAATTTTGATAAAGTTGAATGCACGCCTATCGAGTTCCGATGGTAACGCAATGTTACAGTGGCAGCGAGCTGATCTGCTAGAGACGGAAGGTAGACGACGGAGCTCAGCGACTGACAGCAGAGTGATGGTGCGAGTGAATAGACAGACGAAGACAGAATATAACTTCTGTAAAATGGTGTTTTTGAATGTTTGAGATAGGTAAGTATAAGATACTAGAAGCACCTCGCGGTTTCACCCGCGTTAACTACTATCCCGCGGGAACCATTAATTTTTACGGGATAAAAGGTAGCCTATGTCACCCGGGGATAGCATAGCTTCCCAACAGTGGAAAAAAATTTCAAATCGGTTCAGTAGTTTCGGAGCCTATTCATTACAACCAAACAAACAAAGTTTTCCTCTTTATAATATTAGTGTAGATAATGAGATATATTTGAGTTAAAATAATGTTACCGTGTGACCATTATCTAACAAAGGTGGTAAACATACAATACGGCTCTCAAGGACACACACTGTTTTTATACGGCTCTTTTGTAATCAAAAGAGCCGTATAAAATAATATCCCTTTTCATATAAAAAGAGCAGTATAGAGTTCATCTGGCATTCAAACGTCATGTAGAGACCTTGAACTTTTACGAGCGTATATAGAGGCTCCGAGACGCTCAAACGATATGAGGCGTAGTTTGTTGCTTGATCATATGATTGACAGATCTTATCCTATGATGTTTCATGCTGTACTTGTCCAAGCACTGTGATACGTCGAGTCAAGCAAACATATGAAATCGCATCAAGCACGGCGCCACCATTGTTAACGCTCGAAATGCTTGTGTCAGGCCCGGTTTATGAATACATAGTTGACTTTGATCACCCGATAAAGTGTAGTGCTGGAGTTTTGGCGGGAATCCGATAGTGAGACGTTGTTGTTTTTGTATTATTTTCTCAAACTTGTGTTTCTACGAGTGTTAATGTGGAATATTAATAATTAAGCGTGCACGAGTGTGGGCACATGATATAAACCCAAAAAGCGTAGGTATATCTTCGCATTTTTTCCAAAGCTCCCAGGAAGTTTCAGTAAAGCATCCACCACTTTACTGAACCGTGACTTTGCCTATGTAAATAATTGACTTGACTACTTGACAACGAGGATCGCTTTAATGCTATGACTTTCCTATTGTAAAAATAAGAAATACTTAAAATATAATACTGACTAAACGCATAAACCGTGCGAAGCCATAACTAAAACAAAAAAAAGAAGTGTATAACCGTCTTTGTCATTGGCTCAGTGCCAGATAGAGACAACGATAGACTTAAATGGCGGTCAAAGTTAACTAAGGCTCAGAAAACGGGCAAAGTAAACGGCACATCGCATAATATAGCAAAATACATATATATATATCACAGGCATAAACATCCAACATCGTGTTTACCAGTCCGATCTGAATGGCACATTGTCAGTCCGTTGTTATAACTCCGTTCGCTCTACAATACCCATTATGATCTTTGTAGTTCACATTTACTATGGAATATTTTAATGTGAGACACTTTGAATAATTTGCATCCGGCGTACGTCCATTTTTAACAGACTTCCATAAAGGAGTTTCTCAATTAAATTCGAATGCATGTATTTTTTTTTCTTTTTTGGATATTTGTTACGCGATTTCTCTGCCGATTGGGTATTGATTTTGATGATTATTTTTCTGTTCGGTAGATTCTCAAGAAAATTTCGCAATTTTCTCCACGAAAAACGGCACTACTCCGTTGAGATAGTTCGTTCTATCAATACTTATTATAAAGATGTAGAGTACGAAAAGTTTATAAGCATAAAAAGCAACAGTCTAGCTAGGTGAATTAAAATAAACAAACAATATAACATTAACAAAAAATGGTCTGTCTTTCTATTATTGTATCACAGACTGAATTGCGGTACTGTCACTGTTTCTTCGATTAGAAATTGATAAAATATGTATTAATCTGTTGTTATAGTTCTTCCATTGTTTCCATCTTTTTGTCACTCTAGTGGTTGCTGCATCGGAACATTTCAAAGAATGATTCGATTTTTGGCACTAATAGGTTGTAGAATCGATTTAGCAATTGATGTATTTCATTCTTGATTATAGAATCGATTTTCAGAAAACTAAAAACCATCGGAACAAAAGTGTTTTATTTCGTTGTTTCAGACGAAAATAGTTCGTCATTTGGGAACGACGCCATTGTCATTGACAGTTCGTCCAAAGTTCGTCAAAAGTCCAAAGGCACTCCAAAAGTTTCCGTAGTTCTCGGGGAGCTAGCGCCGATCAATAACACCTTTACGCTGATGTTATTAAGAGCGCTTATGAAATCGCCTCTGCTCCATTCTAAAGCCCATACCCATGATATTAGTATTCATATTGCTTAGCTGTGAACAGCGGACTATCGCATTCGAATAAGCGATTCGGTGCACGATAACTGCCTTAACTGAGAGCTCAGATTAATCATCTAACAGATATGACATTTAACTCGAGATCCGGGGAAGAAAAGAGACAAGTGTATACAAATAGACAAAAGAGTAAGTAGGATAGTACGATGATGTTTTGTCTTTGTCGGCGTATGCACTAATTTATTTAATTGGTGTGCTGCAGAAGCAAACCGATCTTGACATTTTAGAATGTCGTACGAATGATTGGAGCATCACCTATGTATTAAATTTATCCGATTTATAGGGGTAACCAGCGATCTTAACATATTAGAATGTCGTACGAATGACTGGAGCTACACCTAAAAACATGTATTACATTTATCCGATTTATAAATTGCAGCCAAGGTGTGTCCCTTTCGGGTATACGCTTTTGTCAAGTCTACTTCTGATACTACGTCTATGGCTGAGAGCAACGTCCTAAAGGTCGCCGGTGTTGACACGTCTTCGCGACCACATAATATATAATTATCCTTAGCTAAGGCAACCCTATATTTAGGGAATCGGCAACTTAGGCTCCGTTTTTAAACCCCTAGTTAACGCGAGGTTTTACTCAATTACGGAGTTTTTAAGCTCAGGAATATATTTGGAGGAATTAAAGCTACACATTTTTACTTCATTGTTTTAATTAAAATTGATCATACAATGCAAACTATTGGGAAGACAGAAACGCGATTACAAATATTTGGCTCTATAAAAAAAAACTCGTTTTCATCTGATTTTAGTACGATGCATGTTTTAAACTGTGCTTTGGTCGCTATAGCTAACACATCACATGGCAAACATTCCGTTTCCAATGATAATACTAAAACTTATCCACTTCTCAATCTGGAAGCTTTACATCCATATATCATGTTAACTTGGGCATGTGTTCACAACGACCTTTAGCAACCTTGATTGCTATACCCTTTCTTGGCTTAAATGTCAATCTGCTATGGATATTACTTTGAACCGTTTTAGTTTCCATCATGCTAAACACGGTAATGTATATCATAGTCTCCTTTTGAGTTCTAGGTTCATCCTATTGAGTGAATTAGGGCAGAAGACCCAAATACCATGAGTTTTAAAAAGAAAGATTCTTAAATGCCCAATTCTACAGTGGACCAATTCTCAAGACGGCCATCATCCAAAGTTACAGGAGGTCTTAGATGGTCAGCACTGTTGTCTTCGTTCTAATTCGTTGATTAAATATACGTTGGTACACGTATACACGTATTCGTTGAGTACACCTGTTTGTGTCTGACCAGTGGTCAGACTGTCGTCAACCGGTAGTCCGTCAGTTTTTTTAAATACTTTATAGAGTAGTATTTGACCTATTGGTCAAACAGCTAAAACGAAAAGCTGAAACACGATGGTTGCGCATAAAAGATCCATTAGGCTTTTAGAGATTGCCTTCACGAATGTCGCAAAAGTATCCCAAATCCTACCAAAACAGACGCGGTTTTACATAATAAAATATGCTAAGCCAAGACCACTTTCACTAGCCCAACTGAGAGCCGCGTCGATGACGATAGAAAAATAATCAGAAGTTTGTATTCATAGATGAGCATAGACTTTACTATGGAACCGAGAGCGATAACGGGTTCATATTGGTGCATTCGTAGGTGTAGACACTTTATACTAACGACAACCCGCCACCGCTATCAGGGTGGTAAAGGTTTCCTTTACTTTGCTTTTGGTCAGCTTCCTCTTCTAAAAACAATAGCATATAAATATAGCCTTTACTTATCGATAAAGTCCAATGCCATATTTTTTTATTGTCTGAACATCTGTGCATAGAAGATACAGAATCGAACCAAATGTACTTCCTTGTGGTACGCCAGCTTAAATTCCATTTTATTTCGGAGTAATCATCCTCTCGTCTAATTCAAAGAATCTGTTTGATACTAATTCATATGATTCTGAAATACTTAGCTGTTACCTTAAAGTTTTAGTACTTTTTTCTATGTTTGTATACTAAGCCGCTCATGGCACACTATATCGAAAGCTTTCATAGATCAGGTGCCGATATTCTAATATTAAACTAAAAAGAATAAAGCTGTCCGTAATACGACATGATGTACGATTTTTTTTATTTTGCCAGATACTATCGGTGTTTAATAAATGATTTCATATTATATTGTGTACTACTCTGATCAGGTAGATCTCCATGAATCAGAGTAACTATGTCGCTATTAAAATGTATAAGACTCCAATTCCTGCTGTCTCATTAGTATGTTAATCAGTCATGAGGCGATTATGTCAACCCAACCAAATTCAGTATTCCGACATTAGAATATTTATTCTTACCTACAGACACTGTTGCCATGTGATCAACCAGATCACATAAAAACAACCAGTTTTATAACCTTACAGGGAAAATGTCAAGCTGGACTGGCGAGTTCCTAAAGGCAGTGCGACGCGAAGCAGTTTCGCTATCGCATGCGATCGTTTGTATTATTTCCACTTGACGGCACGTTTGGCGTAGTGGCTGAGCAATTGGACTGCTGCGCTAGGTGTCGCGGGTTCGATTCCCGCCCGGAACAAATATTTGTGCGATCCGTAAATTTTTGTTTCTGGTCTGGGTGTGATGTGTATGTGAAATTATATGTCTGTAAGCGGTACCCACGATACAGGAGAAATTCTAGTGGGAAGATACGTAAAAAAAAAAAAAAAAGTAAGAAGAAAACTTTGTTCCATTCCAATTCTGAGTTAATACTTTAACGGTCAGTCATACAGAGAGAAGCTTAAATCTGGGGTTCTGCAAGGTACTTACCCCGTGGAAAATTACGCTCTTTGAGGGGTTTCTCTTTTTTTTGAAAAAGGAGGTTAAACCCAATTCGGTACTTACATAGCGCCCTATATCTATTGGTAACATTTTCATACAGTTTCATGACAGAATCATCGGGTCATTGATGGAATCAGTCGGACACGTGTATTTTTTTTTATAGTATCCTTAGTAAAAAGTTATTGACCAATCACGACTATTATATGACAGTTAAATCACGTTTTATCCTCACCAATTTTTACCAGACTGCCGATGTTTTTGAGTGTTTTTCGGTTATATATTTTTTTAAATTCAAATATCCATTATTAAATGGATTCGCAGAAAATAATCTCCTAAACTTTTACAACCTCGCCTTAACTACTTTTATAGAAATATGTACAAAACGGCAACAATGGCATGGCGACCACTTTTCAAATTTAGAATGCCCTTACCCGTTAAGAAAGGTACGATTTGCGCGAGTACCTATACGATTAACATTAAGAGTTATTTTCGAGTTTTCCCCTTTTTTTCTATACGACGTAGCTTGCTCTGCGTTCGCGTCCTTGTCTTGCATATGGGTCTACATGTAGTTTGTCTCGCTCCGTGTCCTTTAAGACTCGATTAGATATGCAACGGGTTACCGGACCGGTAAGTATTATTAATAATGTGCGGTGTGAAGCGGCAAGTCGATTTTTTTATTGCTTTTCGATCGTCGCCGTAAAATTATGTCGTAAAAACGTTTGAAACGTTTTCTTATTGTTATTATTGTTTGTTGTCTCTTTGTCAATTCTATTTGAAAGTGAGCAAGTTTTTTTTGTTGTAAAAACACAGAGTACATAATACAAAGTAAAATTTAAGATTACTTAGTTAGTAGGTAGCGTTTATTAGTTTTACATTGAACTAGGCATAGTTTGACTAAAGAAAAAAATGGCATTTCCGATGGTAACACTAAAGATTACAAAGCACAAAGAAACAAAGAAAAAATATCAATAAGCAACAGAAACATATTGGAAAACCAGAAGATAAAAAAAATACTATCACGTTTAAAACTTTTACGGCCGATTTCTAAACCCCTAGTTAACTTTGCCCAACAGCCAAGTCTATCCTTGTCTCTATCTGACACTAAACAAATGACAAAGACAGCAATACATCGGATACATCGTTTGGTATTACTAAAGGTTCAGAAACAGGGCTTTAGTCGCATAACAATAACAACTGAACACTTCCGCGCATCGGCGGGCGCATTGAACCGTCGCTCCCGGATATTATAATCAATTGATAGCACCCGTTCAACCACGCCGGAGATCACCAGACAGCCTGACAAGCTCTGACAGTTCTGACACCCGGCCCGAGACCAGTCACGTGTGGCCAGGTTACTGCTAGGTAAGCGTGCACCATCGTAGAACATATCGTCCTTAACATCAGTTTTCACCTTTTATAAAAACTGCAGTAGCCGAATCATGGTGTCACTTAGAATGGGATGCCTGTACTGAATGCGTATACAACGTTTCATGTCTGTGCTGCTAACCATTGAGGAGTTCCCTAGTCCGGAGCCAACCCACAATTTGGAAAAGTTCACGTGGTTACGCCTTGTCAGAGCGCTCTGGGCTTCTCTTCTGACGTGGCTAAATGACTGCTGTCAACCGAAAATGAGCATGGTCTTCTTTGTTCCTCCTAATCCTATTTAGGGGGCAGTCTTTAGTCCTCGTAGTTACCGATAGATATGTAGTTAAGTCTATCAAAGAGCGCTCAATGTGAGAAGAAAGGGGGTTTAGCAATGGCAACCGAGAAGGATTTGGTAAGAAACAGACAGCTTCTTCTTTATCCGTTTCATTTGACGACACCTCACCAGCCCTGTCTATCACAACCCTATCAATAATTCATCTATTCCAACCGGCAGACCATTAATTACATTACGCGGCATCAAAACAATTTTCGCAACAGCGGCGGGGTGGTTTCGTAACATGATATTAATTTTGGTCTATTGCCCGAGCGGTTGCACAATTGTGGGAGTTTGGACCGCACTGACCTTTCCGAGAGGCAAGCCAATCGAATTTGACTTTAAAAACTGTAGTGACGGCTTCTAACTAGCCGAGAACCGTCTTGACTTATCGAAACAGTGAAGGATGAAGTCTGTGGGGACATTATGTGGTTTTCCTCAATACGTTTCCTCCTAGCGTAGGGTAATGAACTCGTATCCCAAAATGGAACCTAACGTATTAGAAACCTTGAGTGGCTTCGTAAAAAGATACCCCATTCGCAAAACGCCCTACACCTAAAAATGGACTCATTCGGCAAATGCCTTATCCTTGAAAGGACCTGGTTCGCCCAATACCCTATTCTAGCAATGGATTATTCGTATAAAGACCTACTGATAGAAAGACTCTTTCTTGTAATGATAATTATTTACTACTGTAACGGTCAACTTAAGTAATTCTTGCCTGAGTCTGTTTCCCGATAGTCAGAACTGTCTCGTCTATTGATTCCGGCTAACATCGAAAACGGCTGGACCGATTTCGAACGGATTTTCACTGGCAGATAGCTGATTTTACGAGTAGTAGCATGGACTTTTATTTTAGAACTAGGTGTGCCGTGCGGCTCCACCCGTAATTTATGTTCGGGATAACAGTCAATGCGGGTGGAGTCGCGAAGCGGTAGTTCAATAATAAAAAATACTTGGTGTTTTTTAGGGTTTCGTACCCAAAGGGTAAAACGGGGCCCTACTACTAAGACTTCGCTGTCCGTCCGTCTGTGTGTCTGTCCGCCTATCACCAAGCTGTATCTCATAAACCGTGATAGTTAGACAGTTGAAATTTACACAGATGTATTTCTGTTTCCGCTATAACAACAAACATTCACAAAAAAGGAGCTCCTATACAACAAACGTGATTTTATAGATCATGGTGCGGAACCCTTCGTGCGCGAGTCCGACTCGCACTTGGCGGGTATTTTTTTTAATTTTCTTTAAATAATTCTTCGACAGTGTAGACACAAACCGAGATAACGCGTCCTTAATCACGTCATAAACGCCCCACTATTCTTGTAACACTATGGGTCGTATTAATAAATGAACCTCAATAGCGCTACCAAGTGCGCTACCAGCTTATCCACACTCAAAATGTAATCTGCATCTTGAGATCGTCGCTATTTAATAAATGGATATTGAGATGTAGCACTGGCTACAAGATACTGTCTTGTATGTGTCAATTGTGTCTATAATCGGATAGCACTTAACCGCTGAGTGTCATTTATTAATTTGCCAGAGATCATGTTAGTTTCTGTTCCTAATCTACAACTTAAGATGTATTTATTAAATAGAACAAAAGAGCAAGTGCACACTGAAGATAGCTCTCAGAGCTAAGTTTGATTTATTAATACGGACCTATGTTTTCGTGGCAGTGGAGCTCCAAGGCCTCCCACAGTTTAGCCGACAGTTATTGTGGCCGAGATAAAACGAGCCGAGATTAAGAAGACATGTTTACGACGGGTACATAATCAATTTTGATATTGATTTCGGAATTTCACAAACTCGAGTCTTCTAAATAGTATCCTACTAATATTATAAACGCGAAAGTTTGTATGTATGGATGGATGGATGTTTGTTACTATTTCACGCAAAAACTACTCAATGGATTTTGACGAAACTTCACAATAATATAGCTTACATATCAGAATAACACATAGGCTACAATTCATAAAGATTATTATAGTATATTATCCAAACGCGGGTGAAACCGCGGCGCGCAGCTAGTTGAAAATAATGTTAGGTACAAAATTACTGCTCGCGACTTGCGTCTGAATCATAGCTGAAAAGCAGGTGCTTCGCGTAATAGTAACCATTACCAGGACCATTGCAGTGTAAGTTACCCCAAATTAAAGTGACCATCAAATTATTTTTAACTGGACAGTCTTTATATCAACTTTTTTTAATTCCGCAACTAAAAAATCCAAACCAGTAAAGAATATAACGAATGCAGCGTATTTAAATTTAAACCTTATCAGTAAATAGAGTTATTTCCATGCAACAGCTGGAAATAATCGCCGAATGCATAGAGATTAAAAAAGAAATCGTAAAGGTATCGTTACGAATAACCATGTTTATTGGCTATGCCTTTGCGTCAACATAATGCCTTTTCTACAAATATCAAGGCCACTGCAGCTTGCACGCATAGTAATTATTGTTTGTAAAAAATTATATAACCATCATTCTTTTTTTTTTTGTGTACGTGTTTTATACGCTCGCTTGTTCAACTGTTTCATTTAAAACTTTGTACAGTTGTCTATGGCACATAATATGTAATGTTTTTTAAAAGCTTTATTTTAGTTTCATTTGTTACTGTGTATATACCTAAACAAATGTTGCAATCAAATCAATCCATCTAATCTTTTACTCACTTCCCCCGGTTTCCGATTGAGCAGAAATTTTCCATTAATGATATTTAAATCGGATAAAAATCAATAAAAATTGGTTATAAAAATCCTTCTTTTATATACCACTAGCAGACACGGCCACGCGTTGCTGTGGCTAAGGTTTTTGTTATTGCCACTAAAAATTGAGATGTAAGCTACCCTATCTTTTAAGTAAGATCAAACTGCACACGGTGTGCAAATTTGATTAAAATCAGTGAAGTAGTTTAGGGAGTCCATCGCGGACAAACAACGTGACGCGTAATTTATATAGGTATATTAACATTTATTATTGGCATTTCGCCACTAGGTGGCGCGCTCTACGCTACCGTACCGCATATTAAAATTTATCGTAGCTTAGAAACAAGGTAAATTCTCTTGTGCAAAATAACATTATAAACGCACAGCGTAGCATAACAAAATTATATCGAAGCTGATAAGACTCAAGCACGTGAATCCTTTCACCACATCGGCCCTTTTCAAGGCCACGAATGTATATTTCAGAAATGAACAATACACTGTTATACGTAAAACCTGTCACGTTGTTTGTCCGCAATGGACTCCCTAAACTACTGTACCGATTTTAATCAAACTTGCACACCGTGTGCAGTTTGATCTAACTTGAAAGATAGGATAGCTTACATCTCAATTTATAGTCGCAATAACAAACACCTTAGCCACAGCAACGCGTGGCCGTGTCTGTTAGTAATATATGTAAATATATAGATACATACAGTCGCACATTTTCCCGTTGGGGTAGGCAGAGAATTCCAGACACGACACTGAGTAATACTGACACACCTCTTTTGCTTCTTCCACTTTCACGATTACCTTCACACATCCTCGCCGGTTATAGGTTCTTCTGACTTGACCTCTCTTTATAGTAGGGGAGCCCACGATGCTAAATGGGGATTTACTCGAGCGTCGTAGAGACCTATTGGGATGCAAAGCTTAGATGATAAGAAGAAAAAAATGTTATATGAATATACCTTTACATCGGTGGGGGAAGCGGCTATAGATTTTTAAATATGTAAAAAAAAACTGTTGCATGGACATCCTCGAGCGCGTCAGATATTGATAGCATCAATGCCCTACGTATTTTTAATAATGTACGTATGTTAATCTGATCGCTTGCATGATGCGGGTGGTTGTATGTAAGGGTTGAAAATGAAAAAAAAAAAAAAAAATATCGAGCGTGTCAGATTTTCTAAGGGAGTGTTAAGTGCACCAAAAAAAAGCTCTCATTCACTAATCTGACGATTTCGATGGGACGCAAACTCGCGGCCATTTTCATAATGTGCAAAAAAAATTCGCCATTTTGAAATACTCAAGCGCGTCAGATTAAGATATATATGGTTCATCTTTATGTTTTAAACGTACTGTCTCATAATCTGACGATTATCTAGAGGGATTCGCCTGATCTGACAAAATAAAATTAGAAAAACGGTTCACCTTAAAGGCCATCCCTGCAACTTCCCGCTAATTCCATTCCTGGGCGCTTAAGATTGTACTTATGACATTTTTGAGCTCAAAATATAATTTACTAGCCGATGCCCGCGACTTCGTCTGCTCAGGGGTAGTATTTCGTGGATTGGTAATAAATTAACAATTTGTATCGTGGTTATGGTTCACTATTTTGGATATAATGGCTTACACATAAGATATAGATATATACTGTGGAGGGCTTTTTTGTAGAACAATTTAAGATACACATTTCCATCATACATTACATATGTATAGCTCTAGCGGTTTTGGCAGCGCACGCCTGAATATCGCGCAGATGGTAGATTTTTTCCTACTTACTTGACACTTATCGTCATATTTTAGACAATTCACACAATATCTGTATAAATTGTAGCCTATGTGTTATTCTGATGTATAAGCTATATTATTGTAAAGTTTCATTAAAATACATTCAGTAGTTTTTACGTGAAAGAATAACAAACATCCATCCATCCATCCATCCATCCATCCATACTTACAAACTTTCGCGTTTATAATATTAGTAAGATGTGATATTTTGAGCTCAAAGAAATAATATTTCGCTGAGTTCAAAGAAATAATATTTCTATGCATTTGAGCTCTCCCAGCTAGAAAGTCTGATAGAAGTTTCATAGAACACTGTGAACGTCATGGCAACAGAAACCAGAGTGGGGACGGAGTGAGAGAGTAATAGATAGAGGAAGAGTGAGAGAGGAATAGAAACGCGGAGAAGGAAATGTAGGCATCTCGCAGCTGCACGCATTTAACTTTATCGACGAATTTTTGTTATTTCGGCTTGCGGAAATCGTCAGATTATATATTTTTCATTATTCTTGAATTATTTCCTTCAAAATAAAAAAAAATTAGCTACGCTCGAGAATGTCGATTTGACGTTTTTTTTTACAACTTTATTGCCCTCCTCTTTTTTTACGTCACTCTCAAATTGTCAGATTAGTGGAATATACACTTTTTAGGATGTAATTAACTCACCCTACCTTAATCTGACGCGCTCGAGAATTTCTGATGGTCAATTTTTTTTTACTAATCTGATCCTGTATCCTTCACGGGCGGCCTTATATATGGGCCTCATGTTTTGTGGAGGTACTTAACCGGGTACAAGGTATCCCCCTGTATATTAATCTGCCGCGCTTTAGTAAATCCCGAAATCCCCGCTTGGGCTCCCCTACCATTAAGCCGTCCTCGATTTGATCGAAAAATGTTGGAAATATGTAAACATTATAATAAAAATGTGAGTGTAACGGAACGTTCCGCCCTGTTTTAAGTAAAGTAAAACGGAACGCAACCCCGTCCTTCTTGTTGCGTCATCCACCATTGTACCGGTTAAAATATTATATGCTATCTAAATGAAAATATTGTTCAGTAATATATTCAAAGTTTCATTACAACAAAAATATTTTTGTTTTATCCATACGGCCATCTCCCAGCACCTCCAGTATAACCACCTTAGTACAACCTCGCCTTAAGCTTATAAAAAACTGCATATTGGTTTATCATTCACAAGCAGTTGAAGATTTTCCTCATCAGCTCTTGTTATTGGTTGACTCCAGTAAGTTGATGTAATGAAAGTGCAAAGTTTATCATGAATTATTATTATAGTTATAGCATTGGGTAAGTCCCTATATAAATGTATGAGACGTTTTAATACTTTTTATAGCCTACCATTTGACCACTATCTCACTTGGTCTTAAGTGACGATGTGGTCGAAGTTGATAAACATGCTCAGTTACGAACGGCTCTGGCTCTCAACGACCGATAGAAAACCCTGATAGGGTTTTGACTCCAAATGGATTCAATTTTTTTTATTAAATACTAGTTGTTAAGTTGGTATAACTTTTTAATTTAATAACCGATTGACATGAAACAAACAATAAATGTTAAGTGAAGGTTATGACAATGATATATTAGTCAAAACCACATCTAAAACGGATAAGCCGTATCTGAGATTAGCGTGCACAAACGCACAGACAAACAGACAACAAAAACTCTAACAATCATCGTTTTGGGTGATATTTGCGTTGATAAAGGTCCCAACAATATTGTTTCTCATATATTGCATGTACAGACAGCGATCCGTTACGTTTTATTATATGTATAGATTATATTAGAGACTAAGTTCAAGTTGAAGACGTATACCTTTAAAAAAAAATGTAATCGTCTAACGCCCGAAATTAATATTGTATCTCCCATCCAAGATTGAAATCGATCTTGGAATGCTGCCTATCGTTCGATCAATCTCCAATCTGCGTGCCTTTATAAATCAATCCACGGATCGGTTATTGGCAAGTTTGACCCTAAAAATGGGTTGTGATATCAATCCCAGATATACGAGAAAATTTGGATTGGATTTATTATTAATTACGGCCGTTAATCAGTTCAGAAACCCCGGAGATTTATTATATTATGTGGTAGCACACAAAGCAAGAGTCGAATTTAGACTATTTTGGAACTGTTCAATTATATTTGACGGTGCAGTGTAGTAATAAATCAATTTAATACCGTTTTATGATAGAGTTCGTACTGCTTATTGTAGTGAATAGAGAAGTTAGTATTCTTTGCTAAGAGAAATTGTAGAGGCGTATTTTGTACCAAGAGTTTTGTGAAAGAATGTTAAGTTAAACGAAGAATTTGTCTCTTTTTTCCTTTTGTAAAGCTGGTGTAGAGTCGAATAGCTCTACCAGTCGGACACGCAAATCTACACTAATATTATAAAGAGGAAAACTTTGATTGTTTGGTTGTAATGAATAGGCTCCGAAACTACTGAACCGATTTGAAAAATTCTTTCACTGTTGGGAAGCTATGCTATCCCCGGTACACATAGGCTACCTTTTATCCCGTAAAAATTAATGGTTCCCGCGGGATAGTAGTTAACGCGGGTGAAACCGCGAGGTGCTTCTAGTTATTTATACAAGGTGTATCGGCAAGGTGTAGTAATATTGAAATGTGGGTATGTGTACCTGGTGATGAATCATTTGCCAGGGTACTAAAACCTGAAATCGATAATCGATTTTTTCACTCAAATTGACAAAATAACTAAATATTACAACCCTAACATGATACGGATGACGTCACGTTACGCCGGTCACACAACGCTTGCGCGATGCAGGATTTCTTAGAAACGACCCTGGCGCCATCTAGTAATTTTTGGTGGAACTTTTACGAGTAATGCCGCCGGCTAGACGTGTACAGTCTTACCCAACTTATATGGTGCGTCGTGAATCTTCGTTCGCGCAGAAAATAAAGTATGGTCCGAAGATTAACGAAAGAATGCTTAACACTTACAATCAACCTAAGATCACTATTATAAGGTTCATAATACACTGCAGCTGTTAGTTCTGTGGATGAGGTCCTGGCAGTCCGGATCTCGTACCATCCAGTATCACCGACTCCAGATCAGAAGGTTGATGTGGGTTGGTAAACGGTGAAGTATGTTTAGAATTTAGGTGAAGAAGAAAGTAAGGCCGAATGAATGAAGATTTATGATTAGAATTTATATGAATTATTTATTTCCGGAAGTTATGTATGTACATAGAATGAAAGAAAGGATAAGAACTACGAAGCTAAACAATAATACGTAGCAATGAAAGCGCGAATATCAACAAGCGAGTAGCGTAGCCCGTAGCGGTCTGTGTAGTCGGCCGCGCGCGACGCGGCAGTGCAAGCGTGCCACAGACTCGGCAGCAGTTAGTACGCGCGCCTAACCAAAACCAGTCGTCTAAGGAGTTGGCCCATAAACATAAGAGAAAGCGATTAATTGAAAATGTAAGGTGTGGGTCCAACTCATTAGAGGAGCGATTTTGGCTAGCGTATAAGGCGTGGTGTAGTAGGTACGCCACAGATTCCCCCCGGCCAGACCGTGACTACGGTTGATAAAAATCAGGGAACCGGACTCTTCTGCCGCTCCGGGTCTTCTTTTCAACAGGGGGTGCTTCGGAAGTTGGTGACGTCGATGGACGTGACTGCGGACTTTGTTCGGCAGTAGACGTGAGTGACGTGGGAGCTTCTCTAGCCATATATGCCGGTTTCAGCCTGTCGACAGTGACGTTGACCTTCTTGCCTTTTACGTCAATGGTGAAGAACTTCGGCTGCCGGTGGATGACCAAATAGGGGCCGGCGTAGGGTGGCTCGAGTGAGCCGCGCACGTGATCCTGGCGCAGGAATACGTGAGATGAGTCTTGCAAATCACGTGGGAAGTAGAATGGCGTAGAGGCGTGCCATGATGTTGGTGTAGGTGTCAGCTTCTGAACGTGATGGCGGAGACGAGCTGCGTATTGGGTGATGTCATCTGAGCTGAAGTCGTCACTCGGTGACAGGAACTGTCCTGGTAAGCGAAGGGGCTCACCGTAAACCAACTCAGCGGCTGACGTTTGCAGGTCTTCCTTCCACGCGCTTCTTATGCCAAGTAGTACCAGTGGAAGGGCTTCAGTCCATTGCGATGTAGAGTGGCACATGATTGCTGCCTTCAGTTGACGATGGAGTCGCTCGATGATGCCATTTGCTGCTGGGTGATAGGCAGTAGTGTAGAAATGACGCGCACCAACCAAAGCAGCAAGGGATTTGAAGAGGTGGCTCATAAATTGGCGTCCGCGGTCAGTTGTCACACGAACTGGACAACCAAATCTGGCAATCCAACCAGATACGAGGGCAGCAGCGCAGGTTTCCGCAGTGATGTCTTTGAGTGGAATCGCCTCAGGCCATCGCGTGAATCTATCGATGACAGTGAGGCAATATCTGTAATCAGAAGAGGGGGGTAATGGTCCAATTAAGTCGAGGTGGATATGGGAGAACCTCGAGGAAGGGGTAAGGAAGGAGGAAAGGGGGGATTTAGTATGTCGGGAAACTTTGGATCGTTGGCAACTTAAGCATTGCCTAGCCCACTCTCTACAGTCCTTACGAATCCCTGGCCATACAAATCTTTGTGTAACCAGCCGTACTGTAGCTGAACATCCTGGGTGGTGTAACCCATGTATTGAGTCGAAGACTTGTCTGCGGAGCTGTGGAGTGATGAATGGACGTGGTTGTCCCATTGAAGTGTCACAGTAGACTGGTAATCGGCTGTCGATTGATTCCATCTTCTTGAACTTCAAACTGGAACCGTGAAGAAGCAAGTCTTGCAGTTCGGAATCGGTCTTCTGAAAATGTGCAAGCGCTTGATAATCGACACCAGCAGTTATCTCCTCCACGCGCGACAAAGCGTCCGCAACGATGTTCCTTTTTCCAGGAAGGAAACGTAAGTCTGTTGTAAATTGGGCGATATAGTCTAAGTGACGAAATTGTCGTGGCGAACACTTTTCCTTATTCAGGGAAAAAGCGAAGGTCAGAGGCTTATGGTCCGTATATATTACAAAGGTTCTGGCTTCCACCATGTGCCTGAAGTATTTGATCGCTTCGTACACGGCAAGCAGTTCTCGATCGTAAGGGCTGTACTTTACCTGCGCACTGGAGAGCTTGTGCGAGTAGAAGGCTAGTGGTTGCCAGTTTGTACCCTTTCGTTGTTGTAGAACGGCACCGATGGCTGAATCAGATGCGTCCGTCACGATAGCTAACTCAGCTGCAGGATCTGGATGAGCAAGCAAGGTAGCCTGTGACAGCGAGGTTTTACACTCTTCGAAGACGCGCTGGAGGTCAGGAGTCATCTCGACAGGGTGAGTACTTTTAACTTTAGGTCCAGACAAGATGGCGTTTAACGGCGCTTGTAGCTGAGCTGCGTTGGGAATGAAGCGACGATAAAAATTCATCATACCTAAGAAACGTCGGAGCTCTTTCACAGTCTTGGGAACAGCATAACCCTGGATAGCCTGGACTTTCGTAGAGAGTGGTTGAGTACCAGCAGCTGAGACGTGGTATCCTAAGAAGTCTACTTCTGACTTGCCCAGGACACACTTTGAAGTGTTGATCAGTACACCGTACTGCTTAAGTCGGTCGAACAGCTGACGCAGATGTCTCTTATGCTCTTCTATCGTAGAAGAGAAGATTAAGATGTCATCGATGTATCCATAGCAGAAGTCAAGGCCTAAGAGAACTTCGTCGATGAACCTTTGGAAGGTTTGAGCTGCATTTCTTAGTCCAAAAGTCATGTACTCAAATTCAAACAGTCCAAATGGCGTAGTAAGAGCTGTTTTAGGTACGTCGTCAGGATTTACCTTAATCTGGTTGTAGGCTTTGATGAGGTCAACACTCGAGAAGATAGTACAACCAGAGAGCTGGTGGGAGAAGTCTTGAATATGACGAATGGGGTACCTGTCTGGAATAGTCCGGGCGTTGAGTGCGCGATAGTCGCCACAGGGTCTCCATCCATCATCCTTCTTCTTTACCAAGTGTAGAGCGGACGACCATGGACTCTCCGATCGTTTTGCTATACCACTTGCGAGCATATCTTCGAACTCCTTTTTCGCTGCTTGCAAACGTGCTGGGTCGAGACGTCTAGGCTTGCTAGAAACTGGAGGTCCTGGAGTTGTCCTGATGTGATGGAGCGTATTGTGCTTAGGGCTTGAAGGAACCCCTGCCGGTCTCGTGATCTCAGGGAACTCACGCAGTAATGCATGAAACACCGACTCACCTGTGATAGTTTTGATGGACGCGATGTCATCAGGCGAGCCTGCGCAGAACGCGTTCACTGAGAGTGAAGTGATTCCATCGATCAGGCGTTGGTTCTTGCAGTCGACGAGTAAGCCGTAGTGACTGAGGAAGTCTATTCCAATGATGGGTCTAGAAACATCAGCGATTGTGAAACTCCAGGTGAAAACACGTCGAAGTCCTAAGTCCAGCTGCAGTTGACTGAGACCGTAGGTGTGAATTACCGTATTGTTTGCAGCTGTGAGGTCAAACTTCGACTTGGAGCAGGGCGTCTTGACAGCTGATCGCGGGAAAACACACAAGTCCGAACCAGTGTCTACTAAAAACTGCATTTTCGATGCGCGATCTGTGACGAAAAGACGGCCTGTTGACGAAGGGCAGTCGTTGGCCGCTACTTGCGACTGCCCTGGGAGTTTTCCGAGGTGAAACTACAGGGCTGCTTGCATTTCTGGGCTTTGGATCCGTAGGTGAAATGGTAGAAACAATGAGGGTGGTTCAGTGGTGGTTGCCTTGGTCGCGAGCGTGAGCGAGAACGGCTATCCCGTCTACTGCGGTACTGAAAACGGGAACGTCCTCCGCTGGCCACTTGATCAGCTAGCTTCGCCACCTGCCTTGTAAGTTCGCAGACTTGCCTGGTCAGATCGTCGTACGGCGGTGATGGTGCTGGAGCGGCGGTAGGAGCTCTAGACGTGCTTGCGACCTGCGGACTTGAAGGGGCTATCTCGTGCACCTTGTCTGCTATATCAGATAACTTGTCCAGGGGAAGATCTATCTGCGAAGCTATTACCGTTTGGATGTTTGAAGGCAGTCGGCTTGACCAGATGGTGGTCAAGAAATCCCTCGGTACAGCTGGACCTGCGAGGCTCTGAAGGTGGCGAAGGAACTGCGACGGCTTCCTGTCGCCAAGCTCCTCATGCATCAGCAGTTGCTTCACACGCTTCTCCTGCGATGCTGAAAGTCGTTTGATTAGCTCGGATTTAAGTTTGACGTATTTATCAGTCGGAGGAGGGTTCGTGATGATGTCCTTGACCTCCGCAGCATACTGATGGTCCAGTTGAGCAACGAGGTAGCAAAATTTCGTCTCATCAGTAGTTATCTTCGATAACACAAATTGGCTCTCTACTTGGGCAAACCACAAAGCTGGCTCCTCAGGCCAAAATGGTGGAACCCTGACGCCTACTCTTAGCACTTCTGGGGTAACCATTGGCTGAGCATCCTCAAAATCTCTATACTCACTGTTTGCCATATCAAAAAAAAAATTAATCGCTCACCGCTTATCACTTGCACCACACCCTTACTTGCAATCCTTTATGTGCGTAGTCACTCGAACGTTCCGTGAAGGTCAATCCAAAGTCAGCGTGCACTATTCTTCACAGTTGAGGGTCACCAATGTGGATGAGGTCCTGGCAGTCCGGATCTCGTACCATCCAGTATCACCGACTCCAGATCAGAAGGTTGATGTGGGTTGGTAAACGGTGAAGTATGTTTAGAATTTAGGTGAAGAAGAAAGTAAGGCCGAATGAATGAAGATTTATGATTAGAATTTATATGAATTATTTATTTCCGGAAGTTATGTATGTACATAGAATGAAAGAAAGGATAAGAACTACGAAGCTAAACAATAATACGTAGCAATGAAAGCGCGAATATCAACAAGCGAGTAGCGTAGCCCGTAGCGGTCTGTGTAGTCGGCCGCGCGCGACGCGGCAGTGCAAGCGTGCCACAGACTCGGCAGCAGTTAGTACGCGCGCCTAACCAAAACCAGTCGTCTAAGGAGTTGGCCCATAAACATAAGAGAAAGCGATTAATTGAAAATGTAAGGTGTGGGTCCAACTCATTAGAGGAGCGATTTTGGCTAGCGTATAAGGCGTGGTGTAGTAGGTACGCCACAGTTCCATCTCACTCATGCCACGCGGCGATCGCTAAGATGGCGGGGCGGCTGCCGACCAATAGCGGTCAATAGCATTTCCCGCGCTTTGAAAATTCATCTTCTGCGCAGGTAGAACTGCGATGTGCAACAGCTGCAGTGTATTATGAACCTTATAATAGTGATCTTAGGTTGATTGTAAGTGTTAAGCATTCTTTCGTTAATCTTCGGACCATACTTTATTTTCTGCGCGAACGAAGATTCACGACGCACCATATAAGTTGGGTAAGACTGTACATGTTAGCCTATGCCTCAAGTTCACTGACATTGCACAGCTGATAACTAGGGTTGAACGATGGTTAGTTTTGCAGTAAACTTTGACGTGTAATAATTCATTACCGTAACTACTTACAGATTTATAGTACCTCCAGACTACTTCGAAATATGTATGTGTATGCGTAGTTTCAGTATTACTACACCTTGCTGTTACACCTTGTATAAATATATTATTTAATCACAAAGTTTACAACTAAACATTTTATTATTTCTAAAGATAATGCGAATCGATATTATGTATGCTTGACAAATGAACATAATTGGAGAATAATAAATCGAATAGTTTGACAAGTAATTATTAACTTCAATTAAAACGGAAAACAATAAGTACGTATAATAGTTAATAGGTACTTGTTAAATATTAATCACCATACGACTCGCATGTTGGTAACTGACTTAGGGCCGTAGTATAATCGTAATATAAGCGTAATATAATCGGATAGCACTTAACCGCTGAGTGTCATTTATTAATTTGCCAGATATCATGTAAGTTTCTGTTCCTAATCTACAACTTAAGATGTATTTATTAAATAGAACGAAATAGCAAGTGCACACTCAAGATAGCTCTCAGAGCTAAGTTTGATTTATTAATACGGGCCTTAACTAGCCATATAGTTCTTCCAATCAAGCTTTCTCATTTACAATGTTAAATTGGCAATTGGTTGTGATTGTATCGGTTGCCATAAACGTCCGAGTGGAGAATTTGATAAAGATTTTATGATACGACTAGCTGCGCCCCGCGGTTTCACCCACGTTTGGATGATATACAATAATATATCTTAATGAATTGTAGCCTATGTGTTATTCTGATATATAAGCTATATTATTGTGAAGTTTCATCAAAATCCATTCAGTAGTTTTTGCGTGAAAGAGTAACAAACATCCATCCATCGATACTCACAAACTTTCGCGTTTATAATATTAGTAGGATAGTAGGATATTTGCTATGCTGAGGAATAAGACAACGTAATAAAGACTACAGTTATATACCTCTGAAGGTTTTGTAAACATCTGTACAATAAACAACTGATATTTTACTCAATTGAAGAGCGGGCTCAGTCTACCAAAAGATATGTAATAAAATTAACGAATAGGTCAACCGATCCCGCGGGATCAGTTTGGAGTGGGCTCAGTTGACGTACGAGCCATGTTTACCAGCTGACCGCAAAAACTGAGCTTGAGCTTCCGATGAAGGAAACATCGTTACACACCCTCGGCGGTGGCGCTATAGTGTCGCCTGGCTAGCTACAACCTACCACCAGGGGCGGATCCAGGATTTCATTGGGGGGGGGGGGGGGGGGGGGGGCGTGACCCGTGATGCCACGGATCCGCCAATGCCTACCACCCTCGTGTAGAGGTTCTGTCGTGAAAACAGGGGTTTCCGGCAGTCCTGGAGAGCCAGGACCGGTCTAGACGGAGCGTGTTTACTTTCGATCATAATATTACTTAACACCAGGGGGCAAATACTGCTAATTTTTGAGCGCTTCAATCGAATCTCAATGGAGTGGCTTTGGAATAGTTTGTGACATATATATATGAAAGTGCTAATTTTTTTTATTACTCTGCTAGTCAAATAACAACATTTTAAATCAATGTCACAATGAAACGTCACAAACTATTCCAAAGCCACTCCATTGAGGTTCGATTGAAGCGTTCTTAAATTAGCAGAATTGTCCCCCACATGAGAGAGGTCAAATATTAGAGAAAAAGAAAGTTAACAGCTTGTCACGTAACTTTTGACATCAGGGGCCGTATTATGAACTCTTAATCCCAGTCAGTTTACACCGTAAACTGAACTGCCTGGCTATTTCGTATTATGAACTACTAATGCCAGCCAGTCAAACCTACTTCTGACCTAATAACAGGCTGGCAATTACGTATTATAGATTTTTAATTTGACATAATGTAGGTCATAAACTCATTATTACGTAACAGAACAATTCAGTTTACGGCCGTAAAAAGAATTGCATGGAACTTGGCTGGTTTTAAATAAGCTCGTAATACGCCCGCTGTAATAGAATTAATTACGTTGGGATACACAGTATCTGAGTGGAACTTTAGGTAGGTATCCGTAAAAGAAGAGTTTATAAATGGATCGACGACTCAATAGTCAATACGCAGCGCTGGTAAACACTTGGCAGTGAATACAATAGTCTAATCAAGGACTATAATAACATTTATAACACGTTAATCGCATATGTAACACTCCAAGCGTCTGATAAGGCTATTGCGCCCGACTAATCTCGATAAACCGAGGGAAAAATTTGGGAAAAATACAGCCGACTGTGCGCATACACGTATAGTATCACCCGAACAAATCTTAGCGACGAAAATCCATACGATATCCCACCACTGGCAGTAAACAGTAAACACTCAATCCGTATTGGCACTGTAGAGTTCCACAATTTAAAAATAAACAACTGTCACTTTTAGAGAAAGGAACGCGTTTTATAATTGGAATTGGATAATTCTCGATTCGAATTCGGCGCGGGATAGACGCGCGACCGTCCACGGCGCGTATGGTCGGACGACTGGCGTAGTGATGCGACACGCACAGCGCAGGTTCCGCAACGTGCTCCGAATCGAATTACGAACTGTGTGCCTAGTGCGAGTTTTGTCAATTTATTTACGCGCTCGGTCCGTTTGGCGTAAACTTGAAATTGTATGGAATAAGAGCAGCGCCATCTAGCGTCAGTGAATCAGTCACTAGATGGCGCTGCTATTATTCCATACAATTTCAAGTTTACGCCAAACGGACCGAGGGCGTAAACTTGAAATTGTATGGAATAAGAGCAGCGCCATCTAGCGTCAGTGAATCAGTCACTAGATGGCGCTGCTATTATTCCATACAATTTCAAGTTTACGCCAAACGGACCGAGCGCGTAAATAAATTGTCAAAACTCGCACTAGGCACACTGTTCTTTACTTATGCGAGCACGCCTATGTTTAATTCGAAAAGGAGATTTCTAATTGTTTTTGTTTTTATTCTGTACACGTTTGCGTGGTTGACACAGACCTTAGACAAATCAATCAGCTCATTTATTTTGCTAAATTTTTCATATATACCTAAGTATTCTTAGAATAGATATTAATACAGATAAATAGATTATTCTCGTATAATCATTTTGAGCTGAGTACAGAATAATATGCTTCATATTTTACGACTTTAGATTGTAAGCCTGATTTATCTGAACTAACGATAATACATAATAAGTATACCTAACTTAATAAACGCATGTACGCTGATAATACATTTAAATAACTTTATCTTACCGAATATCTTAAATAATAAAACAGTAACGTTACAAAAATTATCTATAGATTAAACATTCATTTTATGCCATATTATCCAAGTAACGAAAACATCCATCAAGTAAAAACCGAACTATTGACAAACCCTGTTTGTTTCGATATCGATATGAAAATACACCGTGAGTTTATACGAAAAAAAGTTAAAAAAATACTAAAGTAATAAAATAATTCGATCCACAGCTGAATCTTGGTGTAAATTCTAAACTATAATCAAGTCTAAAAATCGACAGTGCGCCCGTCAAAATAATCTATAGATCCCCTCCCTACGGCCACGCCAAACAACAATAAACGCGACACGTAGCCGAGTGGAAACACGGTTCTGCGCAGAATTATGAGACAGCGTGGCTGGAGACGGAACACCGTTGCGTAATCTAACAATTCGATGGGCTTGCATCGTGATCGTGCTTTTTTGTAGGCAGAGGGTTAGACGGAGAGGAGTGGAAGCATCGTGATCGTTTTACAGACGGACGGGAGTAGAGGGCCCTGCTTGTTGGCTACATAAAAGTTTAGAAATTATGAGAGCGTGGAGACGGAACACTGTTACGTAATCGAACTATCCATTCGATGGGTTGGCATCGTGATCGTGCTTTTTTGTAGGCAAAGGGTAAGACGGAGAGGAGTGGAAGCATCGTGATCGTTTTATAGCCAAGGACGGGAGTAGAGGGCCGTGCTTGTTAGCTACATAAAAGTTTAGAAATTATGAGACAGCGTGGCTGGAGACGGAACACCGTTGCGTAATCGAACTAACAATTCGATAGGCTTGCATCGTGATCGTGCTTTTTATAGGCAGAGAGCTAGGAAGAGAGAGGTGTGGGAGCTGAGGGAGTTCTTTGTTTGCTATATATGAATTCAGAGCATACATATTATTTAATTAATTGAAAAACAGCGTAACGCCGAAACTGTGTTACGTAATCGAACTAGCTGTACTAGTAATATTATAGAACTATTAAAAGCCACGAAGATAGATTAGTATAAACTTCAAATTTTCAAACTGTCCTCAATAATTCTAAGAGCATGGTCACTAAAGCCTCGATTATACTGTCATGGGCTCCAATGAATCAACTTAACCGTCGACCTCAAACAAATATATACCTAAAACACGTATATTTAAAACCTTCATTACGTTGTGTTAAGTTAGAATTTTCTCTATTTTTACAATGGCAAGAAAATTATACAATTTGGGGGAGATTCTGATGTATTATTTGTTTTTAATGCATTTTTATACCCGGAAATGATTTCGATTTTGTTCCAAATACTTACCTAGTACATAATTATGAAATGACTAGCGATACGTCCCGTGTTAACGTGTATCAACGGCCGCATATATCCATATATTAATTATGCTAAAACTTTCCAGAGAACTTCTCTGGTGAAAATCCAATGAAAATCCTCATTGATCGTATTGGTATCTCAAAAGCTCTATTCTCAAAGCTTATCCCAGGATGGTGGTTTGCTTCCACTTTTGTTATGCGTACAGATCACAGACATATAAAACGAAGCAGACCGTACATTCGAACATTACAGATCTAGTGAATCCAGAAACGCTACTACGTTCCGCGTAGTAAGTACCGCGTTCACGGCTGCTTTTACTAGCGATATAGTAGCGCGCATATATCGCTACTAACACGCGACTGTATCGCTATTAACGCGCGGCTGTATCGCTACTAACGCGCGACTTCATCACTACTAACGCGTGATGGTATCGCTACTAACACGCGACTGTATCGCTACTAACGCGCGACTGTATCGCTACTAACACGCGACTGTATCGCTACTAACACGCGACTGTATCGCTACTAACACGCGACTGTATCGCTACTAACGCGCGACTGTATCGCTACTAACGCGCGACTGTATCGCTACTAACACGCGACTTCATCACTACTAACGCGTGATGGTATCGCTACTAACGCGCGACTGTATCGCTACTAACGCGCGACTGTATCGCTACTAACACGCGACTTCATCACTACTAACGCGTGATGGTATCGCTACTAACACGCGACTGTATCGCTACTAACGCGCGACTGTATCGCTACTAACGCGCGACTTCATCACTACTAACGCGTGATGGTATCGCTACTAACGCGCGACTGTATCGCTACTAACGCGCGACTGTATCGCTACTAACGCGCGACTGCATCACTACTAACGCGCGACTGTATCGGGAGACTTCGGGTAGAAGGAGAGCGGAGGAAACCGCGTCCCTACAGCGCACGACTGTAGCGATGCCGCATCGGGATTCGGGACTGTAGCGATACAGTCGCGCGAAAGTAGCGATGCTGCATCGCGACTGTAACGCGGACTTTTTGCGATTGTATCGCTATTAAAATTAGCCACGGGCGACCTATGTATGGTAATAATGTACGTTGCACCCAATTCGTACGTATTAGGGATTTTTGCGAAGTAAAAGTCATACGTAACCAACCCGACTGCATATTCGACATTCCAGTGACGTTAAAAATAAATCGCGAAGGTCGCAATGTCCACAGTGAAAGGTGCAAGGTCTCAATGAGAGTCGTAATTAGCCGATCTCGGGCAAAATACCAATGTTCCATGCCTTACTCAATACCATTTTCAGTGAAAATATCGGATCATAATAAAAAAATCGAAATACTTTTGTACACTCAGTCTGACTAGGTTTTAACCACTATGTCATCTGATCTTAAGCGATGATGTGGTCGAAGGTGGTGAAGATGCTCACCCTTGCACGGGATGGCTCTCAAGGACCGTTGCCGGAGCACCCCCGATAGGGGTTGGTAACAGGCTGGCAATTTCGCATTACGAGCTTCAATTTTGACATAATGTAGGCCATAATTTTAAAAAGAATAAGGCAGTTTCCGGCCGCAAAAAGAATTGCCTGGAACTTGCCTGGTTTGAGCTATCATCGCTATCATGTTAATAGTCTTCCTTGCACAGACTTGGTTTCAACTCGAGCAGTTCTGCGCCCACTCCAGCAGCTCACAGCGACTGCTCAGTATTACCGTGTGCAGCCTAAAGCTCCATAAAAATACCGCCGCACATTCAGAGGCTACAAAGAAAGACTCCTACCTTGACGTTGATTTTCGCATTCTTGGGCGCCTTCACGAGCGCTGGCTTGATGACTGGAGCCACTGGCGGTTCTGAAGGCAACAGACATGATGAATAAGGCGATGAACATCCAGACTCAGAGCAAAATAAACCGGAACAGCTTTGATTACACTTTTGTTTATTGGATGAGGTGTGCCGGCTTCTACTGTCAGGGTTTGTCATTCTACCCAAGGACCTTTGACGTGGTGAATTCTATGAAGCGATAACGGGAACTTAGGGCCTCCGATGCACAAAGAGACGGAAAGTTCAAGAACCTACACCGGAATGGCAGCAGGGGTGGTTGAAGTTGCCCAGTCAGTTCTGATCTCTATCTGATGAAGCAGTAAGGTCGGTAATGGCACTTTCCATTGGCTTATTTAGCCTTGGTGGCAAACCGCTTGTGAAAACCAATGCCACCATATTTGATCTCCAAGCCACATCGAAGACAAGTTACTTGCGGGTTTCCATCGCTCCGAGTTCCGGAGAGCTTTTTATGCCGTCGTCGGTCCCGGTTGTTATCGATTTATAGGAGTCGTTAAGCCAGGACAGAGGCCCTTCGGCGGCTTGATGAACTCTGACACCAGAAGCCTGCGCAACCACATACGACCAACCAACAATAGTTCACCAACGTGTTGGGGTTAGTTCCTCACCTGGCAGTGGCTGAGGTTGTGGCTGCGGCTGCAGCGGAGGCTGAGGCGGCGGCAGCAGCTGCGGCGGCCTGACCTGGTGCTGCTGCTGTGGCTGCTGCTGGGGCTGCAGCGGTGACCGCTTCTCCTCCAACCCTGGTGGCTGCGGCGGTGGCACTCCCGTGCTACCCCCTCGGACCTGGCGAAGAGTGATTCATTTGAAGACGCTATTCGTTATAGTACCTTGTAGGGGTAGTTGCTATTACCACAATTTTTTTTTTTTCCATGTTTTTTTAGGGTGCCGTACCCAAAAGGCAAAACTGGACCCTATTACTAAGACACTGATGTCTGTCTGTCTTTCCATCTGTGACCAAGCCGTATCTCATGAACCGTGATAGTAAGACAGTTGAAACTTTCACAGATGATGTAGGTACATTTCCGTAGCTCGTATTACAATAAATACTAAATAAATATTTAAGGGGTTCCCATACAACAAACGTGTTTTTATTGCCGTTTCTTTAGATGTACGGAACCTTTCGTGCGCGGTCCGACTCGCACTTGGCCGGTTTTCTTTTAAACTATACAATCAGCAGAATGGCATACAACGCTAGAGTGGCATGATTATTTACACTGCACCGCGCTCGTCGACCTATCATCTACAATCGATATCATATTATTTAAACTAACCCCCAGTTTCTGAAACGTCAGTCAACGTTGACAACAGATTAATTCTATTGCCATCCTTGTCATTTGTTTAGTGTTAGATAGAGACAACGATAGTTTTAATCTACTGTCAAAGCCAACTAGCGTTCTAGAAACCGGGGGTAATAAGTAATATGAATAAACATCAACTATATGTTAGCAACAAGGCAATATATACTGTAGTTAGATTACAAACAATACGTGGAATCTGAAGTCGTCGACGATCAGCAAATTTTCCTTATGAAACTGGTTTTTTTTTATGCGCCAACGGAAACTGCGCGATTTTCCTTTCGTCCTAGATACCGCTGTCAAACTATGGATTGATTTAAAGACTAACTATACTAACTGACTGACTATTGAAGACTAACTAAGCCCCGTGGTTGCACCTGCGTTTACTATTATCCAGGAGTTAATAGCGGGTAGAACCGCCGGTCTAGCTAGAAACGTAGCCTATTTAAAACCCGAAGTACAGAAGCGAATTTCATGAATTCTCTAGGACTGACTAATCTGGAATTACACCCATTCAAAAGCATAAAAAAATATACAGGCGAATAGAGAACCCTCCCCAAGCCTCCCCCTTTTTTGAAGTCGGCTAAAACACAACAAATTTATGGAATCAAAAACATTTAATAACATCGTATTCGATTGCAATCGAGCAAACGCAAAGTGAATGTTACAAGTGGTAAGTTAAGATTAGTGACACCTATTTTAACCTTCAACAGTCGACGTGGCCTGAGAGACCCCGGACTTGAGATCACAGTTTATTTCATACAAGTTTTATAAAATGATAATATTAGGAGAAAATAAATTATAATGGTTCACTCATTTTCGTGAATTTTTCCCATGTTTTAATATTCTGCTTTTCGGGTCGGCAACAAATCCAACAAAGCAAAGATTATGAAAATCGGTCCAGCCGTTCTTGAGTCAAAAACAGCATAAGTAACACGACTTAATTTTATAAGTATACGTATAGCTAAATTAGTATAAATATCATCGACATTATAATACGTTTTGCAACACAAAAGCATCGGGTTTCAAATTATCGGCTCTACCCGCGAGTAAGAGTTTACAATACTATATTCATAATCAACACAAGGAGTACAAAAAGGTATAGGGGTCCAGATGACCCCATTATAAGAGTGGCGTTACAAAATATCATGCGCACGGACGAGGGTTACATTACAAATACTACTTTGTAATGATACTGGTTCTGTTATCTTGTATATCGAAAGGGATTGAGGCGAGTGGACCGAGTAAATCACATTGCAAATACGAGTATTCGTACAGTCAGCAACAAAACTAGATATATTAGTTTATTTCTTAATTTACGTGGGATATGTACAACAAATTAGTAATTGACTAGATCATATTATGGACATAGTCATGCCAAAGCACTGAAATGTACACAGATTCGGTTACAAATTAGCCTATATATTATATAGTAGTGAAGAAAAAAGAGTGAAGTCCGTCGTTCATCTATCTAGAGTTTACACTAGAGATTAGCATCTCGCTTTTAGCGGTAAGTCAGCCGATTGTATCAGACAAGGTCTCAGCACACATATGGGATCGGAAAGGGATCGTAACCGTAACGCCTTTTCGTGTCGCCGTGTTCTGAGGGGAGGCGATCACGGTACGATTCCGATTAGTGTGCGTTGCAGTAGGGAGTTTAATACAAACCATTCTGAACGACTCGAGGCGATACGGTTACGATCCCTTTCCGTTCCCATTAGTGTGCGGACTCCTTTAGGTAACAACCTACTTATTTATTTGTGTTGAAAAAGTTACTCGAGTTCTTTTTTACCCGACTGCCGAAGGAGGAGTAATGTTTTTTTTTACCTGGTGTTGGTACACAAAAAACCATAAAGAAATTTCTATTCTATTTCAAAAAAAAACTGTTAATTTTGTCGTTGAGTGTACTAGATACATAATATTATAATATTGTGATCTAAGGTTAGCCGTATTTTTGAACGCATAGTAACAAATTAATTGCGCATGTATTAGCTTATAATAATAATTATGCTTGTTATAATCGATCAACTTTACCATGCTGTGACTTTAGGGTAATAAAACCAGCGATTATAAAAAAATTACCAATTAAGGAGACACGATAAAATAAATGCTAGCCGTAATACTAACTACAAGCGTAAAAACACATTAATATTATAATCAATGTTTGTTTTCTTTGAGAATGAAAATTCCTTTTCACGAGTTTCTTACAGTTACACCATAGAGGCGCGAAGGACCACAAAGTCGGTCAACACAATTACACAGGCTTCATGCTAATGGCAATAGAAGAAAAAGTTGGCAACAAAACGATAATAACAGCTGGACAGTGGTCGCTAATTGATATTTCGTGACCACTACTTCAGAGGGGGGTGTCGCCCGTAGCACCCTCACCACGATGACATCACCTGGGAGCGACTAGTCGACAAAAAGTCGCATTTTCCGCAAAAACTCCGTACCGTAGCCTATTTAGAGGTAAACAGAGTTTAACAGACACGTTTTATACATGATTTATTATTATATTTGTACATGACCAATTGCAACTTTTTTCATGACAAGTTTTTATATTGATACGTTTACCGCAAGCAAATCAAAACGAGTCCAAACACCATCACTCTGCTGTCAGTCGCGGAGCTCCGTTGTCTACCTTCCGTCTCTAGCAGATCAGCTCGCTGCCACCGTAATTGAATTCATACTTTTTTCCCCATCAAAAACATCAAAATGTTACGTATAATTTTTATCACATTCAATACAACAAAATTGAAAAAAGTATCACTTACATAAATCTTACTAATATTATAAACGCGAAAGTTGTAAATATGGATGGATGGATGGATGTTTGTTACTCTTTCACGTAAAAACTACTGGATGGATTTTAATGAAACTTAACAATAATATAGCTTATACATCAGAATAACACATAGGCCACAATTTATAAAGATACTATCTGTATTGTCCAAAATATGACTATAAATGTCAAGAAAGAGTCTTCGAGCTATTCTGGCGTGCGCTGCCAAAACCGCTAGAGTTACACATAATTATGTGATGTATGATGGAAATGTTTATCTTATATAGTCCTACAAAAAAGCCCGCCACAGTATGTGTCTATATCTTATGTGTAAGCCATTATAGCCAAAATAGCTACTCGAAATACTAATCCTGCGCAGACGAAGTCGCGGGCACCAACTAGTTGTTTATACCAGAAGTATGCCACCAATCACTTTACGATATGATATAACGCGGTATTGAAGGATAATGAGAATAAGGCGCCATCAGATTTTTTCTGGCATGCTACGCGCTCTTGTAGCGCCTTACCTATAGAACCTAAAAGTAGACAAACTAGTTCAACCGCTTCGCTAACCAATCAAATGCACAACGTAGGTCACAATAAATGAAGTAATAAGCCTATAATTAATCAATTAACTGGCCCCGGCTAATCGTGTGTGGAAACTGCAAACAGCTTCACGCGTCGTCGCGTCTGTAATGCCGCGGCCACACATCGGCTTTTGCACCAATATGTTGGAGTTGGAGCCAATGTAATGTGGACTGGTCTCGGATTGATATTGGGGATTGGCGTGGGCTGGCGGCCAATGACCAACGCTGACCAACGCCGGGTTTTCGTGAAGGATGGAGTGCGCGGTTCCAACGTAATTAACAGCTCTTCATATGGATAGGCCGTTAATATTTTGAACCCAGCTTGGACGCATTTAGGGTACTAGTACGCCTGCAGAAGTACCCGCACCAAAAACTTTACCGGTAAAAGTGTGTTTAAGCAAATTGTGTTCCGGCTCGAAGGACCAGGTTCCAGGTTTTTTTAGGACGAGCGCAGTGCCGGGCGAGATTTGGCAATGCAAGCCCAAGCACTGCAACCGTTATGGGCAGGCACTTGCCATCCGAAACGACATGCTAGTAACGAGCGAGAGAGGTGGAAAATCGAATAATAAGCGGTGGAAAGAGATGGGAAATGTGTGATGAATAAACACTTTTTTGCTGGTCATCCCGGCCCCAGTTCCACAAAAAGGCTGCGAGCATCGGATCTCGAGTTTTTGTGTGGACAAAGGTTCGGGCCATGAACATTGGCGCTTTAAAATTTCGAATAAATCCTACTGATATTGTAAAGTGAGCGAATGTTTGTGAGTGTTTGTTACTTCTTCACGCTCCGCAAAAAGGCGGTACTACACCCGGGGTATACCCGAAAGGGACACGCTTGGCTACAACCCCTATAAATGAGATAAATTTAACACACGTTATTTAGGTGTAGCTCCAATCATTCGTGCAACATTCTAAAATGTCAAGATTGGTTTGCTTCTGCAGCACAGCAAAAAATTCGTGCATACGCAAAGACAAAACATCATCGTACGATCCTTCTTACTCCTTTGTCTATTTGTACACACTTGTCTCTTTTCTTCCCCGGATCTTGAGTTAAATGTCATATCTGTTAGATGATTAATCTGAGTACCCAGTTTAATTAACTTTTTTTTTTATCGAGTACCCGTACAGTATTACCCAACTGATATGGCTTACCGATGTACCTGCGCAGAAGATGAATTTTCAAAGCGCAAGAAATGCTATTGACTGCTATTGGTCGGCAGCCGCCGCCATCTTAGCGAGCTTAGAGTGAGATGGAACTAACAGCTGCAGTGTATTATGAACCTTATAATAGTGAGCTTAGGTTGATTGTAAGTTTTAAGCATTCTTTCGTTAATCTTCGGACCATACTTTTCTGCGCGAACGAAGATTCACGACGCGCCTTATAAGTTGGGTACTAGTATACCCGTAATTAGTTGCTAGTTTAGTGGCCCGCCATCGATCTGCCGGCATCGGCCCGCAAAAAACAAGATGGCCGTCGTTTTTGCAGCCCCACATTTTACTAATGGTCATTGACTTTAGATTTAGTTTAGATATGACAAATAAGTTTCTGGGTGACGATTATAATATTAAAATTTTGTAATTATGTCCTTCATTACTTTGGGCCAATAAAGCGGAACACACACCAGCTCTGCTGTTCACATGGAGTCACATAAACAAACCTTAACGTTCTTACCACAAAATATTTAAACAAGAGTTGGACAAAGGAGTCTAAATATTTTCTCCACAAATCTACGTCTACCCCTCCCTCACTTTTTCTAACTCGATAACAAATTCACAAATAAAATAATTAGGTATGCAATAATTGAGTAAAAAAACGCGAGTGATAGTCGTCGATATTGTGAAACTAAATTTTAGAAACATCTGTTCAACTCCTTTTTAAATATTTTGTGGTAAGGCTTCTGAATAGTCTCCGACATAATAATAAGGAAGTCTGCTATTTTTTTTGATAGTCTGCTAGTCTTCTTTTTTTTCTTTTTCTTTGTTTTTTAAACGTAGCTTCACACTGACTATATACTCATGTGTCGTGGGAACAGTTTTACAGACATCTATATGATATATATATATATATAATAATCAAATGCTGTTCGTGTGTCTCGCTAAAACTCGAAAACGGCTGGACCGATTTGGCTGATTTTGGTTTTGAATGATTTGTGGAAGCCCAGGGAAGGTTTAAAAGGTGAATTTTATTTCTATTCCACGCGGACGAAGTCACGGGCACAGCTAGTATTTTATAATTTTACATACATATAACACCCAAATAAGAACAATTGAAATCAATGTCACATTGAAATTTCACCACTCCATTGAGATTCGATTGAAGCGATTTTAAATTAGCAGAATTAACACCCGGATTCCCTACAGGGTGGCATAGTAGGGGGCAGTATTTATATATATATATATATATATACACACACACATACACATACACACACACTCACAAACTTTCGGCTTTTAATATTAGTAAGATTATAGTTTAGGCAGCGTACGCAAAATAAGTAACTTTTCTGGTTGATTTTTTACACCTTGTGTCCGAAAAAACCCAAATATCTTACGGAACCCTATTTTTCCCAAAATAAAATTTAGCCTATGCTACTCGTGGATAATGTAGCTTTCGAATGGTGAAAGAATTTTTAAAAACGGTCCAGTAGTTTTTGAGCCTATTCATTACAACCAAACAAACAAAGTTTTCCTTTCATAATACAAGGTGTAGCTACGAGCTATGTCGGTATTACTCGGTATGTACTTATAGTAATAATTATGTGATCAGGACAAAAAGTGATTTGTTAATAAAACCATGATTACTTCAAATTACCATTCAAATAAACATTCCTGGAGAAAGCAATCGGCCGCTTTATCAGCACCTCATAAATTTTCACTTATGCACTCGTAATATAAACGATTTACTTTTAAACGTTACTGCGATTTAGAATTTCTTGATAAATTAATGAATTGAGCCACAATCACTTTGTTGCCAGCCCGAGGTGTTGCGGGCATTGCAACCAGTGACGGAGGCAGTGCAACACTGCAACGTGGACGTAAATGGCAGTGCAACCAGTATCCCTAGTATGAGTTTTAACTAGCTCGACTTAGTACGCGTCAAATAGCTCATAAAATAGTCCACGCGGTCGAAGTCGCCAGTATAAAATATTACTGAAAGTTATACTTTATTTCAACGCCATCTATGAGAAGTTCCACGAATTACCATGTCAGGTAACAAAATGTTCGGGAAAATGAAAATAGCTGTGTTTTAGTTCAATAAAACAGCCTATTACATACTTCATATGTAAATTAATATTCACTACTCACAACTTTACAAACTATGACTAGTTTTTTTCTGTAGGTTGTCATCTTGTTTTACCAGTCTTTTTTGTCCCCGAGATAGTAGTGATAACATAACAAATGACATCCCCGTAGAATTTCTTGGTGCTGTCTTCTCTAAAGGGCGTATTCCGAAGCACTGGTAGAGTCGACGGAGTTTCCTTTCCCTGTCCAGAATCTTGGTACAGTGCTTGCAAGGGAAACATTATTTTTCAAACTCAAAGCATAATCAATTACTGTTTAGTTTAATTTATCATATTTTATGTTTTATGGTTCCCTTTCTAAACGAGAATTAGCTGTTTGACTTGTAAAAGTGCGATTTTATTGCCTATCTACAATAAATATATATGTAATATACGAAAGTCAAAGGATTTTGACATAATATATATCTACACTAATATTATAAAGAGGAAAACTTTGTTTGGTTGTAATGAATAGGCTCCGAAACTACTGAACCGATTTGAAAAATTATTTCACTGTTGGGAAGCTATGCTATCCCCGGTTGACATAGGCTACCTTTTATCCCGTAAAAATTAATAGTTCCCGCGGGATAGTAGTTAACACCGGTGCAACCGCGAGGCGCTTCTAGTATTATTATAGATATTTTATTTTTATTTTATTTTATTTTATTTTGTTGTATTTATATATTTATATATATATATATATACATACGGAACCAAAATACCTTACCGGGCACCAAATCACGATCCCCCGCCATCGTTGGCAACCATTTCCGGTTATCACGTCAAAATCATCCATTAACATTTCACACTTACAAATAATTTATGTAAAACAATACGACATACGTGTTAGTGTATCACTAATTTCTGCTCGTATCACGACAAGGCTACTGCGTCACGATTCTAAGTGCTACTCAGTTTTTGTGTGGACAATACGTAAAACATTCCGTATGAAAAATATTATATCACCTCGCAGAGTAAAGAATTGTATATCCTTAGAAGAATAACACATAGAAGCTAAGTACTCGCTAGCGCCGTGTAGCCATATTTACTGAGACTCTTAAACTTTCGCGAACTGAATACATGTTAATTAGTATTTAAACGGGTCTAATACGCGCACAAACTAATATCAAAATATATAATTTTGACATACCTCGACGTTTCGACCAAGTTACATCGGCCGTGGTCACGAGAAGACTGAAAAATGCGGGTGTCACCGTCCGGAGCGGCAGGTGTTGTTTCCAACTACCCGCGTTTGGTTTTGCAAAATATAAAAATTATATTACAAACTAATATCAAAATTATATATTTTGATATTAGTTTGTGCGCGTATTAGACCCGTTTAAATACTAATTAACATTTACTGAGACTCTTTGGGCCTAGTTCGTACTTTGACTCGCTATTGCTCTAAATCAAAGCTTTTATGGTAAATATTTATGATTTTTCCCTGCTTTTGTACTAAATACCAACACGTATGCGACATTTTCATTCCGATTGTGTGTGTTTTGGATGAGATAATTACATGGCACTCACGCATACATTGATAAAAAGTGGCTTCTCTTTCGAGTGAAACTGCGGAAGGACTATCCTAATTATTATTCTAAGCTGATATCTTTAAAAACGTTGTAGGGCACTTATAATGGCCGCCTGGCTAGCTACCCCTTAAGTAGAGAATCTCTCCCTAAGGGGGTGTTCCGGCGGTCTTGAGAGCTAGTCCTCTTCTAAGCTGAGCATGTTCAACACCTTCGACTACATCAACCCTTAAAAGACCGGGTGAGACAGTGGTCAAATACCAACCTATAAAATCATTTAAAAAGCTCTCAATACAATATGATGATGAAATCAAAAGTCTATTAATTCAAAGGTTAGATCGTGACGCGATATGGGTTTGTATACCTAGTTGCTTTTACCTCGCTATTTTCAGTATATCGCGAAAAAAAGATATCTCAGATCCTTCCCGAGGATTCAAACTATCACCATAGCAATTTTTATCAAAATCCGTTCAGATATTTAGCGTGAAAAGGGCCCAAAGAGGCAGAGCTACCTTCTCCTTTAACATTAGTGAGATAGAGGTCGGCGAGTCAAATCACATCGTCACAAGAAGGGCTAATTGAACCGGAACGCATGCATTACAAATTTGCAACAAATGGGACCATTGTTCTGTGCAATACCTTGTCGAAATAAACGACAGCTCATTTACAAACAGATTAGAAGTGGATTTATTTAGTTAAAGGGATTCTGATCCAATGGCACTGACCGCAACGCCATCATACGTTGAATACTGGATTATTTGTTTTAAATAAAACGTCACGTAAAAACTTTTTGAACGAGTCTACAATACCTATATCCGTATATAAAAATAAAAGTAAAGAACTATAAACATACAGAGACAGAATTGCGAATTGGACTTTCGCCAAGACGATAAAACTTCAGTTTTTAGAAATAGGCAAAGTCGCACTGAAAAAGGTAAGATAAAACTCTGCATTCCCCTAGCTACAGACTAGAGTAGACTAAAAGGATGAAAACTTTTTCACTTACGGTATCACCACAAAAGATTTAAACTATTGAACAGATGTATCTAATTATTTTCTCCACGAATCGACGTCTAACCCTCGCTTTTGCGAACTCAATAACAAATTTGCAAGTAAAATGTAGCAATGCCAGGATCGAGTGAGAAAACGCGAGTGATAGACGTCGAATTTGTAGAACGAAATTTTAGAAACCTCTGTTTAACTCTGGTCTAAACTTTTGTGGTAAGACGGTTAGGGTTTACTTAGGATGTGAAAGCAGTCGTTTCTGACGCCTTGACATGTAGCGAGTACTAGCGAGACAGTGCGAAGCACCTCGTCCTAATATCTCAAAGGATTACCAAGCTAAGTGGCAGTGGAGCGGTCACGTCTCTTAGAAGACTCGAAAACAGCTGGACCAGACGAGAACTAGAGCGGAGACCGCGTTTAGGCAAACGTTGTGGTGGTGCCTGCTGGTTGTGGTGGAATCTTGCGAAGAACGGATGGCAGAGGCTGGATGAGGAGTCGAAGATCAGGCTCAGTGGCGTAGGAAATGCTTACGTCCAGCAGTAGACGAAGGCTGATGATGATGATGAAGTAGGTACCTACTTCATGTTTTGCAGTGGAATAAAATATTATCCAACCACGCCAGTTCTTTCGCTTAGCATCTCCTTAGAAGCGTCTATTTTGGCCTTAAATTTCTTTGTCAACGAAAGTGAAGGCAAACATCTTCCATTACGGGAATAAGATCTGTCAGACTGAAATGTTTGCAAAGGTCGGCAAAGCTTTGAAGAGATTGGAAGGTGTTCTACATCTAGATCGTAAGACATTATGTAGTGCCTACTTTGACCTAAAACCGCTACGTCAATTCGGAAAAGCCGCAATAAGATCGATAAGCCGACGACTCGCTGTTACGTCAATCATGTCTGAACAAAATGTTAGGATAGCCTCTAGCCAAGTGAGTGGGTGAGGCGACTACGCCGGTCCGGTCCCTCGCAAGGCAAACATTTGCTCCAAACCCGCGTGCTTGTTAGACCACGGTCCGCGCAGTCCCTGATCCCCTGCTGCATGGAATCTGAGGGGTCAGGGTCCATGTTTGTGGGCGTGACGCGATTATTTAACCTTCAATCTATGTCAAGGACGTTCAAGTTCAAGGACCAAGCTTTATTAGGCGGTTCCCGGTATTACGAAGCATCCTGTTGGGGTCGCGATTGGATTTTTAATTGGGGTTTTGTTGGTCGTCCAACGCTTATTAAAAAGGGCTTACTGCGTTAATAGCGTTGGGCTTTCGTCGACAGCGGGTAATCATTTGGGAAAATGAAAGAGGAAAGTTAGAACACATATATCCTTTCAAACCACTAAATAGGTATCTGTGTCCAGGGAATCTGGAGCTACAAGGACCATACTCTTCTTCAGGCTTCAACCCGCACACTGAGCAAATCGTGTGCTTGCTATAGACTGGTTTATCCTGGTAAGATTTTTGGTCTTTATCCTGGTTTTGCAGAGTTGTTGCGGGAATTCCGCGTGTGAAAAGATAATTTTAACTCAATTTCAACCCGATCTGCGTCAAAGTTGACGCATGATTTGTACTAAACGAACATCAATCTTTATACAAAACATACGACTTTCACTCTAGAATAGTGCAGGTTTCTATCAGCCAAAGAATCGGATCAGTGGTTCCAGGAGTTATCTACAAACACACAAACTTTACCTTCATGTTATAAGATTATCTTTAATGTACAGATTTTTTGTTCTAAACTGCTTTTTATAGGTACCACTGAAGCCTCTTCCGTCAGTCAGTTTCGGCACATCGTGATTTCGTGACCTCTCCAAGTATATAGAGGTCATGACGAGCGTTGCGCGCCACGGGTGCTTAATGTTGGCTTTTATCGATTCTTTTGTCATTTGTTTCGTATCGATCGAAGTATCCCTTTGTTCCTCATCTCTATGAACACGGTTGGCTAGTTAGGGCCGAACTATTTCTTGTAATAGGGATGTCCTACACTCCTGGGGAAGTATCATTCCGCCAGATATTCATCCGCAAAGTGAGCAGTGTTTCAGTTTGAAGGGCAATGTTTCCAGCGACATCACTGGTCGTGTGAGACTTAAGAACCAATATCTCAGGGCGACGTGCGCAGTGCGGTGCTCCACAAGATATTTCAATGCAACTGGGAGCCATCATTCGACAGACAAATTCGTCTCATTGCTCTGTAGTATACCTAAAGAAAAATGGGTGGCGTGTCCGTGAAGCATACCAACCACAGATCTAGACTTTAGTACCGGCCTTCAAGAAGCCTATAATTTCAGTCCTCACTCTTGACGTTCCGCTCGTAAATATGCCTAAACCATTATTATTATTTATTATGTTAGACGTTTCAAATAACTTTAACTATTTACGTTCAGTTTGTTTCGCAGACATATAAAAGGAAGCAGGCCAAACTTTCAGATATCTAGTGAAGCCAGAAAAAAATTACATTCAGGCAGGGCCGCACTAAGGCTGACAAGATAACTAAGCCTACGTTGATAAATATCAACCAAGATTAAAATTGGTGTTGAATTCGAGCTCATATTTTTACAAGTAGAATGAGCTGTCAAAACGTCGCCAGCGCAAAATCAATATGACACTGCAACTGTTATGGACAGGCGAGGTGGTTACCATCCAAGGAATGACTTCTCTACTCAATCGTTCTGTACCTCATCATCGCCAGCCTGAATACGTCCACCGCTGAACATAGGCCTCCCCCTTAGACCGCCACACCGAACGACAATTTGCCACTAGCACCCACCGTACCTCTTACCAACACTCATATTTGAACGAAACATGGTAAATGAAACTATTAGTAGACATTACTCAAGCATCTACAATTCTAGACTTATTTGCCGCAATTTAGTATTTTAGCCTTGAGCAAGTCTGAATACGTACAGTATACGTTACTCGAGTTTGCCTCTATTCTGTATAGCGTTGATTCGATAACCGGACGGTATTGTATTGGGCATGGATGTGTGGATTTACGCAAGTAACATCTATCTATAATATACTAGCAGACACGGCCACGCGTTGCTGTGGCTAAGGTTTTTGTTATTGCGACTATAAATTGAGATGTGAGCTATCCTATCTTTCAAGTGAGATCAAACTGTACACGGTGTGCAAATTTGATTAAAATCGGTTAAGTAGTTTAGGAGTCCATCGCGGACACAACCCGTGATGCGTAATTTATATATATTAAGAAGAAAAATAGAGAGCAAACATTTTTTTCTCGTTTTAAGACATGGGGTGCGATTTTTGAAAGACTGTGATTTGATAGCAACAAAATGGCGGATTATTCAATTTATTTTGTAAATTACTGCGTAGAATGGAACACATACTTACATGCGTTTTTGTGGTAAAAGCTGTAAAAGAATGTTATGTTCGAAGCCGGAATATCAGAATTCAAAATACCATCGTTTTAGGGCTCCATACCCAAGAGTAAAACCTATTACTATTCGATATCCGTCCGTCTGTTTGTCTGTCTGTCTGTCCGTCAGTCACTAGGCTGTGTATCATGAACCGTGATAGTTAGACAGTTGAAATTTGCCCGGAACCCTAAAAACCTTTCAAAACCCAGCCCCAACCGGACGACAATTCTGAACTCCAAAACTGAACCCCAACTCAATTCCAAATAATTCCAATATCGTGAAACACGACGGCACAGCGACGCAGCGACACAAAACATCACAAACAATCACCGATTACACGAAAGCGTAACATTGCGTATATAAATGACCAGTTAAAAATAACATTTGGACATAATCCAAATGATTGGGCACGGTGGAGGTATAAAAAAAAAATAAACTTGGACACATCACACAATGTGTTGTGGGCTTGTGGGACACACGTCACACGCTGGCTAAGAGAAATTGGGCTCGAATTTGATGGGAGGTTCACTCGGTGAACGTTCACTGACCGTCCAGTCACCTGTATTCGTATTAACTAGCTAAAAACGGGTCTAATTCGCGCACAAACAAATACCTAAGTATATTATTTTGACATATGCGAAAACGGTGCGCATCCCTGGTGCGCCGGGTTCGGGGCGGCCCTAGCAGAATTCTGAAGGCATTTGCTGATAGGTTTGATTGCCTGTATATGAATCATTGTTGCAAGACTCATGTACTGGCAGTAGCTAGAGTGATATGTGTTTTTTCTAAATGTATAGGTATGATAATTTCTAAAGGATATGAGGCCGCCCATTGTACCTATACCTACCTATATATTTTTTTCTTTATTTTTAAAACTGTATGTCTTGGAGTGCAATAAAGAGTTGTTATCTTATCTTATTCATGTGGATTGAAATAAATCATTATTATTATTATATCACGATGTTTCGGCCGAGTTACATCGACCGTGATCACATCCAATTATTTATTTGGATATGAAAATTTGTTTGTGCGCGAATTAGATCCGTTTTAGCTAGTTAATATGTTTTCTGTTCGCGAAAGTTTAAGAACTTCTACCTGTATTAGTAGTAGTAGTGTTCTGTGAACCATTTGCCAAAAACTGTTTTTTGGGGTCCGTAACCATCGGGTAAAACGGGACCCTGGCTTTTACTAACGCTCCACTGTCTGTCTGTCCCCAGGCTGTATCTCATGAACCTGCATAGTTACACAGTTGAAATTTACACTGATGATGTATTTCTGTTGCCGCTATAACAACAAATACTAAAAAATAGAATGAAATAAATATTTAAGGGGGCTCGCATACAACAAACGTGATTTTAACTAGCTAAAAACGGGTCTAATTCGCGCACAAACAAATATCAAAATATATAATTTTGACATACCTCGACGTTTTTTTGACGTTGATTGAAACGTGATTTTTTGACGTTTTTTATAGATAATGGTACGGAACCCTTCATGCGTCGGTTTGACTCGCACTTGGCCGATTTTTTAGTTATTCTGCTATTCGAAGCGCAGACAAATCCAACAAAACAAAGATCATGAACATCGGTCCAGCCGTCCTCCAGTCACAAATGGTGTAACTAACACGACCATGTTTTATAATAATGTTCATTTTATTTGAACACATAATTCCTAGATATCATGGTGTTAATTGACGTGGTCAAAGGTAAACAAGCTACGGATAGAGAAAGTGAATAGCTTCCGAGGACCAGGAACACCTCAAAAAGGTCCCACGTTTGACGTAGTGGCTGAGCACTAGGACTGCTGCGCTTGGTGTCGCGGGTTCGATTACCGACCGGAACAAATATTTGTGCGATCCACAGATAATGTTTCTGGTCTAGGTGTTATGTGTATGTGAAATTATATGTGTCTGTAGACGGTAGGTACCCACGTAACAGGGAAAATGCTAGTGTGGGGTTAAGTATAAAAAAAAAAAACAAAAAAAAAAAAGAAGAAAGATGAAGGTGACGAATTTTCTTCACAACAAATTATTTTTATTACAACGATAGCACGTTATATATCCACATACTAACAACACCGGACCAAGAATGCGTGGTCATGCCAAACTGTAAACAAAAAATACTAGACCACTACATAAACTACAAAAGTCTATGAAAGCCCGAATTAAATTGCCTACACTGTTTTGATGACCGAGGTAACGCAGAAAATGGTGCCGAATGTTTTAATGATTTATCACATGCACGTACCCGTAAAGTGTAGCTGTGAGACAGTAAACTAACTTCTAACAACTGTTCCTTCGGTTTACCCACACATGTATACTTGACAAATTCGTCGTCCGCAAACGGCGCCGTCATTTTTATTACAAACGGTACGGTTTTGGCTTTTTCAAAACAATGTATATTTCACCGCTTCAAGGCGGAGCTCGAATTCTACGGTTATAAGGTAAGCGTTTTGAGTTAGTTTTTTTTCTTCACTTTGACTGATGCGTTTAGAACGAACGGCGCCGTTTGTAAAATAACAAAAAAATATTTTTACGTTAATTAAATAATATACGCCGATGTGATAGTGTTCAAACACTATAAATCATACACTAAATAAAAACATATGTATGTAAAAATGCGGATGTCAAGACATTTGTTTGTTTGTAACATCTTCGCTAAAACAATGTTTTTTTTTACGTAAATTGTGATCGTCACTTTATCAATTGATATTCTTAGCTATGATTCAAGAAAATCTCTTCATATAGATAATTGTACACAGATTATTTGAACTTCTTACTTTTCAGTTTCAACTTTTGCCCTGTGGCGTTATAATCTATCTAGCGGGCTATGCGAGTAATGGTAACCACCGCAAGCCAGAGCACAACCGCGAGTGTTCACGTTCCCACTGTTAACAGACTTCATCATCTTCATCATCATCATCATCAACAGCCTGAATACGTCCACAGTTGAACATAGGCATCCCCCTTAGACCGCCACGCCGAACGACAATTCGCCACTTGCATCCAACTATAGATCGACATGCCGGTAAACCGTGAGCTCCACCACTGCGCAGCGCGCTCCGCTGGCGGGCCTCCAACGTGTCACGTCACGTGACGTCAACGCCACCGTGACGCTGCGAAGGTCCCTGATGGTCACCGCTGTTTATTTCTGTATAGTGGGCTCGGGACGGTCGTTGTTCTTTAGTATCGTACCAAGAATTAGATGGAGCGACATTACCTTGCACTGTTTAAGGTAGGTAGGTTCTATTGCTAAGACTTCGCTGTCTGTCCGTCCGTCTGTCCGTCTGTCCGTCTGTCACCAGGCTGTATCTCATAAACCGTGATAGTTAGACAGTTGCTATAACAACAAATACTACAAAATAGAATAAAATTAATATTTAAGGGGACTCCTATACAACAAACGTGATACTTTTTCATTTTTACAGATAATGACCTGTTGGTATTTCATTATAATACCGCCTATCGATGATTCTATTTCAGGAAGACTCTTGGGCTATGGTAGTAGTGGACGTCGTTGTAGTGTGCGTGAGCGCGAGCCCTCCAATAGCCGCACACTAGGCGACTTGTCATCGTGACAAGACGCGGCGTTTTAGTTTGAATCCGGCGTCATGTCGCTGCGACCTGCGACTAAACGCGGCGACAAAATGTATGAAAATGGGCGGTCGCAGCCAGTCGTCGCGTCTTGTCGCGGCGACAATCACCTAGTGTGCGCCTAACAGTCGCGACACGCACACAGCCACGCTTCTCGATCCGTACACGGCCTATCCCACTACTACAGCCGCGGTTGAGCGGTCTTGATGAAATGGAATAATCTGTAATAATCTCAGATTAATCATCTAACTAACAGATATGACATTTAACTCAAGATCCGTGGAAGAAAAGAGACAAGTGTATACAAATAGACAAAGGAGTAAGTAGGATAGTACGATGATGTTTTGTCTGTGCCGGCGTATGCACTAATTTCTTGCTGTGCTGCAGAAGCAAACAAATCTTGACATTTTAGAATGTCGCACGAATGATTGGAGGCCTACCTACGCTGCGTCTTTGTAGTCGTGGTGGCAAGTAGTTTGTAGGTTTATATAATGCACTGCACTATTGCACTGTGCCCCAGATATGTCCGTTTAACCCCGCTCGACCACTTTCACTCGCTGCGAGTATCATTTTCGTAATTAATAGTTAATTAATAAAATTGGGATTATTTTTAGTGATTGAACTCGTGTTGGAAGTTATAGTCGTAAACTGTTGATGATATTGTTTTTTTTTCTGAAACTTTCGTAATAGCGGACGCTTATTTGACATTTACCGACTGGAACTCGATATGACTTGATAAGTATATATATATATATATATATATAACAAAATACTTGAAATTTATCAGAATACTGCCGCTGGATGCACAAATCGTACTTTGCCAAAACAAAAAATGTAAATTGATAGATAAACTCTAAATTTAAACCCCACAGACAAAAATAAACAATAATTCAGTAAATTATTACTATGTACCTAGTATTAGAGATGGACCTGACTAAAGCGTATGTATGTATGTTTAGTGTATACTGTATACCCGACGGGATGACTATATCAAAAGAGTCGAAGCACCCTGAAAGCTCACTACATTATTTCACCCAGAATTAATATCATTGCTTTACGGAGATAGTTATTATTGATGGGTATAATGATGCTACAGTAATTTTACTTTTATTTGCCACATTCAAAATATACAACCCACAAGATGGGTATATAATTTGCTCGGGAATCTGGCAACACTGCGGCCACTCACTTTTTAAACGTCGTCACCAACGGTCGTTTGCTCACGGAGAGAATATTGTGATTTTTTATTGAGCCAATACACAAAAATAACTACAAATAAGTTTTATTCTCCACGCCCGACGATATTCCCTTTTAAACAGGTGGATGACTTCTTTTAAGCTATGTGGGGATTTAAACCCCTACGTAGTTAAATTTAACCAACCAACAAAATCAAAGAACCTGTAATATATGTAATACCAAATGTCATAAAAATCGGTTAAAAAATGCGACCTGTAGCCCGGAACAAATATCCGGAGAAAAGCTAAACCAGCTACTCTTAGAATGGATACCTTTGCTCACTTCGTTCGCTCGGTCAATTAGGTACGCTGTGCTAGAGGTAAGTTTAGAAACCGGGCATAAGCCACGTCGCTGGCACGCGAACGGCACGTTGTCACGTTGGATACCTTGGTGTTGGTGTTATAAAGGATTATTGTATTGTATTGTTGTCATTAAGCCATGTCAGAAGACCCCAGAGCCACCTGACATACACTGATACCACGGCGTAAATGCGCACATTCATCTACAAACAGGGATATAATCTAAAACATTAACGAAAATTTGCTAAAACGATTAGTTTGCGATATTATCATCCATTTATTAATGCTTTGCAATCATACATTTACAGATAGGGAAATCCATATAATCGCATGGCCTTGACTTTTTATGATATAGTGAGTGTGTTAACTAATGAAGACTATGGAAATTATGGAAATATGGAAATGTATGGCTAAGACAGATTGTTACACTCCGCCGTAAAACATAATCTTTATATATATATACTAGCAGACACGGCCACGGGTTTCTGTGGCTAAGGTTTTTGTTATTGCGACTATAAATCGAGATGTAAACTACTCTATCTTTCAAGTTAGATCAAACTGCACACGGCGTGCAAAATTGATTAAAATCGGTCAAGTAGTTTAGGGAGTCCATCGCGGACAAACAACGTGACGCGTAATTTATATAATATATATTATATTAAGAAAAATTAATCCCAGTTTCCCTTGGTCACGGCATCACGCCTGAGCGGCTGGACCAATTATGCTAATTATTTTTTTGTTGTGTTTGTTATTGTCAGGAGAAGGTTCTTATGAAAGAAAAAAATTAGAAAGTTTACGGAATATGAAAAATTTAAGAAAACTTAGCGACCATGTTAACTTACAGCCGAAATTAATATTGTATCTCCTATCCAAGATTGAAATCGATCTTGGATTGCTGCCTATCGTTCGATCGATTTCCAATCTGCGTGTCTTTATAAACCAATCCACGGATCGGTTATTGGCACGTTTGACCCTAAAATGGATTGTGATATCAATCCCAGATAGCAAAATTTGGATTAGGATTGATTATTAATTTCGGCCGTAGATGTAGGGAAAGAGATAGGGGGAGATATGTAGATGAAGAGGGAGATTAGAAGGAGAGGAAGAAACATAGAGACAATGGTAGGACAACGTCTGCAGGGTCAGCTAGTAGCTTATGAATAACAAGTATTCAGCTAAATAAAACCATAATAACCTTACCATTCGCTGTAAAAACGCCGAAAACTGACCTTTGTAGTATGGGAGACGCTTTAAATATTTATTCTATTCTGCTTTTTAGTATTTGTTGTTATAGCGGCAACAAAAATACATCATCTGTGAAAATTGCTACTGTCTAACTATCACAATTCATGAGATACAGGCTGGTGATGGACGGACAGACAGCGAAGCCTTAGCCTTAGCGGGTTCCCGTTTGGTACGGAACCCTAAAAACACAGTGTTTCGTTCATTCCCGATGTCCTAGACACAGGGGATTGTATTAAATTTTAGGGTACAAGGCAGAGGCTCTGAAAGTGTGAGAATACCCCCCTGTGAAGTTATTTACGGCTAATTTGTAATTTCACCTTAGTATTTACTTCATATTATTATTATAAAATTCATTGAAATTTGGAAAACTGGTGAAAATAATTAATTTTCAAAGTGGGCGGTAGATGAAATAATTTTCAACAACAAAAATGATATTAGGGAATCCAAAAACTGTTCTAATTACACAATCACAACCCCACGCGAAATCGGGGCGGTTCACTAGTCATAAAACTACAGAAATCTTGCATTACAATAACCAACTATCTAATCGTATGTCGGCGTACCGCGATTACGACGCGCCCTAGCATCTCTGTGATAGCGCACTCAACCGCAAATTGAGCTTTATCACACGGTGATAAGGCCTAATTGTGTCGCGGTTTCATTGCGAGATAGGGAGATGATATTTACTGGACCAGGTGTATAAGATAAGAGTCGTATTCTTGACCCCCCCCCCCCCCCCCCCCCTGCATAGTACTGCGAGCTGATCAAACCGAGCCCAAACACCATCACTCTGCTGTCAGTCGCTGAGCTACGTCGTCTACCTTACGTCTCTAGCAGATCATCAAACTTAAGGTTCGTTTACATCAACAGACATCGAGCGTCAGACACATAGCGTGGCAGACAAAATAATTATTTAAAACTGGCAGACCATCGGAACACTGTGCAGACCTCTTTTCTATTGCCTTTTGTTGAGCAGCAAAGGACGGCTGTCAATGTCTCACACGACACACTTCTGGTGCACTAGATGCTCAGATTAATCATCTAACAGATATGAGAATTATTTAACTCAAGATCCGGAGAAGAAAAGAGACAAGTGTATACAAATAGACAAAGGGGTAAGTAGGATAGTACGATGATGTTTCGTCTTTGTCGGCGTATGCACTAATTTTTCTGTGCTGCAGAAGCAAACCAATCTTGACATTTTAGAATGTCCCACGAATGATTGGAGCACCATCTAAATAACGTGTATTAAAGTTACCCGATTTATAGGGGTTGTAGCCAAGTATGTCCCTTTCGGGTATACGCTTTTGTCAATGCCATTGAATTGTTCATGGCTAGATGTAAACAAGTGTCTGTCGGCGTCTGACACGGTATGTGTCTGCTACGCTCTTTACGCGTAAACGGACCTTTAAAAAGTAAAAAGACGCGCTTTCAAACTACATGGAACAAAGTGAACTGGGTCAAATAGTACTATAAAGATTTAACCTAAACACACATCCATTCCATTCATATAGTAACATAGCGACTAAAATTTCAAACAAAAGTTCGCCGTGCGGCAACCCTAAAAAAGCTGCAAGCGATAAGCGCTATCACATCTACGTAACATTTCGATAAACAATCTACACCAATTCGCTACCAGTATTTTGAACCTTATCAATGAGCCGATAGAGTACCATCTCTTATCGGCGTTAAGACCTAACCTCAAAAATGTCACGTGCTAGGGTGATGTAAATGCAATAAAATTGTAAGAACGACATTTTGTATGAAAGTTCATACATTACTCTACTTCCTATAGGTATATAGACAGACTTTTTCGCAAAATTCAGTTTAGCTATGGTTGTAGTGACGTGTACACGTCGCGACACGCACACAGACACGCTTCTCTATCCGTACATGGCACTACAACATCCATGAAATAGTAGTCTTCGTTAAATATATTATCGGTATACATTAATACATGAACCTAATGCTTGAAATGCTAATTGTGAATTTTTCAAATCGGTTCATTAGTTTCGGAGCCTATTCAATGCAAACAAACAAACAAACCATCAAATCTTTCCTCTCTATAATATTAGTATAGATATAGATAGTAATCTAATATAGGTCGTGCTACGGTTTGCCCGCGACTTCACCCGCCCAGACTACAGTAGGTGTAATTGGTATATATTATGGCGATTAAAAGCATATCGTGTCCTTCTTCAAGATGCAATCCATCTTCAGTAAGAACAAACAGATACTTACACTAGCATTTCTAATATTAGTATGATGGACATTCGAGGGTAGATTGTGACTAAAAGCATCTTCACCTTTCTAATATATAAAAAAAAGCAGCCAAGTGCGAGTCGGACTGGCGCACAAAGGGTTCCGTTCTATAAAAACGGCAATAACAACACGCTTGTTGTATGGAAGCCTACGTAAATATTTATTTTATTCTGTTTTCTAGTAAGCACTCGTTGTTCAGAAATACATCATCAGAATCTGTGAAAATGTCAACCGTCTAACTATCACTGTTCATGAGATATAGCCCGATGGCATATGGATAGACATAAACGGACAGACAGCGGAGTCTTAGTAATTGTTAACCCTTGGGTGCGGTGCTTAAAAAGGGGGGTTTACAAAGAAAAGTCCTAAGAAACAGTAAATAACTATCGGCTTCAAAAAATATGTACAGTACCCAACTGATATGGCTTACCGATGTACCTGCGCAGAAGATGAATTTTCAAAGCGCGGTAAATGCTATTGACCGCTATTGGTCGGCAGCCGCCGCCATCTTAGCGAGCTTAGAGTGAGATGGAACTAACAGCTGTAGTGTATTACGAACCTTATAATAGTGATCTTAGGTTGAATCTTCGGACCATACTTTCTTTTCTGCGCGAACGAAGATTCACGACGCGCCTTATAAGTTGGGTACTAGTATACCCCCACTATCAACACAAGTTAATAGCAAATTATACAACATACTAAAACGCAGATCGAGTTCAACAAACATTGATCAACAAGTTACACAATAGTTTTAGACGTGAAAATAATTAAGTCAATACTGAATTATTCATTTGTTAAAGAGCTTTGAATTAATTAAGATATTGGTATAAGATGTCTCAATGAATAATTGGTCTGATTTTAACTTTTAATTTGTTTCCTAAATTATTAAGAACAAGACATGCAAGATGAGCAGGATCTTTCACCTAATGGTAAGCACCCAGTTGCAGTGCCATCCAGAACTTTGCATTGCAACATTTTGTATGGTATTGCACTGCACTGTACCCTGACACATTGGATCTAAAATCTCGTATAATTTACAAAAATGAAAAATGGGCAAATCCATCATGTATTTATTAGCTTTGGTTGTTTTATTTGGAAACATCATAATTGGATTAGTCAGTGGCTCGATGATACAGGATGTGTAGTGAGTTCTTAGAATCATGGATCCACTATAATTCTCCAAAAGATACTAAAAGTTCTCATAATAAATAGCTAAGAATGGGTTTAATCTGGGCACAAACAAATATCAAAATATATAATAAGAACCAGCGAATTAAACTCATACTTAGCTAAATATTATCATTTTCACTTGTGAAAGTAAAAAACTTTAACCGATCTTTCTTTTTTGTAAACTACCTTCACCATGCATCATTACCCACATGAATCATAATAAAAGTATATTATGTGGTATTCATGGACCTAGGGTAAATCTCATGGGAATGCCATGCCAATATGGTCCTTTTAACATATGTATACTAAATCAAAATAAGATCAAATCCTGAAATTCACCATAATCTAAATAAACAACTTTTGTTTACATCAAATTGCTATGACTACACAAATAATTACCAGTAAAACAGGGTATAAATAGGATCCGAGGGGTAAATGGGTGCCTACAAAACTTTGGGAAGAAAACTTTTAGGCTACTAACAACAGCCTTCACTAACCCCTAATTTGGGACATTAATTAACTGAAAATATATTGTGTCTGGTACAAATCTGACAGATACACAGACAACAGGTTATCTGCTTCCTTCCTGGTGGCCTTTACCATGAAAAGAGGTAATTACAGTAGGTATGGGAGCCATAGGAAGTATCCCAAAGGCTTTGTTGCTATTTACCCTTTGAATTGTATTTACCCCATGTTTACAGAAGCTTTATATTTGTGTTATACATTGATTCCTTTATATTTTACCCTGTGTGTGGTAGCCTGGAAGAGACCGCCGTGAGCGATAAGACCACCCATTGTCAAACTAATAGTTAAGTTTAATTTTCTTCTAGCTCTATATTGTCTTTGTGCCATGTTTCATTAAAGAGTTTATCTTGTATTATTTTATCTGTTTTGCATTTGGATACAGTTTACGCTGGCAAAGATGTGTTTTAAGTTGTGTAAGCATAATCAATTTAAGGTTATGTTTTCATACATCCAAGTTAGGTTAGCAAGTAAGGTTAAGGTTATGCTCCTGTTATGCAAATACGAATCCTATTATGACCGTTTTCTGGTATGTTTGTTAACTTTACTGCACAGTTACAGTTTATTGTTGTCCTTGTCATTAATTTGGTGGTGGATAGAGACAGTCTTGCTGTCAAAGTTGTCAGGTGTTACAGAAAATGGCTGTTATTGTATAAACTTAGTCTTTCAAATCTTCATTAAATGGAACATCCGAGTTTTGATAACGATAACTTTCTCCGCATCTTTTAATGCAATTATAACGAGCAATTTTTTTGAGAATTGAGGATAGATTTGATTGTCAACACTGTACAAAATTGTGGAGTGTTTATATGCAATTTGGAAGATGACTCGTTGGATGATATTCGTTTACCAAACACGTAAACAAATAATTCCCTAATTAGAATGTAATTATCTGGTGTCGAAGGCTATGACCACAATTTATCTTCGATCTTACGTTCAAATAAGGTTGTTGAGTAACACTTTAGTGACAGTGAGGATCGCTTACATTAGTAGGACTCACCTGCCACGGATTGACTTTGGGAATGGGCGCTTCAACAAACTTCTTTGGCTGCGCCTCAGACGACTGTTGCTGCTGCTCCGCTGTCTGCTGTGGCGCGTCGGGGTGCTGCGGGGGCACCTTGTGGGGTCTCGGTTGCCCGCCACGACGGTCCCGGTCCCGTCGGCCCTTGCCCTTACTCCGTCCATGTGCTATCACGGGCACGAACCCCTCCTCCTCCTCGTCCTCCTGCCTCGGTGGCGCGTCCACCACCTCGCCCGCCGGCGCCTCAATGTTCTCTTTGTTACTCTCTACCCCTCTGAAGTTCAGCACCGAGGCGTATGAGGGCCCCGCGGCCTCGGCGGACACGCGAGCGGCCATGCCGCCGCCGCCGTCCTCGTTATGTAAGCCCGGGCGCGCGCTCCGCGCCGACAGACGATCACGAGCGCGCCTCCATGCCCCTCAACACGACTGCATGGTCGCGGGGTTAACCCACAAATCGCAGAACTTTCCCGACCGACCGGACCGATCGAAAAGCACCAAAGGTCGAAACGTAAAACTGTTGTCCAGCACGAAACACTCGCGGGCGAGGTAAATCCAAGAGAAATTCGCACGAACTTATTGAGGCACACCGGACTGACCCTGGATGGACCGTATTTACATCGAAGAAATGCACTTCCGTCGTCTCGTTCACACTTTTACGGCACACTGAACAATCCGCGTGCACTGTATCTATCGTTCTTCTGTACCAATAACACTGAAAAACGCTATCGAGACAAGGAAATCACTTTAGAACCATATTTTGTTCACAATCACACATGTGGTCGGACGCCCAAAAAGGGATTTTTCCGCAACACACACGGAACTTGTGGAAGGCTGTGACTTCTAAATTTACACCGGCGACATTTTTCGCTAGATGGCGCTGAAACAAGTTAACTAGCTGCTGCGTTCAAAATTATTGTGACCATTGAGTGGTTTTACAGATAACTAAAAACAATATTGTGGCCAAATAATATTGAAAATTCATATTTTTTAATCACTTTACACTATTTCAGCGCTTTCAATGATGTAATAACGAGATATTCGTACCAAATCCTTTAGGTGTGAAAATGGCCTTCGATTTTATGCACGCTTAAAATGAACGCATTCATAAAATAAATCACATTTTTCATCCCTTCGGAAAAGTTTACGAATCATGTTTGCAATATGAAGAAATTATTGTGTAATTCGTCCCAAAAACCTAACGATTTTTAAAAATATCATCAAACATGAATAAAAATGAATTAATGTATTCGATTCTATTCAACGAAGTAAATTCTGCAAAATATAGGTACTTTTCCAAAAAAAAAAAAATACTATGGTTAGGTTCTACCAACTTATCTTTCTGCACAGTGGATGCATTCTAAATCGAACTAAAGTTTTAAATTATTAGGCATGAGACCAGATTGTTCCACAATATGGTCGAGGGCATTAAAAAGGTACTACCTATTCAGTGACATGTTGTAAGTTGATTTTGGTGCCATTGGTCACGACTCACGATTATGAATTTACTCGTGGGAAGATGTTATTACAAAGTCGCGAAGGAAAATCAAAGATATTCCAATTATTATGACCAGAATTATTTTTTATTAATAAACAGGCGTAGGTACTATTGATACCCGACTTATGATACAAGACAATAACCTTCTCCTCTTACAAATTATATAAAATATCGTGTAGGTAGGGGTTTTCGCGAATCCACATACCTACTTTGAATGACAAAACATCTTGCATCCACTAGATTGGTACGAAAAAGCAAAATCTGAGACAGCTTCCAAGTCTGTCTACGCAAAATTACTATCTGGGTTTGTAGGACAATACATGCCTAGGAACGTTCTACAATTTTGGCAATAATGATACACATCTTTACACGATCGCAAAATATAAGGCAACGGTGCACATATCCAACAGCAAAACAGGCATAGCAGAAACGCACACAAGTGAGTGCACAACGTAATTTTACTGATAACTACCGTCATTCCCGTGAAGCCACATTCGGGGCAAATCGCAGGCATAGAAACAAACCCGAAGTTATAAACTCTCTGCGGTTGCGGAGGCATCGGACTGTCGACGTATATGTCGAAAGCTGTTCCATATGTCGGAGGCGGTGCTGGCTGTACGAAGGACGGTGAAGATATAAAGGTCCCCATAAATCGGGGTCGCCGTCTAACTGCAATTTGGTTTAGCACATACGAATAGGATGGTGGTGCGCTCGTTAGGGAATCTGGAGGAGTTATATCCCTTGATAGATAGCCAGCAGTCTGGTTTTGATATGCTTTCGTTACTGTTCTCAATTGGCTTAACCCTGTTAAAGTAAGGGAGCTCCGATTCAGTTTGGATAGTGCTTGTAGAAATAATGAAGGGGGTTGGTTCGGCGTTATCAACGAATTTACAGATATCTGGAGATTGCTGCGTGGCTGGCATATTATTGTACTCTGGAATGAAGGTTGGATATGCAGTGGGATTGATCCGCACTGTGAATTCAGTTTATTTCCAGGTTGTGTTATGGTTGAACACACGGGTGACTTATGTGTTTCAGGTTGTCTTGAATATGGTCTTTCAGGTGGAGATTCGTTTATGTTGTTTTTTTCGTGTGTTTGTTGGTTTGAGTCAGATTCATGACTGCATTCTGGTGTATTTGGATCCATTTAAGGTACTAAATCCCAGTACACGTGTAAATTTTGCTTCCAGTTTTGGGATTAGAATAATTTGAAATTGAAACTTTCCTAGCGTTTTCTAATTGTTTTGTTATTGTAAGGGAACTGCTGTAAATAAGTACCTGCGATATAAACATAGTATACACATTGTATAGGGTCTTTTACTTGCATGTGTTATCGTTATTAGATAGGTACCTAGGTAAGTCCACACTCCAATGAAAGATATTATAATATCACTTGCCTACCTATAATTTCGGTAGGGGGCTTCGGTAGGCTTACGTATAGTACCGTATTTCGTCGGTGGCCAGCAAGAAGTCACTAACTGACATTTTTAGCCAAAATGAGTTAATGATGTCAAAGTGTTTTAAAGCCCGTTATCTACCTTATGGATAAACAAAAAGAGCTATTTTTTAAGTTTTCTAGATAATACAACAATGTCAGAAGTACATAACTAGTTCTCAAGTAAAAAAATCAGCTTATAAAAGTTAACTAACGGTACTTGAGTAATTTATGAACATCGTTTTACTAACGCGTGATATCAATTTTACCAGAACAGCATTTTTCATCAAGGTCACTTAGTTACTTTTTGCATTCTTATTCGTTATCCCTCTTACCCAAGTTTTTATTTTTGGTTATGCTATAATTAACTAACTTACTTTTTATTATCTATCTTAGTAGCGTTGAAGATAATTAAATAATTTATTGAACATTCAGGTACAGAGTAAAAACGTCAATAATTTCTTTCTACAAACCATTGTTGTAACTATAATCGTTGATGAGCCATGCCGATTATAAGTACGAAAAAAGTTTAAAACGCGATTATCTACGAACTAGATTTTTGCAATTAATGACTTCTTGCTGGCCACCGACGATTTTATCTATGATAATAACTATTTATTTTCACAAAATTCTGAGCTCTTGTATTCTATGCCATGCCAAATAAAAGTTTTGAGTGAAAAATTTTTTTTTGGCTGTATGTACGATTGTTACATTGAGTAGTGGCGTTTGAAAAATGCAATATTGTCTATGCTCATTATTAAAAGATGTGAATTGATTTTCTAAAAATGTAATAAGGATAATATTTTAATAATAAGAAGTGCAATAAGATCAAATAAATTATGAAACTATTGTTTATACTCATAACCATTGTTTTAGCAATCTTTAAATATGATTATAGTTGAAAGAGACATTTTTGTTTTTTTTTTTTTTTTTTGTTTTAGTTATGGCTTCGCACGGTTTGTGCATATAGCCAGTGTCAAGTATTTTATTATTTCAAGTATTTCTTAATTTCACAACAAAGTCACAGCAATAAAGCAATCGTGGTCAAGTAGTCAAGTCAATTATTTACATCGTCAAAGTCACGATTCAGTAAAGTAGTGGATGCTTTACTGAAACTTCCTGGGAGTTTTGGAAAAAATGCGAAATTACACTTGTTTTGAGTTTATATCATTCGCCCACACTCGTGCACATTTACGAACACTTAATGATTAATATTCCACCAATATTACACATTAACACTCGAAGAAACACAAGTTTGAGAAAACAATACAAAACCAACAACGTCTCACTATCGGATTCCCGCCAAAACTCGAAAGAGACATTGAAGAGTCGTAAAAAGAATCGCGTATGCTACATTTTTGTGACTGGCAATTGTCAGTTTGTAATGTCAAAGAAAGAATTATATTTCCGGTCTTTTATTCCTCCGTGGCATGGCGGATGGTCTCTGCCGCCGCATATAGTGTTTTTAGGAGGAAAATCTTCGCTATTACAGCGAAATGGTAAGTTATCGTTGAAACTAACAACCTAATACATCACATTGTTATACAGTGGGGAATCTTTCCCAAGTGCAAGTGAATGCTTCGGTCGGAAATGTTATCGTATCCCCAACACGTGTTTGTTCACTATTTACTCGAAAAGCCGTGAAGATGAAGGCTTGGCGTAAGTTTTTACTGTTTTCTAACAGCTAAAATATACAAGTTAGTGAATTTCCTAGTAGATTTTCTGCAGATCACGCAGGATCGCTTGTTTTCAGTGACTTGGAGAAAGCGTTGTAAATTACATTTAGGTTGTAATCACACCGATAGCTTGATGGTTACACTATTTTACGACCACAATCCGCTTTTTATAAATGATTAGTGTGTAATATTGATATTCTCAAGCAGTTGGTTAGAAATACAAATTATATTTTTGACGGTGAATTATTGTTGTATACATTTTGAGGTTAAGTTCTTGATGTCCGCATAGCCTAGGATTCCTCTAGTTTTCACCTTCTCTGCTATTTTCCTGCATATTTAGGTACTTAATTAGTGGGTTAAAGATCTAGGCTAGGGTTCTGGAGTTCACTTACTTCATAATTGTCATCATAACAATAATTATTTGTTAGGTCACCTGTACAACTTGTAGAACTAAAATTGCAAGTGTAACAGTTCATCTATAATACTAACAAATAACCGGCTTCAAACTGATATACTTACTTATCTGCAGAATAAATTTTTAACCAATATCTTATATTTGAAATGAAAACAATCCGCCCAAATTGGTTCAATATTTATTTTGAGCGGTTTCCATTTAGAACTTTTAATGATAAGGTTGCTTCCCTGTAATTCTATACCATGTTTGTTTGTCATAAGAACTTGGTTTTCCATCTCAGGGTAAAGTGAAACATCCTAAATCGCTGCCATTGTTTTATTAAATAAATGGCTCGACATTTGGGATAACAGTTTTTCAATACATATCTAAAAACGCACTATGAACACTTTCAAAAATTTTTTCTTTGTATTTTCACCACATTTTTTGCCAGTCCCTTATAAATGTTCCATTAAAACTTGAAGACGTACTTGAAAAAGGATTACCATTAATGATTAATTTCATTTTTGTCATCCAATATCTGAAGTCTCTGAATCAATCTTCGATAATATCAACGTGAGAGCCAGCGATTAATCAGACCATTTCATATCCCTTTAATCTTATCAAAGGTCGGATTTGATTGACATATTCCTGAGATGATCAACAACCTAGACTTAACAGGTTGACTCTGGGATATAAATGTTTGCGTTTCTCAATGCTACATGAGTGTGGTCACACAGGCCTGCTGAGTGATACCAGTACTAGTAAAGTGGCCAATGTCCACGCATAACCACTACGCCATGGTGGCCGGTGCAGCAGCCGCTGCCCCCGCGCCCCTCCGCACTCGCCGCGTCGGTCTTATAAAAGGATCAGATGGCGACGCGCGGCCCCTCTTGCCTTTGCGCACTCGTTGTATATACCAACATTAAATACAGTCCACTTATTTACCAACTGAGCTAGGAACCCAGTGAGGTCATTAAGTGTAGGTTTAGGCTTTAGGTTTAGATAGTTGAAAGAATCAGGCGTTACTTTGCGGAAATCCATATTCAAAACATTTTTTGGCGGGATTAAAACTACATATATTTCTACTTCATTGTTTTCTTTAGGTTTAGCTTTAGGTAACTTGCGTATACAGCACAGGCTGCGATTCCACACTCCGTCTCAAAGTTACTGTCGTTGAAACATGTCACATATTCCAGTATTACCACTGACATCGCAATTTACTTAGTCCGTCTCTATTGCAGAGTCTATCAATCGCCCGACCTCTTGTGTCGGTTTATACGGAGAAGAACGAGGTGGTGAAGGACGCGTCGCTGCCTCTCCCGTACGTGTTCAAGGCCCCCATCAGGCCTGACCTGGTCAACGATGTCCACGTGTCCATGTCGAAGAATGCTCGCCAGCCGTACTGCGTGAGCAAGGAGGCGGGTATGTGTCTCGTTTAGTTTCGTAGATCTGTGATTTGGTTTTTGTATTACAATACTAGCTAACTGCGTGGAAGTTGTGGGTTTTAAATGATGGAAAAAGAATAAGGTGTAATAAACTCGTAAGAATAATTTGGTAAGGTTTCGAGCTTATATGAATATTCCATAATATACAAAAAATAACTAAGTTTTTCTCGACAATTTCATGTGTGATTTTACCACTTTTTCTTATACAAACATTAAAAAAATACTGCTGAATCTGTCCAGCTTTTATCAAGTGATGCGCTTACCAATGAAAAGCATTACATGTTTAATTAAATACCAAGATAAACATATAAATATGCACTAAATGTCCACACCCATGTTGTTTTCTCCGTACTTCTGGGTGTTACTGCGGAATAGTGCTACAGTGACGCAGTGACGTGGCGTTCTGGGCTCGCTCACGTAGCGGGGACGGGTGCATAGTCATTGCAACATGCCCCACTGTAATTATTCTACTATAAACTTACCATAGATTGATCTATTTACTCTGCAATTCCCAAATAAATCCCAGACTTGGTACTCGTTGCATACACCGTCTCTGAAGTATCATCTCCTCAGGTCACCAAACCAGTGCCGAGTCATGGGGTACGGGGCGTGCCGTCGCGCGTATCCCCCGTGTACGCGGAGGTGGTACCCATAGGTAAGAAATACATTTCTAATAGAATAATTATTAATAGTATGTACTTCAAAAATAACTTTTCACGAAATGTCTGATTTTCAATTGGTCTTCATTATTATTATGTCAAAAATGAAAGTCATAATATGTATGTACAGTCAGTTTATATATTTTATTCCGATATTGTGACGGCTCGTTTGGCGTGGTGGCTGAGCAATCGGACTGATGCGCCAGGGGTTGCGGGTTCGATTCCCGCCTGGGACAAATATTTTGTGCGATCCACAAATAATTGTTTCTGGTCTGGGTGTGATGTGTATGTGAAATTAAATGTCTGTAAGCGGTACCCACGATACAAGAGCAATCCTAGTGTGGGGCTACGTTTAAAAAAAAAAAAGTATAGTAAGCTGACCCAACAGACGTGGTTCTGTTTTCAAAGTAAAAAAATTGGCATTTATTAAATAGATTCCGTTTCAAAATTAACTTTGATACTGATCAAAGCACTATCCTATCCCTACAGGTCCGGTCAGGGTGCGTTCGGCAACATGTGCCGCGGTGGACGCATGTTCGCGCCCACCAAGCCCTGGCGGCGTTGGCATCGCCGCGTGAACCTGCGCCAGCGGCGCGCCGCCGTCGCCGCCGCGGTCGCCGCCACCGGCGTGCCCGCCCTGGTGCAAGCTAGAGGTGAGACGAGTGAAAACTTTGAATAAAACCGCCCATGCGTGAGTCGGGGTCGCGAACGAAGGGTGCCGTACCATTATCCATTAAAATACTTTTGTTGTGTTGGGGGTTTTATGTTATTCTGATACTAGGGTTCCGTACCCGAAATGTGAAACGGGACCCTATTACTAAGGCTCCGCTGTCCGTCTGTCGCAAGGCTGTATCTCATGAATCGTGATAGTTGACAGTTGAAAGTTTCACAGATGATTTATTTCTGTTGCCGCTATAACAACAAATACTAAAAAACAATAAAATAAAGGCGACTTCTATACAACAAACGTAATTGAAGTAAAACTTCTTTAGGCGCGACTAGGGAGTAACTCAGATTTTTATTCTGATGGAAGTAACGCTTACTATAGTCTGTGTAGTTTCCGCTGTTTAAAAAAGGTTACATTGACATGTCAATGTAACCTTTTTTAAACGGAACAATATAGCGGAAAAGAAGTTTTAGTTCAATCGCACGTAAAGGTTACACGCATACACTTTTTTTGGTGGTTATTATAGATAATGGTGTGGAACCCTTGTTGCGCGAGTCTGACTCGCACTTGGCCGGTTGTATAGTATTTGTTAAAGTCCCTAAAAAAAGAGGAATATTAGATCGGAGAGTACTTACTACAATCCAGACTCCTTTAATATCATTTCAATCTACAGTAGTTTGTACAATTCTATGCACTAAATGTCCACACCCATGTTGTTTTCTCAGTACTTCTGGGTGTTACTGCGGAATAGTGCTACAGTGACGCAGTGACGTGGCGTTCTGGGCTCGCTCACGTAGCGAGGACGGGTGCAGAGTCGTTGCTACACAATTACTACACAATTTTAAACCAGAGTTGAACAGATGTCTTATATTTGGTTCCACAAAATCGGCGCAAACACTAGCTTTGTCTTACTCAATTCCTGTCAATTCTGATCATTTGAATTGTGAATTTGTTATTGAGTTTGACAACGCGAGTGTTGGACGTCGATTTGTGGTACAGTAGTACCCAACTTATATGGCGCGTCGTGAATCTTCGTTCGCGCAGAAAAGAAAGTATGGTCCGAAGATTAACGAAAGAATGCAACTACAATCAACCTAAGATCACTATTATAAGGTTAATAATACACTGCAGCTGTTAGTTTCATCTCACTCATGCCACGCGGCGATCGCTAAGATGGCGGCCGGCTGCCGACCAATAGCGGTCAATAGCATTTCCCGCGCTTTGAAAATTCATCTTCTGCGCAGGTACATCGGTAAGCCATATAAGTTGGGTACTACTGAACGACATTTTAGACACGGTCAACTCTTGTATTAAGGCGGGTAAAGTTTACAGAAGATGACGAGTAAGGCCATGGCTTGGCATGAGCATATCCTTCACCCGAAGCCAACCATCAGCCTTCAGACTTGTAATCGTAACCACTCCATCTCACCAGGTCACATCATCGAGAAAGTCCCCGAGTTGCCTCTGGTGGTCTCGGACAAGGTTCAGGAGATCAGCAAGACCAAACAGGCGGTCATCTTCCTCAGGCGCATCAAGGCCTGGTCCGACGTACTGAAGGTGAGGTCATATACTGAACTAGCCAATCCCCTGCGGCTTCGTACGCGTGGAGTATAGCAACGTGTGACGTCATCATGCCAACTCCAGCCCGTCGCGGACTCTATGCGCATAGCTAGCGGAACGTACGCGCGCATCAATGTCGGACACGGCGTACTCGTTTTAGCTACATTTTTTAACTTGTCACTTAGTTATGAAATGTATACCGTTGACTTACTGAAACTAAAGCTACCAAATGCCGAAACTCTCATTAAAATCCATCAGGTAGTTTCTAAGGTTTATAATAATAATAATAATAATTCAGCCTGTAACTGTCCCACTGCTGGGAAAAGGCCTCCCCTCACTATCGTGAGGAGGGTTAGGCCATAATCCACCACGGGGGCCTAGTCCGGGTTGGTAGTTTCTAAGGTTTACGGTAACAAAAAACGACAAATTTTTCAACCATATTTTTGGATTCTGTAATCTCTAAATAGTCGATCTCAGTTAGTTTTTCAAGAATATCTCCAATCTAAACACCTCATTCAGTTACAGTTGCATACATACAAACATACATTCACGCCTTTTTTCCCGTCGGGGTAGGCAGAGACTACATCTTTCCACACGCTACGATCCGGACACACCTCTCTCGCTTCTTCCACTTTCATGGTTTGCTTCATACATATTCTCCGGGTACTCTTGACTTGGCCTATTCTTAAGACTTCCTCGATTTGATCGTGGTACGTCTATCTACTTGGACCCCTACCTGTAATGATAGTCAATAATAGTCGAAATCCCTTTTCACCTATCAAACACTTTCGTGGTGGGGTCTATACTGGATACTGGCGAAATTGTGGCATCCCTACCACAGTAGCCACATACGGCCGAAATTAATAATCAATCCTAATCCAAATTTTGCTATCTGGGATTGATATCACAATCCATTTTTAGGCACAAACGTGCCAATAACTGATTCGTGGATTGGTTTATAAAGGCACGCAGATTGGAGATCGATCGAACGATAGGCAGCAATCCAAGATCGATTGCAATCTTGGATAAGAGATACAATATTAATTTCGGGTGATAGAAAGAGTTGAAGTAAATTAGGCTTCAGAACGTCCCAAAGTGTTAATTAACTTGCAGTTATTTTCAAGTTAACGCATTGGGACAGAAATTAAAATCCATGGACAACAGTCAGTGTTGAATTTGTATTTCAATTTTGATATAGACTATGGAATACATTTTATATGAGGTGCAATTTGATCACACGCTAAAAACACTGTTAATGTATTTTGTGTATTATTTGCCTGGGTATAGAGTGCAATTTCGTCACACTTAAATTTGTTTTCAACTTTTGAATGTGGGTTAATCACACCTATATAACCTTGCGTGTCGAAACTTAATTCGAAAAATTCATTCTGACACATTGCAATGATTAATTTCTTCCGTTTTTTCGTACACAGGTGTACAAATCGCAGCGTCTGCGCGCCGGCAAAGGTAAAATGCGCAACCGTCGCCGTGTCCAGCGCAAAGGGCCCCTCATCGTCTACCACAAAGACCAGGTAAGCCTCCTGTTCTAGTCTACAATCTAGGAGCTAAATGAAAAAAAAAAATTTAGACTTAAGTGTACACTCGGGGCTTTATTGTTCTACTAGCAACGCTGGTTTCGATATAAAAAGTAGCCCTACCTCCATACCAAATACCATCAAAATTGGTCCAGCCGTTTGAGCCTAAATAAGTAACACTCGCAAACTTTCTACAATCTAAACTTATTGGTTCAATGTAGTTTCTAGACACTAGTACAATCCAGACTAGAATGTACCCGGATATGTAAATCCAACTACTTGCGGGGGCACTGCCGTGCCCCCAGATGCACTAAATGCCCACACCCATGTTGTTTTCTCCGTACTTCTGGGTGTTACTGCGGAATAGTGCTACAGTGACGCAGTGACGTGGCGTTCTGGGCTCGCGCACGTAGCGAGGACGGGTGCAGAGTCGCTGCTACACAATTACTAGAGAAAAAGGTGCGCGCGCGCACCGTACAAGTGATCGAAGTGAAATTTCTAAAAATAACGAAATAATATGCATGCACGGGCCTCAGCTGTCCCATCATGTAGTGTCTGAGGTGTACCTTGTACATGCACAACGCGATACCGGGTTCGATCCTCGGCTACGCCTGACTTTTCGTAAGATACATGCGGTTTGCCATCGCTTCGTGGTTCGGAGGGCGTGAAGTCGTCGGTACCGGTTATCGATTGGTAACAGTCGTTAAGTCACGTAAGAGGACTTCGGGCGGGCTGATAAATGTCACTGAAGGCAGCACTACCTCATACAACAAATATCAGGATTATTGGGAGGACAGTTCCTTATTCCTATAGGATTGTTGTGACCCAATTCCGTTGTTCTAGGATTGTTGTTACCCAGTTCCGTTGTCCTAGGATTGTTGTTACCCAGTTCCTTTGTCCCCCAGGGTCTGACCCGTGCGTTCCGCAACATCCCCGGCATTGAGATGCTGAACGTGGACAAGCTGAACCTCCTGAAGCTGGCTCCGGGAGGTCACGTCGGACGGTTCATCATCTGGACGCAATCGGCATTCGACAGGCTGGGTATGGCTTATGATTTATTTTTTTTATATAGATCGAAAGACATTAAATTTATTGATACCAAAATGTATAGAACACAAAAACTTTAATGGACAAGATAAGACAGACAGCAGGAATAGGCGTTTTTTTATTGCCTGCGGTTTGTGATATAGTGCTCAGCCACTACGTTAGTAAGAGTGTCCCCCTACGCCTTACTCCGTGCATGTCCCATGTGCGCGGAGTCACGTATGTTCGGGGAACAGCGAACTGCGCATAGGAAACGCCGGCGCGCCGCCGCGCCCGCCGGCGTGTCGACTTGTAGCAGACATTACACGTAAATAATTCTTCACATTCACACTATTATGTAATAATATCTTACTCATATTATAAACGCGAAAGTTTGTAAGTATGGATGGATGGATGGATGGATGTTTGTTACTCTTTCACGTAAAAACTACTGAATGGATTTTAATGAAACTTTACAATAATATAGCCTATATATCAGAATAACACATAGGCTACAATTTATAAAGATATTGTGTGTATTGTCCAAAATATGACGATAAGTGTGTATGTATCTATATCTTATGTGTAAGCCATTATAGCCAAAATAGCTATTCGAAATACTAATCCTGCGTAGACGAAGTCGCGGGCACCAACTATTTATGGAATAATAGTGTAGGTGGTACTTAGAAATGATGTTTTAATGAAGGTACCCCAGATATAGATAAGTCGTTGTGATTTTGTAAGAATCTGAATAAATGCAGCTCTGTGTTCAATGGCATTTAAAAACACACACCCTTGTAAAACATAATATACACAAAGACATCAAAACTGGATCAGTAACGGTGAACCCACTCGACAGACCCCCTGTTTGGTTCGTGGAAGACCCCGTCCAAGGAGAAGAAGAACTTCAACCTGCCGCAGCCCAAGATGGCCAACACCGACCTCAGCCGTCTCCTCAAGTCGGATGAGATCCGCAAGGTGCTCCGTGCTCCCAAGTATGTACATGCTGGCATCGGTCTATTTCTATTTAGTATAGTAGGTTGATAGTTTCTTCTCCAACCGGCATGTTTCTGAAGCAATGGTATGTTTAATGGGGTTCCCTTTTCCGTCCCAAGATTCAATGGGATGCGAACACAGTATTGTACTAAGTGCGCAGTACCAATAATAACTATTTAGTAATATTATGTGGTACTTCCTTTTGCGCTTCCACCGATCACTGCCTGGTATCCTTATAACATATTGGATAACAGTACCACGATCTATCGTCGCGTCGTTACGCCAATTAACATGATGATACTCTTAACAGAGCATTGGGTTATGACCATCCGTGATTACCCATCACGTTGACACACACTGACAGCTCCCACATACTCGGTCTGCTGTCCCTCACCCCCGCAGTGTCTCACCGCTACTCTGGTTTCAGCAAACGTGTGGTGCGTGCCGCTCGCAAGCTCAACCCGCTCACCAACACCAAGGCGATGCTGCGGCTGAACCCCTACGCGGCGGTGATGAGGAGGAAGGCGGTCCTCGACCAGGACAGGAGGAACAACTTGAGAGCCTTGGCCCTGGCTGAGAAGCGTGGAGTGAGTCTTTACCTTATGAACTTGTTCCAGGGGATGAGATACCAGTATAGATCAGTATAGATATACAGATATTTTTAGAACTTCACATAGTGGCAACGGCGCTGTATGGTATTCTGCCAATGATGACGTCATGCTAAATCTTCAACAAATAACTATCCCATGGGAAACTAAAATATTCAATTAAATTAAACGGTCTTAAGAAAATTATAAATAATAACTATAGATCAGAAAATTTTAACCATGCCCAATAAATAGATTCGGTTCATTTATTGACACAGCTCTTCAACTCTTATTATGTGTTGTTTGCCGACCAAAATGATGATAATACTCTTTCAGAGCATTGGGTTATGAACACCGTGATTACTCACACGTTGACACATTCTGAACTCTCCCTCTCGCACATATCCCTACACCGTCTCCTACCTTCTCTGACCAGCGTCAAATTACAGATCAAGTTGCCGGAGTCTGACCCCGCGGTGAAGGCCCAGAAACTCCGCGAGATGCGAGGCAAGTCCATCAAGGCGGCCCTAGCTAAGAAGCCCAAGAAGCCAGCGGCGAAGAAGACTCCGCCCCCTCCGCCCAAGAAGAAGGCGGGGAAGGTGGCGAAGCCGGCTAAAGTGGCGAAGGTAGCGAAGGTTGCGGCTAAGAAGTAATGACTAATAAAGTTTTATAAAGGATGGTGTGATGTTTTATTTTTGTGTCAACTATGCCTATACTTTCAATGATTCTCTAGGATATTTACAATAAATAAATTTATACATTTACGTAGGTAGGTAGGTACTCAGATCTAAAACTAAAGTACTCTCAACATGAAAGTAGCCTAAGTTACTCCTTGTAACATCGATTATCTGGTGAAAGTCCCGTCAAAATCGGTCCAGCCGTTTGCAAGATTATCCGGAAAAAAATAGATAAGTTTAGAGCTGTTATGTATTGGCATTACAAACAGATGATTCAATTTCATTTATTTCTATAGATTGATGAATGTGTCCGGAACGAGGGACTTGGATTAGGAGCAATCATAGATCAAACACTATTTAATTCCCAATTGTTTCCTGATAACGTCCCTAGTGGCGACAACGGATTTTTTTTCATCCATCTGTGTGCCTAGCGTAAGTTTTACCAATTTCTGTACGAGCTCGATCCGGTTAGCGTAAACTTGAAATTGTATGGAATAAGAGTAGTGCCATCTAGTGACTCACTGACTGACACTAGATGCCACTAGATGGTGCTGCTCTTATTCCATACAATTTCAAGTTTACGCTAACCGGACCGAGCGCGTAAAGAAATTGGCAAAACTCACATCTAGGCACACAGTACTCCTAGTGAGTTTTACGAGCTCGACATAGTATAGGTATACACGGAAACTTGCGGTTTGTATGGAGATTAATATTTAAATGACCGCTATGATTCATAGCGGTCATATCCTATGAATGTAAGTAGAGTACCTGAATCTACCGACATCACCGACATGCTTGTAGTTAAGTTGTCTTAACGCAGAAATTTTCGTCATAGACAAGTTACCTACCGACTACCGTACATTTCTGTAGTACATATTATATTAGTAGTTTTAGTAGGCTTGTAAGATACCTACCTACATAGGTAGGTAAGTATGTAGGTAGGTACCTAACTAAATACTCAGATAAAAATATACAATGGCGCGGCCACGATGACGTCAGATGGCAGAAGTCATGTGAGTGACGTCCGTCATTCATGATGATGACAACGTTGACAAATCAAAATTGCACTTTGACATTGACATAGTTCTAATAAAAGATAAAAAATACTCCTACGTACATTCTAAAAAGGTGTTGTTGAATCTATCAAGTTGTAAGAGAAATCTTTTTGAATCTAACTTGACCTAGAATAGCAGGAAGCTCTAAAATAGCGTCACTACGTTGCGCCGGAAATGCGTAAAAGTGTAGCATTGGTTATTTGTCTATGAATAACTTATTAACTCAGAAATTTAATAAATTATTGTAATTTGAGCACACATGTGGCTGAAAATTCAATTGAGACTATCAAAAATATAGAAAATATTGATTTGGGCTTCTAATGATTGGAAAAATAGACAATAACTCCATTATTTTGGCTGTATATCTCGTGATCTTTTTGAATCTTCATGTCACTTTTGAAAAGGAAACAAAATCTTGTCTTTGGGCCGATTAAATTTTTTGTGTGGCAACAATCCACCAATTTCGATTATATTAGTATCGATATTGCTTTTGGATGCGTTCGAAATTATTTATCAATGTAATAATAATTGAAACATTCAATTACAATTATCATAAATTACATGTTGTATGCAATTTAAGTGCGATATCTTTGTAAAAATCATAAAAAGATTATTATTACATCCTGTATCAGCTGTCATTTTCAAACTTTTATTCTAAAACCTGAAGGGGTTGCTTTATAACTTGGTATTTTTATCCGTCTGTTTGGAATTAAAACCAATATACTAATTTAATAGAGCCCATGAGTGGAATCCCAGAATTGAAAGGTCATAAATCGAATATATAATTAAATAAAATTTAAGTAAATAATCGATCAATTCAAAGTAAGAATCGATTAAATTTTTCTAATGTTGCCAGCAGCTTTGCCGCCCAAAATTCCACATTACGTCACCATTTCATGGCACGCGTTTGACGCATTTGTTAATTTTTCGACTTTCCGTGACAGGACGTCAATTTGGACATTTGATTGATAATTTTGCAGGGGATCCATCAAAATTAGTTTGTTTGAAAGTTGGTTTACGCGCTAAATGTGATTTCAATATGATTTGTGTGTGATACTAGGATGTGAGAGTGCGGAGCCCATTTTTGGTTAGAAGCCCTGCCACCAAAATGACTGCCCAGAAGTGTGTAGTCGAAGGCTGCGATTTGGAGTACGATGTAGTCTGCAGCTTCTCATTCTACAAGTGAGTCTATTTACTTCCTCATTCCTCGCTAATTTGGGTCATAAATTTGCCTACGAAGACTCTGCCTCGATCTGACGCTGCGCCCCTGGTCGCGTGACCTCGAATGAGGTTGGGCGCAAAAAGATCTCCATTGTAAACATATTGCTTCACTTTTCTAATTGGATACATTTTAGACCATTTCCAGCATTCTTATCAACTTTGTAGGGATGTACTTAGGACATTAGTGAAGCCCTATCACTAATAATTAAAGTATTGATTGGCTGTCATGATCAAGTTGATAGATATTACTGTTTCAATTATTGCATTTAGTAATGTGGCATTTCACTACACAAACATACACAATTTTAGTACTAGGATCTAGCATCTTATTCTATTTTGGTATCACAGTATTTGTTGCTATAGTACTAATTTACATAATATACATTGAAAGAATGGCTTAAATTCTTCAATTAGTTAGTGAGTATATTGTTTACTAGAAGCGCCTTGCGGTTTCACCTGCGTTTACAACTAACTTGCAGGAACTGTTAATTTTTACAGGATAAAAAGTAGCTTATGTCACCCGTAGATAGTGTAGCTTCCCAACAGTGAAAGAATTTTTCAAATCGGTTCCGTAGTTTCGGAGCCTATTCAATACAAACAATCAAATGTTTCCTCTTTATAATATTAGTGTAGACTGGACACACTAGATATGCTGACGGCTTCACCTGAGCAGACATGCAGATCGTACATACCAAATTGCATCAAAAGCTGCTTAGCCGTAACAGCTGAATGGTAGCAAACTTGCCATACTTACACTTTAAACTTGTATTTAGATTAGTAGGATTTAAAATATTTAAAACTCAGCTCAGAAAAGAACCTAGATTAGAAATAACATTGAGGAATATTGCAGTAAATTGTGAACTTTGAACTGGCGCCAAGCAAATGTGTGAATGCACACCAATTATAACAAAAACTAGTTCAATTCAATCAATTAAAGCAATTAATTTGTTATTAATCTTTCAAGACTTTTTTCCGTATATAATCTGGTTATGAAGATGGCCTTGCAGACATCACATCTATCACAGTAAATAAATCTTCTAATTATCTAAAAAAATGTAGAATTTAATTTACACACATTATCATGAGGATAGTACATTCAGAACAGTATCTAATTAGCGCAGTTACCTTGAGTTATTAATTATTGCAATTGTTAAATAAAATTGTTATGAAAGTAACCAGAAATACAAGCAAAATACACAAATACTTTTCCATAATAATGATGGTGACATTGTGCTTGTCTCAGCTTTCTTTTTTGGGCTTCATGTCATAGGTGTCAGTATAGTGTTGCCAGGGTGAATAAATATACCAAAATATGGTAGAATTTAGAAATAATGCAGATTTCAAATTATAATTTGTCTATACAACTAATAACCGTGTAAAAGTGTTTGTATTTATGATATAATGTTATGTGAGGTATCTATTTATTTGTTGTCTGAAAGCCATCATGCATTATTATATACCTCTCCATGCATGGTTGTCTGGAAGTGATCGCTTTGAGCGATAGACCACCCATTGTAACACTATTGTTAATTTTTTTATGGTTCTAGTTTGATGGTTGTGTTTGTTATTATAACGAAAAAGAGAGACAAGCGGAAGGGAAAAGTGGGCGCGGCCCACCTGCCAAACATAGCTTAATGAATGAATGAATTTGATATATATATATATAATATACATAATATACCTTCAATGAATTTGATAATATTGATACTTTAATTCCTTCGTAGGATACAGTTTATTGCCTAGAATAATAACGTAGAGAAGGATAGTTCCATGCGTAGTTTCACTCAAAAGTGAAGCCACTGTTATATCAATGTGTGCGTAAGTGGCATGTTATTATCTTCTCCAAAACGCAGACAAGTGCAATGAAAATGGCGCATGTGTGTTGCTTCTCCTACTACTGTACTAGTTGTAGTTGTACTGTACTAGCGAGTACTTAACTTCTATGCATTATTATTCTAAGATTTATTACCTTACTATTAACTGTTCCTGTAGGACAAAAGCATTAGTGGGCGAACCCACGGCACACAGCTTGTTAGCTAATAAAACTGGACCTAATTCTATATTATAATATACAGTGACTTAAAAATGAAAATATTGATAAAATTAGTATTACTAAATACTGCCTATATGTGGATGCTGTTAATTGCCATTATAAAAGAAGGAAACCGAATATAAACTGAGTTCTTATCAGTTATACCTATTAGTATGTTTAAACATGAAATAACAATTTGGCATTTAGTTATTTTGTAATGAATAGTTAGGGTGCTGAATTATTTTGGAAGTATGTTATCCACCGATCCGGACCGGCCCCTGTGGTGGATTATGTCAGAGTCATGCTCATATTTCGAATTTACTCCATTGAGATTCAATTGAAGCATTCTTATATTAGCAGAATTTACCCCCTGGAGTGATGATGATGAATACTGGATAGGGGTTAGTCACAGATGTTTATACATATATGCAGTTAAGAGTTTTTTTTTGATAAACTTTTTTCCCCTTCATCGGAAGCTCGCGCTCAGTTTTTGGGAGCTGGTTTCGAACCTACGCCCTGCGGCGTGCCACAGACAGAACCAATTGAGCTATCATCGATTTAATTGTATACAGTGCGGAGCAATATAAATTGTTTATGTCCATAGTAAAAAGTAAAAAAAGCGGTGGTAGCCTAGTGGGCGAACGTCCGCCTTCGAAAACGGAGGTGGCGAGTTCAAATCCCAGTGCGGGCACGCACCAGTGTGTTTCTTGTTAAACATATGTACGTAATTATCATTCGCTTTTCGGTGAAGGAAAACATCGTGAGGAAACCAACATGCCCGAGAATTATTTCGGAGGCATGTTATCCACCAACCCGGACTAGGCCCCCGTGGTGGATTATGGCCTAACCCTCCTCACGATAGTTAGGGGAGGCCTTTGCCCAGCAGTGGGACAGTTACAGGCTGAATTATTATTATTAAAAATTATTATGTCCATAGTGCCAACATCGGAACTGACAATGAAGGCAAGAGACAAGACTGGATTGACGGGGCGATGAGAGACGAGAGCGAGCTGCTATGGAGACATGTCAGCCTGCAGCTGTGCGGGTAAGGAACATACCAACTTGTGTACGGAGTAGCCGAACATGCCGTCGCCTGTATGCTAGGGGACTGCAGCACTTGGGTAGAGGATATTGTTTTTGAAGTAAAACTTCTTTAGGCGCGACTAGGGAGTAACTCAGATATTTTTTCTGACGGAAGTAACGCTTACTATAAGTCTGTGTAGTTTCCGCTGTTTAAAAAAGGTTACATTGACTTGTCAATATAACTTTTTTTAAATAGCGGAACAATATAGCGGAAAAGAAGTTTTACTTCAATCGCGCGTAAAGGTTACACGCACACACTATTTTTTTTGTGTTGCAGTTTACCGCTTTATAATGTAAATGTATCTACCTAAATAGAATGAGAGATTCGGTGTCAAGTCATCTCCCGTCCACTCTGGACTTACACACATGGCGTATAGAAAGAAAATACTATTGAAATAGAAGTTCTTAAACTTTCGCGAACAGGAAACATATTAAGTAGCTAAAAACGGGTCTAATTCGCGCACAAACAAATATCACGACATACATACCCGCATTCACCAGTCTTCTCGTGACCACGGCCGATGTAACTCGGTCGAAACGTCGAGGTATGTCAAAATTATATATTTTGATATTTGTTTGTGCGCGAATTAGACCCGTTTTTAGCTATTGAAATAGGTCAAGCGGTATATTATTATAATTACTGAAACTACGTCTACGTATCGTGCCCGGGGGGTGACGACTGACGCGCCCCACCCGCACCTTGCATTGCATTAACTCGCGTCCGCAGAATGCAATGCAAACGCAACAATGTGTCGCTTTACACTGTTTGTGCCTTTAGCCTATGTCAAGAAGTACAATGTATATTAATATATATACTTATTATAAATATCTGGATGACCGAGCTTTGCTCGGTATTTTTTTTTTTTTATAAATTGTGTTTTTTGGAAATTATATTGAAGTACGAATTACTAATAAAATGATGAAATATGAATAATATTTTTCGATCTTACCGAAAAATATGTACTGGTTATTTAAAGAAAAAAATCATAAAAACACGAATAAAATGACATTTTCTAAAAATGATTCCTAGCTAGATCGATTTATCGCCCCCGAAACTCCCAACGTACTGAATTTCATGAAAATCGTTGGAGCCGATTCCGAGATTCCAAATATATATATATACCTAGTCAGGTCATAAATTCTGTCACATGTTTTATATAAAATAATTGAAACAAGTTTATTCATTATGTAACCATTTATATACCAAAATGAACTTAACAAAACATAGATTCTTATGACACTAAAGTTTATTCAAAATGACCTCCGTGATTTTGAATACAGGCCTTCAATCTGCGCGGCCAGTCGTCTATCGCAGCACGAACGAGGTCCATGTCAATATCGGCGGCTGCCTTAATCAAGGATGTCTTGAGTGACTCCAAATTGGGATGAGGCTTTGAGCACGCCTTTTCCTCCAAGTGTTGCCATATCTTGTAATCTAGCGGATTCAAATCTGGACTGGAGGAGGGCCAGTCTTCGTGCCGGATGAAGTCGATTTCACGCGCCGCCAGCCAGTCTTGTGTGCTCTTCGCTCTATGAGCTGGCGCCGAATCTTGTTGGAATACCCAGTGCCTGTTATTAAACATGGTATGAGAAACAGGTTCCACAAGGTTCGTCAGGACTGTATTTTGATACACAACTGCATTCGTTTTTACACCTTTCTCACAAAAATGTACCTCTGTTAAGCCCCAATAAGACACTCCCAACCAAACCATGAGCGAGGATGGAAAATGACCTCGTTGGACACGCGGAATACGGTTGCTCGCTTCTTCACTACTGTGTGCGTACACCTTATCATTTTGTTTGTTGTAGCTCTCTTCTACGGTAAAAATTTTTTCATCCGAAAAAAGAATTTCCCGATATTTTTTTCCCGCGTACCGCTTCAACAAAGCGCGGCATCTCTTCAGTCTCAGGTCCATTAGACGAGCATTCAAATGATGTCCTGTTTTTCTTCAATATGCCCGAAGCCCTGTCTTCATTTAACACCCTTTTCACCGTGGTTCTGCTTAATCCCATCTGAAGGGCCAACAGTTTCTGCTTACGTTTGGGATTTCTTTGAATTCGCGCCTTCACAGCTTTTATCACTGCTGGAGTCCTAACAGACCGAGGGCGACCACTTCTTGACCTGTCATCTACACTAGAGTCTTCATTGTATCGTTTGATGGTACGATAAACGAATCTCTTGGTTATATTCAAATTTTTCAGTATGTCAAAAATTTGAATTGGCGCGTAACCGCAACGATGCAACGCAATAACTGCAACACGGTCTTCTTTAAGCGTCCACTCCATATTAAAAAATGAGTAAAATTCTAAAAAGTATACATTTTTATTTTCATGAACAATTCGAAATTCGAATTCAATAAACTTTTTTGTGGCCAGCATTCTAAAAGAAAAGTTTTTACTGTGTGACAATACTTATGACCTGACTAAGTATATATATACATATATACAAGAATTGCTCATTTAAAGATATAAGATATATTATTATTACAGTTCTAGCTGAGCCGTAGTCAAGGTCTCGATTCAGTAATAGAGTATTTGAAACTGTAATGGGCGATATTAGAATAGGGCCATACTCCTGTCTAATGGTTAATATGCCACCAAAATCACAAAGAAATATAGATACGAAAAATCACATCCTTACCCCCAGCCCAGGGTGGAACTCCGTACTCAAAAGGTACTCAAACCCACTGAAGAAAGAGACAACACGCTCATTTGTCATACAAAGTCCCCAACATGCTGTCTCGCTTTAATTGAGAGTGTCACTTCTAGGGTATGAATATGGGTATTATGTGCCACCAGTTTATACTCACCCCCGCATCGTTAATCGTTACCTCCAAATTTCTTTCGCTCCACTCAACGTCACTTGCCTGTTAATTAGTATTTAAACGGGTCTAATTCGCGCACAAACGAATATCAAAATATATAATTTTGACATACCTCGACGTTTCGACCAAGTTACATCGGCCGTGGTCACGAGAAGACTGGTGAATGCGGGTATCACCGTCCGGAGCGGCAGGTGTTGTTTCCAACTACCCGCGTTTGATCTTGCAAAACATAATCGTCACGACATACAACACTAACAGTATCCGAAGTCCCACTTGAACATAAGTTGCGCCGTACACACTTGCTAATTACTGGATTCCATGATCCAGACAACCTAAACCCATCTTCCCGATTGAAATTCCGGTACTTCTTGATTTCAATCGCTTCACGAACAATTCTAGGATAGAAATGACGATCAGTGGAAAGGATCTTCGGGTCATGTAATTCGATCCAATGGTTTGGTCCTGAATCAAGCAAGTGCTCGGCTATGGCTGACTTGTTCACCTGACGGTTCTTTACTCCTGCGATATGCTCCTTCACTCTTTCCGCGATAGTACGCTTCGTCTGTCCGATGTAAGAGCTACCACAACTGCAATCAACCTTGTATACCCCCGGTGTCTGGAATGGTATCACATCCTTCGCCGTCCTAACCTGCTGTGCTACTTTGGATAACGGAGTATATACAGTCTTCATGGAGTATTTTCTCAGTACTGCTCCAATTTTGTCCGTTACCCCTTTCACATATGGCATGTATACCATTTGCCGGGCGACCTCAAAGTCAACCGCCTTCTTCGGGTATCTTCGTCTAGGCAACCTCTTCTCCACTTTGTAGCCGTTCCATTTAAGCACCTCCTGAACATGCGACAACTCCGTCTGCAAATGCTCAGGGTCACACAAATCATGGGCACGGTCCACCAAACTGTCACTTGCCTGTTTTGGTATCGTTAGTTGGCAAAATTTCCTTCACTCGGTTGTTCCTTGACAATAATCCTCGTACGAAGGCAACAAGCCATCTGTCAGCTCAAGGTACCTCGCGACTTACCTTGAGGATTCCTCGAAGCTGCTTCTCTACGATTGTGTTAAAATGGAGTACCGAAGAACCTCGAAAGTTCAACTAACGATACCAAATATGAGGACCTTTTGGGGGGAGTTTCGAGATCCCTAAGCAAAGGTCCAGTGAAAGAAATTTGGAGGTAACGACTAACAATATGGGGGTCAGACTCTGCTTCTACTCCTCCCGTTGCCGGCAATAATTCCCTCAAGAGAACTGTGTCACATTCAACCCCACCACACCCTTCGTTTCCACTTCCGCGGCAGCTCGGCAGTGGCAGGAGCACGAGCAGCATCATGCTTACATTCTCGTCCTTCCCACTTTTATGCTGAGTGTAAATTAGGTTTAAAAGAAAGTAGATACAAACCAAAGTCCAACTGCCCCTTCCCGGCACAGGTACCACTTCGAGCTGGACAACCAGGGTCTGTGGATCGACTCTCCCATGCTCCCCGAACTGCTCACCCTCCAAGAGAAGGACAGGAGCGCCGAGCAAACGCAGCAGGACAAGAAACGTGAGTGTTTATATGCATGCAGGTCACACAAGAATCGACCTTACAGTCAGTCATTATTTTCGGTCGATAATATAGTTGCGTTGTTATAGGTCGATAATATCATAGCATTGTTATAGGCCGATATTATCGCAGCGTTTTTATCGGACGATAATATCGCAGCTTTGTTATAGGTTGATAATATCACAGCGTTGTTATCAGTCGATAATATCGCAGCGTTTTTATCGGTCGATAATATCGCAGCGTTGTTATAGGTTGATAATATAGGAGCGTTTTAATTGGTCGATAATATAGCGGCGTTTTTATCCGTCGATAATATCGCAGCGTTTTAATTGGTCGATAATATAGCAGCGTTTTTATCCGTCGATAATATCGCAGCGTTTTAATTGGTCGATAATATAGCAGCGTTTTTATCCGTCGATAATATCGCAGCGTTGTTATAGGTCAATTATATAGCAGCGTTGTTATAGGTCGATTATATAGCAGCTGGGTCGATAATATCAAAGCGTTATTATTGGTCGATATTATCGCAGTGTTGTTATAGGTCAATAATATCGCTATGTTGTTATCGGTCAACAGTATAGCAGCGTTATTATCGGTCGATAATGTGTCATTCCGATAAAGCGATCACTACACAGGTGACGACTATCGGTCGATAATGTTCATACGAGAAGAACCGGTAAGAAACCTGAGGTAATGGCAACATTGTTTAGGATCTATTGAAAATACTTTTCTATTACATACTAATTTTAGGAAAAGGGGAGGCCATGTTATATATTCGTTTTATTTTAAATTAAGGTTACCTATGACGCTTTCGCGTTGACCCACTCGCACTTCGCCTCTTTTAAATTATTACAGCATGATTTAAGGTAGGTACACTTATTTCTCCAATTTAATAATTAGTTAGGGTTGAAAATACTAAAAAAACCGCTTCGCCTGCACCAATGGTGAAACTGATGACAATATCTGTCTCACTCTCGCCAAGCCCTAACTGTATGCGATAGAAAGAGATGGTTTTATAAGACTCCGTTGGTTGCAGGCGGAGCCACGGGCGGTTTCCAAGGCCTATTCGAAAAATTCATAGGAGGCCCAAAACAAGGTATGCTTCCTTATAATACTCAGGCCACATCGATATATAAAAAAACCATAATAATATGAAAGAAATGATTGTCGGTGTCCAATTATATAATTCGGCCTTTTTACAAACAGCGTCGTCATTATACAAACGTCATCGTCAATATTCAAACGGAGTCGTCTTTTTACAAACGTCGTCGTCGGTAAATTCTTATACTCGGCATTTTTTACAAACAGCATCGTCACTTTACAAACTAATTGCTTACTTTTAGTAAGCTAATCGTTTACTTCGGCATTTAACTAACGGCGTCGTGGGTAAATTTTTATACTCGGCATTTTTTACAAACGGCGTTGCCACTACAAACAGTATCGTCACTTTACAAACGTCAACTTAAATTTTCAAACGGTGTCGTCATTTAAAACACAGGGTCGTCAGCAGTTACACTAGCGTAGGTAGGCGTTGTTTAATTCGGCGTTTTATAGTTGAGGTAGACACAAGACAGAGACTACATCTCTTACGGCCGAAATTAATAATCAATCCAATCCAAATTTTGCTATCTGGGATTGATATCACAATCCATTTTTAGGGTCAAACTTGCCAATACCCGATCCGTGGATTGGTTTATGAAGGCACGCAGATTGGAAATCGATCGAAGGATAGGCAGCAATCCAAGATCGATTTCAATCTTGGATAGGAGATACAATATTAATTTCGGCTGTTAACGTGCCAAGATCCACACCTCTATCGCTTCTCTCACTTTCACGAGTGCAATGCAAGTGCAAAGAAGTTTATTCCAGAGAAGGATAATTCCATACATAGATTCGACTCAAAATTGAAGCCACTTCTATCAATGTGTGTGTGAGTGCCACGTGTTCTCTTCTCTAACACGCACACAAGCGGAATGAAAATGTCGTTAGCGCGTTTAGTTTTAAAGTAAGGAAATTGTACAAAATGATTGCTAAAAATTAATTTCGAATATTTTGTTATAATTTGTTTGTGACTCCTATTTTTCTATCAAATTGACTTTGAATGACATGCTTATTTACACAGAATTATTATAATTATTATCCATTTATTATTTTACTTTGACATCATTTCAATGACAGATCATTGTCAACAATTTAATTCAATTTATTGCAATTTATAATGAGCTCAAATTTCAATACATTCATATTTCTATTAATTTTGTTATAATCAAATTATAATTCATTTAATATTTGTTCACCACTATTGGCAGAATTTTAATGGGAAAGAACTGCTGTACCATCGTTGCACATTACTACCTAAAATTCTTACAAATAAATATATGTAATTTCATTTCAAAAGCTTTGATTTCAAGCAATGGCGGTTCAAGTGGAAGGTTTGCAATAAGCCCAATAAGTCTCAGTAGAAACGATTACACGGTACAGGCGAGTGCTTTGAACTTACTAGAGTTTGCATCAATGTCGCCATCTGTAAATATTTTGTTGAATAACAAAATGTGTTGTCCGCAGTGGCTGAGGTGATCCGTTCGGACCACAACTACAGCCTGCCACCGGTGAAGGACGAGGCCCAGGAGACCATCTCCCGGCTGAACGTGCGACAGCTGGTCGACACCCTGGGATACTTGTGAGTATCAACCGATCATCCCACTTAAGGCTAGCGCAAATAACGGCGCATTGCATTACAACAATCCTCTTACATCACTTTCTTACACTTTATATGAACTAAATGAATGAATGCGATGTGCTAGTGTACGTTAAACATCGATAGTTTTGATTTCCGATTGTTATCAATAGTTTGCCAAAAACTATCGATTTTTATCGACACTATCTATAATTTTGCTCCAACTTTGCCTATAATGAAAAGTAGTAAATCGATAGTAGAAAATTATCGATAGTATCGATAGGTAGTAAAAAACTATCCATACTATCCATAGACTATCGATGTTTAACGTACACTACGATGTGCTGCGGCTGTAGTATGTCCTGGCCTTTATCTTCTACTTTTTTGTAACCTATACTGTCCAACTGCTGGGCTAAGGTCTATCCCAACTTCTGTCAGGAGTCACGGTCCTGATGCAAAAGGCCAGCCTCAGCGGCTTCGACCATCTACGTAGCCATCTTCCCCCAATTTTAACTTGGCTTTTCTCCTCGTACCTTATTTACTAATACCCTACCCTTGTTACCCTACTTACCCTGTTCCTGCAAAGATTTCCCATAGAGGTAGCTTAATGTGGTAAATTTAAAAAATTTCTAAAACTTCCCGTGCTCACTAATAGGCAAAATTGGTCAAAGTCAAAGTCAAATCATTTATTGTAAATAGGCAATAAAATCGCACTTTTACAAGTCAAACACTTCAATCTAATAAACAAATTAAACCTTCGAACCTCGCGAAGAATGTCGCAAGCGACAATGGCGATACTCGTGGACCAAGAGAGGTCGCATTTTCGCGCGACAAAGTGATGGCAAGCAGGTGTTTTCTATTAGGTCAACTGCTGATTTTGAGCGTGTTTTTGAAAATAGCACTGTTTGAGGATTTTATTAGCCATCGTTTTTACAATATGCTGTTATTTTTACAAGACCATACCGGCCTATTACTTTTTATTATGAAAATCATTCTTAATACTTACGCTGACAATAAGAACTTGTTTAAAAAATATACATTACTAATTAAATACTACATACATTTTCCAGGTAAACAAATATACTTAATAGCAAATTATTTTCTTAGCTTAATTTTTCAATGTGAGAACCCAAATTATTTAGTCACAGATTATTATCGTATAATTACATTTTGCATACTTGTCAACATTTATTACCTTGTTATTATGGTGCACTGTGTCTGTTTTTACACTCCAATGACGTTTTTCACTCTTTATAATGATTAACAAATATCTTAAAGTTGGTTTGTTCAATGCAGGTTCCCTCGGCACTAATCATGATAATTTTATAGCGTCAGTCACTAGAAATGACGTTGATTTATTGGCAGTAAACGAGACCTGGCTTAGAGAGGGAGAAGAGGGTCGCGCTCCCGCGCTGCCTTTGTACAGACTGCGCCACATTCCCCGGCCGCGGGGAGTGCGCTCGCGCGGAGGTGGTGTCGGTTTTTATATTAAGCAAAGTGTTAGCGTTCGCACCTGGTCTCACCCAGTGGACCCATTGCACACTTCAGTTGAGCAGATGTGGCTCACTATGACCCTTAACGGAAAAAAGCTGGCTATTGGTACGGCATACCGGCCACCTTGGATGGATGTTGATTTATTTTTTGATGCTATTACAGTTTCAATTAGTTCAATTCCTAATTACGATCATTTGATTTTGTTAGGAGATTTTAATATTAATTTCTTATATAAAGATGACATTAAAACTAGAAAATTTAATATATTCTTATCGTGTCTCAATTTATCACAGTTAATCACGGAACCGACTCATTTTACTGAAACCAGTCAGACTCTCATCGACGTTGTGTGTACAGACATGAGTACAAAAAAAAAATACTTGGAACATGTGGGGTCACTTTTTGGTCACTGTCTTTTAGTTTGTGAGTTTAACATTAAACGTGGGAAAACTATGCCTTACGCCCTAACTTACAGACAGAAGAAAAATATTAATATTGAAAATTTTAGTAAAGATTTGCAAACTGTCAGATGGGATCTTATATCAACGCTTGGCGATGTTAATGAAATGGTAAACATCTTATGCCACAGCGTAGTAGCTCTATTTGATCTACATGCACCAGTGAAGTCAATTATAATTAAAAATCGCTCACATCCGTGGATAACTGACACTATTAGACTCATGATGAGGCTACGTGATCAGGCTTCTGCTGATTATCATAAGACTAAATCTATCAGTAAGAAAATGTATTATAAAAGTCTAAAATCAACAGTGAACCAAGCGCTTTATCACGAAAAATCAGCCTATTTCAAACATAATATTAACAGCAAAATTAATGATCCGAAACAATTATGGAAAAATCTCAAAAATACCTTATTACCCAAAAATAACACTGACCTACCCCCATTTTTTAATGATCCCGACATCATAAATAACCACTTTTTAACAATACCGGGCACGTCAGTTGTTTCTATATCACAGCTGACATTCTTTGAGCACCATAAGGCCACTGATGCAGTCTTTCATATGGAGCCGGTTAGTCTAGACAGGACGATCAAAATAGTCACAAGTTTGAAATCGAATGCGGAGGGCTGTGATTTGATAGGTTTAGATATGCTTTTGATGACATTTCCCGATACAATAGATACAATAAGACAACTGATAAATACTTCTATCAATACGTCAACATTTCCTGATGTTTGGAAAGTAGCTATAGTGCGTCCCTTGCCTAAACGATTGAACCCGACCGAACTTAAAGATCTAAGACCGATAAGCATATTACCTTGTATGTCTAAGATTATGGAGAAGGCTGTCTGTACTCAGTTAACTGAATATCTCGAACAAAATAATCTTTTACCTGAGGTTCAGTCGGGTTTCAGAAAAGGACGAAGTACAGTGACTGCCTTACTTGATGTCACGGATAATATACTTTGTTCATTAGATAAAGGAATGTGTACGTTGCTTGTATTGTTGGACTTTTCTAGGGCTTTTGATTCCATAAATATTAACTTACTAATGTCCAAATTGAGCTACTATGGTTTTGATAGTGGAGCCTTACAGTGGTTTAATAGTTACCTAACTAATCGATATCAGTACGTGAAGCTTAGTCGTGATGATGGTTCCGCGTTAGTGTCAGAGAAAATGGCTTGCGACAGGGGAGTTCCTCAGGGATCTATATTGGGACCTATCCTCTTTATTTTGTACTCGGCAGATATTGTAACGCATATTAGGCATTGTAAGTTCCACATATATGCTGACGATATACAACTGTATCTTTCTTGTAAACCATCTGAAATTGATAATGCGATAACTAAGCTTAATCATGATCTTTCGAGTATAGCCACATGGTCTACTAGCAATGGCCTGTTACTTAACCCTGTCAAAACAAAATACTTAGTCTTCGGTAGTAAGCATCAGATAGCAAGACTTAATCCGTCGAAGAGTGTTATGCTTATGGCTGAGCCCATTGAGCGTGTATATGAAGCCCGTAATCTGGGTTTGCATATGGATTGTGATCTGCGATTTGAAAAACATATTGCTAATTCAGTAAAAAATTGCTTCTACAAATTGAAAGTTTTGTATAGAATGAGACCATTCGTAAGAGAAGAGTTGCGCATCCAGCTCGTGGAATCACTTGTTCTGTCTAAGTTAAATTATATGGACGCAGTTTTTGGTCCTCGTCTGCTAGCAAAGACTCAAAGGCTGATTCAACGAGTCCAAAACGCCTGTGCCCGTTTTTGCTTCGACGTTCCGTTAAGGGCCCATGTGACCCCATTCTTAAATAAGCACTCCATTCTTAAAATGAAACACCGGAGAAAACTACATTTAGCTTGCCTTCTCTTTGGTGTCTTAAAATATCAAGCACCAGCTTATCTTTATGATAAATTGTCCTGGGTGTCCTGTCGGAGGTCTTCTGCATCCCGCCAGTGTGCGATGCAGCTATCGACGCAGCGTCATAGCTCAGCCGCGTTTAGGGGGAGTTTCCGCTATGCAGCCTCTAAATGTTGGAACAATATCCCACCGCCGATAAGGAACCTGCAAAATGTTCATGGGTTTAGACTCAAACTGAAAATGTTCGTTTGTAAGCAGCAAATAAGTCAGGAAGCTCAAAAACATGACACAAGTGCTATATAGACAATGACTTTTTTGTTTATTATTATTATCATTATTTTTATTCATTATGCATCAAGTATTTATAAGTAATTCTATTATGTGGGTACTTACATATGTATACAATTGTTTGTTTATACACCTTTCACTCTAAATCTTTGTCTCGTTTTTATTTTCTCGTTTCTGTTTGACCCTTTTGTCACGCATGTGGTCCCACGTGGTAGTCTGGCATGAAGTGTGGAATGGGCTTTCTCATTGGTTGTTCGAGCCGGCCTATGCGGGGGACTCAGTACGGAAGTCAATAAAACACTTTTGACGTCTTAAATTGTTATTGTATAACACATGCGTGCCATGAGGTAGGTCTGTGGTTTATATTATTAAAAGCAACATAATTTTGTGCTTTAACTTAGTTTTTCTTGTATTATATAGTTTTTATTAGTTGTTTAGTTATCTGCTGACGTCAACGGTCACTGTGTATTTGATTATTGTTTTTTTTTTGTTTAAGTTATGGCTTCGCACGGTTTGTGCATATAGCCAGTGTCAAGTATTTTATTTTAAGTATTTCTTAATTTCACTTTAAGAAAGTTACAGCAATGTTATAGCAATCGTGGTCAAGTAGTCAAGTCAATTATTTACATCGTCAGTCACGATTCAGTAAAGTGGTGGATGCTTTACTGAAACTTCCTGGGAGTTTTGGAAAAATGCGAAGTGACACGTTTTTTGAGTCTATGTCATTTTCCTACACTCGTGCACGGTAACGAACACTTAATGGTTAATACTCCACCAATATTACACATTAACACTCGAAGAAACACAAGTTTGAGCTAAAAATACAAAACCAACAACGCCTCACTATCGGATTCCCGCCAAAGCTCCTTGATTATTGTTCGTACTTTGTTCTGACAGTGTCCGTTCCGTGACGTCACCGAATGGTCCCAGCGGAAGACCAGCGCTGGTTGTTCGCAACCAGCATCATGCTGAGCTGGGGCCCATTTGTGGCACCTTTCCAATTGTTTTTCTTTTTTGTTTTTGTTATTTTGTATAATTTTTATGTGTTGCAAATAAACAAATTTTCTTCTTCTTTTCTTCTTTCTTCTTCTTCTTCTTTCTTCTTAAACCATAAAAGAAATCAAACTATAATTAATTGATTATGGTTTGAGTTTGAAAAAGGATGATGGTGATGATGATAATTGTCCGCAGGTCTCTCAAGAACCTGCAACGCAAGCAGCTGTGGGTGGTGAAGGTGGAGACGGACAAGGCGGAGGCTTCCATCACCCAATCCGAGCAGGTCATCACCAAGATGGCGGACCCTAGGCAGATTATAGAGGTATATTTTTAATATCTTAATATATATAAATCTCGTGTCACAATGTTTGTCCTCAATGGACTCCTAAACTACTTGACCGATTTTAATCAAATTTGCACAGCGCGTGCAGTTTGATCTAACTTGAAAGATAGGATAGCTTACATCTCAATGTATAGTCGCAATAACAAAAACTTTAGCCACAGCAACGCGTGGCCGTGTCTGCTAGTTACTCTATATAACCAGGTACTTCGTCTACCTCTAAATAGGATACGGTTAATTTTCGGTATGACGTCATACCGCTATAATAACGGTTAAGATACCGGTTAACCGGACTCTCGTACATAGTGCTCGCGTCGGTCTCGTGCTCGCTCGATTGCGGTACCGAAGTGGATTAAATTAGTGTTATATAACTGCAGAAAGTTTTGTTGTTTTAGTTATGGCTTCGCACAGTTTGTGCATTTCACATCAAAAACAAAAAGTCAAAACAAAGAGGCGTGGCTTTACACATTTGTCTATGCAAACGGTAGAAGATTTCGTTTGTGTATGAGCAAACAATGTTTTATGTTCCTCGCGGTGCACGGTGAAGAGGGGGCTGGGTTTGTTTTATTTTCAACTGGCCGCAAATTGCAGGAGGCAGCTTGTGTACGAAATCAAATGTATATACATGTAAGGTTTTTTGTGTAATGTTCCGTAAAAACAAACGCAGGAAAATGTTTCTTTTGTATGTTACTTGTAAGTCTCAGAGCCCCAGTTTCTGAAACTTCAACCAACTTTGACTACAGATTAATTATATTGCCATCCTTGTCATTTGTTTATTGTCAGATAGAGACAACGATAGTTTTAATCTACTGTCAAAGCCAACAAACGTTCTAGAAACTGGGGGAGAGAGCATTAAAGAGTTGCCCAATCTCTTACAGATACTACCGCAATCGTCCCAGTCCACCGCCGAGGGCGACCCCGAAGTACTCACCATGATAGAAGACCCCACCATCCCGGACAACTTCATCTACGAGATAGCCGAGGAGCAAGAGATCACCATGGAGGAGGTGAAAGAGATCCCCATGGAGGACAACCAGGAGTGGATAGTCAACATCCTCCCGGACGACACCAAGCCGAAGTATGCTTACATCAAACACTGCAGCACTGGCAAAAAGAAACGTCACTTCACCGCTGACATGAACGAGATCACCCTCCAGGGGGACCTGGAGAACTACTACATCCTCCCGGACATAGATCCGTCTGTCGGCGTGGAGATCACCACCAGCTACGAGCCGGAGAACTATATAGTCGAGGAGTACGAGCATCTGGTGCTGGACGAGCGTCCCAAGAAGCGGGGCAAGGCTGATTCCGAGAAGAAGAAGCGCAAGAAGGCCGCCGCCCCCAGGGAGGTGGAGAAGATCCAGCTGTCCGCTGAGGGTGCGGACTGGGTGATCGACAACAGCATCGTGTACGATGAGAACGAGGACTATGAGGACAAGAAGGCAGCGGCACGGGTGAGGAGAAAAAATAAGAAGTATCTCGGATATGATTTTGTCACTTAAATGCCTTAGTTTGGTGTGTCGGTGTTTTGGTTGGTTGTTGGGGCGGGGAGGAGGCAAATGGAGTCGCGTTATTTCTGTCCTTAAAGTGTAAAATATCTATGAATACCCTAGCTAACTAGAAGGCACTCTCTCTATGTTTAAATTGAAGCGCGATGTTTTACCGTGAGTTAGTATGGCGCGGCGCTGCGAGCGTGTCGGGGGAGCTAGTGAGTAGCGACGCGGTACAACGCGGACGCGCATACAGCCTCACTTGTCTTTTGTTCAATTCAGCCGTTAGTGTGGTCATTTAGACGCTGAGGCCATTCAGAACCTTGTGATAACATGGTTAAGGATCAATATGATTTGATTATTGTTTGATTGGCTCACTGAAGTCTGTAAAATCGATATGCATTGCAATCAATTCAATTACCGATGTGCTGCAATATGTTGGCTAAACTAATGAGAGATTGACATGAATCTTGATGTCTCTCTTTAGCCCTGTACTATTTGCAATAGTGTGACATAGATAGATATATATGTTGCTTCTCCATCAGCGGGATTCTATTTGTCATCTCCCTTAGTTTATGTATGAAAATAAATGTTCTATGGTGAAATCTGTTTTCTTCTTGACTTTGTTAGTTTTTACTTGACTTAAAAAGGGCTGGATGGTTTTTGATAGCGTGCAGGGATTTGACAAAAATGTATTTTATTTTTCTTTATACCTAATACCAATAACTAGGTACTATCGAGATTTGTAACCCTTTTGGAAAGCTGAAACATTCTACGCGGAGAATATGTTGAAGAGCCAAAACACCGACATGTTTAGCAATATTAGGGTAAAGCTTGTTTTTAAATTCATACATATTATAATCGCTTATATAAATATTATGTACATTAAATTATATCATTGTCATGTGGAATGTATCTGTTATTTGCGACACTTGGATCAGAAAAGATTTAAGTGGGGGCTTAACAATTTATCTTATTTCTTAGTCATCCATAAATCACGTCATAACATGAGGGGGAGGAAGGGGGGGGGGGGGCGTAAAAGTGTGACATGGGTGTGGTAGGGGTCCAAAGTTTCGTGACGTCACATTTCAAATTTTATACACCTAACTTACACAGAGCTGTTTGAATGTAATAATTTCTAAATGTTAAATTGTAAGATGTGTGACGTCACACTAGGGGGGTCGGGGGGGGGGGGGGGGTCTCACAAATGTGACCAGCTGAGTCAAAGGTTAAAGACGGGGGGGGGACGACAAAAATTACGAAATAAGTCTGAGGTCCTTCAATAGATGTCTCCTAATATAAGACAAAAATTACGAAATAAGTCTGAGGTCCTTCAATAGATGTCTCCTAATATAAGACATTCACGCCCAGTTTTAGAGCCCCCAGTTATAAACTCTGTCCAACACATAAGTATATCGTTGTCCCTATCTGGCACTAAAGACATGACTAACGGCCGAAATTAATAATCAATCCAATCCAAATTTTGCAATCTGAGATTGATATCACAATCCATTTTTAGGGTCAAAAGTGCCAATAACCGATCCGTGGATTGGTTTATAAAGGCACGCAGATTGGAGATCGATCGAACGATAGGCAACAATCCAAGATCGATTTCAATCTTGGATAGGAGATACAATATTAATTTCGGCTGAAAGACGGCAATAAACGTAATCTTTGTCAAACATACAAAACAAAAATGACTATTATGTTCTTCCTCACGAAAGCGAGGGGAGGCCTTTGCCCTACAATGGGACAGTTACAGGCTGAATTAATATATATTATGTTGTACGGAGTATTATATCTGTACTAAAGCCTGTCCAGAAGGGTCAGTAATGTCAAATGCAGTGTCAGAGACGTCAAATACCAACGGAAATGGTTCAGGGGGTTAGTTTTGCAAGTCGGTGATTTCAATATCATGTCTAATAAATGTCACTGTAAAAACGAGGTATTTTGGATTCTCATACTTCGTCTACCAAAATAAATATATTTCATAGGGTTTAAACACACAAAAAAACGCCAATTGTGTTCTATTCTACACCGTTATTAGCAAAATATATTTTAACAATCGGCCATTTTGGTGAGATCTAATCACCAATGAGTTTTACCAACAACTTGTTCAGCTGCCACGAGGTGGAGATAAGTGTCGCAATTTCAGATACACTTGGTATATATAGTTATACATTTTATGAAAATAGCTAAAAACAATACTTAATAAAATAATTGAAGTATCAATAAATGCTAACAGGGGGGTGAGTGCGAGAAACGTAAGATAGATTAATTGGAATAGATTCGTTATAGGTACATACGTGAAGAAAAATGTAAGTGGGACACACCCGAGCATGCATGATTTACCCTTCTATCAATAAATGTACTAGATTAAAGGCAACTGCCTTAAAAACGGCCAATGAAATAAGAGCACATATAAACTTGTGGTCTTATTTGCATTAGTCGAAACTACACTTTAACGGACAGGTGTAAGGTTGATTATAATTTGAATACTTTTGTAACTGCGATAAATTTGTCATGCCATTTTTCTTGGCTATGTTTGGATGCATCGCTTAATCTAGTACATTATTGATCTAAGACATTACCAGCTATTTTCATAAAATAAAATGTATACAGGTGATGTTATTATATATGTTAGTCAAAAACATTTTATTGTCATCGTAATCATTTGGTGTATTTTCATTGTTTAAATAAGTTTTTATTTTAATTTTTTAAACTGCGATGGATTTTTTGTGACCCCTTTTCTAGGCACAAGTGATGAATGGTGAGTAACCTAAAAATGATAGCATAATTATTTTTGTTCGTAGATAGATATTTTAATTCAAATCTCACTGTGTAATTTGTTGTTAATTAGATGTTCAGTTGTCAAATATTAAGGGCGATAATTTTCGGAATTGCAATGTCATTTTTTAAAGTTGTAAAAATTGCTATAGAATATTTTTCATCAATTAAGACTATTGAAGTTATTGTGTGCTTTTTAATTAAATATTAGTGTATTAGCCCCTGTTCCACCACCTCTGTGTAAGTGGTGGGTTGCATGGTAGATTGTGGAACAGGGGGGTGTAAGTTTACTATCAGAGTGTCCTTTTGGACCTATAACTATGTTACTTTATAAATTTTTGTTTTTATAATAAAATGAGTTCTCATAATTGCATATTATTTTGATTTAGAATAAGATTAAGGGTTGAAAATGATTCTGTATTGCAAGATGGGGTAAAAATAGACTTCTTTCCTAACGCAAAATTTACCATCCAAAGTTTTTTTTTCTATTTCACAAATAAAATAAAAATAAATACAGTAATCAATGCCAACCTTCCGGTGTGAGACGAACACACTATTACTTTTACAACATAAAATGAAAAATAAAAATGCAAATGCATTGAAAGGTTTGGTAATGTGCAAAGAATTTCTTGCTGACTGCGTAACTCGAAAAATCACTGAAAAATTTACAGGCATGGATGTGTTACAGATTTGCTGACTTTGTATGTACGTATGTATGTATTTATTACCTAGTATATTATTTAGATACGTTTTAATATACGATAGGGAATTGCCAGTCCTCTTACGAAGTAACAAAAATCCGTTTTTTATATGGCAAACCATAATAACTTCACACACCGAGTTTTACTGCGAGAGTAGGTAACTACCAGTTGTTAATTAATTAGTCCACCGACAAGCAGCCAGTAGTAGGTACGCAAACAGCACTGATGAAGATACCACAACAAACTAGATTTTATAGGGTACTAGAAGCACCTCGCGGTTTCACCCGCGTTAACTACTATCCCGCGGGAACCATTAATTTTTACGGGATAAAAGGTAGCCCATGTGTACCGGGGATAGCATAGCTTCCCAACAGTGAAAGAATTTTTCAAATCGGTTCTGTAGTTTCGGAGCCTATTCATTACAACCAAACAAACAAAGTATTCCTCTTTATAATATTAGTGTAGCAGCGGTACTCTAAGTGTGTTCCGCGGAACCCTAGGGTTCCGCGCTACCCCTGTAGGGGTTCCGCAAGACTAGAAAAAAATCATAACACCTCTCTCTGGTCACCGGTCGAACGTTTTGACTCCGCCCGCCGCGCGTAAGTATACTTGTGAGCGCGCAGTCCCTTTGATAAAAGCCTCTGAATTAGACTCTATAGTTGTGAACAAGTGACTTCCGGCTCTATCTTCGAAAACATAAAGTCGAGATTGTTAAAGAATACACTTTTAAAAACTATTGTTTTATTGTAGGGTTCTGTCAAGTATTTTGCTTGTCAAAAGGGTTCCGTGACCAAAAAAGTTTGAGAACCGCTGGTGTAGATTACCACAAAAGTGACACATTGTCTAAAATGGCGTTCCACAAATCGACGTCCTAACCCCGTTGTCTAACTCAATAACAAATACACAAGTAAAATTATCAGAAACGACAAGATTGAGTTAGACAACGCGAGTGTTAGACGATTTGTGGAACGAAATTTTAGGCACATCTCAGGCCTTACCATGACGTCTTATTGCGATCCCATTGAGGACCTAAACAGAACATTATAAGAAAACACACAATTATAGTCCGTCTTTCTGTTTGTTCCGGCTAATCTCCGAAACGGCTAGACCGATTTTGCTGGGACTTTCACTGGCATTAGCGGATGTTACAAGGAGTAAAACACAGGCTACTTTTTATTGTAGGACTAGCTGCGTCGCGCGGTTCCACCTGCAAGTAACTTTTCCTACGGGTTAACAGACAATGCGGGTACCTAAATCGCGGGCACTTCTAGGTAATACTATAATTCTCATTTTATATACATATTCAATATCATTTATATATAACTTTCATTCATTCATTCAACCTACAGAATGTTTTGTCGTTTTAAGCTTTCATATTATAATCTATACAAATTACTATAGTATGTAAAATGGATATACACAGTATAGTATAGGACATTTATTTGTGTTTCCAATTTATGAACTGGTCTAAGTATAACTATTTCCCAGCTGTCACCACTGGGGACATTAATGGGGGTGATAACTGGGAATGCCCCTATACATACATATATCTTGATCCATAAAATGTCAAAAATATTGTGAAGATTTTGCCAAACCATCAATGAATGCTTTTTTCGTTTGCAGTATTTAATGATTTGGTTCATCAAAATTATTAAGATCGTAGATAATTATGAACTTCTATGGATGGCAAATTTATAAAATTACATTACTAATACATACTGACTTTCCCAAAATACGCCTTGAAATCGATGAAATAGTGTTAATCATGTATATTTGTTATGTAATATAGGTAATAATAAATATAAGTTGTTTTATTTATCCCGACTCTCCCACATATTCATAACATAAAGTAAGTATGTAATAGGTGATACATATATGTATTACTCGGACATTCTGAAGAAAAAGCAAGAAAGCAGTAACCAATATAAAAAATAACGGGAAAAAATACTATCACTTAATTTACTGATTTTTGCAGTTTTTAAGCTACTAATAAAAAAATTGATACCTACATTAACTAGTTTTAAACGGGTCTAATGGAATTCGGTTATAAGCAAGTGTGTCAAGCGCGGGTAGTTGGAAACAACGCGCGCCGCTCCGGACGGTGATACCCACATTCTCCAGTCTTCTCGCGACCACGGTCGATGTAACTCTACCGAAGCGTCGAGGTATGTCCAAATTGTTATATTTCGATATTAGTTTGTGCTCGAATTAGACCCGTTTAATACGAATTAACAATTATAGTAAGTGTCCAAGTCATCGATTGAATTTCCAATTATACATTTTTATATTGTACCAGCAGAGGCAGTGGAATCTAGATGTAGATTAGTGTGTTGTTACTGTCCTTCTCAATTTTGGCACTTTACGTGACTTTAGGGCGTTTTTACGTTTACATTTACTTTTATTTTACATTTTTTTACATAGTTTTTAAATTTTACATACCTATAGATTTTTTTTTTAATATTAAAATTTTTTAGGCTACAATGGTTTAAATTTCCGCCAACAACAATAATGATGAAGTCACCGTTGCCCCGCACAACAAATAAATAGAATATTTCTGTTTACTTATAAAATAATTTATTTACAATTTTATTTATTACATTTTCGCTTACAAACATAAATACTACACTAGGAATAGTAGGTAGTAACCCTATAATTTTTATACTCAAAATTACCTCAATATCAGTTCAGCCGTCTCAACTCTATCTGATGACGATGGGGTCGAAGGAGGTGAACATGCTCAGCCTAGGACGGTACTAGATCTCAAGGACCCGTGAAACACCCGATTAATTCTCTACTCGAGGGTGCTAGCCAGGCCATATAACACCTTGGACGAAAACGGACAAATGTTATCGTGCGGGACGAATCAAAACTTTTTAATATGGCGAATATGGCGTAAATCCTATTTAATACCCTAAAAGAAGGGGCACACTATTTTACCCTACAGGGGTGGTCTACCGCCGATACAGGGAGTGTAGGCGAAAATAGTATTTCCCTGTTCGAAGCGCAACAATAGTCGTAAATAATATAATTATGTATGTTAGTCTGTAAGGTATATATGATATGGGTCTTAGGATAATTTTTAGTACACACTAATGTTATTCTTAAGTTACCTGAATTAAAGATTTATTATTATTATTATTTTCAAGTTAGATCGGGAGTTTGACGTTTTGAACGAGATTGAGTATCTTTTGAGTGCGCGCGGTGCAACGCGGCCGACGCTATTGCTTCGCGCTTGTCTCTTGTTCGATTCGGCCGTTTGTATGGAGTGTCCACCGCCCCGTGGCCGCCGCTGAGGGTTTAACGGCCGAAATTAATAATCAATCCAATCCAAATTTTGCTATCTGGGATTGATATCACAATCCATTTTTAGGGTCAAACGTGCCAATAACCGAGCCGTGGATTGGTTTATAAATGCACGCAGATTGGTGATCGATCGAAAGATAGGCAGCAATCCAAGATCGATTTCAATCTTGGATAGGAGATACAATATTAATTTCGGCTGTTAGTAGTCGGCTGCAGTGTTAGCCAAATAATCCCTCCTTCCGATGTTGGAGGCTTGCTTGTTCTGCACCGCTTCCAACTTCGGACATTCTGAAAAGAAAATATAAAAGTTATTTCATAAGGTCATGGAGTAAAGAATTATACTCAAGCGCATTATTGTACATCATCCTACTAATATTATAAACGCGAAAGTTTGTAAGTATGGATGGATGGATAGATGTTTGTTACTCTTTCACGTAAAAACTACTCAATGGATTTAAATGAAACTTTGCAATAATATAGCTTATACATCAGAATAACACATAGGCTACAATTCATAACGATATATCGTATATTATCCAAACGCGGGTGAAACCGCGAGGCGCAGCTAGTTTAAAATAAAACAATATTGAAGTGTGCGATTAGAAGTTTAGTCTAATCATTCTAAAATACTTCAAAGTGTGGTCAGTGAACTGTTTGACTCAATGGGAGAAAAAACCACAGATAGGTTAGGTTAGATTTTTTTTATAAATACCTAGTAATCGCTATATAAATATAATATATAATTTGAGTTGACCGTAACACTTTTTCGAACCACACTGTTACTCGTCGCAACATGTTTCAACTGGTTGTGTTCCCAACGTGTAAGTGTAACTCGATGGGAAAAAATTTCCCAACTTCCCAACGCGTCACACTGTGACCGGATCTGGGTGTGACTCGTTGGGAACATTTTTTACACCAAAAAAAGGTGAAAATAAATTACCTGTGATCCTATGCCCCAGGCCGCCGCAGTAGGAGCACCCCTGCCCGTCAGCCGCCGGCACGTCGGGCTCCCCTATCATGTCTAGCAAGAACTCGGGGACCTACCGACAGACAATATATACATATATCTATATATATATATAAATCAAATGCTGTTCATGTGTCTCGCTAAAACTCGAGAACGGCTGGACCGATTTGGCTGATGTTGGTCTTGAATGATTTGTGGCAGTCCAGGGAAGGTTTAAAAGGTGAATTTTATCACTATTCCACGCGGACGAAGTCGCGGGCACAGCTAATATATAATATATATAACGCGTCACGATCACATATACAGACATAAAATACCTATTAATACCCTAGACGGGGCACTCGGTCTTACCACAAATCATTTAAACCAGAGTTGAACAGACGAGTCTAAATTATTTTCTCAACAAATTAACGTCTAACCCTCGCTTTTTCTAACTCAATAACAAATTCACAAGTAAAATAATTAGGGGATTGAGTAACATAACGCGAGTGATAGACAAACGACATTTTAAAAACATCTGCTTAACTCTGGTCTAAGCTATTGTGGTAAAAGGGTCATGTTTAAAAAGTAGACAAGAGTTGACAGCTTCCGCTTACTAGAGGGCGTTATATTAAATCATGAGTTGAATCATATGTTTGTATCCAGCTAATAATATAATATTTGTACGTTTGTTACTTCTTCACACTCAAACGGCTGGACTAATTTTGGTGAAATTTGGTGTGGAGGTAGCGAACACATAAGCTACCTTTTTTTTAAAAACCAGCGGGTATAACACCACGGGGGCCAGTTAGTTAGCTTCGAGAAAAAGGACAGTACATACGTTTGTGCCCTTGTTTTTTCGTTGTGTGAGCGATAACCCAAATGATTACAAGAGTTGACAGCTATCGCTCACTAGATGGCGTTATTATCAAATTATTAAATGTACCACAAATACGTTTATATTGTAAGCGACACATTGCATGCCGACTTTACCGAACGTAATACATGCCGGGAATGCGTGACGCCGGCCGCCGCCACAGCCACGGTTATAGCTTGTCAATAACGGCCGAAATTAAAAATCAGTTTAATCCAAATTTTGCTATCTGGGATTGATATCGCAATCCATTTTTAGGGTCAAACGTGCCAATAATCGATCCGTGGATTGGTTTATGAAGGCACGCAGATTGGAGATCGATCGAACGATAGGCAGCGATCCAAGATCGTATTCAATCATGGATAGGAGATACAATATTAATTTCGGCTGTAAGTAGAGTCATCATTTATATATGCCTTATATTATACCTATACGTTAGTATGTAGTTGTGGAACGAACAATACATTATCACTGTGATTTATTGCTTTTAATTGAAGGTCCGAAGAACCCCGTTATATGTAACGTAATATATGTTATATGTACCTTCTGTCCGGCCTCCCGCAGCAGGTGCGCCAGGTCCCGCAGCACGCTCCCGTCCTGCGCGCGGCCCAGCAGCGTGGTGGCCACGCCGCCGCCGCCGGCGCGCCCGGTGCGCCCGATGCGGTGCACGTAGTTCTCTATGTCCTCCGGCATGTCGTAGTTTATCACGTGCTGGATGTTCGTGAAGTCGAGACCTGGGAAATAATACCATTTATACTTATGATTATAATAATAATTCAGCCTGTAACTGTCCCAATTTTTTTTTTCTTTTTTTTTTAAACCGTAGTCTCACACTAGGTTTGCTCCTGTATCGCGGGTACCGCTTACAGACATATAATTTCACATACACATCGCACCCAGACCAGAAACTAAATATTTGTGGATCGCACAAATATTTGTCCCAGACGGGAATCGAACCCCTAGCGCAGCAGTCCGATTGCTCGGCCACTACGCCAAACGAGCCGTCAACTGCTGGGCGAAGACCTCCCCTCACTATCGTGAGGAGGGTTAGGCCATGATCCACCACGGGGGCCTAGTCCGGGTTGGTGGATATCATGCCTCCGAAATGATTCTCGGGCATGCTGGTTTCCTCACGATGTTTTTCGTTCACCGAAAAGCGAGTGATAATTACGTACATATGTTTAACAAGAAACACATCGGTACGTGCCCGCACTGGGATTTGAACTCGCCACCTCCGTTTTCGAAGGCGGACGTTCACCCACTAGGCTACCACCGCATATCATTCATACTTAATCTTATCCTAATATTATTATAAATGCGAAAGTTTGCGTTTGTGTGTTTGTTAGTTCTTCACGCTCAAACGGCTGGACCGATTTGCATGAAATTCGGTATGGAGGTAGCTACTATCCTGGAATAACACATAGACTTTGCTTTTCGCGAGTAATACAATAAATGCGAAAATAACACTGTTGGTGTGTAATAAGTGCCCTTTTACGGATAAATAACTGAAAGGATTTAATGGCATATAAAATAGAGTTCAAAAATTAAAAGCCCGACTACTGAAAAATTACGCTGTCAAAAGTGTTAAACAAGATAATAGTTTCATAGTTTAGTAGGCTTTGCAGTAGAGTGGGTTCCCGACGAGTCACACCAGATCCGGTCACAGTGTGACTCGTTGAAAGTTTTTTTCCCATCGAATTACACTGTTACATGTTGGGAACACTCCTTTAAAAAAAAGTTGCAACGTGTAATTACAGTGTGAATCTAAAAAGTACTTCAGTCAACTCAAATTATATATTATTATAATATTTATGTAAGGATTACTATATGTATATACATAGGATATAGATACCTATCTGTGTCGGGGTTATTTTTTCTCCCGTTGAGTCACACAAGTTACTTGTTGCAACTTTTTTATATGGAAGAGTTCCCAACGTGTTACACAAGTATAACAGTGTAACTCGATGGGAAAAAAACTCCCAACGAGTCACACTGTGACCGGATCTGGTGTGACTCGTTGGGAACCCAACTGCAGTAGTCGGGTATAAATAAGGTATTATTATCAAGTAATAGTAGACGGCTCTTGCGGGATAACAGCGAACGCAAGTCGCATCTAATCAAGAAAAAAGATGAAAGATTTAACCCCGTATCGTTAATCGTTACCTCTAAATTTATTTCGCTCCACTCAACGTCACTTGCCCGTTTTGGTATCGTTAGTTGGCAAAATTTCCTCCACTCGGTTATTCCTTGACAATACTCTAAATTTATTTCGCTCCACTCAACGTCACTTGCCCGTTTTGGTATCGTTAGTTGGCAAAATTTCCTCCACTCGGTTATTCCTTGACAATAATCATCGTTCAAAGGAAACAAACCATCTGTCAGCTCAAGGTACCTCGCGACGTACCTCGAGGATTCCTCGAAGCCGCTTCTCTACGATTGTGTTAAAATGGAGTACCGAGGAGCCTCGAAAGTTCAACTAACGATACCAAATATGAGGAACTTTTGGGGGGAGTTTCGAGGTCCCAAAGGTCCCGTATTACCTTTGCTGGCCACGTCCGTGGCTACCAGGACGTCCTTCTCCCCTCTCCGGAACGCCTCGACCGCTCGCGACCTCTCCTCCTGGTCCTTGCCGCCATGGATGGCCACAGCTTCCACACCTGTGACCATGAACAGTTCGATTTAACCACAATAACCCACGAAATGGTCCAACGGAAGACCAGAATTAGGGCCTTCCTGTAGTAGTTTATGTTTATTGTTGTTTGTGTTTTATTGTTGTAAATAAATGTGTTTCTTTCTTTCTTTTTTGCTTTATTACTAATATATTTACAAATTGTGGTAATCTATGATTCATTGTTTAATTGGTGATTAACTCTATGATAATTGGTGACTTAGTTATAAGTACATCCTAATTATCAATATTCCCAATAATGGGAGGATTAAAAGATCCATAATTACCAAGGTACACATCATAATTATTGACTCAAATTTCCAAACAAATTCACCAATATTTACCGAGGTACCCACTATAATTAGCGACCCACATCACCAATAATTACCGAGCCCCAACTATAATTACATTAATTGATGCCTCAGACCACAATAATTGGCGCCACAAACCTTTCAACAGCAAATACTCGTGTATAGCGTCGACGTGCTGCTTCCTCTCCGCGAATATGAGCACCGGGGGCGGAGTCTTCTGCAGGCACTGCAGCAGGTGCACCGTCCGGGCTTCGCCCTGCACCGCCTCCAGCTCCTGGCGCACGGTGAGCGAGGCGGCGCCGGCGCGCCCCACGTTCACCAGCACGGGCTTCACCAGCGCCGATCTGCCGGGAGGTGGGAATTACTATAATTTTGTTGTATATAGATTTTTACTTGTTTATTTTGGGTAAGATTGTTTGGGTGAAAGGGCGAGATTGGGGTAACATTGACCGTGTTGGCGTGAGATTGTATGCGTGTGGGGGGAAATTGTATACGTCATATACGTGTTGGGGTAACATTGGCCGTGTTGGAGGTAACATTGCCCGCGTTGGGGCAAGATTGTATACGTGTTGGGGTAAGATTGTATACGTGTTGGGGGTAACATTGCCCGTGTTGGGGCAAGATTGTATACGTGTTGGGGTAAGATTGTATACGTGTTGGGGTAACATTGCCCGTGTTGGGGCAAGATTGTATACGTGTTGGGGTAACATTGACCGTGTTGGGGCAAGACTGTATACGTGCTGGGGTAACATTGACCGTGTTGGGGCAACATTGTAAACGTGTCGGGGTAACATTGACCGTGTCGGGGCGAGTACCTGGCGAAGTTCTGTATCTTCCTCGGCATGGTGGCGCTGAACAGAAGCGTCTGCCGCTGGCCCCCAAAGTAAGAGAAGATGGTCCGCACGTCCTCCTCGAAGCCCATGTCTATCATGCGGTCCGCCTCGTCCATGCACAGGTAGCGGCACACGTTCAGCCGCACCTGCGGTGGACGCGGGCTTTATACGATTGTTGCGGACGAAGCCCTCGAGGGCGGGACATCACCGAAACAGTCTTCTTTTTTTTTTTTCTTCTTTTTTTTTTGTAGTCCCACACTGGGGTATCTCGATTCGATTGAAGCGTTCTTATATTAGCAGAATGGACCCGCTGGTGAGATAACGGTGGTTAGTAGATAAAAATAAAAAAAACAACATAGGTAAGATATCAGATGAGGTATCTGATAGGTATCTGAACGCATAAACTAATCAATCGCCTATCATAAAGCAGTGTACACACCATCTTCTTATCGAGCATGTCCATGAGCCGGCCGGGCGTCGCCACCATTATGTGAACACCTCTTTGCACCGTCTCCATACATTCCGACACGGCCACACCTGCAATTTCAAATAAAACATTAATTAATAAAAACAAGTTATTATCGTCTCTAATAACCGTGAAGTGATCTAACCTCCATTAAACGTAACGACATCTCACTTCTAATAAAAGTGAACAGATCTCACCTCCATTACAAGTCAAGAGACCTCACGCTCATTAAAAGTGAAGAGACCTCACCTCCATTAAAAGTGAGGAGATCTCACCCCCATTACAAGTGACGAGACTTCACTTCCATTAAAAGTGTAGAGACCTCACCTCCATTAAAAGTGACGTGACCTCACCTCCATTAAAAGTGAAGAGACCTCAGCTCCATTGCAAGAGAAGAGACCTCACCTCCATTAAAAGTGAAGAGACCTCAGCTCCATTGCAAGAGAAGAGACCTCACCTCCATTACAAGTGAAGAGACCTCACCTCCAATAGCGAGGCAGCTCCTGATCTCGGGCTGGCCGCACATCTTGAGGTGTTTCGAGAAGTGTAGTATGATATCGTGCGTTTGCTTCGCGAGCTCGCGCGACGGACATATTATAAGGCCGTACGGGCCTTCGTTCCTGGAACAAAAAAAATAATTATAAATCAGCCCAGTGCTGGGGATTGATTATTCAATTATTTTTTTTGTCATTTGATTTCTCATATATTTTTATTTAGGATTCCGTACTCAGAGTCAAAAGGGACCGTATTACTAAGACTCCACTGTCCGTCCGTCTGTCACCAGGCTGTATCTCATGAACCGTGATAGTTAGACAGTTGAAATTTTCACAGATAATGCATCTCTGTTGCCGCTATAACACCAAATATTATAATAGAGAATAAAAGAAATATTCAAGGGGGCTCCTATACATCATACAAATTTTTAATAGATGGTACGTAACCGTTCTTGCGCAAGTCCGACTCTGACTAGGCCGGGGTTTTTGTGTGACCATTTCTCACTCCCCGTTTCCCTGACAGAGGGCTGAAATGCCAGAGATGTCAGGGAAACTGTGTGGTAACCCTATCCTGGGGCCTTAACCATGACGTCTTATTGCGATCCAATTGAGGACCTAAACAGAATCGTTTCACTACTTATTCGTACTGTGACGTCTAATTGTGACATCTCAACGCTCAATTTTCGTGGATTTTAAATCTAACGGGATCAACGTCTACCTAAATGATATCGAAAGGTAGTACCCAACTGATATGGCTTACCGATTTATTTAAAGTGAAAAGATTCTGTTAAGGACCTCGATTGGATCGCAATAAGACGTCACGGTAACCCTATCCTGACCTGACGAAGGGCATGTAGACCTCCTGCTCCAGGCACAGCATGATGATGGGCAGCGTGAAGACCAGGGTCTTCCCGGAGCCGGTGAACGCGATGCCGATCATGTCGCGGCCGCTCAGCACCGCCGGGATGCCCTGGATTTGGATGGGGGTGGGGTCCTTGATGCCCTTCGCTTCGAGGCCCCTGAGGATACCTGGTGGAGTAAGAATGGGGAAGTTCACACGCGTATCGTTGGTTGATACCTCCAAATTTCATTCACTCGACCTTTGGGACCTCGAAACTACACTATCCCCGGGTGACATAGGGTACTTTTTATCCCGTAAAACTTAACGGTTCCCGCGGGATTTTAGTTTTAGTAAGAGGCGTTTCTAATACCTTTAGGAAACTTCATGTGATGGAAAGTGGTGATAGGTGGTGGCACGTTCTCCCCCTCGACTAGTATCCGCATCTGTCTGCGCACATCCTCGTGGCGCTCCGGGGGGAGCGCCAGCACGCAGCGCGGGGGCTTCCACGACGTCTTGATGGGCTCCTCGTATTGTATGCCTGTTATTAAAGTCAGTTTTTTATACGCTCAGAAGAATAACACATAGAAGCCGTGTAGCCATTTTTACTGAGACTTTTTGGGCCTAGTTCAGACTTTGACTCGCTATTGCTAGATTGAAGATTTTATGGTAAATATTTATTCATTTTTCCTGCTTTTCGACTAAATACCAACACGCATGCGACATTTTCATTGTACTTGTGTGTGAAGAAGATAATTACATGGCACTCACGCACACATTGTTAAAAAAGTGGCTTCACTTTTGAGTGAAACTACGCATGGAACTATCCTTCTCTGCATTATCATTCTATGTTTATATGATTAAAGCGGTGATTGCTTGCATGTTTGAGTGTGTGCTAGCCTAGTGTCAGAGTTTATCAGCTCTCTGACGTGACTTAACGACTACCAATCGATAACAACCGCGGCCGACGGCTTTAACGCGCCCTCCGGCGGAAATCAGCACGTAACTTACAAAAAGTCATGGTGCAGTACTAAGGATCGAACTGGGTATCCTTGGATTTAAAATCGCACCAGTTATCACTAGGCCACCATCTTTCTAAGTATGGGAAAACCTACCTCTTTGGACAAGGAATGAACTATGGATATTATTCGCTCAGATAAAATTCATAGCCCTATGTTGTCTACAAGACACTAAAGATGGTTTCATTACATAATATTTCATATTATTTATGAACATAGTCTACAGTACTTTGAATTGAAACACTCCTATGGTTTATGAGGTACCTTTGGCTAATTCGGCGACACCCATGAGAGCTTTACTCTGTGCCACACTCTCGAGTATGTGTTCCTCCTCTCTCGCTTGCCTCTCGGCTGCGGAGAGGGCGCGGGCCTCCGCTAGACGCTTGAGCTCGCTGTGCTGATCGAGGAGCGACACATTGTACCTGCGTCCCCATTCTTCTTGTGACGCTGTAATATAAGAAAAAATATTTATTTCACTCACTAAAATTATAATTTTGATGAGCTAACTAACAATGGATTGTATAGTTACTAAAAATAAAGTGCAAAAACTATTTCCGATACCGGGAATCGAACCCGAGCCTCCTGGGTGAGAGCCAGGTATCCTAGCCACTAGACCATATCGGGTAGTAACAGCAATGGCGAAAATATGGATTAGTAACATGCATTAATTAAAAACACGAACAACGTCACAATACGTTCCAATAAACACTTTAGAAAAGAAACTATGATATTTTTAGATTGTTGATCAATAACATCCATCAGTTGCGTAATTTATGCCATTTCTAACTGCCTACATAGACTTGTCTGACGAACCAAGTCTACTCACTTTCGTCGTCAGGGTCGTTGTCGCTGGAGCTTTTGGTTTCAGCGGCTGCTTCAGCGGCGATTTGTCCAAGTCTGCCGAGCTTCAACAGCTGCTGTTTCTTCCGTTCTTTCACGGGTACGTAGGGTTCGTATTTGTCCACGTCTTCTTCCGAATCCGAAGACTTTTCATCGCGTCTGTAGCGCTTTATTGGCGGCGCTGCGGCCTCTGGTTTATTTGACATGCTGTTTTCTTAGAAACTTATTAGAATAGATAGAGTTTTTGTTATAAAATATTGTGTTTGTTTGTTTTGTTTGTACACAAATTTTAGAGGTTATCTATCTATTTGACGTTCGTTACGTTCATTGTCAATGTCAATGTTTATTTTTTTTTGTTTTAGTTATGGCTTCGCACGGTTTGTGCATATAGCCAGTGTCAAGTATTTTATTTTAAGTATTTCTTAATTACACATTAAGAAAGTCACAGCAATGTTATAGCAATCGTGGTCAAGTAGTCAAGTCAATTATTTACAACGTCAAAGTCACGATTCAGTAAAGTAGTGGAAGCTTTACTGAAACTTCCTGGGAGTTTTGGAGAAAATGCGAAATGACACGTTTTTTAAGTTTATATCATTCGCCTACACTCGTGCACGTTAACGAACACTTAATGGTTAATATTCCACTGATATTACACATTAACACTCGAAGAAACACAAGTTTGAGCTAATAATACAAAACCAACAACGTCTCACTATCGGATTCCCGCCAAAACTCCAATGTCAATGTTAAGACTCGTTCGCCGTCGCCATTTGAACTACGAAGGAAAATAAAATGCTGCGTTGATTGGAGTGGAAAATCATGAAAAAGTATGTTCACGAAGTATGCTCAAAATTTGATGTGTTTGATTTGTTAAAAATCTACTGCTTTGTAAATTAGTACCTAGGCTTACATTTTGGTAAAATTATATGAGAAATTTTATGATTCAGTTTGATATTAATTTGAAACAATGGGGAGAAATGCAACAATAAATATGTAATAAAACATTTGAAAAATAAAGTTTATCTAAAATCCATTACATACGCACATGAATAAAGTATATTTTAATTACTTACCAAAAACTAGAAGTAGGTCCGGAAGTTAACTTGTCTGAATAATTCGGATGTTAAAAAACATAAATAAATGTAAAAGTGTTGGTACAAAACCTATTGATTTCAAACTGACCTTAAAAACTGCATTGTCACATGCAATGCAAGTGTCACTAACATGTCAAAATTGTCAAAATATGCAAGTGACACGTAACTTTGTATAAATCTAATTACCAATTTACGACCTCCAAATGTGTAAATTCGTGAAAATTTTCGCATGTACCGGTAAATAAAAACCCGTTGAACATGTCTGACAAAAGTTTCGGTGATCATACTAACAGGAACATAGTGAAAAATCCGCTTCTTTCAAGTGCAGTAACAGGCTTGTCTCTGGAAGACCTGACGCACAAGGCTGTTTTGCTGCCTGTAACCACGTCCCTGGGGCAGATCACAAGGCCAGGTGAGTACTTTGTTTTATTTTTAACCCATATTCACGGAGACAATGCGATTTATATCATTGGCGCGCTCAATAGCAGCCAAAATAGTGTTCATATTTTCTCGCTAACGAACTGTCAGAACTGGCAATTATTCCGTGATTTCTGATTGCCGCTTCCGAATTTCACTTTACGCGTGTTATATTCAGTGATATTTAAAGTGTTTGTTACCTTGAAATACTAAGTTTCGACGAGAAACAGTGCGCAGTGTGTTTACATAACAGTGTTTGAACATGTCGTCGTTTTTGTATAAATCTTACAAGAACGCGCCTTTTGAGGGCGGCTTCACGCCGGATTTCCGGTTTTATTTCAATTCCAAATACAAAAGAGCTCACAAGATCGTCCATCGTGCCCCTGTGAGTGCTAGAACCTTTGTTGTCATTGGTTACCCGCCTCCATTTACTAACATCTCTAATAACCCGTGGTACATTAATATACTGCTCTAATCCTTTCCGGGGTAGGTAGAACATCAACGCCACTCTACTCTAAAATCTAGGATCCAGTACTTAAAGTATACTTAGACTTGTATCAGTACATGATTTTAACATAACTTTTTACCAAACAAAACATGCATGTATTTTCCGTTGCTTAGTGCTTAGGAGTATATTATTATGTTAAGGCACTGGTTCTGGTATTATCTATTGATAGCAGTCATGCAAGTGGTTCTTGGGCGAGCTAATGAACTTGCATACTAAAGGCAAAACCTCATTTGATACCTATTATGTTCTTCAAGGGTGTGGTACTTAATTAAATGCCATTGAACACAGAGCTGCATTTATTCAGTTTCTTACAAAATTACAACTAACTTTTCTATTGTGGGGTACTTTGATTAAAACATCATTTCTAAGTACCCTACACTATATTACATAACACTTCCCCTTTCAGTTCTAAACATATCATGGTAACTTCTTAATTTTGAATCATTACAATTTCATAATCACTTTTACTCTAACTAATAATAAGTATGTAAATCTCAACTATTTATCACTTCTAATTTGAATCAATTTCTACTAAATAATTTCCTGCTTAATTACATAACATTTTTTATTTTATTATTTTATACTCCAATGATTTCATTCCATTCTTCTGGTGGTGGTATGATCACATCTCCATCGTTTCCATCATCATCTTCTTCACTGCCATTGTCATTTTCAGGCATTCCTGGTGCCTGTGGTGGTCTAGTTTTAAGAAGTTGGTCCACATGTCTGCGGTGTCTGGCACCACCTTCAATCTCCACCTCATATGCTGCTGGTTCTGGCTTGTTTATAATCTTTCCTCTTTGCCACTTTTGGGACATGTTATACAATCTCATTAAAACATAATCTCCGATATTAAAACTCTTTTTATTTTTCCTATTATCTTTCCTTCCTTCCTCATCAGTTTTAATGTCTGTATCTGGATGCAGTGATGAAATCAGAGTTTTAAATTTCCTCCCATTTAATAGCTCTGCTAGTGTTTTTCCAGATACAGTACCTGGTACAGTACGCATATGAAATAGAATCTTTGCTACTCGGTCTGTCCAAGGACATGGAGATTGTTTTTTTAGTTTAGCTTTGATTGTTTGTATGGTCCTCTCTACTTGGCCATTGGTTGATAGGGTGCACCAGTAATATGTCGGATGCGATTCCTCTTGAAGAACTCTTGACATTCGTTTGATGTGAATGCTAAAGCATTGTCGGACACAACAACATCCGGCAAGCCATTATCTGCAATTGCTTTCTTTAATATCTCAATTACTGATTTGCTTGACGTTGATGGCACAATTTCAATAATGGGCCATTTACTAAATGAATCTACTATGATTAAGAAGGTTTTCCCCATGAATGGTCCCATAAAATCAATGTGCACGCGAGACCATGGCCTATTTTCTGGTTTCCATTCGTGTTCTGTGGTAGCTGGGTTATTCCTTCCCATTTGACATGCTTCACAATCTGCTACTACTCTTTCTATATCCATATCTATGGATGGATACCAAAGGTATCCTCTAGCTCAGCGGTTCTCAAACTTTTTTGGTCACGGAACCCTTTTGACAAGCAAAATACTTGACAGAACCCTACAATAAAATATACAATATAAAATACAACAAAAAAATGCGTTGTAAACAATCTCGACTTTATGTTTTTGAAGATAGAGCCGAAAGTCGCTTGTTCACAACTATAGCGTCTAATTCAGAGGCGGCTTTTATCAAAGGGACTGCGTGCTCACCAGTATAACGTTGTCAAAACGTTGGACCAGTGACCAGAGAGAGGTGTTTTGTTTTTTTTTCTAAATTCTTGCGGAACCCCTACAGGGGTAGCGCGGAACCCTAGGGTTCCGCGGAACACACTTAGAGTACCGCTGCTCTAGCTAGCATCTTGGTTTGTACTATTCCGCTGTGACCTTGGTGAAGAGCTTTCAGTACTGCCTCTTGTAATTTGACCGGGATGACTACCCTGTTTGCCCACATGATACACTCTTTGTTTAGAGACAGGGCTTCTCTTTTTCTAAAGTAGGGTAACATTTCTGGTGAGTCCATTTCATTGGGCCAACCGTTCAGTATGAAAAATTTCACCTTCTTTAGTATTATGTCCTTATCTGTTTCTTTTGCTATGGTATTTGGTCCTAGATCTATATCCATCTGCTCAATTAGCATCACTTCTTCTTGTCTGTTCTCTTCTTCTACACATGGTGTTGGCCACCTGCTAAGGCTGTCAGCATCTCCCATCTGACTTCCCGGGCGATACTTTAAATCATAGTCAAAGGTGTTCAGTGTCAGTGCCCAACGTAACATCCTGGCTGAAACTAGTTCTGGAATCGGTTTGCCTCTGCCAAATATTCCTAATAAGGGCTTGTGATCTGTAAATATTACAAAGGTCCTTCCCAGCAAGTACTGTCGGAACTTTTTCAATCCAAACATGATGGCTAGGGCTTCTTTATCCAGTTGAGCATATCGCCGTTCATGTGCCTGAAGTGTTCTGGAGCTCATTATGATAGGCTTCTCAGTGCCATCCTCCATCTTATGCACGAGCACAGCCCCCACACCATACTCACTAGCATCGCATACCATATGCAGATCTTTCTCTAGGCTATAGTGGGTTAATGTTAAGTCTGATGTTAAGAGGTGCTTTGCCTTATTAAATGCCACCTGTTGTTCCTCACCCCAATTCCAGGGACTGTCATCTCTCAGTAGTGTATATAACGGTTCCAACACCACTGCTTTTTCCTTTAAAAACCTTTCATAGAAGTTGTATAGCCCCAAGAAAGCTTTCAATGAGCGTTTGTCTTTAGGTTCAGGTTTGTTGGCTATCTCCTGGATCTTCTCGGGTGATGGATGCACCCCATCTGCATCTATCTCAAACCCTAGAAACTTCACTTTGGTTGTTGTGAATACACATTTAGTTTTGTTCACTTTCAGTCCAATATCATTCAACCGCTTTAGCACTTCAACCACTCTTTCATTGTGTTGGGTAAGGGAGTACCCACATATGGCTATGTCATCGAGGAGACATGCCACTCCATCGATACCTGCGAGTATTGACATCATTAACCTTTGAAAAATAGCTGTTGCTGCATTCACTCCATAAGCCAGTCTATTCATTCTCATCAATCCTAGTGGTGTGTTTAATGTTAGCATCTCTGCAGTTGTTTCATCGACTTTAAGTTGGTTGTACGCATGCTTCAAGTCAATCTTTGAAAACCATTTACCACCCGATAGTTGGAAAAATGCTTCATTTGATGTTGGTAACGGGTAACTTTCTGTCAAGCAAGTAGCATTCACTGTTTTCCGGTAATCACCACATAGTCTTAATGATCCATCAGGTTTTGGGACTATTGTTAATGGTGTAGCCCAGCGTGAGTGCTCGACTGGTGTCAATATACCTTCTTCTATCATTCGGTTCAATTCTTCATTAACTTGCTGTCTTAATGGGAATGGTACTGTTCGCGGTCGCAAAAACACTGGCGTTGCTCCTTCTTTACAGTCGATATGCACCGGTGGTCCTTTGTATTTGTCTATCTTGGCTTCAAATAACTCCGGAAATCTTGCAGGAAAATCTTCCACGGCCTTTTCGTCCACAGCATGGATCGTCACTCCTCGCACCGAAATTCCTAGTGGTTCGAACCACGTACGACCCAGTAGTGGAGGTCCTCTGCCGCAACTCACTACTAATGGGAGGTTGGCGCGTTTGTTACCAAACTCGACGTTTACCATAGTCTGGCCTTTTGTTTTCAGCTCGTTATTTGTCCACGTTACTAACTTATTTGTGAAGGGTAACAATTCGTTCGGAAATGCTTGTGCGAATTGTTGATAAACACAATGCGGGATAATTGACCGAGCTGATCCTGAGTCCACCTCCATTGTCAAAGGTACGCCATTTATCTTGACTGCCACCATGATCGGTCTACTTCGCTTTTCTTCCTTCGCGCCGTTTCCACTAACTTCATCGATTCTTTCCCGCACGCCAAAGTTATCTTCACTTTTTCCGTTGTTTTCTGATGTTGACGAGCACTCGCTGCACTTGTTTACTCGTGGCTTTGTATTGTTTTTACAAGCCGCTTTCGTATGTCCTTTGTTATGACATTTATAACAAGTTACGTTCCGCATCCTGCAAAGTGCATTACCATGGTTTTTTGCACAATGCACGCAACGTCTCGAGTTCGAGGCTCTTGAGTTGTCGATTGTATTTACTTCCATAGGCTCAACACTAGCGTTACTCGTACTTGCAACAATTTTCGTTTGTGTGACCTCGCCGCTATGGTTCTTCACTGAAATATGACTCTGCATTCCACTTTGGAGCGATTCAAAATTTAGGGCCAATTTTACTACATTATTGTAGGTTAAGTTTTCCAACTTGATTTTCAGCAATTCTTTTTTTAAATTATTGTCGCGCGCACCCAAGATTAGTTGTTCAATTATACGGCGCGGCATGCCGTCCTTGAATTCGCAACGGGAACTAATGTCATGCAAGGACGCTATGAAGCTCGTCATTGATTCATGTTCTTTTTGTTTTCTCTTATAGAACTTATCCACCTCCAAAATAGGGTGGGGCGCCGGTATAAAAAACTTGTTGAGAATTGCAATTATATCTTCAAAGCGCACTTCACTTGGTTTCTTAGGTGCTAGTAATGACACTATCAATCCATAGGCTTCCTTCCCACATTGTGACAGGAACAGAGCCCTCTTTTGCACGCTTTCAATTTGTCCAGCCGCCTCCAACGCGAACTTTAGTTGCTCGCGATAATTCTCCCACACATCTTTATTGGGGTCAAATTTCCCTGGCAATACCAGGCTTGTAATGTTAGCGGCCGTCATTCTGGTTAGCCTCGTCGCCAATATTATGTTCTTCAAGGGTGTGGTACTTAATTAAATGCCATTGAACACAGAGCTGCATTTATTCAGTTTCTTACAAAATTACAACTAACTTTTCTATTGTGGGGTACTTTGATTAAAACATCATTTCTAAGTACCCTACACTATATTACATAACAATACCCAAAGACATTTTAATGTCTAGCAGCTGCTACCCACAAGTTTTATTGTCATGTTATTTTGTTCAGCTTCTAGCTACCAAACCGTGAAAATGGCAATGCATTTGATTCAGTTGTTTTTACGTTAAATGCGAAATAAAACATACGGACACCATTTAGCAACATAATTGTACCTATTCTTGTTCAGTTACTCATTTCAAGTCTCCTAGACAACTTTTTAATATCTTTTCAATTAGTTTTGTCCATGCGTTAATACTTACTGTATATTTTATCGTGATAAATAAATATACCATGTTCTTCCCACGTTGGAAGCGATCTCCAAGTCAGATTTCATCAAAACATGCTTAGCTGTTTCACTGGTGCAGAAAGACGGAGATAGATTTGCTTATATACAAATTTTGTAAAGGGGATATAAAAGTTACTTAAATATGTTGTTGTTGACTAAAAGCAGCTGTTTCTAGTGTCAATAAGAGGGAGTGTCAGAGTCTTTCCATGACATTTACAGGGCACAGTTAGCGCTAGTTCAGACACGGCGGGAACCGCGCGATTATAGAATCGCATGGAAATCGAGCGGGTCTTATTTATATGAGTTAGTTAGTAATCGTTCAGACGTAACCGCGCGGTTAATCAAGCCGCGCGGTTACCGCAACCCAACCGCCAGAAAATAGAATCGCGCTGCTCCCGCGCGTTTCTATTACTATGGAGTCTTTACTTCGCATTCAGTTGCGTTGCGGATACCGCGCGGTTCTTTTCTTTTTTTTAAGCAGCAACCACAGTAAACACACTTCTTCGTCGACTTCCATTTTCAAACTGACGGTATCCCCGCACGAAAATCGCATAATAACCGCCGGTGTCTGAATAGCATCACAATTTTGCGGGTTCAAACAGCTAGATTTGTAAACGCGCGGTTCCCGCATGTCTGAACTAGCGCTTAATGTTCCTTGTAGAATAATAGTAAATATATCTATTTACACAGAAATTTTACATAAAACAACCATATTTCTATTCGCATAAATATGAAAATGTAGGTAATACCTTTTAAATTGTTTATTCTACATTTGAAATGGTAATAAAAATAATGTCGCTAATGTAATGAACAATTGAAAAACAGTCTTTGAAATAATTAATTTTATTTGCAAAAATACAATAATTTTACAAAAATTAATATGGCTTGTTGATATTTTGTCTTAAAATTAGAATACTACCCGTATTAGTAAACAATATAAGATATTAGTCATTATAATTACTGTAATCTTAACTGTAATGTAATAAATTAAAAATATTTAAGTAAATTGTTCAAAAATAAACAACAGTTTCCCAGAATCGAAACTAGGTGGCACTGTATAACAATTTAAACCAAACAAAATCGATTTTACTCTAAAGAGACTTAAATTTTTTTTTTTTAATAGCGTATTCTTACAAAATTGTTCACTAGCTAATATTCTCAATTATTATGTAAATGAGCAAAATTACATTGAACTTTTTGAAATCAAGAAATAGCAGTATTACTATTTAGTGACTTTTACGTTATTCAAAATATGATTGAATCATTTCTAAGTTCCGATACTTTTGGCATTATCAATTATACAATAGACCAGCGGTTCTCAAACTTTTTTGGTCACGGAACCCTTTTGACAAGCAAAATACTTGACAGAACCCTACAATAAAACAATAGTTTTTAAAAGTGTATTCTTTAACAATCTCGACTTTATGTTTTCGAAGATAGAGCCGGAAGTCACTTGTTCACAACTAAAGAGTCTAATTCAGAGGCTTTTATCAAAGGGACTGCGCGCTCACAAGTATACTAACGCGCGGCGGGCGGAGTCAAAACGTTCGACCAGTGACCAGAGAGAGGTGTTATGATTTTTTTCTAGTCTTGCGGAACCCCTACAGGGGTAGCGCGGAACCCTAGGGTTCCGCGGAACACACTTAGAGTACCGCTGCAATAGACAAACTAGAGTTGTCAAATACCAGAATACCAAAAACTTCTAAGACTGGCTGCGCACTGTCATTTTCCTGATTCGATTTTTATACAAAGTGTTATAAATACGAATCGAACGGAACTCATGCCGCTTACGTTTCATTAATATTTCTTGCACTTTAAATGAAAAAAGTGTCAATACGGACATCGAATCATGATCACGATGTCACTTTTGTGGCGAATCATAAACTGAATTTGGTTTAGTTGATTTGGAGTCATCTTTACAGATTTTCATGTTTGATTAATACATCTTAAATCTAGGGTAACCATAATTTAACCTAGCACTTGTCAATCACGTAAATATCAAAATAATTAGGCATATTTTACATCCCCTTAGCTAGCTGCACCCAGTGGTTATCTTGTTTTTATCAGAAACTGAGCTATTATTATATTTATCAGTTTCACCCCCTCAAGGGTAGATTTTGACAGATTAAATAAAAGTTATATTGAACCACTCTAAATTATTTATACCTTGTAGGTATCTATAGTGTTTTATTACAAAAGGGCATAGATTTTTTTTAATTTTCTGCTCATTATGCCAACTCAAGAAAGCTATTTTGATTAAAAAAAATAATTATAGTATAATTAATGATTTGATGTCAAGGCTTAGATCTTTTAGATAGTTTATTAAAAAAAATTCTTCGGTAATTTGAACTAATCAATATCAAGGCCAAACTTTCCCATATAGTTTGCAAGTGACCCCAAAGGACAAAAATAAAGAAAAAGATGAAAAAAACAAATAGAAAAATATTGTCTTATCCTATCTTATCTAAGTGATATTTCTAGAAGATGTACTGTAAGGCAGCTCCCTGGATTCTTTCCGTCTCCTCACACACCAGTATATGAGATAACCCATCAGTATTATTAAAGCTATGATCAGTATAACTCCCAGGACAATAGCTGCGATGGCTGCGTCTGAGAAATAACCTGAAACCGGGAAAATTCAGTGTCTAATAATTATCATATATATACTTTTTTATAACGTAGCCCGAGTCTAGGATTGTTCTTGTATCGTGGGTACCGCTTACATATATATTATTTCATATGCGCATCACACCCAGACAAGAAACAAATATTTGTGGAAAGCACAAATATTTGTTCCGGCCGGGAATCGAACTCACGACACCAAGCGCAGCAGTCCGATTGCTCAGCCACTACGCCAAACGTGCGGTCCATATACAAGCTGTGTCCTGCACTATCACCCGCGTTCATTATTATCCCACGGGTGAAACCGTAGGGTGCAGTTAGTTCTAAAACTAATGTCACCCTGCCAGTCAAATAGAGGTAATTTTGCGGAACGAAATTTTAGACATCGTTCCAACCCCTGCTTAACCTTTGTGGTAAGACGGTCAGGGTCTTAGCATTACAGATTTAAACAAGAGTTGAACAGACGTGTCTAAATATTTTCACCACAAATCTACGTCTAACCGTCGCTTTTTGTAATAAGTACACATGTAAAATAATTAGGAATGCCGAATTCAACGAAATTTTAGAAACAACTGTTTAACTCAGGTTTAGACTTTTGTGGTTAGACGGCATAGAGTGTTAGACTTCGATTTAGCGGCAACGACATTTTTGACATCGTGTCAATTCAACCCATGTTTAATTTTGCGGAACTAAATTTTAGAAATCGTTCCAACCCCTGCTGAACTTTTGCAGTAAGACATGCAGTGTTTGCAATTTGGACCTATAGTCGGGGCAAAATAAGTTTTTGACATGCATTAATTGCACTTCTGGTGATCTTTTGGCCAGTGATGGAATACTATTGAAATAACATAAATCCGAAAGATCACCAGTCTCCGATGTATAGTTTTTGTGATATAAGGCTTCAAAGTTTGGATACAAAATGTTGTATGAAAAGTATGTAGGATACTAGTGATTTTTGGCAATATGGCTTGTTTCATTTTATTGTACCAATTATTAGCCTTAATATAAAATAATCATGACACAAATCGGTTATGAGGTTGCGGAGATATTACTGAACTATGCTAAAAAGTGGGGTGCAATTTCATTGTGGATAATTATTTTAATTAAATTATCATCATAATCCAAGTTTTTATAGTTAACCTGACAGGATTATGAGTTGTGGACTCCAAACAATTTTTGAGTCGGATTCGCAAGGTATTCAAAGGGTAAAGTACATTCACTTCAGAACACTTGCCTATGTAATTTCAAATAAAAAGAGGCATAGTTGACTTGAACCTAAACTGTCTTAAAGCTTATTATTTCATATTATTATGTGTTATTGATAATGTTCAATTAATAAAAAAAAATCGGGAGCCGGTCTTGCTCGTATTTTTGTAATGGTATAAACTATTTTGAAGTAAAATTGAAAGGCGTCATTTATTTATTGCAAATAATAAGACGTTTAATTTACTTCTACTTTTTCACTACATACAGATATTAGTTAATATTTATTTTATGTTTTGGGTTAACACCTGGATATTGCGCCCCTTTGGCCATCTATACTGTTAAATTCTGTGCTGCCACGATTTCTGGCTGTCAAACATGTGAAATTGTCAATTATCTTCATTTCCTTCAGTCATGGTATGTGTCACTGTCATGTGTTGTGGAATTTGTTTTGACAATCTCTAATCTTCTTTCCTTCAAAACTTCAAAACTCATATCTTTTCTACTGTGTTGAGGATATAAATAGGTATTGTGCGAAACAATTTCGGATTACTAAGTATTTCTTTAAGTTGGTGGGGCACTTCTTCTTCTGTTTCTAAGATTTCTGATATCATTACTAATATCTGAATAGAGAATGCAGAGCACTATTGTACATATTAAGTTCTCCAAATTTGCTTCTTCGTTAGAACAATGAGCGCAGGACTTCGAGTTGAGTATTTTTAGTCTATTTTAAGGTGTGCTGGCGTTAAAGAGTATCCAAACCTCATTCTGCATAGAACCGAAGTGAATTTTCTTCCATAATAGTCTCTGTGCAATGGACTATATGATACCAAGGTCTAGCTTTTATATAATATTTATGTATGTTAGCATACCATAGCCCTTTTGTTTTTATTAATAAATCCCCAATAATTAATCCAAATTTTTTTTTTGTTGATTGAATTTTTATCAATGTAACCAGTACAAAATTACATACCCAGTTTTAAAAATTAATAAATAAAACCGTATGGTTTCCATTAGATATCGTCATTGTAATCTGTAGGTACCTATTTTAAAATAATGCAATATTATGTAGTAATAGGTATTGTGATATTGTGTCTATAATATATACTGCCTTTTTGCTAGAATGAGTCGAAGCCAAAAAGGAATGGTAATAAGTTTATAGGTGTGTATGTTTTGGCCATTTTTTGTTAATGTTCCACCATAGCGCTTAAACTATACAACTATAATATACAATCAGATTTTTATAGTTGACCTATCAATCGATTCGTTATCAGGGGGCGGATAACACAGGTTACATTTTCCCCCTCGACAACTGCAAACGGCAAAAGTAAAAGATAGTAAAAAAATATCCAAATTCATCCCATAACACACGTGCTACGTACCTATCAAAACTACCGCACTTACAAGCCTTTAATAGCGGCGTTTTAAAAATAACTAAAAACCTCCCTTTTACTTAGTTAATCGACATAAAAATTTGGTAACTTTAAGTAATTTTAATATTTTCCCAAAGTTTTTCAAATTTCGTCATAGAGTAGGTTACTGTTTTAACTATCGGACTACGGAGGGTTACGATTTAATACCGCAAAACTTATAAACTATCATAATTTGAAAAATATTATTAAAAGCTCCTCGATTTAACGTCAGCGTTACAGTAAATTTAAAATGACACGTTTCTAGACTTTTTGGTCGCTAATTTCGTAAACTCTAAAACAATAAAAATAAAAATATAGTATAAAAACTAAGACCAGACTACGAAAACATTTCGCTCTGAAAAGTATAAAACAAAAAATATTCTTGTCTGTCACGAACGCCAACAACAACACTAGTTTTTGATATAAGTAGATTTTTGGTAAATTTTCCCTTTTCCGAAACGTGTGGTTACAAAATGGATAGAAATTTAAAAAAGTGTAGGTATAAGGTTGTTGTTGAAAATATTGTATGAGTTTACATTGCGTAGCCAAAAAAAAAAAATCTCTTCGTCGCATCGTTTCAAAGATAATATTAGTGAAACACTCATAAGTGGGAACTTTAATCCCCTTTACCCACACCGCCTAACCCCCTAGATTTAGACGCAGGGACTTTTAGTATGTTTACTGCCTAAGCACTCTCAACAACTTTCTGAAGAAATAGCTTAGGTACCTTCTTACGCACTCAACGCCTCCTTTTTGGTTATTCATTGAGTAGACTATTATTATTATTTATTTATTTTTCCTTTTATTAGAGAGCATTATTAAGTTGCACCCTAATCTTATTACAATCTAGCCTTTAACATGGCTAATAAGTAATTTAATTTTAACTTATTATTTTAAATTGTCTTTAACTAAGAATGTGTCCAATGGCACTTTTCTTATTGTCTCTATTAAGGGTAGTAACTATTATTCTGACACTATCTTTTTGTCCACGTTTTGAGGCCTTAGTTTTCTCAACTTTTCAAATCGCCAATTATTTAGGTGATAATAATGTGTTAAGTTAAAAAATATATATTAACAATATTTTTTGTCGGTAAGAACTTATTCCAAATTGTAAAAAATGAAAGCATCCGTGCCAAAAGTATCGTCACTCAAACATAACATATAAGATTCTGATACCAAACATTAAGATACCCAGGTCCTTAAGACTCGGTCAAAAATAGACTTGACCAAATTTACCTACCGCAAAAATGTTCAGTTACTTCAATTAGCTTACAACATTTTCTAAAATAATGGTTATGAAAGAGCGCGAAAGTAGCTATGATGACAATCATTGAGCTTACTCTATCAATGTAGTAATAATACATTTCAGTTAAAATTAATTTTCACATCTCAAGAAACTGGCGAAGAAAGCTCGGATTTTTTTAGACTTTTACTGATTATGCATACAAGGCTTTAAAAACATAAGCGTATGACTGTTTAGATGCAACTCACGTATGCCTCTTTTTTATTTGAAATGAGAGTAGTGTTCTGAACTAAATGTCTTTTGCCCTTTGAGTACCTTACAAACTCCGACTCAAAAATTTTATATTGTCCAAAACACATAATCCTGTCAAGTTAACTATTAAAACTTGAATTAAGATCATAATTGAATTAAAATAATTATCTAAAATGAAATTGCACCTTACTTATTACACTACTTCACTGATATTTCCGCAACCTCTTAACCGATATGTGTCATTATTGTTTTATATAAAAGCTAATAATTTGATGGGTATTACATATAAGTTTCATAAATATTGGCTCAGCAGTTTTTGAGAAACCCTGTTTTAAGTAAATTTTGAGGTTATAATATTGCCATAATTTGATTAAATTCCAATAAGTCCAGGAATAGCTATAGCCGATAGTACAATAGAATAAAACAATCCATATTCCCAAAAATCACCAGTCTCCTACATACTTTTCATTCAACATTTTGTATTTACAAACTTTGGAGCCCTATATCACAAAAACTATACATCGGAGACTGGTGATCGTTCGGATTTATGTTATTTCAATAGTATTCTACGACAGGCCAAAAGATCACCAAAAGTGCAATTAATGCAACCTACTCCATACAAAAATATTTATTTTGCCCCGACTACTAGCACTCACTGGATATGTCGACGACGTAGCTGTTCACGTTGCCGTAGGAGTCCACCGCGGTGACCAGCACCCTGGGGGCGCAGCAGGTGGCCCTGTATGTGGCTACAACCTCCTCACGACTGCCGGATATGAAGTTACTGTCGTATACCAGACCTATGGGCGATGACGTCAGCCTGAGTAGACCTGGAAAGTAACTTCATTTTAGAATTATACAAAATCATCATCATCAGCCTGAAGACGTCCACTGCTGAACATAGGCCTCCCCCTTAGACCGCCACACAGGACGAAAATCTGCCACTTGCATCCACCGGTTGCCTGCGACTCTTTTGATATCGTCGGCCCATCTAGTGGGAGGCTACAGTGCGTTTTCCAGTCTGTGGTAGAATTATACAATCGGTACAAATTCTATACGTAGCTCGTACACGTGATAGAAGTGAAACGTGGCGTAGGAATAAAGCTCTTTCCGTCTCTCTACGTCACACCTTTCATCTCTCTCATGTAACAAAATACGCCTAAAAGTGATACGTCCTCAAAGATTTACTCTCAATTCTGGTATGCTTATCGATTTCGAATCGCCGCGTCGCCTAAAAAGTTCGAAACTGTTGATATCAGGATTTGAATAGGCAGTCTTATCTGCTAACCCCGTGGCGGAAAGGGTAGTGAGTCATCTCCCCAAACGGAGAATGATCCAGCAATTTGTACAGGGTCTCAAGGTTAAAGCTTAATCCTCCTCGAGGAAGTGAGACGGGGTGCTCGGTAGCAGGTTGATATTAGTTGTGATCATGTGCTGAGTTTTCCTTTCCTCACCTCCCAAAGCGTCTCTCGCTACAACACTAGCTGACCAGACATGCTGCGCGCAGTCCGAGCCCTGGCGTCCAATGCAGCTGCCTTGGAAGTTGTGTCTCAGCTCTGGTGCCCACACGTCTGTGGTGGGCGCGTTTGTGTTCACCACGTAGACGTACGCCGAGATGGATACCTGCTCTAGTCCTGAAATGGAGGTTGGTTGTTGGTGAAACTGTCTCTGCTTTGGCTAGCTGCCACTAGGGCTTTCATTCCGGGAATCTCGGTCTCGAAAATTTCGAGATTCGTAACTAGTTTTGGCATTTTCGAGACCTGAGACGTACAGTTTTCAACTAAAACATTTTACGAGCACAAAAAAGCCTCGTTTTTCCCGGGGGTTTCGAGACCGCACAGTCTCGATTTTTTGGTACCGGGACGGGGCAATGTCTCGAGACTGAATGCCCTATTTACCACCGTCGAGTAGAGAGTGTCGCCGAACCCCTATCAGGGTGTACCGGCAGTCCTTGAGAGACAGACGCATTCTAGGGTCAGATGAGATAGTGGTCAAATGGTAGCCTATCAATAAAGTTTAAAAAGAGAAACTTTCGCGAATTCTATTCGCGTTTAAAGGTTCCTATTTACAAACTGGGCATTGGTCGAGGATGCATCATCTGAATTTGCATGTCGTAATTGGTGAACTAGTCTAAGGCAGAAGTTTCTCCCTGGTCTTCGTTGTTCTTCATTCCGCCGATACATGAAATCCGAGTGTCTCAACATCAAATGTGATGAGCAACGAAACTCACCATAAGCAGTGAAGGTGATGAAGTCTCTGGCGCCTGGCTGCGCTGATGAGGTGATGGTCAAACTGACTATAACGTTCACCGTTTGGCCAGAAGGTATAGTCTGCCTGAAAAAGTAAGTCGAATCTTAACTTTTACGCTGTATTACCTTTTGAAACAAAAGTTCTTCCTTTAAAAAGACATGGGCATCGTCGTGTCCATGATTCATCATGCATATGATCCATTATGCTCATGATCCACCCTGTTTGCTCAGTGGAGATTGCCTTGGCTATTTGAGTTTCACGGATATTGCTTCTATCTTCTATGCGATGTTTTATTTTTCATAGTTGGGGAAGTTGGAACCCTAGCGTCGTTTTAGCAAGGGCATGTAGCTAATATGACTTACTGTGTGGGGTTGATACCAGTCAAAAACCTCAGTTCCCCCACGGCGCCGAACCGGAAGCTGACCGACTGCTCCCTGTAGTTCGTCACTTCAAAGTGTAGCTGGAATTAGAACAGAATCATGTTAATAAACCATTAAAATCCCACTGGCTAGCTGACCTGACAGACTATCCTGTCAAAATTCTTCCAGTTGTCCCAATGGAGCTTTTCTTTAAACCGCGCATGAATTTAGGCGAATAAAACAAAGAAAACAATGAAAATAATTTGAACACTGCGGCTAATTTGGGATTTGTCTCGCTCCAAATCGGCCGGGGTCTGCTGACGGGGTTTTTAGTGGGTGCGAGCCCCACACCTCCCTTCGTCACCCAAATGGTGGAAAGGATAGCGCAGTAGTATTTCCCCTCTTAAAAATAGCGATATGAGGTATAGCGTCACGAAGAAGAACGTTCATCACCTGTAAGTTATCTCCAGGAGATCCATACAGTCTCGTGCTCAGACCAATCTGCACCGCAGTGAGGAGGGAACCGAGCTGGTTGACAACCTGTAAACAGAGGGATCATCAGGATCAGTCCTTTTCTGTCTAAGGAGGATTAGCCCATAATCCAGCACGGATTGGTCGGCTTACTGCTCCGAAGTAGTTCTCGGACATGTGGGTTTCCTCATGATGCCGTGTTTGTTCACCGAAATACGAGAGAAGATTGCGTAAGTGTTGATCGAATGAAAGTTACGCATTGGTCGTGCCCGCTACGGGATTTGAAACGACCTTTTGCTTGGAACGTTTTCCCTTCGCTTTGGCAACGGGATATTTTAACATTGTTTGATTTGTGGTCCTTGATTATATTAGTCACTGAGTTAAAAATATGCGTTGAACGTTTCATTTATATGGGCTACCTTTGATTATGGCTTACATGACGTTGTTAGCTTGTTATGCTATCTGACAATGGGTCGTCAACGGAATATTTTATGACAAGCCATTTGAGAACGTTTAAAGGCGCTTTGCTGACCATTTATTCTAATATTACCGTGCAGTATATTCTCCTACTCGTTCACGTCTTTATTTATTAATATCATATTTTGTTTAAGACATAATATTTGATTCAAGTTGGATGCCTCCCTTTGTATTTCAAAGGGGCTATATCAAAAGTGCGTCTGAAATATTGGTCTACATTAGAAATTTATTGACTGATTCAAATCGTGACTATAGCGAGGTTTCGTGTCGTATTTCGCCAAGCCAAGTCAGTTTGTCTAAACTGGTCTCAAGTTGAGAACTACAGCCAATCTTTAGCTAGAAGTTTTAGCAGATTCAGGCAAATGACTCATCATCTCATATTATCTGCCCACTGTTGAGCACCGCCTCACCCCACCTCGCTCTTATGAAGAGTATTAGTCTACATATTACATATACTATGTACCACGAGGCAAATATCGTGAGTGCTGTATCTCATACCTCCGAATTATTTCTCTGCCGAGTTGGTTTCCCCGCCTATTAAGAAGAAGAGTGAACGTGTAAAGCCTAAAAACCCTCAATGTGGTAAAAAAAAGACAGTGCACACTTGAGGACATTTCTTTATTGGATACCAGTAAGTTGTTTGCGAAGGTCGAATCGAGGCTTTCATTTGCTTCTTCCAAATTGACTTACTTGAGAGACGGCGCGTCCAAACGGAAGCACGTTGCTATCGTTGTATCTCAGTCTGCTATATGCCCTGGAGTTGTCCTCTTCGGCTACTTCCAGGTCAGTCACGGTGTCGGGAAAGGTCAGGGACGCTGACCTTCCCAGCCGTACCTCCGACCGGGAAACCAGCGCGTGGAGGCGGACGAAAGGGTCTCCTGAAAGAGTATCAGATCGGATTTATGCTCTCCCCTGTTATTTGTTCTGTGCTTCTGCTATCAGCATGATTAATAAATGAGCATTTTGAAATTTGTCATCTGTTGGTTTGTCTCCAATAGGCTCAGAAACTAGCGTTTGCGAGTCAACAGCTTCTAAGGAAATCTCGGTCATAGACAAAAAACGAGTCTTACTGCCGTCAGTCGATGTTAGCGCGACAAGGTTCTTTTGGTGCGTGGTCATAATCGGAACAAACGCCATAATCTTGTAACACTGACATGCATTGGATACAGATCATTGAATACAGCGCCCTCCCTATAATGGCATTATGGCACACACGCGCCAATAGACCCTTGGCGGACTATAATAGATAGCAACTTGGTTATGCTTTATATATATAGCTTTGTTTCCGTAGCTTCAAAGAACCGTACCTTGAATATCTCTGCCTACAATCTTCACGTAGACCTTGGAGCCCTTATAAGCCGGCAGCGCCACGTCAGCCACCAGCTCCGTCACGGGATCCACGTGCATCTCCTGGCCTTCCCCCGTGATGGGTTGGTAACTGGAAAAGGATGGAGACTTTGAAGACCTTGAAATATTTCCTCCAGTCGTGACTGCTGCACGTTTATGTTTGAGCATGCCGAGCTGCAGCTAGCGAGTCTGCCTGGGGAAGCATCACACCATTGCCAGATTCATCCGCCGAGTAGTAGTGTGCAAACACTACTGTGCTCCGGTTTGACGGGCGCTATTTCCAGCGACATTGATGGACGTGTATTAGAACCGATGTCTCAGGGTAACGAGCTCATTTCAGTGCGAGATTATGCAATGCAAGGTTCTGTCTTCGTGACACTGCGACTGTTATGAGCAAGCACATACGAACGGCTTACCTATGGGACACTCATGGCTAATTCACTGGTTTTCCTAGTGATATGTCGTATCTAAATAGGTCCTAAAGTTTGAATACCTGAATGACAATTTCGCCAATTCAGTTCCATATTCGTCGACCAGTAGTGATTCCCGCACGCTAGCCACTGGTCCAGTCACTCTCACTCTCGCCATATCTGAAACAACAATAAATACATTGGCTACATTTGTGCCAATTAGTTGGATATCCAATGCAATATGTGGATCAATTTTGAACAGTTCTTGGACGTTGGTGATTTTGCGTCCAATTTTTAAAGCTGCCAGACGCCGGACCCACGCCGAGTCGGTTTATTCCACAAATTGGACATTTCGCGAACTTGCACCAGTTGGACAATTTGCACATTGGACATGCTGCCTGTAAATGTCTTTTATGACATGGAGTCAAGTCGAGGAAAGGAAAGGAGAGTGCGCGCGGTCACCTTAGATTCTACGTCATTTTCCGCTGCACACGTGGTTCGGCCATTTTGATTTCTACGCAGGCTTACTCATTTACTCAATGCATTTGAACGCATATTATACTGTATTGTGTCGGCATTAGATGCGCATCCAGCTGGTATCATTTGGCTGGATAGGTCAAGGATTTTTCTACTGATTTGTCGTTGGTTGATAGAGAAAATGTGATGTGATTTACAATTATTATCTTTCTGCATTTCTGCCTTGAATCGAGTTGAATTTATCAGTAGCTGATAAAGCTGAGATATCAGTGGGAGCGGTTATAATTTCTAAGTATTTGTGGGCGTATTCAGGTTTCGGCGAGGGGGCGAGAGTTGAGTGAACAAGTGATGCCCCCAATATCGACGTAGAATTTTAGTATAATATTCATATGGAAAGCCGAGGTGAATTTTGAAGATAGAAGCTGTTCTGAGTAACAAATGATCAAATTTAAGTGAAGTTTATCGACGTAGGACGTATACAATGTTTTTTTCTGGATTATTTTTATCGCTGCTTCTGTTTCTATCTGTGTTTTGATTGGTCTACCTTGAAGCAGTCGTTGTTTAAAGGACATTCATTATACGCAGTTTCACTAGCTGGTTATTATTATAATGATAATACGGCCTACATTCTGCAAGCCCCGGGGTAATGGGGGCTACAGCTATTTTTTTCCCTGAGTGCGTCCAGTAATTTTGTACACTGATAAACTTTGAACTGTCTCCTCATTTTCATGCGACCCCGGGGTAACGGGGGGTACTACTCCCCACTGCCTTCCTTGAGTACGTCCAGTATAGATACACTTTGAACTGCATGACGTCACACTTCCGTATTCAGTGCTTGTGTCAATGAGAAATGATCTTTGCACTTCGTTGGATGACTGCCTTAACTATTTATTGTCTGTGAGTTTGCTTACTTTTTTTTATTAATAAACGTAGCCCCACACTAGGATTGCTCCTGTATCGTGGGTACCGCTTACAGACATATAATTTCACATACACATCCCCCAGAACAGACACAAATATTTGTGGATCGCACAAATATTCGTTGCGGGCGGGAATCGAACCCGCGACACCAAGCGCAGCAGTCCGATTGCTCAGCCGCTACGCCAAACGTGGCGTCTTTTGACTATTTAAAGCGACTTGGAAGTATGGGGTCTACTTCATCATCATTGTACCACACCTGTTTGTTATCAGTGTGTCGTATGAGGTACTGCCAGACTCTAGTGTCAGAGTCTGTCAGGCCCAAGGGCCTCTGACGTGACTTAACGACAGCTATCAATGGATAACAGCCGGGACCTACGGTTTCACGTAGGAACGGGACATCCACATAATAACGTATAATAGTGCATGGCCAAAGATCGAACCCAGTGCCGTTGGGTTGAAAAGCGCGCAAGTTACCGCTGGGCAACGATTTCTCAGAATCAGCACCTTTAGTGCCATTGCTGGATCCGAGGCAAGTGCTTTTGGATTGTAAAGCGCACAAGTATACGCAGTTGCTATGTTTTGTTATTTTTTTTATAGTAACAAAACGAATCATTATTATTGTCGCTAAAAGTTTGATTATTAATGTATCTTATCAATCAAAACTCTGTTATCGTAAAAATGTGTGTCACTCACTGCCCACTACTGTGCACTTATAAACACACAACCACAATAATTATTATGTAGTTCATATCCAGTATCTAATGAATGATTTAAATTAGTTTAGATCCCGCCATTCGTACGGTCATACGTCAAATTTGGCGCGCGTTTTTGTTTTTTTTTCGGTGTTCATGGTATAGTGCATCGTGTGCATTCGGCCGGATGTTTTTTTTTATAAACGTTTTGTGCCAGTGTTTCGTAGTGCGTTTATGAACGGAAATATTTTATTTTTGTAACTATTTTAAAGTTGCTGACATGGTCTAGCTGATTTTCAATGGTGAATCAAATCATTCCTAGTACATTGGAGATTTTAGCAGTTGTTAGCTTCAAAATGTTTGCATTCTTAACCAAGTCCATAGGTCAAATAAGTCATGGGTGTGACTCTGCGCGCAATTATTACATTTCTATCTCTATTTACTTCATACCTTTTTTTATTTTCGTTCGGAAATATATATTTCTTTTACATTGAACTAGGTAGGTATACTAAATAGGTTCCATTCGTATTATAAGTGCGGCTAACGACATTCAAGATCTCGACGATTGCAATAAAAATAAAATAACGCACAAATATAATGTAAACATTACACTTGACATCATCAAGTGTATTTCTAATGTCAATGTCATCGATATCAAGGTCATTGACAGTTTCCTACAAAAGCGGTGTCTGATTGTACAAATATTGATTTTAGCATGTTTTTGAGCATGTGATAATTGTTGAAACTTATAATAACGCCGAAAATTAATATTTCAGTTTTAAAAATTGTGGTTAAATTATTATATTGAAATTATGTACTATTTTTGAGAACCTACATAATAGATATTAGAAACTTTGAAAGTGTCCATAGAAATCGCACTTCGGATGTCTAACTAGATAATAATTATGATGAAGCGTGTATATATAATATGTAACCGTAAGCATGTGTGTACTCACATGCGTCTGTAGATGTGTCTGTGTATCTCGATCATGGCAAAACAACTGCACTCAATGACATTGGAAAACATTATTAACTGAGATGGTAACAAAGGTAAAGGGCATAGGACATTAAAAAAAAACACTAGGAACACTAAAAAAAAATACTAAAGACTGTCAAGAACCTACCTACATTAAATGGTACTATGTATCTGGCCACTAGGTTGGGGTCAAAGTATATTAAATAAAAAGAAAGAAGCTAACCTCATTGCACAGATAAAAAAAGGATTCGAATCCGTTCATAAATGTTACGTTAATGTAACCACACCAAAAAGTATCTAAGCTTTTTTTTTTTACCGCGCTGTTTTTTTTTTATACAGTAAAACGGTTTACGTTACGAAGCATGGCGTTTTTGTTCGAGATTGGGGTCTTATAAAAACTTTAATGGATGCGGTTAATTAAAAACACAATATCATAAATTATATTCGTATCGAGATTTTTTGCTTCTTTAAATCTATTAGAATATCCTATTTTTACCTTAAAGAGTTGACCAGCGTCTATTACGATCATGGTTCTTATCTAAACATAGATCTAACATTATAAATACTTTAGTATTATCATTAGAAACAGGATATTTACTGAGTATTAGGTACCTACACTTAAGAAGTAAGCATCTACAAATATTTATATCTCTTTTTCTCTACAAACCGTATTCATCTTAATTAATTTCTAGAATAAAATAATATATTTGAGTTACCTACCTTACCTAATGGCATGTCAATAATAAAAAAAAAATGTTGCTATCTCTTTTTCTCTACACACTCCACGTTCATTATTACCTAACCTGCAGTATAAAACAAAAATAGTATGTATCTAATCACATTTCTAATAAAAGCCAAAATGTTTTATTTATGAATATTTGGCCATAACTAGTTAACCGAGGCGTGGTCTTTTAAAAATAAATGCGAAATTGAAGTAGGATGAGTGCAACGCTGTCCTTGGCATAGAAAAAGTGCGTCGCCATTGTGGAGAGATCGGAGCTGAGCTGTCAGGTTGACGTATAAAGGTAATGTTTTTTAATTTTTCGTTTTTGAGTGTGCTGCCACAGATTACTAAATAGTCACTAAAATAAAATGAAATGATTTATTTGCATTTGATTTATTTGATTTATTGATGACATGTTCACGAAGTCCTGCATGTTTCACCAGAACCTGGCATACAAAAATTATTCGTGTGATGTCGTAAGTGCTGCGCGTTGCTGTTATATTTTTAGATATAATTTGTCATTGTCAGTTTAATTGTTATTAGCTAACTGACCGGACAGTGTGCCTAGTGCGAGTTTTGTCAATTTATTTACGCGCTCGGTCCGTTTGGAGTCAGTGAATCAGTCACTAGATGGCGCTGCTCTTATTCCATACAATTTCAAGTTTACGCCAAACGGACCGAGCGCGTAAATAAATTGCCAAAACTCGCACTAGGCACACCGACCTTACATTGTCATGTGATTAAAATTACGAATAAAATCGTATCGTGACATAAATCCCATAGAAAAAACTTCGGTCAGCTTTTCACGACTGTCAACTCGCGGAGCAATTTTTATTTTCTTTTTCTTTCTATAAAAAACCGGACTATTACGAACATTGAAAAAAGCTTAATCGGTTCAGCCGTTCTCAAGTGACGCGCTTACTAACGAGCAGCATTTACTTTTTATTTTTATAATAATAATATAGACTAAAAACCCATTCTCACACATTTATTAATTCAATGATTTGCCAATTAAGAGAAATACCGTTTGTTATCTATGCTTTCGAATCGCTTATAATTTTGCTAACAGCTGGTGAGTAAATCTTGTAATAGGATTTTTTTTGTAATTAAAATGAGCAGTTAAATCAATTTCGACAGGCAAATCGTTGAGTGATTAATGAACCCATTCAGTTATTTATACGCAAGAAAAGTGTACGGCCGAAGAGGCTGAAGAGGCTGTATGGTCGTAGAGACTAAATAGCCGGTTCAATGAAATGGATACTAACAAAAACAATAGGTTTTTAATTTTGGCTTCACACGATTTGTGCCAGTGTCAAGTGTGATTATAATTTTTTTTTGTTTATGATAATCTAAATGACAGTCAACATCACGTTTCAGTAAAGTAGTTTCGATTTACTTCCTGTGAGGTTTAGTGCGAACGCGAAATTACTACACGGTCGATTTTCGGACAGGAAAAGCGTACTTAATTCTTACCAGTGCTTCGGATATCGAAAATTTTCTACCATAAAGTTTGTCAGAGAAACACGTATCGCCTTGGCCTGCCAATACTCGGTACACAAAAAAAAACACGGGATGTTGAACTTCCAATCGAGTTTTTGTCATGAGCGCGTAAAACAAAATTGTCGGTGCATTTAATGGGCGATCATTAAAAACTGGATCCGCTGAGTGCATTTGAAATATTTTGGAGCAAAAAACCTGAATACGTTCGGGAGGTTGAAGGATATTGTGAGGAATGTCCGATTCGCTAGCCCTGGGCGGGACAGTTGAGTTTTTATCGATCTCCGAATCCATCCTTTGGTATAGTCTTCCCGATTTGTATAAATTCTTTCTAGCACAGAAGTCACGATACATAATTATGATAGACGTATACTGGACACTTTACGTCACGTGGTTTGTGGTCCCAGTTTCCTGATTCAAAATGTGCCTATGCCTGACTGGGACCGCAGTTCCAGTACCTCACGGTCTCAGTCGTCTGTCTAACAAATTGTATTGTGGACAATTGGACATTGTTTTACTATGATGGAAAAAATAGCTGGTGGTAAAGGGGCTACAGTAAGGAGGTTTCTTTGTTATATTACTAATAGTAATAGGGATTAAGCTTTCTATCAGTCTACCTGTTCTTCATTCATCGGTCATTTTCAGCTGCACTAAGGATGTTATTAACTTCGTCATTATGAAACTAGATTTCCGCAGTTAGAGCTTCCGATGATGGCAAACATCGCTAAAATCTTGATGATGGAGTAATAAAGTGCCCGCCTGAGTAAGCTAGTCCACTTGATAGCTACCGATCTTCAACTAGAAAATTTGTGGCCTAAGTATCGAGAGGTTCCGGCAGCGGTCCTTAAGAGCCAGTACCATTCCAGGCTGAGTATGTTACCTCAAGACCACATTGTTAGATCCAGGTGCTAACTGTTACCTGCACTCTCAATCTCGACGTCCAGGTGGATGTTGGACCTGGCCGTGACGCAGAGCCGGTAGTCGCAGGTGTCGCAGCGGACGCTGAGGTGCCAGACGCCCACCATGGCCGCTCGGGCCTCGGAACGGGATAGGGTCACTGGGACCACGGCGAGCCTGGCACAAAGCATACACTGTTAGTCTGAAGAGGTGGTGAAACCTTGAGCGTAGAATGCTTATAGTGCTTTATGAGAAGGGACACTCTAAAGTGAGAGAAAGTCGGCTTGGCAGCTTGGGTGCTGATTGAGGGAGATGAATCGCGTGGAGGTGCAAGGGGACAGTGCGCGGTGTGCCACGATGGAGGCAGCCGTGCAGTGTGGACGGTGTCAAAGTATCCACTATCTTGAGACGAAAGAAGACCGTAATCGAACAAGACGGTGGAGGTGAACTTTCTTCCCAATATCTTACCACAAAAGATTTAAATTAGAATTGAACAGATGAGTCTAAATATACTCTCCACAAATCGACGTCTAACTCTCGCTTTGTCTAACTCGATAACAAATTCACAAGTAAAATAATTAGGAATGCCAGGATTGAGTAAGAAAACGCGAGTACGTAGAACGAAATTTTAGAAACATCTGTTTAATTCTGGTCTAAACTTTTAACAAGGTTATAGTTTGTGGACAGGATATTCCACTAGAATCAGATAGGAGTGACGTGACCGCGCAAATTTGGACCACCACCAATCATCAACGTTTACATTCAATTCACTGAATTAAATAAAGGTATCAGATAGAGAGTAGAGAGAGAGATTCCCGGAGATACGGTGAATCGAACTCATTTCTGAAGGATTTTCGAACACTTACATGTCATCATCGCCGGAGGCTCCGGGGAAGACGAGGTACACCTCTCTTGGGGTGATGCCGTCGGTCCTCGATGCTGGTGAGAAGGCAGCCACTGATGTGACGTTGTACAGGTCGATTTGTGGCGCTGCAGTGAGATAAGGTCTTTGTTTTAGTTAGCAGTAAACGGAACGTTCTCAGCCAAGTCAAGACACTCGAAGCTTGGGTGTAAGACAAGAGACTGATTACAAGATAGAGTCTAAAGTCAGATTTAGTAGGTGCCATTTTCATGTACATGCCAGAGCGAGAAAGGAAAGACAATAGTTTACCTACAAAACTGTACGCAAATGCTGTTTTTTTAAACGCAGCCCCACTCTAGGATTGCTCTTGTATCGTGGGTACCGCTTACAGACATTTTATTTCACATACACATCACACCCAGACCAGAAACAAACATTTGAGGATTGCACAAATTATTGTTCCCGGCGGGAATAGAAACCTCGATACCAAGCAGTCCTATTGCACAGCTACTACGCCAAACATGCCGTTAAACAACGACGTCGAACGTTTAGACAGTTTTTTGCTTCAATATTATTGTATGCCGTTAGCGAGTAACTTGTATCGCCTAAATAGGCCTTAAAATTAGCAATACGGGACGTTTGTCCGAATCAGGAGTCTTTTTTGCAAGACATAAGCCTGGATCCAAGACCAGCGGTCTATACAGGAAGCCATAACCTGCCTGCAAGACAACACGAAAGAAGGTCTGTTTAACCCTAACCTTCCATACCGGTGTGTGGTATCACATCTCTATAAAAAAGTTCCGTGCCCCTATTCTGGGCTCTATGGCATTAACATAACTATGTAATTTGTAAAGAAAACCTCATAAAAGACAGTAAATCACTCAAACCACTGTTACGACACTTCCTACGCTGCCGGAACTGCTAATGCATCGTAATGTTACTACTAATGATTGTAGTTAAATCGCAGTATGATTAAAATGCAGTATGGGCGTTCATGCTTCAGCTCGCTGCGGTTATTTGACATCGCAACAAGACAGGTATGCTTTCAAATCGGAATATCGGAAACACTAAACAGATATTGGCGCCAATTCTTTTGTCACAAAATTGTTTTTTTTTTTTAGTTTATACCTGTTTAATGATTTGTTGCCACTGTTTAATCTTATGTTAACAAAAGGGATGTAATTTATGAGATGTCCAATTAGCTTTAGTTGTAATTTAGTTAGCAATTTAGTTGGTGCCAAATAAACGAGTCCCTACCATAGGTTAAATAAGACGTACTACACGTTTATAAAATCGATGTATGTGATCGTGACGCGTGGTCTGTTTCAAATAGAAGATTATTTAATCATCATAGGCATAAGTGCCTAATAAATAAACAAATAAAATCATCACCACTAAGAGGCGTTTGCCCAGCAGTGGGACAGAGACAGTACGGGCTGAATTATTTATCTATATTTACTAAAGCATCAGTGCCCTTACGGGCCTTCAGTATTGTGCCTGCATTAAAGCTTAACAAGCATTAATGTCGACGATTTGTTTGCGCGCGCGCATTGTCTGATACGACGGCTGACAGCAAAAGGTCGTTATAACAGTAACCGTCGTGCAGGACGGTAATGAATCGTGATTACCTCATGGCTACCTCGATTCAACATCTATCTAAATGTCCTTACTGGTGGTATAGATTGGAATAAACTTGGCTTACTTCTTGTTTCTTCACACGATAAGTAAGAACATGGAATTAAACGCAAAAGAAGCAAAAATGATCCCAAGGATCTCCGGAACACCTCGATAAGGGTTTAGCGAAAGATTCTCTACTCAAGTGTGGTGGCTAGCCAGCAAGGTTTTCACGATGTTTTCCTTCATCGAACGCTCAAGCTAAGGCGCAGCTGGTTTCGAACCTACCCCCTGCGGCGTGAGATCCCAAGACGGAACCAACTGAGCTATCAACTAGTATAAAATAATCACTTGCCATCATTAGCAGGGTACAGTACGGCGTGCTCCACAGCTCCTTCTATGCGTATCTTCAGCGCAGCCACTCCACTTTCAATTGGCAACCCTAAGGATATGGCCTCGCCGCCGCCCCGCCTCACCAGGAGAGTCTGGAAACGGAAATGGATAGTCTTACCCATTACAAAGTAGCCAATTTTTGTATGGAATAACTGTCAAACATAGCTACTTTCATAGCACTTTTACTTGCTGACATATCGTGACTGAAAGACTTGCTCGCAAACGGGGTCTTCAGGTGAAGACTATCTCAAACAACAAGATCACGGCTACTACGGAGCCTAGATTGCAATAATACTTGATTAAATATGGATCGATTGAGGACATCTCAAGATTAAGTTAATGCCGTACAATCTAACCGCTATACCAAAAAACTCACATCAAATCTGTCGAACTCTTGCTCAGAGCTGAGTCTTCCTCTCCTCGGCTGGTTCAGCTCCAGTGGCTCCCAGTTCTGCAAGTCCACCTCTGAAGCCAGGTTGCTGGGGCTTTCATCATCCTGTATTTGTGGAGTGCACAGATGTTTGATTGATTCTTTAGATACGGGAAATCATAATTAGAGACAAAGACAAGGACGTGATGCGTCCAAAAAAAATAAAATGGCAGGTATTCCACATACCATGCCCTGGAGATAGTATGGCAGTACATCCCCCTCAGTATGCTTGGAGATGTTCCGCAGCTCTTGCAGGGCCGCTTCGGAGTCTGCTGAAGGATGACTTGGATCCGTCCAGATGGTATAGACCTGATGGAAGAATTACAGTTAGAATGGATATTTTACTACTTCTTCCTAATTCCATAGGTTAGGATGGTATCCCAAGTATAAAAGTTCTGTCGTAGACACGCTTATCTGTGAATCTACGCGCTTCATCTTGAGCAGTTGCTGCGGCCACACATTGACTAAAATTAGAGAAGGCCTCAACTAGACGAGAAACGTGCCCAGCTAAAGATAAGACCGCCTTCAAATCTGCAATTTAATTATGTAAACGGTGCCCTAACATGTGCACATTGGGCGCGTGTGTCTACCGCTAAAATAGGGTAGGTATACAAGCCATAAATGAGAGCTAAACATCCAAGCTTATAACCGGCAATACAGAAGCGTAGTCGCCGTAGCCTCAACCGGCATGGATGAATATTTTTATTATTATTAGCACCAAGTGTATCGTTGAAGCCATTTTACCCATATGCCTTGGATAGATCTTGGATGCACTTTGATGATAAGCGTGTTGGTAAACGAACCTTCAGCCGTTTCTCCACCAAAGCCCTCAAAGCCAGCGGCAGCCTCTGAGGATCACCGGCTCCTTTGTCGGTGATTACGAACAAAGCACTGTCGTATGGGACCAGCTTGGCTGCTGTGGCCAGGGCTCTCATGGTGCCGTCGACGGTCGCGTCGCTGTGGACCCCCTGAAGAAACAATGCCATAATTAACCTCTCTGCTGTTGCAATTCCAGACACGGTAGATTTTCAATTGTGTCTCGGCAGGATCGTTGACAAAGCACGGGGGAGATTAAAGCCCAGCTCCACCCTGCGATTTCACCTGCGCAATTTCTATTTGCACATCTATTATATGAAACAAAGACGTGTTAGTACCATTTATAACTCAACGGCGGGATTGATTTTGATTATCTTTGCTTTGTTGGATGCGATTTCTTACTCTATCCTGGCATTCCTAATTATTTTGCTTGTGAATTTGTTATTGTGTTAGAAATAGCGAGAGGTAGACGTCCATTTGTGGAGAAAATATTTAGACTCATCTGTTCAACTCTGGTTTAAATTTCTTGTGGTAAGACCGTAAAAGTTTAACAGGAGAATATGTTTTAGTCAAAAACAAGTGCAATTCAACTAGTTAGGAAAAACCTAGGCACTGAACTAAAACAAATATATCACGCGACTTGTTAAACACGATTAGGCATGTAAATAATTATTATTGTAATTCGTAATTGAACGCGAAGTTGTTGCGCACAGTACACGCAGTAGACAGTATGGGTCCAACTTACGCGTCGCTTGCACACACATCGTTTGACTTGTCCCGAGAAGATCTTTAAATTGATTAATTACTGGATTTAGTTATACAGTTAAATAATATTTTTTAAATTTTAAGCCTTATAGTGTTGTATAAGTGCAAGTTAAGTTATCAAATATGTACGTAATATTTTTCAATTTTTTTTTTGTTTTCACTGTTCCATCAGATATTAATAATGATTTCACTTTACTTATTTAGTTTATGATAAACAATATTTGTAGCGTTCACAATCAAACAATTTTTTTTTTTGGATTTAGCCAGACATCTCTTTCATAAAGCAGCAGTGTTTATACTGTCCATTGTCTGTATACAAGAGGAACTATGGAAAATCGCTAATGTCTCATTTGCATATCGTTTGTAAATTTTCTCAACATGTCACGGTCTGATACCATATCTTCATATTGACGAGACTGATGTTCGTCATGCCTACCCATAGTACTCGTATATATATAAATACTAGCAGACACGGCCACGCGTTGCTGTGGCTAAGGTTTTTGTTATTGCGACTATAAATTCAGATGTAAGCTACCCTATCTTTCAAGTTAGATCAAACTGCACGCGCTGTGCAAATTTGATTAAAATCGGTCAAGTAGTTTAGGAGTCCATTGAGGACAAACAATGTGACACGAGATTTATATATATTAAGATATGTAGTATGACATAGGCATGCCTAGGTTAAGGCTCGGTTACACAAGAAAAGATTCTCGACCGCGAGCGGCGAAAAGTCGTAAGCGATTATCCTATGCGAGAACTCTTCATGCGATTATGCCCTGTGGTTGTTTACATTATTATTATAACTCGTATGATTTGTTCCCACGCGATAACCGAAGTGGGCTTAGAGGCCATACTTGCTTTCGAGAGGCGAAAGTCGCCTGCGGCTTTGCGATGAATGATTGGATAGTAAGGAACTGCCGTTCGTATACGATTAACTCTTCTTGTATACGATTAACTCTGACTCGTCTTCTGATATTTTGATTGATATTTTGAGTATTATCTGAGGCGATCCCATAAAGCTTTTGTCGGTGCGAGCACCACGAGTGGTAACAGAGTGGTACAGTAGTACCCAACTTATATGGCTTACCGATGTACCTGCGCAGAAGATGAATTTTCAAAGCGCGGGTAATGCTATTGACCGCTATTGGTCGGCAGCCGCCCGCCATCTTAGCGAGCTTAGAGTGAGATGGAACTAACAGCTGCAGTGTATTATGAACCTTATAATAGTGAGCTTAGGTTGATTGTAAGTTTTAAGCATTCTTTCGTTAATCTTCGGACCATACTTTCTTTTCTGCGCGAACGAAGATTCACGACGCGCCTTATAAGTTGGGTACTACTGTAACGTACCGTTACCTTCGCAACTGTTCTCATAATTCTCTACGCCGCTCGTGCACAGTGTGGACGCGGCTTTAGAGGTGATTGCCCTTTATAGGGGTTTGTTTGTGAAACTAATTTAAGGAAAGATACTTTAGGACCCTTTGGCATAGTTTTCGGATATCTTAGAAAGTCTCCACGGATTGGCGGTATATTTTACCAAAGGTTTTGGGACGAAACCGGTACTGCGAGCCGATCAAAATTAACCCAAACACCATTAGTTTTTCTTTCGAGTTTTTCTTTTCTTTATTTTTTTTTTTAATATAAAAACACACTAGGATTGCTCCTGTATCGTGGGTACCGCTTACAGACATATAATTTCACATACACATCACACCCATACCAGAAACAAATATTTGCGGATCGCACAGATATTTGTTCTGGACGGGAATCGAACCCGCGACCCCAAGCGCAGCAGTCCGATTGCTCGGCCACTACGCCAAACAAGCCGTCAAATAATACTAATCACTCTACTGTTAGGAACTGAGCTCGGTTGTCTATTGCTAGCTCTGTCCTCACCGCTGTTAACATTTCTTTTGAAATCGTAACTTCACAGTCTTGAATGGCAAAGAAAGAAAAAAGAGAAATATATATTTTGCGACGATGTTACGAATCGCGTTTGAGACGATTAACGTATCGCGAACTGCGTTAGAGACGCCTAACGTATGTGGCGAACTGCGTTAGAGACGCCTAACGTATGTGGCGAACTGCGTTAGAGACGACTAACGTATGTGGCGAACTGCGTTAGAGACGACTAACGTATGTGGCGAACTGCGTTTGGACGACTTACATATGTGGCGAACTGCGTTGCATGATGTATTGCATACATGACGTACAGTGTGTTTTATTGTCATCCATACTAACAGGGCGCTGTAAAAGAACCAACATCATACCTGATACTTCAGTAGTAGCTTCGACAGAGCGTCTGAAACGTTCCTGTCTCGGTTGCTGTTGCTACTCGGCTGAAGGTTGTGCCGGGACCTCCAGTTGACTCCTGAAAAAGAGGCATAGCCTTAGTTACATTTTACCACTCTAGTTTATCGATCCATTCACAATGTGTCTCGTCATCATCACAGCGGAACCCATATCCGTGGCAGCTGAAGGTCTAACCTCACTTTCGCGAGAAGGATCAGGTCGTAAAACCACGGGGTCTGGGGTCACATTCCTCCGAAATCGTTATCGGGCATGTGAGCTTCCTCACGATGTTTCCTTTCACTGAACAGCGAGTGATGTGTTGTGTAGTATGTGCCCTCACCGGGATTTGAATATGCAACCTTCTGCTGAGAAGGCGGATGTTCTCCCACTAGCCCATCATCGCTATTGGTTCCCCGTACCCATATTCAATCATAAACTGATCAATCGAATTCCTATAATCGTCTGTGGCAATCGCAATCAAAGTTTCTCGAATTTATAGAATTGAAATGTTCCAAGATATACATTACGCTACGAAAAATGTGTACCACCGTTCGCGCCGTGTCATTGTAAACGCACTGGTTTAGCTGAGGCCATTCGAAGGAACGTCTATTTGAGTTGCTGTGACATGGTCCTCGGGTGTCAAGTATTGGGTCCGACCTTGGGTGGAGAACGTAAGAGTTACGTTATGTAAACCTTAAGTTTACGCTCCAGTTGCTATTGTCAACTTGGAAAATGGAAAAAAAAAATGTCGGTGATTTGAATTTCGATAGATTACAAACCCTACTCAAGTTCCGTTCTATTTTTACAACTGTTTTATGAAAAAGAGCTGATCGAAACGAGTCCAAACACCATCACTCTGCTGTCAGTCGCTGAGCTCCGTCGTCTACCTTCCGTCTCTAGCAGATCAGCTCGCTGTCACTGCTTATGACGACGATGATGATGGTCACGAATTCAGGATCTTTGTGATCGTGATGCGTTATCGTTAATGCTCTGGCTACAATACCGGGATATGCAATGTACTATCCCGATGGTGGACGTTCAATGGCAATGCCAATCATCATCATCATCATCATCAGCCTGAAGACGTCCACTGCTGAACATAGACCTCCCCCTTAGACCGCCACACCGACGATTTGCCACTTGCATCCACCGGTTGCCTGCGACTCTTTTGATGGATTGTCTATGCCAATGGGAAATTATCCTTATTATGTTGGCTACATCTACGGTGAACGTCCAGCATAGGGATAATTAAAGGCATTTTATTATCAAGATAATATAGACAGGGCATAACAATCATAAGCAGGATGACTCAGAAACTCAATGTGACTCTATCATCAATATTCAAATTAACTGTACCCACGGCTACGCCAAATTCGTTACGCCTTTTGTAATGTAGAACTCGGTGTTTGATGTCTGCAAATTAGCGTTGCATGAGTGAAATTCAGTGAATCGCTTTTCTTTGTACATTGCACTCAAAGGCGTGAAGGAAATAAAACTGAAAGTCTGTAGCGGCTGAAAGGAAACTAGTGCTATTGATGGTTTGTGTGAAAGACCATTGGCGATTTTCGTTCATGCATGCTACAATAAATCTTTAGAGTTTTTTCTGAAGCAACAACCGATATTTTTTTTGTAATTTTTACGCTTGTTTTTTGCCGCTATTTTACCTGTGTACGAAATAATATGTTCAACATAGCTTGTTCGCATTCGATATCTTCATATTCAGTCTCATTGTAGGCATGTTTACTACCTATAACCACATCGTCACATAGGACCAGTACCCCTAGTATGAGTTTTTACTAGCTCGACATAGTACTCGTCAACTAGCGCTTTTGTATGAAGATCCTGTACAGCGCTACTACCGGCGCGTTTATGAACGAAAGATCTTCATACAAAGCGCTAGTTGACGCGTACTATGTCGAGCTAGTAAAAACTCACTAGACACACTGCTCACTGTCCTAACCACTTCTTTTGTTACTACTGCTGAGTGTAAATTAGGTGTAATGCTCTTCCCATTTCTAATTTGAACGTTGTTTTGTTTCAGGTAAGTGACCGACCATGAGTTGAAGGATCAACAAAATCAATTATTTGAAAAGGTAAAAAAATTGGCTTATTTCTGCTTGCCAAATGGGCACTGTTTGTTTGTTGGGCGATAGAGGTCGTGCTGGCCAGAGAGGGCTCCTGACGTGACTTAACGAGTGTTACCAATCGATTGCAACTAGAGCAGACGGCTGAACGTGCCCTCCGAAGCACGGAGCGGTAGATATCGCCATATTACTAACGTTAAGTCATTGGTGGCGAGGTCGAAACCGGTGCCGCTGGATCGTAAAACGCGCTAGTTACCTCTCGGCAACGATCTCTCATCACCATTTATCAGTAAAAATGAAAGAAAAATGCATTGGTTGACTTTTAACACCATAGCTAATTCTCCCAAATGCCAAGAACGCTTCATTATTACCATTTTCATGTAATGAAATAAATGATTTGGCGTGTGTCTTCGCATAAAGATCTATGGGAAACCCCCGCGACAGGATAAACAAAGGCGCATATGCACAATGGAGATTACTGGCCGAATCTGACATAGCCTGATTTGTATTCATCAGGTGGACTATCTTATTACTGTCTCATTATTAGTGAGCGCACTTGTGCGATTTTTTTGCGGCCTGATCGAGCTTGTCGTTCCCGTGTTGGTCTGTATAGTAATCAATGTATGTGTTATTCTTCAAGGCAGACGTCTTAGAAGAATAACATATAGAGATCAAGTACTCGCTAGCGGCGTGTAGGCCATTTATTGTACTGAGGCTTTTTGGGCCTAGTTTGGGCTTTGACTCGCTATTCAAAATCAAAGCTTTTATGGTAAATGTTTATTCATCTTCCCTGCTTTTGGACTAAACACCCACACGCAAGCGACATTTTCATTGCGCTTGTATGCGTTTTGGAGGAGATAATTACACGGCACTCACGCACACATTGATAAAAAAGTGGCTTCACTTTTGAGTGAAACTACGCGTTGAACTATCCTTCTCTGCGTTATTATTCTAAGGTGGACGCTGCTAAAATCGCCTGCAATAGACGTTTGCGGTGATGTGTATGTTGGCTTTTCAACCAAGGAACAGCCAGTTCGATCCTCGGCCCCGCACCAACGACGTCTCGTAAGTCATGCGCGGATATCCATCGCTCCGTGCTTCGGAGGGTGCGTTAAGTCGTCGCTCCCGGTTGTTATCGTTTAATAGCGGTCGTTAAGTCACGTCAGGGCATCCACTCCTGACACTAGAGGCCGATGGTACCTCATTCGAAAGCAACATTACTGAACCGTGTTTTCCGATATCGTGTCATAGAAGGATAAAAATCCGTAATGTAATCCGGAATGCAGTGAGGGTGTCATTTGTGGCATTGATCGAGCGAACGAAGTGAGCGAGGGCTCCATTTTAAGAGCGCCCGTTTTTGCTTTCGTCCGGATGTTTGTATGTAAGTTTGTTCCGTGCTACACGTCGCGTTTCTCAGCCGATTTTTACGAGATTTGGTATACAGATTCTTGATTTTTATCGTGTTTTTCATCGAGAGCAATTTTCTCTTGGGGGAAAATGTGGGCAAAAAGGGGGGAGCGGCAGAGTTTGCTGCAGCGTCATTTATAGCCCTAGTTAGAATTATTGACCGACAATATTGCTCTGTACGCTGCGATCTTATCGACCTTTAACGACCCATACGACCTACAGATAATTACTGTAATGAATACCTCGGTAATAGTCATAAATCTTTAATGTATGACCGCCAACAATGTGTTAGCACGTGTCGGTTTATAGAGAAGTTTTAAAACGTGTTATATTAATTGGTGCTCTTTAATCGAATTGTATAAGTGGGGGCGGAACGTTTTACGACCCAATGACAGTGGGTTCGATGTTCGGCCGCACCTATTCGGTGCATATTCTCGTGGGTTATGTGTGGACTTTCATTGCTCCGTAGTTCGGAGGGCGGGTGGAACTGGCAGATGTCATTAAGTCAGGTCAGGCCGTTAGGCTGGCTGACAAACTCATTCTACAAGTTAGATAATAAACTCAGTTATGTAAAAAAAAAAACAAGAAAAAAAACTGTAAAAACAAAGTTCTAAGTATCTGCACAAAAAATTTTATACTCTCTGTTTGTGATGTAAAAATAACAGCTTTTCACTAAATGCATAATATGTGAAGGTATATATTTTACCTACGGTACTTGTGATTAAACACATTTTCGTCTGTTTATTCCGGCGTAATACTATCCTACCCAACCCAACAATTTTATAACAATCGTAATTTCATATCTAATGCTAGGACCAATTAATAATTGTATTATTCCAATGAAAACGCTACTGACTACTATTATGTACCTGTTATTCTAAGCACGCGATCATTTAGCAAATTGTAGCAAAAACTTATATATTGCAATAGCTGAAGCTATAAGGAACAGAACGTTTTCCTCTCGGCTTTTGTCAAGGTTCGAAACCGATAATAATCGAGTCTAGATGACGGTAGTATGCCGTGCAGGTCGCTCACGACCTGTATGGTGAGCAGGAACCTCTATCGAGAAAGTATTCGATACGTTAACTGTCCAATTTGTTTTAGATTTGATCAGTACTCCTGCAATAGGGCAAGCACGAACATTTTAACGGTTTATGTTGTTGACGTATCGATCTAGGTAACCGTTCGCGTACGCATCTTGTCGGTATTGCTAGGCGCTGATCAAATCTAAAACAAACTTGACAGCTGACGTTTAGAATACTTTCTCGATAGAGGTTCCTGCTCACCCCACTGGCAAGCGCTGCTTCTGCTCATGACGGTTGGAATGCTATCCTGGAGCACCCGGGGAGCCAATGCTTCAGCGTGTCTAGAGCAGTGCAGTGACGCGAAAGATGTGTAGTACCGGTGGAACGGCTTCCTCATCTTCACAAATCGCCCGCTCACAAACAGATGTGACAGACAAGTGAGACGGACAGACAGACACAAAGAGACGTACAGACATACAGAGATGACACACAGACAACACTTTAACTGTAGCTGTAAAAGTTACAACACAGTGGGCTTTGAACCTTAACAGTTTTTTCGTCACGATTCGCAACCATAGATACAAGAATACTTATAAAAAATTTAACGGTGGCGTTTTACATAATAACCTTAATAGTTCTGATTCATTACTATAATGGCGTTAAGATACCGTTGTAAACCAATTAGCGACTAGCTTTATTAATTAACTACATACCATACAACAGTTCCGTGAGGAAACCTACATGCCCGAATGTATTTCGGAGGAATGTGAACTGGGCGATTACCATGAATTATCGGGATCCAATTGAGGACCTAAACATAATCGTTTCACTTTAAATAATAGTAGCACATGGCTTTCGATATCATTTAGGTAGACGTCAATCCGTTTACATTTAAAATCAACATAAATTGAGCGTCAAAATGTCACAACAAAACGTTATGGGACGAATAAGTAGTAAAACGATTCTGTTTAGGTCCTCAATTGGATCGCAAGAAGATGTCATGGAAAGGCCCCTGATCCATAACTGGACTGGACTCGTGGCGATATGGCCTAAACCTCCTCAGACAAGTGAGGTGAAACCCGTGCTCAGCATGGTGGATGCCAGTTGTGATGATAATGTTGATGACACAACAGTTGGACGCAAAAGTCTCACCATTAGAATCATATCCAACGATGACAATATCGGAGACGTTTAACCCCTCCACGGTCAAATCTTTCCACACTTCGAGGGCCCGGTTCAAGGCTAAAGGCCTCAGAGGTACCAGGATACCAGCAGGCGGGCGGAGCCAAGAGTCTTCCAACCAGCCGCGGAGGGTTGAGCTCTTGCTCTCGACTGGCGGTGGTGGTGCCTTCACGTCGAAGCTGCGGGGGTCTGGCTGTTGGGGCTCGGCTGGAATGAAACGTGCTTCGTCGTTATGTGCTCCTGGTACTCTGAGTGCTGATGCTACTGCAATAAAGAGGTTAAGGCTGGCTAACGTGTGGACAGTGTTGATGTTATTTCGTAAATCCTTGGGGCAAAGAATGAACGTGACCCTTGCCCCATTTTAGCGGAGAACTGCGCTCGAGGGGGTTTTAGTGGGTCCACGCCCCACACGTCGCCTTCCGTATCCTCCGTGGCAGAAGGGAGCATAAAATATTACGGGATGGAATCTAGTTGAAAAGAGCCACAGCCTCAAGAGGAAACTCACAGTTATCAGTTTTTGGGCTCCTCTGACCAGGTATGTCGGAATCATCCGGCTCCTGTATCTGGTCAGTCTCGTCGTCTTCCGCCCTAGTCGTAGCCGGCGACGTGGTTTCAGTCTGCAAAATGTAAATTTCAATGACACTCATTGACGGATCTCTAATAAACGATGGTATGCGATAGAAGATCGAACAAATCACCACTTAAAACCAGGCGGCATAGTGGCCAAATATAAGTCCATAGAGTATGAAAAAGTACTTTAACTTTAGGTACATATACATACATACACCTATACTTATAAACTGGCAGTGTAATGCCTCCCCTGCGAGAAAAAGCAAATCAGTTTATTACATCCGAAACCTACCTTCATCAAGACCGCACACATGTTTTTGGTTTTGGATTCCCCCAATAAAATTAAAAGCAGTAATATTCCCATCCGAATGGCAATTTAGAACTCACTCCCATAATTTCGGCAAATGTTCCTCATAAGTTGAGATTGCGTATTTTACACCGGCATCGTTAAGTATGAAGGAAATAAGGTTGGAGGATCGGAGGACCGCAAATTGGTGACTACAGTTTTATCATAAGGCTTTTTTTTAACCAAATTATGTGATGAGTCAAGCAAATCGCTTACGTAATTTGCAATTGCAGTGCTACCAAGAATTATGTATAAAATTATATAGAACGGTTATTCGCCACCCTGCATAAGGATTTTTGAGGTTCCATGTCCAGCAGTTTTTAAGTAAATGTACGGTCTGTGAGGGAAATGACTCGGAAATGAGATGGCAACAAATTCATTTTACATCCACACAAGTCCCTGAAGTCTTAGCGTGTTCTTAGGACGTTTAATATCCACGCCGATTTACATAAGTTGGCACCTCGAACTATTACGCGATGTAACGAGTTTTTTGACATTTAATAACGATAAAAACAACAAGGTCTGCACTAATACTACACCTTATTTTATACTGCATAAAGAATGCCCTTTCATTTTATTAATACCCCACTTCTTTCATAATTGTGACCATTCTGTTGAAGATGGTTATTTGGCATACACCAACACACGCATATTCGTCAAGTAAAGGATTTTCGCTAAGTCGAAAACATATTGCAAATTGTTCGCTCCATTAAACTGTCATATTGATACAGTTTGAGGAATGTTTGTATACATTAATTAGTTAAACAAGATCGTCGACCAAAACAAAGACACTGCCGTACTTACTGTCCTTTTCTCGAAGCGATTCGGGGCATTTTCGACCCCCTGTAACTTCGTTGTGATATCACAAGTTTTTACAGTAGTTTTTTGTACATGTTATGTTTGTAACGGGTTGTCTTAACAGTGAGCCTACGTTTCAAGGTGTCCAACATTGCCAATGGAGCTATTAAATCACTGCAATTGATTATACGTACCTTCTCTTCATTGTTGCTAGAGTAAATATCCTCAGTGGCGTCTCTATGTTTGTAAACGTTATTGTCAGTCATAGGCAACGTGTAGCTCTCGGTCACTTCTGTTGAGTCTACAGCTGTTACTGCTTCGTTCACTTCTCTAGAGTCATTGGTATCGGGCACTGTCACTGTGGGCACTGTTTCCGTCACTTCTCTCTCAACGTTATCTAGTCTTTCGTAATTCTGCACATCGGTTTCTTCTATCACTTCATCACCACCTTTTAGTATTTGGTCGGTTTTGGAATCGTCTAAATTTAATTCACTGTCACCGTCATCGTCACATTGAATGTTAGTTAAGTTTATTAAGAGTAGCGCTAGTAAGATTTTGGTCCTTCCGCTCACTGACGCCATTTTGGTTTTGTAGCACTTGTCACTTTACGATTGGCATTTTCATGTGTAGTGATCTGAATCTGGAAAGGAAGAAGTTTGTGGTTAGTGAAGTCTTAGTTACAGTGCATAATATAACCTATCCAGGGGCGATGCAAGTGCATCTTTGTATGTAAAATGTACGCTTTGCAAAATAATTGGTTTAGTAATCTAAACGTCAAAACCATTATTTTTCTATGTAATTGAACGTGGCCTGATCACATCCAATTCCGAGCCCTACGTAGGCCTCCATGTAGGGCCTCAGGTACTACGAGGACCAAGCTCCCAAAACAGACAACTCAGAGAAAACGAGACATTTATTACCGTAGTCTATACTTCTATACTGTATACTTTCTATAATATTTGATTGATTGTTTGTTTGTATTGAATAGGCTCCGAAACTACTGAAATGATTTGCAAAATTCTTCCTCTATTGGGAAGCTACGCTATCCCGGGTGATATAGGCTACTTTTTATCACGTAAAAATTAACGGTTCCCGCGGGATAGTAGTAAACGCGGGTGAAGCCGCGAGGCGCTTCTAGTGTTATATAGTTTTATAATATTTCGTCTTAAAACGCCGTTAAATAACAGAAGTTTATAATAAATTATAATCTGCCAATGATTGATCGATATTACCAAATAAAAATTAACATAATATTTATAGTAAAACTTGTATAAACCAGTGTCTTGAAATAACAGCGAATAATATATAGGTACCTAAGACTTTTATGTTTTATTTAATTTATTATTAAAGTAATTAAGTTAATAAATAATTTGCAGCATGCATGTTTACATTGTTTACTGAATTAAAAAACCAAATATTAGAATTTTCACTTTACGAAAAAAAAAGCCGTCATCTTCCCGAATACCTACACAACTAAATCGTCCAGATAGATACATTTAGTTAGCGATTTACATCTAATCAGTTAATTGCCAAAACGCATTAGGCACATCCACTCCACCAAACTGGTAAAGGTCACCCAAAGTAAATGAATACATAACTATTATCTATTTATTTGCAAATTCAATAACAATATTGTGTACTGGCTTGCTAAGTTGCTACTTACAAATGTACGCAATATTTTACATAACCAGTCTCAGGAATCTACCTGTAACTTATGTTATGTGTTTGTATTATTATAGAATTTTATTGTTATTGCTTTGTTATAAGCTTATAACTATGTAACTTCTATACGCTTTTTATTGTTTTGATAAGTATTAGGTGCAATGCAATATACGGCTGCTGCCATGTTGATTTTAAAAACTATTTCAGATAGATAAATAGATAACTCTTTATTGACACCAAAATGTATATACCTAAGACACAGAACAGACCAACTCAACTACGTGAAGTTACTACTTACTAGTCCATTTCACTTTCCAGCGCAATTAGTAGGATAAGATTTTAAAGAAAGTCCAAGTCAAATTACCCATAACTGGGGAGAAAATGTATGAAGGAGCTCGTGAATGTGGAAGAAGCGATAGAGGTGATTTTTGCATGTGGGAAGATGTAGTCTCTGCCTACCCCAACGGAGAAAAAGACGTCACTGTATTTACGAGTATGTATGGTATTCTAGAACCAATGTCTAAGGATGTCGAGCGCGACAATTTGCACTGCTAAATTCTGGGTGGCACTGCAAGGGCAGATGGTACACACACCATGTATGGTAAGACATCAGATGAACGAAGACGTCTAACTACTCGCTTGCTTGCTTGTCGCATGAGGTTGTGCTATCCTGTATTGTCAGAGTTTACCAGGCCGCCTAAGGGCCTCTGACGTGGCTTATTAATCGACAACAACCGGGACCGGTGGCTTAACGTGTCATTAGAAGCACGGAGTGATGGAAATACGCACATAAATTATGCAGAGTAATTGGTGCGGGACCGAGAATCGAACTCGGAATCCTTGGATTTTAAAGCGCACTCAGCCACTATCTGTCAGGAACTACAAAGACATTGCTGTCTCTCGCAGTCTCCATGAGTTCTTATGTCATACGCCCATACATATATTTCTTACACTAGCTACCAGCTTCCACACGCGCCAAACAAACAAAACTAAAGGGTACGAAGAATTTGGATAAAAAAATAGAGGCATTTGGCTTCGTAACAACCGCACGTGGTCAATTTAATAAGGTAGATATGGGATTTGATAAAAAAAGGTCCGGAATTATAATGGGATCGAATTTAACTGGTTCCGTATATAAATATTTATATTTCATTTTAGTTCGTTGTTTTAATCTTTGTTTGATCTAGTTTCCTTTTGAATTATTCTGCCCGTTAAGTTGATGACAGTACAGTATGAAGGTGGCAGCGAGCTGATCTGCTAGAGACGGAAGGTAGACAACGGAGCTCAGCGACTAACAGCAGAGTGATGGTGTTTAAACTTATTTTGATCAGCTTAGAGTACCGAATACGTAATTTACAAAGCTTGTCTTGAACTCACTAATGTACCAACTCATACATAAAACACACCTTTGCTAATAATGTAATATTAAGACACTACACGCATTTGTAAATGATTTTGTCATTGCTTTCCAATGTAAATTGAATTCGTTCGTATACATTTGTTATTGTCTGACCTTAATTCTTAGCGACCTCATCATAAGGCTATCGAGTAGATTAGGTTATTTGAAAACAGCATAATTATGTCTCGCCTTATACTACTTTATAAAATAACTAGTTTTTAGACGCAAATTCGATTGTTGCGATACTTTTGTATCGATGTTGGAAGTTAAAAGAGAGTTCCTCGTCATGTGGATCGTAGTTTTTGGTAAAGCAGGTATTTGATGCTCCTTAGTTAGACTAGCAGGCTTCCTACAATTTTGATATGATAACCCTTGTCGAAGCAGGCTAGACAAGTTTTTATCAAGAAATTCCCTTGTTCTAACTGGATATAATATAGCAATGTATTAAATAAACATACACGGTTCTTATTCTAAGCTTATGAACTTCTATTACTATGTAGTTTTCACATCGGAGCTAGTAAACACCACCTTGATCCTACGTCCTTCAGACTCCTTCGTAATGTGATTGAAGACCAAACTGTGTCTACCTCGAAGCGTTTCCCACTCGCACCTGCGAGCCCCTAAAATATCTCCACTTCCAAAAAAGTGGATCCACATTCTGTTGTAAGGTGTATGAGTCACCGGACCAACAATAATTGGCTATACTTATGTCCCTCGGGTGTCTGGTAGCTTTTTTTGTAGTGGTTAACATAGTGTTATGGTGAAAAAAAAGGTGGTCGTGTTAATTAGGAAATTAGAGAACTGGTTCCATTTGAATGAAGCCTGAATAAGTTTTATGCTGACTTGTGGGACGAGTTCTAGATCGGAGATCGCGTTTAGGCAAACGTAGTGTAGGCTGCTGGACAGGTGGACTGACCACATGCGTAAAAATGCTGGCAGAGACTGGGTGACGAGAGAGAGAGAGTAAGAGAGAAGCCTACGTCGATATAGTAACGGGCAAAATTGAAGGTCACAACACCAAAAACCAAAGGCCAAAAGGCTCAAAACCTTGGTCTGATCAATTGCTAAATTAAAACACCTAAATATGCCAGTCAGTGTGGCACTCCAATTACGAAGGTTGCACTTACTTGGTAGGATTCATGATCCTCATCAATTGGGGAACGATTGAGGAGAAAATCTCCAGAAAAGTATCATACTTTCAAGAAAATCTGTCCAGTAGTTTTTATAGAAAATCCATCTGAACTCGATTTATAGTTCAGAGAATAATTTATCGACTTCATAACGTGACAGGCCATTGTTCAACGGTAGGCACACCTGTAATTGGAACCAATCAGCTAATAGTATCGGACAAAAAAAGTGGGACCTTGCGCACGAGTCGACTTCCTGTTTAAGTTTTAATGCGCGAATCTAACGTAATAAAGCGGTGGTCGAGCGGTTACTTGTACGCTTCGTAGCCTGTCGACATCGGGGTCGATCCTCGGCCCTCCGCCAGTAAGTTATGCCCGGTTTTAAAAACCCTAGTTAACATTGTCCAAGCGATAAGTCTATCTTTGTCTCTATCTGGCACTTAACAAATGACAAAGACACCTATACACTTATCGGTTGGCTGTCAACTAAGGGTTTGGAAACCAGGAATGAATGTATTGTGTTTTGCGGATTTCCATCGCTCGGCTCATCGGAGACCACTCCATCTGGATCGGTCCTGCAGATGCTCCTGTTTTCAGAAAGGTTTAAAGCGCTCAGTTACCCCCTCGAACGTCGTCTTTCGAATGAGCAGCCACCGCTATCTCAAGCTTTTATGCAACAAAATGGCTTATGCCGAATTACGATCGGCCGATGTCATTATCAATAACTTTTAAAGTGACCGGTTTTGCAAGCCCTTACATAAGGAGTTTGTAATATCGGTTCTTATCGGTCACAACTGTCCGTTACCAGCTTTCCCTTCGTAAAAAATTGAATTTACCGCATCTTAAATTTTGGCTTTATCTGGCATGTGTCGTAATGCAAATTCGATTTAAGCGATGTTTTGTATGATAATAAGATATTTGTGGGGTGGGGATTGTATTTATCCAGTCGTGTCTTTATAAAATGCGTAATGCCGATCAAAACAAGCCCAAACACAACTCTACTGTTAGTCGCTGAGCTCCGTTGTCTACCCTCCCGACTCTAGCAGATCAGCTCGCTGTCACCGTGACATTTCACCGTCGGAACTGGACTAGCAAAACTTCAATTCAATCGAACGGGATTGGATCACTTGACTCGCAAGATCCATTCTAATACAAGATCACATAGATCCTGAATTCCTGACTTGGTCCAACCGATAAGTGTATTGCTGTCTTTGTCATATGTTTAATGACGGATAGAGAAAACTATAGATTTATCTGTTGGTCAAAATTAACTAGGGATTCAGAAACCGGACATTAGTCAGGAACTACGAAGACCTTCTCTTTCACGGCCTCAGGGAAGGTTCTCAACACTTTCTCAGGGTCACAACTTGACCAGAATACAAATGAGTAGTCAACAGTCATAAGTTATGATCTTGACTCTTGATTAGCATCGCGATCGAGTCTAGTTCCCACATATATTTGGATGTTTTATTGCTTCTGACCGCAGATCGAGTTTGGCATAAAGATCCGGTTAAAGACGCTGCAACGAACGTTGTTTATATACACAGGATTCAAATTGTTGAATTTGTCTATTGCAATCATGTTCTGTGTGCCAGTCATGGGGGAAAAACGCAGTACCCACGTTTCCTCGATTTAAAAGTCTATATTAAATTACTGCTAGCCGTACTCAAGGCTAAATTGTATGGACCTTTTTGATGCATTCGCAAAAAATTGTTGGAAAACGCGTGATATTTCGGCTTCAAAGATGGGTAAGTCCTAATTTTCAATTTAATTAGACACATGCAAAGAACAGTTTTTCTAGGATACTACTTTTGAGGACGACTGTACCTATATAAATGCAGAACGCAATCACATTTAAAATAAAAAAAATATTTTTTTGCTTGGGTATGTGATTTTTTTTATCCATTTTCTAATTTTTTTTTCGAGAAACGGTATAAATAATTAACCGCATTTTACCTTTTGACCTCTGACTGAAACATGAAGGGTGTTCTGTATTTTACATAGTCTGTGTTTGTCTTTGTTCGTAAGACAACAGGTGCAAAACAAAATGAAAGGTTTTATAAAAGAAAACACGTATAACCTTTAGATTTACTGTATTGTTGTTGTCATTTGTACCGCTGTAGTGTGCTCCTTGCATGTCAATGGACGCCGTCGACTGCTCAAAGGCAAAGTGGGTAACTTATGATTTGCAACTTTTCGAGTGGCTTCATAGTTCATAATATTATAGGTTCTCGTTTTGAAGGTTTTCTTTGTAATATGTAAGTTCACATCGCTGGGGGTTATGAATCGATTTTGATGATTATGGTTTTAGTATTAAGTCTCATATACATTTGATACATTAGATGCATTATCGTCTTTGATACATATTTATCGGGTGTATATAATTATATTTATCAACCTTTTTAAACACATTATAGTTCTTAAATTTTAACAACTAAACACACAGTTTGAACGGCACTTATTTCCCTTCGTTAACATCTCACGGGCGAGCTAGAGATTGAAGGCGTGCGATTTCAATATATTAAAATCTCGACTTACGCCTTGTTAGCAGTCAGCTGTCGACGGCGGCTAAGTCAAGGACGCACTTACGTATGCCGTCGTGCCCCTTTCCGGGAGCGATACACTTGCGTGCTCACGGACGTGTGAGCTGTGAGAAGCACGGAAGGGAAGCGCTCGCCATCAAGCCGGGCGCCTGCTCGTGTTTCGCAAAAAGTATAATTTCGTGTCGTCCCCATAGGCCCCAGGAAGTTTCAATAAAGTGTCCACCACTTCGTTGACTGACACTATATTATTATGTCATTTTGACAATTTAACCGACTTCTAGAAAGGTCCTCAATTCGGTGCTATTTTTTTGTTTGTTTTGCTCAAATGTCCCGTTTTATTTTAATGGTTACAAATTTATGTTTATACTTTCAGATTGATCCAATAGAATTATTATCTAGATCGGATAAGTAGTTTGATTTTAAAATCAAAATAACTGGGAAGTAATATTACTATGTCATCCAACTAAACTACATTTATTTATATTTATTTACTATTAACTAAGTAACTTCTAGTAACTCGGCCGAAACGTCGAGGTATGTCAAAATTGTATATTTTGATATTAGTTTGTGCGTGAATTAGAAGCGTTTCAATTCTAATGAACATATTTTCTAATAAGTCAACAAAACGAAAATATTTTGACACTGGCTGAATGCGCAAATCGTGCGAGACCGAAACATAATTTCGTCACAGAGTGCACGTATCAGCTCCAATGCTTGCCCAGTCCGAATTGTGTTTTCACTCGATCAGAGTCACGGACGAGAGCCTATACAAATATTAATTAAAATGACTCAACACTTACACCTTGAACTCGATATGTTCGCATATAACTTTTTGTTATTTGCTTTTAACACCTGTCGCGTACTATACGACTTTACGTTAATAGCTGATAATAATTTTATTTCGTTAAATATTATTATGCACAGGCAAGTTTTTATAAAAAAACCGGCCAAGTGCGAATTGGACTAGCGCACGAAGGGTTCCGTACTATTATCCATAAAAAAAAATGATGTTTGTTGTATGGCAGCCCCCTTAAATATGTATTTTATTCTGTTTTTTAGTATCTGTTGTTATAGCGGCAACAAAAATGCATTTTCTGTGCAAATTTCAACTGTCTAACTATCATGGTTCATGAGATACAGCCTGGTGACAGCTGACGGAAGGACGGCGAAGCCTTAATAATAGGTTGCCGCTTTACCCTTTGGGTACAGAACCCTAAAAATGCAGTAGCCGTGTCATGGTGACACTTAGATTGGAATATCATCATTGAATGCGTATACAACGTTTCATGTCTGTGCTGCTAACCATTGAGGAGTCCCGTAGCCAGGAGCCAACGCTGTGCAGCAACCATGTCATAGTAAAACTGATGTGTAACAAAATTTCTTGCTGTGCTGTTGACCGTTGAAGAGTTCCTTTATCTGGAGATAATCCTGGATGTCGATTCGGGTTATGCTTATCATATAAATGGCTTGTCTTTGGCACTGAAGATAGATGCTAAAACTCTCTCCGTCTACCCAAAAAGTTAAGACCAAATTTAAACAGATGTTATTAAAAAATCATTCCACAAAATCGACGTCTATCACTTGGGTTGTCTTACGGCCGACATGAATAATCAATCCAATCCAAATTTTGATATCTGGGGTTGATATCACAATCCATTTTTAGGGTCAAACGTGCCAATAACCGATCCGTGGATTGGTTTATAAAGGCACGCAGATTGGATATCGATCGAACGATAGGCAGCAATCCATGATCGATTTCAATCTTGGATAGGAGATACAATATTAATTTCGGCTGTTACTCAATCCTGGCGTTCCTAATTATTTGACGTGTGAATTTGTTATTGAGTTAGAAAAAGCGAGGGTTAGACGCCGATTCGTGGAGAAAATATTTAGACTCATCTGTTCTGAGTTTAGAGAGTCAAGAACTTGAGACAATGGTCACACTCTCTGTGACTGTGTGTACTAGCTTTTCACAACCTAACGTCTGGACCGATCTTGATGAAAATTGGCATGGAGGTAGTATAAACCCTGAGAAAGATAGGGCTCAATTTTCCGTGATCAATTGTAGTTCGGCCGGGCGCAGTAGCCGCCAAAAGCTGGTCCTACCGAACGTACGACATTTGCGTATTATAACCATGACATCATCGCCTCCAAAGCTTTGTTTATAAACACTGAACCAAAAATGAACAAACTACGGCCGGGGCGTCCCATTAAATTTATGTTATCGCATCGTCGTCCGTGATATCGGAAAAGATATTTAATTTGGAAACTTGTTTGCGAACAGGTTTTGTTGTCTTTAAATAAATCTACTTTATAATTATTATTTTTTTGCGACTAGTTTCGCCTCTAGTGCCTAAGGGATTTACATCAGTCGTTAAGCCACTCAAACTCAACACTCAAACAAACAATATTGTCCGACCAGTGGTATATGTATAGTATGCAAATAGTCGCCGAAGGCGTGTTTCTATTATCTAAAAGTGAAGGAAAAATATTACGTTTTACCGTCAAATTGGTACTTAAACATATTTCTTACTAAATTATATGTTTACTGGTAAATGATATATGATTGCCACGATAATTGTCAGTAGCGGATTTCAATTACATACTATGTACTAACTGCACTATTATCACATGGAAACGGTTGGACCGATTTTGACGGGACTTTCACTGGCATATACCAGGTGTAACATAGGCTAATTTTATTTTAGAACTAGTTGCATCCCGCCGTTCCTGCCGGATATAAGTCGTTGCGGGTGCAACCACGGGACACAGTAATAATTATAAATATAATATATACCTATAATATAAATCTACTAATATTATAAACGTGAAAGTTTGTGAGTATGGATGGATGGATGGATGGATGTTTGTTACTCTTTCACGCAAAAACTACTGAATGGATTTTGATGAAACTTCACAATAATATAGCTTACATATCAGAATAACACATACTTAGGCTACAATTCATAAAGATATATTATTGTATATTATCCAAACGCGGGTGAAACCGCGGGGCGCCGCTAGTATAATATATATATAATACCAAGTTCGTGTCAGTTACACCATTTATAACTGACAACGCCTGGACCGATTTTCATGAAAAAAATCTGAAAACAAATATGGAAAAAAATCGCGAAAAAGAGGGAAAAATGACAATACATTTTATTTAGGACGTCTGACGGGCCAGCTGGTAGGCTTATAAGAGTTAGTTGTCATCTCGACCGCAACAAACTCGAGTCACCACTTATAATTTTAGTAGTAGTGAACTCGACTGCACTTGTAAAGTACAGTCAGTCGAAAAAGTGATATCAATCAAAGATTATTATAATTATAGTAGCGTAAGTTCATATAAGTCAAATGGTTTATCAAAATAACCCAAGTTAGCCTTCAAGCGCGAAAACTCGAATACGCAAATACAAATTTGCATTGCACCAATTTTTATATATACCTCATCGCTTCAATGTCAGTAAGCAAATAACCTGCTCAGTGTAAATATGAATCTAACATACTCGTGGTTCTGTGAACAGTAAACCTCGCGATCAGAGCTTATCCAATATCGTGGTGATAGGCATTCCCCATTTCCTCCCGTATTAAAAAAAAGCTATTTTTCACATCGACTTGCTCAGAATTTAATATTTAAGGTTTCCACCAAATATCATAATTCTAGGCTAACAAATATCGCTATAGCATACTTGCCCCCTCTGTGCCTCCGTTACCCCTCCAACTTTAAAAAAAAATTCACGTCAACATATTCAGAATTTAAGGTTTCCACCAAACATCATAACTCTAGGCCAATAAATGACACTAAAGCAAACTTACCCCCCCGTTTCCCACAACTTTTTTTTTCACAACCACTTGTTCAAAATTGTATACTTCAGGTTTCCACCAAATATCATAACTCTAGGCTAATGAATGACGCTACAGCAAACTTCCCCTCCTTTTGTCCCCGTTTTCCCCCTATCAAAAATCGCTTTCGACAAGATTGCAATAAAAATCAAAGAACTGTCTTACAAATCTTGTAAAAATCGATTGAGAAATGCGACCTGTATGTAGCCCAGAAGAAACATACAAAAGCAAAAATAGCTCGTTTTAATAGGGACCTTCCCTCCGCGCTGGGATTTGAACTCGCTATCTCCGCTTTAGCAGACGGACGTTCGCCCACTAGGCTACCACCTCTCGATAAGTTCTAGTAAACAGTTTATTTAAATAAAAATGTCAAAAATTTGCCTTGTGATGACGATTATAAATTCACTTCCGTGATAGAGGATGCAATTCCGAGGCACCGGTAGAGACGGTAGTCCTTGACGGTGTATTTAGCTAGATTCTTATCCAAAATGGTGTAGTAAATACAAAACTAACTTAGAAAACTATGTAGAGATTGAATCATTGAGTAAATGACGCCGTTTTGAACCGCACTCGGCTTTTTCTTTGACTATTTTTGCCCCATATATTCAAGGGTGGCAAATTAGCTAATTTGATAGTGAAACTCTTGATTATTGGTACCTTGGGTGCCTTACCGTCTCAGTTGTAATCTATGCTTTAAATTAAACACTATTTAAGATCATTTTACAATATCAAAGGTCTGTGGAACCATGGTACTTGTAGTACCAGATTCCCTACAGGAGGTTTAGTTAGAGGTCGGGATCTGTGTATGTTATGATTATCAAATCAAGTTGCCAGGGTTACGAAACGCATTTTTTACAGTGCTGTTGTAATCTGCATTTTAATGTAAACAAACAAAATGGTTGCGCACAAATCTATTCACCATTAAGTAAATGCTACGGCACGTTTCTCAATTCGAGAAAAAAACATTACACACACGTAGGTATATGAGTTTTCTAATCGTTCCTTAGAATTAGGTAAGTGCAGCTTTTGAAAGCACAGAATTACGACACGAAACTTACTTAAATTCGGGCACAAAACGATCACTGTACAACAAAAAAAACAAAGCACACGGCACTGGCACAAAAATGTCGTCCACGAAAAAATAAAAACAAAAAAGCACTTTCGATGTCTGTTCCGAATTTGTAATTGGAATCGCGAGCGCGCGGTCGCTCTCTCGGCGGTTAGAGGCGGACTGGCATCGGCGCGTACGCAGGTGTTCTTTATGTCATAGATCAATCTTGGACCGCTTCATGCAACATGTGGGCATTTCACATTTTCGCCATAAGCTTTTCCGTTCCAAATGCTTTTATCTGTTTGCTTTGCGATTAACGTTGGAAATTTTTCGTGGAAAATGAAAATCGTATGTGTTGGGGCAGGGCGCGACGATAGTGCAAGAATGTGGTGTGGAAATATCCGGTCTACTCATCGCATTTCTTAGTACCTAGTACTGGATGATAGTATTGCGCTTCGGCAATCTTCGTTTATCTTCGTAAATAAACTAGTTCTACCGATAGAGTCACTTTGTCGCTTGGCTGTGATACATAACAAGTAAATCGATAAGATCATAGAGCAAGTTTTTGTTCGCTAATTGGTTTTTATTAACATAATGTAGAATTCCTTCAGTTTACCTATTGCCACTTGTATAATGTGCTTTGCAGCCTAATGTCACCGGGTTCGATCCTCATCCTCCTATGACTTATTCTCGTAAGTAACGCGTGGTTTTCCATCGCTCCGTACTTCGGAGGGCGCGTTAAGCCGTCGGTCCCGGTTGTTATAGATCGTTAGCAGTCTTTAAGCCACATCAGAGTTTCTTAGGTGGGCTGAGACACTCGACGTATATAAAATCGAGATACCACGATGATTCGTTTTGCAATTTTATTCTTAACTCGTTTTGTAATAAAATAAATAGGCACGTTTTCATTGATATGCGCTTCTATCGGTTAGTCAATCAGATAAATGTGTTTTAATAAATATAGATTGTCTTGCATAATGTTTTATTGGTGCAATAATAGCTGTTATGGTGAGAGGCTTCAATTTCGATGTAGATCTATGCGATTTTGATTTTGTAACGCAATCAGAGTTATCGCGTAAAAATATTTTTAAAATATATAAAAATCTTGTAATCAATCTATTTTTAATTTTGTAGAGTTCCATATGATATAGTACATTAAAGAACTCGATAAGATTTTCGAGTCAGTCAGTTTGTCTACTTCTAGAGTTGCATAAACTGAACTGCATGAAATTAAATACTATATTATTTCAAAGTAGATCTGAGTAAAAATAACTTTTACATATTTCCTTCCAATTTTTGATACCTATACAAAATCTGTAAAAAATACATTTTTTATGCTTCTTACAATCATCTTGCATACCACCATCCGTGTGTACTACGAATTAACTCGTTGATACCTACCTACGGCATCCCGTTTGTCTTTATAGTAAACTGACCCCCAGTTTCTGAAACGTCAGTCAGCGTTGACAACAGATTCTATTGCTGACAATTCTATTGCCATCCTTGTCATTTGTTTAGTGTCAGATAGAGACAACGATAGTTTTAATCTACTGTCAAAGCCAACAAGCGTTCTAGAAACCGGGGGTTAGTGCGTTTCCTAAAGTGATATTATGGGCTGGCGTGCGCTCACCCTCTTAGGGGCGACCTGCTTCTCATTATAATCCTATCTTAATATAGGATATAAATTACGCGTCACGTTGTTTGTCCGCGATGGACTCCTAAACTGCTTAACCGATTTTAATCAAATTTGCACACCGTGTGCAGTTTGATCTAACTTGAAAGATAGGGTAGCTTACATCTCAATTTATAGTCGCAATAACAAAAACCTTAGCCACAGCATCGCGTGGCCGTGTCTGTTAGTAGATACTATTATAAAACTGTAACTGAAGCATGTTTGTACATTAATGATATTTTTGAAATAGATACTACTCAAGACTCTTCACTGAACTCGCGAATATAATTTTTGTATGTTATCAAATTTAGAAATTACTTGACAGATTTTGATTAGAGTTTCGGTATTTGGCAGCTTTAGTTTCGAGTAAGTTAACGGTGTACGTGTCATAATTGACAACTTTTGCAATTTTTCTAATAGCTAAGGGCTTACCACTGTCGGATGCGGTACACACTTTTTAGTAAAAATCCAAAAGTTGTCACTCCTGAAACGTACACCGAAAAATTACTCGAAACTAAATCTGACAAGACAAATAAAGTTGGCGACTGAGCTGTAGTTGTCATTCATACAACACCATGATCCCTGATGCAAAGGCCCCATAAAAAAAAAAAATTAAGTAAAAAAACAAGTGAACGTAAAAAATTGGGATATTCAACGGCAATGCCAATGCCATATCCCGATTATGTGGCCACACTTACGGCGAACGTCAAACAACGTCAAACAACGGGATAGTCAATGGGACATCACGATACTAACAAGCGGCCCAGCAATCCCAGCATGTTAAGAGACAAGTGTAAAAAAAAAATCAGTAACCTCTCATTAATTGGATTCCCGCAAAATTTCTCATTCGTCGCTCTTACACCCGGTTTCTGAAACGTCAGCCAGCTTTGACTACAGATTAATTCTATTGCCATCCTTGTCATTTGTTTAGTGTTAGATAGAGGCAACGATAGTTTTAATCTACTGTCAACGCCAACAAACGTTCCAGAAACTGGGGGTTAGTCAAGCAAAACGTAAAGGAATCACACGACTTCCTTTTACGGCGACTTATTTGACCGCTACATAGAGGACCGCGTGCCCGCCGACGACGCAACCGCAGCTATCTCAAGTTGAGCTGGTCCAGTTCAAAGTCAAGTCGGTGTGTTAAGAATTAGTATTTATTATTTACTAGCTGACCCGACAGACGTTGTCCTGTCATTGTCTCTATGAGCCAAAATGAGTGACAGTAGTCAACTGTACAACCCGATTTTATCTGATATATTTTTTACAGTTTCAAATTTTTTCCCGTGATAAAGGGATAAATAGTATCCTATATCCTTCTCCTGGTTCTCAAATTAGTGAGATAATTATTTGAACTAATAGAGTTGCCTTTTAATAACCAACTAAATTGTAAGGCCATTAAACTATACTGTACTTTATTATGGTGTCTGTGTCGCTAGTAACTAGATGACCCCCTAACACTCCGACTTTTAGGCTAGGAACACACGGAGCGTTTCTCACCCGCACCCGCAGCGGTAGCGGTTAGTGAAAACCAACTGTATCCTACTAATATTATAAAGACGAAAGTGTGTACGTATGTTTGTTACTTCTTCACGCTCAAACGGCTGGAACAATTTTGATGAACTAACGCATTTTTTTGTAAACTTCAAAAAAATTAAATTTTTCAATACATTATTATTATTAAATAATGTGTTCACTACAAACGGACCAGATTTAGCATTATGTTATCAGCACGAGTCTCGCACAACTGGTTTATAAATGGATTGGGCGTTAACATTCCAAAACTCACGGTGCGAGTTGTCGCCGCCGCTAGACGTTAAATTGAGCGGGAAATCATCGCAAGCAGCTAATTACGTCACTGCCGTGAAGTAGCCCGCGAGTGGAAACCGCGTACAACCGCTATAGACGCGAACAAAAACCGAGTTCCGAATTCAAAAGAATATATCAACCACATGCATTAAGAAACAAACAACAGTGACAGGTACGATGTATACAAGAGTTGCGGTTCGACAACCGCAGCGGTGTCGCTCGAATAACGCTCTGTGAGTTTTGCCCTAATAGAAACCCCGCTCGACACGTGAACAACTTTGGTACAGCGGGTTTTTTTTTGCTTGATAAGATTGATAAGCTGTCAATACCATATAGTTACAACTCCTGAGACTGCCTGGCTAAGACGTATGGGTCATGGACCTTTAACTCTGTAGGTATATCTATATAAACAAATAAAATTGATGGTGTCTGTTTTCTCAGTTTGGAAATGGAAATAGCAGCTTCTTACTGTTTCTGAACGTATGTACGCACGTCTGTACATTGTACAACAGCTGATATTTTACTCAATTTAAGAACGGGTTCAGTTGACAAAAGATATGTCATAAAATTAACGAATAGGTCAACTCATCCCGCGGACATAGCTCGGAGCGGGCTCAGTTGACGTAAGTAGTCTGAAAAATTATGTCGCTCGAGCTCAAAGCATTTTTATTTTATTATTTTATTGTGTGCGTTATTAATTGAGCATTATTTTTCAATATTATCCTTAAATAAATTAACATTATATAACACTAGAAGCACCTCGCGGTTTCACCCGCGTTAACTACTATCCCGCGGGAACCATTAATTTTTACGGGACAAAAGGTAGCCTATGTGTACCGGGGATAGCATAGCTTCCCAACAGTGAAAGAATTTTTCAAATCGGTTCAGTAGTTTCGGAGCCTATTCATTACAACCCAACAAACAAAGTTTTCCTCTTTATAATATTAGTGTAGATTCAAATGTGTAACCGACGGAAAATAGCAATAAAAATGACATAACTGTCACTTCACTAGCACCAGTCATAAGCACACCCATCATCCGGTTACCTCATTAAAATAACTAACGAGTGGTTCACTTGAAAAAAAACATCCATTTGTAACGTTCAATTGTGATTAGATAAAAAAATCGCACCTCAACTTTGGTAGGTACCTAGTACTATAAAAAAGTTGTGGGGCCACTGTGTTGGCGGGCTCATGAGCGTGGCGGTTGGCGTTTACGCAATGCAAAAGATATAATTGTTTGTAGCAATGAATAATCGCGAAACAGAGGGGGAAAAAAATTGTTACTACACAACTTTTTTTGTTATCGTAGTAAGGTACATTTGTTTATTCAAAAAACAAAAATAAATAAAATAGAAATCTAAAAGTAACTAAATAAGATAATAAGTGGGTGTTCAATTGTCCATTGCAGGGTGTCAAGAACACTGGCTGCATTTTCTCGTCGAATAGCAATAACTATGTATCACAGATTACAAACGGATTATAATATTGTATTATTTTGTGTGTGGAATAAAATCAACACAAAAAAATAATACATATCAAAAAGTTAACGCTAACCGCTGTAACCATGGCCCCGTAATAAAGAGGATAATATAATTATCAAATCAATTTGAACTAAACAATGGAAAGCCCCTTTTACATAAATGCAAAATAATGAATGCGTGTTTTTTTTTAACATCATAATATTGGTCATGACTCGACAAGTTACGACGGACATATAATAAGACTAGCTGACCCGACAGACGTTGTCCTGTCATTGTCTCTATGAGTCAAAATGAGTGACAGTAGTCAACTGTACAACCCGATTTTATCTGATATATTTTTCCCAGTTTCAAAAATTTTCCCGTGATAACGGGGATAAATAGTATCCTATATCCTTCTCCTGGTTCTCAGCTACCTTCCTACCAATTTTCAGCCAAATCGGTTCAGCCGTTCTTGAGTTATAAAAAGTGTAACTAACACGACTTTCTTTTATGAATATAGATATACCTATAGTTATAGATAGATACCCTTTAGGCCGAGATGACCCCCAACTCGTTTTTGCGGGGTGTCGAACTCTCGCCTGGTGGCATGTGATCCGAATACGGAGCCAACTGAGCTATCGTCGCTTCAAAGGGAAGCCGTTAGGGAAAATACGGATATGCCATTTTTAGGGTTCCGTACTGAAAAGGGTAAAACGAGACCCTATTGCTAAGAGTCCGCTTTCCGTCTATCTGTCTGTTTGTCTGTCACCAGGCTGTATCTCATGAACCGTGATAGTTAGACAGTTGAAATTTTCACAGATGATGTATTTTTGTTGCCGTTATAAAAAATACTAAAATGCCGCTCTCATACAACAAACTTTATTTTCGTCGTTTTTATACATAATGGTACGGGACCGTTAGTGCGCGAGTCCGACTCGCACTTGGCGGGTTTTTTCATTTTAATTTTCGTAGAATTTTTTGAGACATGTTACTGAATCATTGACTATACACATACATATTAAGGTTGTTTTATAAGGCTGTTTCCTCACATATCTTTCACCTTGAGGATTGACTCACGAGCCCTACATATTATGTGGCATAGAAACAAGCAAACTAATCTATGTAGTGTTACCACGCCCTAACCACTAGAACCTTTGGAATGTTAGTTTACAATACTTTACGCAATTGTTTGCGTTAGGTCGGTCATACGGCCGTTCGAGTCGCCTTAACAGTTAATAAAAATATGTAGCTTAAAAACTTGTAAAATACTACCACGTTTTTATGTAGGGGGTCATCCATGAAGTGCGTCAAACTATTTTCGTGATTTTGTTTTTACCCCCCCCTTTAGGACCCCCGTCCGTCCATGTCACGATTGGTCACATTTGTGAGACCCCCCTCGCTAGTGTGACGTCAAATATCGTGCAATTTTACATCTAGAAACACCATTTCCAAAATGTCAAAGAGCGCATTTTAAACCTTACAGAGAGAGTTGGGAATTTTATACATTTCTCGTTAATAGTTCGGCATTTTAACACTTTTTATAAGTGTAATAAGATTTTGAAATGTGACGTCACGAACTTTAGGACCCCTACCCCCTAACCCCCTCTCTCCCCCTTATGGGGTGACGTACTTCATGGATAACCCCTAACTATTGCCATCGTGTTCTGAGCTACACTAAAAGCTTCAGCCGGAAAGCTAACCGGAAAGTTGTCCACCAAAAAGAAAAACAGGCACAGATAAATCAAAGACATAATAAGGTATACTAGTAGGTACCCAACATATAAGGCGCGTCGTGAATCTTCGTTCGCGCAGAAAAGAAAGTATGGTCAGGCCTGTGTCACTCCGCGTGTAGCGGCGGCCATTTCATTTCAAGTTAATTATTTGATTTGATTGATTCATTATATAATTGCAAGATGGACACAAAACGAAAATAAGCAAAAAGATACTGTGCAGTATTTTCAGTAATTTAAGTATTTAAGTATCAATTTATGTATATTTCAGTAATTAAGTATCAATTATTATGTTTTGTCCGAAACAAAAACAATTCCAGATATTTTTACACATACATAACATCTATTATTCTTTTGTCTATATAAGTATAATGAACAAAATGTGTTTTATTTTATTACTTCATTAAATTAAATCTTTGGCAATAATCGTATAACATATACCAGCGGTTCTCAAACTTTTTTGGTCACGGAACCCTTTCGACAAGCAAAATACTTGACAGAACCCTACAATAAAACAATAGTTTTGAAAAGTGTATTCTTTATTATAAGTATAAGCATTATAAAAGTACAATGTAACAGTTACTAATTATTACTTACTTTACCACATGGCAAGTACTTAGTACAATAAAAGAAGATATTAAAAATGAAAAAATCTTAACTAATGGTTACTAACTTAATTGGTTGATATCAGGTTTGATTTTTTTTCTAAATTCTTGCGGAACCCCTACAGGGGAGCGTGGAACCCTAGGGATCCGCGGAACACACTTAGAGTACCGCTGGCATATACAATTATGCAGCTAGCTCTTAGACTACATGAACGTACGAACGTACTCGGCGCTGCCTGCTGCGCGTTGCCCGCCACAAGTAGGAGTAAACGCTCGTGCTGTGCGCTAGATGGCAAAGTAGTTTCTCGAAGTAAGCAACCCTAGTCCGCGGCTCTTTCAATACGTATAACCATGTATAACTTATTATGAACCGTAGTATAGTGAATTAAGGCCCATATTCCTTCAAAAAGAAATTGGTAGGTATGTAAATGAACACGTGCTCGAGCTAAATTAAATCATATTGTTTATTAGATAGAGTCAATATTTCTTTGAAAACCATTGCGAAGTAAAGCTTCTGTACTAGTTTACTAGTTTATTATTCTGTGGTATGGTCCGAAGATTAACGAAAGAATGCTTAAAACTTACAATCAACCTAAGCTCACTATTATAAGGTTCATAATACACTGCAGCTGTTAGTTCCATCTCACTCTAAGCTCGCTAAGATGGCGGCGGCTGCCGACCAATAGCGGTCAATAGCATTTCCCGCGCTTTGAAAATTCATCTTCTGCGCAGGTACATCGGTAAGCCAGATCAGAAAAACTTTTGCCAGTAGTGCGTTTGGGAGACGTTCATTGAGACGGTGCTCCTTGTTTGGGGTATTCTATGACGTAACTTCGAACCTGGTGTTTTGGCGGGAATCCGATAGTGAGACGTTGTTGGTTTTGTATTATTTTCTCAATCTTGTGTTTCTTCGACTGTTAATGTGTAATATTGGTGGAATATTAATCATTAAGTGTTCGTTAACGTGCACGAGTGTAGGCGAATGATATAAACTCAAAAAAACGTGTCATTTCGCATTTTTCCCAAAACTCCCAGGAAGTTTCAGTAAAGCGTCCACTACTTTACTGAATCGTGACTTTGATGTAAATAATTGGCTTGACTGTTTGACCACGATTGCTATATTGCTGTGACTTTCTTATTGTGGAATGAAGAAATACTTAAATAATAAAATATTTGACACTGGATATATGCACAAACCGTGCGTAGCCATTACTAAAACAAAAAAAAGCTTCGAACCAGCCGCGTTCGCTTTCAACGGCAAGTACTAGCAATACAATGCGGCACTCCGCCAGACAAATGGTCTCAGTCATTACCATTAGCGAAGTGAAACCACGTGGGTTCGCGATTGACCGGACTACTTTCTACGCGATCACGCGGTACAGGCGAGTACACAACGCAACGGTTACTGATACTGATACTGCCGGTTTCTGAAACGTGAGCCAACTTTGACTACAGATTAATTATTGCTATCCTTGTCATTTGTGTAGTGTCAGATAGAGACAACGATAGTTTTAATCTACTGTCAAGCCAATGAGCGTTCCAGAAACTGGCCGTTAGTGTCGTGACGGTTATTTATTTATTTCACAAAATCCACAGATCTTAAAAAACATATACATGTTTAGGCATATTAAAAGGTCTTACATCAAATTACAGATTTACTTTATATACTTAGACTAAAATGTACATAGAGAGCATAAAGTATGGTATGAAAATACAATAATAACAAATAACAGTTATGTTTTGCATCAAACGCGGGTAGTTGGAAACAACACAAGACAGTTTGTGTTTACAAATTATTATATCCAACACTTGTCTCTCCGCCTGTACAAGGCTAACCTGATAGCGTGAGCCCTTGCAAGTCCGCGCTTAATGGCTCTTACGACTTGCAAAAACTATTTGGACCTAAAAGGCATTGCATTGCAAGGTTGATTATTATGTACGGGTGCTGTATCTCTTATTTTTATCAGTTGAAGGTTCATTTATTTTGCTGAGACATGATATTTGATTACAAGCTTTTTCCGCCGCTTTTTGGGTTTCGTACGCAAAGGGTAAAACTGGACCGTATTACTAAGACTGCGCTGTAGGTCCGTCCGTCTGTCGGTCCGTCTGTCACCAGGCTGTATCTCATGAACCGTGATAGACAGTTGAAATTTTCACAGATAATTGAGAAACGTGATTGTTTTGCCTATTTTATAGATAATGGTAAGGAACCCTTCGTGCGCGGGTCCGACTCGCACTTGACCGGTTTTTAAAGTATCCTATGTATGAACTCACTTCGCGATAGATAAATAGAAAAGTGAGTAGTAACTTGACGACATGGCATCGCTTACATAATCCACTTCGATTAGGTAAGGGTATTTAGTTAATCCTATTTAGAACCATAGACGTCTTAGAGTTGCACCTCTTTGCCAATATTCTTGTTTCCTTTTAAAGTATGTGTGACTAATTTATCTATTACAAGGCTAATAGCCTTTTGGTATACTGCACATATGCTTTTGACGAAGACCTCTCGTCCCAAGGTGTATTTAAATGTGATCATTCAGTTTTACATAAGATAAGTCTACATTTTGCCGCTACAGGTGATATAATTCCATAGTTATGGAAATATGTCTACTGTTGTAGGCTTGTCCCTTCGATTCAATTCGTGGATGATTCTTCAGTCTTAGTTTTGTGTGTCTGATATGTTTGTTGAATTGCTGCAATTGTATTCTATTGTATCAATTCGTATTCCAAAAGTTTACTCCAAACGGAAGACTTATAGGAGTTTCTGTTTGTTTCAGACCAACAACACGGGTCCCAGGTGCGAACCCTGGCGCACGCCGACCATGAAACGCCCACCTCTCCATCTGGCGACGCATTTGCAAATATAGCACGCTCAAATATCACTCAAAACACTAACCCTAATATAGTTGACGGTCAAAACAACATAAAACTAGAAAAAAATCGCGATACTCCACGCTTGACTCAGTCGAAGGCTTCCCTCAAATCTGACGATGATTTCGACGTTAACGAGTACATAGCTCGGCTGCAAGGCTCTAGATACGTTAGCGCTCCTCTACACAGTCATCTTAAAGAAGACAAGAATGCAAATTTGGAAGCCACAGAGGAAACTTTGGAGGAGATCAACTTGAACGAATCCCAAAGCCAGGTGGAAGTTCAACAGAGCTTGACGGCGGATATTGCCCATAACTTCTCGCAGCTGCCGACTGTACTGCCTCACGTCGCGAGCGCAGTCTTCAGCTCGTTCTCTAACATGCTAAGCTACAAGAGTAGAGAGCAGACGCCCGATCGTGCAAATTTGATCCCTGCGCAGAGGGGGGATAAGGGCTATGATGATGTCCAGTTCCAAAGGCCCGATGTGGGAGTCCCGATGATCGGAATGGAGGATTATGGACCCCCGAAAGAAGTGGCAGCGCCGCCCAAGGAGCCTCCAGTAGGTGGTGAGTATTTTTGCTATATATTTGTGGTCTCTGTAACGTAAGCTTATGATGGACTGTCAAACGTGAGTTTGCTGGATCGATTCTCGCACAAAGCCAATATTTGTGACGTGCACAGATATTTATTGCTCTGTGTCTAGATGATTGGCTTTTAAAGAATGTTCTTAGCTCAAGTTTTTGTTCAAAACTAATCACGATTCAAGATTAATCACATACACACGACATTTCACTAACAAGCACTGATACAGAAAAAACATATATACGGATTTCCTGCGGATGAATCCGTGAAGTGCAACTAGTATAATATTATTGTATATTACGTTAGTATAATATTAGCGAGAAAACTGTACATCGTGTACTATTTAAAATTATGATAATGAAGCGGCAGCAGTGAGGTAAATTATAGCTTTGACGTTTGGATTAGGACATGAAGTGAGTTTCCATTATCGCGCGGCTTCGTTTTTAGTGCTTACATTGGGATGGTCTCTAATACTAGAGATAACTTTGGAAACCACCATTCTACTTACTTCTATTATTTTGTTATAACCTTCTTCTTTCGTCGATCTACCAACCCGGACCAGAAATATTCCACCACTGGACATGCTCAGACATATAAGAAGACCGAATATGAGCAGACTGATATATTGATGAGTGGCGCTGGTGACATTTGGACATCGTTCATTTCCGGTCTGTTGCATTCTAGTAGTAGAAGTAGGAGTATAGTTTAATATTATTAGAAGATAGAAACCGTGAATATAACGTCTTTAGAATGCGTCGGATCGGGAATGATCTCATCGGAATCGATGACTTTCCGACCATTTTGAATAGGCCTGCAGGTGAAAAACTTACGTCCGCCGTGTAGAGTTTTTCTTTCAATTTTTTTTGTTTTGGATTCCCAATTAGCCACTGTCAAAGTGTAAAAATGTTTCAAATATTTCAGTTTTTCACAATAGAGAAGTCATAGCATTATATAGCAATCCTCGTGGTCTAGTAGTCAAGTCAATTTACAGTCAAAGTCACGGTTCAGTAAAGTGGTGGACGCTTCACTGAAACTTCATGGGAGTTTTGGAAAATTCGAAATTACATGTTTGTTACATTACATAATTTGCCCACACTCGTGCACGTTAACGAACACTCAACGATTAATATTCCACCAAGACTCGAAGAAACACAAGTCTGAGAACAAAATACAAAATCAACGTCTCACTTTGAGGCTCCTCCCAAAACTGTCTACACTAGACTTATGAGTCGAAGAAAACAGATTAATGGAAACGCGCGCATACCGGTCATGTTCATAGTGGCTCAAGTGGCCGTACGGGCTCGGTGCCGCACTTAATTGCGAACTAATGTAGCAGCGGAAAATCCCTGTGGGACAGACAGACACGGTGGCTTTTACAAGCTTTTATTGGCATACTAGCTGTGCTCAGCTGTTTTACCCGGGCTTTGTTACTTGGGGATAGTATGTGTGACTGTGATTCGACAATAATTTGACTATTTAAAATCAAAACTTAGTGATTCACAAAACGTTTTAATTTTTAGTAGGTACCTCTAAGTTAAAACGTCCAAAGGACGAGTTATTGAAGTTAAATGTATTGGCTCCAACAAGGAGTTTACAAGGCGCCATCCTTGCGCCATCATTTCTTTTTCTGGTGTGGTAAGTGTTCTTATGCGTTCACAAACAAGCTCCTTACATCTTGAATGAGATAAAATACCTATCCCCGTAAACATGCGAGATAACGTTCATGACAAAGAACGTGCAGGAAAATAAAGACGGCAATGACCCTGCGTGACCTCATGTGGTTGAAAAACTCAACATAGTATTAAGTTGTTAAACATTTAAGTAAAAACTTGACCCGAGATTTGGGCCGCTGTGATATTTTTTTACAAGCTTTAATTCACTTGCAATGTTTGTATGTAAAGTATGTATGTTCTTGCAGCCTCAATAAAATTGGAATCACTTCCTTCAAATCTTACGGATTTTTGCATGTTGGTTCAGTTCTGATGACGAAGCATTTTGATGATAAGAGTGACCTAAATCGACATCCAGGATTAGCTTCAGATAAAGGAACTCTTTGTCGGTAAACAGCAGAGACACGAAACTTTGTGTATGCATCAGTTTTACCATGACATGGTTGCTGCACTAAGCGTTGGCTCTTGACTACGGAACTCCTCAATACTTAGCAGCACAGATATGAAATGTTGTATACGCATTCAATGATGATATTCAATTCTAACTATCACCATGACACGGCTACTGCATTTTTTTATAATAGCTTGTCAGGACAAAATATATTTTTAAACTCACTGGGACGGATGTATGTTAGGCATTATAACACCTATAATACACTATAAGAAGGGACACTCTACCTTAAAATTATTAAGATACTAGCCGACACGGCCACGCGTTGCTGTGGCTAAGGTTTTTGTTATTGCGACTATAAATTGAGATGCAAGCTACCCTATCTTTCAAGTTGGATCAAACTGCACACGGTGTGCAAATTTGATTAAAATCGGTTAAGTAGTTAGGAGTCCATCGCGGACAAACAACGTGACGCGTAATTTATATATATTAAGAGTAGGAAACGCGCGGCGCGAGGTATCCTCGCGAGGAGACACTCTGCGATATGGAACAGTGCGGTGCGTGGCACGGCGGAGGCAGCCGTGCAGTCTGTATATATTGAAAATTTTGTTGATGGGCTCAGTTGACCGATTCAAATATCGATTAGGTCAACTGATCCCGCGGACTCAGTTTGGAGTGGGCTCAGTTGACGTAAGAGCCTGTGCAACGGTGTCTGTCTGACCACACAGTGACATAACTCACGAGCAGTCAGTGCCTGAGTAACGTGCCTGGTGTATTGGCTGCTAACTACAGGCACCATCTCTCAGACGTCTGGTATACTAGTACCCAACTTATAAGGCGCGTCGTGAATCTTCGTTCGCGCAGAAAAGAAAGTATGGTCCGAAGATTAACGAAAGAATGCTTAAAACTTACAATCAACCTAAGCTCACTATTATAAGGTTCATAATACACTGCAGCTGTTAGTTCCATCTCACTCTAAGCTCGCTAAGATGGCGGCGGCTGCCGACCAATAGCGGTCAATAGCATTTCCCGCGCTTAGAAAATTCATCTTCTGCGCAGGTACATCGGTAAGCCATATCAGTTGGGTAATACTGTACCATGATGATTCACCAGTATATTTGGCATTAGCGATATTACATTAGATGTTGTGTAATGTGTCGTAATGGCGGATTCTCACGGCGTGTAGCCTTTGCCTCCACCATGGAAGGTCAATGGAAAATTATGGTGTTTAACCACAATATTATTGAATGTGCAGTAAGGGCTTATTACATACTAGCTACGCCCCGCGGTTTCACCCGCGTTACACATACAACACCTATAGATATTTGAAAGGTTCGTGCATATTATTGTGTCATCAATGATCATAGTTGACATCCGCGATACTGCAAAAATACTTTACCGATTTATAATATTACGGCTCACACATAAGATATAGATATATACTATGGCAGGCTTTTTTGTAGGACTATTTAAGATAAACATTTCCATCATACATTACATAATTGTGTAACTCTAGCGGTTTTGGCAGCGTACGCCAGAATAGCTCGCAAATGGTAGATTTTTTCCTACGTACTTGACACTTATCGTCATATTTTGGACAATTCACACAATATCTTTATAAATTGTAGCCTATGTGTTATTCTGATGTATAAGCTATATTATTGTAAAGTTTCATTAAAATCCATTCAGTAGTTTTTACGTGAAAGAGTAACAAACATCCATCCATACTTACAAACTTTCGCGTTTATAATATTAGTAGGACTAGCTTTGACCGCGAAATTTTTCAGTATTTTTTTTGTTACGATTTTAAAAGTCAGTGTAACACCAAAGCAGGTGGCATATGGTGGTGAAGTGACTATGTGGTCGATGGTACTCAGTCCAGAATGGGACTGGCTGTCATGGTCTGCCGGAACACCCTGATAGGGGTGTGGGGATACATTTTCTACCTGAGGATGTAGCTAGCCAGGCGGTACTATAGTACTACCACTAAGGTTCTTCGGAAGCTCAAGCTCAGTTTTGGCGGTCACATGGTTATGAACTACGCCCTGTAACTATTGGATTTTTAATATCATGGAGCAAAATTGACAATCGAAATGAGATGAGGTGCGATGAGATGAGAGAGATGGGAGCGAGAGATATTTTTACTCTATGGAATTAAAAATTCGACTAAACTGTCATCGCAAGTAATAGCGTAATTGATTCAAGGATTTTATAATTACTATTTATCTGGACGTGAAAATGCAGTGTTGAGTTACTGGATACGCTTTCTATATAATATTATATTATATAGCGTCTATTGCCAGGGGCAAAACAACATAATTATTGTATGCCAATCAAATTGATTCATTTGATACCCTCGACGATGTTAGATAAAGTAAGATTTATGTTATAATCGCGCTGTTTATTCCCTATAATATGTAGAATAAATACAATTGTAATGTCTGTCTGTGATGTCAAAATAACAGCTTTTAAAATAAATGTCTAAGACAGGTAGGTAGGTAAGTTAAACGGTAGTTATGACAAAAAACTTTTTTTTGAATTGTTTGATTTTAATGCATTTTTGGCGTAAAATAAAGAATTAATATTTTTTGTAATGGTATTTTTCTTCTATTTCAGGTACTGGCAACTTCCGGATCACAACCAAGAAGAAATATGCTCAGATACCAGGCCTCAGTTCTGGGGACCCTGCACAAACCATGACATTCAATGCACCAAGTCATAACATACCTGTCGGTCAAAATGTGCCAACCATTGGCCAGAATATTCCCTATATAGGCCAGAGTATGCCACAAGTTCTAGGGCAGAATATAGCACCTATAGGTCAGAATATTTCGCCACCTTCAGAACAGTATATGACGCCTATAGGCCACAAAATGCCCCCTTTCGCACCGATAGGTCAGAAAATGCCACTTGCTCCAAATATTCCAGCGTCAGGTCAGAATATGCCACCTTTTGTTCCAAACCTGGCACCTATAGGCCATAGAATGCCACCATTAAGCCAGAATGTATCCAAATTCTTCAATCCTAATGAAGCTATACTGAACGATGATTTAAAACCAGTTACATCAAACGTTGAAGCTGCAGAAATTTATAAAAGTAACATAAATACTCATATGTCACAAGAGCATGATATTTTTAATCCGATAGCTACTGAGAAACCAGACGTGAAAGAAGTTTCGTCTGTTAGTGACAGTCAGCCTAAAACGTTGGGAGTGAGTAAAGATAATCAACAAAACTTTTTTACTCCAATTGAGCACAAAGAACCAGTTAAACATAACATTCCACCAAATCCAAACGTACCAGGAAGTGCTGCTATTATACCACCACCGCCGATGTTCTCAAACTTGCCAAGGCGAGATAGTCAACCTTCAATAGGAAAATCGATCTTACCGCCCTCGGTCGCAAGGCGCATAGCTGGAAATCAACCAATAATTAAACCTGCACTGTCTACTCCGTCGTTTTCAGATAACATTTTTGTACCAGCATCAGTTTCAGATAATACTATTGAAAGTTCTGGACAAGTGGATAATAGATTCCCAACTGGATTTCCTTCATCAGCATTTGCGGCAGAGTATACTATTGCAAACAAATTAGACCCAATAGCACCTCCAAGTGGTGCATCTCAAACGAATCCTTCTACACAAATGAATACGCCACCTTCGATACCGCCACCAATGTCTCAAGCTAGCGCGCCTACTTATTTCATTCCATCGAACGCCAAGCCTCAGTCTTCTACAGAAGTTCCAAAATTATATTCACCTCAAGAATTAGAACCAGCTTCTACCACATTTCAAATGGCGCCTCTGTCGGCCAATCTTATCACACCAGTTTCAAAGTCTACATTTATTGGAGACATCGATTTTTCATCGATGCAAGGAAACGTCGGGCCGCCCCCGAATCTGCCATCTACATCCTCTTTCAGAGAGCCGAAAATAAGTCCCGTTCCAACGAGTTTTCCTGCTAGACAATCGGAAAATGTTCCACCTCCAGCATTTTACAATCCACTGCAACATGCAGAGGTACCGTCTACATATGCGCCGCATCCGATTACTCAGTTTCCGCCGCTGGCAATCCCTGAACCTCCGAAGTCTGTCCCAGAACCGCCTAAAGCTAGCGGTAACGTTAACTTCAGAATGATCAAAAAGCGTCCTCAGTATTATGCCGGTCCGATCGAAGGAATCGGAGCCATAAGCAATAACGTTAAGCCTGTAATCGCCCCAATAGCACCATCAGCGACGGCTGCAGAAGCAAGTCAATTCCACGGTGCCCTATTTACTCCCGATCAGCCAACACAACCGTCTACAGACCAATTTGCAGCTCCTAATATTGGACAAGCTTCAATCCCGTTTGACATTAGCAGGCCAGTGGATAAAGTCATTTCACAAGCCCCCTTTGATATAAGTAAACCACAAGAACAAGCGTATGGATTACCTTATAATTTCAACCAACCGGGTAGCCAAAATGTTGCCTTAGAATATAATACAGCGTTTGATATGAGCAGAGGTACGATGGAGACATATGAACCGCCCAAACAGGAGTCGAAAGGATTCGGTATTATAGGATCTCTGAAGTCGAAGCTCAGTTCGATTGATATAAATAAGATTCAAAGTACCGTGACAACATTTTTTGATCCCGCTTACATTGGGAGTAAAGTGGCAGAACCGGTTGCGCAAGATAATACACCTTATACACATCAGCAGTTTGGACAGAGGCCGCAAGTGCAGGCCAATTTTGATATTAGAGCGAACATCGAAGATAGTCAGTACAGCACATTCAAGCAAGCAGGTTACGATTACAATCCTACTAATCAGTATTATCAAACGCGAGGTCCTTACGCTCAAAATCAAGGACAGAACATTTATACTTCAGAGTCTTTTACTGACCCAGCTTATACATCAGAACAGAGATATACCTCAAGTACATTGTATGACATTAACACGGAAGATTTGCCAGCTGTTAATAAGTCTCCTCCAGTAGAAACGCCCATAGACGCTTCTAAAAGTGTAGACGTCGCTACATTTTATAACCCTAATGTGTTTACTCATGAAACGGTGCCGACTATTGGTCAACACCCGTCGTTTTCACAGCAGCAGCTGATTTCATCTCAACAGAACGTTGTGGTTGCAACAGAGAAAGCATCCGATAATCCTATGTTTTACAACCCTAACGCGTATATTAATGAAAGTCTAGATATACCTTACCCTATGCAATCATATGACATATCTACAAATGTATCTCAATCAACAGGTGATCCACATAAGATAACATCTTCTGTTTTCACATCCGAAAAGAATCTAGAATCGACGTTTTACAACCCTAATGCATTTGCTTCAGAAACTCAAATAATGAATACACAGCATCCTCTTAATGTTCGTAGAAGTGATATTGAGCTAAAATCTCACCAGTTTAATGAAGATTTAACCGATAAAAAGCATAAAACAACACCTGACGCTCGCGAAAGGACGCACCCAGTTTGTGACTCAGCCCTTAATACATCAAAGTACAATATGTCAAGTATACAAAAGCCAGGAACACAGCAAAATGTAACACCTAGAGTACCATTTGCACCGGCTGCTAGCTTCTTCGATAACCCTCAAGCTTTTGATTTGCCACAGCTGCCTAAACCTAATGATGGGGATGACATGAAAGCTGAAAATGTAGAAGAACAATTTGAGTCAAAAAATATAGAAATAAATAAAATGTTGGCTGACACACCTATACCCTCTATTTGTAAAAGTAGAGATGAGTTCGGTAGAATTGACGAATTCAATAAAATTAAAGACGCAAATAATGAGAAGATGCTAAAGGAAAAAAGTTTAGTGGAATCCCTTTCGAAAGAAGAGATTCCTATACTTGGAGTTTCAACGGTTCCACTTTTTGGCCTGTCGGCTATGATTGCTGAAAGATCTAGAGAAATTTCCGAATCAGAAAATAATACGAAAAACATTACAGTATTTGAGACTGCGAAATCCTCTCGAAGTCTTTTTGAAGGACACACTGGTGCAAGCTTCTTTGAAAATATGGCAACTGATATCAAACCTAAGAACGAAAGTCAAGCTAAAATAACCCCATTGGCTATTACGGGATTGACAATTGATGATGTAAAGAACGTCTTGCTCATTGAACCTCCGCAGGAAAACATTGGGGCGTTATTGAAAAGAAACGCTAGTTCCAGTAAGCTAGAAAGTCAGACAAAGACAGAAGAATCATCGCCCGAACATTTCAGACACCAAAATGATAATTTACCAAGCACAGCATTCCAAGAAAAACTGCACTTGAAATTTGATGAAAATGCAAGTGAAATATTCTTCCAACATTTGCCTACGGAAAAAGAATACAAAGATTTGGAAAAAGAGTCGAGTGTTGAAAGTCAAGATTCAGAATTAAATATTTGTGAGACCTGTAGAGAAGTGAACACGCCTGACATTCTGGGACCAGAGCACAAGGAAACAGAATATTTGACAGATCAGATGATTGAAAACATTACATCACGGATGCCACTGTCAAACCCTCTGACAGTTCCTTTAACAGAGAACAATGCTCCCGTTGATGAGAGATCTCGGTTTGATGATAAACAGTTCGAAGAAATTACACATATTGGTGAAGACACAATTGAAACGCTTCATGTGCAGGCAGCGGCTGAACTTTTGGATGAAGAAATCACTACCAGTGAAGTAAGAAATTATGGCTGGACTACTGAAGATGCCGCTTATTCTGCAGCAACTCATGTAGAGCATGACTCTGGATTTAAAGTTGATACCAATGCGTCAGAACCAAAAGAACAAGATTATGACTTCCAACCAGATGCAAATCCTGCCGTTTCAGTAGCTGACCATGATTACGAGTTCAAACTGGATCCAAATACTATAGGCTTTTTCGGAAATAATTCGTTATTTTTCGACAACCTACCGAAAAATGCTAGCGACGAAATAAAAGCAGAAATCAAGAATTCTCACGAAGACATTGTACTGCCACGGCAAGTCAGTATGCCATCTGCTCCCCCTGCTCCTGCAGAAGATGACACAAAATCGGATGAAACCGGTGGTCTCGATGTGCACTCTATAGAACAAGACGCGAAAAATGACTTCCCTCTTGAAGAAGAATTCGTAATAGAACCTTCAGAAACAGACGACGATAAGATTGAATTCAGAGAACGCAAGAAAAGCTCTGAAGAATCACTCACAGTGCAAGACACATTTACTAGCCGCATTGACAGGTTCAAAAAAGAAGTCGATAACCCCTTCGATGAAGCTATCACAGGAGGTCACGTATACGGCAGCCATGCCATGCCCATGGCATCCTATTTCGATACAGGAAATTATGCCGTGGAATCGCACTACAAAAATTCCCTAGGCTCTCCTACATCTATTAATGCTTTTCAAGCTCAATACAACACGATGAGGATTCCGCCAGGCTTCGAGGAAGAATTTGCGAGACGGCTCAGCGCAATGTCTCTGAATTCCGGAGACAATCGCTACGAGGTGCACGTACCTGATACTTCAACGCAAACGCGTCAAATAACTACGGCAACTTATTCTAGTCCGGGTGCAGGGGAGAATGTTCTTGGTGACGAAACGCGACGTCAGGAGAACATAGAAGCGTTTGTTGAAAGCACAGAACCGAACGATCCCAATATTGCGCCTGAGCAAACTGTGAATTCTCCGCCCTACTCTATGCTGATGCCGCATTTCACTGGGTTTTCACCCGAAGAAAATACTGTGTTTACAACTCCACGTCCTATTACAACTGAAGGCGCATCGCCCTATGATTTACCTATAGAGAATTTGACTACTTTTGTCGATCAGAGTTATCCTCAACCTGAAGTAGCTTCGGATTTTATGCAGAATTTGCCCGATCCAAGGAACTTCTTCGCAGCAAACGCAGAAGAAAAGACGCCTGCAACTGAAGCTGGCGCTCCCGAAGACTTCAACAGATTAGCTAGCTACTTCTCAATGCCACCAGCACAGCCGGAGCCCACGAAGCCGTTTTTTGAGCTCAGCCAAGGTCAAAACCATTACAGACACGAGACCAAAACCGTAGGTGACGGTGTTCAAAAACCTTTTTTTGAATTGAGCCAAAGTCAAAATCACTATATGGACGATGACGCAAAAAGTAACATAAAAAAATTGATGATAGACTTGACTTCGCCTAGCAATATACAAGATAAAATAGTCAGAACTGTGAACTTTTTCACCGTAGAATATGACAATGAAATTAAAGCCACTCCTAACACCGCCACGCCTATAAACGTAAAAGCAAACGACGCCACTAACACACTCATTAATGATAGCCCAAAAACAGACAAACCGGACGGTATTGCACATAAACTGGACGATATTGAACTGTCGGAACCAGACCGCAAATATTTTGAAGTTATAGTTAACTGCAAATTCTGTCGGTTTAACGTGCCCGGTGTAGATACGAAAGATTTTAAAGTTAGGACCGCTGTAAACGGAGCATCCGAGGTTAGGACTGAAGAGATTGCGACCGAAAAGGAAAATACTGGGAGCAAAACGACAACAATGGCTCTTCATAATTATGATGTGGAAGGGCAAGCTCAAGGCGGCGTTGCTGTTTTAAATGAGGTATTTGAATTTATTAAAATTGTGGATATCGATTTGTAAGTAGGTAAAACTTGAGGTGCCTCCAACCAATAGTCCGCTGCGGACGATTTATAGCGTCGAATTAAGTTGCGTATTCAAACAAGGTGAGCGTCGAAATGATCTTCAGTGACTAATAATCGTTGCAACGTCGTAATTTGACGCTATACAGCGACCGCTAAATAACGGAGCCGCTTTTGAAGGAATCCCAATCTAGAATTGAGACAGATAACTCCTTTTTGACATTTAATACTTTTAAAATACAGAAAGACAACTTAACAATAAGATATAATAAGTTAAACGGTGATGAGTTGTCGAGCGTAGCTTTGAGTAAAGTGTACAAAGGAAATGGTGACTTCAATGATTTCCATGTAATCACAAACACTACTGTACTAACCTTGGTCATTTTGTTCATGAACTGTCAAGTAACTAACAAACTTGTAAAGATTTGGTTGAACCACTAAACTTAATTTAAAATATTCAAAATGTCAAGTCCTAGACTCCTAGTCTAGTAGATGGTCAGTTTAGATATGTAACTTCACGATTCTGATACCTGGGAGTGTATGAGAAAACACTAAAATCGATCAATGTCGATCGTAATCACTAGCTAAGTACGGATCTAATTTCCTTACTAATGCCCGGTTATTAGTAAGTATCGTCGAAGTTCGCGAGAGTTTTAGAACTTGGATCGATCGATGTCGATCATGTATGTCTAATAGACGTTCGACGTTTTGGTTTTCAGCATCGACAGACGTCCGAGTATGTACCGGTGGAGCATCATTGGTTTTACCGCGTCGATGTCGAGGAGAAGTCGGTGTGGCGGGGGTTCTCTCTCACCGACTCGAAGAGACTTGAAGAGACGTTTAATAGTCGTGAGTTGTTGTTGTTGTTGTCGTTACAACTGATTTTTCCAACAGTTTTTATCCACTACGGAACGGAGACGGGAGAGGGATGCGTTTGGAGTGAGAGGTGTTTTGTGTGTTCAAATCCATATTGGCATTTTTCTCCAAAACTACTGTTCCAATTTTAATGCAGTTTTCAGCGATGGGTTTGGGTTTGATTGGCGCATAATCCTAGATTACGGTGACAGCTCACCAGGGGGCGCTGCAGTAAGCATTTGTATCCACCTAGTCCGGATTGGTGGATAACATGCCTCCGAAATAATTTTCGAGCATGTTGGTTTCCTCACGATGATTTCTTTCACCGATAAGCGAGTGATAGTTACGTACATAATGTTATGTAACAAGAAACACATTGGTACGTGCCCGCACTGGGATTTGAACTCGCCATCTCCGCTTCGGCAGGTGGACTTTCGCCCACTAGGCTACCACCGCTCCCTGTTATTATTAAAAAATATATTATTTTCTAGCGGAGTTGAACGAGAGCACGTTGGTGGCTACGGACGGTGGTCGCTACGACGTCAACGTAACGGGGCGTCTCAGACTCGCCGTGTACTGGAAAGAAAAACCCACCAACGTGAGAAGGTAAATCTTCTTCTTCTTCTTATTTCTTCTCTTATCTTCTTCTTATATTATATAAAAATCAATTGGGAACGGCTGGACCGATTTGCCTAATGTTGGTCTTGAATAATTTGTGGAAGTCCAGGGAAAGTTTTTAAGGTGAAGTCACTATTCCATGCGGACGAAGTCGCGGGCACAGCTAGTATATAAGCAAGAACTGACTGACTGACTGATCGATCAACGCACAGCTTTTCATCGTAAACAATATGGTGTTATAAGACTAAAAAAAAAACGCACTACCCAACCCATCTCCTGGCTCCATCTTCCATCATCCATATACGGATTCGTCAATACGAATAGCGGGGTTTTCGAGGTCAGCTAAGCTATTTATTAACGGCCGAAATTAATAACCAATCCAATCCAAATTTTGCTATCTGGGATTGATATCACAATCCATTTTTAGGGTCAAACGTGCCAATAACCGATCCGTGAATTGGTTTATAAAGGCACTCAGATTGGAGATCGATCGAACGATAGGCAGCAATCCAAGAGCGATTTCAATCGTTAGGAGATACAATATTAATTTCGGTCGTAAGTAGCTAATTAAATGATATGTAAGTACTCTCTGATACAAAGTATTTGACGTGAAGTGATTGACGTCATGATGACGTCATAGTCTTCTATCTCATGTTGTGGCCGCGCTGCGCCGCCGTCCATACTTCCCTTGTCTATGTTCCACATAGACTGGCTTGTACCTGAGAGCAGATTTTGAATAGCGTTTAAAATGAAGTTTTGCCTCATTGAATTAAGGTTTATTTTTAAACAGCCTTTTTGTAAGAACACCACCAATCATACTTATCTCTCTTTGCAGATGCAGTTGGTTCTATAAAGGTACAACGGACGCCCGCTATGTACCCTACACTGAAGCTGTGGCGGAGAAGCTTGAGGTACCTACTTATATATATTATTAAAAAAAACTACCTAACCCGACAGACATTGTCTTTAATTGACATTTTCCCTGTAAAAAAAATAACATCACAAAAGTTATGTCGTTGTGAAGTTTTCCTCTCATTTTCGAATGAACTTCGAGTGAACAGTACCCCCAGAATGAGTTTGTACTAGCTCGACATAATACGCGTCAACTAGCTCTCTGTATGAAGATTTTTCGTTCATAAACGCGCCGGCAGGGGCGCTGTACAGGATCTTCATACAAAAGCGCTAAGTAGTTGACGCGTACTATGTCGAACTAGTAGAAACTCATACTATATGTACGGGTGACTGCTAGGTGTTCCATGGTATCCCGCATCCATCAGAGACTGAGCTGAACATGGCTGGAAAAGGAACCCATCCATATCCCCATCACCCCCTGATGATGATCCTCAGGAGGAGTACCGCCACGGCGTGACCACGGGCGAATGGCACCGGCGGCTGGCACTGCCCAACAGCGAGATGGTCATAATGCACGGACCCTCGGTCATGGTGCATTTCTTACACTCCGGCGCCACCGACGCCTTCAGCACGCCGCCTGTGAGTCCAACACACACACACACACACACCCTAACACACAAACACATCCTCCCTGGTATACAGGACTATCACAGTTTTCCTCAGATCTTATTATAGAGGTGAAAGTTTGTGTATCTTGTATGTTTGTTACTTCTTCACGCACAAACGGCCGAACCAATTTTGATGAAATTTGGTATAGATGTTTCTAACACCCTGGATTAACACATAGGCTACTTTTTATATTCCGAACATGTTTCCTTGTCTTACCATATTTCCCACTAGCGTCTGTTATCTTTTACCCTTACACAGTTACCTACTCACCTGTTCTCTTTCCTTACCTATTTTCCTTCAACTTCTGTTACCTTTTACCATTACACATTGACCCACCTATTAACCCGTTTCCTTTCCTTACCCTATTACCCCTCAGGGCCTGTTACCGTTTACCCTATTTCCTTTCCTTACCCCGTTTTCCCAGAGCGTCCTCGGCAAGCGTGTATACAGGAGTCCGCCGAAGATCAAGGTAGCTAGGGATCAGAGGTCGACCATCGACCATTTGATCCTACTGGTCCATGGTGCCGGAGAGTACAAGCGGTATCCATACTTGGAAGTTAGTTGTCGCTTGCTCTACAATAGTCTATGAGATAGATCTCACAATAATTGTAATGTTAGTTATGTTTTCACGTGTAAACTGTAGGGTTAGCAGGAACCTCTATTGAGAAAGTATTCGTTACGTGAACTGTCAAATTGTTTTAGATTTGATCAGTACTCCTACAATAGGGCAAGCACGAAAATTTTACCGGTTCGTATCGTTAACGTATCGATCAAGGTTAGGCTAAGGACTCACGAAGCGGTTTTCACCCGTGCCCGCCGCGGTTGCGGGCCCGCAGCCTTTGTAGAATACAGATATTTATGTAAAAAATTAAAGCACATTTCACGACGCGTTTTACGCCCGCGGCGTGTGCGATTGTTTGCGGGTCCCGCTGCACCGGCGGTCATCTTGTACCGGCGGGCGCGGTCGCGGTCCCGCAGCCGCGGCGGGTTGCGCCCGCGCGTTCTGCGGTCGGTTGGCGGGCGACCGCGCGTGGACAGCGGGGGGCGTTCGTAACCGCCCGTCTTGCGATTACCAACCGCCAAGTTTGCGAGCGATAATCGCAACCGCGACGGCTGCGTAACCGCACAAAACTGCGGTCTCGTGAGTTTTGAAAATAAAACTCCATTTCGCCACCGCGGCGGGCACGGGTGAAAACCGCGTCGTGAGTCCTTAGCCTTACCGTTCGCGTACGCGTCTTGTCGATAGCAAGGCGCTGATCAAAACTAAAACAAATTTGACAGTTAACGTATCGGATACTTCGATAGAGGTTCCTGCTCACCCTATCGTTATCCCAATTTTTGGTGTAATTCGGTGTAAAGCAAAGAGGAAGCAGATTGGAGATTACAAATAAATAGTCAAATCACTCTCGAAAGCGGCCGCCTTATTGATGACGCTGGCGACATTTTGACAGTTCATTCTATTGTAAAACTATTAGGTCGGATTTTGATCTTCGTAAAATTTTATTAACGAAAGCATAATTGCAAAATTACCATATTGTGTAGTGAGCCTTAGTTCGGGCAAAAGTTAGTGGCGGCACGAATTGGCGGGGGCATCACCGTGCCCCCAGATATGCCTAGACATTGTTGCGAGTGTGTCCGTTCCCTGCAGCAAGCCACCTCCCGCCCGCGCGTGGTCTGCCGCGGCCACGAGGAGTCGGAGATCGAGGACACGGAACCCTCCAGGATAGACCACCTGCTGCTGCTCTGCCACGGGGTCGGCTCCGCGTGCGACATGCGCTTCCGGCCCGTGGAGGAAGTCGGTGAGTCTGCCATCCGTCTCCATCATCAGGTTTGTCAGGAGAGACACCATCCTGTGCCACGGCTCCGCGTGCGACATGCGCTTCCGGCCCGTGGAGGAAGTCGGTGAGTCTGCCCTCCGTCTCCATCATCAGGTTGGGCAGGAGAGACCACCTTCTGTGCCACGGCTCCGCGTGCGACATGTGCTTCCGGCCCGTGGAGGAAGTCGGTGAGTCTGCCCTCCGTCTCCATCATCAGGTTCACTGCCCTTATATAACATAGATATCCGTTGTCTCTTACAGTTGAGGACTTCCGCACAACAACACTGCAGCTGCTGCAGTCGCACTACAGGAACTCGTACGAGAACGGAGTCGTCAGCCGGGTTGAGGTATGACTTAGAAGATAACCAGAGCATCTCCCGGCTCCATCATCAGACCCTCGTTGTTGAGCCCAATCTACTGGACCAGCTCAAACTCGAGGGGCTGACTATAACCACTGCAGAGTTCCACTATCCTCCTGGCTCCATCATCAGATCGGCTCCAAGATGCCAAATTGTAGTATTGTCCCGCCAGGTGCTGCCGATCTCCTGGCACGCGCAGCTGCACGCGGGCGCGGACGGCGTGGACCGCCGCCTGGCGCGCCTCACGCTGCACAGCATCCCGCGCCTCCGGGCCTTCACCAACCACACCGTGCTGGACGTGCTGTTCTACACCAGCCCCGTGTTCCACCGGGTGAGGGGGGGGGGCCGGGGGAGCGGAGCGAGCGGAAAAAAATATCCAAGAATCTCCGAGATACAAGCGATTTTGGTTGGGATACGGGATCGCTCAAGGTGGATAACCGGTTCAGGGGGCTTTAGCGGGATCTTAGACCTTCCCCGACCCTCATCATGACGGAAGGGACAGTGCGAAGGCATTTTTCCCTTCCAACCTCAACACAGTGAATTTTGCACACTACTGCTTGGTTGAATATCTGGCTGCGGTGAGGTACCTCTGGCTACTACAGAAACAAATTTCCTTGCAAACATTTTTGTACTCGCTCGCTCCGCTCACGTCTGGCACAACGAATGAAAAAACAAATTACAACGCCATCTATCGCTCAATCTCACAAACAAACGTTTCCATTTTCCAGACAATAATAGATACGGTGTGCTCGGAAGTGAACCGGATATACAGCGTGTTCAAACAACGCAACCCGCACTTTGATGGCGACGTGTCGCTCGGAGGACACTCGTTAGGAAGCGTCATCCTGTATGACTTGCTCTGTAATCAGGTGTCAGAGGTAAATATGTTAATACTAGCTGGTGCCCGCGACTGCGTCTGCGCAGGGTTAGTATTTCGACTTGCTTATATTAACGTGGCATAGACAAGAACTAACATTATGACATTAAAATTATCACATTTAAATAATGACTTACTTGACACTTTTCGTCATATTTAGGACAATTCACAAAATATGTTTATAAATTGTAGCCTATGTGTTATTCTGATGTATAAGCTATATTATTGTAAAGGATATGGATGGATATTATTGGAAGGATAGAATAACCTGTAGGTACTATTATGAAATTGTAAAAAAAACTTAATTTTTCGTTAAAAAAAAACTATGTCAATAGTTTACAATATTAGTAGCGTCCTATAACTCTTCTGCAGTCGCCGCAGCCGCCGCTGCCGACGCAGAAGACCTACATCCCAGGGATGGCTGCCGCCGACCAGACCTCCGCTTCCGCCTCCGCGTCCGCCTCCGCCTCCGCGTCCGCGTCCGCCTCCGCGTCCGCCTCCGCTCCGTATCCGCAACTCGTGTTCCATCCGTCCGCACTCTACGCTCTGGGCAGCCCTATTGGTGAGCGTCATTTTTTTTTACTATTGACCAGATTTTTATTAAAAACCGGCCAAGTGTGAGTCGGAATCGCGCATGAAGGGTTCCGTACCATTATCTATGAAAACGGCAATAAAATCACGTTTATTGTTGGCCCCCTTGAATATTTATTTTTGAGTTTTTTAGTATTTGTTATTATAGCGGCAACAGAAATACATCATCTGTAAATATTTCAACTGTCTAACTATCACGGTTCATGAGATACAGCCTGGTGACAAGCGGACAGACAGCGAAGTGTTAGTAATAGGGTCCCGTTTTATCCTTTGGGTACGGAACACTAAAAACTAGCCGACCCCACCAGACAGTGTCCTGTCAACCTATCCATACAAAATGATTGAAAATATTAGTGATTTTTTTATTTGGTTCTCATTAAATTGTTTGTATTGTTTCTATTGGAAATTGGGGTTTAAATACAATTTAAACACTGTATTTGTGCATAAATAAATTATATTCTTCTTTATAATTTTCACACAAGGAAGATGGCGGACAGGAATACTAGGCAACCAAATAACAAACTATAGGTGGCGCTTTAGTCTCAAGTTGAAATCAATGAGGTCGTATTATAATTAAAGATTAATTTTTGCAAATCAAAATACAATAATCCAATAGTTTCAATAGTTTTTCTGCTATTCGCAGCGGAGACGAATACAACAAAGCAAAGATCATGAAATCGGTTCTTGAGTTATAAATTGTTTTTATTTCTTTCTTTGTTTCTTTCTTTCTTTCTGTAAAACAGTCCCTTGTTCCAGCTATATTCGAGTGCATACGCGGCGTCGACTCTCTCGGCATGAACTTCTCTCTGCCGACTTGCAGGAACTTCTTCAACATTTTCCATCCCTACGATCCTATTGCGTACAGGTCAGTATCGTGCATAATATTATCTGGGGGGGATTTGTGAGAGGGGGGGAGGGGGGGGGGGGGCTGAAATGAAAAACTAGACCATCTGATACCCGTTTTGATACTGATATCAGTTTGTGCGCGAATTAGACGCGTTTAAATACTAATTAACATGTATTCAGATCGCGAAAGTTTAAGAACTTCTAGGTATATAATGTTATTTGATTAAAATAATTCCAATTTCATCGCTACTGTTACAGTAGTACCCAACTGATATGGCTTACCGATGTACCTGCGCAGAAGATGAGTTTTCAAAGCGCGGGAAATGCTATTGACCGCTATTGGTCGGCAGCCGCCGCCATCTTAGCGAGCTTAGAGTGAGATGGAACTAACAGCTGCAGTGTATTATGAACCTTATAATAGTGAGCTTAGGTTGATTGTAAGTTTTAAGCATTCTTTCGTTAATCTTCGGACCATACTTTCTTTTCTGCGCGAACGAAGATTCACGACGCGCCTTATCAGTTGGGTACTACTGTACTGTCTTCATTTTCATTGATCGGAACCTCTTCTCGGGTAATAGGCCTCCTCCAGCTTGTTCCAGATCTTTCTATTTTTGGCTTTTGTCACCATTACTTTCCCTGTTCCAGCTGTTATGTCTTCTATCCACTTTTTTTAGGACGCCCTCTCCTTCTTCTTCCTAGTCGAAACTAAACCTTAATAGACATAAATAAAGTTGATTATAATTTGAATAATTCATATTTCTGAAGGATAGTAAACTCGAGCCTTTTTTCTGAGCTGTGTTTAGATGCATCGCTTAATCTAGTACATTAATGATCGTAGGGCCTGGTACTGAAATGCTACCCTGTAAAGTATGTACGAAAAAAAAAGATTTTCAGACAGACATAATATTATCAATATTTTCTGTGGGATAAAAAAGAAAACATATTTCAGAATCGAACCACTGATCAACCCGCAGCTGCAAATGGTGAAACCCTCGCAGATACCACACCACAAGGGCCGGAAGCGGATGCATTTAGGTGAGTAGGAAAGAATAATATTTCTAAAAGAAAACATTAAATTTTTTTTTGAATGAAAACTTTTTTAGGCGCGACTAGGGAAGTAACTCAGATTTTTACTGACGGAAGTAACGCTTACTATATATAGTCTGTGTAGTTTCCGCTATTTCAAAAAGGTTACATTGACTTACTATAGTCTGTGTAGTTTCCGCTGTTAAAAAAGGTTACATTGACATCTCAATGTAACCTTTTTTAAATAGCGGAAAAGAAGTTTTACTTCAATCGCGCGTAAAGGTTACACGCACACACTTTTTTTTACTATTATGTTTGGAATGTGAATGCTTAGATTGTTTGGACATCTAGAGAGGATGGATGGAAGGTAGATTTACGAAACAGATTTATGGATGTAGTGTGAATGGCGGTGTATGAATGTAATTAGCGGTGGTAGCCTAGTGGGCGAACGTCCGCCTTCGAAAACGGAGGTGGCGAGTTCAAATCTCAGTGCGGGCACGTACCAGTGTGTTTCTTGTTAAACATATGTACGTAATTATCACTCGCTTTTCGGTGAAGGAAAACGTCGTGAGGCAACCAACATGCCCGAGAATTAATTCGGAGGCATGTTATCCACTAACCCGGACTAGGCCCCCGTGGTGGATCATGGCCTAACCCTCCTCACGATAGTGAGGGGAGGCCTTTGCCCAGCAGTGGGACAGTTACAGGCTGAATTATTAGTGTGAATGGACCAGCCGGTAGGGGTCGACGTAGACGGACGTACCACGATAAAATCGAGGACGTCTTAAGGAAAGGTCAAGTCAAGAGTACCCATATCCGGAGAGCATGTATGAAGCAAGTCATGAGACGGCTCGTTTGGCGTAGTGGCTGAGCAATCGGACTGCTGCGCTAGGGGTTGCGTGTTCGATTCCCGCCCGGAACAAATATTTGTGCGATCCACAAATATTAGTTTCTGGTCTGGGTGTGATGTGTATGTGAAATGATATGTCTGTAAGCGGTACCCACGATGCAGGAGCAATCCTAGTGTGGGGCTACGTTTAAAAAAAAAAAAAGAAAAGAAAGCTTCTGCCTACCCCGATGGAAAAAGGCGTGGCTGTATGTATGTATTATGTTGGTATCTACACTAATATTATAAAGAGGAAAACTTTGTTTGTTTGGTTGTAATGAATAGGCTCCGAAACTACTGAACCGATTTGAAAAATTCTTTCACTGTTGGGAAACTATGCTATCCCCGGTACACATAGGCTACCTTTTATCCCGTAAAAAATAACGGTTCCCGCGGGATAGTAGTTAACGTGGGTGAAACCGCGAGGTGCTTCTAGTACATGATAAGGCTTATTGACTTATTCTTATGTCCTACCAGAACTGAAGGACACGATGGCGCGCGTGGGCGCAGACCTCAAGCAGAAGCTGGTGGAGTCGCTGCGGACCACCTGGAACAAGTGGAGGGCGACGCCTCCCCCCGAGGGGCAGCTGGAGAAGGTGGGGGGGCGTAGGACAATAGTCACGGAAGAGGGAGACGCGTGGAAGTGAAAAGGGGGCGGGAGCCGCGTGCTAAACATATGACACGTAGCTCAAAACCAACATACTAAGTCATTATCTACGTCACACAATGAAACATGCTTTCTGTGCAGTTTTAGAGCGCATTAAAATGAAGTATATTAGTTAATACATAAGGCACATTTTCAAATACACGGCAGATGACTTTAAACCTTAATTGACAAACCCCCGGTTTCTAGAACGTCAGTCAGCGTTGACTACAGATTAATTCTATTGCCATCCTTGTCATTTGTTTATAGTCAGATAGAGGCAACGATAGTTTTAATCTACTGTCAACGCCAACAAACGTTCTAGAAACCGGGGGTAAGTAATTTTCAATATTTTTTTGGTGACAGTTTTTCCGATACAGATGTCAAACTAACTCAGTTCTATTGTCTCTGTGTTATAGATTTCTCTGTCTACATGGGAGAGAGATTTATTTTTTATTTTTATTTTGTTTTTTTTTTCGTTCCAGGTGGTAGAAGAAGAGATTGAGAAGGAGCAGCTGTGCGAGGATTCCAAGGAAGAGGTGAGATTGAAGACGAGCTGAATCGCGAAACCACATTTTATTTTAATAATCGTTCAGTTTTGGAGACTCAAAATCCGTCTTGAAAACGATGAAAACAAATAAGTATATACACACAATACGCACTCACACGCACGTGTGGTGTGTCTGTTAATGTATTACGTTTTCACGCCAAAAGGTGAACTCGAAAAGATCATAATATAGAAGATAGAAGCACCTCGCGGTTTCACCCGCGTTAACTACTATCCCGCGGGAACCGTTAATTTTTACGGGATAAAAGGTAGCCTATGTGTACCGGGGATAGCATAGCTTGCCAACAGTGAAAGAATCTTTCAAATCGGTTCAGAAGTTTCGGAGCCTATTCATTACAACCAAACACAAAGTTTTCCTCTATATAATATTAGTGTAAATAATTTCGCCTATTGTACCCTATTATGTAATGTCTAATCCTTTGTAAATACCTTGTGTATTTTATTTTCTACAAGCTGCGCCCCGCGTTCTACCCGCTATGTTCGGATCAACAAGCCTATGTGTTAATTCAGGGTGCTAGGGTGCTACCTCCATACCAAATTTCATAAAAATTGGTCCAGCCTAGTCTAGCGTACCTATATTATGTTTGAGCGATTATTAGATTTTTTTTTTGCAGTAGGATGTCTCCTAATTTGCATTATTTGCAGCAGGCAACCCCGGATATGCTGGGTAACCTGAACGACGGCCGGCGCGTGGACTACGTGCTGCAAGAGGCGCCTCTCGAGATGATCAACGAATACCTCTTCGCCATGAGCAGCCATGTTGGATACTGGTGCGTGCTAAACCACTCACTATTGTTATACGATGGGTTCCCGAACTTCCCGACGAGCCACATCAAATCGAGTCAGTGTGACGCGTTGGGATTTTTTTCCCAACGAGCCACTACCGACCCGTGATCCAAAGTTAAACGGTTACTTGTTATAACTTTTTTTTTCAACGACTGATACACTTAATAATAGCAGGCCTGTGTCACTCCGCGTGTAGCGGCGGCCATTGCGCAGTGGCCAATCTAGTAGGCTGCCACAAGCTATATGTTCGACCACGTTCAACGTAATTATTTGATTTGATTGATTCATTATATAATTGCAAGATGGACACAAAACGAAAATAAGCAAAAAGATAGGTACTGTGCAGTATTCTCAGTAATTTAAGTATTTAAGTATCAATTTATGTATATTTCAGTAATTAAGTATCAATTATTATGTTTTGTCCGAAACAAAAACAATTCCAGATATTTTTACACATACATAACATCTATTATTCTTTTGTCTATATAAGTATAATGAACAAAATGTGTTTTATTTTATTACTTCATTAAATTAAATCTTTGGCAATAATCGTATAGCATATTATACAATTATGCAGCTAGCTCTTAGACTACATGAACGTACTCGGCGCTGCCTGCTGCGCGTTGCCCGCCACAAGTAGGAGTAAACGCTCGTGCTGTGCGCTAGATGGCATAAGTAGTTTCTCGAAGTAAGCAACCCTAGTCCGCGGCTCTTTCAATACGTATAACCATGTATAACTTAGTATGAACCGTACTATAGTGAATTACGGCCTATATTCCTTCAAAAAGAAATTGGTAGGTATGTAAATGAACACGTGCTCGACTGGACCGCGAGCTAAATTAAATCATATTGTTTATCAGATAGAGTCAATATTTCTTTGAAAACCATTGCGAAGTAAAGCTTCTGTACTAGTTTACTAGTTTATTATTCTGTGATAATAGTGTAATAGTGTGACCTGTCGGGAAAAAAATCCCAACGAGTCACACTGTGACACATCGTTTCGGTTGGTTTCTTGAACTACCTACACGCCTTATGAAGGCTATTTAGGTATCTATATTACGTGGCACAGGTCCAGGATTATGTTTTAAAAGTGTGACGTCAGCATTGCTGCAGCAGTGCAGCACGCCCGGCGAACAGTCCGACGGTTCGAGCTTGCAACTCAGAAACTACTGGACTGATTTTGATGGGAGTCTCATGTTGCCTAAACAGAGGGTACCGCGTCCATTATTGAGACCAACCGTCCGATGCCAAAACTAAAAATAGAATAGAAACTAAATTCTTCTACGTTTGCAGGGAATCCGAGGACACAATGTTGCTGATGCTGCGTGAGATATACTCCTCGCTGGGCGTAGAGCCGGACTGCTCCGTGCCGCAGCAGAGCATGACCGTGCAGCGCACGCGCACCCTGAGCCGCCAGGTGATTTATACACACACACACTAAAGCGCCGTCTTCTCACATACACATCCACCCAGTTCTCACATACCCACTCACGTACTTCTTACATTCATGCACTTTTCACATATACTTACATGCACGCATGTCATATGACAATGAAAATTTATAATATTTTTGTATTTTCTTTTTGCAGGATGAAGCAAACGTTGTCAATGAAAAAGGTAAAGATTTTTTGTAATCCACAATGTGTTCATTTTTGAGAATTGAGTAGTTAATGAGACGAACTTACGTGGATGGTAAGCGCTCGCTCATGCTTTTATGAATACGTATAATATTATTGGTTGCCTAATTCAGTGTGGTTAAGACAGTTTTTATAAGTTGTGTTGTAAGATATATTTTTTTATGTTATTAATATATTTCTTATCTTTTCTCCTAGAGTTTCCGTCTACAAGTCGCGGGGGCACGTGATGACAAATATCAATAGTTAATTTTAATATTTATACTTAAAAAATGCTAACTCGTTGACTACGAAACTTAGTAATTTGATTAAAAATAAAACAAATATGATAAAGTTTAACTACGACAAACCATAAATAGAAAAAAATAAGCAAAGAAAATTGAACGGCTTTTAACCGAATCTAGGACGGAATGACTTCAAATGTTTATAGATTTTGATGGTAATTTAGTTTTTTTAACTGTTCATAATATCGATTATAATCACTCGATTGCATGATACGAGCTATTTTCTAACTCGATAAACATTATCTCAGGAGATAAAGTTTACTAAAAAGTTGGTCAAATAACGATATTGTCAGTAGTTTTCTTATCGGAGTGTCTGAAATATTGGGTTTGTTTTACAATGTCCAGCTAAGTGCCAAGTAACACTGATGGCTTAACAATAATCTATCTTCTTACGATTTGACGTGCTCGGCGATTACGTATAATTATTGGTCACAAATTAATTTCAATAAAAACCATAGATAATACGTAGTTACGAATTGCTATGTCAAAACGTAGTCACTTATGTATGTACTAGCTGCGCCCCGCGGTTTCACCCGCGTTTGGATAATATACGATATATCTTTATGAATTGTAGCCAATGTGTTATTCTGATGTATAAGCTATATTATTGTGAAGTTTCATCAAAATCCATTCAGTAGTTTTTGCGTGAAAGAGTAACAAACATCCATCCATACAGACAAACTTTCGCGTTTATAATATTAGTAGGATGACCTGTGGTTGATTCCAATCAGTGTTTATTATAATTTGTTGCAAAATAAAACTACGTAACTGTCCTACATACGTATTTCCATATATTTTCTGGGAATAAAAAAGTAAAAAGAGTAGTTATCCTATGAATAATTGTTACTTATCCTGGACTTTAATCCGACATTCTGAAACAAACTCCAAGTATAGTAGGTATAGTCATCTCATCATTGCACTAAGGTTATCAAAAAGGTTGTATAATAATAAAAAAAAATCAAATCAATATAATTGTAAAAAAATTAGAAAAAAGTGCCACGTTTGCTTTGGAACCTTTAACTGAAATACAAAAAAAATGATTTGTATAAAAGCGTATAGTTATTTGTTTTGTGTCCCTAACAAGATATGGAAAACGGAACACTCTGATCCCAGACCGTTTGTCTGTATCTCAAAGCTAAACGATAAAAACAAGAAAACTTAAAATAAGAATCCAGGTTTTTAGTGAAAGATTATTGATAAATCCCGGGAAATAGGAAAATTTTCTTCTGAGGGATTTCTATTTCCGTTCAGTAAGGCATCGTTGTGTGAACTCAAGAACATTGTTCACGATTATAACGATGGGTATAAGTCTTGTATTTATTACAGACAGGACGTCTTTTTGGGTCAGTTAGTTTCGATAATTTCCGTTGTCCCCCACCCACTTGTCCACAACTAGTAGATAATGCCAAAATGTTGAATAAGAACCTACGTATAAAAATCCATGTGTTCTAACATCAAATTATGTATTTTAACATAAAATATGTACCTATACCAACATATTTAAACTTTAATGTTTCTAGCAAATGTGGCTAAAATTGCAAAAAAAAAGGTCAGGTACAGTCAAAAGCATCACCTTATAGCATACTTTGAAGAAAAAAGTGATCTCTCTGACTGTACAAGAATATCTATTCCAATAAAAGTAATTTATTGTAATTTTGACAATGTTGTTATTATGTTTAATTTAAATTATATAAGTATGTATTTATACTTTCTAAGGTTATTTTGAGATGTTAACGACATTTTGGAAATTCAATCATTTTCGATAAGTTTGTAGATCAAGTTTAGTGTCAATGTGTAACAACGGAATTTTCAGTTCATGACTACAATATTTGCACTTCGCGATAACAGAATGGGCAAAAATGTATCGGCTTCATTGAATTTTGACTGCGATCGAAGAATCGGCGATAGTAGAAGTCTAAGCACCGCACCGTTTAGAACAAAAATCACAAATACACAATAATGGATAGATCTTCTAAAAAATATATAATGTTCGAAGATTTGTAGGTACCTTGGTATATTTATATACATACACTGTCACATATTTGTAGTAGATAGGTATGAGATTAAAAACAAAACTTCGTAAAAAATAACCTTAGGAAGCGCAAAATAATATGAACATTGTTTAAAAATTAAATAAAGTTTATATTTTACTAAAGGTGCGTTTTATTTATTTTTATGTATACCTACTTCCTACTATTATAATATGTAAATGTTTCTGTTTAACGTCTAAACTAAACCGTTGAACTAATTTTGTCCCAAATTGATTTAAATACAAATTGTCAAAAAAAAATGGACACTTACCTATTAGTGTGACCCTTTGGGAAAAAATATGTTCCCAACAAGTCACAGTGTGACTCGTTGGGAACATCCATTTCATAATAATATTTAGGTAAGCTTTTTTTAGGGCATGGTGTTTATTGTTATTTACAGTGGAAGTTGTTTTACATTTTAAATAAAGGCGACAGTAAAGAGAATGCAACATACACCACCAAGACAACAGTCAGAACCAAACAAATGTGGAATGAAATGTTCACAATAAATTCATGGGTCAACATCAACTCTTCTGGTTTCGTGCGGCCGTTCCATGGGGCTGTGCATGGTAAAGAGTGTTTCCTAAATGTTCTCAATTTGGATTTCCTTCTCATTGTGGGGTCGGGTTCGTCGATTTTCGTTATAAACGCTCCGTCCACGTCGATTTTGTACCAGGATTTGTGTTTTTCGAAATGTGTTGCGTTTTTTTCTGTATACGCTTCGAGTTGGGCGACGCGTTCCATTTAAAATCTGAGCCTCATAGAAGTATATTAGTTATTTCTTCTATGCTACCGTCTCAAAGGTTTGTGAGGAAGTAATGTATGGTTTTGATCGCAATTTTCGCTACTGTTTTCATACATTTTTTCACTCTTCTACCCAGGATTGCTGATTGCAGGACTGAAGGGATAAAAGATTAGCTATTGCTAAAAGCCGAAAATCAGGTAAAAAAATCTTAGCCGAAAACCTTAAAAATAAAAGTGATATTTGATAAAACTTGATAATTTATAATCAAGATGACAATTATGACAACCCTGTACCTACAGAACATAGAGTAGATAATGCTACAGAAGTACAGACCGTCACATCTCCATTCTGACCTCTTCTGTAGTATTTATTTCCTACTAGCTGCGCGCCGCGGTTTCACCCGCGTTTAGATAAAATGCGATAGGTATATCTTTATGAATTGTAACCTATGTGTTATTCTGATATGTAAGCTATATTGTTGTAAAGTTTAATTAAAATCTATTTAGTAGTTTTTACGTGAAAGAGTAAGAAACATCCATCCATACTTACAAACTTTCGCGTTTATAATATTAGTAGGATATGATCTCCTTTTGTAGGTGTTTTGTAGGTTTATTATTTCCTCTATCTCTATGAGTTGCTATAGTGCGCCCATCGATATACTGTGCGCCTCAGTCCTCGCCCGCGGGGTACAGGGGCGGGGGGAGTGATGTCAAAGGGGGTGGTGGGAGGTGCGGGCGGCGGGAGTATCACAGATTACTAAATAGTTACTTCGTCCTCTATCCCCTTTGACATCGTACCCCCACGCCCCTGTACTTTGCACGCGAATAACCCTATAATAAAAAGTACGGGTTTGATGGGAATGCGATAGTGAGAGGTCGTTGGGTTTGTATTTATTTCTCAAACTTGTGTTTCTTCGAGTGTAGATCATGACATAGTAGGTATATACTATGAGAAAGAAAAACTGGCGTTGGTTTTGAGCCACGGGTCATATGTTTGGCGCGCGCACCCTGCCCACTTATCACTTCCACTTGTCTCTCACTTTCGTGATATAGTACCTACTAAGTATACCTACCTATACTGCATAGCCACTGATCGCGTAGGTGTACTTACCTACTAAGTTTAGGTATAATACTGATAGAGGTCAGTTGGCTTTACCTACCCCTTACCAAGTTCTACCATGATTGACCATGATGGGCAAAAACGGCAAAAATATGATATAGGCACCTAATATACTCTTAGCGTTATATAGCTTAAATATCTGTTTGTACTAGGTTACCAAAGTATTAGGCCCGTCTTCTGTTGTTAATCAAACGAATCCATTTGGTGCCTATCCAATATTTTATACTAAAGATAGGGATACTAAAGATATCAATAGAAAATATATAACGAATATTACCAAAATTATTTAAGTTTGACTTTCTTCTTTCCATCATACAATCGTGGTGTTCTTTGTTTCTACGGCGGCGTCGAAGTGTTTTGGCGGGACACCAAATAAGTTTTTTTTTCTGTGTCCTTGTTACAATATGCTTAGTCAATTTTTTCGTTAATAACGCGCACGACTAAGGAAAAGAAAACTAATCGTGTAAAGGGAAGTTTCAATAAAATAAACCAGTTCCACCACTTTACTAAATCGTGACATTCACTGTATCTTGAGACTGGCTGGGTGGGACGGGATATTTTGACTATTTATAAACATTTTTAACTTCAATACACAATATTATACACTAATATACAACTACTCGCTTGACACCGCTACATACACAAATCCTGCGACGTCAAAACAAAAAAATATATGCTGATGATCGAATCGATTGGTCGCCGCCGCCGCGCTACCGGCTGTTGTGATTGTTATGAATTTTTATCTGTGGGCGCGTCGGATTATATCTCGATTTGATGCATTATTTGTTTTGTGTGTCTGCCTGTTTGATTGTGTGCGTGTGTCCATGTTTTACGAACTTACGCGACGGGGTGTAGCAGTTTTGTAGTAGTAGTGTAACAATTTTGAATCAATCGATCAATGGAAAGTGATAATGGCTAGCTTAGGCTTTCCAACCACTCATAAAGATTCAGTGCAGTACATAGTAATTCTGCAGCAAGTATGCCCAACATGCCTTGCAAAGGATCGCGACCTCCTTCGCCTGGAGGAGCACCTCCGAGCCCTGTTCAACGTCTTAGGGATCGAGGTATATAAATAACATCTACCTACATACTTCTAGCTATATTTCCTACTTTCATCCTATTTTATGGACAACAGTGGCGCCCCCTCCGCCACTTCTACCACTGCAGCCTACAGCCCGGAGCCAAGCCTTAAATGTGTGGCCAAAATGAGATAAAAAAAAGCCTACATCTGTTCCAGTAACAGCGAGCTGAACGGATAGATTCTGGAATGATCCCGATGACTTCTAGATTGTATTTCTATATGTTTTTGAAACTATTGTTATTCTTATGTACTATTTAACAACATTATCTGTAACATCCAGCTCGCTACACTTAAGGTACATAAGTGAATGCTCAGCGAGGCTTGTATGGCCATCCCTCGCAGACTTCCTCGTCAATGTTTAACAACACTGGGGCAAACTGGTCCATACATACCATGTAACAGCTATTGAGTAACACTGGTTACTCAAAGGGATCAACAATAGACAATGAGTTTAGAATGCATAGAAAAAGCTTTACGTTCCCACGGAACCGCAATTAGACAGCCAAAATATTGTAAGTACACGCTAATCGATAGAAATGAAACATAAGTACATTATAGTTAGACCTCCCAGGGTGGCATATTCAAATAAGTTGAATGATATTAAGAAAACCTTCACAGTAGGTAGGTAAATAGTCTTAACAAAAACAAAGAAAACATTAAAAGGTACAGAGAATATATCATTTGGGTTGAAGCCTGTCTTAAGAGTGCTTGTCAACAAAGTCGTGGCAGCGTCTGAGGCAGTTCGTCCAGCCACCAACAGCTCCAACCTGGCTTAACTACTGCTACAGCTCGATAACACCTAGGACGGATGAGTTATTACACTCTCGTGATAATTCGTCTTAATTTAGTGAAAAGTCAGTAGTAGTAAATAGTAGTACAACTTGGTAGTAAATAAATAACATTAAGGATTAAAACAAATTGTATCGAGAATTTTTAGGTTAGCATGTCAACGGTATTTCACCAGTTTGCAGCAATATGGTTGAAGGTGGTAACCATGCTTGGTCTAAAATGTTACTGGCTGCTATGGACCTCTGACAGAACATCTAGATAAAAGTTATGGTGACAGAGTTTCTACTCGATGGTGGTGGTAGCAAAGTAGCGAGCCACGCAGCCACTTAAGTTTTTTTTATATTGTGAATAGACAAGCATTTGACTGCAGTCTCATCTCATGGTCAGTAACGACTCGGTAACGAAAGCATGCCTTGAAGATACCTATTCACTGTCGACTTGAAAATTTCCAGATTATAATTCCACTGTCGAGTGTTTACTGAGTCTTATGATAGATTACGAGGAATGATCTGATTCAAATACATTTGAAACGGTTCAGCATTGAAATGAATACGGTTATTTTTAGTCTTAACATGTGCATTGCTATATTTTTTCGGTCGTTATATCAGTTTTTAGGTTTTTACCCATGTAGGTAGATTTTATTTTGTTTTATTGTATCCAGTTAATTAAATAAATACTCATTCTATATATTTACAGAAGCAGCTTTAGCTTATTCTAAAGTACAATGGATAGACTTGTGTATTATGTTTCTTCTAAGATGTAGTAATTTATAATGAACACATAATATTTGCATTAACATTAATTTAAATTTTTCAACCGAAATAATTTCTAATATGAGGTACCTACCGATAATGTTAGGTTATTTCAAAGTCAATCATGAATATCTACATTGCAACTGACCAAAAATTTTAATTTATTTTGGATAAATGAACATTTTTGTCAAAATAATGTCCTAAATTAAAAAACAGGGGTATTAAACAATACTAAGCGCAGACTTTCGCTTAGTTTCGGCTTGGCAATTATAATATTTGGCTAGAGAGAGGCTAATCCGTGTATGTATATTTAAATCAAGATGTACTTGACAAAACAGTTGTGGTGCGATTCAATACCCAATGTATTTCCACACAAGATGGAGCAATCTCCTTTACATATATCACCATATATAAGCCTTATTCTAATAAATATATCATGTCATTTTCAATTCTATTTGGTCCAGATAAAGTGTATGCAGAAGGTATGCTGGGAATGTCTCGGCAGGATCAAAACTATCTTCAGATTCCGAAAGTCAGCAGCGGAGGCCCAGCGTATACTGCTACAGGAAGATTGGGTTTGTAAATGTAATCTATAAATACATAAAAATACCTCAATGTTAACCAATAGTGTCAAAGAGTGAAAAATGCTATCAATATAGTTATTCCCTTAGGGTACATAATTTATGACTATTATAGGATATTCCACAGTAAAGTACCTACAGTTAAGACTTAATATGCTAATCATAGCATTGGAATAATCATAGCAGTGGAATATCCTATACTATGAGACAGATCAAGTAGGTGTTGACTGGGGCGGATTCCCAACAAAGCCGTCAGTGCAGGCCCACAAGAACTTTGCAGTGTACATTTGCATCCACCGTCATGCCAAATGTTTTGTTTATTTTTATTTCAGAAAACAAGGGACGCTGTTGGATGCCTGTCCAAATTAAAACAATCGGAATCTTACACAGTAAACATCTCACCGAAAAGGTTTAAAAAGAAAAATAAACTCAGAACCCCACCGCCAGCACCAACAACCTCGAGATGTGCTGAAACTGAAATGAAATTAGATGTTAGCCCCACACTAGAACCTAATCCTATACCTATATCTCCAGAAGTAATCGAAATTGATGTGCATGTTAAATCGGACCAAGAACCGATATTCCCAAGGGAAACTGATGTGAACCCTCATGTTAAAGTAATGCAGGAACCTATATTGCCATGGGAAATCAATATACACCATTATGTTAAAGCTGAGCAGGAACCGATGTTCCCAAGAGAAACCGATGTAAACCTATGTGTTGAAGCAGAACAAGAAGCAATGTTTCCAAGAGAACTGGCAATTGAACAACATATTAACATGATACCAGAAAATTCTCTATTAAGAGGAACCATCATTCAATCTACATGGAGTCCACCTGCCCTGCAGCAGTTGCAACCTAAAGGACCGAGCAGCCAAAATAAATATCTGAGGTGGACACAATTCCCTCCAATTGCTCCAAAGCAACCGGTGATAGCCCCCAATCTGGCTATCTCACAACCAGAGAGCATCGCTCCTAATCTGGCGGTCTCGCAACCAGAGAGCATCGCTCCCAGTCTGGCTATTTCACAACTAATGAGAATCGCTCCCAAACAGGCTATCTCGCAACCAGTGAGAATAGCTCCCACACTGTCTATCTCGCAACCAGTGAGAATCGCTCCCAAATTAACTATTTCGCAACCAGAGATTTTCGCTCCCAGTCCTACTATCTCACAACCAGAGAGAATCGCTCCCACACTGGCTATCTCACAGCCAGAGAGAATCGCTCCCAGTTTGGCTATTTCACAACCAGAGAGAATCACCCCCAGATTGGAGTTAATGGAACCTCTTTCTATTTCCCCTTCTCTAGACACACGTCATATTATTAGCATGCAATATTTTATAATGCCTGGGAATACTTCATATTCACCTATCTGGGCCGTTGAGCATGCGACACGCTTGGCCGAGGTTATGTCAAATTATAGCAAAACTTCACCTCAAATATCATATGGACGAAGATGCAATGGAGAAAAACTTACTGGTACAGATGAAACTTCAAGAGATATGACTGTTGTAAAGACTGAAGATGACGGAATAAAAACAATGCCTGAGACAGATGAAGTTGTGTTGAAACAAGAATATGACGATGATGGAACCGCTGAACTATTAGAAGATTCTGATAAAAGTAATGTTGAAGAACAATGTGTATTAGATGTAATAAATGGAAAAACTAAAGATGATTGGTCCGTCAGTGCAAGCGTTACATTCAACCATAAAATTGGAATTACGACATTATACAATGAATCACCCAATGGAGTAGTGCGTGCAAATAACATTTTCAAAAATATACATGATATCCTAATGGAAACACTTCCTGAAAACGATGGCAATAATACTCGTGCAACTTTGCAGAATTTAGAAGGTGATGCGTTACTAGAAGTAAATACGAAAGAAATGAATAAACCAAACCTAAATACTGATGTTTCAAGAGAAATTATGGACACTTTGTCCGAGACCCATGACGACGATGACAATACTAACCACGATACTGTAACCTCACTGCATTTAGAGGAATTGCCAAATAGGGAAGAGGCACCTGATGAAAATAGAAGAGAGATTAAAATGCACAACACAAATATTGATATTTTAAAAGAAAGTATGGTAACTTTGCCTGTGATCCGTACCGACGATAAAGTAAGTGACCAAGTTCTGGCAATCTCACAGTGTTTAGATGGTTTGCCAGTGAGTGAAAAGTCGCCTGTTGAACATAATATAGAGATAGACAAACTTAGCGTGCCTACTAATATTTCAGAAGACAATATAGATGGTCTGCCTGAAACCTTCGATTATTACAATAATAGTGATTGTGATTCTGTTACCTCACATGATTTCGAAGAATTACCAGCAGGCGAAGGGTCGCCTGATGAAGACAGAGAAGAGATTAAAGGTCCAAGCTCAAATACTGATATATCAAAAGAAAATATAGAAACTCTATCTGAGACGCATGGCGATGGGACTGATAATCATCTTGAAACCCTGAATGGTTTAAATGAATCGCCAGAAAGAGAGGACTGTGTAGATGAGAATAGAGATGAGATTGTAAATCAAAGCACAGAAACAGAAATTCCAGTAGAAAATATTGAAACTTCATTTCAGGGGAACGGTAATATCTCTAATATGGATAAACATCTTGAAACCCTACTGCATTTAGGGAAACTGCCACAAATTGCGGATTTGGTGGAGAAAAATAAAAAAGGGACTATTAAACAAACCACAGGTAATGAAATTCCAACAAAAACAATTTTGCCTGTGACATATGGCGATGACACTTATACCAAGAATTATAGAAGGGTTATAAATAAACCCACGACCCTCCAGTGTTTAGACGAGCTACTGGAAAGTGAAAATATTGAAAAAGAGAGTAAACAAACTAAAATTCGAACTGAAATTTTAGAAACTGTGCCTGAGATGCATGAGATGAAAACAGAAAACTGTCTTGCATTTTTACATTGTAAAGAATCATCAGAAATGGACAAAGATCTAAATGAAAATAAAGAAGAGATAGTAAACCCAAGCGACATAGCAACAGGAAATCTAGAAACACTACCTGAAACGCGTGACGATGAAAATACTACTTCGGCAGTCCTACAAAATTCACCAAAGGTGCCAGAAAGTACAATAAATGAAAACGAAGAAGAGATTGACACACAAACTGCGAATACTGATACTACGACAGATTACATAAGAACTCGGCCTGAAACGCACTGTGATGATAATAGTCTTGTAAATAATCCAGCAGCTATTCAGAATGTTACGTCATTAGGTGAGAATAAAGAAGAAATAGAAAACCAAAGTGTGAACACTGCTGTTAGAACACATAATATAGAACCTGCGACGCACGATGATGACAGTGATACTAATAATGATACCATAACCTTATTGTGTTTAGAAGAATTAACAAACTGTGACAACTCCCTTATTGAAAATATAAAAGACTGTAATACTGCAACTCTACCAGATAAAACAGAAAACAATACCAAACTACAATTAAATGACCGGATACAGGAGCAACAAAGCGAAGAAAATATTATAAGGCCAATAGTGGATTCTTCTGATACAGCAACCATAACAATTATAGAAGATGTCAGGAGTTCAAAATGTGTTGTTACTCATCATCTTTCTGCGCCTAACAGTAACACGGCGAAGGACGTTGTAAAAGTTGATAATAAAAGTGCCGAACGACAAAAAAAGCTTCACAGAGTCACTGTTGGAATACCAAAAAATGCTCAAAGTGGCGTTAAACGATTAAAATTGGATCCGAAAAAAGAGAACACTAAACATGAATGTGTCCTCACTACAAATGTTTATAACACACTACCGAGCTACGAAATCGAGCCAACTGAATTTATAATAAAAACTCGACACACTGAAACCGAAATAAGCCGTAACGAAGACGCGAAACGTTTAGTAGACACAAATTTACAGACAGGCTATGCCATACATAATCATCAGATGATGGTAGTGTACCGAATAACAGCCGGAGGGCCCAAGAGACAAACGATCGCCAAAGAACAGGAGAAAAGTTGTGAGTTAACATACACTTGTGTCCATACGCCAGTAGACAAATGCAACTGTGAGCAAAATGTAACAGATACATTTGAAACAGTGTTACTAGACCATACTTACAGTAAATACATCTGTTACAAATATAAAGAAATTATAATTGACAGAATAATCAGGATGAGAAATAGAGTGACAAAGTCACGCTTAGCTGAGGAACAGAAGATAAGTGAAATAAATAATTCCAAAGAAGTTAGTAGTGAATCTGTTATTGATGCGAGTGTCATTCAAAATATACTGGAAAATTTTGAGTTAGAGGCAAATGCGGTAGACGATTGGGATGTTAGTGAAGTTGACAATGTGGCAGAGCAAAAAGTTAAATACGTCAAAAAAAGGAAGCGGAGAGCTTATCCAAGCCGCCATGATCATTCAAAAGCAGACAAAACAGATCTAGATATTGATTTTGAGTATTTAACAGAACTGCAAAACACTAATAATCCAGTGTCAATTACGGTTAAGGTTGAGCAATGTGACCCTGAATATGCAGATATAAGTTCTGAATTTAGTGAACACGATGATTGGACTGTCGAGAGATGTGAGTATATTGCTTTTCTTTGCTTTGTTAAACAGGCGTATTTGATTATTCAATATTATAGTAGAAAGATTTTGAAGGAGGAATTGTTGCTAATTGCTTAAAGGATGCAACGCATGTACATTTTGTTTCTGTAAATTGGCCACGGTGTTCCTGCGATTTGATAGAGCGTTGAGCTCAGTGCAGTGTCGCGGAAGATTTTGCAATGCATGATTATAGGTGGCACTGCAGTGGTATGGACCGTCAAGTAAATTAACGCATCGTCTTATAAGTGAACAGTAAAAAAAAAAAATTAACATGAACTGTACATTTTTCAGATAAAAGAAAGACAAGAGTACGTTTAAGCTCACTCGATAATAATTACGATGGCACGACAGACACTGCGTCAGAGGCAACAGACAATGCGTCAGAGACAACAGACAATGCGTCAGAGACAACAGACGTATCTGGTGCAGGTGTAGCTAAAGATCGAAATTCAACTGCATATGATTTTTCAAATGGCGAGGACATCCTCAGTAAACCTTTAGAATATCATTACGAGAATTCTCCATCAGAAAATGCAAAATATAGTTACGATGCTCCTAAAGCAGACCCAAATCGAGCACTCGACGAATTAGAAACGGGTAATTTAACTATTAGCTTTTCTAATTCCCTTTTCGACTTCGGTCCTGAGGATATGACGATAGTGCCGACAACTCGGCCCTTTGATAATCCAGAAGGAGCAGGATCTGATGTAAGTTATAACTTTGACGAGATGAGGAATCCGTCGCCGGACTTGCTCGAACCGCTTTATTACACGAATTGGGAGGACCAAACATTTGGTCACGTAACGAGGAATGTTAAAAGGCAACCCTCTAAAAGCAATAAGAGGAAAGCACATCGGACCACTGAACTGATTCAGACAGCTATTAAAATAGAAAACTATGCGGACGAATTTAGGGATCCATATTTAGAAAACAGGGGGAGACGTAAAAGGAGACGCGAGGAGTTAGAAGTGGAAGTTAGAGAAAAGATGTTAAAGAGTAATGATTATAAAAAAGGGTTGAGGTTAAAAGCGTCTAGAAGGTTCAAAACACCGGTAGGGAATAAAGAATTAGTGGATAATGTAGTATCTCCTATAGAGAACAAAGATTTAAAAACAGACGCTAATAAACCGCAATCAAACAGGAAAAGAAAACAACTAGACCATAAAAAAGTGCAGCCAAAGAGTAAAAACGTACGGCTAGAGAATAAAGAGGTACCACCAGAGTATAAAATGGTAGCACCAGATATTAAAAAACCACCACTATATAGCAAAAATGCACTGCCAACGATTAATAACATACCACTAGAGAATAACCAGTTACCACCAGAGAATAAAAAGCGACCACCAGAGAGCAAGAAGGTACTAATGAAGAATAAAAACGTACCGCTACAGAGTAAAAAAGTGAAATTAGATACTAAAAATCCACCAGATCAAACAGCACATTATAAAAAGTTACCATTAAAGATTATAAAGGCATCGCTAGAGAGCCATAAGGTAACGCCAGATAAAACGATACCATTAGAGCATAGAAAGCCACCACCAGAGAATAAAAAGCCACTCAAAATACCAATAGATGATAAAAAATTAATACCAGATACAAAAAAGCCACGGCCAAAGAGTAAAAAACTTCGTCCAGAAAATACAGAACAACCAAATAACAAAGCGACTGCACCAGACATAGATGGGAACGAACTATTACAAGGAGTTAATTATGAAAAATTACTACTCCGGCCTGTAGTTTACTTGGAGAAACTAAAGGAACCATCCAGACAACTGCAAACTGTCCAAAGCCTAGTATTACATGGATATAATGAAAATCATTTGGAAGATACGCTATGCTCTGAAACAATTTCAGGTTGCGAAGCGTCGGACGTAATAGTCAATGAAGACGCGTCCGTCTCCGATGAGAGACGCGGTGGTACTAAAAGATGTATGACGTCAACCGGCAAGGTCAGAAGACGGAAGGAACATAAGAGGGTCAGCGCTAAGCAATTTCGGGGGGAAATGGAACGACTTAATATGTTCACTGTGAGAACACTGCGGGAGGGCGAGATTGAGAAATTTAAGAATCGCCTCCTTAATGATAAGCAGTTCATCGGAGCGAAGTATAGGTGCTTGAAATGCGTTAGAGTGTTCGCTTTGCAGGCTGCTCTGGTGGCGCATGTGCGACGGTACCATCACGAGGTAATTCAAATCTACGATTTAGGCTGTAAGAAGGTATAAAAAAATAAGTTAAAAAATGACACCCCGTAGTTTCTTGGTGCTGTTTTCTCTAACAGTATTCAAGCACTGGTAGAGTCGACGGAGTTTCCTTTCCCTGTCCAGAATCTTGGTACAGTGCTTGCAAGGGAAACATCCTTTTTCAAACTCAAACCATAATCAATTACTGTTTAATTTAATTTATCATATTTTGTGTTTTATGGTTCCGAGTATTATTTTTTTGACTTGTAAAAGTGCGATTTTATTGCCTATCAGAAGATAGGTAGATAGAAATCTATCTATCTACTATCTATATTAATAAAAGAAAGTCGTGTTAGTTACACTTTTTATAACTCAAGAACTGCTGAACCGATTAGGCTGAAAATTGGTAGGAAGGTAGCTGAGAACCAAGAGAAGGATATAGGATACTATTTATCCCGTTACCAAGGGAAAATTTTTGAAACAGGGAAAAATATATCTGATAAAATACAGACAAAAATCTATTATTATAGGTTAGCATTTAACCCACTATCTCGTGTGATCTTAAGTGACGATATGGTCGGAGGTGGTGAACATGCTCAGCCTAGAATATCAGTAACTGCAATTTTTAAGTTACGTTTTATTTTTAGTAGGTATATATAGGTTGGATATACTTTTTCTATGTAAATATGAACCTTAATCGCCAGACAGGAAGCTTACGTTATTTGTTTCTCATATTTTATATATATTTACCATATTTCAGGACTCTGGACCTTATATGTGCGAAGTGTGCGATTGCCGGTTCCTAAGCGAACTTCACTTTGAAAACCACATAACCCAGTATCACGAAAGGTAATTTATATTTAAGTCCGACTGTCATTATTTTTTACTAGTCGTTCTGTGAACTGTGTGCCTAGTGCGAGTTTTGACAATCTATTTACGCGCTCGGTCCGTTTGGCGTAAACTTGAAATTGTATGGAATACGAGCAGCGCCATCTAGCGTCAGTGAATCAGTCACTAGATGGCGCTGCTCTTATTCTATACAATTTCAAGTTTACGCCAAACGGACCGAGCGCGTAAATAAATTGTTAAAACTCGCACTAGGCACACAGTTCACAGAACGACGATGTTTAATTACTTAAATTTTCTAAAATTGATTTTTTAATGTAACTTTGTTTGTTTCAGTTGTTTTAAGTGCGGTTTGTGCGATAACGAATACCTATTCTTCAACAATTTGACGCGGCATTTCAGAAAGAGGCACAAAAATCCATTTACTGCCTCAAAAAAACTGTGTTCTGTTCCGAGTAAACCGAGTGTTCTGCAGCAAGTGTATGTGTAACACTTCTTTGTATATTCATTCTTTGTCTCCGGACCGGGCCTCCGTGGTGGATTATGGCCTAACCCTCCTCACGATAGTGAGAGAGGCCTTTGCCCAGCAGTTACATGCTGAATTATTATTATATAGTCAAAGTCAAAGCATTTATTGTAAATAGGCAATAAAATCGCACTTTTACAAGTCGAACAGCTAATTCTCGTTAACAAAGAGAACCATAAAACATAAAGTATGATAAATTAAACTAAACAGTAATTGATTATGGTTTGAGTTTGAAAAAGGACGTTTCCTTTTCAAGCACTGTACCAAGATTCTGGACAGGGAAAGGAAACTCCGTTGACTCTACCAGTGCATCGGAATACGCCCGTTAGAGAAGAATTCTATTCTATTCCATGACTAAGTTTTAATCTTCCACAGGTTCACCTGCAATAACTGCGGCGAAAGTTATTCCTCAATTAAGACCATACGTAGTCACCAGAAAAAAGTGGAGAAAGGATTGTCGTGCAATACAAGACCAATAAGATACACCTCAGACCCAATGCGACGCAAATTAACGAGAAACAACGCAGGCCTTACGGAAAACAACGCAGGTCTTACGGAAAACAACGCAGGCCTTACTGAAAACAACGCAGGTCTTACGGAAAACAACGCAGGCCTTACGGAAAACAACGCAGGTCTTACGGAAAACAACGCAGGCCTTACGGAAAACAACGCAGGTCTTACGGAAAACAACGCAGGCCTTACGGAAAACAACGCAGGTCTTACGGAAAACAACGCAGGCCTTACGGAAAACAACGCAGGTCTTACGGAAAACAACGCAGGCCTTACGGAAAACAACGCAGGTCTTACGGAAAACAACGCAGGTATTACGGAAAACAACGCAGGCTTAACGGAAAACAGAAATAGATGTTTGAGTTGTTACAAGGTAATTATAAAATTATAAGGTTTTGTGTTACTTTACATGTTAGTTTAGGTCAAATCTAGCGACTCCATTTTGGCCCGATGATGACAATACAATGTCACGGTGACAGCGAGCTGATCTGCTAGAGAGGGAAGGTAGACGACGGAGCTCAGCGACTGACAGCAGGGTGATGGTGTTTGGACTCGTTTTGATCAGCTCGCAGTACCGAATATAGGTACGTATTTAATTTATCTTATATCTTTAAATGAGCAATTCTTGTATATATACGAGTATATATAATTGGAATCTCGGAATCGGCTCCAACGATTTTCATGAAATTCAGTATATAGGGGGTTTCGGGGGCGATAAATCGATCTAGCTAGGAATCATTTTTAGAAAATGTCATTTTATTCGTGTTTTTTTATGATATTTTTCTACTAACCAGTTCATATTTTTTTATTATTCTATCGGTAAGATCGAAAAATATTATTCATATTTCATCATTTTATTAGTAATTCGTACTGAAATATAATTTCCAAAAAACACAATTTATAAAAAAAAAAAAAAAATACCGAGCAAAGCTCGGTCATCCAGATATGTAGTTACTTAAGTGACGTTGTGGTCTAAGGTGGTGAACATGCTGAGCCTAGCCCGGGCTTATCGGGCTTATCGTTCAGAGCAATATCTTCCAGTCAAGTACCGTTTCTTTTTCAGGATTTCCGCACAACGGCCGCCTACAGAAGACATGTAGTGGCGGAACATGCGATTGCTGAATCTTAATAGGTTAGGCATAATATGAATCAACAAAGAAAACTTATGAAATAAAAATGATTAATTTGCGACAACAACAACATAATGACAATGACAACGGATATTAAAACAGACAAATATGTACAATATTGTACCTAATTATATTGAGAAAATATAAAATACTTGGAATAATATTTTTATATTTGAAAGTCGCTATAACAAAAACCAAAAAGAAAATGTCGGATTCCTGCATTTTGCCCAGGATTAAACATAGTCGATGTCGTTCAGAAATAGTTTAATCAGAATCGGCTCAGTAGTTTACGGAAGTACGTAACCCTACTTGGCAATAGGGTAATTTATGTAGTCTTATAACAAAAAACATTGCTATTTTTCACGCAACTGTACTTGAAGTTTGTATGTCATATAATGTATAGATGTCTAAAATGTATACATAACTGTTTTTAATGTAGATTTCAAAAATAATCTAAATGCCACTTTCTATCGTTATCTTTTGTCAGAGTTGCGAAATAACATGAAAGTTTCAGCCGGATCGGGGAGCGCTCGGTTGACTTGTAAGATTTCACTTTTACGTAGTGTTTTCATCTGTAAAAATGTGGTAAAATGTACTGCCTCCGATACGTGAGTTGGTTGGCGATTGCGAGCCGAACGTTGCTGGTTCGGATCCCGCACATCAAAGACTTTGTCACCAGAGGTATTAACAGTAACTCTCACCCCCTTACCGTTAGTCAAACCTCCAAATTTCTTTCACTCGGCCTTTGCTGTGGGACCTCGAAATTCCCCCCAAAAGTTCTTCATGGAACTTTCGAGGTTCCTCGGTACTCCATTTTAACACAAATGATCGTAGAGAAGCAGCTTCGAGGCACCCTCAAGGTACGCCGCGAGGTACCTCGAGCTGACAGATGGTGTGTTTCCTTCGTACGAGGATTACTGTCAAGGCATAACCGAGTGGAAGAAATTTTGCCAACTAACGACACCAAAACAGGCAAGTGACGTTGAGTGGAGCGAAAGAAATTTGGAGGTGACGATTAACGATACGGGGTCTGCATGTTTGTGGGAGCACGGACCTCGTAGTACCAGAGTCCTTACAGGGAGCCCTAGTTAGGGCTCGGCATCTATAAATATGTAATCGATACATAATAATTAATGTTTATATTTAAGTAAGCGCGAACGCTATTTTTGCGAAATGTCTTCGAAGTGATACTAGTCTAAAATAGGTAGTGACCTACCTACTTTTAATTTTAAGTGTAGATTTTAAAATTATCTTTGTTAAATATAAGATTGAATGAATGGTTCATGTTGTTACTTAAATGCAATATTGAATGAACAGAAATGCCGTTTTTTAATTTGTACACTTATACGGCCGAAATTAATAATCAATCCTAATCCAAATTTTACTATCTGGGATTGAAATCACAATCCATTTTTAGGCTCAAACGTGCCAATAACCGATCCGTGGATTGGTTTATGAAGGCACGCAGATTGGAGATCGATCGAACGATAGGCAGCAATCCAAGATCGATTTCAATCTTGGATAGGAGATACAATATTAATTTCGGGCGTTATACATAAGTAGCTCCTCTCTCTCTCTTTTCTAACCCTACAAGGGTTGCCAACCGTACTGCTTCAAACAGTTTATATTATACTGTTTTTTAACGAAATAATACTGTTTAATGTCGATCAAACAATAAGTAAAGGTAAGTACAAAATAAAGTTTTCAGATCCACTGGTATGATTAACAAAATAAATTTGATCATTTCTAGTTTCCTTTCAAAAAAGTTATAATCAAAAATTGCATTACTTACACAGTATTGCTAGAGATGATTTATATTCAGAGCTAACATTTATATGAAAAAGTATTAGAATTATGTAATTAAATAATGTTAATTTTGCTTCTCCCGTCTTAAAATAATACATTTTTCTTATAAAAAAAAGTTGGCTTCCTACCTTCCTTTCTCTCACTCTCTTTCTCTCATTTTATAATAAAAAAATATACAATACTAGAAGCGCCTCGCGGTTGCGCGGTAACTAGGTACTATCCCGCGGAATCCGTTAATTTTTACGGGATAAAAAGTAGCCTATGTCACCCGGGGATAGTGTAGCTTCCCAACAGTGAAAGATTTTTATAAATCGGTTCTTTATTTTCGGATCCCGTTCAACGCAAACGAACGATCAATTCTTTCCTCTTTCTTCTTCTTTGGCCATGGTGCTTTTCGCACATTGTGCCAGTTTAAAGTGAGTATAGGTAGGTAGTTTTACTTTTTGTAAAAACGGGGAAACTTGGAGTAATTCATAAAGGAACAAATAACTATTTAGGGTTATTAGGCTTTTTTTTGTTTTAGTTATGGCTTCGCACGTTTTGTGCATGTAGCCAGTGTCAAGTATTTTATTATTTAGTATTACTTAATTAGAATTACACATTAAGAAAGTCACAGCAATATAGCAATCGTGGTCAAGTAGTCAAGTCAATTATTTACATCGTCAAAGTCACGATTCAGTAAAGTAGTGGATGCTTTACTGAAACTTCCTGGGAGTTTTGGAAAAAATGCGAAATGACACGTTTTTTTGAGCTTATATCATTCGCCTACACTCGTGCACGTTAACGAACACTTAATGATTCATATTCCACCAATATTACATATTAACACTCGAAGAAACACAAGTTTGAGAAAATAATACAAAACCAACAACGTCTCATTATCGGATTCCCGCCAGAACTCCGCTATTAGGGTTACTGGCTATGGTTAGGGTTCATTCTCTATATTTTACGCGGGGATTCTGTTACAGATTGCGTCTTCTTTATTTTATATCCTACATTCTATGATGTCAAAAGTAGAATATGTCAAATGTCGACTAAAAGCATGTAATAATAACGGTAAATAGTAACTATAAACATTTATTAAACTTCACTTATAGTAGGTACGGTGCAGTACAATTTTTCAGTGCGCATATTAAAAAAACCTTACAACTATAATTTATGAATAAGGAGTTATATTATAGAAGTTCTTAAACTTTCGCGAACAGAAAACATTATTAACTAGCTAAAAACGGGTCTCATTCGCGCACAAACAAATATCAAAATATATATTATTTTGTAATAAATTTATACCTATTTTGATACTTCTTTGTCCGCAAATGAGGCCCGTTTTTAGCTAGTTAATATGAGATAAATTATTTTAATTATTTATTATTTTCATTATATGCTAAATTTGTCTTAAAAATAAATCTAGTTCAAGATAGGTACGAAATATATAATTCAATATGTTATGTTCAGTCTTAATGGGTCGGACGTAGTTAGACTTAACTTGTGGAGTACCTACCTAAGCCAGGATTAGCTTTTTCATACCTATTTCACATTTAAACACTTTCCAAACATGACCTAATTTAACCTAAGAATATTGCCATCAATGTTATTATTTCGCTCGCTTCGCTCACTATGTTTTTAGTATCACCATTTCGAACCTAAAACGACCTAACTTTCCTATGACTTTCTACAATGAATTCCTTCCCCTCCTCAACTTTAACCTTCTCATCAAAGATATCCTCGATCTCCTGCAAAGTCCGATCCTTCGTCTCCGGCAGATAAACATACGAAACTATAGCACAGAGCATAGACGTTAGAGCGTAAAACAAAAACGCTCCGGACATGTGAAAACGCTTGCAAATAAACGGAAATATCTTTAGCAAAGTCGAGGTGAGACAAACGAACACCAAAGCCGAAACCATAGTACAAGAACTCTTATATCGTAGAGGGATTAACTCTCCATAAATGGACGTAGACAATATCATGGGCCCGCAACTTATAGACACCGAGAAAAATGTTAGCAACGTTATCGTGACCACCTTACTCCCCAATATGACACCTAAATCTATTAGATATAAGTACAAAGACATGAGAAACAAAAACGTGATGCCTACAGCTGACGTAGAAAACAACAGAGTGCGTCGTTTTAGAACTCGAGATAGAATACATCCGATATACATTCCAGTAACGGTGACTCCGTCGAGGGCAAGCATGCCTATGTAAGCTGTGGATTCGCTGTCAGTGATCTTCTTAATGATATCGATAGCATAAACCATGCACACCAACTTTCCAGACAGATGGTACTGCATCATCATTACAATAGCCAGAGATAATGGCTTATAAAACGCTTTGTCGGTAACAGTTTTGACGGCATCACTGCAACTGTATTTCCTTTTAACTTTGATAATTTCTATCTGCGACTCGATAAGAATCTCCAATTCTTTCTCGGAGTTTTTACCCGATCCCCGGAGCCACCTGTGCGCCGCTCTACACTCTTCATACCTGCCTCTGCTGGCTAGCCACTGGGGGGATTCCGGCCAAAATATCACAGTGACAGTGTATACGGACACTATTAAACCTAACAAAGGTATGTGTTTCCAATAAAAGAAGGTTCCCAAAGCGTTGGCGACCCACATGCCCCAGAAAATGGTGGCAGACTTGATAGCTAGGAATAAACCTCTGTGTTTAGGTGATGAGTACTCGGATACGATTATCACCGATAGGGTCATGTTGGAAGCGTGGTTCATGCCTTGCATGATCTCGCTGATGAGTATCTGTTTAGTGGTAACGCTGAAATACAGGACCGAGTAATAAGCGAAGGTGTTTATACAGACGATGGCGAATGGTATTTTTCTGCCGAAGCGTCGGGTGAATATGCAGATGATTACCACCCAGGGGAGAGCGCTGTATCCGAATACGGAAGCTGGAATGAAAGACAAATAAGTGTATATTAGTAAGAGGTAGACCTTTTGTAGAGTTCCGTACCCAAAGAGAAATGTTGCACAGGCACACCTCATAACGGGGTAAGGTGTATGGGTCTGTATACGTATTATTGTTATACCAACTTTCACTAACCTAACTACATCCTACTAATATTATAAACGCGAAAGTTTGTGAGTATGGATGGATGGATGGATGTTTGTTACTCTTTCACGCAAAAACTACTGAATGGATTTTGATGAAACTTCACAATAATATAGCTTACATATCAGAATAACACATAGGCTACAATTCGTTAAGATATATTATTGTATATTATTCAAACACGGGTGGAACCGCGAGGCGCAGCTAGTCTGTGATACATTTCATTTCATAGGGTAAAACGGGACCCTATTACTAGGGCTCCGCTGTCCGTCCGTCAGTCCGTCTGTCACCATGCAGGCTGTATCTCATGTACCGTGATAGTTAGACAGTTGAGATTTTCACAGATGATGTATTTCTGTTGCCGCTATAACAACAAATACTAAAAAAACAATAAAATAAACATTGAATGGGGCTTCTATACAAGAAACGTGATTTTTATACCATTTTTTTAGATGTACGGAACCCTTCGTGTGAGGGTTCGACTCGCACTTGGCCGGGGTTTTTTTGCTTTTTAGTAGAATTTCGTTAGTGAAGTATTAGCCGATACTCACACAGCCAGCTGGCCATTTCCTCGCTGACTGCTTCGGTGGAGTTCGCAGCGACTCGCAGCTGAGGTATCATGACGGTGGGCAGCCCGAACGACAGCCCACAGAGGAAATACACAACCCATGCACCAGAACACACGAACAGCTGAACAATGACAAAATCAAAAAACAATAAACGACAAGATATTTAAACTTTTTGGTTGATTGGAAGACATCACTTTTAACGATTATAATGAAAATTTAGCCTGTAATTATTGTTCCAATGCTGGGCAAAGGCCTCCCCTCATTTTAGTGAGGAGGGTTAGGCCGTAATCCACAACGAATGCGCTGCCCGGATTGGTAGTTAACATACCTCCGAAATAATTCTCGGGCATGTTGGTTTATTCACGATGTTTTCCATCGACGAAAAGCTAGTGATAATTACGTAGGTACTTAGGTAGGTACATGATTTATTATGTAGGTATAACAAGAAACACATTGGTACGTACTAGACGTGTGCGCCGATGAAAAATCCATCGGCGGCGGGTGCCTATCGAAATGCGGCGGCGCGGCGTCGTTTTTACGGGGTGAAACCGGATACTGGATGAGAGATACCGATACCGTTAGATATACAGATACCGATAGGATGAGATAGGAACGGGTACAGATGTGAATGGGTACCGATGGGAATGGGTAGAGATGGGAATAGGGTGGGTAGAGATGGGAATAGCTATAGATGGGAATGGGTACAGATGAGATGGGATAAGGATGGGTAGATTGAAATGGGTACAGATGGAAATGGGTACAGATGGGAATAGGATGGGTAGATATTGAAATGGGTACAGATGGGAATGGGTATTGATGGGAATGTGTAGAGATGGGAATAGGATGGGTAGAGATTGAAATGGGTACAGATGGGAATGGGTAGAGATGGGAATAGGATGGGTAGAGATTGAAATGGGTACAGATGGGAATAGGTACATATGGGAATGGTTACGGATTGGAATAGGTTAAAGATGGGAATAGCTATAGATGGGAATGGGTAGAGATGAGATGGGAATGGGATGGGTAGAGATGAAATGGGTACAGATGAGAATGGGATGAGGTGGGAATAGGATGAGGTGGGAACGGGTATTGATGGGAATGGGCACAGATGGGAATGGACATAGATGGGAACGGAAACAGATGGGAGTGGGTACTGATGGGAATAGGTACATATGGGAATGGATACATATGGGAATGGTTACAGGTGGGAATTGATGCAGATGGGAATCTGATGAGATAGAAATCTCTACCCAGAGATGGGAATGGGTACAGATGGGAATGGGCACAGATAGGAATGGAATGAGATGGGAGGTTAATTTTAAAAATGCACTTAAAGAGTAGGTATATTTATTTACTGGAGAATTTACCGGCGGCGACGGCGGCGCGCCGGCGCGGCGCACACGTCTAGACTATGTACCCGCACTGGAATTTGAACTCGCCACCCTTAGTTTGGAAGACAGATGTTCGCCCACTAGGCTATCATCGATACGTTATACGTATTATCTATATTTGGATTGCTATTTGGTTTACATCCAAATCTTTCTTTGGCGTCCACAAATTCACAAACCTGTCTAAGAAGCGGCTTGCACGAGATCTTGTCTTCATTTTCGTAACTGTTCACTTCTTTGTAGCCGGTATCCATATTAGGATTACGCAACGAAACTGAAAAAGATTAACTATGATTTTATTATTTTTACGGGCCTTTTGGTATACCTACTTAAATTATACTTGGTACCTAAAGCAAATGCCTTTTGGTATAAATTATTGTCCGCGACTTTGTCCAAGATTCAGCGGTTTATACATACATGTAAAGGTGATATGATATGACGCACTTATTCACATTTATATTTTTTTAGGTTTGAAGAAATTTATTGTTAAACCAGTTACGCCCCGCGGTTTCACCCGCGATACATATTAATACAACACCTAAAGCTATTTGAAAGGTTGGCGTAAGTTTTTTATTTATGAACCGATTGACATGAAACAAACACTAAATGTTAAGTGGAGCTTACCACAATCTATTAGCGAAAACCACATCTAAATCAGATGAGCCGTTTCTACTCTTTATTTTTTATTGGTGGTTGAGTTGACTGGTAGATAATACTTTAAGTTTCAAGTCCGCCACATTGCACTACTTAATTATATTATGTTTTGAGTGCAATAAAGTATTAAATACATATAAATAAACAAAAAAATACAAGACATAAAATTTAAAATGAATGAATTATGTAACTTTATATAGGTACTTACTTAGCTTATATTAGGTAGAATTTGAATAGGTTGTTTCCTCTAATAGATATACGAGTATACTTATTCATTTAGTAGATTTATTTCAGATAATGAACCTCGCGCAGGAAACACACCTTTGTTTACAAAGCATTGTTTGATTTCGAAAAGATTTTGCTTTGATTAATTCTAGTCAAGCTCTTGCAAGCGATTTTTACGGGCTGGTAAAAAAATTACAGAAACAAAACTAAATATACTTACCTAGTATGTTTTCTAAATACTTGGACGTAATTATATAGAAAAACGAACAAGGTTCATGTACTTATTATTTTTTGGAAATTTTGTTATATTATTACAATAAGGAAGTAGGTAGGTACTTAGTTTAAAAAATGCATATAGGTCTATCTATCTATAACTTACTATAGGTTTTTTATATATACTATAGGTATATACCTGCCTTTTTGTTTCGTCACTAAAAAACAATTTCACAAAGCTATAAATTAAAAAAAAGTACAGGCCATGTACCTAATGTTAACTTACTTTGACGTCGATAAATTCACTATGCGCCAAGAATATTTCTAGAAGGAAGAAAATAACACTAAATTGTGTGATTGCACCGGGGGGCGCTCCACGTCACTGCCTCGCGACCTCACTGCAAGGTATGGCTGGCAAATCCACCAGTAATTGATTCAAAACTGAAAACCACAGTGCAAATTACCTGTTTAGCAGTGGGTTAAGATACTTTAAGGCCCTTATTAATAAATCAAACTTAGCTCTGAGAGTTATCTTCAGTGTGCACTTGCTCTTTCGTTCTAATTAATATACCTACATCTTAAGTTGTAGATTAGTAACAGAAACTTACATGATCTCTGGCAAATTAATAAATGACACTCAGCGGTTAAGTACTATCCGATTATGACACAATTGACACATACAAGACAGTATCTAGTAGCCAGTGCTACATCTCAATATCCATTTATTAAATAGCAACGATTTCAAGATGTAGATTACAGTTTGAGTGTGCATCAGCTGATAGCGCACTCGGTGGCGCTATTGAGGTTCATTTATTAATACGGCCCTAAGATCATGCGCAACCTGGGTTACTTTTTGTAGCGGCAAAGTTGTAAAAGCAACGAGCGCGGAGAGATATTTTTAGTCACTTTCCTGTCTGTTTGTCGCTCCAGGTGGATTCTTGCAACCCTAGCGAGCACTTCCCGAATCCGGCTGAAACTTTCAAGGCTTTACAACTCGATGACAACGCATTCTAAATCCATTTTATTACGAAACGCGTGGTTCTTAGATTCATCATCATCATCAGCCTGAAGACGTCCACTGCTGAACATAGGCCTCCCCCTCAGACCGCCACACCGAACGACAATTTGCCACTTGCATCCACCGGTCGCCTGCGACTCTTTTTAATTTTTATTTCTGGTTTTAAGATTAGGTAACGGATGTTTAATTTCTAATATACTTAACTTGTTTTTTGTAAGTAACTTAGAACGAATTTTAGTAACGAATGACTTTCAAAAATACGACTTTGAAGAAATACGCGAAGATTGGCGCTTTAGGTCTCCGAGAGAGACTCAAAAATCACTCCCGAATCTCCAACTAGGCCTCCCTGTAGGGACTCGGGAACAATGAAGACCATGCACCCACACGCACACAAACAAGCTCAGAGCAAGTAGGTAACCTACCTGCGGTGACCACAAGTTTTTGCTCTGTGCGGGGAACGAAGCCGCAACTTCACGCTGCACTCGGCTTCCTCACCCACAACGCCACCGCTAACTCACCACACCAGTGATCGAGTTACAAACACAGAACACAGAAAACTTAAACAGAACTATTAACAATTAATGCCACAATAGGCGGTCTTATCGCTCAGACTGGCTCAGAGCAATATTCCAGACAACCATGCGTGTAGATACACTCATAAACAAAGAAGTATATCTATAAAAAACCGTATAATAGATAACATTAGATTTAAAAGGTTCTCATTATGGTTTGAGTTTGAACAAGATTGTTTCCCATTCATTTATTTTTTCATGGCTTAATCTCGGAGGAAAAAGAAACTAACTATATAATTATTATGTATTTTCAAAATAGGTACGCCCGCCGATTTGACGCCGTGTGTATGCGGCGGAAGGATTACCTAAGATTCAGAAATTATCTTAAACATATACCTACCTAATAAGGTATATTCATTGGAATGATATAATCTGTCCCTTTTCAAGTTTTACGATACTTAGGCTAGGTCATGGCGATCGACGTATTTTGCGCCGCCTTGTATGCATTCACAAATAGGTAATTAGATTTATGTTTTGGGTCAGATGTTTGTATTGAATCTCATTTTGCCGAAGGTTCCTAGTAATATTGTCGTCTCTATCGCTCGTCCCAGGGCGCAGCGCGACAGCAAAACGCTTATCAAATACCTTCTAAATCTGGGAAAATCAGTTAAATCGGTTAAATCTGGGAGGTTATTTTTTAACATCGGTTGTTAATAATACATTATGATTGTAAAACGATGGCATATTAGATATGGTATGTAGAAGATATATGGTATATTATTATATGGTAGATTCACAGCATTTATCTACTTACCACAAAAAAAACGCATGATTGTTTTCCATTTTGCGAAGTAATGGATCAAAAATCGCCCTATTTTGCAATGACAGTTTCTCGTTTGAAACTATCATTGCATTTTGGTGACATCAAATCACCGAGACTTAATATCGACCTAGCAGTATTTCAAAGCCGCGTACAGACATCGCGCGCCATGCATGCGCCGCGTGAAGTGCCTCGCTCTCGCCAAAGAGAATACAAACGCTATGCAGTTCGCCACGCTTGCCTCGCGTGTCTGCCGCGCCTTAGGATTATTACAATACCTATCAGTTATCGAATATTATTACATCGCACTGTCTGTAGTATTCGCGTGATTGAGATTGAGAGATTTCCTCTTATTGTTCACGACTGCGTCATTGATAAATTCTCAGTGTTAATTTAACAAAAGCGGTCGAATACCAAACTTAAGGCGAAGGTTTATTCAATTTCGAAGTTTTTAAGCTCAGGAATCCAATTGTAATGTAAAATTTGTAGTGAAAAATAAGATATAATTAAAATTCATCATACAATGAAGACGATTGGGAAGACAGAAACGCGACTACGCATAGATAACAGTCTAGAAAAAAAATTACAAAGATGACACTAAATCGCATTTTTGCTTGTCACCTACTAAGGGGGTTTATCATAAAACCACGTGAAAGTTATGAATGGGGCTTTTTATATAGGAAACGATTGGGAACTTACATTTCCTAACTTTTTTTCCAATAAATAAAACATACATTTTGCAGTTCAAGCGCTCGCGGCCATCTGCCAGTACCACCAGTATAGCTACCTTAGAGCAACCTTGCCTTAAATACTATTACTCGAATCTTGTATTCGACAAGGCGATGGTCGCGTTCTTAGAAATCAATGTCGACTAGTTTTTCAAATTGTAATCTATTTAAATAACAAAGGAAACTACGTTCACGAGGATTATACCTGAGAATAAATTTTCAATTAAATCCTTGATCATTAACAAAACGCAATGTCACACGAAGGGTTCACAAATTTATTCACGCGTGCATCCATGCAAAATCATAATCATCCTACTAATATTATAAACGCGAAAGTTTGTAAGTATGGATGGCTGGATGTTTGTTACTCTTTCACGTAAAAACTACCGAATGGATTTTTAATGAAACTTAACAATAATGTAGCTTATATATCAGAATAACACATAGGGTACAATTTACAAATATATTGTGTGTATTGTCCAAAATATGACGATAAGTGTCAAGTGTAAGAAGGAAAAAATCTACCATCTGCGAGCTATTTAGGCGTGCGCTGCCAAAACCGCTAGAGTTACACATATGTAATGTATGATGGAAATGTTTATCTTCAATATAGTCCTACAAAAAATCCCGCCACAGTATCTGTCTATATCTTATGTGTAAGCCATTATAGCCAAAATAGCTACTCGAAATACTAATCCTGCGCAGACGAAGTCGCGGGCCCCAACTAGTCTTCTTAATATATATACGAGTATAAATTACGCGTCACGTTGTTTGTCCGCGATGGACTCCTAAGCTACTGAACCGATTTTAATCAAACTTGCACACCGTGTGCACTTTGATCTACCTTGAAATATAGGATAGCTCACATCTCAATTTACAGTCGCAATAACAAAAACCTTAGCCACAGAAACGCGTGGCCGTGGTAATATTTATATAGAGGCGTATTCCGAAGCGCTGGTAGAGTCAACGGAGTTTCCTTTTCCTATCCGTGATTAAATTCTGGATCAACGCTTGAGAGGGAAACATCCTTTTTCAAACTCAAACCATAATCAGTTAGGCACTGCTGAATTTATATTATTTATCTTACAATATTTTATCTTTTCCGGTTCTATTAGTTTTGTTTTGTCTTGTAAAAGTGCCATTGTATTGTCTACTAGTTACTAGCTGACCCGACAGACGTCCTTGTGCTGCAAGAAAGTTGCATTGGAAAAGTTAATAAAAACTATGGTCTCTAAGTTAATTAGTATTTAAACGGGTCTAATTCGCGCACAAACGTATATCAAAATATATAATTTTGACATACCTCGTCTCTTAGTTTTCTTAAATATTCTCATATTCCGCGAAACTTTCTAACTTAATCATAATAAATATTGTTATTAATTATGATACTTATAGGTTTGTTTGATTTTTTTTTAGATAGAACATTCAGTGTTTAATTTTGAACATTCAAATTTGAATAACCCGATATATTTTTTCCAAGTTTTAAGACCTCGGCGGCAGAGGGAGACCTAAATAAAACACAAATATGTACATTATGTAGGTAGGTATATTAATTTAATCAGACAATATTTTCAGTATAAAAATACATCTCCTTACAATACTTATCTTGTGTATATCTATAACTAAATATGGATAAAGGTATACGATTTACATGACTAGACATAATAATACTGTTAGACACTAAGACCTCATTGCGCTCGTACACTAAGACCTCACTGCGCTCTTACACTCAAACCTCACTGCGCTCGTACACTAAGACCTCATTGCGCTCTTACACTGAGACCTCACTGCGCTCTTATACTGAGACCTCGCTGCGCTCTTACACTGAGACCTCACTGCGCTCTTACACTGAGAGACCTCACTGCGCTCGTACACTATTTCCTCACTGCGCTCTTACACTGAGACCTCGCTGCGCTCTTACACTGAGACCTCACTGCGCTCTTACACTGAGAGACCTCACTGCGCTCGTACACTATTTCCTCACTGCGCTCGTGCACTAAGACCTCATTGCGCTCTTACACTGAGACCTCACTGCGCTCGTACACTATTTCCTCACTGCGCTCGTACACTAAGACCTCACTGCGCTCGTGCACTAAGACCTCACTGCGATCGCACACTAAGACCTCACTGCGCTCATACACTAAGACCTCACTGCGCTCTTACACTCAAACCTCACTGCGCTCGTCCCCTCAGGCCCCGCCGGGCGGCCCCGGGGCGGGGGCGAGGCCCCGGTGCGCGCGGCGCACGTGGCGCGACAGACACGAGTGCCAGCTGAAGCGCGCGGCGCAGGCGCCGCACGCGAAGGGCGCCGCGCGGCTGTGGAGGCCCGTTATGTGGCTGCTGAGCTTCGTCTTGTTCTGGAACAGAGGTGCCAGTGAATAATGGTCTTTATGTTATAGCTTCGTAAGAAACAAATAACATTAAAATTTATTTGCGACAACGCACGACATTTAACATTTTTATATATGTATTTTGATATTAGTTTGTGGCCGAATCAGACCCGTTTTTAGCTAGTTAAATGTGTAACCTAATATGAGTTTTTTAAACCTCCATTGTATGTACCTACTCTTATTTTTGTGAAATAAATTAAATTTAAATTCATTTCATTTAGTTTTGGCATAAACACAATTATCGATAGGTACCTAGGTATCTTTCATTTCGATACGACATTTTATTATTAAAAGTATGTTAAATTAAAATTGATTTCTATGATTTTCCTACATTGTTTGTTAGTACAATACAACACAATACAACTGAAGCTAATAAAAACATTAACATGCTTTTTATATAGCATATTTATATATTTTTTTTTTTTTATATAGCTTATGTGAGACGGGGGCGCAGGCTCACCGGGAATGCCTTCCCGCAGTGGTCGCAGAGGTGCTCCGCCCCCTGCCGCCGGTGCACCACCTGCCGGTGCAGGTACAGCGACGTATGGCTCTTGAACACCTGAAGGCAGACCAGTATAAATTAAAAAATAACATAACCCCCGGTTTCTAGAACGCTAGTTGGCTTTGACAGTAGATTAAAACTATCGTTGTCTCTATCTGACACTAAACAAATGACAAGGATGGCAATAGAATTAATCTGTTGTCAACGCTGACTGACGTTTCAGAAACTGGGGGTAAGTCAAACTCGATGGACCGGCGACATTGATCGACATTGGACAATAAGAGCAGCGCCATCTAGTGACTGACTGACTGACGCTAGATGGCGCTGCTCTTATTCCATACAATTTCAAGTTTACGATAAACGGACCGAGCGCGTACAGAGATTGTCAAAACTCACACTAGGCACTAAGATCGCGGGAAGTCGGTGAATGGAAAGGGCTCACAATCGTTATTCCTGCGAATATATAGGGGAGCCCTATGTCCAGCAGTGGACTTCTTCAGTCTGATAATAATGATGATGATGATGATGAAAGTCAAAGTCAAAGTCGAATAATTTATTGTAAATAGGCAATAAAATCGCACTTTTACAAGTCAATCTTCAATCTAATTAACAAATTAATAAAACCATAATAGAAAACAAAATATAAAATTAATTTATTAATGGTTTGAGTTTGAAAAAACCCTTTCAAGCACTGGGTCAAGATTGAATCGGTATTTTTGTCGAGGTATTTTTTAAGGTTTAGATTTAGCTAGATAGAGTTAAATTTGTAATTTTATTTCATTTAACTTGTTTTCTTTCATGGAATAAAAAACACACATTGTCGAGGTTATTTTTAAATTTCCATGAGAATTTTTACTTCAAGCACATTTCACTGCTTTAGCCGCAAAACGCATGACAGTGTTCCGTTCTACGCATTAATACAAACCAAATAAAATTAAAAATCGGCCACTTTTTGTTTGTGTAATGTTCCGTAAAAACAAACGCAAGAGACCCAGCTTTAGATAGACTTTTACCCACCTTGTGGCAGTCGGCGCATTTATGCGTGTAGTTCTTGAGATGCTCCCAGTCGATGTGGTCGCGCAGTTTGATTTTGTTCGCGAACCGCTTGCCGCAGTCGCTGCACATGTATCTGTGAGGGAGGACGTGTTTCCAAATAGTTTTCAAAGTCAAAGTCAAATCATCTTAATATATATAAATCTCGTGTCACAATGTTTGTCCTCAATGGACTCCTAAACTACTTGACCGATTTTAATCAAATTTGCACACCGTGTGCAGTTTGATCTAACTTGAAAGATAGGGTAGCTTGCATCTCAATTTATAGTCGCAATAACAAAAACCTTAGCCACAGCAACGCGTGGCCGTGTCTGCTAGTTTATTGTAAATCTTACTAATATTATAAACGCGAAAGTTTGTAAGTATGGCTGGATAGATGGATGGATGTTTGTTACTCTTTCACGCAAAAACTACAGAATGGATTTTAATGAAACTTAACAGTAATATAGCTTATATATCAGAATAACACATAGGCTACAATTTATAAAGATATTGTGTGTATTATCCAAAATATGACGATAAGTGTCAAGTAAGAAGGAAAAAATCTACCATCTGCGAGCTATTCAGGCGTGCGCTGCCAAAACCGTTAGAGCTATACATTTATGTAATGTATGATGGAAATGTTTATCTTAAATAGTCCTACAAGAAGCCCGCCACAGTATGTGTCTATATCTTATGTGTAAGCCATTATAGCCAAAATAGCTACTCGAAATACTAATCCTGCGCAGACGAAGTCGCGGGCACCAACTAGTAGGCAATAAAAGGCTGGTCATGATGTTAGGAATACTCACTTGAACTCGTCCTCTGATACATGTTTTCTGCTTATCTTCATGTGCTGCTTGTACGTCGCTATGGAGGAGAATGTACGGTTGCAAGGTGCACAGACCAGATCGCCGTTAGCTCTGTAAAATACAATACAATACAATACAAATATATGTATTTCTTAATTTTTTCTTTATCTTGGTGCTGTCTTCTCTAGCGGGCGTATTCCGAAGCGCTGGTAGAGTCGACGGAGTTTCCTTTCCCTGTCCAGAATCTTGGTGCAGTGCTTGAAAGGGAAACATCCTTTTTCAAACTCAAACCATAATCAATTACTGTTTAATTTAATGTATGATACTTTAAGTTTTATGATTCTCTTTGTTAATGAGAATTAGATGTTTGACTTGTAGCGATTTTATTACCTATCTATACTACTATTATAAAGAGGAAAGATTTGTATTCTTGTATGTAAGTTTGTAATGAATAAACTCAAAAACTACTGTGCCGATTTCAAAAAATATTTCACCATTGGAAAGCTACATTCACCCTGAGTAACATAGGCTAATTTTTATCCCGTAAAAATTAAAACGGTTCCCGCGGGGTAGTAGTTAGCGCGGGTGGAACCGCGAGGCGCTTCTAGTTTATTTTAAATGCTTTGACTTTGACTTTTTAAATGTTAGGTCCTGGTTTTCGTGAATTATCCTGAAAACACATTTGGCGTAGTGGCTGAGCAATCGGACTGCTGCGCTTGGTGTCGCGGGTTCGATTCCCGCCCGGAACAAATATTTGTGCGATCCACAAACATCTGTTTCTGGTCTGGGTGTGATGTGTATGTGAAATTATATGTCTCTAAGCGGTACCCGCGATACAGGAGCAATCCTAGTGTGGAAGGATAGGTAATTACAAAAAAAAATAGTTAGTTCGTTAGGTACAGTAGTACCCAACTGATATGGCTTACCGATGTACCTGCGCAGAAGATGAATTTTCAAAGCGCGAGAAATGCTGTTGACCGCTATTGGTCGGCAGCCGCCGCCATCTTAGCGAGCTTAGAGTGAGATGGAACTAACAGCTGCAGTGTATTATGAACCTTATAATAGTGATCGTAGGTTGATTGTAAGTTTTAAGCATTCTTTCGTTAATCTTCGGACCATACTTTCTTTTCTGCGCGAACGAAGATTCACGACGCGCCATATAAGTTGGGTACTACTGTAATTAGTTGGTAGTGGTGACCACCTCGCCGCATGGCTGTGCAGATGGCGCAGCAGGTTCCCCTTCCACTGGAACTTCTTCTCGCACTGCGGACAGGGGAACTGCTCCCGCTGGCTGTTGATCCTGGACTTGATGCTCTCGATGTCCTCGGCCTCCAGCGCCGGCTCCGGGGCTGCGGCCGGGCCCGCCTTCAGCTTCCTGCAAGGATGCAGTTGAGGAGTGTTGTACAGAAAACAAAATATAATTAACTAGCTGCGCCCCGCGGTTTCACCCGCGTTTGGATAATATACAATAATATATCTTTATGAATTGTAGCCTATGTGTTATTCTGATATGTAAGCTATATTATTGTGAAGTTTCATCAAAATCCATTCAGTAGTTTTTGCGTGAAAGAGTAACAAACATCCATCCATCCATCCATACTCACAAACTTTCGCGTTTATAATATTAGTAGGATTGATTACGGTTTGAGTTTGAAAAGGATGTTACCCTATCAAGCACTGGTCCAGGATTGAATCTCGGACAGGGAAAGGGAACTCCGTCGACTCTACCAGCGCTTCGGAAGCCCATTAGAGAAGACAGCACCGAGATACACTACGGGGATGTCCAGAATGTGAAGATTATGTAAAGAGAGAAGCACCTCAGCCTGAGCTGTATCTGGTGCTTGGAGCTGGTGCGCTGGTGCTTCCTCAGGTTGGGCGTGGTGGCGAAGCCCCGGCGGCAGGGCTCGCAGTAGGGGCGGCGCGCCGCGCCCGCCTCCACCAGGTGGCGCTCCACGTGCTTGCGGAGCGAGGTCCGCCAGCGGAACCGCTTGTCGCAGTACCCGCAAGGGATCTGCGCCTCCGACTTGGGACTGGAATGTCGACACTTTACTATACTAGAGGAATAACAGAGTCTTTTTTTTCATTTTAAAGTCAAAGTCAAAGCATTTATTGTAAACTAGCTGGTGCCCGCGACATCGTCTGCGCAGGATTACACATTTTGGCTATAATTGCTTACACATAAGATATAGATATATACTGTATCGGGCTTTTTTGTAGGACTATTTTAGATAAACATTTCCATCATACATTACATATGTGTAACTCTAGTGGTTTTGGCAGCGCACGCCAGAATAGCTCGCAGATGGTAGATTTCCTACTTACTTGACACTTATCGTCATATTTTGGACAATTCACCCAATATCTTTATAAATTGTAGCCTATGTGTTATTCTAATGTATAAGCTATATTACTGTAAAGTTTCATTAAAATCCATTCAGTAGTTTTTACGTGAAAGAGTAACAAACATCCATCCATCCATACTTACAAACTTTCGTGTTTATAATATTAGTAGGATAGGCAATAAAATCGCACTTTTACAAGTCAAACACTTCAATCTAATAAACAAATTAATAAAACCATAAAAGAAAAATTCATTATAAATAGGCTCAGATTATTCATCTAACAGATATGACATTCAAGATCCGTGGAAGAAAAGAGACAAGTGTATACAAATAGACAAAGGAGTAAGTAGGATAGTACGATGATGTTTTGTCTGTGTCGGCGTATGCACTAATTTGTTGCTGTGCTGCAGAGGCAAACCAATCTTGACATTTTAGAATGTCGCACGAATGATTGGAGCTACACATAAATAACGTGTATTAAATTTATCCGATTTTTTGTATGGAATTTATTTGATTTGTTGATTGGTGGATGATTATTTGTATGGAATATTATGGTTGTATACCTAGGTTTGACATCTTGCAGTTTCTTCTCTTCATAGCTTTGGTAGGCTTTAGCGGCGATGTCGTAATTCTCACTGCAATTAAAAACACATATTTTATAATAATAGTATAATACAATAGAAAACGTTTGTAGTGGCTGAGCAATTTGGACTGATGCGCTTGTTGTCGCGGGTTCGATTTCCCGCCCGGAACAAAGAGTGAGGGGAGACCTTTGCCCAGCAGTGGGACAGTTACAGGCTGAATTATTATTATTAATATCTGGATGACCGAGCTTTGCTCGGTATTTTTTATTTTTTTTTATAAATTGTGTTTTTTGGAAATTATATGTAAGTACCTACGAATTACTAATAAGATGATAAAATATGACTAATATTGATGTATAATAAAAAAAAAATCATAAAAAAACACGAATAAAATGACATTTTCTAAAAACGATTCCTAGCTAGATCGATTTATCGCTCCCGAAACCCCCTATATACTGAATTTCATGAAAATCGTTGGAGCCGATTCCGAGATTCCAATTATATATATATATATCGTCAGTGGAAAGGCTACTTTGCTTAACCGCCAAAACGGTACTTTCGGGAAAATGGATTTAAAGTTTTTTTTTTTAGAAAAAAAATCATATCTCCCTTGTTTTTTAAGGAAATTAGAATATTTAAATGCAAAATATATTTATATTTTTTTCTTCATATTTACAATACATTCACATTATTGTAGCCCTTTTAGATCGCAAAATAGTAGTCGCTTAAGCAAAAGTATTCCGGTTTTAAGAAAAAAATCATCCAGGAAAAAAATGCTAACCTGCCGTTAATTCACAAACATAATTAATTTAAAATTGCTAATAAATGGCAATAAGCTTCTTACCAGACAGCAAAAATGCTTATGAAATTAAACATTTATGAGTCTTGTACAGAAAAAAATCTTATCGAATGTTTGATCGTTCCATGCCATAATGAAGAATAGCTTAGAAACGATAAGATTCATAAGTTTAATAAGACAACATGCTAACTTGTGCAAACTTATCGAAAATGCAATCAAACGTTACCTTACAGATATAGAATAACCAAACCTTTTATCGATCATACTACTTATCTGCTTACCTGCTGAATAAAAAATGTGCGTATTCGCCCTTATTAATAAAATTAGACAATTATTTATTATAATCATGACTCATCATCATCATCAGTTTGAAGACGTACACTGCTGAACATAGGCTTCCCTCTTAGGCCGCCATACCGAATGACAATTTTCCACTTGTACCCACCGGTTGCCTGCGACTCTTTTGATGTCGTCGGTACATCTAGTGGGAGCCCTATCTACGCTGCGTTTCCTAGTTCGTGGTCGCCACTCTAGAACCTCTTTCCCCGTCAGTTATCAGTTCTACGTGCGGTGTGGCCTGCCCATTACCACTTCAGCTTACAAACCCTGAGAGCTATGTCGTAAACTTTAGTTCTTTGCCGAATATCCTCGTTCCGGATTTTATCGTGCAGAGAAACTCCGAGCATAGCTCTTTCCATTGCCCACGCATATCCAAAAGGTCAGTAGTTATGGACTACGTCTCCGTTCCATATGCCATCATTGGTAATACACACTGGTTGAAGACCCTTGTCTTCAGGCACTGGGCAATTTTGGACGAGAAAATGTCACGTAACTTCCCGAACGCTGCCCAACCCAGTTGGATTCTTCAGGCGACGTCTTAGTTGAAGTTGGACCAACTTAACTGGAATATCTGCCCAAGGTAAGTATACCTACTGGTCAACGACTTCGAGAGTATCGTTTCCAACGATTACCGGTGTGGATACAACATGGCCTTTGGACATGACTTTCATCTTCTCCATGTTCATTTTAAGACCCACCTGTTGGGAAACGCTACTGAGGTCGCTGAGCATAGTATTGAGATCCTCCAGGACTCTGCCATGATGAATATATCATCCGCAAAACGAAGGTGAGTGATGTAGTTACTTGCCATTGATGTTGATGCTGAATCCGTTCCAGTCCGAAAGCTTGAAAACGTCCTCCAATGCGTTCGGGAACAATTTCGGAGAAATAACATCTCCCTATCTCACGACTTTCTGTAATGGGATAGGTTTCGTGTTCTTGTCCTGTAGTCGGATTGACATGGTGGCGTTTCTATACAAGCACTTTAGCAGTTTGATATACTTACCTATAGTCGATATGGCATCGCTGAAGGAACTATAATACTGCCCAGGTCTCGATTGAATCGAAGGCTTTTTCATAGTCCACAAACACCAAACATAATGGCCGATTATTACTCCTGTCTTCTGCATAATCTGGCGAAGCGTGTGTATGTGGTCTATGGTGTCAAAGCATTTCCGGAAACCGGCTTGTTCGGGAGGCTGGAAGTCATCAAACCTGCGTTTGATGCAGATGACATCACCACCACACTCCTTTGCCATGCTTCTGGCGTGATAAGTATCCTCGAGTATGATCGTATTAAAAAACTTCTGGAGGACTTAAAGTACCTATTGGTTTTCCACCCGCTCTCAGCAGTCTGTTGTGATTTCATCATCACCCGGCGCCTTGTTGTTCTTAAGCTGTTTGAGAGCTATTCTAATCTCGTACAGACTGATGTCTGTGATGTCGTCAGTATAGTGTCCGGTTAGTTTAACTCTGGTATCATGAGCTGGACTGACAGTAAGTTTAAATGTCGAGGTGTACAACTGTCCGTAAAATCTCTCAAGCTCCCTCAAAACCACTGGCTTCAACTACTGCCGTCCTCGGTCTTCAGCTTTGTCATGTGGCTTTGCCCAATAAAGGAATTCCTTGCGAACACTTTCAAGCCCTGGTTTCGCTAGATTACGTGCTGTATTATAGGAACGCAGGTCTTGTCGCAAGGATTTAGAGATTCGTCTATTGAGCTTGCCGTATTCTGACATATCAGCTGAAGATTGATTAATTTAATGGTTCTGTCAGAGAGCTTTTGAGACTTATTCCGGCGTGGGCTCTTAAATTGCTTTGAACCCACTGCTTGGACAGTTTTCACCAGTCTCTTGTTTATCTCGTCCACAGAATCGCACTCGGTTAGGCTCTGGAAGCGATTATATAATAAACACAAATTGCTTAAGCGCCACCCGTTATCAAATCTTATGCGAACAGTTATGCTGATACTTCAAACAGTTTCTAACAACAGAAATGAAAAATGGCTAACAAACAGCTACACATTAAAAAGCAAAAAGCTGAAATTGCTAATGCCATAATGTCATCGAAATAAAAGAAATGAAAATATGCTTATGTTGCTGAAATTAGAAAAATGTTAAAATGTTAAAAGTCCTTAAGAGGCTTGCACAGAAAAAATGTGATACTTATGCGACATCACTTTAAAAAACATCATAAATACGTCGCTTGAGACCATTGAAGACCGGAATATTCTTCAAATTTTCCGAATTTTAAAAATGCTTAACTGCCAAAAATTTGCTCAGAATGCCTTGAAAGTTATACAGATCGACGCAGAAAAAAAAATGCAATCCAATGGTATATATAACTCATTTTGGCCCATTTGGCGCTTAAGCACTTTCACCTTTCCACTGACGATATATATATATATCGTCAGTGGAAAGGAGAAAGTGCTTAAGCGCCAAATGGGCCAAAATGAGTTATATATATTGTTGGATTGCATTTTTTTTTCTGCGTCGATCTGTATAACTTTCAAGGCATTCTGAGCAAATTTTTGGCAGTTAAGCATTTTTAAAAAGCGGAAAATTTGAGGAATATTCCAGTCTTCAATGTCTCAAGCGACGTATTTACGATGTTTTTTAAAGTGACGTCGCATAAGAACTTGTACCTTTTAACATTTATCTCATTTCAGCATAATAAGCATATTTTCTTTTATTAAATTCGGATGAAATTATTATATTAGCAATATCAGCTTATTGATTTTTATTGTTTAACTACTCGTTAGCTATTTTTCATTTCTGTTGTTACAAACTGTCAGGCGTTTATGCATAACTGTTCGCATAAGATTTGAGAACTGGTGGCGCTTTAGCGATTTGCCTTTATTATAAATTTTACTTTTTCATTACGTTAGTCGTGACAACATGACTGACAGAGTATCTACCAGCCTACTAACTTTATGTTTTGACGAGGCCTTCCTATTCTTATGGCTTCCCATACAAAATATTACAAGGTTAGATGTTTAAATGAGGTAATTTGATTGCTAAAATATTTATTATAATCGCTTCCAGAGCCTAACCGAGTGCGATTCTGTGGACGAGATAAACAAGAGACTGGTGAAAACTGTCCAAGCAGTGGGTTCAAAGCAATTTAAGAGCCCACACCGGAATAAGTCTCAAAAGCTCTCTGACAGAACCATTAAATTAATCAATCTTCAGCTGATATGTCAGAATACGGCAAGCTCAATAGACGAATCTCTAAATCCTTGCGACAAGACCTGCGTTCCTATAATACAGCACGTAATCTAGCGAAACCAGGGCTTGAAAGTGTTCGCAAGGAATTCCTTTATTGGGCAAAGCCACATGACAAAGCTGAAGACCGAGGACGGCAGTAGTTGAAGCCAGTGGTTTTGAGGGAGCTTTAGAGATTTTACGGACAGTTGTACACCTCGACATTTAAACTTACTGTCAGTCCAGCTCATGATACCAGAGTTAAACTAACCGGACACTATACTGACGACATCACAGACATCAGTCTGTACGAGATTAGAATAGCTCTCAAACAGCTTAAGAACAACAAGGCGCCGGGTGATGATGAAATCACAACAGACTGCTGAGAGCGGGTGGAAAACCAATAGGTACTTTAAGTCCTCCAGAAGTTTTTTAATACGATCATACTCGAGGATACTTATCACGCCAGAAGCATGGCAAAGGAGTGTGGTGGTGATGTCATCTGCATCAAACGCAGGTTTGATGACTTCCAGCCTCCCGAACAAGCCGGTTTCCGGAAATGCTTTGACACCATAGACCACATACACACGCTTCGCCAGATTATGCAGAAGACAGGAGTAATAATCGGCCATTATGTTTGGTGTTTGTGGACTATGAAAAAGCCTTCGATTCAATCGAGACCTGGGCAGTATTATAGTTCCTTCAGCGATGCCATATCGACTATAGGTAAGTATATCAAACTGCTAAAGTGCTTGTATAGAAACGCCACCATGTCAATCCGACTACAGGACAAGAACACGAAACCTATCCCATTACAGAAAGTCGTGAGATAGGGAGATGTTATTTCTCCGAAATTGTTCCCGAACGCATTGGAGGACGTTTTCAAGCTTTCGGACTGGAACGGATTCAGCATCAACATCAATGGCAAGTAACTACATCACTCACCTTCGTTTTGCGGATGATATATTCATAATGGCAGAGTCCTGGAGGATCTCAATACTATGCTCAGCGACCTCAGTAGCGTTTCCCAACAGGTGGGTCTTAAAATGAACATGGAGAAGATGAAAGTCATGTCCAAAGGCCATGTTGTATCCACACCGGTAATCGTTGGAAACGATACTCTCGAAGTCGTTGACCAGTAGGTATACTTACCTTGGGCAGATATTCCAGTTAAGTTGGTCCAACTTCAACTAAGACGTCGCCTGAATAATCCAACTGGGTTGGGCAGCGTTCGGGAAGTTACGTGACATTTTCTCGTCCAAAATTGCCCAGTGCCTGAAGACAAGGGTCTTCAACCAGTGTGTATTACCAATGATGGCATATGGAACGGAGACGTAGTCCATAACTACTGACCTTTTGGATATGCGTGGGCAATGGAAAGAGCTATGCTCGGAGTTTCTCTGCACGATAAAATCCGGAACGAGGATATTCGGCAAAGAACTAAAGTTTACGACATAGCTCTCAGGGTTTGTAAGCTGAAGTGGTAATGGGCAGGCCACACCGCACGTAGAACTGATAACTGACGGGGAAAGAGGTTCTAGAGTGGCGACCACGAACTAGGAAACGCAGCGTAGATAGGGCTCCCACTAGATGTACCGACGACATCAAAAGAGTCGCAGGCAACCGGTGGGTACAAGTGGAAAATTGTCATTCGGTATGGCGGCCTAAGAGGGAAGCCTATGTTCAGCAGTGTACGTCTTCAAACTGATGATGATGATGAGTCATGATTATAATAAATAATTGTCTAATTTTATTAATAAGGGCGAATACGCACATTTTTTATTCAGCAGGTAAGCAGATAAGTAGTATGATCGATAAAAGGTTTGGTTATTCTATATCTGTAAGGTAACGTTTGATTGCATTTTCGATAAGTTTGCACAAGTTAGCATGTTGTCTTATTAAACTTATGAATCTTATCGTTTCTAAGCTATTCTTCATTATGGCATGGAACGATCAAACATTCGATAAGATTTTTTTCTGTACAAGACTCATAAATGTTTAATTTCATAAGCATTTTTGCTGTCTGGTAAGAAGCTTATTGCCATTTATTAGCAATTTTAAATTAATTATGTTTGTGAATTAACGGCAGGTTAGCATTTTTTTCCTGGATGATTTTTTTCTTAAAACCGGAATACTTTTGCTTAAGCGACTACTATTTTGCGATCTAAAAGGGCTACAATAATGTGAATGTATTGTAAATATGAAGAAAAAAATATAAATATATTTTGCATTTAAATATTCTAATTTCCTTAAAAAACAAGGGAGATATGATTTTTTTTCTAAAAAAAAAAACTTTAAATCCATTTTCCCGAAAGTACCGTTTTGGCGGTTAAGCAAAGTAGCCTTTCCACTGACATATATATATATATATACAGGGTGTATCGGCAAGGTGTAGTAATATTGAAATGTGGGTATGTGTACCTGGTGATGAATCATTTGCCAGGGTACTAAAACCTGAAATCGATTATCGATTTTTTCACTCATTCATTATTACATAGATTCATTACTACACCTTGTATATATACAAGAATTGCTCATTTAAAGATATAAGATAAGATAAGATTAGGTACCTCTCTGTGTGCGTTTTCTGGTAGTGCCTCCAGGCGGCGGCCCGCGTGCGGCTGCAGTGGGCGCACCGCACGCAGCGGTAGCGGTGGGTGTGCTGCCTTATATGCACTTTCAGCGAGTACTCACTGCGGAACCACCTCTGGCAAACCTCGCAGAGGTGCTTCGCCGCGTGCTGTGGACAAACACCTTTATTAGGGTATCGTAGGCAAAGGGTGAAACGGGAATCCGATAGTGAGACGTTGTTGGTTTTGTATTATTAGCTCAAACTTGTGTTTCTTCGAGTGTTAATGTGTAATATTGGTGGATTATTAACCATTGAGTGTTCGTTAACGTGCACGAGTGTAGGCGAATGATATAAACTCAAAAAACGTCATTTCGTATTTTTCCAAAACTCCCAGGAAGTTTCAGTAAAGCATCCACTACTTTACTGAATCGTGACTTTGACGATGTAAATAATTGACTTGACTACTTGACCACGATTGCTATATTGCTGTGACTTTCTTAATGTGAAATTAAGAAATACTTATTATAATAAAATACTTGACACTGGCTATGTGCGCAAACCGTGCGAAGCCATAACTAAACAAAAAAAAAGGGTGAAACGGGACCCTATTACTGAGACTACGCTGTCCATCTGTCCGTCAGCTGTCACCAGGCTGTATCTCATGAACCGTGATAGTTAGACAGCTGAAATTATCACAGATGATGTATTTCTGCTGCCGCTATAACAACTTATTACTAAAAAGAGAATAAATGCGGCTTCCATACAACAGATATTTTTTTTTGCCGTTCTCATAGACAATGGTACGGAATCCTTCGTGCGCTAGTCCGACTCGCACTTGACTCGTTTTTCTGGCTTCACTAGACACATGTAATGGCCGGTTTGATTCCTATTATCTATACTAATAGTATTAAGAGGAAAACTTTGTTTGTTTGGTTGTAATGAATAGGCTCCGAAACTACTGAACCGATTTGAAAATTCTTTCACTGTTGGCAAGCTATGCTATCCACGGGTGACATAGGCTACTTTTTATCCCGTAAAAATTAATGGTTCCCGCGGGATAGTAGTTAACGCGAGTGAAACCGCGAGGTGCTTCTAGTTTTTAATATAACAATATAAGAGGAATCAGACCGGCGAATATGACGGCACGTTTGGCGTAGTGGCTGAGCAATCGGACTGCTGCGCTTGGTGTCGCGGGTTCGATTCCCGCCCGGACCAAACATTTGTGCGATCCACAAATATTTATTTCTGGTCTGGGTGTGATGTGTATGTGAAATTATATGTCTGTAAGCGGTACCCGCGATACAGGAGCAATCCTAGTGTGGGGAAAGTTTTAAAAGAAATATAGAAAACTAGCTGCGACCGCGGTGTCACCCGCATTTGGATAATACACGATATATCTCTATGAATTGAAGCCTATGTGTTATTCTGATATTTAAGCTATATTATTGTGAAGGTTCATCAAAATCCATTCAGTAGTTTTTGCGTGAAAGAGTAACAAACATCCATACTTACAAACTTTCCCGTTTATAATTTTAGTAGGACAGAAATAGAAAAAAAAGTGAGCCGTCACGGGACGCTTGGCAGATGTGAAACATCGACATTATTTTGTACTATTTTGTTGGGAGAGAATCGCACAGTCGATTGCGCATGGCGACGCGTCGCCACACCGTACACGCTACTGCATATAGACTGTATATATATATATACCATCGTATAGCGTGGATCCACCAATCCGGACTAGGCCCCCGTGGTGGATTATGGCCTAACCCTCCTCACGATAGTGAGGGGAGGCCTTTGCCCAGCAGTGGGACAGTTACAGGCTGGATTATTATTATAGCGTGGAGACGCGTCGCCACGACATGCGTCGCCACGCCAGAAATCATTTTACGTGCGGCTATAGATGTTTCACATCAATATGCGTGGATAAACTCTTCGCCACTCTACGCACCATAGTATGCTTCGTCGTCGAGTGTTCGATGAGATCATCTTCGTTTGTAAAGGTGGTCACACACTTGTCACATTTGAACATGGCGTTCACGTACTCGTCGCGTAGCGCCGTGTGTGTCCGCTCCTTTAGGACTTCCTCTAGTGTTAAAATAATCTGAAATCAAACCAATATAATAAGGTAAAGATTAGTTTTAGTTCACATGCCTGATAATTATTTTTTAGAAGGCATGTTATCCACGTTCCGGGGCGGGACCCCCTAACAGCCGAAATTAGTATTGTATCTCCTATCCATGATTGAAATCGATCTTGGATTGCTGCCTATCGTTCGATAGATCTCCAACCTGCATGCCTTTATAAACCAATCCACGGATCGGTTATTGGCACGTTTGACCCTATAAATGGATTGTGATATCAATCCCAGATAGCAAAATTTGGATTGGATTTGTGACGGCACTGGCGACCGAACGTATACACAAAACCGGTCGGCCGCACGCACACTAGCGCGCGACCACGCTCGCCAGTCCCGCGACACCGCGGCGCCGCCGCGATAATAAAAAGCAGTGCAGCGACAGAGATCGCTGGCATTTGCTTGAGGCTCCCGCAGTGTACGGACGTGTCGCCGCCGCCACCGTTCCGACTGCCAGTAAGAGGCTCCAGCAAATCGCCATCCGCATTCCTGGATGAAATTCTCGCGCCGGCTTCGGCCCAGGTAGCAGGACATCCACCTCCCGACCTATACCGAACCCCTGGATGAAATTCTCGCGCCGGCTTCGGCCCAGGTAGCAGGACATCCACCTCCCGACCTATACCGAACCCCTGGATGAAATTCTCGCGCCGGCTTCGGCCCAGGTAGCAGGACATCCACCTCCCGACCGTAAACCGACCCCGATCTCTCGCGACGAACCGCTCCGCCCGCGTGCGTGACCACCGCCCGCGTACTTCCTCGCAGGCCGTCGCGCTCTCCTGCTCGAGGTTCCGCCGCGACCGCGCCGAGTCAGGGTCCGTCATACCCTCCCGGCATAAATACGCGTAATATGTATGGTACATGCAAATAATATAATGTATGCGAACCTAGTTTATAACTTAGCTTAAGAAGTGCTCACCTAGTCGCCCTAAGCTACCATTGTAGAAGCTGATTATAGTGATCTGATTTTGTTAACGTTAACACCGTTCGTTTCACTGGTTAGAAAATCCCTACCTACCCCCCAAAGGTTGACAACCCCGGTGGCCCATCCCTGGACGCGCCTAGCGCGCGGTAGGGCAAGACCACCAGAAATATATAACGAGGCGTCCAAGCGAGCTAGCCGGAGGGACGCCACGTTACATTGGCGCCCAACGCCCAAAATCCTGGAGGGTTACACGCGAGGGTCGCCACGTTACATTGGCGCCCAACTCAAAAACCCACAACCTAATCCGGGGGAGTGTATATTATTCTACCAGTACAGGTCTGGAAACCGAGAACCACACCGTCAGAGAATTAAGACAAGCCCTCGTCGAAGCGATAAAGACGAACACAGAACAGAACCGTTCAAGATATCCGATGCCCAAAGGGTGTGACAGCAACAGCGAACCAGAGTTAGAGTTCGAGGAGACGATGTCACGCCCAGACAGATACACCGAGTCACCAGACAAAGACGACAAATCAAATATGTCGAGCTACCCAGACCAGAGCGAACGAGGCATCGAGAGATGGAACCTGAAGTTCGACACGAACGACGACCCAGTCGAATTCCTGGAACAATTAGAAGATTTAATAGAAACAAGTGGTATGGACAAGGTGAAAGTGCTAAAAGTGATACCCAGATTCCTGAGAGGCAAGGCCGTGCTATGGTACCGGAACAACAGAGATTCGTGCAATACTTGGGGTGAGTTCATGACATGCTTCAAACTCACATTTTTAACACACGACCTAGAAAATGGCCTGCTAAAAAAAATAATGACAACAAAACAACAGTACCGCCAGAAATTTACAGACAACCTAATAGAAATACAAACGCTAATACGGCGATATGGAAAGATGCCAAAAGACGAGCAACTAAATATCATATACGAGAACATGGGGTCAAGATACAAATACTACGTCAAGCGCGCTGAGGTCAACACAATACACCAATTGATACAACTAACCAAGGAATATGAAAGCATATCAACTGAGCGCCGCACAGACTTCGAAGAGTATAACCGGAAACCTGACTACTCACGGTACCAGAACCGAAAACCAGAGGAACCCCAGAAGAAATGGGTGACCACAGACCGTAGCCGACCAGAAGATACAAAGAAGTACATATATAAATACAACTCAAATGAATGCTGCTGGAGCTGCGGAAAACCGGGACACTCAATGAGAGAATGTCGAGGAAAGAAATTACTATTCTGCAGCGGATGCGGAAAAATCGGCGTACAGAGCAGCAAGTGCTGCAAGAAAAACAACCACCACATCGAATCCCTAACGATAAACATGCCCCAACAATCAAAAAGAGGAGACATCCGACCGTTCATAGACGTCACGATACTGCAAAAACGTTACAAAGCATTGATAGATACAGGATCCACGAAAACATACGTAAACAAAGAAGTATACAAGGAATGCATGGACAGAAAGATGAAAACACAGAAGATAACAGAAACAGCGGTGCTAGCAAATGGTGCAAAATTAGAAATCACAGAAACCTGGCCACTACAAATAACGTTAGAGGGAAAGAAGATTACCCACCGAGTACTCTATCACCCAGATATAACGAACGTGTTAATAGGCATGGACCTGATAAAAAGAATAGGAATGAAAATAATATGGAGCTCAGACCACGACGAGCGGAAAGAAATACCAGAGGCACCAACGAAAACCACGGAAATAGAAGAGAACAAGCCAGAAACGTACGAAAAAGACCCAACATTAGCCACCCAGCAAAAGTCACAACTAGAACGGCTTATAACGGGGCAATACAGAAAATGTGACAATAGCCCAAAAGGTAACACATGGGTCAAATACAAGATCAAACTAACACACCAGCAACCGGTCAAGCAAAAGTATTATCCACGGAACCCAAAACTACAAAATATAATAAACCAACACGTAAACAACATGCTAGAACAAGATAATTATCATAGAAAAATCCGACAGCGCATACAGCTCAACGATAGCATTAACACAAAAAAAAAAAAAAAAAAAAAAAAAAAATACTGAACTTTACTTGTATAAATTAACAAGAGGTAGCTAAGAAAACATTGTTACAATAAAGTAAACAAACCGGAGTACACAAAAGTTGTACGCCACAAATAAACACGTAGATAACCAGGTAGACACTAAGAGTAATTAGTAGTAAATATATTATAAATGTAGGTATAACCGAAATGGAATGCAATGATATTGTACCTACTTTTGCTATGTTAAGTGGTTGCACCGGGAATTGTATCGAAAAGTCAACCATAAAATACCGATGAGTACTTATTTATAAATACATACATTGTAAGAAATACCGAAATAAACTGTAAATAAAACAATACCGAACCGAACCGTAAGATATCGTAAGCAATGTATAATCGGGAAGTATGTAGGTAGTGACCATACATGCAGGTAAATAGACCGAATAAAGTGATAAACAACAATATTAACAACGAGAAAGTGGTCAATACCTACAAACCAGGTGAATTCCATTAGTTTATGAAACAATAGATTAAGAGATAATAATATTGCATTTGTGTATACCGAGGACGGTGATTTTTACCTACGTAAAAATCTCCGAAAACCCGACGAGTGTGACGGCACTGGCGACCGAACGTATACACAAAACCGGTCGGCCGCACGAACACTAGCGCGCGACCACGCTCGCCAGTCCCGCGACACCGCGGCGCCGCCGCGATAATAAAAAGCAGTGCAGCGACAGAGATCGCTGGCATTTGCTTGAGGCTCCCGCAGTGTACGGACGTGTCGCCGCCGCCACCGTTCCGACTGCCAGTAAGAGGCTCCAGCAAATCGCCATCCGCATTCCTGGATGAAATTCTCGCGCCGGCTTCGGCCCAGGTAGCAGGACATCCACCTCCCGACCTATACCGAACCCCTGGATGAAATTCTCGCGCCGGCTTCGGCCCAGGTAGCAGGACATCCACCTCCCGACCTATACCGAACCCCTGGATGAAATTCTCGCGCCGGCTTCGGCCCAGGTAGCAGGACATCCACCTCCCGACCTATACCGAACCCCTGGATGAAATTCTCGCGCCGGCTTCGGCCCAGGTAGCAGGACATCCACCTCCCGACCGTAAACCGACCCCGATCTCTCGCGACGAACCGCTCCGCCCGCGTGCGTGACCACCGCCCGCGTACTTCCTCGCAGGCCGTCGCGCTCTCCTGCTCGAGGTTCCGCCGCGACCGCGCCGAGTCAGGGTCCGTCATACCCTCCCGGCATAAATACGCGTAATATGTATGGTACATGCAAATAATATAATGTATGCGAACCTAGTTTATAACTTAGCTTAAGAAGTGCTCACCTAGTCGCCCTAAGCTACCATTGTAGAAGCTGATTATAGTGATCTGATTTTGTTAACGTTAACACCGTTCGTTTCACTGGTTAGAAAATCCCTACCTACCCCCCAAAGGTTGACAACCCCGGTGGCCCATCCCTGGACGCGCCTAGCGCGCGGTAGGGCAAGACCACCAGAAATATATAACGAGGCGTCCAAGCGAGCTAGCCGGAGGGACGCCACGTTACATTGGCGCCCAACGCCCAAAATCCTGGAGGGTTACACGCGAGGGTCGCCACGTTACATTGGCGCCCAACTCAAAAACCCACAACCTAATCCGGGGGAGTGTATATTATTCTACCAGTACAGGTCTGGAAACCGAGAACCACACCGTCAGAGAATTAAGACAAGCCCTCGTCGAAGCGATAAAGACGAACACAGAACAGAACCGTTCAAGATATCCGATGCCCAAAGGGTGTGACAGCAACAGCGAACCAGAGTTAGAGTTCGAGGAGACGATGTCACGCCCAGACAGATACACCGAGTCACCAGACAAAGACGACAAATCAAATATGTCGAGCTACCCAGACCAGAGCGAACGAGGCATCGAGAGATGGAACCTGAAGTTCGACACGAACGACGACCCAGTCGAATTCCTGGAACAATTAGAAGATTTAATAGAAACAAGTGGTATGGACAAGGTGAAAGTGCTAAAAGTGATACCCAGATTCCTGAGAGGCAAGGCCGTGCTATGGTACCGGAACAACAGAGATTCGTGCAATACTTGGGGTGAGTTCATGACATGCTTCAAACTCACATTTTTAACACACGACCTAGAAAATGGCCTGCTAAAAAAAATAATGACAACAAAACAACAGTACCGCCAGAAATTTACAGACAACCTAATAGAAATACAAACGCTAATACGGCGATATGGAAAGATGCCAAAAGACGAGCAACTAAATATCATATACGAGAACATGGGGTCAAGATACAAATACTACGTCAAGCGCGCTGAGGTCAACACAATACACCAATTGATACAACTAACCAAGGAATATGAAAGCATATCAACTGAGCGCCGCACAGACTTCGAAGAGTATAACCGGAAACCTGACTACTCACGGTACCAGAACCGAAAACCAGAGGAACCCCAGAAGAAATGGGTGACCACAGACCGTAGCCGACCAGAAGATACAAAGAAGTACATATATAAATACAACTCAAATGAATGCTGCTGGAGCTGCGGAAAACCGGGACACTCAATGAGAGAATGTCGAGGAAAGAAATTACTATTCTGCAGCGGATGCGGAAAAATCGGCGTACAGAGCAGCAAGTGCTGCAAGAAAAACAACCACCACATCGAATCCCTAACGATAAACATGCCCCAACAATCAAAAAGAGGAGACATCCGACCGTTCATAGACGTCACGATACTGCAAAAACGTTACAAAGCATTGATAGATACAGGATCCACGAAAACATACGTAAACAAAGAAGTATACAAGGAATGCATGGACAGAAAGATGAAAACACAGAAGATAACAGAAACAGCGGTGCTAGCAAATGGTGCAAAATTAGAAATCACAGAAACCTGGCCACTACAAATAACGTTAGAGGGAAAGAAGATTACCCACCGAGTACTCTATCACCCAGATATAACGAACGTGTTAATAGGCATGGACCTGATAAAAAGAATAGGAATGAAAATAATATGGAGCTCAGACCACGACGAGCGGAAAGAAATACCAGAGGCACCAACGAAAACCACGGAAATAGAAGAGAACAAGCCAGAAACGTACGAAAAAGACCCAACATTAGCCACCCAGCAAAAGTCACAACTAGAACGGCTTATAACGGGGCAATACAGAAAATGTGACAATAGCCCAAAAGGTAACACATGGGTCAAATACAAGATCAAACTAACACACCAGCAACCGGTCAAGCAAAAGTATTATCCACGGAACCCAAAACTACAAAATATAATAAACCAACACGTAAACAACATGCTAGAACAAGATAATTATCATAGAAAAATCCGACAGCGCATACAGCTCAACGATAGCATTAACACAAAAAAAAAAAAAAAAAAAAATACTGAACTTTACTTGTATAAATTAACAAGAGGTAGCTAAGAAAACATTGTTACAATAAAGTAAACAAACCGGAGTACACAAAAGTTGTACGCCACAAATAAACACGTAGATAACCAGGTAGACACTAAGAGTAATTAGTAGTAAATATATTATAAATGTAGGTATAACCGAAATGGAATGCAATGATATTGTACCTACTTTTGCTATGTTAAGTGGTTGCACCGGGAATTGTATCGAAAAGTCAACCATAAAATACCGATGAGTACTTATTTATAAATACATACATTGTAAGAAATACCGAAATAAACTGTAAATAAAACAATACCGAACCGAACCGTAAGATATCGTAAGCAATGTATAATCGGGAAGTATGTAGGTAGTGACCATACATGCAGGTAAATAGACCGAATAAAGTGATAAACAACAATATTAACAACGAGAAAGTGGTCAATACCTACAAACCAGGTGAATTCCATTAGTTTATGAAACAATAGATTAAGAGATAATAATATTGCATTTGTGTATACCGAGGACGGTGATTTTTACCTACGTAAAAATCTCCGAAAACCCGACGAGTGTGACGGCACTGGCGACCGAACGTATACACAAAACCGGTCGGCCGCACGAACACTAGCGCGCGACCACGCTCGCCAGTCCCGCGACACCGCGGCGCCGCCGCGATAATAAAAAGCAGTGCAGCGACAGAGATCGCTGGCATTTGCTTGAGGCTCCCGCAGTGTACGGACGTGTCGCCGCCGCCACCGTTCCGACTGCCAGTAAGAGGCTCCAGCAAATCGCCATCCGCATTCCTGGATGAAATTCTCGCGCCGGCTTCGGCCCAGGTAGCAGGACATCCACCTCCCGACCTATACCGAACCCCTGGATGAAATTCTCGCGCCGGCTTCGGCCCAGGTAGCAGGACATCCACCTCCCTACCTATACCGAACCCCTGGATGAAATTCTCGCGCCGGCTTCGGCCCAGGTAGCAGGACATCCACCTCCCGACCTATACCGAACCCCTGGATGAAATTCTCGCGCCGGCTTCGGCCCAGGTAGCAGGACATCCACCTCCCGACCTATACCGAACCCCTGGATGAAATTCTCGCGCCGGCTTCGGCCCAGGTAGCAGGACATCCACCTCCCGACCTATACCGAACCCCTGGATGAAATTCTCGCGCCGGCTTCGGCCCAGGTAGCAGGACATCCACCTCCCGACCTATACCGAACCCCTGGATGAAATTCTCGCGCCGGCTTCGGCCCAGGTAGCAGGACATCCACCTCCCGACCGTAAACCGACCCCGATCTCTCGCGACGAACCGCTCCGCCCGCGTGCGTGACCACCGCCCGCGTACTTCCTCGCAGGCCGTCGCGCTCTCCTGCTCGAGGTTCCGCCGCGACCGCGCCGAGTCAGGGTCCGTCATACCCTCCCGGCATAAATACGCGTAATATGTATGGTACATGCAAATAATATAATGTATGCGAACCTAGTTTATAACTTAGCTTAAGAAGTGCTCACCTAGTCGCCCTAAGCTACCATTGTAGAAGCTGATTATAGTGATCTGATTTTGTTAACGTTAACACCGTTCGTTTCACTGGTTAGAAAATCCCTACCTACCCCCCAAAGGTTGACAACCCCGGTGGCCCATCCCTGGACGCGCCTAGCGCGCGGTAGGGCAAGACCACCAGAAATATATAACGAGGCGTCCAAGCGAGCTAGCCGGAGGGACGCCACGTTACAGATTGATTATTAATTTCGGCCGTTAGTGGAACCCTCCTCACGAAAAATTGGCTGGACCCATCTTGATGGGACTTTCACGGGCAAATAATTGTTTTTGTTACGGAGTAACATAGGCTTCTTTCATTTTTAATAAACAACGATTTTAAAATGATTTACCTTTTCATAATCCTGCCTCGGTTTCTCCTTCTTCTTGCTAGCTCTGCCTCCTTCTTTCTTAGTCTTTTTCTTGATTTTACTTGATTTGTCAATATCTTTACTTCTGTCATTACGTATTTCAATTAGATATCTGTCGTCATCTGAATATATCTATATATAAATAAGGAAAGAATATTATTTTTTAAATCTATCCTACTAAAATATTATAACGCTGAAAGTTTGCGAGTGTGTTAGTATGTTCGTTATTTTACCCCCTCAAACGGCAAGACCAATTTCGATGAAATATGGATTCAAGGTAGCCAACATTTTGGATTAACACATAGGGTATTTTTTAGGGTTCCTAACTTACCTACTATCCCGCGGGAACCGTTGATTTTTACAGGATAAAAAGTAGCCTATGTCACCCGGGATAGTGTAGCTTCCCAACAGTGAAAGAATTTTTCAAATCGGTTCAGTAGTTTTGGCACCCATTCAATGCAAACAAACAATCAAATCTTTCCTCTTTATAATATTAATATAGATTAGTATTACAAAAAACCCATCTAACATACTTCCATTTCGTCTTTAACTGGTGATTCTGCAACTATTTCTTTGCTGTGGTACATCATTAGTTCCTCTTTTATTGCCTGTTGGTTGACATCGTAGAAGGGGACGGTGAAGCCGTCCTTGGTCAGTTCTGTATCATCAGCTGGATTTATTTCAATGCACCTTTGTGCGCATACCTTGAGCTTGGATTTGGTCTGAGATGCTGCTTGACTCTGTAATCATATTATTGAAAATAGTTTTGACATTTCATTGTGATATTGAATTGATTTCAAATGTGCTTATTTCACTAGCAGACTATTTAAAAAACAAATGAGAAAATAGCAGACTTCTATATTATGTCACACAGTATTCCAAAGCTACTCTATTGAGATTAGATTGGAGCATTCTTAAATTAGCAGAATTTACCCTCAGGTTATAGTCTATAGTCAGGTATAGTTACCGAAACAGACGGATATACCAAGTTATCTTTGTATTTTACTATAGGAATCTTGCATTACTTTTAACAGGTCCTCAATGTTGTCGCAAAAAATGTATCAACATCATCATCATCATCATCAGCCTGAAAATGTCAACTGCTGAACATAGGCCTCGCAATAAAATTTCCAAATAAGTACCTATAAGTATTTTAACTTTTCAGTCTTTACCTCGTTGACGTATTCCCGTAGAATGTTGCAGCATTGCATCGTTTGTTCACGAAACTTAACGAAATTGGATATACGAGCCTCGCACTCCCAGCACAGTGAGAAATCATTCGTAACGGGGACCTGAGGGAGGCAGGGAGACAAGATTACAGTTATTATAAACACCTGAAATACGTATCCACATTGGACTGCCATTTGTTCTGTTCGCTTCGCTTCAGAAGGCACGTTATGTCGTCGGTAGTGGTTGTTATCTATTGATGGCCGTCGTTAAGCCGACTATCGCGTTCGATCAACAAAATATTTATTTCGTGCTGAATGTACTAAAATCTAGTACGCTAGTAAAATGAAAAGATACCTTGCATTACACAACTTTTGGATCCCTTATAATAGTGAAAAGGAGACATTGTGATATTATGTTTCTTACCGAAATTTCAGCCAATATTTGGAGAAAACTTTGATCTGCCCAGAAGTCGCGTACAGATTTCATTTTGCGGTCACCGCTGAGGCACCCGCAACACAGTGCATTTGTTTTTGGCTCCATGGTTCAATTGCACATAGATTCCTGTACCATTTGTTAGGTTTTCATACAAAAAACATATATAAATCCTAAGATAAACAAAATAACAAAGCCAACGCGCAACGCTACCCTACCTACTTCACTCGCTCCGTCCGTGCGTCGGTGCGTCCGTCTCTCTCTCAGTCAAAGAGAATACAAACGCTCTCAGTCAGTCAGTCACCAGTGTCACCAGATTGAGTATGTGAAATTTCCCCAGATCAGGTTTAAATTTTCCCCATAATGATACCTTTTCAGAAAGTTTTCCCCAAAATAATTTGTCCTTGTATTTTATTATTGTAGTTAGCTGCGTCCCGCGGGTTCGCCCGCGTAAATGAGTTTTTCCATTTTATTCCATTGTTCCCGTGGGAATATCGGAATAAAAGTATCTTATTTTATGCCCAGTGGTCTCAGCTACTAGTGAAAGTCCCGTAAAAATCGGTCCAGCCGTTTCGGAGATTACCTAGATAGAACAAAAAGACACAGACAAAAATTTAAAAAAAAAATTGTTACTATGGGTATCAGATTATACTCTCATAAACTTCTAAATAAGTAAGCACCTATTGCAGATTGATAATATCTGACATTTGAAGACTCATGTTTCAACAAAAAGTATTCAATTTAAATTTATATTTTTCTACTTCATTCCTTGAACATACAATGGGCATTGTTTAAATTTTCTGACCTATATAATTTTTATATTATTTTCTTAAAATATAGAGCACTTTAAGAAACTTATTTGAATATTTTAATTTTCCGTGGGATAGTTATTATATTAAACATATTTTAAAATTTAGCATGCTGACGTCATCAGTACCATACACCACCATTGCCACTGTGTGAGATTAAAAACTTCTAGATTTTTAATTTGTGTGGTTTACTTTGTGTTGTTTGTTAATTTTTTTGGTCATTGGTTAATTTATAGGCACAAACACAGATTTAACTTTTTCGGGTGGGTAAGGTCTATTCCTGGACATGGATTTGCAATCACTAACTTAAAAAAAAATAGAAATGCCCATGACAATCGTAAATAATATAAATATTAAGCTTCACTCGGAATTAAACAAACATTTTATACCATGGCTAAAATAATAGTAAAGGATGAAATATTTGACTTGCCATTGGCAGCGGTGCGACGCGCGGTTACAGGCATGTTATAGAAACAATAATGGTGGCAGCATTGTCTTGTTATACGCGTGCCATTTCAATTACTAAACAGAGAACAAATAATAGCCATAATATTTATTTATTTATTACATAACTGAATTGAAAATGTGTTCACATTTCTCCCCAAACTTTCGTCAAAATAAAATGCGTTCCCCAAAATATTCCTCACAGTTTTCGTTTCCCCAAAAATTCCGCAGAAATTTTAATTTTCCCCAATATGGGGCAAAACCCCCAATCTGGAGACACTGTCACTACTGTCAGTCACGCACTTTCTTTTTAATTTGGGATAAGGCTTGGATGGATCCTGCGTCCCTTTGGGTTATTAATTGGTTATTATTATTGGTCTATGCTGCCATAGTGTATTCTGCTGTGCCAGTGTGCCATAGTGTGCCATAGTCTATGCCGTCACGATTCAGTAAAGTGGTGGACACTTCATCTGAGATTTATATGAACACAGTTTCTCAATCTTTTTATGCCCCCTTAGAGCAGACTGTTAAATATATCCTACTAAAATGAATAATTAACAAGTTAGGAGGTGTTTGTTTGTTACGCATTCACATGAAAACGGCTGAATGGGTTTAATGAAATTGAGTTGGACAGTGAACCATCATTGGGTTGGTATGTTTGATGATTGATATTAGATAAGATCAGAACTCGTAACTGAGCTCCAAGACATACCAGTATACAAAATAATGGCAAATTAAAAGAGCAGTGGGTGATCTTATTGCTAAATTGGCAACTTTTGGTTGAAAAAGATTGAAACAATAATTAAATTAGAGGTTTAATATTTCAGGTAGGTATTACATACAGAAAATAAATAAATGATTTAATTTGCAACAATGTGACATAACAGTAATTTCTAATAAAATCGTAATTGATGAAAAAGAAATCCTAATAAAAGACGAATTATTATTATGCGATAGCGATGGTGCTGAATACTATAATATGGAAAATTAATCGGAAATTACCAATGAAGAGCAGCTGCTATTACAAGTGAAAGTTGAGAATTCCTATGTTGAAAATTGCTTCACCACAGATTAATGAGAGATAGAAACTAGAGACGAAAAATTTGACAATACAAAAGTCGCCAATGATCGATGAGAAATACCTGGGTAAGATAGGCATACTTGTCATGAATATGGAACAGTTGATGGAGGAGAGAGAGAAGGAATCGAAGAAAGAGTCTTACTTGAAATTTCCGTTTAAATGCGAGACTTGTATCAAAGGCTTTGAGCTTCAATGTACGCTAAAGAATCACAATGAAATGTCACACAATACAGCGAAAGGTAAATTGTGACATTGGCAAATCAGTTCTTCGTACTGAATATTCCTTCAAAACACACACCATCAGACACATGAATTGGTAAGCAGTAGCATAGTTATAAGTTAAGTAACAGCATAGTTTGTGTGCTGTCAAAAGTAAAGTTTTTCTGTTATTATTCTAACTTCCCCGCTCTCTTTCTCTCTCTACCTCCCTCCCTCCCTCGCTCTCCCTTCCTCTCTCTTCCTCCTCTCCCTTCCTCTCTCCACCACTCTTTCTCCCTCCCTCCCTCTCTCCCTTCCTCCCTATTTCTCTCTCTTTCTTTCTCCCTCGCTACCACGCCATCATCCCGTCTTAGCGCTCTGCCACCCCAGTCACGCGTTTCCGTCGATAAAAAAGTTGTCACTCGATCGATGCAAACAGGGTAAGTGGAGTCACAAGACTAGGTAGGGATACTATGTGGTGGAGTGACGGCTTGCGGCTGGCAGAGGCTGAATGGGGAGAGCTGAAGATCTGAGTGGCTTTCAAGTGAGGGCTATGTCTAGCAGTGGACAAATAAAGGCTGATATAATAAATAGATGCGAACTTGCCTCGTTCGTTTTGTTTGTGGAATGATAGACTACCAGTTTCGGGTCAAAGTTTATCAAACCTTAGGGCCTCTGATGCGTTTTGAGTTTTTTTATCTTTATCGGCGTATCCCTTCGATTAAATAATTACCCTATAGGTATAGAGACAGTCTCTATGAAAATCCAATTTCAAGTGGCCACTCGACAATGCGGGTAAGCCGATATTGTTTCATTATAATGAACCTTAACACACTGTAATAGCGTTGTTCAAAACAAGGCATATGACGACCATTTTGGAGCGGCGTTGGAGATCTACCATTTCACAGAAGGCGTATACTATTTTTGGTCTCGGCCATAGTTCATTGATTCTTTTGCGGCGTCATTTGGTCGGACGGTTTGTCATTCGCATAGTTGTTGTTACGTTACCAGCGCCTTCGCTAGATGGCGCTAGCATGCGAGATAGCTCGCGGTGGCATTACATTCGCGTTTTTAACGTTATCCAATCTGATAACCAATTGAGTTAAATAACAATATACACGATATAAACATGTTTGTACGATTTTTTGGAAGGCATAATAATCGCAAATGTCAGCGATTACATGCCATAGTAAGATTTCTTTTAAACTAGCTGCGCCCCGCGGTTTCACACGCGTTGACTGGGATGGAGCTAGTTCTATAATAAATGTAGCCTCTCCTTGTAACATCAGCTATCTGCCAGTTAAAGCCTCATCGAAATGGCCTGGTCCAGCCGTTACAAAAGGACAGACAGAAAAAAATGAGTTTTGTATAAACTGTAAATATGCATTTGGTGCTTCAATTTTATTTATTTGTATGGACTAGCTGACCAGGGGCCGTATTATGAACTCTTAATCCCAGTCAGTTTACGCCGTAAACTGAACTGCCTTTATTTTATTCCAGACCAGCAAAGTTACAACAAAGTATGTTAAATCCAGTGCTGGAATGGATTGATTACTGGAAATGGTATATTAAAGTGCCGGTTCACGCGATCTTCGCATTCCAGCTCTGGATTCGATCGCTGGAATGAAATGCTTACTAGTATGTACATCTAGCATATTATTATAATAATATAGTAAACTCGCCATACTGTTACAGTTGTCAAGTTGAGTTGTCAATATCGGCCAACCGGCCGAGCTGTTTCGATAATATTTTGGCTAGTTTAGAAAAATTAGCTTATTATGACTTTCTTTTCGAAGGTCTTACCGCAGTCTTCGCCGCCACCGAGAGAGACACAATGACAAGAGACACGAATGCGACATCTGCGGGAACACCTTTGTGAACAAAGACACTTTGAGATATCACGTGAAGTAAGTTCCAACGAAATAAGTTGACGCCCCCTTTTCAAGAAAATGTTGATAAAAATGTTACTGACGCCCCTTTTGATATACGCTTTTTAGTAAAAAAAACTGCCGCCCCCTTTCTAGAAAAAGCCTCCCCTCACTTTAATGAGGAGCATTAGGCCTTAATCCACCACGGGGGCCCGGTCCGGATTGGTGGATAACGTGCCTCCGAAATAATTCTCGGCGTGTTGGTTACCTCACCACGTTTTTTCTTCACCTAAAAGCGAGTGATAATTACGTTAGTACCTACCTACATATGTTGAACAATATAAACACATTGGTACGTGCCCGCACTGGGATTTGAACTGGCCACCTCCGTTTTGGCAGGCGAACGTTCGCCCACTAGGCTACCACCGCTTATACGGCATCACAAGTGCTCCGCCTGTCGCAAGGTCTACATTCTACAATACTAGGTCGGGGTTCCGGAGCCACACGGAGTCGGCGCACGAAGCGAGGTCGGCGGCCTACTGCGCCTCCTGTCGCCGGGGCTTCGCGACCACGCCCAACCTGAGGAAGCACCAGCGCACCAGCTCCAAGCACCAGATACAGCTCAGGCTGAGGTGCTTGGAGCGTGTCCCTGTCGCACGCACTACACCAACCGCGGGATTCTGGCGCAACATTTGAAGATGCACACGTCACACGTCACCGATGATGACAAGAAGTGTGAAGAAGTATGATAGAGCTATCTTTCTCCCTCTCCTTCTATCTCTCTCCCTCTTCATCTACCTATATATCTCTATCTCTTTCCCTACATCTAAGTATGAAGAAGTATGATAAATGTAATATAACTAGCTGAACCCGGCAGACGTTGTCACTGTCTCTATGTTTCTCCCTCTCCTTCCATCTCTCTCCCTCTCCATCTGCCTATCTCCCTCTATCTCTTTCCCTACGGCTAAGTTAACATGGTCGCTAAGCACATAGACTCCGCGACGGCTGGAGTTGTCATGATGACGTCACACGTTGCTATAGTCCACGCGTACGTAGCCGCGGGAGTAAGTCTAGTCTAAAGTAGATACCTAGTAGTAGTTTTGTGACATAACTGCGCGCCGGCCATCTGCGTACACAATATTTCACTTTTACTCCATGTTGCTCAATTCTTCTGTCCTGTTTGTGTAATATGTGTATGTATATTATTGTGTCTGTCGCTGTGTACAGTTTTGACCGAATAAAATATTTTTCTTTATTTCTTTCTTTCTTTCTACAGCTAAAACTCTTGTTTTTACAGACATGCCTGCCAGGAGTGTGACTCGATATTTTGAACCAAGTCGGCACTGCGAAATCATCTTTGAGGCGGCACCGTGAATGTGTGCATGAGAAGGAGCGAGAGCCGCGGGACAAAGTCTGCGACTACTGTGGCAAGGCCTTTAATATAATATATAGTACGCTTCATCGTCATCATCATAACAAAAAATATTGTGAATTCCACTAGGATTTTTATTACTAAACCTACTACCCACTTTTTTATACAAAAATGAGGGGCTTCTGCTGGAATACTATAAAACTAACAACAAATTAAGTTTCCCGCCAAACCGCGAGATGGTTTTATGTAGTATAGGCATCTACACGTAGTGCTTAGGTACATCAAATAATTTGTTTTATTTTTCAATTTTTATTTTTATTTTACAGTGTACGAAGATTTTGGTGACGCATATTCGCACGCGCACCGGCGAGCGGCCGCTGAAGTGTGTGCACTGCGCCGCGACGTTAGCGCACGATTCCTCCCTCTATAATCATACGAAACTTAAACATAAGACATAAACTACATTTAAATTTCTTAAACTTTCGCGAACTGAATACATGTTAATTAGTATTTAAACGGGTCTAATTCGCGCACAAACGAATATCAAAATATATAATTTCTTAATATAGTCAAAAATATTAATATAGTCTTCTCGTGACCACGGCCGATGTAACTTGGTCGAAACGTCGAGGTATGTCAAAATTATATATTTTGATATTCGTTTGTGCGCGAATTAGACCCGTTTAAATACTAATTAATACATTTAAATTGATATTAAATATTGCATACGTATTGTTTTTTCTGTTACCCTATCCTATAGTGTCGAGTAAAAACTACCTACTGGTAATAACTATTCTCTGGACAGTTATTTTTCTGAGTCTGCCGTTAGAATAGTTTTGTACGTACAATTGTTTCAGTTTCTCTCAGAAGGGTTTCCGTCCGAATATAAGTTTATGAGTTAGTACTAGGCTTATCTACATGTTATCTTTTACACACTTCATTATAGCAAAGTAAATAAATATTTGTATTTGGATGCGGAGTACTGAAAACGCACCACAATATTTTAACTCGAAAATATCCATAAAAAAGTATTCATAATTATTATAGTCTTAGTCATGCGCTCGAGCTATGTAGAGAGAGTGTGGCCAACGAAAGTAGATACTCGAATTTTTTCGAAACTTTTTACATGGTTCATACAAGTGTTTCCACCACTGAACATTATGCTCCGTGACAGGGTAAATTTAGGATGCAATAATTATTGATTTCGAATTATTGTAAACCCCCACTTCTTACTGTGTTATTTTACTTTTATCGACTTAGTTTTAAGTTCATTGTGGTTTAGCATTGCATGGTTTTTTATGTACCTAAAATGTATAAAAAACAACTTAAAACGACCACTAATGGAATAAATAATACAAAATAAACAATTTTATAGTACTTTATTGATTATTATTAATTCTGAATCGTAAAAATAAACAAAAGCATTGGCTAAATTAAAATGTTGTTTTCAAAAATTTGGGAGAACCGACATCAGGGTAGGGCATCACTAATACACAAATTCCCCAATATTTTCAAGATGGTGGCAATTATGGGTTGACATACTAATATTTTTTGAATTTGCCGGGGTTTTTCAGTATCTACTTTCGTTGGCCAGACTTTCTAGTCCACAGACCAAGTAGTAGTTAGATGTAGTCTGTGGCTACGTGTATTGCACGTCAATGTCAAAATTACTATGTACCTACTCGAATGTTTTTGATTATGTTCATTTACGTTCCACACTTACATTATTTTCTTGTGCAATTATTGTGCATAATATCTAGTATAGTCTTGTCCTGTTCTGACATTACAATTTTATATCGTTCTACCTCTGTTTTCTGATCCGTCTCTAATGTAAAACAGATGAGTAAAAAAAAGTTCGATTTATCTATTGTTTTGTTGTGTTTTTGATCAAGAACGCACGTAACATTAAATTATGTTTATTTGTGAAAATGTCACAATTTCTCGAATTTAACATAGCTGAATATAGCGCAGATGAGGACGCTATGAATACGACGGCATCAGAAAATCGGTGCATCTGTTGTCTTGCACAAAACAAAGCTATGATCCGGGTCACGAATTGTGAGCATAACGGATTTTTAGAACATTTTACGGTAAGCACTTCAAATATTACGCGTAATATTCATACCTATACTTTATTTGCTCTTGTATTTTTTAAAAATAACTAACATATCAATGTTTCTAAAACTTTATTGGGTGTAGAACAATCAACCGAAATTGGTATGTTCGACATGTCAAAATGGCCGAACTATACAAATACAAAATACCAAACTAGGTGAAGATACTTTATAGTATGTTACTGTACCTACATATAAAATATGTACTCAGTTTAAGCATATAATTTATTAATTAATTTATAGACACCCCAGCAGTCTACATCACACTTTTGAAAGTCACTGCGCTACATTTTCTGAATTTTATTTATTTACTAGGTATATTTTATTAAGCTTTAAATTATTATAATATTGTTTTCCAGACATGGGACCCAAAGGTTTTGGTGTGTCAAATTTGTCACAACATGTTGGTCAAGATTTGTATTTTCAAGAAACAAGTAGCCGAGTGTAGCAGAATAATGAATTCGAAACTCCTGGTGAGTAAAGACCTTGAATATAAACTCGGCAACTGCTGGATCCATTTTGATGAGATTTTCACTGGCTGTTAAATTATGTTTGAAGCAGTAACTTGGGCTACTATGTACTTTTATTTTAAATAGTCATTGCAGATGAAACAGTGCTCACTGTTTCATCCGCATTGACTGTAGTAGTAAAATATAAATAACAAAGATTCTCAAACTTTTATGCCTCTTTTGACGAGTTGTACCTCTGAGAGTCTATGAATCGGATTGCTGTTGCTTTTTCTTTCGTTAATTTGCTAAGTTGATGTTATTTCAATTTAAGTTGGGTTAATAATTTATTGACATGATTATTATTATTGCTATAACAATATAATGATTACATGCTAACCATGCCTGCAACATCTTACGCATGAACTACAAATTATTTGCATTCAAAAAGTATCTCAAGTACCTACCAGTTACATCCAAATAGTGCAGCAGCTTAGAAGTGGAAATGTTACAAACAAACAGACACACTTTCCCATTTATAATATTTGAATGGATTAGTAAGATGGATGGATATTATATCATAAATTTCAGGTGTTACATAAAACAAACAAACTAATGAACCTGCAACAAACTAAAACAACAGTCACTTCTAATAGAACAAAAATTGAAGACATAGAATTAGAAATAAAAGACGAAATGGAGTTAGAAAAAGAAGACACAGAGTTCGACGTAAAGGACGATTCCAAATCTCAGAATCCCCCACATTTAATAACTACTGACGTAAATATAAAACAAGAAAATTCAGATTTTGAAAATGATGTACCTCTAGCAACGATTTTAAAGAAGAAGAAACTAAAAAAGACCAGAAGTCTGCCCTTAGTAAGCACGGAAGAGAAGTATGTAGGTAAAATTGGTTACGTAGTATTGAGTAGAGAAGAGTTGATGGAAGAGAGAGAGAGGGAGTCTAAGAAGGAGTCTTATTTGAAGCTGCCGTTTAAGTGCGAGAGTTGCATCAAAGGGTTTGATCATGAAGTAACGCTGAAGAACCATAATAAGAAGTTACATTATGTGGTGAGGAATAATTTTATTGTGTTACTAGCTGTTGCTAATAAAATAATTTGTTTTTCAGACAACCTTTTATGAAACACGTAAAAAAGAATGATAAAAATGAGCCCAATTACCATCGCTCTACAGTTAGATGCAGAGCTCCGTTGTCTTTTGGATTGAAATTGAATCGAATCGAACCCGCTACCTCACGCGTCGTAGTCGTCTTATCACCAACTGACGTCATGGAGATGTAGTTAATATACATTGTATAAAGTATTTCTTTTTATTTTACAGAATAAAGGTAGCTTTGTGTGCGACATTTGCAAATCGGTGCTGGGCTCTGAAAACTCATACAAAGTACATACCAAACGACATTTTAGAAGGTAAAATATATTACTACCTTACATTTTATATTAAATTTTTATGGTAGCGAGCTAATGAATCTTTGCCTTTTGGTACATAAAGGGTGCACCCGCAACTTCACCTTCATAAAAATAAAGTACTTGCATCGCACGTAACAAACTTGTATAGGTTGTTATGTTACACAGTGTCATAGTGTATCCCGCCCGGATTTTATTTCTCGATGTGGCACACTCTTTGCATGAGTGTGAGTGGTTGGGAAACCTGAAAATAAAGGTTGTAATAAGTAATAAGGCGGAAAAATACCAACAAGTACCATCAGGCGTGACTCGTTGGGAACTCATCTCTAAATTCAATCAGTATTCAACATTTTTGTTCCAGATTCGTATGCATAGCTTGTAGGAAATGCGCCATCGACATTTACTCCATATCTCAGCATTTTAATCAACAGCACGGCGATACTTTTGGGGTCATCTCTATGCAGTTTCGATGTGACCAATGTGACTTTACCACTGAGTGAGTTGTAATAACATAACTGAATCCACTATCACATGCCAGGATTTAGATTTCTGGATCCTGAATGCAAGTATCACAGTTTTCTCTTGTGTTATTTGTTTACCTATCTATCATAGGTAGTTCCTGATTCCTGCTCAATTCTTCTGTCCTGTTTGTGTAATATGTGTATGTATATTATTGTGTCTGTCGCTGTGTACAGTTTTGACCGAATAAAATATTTTTCTTTATTTCTTTCTTTCTTTCTACAGCTAAAACTCTTGTTTTTACAGACATGCCTGCCAGGAGTGTGACTCGATATTTTGAACCAAGTCGGCACTGCGAAATCATCTTTGAGGCGGCACCGTGAATGTGTGCATGAGAAGGAGCGAGAGCCGCGGGACAAAGTCTGCGACTACTGTGGCAAGGCCTTTAATATAATATATAGTACGCTTCATCGTCATCATCATAACAAAAAATATTGTGAATTCCACTAGGATTTTTATTACTAAACCTACTACCCACTTTTTTATACAAAAATGAGGGGCTTCTGCTGGAATACTATAAAACTAACAACAAATTAAGTTTCCCGCCAAACCGCGAGATGGTTTTATGTAGTATAGGCATCTACACGTAGTGCTTAGGTACATCAAATAATTTGTTTTATTTTTCAATTTTTATTTTTATTTTACAGTGTACGAAGATTTTGGTGACGCATATTCGCACGCGCACCGGCGAGCGGCCGCTGAAGTGTGTGCACTGCGCCGCGACGTTAGCGCACGATTCCTCCCTCTATAATCATACGAAACTTAAACATAAGACATAAACTACATTTAAATTGATATTAAATATTGCATACGTATTGTTTTTTCTGTTACCCTATCCTATAGTGTCGAGTAAAAACTACCTACTGGTAATAACTATTCTCTGGACAGTTATTTTTCTGAGTCTGCCGTTAGAATAGTTTTGTACGTACAATTGTTTCAGTTTCTCTCAGAAGGGTTTCCGTCCGAATATAAGTTTATGAGTTAGTACTAGGCTTATCTACATGTTATCTTTTACACACTTCATTATAGCAAAGTAAATAAATATTTGTATTTGGATGCGGAGTACTGAAAACGCACCACAATATTTTAACTCGAAAATATCCATAAAAAAGTATTCATAATTATTATAGTCTTAGTCATGCGCTCGAGCTATGTAGAGAGAGTGTGGCCAACGAAAGTAGATACTCGAATTTTTTCGAAACTTTTTACATGGTTCATACAAGTGTTTCCACCACTGAACATTATGCTCCGTGACAGGGTAAATTTAGGATGCAATAATTATTGATTTCGAATTATTGTAAACCCCCACTTCTTACTGTGTTATTTTACTTTTATCGACTTAGTTTTAAGTTCATTGTGGTTTAGCATTGCATGGTTTTTTATGTACCTAAAATGTATAAAAAACAACTTAAAACGACCACTAATGGAATAAATAATACAAAATAAACAATTTTATAGTACTTTATTGATTATTATTAATTCTGAATCGTAAAAATAAACAAAAGCATTGGCTAAATTAAAATGTTGTTTTCAAAAATTTGGGAGAACCGACATCAGGGTAGGGCATCACTAATACACAAATTCCCCAATATTTTCAAGATGGTGGCAATTATGGGTTGACATACTAATATTTTTTGAATTTGCCGGGGTTTTTCAGTATCTACTTTCGTTGGCCAGACTTTCTAGTCCACAGACCAAGTAGTAGTTAGATGTAGTCTGTGGCTACGTGTATTGCACGTCAATGTCAAAATTACTATGTACCTACTCGAATGTTTTTGATTATGTTCATTTACGTTCCACACTTACATTATTTTCTTGTGCAATTATTGTGCATAATATCTAGTATAGTCTTGTCCTGTTCTGACATTACAATTTTATATCGTTCTACCTCTGTTTTCTGATCCGTCTCTAATGTAAAACAGATGAGTAAAAAAAAGTTCGATTTATCTATTGTTTTGTTGTGTTTTTGATCAAGAACGCACGTAACATTAAATTATGTTTATTTGTGAAAATGTCACAATTTCTCGAATTTAACATAGCTGAATATAGCGCAGATGAGGACGCTATGAATACGACGGCATCAGAAAATCGGTGCATCTGTTGTCTTGCACAAAACAAAGCTATGATCCGGGTCACGAATTGTGAGCATAACGGATTTTTAGAACATTTTACGGTAAGCACTTCAAATATTACGCGTAATATTCATACCTATACTTTATTTGCTCTTGTATTTTTTAAAAATAACTAACATATCAATGTTTCTAAAACTTTATTGGGTGTAGAACAATCAACCGAAATTGGTATGTTCGACATGTCAAAATGGCCGAACTATACAAATACAAAATACCAAACTAGGTGAAGATACTTTATAGTATGTTACTGTACCTACATATAAAATATGTACTCAGTTTAAGCATATAATTTATTAATTAATTTATAGACACCCCAGCAGTCTACATCACACTTTTGAAAGTCACTGCGCTACATTTTCTGAATTTTATTTATTTACTAGGTATATTTTATTAAGCTTTAAATTATTATAATATTGTTTTCCAGACATGGGACCCAAAGGTTTTGGTGTGTCAAATTTGTCACAACATGTTGGTCAAGATTTGTATTTTCAAGAAACAAGTAGCCGAGTGTAGCAGAATAATGAATTCGAAACTCCTGGTGAGTAAAGACCTTGAATATAAACTCGGCAACTGCTGGATCCATTTTGATGAGATTTTCACTGGCTGTTAAATTATGTTTGAAGCAGTAACTTGGGCTACTATGTACTTTTATTTTAAATAGTCATTGCAGATGAAACAGTGCTCACTGTTTCATCCGCATTGACTGTAGTAGTAAAATATAAATAACAAAGATTCTCAAACTTTTATGCCTCTTTTGACGAGTTGTACCTCTGAGAGTCTATGAATCGGATTGCTGTTGCTTTTTCTTTCGTTAATTTGCTAAGTTGATGTTATTTCAATTTAAGTTGGGTTAATAATTTATTGACATGATTATTATTATTGCTATAACAATATAATGATTACATGCTAACCATGCCTGCAACATCTTACGCATGAACTACAAATTATTTGCATTCAAAAAGTATCTCAAGTACCTACCAGTTACATCCAAATAGTGCAGCAGCTTAGAAGTGGAAATGTTACAAACAAACAGACACACTTTCCCATTTATAATATTTGAATGGATTAGTAAGATGGATGGATATTATATCATAAATTTCAGGTGTTACATAAAACAAACAAACTAATGAACCTGCAACAAACTAAAACAACAGTCACTTCTAATAGAACAAAAATTGAAGACATAGAATTAGAAATAAAAGACGAAATGGAGTTAGAAAAAGAAGACACAGAGTTCGACGTAAAGGACGATTCCAAATCTCAGAATCCCCCACATTTAATAACTACTGACGTAAATATAAAACAAGAAAATTCAGATTTTGAAAATGATGTACCTCTAGCAACGATTTTAAAGAAGAAGAAACTAAAAAAGACCAGAAGTCTGCCCTTAGTAAGCACGGAAGAGAAGTATGTAGGTAAAATTGGTTACGTAGTATTGAGTAGAGAAGAGTTGATGGAAGAGAGAGAGAGGGAGTCTAAGAAGGAGTCTTATTTGAAGCTGCCGTTTAAGTGCGAGAGTTGCATCAAAGGGTTTGATCATGAAGTAACGCTGAAGAACCATAATAAGAAGTTACATTATGTGGTGAGGAATAATTTTATTGTGTTACTAGCTGTTGCTAATAAAATAATTTGTTTTTCAGACAACCTTTTATGAAACACGTAAAAAAGAATGATAAAAATGAGCCCAATTACCATCGCTCTACAGTTAGATGCAGAGCTCCGTTGTCTTTTGGATTGAAATTGAATCGAATCGAACCCGCTACCTCACGCGTCGTAGTCGTCTTATCACCAACTGACGTCATGGAGATGTAGTTAATATACATTGTATAAAGTATTTCTTTTTATTTTACAGAATAAAGGTAGCTTTGTGTGCGACATTTGCAAATCGGTGCTGGGCTCTGAAAACTCATACAAAGTACATACCAAACGACATTTTAGAAGGTAAAATATATTACTACCTTACATTTTATATTAAATTTTTATGGTAGCGAGCTAATGAATCTTTGCCTTTTGGTACATAAAGGGTGCACCCGCAACTTCACCTTCATAAAAATAAAGTACTTGCATCGCACGTAACAAACTTGTATAGGTTGTTATGTTACACAGTGTCATAGTGTATCCCGCCCGGATTTTATTTCTCGATGTGGCACACTCTTTGCATGAGTGTGAGTGGTTGGGAAACCTGAAAATAAAGGTTGTAATAAGTAATAAGGCGGAAAAATACCAACAAGTACCATCAGGCGTGACTCGTTGGGAACTCATCTCTAAATTCAATCAGTATTCAACATTTTTGTTCCAGATTCGTATGCATAGCTTGTAGGAAATGCGCCATCGACATTTACTCCATATCTCAGCATTTTAATCAACAGCACGGCGATACTTTTGGGGTCATCTCTATGCAGTTTCGATGTGACCAATGTGACTTTACCACTGAGTGAGTTGTAATAACATAACTGAATCCACTATCACATGCCAGGATTTAGATTTCTGGATCCTGAATGCAAGTATCACAGTTTTCTCTTGTGTTATTTGTTTACCTATCTATCATAGGTAGTTCCTGATTCCCTAGATTATAATATGAGTTCTTACATTTATTTTTATACTAACGAGTTATGAGATAAGCGGCAGCGTTTGTATTCTCTTTGATAAGCGGATTGTTTCGTTCACCCGATGATAAGTGCTGACTAGAACTTTGTATTGCTTCTTTCACAACACTACACTGCGCTCGTCGCCGTGAGAAGTTGGCGTGACAGTCAATTATGCCCAGTAATTACGCAATTCGCTTTTACTGCAATTACTCGTGTGGTGTATCATTTTGTTTGAGCTCTTGTATAATTAGCGTTACTGTTGTTTTTAAGCTCACATCGCGTCCACCGCTACCACCGGGAAAAACACAAGAAGACGCAATGCAACATCTGTGGAAACACCTTTGCGAACGCCAGCAGTTTGAAGGTTCACGTGAAGTACGTTGACGCCCTTTTTCTGAGAAGAAAAATCCTCTTGGACGACTTTCCTTACGCCCCTTTTTTCCAAAACACGTGTTACGGTTAAAACGACTTGCAGGAAGGCGGTTTCAAATCGTCGTTTATTAATAAAAACAGTATTTCAATATCCCACATAGTAATATCGATTAATCTATACAAATATTAAATGTGAGTCGTTGGTAGACAATAACCGTCGGATCGGCTATTTCTAAAAGTATTTTCTTTAAAGCAAAATAAACTGTAAATTAAAAAATCACTTCCAGTTCAGTTCACAAACAGTCGCCCAGCCAGTACACGTGTTCAGCGTGCGGGAAATGTTACAAGAGCAAGTCTGGCTTGTTCAACCACACGGAGGCGGTGCACGACGCCGCGCCCGGCGCCTACTGCGAGGAATGTCGCACGCACTTCGCCACTAGGAATAATCTGTCGCACCACCTGAAGACGCATTCCGCTCATGTCACCGATAACAGTAAAAAGTAAGCGCGCTATCGAGCCCCTTTTGACAGGAGGTTAAGTATCTTTGACTTGTACGGGAGCTCTTAGTGAAAGGGGCGAGTGGAAAAGTTTGAGAAACTTTGGTTATGCTTTGTGTACTTGTTGAATGCGTTATTGCCAGCTTGTTTATTGCAATTCTTCACGCTCAAATGGCTGGACCGATTTTGATGAAATTTGGTATTGAGGTAGCTAACACCCTCCCTGGACACACAGGCTACTTTTTATTTAGAATACAGCAGGTAACGCCGCGGGGCGCAGCGAGTTATAGCTAAATCGAAAAAAATAAATGCAAATTAGGAAAAAACATTGCCCTCCTTCAGCAGTCGGAATCATATAAAGAACTTTTTTGTTTTACCTCATTTTGATTATAGTAATTGTTCTTTTTCAGATTTGCCTGCCAAGAATGCGACGCAAAGTTTCTAACCAAAGCAGTGCTGCAGAACCATATAGACTGGGACCATCGGAGGAGCCCTAAATACAAATGCAACAAATGCTCTAAGGTACCTACTTATTTATATTGCACATGTAAATAAATTACAATTTATCTATGGCGGCATTTTAATACTCTACCACTACGGTTAGCTGATATCTGATGGCTGGTGATATGAAGACAACCACACAATACAAACGGCTGAATCGGACAAAAGACAATCGTAACTGTATGAGAAGCTCTAGCGTCGTCCGCGTTGTACCGCGTCGCTACTCACTAGCTCCCCCGACACGCTCGCAGCTCCGTACTAACTCACGGTACAACATCGCGCTTCAATATAAACATAGAGAGAGTGCGTCATCTTCTCGGCAAGGTATTCTATGATGATACCAACTGAACTAACATCGTGGTATAGAACTTGACTTGACTTCTTGATTATGGCTTTTGTGGCTAGTTGTCACAATTCTGCCAGTGTCCGTTTCATGCTAGTTTCATAAACTTTTGGAGATGGTGATCTGTACTAAGAATATGGTCAGTGTTGTAAAGGGAGAATCTACCGGAATTACCTGAACCAAGATGATTTATCTATAAAGAGGACATCACAAATAAGACAACACTTAAATTGGTAATTTACATATAGATAAAGACACATGGATAAAGTATAATAATATCATGTTTCATTCCGCACAGGTGTTCAAAACATCAGTGACGTTGAAGAGGCATGGGAAGTTCGTGCATGAGAAGCAGAGGCCTCCACGGAACAAAATCTGCGACTACTGTGGCAAAGCCTTTACTGTATGTAGACAATATTAATATATAAATTAAAAAAAAAAAAAGGCCCGACTTTTCGGCCTAGTTGTGGAAAAGAAGCCAGTTCACCAAGCAAACCAAGCCAAGCTAGGTCGTCTAGAAGATAATGCTATTGGTAATAAGGCCGTTGCACTTGTGTTTTTAGGGTTCCACACACTAAGAGAAAAACCGGACCCTATTACTGAGACTGCTGTCCAATCTGTCCATCCGTCTGGCACCATTATACTTTCTTTTTATGCCTAGGAGCGCACTAAAGAGTTGTTATTAACTTCCTTGAAACTATATAATATCTATCTCTGGTAGAGAATCTCTGGAGTAGAGAATCTGTCGTCAAATCGGAGTGATTAGTGGCTAGGGATGCCACAATTTTACCGGGAAATAGACCAGGACATAAAGGAGGTTGTTCAGTGAAAAGGAATTTTGACCGTAATGAGACTGGTATTCTACTAAGCAATCTTCCAGAAAACCTAAAATGTAAGCAGTATAAATGAGTTTGGTTTATTCCCAACGACCACCCCTGATTCTACCCCCAGTGGTGGTCGTTGCAACAGTTGGTGTGAACCCGAAAAAAAGACGTTATAGTGGATTTGTATTTTTTTCTCAAACTTGTGTTTCTTCGAGTGTTAATGTGTAATATTGGTGAAATATTAATCATTAAGTGTTCGGTAACGTGCACGAGTGTGGGCGAATGATATTAACCCGAAAAACGTGTAATTTCGCATTTTTTCCAATTCTCCCAGGAAGTTTCAGTTAAGCATCCACCGCTTTACCGAATCGTGACTATGACGAGATTGCTATAATGCTAAGACTTAAGACTTTCCTAAAAACAGGAAATAATAATTAAAACTTGACACTGGCTGAATGAACAAAGCGTGCGAAGCCAAAACTAAAAAAAGTATTATCTCTGTGACGTCACTAATTCACTATTATCTATTTGCAGATGACCAGAATCCTGGTGACGCATATCCGTACGCACACTGGTGAGAGGCCGCTGAAGTGCGCGTACTGCCCCGCCACGTTCGCGCACGCCGCCGCCCTCTATACACACAAAAAGCTTTTGCATAATAAATAAAAGATATTCAATAAATTTTGTTTTTTTTTATGTAAAAGTTGGATTTATGCGAATTCAGAGAGTTTTAACTGTTTGTGAAGGATAACATCGTGAGGCAACCAACATGGCCGAGAATTATTTCGGAGGCATGGATATCCAGGAATCCGGACCGGTCGCCCGTGGTGGATTATGGTCTAATCCTCACGAAAGTGAGGCGAGACTTTTGCCCAGCAGTGGGAAAGTACAGGCCGCAGTTTAGGCCGAAATCCGATAGTGAGACGTTGGTTTTATATTTTTGCTTGCGTTTTTTCGACTGTTCATGTGTAATATTGGTAGAATATGAGTCATTGAATGTTCGCTAACGTGCAAAAGTGTGCGCAAATGATATAAACCCAAAAAGCGTGTCACTTCGCATTTATCCAAAACCCAGGAAGTTTCAGTAAAGCATCCACCACCTTACTGAATCGTGACTTAGACTATGTAAATAATTGACTTGACTACTTGACCACGAGGATTGCTATAATGCTATGACCGATTCCGATTGTGAAAATAAGAAATACATTACTTTTTACTTGACACTGGCTAAATGCACAAACTGTGCGAATCCATAACTAAACAAAATTCTTGAATACGTTACAACATGCATGGGTTACAACAGAATGTTCCATCCATAGTGTCAATCTGTCAATCAAACGTTGATCGTTGAACGTTGAACGTTGACGTTATCTCGTTCTAACTCAAGTGTTTTAAATTTCACTGTCTTTATCTCACCAATAAGTTTGTACAAAATGTAAAAATATTAAAAAGAAGCATCGCTTGTCTGACGCTTCCTTCACATCGCATAATCTGTGGATCGCATCGCGCGACGTAAGTAGGTAACGCAACGCATTCATTCAGCTCTATTTGTATTTTGCAATTCAAAAATATCTTCAAAAGTACTAAACAAAAACCTAGAAATGGGCGCTAATACTAAAGAGAAAGGATCCGTGTTCCAGTGCGGCGAATGCGATAGGCAATTCCATACGAACACCGCTCTAAAAATTCACACCACGGTAAAACATTCGGAGAAATCAAAACACAGTCGGAGCTCACAGCAGAGTGAACATAAATCATTGCAAGGCAAGAAAGCCGAGTGTGCTAGCAAAGACGAGAAAAAGACGGCGCTGGTGCAGCCAACGTCGCGTGCGAGCAAGCGGCTGCAAGGGAGAAAGTCAACCAGCACAGAGATGATTGTAATAGACGAGAACAGTTCTTCAAATGCTGCTAGTCAAACCATGTTTGGATGCCCCAAATGCGAAAAAGTGTTCCAAATCTATTTCACAGCGTGCAGGCATATTCAGAAGCGACACTGTTTAGATGAGGACGGTAATCCTATGTGAGTTATATTATAGTTAAACTAGGATACGAATTAGGTGGCTCTGTCCCCTATTACGTTGTATAAAATTTATTCTAATGCATGGTTATCACTCGCAACTTCATCACCATCTTTTTGAGAAGTTTGCAAATAGAATGACCCATATACTTTCAGTTTTACCCTATCCTACTAATAATATGTAGGCGAAAGTTTGTGTTTGTAGGTTTGTTACTTCTCCACTCTCAAACAGCTGGACCAATTTTGATGAAATTTGGTATGGAGGTGGCTAACACCCTAGATTAACACATAGGCTACTTTTTATTCGGATACAGCAGGCAACACTGGGCGCAGCTAGTTTTATACATATTCTATTTCAATTTAAATAAGCAAACCAGAACAGAACTCTGTAAGCAGATTGAACACTACCATATTCATATTTGTGCCGTTGCATATCATAACTACAAATTTTGTCAAAAACGTACCAACAAATATCCAAATCGGACAATGCAGCGGTCACCTTAACCCAACTTTTCAGTCCCCCAGATGAGATGGATCTATTAAAGCCCCTACGGCAAGAGACATGCTCAGGGTGCTCCAAGAGAAAGCTCACCGACGAGCACTGCTGCGGTGACTTCCCCTCCGGTGACTTCAAGTACGTCGAAGGATACAGTTGTCTAGGATGCAAACGGAACTTCCCGAGTTTAGGGTCGTTTGATCACCACATAGCTCCGACTCACAGCGAAGAAATTGACACAATGATTTTTGACACGTTTGACGGTAATTTTATATCTACATATACTAAATAAATAAATACTAATATTATAAAGAGGAGAGATTGTCTGTTTGTTTGTATTGAGTAAGTTCCGAAACTACTGAACCAAATTGAAAAATTCTCTGACCATTGGGAAGCTACACTAATTCTACCCAAATTAGTTATTATATTCATAATCTACAGTTCAATTAATTAATTAGTTTATAAACGAGCAGCATGAGTGCAGATATGCGTACATCACAGTGTTGAAAGTCATTTCACAAATAATTCACTGTTACTTCTGTAACAATGTTTTGTAGCCAGATGTAGAGTTGGATATTAAAAATACGTCCAAATTTTCAATGTGCATTTCAATATGTGATTGAGACATCAGCATCCAAGCTGCTTATCAATGAATAACTAATATCTTGATAAATACATATTGAGTTGATACAAACCACTCTGCAAAAATTAGTCAATATTTCCCGTTCCATTTTAAACACATTCGTTTATCGTTCCAGAATTTGTCCTCTGGAAAAGCGACTTGGAGAAACAATTGCAGGTCAAGTACCAGACCCTGAGCCGCACAACCCAAACCCAGTACTATCACTGCAGCTACGTTTCACCGAAGAACACTGCGGGCATCACCTACCTATGCCCCTCCGTGTTGGTGGCCAAAACCTACTCCAAAAACATACAAATTAACTACTACAAACCGCATTTCGAGCATATGTGCAAATACAAAATGCCTAAGCAGTTCCAATCGTACCTACTTACAGGCACCACGGCTATCATGACAAATGTCTCGGATAAAAAGGATTGCGAGGGTCTTTACATTAAGTTCAGAACTCTTATGCGTAGCATCTTGACCGGTGCCCTTTCAGCCAAGGCTGCCAAGTTGAAGAAGATGCACTACTTGGCAGAAGAAATGCAGATGTATTTGCACAGTCCAGAGGATGAGGAAAATGATATTAAGAAACCAGCGTACATCAAGGATGTCTTTCTAATCGAAGACAATAACATAGACGACGATATTGACCACGATGAACGAGTTTCAAAGGAGAGCGCAGAAAAATCAACGGACAAGGAAAATAGTATACGCAAAAGTATGAACGATGATCAAATCGCTGAAGTTTTAGAACAACCCAGAGCTTCAGCTCGGTTAAAACGTAAAAGTGAAAGTTCAGAGACCGTTTTGAAGAAAAAGTCTGTGAAAAAAAACAAAGCCAGCCTGAAGGAGTCCAATGCGATAGCCAAAGATGCCAAATTCGAGTCTCCTAAAAGCGGGAACAGATCGCCAGTGAGCCAGTCACCGTCCTTCGTTGATTCGTACAAACAATTCATCGACAACTCCTGCGGTGAGCCCCAATCCCCACCGCGAAGAAAGGCTGTTAAAAAGGAGATTGTGAAAACCAAAATAGGACAATTCATCCCCAGTCCGAAGACTGGACAGCATGACAATGAAAATAATGAGACTATCAAAAAGAAAAGGAAGTCTTCCGTTACTTCACCGAAATCTACAACGGTTTTACAAAGCGGTTCTAGCACTCCCCTAAGCCCCAAAAGAGATGAACAGACGGCTGAATCGGACGATTTTGATAATGTAGTCAAGGAAACGAAAGACACTATAAATTCCTCTCAGACTAGCATAGGGAATATTAAATTAGAAGAAATTGAGTACGAGGTTTTGGAACAAGAGGATGACTGTAATATATTAGTTTTGAAGATATGATGAACTGTTGAAACGTAATGATAATATGATGAACTGAATGGAAAAAAAGATTTGGTGTTAGTTGTAAGGTTTTCGTTAAATTCGTACACAAATGAATGGTTTATTGTCATAATCCCCACCATCCAGAAAGAGAGAGGAGAGAAAGAAGAGATAGGAGAGAAAGAAGAGAGAGGAGAGAGAGAGATTGCAGTCAAATGGTAGCCTATAAATCATAACGCACCTCTCTGTTACTTCTGCTATTTTTTTTTTTTTAATCAACAATAAAGGGCTTTTTCGATTTACTCGAATATGCCGCCCTGGTAGGTTTAACAGTATTACTTAACTTTACTCTTACTATTACGTAACCTTAATCTCTATTAACCAGCTTGTACAACATTCTGGCTGAGTCCGATAGCGGGTCAGCCAGAATGCTGTTACAACCACCCACCTGATGGATATCTAAATTGCATGTATTTCTTAGTCCCTCGTTCCGGACACATTCCATCAATATATGATAAACGTCATCAATAACGTTACAGTCAAGGCAATTGGGTGTTGTGCTGATTTTCATTAAGAATAGGAATTTGTTGCATGGAATGTGTCCAGACCGAAGTCTCAAAGCTGTGACGGTTTCTGATCGGTTCATAAAGCTGTTATCTATCCATGGATAATTCAAGGGGTGTGGCTGAATCGTGCGGTACCAAATACCTTTCTCCCGGGACCTTAAGTCAAAATACTCATTAAATATGTTGCGACACTGACTTTTTATAGAAGGAATATAGTTTGCATAAAATGGGGGGATATTCACAGGGATGCCATCGGATGTAGCTAGTTTGGCTAAGTGGTCAACTATTTCATTACCATCTAGACCAATGTGTGAAGGGATCCATTGAAGGATAAATGTTATTCCCTTAGCTTGCAGTTTAAGGATCGAGTCCAGAATAGTGTAGGCAATCGGTGTACCTCGAATGGTCGAGGTGCATCGTGCCAAGTGTTGTAACGCACTCTTGGAGTCTGACAAGAGTACCACTTTATTGAGATTGGTTGACTCAATGTATGACAAAGCTTCGAGGATGGCTATGAGTTCAGCTTCCATTATTGAAATATTTGCATTAATTTTAAAGGACATACTTTGTTGTTCACATGGGTCATAGAAGGCAGCTCCAATATCCACTCCTTGTTTAGAACCATCTGTGTAGAGTTTTTGAAATGATTGGTATTTCATATTAATATATTCACAGCATAGTCTTTTTAAATGGCTAGGATTAAAATGCCGTTTTGGTTTTGAAACAGTCTCTATATCCGTTATTATAACTTTAGATAGATCAATATTAGTCACCCATGTATCCAGGGTACAAAATATGTACTTCTGCTATAAAATATGTTAGTTTCAAACTTAAACAAAACAGTACAATGGCGAGGCCTCTTCTAGTGAGGATAAAGAGAGGCCATTTTGGAAATTATCCCATAGGGAGAAAGCTGGGTAATATGGCAATAAATCAAATTATAGTGCGACCGTTTAACTCAGTCCTCGCCCGCGGGGTACAGGGGCGGGGGGAGTGATGTCTAAGGAGGGTTGCGGGAGGTGCGAGCGGCGGAGTATCACAGATTACTAAATAGTTACTTCGTCCTCGATCCCGTTTGACATCCTATCCCCACGCCCCTGTACCGCGTAATTGAGGACAGCGGCACGTTTGGCGTAGTGGCTCAGCAATCGGACTGCTGCGCTAGGTGTCGAGGGTTCGAATCCCGCCTGGGACAAATATTTGTGCGATCCACAAATGTTAGTTTCTGGTCTGGGTGGGATGTGTATGTGAAATTATATGTCTGTAAGCGGTACCCACGATACAGAGGCAATCCTAGTAGGTATGGGAGTTTTGCCAGGAATCCGATAGTGAGATGTTGTTGGTTTTGTATTATTTTCTCAAACTTGTGTTTCTTCGAGTGTTAATATGTAATATTGGTGGAATATTAATCATTAAGAGTTCGTTAACGTGCACGAGTGTAGGCGAATAATATAAACTCAAAAAACGTGTCATTTCGCATTTTATCCAAAACTCCCAGGAAGTTTCAGTAAAGCATCCACTACTTTACTGAATCGTGACTTTGACGATGTAAATAATTGACTTGACTACTTGACCACGATTGGGGGCGTCCATAAATTACGTGAGGTGTTTAAGGGGGGGAGGGGGTCGAGTCAAATCTCATCTAATCTTACGTTGGAGAGAGGGGGGGTCTCGGCAAATATCACGCAATTTTTTTTCTGATAGAAACAAAAAAAAATTATACTATTTTGGTCCATTTAATCCAGATTCTTAAGCGTAAATTGTTAAATTTTTATTACACTTATAATTAAACTCTCAGCAATATTGATTACTAGCTGTTGCCCGCGACTTCGTCCGCGTGGACTACATTATATCGGTTTAAAGTATTCTATGTCCGTCTCGAAAGTACAATCTATCTCTATACCAAATTTCATCGAAATCGGTTCAGCCGTTTAGCCGTGAAAAGGTAACGAAGAAACAAAAAGAGTTACTTTCAAGTATGGATGAACAGTTGATTGACGCACAGTATGGATGGGGTTCCTAAGAAGTATTCAAATAATACTAAAAAGTATTCCAACATGTCAAAGCAAACATGTCAAAGTTCTACCTTGTCTATGTTCCGTGTTTTAATACGGATTTCGAATTAAATCTGATGACAATATTATGCAACTCTTTTTTATAATTTTAGGGGTTGTATATTAAAAAACGATGTAATACATGTAAATCTTTCAAATAATATAAATGCCAAGTTTGAAGTAGATTTGATCAAAGAATCACGTTATCCTATACAAACTTTGCCCCACTTTTTCACCCTCTTAGAGGTAGGATTTCGGAAAATCCTTTCTTATCGGATGTCTACGTCATACAAAGAACACACCCTCCAAGTTTCAGGTTTCTACAGTCAGCAGTTGGTCCGTTAGTCATTCAAGACATCGACTTCGACTTCGACTTCAAAATCGCCATCCCATATCCGACTCACGACATCCACCATCTTCTACCAAAATTACCTTTTTATACAAATATTTACCATTTTATAACAAATTCTATCATTTCCTACCAAAATCTACCATTTTCTACCAAAATTACCATGTACAATTCTTTATCATAATCTACCAAAAGCTACCATCTACTAAAATCTATCAGACTACCAGAATCTATCAAAGGCTACCATTTCCTACTAAAATTACCATTTCTTACCAAAATGTACAATTTTCTACCATTTCCTACCGAAATCTACTCAATCCCTACAACACTCTAACATTTCCTACCAAAATCTACCATTTTCTATATAAATCTACCATTTAAACGAAATCTACTCAATCCCTACAACACTCTAACATTTCCTACCAAAAACTACCATTTTCTATATAAATCTACCATTTAAACGAAATCTACTATTTTCTTTCTGAATGTACTATTTTCTACCAAAAGCTACCATTTATTACCAAAATCTACCCCTATTAGCGAAATCTACCATTTCTTTCTAGATCTACCATTTTCTACCAAAAGCTACCATTTCCTTCCAAAAACTACAATTTTTACCAAAAATCTACCATTCCCTACTAAAATCGACCATATCCTACCGATATTACCATTTCCTACTTAAATCTACCAATCCCCACAACAATCTACCAATTCCTACCTAAATCTACCATCTTCTACCAAAATCTACCATTTCCTGCCTAAATGTTAGGGATTGATGTTAAAACACGCTGAAACAGGTGCTAAATTATTTTTTTAAAGAATTTAATTACAAGTTTGCAGTTGATTAGACCAAGAAAACACGTTGCTCTATACAAATTTTGCATCCCCTTGTTACCCCCTTAGTGGTTGAACTTTAAAAAAATCCTTTCTTGGTGCACACCTACGTCACTAAGAAATATTTATGAAAAAAAATTATGTCGAAATAAATCAGACGAAAAATATTTTGCAACCCTCTTTTATCCCTTTAGGGGTTGAATATTCAAAAACTATGAACCACGTGTTCAATTAAACCTTTTAAAAAATATAACTGCCAAGTTTGAAGTTGATCAGACCAAGAAAACACGTTGCTCCATCCAAACTTTGCAACCCCTTTTCACCCCCTTAGGGGTCGAATTTTCAAAAAATCCTTTCTTAGTGCACACCTACGTCACTTAAGAAATATTTGTGTAAAATTTCAATGTCGAACTAAATCTGATATAAAATATATTGCAACCCATTTTTACCCCTTTAGGGGTTGAATATTAAAAAACGATGAAACACGTGTTTAATTAAATCTTTTAAAGAATATAAATGCCAAGTTTGAAGTTGATCAGACCAAGAAAACACCTTGCTCCATACAAACTTTGCAACCCCTTTTCACCCCTTTAGGGGTTGAATTTTCAAAAATCCTTTCTTATTGCTCGCCTACGTCACATAAGGAATATTTGTGCAAAATTTCATGGTTCTAGACCCAGTGGTTTCGGCTGTGCGTTGATCGATCAGTCAGTCAGTCAGTCAGTCAGTTCTTGCTTTTATATATATAGACTAGTCTTAACTACACGTAAATAAAAGCACGAAGCAAATTTGTTTTTTTTTTTACAATAACAATCCAACGTGTTTACGTAAGAAACTCACATTTCCAATAATCTCACGTGAGATTGGGGGATGGGGGAGGGGGTTGAATAAAATCTCACGACATCTCACCAGGGGGGGAGGGAGGGGCAGAAAATTAAAAAAAACACCTCACGTAATTTATGGACGCCCCCATTGCTATAATATTGCCGTGACTCTTAATGTGGAATTAAGAAATACTTAAAATAAAATACTTGACGCTGGCTATATGCACAAAACGTGCGAAGCCATAACTAAAAAAAAAAACAAGTCTGAGGCTACGTAAAAAAAAAAAGATGGATAGAAAGTTAAACGGTCGCATTATAACTGGAAATTCATAGCTCAAGTGTGTATGTAGAGGAATGCCGTCGGACAGTGAAACTTCGGACTTTCATATCTTTATTCGACATGGGCACCAAAACCCACTCATGCAGAATGTAAGCCACTATTTTCTTCCCTTTTCTCTGTTTTAATGATATTTGCTATGGTAATAGAAAGTTAGGTAATAGGTACTTTAATTTCCCTATTTATTGACGATGTTATATAAAAATTGTTTTACTCTGCATGCAATTTTACTAAGCAATGTATATAATAAGTATTATTTTCAGTACATAAGTAGTTTTATGTTAATTTTTTTGTATTAAATGTGTATTTAAAAACTGTGGCCCTATTAGTTTACGTCTGCGATTTATCGACCGATAAATCGCGATCGCGTGCGACAGTATTTTTAGTACAGGAAAAAACCGAGTGTGCTTTTGACCGCACGACTGAAGTAAAACTGCTTTAGCTCCATCTATGATACAGACAATAGGCCTGCACTGTCTATTATATAGATTATATAGATATACAAAACGCTACTGGCTATCAGAGAAAGAAAATGTGTGCTCGCACCTCTCCCTCTTGCCCCTACAGTAATAAACGAAACTTAACTCTCTTTCTACGAGTATATTCACTAACTAATATCTCCCTCTCAACCTCCGTTCGCTTCGCCCGATCACACTTTTCGTAACGCTACTCCCCACTACAAGCGTGCGTAAAGAAGTTTAACTTAAAAAAATGAAACAAACACGTTAAATAAAACTCTATATTAATATAATATAATAAACTGTGTATGTCTATACGAGAACTTGCACTCTCCCGATTCCCTCTTTACATTAACAGACGAACATTCAAAAACTTAGAAGCGATTGCACTCCACTACGCTGCTCGCGATGTTGCTTCGAAGTAGTAGTCGAAGTTGACCGAAGTTCGTTGTTTGTCGTACTATGAGGTTGTAGTGCCAGATTTTATCAGTAGAGCGAGCAGGCACCTCTATCGAGAAAGTATTCGATACGTTAACCGTCAAATTTGTTTTAGATTTGATCAGCGCCTTGCAATATCGACAAGATGGGTATTCGAACGGTTACCTTGATCGATACGTCAACGATACAAACCGTTAAAATTGTCGTGCTTGCTCTATTGTAGGAGTACTGATCAAATCTAAAACAAATTTGACAGTTAACGTATCGAATACTTTCTCGATAGAGGTTCCTGCTCGCCCTACCAGGCTGCCCGAGGGACTCTGACATAACAGAAGCCCCTAATTACGTGAACACACTTATACACGTGCAACCTCGCGATGAGTATCACAACCTACGTGACGCTTCGAGTCCTTTGACGCAAAACCGAAGTCGCCCGAAGCGAACCGAAGGCACGTTCCACATTCTAGTATTAGCTTAACTTCGGTCAACTTCGCGAGTAGTAGTGGAGGTTTTACATATCGTGGCCGATTAGACGCGAATACAATGCCGCGATTTTTACGCGTTTATAATATTGCAAACTGTTTTGGAAAATCATTAGGTAGGTAGGGTACATAAATAAATAATTTACTAGGTATAACTTTGGGCTAGGTACTCAGGCGATTTTGATAGAAAGATTTCATATTTGCGACAACGAACAATAGGTATTATGCCACAGAGAAGAGCAAATATTTTAAAATGATCAAATAAGATTGAAAAAAAAAGCAAAGACGAAGCAGAATACTTGATAACGTGAAATATGTAAGTAAGTGTACACATTTATGAAGGAATGTTGAATTAATAATTTATAACTATGAAAAACTGGAATTCGCGTAACCAACTACGTATCAAAAATTGGCAATGGTATTTCATTCAACAGATTATTTGAAAAATGAACCTAGTTTAAGGTGAATATTCGCCTACAATCGGCCACGATCGACGGCAATGGCAGCAATGATGGCCCATGTTGTAGAGAAACCTTAACATTAGTCAATAATACAGTCCTGTCACTTTCCAACTTAAATCTATACAAAGAAAGCTTTACATAATAATTATTAGCCATACTTCCTTGATTGACTTTACATTTGTCTAATTACCTTATCGGCTTTTACACAGGGTTACCAGACGTCGGGACTTTTGGCCACGCTTCAGTGTTGGAATCGATAATTAACTAGTTTTTGCGGAGACTTATACTATGTATCCTAAAGTATCCTATTCTCTATAAAACATTAATCAAAATCGGTTAAACGTGAAAACTTAACGAACCAAGAGACCCTTTCGCATTTAATTAGTATGGATGTCTAACTGGCAACCCTATATTCAAGTAAAAAAATTGCCTATTAAAACACGCAAAACGGCTATACGCACGAATATGCGATAACGACGCGACCATTCTAAAAATCTAAGCGTCAATCTGAAAAATGTTACACAAACATATTATTAATGACAATAATTAGCGTTAATTAACGTCTCAACACTAGAAAATAATATACAGACTAACAACAATAGCATATAAAATAGATCCTGCTATTCCTGACCCCGAACTAGGATTTCTTGTATCTAAAATAAGTCCATTTAAAATAAATAATTTAATCAATTTTGCACCATGTTGTGTGTCGTAGCCGTTTCACAAATTTCAATTCGAATAAATCCCCAATCGCAACGCGATTTATCGGTCGATAATAACGCAGCGTCATCCGATAACGCGTCTCGCGTCTTCTACCGCGGCGGTGTGGAAGATCGCGCGCGTCCTAAATACAAAATGTGTTAAAATAGATCGCGAAACGCGTGCGATATTATCGAGCGATATAAACGCGCCAGTGGGAAGAACAATCGTGTTTAGAAAATCAATCACTACATTACCGGTTTTGAAATACATAATAATATTGTATACGACATGAAAATTATCTTTACGTAGTCACTAATAATTTACCTGAAGTGTTTCAAATCACTCCTTCACGGTCGTAAATATTAATTTCAAAACTCTTGCACACATTTGTTTAAGCTTTCTGATAAATGTACAAATTTAAAAACACTACACTCGACGCTTGTGAAGCCATGCGTTTAAATCACTAAATCGTTTTATAAAGGTTCATTTACACGATGCAAGTTTCTCGATATTGCAAACAATAATATTGAAGTAAAAATTGACATAAGTATGTTCTGCATACAATATTTTTAGCTCAATTATTGCGCTATATATTAGTGTACCATAAACATCGATAGTCTATCGATAGTATCGATAGTTTTTTATTATAGATACTATCGATAATTATTATCTACTATCGATCTACTATTTTTCATAAACTTTGCCTTTGATTTTAACTAGATAGTTTGTTACTATCGATGCTATCGATAATTTTCTACTATCGATCTAATATTTTTCATAAACTTTGCCTTTGATTTTAACTATTGATAGTTTTTACTATCGATACTATCGATAATTTTCTACTATAGATCTATATATAGCCTATTTTTCATTATATATCTATATATAGCCTATTTTTCATTATAGGCAAAGTTGGAGCAAAACTATCTATAGTGTCGATAACAATCGGAAATCAAAACTATCGATGTTTAACGTACACTACTATAATATATTGCATAGTATTGTTATTGTATGCACAAGAAAACTTAATTCGTAAATCAGGCTTTATATTTGAGTTTCCAGTTTTCAACAGGGTCAAAACTGCCTCGCGATGTTTAACCTAAACGAGACAATATAAAAGTTTTTAAACACGTGGCTTCATACAAAAGTCGAGTGTAGAAATATATTTTACAATCTTCACATAAGTATACAGGGTGTAGCACGGCGTAGTAATACTGACACATGGGGAAAGATGGGGTCATGATATGACACCCACGTGACATTACGTAACCCGTATCATTTAAGGTTGTCACAATTTTTTTTTTAATTTACCGATACGATTCAAGGTTTAATACCCCGGCAGATGACTCATAACAAAATAAACACCGTCCAAGGCGTCCAATCAAAACTACACCTAGCTCTTACACCCTGTATATATAAGTAATTTCATATACTTAAATATACAATAACAACTACTAGTTTCGTCAAATCATATTTCCACAAGATAATTTAAAATTTTTACAATTCCATCTCTGTACAACATTGGCCCAGATTTTTTTAACTTTTGACTGCATTTTTCCAGTCGAATTCATAGTGGAGATTGACCATAAAAAAATCACCGACTGTCTGAGGCGTCTGTGATACTATAAATGGTCGTCATTCCACGCGGATATTTCGCATCTCGACTATGAATACGACTATTAGGGTTCTGTGGCAAATCAGCACAAATGGAACCCTCAATTATTGCTAGACGGGTAACACTCGCCCGTTGAACAATTATATAAAAGACATCGATTCAACGAACAACACTTGAAGGGCTTAATATAAAATAATCGATTTAAATGACTTTTAAATAATATTATCCCACTTTTGTATCCATCGATATAATTATCGATTGTTTTTGCAATAGTTTATAAATTATTACCGTCAACATCTCCATTAATATCTATCCGATAACATTTATATTAAATTCACATGATTGCATTAAAAAACGTTACTTAATAAAAATGTGCAGTTTTTAAATAACCGGGGATACAATATAAAGGTTTTATTTTTAAAACATACAGAACCTTATACTTAAAATAACATTCAACGCTACCAATTCTGTTCGGTACAAATTTAACAGCACAAAAATTCTCACGACCTCTTATAATAATATACATAAGTGGCAAATTTTTTAACTTAATTATCTCGAAATGTATATAAAAGACTGCGTAAAATCAATAGTGGCAGGCATCGGGTATAAGCTAAACAATATGTTTTTTGTCTAATTTTTGTCTCAACATTCAAACGAAAGTCGAGGAAAATCACGAGTTCACTTTGTTGGTTTTTTTCTATAGAAATAATTTAATTCCAACATGACTTGGAGTAAAATTGGTTATCCTTACCCAATGCCTTACCTAAAAACAACGATAATTATATTGCCGTCTCTATCTAACACTAAAGAAATGATAAAGACAGCAATACACTCATCCCTTGGTCAAAGTCAACAGGCGTTCAGAAACCGAGCGTAATTAAAGTAAAATTCGAGTCTATGTTAGTAAACTTGGCTATGTGCCCGCTTTTCGACCACCCAGTTATCGCTATCCCTTCCCTTCTCATAACGTAGGAAAGAGACGACAAATAACTTGACGACTAAACTAAATTAAAGGCTTATTTGTACCAACAGAATTAGCGGTACAGCATAAAACTCCCTACGGTTATAAACATAAGTCTTATTTTGTGATCTCATTATTAAAAACACTGTGTGGACGCGCCCTTGCCACTAACTTTTCTATTTAGGTATAATAATTCAACAGAGTAAAAATACATTAACCCACAATGGCCCAGCGTGGTCGATTATTGCCCAGGACTAGACTATAAAAGTTTATCAGCCCGTTGAAAAATTACAAATAATGCGATTTAATTATGTATGATCGGTTTGTATATGACCACTATCTCACGGGTGTTGCGTGACGATGTGGTCGAATATGACCACTATCTCACGGGTGTGTTGCGTGACGATGTGATCGAAGGTGGCGAACTTGTCTAGACCGGGGCTGGTACTCAAAGAGTGCCGGAACACCCCCGATAGGGGGTTGGGGACTGATTTTCTACTTGAACTAAATATTTTTCTAATTCCACTCTAGTGTCGAAATGCAGAGAAAAAACAACCTTATTAACGTTAACATTGCAGGATTACGGCTGATGGTAAGCGCAGCTTCAGGAAGACGATTTCGCAATTACATTTCATAAACAACAGTATAAAAGTAACTAGCTCCGCAGAACATACATACAATTACCAATATCATTGTTTTCATGGAAATTTTGATGCTTTTGAATTGTAATAAACACAGACATATAAGTGTAAGCAGACCGGACGTTACAGATATCTAGTGAAGCCAGATATATATATATATATATTCAGGCAGGACCGGACTAAGGCTACGATGACAACTATCATCTATAATTAATGCATACGTCCATAAAATGTAATTAAGATTAAAATTCGCGCTGAATCTGATCTAATATCTTTACAAGTCTCAGATTAATCCTCCAACAGATATGACATTTAACTCCAGGAAGAAAAGAGACAAGTGTATACAAATAGACAAAGGAGTAAGTAGGATAGTACGATGATGTTTTGTCTTTGTCGGCGTATGCACAAATTTCTTGCTTGGCTACAGAAGCAAACCAATCATGACAGTTTAGAATGTCGCACGATTGATTGGAGCTACACCTAAATAACGTGTATTAAATTTATCCGATTTATAGGGGTTGTAGCCAAGTGTGTCTCTTTCGGGTATACGCTTTTGTCAGGTCCATCTCTGATACTAGGTCCATGTTATAAGTAGAATGAGGTAATGTCGCCAGCGTCCATCAACATGGCGGCAGGCTTTACTAGACATCTTTAATGTTCTCTGTCTGTCACAATTACTATGTCTTTGTAATAACATAATTGATACCGGAACTAAATTCTCAAAATTAGAAGAACATCTATATTGTTTTTACCGATATTTGCTGGCTGCTTTTTGACACTGAACTGTCAAGGCGACTTTGACAGTGACATCTACTTTTCTGTTTTCCTTGTCCACATTTGTAGCTTTTACGAATTGTTCTTGCTGGCGCACTGCAGGGCACTTTTAACTTTTCTTCTAACGTTACAACATCCAACATATTTCAATCTCAATTCATCCACAACAGTTTTTAATATCAAACACTATTGCAGCAAACATTCCATCCGACAAGCTCCCGGTGTAACCGCGAGCCGTCAGACTGGCACGATCAGTGACGCGCACTCGGCCGGCTGCGGTGTGTAAACGCACCCTAAGCGCGATTACGACTTCAGCCGCTTGTAGTTGTCCAGGTGGCTGTTCAGGTGTTGGGCGAGCTGGTCCGCTCGGGCGAAGGACGCCTGCAATGATACATGTGTGAGGTTGTGCGAGAGACGTAACTTAGCGACTGCTATCGGTCGATAACACCTGTGGCTTAACGCGAGTGATGGAAAAGTCATCGGTGGAGCCGAGGATCGAACCCGGTATCGTCGTATCCCAAAGCGCACAAGTTACCATCACTATGCTAGTTAATAGTATAGTTTTTATTGATACAGGTTCTTTTATATTTAGCAATTGTATAATCGAGAGCGATTTTCGATAGGGGGGGGGGGGGGGGGAATGGGGGCAAAAAGAGGGGAATTTTGCTGCAGCGTCATTTATTGGCCTAGAGTTATGGATATTTGGTGAAAAACTCAAGTATTAAATTCTGAACAAATTGTAGTAGGTACAAACATTTTTTTACGAAACGGGGGATGCCTATTACCATGATATTGACCGTCCACCCACCTTGCAGACGACGCAGCGGTACAGCTGCTTGGCGTGGTTGTGCAGGTGGCGCGTGAGAGAGTGCACGTGCGAGAACCGCTTGCCGCAGTGGGCGCAGGCGTGCGGCAGCGCCCCCGCGCTCGCCCCCACGCCCCCCGCCCCCGCGCCCGGGGGCGAGCGCGGCGCGGCGTGCGCGCAGGCGCGGTGCCGGCGCAGCTGCTCGTAGCGCGGGAACGCCGCGCCGCACTCCGAGCACCGCCCTGGGGGGAGGGGAGGTTGTAGATACCCCAAGACAGGTGTATGTTGTGTGGTTACCCTAGTGAGTTGTGTAACATGAATAGTCTGTGGATGTCTATGTTATCGAGTGTTGTCAACTGTCAGTTCTGATGTAATATCATAGAGTCACATCTTTGATTAAATGTCAGTGCTAGAGCGTTTGTCCAACGACAATATTGCAGTGATTCTCACAGTCGGTCAGCCTTACGGATCCTCTATGGTAGAGCGGACTAGAGAGAACGATCGCCATTGATTAAGGTTTGTAAATACGTTTTGTTTAAATATCATTGTGAAGTTGAGCAATATAACTGTGATAAGAGATATAAACGTTCATTTATGATTCCTTTCTGGAGTAGCCTTACAGTTGTGTATGTTTTTAGTTACTCTTGTGAAGTGTGTATCTATTGACCACATAGATGTATATATTGATCTCTCGCGAGGTGTGTATGTACGTGTCACGGTCACCTCGCGAGTTGTGTATGTTTATAGTAATACTCATGAGCTGTGTATACGTATGTGTAGTTACCATTGTGAGGTGTGTATGTGTTATATGTAAGTGTAAAGTTACTATAGTGAGTGAGCCGTTTATATAATAGTTTCCATCGAAAGTATTACGTGCGTAACGCCTCCTTCGTAAGTTGCGTATGCGTCTGTCTACTTACAATTTCCTCGCGTACTATTAACGTATGTAAAGTGTATCTCGCGATCTATGTACGAGCGTAACATTCCTCGCGAGCTATGTCCGCGTCTCCCTCGCGTCACATGTCTATGTCTGTGCTAGTGTCTATATGTGTCTTCCTCGCGAGCCATGTCCGTGTCTGTCTGTGTCTCCCTCGCGAGCCACGTCCGTGTCTGTATGTGTCTCCCTCGCGAGCCACGTCCGTGTCTGTCTGTGTCTCCCTCGCGAGCCATGTCCGTGTCTGTATGTCTCCCTCGCGTGTCATGTCCGTGTCTGTCTGTCTCCCTCGCGAGCCATGTCCGTGTCTGTCTGTGTCTCCCTCGCGAGCCATGTCCGTGTCTGTCTGTGTCTCCCTCGCGAGCCACGTCCGTGTCTGTCTGTGTCTCCCTCGCGAGCCATGTCCGTGTCTGTATGTCTCCCTCGCGAGCCACGTCCGTGTCTGTCTGTGTCTCCCTCGCGAGCCATGTCCGTGTCTGTATGTCTCCCTCGCGAGTCATGTCCGTGTCTGTATGTGTCTCCCTCGCGAGTCATGTCCGTGTCTGTCTGTGTCTCCCTCGCGAGTCATGTCCGTGTCTGTCTGTCTCCCTCGCGAGCCATGTCCGTGTCTGTCTGTGTCTCCCTCGCGAGCCATGTCCGTGTCTGTCTGTGTCTCCCTCGCGAGTCATGTCCGTGTCTGTCTGTCTCCCTCGCGAGTCATGCCCGTGTCTGTCTGTCTCCCTCGCGAGCCATGTCCGTGCCTGTATGTGCCTCCCTCGCCAGTCATGTCCGTGTCTGTCTGTGTCTCCCTCGCGAGTCATGCCCGTGTCTGTCTGTCTCCCTCGCGAGCCATGTCCGTGTCTGTATGTGTCTCCCTCGCGAGCCATGTCCGTGTCTGTATGTGCCTCCCTCGCCAGTCATGTCCGTGTCTGTCTGTGTCTCCCTCGCGAGCCGCGCCTGTGTCCGCGTGCGTGTAGTTACCGTTCCGCTCGTCGTCCGTGTGCGTCCCCGCGTGCGCGGCGAGCTCCTCGTCCTGCTCGAAGCAGCGGCGGCACACCTCGCAGCGGAACGTCATCGCGCCGCGGTGCGCCTCCGCCCTGCGGGGAGGGGGCGGTCAGACCCGTGTTTGTTTCACAACTGAGGGACGGCCTTAGTATGTGCTCTTCGGAGGAGATGGGAGGGGGAGGGGGATTGGTAAAGTGAGATGAGGGGTAAGGGTGGTGGGGTGGGACGAGCGGGGTTGAAGAGAGAGGGGGATTGAAAGGGTGGGACGAGGGGTAAAGGTGTTGGAGTGAGTATGGTTGAAGAGACGTAGGGGAGTGGTTGGAGGGAACGGGGTGGTTAGAAGGGAGGGTGAAGGGGTTGCGGAGGGTGTTGTCACCGTATTGGAGGAGATAGGAAGTAACATAAAAAAAAACTGGTGTGTACTTGTGCTTGTCCAGTTTCTCCCGGCGCGGGAAGGCCTGGCTGCAGGTGTCGCACTCGTACCGGTCCTGCGAGCGCACGCGCCGCGCCGCGCCGCCGCCGCGCGCCGCGTGGCTGCGCCGGTGGATCCTGGGGGGAGAGGGGGGCTGTTACTGACGCCCTTCTGTTCATCTTTACGCTTCCGTGCCCAAAGGGTGAAACGGGTCCGAATAAATATCGACCGCCGACATAATAAATACCGACCGGCGACCGGTTCAATGTCCATCGTTAATGGGGTAAATACCGACCGCCGACCGAATTTATAACGACCGAAATTAGAATAAATACCTACAGTCGATGGAATACACACTGACCGGCGATTGAATAAATGACAATAGATAATCGAGTAAATACCGACCACCGATCGAATAAATACCGAACGCCGACAGAATAAATAGCGACCGGCGTTCGAATAAAATATAAAGATGGATAATAAAGTAAATATAACGATCACCGACCGAAAAATACCGACGGCCGTCCAAAACCAGAATAAATTAATGAAATGAAATTTATTTATTCATAAGAACTTTGGACACAATATTTACAAGATAGCATAGCTCTCAATTCCCATCAAAATTCTACCAGAAATGGCAAACAAATGTTAGTATAAATTAATTTTTTTTATCAAGTTAAAGATTTTAAAATGTAGGTAGGTATACAAATAATGCATACCTAGGTCAATATAAAATGGTTACAATTAATAATAAGGAATAAGTCATGTTAATAATTAAGTACGAATAAATCAATACCGACCACCAACTGAATAAATACCGACCACCAACTGAATAAATACCGACCACCAACGGAATAAATACCGACCAACAACGGAATAAATACCGACCAACAACGGAATAAATACCGACCACGACTCACTTCAACGTCACCCTGGTGGAGTACCACTTCCTGCATATGTGGCACTGGAAGCTCTTGTCCGGCGACTCGTTGTCCGACTCGGAGATCTCGTCGTGCGAGCCGGCGCCGGCGCCCGGCGCGGGGGGCGCGCGCTCCGGGTCCGACTCCGGCTCCGAGTCGGTGGCGGGCGCCGCGTAAGGGGCCGCCGCCCAAGCCGGCGCCGAGTATGTGCTGTAGGGATGACATATGACATTTTGTACTGAGAAATACTGGGTGCTTTTATTGTATTTTTTTTTATAATATAATTATTTGTATCCAACGTAAAGAAAATAAAATAAACGTATTTAGCACATCGAAAACAATAATTCTGTATCCATTATGTCAAATATGTAATTTTAAGTGTCTGTTTGTAAGTAGCAAAAAAACAGCTTTTTACAAAATAAGTATATGTATAAAAAATAGTATAATTATACAATTTTATAGTAATGGACAAAAACGCATTTTTTTGTTTTCTCTGTCCTGTTTGGACTTATATCCGAAACGGCTGGACCAATTTTCATGAGACTCACTGGCAGAGAGCGGATGTTACAAGGAGTGCAATAGAGAGTTATCTTCTCTAACTGCCCCGCGAAGGGGGATGCCTATGTTCAGCAGTGGACGACTTCAGGCTGATGATGATGATGATGATGATGATGATGATGATGACTGTCTCATCACACTGTAACGCACCTGTTCTGGTCGACGTGGTTGGCGTGGTCGGACTCGTCGGACGAGTCGGACGTGTCCGAGCTGCACGAAGACGACGAAGATGACGAGCCGGAGCTCGAGCTGTCTGGAAACGAGAATTGTGACTTAAAGCTAGACGTTTTTTGTGGAGACACGAAAATGTTGCTTTTTTTGTTTTAGCTAGTGTTCAATTTTTTTTATTCTTGTAATTATTTGATACGGTATGTAATATGGGTCATTCTAAGTTAAGAGGTACTTTCCATGGCCAGGCCAAAAAGATACTATTTTTTTGTACTAACTTCCTAATTACCCTATTCATTACTTAAAACTAAGTGTTTTCTTCATGCTCACTGAAATTTACTACAGAAATGTACGTAGTTTAGTCGCAATAAGTTCGAATATAAGTAAGAAGTCTCTCCCCTGGTCTGTCCCCAAGCCGACTTTATTTGTAAACCAGTTATTATGAATGTATTAAACTTCAATAATTACTTTATCATCGTTAATTTTATACAGAACAATAACTTAGTGACAGTGTCTACTAATTAAAATTAAGTTTATTCCAATTTTTCATAAATAATATCAACACCGAAATTTGTCCTCCGTGTCTCGTCCCCTGGCTTTTTGTTTTCGTTTAAAAATCAGTTTTGTTTTGCTAGTTTGTGGAAGTTCTGACATTGAGTGCATAGGATGTAAGGTGGAGCTAGCAGCAAGCAGCGCATAAGCTGACTTCGCAGCTATTTTAACGGCCTTTAAATTCGATAATAGATCTACTAAAATAAAATTAAAAATTAGGTTTAAAAAGAACAAAATAAAATATTAAAATAAAACCAAAGTCATTATATTCTAGTAAAAAAAAAAAATGTTTTTTATATTATTTTCATTGTAGTCTATGATAAGTCAAGTCGCAGATGACTTTTCGTAAATGACGTGCGTATTGCCATCGCTCCCCGCTACGGAGGGCCGCGTTAAGGACCTGTAGGCAGCGAGCTTCCGTAAAATGGGCGGTTTTTTGTCAAAAAGTTAAGCTGTAATTACAAATATTTATAAGCCAGAAAAAATACAGTGTATAGCCAAGTGTTTCAGTTAACTAATAAATCAATAATATTGGACTAAAGTTGTCTAGTATCTTGAGAAAAAAATTCACGAGAAAGGACCCGAAAAAAATCTTTCGTCACATAATGCTCAACATTTTCAGCGACAACTATCATATTTTTTGGAACCATAAAAAAGGCAATTTTATTTTCCAATGAAATTTGAATTTTCCAATGAACTGAATCGATTCCATTCTTCTAAATTAATAAAAACGACGAGAATATGATCAGTTTGAGCGCGTACTAGGCGGCTCAGTACCCGCTACGGCGTTTCAGAGAGAGGACGTATGTCGCTGTTCCTCAAAATTTTCTCGTCGAATTTACTGTTTGTTCTCCAAAAAAATAAAGCAAACAGAATCTCTACATGGTATACAACTGGTTTATTTACTTAGTTGCCGTAAATGACTTCCTTCGACGATTACTAAACTTTTATTATAACCTTTATTACTTTTTATTTATTCTCCATTGTGTGTAAAGAATAATGGCTAATATGACTATTCTTGCACCACCTGTAACTGAAATTAGCAGCAAAAACGCGTTTTTAGATTGTTCACTTAAATAAAACTGGGATTTCTTATGATAGTTTGGAGTTAATCAAAGGAGCAGATTATGATTGTATATTAAAATGAAGATGTAGTGAACTTCCGTTTTCCATAATGGCGGATCTGGCGGATGCATATTCTGACGTTTTATTTTTAGCACACTTTTTTTTTTTTTGTTTTAGTTATGGCTTCGCACGGTTTGTGCATATAGCCAGTGTCAAGTATTTTATTTTAAGTATTTCTTAAATCACATTAAGAAAGTCACAGCAATGTTATAGCAATCGTGGTCAAGTAGTCAAGTCAATTATTTACATCGTCAGTCACGATTCAGTAAAGTAGTGGATGCTTTACTGAAACTTCCTGGGAGTTTTGGAAAAAATGCGAAATGACACGTTTTTTGAGTTTATATCATTCGCCCACACTCGTGCACGTTAACGAACACTTAATGGTTAATATTCCACCAATATTACACATTAACACTCGAAGAAACACAAATTTGAGCTAATAATACAAAACCAACAACGTCTCACTATCGGATTCCCGCCAAAACTACCTTTAGCACACTTCCAGTAATCTTTCTGCTCAGCTATGAGCCAGTTTTTTCAATGTTTTTGCTTCGCACGATTTGTGCATTTAGTCACTGTCAAATATTATACTGTAAATTCGAAAGTAACACTGTTTCTCTGTTTGTCTGTTTATTTGTATGTTTGTTTGTTTGTTACTTTTTATGGCTAAACGGCTGGACCGATTTCGATGATATTAGGTATAGAGAGACAACAAAAATGAAAATGAAATTTGGTAGGTATATGGGAGAAGGAAAGATGAGGACCTGGGGAGATGGGGAGATGGAGAGCAGCAGCTGGAGAGATGAGGAGATGGGAGATCGGAGATGGATGAGGGATGGGAGATGGGATATTGGGAGTTGGGGAAAAAAGCGATGAGGAAATAGGAGGATAGAGATATTGACAGAGACGTGACGTGCTCGATTGATTTACAATAGCATACAAAGTTCACGCATATTGTGTTCTTACTATAGCTGGATTCGATTTAAATGCAGACGAAGTCGCGGGAAACAGCTAGTATTCCATATTTTTACAACCTCGTGGTAAAGTAAATTTACAGTCATAGCCACGATTCAGTAAACTTTACTGAAACTAGCTTTTACGCGCGACTTCATCCGTATATGAAAAAGCAACTGTTTAGAAAATAAATATTGAAGTCTTTGTATCTCTATCCCTGTCCCTGTCCCTTTCCTTTTCCCTATCCTTAGTCTTAACCTTTATATATTATCAAGAGCCTAAAATAATGAAGAGTCAGATCACCTACTTGAGAAATTATGAATTGCCCATATAAATTTTCAACTCCTATTTATTTGGATTCTAAGATCCCTATTTTTTCTGACGAAAAATAGCCTATACCCATCTCATAGGTCCAATCTTGGTCAAGATTGATTCAGCCGTTTAGACGTGAAAGGATGGCAAAAACTAAAAAAAAAACCAACAAACACACACACACAGTTTCGCATTTATATGATCTTAGTACGGATGCCTGACACTGGCTAAATGCACAAATCTTTTACTCCGTCATTGTCATTGTCAAAATATACTTTATATCAAAAAGAAAATTATGTGGACTAAAGAGGATGTCTTGTATCAAATGGACTTGACAAACGCGCATACCAGAAGGGACCAACACTAAATAAATTTAATACAACTTATTTAGGTGTGACTCCAATAATTCGTGCGGCATTCTAAATTTGATAGGATTATAGTCAAGGAGGTAATAATTTATGTAATGCTGGCGGTAATAATTCTTTAGGAACGGAACGTAGCATCTCAGACCGCTCGGCCAATCTGACATGTCATTACAGTGTCGAAATAATTGAATGCTTCAGACTAAAGCCTACGTAGTAACTATCTAGTAATCTGTGCTAAGGCCACGTGATGCCGTTAGTAAGAGTATAATAATTATGAATTAGCGTTTTCGACTAGCCGTGAGCGCGGAGCCAGCGTGGCGCGCGGCCCGGCCAGGTAACTTTCATCTTCTAAAATACATGAATCGCTCCTATATTAGCGCCTTAAGCCGTCGGCCCCGGCTGTTGTCGTACGCTGGCGGTCGTTAAGCCACGTCAGAGGCCCGCGGGAACAAACAGATTTTAGATCTCACCTGATCCCGAGCTACTGCTATCCGAGTCAGAATTCGAACTGTCTTCCAGCTTTTCCACTCTCGTGTCCAACTCTGTCACAGAGCCACCTGAAAACAACTCAAAAGTATATACGGCGAAAGTCTCATCAAAATCCGCTTAGCGCTTTCTGAGTGTTTAATAATTTTGCTACCCGTCGTGACTTAGTTATGTAACGTACACCGTTAACTTACTAGCAACCAAAGCTATCAAATGCGGAAACTCCCATCGAAATGCGTTCAGTAGTTTCTGAGACGGTAACAAACAAACAAACATTTTAAAAGCCACGTTTTCGGGTTTAGTTGCTAACAAATAGTCGATATCAGTTAGTTTTTCAATGACCAGATACAGTGTGGATTCCGGTGGCTGGTAACCGGCACGACACACGTATGCGAGGCGCCTAAAGCGCTACCTTGCTAACCTGTAGGGGATTTTAGGGGACCGTGTGGGGGATTTTAGGGGATCATATGGGGGATTTTGGTGACCTTTCGGTCATTTTACGGGAGCTTGTAGGGGATTGTATCAGGATCCTGTGGGGGATTTTTAGGGGCATTGTGGGTGTTTTATTGGGCACCTATTGGCTATTTTAGGGGCCCTTGTGGGGGATTTTTTGGGAGCTTGTAGGGGATTTTATCAGGATCCTGTGGGGGATTTTTAGGGACATTGTGGGTGTTTTATTGTGAACCTATTGGCTATTTTAGGGGTCATTGTGGGGGATTTCACGGGAGCTTGTAGGGGATTTTCTCAGGATCCTGTGGGGGATCTGTTACCTTCGTCGCTCCGGACGGAGAGCACGTCGTCGTCGTGCAGCCGCGGCCGGCCGTCCGCCGCGGGCTTCTTGAAGTTAGCAGCCAGGAGGTGCGCCTCGAACAACTCGTCCTACATACGGGAGAATAAAATATTACTAGGAATCCATTACAAACACAAACATTCACTATTTAAATGTACCTATAATGCGGTGGTAGCCTAGTGAGCGAACGGCCGCCTTCGAAAACGGAGGTGGCAAGTTCAAATCCCAGTGCGGGCACGTACCAATGTGTTTCTTGTTAAAGCATATGTACAGTAGTACCCAACTTATAAGGCGCGTCGTGAATCTTCGTTCGCGCAGAAAAGAAAGTATGGTCCGAAGATGAACGAAAGAATGCTTAAAACTTACAATCAACCTAAGATCACTATTATAAGGTTCATAATACACTGCAGCTGTTAGTTCCATCTCACTCTAAGCTCGCTAAGATGGCGGCGACTGCCGACCAATAGCGGTCAATAGCATTTCCCGCGCTTTGATAATTCATCTTCTGCGCAGGTACATCGGTAAGCCATATCAGTTGGGTACTACTGTACGTAATTATGGCTCGCTTTTCGGTGAAGGAAAACATCGCGAGGAAACCAACATGCCCGATAATTATTTCGGAGGCATTTTATCCACCAACCCGGACTAGGTCCCCGTGGTGGATTATGGCCTAATGATAGTGAGGAGAGGCCTTAGCCCAGCAGTGGGACAGTTAAAGGCTGAATTATTATGTATAAAGAGAGAATACCTATTAATAACCTAGCTAGTTAAAAGGCATATAGTTGCGCTTGTCTTTTGTCCGATTCAGCTGTTTGTATGGAGTGTCCACGTTGCTCTACGTATAATAAGGTTCGTTCACAGCTCACCTTATCAATGTTGGCGTATTTCTCGTGTATGTGCCGCAGAGCGCGTAGGTTCTCGTCCAAGCTCAAGGAGTCTGCAGCGCTGGGGGAGCCTGGAACAACATCATCATCATCATCATAACCATTTTTTTTAACGTAGCCACACACTAAGATTGCTCCTGTATCGTGGGTACCGCTTACAGACATATAATTTCACATACACATCACACCCAGACCAGAAACTAATATTTGTGGATCGCACAAATATTAGTACGAGGCGGGAATCGAACCCGCGACACGAAGCGCAGCAGCCCGATTGCACAGCCACTACGCCAACCGTGCCGTCACAGATAAAAAGTTTACAGTGATCATTTATCATCATCATCATCATCTCATTATCATCATCATCATCATTATCATCAACATCATCATCATCATCATCATTATCATCAACATCATCATCATCATCATCATTATCATCATCATTATCATCAACATCATCATCATCATTATCATCATCATCATCATCATTATCATCATCATCATCATCATCATCATCATCATCATCATCATCATCATCATCATCATCATCATCATCATCATCATTATCATCATCATCATCTGATGATGATGATGATGATTGATGATGATGATGACCCTGATGATGATTCATCGTCAGGGTCAAATCGAGGACGTCTTAAAATAAAGGTCAGCACCGTCAGTACCGAGTACGAATAATGGTGAGATAATGTCAGTCTTCTCGCGACCACGGTCGATGTAACTCGGCCGAAACGTCGAGGTATGTCAAAATTATATTATATATACGACGGCTCGTTTGGCGTAGTGGCTGAGCAATCGGACTGCTGCGCTAGGGGTTGCGGGTTCGATTCCCGCCTGGGACAAATATTTGTGCGCTCCAAATATTAGTTTCTGGTCTGGGTGTGATGTGCATGTGAAATGATATGTCTGTAAGCGGCACCCACAATACAGGAGCAATCCTAGTGTGGGACTAAAAAAAGAAAAAAAAAAATACTAGCGGCGCCCCGCGGTTTCACCCGCGTTTGGATAATATATGATATATCTTTATGAATTGTAGCCTATGTGTTATTCTGATGTATAAGCTATATTATTGCAAAGTTTCATTAAAATCCATTCAGTAGTTTTTACGTGAAAGAGTAACAAACATCCATCCATACTTACAAACTTTCGCGTTTATAATATTAGTAGGATAGTAGGATTTTTATATCAGTTTGTGCGCGAATTAGACCCGTTTAAATTCTAATTAACATGTATTCAGTTCGCAAAAGTTTAAGATTGATCAAATACTAACCTACATATTAAAAAAAACGCCAGCTTCCTTCGTTGAGTAACAAAAGGGTAAACACACACGCGTATCGGGTAATTACCCAAAAACTTACCCAAATCGGGTTCGTCGTCGCTGTCCAAGGATATAGGCTCATTGTTCATAGGCATCAAGTTGCTTCGCACGCGGATTTCTAAAACAAACAAAAACAATTAAGGGAAGGAGACAAAACAAACCCGACCAAGTGCGAATCAGACCCGCGCACGTAGGGTTCGCACCTTCCGCATAAAAACGCCAAAAAATCTCTTTTGTTGTATGGGAGCCCCCTAAAATATTTATTTCATTCTGTTTTTTAGTATTAGTTGTTATAGCGGCAACAGAAATACATCATCTGTGAAAATGTCAACTGTCTAACTATCACGGTTCATGAAATACAGCCTGGTGACAGACGGACGGACAGCGGAGTCTTAGTAATAGGGTCCAGTTTTACTCTTTGGGTACGGAACCGTAAAAACCGCATCGAAATCAGTCCATTGCTTTGAGAGCAACGATGCCATAGACATACAGATATACCCTCAAATTTATAACAACCCTCCTTTTTCGTCGGGGATTTTACTTTTTAATTTCTTATGTTATGTGTGAGGGTGTGTGTGTCTGTGTATGTGTGTAAACGGGTGTGGGGGTGAGTGAAGATATGGTTCAGAGAGAGTAGTATTCATTCGTTCCTATGTTCATTCGTTCTTTCGTTCATTCGTGCCTTTGTTCATTCGTTCTTTCGGTAATTCGTTCTTTCGTTCATTCATTCATTCATTCGTTCGTTCGTTCACTCGTTCTTTTGTTCATTCGTTCCTTTGTTCATTCGGTTGATCGTTCTTTCGTTCATTCGTTTCTTCGATCATTCATTCTTTCGCTCATTCGATCTTTTGTTTATAAATTCGTTTGTTCGTTCATTCGTTCTTTCGTTCATTAATTATTTCGTTCATTCGTTCTTCGTTTGTTCGTTCATTCATTATTTCGTTCATTCGTTCCTTCGTTCTTTCGTTTATTTATTTATATATTTATTTATTTTGATAATCCAACAGCGCAACAACATTTTAAAATATACACAAGTTACACAATAACAAAGCCAAAAATGGATTACACAATTAAACCAAATTAGACTAAAGGTGTCTTCCAGAGAGAGGGTGTATGTGTGTGTTTGAGGGTGTGTGTGTGTGTGTGTGTGTTACTCACTGGGTTGTTGTTGTCGGTTGCTATTCATCTGATCTGTCTTGCGCGGCCTCCCACGTTTCCCTTTTACGCGTTCCGTCGCCGGGCTCTGAAATGTAACCAGATGTATAGTTTAATTGTTGTTTGTCGTATGAGCACAGGGTGGACACTCCATACAAACGGCTGAATCGGACGGCAGACGCGCGAGACTGTACGCGCGTCCGCGTTGTACCGCGTCGCTACTCACTAGCTCCCCCTAGTACAACATCTCTCTTCAATTTCAAAACAGTGTCCCTTCTTTTAGGGCAGGGTTTCCCAACCTTTTTTACATGGTGCCCCTCCTCTCCCCAGATTATAAAAAAAATCATACCCCCCTATATTTTTCTTCAGCACAGTTTTGTTCATCATGCTCCATTGGCATTGACAGGTAGTATTTTGAGGAATTGTTTTATTTTATTTCAAGTGCGTGATAGAACAAGATAGTGGTAGAGCGTAGTAGTTAGTTCGGCCGATTGGAACTAGGTGGCGCGACTAAATCTGTGTGTAAGTGTTTTAAATAATACACTATGATGAGTAATTAGATCAAAATATCCGAACACTTCACGCCCCCTTAAGATCGCTCTACGCAAGGGGGGGGGGGACGCCCCCACCGTTTGGGAAGTCCTGCTCTAGGGTTATTCTAGGTTAATAGTTATTCTGGGCGGGATGGTGAGTGCCAACACGACCCCATCTCGCCCCACTCCAGGCGGATCGACGGCTCACGGGGGGGTTTTTAGTGGGTTCAAGTCCCACACGCCCCCCTTCCACCACCCCCGTGGCGGAAGGGAAGTGCCAAGGCATTTCCCCTCTCAAAAAAAAACGAAAGGTTAATCTCTTACACATAAAAATCAATCGCTGTTCGTTAGTCTCGCTAAAACTCGAGAACGGCTGGACCGATTTGGCTAATTTTGGTCTTGAATTATTTGTGAAAGTCCAGGGAAGGTTTAAAAGGCACGAACGCGGACGAAGTCACGGGCACAGCTAGTTAATTTAATAGTTATTCTGTCTTTATACTATGGACTACTTACACCGTCGTTTTTCTTCGCGCTCGGCGTGCGTTTCGTGTATTTGCGTTTGACGCGCGGCGTCGCGTCGCCCGTCGACGACGACGCGCCGGAGTCTGCAACATGTTAGCGCAACATACTGAGGGAGGACTACGTTACTCAAACCATAATCGATTACTTTTTAACTTCATGTTTTATGATTCACTGAGTTAACGAGAATTGACTGTTTGACTTGTAAAAGGGCGATTTTATTGCCTATTTACAATAAATGCTTTGACTTTGACTTTGTGTTCCAAGACGTTTACCAATTCTTTTTTCATGACGTCCATGTATTTGAAATAACGTCCAAATTGTTTTGGACGCGATGAAAAGTTTTAAAACTACGTTATTTTTTTATTGGCGTATTTTTTTTTTAAAGAATAAGTTTTTCTTTTGGATTCAAGAGACAGCCAGTTCCCTGGTTCAATATATAATAAAAAAATTACGTCACTTATAATAATATACTCAATACTCATATTATATAAATATAAAAAAAAAACAACACAAAAATATTAGTTTTTTTTTACATTGTATTATAATATTAAAATATGATAAAAATTATATTAACGTTAAAACATGCGATTTTTTATACACTTAAACAAATTAACAAGACTTCTCGGCAAACTACTACAATACTGTACTACTACTATTACATCAAGCATGCACTTAAATATTAATTAAAATTCTAACCAACACACCTACCTACTCCTTTCACCTTTATAAAATAAATAAAAAAAACACACTAGCAACACTAATCCTTTTATCCTTGCATGCCACTATACTATCCTACACACAAACACGCCTACACTTTAACAATTTTACAACTTAACTAAATACAATAATTTTTTTTCATAACAATGTCAATCCTCAATTACACTTGGTTTATTTACTCAATTAATGTGCTTTATGCTGGTAGCCCTTGATCTCCGAAAATAATTGAAGCGAAGGCGCAGAACTTTTGCGGCATATCGCCATTTTTTAAGTTACCGCGCATGATGTCAGTAGTATAATCATGTATAGGGGACACTTATACAAACCAAAAATGTCAAGTAATATAGTACCCTAAAGTGTCACGTTGCTGAGATATTATTTGGAGTTAAAGATCTATAAACAGACAGTTAAAGCAACCTGAGAACTATTATTTGAATACAATTGAATAATAAATACACAGGTAATTATGTACTGCATTATTAACGATTTTCATTGATGTCATAATACGAGGGTGAATCAAAAAGTTCTTAGAAGTGCATATATATGAAACCTTTTTGGATCAAGTTCGATATTCAAATTAAAGAGTGTCTATCACACTATATTTATGCAGACTGTCACTTGTTTTTGTCAGTTCGTTCGCATGTAATAAATTTTTTTGTGCAACGAGTTGCTAAAAAGTCAAAATTATGGATAAAAGTGAGTTACGTGCGGTGATAAAATATCTCAGTTTGAAAAAAATGTCTACGAAGGAAATTTTTTTGGACATTCAGCAGACATTAGGGGGTGATGCTGTACCCTATTCTACGGTTGCGTACTGGGTGGCTGAATTTAAAAGAGGTAGATCAAGCTGTAAAGATGACCCGCGTTCTGGGCGGCCTTCAACCTCCGTTACAGAAGAAAATGTCAAAAAGGTTGAGAATCTGGTTTTGGAAGACAGAAGAATGACTATAAAACATATAGCTGAGATCCTAAAGATATCTTTTGGTAGCGTTCAATCCATTTTAATTGATTCACTGGGGTTCAAAAAAGTGTCTGCAAGATGGGTGCCACGAATGTTAACCGACGAAAACAAAAAGCGACGTTTGGAAATTTCCAAGCGTAATCTCGAAATGTTCCAGCGTGATTCGGATAATTTTTGCCGTCGTCTTGTCACCATGGATGAAACGTGGGTCCACCATTTTGATCCTGAAACTAAAAGACAAAGCATGTCTTGGAAACGACCATCCTCTCCATCCATTAAGAAATTTCGAGTTGCTCCTACCGCTGGCAAAGTTATGGCCTCTGTGTTCTGGGATAGTGAAGGAATCCTTTTTATTGATTACATGCCAAAAGGCCAGACGATTACTGGACCCTATTATGCAAATTTAATCCCGAAAGTGCGTGAAGCGATTAAAGAAAAACGTCGTGGAAAACTGTCGTTGGGCGTGTTGTTCCTTCAAGATAACGCTCCTGCTCATCGATCGGAAGTTGCGCTCAACGCAATCCGCTGTGCTGGCTTCAATCTCCTTGACCACCCACCATATTCTCCGGACTTAGCCCCAAGTGATTTTCACTTATTTCCAAAATTAAAAGAGGAAATTCGTGGAACAAAATTTCACGATAATGACGCGGTTATAGCTGCCGTAGAGGACTTTTTCGAGAGTCAAGAAAATATTTTTTTTTCACAAGGAATAAGGAAGTTAGAAACGCGTTATTCTAAATGCATTGCATTGGAGGGAGATTATGTAGAAAAATAAAATATTATTATTTAAATCTTTGCATTTTTTAATATTGATTCCAAGAATTTTTTGATTCACCCTCGTAGTATGGTGGTATTACCCTCCAAATATCTCGGCAACGTGACACTTTAGGGTACCATATTACTTGATATTACTCTTTTGTTTGTATAAGTGTCCCCTACCCATATACACTACTTTCATGGTGCGCACAAACTCTGAAAAGGAACTCAAAATGGCGACGGGTGGAAATGCTATCTTCCATACCATCAAACCCCATCCGGTCGGGAATCTACAACCATGCATCGACTCTACATACATCCAAAGTCCAAACACCATTTACCTTTTCTCTTTAGCTTTGCAAACTTTGTATTTCTCCTCATAATAACGGTTTTGGCGGACATCTTGCGCACCGCCGCGAGTTTACCCGACTTTTGGGGTAATTTCCGGCCGGCAATTTTACTTTTTACCGACGGTAATCGCTTCGTGACGCGCGGCTGCGCTCTTTTGATAGCCAACCCGCTGTTGCCAGTCGGTACTTTGTTGACTGGCAACATTTTGACGGTTGCCAAGTGTCTGTTACCGGGTAAATGTTGTTGGTTGTTGTGTGCCAAGCTTTTGTTGGCCGAGTTTTGTTGTTTGACCGGCGACAGTTTAGTTTTCGGCATGGCTTTGCCTAAAGCGGTGGAAATATGTACGATGAAACACAGTGAGTGGTTAATACTAAGCTAGGTTTGAGTGTACGTATTTTGGCATATTCTATCACCTAATCACAGGATGGAGAGTCAGCAGTCTGTCACTTTTCCATACTGCACGGGCAGTGGCGGATTTTACCAATTTCCCAAGTATAGACCGAATTTTTGCCGCCCTTCCCCCTACAATACCGGTGCGCAGGTACCGTAGAATGTACAAGGGAAGAGGGAGAAGTCATTGGAAAGATATTATGTCGAGTTCTAACAGAGATATCTACGCATCCAAATACCGTGTAACAGAAATCTTTTCGATTTTTTTAAGACAATAAAAAGCTGTTTCTTAATTTGCGGCCCCTAAAATTTGCCACCCTAGGCTCAAGCTTTAGCCTGCTGGTGAGTCCGCCACTTTGCACGGGTGAATCTTTCCAACACGCATGGGCCACACGCATCGTGATATCCCATTGCCTATCCCGTTGTTTGATGTCATTAATTGACGCTCGCCGTAAGTGTAGCCACATAATCACGATATGGCATAGGCATTGTCGTTGAAAATCCCGATTTTTTACGTTCACTAGTGTTTTTTTTTTACATTATATTTTTATTTATTTTATTAATAACCACAACATTAAAAATGCCTTAATACATACACTCATATTAGTGAGCAGGTGGGGTTATTCACTCAAATCCATGACCACACGTGAAAGAGTTACTAAACTATGAGGCTGGCCCTAAATTCACATCTTCACTATTCTTCCCCTTTTTCACTATTCTTCCCTTTTCTTCACTATTCTTCCCCTTCTTCTCAGTCTACCTGCACTAACATATCCTACTAATATTATAAACGCGAAAGTTTGTATGTATGGATGGATGGATGTTTGTTACTCTTTCACGCAAAAACTACTGAATGGAATTTAATGAAACTTCACAATAATATAGCTTACATATCAGAATAACACATAGGCTACAATTCATAAAGATTATTATCGTATATTATCCAAACGCGGGTGAAACCGCGGGGCGCAGCTAGTATCTTCATAAAACGAAGTCGTGTTAGTTACATCATTTATAACTCAAGAACGGTTAGACCTATTTCTATGATTATTTAATGCTTGGTTGGATTTGCTTCCGCTTCGAATAGCAGATATTATTATTATGTATAAATTAATACGCATATCTCGTTCATTTTCTCCCACATTTTGTAAGGGACAGCTTGACAGCGTATGTCGGGACAGCTAGTATCGAGATAAATTTAGGGCCAACCTCTGTGCCCTGAATGTGAGTTAATGCAAGTTTACGCGCTCGACATGTACGACGCGTCACCGCGCGCTTTGTATGTAGATCCTGTACGCCCCTACCGGCACGTTTATGAACGAAAAATCTTCATACAACGCGCCCGTTGACGCGTACTATATCGAGCGCGTAAGAGCTCACACTAGACACAGTGTTCTGTTTTCAGCTTCGATCAATAATGCACTGGATTAAGCGATGCTTTAAAACAATAGAGAAATAGCTTGAGTGAACTATCCTACAGAAATACAAAAAATATCGCATTATCATAAAAATATTATAATTATAATCAACCTTATTCCCGTTCTCGTAATGGTTTAGTTTCGTTTAATGCGTTATTGACATAGGACTTCAAAACCCAACTCAAATAAGACCACACCTCTTGTTTGTGCTTTTATTTCAGAGACCGATTTTAAGACCTCTCTAATCTAGTACATTATTGATCAAAGGTTTTTAAGTGATTCGCCACACCTGTGACCCGTGTGTTATTTACAAACGAAATCGTATCATTAAGCCGTGTGTCCACTGTTAGGGGACATATCTCCCGGGGGACAGATCTCCCTCCCGGGGGACAGATCTCCCTCCCGGGGGACACCGCTTAAAATGATTACACTTAATGTACCTTCAAATAAGTCAGTGCTACAATTAGAAACATTTTTCAAACGATTACAACTTGTTTTAGATAGCGTTAATGGAGGAGGGGAGGGGGTTTTAGGAGAGGGTTTTTGTAGCATTTTGGGACAGGGAAGGGGATGGGGGGGGGGGGGGGGGGGGGTTAATGAATCCTGCGATTATGGGGGCGGGGTATTGTTTGTTCATCTTCTAAGAGGTTGGTAACATTAAATTATACTGACTTATTTAAAGGTCAATTGAAGAATGAACAAGAGATAGAATGAAGATAATGAAGACTGTCACTCACCGGCGGTGGTTCGTCGCTTGTACTCCCGCTTGGCTTTACGCTCCAACGCTTCTGTGAACAATCGGAGAATACAAAATCTTGCCGCTTCTTGGCGGTTCTTGCCGCTTCTTGGCGGGTCTTGCCTATTCTTGCCGGTTAAGCGACAATAAGCGACTTAGCGAGACTACGGCATGCATAGCGAAATTAATTAAGTAGCAGATGATGTACATACGGTGGTTTCTCCATACATATTTGACGGCACGTTTGCCGTAGTGGCTGAGCAATCGGAGCTGCGCTTAGTGTCGCGGGTTCGATTCCCGCCCGGAACAAATATTTGTGCGGTCCACAAATGTAATGAATTGGTTGTTACGCCACCAAAAGGCCTTTGAACAAGACTTTTAGGCCTTTTACCAATAAACAAGACCAAATTAAAACAAACAAATAAAATAAAAATTAACGAAAGTACCTTTGCGAAAGTGAGAAGCGCATTCGATAAGTTATTATTAATATTATGGTTTGAGTTTGAAAACCTTTACGATTCTGATTTATGACTGAATCACGGACAGGGAAAGGTAACTCCAAATTATACCCGCGCTTCGAACGTCACCTATTTAGTACGTGACGGCACTTTAGTACCTTGTCTATTAATTTATTCTAAATTAGTGTACAAAGCATTTTCAATCCTATTCTTATTCCGCGACGGCATTTTTTCGTGACAACCATTGAAGAATCATAAAATGTAAGGAGTCACAATCTTGCAAAAACTTGTTCAGTTGCACACAAGCGACATTGAACATTACCATGAAGGACATAACGTTTAAATTGGAGGAAAAGTCTCATAATATAATTAACGTCAACAGTGCTCATTAGACTGCTTAGAGGTGGTAACTCTTTATATGACAGCTTTCTTTCGCGATGTCACTTGTGACGTCACATTCTTCCGCGACGGCACTTTTCACGTCACATTCTTCCGCGACGGCACTTGTGACGTCACTTTCTTCCGCGACGGCACTTGTGACGTCACATTCTTCCGCGACGGCACTTGTGACGTCACATTCTTCCGCGACGGCACTTGTGACGTCACATTCTTCCGCGACGGCACTTTCGCACAGGTACCCCGCTCCGCCCCGGCCGGCTGTACGTACCCAGCTCCCTCGCCCGCTTCCTGGCCAGGTACTCCGGTGAGGTCTTGTCGACGCGCGGGCGGCCGCGCTTGCGCTTCGCCCCCGGCGCCGCCGGCGCGGGCCCGCGCGCCTCCGCCGCTGCCGTCATACACATGCGTCAGCCGTGCGAGCTACTAACCAGAGCTTTGCCTTTGTTTTTAACCCGATTTTCTTTAGCTTATCTTCCTTTTTTTTTTTTTGGTGTACTTTTTAGTTTTATTTTTCGAAAATGTGAATTTTCTTTCTTTTCTTCCTTCACGTTTGCGTTTTTTTTTTAATATTAGATTAGGTTCTATTTTGTCATGGTCACCATCAACACCTATCGGTTCACTGATGAGCACGGTTGTCCACACGGTTTCATGATGAGGATTAGGCCATAATAAGCAACCCCCATTTAAAATCCCGTATCAACATCATCTCAATAACCATTCAAAATAAAATCTATTTTTTTTTAACTTTTGTTTTCTCCATTCCACCAGTGTTAACTGTTTCTAACTATTTCAAAAATAATAAAACATCACTTTTTTTGAGTCGGCTTTGCACGATTAATGTATTCAGCCAGTAAACATTAAACTGTTCGAAGTATTTTGTTAAAATGAAAGGGTTTTATTATCCTTTTATTATAAAGTTATTTATTTAAGTATTCCGTTTTGTCATTATTATTTTATTTATTGTAAATGTAAAGGAAAAAAGCCATCATGCATATTTCTTTTTTACGCAATTATTAATTATTTTGTGTACGTTTTTATTTTTATTTATTTATTAGGTATTTAATTATAGGATCAGCTCTCGTCTGTTAATAACTCACACAGCATCTTGTTCTAAAGGCAGATGCGAACAGAAAACATATAAAAAATCACTAAATACTGGACAACACAATTTAATTCAACACTAACATTTATACGGTCTAAGGGTACCTCTACACTTACATACATGCTCGACGTTTTTTTAACCCCCGACACAAACAGAGCGAGGTTATAAGTTTAACGTGTTCTGTGTTAGCTTTCAAACGGCTGAGCCAATTTTTATTCAGTTTTTTTTTATTTGGAAAGTGTCTACATAGAGTATTCTTAGCTATGAGACAAGAAAACCCGCTCCGCCGTTTGTATATTGTATCGGGGGTTTAAGTATTTCGGGACAAGTGGAGTCCAACCTTTATGATTATAGTTCTTCCAATACCTATGCATTTTTTTATTAGACACTATTATCTAGTGTTACATAAAACATTTCAACTATCGATTCGATTTATGACACTAATCGGTATGTAAGATTGATACATCGATTTATTTATGAAATTATTTAATTATTGATATAGAATCGATTTTAGGATAATAATTGGACAGTTCTCTACCTAACTGTCAATGTTGATAAAAAAAAAAACAAAAGTCGAACATGCTCGCACGTGTAAAGGCACCTTAATAAATAAAATATAGGAAAGGAAAAATACGACCAAATCAAACCCGAACATGTACAAATGGGATTATCGATCCATCAATCGAGACATATTTACTTTTACTATACTTTATAGGGTAGCATGTGACCACTATCTCACTCGCCCCCGATTCGGAACCCTTCGGTAACTCAATTCTCGATCGATTCGGTTTCATATCGTTCGATTTGTCACATTTTCAATTCAAAATAATCGAATGTGACGTCATACCACACGATAAAAACTATGGCCACGCAATTCAGAACGCATTTGGACGAGCAGGAACCCCTATCGAGGAAGTATTCGATACGTTAACTGTCAAATTTGACAAGATGTATTCGGAGTATTTTCGTGCTTGCCTATTGTAGGGGTACTGATCAAATCTAAAACAAATTTGACAGTTAACATATCGAATACTTACTCGATAGAGGTTCCTGCTACATTTATCGAAGCAAATTTACCGAACTTTCGATTATTTTCTTCGGATGATGGAATCATGCATTTGGCGAAATCTAACCGAACGATTGTTCCGAATAGCTCAACAATTTGACGTTCGATTCGGGAACGATACCGAACCGAATCGATTCGATACCTTACCGAAGGGTTCTGTATCGCCTCGCTAGTGACGAAAGCGACTAAAGTGACGATGTGATCGAAGGTGGTGAATATGCTCAGCCTAGAACGGGATTGGCACTCCAGGACCGCCGAAGCACCTCGACAGATATTTGGTTAGTTCTTCATTGGTCGAATTTCTCCCTACCCCGTTGCTGTCTACACCGGCGCTTACTATCACATCAAGGCCTGCTCTCAATGCTGCCAGTTCTCCATACATAAACGAAAATTGAATAAAATTCTAACTACTGTCTACCACATACATATTATAATCTACAGACATACATACATTAACATTAAGAAGCAATTGTAACAATAATAATTAAAAATTGCTAATTACATCATTTGATGAATTTATGTATACAGGACCCAAAATATTTAATTAAAAACCATTAGAGCGAATTTAATTAAATTCAATTCAATTACAAATAGTCAAATTAGGTAAAGTAATTGAATATACGACAGAGAAAATTTTCTATAAAAATAATTTGGGCCCAGTATCAAATTCGGTTCAGCATTTCGCTAAATAACTACTTTTCGATTTGAAAAGAAGACGGGTGGCGCGTGTATCACGAATAAACACAAACAACTCGGAATTGTTTGACTCAACGCCTGAACCAATTTTGATGTGATTTAAGCGGGACCACTCACGTCTACCTTTCTAAATGAAATCAAAATATCACCAACATCGGTTCAGGGTGTATATAGACATATTATAAGATGTAGGTAATACAAACAAAAATAACAAATAGGAGGTTTCAATGGCTGACATGGCTTAACGATTGCTTCGACGACTGCAGAACCACAGACGCATAAGAGGAAGCCGATCTAAAATTACAGATATCTAGTGAAGTATCTATAGACCTAGGGCCGTATTAATAAATGAACCTCAATAGCGCTACCAAGTGCGCTACTAGCTAATCCACACTCGAAATGTAATCTGCATCTTGAGATTGTTGCTATTTAATAAATGGATATTGAGATGTAGCACTGGCTACTAGATACTGTCTTGTATGTGTCAATTGTGTCATAATCGGATAGCACTTAACCGCTGAGTGTCATTTATTAATTTGCCAGAGATCATGTAAGTTTCTGTTCCTATTCTACAACTTAAGATGTATTTATTAAATAGAACAAAAGAGCAAGTGCACACTGAAGATAGCTCTCAGAGCTAAGTTTGATTTATTAATACGAACCCTAGTATCAGAAAGAGACTTGACAAAAGCGTATACCCGAAAGGGGCACACCTTGGATACAACTTATAAATCGGATATATTTAATACACGTTATTTACTGTTTCGTTCTTTACGTCCGACTCGCACAAGGCCGGTTTAACCTACTTGATACTGGCACAATGTGCGAAAAGCACCATGGCCAAAGAAGAAAAGAAAAAAAAAACCTCTCCGAACCAACACTTTAAACCAAAATTGATTAAAGCGCCATCTATCGGCAACCGCATTGAAACCTCCGCCCTCCGCCACAGATGTCGCAAGCTCCGTCGCGCGCCACCCGCCCCGCCCGGTCCGCACCTATAGGCAGCTCCATACCCATCTCGCGCGCCTGCTTGCGCGCCGCCACGCTCGCCTGGTACTCCGGGCTGGTCTTGTCGACGCGGGGGCGCCCGCGCTTCCGCTTCACCGGAGTCGCCGTCTCGCTTGACTCCGCTGAAACGTCCATAGTCGTTTTATTTCTTTTCAATTTTGGCTTCGCACGGTTTGTGCATTCCGTCAGTGTCAATTATGAAACTCAAACCAGCTGTGACCATGAAGCTTACCACTATATATATATATTAGTGAAAACCACATCGAATTTGAACAGAGAAACAGACAAAATTTGTAACAATCATAGTTTTGGGTGCTATTTGCGTTGATAAAGGTTCCAATAATATTTTTCCTCATATATTATCTTCCATCTACAGACAGCGATCCATTACATTTTTATTATTTTGTATAGATTATATTCTCAATAGGAAATTCATAGCATTATAGAAAAACTCATGGTCATTTAAATTCATAGTACATACCCGAGCTGACCTGCTCCTGCTTGTGTCTCGCTGCGTACAACTCGACGGCTGGCGGCACGAAGTGGCATTCCGGTGATCGGTAGTCCACTGTCAGCGGCAAACCAGCGGGCACTGGGAACAATAGCCAACATATCGGTAAGCCTCCGAGTACAACTGTGTAAAAAACTCTACTTAAAAGGTTGGATACAGCATCTCTGCTATATCTGCAATGTGATATGTATGTGAATGGTTTAAAATATGTACATGTTTTCACAAGCCCATAAACTTGTATATTATTTTCATTGATATTTTATATTATAAGCTGAAGTTTTACTCAATTTAAAAGTTTCTTAAGCTCATGAAACCAATTAAAATATAAAATTATGAGATAAACATAATTTTTATGTTGAAATTGATCATGCAATGGATACAATTAAGAAGACAGAAACGCGATTAGGAATAATTGGCTCCATAAAAAATAATCACAAAGATGACACTAAATCACATCTTCACTTGTCCCCTAAGAGATTCCAACATGAGACCACGTGAAAATTATACCAATAAATGGGGCTTTTTATATAGGAAGCGATTGGGAACTTACATTTTCTAATTTCATTATCACTCCTTACCAATAGGTAAATAAAGACATACAAAATAAACATCAAATTTTCAGTTATCAAATGTCAACACACCAAATCTGATTACGGCTCCAGAGCCGATTGCAGATTTATAAAAAAAAAAAAAAAAATCAGTTCCCGCCAATACTCATCCCCATGAGTGTTGAAGTAACAAGGCATCCTTTTAATAATCACATACTCTCGCCGTTCATTGATAACATGTAAATAATACCCATGCTGAGCTAGTAACTGCTGAACTCACAAGTTCTCTCCTGGTTGGCCTCCTCACTGATTTCCCGCTTGTGTCGCGCCAGCCCCGACTCCAGGTGGCTCTCGCACACGGCCATGCTGCAGCACTAGCACCTGGCTGCAATGTTAAATGCATCATCATGAGACAACTGCTGGGAGCAGGGCTCACGTCATTATAAGTGAGGACTGAGCTATGGAAGCCCATCCAGGCTTGTATCATAATAGTTTTAGGTACATGGGTTGCCTGGCAGTTTCCCTTCACCAAAAAGTGTATGATATTTATGTATTTACTTATTGATATTCACATGAATTTGTTCTTCTTTGTCTGTATAAAAAAAAAAACAAATAAAATACAACAGTATGTCTATGGGTTCCTTCTGAAGATAATATGCACATTATGCACAGGGTTTTAAAAGTGAAATAAAAATTAAAAATTATAATGTCATTGGAATTTGACATTATTGGTGGGGCTTCACTATAACCAGAACAGTACAGAGATACTCCTTAAAAACACCAGGAAAACGTAACTAATGCTTATCTACCCTTTGCAGAGGGCCGTAAAATACTATTCGTACAGAGAAACGACGTATGTAACAACATACCTTTACGTAGAAACCATTTTGTCCGAAACACGACAATAAACTTAATTTCCTAGTCTTAAACTTACACGAGACCGGATAAACTACAGCTTAGTACCACAATAAACTTATTTGGATAACAAAAGTGAGATAAAACAATACGCGTAAGGAAAAAAATTACACTTCGGGATCTAACAATATGAAATCAATTTGCTGTAAAGCCGTGGTGCAAAGTAAAACTAAGGAAAATAGATAATACACAAGTTTTAGATCGAATATAAATGCACGCACTACATAATTGTACGATGGGATAGCTTTTAAAAGTGATTACAAAAGTTTTGGACGCCGATTGTCGGAGATATAAACAAAATACGCGAAGTCTAAACGAATTGAGGCGACGTCCATTTGGATTGCATTGGGTACGCAACTGCCTACGAAATGGTGAGAAAATGTGAAGATTATTTTTGTACTGGCAACACTCAGTGGTAATCGAGTGAAAGCCGTAATGTAGCGATGACGTCATTGCTTTAGTCCGTTTTGAGCTCATTGTACTCACACGTTTATTCAATTATTATTTGATTATTGTATTGAACATCACGATTATTGTTTAGGGTGCAATAAAAATCCCGACCCTCCTCACGAAAGCGATGGGAGACCCGTGCTCTGCAGCGGTTGATAGGGGTCGATGATAATGGTGATGATGATGACAATAAAAAATATAAGATACCTACCTACAATTAACAATTATTTGAGCAATAGTTTGCAATGTCATTGTTTTAACCTCATTGTTTACGTAAACATAGACTATTGTAAGCTTAAGATAGACATTTTTTTAAATAACAAATAAAATAAGCATGTTCCGTATGTAATATATGTAACATATTATTATATTTTTTAATTTGAAACTAAGCGCACTCAGTCACATCATTCGAATAGTAATTCGGACCAAGATAACATACACACAACCTTCTTTAGCATGCCTCCTCAAATCGGTCGCATTATAATCAAAATTGAGAAAACTCCTTTCTCTACTTTAAAAAAATTAACACAGACTTCATAATAATTAGTAAAAAATAGTGTTGTTACCCTGTGTTTTTCAAAAATATTCATCGATAGTTTTTGAAATCGTATTTGCGGCTTTACGAGCAACACTGAACTGGGTGTGGGACAGAGCTGCAAAGCAAGACAGTGTGGAAAAACGATAGTTATAGGTAGGTCGAGTGTTGAGTTGGCGTTTACAACTACTTGACTTCGTTATCGGCAGAGGCACACGCGTTATCGTACGCCCGAGGTTATTCTTTTGTGTCGTTTCACCTTGTATATTTTGTTTGTTATTCCGTCTCTTTTCCACATTAATTCTTATTTAAAATAGATGAATTTAATTTAATGTATTGGTTGAAATAATGGTTTGCAGACGTTTATTCAAATTTGAAATATTTTAAGAGTGTTGGAAGCAAATATTTTCCATGGACCTATTTTTAAATTGTTTCTAGCTACCGAGTTTCACCATACACATTTTATAGTGTTAGTTTAAAATGGTACAATGACGTCAATTACACGATGCTTGCTTTGGGTAATTAAAATGTAGGTACTTTGAAATGCAATTATAAAAACGCTAGATGACTAATAAAGAAATGTTTACCGTTTTAATTAATAATTATATACTTACCTAGGTTACTCTGTAAACCTACTCTGTTTATAATGCTAATACCTACTGTTAGAAATTATTATTATGAATTTGAACGTAATTTAACTTCTCATCATGAGGAAGATTATTACAGTTAGGTAGGTACCTGTCAAATAATTATATTTTATTGGGTCTTCAGAGGTAATTAATCATAATCTAAATGTCGTAAAACCTTCATGGAATACGCTTCAAAAGATTTAAAACTACATTCAAACGTAACACACACAGAGCTATGCCATAAAATGCTGCGGAATGTGCTAGGTACGCCTGGGATCAATACTTTGCAGCCTGATTTACGTGCAGGTACTAAAACACGTTCAGTTTACGCAAATCAAGTTGTGTTGCACAGAGATAGGGTTCAATTTGAAATGAAATATCGGTCTCTTAAATATTGAATGGGGATAATCATTAAGAAGATAATCAGAAAGAGATTTATCTACATGTAAATACAATTTGTTGGTTAGTGGTCTTATTCGCAAAATAGCATGATGCGAAATTCTGTTATTATTATTCGTGGATCATAAAATTGTGTAATATAAGTAATATTATTATAGCCATCGTGGATTAAATGGCTGATGCTTATGATAAATAGTAAAATATGTAAAATATGATTATACTTTATGGGCTGTTTGTGTAGGTAGGTACAGGAGCCTTCATTATGATAGTTTTGAAAAATATTTACACTCCTTTGGTAGTCGTAAGCAACACGTTGTATTTTGTGTTGAAATAATAGAAGTAGTTCAATGAAAATTTGGTACCTACCTACGCCTTTTACAGTCTTCAAAGCCACCAGTAATTGAAACATTATTAACATGTTGTTCTCAAACGGTTCATTGATTTTAATAAATGAAATTGAAACAAATCACTAGGTATCTTATGAGACTGAGATAATGGTAGGTAGTTATGGCAATGTAACAAGTTCTGAAGCTTTTGATTGTAAAATCGCTTTCCAGCCCAGGTTCCTTGATAGCGAGATTGAAGCTATGAAAAAATAGGTTCCTACCTAACTCAGAGATGCATCAAATATTTTGTAGCAGTGAGCCAATTAAATTAAATTTCAACTCTTGGTCACGGTTTTATTGGCCTCCGATATCATCTCAACTTATTAAATCGTGAAATCTGATTACCTGAATGAAGGCGAACCGGTTACATTTTAATATTTTTAAGCTTTCAATCTTTCGTGATGAACTAAATTCCTATAAAGGAAAAATTTCAAAAAGCGTGCAAATAATTGACGCCTCATCCTTGGCAGCTTGTTTAAAACTTTCATGGGTCTGTGTAGAATCCCCGCAGTTTAATGAAGCCAGCTTCTCAATCAAGTACGATATAATAGCTAGGTACTGAAAATTGGTCTGAGCGATGATTACGTATATGAGAGTTGAACGTATCCAAGTCACGTTAAACAAAACCAACTTTCTCAAGCGCTATGGCTCGATTAAGCTATAAGTTACAAGTTAACTTTCGATGTCTCCCACCTTACGTAAGTAAATACAGAGGCAGCTATTACGTAGGACCTTGACCGAGTTGGAGCAAGGTTTCGCTCGAAATTCTGACACAATGGCGACTCCTATAATGATTTTGCCATGGAGCACTCTGATTTGGGGACTAGTTGGATCGATACCTACATAAATATTTGTGGACATCAAATTTACCTATTCATTATTTCATTAATTTCATTAATACAACTTAATTTTTTGTGTATGCTGTGTTCACTCCTAGAAGGACGTAAACATAGTATGGTCATCATTGTTAACCTGTTTTAAGCTTTTCCTGTGTATATCCACTTCAGTGAACCTAATAAAAAAAAAAATATTATTATATAGGTACAGAAAACATAATTTATTTATAGATACAATGGGTGGTCTTATAACTTAAACCGATCTCTACCAGACGCCCTTGATGTGGTTAACTTCTCCTATCTGAATAACTGCGATCGATGGAGTGATACTTTTTTCTACTAGCAGTATCCCACTGCTGGGCAAAGGTCTCCCCCGATTCTTTTCATTTTCTTATACCTTAAGTAGCTCTTTCAAATATTTTAAAAAGAGACTAGGTTGTCGTGCTATTATTTCGAGTCGTGCATATTATAAGTAGGTACCTACCCATACTTACAAAAAAATTGCACGCTTGGGCATGATGTAACTTTTATTATTACAAGCAGAGTTCGTTCTTCAAAAAATAACAGGCTGAGCAGCACCATTGTAGAGTAATTAAATAAGTTTTTTTTTATACCTAACTACTATAATAAAGAAAGGAGAAGAAAGATATTCCATGTATTATGATGGTCAGGTAGGTACCGTGTTTTACCTAGCTTTGACTGGACAACTTAATCGTTATTTTTCGTTTATATACGACCTACACAGTTCAAATTCTGTTTGAAAAAAATATGAAAGTCATTTAAAAATAACTCATTAATTTTATCACTAGATTTATCGATACATTAATTCGGACTTATAAATTCAAATTCCACGATTGATTGATTCCCAACGCCTTTTGCTTAGTATGGCAGCACTTTTCGTTCAAAAAAATTATTGCAAAATTAGGGACGAAAAATTTAACGTCAACGCAGTTTGTTTTTTTCTGAAATTTTAGTACCTATAGGTACCTACATATTTTCGTTGAATTTGTTTTATTTTTTGTATGACACGTACATGGAATTAGTAGGTATAATGATGTGTAATTTTTACCGTAGGATTCATCATTTTTACAATATTTTGCACAAATTATGCAAACCTAAAATGTAAAAAGCAGTCTCTGTCATATTACAAGATGACATTGAAGGCTGTCTCAGATTGACAGTGACATAATCACAGCAGAATGATAAGTGACATGTGATTGGAAAATTGAAATTTGAATTGATTGAGTTGTCACTGTTGTCAGACTCTTGTCAGTTTGTCAGTTGAGTTGAGGTTGAGGATGATGGGAGGAAAATCGAATGAGGTGAAGTTGGTGAAGTGAACCAAAATTTGAAAACAAATATGTACAAGAACTGTAATATTTCACTATTTACAAGCAAATAATACAAATAACTCTGGCGGTAACCATCGTGTGCCAGATACAAGTATAATAACATTCGGGTCGCAGTTCGTAGTAGAGGCAAACTTTTTCAATTTGTAAACCATAGTCTGAAGAAATTAAAATGAGCAGATGCGACTTTAAAATAGTTCTATTAGGCAGTGAACATGTCGGAAAGACGAGTTTAGTAATACGATTCGTCAACTGCAGATTCAACGCGGATATACCATATCAAAACGTAAGTTTTTTTAAATTAAATATTATGTCTAAGTTAGTGTCTAAGTGTAAACAATTAACTTTGCTTGGACTTGGTCTTTCGACTTTATATCGCGATAAATTGTATCCCATATCCTTCTACAAGTTCCAATCTATCTCTATAGCAGAATTCATCAAATTTGGTTTTTAGGTTTAGATGTGAAAAATATTACAAACCGACACTCTTTTGCATTTTAAAATATTGAGTAAAATATATAATTATTATGTAATAAATATAAAGACTTTATTACTACAAATTAAATAATATTATCTACTCATGGTGAATTACTGGATTCAAGCATTAAACTATGGAATAGGAGATATAGTGACCATGAATATTTATAATAAGATTATTATGGTAATAAGATTGATTTTGCCCTGTAAGTGATACCCGATCGCTCTTGTTTACACATCACTATCAGAATGCAGAGTGCAAGCAATTGTGAGCTCAATGAACGGCCGGAAGAGTTGATAACTTACTGAGAGTGCAAATTTTAGTGATTCATTGGTTTTGTGAGAAATATAATTATTATGTTACATTGTTTTTTGTATGTCTAGGTTACATAGTAATACTTATCTACCTTTAAAAGTCTACATGATAGTAAAAGACGTATATACCAATATAACCCATTATTAAAGGTGTAAGTAACCTACTTAAATTCTTTTTCCTAAATGAAATCGCAGAGCTTTGTCTGTTAGATCAACTAGTATCTTTTTTATTTTTTCTTTTTTTAAAACATAGCCCCACTCTAGGATTTCGCCTGTTTGGTGGGTACCGTTTATAGACATATAATTTCACATACAAACACAGTATACTAGTGTACAATCAATGTTGTCTTGCAAAGTTGTTTGACAAAGGAGTTTACATGTTTCAGACTGTCGGAGCGGCTTTCTGCGCTAAAACCATGCATTCGAACGGCAAAGACTTCTATGTTGGCATTTGGGACACTGCAGGGAGTGAAAGGTAAGCCTTCAGTGTGCCTAGTGTGAGTTTTACCAATTTTTGTACGAGCTCGATCCGGTTAGCGTAAATTTGAAATTGTATGGAATAAGAGCAGCGCCATCTAGTGACTGACTCACTGACACTAGATGGCGCTGGCGCCATCTAGTGTCGCACTATACTTGTGTGGATGGGCCGACGGTTGCAGATACGAGGCGATGACCAGAATATACTACCGGGGGGCGCACGCGGCCGTCATTTGCTACGAGCCGACGTCCCTGGAGTCCTGGGCGCGCACCCGCCACTGGATGCAGGAGCTCAGAACTGTGGAAGAGGTGCGCAGTTGAATGAACGAAAATAAAGGAAAAAGTTACAGATAAACTTGTTGAAAGATAAGATGAGAAGGCTGGTAGAGATCGCTTAATTTAATTTAATTTTGATAATATTAAGAAAACTTATAGCTACATACAAATCATACTGAGATAATGAGTAGAGAAGGCCAATGAAAAGTTTCCACTGATAAAAGAGAAGAACTATCTATCTGTCTATCAACAGTTTCGATGCAGATAGACTGCAAAAAAAGATACAGAATTTGATAAAATGCCATCCCTGTAGAGTTTCTTGGTGCTTTATAAAATGGTGTCTTCTATAAAAATGTTAAATGACAAAATGTTAGGATGCATTTAAATTGCTCTCTCAAAGTCACCTGAATAATTGAAATCGTAGAAGTATTTTTTAAAATATTCAAATAGTTTCTGATCGTGTAGAGTCCTATCAGAGAGACAGAGGTAACGAGCACCAAACAATACTCTAACAAGACAAGGAAACTCCATTGACTCTACCAGTGCTTCTGAATACGCCCGTTAGAGAAGACTACAGAAATTCCACCAAGAAACTCTACAGAAATGTCACTTATTAAATTTTCGCCTGTCTTCCTTCCAGGACTGCAAAGTATACCTGTGCGGCACCAAGAAAGACCTCCTGGACTCTGGGCTGGCAGCGCGCGAGGTCCCCGAGGACACGGTGGCCACCTACGCGCAGGGACTCCGCGGACACTACCTCACGTCGAGCAAGACCGGCGAGAATGTCGGTGAGTCGGTGTCTGGACTGGCGAGACTGTCGGTGAGTCGGTGTCTGGACTGGTAAGAATGTGAGTCGGTGTCTGGACTGGCGAGAATGTCGGTGAGTCGGTGTCTGGACTGGCGAGACTGTGAGTCGGTGTCTGGACTGGCGAGACTGTCGGTGAGTCGGTGTCTGGACTGGTGAGAATGTGAGTCGGTGTCTGGACTGGCGAGAATGTCAGTGAGTCGGTGTCTGGACTGGTGAGAATGTGAGTCGGTGTCTGGACTGGCGAGAATGTCAGTGAGTCGGTGTCTGGACTGGCGAGACTGTCGGTGAGTCGGTGTCTGGACTGGTGAGAATGTGAGTCGGTGTCTGGACTGGCGAGAATGTCAGTGAGTCGGTGTCTGGACTGGTGAGAATGTGAGTCGGTGTCTGGACTGGCGAGAATGTCAGTGAGTCGGTGTCTGGACTGGCGAGACTGTCGGTGAGTCGGTGTCTGGACTGGTGAGAATGTGAGTCGGTGTCTGGACTGGCGAGACTGTCGGTGAGTCGGTGTCTGGACTGGTGAGAATGTGAGTCGGTGTCTGGACTGGCGAGAATGTCAGTGAGTCGGTGTCTGGACTGGTGAGAATGTGAGTCGGTGTCTGGACTGGCGAGAATGTCAGTGAGTCGGTGTCTGGACTGGCGAGACTGTCGGTGAGTCGGTGTCTGGACTGGTGAGAATGTGAGTCGGTGTCTGGACTGGCGAGAATGTCAGTGAGTCGGTGTCTGGACTGGTGAGAATGTGAGTCGGTGTCTGGACTGGCGAGAATGTCAGTGAGTCGGTGTCTGGACTGGCGAGACTGTCGGTGAGTCGGTGTCTGGACTGGTGAGAATGTGAGTCGGTGTCTGGACTGGCGAGAATGTCAGTGAGTCGGTGTCTGGACTGGCGAGACTGTCGGTGAGTCGGTGTCTGGACTGGTGAGAATGTGAGTCGGTGTCTGGACTGGCGAGAATGTCAGTGAGTCGGTGTCTGGACTGGTGAGAATGTGAGTCGGTGTCTGGACTGGCGAGACTGTCGGTGAGTCGGTGTCTGGACTGGTGAAAATGTGAGTCGGTGTCTGGACTGGTGAAAATGTGAGTCGGTGTCTGGATGGTGAGAATATCTGTGAGGAGGTGCAGACGGAAGGTAGACGACGGAGCTCAGCGACTGACAGCAGAGTGATGGGGTTTGGGCTCCTTTTGAACTGAATATATTATTCACCATTCTTATTCTGGAAATGCGTTTTTTCAGACGAACTGTTTCAGCAGATAGTGGACGACTGTGCGGCCGACCTTCGCGTCATGAAGGACGTGGAAGACTTGAGGCTTCAGCTCGAGAGGGAGGCCTATAAGGAGAAGGGGAAATCTTATTGCTACTGCTAGATTGCGGATTGCGGTTTGATCCGCAATTAACGGGTTAATTATTCAACGGAAACATGAGCTATCTGCCAGTGAAAGTCCCGTCAAGATCGGTCGAGCCGCTTCGGAGATTAGGCGGAGCAAATAGTCTGAAGGACCAGCAAAGAAATTAAAAATTGTACCTATGTTTTGTTATAGTTGTCGGATAATTTCAAAGTCAAAGTCAAAGCATTTATTGTAAATAGGCAATTAAATCGCACTTTTACAAGTCAAACAGCTAATTCTCGTTAACAAAGAGAATCATAAAAACATAAAGTATGATACATTAAATTAAGCAGTAATTGATTATGGTTTGAGTTTGAAAAAAGGATGTTTCCTTTTCAAGCACTGTACCAAGATTCTGGACAGGAAAAGGAAACTCCGTTGACTCTACCAGCGCTTCGGAATACGCTTCGGAATACTATATTTGATTATGCATTGTGTATAAGCTGGTTATTTTGACGATACAAGCAGACACTTCAATTTTCTTTAATACTAGAAGCGCCTCGCGGTTTCACCAGCGTTAACTACTATCCCGCGGGTACCGTTAATTTTTACGGGATAAAAAGTAGCCCATGTCACCCGGGGATAGTATTATAGGATGTAGCTTCCCAATAGTAAAATATTTTTTCAAATCGGTTCTGTAGTTTCGGAGCCTACTCAATGCAAACAAACAAACAATCGAATCTTCCTTCTTTATGATATTAGTATAGATAGTAAAGATTTAATGAATGGTAGCTGATCGAAATGAGCCCAAAGAGTAAAATTTTACAGTAGCTATTTGTAAAAAAAAAAATGTCAACAAAAACTGATTTGAGCTTCCTGTCATATTATCGTGGTTTAGCTGTAACGAATGATGCCAAAGGCGACAGCTAGTACATTAGTAGCTGATAAATGACTTAACTAACCTCGACTGTATTTGTAGTGATTATTGCTTATTATACTTATGCGTAATTATTTTTTAGTATTTTTTACTACGTCTGCCAAGTTATAAGATTTTTTTACACAATACTATTTTGTACACAGCTTTTCATCTTTTATGATGAAAAACTATTAAAATTAAAAAAATACTTAAAAATTAATTACGCAGAAATCCGTAGGAGTCGTGAATTATACGGACAGACAAACAATTGATGTTTTGTTATAGGTATCTAATATAATATGTATATTATATACTTTCATTTATGCGTTTATTAAAAAGAAGTTATTTTGACAATACAAAGAGACACTGCGATTTCATTTCTGTATATACTTGTATAGATTTTATAACTAAAGGTAAAACTAAGACTTGACAGATGGGTGACAGTATCTTCGACTGGAATGGCGTGAGCTTTCCTATTATCTAGGTTTAACTATACGCCTGTAACATAAGTTATAGCAATAAGAAATACAGTCACAATCTGTCTTAACAAGTTCTTAACTATAATATTATGTGAAGTTATCTTACTAATATTATAAACGCGAAAGTTTGTAAGTATGGATGGATGGATGGATGGATGGATGGATGTTTGTTACTCTTTCACGTAAAAACTACTGAATGGATTTTAATGAAACTTTACAATAATATAGCTTATACATCAGAATAACACATAGGCTGCAATTTATATAACTATTGTGAGAATTGTCTAAAATATGACGATAAGTGTCAAGTAAGTAGGAAAAAATCTACGATATGCGCGCTATTCAGGCATGCGCTGCCAAAACCGCTAGAGCTATACATATGTAATGTATGATGGAAATGTTTATCTTAAATACTTCTACAAAAAACCCCGTCACAATATATATCTATATCTTATGTGTAAGCCATTATAGCCAAAGTAGTGAACCATAAAAATGTGTGATTTTAATGTCATAACGTTAGTTCTTTTCTACGTCACGCTAATAATTATAAGCTGCTCTAAATACTAATCCTGTGCAGACGAAGTCGCGGGCACCAACTAGTTATTAATATATGGAGTGTGAAGAAATAAAAATGCTTTATATTTTATATAAGAATGTTTTTTATCTGAGGTTTTTAGTTCCCTTTACCTAATGGCTAGTTAGATGAGTGGTAGCTAGGGTGCTTAAGAATTCAAAGTTACCAGGTTCAATCCTCGGCTGCACCAATAACTTTTCATAAGTTACGTGCGGTTTTCCATCGCTCCGCGCTTCGGAGGGTGCGTTACCGTCGGTCCCGGTTGTTATCGATCTATAGCAGTCGTTAAGCCACGTCAGAGACGTGACGGCACGTTCGCGTAGTGGCCGAGCAATGAGACTGCGATTGGCGTCGCGGGTTCGATTCCCGCCCGAAACAAATACTTGTGCGATCCACAGATATTTGTTTCTGGTCTGGGTGTGGTCAGTTCATATTTATTTTATTATTCTATCGGCAAGATCGAAAAATATTATTCATATTTCATCATTTTATTAGTAATTCGTACTTAAATATAATTTCCAATAAACACAATTTATAAAAAAAAAAAAAATACCGAGCAAAGCTCGGTCATCCAGTTAATTATGACAATATACGAGTACATTACCTACTAAGTAGTAATGCAGTTTAGTACCTTTCTCTTTGAACAAAGAAATTGATTTTCCTGTACGAATTTATACAGAAACGAAATTGACCCGTATGTGTAGTGTAGGTATAGTGTATAAAATTATAGACCTTGACCGTAATCCTTGTGGTTACAAACAGGACCGGTCGTCAGTACAACTGTACATGTCATCGCTTCATAACGATCGCTAAATCCCTAGCAATTAACCACGCTTGCAGTAATGACACTTTCTTTAAATGCAAGTCTGAAGTTTGGTAGACAAGATTCTAAGAAAAGCATTTTTTTTAATGTTCAGATTCTTTGACGACTTTAGCTCTCATACGATTACGTTTAACTTTGCCCCATAATAGCGGTTTAGAGCATAATCCACGGGGCCAGTCCGGATTGGTGGATTACATGCCCCCGAAATAATTCTCGGGCATGTAATGGTTTCCTCACGGTGTTTTCCTTCACAGGAAAGCTAGTTACTAACAAATAATAAACTTAAATGAGTAGGTAATAAAGTACATTTTCTGTTCAAAGCTCAAGTTACATTATTTATTGGAAATAAGCAAAATAATCTCACTTTTACAAGTCGAAATACTCAGATAGAACCATAACACAAAAAAATATATAAATTAATTAACTAGGTAGGTATGGTTTGAGTTTGAAAAAGGATATTTCCTTTTCAAGCTGTTGGAAGGACGATCTATGCATACGGGCCGTAGATTACAAATAAAATCCGGCATGACTGTTATAAAATACATCGAGATATATCAAGTAATAAGGTAGTTGTAATCGAAGTGGTCCGAGCTATGCGCTGTGGCGATTCCCACACTAGACAATCGCCATTAGGGCTCCCAGATCAAAATATCATAAATCCGGAGAAAATTCCTGACATTCCATGAAATTTCCGGACAATCGTCCGGAAAATCGGACATCGTGCAAGTAAATAAACTAACCAAATCGATTGCCAAATCGTTCGAATTTTGACACGCGCGCGGTGAAACGGTAAGAGGTGAGGGCTTATTTGTAGAAATTCCGGACGGTTTAAGATTCCCCCCGCATTCCGGACAAAGACCTATATTTCCGGACTTGTCCGGAAAATTCCGGGCGTATGGCAACCCTAATCGCCATTAAAAAACCGGCCAAGTGCGAGTCGGACTCGCGTACGAAGGGTTCTGTACCATTATCTATAAGAACAGCATGACAATCACGTGTGTTGCATAGGAGCCCCCTTAAATATTTATTTTGTTTTTAAGTATTTGTCATTATAGCGGCAACAGAAATACATCATCTGTGAAAATCTCCACTGTCTAACTATCACGGTTCATGAGATACAGCCTGGTGACAGACGGACAGACGGACAGACGGACGGACTATTCCGTTTTACCCTTTGGGTACGGAACCCTAAAAACCAGCGTACGCTTCTATTACCTTCGCTTGTAAAGTTGTAGTAAATAACCGTACCTATAGGTATACCTAATTAAAATCTTTTAGAAGTTAATTTAAAATTACTTGTATCGAAATTAAACTTTGTATCTATGCAAGTAAGGTTTATTGTAGTTCGCAGGACAAAATTATAGTAATTTGTTATTTCGGAGCTGATCTGATGATGGAGACAGGACCAGCTGGATCTTTTTTGATGAGTCCAGTAGATAGGGTTTCGGTATCGAGTATCTTCGGTATCGGGTATGATGGAGCCAGGTGGTGGATAGTGGAAATCTCTTTGAAATATTATAATAATAATAATGCAGCCTGTAACTGTCCCACTGCTGGGCAAAGGCCTCCCCTCACTATCGTGAGGAGGGTTAGGCCATAATCCACCACGGGGGCCTAGTCCGGATTGGTGGATAACATGCCTTTGAATTTATTCTCGGGCATGTTGGTTTGTTGGTTGCCTCACGATGTTTTCCTTCACCGAAAAGCGAGTGATAATTACGTACATATGTTTTAACAAGAAACACATTGGTACGTGCCCGCACTGGGATTTGAACTCGCCACCTCCGTTTTCGAAGGCGGTCGTTCGCCCACTAGGCTACCACCGCTTTTTTTTTGTCACCGCGTCTTTGAAATATTATGATATTTAAAATATTAAGAGTCTACCAGCTAACATTATTCTTTTTTATTTGCAACTGTATACTGTGTTTGTATCATGTGGTACCATTCTTATTTTAAGTACTTTGGAGTTTTGCTTTCGGGGGAAAATGAGAAGCTTTGTTAGTAGGTATGTACAATTCTATTTAGGTATATTATTATTTGGGGAAAACCGGGAATGGGGAAAAACGATGTATTAAGCCAGTCTCAAGTGTGTTTTTAATATATCTTTTTATTTTTCGCTTTTCCCTCGCACCACACTAACGCGCTGACGTATCGGCGCCCGCGCATGCCGCAGACTTGTCATTAATGACGCCCAGTTACTGCAGGGTTGTCACTAAAATGGTATTTGTTGTTTGTTTGTCGAATGAGGCAGTGCCGGTGTCAGGTGTCACAATTCATTAGGCCACCCCAGGGCCTCTGACGTGACTTAACGACCTGACAGGCTTAACGACTGCTGTCAATCGATAGCAACTAGAACCGACGTCGAGACGTAACGTGACCTCCGTAGCACGGAGTGATAGTAATCCGCACTTAGCTACAACTTGGTTGCAAAGGGACCAACAGTCATTAGTGCGGGAAGGCCGAGGATCGATCCCGATAGTTGTATTAAATTGATACTAATATTATAAATGCGAAAGTATGTCTGTTAATTTCGTTTTTCTGTCTAAACCACTGACCAGATTTTGATGAATTTTGGTAGGTATAGAGATAGATTGAATCTTGGTGAAGGACATAATTATAGGATATTTTTTAACGTGATTAACTCCGCCACTAGACGATTTTGTAGACTAAAATTGGTAATTATTTTATTTATAAAAAAAACTCTCCATTCTAATTTCAGTCTCCACGTAACTTTAATAAAATACAAAAAGAATAAGTAGCTAACTTAATGAAAAATTATTAGTTGTGCAATTGTTTATTTATTTGCATAACTTGATAGTGGCAACCCTAATTAGTCCTTCCTTCGCCAACTTCGTAGTTGGGTACATACAGATAGTCACAATACAACCTCAGCGGGCTCACATCGCTTCGATTCCATTAACGAGCTAATTTTAAATATTAACCAGTTTTTAATGTGAAAGGCATCGAGAATACTTGATTATAATATGCGCCGCTATATTCGCGAATAAAAAAGTAAATCTTTTTTTTTAAACAAGTTCGCTTCCTATGGTAATTTGAGGGACTTTTTTGAGGGAACCTTTTCGTGCATGCCAGTGTCAAAAAAAAGTTATAACTTGTATACTTTATTTTTTTAAAGTGGTTTTAATTGTCATTTGAAAATTAATAGTGCCTGTATTAAGTGGATTGCTAATTGCGAAAAAACAACGAGTGGTCACTATTCTATTGTTTTTATCAGTGCCAGCCAATGGAATTTAAATAGACATTTGATTGTGTGTTATTATAGTTCCTTGTCGGTGAGTACCATAAACAATAATTACCTATTTTATTTTACTTAAGATTTTTTTGTTTCGTCTAATGATCTTGGCAATGGAAATTTTATTGAAGTGCCTGAGGATTCTTTTGTTGCAAATAGGTACCTATCTACAGATTATAAACCTTGAGCATAATTGTAATAATATATTAGTTATGCCTCCTACTGTATTCCTAGGTTGAGAATGAGAAGAATTTTTAATTACAGTGTCACCCCTATGTGCACTTTTAAACAATAAATTATAGTTTAAAAGTTTTTCCGTGAAAATGGCGGATTGTTACTACTTGCATTAGGTATAAATACCCACCAAAATACTACCCACGCAAACGAAACGCACGCAAAAACTGGAAAAAAAACATAATGTAACTATATATAGTCGGGTAGGTAGGTACTAACAACTTAAAAAACATAAAATATTATAGTTTATATTATTAGATAGCAGCATTATGGGTGCCTAATTAACCTACCTACCTATATACTTACCTATAAAACATGTTTTTCTAAGACTTGTCCATAAATACAACGCGTAAAGGTCACGCTCAGTCTGATCATCTTATATATCGTAAAACATTTATACTAAAATTTTTAAAGCATACATTCAAGCCTAGAATAACAGATTCGCTTAACTGGTTTTCCCACAGCCAGTAACAAAGTAATTAAAAACAAATGACTCCAAAATTAAGTCGAAATCGTTAGTGTTCTGATAAACATGTTTTTAAACTTTTATAAAACGCGTATCCGGTACTGCGAGCTGATCAAAACGAGTCCAAACACTATCACTCTGGTGTCAGTCGCTGAGCTCCGTCGTCTACCTTCCGTCTCTAGCAGATCAGCTCGCTGTCACCGTGACATTTACTTACTGTCATCGGAACTTGACAGACTGCAAAAATGTACCTAATTAGAGAATACTCCTTCCATCCCTGTAAATTTGAATCCTCCTCTCCTCCGTAAGCGGTCGTCGGTCTGTTGTCAATCGATAGCAGTCGTTAAGCCACATCCGAGGTCTTAGGGAGGGCTTGCAGACTGACACTACCTTAGAATAGTAACGCAGAGAAGGATAGTTCCATGCGTAGTTTCACTCAAAAGTGAAGCCACTTCTCTATCAATGTGTGCGTGAGTGAATTATCTCCTCCGAAACGCACACAAGGGCAATGAAAATGTCGCATACGTGTTAGTATTTAGTCCAAGAGCAGGGAAATTAATAAATATTTACCATAAAAGCTTTGATTTCGAGGAATAAGCGAGTCAAAATCTGAACTAAACCCAAAAAGTCTCAATAAAAATAACTCATAGAAAGCCGTGTAGGCTTTCTATGAGTTATTATTCTAAGAACAACCTCATTCGACAGTATTATATAAGTTGGCACGATAGTCTATACCAGCGCAATCTGTTTTGGAGAAGGAAACCCCAAACTCAAACCCGAAGTACTAAGTCTAAGCTAAGGTAGCCTCTCTTGCAAGAGTCTATCTGGGGAGTACCGCACCGCCGCTAGATATCCAACCAAGCTGTAGTGTCATGGAAGTCAAATAATTACCTATTGATTGTAAGTAAAACACTAAAACATAAAACATATGATTAACTAGCAGACACGGCCACGCGTTGCTGTGGCTAAGGTTTTTGTTATTGCGACTATAAATTGAGATGTAAGCTATCCTATCTTTCAAGTTAGATCAAACTGCACACGGTGTGCAAATTTGAATAGAATCGGTTGAGTAGTTAAGGAACCCACCGCGGACAAACAACATTATAAGATTAAACTAAAGAGTGAATTGATTATGGTTTGAGTTTGAAAAAGGATGTCTTCCCTTTCATGCGCTGATCCAAGATTGAATCTCGGACAGGGAAAGGAAACTCCGTTGACTCTACCAGTGCTTCGGAAGCCCGTTAGAGAAGACAACACCAATAAACTACGGGGATGTAATTTTTTGGAAATATTATACTGAGTTATCATCAGTGAACCCTAAAAGTGTCATAATTTGTATAATGTTACTCAATCAAGTTTGTAAAAACTAGTTATTATGATAATCGTTAGTCTCAGGTGTAGGTATGGATGGTCGATAGATGTCGCCGACCTTGCGAAACAGCGACGATCGCGGAACCGCAAAAAATATAACGACATTTTGCATCGCAAATCTATAATCAATTAAAATAAACCTGTAGGTGTAGGTAAATGACTTTATATATTATTAACTAGCTAAAAACGGGTCTAATTCACGCACAAACATATCCTCGACGTTTCGGCCGAGTTACATCGACCGTGGTCACAAGAAGACTGATGTTTTCGGTTTTCTATCGACTTACCACAAAAGATTTAAACAAGAGTTAAACAGATGTGTCTTAATATTTGCTCCACAAATCGACGTCTAACCCTCACTTTTTTTAACTCAATAACAAATTCACCAGTAAAATAATTAGGAATGTCAGGATTGAGTAAGACAATACGCGAGTGATAGGCGTCGATAAATTTTAGAAACACCAATTCTTGTTTAATATTTTTGTTAAGGCTAAATAGTCAGTTTTTTATGAAATAGTCCATTGGATGGTAAGTTGTTCAGTGTTACGTTTAGACGTAAAACTTTAGACATCCGCAATACGTGGTTTGGCAGAGATAAACTATGTTTGTTTTTGCTGCATGCTGTTATAAGGGGGAAACGGGGGTCCATAGATTACCGTTTTACCTCCGTAACTTCCGTTATTCCGGGACCAAACGTATACACACCGCTCGAGAATAGTGCTGCTCTCTGTCAGTGAAAGAATTTTCAAAATCGGTTCATTAGTGGTAGAGATAAGCCGTGATAAAGCTTTGTCTATATCTTTACTCTACATAACTTGTTTATCTCGCTAGCGTGGGTCGCATCCTTTCCTACCGTGTTTTTATCATAGTTGATTTTGGGCAAAGCAGCTCAAACATGAAAATTATGCTGACCTCGATTATATTTGCGGCTTATAGCTCTAATACTCTACTACTAAGCACTACAATACTGAATCAACGGGATGAAACAAGAGATGACCTTTTTGTGTCCTATGCTACCCTGGTATTTCTGTCTTTAAATTATATTACAGCTTTAATAACTAGATATAGATAGTACAATAGGCGACGAGCCTCCTTGTGCTCTTTGCTACCTTGGATTAGTTATGTGCGGTTTTTAGCATAGACAGTTATTGTAACAACTAGGTATCTAGCTATTTAACATGACAACGATAACTCGTTATTTAACCTACCAAAACTATCTATTTTTAATAACGCTTGGTGGTGGTTGGAAACGGTGCGGAATCACAACCGTCACTCGTTTTGTAGCGAATGCGACCCGTAGTTATCTCACAACGCTTTCAAAATCACACGATGTATAACGTCATTGAAGTTAGCGTCATAACTGCTACGTCAAAGTTCTGGGTGGTGGAAACGGTAATTTCACAACCATCACTCGTTTTGTAGCGATTACAAACCATGTACCTATTGTTATCTCACATCGCTCTCAAAATACGCGATGTATAACGTAATTGAAGTTGGCTACCTATACCCTTTTAAGTAGGCAAAATAACGAAGTTGTAAAAATAGACAGTTATTGGAAATAGATAGTTATTATAACGTTATTGAAAAACCAATAACTGTTTCGTTTCGTTATTTGAAAAACCCGCTACGACACATAACTACTTTGGATTTGATAGTTTTATACGGACTACAACTTTTTTCCATCGGTAAACTACAGATTTAAGACACTGTAGGTTATGATGCGAAAATAATCAGTTTTTTTACAATTGAGTCCTTGACCAAAGCAAGGCATGTTATCCACCAATCCGGTCTAGACACCCGCGGTGGATTATGGCCTTACCCTCCTCACGAAAGTGAGGTGAGGCCTTTGCCCAGCAGTGGGACAGTTACAGGCTAACTTATTATTATTAGTTATAGCTTTGCACGGTTTGTGCATTGAGCTAGACGTATCAAGTATTATTATATTTCAGTATTTCTTATTTTCACAATAGGAAAGTCATATAATAGTGTTAAAGCAATAATCCTCGTGGTCAAGTAAGTATAGTCAAGTCAATTATTTACTTAGTTAAAGTCACGATTCAGTAAAGTGGTGGATGCTTTACTAAAACTACCTGGGAGTTTAAAAAAAATCGAACTACAGTATTAAGGTGCATCTATATAATCTTACTAGGTACAATCTAGCTTTTAATACTTATATTTAAATATAGCTTTTACACTTTTAAATTGCCTTTATGTAAGAACTAGCTGCGCCCCGCGGTGTAACCCGCGTTTGGATTATATACCATATATCTTTGTGAATTGTAGCCTATGTGTTATTCTGATGCATAAGCTATATTATTGTAAAGTTTAAAATCCATTCAGCAGTTTTTATGTGAAAGAGTAACAAACATCAATCCATATATCCATCCATCATAATAATATTAGTAGGATTAGTAGGAAGGATGTACACAATTGCACTTTTATTACTGTCTTATAAGTTCCTTTATTTGCAGTGGCATATTAAACAAGTACCTACCTATTCTGATTATCAAAGCACCATAACTAATTACATTTTATTTTACTAATAATATAATAATGACCTATGAGAATTTTGTTGTAACAGGTTCCATTCATGATTCATTAGGAGGATATTTAGAATTGTTGTATGATGCGTTGGATTTCCCTCGCTGCTAACGTGGGTATATTGTAATCCCAGTTATTTTTAAACAAAGCGTGGGCTAACTTTGTCCAGTTATGGGAAAGACCAACTGAAAGTGTGTGTGTCATTTATAGACACAATAGATTTGTAATTGTAGCAGGATCCGTTACTAAATTTACGACTAGTTAAGATGATGTTGTAGCACATTTTAGAATATTTTGCCTAAAAAATCTATACACTTTTTCACTTAAAAATGCAATATAATCGTTTATGTACATTGAATAATATTACCTATTTCAAGAAATGTTTCGTGAACGTGTATCGGTGCAAATCATCGCCAATGCGCTGCGGCGTAAATAATAGACAAACTGACAAACCACCACACACAGTTTCTAATATATTATAAGTAATTAATACCTAGTAGGATTTTTTTGTAGATTTTTAGGTTCTTTGTAAGTATAACCAGATAAAGCAGTGGACATACCGTATTTACCTTTTAGCGGACGATCTACGCATTACTATTTTTCGATTATCATTGTACTTAATTGTGTTATTAAATAATTTATATTTTCTAAAAATAAATTGTTTGAATGGGGAGGCCATTCACGCTGATGGAACAAAATGATGAAAACTATAAAATAACAAATTAAATTTATGACTTTAATAACATCTTAAATTATTAAAACAATTTTAACGGGATACTCAAACGTAAAAACTATAAAACTTCCATGACGATTTCAAGCGTTATTCGGAGGTGAGTATCCAGTATCCACCAATCCGGATTGCGCCTCCGTCTCCGTCGAGGATTATGGCTGTATCCACCTCGTGGAAGTGAGGCGACACCCGCGCCCAAGTGGGCGTATTATATGGCTTGTGTTTAGATGATGATAGGTTTAAAATTAAATCATCTCGCGTAGTCCACGCGAAATGGACCTATTTTGTACTAATATTTGATTAATTCGGTCCACCGTGGTTAAAGAAAAGCAAAGCTAAAGAATAGTCGCTCTGTGAACAGTAGACCTCGCGATCAGAGGGGAGCTTAACCAATATCATGGTGATAGATGACCTATCCCCCCCCCCCTTTTTGCCCACTTTTGTCCTCAACATTCATTTTTTTCACAGAAATGGTTTTCACCATAATAGTAGGTATCTGGTAACTCTAGGCCAATAAATGGCGCTATAGCAAACTCCCTCATTTTTGCCCTATTTTCCCCCTATCGAAAATCGCTCTCAACGAAAAAAATAACTAAAAACAAACCTGTATAACCAAATCTCGTAAAAATCGGTTGAGAAACGCGATCTGTAGCCCGGACAAACATCCAAACGTAAGCAATAACAGAGCCACTTCGTTCGCTCGGTTAGTAATTGATGCATAGGTAGATAATCATTGATTGTCAGTGATCAGTTATGAACATAGTTTTGCTAATAATCATCGTCATAAACAGCGTCTAATCAAATAATGAATACCTCCCATCGGGCATACATAACCATATTATTATTCACTAATAAAACAATTATTATCGTAACAACTCCATTATTTATTTCTTGTATTAGTAATTACTTGACATCGCTTGTTTTTATGAAACGCATAACGACATAGTTAAAAGTATTTGTGTTATAATTTCTTGCGAACTAGCTAGACGCAGCTGTTTCACCCCAAGCATAGCCAGAGGCTTCAACAAACGTTCAACAGTTATATAAAAGGAAGCAGACTAAACATTACAGATGTCTAGCGAAGCCAGAAAATAATTACACTCAGGCAGGGACGAACTAAGATTCATAAGACAACTATGCGAACGTTCAAAATCGTGCTGAATCCGACCCAATGTTTTTACAAGTAGAGTGAGCTGTCGAAATGTCGCCAGCGCCCATCAACATGGCGGCCGTCTCGCGACTGGCTTCACTAGACATCTCTAATGCCCGCTCTGCTTCCTCTTAATATAATTATGTCTGTGTTCAACACCTCTTTAAATTAAGTGCTTATACTCAAAATAATACACAGCACGGACACAATTCTCGGACATGTGGTTTTCTCACGATGCATCGTGACAAAACCCACATGCCGGAGAATTGTTTTTCCTCCATCGAAAAGCGAGTGATGCGCCATAGTGATGTCAAAATATGCTGTGGTTTTAGGCAGGCAGGTAAATATAATTATTAGGTGCTAGGAACTTAACAATACGCTGTTGACTTTTTGCCGCCTTTCCCTCGCCTAATTGTTGTTCAAGTTATTTTGTTCACTATGTTAAACCTAATTTTGTAATATTAAGTTAAAATACCTATATTTTTCGTTAATGACATAGGAAACTTCCTTATAAAAATTAAAGTACCTATACTTACACTTAAAGTGAGGTACCTATACTCATATTAAATTTAACGTTTTTGTACCTGACTGTACAAAATATGTCACATTTTCATGATCAAGCGACTTGACGACAAAACAATAATTAACTCGCGGCGCACGCGAGTTCCACGCACGCTAGTTGACGAACAAGTCGACAATACCGGTGCGGTACTGTTGAATGTAGGTACAATGAAAGGAAAGGGAGCAAAGTCATCGGAAAGATATCTTGTGGACTCCTAAGAGAGATATCGACGCATCCGAAAACCGTCTTACAGAAATCTGTTCGATTTCTATAACATAATATGGCTAAAAAAATTGGATCTCAAATGTGTCGCCCTAGGCCCAAGCCTACTTAGCCTGCTGGCAAATTCGCCACTGGCTCCGACGGTTACTCATAACCTAAGTAGGTATAGCTTTTATATACCTACATAATATATCCCATAGTTCCTGTTCATAGCGCTTGATATGTGACCTATTTGTGGCTATTTTATGTACTTATTAAAATTACGAAATGGATTCATAATAATGACTAACAGACACGTGGTAGTAATATGTATCCACCTACTTATAATATCCTATCCTACTAATAATACCTATTATAGACGCGAAAGTTTGTAAGTATGGATGGATGGATGGATGGATGTTTGTTACTCTTTCACGTAAAAACTACTGAATGGATTGAAACCTTACAATAATGTAGCTTACATATCAGAATAACATATAGGCTACAATTCATAAAGATATATCGTATATGCCGGCGAAACCGCGGTGTGCAGCTAGTACATAATATATATCGGTACCAAAGATCGCATAATATACTACACAATAATTATATTGATTATATACCTACTAAAGATTTACTTATTGTATATTTTTACGACACAGAGACAAATATCAATCAATCAATCATTTATATATTCACATAAAATGATTACAGATAGGTAGGTATAGGTATGTGAAGTGGTAAGATTATGGTAAGTCCGCAGTCACTAATAAAGCCTCCAGGGGGAGGGTTCTACACAGAAGACATACCTACTTAAGTACAATAATATTTATTTCCTCTATGCTTACAAAAAAAGTATGGGCAGAATACTGCATGACGTCACAGGCAAGGGCATAATCTTATCTTATAATCTTTAAATGAGCAATTCTTGTATATATATATATATAATTGGAATCTCGGAATCGGCTCCGACGATTTTCATGATATTCAGTATATATAGGGGGTTTCGGGGCCGATAAATCGATCTAGCTAGGAATCATTTTTAGAAAATACCATTTTATTCGTGTTTTTTATGATTTTTTTCTTCAAATAGGTAACCAGTTCATATTTTTTATTATTCTATCGATAAGATCGAAAAATATTATTCATATTTCATCATTTTATTAGTAATTCGTACTTAAATATAATTTCCAAAAAACACAAATTATAAAAAAAAAAAACTAGAGCATAGCTCGGTCATCCAGATATTTATGCCTAATACGAGGTTACCATTAAAACACTTCGGCAGTCGGGCAATACCAGTAAAAACACGTACCTTAAATAGTAGTATCGTAAATCAGTAAAAACGCAATGACGAGACGTCCGCGTCTATCCTTATCTAGTTATTTAGAGAAATAACAAAACCCAAGCTTGAGGAAGTCCCTAACCGCAATTTGATTTACTAGGTATTTAATTATTGGTAACTACTTAATTAGATAACAGGTTATTCTATAGCTTCAATTCTGACTCACGATTCCCCATGAACCGTATAGTAGGTACCTATACGGTGACGCGAGCTGGTCTGCTAGAGACGGAAGGTAGACGACGCTCAGCGACTGACAGCAGAGTGATGGTGTTTGGACTAGTTTTGATCAGCTCCCAGTTTGTTAAAGTGCCGCTGGTTCCTATAATGGGGACAAGGTATTTGGGGACACCGAATCTTATTTTTAACCGACTTCACAAAAAGGAGAAGGTTCTCAATTCGAATGTTTTTTATGTTTGTTACTTAATAACTTTCCACTGGGTGAACCGATTTGAATGATTATTTTTTTATTTAAAAGGGTATTCTTCTCATGTGGTCCCATAGAAGTTTTATCAAAATCTGATCAGTAGTTTGGTTTTTATACCACAATAACTGGAAATATTATAGCATTTTAATAAAAGTTTGTTATTTTTTGTTAAAATTTTACTTGTAATTATTTTGTTAGTGTGCCACTGTCCCCGTTTTTTGGGGACACAGTCTTCGGGGACACCAGTCCTACATCAGTATCCTACTTAAAATCCTCCAGTATCCACTTGAATACCCTACTTGAAAAAATCTTGCCTGCATAATTGATGATAATAATATTATCTTTATTGTAATGCTACAGAACAAAGAAATTATAGAACCAAAAAAAAGTGCCACGACAGGCGGTGTTAACGCTCAAAGCAACCTCTTCAAGGTGCCTTACCATGACGTCTTATTGCGATCCAATTGAGGACCTAAACAGAATCGTCTTACTACTTATTCGTACCGTGACGTCTTGTTGTGACATCTCGACGCTCGATTTAGGTTGATTTTAAATCTAAAGGGATCGACGCCTACCTAAATGACATCGAAAGCCATGTATTACTATTATTTAAAGTGAAACGATTCTGTTTAGGTTCTCAATTGGATCGCAATAAGACGTCATGGTAAGCGCTCTCACAATCGTGCATGGACAGGAATAACAAGACATGAAATAAAGGTTTTTTTCTACAATCCAATGTATTTATTTTCCAGCAGCTGACGATGCCAAAATGTCAAAGCACCTCCTCATCAGAACTTGTGTTCTACTTGCCCTGACCACTCTCGTTAGGAGTCAGTACGTGGGTAAGTTATGTCAAAGTCAAAGTCAAATCATTTATTGTAAATCTTACACCCGGTTTCTGAAACGTCAGTCAACTTTGACTACAGATTAATTCTATTGCCATCCTTGTCATTTGTTTAGTGTCAGATAGAGACAATGATAGTTTTAATCTACTGTCAACGCCAACAAACGTTCTAGAAACTGGGGGTTACCTACTTAATATTATAAACGCGAAAGTTTGTAAGTATGGATGGATGGATGGATGTTTGTTACTCTTTCACGCAAAAACTACTGAATGGATTTTAATGAAACTTTACAAAATAACACATAGGCTACAATTTATACAGCTATTGTGTGAATTGTCTAAAATATGACGATAAGTGTCAAGTAAGTAGGAAAAAATCTATCATCTGCGCGCTATTCAGGCGTGCGCTGCCAAAACCGCTAGAGCTATTACATAATATTATGTAAATGATGGAAATGTTCATCTTAAATAGTTCTACAAAAAAGCCCACCACAGTATATATCTATATCTTATGTGTAAGCCATTATAGCCAAAATAGTGAACCATAAAGATGTGTGATTTTAATGTCATAACGTTAGTTCTTTTCTACGTCACGCTAATAATTAATCATAAGCTGCTCTAAATACTAATCCTGCGCAGACGAAGTCGCGGGCACCAACTAGTAGGCAATAAAATCGCACTTTTACAAGTCAAACACTTCAATCTAATAAACAAATGAATAAATCCATAAAAGAAAACAAACTATAATTAATTGATTATGGTTTGAGTTAGAAAAAGGATGTTTCCCTTTCAAGCACTGGTCCAGGATTGAATCTCGGACAGGAGAAGGAAACTCCGTTGACTCTACCAGTGCTTCGGAATACACCCGTTAGAGAAGACAGCACCAAGAAACTCTGTCGGGGATGTCATTTTTTTCTCATATTGTATAATTTTCTTTTCATTTTTTTAATATTACCATCAGACAGACATAATACATTAGGGTAAGTCCAGGATAGTTGCCATACTTTTTGAAAACGCCTTATATTTCCCATTTTAATTAATGGATCTGAACGTTTGTCACACATGTTAATAGATTGGTCTTTCGACTACCACTTTGAAGGAAAAAGAAAACATCACTGTTGATATTTACTAATCTATATCGATTTTCCCAGACCTCTATTTTTGGAAGTATAGATGCCCTATGGCGGATAGTTGCTCTATGCGTCAAAACCAGTTATGGGATACATGCCTCATTGATAAAAAAACACTTTTTCAGTTTGAAATTAGGTATTCGTGATGGGAAGTAAAATCTAAACACAGACATTAATTAAAAATGTTGGTAAAAAGTGTATTTTCTTTATAATCATATTAGGGTATAGATGCTTCACGAAAGAAGTTTCCTTTCTGAGGCATCTATACCCTAATGTAGTTACATCGTTTGAAAATAATGGGAAGTATTTGTTTTGTATGGTTAAACATAGGCAAAAATAAATCGAGGCGTCTATCCTTTTCGTAGAGGATAGACGCCTTTTATATTCAATAAATATTCTAAAAAAACTGATTTTAGTGTTAGTATACAGTCCACTGTAACATTTGGATACAAAATATAAATTATTTAGTCACCATTTAAAAAGTTCTAGCTCCTCAAAAATGCTGTAAAAAAAGAATTAGCAATTTTTTCGTCACTCCAAATCTTTCTTTGAGTATAGATGGAATGCACGACGGGTCAGGGGTTACCTCGCGGGGGGTACCGGGTAGGTGCGGGGATGTCTCTCGTTTGGCAATATCAACGACGGCTAAAACAAGCCGGGAAATTATAGTTTTTGAATTTGAGGCATCTATCCGAGCCGGGCATCTATCCTGGAATTACCCTATAACAGTCAACGTTACCACAGCAGCCATTTGTTATAATTAGGCAATCATACCGCAAATTTGCAAGGTCTTTGATAAAGAGACGAAATGCTGACCTTTATTTTGTGCAAAAATTGAGCATTGCCATAAAATGTGGCAATGCATCCAGCATTTTGGGAACGTTGCCCTTTGGCAGCGGGTTATTAGATTAGGGATACCTAGTTTTAGTTTTTATTTTGTGATTGTCTGAATATTTTTTTGTTTGTTGATAAAAAGTATGTGTACAAAGGAACAAATAAAAACATAAAATAAGATAAATGAAATCAAAGGAAGTATAACTGATTATGGCTTAAATTTGAATACAAGATGTCAGCCTATGACGTCATAATTTTCTTTAATCATATTCTAAGAACACCCTTTTCAGACAAATAAAATATTACTTCACCCCGCTAAACAACGCGTAACCGAAATGCTGGTAATACCTACATAGGTACTTATTTGGGCCATCGCATTAGCATTGCATTCATTGGGGCAATGCCACCTTAGCATATTCGGCACTGCCAACTGGTAGTGGTGGGGTAAAACTAGATTAGGACAAACATTTGTGTCACCTACTAACACCAAGGAATCAGAGCTAGATTGAAAGTATTTATTAAATATAATTTATATACCTACACCCTCGTTCCGCCCTGAAATAATGATCACTGCACGAAATACCCATCGAGAATAATCGAGAAACGATTTATTTGACAGCCCAAATGGCGTCCAAAAATGTCAATGCACGATCTGACATTTAAAATTTTTTCAAGATGGCCGATTGCACTACTAAATGATATCTTCGAATTGTCGGACCTAGTCGAGTTTGCGGTTGATCTCCGTTATTTTTATGAGGTCATTTGGAACGGTACCGACGCTTAGCCGATATTAACATTTTATTCTGTTATTTACTATTTGGCTGGCCAAGAGGAAATGTAACAAGCAAACAAATAAAGGAGTTGGATTTGAAACATACTTATTCTAATAGAATAATTAATTAGCTATCGGCTGGACTTGGCGATGAGTGAACAAGAGCGATAGATACGCAATGCGATACAATGCGATAGGTAGCGCATAATAAAACCTGCATTGATAAAAACTGGGAAATGTAGGGTAGGGGATATTTTGGTAATGTGACGTTTTGGGAAACGGACATTTTGCTGGAAATATCAAAGAAAACCAAATGTACTTACCTACACTAGTAATGTGTATATATCTAGCTATCATTCTATCAAACATAAAAATATACTCTTAGTGCTTACATGTAGGCAGGAAATGGCGACTATTAAGTGCTTGTCTTGTGAAAGTCTATATTAAGAATCAAAGTCTTGTACTTTAAGACCTTCGATTAAATATACTATAGATACAGTGTCTATGAAAATTAAATCTCAAAAGTGTCCACCCGTTTAGCCGATATTGTTTCATTGAATAATGAACCTTAACGCACTGCAATAGCGTTGTGAAACATTTGTGACAGTTTTTTATAACAAGGCATATGCTGTTAATGATGAACCTTAACACCCAGTAATAGCGTGGTTCAAAACAAGGCATATTACGTCCATTTTGGAGCGGCGATCGGGAATCTATCCTAGATTTCATCGTAGTTTAAGACCCCTAAAAAGTTCTGCACACGAGAACTCAAACACCACCAAATAAGATACATTTTCTAATTTCAGATTTCTTCCAAAACCTCAACTCATTCCTGCAGCCGTTCACGACCCCTAAATCCAGGAATGACGTCACCAAACGCCCCGCCACGAAGCACAGACAGACGAACAAACAGAAGTACCAAGACGCCATTTTCTTCGATGAAGACGTGAAACCCAAAGATAACCCCAGAAACCTGGATTTCAACTTCTATACTACAACCGTAAAACCTAGAAGGAAAAGCACTAAACCTACTACTACTTCAAATTTTAATATATACACAACTCACAGACCGGACATCAGTAAAGAGAAAAAAGTGAATAGCAACAAAATAGCAAATAACAATAATAGAAACGGCAATCGTGAAGTAATAAGAAGCATTAGTAACAACAACGAGCCGTATAATAATGTTGATAATAGAGTTAATAATAACGCACGACTAATTAGCTACAACGGATACAATGATAACCAGAATGGATTTAACAATTACGATAATAGTGGAACAACTAATAGAGCCACTAATAACTTTAACGCGTATCAAGGAACCAATTACAACAGGCAAACAACGCAAAGAACAACAGCAGTTGACTACTACAACCCAAGACAAACAACACCTAAAGCAACTGACTATTACAATGCAAGACAAACAACACCTAAAACAACTGACTATTACAATGCAAGACAAACAATGCAAAGAACAACAACAGTTGACTACTACAATGCAAGACAAACAACACGTAAAGCAACTGACTACTACAGCGCAAGACAGACAACTAACATTTACGAAAGCGAACGAACTACCCGTAGGCCGAACAAAGGATCGCACAACAGGCAGTCAGGACACAACCCTTTACTACACCGTCCGGGGGTCAAACCGGCGGCAGTTGACGAAAACAAACCACCCATAACCAATAGACCGGTGACCTCAACGCCTGCGTACAACCGGCCTTCCGAGGCGGCCTATAGGCCAGTCAACACTAGACCCCCGTACGAGACAGAGAGCCCTAGACGGCCAGACACGAGGCCTGTCAATACGAGACCACCGTTTGAAACGGAAAGGCCGTTTTCAACGGGCGTCGTGAGGCCATCGGGCGTTGTGAGGCCATCAGGTGGTGTCAGGCCGTCGTCGACGGCGACTGTCAGGCCTTCCGTGTCAGGGAATACGGCTGCTAATGCAGGCGCTGAACCTGATATCGTAATAGGGCCGGATGAAGATAATATGAGTGACAGTGAGAAGAGGAGGCTCTACGATATTTGCGAGCAAAGTAAGTAACACGTTTTTTATACATATTTTTTTATGATAACACATGTAATATTATTTATAAAAAACGATAACAGTCGAAAACACCAATTGATCAATAAGTAGGTACATGAGATTAATCACACTTAAAACAACCGCTAAAACAGATGTAGACAGTCACCAACAACTGACTACAACAACGCAAGACACACAAAATGATTTACCTACATAAGAGAAAGCAGACCAAATATTTATCTAGTGAAACCAGAAAAAACTGATATTCAGGTAGGGCCGAACTAAGGCGGAAAAGACAATAATGCATACGTTCATAAGATGTACTTAACTAAAATTTAAATTCATGCGGAATCCGATCTAATATTTTTACAACTAGAATGAGCTGTCCAAATGTCGCTAGCGTCACTCATCAATATGGCGGCTGGCTTCACGAATGTATTCACTAGATATCTGTAATGGTCGGTCTACTACCTCTTATATGCCTGCGTTCAAAACCAACAACTGACTGCAACAATGCAAGACACAACTGACAACAGCAATGCAAGACACAACTGACAACAACAATGCAAGACACAACAGACTACAACAATGCAAGACACAACTGACTACAACAATGCAAACCACAACTGACTACAACAATGCAAGACACAACTGACTACAACAGCGCACCAACCGACTCCCCCGTTCCAGAATGCGACGAGTACAAGTCAGCGCGCGTCAAGAAGGTGGTGGCACTGCCCCTCGCCCCGAACTCGCAGGGGGTGTCCGTGAATGTGTCCTCGTGCGCCCCCAGCAACGTCCCCTTGATTATAGGGGGGGAAGTGGCCCGGATACAGCAGTTCCCCCATATGGCGCTCGTCGGATGGAAGAACACAGAGGTAATAACCCTCCATGGATCTTTTGCGTTAAAGAAAAGTTAGATTCGACTTTGACGGTGGGGTAGACGGGGGAAACCAATCTTCGCTATAATATTAAAATGAATGGCTGAATGTGTGTTGCTAAGTGCAAATCTCGGGAACAGCTGAAACGACTACGAATATTATTTTTTTAGAATATTTCTTGAAGTACGAGAATAGTTCTTATCTTATTAAAATAAAAAAAAATAAAATAAAAATAACTATTCTAATCTTGCGCAGAGAACAATTTACAAGGTTGCATGAAAAAGTTTAAAAATAATACTTTCCTATACTCCCATACAAACGATTCGTATTTGAATTTTAATACCATCCTACTTAATATTATAAACGCGAAAGTTTGTAAGTATGGATGGATGTTTGTTACTCTTTCACGTAAAAACTACTCAATGGATTTTGATGAGACTTCACAATAATATAGCTTACATATCAGAATAACACATAGGCTACCATTCATAAAGATATATATCGTATATTATCCAAACGGTGAAACCATAAAGCTCAAGACGTGTAGAATCGAATGTTAGGCGGTACGGAGTTCGTAGGGCCATACTAATATTATAAAGAGGAAAGATTTGATTGCTCGTTTGTTTGCATCGAATAGGCTCCGAAACTACTGAACCGATTTGAAAAACTCTTTCACTGTTGGGAAGCTATGATATCCCCGGTACACATAGGCTACTTTTTATCCCGTAAAAATTAACGGTTCCCGCGGGGTAGCAGTTAACACGAGTGAAACCTCGACGCGCTTCTAGTAATCAATATATCCCATAACACAATATAATATCCTGAAGTTGTGTAGGGTTGAGAAATGCTTGCTCTAAGTCCAAAGCGTCCTAAAAACTTAACATTTTCACTGTCCTCGGAACTTTGACGTTTGGGGAGGCGGGGGAAACCGATCCAGGGTAATTATGTGTCGGCGTCATGTCTACAGAAAGGTGGATATTCTTGGAAGTGCGGCGGCTCGCTCGTCAGTGACCGATACATCTTGACAGCGGGCCACTGCACCTACTTCGATAAGGACTCCAATGTCGTCAGGTATGCGTAAACGGTGCTAGGAACGTAGTATGAGTTTTTACTAGATCGACGAAATTAATAATCAATCCTAATCCAAACTTTGCTATCTGTGATTGATATCACAATCCATTTTTAGGGTCAAACGTGCCAATAACCGATCCGTGGATTGGTTTATAAAGGCACGCAGATTGGAGATCGATCGAACGATAGGCAGCGATCCAAGATCGATTTCAATCTTGGATAGGAGATACAATATTAATTTCGGGAGTATGTAGTCACGCGTCAACGTGCTTTTGTATGAAGATCCTGTACAGCGCCTCTACCGGCGCGTATGGGAACGAAAAATCTTCGTGCTAAGAGCTAGTTGACGCGTACTATGTCGAGCTAGTAAAAACTCACACTCAGGGCACAGTTAAACGGGAGGAGTTTATATATTATTACTTTACAGGCTAGCGTTTGACCACGTGGCGATGTGTTCGAAAGTGATAAACATGCTCAGCCTGGTTCTCAAGGAGAAACAGTTCAGAAACCATTTTTAGGGATCTATTACTAAGACTCCGCTGTCCGTCCGTCTGTCACCAGGCTGTATCTCATGAACCGTGATAGTTAGACAGTTGAAATTTTGCACAGATGATGTATTTCTGATGCCGCTATAACAACATATTATACTAATTCTAATTAAGAGGGCTTCCATACAAAGAACGTGATTTTTTTGCCGTTTTTCTAGATATGGCGCGGAACCCTTCATGCGCGAGTCCGACTCTCACTTGGCCGGTTTTTTAGTATATCATTATGTTGTTATAGCGGCAACAGAAATACACCATATTCTGTGCAAATTTCAACTGTCTAACCTTATAATAATAATTCAGCCTGTAACTGTCCCACTGCTGGGCAAAGGCCTCCCCTCACTATCGTGAGGAGGGTTAGGCCATAATCCACCACGAGGGCCTAGTCCGGGTTGGTGGATAACATGCCTCCGAATTAATTCTCGGGCATGTTGGTTTCCTCACGATGTTTTCCTTCACCGAAAAGCGAGTGATAATTACGAACATAATATGTTTTAACAAGAAACACATCGGTACGTGCCCGCACTGGGATTTGAACTCGCCACCTCCGTTTTCGAAGGCGGACGTTCGCCCACTTGGCTACCACCGCTTCTTATTATTTCCTCTATGTGTCTAACTATCACAGTTCACGAGCTACAGTCTGGAGACAGACGGACGGACAGCGGAGCCTTAGTAATACAGTTCCCGGTTTACCATTTGGGTAGGGTCAGGTGGGGTGATTATAAGACACCCGACATCGTAGGTAAAAATAAGACATTAAATAAATCTAAGAAAAAGCTTACATTTTAAGTCCGTTTTCAGCTAATAAGAATCCTTAGGGTTTATTTTATTACATCAGTTTTTTTAATGACCGTAACTTACAGTTTTATTTACTTATACCAATTAAAAACAGTCCCTATATTATGAATTATTTTCCGTATTATTTTTTCCCGCTGTCTCATGAAAACCCAATCAGTTTAAAATTACATAACTAAGCTGTTTTTTGTATCATTTTTTCCCGCTGTGTCTCATTACAACCCAGTCAGTTAAATATCTACTTAAGCTATTGAAGTATTAAGCTGTCTTGTTTTTACACTACGATGTCTTATATTTACCCCAAAGTAGCGGAAAAAATTAAATACACATTTTATCATTTTGTGTTACAAAGATGGGTATGTACAGCAAATCTGGTAACAATTTATTGTAGGAAATTTGGGAGTACAAACTACAATTGATTGAAAGATGGTTAAAAATAACTTTATCACCACTAAAACTTAAAACTTTACTTTTTGTCTTATATTACCCCACCTGACTATACCTACCCCATAAAACCCATAAAAGAGCGATGGAATACGCCATCGTATACTGACAATGTATCCCTGCAGCGGCCCCCCGCACGTGGTGCAGCTGGGGACGGCGATATACAACGACCGCTCGGCGACCGTGGTACTGATCTCGGCCATAATCCGACACCCCAAGTACAAACTGCGCCGGTCCTACCACGACGTCGCCTTGATCAAGATGGCCACCGCTGTCACGTGAGTATATACCTACCGTGTGGTAGAAATTAGGGGGTTGTGGGTAGAATTCGAGGCGAGAATGGTAGATTTTGATTCGAAGGCGTAGTGGTAGAATTTGTAATATAAATGGAAGAATTACTGTCACGCGAGATTAATCTGACGTGTGGTAGAAATGAAGCGGTTGTAAATAGTATTTGGTAGAATTCGATAAAATGGTAGATTTTAAAATTATATAATGCTAGCGAATTCAAAGACTTACTGGAAAATCTATACATATAATAAAAATGTACCGTATCGCTGTCAGTAGGTACATGGAAGATATCTTACTAATATTATAAAGCCGAAAGTTTGTGAGTGTGTGTGTGTGTGTGTGTGTGTGTGTGTATGTTTGTTAGCTCTTCACGCTCAAACGGCTGGACCGATTTCGATGAAATTTGGTATAGGGGTAGATTGGACCTATGAGACGGACATAGGCTATCTTTTGTCTCAAAAAATAATCTCGAAGGGGATGAAATAGGGGTTGAAAGTTTGTATGGGTAATTAATAATTCTTCAAGTTAGGAATCTGAAAATTTAAATTTAGGCATTTGGTAGGAAATAAAGAAATACGGGTCTCAGCTTTTTTGCAAAATCATCCCTAAAGGGGACAAAGTAAGGGGTTGAAATTATGAGGTATTCTTTAGTTGCATCCCCTACGGACGCCAAATGGTAGTGCAATTTGGCAAGGAGATAGATAATAGTGGATACAAGTTAAAGAAAGAGATAAATAGAGGGAGAGGGAGACAGATAGAGTTAGAGGGAAAGAGATAGACGGAGAAGTATATATGAACATAAATAGAGAGATAAAGGGAAAGGGAAAGAGATAGAGGGAGATAGAGAGCGAGAGATAGAGGGAGAGGAAGAGAGCGAGCGATAAAGGGAAAGGGAGAGAGCGAGAAATAGAGAGAGAGGGAGAGAGTGAAAGATAGGGGGGAGGGAAAGAGCGAGATATAGAGGGAGGGGGAGAGAGCGAGGGAGAGGGAGAGAGCGAGAAATAGAGGGAGGTAGCGAGATATAGAGGGAGAGGGAGAGAGCGAGAAATAGAGGGAGGGAGCGAGAGATAGAGGGAGAGAGCGAGAGATAGAGGGAGAGGGAGACAGCGAGAGATAGAGGGAGAGGGAGAGAGCGAGAGATAGAGGGAGAGGGAGACAGCGAGAGATAGAGGGAGAGGGAGAGGGAGAGAGCGAGAGATAGAGGGAGAGGGAGACAGCGAGAGATAGAGGGAGAGGGAGAGAGCGAGAGATAGAGGGAGAGAGCGAGAGATAGAGCGAATTTACTAATCTTATAAAGCCGAAAGTTTGCGAGTTTGTATGTATGTATGTATGTTTGTTAGTTCTTCAAATCATTAAATTTGTTCAATTTGGTACGCAGATAGGTTATCTCCCAATTTTGGACATAGGCTACGAGTATAAGTCATCATCATAATCATAAACGTTTTCCATAATACAATAAAAACTATGAAAAACTAACCCATTTGCATTAAATTTGGAATTAGTTTATACCGCAACCTAAACACTTAACACACAGTGGAACGAAAACTTAAAAGTAGATAGACCTTAATTTGCATGATATGGTGTATGCAGATAGTTAAGACACACAATATAGGCTACAATGTCATCATCATCATCACTATTTCACTGTCCATCGCAGTGTGATAATAACTGTGAAAAACTACCTAACTTCAGTATTTTTCTCTGACACAATGTTACAAGTCGTATTTAACAGCCACCGTCCTATATGTGTTATAATGTGAAACGCGGGTGAAACCGCGGGGCGCCGCTAGTATAATAATATATGAAACAATATTATCATTTATCAACGCAAATAGCACCCAAAACAATAATTGTTAGAATTTTTGTCTGTTTGTCTGTGCGTTTGTGCACGCTAATCTCAGAAACGGCTTAACTGATTTAGATGTGGTTTTGACTAATAATATTGTGGTAAGCTTCACTTAACATCTATAGTGTTTGTTTCATGTCAATCGAAGTTACGCTAACCTTTCAAATAGCTTTAGGTGTTCTATATTGTAAGGCGGGTGAATCCGCGGGGAGTAACTAATTTGAAATAATAATGGTAGATTTGGGAACTATAATGGTAGAATTGGCGTGAGCCAATAAATAAACGAAAATCGATATTCAAAGAAGTGTCTGTCTTTGATTCGATATAATACGAGTTATCGACTTTACAACGTTTTAACTTGGTTACAGATTTTCAGAAACGATAAGCCCTGCGTGCCTGGGGGTGCCGCCCCCTGTCGGCGACCCTGTCATCGCTACTGGGTGGGGCAAGACGGAGTACGGTAAGAGGCATTATTATCTATAACATTAAACGTATATACGTAATCAGATAATTGCATTTTATTTACAGGCCAAGTTGCTGATAGAATGAGGCGTTACTTTGCTGAAATCAATTTAAAAGCAATGAAGACTAAGTAAAAATATGTAGATTTAATTCCGCCAAAAATTTATCTGATCAATAGAAGTTTTTTAACTTTCGCAAACTGAATACATGTTAATTAGTATTTAAACGGGTATAATTCGCGCACAAACTAATATCAAAATATATAATTTTGACATACTTCGACGTTTCGGCCGAGTTACATCGACCGTGGTCACGAGAAGACTGTACCTATATGATATAGAATTATATATTTTGATATTATTTTTTGCGCTAATTAGATCCGTTATCTGATCAATGTTGGCTAGACAACTGATGTCGTAATCTTTTATACTAACAAATCCCTAAAACTCTAATATCCTAATGCTTGAAATAAATGTTTTCTAATCTGAAAACCAGTTACGCTACCTGTCAAAGACTACAAATCCTTCTGTATTATACCTACGCTAGTAGTAGGTAATTATAAGTTACCTATGAGTATGAATGAGCCATATGAGGAGCCATGTGAGCCGTATGAGGACCATACCTATTAGTATGAATGAGCCATATGAGGAGCCATATGAGCCGTATGAGGACCATACCTATGAGTATGAATGAGCCATATGAGGAGCCATATGAGCCGTATGAGGACCATACCTATGAGTATGAATGAGCCATATGAGGAGCCATATGAGCCGTATGAGGACCATACCTATGAGTATGAATGAGCCATATGAGGAGCCATGTGAGCCGTATGAGGACCATACCTATGAGTATGAATGAGCCATATGAGGAGCCATATGAGCCGTATGAGGACCATACCTATGAGTATGAATGAGCCATATGAGGAGCCATGTGAGCCGTATGAGGACCATACCTATTAGTATGAATGAGCCATATGAGGAGCCATATGAGCCGTATGAGGACCATACCTATTAGTATGAATGAGCCATATGAGGAGCCATATGAGCCGTATGAGGACCATACCTATTAGTATGAATGAGCCATATGAGCCGTATGAGGACCATACCTATGAGTATGAATGAGCTCTCTTTTTAATGAAAGTTTCTTGTTGCACAGGCGGTGACTCCTCCATCGAACTGCGCAAAGTGTCCCTCCCCATCTGGGACATGAATGAGTGCCGCGAGATATGGGGCACTTCGCTCAAGCTGCCGAACGGCCCCATGCCTGACAACCAGATCTGCGCGGGGGAGAGGAAGGGCGCCAAAGACACCTGTCAGGTAAGATGGACGACCATAGACAACCAACTCCTTTTTTTTTGTTTTAGTTATGGCTTCGCACGGTTTGTGCATATAGCCAGTGTCAAGTTTTTATTATAAGTTTCTTAATTTCACATTAAGAAAGTCACAGCAATATTGTAGCAATCGTGGTCAAGTAGTCAAGTCTATTATTTACATCGTCAAAGTCACGATTCAATAAAGTAGTGGATGCTAAAGCATCCACTACTTTACTTAATTCCCAGGAAGTTTCAGTAAACTGAAACTTCCGGGGAGTTTTGGAAAAAATGCGAAATGACACGTTTTTTGAGTTTATATCATTCGCCTACACTCGTGCACGTTAACGAACACTTAATGGTTAATATTCCACCAATATTACACATTAACACTCGAAGAAACACAAGTTTGAGCTAATAATACAAAACCAACAACGTCTCACTATCGGATTCCCGCCAAAACTCCCAACCAACTCCTTGTTACATTTTTGTTCTAGGAGTATCGATAGCAATGATTAAATCAGTGTAGGCGTCTGAGCTGCGAAGTAAAAAAAACAAAATGGCTGCCATTTTAGTATGGAGAGGCCAAGAGAAAATCGAGATAGTGATTTGTCGATAAAAATCCCTATATTTAACCCCCCTTAAGTCTCCGACACCGGTGACCAGACACATTGTATACATCTTAAGTTGTAGAATAGAAACAGAAACTTACATGATCTCTGTCAAATTAATAAATGACACTCAGCGGTTAAGTGCTATCCGATTATGACACAATTGACGCATACAAGACAGTATCTAGTAGCCAGTGCTACATCTCAATATCCATTTATTAAATAGCAACAATTTCAAGATGTAGATTACATTTTGAGAGTGGATCAGCTGATAGCGTACCTACTTGGTAACGCTATTGAGGTTCATTTATCGATACGGCTCCTAATGCCAGCCAGTAACAACACGTGACAGTCAACCCTACTTCTGACCTAATAACAGGCTGGCAATTACGTATTACGAACTTTAGTTTTTACATAATATAGGCCACAATACGAAAAAGAACAATCCAATTTACGGCCGCAAAAAGAATTGCCTGGAACTTGCCTGGTTTTTAACAGCCTTAAAAAAGCGGGGATTGTCAATTCGTCTGTTTTTTTAAATATTTGTTACCTCATAACTTTCCGAGTGGGTGAACCGATTTTGATGATATTTTTTTATTTGAAAGGATACTTTCCATAGAAATTTTATCAAAATCTGCTCATTAGATTTGGTTTTTAAATCACAATAACTGAAAATATTATAGTATTTCTGTTGAAGTTGGTTATTTTTGTTAAAATTTAATATAAATAAGCTCATAATACGCCCCCTGGTCTGTCACTGCTAATTCTATTCTAGGGGGATTCCGGCGGGCCGGCGCAAGTGCAGGACGGGTGCGCGTGGCGCCTCGTCGCGATCACGTCGGTGGGGCGCTCCTGCGGCGCCCCCGACACGCCGGCCCTGTACGCGCGCATACCCAGGGCTTTCATCGCCTCGCAGGTCAGTACAATAACTAGCATTATTTATTTCAACACTACTATAACATGCCATTTACAGATTTTGATTTCAAATAATATTACCTTTTATTTTTATTATTTACTAGCTGACCGGACTGACATTGTCCTGTATAATTGTCATTATTCCTGATAATAAAGTTGTATTACCAAAGTTAGTGTGGTCGTGAATTTGTAATGTTTGGCGTAACTTTTGTATTTTTCTTCTTTCATAAAAATCTTCTGACGATAACAAACACAACAAAAAAAGATTTAGCAAAATTGATCCAACCGTTCACGCGTGATGCCGTGACCACGGGAAATTGGGATTCATTGTTAGGGTTCCGTAGCCAAAGGCAAGAAACGGAACCCTTATATTATGTAGGTATATACGGAATAAAATATGTAAAAATCCAACACGTCCACATTCACGAAAATACACAAAAATTACAGAATCAACGCCACACATTGTTTGAATTCCCACCAATAAACGGGTATCTCTCTTTGCATTTTCTTTCTTGTCGCACATATAAAATATTCTTTCTTATTTTCAGGTTTACACGAACGCTAAACCAGGTCGAGACGGCAACAACCAGTATGGGAACGCAGGCGCAAACGTCAATAACAACAGGGGGAATAATAATAGTGGAATCGGAAATAATAATAATGGAAATGGAAATAATAATAGGCCTAACATTAACAATCCTTTTGCTAATACCGGTGTAGCTAATGTCAGACCGATCCAGAATAATAATGGTAGAGTGCAAAATAATAACAATGGCCAATACTACAGCGACGGTCAAAGTGTAACTAATAATAATAATAGAAATAATCAAAATAACGCAAATAACCGTTATGATAACCATAATGGAAATGTATACGACCAAGGCAATAATGGACAGATCCAAAGGACAACAACAACCGTTGGTTATAACCAGAACAATTATGGACAAACCAATTATTATGGACAAAATGGTTATAATAGTCAACAAATCCGAAACACTGAAGCTCCGAGCGACATGAGAAATTATGAAAATCCAACTTACTCATATAGTAATAACGAAAAAATAGATAACACAAATAATAATAATAATAATCGAAGACCGGCTAATATGTATAACGATAATGGATTCGGCGTCAATTATCCAGTCGTAAATAGGCCCTGGTGGAACATTTAAACGTTATTTATAATACGGTTTGTTATAATTTTGTAAATAATAATTGTTACTATTACGGACAAAATGGTTATAATAATGAACAAATTGAAAGTTGTCGACACGGAACTTTAGAAAATATGATAAGATTTGTTATTATTTTGTAAATATAGATGTTTATATAATTAAATGTAGGTTACAAGATACTTTTTGACTTTTTATTTTGTCAATATACCTACCTATAATTTGTCTGTTATTGGCCGCACTCAAAGTCAATGATCATTATATACCACCTATGCCCTAATTAATCCCAAACAATAAGTATGATTTGAATTGTTCTTATGAATAGTACTGTCTACCTTCAGACACTCCCCCTCGGCGGCGGCGCTACAGCGCGGCCGGCTAGCTGCCGTCGGAGAGTACCCGGCCCGCGCCTAGAGGGGGCTCCGGCGCCGCGAGACCCGAGCCCTGGCTAGGCTCAGCATGTTCACAACCATCGACCACATGGTCCAATCTTGCATTATATAAACCCTATATCCACCCACCGCTGAGCACGCGTCTGCCTCACTTTCGTGGGGATAACCACCACGGGGGTCTAGTACGGATTGGTGGATAACATGCCTCCGAATTCTTGGGAGTGTCGGTTTCCTTACGATGTTTTCCTTCACCGAAAATCGAGTGATAATTACGTACGTATATAATTATATTTAACAAGAAACACGCATTGGGATTTGATAATTTACCAAATCTATTACTAATATTATAAAGAGGAAAGATTTGATTGTTTGTTTGTTTGCATTGAATAGGCTCCGAAACAATCAATCAATTTGAAACAATCATACAAACACACCCACAAACTTTCGCCAGTTATAATATAGTAGGATATGTAATTTATTTTTATAGAATTTATATTAAATTATTAAATGAATATTTATCTAGGAAAGATTTGTTTGTTTGCATTGAATAGGCTCCGAAACTACTAAACCGATTTGAAAAATTCTTTCACTGTTGGGAAGCTACACTATCCCTGGGTGAAATAGGATACTTTTTATCCCGTAATAATTAACGGTTCCCGCGGAATAGTAGAACCGCGAGGCGTTTCTATTTGTAATAATAAAATACAAAATAGTTATTGCATCATAATACAATGTTTATTTATATTTACAACCAGGTCTTGAAAGGTTAGGTTGCTTAGAAAAATACATCTATTTACTACATAAATTCTTAATTATACATAAAAAGAATACAACTTAATGTACATAATGCATCAATTATATTTACACAATTCGTTTTCAGTGCGCCTAGCCAATGTTCAAAGCAATACATTTTAATAGTAATCCTATGTAATTCCACCTAACAAATTAAACTTAACAATAATTATATCAAAAGAAGTTCAACATTCGCGTACAGAAAATTTATTAATTAACTAAAAACCGGTCTAATTCGCTGGAGTCTTCTCGTGACCACGGTCAAAATTATGGTTTATTCCAATATTTTGATATTTGTTGGTGCGCGAATTAGATCCGTTTATAGCTAGTCTAATCCTATTTTAAAATATATAAATTACGCGTCACGTTGTTTGTCCGCGATGGACTCCTAAACTACTGAACCGATTTTAATCAAATTTGCACACCGTGTGCAGTTTGAACTAACTTAAAAGATAGGATAGCTTACATCTCAATTTATAGTCGCAATAACAAAAACCTTATCCACGGCAACGCGTGGCCGTGTCTGCTAGTAAAGCACTAGCTACCCGAAAGATATCATGTAATTAACTACAAGTACGCATATGCAAATCGTATTGAATACTGGAAATTACCGATAACTCAAAAATAACCCCCATAAGCTTCTAGATACTTCTACTCTCTATGAAAAATCAAACCTCAAAAGTGGCCACCCGTCAAGCGGGACAATGTTACAAAAAACGATTCTGTTTAGGTCCTCAATTGGATCGCAATAAGACGTCACGGTAAACCCCCAGACTACATGACCGTATTCGGGCGTATTCCGAAGCACTGATAGAGTCAACGGAGTTTCCTTTTCCTGTCCAGAATCTTGGTAGTACAGTGCTTGAAAAGGAAACACCCTTTTTTCAAACTCAAACCATAATCAATTACTGTTTAATTTGATGTATCAACCTTTATGTTTTTATGATTCTCTTTGTTAACGAGAATTAGCTGATTGACCTGTAAAAGTGCGATTTAATTGCCTATTTACAATAAATGCTTTGACTTTGACTTTGACCACGAAGATTACAATAATGCTAAAGAATTTCCTATTGTGAATATAAATGTCAACCTTGAAATATTTTATACACTTCCCACTTGCTAAATGCACAAACCGTGCGAAGTCAATCTTAATAAAAAAGAACGATACGAAGTCTCTATACCAGCATGGACCTAGCATCAGAGACGGACCTGACAAAAGCGTATATCCGAAAGGGACACACTTGGCTACAACCCCTATAAATCGGATAAATTTAATACACGTTATTTAGGTGTAACTCCAATCATTCGTGCGACATTCCAATCGCTGGTACCATGATTAATCTGAGAATACCAGTAAATATCTAGACCAGGGTTTCCCAACCTTATTTACACGGTTCCCTCCCGGATAAAAAAAAATTCATGCCCCCCTATATTTTACTTTAGCGCAGTTTTGTTCATGCTCCATTGGCGTTGATAGGTAAGTATTTTGAGGCACAGTTTTATTTTATTTCAAGTGCGTGATAGAACAAAACAATGGTAGAGCGTAGTAGTTAGCTCGGCCGATTGGAACTAGGTGGCGCGACTAAATCTGTGTGTGTTTTGAATAATACACTATGATGAGTAATTAGATACAAATATCCGAACACTTCATGCCCCCTTAAGATCTCTCTACGCTCCCCCAGGAGGGCACGCTCCACAGGTTGGGAAGCACTGGTCTAGACAACCTCTGTGCATCAGAACCCGATGGTTTTGTCGTTGCTATCAGAGTCGATGGTGACGAGTTGTTCTCCTGCAACAGATGGAACTCAATTACGGTCTTCCCACAAGATTTAAACAAGAGTTAAACAGATGTGTCTAAATATTTTCCCCACAAATCGACGTCTAACCCTCGCTTTTTCTAACTCGATAACAAATTCAAAAGTGAAATGATTCCTAATTTTATTAACTAATTAGGTACCTATGTCAGGATCGAGTAAGACTGACTGTACTTTGCACGTGCAGTCGAGTTGGCTACTACTAAAATGAATGGTGGCAACTGGACCGCATGGGCGAGTTTATTGCGGTCTAGTTGATAACCCACTCAAGAAAACGCGAGCAATAGACGTCGATTATGTGGAACGAAATTTTAGAAAAACATCTGTTTAACTCTGGACTAAACTTGTGTGGATTAGACCTTGTTTAATTTCATTACCTTATGTACAGTTCTTTATATAGTAAGCGATGTATAACATAATAACAATTTTGAAAAATACTTATGTGATTTTTAAGGTTCCATACCGTAAGGGTAAAACTGGTCTAGATGGGTGATCGGAGTGTATTGAGGGGGGGGGGGGGGGGGGGGGGAGAGGGGGGGGGTTAAGGGGGTTATGGAGGATTACAGCTGGGATCACCTACCGTCCCCCTCCGCATATATATACGTTAGACGATCTTTCAATTTCACTTCCTGGCGGGACTCCTTTGCCTCCTCTTCCTTAAGCTTGATCTCCTCGACCCCCTCCATCTCCTCGTCCTCCCCCGCAGTATCCTCGAGTACCTCGAGGTCGACGTACTCCTCCGGGCTGGGGGGGGACTCGACGGAGACAGATATCGTCGCCATGGTGCCTGGTGGGGAGGGTGGGGGAGGTTCAGCCGCTTGATCTACAAACAAGGTGGTTTTAGGGTTAACAAGACTATTACTAAGGGCCGTATTAATAAATCAAACTTAGCTCTGAGAGCTATCTTCAGTGTGCACTAGCTCTTTTGTTCTATTTAATAAATACATCTTAAGTTGTAGATTAGGAACAGAAACTTACATGATATCTGGCAAATTAATAAATGACACTCAGCGGTTAAGTGCTATCCGATTATAGACACAATTGACACATACAAGACAGTATCTAGTAGCCGGTGCTACATCTCAATATCCATTTATTAAATAGCAACGATTTCAAGATGTAGATTACATTTTGAGTGTGGATCAGCTGGTAGTGCACTTGATAGCGCTATTGAGGTTCATTTATTAATACGGCCCTTCATGACTACGTAACCCTATCCAGTGTCACCCGCAGTTTTCGGAGCAAAAAGTAGCCAATGAATTAATGGGCCTCTAGCTACCTCCACACCAAATTTCATACAAATCGGTCCAGCCGTTCCAGCGCCAAGAAGCAACAAACACACACACATTTTCGCCATCCTACTAATATTATAAACGCGAAAGTTTGTGAGTACGGATGGATGGATGGATGGATGTTTGTTACTCTTTCACGCAAAAACTACTGAATGGATTTTAATGAAACTTCACAATAATATAGCTTACATATCAGAATAACACATAGGCTACAATTCATAAAGATATATTATTGTGTATTATCCAAACGCGGGTGAAACCGCGGGGCGCAGCTAGTTATAATATAGTATGACCACCTTTAGCCGCGTCTTCTTCGTACTCGCGGTGGTCCCCCTTCTCTTTGAAGATGTGGTGCCGCAGCAGCACCCGGTTGAAGAAGAACAAGCCGCAGGAGCACCGAGCGCGGGGCTTCGCCCCCGCCGACGAGGGCGTCAGGTGGTCCCGGATCAAGTGGTGGCGCGCCTGAGGACACAAACGAATTCTATGATTCTCTTTGTTAACGAGAATTTGCTGCTTGACTTGTAAAAGTGCGATTTAATTGTCTATTTACAATAAATGCTTTGACTTTGACTTTAAAACAAACAATACAATACAATATTGCTAAATTAATCATACTACAGCATACTATAGATGACGCACTCTCTCTATGTAATTGAAGCGCGATGTTGTACCGTGAGTTAGTACGGAGCTGCGAGCGTGGCGGGGGAGCTAGTGAGTAGCGACGCGGTACAACGCGGACGATAGCGCTTCGAATACAGGTCTACCACAAAAGATTTAAACAAGAGTTGAACAGATGTCTAAAATTTCGTTCCACAAAACATCGACTAATTCAATCAGAAATTCACTAATTAAATTATCAGGAATTACAGGATTGAGGTAGCCGTTTGGCTTGTTATGCCTCGACTTTCCTATTGTGAAATACTTGCAATTATTTTAATACTTCCCACTGGCTGAATCGACAAACATTGCAAAGCCAAAACTAGTAAAAAAAAAACAGCTAAGTGCTAGTCGGATTAGCGCACGAAGAATTCCATACCTACCATATTCTATAAAATCGGCAAAAAACATTTTTTTTTAATGAGATCCCCCTTAATTATTTACTTTATTCTGTTTTTTAGTAAGTATAGCGGCAACAGAAATATGTCATCTATGAAAATTTGTTCCAAATATTCTATAAAATCGGCAAAAAACAGTTTTTTTAATGAGATCCCCCTTAATTATTTACTTTATTCTGGTTTTTTAGTAAGTATAGCGGCAACAGAAATATGTCATCTATGAAAATTTGTTCCAAATATTCTATAAAATCGGCAAAAAACAGTTTTTTTTAATGAGATCCCCCTTAATTATTTACTTTATTCTGTTTTTTAGTAAGTATAGCGGCAACAGAAATATGTCATCTATGAAAATTTGTTCCAAATATTCTATAAAATCAGCAAAAAACAGTTTTTTTAATGAGATCCCCCTTAATTATTTACTTTATTCTGTTTTTTAGTAAGTATAGCGGCAACAGAAATATGTCATCTATGAAAATTTGTTCATAAAATGGTTTTTTTCTCAGGTCACCATATAGCCTCTGAGGGTATATAGACGGTAATGCTTGGGTTTTTAATTATTATTTTAATTGTTTATTTTTTTGGGACTTTTAGCCGTTTAGTTGTGGCCATTCCAGCCCCATAGGATCTCTTTTTTTAATACAGTCTTATGGTTGTGGGCATATAGCCCCTAAACTTAGAATGTACATTGTGCTTGGGCTTCTGTTTTGCTCACCTCAATCTTATCCGTACATATTTCACGGCACAGTACACACACTAGGAGACAGCTAGGCAACTCCAGCCCTGGAACGAGAGATGGATTTAACAACGTAATAATTAACGTGAATTTTATGAATTAATTTGTTCGTGTGTGTTAATCTATACAATGTTTGTTAATTTATATGACTGAAAAATGAATTTGAAAAGGAATAAGTACAAAAATGACATCCCCGTAGAGTTTCTTGGTGCTGTCATCTCTAACGGACGTATTCCGAAGCGCTGGTAGAGTCAACAGAGTTTCCGTTTCCTGTCCAGAATCTTGGTACAGTGCTTGAAAAGGAAACATCCTTTTTTCAAACTCAAACCATAATCAATTACTGTTTAATTTAATGTATCATACTTTGTTTTTATGATTCTCTTTGTTAACGAGTATTAGCTGTTCGACTTGTAAAAGTGCGATTTAATTGCCTATTTACAATAAATGCTTTGACTTTGACTTTGACAACACGTTACACTGAGTATATGATTTGTTTTCTTTAATCTTTTGTAACATCTTTAATGTCTGTGTTACGTTAATCAACTTCAAAAAAGGAGAAGGTTCTCAATTCAACTATATTTTTTGTTTGTTTGTTTGTTACGTATGTGATACAATATTGGCACCACTTATACAGCACAAGTTGTGAATTTACTTATATACCATTTAATGATAGTTTTAATGACATAAATGCAACAAAAAATATAAGTAACTTAACTCCATAACTAAGACGGACCTACCCATATAAGAATGATAAATATAATGGTTCCGTATTAGCCATTTCGCTACAACACCCTAACTAAACATGACGAAATCTACTGACGAACACATATAAATAAAAATAAATAAAATAACCCAACAAAAAGAAATATAAAAGAAAATTGTATAAACTTCAAAATGACTTTACATATGGTTCACAGATAATAATAATACAAAGCCCACAACACATATAAGATACGAAACGTAATGCTTGCCTGGAATCTGGTTACCTCTCAACGACTGGTGAATATTGTACTTTATTAACGTGTGGTAAAACGGTATTTGCCTCTGGAAAGTCCGCTTCAGCAGACGACCAATCTTCATGCCCTGTTTAAACTGCGCCTTATGGTGGTCGTCCAGATGCTGTTCGTAATACGCCTCCTTCGTCGTTTGGTAGCAGCATATCTCACATCGGTAGTAACACGAATGCACCTTGATGTGATCCTCGAGTTCTTGGGTGTTCTCGAAGTGCGAGAGGCAGATATCGCAGACTGATACGTCGGGCATCTGATGCTTTTGAAAATGGAACCATATGGACTTCAGTTTGATGGTGCGGTGGCACTTTGGACACAAGAAGTGTTTGGTGTTCCGTTCCGGGAGCTTCCACAGGTGGGAGTACATTATGTGGACGCTCAGCATTTCCTTGTTGAAGAATATGCGGTTGCAATTATTGCAGATGAAGATCTCACGTTCTATGCGTCTCGCTTGCGGCGAACTTAGGAGGTGGCGGGTTTTGATGTGCATGACCAGGGCCGTGTGGCTGTCTTGCAGCTTCATGCAGACCTGGAAATGTTTATTTGTTCGTTTTACATGCGTGATGAGTGCTGAATCTACATCACAGTGTTGAAAGACACTTCCTATAAAGCTGGGGTAAAATATCAATGACACATCACGAGATTTTCTCAGTGACAATTTAAATTCCAAATCGATTTGAAAGTGAGGGATGGTCCACTCGCAATCATCCTCATTTTGAACACTGATTCTATCAAAATTATAACCTTTAAGTAATGTTTGTTACCGTGCAAAATCGCTCCCGATATTTCACCATCTGTTCCTTAATAAGTGCAAAGTGATTTTCCTTCCTGTGCAGTTCCACATCAGTTTCAGTGAGCCAGTGGGATTCTTCACAGATATCACAGCTGTACGGTCCTGCTACCCGGGCCGGCGGTGCAGGCGCCGTAACCTTGGAGATGGTTTCACTTTCAGTGTAAGAACGAAACATGTTTGTATTATTTTGAGCTTGCTTTTAGTGGTATAAATGATGAAATTTTCGCTTGGAAGTTTTGAAAACAAACAATGCAAAATAAAATGCAATCAATCAATGCACAAGCAAGCAATAGTGCAGCACTTTTTTTTTTATTATTAGTGTCCCCAGTCCATCAATATCGGTATTTTCAAATATCGGCATTGTCTATGAAATTACTGATATTGGTGTCGATACTTATCTAAACATCGATATCATACTTTTATCGGTATATTTGGCTCGTACAGGTATTATGGTAACGCTAGGTAGGTAGGTATAGTAGTACCCAACTGATATGGCTTACCGATGTACCTGCGCAGAAGATGAATTTTCAAAGCACGGGAAATGCTTTTGACCGCTATTGGTCGGCAGCCACCGCCATCTTAGCGATCGCCGCGTGGCATGAGTGAGATGGAACTAACAGCTGCTGTGTATTATGAACCTTATAATAGTGATCTTAGGTTGATTGTAAGTTTTAAGCATTCTTTCGTTAATCTTCGGACCATACTTTCTTTTCTGCGCGAACGAAGATTCACGACGCGCCATATAAGTTGGGTACTAGTATACGACTAATTTTCTTTACTAAAATTTAAAATTTAAATGAAAATTTTATTTTGATGTGAAATTCCGACTTTACTAGACGGCGATGTGACGTTGCCAGAAGTCATCTAGTTTTATTTCGTAACAACTTTTAACTTCGATTGATATATCGGTATTTCAGTTTCCGTACCAATACTAATACCCACTGTAAAAGTATCGATATTATGGCATCGAAAAACTATATTTTTATGACATATCAGTATTGTTTAGGTATCGGTATTTCCATATTGATATCTGAAATAAAATATTATGGTTTTGCGTCTTCTTGCTGATCATCATAATACGGGTCTGCAAAAAAACGTCAGTAATTTTAGTTTTTGGACTCGCATGGTTTGTTCCTCGAGTATTTTTTTTTGTTTTAGTTATTGCTTTGCACGGTTTCTGCATTTAGCCAATTTCAAGTATAGGTAACACCACGGTAATACTTATATCACTGACTTATATTTAAACTAGCAGACACGGTCACGCGTTGCTGTGGATAAGGTTTTTGTTATTGCCGCTATAAAATTGAGATGTAAGCTATCCTATCTTTTAAGTTAGATCAAACGGCAGTCGGCACACAGTGTGCCAATTTGAATAAAATCGGTTAAGTAGTGTAGGAGTCCATCGTGGACAAACAACGTGACGTGTAATTTATACAATTAAGATATCTTAGTATATTTCTCATTTTCACAATAGGAAAGTCATAGCGTTGAAGTAATCTTCGTGGTCGTAAGTCAATTATTTACATAGTTAAATTTAGTTAGTCAAAGACAGGTGGTGCACAGAGGAAATAAAATACATAAAGTGGTGTTCGCGGCGAGCGAAGCGAAGACATTGTTTTTATACCATCGCCATGGTTTAGGCTCTTTTTGTTCAGCTCACAGTGGTAGGTATTTCATTAACTCTTAAAATTACCTAAGTCAGGTAGGTGGATAGTTTTGTTATTCAATAAAACTAGGATGCTCAAAACAATAATTTAATTAAAGCAAAATATGTATGCAGCAATCTGACTTTATCCCCTGGAAAACGGTGGAGCGGCGTTAGTTTCAAGGTAGAAGATGCCGGAGGACCTGCAACAAGATAAGTTCTTAGTTTCAGATAATAGGTGTCGCTGTTACAAATTCACATAGGGTAGTGGAACCAATAAATGAACGTTTAAGCGTTTGGGTCAACTTTGAACCACTTTTACTCAGTTATCTCGTGACATTGACGTTTCCTGGTATTTTTATAAGAGTCAGTATATCCTCAAGTAGTTAACGAATGAATAAAAATACTTTCTATATCTACCAGGAATTTTATAAAAAATCATTATGTGTAAAAAATTGCGTTTTATCCCAATAGTTGAACGCTGTGCCTTAATTATGAACAATTTGTACCCAATAGCTGAACTAATATTTTGAGAGGAATTATGGGATGAATTATTGTAATGAAATTGAAGAATACAATAGTAGCAGTGTTAATAAATTATTTTTACTATTCATTTAGAAGAATGTAAATAATAAGTAAAACATTTCTAGGCTTCTTCGAGAGTACTCCGTAATTATTATTTTTTATTTTTCGTAGTGTAGGTGGCTTCTCAAAAGAAAGACTTAGAAATCTCGAAGAAACTTGAACCTATCCCTTCATTGCGAAAAAAAAGACCTAAAATCTTAACTACAATAATTCAAATGGTTCATGTTTTGGATACTAATTTACCATAAAATGAACGATCAACATTTTTGTGTATTTCTTAGTTCAAATTTTGGGCATGGAACCTAAAGCTGAATATTGAAGGATTTCATACTAAAATAAAGCTCTTAAAATAGCATTTAACACTGAAAACATGTGTTCAACTTTTGGTAAATAACTTTATACATTAAACAAAATTAATTTGAGTGATTTTGTTTTTGGCTATAGAGTCAAGTTTAGGATTTACGATGCTTGTAAAAAATGCCTTTTCTCCAGAAGATGACCACCGGTCACTTAATGGATCAAGCAAACTAAATTTCAACCATTACTTGAACGGTAAATATCTCGAAAAATACGGGTAATAATGTTAATAAGTATCAACAATATCAAAGCTAAGTAGATGAAGATTTCATTAGAACCAACAAAACTCAGATCCATCATTAATTTATTTATTTAAACTGACAAAATGCTTAAATTGGAGGTCACCTTTCTTAAGTAGGTTTTCATAGAAACGTAACTTTTGGTGGACACCACTCACGTAACGAATTACCGTGGGCTCATCTGAGCCGTCACTGTCGATCTGTTTAAGGCACTAGGTAGAAAAAACGTTGCGAGATACGGAAAAAATTATCCCACATGCGTATGTAGCGTAGTATTTTATATTTTCCTATATTTCGGTCGATCGTTCATCTAATGGGGGTCAGTCATCTTTTGGTGCCACTACCCTACCTAATATAAAGTTGGTAGGTTCCTAATATTAATTAATAATAATTCGGAGCTTTAGCTTTAGAAAAGTCTATTTTGTTGAAACTTTTTTTCGTTATTGGCTTGGCCAGTTTGAATGATAGATAGGTATGTGAAAAATAATTAGTTCCTACGACCACCACTGGTGGCAGAATCAGGGGTGGTCGTTGGGAATAAACGGATATGGTGACTCTTATAATAGGTACCTATATACTTACATTAAAGAATTTCTGAAATTTCGCAAATAGAAAATCAATAATACCTATCAATTATCTATCTATTATCTTTATATTATTATCTTTATATATATATATAATTCTACTGTACGTGTGTATGTCACTGAACTCCTAAACGGCTGGAGTTCGCTCCAGCCGTTTAGGAGTTCAGTTGTGAATGTTTTTTTTTGTATATAATATGTTTGTGTGGCGCCCCGGATGGTTTAGATTCACAGCCCGTCAGATGGCGGCGCTGGAGTCGGTCGGTATCTAGGTTATTATATCATGCAGGACAACGTCTGTCGGGTCCGCTGGCATATTATAATTCTTTGGGCGTGCGATTCACACCCTAAGGGTCATTATTCACGAATGTAGGTTCGGGATATACCTACCTAAATTAATATTTCGTCCATTCATGAAACGCTAGACATCTCTTAAAGTCAAAGTCAAAGCATTTACTGTAAATAGGCAATTAAATCTCACTTTTACAAGTCAAACAGCTAATTCTCGTTAACAAAGAGAATCATAAAAACAAAGTATGATTCATTAAATTAAGCAGTCATTGATTATGGTTTGAGTTTGAAAAAGGATGTTTCCCTTTCAAGCACTGTACCAAGATTCTGGACAGGGAAAGGGAATTCCGTTGAATCTACCAGTGCTTCGGAATACGCCCGTTAGAGAAGCTTGACTTTTGACAGCTATATTTTCCAACTTGTCTGATCGTCATTTGTTATGACCAACCAAAACCACTACGAAATTCAAAATGCTAAGGCAGGCTACACACGCCGCTTTAAGGATGTGCACAGACGCTGCAACCTCGCGCGTCGCCACAAATCCATAATGATGAGAAGTGGTGATGCTCTCACCCGGTCTTGGGGATGGTGCCGCCCATCCTGAGCCCGCCTGGGAGGAGGCAGTTCCCGGTCATGGCGGTGAGGTAAGAGAGGCACCGGCTGCCCAGAAAGCCGCTGGACACCACCGACTCTGCCATGTAGTGGAAGGCTCTGGAAGCGAAGAGTTCCAGTAGAAGAGTTAGCGAATAACCTTCCAGTTATAAGGTACAGAGGTCGTATACAAAAGTAGCAGTAGATAATATTGCCTACCTACTTAATTTAGTCGGATTATTGGAACTGAGTATTTAGTTTTGTAAGTAACCGGTGATTTCAATATCATAAGTTATAATATAAAACGTACTATTCCCCACGGAAGACAGACAAGAGTGGAAGTGACTTAACTTGACATTTAGAACCGCTGTCGCCAAAAAAGTATTGAAAGTTAGCGTGTCAATAAGGTTATACGTCAACTGCCGTTTATTTGAAAATGTGCTTTATGTGTTAACCGATATGCGTCATTTAAATGGACTCTACAACTGCACATAAGGCATTTTGCATTGTGTGGCAGACGTAGATCATAACATAGAGCATGACACAGTACTTAAGTATGGCAAAACTGGCGTTGGTTTTGTGCTACGAGCCACATTATTTTGGCACGCAGCCCCGCCCACTTTTCACTTCCACTTCTCTCTTTCGCGCATCAAATAACCATCATTAATAATAATTTTTGACAATTTCGGCCTTCAGAATGGTAAGGATTTTCCGAAATCGAAATTAATTATCCGCTAATTTCCCGCCATAAGTTTAATTTAAATCAGATCCTTACCTCGCGTGGTCGCACTCGACGCTGTTGCAGCCAGCCATGTTGATCCCACCGTTGGGGTAGAAGTCCACTATGCCCAGAGGCGACAAGTAGCCTAGCCCGGCCGCGTTGGTGTGTATCACCTCAGTGTAAACGCCGTCGTTTTCATCGAACTTGTTGTCGTTGGTTATCCAGCCTGTCCAGGATGGGTCCAGGGCTAGAAGGGAAAGGATACATCAAAATAGAACATAACAGGAACCAAATACTCGCTAGTAACCTTTTCCAGGGTGGAGAGGCGGGTATTTGGCGCCCTATTACCGTAGTGTGGACACTCCGTAATCAATACTTACCTACTCAAAGCTACAGAAGAGAGACAGAGATATACAACGCCAAATGTCATACAAAATCCCAATCATGCTATCTCGCTTTAACTGAGATCCCTTTATCTAGCTACGGTATTAATATAGGTATCCTGTGCTTTTTACTATACCTATATGCCTCGAGAATATTTTATTATATACAAAAAAACAATTGTCTATCGTTTTCGTCTTGCACCTTTAAATTAATTAGTTCTGACTAAATGCACAAACCATGCGAAGCCATAAACAAAAGAAAAAAAGTTAGTTGTCAGTTAGTTCCACTCTATTGAATAAGAGATGGCGCCACTTACAGGTGATGTAGGGGACGACCCCTCCAAGGTTCCTGCCTATGATGCCGACCTGGTGGCCGCCAAGGCCGTGTCCGACGAGGTGGTAAGAAGCGGCGCGCGCGCCGGTGGCTCCATTCAGCCAACTGATGAACCTGGCTACGCCTTGACCTGAGGGTCGAATATGGAGTATTTAAACTAAAGTAACCCGATCACCTTGGTAGTTTTGGCGGGAAACTGTAATGTCATTTGTGTTTTTTTTTCTGCTGGCTGTTCGCACATTGTGTCAATCTTTTGTTTCCCATCTCGAATAAAATTGTGCGAGTCGTAGTATGTAGTCTACTTATTTCCTCTATGGTACCAGTTTCAAGTTTGTGTCAGGGAAACTTGGAACATGAGTTTTGGCGGGAATTCGATAGCGAGACGTTGTTGGTTTTGTATTATTTTCTCAAACTTGTGTTTCTTCGAGTGTTAATGTGTAATATTGGTGGAATATTAGTCATTGAGTGTTCGTTTAACGTGCACGAGTGTGGGCAAATGACATAAACCCGTGTCACTTCACATTTTTTCCAAAACTCCCAAAAAGTTTCAGTTAAGCATCCACCACTTTACTGAATCGTGACTTTGACTATGTAAATAATTGACCACGGGGATTACTATTCCCATTGTGAAAATAAGAATATAATTATAATTAATATTAAAATACCTACTTGACATTGGCTAAATGCACAAATCGTACAAAGCCATAAAAAAAAACTTAGCCATAAAATTATGCTGTTGTAGGTGGTGTCAAGCACAAGCAGGCAAATAATGATACGAACTCAAAAAACCTGCCATTTCATATTCTCTCCAAAATACCCACGGAGTTTCTGTAACCTCCACACCTTCAAGTAGGAAATCTGCTGAACCCCTATCAGGGTGTCCCGTTTTAGGTGGATCATGTTTACCACTATCGACCGCATCATCGCTACTCACCAGAGGTCACGGTGTTGGTGACAGCGGCCGCATAGTTGATGGTGCCGCCACCTGCGCTCCAGTCGACCGAGATCACGTTCACATCCTCAGCTTCCAAGAAGGCTGGAAGACAAATCTTGCGTCCGTGAAAAAAAATATTTTTATAAAGCAGGTAGGTAGGTACATACATACCTACCCACTTTTTATTTATTCAATCAATTAAATTTATTAAAAATATTATGTTTTACCCATCCACCCATCCACCCATCCACCCTTCCACCCGTACACCCACCCACCCGTCCACCTGTCCACCCGTCCACCCGTTCACCCGTCCACCCGTCCACCCGTCCACCGTCCACTCGTCCACCCGTCCACCCGTCCACCCATCCACCCTTCCACCCGTACACCCACCCACCCGTCCACCCGTCCACCGTCCACTCGTCCACCCATCCACCCATCCACCCATCCACGCATCCACCCATCCACCCGACCACCCGTCCACCCGTCCACCCGTCCACCCGTCCACCCGTCCACCCCACCACCCATCCACCCATATAATATATTTCATGTAGCCACTACATTTGCCCCCTTTAGAAACATTCATCAACAGCATCCACATCGGAACACTCACCAGGGATGAGAACAGTGTTGAAGGCGGAAGCGGCGTTGTCCAACCAGCCGTGAACGAGGATGACGGTCTGCCGAGCAGAGTTGAAGTTGGTCTGCCCCAGGAGGCCATCACTGCCTGCCAGCAGGGGCTGGCTCACCGTGGGGTTCTGTCTGATAGGGTGAAACAGGGGTAAAAAACCATGGTGGTATGGTAACACTATAGCGTACAATACCGCTATTAACACCCTAGATTCTTTCTTCTAGGGCCTAGAAGAAAGGATACTCTCTCCTATGTTTAATTATTAAAGCGAGATGTTGGATCGTGAGTTTCACACCGTGATTTTCAGGTCAGGCCTGCGAAGAGATTGCTTGATATGAGACAAGAAATGAAGTCTCAGGGCGACGAGCGCAGTGCCGGGCCAGCTTTGGCAATGCAAAGTTCTGTACCTACAAACATCATTAGTCTGAAATTCCGTGTTTTTGGTTCAGAGAGGTTCAGAATGGGTTTGCGCTGTAGATAGAAAGTTTCTCTGTCTACGGTTTGCGCCGATAGTATTACCGTTATTTATCGCACGCCTTATAGCGTCCAATCATCACTGATACGTCGGCTGTACAAACAAGATGGCGGGGTTTCCTACAAAGCGTCACCGGAGACTCAAGAACCGTCAGTGACGTCATTCGCTGCTACATAACGGCACCTCATTAGAGGAAACCAAAGCTTTAGCCAAAGACGGCACCGTATTGGAGGAAACCAAAGCTTTAGCTCTCAGCATCGGTATGAATGCTCACCTGGTGAAGAGATGGTACACGTTCTGTTGGTCAGGGTTGTACCGTGCGACTTTCTCGAGGTCGTCGGCGCTCGCCCAAAGGTCGGCTAGACGCACGCCGTCACTCGCAGGCACGTAGTGGAAGCGGGCTGGCTCCAGCTTCCGAAGGATCGGCGACGCTGGGATGGCTGAAGAACAAACATCGTCATCATCATCATCATCATCATGCAAATCAACAACCCTCATCCGCCCTCTGCTCAGCAAGGTTCTAAACCTAGCTTCCGTGAGGAGGATTAGGTCGTATTCCACTACTGAAAGATCACAATGTCTCGGGCATGTGAGTTTCCTCAAGATGGATTCCTTCATCGAAAAGTGACTTAAATACCCAAGTCAATGTATGTATGTTTTACAAGAAACGCATTGGTATGCCCGTACTGGGATTTGAACTCGCTTGGAAGGCAGACCTATGCAAACTATATTGACTATATTTAAAAATCGGCCAAGTACGAGCTAGACTTACAAACGAAGGGTTCCGTATTATAAAAACGGCAAAAAAATCACGTTTGTTGTATGAGGGCCTCCATATTGATTTTATTCTGTTTTTTTAGTATTTGTTGCTAAAGCGGCAACCGAAGTACCTACATCATCTGTGATACTGTCTAAGGGCCGTATTCATAAATCAAACTTAGCTCTGAGAGCTATCTTCAGTGTGCACTTGCTCTTTAGTTTTTTTTTTTGTTTTAGTTATGGCTTCGCACGGTTTGTGCATATAGCCAGTGTCAAGTATTTAATTTTAAGTATTTCTCAATTTCACGAAGTCACAGCAATGTTATAGCAATCGTGGTCAAGTAGTCAAGTCAATTATTTACATCGTCAAAGTCACGATTCAGTAAAGTAGTGGATGCTTTACTGAAACTTCCTGGGAGTTTTGGAAAAAATGCGAAATGACACGTTTTTTGAGTTTATATCATTCGCCTACACTCGTGCACGTTAACGAACACTTAATGGTTAATATTCCACCAATATTACACATTAACACTCGAAGAAACACAAGTTTGAGCTAATAATACAAAACCAACAACGTCTCACTATCGGATTCCCGCCAAAACTCCTGCTCTTTAGTTCTAATTAATAATATATACATCTTAAGTTGTAGATTAGGGACAGAAACTTACATGATTTCTGTCAAATTAATAAATGACACTCAGCGGTTAAGTGCTATCCGATTATGACACAATTGACACATACAAGACAGTATCTAGTGGCCAGTGCTACATCTCAATATCCATTTATTAAATAGCAACGATTTCAAGATGCAGATTACATTTTGAGTGTGGATCAGCTGGTAGCGCACTTGGTAGCGCTATTGAGTTTTATTTATTAATACGGTCCTAACTTTCACGGTTCATTAGATACAGCCGTGATAGACGGACTGTTTAACTTGTAAAAGTGCGATTTTATTGCCTAATTACAATAAATGATTTGACTTTTACTTTGACAGTAATTTGGTCCCGTTTTACCCTTTGAACACGAAACCCTAAAAAATCGCCAATATTATTATTTATTCCAGAAATCCCCTTCGGCTTACCTACGGAATTGATACAAAACCAAACTTACCAGTGGCCACCGCTAAGAGAGTACACAAAACCAACACGTAAGCAACCATTGCTACCGAAGTAATAATTATGCGATTGCAGCTCGCAATTAACGTTATAAAATCACTTTACTTATCATCCTTAATTACTAATCGCATTTCTTATATCAATTAATCTGCGCTGATCTGAATTGATAAGATTGGGTTTTTGAGTGCATATCTTACGTAAGTATGTTTACAGTGTTCATGACTTCTACATGAATATTGAAAAGAGCTAGAGATAAGCTCTATCTATCAATATAGGTACCAAGATATTATATATTAATCTGTCTATCTTTAAAATGAAGTACTTTTTGCAAGTAAATAAAAGAAAATCATTTAGGTATTCCTACTTATTCTTGGTTCTTATATTTACATTTTCGTCTGGATCGGCTGTAAACCGACTGCAGTTGGTAGAATGACCTTCTTATAATGATGAAATTAACGAACGAATAGTAGGTATGTAGGTAGAGTCTGTTTAAGAATTTTGTTTGTACTTACGAATTTGTACGAATAAATCCTAGAATAGGGTATTTCAAGAATATGACATTTTCAGAATAAGGTATACCGCGAATAGGTCCAAAAACGCATGTGGGTCATTTTCCGAATAGGTCATTTATCTTACGAAGCCTCAAAGGTTCGTTTCCACCACACACCTCAATAGTGCGAAGGCATTCTCCCACTCAAAATACTAAAATAAAGGGTGTTAGCTACTTCTATGCCAAATTTTATCAAAACTGCTCCAGCCGTTTGACCGTGAAGAAGTTATAAACATACAAACACACTCGCAAACTTTCGCCTTTATAATGTAAGTTAGATATTCCTCTAAAAGTAGTCATAAATCACACACGAACACAAATTGGTGCTGCAAACCCGGATAGATTTACGGCAAAATTATTATACTACGAGCTGTTGTATGGGCCGTAAAATAATTTATTAGGTAGGTACCTACCTAGTAACAATCAATCAACGTAACACAGCTGCCCCTATCGCCGATAAGGTCTATGATAACGTAATTAATAATATAATAAATGTAATAGACGCTGGCTATTCCAAAACATTAAATCAGGAGAAGTGATGGCTGCGTACGTGGTAGTTTTGGCAGCTTTAATAGCCGCGGCTTCGGGTGAGATCTCTTTTCATCACCTTATGCTGAGAATAATAACACAAAGAAGGATAGTTCCTTGCGTAGTTTCACTCAAAAGTGAAGCCACTTTTTTATCAATGTGCGCGCCATGTAATACTCCAAAACGCACACAATCGCAATGAAAATGACGCATGCATGTTGGTATTTAGTTCAAAAGCAGGGAAAATTAATTAATATTTAATTACCATACAAGCTTTGACTTCAAGCAATAGCGGGGCAAAGTCCGAACTAGGCCCAAAAAGTCTCAGTAAAATGTCTACATGGAGCTAGCGAGTACTTGATTTCTAAGTATTAATCTTTAATTAAGTCCTTATGTTTCTGAATCCCTCTATCTGGCACTAAGCAAGTGACAAAGACAGCAATACACTTAATGGTTGGTCAAACTTAACTATGGGGCTCAGAATCCGGGAATTAGTGTTGTTATCACAGAATATAGAATTGACATAACTTGAAATCAGCATCGGAACTGGCTGTCGCCAAAAAATATTGAAATTTACCGTGTCAATAGAGGTCTATATGTATAATATGTCAACTGCCGTTTATTTCAAAATGACCCTTATATGTCATCATCATCATCATCGTCGTCGTCGTCGTCGTCGTCGTCGTCGTCGCCGTCGCCATCGCCATCGCCATCACGACGTCCACTGCTGTTACACCGAACGACAATTTGCCACTTGCATCCACCTGCCTGCAACTCTTTTGATGTCGTCGGCCGCAACTTCTGCTTGGCAGGAAGATTTTTTCCCACTACACTATCCAGGCATGCAGTGAATAAACTTGCGCTTCCAGCTGTCCCAGCCTCCCCGGTGCTTCGGAAGCTGGACTCCGAGCGGTACCAGTACGTAGCTGGTGGGGATGGGGAGCCGCGGCTGGTAGACCTGTGGGCGAGCGTCGACGACCTGCAGGAAGCCGCGCGATACGACCCCGACCGACAGAACGTCTACCATCTCTTCACCAGGTAATGAGGTTCTTCAAAGACATTCAATACCACGGTTCTTCAAAAACATCTTCTTCAATGCCATCCCATACATTTTTGGCGCTCTTCTGTGACGGTATTCTCTCACTCTCTCTCTCTATCTTTGTCTCTACTTCTCTTCTTTAACGGGCGTATTCTGTAGCACTGGTAGTGTTCATGGAGTTTCCTTTTCATTTTGATAGCGTGTGCTTTGATGAAGTTTTGGCTATAGCTAGGTATAAAACGAAACGTAGGCACTTTCCTTGGATAAAGGAAACTATGGACAGAGCGTGGCCACATGAGATAGAAGTAAAGTAACGCCAATGTAAAAAGACCATGCTCAAGATAAGCTGAAATATTATCATAGTATCACAGAGCATCATTTGTTTTGATACTTATGTAGCTGGCATTGAGAGACCCGGCACGCGCTAAAGGATGCGAATAATGGTAGCTCTGTCCTTTTCCAGCACGAGTATAATATTTCAATAAAAATGCGAAATGACACGATATTTGAGTTAACATCATTCGCCCACACTCTTGCACGTTAACGAACACTCAATGACTAATATTCCACCAATATTACACATGAACACTCGAAAAAACACAAGTTTGAGAAAAAAATAGAAAACCAACGTCTCACTATCGGATTCCCGCCTAAACTCCGTCCTTCGTGTGAGAAAGAGACTACCAACACCAGCTATAAGCTGTCTCCGTCTACGGCACTTTCCCTCATTGTTTCAGACAGAACCCCACTGTCAGCCAGCCCCTCCTCATCGGAGTGGAAGGGCTCCTGAGTCTGACGAACTACAACCCCCTCCGGCGCACGGTGATCCTCCTACACGGCTGGCTAGACTCCGTGTCGGCTGACTTCAACTCCGTGCTCGTGCCGGGTGAGTTGGTTTCCTCGAACCACCACTCGAACTTAGATGTTCGACCACACCACTGTAATTTTCTGTCTAGCCTCTGCTCCTATAGGGCTGGGACTATCGCGGATAGACAAAGAAAAATACAGACTTTTGTATTGGTAGTCTCGTTCACCAAGGAAGGAGAGGATTTATTTAAATATTAGTCGTGAAAGATCACACACACACGATCGTTGCACGATGATTTCCTTCATGGGAAGCTCAAGCTCAGTTTCTGTGGTCAGTTGTTTGAAATTCACGCCTAGCGAAGTAGCGACCTTTATGATGGTAGGGCAAGCAGGAACCTCTATCGAGAAAGAATTCGACACGTTAACTATCAAATTTGTTTCATATTTGATCAGTATACTCCTACAATAGGGCAAGCACGAAAATTTTACCGGTTCGTATCGTTATCGTATCGACCAAGGTAACCGTTCGCGTACGCATCTTGCCGATAGCAAGGGTGCTGATCAAATCTAAAACAAATTTGACAGTTAACGTATCAAATACTTTCTCGATAGAGGTTCCTGCTCGCCCTATAGACGGAACCAACCGAGCTACAATCGCTAGCGTGTCTCCCTCGCAGCGTTCCTGTCTGCGGAGGATGTGAACGTGATCGTGGTGGACTGGAGTGCCGGAGCAGGCACCATCAACTATGTGGCTGCTGTGGCTAACACCATCGCTTCTGGTGAGTTTGTCTTTCCCGTTTTTTCACCAACTATAAGCCCGTAAGACAGGCTAATGGTGTGGTTGGACATTAACCGTCTTACAAACGTTTAGACCAGAGTCAGAGGTTTCTAACATTTCGTTCGACAAAATCGACGTCTTTAACTCGCGTTTTCTTACTCAATCTTGGCATTTCTAATTATTTCACTTGTGAATTTGTTATTGAGCTAGAAAAAGCGAGGGTTGGTCGTCGATTCGTGGAGAAAATATTAAGATTCTATTCAACTCGGGTGTCTGTTCAAATGTTTTGTAGTAAGACCGTATTAACATTCTTTCCCCCTTCCATTCTCTCTTTTTTTACGTACTATCCGTAAACGGCGAACCTTGCTACCATCGGAGGTGAGAGGGTAGATAGCTAGCAAAGCTAAGTTTTGCTTTAAGAAGCTGGCATGAGCTACTGACATTTCACTATCCGACTGCAGCGCACGAAGAAACAGCGGGGAAACGGGGTAATAAAAGTTTCAGCTCCGCGACCTTGAAGTACCGGATCTAACTACCAAAGAATTGAACTATTAGAACGTAAAGAAGTTACGCGCCGGCGATCTGTTAAATAAGCGGTTTATCTAATAAAAGCTGGTCATTATTTTATTGAAAGAATAATATGTAGGTACATAACCGTTTAGACTTAAATAAAATATTATACAATCAATGTACTCGTATTAAGATGTGAAAATTTATTTTCTCATTCCAACCCAATATAACAAAGAGCTAAATTAGATGAACGATCCACCTACTACATTAACAGTTTTATTATTTAACTGATAAAATCCCAGAGTCCTAAATATAAACATTCTTAAATAATATTTATAATCCATACTAATATTAGAAATGTGAAAGTCACTCTGTTTATTTAGGTAAGTATCTGTTTATTGTCGGTTTGTTACCTTTTCACTGCTGAACGGATTTCGATGAAATTTGGTAGGTATAGGTAGGTATAGATTGGACCTATGAGACGGACATAGGCTATCTTGTGTCTCAAAAAGATTGACACTATGCAACGTTGACACACTAGGCCCGTGGGAGCAAGAAGACATTACTTTGCGTGAGCATATCCGCGATATAATCGAACCGTAATCGGGCGTTGCCGTTTATTATGTAAATAATTCAAAATAATAAAATAAGCTCCAGGTGACGTACCTATCCAATTCAGTGCTGCCAGAATCTTGCACGTGGTAGATTTTGTGTCACTTATTACTTTATCACATTACTCTCGTACTATACTAAGTATAACTGAATGTAATATTTATGGTCATTTTTTCTTAAAAGATATGAATAATTAGTATTGTAGAACGTTGTTACTTTGAACATGCTAATTAATTATAGGGGTTTCAACTTTCCAACAATATCATCAACAAAAAAAATTAATGTGCAAGGTATACCAGTAAACAGATAAGAGCAAAAAATGAATCTTAAATAATTAAATAAGTATTTTATCTGAAATACCTACGTAATTTTATTTTAATGATTATAGCAATAACTCGGTTGGTTCCCGACGACAAAGACGACGCGATGACAATAAGACGTGTTCAATCAAGGCAGAGTACAATACCTGTGGTACAACTGGTACAGTACTTTTGGCTGTTGTGCACTGGCAAGGTAATACAGTAATTATCAACTGGTATCTCCGTGATCGTGACGTGACACTGTCTGTCAGTGTCAGACTGTCACGTTTCGTTCACTGTAGTCACCGGCTTTGGGGTAAATAAAAATTGTAAGATTCAAGAGTTGACGATATTTCATATTATGTTCAGTGTTGTGAACCGTGAAAACCGTTTTATTTTTCTATCACATACGTAAGAGCATTCCAACATTTTAAATATTATTTTGATTTTTAGGTTAGGTCGGAGAGTTCCTGTTTTCACGGACGATGATAAAAATGTATAGAGCAAAAACATCAAAATCGAGCTCACAGTTATTCTGGACCTGTATGTAGCTGAAAACGTGTTCGTGCTCCGCTCAAGGGTTTCCATGGCGAAGATGTTTCGTAAGTATTGAACCCATTGTTAACGTGCAACAAATTTCTTGGTACAAAATATGTAGGCAACCTTCCTACTCATTTTCATTCTCATTCATTCAATCATTGTATTATAGTTTCATACGATAAATGCTAGTTGGTCGATGTCGATAGTCGACATCAGTTACCGACTCGCACCGCAGCTCTAATGTCGCGGTGCAAAGGAGGTTTCATACGGAGGCGCACACTGGCCTCCGCAGAAAAAGAAAGATGTTTAGTCAGACTGACATTACATTCCATATCAAGATTTTTATTGCAATACTGCTCGCTATTTTATTGTTTAAATTCTTTATTATTTACTAGCGTTTTGCATGTATATATATCATCCTTTACCCTGTGTATATAGTGCCTGTGTCATCGCTAATGTAATATACTCCATCGTCAGTTCCTGTGTGTTTTACATCTCTACCTATTCCTGCTACACCTTCTATCTACCCGAACATCTGAAGGTAATATAGGGGCCTATACCCGTTTACTCTATACGGGCACCCGCGACACTATACTGGTGACCCCGACGTGATTTGAACACGCATATAAATTCTGTACTGTGCAGATTCTTATTTCTTTTATACAGACGAGATGAAATTATTGTAATGCAAACCTGTGATGATTTATGTTCAATTGTTATGTACCTACCTATACTCAAGACGTTATACGCTAATACAGAAATGAATAGGGGTGGTGTGGTACCAACATTAGCAAATAACGAAGCCCTATAGTACATCCAAATTTGTTTAGGCATTTAAAAGTTATGGTGTTATTTTGGATTACAGGTACAAGGGCAGCTAAGAATCGCAAGAAAGAAAAAATATTACTTTGTGTGCTTCATTTCACCAGTGGAACCTATACCTACCAGAACTTGTTCTGAGAAGGGTTAAAAAAATGCAAAATGCATAGATTTTTAATATAGGATATCTGTAAATAAATCTTTTTGAACCTAATGTATTCTTTCATTTCACTAATCGATCTAGTATAATACGCAGTCATAGCCCGAACCTACTGAGTTTTGGGCTGCACCACGATGCTCCACACCGCACGATGACTGTCAAAATATCCTCGTTGGCTGGCTGTTGGAAAGCGTATTGATTGTGGTTCTAATAATCAGAAAAACTAGGTGGGTAATCTAGGCACAATGGATAACCAAAAGGTATAGAAAAATATTTTCCAACAAAACCAAAGTACGGCAATCGAGAACCGAACTCCAGCTCTTCGTATCATAAATCTATCATAGTTACAACTATGCTATATTGCAATTTGAAAGACCGTCAAATTTTGATGTACATTATACTTCAGTTTTTCCATTTGCGTATGACGTGTGCGTGTCATTCGTGTGCATTATATAGGATAAAGTTTTGATTGAGCTATTCTCAAAAGTGTAGGCATGAATGAATAGGTTCAAATATGTTTGATATGTGCTGAGACCAAGTTGGAAAACCTGCGAAATTACCTAAATTAAGTTTATCTCTCGCAAATACAGGTAAGTACTCTCGGAAATCTCTTGTTTAGCGACACCAGACTTTTTCCTAACATTACCTATAATAAGCACCAATGAGGATGATGCTATAAGAACTATACGTGGTAATTGCGAAGCTCACACGCATGTACTTCGATTGAATCATCAAGATGACCTACACATAGATTGTCTCGTTATGTAGGTAAGAACGGGAGTAACGTGACTGTTTGGCACTTCTATGTAGGTATTTAAATTCTATGGTAATAAACGCGCTAGAAAAACAAAACACAGCCGCCACTGGCCGCCCCGCATCCAATGCTTGTTTTGCCTAATCAGTGCCTTGACAGACCAAACATGACAAGCGATGGATGCGGCCCAGTATTTTTGAAAAATATGATTACGTAAAAAAATAATTGAAAAAAGTGACACAGGTCCAACTAGCGGCGCGCCGCAGCGACTACTGTCGAATCGTATGGAAATGGTAGAGAGGACACAACATGGCGGCTGGCGCGTCATTCTACTTGAACGAAAATATACAGAAATACATTTTCTTGAATGAAAATTGGTGAATTGTTGTTACATTAAGCAATAAACAGCTTTATTATTTTAATGGTTTCAAATTCTATACATTTCAATAATGTTCTTCCATAAATTTGGGAGATTTTAATAACAGAAACTTTTTTCAAGAGGTTACTTTGTAATTTTTTTCTATCGAGAAAATATCTTTTAATTGTGTTTCACTAACAGTCAGAAATTAAAGTATATGATCATAATTAACATATATTTTTTCCACATTGCCAAGTTATACGGATGTGTCGTAAGTGGCGTTCAAAATATGTGTAATCAGCTCGACTCTCGGGTCTTATTGGAGGCACGCAGACTGACCAGAAGAGTTATAACTGTAGGAAAGTTCATGGCCACAGTATTTTTAAATGTTTTTTAACAGAGCTGCGCCATTCTCGTTTCTATTTCGCAAGACTTTCCCATCCTTCTGAAGGAATCTTGCATACAGCTTTAACAAAGGACTTGTGCTACGTAAATACATGGTTACAAGCAAGGGAAGTGTGATATGTTGTCTATGCACTGTCATCCGCCTCTTGTAATATAGACGTCTCCCGGTATGGCCGCATTTTTATTATTATAACCCTGCAATATCCTAGGCAGCTCCAGGAGCCTAGATACATACTAGGAAGTAGATTTGGTGGGGTCACTTCTCAACTCATCACTGCGTCACACTCCCAGGGCATACCGTGGCCCGTTTCGTGAACTGGCTCAACACCGTGACGGGGACACTACCCGACATGTACCACATCGTGGGGCACAGCCTGGGGGGGCACCAGGCGGGCATCGCCGGCAGGAACGTCGACGGAGACGTGGGCTACATCACCGGTGAGTCTGTCATCTAGAAAGGCGATGATAGTCAAAGTCAAAGCATTGTAAACTAGCTGACCCGACAGACGTTGTCCTGTCATTGCCTCTATGGAAAAAGCTTCCTCTCCTTCTATATCTATATTTTTCCCTCGCACTCTATCTCTCTTCCTCTCCCTCTCTCCCTGCCCCAGCTCTTAAGCTGAGTGACAGCTGTCAACTGTAGAACCCGATTTTATCAGATATATATTTCCCAGTTTCAAATTTTTTCCCGTGATAACGGGATAAATAGTATCCTATATCCTTCTCCTGGTTCTCAGCTACCTTCCTACCGATTTTCAGCCAAACGGTTCAGCCGTTCTTGGGTTATAAAAAGTGTAACTAACACGACTTTCTTTTATTAATATAGACTAGCTGACCCGACAGACATTGTCCTGTACTTAGAATAATCCTGTAATTGTCATATTACCCGTCAAAAAAGTTGCATTACAAAAGTTAATGTGGTCGTGATGTATCCTCTAATTTTCTAATTTTCGGCGTAACTTTTTTCTTTTTTTCTTTCTCATATTAACAAATACAACAAAAAAAGAATTAGCAAAATTTATTACATTTAAACATAATTATTACAGTCATAATATACGGACTGTATTTCAAATGCATTCCAGCTGCATCTTGCAGTTTGAATGCGGTTTAGTGCGGTGATTATTATTGTCATGACTGCATCCAAACCATCATTTTGCAACTGGAATGAATTGAACTGAAATGAATGATGAATGATGATGAACATGAATGATGAACTGAAATAAAACGCATTCCGTCTGTCTACTCTGCGTAGTTACAACCAAAAAACAGGTTTATCATCTAAACTTTGCCGGTTCGTAATGCACTAGTTCATACATTTCTAAAATGAAGAAAACCACCTCGTATCCTCACATTATGGCCTGGCATGTCTTCCAGCCTTGGACCCCGCCTTCCCCGGCTGGGTGCTCCACGGGGACAAGTTCCGCCCCAACGACGGCGCCTACACGGAGGTGATCCACACCAACGCCGGGTTACTGGGCTACATCGGCACATTGGGCCACGTCGACTTCTATCCCAACGGTGGGATCAGCATGCCGGGCTGCAACTCGCAGCAGTGCGACCATGATAGGTAGTTGTTCATCACCATCACCATCATCACCATCACCATCACCATCACTATCATCACCATCACCATCACCATCACCATCACCATCACCATCGCCATCGCCATCACCGTCACCGTCACCGTCACCGTCACCGTCACCGTCACCGTCACCGTCACCGTCACCGTCACCGTCACCGTCACCGTCACCGTCACCGTCACCGTCACCGTCACCGTCACCGTCACCGTCACCGTCACCGTCACCGTCACCGTCACCGTCACCGTCACCGTCACCGTCACCGTCACCGTCACCGTCACCGTCACCGTCACCATCACCATCACCATCACCATCACCATCTTACAGAAATTTCAAAACCTAACTGAACCATTGTGGTCAAATAGTCATGCCCGTTTCCAGATCGTTCTTTTACATGGCGGAGTCCCTGACGACAGGGGGCTTCACAGGGCGCCGCTGCGCCACCTACATCACGGCTATGGTTGGGAGCTGCCTACTACCGGGAACCCTGAATATGGGAGGCCTGGTGCCCAAGACGGGGTTAGTACCTATCCTACTATCCTTCCTACTAATATTATAAACGCGAAAGTTTGTATGTATGGATGGATGTTTGTTACTCTTTCACGCAAAAACTACTGAATGGATTTTGATGAAACTTCACAACAATATAGCTTACATATCAGAATAACACATAGGCTACAATACATAAAGATATATTATCGTATGTTATCCAACCGCGAAACCGCGGGGCGCAGCTAGTTTAAAATATTATTATGTAAATTCCTACTTATAAATTCCATATTTAGTTTGAACTGTTAGTAAGTTGTACTTTTTAATATAGAAAAAATAAATATATCACGAAACCAGGACCCACGATCAAAACCATGTATCACAGCAATCAATACGTCTGAAACTTTACTACGTACTGAACTTTACTGAATCCGTGTGACGGCACGTTTGGCGTAGTGGCTGAGCGATTGGACTGCTGTGGTGGGTGTGGTGGGTACGATTCCCGCCCGGTATCAATATTGGTGCGATCCACAAATGTTTGTTTCTGGTCTGGGTGTGATGTGTATGTGAAATTTAATGTCTGTAAGCGGTACCCGCGATACAGGAGCAATCCTAGTGTGGGGCTACGTTAAAAAAAAGACAAAGACAACTGTAGGTATATGGAACATCGTCACATTATATGATTTTGAACCCGAGATGTCTAAACGGTCGAATGTGTAAAATAGCTTTGCCAGATTTCACCCAAAAACACCATTCATCCATCCATTTAGGTATACAATTCCTGTCACCACCGTAAAGAATGTCTAATTTTCTCCGTCCATTTGTTACAGATCCTCGGGAATATTTCACTTGACTACTAGAGCTGCTCCTCCATTTTCTAGGGGATAGGAACTTTCCTTCAACCCTCACTCCACTTCCACGCTGCTCATAAACGTGCCATTCAAATATGATTCTATTTGATTTGGACGTTCATACAGTTTATATCTTTATTAAATGTTTTTGTTACGAGATTAGATGCTTTTATTTGAATCCTTCTGTTATTAGAACCAATGTCAGTTTTTTTTAATGATGTAGTAGGTACTGGCTTCTATCGTCAGAGTTTGTCAGGTCCAGGGGCCTCTGACGTGACTTAACGACTGCTGTCAATCTATAACAGCCGGGGCCGACTTACGCCCGAAATTAATAATCAATCCAATCCAAATTTTGCTATCTGGGATCGATATCACAATCCATTTTTAGGGTTAAACGTGCCAATAACCGATCCGTGGATTGGTTTATGAAGGCACGCAGATTGGAAATCGATCGGACGATCGATAGGCAGCAATTCAAGATCGATGTCAATCTTGGATAGGAGATACAATATAATTTCGGCCGTTAGTGTGTCCTCCGAAGCACGGAGAGATGCAATGCCAAGTTCTGGCACTGCAACTGTTATGGGCAGCCGCGGCACTTACCATCAGGCCAATGACTTTCTCATAACGATACTCAATAAGGCAAAGATAACCACCTAAAAGTATTTTGGGTAAGGGACATGTCATCATCATCATCATGATCAGGCTGAAGACGTCCACTGCTGAACATAGGCCTCCCCCTTAGACCGCCACACCGAACGACAATTTGCCACTTGCATCCACAGGTTGCCTGCGACTCTTTTGATGTCATCGGCGCATCTAGTGGGAGGCCTACCTACACTGCGTCTTCCAATCCGTGGTCGGCACTCTAGAACCTTTCTTCTCCATCGGTTGTCAGTTCTACGAGCGATGTGGCCTGCCCATTGCCACTTCAGCTTGCAACCCCTGAGACCCCTTGAGTTCTTTGGGACAACTCGCCCGCTCATAAACAGGCCCACGGGCGAGATGCCTACTTTAGAAATCGATATAGGATGATAGCTCGAAACAGAGTTTAGGAACGGGCCAGTTTCAGGAACAACCGAACTCTTAAGTGGAGTCGGCTTCCTATCAACTAAATAGTTCTATAGATATGATGATGATAACTTATCACTTGGTATTTGAATCGTCACTATCTTAGGATTAGGAATGTATGGTATTGTACTGAAGGTAAATACCAGATTGTGCCCGCGACTGCGCTCGTATCTTACAGTGTTACCACAAAAAATTTAAACAAGCTTTCAACAGATGAGTTTAAATATTTTCATCTTAAATCGATGTCTAATCCTCGCTTTTTACAACTCAATAACAAATTCACAAATAAAATAATTAGGAATACCAGGTTTCGGTAAGAAAACGCGAGTGATAGACTTCAATTGTTGTCAAACTAAATTTTAGACACCTCTTATTCAAAGAAAAGTAACTAATTAAACTTTACAATAGTTAACAATATCAATGATTTAATCGACAGAAGCATGTTTCCAAAATCAGTAATCGCTTAACACCTGCCTCTATCTTCGATAAGATGGCTGATAACATACCTAAGTTATATAATAATTAACAGTAATTGTGCCGATACATTACGCTGCGTTGTACATTAGGTGTCATGGCTGCGTACGTGGTTGCTCTGACGGCAATTCTAGCTGCGGCTTCGGGTGAGATCTTCATAATATTAATCACTTATCATGGCCACTATAGACCCTGACCTCTATCTAGGCCTCCCTTTAGGGAATCAGGAACTCGAGATACACGCGACAGAGCAAATACATGTTCTATTACATTATTGAAAAGGTTCACGTTTGACCACCATGAGAGCATGTAAATGCGGTCTGCAATGAAGCAGGCTTACTTTGAAGTAACCTATTAATTAGTGATTTGAAGAGTCGTACCGTTTTACCACAAAAGATTAGACCAGAGTTAAACAGAAGTATCTAAAATGTATTTCCCCAAAATCGACGTGTATCACTCGCGCTGTCTTACTAAATCCTGGGATTCCTAATTATTTTACTTGTGAATTTGTTATTGAGTTAGAAGAAGCGAGGGTTAGACGTTAATTTATGGAGAAAGTATTGAGACTCATCTGTTCAACACTGGTTTAAATATTTTGTGGTAAGACTGTTAGCTCATAACTATGGGGAAATACCACTACGGCAAGAAATTCCACTCCTTAGCGGTACGCATAATAAGTAAATGTAGAAGCATATCGCTTTGTGCGTAGAGATGGAATATCCACCGTATAAAGAAGTCGCATAGCTGTAGGTCTTGGTTGGTTGTTGTCTTGACTTTGCGTCTAATGGTCAACAACTAAACACACCATGGTCTGAGTGGAAGGATGAACGAGTTCGAATTGGCACCTCGTATGACATGGACGCATGTTTCTAGCTGTCCCAGCCTCCCCGGTGCTTCGGAAGCTGGACCCCGAGCGGTACCAGTACGTAGCTGGTGGGGATGGGAAGCCGCGGCTGGTAGACCTGTGGGCGAGCGCCGACGACCTGCAGGAAGCCGCACGGTACGACCCCGAGCGACAGAACGTCTACCATCTCTTCACCAGGTAAGTTTCCTTGTCTTTGAAGTGTTTGTTTGTGGATCAACCGCATTTAAACTCTTGGTTAAAGGTAAATCCTGTTTCAAGATGAGGATTCCCTGATAGGATAGGGATAGGGCGAATGCATTTCCCCCCTAAAAAAATAGTTCTGAAAGCCTACTACTGGAACATACAGAAAGGGCAATTAGGCTTGTGGGCTGTAGCTATCCTAGCATCCACTATTACAACCAACTATCAACTTCTTAATTCTCTTTTCCAGAGATAACCCCACTGTCAGCCAGCCCATGCTCTTTGGAGTCGAGAGTCTTCTAGGCCTGACGAACTACAACCCTCTGCGGCGCACCATAATCCTCGTGCACGGATGGCTGGACTCCGTGGCATCTGACCTCAACTCCTTGCTCGTGCCTGGTGAGGCTCGTCCTCTATGCTCGTAGGCATGGGTTTCGTTTAACCACCAAGCCATAGATAGGAAGAAAAAGGAGAGAGACGCAAGTACCAGGGTTTGGAGGTGGGTTTCTTTGGAACCACCAGGTAGCCACAGAATCACGGCATAGATAGGAAGAAGAAGAAGAAGAAGAAGATCTCAAGTACCAGGTATCGATGGGGTGTTTGCGGAAGCATGGACCTTGTAGCACCGGATTCCGTAGATACAGAAACGCCAATTTAGAGTCTTGGTATAAAATCATGTTGCGTCAAAAACTCTTATTCTAGCCATAATATGCTTTCGAGTTCATTTCTCACAGTTGACTGAAGCATTACAGCTATAATTAGGTCAGGTTAAACACATAAATGTCGCAAACCTGCTTATAAGATATCAAACTATTCGTAAAGGTGTTTTGGAGTGATAAAACCACCAATCCCGGTTATTATCCACTAATATTTGCGGTTTGAAGATCCTGTACAGCGCCCCTACCGGTGCGTTTATGAACGAAAGATCATACAAAGCGCGCGTTGACGCGTAATATGTCGAGCGCATAAAAACTGACATCAAGCATACTTTTCCAATCTTGTTTAAACTTAAGATAGCGTGTCTCCGTTGCAGCGTTCCTGTCTGCGGAGGATGTGAACGTGATCGTGGTGGACTGGAGTGCCGGAGCAGGCACCATTAACTATGTGGCTGCTGTGGCTAACACCGTCACTTCTGGTGAGTTACAGCCAGCCCAGACATTGTACTTACATGTAGGTAGGTATTTAGAGCCAAGCTTGAGCGGTTTGAACCCAATACCATGCCCCATTTTGAAGCAATGTTAGTTCAGGAGGCTTACCATGACGTCTTATTGCGCTCCAATTGACGACCTAAACAGAATCGTTTCACTTTAAATCTTATATCTTTAAATGAGCGGAATCGATCCAATATATAATTGGATCGATTCCGCCAATTATATATATAATTATATATAATTGGAATCTCGGAATCGGCTCCAACGATTTTCATGAAATGCAGTATATAGGGGGTTTCGGGGGCGATAAATCGATCTAGCTAGCAATCATTTTTAGAAAATGTCATTTTATTCGTGTTTTTTTTCTTTAAATAACCAGTTCATATAAATTCATATAAATACCGAGCAAAGCTCGGTCATCCAGCTGGTAATTGTAATACGTGGCTTTCGACATAATTTAAGTAGACGTCAATCCCTTTAGATTTAATATCAATCTAAATTGAGCGTCAAGATGTCACAACAAGACGTCATGGTACCAATAAGTAGTTAAACGAAAGAACTCGATCGTAAAACTTATTCAATCCGCAGGGCAAAGTGTGGCCAATTTCGTGAACTGGCTCAACGCCGTCACCGGGGCAGTGCCTACCATGTACCACATCGTGGGGCACAGCCTGGGGGGGCACCAGGCTGGTATCATCGGCAGAAACATCGATGGAGACGTCGCTTACATCACCGGTGAGCCAAACAGACCTTGATACTCAGAAAAATAACACGGCCCGTATTAATAAATGAACCTCAATAGCGCTACCAAGTGCGCTATCAGCTGATCCACACTCAAAATGTAATCTGCATCTTGAGATCGTTGCTATTTAATAAATGGATATTGAGATGTAGCACTGGCTACTAGATACTGTCTTGTATGTGTCAATTGTGTCATAATCGGATAGCACTTAACCGCTGAGTGTCATTTATTAATTTGTCAGAGATCATGTAAGTTTCTGTTCCTAATCTACAACTTAAGATGTAGGTATATATTAAATAGAACGAAAGAGCAAGTGCATGCTGAAGATTGCTCTCAGAGCTAAGTTTGATTTATTAATACGGACATAGAAGCCAAGTACTCGCTAGGGCTGTGTACTCATTTTTAATAAGACTTTTAGGGCCTAGTTCGGCCTGACTTGCTATTGCTCGAAATCAAAGCTTTTATGGTAAATATTTATTAATTTTCCCTGCTTTTGGACTAAATACCAACACGCATGTGACATTTTCTTTGCGCTTGTGTGCGTTTTGGAGAAGATGGTACTCACGCACGCATTGATAAAGAAGTGACTTCACTTTGAAGTGAAACTACGCCTGGAACTATCCTTCTTTGCGTTATTATTCTAAGCCTTGATAAAATTCGGTGGTATGAAGATAGTTGAAACTCTGAGGGAGGGCATAGGATTTTTTTTATTGTCACAAACTCTATCCTGCGCCGACAAACCCATGGGAAGAGATAGTAAAAACCATCCGAGTGCGAGTCTGACTCACGCACGAAAGGTTCCGTACCATCTTCTTCTTCTTCTTCTTCTTCTTCTTCTTCTTCTTCTTCTTCTTCTTCTTCTTAATATACCTATATAAATTACGCGTCCCGTTGTTTGTCCGCGATGGACTCCTAAGCTACTAAACCAATTTTAACGAAATTTGCACACAGTATGCAGTTTGATCTAACTTGAAAGATAGGATAGCTTACATCTCAATTTATAGTCGCAATAACGAAAACCTTAGCCACAGCAACGCGTGGCCGTGTCTGCTAGTTAAGTACAAAAAACGACAAAAAGAAATCACAAGTGAAGAACTAAATATTCAGTGAATATTTCAAGGGTCTAGCTGTTGCCTTTATGAATAACTAGAAGGACCTCGCGGTTTCACCCGCGTTAACTACTATCCCGCGGAAACCATTAATTTTTACGGGATAAAAGGTAGCCTATGTGTAGCGGGGATAGCATAGCTTCCCAACAGTGAAAGAATTTTTCAAGTGGGTTCAGTAGTTTCGGAGCCTATTCATTACAACCAAACAAACAAAGTTTTCCTCTTTATAATATTAGTGTAGACGAGCAAAAATGAGCAAATAAAAAACGTTTGTTGTATGTTCTTTGACGTGTTTTTCTTTCTTCTATGTGCTTAGCCCTGGATCCTGCTTTCCCGGGTTGGATAACCAACGATGAAAAGTTCCGCGAAGACGACGGCGCTTACACGGAGGTGATCCACACCAACGCCGGATTACTGGGTTACATCGCCACATTGGGCCACGTCGACTTCTATCCCAACGGTGGGATCGACATGCCCGGATGCGCCTCTCAGGAGTGCGACCATGCGAGGTATACTTTTTTTTTTTGTTTTAGTAATGGCTTCGCACGGTTTGTGCATATAGCCAGTGTCAAGTTTTTTATTATAATAAGTATTTCACAGCAATATAGCAATCGTGGTCAAGTAGTCACGTCAATTATTTACATCGTCAAAGTCACGATTCAGTAAAGTAGTGAATGCTTTACTGAAACTTCCTGGGAGTTTTGGAAAAAATGCGAAATGACACGTTTTTTGAGTTTATATCATTCGCCCACACTCGTGCACGTTAACGAACACTTAATGGTTAATATTCCACCAATATTACACATTAACACTCGAAGAAACACAAGTTTGAGAAAATAATACAAAACCAACAACGTCTCACTATCGGATTCCCGCCAAAACTCTACTGTGGTGTTTTCTTTATACAGAACTGCGCTTTTATCTGTCAGTATCTAATAGCTTTCTACCACAGATTATACAGTCAACTTCTAAGGTCCGTATTAATAAATGAACCTGCATCTTGAGATCGTTGCTATTTAATAAATGGATATTGAGATGTAGCACTGGCTACTAGATACTGTCTTGTATGTGTCAATTGTGTCATAATCGGATAGCACTTAACCGCTGAGTGATTTATTAATTTGCCAGATATCATGTAAGTTTCTGTTCCTAATCTACAACTTAAGATGTATTTATTAAATAGAACAAAAGAGCAAGTGCACACTGAAGATAGCTCTCAGAGCTAAGTTTGATTTATTAATACAGACCTAAGTAATGACACATTGTCGAGCAGCTGGTATGAAACATTTATTTACTATTTCAGATCGTACTTTTACATGGCAGAGTCGCTGACGTCAGGCGGGTTCACCGGCCGCCGCTGCGCCACCTACATCTCCGCCATGACGGGGAACTGCGTACTCTGGGGGAACCTCGTGATGGGAGGTCTGGTGCCGAAGACTGGGTGAGATCACAGACATAATATGAGGAAACATACTGGATATTACAGGCAACTAGTGAACCTGTGAACCCAGTTGCGAAGCCGGTCGCCATATTGATGACGCATGCGACATTAACGGCCGAAATAAATAATCAATCCAATCCAAATTTTGCTATCTGGGATTGATATCACAATCCATTTTTAGGGTCAAACGTGCCAATAACCGATCCGTGGATTGGTTTATGAAGGCACGCAGATTGGAAATCGATCGAAAGATAGGCAGCAATCCAAGATCGATTTCAATCTTGGATAGGAGATACAATATTAATTTCGGCTGTAAGTGGACATGTCGCTCGTGGGCCGGTTTTCGAGTGGATTAGATGTATTTCACCAAATAATTGATTATTCCTGTATTTTGTTTCAGATCCTCTGGAATCTTTTACTTAGAGACCAATGCCGCTCCCCCCTTCTCCCAAGGGTAGGGGACCTTGATGCAACCCTGACTAGAAGACCACACTGCTGTTCAATATTCTCCAATAAAATACCTACCATGTTATAAATTGACTTTTCATTTTGAAATGATACAAGTAGGTACAATTTTAACAAAAAAACCGACCTGAATTTAAATGCTATAATATTTCCAGTTATTGTATTGGTATAAAAACCAAACCACTTAGCAGATTTTGATAAAATTTCTATGGGACCACATGGGAAGTATACACTTTCGAATAATCATCAAAATCGGTTCACCCAGTCGAAAGTTATGAGGTAACAAACATTAAAATTTTTTTTTTTTTTTTTCCCTCGAGGGTAGGCAGCCTACAACACTATAAAATAAAGTGCTCTATTGAATTTAATCTTTAAAATTGAATTAAAATTGTTTTTTATGCCAAACTAGTGTTAAAAAGTAACAGAAGTCCCTGCTGCACTCCCTGCAATAATAATTCTGAATATCCACTCACCTGAATAGCTGTTTTTGAATTTTTTTTTTTTTTTTTCGCTTCACAATGGATTTGTATACCAAGTTGGCATCCAATATGGAGGACATAACCAACATGTTTTCATCAAGGATGACACAATATGATGCTGATCTGAAGCGCCTGGCTACCACTGAAGAAGGTTCCCACAAAGATGTAGCAAGTCTGTCCCGTGAATTCAGTGATTTTAAGTGCATGATTTGGAGAACAATTACCATGCTGAAATCTCAGGTGGAACTTCTATTGCTGGGGCTGGACCGTCATGAGACTGCCTCACGTAGAAAGGTACTCCTCTTTCATGGTGTTGGTGACTCCAATGAGTCTGATGTGAATAAAACTATCCTTCATATATTAGTCGACAAACTACAGATGACGGGCATGTCAGCGGAACATATATCAGCGTGCCATCGCCTGGGTTCTAACAGCAGCAAGCCGCGCCCTCTTCTTGTCAGGTTTGCTCAACACATTCATCGCAGCCAGGCTTGGAATGCCAAGACACTGTTGAAAGGCACAAACATCACAGTCACAGAATTTTTAACTAAATCTCGACATGATGTGTTTATGACTGCGCGTAAACATTTTGGGACTAGGCAGTGCTGGAGCTCAGAAGGTAAGATTGTCATTCTGCTTCCTGACAATAAACGCCGTAAGATTGAGGTGATGCCCGAGCTGCGTACACTGATCCTGGAGTACCCTATGATCCAGTCTTCCCAGGGTGGAAAAGAAAAGCCGTCGGTGCAGTCTTCGTCGGTCGCTGATGTCAAGGCAATGCATAAACAAGTCAAGTCCGGCAGTTCCAGGCGTGCAGCCAAGTGAGTTTACGAATTCACATAGCATATTTTGTCGGTCATTGCTGAAACGAACTAGGGGTAACTCATGTTTTGTTTTGTAATCTACATAATTGATCTGTTTCTACAATTGTGTAGCTATACTTATAGATTTATATCTAAGTTTCTAAATCATTGTAAGGTACCTACACTGAGAATAAATTTATTTTTCTTGTTGTATGTACCTATTTGTTATGTTACCACTGCTGTGCTGTCAGTCAGTCACTTTTTTTTGTTATTTTTATTTGTTTTAGTAATGGCTTCACACGGTTTGTGCATGTAGCCAGTGTCAAGTAGTTTATAATAAGTATTTCTTAATTTCACATAAAGGAAGTCACAGCAATATAGCAATCGTGGTCAAGTCGTAAAGTCAATTATTTACATCGTCAAAGTCATACGTTCTATAATGTTTAAAATATGTACCTACATATTATTGTGTATACAACCTACTATATAAGTGTTTTTTTTGAACATTTTCTACAGGTAGTACCATGGATAATGTAATAGTCTGTGGTAATTAATAGTTGTTTAGTATCATTTATTCTCTGAATTGTTAGTTTTGCTTGAATGTTTTCATATTTACAAAAATACAATACAAATTCTTCTTTTAGTTGTATTTGCCCGTAACGTACTACTTGTGAAACTAGACAAATGTACTCTAGTGTGTCTTGTCAATGATTTAGTCTACTACCCTATGCAGTACCTACCTACCTATTTTCGTTCTTTTATGTTCTAATAAGTCACATTGACTTATAATGGCTTCCTGACATTGACAGCTACTTTCTGTATGCATATGTCATACTAAGTTACATTATTTACTACCTACTAAGTTTACTAGATATATCACTCCGACGATAGATAATTAATATGGCTACGTTTTAATGTTTAAAATATGTATAATATGTGTATACCACCTAGTTACTACTTATGTGTTTTTTTTTCTTTTTTGAACATTTTCACTATTAGGTGCTACCATAGATAGTCTGTGGTAATTAATAGTTCTTTACTTATCATTCATTCTCTGGTTTGTTTGTTGTGGTCGAATGTTTTCATATTTACAAAATACAATACAAATTCTGCTTTTAGTTGTATTTGCCCGTATGTAATGAAACTACCTACTTGAAACTAGACAAATCTACTTTATGCATTATTTTCGTTCATTGTGGTTCTTTTGTACTTACATATTTTGTGATCTAACAGTTTTCTTTACTGATAAATTATTGCAAGTTGATAATACAGATAATATGTAGTTTGTGCTTATTGTTCAGGGCCACTGCAATATTCAATTTATGTATCCTACTTGGTCACTTACATGTAAAAATTCTAGCTGTTTTCTTCCACGCTTGCCGGCGAGTGCAAAGAGGGCTTCTGTGTAAAGAAGCATATAACTTAGGTAAAAATAAAGTACAATTTTATAAGTATATATATCTATTTATTTTAATATATTAATTTATATATTTTATCATTCATTTATATAAGTACGTAAGTATCCACACATACTACCAATGTCTGACACTGAATTAGATGATGAATTTTTCTCATGCTCTTCTTCATATTCATCTGATAAGGATTATGCAAGTGTGTTTAGTGATGACTCTGTTCACCTGCATGATCAACTTGAGGAGGTGTTCTCTAACTTTAGTATATATCTTAACATAGTTCATATAAATGTTCAAAGCATCCATGCTCATTATGCTGACTTATTATCTTCTTTTGACTTCAAATCAATCGATGCTATTCTTGTTTCTGAAACTTTTCTTAAACCAGCTCTGTCTTCCACTCAATACTCTCTACCTGGTTTTGTGCTCATACGTAACGACAGGATTGGCAAGGGTTATGGCGGGGTGGCAATTTACCTACGAGCAGATATCCCATATAAAATCGTGGATCAATCGCCTAGTATTTATTCCAACTTTGCCGAACACTTATTTATTGACATCACTGTCCATCATTCTAAGATCCTGCTCGGTGTTTACTATGCTCCCTCTCGCAATATTGACTACTTTACCTCTCTCGAAACTAAACTTCAAAATCTAAATCCACTCTTTGACCATTCTATTATTCTCGGTGACTTCAATACCTGCCTTCTGAAACAGGATGCGCGTAGTAATCGTCTTCTTTCTCTTGTGACCTCTCTTAATATGCATATCCTTCCACTAACTGCTACGCATAATTCTCCAAATTGTACTCCTTCACTTCTGGATCTCATTCTGGTGTCTAACCCTGAGCGTGTTGCCACACATGGGCAACTATCTGCATCATTTTCTTATCACGATCTTGTCTTTCTCTCATATAAAATCCAGAAGCCCAAGCGTAAGTCTAAATTCCTTCTTCTCCGTAGTTTTAAAAATATCGACTTGGAGCGTTTGAGTGATGATGTGACTAAAATTGACTGGTCCTGTATCTTAGGCTCTAATGACATTGATGGTAAGATTGCTGCGTTTAATAACACTATTATTAGCCTGTTTGATAATCATGCTCCTCTTAGACGTGTTAAGGTTAAACACTTTCCGGCCCCCTGGCTTACTCAACCTATTAAAAAGCTGATGTCCAAAAGGGACAAAGCTAAGAAATTTTATAAAAATATCCTTCTGAGCAAAATTTATCTATGTTTAAGAAACTTCGTAATCGTTGTAGTAGGATGTGTCGTGATGCAAAGAGACGTCATATTCACAACTCAATTGAAAACTCTAACTCTGCCCAGATGTGGAAATTTCTTAAATACGTATCTAGGTGTTGGTGGCTCTTCTAGTGATTCGAATGTGACCTTTGATCTTGGTGCACTAAATAAACATTTCTCTCAACCTCCTATTGTTCTCAATGACGCTGTTAAATCTTCAACTCTACATCTTCTTTCTAACACTCCTAAGCCGCAGTGCCCGCCTTTTGTTTTCACGGAGGTTACCATAAGCGATATTAAGAAGTCTATTCTCTCTATTTCCACTAAAGCTGTCGGTTCTGATAATCTTTGTATTCAAATGATAAAACCTATCTGCACTGAGCTTGCTCCTATTATTACTCATCTTGTCAACCATTCATTAAAAACTAGCTTCTTTCCCACAGAGTGGAAAAAAGCCTTTGTAATCCCTCTCCCTAAAACCGCTAACCCTACATCTCTATCCCAGTTCCGTCCTATATCTATTCTTCCAGTTCTGTCAAAAATCCTCGAGAGTATAGTGCAGAGGCAACTTTCCCTTTTCCTTACATCTCATAATTTGCTAAGTCCCTATCAATCCGGTTTTCGACCGGGCCACAGCACAGTTAGTGCGCTGGTGAAAGTTTCAGATGACATTCGCTGTGCCATGGACAATAAACTTCTTACAGTTCTGGCTCTTCTCGATTTCAGCAGTGCTTTTAACTCAGTCGACTATGACATCCTTCTTGGAATTCTATCCTCACTTAATATCTCTCCTACAGTTATCTCTTGGTTTGACTCATACTTGAGGGGTCGTTCGCAGTGTGTCCGCCATGATGAGAAACTTTCTGAATGGTGTGACCTCGCTGTGGGCGTTCCCCAGGGTGGTGTTCTCTCACCTCTCCTTTTTTCTATCTTTATTAATGCCATCACTATTGTTCTCTCTTCTCACTTCCACCTTTATGCTGATGATTTACAGCTGTATCGCCACTTTAAAGCTGATGATTATGCCATAGCCATTGGCCTGCTTAATTCTGATTTGAGTAACATCTGCAACTGGGCTAAGTCCTTTGGTCTTCTTGTTAACCCTGCAAAATCCCAGGTTCTAATAATAGGTAGTTCACATATGCTTAACATTCTCACCCACTCTCGACTTCCCGCTGTAACCTATGATAATATTCCAATCCCTGTCACAAATACTGCGAAGAATTTGGGAGTTATTTTCGATAGTAATCTATCCTGGACTGCCCACATCAACTTGGTTAGCAAGAGGGTTAATTACTCTTTCCAATCGCTCAAACGTCTCCAAACGTTCTTACCCTTTAAAACCAAAGTAACCTTAGCTCAAGCCCTTCTCCTTCCAATACTTGATTATGCTGATGTGTGTTTCCTCGATGCCACAGAGGAACTCCTAAACAAGTTAGAGCGTCTGCAAAACTTATGCATCCGTTTTATCTTTAGTCTGCGTAAATTTGATCACGTGTCAGAATACAGAACTCAACTAAAATGGCTTCCTATACGTAAACGTCGTGACGCTCATGTCCTTTCTTTTCTTTATAACATTCTCTTCAATCCGCGTTCTCCTCCTTACCTTCAGGAACGCTTTAACTATCTGGTTCCACGTGATGTGCCTTGTAGAACTGCAAAATCTTTATTACTTAAAATGCCCACCCATACTACTAGTCGTTATGGCGATTCATTTACCGTATCGGCGGTCAAACTGTGGAACTCCCTTCCCCACACTATTCGCGCTAGTCCCTCTCTGGAGATATTTAAGGGGAGAGTGAAGGAGTACTATCTCCTAGTTTAAAACTGTATAATTTACCTCGTCAGATGATTTGTGTGATGCTTATTTATATATATACCTATATATATATATATATATATATATACAATTATATAAATATAATAATATTATATTATATTTAAACCATATATTTTGTGTACACGGTACCTACACACTCGACTGAACGCTTTCTTTCCTCAAGGGTTTGCTGGAAGAAAACTCTTTATAGGGTTAAGCTCGCCTTTGTACATTACTTTAGTGTGAATGTCACTGTATATATTATGTTTTATGTGTACAATAAAGAATATAACAATAAAAAAAACAGTCGAATTGAGAACCTCCGCCTTTTTTTGGATTTCGGTTAAAAATACTAAATTACGATACGAGCGCTCAAAGTAATATGCTGAACGCCATGCTATACTAAATAGTGTAGTGTAATAAACTAAATAGTGTCCGAAAACGTAAGAAGTCAAACGTAACGGGATAGAAGTTAGGTAACGAAATTATTATGTTACTAGCTGCGCCCCGCGGTTTCACTCGCGTTTGGATAATATACGATAATATATATTTATGAATTGTAGCCTATCTGTTATTCTGATATGTAAGCTATATTATTGTGAAGTTTCATCAAAATCCATTCAGTAGTTTTTGCGTGAAAGAGTAACAAACATCCATCCATCCATTCTTACAAACTTTCGCGTTTATAATATTAGTAGGACTAGCGGCACCCCGCGGTGTTACCCCCTGTTTTCGGAATAAAAAGTAGCCTATGTGCTAATCCAGGGCGATAGCTACCACCATACCGAATTTCATCAAAATTCGTCTAACCGTTTAAGCGTAAACAAGTAACAAACATACAAACACACAAACTTTCGCCTTTATAATATTAGTAGGATTACATTTTGTCACGGATCGAAATCCAATTTTCTCTCTGATAACGGTTTGCATCAACCTCGTTGTATTTTGAACCAAGATGTGAACATTCCGTGACATAATGATTTTATATGGTGCTGTGATTTTGGGTAACGTATTCTTGCCATTTTCTACCTCAACCGCTGCTCAGCACGGGTATACCCTCACTTTCGTGAGGGGGATTCGGCCGTAATCTAGCACGGAGGCCCGTGCCGAGATAGTCTATTGGGGAGAACGTCAGCCTTTCAAGCAAAGGGTTGTCAGATCCAATTCAAATACGACCTGGGAGCTTACCATGACGTCTTATTGCGATCCAATTGAGGACCTAAACATAAACGTTTCACTTTAAGTAATACGAGTAGTAATACATGGCTTTGGATATCATTTAGGTTGACGTCTATCCCTTTAGATTTAAAATCAACCTAAACTGAGCGTCGAGATGTCACAACAAGACGTGACGGTACGAATAAGTAGTAAAACGATTCTGTTTAGGTCCTCAATTGGATCGCAATAAGATGTCATGGTAAGCCTCCTGTAACCTTAGTATGGTACCAATGTTAAAAAAAAAACATTTGTACGTAGCATCATGAGGCCAAATGCCCGGGAAGTAGGTGTTTTAAGGTTTGTGATGCAACCGGACCAGAGTCCTGTGCACGGTCTGGTCCTCCTGAATCCTCCTCACAGAAGTGCTCAGCTTGAGCTGGAATGGGCTGTAATGATGATGAACTCCGAAATAATTATCAGACTTTCTATGAGATCTTCACTCGATCGAAAAAATCTCCAACTTTCCACATTCCACAGTGATTGTTTTCAACAAAAATGCTGTCGATTCCCAGAAGCATTTCCACAAGAAGACACCGATGCCGGTCGACGAGACAACGAGAAAAACACACCTGGAGCTCAACAAGCTGAAGATAGCGGACTTGGCGCAGTTGATACACCGAGTCAACAAGAAAGTCGAAGATGTCGAACATACAAGAGGTCGCGAGCATCGTGGCGGCCATAAACATGATAAACAACGTAAAACAAATTAAAGGATTACCCAATTGTTGTAATTTAGTTTGTGCTAGTAAGGTGCAGGCTAGTATCCGACCACTATCTCACCTGGTCTTAAGTGACGATGTTGTCGATGGTGGTGAACATGTTCAGTCTATAATGGAACTGGGTCTCAAGGCTGCCTGAACACCACGATGGAGGTTTTGCGACAGATTCTCTATTCGAGGGTAGTAGCTAGGCAGACGGCACTATAGCGCCACCGGTGAGGTTTCTAGCGATGTTTTCCTTCATCAGAAGCTCAAGGTCAGTTGTTGCGAACAGCTGGTTTCTTACCTACTCCCTGACGCGTGTGATCTGAAGCGAGAACCAACCGTAGGGTGAGCAGGAACCTCTATCGAGAAAGTATTCGAAACGTTAACTGTATTATTTTTTTAGATTTGATCAGTGCCTTGCTATACCGACAAGATGCCTCCGTGAGCGGTTACCTAGATCGATACGTTAAGGATGTAAACCTTTAAAATTTTCGTGCTTGCGTATTGTAGGAGTACTGATCAAATCTAAAACAAATTTGACAGTTAACGTTTCGAATACTTTCTCGATAGAGGTTCCTGCTCACCCTACTGATCTCATCACCGCAAAATTTTGTATTCCCGTTCCATATTGGTTTCTCAGACATACACCTGGATTATCTGGACTTAAGAGTTGGAGACAAAGACGCCGCTGTCTCCAGCCTGACGAGGCTGATTAAAAGAAATGGAGACACCAGCAAGGTTCTCGGAACCAACGACGCCGGAGTAAGGATACACGTCATAAAAAATCCACAGGTTCTGAAACAGTTTCAGGAAGACCTGAAAAAGCGAAAGCAGTCAGTTTTGAGAGGCTGTTCTAGTTCTAGGTGAGAAAAGTATAGGGTCTTACCACAATAGATATATAGAATAGAGTGTAACTGATGTCTAAAATTTCGTTCCACAAGTCGACGTCTAACGCTCGCGTTGTCTAACTCACAAGGAGACGGCAAGGGTCCTCAAATCAAACTTAGGTTCCCTAAAACTCCAACTACTAAAGTAGTGCGCTCTAGGGTTTGAGTATATGAATACACTCACTGAGTGCTAACTATACACGCGGAACCTAAGTTTGATTTGAGGACCCCACACCCTTGCCGTCTTCTTGTCAATAACAAATCCACAAGATCAGTAATGGCCGGATTGAGGATCATGTCTTCAACTCTTGTTTAACAATTTTGTGGTAAGATGGTCTAATAATGTGATGTAAATTTATTGTCATTTTTCCTCTAACTTGGGTTGGAATTTAGCCAAAAGTTGTGCAAAAAAAAGTGTGACCAAATTTTACAAGCGCATGAATACCTATGTCATCGTGTTCTCTAATTAACTGCTAGGAAGTTTCAGAGTTTTTGTGGAAAATGTAGTTTTCTAGACAAGTGCTTATGAAATAGAGAAGATTGCTTAGAAAACGATATTTTTGCACTATACAACAAATTTTTTTTATGGTGCGAATAGTAGGTATGTGTTCAAACAAGGTTCAAACATTTATTTTGCATTTCAGTGAGTGGAGTTCATCTTATTATTATGATTCTTCAGACTATTATTCTTCTTCGGATTATTATTCTTCTTCGGATTATTCTTCGTCTTCTTCTTCTTCTGATTGGAATTGGGATTGGTATCGGAGAAATTCTCGAAAACGTAATGCTGCCTTGCGACTGGGAAGTAAGTTGTAATATTTGTTTACTTGTTGTTGTTCGTTAAATTAGTTAGTTAAGTTAGTTAGTGCCAGCCTCTAGTGTCAGAACTGTCAGAGTTTGTCAGGCCCTAGAGCCTCTGACGCGACTTAACAACTGCTGTCAATAGATAACAACCGGGGCCTTCGGCTTCTCGTGCCATCAAAGCACGGAGCGATGGAAATAAATTCGTGCGGAATCTTCTCTTCACGCATCCAATATTAAAAACTAAACGCAGTTGATTCTGAATTTGATTCATTTAAAAATCTTTCTTCAGACGCCGACAAAGAAGAAAAACTTGCATTAAGAAACAGTAATAAAAGCTACAAGAGATACTCGATGGAGAACGACAAAAAATTGCATTACGCACGCGATGACAATAATGCAAAGGAAAGAATTGAAGTCACATTCAAAGATGCTAAACGTAACGGTTACGGCAACAACCCTTATAGACTCAATGATACCTTACAATCGACTGAAAACCGAGACTCTTGGGATCGAATTGCTAAATGGGACCAAAATAAAGACAAACGCAACAATAACTTCAATTATAATCACGAGAATGATGATTACAAGAAGAACGACAAACATGATGACGATTTTAGCAAATATCACAAAAAAAATTATGACATCAAAAGAAATAACAGATATAACGACGACTACAAAACGAATGTCAAACATAACGATGATAGCAAACCACATGACAAACATAATGGCGACTACAACAAACATTGGAACGATGACGAATCTGACCAGAAAAGCAACGACCGAGGTAAAGCTACAGATTCAAAAGCAAATAAGAAAGCTCACGGTTGGGACAGTTGGAAATCCAAGTCAACGGAGACAGCTGATCAGATAAGTAAAAATGAAAGAGGCAAGCACGAGGAACAATCGCAGAAAGAACGTGGCAGCCGCGAACGGAAGCTAACGGATAATAGGAATTTCAAAGAGGATACTTTCAAGATGCCTGTCAAAACGAGTGAAAAATGGACTAAAAAAAGGCCTTACATTTCAAAATCTAATTATTACAACCCCCGACCTAGAGTGCGTGATCACCAAGAGCGTCTGCCATTCAAAGCCTTCGGCAGGACTCCTATACCTGTTATTGGGAAAAAGGGAATATATGAAGATAGATAAATCATTTTATTTAAGTACCTATATTATAATAAAATTTATCAGCGAAGCTTTTGTAGTTGAAATCCCTTATTTTTTACCGACTTAAAAAATTGGAGGAGATTGTCAATTCATTTATATTTTTTAAAAAGTTTGTTACCTCAGAACAACGTTAATTAGCTACCGATTTGGTAAATCCTTTATTCATTTGAAAGGATATAAATTCATATTAGTCCTATGTGAATTTCATTAAAATCGGTTAAGTAGTTTGGTCTTTAAATCAAAATTATTGGGAAAATATGTCATCCATGTGAACGAAAATGTCGAATGAACGAAAATGACGAAGAAGTCAGGTGTTACTGAATGAAAGCCATGTTTGTCGTGAAACCTTGATAATGAAATAATGTAGACCATGAAGTACGGTCAGCCTCAAAATAGGCAGATCATCTCCAAAATTCAAATTCCCTTACCCATCAAAAGAAAAATCCTCGATTCAATTGTCTCCCTCGCAACGCACGGTGAGAAAAACCGTGTGAGAATGACACGTTGTAGGCCCTTATTGAACAACCTACTGTTATTGGGTAGTAATAATATCATACAAGAAAAACAAATGTACAATCAAACAATGTTGAGTATTGCTATAAACAAGCAAAGGTCACGTTCCGCTGCTTCTGAAGCTGACAGTACATGTAATCATGTATGAGTATGTAGGTAATGTATTTGTTGATTTAGCTGACAAACGCTACTACTAATAATTTCAAAGAGCTCTTTATTTTATCAGCTGAAACTAACTAAAACAATCATAATTATACACAGTATCTATACTTAATTACTTCCCGCATATTTCCGTCAATTATATAACATACATAAATAAAATTGATTAGTCGTTGAATATTTAAAGGAGGTTCTATTAAAGGAGGTTATTTTTTTTTAAATTTAACTGAGGAGAAAGATAAAATTGACACTCAGAGCATACTTTGACACTGCTCCACACAGCACGGCTGCCTCCCGTGGCACGCCCCGCACTGTCCCCTAGTGCACGACTGTCTCCTAATGTCCCACGCACGGTACCCAAGCGCAGTAGGTACGTGCCGAGCTGTGTCGACATGGGGGCTAACCACAAAGTCTTATTGCGATCCAATTGAGGACCTAACCAGAATTGTTTCACTTTAAATAACAATATCTGGATGACCGAGCTTTGCTCGGTATTTATTATTTTTTCTAAATTGTGTTTTTTGGAAATTATATTGAGTACGAATTACTAATAAAATGATGAAATATGAATAATATTTTTCGATCTTACCGATAGAATAATAAAAAAATATGAACTGGTTATTTAAAGAAAAAAATCATAAAAAAACACGAATAAAATGACATTTTCTAAAAATGATTCCTAGCTAGATCGATTTATCGCCCCCGAAACCTCCTATATACTGAATTTCATGAAAATCGTTGGAGCCGATTCCGAGATTCCAATTATATATATATACATAATAATACATACATACAAGAATTGCTCATTTAAAGATATTAACATTAAGACATGGCTTTCGATACCATTTAGGAAGACGGCAATCCCTTTAGATTTAAAATCAAACTAAATTGAGCGTCAAGATGTCACAACAAGACGTCATGGTACGAATAAGTAGTACTTAAAACAATTCTGTTTAGATGCTCAATTGGATCGTATTAAGATCACCAATCTGACACTGACGTACCGAAGCGCGGATTCGGCGCTGTCGCGTAAGTGAGTTTTGCACAGAATCGCCTTACTGGTCTAATTTAAAAGAGTGTCCCGTTCTTATAGGGTATTTATAAGTATTATAAGCTGATGGTAAGCGCGACGCCTGCTTGAACAGTGGCAGTATCGCCCAAGAGCTTTTATCTAATTTTCTAATTTTCTGCACGGCGCTCATGATAATGCATGATGTTTGATGTTTTAATTTGGCATTTTTTTTAATTTTATATCAACATTTATTTATTTTGATTATTTTATTCTTCCTATGATATTAATTTTATCTTATACTAGAAGCACCTCGCGGTTTCACCCGCGTTAACTACTATCCCGCGGGAACCATTAATTTTTACGGGATAAAAGGTAGCATATGTGTACCGGGGATAGCATAGCTTCCCAACAGTGAAATAATTTTTCAAATCGGTTCAGTAGTTTCGGAGCCTATTCATTACAACCAAACAAACAAAGTTTTCCTCTTTATAATATTAGTGTAGATTGTATTACACTTATACATTTATGCTGATTTTTAATTTTGTATTTCTAGTCGAATATTATTGAATTTAAAATATTACGTGTTAATTGGTTTATCACTGTGTTAATTAATTAATAACACTGATACACAGTCGTATTTTCGAAGCAGTGGAGAGGCTCTAGTAACTGTCTTCCTATCTCTCGTAGCTTATTAGGCTGATGATGATGATGATAATGAAGGTAAACCACCAGGCGGCAGTCTGTACATGTCAAAGCTACGTAATGATAGCTAAATCCTTAGCAATTAACCACGCTTGCAGTAACGACACTTTCGTTAAATGCAAGTCTAGATTTGGTAGACAGGATTCAGTCAAAATCATTATTTTTCTTTGAATTATATACCTACAGATTCTTTGACGACCTTAGCTCACAAACGATTGCGTTTAACTTTGTCCCACAATCTCGGTTTCATCCTAACTTGTGTGTAGCTGTCATGCTGTTTCATCTTCGGTACGTTAGGACTTAGCGACCGATCAGTAGCTAACTAATGTGCAGACTGTCGCCTCAGGCCTATTAGGAACGAACACTGGTATACCAGCTTCGACCTAACTTAGTATTATCAAGATTTGTTGCTTTCAAATTTGCTACCAATATGAACAGCGACATAAAATACGGTCTCATAAAATTGACGAATGGAGCGAACGTGTTTTGCCATTGCAATATTACAATGTATATTATTTATAGGTAAGACAATTTAAATCTTTCCGTCATGTAGAATTTTGGTGCCAGTATACTTCCTTGTAGGACTCTACTTAACGTGATTAAAGGAATCGAAGGACAAAATCTGCTGTATTACATTGCAGCGATGATAGCTCAGTAGGTACAAAACCAGCTGACTGCAAAATGAGCATAAGCTTCCGATGATGGAAGCATCGTTACAAACCTTGGTAGTAGAGCCTGGTAGTTAGCTAACCACTCAAGCAGAAGACATTTTTCACAACAGTGCTCCGGCAGTGGACCTTGAGAGCTAGTTCATTCTAGGCTTACCATGTTCACCTTTTTCAGGGGGTTGTTGGTATACAAGATTACGTCATCAGCCATCTAGCCAACATTGATCAGACAAATTTGTGGCGGGGTTAAAGATACATCCTACTTCTTACTAATATTATAAACGCGAAAGTTTGTGAGTATGGATGGATGTTTGTTACTCTTTCACGCAAAAACTACTGAATGGATTTTAATGAAACTTTACAATAATATGGCTTATACATCAGAATAACACATAGGCTACAATTTGTAAAGATATTGTGTGTATTGTTCAAAATATGACGATAAGTGTCAAGTGAGTAGGAAAAAAATCTACCATCTGCGAGCTATTCAGGCGTGCGCTGCCAAAACCGCTAGAGTTACACATAATTATGTAATGTATGATAGAAATGTTTACCTTAAATAGTCCTACAAAATAGCCCGCCACAGTATGTATATCTTATGTGTAAAGCCGCCTCTACACATAGGCCAGCGCATTCGCCGACGCGCTGGCAGTGCGCTTGCCAACGCGCTTGTGAGTGATCCACACATTGGAAGGTAGTTCAGTATGGTTTGGTTCGGGCCAATGTGCGGACGGATTCAAAATGGATGTTGAGTCGCTAACAGCTGCAGCTGTATATTTATTCACAGCTTATAACTACTTTGTAAATGTGTACAAGAAAAGGGTGATAAAAAAGAAAGAACTCATGTTCGCCATTTCTTCAAGTTAGTTAATTCGCCGCAAGAAGAAAACGTGCACTCTTGATCGCTGCTCCGGGCAAACTAATCGCGCGGCCAATGTGTGGATGGTGCGCCAAGCTTGCGACAAGTGTCCTTTGATGTTGCCGACACCGCGCGGCTAGCTCGCAAGCGCGCCAGCCAACGTTCAAATACCTACCGCCAATGCGACAACGTCCGTTCTACACATTGGGCCAGTGGCTGGGCCAGCGCGCTTGCCAACTCGTTGGCCTATGTGTAGAGCCGCCTTAAGCCATTATAGCCAAAATAGCTACTCGAAATACTAATCCTGCGCAGACGAAGTCGCGGGCACCAACTAGTATTATTATATTTCTACTTCATTGTTTTGAATATGGATTTCCGCAAAGTAACGGCTGATTCTATCAACTATGTTCATCATCATCGACCGCATCACCAAATCTTAAATGTCGAGTCCCAGTGCAGTCAGTCAAGAACCACATATTATATCGCCTATTATAACGTCATTCAGTTAAAGGTTTCGATCCAGTCGCATGCCGCCAGTTCGACGTAGACGCAGAAGCTATTAAACTTTTCGGCGAAGACTTAAGGGTAGTGCTGAAGAGATTTAGAAGAACGCCAGAGTACATGAGCATCTTAAACGATAAGGTAATTAGGGATACGGTGATATAGCCGACACAACCGTATTCCTGCTGTCTATCTTGTCCATCCAAAGGCTGACTGGTAGAAGACCGCCCATTGCACCTATGATTCAGTTTCTTCTTTCCGTGTTCTATACATTTTTGTGTATCTATCTATAACATTAACGTGCACTCGATAAAAGTCCTTAATATTATTCACTAGCTGACCCGACAGACGTTGTCTTGTCATTGTCTCTATGGGAAAAAGCTTCCTCTCCTTCTATCTCCCTCCCTCTATATCTATCGCTTTCCCTCGCACTCTATTTCTCTCCCTCTATATCCATCTCTTTCAGATGAGATCCATTTCCCAGAATGAGTGACAGATGTCAACTGTACAACCCGATTTTATCAGATACATTTTTCCCAGTTTCAAAATTTTTCTAGTGGTATCCTATACCCTTCTGCTGGTTCTCAGCTACCTTCCTACCAATTTTCAGCCAAATCGGTTCAGCCGTTCTTGAGTTATAAAAAGTGTAACTAACACGACTTTCTTTTATTAATATAGATTTACTAATCAACACTTAAGGCGCTAATATAGGAGCGATTCATGTATTTTAGAAGATGAAAGTTACCTGGCCGGGCCGCGCGCCACGCTGGCTCCGCGCTCACGGCAACTCGAAAACGCTAATTCATAATATTATACTCTTACTAACGGCATCACGTGGCCTTAGCACAGATTACTAGATAGTTACTACGTAGGCTTTAGTCTGAAGCATTCAATTATTTCGACACTGTAATGACATGTCAGATTGGCCGAGCGGTCTGAGATGCTACGTTCCGTTCCTAAAGACGTAGTTTCGAAGTTTCGAAACCTGCTGCCGGGAAACTTTTTGTGTATGATTTTTGTTTTGGTGTATGTATATAAGTAGTTTGTTACAATGAAAAATAAACACAATCTGTAGTAGGTAAATAATGTATTAATTAAATGTTTTATCTTTGTTGGCGTACGCACCAAGCACCAACATTACCGCCAGCATTACATAAATTATTACCTCCTTGACTATAATCCTATCAAATTTAGAATGCCGCACGAATTATTGGAGTCACACCTAAATAAGTTATATTAAATTTATTTAGTGTTGGTCCTTTCTGGTATGCGCGTTTGTCAAGTCCATTTGATACATCCTCTTTAGTCCACTTCCATAATTTTCTTTTTGATATATATTTTGACAATGACAATGACGGAGTAAAAGATTTATGCATTTAGCCAGTGTCAGGCATCCGTACTAAGATCATATAAATGCGAAACTGTGTGTGTGTGTTTGTTGGTTTATTTTTTTAGTTTTTGCCATCCTTTCACGTCTAAACGGCTGAATCAATCTTGACCAAGATTGGACCTATGAGATGGGTATAGGCTATTTTTCGTCAGAAAAAATAGGTATCTTTGAATCCAAATAAATAGGAGTTGAAAATTTATATGGGCAATTCATAATTTCTCAAGTAGGTGATCTGACACTTCATTATTTTAGGCTCTTGCTAAAATATAAAGGTTAAGACTAAGGATAGGGAAAAGGAAAGGGACAGGGACAGGGGTAGAGATACAAAGACTTCAATATTTATTTTCAATTTATAAGTTGCTTTTTCATATACGGATGAAGTCGCGCGTAAAAGCTAGTTTCAGTAAAGTTTACTGAATCGTGGCTATGACTGTAAATTTACTTTACCACGAGGTTGTGAAAATATGGAATACTAGCTGTTACCCGCGACTTCGTCTGCATTTAAATCGAATCCAGCTAGTAAGAACACAATATGCGTGAACTTTGTATGCTATTGTAGATCAATCGGGCACGTCACGTCTCTGTCAATATCTCTAAAACATCTCTATCTTCCTATTTCCTCATCGCTTTTTTCCCCAACTCCCAATATCTCATCTCCCATCCCTCATCCATCTCCGATCTCCCATCCCCTCATCTCTCCAGCTGCTACTCTCCATCTCCCCATCTCTCCAGGTCCTCATCTTTCCTTCTCCCATATACCTACTAAATTTCATTTTCATTTTTGTTGTCTCTCTATACCAAATTTTATCGAAATCGGTCCAGCCGTTTAGCCATAAAAAGTAACAAACAAACAAACATACAAATAAACAGACAAACAGAGAAACAGAGTTACTTTCGAATTTACAGTATAATATTTGACAATGACTAAATGCACAAATCGTGCGAAGCAAAAACATTGAAAAAACTGGCTCGTAGCTGAGCAGAAAGATTGCTGGAAGTGTGCTAAAAATAAAACGTCAGAATATGCATCCGCCAGATCCGCCATTATGGAAAACGGAAGTTCACTACATCTTCATTTTAATATACAATCATAATCTGTTCCTTTGATTAACTCCAAACTATCATAAGAAATCCCAGTTTTATTTAAGTGAACAATCTAAAAACGCGTTTTGCTGCTAATTTCAGTTACAGGTGGTGCAAGAATAGTCATATTAGCCATTATTCTTTACACACAATGGAGAATAAATACAAAGTATTATTATAGGTTATAATAAAAGTTTAGTAATCGTCGAAGGAAGTCATTTACGGCAACTAAGTAAATAAACCAGTTGTATACCATGTAGAGATTCTGTTTGCTTTATTTTTTTGGAGAACAAACAGTAAATTCGACGAGAAAATTTTCAGGAACAGCGACATACGTCCTCTCTCTGAAACGCCGTAGCGGGTACTGAGCCGCCTAGTACGCGCTCAAACTGATCATATTCTCGTCGTTTTTATTAATTTAGAAGAACGAAATCGATTCAGTTCATTGGAAAATTCAAATTTCATTGGAAAATAAAATTGCCTTTTTTATGGTTCCAAAAAATATGATAGTTGTCGCTGAAAATGTTGAGCAATATGTGACGAAAGATTTTGTGGCGTACCTACTACACCACGCCTTATACGCTAGCCAAAATCGCTCCTCTAATGAGTTGGACCCACACCTTACATTTTCAATTAATCGCTTTCTCTTATGTTTATGGGCCAACTCCTTAGACGACTGGTTTTGGTTAGGCGCGCGTACTAACTGCTGCCGAGTCTGTGGCACGCTTGCACTGCCGCGTCGCGCGCGGCCTACTACACAGACCGCTACGGGCTACGCTACTCGCTTGTTGATATTCGCGCTTTCATTGCTACGTATTATTGTTTAGCTTCGTAGTTCTTATCCTTTCTTTCATTCTATGTACATACATAACTTCCGGAAATAAATAATTCATATAAATTCTAATCATAAATCTTCATTCATTCGGCCTTACTTTCTTCTTCACCTAAATTCTAAACATACTTCACCGTTTACCAACCCACATCAACCTTCTGATCTGGAGTCGGTGATACTGGATGGTACGAGATCCGGACTGCCAGGACCTCATCCACATTGGTGACCCTCAACTGTGAAGAATAGTGCACGCTGACTTTGGATTGACCTTCACGGAACGTTCGAGTGACTACGCACATAAAGGATTGCAAGTAAGGGTGTGGTGCAAGTGATAAGCGGTGAGCGATTAAATTTTTTTTTGATATGGCAAACAGTGAGTTTAGAGATTTTGAGGATGCTCAGCCAATGGTTACCCCAGAAGTGCTAAGAGTAGGCGTCAGGGTTCCACCATTTTGGCCTGAGGAGCCAGCTTTGTGGTTTGCCCAAGTAGAGAGCCAATTTGTGTTATCGAAGATAACTACTGATGAGACGAAATTTTGCTACCTCGTTGCTCAACTGGACCATCAGTATGCTGCGGAGGTCAAGGACATCATCACGAACCCTCCTCCGACTGATAAATACGTCAAACTTAAATCCGAGCTAATCAAACGACTTTCAGCATCGCAGGAGAAGCGTGTGAAGCAACTGCTGATGCATGAGGAGCTTGGCGACAGGAAGCCGTCGCAGTTCCTTCGCCACCTTCAGAGCCTCGCAGGTCCAGCTGTACCGAGGGATTTCTTGACCACCATCTGGTCAAGCCGACTGCCTTCAAACATCCAAACGGTAATAGCTTCGCAGATAGATCTTCCCCTGGACAAGTTATCTGATATAGCAGACAAGGTGCACGAGATAGCCCCTTCAAGTCCGCAGGTCGCAAGCACGTCTAGAGCTCCTACCGCCGCTCCAGCACCATCACCGCCGTACGACGATCTGACCAGGCAAGTCTGCGAACTTACAAGGCAGGTGGCGAAGCTAGCTGATCAAGTGGCCAGCGGAGGACGTTCCCGTTTTCAGTACCGCAGTAGACGGGATAGCCGTTCTCGCTCACGCTCGCGACCAAGGCAACCACCACTGAACCACCCTCATTGTTTCTACCATTTCACCTACGGATCCAAAGCCCAGAAATGCAAGCAGCCCTGTAGTTTCACCTCGGAAAACTCCCAGGGCAGTCGCAAGTAGCGGCCAACGACTGCCCTTCGTCAACAGGCCGTCTTTTCGTCACAGATCGCGCATCGAAAATGCAGTTTTTAGTAGACACTGGTTCGGACTTGTGTGTTTTCCCGCGATCAGCTGTCAAGACGCCCTGCTCCAAGTCGAAGTTTGACCTCACAGCTGCAAACAATACGGTAATTCACACCTACGGTCTCAGTCAACTGCAGCTGGACTTAGGACTTCGACGTGTTTTCACCTGGAGTTTCACAATCGCTGATGTTTCTAGACCCATCATTGGAATAGACTTCCTCAGTCACTACGGCTTACTCGTCGACTGCAAGAACCAACGCCTGATCGATGGAATGACTTCACTCTCAGTGAACGCGTTCTGCGCAGGCTCGCCTGATGACATCGCGTCCATCAAAACTATCACAGGTGAGTCGGTGTTTCATGCATTACTGCGTGAGTTCCCTGAGATCTCGAGACCGGCAGGGGTTCCTTCAAGCCCTAAGCACAATACGCTCCATCACATCAGGACAACTCCAGGACCTCCAGTTTCTAGCAAGCCTAGACGTCTCGACCCAGCACGTTTGCAAGCAGCGAAAAAGGAGTTCGAAGATATGCTCGCAAGTGGTATAGCAAAACGATCGGAGAGTCCATGGTCGTCCGCTCTACACTTGGTAAAGAAGAAGGATGATGGATGGAGACCCTGTGGCGACTATCGCGCACTCAACGCCCGGACTATTCCAGACAGGTACCCCATTCGTCATATTCAAGACTTCTCCCACCAGCTCTCTGGTTGTACTATCTTCTCGAGTGTTGACCTCATCAAAGCCTACAACCAGATTAAGGTAAATCCTGACGACGTACCTAAAACAGCTCTTACTACGCCATTTGGACTGTTTGAATTTGAGTACATGACTTTTGGACTAAGAAATGCAGCTCAAACCTTCCAAAGGTTCATCGACGAAGTTCTCTTAGGCCTTGACTTCTGCTATGGATACATCGATGACATCTTAATCTTCTCTTCTACGATAGAAGAGCATAAGAGACATCTGCGTCAGCTGTTCGACCGACTTAAGCAGTACGGTGTACTGATCAACACTTCAAAGTGTGTCCTGGGCAAGTCAGAAGTAGACTTCTTAGGATACCACGTCTCAGCTGCTGGTACTCAACCACTCTCTACGAAAGTCCAGGCTATCCAGGGTTATGCTGTTCCCAAGACTGTGAAAGAGCTCCGACGTTTCTTAGGTATGATGAATTTTTATCGTCGCTTCATTCCCAACGCAGCTCAGCTACAAGCGCCGTTAAACGCCATCTTGTCTGGACCTAAAGTTAAAAGTACTCACCCTGTCGAGATGACTCCTGACCTCCAGCGCGTCTTCGAAGAGTGTAAAACCTCGCTGTCACAGGCTACCTTGCTTGCTCATCCAGATCCTGCAGCTGAGTTAGCTATCGTGACGGACGCATCTGATTCAGCCATCGGTGCCGTTCTACAACAACGAAAGGGTACAAACTGGCAACCACTAGCCTTCTACTCGCACAAGCTCTCCAGTGCGCAGGTAAAGTACAGCCCTTACGATCGAGAACTGCTTGCCGTGTACGAAGCGATCAAATACTTCAGGCACATGGTGGAAGCCAGAACCTTTGTAATATATACGGACCATAAGCCTCTGACCTTCGCTTTTTCCCTGAATAAGGAAAAGTGTTCGCCACGACAATTTCGTCACTTAGACTATATCGCCCAATTTACAACAGACTTACGTTTCCTTCCTGGAAAAAGGAACATCGTTGCGGACGCTTTGTCGCGCGTGGAGGAGATAACTGCTGGTGTCGATTATCAAGCGCTTGCACATTTTCAGAAGACCGATTCCGAACTGCAAGACTTGCTTCTTCACGGTTCCAGCTTGAAGTTCAAGAAGATGGAATCAATCGACAGCCGATTACCAGTCTACTGTGACACTTCAATGGGACAACCACGTCCATTCATCACTCCACAGCTCCGCAGACAAGTCTTCGACTCAATACATGGGTTACACCACCCAGGATGTTCAGCTACAGTACGGCTGGTTACACAAAGATTTGTATGGCCGGGGATTCGTAAGGACTGTAGAGAGTGGGCTAGGCAATGCTTAAGTTGCCAACGATCCAAAGTTTCCCGACATACTAAATCCCCCCTTTCCTCCTTCCTTACCCCTTCATCGAGGTTCTCCCATATCCACCTCGACTTAATTGGACCATTACCCCCCTCTTCTGATTACAGATATTGCCTCACTGTCATCGATAGATTCACGCGATGGCCTGAGGCGATTCCACTCAAAGACATCACTGCGGAAACCTGCGCTGCTGCCCTCGTATCTGGTTGGATTGCCAGATTTGGTTGTCCAGTTCGTGTGACAACTGACCGCGGACGCCAATTTATGAGCCACCTCTTCAAATCCCTTGCTGCTTTGGTTGGTGCGCGTCATTTCTACACTACTGCCTATCACCCAGCAGCAAATGGCATCATCGAGCGACTCCATCGTCAACTGAAGGCAGCAATCATGTGCCACTCTACATCGCAATGGACTGAAGCCCTTCCACTGGTACTACTTGGCATAAGAAGCGCGTGGAAGGAAGACCTGCAAACGTCAGCCGCTGAGTTGGTTTACGGTGAGCCCCTTCGCTTACCAGGACAGTTCCTGTCACCGAGTGACGACTTCAGCTCAGATGACATCACCCAATACGCAGCTCGTCTCCGCCATCACGTTCAGAAGCTGACACCTACACCAACATCATGGCACGCCTCTACGCCATTCTACTTCCCACGTGATTTGCAAGACTCATCTCACGTATTCCTGCGCCAGGATCACGTGCGCGGCTCACTCGAGCCACCCTACGCCGGCCCCTATTTGGTCATCCACCGGCAGCCGAAGTTCTTCACCATTGACGTAAAAGGCAAGAAGGTCAACGTCACTGTCGACAGGCTGAAACCGGCATATATGGCCAGAGAAGCTCCCACGTCACTCACGTCTACTGCCGAACAAAGTCCGCAGTCACGTCCATCGACGTCACCAACTTCCGAAGCACCCCCTGTTGAAAAGAAGACCCGGAGCGGCAGAAGAGTCCGGTTCCCTGATTTTTATCAACCGTAGTCACGGTCTGGCCGGGGGGAATCTGTGGCGTACCTACTACACCACGCCTTATACGCTAGCCAAAATCGCTCCTCTAATGAGTTGGACCCACACCTTACATTTTCAATTAATCGCTTTCTCTTATGTTTATGGGCCAACTCCTTAGACGACTGGTTTTGGTTAGGCGCGCGTACTAACTGCTGCCGAGTCTGTGGCACGCTTGCACTGCCGCGTCGCGCGCGGCCTACTACACAGACCGCTACGGGCTACGCTACTCGCTTGTTGATATTCGCGCTTTCATTGCTACGTATTATTGTTTAGCTTCGTAGTTCTTATCCTTTCTTTCATTCTATGTACATACATAACTTCCGGAAATAAATAATTCATATAAATTCTAATCATAAATCTTCATTCATTCGGCCTTACTTTCTTCTTCACCTAAATTCTAAACATACTTCACCGTTTACCAACCCACATCAACCTTCTGATCTGGAGTCGGTGATACTGGATGGTACGAGATCCGGACTGCCAGGACCTCATCCACAATTTTTTTCGGGTCCTTTCTCGAGAATTTTTTTCTCAAGATACTAGACAACTTTAGCCCAATATTATTGATTTATTACCTAACTGAAACACTTGACTATTCACTGTATTTTTTCTGGCTTATAATTATTTGTAATTACAGCTTAACTTTTTGACAAAAAACCGCCCATTTTACGGAAGCTCGCTGCCTACAGGTCCAGAGAAACATAAAAATAAATAAATTTTATTAAAGAGTAACTTGAAAAGCATTATCCCTTCCATGTGCTAATTTTTGGCTAAATCTCGCACAAGAAAAGGATACCCCATTAACTTCCAACTCTACCAGTGCTTCGGAAGTAACCCGTTAGAGAAGACATCACCAAGAAACTTTCGAAGATGCCATTTTTCAGTCGGGTTTTATCGCGTATGTCACCCAATTAGCCCCCTATTTTACCCTATTTTTAGACTGAAGTTACATAATTCAGTTTCCAACCCCAAGCTCAGTGTACATTTTCAGGTGGTAGAACTGAAAAGGAATTTCGACGATATGCTGAAACAGGTCTCCTCAGCCTACAGAGTTAAGGTGGAGGAACACCTCCAGAAAACCATGGATAAAGAACACAAGAAGGAGGAAAAGACGCAAGTATTTTCTCTACAAGACTTTTCGGACGAAAATTGCCAGTAGCACATTATTATCGTTAGATATTAAAACGAATTTGCTAATTTTCCGGGCCATTTTTCCAATTTGTCTTTACGTATTAACCTGATTCTGGATCGATTTGGGTGATCCTTGAATCAGCCAAACCGGTCCAGCCGTTCTCAAGGTTTCCCAAAGTTCCTGGTAACTAGCCCAATGCTGGGAAGGAACGGACTGTAATTCCCATCATCAAAGTCAAAGTCAAAACATTTATTGTAAATAAGCAATAAAATTGCACTTTTACAAGTCAAACAGCTTAATTCTCTTTGACAAAGAGAAGCATAAAACAATTAAAGTATGATAAATTAAATTAAACAGTAATTGATTATGGTTTGGGTTTAAAATAGAATGGTTCCCTTTCAAGCAGTGTACCAAGTTTCTGGACAGGAAAAGGAAACTCCGTTAACTCTACCCAGTGCTTCATCATTACTAGGCTCACATGCGTCTCAATAAGAGAGACGAGTTGCAAGAACATAGGTACTATACTCAATAGTTTTTTCGAATTGCATTTCAAACATAGTATACATACTATTATAAAAAATGTGAAAATAGCTCCGTGACGTTTCTTTGTTACTTTGCCATGCCTAAACGGCTGAACCAATCTCGATGAAGTTTGGCATAGAGACAGATGGGACCTTGGAGAATCATATAATACTTTTTATTGCGATATAATGTAATCCGCGCGGACGAAGTCACAAATTTTTTTTTTATTTCTTTTTTAAAAACGTAGCCCACTAGGATTGCTCCTGTATCGTGGGTACCGCTTACCGACATACCATTTCACATACACATCACACCCAGACCAGAAACAAAATATTTGAGGATCGCACAAATATTTGTGCCAGGCGGGAATCGAACCCGCGACACCAAGCGCAGCAGTCCGACTGGTCAGCCACTACGCTAAACGTGCCGTTAAAGTTTCTATATATACAGAAGATTTAGTGAAGGCAACTTTGTGGGTTATAGGTACCGCATGCACAGGCGATACCGCCCCGGGCGGCGGCAGGGGGCCGAAGAGGGCCATCCACACGCTGACTCCACCACCCTGTCTCCTGTGGAACAGCTAGACCTCACGGTGTCAGGATCCAACCAGCTCACAGCCGCGGAGAGCAACCACTACCGCGACACGGGGTTCAAGTTTGCGGGGTAATACGAATGTTTACTACTGCTAAGGACCGATCTATTCAAAGTCAAAGCGTTTATTGTAAATAGGTATAGATGTAAGATGATTAATCTGAGTAAAAAGGCAATAAAATCAGGTAATAACGCGCCAAGGATCTTTTGGCGCGTGGCTTAAATAGAAACTAACGCTGCCATCTTGCAAAATGCCACTTAGAGACTGTCAAAGTCAAAGTCAAACAGCTAATTCTCGTTAAAAAAGAGATCCATAGTATGGTATAATATAATACCATATAGTACCATAAAATATGGTAAATTCAATGAAACAGTAATGGATTATGGTTTGTGTTTGAAAAAGGATTTTCCCTTTCAAGCACTGTACCAATATTCTGGACAGGAAAAGAAAACTCCGTTGACTCTACCAGTGCTTCGGAATACGTCCGTTAGAGAAGACACCACCAAGAAACTCTACGGATGTCATTTTTTGACATATTATTTTAAATATTGATTTTTTCAGCCTCAGATTCTTTTTTTTTCATTAGGATACAGACATCAAGGTATATAAATAATTTAGAAGCGATGGTTTTGAGCTCACTTGTTTCCTTCTTCAGTGTGCCTAGTGCGAGTTTTGTCAATTTATTTACACGCTCGGTCCGTTTGGCGTAAACTTGAAATTGTATGGAATAAGAGCAGCGCCATCTAGCGTCAGTGAATCAGTCACTAGATGGCGCTGCTATTATTCCATACAATTTCAAGTTTACGCCAAACGGACCGAGCGCGTAAATAAATTGACAAAACTCGCACTAGGCACACCGTTACGTTATTATTATAATGTATGTATAGATATAGATAGAGTATGAATTTATAAGTCGGCCGTCTGTTCCAGTGACGCGATCCATACAATGATACAGAGCTTAGGACCCGACGACGACGCCGCGGTGCAGTCGACGCGGTCGCCCGACGACACCGCACCTACCACCACGGAACACGTCAAGGTGCACGAGGTAACAGCCCCATAAGGACTTTATTTGATTGGCTGTGGCATAAGGCAAAGAGAATCGGACGGCGGACGCGCGAGACTGTATGCGCGCCCGCGTTGTACCGCGTCGCTACTCACTAGCCCCCCCGACACGCTCGCGGCGCTGTACGAGCTCACGGTACAACATCGCGCTTCAATATAAACAAGAGACGCGCGAGACTGTATGCGCGCCCGCGTTGTACCGCGTCGCTACTCACTAGCTCCCCCGACACGCTCGCGGCGCCGTACGAGCTCACGGTACAACATCGCGCTTCAATATAAACAAGAGACGCGCGAGACTGTAGCGCGCCCGCGTTGTACCGCGTCGCTACTCACTAGCTCCCCCGACACGCTCGCAGCGCCGTACGAGCTCACGGTACAACATCGCGCTTCAATATAAACAAGAGACGCGCGAGACTGTATGCGCGTCCGCGTTGTACCGCGTCGCTACTCACTAGCTCCCCCGACACGCTCGCAGCGCCGTACGAGCTCACGGTACAACATCGCGCTTCAATATAAACAAGAGACGCGCGAGACTGTATGCGCGTCCGCGTTGTACCGCGTCGCTACTCACTAGCTCCCCCGACACGCTCGCGGCGCCGTACGAGCTCACGGTACAACATCGCGCTTCAATATAAACAAGAGACGCGCGAGACTGTATGCGCGTCCGCGTTGTACCGCGTCGCTACTCACTAGCTCCCCCGACACGCTCGCAGCGCCGTACGAGCTCACGGTACAACATCGCGCTTCAATATAAACAAGAGACGCGCGAGACTGTATGCGCGTCCGCGTTGTACCGCGTCGCTACTCACTAGCTCCCCCGACACGCTCGCGGCGCCGTACGAGCTCACGGTACAACATCGCGCTTCAATATAAACAAGAGACGCGCGAGACTGTATGCGCGCCCGCGTTGTGCCGCGTCGCTACTCACTAGCTCCCCCGACACGCTCGCGGCGCCGTACGAGCTCACGGTACAACATCGCGCTTCAATATAAACAAGAGACGCGCGAGACTGTATGCGCGCCCGCGTTGTACCGCGTCGCTACTCACTAGCTCCCCCGACACGCTCGCAGCGCCGTACGAGCTCACGGTACAACATCGCGCTTCAATTTCAACATATAGAGAGTGTGCCTTCTTCTAGGGTATTAATAGGTATTATTTGGCTGTGGTCTCCTACAAACAGGGCTTGAAAACCGGGTTAATTTTCGAACCGGTTTCGGCCTAAGTACATAGGGAGTTTTAGATGCGGTTTCGTTCTACCTTTAACCTTCATTAACCGGTTATAGGTTAATAAAGTTCGCATTATAGGTTAATGTTCAATAAACCAATATTTACCGGTTTTTGCCTTAATTTGCCATTCTGTTGCAACAACGAATAACTATCCATTCGTAAACTTACATCTATCGGGATCACCGTGTTAAGTGGAAGGCTCGCGCCTTGTGTAATGATGGCCGATGGATAAGTAATTTTATCATTGTAATTATGTAAGTAGGTACTTAACTACCTGCCTTTATCTATTTTTCATGAATGAGAGGTGTTTTAATGTTTTAAATTAAAAATAACCGTATTCACCTTGTCATTATGGTAAAATATTATGATGCTAAAAACTAGGTCTAGGTAGGGACCAACATATCGGCAAAATATATAGATAAGTAAATTATGCAAGCTTAAAGTACCTATCTTCAGGCTCGACAGTAGCTTTTATGAAGCACGTACCTAATTAATATTTATTTAGCGTTAAAAATTTTACTGTGATTTATTTAGCGGATACTATAACTTCGTTCGCAGTTTTAACTAGCTACCTATATTAAATATCATACCTAATGTCAACTGTTAAGAAAATCGATTGATTTCACGGGTAACAGATAGGTAAGTATATCTCTCTATCTCTATCCTTTTCCCTCTATCTATCTCCCTCTCTAGCTCTCTTTCTATCTCTCTCCCTATTCCTCCATTTTTTCCCTCTCTCGCTCGAAAGACAGAGGAAGCTCTATCTTTCTCCCTTTACCTCTATCTCTTTCCCTCTTATTTTATCTTTATATCTTTCCCCCTCCCTCTATCTCTATATATTTACCTCTCCACTCTCAACCTCTCTCTATATCTCTCCCTCTATTTCTTTATATTTTCCTCTCAATTTATCACTTTCTTCCTCACTCTCGCTCTCTTTATCTCTCTCTTCCTTTATTTATATATATTTTCCACTCACTCTATGTCTCTCTCACTTTCTCACTATCCATTTATCTCCTTCTTTCTTCCTTTTTTCTCTCCCTCCTTCTTTCGATCTCTCCCTCTATTTCTATATATTTCCCTCTCAATCTCTCTCCCTCTCTTGCTCTCTTTTTATCCTTCTCTTCCTCGCTCTCTCTCTCTCTCTCTCTCTACCTCGATCTCTCATCATCATCATCATCAGCCTGAAGACGTCAACTGCTGAACATAGGCTTCCCTCTTAGAGTGCCACACCGAACGACTATTTGCCACTTGCATCCACCGATTGCTTGCGACTCTTTTCATGTCGTCGGCCCATCTAGTAGGCCTACCTACGCTGCGTCTTCCAGTCCGTGGTCGCCACTCTAGAAACTCTTCCCCATCAGTTGTCAGTTCTACTAGTGATGCGGACTGCCGATTGCCACTTCAGCTTGCAAACCCTGAGGAGCTATGTCGTCAACTTTAGTTCTTTGGCGAATATCCTCGGTCCGGATTTTATTGCGCAAAGAAACTCCAAGCATAGCTCTCCGTTGCTCGCTGTGTCACTCTGAGCTTTTCCAAAAGGCCAACAGTTAATAAGGACCACAACTCAGTCAGTACCATAATTATGTCATCATTGGTAACATGGTTGAAGACCCTTGTCTTCAGGCACTGTGGAATTTTGGACGAGAAAATGTCACGTAACTTTCCGAACACTGCCCATCCGAGTTGGATTCTTCGGGCGACCTCTTTGTCGAAGTTGGAACTGCCTACCTGGACGATCTGGCCAAGGTAGGTGTACTGGTCAACAACTTTGAGAGTACCATTCTCAACGATTACTGGCACATACAACATGGCCATTGGACATGACTTTCGTCTTGTCCGTGTTCATTTTCAGACCCACCAGTTGGGAAACGCTATTGAGTTCGCTGAGCATAGTATTGAGATCCTCCAGGGACTCTGCCATGATGACTACATCATCGGAAAAACGAAGGTAAGTGATGTATTCACCATTGATGTTGATGCCGAATCCGTTTGAGTCCAAGAGCTTGAAAACGTCCTTCAATGCGTTTACGAACAGTTTCGGAGAAATAATATCTCTTTGTCTCACGCCTCTCTGCAATGGGGTATGTTTTGTGCTCTCGCCCTGTAGTCGGATTGACATGGTGGAGTTAATATACAAGCACTTCAGCACTTTGATATACCCTATACTTGATATGGCATTGCTGAAAGGACTGAAATACTGCCCAGGTCTCGATTGAATCGAAGGCTTTTTCATAGTCCACAAACGCCAAACATAACGACTGATTATACTCCTCAGTCTTCTGTATAATCTGGCGGAGCGTGTGTATGTGGTCTATGGTGCCAAAGCCTTTCCGGAAACCGGCTTGTTCGGGAGGCTGGAAGTCATCAAACCTGCGTTCGAGATGGTTCGTAAGGACTCTTGAGAACAGCTTACACACATGGCTCTTATTTCTTTATTTCTTACCAAAAGCCAAAATATACATGTTCAGATTACTAACTCAAATAATTATTAATTACCCAATAGAAACTTTCAACCCCTATTTTATCCCCTTCTAAGATTATATTTAAGACAATAGATAGCTTATGTCCGCCTCATATATCCAATCTATTCCTATATCAAATTTCATTGAAATCGATCCAGCCGTTTGAGCGTGAATGACCAACAAATACACACACACACCCACACACATGCACATTCACAAACTTTCGGCTTATTAATATTAGTAAGATAAGGCAACTCTTTATTTTGGATGACGAGGACGTGATCAATTATATCGTCTTTGAGATACCTAATCGCTCGTTGTGTTATAAAGAAGCGTTCGTCAGGTCAGATAGTTAACAAGTTAGTGCGCGTTCGAGCCACGTGGCGCGGAGCGTACCGACCGTTCCGTACTTCACCAACGCCGCGCCGTCCGAAGCCACGAGACGCGAGAGCGAGTCGGTGCCTGTCTGTTTACCCACCCGCCCTAACCTCTCCCGCACCCCGCATACACGGCTGATCTTGAACCACTGGCATCGCGGATTTTACCGGTTAATTATGGTTTCATTAACGCTCATTTTAACGTTTTCACTCGGAACGAAATAGTCCAAGAAACCGTTATTTTAACGTTTATAACCGGTATATTTCAAACCGGTTCGAGGCCCTGCCTACAAACGCCATAGATTGGTTACTGCGACACCGATAGAAATGTACGTTGTTGTTGCTCGGTGGGTTTTCACTCAATAGGCTGTCGTTCCATGAGTTTTCACTCGATATGACTTCGCTCGATGGGCTTTCCCTCGATAGATCTTTGTTCAATACAATTTCTGAATGGGGTTCTCATTAAATACCTTCCTTTAATTTCATATTATCTATTCAAATCTAAAATTTATTCAACATACAAAATCATATTGACACAAACACAAAATAAAAACTGAATACCAAAACTAACTAAACCGGCTACCAATGGGCAACTCAAAATGCTGGCTGCCACGTATGGCAATGCTTTATCATTGACCAAAATAATGGCCAGCATTTTGGTCACTTCTGGCTTCGACCAGATGCTCAGCTAGGTCTTTAAAAATCATGTAGGCTCCCAGTCTCCATGACCTCAAAAGGCACAAAAGGTACCCGCTATCAAAGATACTATCAACTATTCAATCCTTAAACTACCTATTACAATGTTTTGCCCCCCTCAGGTGTCAACTAGAGGCCCGGGGGCCCCTGAGACCCCCACGCCAGAACCAACGACACCTGAACTGGAAGCCGCGCCTGGACCTCATTCGGGAATTGCGGGGGCCGAGCCTGAGGCCCCGAAGTACGTCCGACACGCCTACAAAAGGGGGCCCCGCGATAAGGTGCCCCGGCATAAAGCGCTCGATATGGAGCCCGGTGTTGTGACTCGCCTTACATCGCTCAGTGACATGCGTTCCCGAGATAAGGGGCCCCGCGATAAGGGCCCCCGCGATAAGGGCGTCCGCATCACGGGGCCCCACGACATGCAACGATATGATAAGGAGTGAAATGATTATGTGAAACCACATTTCCGTATTTAAACCAAATCTGATTCGATGTATTCAATGTATGTACCTACAATATACATAGGTACATACATTTTAATAAAATATTATGTTCGACCATTACATTTCAAGATTTATTTCTTTCGATTGCTCTGTTATCGAACTCAATTTGAAATTAAAATAAAACGATTTCACATAATGTTTAGAACGAAGCAAGCGTATTTTACTTTACAAATACCATTTATATTTCTAAGTATTTTATTATTTTTAGGTAAGACAAAGTTTTACAATAATAATAAACAATTTATTATGCATGGAGTGTTCGTTAACGTGCACGAGTGTGGACAAATACGAGTAGTAACCCAAAATACTCGTCATTTGAAATTCTCTCCAAATCTCCCAGGAAGTTTCAGTAAATCATCCACCGCTTTATTGAATCCTGACGTCGACTGCGTTTCGACCGACCGGGGCTTGTGCTTTCTGGTTTGTCTGTCTGTTTGTCTGTCGTTTCGGGTACAGCCCCCGTTCTGCTGAAACTTTCAGAGCTCACAATTCGATGACAATGCATTCTAAATCCATTTATTAGCAAAAACGTGGTTTTTAGAGTATTTATTGGTTCCGTAACCGAAGGGTAAAACGGGAACCCTATTAAGGCTCCGCTGTCCGTCCGTCTGTCGGTCTGTCACCAGGCTGTATCTCAAGAACCGTGATAGTTAGATAGTTAAAATATTCACAGATTATGTATTTCTGTTGCCGCTATAACAACAGATACTAAACAAAACAAGAAAATAAGTATTTAAGGGAGCTCCAATAGAACAAACGTGTTTTTTACGTTTTTATAGACAATGGTACGGAACCCTTGGTGCGCGAGTCCGACTTGCACTTGACCAGTTTTTTAGTATTTACTTGTTGGCTATTGTTAAAACACAATATACTTGAATTATTTTAACACTGATTGATATACTTACATTAAATAAACATCTAACAGCCGAAATTAATATTGTATCTCCTATCCAAGATTGAAATTGATCTTGGATTGCTGCCTATCATTCGATGGATTTCCAATCTGCGTGCCTTTATAAACCATTCCACGGATCGGTTATTGGCACGTTTGACCCTAAAATTGGATTGTGATATCAATACCAGATAGCAAAATTTTGATTGGATTGATTATTAATTTCGGTTGTAAGCCTATTCAAACTATGTCATATAAAGAAAAGATTTGCTAAAAAAAAAACAACTACCACATTTTAGGCTTGAATCCAGTGCAATGTCGGAAATACGACATAGAAAGCGAAGCGATAAAGCTGTACGGGGAAGACCTGAAGCTTGTCCTGAAAAGGTTCAGGAGAACGGCCGAGTACATGACCATCTTACAGGACAAAGTGAGTCTTCTTGTAAGATCCAGTCTTAGAATAAATCATCCATTCGCATATAAGGCACAAACAATAGTCGCGTTCTTACCATAAAAGATTTAAACAAGAGTTAAACAGATGTGTCTAAATATTTTCTACACAAATCGGCGTCTAACCCTCGCTTTTTCTAACTCAATAACAAATTCACAAGTAAAATAATATCTTAATTAGGTATGCCAGGTTTGAGTTAGGGTTTCACCTTAGTGAAACATAATGTCTTAAATTTGGTTCCACAAATCTATAAATTAATGTAACATCGCGTTGTCGGAATTAATAAATCAATCCTAATCCAAATTTTGCTATCTGCGATTAATATCACAATCCATTTTTAGGGTAAAACGTGCCAATAACCGATCCGTGGATTGGTTTATAAAGGCACGCAGATTGGAGATCGATCGAACGATAGGCAGCAATCCAAGATCAATTTCAATCTTGGATAAGAGATACAATATTAATTTCGGGCGTTAACTCAATAACTAATTCACAAATGAAATTAACAGAAATGACAGTTATTGAGTTAGAAAAACGGGTGTTAGACATCGATTTTGAGGAATTAAATTTTGGACACATCTGTTCAAATGCTGTGGTAAGACCGTTAGTTCCACAAATAATGCAAATGCGCCATGAAATTAGTTTCACCATGCATACCGCTAGTTTCGTAAAGTAGGTAGGTAGGTATAGTAGTACCCAACTGATATGGCTTACCGATGTACCTGCGCAGAAGAAGAATTTCCAAGCGCGGGAAATGCTATTGACCGCTATTGGTCGGCAGCCGCCGCCATCTTAGCGAGCTTAGAGTGAGATGGAACTAACAGCTGCAGTGTATTATGAACCTTATAATAGTGTTGATAAATACTAATAATACCTTACTACTAATACTAATAAATACTAATAATAATACCTTATAATCTTAGGTTGCTTGTAAGTTGCATTCTTTCGTTAATCTTCGGACCATACTTTCTTTTCTTCGCGAACGAAGATTCACGACGCGCCTTATAAGTTGGGTACTAGTATACTTACTTATATTTCTTAACTAAGTTACAACCTTTGCAACTTTGCTTGAAAATGTGTGCCGCGTCCGACGTCCATACACATCACACCCAGACCAGAAACAAATATTTGTGGATAGCACAAATATTTGTCCCAGGCGGGAATCGAACCCGCAACCCCTAGCGCAGCAGTCCGATTGCTCAGCCACTACGCCAAACATGGACAAACTATGGATATTATTGGCCATAGAGTCAGCGACGGGCTGGATTTGGCATAATGACGTCACATGTTGTTATTTTCCACGCGTACGAAGTCCTGGGAATTGGCTAGTGTATTGTGATATTATAATTCTGGTTTGCAGCACCAAATTGACAGAACCTAGTAGAAACATTTTGAACAAACTATTATCTAAGTCTTAAACATTTCCAGGTAAATGTGTAAGCATTAAACTTAAACATAGCGATTAGGCTAGAAGACGATGTAAGAATGAGAAGGAAAATTGTATATTGAACGAGTTAGAAGAGTAAACGGATAAAACGAAGAAGTGGAACGTAAGGAAACTGTGTGAAAGAGATGTATAGATTTAAAATATAGCATGAATGAAAGAGGAAGTAAAGATGAAACAGAATGACAGAGATAGATAAAACAAATGTGATAGGATAGAAAGAAATAGAAATAAACAATTAATATGGCGAACGTCTTACGTTTTATTCACAAGCCCTTACATGGCGCTACGACAAAAAAAATTTAACTTTGTATCAAAATACGTCTAATTTTGTGAAAAAGTTAATTTGTGTACGTTATACACAACATATGTCAAGATTTTCAGGTATTATCTTACAGATTAATCATATCGTGAAGAAGATTGAAACGGATAGCATAAAGGTTTCACCCCAGATCAAACATGGAATCGACTCGAGAGGAAGATTTAGAAAAGTTCACAGTACAACAACTAAAGGAAGAATTACGATTTAGAATTTTAAGCTTAGCTGGAGTAAAACAAGATTTAGTCAAAAGATTAATAAAAGACAATTACAAAAAACACGAGGAAAATCTAATGGAAGTGTACAAGGAAGAAAAATCAAAAAGAATGTCACAACAGCAAGAGCTAGAAGATATGAAAAGTCAACTACAACAAATAAAAAGTGATAAGGAAAATCTAAATGCATCAGGTATGTCAACCACACCAATAAATTCGAATGATGTCATCACACAAATACTTCAAACACAAACAGAATTAATGAAACAAATAGCACTTAATAATTCAAACACTCAAGTTCCCCCTACATTCCAAGTGTTTAGTACAGCCGACACAAGTCAGGCAATACCCATATTCAGTGGAAAAAAGTATGAAAATGCAGTAGAATGGACCAAACAGGTAGACAGAATATCGACATTGGCAAATTGGTCAGATAATTTGTCCATGGTAAATGCATCAATGAGGCTAAGAGGTCAAGCAAGCGACTGGCAAAAGGCCATAGGAAAAAACATATATTCATGGCTAGAATGGAAAATCAAACTAATTGAAAGATTCAGTATCAAAATGTCATTTGCAGAGTTCATTACATTTCAAAGTAAAAGAATACTACGTCCAACAGAAACCTTGTCTGAATATATTTATAATAAAAATGCACTGTTTGAAAAGTCGCCAACTATGATTCCAGAACAAGATAAAGTTTCCCTTATTTTAGAAGGCATTATAGATCGACAATGGGCCGTTCCATTGGCAACGCACTGCTGTAAGTCAGTAGACCAGCTACTCAATCATGCGTCAGCACTAGATCAGATCAGGAAAGTATCATTCATCACGAGCAACAACAGACAAGTAAGTGACAATGTCAAGAATAATAACTCACAAGAGAAACAAAGTACATATTGTAGTAGATTTATTCCAAAATTTAACCCAGAGAAACATAACGAACAAGAACAAACATGTTATCGTTGCAAACAAAAAGGCCATGTTTCATATAATTGCAAAGTGCAACTCACAGCTTCAACATCAACAAACAATATAAGAAGCGATCAAAAGCAAGTAGAATTCGGCAAGGAAGGCAAAAATACATGCAACAAACCTTCAGCAAACTTTGAAAATAGAGATAACAGTAGTAAAAATCAAGTTCATTGCATACAACCAGAGATACCAAACGTAACATTGATTCCAGTAACAATAAATGAAACAATGGAAGTTCAGGGACTACCAGATTCAGGCTCAGTGATCACAATTATTGATAAAAGTATATTACCAGATGATACACAAGTATACCCATGGCAAAAAGGAAATTATAAAGTTGCAGGAAATGATTTAACTCCATTAGGATGGATGTCAGCAAGATTGCAGATAGGAAAAATAGATTATATTATGCCACAAGTAGCAATATGTGAAAACCTACCGGTACCAATGATCTTAGGAAAAGATTGGCAATTAGCAGTATATGCTCGCATTATACATGAACCCGATGGTAAAATATGCATAATTACACCGACACATACAGAATATTTCCCAAGCATAATAAGAACAGGAAAATCAGTTTCATGTTGTATCAGAGAGAAAGTAATTGCACCAACAATTAATGAAAATGACATAAGAAAAGTAGAACAATTAGTCACAGAATATCAAGATATTTTCAAAAATGATGAAAATGATATAGGTAAATTTCCAGATTTTGAGTTGGAAATAAAATTGAAACATGACAAACCAATAAGTTGTAAACCATATAGATTACCACAACCAGAACGTCAATATTTGAAAGAAACAGTTGAAAAATGGTTAGAACAGAAAATATGTCAATTATCAAGTTCCCCATATGCAGCACCAATGTTTGTAGTACAACAACCGTTCCATGAAACTACTCCATACAGACCAGTAGTAGACTACTCAAAGACAATAAACCCGATTACCATTTTGGATATTCAACCTATAGAAAGAATGGACGATATCATACAAACAATATCACAATTTAAATTGAAGTTTAAATTAGATATTTATCATGCATATCACAACATATGTATAAAACAAGAAGATGTTTTCAAGACTGCAGTTATAACACAAGATTATCATATAGAATTTCTGAGAGTAATGTTTGGTTTAGTCGGAGGACCAGCAATCATGTCAAAAGTTGTAAACACCACCTATGACGGTGAGAAGAAGGTCATAGAATATGCAAGCAGAAGTTTAAAAGATGCAGAAAACCGATACCACATAAATGAACTAGAAGTAACAGCGGTACATTGGGCAATCGTTCACAAGTTCAGAATGTATTTACTTGGTAACAAGTTCACATTAATAACAGATAGTTACTCAACAGCATATATAATAAACAAAGCAAAGTTTAACAGAAAATTCGCAAGATATGTCATAGATTTAGCTCCATTTGAGTTTACACCTATACACAGACCAGGAAGTCAAAATCAGATAGCAGACCATCTATCAAGGTACCCATTAAATGAAGTATGTCTTATGGTAATAAGTAGCAATACAGAAAAGTTGAAACTAGCTCAAAGCAAAGACCCATTTGTTCAGCAAATATGTAAAAAATTACAACAAGAACCAAATTCACAGCACTTGAAGCAGATCAATGAATCATTCAAAATGCAAGACAATATATTGATACATATAAACAAAGGACAGTTGCAAAATGAAGAAAAAATTGTAGTCCCACAAAGCTTACGATCAAGTATAATTAAAATAGCACATGATGAAAATGGACATTTAGAATATGAAACAACATTAAACAAAGTTAAAAGTAAATACTGGTGGAAAACAATGAGACAAGACATAAAAAGTTATACAAAGGCATGTATAACTTGTGCAAAGATAAATAGACGTACAAAATTTGCATATGGTGAAATGGGACAACGACCAATACCAGAAACTCCAATGCAAGTAATATCATCAGACCACATAGTAGCATTACCACAAACAACGTCAGGAAATACATACATACTTGTACACATAGATCATGCCACAAGATATATATTTGCAAAGCCAACATGTTCTCTCTCAGCACAAGATGTTATTGAGACTATTGAAAATGATATAATTTATGTGTATGGTCCACCTTTGACATACATATCAGATAGTGCTCCATGTTTTACAAGTCAAGTAACACAGAACTTTTTCTCAAAGTATGGTATTGAAAGTATAACAACAACACCATACACACCGCAAAGCAATGGATTAGTCGAAAGGGCAAATGCAACAATAATGTCAACACTTACAAAGTATGCATTAGAAAACAAACAAGAATGGGACAAATTATTACCAAAAGCAGTGTTAGCTATAAACACTTCAGTGCAGAAGACAACAAAGTATTCACCCTTTTATCTATTATTTGGATTTCAACCAAGAATACCACCCAATGAAATAAAGTTTGGAACAATTATTGAAGATATGGAACGAAGCCATCAACTAGATTTTTTATCAGAAGCAAGAAAACAAGCATTACTAAATATCAACGAAGTACATGAGTATAATAAAGCCAGATTTGATTTAAGACGAATTCAAGACACATTTCAAGCAGATGATTATGTTTTATATGATTGGCACAAACCAACAGACACAAAACTAACCCCAAGATATAAAGGTCCATTTAAAATAATAAGAAAAGTTGGTTCGGTTTGTTACGAGATTCAAGATGTTAACAAGCCAACAGTGAAGAAAATAGTACATGTACAATTTTTGAAACCAATAATGTCACCTCACAAATTAGATTCTTTTCCAGCAATTTCAGATAACCATTACAATCAAGTATGTAGTGATCAAGAAGATGACCCCATGGATAATGATAGTAACAACCAACCAGATGATAATAATGATGATAACAGCGATAACACTCCAAACCAAGACAGAAGATACTACACAACCCAAAAAGGACGTGTAATTAAATTACCCAACTATAAACAATATTATTAACTATTTCTTTATATTTTGGCTATGTCATTTATGGACACTCATAGGTAAAGTTATTAATATGTAAGTAAAATAAGTTAGTTTTAAAACATAAGTTTAAAACCATTTATTAAGGTTTAATAAGAATTGCAAAGCCCACTCATATTCATGGTAAGCATTCTATGTAAACAATTAAAACATACTAAATATCATTATATAATTAATTAATGTAAGTAATCTTAGTTTAAAGTCAAGTAAATTAAGGTTCAATAGTAAAATAGTACCTATAGTATAATTTATTTTTCACACTAAGAAGCAGTTTCAGAAAATAGGTATAGTTAATATTCTTTATAATCTTAAGTTAAAATCCTACCTACAGGCTAACATTGTTATCAAAGTATAAGAAAACAAAAATTGATCGAAAACTAGTAAAATTTAAATGATAAAATATTATGGAACATAAAATAAAACAAATAAATTGTTAATTAGGAATAAACTTTATTACAATCAAAAGATCACAATGTAAAGCTAGCTTTCTGACATTTAATATTAAATAAGTTCATACAGGTAAAGACTTAATAAGTAAAACAATTTGTAAAGTAAGAACAAGATTGTAATAAATAAAAGCAAAACGTTGTAGTACATACCTACCTAATAAATGTAATTATGTAAGTAAGTTCAATAAAAGTAGTATCAGCATAATTATTGTAAAAATACCTAAGTAACTTTGAGAGTATGAAAGTAGATTACATTCAGTTTTTATTATTTTTTGGGAAGTAATATATACCTATTGTAAGCTTAAGTAAATAACCAATATTGTTTAAAACTGTAAGTACCAAAAGAACATGTAAGCATTAGTGAAATCTACAATTGTAGTTCCCTTCAGTCATACAATTGTAAATTTCAAAGGGCATGTAAGCATTAAACTTAAACATAGCGATTAGGCTAGAAGACGATGTAAGAATGAGAAGGAAAATTGTATATTGAACGAGTTAGAAGAGTAAACGGATAAAACGAAGAAGTGGAACGTAAGGAAACTGTGTGAAAGAGATGTATAGATTTAAAATATAGCATGAATGAAAGAGGAAGTAAAGATGAAACAGAATGACAGAGATAGATAAAACAAATGTGATAGGATAGAAAGAAATAGAAATAAACAATTAATATGGCGAACGTCTTACGTTTTATTCACAAGCCCTTACAAATGAAATAAATGACGATTTCTCATTCATGCTTGAACAAATAGCCTGGGCGTATAGAGACAAAATGGCTAAATACATCAAAGATGACTTCGAAAGGTTAATGAACATAACCGAAAATACAGAGCAGGTGCACTCGCCGCCAAGGCAAGTATATTATAAGATAACAACTAAACGATGATACGATACGATACGCCACGACACGACAAGATACGATACGATACGCCACGACACGACAAGATACGCTACGATACGCCACGACACGACAAGATACGATACGATACGCCACGACACGACAAGATACGATACGATACGCCACGACACGACAAGATACGATACGATACGCCACGACACGACAAGATACGATACGATACGCCACGACACGACAAGATACGATACGATACGCCACGACACGACAAGATACGATACGATACGCCACGACACGACAAGATACGATACGATACGCCACGACACGACAAGATACGATACGATACGCCACGACACGACAAGATACGATACGATACGCCACGACACGACAAGATACGATACGATACGCCACGACACGACAAGATACGATACGATACGCCACGACACGACAAGATACGATACGATACGCCACGACACGACAAGATACGATACGATACGCCACGACACGACAAGATACGATACGATACGCCACGACACGACAAGATACGATACGATACGCCACGACACGACAAGATACGATACGATACGCCACGACACGACAAGATACGATACGATACGCCACGACACGACAAGATACGATACGATACGCCACGACACGACAAGATACGATACGATACGCCACGACACGACAAGATACGATACGATACGCCACGACACGACAAGATACGATACGATACGCCACGACACGACAAGATACGATACGATACGCCACGACACGACAAGATACGCTACGATACGCCACGACACGACAAGATACGATACGATACGCCACGACACGACAAGATACGATACGATACGCCACGACACGACAAGATACGATACGATACGCCACGACACGACAAGATACGATACGATACGCCACGACACGACAAGATACGATACGATACGCCACGACACGACAAGATACGATACGATACGCCACGACACGACAAGATACGCTACGATACGCCACGACACGACAAGATACGATACGATACGCCACGACACGACAAGATACGCTACGATACGCCACGACACGACAAGATACGATACGATACGCCACGACACGACAAGATACGATACGATACGCCACGACACGACAAGATACGATACGATACGCCACGACACGACAAGATACGATACGATACGCCACGACACGACAAGATACGATACGATACGCCACGACACGACAAGATACGATACGATACGCCACGACACGACAAGATACGCTACGATACGCCACGACACGACAAGATACGCTACGATACGCCACGACACGACAAGATACGATACAAGACGATACGATAATTATGTTTCCTCGCGATGTATTTCTTCACCGAAAAGCGAGTAGGTGCAACAAATTACCTAAAACAATATTTCATAAGTAACACATTAGTAGGTACATCCCTCACTGGGATTTGAACTCGCAGACCTCAGCTTGGCAGGCAAACTTCTCCCACTGGGCTATCTCTACACGAACTACCTAACACTAGAATATACTACAATAATTTTCACAACATAATGATACAATTTTCTATTTTGATATTAGTTTGTGCGCCAATTACACCAGTTTTTATTTAATGTTTTCTGTTTGCGAGAATTTAAGACCTTCTTCTCTTCATGTTCCAGCTTCCGCACCTGGATGCGCCAGGGAATTGTAACGAGCACCACCCCCACCCCCACCGCCACCACCATCCTCACCCCAGTAGAAGTGCTGGAGCTTGGATCGGCCGTTCTTCATAGCCTCTTCAGCGTCTCCAAGAAAATACAATACAAACAATTGGGGTTCAATTACGCTGAGTAGGTACCTACCTACATGGTTTCTTAATGCACGGCTGCCTCCCCGTGGCACGTCCCGCACTGTCCCCTCGCGCACGTGTCTCCTCCGTGAGGATTCCTCGCGCTGCACGTGTCTCCTCCGCGCGGAGTCCTCGCGCCGCACGTGTCTCCTCCGCGCGGAGTCCTCGCGCCGCACGTGTCTCCTCCGCGCGGAGTCCTCGCGCCGCACGGTACCTACTTGATGTCGGGGTGGTACTAAACTTCAACACTCGGAACGTCAAAACATAAACCGTCTTACCACAAAAGAATAGATCAGACTTAGACAGATTTCTAAAATTTCGTTCCACACAATCGACGTTTTTCACTCGCGTTTTCTTACTAAATTCTGGCATTTGTTGAGTTAGAAAAAGCGAGGGTTAGACGTCGATTTATTGAGAAAATATGAAGGCTCATCAGTTCAACACTCGTTTCAATCTTTAGTAATAAAACCGCAACACTTCAGATGGTCAATAGATCGGAACAGATTTAAACCAGAGTTGAACAGATGAGTCTAAATATTTTCTCCACAAATCGACGTCGACTACTTGTAAATTCATAATCTTAATATAAATCTCGTGTCACAATGTTTGTCCTCAATGGACTCCTAAACTACTTGACCGATTTTAATCAAATTTGCACAGCGCGTGCAGTTTGATCTAACTTGAAAGATAGGGTAGCTTACATCTCAATTTATAGTCGCAATAACAAAAACCTTAGCCACAGCAACGCGTGGCCGTGTCTGCTAGTAAATTAATAAAATAACCATTTATGATATTTTGAACGATTTACTTTATAAGCGAATGTTATTTTGACTCATTTATAAAACTATCAAATATTTGGTGTCGACATTTTATTTTTTTTACTTTCTCAGTGTTAAAGTTTAGTATCCAACGGCACAGAGGCTCCATTTCCCTTTTGAGATATGGAACCCTAAAACCGTTGCACCTTACAGATACGCTATCCGCGAAGTGATTAAGAATATGGGCGAGGTCCAGGAAGAAGGGAAGACGACGCGTCCAAGTGAAGCCATTACACAGGTAAGCAACGTGTCGTTACCATCGTCATCATCGACACCTACCCGCCCACTACGGAGCTAGTTAGTGATGGTTACTTGTGCGCTTTAGAATCCACCGATGCCAGGGGGTTCGATCCTCGGCCAACTAATGACTTTACATAAGTTATGTTCGGTATTCCAACGCTTCGCGCTTCGGATGGCGCGTGAAGTCGTCGGTCCTGGTTGTTATCGATTGATAGCAGTTGTTAAGCCACTTCAAACCTGACAAACTCTGACAAGGAGGCTAGCACAATCTCATACGCCAAACAAACAGCAACTGAGCTACCGGTCCGTATTGGTGGATCCACACCTCTGAGTAATTCTCCGCATAATGTTTTTTTAGTACTCGTTGTTATAGCGGCAACAGAAACACACAACAGAAACATTTCAGCTGTCTAACTATCACGGTACATGAGATACAGCCTGGTGACGGACGGACAGACGAACCGACAGCGGAGTCTTACAGCCGAAATTAATATTGTATCTCCTATCCAAGATTGAAATCGATCTTGGATTACTGCCTATCGTTCGATCGATTTCCAATCTGCGTGCCTTCATAAACCAATCCACGGATCGGTTATTGGCACAGTTGACCCTAAAAATGGATTGTGATATCAATCCCAGATAGCAAAATTTGGATTGGATTGATTATTAATTTCGGCCGTTAGTTATAGGGTCCAGTTTTATACTTTAGGTGCGGAACTCTAAAAAGCTTAGATTATTTATAGCTAGATAGATAGGCTTTTGTTTTCGACGTTTCGAATTGTTTTTCGTATTCAGGGGCCCGGTCATTCTCCAGAAAACCATGCTGGAGGCAGTGACCACGCCGGGGACAATGACGGGGAACCCCAGCCTCCGGGGACACCGGGGACACTCCGCTAAGCAAAACCTACCAAGTTGTAAACACTGGGTCAACATTTATAACTCGCGAACCGTGTGCCTAGTGCGAGTTTTGTCAATTTATTTACGCGCTCGGTCCGTTTGGCGTAAACTTGAAATTGTATGGAATAAGAGCAGCGCCATCTAGCGTCAGTGAATCAGTCACTAGATGGCGCTACTCTTATTCCATACAATTTCAAGTTTACGCCAAACGGACCGAGCGCGTAAATAAATTGTCAAAACTCCCACTAGGCACACCGATTTTCATGACTTTTGCTTAGTTAGATTCGCCTTCGTTCCGAATAGCAGGATAACTACCATGATCATCAGCCTGAAGACGTTCACTGCTGAACACAGGCCTCCCCCTTAGACCGCCACACCGACCGACAATTTGCCACTTGCATCCACCGGTTGCCTGCGACTCTTTTGATGTCGTCGGCCCATCTAGTGGGAGGCCTACCTACACTGCGTCTTCCAGTCCGTGGTCGCCACTCTAGAACCTTTCTTCCCCATCGGTTGTCAGTTCTACGAGCGATGTGGCCTGCCCATTGCCACTTCAGCTTGCAAACCCTGAGAGTTATCTGAGAGGATAACTAACTATAATGATAATCTAACTGATAAATCTAACTATAAAATGATAAATCATAAATCATAATAACTATAAAATAATCATAATATATAAAATAATAATAATAATATATAATCAATAAATAAATAATAATAATAATATATAAATAAAATATATAATAATAATATATAATCATAATATATATAATAATCATAACTATAAAATGATAAAATGATAAATCTAACTATAATGATAGGAAAAACTCACGAAAAAGATGGAGAAATTTAAAAATTATATTCTTTTTCTCATACATTCGTGACATTCAGGTCCGCTTGTATATAATAGAATAGTAAATAGTCAATTGTATGCAACAGTTATAAAAATACACAAGCAGCTTGTAGGTACACAAAAAACAATTTTTTCTCTGATCTGTGTTGTTATTAATTTGTCTCCCATATCCTTCCCTTATCCAAGAGATAAATGATAATTCTTAATCGGTTAGATTTAGACGATGTCATGTCCTTGTTCCTGATGACAAGACCAATAGGTAGGTACCTACATAAGCACAATAATTTACCTAATTACCTAAATTTACCTAAATTATCTAAATTTGTATGCAACTACAGACATATAAGAGGAGGTAGATTGGACATTACAGAAGTCTAGCGAAGCCAGAAAAAAAAAGTGTGTGCGTGTAACCTTCCGCTATTTTGTTCCGCTATTTAAAAAAGGTTACATTGACATGTCAATGTAACCTTTTTTAAACAGCGGAAACTACACAGACGCGTAAGCGTTACTTCCGTCAGAAAAAAATCTGAGTTACTCCCTAGTCGCGCCTAAAGAAGTTTAACTTCAAAAATACAGGCAGGGCTGGACTAAGGCTGACAAAACAACTAGCACACGTTCATAAAATTTTAGTAAGATAAAAATTCGTGCTGAATCCGACCTAATATTTGTACAAGTAGAATAAGCTGTCGTAATGTCCATCAACATGGCGGCCGGCACGCGACTGGGTTCACTAGACATCTGTAGGTAATGTTTGGTCTGTTTGATCTCATATGTATGTGCATGCAACTGTTGTTTAGTTGATACAAGTAAATCTACAAAGATTCGCCAAACATGATCCAGAATTATTCGTCTATACATACCTACATGCCATCCATAATATTCTATTTAAATATCTAATAATATGTGAGATGTACCTAATAAATCGTTACGACGCATTTATGAAATTGACGCAGGTGCCGCATTAACATAAAATAATCGTATGTACATTATGTAGGTACCTACCTACATACTTACCGTGTCCATAATTATATTTAAATATCTATTATGTGAGGTATAATAAATCTAATTGCGACGCATTTATAAAAGTGACACAAGTGCCGAAATAACAAAAAGTCGCGCGCAAAATACGACTGAAAATGTACCCTACTACTGTATTAGTAGCTGGTGCCAGCCATTTAGGCCGAATTTATTTCTCAGGGTCGACAGTCTGTACATTAGTTAGCTACCGATCGGTGGTTAAGTCCTAACGTACAGATCGCGCGGCGAGAGTTTGGCTTTGACCTTCGGGTGGAGGGGATTACTGCGCATGGTGTGTAGGCGCATGCGGTGCTCTGATTGGATTGCTCTGATTGTGTGCGTGACAGTACCCATGCGCAGTAATCCCCTCCACCCGAAGGTCAAAGCCAAACTCTCGCCGCGCGATCTGTACCGAAGATGAAACAGTATGAAAGCTACGTACAAGTTAGGATGAAACCGAGATCGTGGGACAAAGTTAAACGCAATTGTTTGTGAGCTAAAGTTGTCAAAGAATCTGTACATTTTCAAAGACAAATAATGATGTTCATTGAATCTTGACTACCAAATTTTCCTAGACATTCATATTTTAACTAGTGTCGTTACTGCAACCGTGGTTAGTTGCTACACGGATTTAGCGATCATTATCGTCATGTAACGTACATACCTACATGTCGTTAATATACAATATGTAGTACTTGTATAATATTATCGACATAATAGGTAGTTAATATTATGTAGACTGCCCAGGTAACAGCTTGTAAAAATATTAGGATTATTCTGATCAGTTAGCAGTAGGTACCGAATTCTACGTATTACTATAAAACACCGACTGAAAAAAATTGCGAATTAAAATTTAAATCAAATTTGTTTGTTCAGGATTTGTGATATACTTAACAACAGTAACAGATATACCAACGCGTTACAAATAGTCTATAATAGGTATACTTTTTTTTTGTTTTAGTTATGGCTTCGCACGGTTTGTGCATATAGCCAGTGTCAAGTATTTTAATACTAGTACCCAACTTATAAGGCGCGTCGTGAATCTTCGTTCGCGCAGAAAAGAAAGTATGGTCCGAAGATTAACGAAAGAATGCTTAAAACTTACAATCAACCTAAGATCACTATTATAAGGTTCATAATACACTGCAGCTGTTAGTTCCATCTCACTCTAAGCTCGCTAAGATGGCGGCGGCTGCCGACCAATAGCGGTCAATAGCATTTCCCGCGCTTTGAAAATTCATCTTCTGCGCAGGTACCTACATCAGTAAGCCATATCAGTTGGGTACTACTATACTTATTATTGTAATCTAAATACAAAAATCTTGTTTTGTATTTAGAAACACATTCGGTGTCAATACTGTACAGAGATTCGAAGAAATTAAAATTTATCTATATAATATAATGAATTTATAGATTTATTTATAGTAGGTATAATTATTACAAAATTAGTTACTTACATTAATTATTATTAACTTCAACTTGACATTGAATTACATTGACCATAAACCACCCCTTTGGCCGTAAATTCGTAACATACCGACATCCACGAAAATGTTAAGTATATCAATCTGCCTGTCAAGTTCCGATGACAGTACAATATGGCGGTGACAGCGAGCTAATCTGCTAGAGACGGAAGGTAGACGACGGAGCTCAGCGACTGACAGCAGAGTGATGGTGTTTGGGCGCGTTTTGATCAGCTCGCAGGTACCGTATGAGTATTTTCTAAACCCTGTCTGAAAATATTAAAACTACTGTCGGTGACGTCACCATTTCTCAAGTTTACCTAAATTAAATGAAGTAAAGTAAAGCCCCTCCTCACGATAGTGAGGGGAGGCCTTTGCCCAGCAGTGGGACAGTTACAGGCTGAATTATTATTATTATTCACATCATTTATTATAATTCTTAAATTTAAATTTTTTACATTATTTTTATAAAAACCTAAAAACATTATAAAAAACTTAAACCTAGGGAGCCACCGATAGCGGAGCAAGGCCCAGGCTACCGGTGGTTAGGGTTGCAGAGAGAGGAACCTCCTGACGATTCGTGCCGTGTCGAGGAGTACTGCCTTCTGCATCCGACCCTTAATCCAGCCGTCTAGCGAGAGCCTCTTAAGATGTTGGTCGAGGCTCTTCGCTATAAGGCCGTTCGCCGTAACCACTATCGGGACAATTATCGTCGAGTCAACATCCCACATGCCGGTCACCTCATGGGCCAAGTCTAGGTACTTGCTGAGCTTGTCCTTCTCGGCCTTCACGAGGTTCTCGTCATGGGGGATGGTGATGTCGACGAGCACTGCCCGGCGCTGGGACCGATCTACTAACACGATATCAGGCTTATTGGCTACAATAGTCCTGTCCGTGATGACAGATCGGTCCCAGTAAAGCAACGCACGGCGATTCTCGAGAACCGGCGCTGGTGCGTACTTGTAGTACGGCACTTCAGACTCGACAAGGCCGTATCGAAGGGCAAGTTGCTGATGGATGATCCTGGCTACTTGGTTGTGTCTATGCAAGTACTCTCCGTTAGCAAGATGAGAACAACCAGAAATTATATGCCTGAGGGACTCCCCGGGACGGCGGCATGCTCGACAAATGTCGACCGTACCGTCCTTATTATTAAAGGAGTTTTGGCGAAACCGATAGTGAGGAGTTGTTGGGTTTGTATTATTTTCTCAAACTTGTGTTTCTTCGAGTGTTAATGTGTAATATTGGTGGAATATTAATCATTAAGTGTTCGTTAACGTGCACGAGTGTAGGCGAATGATAATATAAACTCAAAAAACGTGTCATTTCGCATTTTTTCCATAACTCCCAGGAAGTTTCAGTAAAGCATCCACTACTTTACTGAATCGTGACTTTGACGATGTAAATAATTGACTTGACTACTTGACCACGATTGCTATATTCCTGTGACTTTGTTAATGTGAAATTAAGAAATACTTTAAAATAATAAAATACTTGACACTGGCTATAAGCACAAACAGTGCGAAGCCATAACTAAAACAAAAAAAATGAAGTGAATTTCTCGGGCACATTTTGCTTCTTGAATATTGGAGAAGGTATATTTGAACAGATGTGGTAGAAATATTTTTGTTGGTTTTCTTTATTTTAATTACCTAGGTGGGTACGTGCGGATTTGCTTCTATTAAAAATCACTTTTAATCATTCTTTGACGAACAACGGCTATTGAGTTCTCTTTTTTTTTAAACAAAAATATTCATTCTAGTGTAGATTTAGTAGCACTATAGCTGCGCCTCGCGGTGCCACTCGCGTTGGTTATGCCGTTTTCCAATGGAATAGTTGCGCGCCTGTCCAGTTCCGATGTCAGTACAATATGTCGGTGACAGCGAGCTGAGCCCTAGCTATTTCATGTAGCTCTGGAGCTCTTTTATTATAATAAATCGAAAAATCTTCACTGCAATTTTCAATCCTTACTCTTCAACTCTTCCGAATTTCAATCTTCAGTCTGCAAAACGTTTGTATATAAAACACTAGCTGCGTCGCTCGGTTTCACCCGCGTTTGGATAATATATGATATAATATCTTTATGAATTGTAGCTTATGTATTATTCTGATGTATAAGCTATATTATTGCAAAGTTTCATTAAAATCCATTCAGTAGTTTTAACGTGAAAGAGTAACAAACATCCATCTATACTTACAAACTTTCGCGTTTATAATATTAAAGTAGGAAGTAAGATAAACTCCGCTGAAGAGCTCAAATGACGAAGTGTAGAGTTATAGAGTAGCTACATGAAATAGGGCCATGATCTGCTAGAGACAATTAACGCTCAGCGACTGACCGAAAAGTGATGGAGATTGGGCTCGTTTCGATCAGCTCACAGTACCGAATCCTACGTATTTCTATAAAACCCTGACTGGAAAATAACATAACCATAAGCCATTTCGAAATAAGAAAACATAACGAATTCGTCCATAATTCGAAACATCGCCACATCCACGAAAAAGTTATGTTATATCAATCTGTAATTAAACATTAATTATTAGCACATCTGTTCAAATGTGCAAATAGAGACAATTGGGCTCATCACAATAAATCATAGAACAAACTCTTATGATGTTACATCTCACTGACAAACTCATTATTATTAGGATTTGTGGCGATCGTGATATTTCACGACCGCCTTCTTTATTTTACAAGGTCTTAGTTTTAGTTTTTACGACTACAACAAGTAACAGTATCATAGAAAATACCATTAGAATCCCGGGAAAACGTATATCTACATGAGTAAATTCCGTTTCTATATACCTCCAAAATCTTAGTGTTCCAACCAGAAGTAGACCACGTACAAAATCACTCGTATTCACGGGTTTTTTTCAAAATTGTATATCTTCTTTGGGAACACTTCGTTATCCTTTAAATTTAGTTAAAGACATTAACATTGAATCAAAGAGTTAACATGTTTCAAAGAAAAACACCTAACGTTGCCGAATAAAAAATTGTATGCAGTCAAATCTTTTATTTAAAAAATTCCAAATAGCCTCGTGAAAGTCAAATAGCCCCATCTTACGGTATATTGTTATCTGTGGATCGACGCCACAACACTAGTTGCCAGCGCGCGATCCACATCACTAGGCTCCCGCGCGATGTTCGTACACACACACACGGACAGAAGCATAACTCTCTTCCCTACGACATCGCACGTGAGACGATAATATTTGTAACACCAAACTAAGGTTATTATTACTTGTGAAGCCTATACCTTGTGTTGTACCGTGTCATGTTATAACATCGTATGTCACAATATAACAATAGTTATACCTTCTGGAGCGTTTCCATTATAATACCTACTACCTGCTGACTTCACCTCATCTCTAACAAGAAGCGAAGCAATCGAGGGACCACGGGACGCTTCACCTACTCTCCCTGGTCCCCAAAGATTCACTAGCAGTCACTGAAGAGTTCCACTGACCACCTCCTGGCTCCATCGTCAGATCATAATCATTGTCGTCGCAACTGCAAAGTAGGTATGAAAATTAAAACAAAAATACCCTACACACAAGCAAAAAAGTACTTGCATACTTTCAATTCGATACGCCCGTTACAAGTGATCGTAGGTAGGTTAAAATTTACTTCTAAGACTGAATTAGGTATTATTAAAATGTGTTAGATACATAATAATAAACGAAGCTAATAAGAGCGTGTAAAATACTTTAAAATAATTATACTTACCAACGATTCGCCATATATACTCCGAAACAAATCGTCTGTAGGTAAGTTATATTAACCAGAATTAACCAGATATTAACATGTCGAATGTGTGAGATAAAATGAACTTAATTATGACGCATTTCTAAAATGGACACAGGTGCCGCATTAACATAAAGCCATGCGCAAAATACGATGAAGAATATTATACATACCTATCTTTTTAATTTTAAATTAATTTGCGACCGAATGTGTAGATAGATAGACAGATAACTCTTTGCTGACGCCACAATGTATATAGAACACAGAAAGGGCAAACTTTATAAAATCATGTACATCATCATAGTCTGAAGACGTCCACTGCTGAACATATGCCTCTCCCTTAGACCGCCACACCGAACGACAATTTGCCACTTGCATCCACCGGTTGCCTGCGACTCTTTCGATGTCGTCGGCCCATGTAGTGGGAGGCCTACCTACGCTGCGTCGTCCAGTCCGTGGTCGCCACTCTAGAACCTTTCTTCCCCATCGGTTGTCAGTTCTACGAGCGATATGGCCTGCCATTGCCACTTCAGCTTGCATACCCTGAGAGCTATGTAGTATACTTTAGTTTTTTGGCGAATATCCTTGTACAATCAGTTTTATTTAACTCACTATGGTAGTATTTAGGATATTTAGGGTGACAGTTCCTGTTGTTAGTTCCGATGACAGTACAATATGACGGTGCCAGCGAGCTGGTCTGCTAGAGACGGAAGGTAGACGACTGAGCTCAGCGACTGACAGCAGAGTGATGGTGTTAGGGCGCGTTTTGATCAGCTCGCAGCTACATACGAGTATTTTCTAGAACCCTGTCTGAAAAACATTAAAACAAAACTGTCGATGACGTCACAATTTCTCAAGTTTACCTAAATTGAATAAAGTGAATTCCTCGGTTACATTTCGCTTGTTAAATATTGGAGATGTTATATTTGAACAGATGTGGTAGAAATATTTTTGTTAGTTTTCTTTATGTATTTTGTATTTTAATTAGCTAGGTGGGTACGTACGGATTTGCTTATGTTAAAAATCACTATTAATAATAATTATTATTTAACAAACAGCGACTTGAGGTCCTATTTGTAATAAAAACAGGTGTCACCCGCGTTGGTAATTGGTAAAAGAATTGTTGCACGTCTGTCAATGTCATATTCCGATGACCGTACACTGTCACGGTGACAGCGAGCTGGTCTGCTAGAGACGGAAGGCAGACGACGGAGCTCAGCGACTGACAGCAGAGTGATGGTGTTTGGGCTCGTTTCGATCAGCTCGCAGTACCGAATCCTACGTATTACTATAAATCCCTGACTGGAAAATTTGCGGATCAACTTGACCATAAACCACCCCCATTTCAAAATTGGGAAACATTGTAATATCGACCTTAAGTTCTCAACATACGGACATCCACATGACATGCTAAGTATATCAATCTGTAATTAAACTTAATTATTAGCACATCTGTTTCAATGTGCAAATACAGACAGTTGCTTCTGGAATCGCTAGTTCGGTATATATAGCCCCTGCTTCCGCAACACCCCACAGTTGTCGAACCCCGTAGCCACAGCTATGGTGTCTGCTAAGGTGCTGACCGTAGCAGCTGCTCTGGTAAGAATTTACTTCAATTATTACTAGCGACCCGCCCTCCCCCGATTCAGAACTTTTCGGTAACTCAGCTATCGATCGATTCGGTTTGATATCGTTCCATTCGCTACATATTCAATTCACAATAATCGAAGCCGAACTCGAATCGAACGTGACATCATACCATACGATAAAAACTTTGGCAACGCAATTCAGAACGCAGTTATCGAAGCAAAGTTCCCGAACGTTCGATTTTTTTCTTCGGATGATGGATGTTGGATGACGTACCAAATCCACCGAAATCGAGTCAAATCTCTATGTCGATTGTTCTGAATAGATCAATTACTGACGTTCGATTCGAGAAAGATACCGAACCGATTCGGTTTCTTGTCGAAAAGTTTTGAATCACCTAGCCGACTTCGCACGAGCATTCGAGGTTCAATGGCGTTGCTGCAATGAAATGAAAACACACTTTGGGATTAAATAAATACGATACATCTTATCGTATTTATTATTATGGTCGCCCGGTAGTTCTTCTCCCACAATAATATTAAGGCCATTTAGTGTTTTTGGTATTGAGACATAAGTGATTGTGCTAATTTAACAATGTATAGTAGTGTATTTTTTTTAAACGTAGCCCCACACTAGGATTGCTCCTGTATCGTGGGTACCGCTTACAGACATATAATTTCACATTTTTATTTTATTTATTTATTTTGATAATCCAACAGCGTAACAACATTTTAAAATATACACAAGATACACAAAAACAAAGCCAAAAAAGGATTACACAATTAAACCAAATTAGACTAATGGTGTCTTCCAACGTAATTTTTAAGTAGGTAATTTGAAATTACAATAATTTGTAAACAATAAAATACAAAATTGATTGTGTGCTCCATCCATAGTAGGTAGGGTGCGTGGGAGGGATGTGCAATTGTGCTTGTTGCGAGGGGATAAGGGAGGGTGAGGATGTGTGTGAGGGTGTGTGGGGGTGTGTAAACGGGTGTGGGGGTGAGTGAGAGAGTAGTAGACTAAAACTCGTTTCAGTAAAAACTTTACGTGTCAGTATCTGTTCGATGTATCTTCTTTATATGCTGCTTGAGGGATGTTTTAGATAGGTGAAATAGATCTAGATCAGAATAGTATTTATTAAATGTGCGAGCTGCACGACACAGCACTGAGTTTTGAGCATAATTGGTTCCCACATGTGGGACGTGCAGTACAGGAGTATGTCTTGTTCGGTATGACGGCACCTGTAGAGAGACACTAGCTAGGAGTTCAGGGCAATCTATGTTACCAGACCAAATATCATGTAACAACATGATATCATATTGTCTGCGACGTTGTTCCAAGGTGTCTATGCCGTAATGTTTACATGCCTCACCATATGATTCAAACTGCTTGTAGTCTTTGAAACTTAGGTACTTAATAAATTTCTTCTGAATAGACTCAAGTCTCGATATGTGAACAATGTAGCATGGAGACCATATGCTACAAGCATATTCCAACACACTTCGCACATATGCAAAATATAGTACTTTAATGCAGGAAATGCTTTTAAATGGAACACTGACCCTTTTGATGAAACCCAATTGCTTGTAGGCCCTATCCGCAACGGCATCCACATGCTCAGCTAGCCCCATCTTGGAGTCCAAAGTAATACCTAGGTCTTTAACAGAAGTAACTTTTTTAATGATTACGCCATTTATTGAATAAGCAAATTGGACCGGCTTTGGTTTACGCGTGAATGTTATCTGGATACACTTAGATATATTGACGTTAATCCTATTCCTGTTATAGTATGCTGTAAGGTTATTTAAGTCTTTTTGGATATTTCTACAATCTTCAATACGTCTGACTTTGAGATAAATCTTTTTGTCATCAGCAAACATTATGTACTTTGAGTGGTTAAGACATGTAGATATATCGAATAAGTAGGCATTATATAGCAGAGGACCCAGAATAGACCCTTGCGGGACTCCAGATGTAATCACTGTATAGTCACTTCGTGCACTGCCAATTGCCACAGCTTGCCTCCTATTTGAAATATATGAAGTGAACCATCTGTGCAAATCGCCTCTTATTCCCAGCGCCTGAAGCTTGTGAAGCAGAATGATGTGATCTACTCTATCAAACGCTTTTTCAAAGTCTGTATATATCACATCAACCTGCATCCTGTCATCCATGCTACGAAGAACATAGTCAGAAAAAACTGTGAGGTTGGTCACAGTGGAACGTCTGTTCATAAATCCGTGCTGCTGTTCAGGTATGGACGAGAACACTGTCGGGCTAATACAACGATGTATAATTTTTTCAAAGACCTTACTGAACGTATTGAGTATCGAGATTGGCCGATAGTGTTCAATTTTACTATGAGTACCCCCCTTGTGTATTGGAACTATTCGTGCTTCCTTCCAAATGGTAGGGAAGGTGCCAAAAACATTTACTGAGAGCATAAATATACTACACAGGGGGTGAGCTAATGTTTTTGCACATTTCTGAATAAATACAGCGGGCACACCATCACAGCCGGGACCTTTATTAATATCAAGTGATTTTAATATATTGAAGACATCACTTGCATTTATATATAGATTATGCGCAGTATAAAAGGGTTCATCATAATAGTTTTGCAACAGATTGTCGTATGACGAAGCTGGTTGTTGAAAAACACTATCAAAAAAACTATTAAAGCCTCTACACACGTCCGACTCATTATTATATGAAGTACTAGCCAGAGTCATTGTGCTAGGGTAACCTGTGTCAGACTTACGGAGGGACTTCACATAGGTCCACAGACATTTAGGATCTTTCTTTATTAGAGATTGCATGCGCTCAATGAACGAGTCTTTACACTTCCTTTGAACACGTTTCTGTCTAGCCCGAAGTTCAGAAAACTCATCATAATCTCTAGGATTACGATGCAGTTTCCATCGGCTATGAGCTTTAAGTTTATCAGTTATTATATGCATTAACGCTTTAGAAAACCATGTTGGATATTTACTGGTTAAATTCATTCTAGCTTTGGGCACAAATTGTTCGAACACGATTTGGATTGTACTATAAAAATTGTTGACTACGTCATCAATAGTATCCCCCACAAGTACTGTACTCCAATCTACTTTAGATAAATAGTCATTAATGTTTGAATAGTCCGCGCGAAAGAAATTGTACTTGGTTGTTGGTTTGTGTTTAAAAGTAGGTATTGTAAGGTCCGATGCATCTAACTGTAACGATGGATGATAGGTATCTTCTGCTACTAAAGGGCTGTTGCACTTAGCTATGTCAATGGTTGTATTACTTAATATCAAATCTAATATATTATTACTAGTGTTTGTTATTAGATTATATTGCACAAGTCCAGCTTCACTGCACACATCTAGAAGGTCTACCGTAGCATTCTGTAAAGCAACTGGGCCTTGTTTGAGTAACACTGGCCCTGCATCTGTCCAGTTCACGTTTGGTAAATTAAAATCGCCAGTAACAATAAAGTAATCATCCGGGCATAAAGTCAATACATTGACAATCATATTTGTCACCGAGACGAGTCTTGAAGGTTGGGAGGCATCAGGAGGTATGTATACCACACATATATGCAGGTTGCGGCCGTTGCCAGCTCGCAGGGAGCGCGCTGGCACAGTCACCCACAGGCACTCGACTCCGGCGCACGCCCATTGCGGCTGCTCCTGCGCACGAAGCTCATGCTTAGTACATATCATGACATTACACATACACATACACATCACACCCAAACTAGAAACAAATATTTGTGGATCGCACAAATATTTGTTCCAGGCGGGAATCGACCCCGCGACACCAAGCGCAGCAGTCCGATTGCTCAGCCACTACGCCAAACGTGCCGTCAAATAGTTATTCGATAGCTAAATCAATAGACTATAAAAACTAATCTATAGTAAACATAATGAATTCCAATTTTTCCATACGAAATAATACTTATTATAAAGAGGGAAGATGCTTGTTTGTTTGCATTGAATAGGCTCCGAAACTATGAACCGATTTGATAAATTATTTCACTGTTGGGAAGCTACACTATCCCCGGGTGACATAGGCTACTTTTTATCCCGTAAAAATTAACGTTTCCCGCGGGATAGTAGCTAACGCGGGTGAAACCGCGAGGCGCTTCTAGTATTTCTTTTAAAAGGACTAAATAAATAGTTGATAGTATCAGGCGATACTTTGCGGAAATCCATATTCAAAACAATGAAGTAGAAATATAATATATTATGTAGTTTTAATCCCGCTATATTACTACTTCATTGTTACGAAAATGAATGCTGCAAGAAAAAAATACAAAACTGTTTTTGCTTTTTTTATTATTATTCGCTTTTAAAAAATGTATGTTTTAAAATTTTTGTTTTATTTGTAATTACGTTAGAACAGGATGTTTGCTAAACACACTTTATAAGACGTGAAATAGTAAGAAGCTAGGACGGTTTGAATATGACCCTTTTAAAAGTGTATATGGGCATAACTACATCGGCAGTAGAGAGCGAATTTGAAAGTGAACGTGACTACTTTGAAAAATATTCTTACCCTTTTTTTTAATTGTATTTTATTTTCTTACTATCTGGAAAAGATAAGTAGTGTGTTGAACGCGGGCCTCAAGCCACCTAGCCGGTTCTTGAAGTCTGTATCGGGCGAACCACCACTTCGATTTTAAAAAGTATAACATCTCGCCCGTGACCTTTACTGTATAGTTTTTGCTCTAGCGAGATTTGTTGTAAAATTTAACTGGCTTGCGTTGACCACTATTTCACCTGCTGTAAAGTGGTGATGCGGTCTACCATGGTGCACGCTTACCTAGCAGTGACCTATTCAATCATGACTAGGAGCCTCCCAAGTTTTTTACTATGAGCATAGTATATACCTATTAATAACCTAGAAGGCACATCCCAAGTAGCAAAAGCTTCTATAACCAAGGCATTTTATCACCAAACAGTGATATAGTAACCATATAATGGTAACCATTGTGACTGCTTGTACTATAAAGGTTTTTAACAGAGCGTTTGGATTCTATAAGATTAAGGAGCATTTAAGTTCTATAAGTTAGCTCTTAAAACGCTTACAGGACCATACAAAAGAATCTTTAAAGTGTTGCACTGTAATAGATATGAAAAAGCCATGATGGTACTATTTAGTACTATAGATGATCTTACTGACATTTGTATGTATCTATTTTGCACTAATAATACGTCAAAATAACTTTTACAGTGCTAGTATTGTAGCAGTATCGAAAATACTATTACAGGATCAATCTGCACTATAAAAGTACCTTGCGAAACCATTACGTAACCTGTTAGCTTTTTAAGAGCTCCTTCAACATCGCTATGGGGTAGTTCTGTAAAAGTAATGAACACTCTTCTATAGTACTAAATAGCACCATAGCGACTCCTGGTGCAGTTGCTAAATAATTTAAATTCTAAATAGCTCTATTGGTGAGTTTTTGTTACTGCTACGAGACTAAACCGTAATATAAATGTACTAATTCCTAATTCGCTTGTGGTGAAAATAAGATGGCTGCTGTTTTCTGCCTTGATAACACATTAGCAGCACGGCTGGAGCCAATATGTACTATAGCAGCCATAGTCGGGACAAGTCCTTATTTTATTAATTAAAATTTTATTAAAACATAAAAAATATGAGGGCGCATCGTCAAATTTTAAATCAGCATAATGATTTTATCGATACAATTATTTTCGCAAGTGCAATTTATGGCAGAGTTACATTTTTTTAGTATGTCCTTATTACATATTACGCTAAGCAAACATGGCAAATGACATAGAGAATAACTTACCGATTTATTTTATTTTCTTGGGGAACACTCACGACTCTCTGTATAATATATTATGTGTATAGTCTATACTCACGACGAAACCACAACACGAACAAAATTGCAAACAAGTGTGATAATAAAGATCACTGGAATCGTTTACGGTGCCATATAGCACTATAAACATGTTTTGGTTACTTTAATAGTGCAAATTTGTGATATAAAAGTTGCAGACAGCACTATTTTAGTACTAAAAAGCGTTTCTCGACACTTTTACATTTCAACTATAGAGCTGATTTATCACCGTAAGAGCCTTTATGTAATGTTTTTATAATAAATCAGTGATAAAACTAGGGCCTTTTCGGGGTTTTGTAAACGTTTACAACATCATTATAGTACTAATCTTGAACACTAACTAGCACGTTCTAAAACGTTCTCAGGACTTTTATAGTACCAAATTTTGTTACTTGGGATTTCTATGTTTAAATTAAAGCGTGATGTTGTATCGTCCCACATACCCCCCCCCCCCATCCCCCATGGGGGGGGGGGATGCGTAAGGCATTTTTCCCAGCGAAAAAAAAAAAATATATGGTTATGTTCGCAGGTTCTGGTGGCGGCTGCACTCCCGAACCCAACCCCTCGTGACGGCAGAAAATCTGGCAGATCTAACAGAGGCGGTAACGGTAGCCAAGAAAGTGACATTGAATATGGCGATCAAGACAGAGGTAGAGGTGGCCGCAGCGGCGGAGGTGTTGGCGGTGGAGTTGGCGGTCGCGGTAGAGGTGGCAAGCAAGACAGCGGAGGTCAAGAAGGTGGCCAATACGACCGTATTCGCAAGGTCGGTGGCGGCGGCGGCCGCGGTGGAGGTGGCAAGCAAGGCAGCGGAGGTCAAGAAGGTGGCCAACACGGCCGTCTTCGCAAGGTCGGTGGCGGCGGCGGCCGCGGTGGAGGTGGCAAGCAAGGCAGCGGAGGTAGACGAGGACAACGCGGCGGAAGTGGTGCCCTCGGTGGAAGAGTTGGCGGTGGCGGTAATGGCAAGCCAGACATCAGAGGTAGAGGCGTCCGCTTCGGCAAAGGCGGCGGTAATGGCGATGGGGGCGGGAGGTTGCCAATACGTTACCGTGGTCTAAGAAGAGGTCAAAGAGGAACACAGAAACGTGTTGGTGGGTTGGTAAGTTAAATGCCTAGCTATTATTATATCTTACTAATATTATAAACGCAAAAGTTTGTAAGTATGGATGGATGGATGTTTGTTACTCTTTCACGTAAAAAGTACTGAATTGTAAGTAGTACTGTTCAATGAAAAAAGTACTGTTCAATGAAACTTTAAAATAATATAGCTTATACATCAGAATAACACATAGGCTACAATTTATACAGCTATTGTGTGAATTGTCTAAAATATGACGATAAGTATCAAGTAAGTAGGAAGAAATCTACCATCTGCGCGCTATTCAGGCGTGCGCTGCCAAAACCGCTAGAGCTATACATATTGTAATGTATGAGGGAAATGTAATATCTTAAATAGGTCTACAAAAAAAGCCCGCCACAGTATATATCTATATCTTATGTGTAAGCCATTATAGCCAAAATAGTGAACCATAAAAATGTGTGAATTTAATGTCATAACGTTAGTTCTTTTTTACGTCACGCTAATAATTATAAGCTGCTCTAAATACTAATCCTGCGCAGACGAAGTCGCGGGCACCAACTAGTTATTAATAAATAAGTCTTTATTGACACCAAAATGTGTAGATCACAGAAAGAACAAACTTAATAATGGGTATAAAGGGCGATCTTATCGTTTAAAGCGATCTCTACTAGACACATTTTGGATGGACAAGAATGTTTTACTCAATGTTTTTTTTGTTTCTTTCTAAGTCACTTTCTCGTTTGTCTGTCTGTACTTCCGCGTGGAGCAACTCTCGAAACCATTACAATAAGCTTGAAGTGTTCATGGTAGCCCATACCTCGATGACAATTAATTACATTTCTCTATTTTTAGGGAGGCGTTGGAGTAACAAAAACACTGACTGGAGGATTTCAAAAGAAACTCAGTAAGCGTTAAACCTTCTATTTATTTATACAGACTCTGTATTAGATTGTTCCGTATCTGGATCGCACGCCGCAGGGTGCAGGTTCGAACCCAGCTGCTCGCAACAACTGAGCTCTCGCTCCCGCTCTCGGAGCACCACCCCCCCTCCCCCTCGGCGGCGGCGCTACAGCGCGGCTGGCTAGCTGCCGCCGGAGAGTACCCCGGCCCGAGCCTAGAGGGGGCTCCGGCGCCGCGAGACCGCGAGCCCGGGCTAGGCTCAGCATGTTCACCACCTCCGACCACATCGTCAGGAGTGTTTATAATTTTTTTTCAGTACCAGACGCTGGTTACACAGCCTGTAATATAACACCATTAAGTGTGGAGACAACGCAGTCCGCATGTCAAAGAATGTTATACGATTTTTGAGATGTAGGGATTACTCGTATTCATTCATGAATTTACTTGTAAATGTTTCCTTCAGAACATACAACTTATTCAGGGTCATACGTCCACGCTGTAGACATGAGCTAGTTTTGATACTTACTAACATTTTTTTTTATACAACGTATAATATTCCATTGTGACGCACGTAAAACAATTCACATGCTTGATCGGAACAAACCTGCTGCGTAATTGTATAAGGCTATACGGATACACGTCATTGTATCTTATATCTTTAAATGAGCAATTCTTGTATATATATATAATATATATATAATTGGAATCTCGGAATCGGCTCCAACGATTTTCATGAAGTTCAGTATATAGGGGTTTTGGAGGCGATAAATCGATCTAGCTAGGAATCATTTTTAGAAAATGTCATTTTATTCGTGTTTTTACATGATTTTTTTCTTTAAATAACCAGTTCATATTTTTTATTATTCTATCGGTAAGATCGAAAAATATTATTAATATTTCATCATTTTATTAGTAATCCGTAGTTAAATATAATTTCCAAAAAACACAATTTATAAACAAAAATAAAATACCGAGCAAAGCTCGGTCATCCAGTTATTAATAATAATATAATGAACATTTTTCTATTGTATAAGTCTAAATCTATAAAATCCATGTCTGACTAAGATTATGTATTTACTTGTAACACACACTTTTAGTTATTGATAGATAGGTCTATGAGCGCCGCGTAGCGCGTGTAGCTACGCCGTAGGGCTCGTAGCACACAATACATGTTAAGTTTGAGCGCCGCGTAGCATGTTTCGATACGCCGTAGGGCTTGTAGCGCACATTTCTAGTTATAATGATAGGCCTAATGAGCGCCGCGTAGCATGTTTCGCTACGCCGTAGGGCTTGTAGCGCACATTTCTAGTTATAATGAGAGGCCTAATGAGCGCCGCGTAGCATGTTTCGCTACGCCGTAGGGCTTGTAGCGCACATTTTTAGTTATAATGATAGGTCTAATGAGCGCCGCGTAGCATGTTTCGCTACGCCGTAGGGCTTGTAGCGCACATTTCTAGTTATAATGATAGGCCTAATGAGCGCCGCGTAGCATGTGCAGCTACGCCGTAGAGCCTGTAGCACACATATGATAGTTTAACAAATTGATCGGTCTATGTGCCCCATTTGGCAAAAACAGTACAAAATGCGCAGCGATTAGACATTTGAAGACTCCATTTTGTATTGCAAGCCGAATTTGATCAAGTTGACATTAAAATATGACGGTGACAGCGAGCTGATCTGCTAGAGACGGAAGGTAGACGACGGAGCTCAGCGGCCAACAGCAGAGCGATGATGTTTGGACTCGTTTTTATCAACTCGCAGTACCGAATATACGTATTCTATAGAAGCTTGTCAAGAAAATGCAGCCAGAATTTTGAGAACGTTGCCTTTGTAGCGGCCTATTAGATTAGTTTTATTTACGTTTAGTTTTTAGTTTTCATTTTGTTTGTATATTACTGAATGATTTGTTGAAACAAATGTATGTATAGTCTAGAAAATATGTTTTAAAATTTAATGATTTTAATTGTTCACAGAAAAATTCTATGCGGGAGCGTTTAACAAGGGCAAATCTGGAAAAGCCTACAAAATCTTTGAAGATATTTCACAGAAAGGTAACACTTTTACACTAGCCGCTTCCGTGGCACTGCCCGCGTTAATAGTGGCAAAAATGAAGAATATTTTCATCATTATCTTCTTCTTCTTCTTCAGTCAAAGTCAAAGTCAAATCATTTACTGTAGGTAGGCAAATGGAGAGAGCTATGCTGGGAGTTTCACTACGTGATAGAATCAGAAATGAGGATATCCGTAGAAGAACCAAGGTCACCGACATAGCTCGTAGAGTTAGTAAGTTGAAGTGGCAATGGGCAGGCCATATAGCTCGAAGAACCGACAACCGTTGGGGAATAAAGGTTCTCGAATGGCGACCACGAACCGGAAGACGAAGCGTAGGGCGCCCACCCACCAGATGGACCGACGACATTGTTAAGATCGCGGGAAGTCGATGGATGGAAAGGGCTCAGAATTGTTCTTCCTGGAAAGGTGTAGGGGAGGCCTATGTTCAGCAGTGGACTTCTTCGGGCTGAAATGATGAAGTAGGCAATACAATCGCACTTTTACAAGTCAAACACTTGAATCTCATTAACAAATAGAACCATAAAAGAAAACAAAATATAATTAATTGATCATAGTTTGAGTTTGAAAAGAGATGTTTCGGACAGGGAAAGGAAACTCCGTTGACTCTACCAGCGCTTCGGAATACGCCCGTTAGAGAAGACAGCACCAAGAAACTCTCTATGTTATTTTTTTTCAAATTGTATCTTCTTTCTCCTGGCTATTATCCCAGCTTATTCTTTCTGCGCCACACCGTCCAGGTGTCTCTTGTATCTTCTGTTGTGATAAAAATATTGTGTGATATAACAAATCGCAGAGCGGTAATCCGCTTGCAGCTCACCGACACAGGGTTTCAAACCCCCGCTCCATCACTTAACTTCATGTCTCAAGTGCGCGTATTAGACCCGTTCTTAGCTAGTTAATGTGATTTCTGTTCGTGAAAGTTTCAGAACTTCTTTTCTTTAGCTAGTTAGCATGAAAAGCATTTTTTGTTTCAGGCGACCGTGCAAGCAGCCCCGACGACGCGATAAGTACCTTTTTAGACAGTAAGTAGAGTTTTTCAATGTGTATATGAATACTGCCAAGATGACAAAAAATAAATAGCGAATCAACACTTTTTTACTAGACGAATTTTTTTCACTTATTTTGATTTTTAAAACGAAACTATTGAACCAATTTGTGTGAGTAAATATCCCATCAAAATCAGTCCAGCCGTTTCAGAGATCAACTGAAACAAACAAACAAATAGACAAACTTACAAAAATAAAACTAAATTATAAACGTACCTATATAAAGCCTTTTAATTTTTATTTTATCTTTTTTTCAGCTACGTATGCCGTTGGACATATCTCTGAAGGTTTCGCCCCAGGAAGTGAGTAGTTAAATTAATTTAAGTTTCCGTAGCCGCATATTGCAAAAACTGAACCCGTATGTTGAAATTCAACATGGCCGCCGTACGCCACAGGAATTGTAACTACTTGAAAATTTTAGGAACTACACGTGTCACTACCGTAGGTACAACCATGCAGGGAAATAACAATTATGATACAATGATAACATGGTATAAAAGAAAAAAACCATACCTATACCTGTGTATTTTGCTTAGGGATCCATAAATCTAAGGAACAGAAAACAAATGGATAGTAATGTTTTGTGTATCTGATATTACTCGTATGTACGGGCCCCTATTATGTGCGTCCAACTCGTGCTTGGCCGGTTTCTTGCAAGTGACGTGATACTTTTTTCAGGATATATATTTATTGATACTTCTTTATTTCAGTGGGCGACCTCTACTCACGCAGTAAGTATTTATAAATATGTCATTTTTTAAATGCTTCTTTCTTATTTTCTCATTTTTTAAATATTACTATACAATGGTTACAATGACAATACGCATATACCTACTATTGTCCCAAATGCGCCACATGTTTGGTCACGGGTGGGCAGAAACTCGTGACCAAAATTCCCGCTATACCTTGTATCAATCGAATGCGTTGATGTTGGACTAATTGAATGTGTTGATGTTGCACTATTAAAATGCGTTGATGTTGCACCAAATGAATGCGTTGATGTTGCACCAATTGAATGCGTGTATGTTGCACTAACTGAATGCGTTGATGTTGTACCAATTGAATGCGTTGATGTTGCACCAATTTAATGCGTTGATGTTGCACTAATTGAATGTGTTGATGATGCACTAATTGAATGCGTTGATGTTGTACCAATTGAATGTATTTAACATTATTTTTGTGTTTTCTAGTGGTCACCGGTTTCATTGAAACAATTTCCTGCGTCCCAAATATGCGATCACGTTTTTCGAAATTTCACTCGGGTGAGTCACTTTTATAACCAACTTTAAAAACAGGAGTTTCTCAATTCGCTTGTATTTTTTTCATGGTTGTTTTCTAAGAATTCGTTATTCTTAATTATAAAGTAAAATTTTCATTTATATATATCCATTTAACTCGAAATCGAATTTGTTTTGTAGTCGGTATTTTCTACTTTTATTTGGTTGTTTTTATAAGCCCATGCTTGGCTTAAGCTCCGTACACGCAGTTAGCAGTGATTTCTCGGACTAACTCTGACGCATCGAATATTATTATGACGATACACAATGCAATGCATCATTTTTAGTTCTTTAAATCGCTACTAAACATCTTCCATGCTTGGGACGCAACGCGGCGCCACTGTACAGAATAAGAGCAGAAAAATATTGAATAGAAAATACTCAATTTACTTACTACATACAATTTATTGACAATTAATTATTATGATTAGCTTTTATTTACTTTCGTCTGCCCTTGTCTGTAATCAAATCAAACCTTGTAAATTAAGTTTGACCGCAGATATATAAGACGAAGTAGACTAGGCATTACAGATATCTAGTGAGTCCAGAAAAAAAATGGCATTCAAGTAGGGCCGAACTAAGGCTGACAAGACAGCTATACGTAAGTGCGTTCATAAAATTTAACGAAGAACAAAATTCGTGCTGAATCCGAGCTAATATTTGTACAAGTAGAATGTAGCTATTGAAATGTCGCCAGCGTCCGTCAATATGGCGGCCAGTTTCACAAGATATCTATGTAATGCTTTGTCTGCTTCTTTTTATATGCCTGTGAGTTTAACCCACTTCCTGGTTTGTGATTGAGCTGAATTTTTGCATACATGTATGGGAGGACGATGCAATAAAAGCTTATTATGAGAAAATAAAATAACAATAATTTGTTTTAAAAGAAATAAAATAAAATATTTGAAATAAAATAAAATAAATTTATTATCAATAAAATAAAATCTATTTCTCAGGATGGAAATCTACAAGGCCTCAAATCTGCACTAACCCCGACTACACTAAAAAATGGGGCCAAGAGAAATACTCTGGCGATTACGCGAGCGCCTCTGCGGTCATCGCATATTACAAATTACGGAACAGCTGGATTACAATGAAGGAGTACGTCATTAAATTCAGTGGGCAAGGTACGTCTTTTTTGTTTTAGTATAGGCTACGCACGGTTTGTGCACTGAGCCAGTGTCTAATATAAAAAACAAGTATTTTATACAATTCTATTTTCACAATAATCAAAGGCAATTTTTCACCGTTACCTTTGCGAGCCTTTTTTGACAGACAGACAAACAATCTAAATACAATCATATATCGTGATTAGATATTGTGAAAAAGGCAGTTTTAACACAGACACTCCCATTTTATAAGTGGTATAATTTTTTGTTTTTTTTTGTTACCGAGTCGGGTAAAGGAATGTAATAAACGCAAAATGACTAAGTATAATCTGCTTTTTCAGGATCACGGAGGGTTATGGCTAATGCCATGTATCAAACTTCGCTAATTATCCAAAGTAAGTAAATGGACTAACAAAAAAAATAAAAAATAAAAATAAAAATTAATTGGTACCTAAAAAACGTTAACAAACTATATTTTGATTTTCAGAGGACCCCTCTCAGTGGTCACAGGAAGACTTCATCTTGGTATTCGAATATTGTAAGTTCCCATTGCAGTTGTGTACTTAAATATAGGTAGGTAGTCATTACATTGCGCAAGTAAAAAAAAGATGTATTTTAAAAGTGTTTTTTTTAAACTTGGGCATGACATTACACGCGACAGATTGACCTGAGAAAATCTTACAATTTCACAGTGCACGTCACCGTAGCTGCAATCGGTAACAGCTATAAACAAAACTGTAAGTAATCATACCATTCTACTTATTATCACAGAGTGGACAAGGGGACACTAGAGAAACTATTCGGACAAAAGACGCGCGAGACTGTATGCGCGCCCGCGTTGTACCGCGTCGCTACTCACTAGCTCCCCCGACACGCTCGCGGCGCCGTACGAGCTCACGGTACAACATCGCGCTTCAATATAAACAAGAGACGCGCGAGACTGTATGCGCGCCCGCGTTGTACCGCGTCGCTACTCACTAGCTCCCCCGACACGCTCGCGGCGCCGTACGAGCTCACGGTACAACATCGCGCTTCAATATAAACAAGAGACGCGCGAGACTGTATGCGCGCCCGCGTTGTACCGCGTCGCTACTCACTAGCTCCCCCGACACGCTCGCGGCGCCGTACGAGCTCACGGTACAACATCGCGCTTCAATATAAACAAGAGACGCGCGAGACTGTATGCGCGCCCGCGTTGTACCGCGTCGCTACTCACTAGCTCCCCCGACACGCTCGCGGCGCCGTACGAGCTCACGGTACAACATCGCGCTTCAATATAAACAAGAGACGCGCGAGACTGTATGCGCGCCCGCGTTGTACCGCGTCGCTACTCACTAGCTCCCCCGACACGCTCGCGGCGCCGTACGAGCTCACGGTACAACATCGCGCTTCAATATAAACAAGAGACGCGCGAGACTGTATGCGCGCCCGCGTTGTACCGCGTCGCTACTCACTAGCTCCCCCGACACGCTCGCGGCGCCGTACGAGCTCACGGTACAACATCGCGCTTCAATATAAACAAGAGACGCGCGAGACTGTATGCGCGCCCGCGTTGTACCGCGTCGCTACTCACTAGCTCCCCCGACACGCTCGCGGCGCCGTACGAGCTCACGGTACAACATCGCGCTTCAATATAAACAAGAGACGCGCGAGACTGTATGCGCGCCCGCGTTGTACCGCGTCGCTACTCACTAGCTCCCCCGACACGCTCGCGGCGCCGTACGAGCTCACGGTACAACATCGCGCTTCAATATAAACAAGAAACGCGCGAGACTGTATGCGCGCCCGCGTTGTACCGCGTCGCTACTCACTAGCTCCCCCGACACGCTCGCGGCGCCGTACGAGCTCACGGTACAACATCGCGCTTCAATATAAACAAGAGACGCGCGAGACTGTATGCGCGTCCGCGTTGTACCGCGTCGCTACTCACTAGCTCCCCCGACACGCTCGCGGCGCCGTACGAGCTCACGGTACAACATCGCGCTTCAATATAAACAAGAGACGCGCGAGACTGTATGCGCGCCCGCGTTGTACCGCGTCGCTACTCACTAGCTCCCCCGACACGCTCGCGGCGCCGTACGAGCTCACGGTACAACATCGCGCTTCAATATAAACAAGAGACGCGCGAGACTGTATGCGCGCCCGCGTTGTACCGCGTCGCTACTCACTAGCTCCCCCGACACGCTCGCGGCGCCGTACGAGCTCACGGTACAACATCGCGCTTCAATTTAAACATAGAGGGAGTGTCCCTTCCTCTAGAGCTTAGGAGGATTATAGATATTCTATACCAATATTAAAAATGTGAGAATCTCTCTGTGCTATGAACCAATCTCGATATAATTTGGTATAGAAAAAGATTGAAACTTGGAGAAGGATATAGGATATTTTTATCACGTTGACTTGTATTCCACGTGGACGAAGTCACGGGCAAAAACTACTACATTTTGTTAGTGGAGTGACTATGAATTTAGGGGAGCAAAACCAATTTTTAAATATCCATGTTTTTGTTTCAGATGGAAACAGTTTGTCTTGGCGTAAGTTGTATTTTTTATGTTTTGAATTCACACGATATATGCATTGTACGAGTACTATTGTGAAGTATAATATTAAATAGGTTTTAGTAATTAGCGGTCTTACTATAAAATATTTAAACCAGAGTTGAACAGTTGAGTCTAAATATTATCTCCACAAATCGACGTATATCGCTAACTTTTTCTAACTCAATAACAAATTTACAAGTATAATAATTAGCAATGCCAGGATTCAGTAAGAAACGCGAGTGTAAGAAGTTGATTTTGTAGAACGACATTTTAGAAACCTCTAACTCTGGTCTAATATATTGTGGTAAGACGGTAAAGGTCTATTATTTTTCTATTTTCAGTTTATCGGCGGTTTATTTTTTTGGTTAAAAAAGGCTATTTTGTAGATGGCAATAAATAATCCGTCTTACAGATGTATCTAAAATTTCGTCCCACAAAATCGACGTCTCACTTTCGCGTTGTCTAACTAAATCTTGTCATTTCTGATAATAATTTTACTTTAAATTTTGAAGATGGTAATTAGCAATCTGTTACAGATTTCTTGAGATATTACGGCGAGGTCGGGTCACAAATGGGGATTGACGTTGGGAAGTCGTATCGCTCGGTTAAGCGTCAATCCTCTGGCTCCACAACCGATGACCTGGGCGGTGCGCTAAAGTCGAAGTTAGGGCGCGTGTGGAAGCTTAGACGCTACCGGTCGGTTAGTATTTTAACTTCTTTTTGTAGTTTTTTTTTTTTCATGCTTATAGCCCAGTATTTGACGACTATCGCGTTCGATCAACAATCTACTAGATTAAAGTTAACGGCCTTAAAATCAGCCAGTGACATGGACGTAGTATCAGAAATAGACTTGACCAAAGCGTATACCCGAAAGGGGCACACCTTGGCTGCAATTTATAAATCGGATAAATTTAATACACGTTATTTAGGTGTAGCTCCAATCATTCGTGCGACATTCTAAAATGTCAAGATTGGTTTGCTTCTGCAGCAAAGCAATATTAAATTAGGGCATACGCCGACAAAGACAAAACATCGTACTATCCCACTTACTCCTTTGTCTATTTGTATACACTTGTCTCTTTTCTTCCCCGGATCTTGAGGTATAAATGTCATATTCTGTTAGTTAGATGATTAATCTGAGGCCAGTGGAATAAGAGCACAAACAGAAGGTCTTAACTGAGTTAATGAGGTCCTATGTCCATTACGCATTAATCGAAAGTTAACCATTATGGACAGAAACTTATTTCTGTCCATAATGGTTAACTTTCGACTTTACCTTAGTTGATTATTATTTAAATAATTTTATAACGTTGCGATATTTTGGTATTTGTGAAGGATAGTAAACTCAAGCCATTTTTCTTTGCTGTTTGGATGCATAATCTTGTAGGTAGGTACATTATTGATTGAAGACTATCGCACCTATTTTTAAATCATAAAAACTTGGAATTAATATACTTTTGTTTATTTTCAGTCGGAAGGCCTCGATTTCTTTGGTAAGTATTTGTTTTTATTTGTATTTTCACAAGTTTTTATATATTTATTTATTATAATAATTATCGTTATCTTTGATGGTGTATCGGCTTTTTTTATAAAAACTTGTACTTTCCCACAAACTATTTTTTACTAACCGACTTTTAAAATAGCGCTTTCGTTAATAATTATTGTTTAATGTAAATATAATAATATTTGATTTGTTACAGGCCAAATGCACAACTTTTTCAATGTCGGAAGCTCTCGGAAATATTTTAAACAAATTGGAACGATCAGTAAGTTTAAGTTTATATTGTAAGTTGTTTATTTAATGGAGGCTTTTTCGATGTTGGCGTCACACGATTTGTCTTTTGGACATTGTCAGGCGTTAAATATATAAAATAAAATATATATTTTATTTTTAGATAGATTTTTTTTAATTTTTTTTCTGAGTTGCCCCCTTGCCCCCCCCCACAAGTACCTGCGGGGTTATCCATTAATTACCGGACACCTTGTATATTTTGTTTTTATTAAATATACATAAAATGAAATAAAATAAACTAAAACTAGCTTAAACTAAACTTTACAAATTTAACAAATCTTTTATTTTTATGTCGTAATTTTTTAAATTTTTTTTATTTATTATTGCATTTAATTTGTTTTCAGAAAAGAGTGCATCCAACTTCGATGAAGGCGCAAACACCATCATACTATGTAAGTTAGAAACAGCCATAATACTAGCTATGCCTGTAGTAGGTCTAACCCACAATTATTCCCGGAATAAAAAGTAGCCTGTGAGTTAATCCACACGTACCAGATTTCATCAAAATCCGTTTAGCCACTTTGGCGTCATTAAAAAACTTTACTTCGGTTCAAACATCCGAACTAAATATTAGTTGGTTGCAGAGTCATTTGGGACTAAAGCCACGTCTGAAGCCCTGGGGCCGTGTGACTAACTATGACGTCAGCGTCCGGCTCAATCTCAATCGACAAACAAACCATGTCATAATTATTTTTCTATAGTCATAAACAAAATTGTTTTTTTTTTCAGTCGCTAACGCTTTTGAGCCCATCTTAAACAAATGGGTGCCAGGATGTGAGTAGTTTTTGAATTTTATTGTTTTTATTTTATTCAGATATTTTTTAAGATAATAATTTAATATTTTTTTTTTTTCCAGCCGGAACTCTATATCGAAAATGTAAGTTTTAATTTAAATTCGTCTTTTTCTGTATACACGTCCACTTAGGTCGGGAAACCCGTGCTCAGGGGACTCACTTGTGAAAGGAATCACACACCTCCGAAATAGTTCTCGCGCCTGTGTTTGCGTGTAATAAAACGTGTTTCATTCAAATACATGTTTGGTTATTATTTTTAGCAACAAAAAATATTCAACTTTATTTTTCAGCGTGGGTGGCGTACCTCAGAATCGACGCTTGTTCTAGCGATGGATCGCTCGCAAAGCTTATTAAGAAAAACGGTAAGTAACAATAACCAAGTAAAAACCGTATCAAAATCGTTCCATTCGTTTGAGAGCTACGAGAGATACCATAGATCATATTATATCATATATCACTAATTATACAGAGAATAATACAGTCATCGATTATAATCATAGATTTACTACCTAATGTAGGGTAATATACCTAATGGGTAGTATATCGATGATTATAATATTGTGTAAATATATTATATTACGCGTTAGAAGTTCTTAAACTTTCGCGAACAGGAAACATATTAACAAGCTAAAAACGGGTCTAATTATATATTTTGATATTTGTTTGTGCGCGAATTAGACCCGTTTTTAGCTAGTTAATATACTCGTATTTCGCGTTGTTCAATTGAGTTATGCAGTCTGTCAAGATTCGATGACAGTACATTATGACAGTGACAGCGAGCTGATCTGCTAGAGACGGAAGGTAGACGACGGAGCTCAGCGACTGACAGCAGAGTGATGATGTTTGGGCTCGTTTTAATTAGCTCGCAGTATACCATAGATTAAATACTACACTACTTTAGGAACTGAATAATAGTCTTATAGTATACTTACTAGACTATTTCCTGCACTAGTCTTATACTGTTCGGCCGTTCGACTCGCCATTGCTCGAAGTCGAAGCTTTTAGGGGAAATGTCACTTCAATTACCCTACTTTGGGGTAAATTATAATTCACATGCGATATATAGTGACGGAGCAGAGAAACACAAGCCGTTTACGTACAGATTAATGGAAAAGATGCTACAGTTTTGTGTGAAGCTACACATGGAATTTTTCTTGTCGTTATTTTTATATGACCGCTTACGTGTTATCTTTTTAGGATGGTCGCAGCCCCAAGTCTGCGATCGTAGTTACGGCTCGCAGTGGGGCTGGAGACAGTATAAGGGAAGCTACTCCAGGAAGAGTGTCCTGAAATTTTACCGCCTGAATTCTCCTAGCCAGGAATGGGAGAAGCTAGTGAAAAAGAACAAAAAAGTGTTCAAGCATCGTAAGTATTTTTTTATGACAATTAATCGTTTTTTTTATTCTGGCTTCGCCTTGTTTACGCATTTACCCAGTGTCAATGTTTTAAGTTATTGTTACAATAGGAAAGGTTTTTTATTATTTTTTATTTTATTATTAGACGTTACCCTGTCAAAAATGTATGAGAAAATGTATTAACATTTTTCTCTCCGTTTTCCATGTTTTGTTATTTATTCTCCTATTCGTAACGGAGACAAATCTAACAAAGCAAATATCAACATTATCTATCCAGGCGGTCTGGAGTTATAAATGGTGCAACTAACACGACTTTTATTTTAAATAGATTATAATACCTAGAAAATACAATAAAATACAATTATTAACTATATTCATAAAGTTTTTGACGGCTCGTTTGGCTTAGTGGCTCAGCAATCGGACTGCTGCGCTTGGGGTCGCGGGTTCGAATCCCGTCTGAAACAAATATTTGTGCAATCCACAAATATTTGTTTCTGGTCTGTGTGTGATGTGTTTGTAAAATTATATGTATGTAAGCGGTACCCGCAATACAGGAGCAATTTTGGTGTGGGGCTACGTTTAAAAAAAATAAAAAATGTTTTCACTGTTTCAGAAAACGAAAAAACACTATACAGCAGTTACAGTGACTTCTTATCTTTGTATGACAGTAAGTAAAAATAAGTTACTTCTTAATTAGTATTATAAACAGTACAATAGAATATCACCATCAACGCAATGTTAAATTAACTCACTAATAAGATAACTTTCCTAATAATAATAATATGCAAAAAGGTCGTACGTAACTTTATAATTATTGCGGCTCGTATAAAATCATTGCGACTTTTTCTGTTATTCGACTACTTTATAACAGGAATTTTAGTTTTAGGCAAGGTCTTACTCAATTTTGGAGCTTATTAAACACAGGAAACTATGAGGGAAAAATATGAATTATGAGTGAAAAATATTTTTGTTAAATTGATTTACGAATAATTGGCTTGATAAAAAAAATCACAAAGATGACACTAAATCGCATGTTTACTTGTCACCTACTGAAACATTGCATGATGAAACCGCGTGTAAGTTATACCAATAAATGGGGCTTTTCATATAGGAAGCCAATGGGAACTTACTCGTACATTTTCTAATTTAGGTTGATCTTTGTATATTATTATACTTCTGATACTAAATAAAGTAACCTTTCGCGTGACACAAAAAGCTAATACCTAAATCCTTAAAAAAAAGTCTTCAAATAAACATCGCGAGAAACAGAAAAATTAATATTATTAATATAATTCAAATCCTTACATCCTGGATAGTAAGTCTCTCCCAATGCAGAAAGGATCGTTGAATCTGAAAGAATTCAAAATTAGGTAAAAATGCCATACATTTACTATTTTTTTATAATTTTTTTTCGAAGAAATAAAAACATACGCATACTAGCAGTTCTAGCGCTCGCGGCCATCTCCCAGTACCTACCACCAGTATAACCATGTTAGTACAACCTGGCCTTAAGTTAGCTACATAATTGTAACATATTTTTCTATCCACAGAGAAGTCATTCACTCAAAATGACTTCAGTACAGGACTATACAAAGGTGTGTATACACTAGAATTATATTTGTAGAATATTTTATAAGACAGTGCCACAATAATATAGAAGACAGTGCATACTGTATCCTGGCGTCTAGCGAGTAGTTGATGTTATTATTCTTATTATTAATTTTATAATATTTTATTATGTTTCAGTGACGGAGATGATTTCCATATTCACTGCCAGCTACAATACCAAATGTAAGTTACGAGTGTAAGTTGTAGGGCACGCTAGCATCGTTGTTGGGGACATGCTAGCATCGTTGTTGGGGGCATGCTAGCATCGTTGTTGGGGGCATGCTAGCATCGTGTTTGGGGGCATGCTAGCATCGTTGTTGGGGGTATGCTAGCATCGTTGTTGGGGCATGCTAGCATCGTTGTTGGGGACATGCCAGCATCGTTGTTGGGGGCATGCTAGCATCGTGTTTGGGGGCATGCTAGCATCGCTTTGCATTGATGCTGTGAAAGCGTTCACATATCGGTATTGTGAAGTAATGTCACAGTAAAATCTATTCTAATATACAATTTATGTTGGTTTCAGTGGCCCCTGTCGCAGTTGACTGTAAGTTTTACTTGATAACTTGTAATTTATATTTTCTATTTAAAATTGTATACAGCGTGATCCAAATCATTACAGACTTTAATATGACAAGTAACATTGTTAAAAACCATGGCGGTTAGGGTATTGAAATGCCGACCTGTATCCCTAGTATGAGTTTGTACTAGCTCGACATAGTACGCGTCAACTAGCGCTTTTGTAAGAAGATCCTGTACAGCGCCCCTACCGGCGCGTTTATGAACGAAAAATCTTCATATAAAGAGCTAGTTGACCTAATTAGTGATGGGGACTCAGTGTATACATAATTACATTTATAATTATAATCGTGGCGTGCTTATTTACTTATTCTGTTCCAGCCTGGGCCGGCTACTGGAGATCTATAAGCGCCACCATTAGCATAGACATGTCACAATTTGATTCAATCAAGACCAACCACAAACAACTAACAACATACAATTTCAAGGATTTGATTAATACAAGTGATAATGATAAAATCGATGAAACCAGCAACAGTGCTGGGGATACTAGCAATGATAGCAATGCGCCTAATGGAGACGGAGACACGCCTTCAACCACGAATGCGGGCGACGATGATGATGATGATGATGATGACGATGACGAATTCGATTCGTATAATGATGGAGACGATGCTGATGGTGGTAATGATGGTAGTGGTAATGAAGATGATGGCAGTAAAAAGGATGGTGGTCGCAATCAAGATGCTGATGGTACGAATGGTTATGGTGATAAACAAGATCGTGGTACTAAGACTGGTGGTAGGGGACGTGGTTATAATGATGATGATGACACCGCAGATGAAGATAAAAATGGGGATCAGCCAGATGAGTATGATGACACTGACCCGGATGGAGATACTGCAAATAATAACAAAGACAACGATGATGGTGATGATGATAAAATTAAAAAGCCAAAGATATCGGATGAAGATAGTGACGGAAGTGCTCTTAAGGGCAAGGGAAAACCTAATGCGCCATATACTAACGACGCAGATGATGATGATGATACTACTGGTGGTAGTAAGCCAAGCAATGATGATTATAATGGTGGTAATAATGATGACGGTGATGATGATGGTGGCGATAATGATGATGGTGGTGATGATGTTGGTGGTGATGATGATGATGGTGGTGTTGATAATGATGGTGGTGATGATGGCGGTGGTGATGGTGACGATGATGGTGGTGATGGTGATAGTGATGACGGTGGTGATGATGAAGATGGCGGTGATGATGATGATGATAAACCCGGAAACCGTGGAAAAGGAAAAATGACGCCTTCTAAAGGCCAAAAGGGTCGTGGCCAAGATAGAGGAGCAAGTAAAAGGCAAAAAAGTACAGTAAGTATACACAAACAAATTTGACTAACGTAGACATAAAAATACTTCACTAACCCTTGGCTACTGAAGTAATGACACCCTAGTTAACTTTGACTAGCCGATAAGTGTATTGCTGTCTCTGTAATTTGATTAGCGCCAGATAGAGACAAAGATATGTTACTTATCGAAATTGTTGACAAAATGATTCATATTATGGTTTCTACATTTCACCTACAAGGAGCCTCCACACGACAGAACTACCATGAAAAAAAATGTTACCTCTTTTCATCGACTTCAGTTTCAGTTCGATTGTGGTTATTATTACTCACTTTATAATATTATTAATTTATTTATTTTTTACCTAATCTAAAATATTTACCTACAACATTTTTATGAAAATAACCTAAAAACATTATCACCTACTCGTAGTTGTATTATTTTAGTATGGGTTTTATTAAATCTTTTATACAGGCTGCCCAGGTATAAATGTCGGAACCTTTATATCTTCTAAACTATCATAATTAGGACTAAGGTGTGAGTGTTATTTATAAATATTGTCATAAAACAAATTAAAAAAACAGTTCACACCATAGATTTTTTGTAAAAGATAATAATCGAGATAAAAAAATGCAAATAGTTTACATGATTTTCTTTTAGCTTTTATTTTTGGGCCCTTATGAAGTAACAATTGGAATATGTTTGCTATTGATTTATTATCTATTGATTTAGCTATCAAATGAAACGTATTTTGTGTTTTAGGACCTCAGCATGGGTAGTTATGGCTTAATAGTAATTAACTCAATCAGTCGTGCTTCGATTTCAAAAAAACAAAATGGCTGCCACTTTATTATGGTGGGAGAAAGACTAATTACGGGGATGATTTGTCGGTTAAAATTTATCTCATTTAACCCCTGATAGCCGACGAACGAGTTATTGATTTAAAATGAATTTGGTTCTTCTAGGCCGCCATCAAAAACGATTACAACCAGACGTACAGAAAACGTCATGTTTTTCTACGATTGGCCGATACAAAAAAAAAATAGTTTTAGGTTTTGTTTAGATTACTTTTTGTTTCCTTTGAATATTAATACATATTTTTTTTATTTGTACAATTTCAGGACAACGCTTTGAAAACCTTATTCAGTAAGTATTTACGCATTTATATTATTACTAGCTGCGCCCCGCGGTTTCACGCGCGTTTGCATAATATACGATATGTCCTTATGAAATGTAGCCTATGTGTTATTCTGATATGTAAGCTATATTATTGTAAAGTTTCATCAAAATCCATTCAGTAGTTTTTGCGTGAAAGAGCAACAAACATACATCCATACTCACAAACTTTCGCGTTTATAATATTAAGTAGGATGTATTTATGCAAAACCTAGTCATATACAGATACACACGCACGCTTAATACATTTTTAACACTTTTATACACTCATAAGTACCTACAAAAATAATATTGTTTATTGAATATCATAAATTAATCAAATAAACTTTGCTACACGGACGCCACCTATCGCTTTTAGACATTTCTTAGACAACATTTGGCACACAAACAATGGAGAGTCTAAATCACAAACCATTTTTGTTATGTCGAATTTCTATTCGAATTTTCTGGAACTGTCTTACGGAATTGCCTTGCACTCAATTTTTCCACAATCAAGCGGAAATTCTGAAAGCACGCGTTTTCTTTTAGTTTTTAAGTAAGTAAAATAAATCCTCTTTTTTTCAGGCAAAATATCACGTATTGTCTACGATAAAGATACTGCACAATCCTTCAAAGATATATCTACATCGATGCCGGGTAAGATATCTTATTTGAAAGCCTCTGCTACACACACACATCCACTTCGCTTTGCAAACCGTAAATACCGGGTTCGATCGCACCAATGACTTTCCTAAATTACGTGCGGATTTCTATCTGTCCGTGCTTCGGAAGAGGCGTTAAGCCGTCGGTCCCGGTTGTTATCGGTCGATAGCTGTAGTTAGAGGCCTTCGGGATATACTCTGACATTAGAGACTAGCACGATCTAATCTAATACCACAAACAACAAAACTCCATTCCAGTCCAGCGATCGTATCCAGCGCTGGAATAATATGAACAGCCCCTGGATTGGATTATACTGGATCGCTACTGAAACGCAAGATGGATGCACCTCTATACACGTTCTCCTTTACAGATTTACGCTTAGCTACGTACCTACTGGCCATAACAGGCCTTCGTGTAGCCTGTACCTAAAGTACAATATGAAAAAAAAACTTGTTTCTATTTTTGCAGAGGATTCGGCGGAAGACTTCAACGATGCTATCTATGTGATATTTGGAGGTAAGCTTGTTTAGGGAGGGAGGCCACCTAAGGCTACTTTCAGTAGCAATACAGTCGCGATACAGCATCGCTGCGATCGCGCGACCGATCTGATGGTGGCTGAAACAGTCGTGTGTTAGTAGCGATACAGCCGCGCGTTAGTAGCGATACAGCCGCGCGTTAGTAGCGATACAGCCGCGCATTAGTAGCGATACAGCCGCGCGTTAGTAGCGATACAGCCGCGCGTTAGTAGCGATACAGCCGCGCGTTAGTAGCGATACAGCCACGCGTTAGTAGCGATACAGCCACGCGTTAGTAGCGATACAGCCGCGCGTTAGTAGCGATACAGCCGCGCGTTAGTAGCGATACAGTCGCGCGTTAGTAGCGATACAGTCGCGCGTTAGTAGCGATACAGCCGCGCGTTAGTAGCGATACAGCCGCGCGTTAGTAGCGATACAGTCGCGCGTTAGTAGCGATACAGTCGCGCGTTAGTAGCGATACAGTCACACAAAAATAATGTGATAAAAATTTAACTTTGACATACTTTATTCAATATAACAAGTTCTGAGTAGAGTAGGTATCTACCTATAGTATGTATCTGCATAAAATATTGTTTTTATTTAGAGTTTTTCTCTGCAAATAAAAATATTATTTTTTACTTTTACATAATATTAATTATCTTCTTCTTATAATATTATGTAAATAATTGTTTTTATTTAATATTTCAGCCACGGAAGGTATATCGAGCTTCGCCGATAACTGGATATCGGGACGTGAGTATATGCCTAAATTCATTAAAATACATGTAAAAATATAAATCATCATAAAAATCATTAGGGACCCCTCCTTCGGCAGTCTGGTTAATATGACAGATTATAAACATCACCATAATATACTTATCATCATAGAAAAAGGACATAGAGAAAGGATAATTTTCCTTCGTAGTTCCACTGAAAACTGAAGACGGTTTTCTATATTATTATGTGTGCGTAAGTGGCATATTGTGCCTAATTATCGCATGTGTATGGATATTTACCCCAAAAGAAGGGAAATTGAATTGATATTGACTCTTAAGTTTTGTCTCCCTACAATGGCGAGTCAAGAGTTAAATTTGGTTAGGTACTGAATGACATAATTATTTCAACTATAAGACACTGTTTCCTGATTTTGAGAGTATTATTCTAAAATTCATTTTTATAATCTTGCCAGTTTCCCACATTTGCACGCCTGATAATTAAGGCAAAACGTGTTAGCACACAAATACTATAAGATGCTGCATGCATTGTGTATACAGTTATTTTGCTCGTATGATACAAGCATGTTTAATCACACGTGTAAAAATGCAAATACATTTTCCTATCTTTAACGGCATATTATGCTCGTAAAAAAATATGATCTTACTTAAATGCAAAAATAAGTTGAGTAACAATATTTTTTTTATTTCATTTCAGTTGGAAAACTCTATAAGGATAGTAAGTACTACTTAATATTTACACGTAATTAACTGACAACAAAATGGAGGAGAATCTTCATCGGTGTGTGTATGTGTAGGTACCTACGTAATAATGTGGTAAGTATGTATCTCATAACTCCGCCTTTTACGTAATAAACGGATTTAGGAAAATCTTTTATTATTTGTAACGATGTACCTAATTCGAGTGTTTCAATAGAAACTGTTGTTGAAATAAAATTAGATAAGCACACAGAAAAAAAATTGAAATTTCATCAAAATTATGGTCCAGAAGTTTGGTTGTTGAATAAAAATAACTAGAAAAATTGGTCATCACAACGAAATTGCCATGAAGTCGTTAATTTTTGTAACTTAGTTTTAATTTTGTATATCTATGCATATTATTATCTTTGTTGATCGATTTATCTGTTCCTTTTTTCAGTACTTATTAGTTTGATAAGAGTGTTCAGTTGTACGAAAAACGGTCCGATTGCGAAGATTTCTAAGCGCGAAGGTGAGTACATTAATTAATTAACTAATGCGACACTAAAATAATTAATTAATTAGCCACTAAACAATTATAAATGACGAATTAAATACATAGAGCGGTAAACTAACAAGTTGACGTAACCTTGTCAAGAGGTAATACTAGATCAAACTTATTTATTTGTATGAGATATAAATTGCTAGACGCTGTTACAATGTTATGTTTATTGTCAACTATTTGAGAAGGGTCACATATTATGAGTTGTGAAAATGGGTAGAGTATATTATACACAAGTATAGTATACATAAAAGAAAAAAAGTCTAGATTTTTATTTTAATATGATATTCTTTACAAGCTGCCCCGGCAGATGTTGTCTATCGAGAATGTATGAGAAAATGATTTATATTTTTATTGTTTGTGTGCGATATACTTTGCAGCACGACCACGGAAAAATTTATTTGATTTGTTGTGGTACATAATTATACAATTAATAAAAAATAGTGTGTGCGTGTAACCTTTACGCGCGATTGAAGTAAAACTTTTTTGGCGTTGACGGAAGTAACGCTTACTATAGTCTGTGCTACTACTGTCTTGTCCATGCTTACTATAGCGGAAACTACATATTTCCCATATTTCGCTATTTCAAAAAGGTTACATTGACATGTCAATGTAGCCTTTTTGAAATAGCGGAAACTACTCAGACTATTTATAGTAAGCGTTACTTCCGTCAGAAAAAAAATCTGAGTTACTCCCTAGTCGCGCCTAAAGAAGTTTTACTTTAAAAAAAAACAATGTTTTAATACTTATTCGGACTGGAGATGGATCCGGCAAAGTAAAGCCGTATGAAACCCGTTCTCGAATTTGTTTTTAATCGACTTCAATAAAGGAGAAGGTTCCCAATTCGACTGTTTTTTTTACGTTTGTTACCATATCTTTCGACTGGGTGAACCGATTTTGATAATAAGTTTTTTTTTTATAATAAGAATAGGTAACAAAAATTAAACTTTTTACAGGTTGGGGCACCCCAGACGTTTGTCAAAGGAACTACGGTTCCCAGTGGGGTTGGCCCACATATAACAAATGCTACTCAAAGCCGTCTCACGTCTTCGACTTCTATAAAGTCAACGGCGACTCCCCTAAAAAGGTCGACAGACTTTTTAAAAACAAATACAATGGACAATTGGAAGGTAAAAAACTAATATTTTCACGTTACCATAAAATATTTAAACAAGTGTTGAACAAATGTCTAAAGTGTATTTCCAAAATCGACGTGTAACACTCGCGTTGACTAACTCAATAACAAATTTACAAATAAAATTATCAGAAATTACAGGATGAAAAGTACGAACTTCATTAGTATACTTAGTATAAATATTTTTGACGGCTCGTTTGGCGTAGTGGCTGAGCAATCCGACTGCTGCGCTAGGGGTCGCGGGTTCGATTCCCGCCTGAGACAAATATTTGTGCGATCAACAAATATTTGTTTCTGGTCTGGGTGTGAACTGTATATGAAATTATGTGTCCTAAACTACTTAACCGATTTTAATCAAATTTGCACAGCGCGTGCAGTTTGATCTAACTTGAAAGATAGGATAGCTTACATCTCTATTTATAGTCGCAATAACAAAAACCTTAGCCACAGCAACGCGTGGCCGTGTCTGCTAGTAAGGATATATAAAAATAATAAGATCTTAACTGGATTATTCTTTCACGTTATCTTTACATTTTTCAGACACTGAAAAAGTTATGAAAGCAGCCATTAAAGCCACAGCGAATATAGTGAAGAGTAAGTGCAAATATAAAACTAATTCCTACCCACAGACATAGTACGGCAGCAGACCGGGCATCACTGATAACTAGTGACGCCAAAAAAAAAATCGCGCCTAATTATTATGATAGTAAAATCAAATTTACTATATAAGTAAGTATATAATCTTATATATTTAAATGAGCAATTCTATATATATATATATAGGTATATAATTGGAATCTCGGAATCGGCTCCAACGATTTTCCTGAAATTCAGTATATAGGGGGTTTCGGGGGCGATAAATCGATCTAGCTAGGAATCATTTTTAGGAAATGTAATTTTATTCGTGTTATTTATGTTTTTTTGCTTTAAATAACCAGTTCATATTTTTTTGATTATTCTATCGGTAAGATCGAAAAATATTATTCATATTTCATCATTTTATTAGTAATTCGTACTTAAATTCGTACTTAGGTTCATCCAGATATTATTATATTATAATCACTTTAACTTTCCTATTTTGATACTAACTATTATTTTTCAGAGAAACCAAGTGAATGGAGTATGAATGACTTCTTTAATATCCAGAAACAATGTGAGTTCAAACCCTACTTGCTGCACCAATGACTTTTAATTTTCTTACCCCCAGTTTCTAGAACGTTTGTTGGCTTTGACAGTAGATTAAAACTATCGTTGTCTCTATCTGACACTAAACAAATGACAAGGATGGCAATAGAATTAATCTGTTGTCAACGTTGACTGACGTTTCGAAACTGGGGGTTAGTTTTGGAATCGCACGATTAGTGCGTTTAGCCAGGCAGGCGTAAAAAGAGAAAAAATTGTTTTTTACGTGTTTAATTTGTTTTCAGGGATTATCATCCTTGGAGGAATTTACCAAAGCTATGACTCGGAAAGTAAGAATTGATTTATATTTAAATAATGTATATGTTTATGTCTATAATGTATGTGTTATGGTGATGTTTTTATGGTCAAGACGTTCCAAACGTTAATTATTTTATTTTATAGTTTTTCGTGAATTTTTCCCATGTTTTAAGGCGAGGTTTTACTCAATTTCGAATTTTTTAAGCGCAGGGAACCAATTTAAATATAAAATTCTGAGAGAAAAAAATGTTTTTAAAAATTGATCACACAATGATGACGATTGAGAAGACAGAAACGCGATTACGAATCATTGGTTCGATAAAAAAAAAAACACAAAAATGTCACTAAATCGCATATTTACCGAGATTCCATGAGACCGCGTGAAAGTTTTACCAATAAATGGGGCTGTTTATATAGGAAGCGATTGGGAACTTACATTTTCTAATTTCGGTAATCACTTTTTTCCAATAAATAAAAACAATACACAAACTAGCAGTTCAAGCGCTCGCGGCCAAATGCCGGTAGGTACCACCTGTATAGTCACCTTAGTACAACCTATATTATGTTAAAGGTTATTTTAACGAGCGTATTCCGAAGCACTGATAGAGTCAACGGAGTTTCCTTTCCCTGTCCAGAATCTTGGTAGTACAGTGCTTGAAAGGGAAACATCCTTTTTTCAAACTCAAACCATAATCAATTAGGTACTGTTTAATTTAATGTATCATACTTTATGTTTTTATGATTCTCTTTGTTAACGAGTACCTATTAGCTGTTTGACTTGTAAAAGTGCGATTTAATTGTCTATTTACAATAAATGCTTTGACTTTGACTTTAGTTGAATAATATAAATGTTTTTTTTTCAGCCGGCTCCTCTTTTGCGCCAGGTGAGTTTATATAATATTCAGCTTATTTTATTGTATTCAAGCTCAATGAGATTTTTATGTCGTTTTTGTCAAGTTATTATAAGTTTATATAAATATAATTTATTTACACCGCCAACCTCTGATTCTCCTTTACCTATCCACATCCAAAGGTTAATTGGAAGAGATCGCTTTCAGCGATTAATCCGCCCATTACACTTTGAATTTAGATGAAACCCTTCTCTACCTTTTGTATTTTTATAACTGGTGTGCAATATGTAGGTATTTTCCATTATATCTCAGCCACATTGTAAAATACGCTGTATTACAAAACGACATGGTATTTTACAAAAATGGGACAAATCCCATACACCACTGGTAATAAATGGGAAGCAGTTCCCGTTCGCTACCAGTGGTGACGTCTGGCACATAACTCCCATTTTGGGTATCATTCCTATATCATATTCCAAGGCGTTATTATAATGTAATGTAATCTATGTAGATAATTAGAAATGATGTAATGTTTTACTCCTATGCATTTATCTTTCAATTTTTCTTTCTCTAATTCGCTTGTTACTATTCTCAGCTGTGAAATCGTATCACAAAGGACTTTACAAGAAGATAAAACAAGAGAAAAATGTCGACAAATACTATTCCGATGCTGAAACGACAATAAAAAAGAACAAGGCTACTGGATTCAAGAGGTTACTGCGTCGGACGCGCAATGGGGGCGACGGTGGTGCATCCTCTGATAGTAATGACACTGAAGATAGCGATTCCGACAATGACACTGAAAACGACGATGTGGACACAGATGATACAAATAACCAGGACGATAACGATGATAACAGTCCAAAATACACTGATGACAAGAGGAGTACAAACAGCTACCGTCGAACCAAATCAAAAACCAGTTTAGGCTCAAACGTATCAAAGTTGAGGTCGAAATCACAGACGGATGGTGAAAATAGCAGACAAAACATTAAAAAATACAAAGAAAAAACGAAACGGAAAACGGAAGTTCGAATCAGGGACGCAGGTGAACCGAGAAGTAGTGATGCCAGTGACGACTCGAGTAGTAACTTTAGCTTGAAAGATAGGAAGCGAAAGCCTAAAAAACAACCTGGAAATGACCCGGATAGCGAGAACAATCAAGGTGGGAAGCGAAAGGGCAATAAGAAGCCTGATAATAAACGAGATGGTGAATTAAACGATACAGATAAAGGTAAGAAGCGAAAGAATAACAAAAAACCTGAAAATGGTGGAGGGAACCCTGATAATGTCGAAGAGACCGATGGCAGTCAAAGTAGCAACCAAAAGGCATATGACTCAGCAAATGACTCTGATGATGATGATGGCAAACTAGACCAACCGGGTGCAAGCAATCGTCTGAAAAAGGGCGGCAAGAAAAATCCTGGTGACATTGTCGATGACATAAAAAACAAGAAGAACCGAAAGGGACAGCAAAAAGGACAGGACAGCGATGACTATACAAAAGGCGCGAGAGCTTCCAATACTGGCAATGATGACGATGATGTTAAGAGTAAGACCGGAAAAGGGATTAAAGATACTATTGGGGACACTAAAAATATAGGAAAAAATAAGCCAAAAGACAAGCAGGAGGATAGTGACAAAGGTGGTAAAGACAAAGCGACAAAGAAAAAAACGTTAAGGCACTACACGGTTAGTAATTTGGTGCCTTTCTCTTTCTATGGATTTAATTTTCTGCTTTAGAGTGATACATTTATTGACATCAAAATGTTATAAAACACTGAAAAGACATTTAACTTAACAATAGGTAGGTACAGTAATCAAGAAGGTGCCGACAGTAATTCAAATTGAATATAATAAAACAAAAAACAAGCGACCACACGACTAAGGTAAATCTTTTATAGCTCTATCTATGATACAGACAAGAGGCCTGCACTGTGTCTTAGATATACGAAACGTAACTGGCTATGAGAGAAAGAGAAAGAAAATGTGTGCTCGCACCTCTCTCTCTTGCCCCTACAGTAATATACGAAACGTAACTCTCTCTCTTTTTCTATCTTCACTAACTTATATGTCCCTCTCAATTTCCGTTCGCTTCGCCCGATCACACTTTTCGTAACGCTCTCGTCACGGGTTCACCAATTTACTCCCCAAGTCAAGCTTAAAGAAGTTTTACTTCAACAACAATTTATTGTTTCAGACACAACCACTGCGCGTCTTCAGTAAGTATGCAGAAGTGTATTTTAACCACGAAAGAGAGACAAGTGGAAGTGAAAAGTGTTCGGGGCTTTCGTGCCAAACATATGACTCGTAGCTCAAAACTAACGCCAGTTTTGCCATAACAGTTGTATGTCTGCCACACAATGAAAAATGACTTATGTGCACATTGAAATGCAGCGTATTAGCTAACACATACGGCACATTTTCAAATAAACGGCAGTTGACTTATAACCCTTTATTGACAAAGTAACTTTCAATATTTTTTGCCGACAGCGCTTCCGATACAGATGTAAAACTAACCCACTTCTATTGTCTCTGTGTTCTGTGATTTTAACATTAGAGGTCTAACCACAAAAGTTTAAACAAGAGATGAACATGTTTCTGAAATTTCGTTCCACAATTCGATATCAAGTCAAGTCTTCTTAAGCTGTGTGGTAAGACGGTGGATAGCCGCGTCTAGTTTACGGTTTTTTTTTTATAATAACAATGTCAGAAAAAAATGTTAACCCACTTTTGCCTGTTCGTGTAAATATTGACGATAGTAACTGGAAAAAAATGCCATTCCCGTAGAGTTTCTCGGTGCTGTCTTCTCTAACGGGCGTATTCCGAAGCCCTGGTAGAGTCAACGGAGTTTCCTTTCCCTGTCCGAGATTCAATCCTGGACCAGTGCTTGAAAGGGAAACATCCTTTAACAAACTCAAACCACAATCAGTTACTCATCAATTTAATTTTATCACTTAATACAATAATAATAATTACGTAATTATATTTTTGGTTCATATTTATTCTTCGCCTAATCTTTTCGTTTTATCATTCATTTTCTTCATAAATTACTTTTCACAATTTGATTGAAAACAAACAGTTTATTGATTTTTAATCGTTTTCAGGCATATTGGTGGAAGCCATTGATCCAACCAAGACGAAGCATACAAGAAATGCGATGAGTCAATTAGCGAATACTAGTAAGTTGGTTCATTCTCACCACTCCCTCTGTCCACTGCTTAGCAAGGGTCTTCCTTTGCTTCTTTTCCTTTTTTTCAAGTTTCCTACCAGCCTGCTAACTATACGTTTTCTAACTGACCCGACAGACGTAAAATGAACTATCTCTATTGCGTTCGTGAAATTTTCACGGTTTAACTCTTCGATGAAATATAGGTACTAATAGATACGCAGTCTCTATGAAAAATCAAACTTGAAAAGTGTCCACCCGTCATATGGATATTGTGTCATTTAATAATGAACCTTAAACGCACGGTCATAGTGTTGTAAATGTTTGAAGTGTTCCGATATTTTAAAACAAGGCATAATCTATATTAATTAAAGAAAGTCGTGTTAGTTACACTTTTTATAATTCAAGAACGGCTGAACCGATTTTGCTGAAGATTGGTAGGAAGGTAGCTGAGAACCAGGAGAAGGATGTAGGATACTATTTATCCCGTTATCACGGGGAAAATTTAAACTGGGAAAAATATATCTGATAAATCGTTTTGTACAGTTGACAGCTGTCACTCATCTTGACACATAGAGACAATGACAGGACAACGTCTGTCGGGTCAGCTAGTAGGTATACTCGTATTATGTATTTAAATAATGAACCTTAATGCACTGTGATAGCGTCGTTCAAAATAAGGCATAGGTGCCGTTTACGAGCGACGATCGGAAATCTGCCCTATACTTGATTGCAAATTACTGTTATTCGGAGTGAAGACGAATCCTACAAAGAACAAAGAAAGTCCGTTGGTTTATAAGTTACTAGAAACGCCTCGCGGCTCCACCCGCGTTAACTACTATCCCGCGGGAACCGTTTTCATTTTTACGGGATAAAAAGTAGCCTATCTTACTCGGGGTGAATAGGGTAATTCCAGGATAGATGCCCGGCTCGGATAGATGCCTCAAATTCAAAAACTATGATTTCCCGGCTTGATTTTGCTGTCGTTGATATTGCCAAACGAAAGACATCCCCGCACCTACCCGGTACCCCCCGCGAGGTAACCCCTGACCCGTCGTGCATTCCATCTATACTCAATGAAAGATTTGGTGTGACGAAAAAATTGCTAATTCTTTTTCTACAGCCTTTTTGAGGTGCTGGAACTTTTTACATGGTGACTAAATCATTTATATTTTGTATCTAAATGTTACAGTGGACTGTATATTAGCACTAAAATCAGTTTTTTTAGAATATTTATTGAATACACATTTCTGAATATAAAAGGCATCTATCCTCTACGAAAAGGATAGACGCCTCGATTTATTTCCGCCTAGATTTAACCATACTGGTAGATAATTTTAGGTTTCTACCTTGCGGGATGCGGGCTGATCCCAGTAATAATTAGGGGGGAAGTTTCTGCGAGTGGAGAGTCTCAAGATGGCCGTGAGGTGGTAACTTTAATCACATGTAACTAGTGGGAAATGCTACGTACCAATCCAGCACCAGGAAGAGAGAATATCCAGCTCCAGTTGTCCACAAATACGCCACTTCACTTTGTAGGTATCACCGTGGTATCGATACACCAGCCGGCGGCGAGAGCGTCACTTTGAATTGTCGTTTACACACGTAACAGCGGGGTTGCGAGGAGCGGAGTCCGAGATTCCTATTAGAATCTATCTATGCGGGGGATGAAGGCTAACACGACACGTTAACTTTCATGTAAATTGATGCGGTTGAGCGGAGCGTCGCGGAGGTCCGATTAGGCAGACGTGCGAGGTCGAACTAGCGGAAGGAAATGCGTCGACGCATAGAACGAACTTCCGGAGTGCATCTTTCGCTCCTGCGTTCATTCCTAAGCGTAGATTGGTGCGTTTGGCATCTCACCACAGATTACACATAAAAAAGAACCATCCCCCCGGCCTTCAGGAGATAAAGAAGTCTCCTGAACTAACAAGAGAAATATAGAGAGATGCTAAACAAAAAAAATGCGGAAGGCGGATGCGGAAGTATTCTGCTCCCAGGGAGACAGAAAAACTTGAATTAAAAATATATTAAAACTAAGAGAGGGTAAAGTTAAGTTTATTGTGAAGGTAGAACACAAAGCTTCACAACAGGTCGTACATATGTACCATTTTTTGTGCGTACCGTTACTACTCTGACGGTGCCGTCAGATGCCGGATGTATATCCTCTACAATGCCTAAAGGCCACTGCAGCGGCGGTGAGTTTTCCGTTTTAAGTATAACTACAGTTCCTTTTGTCACCGGATTAGATTTAGTATTCCATTTAGCGCGGGTTTGTAAAGTATTTAGATATTCTTGTCGCCAACGATTCCAATATCTCTGAACGATTTGGTCAGTCAAGCGTTTATTGCGAACTAAATCTGCCGATGTAGGATTAGAGCGTGCGTCATAATGAAATGATTCCAGCGGACCCGGAGTGAGAAAGTCAGATGGACAAAGAGCCTTGGGCTCCGCGGGGTCAGAACTTAAAACAGCGGTTAGCGGTCGACTGTTGAGGAGCGATTCAACTTGAGTCAAAACGGTAAGTAACTCTTCATACGTGAGCAAAACATCACCGATTACGCGTTTTAGAATTAGTTTTACGCTGCGGACATTGGTTTCCCAAATGCCACCAAAATGAGGAGCACTGGGCGGGTTCACATGCCAGGATATGCCTTGTGTGACCGTTTCCTCTGCGAAGGAATTGCAAAAGGCTTTAGACTTGAGAAAGCCATTCAACTCGTCTAGTTGGGCTTTGGCGCCTAAGAAGTTTCCACCATTGTCTGAGAATAGTTCTAGACAATTGGAACGTCTCGATATGAATCGACGGAAAGCGCGAAAAAAAGAGTCCGTACTCAAGTCTACAGCTAATTCTAAATGTACTGCGCGGGTCACTAAACATGTAAATAAACAAATGTAGGCCTTTTCTTTGCGAGCGCCGCGGTATCTGCTTATCAGTATGTTGATGGGACCGGCATAGTCCACACCAGTTCGCGAGAAAGGCTTTGCTTCGTTTACGCGAGGCGCGGGGAGGTCCGCCATGAATGGCGCCTCGGTACGCGGATTTACTTTGAAACATTTGTTACAAAGGCGAAAGCGACGTTTTACTATGCTGCGTCCGGAAATTATCCAGAATTTTTGTCTCAATAATGACAACAATAAATGCGGTCCAGCGTGTAAATATTTGCGGTGATAATAATCGATTAAAAGATCAACAATATGATTATTTTTGGGAAGCAGTAGGGGATGTTTAGCGTCAAAGCTGAGCGACGATTTTTCTAAACGTCCTCCCGTGCGCAGTAAACCATTTTCCAAAAATGGCGTGAGCGGTATTAACGATTTTGAAACTTTGCGATTATTTGAGAGGGCGATAATGTCGTGTTTGAAATGCTGTTGTTGAAGTGCTTTTACAACAACATTTTCTGCATACTGTAGATGCGAAAGTTCCATTCTATTGGAACGCGGAATTTTTCCTAAAAAGCGGTATAGATATACGACTATGCGGAGCAGCTTGGACCAAGAAGACACTTTCTTAGCCAGCGTGCAAAGAAATTGCGGTTGTTCTTCAATACTGATGAAAACGTTTGTGCATTTTTTAATCTCTAACAGTTTGTCATCAGCTGAGAGATCAAAAGTGAACCGGTTAATCGGCCACGTATTCAAGTCGTCACAAGCCCAAGGTGGACCGTGCAACCATAGCGTGTGATTCAGGAGTTGAGCGGGAGAAAGTCCTCTGCTAATACAATCGCTAGGATTAAGCGTCCCATCAATGTGGAAGACATGTTTGGGATCAAGATGCTCTTGAACTTGAGCGATGCGGTTGGCAACAAATGTGTCGAAGCGATGCGGTGCGGAATGAACCCAATGTAGGGCCACCGTTGAATCAGTGAACGCGAAAATGTCATCGATTTGACAGCGAGCCAATATAGTGTCGATAACAAACCGCATGAGCTGAGAAAGCAACAACAGAGCGCAGAGCTCCAAGCGGGCTAACGAAACGACCTTGAGCGGGGCGACTTTACTTTTCGCGCAGATTAAATTAATCTGATTAGGGCCAGACTCGGGCTGTATGCCTAGGTATACTACGGCACCCATCGCCTTTTCACTCGCGTCGGAAAACCCTAACAGTATTACGCGAGCGTTAGGTACAATTCCTAGAAAGCGCGGTATTTTAAATTTTTCTAAGGCGGGAAGTTCGCTTAGAAACCGATTCCAAGCGACGCAGATGTCATAAGGCGGTTGATCGTCCCAATCGATATTGGCGATCCAAAGCGCTTTGATTAGAAGTTTCGCGTATAATATCACAGGCGCACAAAATCCGTTTATGTCCCACAACTTCGCTATCGTGGAAAGCATTAAGCGTTTTGTACATTTCGTCTGTGGATTGAATTTAAGCGCGATCGAAAATTCATCCTCATTCGGTGACCAGATCAAGCCGAGCAGTTTTAAGTTGTCCTCTTTGTCGAATTCAATTTTAGAGGTCACGCGGTTTTCTTGCTGAATTGCGTTTACAACGACGGAGGAGTTGCTCATAAATTTGACTAAATCGAATCCTCCGCGTTTAAATAGTTCGATTAAATCGCGGGCTAACTGAACTCCCTCAGAATCTGTGCGCACCGAGGTGCCTAAATCGTCCATGTACAGATCATGCGACGCGACCTTGGAAGCGAGCGGGAAGTCAGTTTCACTATTCGCGAGCTGCCTAACAGTTCGCATCGCCAAGAATGGCGAGCAACGCAGGCCGAAACATACTCGGTTGAATCGGTACAATTTAACTTCATCGTCTCCGTCAAATTTATACAAAATATTTAAGAAACGGCGGTCTTCTTCGCGTATACCTACCTGCAAAAACATTTGTTTTATATCTGCGGTTAATGCGACCGGAAACAATCTAAACTTTAAGATTATCGCGGTTAAATCTGCCTGTAAATTTGGCCCAGAGTGCAGAACATCGTTTAACGCCACTTGGGTACTCGACTTCATACTCGGATCACAGACAAGTCGTAGCGGTTTTCCAGGTCGGCTTACGCCGTGATGCGCGATGACGTAATATCCGTCATTTTTATTTAAAGCGGGAGCGGGAGAAACAATATCGTTTTCTAGATAATCTATCGTAGTCACTTTTTAATGTTTTGTTTGTTTGGAATTTACGATCAAGATAAGAATAGCGGCGCGTTGCGGTGGTCAAGGAATCTCCTAGCAAGGTGGAAGGTTGTGAAAAAGGCAAGGCGGTTTCATAACGTCCTGACGGAACGTCACGGTGCGTATTAGCGACATAGAAGTCTTCACATTCTTGGTCAGCTCTAGACATATGTTTTTGTGTGGGTACGGACTCGAGCTGCCAAAACTTGGAAACTAAATCCTCAATCGATTCATCACTCGATGTGAAGAAGGAGCGGTTAGTTTGGTTATGCGCGGTGTCATTATTATAGGAAGGTAGCGAGGCCGTTGACCCCATGACTACGTATCCGAATGCGGTTTCCAAGGCGTCGGGTTGACCCGGAGGCCCCAGTAATTTTCCAGGCCGCAAGATTTCGGCAAACACTTCGGAACCCAACAAAACCTCAATGGGTCCAGGATTATCGAAACGCGGATCAGCGAGCGGAATTTCGAAAAGATGCGTGGACGCGGAGACATCAATGGAACAAGTCGGAAGTTCATCCGAAATTGTTTTAATCACAAGCGGTTGAATTTGCAAACAAAAGTTGCGATCGAGACGCGAGTACAAGGTCAGGTTTGTAATGCCTAAAATAGGTTGCGAGCTGCTGCCTATTCCCATTACGGACTTATCCGAACAATCATTAAAGACGCGGAGACCTAACTGCTTGCATGCCTGCTTAGTTATAAAGTGATTTTGCGATCCGTTATCAATTAAAAATCTAACTTTCCTAACGGACCCGTCATTAGATTTCACGTCAGCGAGAGCGGTACCTAACAAAACATTTTGTGATTTCCGTTCGTGACTTAAGTTCGCGTTAGCGCTCATACTACAAAGCGATACAACTTTATCACTAAGCTTCGAATCATTACTGCGCGATACGAGCGGAGCGGGTGCAGCGGGTGGCGCGGGTGGCGCGGGTGGAGCGGGGCGGAGCGGCGGCGCGGACGTAGTATCGTCAAAGAAATGCAGCATACTATGATGCTTTTGTTGACAGTGCTTGCATGTATTCGTAGACTTACATGCGTATGCGGTATGTTTTTTACCGAGACAGTTAATGCATGCATTACTGTTTTTAATAAATTTATAACGGTCGCGGGACGATAACGTTTTAAAGTGAGAACACGAATAAAAGTTGTCGTGTTCTGGTTGATCACATAACGAACAACTTTTTGTTGTGTTGTTGTTGTTGTTGTTATTGTTCACAACAAAAGAACGCACGTTGTTTCGAGGCGCAGCAGTATTATTCTGAATCTTAGGTTTCGCGTAGGCAGGGGAACCTGACTGGTCACCTGTGCGGTTGAGAACTTTGACGCGGTCGCGGACAAAAGAAATTAACCCGTCTAAATTAGGTATTTCATCGCCTCTGTTTTCCATCTCGAATAAGCGAGCGGTCTCTTTATCTAGCTTTTGAAGCACGGTGTAGGTCATGACGAAGTCGCAAACATTAGGTAACTTTAGGTTATTTAATGCTAAGTAGGCATTAGCGAATTGATCTATAAAAGACTCAAGGTTATTTGCGGTTGCGGATGCGATAGGTTTTAGAGAAAACATCTGATCTAGGTATGTAACGGCTAGACTGCGTTTATCTTCGTATTTCGATATGAGTGCGTTATATATCGTGTTATAGTTTTCCGCACAAGGAACAATACCTGTGCAAATGGATTTCGCTTTACCCGTGAGTTTACCTATCAAGTAATACATTCTTTCCGTGTCAGACAAAGATGTATTTAAATGCACAGCGTTATTAAATGTGGCATAAAACAATGGCCAATTTTGCGGTGTTCCGTCATATTCCGGAATTTCTATCGGAGCTAATCTAATCAATGGTTTACTCGACGTAGTCTTAGCTTCTACTTTTGTAGGCGGCGGCGTAAACAACGACATTTTGCGTTTAATGCGGCAATACATATCTTCAAACGACAACCAATTTTGAAAGTTAGGAATAGCTTCCTTATCAGTTTTTAATAAAGCTGTATTGTATTCTTTCGCGTATAATTGGAAGTTATTTCGGACATCTTCCAAACTTTCGACTGAGCACAGAAAATTATCAAGTGCTACAGGATCATTTAAATTACAGGTCGAATAATCGTAAATGACCTGAAGGCGTTGAACAAATAAATCTCTTTGACCTTCTAAAAGTTTCAATTTTTGTTCATTAGCGGCCATGATGAATTGATGACCTAGTTGCAATACGTAGGTATCGTGCGGAGATATTGAAATAGAATGCGTTTGCGTTAAGTTTTTATTGAAATAATGCGGGAATTAATTTAATGCGGTTACAGAAGGAACGTATTTAATTTATGTAGCTAAAATATTAAGCTTTCGTGAAGATGTATGACGATAACGATGTAGCGTGTACGCACGAAAAATAGTACAAAGATGGCGAATTTTTTTTCCACAACTAGAAATAATTAAATATGAATTAGAAACAGCTAATTATCACCGAAATCCGGTGTCGAAGGACCATTAAATGGTAGATAATTTTAGGTTTCTACCTTGCGGGATGCGGGCTGATCCCAGTAATAATTAGGGGGGAAGTTTCTGCGAGTGGAGAGTCTCAAGATGGCCGTGAGGTGGTAACTTTAATCACATGTAACTAGTGGGAAATGCTACGTACCAATCCAGCACCAGGAAGAGAGAATATCCAGCTCCAGTTGTCCACAAATACGCCACTTCACTTTGTAGGTATCACCGTGGTATCGATACACCAGCCGGCGGCGAGAGCGTCACTTTGAATTGTCGTTTACACACGTAACAGCGGGGTTGCGAGGAGCGGAGTCCGAGATTCCTATTAGAATCTATCTATGCGGGGGATGAAGGCTAACACGACACGTTAACTTTCATGTAAATTGATGCGGTTGAGCGGAGCGTCGCGGAGGTCCGATTAGGCAGACGTGCGAGGTCGAACTAGCGGAAGGAAATGCGTCGACGCATAGAACGAACTTCCGGAGTGCATCTTTCGCTCCTGCGTTCATTCCTAAGCGTAGATTGGTGCGTTTGGCATCTCACCACAGATTACACATAAAAAAGAACCACATACAAAACAAATAATTCCCATTATTTTCAAACGATGTAACTAAATTAGGGTATAGATGCCTCAGGAAGGAAACTTATTTTGTGAGGCATCTATACCCTAATATGATTATAAAGAAAATACACTTTTTGCGAACATTTTAATTAACATCTGTGTTTAGATATTACTTCCCATCACGAATACCTAATTTCAAACTGAAAAAGTGTTTTTTTATCAATGAGGCATGTATCCCATAGCTGGTTTTTACGCATGGAGCAACTATCCGCTATAGGGCATCTATACTTCCAAAAATAGAGGTCTGGGAAAATCGATATAGATTAGTAAATATCAACACTGATGTTTTCTTTTTCCTTCAAAGTGGTAGTCGAAAGACCAATCTATTAACATGTGTGACAATCATTCAGATCCATTAATTAAAATGGGAAATATAAAGCGTTTTCAAAAAGTATGGCAACTATCCTGGACTTGCCCTATAGCTTTCCAATGGTGAAGGCGTTTTTAAAATCGGCACGGTAGTTTTTGAGTATATTCATAACAAACATACACACCAAAATACAAATCTTTCCTCTTTATAATAGTAGTGTAGATGTAGATAAATGGTATAACTAACTCGCCTCGCCTATATGAACGGGAACCTAAACCGATTGAAAATTCGGTACTTTTTCATTCTTCAGGAACGACACGACTTTGTTTTATATTTAGGTAAACTTACTTAGATACAGCTTAGATGTAAATTTGTGAGTTAACTTAGTTATAATTTAGGTTTTCATCTACTTTGTTTAATTCCACAGAGAGCCGTGCTGTCACCTACGATGATGCTTCTAACGTTATCTTAGTGTGTAAGTTTAACATTTACTATCTAACAAAGTTTTTTCTTCTAAAAATTAAATTAATATTGATATAATTATGAGTATTAAGATAGGTAATTATGCCGCAATTACTTACAAATAATTAATAAAAAATACGATCAAATACTAACTACTACATGGCCCTTCTAATTCAAACCACTCAGTTTTTATTTATGTTTTGACTTTACATTATTTTTGCATTCAGCCAATATCAAAACTTCAAGGTGTTACGTATATTATATCAACATAATAATATTCATGAATGATTGTGTTTCCTTCTCCCTGTGCTGCCAGCACACATTATTCAATTTAATACTATATTTTTAAAGATTTATTTTTAGTACTTTTAGCAGTTTATTTTTATATTAGTTACAACTTAAAAATATGTGTAGTATGTTTATTGTTTATTATTTTTCAGCAACTAGAGGCTTAGTCGAGATACTCAACAATTTCGTTAGCGGCGCCAAACGTAAGTATTTAATATGGACACAACTTTTAATATAATTTACTTACCTACTTTATAGACTAGCATTTGAAAATTACTTCGCCTGGTCTTAAGTGACGTTGTGGTCGGAGGGGGTGAACATGCTGAGCCTAGCCCGGGCTCGGGTCTCGCGGCGCCGGAGCCCCCTCTAGGCTCGGGCCGGGTTGTATTTTGGGGGGGGCGGAAGCTAGAGCTCAGTGTTTGCTGTCAGCTACTTTAAAACCTATAGTCGAATCGCCTCATAACATTCCTTGGGTTTATTACAGGATTTCTTTTGTGTATTATTATTTTCTTTAATAAATCTCATGATTCTCCATTTTGTTGCAGTTGGATACGTGTACAGAAACAGTGAGTATTTTTTTATTCCACTGTTAAAGTGAAATAGTATTGTTTTTTTTTGAATTTTGATTTAATAATTTTATTTACTTACTTATATTTATCGTTTTTTTTCTTCTCAGTGGTCCTGAGTACCCTCCAGATCCTAAGATGTGCGAACAATGCGCCATTTGCAAAGATAGCCCAAATAAATAGTAAGTATAATTTACGATTCAGAAAAGTAAATTTTATTCGCCAGGATTTTATTAGGATTTATTGTTTTTTTTTGTCAGACTGGGGCAACTCTAAAGTTTGCGACGCAAACTACGGCAAACAATTCAAATGGCGAGTTTACAAAGGCAGTGCATGGACTCCTTCAGACATAATTAAATTCTACAAACTGAACTCGGCTCCTACCGACATCGAGCAAAGATGCGCGGATAAATATTCAAGTTTCTCAGGTACTCACTATATTTTTAAAAACTTATATTTTTTGTTTTAGTTATGGCTTCGCGCGGATTGTGCATTTAGCCAGTGTCAAGTATTATATTATTTATGTATTCCTGCGTCGCGCCGCGTCGTGGCGTCGCGTCGCGGCAGACCACGCAAGCGATGACGAGACGAGCTTGACGCCTTCCAAAATAATTGACAATCATTTGCACAAGACCGTAACATATGGAGGACTTTGCCCAGGAGTGGGACCCAACAGGCTAAATACAATACAATACAATACAATTACTTGACACTGGCTAAATGCATAAACAGAGCGAAACAATAACTAAAACTATAAAAATGAACGACACGGTGTTTCGTGTTATCATTTGCCACACTCGTGCACGTTTACGAACATCACGAACACAATAATATTAGTTATGTCATTTCACAAATATTAACACATTATCACATGACAAAACACAACTTTAGAAACCCCCACGTTTTGGGTTTCCGCCAAAATCCGAGAATTAGGCTGTATAACCTTTACATTTGTTTTCAGGCACTGACAAGGTCATCTATGACGCCATTTACGGGTTGTCTAAGTTAGTTATCAGTAAGTACTAAGTACCTATTATTACTACTTACCATTCATTCTACTATTTACCAGGCATTCAATTTATTCAGGTTATTGTATAATTAGCTATTATACCTACTCTAAGATAGGTAGCAGGTACCTACAACATCGTCATAGTCATGGAACCTCGTCACAAACAGTATTTATTTTAAATGCGATTACATTTTCATACTTTTTTCAAGTGTATCGTTTTTAATCATTATTTCATTTTTCAGAGGACTCCAGTAGTTGGAATAAAAATGACTTGGTTACAATGGTCGCCTATCGTAAGTCTTATTATATTGTTGTATACTATATTATTTGCTATATAAACATTTACTTAATTCTTTATAACGTCTTACTTTCTATACTTGCATTAGCCTTCGCGTTACGTTACCTTTTTCTGAGTGTTCCGTACACACTTGCTCATGGTAACCTTGTTTCTAAGAGGGTTTCCAAAACACTTTCCTTGTGGCATCCTTTTTTTAAGAGGGTTTCCAAAACACGATGTCAATCTTAGCAACCTTTTTTCTGAGGGTATCCAAAACATTTATCTTGTGGCAACCTCTATACTAAGAGGGTTTCCATAACACACTTTTACCCGTTGCAACCTTTTTTGTGAGGGTTTCCAAAACACAACCCTTGCAACCATTTTTCTGAGGGTTTCCAAAACACTATTGTTGTGGCGACCTTTTCTCTAAGAGGGTCCCCAAAAAACACCCTTACAAATTGTGCCCTACTAAAAAGAAAGTAAGAAAAACATACAAGTAAGAGCGAGTAGGTATGTTATGCACGCGTCCCTGTAACATAAATTGTGATTGCATTGCATTTAATTTTACGCACATTTAATGTATAATAATCTACTAAAGAAATATCCCAACAACGCCTGCGATGTTATCGACAGACTTCTTCTTTTCGAATCAATGGTTGTTACTCAATCAATGATAAATTTACATTCACGTAGAGTTTCTTGGTGCTGTCTTCTCTAACGGGCTTCCGAAGCACTGGTAGAGTCAACGGAGTTTCCTTTCCCTGTCCGAGATTCAGCCATGAATCTGCGCATGAAAGGGAAACATCATTTTTAAACTCAATCCATAATCGATTAGGTAGGTACTCTTTAATTTAATGAATCATATTTTATGTTTTGATTGTGCGATTTGTTAATGAGACTTCAGTGTTTGATTTTTAAAAGTACGTTAATCATTATGGTCTACTTAGTTAGGTGTAATAAATGTTTAGTAAGTGCTTATTTTTTTGAGTTTTTCAAAGAGCTAGAAATGTAAGCCATAGTTGCCGCATTGTTTGAGGCATTTTTACCTAATTTTGTATTCTTTCAGATTCAACGATCCTTTCTGCATTGGGAGAGACTTACTACCCAGGATGTAAGGATTTGAATTATGTTTATAATCTTACTTTTTCTGTTTCTCGCGATGTTTATTTGAAGACTTTTTTTAAAGGATTTAGATATTAGCTCTTTGTGTCACGCGAAATTTTACTTTATTTAATATCTTAAGTATATACCAAAGATCAACCTACATTAGAAAGTGTAAGTTTTCAATTGCTTCCTATATAAAAAGCCCCATTTATTGGAATAACTTTCAAGTGGTTTCGTGATGGAAACTCTTAGTAGGTGAAAAGTGAAGATGATAATTATTTAGTGTCATCTTTGTGATTTTTTATCCACCCAATAATTATTCGTAATCGCGTTTCTGTTTTCCTAATCGTCTTAATTGTATGATCAATTTCAACAAAAAAAAATGTTTCACTCATAATTATTATATAATATTAATTGGGTTCCTGAGCTAAAAAAAACTTCAAAATTGTGTAAAACATCGCCTTAAATTAAAATTCCTGTTATTAAAATAGTAGTCGAATAACAGCGATAAAGTAATGGCGATTAGAAATCGCAATGATTTTATACGACGACATACGACGTTTCGAAATTGAGTAAAAGCTCACCCCACTGAGGTTTGTAACTATATTTTCCTTCATCGGAAGCTCAAGCTGTGGTCTGCAGGTTTCCAACCCACACCTAGCGGCTTGTGATCCGAAAACGCAACCAACTGAGTCATCGCTGCTAAATTTGGGGCGAAAATTTTGAAGGGAGTTTCCTTACAAGTAGTAGTACCTACCTACCTACTTGCCTAACTTAGGCTACTTTTATTTTAAAACTATCTTCACCCAACCACCCGCGGGACAATATTCACCGCGGGAGAAACCGCGGGGCTCAGTTAGCCGTCAGTTAGGCTTACGGCCGAAATTAATAATCAATCCAATCCAAATTTTGCTATCTGGGATTGATGTCACAATCCATTTTTAGGGTCAAACGTGCCAATAACCGATCCGTGGATTGTTTTATAAAGGCACGCAGATTGGAGATCGATCGAACGATAGGCAGCAATCCAAGATCGATTTCAATCTTGGATAGGAGATACATACGCTTCTTCATTGAGATTTTGATTTATTTCTTTCATTTTCAGATGGCAATTACATCGCGGACGGTGAGTTCTCTTATAAATATTTATTATCCTTATGTTTTGGTTTCGAAGGTTTGTGCATTTCGCCAGTGAAATGGTCGGCTGGGAATGTTTTCCCCATCAGGGGATTTTCCAAAAGGGGCCTCCCAATAATTCCCGCGCATTGTAATGTTTGGTGGGGATTATTTTGACGCGTTTTTAAGTCACATTGCTAGCCTGGCTATCTGTTGCTCCTGGTGGAATCTTGCACCTCAAACGAGAACTCCCTGATTAGCTATCTGGCTTAAACTTTCACGGTAGCTTACTCGATAATAACACATTTTTTGTTTCTAAATCCATATATTATTTTCAAGGCACCTAAAAATGTGGTATTTGGATTTACTAATAGTAGGTATAGAAATTTTGTGACGGTGTCTGTTTGTCAGTTCTTCACGCTCAAGCGGCTGAACCGATTTGCAAGAAATTTGGTACGCAGATAGGTTATTCTCCAACTTAATATAATATAGGCTACAAGCCATCATAATCAGTGTTATCCATCAGTGCGATAAAAACTACCTTCAGCACCTTATCCGACACCATGTTAAGGATCTATAGAGATGGCTTCCGTAAATTGGGCGGATTTTTGACGAAAAGTTAAGCCGTAATTTCAAATAATTATAAGCCAGAAAAAATACAGTGTAGGTATAGTCAAGTATTTCAGTTAGCTATGCTGTCAATAATATTGAACTAAAATGGCTATTATGTTGAAAAAAAATTCACGAGAAAGGACACGAAAAAAGACAAATGCAGTTTACAAGTCGTATCTAAATTATTTGAAACTGGCACAATGTGCGAAAAGCACCATGGCCAAAGAAGAAAAGAAAAAAAAAAAAGTCGTATCTAACGTCCACCGCCATGTAGGTCTAAGTATTAGGATTTGGAAAGTATTTTGGCACTATCGGATGTCAACTATGATTTGTTGATGACACAATAATATTATGCACCAACCTTTCAAATCATTAAAGATGTTGTACTTACTTATGTGTAATGCGGGTGAAACCGCAAGGCGCAGCCAGTTTAGGAAGTAACCTACTAAAAAAATAAACCTTTTTTTTTGTTATGGCTTCGCACAGTTTGTGCATTTAGCCATTGTCAAGTAATAAAATATTTCCTACCTATTTCTTAATTTCACAATAGGAAAATCATAGCATTAAAGCAATCCTTGTGGTCAAGTAGTCAAGTCAATTATTTACATAGTCAAAGTCACGATTCAGTAAAGTGGTGGATGCATTACTGAAACTTCTTATGAGTTTTGGAAAAATGCGAAGTGACACTCTTTTTGGGCTTATATCATTTGCCCGTGCGAACACTCAATGACTAATATTCAACCAATATTACACATAAACACTCGAAGAAACACAAGATTTTTTTTTTTTTATTTTTTTTGTTTTTAATATCTGCAATCAGTATAACTTTTATCAGATTTGCTGTGGGAGATATGTTATGTAGAGTGTGTTCTCCAGTGAGAGCATCTCCTCATTTGATTTATTTGGCACTGTTCCCTATTGATGGGGTAGCACTGTCTTTCTTTTAAGTCTTGGCGTGTAGCCCTGGTTTGTGAGTTCGACGGCCAGAATATTTGGATGCCGCTTTAATCGTTCTTCATAGGTTGCTGTGATAATACCAATCTCCTCCTTGATTGTGTTCATTTGTAGGTTTGTGTGTATCTCTGTGTTGGTTATGTACCAAGGTACATCACTTATCGATCTTAATATGATGTTTTGTATCCTTTGTAGCATCGATATGTTAGAGTTACTTGCGGTGGCCCACAGTTGGATACCGTACATCCAGACTGGTTTGAGTATACTCTTGTAGATTAGGAGTTTGTTATCGGTGGACAGTTTGCTGTTCCTACCAAGGAGCCAATACAAGCCCTTATAGCGTAGGTTGAGTTCTTCTCTTTTGATTTTAATATGTTCTTTCCATGTTAAGCGGCGGTCCAAGTGAAGTCCCAAGTATCTTACGCTGTCATGGTGCGGTAAAAATATGTTTTCCAAGTGTACCGGTGGACAGTTTCCCTTTCTAAGTGTAAATGTTACTTGAACAGATTTTGTTGAGCTTGCTTTAATCCTCCATTTTTGGAGCCACTTGGTAATCTCATCCAGTCCCCTTTGGAGAATTTCTGATGCTTCTACTGGGTTTACATTACTAGAGAGGATGGCTGTATCATCAGCAAATGTGGCTGTTGTGATATTTTCTACCTGTGGTAGGTCTGCTGTATAGATGGTGTACAGTACAGGGCCCAACACTGATCCTTGTGGGACTCCAGCTTTGATGTTGTAAAATTCTGATGTTGCACTGGTCTCCTTTACCTGGAATAGTCTATCGGCGAGATAGGATTGTAGCAGTGGGTAGTAAGCATGTGGTAGATTTGTTTTTAGTTTGCATAGTAATCCCTTGTGCCATACTCTATCAAAAGCCTGTTGTATATCTAGAAATACTGAGGAACAGTACTGTTTTTGTTCTAGGGCTTTCCTTATGTGATCATAGACTCGATGGAGTTGTTCAATTGTGGAGTGTTGTTTTCTGAAGCCAAATTGGTGGTTTGGGATTACTTTATTTTCTTCCATGATAGGTTTTAGTCTTTGTAATAATAGTTTTTCAAATACTTTAGACATTGTTGGTAATAGGCTTATAGGTCTATATGAGCTGGCTTCGTTGGCTGGTTTGCCTGGCTTATGTATCATTAAAATCGATGACACTTTCCATAATAGAGGGAAGTATTGGACTCTCAGTATCCCATTGTAGAGCATTGTGAGAAATACTGTAGCCTTCTTCGGAATTTTCTTGAGTACTTCCTTTGTGATTAGGTCAAAGCCAGGGGCTTTTTTGTCTTTAAGTTCTCCTATAGTTTTCCATACTTCCCGAACAGTAACAGGTTTTGGCGGTAGGGAGAGCTGGAGGTCTTGTTCTAAGATGTTGTCAATGTCATTTTCTGTGTCTTGGCTTAGTGGTTCATTTGGACAGAATACCCTGGTCAGGTGAGTAGCAAGGACGTTAGCCTTCTCTTGCGCAGTTCTTGCCCATCCATAGTCAGTTCTTAAGGGGGGTTTAGTGATTTGTGGTCTGTTGAGCGTTTTAGTAAATTTCCACAGAGAGTAGTTCGTCGCTGACGTCGCTGTCAATGACTCCAATCTTTCTCTTAGGGTACTATCGTGCCACTCTTCGAGTGTTATCCTAAGGTTCTTTGAGGCTTCATCAAACAAGGATCTGTCCTCTTTAAGTCTGCTTTGTTGCCATATTCTGCGTAGTTTTCTTTTTCCTTGTATAAGCTTTCTTATTTCAAGCGGAATATTTTCGCGTTTGGCATATTTTATCACCGAAGGTGTGGACAACCAGCACGCCTCTTGGATCAATAGCGTTATGTATTTTGCAGCCTCTTCTATATCATCACTTGATTTGAGGGCTACTTTTAGCTTAATATTCTTATCAATATACACACGGAAGGAGTCCCAATCTGTATATTTGTTGTATAATGCTTCAAGCTCATCATATTGTATTAGTAGGTTGTTAATAGTGAGAAGCACCGGAGTATGATCAGAGGAGCCATCAAAACAGGATTCTACTTTAGTATAGTGTCTTGAGACTCCCTTGGCGATGAACAAGTCCAGGAGGTCAGGTATCTTATTTGGGTCTGCTGGCCAGTAGGTGGGTTCTGCAGTTGTTAGTGCAGTCAGATTGTTGTTGTCCAGGCTCAATTTTAGTTGCCTTCCTCTTGTTGTAGTTAGTCTGCAGCCCCAATGTGTATGTTTTGAGTTCCAGTCACCTCCAGCGATAAATCTATTACCAAGGGTCTTAAAGTATGTTGAGAATAAGTTTTCGGTTATTTTGTGTCTCGGTGGGCAATAGATTGCTGACAAGATTGAGAAAAAAATACTCAACCAACGTCTCACTATCGGATTACCGCCTAAATTCCAAAATGAAACTTAGATGAATATAAATGTAATAATATTATGTTCTTGGATAATTATCTGATCAAAGTTTTTTTAAAAACATTTAACGTAACTAAAAATATAAACTACCCGAAAAATAATTTAAAAATAACAAAGAAAATGATAACAAGATTAATGAACAAGAAAATGGCAGAGAGATTTTTCCACGACGACGGCTGGCGTCACAGGCTGGCGTCAAAGTGACTCCGAGCGCTGGTTGACAGCACCTTTTTTTTTTCTTTTCTTCTTTGGCCATGGTGCTTTTCGCACATTGTGCCAGTTTCAAGTAATTGACAGCACCTTTTAAAATAATTGTAATAATTTTGATGCTGGGGCCACACGTACCGTGATATCCCATTGACTATCCGATTATGTTTGACGTCATTTCAAGTTCGCCGTAAGTCTAGCCACATAATCAGGATATGGCATACATTTACTACCTTTGGGTAGTACTCGTAGGTGGGTATATTATTAAATATCGATGGGATATGGCATTGGCATTGCCGTTGAATATCCAGATTTTTTACGTTCACTTGTTTTTTTATTTTGGTTTAGGTATTTTGAATTTGGCTGTTGACGATGACGATAGTGTGACCAGTCCAATAAATTTATGGCGATAAATCATCGGGACAATTTCCGCGTCGTTTAAAGCGATGTCGGCCGTCGACGATAACGATACGTGTGGCCTATGCATGAGCGCCAGACAATCCTCTACTCTTCTACAATAATAATATATTTTTCAATCCAATTATTATTGTATCCTCGTTTGTCTACTTCCAAACGGATTACATGTTCTGATGAGAGTATGTTTAGGTACATGTTTAATTTTTATGTTCAGGTTACGGAGATTACCTATCATTGTTCGCAATGACCGCTGGATTGGACAAAGAGGCATACCACAAACAGACAAAGGAGCAAATTTCAAAATGCACGGGATCAAAATACATAACGGACATATACGTAACTGAACAAGTTGAAATAACAAAAGAGAGTGACGACCCTACTGAAGCTAATGATGATGATGCGGACGGTGCAAACGACGATCAGCCTTATGCCGATGAGGATGGTGATAATGGTGGCGGACCGGACGGTGGACGAGAGGGCGGTAGCGGAGGGGAAGACGGAGGAGGAAGTAGCGGAGGCGGAGGAGGTGGTAGCGGAGGCGGAGGAGGAGGTAGCGGCGATGGGGGAGGTGGATCGGGAGGTAGTGGAGGCAGAAGAGGAGGTAGCGGAGGCAAAGGAGGTGGTAGCGGAGGCGCAGGTGGAGGTAGCGGAGATGGGAGAGACGGATCGGGAGGTAGCGGAGGCAGAGGAGGAGGTAGCGGAGGCAGAGGAGGAGGTAGCGGAGGCAAAAGAGGTGGTAGCGGAGGCGGAGGAGGAGGTAGCGGAGATGAGGGAGGCAGATCGGGAGGTAGCGGAGGCAGAGGAGGAGGTAGCGGAGGCAAAGGAGGTGGTAGCGGAGGCGGAGGGGGAGGTAGCGGAGATGAGGGAGGCAGATCGGGAGGTAGCGGAGGCAGAGGAGGAGGTAGCGGAGGCAAAGGAGGTGGTAGCGGAGGCGGAGGAGGAGGTAGCGAAGGCGGAGGAGGAGGCGGAGGAGGAGGTAGTGGAGATGGGGGAGGCGGATCGGGAGGTAGCGCAGGCAGAGGAGGAGGTGGCGGAGGCAAAGGACGTGGTAGCGGAGGCGGAGGAGGAAGTAACGGAGATGGGGGAGGCGGATCGGGAGGTAGCGCAGGCAGAGGAGGAGGTAGCGGAGGCAAAGGACGTGGTAGCGGAGGAGGAGGAGGAAGTAACGGATATGGGGGAGGCGGATCGGGAGGAAGCGGAGATGGTGGTAGCAGTGGGGGAGGCGGATCGGGAGGTAGCGGAGGCGGAGAAGGTGGTAGCGGAGGAGGAGATAGCGGAGGCGGAGGCGGTGGCAACATACGCAAGAAAGAAAGTGCAAAAGCAATCAGCGGTAGTGGTTCTACATATGCCAACCAAGCCGGCACGCAATATAGTCAAAGTGACGGCAAAGGCAACACCGTCGCCACAAAAGAGGAAAGAGGACGCAGCGGCGCACAATCTAGCTTACAATATAAAAACGCTGCGAGTGAGTATCGGCGCACATCCGACGGTCGCGTTAAGGAGAGCAAACAACAATCGCAGCACGATCAGGACTCTCTACAGAACCAACAATACGCCAATAGCGAGAGTAAAACCACGGGTGCTGACGGGAAGACATCTCGCACGAAGACATCGCAATACGAAGATGATAACGCTTTCGCACAATCCGATAAGAATAGGGAGTCGAGTATGTCCGACGACGGCAATGGCAATGTGATGACACGAGAATCTTCTTCTTTATCACAGAACCAGCAGAACAGCTACCATAGCGGGACGATGGAAATGGAAGAAGAAACTTATAAAAAGTAATTAGATTTTGTAACCAATATGTAGGTTAAGTACGAAGCTATACGAGGGTAGGACTCCTTCTACTGTGAATTTGGCGCGATCATGGACAAACCGATGTATTTATAAGTTTTAGGTAATAAAATGCATGCCCTTGAATGCTGTTTCATTTAACCGATTGATTTATTATAAGTACAGAGTACGATAGATAGATAGATGATAGTAGTTATATATATTACTAGCTGTTGCCCGCGACTTCGTCCGCGCGGACTATATATTTTACCATAATTCCAAATACTTAACTAAAAATGACCATGACCTCGTGTTCGACATCGACATCCGATATGCGATATCCAACATGCTCGTACGACATCCACCATCTTCTATCAAAATTACTGTCTTATATAAAAATCTAGCATTTTATACCAAAATCTAACATTTCATACAATATTTCCTAACAATATCTACCATTTTCTACCAAAATACCATGTTCTACCAAAAGCTACCATTATCTACCTACTAAAATCTAAAATTTTCTACCACAATCTAAAATTTTGTTTCTAAATCTATTATTTTCTTACTAAATGTATTATTTTCTACCAAAAGCTACCATTTCCTACCAGAACCTACCATTTCCAACCAGAATCTACCATTTTCTACCAAAAAGTACCATTTTTAACCAAAGCTTCCTTTTTTTCCAAAATTTACCGTTTTCATCAAAAGCTACCAAATTTATCATTTCTACCAAATTAGCATTTTAACCAAAATCTACCATTTTAATTCCAAATTCGCTATTATCTACCAAAAGCTACAATTCCTTCCAAAATCTACCACTATTACCAAAAATCTACCATTATTACCAATAATCTACCATTTCCTACTAAAAACTACCATTTCCTACCGTAAATTAATCATTTTCTACAAAATCTACCACTTTCTACCTACAATTTAGGAGTTCATTATTAAAACCAGATAAAACACGTATTTAAAATCTTTAAAGAATATAGATGCCAAGTTTGTAGTTGATCAAACCGATAAAACACGTTGTTCCATACAAACTTTGAAACCCCTTTTCAACCACTTAGGGGTTGAATTAAAAAAAAAAGAAACTTAGTGCACACCTACGTCTTTTAAGGAATATTTGTGCAAAATTTCAGTTTCGAACAAAATCTGATGAAAAATATTTTGCAACCCCTCTTTATTATTTTAGGGGTTGAATATTAAAAAACTATGAAATATTTAAATAAATCTTTTAAATAATGTAAAAGCCAAGTTTGAAGCAGGTTAGACAAAGAAAACACGTTGTGACACACAAACATTACAACCCCTTTTCACCCCTTTAGGGGTTGAATTTAAAAATCATATTGAAGTGCACTCCTATGTCACTTATGGCATAATAATTGATCCAAATTTAAATTATGAACTAAATCGGATGAAAATATGTTGCAACCCCTTATTCTCAATTTAGGGGTTGAATATTCAAAAACGATGAAACACGTGTTTAATTAAATCTTTTAAAGAATATAAATGCCAAGTTTGAAGTTGATCGGACTAAGAAAACACGTTGCTCCATACAAACTTTGTAACCCCTTTTCACCCCTTTAGGGGTTGAATTTTCAAAAATCCTTTCTTATTGCTCGCCTACGTCACATAAGGAATATTTGTGCAAAATTTCATGGTTCTAGACCCAGCGGTTTCGGCTGTGCGTTGATCGATCAGTCAGTCAGTCAGTCAGTCAGTCAGTCAGTCAATCAGTCAGTCAGTTTTGGCTTTTATATATATAGATATGAGTACATACAGCATATGTATACATTATACGTACAGTCCAACATTTCCAGTCAGGGTAGGCAGATATAGGTACTATACGCTAGAAACGGATCTAATTCGCGCACAAACTAATATCAAAATAGGTAAAAAAATCGTTTATTTGGACATCCATCGACGTTTCTACCGATTTACATCGACCGTGGTCGCGGGCAGACTGGAGAATGCGGGTATCACCGTCCGGAGCGGCAGGTGTTGTTTCCAACTACCCGCGTTTGGTCTTGCAAAACATAACCGTCACGACATACAAAATGTCAGTGTCATTTGTCAATACGTTTTCTGTTCGCGAAAGTTTAAGCGACTTCCCGTATTAAAAATCAAACTTACATGATATCTGGCGAATTAAGTCTGTGCCGACCTTATGAACCGGGCGAAAATTAGGTATTTGACGCGCTGTGCCAGTTGTGTGCGTGAGGAACGCACACAACTGGCTTGACAAGTTATGTACGTTCAATCGACGGGGGCGCGACAAAGATAGGTAACTTATGAATTGGTAAAATGGGGGTTTAGTGAGTAGAACCAATTAAATAATTATGTAGCTTAATTAGATGATGATTAGGTATAACAGTAGCTGATAATAATATGAAATGTAATGCATCAATTGCATCACTTACACATGTCTAGCTTTCAGTAAACATTATGACCGTAAGCCAAATGACCTTATACCTACAATAATTATAGTATTTCAAATTCTATAATGGAAAACAAGAAAACCACAGGCAGTTAGTGCAGTTAGTACGAAATTCTATTTAGTTATCAATTTCATTAAAATACCAAGAGATCTTTTTACAGTTTTTGCTCAACTTTACATTGTTTTTTTAATAAACTAAACATTATTTTCGTTAATGGCTCCACCAATCTGTAGATACATTCACTGTAAAGTTAAATAGTAAGTCTTTTCTGTTCATTTCACTTATAAAATAGATAATATCGCCGAAACCGTAACTGCCGTTTCGGCTTTTTTTACTCGGTGCCCTCTTAATAAATGACACTCAGCGGTTAAGTGCTACCCGATTATGACACAATTGACACATACAAGACAGTATCTAGTAGCCAGTGCTACCTCTCAATATCCATTTATTAAAAAGCAACGATTTCAAGATGCAGATTACATTTTGAGTGTGGATCAGCTGGTAGCGCACTTGGTAGCGCTATTGAGGTTCATTTATTAATACGGCCCCTAGTGTGGGGCTACGTTAAAAAAAATAACAAGAAAAACAAAAAAGGGTTTATTCAATGATACCACAACACATAATTATTGGCAAGAGTTTATTTATACAACAGTTTAAATTAAACTATGCATCAGATAGCCATTACAAGATACGTCCTACCTCAGACATCGCTAAATTCCACATCAAAATATAATGATGACATTACATAAAGTATGTTCGTTTATCGAACGAGGTTAGTGCCGGCCTCCATGTCAGAGTATGTCAGGCCCTCGGGCCTCTGACGTGGCTTAACGGCTGCATCAATCGATGTACCAGGACCGATGAATAACGCACCCCCCAAAGCACGAAGCGATAGGATAACATGCCTCCGAAATAAACTCGGGCATGTTGGTTTCCTCACGATGTTTTCCTTCACCGAAAAGCGAGTGATAATTACGTATACTAGTACCCAACTTATAAGGCGCGTCGTGAATCTTCGTTCGCGCAGAAAAGAATCTTATCGCTCAAAGCGATCTCTACCAGACAACCTTTGGGCACGTATGTTAATGTTAAAATCGTATAAATAACATTAATTCATAATAATTACATATATTATGGCTTCCAGATTGCCTGGATATAGCAAACACACAGCAAATTTTTTAACTATAATAAAAAATAACTTATAGGACTAATCACAGCACCTATAATAATAATTAATTTATATAATACTAACAGATATTTAAAACAAAGGGTAATTATGTACCCATAATATCGCTTCTCTGGTGCTAGGTCGCAGGATTTTCCCAACGAGTCACACTAGTGTGAGTTTTGCCAATTTCTGTACGAGCTCGATCCGGTTAGCGTAAACTTGAATTTTTTTGTTTTAGTATTGGCTTCGCACTGTTTGTGCATAAATATAGCAATCGTGGTCAAGTAGTCAAGTCACTATTCATTAATGTAGTGGTCAGTGGATGCTTTACTGAAACTTCCTGGGAGTTTTGGAAAAAATGCGAAATGACACGTTTTTTGAGTTTATATCATTTGCCCACACTCGTGCACGTTAACGAACACTTAATGATTAATATCCCACCAATATTACACATTAACACTCGAAGAAACACAAGTTTGAGAAAATAACACAAAACCAACAACGTCTCACTATCGGATTCCCTCCCGCCAAACCTCCAAACTTGAAATTGTATGGAATAAAAGCAGCGCCATCTAGCGACTGACTGACTGACGCTAGATGGCGCTGCTCTTATTCCATACAATTTCAAGTTTCCACTAACCGGTCCAAGCGCGTAAAGAAATTGGCAAAACTCACACTAGGCACACTGGTCCGGGCACAGTATGACGCGTTGGGAGTTTTTTTCCCATCGAGTTACACTGTTACACTAGTGTAACACGTTGGGAATTCTTCTATAGAAAAAAAAAGTTTGGACTCAATGGGAGAAAAAAACAAGACCGCCCGCCCCGACACAGATAGGTTAGGTTTTTTTTTATAACTACTTACAGCCGAAATTAATATTGTATCTCCTATCCAAGATTGAAATCGATCTTGGATTGCTGCCTATCGTTCGATCGATCTCAAATCTGCGTACCTTCATAAACCAATCCACGGATCGGTTATTGGCACGGTTGACCCTAAAAATGGATTGTGATATCAATCCCAGATAGCAAAATTTGGATTGGATTGATTATTAATTTCGGCCGTTAGTAATCGCTATATAAATATGCATATTATTATAATTTACTCGTTGCAACTTGTATTTCGATTCAGCCGTTTGTATGGTGTGCAGGACCACGATACGAATTACATAGGATAAGAATTTAATTTGATTGTGTACATAAGTGAAATTTGATTCATCACTAATTACTTTAATTTGTACATAGTTAGGAATCGTAATAAGTTAATACTTAGCGATAAATACCTAGGTAGGATGGTAATAAACCTAGTAATATTATCCTTATTAATTAGTATTTAAACGGGTCTAATTCGCGCACAAACTAATATCAAAATTGACATACCTCGACGTTTCGACCGAGTTACATCGGCCGTGGTCACGAGAAGACTGGTGAATGCGGGTATCACCGTCCGGAGCGGCAGGTGTTGTTTCCAACTACCCGCGTTTGGTCTTGCAAAATATAACCGTCACTACATACAACACTAACAGTATCTGAATACCCACTCGAACACAAATCGCGCCGTACACATTTCCTAATATAACTGGATTCCAGGAACCAGACAACCTGAACCCATCTTCCCGATTGAGACAATAGGAAGAAGTAGAAATAAATACAAGGAAATAAGGAAGCCCCCCCCCCCCCCCCCTCCCCCGTTTTCCAACCTAGCCAGGGTGCGTTCGGCACATATGGAGTGTCTACCACAAAGTACGGATTAGTCTATTTGAAGAGGCAGCCATTAGCAGTTTCCCCCGTGTTCCCTTTCTTCCTGTTCTCCATATAAGTTTCGTAGCCGCCGCCGACGATGCCCAGCAGAATGATCAGCCCGACGAGCGAGTTCGACTTGAATTTCTTGGCGCAGTCGGCAGGATTGTCGACGTCCAATGTGTAGATCTGTGAACGGAAAACGTGTCACTTCGAAACTGACTTTCAATTGTGTACACCTAGACATGGATATGACATTGACATTATCCCGATTTTTGACGTTCACTTGTTTTTTCATTTTGGTTCATTTTGAATTTGGCCGTTGACGATGACGATAGTGTGACTGGTCAAAGGTGATATCCTGTTTTTGTATGGAGCTTGGTTTTTATTCTGAGAAAAATGTAACCAGCCCAAAGCAGCCCTCATTTGAAAGATACAAAATGAAATAATCCAAAACCACAAAATAAATATTTTTTAATACCGCCGTTTTTATGATATTCATTATTTTGTATATTTGTGGCACAAAGGTATTTTTTAGTGCTGGCATTCCCACCATAAGTTCTACAATGGTTCTACCATTGGTCAGAACAGCGCCATAGCCATAGGCCTAAGCCAATGAACAAGCTGGGGAAAAAACTGTGTATGTCATTGTCAATGTTGGTGAACTCATGTTATTCATATTTCATGTTATTGTCAATGTTACTGTCAAATCTGACATTAGTGACGGCGATAGTGACAGTAAAACTTTTTGTTTTTTTTTATGCTAACCACACCTCAATAATTCTTCCAAAAGTAGGAATTTATGCCAAATAAATCATTTTTTTTCTCGAAATCGACGACTTTTATAAATATATTATTTATGTAGAAATGATAGATTTAAAGGTATGCAACGAAGTATGTCATTTTAAGCTGGTTCAATTTCATGATTATTAAAAAACCAATAAAGGACATCGCCTTTATGGCGTTAAATCGGGACAATTTCCGCGTCGTTTAAAGCGACGACGATGTCCATACGTGAGGCCCCAGCATGAGTGGTGATGCATGGGCCACACACACCTATCGTCATCTCAACAGCCACATCCAAGATAGCCAATGGGATATCGCGATAGGTGGCCCCAGCACGGGGGCGGCGCCGACCTGCTAAAATAAAAAAGGGTCTTGAGATGCGAGACCTGGCGTCCGACTAGGGCGGCGTAGGCGGCGAGCGCGGCGCCGGCGGCGGCGGACAGCTGCGCGGCGTGCGCGGCGGCGGCCAGGGCGCCCGCGCTGCCCGCCAGCGCCGCCGCCAGCGCCGGCTTGCTGCGCGCGCCGAACGTCAGCGCGGTCGACTTCACGCCGATCCGCGCGTCGTCCAACTTGTCCTGGGGACGAAACGTTATTCTTTTTTTTAATTTACATGAATACAAATGGGTACCTACCTACTTAGATAAGAATTTATCAACATAATACATCAGTTATTTTAAAAGTATTTAAATTTAAGCAAAAACAATAATAATTAAATAAAACCTACACTATTCTAACAAACCGCTACCAGATGGCAACATTATATGTTTATTGAAGTTTTAAAAGAATAAAAGAATAATTAATTAAGTACATAGTATTTACATCCTACTAATATTATAAACGCGAAAGTTTGTGAGTATGGATGGATGGATGGATGTTTGTTACTCTTTCACGCAAAAACTACTGAATTGATTTTGATGAAACTTCACAATAATATAGCTTACATAACAGAATAACACATAGGCTACAAATTCATAAAAATATATTCTTGTATATTATCCAAACGCGGGTGAAACCGCGGGGCGCAGCTAGTAAAATATATTTTTGAAATAATACTTCTTTAGGCGCGACTAGGGAGTGACATAGATTTTTTTTCAGACGGAAGTAACGCTTACTATAGTCTGTGTAGTTTCCGCTACTTAAAAAAGGTTACATTGACATTGTCAATGTAGTTTTACTTCAATCGCGCGTAAAGGTTACACGCACACACTTTTTTTTTCTTTTTTAAACGTAGCCCCACTTAATAAATACATCTTAATTTGTAGATTAGGAACGGAAACTTACATGATATCTGGCAAATTAATAAATTACACTCAGCGGTTAAGTGCTATCCATTTATGACACAATTTACACATACAAGACAGTGTCTAGTAGCAAGTGCTACATCTCAATATCCATTTATTATATAGCAACGACCACCTAATGCGCATAGTGTCAATAGAAAGTGTCATAAACTACCATCCTGGCACCTTATTCTCTAGCACCAACCCACCTGATGCGCATAGATAGTGTCATAGACCACCGTCCAAGCCAGCGCGCCCGCGTACAGCGGCAGGCACACCGCGACGTCGACCGCGCCCGCCACCGCACAGTAGCCCAGCAGGGCGCCCCAGTTGAAGGTAGCCCCGAGCCACAGTTGCGGGTAGCCCGTGTAACGCTTGGCTAGCGGGTAGGTCACCACCAGCACTGGAACAGTAGAGGGGGTACTTCTTAGTGTTATTGGTAGTGACTGTTTGATGAACGTGACCGAACAAGTTAGAGGGAGAAAGCTATAGACGGCTGGTGTGGGTAGTCTCTTTCCCACGGGAAAGAAGAATATTGGAATACTAGCTTCGTAGCTAATACACCGGTGTTACCCGCTCTTTTCGTAATATAGAAAACGATCAGGGGGATATAATACATATATATTTAATATATACTAGCAGACACGACCACGCATTTCTGTGACTGAGGTTTTTGTTATTGCGACTATAAATTAAGATGTAAGCTATCCTACCTTTAAAGTAAGATCAAACTGCACACGGTGTGCAAATTTGATTAAAATCGGTTAAGTAGCTTAGGAGTCCATCGCGGACAAACAACGTGACGCGTAATTTATATTATTAAGATAATATATATTTTTTACAATGTATTCGGATTTCCCCCCTAAGGAGGATTATCAAACATTTATTTTTAGATTCCCGCTTTTCCTATAAAACTATGCACATATAACAGACTATGCCATATAAATCCACCTGGAGTATGGTCTCACCGAGGCTGGTGGCGCCGAGCGCGACGCTGGCGCAGTTCAGCTGCAGCAGCACCGCCAGCGCCGCCGCCAGCTGCGCCGCGAGGAACGCCGTCGCCTGCGCCGGGGACAGCGCGCCCGACGCCAGCGGCCGGCCTCCCGTGCGGGCCACCTGCGACCATTTATTTATGATCTGTCTTCACTTATTTATCGGTGTCTCCCCTAAACTTGCTTATGTATCGGCCATTTATTGATGATCTGTCTCCACTTATTTATCGGTGTCTCTCCTAAACTTGCTTATGTACCGACCATTTATCGATGATCTGTCTCCACTTATTTATCGGCGTCTCTCCTAAACTTGCTTATGTACCGACCATTTATCGATGATCTGTCTCCACTTATTTATCGGTGTCTCTCCTAAACTTTATGGTGATGTCACCATAAAGGTCTTTATTGGTGTCTCTATTTGAACGACCATATCTCTATTATCACCATTGAAGAATTATCACACGGTGGCCACTCCCATACAAACGGCTGATTCTGACAAGAGACAAGCGAGACTGTACGCGAAGCGCTAGCGTCGTCCGCGTTGTACTACCTCGCTACTCTATAGCTCACCCGACACGCTCACAGTGCCATACTAACTCACGATCCAATATCTCGCTTTAATTTAAACATAAAGAGAGTGTCGTTTATTCTAGGGTATTAACAGGTATTCTATACCTGGGGGCGAAGTCTTTTGAACACCTATTTATTGATCTGTCTCCGCTTATTTATCGATGTCTATCCTAAACTTTATGTTGATGTCACCATTTTTATTGATGTCTCTGTTGTCTTATTTTTCCATTTTGTTTATTGACGTCTCATCTTTTTATCGGTATCTCCATCTCATTATATATCAACCATCTCACCTATTGTAGGTGACTTCGTCTCACCTGCCTATCGATATCTCTGTCCCACATGTCGTTGATGGTGCACCCCGCGCCGCGCATCAGGACTGCGCCCACCAGAAACAGGCCTCCCATGTGGAGCGCGGTCGACAGCGGAGCCCCCGTCGTGATGGTGGCTAGGGCTATGGACCACGAACATGGCCAGTACAGGAGGTAGACACCTGGAAAGGTGATGATACGTAATTCGAAGTACTAGGTTTCAGAATTAAAAGTACAAAATTCATCAAAATTGGTCTTGCCAATGCAGCGTGAAGCTGTCTCTATCATCAGTTCTCACTGTCAAGATATTGTACTATTATCTGAATTAACAGGCAGTTTCAAGTCAATTAAACAATGCAAAGTGGGTCAAAATTGACTTGCAAGATTTGACGTCAACATCATTCCATGCAAACATAAAGATTTCAAATAAACGCTTACCAATAGGTTTGTCCCACCTAGCTAACTGGACATATGGCCACACCTTTTCCCTCCAAAATGTATTTTCGCTCACTACCTCTTTATTCAACGGCATCATCTTCTCATACCTAAGCTTATCTATGACAGGACTACTAGTGTCTATGACCACTTTTTGTCTATGCTGATCGCTCTGCGTCGAATGTATCCGTACATTTTTAAATATAGAACTGTCTTGTCTTTGGTTTATTCTTTTTAAATACACCTGTCCGCATAGACAGGAGTGCACTTTGGTTGTGTGTGCGTTTCTGAGGTTTATGAGAGCAAGTTGCAGTAGTGAGTTTGTGTGGCAGTAGGATTTGAAGCTTTGGTTGAACATCTTATTTACTATTTTGGTAGATATCACAGCACTGGGTAACCTGAAATGGTAGAAAATACTAATAAATAGAAATCAATGCAAACGATCAGCACTTGAGAATGGCTCGACCAATTTGCATATTTTACAAGATATTATGCAAAAATATGCAAGGTGAACGGATAAATAAGTTATTACATGAAAAGCAGGTTTACATGGAAGTTGCATACAATGTCAGTATGAAGGTCACAATAGATACAGTTCAGAGTCCCTGTGGTAAGAGGAAAATACAATGATTAATGTAACATTTTCATGTTTTGTCATCCGTTGCTAAGCCTGGTCTCCCCTTGCTTCTGTGAGGAGTATTAGACCATAATACACCATAGAGATCAGGTCCGGATTGGTAGATCACATACCTCCAAAAATTCCGATTCCAGCCAGACAACATGAAAATATCTAAGTAGCCTCTCTAGTCATTTTAAATTAATTTTAGATTCTATGCACTATTCTTGAGATAGCTGAAGAAATAGGTAGCTGATTTCTTTTGTGCATTATCAATCCTTACTTACTTTATATACCTAGGTACTAGCAGACACGGCCACATGTTGCTGTGGCAAAAGTTTTTGTTATTGCGACTATAAATTGAGATGTAAGCTATCCTATCTTTCAAGTTAGATCAAACTGCACATGGTAAGCAAATTTAATTAAAATCGGTTAGTTTGTTTAGGAGTCCATCGCGGACAAACAACGTGACGCGTAATTTATATACTAATAGGATTTGAACACGAGTGTTTTTCATAACATTTTCAAATCTAAACCACTGATCCAATTTTGATGAAATTTGGTATGGAGATAGATTAGATCTTAGAGAAAGACACAGGCTACCTTTTATCGCGATCATCTGTAGACTATGGGGATGAAGTCAGGGGCATATGCTAGTAGTATTTCTATATTTATAACAGCTGTTGTTTCCTATGGTAATAGACACAAAACATAAATAATTTGTGAAATGATGGCTACAAGATACCGAGTAGTCTTATTAAAATTGTCGATAAGTATATGACTGTTCCTTTGAGATAAGCATAAAGCATAATATTAATTCTTCCTTCCTTCAGTTCACACAATTTGTTGTCTTTCAAGAAGACAACACCTGTGTTTATGACATAACTTTACCCTAACCTCAAAGGATACAATAATAAACATCTTTACCTTGATCGTTACAGGAGAAATAACGCGGAAAGTCACAAAAACTCTGTATAATTATAGTCACCTTGATAAATCATATTATAAAACCACGTAGGTAGGTAAAAAATCGGACAACGAAGTTCAAGGTTATTTTTTAATTAGGCGGGATTTGCATTTTGCTTTCATTCGGAGCGACTAGACGTGTGTAAGGAATGCTTGTAATGATAAGATGTAATATTACCCAGCCGCGTAATGAATTACTTTCCATCACGCGGTAAAATCAAATATCACCTATCACCTCCCATCACCCATCCATCACCCGCGCTGAACCGACGCGCGGCGCGGCACGGCGCCGGCGGCGCTCGAACAAGTCGAATAACCGAGCGAAAGAAACAGCACGATCTGCGGCAACGCGTGTGCGAAGCGACGAGCGCGTGATGAGATATGAGTATTTATTAATATTCAGCTATTTGTTTTTATCCAATAGGTAAGTGCCTACCTGATTGTCAACCTTATTCTGAATAGAATACGGTGCACGCACGCTTCGGTTGGCAAGTTTAGTATTTATTTCCACTATGGGAACCGCTACGCGTTTGGCTGGCAGTTGGCGCCATAGTGAAATGCAATGTTTTGATTGAATTTTTCGAAACGCTTCCGTAATTTCATGCGAAATCGTTTTTAAGTAATTTGTAAAATACCTAATACAAAGACTGGCCTGATGTCATTTTTGTTGATCGTCATAATTTTAGACATGATCAAAGGTAACAAAATAATGGGTGATGGATGGTGGTAGTCGCCGCGCGATGGTCTCGCTCGTCTCTCTCAATCGAAAACCACGGCCCGACCGATCATCACAGTGAAGGTGAACCGAACATCAGCAACCAACCGAACATCACGCGTGATATTACAGGGTAATATTACGCGACCGCGTGATGAAATGGTGTAATGTATCACACGTTCGCGTAATGATTTGCGCACGTCTAGGAGCGACACATCACGAAATCACATAGGGAACACTTATTTAATATTTATTTACGTATTTTAAACGTAGGTACATAAATCGTGTATGTACCTATGTAAGCTTTTTCTATTTTTTTGAAAAATCGAATGTACCGCCTTCCGTCAAAAGCAAAATAGAAACTAACCATAGATAAAAAATCTGCAGGCACATGCCACATTGAATTAAATGAATCACAGATGCTTAATATTCGGCTCGTTCGTTCGTTACCGACATCAGCTACATGTTGATTCGATTGCAATGCAACTCTGATGAGTCAGCTTACGAATTAATTGTTTACGTAGGTACTTACAGATCTTTTTCTGCATGATCCTTTCATATGTAAAAAACCCCGAAGTTCCGAAACATTTCTTGTTTATCTGTAATCCGATATAATCTGTAATTCGTTACTCCTTCATTCATTCGTTCAATTTTCGTTCACCGCCATCGTTCGAATTATTTTGTAAAATTTGTAATTACATAGGTGAAAAACGTTTACAATTTGATTCAGAGATCGGAAATTGATATATCGAGAGATATTTCATGTTGAAGAAAGTTAAATAATGTTACAGTATGGGAAAGGTAAGAACATTTTCCTAGTAGTATCAACATATGCTTTGGACTCTATTGGGCTTCGTGAAAATTGATTTTCTATGAAATCTGTGTGAATACTTGCATAAAAAGGTTGACGGTCGTCTTTATTCGTGTATGTGCAATAGAAATTGTGATACTTAGGTCTTATTTCACAATTTTTGGTCCGTAATTCTTTGGGGTAGGCCTGGGCGCTGTCTTTGCTCCGCATTCGTTCACTCTGTCAGCTATCTATTCCCGCAGTAGAAGTGTTGCAGACATCGCGACAAAAACAAGGTCAAAAGACTTATATTTAGGAACAATAATACCATAGGGGAAGACAATTCATTTTTTCATGGAGCAGAATTACAGATTACAGGTGTTCTTGAACTAAATAGTAGGTACCTACCTAGGTCCTATTACCCAGACATGAGTTGCATTAATCCTAAAACTAAAAGTTCTTCCAAGAAATATTCAAAATTAAACAATACATGAAACTAAGCACCTATTACATACATACCAATCTAATCTGAAGTTATACCTCGTTGTTAATAGACAAAACATAGGGCTAAAGGATGGTCGTAAAACTAAAATGTACTCATATATTACAGGTAAAGAAAACACCGGATGAACATACCCTTAAACCAAATGAGATACACCACCAGAACTTACCGAAACCCACTAAAGTAACAACCAAAAATGGAAAAATTAAAAAGAAAGCTCCTAAACAGTTCACTGTGTACAAATGCAAAGTGTGTAATAAGGTACTGTCCTCATTCATTTTTAGGGTTCAGTATGCAACGGGTAAAACAGGACCCTATTACTAAGACTTCTCTGTCTGTCACCAGGCTCTATCTCTTGAACCGTGACTGTTGAAATTTTCACAGATGATGTATTTCTGTTGCCGCTATAACAAAAAATACTAAAAAAAAATAAAATAAATATTTAACGGGGCTCCTATACAACAAAGTTTTCTTTATTCCCCCATTTTCGCGAGTCCGACTCGCACTTGGCCGGTTTTTTATTACTAGCTGTAGCCCACGACTTCGTCTGCGCAGACATGATATCTCTCAAAGAGTATCCTATATCCTTCTCCAATGTCTAATCTAACTCTATACCAAATTTCATTGAGATTGGTTCACATATTATTTAGCCGTGAAAAGGCAAAGAACAAACAGAGAGGTGGTTGGCATAAATACATAATGATTACTATGGGTGATGACTTAATCCTCTCGGAAGTGAGGAACCTGTGCTCAGTAGTGGGCTGATTTGAGTTGATGATGATGATGATGATGATGATGATGATGATGATGATGATGATGATGATGATGATGATGATACGAGCTGCGAGCAGCATACACGCTAATATGTCTACATCAGACATTAAACAAACACTAAATTTCAATATGCTCGATTTTAATTTATTTACTAGTGAAATGTCGCTCGTTGAACTGATAACCGATGGGGAAGAAAGGTCCTAGAGTGGCGACCACGGACGGACTGGAAAACGCAATGTAGGTAGGCCTCCCACTAGATGCGCCGACGACATCAAAAGAGTCGCAGGCGACCGGTGGATGCAAGTGGCAAATTGTCGTTCGGTGTGGCGGTCTAAGGGAGAGGCCTATGTTAAGCAGTGAACACCTTCAGGCTGATGATGATGATGACGAATTAACGAAATTAACGCAACTGACTGTTTTGAGTGAAAAGGAAAGCCTCCATATGATGATTTAAGGCTGAATCTTGCAGAGGAATAGGAAACTGTTAACTCTTGATGTATGCATTTATATTACAGAAATTCACGGATAAGTACAACTGTAAATCCCATGAGATGATCCACTCTGCGGAGGCCTACTCATGCCCCGTCTGTCCGTACAAAGGGAAGACCAAGAAGTACCTTGCGCGACACCGGAAGAATGTGCATGGGCCTCCGGTAACCAAATATAAATGTAGTGTCTGCGGAAAACAGTTTCAGTACCAATGCAACCTGAAAGAACATGTTATGGTACATACGGGTAAGAGATAGTTGTATTAAATTAACATTACTTTCATGTAAAAGAATAAGTATAATAGAAATGAGTTTAACATGAATAACAAATCCTAGTAAATGGAAAATAGATTGTTCAAGAGAAAATGTTTTTATTTATGTTTCAGGCGAGAAACCGCACAAGTGCGATGTTTGCGGGAAATCGTTCCGGGTTATGTTTTCACTGAACAACCACATGCATATACACACAAGTAAGTATACGCGAGCGCGTGTGCGGCCGCTATAGTAGTACTTATAATAGAGACGGAGAGAGATAGCGATAGAGAGATAGAGAGAGATAGCGATAGAGAGACGGAGAGAGATAGCGATAGAGAGATAGAGAGAGATAGCGATAGAGAAAGAGAGAGAGAGAGAGCGGTAGAGAGAGAGAGAGACAAAGCGAGATGATCCATGATACCTATTAAAGATCCGACTATAGTCTGCTACCTATAGTCTATAGTCACCGCTTTACGTTATAGGGCACGACAGTATAGAGAGTAGTTGACCGCTTATAACGCGTTTGTCGAGTAGTCAGTGTGAAAGTGTGATGATACAGCGCCCCTGGCGACGCGTTTATGAAACAAATGTTTGCGACAACGTTTACTTTTAATATAATATATCGAACGCCGTCTATAGCCACCGATCTCATCATCTACCCCGATTCTGAACCCTTCGGTATCTCAGTTGTCGATTGATTCGGATTCATATCGTTCGATTCGGTACATTTTCAATTCACCATACTTAATCGTACGTGACGTCATAACATACGATAAAAACTGGCAATATAATACAGAACGCAGTTATCCAAGCGAAGGTTGATTATTTTATGTCGATGACGTCATCTATTTTCCGTAATCTAACCGAACCCCTGTGTCGATTGTTCTGAATAGCTCAACAATTTGATTTTAATTCGAGAACGATACTGAACCGAATCTATTCGGCTCCTTGTCGAAGGATTCTGCCTTCATAAACCAATCCACGGGTCGGTTATTGGCACGTTTGACCCTAAAAATGGTTTGTGATATCAATCCCAGATAGCAAAATTGAGATTGGATTGATTATTAATTTCGGCCGTTATTCGACGTGATCGTGACGCGTCTAAAAGTAACTGAAAGTTTCAAAGACCACAGATTACAATAAAATAAAAATCACAAATAATTAGGGGCATGTTTTAATGAATCTTTATCCGGTGTAAATAATCCCGGATCTTTTCTTGATTTGGTAAACATTTGATTGGCATCACGCACTGTCCGTTGAGCTCCACATAGCTGAAAATATAAAAACTCTGTGATTAAAAAAATCAATCAACAAAATCGATCTTTTGGTGATATCAAATCATCGATAACTTTCAAAAAGTAATCAAAACAGCGGTGGTAGCGTAGTGGGGGAACGTGTGCCTGCCAAGCAGACAGCTGCGAGTTTAAATCCCAGCTCGTACCAATAAGCTCCTTGTTAAAACATTGGTTATTATCACTCTTTTCGGTGAAGGAAAACATGGTGAGGAAACGAACATGGCCGAGAATTTCTGAGGTGACATCCACCAATCTGAACCTCCCGTGGTAGTTTATGGCCTAATCCTCCTCACGGAAGTGGGGGGAGGCCCGTGATACGTGATGATGATGATGATGATGATGATGATGAAGATGATGATGAAAGACAACATACCCGCTGATACAGAAGCATCCAGGGACGTACACATTCAAGCAGAACTTAGAAGAGAGTGAGATGGTAGATTCTTCTTCTGTCTTCAAGTCTCCTTTGCTGGACAGCGCTTGGCGGAGGTGCTTCAGGTACCGCTCCACGTCGAAGAGACCCTCGCGGAGGTCCATGCCGGCGCCCAGGCTATCTTCTAGAAGCATCTGGAATACAGGTGTTGAGACTTCAAAGAGAAGAAAAGAAATGTGACTTTTCGTAAGTTATGGTCGGATTACCAACTTACCTTGCTGAGGAGGACACGTGAAGCCGGTCCCGGTCGTTATCGAGTAATAGCAGTCGTTAAGCCATGACAGAAGCGTCTGATAAACTCTGACACTAGAAGCTAGCTTAGAACAACATCATACGAACCTACGTCCTGCGGCGTGCGATCGCCTTATCTATTATGAATCGTATTCCATGAATTTCAGTTTGATGGCACGTTTGGCGTAGTGGCTGTGCAATTGGACTGCTGCGCTTCGTGTCGCGGGTTCGATTCCCGCCCAGAACATATATTTGTACCATCCACAAATATTTGTTTCTGGTCTGGGCGTGATGTGTATGTGAAATTATATGCCTGTAAGCGGTACCCACGATACAGGAGCAATCCTAGTGTAGGGCTACGTATTTTTTAAATAAGAAAAAAATAGTTAGATTATTGGGTACATATAATTATTACGTACCGCAGTGAAATCCTCAGTGAAATGGTATTCGGAAATGGTATAATCGTTAAGAAGATTCGTTAATCTCTTCACTAGCTCGTGGCTTGCATCCACCCTCCTTCTAGTCTTCTCGCCTGGTATGTAGATAAACTTATCGTGTTTTCCCCTTAAATGAAAACAATACTACTTACATCGTACATAAGGGTTATTATACCTTGAATTTAAATTACTAACTAGGGAATCTTTCGGGTTTTCTGTTGGTATAAAATATTACGTACGTATAGATACCTACTTCACCGACCATACTATAAAAAATATTTTTCACTACCTATCCATCTGTTTTTTCTTTTCTATTCTATCACGTCTTTTGTCATTTTTCCTATCCCACATTGTTTAGGATTAGGCCATAATCCACCACGGAGGCCCGGTTCGGATTGGTGGATAATATGCCTCAGAAATAATTTTCGGGCACGTTGTTTTTCCTCGTGATGTTTTCCTTCGCCGAAAAGCGAGTGATAATTACGTACATATGTTTAACTAGAAACACATTGGTACGTGCCTGCACTGGGATTTGAACTCGCCATCTCCTGCTTAGGCAAGTGGACATTCACCCACTACGCTACCACCGCCCGGCCAAAATCACAACCTTCCTTTTAGCTTCGCTATAGTCGAGTAAATGTAACGTCATTTCGAAGGACTCAAATAGATAACATATTTTTACATTACATAGAATTAGAATTTATCAATCTTACCACAAATGATTTAAACCAGAGTTGAACAGATGTGTCTAAATATTTTCCCCACAAATCGACGTCTAAATCTCGCTTTTTCTAACTCAATAACAAATTTACAAGTACAATAATCAGGAATGCCAGGATTGAGTAAGACGACGCGAGTGATAGGGCCGTATTAATAAATGAACCTCAATTGCGCCAAAGTGCGCTATCAGCTGATCCACACTCCAAATGTAATCTGCATCTTGAAATCGTTGCTATTTAATAAATGGTTATTGAGATGTAGCACTGGCTACTAGATACTGTCTTGTATGTGTCAATTGTGTCATAATCGGATAGCACTTAACCGCTGAGTGTCATTTATTAATTTGCCAGAGATCATATAAGTTTCGGTTCCTGATGTATATACGAAAGAGCAAGTGCACACTGAAGATAGCTCTCAGAGCTAAGTTTGATTTATTAGTATGAGCCATAGACGTCGATTTTGTCGAACGAAATTTTAGAAACCTCTGTTTAACTGTGGTCTAATCTTTTGTGGTGAGGCCGTATATGTTTCATACCTAATGCGATGAATCTTGATAATTGCGATTAGTTCTTTCGCCGCCCTTTTGTTTTGCAATACCTTGTAAAGGGCGCGGTAGAGTGCTGCCTGACGTTCACGCTTGTAATTTATCCGAAAAGGCTTAGCATTTTCATCAACCGAGGGAGCCAGATTTACAGGGGCTGAAAAAAGCTACCAAAATATTATTTTGCTAATTACAAACGAGTGAAAGATACGCGCAGAAAACATGACGTTTTCTTTGCAGTCGGGTAAGACATAATAATTATGTGGGTACTTTAGAGTTTTTAGAAAATGCGTATGCGGTACTGCGAGCTGATCGAAACGCGCCCAAACACCATCACTCTGCTGTCAGTCGCTGAGCTCCGTCGTCTACCTTCCGTCTCTAGCAGATCAGCTCGCTGCCACCACCATACAACGTTATGCTGGTTTCAAACCTACGCTTCGCGACGTAGGATCCAGGATGAAACCGAGATCGTGGGACAAAGTTAAACGTAATCATTTGTGGGTTACCTATAGTTATCAAAGAATCTGTACATATTTTCTAAGAAAATATTTAAACTTACTTCAAAACCAAACAGGAACGCATTGATAAGCTAAAAATAACTGCTTGCATTGAAATCAAATTAATTATTCAATATTATTGATGAAATTTCTATGGCACCCGCATGGGAAGTATGCCCTTTCAAACAAAAAAAGAATAATTAAAATCGTTCCGCCCAGTCGAAAGCTATATGGTAACAAACACAAAAAACAGTCTAGAATTGAGAACCGGAGGAGGTTCGTTTGAAGTCTGTTAAAAATAATGATTTTGATTGAAAAAGTGTTGTTAGGCACTGCAAGCGTAGTTAATTGCTACGGAATTATGACATAATTATTATGTACATACAGACTGCCGGCCTGTTTTAGAGCTTACTTGCGTCGTGTCTTAAAAAAACGTGCGACTGCAACTCGTTCGCGGTCAAATTCGGATGGCGCACGTCAAACAGCTTCTTGTAATCTAAAACTTTTAACCTGTAAATATAAGTAAATTAACTAATTAGCCTCAGCTGCTTGTGCTACCGGGTACATGGAAGCGACGTGAGTGATAGGGCAGAGTGTCCCACGTAACTTTAGTCGTTACCACCAAATTTCTTTCACTCGACCTTTGCTTAGGGACCTCGGAACTCCCCCCAAAAGTTCCTCATATTTGGTATCGTTAGTTCAACTTTCGAGGTTCCGCTGTACTCCATTTTAACACAAGGGATCGTAGAGAAGCGGCTTCGAGGAATCATCAAGGTACGTCGCGAGTCGCGAGGGACCTCGAGCTGACAGATGGTTTGTTTCCTTCGTACGAGGATTATAGTCAAGGAATAACCGAATGGAGGAAATTTTGACAACTAACGATACCAAAACAGGCAAGTGACGGTGAGTGGAGCGAAAGAAATTTGGAGGTAACGATTAGCAATATGGGGGTTAGATATACTTCTCTTGAGGAAATTATTGCCGGAGCAAGATCAGGGGCCGAATGTAACAGAGTTGCGGACAAACCTGTTTATAGCTGCGATGATAGCGGCACAGTTGACTGGACAGGAGTAGCCCAGAGGTGTCCAAGGTGTCGAGTTCGCATCCTGACAGAACACGTGCGCTTCGTTAACGTCTAAAAACAAGACTCCATTAAATACGTATCCGGTACTGCGAGCAGTAGGGCGAGCACGAACCTCTCTAGAAAGTATTCGTCACTTTAACGTAAAAATTGTTATGGTCTAAGCGCGAACATGTTAACAGTTCGTATCGTTAACGTTTAGATTAAGGTAACCGTTCGCGCACGCATCTTGTCGATAGCAAGGGCGATTGAATCTCATTCAATTTTTTACGTTAACTATGCGAATTATTTTTCGATGGAGGTTCATGCTTGCGGTACTGGTCGAAATGAGTCCAAACACTATCACTCTACTGTCAACCGCCACTACACTAGATGCGAAGTTAACCAAAGTTTCCAAGTGTAGAAGCTCTTCGTAATTCGCATGGTACACTAATATACTATAGTAGGTACGGCAGCCCGGGCGGATGATGATGACGTAGGTGTCTCTTTACTACGTCATCAACGTAAGTGTGATAACATTTCATAGCTCCCCGATGTAAGTTGATGGAGAGAAAGAGACACACCTACGTCATCATCTTGTCCGGAGTGTCATGCCTTATTTTCTTGTACCATGGGAGTTTGGAGGCGTGTTAACGACCAATCTGGACCGGGCTCCCTCGGTGGATTATAGCCCAATGCTCTTGAAAGTGAGTAGAAAGAGAGAGAGAGAGAGAGACTCGTGCTCAGGAGTGGGTGATATGTGATGATGATGATGATGAGGTATTCTGTTGTGAGTTGCAATGCATAATACCCTTTCATTACCTGTATTAAACATTAAAATCATAATTACTAGCACAATAAACATTTTGAACTGTTAACCACATGGCTATGACTAATTTTAATTGCGTGCACGCTTTTGAAGAAACAGCTACCTATATTATGCACAAATCTATATTTACCTACTATACAAATTATTAAACGTGAACCGATCTGTCTGTGTAATTTCCATTTTTTTGGAAAAACGCATTGAACGCATTCCCCCTATCCGCACATTAAAGGTTCCGTTACACAGGTGCGATATTTTATGTCGATAAAATCGCAAGCGTCATCTTTTATTAGGAAGCGTGCGATAATGACGCCAGGATGAAAGTAACTAGTACGCTGCGTCGTGCGTTTTTTGTTATCAGTTTGTAGTACATACATTTTTTATTAGATCGCGTACGATCAGATTATACACACTTGCGTTAATAACGCTTGTAATAAACGGCATGATGTGTCTAAAGAGTGTCCTAGAGAGGCCCATTAATCTACTAGTTCCTTAGTTTATTTTATAAGTCGTACTAATATTGCTAATACATGTTAACTGCTTAAGATGGCGGAGTCGCGGAAATAACACTAGTCGGTTAATACACGACCATTATTATGGGAACAGTTGTAATCAAATTGAAATCGCTTCCCGCCACGTTCAATTTCATTTACAGTAATTACCTATGTACCTACTAACTTCGCTTCGTCGCCGCGTGCCCTAACAATCGATAATACTGTTATTATAATTAGAAAAAGGTAGGAAGAATAACGCTGCGATATTATCGACCGATATATCTCGCCTGTGTGGCGTTGATCTTAGCATTCGCAATAATGCCATTTGTGATCAACCGATACCTAAGTTTATTGCTGTCTTTGTCATTTGTTTAGTACCAAATAGAGACAAAGATAGACTTATCGGTTGATCAAAGTTAAGTAACCGAGCTTAAGGGATGCAAATAGCGTGTCTCTGTCCTTTTCCTTTACGTGTGATATTTCAATATTCGCCGTCGTGTGGGAATGAGACTACCGATCGGTCTATAGCTGTCTCTGTCTACGGTTGCAGACGAGAAGCCCTACAAATGTTCGTTCTGCGATTACGCATGTCGGGACAACTCGACGCTGCGTAAGCACGAGAACCGACACATGGGCATCGTCAAGACCTTCAGCTGCAAGATATGCCAGAAGAAGTGAGGATATACTGTCTCTTGTTATAATAATATACTTAGACTTTGCAGTCAAAACTACTCTAACAGTCTTTGGTAAGGCCGAGGATCGAACGTGGTAACAATGGATTCTAAGCGCACAAGTTGCGGGTCGGCCATCGTCTCTCTCCATCGCCATCTATTTTTGGATAGTTTCGTGCGCAGACATATAAGACGAAGCAGACCGGACGTTACAGTTCTCTAGAGGAGCCAGATAAAATATATATCATTCAGGCAGGACCGAACTAAGCTGATAAGACAAGTTATGCATAGGATAATAAAGTGTAACTAAGATTAAAATTCGTGTTGAATCCGAGCTAATATTAGTACAAGTAGAATGAGCTGTCTAAGGTCCGTATTAATAAATCAAACTTAGCTCTGAGAGCTATCTTCAGTGTGCACTTGCTCTTTTGTTCTATTTAATAAATACATCTTAAGTTGTAGATTAGGAACAGAAACTTACATGATATCTGGCAAATTAATAAATGACACTCAGCGGTTAAGTGCTATCCGATTATGACACAATTTGTCACATACAAGACAGTATCTAGTAGCCAGTGCTACATCTCAATATCCATTTATTAAATAGCAACGATCTCAAGATGCAGATTACATTTTGAGTGAGGATTAGCTGGTAGCGCACTTGGTAGCGCTATTGAGGTTAATTTAATTAATACGGCCCTAAATGTCGCCAGCGTCCATCAACATGGCGGCCGGCTCGCATGTCCGTAAGGATTGAGGAGCCACTTTTGAAAAATTAACAATTTCTAAATGGAATATCACGCAGTTTAAATGTAGGTGTGTCAATAAAATTTGTACCCTAAAGCAGATTTTAGTAGATTTTATGCATAAAAAGTTCTGTTACTGTAAAGGTGGCACCTCAATTCAGCAAATCAGGATTGAGGTGCCATTTTTCAAGTGAATAGAACTGGTTAAGTTATGGATGAATATTTCTGAAAACGCAATATCTTTACGGACGTGCTGTATATTGGTTGCCACCAAACTCTGGGGCTTGAACGGCTTCAATTTAAAAAGATATATAACATTCAAAGTGGCGCCAAAATCTATAAAAAATCGATTTTAATTTTTTTATTTTTCATTGATATAACTAGTCAATTTACAAAATAAACTTGATGGAAAATTTGTAGATAGTTGGCTGAAATTGTAGCCAGAGAATGAAGTAATAAAACCAAGTGGTTTTTTTGCTGCGACTAATTTTATGTGGCTCCTCAATCCTTACGGTCTGGAAATAATATTTCGCTATAACTACGTGACAACAAAACGAAATCGAACGATGAATATCCCAAAAAATTGTAGATATGCGTACCTTAATATTCATATATAATTTAATCACGCTACGTATCCTATATTGGACAAAACACACAATTTTTTACTTTCTCATACAAATTTTCATAAGCGGTGACCATAATTTAAGTATGTAACCAGGGATATGGAATCCAAGAACTACTTACGCTTTTTTGTGTTGGACCCGCACTGTTAGTGCAGTCAGCCAGTGTAAACAGCTCGTTTAATAATATAATATCTGGATGACCGAGCTTTGCTCGGTACCTACTTTTTTTTTTTTTATAAATTGTGTTTTTAGGAAATTATATTTATGCACGAATTACTAATAAAATGATGAAATATGAATAATATTTTTCGATCTTACCGATAGAATAAAAAAAGAATATGAACTGGTTATTTAAAGAAAAAATCATAAAAAAAAACACGGAAAAAAACAAATGATTCCTAGCTAGATCGATTTATCGTCCCCGAAACCCCCTATATACTGAATTTCATGAAAATCGTTGGAGCCGATTCCGAGATTCCAATTACATATAATATATATATATATATATACAAGAATTGCTCATTTAAAGATATAAGATAGGGAGGTATACATAAGTAGTTTCAATTAGGTAGGTAATACCTAATCTAAATTTACACTATAACCCAACATGAAACTTGGGTGAAAACATGAATGTACCTTCCTACTGATTAGTTTTTTGGTGTATTATATTATTACCTATGCCTACACCCGAGCGTGTGTAATTTAATATTATTATATTTAATGTTAATATTATATACCTACCTATCAGCAAATATAGCACTTGTACAAACCATTAGCCTGGGTTACACAAGAGGAGAAGGTAAGTAGGTAAGTACCTACTTATCTGGAACGCTAACGGCAAAACATGGTGTCATAGTATGCAATTCTCTCCTGTGGTTGTTAGGGTTATACGTACCTACAGCTTGGTACATACAGCTTGGTAAAATATAGTAGAAAATTAAATTAATAGCAGTGCCACTATCGCATGTGTATGTGTATTGATGAACTGGTATCGGTATGGTATTGGTGTGTTGATCATGGCATAACGGATCAATTTTGATACTTTATAGTAATTAATTTAATTTTAAATGAATGAAGCACCATAAGTACCTATGTAACGACATCACATTTAACATACATGCACACATCATATTATTACGCCTCTTTCCCGAAGGTGTAGCTACTTTTATTTATTTTTTTATTTTCATATTATAAAAACAGAAAATAAAAAATTTAAATTTTTTGTATCTATATTGTTCCACTGCTGGGCAAAGGTCTCCCCTATTTCCTTCCATACATTCCAAAAAATATTAAACTACTCTCACTCTCTAGGGCCTAACAACCACGTTTGGGTCCGCTAAGCTGAGCAAATAATAATAATATGACACAGTTTTTGAGCATGAGATGTGAAAACTTATGTACTATTTACGGACGTAAAATAAATTTGTAAATCTATTTATTATACTCGTATAAAAACCAAAACTGACTGACTGACTGATCGACTAACGCACAGCTGAAACCACTGGGCCTAGAACCATGAAATTTTTCACAAATATTTTGTATGTGTCGTAGGCGTGCAATAAGAAAGGATTTTTGAAAATTCAACCCCAAAGGGGGTGACCGATTATATAATTATTGCATCACTAGCTGCGCCCCGCGGTTTCACTCGCGTTTGGATAATATACGATATATCTTTATGAATAGTCCATGTGTTATTCTGGTATTATGTAAGCTATATTATTGTGAAGTTTCATCAAAATCCATTCAGTAGTTTTTGCGTGAAAGAGTAACAAACATTCATCCATAATTACAAACTTTCGCGTTTATAATATTAGTAGGATAAAAATACACTTCATATAGAAATGATGCGAATTTTTGTCATTAAGATATTTTTTTACCGACACATGGGCTATTTGCACTGAATAAACACACTTTCAATTATAATATATCCTATATCACCATAATATTATTATCTAATACTATAGTCTGAAGGTGTGCACAATGCACAATGCACAAACCAGATATAAATCACAGATTCCTAGATCAGGGTAAGTATAATCATTTTAGAATAAAGATTTGTTCATAAAACGAAAGCGCGACAACATAACGCTATGCAAAGATATTTTTCACTATTTTTTAGTTGTAACCGGTTTGATTATTATTTAAACTGTACAGTATTAAAACTAAAAAAATATCACATAAAATTAATAAACCACGAACCATAAATATCTATGCATCCGAAAATATTAATAACCCAAAAAACAAATCTAGATGTGATATGGGTAAGTGTGAAATTGCGTTGTCACGTTGTCTACTGGTGGAATGCTAACCTACCCACGTTTGTGTACTTATTGTTGAGTCAAATGAACATCTTTTAATTACATCACTTAGAAGATTATTTTAAAATAAATTATATAGATGGCTGATTATGTCACACGTGCTACATATTATACGATACTCGCGGTGTAAGTAAGTATATTAAATGCACGCCAGAAGTTAAGTCACGCCGTGTAGTTGTATTCTACTTAGACCGCTCGTATCGTAATGTGCCTACTACCTACCCACTTTTATTTATGTTATTTTATATCATATAGGTATGTCATAATATATTAATATTATGTGATGTTGTTATCCATACTAATATTATAAATCTGAAAGTAACTCTGTTTATCTGTTTATCTGTCTGTATATCTGTTTGTCTGTTTGTTTGTTTGTTACCTTTTCACGGCTAAACGGCTGAACCGATTTCGATGAAATTTGGTATAGGGGTAGATTGGACCTATGAGACGGACATAGGCTATCTTTTGTCTCAAAAAATAATCTCGAAGGGGATGAAATAGGGGTTGAAAGTTTGTATGGGGAATCCATAATTCCTCAAGTTCCCTAACTTGATAATTCTTATCTGAAAATTCTTATTTAGGCTTTTGGTAAGAAATAAATAAATACGGGTTTCAGCTTTTTTGCAAAATCATCCCTAAAAAGCAAGGGAAGGGGAAAAGCAAGGGGGTTGAAATTATGAGGTATTCTTTAGATGCATCCCCTACAGACCACAATAAACGGCTAAACGGATCGTAATTTAAATTGGAAAGTAATTAAGGGGGGAGAGTGCGATGGGAGGAGGGGGAGAAAGGGGGAAAGTGGGGGAAAGGGGAGAGTGGGGGGAAAGGGGGAGTAGATGGTAGAGCGAGGGGAGAAGAGGGTAGAGTGGGGAGAAAGAGAGGGGAGAGCGGGAAGAAAGAGGGGAGAGTGGGGGGAGAAAGCGGACAGAGTGGGGGGGAAAAGAGGGGAGCGTGGGGTGAGAAAAAGGTTAGAGTGGGGGGAGAAAGAGGGGAGAGTGGGGGGAGAAAGCGGAAAGAGGGGGGAGAAAGAGGGGAGAGTGGGGTGAGAAAGAGGGGAGAGTGGGGGGAGAAAGAGGGGAGAGTGGGGGGAGAAAGAGGGGGGAGTGGGGGGAGAAAGAGGGGAGAGTGGGGGATAAAGAGGGGAGAGTGGGGGGAGAAAGAGGGGAGAGTGGGGGGAGAAAGAGGGGAGAGTGGGGGGAGAAAGAGGGGAGAGTGGGGAGAGAAAGAGGGGAGACTGGGGTGAGTAAAAGGGTAGAGTGGGGAGATAGAGAGGGGAGAGTGGGGTATGAGGGTAGAGGGGAGAATGAGGATAGAGTGGAGGGAGAAAGAGAGGAGAGTGGGGTGAGAAAAAGGGGAGAGCGGGGGAGAAAGAGGGGAGAGTGGGTGAGAAAGAGGGGAGAGTGGGGTGAGAAAGAGTGTAGAGTGAATAGAAAGAGATGAGATAGTGGGGGGAGAAAGAGGGGAGAGTGGGGGGGGATAAAAGGGGAGAGTGGGGGGAGAGAGTGGGGTAGAATGAGGGTAGAGTGGGGGGAGAAAGAGTGGAGAGTGGGAGTGAAAGAGGGGAGAGTTGGGCTAGAAGGAGGGGAGTGGGGGGAGAAAGAGTGGAGAGTGGGAGTGAAAGAGGGGAGAGTTGGGCTAGAAGGAGGGGAGTGGGGGGAGAAAGAGTGGAGAGTGGGAGTGAAAGAGGGGAGAGTTAGGCTAGAAGGAGGGGAGAGTGGGGGGAAATAGGTGAGAGAGATTGAGTGCGAAATATATAGAAATAGAAGGAGAGGGAGTGAGCGAAGGAGGGAAAGGAAGAGATATAGACGGAGAGGGTGAGGGAAATAAATATAATGGATGAAATGGACAGGGAGAGGGAACGCAAGAGATTGAGAATGGAGAGGGATATTAATGATAGAAAGATAGGGAAAGGTATAGAGATATAGGGAGAGGGAAAGAGATGGAGGTAGAGGAAGATAGATAGAAAGAGCGAAAGAGGGAGAAAGATAGAAAAAGAGCTAGAGAGGGAGAAAGATAGAGGAAAAGGGAGAGAAAAAGAGAGAGATATATTCTTACCTATAACTGTTCCCCGCGACATCAATTGATTTTCTAAACAGTTTACATTTTATATAAAAATGCGAACGAAGTTGCGGGTATCAGCTAGTTGATTATAATTGAAGTAAAACTTCTTTAAGCGCGACTAGGGAGTAACTCAGATTTTTTTCTGACGGAAGTAACGCTTACTATAGTCTGTGTAGTTTGCTATTTAAAAAAGGTTACATTGACGTGTCAATGTAGTGTCAATGTAACCTTTTTAAATAGCAAACTACACAGACTATAGTAAGCGTTACTTCCGTCAACGCCAAAAAAGTTTTACTTCAATCGCGCGTAAAGGTTACACGCACACACTTTTTTTTTAAGTGTCCTATTTTTTTTTGAATATTATGGTCACCGCAGTGAAATTTGTATGAGAAAGTAAAAAATTGTGTGTTTTGTCCAATATAGGATACGTAGAGTGATTAAATTATATATGAATATTAAGGTACGCATATCTACAATTTTTTGGGATATACATCGTTCGATTTCGTTTTGTTGTCACGTAGTTATAGCGAAATATTATTTCCAGACCGTAAGGATTGAGGAGCCACATAAAATTAGTCGCAGCAAAAAAACCACTTGGTTTTATTACTTCATTCTCTGGCTACAATTTCAGCCAACTATCTACAAATTTTCCATTAAGTTTATTTTGTAAATTGACTAGTTATATCAATGAAAAATAAAAAAATTAAAATCGATTTTTTATAGATTTTGGCGCCACTTTGAATGTTATATATCTTTTTAAATTGAAGCCGACCAAGCCCCAGAGTTTGGTGGCAACCAATATACAGCACGTCCGTAAAGATATTGCGTTTTCAGAAATATTCATCCATAACTTAACCAGTTCTATTCACTTGAAAAATGGCACCTCAATCCTGATTTGCTGAATTGAGGTGCCACCTTTACAGTAACAGAACTTTTTATGCATAAAATCTACTAAAATCTGCTTTAGGGTACAAATTTTATTGACACACCTACATTTAAACTGCGTGATATTCCATTTAGAAATTGTTAATTTTTCAAATGTGGCTCCTCAATCCTTACGGACATCGGCTCGCGACTGGCATCACTACACATCTGTAATGCGCGGTCTGCTTCCTCTCTTCTGTCTGTGGTTTTGTGTAAAAACACAGCTAATTTTTTTCTTCTTCTTAGTTTTGGCTTCGCACAGTTTTTGTTTGCGGGATTCTCGGTAGAAATAACGCGGCACAGATGGTGATCTATGATCGTCATCTTGTCTCCCAGGCATAGAATACCCATTAATATCCTAGAAGAAGGGGCACTCTCTCTATGGTTATATTAAACCGAAATCGCACGATCGAGAGTTTGTATGGCGCTGCGAGCGTGTCGGGGAAGCTAGTGAGTAGCGACGCGGTACAACGCGGGCGACGCTAGCGCTTCGCATACAGTTTCGCTTGCCTTTTGTTCGATTCAGCCGTTTGTATGGAGTGTCCACTGTCCACCCTGTATCCCAGATTTCCGGAGAAGGCGAAGCTCAAGAAACACATTTCTGTGGTGCACCTGGACTATCTGGACCTGGACCTGCGCAGTCACAAGTGCGATAATTGCCCGAAGGCGTTCAAGTCGAAATACGCTTTGAACAAGCATGTTGTGAGTATTTAAGATATGCTGTAAGGTTCCTTTTGCAAGAGTCCGTCTGAAACATTCAGTAAAGCATCCACGAGGTTACTAAGTTTCTCTGAATTGTGTCTGACTGCGACATTACAGGATTACTGACTGGGACTCAATATTTTCAATTGGAAAAAATAGACAGTCGAATTGAGAACTTCCTTATTTTTGGAAGTCGGTTAATAACATGCTTAATTCATTCATACTAATTGATGAGATATTTTTTATTTATTTAATGTATTGTTCTCTTTGCTAACGAGATTCAACTGTTTGATTTGTTCAAGTGCCGTATATATTGACAAAATAAGAGACACAAATAAAATGCTTCTCCCTTCCGTTGAACCCCTAAAAATCTCGTATAACGAATTTAAACATTTAAATTCGGATTTTGCATTAATTAGTAGGTATTACTGCAAAATTGACATCCTTATCTCTTGAAATTCCAGTTATCGACTTCCGTATGGCGACCACGAACCTCTATCAAGAAAGTATTCGTAACGTTAACGTAAAAAATAGCTTTAGATTTGAGCTCTACTCCTAACAATACACGGAGCAAGCGCGAAAATTTTAACGATTCGTATCGTTCACGTGTCTACAAGGTAACCGTTCGCATACGCATCTTGTCGATAGCAAGGGCGCTGAACAAATCTCATTCAATTTTATAACGTTAACGTTACGAATACTTTCTCGACGAGAGGTTCGCGCTCTACAGCTTGTAGCTTGTGTTTTGCACAGCAAGTGGTCCACGACAAGCTGTTGGCGTGCTCGTGCCCGCTCTGCGGCCGCCGGCTCAGCAACAAGGGGAACCTCGCCGCGCACCTGCGCACGCACCTGCGGCCGCGCCCGTACGCGTGCGCCGGCGCCGGCTGCGGGAAGCGGTTCAAGGACAAGGTGCGGATCCGTGGCGCAGTGGCCGGCGTAGTTTTGTGACGGACGTGTAGGTTTGTGACGGACGTGTAGGTTTGTGACGGACGCATAGGTTTGTAATGGACGCACAGATTTATCCGACATGTTTCAATTGGGTAAAGTATCGCAGAACTACAGTCCATAAGCCCCGTTCCCACCACAGTCCGGGCTGAAGAAGCACGCCGTCATCCACTCGCCGGAGCTGCACCACGCGTGCCCCACATGCGGGGCACTGTTCGCGCGCGCCCACCGCCGCGACGCGCACCTGCGCGTGCACCGCCCGCGGGACAGGTGGGCGCAGTGCCACCACTGCGGCGTCGCGTGAGTTACCTTCTTTCATATACTTTATTAGTGGCGCTACTCCTACTTACTATCTACACTTCTACACTACTATACTAAAAAGGAAATTTTTGTATTTTTGTGTGTATGTTTGTTATGAATAAACTCAAAAACTACTGTACCGATTTCAAAAATTCCTTCACCATTGGAAAGCTACATTCACCCTGAGTAACACAGGCTACTTTTTATCCCGTAAAAATTAAAATGGTTCCCGAGGGATAGCAGTTATCGCAGGTGAAACCGCGAGGAGCTTCTAGTATATAATAAAGAAATAAGAATTATGAAATAAAGATGGCTAAAGAATTTTTCTAGGCATTTTAGTTGACACCGCTAATTACCGTTGCAGATTTTACTCAAAAAACTACTTAATCAAACACATCACGAGTAAACACGGCGTGAAGAAGGAAAAGTTTGAGTGCGACATATGCGGCCTCGTCACTTACAACAAGCCGAGCATCGTGATGCATCTCAAGCACGGCCACGGCAACGAGGCGGTGAGTGTCGCCGCTGTTGCAAACGCGGGCGCAACAAACAAACGGTCCACCTAGGTACTTAATTACTTGAAACTGGCACAATGTGCGAAAAGCACCATGGCCAAAGAAGAAAAGAAAAAAAAATCAATCTGACATTAGGCAGTATCTGTCATGTGTAGACTATGATGTCAAAAGTAGAATCTGTCAATAATTGTCGACTAAACGCTCAGATTATTCATTCCAATAGATATGACATTTAACTCAAGATCAGGGGAAGAAAAGAGACAAGTTTTAGCAAAAACTTAGTGCATACGCCGACAAAAACAAAACATAATCGTATAAAGATAAAGAACCAACAGACAAATTAGGTTTTTTTATTTTTTAACGCTATTTAGTCGTGTTTTAGTTTTTTATTTGCAATTTAATTGTTTTTTGTTTTTTTCTGTCTCGTTTTCAGGACGTCAAGTGCAAGATATGCAAGACTAAGTACAAGCGATTCATATATCTGAAGGCGCATTACTTGAAGACCCACAATATACGGTACAAGGCCATGAAGAGACGGGACAAGTGAGTATGGAAATAAATTCGATTTGTGCCACATTCGTCCCAAGTTTTCGGCCCACACCATTATTAATAATAATAATAATTCAGCCTGAACTGTCCCACTGCTGGGCATAGACTTCCCCTCACTTTCGCGAGGAGATTTAGGTCTACTCCGGGTTGGTGGATATCATGCCTCCGAAATAATTCTCGGGCATGTTGGTTTCCTCACGATGTTTTCCTTCACCGAAAAGCGAGTGATAATTACGTATGGTAGTATCCAACTGATATGGCTTACCGATGTACCTGCGCAGAAGATGAATTTTCAAAGCGCGGGAAATTCTATTGACCGCTATTGGTCGGCAGCCGCCGCCATCTTAGCGAGCTTAGAGTGAGATGGAACTAACAGCTGCAGTGTATTCTTAGGTTGATTGTAAGTTTTAAGCATTCTTTCGTTAATCTTCGGACCAAACTTTCTTTTCTGCGCGAACGAAGATTCACGACGCGCCTTATAAGTTGGGTACTAGTATACATACGTTTAACAAGAACCACATTGGTACGTGCCCGCACTGGGATTTGAACTGGCCACCGCCACTTTGGCAGGCGGACGTTCGCCCACTAGGCTACCACCGCTTTTTTATTAGCCCGCACCATTAGAAAGTATTAATTCGTCCCACACGATAATATTTGTCCATATTAATCCCGGAAGTTAAATTTATATCCGTTATACCACGAAAGATTTAGGTAAACACGAGTTGAACACATGTGTCTTAAATTTGTACCACAAATCGACGTCTTTGTCTAACTCTAACCTTGTCACGCTACAACATCGCGCTTCCATATAAACATTTAACGTGTTACCACAATACTTTAAACCAGAGTTAAACAGATGTTTCTATAATTACGTTTTACAAAATCGACGTCTATCACTCGCGTTGTCTTACTCAAACCTGGCATTCGTAATTATTTCACTTGTAAATTTTGTTATTGAATTAGACAAAAAGCGAGGGTAAGATGTCGATTTGTGGAAAAAATATTTAGACACACCTGTTCAACTCTTGTTTAAATCTTTTGTGGTAAGAACGAGAGAGTGTCCCTTCTAGAGTATTAACAGGTGTGTTGTCTATGGTTGCAGGAAAGAACAGAAACCAGAAGTAGTGGTGAAAGTTGAGCCGATAGAGGAACCCGACCCGGATATACAGCTGCGGCTCTTGGACGTGCATAAAGACGAAAATGTCATAGATGGTACTGACAATGACACATGCGACGTTTAAGTGCCACGTGTGTCGAGTAGTCATCATCATCATCATCATCAGCCTGAAGACGCGTGTGTCGAGTAGTCATCATCATCATCATCATCAGCCTGAAGACGTCTTCAGGCTGATGATGATGATATATTATGAAAAGTGCAAGATGTCGCCTAATAATTTATTATGCTTGCTTTTGTAAATTGTTACAGCTTTTAAGTCACTTGTGGAGAATATAAGACATCGTAACACACAGTTGTGCAAATTCCAAATTTCTGTTGTAGTATAATCTAAAAATGGTGATTTATATATTACTAGTTGGAGCCCGCGACTTCGTCTGCGCAGGATTAATATTTAGAGCAGCTTAGAATTTTATTATAAGCGTGACGTAGAAAAGAACTAACATTATGACATTAAAATTATCACACATTTTTATATTTCACTATTTTATATATACTGTGGCGAGCTTTTTTGTAGGACTATTTTAGATAAACATTTCCATCATACATCACATATGTATAGCTCTAGCGGTTTTGGCAGGGAACGCCAGAATAGCTCGCAGATGGTAGATTTTTTCCTATTTACTTGACGCTTGTCATCATATTTTGGACAATTCACACAATATTTTTATAAATTGTAGCCTATGTGTTATTCTGGTGCATACGCTATGTTATTGTAAAGTTTCATCAAAATCCATTCAGTAGTTTTTACGTGAAAGAGTAACAAACATACATCCATCCATCCATACTTACAAACTTTCGCGTTTATAATATTAGTAAGATTATTACTAGCAACGTTGCTGTGGCCTATGTTCAGCGGTGGATGTCTTCAGGCTGATGATGATGATGACGATGACGATGATACAATGAATGAAAGAAGAAAGAAAGAAAGAAAATACATTTATTGTCTGTTCTAGAAGACGAGCTGGACCCTGATGAGGACTGCCTGGTGTACTCCAAGCAGGTCCTCTCCGAGGATCTGTCGGAGTGCATCCTGAACCGGCGGGAGACGCCGGAGAACCAGTTCGAGGAGTTCCTCTTCAGACACGTGTTCCGGCAGCGGGTGAAGGAGGAAGGTGGTTCCTTTATCATAATATGTTGTTTTGTGAAAGAAAAAAAAAGAAAAAAAAAAAGAATAATTAAAAATTTACATCCCCGTAGAGTTGTTTGATGCTGTCTTCTCTAACGGGCGTATTCCGAAGCACCGGCAGAGTCAAATGTTTTATGAAAAAAAAAAATGAAATACCTAGTTAAAAAATGACATCCCCGTAGAGTTTCTTGGTGCTGTCTTCTCTAACGGGTGTATTCCGAAGCGCTGGTAGAGTCGACGGAGTTTCCTTTTCCTGTCCAGAATCTTGGTACAGTGCTTGAAAGGGAAACATCCTTTTTCAAACTCAAACCATAATCAGTTAGTGTTTAATTTAATTTATCATATTTTATGTTGTATGGTTCTTTGTTAATGAGATTTAGTTGTATCGATTTGTAAAAGTCCGATTTTATTTTTTATCTATATGTAGGTATACTATTATAAAACCAGCTGTAACTGCTCCATGTCTGTCTGTACATTGAAGATGTTTTTGATAAGCTAACTGGGATCGAAAAAAACCGGTCAAGTGAGTGTCCTATCGCACACGAACCCCCAGTTTCTGAAACGTCCGTCATCGTTGACAACAGATTAATTCTATTGCCATCCTTGTCATTTGTTTATTGTTAGATAGAGACAACGATAGATTTAATCTACTGTCAAAGCTAACAAACGTTCTAGAAACTGGGAGTACCTAAGGGTACCATTATCTATAACAACGGCAAAAAAACCGTTGTATGGGATCTATTTATTTTATTCTGTTTTTAGTAGGTATTGGTTGAAGGTATTAGTAAATACATCATCTGTGAAAATTTCAACTGTCTAACTATCACGGTTCATGAGATACAGCCTGGGGACAGACGGACAGCGAAGCCTTAGGCCCGACGCACATTATCGGCATCGGCAAGGAAAAGGATCCTTTGTCCAAGGAAAGGGAGGAAAGGTATTTTTTGTTATTACGACCATATACAAGGCAATTTCTACTTTATTGCCATTACGTTAATGTATATTGCTATTTGCCACTTAAAAATCCTTTTCCTTGCCGATGCCGATAATGTGCGCCGGAGCCTTAGTAAATTTACCCTTTGGGCACGGAGCTCTAAAAACTATCAAGTTAAAATAATATTATGTCTCGAATATACCATACACGCTAGCTGACCCGACATGTTAAATTATGTTCTGTTAAAAATACAAAATGGCTCCGTTTGTAACACGGCGGATTGACATTCCTATACATTCTTACTAGGATAATAACGAATCTTCAACTTTCTTCTCAGATGTCACAGAACAAACGCAGAACAAATGCTTCATAAACGAAGAACAACGCACGCTGGTGACGCAGAAGGTGAAAGATATAATCAAGAAGGCGAAAGAAGAAGAAGCGGTTAAGTTACAAGAAAGGAGGAGGAAGATTGAGACGAAGATGTTGGACAAGAAGTTAAGAAGAGAGGCGAAGATTATGCGCAGAAAGAGACGGCAAGAGATTTGCGAGTTGGAGAGAGTGAGACAGATGTATAACGAGAGAATGAGAGCGGCGGCTGAAGAAGGGAAAAGGAAAGGTAAGAAAATCGTATACTTTTTTGATCTTTATATTAACATTTGACAACAGTACTATGGTTCTGTGTTAAGTGACGATGTAGTCGCAGGAGGTGAACATGCTCAGCCTAGCCCGGGCTCGGGTCTCGCGGCGCCGGAGCCCCCTCTAGGCTCGGGCCGGGCTGTACTCTCCGGCGGCAGCTAGCCGGCCGCGCTGTAGCGCCGCCGCCGAGGGGGGGCTCCGAGAGCGGAAGCCGGTTTCGAACCTATGTGCTGCGGCGTGCTACCGAAAACGTAACCAACTGAGCTATCAGTTGTCATACTTCAAAGCTTCTAATATGTTTCAGAACCAGCCAAGACAATAAAGTACTTTGAACCCACTGACAAAACAAATAATAACATTAATAAAGAAACTGCCGCGAATGATGATTCATTAAATGATAATCCTAAAAGTAATGTAGATGATTCAAATTTTAGAAATGATGTCAATAGAGAAAATGACAGAAATCCTGATGAAAGCGTGCTTAGTAACGCTCGACTTGGTTCATTAAATGATATTCATGAATTAACAATTAGAGATGATAATATTAATGTTTCTTGTGCTGAAACTGTTAATACAAATGAGGTTGCAAATGGTACAAGTGATGCAATAGATGATAAAAATACAAATAAAAAAGATGACGGCGCACCCGACACAGAGGAAGTTACTAATACCCAAAAAGCAAATGATTCAATAAATGATGGGAGTAATAATGATTCAAAGAATGATGAAAGCCATGATTCAAACGATGAAAAGTCGGATGGTGGTAGCAATTATGAGCCGAGTTCTTCGGAAGATGAGACAACGAGAAATAAAAGGTTGACGTTCAAAACGCACCAGTGCTACATCTGTTTTAAGGTAGGTACAGTAGTACCCAACTTATAAGGCGCGTCGTGAATCTTCGTTCGCGCAGAAAAGAAAGTATGGTCCGAAGATTAACGAAAGAATGCTTAAAACTTACAATCAACCTAAGATCACTATTATAAGGTTCATAATACACTGCAGCTGTTAGTTCCATCTCACTCTAAGCTCGCTAAGATGGCGGCGGCTGCCGACCAATAGCGGTCAACAGCATTTTCCGCGCTTTGAAAATTCATCTTCTGCGCAGGTACATCGGTAAGCCATATCAGTTGGGTACTACTGTAATAAATAAAAACCTAAGAGTAACTACATCTACACCTTAACAGTTTTACTACAAAAGATTTAAACGAGAGTTGAACAGATGAGTCTAAATATTTTCTCCAGAAATCGACGTCTTATCCTCGTTTTTTCTTACTTAATATCTCATAAATATATAATCCTACTAATATTATAAACGCGAAAGTTTGTATGTATGGATGGATGGATGTTTGTTACTCTTTCACGCAAAAACTACTGAATGGATTTTAATGAAACTTCACAACAATATAGCTTACAGAATAACACATAGGCTACAATTCATAACGATATAACATCGTATATTATCCAAACGCGGGTGAAACCGCGCGGCGCAGCTAGTTATCTCATAAATATATAATTGTATATGAATCGAGAATTTCAAGAGGTTTCGTAATCTAGTCGTGTCTTTACGACTGCTGTAATAGTTTTTATTTGGTTCCCTTTTTTCTGAAGGGTTAAATTTCTAAAACGGTGTTTTTTTTTCGAAATTCCCCCCTGCCCCCGCACCCGGATATGTAACGGTAGGGGCTAATAAAAAAATTCTCCTAGGCGAGAGGTGAATAACAAATTCACAAGTGAAATAATTGAGTGATAGACGTCCATTTTGGGGAACGAAATTTAGGAAAAATCTGTTTAACTCTGGTCTAAAGTTTTGTGGTAAGACGGTAAAAATGTAACAAGGGTTGTCCATTTCATCCTACTAATATTATAAACGCGAAAGTTTGTAAGTATGGATGGATGGATGGATGGATGTTTGTTACTCTTTCACGTAAAAACTACAGAATGGATTTCAATGAAACTTTACAATAATATAGCTTATACATCAGAATAACACATAGGCTACAATTTATAAAGATATTGTATGAATTGTCTAAAATATGACGATAAGTGTCAAGTAAGTAGGAAAAAATCTACCATTTGCGAGCTATTCTGGCGTGCGCTGCCAAAACCGCTAGAGTTACACATATATGTAATGTATGATGGAAATGTTTATCTTAAATAGTCCTACAAATAATAAGCCCGCTATAATATATATCTATATATTATTATTTGTAAGCCGTAATATTATAAATCGTAAAGTATTTTTGCAGTATCTCGGATGTCATCTATGATCATTGATGACACAATAATATGCACGAACCTTTCAAATATCTATAGGTGTCGTATGTGTAACGCGAGTGAAACCGCGGGGCGTAGCTAGTATGGACATTATATATATATTATATACCACAAAGCCGTGCTATTTACACCATTTATAAGAACGGCTGGACCGATTTTTATGATCTTCGCTTTGTCGAATTCCTTTCCGTTCTGAATAACAGAATAAATATTAAAACATGGGGGAAAAAATTACGAAATAGAGTGAAAAATGTTAGTTATTTCTAATACATTTTCACAGGTCTATCGGGTCTGCAAATATATATTTTTTTACAGCTATATCCGACCAAAGAGGACTTAATATCGCACTGCCAGATTCACTTCGACATCTGCAATGCTACAACACTGGTGAAGTGCCCCGTCTGCGGTCACGTAGCAAGCGCCAACATCACGCAACATATGTACAGAAAGCACGGAATCCGTGTCAAAGTTCCATACAACCGAATTACAGACAGAAAGGAAAATAATGAAGGTATATATAATTATGTGACTCAAGGGAACTGCTGGGCAAAGGCCTCACTATCGTGTAGAGTATTAGGTCATAATCCATCACGGGGCCCCGGTCCGAATTGGTGTATAACATGCCTCCGAAACAATTCTCGGGCCTATTGGTTTCCTCGCGATGTTTTCCTTCAGCGAAAAGCGAGTGATAATTGCGTACCAAGAAACACATTGGTACGTGCCCGCACTGGGATTTGAACTCGCCACCTTTCGTTTGAAGGCGGACGTTCGCCCACTAGGCTATCACTGCTTCTTACATGTTCAAAGTATAATGTGATTGGATATAAATCTTCACATTTCTTATCCCCCAGGCTCACGGTACTGCTACGAGATGGACGATGGGGGCACGATCATGGAAATAATACCGTCCGTCAAGATTCTGAACCACCAAGCTTCAGTGGCGATAGACAAGAAGAATCGAGAGCGACGGGACAAGACTATCGCCAAAACGAGACTGGTCAAGAAGGGAACGGAGTGGATAGTGGAGAATGTTGCCGTTCAAATAAGGTAGTTTAATGTTATGACTGACAGGGTAGGCCGTAGTTGTATAAATTTCTGACAGAGTAGGCCGTAGTGATAGAAATGGCTGACAGGGTAGGCCGTAGTTATTTTATATTTTAATTAAGTAGTTACCTACCTATTGTAACATTCTTATTGTTATTCCTAGACTTAGTTAATTTCTGTGATAAATGTAGCGTAATGGAGTACTCTGTGATGTTACAGTTATATGATGAATAATAAATAAATGTCTCACAGAGTAGACCGTAGTTGTAGAAATGTCTGACAGGGTAGACCGTAGTTGTAGAAATGTCTGACAGGGTAGACCGTAGTTGTAGAAATGTCTGGCACGGTACCTAGGCTGTAGCAAATATGTGCACCACCGGCATTTGCTCTGGGTCTGTGTGTGTGGGAGCACGCACCTCGTAGTTCCTATGTATAATTATGTATATATATATATATATATATATAGGTCTTAGAGGGAGGCCATGTTAGGACTCGAGATCTGTATTATGTGAAGGTGACGCGTTATCTCTATAATGATATATACAAATAAAATTAATCCCAATTTCTCAATGAAGAGGGAGAGAGATAGAAGGAGAGGGAGAAAGATAGAGACAATGACAGGACAACGTCTGTCGGGTCAGTTAGTATTATGTTAATTAGTATATAAACGGGTCTAATTCGCGCACAAACTAATATCAAAATATATAATTTTGACATACCTCGACGTTTCGGCCGAGTTACATCGACCGTGGTCACGAGAAGAAACGACAATTAGACCCGTTTAAATACTAATTTAACATGTATTCAGTTCGCGAAAGTTTAAGAACAGCTAGTATTACTTATAATCTCAATCTCACGCGCTATACGTATTGTTAATATTGTTGCGCAGAATATTGATATATTTCAGTGCAACCTGGTGAAATTCACAGAAGTGGCACAGAACCATCTAGAATGTGGTATCACATTTTAGTTGGTAGTGTATAATTATTAATTAAGGTACTTAGGTAATGTAATTAATGTTTTTGTCATTTGTAGGTATTTTAAGGTCACTGTAGCATTGCATTGGTGCTTTGGTACTGTCACAATGTTATGGTTGTTATTGGATAAATAAATAAATAAAAATAATAATCACCTTTTTGCAGTTACAACGAGCTACCGAAGTTTACTGAACGGGAATTGAGCAAGTTGGCCGTGTCGAACAGCGACGCGGACCGGTTGGGGCAACTTAGTCGGCTGGCGAAGCAGAGAGGCATCCATATGTTCTTCCCTTGTCACTTGTGTGATAAAATATGCCAGGTGATACTAGCACTCCACTAGATAGGGCCGTATTAATAAATGAACCTCAATAGCGCTACCAAGTGCGCTATCAGCTGATCCACACACAAAATGTAATCTGCATCTTGAGATCGTTGCTATTTAATAAATGGATATTGAGATGTAGCACTGGCTACTAGATACTGTCTTGTATGTGTCAATTGTGTCATAATCGGATAGCACTTAACCGCTGAGTGTCATTTATTAATTTGCCAGAGATCATGTAAGTTTCTGTTCCTAATCTACAACTTAAGATGTATAAATTAATTAGAACGAAAGAGCAAGTGCACACTGAAGATAGCTCTCAGAGCTAAGTTTGATTTATTAATACGGACCATAGTCTGTGGTAGTGTCCGGTGGATTCCCAACGAGTCACACCAGATCCGATCACAGTGTAACTCGATTCCAAAGAACACAATTTATAAAAAAAAAAGACCGAGCAAAGCTCGGTCATCCAGATATTAATATTTATATAGTGATTATAAGGAGGTAATAAAAATACACCTAACAACTTATCCTATCTGTGTCAGGGCGGGCGGTCTTGTGTTTTGCTCCCGTTGAGTACACTCGTTGTTACTTTTTTTTATAGAAGAGTTCCCAACGTGTTACACTTGTGTAATAGTGTAACTCGACGGGAAAAAAAACTCATTGGCTGCACTGGCTCTACGATTTCAACTCTATTAATTGTCGGCTCCACGTTATAAAATAGCTGCAACAGTGTTATTAACATTACTCGCAATTTACTTGCAATAAACTAGCTGATATAACTTGGATGCATCTTTCGTTTCTCCGAGCCTCAACTGACGACGGGAAACAATTCCCGCAGGAGTTCACATCTCAGTGATGACACGTACCAATGTGTTTCTTGTTAAAACATAATGTGGGTACTTACGTTAGGTTATTGACGGCACGTTTGGCGTAGTGGCTGAGCACTCGGACTGCTGCGCTAGGTGTCGCGGGTTCGATTCCCGCCTGGAACAAATATTTGTGCGATCCACAAATATTTGTTTCTGGTCTGGGTGTGATGTGTATGTGAAATTATATGTCTGCAAGCGGTACCCACGATACAGGAGCAATACTAGAGTGGAGCTACGTTATTAAAAAAAATGTAGCTTTTCGGTAAACTAAAACTCCGCGAGGAAATCCACAGAAAACTTGAAAACTACAACTCTACAAAAAACTTAATAAATGGAGTCAAAATGGTCGGCGGTATCGCTCAGAGAAATATCTAGACTACCATGAAAGCATAATTATTATAAAGGTTAATTTCCTGAATTTGAGAGCCTTAGTTGTTAATTGTTATACTATTAAAGGTGAATTTCCAAATGACGAGGCCCTTAGCTACTATATCAATAAAGGTTATTTTTCAGAATTCGAGAGCTAAACCACTATTACTAATACAGCTTATTCTGCAGAATTTCAGCGCTCTAAAGCTGCACGGACGTCGCCACGACCCTAACAAGAAACCTTTCGCTCCCAGGAAGCACAAACGCAACGCCAAACAAGATCCGCCCAAGAAGAAACCACAGGTAACATAACCCACTAGTATACTAATCCCCACCAGTGGGGACGGCCTGGTGGGGATTATGACAATAAACCGTATACACAAGCGCGATAACTTGTGCCCTATGAATCGACCCAAATTTACAACAACATTTAGAATCGATGAATCTAACGATACCGCTCGACCTCACACCGAATTCACTCTTTTCATAAGATATTTTCGGTTTTCCACCTCTCCGCGGTTCGGAGGACGCGTTAAGCCGTCGGTCTCGGTTGTTATCGTTCGATAGCGGTCGTTAAGTCACCTCAGAGGCCTTTGGCCTGATAAATAACCTCATACGACAAACGAAACGCACATTAAGTCACTTTCTTGTCTGTCTGTCGTTCCGGTTGGAATCTAGCAAGTCTTTCTAGCCCTACCCGATTAGTTATCCAGCTGAAACTTTCAGGGCAGCTTACATCTCGATGACAAATCTATTAGCAGAAACATAGTTTTCATATAATTTTCTAATTATTGTGTTAGAAAGTAATTTCATTACAATGCTAACATCGAATAAACAATCCTACTAATATTATAAACGCGAAAGTTTGTGAGTATGGATGGATGGATGGATGTTTGTTACTCTTTCACGCAAAAACTACTGAATGGATTTTGATGAAACTTCACAATAATATAGCTTACATATCAGAATAACACATAGGCTACAATTCATTATGATATATTATCCAAACGCGGGTGAAACCGCGGGGCACAGCTAGTAGTTAATAAGCTCTATAGAAAGTAGATTGTCTTTGTTTCCTGATCCGTTGGTTGCAATAATATGTAACTGTGTTCATTCCGGTCTGAGGTCTTTAGAAAATATAACGCATGGAAGTCATGCTTTCCTTTAACAGTATCCGCTTCTTTTATTTAATTAGTTTCCCATCATAATATATTGTAATATATTATCACCTTGTGTATGTATTTATATCATTTTCTTTAAAGGTGAACTTAGAAAACCGCCTCGCCAAGCCTCAACCCATAAAACACAAGCACAAATGCGATGAAAAACTGAAGAAATTCTACGAAACACACATCCGGGGTGCGGATATCGAGTTCTGGCAATTCCTGAAGATATTCAACAAGATGGACCGAGAGAACATACGGGATTTCAAAGATTTCGAGGGTAGAACCGAATTCGGCATACACACAAACGAAGATAGAGAATGTAATGCAAACCCCGAGGAATTTACTAAGAAATCAACTGCTATCAAGAAAAAAAAACAACGGAACAAACTAAATTCTAACATTGCAACTCCTATATCTACATCGAAGTTATCAAAGAGAAGTAATACCGATTTTTATAGTACAAAATCTCAGTTCACGAGTCGGTGTGCAGGCAAAACGGCTGAACCATACAAAAGAGTGATTATGATCAGCCGAAAGCAACATTTGGAAAGACAAAAAGCTATAATGAAGTTGAGAGAGTCGTTGTATCAACGAAGTGTTTAAATGTTGATTGCAGTTTGTTGATAAAGTTTACTTCACTGTTAAGTTTGTAATAAAAGTGAAATTGTTATGCTAATGTATTGTGTTATCAGCGCTTGGCTGAAAGGATTTCTAAGTGGTATAGATACTTTTTGAGTTAAGGCAGTGGTCCACTGCGGTGTAAAGCCACGGCTACCAAATTGAAAGAGGCCAGTGTTTGACGTTCGAAATTGTGGCCGGACGCCGCAGTGAACCACCAGATTTATGACGATAAGCCGCGGAGTGCAGCTTGTGTAGTGAAATATATTGATTCGTCTTCCTAGTATGTTGGTCATGAATATATTTAAATATGTTAGACAAATAGCGAATAAAGCAAAAAAGATAACTATTTGTTTTTTACGATAAACTTTTTTCTCTCTTGGTATTAAGAGTGTTACTAATGAGAAGCAATATTCTAGTAAAATTTATTGTTGTTATATAGAACATTATTCTTTAAGTTAGTGCAATGAAGTGTAGCTAAAATTTATAGGTAAATATTGTATGCAATGAATTATTATCGATATTAGTCTTGTACATTGCACACAATATATTATTCAAGTTATTGTAAGCTTGGGAAAGATCAGAAACAATAGTTGATAGTATTACGATATCCGTGAGCGAAGCGAGCTTGAAAATTCTTGAAGATGTCTGTACGAATAAGCCTACTTGTCATACATAATATTGAATAAAATATGACAAATATCTACGTCGTCAAAAGTACAAGAAGCGAGCGAAAAAACTTTAGCCATATCTGACTATTAATCTTTATTTTTTCATGTATTCAGTCAGTGCTAGATAATATCATTAGGGATCTAACGATTGACAAGTAAATGTGGCATCCCTAAAGTTATTGCTATCCCTTTCATTATCATAATAATATGGTTTAGGTGTAAAACTTTTATTTTGCAATAGTCGTTTAGGGCTGAGTGTGTGAGAATATGAACTTCCCATTACGTCTTCAGTGCATCACAGTGGTGTCTATGCATTTTTACTCATTATCGAGGTTACCTACGTAGTTAAAATGTTTTTTGTTCAAATAAAATACCTATTGTTAAAAAAAAGTTTTATTTTAGCCTATAATTTAGAATACAGAGACACAATATAGGCTGCAAGTCATCATCATCATCGTCATCACTGTTTCACTGTCCATCAGTGATATAATAACTGTGAAAAACTATCTAACTTCAGTATTTTCTCTGATACAATGTTACAAGTCATATCTAACAGCCACCATAGGTGTTGTATGTGAATCCCCAGAGTGCAGCTAGTAGGTATCTAATAGGTGGTGATTCCATCAGTCTCCGTGCAGCTGCAAAGATATACAAACAATTGTTAAAGGTAGGACCCTGGTCCAAAAAAGTTCTAGTCTTATTGCACTTCTCTTGCAAATCTTACAAATATTATAAAGGCGAAAGTTTGTGATTATGTATGTTTGTTGCTCTTTCACGCAAAAACTACTGAATGGGTTTCGATGAAACTTCACAATAATATAGCTTACATATCAGAATAACACATAGGCTATAATTCATAAAGATATATTATCCAAATGCGGGTGAAACCGCGAGGCGCAGCCAGTTATAAATAAAAATGGGTTTACATAAAATAATTGTAATCCAAATCCAATGATACTACAAGAACTATGGTGGCAGCGAGCTGATCTGCTAGAGACGGAAGGTAGACAACACTCAGTGTCTAACAGCAGAGTTACAGTCAGCTCGCAGCACCGGATACACAAATATATTCGAACAGCTAGCTGCAAAGTTTACATACAGCTTCCGATATGTCAATCCAATCCATAGCTTTGGCCAAATTGTCATTCTTGGATGGTTTCTTGTCCCAATTCCAGAATGTGAGGTTTTTGAAGCCACCGACTACCTGAAAAATTCGTCATCATCATCATCACATCCGTCCACTACTGAACTCGGGATGGGGGATAGTCTTGTAGACTTCTAAATGCTATTTTTCTGTAAGCTTAAATACTGTTATGTATTGATATCAATTAGTTAGGCTTTTGATATTTATAATGACTTATGTGGGTAAATACAGATTGTTACCTAGGGTTTATGCAATAATATCAATTTGTTTCTTGACTCTAAATATGGTGTAAAAACACATATTATACAACACATAATATACTAGAAGTACCAGGGTGACATGGAACGTGAGATCTCTCTCGCCTAGGCATCAGACTATATGTAGAGTGATAGGACAGGTTTCATACCTGAAACCTTCTCTCAGCGTCTTCAGCTAGAGGCCTCTTGGCTTCCGTCACCACAACGGCTCTGTATCCTTCCGGCAGAGGCAGTTTTGTGCCATCTAGTGGATAGCCGCGGAATGATGCGCTAAGTTCTAAAAGAACAAACTTCTTTTATATGGTTTAAAGTTTTTGTGAAGTTTTGTAGCTATGTTTTTGGACAATTTTCATGTTATGTTTACCTCCACCACCATTGTCGGCGACGTAGGAATCGAAATATTTCGAAACATTGGCTGGGCCGTCTTCTTCGATCTTACATGGTATGTAATGGGCTTTTTGCTCAAATATTTCGTTGTCTTCAGTATTTTTCAAATTGTTTTCTACAGTAATCGACATTACTGATCAAAAGTTCGTAAATAAGTTAAAATCACAGACCAAGTAGTAGTTAGGGATAAAATGAAACTTTTTGTTTTGATTAATTTCGCGCCTTCGGCCTTAGGGCTTATGTATGATCGGTGCCGGTGGATGCCGGGATGGATTGACTGACACTTGACAGCTGCCAAACTGCCAAACATGTTGTATATTTTTTTATTTTTTTGTGGTGGCTTCGCATGGTTTTTGCATTTTGCCAGTGTCAATTAATAAAATATTACAGTAGGTATCTTTTAATTTCACAATAGGAAAATAATAGCATCAAAGCAATCATCGTGGTCAAGTAGTCAAGTCGATTATTTTACATAGTCAAAGTCACGATTCAGTAAAGTGGTGTACGCTTTACTGAAAATTCTTTGGAGATTTGGAAAATATGCGAAGTGGCACGCTTTTTGGGTTTATGTCATTTGCCCACACTTACGTATACACCTACTACTTGGTCTGTGGTATACACGTTATCGTAAACTCAATGACTAATATTGCACCAATATTATACTTCAGACCTCATCCTTCCATGATTAACTATGTAGTATCGATCTCCATACGCGCCAATTACACGATATTCAAAGCCAAAACAAAATTTATTAAAATTTTAGCCTATTTTGTCTATGTCATAGACAATACCCCAATGGCAGCTCTTCAATCATGTCATTCGTTCTTTCGTGCGCGCCATTGCACGTCGCGTTTTTTAATAATTTTGAAAACCATAATCTAATATAATTTTATTTTCAGGAAATTGAGAAGATGATAGGCGGAGATGAAGATTTCTTTGGGGAATATTGCGAAATTATGGAAGAAAATAAGGGAATGGACGACGATGCAGAAGGATGTCAATGTGGTCGTCGCGATTCAGCTACTCAATCCTAGAGCTTTCCTGTGGGGTCTGCCAGTGATTGGTCTTCCATGACTAGAGCTTTCCTGTGGGGTCTGCCATGTCAAAGGTGCCTAGATTTCTAGGCTGAGAAAGTGAATCCTTGAGCTTTCCTGTGGGATCTGACAGTGATTGGTCTTCCATGACTAGAGCTTTCCTATAGGGTCTGCCATGTCAAAGGAGCCTAGATTTCTAGGCTGAGAAACTAAATCCTTAAGCTTTCCTATAGGGTCAGCCAGGGATTAATCTTCCTTGACTAGGGAGAGGAGAAGTATACAGTAAATCTGGTTAAGTTGTCACGATGTATGTAGACAGTGACCTACTTCCTTGACTAGAACTTTCCTGTGGGGACTGACATGTCAAAGGTGCCTAGACTACTATGCTGAAAAGTGGCTTAGGATGGAGCGGAGAAGTACCTATATATTAATCTGGTTAAGTTGTCACCATGTATGTAGACAGTGACCTACTTCCTTGACTAGAACTTTCCTGTGGGGTCTGACATGTCAAAGGTGCCTAGACTACTATGCTGAAAAGTGGCTTAGGATGGAGCAGAGAAGTATAATATAGTAAATTTGGTTAAGTTGTCACGATGTATGTAGACAGTGACCTACTTTGTCACAGAACAGTAATACCACTTGGGTTACTCGGCTCTTCTTGTGCTATAGTTATGCTGGGATATTGACCAATGTCAAGTACCTACTGAGGGTCCAACCCTGATATTTTTTGTAATACAGATTTACAAAACGATATAATAGTAAAAGTTGAAACATTTATTGTAAATAGGCAATTAAATCGCACTTTTACAAGTCAAACAGCTAATTCTCGTTAACAAAGAGAATCATACAAACATAACAACAACAATATTGATAAGTATATTGATTGATTTGAATATGACAACATTGACAACAATAATATCTTGTTCATTCAGAATTCAGAATTGGGGAAGGTTGGCAAAACATCCTTCAGTTGGGTTGGAGAAAGATGAAAGAAAGGAAACTGGTAGGAAATTATCCTCCAAATGTAAATGTGTCATGTATAGTTACTCCTAGTTTAAACCCAGAAGCCGCATTCACTCTAAGTGACAGTACCTATTAAGAATAATTTGACTGAGGCAATAAAAACAGCTAAAGCAGTGACAATAGCCGGTCAAGATTTTTAGACCCAAAAATGGGCTCTTAAACTTAATATTATTATTATAACAAGGCTGCTTTATCCCATCAAGAACACTGGTACAACAACATCTACACCGGTGCAACAATGAGCGGCTCCTTCAAGAAGTACCGACGCACACCCAACCTCAACATCCCTGGCGGAATGTAAATAAACTGAGGGAATGCTCTTCCTTGGGATTATCACAGCTACACCCACCACAGGTGGGCTTAAGCTACACTAAGGTATTTCTTCAATTCATTGCTTAATATAGCTAGTAGGATACCCCTATTCTCTCGGGGTTAAAAGTTACAAAATACTTTTGAGACAAAACCCTTTCAGTATGATGAAACTTCAAGCGGTAACATCAAAAATGGAATTGGGCATTTATAGCAAAGTGATTGTGTCATCAGTCTTAGGGGCGATTGAACTAGGTAAAGAAGAACAATTATTTCCAGTACCTACCAATGGGGTTTATTAAAAATCCGAATGGCTCTTCTAGGATTATTATCATTTATATTATCATTTAGAACAGTTGAATAAATTCATAAGTATAATAATATATGCAACATGTTCAACTAGAAGTTACAGCTTGTACGCATTGTTTCCTAGCAAAATGGACCTCAAAGAGGCATACTAATGGCCCCTATATTTGAACATCTTAAAAGATGGTTGCAATGTCTGGTTTGTAGGAAAACCTAGCAATTTAATATCTTACCATTTGGGGCGTGCTTCATCACCCCTTAGGTTTGCAAATATCTTGAAGCCAGAGGTGATGGCTCAGGAGAAGAGGGTTTTTTATATGAACTATATTATTATAGAAAACACATTTGAAGTCTGTTCGAAAGATTAGAATTCGTTATAAAGGGAGAAAAATGTTGTTTAATAACATCGAACATAGAATACTTCATTCATCCAAGAGGAACTTCAAACTTTCTCAGTAGAAGAAGAATTCAATTAAATGATAGGTATTGTGTCTATTAAAACTGTAATCTTACAGCATTATGTTCAGGGCACTGGTTTAGGCATACTGACATCGTCATGCCTGACAGTATTGTATGGATTTCTTTATACAAAGCAGTGTTTCTTATTACCTATAACAATATAATGTACTTACCTATGTATGAAGTATTATGATAGATACTCCACCCTCTAGCATAAGAGATTTGAGGTGGTGGAGAGACCATACTTTAACTGTTTACACAGTTTTATATTAAATAAATAAATAGGTACTAGGTAGGTACCTATTGAAGTATAGATTGATCGTATAACCCAATAAGATATAGTATTCGGTAATAAGTTTATCTTAGAATCTTCTCGGGCTCTTTAAAGGTGGGTTCAGGAGCATGTTGGGGGCACGAGATAGCCAAGGGGACATGGAAGGAGGAACGGCAACTTTATACCGAGCAATGTTAAAGGTTTTTTTATTATTATCATAACATCAGCTGCTTAGCATTGAAATGTTTCGCGAGAAATAGTAAGAATACAGAGGTTTTACTAAGAATAGAGAATAGAACTCGGATATCCTAGATTTATAGGTCAGGTGGTACCAATACCTGTGTACAGGTTCCACACTTTCACTCTATTGCAGAGAGCATTTGTAAAGGAAGTGGTTAACTATGGTTATATGCTTAGATTAGCTATGGTGTTATGCATCCTACGGTTCTTCAAAATAAACTTTTGAGGCTAATGTTCAGTTCAGGCTCACTACTGTAGAGTCAGGGGAGAATTATCCTCGATAACATTATATTAACACAAGAATCTTTTCGCATCCAGAATTCCAGGTGTAATAAGTACCTAGTTATAGGAAGGTACCTATACTTATGTTTGTTCACACTAGTTCAACTCATGTGTTCTGTACGTACCTTGGCACAGATATTGGGAGATAGATGCATTTATTTACAGCGTAATGCAGCTTTTTACTAGTTATGTGTAAAGAATGAAATATTACTTACCTACTAGTTATTTTTTACCGCTTAGTATATGATATAGAAGTGGTTGACGAAAATCATCAATGGAAAAGCAACAGACATAATGGTTGTTCCCTACTGGGATGGCCAACCTTGGTTCCCGTTGTGAGCCATACATATACTTATGTCAAGTATCCTGGCCCCTAATAAAACTTTGCCTTTGTCAGGTTCTGGAGCACCTCATCCGCTGCACAACGATGAGATGAAGATGCCTGAATGCAGATATATTGTCTGGGAAACTTGTTCAAGACATAGGGGATATTGTCAGAATTAAATTTCTATATCTCCTACAACCTTTTATGCTTTAAACATCCTATATAGTTAATCATGGAAGGATGAGGTCTGAAGTATAATTGGTGATCAAACGAACTTACCTGTAAGTGATGTTCGATCATAATTATATGAAGACCTCATCCTTCCATGATCGGTCCCACCCGAGTTTCTCTCCCCAGGTAACTCATATACTCATTCTTAAGATAAGAGTCACATTGGCCCGAAGAGATATAGAAATTCGGAACTGGCGGGCTTTGAACTAAATGACATGATTGAAGAGCTGCCATTGGGGTATTGTCTATGACATAGACAAAATAGGCTAAAATTTTAATAAATTTTGTTTTGGCTTTGAATATCGTGTAATTGGCGCGTATGGAGATCGATACTACATAGTTAATCATGGAAGGATGAGGTCTTCATATAATTATGATCGAACATCACTTACAGGTAAGTTCGTTTGATCACCAATTATACACTCGAAAAAACAAAAGTTTGAGAAAAAATACAATTTGTCAGTTGTCACCTTTATGTATATCTTGTCAAAGACAGAACTGTCAAGATTTGTTTTTGGTTGGGGAGGCAAAGCAAAGCTAAGTTTTGTGAAATTCGTGACGAAATAATCGTAACTTTTACGAAAGTCTTATCAGAAATCAATTAAAATTGTTACGCTTAATATTACACTCGCTGTAATAACATTTGACTCGGTAACCTTTTATGTGAACACTAGTGCTTAGCTCATTCGTGTATTGTTTGATCAGTTGCACAAAATTGGACGAGTTTACGTCAATAAATATTTTGGCCGTGTTCCTTTGTTTGTTTGCCGTTTGTTGACTCACAATAGTGCTAGACGCCGAGTTGGCAACAGCCGAAGTACTTCTTCAATGACCTTGGAATTAAAAAACAGCTGTTGGTGAGTACTATACTACCTCCTTTCCATTGCTGAAAAAAAAAATATCATCTTCGCGCCAAAACCTGGAAAAGTTCGCGCTAAAAAATTACGCGGGCCTACGTTCAAATCAAAATTCAATGATTTCATGATTTGCAATACCTATGACCTTGGGTTAGGCTCTTTACCTCTCACAGGTCAGTCAGAAAGTATTATATTTCTTGCACAATGATTTGTTGAGTAATTGCATGTAATGTAATGTAACTTACTAGGTAACTAGTAGAATTAACATCTGTGATTAACGAGCAACCATTGTTCATTGTTCTTTGAAATTATAATAAATCTTGGGAACATGAAATAACAATGACCAATAATTTCTAAAGGGTCCTATTGATACATAAGTATGCTATATTTTCTCTAGTCATGTTATGATTGCTTACTGTAAAGTGTAGGTACCAATGTGAAGTGATTTATAAGTGAAAGAAAAAAATTAAGGTAGTGTATGAAAAATTCTGATTTGCAATAAATAATCATCATTTTATGTTACTGGTACTAGTTTATCATTCTGGGACATTACTAACCGTTTTTATTGCCAGTACCTTTATATTAAAATAAAATTTCAGTCAGAGAGATCATTGTATTCATCGACAACTTTGATATGCACAAAAAAGGATAGGTTTTACGTTTACAACAAGTATAAACTAGATTTATTTTATTTATGTTTAACTTATCTGACGAAAATAAAAATTTAACCATTTATCATCAGATTGCACGTTAAAAGTGTAATTTCTGATTTACATTGCAACATGGCACTGCAAGGGGACAGGCTAGCAATTACCATTCGAAAAATGAACGGCTAGTCAATTAACTGCATAACATTAACATAGAGAAGTTCTAAACTTTCACGAACAGGAAACATATTTAACTAGCTAAAAACTGGTCTAATTCGCGCACAAACAAATATCAAATAGTCTTCTGGTGACCACGGTCGATGTGACTCGGCCGAAACGTCGAGGTATGCCAAAATTATATATTTTGATATTTGTTTGTGAGTGAATTAGATTTTAGCTAGTTATTTATTAACATAGATAGGAAAATAATCGCTCATTAAAAAAAAATATTTCGATCTCTTCAACAGTACCGCTTTCTATTTCCGTTCTCTTAAATTTTAAACGCCATAAACACCATTTTGGCAGCCTGAGAATCTTGGAAAAACATCTGACGCTATGCCAAATTGTGCCAAGTACTGCCAAAAGAGATTGAGATTATGTTGCAAAATTGACGGAGATAAATATTTGTGTAATCATTTGTGCATCAACAACACAGGTACTGCATACCGTAATAGAGTTGTCCAAGATTTTATTTTTAATGTTGCCCCACACTAGTATTGCTCCTGTATCGTGGGTACCGCTTACAGACATATAATTTCACATACACATCACACCCAGTCCAGAAACAAACATTAGTGGATCGCACAAATATTTGTTCCGGACGGGAATCGAACCCGGCACACCAAGCGCAGCAGTCCGAGTGCTCAGCCACTACGCCAAAGGTGCCGTCGATTGGGATATACTCCCAGATGTTGTACTTGACGTCACAGTCTATACATTAAAAAGTATTGCCGCCTGGCTAGCGACAACCCTCAAATACAACACCCATCTCCAAAGCCCCATTGGGGTGTTCGGGCGGTCCTTGGAAGCCAGTCCCGTTCAAAGCTTAGCAAGCATGTTAACTAAATAAAAACCTAAAAAATTGTGGTGTGAACGACCCCCATCACAGATTATTGTTACTACCCACTACTAACATTATTTATATAATTCATTAGGCGTTTAATAAACGCCGCGTTTCCATCACGCGCCCGCAAAACAAGTAAAAAAATAAATCATTCAGAAAATGATATAACGGCAGACCCCTATCTCTATTGCCTTGTTCCTCAGATCCCCTCTTTCTATCTCTTTCTCTTGTTCTCTCTCTCCCTCTCTTTCATTCTCTCTCTTTCTATTTTTCTATAATAATAATTCTCGAGCATGTTGGTTTCCGATGTTTTTTCCTTCACTGAAAAGCCAGTGATAATAATTACATACATGTTTTTAATATAGGTATTATCTATACCTATGTTCTATACCATAGTGCCATATAATTTAATTTTCAAAAAAACGCGCTCGCGTTTTATTTAACGCGCCGGAAAACCAGCGGCATATCGTGAAGTAATGTAGGATGTAAAATTAATTTTAGACTGTGTGGGTGCTATCTCACGATTACCGGTAATTTGGCGGACCATCAAGATGGTATTATATCTATACAGATATGCGTTGTTTTGACGCTTCAACTATACTAATATTATGAATACAAGAATTAGCCCCACACTAGGAATTTTCCTGTTTGGATTAGATAGATACAGATACTTAGATAGATAGAGACGACACGTTTGGCGTAGTGGCTGAGCAATCGGACTGCTGCGCTTGGTGTCGCGGGTTCGATTCCCGCCCGGAACAAATATTTGTGTGATCCACAGATATTTGCTCCTGGTCTGGGTGTTATGTGTATGTGGAATTATATGCCTGTATACGGTACCCACGATACAGGAGAAATCCTAGTGTGGGGCTAGGTTTAAAAAAAACTCTTTATTGCCCCAAAATGTAAAGAACACGGAGCAAACAGGGTGGCTCCGTACAGTGGGAGCTTTCGTACATCCTACTAATATTATAAACGCGAAAGCTTGTAAGTATGGATGGATGGATGGATGTTTGTTACTCTTTCACGTAAAAACTACTGAATGCATTTTAATGAAACTGTACAATAATATAGCTATATCAGAATAACACATAGGCTACAATTTATACAGATATTGTGTGAATTGTCTAAAATATGACGATACGTGTCAAGTAAGTAGGAAAAAATCTACCATCTATATCTATAGTAATATTAAAAAGAGGAAAGATTTGATTGTTTGTTTATTTGTGTACATTGAATAAGCTACGAAACCACTGAGCCAATTTAAAAAAATCTTGAAGCTACACTATCCCCGGGTGATATAGGCTACTTTTTATCCCGTAAAAATTAACGGTTCCCGCGGGATAGTAGTTAACGCGGGTGAAACCTCGACGCGCTTCTAGTAATTATATATTTTAGTAGGTATGTGTGTATGTAATTATGTATATTTTAAGTATGCATTCAGAATAGTATTTTGCATTAAATCAATGACTCATTAATATCAATAAATATGACGAAAGTAGGTATTTAAACAATGACAAAGAGGATTATAATCATCAAGTTATTTTATTTAAATTAAAAAACGCCGTGGTTTTCATTATCTATTATTATTGTCAAATGTGACAAAGGAACCTTATTAGAAATACAATTCTTGTAATTGGTGTGAAATATTTATTTATATACATATACATACCTACCATTTGCATTGCAATCAAACCTAAATGAACCTCACACTTTGAATGTACTGAATTTCTCTTAGCATGATTGAAGTACAAGGCTACGGTCACCCGCGAGACAGGCATGCTTTAATGCGGGGTCTTTAGTAATATTTTCTTATTTAAAATATATAATAGGTACTAGTTGGTGCCCGCAACTTCGTCTGCGCAGGATAAGTATTTCGAGTAGCTATTTTGGCTATAATGGCTTACACATAAGATATAAACACATCCCATCAAAAACATTACATGTACAAAAATGCACAAGTCTCGCAACGCAGTTTATCTGCCGTAAAAAGTTGTGAGATCGAATGTAAACCAAGTCGGTTAATTTCAATACCTACCTATACCTATCTATGGGAGCAGTTATATCTTTATTTCTTTAGTAAATAAAGTGACTTGGCAATTGCACACGGCAACATAAATCTATGTTAAGCGCTTTGGGCTTCTATTTGTTTGAAAGTACACCTATACGGAAGACTATATTTAGATTGCCTAGTAGATTATGCTGACGTGATGCCCTCTTGGTCACTAAAAATTTAGGCTTCTGGTTTAATCCATAATGAAGTTACAGGGGGTCGAAAATGGCCCGAATCGCTTCGAGAAAAGGATAGTACGGCCGTGCCTTTTGTTTTGCTCGACTTGGCGGGGGCACTGCCGTGCCCCCAGATACTGTGGCGGGCTTTTTGTAGGACTATTTAATATAAACATATCCATCATACATCACATACGTGTAACTCTAGCGGTTTTGGCAGCGCACGTCAGAATAGCTCGCAGACGGTAGATTTTTTCCTACTTACTTGGCACTTATCGTAATTTTGTGGACAATTCACACAATATCTGTATAAATTGTAGCCTATGTGTAATAACACATAGGCTACGATGTGTTATTACACATAGTTACACATGGTTATGATGTATAACTATAAAAAAAAATTTTGCAAATTCCAGAATCATGGACTTCCTAAGCCTGTTCGATCCGTCTGACGGGAAACAGAGCAAGAAACGTAAGGAGCAGGAAGTGGTCAAGAAGAAACCCGAGGGTACGGGGAAAGGTGAGTTATGGCAACACTGGCAGCCCTAAAGTATTTTACTACGAAAAAATATTTGTAATGGGATGTAGAATCTAGGCCAAAACAAAAAAAAAACTAATATTGTAAAGGTACCTACCTTGTACCTATAGTCGTACAGTAGTACCCAACTTATATGGCTTACCGATGTACCTGCACAGAAGATGAATTTTCAAAGCGCGGTAAATGCTATTGACCGCTATTGGTAGGCAGCCGGCCGTCATCTTAGCGATCGCCGCGTGGCATTCTGAGTGAGATGGAACAAACAGCTGCAGTGTATTATGAACCTCATAATAGTGACCTTAGGTTGATTGTAAGTTTTAAGCATTCTTTCGTTAATCTTCGGACCATACTTTCTTTTCTGCGCGAACGAAGATTCACGACGCGCCATATAAGTTGGGTACTACTGTACCACAAAAGTTTAATGAAGGGTTGAACATAGTGTCTTAAATTTCGTTCCACAAACCGACGTGTGACACTCGTGTTGAATGTCGCTTAACCAATTTTGATGCAATTTGGTATTGAGGTAGCTAACACCCTGGATTAACACATAGACTAATTCTTATTCCAAAAACAGCGGGTAACACGCAGCGCAGCTAGTCTGGAATAAAAATATAATGAGTTAGAAAAAAAAACTTATTATATTTTTAATCTGTGGTCATTTGGCAGGCAGAAGAAGAGGTCGCAGGTCCAATGGGAAGAACGAGACACTCCCAGAGGAGTCCTCGTTCCTCTGCGAGCCGCACCTCAGCACGGAGATACTGGTGAAGGACGGCTGCTACATGGAGCACTATATCGAGATCAACGAGAGAGACGGTGGGTGGTGCCGCTGATTGGATAACAGATGGCGCTTTTGTAAACTATTTTTTACTCTTTTATGTTGTGTTTCATCGTTTAATTTTGTTCTTTTTTATTGGTGAAATACTTGTTTAAATTGCAATTATTTGTGTTGTAACTCTTGTTTTTTTTTTCTATTTTGTAAAGCTAATATTTTGAACTCGAATTGATATGTGTATTCATTGGTTTGTAAATTAATTAAAAAATAATACAAATCGTTCCAGAATCAAAAACAGACGACAAGAAACCAAGGAGGCGCAACTCCGGCCGTAAATCGCGGCGCAGAAAAAAGATCTCGCCAGGCAAAGAAACGGCGCCGTTCAGCCAAGAGGACGCCAAAACCAACCTCAACAACCTATCCTTCATACACAAACACTGCGACGAGAACATAGGCAAGAACGTGAACGATCTCACCATAGACAATGTAGACTATAAGAAGAACGAGCTCACCATAGACAAGGATAATGTAGACTATAAAAACAACGACATCGTAGACAAGGACAATGTAGACTATAAGAAGAACGAGCTGACCGTAGACAAGGAAAATGTAGACTATAAGAAGACGAAGAGGAAATCCATAGACAACGATTTCAAGGACATAGCTGTGTACAATGTCATAGACAAACTAGAGAAGGTCAGTTTGAAGGACGATATGTATTTGGCGGGCGATTTCAATACTGAAGATTTGGAGAGTGATTTCTTTTACTGTTCGGACGAAGATGACGAGTTTATTGATGATTCGTAAGTATTCAATTTGTATGTTATTTACTTTTTTGAATTTAAGTCCACAGAACTGACAATAATTAAACAATTACGTACCTACATTATATTAAAGTAATATAGCTACCCTATGTCACTCTACCGAAAATAATCCAATGAAACCTTAAAGTACTATGTTATAATTCGTCAAAAGGTTTAGGCTGTAGATCTTTACATAGAATTAGATATACAAACGCATGAAAAACAGAACCCTCCTCGGGCAGTCCGGTAAAAAGATAACTTTCAACAATTAATGAACATTTCTGTATATTAAAAAGTAGAAGATTCGAAAGAGGCGTGTCAGGATCGTAGCATGTGGAAAGATATAGTCTCTGCCTACCCCGACGGGAAAATGGCTGTATGTATGTATGTATGACAAAGTATTTGTGTTACAGAACGTCCGAGGGCGAGGATTCCGCGGAGGAGGTGCACGGCAGCCTGCCGCCCGAGCCGCGCTTCGGGAACGTGGAGTACAAGCTGCGGCTCTCCACCTTCTGCGAGAGGCGCTTCCAGCACCTCGTCACTCAGGTATCACCTTAAAAAAAAGTTAAAATACCTCGTTGCGTACGTCTCTACTTAAGAGGAGGTGAACAAGTCTCACTTGTCTATTATCCGCATTCGTTTTAATGGGATCCGAAGATATTTCGTTTAAATCCAAGTCGAAACGGCTAAAATAGCTCGTCGCTCAAATATTTATCGTGTAAGGAAGGTTCCCATGACCCATCGCTTTAGTATCTACACTAGTGTCAATGGAAATCGTAAAAAAAAATGTCGTATCCTACCGACTGCGCCAATATATATTTGATCTGTTCAGCTGAAGTGGCGGCTGCGGTCGGGCGGCGGCAGCTGCGTGTACGTGGTGGGCGTGCGGGACTGCGGCGCGCTGGTGGGGCTCCGCGCGCGGGCGCTGCGGGGCTCGCTGGCGGCGCTGCGGCGCATGGCGGCGGCGCTGCGGGCGCACATCGCGCACGTCACCGCGCGCCGCGTGGCGCTGCACCGCGCCGTCGCCGAGGTCTACATCAAGAAGGTGAGCGTCTGCTGCGGCGGGGGGTGGGCGGCTCGTTCCTAGCAGTGGCCGAGCGATCGGACTGCTGCGCTTTGGGGTCGCGGGTTCGATTCCCGCCCGGAACAAATAATCTTCATACAAACGGCTAGTTGACGCGTACTATGTCGAGCTAGTATAACTCATACTCGAGGCACAGCTTGCAGTACTGAACACAAAACTGATTAAAATAAAACTTAAATACGTAACGCGATTCTTGTTTTCAGTTGGCGGATCCGCAACAGAGCGTCGAACTACGAATAGCGGTAATGGGTGCGAACGAAGCCGGCAAGTCCACTCTGATAGGAGTGCTGACACAAGGTAACATTTCCTACTAATATTATAAAAGCGAAAATAACTGTGTTTGCTCCCTTTTCACGGTGAAACAGCTGAACGGATCTTGATAAAATTTGGTATGGAGGTAGTTGGATTTCTAGGGAAAGACATGGTATACTTTTACTAGCGAAGTTTTATTTTTTTTATACACTCGTACAAAATTGTAGTCAGAAGCTAGTTTATTACTGTTATGTACTTACTAGCTGTTGCCCCCTACTTCGTCGGCACTGACTACTTTATATCGCGATAAAAAGTATCCTACGTCCAGCTCCAAGATCCAATCTACCTCTCTACCAAAAATCATCGAGATCGGTTCAGCCGTTTAACCGTGAAAAGGCAGCAAACAAACCTAGTTACTTTCGCAATTATAATATTAGCATGGATGGATAAGAAAAAGATTAAGTTATCGACAATCAAGTTCAGCGCCATCTATGAAGCGAAACCGCGCAACTTTGACCAAATATGTGTTTGGCATTGCCATTTCCATTCGGCATTGCAGGCGAGCTTGACAACGGCAATGGCAGCGCGCGCCTCAACATGTTCCGGCATCAGCACGAGGTGAAGACCGGCATGACGTCATCGCTGAGCCACGAGATACTGGGCTTCGATGCGCAGGTGACGTCACTGGCAGACAAGTCTAGCGCAGTCTCTGTCTGGCACTAAACAAATGACAGAGACAGCGATACACTTATCGCTCTAAGCTAATTAGTGTCCACCGTGTGCCCCCACGGTGGACACTCCATACAAACGGCTGGATCGGACAAAAGACAAGCGTAACTGTATGCGAAGCGATAGCGTCGTTCCGCGTTAATCTCTCTCCGTCCGTCTGTCACCAGGCTGTATCTCATGAACCGTGATAGTTTTTTTTGTTTTAGTTATGGCTTCGCACGGTTTGTGCATATAGCCAGTGTCAAGTATTTTATTATTTAAGTATTTCTTATTTTCACATTAAGAAAGTCACAGCAATATAGCAATCGTGGTAAAGTAGTCAAGTCAATTATTTACATCGTCAAAGTCACGATTCAGTAAAGTAGTGGATGCTTTACTGAAACTTCCTGGGAGTTTTGGAAAAAATGCGAACTGACACGTTTTTTTGAGTTTATATCATTCGCCCACACTCGTGCACGTTAACGAACACTTAATGATTAATATTCCACCAATATTACACATTAACACTCGAAGAAACACAAGTTTGAGAAAATAATACATAAACAACAACGTGTCACTGTCGGATTCCCGCCAAAACTCCACCGTGATAGTTAGACAGTTGAAATTTTCACAGATGATGTATTTCTGTTGCCGCTATAATAACAAATACTAAAGAACAGAATAAAATAAATATTTAAGGGGGCTCGCAAACAACAAACAAACGTGATTTTTTTGCCGTTTTCATAGATAATGGTGCGGAATCCCTTGTGCGCAAGACTCGCACTTGGCCTGTTTTGTAGGGATACATTTCTTAAGTTTTTTTTTAATCTTGTTTATCATCCTTTTTTCATCATATTTTTTTTTATTTTTTTTATCATCCGGCACCACTGTAGTTTCCGCAGTTCCATTACGATGATGATGGTGATGATTATGATGATGATGATGATGACGACGGTGCAGGGCAACGTGGTGAACTACGGCTGCTCGGAGCTGATGACCGCGGAGCGCATCGGGGAGCGGAGCGCCAAGCTGGTCTCCTTCCTGGACCTCGCCGGGCACAGCAAGTACCAGCGCACCACGCGCCACGGCCTCACGGGGTACTCGCCGCACTACGCGCAGCTGGTGGTGAGTGCCGCGGAGTGCTGCGGGGTGCTGATGGTCTCGCCGCCCGTGAAACGGGCTAGCTGCCAATGGAAGTTTCGTCGAAATCGGTGCAGCCGTTTCGGAGGTGGAACAGAGAGGAAAAAAATGGATTTTTGGATTTTTTTTGAGATATTGCAAGTTATGTCGTAAATACAATGAATGAAGTTCAATCACTGTACCAAGATTCTGGACAGGGAAAGGAAACTCCGTTGACTCTACCAGCGCTTCGGAATACGCCCGTTAGAGAAGACAGCACCAAGAAACTCTATGGGGATGGCATTCTTCAAGTTATTATTTTTCATTTTTTCATTTGCATTTTTTTAAACGGTCGCACTATAACTTTATGCATTGACTCGGCCGAAATTAATAATCAATCCAACCCAAAATTTGCTATCTGGGATTGATATCACAATCCATTTTTAGGGTCAAACGTGCCAATAACCGATCCGTGGATTGGTTTATGAAGGCACGCAGATTGGAAATCGATGGAGCGATAAGCAGCAATCCAAGATCGATTTCAATCTTGGATAGGAAATACAATATTAATTTCGGCTGTAAAAGTACTGAGATGTAGCAAATAGGCTCAATTTAGTTTTGAATTTGTAAGATATCCGCCACCGCCGGCATCACCCCCATCACGGAGGAGCACATGGGCATCCTGCTGGCGCTGCAGCTGCCCTTCTCTGTCGTCATCAACAAGCGGGAGCTGGCGCCGGCCGCCGTCCGCCCGCTGCTGCTGGCGCTGGGGGACATACTGCGGGGGTACAACAAGGTGAGGGGTCCGTCGTCATCAACAAGCGGGAGCTGGCGCCGGCCGCCGTCCGCCCGCTGCTGCTGGCGCTGGGGGACATACTGCGGGGGTACAACAAGGTGAGGGGTCCGTCGTCATCAACAAGCGGGAGCTGGCGCCGGCCGCCGTCCGCCCGCTGCTGCTGGCGCTGGGGGACATACTGCGGGGGTACAACAAGGTGAGGGGTCCGTCGTCATCAACAAGCGGGAGCTGGCGCCGGCCGCCGTCCGCCCGCTGCTGCTGGCGCTGGGGGACATACTGCGGGGGTACAACAAGGTGAGGGGTCCGTCGTCATCAACAAGCGGGAGCTGGCGCCGGCCGCCGTCCGCCCGCTGCTGCTGGCGCTGGGGGACATACTGCGGGGGTACAACAAGGTGAGGGGTCCGTCGTCATCAACAAGCGGGAGCTGGCGCCGGCCGCCGTCCGCCCGCTGCTGCTGGCGCTGGGGGACATACTGCGGGGGTACAACAAGGTGAGGGGTCCGTCGTCATCAACAAGCGGGAGCTGGCGCCGGCCGCCGTCCGCCCGCTGTTGCTGGCGCTGGGGGACATACTGCGGGGGTACAACAAGGTGAGGGGTCCGTCGTCATCAACAAGCGGGAGCTGGCGCCGGCCGCCGTCCGCCCGCTGCTGCTGGCGCTGGGGGACATACTGCGGGGGTACAACAAGGTGAGGGGTCCGTCGTCATCAACAAGCGGGAGCTGGCGCCGGCCGCCGTCCGCCCGCTGCTGCTGGCGCTGGGGGACATACTGCGGGGGTACAACAAGGTGAGGGGTCCGTCGTCATCAACAAGCGGGAACTGGCGCCGGCCGCCGTCCGCCCGCTGCTGATGGCGCTGGGGGACATACTGCGGGGGTACAACAAGGTGAGGGGTCCGTCGTCATCAACAAGCGGGAGCTGGCGCCGGCCGCCGTCCGCCCGCTGCTGATGGCGCTGGGGGACATACTGCGGGGGTACAACAAGGTGAGGGGTCCGTCGTCATCAACAAGCGGGAGCTGGCGCCGGCCGACGTCCGCCCGCTGCTGCTGGCGCTGGGGGACATACTGCGGGGGTACAACAAGGTGAGGGGTCCGTCGTCATCAACAAGCGGGAGCTGGCGCCGGCCGCCGTCCGCCCGCTGTTGCTGGCGCTGGGGGACATACTGCGGGGGTTCAACAAGGTGAGGGGTCCGTCGTCATCAACAAGCGGGAGCTGGCGCCGGCCGCCGTCCGCCCGCTGCTGCTGGCGCTGGGGGACATACTGCCGGGGTACAACAAGATGAGGGGCGGGGCGCGGGGGTTACACGTGACAGGTGTAGGGCTTCTTAAATCGATCTGTCGGTCGGCCAATGTATATATTTTTAGGTCGATGGCATGCACCAATAAATCAGTCATGAAATCAATTAGTCAATTATGAATTAGTCAGTAATTTATTTATGAATCTATCAATCAATCTCAGTCAGTCAATCGATCACGACCGACCGTCCTGCCTTGTATCTTATCAGTGATTTGTCGACGTTTATTCCAGCGCCCTCTATTGATAACGGACGAAAACCTCGCCCGCAACTGTTGCGGCCCGCAGAAACTCATACTGGACTCTATAGACGGCAACGTGAACGATGAAACGGAAAACGAGTGAGTGCTCACATCATCACCAATCATCATCGTCATCATCATCATCATCACATTTCCGCCCGTCGCTCAGCATGGGTCTCCCCTCACCACCGCGAGGAGTGTTAGGTCATAATCCGCCACGGGGTGCCGCCCAGATACCACCACATAATTCTCAGGCATGTCATAATAGCATTATAATAGCAGAAATAACTAAGCACCCCCCCCCCTTCCCCCCAGCAACGCGGCCATCGTGCCCGTGTTCCCCGTGTCCTGCGTGCGCGGCATGGGGCTGGCGGCGCTGCACGCCTACCTGCTGGCGCTGCAGCCGCCGCCGGACTGCGCCGCCGCCGCACAGCAGGACGTGAGTACCCTCCCCCCTCCCCCCTCCCCCCTCCCCCCTCCCCCCTCCCCCCCAGCGTGCGCGGCATGGGGCTGGCGGCGCTGCACGCCTACCTGCTGGCGCTGCAGCCGCCGCCGGACTGCGCCGCCGCCGCACAGCAGGACGTGAGTACCCTCCCCCCTCCCCCCTCCCCCCTCCCCCCTCCCCCCTCCCCCCTCCCCCCTCCCCCCCAGCGTGCGCGGCATGGGGCTGGCGGCGCTGCACGCCTACCTGCTGGCGCTGCAGCCGCCGCCGGACTGCGCCGCCGCCAAAGTCGAAGTCGTCCCCGCACATGTCCCTCAAACCCATACATACGCACACTTCTTACTCCCACCCCCCACTTACATATCCCCCTCCCCCCACACGTATCCCTCACCCCTCCTCACTACTACCCTCCAACATACAAATATTCCCGTCTATATAAACACCCCCCTGACCCCCTTCCCCCTAAATGTACATGAATCCACCCTACACACACCCCTAAGTCCCCCTCCCCCTCACGTGTCCTTCGCCCTCATACACACACATTTTTCTACCCTCCCACGTACACACATCAACACCAGTCTCGCCCCCCATCCCTCCCCCTCCTACATATATTTCCCATACTCATTTTATACATCACCACGATTAATTTTACAAGAGACATTGCAATTAATCCTCCCCCCTTTTCTCTCAGGAGACGTGCGAGTTCCAGATCGACGAGATATTCCACGTGGGGGACTCCTCGGGGCCCGTGGTGGGGGGCCTGCTCACCAGGGGACAGCTGTTCGAAGGGGACAAGATGCTCATCGGTCAGTGTTCGGACGTTCGCAGTGTCAGGAGGATTTCTGACGTGGCTTAACGACTATCGGAGTCGTTGCCTAACTTACTAAGATCAAGGGATCATTTCAGAGCTGGCTTTGTTTCTATGTTTTAAAATGTGTCTCAACGCCATCTATCGAGCCAATTGTTACTATTCGTTAACTTCAGATTACCAGGACGAATATCTTCTCATATAACTTACTATACTTTCGAAGATTACATAAAACCACTATCCCATCTGATCTCACATAAGCGACAAGTTTCGCGAAATTTAGTTCAGCGCCATCTATCGAGCCAGCCCGGAACTAACGTCTAGTACCGTTCCAGGGCCGCTGGACTCGGGTTCGTTCCGCGTGGTGTGCGTGCGCAGCATCTACCGCAACCGCGTGCCGAGCGGCGCCGCGCGCGCCGGCCAGCCTGCCTCGCTCGGCCTGCAGCACCCCTGCCCGCCGGTACGTACCGTCTTCAATGACACGACGCCTCCATGGGCACGACGCCTTCAATAACATGACGCCTTCAACGACACGACACCTTCAACGACACGACGCCTTCAATGACACGACGCCTTCAAAGACACGACACCTTCAACGACACGACGCCTTCAATGACACGGCGCCTTCAACGACACGACGCCTTCAATGACACGACGCCTTCAATGACACGACGCCTTCAACGACACGACGCCTTCAATGACACGACGCCTTCAATGACACGACGCCTTCAATGACACGACGCCTTCAACGACACGACGCCTTCTATGACATGACGCCTTCAACGACACGACGCCTTCAACGACACGACGCCTTCAACGACACTACGCCTTCAATGACACGACGCCTTCAACCACACGACGCCTTCAACCACACGACGCCTTCAACGACACGACGCCTTCAACGACACTACGCCTTCAATGACACGACGCCTTCTACGACACGACGCCTTCAATGACATGACGCCTTCAACGACACGACGCCTTCAACGACACGACGCCTTCAATGACATGACGCCTTCAACGACACGACGCCTTCAACGACACGACGCCTTCAACGACACGACGCCTTCAACGACACTACGCCTTCAATGACACGACGCCTTCAACCACACGACGCCTTCAACGACACGACGCCTTCAACGACACGACGCCTTCAACGACACGACGCCTTCAACGACACGACGCCTTCAACCACACGACGCCTTCAATGACATGACGCCTTCAACGACACGACGCCTTCAACGACACGACGCCTTCAATGACATGACGCCTTCAACGACACGACGCCTTCAACGACACGACGCCTTCAACGACACGACGCCTTCAATGACACGACGCCTTCGCGTTCTCTCCCATCTTCTAAATACCATTGTCTGGTCCAGGTCCGCCCCGGGATGGTGTTGCTCGCGATCCCGCCGGGGTACAGGCAGGGCGTGCGCCCCAGCTGGGGGGGCTGCGCCCCCGGACACTGCAAGCGGAGGCACCAGGTACCCCTACATCATTCATCAGCATCATAAGTTCATTTTGTATGGTATGACTTGATAAGACGTCTGTCGGACCAGTTAGTATCATCTTCATCTTATTAATCTTAATATATATAAATCTCGTGTCACGTTGTTTGTCCGCGATGGACTCCTAAACTACTGAACCGATTTTAATCAAATTTGCACACCGTGTGCAGTTTGATCTAACTTGACAGATAGGATAGCTTACATCTCAATTTATAGTCGCAATAACAAAAACTTTAGCCACAGCAACGCGTGGCCGTGTCTACTAGTAATATTATAAATAACTTACTTACAAGTAAAACTTCTTTACGCTCGCTTGACTTGGGGAGTAAGCTGGTGGATGCATAACGAGAGCGTTACGAAAAGTGTGATAGGCGAGGCGACAGGAGGTTGAGAGGGAGATTAGTTAGTGGAGATAGAAAGAGAGAGTTACGTTTCCTATATTACTGTAGGGGCAAGAGAGAGAGGTGCGAGCACACATTTTCTTTCCCTCTTTCTCTCATAGCCAGTTACGTTTCGTATATTATCTAAGACACAGTGCAGGCCTCTTGTCTGTATCATAGATGGAGCTATAAAAGTTTTACTTCAATCGTGTGGTCTAAAGCGTATTTGTTTTTTTTTGTTTAGGTAACAGTGCCTAATGAGGCCGTGGCGCCGAAAAACAGAAAGCACGCGCGCAGGAAAAACAAGAATTTGCTGCAAGACATTGCGAGCGTCGAAGGAGTACTCATTAAGGTAATCTGAGCTACGGTTTTTGTGTAAAACCTTTTTTGTGTTTAATAAAAAAATATGATGACCGATTCGGAGTTGCTATAGGTATGTATAAATGGCATGTATAAGCTTAAATGGACCAATTACCAAAGTGACCCATGGTACAATGAACCATTTTTCAAAGTGACCAATGGTACAATGAACCTATTGTCAACGTGACCAACGGTACAATGAACGAATCGTCAAAATGTCCAACGGTGCAATGAACCACTTGTCAAAATGTAAAAAATATCAACAAATATTGTATTTATTACTAACGCATCAAAACTGTCAATTAAATGGCGATTAAAACATTTGCTCCAGACTTGCAAATACTTTTTAATATATATTTTTTAACAATATGCCCTCTTTTTCAGGATATCGAAGGCAACGAACGCAACATCTACCGGAGTGACAGCGACGAGGACAAAAAGGAGGCGGACAAGAGTGCGGGCAGTGCGTGCGGGGAGGAGGGACCGGGGAGTGGGGAGGAACCGGGGAGTGGGGAGGAGCCGGGGAGTGGGGAGGGGCCGGGCAGTGGGGAGTGCGTGTGCGAGGACAAGGTGCTGCTCGACGACCCGACCGACCCGAGGGGGTGTATGTTCTTCCAGGTGGGTGGTTCAACCCTGCGGGAGTCGTGCGGTCTGTCGTAACATGGCGACAATTATACTACGCACGGAGGGTTAACTATTAAAAGTCCGTTGACTATTTAACCTTCTATAAACATAAGCAATTTAATTTTTATTTTTTTTAGACAAAATGTCGAAAAATAAAAATAATGAAGTAAAAATATGTAGCTTTAATTCCGCCAAAAACATATTATTTGCTAGATATTATTACGTCATTGTTTTGAATATGGATTTCCGCAAAGTACCGCCTGTTTCTATCACCTAACAAAATGTCGAGACTGGTGTCTCAGCCTATACGAGAGGTTAACCTTTAAAAATCTCTTAACAATTCCTTGTATAAACTTTCATTGTAATACAAATTTAGACAGAATGTGGAGGCTCAGTCAGCCCGTGTTTTGTTCCAATGAAGTAAAAATCAAAGCATTTATATTGTAAATAGGCAATAAAATCGCACTTTTACAAGTCAAACAGCTAATTCCCGTTAACAAAGAGAACTATAAAACATAAAATATGATAAATTAAACGGTATAATTGATTATGGTTTGAGTTTGAAAAAGGATGTTTCCCTTTCAAGCACTGTACCAGGGAACTCCGTTGACTCTACCAGCGCTTCGGAATACGCCCGTTAGAAAAGACAGCACCAAGAAACTCTACGGGGATGTCATTTTTATATAATACTAGAAGCACCTCGCGGTTTCACCCGCGTTAACTACTATCCCGCGGGAACCATTAATTTTTACGGGATACAAATGTAGCCTATGAGTACCGGGGATAGCATAGCTTGCCAACAGTGAAAGAATTTTTCAAATCGGTTCAGTAGTTTCGGAGCCTATTCATTACAACCAAACAAAGTTTTCCTCTTTATAATATTAGTATAGACATCCAGGTTTCTTGTTATGTCGCAGGCCACCGTGCACGTGCTGCGGCACTCCACGGCCATCTCCCCGGGCTTCCAGTGCACCATACACGTGGGGAACGTGCGCCAGACCGCCATCATTGAGGTGAACACACTTGTCTATTATTATTATTATTATAGACAAGTTAAATTTTAACAAAAAAGAACCGACCTCAATAAAAATACTATAAGTATTTTTAGTTGTTGTGATTTAAAAAAAAACTACTGAGCGGATTTTGATAAAATTTTGACTGGTGTGACTCGTTGGGAATCCACCAGTGATAGCCTAGTGGTCGAACGTCCACCTTCCAAACAAAGGGTGGCGAGTTCAAATCTCAGCGCGGGCACGTACTAATGTGTTTTTTGTTTAACGTATTATGTACGTAATTATCACTCGCCTTCCGGCGAAGGAAAACATAGTGAGGAAACCGACATGCCCGAGAATTATGGAGGCATGTTATCCACCAATCCGTACTAGACTCCCGCGGTAAATTACCGCCTAATCCTCCCCAATCAAGTGAGGGGAGGCCTTTGCCCAGCAGTGGGACAGCCACAGGCTGAATTATTGATTCTTATTGTCAACGTTCCAGGGTATAATGTCGCGCAACGCGGTGTTGCGGTCGGGCGAGGCGGCCCCGGCGCTGTTCCGCTTCGTGCGGTGTCCGGAGTACCTCGCTAGGGGGCGCCAGCTGCTATTCACCGCCGGATTGGGCACCAGGTATTATATTCTATAGTATTGGCGCACGGTGGACACTCCATACAAACGGCTGAATCGGACAAGCGAGACTGTATGCGACCGCTAGCGTCGTCCGCGTTGTACTGCGTCGCTACTCAATAGCTCCCCCCGGTCTTACTAACGGCCGAAATTAATAATCAATCCAATCCAAATTTTGCTATTTGGGATTGAAATCACAATCCATTTTTAGGTTCAAACGTGCCAATAACCGATCCGTGGATTGGTTTATGAAGGCACGCAGATTGGAAATCGATCGAACGATAGGCAGCAATCCAAGATCGATTTCAATCTTGGATAGGAGATACAATATTAATTTCGGCTGTAAGACTACTTGACAGGCTGGTACTCGATATCTATACATATAATAAAAATGTAATGGATCGCTGTCTGTACATGGAAGATATATGAGAAACAATGTTATTGGGACATTTATCAACGCAAATAGCACCCAAAACCATTATTGGTAGAATTTTTGTCTGTTTGTCTGTGCGTTTGTGCACGCTAATCTCAAAAACGGCTTATCCGATTTAGATGTGGTTTTGACTAATATATTGTGGTAGGCTTCCTAGTTACTTAGTATTTTGTGTTTGTTTCATATCAATCGGTTTGTAAATAAAAAAGTTACACCAACCTTTGAAATAGCTATAGGTGTTGTATATGTAACGCGAGTGAAACCGCGGGGCGCAGCTAGTAAATTAATATTTTGTTATGAATATGTTTTTAAACGAAACTTTTATTTTCAGAGGGACCGGTCGCATCACTCAAGTGTTTCCATACGTGCCGTGAGATCGAAAATTATGCGACAGTGGCAACATTCTCATCGTGACTCGGTTTATCACTAAACCGTATTTTAATTGACCGAAATTCAATACACCGAAAAAAATCGGTCAAGCAATAATAGTTTTAAAATTCACGACATGTCGGTTTGCCGACTTTTGACTATTCGGACTTCGTTTGTCCGAAAACTTTTATAGTTAATAAAATGTAGGGACCGTTTTCGCCAATTGTCCGCGAAATACTAGTAAGAGTAATATTACGTAGTTAAAAAAATGCACTTTTAAAGCTCCGCTTTCCACCTCCTGTCTCTATCATCAGACCTTCGTTACCAAGCCTGATGTACTGGTCTCTTCAAAAGGAACGCAATAGTCCTAAATCGAGGGGCTTAAAAAAAATCTTTTCGGAGATTTGACAATCTAGCAAAAGCATTTCGGTCATAATACTTTCTTGTAACTAGGATCGCTAAACGTGCACTTTCTTTAGTTAGATATTTCTAAAACCTGTGGAGCTAACATTTTTTTATTTTAAAATTTATATTTTTTATTATATATCTGACACTTCATTTTTTATTTAGAACTGTAATATAAAATTATTATTTTTTTTAGTTTTAATATGACAGCTTTCAAAAAGCTAAAAAAAGTTTATCAAATAGGGCGCCCCAAAATGCTCCTCCTACGCGGTAACGTGCGCTTTGTTTATGTAAATATGTAAATGTCGTGGCACTTAAGTATATCAAAATTATATTACATTTTGGTATTTGTTTGTGCGAGAATTATGCTTACTAGAACAACCTGTATGAGTGATTTATTTGTAAGCAAAGTAAGCGAATCGATCGTATCGAATATCCAATGGTATCGATTCTGGAACATGTCAAGTTTGTGGAGGGTTTTAAGCCCCCCCTAAGTTAATTTTGTCTAGTTAGAAATATTCATGTATAGTTAATACTTGACACTGGCTAAATGCACAAACCGTGCTAAGTTATAGCTAAATCAATAAAAAAAAAACTTTTATTAAAACTTTTTCATTTTTCAATGTTGTTTTTAAAATTTAGAGAAATGTATTACTTACCTGCATCAAACGGGTATTTGTAGACAAATATTAAAGTAAGAAAATTTACTGTATACATTAAAATTTACATAAATATGTTGGGGTTGTAAATTAATAAAAGTATGAAGCAGTAATTCCAAAATGCATAAATTGACTTATCAATTCAATTAAATCAAGCACACATGTATTTTAGAATACTTAGGTAAGTAGGTACCTACTTCAGTGTCTTTTACCACAAGCAAAGCTTTAAATATTCGACAGTGGTGATCAGTTTCTAATTCTTACTAATTTTCATTATTATAAATTTTACTGCCACTAATTTGTAACTATATGCACCCATGAATAAAAATAATACTAGCAATTACTTAGTGTTTTATTCAAATACCGTTATTTTGGGTGGTCCATTTAGGTACTAGGAAAAAATCGGTCATGACAAAAATACATTTTTTCGAAGCGATAGATAAACACTGTGTACACAGGTAAATAAAAGTACATTTTAAACAGTTTTTTTTAGTATTTTCATGGAGTTTTCTGTTATTTCTTGCTTTATTTCTATCAAGATTACTTCCAGAAAACCAAGTGGGTATTCTACAATTTCTTGGTGGTCTTTTCTAATACCTTCTATATATAATTCCGGAAAGACCACGGGTTCCGAGTCATTATTCTGGTCTTTGATTGTTCCTGCAAAAGAAATACTGATCAGTAGATACCTACTTGGACTTTCGTTCACAGTATATACATACATTCTTGAACTGGGAAATAGATGTGCCACTCGTCACTACAGGCAACAACTGGGAATTTGTTTTTCCCATTCATTGCTAGTAGCAAGTGGTGACATTGCCAGTGGAGAGAAGTATTAAGAGATTTTACTTGAAAAAGGTGTGCTCAGGTTTTGCATAGAGCGTCTTTAGCTACAAATCCCACTTACCATAATTTCCATTATCTTTTATGATGTCATTCTGAAACCCATAATTATGTGATTAGCCATTTTCAAATCATTAGCCTTTAGTGGTACCTGTCTACCAAGGAGAGTAACATTCCATGGTAATATATTAAGCCAACAATTCGTCATGAGTGGTAACAAGTGGAACTCGCTTTAAAAGCAATTCCCATTTTATCAGCTGTGAGACATCACCAGTGGCAACAATAGGGGCACATTCTAAAAAGAATTCCCAGTTGTCACCACTGGGGCAATTAAGGGGGCGACAACTGGGAATGACCCCAAGCAGTGAGTAAATATTACTGTTCTGGTTTGAAAGGCACTGTTTCCGGCTACATTTAGAACCAATGTTTCAGGGACAAGTGCAGCGCATAGTTTTTTTTTATCTACCATTCGTATTTTATTCATTTTCTGGTATATAATAAACCATTTGTATTCTAGTCAGCTCATCAGAAGCCTTTAGATGATCTCAAGCTTTGACACAACCAGATGTCATCTAAGTTCCTATTACTACACCTACCCCAGAACTTAGTGATAGTCTTTTGCATTGCTCTAAATCCTTAGTTAGCAACGTATTTCTTAGCTCCGGCTCCTCAGCCGCTTTGCAGGCCTGCACCTGCCGTCGGCGCTCGAGCCGAGCATAGCGTTGTTCGGGAGTTTCGCTCATCCTGACTTGTAGTTTCCGCCTGCGATCGCGTTCCTGCCTCACTCGCCTCTTCTCGGGCGTTTCGCACAACAACGCTGCAGCTTTGCGTTTGCGGTTACGCTCCTGCCTCTCGCGGCGCTGCTGCGGCGTCTGCGTGCGTCTGTACATGGACTGTCGCAGCCGATCTCGTTCGAGACGAGCCTCGCGCTCTTCGAACGTTTCATTGTGAATCCTTTCAGCTTTCCGTAATCTATCGCGTGCTAGTTTAGCGGCGCTGCGTCTCTGGCATCTCCTTTGGGGGTTTGTGGTCTTTTCTGTGTTTTCCATGTTTTAGTCGAGCCATTTGCGGTTGCTGACGCGGGCGGGTGCAACTAATAGGTGCTTGCTTTTAACTCAATGCTGATCATTCAAAGTGTAGGTAGGTAGGTACCTACATACAATCGGTGTTTCGTAGCTACAAACATTCTATGAAATGCAGTCATATCAGTCATATCCGTAAATTCTACAACTAAATATTGCGTAGACAGGCCAGTGGGTTTTTTTTTTTGTTTTAGTTATGGCTTCGCACGGTTTGTGCATATAGCCAGTGTCAAGTATTTTATTTTAAGTATTTCTTAATTTCACATTAAGAAAGTCACAGCAATGTTATAGCAATCGTGGTCAAGTAGTCAAGTCAATTATTTACATCGTCAGTCACGATTCAGTAAAGTAGTGGATGCTTTACTGAAACTTCCTGGGAGTTTTGGAAAAAATGCGAAATGACACGTTTTTTGAGTTTATATCATTTGCCTACACTCGTGCACGTTAACGAACACTTAATGGTTAATATTCCACCAATATTACACATTAACACTCGAAGAAACACAAGTTTGAGCTAATAATACAAAACCAACAACGTCTCACTATCGGATTCCCGCCAAAACTCCCAGGCCAGTGGTTACGAGCGAGCGGCTTCAAAATCTTCAAATAAAATGACAACAAAACAAATGACTTTTTTTTTTGTTAGGGCTTCACACGGTTTGTGCATTTAGCCAGTGTGAATTTATGAATTAAAGTATTTCTTATTTTTACAATAGGAAAGTCATAGCATTAAATTAAAGCAATCCTCATAGTCAGGTAGTCATGTCGATTATTTTTTCTTTTTTTTTTAAAACGTAGCCCCACACTAGGATTGCTCCTGTATCGTGGGTACCTACCGCTTACAGACATATAATTTCACAAACACATTTATTTACCAAGTCAAAGTCACGATTCATAAAGTGGTGAATGCTTTCTAAAACTTCCTGGGAGTTTTGAAAAATATGCGATGTGACACGCTTTTTGGGTTTACATCATTTGCCCCCACTCGTGCATGTTATACCACTCGAAGAAAAAAGTTTGTGATAACAATAGAAAACCAACAATAACTTACCTCACTATCGGATTCCTGCCAATTGTTTCGTTCGTAAACGGGTTTCGACCACAAGTCGTCATCTAATTAACTTCAGCTCAGTAGCAAGTAAATTCGCAACAAATAGGCCATAAATCAAACGAAGGCAAACTGAAAAAGATTGGAAGAAAAAAACACAAGGCAGACTGACCTGACTGACTGAACAGAAACGGCAGTATTTTTTTTTTTTTTTGTTTTAGTTATGGCTTCGCACGGTTTGTGCATATAGCCAGTGTCAAGTATTTTATTTTAAGTATTTCTTAATTTCGCATTAAGAAAGTCAAAGCAATGTTATAGCAATCGTGGTCAAGTAGTCAAGTCAATTATTTACATCATCAGTCACGATTCAGTAAAGTAGTGGATGCTTTACTAAAACTTCCTGGGAGTTTTGGAAAAAATGCGAAATGACATGTTTTTTGAGTTTATATCATTCGCCTACACTCGTGCACGTTAACAAACACTTAATGGTTAATATTCCACCAATATTACACATTAACACTCGAAGAAACACAAGTTTGAGCTAATAATACAAAACCAACAACGTCTCACTATCGGATTCCCGCCAAAACTCAAACGGCAGTTGGCAAGCGACTAAAGAACGAACGTATGAATGTAATTTGATTTGACATTGACATTCAATCAACAATTGACAATCAATCTGAATGTCAATGTCAAATCAAATTACATTCATACGTACGTTCGTTCTTTAGTCGCTTGCCAAATGCCAACTGCCGTTTCTGTTCAGTCAGTCTGCCTTGTGTTTTTTTCTTCCAATCTTTTTCAATTCAATTTGCCTTCGTTTGATTTTTCGGCCTAGGTATTTGTTGCGAATTTACTTGCTACTGAGCTGAAGTTAATTATTTTCTTACAGTTATGTTTTACAATTTCACTCTTCCAATCCAACTCCAATACAAATGCAGCTTTTAATCTGTGAGCAGTGTTAAATTACCCTTTAATCTTTATTTTGCACAAATTATTTTGTACCAGCAAGGTAGGCATTCAATTCAAAATTGCACTGTTTGCGCTAATTCACGGCATGTTTTAATGCTGAATTTACTGAATAATACATGTGCTGTATGTAATAAGCGACGGTACCCTTGCAGAAGATCGAAGGTTATGATTCAAAGGAGTCTTGTTTACGATTACGAAGCTCCGCGATTTTGAAAGCTTGCTTTCTATCAAGTGATAATCTACACAGATAACTTTTCCAAAATCAAACGAGATTCTTTACTTCATACCTACCTAGTAGGTACCTACATAAATAAACTTAAAATAAATTCTGCACAACTGCCTTGTCGGTTTTTCGCAGGTAACCTTTGAGTGGAATTACTAAAAAATGTCTAGGGTGACCCATGCTTTACGGGATACAGGATTATGATGGTATATGTTACAGAGCACAAACAAGATGGACAGTGACATAGAAATAATAGAACAAGATATATCGGAGAGTGATTCCGTCGAAGAGATTCATCCGGTCTTCTCTCAAGTGAAGATAGAAGTCCACAGAGCTGAGGGTAAGTCAATGGAATGCAGTTTCTCGAGTTCAAATGAACAAGATGTTTTTATATACTTTACTAGCATTGCCCTCTGGTTTGAACCACATTGACTGCTAAGAAAATAAGTAGCCCCAGTTACTTCTAATAACATCAGCTGTCTTTTTTTTTTTTTTTTATATAAAACGTAGCCCCACACTAGGATTTCTCCTGTATCGTGGGTACCGTTTACAGACATATAATTTCACATACACATTACACCCAGACCAGAAACAAATATTTGTGGATCGCACAAATATTCGTTCCAGGCGGGAATCGAACCCGCGACACCTAGCGTAGCAGTCCGATTGCTCAGCCACTACGCCAAACGTGCCGTCGAATCTGCCAGTGGAAATCCCCTCAAAATCGTTCAAATCAATAGCCAAATCGGTCCAGCCGTTCTCGAGTTTTAGCGAGACTAACGGACAGCGATTGATTTTTAATATATAAGATTATTTATTTCTACTTTATGTGTATATGTCACTGAACTCCTAAATAGCTAGACCAATTTTTATTGTATGCATTTGGGTGCACCCTGGATGGTTTAGATGCACAGATCAGCCAGGCAAATGGAGCTCCAGTAATACTTTGTAGGACAATGTCTGTCGAGTCTGCTAGTGCATTATAATAATAATATGTATTTTGACATTATAAGTAAACTTCAATTTTATTTGTTTGTGCAGTTAAATTATTTATTTTTTATTTATTTATTTAACATAGGTACCTGATATCCTACTAATATTATAAATGCGAAAGTTTGTAAGTATGGATGGATGGATGGATGTTTGTTACTCTTTCACGTAAAAACTACGGAATGAATTTTAATGAAACTTTACATTAATGTAGCTTACATATCAGAATAACACATAGGTTACAATTCATAAACATATATCGTATATTATCCAAACGCGGGTGAAACCGCGGGGCGCAGCTAGTTCATCATACATCACGCCAAATATTACTGATATAGTGATCCTGGCCAAATGTGGGGCCAAGGCTTTAGCATCACAACACAACAGATTCATTGGATATCCAACAATATGGCTTCAAATACCTTCCTTAATTGGATCACTCTCTTTTACCTCTATCAAATACTCACTACCTCTGTACGAGGTATCGGTTCCATTAATGAAACCCCTATAGCTGTGGCCTCTGTTGTAACTGATGAAAAACGCTGATGATGATGATGATATGCAGCCTATGTGTTATGTTGGGGTATACCCTATCTGTACACCAGATAACATGCAAATCGGTCCAACCGTTTGAGTGTGAAGAAGTACCTTATAATAGTAGTAGGAAGGCGGCTCAATGCCATAATAAGAAATCAAAATACCAAGCAATATATAAAGAACACATTACAAAATAATAATAAACAACTTTTTCAGTTGCAGAAAAAATCCTCGAAAACCTAGAAGACCAGGAAACTGTTTCAGGATATTTACATTACTCGGAGGACACTGAAAATGTCTTGCTGCAGCCTGCGGACCACACTGAAACCCCGGAATGCTATAGTGAGGAAGAGGATATCGTCACAGAAGACACTGAACTTCCGAACTACCCGCCTGATTCTGAGTATGAAGACGTACAGATCAAAGAAGAAGTAGATGACTTCAATGGGACAGACTACACCGATTTCGATGAGGCTCCTCCTGAGCCTTATGACGACGTTCTACCTCCAGAAGATATCTACCATTTTAGAAATAAGATAATATTAGGCTCAAAACCGTGTTCCTCAGAAGTAGGTTTACAAGAAAACGTGTATGTGAAAGAAGAACTAAATGGGTATGATGATGTTCATGAAAACGAATTCAGAAAAGAGAATCTCCCGGTTACCGTTTTCTTAGAAGACTGGAGTCTCTATTTAGAGCGGAGCCCCAGCTATTGTAAAGAATGCTGCATCTTATTCTCCACTCCGAACGCTCGAGATGCCCACAACATGATTGCCCACTCATTACTAGTACCTATTACTAAGAACGTAGCATTCAAAAGTACAACCAAACCGGCCTATGCAAGGAAGAGCACCGGCACGCTAGTAGTTAAACCTAACAAAAATATGGCGAGAAAAAGCACTGGAAACAACAAAACAGTGAGACCTACGTTCTGTAACCATTGCAATGTGGTATTCCCGGATCACACTGCTCTGATCAAACATTTGTACGAACTGGTCCCTTTACAGCAGTTTCAGTGCAGCATATGTGATGCAGTGTTCAAATCGCAGAAAGATTTGGTGGACCACAACATCGCACACGTCAAAACAGAAAAGGTTAAAGTTAAGAAAGAGAAAGTTGGAGTGGAGCCGCTGAATCTGCGGAAAAAGTTGTTGTACGAAGAAGATGTTAAGAAAAAACGGTCCTTGTCTCCTAAAAACAGAGTTAAGGTTGTACCTTTGTCGGCACTGTTCCATTGTATGAAGTGTAAAGCACATTTTTTGACTGCTTTTTCCAGTTTGAGCCATCATCTTAATTGTGCACCCCCGAATACGAGTAGGATGGCTACATGCAATATATGCAAGCGATTGTTCCGGGAGCAGGACATAACGAAGCACAAGCAACAGCATGAACTTTGCACCAAATTTAAAGTTTATAAAGTGACGAGAAACATATTCGAGCGGACGTTCTGTAAGTGTCCGAAATGCGGAGTGCACTTCAGCGATCTGACGTTGAAGCCTCATTTGAAGAACTGTGGCAGAATACCATCGTCGTTCTGTCAGAAATGCAACATATTGATACCTAAATCTAGTCATTACTCGCATTTGTACAAGCACACGAAGCAGCATTTGAATCTGAAAGACTTTATCATTGTCCAGTATTTTGTAGGTGACAAATGTTTGAAACGGAAAGCGAGGCCGGTAGCCACGCCTGCAAAGAAGATGAAACTAGACAGTCCTAAAAGCAAAATCCAAAGTTCTGCGGACAAAAAGAAGAATCTCATCAGCAAAATTAAATTGGAGCCGGAGGATACAGTGCTAAACAAGGATGCGGAGAAACGAATCAAAATGGTGGACAGGCTGAAATTCGAAACTAAAAAAGGGAACAAAGTGCGTATGCTTTTCTGTAAAAACTGCAACTGTTGCTGCGTTAAAGTCTCCAATCTGGCCAGCCATCTGACCAAGAGGTGCGTGTCTACGAGGAAATGCGACCGGGTCGTATGCCAGGAATGCGGCTTGATGTTCAATAGTAAAACGATAATATCACACAAAGCGCTTCACCAGAAAAGGAAACTAACCATCCACGATATAGTGTTTTTCCACATTGGCACTTCTAAACGTATCTTCCCACCGATTCCGGAGTACCCCAAATGCGAGGACTGCAAGATCACGTTCTTCTGCTGGAAACTGCTAGCGGAACACATCTGCGGCGAGGACTATGAGACCTGCAGCTGGTGCGGGGAAAAGTTTCACAGCACCGCATACAAAATCCATAAGGAGTTCCACAAGCTGTACAAAACTAAGCGGAGCAATCACAAGACAGAGGAAAAGTTAATGCCGGAGCTAATAAAGAAATACCAGTCGCTTAATCTGACGTGGAAGGTGGTGTATTGCTGTAAAAAGTGCGATGTAATCACGGATGCGTACGACAAAGCGGTGGAGCACAGCCAGAACCATATTTATCACCAAACCGCATCGAAAACCATCAAGTGCTACATTTGCAATCTGAAATTTGACGAGACCTGCTGGTCTAAGCACAGCGACCTCCACTCACGGATGAATATCAACAGCAAAGACTTCAAGATCTTGAGCTACGAACCTCGCAACCTGTTGTCCGAAGACTGGTTCAAGCTGTTTGAGAGTCTTCCGGAGGAACAAATCAGGCAGATTACGGATAGGAGCCTGTACGGCTACGAGAGAGGCATACGGATGAAGCTGCTGAGCGAAGGACGGTCAAATTTGACACTCTACTGCTGCAGCACCTGCAAAATTTGCTATCACAACAGCGAAATTGGTAACCACTTGAAAGGGCCATGCAAAAAACCGGCAAACATCTGCAAAATCTGTGACATACCGTTTTACGATATAAACTCTTTGCGATACCACCAGCTCTTGCATTTGAAGGGTGTAACGAAGGAAGACTTCAGAGTGGTGAGCTTCGTAAAAGACGCAACGAAGAAAATTGAAGTTGGTGAGCTGGATGCCAAATACGTACTATACAAGTGTACGAATTGCAATTGCTGTGTCAAAAAACCGTGTAATATACCCAGGCACAAATGTCCTACGGAGAATAAGAAGAGCAAATGTAAGGTGTGCAAGCAGCTTTTCTACGCCAGTTTCATGACCAAACACTATATCATGCACCAAAATCATTCGGATTATATTATGAAAAATATCCGAATTGAGTTGTTTGACTCGTACGACACGAGCAATTATAGAAACGGTGCCGTTAAAAGGAAATACAGCAGAACAGACAACGGCTCTCAAATGAGCCAAAAGTCCGATACAAAAGCGACAACCTCAAAACTGGCCACAGCTGACACAACCAAAACGGCTAAAGCCGAAACTAAAACTTCCAAAGTGTTCAAATGCGAGTGCGGCTTACACTACACCTCAGTGAAAACCATAGAGAAACACATGGAGACTTGTGCGCTGGACTCGGATATATCCAAAGAAAACTGCAGCAAATGCGGACTGCTCTTCCCAACCGATGTCTTGGTCAGTCACCTGTGCAAACATCATAGTCACAACACAAGAGTCATTGTCGAAGACTACCAAAAACCAGATGAGCCTGAAACTAGTTTTGATAGCGTCGAATCTACCTCAGAAAACCCGCAGGAGTCGAGAAGGACCACCGCCAAAAACACTACCAACCTAGAAGTCAAACTATACAAATGCGGTGAATGCAACATATATTTCATGATGCAAAACACTTGTTACAAACATGTTTACAAGACTCACCGACCAATAAATCCGATTCAGTACATTGAATGCAAGCTCTGCGGTCTGCAGTTCACTATTAAGACTCTGCCGAGCCATGTGAGGAGGCACCATCAAGGAGAGTTCAGCTTGGACAATGTTTTGGTCGAGGAATATCGGCCAGTGTCGGGGAAGCTTGCGCCCAAAATTGATACGTATATAGCAGCTGATAAGGTGCAGTCGCGCTTGGTTACCTCGAGTATGGAAGAGAGACAAAGCTATAGTTAACAGATGCTAACTTGTATTTAAAAAGTTAAATTAAATTCAAGTTCTCCGGTCAATAATTAAAATACATTGTTGGCAATGGGTTGAGTTAAAGGACATAGAACGTTTGTGTCATATCCGATCCGCCGCCATCTTGATTTTATTGTTCAGTTCCCGCGCTCGATTTAAGTCTTATGTAAGTGCTGGAATTATGGATAGGGAACACTTATACCAACAAAAAATTCTAATTAATATGGTACCTAAAGCGTTACGTTCCCGACGTATTTCTAGGTACCTATAGATCGACATTATGAGATCAATGAAAATCGTTAGTAATACAGTTTTTTTTTTTTTGTTTATGTAATGGCTTTGCGCGGTTTGTGCATATAGCCAGTGTCAAGTATTTAGTAATACAGTTATGTATTACGTATGTAATGCAGTAAATCTGCGCTTTGAATAAAAATTTAAACAGCGGCAGCGGGTGAATATGCCAACTTCCATAGAAAAAGGTCCGAGCCCCTTTGATTTGTGAAATGATAGTGAGGAACCCTCATGACATTTTGTCAGGTCGCCCAAGGTTTGACGTGACTAAACTGACTAATGCCTGGTGTTTGACCCCCTAGTTAACGTTGATCAACCGATAATTCTATCTTTGTCTCTATCTGGTACTAAACAAATGACAAGGACAGCAATATTACACTTATTGGTTGGTCAAAGTTAAACTGGGGTCAGAAACAGGGTGGGGATTTTGGGAGCCCCTTTTTGAAAGTAACTATCCCCCGGGGACAAAATTTGGTGGGGCATAAACCTGTAGATTGAGCTATATACAAAAATTCTCATTATATAAGATTTAAAAGCCCGACTTTTATCAGTCTCAGTAGCCTGCTCAAAATGCCTGAGGCATTGCCGCATTGCATTGCAAAGCCATACTAGAATTACAGTTTTTTTTACTTTTATTTTAATGTATAACTTTTGTAAGTTGCATTTAAATGTTTTGTAATAATATTGTTGTACTTTGTTGTTTGTATAGCGTTGTATGTTTTGATGTAGTGTTGTTCAGCTGATGTACTTTTTTTTTTGCTTTGTAGGTAAATCGATTTTTCTAATTTTCATCCCAAGGAACTTAACCTGGGCATTATTGTAAATAGCAAATAATATGACAATAATGTAAACATGCCGCTATAGTTTCAGTGAAAGTATAAGTAGGATGGTGAGATAAAAATATTTTGTATGTAACTACGAAATATTATGTAATTTTCGAAGTCTCGTTTTTCACTATTGATACGTAGGGTAAGTAAGTGTATGTTATACATACTCCACCTAAATGCTTTTTTATGTATGAGATTACAACATAATGTTAAAACTAATTTGTAAGGATTTAATTATTATGTAATATGTAAAAATGAGTATTTAGATTTTATAATAAACATTTTCACATTACCTACCTGCCTTTACCTACTCGTACTGTTTGTTGAGTGATAGGATAATTAGGATATTACAGTGGCGAGTGTGAAAAATTTTACTTGTCCTAGTGATATGAAATAAAACATTGGTTTTGATTACTTACCTACCAAGTTTTTTAATTTATCGGCTCTACTATGTGGAAGTGGAAGGTACCAAATTATATAGGTACCAAGGTATTTAAGAATTCCGTATATTCCCAGTTCTGTAAGTATTACAAAATATCTAAGTACAACATAGTGGAAATAAATACTACGTAGGTAGGTACAATGCGAAATGATAGCTAGGTGCGTTGATTTGATACTTCGTCTATAGCTTTTTTGGATAATAGTTAAAGTAAGTTCATTTTGTATTTTTAATTTTATTACTCCGTCTGTCATGTTTTTTTAATACCGGGAATCCGATAGTGAGACGTTGGTTTAGTATTCATTTTTCAAACTTGTGTTTTTTCAAGTGTTAATGGGTGATAATGGTCGAATATTAATCATTAATTATTGTTCGATAACGTGCACGAGTGTAGGCGAATGATATAAACTCAAAAATCGTGTCATTTCGCATTTTTTCCAAAACTCCCAGGAAGTTTCAGTAAAGCATCCACTAGGTACTTTACTGAATCGTGACTTTGACAATGTAAATAATTGACTTGACTACTTTGCCACGATTGCTATATTGCTGTGACTTTCGTAATGTGAAATTAGAAATACTTAATTAATTAAATACTTGACACTGGCTATATGCACAAATCATGCGAGTCCATAACTAAAACAAAAAAATAAAGTCATGTCCTGCATGACATTCAGAGTCGGAACTGTCAGTAGTGTCGGTGTCATTTCGTTTTATCGTTGCATTTTTCATGTTATTGAAGCGGCAAGCGGCTTTCAGTAAAAATAAACAAAAAATAAATATAAAGGCTGCTTTGTGCAATAATACTCCGGACACCGAGACTAAAGACACTGTAGTTCTGCTGTAGTTAGCACCGCAATGGCAAGAACTAAGGCATCGGTTGGAGCTAAAAGTAAGTGTAAAACTAACAAGTTGCGGGTGGACTGTTAGATCCTTTGTTTACAATACAACCTTCCGTAATCACATTGTATATTCTAAAATCTTTTCACTGCCATGACACGGGGATATCCACTTTTGTTTGATTTTATCTTTGCTTTGCTATTTATTTATACTACCTACCTACTAAAAGAAAGATGGCATGTATGCAAAACTTAACCATTATTTCCTCTATGAAATTCTTTCAGTATCATCAGGCAAGAGCAGTAAAGCAAGATGTAACGCAGCTCCTACGGCAACCATGGGCAGCTCCACAGGTAAGCATAATTCTTCATCCAGTCAGCTTTCAAATTAGCAGCTTGTTCAAATAGGCAATTCACAACACAATCTGATATTCTTCTCATGAAAAGTTACGGGTTTCCCCATAACTATAACCTTTTTTTTTTTTTTTTATAATATATAACATTATAACCATAGACGTGAAGTGTCAATGCTATTATTTTGTCAACTTTTACACTTGTTACATAGCTATAATGTGGGAGTCTTCAAGTCACGACTTTGCAGGTTACTGAGAGGTAAGAGTACCATTGTAGACTGCATTGTCACTATATCTGGAGGGTGAGCAGGCACCTCTATAAGAAAGTATTTTTGTTTTTTTTTTTAAACGTAGCCCCACACTAGGATTGCTCCTGTATCGTGGGTACTGCTTACAGACATATAATTTCACATACACATCACACCCAGACCAGAAACAAATATTTGTGGATGGCACAAATATTTGTCCCAGGCGGGAATCGAACCCGCAACCCCTAGCGCAGCAGTCCGATTGCTCAGCCACTATGTTAAACGAGCTGTCGTTTTTGTTATGTTAACTGTCGAATTTGTTTTAGATTTTATCAGTGGCTTGCAATAATGACAAGATGCATAGGTGAACAGTTACCTTGATCGATATGTTAACGATATGAACTGTTAAAATGTTCGTGCTTGCCCTATTGTAGGAGTACTGATCAAATCTAAAACAAATTCGACAGTTAACATATCAAATACTTTCTCAATAGGTTCCAGCTCGCCCTTCAGGTGATATATTGGTCAAATGCAAATGAACACCACATTTACTTCAAAGTACCACGCAATCTTGAATAGATTGATAAATAGATGACTCTTTATTGACACTAAAATGTTTAAAACTAAAAAAAATACAAACTGAATAACCAAACTTAACAGTACACTTCCAAAACCTCTTTAATAACTGAATATTTACCTATAAAATACTAAGATATAAAAACTCCGTACTTTTCTCAGGTACATCAGACAAGGCTTCACGCTCGGCTGGCGGAGGCAACCCAGTGTGTCCCCGAGAGACTCCAAAGTGGCAGAGGCCTATCAACACATTCTTCATCAGCAAGGAGGATGGTCAGCCTAAGGAGGATGCTACTCCAGAGGACATTGTAGCTGGTGAGGCAGACTACCAAGATCCAACCTTCTAACATTCAAAGTCAAAGCATAACTCTCATTACACTATAGATTGCCAGTTTACTTATCACCCTCAAGTAAAAAACAATAACGGTCAAAACAAACCTATTCTATTTAAAAAAAAAAACACTAAAACTGTGCCCCGACTATGACTTTTTACTGGCTCGACATAGTACGCGTCAACTAGCTCTTCGTCCGAAGATTGTTTGTTCACAAACGCGCCGGTAGAGGCGCTGTACAGGATCTTCATACAAAAGCGCTAGTTGAGGCGTACTATGTCGAGCTAGTAAAAGTTCATACTAGGGGTACTGTTCTATCTACAAAATAAATTATGTTTTAACATTTTCCAGCAAGCAGCTCCAAAACGAAATCGAAACGCAACATCATCGAGTCAGACGAAGAACCCTCACCAGAGAAGCCAAAGAACTCGGAACTAGACGAGACTTTAGAGCTGGAAACACTCACCGGCGACAACAGCCACAAGATCGAGGAGTACTACTCCAGAGGTGCCAAGGGGAAAGGAGTAGGCAAGAAGACGAAAGGGCACGGAGACCCCAGTGCGAGTGAGAGGGAAGACAAAACCGAAGATGACAAACCTGAAAAGGAAAACCTGTGCAGTAATATAGAAGAAGAACCGAGCAAAATCAACGGCAGGAAAAGTGAAGCGAGTACGAGGGAGATAGACGATGATGTTAATGTGAATGACAAGGACAGCATTGTTAAGGAGAGGGGTAAGAGGGAGAGGGAAGATAGGATAGAGGAGGAAAGCGTGAGCAAAAAGATTAGAGTTCATTAAGAGAGTATTAAGGATCTGTCTTTGAAATTGTAATAGTGTAGGAAATATTCAGAATACATGTCTATGCGAGGGTGCAGGTACGTTCCAGGGCAGCCCAAGTATTTGTATCATACAGGTTTTTGCCCGGAATCTGTCTTTTTGGAAGCACAGTCCTCAATCACGGTACCTGATTCCCTGTATAGTATAAATTCTGCTATAAATTACTATGTATTTCTTAACCTTTCTGGTATGGCGCCTGGCTAGCTACCACCCTCGAGTAGAGAATCTGTCGCCGAAGCCCTATCGGGGTGCTTCAGCGGTCCTTGAGAGCTAGTCCCGTTCTAAGCTGACCATGTTTACCAACTTCGACTATAACGTCACCGCAAGATCTGTACCCCTAGTGTGAGTTTTTACTAGCTCGACATAGTACGCGTCAACTAGCTCTTTGTATGAAGATGTTTCGTTCATAAACGCGTCGGTAGAGGCGCTGTACAGGATCTTCATATAAAAGCGCTAGTTGACGCGTACTATTTCGAGCTAGTAAAAACTCCTACTAGGGGTACTTCAGGTGAGATAGGCATCAAATTCTAGCTTAAGAAGTGTAAAAAAGAATCTTCATTGTCTATGTATGGAAGTGTCGTTCATAGTGTTATTATGTTTTTTTTTTTGTAAATGTAAAACGTCAATTGAATCGGGACACAGAAAGACTTGTTCGCTTTGCAGCTGAAAGACACTGGGCTCGGTCTTCGATCCAGCACCAATGTCTTTTTGTATGTGCGGGTTGTTAGCAGTCGTTAACCCACGGCAGAGGCCTGGAGCTGCCTGACAGACTCTGACACTAGGGGCTAGCACAACCTCATTCTAAAATCCCTAAAGATCTAACAATGATAAAATGCATTCCTATTTTTGTGTAATTTTTATCGCGCATACACAACGAATTTGATAAATTTATTTTTAGATTCTTCTGTAACTAGATAAGAATTCAAGGTTAATACTAGACGTAAGATGATGTATTGTTAACTATTTTTCTAAGATTTTTTAACCAAATAAAGTTTTTAAGGTTTTACCGTTTTTTGTTTTAACATACTCGTCGAATGGTTAACTTGTGCGCTTCCCAAACCAATGACACCGGATACTATACTCTGATCCGCACTGCGACTTTTCGTAATAACCTACAAAAATGGGCAGAAGGGGTATTCTATTATATAGGCCCCACAGTTTTTGCCTGACTGTCTAAGGAGGGTTTTTTGAAGAACATTTTTATAGTAATTTGATTATGTTAAATGTTAGTGTATCTGTACATAATCTGTGATATCTACAAAAAGAGAAAAGGAAGCACGGTAGCGCTTAAAATTTATTTTATTTGATAAATTAATTTGAGAGCTCGCTAAGTAGCTAAATAATGCTTACTGTATTTATTTAAAGCTTTTAGGAGGGGATCTATTTTCCAATTCGTCCAACTAATAAGTTATATCCCATTGTCTTGATCAAATAAGATTTTTTTAATTAATAAACCATACAGATTGAAGTTTTTAAACTTTCGCTAACAGAGATTTAAACGGGTCTAATTCGCGCACAAACTAATATCAAAATGTATAATTATTAATATAAGTTACATTCTTTTAACCCAACTTAGAAAAACTTGAAAGGGGTTAGCATCAGAATGATTGTCATATTTTGATGAAAGTTTATTCTTGTGAAAACCTGATTCGATATTTTAGGGTTCCGATGTAGGGTTCCGATGAGAAAACCCCTGGTTACTAACATCTCTGTTTAAAGCCGCCTCTGCGTTCGGATATAAAGTTACTTTATCAGGGTTCACATCAGAATATATCTTTGGATAACCCTGATTCGTTGAGAAAGGATTGTTGAGAATTTGTTCCTGATTAGTTGAGAAATTAGGGTTTTCACTGTCAGGTGATGGTTTTATATAGTTGATATAACTTAACAGTAATGGATTGTCTAAGTATTCGTGGTTTCTTTCGGAGTGGATGTGTTGATAGCTAGGGTTGGTATCCGACTGCTTCTCAGGGTGCTGGGTTGGTCTCGGGTAGCAGTTCTCGTCGCAGAACACGCTTAGGTCTGGCATCTCGTAGTTGGTGCATTTGGTTATTTCGTTCCTGTAAATAGGTAGATGCAGTTTGACATAATTTATTACGCATAAGTAGGTAAATACAATTATTTGTTACTCGCTGTTTCACCCGGGTTTGGATAATATACAATATTAATATATCTTTATGAATTGTAGCCTATGTGTTATTCTGATGTATAAGCTATATTATTGTAAAGTTTCATCAAAATCCATTCAGTAGGTAGTTTTTACGTGAAAGAGTAACAAACATCCATCCATCCATCCATACTTACAAACTTTCGCGTTTATAATATTAAGTAGGATAACATACTAATTTAAACAATCCGACGTACCTACCTAATAATGGCGGAATAGATTTTGTTGCATCATAGCTAAGAACATTCTCTCTCGATAAAGTTGCTCTTCAAACAAAAAAGTAAGTAGGTACAATTAAAATCGGTCCAGCCGTTTGGGAACTACAACGACGCTACAGACAGACACCAGACATAAGTTAAATATTATGCTATATCTATTTACGTCAGAGGTTCGAAATCTATGAAATACGACTTGAGGTTTCTATAATTTTTCTTATGTTTCATTTTCTGACTAGGCGGACGTGTGTAAATAATATAGATCTCGTATTAGGAAAAACTTGGATTGGAAGAAAAGTAGGTATATCTAGATAATTATATACATTAAAGATACATAATAATCTAGCCGCAGTCTGTGCCACGATTTAGTTTAGTGGTGGATCCTGTTGTTGATGTGTAAGTATACTGTTGTTGATGTGTATATACTGTTGTTGATGTGTATACTGTTGTTGACGTATAGGTATACTGTTGTTGACGTATAGGTATAGGTACTGTTTGTTCATAGTTTGTTGTTACCCCGGTCCGGGCACGAGGAACGCGTGCGGCTGCACGGCGTCCACGTCGTCTCCGTGATGGCAGATCAGCTTGGCTAGTGTCATCTTGCGGATCTCCAACAGTTGTTCTGGAAGCGAAGATATGAGGGTTTCATCAGGTGTTTGTTTGTTTGTATGAGGTTATGCCTCTATTGTCAGAGTTTATCAGCCCGTTCAAGGGCCTCTGACATGGCAGCAATCGCTAACTACCAGGATCAAATTCAATTAAATAAAGGTACCCACCAAATGTCATCGAAATCGGTCCAGCTGTTTGAATTACTAACATAGGTAGGTACTTAGGTAGGTAGGTACATAGGCGACTTGTCCGTTTTCGTTTTTCTATTCAACTATTAAATCAAAGTTTTTAGAAGCGTTTAAGTAACGCTACGTTACATCGTGTCGCCGCGTCTTGTTGCGGCGCCTAGACGCGGTGATAGTTAGCCCAGTGTGCGCCTACCTGAGTGTACCTACAATATAGTACTTAATTCACTATCATTCTGTTACCTACTCGCACGAACTTCCAGCCCACTTCATGTTACCTACTCACACAAACTTCCAGCCCACTCCATGTTACCTACTCGCACGAACTTCCAGCCCATTCCATGTTACCTACTCGCACGAACTTCCAGCCCACTCCATGTTACCTACTCGCACGAACTTCCAGCCCACTTCATGTTACATACTCGCACGAACTTCCAGCCCACTCCATGTTACCTATTTGCACGATCTTCCAGCCCACTCCATGTTACCTGTTTGCACGATCTTCCAGCCCACTCCATGTTACCTACTCGCACGAACTTCCAGCCCACTCCATGTTACCTACTCGCACGAACTTCCAGCCCACTCCATGTTACCTACGTGCACGAACTTCCAGCCCACTCCATGTTACCTACTTGCACGAACTTCCAGCCCACTCCATGTTACCTACACGCACGAACTTCCAGCCCACTCCATGTTACCTACTCACACAAACTTGCAGCTTCCACGTTACCTTTAGTGAACGCGCCCGGCTGCCCCTCGTGCTCGTACCAGAAACGGTCCGCGCGGCGCCAGTGCAGCAGCTGGTGGGCCATGATGCAGCGCAGCGTGGGGCCCATCGCGGCGCCGGGGGCGGGGCGCTCCGCCATCAGCGCGGCCACCAGGTCGATGTCATCCGGGTGCTCGTAGAACGACGCCAATGCCTCCACTTGCTGACGGTGGGAATTTGTTATGTGGTGGGCGTTTTTTTTTTGAGGTAATGTGTCCGTGCTATACGGGGGTTGTTTGTAGGGTATACTCATACGCGATCCACATTAGCGCGACTCGCAAGGAGTCCCTGCAAATGAGTCGGTCACTGACGCGACGCATCTCGAGTCATTGACGCGACTCATCTCGGGTCACTGACGCGACTCACATGTATTCATTGACACAAACCTGAGCAACTTCTGCTATTCACCCCGCCGTTACTGACGACTCTCGTGTGACTTGGTGTGAGTCGCGTCAGTGACTAGGAAGTCACTGACGCGACTCACACCAAGTCACACGACTCACGGACGTCACTCACCGGCCTGTCCATCCACTCCAGCAGGTCCTCGAAGCGCTTCGCCTCGCGCAGCCCGCACAGCTTCCGGTACTGGTTGTAGGGCGGCAGGCCCAAGTCGCGCCCTTTCATGATGTCGCTGGACAGCACGTCGGAAGCTAACTGGAGACGACCTAGGATCCGCTCGCTCACCTGTGGAGTCGTTAAAGACAGTCATGGTGACTTGACTATCCATCCACCCAATGAAATACAATGCCTAACTATACATTTGTTTGACGTGACTCACACGTCACACCAGTCACTGACGTGAGCACGTGACTCAACCCTAGTCACATGGTTCACACAAGTCACTTCTGCCAACTGAATCCGTATAACATTTTTTTATTTTTTATTATTGAATAGTTGCGCGATTGACCACTATCCTACCCGCTGATGCGGTCTACAACTTTTTGCCTTTTGTTTCTCTTCTTCTTCCTTGTTTATGACTCCGCCGGTTTGAGTTACTCGCGTCAGGCTCCACGACGGCCCCCACGGACTGTCTATGCCACGAGCCAGCCGCGTCTAGTTACTCACGTCAGGGTCCGCGACGGGCCCCCCGGCGGCCCCGGGCTGCCGGAAGGCCCCCTGCGTGATGCCCTCGATGGTATTGTTGAGCGGTAGCGCGCCGGTGCGCAGAATGTAGTCCACCGCCGCCAAGTTGTCGTATATTCGACCGTCTTTCGTGTACAGTCTGTAATGTACAAATAAAGGTATGATATGTTCGCGCACTATTAGTCGAAAAGACAATCGGATGCAAGCTAGGTAGATAGTTGCCATTGCAATTATTATTGGGATTGGAAATTGAATTTGCATTGGAATTTAATTGAATTGAAGTTCAATAATATACTGATCAATTCTGTTCAATTCTATTCAATCCTGTTAAATTCTGTTCAGTTCAATTCTATTATAATTCTGATCAACTCTGTTCAATTCTGTTCAATTCTGTTCAATTCTATTCAATTCTGTTCAAATCTATTCAATTATTTTGACGGCACGTTTGCATAGTGGCTGCGCAATCGGACTGCTGCGCTGAGTGTCGCGGGTTCGATTCCCGTCTGGAACAAATATTTGTGTCATCCACAAATATTTGTTTCTGATCTGGGTGTTATGTGGATATGAAATTACATGGTTTGTAAACAGTACCCACGACAATGAAGCAGTCCTAGTGTGGGGCTACGTTTAAAAAAAATGAACAAAAAAAAACATTCTATTCAATTCTGTTCAATTCAATTCAATTATATTCTATAGCTAGACACTAACTTCAACCGCCCCTCCTGCAGCGTGTGGAACCAGCGAGTGCCAGTGACGTACTCAAGGCTGACCCGGGGCTCCAGGGCCGGATCGTAGTCGTTGACGTGGCCTCGGGTGGGGAACACCACCTTGTTCTTGACAAGGTATTCCCATCCTAAAACGATAGCAATAAAGTTTGCAGTCGCGATAACGAAAAAATAATATTATAATAGGGATATGGTTATGGATATGGATATGGATATGGATATGGATATGGATATGGATATGGATATGGATATGGATATGGATATGGATATGGATATGGATATGGATATGGATATGGACATGGATATGGATATGGATATGGATATGGACATGGACATGGACATGGACATGGATACGGATACGGATACGGATATTTATGCATATTGATATAATATGGATGAACAGTACTGACCTAGCAGTTCCGTCATCATTTCGTAGTAGACGATGTGCACGAAAAAGGCGATGTTGATCTCCCTAGCGGCGAAGTAGAGGCGGTCGTCGCTCCAGCACGGGTTAAGGCGCTGCAGCGCGGCCGCTATGGCGTTGTGGGCGCGATACAGCCAGATGAACACTAGGTTCAAGCCCAGAACAGAGTTGGCGCCGCTGACCGCTACAGAGGTGGACATAACAATGAGTTTGGTATAATAGGTCCGCTATTTAGAACGAAATTGGCCAAGCAAAAACAAAATAAAGAAAAAAAAGACTAAACCAAACGAGACAGTCCAACCGGCACCTCTAGAGGAAGACGTCAGCGACACAGATTAGGTACAAGCTTGCTTAGTCCGACTTCTGTTAACAAATAGTTTAATGTCGTCTGCAAGTGCTCGTCCGCTTCTCGCTGTGGGGCCTTCGATCAGCATCACTCGTCACTCCCTTAACTTTCTGGGGGCTTACCATGACGTCTTATTGCGATCTAATTGAGGACCTAAACAGAATCGTTGCACTAAAACAATAGGTAAATGGCTTTCGATGTCATTTAGGTAGACGTCGATCCCTTTAGATTTAAAGTCAACCTAAATTGAGCGTCAAGATGTCACAACAAGACGTCATGGTACGAATTAGTAGTAAAACGATTCTGTTTAGGTCTTCAATTGGATCGCAATAAGACGTCATGGTAAGCCCCGGTCGCGATACTCACGCGCGTCGTGGCATCGAGTCTCCGTAGGCGTCACGTTGTTGACGCACACGCGGCCCCCGCTGGGGGGCCACTCTTTGCCCCTGATCGTCTCCGCTCGCAGCCGGCCCCCTTCGAACTCGCGCCCCTTTCTGGCCCCTCGCTCCTCGTTCCCGTAAACGCTGGAGAGATCCAGCTGTGGCGTCGCCGTGTTGATCTGCAAGAGAGATTGTTGATTTAGTTTGTTTGTATGAGGTTGTGCTAGCCTGTAGTGCAGGACTATCCAACCGGTGGGGCGTGCGCCCCCCGGGGAGAGGGGGGGGGTGCGTAGAGAGCTCGTAGGGGTGGGGGCATGAATTGTTCGGATACTACGACCTACGGCCTACCTGCAAAGGGCAACTAAACCTTACCCGTTCAGGATTCACATCATCAGACAGACAGCCCAGCCGCTGGTAGGTGATGGCTCGAGTCAAGTTCAGGCACCGGATGCTGCTCCTCCGGAGGTGAAGGTCGTCGTCTTCCACCTGCAAGGGAAGCATCATGACCCTGGCTGGCTGAGGACAGTAGCAGTCAGTGTTAACTGCTCCAGCACACAGCAAAGAAGCAAGAAGAGTAAAAAATGGGTTATCTGTAAAGTCGGTTTACTGACGATAGTTGAACGTGACAACGTCATAAGAAAATACCGTCCACGCGGACGCATCGCTCACTCAAGTAGGAGAGAGACAGATGTCGAACGCTGCCGAACGCGGAGGCCGATTGTGCCTCTTTGTCGCTCGTTCCGCGCTCTCGCTTGCACTTCAAGCCTTAAATGGAACGCCTCAGGGGCCTTACCATGACGTCTTATTGCGATCCAATTGAGAACCTAGAGGTGGTGTTTTTTCGTGCGTTCAGCCGGCTCCATCGAATTATAAGACGTCACGTCAAAAAGAAAAATCACAAGAAACTGAATGCGTAATGCTACTGTTTAGACTTTTTGCTGGAAAACCAGCTAACCGCAAGAACTGATCTCTTGCTTCCGCTGAAGGAACACATCGCTCGTCCTAGAGTTCTTCATAGTCCTAAGGACGTCTGTCCCGAGCCTAGAGAGGGCTCCAGCGCCGCGAGAGCCAGGCCCGAGCTAGGCTGAGCATGTTCACCCCCTTCGATCACAACGTCACTTGAGGCCAGGTGATATAGTGATCAAATCCTACTAATATTGTAATGGCGAAGGTTTGTGAGTGTTTTTTACTTCTTCACGATCAAACGGCTGGACCAATTTGATGAAATTTGGTATGGAGGTAGCTAACATCCTTGATTATCACATAGACTTTTTTCCCGAAAACCGAGGGTAGCTTATAAATTACTAGAAGCAACTCGCGGTTTCACCCGCGTTAACTACTACCCCGCGGGAACCATTACTTTTTACGGGGTAAAAGGTAGCCTATGTGTACCGGGGATAGCATAGCTTCCCAACAGTGAAAGAATTTTTCAAATCGGTTCAGTAGTTTCGGAGTCTATTCATTACAACCAAACCAACAAAGTTTTCCTCTTTATAATATTAGTATAGACCAGCGGTTCTCAAACTTTTTGGTCACGGAACCCTTTCGACAAGCAAAATACTTGACAGAACCCTACAACAAAACAATAGTTTTGAAAAGTGTATTCTTTATTATAAGTATAAGCATTATAAAAGTACAATGTAACAGTTACTAATTATTACTTACTTTACCGCATGGCAAGTACTTAGTACAATAATAGAAGATATTAAAAATGAAAAAATCTTAACTAATGGTTACTAACTTAATTGGTTGATATCAGGTTTGATTTTTTTTCTAAATTCTTGCGGAACCCCTACAGGGGTAGCGTGGAACCCTAGGGATCCGCGGAACACACTTAGAGTACCGCTGGTATAGACAATGAACAAAACCCCCGGAGATGTCAGGCCAGTCCTTAGTTCCTCACCTTTACAGGCATGCATCGAGGGTCCTGGTCCCCCCCGGGCTGGCAGCAAGTGCGAGTCACCGCCACATAGTTCACCGTGTCGTGCACCGATGTAATGTCACCTGGGGGAACGTGCGATAACTATTTTATATTTGGCATTTAGAGAATTTGTCCATTGTGTTGGGACTTGTTGGCACAAATGTCTTTGTAACTGATACAAATCTAAAACTGACTCGCAACTCACAGATACACAACTGACACAAATACACCCAAGTACAGTACGATTCACGAAAGATAACTACAAATGGCGGGCCGTCTGCGCACGTACACTCATGAAGAAAAGACTTAAGACAAAATAATTTTTAATGTTGGTTAATTAACCTCTGTTTGTACCCTTCGCAACAACAACAACACTTCTGTAAGGGTAAGTAACCGAGTAAGGGGCGCAACAAACTACTGCGCCGTGGTCATCTTTCGTGAATCGAAGTGTAACTGACTCACAGCTACACAACAGACACAAATGGGATATTTGACTCGCTAATACACAACTGACACAAATTGCACATGTAACTCACCGTTCACAGATACACAACTGACACTAATACACAACTACCACAGTACCTGTGATGAGCACGTTGATGTTGGCTACCATTTGCGTGTACCGCTCGCTGGCGACGCGTCCGTCCGACACCAGAGCCACGCGCAGCGGCCGCGCCAGCGGCAAAGGCTTTCCAGACTTCGATGTGGGGAGACCGCCGCCTGCGAGATTCATGTAAACCCACAAAAAAATACAAAGCATCTAATTATTGTGCTGAACATCCCTTGGAATTAGGAATTAGACAGCTATGACTTTTGAAAGTTTCAACTACACTTATAGATCACGTTGGGGGGGGGGGGTGTAAATGGACCCCCCCCCCCTCCCGAAATATAGAAAATATATGTCATAAGTATTTCATATTATACGATGGCACCTCTGTTTTCGTACACCCTCAAAAATTTCCTTACCCCCTCACTGAAACCTGGCTACGCCCATGCCACTATAATCTAATATTAGCAGATAGTTGGTGTTACCAGCAGAGAAGACCGGCGGCAGCAGACGGCGGTACGGTGTGAGGGTGGCGCCGCGCGGGGGGTAACGCAGGTTGTTGCACGACGCGTCCATGCGCCGCGGCTCGTACGCGTTGCATGGTAGCACTTCGAGCGCGCAGAATCTGTGGGCCGTATTTAATAAATGAACCTCAATAGCGCTACCAAGTGCGCTACTAGCTGATCCACACACAAAATGTAATCTACATCTTGAAATCGTTGCTATTTAATAAATGGATATTGAGATGTAGCACTGGCTACTAGAACCTGTCTTGTATGTGTAAAATGTGTCATAATCGGATAGCACTTAACCGCTGAGTGTCATTTATTAATTTGCCAGATATCATGTAAGTTTCGGTTCCTAATCTTCAACTTAGATGTAGGTATAGTATATTAAATTGAACGAAAGAGCAAGTGCACACTGAAGATAACTCTCAGAGTTAAGTTTGATTTATTAATAGGGACCTGTGGTAGCGATCAACCTAGAGTCCGTGCCAGAGGCGATAGTCTATATACTTACAAACATTAGTTAGAAGTTCTTAAACTTTCGCGAACAGGAAACATATTAACTAGCTAAAAACGGGCCTATTCGCGCACAAACAAATATTAAAATATATAATTTTGACATACCTCGACGTTTCGACCGAGTTACATCGGCCGTGGTCACGAGAATGTAACTCGGTCGATGTAACTCGGTCGAAACGTCGAGGTATGTCAAAATTATATATTATTTTGATATTTGTTTGTGCGCGAATTAGACCCGTCTTTAGCTAGTTAAAACATTAGTTAGCTACCGATATCGGTCGCTAACTCCTAACGTATCGAAGATGAAACAGTATGGAAGCTACATAAATAGAGAAGTTAGGATGAAGTCGAGATCGTGGGACAAAGTTAAACGTTCGTGAGCTACGGTAGTCAAAGAATCTAACATTTTCAAAGAAAACTAATGATAATGATTGGATATTGTCTACCTAATTCCTTTAGACATTGGCGGTATTATTGTAGGTTGTACCTATACTGTAGGTATGTAAACCAATCGTGACATGTAAGAAGAACTATTTCCTCCTTAAGGCGCTATTATAGGAGCGATTCATGTATGTATGAATTAGCGGGTACTGACTGAGCTGCCTAGAGTGCCTAGTATAGCGCTCAGACTGATGATATTCTCTTCGTTTTTATTAAATTAGAAAAAAGGAATACATTCAGTTCATTGGAAAATTCAAAATTCCATAGAAGATAAAATCGCCATTTTTATGGATCCAAAAAATATGATAGGTACCTACCTATACCTAGTTGTCGCTGAAAATGTTGAGCATTGAGTCGAAAGATTTTTTTCGGGGACTTTCTCGTGAATTTTTTTATCTAGATACTAGTAGTAGTGTAGCTCAATATTATTAATCTATTAGCTCACTGAAACACTTGAATATACACTGTATTTTTTCTAGCTTATAATAGTCATCACTACTAGGGCACACGTTAGCCTTTGGGCTCCCTTATTATCGTTTTTAGAAGCTTCACTCGAGAGTTTTACCATCCAGCATGTGATATTATTTTCTCAAGAGTTATTCCACACTATTTATTGTCCTATTACTTTAATAATTATTTAAGTAAGTATTATACTTACGGCACCAGCCCCATTTGGTTGAGCGTATCGAATCTCTCCTTATCAATTTCTTTTCCACTGTACGAGTCATAAAATTCGCTGTACACGAAAGTATGCGAAATAATTGACAATATCACAAAATATCGCATGGTTTTTTTTTTATAGTTTTATAATTTTGGATAATTTTTCAAAAACCTTACAAAAATATATAAAAATTAAAAGTTATATAAAATTTCATCAAAATTGGTTCAGTAGTTTGAATAGTAAATGCCTTTTATTAGTAATAATTTTTGGTTCAATACTTATTTCTCACTAATTAATTAACGCACACGGTAGGCAATGCTACTTTGAAAATGATAACTGCCGCTTTAAAATTGGTTTCGCGTTTGTAATAATTAGATGTAATTGGTATGTTTCGGCGATATAATTATATTATGCGGTGATGTATCAAGGCAAACAATAATTATAACATCCTGTTATCATCCTGTATTTATATTTTCCTGCCTACTAATTATGTTGCAATTTTATTTCTACCCATGAAATTAATGCATGTTTTATAGGATTTTTTCATACAAACTTATCTTTGAATAATAATTAAGGTTACTCGACGGCGTTTCACTTCAATTTTAATTTAATCAATGAGTAGCTACCTAATAGGATTTCGTTGAATAGGTACCTACCTATCAATCCAATAAAGTTAGATAATAATATTATGGTTTTCCGTCCACTTCGGGTAAAATTGTATAATTTTTTCACATGGCAATTTTTTTAATTTTTTTATAATGCCACTGTCTAGCCCTGGCAACATAGTTTACTAGATTTTTGACACGCCTTGAATAGGTTCATGTATGTTTTTGTACGTTTAACGTGTGATTTTTAGTTGTTTTGGCCGTAATTCAGTGAACTACCTTGTGTTTTGAATTGTGCCACCGTTTGTACTTACTGTTACGTGTAACATTTTGTCGGATCGCCAAGAAAACCAGGTAAAGAGACTTGAACTATAAGTTGTCGATGCATAGCTCTACCAAATTCAGACGGATCTCTATGTCAAACTTTTCGTGATGTGGTGAGGGCCTGAGGGGATATTTTTAATTCAGCCGTGTTATGTATAGGCAATTTTGAAGCTTCAAACATTTTTTTGTTTATTATTAAATCAAGATTTAATGACTCTATAGCGGTTTTAGTGAGATATGAGCATTTATAACACACAGTATTTGCATTCATCGTCCATTATAAAGCTTGTAAAGCCTCGACAGTACCAGAAATAGCTATGTTCAATGACTCATTCATTAGGTATAGAAATGCACGATTGATTAGCGATCGAGAGAAACTTGTAAGATAGAGTGGTCTAATTTCATTGCTGGCCCCCACATTAATATGTTAAGAACTACATCATAGAAGGCCTTTAGTATATGAGTACCTAGGTTCGTAAATACTCATGTGCTTATTAGATTTTCTAAGTAGTTTAATATAGGTACCTTACAGTACAATATGAACCACATACATAGGCTGTCTAACGCCCTAGAATTAAGTACCACCTCACTTTTGTCATTTACAAAGTGACAAATTAGACTGATACCTACACTTTCACTGAATTCAAGTGAGTATTTTTTGTTATTTACAAGCCTTGTACCTACTTTTGTGGGCACAGGTGGGTTATAAAACTATAGATAAATAAACCAATGTTGCTTAACTTATAGGTGCGTTGTGATAATAATATAGGGCTTATTACTAAAGCCTCAAGTCTCGTAGCTATTTAAAAATTTCATAGTTTAGTTACATACATATGTACACATGCATTACTTATTTTTAAATATATGCAATAGTCTAAATTAGGTTGTTTAGAAAGTCATTTTCAAGGGATTTTATTATGAAATGAAGTCATGCTATGTATTTCTTAGAACAATGATTTCTTAGAACTTGTCGTGCCAAATACTTATAAATAAGTAGCATTGGCCTGCGACTGTGATAATATGTATCGGCCATGGACTTTCTCCAAGGTACAATCTATGTCTACATCAAAAGTGATCAAGACTGTCACGAACAGATAACATTAAAAATCTTGTTTAATTGAAATGTTTGGCAAAATTATATATTTTGGTATTTGTTGGTGCGCAAATTAGATCCGTTTTTAGCTAGTTAATATGATCAAGACTGGTTCTGTGAAAGAAACAAGCAAACCAAGGCCAGGTTGTACTGGTGGTACCGGCAGATTGCTGCGAGCACTTGAACTGCTAGTTTTATATGTTATTTTTAGCTGACCCGACAGACGTTGTCCTGTCATTGTCTCTATAAGTCAAAATGAGAGACAGCTGTCAACTGTACAACCCGATTTTATCAGATATATTTTTCCCAGTTTCAAAAAATATTCCTGCGATAACGAGATAAATAGTATCCTATATCCTTCTCCTGGTTCTCAGCTACCTTCCTACCAATTTTCAGCTAAATCGGTTCAGCCGTTCTTGAGTTATAAAAAGTGTAACTAATATGACTTTCTTTTATTATAGGGACCCTATACATTTATGACACAGTGGTTGGATAACTGCTCCAATAGATAGGTAGGTAGGTATTAAATTAACCGACTTGGTATACATTCGATATCACAACTTTTTACAGCAGATAAACTGCGTTGCGAGACTTGTGCATTTTTCATGCACAAGTCTCAAGACTTATCAAGACTTGTCCGGTAAAACCATAACAAACAAACAATTGCATTTACAATATGTAGTATCTACAGTGTACCATTTCCAGGCAGTCATGGCGACCATGACGGACCAGTACGGCACGACGGGCACGCTGACCCTCAAGTGGGATCCGCGGAACCTGGAGATCAAGACCATGTCGGTGGAGCGCACGCTGGAGCCGCTCGTGCTGCAGGTCACCACCCTCGTGAACAGCAAGGACCGGGACGCCAAGAAGAAGAGACGTGAGTATTATATAATTGTTATCGGTGTGCCTAGTGTGAGTTTTGACAATTTCTTTACGTGCTCGGTCCGGTTAGTGTAAACTTGAAATTGCATGGAATAAGAGCAGCGCCATCTAGTGACTGACTGACTGACACTAGATGGCGCTGCTCTTATTCCTGTCTATAATAGTATTATAAAGTGGAAAGATTCGTTTGTTTCTTGTTTGCATTGAATAGGCTCCGAAACTACTGAACCGATTTGAAAAATTTTTTCACTGTTGGGAAGCTATGCTATCCCCGGGTGACATAGGCTACTATGTAGGTAACGCGGGTGCAACTGCGATGGGCTTCTAGTTATGAGATAAAACACTGTTTTCAGCCGGCAAGTCGAAGCGTGCGAGCGCTCTGGTGGCCACGGTGGAGCGCGCCACGGACATCTTCATCGAGCGAGGGCAGATCATTGCCTATGAGAATCCGGAGATCACGCAGCAGATGCTCACCGCCGTCGAGGATGTGAGGAAGGCTGGTGAGTGATAGATATACTAGTACCCAACTTATAAGGCGCGTCGTGAATCTTCGTTCGCGCAGAAAAGAAAGTATGGTCCGAAGATTAACGAAAGAATGCTTAACACTTACAATCAACCTAAGATCACTATTATAAGGTTCATAATACACTGCAGCTGTTAGTTCCATCTCACTGTAAGCTCGCTAAGATGGCGGCGGCTGCCGACCAATAGCGGTCAATAGCATTTCCCGCGCTTTGAAAATTCATCTTCTGCGCAGGTACATCGGTAAGCCATATCAGTTGGGTACTACTATACCTCTTTGTTGACTCCCCACCGCCATACATCTAGTTGCACAATCATACACTCTTACCCCAGTATCGTTATTCCTCCAAATTTCTTTCGCTCCACTCAACGTTGCCTGCTTTGGTATCGCTAGTTGGCAAAATTTCCTCCACTCGGTTATTCCTTGACAATAATCCTCGTACGAAGGTAACAAACCATCTGTCAGCTCGAGGTACCTCGCGACGTACCTCGAGGATTCCTCGAAGCCGCTTCTCAACGATCATTTGTGTTAAAATGGAGTACCGAGGAGCCTCGAAAGTACAACTAACGATACCAAATATGAGGAATTTTTGGGGGGAGTTCGAGGTCTCTCAGCAAAGGTCGAGTGAAAGAAAGGAGGTAAAAACTAACGATACGGGGGTTAAGACAGCTCTGAACGCTGTCATGTTTCGCCTGTCATCTGTCATGTGTCATCTGTCAACTGTCACCTGTCACTTGTCAAGTGTCACCCTGTGTACCTCAGGCGCGGCGATGAGCCTGGCGGCCCGCGAGTTCTCGGAGGAGCCGTGTGCGTCGGCCGTGCGCTCGGGCATGGTGCGCGCGGCGCGCGGCCTGCTCTCGTGTGTGACGCGCCTGCTGATCCTCGCCGACATGGTGGACGTGCATCTGCTGCTCTCCAAGCTCAACTCGGTCAGTGCCAAGGCTAGCCGAGGCTAGGGGTTGCCACTAACAATAATTACCGTGATTGCACGGAAGTGGCTCCAAGAGAATACCAGCTGTATAACCGTATACCAGATATTATGCTGAGTTGGGACCATTTTGTATGAGTATACAACTACACATACACATTGATAATTTGGGTTATTTTTGTTTTAATGTTACTTTGTATCCTACTTATAATTATTGGTGTGACTGATGCAAAATAATATTTATGTTCTTTCTTTCTTTCTAAATATTCAATACAATTTTACTTAACGATGTCTTTATGAATGCAGCCACAGTGTAGAATTTGACATTATTGATTCCAACGCCATCTATCGGGCTAGTGTTGCAACTTTCCGTTTCACTAGAAGATTCGTTGACCGGCATCCTCCGGTTCCAGGTGGAGGTGGACCTGGACAAGCTGAAGGCGGCGTCGTCGCAGAGCGAGCTGGTGGAGACGGCGCGGCAGTTCGGGCGCTCCGCCGCGGAGCTGGCGGCCGCCTGCGCGCGCCGCCAGCACGAGCTCAAGGTGGGGCTCCGCTTGAGGCTACATACGATGCCTAGTTGTACTTTAACTATGTTTACATCTATATATATCTATGGTTAACTGGGGGTTCACAACCCTTTTTGTATGGTGCCTCCCTTCCCCCCCCCTCTCCCTCCCCCCCCCCCCCCGGGTTATAAAGATATATAAAAAAAATCATGCTCCCCCTATATTTTTCTTCAGTTTGTTCATCATGGTCGATTGGCATTGATAGGTAAGTATTTTGAGTAATTGTTTTATATTATTTCAAGTGCGTGATAAGTCTTAAAGTAGTTAGTTCTGCCGATTGGAACTAGGTGGCGCGACTAAATCTGTATGTAAGTGTTATAGTAAACAATGATAAGTGACAGTAAAAATGACACTTCATGCAACAAGATCCAACCCACCCAGAGGGGCAAGCCCCACCGGTCGGATTATAAAAAAAAATTGCCCCACCGGTTGGGAAGTCCTAGTTTACATTGACAGCGATGTTCTTTTGTTTTTGTTATTTTGTATAATTTTTATGTGTTGCAAATAAACAAATTTTCTTTCATTCTTTCTTTCTTACCGTGAGTGAGTACGGCGCTACGTGTCGGGGGAGCTAGGGAGTAGCGACGCGGTACAACGCGGACGCAGATACAGTCTCGCGCGTCTTCTGTCTGATTCAGCCGTTTGATGAGACTGAAATGTATGTGAATGTACTTGGCAGGAGCCGGCGGCGCGGGACGAGCTCGCGGCGGCGCGGGCGCTGCTCAAGAAACACTCCACCATGCTGCTCACCGCTTCCAAGGTACGACGAGAGAGTGTGTGAGAGAAAGAGAGAGAAGGGGAAAGAAGGAAGAACATATAAATAGAGAGAGGGAGAGACGTCTGTTAGCTTATTAACGGTGAAAATCGTCGAGAAAGCCATAGTTTGGATCGACGAAGCATACAATTTGCTGATGGCTAGACGTCGATGTAAAATAACGACGCTATTTCTAACATGACGCCAAAACCAAAACGCCGGCGCTATTTCCAAAACTCCGTCGCCATTACCAAAATTCCGTCGCTATTTCCAAAACTCCGTCGCCGTAATCAAAACGCGGGCGCTATTTCCAAAACTCCGTCGCCATTTCCAAACCCCTATGGCATTGCCCCCCCCAGGTGTACGTGCGCCACCCGGAGCTGGCGGCGGCGAAGGCCAACCGCGACTACGTGCTGCGCGCCGTGTGCTGCGCCGTGGACTCCATCTCCAGCGTGGCCAAGGGGCAGGCGCAGCCGCGCGCCGGACCAGGTATGTCCGACGTGTGCTCCGCCGTGGACTCCATCTCCAGCGTGGCCAAGGGGCAGGCGCAGCCGCGCGCCGGACCAGGTATGTCCGACGTGTGCTCCGCCGTGGACTCCATCTCCAGCGTGGCCAAGGGGCAGGCGCAGCCGCGCGCCGGACCAGGTATGTCCGACGTGTGCTCCGCCGTGGACTCCATCTCCAGCGTGGCCAAGGGGCAGGCGCAGCCGCGCGCCGGACCAGGTATGTCCGACGTGTGCTCCGCCGTGGACTCCATCTCCAGCGTGGCCAAGGGGCAGGCGCAGCCGCGCGCCGGACCAGGTATGTCAAAGTCAAAGTCAAAGCATTTATTGTAAATAGGCAATAAAAGCGGTGGTAGCCTAGTGGGCGAACGTCCGCCTTCGAAAACGGAGGCGGCGAGTTCAAATCCCAGTGCGGGCACGTACCGATGTGTTTCTTGTTAAAACATATGTACGTAATTATCACTCGCTTTTCGGTGAAGGAAAACATCGTGAGGCAACCAACAAACCAACATGCCCGAGAATTAATTCGGAGGCATGTTATCCACCAACCCGGACTAGGCCCCCGTGGTGGATTACGGCCTAACCCTCCTCACGATAGTGAGGGGAGGCCTTTGCCCAGCAGTGGGACAGTTACAGGCTGAATTATTATTATTATATAGGCAATAAAATCGCACTTTTACTAGTCAAACACTTCAATCTAATAAACAAATTAAACCATAAAAGAAAACAAACTATAATTAATTGATTAGGTATGGTTTGAGTTTGAAAAAGGATATGTCCGACGTCTTTCCAAACAGACAAAAATTCTAACAATCATTGTTTCGGGTGCTATTTGCGTTGATAAAGGTCCCAATGAATTTTTTTCTCATATATTTGTCCTGTACAGACAGCGCGGTCCGTTACATTTTTATTATATGTATAGATAATGTTTAGAGAAGGTAATTGATTTTCGCATACATTTTGCGCTGTTTCAGTTAGTATTTGTATAAAGATTTGAAAAGTCTCAATGCACTGTTTTCAGGTAATCGTCCCGTGGAAGGACCGGGCGAGTTGGCGCAGGCTCTTGATGATTTTGATGTAAGTACGACTTTTTTTATTGTATATTTTTTTTATAACGTAGCCCCACACTAGGACGGCTCCTGTATCGTGGGTACCGCTTACAGACATATAATTTCACATACACATCACACCCAGACCAGAAACTAATATCTGTGGATCGCACAAATATTAGTTCCGGGTGGGCATCGAACCCGCGACACCAAGCGCAGCAGCCCGATCGCTCAGCCACTACGCCAAACGTGCCGTCAAATCTTACGATGCTTTTAATACAAGCTTTTATATAGTGCCACGTGCCCCGTGTATGTAATCACATTTTTCTAGTTACATTTGATCCACTTCCTGGTTTCCGATGGAGTTGAAATTTTGCATGCATATGCCTGAGAATGATTTCGGAAGCATGCTATTCGAAAATCCGGACCGGGTCACCGTGGTGGATTATGGCCTAATCTACCCTACCAAAGTGTGGGAAGCCCTTTGCCCAGCTGTGGGGCAGTTGCAGGCTGGATTATTATTATATACTTATTTGTAAATTTAAGGACAAAACAATACAATTTGTAAAAAAATTTAAAAAAAATGTTTCTTTTATCATATACTTTGTCCATTTCAGGAGCGCATGGTGATGGAGCCGCTCGCGTACTCGGAGCTCCGCACGCGCCCCTCGCTCGAAGAACGGCTGGAATCCATCATTTCCGGCGCAGCACTGATGGCAGACAGCTCGTGCACTCGGTCAGTTATATATTGCAACCTAGCTTCATCCAATGGCTTCTCCATACATGATAGAAAATATAACGGGGTTTCCATAATGTGGATATAATTATATTAGATTGAAAGTTTCACAAGCTCCAAAATAAGCAGTAAATCCTACTTCCTACTAATATTATAAACGCGAAAGTTTGTAAGTATGGATGGATGTTTGTTATTCTTTCACGTAAAAACTAATGAATGGATTTTAATGAAACTTTGCATTAATATAACTTATACATCGAAATAACACATAGGCTACAATTCATAAAGATATATCGTATATTATACAAACGCGGGTGAAACAGCTGGGCGCAGCTAGTTAACAAATATAAATAAGGGTATCACTAGAAACATGCAAAAGTCACCCGTAGAACTATCTTCTGGCAAAATCAAGCAAAGGCATTATAGAATATGTCAGTCTTCCCATAATCGTCGAGCGAGATACTCGTCTTTTTGCATTCAAAATTAATTGGTATTTTATTATTTTTCCTTTTTTCTAAAACCTATGATCATTTCTTCGTATACTTGGTACTTGGTGAACGGGCTTCTTTTCCGCAACTAGGCCGAATGGTCGGCCCTTTTTGCGTGATGTCGGATGGTGATTGTTAGTTCAGCCATCCGATATCCTCCAGGAAGGCGAGCAGCTTGCAGATATCAGTGCAGGCCTCCTGCAGGGTTCCCGGCGCGCCCAGGAACTGCGCCCTTTGTGACGCCACGCCTTCGCACTCAAGGAGCACGTGCGCGGCCGTTTCTTCTGCCTCCATGCATCCTCTGCATAAGGGGCTGTCCGTGACACCTATAGTAAATAGGTGTTTGTTTAATAGGCAATGACCGGTGACTATACCGACTACATGCCGGAGCTTGTCCCGTTTGAGATTTAGGAGTTTGCGGGAGAATCTCGGACTGAGGTCCGGAAAAGCTTCCTTTGACTGCCTACAATCTTTTATACTTGCCCAGTACTCTTTATGCTGTTTGGATGTTCTGTCGCGAATCCATGCACGGATCTGGCCGAAAGGTAGAGGGATCATTGGCTCAGGTCCTACGGGGTGCATATCCGAGCCTCTCCTTGCCAGTTTATCAGCCTCGTCGTTGCCTCTGGATCCGCTGTGCCCCTTGATCCATTGGAGGGTTAAAAGATTATACTTACTGACCTCTTCCAGTAGATAGTGGCATTGAACTGTTAACCCCGAGGAATGCTCCACTCTTTGGAGTGCTCTTAAGACCGAAGCACTGTCCGAGAGAATTCTGATGTTTGTGTCTGTTACCTTTTTGTGTAGTATTGCTGTTGCTGCTTGGATTATACCTACACATTCCGCTTGGAAGATGGAGTTATTTGGTCCTAGAGCAATAGCTATATGTATGTTAAGGTCCTCCGAGAAGGCGCCTGACCCTGTACCTGTTTTCGTTTTAGAGCCGTCTGTGTATATTCTGACCTCATCCGGGCTGGAACTATCACTCGGATCTTCGTGCAGCTGCACTTTGAAGCTCTTGGTAAAAAAGTGCTGTTTGGGGACCCTATCATAGATGGAGAGTATGTCTGGGTTGTTCTCTGCGTAAGCTGCCACTATTGACGTGTGTGTTGATTGTCTGTTTTGATCCCAAAGACCTAGCGCCCGGAGTCTATACGCAGACGCCGCAGCTTCCTGCTGGATGTGAAACTTTAACGGTGGTTGTCCAAGTAATGCCTCTAGAGCTGCCGTTGGGGTTGTCCTCATACAACCCGTTGCAGCCACACACGCCAGTCTTTGGAATTTTTGTAGTTTACCGATGGTGGTGATCTGTGTGGTTCTCGGCCACCAGACTACGGCTCCGTACGTCACTGAGGGTCTTATGACCGTGTTATAGAGCCACAGCGTTATTTTCGGGGTTAGTCCCCATGTTTTACCTATCATTTTCCTACATTGCCAAAATGAAATGATAGCTTTATTTGTTTTACTTTCTAGGTGTTTTGCCCAATTCAGTTTACTGTCTAAGGTGATGCCTAGGTATTTAACCTCATCTGTCAGTACTAGCTGTGTGTTGAAGAGGTGCGGCAATGCAAATCTACCTAGATTTCTTTTGTTAGTAAACATTACTAATTGTGTTTTCGTTGGATTCATGGTTAATCCAAAATCTGTACACCAGTTCTCTACGATTTTTAGTGCGTTGTTCATCATGTCGCAGGAGACGCTTGCGAAGTGACCTGATATCAGGATAGCCAGGTCATCCGCGTATCCTACCGTGAGAAACCGTTGTCTATTTAGCTTCGTGATTAGGTCATTAACTACCATGTTCCATAGTAGGGGCGAAAGTACCCCTCCCTGTGGGCATCCTCTAGAGACCACACCTCTGGTGGTCCCCCCAAGGTCCACCCTTACTGCTCTGAATTTTAGCATATTAATGACCCAATCTGTCAGCGTATTCTCTACCCTGTGTTTCGTTAGCGCAGCTTTTATGCTGGAAAAGTTTGTTTTGTCGAAAGCTCCTTCAATATCGATGAAGGCTCCGAGACAAAGTGTCTTGTTTTTAATGTCCTGTTCTATTGTGCTTACTACTTTGTGGAGTGCTGACTCCGTCGACTTACCCGCGCTGTAAGCATGTTGATTTGGGTGCAATGGTGTTACTGTTAGAATTTTGTCTCTAATGTATCGGTCACATAGTCTCTCTAGAGTTTTGAGGAGAAATGATGTTAAGCTAATTGGTCTGTATGCTTTTGGATCTGTATAGTCACTCTTTCCTGGTTTGGGTATGAAAAGAACTCTGACCTCCCTCCACCCGATTGGTATATATCGGTATGCTAGACAGGCCCTGAAGATGGAATGCAGCACTCCGCTGATGTGTTCCTCCCCCCATTGCAGTAGGCCAGGAAAGATGCCATCGAGTCCTGCTGTTTTAAAAGGTTGAAAGGTGTTTATGGCCCATTTTATCCTATCCCTGTCTACCACTGAGTTTGCCACTCGCCAGTCGTTGTCTGTGGGCATCTCCTCTGCACAGTCTCCCCAGTTGGTGGTGTCTGTGATTTGGCATTCTGGGAAGTGTGTCCTTATCAGAAGGCTGTTTGTTTCTAATGTTGTCTTTGTGTATGTGTTGTCTAATTGTTTCAGGGAACCTATAACGCGATTGGGTTCAGCGGCTAAGATTTTCCTAACCCTGTTTGCTTGCGTGTTCGATTCTATGTTGGAAGTGAACCTCTTCCATGACTTACGACCTTTGGAGCGTAGCCGTTTCTTATATTCCGAGCGGGCACTTCTGTAGTTGCTCCAGTCTTCATCTTTGACTTCATTTCTTCGTATAACAGAACGTTCGTTCGCTTCACCACAGTCGCTTGTCGCTAGTCGGCTGATGGTCGTTCTTATTATTCAAATTCAAAGCATTTATTGTAAACTAGCTGACCCGACAGACGTTGTCCTGTCATTGTCTCTAGAGTCAAAATGAGTGACAGCTGTCAACTGTACAACCCGATTTTATCAGATATATTTTCCCAGTTTCAAAAATTTTCCCGTGATAACGGGATAAATAGTATCCTATACCCTTCTCCTGGTTATCAGCTACCTTCCTACCAATTTTCAGCCTAATCGGTTCAGCCGTTCTTGAGTTATTAAAGGTGTAACTAACACGACTTTCTTTTACTAATATAGTAGGCAATAAAATCTCACTTTTACAAGTCAAACAGCTAATTCTCGTTAGCATAGAGAAACATAGAACATAAATGATGTTCTTAAACTTTCGTCTGAATACATGTTAATTAGTATTTAAACGGGTCTAATTCATAATTATATATTTTAATATTAGTTTGTGCGCGAATTAGACCCGTTTAAATACTAATGAACATGTCGTATGTTGTTGTTCCCGGCTGACGGTTGCGGTTCCTCCTGCTGCAGGGACGAGCGGCGCGAGCGCATAGTGGCGGAGTGCAACGCCGTGCGCCAGGCGCTGCAGGACCTGCTGCGGGAGTACATGGCCAACGTGAGGGGCTGCACTAATTACGGCCGAAATTAATAATCAATCCAATCCTAATTTTGCTATCTGGGATCGATATCACAATCCATTTTTAGGGTCAAACGTGCCAATAACCGATCCGTGGATTGGTTTATGAAGGCACGCAGATTGGAGATCGATCGAACGATAGCCACCAATCCAAGATCAATTTCAATCTTGGATAGGAGATACAATATTAATTTCGGCCGTATGTCAATAATCGACTTGACTACTTGACCACGAGGATTGCTTTAATGCTACGACTTTCCTATTGTGCAAAATATTACATACAGAAATATTATTATAAAATTTGACACTGGCTGAATGCAGAAACCGTGCGAAGCTATGATTAAAATAAAAAATAAAAATGTCTTATTTGACAAGTGTCAAAATGGGTTCTGAGAATGGATACAATGTAGTTGTCACAGCGGAGCTCTCGCTCCCGCTCTCGGAGCCCCCCTCCTTAAAACGACCTTTCTCTCTCTCACAATCTGAAGCGAGGAGGTGGATAGTGGAACTACTAAGCGTGTTCCTTTTCTTTGAAGTAAAACTTCTTTAGGGGCGACTAGGGAGTAACTTAATTTTTTTTGTCTGACGGAAGTAACGCTTACTCTAGTCTGTGTAGTTTCCACGGTTTAAAAAAGTTTACATTGACATGTCAATGTAACCTTTTTAAATAGCAGAAAAGAGGTTTTACCTCAATCGCGCGTAAAGGTTACACGCACGCACTTTTTAATTGTTATGTATTTGTCTCAGGCCGGCAAGCCGGAGCAGTCGGCGGGGCTGGAGCGCGCCATAGAGAACATGTGCCGCAAGACGCGCGACCTGCGCCGCCAGCTGCGGAAGGCGGTCGTGGACCACGTGTCCGACAGGTGGGCGACGGTCACGTGGGGGGGGGCATTGTAGCCGGCAGATGAGGGTTGCTCACGTGATAGTCAGTCACGTGGCCGCCAGGGGAGGGGAGGGACAGCGTTGGTCACGTAACCAACGCGTGCCAGCGTCGGTCACCTATACGCTATCCGTGTGAATGCACGCTGGGGGTCAATGCTACTAATTAAGAACGCTTCAATCAAATCTCAATGCAGTGGTTTCGGAATAGTTTGCAAATGTTCTTATTTGACTAGTAGACTAATTAAAAAAAAAATAGATGCCATATTATGTCACAAACTATTCCGAAGTCACTCCATTGAGATTCAATTGAAGCGCTCCTAAATTAGCAGCATTGACCCCCAGGGGGCCTATTCCCCCGTGCTGACCGGTCCGCTGTTCCAGTTTCCTGGAGACGAACGTGCCGCTGCTGGTGCTGATGGAGGCGGCGCGGAACGGGAACGAGAAGGAGCTGGAGCAGTACGCGCTAGTGTTCACCGAGCACGCCAACAAGCTCGTAGAGGTAACCTGGGGGGGGGGGGGGGCATGGTGGAAGCTGCAGAAGGTAGAAGGAGAAATATTTGTTCTGGGCCGTGTAGTAAGTGAAGACGTTTTTTTCTGGGCAGTGTAGTAAGAGAAGACGTTTTTGCTGGGCAGTGTAGTAAGAGAAGACGTTTTTTCTGGGCCGTGTAGTAAGTGAAGAGGTTTGTTCTGGGCCGTGTAGTAATTGAAGAGGTTTTTTCTGGGCCGTGTAGTAAGTGAAGAGGTTTGTTCTGGGCCGTGTAGTAAGTGAAGAGGTTTGTTCTGGGCCGTGTAGTAATTGAAGAGGTTTTTTCTGGGCCGTGTAGTAAGTGAAGAGGTTTGTTCTGGGCCGTGTAGTAATTGAAGAAGTTTGTTCTGGGCCGTGTAGTAAGTGAAGAGGTTTGTTCTGGGCCGTGTAGTAAGAGAAGAGGTTTGTTCTGGGCCGTGTAGTAAGTGAAGAGGTTTGTTCTGGGACGTGTAGTAAGTGAAGAGGTTTGTTCTGGGCCGTGTAGTAGGAGAAAATAACATGTATGTTGGTGTCCTGTAGTAAAAGAAAAGTCATTTATTCTGAGGCATATAGTAGAAGTAGAAAAAGGATTTATTGTGAACCACGTGGTAGAAAAATAATACTTGTTTATTAAAACATGACACTGGTTAAATGGCCAAATTGGCAAACAGAAAAACAACATTCTTCGGAGCGATTGCCACGTGATATGGCAATCTGATTTGAACCTTATTTGAATACGGTTTCATGCGTTATTTGTACAAACCCGCGTCGAGATCTGTGTGTCCAATGATTCTCAAACCTGTGTGTAATCCACAGGTTGCCAATCTGGTTTGCTCCATGTCCAACAACGAGGACGGCGTGAAGATGGTGCGCCACGCCGCCGACCACATCGAGGCGCTGTGCCCCCAGGTAAGGGGCAAAAGGGGCGTGGGGAGGGCTGGGGGGCAAAAAATACTGTTGTGAAGACGTTCAAGCTAGATAGATAATTCTTTATTGACACCAAAATGTATAGAACACAAAGGACAAACTTAATAATTGGGACAATGGGCGGTTTTACCAGTTAAATCGATATCTACCAATCAACCTTTGGATGGATAAGATAGCAGGAATAGGGTTGGGTCAGTTGATATTGTCAAATTATGAATGCATGCTTACTAATAATTATACTAATTTGGGTTGTATAATATAAATACCTACCTACCAACAATATACCCTAAAGAATAAACTATACATAAGTACATAATTATATAGGAACATAATAAACAGTACCAAAAGATCGTAACAGTTGCTAAATTCGATAGGTAATGATCCTTCGTATATGTTGTAGGTTATAAACGCGGCGCGCGTCCTCGGCGCCCGCCCCCGCTCCCGCGTCGCGCAAGAGAACGCGCACGCCTTCGCCCGCGCCTGGGAGCACGCGGTCAAGCTGCTCACCGACGCCGTCGACGACATCACCACCATCGACGACTTCCTGGCCGTCAGCGGTGAGCATACGCCCCCGCTTCCGTTTGTTAACACGCTCACGCCGCGCTGGAATGGGTACATTTCATTCCAGTACTGGATCGATACACTGGACTAGATGAATGTGAAGCGGACGTAATGCTAATAGATTGTATTCGCATAATGCTTGGTACAGATTATAACACACTCCTACTTTATATTGGTACACACTCCTATATTATATTGGTACACACTCCTACTTTATATCGGTACACACTCCTACATTATATTCGTACACACTCCTACATTATATTGGTACACGCCTACATTATATGGGTACACACTCCTGCATTATATTGGCACACACTCCTTCATTATATTGGCACACACTCCTTCATTATATTGGTACACACTCCTGCATTATATTGGTACACGCCTACATTATATTGATACACACTCCGACATTACATTGGTACACACTCCTACATTATATTCGTACACACTCCTATATTATATTGGTACACGCCTACATTATATGGGTACACACTCCTACATTATATTGGCACACACTCCTTCATTATATTGGCACACACTCCTTCATTATATTGGTACACACTCCTGCATTATATTGGTACACGCCTACATTATATTGATACACACTCCGACATTACATTGGTACACACTCCTACATTATATTGGTACACGCCTACATTATATTGGTACACACTCCTACATTATATCGGTACACACTCCTACTTTATATTGGTACACACTCCTACACTATATTGGCACACACTCCTTCATTATATTGGTACACACTCCTACATTATATTGGTACACACTCCTACATTATATCGGTCCACTCCCCTTGTGCTGCAGAGAACCACATCCTGGAGGACGTGAACAAGTGCGTGGTGGCGCTGCAGGAGGGGGACCCGGACTCCCTGGAGCGTACCGCCGGCGCCATCCGCGGCCGCAGCGCCAGGTAGGCCTCCGCCCTTCCGCCCTGCACGCTTCTGTACTAGGCTCATAGACGTAGTGTCAAGAAATAGACTTGGCACTTAGACAAAACTTTACTGCAATGTATAAATCGGATAAATTTAATACACGTTATTTCGGTGTAGCTCCAATAATTCGTGCGACATTCTAAAATGTCAAGATTGGTTTGCTTCTGCGCTACAGTAATAAATTAGTTCATACGCCGACAAACACAAAAACATCGTGCTATCCTACTTACTCCTTTGTCTATTTGTATATACTTGTCTCATTACTCCCCCGGATCTTGAGTTAGATGTCAAATCTATTGGATGAGACATCTGTGACTAGGCTAGATAAAATATGTTAATTAGTATTTAGAGGTCTAATTCGCGCATAAAATAATATTATCAAAATATATAATTTTGACATACCTCGACGTTTCGACCGAGTTACATCGACCGTGGTCACGAGAAGACGCGAATTAGACCCGTTTAAATACTAATTAACATGTATTCAGTTCGCGAAAGTTAGAACTTCTAGGCTAGATATACTGTGGTGGGCGAAAGATGGACGGACGAAGTGGTATACGGTAGGAGCGGTGAACGGTAGAAGTGGTGGTCAGATAGAAGAAATGAGCGGGTAGACCGTAAATGCGGTGTGAGAAATTTGAATTTTTCCTAACATTATAAATGTGAAAATATGTGTGTGTGTCTTCAAATACGTTAGTTGCCAACGCTCTGTAACGGCTGCACGGATTTCGATGATGTTGTTTTTGTATGTTTTTATTTATTGGAAAAAAGTGATAACGAAATTAGAAAATACTAGCTGCGCCCCGCGGTTTCACCCGCGTTTAGTTGATATACGATATATCTTTATGAATTGTAGCCTATGTGTTATTCTGATATGTAAGCTATTATTATTGTGAAGTTTCATCAAAATCTACTCATAGTCGGGGCAAAATAAATATTTTTGTATGGAGTAGGTTGCATTAATTGCACTTTTGGTGATCTTTTGGCCTGTCGTAGAATACTATTGAAATAATATAAATCCGAAAGATCACCAGTCTCCGGTGTATAGTTTTTGTGATATAGGGCTCCAAAGTTTTTAAATACAAAATGTTGAATGAAAAGTATGTAGGAGACTGGTGATTTTTGGCAATATGGATTGTTTTATTCTATTGTACTACCGGCTATAGCTATTCCTGGATTTAATGGGAATTTGATCGAATTATGGCAATATTTTTACCTCAAAATTTACTTAAAACAGGGTTTCTCAAAAACCGCTCAGCCAATATTTATGAAACTTATATGTAATACCCATCAAATTATTAGCTTTTATATAAAACAATAATGACACAAATCGGTTAAGAAGTTGCGGAAATATCAGTGAACTAGTGTAATAAGTAAGGTGCAATTTCATTTTAGATAATTATTTTAATTCAATTATCATCTTAATTCAAGTTTTTATAGTTAACTTGACAGGATTATGTGTTTTGGACAATATACAATTTTTGAGTCGGAATTTGTAAGGTATTCAAAGGGCAAAAGACATTTAGTTCAGAACACTACTGTCATTTCAAATAAAAAAGAGGCGTACGTGAGTTGCATCTAAATAGTCATACGCTTATGTTTTTAAAGCCTTGTAAGCATAATCAGTAAAAGTCTAAAAAAATCCGAGCATTCTTCGCCAGTTCCTTGAGACGTGAAAATTTATTTTAACTGAAATGTATTATTACTACCTTGATAGAGTAAGCTCAATGATTGTCATCATAGCTACTTTCGCGCTCTTTCATAACCATTATTTTAGAAAATGTTGTAAGCTAATTGAAGTAACTCAACATTTTTGCGGTAGGTAAATTTGGTCACGTCTATTTTTGACCGTGCCTTAAGGACCTAGGTATCTTAATGTTTGGTATCAGAATCTTATATGTTATGTTTGAGTGACGGTAGTTTTGGCACGGATGCTTTCATTTTTTTACAATTTGGAATAAGTTCTTACCGACAAAAAGTATTGATAATATATATTTTTTTAACTTAACACATTATTATCACCTAAATAATTTGCGATTTGAAAAGTTGCGAAAATCTAAGGCCTCAAAACGTGGACAAAAAGATAATGTCAGAATAATAGTCTGCTCAATGAATAACCAAAAAGGAGGCGTTGAGTGCGTAAGAAGGTACCTAAGCTATTTCTTCAGAAAGTTGTTGAGAGTGCTTAGGCAGTAAACATACTAAAATTCCCTGCGTCTAAATCTAGGGGGTTAGGCGGTGTGGGTAAAGGGGATTAAAGTTCCCACTTTTGAGTGTTTCACTAATATTCTTTAAAATGGTGCGTCGAAGAGAATTTTTTTTTGGCTACGCAATGAAAACTCATACATTTTCAACAACTTTTACCTTATACCTACACTTTTTTTAATTTCTATCCATTTTGTAACTACACGTTTCGAAACGGGGAAAAAACCTACTTAGGTATATCAAAAACTAGCTGTTGTTGTTGTTGCCGTTCGTGACAGACAAGAATATTTTTTGTTTCATACTTTTCAGAGCGGAATGTTTTCGTAGTCTGGTTTTAGTTTTTAAACTATTTTTTTATTTTAATTGTTTTAAAGTTTACGAAATTAGCGACCGAAAACTCTAGAAACGTGTCATTTTTAATTCACTGTAACGCTGACGTTATATCGAGGTACTTTTAATAATATTTTTCAAATTATGAAAGTTTATAAGTTTTGCGGGAACGGTATTAAATCATAACCCTCCGTAGTCTGATAGTTAAAACAATACCTATTCTAAGACGAAATTTGAAAAGTTTTGGGAAAATATTAAAATTACTTAAAGTTACCAAATTTTAATGTCGATTAACTAAGTAAAAGGGAGGTTTTTAGTAATTTTTAAAACTTTTTGGGCTTGCAAGCTTGCAAAAGGCTTGTAAGTGCGGTAGTTTTGATACCTAGCACGTGTATTATAGGATGAATTTAGATTTGGATATTTTTTTTACTATCTTTCACTTTTGCCGTTTGCAGTTGTCGAGGGGAAAAATGTAACCTATGTTATCCGCCCCCTGATAACGAATCGATTGATAGGTCAACTATAAAAATCTGATAGTATATTATAGTTGTATAGTTTAGGCGCTATGGTGGAACATGAACAAAAAATGACCAAAACATACACACCTATAAACTTATTACCATTCCCTTTTGGCTTCGACTCATTCTAGCAAAAAGGCAGTATATATTATAGACACAATATCACCTATTACTACATAATATTGCATTATTTTAAAATAGGAACCTACAGATTACAATGACGATATTTAATGGAAACCATACGGTTTTTTTATTAATTTTAAAACTGGGAATGTAATTTTGTCCTGGTTACATTGATAAAACTTCAATCAACAAAAAAAAAGATATGGATTCATTATCGGGGATTTATGAATAAAAACAAAAGGGCAATGGTATGCTAACATACATAAATATTATATAAAAGCTAATCCTTGGTATCATAGTCCATTGCACAGAGACTATTATGGAAGAAAATTCACTTCGGTTCTATGCAGAATGAGGTTTGGATACTCATTAACGCCAGGACACCTTAATAGACTAAAGATACTCAACTCGAAGTCCTGCGCTCATTGTTCTAACGTAGAAACAAATTTGGAGAACTTAATACAATAGTGCTCTGCATTCTCTATTCAGAGATTAGTAATGATATCAGAAATCTTAGAAACAGAAGTAGAAGTGCCCCGCCAACTTTAAGAAATACTTAGTAATCCGAAATTGTTTCGCGCAATACCTATACAATTATATCCTCAACACAGTAGAAAAGAGTTTTGAAGTTTTGAAGGAACGAAGATTAGAGATTGTCAAAACAAATTCCACAACACATGACAGTGACACATACCATGACTGAAGGAAATTAAGATAATTGTCAATTTCACATATTATTTGACAGCCAGAAATCTTGGCAGCACAGAATTTAACAGTATAAATGGCCAAAGGGACGCAAAATCCAGGCGTTAACCCAAAACATAAAATAAATATTAACTAATATCAGTAGTGAAAAAGTAGAAGTAAATTAAACGTCTTATTATTTGCAATAAATAAATGACGCCTTTCAATTTTACTTCAAAATAGTTTATACCATTACAAAAATACGAGCAAGAACGGCTCCCGATTTTGTTTAATTTTTTTTATTAATTGAACGTTATCAATGACACAAATGAAATAATAAGCTTTAAGACAGTTTAGGTGCAAGTCAACTATACCTCTTTTTATTTGAAATTACATAGGTAAGTGTTCTGAAGTGAATGTCCTTTACCCTTTAAATACCTTACGAATCCGACTCAAAAATTGTTTAGTGTCCAAAACTCATAATCCTGTCAGGTTAACTATAAAAACTTGGATTATGATGATAATTTAATTAAAATAATTAGCTACAATGAAATTGCACCCCACTTTTGACCATACTGCACTAATATCTTCGCAACCTCTTAACCGATTTGTGATTATTTTATATTAAAGCTAACAATTTGATGGTAATTTCATACAAGTTTCATAAATATTGGCTTAGTAGTTTTTGAGAAAATCCGTTTTATGTACATTTTGAGGTTAAAATGCCATAATTCGATCAAGTTCCAATTATATCCAGCAATAGCTATAACCGTTGGTAGAATAGAATGAAACAAGCCATATTGCCAAAAATCACCAGTCTCCTACATACTTTTCATACAACATTTTGTATTCAAACTTTGAAGCCTTGTATCACAACAACTATAAATCGGAGACTGGTGATCTTTCGGATTCATGTTATTTCAATAGTATTCTACGACAGGCCAAAAGATCACCAAAAGTGCAATTAATGCATGTCAAAAACTTATTTTGCCCCGACTATCAACAGTTTTTACGTGAAAGAGTAACAAACATCCATCCATCCATCCATCCATCCATCCATACTTACAAACTTTCGCGTTTATAATATTAGTAGGATAAGTTCCCAATCGCTTCCTATATAAAAAGCCCCATTTATTGGTAGAACTCTCACGTGGTCATGATGGAATCTCTTAGTAGGTGACAAGTTATGATGCGATTTAGTGTCATCTTTGTGATTTTTTTCTATCGAACCTATTATTGGTAATCGCGTTTCTGTCTTCCCAATCGTCTTCGTTGTATGATCAATATTAACAAATATTTTTTGAAATTAAACTTCTTTTGGCGCGACTAGGGAGTAACTCAGATTTTTTTTCTGACGGAAGTAACGCTTACTATAGTCTGTGAAGTTTCCGCTGTTTAAAAAAGGTTACATTGACATGTCAATGTAACCTTTTTTAAATAGCGGAAACTTCAATTAAATGTCAATGTAACCTTTTTTAAATACATAGCTTACTATAGTCTGTGTAGTTTCCGCTATTTGTAAAAGGTTACATTGACATGTCAATGTAGTTTTACTTCAATCGCGCGTAAAGGTTACACGCACACACTTTTTTTCTCCTATCATAATTGGTTTTCCGAGCTTAGAAAACTTCGAAATTGAGTAAAATCTAAAACTTCGGCTTAATGTAATGTTGTTTATGTACAGGGTGTGTGCGGTGGTGACTCAAGAGATGGACAATTACGAGCCCTGTATATACACCAAGCGGGTGCTGGAGGCGGTGACGGTGCTCCGTGATCAAGGTACGTGGGGCTTTTAGTTATCTGTGGTAGTGTTTTTTTGTATTTTTTTGTTATGGCTTCGCACAGTTTGTGCATTTAGGCAGTCTCACGTATTGAAATATTTAGGTAATATTTAATAAATAATTAGAAATAATAATAAATAATTTTAGACAATCCTTGTGGTCGTGTAGTCAAGTAGATTATTTACTTGTGAAAGTCATAATTCAGTAAAGTGGTGGATGCTTTACTGAAGCTTCCTGGGAATTTTGTATAAAATGGGAAATTACACGCTTTTTGGATTTATATCATTTGCCCACACTCGTGCGCGTTACCGAACACTCAATGACTAATATTCCACCAATATTACACATTAACACACGAAGAACACACACGTTGAAGAAAAAGATACAAAAGCAATAACGTGAACTTTTTTATTATCTTTAATAACTAAATGTACTTTAACTGCTAAATAGAAAGGTGGCAACCCTAACGCCCAAAATTAATATTGTATCTCCTATCCAAGATTGAAATCAATCTTTGATTGCTGTCTATCGTTCGAACGTTCTCCAATCTGCGTGCCTTCATAAACCAATCCACGGATCGGTTATTGTCACGTTTGATCTTAAAAATGGATTGTGATATCAATCCCAGATAGCAAAATTTGGATTAGGATTGATTATTAATTTCGGCCGTAAGTCAGGACCGTGGCGTGTGGAGTGATGTAGTCTTTGCTTACCCCGACAGGGAAATGACCTGACTGGTATATAATATATAATACTAGCTGACCCGACAGACGTTGTCCTGTCATTGTCTCTATGGGAAAAATCTTCCTCTCTTACTATATCTATCTCTTTCCCTCTCACTCTATCTCTCTCCCTCTATATCCATCTCTTGCAGATTTTTCCCAGAATAAGTGACAGCAGGTGTCAACTGTACTGTACAACCCGATTTTATCAGATATTTATATTTTTTCCCGTTGTAACGGGATAAATAGTACCCTATATCCTTCTCCTGGTTCTCAGCTACCTTCCTACCAATTTTCAGCCAAATTGGTTTAGCCGTTCTTGAGTTATAAAAAGTGTAACTAACACGACTTTCTTTTATTAATATAGATATATGGAACAAAAATCTTTATCAATACTTTATTTTACAAACCTATCACAGATACATTAATCATATTAACAAGAACATACAGAAAAACTTATCGTCCCACCACAAAATTTTAAACAAGAGTTGAACAGATGTCTAGTTCAACAAAATCGACGTCTAACACTCGCGTTGTCTAACTCGATACTGTCATTTCTGATAATTTCACTTGTGAATTTGTTGTTGAACCGAATTTTAGACACTGTTCAACTCGTGTTTAAATATTTTATGGTAAGACCGTTAAGGTATAAATTGGAGTATTAAGTAGGTAATTATACTTGTAAATATGATATTATTAGTATATAACACCTATTAATATACTAAAAAAGGGACTCTCCCTCTATGTTTACATTGAAGCGCGATGTTGTATCGTGAGTGAGTACGGCGCTGCGTGTCGGGGGAGCTAGGGAGTAGCGACGCGGTACAACGCGAACGCGGATACAGCCTCGCGCGTCTCTTGTTCGATTCAGCCGTTTGTATGGAGTGTCCGCTCTATGTTATTGTTTAAATTCGTAATTAATTCTGCTCCGGCGGCGGCGGGTGATCCTGGATGTACTTGAGGGCGCGCAAAATAGCTTCCGGGATCGGGGGTGGCGTGGGGAGGTGCGAACCCTGCAAATATAACAAGGATCTGAGATCTATGGAAATCACGCACTGGCACGGTTGTAAATCGATGAAAGGCAGTCGTTAAGACAAGTCAGATGTCCTCTGATAAACTCTGACACTAAAGGCTAGCATAGCATAACCTCATACGGCAAACAACAATGTGTTCTATTCTAGTATCTTCTATGGTATTATATTCTATGATATTCTATTCTATCATATTCTTATCTGATATTCTAGTCCAACATGTTCTTATCTATGATGTTCTATTCCATCATATTCTTATCTATGATATTCTATTCCATCATATTCTTATCTATGATATTCTATTCCATCATATTCTTATCTATGATATTCTATTCTATCATATTCTTATCTGTGATATTCCATTCTATCATATTCTTATCTGTGATATTCTATTCTATCATATTCTATTCTATGATATTCTATTCTATAATTACCTGTGGTTGGTACCCGTTCTGGTCGGCTCTGTACTGGAAGCTTACAGCTTCACCTTCAGGGGACACCCACGAGGCTTGACCCTGGACTACATTCTCAGAGGTCTCCTGGGAACAGTAAAAATAAATAAATCTTAAGGAAAAACGTCTGGTGTCGCTAAGCAACAGATTTCCGAGAGATGGCGCTGTTTTTAAGAAAATAGGTTTTTAATTATTTGCGACCTGTATTTGCGAGAGATTAACTTAATTTAGGCAATTTCGCAAGTTTTCCAACTTGGTCTCGGCACATATCAAACATATTTGAACCTATTCATGTCTACACTTTTGAGAATAGCTCAACTTAATCCTTACGCGTCACGTTGTTTGTCCGCGATGGACTCCTAAACTACTCAACCGATTTTAATAAAATTTGAACACCGTGTGCAGTTTGATCTTTCTTGAAAGATAGGATAGCTAACATCTCAATTTATAGCCGCAATAATATTTTATTACAAATTATTTGTTTATTATGTAACAGTCACAATTATCTATAAACGATAACTTAGATTGAGGGAGAGGGAGAGATATAAGAGTGAGAAAGAAAGAAATGGAGAGAGAGAGAGAGAGAGAGATTAAGGGGCAGGGAGAGAAATAGCCGAAGAGGGAGAGAGACAGAGAAAGAGGGAGAGGACGAGAGATAGAGTGCGATGGAAAGAGATAGAAATAGAGGGAGAGAGAGATAATGGAAGAGGAAGAGAGAGAGAGCGAGATCGACAGGTAGAGGGAGAGAGATAGAAGGAGAGGAAATTTTGCCATGTTACAATGACAGGACAACATCTGTCGGGTCAGCTAGTATCCTACTAATATTATAAACGCGAAAGTTTGTTAGTATGGATGGATGGATGGATGGACGCATGGACGGATGGACGGATGGACGGATGGACGGATGGACGGGTGGACGGATGGACGGACGGACGGACGGACGGACGGACGGACGGACGGACGGACGGACGGACGGACGGACGGACGGACGGACGGACGGACGGACGGACGGACGGACGGACGGACGGACGGACGGACGGACGGACGGATGGATGGATGGATGGATGGATGGATGGATGGATGGATGGATGGATGGATGGATGGATTGATTGATGGTTGGATGGATGGTTGGATGGATGGTTGGATGGATGGATGGATGGATGGATAGATGGATGGATGGATGGATGGATGGATGTATGTTTGTTACTCTTTCATGTAAAAACTACTGAACGGATTTTAATGAAACTTTACAATAATATAGCTTATACATCAGAATAACACATAGGCTACAATTAATATAGATATAGTATAGTATATTATCCAAAGTGGGAGAAAGCGCGGGGCGCAGCTAGTCTAAAATAAATTAGACAGTTAACGTATCGAGTAGTTTCTCGATAGAGGCTCACCTGATAACAATTTTCGGTACGCTCTCTTCACATATTCAGCAGCGTGCGTATAGAAGATTTTTTTTAAACTTAGCCACGTAGTGGTAACCTTTGAAATAGGATTGCTCCTGTATCGTGGGTACCGCTTACAGACATAATTTCACATACACATCACACCCAGACCAGAAACAAACATTTGTGTATCGCACAAATATTTGTTCCGGGCGGGAATCGAACCCGCGACACCGAGCGCGGCAGTCCAATTGCGCAGCCACTACATCAAAAATGCACTTACAGGGCCGGCGTTGACAATCTCTCCTTGCGCGTCGGCCTTTATGTTGTTGTCGGTTTCGAACCCCCATTGGTACGAGCCGTCGGGCGACACTTCCAGGACTTGTTTGAGAATGTTGGCCGCAGACTCGTCCGCGGCGTCAGAGTCGCGCGCCGCGCACGCCACCACACACGCAAGCAGAAACAGTTTCTGAAAAAAAATAAAAAAAAAGGAATTTAATTAATAATTTAAAAAGGCCGCGATGTAAAAAGATAGTTTTTTTTTAAGACAGTAACCATTTTGGCCCCTTAAGTTTCTGAAAAATAAGTGATTGAATGAGTAATTAAAAAAGCCTCCGATATAAAAATAGGTTTATTTTTTATTAAGATATAGACCGACTTGACCCCCCACTATCGCGTGTATTTTAGTACCTACAAAGAATGTTAAAAATGTTAGTGTATTATCTTGAAATACAAGTATAAAGTATACTATATAATTTAAATTTATTCTGGAAATAACGACACTGTCGAAAATGTTTAGACAGAAAGGTTGCAGGTTGTTTTTGACTGGCAAAATGAATAATGTAATGTCTTACTACACCCAACTTGTGACATTTCGTGACTTTTGCTAAGCCCCCTCCCCCCCTTTAAAGCCTCACGTGAATAATGGACGGCCCCTTACTCCCTAACGGCCGAAATTAATAATCAATCCTAATCCAAACTTTGCTATCTGGGATTGATATCACAATCCATTTTTAGGCTCAAACGTGTCAATAACCGATCCGTGTATTGGTTTATAAAGGCACGCAGATTGGAGATCGATCGAACGATAAGCAGCAATCCAAGATCGATTTCAATCTTGGATAGGAGATACAATATTTATTAAGGGCGAAGTCGAGCGCGCGTCAAAAGGTTTAACTTAAAAAGATAACTGAACGTCCTCTAACGGCGCGGTTAAAAAAAACACACAAATGTCAAGTAAGCAAGGTCAAGCTCCTAACAGTTAAGTAATGTCGACTAAATGCCGTCCAGCGACGGTTCACCTCCGACCTATACGTTGAAGTCATCGTAATGTATGTGTTATAGTCATACAGCCGAAATTAATATTGTATCTCCTATCCAAGATTGAAATCGATCTTGGATTGCTGCCTATCGTTCGATCGATCTCCAATCTGCGTGCCTTCATAAACCAATCCACGGATCGGTTATTGGTACGTTTGACCCTAAAAATGGATTGTGATATCAATCGCAGATAGCAAAATTTGGATTGGATTGATTATTAATTTCGGCCGTTAGTGATATGCGGCCTCATGGAAAAAGGAAAAGATAAAACAAGGCAAGTGAGATTCGGACTCGCGCACGAAAGGTTCCGTACCTTTATCTGTAAAAACTGCAAAAATATCACGTTTGTTGTATGGGAGCCCCCTTTGATACTAGATTTATTCTGTTTTTTAGTATTTGTTGTGTTAGCAGCAACAGAAATAAATCGTCTTAACCATGATAGTTACGCAGTTGAAAAATTCAACTGCGTAACTATTACGGTTCCTGAGATACAGCCTGGTGACAGACGGACGGACAGCCGAGTCTTAGTAATAGGGTCCCGTTTTATCCTTTAAGAACGGAGCCCTAAAAAGATACGATTTGAGAAAGAAGGACATCCCCGTAGAGTTTCTTGGTGCTGTCTTCTCTAACGGCCGTATTCCGAAGCGCTGGTAGAGTCAACGGAGTTTCCTTTCCCTGTCCGAGATTAAATCTTGGCTTAGTGCTTGAAAGGGAAACATCCTTTAACAAACTCAAACCATAATTAATTACTCTTTAATTTAACGTTCAAAAATCATTTCCTACGACAACGACTTTTCAAATAGCCCTGTCCAATTAGAATTTAACCCGGAAAAAATAATACGTAAAAGTTTCCCCTTTTTTGGAGCCAATTCGATTACTGGTCTAATTGAACACATTGGTGTGTTTTTGTAACGATTGAAATAACTTATTTTTATTCGTATATAAGCTACGAATTGGGTCTAAAACCGCGTGGCAGAGCTAGTAGATAATTATAGAAGATAAATTATAGTAAATTATAGTAGATAAATATAGAAGTCAATCCGCGAACTCACCACCATTTTGTTAGTCGTTAAACACTACACTGGCGACTTTGTGCACTGAGGTAGGCTTTATAAGCCATACGCGGCTCGCACCAAGGGCAAAGCGCTGCTTCGTAGAAATATGAGATGTTTGCTACGAGGTGGTGGTGCTTTTGCATCGTTTGTGTGAGAAAAAATTGACGGCACGATTGGCGTAGTGGCTGAGCAATCGGACTGTTGCGCTTGGTGTCGCCAGTGCGATTCCCGCCCGGAACAAATATTTGTGCGATCTACAAATGTTTGTTTCTGGTCTGGGCGTGATATGTATGTGAAAGTATATGTCTGTAAGTGGTACCCACGATACAGGAGCAATCCTAGTGTCGTCATCATCATCAGCCTGAAGACGTCCACTGCTGAACACAGGCCTCCCCCTTAGACCGCCACACCGAACGACAATTTGCCACTTGCATCCGCAAACCTAGTGTGGGGCTACGTTTTTATTAAAAACTAGAAGCACCTCGCGGTTTCACCCGCGTTAAATACTATCCCGCGGGAACGATTAATTTTTACGGGATTTTTAATTTTTAAAGGTAGCCTATGTGTACCGGGGATAGCATAGCTTCCCAACAGTGAAAGAATTTTTCTAATCGGTTCAGTAGTTTCGGAGCCTATTCATTACAACCAAACAAACAAAGTTTTCCTCTTTATAATATTAGTATAGAAATAATAATAAAAAAAATAGCTGATTTCAAATGTTTTTCGGTTCCCGTACCTACCCGAAAGGCAAAACGGGACTATTACTAAGACTCCGCTGTATGTCCGTCGGTCCGTCTGTCCCCAGGCTGTATCTCATGAACCGTGATAGTTAGACAGTTGAAATTTTCACAGATAATGTATTTCTGTTGCCGCTATAACAACAAATTCCAATAAACAGGATAAAACCTGCAACAAACGTGATTTTTTTCCAGTTTTTATAGTAGATAACTAGAAGCGCCTCGCGGTTTCACCCGCGATGTATTTCTGACATGTATAGCCCTGAAAAAGTATAAAGAAAACCTTTTGGACGTCTGGGCGTAGCAGTCGTAACAGCCGCGTTGCAGTACACGCTAATACGAACGCTATCGCTAAGGGGTTACGATCGATACTTGCACCGACACGCATCGCATTATTGGGACCGGTTACTCATCACTAACCTTCGATCCCACGTTAACCGGTCGGTCGGCGTTAATCATTGTTTTCGGCGAAAGCGCGTACCGACGAAATGTCACCCGCTTGTGAAATGATATAATGCGCCCTCAGGCGATGACATGCGACCGATGAGCTTATATACATACATATAGAAATGTGTAGCCGTCTGTCTGTGGTATTGAAGAAATATTTTTTGATGGGCATCTTTGTATGCCCTCGATAGAGAACTGGCATACATGACACCAAAGACATAATTATGAGAGGAAGTAGACCGAACATTACAGATACAGTGAAGCTAGAAAAAATGTCGTTCAAGCCAGGGCCGAACTAAGGCTAAAGCCCTAAAACTAATAAACCCTGGTTAGTGACAACATAGAAGAAATGGCAGAAGACGTCATCCATTTACTAACAGAAACCCCTAAAACTAAAAACCTTTGGTTAGTAACAACATTAGAAAAATGATAGAAGACGTCATCCAATTACTAACAGAAAACCCTAAAACTAAAAAACCCGGGCTAGTAACATCTTAGGAAAAAATATGACAGAAAACGTAATCCATTTACTAACAGAAAACTCTAAAACTAAAAAACCCGGGCTAGTAACAACGGCAGAAATGACAGAAGACGTAATCCAATTACTAACAGAAAACCCTAAAACTACAAAACCCGGGCTAGTAACATCATACGAAAAAATATGACCGTAAACGTAATTAATCCATTTACTAACAGAAAACCCTAAAACTAAAAAAACCCTAGCTAGCACCAAAAATAACAAGAACAACAATCTGAATGCGTGCAAAGTCGCGGGCGGAAGCCTAATGTTCAATACGCCCGGGGCTATATGTGAATAGTTCGTTAATCAATTCATTAACGCGTCGGTTGCATTGTTATGTTCATCGAGCGTTTCGACATCTATACAAATACATAAAATTGAAGTGTCTGTCTATGTAACGTCCTAACAACGGCTTTTTACGAAATGCATATAAAACTATTTAGCAATAAATAGTTACCTACGTATGTATCATCTAGTTATTATTCTGTGGTATCATTAACATTATTCATGTCTAAGAGGAAAATAGGGTGGCGGATTCAGGCGGATGACTCTTTGTAGAAAGGGTAAGTGTATTATGGTGTAATGTAATTTAATTTGGTCACACGCAGAAACCAGTGAAAATCCATCACATCTGTGATTTTTTTTATTTAGATGGTTAATTAATGCAATTTACAGCCGAAATTAATATTGTATCTCCTATCCAAGATTGAAATCGATCTTGGATTGCTGCCTATCGTTCGATCGATTTCCAATCTGCATGCCTTTATAAACCAATTCACGGATCGGTTATTGGCACGTTTGACCCTAAAAATGGATTGTGTTATCAATCCCAGATAGCCAAATTTGGATTGGATTGATTATTAATTTCGGCCGTTAGTCATACGCAAATACCAGTCTAAATCGGTCACATCTGTGTTTTGTTTTTTTTTACGTATAAAAACAGATGAACAAAATAGGCGTAAAAACATTAAAAAAAAACTGTTTTGTTGCACGCAGACCAGTTTATAAATTATATTAATGTAATTTATTGTTATTTTCATAGTGCTCATTCGTGGGTCAAGCGATCAATCCCACTCTACGTGAACTATAGGGTTTCGACGTTTTAGAGGCTACTTGTTGTTTGTTTGTTTGTTTGTTTTAGTAATGGCTTCGCACGGTTTGTGCATATAGCCAGTGTCAAGTATTTTATTATATTAAGTATTTCTTAATTTCACATTAAGAAAGTCACAGCGATATAGCAATCGTGGTCAAGTAGTCTAGTCAATTATTTACATCGTCAGTCACTATTCAGTAAAGTAGTGGATGCTTTACTGAAACTTCCTGGGAGTTTTGGAAAAAATGCGAAATGACACGTTTTTTGAGTTTATATCATTCGCCCACACTCGTGCACGTTAACGAACACTTAATGATTAATATGCCACCAATATTACACATTAACACTCGAAGAAACACAAGTTTGGGAAAAAATACAAAACCAACAACGTCTCACTATCGGATTCCCGCCAAAACTCCTAGAGGCTACTTAGGATCAGTTTTTTTAATTTTCCTGTTTGGTTTTTGATACTTTTTTTTTTGCATAATAACCTCTTGAATGCCTCCAGTGAGGGTATTTACAATACACACAGTACACAACACCAGTTTTTTTTTCAAAAATTTTCAGGTTGCTAAAAACATCAAAATCTATGTTTTTATCGTTCAACACCTTAACAATAGGCGGTCGAGTTACTGGTAAGACACTTGCCAAATGCGCGTAGAAATTGTGGTTTCATAAAAACACTTTAAATTGTTTTTTTTTTATTGTGTCACATTCATACTATTATTACACACAATAAAGTCAAAGTCAAAGCATTTATTGTAAATAGACAATAAAATCGCACTTTTACAAGTCAAACAGCTAATTCTCGTTAACAAAGAGAATCTTAAAAACATAAAGTATGATACATTAAATTAAACAGTAATCGATTATGGTTTGAGTTTGAAAAAGGATGCAAAACTTCCAATAATTAGATGTATGGAAATGAGTGAAAATTTAAAATTTAAATGAAATATGAAATGGCATTCATAACTATACATACATACATACATAAACAGAACAAAAATAATATAACAGTGCTGTCAGTCTGCCGCATCTATACCTCGTTAGCTCTAGGTACATGCGCGCGCGCATCCTTCACCTTTACGATTACCGATTTCTACAAAAACGCGTACCGGAGACCGGTGCTCGTACTACGTACTCGTATACTATACACTTATATCTTTAAATGAGCAATTCTTGTATATATATATATTTATATATAATCTCGGAATCGGCTCCAACGATTTTCATGAAATTCAGTATATAGGGGGTTTCGGGGGCGATAAATGGATCTAGCTAGGAATCATTTATAGAAAATGTAATTTTATTCGTGTTTTTTTATGATTTTTTTTCTTGAAATAACCAGTTCATATTTTTTTATTATTCTATCGGTAAGATCGAAAAATATTATTCATATTTCATCATTTTATTAGTAATTCGTACTTAAATATAATTTCCAAAAAACAAAATTTAAAAAAAAAAAAAAACTTAGCAAAGCTCGGTCCAGATATTACTTATAGTTAAAAAACATGCCACGATCAAATACTCAAATACTCATCTATTGGTAAACTAGTTTACACGTCAAATTGGTACAAAGGCATAATAAAATGTCAAAATAAATAATAATAACATTTCAATTTGTTTTTATAATAATAATGGTTAAATTTTTAATTACTTAGGTAGATATAGTAAAAAGGTACTTACTATCAAGTTTATTGATCTGTATAATGTATATTAAGTTATTATTTTTCTTGACATAATCCATCAACACCTTACAATAAGTAACTCTAATCTACTTGGAGAGGGTACTTCATTGACTCATTGACAATATTACTTTGTTCTAAAAAGCCCGTCAGCTTACACAATAACTTAAAATGTGATAAAATACCGCCAACAATATAACTTGCTCGACCTAGTATAACAAGGTTGTTTCTCGTTAATTAGTCAAAAGAGGGAAGTTTTGAAGCGTGTTGTTCAGATGTTTGGTGATAATAACATGAGTGATAAATGTCAAAAATAACATTAGGAGTAAAAATAATGATTGTCATTACAATTATTGTAAATAGAGAATTGTGTGACTGTAACCATGTCGAAACAAAATAAAATAGCAATTACCTAAAAATAAACATACAATAGTAGTTTGTTTTACAAGGGTAGAAAACGACTCATACTTTACTCGATGTTTTGTGTTTTATGTGGCACATAGAATCGAGTATGAGTGAGTCGTTTGAGACCCGCGTAAAACACAACATTTTTCACACAGAGATTGCGAGAAATATAATAAGTAGGTATACAATTAAAAAAAGCTAAGAATATTTCACAAATAGTCACGTTCACTTTCAAATAAATAAATAATCAAATTCAATCAAACCAATTTGCATTGTTGTCAAAATTCTACACACACCTACAGATTATAGGCGGCAATTACAAACTTTTTAAAATTATCGATAGCTCGCAAACGCACACGTACACATAGCATACATCCTATGATCGCCAAATATATAGACGAGAATTACACTTTCATTTAAAGAAGTAAACTGTTTAGGCTTCGCACGGTTTGTACATTAAGATACTCTTCTTTTTTTTCTAAGTAATTATGTCAAAATGGAAAATTGAAAAGTTGAATCTTCAGCCTGTTGATAATAGCGAGTACAAATTTAAAAAAAAAATAATTTCACTCCCTAGTGCGCAACAACCTCGTTTGCTACCGCTAAGCTGAGCTAATCTGACACCTTTTTTGAGCATGAGGTGTGAAAAATAATTATGTTAGTAGGTACATACTATTCAAAAATTCTTAGTAACTATCGAGATCTGACTCCCTGTATCTCAGGAATCAGTAGGACGAGCACAAACCTCTATCGAGAAATACCCATCAAAAACATTACATGTACAAAAATGCACAAGTCTCGCAACGCAGTTTATCAGCTGTAAAAAGTTGTGATATCGAATGTAAACCAAGTCGGTTAATTTAATACCTACCTACTTATTTATTTCTTTAGTATATAAAGTGACTTGGCAATTGCACATTTCAACATAAATCTACATAGCGCTTTGTGCTTGTATTTGTTTGAAAGTATACCTACACGGAAGACTATATTATTTAGATTACCCAGTAGATTATGCTGCCGTGTACAGTCGCCAAGACACTATTTACTAAAGGATTTTTTTTCTTTTTTTTTGAACGTGACTACCACACTAGGATTGCTCCCGTACCGTGGGTGCCGCTTACAGACATATAATTTCACATACACATAACACCCAGACCAGAAACAAATGTTTGTGGATCACACTAATTTTATTTCCGGGCGGGAATGGAGCCCGTGAGATGGAACTAACAGCTGCAGTGTATTATGAACCTTATAATAGTGAGCTTAGGTTGATTGTAAGTTTTAAGCATTCTTTCGTTAATCTTCGGATCATACTTTCTTTTCTGCGCGAACGAAGATTCACGACGCGCCTTATAAGTTGGGTACTAGTAGCTCACAGGCCCCCGCATCTTACGCCATCGACGGACCTACTATGTACCTAAATCAACGCAAGTATAATTTGCATAAATCTCAATGTATTACGAACCAGACTTCGTTTGAAGGTTATGTCAACTCATTAATATTATGGTGTAGGTATTTTAAGACATATGACATTATGGAACTGCGTGATGGACGGCAACGAAACTGGGAACGGATTATTTTTAATAACTTTACTAGCAGACACGGCCACGCGTTGCTGTGGCTAAGGTTTTTGTTATTGCGACTGTAAATTGAGATGTAAGCTATCCTATCTTTCAAGTTAGATCAAACTGCACACGGTGTGCGAATTTGATTAAAATCGGTTAAGTGGTTTAGGAGTCCATCGGGGACAAACAACGTGATGCGTAATTTATGTAATATACTAAGAAGATTACAAAATAAGAAGATAGACTAGTATTTGATTACTATCTGACATGCTAGACGATTCAGAACCTTTCGACATGGAACCGAATCTATTCGATTCGGTATCGTTCTCGAAACGAACGTTAAATTGTTGAACTATACAGAACAATCGACATAGGGATTCGGTTAGATTTCGGCAAATTAATGAAGTCATCCATCATCCGAACAAATAATCGAACGTTCGGAAACTTTGCTTCGATGACTGCATTCTGTACCCCTAGTATGAGATTTTGTAGTTAAATACGTAACTGTCGCGTTTGCGTATTTTAATGAAGTTTCTATGCAAACTTGAACAGCGCCCCTACCGGCGCGTTTATGAACGAAAAATCTTCATACAAAGAGCTAGTTGACGTGTACTATGTCGAGCTAGTAAAAACTCTTACTCAGGATACTGAAGTGCGTTGCCATAGTTTTTATCGTATGACGTCACGTTCGATTCGAGTTCGGCTTCGATGATTGTGAATTGGAAATGTAGCGAATCGAACGATATCAAACCGAATCGATCGATAACCGAGTTACCGAAGGGGTCTGAATTAGGTGTTGGTCTTTGTAACGATGTGGTTGGAAGTAGCAACACTTTTATTTAGCGGCACTTTTTTTCATCCAATGTGTTTCCTAATGTAATTCGCAATTATAACTCGCATTAGCGAAGAAAAACATCATGGGGTAATCTACACTAATATTATAAAGAGGAAAACTTTGTTTGTTTGGTTGTAATGAATAGGCTCCGAAACTACTGAACCGATTTGAAAAATTCTTTCACTGTTGGGAAGCTACACTATCCCCGGTACACATAGGCTACCTTTTATCCCGTAAAAATGAATGGTTCCCGCGGGATAGTAGATAACGCGGGTGAAACCGCGAGGCGCTTCTAGTTGTTAATAAAAAATGCCGTTGTAGAGAAATTCATATTTATTTCATATTTTCATTTCATATTTAATTTCCGTTCTCCATTTTAGTGTTGTACAACTTTTGTTGTCTGTGAAACCGTTGACTTTCTTCATATCAACAAACAAGTTTATATTATGTGCAACAGAAACATCATGAGACTTGTTTCTAAGGTGTTCCGCCAATCCGGGCGTTGACCCGTGGATTATGGCCTAATCCTCCTCGCGGAAGGGAGAGGAAGCCCGTGCTAAGCAGTGGGTGCATATGGGGTTGTGATTATGTGTAGATGTAACATAGGTTTATGCTGTGCTTAGAGGTTCAGATCCTCCGTCTCACCACAAAAGTTCAAGCAAGATTTGCACAGATGTGTCTAACGAGTGACGCGAGTGTTAGACGTCGATTAGAGTTATGTTCAACTGTTGCTTAAGCCTTTTGTGGTTAGTTAAAGTCATCTGCGATGATATACACTGACAATAATTATACATATTGATTGATATTCGATGATTCCAAATCCGTCTTCCAAGGCTTATGGTCTTATAACATGAATATTAATGTTAACGAACTCTTGCGTCAGCCTGACACTGACCCTACGGGTGATATAATGTCGAAGAGTAGCGATGGTGACCTTCGATATGGCCCCAGAAAAAAATACAAATATAAATCCGCGTCACGAACCCTTAGACTAAACCTACCTCGTTGAATTTGGCTCGTTAACGGGCAGTGTTAGCAAATGAATATTTAAAATCCAACGTATGAGATTATGTTCCCTCCAAAACTGCTAGGAAATTTTAGTAAAGCATCAACCACTTTACTGAATCATGCGGTTGAATCGTGGTTGAATCACGCACGGAACAACAAACTCCAGTAACTGAAACTCTCTAAATGGTAATACTGAAACGCTAGTACGTTTCAGTATTACCATTTAGAGAAGATAGCACAGAGAAACTCTATGAGGATGTATTTTTTTTTATACTAAACTAGTAGATACGGCCACGCGTTGCTGTGGCTAAGGTTTTTGTTATTGGGACTAACAGCCGAAATTAATATTGTATCTCCTATGCAAGATTGAAATCGATCTTGGAATGCTGCCTATCGATCGATCGATTTCCGATTGCGTGCCATTATAAACCAATCCACGGATCGGTTATTGGCACGTTTGACCCTAAAATGGATTGTGATATCAATCCCAGATAGCAACATTTGGATTGAGATTGAGATGTAAGCTATCCTGTCTTTCAAGTTAGATCAAATTGCACACGGTGTGCAAATGTGATTAAGATCGGTTAAGTTGTTAGGAGTTCATTTATATGTATGAAAAGATAATCAATTTACTTTTTTACAGTGATGTCCAAATTCGCGGTGCGCGTCGACGCGGCGGTGTCCGCGCTCGGCGGCGGCGCTGGGGGCGCGCTCGACGAGAACGACTTCATCGACGCGTCGCGTCTCGTGTACGACGCCGTCAGGGAGATACGACGCGCCGTCCTGATGAACAGGGTACGTCGGGTTGGAAGTAGGGTGAGAATGGTTGGATCAGTCGGGTGAGAATGGTTGGATCAGTCGGGTGAGAATGGTTGAATCAGTCTGTTAAAAACGGTTGAATCAGATGAGTGTGAATGGTATGATGAGTTGGGTAAGAATAGTTGAATCAGCCGGGTGATAATGGTTGAACCAGTTAGGTGAGAATGGTTGAATCAGTTGAGTGTGAATGGTTGGATTATTATATTATTTTAAAAACAATAAAATGGTCTAAGCGGCATTGATTGTATGTAGTGTATTTGGTTTTAGCATTGGTCGTTAAAACTACGTTGTTAACTAAGTTATGTAGTTGACTTAAGTTGCGTTTAATCCAATGCAAGAGATATTGATAAACAATATTTTTTGTACTGAACCACACCGGCCTTGGATTGACGCAAATACAAGTCGGGTTGAATGAATGTTAGAATAAAATGGTTGGTTGTATTGAAGTTGGGTTAGAAAAGATGGTTAAATTGGGTGTGAAAAGTTGTAAAAATTGTGAGACAAAAGTTGTATAAGTTAAGTCAAAAGTTGGATAACTTGTGAGTTAAAAATTTGATGAAAATATTTGGTATCTGTGCAAAGAACTTTTTATCTTGCGTTCTGACGATAAAGCTTGTGGAACAGTGTAAATGAGTGGAAAATTGGATTTTATTAATTAGTGAAATACTTTACGTCAGTGACGATTTAGTCAAACTTCGTGAACCCGCTAAGTCAAGAATGAAAGTAGTTTGTGTTAACAAAATTGAACTTTATTATATGTATAGGAATAATGATTTTCCTTTAAACATCGACACTATAGGACGAGGAGGAACTAGACCCGGAAGATGTGGAGTTAGACGAACATTACACTCTTGAGACGAGGAGCAAATGTGAGCACTATACGTTGGGTGTTTATGTCATGTAACTTGGGTAGCGTGTCATGTAACTTAAGTGTATTGTCATGTGACTTGGGTAGCGTGTCGTGTAACTTGGGTAGCGTGTCATGTAACTTAAGTGTTTTGTCATGTGACTTGGGTAGCGTGTCATGTAACTTGGGCAGCGTGTTTTGTAACTTGGGTAGCGTGTCATGTAACTTGGGTGACATGTCATGTAACTTAAGTGTATTGTCATGTGACTTGGGTACCGTGTCATGTAACTTAAGTGTATTGTCATGTGACTTGGGTAGCGTGTCATGTAACTTAAGTGTATTGTCATGTGACTTGGGTACCATGTCATGTAACTTAAGTGTATTGTCATGTGACTTGGGTAGCGTGTCATGTAACTTAAGTGTATTGTCATGTGACTTGGGTACCATGTCATGTAACTTAAGTGTATTGTCATGTGACTTGGGTAGCGTGTCATGTAGCTTCAGTGTCGTGTCATGCAACTTGGATGTAGTGTCATGTAACTCGAATGTCATTATGTTGTGTGCCGTGTTTCGTTTTAGGCTTGTGCTCATTGTGCGGTGATTATTTTTACGTTGAGGCAGTCGTATTGAGTAAATTAGCAATTAGTTGAGCAACAGTCGCTTATGAGTTGCTTAACAATATATTATTAATTGTATGTGAATAAATAGATAATTAATAGAGACTGCTTCAATGCGAATCCGAATTCCTAAGGCGACATTTATACGAGCCGACATACGCGCAGCGTGAACGACTACTGTGTTTTTTAAGTCACCCGTCGCCGGAGACGCTCGCGTAAATGACGCCTTGGCGGTGTGACGATGTTGTGTGTTTAACTAGCGGCTCATGTCATCTTGTTAATCATTGTTTTTTAACAGGGTTATCATTGTGCATGTACCAGTTTAGCGGGGGATTTTAGGGGATATTGCGTTGGATCCAAGAGAGATCTCAATTAGTAATTGTACCTTATTGACCATATGTAATAATGAGGTATTTGCTCTGACTGCGTGTGTGTGAGATATGTCATAGTGATGTCATAGTCAAGGAGTGATTAATAAAAAAATCCCCTCAAATCGCCCGCTCAACACTCATTATCCGTAATCCGCATGCCGTTGTCCGCATGTGTAGACGTCGGACGATCTCGACACGGACACGGAGTTCGAGCCGGTGGAAGACATGACGATGGAGACGCGCTCCCGATGTAAGTACACGCTTGTAGTTGTATTACTGCAGCTAAATAGCAAAATTCTAAGGTGGACGGCGGCACTCCGTCACCTCTACTACTCACTATACCCCCCTTTGCCCCACCTATACCCCCCTTTGCCGCCCATATACCCCTTCCCCCAATAACCCCTCTTCCCCCTATCCCCCCTTCCCCCCCCCCCCCCCTTTACCACCTTACCTCCCCTATACTCTTCACATTTTATTCTCCCGCCCGCGCTGTCCTCCATCTCCGTACCCGACTCCCCAGCCCTACGCAGCCAGTGGCGGCTCTCCCCTCCTCACCCTACTACCCCGCTGCCCTACTATCCTACTACCGCTGCCACCCCTCCTCCCTCGCACCCCCACTTCCCCGATCCTCACTCCACCATTATACGACGGATTATTCAGTGGCTTCGGCATGGATTTTTTGTATAGTCATGCCTCGACTCTGCTTCCAAATATTACACTACTAGATATTCAACCAAGCTGTAGTAGACATTACTGTTCCGATTTGGAGGGCGCTATTTCTTTAAAACCGATGTCCCAGCCGATGCCAGTGCCACGCGAGATTGTGCAATGCCAAGCTCTGGGCACTGCAACGACCGGGCATTGCAACCGGCAGGCGATCGCTTCCAGTGAACCGTTGTTTGTGATGTTGCAGCGAGCGCGCACACCGGGGAGCACGGCGTGGATGAGTATCCGGACATAAGCGGCATCACCAACGCCAGGGTAAGATAAGATAAGATAAGACAAGATAAGATAAGGTAACTGGCTGGTCTGATAGACGTCCTGTCAAAAATGTATGAGGCAATGAAATACCATTTTTCTTTTTTTGTTGATAATAATGGGTAAGTGTTTCTAGGATGTAATCAGGCCATTCATTCCCATACAAACGTATTCCCAATTTTAGTGGGAGTTTTGCATTCGAGCAATTTTTTTTATGTATTTTATTGTTTTATGTGTACTTTACTTTAAATTCTCGTTCACTAACGGACCCCCCCCCCCCCTCTCCCCATTCCAGGAAGCCATGCGCAAGATGACGGAGGAGGACAAGCGGAAGATCCTGCAGCAGGTGGAGCTGTTCCGTCGCGAGAAGATGACATTCGACAACGAGGTGGCCAAGTGGGACGACGCCGGAAACGACATCATCATGCTCGCCAAGCACATGTGCATGATCATGCTGGAGATGACGGACTTCACAAGGTTAGTATAAAGAAAAAAAGAAAAAAAACAGTTTGCGTTTTTCGACACTAGATGGCGTCGACTTCAATGGTTGCTTTAGGCGATGTGACCGCGTGATATGGCATATTCATGGTAGCCAAGCACATAATATGGGCATAATTATGACTAGGCACAATGGACTGCACTCGATAAGTTCCTGGTTTTTGACGCTAGATGGCGCTTACTTCAATAGTCACCTACGACAATGAGGTGGTCAACTGGGACGATATTATCATGCCAACTGATGCCGACTACACGCGGGAAGTATAAATACATAAAAAAGGCGGGGGAAAGTTCGCGTTTATCGACACTAGATGGCGCTAACTTCAATAGTCGACAAACAGGTGGCCAAATGGGGCGATATTCTCATGCTGGCTGTACAAGTATACACCATGCACATAGTTATAACTATGTAATTGTTAACAGAGGTCGCGGCCCTCTCAAGACTACCATGGACGTCATAAACGCTGCCAAGAAGATCTCCGAGGCGGGAACCAAACTCGACAAACTCACTAGAGAGATCGCGGAACAGGTAAAAGAACGAATCTACAAACCGATCGATCAGATCGATCCAAGTCGCTACTGCGCTTGGTGTCGCGGGTTCGATTCCCGCCCGGAACAAATGTTTGTGCGATCCACAGATAGTGTTTGTTTCTGGTCCGGGTGTGATGTGTATGTGAAATTATATGTGTGTAAGTGGTACCCGAGGTACAGGAGCAATCCTAGAGTGGGGAAACATTAAAAAAATACATTGTAAGGCTCTTAGACAGTAAAAACTGCACTTACACTGCAAATTTGCAGTTTTTGCAGCAAAAGGAACCCTATTGCCAAGGCTCACATAACAACATATTCTATTATTATTATTGTGAGCCTGAAATGTCCCACTGCAGGGCAAAGGCCTCCCTACCCTCGTTCCATTTCTGCCTATCCTGGGCTATTATACAAGGTGTAACAGCAAGGTGTAGTAATACTGAAACTACGCATACACATACATATTTCGAAGTAGTCTGGAGGTACTATAAATCTGTAAGTAGTTACGGTAATGAATTATTACACGTCAAAGTTTACTGCAAAACTAACCATCGTTCAACCCTAGTTATCAGCTGGGCAATGTCAGTGAACTTGAGGCATAGGCTAACATGTACAGTCTTACCCAACTTATATGGTGCGTCGTGAATCTTCGTTCGCGCAGAAAATAAAGTATGGTCCGAAGATTAACGAAAGAATGCTTAACACTTACAATCAACCTAAGATCACTATTATAAGGTTCATAATACACTGCAGCTGTTGCACATCGCAGTTCTACCTGCGCAGAAGATGAATTTTCAAAGCGCGGGAAATGCTATTGACCGCTATTGGTCGGCAGCCGCACCGCCATCTTAGCGATCGCCGCGTGGCATGAGTGAGATGGAACTAACAGCTGCAGTGTATTATGAACCTTATAATAGTGATCTTAGGTTGATTGTAAGTGTTAAGCATTCTTTCGTTAATCTTCGGACCATACTTTATTTTCTGCGCGAACGAAGATTCACGACGCACCATATAAGTTGGGTAAGACTGTACACGTCTAGCCGGCGGCATTACTCGTAAAAGTTCCACCAAAAATTACTAGATGGCGCCAGGGTCGTTTCTAAGAAATCCTGCATCGCGCAAGCGTTGTGTGACCGGCGTAACGTGACGTCATCCGTATCATGTTAGGGTTGTAATATTTAGTTATTTTGTCAATTTGAGTGAAAAAATCGATTATCGATTTCAGGTTTTAGTACCCTGGCAAATGATTCATCACCAGGTACACATACCCACATTTCAATATTACTACACCTTGCCGATACACCTTGTATAGTGGTCCAGTCTTTCAGGTAGGCGTCAAGGTCATCCCTCCATCTCCTTCTGGGCCTGCCGCGTCGTCGCTTCCTGTCTCGTGGGGTCCAGTCAGTTGTTATTTTGGCCCATAGTTCTTCCGGCTTCTAAAGAACAGAATCAAATAAATATTTTAGGGGGAGCCCATAATAACAAACCTGATTTTTTGCCATTTTTATAGATAACTAGCAGACACGGCCACGCGTTGTTGGGGATAAGGTTTTTGTTATTGCGAATATAAATTGAGATGTAAGATATCCTATCTTTCAAGTTAGATCAAACTGCACACGGTGTGCAAATTTGATTGAAATCTGTTAAGTAGTTTAGGAGTCTATCGCGGACAAACAACGTGACGCGTAATTTATATACATTAAGATAGTACGGAATCTTTGATGCGCGAGTTCGACTCGCATGCCTAATTTAACAGCTGCGCTGATTGACAAAATTGCATTTCCATAAACCCCGTATCCACCTCGCGCAGTGCCCCGAGTCGTCCACCAAGCAGGACCTGCTGGCCTACCTGCAGCGCATCGCCCTGTACTGCCACCAGATACAGATCACCAGCAAGGTGAAGGCGGACGTGCAGAACATCTCCGGGGAGCTGATAGTGAGCGGGGTGAGTGAGCGGCGATAGCCCACGGCTGTTATCCCATCGGTGATGTGTTGGGTGGGTGATGAGGCCAGTGGTGAAGGAAAACCGGTGGGTGCTATCCCATTGGTGATGTGTGGGATAGTCGGTTGTGAGGTCACTGGTGATAACCTAGGGGGAGCTGATAGTGAGCGGGGTGAGTGAGCGGCGATAGCCCACGGCTATTATCCCGTCGGTGATGTGTTGGGTGGGTGGTTAGGCCAGTGGTGAAGGAAATTCTAGTGGGGTGTTATGTCGCGAGAGTGAGGCAAGTGGTGAATGAAAACCTTGGGGTGTTATCCCATTTGTGATGTGTGGGATAGTCGGTTGTGAGGTCACTGATGATGACCTAGTATTATCCCGTCGGTGATGCCACTGGTGATGACCCACGAGTGTTATCCTGTATCTGATGTGTTGGGTAGTTGGGTAGTCGCGTTGGTGATGTGTTGGGTGGATGGTTAGGCCAGTGGTGAATGTGGGTGCTGAGGCCAGTGGTGATGAAAAACCGGTGGGTGTTATCCCATTGGTGATATGTGGGATAGTCGGTTGTGAAGTCACTGGTGATAGGTGACACCTAGGAGTGTTATCCTGTATGTGATGTGTTGGGTAGTCGCGGATGGTGATGTTATCCCGTTGGTGATGTGTTGGGTGGACGGTGAGGCCAGTGGTGATGGAAAAGCGGACACGTAGCATAGAATACCTATTCAAACCCTAGAAGAAGGGGCACTTTCTGTATGTTTAAATTAAAGCGCGATGTTGTATCGTGAGTTAGTATGGCGCTGTGAGCGTGTCGGAGGAGCTAGTGAGTAGCGACGCGGTACAACGCGGACGACGCATACAGTTTTGAGCGTCTTTTGTCCGATTCAGCCGTTTTTATGGAGTGCCCCTGCGCCCGCAGTATGGCCCCGCTCCAGTGGACACTGTGGACGGGTTAACAACATTTACGTGTTGTCCAACGTCTCCTTTCAGCTGGACAGCGCGACGTCCCTCATCCAGGCGGCCAAGAACCTCATGAACGCGGTCGTCCTCACCGTGAAGGCTTCCTACGTCGCGTCCACCAAGTACACGCGCCAGGGGACCATAGCCGTGAGTAGACTGTATAAAAACGAACGTTGGCGCACTTGTGATGACTGTTATCCCACTTGTAATGACTGTTATCCCACTTGTGATGACTGTTATCCCGCTTGTGATTACTATTGTCCCACATGTGGTGATTATAATCCCACTTCTGATAGCTATTATCCTATCTGTGATTACTATTATCCCACTTGTGATGACAATTATCCCACTTGTGATGACTTAATTATTATGTTTTTAACTACCAATGAAATTTTAAAATTTAGTATCAAAGTTGGCAAACAAAAAATACATTGATTTCTGCATTTATTTCAATAAGAATTTGGAGTGCACCCGACATTTTCGTCAACACCGTTTTCCATCAGGTGTGGTTGGAGACAAACAGCCTATCTTTAAATACAGCTTGACAGCTTCGCAATAAAAAAGCTTATAATAGGACAAGCTACATACATAAAAGCGTCCAAAAGCATGTTACAAATGCCTTGTGATTTTCATTCTAAACATGTGGAAATAAGGTGCAATTTTAAATGGCTGAGGCGATTACGAGACGCGCCTCAGTTGATGGCATTTGTTGTCGAAATTGAGTCTTATGTTCATGTGTTTGGAATCAAATTCGAATGTCGCTTGCGTCTTTTGGGGATCAACTGAGCCGTCTGAGCTATCGCCGTCCGATGTTTGAAATTGCGCTTTATTTCCATGAGTTTAGATTGCAATTTGAATGGCGCTTATGTTGTATAATCTATGTAGCTTGACCCCAACAAAGTGAAGCTCTTTTTTCACTTGGCTCAATTTTCACCGGAGCGGCAGCGGTCGGTAGTTTACTGTCAAACCATTTTCAAATTAAAAAAAAAATCATTTGTTCTATCAAGAAGGTAAAATGAGAAAATCAATAATAATATGGCCGTCCAGTTTTCTTAAATTTTCTAATAATTTGCAATAAAATAATATTGCGACTATAAATTGAGATGTAAGCTATCCTATCTTTTAAGTTAGACCAAACTGTACACTGTGTGCAAATTTGATTAAAATAGGAGACCATTGCGGATAAACAACATGACACATAATTTGATAATTATTTATTAATAACTAGTACTTATCATAACACATACATAATTAACAACAAAATAATATTTACACTATGAATTGTCTATCTTATGACAATTTTTTGATAGTTCTATTTCAAGCCTGGCTATTTCAGCTTTGGCCTGAAGATAAGCTGCCATCTCACGTTCCTTGTCTCTTTGTGCTATCAGGAGTTCGTCCGATAGCTTTCTTCGCTTGTTTACTGTAATATAACATATTAAAGAAATCATTAAAATCTATATTCATAAAAGAAAGTCATGTTAGTTACACTTTTTATAACTCAACAACGGCTGAACCGATTAGGCTGAAAATTGGTAGGAAGGCAGCTGAGAACCAGGAGAAGGATACTATTTATCCCGTTACCACGGGAAACATTTTGAAACTGGCAAAAATATATCTGATTAAATCGGGTTGTACAGTTGACAGCTGTCACTCAGTTTAACAGCTGGGGCAGGGAGAGGAAGAGAGATAGAGTGCGAGGGAAAGAGATGGATATAGAGTGCGAGGGAAAGAGATAGATATAGGCCAAGTTATGAAAGAACATCTTACCGGAACTTTTGGAAGTGTAAACAAGAAACTTGTTAGGCTGTATATTTTCAACTGATCCACCAACAACAACAGAAACCAAAAAAGGAAAAGGAAAAACATTTACCACCACCACAGTCTGAAGTGCTATCACTGGCCATGACATTGTCTTCTACATGTGGTGGATCTTGCGGCCTTGACTTTTTCTGAAAACATTACAGGGGTACATACATTTTGGCTTAGATATAATAACGATTTTGCCGCCAATTTACGGCAAAGCACAATATTTTGTTTTTTTTTATGTAGACATATGTCTTTTTTTTCAATTAAACTAATAGGTACACAGTACTTACGGTGCATCGTTGGGCCATATTTCTTTCAAATATTGATGAAATACTGCTAAATATTTATACGTAAAATAGAGATACAAAATTAACAGGGCACTGACTGACGCGTGTTGTTTTTATGTTGCGCGTGCGATGAGATACAATCGCCAGGCTCGGCCAGCAGCCAGACTATTGACTCCTCTGTCTGTCAGTGACGGACTGTCTCGGACGGTGACAGTGACAGTGACAGACTGGCACGAACGGTGACAGTGACAGACTGTCACTCAGTCTGTCAGTGCAAAGTGCATGACGTCAAACGAACAGTGCGTTTCGTTGTAGTGAAGCGTGGCAAGAAGTCAAGTTTGATATTATTGAATAAGAGTTTGATATTATTTAATAAACGCAATATTATGCGTCCTAATAATGTGTTATCGAAACATTTACCAAAAATATAAAAATACCTAACTACAGTTAAAATTTAACACCTAAAGCGTATTCATAATAATTTACTGAAAATATCACGCCATTTTTTTAAAATGCAAAATTAAAACGTTTCGGACGGACCAGAGACAAAGGCTGATATCTATCTTTGATTTCAGATAGGCTTTTGCACTTCTTGTTATTGAGACGGCAGTAACAGATAGAAGTTAACTATTTCTCTCGGATAGCTATCTACATTTACCGTTGCTAGATTATTGCGACCGGCTGTAACGGCCGAAATTTATATTGTATCTCCTATCCAAGATTGAAATCGATCTTGGATTGCTGCGTATCGTTCGATGCATCTCCAATCTGCGTGCCTTTATAAACCAATCCACGGATCGATTATTGGCACGTTTGACCCTAAAAATGGATTGTGATATCAATCCCAGATAGCAAAATTTGGATTGGATTGATTATTAATTTCGGCCGTAAGTGAGATTATGGTAAAATACTAGCCTAGCCTCAAGCGGCGGGGAACAACTGCCGATTTACGGCCGAAATTAATAATCAATCCAATCCAAATTGTACTATCTGGAATTGATATCACAATCTATTTTTAGGGTCAAACGTGCCAATAACCGATCTGTGGATTGCTTTATGAAGGCACGCAGATTGGAAATCGATCGAACGATAGGCAGCAATCCAAGATCGATTTCAATCTTGGATAGGAGATACAATATTAATTTCGGCCGCTAGCCGCTGCCGCTTCAGTGTGAATGAAGCCTTTAATCATATTATATACGTCATTATAATAAACTCTGCACGTTTGGCGCAGTGGCTAAGCAATCGAACCGCTGCGCTTGGTGTCGCGGCTTCGATTCCCGCCTGGAACAAATATATATTATGTGCGATCCGCAAATGTTTGTTTCTGGTCTGGGTGTGATGTGTATGTTAAATTATATGTCTGTAAGCGGTACCCACGATACAGGAGCAATCCTAGTGTGGGGCTAAGTTTTTTTTTAAGAATAAACAATAATTTATTTATCAATATAAGTAATGCGCTGATTCGTTAATTATTAATGTATGGCTGCCGCTGATTGGACAGAACTATGTGAGTTTAGACAGATTGCTAATTATGCATGCATACAAAACGACATAATGAATGCACGAGCGTAATTAAAGTTATTTTTTTTTATTTGCACTCTGTGATTAATCGTGATCGTTTGCTTATATCGACTTAATTTTCTTATGCTTTTAGGTTTATATTTTTAATGGTTTTTGTATGACTGTGTCCTCAAATACACACACACACACACACCCTTACACACCCTCACACATACACAAACAAACAGACACGCACGCACCCTAGCATACACAATAACACACAGCTTCTAGACGAACACCATAGCATACATACCTACCAGAACTATCTAACATAATATGTGTACGTACACACTCGCACACACCCCCGCCCGCCCCGCCCCAACAGCCCCCGGGGCGGTAGTCTCACGCGCCCCGCCCCCGTTCCAGTCCCCGATCGTGGTGTGGCGCATGAAGGCGCCCGAGAAGAAGCCCCTCATCCGGCCGGAGAAGCCCGAGGAGGTGCGCGCGAAGGTCCGCCGCGGCAGCCAGAAGCTGCAGCCTTCGCCGGTGCGCGCCCTCGCCGAGTTCCAGGGGCCCGCCGGCTCCGTGTAACCACCGTTAGTTGTGCGCCGGTGTCGCCAGGTGGCGCTGTCCACCGTCTATACGGTAGAGTAACGTGAGACGCTAGAGTTGTGCGCCGGTGTCGCCAGGTGGCGCTGTCCACCGTCTATACGGTAGAGTAACGTAAGACGCTAGAGTTGTGCGCCGGTGTCGCCAGGTGGCGCCGTCTATACGATAGAGTAACGTGAGACGCTAGAGTTGTGCGCCGGTGTCGCCAGGTGGCGCCGTCCACCGTCTATACGGTAGAGTAACGTGAGACGCTAGAGTTGTGCGCCGGTGTCGCCAGGTGGCGCCGTCTATACGATAGAGTAACGTGAGACGCTAGAGTTGTGCGCCGGTGTCGCCAGGTGGCGCTGTCCACCGTATATTCGTTAGAGTAACGTAAGACGCTAGAGTTGTGCGCCGGTGTCGCCAGGTGGCGCCGTCTATACGATAGAGTAACGTGAGACGCTAGAGTTGTGCGCCGGTGTCGCCAGGTGGCGCTGTCCACCGTCTATACGGTAGAGTAACGTAAGACGCTAGAGTTGTGCGCCGGTGTCGCCAGGTGGCGCCGTCTATACGATAGAGTAACGTGAGACGCTAGAGTTGTGCGCCGGTGTCGCCAGGTGGCGCTGTCCACCGTCTATACGGTAGAGTAACGTGAGACGCTAGAGTTGTGCGCCGGTGTCGCCAGGTGGCGCTGTCCACCGTCTATACGGTAGAGTAACGTAAGACGCTAGAGTTGTGCGCCGGTGTCGCCGTCCACCGTCTATACGGTAGAGTAACGTGAGACGCTAGAGTTGTGCGCCGGTGTCGCCAGGTGGCGCCGTCCACCGTCTATACGGTAGAGTAACGTGAGACGCTAGAGTTGTGCGCCGGTGTCGCCAGGTGGCGCCGTCTATACGATAGAGTAACGTGAGACGCTAGAGTTGTGCGCCGGTGTCGCCAGGTGGCGCTGTCCACCGTCTATACGGTAGAGTAACGTGAGACGCTAGAGTTGTGCGCCGGTGTCGCCAGGTGGCGCTGTCCACCGTCTATACGGTAGAGTAACGTAAGACGCTAGAGTTGTGCGCCGGTGTCGCCAGGTGGCGCCGTCTATACGATAGAGTAACGTGAGACGCTAGAGTTGTGCGCCGGTGTCGCCAGGTGGCGCCGTCCACCGTCTATACGGTAGAGTAACGTGAGACGCTAGAGTTGTGCGCCGGTGTCGCCAGGTGGCGCCGTCTATACGATAGAGTAACGTGAGACGCTAGAGTTGTGCGCCGGTGTCGCCAGGTGGCGCCGTCCACCGTCTATACGGTAGAGTAACGTGAGACGCTAGAGTTGTGCGCCGGTGTCGCCAGGTGGCGCCGTCCACCGTCTATACGGTAGAGTAACGTGAGACGCTAGAGTTGTGCGCCGGTGTCGCCGTCCACCGTCTATACGGTAGAGTAACGTGAGACGCTAGAGTTGTGCGCCGGTGTCGCCAGGTGGCGCCGTCCACCGTCTATACGATAGAGTAACGTGAGACGCTAGAGTTGTGCGCCGGTGTCGCCAGGTGGCGCCGTCCACCGTCTATACGATAGAGTAACGTGAGACGCTAGAGTTGTGCGCCGGTGTCGCCAGGTGGCGCCGTCCACCGTCTATACGATAGAGTAACGTGAGACGCTAGAGTTGTGCGCCGGTGTCGCCAGGTGGCGCCGTCCACCGTCTATACGATAGAGTAACGTGAGACGCTAGAGTTGTGCGCCGATGCCGCCAGGTGGCGCCGTCCACCGTCTATACGATAGAGTAACGTGAGACGCTAGAGTTGTGCGCCGGTGTCGCCAGGTGGCGCCGTCCACCGTCTATACGATAGAGTAACGTGAGACGCTAGAGTTGTGCGCCGGTGTCGCCAGGTGGCGCCGTCCACCGTCTATACGATGGAGTAACGTGAGACGCTAGAGTTGTGCGCCGGTGTCGCCGTCCACCGTCTATACGGTAGAGTAACGTGAGACGCTAGAGTTGTGCGCCGGTGTCGCCAGGTGGCGCTATCTACAATGGCTTCCTACTGATATCAAAATGGCGAAAGTTTTTGAGTGTTGTTTGTATGTTTGTTACTTCATCGCGCTCAAACGGCTAGACCAATTTTGATAATATTTGGTATGGCGGTATCTAACACCGTGGATTGACACCATAGACTACTTTTTATGTTGAAAACCACGGCTAGCGCCGTGGGGCGCTTCTAGTAAATAAATAAAAATGTAATACTGTTCGTTGGTTAGCACATCACTTGAGAACGGCTGCAGCGATATGGAATTAGATTTCTATGGAAACAAACATTGGAGAAATTTACCGGAAAAATCCTAATTTCGGGATTAATTTGACATCCCTTTTTTCAATAGGATATTTGAATCAACTCGCGACTCGATTCATTATTGGTTTGTTCCAGATGGTGACCAGAAATCAACTCAACGAATCACCAACGCATCTCCGATACAGACTCGGGTCATATCGTGACATTGAATCGAAGATTGTGATTCATTCCACCGGAAAAATATTAATTAACTGGCGTCTCATTATACGAGTCGATTGTAAAACGCATGCCACACGGCGAATAAAAGAAACAGAAAGAATATATACAACACTAGCTGCACCCCGCGGTTTCACCCGCGTACAATAATATAGCTTACATGTCAGAATAACACATAGGCTACAATTTATAAAGATATTGTGTGTATTGGCCAAAATATGACGGTAAGTGTCAAGTAAGTAGGAAAAAATCTACCATCTGCGAGCTATTCTAGCATGCGCTGCCAAAACCGCTAGAGTTACACATATGTAATGTATGATGGAAATGTTTAACTATAGTCCTACAAGAAGCCCGCCACAGTATATATCTATATCTTATGTGTAAGCCATTATAGCCAAAATAGCTACCTACTCAAAATTAATACTAATCCTGCACAGACGAAGTCGCGGGCACCAACTAGTAAATCTATACATTTAATACAAATTTAACGTATCGCTGTCTGTACATTGAAAGACAGGAGAAACAATACTATAGGGATCTTTATCAACGCAAATAGCACCCGAAACAATGATTCTTAGAATGTTTGTCTGTGCGTTTGTGCACGCTAATCTCAGAAACGGCTTATCCGATTTAGACGTGGTTTTGACTAATATAATATAGTCGCAAACTTCACTTAACATTTAGTGTTCGTTTCATGTCGATCATTGAATTGCTATTTTCCTATTGTGTAATAAGAAAATCCTATCCTACTAATATTATAAACGCGAAAGTTTGTAAGTATGGATGGATGTTTGTTACTCTTTCACGTAAAAACTACTGAATGGATTTTAGTGAAACTTTACAATAATATAGCTTATACATCAGAATAACACATAGGCTATAATTCATAAAGATATATCGTATATTATAAAAACGCGGGTGAAACCGCGGGGCGCAGCTAGTACTTAAATATTTTCATTGACACTGACTAAATGCACAAACCGAGCAATGCCAAAACTTAAAAAAAAAGTGAAAGAGATGTGAGTGGGAGGTCTGAATGGGATACGCTTCTCTTGAGGGAATTACTGCCCCCAGCAAGAGGAGCGGGAGCAAGGGCGGAGTCTAACGGCCGAATTTAATAATCAATCCAATCCAAATTTTGCTATCTGGGATTGATATCACAATCCATTTTTAGGGTCAAACGTGCCAATAACCGATCCGTGGATTGGTTTATGAAGGCACGCAGATTGGAGATCGATCGAACGATAGGCAGCAATCCAAGATCGATTTCAATCTTGGATAGGAGATACAATATTAATTTCGGCTGTAAACGGAGTAAAAGATGTCGCTGTGTGGCATGCGCCTAAAATAAAAATGAGATTTGAACTAGATTGCTTGTTCAGTAAAACAACGTATTTTTACCCGCGTATTTCTCGACTATAGTACACACCAATATGAACGTTATTTCTAAATGGTAACGATTGATTTTTGTACGACACATCGTACGGTTTTATCGGTAGGAGCACACGCCAATATGAAAGCTATTGCAAAAGCAATAGGACTGATTTTTGAACGCAAGCTGTTGTACTGAACAAGTATTTTAACAATCAATCCAATCTATATTAATATTATTAGTATTATAAGATAATTATCGCCTGACAATATATTAATTTGTAGTAAATATTTTAGTCTGTATTTTATATTAATTTTCATAGATTTTAGTACATTAATGGAATAAATTGTTGCACCAAATGCTTGTAAAATAACGTATTTAACTAAATATAGTACAATTCTGATGGTTTCGTATGAATTACATCAAAATGGGTTTAGCATTTTTTTTGCAACTCCATCCAGGCGGTCTTGAGACTCGAAAATTAATAAAGACTAATGATATAATAATTGAGGTATGACTTAAACATCGAAATTGGTTTAGTATTTACTGGATAGTGGGCAACAATTTGTTCCCACAACTGGACATAGCAGCTTTACCGCTAAGCGCAATCTCTTCCATGCATACAATGGAAGTATGAAATGTATTAAAGATTGAACGCCAATTTTTGTATGATCGAGGCAGCCAAATTTTAGTATCTATTAGGAAAAAGAACATTTAAATGTTACTCTATAATCCAACAATAATATTATATACTAGAAGCAACTCGCGGTTTCACCCGCGTTAACTACTATCCCGCGGGAATCATTAATTTTTACGGGATAAAAGGTAGCCTATGTGTACCGGGGATAGCATAGCTTCCCAACAGTGAAAGAATTTTTCAAATCGGTTCAGTAGTTTCGGAGCCTATTCATTACAACCAAACAAACAAAGTTTTCCTCTTTATAATATTAGTGTAGATATGGCAACTCACCCCGGCTTGGCGTAGGTTAGAAAGGATATTTTAAATAAAATATAAAAACGACACCAAAAATATCTTATATAAAACACACACATACAAAATACTACGCTTAGAAACAATATTTTTCTTTTAGTACAGCGACATCTATTGTCGAAAAGCACCAACTATTAATTAGAGTAACATTTAAATCGTCTTTGTTAAATTCCATTTCTTATTCTAGTTATAATGATTTTAGTGGTTTTGTATTAAATATTTTGAGTGACACTTGAATTTAGTGACATCTGTGGGTTTTTTCTGCACTACAGAGGTATAGTATTTTTGACATCTCTGATGTTATGATTATTGTGAGCCTGTATTGTCCCACTGCTGGGCAAAGGTCTCTCTTCCCCCGTTCAAACAGATATAATTACGCGTCACGTTGTTTGTCCGCGATGGACTCCTAAGCTACTGAACCGATTTTAATCAAATTTGCACACCGTGTGCAGTTTGATCTAACTTGAAAGATAGGATAGCTTACATCTCAATTTATAGTCGCAATAACAAAAACCTTAGCCACAGCAACGCGTGGCCGCGTCTGCTAGTAATATATAAAAATGAATCCCTATATCCCTTGGTCACGGCATCACGCGTGAACGGATGGACCAATTTTGTTAATTCTTTTTGTTTTGTGTTTGTTATTGTCAGGAATAGGTTATTATGACCAATTTGCCGTAAAAGGGTTTAATATACGATACTTATCGATACGTATTTTATTACAGCTTATCTGGAACTATCATCCTAACTATCATACTAAATCTGAACTATCATACTAAATCTGTATCCCATATCGGCAACTACGGAATTTTTAACAAGTATCACTCAAAATATTTATTTTCTAGACATATTTTTAATATAAAAATAAAGTAGCTAGACATGCATATTATAAACAAGTATTATAGCATTTTTCTATTTGTAAAATATATAATCAGAGTTGTTCTTTTGTGAAGTTATAAATGAAATTTAGGATTTGCGCGAAAAATTCGATATAATAAAGTATTCTATATAATTTATTCCAGGATCTAAACTATTGATGTTCTGGTATATTCAATATAGCATACTGTAAGCGCTTCTAACAAGAAATTCTTAAAAGAACAACTGATTTTGATTGAAGTAGGTAGTAAAATAATTTGGAATAAAAAAATCCACTCTCGGAGCCCCGCGCCCCCCCCCCCCCCCCCCGCGGGGCGCTACAGCGCGGCCGGCTAGCTGCCGCCGGAGAGTACACCCCGGCCCTAGCCTAGAGGGGGCTCCGGCGCCGCGAGACCCAGTCCCTACAGGGAGGCCTAGAATTAGACTTCTGAGTATGTGATCGTGGGAATCAATCTGTACAATGGCATTTTTCGAATTATCTTACTACATTTTCTTCATAGTTGTAAGTAATGCATTAGAGAACAGGCGATATTTACGTCCGAAACTTAGACTTTTCTGCAGGACGAACACGAACCTCTATCGAGACAGTATTTGTAACGTTAATGTTAAAAAATTAACGAGATTTGATCAGCGCTCTTGCTATCGACGAGATGCGTACGCGAACGGTAACCTTGATCGATACGTTAACGACGCGAACCGTTGAAATTTTCGTGCTTGTTCTGTTGTAAGAGTAGGTACTGAGCAAATCTAAAACAATTTTTTTTCGTTAACGTAATGAATACTTTCTAGATAGAGGTTCTTACTCGCCCTATTGAACTAGACTGACTCTCAAACGTACGTATTTAACTATACGTCGCAGTCAACTACGAGTAGCTCAATCAGCCGTTTTAATTAACATCCTAACATTTATTAAACGAGTTTCGCGTAAGCGCGTTCTTACACAGCCGCAGTAATATCGCCGTAAGATGTGTGTGACGAAGTCTAATTATTTAGTAGTCTACAAATATCACGATAAAACGCAGCTGTGTGGAAACGCCGCGATTTTATCTGTCGTTTATATCGCGTCGGTGTGGTAGTGGCTTAATTTCGTATAGTAGGTCTTGTCGATAAAGAGGGATCTGTTCCAGACAATCTCGTTTGTATTTACTGTTCTCTAATACTCGATTTAATATACATTATATCGCCTAAGTACCCACTGTAGTATATAGGTGTGAAAGCATTGAATATACATTATGTACACGCAAAACATAGCCTGTAGTTATGTTTGTTTACATGTCCGACATTTAAATTAGGTTTTGATGAGAATAAATTGTGTAATATTATAATTTTCAGTCGCATCAAAAAGGGAGCAGTCACGAATGTATTTTTTTATATTTTTCCGAAACTACTGTCTTATATAAATTTAATGAAAATAGATTCCGTAGAAATTTTCGTCAGTAATTTTTTCAATATTTTTGAAATGCAATTCCGTTTTTTTTGTACAATGTCGGACATTAATGTTAAGTTACTTTAATTATTGACAAATTATGTGATTATTTATTATGATTTAATTATTATTATTAGAGTCCTATGAAAGCGTTTTATACCCAGAGTAGATGTTCGAGCATTTTTCCAATTTTCTACAAAGTTTTTGAAGTATTTGTAGTCGGTTTGAGAAATAAAGTGTAATTAATTACCTACAAAAAGGTGTTTTATTTCATAGAACCTATATTTATAACATAGTATTATTTTACTTTTGATACAATAGATATACACTTCAAAAAAGTCTAAGCAACATGCATGCATAACATGGACCCAGGAACAATGGGATAAAATTATGTTTCCCGATGAGTCGCGATTCGGGTTTAGGCCTGATACAAGAAGGGTGCGAGTGTACCGTCGGCCCGGAAATACTGAAAGGCTCAGGTGCGTTCAGGAAGTTCATCCATACAGCGGCTCAACAGTTATGGTATGGGCGGGTATTATGAAGAATAGGCGAACTGAGCTCGTTTGATGTGTATTGTATATAGCTATTCTCATGTCATTGTCTCTATCTCTTCCTCTTCATCTACCTATCTCCGTCTATCTTTTTCACAACATGGCTGCTAAGTTTTCTTACATTTTTCATATTCCGCGATATTTTCTAATTTGTTTCTTTCTCCTGACAATAACAAACAACATAGAATGAATTAGCTAAATTGGTCCAGTCGTTCACGCGTGATGCCGTGACCGAGGGAAATTGGGATTAATTTTTATATAATACTAGCAGACACGGCCACACGTTGCTGTGGCTAAGGTTTTTGTTATTGCGACTATAACTTGAGATGTAAGCTACCCTATCTTTCAAGTTAGATCAAACTGCACACGGTGTGCAAATTTCATTAAAATCGGTTAAGTAGTTTAGGGAGTCCATCGCGGACAAACGTGACGCGTAATTTATATATATTAAGATGGAGATTTCATTGGGATACAATTTGGTATACATAGCCACTATTACAGAATGATAGTATGTCTTCAAGTTTGTATGAGCTGTTAAAAAGAAACTAAGTTATTCAAAGATTTTTTTAGATTCTAAAGTAGTTCGGATGCCTTCGCTATAATGTAGTATCTTGGAGCTGATCTGATGATGGAGCCAGGAGGTGGATAGTGGAACTCTGCAGTGGTTACAGTAAACTTCTTCGGTCTTACCACAAAATATTTCAACTAGAGTTGAACAGATGTGTCTAAATAATTTCTCCACAAATCAACGTCTAACCCTCGCTTTTTCTAACTCACTAACAAATTCACAAGTAAAATAATTAGGAATGCCAGGATTGAGTGAGACAACGCGAGTGATAGACGTCGATTTTGTGGAACGAATTTTAGAAACATCTGTTTAACGCTGGTCTAAACTTTTGCGGTACCTAATACGGCTCGAGATTGTCTCATATGATTCGTTTTCACGAGTCGAATAGATTAGGCTTGGTAGCGAGGGTCTGGGATGGAGCCAGGAAAGAAACTTGAAGTACCTATAGGTAGAGTGTTTATCTTCAAAAGTATGCATATAGAAAAACAGTGCAAACGCGTTCAATACATATCCAAATCAGCAAAGTTTTCAGGATCTGCCATCGGGTCGGGATATTGAAAACTCTTGCGATGTGGGTTTAGTGATGGTGGTGGCTGAGAGACACCATCCATAGCGGGCTGCTCCATCAACTCGCCACCAAAGATGTCCATGTGATTTTGCATCTTGGTGTCCATCGCGTCTCCCTTCCAAGTCTCTGTATTGTTGCTATCTGTAGAATTCGATTCTTTATTGTCTAGAGACGAATTATTATGCGGTGCGACACTGAACGCTATAGCTTCTGTATTCCGAATAGCACGATCATCACTAATTGTCGAATGCGAATCTATGTTGTCTCGAGATACATTTTGATGTATAAAATCGGGCGCGTTAGATTTTTCAATCGATTCAGAAGCGTTAAGAGAGTTGGCTTCATCTGGCGATGTGGACGTCTTAGCAAGGTTCAATTCTTCTTTGCTTTCGACGGTGGAAGGAAGTTTTTCGATAATCTTTGTGGTTACATTGTCGGGTGACTGCGGGATACCGTCATCTATCTCATGTGAGTAAAAATCATAATCAGTTACAGTTTTTCTTGCATCTTTAGGCGCGTTTGTAGCATTTGATGTTTCTTCTTCCTTGATTGGATCATTTGCTCGAAAAACCGCCTCAGTGGCTACACCTGGCTCAGTTGTTACCGCTTCTAGATTGTGTTCTAATGGAGCAATGTTAATATCTGCGGTGGTGTTCAAAGTTGCCAGAGTATCATTCGTATTAGTACTTTCATTGTCATTGTTGTTATTTATACTCGTATGATCATCTGGCTCTTTCACTACTATTGTTTCTTGGCTTTGTTTTGGTTTTTCAACCGCTACAACTTCGTCAACTGCTTTAAGATCTTTGGTATTGGTGGTAGCAGGAGTAACAGCTAAGGATGTAATGCTTTCAGAAGCGGTAGTGCTTATATTTACGATAGTTTTTATAGTTTCAGGCAAATTACTTGAAGGAAGATTAGATTCTTTCGTTAGATTCGCGCTGAAGTTATCTTGTTCTTCGTGAGTTGGTTCTATATATTTGCTTTCTTTACTGTCTTCGTGTTGCAGTTCTGCTGGTATGTTTTGTTTGCTTCCATTGGCTGCAACCATGGTTTCGTTAGCTTCCAGGTTTCGTAAAGACCCGTTTTTGTTTAAAAATGCATCGAGATCGTTGTTTTTTCTCAAAGGGTTCTTAACTTCGAAGCTATCAATGGGAATACCTTCTTCAGATGCCGCAGTCTGTTTATATTTCATTGGATATAGGCTTTTCGCGCTCATATTGTACATAACGCCGTCTTCGTCTCGTTCATATTCATTAAACGTGTTGGGTATTGCATCTCCCTCTAAAGTATTAGTATGTGGTTCATCAGCTGTTTGCTCAACTGATCTTTTAGCTGAAATCTGTGACGTTTCTTCAGAATTTTCAGACATTTTGTCGATTGGATGAATAGTGGATAGCTCTCCCTCTAACTTTGTTACCATTAAAGGATTATTTTGGTAAAGTTCTATTTGAGGATATTCTACTGATTCGTCTAAGGCATCTACCCTTTGCAGATCCGTAGTAGTTAACTCATTATCTTCTTTTCTCTCTCTAGTTATGTGTTCACTCTTATCTGTTTCTTCTTTTTCTTTCTCTTCTTCTGTAGGTTCCAAAGCCGTTATCTGTTCTTTCGGAATAGTTTGCAACTCTTCGTCTGTAGATTTATCAACGCTTCCATCGATTGTTATTTCTTCCAGAGAATTATCTATCAGTTGGTATACTCGAGGTGTATGTAATGTTGCTGTTGCATTTTCATTTATTTCTTTATGTTTATGGTTACTTTCGTATGTTTTTTGTTGTAATCTGGAAATTAGAAAATTATTTAGTTTAAGTTGAAATTATCACTTACTACATAAAATCAGCCCAAATTCATCTCAGAAATTATTAACAAAGACCTTTTGGTTGATCATCAAGGAAGATAGAAGTAGGTGAGCAAAAACATTGCTGGAAATATCTATCATGACATCTAGATAAAGCTCCTTCTGTAATACCTTGTGTATTTTTATAACTGTACCCCTAGTGTGAGTTATTACTAGCTTGACATAGTACGCGTCAACTAGAGCTTTGTATGAAGATTTTTCGTTCATAAACGCGCCGGTAGAGGCGCTGTACGTACAGGATTTTCATACAAAAGCGCTAGTTGACGCGTACTATGTCGAGCTCTTAAAATCTCACACTAGGAGTACCTACCGGTGTGCAATAAAGTATTTTCTATTCTATTCTATTCTAGATAGGTATATTTATCTTGTGTAACTTAAAGTTTGTCAGTAAATGAGCCTAGCATGACATAATGTATAAACAAGCGAGTTCAACTCTTATACACTTGGGTAGGTAATATTTATGATAAAACCAAACTTCTGCACTGTTTGTTAAATTTTTGCTAATGTAAGCCTGTTCTGTTTATCTATTATTTTTGTCAGTTGTTATTGTTATTATTTATCACCGTGGCGAGAAATAAGACCGCCCATTGCACCTATAATATTATCAGTTTGTCCTTTGTGTGTTCTATACATTTTTGGTGTCAATAAAGGTTATTATTATATTATATAATTACACGATCCGAATCCGTAACGATTTTAATCTTACCCAATATGTTTCGGTAAACTCAAAATAAGCTTTAGTTCGTCGCTTTGTACACCTTCAAGTCTCGATTTTAAATAGGTAGCATCAGTTTCTCCATCAACTTCCTTGAATTCTTCATCATCATTTAAACCCTCTTTTGCTTTACGTTTCTGGTTAACTTTCGATTTGGTTTCTGGTTTAATATATTTTCTATCCCTCCCTTCTACTTCTCTAAGTTCATAACTTATTGGAGTTTTAGTTATTTCGATGTTTACTTTAGCGTTCATAATAGGTGCGTCTATATCAGTTTCTTGCAATTGTTTCTTTTTGTTGATATGTTTTTTCATTGGTGTAATTTTTTCCCGCCACAGAGTGTGCATTCTTTTTACACTCGCACTAGTTGTAGAATCTATCTTGTATCTCTTTTTCAATTTGCCTGTTATTATCTCCGGATACAATGTTATGAATGAAGACAACTCTTTTTTAGGAAATTTAGTATTTTTCTTAGATTGTCCAATATTTACCATCTTAGGGGACGTTAATTCTTTACTATCTATGTCTATGAATAGCAACGGCGTACTTTTTGTAACATCATCTATATTTTTACTGGAATCTTCTTCTGGTTCTAGATGTATTTCAACATCTTTATCAGTACTGTCTTTACTGTTATTGTGTTCATCATCCGATCTACTTGTATCCTTTTCAAATTCATTGAAATTACTTCCTTCACTGTCTTCTTTGGTCGAACCAAACCATTCTTCGAACGAAGTTAATTTATTCTCGTCTATATAGACGCTGTTCTCTTCTGTGTCCCAGTCGTGATCAGTATCGGTGCTTTCAACTGTAGCTTCTTCCTTATTAGCAGTAAGTTCCTCTCGCTCGTTACCTTTCACGTCTTTAACTGTTGCAATTTGGCCTTGTTTGTAGGGCTCTAATAACTCTTTTAAAAATACTATATTCTCATTATCAAAGTCAGAGCTGGCGAGTAATATTGAGTCATTGTTCTCTTCACTGACACTCGCCACATTGAGATCCAATTTTTCTACCTGATTAATGTACTCCCAAAACGTATCCAATTTCACTTTAATATCGCGTCTGGTGTTAATATTCAATTTTGAATAATGATCAAAAACTGTAGTTCTAATACTATGTCTCAGTAGTTGAATTAAGTCTAAATCAGCCCTTCTGGATTTACTTTTATACATTTGCATTTTATCTAAGATATCTTGAAACACCTCGCCATCAACTTTAGTGTATAGTGAGTTAATGTAATCAAGTAAGTCAGTTTGTTTGGTATCAAATTTTGCGTCTCGTAAAGCCCGTAGTGTTGTATCCAATTTCTTCCTTATATCTTTAGCTGGCTTTCCTCTGATTACATCCAATGTTTTGGCCACATATCTTCGCTTCTTGTGATCTGCGAACAGTTCGTGAAACTTGCAGCCTTTGTAATGATAATTTCTCACTTCGTCGTCTATAATTGCGAAGGCGTTTTCCAAGTCTCTATCTTCATAAGACTTTAGTATAGCAATTAGTTTTGCTACAAAATCAGTGAATTGTATATCTTTGGCGTTGCTGAGACTTTTCCTAGCTGGTTTCTTGTCTACCACTTTTCTGACTTTTGTGAGGAAGTTTTGGACGTCGTCTAAGAATTTGATGTTGGCGAAGTTGTCTTTGTTGTCGAAGTGGAGCACGGTCTCGAGCGCGAGGTTGACGCTTCGCGGTTTAATACCTTCCGTAATGGCTGCAAAGGAATAGAGTTTTACATTAATTGCTTCCTCATCATCTTGCATCCTCTCTTCTCTTGATCAAGTCATCTTTGTAACTAGTTTTTGGAATTCTACAATTCTACAGACAAATATCACACTTGAAACTATAAGACCCCACTTTTTGGGTCGGGTTTTACAAATAACGTCAAAGTCAAAGCATTTATTGTAAATAGGCAATAAAATCGCACTTTTACAAGTCAAACAGCTAATTCTCGTGAACAAAGAGAACCATAAAACATATAAGTTTGTTAAATTAAATTAAACATTAAATGATTATGGTTTGAGTTTGTTAAAGGATGTTTCCCTTTCAAGCACTGATCCAAGATTGAATCTCGGACAGGGAAAGGAAACTCCGTTGACTCTACCAGTGCTTCGGGATACGCCCGTTAGATTATAGCCTATATCAGGTAGTAAGTGTAAGTACATAATAAAAATAGTCAAAGTAAAATCATTTATTGTAAATAGGCAATTAAATCGCACTTTTACAAGTCAAACACTTCAATCTAATAAACAAATTAATAAAACAAAAAAAACTATAATAAGAAAACAAACTATAATTAATTGATTATAGTTTGAGTTTGAAAAAGGATGTTAATACCTACCGACTATTTCCAAACACACAACGCATGTTGCTAACCATATCATGTTTACTCTCAGTACATAGCCTAGGTATATATAATTTGTATATACGAGTATATAGCTATAATTGTGTATATATTTTTTTCATTTTATTGCGTTGCGATATCGAAAGTCACTTAATTTTAAAATTTTCACGTATTTTTTATTTGCTATGTGTTTCTGGTGGGGATTCAAAGTTTACATTCTTCAATTGGAAGTTTTTTTGATATTAGAATATTCCACAGTTATTGGTAAAGTTACATTATCTACTGAAAACTCGTAAAAAATATCTTCGCTACATTATCGAAATATTGACTATACCGATGATTGAATAAAATTGGGCATTGATTTTGATGGTTCCCTTGTTCAGTTTAGTTTTTTTAAACGTAGCCTCCACACTAGTATTGCTCCTGTATCGCGGGTACCGCTTACAGCCATATAATTTTCACATACACATCACACCCAGCCCAGAAACAAATATCTGTGGATCGCACAAATATTTGTTCCGGGCGGGAATCGAACCCGCGACACCAACCAACCCAGCCACTACGCCAAACGTGTCGTCTTCATATTTTAGCCGATGGCTACCGGAGAGCTGGCTTGAATCATGGAACTGTTCAGTTATGGAGCTCTATCTATAAGGCATCTACTTCAAAAGCCAGTCTACTCTCAACTCCGAAGATCTCGCACACAGCACTCGGTAACCTAATAATTAAGTTTATGCGCATAGATTTAGGACCGTATTAATAAATGAAACTCAATAGCGCTACCAAGTGCGCTACCAGCTGATCCACACTCAAAATGTAATCTACATCTTGAAATCGTTGCTATTTTTAATAAATGGATATTGAGATGTAGCACTGGCTACTAGATACTGTCTTGTATGTGTCAATTGTGTCATAATCGGATAGCACTTAACCGCTGAGTGTCATTTATTAATTTGCCAGAGATCATGTAAGTTTCTGTTCCTAATCTACAACTTAAGATGTATTTATTAAATAGAACTAAAGAGCAAGTGCACACTGAAGATGGCTCTCAGAGCTAAGTTTGATTTATTAATACGGACCTTAGAACAGCTTAGGGTAATTTTAGGTTCTGTATTTATGGCCATAACCCCCATCAAATTGCCCCCAACGGGGGGTTATGATAAATCCCCCCCCCCTCATAATCCCAATCAATGACCATCAATTATTGAACCAGTAACCTTGCTTAGCCTAGAATGGAGCTGGTTGTCAAGGACCGCCGGAACACCCCGATAAAAAATTTTGAGGGAAAAAAAGTTATTTTTACTCCAATAAATATAATAAAAAATTGATATAGGGGTTTAAAGATAGTCCTGTAAATAAAGGGTATCAATGAATGAATCCCCCTAAAATTGCAAACGGTTAGGCGACAGATTAAATGACCTACCTACTTTTGATTAGTTTTTTGTTTTATATCAGAAACTGCCCAAATAAACATGTCAACCACGGAGCGAACTTTGGAAATAGGAAATATTCTAATCTGGCCGGGAAATAAAACACTGAATATCAGAATACAAGGCTTGACAATGTTCGGGAACGATACATCCAGTATGGAGGACAAACTCTATGATTGGTTAGTGCAGTATATGAGGAGCAAGCAACAGAGGAGCCAGAGCATTACAAAGGACGTGGTAAGGGGTCAGGTAAAGGAGAGAAATACGGGTAAGGAAGAAATTTAAGTAATTATACTTTTCAAAGTCAAAGTCAAATCATTTATTGTAAATAGGCAATAAAATCGCACTTTTACAAGTCAAACACTTCAATCTAATAAACAAATTAATAAAATCATAAAAGAAAACAAATTTCTTCATAGGTAAGCCATTGACCACTATCTCACCTGAGGTAGAAGGTGGTAACTGGGGCGGATCCAGGCTTTCATTTTGGGGGGGGCAATTCTAACAAGTTTTGCAGCTAGCGTTAAAAATCACAAGTAAACAACATACACATCTGACACAACGGTTATCGTGGGTGCTGTAGCCTCCGAGCGTTTAGTCGAAAGTATGGAATTCCTGGGTGTTGAGGGGGGGGGGGGGGGGGGGGTGACACCCCAGGACCCCCCCCTGGATCCGCCTACAAAATTAACAGTGTTATGATAGAGGTTCTTACTATACTATGCCGTACTTTTAAATATAAATAAACAAATAAATCATTTTCAGATACAAACACTGTTCAACCTCAGAATAGACTTATTGAGTCTCTGCCCGGAGCCAGGTTTTGGCAGCCCAATGGCGGTGAAAACCCTAACCCACAGAACCTAAACTATAAACACCCTCCAACAACCACTGGGGTCGCAAGCAGTGCAACCTATTTTACACTCTACCCAACGCCGAAGAAGGTTGAGTTCGGAGTGCATCGAGATATGTACGACTATGACGCACCCACTTGGGAAGGGGTGTCCGTGCCACAATTGCCTGGCTTCGATACTGCCACTACAGAAGCGTACAGTCAAGAAGCGACGCTTCTTCACACCACTACACTTACAACACGTAAGTTATTCATTTGAGAACCACTGAAGCACTGGAACAGTGCCCTTAGTATGACTTTTTACTAAAGCCAAAGTCAAAGCATTTTTTGTAAATAGGCAATTAAATCACACTTTTAAAAGTCAAACAGCTAATTCTAGTTAACAAAGAGAATCATAAAAACATAAAGTATGATACATTAAATTAAACAGTAATTGAATGGTTTGAGTTTGAAAAAAGGATGTTATGACTAGCTGGTCATAGTACGCGTCAACTAGCTCTTTGTATGAAGATTTTTCGTTCATAAACGCGCCGGTAGGGGCGCTGTTCAAGTTTTCATAGAAACTTCATTCAAATAAGTACGCTAACGCTATAGTTACGTTTCTAACTACAATAACTCATACTAGGGGTACTACAGATAACAATAATAATATGTTAACTAGCTAAGAACAGTGTGCCTAGTGTGAGTTTTGACAATTTCTTTAGGCGCTCACTCGGTCCGGTTAGCGTAAACTTGAAATTGTATGGAATAAGAGCAGCGCCATCTAGCGTCAGTCAGTCAGTCAGTCACTAGATGGCGATGCTCTTATTCCATACAATTTCAAGTTACCGAGCGCGTAAAGAAATTGTCCAAACTCACACTAGGCACACGGGTGTAATTCGCGCACAAACTGATGTCAAAATAATATATTATTTTGACATACCTCGACGTTTCGGCCGAGTTACATCGACCGTTGTCGCGGGAAGACTGGATAATGCGGGTATCACCGTCCGGAGCGGCGCGCGTTGTTTCCAACTACCCGCGTTTGGTCTTGCAAAATACAACCGTCGAGGTACCTATGTCAAAATTATATAGGTACCTAGTTTGAAATTCGTATGGCTGCAAATTAGACCGTTTATAGCTATCTAGAACCTTTAAGTTTCTCCTTAGAAGATCAGCTAACTGCCAGTACCGTTTACATCGGTTCCATCGTTTCGCAGATGAGCCGGAACAAACATAGACGGGTAGAAATTATAAAAATTGTGTTTTGTTCATAAAAGTAGGATTTTTCATTTTTATTTATGGCTTCGCACGGTTTATGCATTTAGCCAAAGTACAGTATTACTATTTATGCATTATGCATTTACTAATGTATTGCGTTTTCGTTTAATTTTATTTTAATGCACGAGTATCTTTATTTTTTATCCTAAAAAGTTTTAATTTGATATCAACGTAGTTCTTATCGTTAATAATAATTATTGTTCATAGTTGTTGTTGTTCATTGTCAAATTGTTTGAGCGATAAGCCCGCCTTTTGTACAATATTTATTTAGTATTTCTGTATTATAAATGGTGTTTTATAAAATGGTATTGTATTGTTTCGTTGTGGTACTACCACTTGACGTGTCCTAGCGTTCGGGTGGTTGTTGGTGCCTTCCACGACTGGGCATCCGGTGCTAGACGAGATCCACCGCGAGATGACTGCCCACCACCGCCAGTACTTCGCACAGTTCGCTATGAAATTCTGCGAATATATCAGTGTAAAGGTATCCTTCCTACTAATATAAAGGCAAAACCACGAAAGAGGGAGACAAGTGGAAGTGAAAAGTGGACTGGCGCGCGTGCCCAACATATGACTCGTAGCTCAAAACAAACGCCAGTTTTGCCATACATACTAATTCATGCTCTACGTCTGCCACACAATGAAAAATGCTTTATGTGCAGTTTTAAAGCCCATTCAAATAAAGCATATCAGTTAACACATAAGGCACATATTTAAATAAAAGGCAATTGACTTAATATAATATAACTTACTATAATTTGTGTTTTAGAATGAAAGCGACCAGCATCGCCTGGCTGTAGGTGCAGAGATAGTGCTGAATAAGTAAGTTGATGATGATGATGATGATGATGGTGGTGATGATGACCATCCTCTCATTACTCCCTAGGTACGATACTTGTGTAATATTTGTTGTATGTGAGATACTCCGCGGAGACTAGTTTTTGTCACTAGAGTCATGTGTGACTATGAACCATGACCACGATACGACCACGACCATGACCACGACCACGAACGACCACGACCGAGACCACGACGACTACATCTGGTGGCGTCTAGTTATAGCGAAATTCATTTTAGTTCAGTAACTCGTAAAATTTGCAAGATTTAGTGGAAACGCCCCGCAATACGCTGCACAAAACGTTACGCCCAACGGTCTACAAAACACTACGCAAAACGTTCCACCAAACGCTACGCAAAATTCTCCTCAAAACGCTACGCATAACGATCCACAAAACACTACGCAAAACGTTCCATCAAACGCTACACAAAAATCTCCTCAAAACGCAACGCCAAACGCTCCACAGAACGCTGATGCCGATACTGATAACTATGAGGACTGATGATTGATAAATTGATGATTTTTTTCATACAGGGCTGAAAGGGAAGATAGATTAATACATTTCGGATACGGGACAAAGCGTGCACTTGAGAAGTTTGTGGGTAAAATGAATTACTACGCGCCAGGTGTCATTGAGGGTAAGTTTACTCTGCATTGCTCTAGCGTACTGCCGGGCATTTTGAGTAGCATTTTGTGGAGCGTTTGGCAAAGCGTTTTGTGGATTGTTTGGTGTATCGTTTTGCGTAGCATGTTCACGAAATCTTTCACATATTACGAGTTACTGAATTAAAATGAATTACACTGTTACAAGGTGACATATTGGTAAAGTTTCAAAATTGTAATCAAAATTGTTTCTGTTGCAGGCCATGCAGCCACATGCTATGCGCTTTTTCGAAACACCTCTCTATTCATGCCAGACATGCAGATTATTATTGAGGTATGTGTGTTGTCGCTTGCGAAGGCGGGGGGGGGGGGCAAAGCAGATATTGTGTGCTACCATCTTGCTTCATGACAAAATATACTCGAGTGGTTGGTGTTCTTTGAAATTCCAGGCTTTCCCACTAAGTAGGGCATGCACTTATTAAAGGCACATGGGGCTTACCATGACGTCTTATTGCGATCCAATTGAGGACCTAAACAGAATCGTTTTACTAATTATTCGTATCATGACGTCTTGTTGTGACATTTCGACGCTCATGTTAGGTTGATTTTAAATCTAAAAGGATCGACGTCTACCTAAATGATATCGAAACCCATGTATTACTATTATACAAGGTGTAACAGCAAGGTGTAGTAATACTGAAACTACGCATACACATACATATTTCGAAGTAGTCTGGAGGTACTATAAATCTGTAAGTAGTTACGGTAATGAATTATTACACGTCAAAGTTTACTGCAAAACTAACCATCGTTCAACCCTAGTTATCAGCTGGGCAATGTCAGTGAACTTGAGGCATAGGCTAACATGTACAGTCTTACCCAACTTATATGGTGCGTCGTGAATCTTCGTTCGCGCAGAAAATAAAGTATGGTCCGAAGATTAACGAAAGAATGCTTAACACTTACAATCAACCTAAGATCACTATTATAAGGTTCATAATACACTGCAGCTGTTGCACATCGCACTTCTACCTGCGCAGAAGATGAATGTTCAAAGCGCGGGAAATGCTATTGACCGCTATTGGTCGGCAGCCACCCCGCCATCTTAGCGATCGCCGCGTGGCATGAGTGAGATGGAACTAACAGCTGCAGTGTATTATGAACCTTATAATAGTGATCTTAGGTTGATTGTAAGTGTTAAGCATTCTTTCGTTAATCTTTGGACCATACTTTATTTTCTGCGCGAACGAAGATTCACGACGCACCATATAAGTTGGGTAAGACTGTACACCTCTAGCCGGCGGCATTACTCAAACAAAACTAGGTGTAGAAGTAAAGTTGTGGTAAATGTTCCACCAAAAATTACTAGATGGCGCCAGGGCCGTTTCTAAGAAATCCTGCATCGCGCAAGCGTTGTGTGACCGGCGTAACGTGACGTCATCCGTATCATGTTAGGGTTGTAATATTTAGTTATTTTGTCAATTTGGGTGAAAAAATCGATTATCGATTTCAGGTTTTAGTACCCTGGCAAATGATTCATCACCAGGTACACATACCCACATTTCAATATTACTACACCTTGCCGATACACCTTGTATACCTAAAGTGAAACGATTCTGATTAGGTCCTCACTTGGATCGCAATAAGACGGCATGGTAAGCCCCCACGACCTACTATACAACTTGATCTTTGGAGACGCAACACACGATGGATAGTTCCTATGCCATTCTAATGACATCCATTCGAAATTCGAGACTAGTGAAATGACATTGAAGTTAAGTTTTGGTGGGAATCTGAAAGTGAGACGTTGTTGATTTTCTATTATTTTCTCAAACTTGTGTTGCTTCGAGTGTTCATGTGTAATATTGGTGGAATATTAGTCGTTGAGTGTTCGTTAACGTGCACGAGTGTGTGCAAATGATTAAACCCAAAAAGCGTGTCATTTCTCATTTTTGCCAAAACTCCCAGGAAGTTTCAGTAAAGCATCCACCACTTTACTGAACTACGTGACTATGACTTTAAATTGACTCGACCACTAGGATTGCTAATGCTAAAACTTTCCTATTGTGAAAATATTATGTAGTAATACTTTAAATGTTTTATTTCTTGACACTGACTAAATGCACAAACCGTGCGAAATCAAAACTAAAAAAGAACGCCAATTCTAGCCTTGTTATTTGATCTGTTTTCAGCAAATAGAGAGCTTGATCATCATTGAGGAGGGGGAGTTACTTCTACACAGCCTCATCCCTCTACACGACTTCCCAAACAACCACATGAAGCCGAACGAGGTAATGCAAGGCATGTTCGAAGCTGTCATGAGAACGAACGACAGGCTAATGGGCGACCGCAGTCTTCAAGCCTTACTGGAGCTTATAGAAAAAGCTGTAATCGATCGCGACGCCTACCTCAGAAGATCAGGGGATACACGTCTTGATGACACAGACGGCGATAAGCAAACAGACAGAGGTCGTGATTCTATTAATCCTTCAGGATTCACTGGTAAACATAGGAAACGTAACAGAAGTCATAAACGACCGCTCACAATACGCCACACATATAGAGCTAAGCATAAGTATACTAGAAGATTATATAGGTTCGAGAGCGCGACGGCGCAAACAATAAAACGTCAACACAGTCATTATACTTAAATAAATATATGTATATAATAAAAATTCTACGGACGTGAGAAAGGCTCGTACGTCAACTGAGCCCACTCCAAACTGATCCCGCGGGATCGGTTGACCTATTCGTTAATCTCCTTAATATATATAAATCTCGTGTCACAATGTTTGTCCTCAATGGACTCCTAAACTACTTGACCGATTTTAATCAAATTTGCACAGCGCGTGCAGTTTGATCTAACTTGAAAGATAGGGTAGCTTACATCTCAATTTATAGTCGCAATAACAAAAACCTTAGCCACAGCAACGCGTGGCCGTGTCTGCTAGTATTATTATATATCTTGGTAGACTGAGCCCGCTCTTATATTGAGTAAAATATCAGTTGTACAAGCACTGAAGAATGTTAACATGTATTGCGCTGTCATTATTGCGCGTTAATAATAAATTATTATTGACACAGTTACGCGATATCAGTGTGCCGTGCCTAGTGCGAGTTTTGACAATTTATTTACGCGCTCGGTCCGTTTGGCGTAAACTTGAAATTGTATGGAATAAGAGCAGCGCCATCTAGTGACTGATTCAAAGACGCTAGATGGCGCTGCTCTTATTCCATACAATTTCAAGTTTACGCCAAACGGACCGAGCACGTAAATAAATTGACAAAACTCGCACTAGGCACACAGACAACTGGACTACGTCATTACATAATACTGCTAAGGGGGCGTCCATAAATTACGTGAGGTGTTTAAGGGGGGGAGGGGGTCGAGTCAAATCTCATCTAATCTTACGTTGGAGAGAGGGGGGGTCTCGGCAAATATCACGCAATTTTTTTTCTGATTGAAACAAAAAAAAATTATACTATTTTGGTCCATAATACGATTAAGATCATGTACTAATTCGTTCGAAAGAAAATAATTTCATTCATACTTCGACGTTATACATTTACTGACTGTCAAACCAGCAAATTTGTTTTTTTCTTTTTACAATAACAATCCAACGCGTTTACGTAAGAAACTCACATTTTGAAAAATCTCACGTGAGATTGGGGGATGGGGGAGGGGGTTGAATAAAATCTCACGACATCTCACCAGGGAGGGGCAGAAAATTAAAAAAAACACCTCACGTAATTTATGGACGCCCCCTAATATAAGAATCTAGTAATAACAAACCTAATACATATTATACATAATAAAGAAGCTCAATGCGCAATGCTCAATGCTATATTCCCAGTTACGAGAATTCACGAGAAAATAAAAAATGTTTATGATACAAAAATAATAATATTTCCATACAGGCATCTAAAGCAAAAACTATTCAAATGCCTGAATTCTGAATACTACGATTGAATAAAAATATCAAAAATAGTTTTATTTACAAATAAAGGAGTTAAGGTCGTGAATTCAGCTGATTACACAGATTTTGAACGCCGCTTACGACAAATCCGTATAACTTGGCAATGTAGAAAAAATATATGTTAATTTTGATCATATACCTTAATTGATCATAGGTAGTGAAACACAATCAAAAGATATTTTCTCGATAGAAAAAAATTACAAAGTAACCTCTTGAAAAAAGTTTCTGACATTAAATCTCCCTAATTTATGGAAGAACATTATTGAAATCTATAGAATTTGAAACCATTAAAATAATAAAGCTGTTTATTGCTTAATGTAACAACAATTCACCAATTTTCATTCAAGAAAATGTATTTCTGTATATTTTCGTTCAAGTAGAATGACGCGCCAGCCGCCATGTTGTGTCCTCTCTATCATTTCCATACGATTCGACAGTAGTCGCTGCGGCGCGCCGCTAGACGGACCTGTGTCACTTTTTTCAATTATTTTTTTACGTAATTTAATTTTTCCGAAATAAGTTACATCACTTAATTTTACCATCACAAGAATCGAAAGCAAGTAATAATTTTATTATATATTACAGACACGGCCACGCGTTGTTGTGGCTTAGATTTTTTTGTTATTGCGACTATAAATTGAGATCTAAGCTATCCTATCTTTCAAGTTAGATCAAACTGCACACTGTGTGCAAATTTGATTAAAATCGGTTAAGTAGTTTAGGACTCCATCGCGGACAAACAACGTGACGCGTAATTTATATATTATACTCGTATTAAGATAGGTAGTGAAAATGCAAATAAGCTGCAGGCACAAAAAATAGCAAGAAAATTAAGAATAGAGTTTTTTCACTATACAAATAAAGAAGGAAATAATACTACGTTACTTCAGAAGATAATTTTTCCCATACATTAATATAAAGTGGATAGTAAAAATAATATAATTAAATACAATAATTAAGATGTTAACAGTAAGAATATTACAGTAGACACGAAAAATCTAGAAAATTAACTGACATCTTTTCACTTTAGTAAATATAAATTATCATAGAACTACACAACTAGAAAGTTATATTGCACCCATACAGGAGTTTACGAGTAAATCCGATGATAATAATAAGAATATCTCGCCATATATAAGATAATTAATGAAAAAATCACGAACAGAATTGTTTTTCATTATCTTAGCTTTGTTGAGTTTGCCTCCGCTCCGAAGAGCTGAAGCCTGAAATAACGAAAAAGAGAGAGAAAATATAATTCATTTTCTTAAACCTGTTAAACCAGTATTTTATGCTCTGCGATAAAAAAAAATGACTTAAGTATTCGATATAATACTTATGTATTTCTGGAAATACAAAATGATTATTGCATTACTAAATTTTATATCGATTTTGAACTATTACTTTGTTTATGGTAAAAGGATTTTTTTTACATTCTTTATGCGTTGGTATGTTTGTTGAGTTACACACGTTTTAGCTCGTGTTCCAGCTGACGGTTCCATCTACTGGAAAGCTTACTTGCACGGATCTACTAAACTCCGAAGCTCTAAGGCACTAAAAGAAGATCTACGCGCAACTGCTAGATATGTTCCACGCACTAAACTTGGTAAATATTTACTTACGTACTATAATAATTCAGCCTGTAACTGTCCCACTGCTGGGCAAAGGCCTCCCCTCACTTTTGTGAGGAGGGTTAGGCCATAATTCACCACGGGGCCTAGTCCGGATTGGTGGATATCATGCCTCCGAAATAATTCTCGGGCATGTTGGTTTCCTCACGATGTTTTCCTTCACCGAAAAGCGAGTGATTACGAACATAATATGTTTAACAAGAAACACATTGGTACGTGCCCGCACTGGGATTTGAACTCGCCTCCCTTATACTAATACGCTACCTAAGCATAATATGAATAAAATTGAATTGTTTGTGCGTGTATCAAAATCGCAGCTTTTTTCATAGATTACATTATCATCCCTGATTTCTATGAGCTTTTTACTAAATCCATTAGAACGTACGGAACTTATGACAAAAACCAATTTTTTTAATTTTTCGTCGTCTGTGTTCTCCGGATAATCTCCGAAACGGATGGACCAGTTTTGACTGGACTTTCACTGGCTGATGGAAGTTTAGAATGATTTGGCCGATCTCCTAAGTAGATAAGTCTCTTCTGGTTTATTTCAGGTCTTTTCGAAGCAGACTTAACTACCATAAGCCCGGAACAAGCTTTGGAGTTAGCGAAAATACTCATATTGCCTCCAAATAGGACGGTGAATAGAATGCAAGGCTTCAAAATGTTTGGAAACGATAAATTTAAAATGGCCGACTTGTTATACGATTGGATCGTGCACCAGGTAGCACTAAATGGAACTAAAAGTACTTCCCGGTATGGAAATAAAGTGCGGATAAAGAACAGAAAGGGTAAGAATTAAGCTATACAGATATGTACTACGTACCTACTAGATTTAGACCATTTAGGCCGAAAATAGACCGTGACGGTCTACCACAAAAATTTAAACAAGAGTTGAACAGACGAGTTTAAATATCTTCTCCACAAATCAACGTATAACCCTCCCCTCGCTTTTTCTAACTAAATAACAAGTTCACAAGTAAAATAATTAGGTATGCCAAGATTGAGTAAGACAACGCGAGTGGTAGACGTCGATTTTATGGAATGAAATTTTAGAAACATCGGTTAAACTCTAGTTTTAACTTTTATAGTAAGACGGTCACTATTTTCGAATGAACTTGCAATCCGTGCACCTAACTTTAGTCTCACTAAGTTCTAATGAAGTTTTGTGGGTAAAAAAAATGTATCACATCTATGTAATCAATGACATTTGACTAATTGTTTGTTTTGGATTTAGTTTCTTTAGACGTAGTGTAACTCGGTTGGAAGCTAAATTACAATCACATTTAGAGTTACAAGAGTGTTGTCGTGCTTCTCCATAGGTACATTGCTAACTCGACAGCACCCTATGTTAACAGGTAAAAAAGTACCAATCCAGCGCCAACTACCCACGATAGTCCTCCCCACGCCGCCCCCGGAGCCGGTGCTACCCGCGCACTCCCCTTTCCCCCCCACGCTGCAGAGGGAGATCTCTATGAAGATAGACTTTGGGGAGCACATGTATGACAACCAGGCGCCCAGCTGGGACGGAGTCAAGATTCCAGATGTGCTGGACTTAAAACCGGATGATAGATTCATCACTTTACCGGATACCACTAGTTTGCTATTTACTCCGGAAGATGGCGCTGGCAGTAAGTTGATTGAACACGCAAAACTGAAAGAAATATACCGGTAAAGTGCGAATAGATTCGCGCATGAAAGGTTCCGTACTATTATCTATAAAAACGGAAAAATAATCACGTTTGCTGTATAGGAGTCTCTTAAATATATATTTTATTATGTTTTTTAGTACTTGGTGTTGTAATGGCAACAGAAATACATCATCTGTGAAAATTTCAACTGTCTAACTATCACGGTTCATGAAATACAGCCTGGCGACAGACAAAACAGACGGACTGACAGCGGAGTCTTAGTAATAAAGGCTTTTTACCCTTTGGGTACGGAACCCTAAATAAGAAACTTAACAATTTTGTTCGTTAAGCATAAGTTTCTATACCCCAGTTTTTAGTAACTGTTGGAGGTTCAAGCTCATATCGATGTAGACTGCACTTTTGTTTAAAGTTTTGGTATCGTTTGAAAAACAAGAAGAAATAAATGAAGTCAATCAATGATGAATGAATGAATGGATTGATTGATTCATGATCACACACTTCCTCTTCCCCGTCGGGGTAGGCAGAGACTACATCTCTCCACACGCTACGATCCTGACACCTTTGCTTCTTCCACTTCCACGAGCCCCTTCATACATATTGTGATTGAAAGAGTGACTGACTGAATGATCGAATAAAACATGAATGAACAATAGAATGAATGAATGAAAAACAAGACTGTAATTACAGATCACAATCCAGATCCAATCACAACGACCGCGTCCACAACAAACGCTCCAACCCCCGAGGCCAGCGAATCCACCCCCCTCCCCCCCACTCAGAGGGAGATCTCCATGAAGATAGACTTCGGGGAGCACATTGTTGATGCCCAGCCTCCCAGCTGGTACGGGGGGAGCTTCCCCGAGAAGACAAGAGAACCAAGCGTAGTGCTTGACGTCACAGCTCCGTACAATATAATGGACATACCTGACGAATACGACAATATAGGAACTACCATACGTCCAGATGTCAGTAAGTTTTGTAATACTAAGAACCAAGTTTAAACAGTTGCTTCAAATGATTTGAATTAAAAAAAAATGAAATGGAATATTAGACGAAATCTTAATATATATAAATTACGCGTCACGTTGTTGATGTTTGTCACTTCTTCACGAAGATATGTTTGTCACTTCTTCAGGCTGAACCAATTTTGATGAAATTTGGTATGGAGGTAACTAACACTTTCGATAACGTAGGGTACTATTTCGAATACTGCGGGTAAGACCGCAGGGCACAGCTAGTAAAGAGAAAACTGAGGCTTTACAAACTTGTCCCAGCATTACTCTGGTCGCTGAGGTCACCGACGCCCATGGACCACCCGTTCCTGAATCAGATCTACAAAGAGAAGATATACAGTCGCCGGTCCCTCCTGTCGGCATTCGTCATGAACTTCTGTGACCTCATGAGGAAAAAGGTACTTACATGAAAGGGCTTCATTTAGAAAATACAAACTATCTAAAACTAGATTACTCGGCAGACGTTGTCCTAGACGTTGTCTCTATCTTTCTCCTTCTACCTGCCTCTCTCTCTTTTTCCTCCCTCTATCTATCTCACTCTCACTCTCCTTTTCTCTCTTTCCGTCTCACTCTCCTTCTGCCCCTTTCCTTTTATCCCTCTCCGTCTATATCTCTCTATCTCTTTCCCTCTATCTAAGTTAACATGGTCGCTAAAGTTTCTTAATATTTTCTCATGTTCCGCGAAACTTTCAACATTTTTTCTTTTATAAACACCTTCTCCTGAACAAACAACAAAAATACATTAGGAAATTTGGTCCAGCCGTTCACGCGTGATGCCGTGACCAAGGGATATAGAGATTAATTTTTATATAATGTAAAATGACTAGGTCGATTTTCAGAGTCACTTTTCTTGCACGGCTGCCTCCCGTGGCACGCCCCGCACTGTCCCCTAGCGCAGCACGTGTCTCCCCCGCGCGGAGACCTCGCGCAGCACGTGTCTCTTCCGCGAGGAGACCTCGCGCAGCACGTGTCTCCTCATCCGCCCAGCGTCCTCGCCGCGCGGTGCTTGTCGCGCACTATGGCGAGCGTGCCGAGTGGCTCTTCTTTTAGGATACTACACTTATTCTATAGCCATATTATTATTTTAATTAGTTATTCATCTTTAGGGTTCGGTACTGCAGCTTGTATTCGCCGAGGAAGCGAAGGCAACGATTCTATTGTAAGTAGGTTTTTATTTGTAAACTTTATAGGCTAGAATTATACTACTATTTAATTTTTACCTCGTCTCTCTTTTCACATAGGTCTGTTAAGGAAGGCAAACTGGATGATCTCGGGCCGGTGACGAAGCAAGCATTACACCAATATCTGGACAAAGTCACCGCATACTCAGCAACGGTTATATATGGTAAGGCCATTGATTAATTAAGAACTAAACTATCAAGCTTCCACCAGGTTATTTTCTTTTGACAGCTCATACAAAGTGGACGACATAACTTTGTAGGAGCGTCTAACACATCTCTCATGCAAATAAGTACGTTTGATTAAGCATTACCTCTTTACAAGGTTACGTTAACTTTGGGGTAGTAGTTATAGAAAAACTCGACGCTGGTCGGTGCAAAAATTGTCCTAATCATTTTTTAAATTACGGTCATATTAGCGCGTGACTTCGCCACGCGAGTTGCAGGTTGTTCTGTCTGTTTCAAAGGTCCAATCTATCTCAATACCAAATTTCATCGAGATCAGTTCAGCCGGTTAGCCGTCAAAAAGAAAATAAACAGACGCACTCTTATTTTCATAGAGAGCAGTACCTTTTTATTTTGCAGGTATTATACTATACCTACTTATTATAGTTGTTATTAATAATAATTCTCAGATGAAGCGAGAGTTTGTTACGAAGTTTTTCGAAACTATTCCTTACTCAGCAATGGTACACGGATTATTCTAAAGGTTTGTATTTGGTACAGTCACCAGCACTTTCACGAATTCATGCTCTGATTTTTTTTAATAATGTCAGTAATTAATAAATTACGGACAATTTCATGGCAACGATGGAGTCAAAAGGTAACACGTTCTTCCCAAAAACTAAATTTTAAATACAATTCTGTTTTCAGCAATTAGAAAACATGATTACAGAATCTGAGAACACTGTGCTACTAGAAAGCCTTATCAACCTATATTGGTTCCCAAATAACGATGTTGAACCGCGTGAAGTAATTGGAAACATCTGGGAGGCTGTTATGAAGCCCTATCGAAGATTACTCAGTAATCCAAAATTTATAAACTTGCTAACACAAATAGAAAGAAACATGAAGGGTGGTCTGAGAAGTCGAGTCAGAGAAGATAAACGATATATCAGAAAGCCAGGTGACATCGGAGGCAACGCCGGTAGATTTGGGTTCCTAAGAGAACCCGTAAATAGACACCGTTCGAGTCTTAAAGCTTCTAAGACAATTGGCAAGTATAAACAATACCACACACTCAACGATAAGTACATAGTAATTAACACACGCGAAGCAGCTGCGAATAATGACAAGAATAACAATAGATACTTCTCCACGGTAATTACGCACTACAATAAAAATACAGTTAAAGATACATTCTTTAACAACGTAAACTCTAAACAAAGTAACAAAATATCTAACCCAGAAATTAATGATTTAGATCCTAAAAATAATGAAGAGATGCAACGCAAATTCTATGAAAACTTCATAAGAGGCAATGTTGACAAAGCAAGGACAAGGGGAGGGAGTGTCCTGCAGGATATCATGGAAGAGTCGAACTACAGTGACGCGGGACCAGACCTGGCGTTCCACCTACACGACGCTCTGAGACATAGGAAGTTTACGATAGAAGACAACGAGAGAAGTCACATAATCAAAGAAGATAATAAAATAAGTGACTGGAAAAGTGATGATGAAGAAGCTATACTTAAAAGTAACATTTATAAAGCTTTTAGTTGTAATCGTAATGTAGGTGATTTTTAATTAGGGAGAGCGACTTATCTACAACCATAAACTCTTTAGGCAGATTACAAGAACAATAAAGAAATTCGATTTTTCATAAGTGTTTATTATTGAAACACGTGATTACGGGTTAATGTTGTCACGTGAAAATATCTCAGGTAAAGGTTTAGTCCAAGGTAAATCTGCTGAAGACGTAACAAATAATGTGGGTAATACAATACTAATGATACGAAACAAGCTGATATTCCTGATAGCACTTGACCTGACTTAGAATAAGAAATATTTCATAACCACAGTGAATGACTAAAGGAAGGAATCATGACAAAACTCACAGCTCCAAAATAATGTTGATAATTTAGTATTTTAAAAGATTAACCCCCAGTTTGTGGAACGTTTGTTGGCTTTGACAGTAGATTAAAACTATCGTTGTCTCTATCTGACAATAAACAAATAACAAGGATGGCGATATAATTAATCTGTAGTAAAAAAGTTGGCCGACGTTTCAGAAACCGGGTGTTAGACTTTCATAACATAATACGTAATGTAGAAGAGGACAGCCAGAAAAAAAATAAAAAATAATAATCAATTATCTTAAAAAGAAACTACAGATGAGAGCACAAATAGCGAAGATCACGAGTGTGATAGAGATGTACGATGAAGAGGGAGGCGATAGTATAATATTACGCAACACAATAACTAATTGGCTTGAAGAATCACTTCTATCTGAGTAGGTAATACTATAGTGAAGATAGACAAATATAATAAAAGTGAAAATGAATCTATTATCGCAAATGAAAATTACAATGAACCTTCTCACAGCGAGGTGAAATGCAATAGCTTAAAGCACAAAGCGGTTGCTAATCGTAACTTCTTTATGGCAAAGAATAAAAATAAAAATAAAATATACCTAATGTTTCACACTACTATTTCACGCATAGCGATAAAAAGATGTAAAGGTATTTGATATGAATTTTGGGCTGAAATTAAATATGGTTATTGTATCACTGGAGGTCTTTTCGATTTTGAAATCTGACGCAAAAGGTAAACGAAGTTGTTTTCTTATTAACCGGGGTTTAAGTCTGCTAATTTTAGAACGCTTCGATCGAATATCAATAGAGTGGCTCAGGAATAGTTCGTGACATTTCATTGAGACATTGATTCAAAATTTTATTATTCAACTAGCAGATTGGTTTAAATTAAATACTAGCAGACTATTCCGTAGTAGACGTGTGCGCCGACGAAAAATCCATCGGCGGCGTGCGCCGATCAAAAATCGGCGGCGGCGGCGTGTTTTCGGCGTGAAACCGGCGTGGGAACATTTTTTGTAGACTTTAATAAAAACATGAATTATACAGTTTTTCAATCAATCAAACACTAATAAACAAATATAATAAACAGCTAGATTGCGTTATTACGGAGTTCTTAGAAAGCAGCAGGAAAGCCGTTAGGTACTTCTAGAGCTCTAAAAGTTGTTCAACTTTGCTCTGAAGAATGGGAGAACTGTAAAGGCGCTGAACAGTGAAAATTCCACAGTGCCTGAAGACAAGAGACTTCAACCAGTGTGTTACCAGTGATGACATAATGAAACTGAGACGTGGTTCTTAACTGCTGGATTTTTGTAGAATCTCAGAGTCAGAGCAATGGAGAGAGCTATGCTCGGAGTTTCTTTGCGCTATAAACCCGGAACGTGGATATTCGCCAAAGCGCTAAAGTTTACGATATAGCTCCCAGGGTTTGTAAGTTGAAGTGGTAATGGGCACGCCACATCGCTCGTTGAACTGATAACCGATGGGGAAGAAACTTTCTAGAGCGGCGACCACCAACTGGAAAACGCAGAGTAGATAGGTCTCCCACTAGATGATAGCTGTCGACATCAAAAGAGCCGCAAACAACCGGTGGATGCAAGTGGCAAATTGTCGTCCGGTGTGGCGGTCTAAGGGGGAGGCCTATGTTCAGCAGTGGACGTCTTCAGGCTGATGATGATGATGACTCTGAAGGACAGGATCCGCAGTAAAGTGATCTGATAGAGAACCAAGGTGACCGACATAGCTCAAAGGCGTAATAAGCTGAAGTGGACCGGTCACATCTCTCGAAGAACCGACAACTGCTGCAGTAGGCGAAATAGAAGCCTCGTCTAAGCAAACCACGGAACATAGACAAGAGTGGAAGTGACTTGACATCTGTATCGGAACTTTCGGAACCGGTGTTGCCAAAAAAAATATTGAAAGTTACTGTGTCAAATGGTTTATAATAGGTCAACTGCCGTTTATTTGAAATTTGCCTTAGTGTTAACTGATATGCTTCATTTGAATGGGCTCTAAAACTGCACTAAGGCATTTTTCATTGTGTGACAGACGCATGGCATAGTAAGTATGTGTGGCAAAACTGGCGTTGGTTTTGAGCTACGAGTTATATGTTTGGCTCGCGCGCCCAGCCCAAAACAAAGTCTAGGACGCCCGCCGGCTCGGTGAAGTTGCGAAAAACGGCTGGCAGCGACTGGATGAGGCGAGCCAAAGATTGGGCTCAGTGGCGTTCACGAGAGGGCTACGTCGAGCAGTGGACAGTATAGGCTGATGGTGATGCAAAAATCAAACCATAAAGCCGCTACGCAGAGATGTTCAAAGCACTAAGCCGTCCCGACCGCAAAATAGAGTTTATATTCGTTTGTAGTATGGGGTAACTTTTACGCTGCGGTGCCCGCGCAGCACAGCGCTTTTATTATTCTCCCCCAATATTATTAACAGTATAGACCTATTAGGTTAAATAAATAATAAGCGAAGAAAATAAAATAAGATTACAGAAAGGGGAGGTTAATTTCAAAAATGCACTAAAATAGTATATTTCACTTGACGCCGATTTCACGCTGGCCCCAAAATCGGCGGCGGCGGCGTGGAAAATATACCGGCGGCGGCGGCGCGCCGGCGCGGCGCACACGTCTATTCCGTAGCCATGCCACAAAGATACGATTGAAGAGTTCTTTAAATTAGCAGACTGATGATTGCTGTTGATTTGAAGAAGTCCATCTTGTATTCCAGCTGACAATTCCATCTACTGGAAAGCTTACTTGCATCATGGCTCTACTAGACTCAGAAGTCCTTATAAGACACCCACCATAAGGAAAGCTCTACGCACAACTGCAAGAAACGTTCCACAGCCTAAAGGTAACTTTGTAGTGCCTCTTGCAAGAGTCCACGAGGGAGTACCTTGAGGGTGTGTTGAGGGAGTACCATTACTGTTCCGGCTTTAAGGGCACTGTTTCCAGTGACATTACTGGGTGTGAGTCTTTAGAACTGGGGCCTTACCATGACGTCTTATTGCGATCCAATTGAGGATCTAAACACAATCGTTTCATTTTAAATAATAGTAATACATGGCTGCGATATCATTTAGGTCTCCGGGTGATGAGCGCGGTGCAGTGCGAGATTAACCCCCAGTTTCTGAAACGTCAGTCAACGTTGACAACAGATTAACTCTATTGTCATCCTTGTCATTTGTTTAGTGTTAGATAGAGACAACGATAGTTTTAATCTACTGTCAAAGCCAACTAGCGTTCTAGAAACCGGGGGTAAGCAATAGAAGGTAATAATAATGTTTAGTGAATAGATCTAGCAGTTCCAACAATGGTCTGTTATCTTTCAGCTTTCCAAATAGACGTATCTACCATAAGCCCGGAACAAGCTTTGGAGTTAGCAAAAATACTCGTATTGCCTCCGAATAGGACCGTGAATAGAATGCAAGGCTTCAAAATGTTCGGAAACGATAAATCTAAAATGGCCGATTTGTTGTACGGATGGATCGTACAACAAGTAACATCAAATGGGGCTAAAAGTACTTCCAGGGATGGAAATAAAGTGCGGATGAAGAAATACGGAAACGGTAAGACCTCTACGCAAGAGTTCGCCCGGGGTAGTATCAAACCACCAAGCAGTAGTGAGCAAACATTACTGTGTTCAGAATAATTGAGACTCTAGAAACAATTATTGTCTCAGGAGTCAATAGTTTAATCGAGTTGCAGGCGACGTCCCATTTCAGTAAAGTAGTGGATGCTTTACTGAACTACCTGGGAGTTTTGGAGAGAACTCTAAAATGGGACGGTTTTTGGGTTTGTATATGATTTGCGAGGGAGAAAAGTATTAAATCAAATAACTTGACCACATTTTCGGTTTCTTAAGAAAATCGAGGCTTTTAATAAATAATATGATGTTAACAGGTAAAAAAGTACCAATCGAGCGCCAACTACCCATGATAGTCCTCCCCACGCCGCCCCCGGAGCAGGTGCTACCCGCGCACTCCCCGCTCCCTCCCACGCTGCAGAGGGAGATCTCCATGAAGATAGACTTCGGGGAGCACATGTATGACAACCAGGCGCCCAGCTGGGATGGAGTCAAGATTCCAGATGTGCTGGAAATATATCAGAATGCTACAAATTTTATAACCTTACCTGAAACCACAGCTCCTTATACTTTGGAAATACACACAGAGAGTAAGTTTATCATGAACGGTGGCATAATAGGCAGCTTGCTCTGCTAGAGACGGAAGGCAGATGACGGAGCTCAGTGACTAACAGTGGAGTGATGGTGTTTGGGCGCGTTTTGTCTCAACTCTTAGTACTTGATCGCAACTTAAGCATCTTGATGGCATCCTGATCGCTACTTGATGGCGTCTTGAGCAATTTTGATGGCATCTTGATGGCATCTTGATGACATCTAGATAGCATCTTGATCGCAACTTGATTGCATCTTAAACATCTTGAAGACATTTTGATCGCATCTTAATGGCAACTAAATAGCATCTTTTTGAGATCTTGATTGCCACTTGATAGCATCTATATTGCATCTAGATAGCATCAGATGTTATCAAGACATCTTGATCACAATAAGATGGCATCTTGATTGCATCTTGAGTAGGTATCTAGAAGTCATCTAGATGGCATCTTGATCGCAACTTGTTGCATCTTGATGACATCTTGATCGCCACTTGATGGGATCTTGATCGTAAATCTATCGACACTTGATTGCATCGTGGTGGCATCTTGAACGCAACTTGATGGCATCTTAATGTCATCTTGAACGACACTTGATTGCATCTTGATCACAACTTGATGGCATCTTGATCGCAACTTGATGGCATATTGATTGCAACTTGATGGCATCTTGATCGCAACTTAATGGCATCTTGATCGCAACTTGATGGGATCTTGATCGCGAATTGATCGCAATATGATTGCATCTTGACGGCATTTTAATCGCATCGCATATTAATCGCGTCTTGATGACATCTAAATACCATCTTGATCGCAACTTGTTGGCACCTTGATCGCAACTTGACGGCATCTAGATAGCATCAAGATGTCATCAAGGCATCTTGATCACAAAGATGCCATCAAAATGCAATCAAGATGCAGATGAAGTGATCATCTGCATCTTGATTGCATTTTGAGCATCTTGAAGACATCTTGATGGCATCTTAATGTCATCTTGAACGCATGTTGTTGGCAACTTGATGGCATCTTGATTGCATCTAGATAGCATCAAGTAGTCAACAAAACATCTTGATCGCAACTTGATGGGATCTTGATCGCAACATGATTGCATCTTGATGGCATCTTAATCGCAACTTGTAGGCAACTTAATTGCAACTTGTTTGGCACCTTAATCGCAACTTGTAGGCAACTTAATTGCAACTTGTTTGGCACCTTAATCGCAACTTGATGGCATCTTGCTAACAAAATTTCATGGAAGCTTAATCTTTTTCGTCACAAATCTTTAACAATTTGATATAACCTAATACTAATTCCCATTATGATACCAGCCAATCCAGATCCAATCACAACGACCGCGTCCACAACAAACGCTCCAACCCCCGAGGCTAGCGAGTCCACCCCCCTCCCCCCCACTCTGCAGAGGGAGATCTCCATGAAGATAGACTTCGGCGAGCACATGTATGATGTCCAGCCTCCCAGCTGGGACGGGGGGAGCTTCCCTGAGAAGAGAAGAGAACCAAATGTGACGCTGGACGATGCTCCAGACATTTCTGACAGACATGATGTGCCTGACGTATATGAAGACATGTTTACGTCTGTAAACCCAGATATTCGTAAGTTTGGAGACGTCAAAGTCTCAGATTATTCATCCAATAGATATGACATTTAACTCAAGATCCGGGGAAGAAACGAGACAAGTGTATACAAATAGGCAAAGGAGTAAGTAGAATAGTACGATGATGTTTTGTCTTTGTCGGCGTATGCACTAATTTATTGCTGTGCTGTAGAAACAAATCAGTCTTGACATTTTAGAATGTCGCACGAATGAATGGAGCTACACCTAAATAACGTGTATTAAATTTATCCGATTTATACATTGCAGCAAAGGCGTGTGTGTCCCTTTCGGGTATACGCTATTGTCAAGTCTATTTCTAGATATTAGATACGTCTTTATGTGTGGATTGGATCGTGATGTCTAGGTACCTACTTCAGAAGGGAATTTGATATTCTGGGAAGTGTTCCGACCGAGCCAGAGGTGGGAACGGGAACGCTGTCTGAGTGTTCCTCGCACGATCTACATACTTTATACATAAATAAGCTTATTTCTTGTGAAAATAGTTATTTAATTAATTAACGTTTCAGCAACGTTCCCGGCCGAGGCGTTGAAACCGACGACGAAGATGATCCATCCCCTTCTGAGTAGAATCCATTTGGAATTGAAAAATGGCGGTTATTACTACTTCTCGACATTCGCCATGAATTTCTGTAAATTGTTTAGGAAAAAGGTAATTTTATTGCATGCCCAAAACACGTGAATTGTTGACACTATTATTTTAATCACAATATAGCTAGTTACACATATTTTGACGATGTGGTCGGAGGTGGTGAACAAGCTGAGCCTAGCCCGTGCTCGCGGTCTGGCGGCGCCGGAGCCCCCTCTAGGCGCGGGCCGGGTACTCTCCGGCGGCAGCTAGCCAGCCGCGCTGTAGCGCCGCCGCCGAGGGGGAGAACGGGGTGCTTTCAAATTCTAGCTAAGTTTTATTATATGAAACATTTATTTTTATTTTTTATTTAGAATCAACACGTTCAAGAGTTGCTCGTTCAGGGAGCGAATGCGTCGTTACATAAGTAAGTATACAATATTATGTGTACCTAAGTGTAATATTACTATTGCAAATATTATACACTTCAATTTTATTTACTTTTATCTACACCTATTAGTAGTTTACTTTAATTAAGTGACTGGACCAATTACTGCGAAGAAAAAAAAGTTGGGAGATTACGAAAAACAAACAAAAAAGATTTTTCTCAATCGTTTTGTATGGAATGCAGTGAACAAAGTCTGTCGGACCAGCTGGTGACTATTTAGATATCTTACTAATCTTACTAATATTATAAAGCCGAAAGTTTGTGAGTGTGTGTGTGTGTGTGTGTGTATGTGTGTATGTTTGTTAGCTCTTCACGCTCAAACGGCTGGACCGATTTCGATGAAATTTGGTATAGGGGTAGATTGGACTTATGAGACGGACATAGGCTATCTTTTGCTTCAAAAAATAATCTCAAAGGGGATGAAATAGGGGTTGAAAGTTTGTATGGGTAATTAATAATTCTTCAAGTTAGGAATCCGAAAATTTAAATTTAGGCTTTTGGTAGGAAATAAAGAAATACGGGTCTCAGCTTTTTTGCAAAATCATCCCTAAAGAGGACAAAGTAAGGGGTTGAAATTATGAGGTTGCATCCCCTACGGACGACAAATTGTAGTGCAATTTGGCAAGGAGATAGATAATAATGGATACAAGTTAAAGAAAGAGATACATAGAGGGAGAGGGAGAGGGAGAAAGATGGAGTAAAAGGGAAAGAGATAGAGGGAGAGAGAGAGCGAGAGATAGAGGGAGAGAGCGAGCGATAGAGGAAAAGGGAGAGAGCGAGAAATAGAGGGAGAGGGAGAGAGCGAGAGATAGAGGGATGAGGAGAGAGCGAGATATAGAGGGAGAGAGCGAGAGATAGAGGGATGGGGAGAGAGCGAGATATAGATGGAGAGAGCGCGAGATAGAGGGAGGGGGAAAGAGCGAGATATAGAGGGAGAAGGAGAGAGCGACAGATAGAGGGAGAGGGAGATGAGACAGAGAGCAAGAGATGTAGGGAGAGGGGGAGAGAGAGAGAGATAGAGGGAGAGGGAAACAGATAGAGATAGAGGGAGAGAGCGAGAGATAGAGGGAGAGAGCGAGAGATAGAGAGAGAGCGAGAGATAGAGGGAGAGGGGGAGAGAGAGAGATAGAGGGAGAGGGAAAGAGATAGAGATAGAGGGAAAAAGTTAGAAAGAGATAGAGAAAGAGCGAATTTACTAATATTATAAAGCCGAAATTTGAGAGTTTGTATGTATGTATGTATGTGTGTATGTTGGTTAGTTCTTCAAATCATTAAATTTATTAAATTTGGTACAGTAGTACCCAACTGATATGGCTTACCGATGTACCTGCGTAGAAGATGAATTTTCAAAGCGCGGGAAATGCTATTGACCGCTATTGGTCGGCAGCCGCCGCCATCTTAGCGATCGCCGCGTGGCATGAGTGAGATGGAACTAACAGCTGCAGTGTATTATGAACCTTATAATAGTGATCTTAGGTTGATTGTAAGTTTTAAGCATTTTTTCGTTAATCTTTGGACCATACTTTCTTTTCTGCGCGAACGAAGATTCACGACGCGCCTTATCAGTTGGGTACTACTGTACGCAGATAGGTTATCACACAATTTAGGACATAGGCTACGAGTATAAGTCATCATCGATCATAATCATAAACGTTTTCCATCAATGCGATAAAAACTATGAAAAACTACCCCAATTGCATTAAATTTGGCATTAGTTTATACAGCAACTTAAACACATAATACACAGTGGAAAGAAAACTTAAAAAATAGATAGTCCTTAATTTGCATGATTATGTTATAATTATGCAGATAGTTAAGACACACAATATAGGCTACAATGTCATCATCATCATCACTATTTCACTGTCCATCCCAGTGTGATAATAACTGTGAAAAACTACCTAATTTCGGTATTTTCTCTGACACAATGTTACAAGTCGTATCTAACAGCCGCCGTCCTATATGTGTTATAATATGAAACGCGGGTGAAACCGCGGGGCGCAGCTAGTAAAATATATAAGGATAAATTATTTCTAAATTTTTCAAAATTTTCACACAGGGCTCTAGAGGGAGGAAAGTTTACAAGTCTCGGGTCTGGAACGAAGCGCGCACTGCTGAGTTACCTAGAAAAAATAACAACACACTCGCCTAACGTTTTGACTGGTAAGACTGTAAGCAAAAAAAAAAAACAAAAAAAAAATTACAAAAAAAAACTGGTTGTTTTTGGTCTCATTTTGACGTACCTATACATATTTTATAAAAGTGTTATTGAAAAGTATTTTAAGGACTATTTTCTACTAAAAAAAACCTCGTGTTAAATAAAAAATATTACTATGACAAATAAGGGTAGGTACAGACTCAACTAAGCATATTTCTTTTTCAGGCCAATTACACATGTGTGAGGCGGTTTTCACAAACCGATCTAAACTCAGAAATGAAACAATGATTTTTTTAGAGGTTTGTATTTTACTAATGTGTTTAGTTAATTATGCTCGGTTCAAATCTAGTGTCAAATTTGCCCCAGTTGCCTCGGTTTCCGTTGTTCAATTGAATTTCGCACGCCTGTCAAGTTCCGATGACAGTACAATATGAAGGTGTAAAAAACTTAGTGTAATTAAAATCTGTTTTCAGATTATAGAAAATGTCATCTTAAAAACTGAAGGCAACGCACTTTTAGCTACACTTGTCCTTTTAGACGACTACCCAGCTACGAACACGGAGCCCTATTTAATAATGGACAACATCTTGGGCGCAATTTTGACTACCTACAATAGGCTACTTCGCCACCGAGAGTTCCACACTTTGCTATTCGACATCGAAACATACATCAACTCACTTAAAACCTCTCTGAGAAGTCGATCCAGAGGTAAAGAGAAACGATTCGATAGAAATCCAGGCGACGCCAAAAGCAACCACAAAAGATTACGGTTGCAAAGGGGACCAGTAATCAAAGACGTCAATTTTAATATGAATTCTCGTAAAACTACAGCAAGAAGTCGATATAAAGATGGCGTTAATGGACTGGATAATAATCTAGGCCACATTGGAAGCAATGCCAAAAAATTAAGGTTCCAAACGGAACCAGTAAGCGCTGAAGTCTATTCTGACAGTGCAGGAACTATGTCAATCGAAACACGTATACAACAAAAACAACATCACATACAAACGCGTCATAAACACAGAAAAACACATATAAAAGCTGGTAGACATAAACCCACAAACAGTCTTAGATACGGAGTCACAAGAAGAATCGAACTCGTCCATACAAAAGCTTCCAAAATGCAGAGCTTAAATAGCAAAGTTAAATATAAACAGTATCATAAAACTATTCGCAGGAGTACTTTGTCTAATCGTGGATCTAAACGCAATGAAAAGGGTAATGCTAAATCAAACTATAGAAACAAAAACAAGAAATTGGATGTTGCGGAAAATTACAACAAAACAAATACACGGGATCTCGCAACAACGCGTCAAATTTACAGAAATAACGATGCTAAAGGGTGTAACAATTTCAACGGTAAATTACATATTCACGACAAACCTAAATACTTGATCCAGACTGATCCAAAGAAAATTGAAGAGATTCAGCGCAAATTCTATGAGAACTTCGTGAAAGGAAACTATGATAAAACTAGGACAAGGGGGGAGAGTGTGCTGCAGAACATCGTGGAAGAGTCGAGCTACAGCGACGCGGGACCAGACCTGACGTTCCACCTGCAGGATGCTCTGAGACATAAGAACTTAACATTAGAAGAGAATAGAAGAAGTCATACCAACGAAGAACAGAAATTAAATGAACAGACAAGCGGAAGCGACGAAGAAGCTATATTTAAAAGCAACATTTATAAAGCTTTTAGTTTTAATGGTAATTTAATTAAAAATAATGTATATACGTAAATAAATCAACGAACCCCCGGATTATGCATTGTCATTGAGTTGTAAGCAACCCTGGAAGATTCAGCCTGAGATAAACTGGAAGGGACTGGAAGTTGCAAGATTCCACCCGGTACGAGATTCTTCTTCTTCTTCTTCGACTACTTAGTAGGTACCAAAATATATTCTCGTAAATTAGAATAGTAAAACCTACATAATCAATCAGAGTATCTAATCTATGTAATCGGAATAATCGACGCCCGAAACAAGAAGGGATATACGAGATATATAAGTGCATAATTCGTTTATAATACCACCATCCTCTGGGAACAATTCTGCTAATTTAAGACCGGTTCAATCGAATCTCGATGGAGTGGCTTCGGAATAGTTTGCGACATACTGTATTATTGTTATTATGGAAATGTGCTGTTTTTTTTAAGCTTCTAGTCAAATAAGAACGTTTCAAATCAATGTAACAATCTATTCCGAAGTCACTACACTGAGATAAGCGTTCTATTAGCGGAATTGACCTCCGACGGGTTTACAAAAATCCGAATGGTTCGTTTTGTTCCTTGCGTTATTATTTGCGATAAGTAGTAATACCGAGAGTGTAGTAATAAATGTAAGTTTTATTAAAATTGTTTCCAGCGACATAATATTTTTATATCTTTTTCATGTTTCATATTATTATGTTTACGAGAACGAAGCCATTGCAAACAGTATTATTTTTATTCAATTTACTTGTGAAATCATATGCGCTTGGTAAGGTTTTTATCTAATTAAAGTAAAATGTAAAAATCCAATCTATTGTCCAAAACTTAAATGAAAAAAATCGAATGATTTCACAAAAAAAAAAAAACATGCGTGCGTACAAAGTACACATGTCAGAAGTGAAACTTCTTTGGCGAACTAATTTATAAATCTTGTTTATATTTATACCTTTTTCTCTCAATCTTTCTCACTCGCTTGCTCCCTACTCTCACTCCACGGCTAGTTGCTCATGCTACGTTCGCCCTGTCTTACTCTCTCTCAATCGGTCTCGATCACTCTCTCTCTCTTTTCCGACACTTCCGTTGCATACCGGCGTGACGTTTCATCTGTAAAAATTTTACCCTCATGCGCGTAAAGAAGTTTCACTTCAAAAAAAATAACGCCAAGCATAGCTAGGTTGACCAGGACTATAGAATTAAATTAGCGAAAGCAACATTTAGGTAGTTAAGAACCTACGTAAGAATTTACGGTTTAATTTCCTTGACTCTCATTTTATTTTATGTATTATTCACTTATGTTGGTATGTACTACAATATGTATATTGTATTTCATGTATTATGTTGTCGTATGTAGGTATATTTACATTTTTAATTTCATTGTTTTTCATTTAATTTTAGTTTATGGTTTTTTGATAAACCTACTAATTAATGTAAGTAGATAATTATAATTAAATAGAATTACAGGATCCGATATCGAGTACCCCGACAGAGGCCCCGACATAGTGGATTACCGCGACTCATACAACATACCTCGGAACGACAACCTAACCTGGGTTGCCACTACCACTTCCACCGCACACCCGCTACGTTTAAAGCCTCCAGGTAAATTGTGATCATTAATTAATATTATTCTCGTCATTTTTCTAGCCAGTTACGTATTTGTTTGTTTTTTTTTTTTTTTTTTAGCCCCACACTAGGATTGCTCCTGTATCGTGGGTACCGCTTACAGACATATAATTTCACAAACACATCACACCCAGACCAGAAACTAATATTTGTGGATCGCACAAATATTTGTCCCAGGCGGGAATCGAACCCGCAACCCCTAGCGCAGCAGTCCGATTGCTGAGCCACTACGCCAAACGAGCCGTCAAGTTACGTAGAACTGTCTTGGAGGAGGCTTTACTCTCTGGCTCCCCCTGGTGGATCTCGACTGCGCCCGGGTGATCTTCCGCGTAATTACGACCACTTTCGAGCTAGAGTGTACCTACCTACCTACAGACGCCATTATCATAGAGTAGCTTAATGGGACATGATTTATGAAAGAGAGTAGGGGCCGTATTAATAAATGAACCTCAATAGCGCTACCAAGTGCGCTATCAGCTGATCCACACTCAAAATGTAATCTACATCTTGAAATCGTTGCTATTTAATAAATGGATATTGAGATGTAGCACTGGCTACTAGATACTGTCTTGTATGTGTCAATTGTGTCATAATCGGATAGCACTTAACCGCTGAGTGTCATTTATTAATTTGCCAGATATCATGTAAGTTTCTGTTTCTAATCTACAACTTAAGATGCATATATATTAAATAGAACGAAAGAGCAAGTGCACACTGAAGATAGCTCTCAGAGCTAAGTTTGATTTATTAATACGGACCTAAGAAAGAGAAATTTTTTATTTGCGGCGACACACAACATTTTACAAAAGAAAAGGGCTCAAAATTTAAAGAAAGAAAGTAGGTTATAGATAACCTGACAACGTTGTGTTGCCAGTCGTGTCTCTGCCTTATAACTTGGCATTTTGTCGTTGATTGTACACTAAAGATACACATTAAATTTTTATTATACATTTTGCAGAGGATGTGTACAATGATTACATGAAAACCTTCAATCATGATAATTATAACATCAAGAAGCGTTCTCGAGCTTTCGAGGGGTTCGGGGAAGGTATGAAGCGACCACCACCCGATTATTATGGCAATGGTGGCCATAGCATCGGTCCCATGCAAGAATACTATGATAATATTTATTCTCCGCAATCGCGAGGCAACCCTGGTAGGCCAGGGCCTGAGCAGCAAGGATACGTTCCACCCGAGCACAGAGGTCAGAACCCAGGCGCTAACAATGGAAAGTTGGGGAGCGGTATGCCGGGTAACCCTGAAGATAATTACCCTGAACCCAACATGGACGGTCCAAACGGGCCGCAAATGCCTGGCTTAAGGTCACAGGTGCCCGATTACAATATGTATGGACCTCAAATGCCTAGAAATGTGAATAGACCTGGAAGACCTGGAAATTTGGATAGGCCTAGGAATGTTGAAAACAGACCTAGAATACCTGGCAGTATTGACAGTAGGTTTGAAAAGTTCTGGACAGCACCTGGAAATTTACAAAGTAGGCCCCCGATGCCCAGTGATTTTCAGAATAAGCCAGGTGAATTTGGAAATAGGCCTAACATTCCTGTTAAATTGGAAAATCAGCCTGGAATGCCTGCAAATTTTGGGAATAGACCTGGAAATTATGAACATTTTGAAACTCCAGATAAATATAAAAATCAAGAATTAGAATATTTGCAAAATAGACAAACAAACGATGGAGCTTATATCCCTAATAACTTTCCTGGAAATGTCGTAACAAGTAACAGATTAATACCCAGTAATATTATATATCCAGAGCGAGATAATATTCAAGGTAATGATGATCACAGAGTTCCAGGAGAACCCCTCGGTCAATTTGGCTATGGATATTCTCAAAGTGGAAATATAGGTCAGTATACTAAACAAGGACAACAGTATCAAAATACTGAGGTGGAAGCAGGACAGCAAGATATGAGAGCAGCTAATCGAGGTCCTGTATTTCAGCCAAAAGCAAACGAAAATAAGCTGACTGGTCCTATAAATAATGATCTAAATGCAGTTCCAAATCAATATTATGAAAAAGCTAGAAATCAAAACGTGCAACGAAATACAAACGCCACAAATCAAAATGAAGTCCAGTCTCCTAAAGAAAATGTTATTATACATAAAGTTCAAAATGAAAATGACAATCAATTACTAGACACACATAAACCACATCTTCAAGAAGGTCAAAACGAATTTCAGACTACACAAGCACAAAATTATACTAATCCTAAACCTGACCCTCAAAATAACGGAACGAATACACAGAATTCCAATTATCAAGAAGACCAACATCAGGAAACTTTAATACAGACCTCCAATCTTGAAAAAGACCAAAATAAAACTGAAGGACCAAAGGTACAATATGCCAACCTTGCAGAAGATCAAAAGCAAGTTAATTCAAGTGAAAAAGCGAATGTTAAGGTTCCGATAGACCATGATATAAATAAGACGAACAAAATAGAGAATCCATATCTTCAAGAAGATCACAATCGGACAAGTGAACTACACGACCAAAGCACCAATAAAACCAGTGCAATAGCCTATCCAAATTACCAGAAAAACCAAAATCAGACGCATGAAATACAGAATGATCATACTGTTACAAAAGACGATAATAAAACACCACAAAATAATTCTTATGTCCAAGTGAATCAAATTCAAAAACCGATTGACGTAAATCCGGATGATGTAACTCCGAAAGCGGTTAATCCGGAATTAGCCACCAGTTCTCAGACACCGAAAAAGGAGACACCTGTAAAGGTCGGAGACTTCGACTACCATCTCATACCCGGGTGGGACGAATTGGGATTCCACACTATACCTGGAATGACTACATTGCCTGGAAGGAACACTACGTCTCAAGAGGACACCGTGTTAGCTGGTACGTATTAACCATGGTATAGTAGTACCCAACTGATATGGCTTACCGATGTACCTGCGCAGAAGATGAATTTTCAAAGCGCGGGAAATGCTATTGACCGCTATTGGTCGGCAGCCGCCGCCATCTTAGCGAGCTTAGAGTGAGATGGAACTAACAGCTGCAGTGTATTATGAACCTTATAATAGTGATCTGAGGTTGATTGTAAGTTTTAAGCATTCTTTCGTTAATCTTCGGACCATACTTTCTTTTCTGCGCGAACGAAGATTCACGACGCGCCTTATAAGTTGGGTACTAGTATACCATGCTTTTTAACCACGTCGGAACAGAGACGGTATATACTCGTACGTTTGGCGTGAGAGATTGTATGTGCAAATCCTTATTGCCATTTTACTCCTAAACTACTAGTCCGATTTTGATCCAGTTTTCAGTTATGAGTCGGGGTTGGGTTGGGGAATGATCTTAGATAGGTATTACGGTGACAACTCGCCAGGGGGCGCTCCAGGATAATTTTTTTGTGCAAACCAATGTTGGCATTTTTCTCCAAAACTACTGGTCTGATTTTGATGCAGTGTTCAGTGATGGGGTTGGGTTTGATTGTTGCATAATCTTAGATAAGTATTATAGTGACAACTCGCCAGGGGGCGCTGCAGTAAACATTTATTTGTGCATAAAAACCAAAACTACTATTCCGGTTATGATGCTGTTTGTTATCCGTCTACAATTACTTTATAACGGTCTTGGGTATTTCTAATTTTTTAATTTGGTTACTTTATTTATAGGTAGCTAGTGCTGTCAAACCTGACAAACGCTGTCCTGTCAACTGTCAAAGCCATTCCAAAATTGGATGCGCAAAATTCACTGTTTTTCGTGATTATTTCCTGTTTTAACAAGTATTCTGCTATTCGGGACGTAGAAAAATCCAACAAAGCAAATATCATAAGAATCGGTCCACCCGTTCTCGAGTTATATAACTAACACGACTGCTTCATTAGATTCTTCTTTTGATAATGACGTAGAGGAAATAAAAACTACGTAAGATACAATTATGTGTGACGTGTCTGACTTGTAAAAGTGACGACGTGACGTGATCTTAGTGTGACGACTTACAACAAATTCTTTGAGTTTGATGATTCTAACCATATTCTGACCATATTCCGACTATTCCTGATGACGTCAGGCGAGAGTTACACGCAGAAGATAGTACACCCCCTCGTGGCGGAGGTGAAGCAACAAATGACGTCACACAACCAGGGCTACTTCACGGCGTTCACCGCCAAGCTGTTCCAGCTGCTGCAAGAGAAGCCACCAGCGCACGCGCTCGAGCTGTTCGTGTCGTTGAAAACCGTTGTCGACAGGTGAGCGATGATGACGTGCTTGATGTAACTGTTGACGTGGTAGTGTTCGACGATCAACTGTTCGGGCTGTTTGTGTATGTTGTTCGGCGATCAACGAGTTGTTTGTGTATGTTGTTTGGCGATCAACGAGTTGTTTGTGTATATTGTTCGACGTTCAACGAGTTTTTTGTGTATATTGTTTGACGATCAACTGCTGGCCTAGTGCTGAGCGCGTAGTTATTTTTATTTTATTACCTACCTCATATCTATTTATTGTTTATTTATTATTATGTTCTCTTCTCAGCATGGTGGCTAAAGGGAAATTGACATACATGGGCCAACCTGCTGTCAAGGCATTAAGCTACGGCTTGATGTATCTTATCAACTGGGGGCCAGCCAAAATTCAAGGTAAAATTATTTAACAATGTTAAGAGTAGGTATCAGTGCCTTCACGGAGATGAAATGCGAAAAATTTTATCAACAAATCATCCCCGTAAGTAGTATTTCTCCCACCATAACAAAATGGCTGCCATTTTATTTTGTTTCTGGGTCGAAGCACACAGTTTATGCTAATTTTTTTTTTTTAATGCTTTTCGCACATTGTGACAGCAAGTCAGATGGGCATTTTAACACCCTACCAACGAGGTTGTTAACTCATGTGATGGCCAACATAAATCTGAATCTGATTTCAGCTATGTTACCGACCGCCACTGCAATGATATACGGCAAAAACATCGCTCTGTCAAAGGATCTTCTCACTGTCATCAATATCATAGATGCTGCATATAATTTGGGGGAAGGAGACGCACTGCTCGAGACCCTTGGCCACGTCCATGACTTTCCGGATCAAATTCACACTTCTATTGACGTAGCTAGCAAAGTTATGGAAGCTATGTTGCAGCCTTTTGAGCGGACCGCTGGTACCCCTGAAGGAATGCAACTGTTCAACCTGCTAAACTTGCTTCTGATAAACAAATACAAGTTCACAGCGAGACGCAGTGAAGACACTAATGTGACAGTCGGAAAAGAGCTTAATGCTAATATTTATAAGGTTTACAATAAAGATGTAACGAATAATGATGGGAACGGGACCGTGTTTGATCAAAGCGGGAAAGAAACCTCTATTGACGATGATGGTGATGATGAAAAGTTAAATGATGATAGGAAAAAGGATGGAGGGAGAGCGATTAAGGGTGTATTTGAGAGACGCCGTCAAAAGACGCAGCATCGGATAGAACAAGCTAGGCTACATGCCGAGTTTAGAGTTAGTAGTGTTAATAAAACATTAGCTGGCAAAAGACGAGGTACTGATGATGAAGAAGTAAAGGATGGTATAGATCGCATAGATCCCAGAGACAATACAAAGAATAAAATGAAATATGGAGATAATACTATGACGAGTGAAGAAATACATTTTAAACTTAATCAATTGAAATCAAAAGGATTGAGTATAGAAACTGGTGAGTTAGTAAAGTAAATTCTTGCAAAGTAATTTTGAGTCAGTTCTTGTCGTTCAATTGAGTTGAAATCTAGGGTGTCTGTCAACTACTGTCAAGTTCCGATGACAGTACATTATGACGATGACAGGGAGCTGATCTGCTAGAGACGGAAGGTAGACGACGGAGCTCAGCGACTGACAGCAGAGTGATGATGTTCGGGCTCGATGTTACAGATACGAAGTCGAATTTAATAAAGGTTTTCCTTTACGTTTCAGACAGAGATTATACATTCGAAAAACCATTGGAATTAAGCAATCACAAACGGGGAAAAGTAAAAGAATATGTCAAAAATTACTTAAAACATAAACATCCATATTTACATCGTGAAAATAATAATCAAGATCTAAAGAAGAACAGAATTCATACATATCCAAAAAAAACAGCACGTAAATTTAAAAAGTCGCATAGACAATACGAAAGGCTAATAGAAAGAGAATATAACTATGAGAAGACATTAAAAAATAAACTTGACGATTATAAAACAGATGATGTCACGAAAAGAAAAGTTGATATCGATATCAAAAGAACAAAGGCAGTCACTGCAACCGTAACTACAAGAAAAGGCACCATTCAAAAAAGATTTAGCATTGTGACTTCAGCTTCAAACGATCAAAACTCAACTAAAAATGAAGTAACTAAGAAAGCTTACGAGCAAAAAGGTAGTGACAAAGCCATTTTAGTGCAACAGCAAGCGAGTGTCACTTACGAAACTACAGATAAATCTAAATACTTAGCTCCAATCGTGAGATATCGGAATAATTACCGGAATGCTATAGCTTCTACGAAGAAAACTCACAAAAAGACTTTTCTGAATGCAATAAGAGAAGAATCAAGTTATAGCGATGATGAAAAACAGCTAAGAGTAGTTCTATCTGACGCCATTAGGCACACAGGATTTGTTAATGATTTTAGAAGAATTAACCCAATCACAGATTATGTAGGAACCAATGAACTGTCTAGTAATACTGACGAAGAGAGCATTTTTAAGACTAATATTTATAAGGCGTTTGGTTACAATCCTGATTATTTAGATGTAAGAAATTAAAATAAGAAATGATCGTTTATGTACTTTTGTTACCAGTTATTTTTGTGGTAATTTTTGTTTTAGTTCTGGCTTTGCACGGTTTGTGCATTTAGCCAGTGTCAAGTAGTATATAATAAAGATTTAGAGTAAAAGTAAGTTTATACTTTAGCAATATAATTATTAAGCAAAACTAATTTCCAGGGGTCCCCGCACTAGGCCAGGCCTGTGTCGCGTGATAATATTATTAAATATTTCTTATTTTCACAATAGGAAAGACATAGCATTAGAATAATCCTCGTGGTCAACTAGTCTAGTCGATTATTTACATAGTCAAAGTCACGATCTAGTAAAGTGTTACTGAAACTTTCTGGGAGTTTTTACTTCAACGCTTTTTATGTGGTCTCTGTGTTAGTGTTGCCATGTTACTGAGAAACTGTTCGAAAAAAAAAGCACAAACGTCACATTCGGTTTCCCGCCAATAAATACCTACCCTTCCTTTTTTCACGGCATTCCACAAATCATGAGAGGTGTGTTGAAACTTGAAAAGGGAATTCCTCGCCGACAAAGTACCTACCTACCTATTTCATGGCAAAGCAAGTAAATTGACCAATCACGCGGTTTAAGGTCCGTTCACCGGATATGCATTCAATAGCGAAAACACCGTAAAAGAAGATAAAAGATTCCCAGTAGGGCCCACGCTACTTCTCACAACAATAAAAAAATACAATAATACTTTGCTAAACATACAATAACCTCTTTCTTACAAATACAACCTCTTTGGTAAGTGAAGAAAAACATGCATTCATTTCATTCATTGCAGTAATAGGCGTGTCGACAGTATCAAAGAATCGTCGATTTAATAATTTTAGGGGAATCTACATACTAAAATAATTTAATACACGGGTTAAGTTTTATTGAAAATAATCAGATTAATAAGATTTTCAATAAAATAAAACATTAAAATATTGCAATCGGCCATTTTGATTGAAACACCAATCACAGCGCATGACGTCACGCTTAGGTAAACTCCGCTGATACCACTGTATTTTGTTGTTGTGAATACTGCTTTGCGCTTTTGGAGTGCTATTTTTATTATTAAACGTGTGATTTAGGTATCGACTTTAATCTAAAATATAACAATGGAACCAGGCTTTGTTAAGGCAAATAGCTCTAATTTGCCTAGGATTGATATACAATGTTGGGCGATTTCTTCGCAACAAATAAAGAATTTTGCTCGTCTGAGTTCCGAAACGTGAAGACTTCTTTGTAAGTCACTTCAAGAACCATCATTCTTCGTTTCTTAGCTATATAAGGTCGCTCAGTTGTGTCGGATGTTCGTATTTTCCTGTCTGATTGGCGTGTAAATTTATGGGGTAAACATTCTGGTTTCATTCGTACCTAATGGTGATACTGATACCATCACATGATAGGTACTCCATATAATTTTCCATGTCATTTGGCACCTCAAAAAAGAAAAAGAATTTTGATAAGGAATGATAGCCAAGGCCAAAAGAAACATAACCTCAATAAATTAATTATTCCATAGCCGCATTAATTCAACTATTTCCAGTCAAACAAACATTTTAAGACCTATAATTACATGATAACATACTCACATCAAAGTGGTCTTCACGAAGTTTCGCCGTGCAAGCTTTAACCACTTAACTCTTATTATTTTCTTGTTTGGAAAATGTACAAACACTTTGTTGGGTGTTCTTATTGATGTGTTTTTACACTACGGTACTGCACACCACTTATAAACTTCGGAATTCGTTTGTATCACACTAAGTAACTAAATGTTTTGTTTAAATTCTTCGTAACGCATAGACATAATTACATGTTTACCTAAGCGTGACGTCAGAGCCGACGCCATGACACCGTGAGCTGTTTTGGCGCACTATTTGAAAAAATATTAGAAAAGGGTTTTAACTTCGTTAAACTCAAATTTATTACCGAAATAAAGGTTTTTTCGTAAATAGTAAATATGTACCGCTATTATGGAAGAGGATTTCAAAATCTTTCGACACGCCTATTCGACCTCTTTGACACGCATTGCTATAGTTGGCGCCAAAATGTTGTCAGTAGGTAGGTGCTTCTAGTCTGTGGAGTGGATAAGGCGGGTGGCGTGGCATCTAGATGATTTTTTGTATGTAGTAAAGCAGAGTAGGTAGGTAATAAACGAAATTTAGCTCAAAATCGCCGACCTACTTCCAACTAATTCATTTCAAATCCCAACACTAATGATTTGCTCTTGTGATTTTAGCAGGCAATGGGAAACAAACTTAATTTATATTATAGCTAGATTTAAACGAGTCTAAGGTCCATATTAATAAATGAACTTCAATAGTTCTACCAAGTGCGCTACCAGCTAATCCACACTCAAAATGTAATCTGCATCTTGAGATCGTTGCTATTTATAAATGGATATTGAGATGTAGCACTGGCTACTAGATACTGTCTTGTATGTGTCAATTGTGTCTTATTCGGATAGCACTTATCCGCTATCCGCTGAGTGTCATTTATTAATTTGCCAGAGATCATTTAAGTTTCTGTTCCTAATCTACAACTTAAGATGTATTTATTAAATAGAACAAAAGAGCAAGTGCACACTGAAGATAGCTCTCAGAGCTAAGTTTGATTTATTAATACGGACCTAATTCGCGAACAAACTCATGTAGTACCTACCTACCTACCTCGACGTTTTGGCCGAGTTACATAGACCGTGATCACGAGAAGACTCAACTCTTCAAAGTCAAAGTCAAAGTCAAGTTGTTGTTGTTGTTGTTCATTGACGAAATTGTTGTTATTTTGTTTGTTTATTGTCCAACCTACAAACTATTAACTAGGTAGGTACCTACAGGCCACAGTCTGTACATTAGTTAGAGTTACCGACATCGGTCGCTAAGTCCTGATGTACGAAGATGAAAGAGTTAAAGTATGAAAGCTACCATGTTAGGATGAAATCGAGATCGTGGGACAAAGAGCTAAGAGTGAGCTATCTAAGAAAAATAAGGATTTTGATTGAATCTTGTCTACTAAATTTCTCTAGACTTGCATTTAACGCAAGTGTAGTTACTGCAAGCGCGGTTAATTGCTACGGATATCTAGCGATTGTTATGTAGCGACTGCCAGCCGCCAATGAGTTGTTACAGGCTCTGCTCAAGTAGGTACAGTAGTACCCAACTGATATGGCGCGTCGTGAATCTTCGTTCGCGCAAAAAAGAAAGTATGGTCCGAAGATTAACTAAAGAATGCTTAAAACTTACAATCAACCTAAGCTCACTATTATAAGGTTCATAATACACTGCAGCTGTTAGTTCCATCTCACTCTAAGCTCGCTAAGATGGCGGCGGCTGCCGACCAATAGCGGTCAATAACATTTCCCGCGCTTTGAAAATTCATCTTCTGCGCAGGTAGGTACATCGGTAAGCCATATCAGTTGGGTACTACTGTACCTACCTAACCCATGTATTTTAACGAAGCTCTTAGAAGAAAGACGCTTCTATTTGCATTGCCAATTACATTTCGCGAAAGTCGGTGACCTCACCTCCCGCATAGCGACCATTTTAGCACATCCTTCGCTATTTCCCGCGAAGCCTGGGGAAGGCAAACACTGGTAATTAAGAGTGCAAACTCACGTAACGTTTTTTTTTCTGCTGGTGCCGCAGCGTTAGCCGTTGGATTTGAAAATATATAACACATAATAATTATACCCTACAATTACTCGTACGCATTGCCTCCATTGGGGTAGATAGACTATATCTCTCCACATACTACGATCCTGGCACACTCCATTCGTTTCTTCTGCCTTCCTGAGTACCTTTATACAAACTCGCCGGTTATAGGTACTTTTGACTTTATTTAAGACTAGAAGCACCTCACGGTTTCGCGTTAACTACTATCCCGCGGGAACCATTAATTTTTATGGGATAAAAGGTAGCCTATGTGTACCGGGGATAGCATAGCTTCCCAACAGTGAAAGAATTTTTCAAATCGGTTCAGTAGTTTCGGAGTCTATTCATTACAACCAAACAAACAAAGTTTTCCGCTTTATAATTATTAGTTATATAATAATAATTAACGAGGAGAAAGTTAGCGCGAGCCAGGCAACAAAACGCATGCGTAGGTAGTTAGAGATACCTACCTACTTCTCAGATTTATCCACACCGACTCCACATAAATTCAGATGCAGAAACTTGCCGCTTGCGTGAGATTTGTAAAAATAACCGCAACCCGCAACGGAGCCGCACCCGAGTGCGGCAGAAAAACGCGGCGTGAGATTCCGTACCTACCTATTTACAGAGATGCCTTCCCGGGCCAGCTCTAACAGATATATCCGGCGTAAGCGGTAAATATTGGCGCATGGGGGTTTTCCGCGAGTCTTGCTGTTTATTCTTCGGTGTAGGGAATCGTTTGCACAATTCCAACCCAACGACACGACGTTCCTAAACTATGGGAGCAATCTTGAGGTTGCTCGTGAGACCTCGTTCTTTTCAATAGCTGCGCCCCGCGGTTTCACCCGCGTTACATACACAACACCTATACCTATTTGAAAGGTTGGCGTAACTTTTTTAGTTATGAACCGATTGACATTGAAACAAACAATAAATGTTAAATGGAGCTTACCACAATATATTAGTCGAAACCACGTCTTAGTCGGATAAGCAGTCTCTGAGATTAGCGTGCACAAACGCACAGACAACCAGACTAAAATTCTAACAATCATTGTTTTGGGTGCTAACTATTTGCGTTGATAAAAGTCCCAATAATATTATTATTGTTTCTCATATTATCTTCCATGTACAGACAGCGATCCGTTACATTTTATTATAAGTACCTATGATATTATTATACTTATAGATACCTACACAATATTAAGTTTTAGATTAAAAACAAATCAAATCGACGCTCAAATCTTGAGTAAACCTCAAACCTCAAATAGTACCTAGCGATATTGAGAGACCAGTCCTAGTTCTATCCTTTGTCCAATATCTCACCTGGTTTTAATGAGGATGTGGTAAAGATGTTCAGCTGATTATGGGACTGGCTCTCAGGACCCACAGCACCGCGATTACGGCCTAATCTTCCTCACGGAAGCGAGGGGAAACCTTCCTTGCTTAGCAGTGTGTAGAGGTCGTGATGGACTAGGGTTGGTAAGAATCATTTATCAACCCCTAAGACAGCAAAGGCAACAATTCCTCTTGTGCAACCCCTGACAGTGATAAACAATTATATCAGGTGGTGAAAAAAAAACACCTTTGTTCACAAATCGACCTGCATTTTGATCCTTTTCAAAAGATTTAACAGTATTTATGAATAGTTGCAGGTCTGTAGATCGCAGTAAAGAATTGGACAGTAAGCGTACTTCGGACAAAAGCTTGTTTAGTAAACTACCTAATAGATTATTTAGCGGTTGGATTGGAATTTTCATTTTATTTCATTTAACTTGTTTCCTTTCATCGAATATTTATTCTGGAAATTCGCCCGTTAGAGAAGATGGCACCGAGAAACTCTACGAGGTTGGCATTTTTAGGGTTTCGTACCTAAAGGGTAAAACGGGCCCTGTTACTAAGACTCCGCTGTCCGTCCATCTGTGTGTCTGTCCGTCTGTCACCAGGCTGTATCTCATGAACCGTGATAGATAAACAGTTGTAATTTTCACAAACGATGTATTTCTGTTGCCGCCATAACAACTAATAACTATAAAACAGAACTAAATAAATATTTAAGGGGGCTCTCATACAACAAACGTGATTTTTTTGTTGGTTTTTATAGATAATGGTAACGGAACCCTTCGCGTGCGTGTCCGACTCGCACTTGACCGGTTTGTAGTTAGTTTACTGACTCCACTAGTACGTGCAACATCTACCTGACCTAAAATACAAAAAAAATGAATCGGAATCGGCATTTTATAATCTCAAGTTATGACGTGGTCATTCCATTTCAGCCCACAGCTACACTACGGTTGTCAAAAACAGCTGAGAGGATATTTTTTTTTTGCTGCAACCACCGACCATAGATTTTCTAAAAAAACACATAAAGTAGGTAAAGCGCTATTTTTTTGCGCTACGTGGCGCTACCTTTGAGGGCATGTTGCTGTTTATGATAGGCAAGTAGGCATATATTATTATGTTAAGTAAGCAGAACCTTCGCGGTCTTTAGATGTTTTTAAAATTTCGTCCGGCAAAATCGACGTCTACCACTCGCGTTGTCTTACTCAATCCTGGCATTCCTAATTATTTTACTTGTGAATATGTTATTGAGTTAGAAAAGGCGAGGGTTAGATGTCGATTTGTGGAGAAAATATTTGAACTCATTTGTTGAACTCTTGTTAAATATTTTGTGGTAAGACCGTCGAAGTTTAGCAAACTAAATGCCGAGGTATTTCATGGCAACAACACAGACGCTACGTAGCTTATTTTATCACGTACCTACCTATTATTAGTTATTCTGTTATACCCAGAACTTATCAAAATGCACGACGACACGAAAGCTCCGAATCAATCCACTTAAATCACTACTTAGGTTACATAGCAACTCAACCAGTTTTCGAACGGGCCTCGCCAACATGGCGGAATCGGAAATCATTCCCGCCAAATCAGCTGTTCGGTCAGCAAACGTGAGAATATTCACAAATAGAACGTAATAAACTGTTCTTATTATGAACAAAAGTTTATTGTTGGACTTAAAAACATGATTTCTGAAAGGAGGTTCGACAATGGCATTGTGAAATGAGCTTAGAGGTTACATTCCTGCTATGTTTTGGCGGGAATCAGCTGGGCGACCAAACAGGTTCGACTGACTTGGACCGGTCCCCGTACCGAGTGAGTTGGCGATAGTCGCATCGTTTTGCTGTCGCTAAGCGATTCTTTATGAGGTTATCGAAGGATTTTATTTAGTTATCTCTATGATAGGACAGCTTTAGCTAGGGAATCGTTCCTAATCCGTTAATAGATAGTATATACGTTAAATCTATTGAAGTTAGTATAAGATAGACTTACCTAACGGAAATTATTCAAGGAAGGAAGACAAAAACTAATAGTAAAAATAAGACACTTTTGTATGAATCGGGTCACATCATAATATACACTCATAACATAATACACACTTGACTGTAGACAAAAAAATAAAATAAAAATATTTTATTATGCAACCTATGTAGTATGTACCGACATATTTTATACTCTAAGAAAGTCGAAAACTTTAATGTAAGTATCTAAAATACGTGTAAAGGCGGGTTTGTCAACTTAAAAATGACGTTTGGTTATCTAGGGCTCTAGGCTATATCTAAGTTTAGTGAAAATACTCATCAAGGTTACACCACAAATTTTGTGTGACATAAAAATTGGGTTTACGTAAACGAACCTGTGAATTTTGTCTTGAGGAATTAAAAGATGGCGTGCCAGTAACGAGTTTGCATGGTAACCTTTTATGGCACAACTTTTTTGTCTGACATGGCTTTGGCCTCAACCGCCACCTGAGTAGAGCCGGAGGCTGAGGCACGGGCCCGAGACACGTGGCCAACGGTTTAGACAATGCAATTTACAGAAATGTAATCATAGGTACACTCAATAGTCCATAATATTCATGAAAACTATATTTTTGCAAGGGCAACGTTACAATACGCGTTTTTTTACCGACAATATTTTATAAAATACGGTTCTGCGCTGCATACTGACCAAAGAGGCCAAAATAATGACTGATAAGTATAATTAGGTAAGTACCTACTTGTTTACTGGATCCTTTTTGAGTGGTTTTGAACTTTAGCTAAACCTGTGCAGTCCTCATACTAAGTCTTGTCATGTTTTTGTTAAGTACCTACCTAGGTAGGTAGGTACTACTACATTTTATTTATAGTATTATATACTTATATTATTATTGTAAAAAATGAGATGTGTTGTTGAAAATAACTGCTTTGTCTTTCTTTACATTGGTTTCCTAACTTATTGCCCTGTTTGATAAGTAACATTGTTCTTGGAGAATTAAGAAGAATATTGCTTAGTACTACGTTTCAAGACTTTCAACCAAAATGGCTCGTATTAGATATTTTATAATAATGATGTCATAATTATGTGTCTTACTATGGAGCCTGTTACAGGCCACCAATCATACCAATACCAATCTCCTAATGTCATAGTGCGGGGGCGCCTCAATGCTCCGAGGCTCAGAGTCGAGTCAGCTGACTGGGTGGCGGCGGCCATGGCGGGCGGCGGCCATTTTTTTTTGCATCCCGCCTTTTGCTCTCCAGCCAGACAGGTTCGAAGTAAAAAAGGTTCTTACAATGGTCACTTTTGGATTTTGAGGCCATACTTTATTGCATAGTTAGTTAGTATGTGTAACGAGTATTATCGAGGTTAGTCTGAGTTGAAGAAATCGAGGCTGAATATTCTCATAGTATAATCACTGTGTGGATATAGAGATGGTGGCACCATGGTCTAACACTCTAAGCATTATCACGAAAAGTGACGCACAAGATTCGAATACTTACCTACGTATTTTCCTATGATTTTCTAGATGACAAACTGCAATACCTATACCTACTCTACCGCAAAAAGCTTGAGCTTCCGATGGTGTCACTATTTAGTGCCGTCTGGCTAGCTACCACCCCCGTGTGAGAATCGTCAAACCCTATCGGGGTGTTCCGGCGTTCCTCGAGAGCCAGATCCCGTTCTAGGCTGAGCATGTTCACAACCTTCGACAACATCGTCACTTAACACCAGTTGAGATAGTAGTCTTGTCAAATGCTACCAAATCCTATGAAACTACGTCCTACGAATAAATTATAAACTAGCTGCGCCCCGCGGTTTGATAATACACAATAATATAGGTATCTTAATGAATTGTAGCCTATGTGTTATTCTGATATGTAAGCTATATTATTGTGAAGTTTCATCAAAATCCATTCAGTAGTTTTTGCGTGAAAGAGTAACAAACATCCATCCATCCATACATACTCACAAACTTTCGCGTTTATACTCGTAATTTATTAGTAGGATAGTAGGAAGTTTGTGAGTATGTTTGTTACTTTCAAACGCCAATGCCAAGGCCAAGGCAAAGGCAAAGGAAGGGCCAATTTTGATGAAATTTGGTGTGGAGGTGAATAACACTTTGGATTAGCAGATATACTACTTTTTATCCCGAAAACAGAGTAAAACCGGAGGACGCAGCTAGTAAAGTTGAAAAACACAGCGAAGCACTTGAGTACAAACAGTGAAGCGAACGACCCGCTCCCACATATACCTATAGGTAGTGCTATAAAGAAATGTAATAATGTAGAGTTGCTTGTCCCAATCAGCTGAGCGGTTATCGGCGGCCATGTTTTGGTGAACAGGCCACATTCCGGGGATCTGGGAACGAGTACCGTGGCTTAGGGTTCCGTGGACGCTGTGACGGAAAACGACTTGAAAAAAGTGAGGCTGACGGACAATCTCACATTCTTGGTATCGCTAGTAGAAAAAAATCTACCTACCTACTATTTGCAGAGAGATGACGCTAATGTATATGCAAAAGTACCTACCTAATTTTAGACGATAAAGTCCCAAAGTACCATAGACGTTACGCTAGCAGGATGTAGAAATATGCATGTAGTAAATTTGTATACTTACAGTTTAGTACTTACCTATGTAAAGTACATACCTACTTAAATATTATTATCCGGAACCACCATGATAAAACACCTGCTCGATGCTGACGGACTTTTTTCTTCCTTTCTCAAAGCAGGTAGTTCCGGCGCACACAACTACCTAGGTACCTATATACAAGTGTTGGTAGAAAGTTTTAATTAGTTAAAATGTACGTAAACTAAACCGCTGAAAGATCGCTGGTACGATAATTTAAGGTTACCGAATGTAGGTACATATATATAGGTAGGTAAGTAGTATTAAAAAAAAACCATGAAAACCCTAAACTAGAAAACGCGTAAAATAAAAATTAATACAAAATTTGCGGAGGCACGTTAAAAACCCATAGATAACCTAAAAAATAAGGCACAATGACCATAAAGCTCGTGCAACCTTCATAGTTCAAAAGCGCGCCAATGTCAGAAAAACAACACACTCCATTTCAGACTTAATATGCGCACTCGTAGAGAACAAAATCGCTTATTGAGTTATCGTTTCGTTTTTACTGCATAACAATAATGTCGATCGTGAGAACTAAATGCTTGCAAAGGAAAATCAATTGTAAGTACATAATTTAAGGTTTAAATTACAATGAAGGTTATGGAAATACCTGTTTCATGACCGACAATGACCTGAGAAAAAGCGCGGGAAATGAATGAATGATTACTCGTAATCGCTTTACGATTTTCCACCGTATTTTGTAAGTCCTAAAGTGCAATTTTATTTGAATTGCGAAATCATAATATGATGCTTTTAATTAGGCATTGATTGAAAAAGTGGTTGCGGTTATGAAGTTTACGCAAGAAACGTTTGTAGAAAGATTATTGTAAGAAGTTGACTAGACAAATACGGCGGTTGGACTTAGAAAGCGCATTGATTAGCAGAGGATTAAATTTAGAAAAAAACAGATCTACCTATTAGGTACTTATAGGAGACAATAAAATCATACCTACCGCAAGATTAATCAAGATGACTAATAATAATATAGGTATATTATGACCACAGATATATTTTAATGAGGAAGCTTATGGTAGACACTACAGATAGACCACACACACACAAAATATAAAATTGGATCTACAAAAACAAACACAATGCACTTACCTACCTACTTAACATTGTTAGTACTTTAAAATTAAGATTCGAAATTCAAATCCATTATTCAACATAACTAGGTAGGTAGCATTTTTAGTGTTCTGAAATTCAATAGAATCGCACACAGTGGGTATAATACGTAGGTAAGTACTAAACCTATTTATTACTGCTTTTTTTTATTTGTTGAAGTCACTCTTTGGGCAGATAACGATTAGCCTACTATTAAAATGAAAATATCGTTAGGTCTTTTTTAAAGGCTGCATTTGAAATTGGAACGTCAAAGAATGGCGGGAGAGATGTCTGAAAGCACCAAACATTCCAGATTTGAAAATGTTAACGCCCGCACCGCACGCAACGGTAAAGTAACCGACGAGCGCGCTTCTTTGCTTTCGCGCGCTTTTGCATCCTGTCAAACATTTCTTTTTTATGCACTCTATCAGGTTTGATTTTAGGTTCTTTTTCGAGTGTACGTACATCAGCTGTGTTGTACACTTGACAGATAAGTTTTTTTTTTTCAATGGGCAGTCGTAACGCAGATTATTCAGCTATTAGGACTTTTCTGAGAAACTTTTAGTTAGTTAGAAGCTTCCTTTCCTTGTAATTTTATTGAATTATGTAAGTAGCGTAGTAGCATGGAGACTTGGAGAGGTCTTATCGGAAACCTTTAATTTTTTAAGTCAGCAATGTTTACATTTTGTCTATAAATATTGAGCCCTCTATTTCGGAATGCGCGTCGCGTCGCAGGAAATGCCTTCGTTTACGACCAACGGTCGGCCAGATTTGTCGTATAACCACAGGCTGAAAGTAAGTAGCCCTTTGTTTACTAAACTTTTTGATTGAAATTAGAATTAGGTAGTTACTTACCTCTTTACAAACCGCGCCATTATATAGCCAAGAAGAAGGAAAAAACATTGGCGGGAACCAATGAAAATGTGACATTCTTGATTTAGTTTTTTTTTTTCTTGTGCTAAGTAGGTGGTACACCTACGTGTGTGGAGAACGAAATAAACCTAAAAACCGTCAAATTATTTCCAATATTCCTAGGAAGTTTCAGTAAAGCTTCCATCCCTGTTTAACCTATTTGGCGATTAATGTTAATTGCTACTTGATTATCAGTCTGCTAATTAACGAATTTTTAATTAGCGATTAATTTGAAAGTACAAACTTACTTGAAACATTTTTTAAATATTAATTGACACTGGCTGAATACACGAACCGTGCGAAGCCAAAATAAAAAAGAAAAAAGAAAACATTTATTTTTGTAAAAGTACCTACTTTGTTACCTACCTACCTACCTAAGTAGTAGCCACTAATCCATCAATGAACTCTTCACAAGCGTCAGTCGCACGTGCAAGCCGCGGGTGAGGGAATGCCTCGCCTTATCTCTCGACCGATAGGTTGCAAGGAAGATAATTATTGATAGCATAACAATCCACCACGACGCCATTACACTGGGGGACTATTTCTAGTGCAGGGAAGAAAGAGAATGTAAATTGTAAACTTAATCCGTCGTACCACAAAAGTTTAGACCAGAGATAAGCACAAATGTTTCTAAAACTTCGTTCCAAATCGACGTCTACCACTCGCGTTGTCTTACTCAACCCTGGTAGGTACACATTATTCCTAATTATTTATTTAACTTGTGAATTTGTTATTGATATTATTGATATAACAAACTCCAACAAAAAAAAATTAGCAAAATTGGTCCAGCGGTTCACGCGTGGCCCGTGACCAAGGGATATTGGGATTAATTTTGATATATAATATATACTAGCGGCCCGCTCCGGCTTCGCACGGCTATCACTACGTTATTATACAAATAAACCTTCCTCTTCAATCACTCTATCTACCTATTAAAAAAAACCGCATCAAAATCCGTTGCGTAGTTTTAAAGATTTAAGCATAGTACATGGGAATATAGGGACAGAGAAAGCAACTGTGTTTTATATACTATAATATGTAGTGATAGAGATTGTTTAAGTACCTAATATGATTGTCCTTGAACCTTGAAACTTGTGTACGGAGATCCGGTTGTCTGGGATGATCAAATGGCTAAGAATTCAGCATATTTCCGGTGTAATATGTTACTCTGAATAATAATCTACATACAATACATACCTACATACTTATTTTACTTATTGTTCTTAAAACATTTGTAAGAGTCAGATCCTAATAAAAATTACGTGTTATCATACGATGAAGGAAAATTATGTTAGAAACCTCGGCGATAGCGCGCCTGGCTAGCTAGCTACCCGAGAGTTACGGCCGAAATTAATAATCAATCCAATCCAAACTTTGCTATCTGGGATTGATATCACAATCCATTTTTAGGGTCAAACGTGCCAATAACCGATCCGTGGATTGGTTTATAAAGGCACGCAGATTGGAGATCGATCGAACGATAGGCAGCAATCCAAGATCGATTTCAATCTTGGATAGGAGGTACAATATTAATTTCGGCTGTTAGAGAATCTGTCGCCGATCTCTATCGGTCGGGGTGCTCCGGCGGCCGCGAGAGCCAGATCCGGTCTAGGCTAAATGAGTGTGTACCATCTTCGACCGTGGTCAAATTTTAATATATATAAATAACATGTCACGTTGTTTGTCCGCGATGGCTTCCTAAATTACTTATCCGATTATAATCGACAGTTTGATCTAACTTGAAAGATAGGGTAGGTTACATAATATCAATACATAGTCGCAATAACAAAAATCTTAGCCAAAGTAACGCGTGGCCGTGTCTGCTAGTAGCTTATAAAAAGTATTACTAGTGATTGTAGGGAGACATCGCGATCAGAGAGGAACTAAGCAATATCAGGGTGATAGGCATCCCCCCTTTTTTGCCTCCTCTTGCCATGATCTTTAACACCTCTTTTCACAAAAACTTGTTCAGTATTCGTAACATGGTTTTCACCAAATTTGATAAACCTAGGCCAATAAATGGGGCTTTAGCAAACTTCCTCCATTTTGGCCCCCGTTTCCCCACAACTTTAAAACTTTTTTTCAAAAGACTTTGACATACCACCCCCCCCCCCCCCCCCCCCCCCCGGTACCCCGCAGCGAGGACTGAATTAATTAAACGGTCGCACTATGTATGTATAGGTTCCTTTGTCGCCATGAAAACACCTGTGTGGCCTTTCCTAATCAATCAGTTTATTTCCTATAGCTATCAAAGCTCCTGGGTGGTCACAATATTATAGCTCTTCTGTGAATGGTAATACTTATCATCTATAGTAATATTATAATGAGGAAAGATTGGATTGTTTGTTTGCATTGAATAGGCTCCGAAACTACTGAACCGATTTGAAACATTATTTCGCTGTTGGGAAGCTACACTATCCCCGGGTGACATAGGCTATTGATCGTTAAAAATAATACCATGAACATAATAACTATTGCCTAATAGTCTTGTTATTAATAGTCTTGTTGTGTGTAATTATTTGTAATTATTTATTTTGATGTATATCTTCTTTAAATTAATTTTAGCAACTAACTAGCGCTTAATCTTTAAGAAATTCATTAATTAATTACGATAAGAGAAAACATTTTAATTTCTAGGAATGTAATCCACCAATCAAGACGTGGTGGAATCCCCCATGGTGGATTATGACCTAATCATCCTCATGAAAGTGGGGGGACAACCATCCAAAACTTATCCCTCCTGCGGCAGTCGGGTAAAAACGCACACGTAGGTACCTACTCCGCATACATTCAATGATCGCCAACAATGTAGGGTAAATTTCAGTAAGTAACCATTTTCTAAAATACATTGTTTTGGCATCGCACGGCTTGTGCTTTTTTTAGATTTCTTTTTTTCTACGAAATTATTTCAAAAATGGTATACATCGGTAGCCTGTAATGTTGTAAAGACTAAAAAAATACTTTTACACCCGCCTAATAGGTAATTTAGTTTCAGTACGCTAACCTACAATGATACACTATTCGGGCATGAAAGGTGAAAAATGCGCAAAAATGTCTAATGCACAAATAGTGCGAGGCCAAAACGCAAAAAAAGCCTCCCGCGTTCTAGGAACGCGGTAACCGTAACCGAACCAACCGTAAATATAATATGATACCGACCGTTACGTTATCAACGTTATCGGATACGTGGATACGTCACTAACTGGGTTAAATACTTGGTGTATTTGTTACTCAGGCTGGCTACTCCGTACTCTATGGTGATTAGAAATCGCAGAGGGAATAGAAAACAACTTGGAAAAAGTTTAAGCTCTTCGTACGGCAAGCTCGGCTACGATCCCGGCTAAAAAGCCGATAATTATAGCTGAAGAAGAAAGAAAAAAAAGCCGAAACTGTAACAATTTGGTAGTATTGTTTTTCTTCGTCTGGCAACGTGTCTGGCAACATCGAAGAAACCCACCAAATACATCAAAGTTGACACCAGAATCAGCTGTTGATCTTCCCTATCTCACTGAAGGTCTTCCAACGAACGGAAGAGAGAGGCAACACGCTCAAAATATTATGTGATACAAAATCCCCGCCAAAGACGGTTTCAGATTAAAGATCCCCGTAGAGTTTCTTTGTGCTTCTTCTCTTACCCACGTATTTCCAAAGCACTGGTTAGGTAGAGCTGATAATTAAAATGAAAAATAATTAGAAATGTATCTAATTAATTATTATGCATGACGTGTTTACTGTTTGTTTAGCAAAGTAAAGTTGTTTCTACCGGAAACGTAAATTTTCTACCGGATATGCCTAATCAAAACAGCAACAAAATTTTTGGAAGAAAATCTACATGTGATATTAAATTTTATATCGATACTTGGACAATAGATTTAAATTAAAAAAAAAAAACAATCAACGCAAATGTACTGTTGAACGTTAAAATTCTAATTATTGGTAGACTAATTAAAATTCTATAGAAGTTATGCGTTACATCAATGTTTCTAAGAAAAGTTTTGATGTTGTTGTGTTTGAATGTTTATCAGCTAATCATTATTTAATACTAACTACCTGCGCTCCGCGGTTGCACCCGTGATTTTGTCGACATCTTTAAAATTTGACACGCCGTTTCCTTCTTTTACGCTATGTTACAAAAAAGTTTGTCAAACCATTGCAAAAGTGGTTAAAACTTCTATTTTCAAAAACATGAATTATTGGTGAATGGTACCTACATTGACAATAAAAACAAACAGTACCTACTTCAATATTTTACGTGATAAAATGCTATGTTATAAGAAGTTGTATTTTTGCAGTATCTTTATAAAAAATCGAGAACAAAGTCGCGGGTACGTGCTAGTCTAAAAATAGTCACACAATTTCCAACGGTCAAATAAAAAAGTAGAGATTCCAACCTGCCAGTGCTTATGTAATAAGTGCAAAAACAGGCAGGTACTGTGCTATTACATACTCTGTGGTCCAGACAGGATTTATCATTCATTGAATAGGTTAGGTTTTTGTTCGCATGTGACGCTGCCGTCCAGTGTTGCCAGACCTCTACAGGGAACGCACGCTAATTTGAAAAATGGCAGAATTACTGGAAACAGACTGTAATAAAAATAATAGATAACAATAATCGACAAGTTAATCCAGTCTTCATTACCGGCATATATATTGTTGTTTTGACCATCTAGTAGCAACGGCAGATCCTGTTTGTATCGTAGGAAGTTATTTTTAAATCAGAACTTGATAACATTGCTAGAATAGGTGCTCAGCGCTATATAATTTTGCTGGGTGCTAACATTACAGAACTTCAAAGTTGTACAACTATCGCCGAAACAGCCAAGATGGCAACACTGCTGTGTCGTCTCGCCATACACATACATACGTAAAGCTTGCCGTAAAGAGGCCCATTGGGATAAGAAAGGACGTTACGGGCATCATCGAATGGATTACAAACTTCAAATAAAAAAATTAGAGAACTCATTCTACTCTAAATAAAAAAGTAAAACTTAAACATTTTAGCAAGTACCTAGATAATTACCATGTTGATAGGCATATCCATTATTGTCCCATTTGCTTTCAACTTTATCACCTTTTTTCACTAAAATATTATTAATTGAGTAGCACTCCCATTCCCACTGTAGTCATGATTACTAAATTAATGTTATTTATAACATCCAGTGAATATTATATTTAGTTAAAAACTGACTAGGTAGTTCTCTGCCATTTCTTTAAAATTATACCTATCTTTACAGACTTTTTGTTTTTTTACTCTAGGTATGTATTGCTATGAGTATAAACACCACTTTTTATCGATATTTTTAACTCGTAAAACCAGGCCTGTTATTATAACTTTATTACAGCTTTTTTATTTACTTCCAAACATTGATTTGTCTTTTGAGTTTTCAGATTTACATCAAGAGGCGCAGGAAAAATATATTATACAAGAGGAATATTTTTTTATAATTATATTACTTTGTATTTTATACATAGTATAGGTAAGAGTTACCTACCTACTATGATGCATATTATTTAATTGTCGTGGAATTCACGGGATTCCCTTTAAAATATACAAAATGATTATGTGCATTCGTCAGAATCTAGTAATTTAAGACCTTTTTCCCGTTTATACTTAGGATAAATTTAGACTTATAATCTTTTTGGTGACTTCTAAGATATTATTACCGGATCATATGGGATTCTGAATTTTATTTATAGGATTGTCGATGCTATTTCGTCTAGCATAAAGTTTCTTTTGGGTTGTTTTTTTGCGGTATCGCCATATGATTTAACTTTGAATAGGTTGTATGTGTTTGTAAGATATTGTTGGACATTTCAAATGCTATTGATTTTGTACTTTATTACTAGGACTTGAAGTATTAGTTTTCTTTGGCAGTTGTTATGGTGTGAGTTGAAACAGGATTCGTTTCCCATATGATTTCTGTCACATTCCTAATCATCGTGCTCTTTTAATGTCGTCCTTAAAACGTGGAACATAAGGGCTAATATCACTTACTTGAAATGATGATATCAACTAGTTAGGTGGGGTCAGGCGGGTTGGCCCGTTTTAGTTTTGTTACTAGTGTATAAATTTATTTTTGTACTATTAATACATTTTTAAATCGCGTACAATATCATTACTACTAAGTAATGTTCAATATTGGAAACCGTAATGAAAATATGCTTCTACGACAAAAAAACTGAACCGTTTTTGTATTAATGAACCCTATTAATACAAAAAGTAATGTCTAGGTATACCCTGAATTTCATTCCTCAATTATTTTCAAATGAAAATGCGTAGGTACCTACCTACCTAATATAAAAGCAATTCATAAAAAGACATACGATCGGTAAAATGCGTGCCTATCGCACGAAAATACTCATAATAATTCGGCCTGTGCTGTCCTACTGCTGAGCAAAAGCCTCGCCTCACTTTCGTTAGGATGTTTAGGCTATAATCTACCACGGGGATGGTGGATAAGATCGTATTAAAAGAAAGCAATAAAATATTAAACCCATTTACAAAAATAATGCCTCTATGCATAGGTATACCTATCATTTCTCACACGTATAAAACATTATATAATAGTTTATCGAATTATTCATTTATAGGATAAAAAACGACAAAGTGCAATATAGTTTAAGTACCTATACTTTCTATTGTCATCTCTGTTATGGGGTGCAATAAAGAATTACTTATTGAATTGTATTGCATTGTAAAACTGTAACGTGTACTTAATTTTCGATAACCCAAACGAAGTCGATTGTTTACTGATAACATTAAAACAAATACAACCTCTACAACTATTCAGCCAAAATTCTTCGATAAAAAATGGCAAATACCCATAATTCAATAAGTAAATAGTGTGTACCGTTTTACAATTAATTATTATGATGTCAATATTTATCCAGTTAAATGAAACCTACCAAAATAGTAGAAATTTTAGAATCCTGCTATCCCGAAACGTAGGGGTGGGACGGTCATACCGGGCGGGAATGCACAGGCAGAGCGACGAGCGAACGCGGGGATAGTGGTAGAATTCCGGCAGTCGGCTCGCGGCTGTTCGTTCATCCATTCATTTAGTTCAGTTGCCGACCGACTGTGGCGTTTGTAACATCGCGGTTGCATCCACTTGGTGCTCCGAACAAGCCGGCCGTGATAAAAACCTATAGACTGAAAAACAATGGACTTGTGACTGTGCTAATTTTATAAAGTGTAGAGAACGCCGCGAAAATGTGGGGTGAAAGCAGCAAGCACTGCGAAACGAACTGTCAGTGTTCCGGGTGAGTTTATTTTCTTTTTTGTTGTTGTAACCTCACAATATGAGGACCTCTTTCGTGTTTTGGTTGTTTACAAGGATGGTTCTAAATTTGAATAGTGAAGAGAGAATTTGTCTTTTCTTTTCGTAGGACAAGGAATTAGAGTTGATCTTTGTTCGTTTGTTTATTCATTTCTAAACGATTTTGTATTAGGAATTTTAAAACAAAACATTTAAGTATATAAAAACACTAATATAGGTAGGTACCTACAACATCACACAAAATAACTATGTACCTACGACCCAGGATGCATATTTTAAGATTAAATACAAGTTACGAACAAACAAGGAAATATTCATAACAACAGGGATGTAATTAGGAGACAGTGGGGGTATCTTCCCCTATTTTGCAAGTAGACTTCATATAGGTAGGCATACTTAATAAAGTAACTGTTTATCGGCTGTTTTGTATTGCAGAGAATTTACAACATACCTACCTAGTTAGAGTCGCTAGAAATAACCAAAAACAATATTAGGAGTATTTTTACAGGTACCTATCCTACGCAGTGTGCCGAAGTTTTCCATTTTTTTAGTTTTAACGACAAAACATTACGCCACGTAGGTATAGTTAATTTTTGGCACGTGTCAAATTTAGGTACAGCATGCAATAATAATTTACTTGGACTTAATTTTCTTTGCATAAGCCTATATTGGTCGGTTATAGAGTCGGTTCAGACTCAGAGCCATTCCTATAATTTTAATCCCTGTTATTTAAAGTATACTAAGTATTTAGGTATAGGCATGATTATAGGTAACCACCATCTATCCTGACTTTGCCACCCATAACTGACCTCTTTTCAGCGACGTCTAGGCATATTCGTCAAGAGTTGCTTAGTTACAATTTTGAAATACCTCTTAAAAAAGTTAGCTGAACCAACCTACAAATTCAAAACGAGAACAGATGTTCCAAAAATGGCGAGCTTACGTCACCGCCCATGGCAACCTTGATTTAACCACCGCAGCGGTCGGCGACCTCCTTGGCGAAGCCTTGTCTATGGCATAATGATGCGATGGTCTAGAGAAATTGACGCGAAAGGTTTCCATTTCGTCGACGAAAGGGAAATGGGATAGTAGACTCTATAATTATGTTATAATAGTAGTGATTTTTGCAATTTTCATAAAACTTTTCAATTTGTTTTGATTGATTATGTTTTCATTTTCTTAAGTTGTTAAGTTAACTATTCACTGACAGAAAAAGACGTAAACTTATACACTTGTATATTATAAAACAAAACATTTCTCAATATCAAATTTACTGTCGTCGTTGCCATAATCGTCGTTGTAACAGTCATCTGGTAGAGATCGCGTTAACCCATAAGACCGCCCATTGTACCAGACACGCCAAACAGGTATTTAAATCTGTTTTTTTACAAACTAATTAAAAATCTTGGGCAAACTTAATCTCATGTCAAAGACCTACGAATTCAAGTCATCTGGCTCTCAGCTCAGACTAATAAATTATAATTTTTTATTCATAAAAATGTTTTTATCTATTTATCGCATGTTAACCATATGATAAAGAGTGTTATGTATATATACAGCCGTCTCTTTTCATCGTGCGAATACGGACGGGTGGGAGTAGGACGGAGAGAGCTCGTTTGGCGGTAACTTGACAGGCTGTGTCAAGTCAACACCTTAATTTAGAATTGACGTTCACACTATAGTTCGCACGTGTGCTGTATATACTTAAAACTAAACAGGATTTAAGTGGTGATACTTAAAAATGACTGCAATTTTTATCAAAGAACAAGGGGTGTATCCATCTTATTCCGCTAGACGGTGCGAGTTTAACCCCCAGTTTCTGGAACGTTTGTTGGCGTTGACAGTAGATTAAAACTATCGTTGTCTCTATCTGACACTAAACAAATGACAAGGATGGCAATAGAATTAATCTGTAGTCAAAGTTGACTGACGTTTCAGAAACCGGATGTTAGTAAAATGGCATGCAATTCAACGTCTTGATTTAGCAGTAGGTACAGTATAACGCGCATGAAAACTGAATTTCGGCATCGATATAACTACTCTATAACAAGAAATAATAGAATAGAATAGAAAATACTTTCATTGCACACCAGTTATAAAAATACACAATAACTGACAATTCGGCCTAAATCGGCCCTAATTCGCTACGTTCTTAGTAAATCACTGTGCCTAACGTCAAAAATATAGGCCAACCACCATTGCACTCTATGATTTTCGTCAATGAAGTCTCCGAACAATGTCATATCATCTGGGGCACCGCGGGCCACAGTTTATCATTAAATATCCAATTAAAATTAATTACTTGTCGTTCTGTACGGAACTGGGTCGGATTGATAAACTGGAAGGCACTCAAAACAATGGAGTTTTATTGATATGATCATAGGTACTAGTTATGGCCGCCGTTTTATTCGCTTTTTTTAAAGCGTAACTTGTTCTAAAACAAAAGTAGCCTAAGTAACTCCTTATTACATCAGCTATCTGCCATTGAAAGTCCCGTCAAAATCAGGCAAATATTATTTAAAAAAAATTTTTTTGTATGTGTAGGGTAGGTTATTTGATCTTTTGATATAGGTACCTATATACTTTCATATTCATGTAGTAAAACGCTGTTATTTTGATATTAAGCACACATTAATGTAGTAGTTTATATGTAGTGACTTAAAGAACTTATGCCGGAATATGATAAATAGTAGGTAATCTTTGTTGAACCAAACAAACGAACAAAATTTACAAAAAAAATGTGTTTATACCAATCTTCATTCATAATCTTGGAGGTTAACCTTAAGGATCATTATTGACATACTTAAATTGATATTATAACTGAAATAATAAACACATCGGGGCACAGTTGAAGTAATAATTTTCTGTTAAAACTTTTTTAATTATTATGAGAACATAAATGACCTAATATACCTAGTTATTATAAGAAAGAAAAGATAAGAAAACAATGAACAACAAGAAGAATAAAGCATGTACCAGTATTTAAATCACGTTTTTTTCTCGTTTTATAAACGTTGTTCATAAATAGGTGTAATTTATAAGTATATACGGTAGCGTAAAATTATTCTAAAGCCTTTCCCGGTCTGTTCGCGATTCACCCCCAGACCGCCGGAGCGTGAAGTACGCTCGCAGAAGCTACGATAATAATTATACGGCCATCAAAACTGCTTATCAAACGGATCTAATATGAAAAAGAGTGAATGTTCCAATAACCCCAATTCCTAATACACTTCCCGCCCTGAGTCCTATCCTGTCGTCAAATCTCGTAACTGGCTGAATGTAGTATAGTTAATTTTTTTATTTTGGTGATATGATATCGCACGATTTGTGCATTCAGCCAATGTCAAATTCGCAGTAAACGTCACGCTTCGGTAAATGGTGGATGCTTGAAACTTGAAACGTGGTAGCTTTGGAGAGACTACAAAATGATACGTTTTTAAAATGCATCCATTGCTTACACTTGTGCACGTTAACGAACACGCAAGGGCTAATAATATTACACAATTTTCGATTCCTGTAAAACTCCATTGAGCTAACTTCTTGTAGACAGGAAGATGATGTAACTACAAAGTACGTGAAGTGAGGTGAAGGTGGCAGGTGAAATGTCAACAGTCACAGTTACTAATTCTTATGCAATTAGCCTATGAACCGAGTCATTGCTTGATGTGTGGCGTAAGCTATAAGAAGAAGCGACGGAATACCTGAATTGAAAAGGTATAGTTATGTTACCTTTACGATCTTTGATAGATTAAAGGTAGTAATATACCTTTATCACATACCCATACAAAATGGTTTAGTAGATAGTTTCAAGTTATTGGTTCAACATACAATTTTATCGTCACGTAAAAAAGAAAAATAAACAAATTATTTTTTTGATTGCTGTATAAACATTAATACTATCTACAAACATACCACAAGTACACACAAAAACTATAATACAATAATTCCGCCACCCGCGCCCGCTACCTCTTCTGACTTACTCCCCATCGAGTTCAAGGCACCGTGACGCACCGTTAACGTCTGTAACGTAACGTAAACACATGGGGTTTACGTTACAAATGTAGGTAGTAGCTAGGTACTATTACGTTTAGAAGAGATTTATATACTTAGAGATTACTGTAACAAAAAATTAGCCCCTGCCCTTGACCTAAATCCCTTCCCTGGTGAACCAGAGTCAACAAACAAAAAAAAACAACAAAAATAAAAACAAAATGAGATGCCGCGCACCTACACGAGGCCAAAGAGGTTGAATACAGCATCTAGTGGACGAAAAAAAACAAACCATAGACAATAACCGTAGACCTCTTTTAACGACGCGGCTGTACCTCCGACAATGTGCCCCTATCGCTTAGAATAATAATGTTACCCAAGTAAAAAAATGCTTTATGGGGTAAAAAAGTGCTTCAATTTTCTGTGTTTAGTGTATTTATTGCGGTTTGAGTTCCCTAACTTCTATTAAACTCACAAAATCATTTAGTACTTACTTACGAATAAGGATGGTTGTGTTTTGTTTTCTATACCTACTCGGATTCTTTATCTTATGGATTAAAATTGTCAAACGAAAAGAGATAACATACGGTGAGATGAGAGTGAGAGAGATTTTTACTCCATGAAATTAACAATCCGAAAGGTTATAGGTTAAGTCACGTGAGTAAATTTTGACCCAAATTTCGTTCGCCTATCAGGGGCCTTACCATCTTATTGCGATCCAATTGAGGACCTAAACTTTCATGATACTACGCCTATGACCTAAACAGAATCGTTTTACTACTTATTCGTACCATGACGTCTTGTTGTGACATCTTGACGCTCAATTTAGGTTGATTTTAAATCTAAAGGGATAGACGTCTACCTAAATGATATCCAAAGCCATGTATTACTATTATTTAAAGTGAAACGATTCTGTTTAGGTCCTCAATTGGATCGCAATAAGACGTCATGGTAACCCCCCTGATAATAATGCGACTTAAGGCGACTTTTCATGATTCCTTCAAAACGCATTCGCAATTCCATACTTTCGCACTACCACAATACCTATTGCACTACGAACATCGTTCTGTACAGTATTACCCAACTGATATGGCTTACCGATGTACCTGCGCAGAAGATGAATTTTCAAAGCGCGGGAAATGCTATTGACCGCTATTGGTCGGCAGCCGCCGCCATCTTAGCGAGCTTAGAGTGAGATGGAACTAACAGCTGCAGTGTATTATGAACCTTATAATAGTGAGCTTAGGTTCATTGTAAGTTCTAAGCATTCTTTCGTTAATCTTCGGACCATACTTTCTTTTCTGCGCGAACGAAGATTCACGACGCGCATTATAAGTTGGGTACTAGTATACTAAGATGTTGCTTCATTGCAATCACCGTAGGATGTCGCTAGCTACTTTCCATCGCGGGTGAACCCGCAGGGCACTAGTAAAAATAAAGTTCTATTTCCCCGACCTATTCGCCTATGAGGAAGCATGCGCGTACGCATCGATCGACGCGCCCCGTACGTTCACCCCAACAGATGTGGCCACCCCCCGCAATAGTGTAGCAAAGAGGGTGATGTCTACTGAAGCCTTAGAAGTTGTACAGAAGACTAAAGAGGCTTCATAACCAATATCCACCTACTTGGTACTGGTCTCACCCAATGACAGTTTCAAAGGACGAGTGACGCTCTTACTGTCAGTCGCTTTTTTTTTTGTTTTATTTATGGCTTCGCACGGTTTGTGCATTTGGCCAGTGTCAAGTATTACAATATTTAAGTATTTCTTATTTTTACAATAGGAAAGTCACACAGCAATCCTCGTGGTCAAGTAGTCAACTCAATTATTTACATAGTCACAGGCACGATTCAGTAAAGTGGTGGATGCTTTACTGAAACTTCCTAGGAGTTTTGGACTAAATGCGAAATTACACTTTTTTGGGTTTATATCATTCGCCCACACTCGTGCACGTTAACGAACACTCAATGACTAATATTTAAATAATATAACACACTGATACTCGAAGAAACAAGTTTGAGCAGCAAATACAAAACCAACAACGTCTCTCTTCCGGATCCCCGCATAAATTCCACCTGTCATTGGACTCAACTCACTTTTGGAGGAGGACATCCTAACATGAGGCTTGGAGTTGGTGGTCTTATTCGACCAGTCCAAAAAAAGCGGCCCTGAATTTTAGGTAAGTGGGTCCTAACTGACGAGCATGTATGAAGGGAATCGTGAAAATGGAGGAAGCGAAAGAGGTGTCCGGATCGTAGCATGGGAAGAGATCTCCCGTATCGTTATTCGTAACCTCCAAATTTCTTTCACTCGACCTTAGCTGAGAGACCTCGAAACCCCCAAAAATTCCTCATATTTGGTATCGTTAGTTGAACTTTCGAGGCTCCTTGGTACTCCATTTTAACACAAATGATCGTAGAGAAGCGGCTTCGAGAAATCCTCGAGGTACGTCGCGAGGTACCTTGAGCTGACAGATGGTTTGTTTCCGTCGTACGAGGATTACTGTCAAGGAATAACCGAGTGGAGGAAATTTTGCCAACTAACGATACCAAAACAGGCAAGTGACGTTGAGTGGAGCGAAATAAATATGGAGGTGACGACTAACTATATTATTATGGGGAGGGAGGGGGGGGGGGGGGGGGGGGTTAGTCCTGCCTAGTGCTTACCCCGACGGGGAAAAGGAGTGTCTATATGAATTTTAAGAAATGCTCCGGCAATATTAAACGCAATCCCTCAAATAATAGCCAGGGCCGTAATGAGGCGAGCTCGGGGGCAAAAATGTTCATTACATAATCCTTTGTGGCTTACCTGCTTTTACTCTTTTCACAGGATAACTTAACAAAGAACGAAAGGGCCATTACCTTCCAAATTATCCTATTAAAGAAAGAATGAAGGAAAGAAAAAACACTTAAAGAGTGAAGTATAATTTAATTTTTGCATCTTTGCGTGTCTCCCGCCCTCTTTGTTCAAACGATTATCTTTTGTAAACGCGAGGAGTGTTCTAAATCTATACATAATTATAATAGAAATATAAGGGATCGCTGTCTGTACATGGAAGATTATGAGGACATTTTTATTTATGAACCTATTGACATGAAGCAAACACTATGTTAAGTGAAGTTTACCACAATATATTAGTCAAAAACACATCTAATTCCGATAAGCCGTTTGTGAGATTAGCGTGCACAAACGCAAAGACAAACAGACAAAAATTCTAACAATCATTGTTTCGGGTGTTATTTGCGTTGATAAAGGTCCCAATAATATTGTTTCTCATATATCTTCCATGTACAGACAGCGGCCCGTTACATTTTTATAATACTAGCAGACACGGCCACGCGTTGCTGTGGCTAAGGTTTTTGTTATTGCGACTGTACATTGAGATGTAAGCTATCCTATCTTTCAAGTTAGATCAAACTGCACACGGTGTGCAAATTTGATTAAAATCGGTTAAGTAATTTAGGAGTCCATCGCGGGCAAACAACGTGACGCGTAATTTATATATAATTATGGACATACGCAATTTTATGCGTCTTATAATATTATTTTATCGCTTGCGGCAACATTGTAGTAATGTGTCAAAACTGAGGCACTTTGACGCGAAGCTCGGATCGATATCAAACCAAAAAAAAAGTAATCAAACCATTATTATCCGTGCTATTATCAGCTTTTTGCGGACACAATACCGCCTATTTTGCTATGACAGGGCTGAGTCTTTAATAAGGCAGGTGGTTAGTACCCCAATCAGAATGATTGCCATTGTTCCCCCACCCTTACAGAATAATTCAGTTTAATTTAGATTCGCAGATGGTTTTATTGTTTTGTAGATAGGAAGAGAATTTATTGTGGCCATTTCATCTGTGTTTAAATCGATAAGTTTGGCTGAGTTGTTTTTAATGGAGTGTCAAAAACAGTTATCGATTAGATAGATGTTTTTAGACGAAGCTATATTCAACTCTTGCACTGAAACGCCAAATTTGATATCAGAAGTTATTTGTGAATATATATAGCATTAAAAAAACTGGCCAAGTGTGAGTCGAACTCGCGCACATAGGGTTCCGTACTATTATCTATAAAAACGGCAAAAATCACGTTTGTTGTATGGGAGCCATTCAATTTTTTTTTCAGTTTTTTTAGTGTTTATTGTTATAGCGGCAACAGAAATACATCATCTGTGAAAATTTCAACTGTCTAACTATCACGGTTCATGAGATACAGCCTGGTGAAAGACAGACAGACGGACGGACAGCGGAGTCATAGTAATAGGGTCCCGTTTTACCCTTTGGTTACGGATCCCTAAAAATGACATCCCCGTAGAGTTTGTTGGTGCTGTCTTCTCTAACGGGCGTATTCCGAAGCACCGGTAGAGTCAACGGAGTTTCCTTTCCCTGTCCGAGATTCAATCTTGGCTCAGTGCTTGAAAGGGAAACATCCTTTAACAAACTCAAACCATAAATCAATTTACATACTTACTCAGTTTAATTTATTATATTTAATTATAGTTCTCTTTGTTAATGAGATTTCGTTACAGTGCGATATTAATTAACAAATGATTAAATTTTTGCGATCTTACCACAAAATATTTAAAAACCAGGGTTAAACAGATGAGGCTACATTATATTTTCTCCACAAATCGACGTCTAACCCTCGCTTTTTCTAACTCAATAACAAATCCACAAGTAAAATAATCAGGAACGCCAGGATTGAGTAAGAAAACGCGAGTGATAGACGTTGATTTGGTGGAACGTTTAGAAACATCTGTTTAACTCTGGTCTAAACTTTTCTGGTAAACGGATCCTTGGCCTGCCTGACCAATCAGGGAAGCCATAATAACAGAAACCTGTACGTAACTCCGTCTACGACTTGACTGTCTAATAAGTACCCTTTGTGAAGTTAGAATCTTCACATGGGAACTAGAAATTGCTCTATTTTTTATAAACAGCACTAATGGCGGTAGTCATGATAAAAAGAAGACCATAGACAATCCGTGTGCAGAGAAAAAAGGACCGTAATGACATCTAAGTGTTCGGGAAATTGCAGGTAAGGCGATTAGAAAAAAGTCTACTGTGCATCTATGGTAGCTTAGAGTACGTCGGTCGTTAGGTTTTCCTTTTACGTAGTGAAATGCAACGTATCTAGGAAGCGATTTCTTGTTTGTTTCAAATGGCTGTGGCGGGTGTAGGTAGTTGTAACTTAGATTTTGTACGTACTTAATGCGGTAGGTAAGTATTTAACTCTTCTTTCTCGTTTAAAGAGTGCATCCATAGAGCGCTGTGGAATTCGAGAATTTTGTAGGGGTTGACAATTGACAGGTGCGTGGCAATGGAGTTACAGTTTAGGCAAGTTGTTAGAACTGAATTACAGCTGATTGCAGAACAGCACTTTGAGGAATCAAGTGGCTAATTATCTAAGCATCTTCATTCTACAGCCTAGCTTCCCAAAGTGTTTTTAGTAGCAAATTTTAATATAATAGCTAGATTCCATCCAAATCCATAACAAAGCGGCGTTTTAAAAACCTCTGGGCGTTTCATTTGTTGAAAAACACCAATTTCCTTCCCTCTCCTCAAAAATAAAGTGTCCAAATCTTTCTTCTGAGGTTCGTATCGCATTTTTTCCGCTTCCAACCCTTTGAAACGTCTCATTAGATGGATTATAAACGCTCACGCACGTTCCTTTTCGAGCCAATCGTAGGGTCACGCGTAGACCACCTCAACTTAGAATAATAACGCAGAGAAGGATAGTTCCTTGCGCAGTTTCACTCAAAAGTGAAGCCACTTTTTTATCAATGTGAGCGTGAGTGCCGTGTAATTAAATTATCTTCTCCAAAGCGCAATGGAAATGTCGTATGCATGTTGGTATTTAGTCCAAAAGCAGGGAAAATGATATAAAACCTTTGATTTCGAGCAATAGCGGGGCAAAGTCCGAACTAGGCCCAAAAAGTCTCAGTAAAAATGGCTACACGGCGCTAGCGGGTACTTGGTTTCTATGTGTTATTCTTCTAAGGCTTAAAGTTGTAACAACTTTGGAGAATCTTGTAACGGCTCTGTAGAAATTGTTAGAACTGAGTAGATGGCCGGTTGAGGAAGGCTTTCTCAGTTGGGAAGATAAGATTATAATAATTAACTATACCGTCTCAGAGCTGAGGTTAAATTATTTGCATATAGATATACCAAAGGTTTGAACTTGAAGCTATTCAACGCTTTACAATTTAGCGGATCGGACATAATGCCAAACGATAAATCGACAAATTAGTGGAGGATTCTGTGAAAAGAAAAAAAATGGTAGATCGATCACATAATACATCCTGGTTCCTAGGCATCCCTATGTATACCTATAGGTCTAAAAACCAGTATCCATTATGTGATCGTATCCCTATGTACATCCTCCCTATGTATAGTATAGATTAGGAAGTGGGAACTACGAGGATCGTGCTTACCACAAACACGCAGACTGAGCAAATACCTGGGATGATGATGATGGTGATGATGATGATGATGATGTCATCCTTGACGTATACGTCAACGGTGAACCTTGTTAGCTTAGAGGTGAGATTAAAGATGGCTGGCAATGGCAAATTTTGCTAAGTATAAAGGCTCTTTAGAGTGTAGCCCACACAGATTAGGGTATTTGTGACTTTGAGTGGAATCCTAATACGCATAGGACATGTCAAAACAATAGGAAATGACGCGCCAGTAACGAAGTTAACGCCACAAATGTCACTAGCACCAACAATCAACGGAAGTGGATCCGTTACTATCGCTTCAAATAGGCAATTGAACGAAATCAAGAGTTAATCGCTCCAGTGCCGGTCGCTTTCACTTGTTTTTTGTGATTTGCGATGAAACTGATTTAGTTGTACTATAGAGTACTCTAAAGATAGGGCTGTCACTTGTCAACAAAAGCGCGCGCTGCGGTTCCTTTTGTTTTTAATTTTGGCTTCGCACGGTTTGTGCATTTAGGCAGTGTCGAGTTATTTATAATGTTTGAAGTTCTACATATTTTCACAATATGAAAGTCTTAGCATTATAGCAATCGTCGTGGTCAAGTTGTCGAGTAAATTTACAGCCAAAGTAACGATTCAGTAAAGTGGTGGATGCTTTACTGAAACATCCTGGGGGTTTTGGGGGAAAATGCGAAGTGACACGCTTTTTGAGTTTATATCATTCGCCCACACTCGTGCAGGTTACCGAACACTCAATGATTAATATTAATAAAAAAAAAAATACAAAACCAACAACGTCTCACTACCGGATTCCCGCCAAAATACCCGAAAATTAAATTACTCTTGTTACGTTTCTCTCTGTTCATAGACATTGAAAAGTTTGTTTTTGATACGGCTGTATGTTGCCTGTTACCGAAGCCACTTACAATAAACAACTTGACTTTTTAAGGCAAGGCATGTGTTCTGTAATTCTCACAGATTGTCTTCAAAGGCGTGGTTTCTCTATCAAACTGGTCTATCAAACATAAAAAGACTGTAACTCGTCTTGGCCACGGCGCAAGAAAAAAAAACCTCCACGAAATCACGTCGAAAAAAATCATCATTCAGCCGTTATCTTCCATCCTGCTTTTGTAAATGGGTGCGTCCCGCTCGCACGGCCATTTAACATTCCATAGTCACGCACGGTTATGTCATCCAGGGATTGTTTAAGGTGAGATGTTACATACATCCATAATTCCGTATTAAAATAAGTCAAATAACAAAGATTAACAAAGTAACATAGAAAAAAAAAATATTATGATGAAATACTATCATTATGGGTTGGCAGTGAAGATGAAATTTCCCTTGCTTGCGCTGGTTTAAGGCTCAATCTCGATCTGGAAAAGGAAAATCCGTAAATTCTACCAGTGCTTCGAAAATACGGCTGCTAGAGAAATTAGCACGATTCTAAGCAAAAACGTTCTTTCGACCGCGTCATCACTTACCATAAGGAATTCGCGGTCGAATTCTGCCTCATCATCAACTCATATATCCACCCCAAGAGTCCCCCCCCCTTACTACCATGCGAAGGATTAGGCCATATCCACCACGGGGGCCCGGTCCGGATTGGTGGATCACCATGCCTCCAAAACAATTCTCGGGCATGTTGATTTCCTTCACTGAAAAGCGAGTGATAAACGTCCATCTCTATTTACAATGGAAAAGGTAAATGTGATTTGTATTTTAAGTTATTTCATTCAAGCGTTGACAAGAAATATTTTATACGATTCAAATCACGTTTGATTCAATGATGTAATAGGAAATGACGTCATTATGTAAAAAGCCTTTTATGGGGCTCCACGCGTTGGTATTTTCAAGGTTTTTATTGAGTTTTAAATGGCAAATAAATACTAGAATTGATTTTTTGCTAGTAAAAATTAATGTTGCATTAATTTTTGATGATCACGGACCTAAAATTATTGTTTTTGTCGGATGTTTTTTTTTTTAACCGACGGTTAATAAATAATAATATGTGCCCATCAAACACCATCACTCTGCCGTCAGTCGCTGAGCTCCGTCGTCTACCTTCCGTCTCTAGCAGACCAGCTCGCTGTCACCGTCATATTGTACCGTCATTGGAACTTGACAGGCTTGCTAAATTTCAACTCAATTAAACAGCAGGAACTACGTCAAAATTCATTTACGAGATTTAATACAAAATATGTTTTTACATAAGACGTCATGACTACTAACAATTCATACAGGTTTTTTCATTTATATGTCTTTGCCCCCTCCCTTCACGTCCTTAGTCCAACCCCCATAAATTACTCTAGAGATGTACTCAGACCATAGATACTTCTTTCTTTACAACAGATAAAAAAACAACCTCATAAACGCTGACTCGTCGAAAGTCCCAAACTAGTTTCGTTCGCCTCCCACGAATTCAAAATTCAAATTATCAACGAACTTTCCAGATACAGGGAGAGGTGTGTGTGTTCGCTGTACTCTCCCAATACAATACGCTAAGATAAATATTAGAGATGTATCATCTCTAGTAGTATTACTAGAGTTTTGGCGGGAAACCGCGACTTTGACGTTGTTATTTTTTCTTTGCGGCTTGGTCTTGGTGGCTTTGGTACCGTTTGACATTATGCCATTTTCAAACAAGCGGCGACATACAGGAAAGATAGAAAAGAAGAACTGAGAGTCTGAGAAAAAAATACAAAATCAACGTAGGTACCTACCTAGTGTAATATTTTCAGTTCCGCCTAACATCCACAAAGTATAGTGTTATTTTTCTTTACGAGATTCCCTAATCTCTTCTTTGTAGTCCAGTCCATATTCAAACAAGAGGGCGTTGGCTATTCAAAATTCGAACGGGACATCGACTTTTCGTAATTTGTAAATAGAAAGGTGTTTACTTTTTTTTCGAGTTTCGGCCAAGTGCAACGCACACATTCTGACGGAAAATTCATGATGCAATGTTGAGATGTTTGAGTATTATATGTATACGGGCATTTGAGTTACTTATTAGATAGTTGATGTGAATTGGTCTTTTGTGAATATTAGCGGTACTTTTTTAAGCGTTTTTTTACATACCAGTTCTAAAAGGTTCAGATTAGTTTACGTAATTTTACATAATGTTAATTTTAGATTTCGTTGATTATATTGTTAATTAGAAAGTATCAATCGCGTATCAATAATTTCCATTGCCTTTTTAACAGCCCGTTTAATTACTTCAAATGCAAAATGTAGGTTGTGTGTTCTTATTATTATCATCTCTTTTAATTTATTTTTAACAATAAAAACGTTGGCACTATCGTAATATCAGCAGCGTGTTTGTATAAAGGTGCTGAAAAGCCGGCTAAATGTTGTGCTACCTCGTCAGCACGCAGGTGTTGCTCGCGTTAGCGCCGCAAATTTTATTAGGCATAGGTAAACGTACAGGTTCTTAAAGCATCATGTTCCCTGGTTCATTGTTTACTCCCTGCATCTGTTACTACAGGATGTTGAATATAGGTCAACTAGGGCAAGTGGTAGATAAGTGCTTCCATCCTCTGTCTATGACGAAACTGTCTCGCTGCTTCATTGACAGTTACCGTACCGTTTTTTTAAGTTTCGGCGTTGCAAGAGAAAGGGCATTTAGCCAGTGTCAGGTGTGAAAATATTTCAGGTAATGTATTCAAAGCCACGATTCAATAAAGTGGGGTATGCTTTGAAATTGCCAGGGAGTTTTGGAGAGAACACGAAATTACACGTTCTAGGGGGTTCTTTAATTTGCTCACATTCGTGTGCGTCAGCGAACCCTCAATGTTTAATAGATAAACCAATATTTAACAAAACACAAGTTTGAGAGAAAAAAATCTTATTAATGGCTTCGCTTTAGTTTTTAGTTAGTGTCAAACAAGTTAAGAACGAATTACTTATAACAAGAAGGCAAGACGCTTGAAGGTTCCGTTCAAAGATGTAAATAACGCGTATGATCACAAACTTATAACAAATAAATAAAACCTCATTCCACCCACGCACCATCTCGTCTATCTAAGAAACGAAATCACTGGCTGAAGAAAAAAAGACAACTCTCAGAACTGGTATAACGGCCGTTACGCGGTCTCTTTCTTAAGTATAAGCTATCTCTGTCTCGACGTTAACGATGTCTAGGGAAATGCATTTCCCTGAACCTTTACCAACCAGTGAGTTTGAAAAATATTTCTCGATAACCTTTAGTGTACGTATTCGGTGCTGCGAGCTGATCAAAACGCGTCCAAACACCATCACTCTGCTGCCAGTTATGGCACTGTCATAATGTACTGTCATCGGAACCTGATATGCGTACACAACTCAATAATAATTGTCCAAGGGAAGTGGTTCAAAATCGACTTGCAAGATTTGACTTAAATATCCATCCCTTCCTACTATCTGAGTTAATTAAAACCTAAATAAACCTTTTTGAAGTCATGTCGATTATACGGCATCATAACAAAAATATTTTTTTACAGGTAGTACGAAAAAGTGTCTGAAGTGGAAGCGGCTTTGATGGGAAACTGCTACTGGCAATAACAAAGGCTTCTTCATATATAACACAGTATTTAATTAACAATATTAGTTGGTGGCGCCGATGCCGATCCTTCATTGACGATGCGAGCAATCCAGTCTATATACGGGCTTAAAGGAGTTACTATAACCGATTCTTTGATTAACGGAACACCATAGAGATCGACCGGCAAGTATCGACCTCTCGCAATGAGAGCCACAACACCAGATGGATGCAAAACGGGACCACCTAAATCTCCATAGAAAGTCCAAGACGCGTGGTGGCATGACGGAACCACGCAGAGGCTCGGGTACCCGTAGTACCACGAGGTAGGCTTCTCGATATCACATTGTTTGATCATGCCTAGCGCCACCTGCAGTGGTTTCCCCAATGCGGGGGCAGGGCGCATAGTGTTGTTAGGCCCCGCTGTCTGTCCGTAACCGAGCTGAGTGACTTGATGTCCGGTAACGGTGGTGTAATGCAACGCGCTGATTTTCGCGTATCGGCCCAACAGTATTGGCTCAGTTTTGATAAGACCCAAGTCTTGTAAGGCCAACGTTGAGTGAAATGGGAACTCGACGAATGCCAAAACTCTGGCGAATTTATCTGGCGGTTTGCCGTCTGGCGAGCCGTACACTATGATATAATCGTCACTTCGGAGTCCAGTGATGCAATGTTGACATGTCAAGGTCCATTGAGGTGAGAGCGCCGAGCCTGTGCAACTCGTTCCGTTGGTAATGATTTGCTGCAGTCTGACGACGTACGGGAATTCGCCAGGGCTCGCGTCGCGGCCTTCGAATATACGCAACGCGTTGTTGGCTCGCGCTCGCGGCGCTAACGCGAGCAACACCTGCGTGCTGACGAGGTAGCAGAACATTTAGCCGGCTTTTCAGCACCTTTATACAAACACGCTGCGGATATTGCGTTTGTGCCAACGTTTTTATTGTGAAAAATAAATGTAAATTGAGATAATAGTAAGTGAAAAATAACTACTTTATATTATATTGAAATAATAAAACTGACTGATAAAAAATCTATTGAAATTTTGTATACGGGCGTAATGGAAACGCCATTTTTATTGGAAATGCGAAATTTATACGAGCCGTTTCCCGCGATTTAGTTCATACGTTAGTTAGTTAGACTTATCAAAAACCCACAGAACAAAGTCAATAAGAAACTAACAATGTTTCACTATACTTTTCGTTACTTTCATGGACCTAGTATCAGAAATGGACTTGACAAAAGCGTATACCCGAAAGGGACACACTGGCTACAAGCCCTATAAATCGGATAAATTTAATACACGTTATTTAGGTGGTGCTTCAATCGTTCGTGCGATATTTTAATTAGTCAAGATTGGTTTGCTTCTGCAAAAAATTAGTGCATACGCCGTCAATGACATAACATCATCGTACTATCCTACTTACTCCTTTGTCTATTTGTATACACTTGTCTCTTTTCTTTCCCGGATCTTGAGTTAAATGTCATATCTGCTAGATGATTAATCTGCATTCCGAACCGTCACATTGAAGTCTGTGTTAGAGTAATTAGTCAATTTTGCGTTTTTTTTTGTTTTAGTTATGGCTTCGCACGGTTTGTGCATATAGCCAGTGTCAAGTATTTTATTATTTAAGTATTTCTTAATTTCACATTAAGAAAGTCACAGCAATATAGCAATCGTGGTCAAGTAGTCAAGTCAATTATTAACATCGTCAAAGTCACGATTCAGTAAAGTGGTGGATGCTTTACTGAAACTTCCTGGAAGTTTTAGAAAAAATGCGAAATAACACGTTTTTTGAGTTTATACCATTCGCCTACACTCGTGCACGTTAACGAACACTTAATGATTAATACTCCACCAATATTACACATTAACACTCGAAGAAACACAAGTTTGAGAAAATAATACAAAACCAACAACGTCTCACTATCGGATTCCCGCCAAAACTCCCAATTGTTTGCGTTGTGTACGCTCGTTTTCATTAGGAGTTTGGTTTGATAAAATGACTAAGTTTATGGATTGGTGCGACGCCAGTTATGTTTGTAGTTGCTAGTTATCAGGCAGGATGTCGGTAATAACACACTGACTGTACGTACAGTGTACAGGCGTGTGGATGAATGTCAGAGGAATCCTATCCTACTAATATTATAAACGCGAAAGTTTGTAAGTATGGATGGATGGATGGATGGATGGATGTTTGTTACTCTTTCACGTAAAAACTACTGAATGGATTTAAATGAAACGTTAACAATAATATAGCTTATACATCAGAATAACACATAGGTTACAATTTATAAAGATATTGTGTGAATTGTCCAAAATATGACGATAAGTGTCAAGTAAGTAGGAAAAAAGCTGCGAGCTATTCTGGCGTGCGCTGCCAAAACCGCTAGAGTTACACATATTGTAATGTATGATGGAAATGTTTATCTTAAATAGTCCTACAAGAAAGTCCGCCACAGTATATAATCTATATTTTATGTGTAAGCCATTTTAGCTGAAATAGCTACTGGAAATACTACTTCTGCGCAGACAAAGTCACGGGCACCAGCTTGTATATATTCATATAAATTATAACATACTTACAAGCTGACCCGACATACATTGTCCTGTAATTGTCATTTTATCCGTCAAAAAAGTTACATCACAAAAGTAAATGACGTGTTTGTGAAGTTTCCTCAGATTTTCTAATGTTCTGCATAACTTTTTTATTTTTTTCTTTCATAAGTACCTTCTCTTCTGACATAACAAACAAAAAAAAAAGAATTAGCAAAATTGGTCCAGCTGTTCAAGCGTGATGCCGTGACCACGGGAGATTGGGATTCATTATTATAGGTATAGAGATTAATCGAGTAACGTTTGTATGCAAAACCAAATGCGCAAATCTTGATAAGCCAAAACAAAAAAATGACAAAAAATAGATATTTTTCACCTCGACAGTACGTCTGCCACAGAATAAATAACACCATCTACGTCACAATATGCCATCGTAGGGTTAGTAAGCTTTGTTTTTATAAAATATACTCTGTCTTGCTCGGCCCACATTCTTAACAAATTAAACATTTCCCGCCTTGTCCGGATTAGTGGCGACTGCGCCGAGATAAGAACTTTTAACGGTTTTGTTCATCTATGTTTTGTTTTTAATTTACTAAAGAGGTGGTTTGCGTGTGACCTTACTTATGAAACTTACTTTTTTTCTGTTTCTTTCTAGCTATGGTGCGGCTTGCATTATGCCATGTTACTTTAACTTGTAAATGGGTGCGCCAAATGTATGATTACGGTCATGGGAAATCAAGACCCTTCATTGACAGTTCTATCAATGGATATCGAGATATCTGTCAGGGTCAGGCCGGACATCTGCCACGATACCTATACTATCCAGTTCAAACCCGAAATAAATACACAACTTAACTACATCTATGGGAACCGAATAATGTTACAATTCAGCATCTTACCCTAATTTTTGCACCCCCAGCCGAAAGATGTGCCTTGAGGAAGCTTGAGAAACGCAAAAAAAAAACAACAATAGACAATCAGATGATCCAGATTCGCACGGGAAGTGCCCATTGTTGACAGGACGAGAGGTCACGACCCCGGCTGAATGGGCGCGATGCATGTGCCATGGGAAACTGAAAAATTGCGGTTGTCTATGCCTCGTTCGGAATTTGAAAATTTTTGACAGCTGTACGGGAGCTATATTCCATAGTATAAACTCTTTTATGGTTAGGTACGTATTATTATACCTGAAACGACAATACTTACTACGACTGTTTCAATTTAGATGAATTGGACTTTGTAGAAGTAGGTACATAGGAGATTTTTTAACGCTCTAAAGCGGGCAAAAGCTAGTATAGTTTGCTATAAGTGCAAGTTTGCGATTTAAGTAGGTATCCTAATTCATACTTGACTCTGGTTAAATGCTCAAACCGTAGGAAACAAACAAAAAAAAGTAAGTAGGTACCTACTAATTCCTTTATCAACGAAAACAAACCTTTAAAAACTTAGGGGTGAAAGTTGTTTTGCATTCATAACGGTTCAGGCATAGAAATAAAACGCAAGGTAGATTTGCAAACGCTTGCATAATTATTTTCTTTGTGTGAGCAATTACTTGTTTAAATTTTGTTGTTAACTCTTTTGTCATCTTCGTGTGAAAGTTGTCATAATATCTAGTTAATTAGAATATTGTTTGTGAATTTCTATTGTTACAATTAGGTACCTTAATGTATGATTTTCCTTTGTTTCCAACTTTGGATAGATTCAGTAGGTAGGTACATCATTCTCTGCCGTACTTAAGCCATAAACCATCGTACCAAGTAAACCATGAATAAACCGTACAAAAACCATTATATAGCTAAATATTTACCCTCTTACCAAAAAAGCTTAAAGCAGAGTTAAACAGATGATTCTAAAATTTCCTGTCGCAAAATCGACGTCTATCCCTCGCGTTGTCATACTCAAATCCTGGCGTTTCTAATTCCTCTAAATTTGTTACCTATTGAGTTAGAAAAAACGAGGGTTACACGTCGATTTGTGGAGAAAATATTTAGACACATGTTCAACTCTAGTTTAAATCTTTTGTGGGGTAAAACGGTTATGGTCTAAATGCCACTGTCCCTCCATACTCCATTACACTTATACACAGTATTATAAATTTTAATGCGAAAAATTTTGCATGCTTTATGCCTAAACTGCTGCACCAATATTTATGAAATTCGGTGTAGAGATACATGGGGCCTCATAGAAGCGCATAGGATACTTTTTATACCTAGCGACAAACTGTAATGTACGCGGACAAACTCACAGACAAAAGCTATACAATGTTATTAGCAATTTATATAATAAACTAGCTGACACAACAGGCGTTGACCTGTCAAATTGACGGAATGAATATTACGACGTGTAAAATATTTTAATAGATATTAAGCTTATTATTTAGTTTTAACATTGAAACAATATTGTACGCCCGGAATGGGAAAACTGTTGATACCATACCAAAATTATTTTTAAGACCATTGTTTGTACACAGTTATGACAATAAAAAATATATTCTATTCTATTCTATTCTATTGTCGTTTGTCAAAGTAATATTAGAAAAGTTAATAATTAGTCGTTAAGTTTTCTTAATTTTTCTAATGTTCCACGCTAGTTTCTTATTTTTTTGTTTCATAAGAACCTTTTTCTGACGATAACAAACACCAAAAAAAATTTTAGCAAAATTGGTCCAGCCGTCCTCGCGTGATGCGGTGACCAAGGGAAATAAGGATTCATTTTTATATTATAGAACATAGATTTACAAATAGTACACAGCTATTGCGAATATTATTACGTTTTCCTGTACCTACGTCTATTTCCTATTTTCATCACAAACTGTGTTAGGTAGGTACCTAGTTATTACATGTTCGAATATACATTTTATCCTGTTGTTATTAAATAATTCAACGGCCATGATAAGGCATTGTGATAATGCTTGTTAATAATATTATATTCTGATAATATAACGGTTTTCAGCGTTCGCCATTGCTGCGCTAGGTCGTGAAGAATTTTCATTTTCGATTTAACAAAATAGTTCCAGTAAACTCGATAGATGTCGCTTTATGGAGATGAGGTGTCGAATGAGATGAAATTCATGAAGGTTGAAACATCAAAAGATGGTTGTCTATGCTTTTGTAATAGGACACAACATTTATGCGTAAACGATGCCATTTTTATTTTTAAATACGATTTATTTATTAAACTTGAGGGTTCAATATTATGATTAGTAAATCGGTAGGTTTCTGAAAACAATCATGGTGATATTTTGACATTGACATTTCTATTTTGGCATCACAGTGACCGTTCAAGGTTAGGAACTTGGCCGTGAAAAAAGCTCAATAATAAATCGGCGGTTACTAGGTGTCTTACAGATGCAAAATATTAGATACATCCTCGTTGGAAATAGCCTGCTTGCACCACCCACACATGAAGACCTGACGAACATTTACGTAAAAAAACTATCGCTTGAAATAAGAGCGCGCTTTGCTTCGACACGGCCCTCCTCTATGGTTCGCTTTTAAAAATAGAACGAACAATAAACACTGAATAAATCCTTAAACAAGAAACCTCTATCCCAGAAACAAAGAACGTTCTAATTTAAAACGACAGTCCTGTCACAGATATACTGAAGTTAGTTCGTTCTAAATTCAACGCTTTGTTGCAATGTTTTAGCGGGTGACGTCACTTTAACGGTTTTCGCGCGCTATGGGTGCATAATATAGGGTTGTCAGCGTTGGATGAAAATTGTCCAATGAATACTTAGTATCGTGAAGGGTTTTTAGGACTATATAGAATTATCATAATAAGTCGATCGAGAGTTCTACTCAGGAAATACAAAAATGACTGTATTTGACTCACCTGGGTCTGATATTTTTAAATACCTACTTACTTGTTTACAAAAACAATTTACATAGAAACCTGGAAGACATCGCTGTGAGCGATAAGACTGCCCACCGTGATACATTTTTGTAATAGTTTTAAGTTTAAGTTTATATTATCTATTAATAATTATGACAATCTAAAGGCGAAATAATAAGTATAAAGGCGGAAGTCTGTGTGTTTGTATGTTTGTGTACTCACTTCTTCACGCTAAAACGGCTAGAACAATTTTGATGAAATTCGGTATGGAGGCTTACACCCTGGATTAACACATAAGTACTTTAGGTACTTTAGTTACTTTAGGTACTTAGGTACTTTACACATAGGTACTTTTTATTCCGAAAACAGCGGACAACACCGCGGGGCGCAGCCAGTATAATATATGTACATACATACTGACCCTACTGACTAAAAATTATTTGTTTGCTAATTTTTTTTAGTAACTAAACATGTCCCACTTGTTACAGTGTAATGGAAAGTGTCAACCCTGAATACTTGTAGGTTTCCAATTCCAGTGCCGCCGGCAGATGTGGCGGCTTATCTGTGGCGTTAATTGAGACAACATTTGTTTGTGGCTGATTAACCGACATTTTATTTAACTACTTGAAACTGGCACAATGTGCGAACAGCACCATCGCCAAAGAAGAAAAAAAAAACTTTTCTTTATGAGCATGGCGCTTACAAGTTGCTTTTGGCGGCAAAAAAGTTGTCATAGCACAAGTAAACATCAATAACATCAAAAGTCATACAATGATATACAGTACCGAGTATCAGCTCTGTGCTAAGTATGGATTTTCCTCACTTTTGTGAGGAGGAGTAGGCCATGATCCATCATAGGAACCCGGTCCGGATTGGCGGATCACATGCTTCCGAAATTCACGGGCATGCGAGTTTCCTCATTAAGTTATCCTTGAAAAATCGCTAAAGTTCAAATAGACTTCTTTTTTTATTATTATTCCAAGATACTCCTCTCCATGCATGGTTGTCTGGAAGAGATCGCTTTGAGAAATAAGTCCGCCCATTGTGACACTAATTTGTTTTTTTATTGTTCTGTGCTCTGTTCTTTGCTCTGTGGTGTTTCAATAAAAAGTTTATCTATGTAAAGATAACTATTAGCTTTGTTTATGTCCCAAAAACTATAATATCTAACTGGGACAAGTTAAGTGTGTGACATTAGATACTTGTCCCAGATAATAATACCCATTGGTTTATCGCTTGGGTCGTTATTGGGTCATATGGCAGTTTGAAATTAGAGATGACGTTATATTTTTTAATTGCGAAACTGACAGATGTATGGTCTGTAGAAGAATTTGGTTTTAACCATGGAACTAGTATCAGAGATGGACCTGACAAAAGCGTATATCTGAAAGGGACACACTTGGCTACAACTCCTATAAATCGGATAAATTCAATACACCTTATTTAGATGTGGCTCCAATCATACGTGCGACATTCTAAAATGTCAAGATTGGTTAAAAGTTGGCAAAAAGTTAGTGCATACGCCGACAAAGACAAAACATCATCGTACTATCCTACTTACTCCTTTGTCTATTTGTATACACTTCTCTTTTTTTCCCGGATTTTGAGTTAAATGTTATATCTGTTAGGTTAGTTAGATGATTAATCTGAGTTAGTGACACAGTGCGTTGAATAAGAACTTAAAGATGAGAAAATAACTGGCAGTATATCTTTACGATTTCTCGTCTAAAACGCAGAAATTCCTTGAAAATGCTTAAGCCTCTCATTATACCCGTAATCTACATTCATAAATCACACAAATAATCTCTCTGGAGCCCACAAAAACTGAGATGTCAAAGTCGCCGCGCCATTTTGTTTGTCCGCGGCAGGAAGCGACACTTGTGCCTTCAAACTTGCTTCAAACTATAGAGCGATTTTAAGCCAGTGTTGTTTTTTCTAAAACTGCTCTTGAGTTGGACGATCTATTTAACGATTTGCCTCATGCGATTTTATAATGAATCTTATTCATGTAACACTTTAAAATGTTTTTTTTTACTGGCAATATCTAATGATATATTTATAGATAAATAGAACTTCGTTTCTTCGGTCGTAGAATTAATATAAAAATCTCCGAACTCCATTTTTGGTCTAGTAAGTCTGTGAGACTGGCTGAATAGTTTTCATATGGACAGCAGTCTCCGTGGAGAGCTACTATTTTTTTTATTTTTTGCCTATTTTTCGAACTTTTTTTCTAATATTAAATTGTACTAAAGAGGTAAGTAACTAACCAATCGGATGACCTCGTTATCTATATTAGAATGTCCGTTACAAGCAAGTCCTTGGCCTCAATCAATCGCCCCCGGCTCTGGATCGGGGATCACGTTTGTTTTGATACTTGAGGATGCAGGCCGATCAATCTTGATCCAATCTTGACACACATAGCGATTGGGACTGTGCTTCATTGATTGCGTCGTGATTCGTGACCCACTGTGTACTATTTGAGTATTGGTCCATTACTCCATTGTAGAAGTGGGCACTTTGAGATTTGGCATTGTATAATTGAGCATTTTGAGATTTGGCGTTATATAATTGGGCATTTTGAGATTTGGCATTGTATAATTGGGCATTTTGAGATTTGGCATTGTATAATTGGGCATTTTGAGTATTGGCCCATAGGTATTTAAGACGCATTATAAAGTATACCAATTTGAGAACTGGCCATTCTGTGTGTGACCCAATCACACTTCTAATATTAGGTCCGTAATTGAATAGTCTAAAGTCTAACTCAACCTTCCTCTTGCAGTTTTTAAAAGCGATAAACCTCTAATCGGGTCCTTCAACAAATAAGCAAAAAGTGTCAGTGCACGTGTTTCTAACGGATCGAAGTTATGTAAATGGGGATTCGAACGCTATCCTGTCAATGGAGACGATAAAAACTGCGTTTCGGAAATAGAACAGCCACGCTCAGCTATTTTTAAACGCAAGTTCACGTATAATACGATTTTTGACTGCGCCTTTTCGCCCCACTTTTTAAATAGTGGGGTGAAAATATACAATTAGAATATTCCTTTTTCTCCCCGCTGCTATTTTCTCGTGCTAGTTTCTTTGGTCAATTGTTCAACAATCTGTAAACAAAGCTTTGTTTATTTTTACGGACCACACCTAAACTTAACAGAACACTATGGCTTTTTTTTCTTTTTTGGCTATGGTGCTGTCGCACATTGTGCCAGTTTCAATTACTTATTAATTAATTACTCTATGGATTTGAACAAGGACATTTTAGCCGCGCTCGTCCTACGACCTGTGCCACATGGCTACAAATATAATTATGTAGCGTTCGTTCACTGGCCAATAATAAGTAAAACAATATCCTACGGTCGCCATATGTTGCCGGTAACGAGTAACTACGCGGGAGGGCAACACTGGAGGTCCGCTGCATATAGTTCTGTTTACTGAACCGTGCTTTGAAAATATCGGTGAAGTGTTTATCAAAAACACTTTTGGATTATTTTTACAGTTTCTTGCATTCCTTGCTTTGTGAAAGACGTACTCCTATACATAATTCAACTATCTAATGCGTTCAGGTGGAAAATCTCCTGTCCCAAAACTTATAAGTACCTATATTTAATGTTTATTAGGTAGGCACCTGCCTAGTTTTGAAGAAAAATCATAAAAAAATTCTGTAAAGTCGTAAAAGCACCGGAAATAGTCCTATGAACATAGACAATCCCGCGTAATCGTAATTTTTCCAACGACCGAGTGTGGCAAAGGAGCTTACCACCATTCAGCCAACGCAACCGTTACCGATCGATATGTCGCTCAAAACACGGTACTAAACTCGTTGCATCGCAAATTTCCCTCCCTGCGAGCATAAACAATCCCGCGTAATCGATATTTTCCAACGACCGAGTGTGGCAAAGGAGCTTACCACCATTCAGCCAACGCAACCGTTACCGATCGATAGGCCCTGTATGCCGGTACATTGTTGCCTAAGTGTCGGGGGTGCTTACGAACTTTTTAGACAGTCGGTTTGATTGCGATTGCAATGACCGTTCTATTGGGGTTGATTGCGAAGGGAGGGATGACTCGGGTGATCGGATAAAGCGCTTTGTTGATATCGCGATTTGATTAATGTGCCACAATAATATATACTAGTATGGATGGCTGCATACTTTTAATTACACGAATGAAATCATGACATACGAGAGAATTTCTTGTTTCATTCCAATTTAATATCGCTTTTTCTTGGTTCAAATCGATTGTAATAAAAAAATCGCGAATCGTTTCATAAGTTCAGAACACGGCGTACCACAAAAACTAAAATTGAAAGAACCTCTTTTTGAAAGCTCGAATGTAAGCGAAACAGAAAAAAAGCTCCGTAAACAATGACTGTTTCAAAAACCTTAATTAAAGCATTCATAATATTATGTGCTATAAATTAACGCGTGTATCTGTGTGTTTGTCTATGGCATCGTAGCTCGCAAGAGGCTGAACTGATATCGATTTACCTAGTTACTTTTTTAAAGGTGCCTTATAAATCTGTTTCAATATCCTTGTCTGATGTAAAAATGCCGCTTGCCGATAATATATTGTGGTCACTTCCCTCCCATATTCTTCGCTAACTTTTATCGCACGTGTATCGTCTCACCCTGACCACAGACAACGAGATAGGTATATTACACAATGACCGCATCCTCGAAGGAAACTCGACCGCAACTCGAATCATAAACTTTCAACCAACGTATGTTGAGCTTCGGGCTCAAGTCACTGTACTTTTTTGTTATCGGACCGTTACTACGAAGTAGACGCGTAAGTTGTTAAAGCTTAAAGTATGTAATACACCATGTTATGTATTACTATGGTAATGTATAGGTGCTTACAGAAAATGACATAAGTACCCATAGAGTTTCTTGTAGATTTCTACTCTCGGGCGTATGTTCGAAGCACTGGTAGAGTTTGGAGTTTCCTTTTTTTTTTTTGGTTTATTGATGGCTTCGCACGGTTTGTGCATATAGCCAGTGTCAAGTATTTTATAATAATAAATATTTTATCGGATTCCCGCCAAAACTCCCGAGTTTCCTTTTGCTATGCCAGATTCAGACATTTTTTTTTTAATTGAAACCTTATCAACCACTCTATTAATATTTAGTATTATTTTTCTTCAAAAATAGGTAAGCATTTCGGATATTTCTATGAATTAAATCAAGATAATATTAAATCAAGAGCATAAAATAATGGCTCGAACGCTGAATATAAATGTATACCGCGTCCGTCAGATCAGCTAGGTCCAGTAAATCACCATTCCCCTAACAAAGGAAAAGGATGAGAAGACAACCATCATATCCTGACCCTCGACACCAGACAAGGCAGAGCTTCCGTTGTGGGTAACTCGACCGTCGCGAGGGTCCGAAGCGAGGCTTGAATCCGGTCACTCCTTCCGTCGGCCAAGGACGAGGATGGACGCTGTTCATTCATAAATGTTTGTATTTGCAGTACTGTAGTGGGGATATGCAAGCCTGACTAATTATTCCATTTTTTACAGTGGCAACATCATAGAAGTAATAATTGTCTATGAGTTGAGAGTACACAAGATTTTTATGTTTATAACTAGGAAGAAGTATGTATCTGGTATAGTGCGATGACAAAATCCTCGAATGAGGAGAAAGAAAAAAAAAGTATGTATCTGAGTTTTGGCGGGAATCCGATAGTGAGACGTTGTTGGATTGGTTTTGTATTTTTTTCTCAAACTTGTGTTTCTTCGAGTGTTAATGGGTGATATTGGTGGAATATTAAATAATTGAGAAAAGTATGTATCTAACTACTTTATCCAAGGTTTAGAACGATACGGTGTCAGACAAACCTATAAACGAATTAAAAAAAAATTGACAGATAACTGTCAAACTTCATTCCTTCCTGTCATACCGTACACAATACGGCAACGGTAGTTCCGCCGTTATGCTGACTTTAACTTGGGGTCAGAGGTAACCTTTTTTTCTTGCAAGTTTGTATAAATCCCGGCGCGTGCGGGGGAGCAACATCTGCCTCCAACAATAAGAAATTGTAGCAAGTGCAATCTTGACAGCTGCATTGTATTCTCTGGCTGCAGCTGGCAATGTAATTAGGTCGGTTGTGTTGGTACCGTAGACCATAGAGAACAATTTTTCTGCCACCTTGAGGCAACGGCGTGGGCTCATTCAGCCAATTTTTTTTTTCGTACTTTTACCTAGGGGGAGTTAAGCAGATGTCTTGGGGCAGATAAGATTAAGAAATGATTTGTAGCTTAACTATCATTTATATTGGTTTGGCAGACACGATATGAATATTTTTTTTTTATTTGTAAAAAGTGTTTTTTTAATTTATTGATGGAGTATCCGCTTGTTTTGATGATGCCTTCAATAATTTTAATAGCTTTTTGATTACGTAGGTGAAAGGTTTTTTGCTGGTTGATTTATGCAACTTGTTAGAGGTTTTAGTATCGCCATTTTATTAATTGTTTTATTAGCAATAGAACGCGATTGGGTTTTTAGGGGTCGCAGTGCGTACCCAAAGGGCCCAAACGAAATCTTTTACTTGTTAGAAAGGGCATTATTTTTCTTTGTTTCTGTTACTAACACCATATAGTTTTATTAAATCAAAACTTTTTTAATCTATATATATAAAAGCCAAAACTGACTGACTGATTGACTGACTGACTGACTGACTGATCGATCAACGCACAGCCGAAACCGCTGGGTCTAGAACCATGAAATTTTGCACAAATATTCCTTATGTGACGTAGGCGAGCAATAAGAAAGGATTTTTGAAAATTCAACCCCTAAAGGGGTGAAAAGGGGTTACAAAGTTTGTATGGAGCAACGTGTTTTCTTAGTCCGATCAACTTCAAACTTGGCATTTATATTCTTTAAAGGATTTAATTAAACACGTGTTTCATCGTTCTTGAATATTCAACCCCTAAAGGGGTAAAAAGGGGGTGCAAAATATTTTACATCAGATTTAGTTCAACATTGAAATTTTACACAAATATTTCTTAAGTGACGTAGGTGTGCACTAAGAAAGGATTTTTGAAACTTCAACCCCTAAAGGGGTGAAAAGGGGTTGCGAAGTGTTTATGGAGCAACGTGTTTTCTTGGTCTGATCAACTTCAAACTTGGCATATTTATATTCTTTGAAAGATTTGATTAAACACGTGGTTCATAGTTTTTGAATATTCAACCCCTAAAGGGATAAAAGGGGGTAGCAAAATATTTTTCGTCAGATTTATTTCGAAATTAAATTTTTTCACTATATTTTTTAGTGTCGTAGGTGTGCACTAAGAAAGGATTTTTTAAAGTTCAACCACTAAGGGGGTAAAAAGGGGTTGCAAAATTTGTATGGAGCAACGTGTTTTATTGGTCTGATCAATTACAAACTTCGCATTAAATACTTTAAAAAATTAATTTAGCACCTGTTTCAGCGTGTTTTAACATCAATCCCTAAAATTTAGGCAGGAACTGGTAGATTTTGGTAGAAGATGGTAGATTTAGGAAGGAAATGGTAGATTTTGGTAGAAAATGGTAGATTTGGAAAGAAATGGTAGATTTCGGTAATAACGGTCAATTTTGGTAATAAATGGTAGCTTTTGGTAGAAAATAGTACATTCAAAACGAAAATAGTAGATTTTTGTTTCAATGGTAGATTTATATAGAAAATGGTAGATTTAGGTATGAAATGGTAGATTTTGGTAGGAAATGGTAGACTGTTGTAGGGGTTGGGTAGATTTCGGTAGGAAATGGTAGAAAATAGAAGATTCAGAAAGAAAAGGAAGGTTGTCGTAGAAAATTGTAGACTTCAGTAGGAAATGGTAGAATTTGGTAGAAAATTTTAAATTTTGGTAGAAAATGGTAGATTTTAGTAGATAATGGTAGCCTTTGATAGATTCTGGTAAAAAATTGCAGATTTTAGTAAATGGTAGCTTTTGGTAGATTATGGTAAAAAAAATGTACATGGTAATATTGGTAGAAAATGTAAGAAATGGTAGATTTTGGTAGGAAATGGTAGAAATTGTTATAAAATGGTAGATTTTTGTATAAAATGGTAATTTTGGTAGAAGATGGTGGATGTCGTATGTCGGATATGGGATGGCTATGTTGATGTCCAAGTCGAGGTCGATGTCTTGAATTACTAACGGACCAACCGCTGATTGTAGAAACCTGAAACTCGGAGGGTGTGTTCTTTGTATGACGTAGACATCCGATAAGAAATGATTTTCCGAAATTCTACCTCTAAGGGGGTGAAAAAGGGGGGGAAAGTTTCTATGGGACAACATGATTCCTTGGTCAAATCTACTTCAAACTTGGCATTTATATTATTTGTAAGATTTACATGTATTTCATCGTTTTTGAAAATACAACCCCTAAAATTATAAAAAAGGGTTGCAAAATATTGTCGTCAGATTTAATTCGAAATCCGTAGGTACCTATTAAAACACGGAATATAGACAAGGTAGAAATTTGACATGTTTGCTTTGACATGTTTGAATACTTTTTAGTATTATTTGAATACTTCTTAGGAACTTTCTCAACCCCATCCATACTGTGCGTACGTTTTGTTTCTTCGTTACCTTTTCACGGCTAAACGGCTGAACCGATTTCGTGAAATTTGGTATAGAGATAGATTGTACTTTCGAGACGGACATAGGATACTTTTATCGCGATATAATGTAGTCCGCGCGGACAAAGTCGCGGGCAACAGCTAGTAGCGTATAAACTCACTGCGTGGTTAACCTTTTTGGTATTTCGTTAGTTAAATAGGTAAACAAGTAAAATTATTTATACAATAAAAAACAATTCTTTTGTCTATGACCTTCGATCTCTTTGAATGAAAGTGAAGACATCGATCTTCCGACGAAGCGCACGTGGGTTTCCGTTTCCGGTGGGCGGGAGATGGTTTTTTTTGTGTTTTTTTTTGTGAAAAACATCACAATACTGGCAATCAATGTCTCAGTCACCAAAGACGAAAGTGATTGTCTCGCAATTGTGTTGTGGTTAGTAAACAAGAATATTAATGACTGAAAAAATAATAAAATAATCGTAAATTAAGTAGGTACTTGTAACCGATTTTTTTTGTCAAAATATTGATTTTTAATATAGGTAATAGAAGTAAAGAAAGAAAAAAACATTTATTCTGTCAGAACTGCTGCAATCAACCACCACAACATATACCAATAATTGTTGGGCCTAATTTTTTTTTTAATATTTTACTAACTGCGTATGTGTGTCTATGCCATTTTTTAATATCATCTAGCTACGTAGTTTTTTCCCTTTTTAAATCTCGATTCGAAATTCAATTATCATTGTCGGTTGAAGTACTCCCCCAACCAAAGGGCACGTGCTGACACCGTTAAAAATCTAAACAGGTAAAAATGTGCCCTATTTCGTCGGCAGTAAAGTCTAAAATTAAAGTAAAAATAAACGTTGTATGTGGGTGTCACATTGTCGGTTAACAATGCCACGTCGCGTGCCTTATGCAAGTGTAAATTTAAAAAGTAAACATTTTTTTAGTTTCCATTTGGGGTGGGCGTCGGAAAAAAGCTAGGTGCAATTACAAAACTGATAAAACAATCTTTAAAAATGGAGTTCATTGCTCCTATGCTATTCGTAATTTAAAAATATACCATTCTAGTACCTACTTAATAACATTTGTATGCAATTTGTAATTTTTTAAATGCATAACTGGCAGAAAACAATTTTCCCGCCTTGCAAAAAAAAAACAAAGTGCATAGAGGTGTCATGTCGCTTCACTTCAACGCACTTACGTTAAATAACGGTTGCAACGATTATTAGAATAATGCTAGACGTTATAGCGTTGGGGTAGGTTAGGGAGTCGGAGTAACGTTACTGTTACGCAATCTGTGGTTAGTGATCGTTAATGGTCGATATTTGGATTAGTGTTTTGATACCGTTGTGTTTAGTTTTTGCCGAGATTAATTGATTTTCTGATATTGAGGGGTGAATGTATAGTAACAAGTTTTTTTTTTTTTGATGAAGTCGTTGAACATGACTTTACTATCTCAGTCTATATAGGTACATAGATAAGTACCTACTGTAAATAAAAATGGTGTTACAATAACCATAGAAAGATATCTTCTAGGCAGTCTTTGAATGGATGGAAATAAATTAAATTGATAGATGAATGAACATAACATTATTTATAGTAAAAATTAAAGAGGTTTTATTACGCGGACACAATACTGGAAAGCCCAGTTAACCTCATTGCACCTATCACGGTATTTTGTATAAGTTGCTAAATAATATTCGATTTATTTAGTACTTAACCTATATTTTCAGCATTCGTTTTTAAAATCATTTTGCGTTATTACCCATTACTAAATACAATTGTTTTTACATTTCCTCGTTCGATATTTACATGCTGGTATACTAGTACCCAACTGATAAGGCGCGTCGTGAATCTTCGTTCGCGCAGAAAAGAAAGTATGGTCCGAAGATTAACGAAAGAATGCTTAAATCTTACAATCAACCTAAGATCACTGTTATAAGGTTCATAATACACTGCAGCTGTTAGTTCCATCTCACTCATGCCACGCGGCGATCGCTAAGATGGCGGCGGCTGCCGACCAATAGCGGTCAATAGCATTTCCCGCGCTTTGAAAATTCATCTTTTGCGCAGGTACATCGGTAAGCCATATCAGTTGGGTACTGCTGTACGGTACATTGGAGATAATATCCTCAACGGCCTTCGACTAAATATAGAGGACAGCTGGAATGACGTTACAGTTCAACCGCTTTAGCTCGTTGCGGCTTATTTTATGAGTAATTCGAAGGAAGACATCTTTTGATTTTGTGTAGGGCTCCTTACCCAAATGGTGAAACGGGAACCCTACTACTAAGGCTCCGCTGGCCGTCCGTCCGTCTTTCGCCAAGCTGTATCTCATGAACCGTGATAGTTAGACAGTTTAAATTCTCACAGATGATGTATTTCTGTTGACGTTATAACAGCAAACACAAAACAATATTTAAGGGGGCTCCCATACAACAAATCAGATTTTTTTACCGTGTGTATAGATAATGGTACGGAACCCTTCGTGCGCGAGTCTAACTCGCACTTGGCCGTTTTTTATAAAAGTCATCTGTTTTGAATTAAGCGAAACCATAACTTTACTACCTACCATAATTATTTACCATATAAAATTTGACATAGGCCACTATCATTTTGGTGATAAATAACTAGACATTTAAAAATCTACTAAGTACGTTTAGCCGTAGGCGCCATTTTTTTATTTTTTATTTATTACCTACCTAAGTATTTTTCCTTCACTCTTTGTGCCTGTAACAGCTTTATATTAGTGTAGAAATCATTATTTGTGTCGACGTTACGCACTCCAGCTAAAGCGGTGGCACTGTACAGTACTGCAGTTTTTCTTTTCGCAATGTGGTTTAGATTGGTTACGCTCTCGGGTCTCGAGCGTGTTCGGGGAATGTCGAAGGAAGTGCGCCTGTTAGAGGCATGGCACAGAGCATGTCTTCATCTATGAATTATAATGTTTATTTGTTTAATTTTATTCTTTTATTTATTTAATAAGACTTCCCATTATTAGCTACATTTCTACTTAATTATAAAGAGGAAAGATTTGGATTTTTGTGTTTATGTTTGTAATGAATAATCTCACAAACTACTGTGCGGATTTCAAAAAATATTTTACCATTGAAAAGCTACATTCACCGTGAGTAACATAGGCTACTTTTTATCTCGTAAAAATTAAAAATGTTCCCGCGGGATCCGCAGGGCGCTTCTAGTTAAGAATAAAATGAGAAAGTAAAAGAAAATTAAATAGAAAAAGAAGAAAACCGAGAGTTAATGTTGTTCCAATGTTACGTATCCTACTTACTCTCAGATATTATAATTGTCACCGCAAAATGGTGTTTGGCTTCTGAAAGAAATTAGGTTTACAGGTGCTGGCTGATTGTCGCTTTTCAAGCACGAAGTTATAAAAATATGGCATAAAGTATGATTATTTACGTAAAAATATTATTAGCTGTTCATTGCAATGATCACACTACAATATCTTACCTACATAATAATATTTATAAACACGCCAGGCTTAGACATTATAGACAATTCCGTCTCGCCACAAAAGTTTAGAACAGAGTTAAACAGATGAAAATTTCGTTCGACAATATCGACGTCTATATCACTCGCGTTTTCTTATTCAAAGCTGGCATTCCTAATTAATTTACTTGTAAATGTGTTATTGAGTTCGCAAAGGCGAGAATTAGACGTCTATTTGTGAAGAAATTATTTATCATCTGTTCAACTCTGGTTTAAATATTTTGTGGTAAGACCGTGTAAGATTTAAAAAAAATCACTCTTAAAAGTAACTTAAGACTGTGTTATCTTTACCGCGTTTGATCCCCGACTTTATAGTGTGCATAGATAAGTAACACTTTTTGGGATAAGACAATGATTTATAATAACAACGATAACAATGTTTTGCTTATTTAACGGTTGCCTCGAGTGACTGTGCCTCGAACCATACCATCATACCTGTGAAACGCCGAGGACAGGATAATAACCATATAGATACCTACATATAACCCAAGAGCATTGACAAAACGGCCTCGCTTTGTAAAGTTTATTATTCCCAAAAGACAAGCCAGAATTACTGCGTTTAAACTCACAAACCCTTCTTAAAAAAATCGTTAATATACGTTAAAACTTGCTTACCGAACAAAACTCAATGCAGCGGCCTCATAATGCCGTAAAGGATGCACCATTTCGACGAAGGATAATGCACCACGGGACTTGCATCCCTATACCTACCTTACAACCTCGAAAACAACGCATAGAAATCTCTGCATATAAAGCAACGCATTCTATCACTATCATGCAAATGTCAACCTTAAAACATGAGATATAAGTGTTGCTTATAGAAGAGTAGTGATGTACAAGTGATCGTTATAAAAAAACGGTTATTAAAGTAACAGGTATGGGCGACGCTATGACAAAGTGTAGAATGTGATTGATTGAATAACGTGTTAGGGAGAAGTGATTTAATCACGGGTCGGGATTTTCTATCGGGTCTGTGGTTTGGTCTATTTTCCTGTTTGTCAAGAGTTTGCTATCATAGTGTTTTACAATAACAATATAATTAATAGGAGACTTATATGTATAACTATGCCAATTTTTAAATTTTAGCTACTTTGATTGGACTTCTAAATACCTACTCAGATGTCTAAAAACTTTACACAATCGCTGTAGTATAACAGGAGCTAGAAGGAATATTCTGTCGCATTTCCACTTTCCATCGCCCATGTGCCCAAAACCGTTCATAAACTTGCATTAGATAAAGAAAAAGTTACCCCAGAGTTCAACTGCCGTTTCTTCCGCAAACAATGCCATGTCTGGACTTTACCGTTGAGAAACACCCCTGTTGATAAGTGCAGTGCATTGTGCAAGGGTAGGTATCGTAACGGCAATTGGGGACCCAGAAAGAAGCGGTTTCTTACCAAAAAAAAACTTGTTCTCTTCGGTTGTGCAAAGTTGCAAACTGTAATGTAGCCAGTTTTCATATTATCTGCTATGAATAATTTCAATTTTCATGAAACCACCAAATAATAATTACCACCAGGAAATTCGTATCGCCACTATAAATTAATACACCTATAATCCTACCTGTATTATTTCAGTATAAATTGGCAGTAACGTAAAAATATAGGTACAACTACAAAATCTTGTTTTTAGCTAGAGTAGGTAACAAAATATACTGTTGGACTAGTATTTTCATAATCTTCCTGCTATTTACCGAGTTCTTTCATGATAGAAGTGCCGATATAGAATGACTTTAATTTCAGATTCTGCGATGTTATGTAATAGGTACCTCAAAATCAAAATAAAAAACAATAAAATATAACGGTTCTCTTAGGTTCTTATCAAAAATGTTGTTAAATAAAAACAATATTATCACCATCTTATAAATCCAAACCGTTATATTATTATTATGCGATTGATTAGCATTCATGAAAATCATTATACAAATACAACGCCCCATCTCTAAAAATTTGAATTTTGAATTATTGATCGTCCAACGTTCCAAGATTTTTTCTATTGTTGAAAATGCACATACAATTATGGGATAACGAAATTACCTATCTACATACACTCGAATTTAAATGTACAAACTAATTACCTAAGCTATTGGTAGCTTTTATTATAGAACCTACTAGAGTAGGTAAATCGGATCGGTCAACCATTTTTGTCGGTAGGAAAAGGTTTTATTCTTCTCAGAATGACCAAAACATTTTTTTTCGCACTTTTTGCCGTTTTTGGAAGGACACAAGCGACTCGTCTCGCTTTGCAAGAAAGCTTCGTTCGTTCTCGATCAAATTCAATCCAAGTCCAAAAGTCAAGTCAACGCTCAGTCAGCTGACAGACTTTGGCAGAATAGCTTCGTGTTTGTTGCCACAACTTCCCGCGAAAAGTTCGACTTGACAGCTGATAAAAAAATAACCTAAATTCGCGAACAAGGATCCGGCTTGTGTGAATCACTTTTGTGTTAACTCTACCCTGTTTTAAGATAAATTAACCCAAACACCAGTGCAATATGCTTAGAAAACGTGTTCGGACAACCTGCTAAGTAAATTACAGTGTTCGCATGGGAAAATCGAAAGTTTTAACTCCGAAAAGTTGTCTTCCCACAGTGCGTGTCTTTGTTATTTCTTTAGTCGGAAAAAGGTCAAAATGTATACCAAAGGGCCCTGTCAAGGACACAAAGGTAGGTAAAACCAGTTACATCGATTTATTTACGGGACTGATAGGTGATATCGGTTCGCTGAAGGAAGGGTTGATTAAAAAACTCGTATTGTCACAGCCACCCCTTTTAAAGGGGTGTTTATTGTTATGTTATCAAATAGATGATTTAGAAGAATATTAGCTTCTATATCCTTATTATGACGGTCGAGTTTTCGCGTAACCTCAACGTGTGATTCAAGAACAACCTTTGAATAAAATGTGGGACTTTAAAAATAGAAATAACACTTGAATTAAATGATTAAAACAAAATGCTACTTAAGTACACGCATATTCATTTATTAAATTTAAGTATGTCTCTCATAATACTGTGTGCTGATAAATATTGTAGACAGGTAACCAACAAGATGCGAACTGAAAATAATATTATATACCGAGGTATTTAATTTTTTCTTCATTACAGTAGGTAGGCTTCTTACACCCATTATGATAAAAATACTGTATCCTTTTTGGTGCTGCTTTCACCTTAGAATTAAGGGGAGAAATTGGGTTTTCTATAAACATAATTTTTGTGTCAAATTTTAAACAATATGAATCGAGTTGTACTACACAATAGGCAATTATTTCTGAGGTATATAATCCACCAATGCCGTCCAGACCACCATGGTGGTTATATAGCCTACTCCTCCTCAGGAAACCGAGTCAACCCATGCCAAAACACAGCACTGCTTCATTGAACCAACAAACAAGTTGAAAAATAAACCAACATAACAGAAATATAACAACATATCTGTCTCGCTTGTTCCAGATTGATCACAGAAAACTTCACTATCAACTCCGGCAACAGTGCAACCAAACGGAAACAGGAGACAGCACTGTCGCACAACTACAAGCTTAAAATGAACCCGCACTCCATAGACTTCACCTCACCGGCACAAACCAAGCGACGGATCCTCGGAGAGATACAGAACTACAAACCCGGCTCACCCGTAATAGAAAGACTGAAAAACTCGCCGGACTTGAACAGCCCTGGGATAGTCAACTCGAAATCTCCGCTGCAACAATTCGGCATCAAATCCCCTCCGAACTTCAACCACATCAAATCCCCTCCTAACTTCAACCACGCCAAGTCCCCTCCAAACTTCAGCCACATAAAATCCCCTACGAACTTCAGCCACATAAAATCCCCTCCGAACTTCAGCCACATAAAATCCCCTCCAAACTTCAACAGTATCAAATCTCCACTAAACACCACAAAATCTCCATTATCAACAATAAACAGCCTACGATCCCCGTTGACAGCGCTAAACCACTTAAACTCCCCCATCATCGCCTCCCACTCTCCGTTGACCAGTAGACTGAAACGAAGCTCCAAGATCACCAGGATTTTTGAAGAACGCACTCGGTTCAAGATGTCTAATAAGGAGAACTTGGGATCGTTAGCCAATGAGACATACATGCGACTGGAGATGGAGGAAGAGACGAGAGACTGCAGTTTCGGGGATCGGTTTCAAGCGAACAGGGAACGAGTGGAGCAGTGGTCAATGTCAAAGGTGAGGTACCTGTTCCGTAACATTTTTCACAACTGTCATCGTAACTTGACAGCTTTTCGGCATTTGAAAAATAAAATGCAGTGGACTTGAACATGGCTTAACCAGGTATGTTTTCTCAAATCCTGTCAGACAACAATTCAATGTCTTTTCTATTGTACCTGAAAAAGAGATAATCAAGAAGTTATTGCTATCATAACCATCAGGACATGCCCTCTGTAACATAGAATTTGTCAGAATCAAACAATTTCAACAGTATCAAATCCCCTTCAAACTTCAACAGTATCAAATCCCCTACTTTCAACAGTATGAAATCCCTTAAGCTTTCGCGAACTGAATACATTTTAATTAGTATTTAAACGGGTCAAATTAGAAATAATCAAAAGTCGAAGTCTAATCAAAATATATATTTTGATATTCGTTTGTGCGCGAATTAGGCCCGTTTAAATACTAATTAACAAGTATGAAATCCCCTCCTTAAAGGTATCAAATCCCCTACTTTCAACAGATCAAACGGTATAAAATGTACAGATATACTAGGGGGATTATACATGGAACATGATGCCAATAACCTGCTATTCTCATTCCAGTTGGACTTCACCGATGCCCTACCCTCGAAACCCTTTGAAGAGTCCCAAGACATCCTGGTGCCGGAGAAAGAACAAGACATGGACGATTTGGAGTCCCTCCAGGACTTGGAAGCCGAGTTTGACAACGAGAACTTCGATCAGTGCACCAACTATGAAATCATTTCGACGGACAGCCCCAACATCATCTCTAGAGGACGGCCATCAACGTCCAGGAAGATCAGCTCGAGGAACTTCGATTTCGGTGCCCCGCTAGTTGACAACGAGCAGTCGACGTCTTTCAACCGGCCCGCCACTCGCATGCTCAACTTCGACGATGACGATTTCGAGTTCACATCTCCGGCTGTCAAGAAGACAGTCTCCGTTAAGAAGTCGTTGAAATTCAACGAGACACCAACGAAGAATCTGCTCAGGCATGAACGCAGCGACTCCAGCATTGGTTCCATGTCCCTCTCACCCTCCTCCACCCGTCTCACCAGACTCTTCACATCGGAGTCCACCACATCCATGGAAAGCGGTTTCATATCGGAGCTAGAGGAGCCGTTCTTGGATATGGAAGAGTCGAACTCACCCAAAATTGCCAATTTCAACGACCTCCTCTCCGGGCAGATTAAGGAATCCATGACGGATAGGAGCTTCTTGAAGCGGCCACAGCTCGGACGCAGTTTGAGCTTCCACCCCGAGCCCAAAGCCCGAGTGTCGTTGCTGTCCATACTGGAGAGTCCAGGGAAGCGGAGTCAGAAGAGGACGGAGAGGGTGGACGGGGAAGAGCAGTGCAGCAAGAGACGGAGGTCCAACTGCGAGAGTCCGGTGCAGAGGGTACAGAGACCGGTACTGCATAGAGCTTTCTCGGAGAATAACGCATCTATTATGTCCGCATTGGCTAGATGTGAGTATTCTACGTTAGCTTTACCCTTTCACTATGTTGTAAGTACTTCTACCCTTATTTGTGTATATGTATATTAGTATATAAGTATATAATTCTTAACTAGTCGTCCTGACAAATTTTATCCAGTCAAATATGTATGAGAAAAAGAATTATCATTTTTCTCTGATTTTACTTTGACTTTACTTTGACTTTGACTAACTTTTCCTGTTTTTTATTACTTATTCTGCTATTTCGGAACGGAGTCAAATGTGACATAGCAAGGATCGTGAAAATCGGTCCAGCCGTTTAGGAGTTCAGTGACATACATACGTACAGTAAAATTACATATAATTATAAAGATATATATACATAGAACACAGGAAAGACGAACTTAATTTAACTTAAGTACAATCGACGTTCTTATCTCTTAAAACGATCTCTACCAGACCACCTTTGGATGGACAAGACAGCAGAAATATAAGGCTATCATAAACATATGAATCTAATTGACTAATGTATTGTTTCCAGCGACCGTAGAACCTGACCTGATCGGAGACTTCACCCAGCCCTTCGCCCTGCCCCTGACCAGCGGTGACCACTCGGACCTGAAGAGCATCTCCTGCGACACCCTGGCCGCCCTGCTGCGGGGGGACTTCCAGGGGACAGTGCCTGACTTCCAGGTAACATTGCAATCACAATGTGTCCGGGGGACTTCCGGGGGACGGTGGCTGACTTCCAGGTAACATCGCAGTCATGATGTCTCCGTAGTGAATTTAATATTGTTAGGTAAACTATATTGGCTACTGCGTGTACCTATGCGGGGTGCGGGGAAAACCTCAAAAAGTCTTCTATGGGTTTCTATGGGTATGGTTTGGGATTTCTGCTGATTCCACGCTCCTGTGCCCCCACAATATGTATCCCGAATAAGAAAATTAGAAAAGGAAAACCATCCTTATTCAAACTCAAACCGTAATCAATTAATTATAGTTTTTATGGTCTTTATTAATTTGTTTATTAGATTGGAGTGTTTGACTTGTAAAAGTGCGATTTTATTGCTTATTTACTTGATACTTTTACTTGACTCCAATCCAGATTAAACCCGTGGTGGATTATGGCCTAACCCTCTCACGGAAGTGAGGGGAGGCCTTTGCCCAGCTGTGGGACAGTTACAGGCTGAATCAATATTATTCTGAATAATCCAGAATTCTCAATCAATCCGTATCCCGCATCAAACCGGCACTTTGACGGCACGGTTGGCGTAGTGGCGGAGCGATCGCACTGCTGCGCTAGGTGTCGCGGGTTCAATTCCGCGGAACAAATATTTGTGCGATCCACAAATATTTGTTTCTGGTCTAGGTGTGATGTGTATGTGAAATTATATGACTGTACTCCTAGTGGCTACGTTTAAAAAGAAAAAAATAAAGAACCTATGGATGGACGGACAATGCATTATATTTGATAGTATGATCGGTAGAGAGTTAGACATAGCTTGAGAGATTTTGCTACTTCACAAGTAATTTTCATTATACAATGATCCACAGGTGATCGACTGCCGGTACCCTTACGAGTTCGACGGGGGCCACATCGCGGGGGCCCTCAACCTGTACACCACGACGCAGGTGGAGGGCCTCGTGCAGCGCCCCGAGGGCCCCCAGGAGGGCCCCCAGGAAGGCCCCCAAGAACCGAGGGTGCTGATTTTCCACTGCGAGTTCTCGCTACAGCGCGGCCCTAAACTGTAAGCATTACTTATTAATTCACTTGAAATTGCAAACTTGTGCGCTTTACAATCCGTCGATACCGGGATCGACCCTCGGCCCCTCACCAATGACTTCAATTAAGTTATATGTGGATTTTCATCGCTCCGTGCTCCCGGCCGTAATCGGTTGCTGGCAGTCGTTAAGCCACATCAGACGCCCTCTGACACGACCTCAACCAACACTCACCAGCTACTCCCCCACCAGGTCGCGCTACCTCCGCTCCGCCGACCGCAAGAAGAACAAGGAGCACTACCCCGCGCTCGACTACCCGGAGGTCTACCTCCTCCACGAGGGCTACCGCGGCTTCTACCTCCGCCACCCCGACCTGTGCTCCCCCAGGGGGTACACGGCCATGCTGGACCCGCGCCACCGGCAGCTGCTGCGCCGCCATCGGAGCGTGGGCCAGCCTGGTAGCTTGAGGAGGAACCGGCTGCTGTTGTAGGCGGTGGGTGGTGCTGTTTGGATTGTGGCGTTTGGATTGTGCAGTTTAAATTATGACGTTTGGATTGCACAATTTCAATTGTGCCGTAGGTTTGTGCAGTTTCAATTGTTCTGTTAAGATTGCACAGTTTCAATTGTGCCGTAGGTTTGTGCAGTTTAAATTATTCCGTTTATATTGCACAGTTTCATCTGTGCTTTAGGTTTGCGCAGTAAAATTGTGCCGGTAGGATTACACAGTTTTAATAATTGTGCTATAGGTTTGTGCAGTTTAAATTGTGCCGTTTAGATTGCGCAGTTTCAATAATTGTGCTATTGGTTTGTGCTGTTTTGAATGTACCGATTCCGTGAGGTTAGTATGAGAAGAAATTGTATGATGTTGTGGATTTGACTGACTGGATTACAGTGTTTGGATTGTGCCGTTTGGATAGTTTATGAGTGTTCTGGATATTGAGGTGTTTAACCCTAATTAGTAAATGTTGGAGAGAAAGAGTGAAGTTCGACTTTATTATGTGAAAATTATTGGCCTAGTGATTTTGCATTAATGATAATTTTGAAAGAAAAAAACCGGTTCTCAAATATTATTTATGTATTGTCTAAAAGAGCTTTTCTTTTACAATTATGGAGATATTATTACTAAGAAGTGAAGGCGCACATTTCTACATGAAATTATTAGATTTCGGCCATTTTGTTTTAAAAAAATAAAACTATGAAAATTACGAAATTAGCCCTTAAGTGTACATATACATAAGAGATTGCCATATTATTTAAAAATTAAGTATTAGCCACAGACATATAACCTGAAGCAGACCAGGCATTACAGATGTCTAAGGAAACCAGAACAGAATGAAATTCAGTCAGGACCGAACTAAGACTAACCAGACAAATATGCGTTCGTTCATAAAATGTAACTAAGATTAAAATTCGTGCTGAATCCGAGCTGATATTAGTACAAGTAGAATGAGCTGTCGAAATGTCGCCAGCGTCCGTCAACATGGCGGCCGGCTCGCGACTGGCTTCACTACACGACTATAATGCTCGGTCTCCTTCCTCTTAAATGTCTGTGGAAGTAGCATATTGTAGTTAAGTTATTAAGTACAAAGTTATACTGACTATGTCCCACCTGTAGGCTAAGTACGCCATTTTGTTTTTAAGTTATTTGACTTGCATTACTTAGGTTTGGAATGGGCAAAGCCATCGACGAAATTAAAGTACGTAATACATTCTGATAGTGTTTGTAAGGAAAATACATTTTGCTTCAATACCTCGTAATATTAAAGAAAAATTTCATCCGCGTTTTCTGTTATACCACGGGCGAAACCGCTGGGCGCAGCTAGTTCTAAAAGTAGCCTATGTTTCTCCTTGTAACATCAGCTAAGTGCCAGTGAAAGTCCCATCAATATAGGTCCAGTTTTTTCGGAGACCACTCAAAACACATTGACAAAAATTTAAAAAAAGAATGTTTTTGTCGTATCGTAATCACTTTCATGTTATGCAAACATTAAAAAACTATTATTTTGACATGACAAACAGACACTACAATTTTTTTTTATTTGTATAAGTTTGTTTCGTAAAACAGTTATAGGGTATAAGTAAGTAGTTACTATATTTTTCTTCTTTTTTATGGGGTTTTGTTATTGACAATGTCCTCCCGTAAATTATGGCTACCAATACAAGCTAAATAGATTTTTAGTTACGATTATTTCGTCGTTTGCTTTGTCATTGCTTTCCATTTATTCAATTGTATGGGTAAATGTTAAAATTATGTTTGGTTTTAACTCGAGTCAACATCTAGACGATAGACGTCGACCGCATCGTCCATTTTCATTGGTTATAATCTGAGTTTATACATATTTCAACGAACAACGCAGTTAGACACTTATAACAGCTATAAAGTTATATCTTATAACAGCCATAAAACTGTAACTTATAAACGGTATAAAACTATAACATCCTAAATTTGTAACTTAGAATAAAGGAAAATTATATCTTATAACAGGTGTGACTTATAAGTTACAATTTATAAGTTGCGAGTTCTATTCTCGCTACGGTTTAAGTATTTTCCTTAGATAGAAGTGATTCAGGGAACCCAAAAAGATCATGATAATATAATTATGTATGTGCTATTAAAATTATGCAACTTAGCTCTCTACAAGTGTCGATGTGGTCGAAGGTTACGAGTATTCGCGAACTCTCCAATACTTTAAAACGTATCTTCACTTCGAAAGGTTCAACAGCTTTAATATTATAAGTCTAAGTGCCGTAGTTATCCCAAAAATATAAATGTAGGCTATAAGATGTTAATATAGCTTATAATATCTACTTAACCTAAGTTATAAGTCAGTTTATATAAGAAAAACATAGTTTAGGTCTAATTTAAGGTATAAAATAACTTTTAATACATTGACGAAGCATTTCGTGAAGCTTTCGGTTATAATGGTCTAAGATTTTATTAAAACAATGTTAACGTATCTTTCTATACAGACTAAACCTGTCGCGCATATCAGTTATTGGGCTTCTTTGGTCTGGTTTATTAAACTAACGCGTGACGTTCGAGGGAGTGAATCACGAAAGAGCTCTGAAGTGAGAATTGGGCGGGGCTCGCGTGCAAACATATGAACCTTTGTGCAAAACAAACGCCAATTGTGCCATACATACTATGCATCCTCTACGACCTGCATGATTTATGTCCAGTTTTAGAGCACAATGAAGCATACTGATTAACACATAAAGCACATTTTCAAATGAACGGCAGTCGACCTGTATTGACACAATAACGTTAAATTTCTATTTTGGCGACAGCGGGTCCGATACAAATGTAAAGTTTAATAGCTTCCACTTGTCTCGTTATTTCGTGGAGTTAATTAATTGACAAGCAATTGAAACAATTAGTTCTATTAGTTGTAAATTAAACCATAATTGTTTCAAGACACTGTCAGAGAGGTGTAAACACATTAATTTGTTACTTTTCTCATAATATCATTAAGACCTCAAAATTCTACCAAGGAGCAATATTCATTTACGCTTGATATAATTATTAAGTAAGTATGTTAAATTTATTTAAAATTTAATATTGTTTGGTAAGTTCATTAAACATAGTTTATTAGTTTAATTTTTATCTTTTAATTTACAGTAAATATTGTGAAATTTTATAAGGAATATAAGATTTTTTTATAAAGGATATAAGATTTGATTACACCGAACATAAGTTACGAATATGCGTGTTTTCGCATTTTGTCTCCGATAGATAATTTCTGTATATTTGAATTCTGCGTACGCATACTATTATTTCGATATACAAAACGAGAAACCTTTATGTTACGATAATTCTTACAAAAAGAACTTATACACTTTATAAAATTTTCTCAAAACTTATTCATGATATTGACTTCAACATAACGAGTGTTAAGTTAAATATGGATAAAAAATTAGAGTTATCTCAAACTCTTTTTATACGCTTACTAGCATTTTATAAGTTATGTTAATTTTAATTCTAAGACGCGACAATTTGCATTTCTAGATTTTAATTAAAGTTTATTGTATGAGATTTGCTATTTTAATTTTTTTTACTAACATTGTTTGTGAGGAGTTAAAAATATGATAACAAAAAAAATGCGTTGTGCTTTGTGTTGAAAAGATTTAAAAATTAAATAATGTAGACTTTTTGCATTGCTATATTTTCGACTCTTCACGTTAGGTTTATCGGCCATTGTGCATTGAAATTCAAAATTATTTTTAGGGTTAGTTGCATACTTATTAGAAAAATAAAATTTTATTTTAAGTTTTCACGGCTGATTCGCGAAATTTCTATTTGGTCATTCGTTTTCGGAAATTAACTAATATATTTTATAGTTATAGAGTATAAATTGTGGTATTTAGAGATGTAAGAAATAAATTATGGAAAATATTTTTGGTGTTATTTTTATACCTGGCCCCGACACTTCTAAATGCAGGGACTAAATACAAATGAAAATATCTAGAAATAGGTATAAGTATTATATTTGATAATTTTTTTTTACAGAATGACTGATAGAAATAAAATTCATAATTTGCTTATTATAAATGAGAATTATATTACCTATTATGAAGTTATTTAAGGAATATAAAAAAATGCTCCTGCTAGTAAATATGGCATGCATAAATTAAACTACATTACCCACCCACCTACTTATAATATTTATAGATTAATTATTTACAGACATTATAAGTAGGTACATACCTACATTACATAGGCTTTATAAGTGAAAGTAAGTAGTAGAATACGAAATAGGTTTAGGTAGTGAAATATTATATTTTTTAGCGTGTATGCTTCGCCATATTTTTGCATTCAGCCAGTGTCAAGTTTCTATTCCTTTTGGACCTCACTTTTTTCTTTACCATCCCCGGTATTCTCGTCACCTTCATCGATGGAACTCTTCGAGAGCTGCCTCAGGATGCTCTCGAAGATTCTTGGCGCGCTTTTCGTGTTTGGCAGCGAAATGTCAGTTTGCGTCGTGACCGTCTCACTTCTCTTTTCCTCCTGAACTAGAGGTATCACCGTCTCTTTCAGATCTAGCGTCAAATTTTTCTTTTTTATTCCGATTTCTTCCTTGCCAGTATCAGTTATCAGCTCCTCGATTTTGGTGACCTCGTTTTCGCGGGAACGTCTCTCGATAGCTTTGGAAAGGACATTGCCTAATATGTGCGCGCATTTTATTATATTTTGCGTTTCTCTGGGCGTCAATTGTAATCCTTCGTTGCGAATTATGTTGCTTATGTTTTTTACGTTGTCGGGAGACCGTTTTCTTTGACCGTCGAAGGATAAGTCTGGAAATATTTAGTAGTTACACAGCGCCTGATAAAAATCTAATAGCACTAAAACGAACCTATCTGTTGCGTAAATATTGCCAACAGGATATTTTAGGGTTGAAATATCCGTGATAAATATTATAATTATTTTGATAATGTTACTGTAGTACGGTATCTAAAAACAAAAAAATCTTACCAAAATCGTTCAAGTCGATATTCTCAGTGCGGTACGGCGTAGGGCATTGGTCGTAATAACTCTTCATAGGCACCTTGAAATGAAACAAAAAATATCAAATAGATTCAGTATCAATTGTATTACTAGTACCTACAATGCGTTTCATGGAAGTTATTAAACATTTGCGATCAGGAAACATATACCTAACTAGCTGAAAACGAGACCACGGTCGATGTAACTCAACAAAACGTCAAGGTTATCAAAATTATATATTAATATTGGTCTGTGCGCGACTTAAATTATTGTTTTTAGCTAGGCGTTTTATGGTACTATGTATTATTGTATACCTTAGAGAGAGAGTTGTTATAATTCGCCCAGAAGTCATTCCATTCGCCATCTCCTCGCCTGAAGTCTTCCACCTTCGTTGGCTCCGCCTCGCTGCAGTCCTGCCACGAGCTGACGCAGCAACTGGAATTGATTTAAACAATAAACAATAGTCTACACGCTCAAAGTTTCATAATCAAGCCGTCGGTCCTAGTTATTATCGATTGGTGTAGCAGTCGTTAAGTCACGTCAGAGGCCCTCGGGCAGCTAAACTCTGAAGAGGGTAGCACGATTTCATAAGACAAACAAACAAAACAAAGGAGGAAGACTAACGGCCGAAATTAATAATCAATCCAATCCAAATTTTGTTATCTGGAATTGAGATCACAATCCATTTTTAGGGTCAACCGTGCCAATAACCGATCCATGCATTGTTTTATGAAGGCACGCAGATTGGAAATCGATCGAACGATAGGCAGCAATCCAAGATCGATTTCAATCTTGGATAGGAGATACAATATTAATTTCGGCTGTTAGTGGCACACTCTAGGGATAGCTGGTGAAGTATGAGAAGTGACATACGGCATACCTACCTGTACCTACTGTGGTCGGCTCGCTTCGACCGTCCCTAGTGTGAGTTTTGCCAATTTCTGTACGAGCTCGATCCGGTTAGCGTAAGAAATTGTATGGAGCAGCGCCATCTAGTGACTGACTGACTGACGCTAGATGGCGCTGCTCTTATTCCATACAATTTCAAGTTTACGCTAACCGGACCGAGCGCGTAAAGAAATTGACAAAACTCACACTAGGCACTCGGAGTCCGACTGCGGCCCGAGTATAAGTAACTGGCAGTTAGAGTGTTACAAGGCTACCTCCTTTGAAACTGTCTTAATGAATGAATGAGCCTGCGTATATTATACGCGTGTGAATATTTACCCTACCTATTTATAGTTCAAAATAAAGCTCGTAATACGAAATTGCCAGCCAGTTAATAGGTCAGAAGTAGGTTTTACTGTCACGTGACAATACTGGCTGGCTTTAGGAGTTCATAATACGAAATAGCCAGGCAGTTCCGTTTACGGCGTAAATTGTCTGGGAATAAGAATTCATAATACGGCCCCAGTTGGAGCTTTATTCGTAGGTTGTAGGTTGTATTATGGTGTATGATGTATGGCTATGTAGGTGGTAGGTCAGTCCTGTCGGTTTTACAGCCAGCAGCAGAAGGATTATCCACCAACACAACCACAGTTTACTCAATGAATTTGTTAGTACCACATAGTCGAAAGCGATGCGCCTTTCAAAAATACCAGAGCAACACATATTGTCTTAACAAAATTTCTTTGCTATACCATTTTTGTAGGCGCAAATGTTCCCTAAAAATTGTTATTATATCAGCATTATTATATTGGTTGACGGTGAATACAAAATACAAAAAGTAGTAAGAACGTACCTGGAGACATGTTGGCTTCTAGGAGACACCACCAGGTCAGAGGTGACGCGAGGGGACAGGTCTACCGACGACTGCTCCGAGTATTCGGGGGACACCGAAGAGTAATCAAGCTCGGTGCCGTATCTAAAACATTTTGTACAAAATCCTTCCGAAGTTTATGCTAAGTAAAATTCAAAGCACATAATATAATGTTTCACATGTAGCCACAATAAAAAAGGTGAGACATAAAGTTAAGGTTTGACACTAGTTTATTATTCTGTGGTTTGACTAAGTTCTCTATACTTCGTCATAGTAATTCTACTACTAACTCATAATACATACAGGGTTTTGGCGTGGGACCATAACTATGGTAATGGTATCTATGAATAATAAAATTAATATCCTCATACATAGTAGGTTATAGGTACTATTGTATTGGTAAAACAAAATAAGATTTTCCTACGAATAGGTAAGTTTTATTAATATTTTACAGCGCCACCTATCTAGTTAGTACCCATGTGTAAAACTATCTAGCGATACAGTTTTACACACGCACATTTTGAAATTAATACGTATATATTACGCTAGATGTCGCTATTCTTAATTTGCTTTTACAGACGCACAGAAGACGACTATCTCTACTCTGCATGCTAGAGATCACTACAATACGAGTATGACACTAGTCTAGACCACTATAGGTAATAAATTGTTCCTTTTCTTCAAATAATCGGAAACGTTTATAATGTTGCTTTGTAGCCTTGCAAAGTTGGCGATACAACAAGATAAAAACTATGGCGAAACACTAAATTCCGCTAGATGGCGCTATTCCCAACTTACCTATAAGGACTAGCGGAAGACGAAGTTTTGTACAAACTGTCTCTGCTGTGAGAAAACACGCTGTCCCGGCTCTTCCCCCCGTCTAGACTCTTCTGGGTCCTTCTAGCGTCCACCCTCTGTATGTGGCTCTGGAGGGAGGCGCTCCGGGGCTTCGGCCCGGGCCGCGGTTTGGGCGTGGAAGTCGCTAGCGGAACGGACGGGATTTTGGGGTTGATGCCGTATTTTGAGTTCATGTCTTCGAAGTCTGATACCTGGAATCAAAGAGGAGACAGGCATCTGGGACCGCTTTGAAAGTAGGACTGCGGTCCCAGTTTAAAAAGGTTACTTACCTACTTATCACTAATGTTGTTTTTCTTTTGTTCAATTTTATTTTTGATATTTTTTTACAATAAAATTTGTCTCAATTTGCGACTATATTTTTCTTTTAAAACCAAAAAAATAAAACTGTCCTATTATGTTATACCTGCTCCTTGTAACATCAGCTATCTGTTAGTGGAAGTCCCATCAAAATCCGTCCAGCCGTTTCGTAGCAAAGTCGGAACAAACATACATCCGCAAACAAAAATAGGAAACAGATTTTGTATACAATGTTACAAACCTAGTACCTACCTACTTACATTCATGCATTTAGTAAAATTCTGTTGACATAATTATTTATAATCCAAACTTGCCTGAGACAAATCCAGGGACATGTCGTCTTCCAGCGACGTCTCCTGGCTCCTGGTGGGATGCGGCTTAGGGTGCTCCGCGACCTTCCTCGCGCGAGGGTTGGAGCTGGTCTCCATGGAGGTGCGCCGGTGGTACCCGCCCGGGAGAGAGTTGGCGCGGTCGCATCTGTCAATGTCAAATCTATTCATTTTTTTTTCTTTTCTTCTTTGGCCATGGTGCTTTTCGCACATAAATCTATTCTTATGGCTCCGTACCTGAAGGGTGAACGGGAGGCATGTTATCCACCAAGGCCCCCGTGGTGGACTATGGACAAACCTCACGGAAGTGAGGGGAGGCCTTTGCCCAGTAGTGGGATGGTTACAGGCTGAATTATTACTATTATATATCTACCTTGAAATGAAAGTTAACGTATTTGATACCTACCTATATTGTGTTGTTATAATTATGTACGTATCATTAATTCACATCTATCTATTATCTATATTAAGTAGGAAATTAATAAAAGAAAGTCGTGTTAGTTACACTTTTTATAACTCAAGAACGGCTGAACCGATTTGGCTGAAAATTGGTAGGAAAGTAACTGAGAACCAGGAGAAGGATATAGGATACTATTTATCCCGTTACCACGGGAAAAAAATGGAAAGTGGGAAAAATATATCCGATAAAATGGGGTTGTACAGTTGACACCTGTCACTTATTCTGGAAAAAACTGAAAGAGATGGATATAGAGGGAGAGAGATAGAAGGAGAGGAAGCTTTTCCCATAGAGACAATGGCAGGACAACGTCTGTCGGGTCAGCTAGTTGCCACTAATTTTGTACACCTGCTTGCAGGTCGAATACCATGTGATACATTTTATTTCACCACATCTGAAAATGTAGGTAGGTACACTATCTTATGCAAGTATATTCTAAATGATTTGATTTGATTTACCTCTTCGCAATCTGCTTGCCAGTGACCAAGAAGTCCAAGCCTCCGCCGGTGTTCCTCGGCGTCTTCTTCGGCGTGGAGGTGGCGGAGTGAGGAACTCTCTCCTCCAAAGACTTTTCCTTCTTGAGGCTGTTCCTCCGAGACTGCGAGGAGTTGCGGCGGGAGGAGGGCCGGCTGCGGACCTCTTCGGGGTCCTCTTTTTGCATCACTGCGAAAGTAATATTAAATATGAAGTCTTAGAACATTATTATTAGGGTTTCGTACCTAAAGGGTAAAACGCAACCCTATGTATCTCATGAACCGTGATAGTTAGACAGTTGAAATTTTCACAAATGATGTTGTTTCTGTTGCCGCTATAACAGAAAATACTGAAAAACGGAATAAAATAAGTATCTGAATATATTTATATTTAATAGATAATGGTACGGAACTCTTCGTGCGCGAGTCTGACACGCACTTGGCCGGGTTTTTCTTTTAAATTTTACAGTTTAGGATTAGACCACTATTGGCCTGTTTTTAAGTGACGAGTAATAATATGTAGGTAGGTTAGAAGTCGCTTATAAAAGTCGCAATGAGGTATATATTAGTCATAGCCAAATAGTAGAATTGGAGCGTATACCTCGTTGTTTTGTACAACGCCACAGGCATGGCATACCTTAGGTATACTAGTACATACCCAACTTATAAGGCGCGTCGTGAATCTTCGTTCGCGCAGAAAAGAAAGTATGGTCCGAAGATTGACGAAAGAATGCTTAAAACTTACAATCAACCTAAGCTCACTATTATAAGGTTCATAATACACTGCAGCTGTTAGTTCCATCTCACTCTAAGCTCGCTAAGATGGCGGCGGCTGCCGACCAATAGCGGTCAATAGCATTTCCCGCGCTTTGAAAATTCATCTTCTGCGCAGGTACATCGGTAAGCCATATCAGTTGGCCTACTCTATGTTCAGGTGCAAAATGTCCCTTTTCCTAAATATACCATTCCCCGTTTTGTAAAATGCGTAGCCATACTGATGAATTTGTGGTGCGAAATGACCAAAGCATCATGAAAATTTGCTGGGTTGGTTTGCACTGAGTTTTTATATAGTTAGAAACGAAACTGTCGCGTTTGCGTATTTTAAGTTTCTATGAAAAATTTGAACAGCGCCCCTACCGTTTATGAACGAAAAATCTTCATACAACGAGCTAGCAGCGTAAATTAATATTGTATCTCCTATCCAAGATTGAAATCGATCTTGGATTGCTGCCTATCGTTCGATCGATCTCCAACCTGCGTGCCTTTATAAACCAATCCACGGATCGGTTATTGGCACGCTTGACCTTAAAAACGGATTGTGATATCAATCCCAGATAGCAAAATTTGGATTGGATTGATTATTAATTTCGGCCGTAAGTCGAGCTAGTAAAAACTCGTTGGTCCAAACTTTTCACTCAAATATTGACGCGTGATGTTGACCCAAATCTGACCTATAAAACCATGTACCCACTAAGGGCATTCGTCGCATCCTCGAACACCAAAAATAGCCTCTTTTGATCGCCTCCCCACCCAACGAAGTGGAAAAACGTGGAAGCTCGTTGGAAACAGACTTATGAAGTATTAATTAAATCTTTAATATAAATAAAGTCTTGTAGTTACGCCGTTTATTATAACACAGATATTAAACGAATAGAAGGCAAGGGAGACCGAAAATAAAGTGAATTATTTCATGATTTAGGTATATTTATCGTCGAATAAGTTTTGTATGTAGTAACTAGCTGACCCGCCAGACGTTGTCCTGTCATTGTCTCTATGGGAAAAAGCTTCCTCTCCTTCTATCTGTCTCCCTCTATATCTATCGCTTTCCCTCGCACTCTATCTCTCTCCCTCTATATCCATCTCTTTCAGTTTTTTCCCAGAATAAGTGACAGGTGTCAACTGTACAACCCCATTTTATCGGATATATTTTTCCCAGTTTCCATTTTTTTCCGTGGTAACGGGATAAATAGAGATAAGATCCTATACTCTTCTGGTTCTCAGTTACTTAATCCTATACCAATTTTCAGCCAAATCGGTTCAGTCGTTCTTGAGATATAAATAGTGTAACTAACACGACAATCTTTTGTTAATATAGAAGATAGCATTTTCCGGACATGTTAATTTTAATGATCTTTGCTTTGTTAGATTTGTCTTCGCTCCGAATAGCAGAGTAACTATTCAAACATGGGTAACATTCACGAAAAACAGATAAATATATGATAATTATTTTTTGTATTATAATTTGAATACTGTTTGAGAGTTCATTTTATAAAGGTAAAGGATGATTGGAGAGTATTATTATAGTGAATTTTAACCTACCTTACCGTTGTTTCAAGTTCCGATGACAGTACAATATGACAGTGACAGCGAGCTGGTCTGCTAGAGACGGAAGGTAGACGACGGAGCTCAGCGACTGACACCAGAGTGATAGTGTTTGGACGCGTTTTGATCAGCTCGCAGTACCGAATATGTATTTTATCATACCTCGTCTGGGAAAGTCTTTTCTTTACACAAAACTTATTTGTCCACGTGGCTTGTTGCTCTCATTGGTGATAAGTTGACGAAGTTAAGTTAGTGAAGCTTGAGGTGGATTCAAATCTCGTACAGAGCAATTTGTGTTCACCAAAAACTCTGTGTCTCTGTGTGTGTGAGTGGGATCACGGACTTCATAGTAAGTCCCTACAGGGAGGCCTAGTTAGCTAGGGCTCCGGATCAGTGTACATTATGTGCCTTTAAAAAGCCTGCCTGATGTGCCAGCTCTGTTTTATTTATAAAATAGTTTTTACTTACCGAAATCAATTAAAATCTCACAGATATAACCATTAACATTCTCTTAAGCGAATCTTTGTAGAAAACACTTTTGAAAAAACATTATTTCTTTTTTTTAATACGATATAGGGTTTCGGGTCGGGGCACACTGTCGAACTGAGCGAGTGTATCACACGGAGCATAAAAGTGTTACGCATGGATAGAGCGGGCGACGGGTGGAGTTGATAAGCGGAGCGAGCAGCGACCTATATTATAATATACTAGCACACACGGCCACGCGTTGCTGTGGCTAAGATTATTGTTATTGCGACTATACATTGAAATGTAAGCTATCCTATCTTTCAAGTTAGACTAAACTGCACACGGTGTACAAATTTGATTCAATTCGGTTTAGTAGTTTAGGAGTACATCGCGGACAAACAACGTGACGCGTAATATATATATTAAGATTAAGCGGTTATTATTAATACCCGTTACTTCATTATAATATTAGAAGACAGTTTTCCCAGAGCGGTGATAATAATATATCTTTATTTTGGGTAACCCATCATATTATTATATAGCTACCTAGGTACCGCAAAGACTAACATAATATTATACAGTTTGTCTTATTACAGTTATAAGTACACAATATATCTTACGAGCTGAACCGACAGACGTTGTCCTGTCATTGTCTCTATGAGTCAAAATGAGTGACAGTAGTCAACTGTACAACCCGATTTTATCAGATATATTTTCCCTGTTTCTAAATTTTTCCCGTGGTAACGGAATAAATAGTATCCTATATCCTTCTCCTGGTTCTCAGCTACCTTCCTACCAATTTTCAACCAAATCGCTTCAGCCGTTCTTGTGTTATAAAAAGTGTAACTAACACGACTTTCTTTTATTAATATAATATAATTACACTTTATCGCTCCGCTCGTCGCTCAGCTCATGCCGCGATCGCAGCGTTAATTAAGGGTAGGCGGGGGTGGCTACCCGCGCATGCAGCTAGCCGCTCGGAGAGTCGTGGAGTCGCCTTATACTGTTATTTTTTTACATAAATGATGTGATTTATTAACCTACCTACGACCAAATCTTCGTATAACTTACCTTGGGCGACGTCTTCGTATAACTCCCCTTCGCGTCGACCAAGTCTTCGTATAACTTACCTACGACCAGATCGTTGCTTTTAGATACTAGGTTCAACCTTGGTTCAAGTCTAACATCGATATCTACTGACATGAAGGCGAGGTTGTTTTTTAATGATGAAGTTTTATAAGTGTTTTAAGCTCAGGAAACAATTAAAATATAAAACTAATGAGAAATATTTTTTTTTGTTAAAATAAAATTTATCATACATTTTAGACGATTAAGAAGACATAAACGCGATTACGAAATAGATATAAAAATTGTAATCGAATAGATAAAAAAAAACACAAAGCTGACACTCAATCGCATCTTTACTTGTCACCTACAAAGAGATTCCATCATGAAACCACGTGAAAGTTTACCAATAAATGGGGCTTTTTATATACTTAGGAAGCGATTGGGAACTTTTCTAATTTCGTTATCACTTTTTTCCAATAAATAAATACACACAAAAACTAGCAGTTCAAACGCTCGCGGCCATCTGCCGGTACAGTATTACCCAACTGATATGGCTTACCGATGTACCTGTGCAGAAGATGAATTTTCAAAGCGCGGGAAATGCTATTGACCGCTATTGGTCGGCAGCCGCCGCCATCTTAGCGAGCTTCGAGTGAGATGGAACTAACAGCTGCAGTGTATCATGAACCTTATAATAGTGAGCTTAGGTTGATTGTAAGTTTTAAGCATTATTTCGTTAATCTTCGGACCATACTTTCTTTTCTGCGCGAACGAAGATTCACGACGCGCCTTATAAGTTGGGTACTAGTATTATACCACCAGCCGGCCTTTGCCCAGCAGTGGGACAGTTACAGGCTGAAATATTATAATAAATTTATTCTTTTTTTTTGATGCAGTTGTTTTTCCATCAGGGTTTTCTGTAGGTACTTTTTCAAATCCAAAAAACCTCTTTTTTCGGCGCGAAACCCGATCACATAACATAATATTCTCTATATTCAATGATACTGCATAATTATATTTTTCTATGTTAATGTATTAAAAGACGACAAAATTAGCAATTAATATTCTAAACGTAGTTTTATTTACAGAGAAAACAAGCATATTAATTCTATAATACAAAATGTGACGTCTTTATGTCTGTTTGGTTTTTAACTGACTTCCAAAAGGAAGAGGTGTTCAATTTGTTCAATTTGTTGCTATCTCAGCATTTCGTCATTCATGAACCGATTTTGACTTATTTTTTAGGTAATTTTGATTTAAAAACTTAAGTACCTACTGAACCAATTTTGATGAAATTTATATGGGACTAATATGAACAATATCCCTGCTTATAAAACATATTATAATGATTTTCTAAAAAAACGGAAAAAAGACGGAGTTCAACGCAATTTAAAAAATCCAACTGAATTTAGAACCTTCTGCGTTAAAAGCTGTATGCATGTTCCGTATTACATTATTACCTATATAATTATATATAATATACTAGCAGACACGGCCACGCGTTGCTGTGGCTAAGGTTTTTGTTATTGCGACTATAAATTGAGATGTAAGCTATCCTATCTTTCAAGTTAGATCAAACTGCACGCGGTGTGCAAATTTGATTGAAATCAGCTCAGTAGTTTAGGAGTCCATCGCGGACAAACAACGTGACGCGTCATTTATAAAATATATCAAGATACTAGCAGACACGGCCACGCGTTGCTGTGGCTAAGGTTTTTGTTATTGCGACTATAAATTCAGATGTAAGCTATCCTATCTTTCAAGTTAGATCAAACTGCACACGGTGTGCAAATTTGATTGAAATCAGCTCAGTAGTTCAGGAGTCCATCGCGGACAAACAACGTGACGCGTCATTTTAGTCATTTGAAAACATTTATATAAAAATCTACCTTTTTCCAGAAAATATTCAAAATAACTAAACAGGCAAATCAGCGAGGCACGCATAGTCTCCATTCTATTTGACATTTAACACAAATTCCTATTAAATATCAAACACAGCTTTCGTGTATTATTTCCATAGAGCAGCCACTTTCCAAGTAGAAAGTAAAAAAACTAGTTATGTTATGTTTGATCTAAAAATACGTAAGAAAACCTCACAAATTTAGAAGTTTTTAGGGTACCGCACTCAAAAGGTAAAACGGAACCGTATTACTAAGGCTCCGCTGTCCGTCCGTCCGTCCGTCTGTCACCAGGCTGTATCTCATGAACCGTGATAGTTAGACAGTTGAAATTTTCACAGATGATGTATTTCTGTTGCCGCTATAACAACAAACACTAAAAAACCGAATGTAATATAAATATTAATTTGTAAAGATGATGGAAGTAGAGGTACTCTACGAGTAAGTATAATCTTTTATAACACCAACTATCCGTCAGTGAAAGACTCGTCAAAAACGGTCCAGCCAGTGGTCTAACGCCAGCCTACTCGTATAAAGTATTTGACTTTTGTATTATATGTATATAGATGACTAGAAGCACCTCGCGGTTTCACCCGCGTTAACTACTATCCCGCGGGAACTATTAATTTTTACGGGATAAAAGGTAGCCTATGTGTAGCGGGGATAGCATAGCTTCCCAACAGTGAAAGAATTTTTCAAATCGGTTCAGTAGTTTCGGAGCCTATTCATTACAACCAAACAAACAAAGTTTTCCTCTTTATAATATTAGTGTAGATACGAGTATAGATAACAAAGGTGTTCTGAAGGCTAATTTTATTAGCTTTAACTTCCAGGCTAACTTTCTTGTGTAACAAGCGGTGACATTCAATATCCCTCAGCCGGACTACCGCTGCGGTGATACACCTTGCTATGGTGACCACACAGTTGCGTAACGTCGAAATTTACGAAGGTGACCACGAGTTCGATAGTTGTGGGACAAGTGAGATATATGCACTAAAACAAAATTTTCATTTTTTGTTTGTTGCAGCCTAGTGTGCGAACGCTTGCCAAGCAGAAGTGTGTGATCTCAAATCCCATTGTGGATACGTACCAATACGTTTTTTGTAATCAAAAAACATAGGTGCGTAATTATCACTGTTCTTATGTTCTAACAGACTGTTTAAATAAGCAGAACAAATGATTCTCTTTGATTACGAGAATTAGCTGATAGACTTGTAAAAGTGCGATTTTATTGCCTATATCTATAATAGAAGAAAGTCGTGTTAGTTACAATATTTATAACTCAAGAACGGCTGAACCGATTTGGCTGAAAATTGGTAGGAAGGTAGCTGAGAACCAGGAGAAGGATATAGGATCCTATTTATCCCGTTATCACGGGAAAAAGTTTGAAACTGGGAAAAATATATCTGATAAAATCGGGTTGTACAGTTGACAGCTGTCACTCATTTTGTCTCATAGAGACAATGACAGGACAACGTCTGTCGGGTCAGCTAGTGTACAATAAATGCTTTGACTTTGACTTTGTCCCGCAGCATCCTCCAGCATGGTCACAGCGCAAGTTTCTCGCATACGCGCAGTGAAAGTCGACCCGGCGCGCCCTGCGGCCTTGCAGTGAAAGTGGTGACGACACGGTCCCACACCACTCATCACCGCATGCCTCTTACCATCATCAACATCATCATCATCAGCCTGAAGGGGATACATCCGCTTGCCAGAATTTCATTTGCTTTACTAGACAGCAGACATAAAATTGTTTCTCATAATTTTATACGTCTTACTCATTGTTTATACTCATTGTTTACTATATTAGTCACGTGCTAGAAACTTTGTATCCCATAAAGTCAATAATTTCAATAACATCATTTGCCATCGAAATCGGTTAGGTTAGGTTCATGTTAGAACATGAGAAAACAACGCACGAGCCGAGCGTGCCGCGGCAGCGGCCGGCGAAGTGCTAGATATAATTATTCTGTCAAATAATATTATAGCACAAATAATAATACGTATGACATTCGTATCATTATGGAATCCAATGTACGGGCAAACAAGAGTATGTCACATAACTATTATGGTAAACAAATGAAGACGTCCTGCACAACATAGGCCTCCCCCTTAGACCGCCACACCGAACGACAATTTGCCACTTGCATCCACCTGCCTGCGACTCTTTTGATGTCGTCGGCCCATCTAATGTTAAAAACGTTTGTGAGTTAAGGTCATCTAAAAATTTGTACATTTTCAAAGAAAATAATTATTTTGATTGAATCTAATCTACCTTCATAGACTGGCATTTAACGAAAGTGTCGTTACTGCAAGCGTGGTTATTTGGTACGAATTTACAGCCGAAATTAATAATCAATCCCAATCCAAATTTTGCTATCTGGGATTGATATCACAATCCATTTTAGGGTCAAACGTGCCAATAACCGATCCGTGGATTGGTTTATGAAGGCACGCAGGTTGGAGATCGATCGAACGATAGGCAGCAATCCGAGATCGATTTCAATCTTGGATAGGAGATACAATATTAATTTCGGGCGTTATGTAGCGATGGTATGTAAAGATTGCCGGCCCTGTGCATCATCGTAGACCGCGTCGTCAGTTTTCATCAGATAAGGCGAAGACTTATTCTACTTATTGAATACAAATGTCATCAGAATGCCACTGAAACAAAAATGTAGATAGGCACATAGTAACTTCCTATAATATAATGAACTAGCTGACCCGACAGACGTACGTTGTCATGTCATTGTCTTTATGGGAAAAAGCTTTCTCTCCTTCTATATTCTTCTCTCTTCTCCTTCTAAGTATATCTATTATTTCCCTCGCACTCTATCTCTCTCCCTCTATATCCATCTCTTTCAGATTTTTCCCAGAATAAGTGACAGCAGGTGTCAACTGTACAACCCGATTTTATCAGATATATTTTTCCCAGTTTCAAAATTTTGCCCCGTGATAACGAGATAAATAGTATCCTACATCCTTCTCCTGGTTCTCAGCTACCTTCCTACCAATTTACAGCCAAATCGGTTCAGCCGTTCTTGAGTTATAAAAAGTGTAACTAACACGATATTCTTTTATTAATATAGATATCTAATATTAGTATTTATTATTGTATGTGCAAGTTACGTTTATTTGCGTAACTTCAAAAGTCTTTATAAGTTACTTCAAAACCTGTTCAAAAGTTAATGAAAGTTGTTTTTGACCTTTATTTGTACAAAGTGAACAATCGATTCCACTCGCTAAAGAGCTTACGAAACTACATTGCATAATAATAAAATTGATTATTATTATAGCAATTATTATTTGTTGTATAAATTTTTGTTTTATTTGGCTGCGCACGATTTGTGTATTTTGTCCATTTAGCCAGAGTCAGAAGTCAGCAATTTTTTTTTTATATATATATTTTTTTAATCTTCATACTTCACACATCAACACAACATTTTCACTAGGTACTTACCTATTACTAGGTATCCCGACAAAACTTCAGCCGGTGAAACTTTTTAAAATGTTTTTTTTTAATGAGTCTTGTTTGATGATTTGAAACAAAAATTGTGCGAAGTCAATCCATAAAAAAATATATTGCTTCCACTTTGGTTCCACATCCTATTCTAGTTAGAACTAAGCTATAATAAACTAAATGCCTTCGAAAAGAAATACCTACTTATGTATTACGTATAAAGGTAAGTAAGTAATACCAGAACACCTGAGGGTAATACTTAAATAGATTTATAATACGAGTATAGGGTACGTATAATTAAGTATCTAGTTACGAAATATGAACGCCTTTCACTTGTTTTTGATATAATCGATTAATGATTTATGTAGTTATTCGATAGTTGTATGCCGGCATCGATTATTTTTATATATCGATTGGGCATCGATTACTTGTACCTATTACTAGCTTTTATTTATACGATTTATACCAATAGGAGTTTGCGAGCTCGTTTGTCAGTTGCCCTGTGGGTAAATTCTGCTAATTTCAAAACGCTCCAATCGAATCTCATTGGAGTGGCTTCGGTATAGTTCGTGACATTGGAACTGTGCTATTTTTTTATTTAATTAGTCTGTTAGTCATTTAAGAACATTTGAAATCGATGTCACAATGAAAAGTCACACGCTAATCCGAAGTCACTCCATTGAGATTCTATTGAAGCGTTCTTAATAGCAGACTTGACCCCCCTGATCTCTGGCATGGCTTAACGGCGTAACAACAGCTTTAGGTCATCCTGCGCCGCGAAACGGCCATCCATACAAATGTGATGTGAGTTTTGAAGACCCGTCTGTCCAAAAAAAATCTTGCCCTTAAAACACCTTAGTTTACTGAAATGTGACGTCACCCGCCGCTTGACTAACCCCCGGTTTCTAGAACGCTAGTTGGCTTTGACAGTAGATTAAAACTATCGTTGTCTCTATCTAACACTAAACAAATGACAAGGATGGCAATAGAATTAATCTGTTGTCAACGTTGACTGACGTTTCAGAAACTGGGGGTAAGCTCCTGACTATGTGACTGATTGAAATTCGTCATTTTGAATATTGTCTCCACATAAACGGCTGAATTGAACAAGAGACAAGCGAAACTGTAACAGTTTTACTACAGAAGATTTAATCAAGAGTCTAAATATTTTCTCCACGAACCGACGTCTAACCCTCGCTTTTTCTAACTCAAAAACAAATTCACAAGAAAATAAAAGTTAAGCTATAATTACCTACCTATAATAATTTTTTTTTTTGTAGTTTTTTTTTTATAAAAAATGTAAAATATATTAGATATTGTTTTATTGAAATGCCGCAAATCCGTCAAACCAAGTGAGTAATGTAAAATGACGTACTTTCCGATCAATCCCATAAAGTATGTAGCTCGACTCATCGCCCCACCCATGGAAAGTCGTGACTCGTGACGCACTACTGACATAACCTCCCAAATTCCACACATGTCATACAAATATTGCATGAGAGAGAAATCCGTGGATTTCTATTGTTTTGTCATTACATATACCATATGCGTACATAACCTCGATTTGACAAGACGTGTGACGTTATAATAATAACATTATATATTATTAAACCTTTTTTATGACGGGGGTCTTCAAAAGTCAAAGTCAAAGCATTTATTGTAAATAGGCAATTAAATCACACTTTTACAAGTCAAACAGCTAATTCTCGTTAACAAAGAGAACCATAAAAACATAAAGTATGATACATTAAATTAACAAGCAAGATACCCCACTAAATCCCCATTACAATAAATACTTTGACTTTGACTTTATATAAATAACATATAATATATGACTTTGACTTTACCCCAGCTCTATTCTAGATATAAACCCGTAGTCACTGGGTCGAATAGGTACTATACTACACTCAAAAAAGTCTAAGCAACAAGCATGCATAACATGGACCCAGGAACAATGGGATAAAATTATGTTTTCCGATGAGTCGCGATTCGGGTTTAGGCCTGATACAAGAAGGGTGCGAGTGTACCGTCGGCCCGGAAATACTGAAAGGCTCAGGAGCGTTCAGGAAGTTCATCCATACAGCGGCTCAACAGTTATGGTATGGGCGGGTATTATGAAGAACAGGCGAACTGAGCTCGTTTTCGTAAATGGAAACATGAACGCTGAAAATTACGTTGAGGATATTCTCAGACCTTATGTCCATCCATTTGCACAAACCTTTGGCTCCGATTTTACGTTAATGCATGACAATGCGCGTCCGTATACAGCTCGGCGAACCAGAAAAGAACCAGAAATTAGTACATGTTGCTTAGACTTTTTTGATGTGTGTATACGTGCCTAGTTTATAATAATGAATACAGGAAATGACTAAAAGTAAATTATATAGCCTCAGATCAGAGACCTTTGCGGACCGACATACTCTGACATAACAGACTGGCCCATCTCATTCGACAAACATACGACATTACGTACGTTTACGTAATTACGTATATTTACGTCGTACGTATGTTTGCGTAGTTCGTAACGTCGCCAATTCGTAATGGGAATAGGAAGTATTACTTAGCAAGTATTTTCTCCATTTTTCTTCCGTCATTAATCGTATGTTCAACTAGTTGGTGCCCGCGTCTTCGTCTGCGCAGGATTAGTATTTAGAGAAGCTTATAATTATTAGCGTGACGTAGAAAAGAACTAACGTTATGACATTAAAATCACACATTTTTATGGTTCACTATTTTGGCTATAATGGCTTCGCATAAGATATAGATATATACTGTGATGGGCTTTTTTGTAGAACTATTTAAGATAAACATTTCCATCATACATTACATATGTATAGCTCTAGCGGTTTTGGCAGCGCACGCCTGAATAGCGCGCAGATGGTAGATTTTTTCCTACCTACTTGACACTTATCATATTTTAGACATATTTTAGTCATGTTTTAGACAATTCACACAATAGCTGTATAAATTGTAGCCTATGTGTTATTCTGATGTATAAGCTATATTATTGTAAAGTTTCATTAAAATCCATTCAGTATTTTTTACGTGAAAGAGTAACAAACATCCATCCATCCATCCATCCATCCATCCATACTTACAAACTTTCGCGTTTATAATATTAGTAAGATCTATGTACGTTAGCATTTCACACATTTACGTAATTAGGATGTTGTATATTGTTACAAAGACGCAAACTTAGAGATACCTATGTATAATACGGGACAACGCAAAACTACATGTCCAAATTGTATACAATATGGATATTGTAAGACCAAAAAATCGGATGTATTGGTGGGTATATCGGATATTAGAAGCTCCTCGCGGTTTCACCCGCGTTGACTACTATCCCGCGGGAACCGTTATTTTTTATATAGTGTAGTTCGATAGTGTAGCTTCCCAACAGTAAAAGAATTTTTAAAATCGGTTCAGTAGTTTCGGAGCCTGTTCAATGCAAACAAACAATAAAATCTTTCCTCTTTATAATAATATTAGTATAAACATAGGATCCTACATCAGATTATCGGATCGGATCATAGGATCCTACATCAGATTATCGGATCGGATCATAGGATCCTACATCAGATTATCGGATCGGATCATAGGATCCTACATCAGATTATCGGTGATTATCAATAATGCCGAGCTGCTCGCAAATAAATGATGGATTCTTTTTTTCAATCAAGAAATTATACTTTGTCTCTTTTATCTGTAATTTTATTTTTATCGATTCGTTTCGCTAAAATTCGTCGTGATGAATATTATTAATTCAGCCAAAAAATCAGTAAGTAATATCATTTATATCCGCTGCTTACATCCATGTCTGCCACCGGGGATTATTTACGTATTTTTTTAATTTAAAACGAGTTAATGATGTAAATGAAGTTGACTTTTACAATACGCCATCAGAACTTTTTCTGGCATGCTAGCCACATGATGATTAACATCAAGTTCCGAAATGAGGCTGAATGATAAATATACTTATTGGAAAGCGTCGTGCCTCGCGGACGGATGTGTGGAGTTCGAAGCTTTCTATAGAATTTAAAAAAATATTTGGCTGAATGACATCATCGCCTTTGTCTCGACCGGACGGAAGAAAAATTAGTTCGGCGGTGTTGTCATCCTTCAATTTGGGCCATACCTATTACCAAGTCGAGCACTACATAATAATTATACTCCAAATTATATAAATCGATTATAATTATTATTCCATTAAATTATATCAACATACTTAATATATAAAATAGTTAGGTAGAGTATTTGTTACCGCGTGGGTAAATCAAGTTTACTGAAATTTGTAGTCTACTTTCAGGTCATGAATATACAGCCTCAGCTTCAGAAAGTACGAAAAAATTCCTTCTAATAAAAAAAGTAGGTATTTAATTACTGATCTGATGTCAATAATTGTATAGAGAATTAGAGGAGAAGGTAGACGATGGAGCTCAGCGACCAATAGCGGAGTGATGATGTTTGGACTTGTTTTGATCAATTCGCAGTAGGTAGGTAGGTACTGATTACGTTTCAGAAAACTTGTCTGGTATTTTAAAATACTTCTCCCGAGTTCTCCCTAAAGCGGCAACACTCATTCGGTAACAAAATGGCGTCATACGCGCCAAAAGGATGTCGGGTGTCGTAACGACATCGACAATGAATTACAGGAAACAAAAGGAAAGGTTGCACTTTAGTTGGAAAACTTTCATTCAAAGTCAAAGTCAAAGTCAAATCATTTATTGTAAATAGGCAATAAAATCGCACTTTTACAAGTCAAACACTTCAATCTAATAAACAAATTAATAAAATCATAAAAGAAAACAAACTATAATTAATTGATAAGGTATGGTTTGAGTTTGAAAAAGGATGTTTCCCTTTCAAGTCCAGGATTGAATCTCAGACAGGAAAAGGAAACTCCGTTTGATTCTACCAGTGCTTCGGAATACACCCGTTAGAGAAGACAGCACCAAGAAACTCTACGGGGATGTCTTTTTTTTTTCTCATATTGTATAATTTCTTTCCATTTTTTTTCAATCACAATATTTACATAAGTAGGTATAAATATTACCATTAAAAATAAAAATTTCAAAACATATTAATAAAATTCACGTTAATTATTACTACCATGGAGCTGGGGGCATTGAGGCCATGCCTTTGTATCTTTAATATAGTCATTAACAGTGTAATAGGCTTTCTTTATGAGATTAGCCTTAATATAAGTTTTATATCTTTGCATGGATAATTGATCAATTCCCTCTGGCAACTTATTATAAAAGCGTATACAGTTCCCCATAAATGAACCATTAACCTTCTGCAACCGAAATCTTGGTACATGGAGTTTATTTTTATTTCTAGTGTTGAAATTATGTACGTCACAATTTTTAGCAAACTTGTTAATATTTTTATGAATATACAATAAGTTTTCATAAATATATTGGCAAGCCACTGTAAGAACATTGATGTCTTTAAATCGTTCCCGGAGAGAATCGCGGGTTTTCATATTATATATTGACCGAATTGCTCTTTTCTGTAGCACGAACACAGATTGGATATCCGCGGCTTTGCCCCACAACATAATGCCATACGACATAACGCTGTGAAAGTAACTAAAATATACTAATCTTGCAGTGGCTTCATCAGTAAATTGTCTGATTTTACGTACAGCAAAAGCTGCAGAGCTCAATCTTCCAGTTAAAGATGATATGTGAGGACCCCACTGTAATCTAGAATCTAAATTAATTCCCAGGAACGTGGTTGACTCTACCTGGTCTAACGGCTCATTATTAATTAAAATACTTGAATTTGTGAGGCCTCTTCTAACATTGGGTAGTGAGAATTTTATACATTTCGTTTTTTTAGAATTTAGCACTAAATTATTTACCGTGAACCATTTAAGAACTAGCGTGATTGCTTTGTTAACATCGTCAAAATTGTTGTCTGTTCTGTCAACCTTAAAAATAAGTGAAGTGTCATCAGCGAACAAAACAATATCACATAAGTTCTTTACAAAAAAGGCAAGATCGTTAATATACACCAAGAACAAGAATGGCCCCAGTATTGAACCTTGAGGGACGCCCATTGTAGAGAGCGACCCAGATGACCTTACTCCATTTATATCCACTTTCTGGATTCTGTTACTAAGATACGAGAAGACAAGATCGAGAGCTTTCCCGTGAACCCCGTAATGCTGTAATTTAGAAATTAATGTTTCGTGACTAACGCAGTCAAATGCTTTGGAAAGGTCACAGAAAACATTATCATGACTAAGCTGACTATCCACTGACTATACTCTATAGTTTATTGTTTCAATCGAAAGTAGGTACCTCCTACAAGGCATAATTTGTCATGTATACAAATGTTACCTACTTAATTTTTTTTTTTTTTTTTTTTAGTTATGGCTTCGCACGGTTTGTGCATATAGCCAGTGTCAAGTATTTTATTTTAAGTATTTCTTAATTTCACATTAAGAAAGTCACAGCAATGTTATAGCAATCGTGGTCAAGTAGTCAAGTCAATTATTTACATCGTCAGTCATGATTCAGTAAAGTAGTGGATGCTTTACTGAAACTTCTTGGGAGTTTTGGAAAAAATGCGAAATGACACGTTTTTTGAGTTTATATCATTCGCCTACACTCGTGCACGTTAACGAACACTTAATGGTTAATATTCCACCAATATTACACATTAACACTCGAAGAAACACAAGTTTGAGCTAATAATACAAAACCAACAACGTCTCACTATCGGATTCCCGCCAAAACTCCTACCTACTTAATTATTGAAGAGAAACATTAAAGACATACTTTATCACACTTTATTTACGTTTAATCTAACGCTCAAATGTTTATCTCCATCCAAAGGTCGACTGGAGACGATCGCTGTTAGGTATACGTCCGCATATTGTAGGTTTAGATTATATTCTGATTCTGTATGTACTAGTAATAATATAAAAATTACTTGAAACTGGCACAATGTGCGAACAGCACTATGACCAAAGAAGAAAAAAAGTATAGCACAGAACTATAGGAGATAACAACGGAGAGGAGCAAAGAAAAAAAAACAAATAAGTAGCACAGATAATACAATGCAAAAAAAAATCAAACTATAATATACAAAAAAAAAAATAGCTATGTACGAAATTGGGTATCATAAATACCTACGATAATAATTATTATGTTAGGCGCGGTAGACTGGTAGCATTATTTTGCTGTCGAAATAGTTATTTATTTTTAATAGGATATTTTGTTTTCGTTCCGTTCTCACGTCGCGCGTTTTATCTCACTTCAGTCAAATCAAATATCGCACGCGGCGCGCCCATTCTTATTATCAAGCTAGCTGAGGCCGCGACTTCGTCCGCGTGGAATAGTGACTTTGGCCGGCATTTTTTGGATATTATAATCTTTTGGTTGGTATTGGATTATAAACACCGTCGTATGTTTAATATTTATCTTTAAATAGGCAATCAATTGACATGAAACAAACACTAAAGTTTAAGTGGAGCTTACCACAATGTATTACTCAAAACTACATCTAAATCGGATAAGCCGTTTCTGAGATTACCGAGCATAAACGCAAAGACAAACAGACAACAATTCTAACAATCACTGTTTTGGGTGCTATTTGCATATAATTACAATAATATAAAAGTCTCAATAATATTGTTTCTCATGTAATATCTTCCATGTACAGACAGCGATCCCTTACATTTTCATTATATGTATAGATATAGATATTAAAACACGTTCGAAAACACTTTCGTTCCGTGCGAAAGTGTGCGATTATGTAAATTTTATTTCATAAGTAGTGCAACTTTTTTTTTTAGAGGTAAGAGGATATTGTGGTTTCTATTCTAGTCTCTAAGTATAATTAGGTAAATTATACCTGCTTACATATCTTTATTTTTAATTAAATATAAAAATAAACTAAAAGTAGAGCTATTTAGTCTTATTATCTCTTTTTTTTTCTACGGTCATCCTATTCATTATTTTTTTTCTTTGCACGCCAAGTGCTTTTGAAATAATATCTTATCTCCACGTCTCGATTCAGTAAAGTGGGTCATGCTTTACAGCCGAAATTAATATTGTATCTCCTATCCAAGATTGAAATCGATCTTGGATCTTGGATTGCTGCCTATCGTTCGATCGATTTCCAATCTGCGTGCCTTCATAAACCAATCCACGGATCGGTTATTGGCACGTTTGACCCTAAAAATGGATTGTGATATCAATCCTGGATAGCAAAATTTGGATTGGATTGATTATTAATTTCGGCCGTTACTGAAACTGTGAGTTTTGGAGAGAGCATTGAATGTCATTTTAGGGTTCGGTACCCAAAGTGTAAAACAGGACCCTGTTACTAACTTCCCTGTCTGTCCGTCTGTCTGTATGTCCGTCTTTACTTTTTATTCTTGCCAAATTAGTAGGTTAAAATTAGAGTAACAAGAGGACGCAATAATGTACGTAGACACGGCCATAGAATAGGAAAGGAATCTAAAATGTCATTAGTGCCCATAACTCATGGGCCAATCAGCCAACGCTGTATACAAAAATGTATTCTAATACCTTAACAACAAAGGCTAAATCACATTAGAGGTGCTTGTTAATTTTCTCTTTTATTCGTCCGGTGTCAAGGTGTGGCAAAGAACTTGCGGATATTATGCCACAGCTGTCATTTTGACACTAGGTCATTAATAATATGCGCTGAAAAGCACATAATCTTCTTTTGATATGCTCGATTAGCAGCCGAGTTTGAGCAATGGGGTATAATTATTAATGAAATACAGCCCAACCTTGTATAGTCTAAAATATGCATAATATGTAAAAAAAAAACGTAATTTTTTTTCTCGCATTCCACGTATACTATATTATTTATAAATATTATTTTGTGTAATAATCCTGTTTCTACTAAGGTGATGTAATCAATTAATTTGAAAAATAACTAAATATTCTACTAAAGAATTTTTCCGTTTTCATTTTCTGTAATTTTCTTTGTGAGTAATCGTGACGTTGATTGCAGTATGACTAGATTACAGACTGGGAGGTGACATTTACAATTTTCTTTAGAGAATATTACTTGAATTCATAAACACAAACCAGACGATACCAAAGCGGCAAATAAAAGTGATTATGGAATTTGTAAACAATTTTTCCATTCTCCGGCATCCTCAAATTAACTCAGAAACGGATACACGATTAACTTAATTCCGTCCAATAGAAAATACATTAATTATGGAGTTCCTACCTTCCTCGGTGTCAATGAAAACAAACTTACACAATTACATGCGAATTGAAGTTTTAACTGCTACGGTTTAAAGTTCAAATCTAATTGCCTACGCAAAAGAAGGCTCTGAAAACAAATTGAGAAAACTGCATCAAAAAGTCAACTGTAACTAGTAGCAGCTAAAGATCAAAATTGCCTGCGCGGCCGAGAGAAGGTGCAGGTTTCTCAACACTACATTCGTGTATGGGAAATAGCACCCCACTTTCTTTCGAACACATCTCCATCAGCCAGTCTCGATCCAAATCTTCACGTCTTCGGACGCCGGAAAAAAACACGAAAAAGAAAAAAAATGAACTGTCACCGTGACAGTTCCTGACTTTTTAAAGTTTTCGCGCCAATTTTCCCGCGGGAAGTGAGAGTGACAAGTGTTTTTTTTTTATTGGACGATTTGGCATTGGGTGTTGTGGATTTTTGGGTGTGATTGGATATTATTTTCGTCAGCGGGATGATGGTAAGGATATTTTTTTAATTTATGTGAGAAACTAACAAGAAAAAAATATCACGTAAAATTTCAATAAACTAGTTAGTATATAATTTCTTTGAACTTAATTAAACTTTCTTACTAAGCATTCAGAACACGGAACTACGGTGTAAGGAAATCAAGCTTCTACGAGCTTTTACGGCACTCGAGAATGTTTAATCGATCTCCAATTAAATTTAATTAGAGCACAACTGGGTTAATGGATCATTAAAATCATGCATAATGGTTCTTTTTATTCTTGAAAGCTTTTCGTAGTCTTTTAGAATTCCGGTTTTTTAATAGTATGCCTATTGCCTGCCTAAAACCAGCCGATAAGTGTATTGCTGTCTTTATCATTTAGTGTTTAGTGCCAGATAGAGAAATATAATAGACTTATCTATTTGTCAATATTTTAACTATAGGGGCATAGGTTGGACACTCCATACAAACGGTTTAATCGCACAAGAGACGCGCGAGACTGTATGCGCGCCCGCGTTGTACCGCGTCGCTACTCACTAGCTCCCCCGACACGCTCGCGGCGCCGTACGAGCTCACGATACAACATCGCGCTTTAATGTAAGGGTCCTTACCATAAAAGCTTTAATCAAAAGTTGAACAGATGAGTCTAAATATTTTCTCCACAAATCGACGTCTAACCCTCGCTTTTTCTAACTCAATAACAAATTCACAAGTAAAATCATTATGAATGCCAGGTTTGAGTAACCAACGCGAGCGATAGACATCGATTTTGTGGAACGAAATTTTAGAAACATCTGTTTAACTCTGGTTTAAACCTTTATGGTAAGAGAGTGTTCCTTCTTTAGGGTACTATTAGGTATTCTATGCTAGGGGTTCATAAAGCTTACATAAGTAAGTAAAGTACTTATACAATTATTACCTGTATTATTTTTTATTTTTTTACATTTCTACGTAGCGTGTCGAACAATCAGTCAGCTGATGGTAAGCGCCGCCGGCCCATAACAGTTGCAGTGCCAGCTTGGCATTGCACAATCTCGCGCGGCACTGGGCTCGTCGCCCCGAGACATCGGTTTCTAAAGCTTCACACACGCAGAAATGTCGCTTGAAAGTCTGGAAACATTGCTATTAGAAACTGACCCTTATTTTATGCCTTACAGGGCTGCGTGCTGGTTAAATATCTAATTAATGTTAAAATTATATTAAATTTACATACTACTGCTTCATTAATATCTACTTCATAGCCACTTACTAATCAGAAATGACTGGATTGAGTAAGAAAACGCGAGAGATTGACGTCGATTTTGTGGAAAGAAATTTTAGAAACATCGGTTTAACTCTGTTCTAAAGTTTTGTGGTAAGACGGTTAGGGTTGGCACGCACTAGACATTACAAACATCGAACTTTGCACCGTCCAATATGAGTTCAAATTGTATAATACCTGTCAAATTCCAATGATAATATGGAAGGATAATTGTTTCCGATACAGAAACGAACCAGTCATCCCTAGCATATTCTAACTACCTAAAAATCCTCTTATATTATGTCAGTGGAAAAATCTACCGTCAAAACAGGTGACAGGTTCGTCAAACAGGCTCGTCTCTTTACTTACTAACCTCAGATTAATCATCTAACAGATATGACATTTAACTCTAGATCCGGGGAAGAAAAGAGACAAGTGTATACAAATAGACAAAGGAGTAAGTAGGATAGCACGATGATGTTTTGTCTTTGTCGGCGTATGCTCTAATTTATTGCTGTGCTGCAGAAGCAAACCAATACTGATATTTTAGAATGTCGCACGAATGATTGGAGCACCATCTAAATAGCGTATATTAAACTTATCCGATTTATAGGGGTTGTAGCCAAGTGTGTCCCTTTCGGGTATACGCTTTTGTCAAGTCCATTTCTGATACTAGATTCACTCAATGAACTCAAACTACAGAAACATGGCAACCCTATAGGCTAAACTACTACAAATTGTTGGAAGGTCAACAAATTACATATGAGGCAACAAGACAATTTGTTTAAGCCATAAAACTACCATGGGAGCCGAAGCCCCATAAACAAACTATGTATTTCTCAACACACATTGTTAACTCAAGGTACGATCGACCACTTAAAATATAACAGTTTACTACAACAATAACTTTAGAGCGGGTACAAACTAATAGACCAATCTACACTTGAATTGCGAAAAACTAAAAAAAAATATTCTTAAAAATAATTAAAGCACAACGTTTTCATGATTTATGCTATATTCATCCCACAAAAGTTCGTACCACATTGAAAAAGATGCTTTCGTCCCACATCGTATGTATATATCCCACTCAAATTCATTTTCTATGCTGTCATCGAGTTATGAGCTACCAGCTATTTAGCCGGATAGCTAATTGGAAAGTGCCCGATAAACACTCTTTGTAACGCTGTACTAAAAACTTTTTAAGAAAGGAACTCGTTAAATAAAAAGAAGCTAATTACTTGAAACTGGCACAATGTGCGATAAGCACCATGGCCAAAGAAGAAAAAAATAAAAAAAAGAAGCAAAAGAGGTGTCAGGATCGTAGCATATGGAGAGCTTTGCTATGTATGTATGTGACTATATTCGATCTATCACCGTCTAGGTTTCTTAGCGACAGAGCTGTATCACCCACGTAGCTGCCTTTTTCCCGCGGAAACTCTTATTTTTCGCGGGATATAAATAGTGTGTGGTACTCAGAGATAATATAGCTTCTTATTGCTGAAAGAATTATCAGAATCAGATCAGTAGTTCTGGAGATTATCCCGTACAAAAACACACGGAAACTTAAATTCTTTATAATTTAGTGTAGAAGTGTAGACAGGAGCGCGTTGATGTCTTTTGTTCGATGTTATGTTAACAGTAATTTTAGTAAAATTTTAATAGAATTCATTTGGAGAGTTGGTTCATTGTAGAATTTGTTTTGAGAATTGGTTCATTGTACAATTTGTTTTGAAAATTGGTTCATTGTTGAGTTCATTTTGAGAGTTAGTCTCTTGTAGAATTAAATATGAGAATTTGGTGTATTGTAAAATTCATTTTCAGAATTTGGTGCAAAGTAGAATTCATCTTCAGAATTAGCCATTTTGAGAATCAGTCCACTGTAGAATTGGTCATTTTGAAAATCAGTCCAATATAGAATTGGTCATTTTGAAGCAGACATTCTGCGCCTTGACCACATATTTAACTATTTTGACCCACCTAACAATATAAATTGTTCTGACTCAGATTCTTTATAAATAAGAGAACACAATAGTGAAGCAACACTTAACCATTGAAAACCTACGACCATGGAATTGAACTGAATAGAATGGTCCCACGGTAGATGCTGAACAAGCGGATGTGTGGTTTTCTCATCGCGACCGGAGGTTACCTTTCTAGCTCGTTACAGGTCTGTGGCAACAGCGCATTTCCACTATGTATTCTACTGATATTACTGAACAATTTAACATGGAAAACTAAGGGATGAAAAGGTATGCTTACAGCAAAAACTATAGTTCAGAAACATAATATCATTATCATGAAAAATAAACGAAAAAAATTAGGTACAATATTGAAATAAAATAAATGGAATAATTTTATAGGAATTCGGTTTCAAAACAGTACCTATATAATTAATCATGAAATTCGTACTACAGAAAAAACAATAATAAAGCATGGTATCTATATACTGGAAATTTTAGTTAAGGGTCAGGATGTGAACTATTGCAAACTAGTGCTCCCCACTTTACTTGCTATGTTCATCATCTTCGACCACATCGCCACCTGCGGCCACAAATTAGCCTATAACCATAAAAAAGTCAGATTTCAAAACCACGAGGAAGTAAGTTAAAAATGCGCATATTTTAAAATCGGAGGCACTAGTTAAAGAGTAAAACACTAAACTTTCTAGTATTTACATAAATTTCCATAAAAATAAACTTAATAATGAAGTAATAAGTAGGTATACGACTCAGTTATGCAAGTCTGTAATGAGCGCAGTTTTCAGGGTATTATAAAATACGTATACGGTGCTGCGAGCTAATCAAATCGAGTCCAAACACCATCACTCTGCTGTCAGTCGCTGAGCTCCGTCGTCTACCTTCCGTCTCTAGCAGCTCAGCTCGCTGTCACCGTCATATTGTACTGTCATCGGAACTTGACAGGCTTGCACAACTCAACGGGAAATAGGTCAAAATTGACTTGCAAGATTTTGTAATCGAATTAACCGTCCTATCATCAGCCTGAAGACGTCCACTGCTGAACATAGGCCTCCCCCTTAGACCGCCACACCGAACGACAATTTGCCGCTTGCATCCACCGGTTGCCTGCGACTCTTTTGATGTCGTCGGCCCATCTAGTGGGAGGCCTACCTACACTGCGTCTATCTCGCATCGCTTATATCTGGTGACGGCGTGATACCTCCGAAGATGCCGCCTGGCTAGCTACCACCCAAAGCACGAACCTCCATCAAGAAATTATTCATTACGTTAACGTAAAAAATTGTTTTAGATTTGGTCAGTAATCCTACAATAGGGGAAGCACAAAGATTTCATAGCTTCGTACCGTTAACGTATCGATCGGGAGTTTTGGTGGCATCCATCCACCTCTTTACTCAATCGTGACTTTGACTATGTAAATAGTAAACTTGACTTATTGACCACGAGGATTGCTCTAATGATATCGACTTTCCTATTGTGAAAATAAGAAATACTTAAATATTATAATACCTGACACTGGCTTAATGCACAAACCGTGCGATGCCATAACTAAAACGAAAAAAAAACGATTCGATCAAGGTGGCCGTTTGGTTGTTACGCATCTTGTCGATAGCAAGAGCGGCGACCAAATAATATCAATTTTTTTTAACGATAACGATGCGAATACTTTCTGGATAGAGGTCGTGCTCGTCCTAGTGAGTTTTTTTTTCTTTTCTTCTTTGTCCATTGTGCTTTTCGCACATTGTGCCTACTAGTGAGATTAAAATGTCAAATGCGAGCCTATAAAGTAAAAATACCTCTAGCAGGAGAGGCCAAGTAATTTCACTTACTGTAACCTGTTTATTCGAAAGCTCGCGTTGCGTAAGGCCCGAGAGAAGCGGCCAGATGTCACGATGGTTTCGTATCGGTGATGTCATTTTACCACGTTTTTGTGAAGTCGCTTTCTGAGAAGGAATCTTGCAACGAATAATAATACTAATACTAAAAAAGTTAATAAATAAATAAATAAAAAGTAAAATCACTCTTACGAGCTCCCGATTAGGTGTTCAGCTGAGACTTTCATTTCAGCATAATATTACGAGATTTTTCAAAGGCACCGGTTTGGAAAATAATGTGCAACAAATTTAATATAATTGGTTTTATTATTTAATTCACGCATGCATGGTGCATACATTATAAATTAAGTTTTGCATAATATGTATGTATATACCTATTAGCAAAATGTAATTGTTACATCATAATAATTAAGTATGTAGGTTCCCGCATTTCAAGTAGGTATGTACCTAATAAATATTCTTATTATATTCTATGTTGTAGATAAATCATGACGGAAGTAGGATCAAAACTATAAATCCAACCAAATTCAGTGTTGACAGTGACATTTTTTTTGCCGCCATTTTTTCGTGACGGTTGTCGCTGGCCATTATTCTACCTTCCATCTGTTCCAACTAAAACCTCATTAGAGAACAAAACCTTCTTTCCTCTTAAAAAAATTGAATGCAAGTGTTCAGTACAACGCGTAAGAATGCACGCCCCTCTATACAATGCGTCGTGTCGGCATAGTTTCCCACGGCGGAAGCGAACAGTCAGTGGAATGTGGGGCTTCCACTCATTGATAGTCTACCAACCAGTGAGTAAATTCTGCTAATTTAGGAACGCTTCAATCGAATCTCGATGTAGTGCCTTCAGAATAGTTTGTGACATTTCATTATGACATTAATTCTAATGTTCTTTTTTTTAAGTATTGGCTTCGCATTAATTAAAGTTTGTGCATTTGGCCAGTTTCAAACTATCTGACTAATAAAAAAAAAATACTTCCATATTATATCGCAAACAATTCCAAAGTTCCACTTCATTTAAATTTGATTAAAGCGTTCTTAAACTAGCAGAATTGCCCCCAAGTGACGTGAGTTCCCTGACTGACTGTATTGCGATTTAAAAATGTTTCAGCGGTCTTACCACAATAGATTTAAACCAGAGTTGAACAGATGAGTCTAAATATTTTCTCCACAAATCAACGCCTACCCCTTGCTTATTCTAACTCAATAACAAATTCACAATTAAAATAATTAGGAATGCCAGGATTGAGTAAGAAAACTCGAGTGATAGACGTCAATTTTGTGGAACGAAATTTTGGAAACATCTGTTTAATTTTTAACTCTGGTTTAATTTATTGTGGTAAACTTAATTAATTAAAAACGAAACCAGCGGTGTATCAAATCATCAATTAATGCTTTTAATTTAATAAAAGAGATATTTATATGGCTTTATGGATTGAATCGAATGTTGTGATGAGTTTAACAGAGCGGAGCGAATCTTCCGACATTTTTTTATGAAAGTAAATTGCTAACGTGAGAATGACATCTTGATTTTTGGGAGAAATTTCGTTGTTCTGTGGCTAATAGTATACTTTTTTCATTGCTCTGTTCACATTCCAATCCAGTACTGGAATGGATTGCTCACTGGAGTGGGAGCATTCCAGTGTCGCTACATTACTCCAGTTGCATTAATTACAGCGCGGGATTCGAATGCGATGAAATGCTGCAGGTCATAGGCAGTGTTTTTGACCGAGCGAACGAAGTGAGTGAAGGCTTCCATTTTAAGAGTGGCCGTTTTTGCTTTCGTCCGTATGTTTGTATGTATGTACGTTTGTACCGGGCGGGTCGGATTTCTCAACCGATTTTTACGAAATTTGGTATGCAGGTTCTTTGATTTTTGTTACTTTTTTATCGAGAGCGATTTTTGATTGGGGGAGAAATGGGCCCAAAAAAGGGGTGTTTGCTGTAGCGTCATTTATTGACTTATAGATAGTTATGATATTTGGAAGAAACCTTATGTATTAAATTCTGAACAAGTTGTTGCGAAAAAAGTTTTAAAAGTTTGGAGGAAACGGGCCAAAAAGGGGGGAAGTTTGCGCAATTTACTGGCCTATATATAAGTAGTTATGATATTTGGTGGAACCCTTTAAAGAGTAGGTACGTATTCAATTCTAAACAACCTGTTGTGAAAAAGTGTGTTAAAGTTGAGGGCAAATGGGGGCATAAAGGGGGGATGCTATCATTATCGCTGGCTCCCCTTTGATCGCGTAGTCTAGGCATAATTTACTAGTAACCTATTTAAAATGTTTACTCGGAGTCAAAATACATATTTATACACTACTAGCAGACACGGCCACGCGTTGCTGTGGCTAAGATATTTGTTATTGCGACTGTTAATTGAGACGTAAGCTTTCCTATCTTTCAAGTTAGATCAAACTGCACACGGTGTGCAAATCTGATTAAAATCGATTATGTCGTTTAGGAGTCCATCGCGGACAAACAACGTGACGCGTAATTTATTAAGATATTTCAGTCAGTAGATACGTCACTCATTAAAGTGGTGGATGCTTCTGAAAGTAGAAATTACACGACGTGTTTTGTCAAACTTACCAAAATTGCCGACTTTGACAGCGATTTACAGAATTAAGTCACAACTGCATGTTCCTTTACGAGGTCAAAGTCAAGGCCTGTGCTATGCGATGTAAATGCTATAACATTGTAATGCGGAGCAGACCTGACTAGTGTTCTAATGAACCAAAGTTATCATTCTACGCGCAGGTAAAAGGTTATGTCATGCTGTATACCTGAGTGGAATTGAGTTGGTGGTTTTGTTTGTGACGGAATTTGGAGCAATTACGAGCATTGGCGGAGTGACGAGAGGCTAACAGCCGAAATTAATATTGTATCTCCTATCCAAGATTGAAATCGATCTTGGATTGCTGCCTATCGTTCGATCGATTTCCAATCTGCGTGCCTTTATAAAACAATGCATGGATCGGTTATTGGCACGTTTGACCCTAAAAATGGATTGTGATATCAATCCCAGATAGCAAAATTTGGATTGGATTGATAATTAATTTCGGCCGTAAGTAGGCTTGAGCCTAGAGCGGCAAATTTGAGAACCGCTTTTTTTTCTTTTGACGTCTTCTGTTTTTTTTTTAAATCTTCTTTTTTTTCTTTAGCCATCCTCATTATATATATTCTTTTAATTCTTTTTTTAGGGTCTTGGATTCGTTCAACTACTACGTCAGTCCCATACCGTTTTACCACAATAGTTTTGACTAGAGTTAAAAAAAGGTTATATATAATAATATACCCGCGTTTTCTTACTAAACCTGGCATTCATAATTATTTTACTTGTGAATTTGTTATTGAGTTAGAAAAAGTGAGGACTATACCTCGATTTGTGGAGAAAATATTTAGATTTGTGGTAAGATAGTAGAATAGATATTAAAGCATGTGAATAATTCACGAAAAAGAGAAAAATGATAACTAATTGATTTTCTCGTATACTTCTGTCAGGACCTCTACGGAGCCAACTTGTTATTGCATAAAAAAGTTTATACTTAATAGGAAAAAGTTTTTTTTTTTTACTAGATACTATAGATATTATTATGTTCGTAGACCTACATAGCAAGTAGGTACGTAGCTGCCTCTGCATCCGTCTGAGGACCGGTTCCGGCCGCTCAAGTATCGAGTTATGCAAGCAACATTTTACATATTATTTTTTTACTTTCGATCGCTTTCTATGTTGGAAGGTTATGACCACAGACATTTTATTGCAAGAGGAAACATGCCGGACATTACAAAAGTCTAGTGAAGCCAGAAAAAATTACATTCAGGCAGGAACGAACTTAGGCTGATAAGGCTAAGTATGCATACGTTCATAAAATGTACCTTCGAAAAAAATCATGCTGAATCCAACTTATCATTTTTACAAGACATTTTGAAACCTACAGGTTTCATCCAGCGTCAATCATAGCTTCAGATTTGTCTTAGGGCCGTATTAATAAATGAACCTCAATAGCGCTACCAAGTGCGCTATCAGCTGATCCACACTCAAAATGTAATCTACATCTTGAAATCGTTGCTATATGGATAATTCGATATTGAGATGTAGCACTGGCTACTAGATACTGTCTTGTATGTGTCAATTGTGTCATAATCGGATAGCACTTAACCGCTGAGTGTCATTTATTAATTTGCCAGAGATCATGTAAGTTTCTGTTCCTAATCTACAACTTAAGATGTATTTATTAAATAGAACAAAAGAGCAAGTGCACACTGAAGATAGCTCTCAGAGCTAAGTTTGATTTATTAAGTTTGTAAGTTTGATGTATTAAGTTTGAATTATTACCTTAGAGACGGAAGGTAGACGACGGAGCTCAGCGACTGACAGCAGAGTGATGGTGTTTGGACGCGATTTGATCAGCTCGCAGCACCGAATACGTATATTATAAAAGCGTAAGATTGGCTGAAAAGAAAAGATTTTACGAGTTTTTGTGCAAATGCTCAGTAATTCGAATTATAGTATCTGATAAAATATCCCATGTCTACAAAAGCCAGCTTTACACATTCATACAAAATTTTCGTTACGTAATGCTATTTTGATGACTGAATGAATGAAGTGACTAAACACAATTCAAAACAACATGTTATTTTACACTAGTATAATAATTACCAAATAACCATTTCACACCTGCCACACAAACTTTAACAACCATGTCACACTACAAAACAATTTACACTCTTCAGTTTGTGTAGGAATTCGTCAAAATTCTATAATGAGATAAAGTGCTACCCAAAACGCTTACAAAAAACACACAATTGACGCTAAAGCGTGACCCTGTCGCACTAACAAACGTTAATCGCTCCTCCACCTGTCCAAGAACCTGTAAAATATTGTAATTTGACAAGGTGCTACCAGCCTCAACTGCTAACAAAAACTTGTCGCGCCATATGCAAATTGCGTTGTCGTTCCGGTACTTTGTCATAGTAATAAAATACAGCTGGTCTTCGAATGACGAAGACGAGTGACAGTATTTCAACGCGACATGGTACGAGGATGACGTGCCAGTCGAAACGGAGATGTGAGAAAGCATTAGAAACCATAGGTGAAAGTCAGGCAGATGACCTCATCATAGAGTAACAAGTTTCGAGTTTGCAGATGCGACACTCTCTAAAATAGGCGTTTTTAAACAAGCGAAGGAAATTTTACTTTGCTTGTCTAAATTGACGACGCGATTGGCGTAGTGGCTGAGCAATCGGACTGCTGCGCTTGGTGTCGCGAGTTCGATTCCCACCCGGAACAAATTATTGTACGATCCACAAATGTTTGTTTCTGATCTGGGTGTGATGTGTATGTGAAATTATATGTATGTATACGGTAGGTACTCATGATACAGGAGCAATCCTGAATTTACCAAAAGAAACCAGCTGATTGCATAATCTGAGCTCTCAGAAGCACCCCCCCCCCCCCCCCCCCCCCCCTCGGCGGCGGCGCTACAGCGCGGCTGGCTAGCTGCCGCCGGAGAGTACACCCCGGCCCGAGCCTAGAGGGGGCTCCGGCGCCGCGAGACCCGAGCCCGGGCTAGGCTCAGCATGTTCACAACCTTAGACCACATCGTCACTCAAGACCAGGCGAGATAGTGTTCAAATCCTAGACAAAATATTTTATTGTCGACGACTAAGTGTAATTATATACTATAAAGTCATATAATGTCTGTAATTATAACGCGTGTAATTCCGAAATTTACCAGAGCATGGAATTCGTGACTCGAAAATTCTGTTTGTAAGTATGATAATGTTTTGATGAGACAAATTAGTAAATAAAGCTCCCATTCCACTGGTGCGTTTTTATCCATCGATATAATCGCGGCGTACATACTGCTGCGTTATTATCGAGCGATATAATGACACTGCTACTTAACTCATGACGATGCAAAACACCCTTTTTGCGTCACGCGGGTGATCTATGTTTTGATATTTGGACATTTTGCTTTGCGCCCCTTTGTCATTTAAGTTGACTCTTAGATTAATTTTATTATAGTTTATTTATTTGATGTACAAAACAAGATACAACCGTTGTGACTTAAAAACGAATTGGAGTAACATTTTGTATAGGGACGCGCGCGTTCTTATAAACAGTAGAGATAATATCGCGCGATTTATTGACAAAGTCGACTACATCGGTTGACTCACGAAATAACGAGTGGAAAATATAAGTGGAAGTGATTTAACTATCTGTATCGGAACCAGTTACGCCAAAAGGTTATTGTTCTATTGAGATTTATAAGTCAACTGCCGTTTATTTGAAAATGTCTCATAAGTGTTAACCGATATGCTTAATTTTGATGAGCTCTAAAACTGCACATAGGCACTATATGAGTGGCAGAATGTAGAGCATGAATAGTGTGTATGGCACAACTGGCGTTTGTTTTGCACAACAGTTCAAAAGGCACGCTCGCCCCGCTCTCTTCTCACTTCCATTTGACGTCTCCCTCTTCCGTGGTTTGATAAAGAGAAACATCCTACTAATATTATAAACGCGAAAGTTTGTATGTATGGATGGATGTTTGTTACTCTTTCACGTAAAAACTACTCAATGGATTTTAATGAAACTTTACAATAATATAGCTTATACACCAGAATAACACATAGGCTACAATTCATAACGATATATCGTATATTATCCAAACGCAGGTGAAACCGCGCGGCGCAGTTAGTTCTGTATATTTGTTGTTGTGGCGCACTCAATGATTTAGTTGAGTTTTCGCTCAGTGAAAGTGCAATAAACATAAATCTTACCTACATTATTTCTTCAGGAATTTGTTAGTTGCATTGCATATTATTTTGTTGAATTTTGGTGCTATGAAAGTTTTGGCATGAAATCGAAAATCTATGTTTTTGCATTTAATTCCCAAACGCATAACTTATAAAAGTGATGGGGCCATGGGGACCGGGAGCCCACAAAAATTTTAAAGACTTGACTGGTCGAAGGCACGCATGACCAAAATGCTGGCCTTTATTTTGGTCAAAGATTAAGCATTGCCATACAACGTGGCAATGCAGCCAGCATTTTGGGAACGTCGCCCATTGGTAGCGGGCTACTAGATTAGGTTTACTTAGTTATAGTTTTTAGTCTTTATTTTGTGTTTGTGTATTTTATAAAATGAAACATTCTACTCCAAAGACAATAAAAAACCTAAAAGTGATTGTACCCGATGGTGCTGGATTGCAAATCGTGCAGGTCATATGAAAGTGAATGTAGGAGCAAGCACCGACACGCTTCATCGCCTGTTACCTCTGTACTATGTACTTTGACACTAGCTCTTTTTTTGTCGTATTTTTTTCTTAACTAAAATCGTTGATAGTCCCGTACTAGGATTGCTCCTGTATCGTGGGTACCGCTTATAGACATACAATTTCACATACACATCACACCTAGACCAGAAACAAATATTTGTGGATCACACAATTAATCGTCTAATAGTCCTATCTGTAGTAATGCCTCCGTACCTACTAAAAATGTTCTCAAAGCCACGCGAAAGAGAGAGACAACCCGCTCATGTCGTACAAAACAGATATTGCTATCTCGCTCTAATTGAGAGTGCCTCTTCTTTTAGAGTATAATATTGTTATTCTGTGGTAATAGTTCATTCGTCCTCGCCAAACCACTCTCACCTTCGAAGAGGTTAGAAAACTTGCGGCGGCAATAAATCCGGACCGGGCCCCCACATATTCAAAAAGACTAGTACCGGGCCCCCATGGTGGATTACGCCCTAGTACTCCTCATGGAAGGGTGCTAGGAGGTGATGGTGATATAATTTCACATTGAATATTCCTTCACTGCAATATGACTCGATTGAGTAATGGTATTTCACAATTTTGTGAACAATGACGTAGCCTGCTATGTAGATTTTCCTAAAATTAGATTCTTTTGTTAATATTATGTTTTCAAGTATTGTCTTTTGTTAGTTAACGTGTAACTAAATAACCATGGTGTATACAATCACTGAAACGCGTCAAATGAGAAACACTTGTGTGAATACCAAAATGAAGGTAAAATTTTATTATCTCAGCGAATACATGCTTCTTAATATATTATCTCGTCATCATTATATCACAACTGCTATCCGCCCATTGCTGAAAATGAGTCTCACCTTAATACGTGAGGATTAGGCCTTAATCCACCACGGGGGCCCGGTCCAGTTTGGTGGACCGAACCTCCGAAACAATCCTCGGGCATGTTTTGTTTACTCACGATGTTTTCCTTCGCCGAATAATAAATAATTGATTTCCTTTTTGTTGCAGTTACCTCGGTTAAAATGGGTGAGTTGGAAGATTCTGGATACAACATTCTTTGAAATAGAAGCAGCATATAGGGCGTCCCACGGTTATGCCACATGGAGAGAAAGTACATTGAATATTGCAGTTAGACCATTTTAATGAAAGAAGACTATAATATTTTATAGCACCGTGCAACCTAAACCCGCACTTAGGTCACGCTTTGCGCTGTTCAAAGTAGCACATTTTTAAACGGCCTGATGTTCACTAACTTCACACCGTTTAAGAATATCGTTGCGAGTGTAGTACTGAACCAAAGCTAATCAGTCATACATTTTTACACCACTCACAAACTCATAGTAAGCAAGAGAAGATACGTATGACCTGGAACATGTGGGAACAAAACGCCTATGTATTTGGCGCCGTGGGAACAAAAGGCCAATGTATTTGGCGCCATATTTCTGCATGTTTTCATTTTGGTCTTCGTCGGATAATATTACTTATTACGTGAAAACGCAATACCTTAGTTTGCGATATTAACCGTACACTATACCTTGTTATAAAATTTCTAATCCGGTTATATAATTATTGAAACATAAGAATACTTACTTGATTTAGAAATGTTGCTTTTATTGTTGTTTACATAAAATGTAACCGACACATGAACTATTCTCACTGAATACACACACTTTCAATTATTATACACTATTACATATCTAATATTATATAATAATTATAGTCTTATAGTGAATACATTTATGCACAAACTAGATCAATCACAGATTCGTTACGATAAAGACTCGGTTACAAAATAAAGCGCTACAATATTGATTGAAACCTGTTTGACTATTATTTAAACTGAACAATAATAAATCTGAAACAATATCACATTAAGTAATCCACGAACAATAAATATGCATCCAATAATACTAATAACCTAAATAAACAAATCTAGAAGTGATGCGGGTAGGTGTAAATTGTGTTTTCTCGTTCTCTACTGGTGGAATGCCAACCTACCCACATTAAAATTTGTGTGTTTATTACTAAGAGTCAAATGAACATCTTTTCATTGCATTAATTAGAGGTTTATTTTTAAATAAATTAAACAGATTGCGGGTTTATGTCGCACGTGCTATAAAACAGTATACGATACTCGCTGCACAAGTAAGTCTATTAAATACACGGCGGTTAGCACCCTCGCTTCGCTCGGGCGCTAACTTCACGCCGCCGTGTATTAATATACTACTTAGACAGCTCGTATCGTAATGTACTATTAATTAAACAAAACAATTTAAACTGCATTTATAGATATTTAAATAATGACATGGTTGAACCGGGAATCGAAGCCTTTACACGAGAAAAATATAATCACTCTGTAGCTTTATCATACCGATCGAAAGGCTTCATCATTTATGGATTATTTTTTGTTAAATTAACATTATGTAATGTTAGAAATAAAAGCAAGACCATGTTTTTGGTTGAACTATTGTTTTTGACTCAAAGTCAAAGTCAAAGCATTTATTGTAAATAGGCAATCAATACGCACTTTTACAAGTCAAACAGCTAATTCTCGTTAACAAGGAGAATCATAAAAACATAAAGTATGATACATTAAATTAAACAGTACCTAATTGATTATGGTTTGAGTTTGAAAAACTGGCAAAATAAATGCACGTGATATCTTACTACACTCCCCCACCTGTGATATTTCGTGATTTTTGCTAACCCCTCCCCCCCTTTCAACCCCCAACCTCATAAGACAAACAAACTTTAACAGCGAGTACTAAATAAAACTAACTAGACTAAGTACCTATATAATTATATGTTACGGTATGTTAGTATATTATTAGATAAACAAACTATATAATATTATAAATTATATGTTATTCGTTATTACTTTCACTTTCACGACTATTTTGCGGTTGGCTGAGCTCACTCGTTATAATATTGCCTGATATTATGTGATATTATCGCTTGGGAGTAACGATCTTTGCGCAGTGTCATACCTTGTGGTTTTTTTTTTGTTTTGACTTCGTACCTTTAGTGCATTTAGACTGTGTGAAGTATTAAAACTGCGGGTCTTACCACAGAAGATTTAAACCAGAGTTAAACAGATGAGTCTAAATGTTTCTCCACAAATCGACGTCTATACTCTCGCTTTTTCTAACTCAATAACAAATTCACAAGTTTCAAATAATTAGGAATGCTAAGATTGAGTACCTAAAAAAGCGAGTGGTAGACGTCGATTATGTGGAACGTCAAAATGATAATACTCGTAAGTAGGTACATTGATATTAGTTTGTGCGCGAATTAGACCCACTTTTAGCCAGTTAAGAAAATGTTTTCTTTTCGCGAAAGTTCAAGAACTTCAATTAGTATGTATTTACATAGCTGCTTAACCTCTTTAGCTACCTAGGTATATACTTATATAAAGCATTCTAAGTAACGTATAATCACGGAAGATACATCCGTTATAGTTCCTGATTTACTTCCTACGCGTGTAAAAACGTGTAAGATTATAAATTAATTATAGATTTTGTGCCATTAAATCGTTGTGTAATAATAGACAAAGACAAGCGAGAAAAAGTAGTAGTGGTGGGAAACACGATTGATTGTTTTTTTTTTCGTTTTAGTTATGACTTCGCACAGTTTGTGCATTTAGTCAGTGTCAATAAATATGTCTTATTTTCACAATAGGAAAGTCATAGCATTAAACCAATCCTCGTGGTCAAGTAGTCAAGTCGATTATTTACATAGTCAAAGTCACGATTCAGTAAAGTGGCTGTACAACTTCCTGGGAGTTTTTGAAAAGTGTGAAGTGACACGCTTTTTTGGGTTATATATCATTTGCACACACTCGTGCACGTTACCGAACACTCAATGACTAATATTCCACCAATATTACACATTAACACTCGAAGCAACACAAGTTTGAGAAAAAAATACAAAACCAACAACGTCTCACTATCGGATTCCCGCCAAAACTCTCGGTAGTGGCTTTATAGACACTAGACAGGCTAATAATGCTAAATGAATGGTGATTAAACCTACTTAATAACTATTCCCCATACTCTCTCCAGTCCCACGGCCGAGTCCACGACTAATAGGACGGAACTAGTCCATGTCACTCACTAGTGATGGGAAAACATAGTTTTTATCACTATATTATACATAAAATAGAGGAAGCAGACCGAACATTACAGATGTCTAGTGAACCCAGTCGCGAGCCGGCCGCCATGTTGACGGACGCTGGCGACATTTCGACAGCTCATTCTACTTGAACTAATATCAGCTCGGATTAAGCACGAATTTTAATCTTTGTTACATTTTAAGAACGTCTGCATAGTTGTCTTGTCAGACAAAGGGCCGATACCTCAATAGCGCTACCAAGTGCGCTATCAGCTGATCGCTATCAGCCACACTCAAAATGTAATCAACATCTTGTAATCGTTGCTATTTAATAAATGGATATTGAGATGTAGCTCTGGCCACTAGATACTGTCTTGTATGTGTCAATTGTGTCATAATCGGATAGCACTTAACCGCTGAGTGTCATTTATTAATTTGCCAGATATCATGTCAGTTTCGGTTACAATCTACAACTTAAGATGTATTTATTAAATAGAACGAAACAGCAAGTGCACACTCAAGATAGCTCTCAGAGCTGAGATTGATTTATTACTTCCGTATTAATAAATCGATCTCAATCAGATACCAAAATTTGGATTGGATTGATTATTAATTTTGGCTTAACCGTCTTACCGCAAAAGATTAGACTAGAGTGAAACAGCAGTCTAAAATTTCGTTCAACAAAATCGACGTCTACCACTCGCGTTTTCTTACTCAATCCTGGCATTACTAATTATTCAAGAATTTGTTTTATGAGTTAGAAAAAGCGAGGCTTAGACGTCGATTTGTGGAGGAAATATTTAGACACATGTGTTCAACTCTGGTTTAAAGCGGGTTTAGAAACCAGGCGTCAAAGTCTTAGGCCTCCGTTCGTTTGCAATTCCAGTTGGTGACTTGGCTGACGCTGGTGGTGGTGGCGACTGTGGTGGCGGAGGAAGCTCATCCAGGACTGGTGGCGACTGACAGCGACCAGGACCTTCAAGCTGAAGCTACGCATTCAGGTAATTAGGCTTCGGGTTCAATCCTCGGCCCGCACCAATGACTCTTTATTAGACCACGATATATTAGTCAAAACCACATCTATATCGGCCATTTCTGAGATTAGCTTGCACAAATAAACAAACAAAAATTGTAACAATCATTGTTTCGGGTGTTATTTGCGTTGATAAATGTCCCAATTATATTGTTTCTCATATATCTTCCATGTACAGACAGCGATCCGTTACATTTTCATTATACTCGTATGTACCTACCTATAGATAAATAATAAACAATTAAACGACGGTGTTTATAATCCAAAATAAAACAAAAGATATATCCAAAAAATGCTGCACAAAGTCACTATTCCACGCGGACGAAGTCGCGTAGTATTTTACATATTACATATAATTGTAATTGTTACAGGACCACGTCTGTAAGGCCACCTAGTTCCCAAACAAACAATACCTCTTACCCTCTACTATGAAAGTCAAAGTCAAAGCATTTATTGTAAATAGGCAATTGAAACGCACTTTTACAAGTCAAACAGCTAATTCTCGTTAGCAAAGAGAATCATAAAAACATAAAGTATGATACATTGAATTAAACAGTAATTGATTATGGTTTGAGTTTGAAAAAAGGATGTTTAAGGTGTTTCTTTTTGTTTGGATGCATCAATGATTATCTTTTTAGGAGGTCAAGCCCAGAAACGTGAGGCGGGACTCCACAACTCCTACGGAGAGCCCCTGCCTGCAGACGCCTACGGACCCCCCCAGGAGGTCTCTGTCATCACACAGAGTAAGCTCATCATCACCATCATCCAACCACTGCTGAGCACGGTCATGCCTCACTTCTCAATACCCTAGAACACGGTTCCCCAACCATTTCAGCACGGTGCCCCTTCGGATTATAAAAAAAACATGCCCTCCTATATTTTTCTTCAACGCAGTTTTGTTCATCATGGTCCATTGGCATTGACAGGTAGGTATTTTGAGGAATTGTTTTATTTGATTTCAAATGCGTGATAGAACAAGATAGTGGTAGAGCGTAGTAGTTAGTTCGGCTGATTGAACTAGATTGGGCGACTAAATCTGTGTGTAGTCCTAGGCCTGCCCTAGAAGAAGGGAAACTCTCTTTTTTTAACTTTTCGGGTGGCTAGTGAGTAGCGACGCAGTACAACGCGGACAACGCTAGGGCTTCGCATACAGCCTCGCTTGTCCGATTCAGCCGTTTCTATGGAGTGTCTCCGTGATAATGTGAGGGGTTATAGGCCGTAATGCAATGCCACAAGGAATATACCATCGATTCGTCTTCGATCTATGACAAAATGTCTCTCACAGCCACCGAACAGTCATGTAGATCTCAAAAATTAGTAAATATCTAAAGCCTGCATGTGTTTTTTGAAAACATCACACACGCTGCCATCACCATGTCAAAGAAACACGCACGACACAAAGAAATAAAGTCGGAAATTTTCGGACTATACAACCATCTAACGCAAGTTTATCTCAGTTTCAGACCTCCAGCTTCCGGCGCCCGTATACGGCGTACCAGACGTCCAAACGTTCCAAGACACGCCGCCCGGCGCTTACGGCCCCCCCGCCCCCGTAGTCTTCCCCAGCCAGAACTACGAAGGGCCCCCCCCTCCAGTCTACCGCCCGAAGCCTACCTACGGACCCCCCAAACACTACCACCCACCTAAACACTCCCACGGCCCGCCAAAGTCCAGTTACGGTCCTCCAAAACTGAGTTACGGGCCTCCGAAGAAAACCTACGGCCCGCCTAAGCAAGGTCTGCCGAAGCCTACTTACGGGGCGCCTTTCAAGCCGCCCAAGATTTCGAAGCCCGTATACGGTCCTCCGAAACCCGTGTACGGTCCTCCGAAGCCCGTATACGGTCCTCCGAAGCCAGTATACGGTCCTCCGAAGCAGACATACGGGCCGCCATTGAGTCTGCCGCCGGCGCAGAACATTCACGTCCAAGAACTGCCTCAGGTGTCGTTTTCGCAGCACAACAGCTTCTTGAGCGAAGGCAACTTCAACAACAACAATTTTAACACCGACAACAATTTCAATGGCGGCGGCAACAACTTTATCAGCAACAACTTCAACGCCAATAACAACTTTAACGGCTTCGACTTAGGGCTGAATTTGCCAGCGCCTATTTACGGGACGCCGTTGGTTTCTCTGCCCCAAGACTTGAAGCCCAACTTCCCTGTTCCATCAGACTCGTACGGCCCGCCAGGACAAGTCCTCGGTCCAGTCGGTTCAGCCGAACAGGTCGTGGTGGAAGGAGTATCCCATGTGGAGCACTACGGGCCGCCGCAGCCGGATCCGAACCCTAGACCCCCTCATCCAGGCATTCCAGCGCCACCAACGCCCCCCCACGTGCTGTACGACGGCTGGAAACCGATTCCAGGAGTATCAAAACCTGTCGGACTCGTTGAAAACGTAGATTTGCACGACCAGTACGGTCCCCCGCCACCGCCACCGGTGCAGGAAATCCAAATCGAACTGGACCAGTCTCCACCGCAGCAAGAACACCACCAGTTCTTCAATTTGCAATCGCAGTCTGCTCCCAACGTGAACCAGCACCAGCAGTTCCTCAACCTGGAAGGTCAATCGCCACCGAGCGTCTCCCAACACCAGCAGTTCTCGAACGCTCAAATTACCACAGGCTATTCTAGCGTCCACCAAGACGCTTTATCTAGCGTGGACTTGAACGCCATCGTAGGCGGAGACTCGAACAACATCGACCAAGCGAAGACAGTCTTCGAAGCTCACTACACTGAGAGCCAGCCGCCGCAGGCCGATTTAGCGTTTATCCAGTCTATAGGCAAACCAGTGGACTCTTACGGCGTTCCTCCATCCGATTCCTTCTCGACTTCTGGACCATACCCCGCTTCGATAAGGCAGCAAGGCGCTAAAGGCCTGGTGCCTCCGTCTGGGATCTACGGCGTTCCCCCTGGTAGCCAATACGGAGCACCTCCTAAGCCCCCGTCGGCAAACTTGCCCATTCCCTACGGATCCGTATCAGGTGGAACTCATTCCATCCAAGCGTCGAGCTTCCCCCGCGAACCGATCAAATTCAGGGAGCCAGTTCCCAATGGTCTGCTGCAACATATTGGTCATACCACGCACGGGAAAGACCACCACGGAATAGACCATTTGACGCACGGCCCGTCTTACCTCTCGCCGCCGATTAGGGACGTCAAAGATGACACATTGCAGACTGTGTCTTATTCGATTGAACCATCCGATTTGTACAGTCTACCTCATGCTGGCAATCCGTTGAACTTCCAAAGCGCTCCGAGCAATCTGTACGGATCTCCGATAGACTCCTACTCGGTTCCACTCTTGACAGTAGGAGTGGGAGACCACGCAGTGTCTGGATCTAACACCAACGCTGTCACCACCACAATAGATGGGACTTTGCTGGCCAACCTTTCCAACTTAGACGCAGCAGCTATCTTGAAGCACTGTCCGTACCACGAAGCCATATTGAAAGCGGCCCAGGCCGGTGAGAGGATACCAGCCGACCTCGCCTCGAAGTACGTAGCAAGCCTCAGTTCTCTAGGATCGGCACTGTCCAAGAACCAGCTGTCGAGCTTCAACAGCTTCAACATTCCTATCCAAGGAGGCGAATCCTTATCGTACAATACGAACGACTTGTCAACTGCAGCTCACTCTATAGTCCAGACAGTACAACCCAGTGGCGTGAAACACGACAAATACGAGAAGAACAAAGCCAAGTCTCTCCGGGAAGTCGGCAAGCAACACTACAAGGACGACAAACTTCAGTACGTGTCCGATCAGATATTCAAGACGTCGGAGAAGATCAAGAACCTGAGCGAGGAGTCGAAGAAGCTGCAGCAGAAGATCGCGTCGACGAGCCAGAACTTGAATCAAGTCGGCCAGGCGACGAGCCAGAACTTGAATCAAGTCAGCCAGGCGACGAGTCCAAGCCTCAGCCAGTTCCAGGGTCAGAATCTGAACCAAGTCAATGGAATCGGTGCTGGCAAAGGGAAGAACAGTTACTCGTTCCAAATACAGTCTTCTGACGGGAAAGGAGGCCCCACCATACCCCATGACCAACTTCTATCCGAGGGACTGCTGCAGAGCATCCTATCAGCGATTGAACAACCAAATGGACAAGCCCAGCCTACCACATACTCCGGACAGAGTAACGTCAAAAACTTACAACAATCAGCAAGCGTGCAGACGCAAAACGTACAAAGCACCATACAGTTTACGCAAAACGAGAACAATGTACACCAGAACGGTGAAAAGAACGCAGCGAAGGGCCAAAACAGTGCCCAATTCCAGCAAAACAGTCAAAACAGTGCACAGTATCTACAGAACAGTCAAAACAGTGGCCAATATCAACAGAGTTTCAGCTATCAGCAGCCACCGTCCACCAACGCGGGTCACTTCGATGGCATCGCGTTGCCCGCCGGCTACGAACCCATAGACAGAACGAAGGACAAGAAGGACCAAGAAATACAGAGCACGAGCAAGGAGATCAAGCAGATCCTTCACAACGAGATTATTCACAAGCACAGAGGCGACATACCCGACTGCAATGACTTGAAAGGCGAGCAATCATACCAGCACTCGGTCGTAGTGCCCGCCCCGAAGCTGAACCACGTGAAGCCGGTAGAAGAAATAGACGAGAACGACGTCGCTATATTCTTCGATCAGAAGGATGAGAAGGATCCAGTGACGGAGATATCGGTGGCGACCAGCATAAGCGACAATCTGCAGGAGTATAACGGGAAAGCGTTCGGCGAGAGAGTTAGGAAGAATTAGGATGTGTAGGTCGATGTAGAATCTAGTCCTTTTTACCAGTGAGCGGAAAAAAAAATCAATTAAAAAAGTTTTCGAGCAAAGAGGCTGGTTACACGAATAAATCTATGTAACTATATAGCCTACATATTGATTTAAATAAATGAATATTAAAATGTGTTAGTAAAAAGCTCACTGGCGCCATTTTTTGATTGTTCACAATCATGAAATAATTTAAAAAATCGTAAGAACGAATTTTAGGTAAGCCATTGTTTAATTTGGAACGCATCCAATTTCTATTGAGATGATAGAATTGGAAATGTTAATTTGGGATGCGTTCTAAATTCATCGCAATTAATTATTTATATCATTAGTTAAGCGTGTCAGTATTTCGGGTGTTTAATTATTTATTTATTTACTGATACTCTGGAATGCATTAGATTATTTTTGTAAGTTATTTTGTATGAATAAAAAATGTACATTTGATAATTTGTTTTTAATTTATTTTCAAACTTGGTGGTGCCTGCAGCTTCATCTGTGTGAATATTCTTTCCCAGGGTCCAAACTACATCCTTACCAAATTTCATCGAGATCGGTTCAGCCGATAATACGTAATAACGTTACAAACACGCAGACTTATTGTCGCATATATATGATAACTAGCTGCGCCCCGCGGCTTCACCCGCGTTTGGATAATATACGGTATATCTTTATGAATTGTAGCCTATGTGTTGTTCCGATATGTAAGCTATATTATTGTAGAGTTTCATCAAAATCCACTCAATAGTTTTTGTGTGAAAGAGCAACATACATACTTACATACATACAAACTTTCGGGTTTATAATATTAGTAGGAAGTAGGATTACCATGCAGTATGGATAGACACGGAATTTTTGAAAAAATAATTTTTATTTTTAACTAATTTTTTTTTGATAATAATTCTATGATTAAAAAGTAATTATTTTAATTATTCAATCTAATTATGTAAAGATATGATCATATTATTCCTGTCATGTGTGAGTGTGGTTAGGTCTATTATCTAGTATTTACTTATATGTATATAGTACCTATAGTCGGATTATTCATCTCATTATGAGCAAATTGACAATCGAAATGAGATGAGACGAGAGTGAGATAGAGAGAGAGAGACGGAGAGAATTTTACTCCATGAGATAAAAAAGCTGACTATATACTTTGACCACTAGGTCTTGAGTAACGATATATTCAAAGGTGGTAAGCATGCATAAGGATCGACGGAACACTCCCATATTTTGATATCGAATTATACAATAATTATGTATATTAGGTCACAAGTCTTTAAGGGTCTGTGGTGCGGCGCTCACTATCGAGCAGGCCGGATGTGAGCGTGTCGGGCGGCCCCGCCCACGCTGGCGGCACTTCCGGTTCCGTTTGATTCGGCTTCCAGCGGCGGACGAATGGCACCTGTCAACAAAATGGTAATTGAGTTGAAACTCTTTATTTTATACCGATAAGAGATAGTAGAGAAAAATAAAAGATAGAACAAGGTAGTGCAATGGGCAGTCTTATCGCTTAGAGTGGAGAAAGAGAGAAATATAGTAAAACTTTTTTTTTAATCCAGTGCAGGATTCGAACCCGCAACCTCTCACTTCACGGTCGCTACATGGCTCACAAAATGTATTTAATATATATATTTATTTTTTATAAATATATTTTTTTTTAAACATAATATACTTACATACATTATGCAACAATATGTTGTGATTGTAAAGCGGGGCACACGAAATACTATCAGTAAGTATGGAAATAAATTTTGAAAAACAATAATATTTAAAAATAAAAATTTTATGGCAAAAAATTGTTAAACAAAACATTTTAGTATAGTAAATAAGTAGATTTTAATAGACACACGGAAAAAAAATTTCAATTTTTTTCAAAATATAAAAAAAATATTAAAAAAAAATTTGCCAGAATAAAAAAATACAAAAAATGACTTAATAATTAGTCATCATATTTTTCACAAAATTTGGCAAAAAAAAAAAGTTCGCCACACCTTATGCACCAGCTTGTTGTGGTTGTAGAGCGCGGCGTCGTGGCTGAAGGTCGCGGGGCAGCGGGCGCACGCGAACGGCCGCTCCCCCGTGTGCGAGCGGATGTGCCCCTCCAGGATCTTCTTCGTCTAGCGCAGAACAGAACAGAGGTTTAGTTAGACCATAGACAATGGTTTTTGTTTTTATTTGTTTTTTTTTTGTTTTTGTTTTTGTTTTTTATAATAAATAAATAAATAAATAGAATATCTTTTAATACTCTAGAGAAAGGGACACTCTCTATTTCTAATTAAAAGATGGCAGATGATGACGACGACGAAGACGATGATGGTGATGATGACAACGATGTCAATGATGATGACGACAAGTCGATGATGATGACGACGACCGCGACCAATGACAACGATGTCAATGATGATGACGACGTCAATGATGATGACGACAAGTCGATGATGATGACGACGACCGCGACCAATGACAACGATGTCAATGATGATGACGACGTCAATGATGATGACGACGACCGCGACCAATAACAACGATGTCAATGATGATGACGACAAAGTCGACAACGATGTCAATGATGATGACGACAAGTCGATGATGATGACGATGATGATGACGACGACCGCAACCAATGACAACGATGTCAATGATGATGACGACGTCAATGATGATGACGACGACCGCGACCAATAACAACGATGTCAATGATGATGACGACAAAGTCGACAACGATGTCAATGATGATGACGACAAGTCGATGATGATGACGACGACCGCGACCAATGACAACGATGTCAATGATGATGACGACGTCAATGATGATGACGACGACCGCGACCAATAACAACGATGTCAATGATGATGACGACAAAGTCGATGATGATGACGATGTCAATGCTGATGACGACAAGTCGATGATGATGACGACGACCGCGACCAATGACAACGATGTCAATGATGATGACGACGTCAATGATGATGACGACGACCGCGACCAATAACAACGATGTCAATGATGATGACGACAAAGTCGATGATGAAGACGATGTCAATGCTGATGATGATGATGATGATTACGACGACAATGATGATGACGATGATGATGACGACGACCGCGACCAATGACAACGATGCCAATGATGATGACGACAAAGTCGATGATGATGACGATGTCAATGATGATGACGACAAAGTCGATGATGATGACGATGTCAATGCTGATGATGATGATGATGACGACGACAATGATGATGACGATGATGATGACGACGACCGCAACCAATGACAACGATGCCAATGATGATGACGATGTCAATGATGATGACGACAAAGTCGATGATGATGACGATGTCAATGCTGATGATGATGATGATGACGACGACAATGATGATGACGATGATGATGACGACGACCGCAACCAATGACAACGATGCCAATGATGATGACGACAAAGTCGATGATGATGACGATGTCAATGATGATGTCGACAAAGTCGATGATGATGACAATGTCAATGCTGATGATGATGATGATGATGACGACGTCAATGATGATGACGATGATGATGCTGACGACCGTGACCAATGACAACGATATCAATGTTGATGACGACGACAATGATGATGACGATGATGATGACGACGACCGCGACCAATGACAACGATGTCAGTGATGATGACGACAAAGTCGATGATGACGACGAAGTCAATGATGATGATGAGGATGTCAACAACCGCGACCACGTTGATGACGGCGACGAAGACGATGATCATGAGGATGATAACGGATGGCGCAGCTAGTTACCCCGTAGGCCTTCCCGCAGGTGTGGCACACGTGGTTCCGCTCCAGCCGCTTGCCGCGGTGCAGCATCCGCACGTGCGTGCGCAGCGCCGCCCGGGACGCGCTCGCCTGCGCACACAGGGACACTGTATATATATATATGTGGCGGTGCAGCGTCCGCACGTGCGTGCGCAGCGCCGCCCGGGACGCGCTCGCCTGCGCACACAGGGACACTGTATATATATATATATATATATGTTGCGGTGCAGCGTCCGCACGTGCGTGCGCAGCGCCGCCCGGGACGCGCTCGCCTGCGCACACAGGGACACTGTATATATATATATATGTTGCGGTGCAGCGTCCGCACGTGCGTGCGCAGCGCCGCCCGGGACGCGCTCGCCTGCGCACACAGGGACACTGTATATATATATATATATATATGTTGCGGTGCAGCGTCCGCACGTGCGTGCGCAGCGCCGCCCGGGACGCGCTCGCCTGCGCACACAGGGACACTGTATATATATATATATGTTGCGGTGCAGCGTCCGCACGTGCGTGCGCAGCGCCGCCCGGGACGCGCTCGCCTGCGCACACAGGGACACTGTATATATATATATATATATATGTTGCGGTGCAGCGTCCGCACGTGCGTGCGCAGCGCCGCCCGGGACGCGCTCGCCTGCGCACACAGGGACACTGTATATATATATATGTTGCGGTGCAGCGTCCGCACGTGCGTGCGCAGCGCCGCCCGGGACGCGCTCGCCTGCGCACACAGGGACACTGTATATATATATATGTTGCGGTGCAGCGTCCGCACGTGCGTGCGCAGCGCCGCCCGGGACGCGCTCGCCTGCGCACACAGGGACACTGTATATATATATATGTTGCGGTGCAGCGTCCGCACGTGCGTGCGCAGCGCCGCCCGGGACGCGCTCGCCTGCGCACACAGGGACACTGTATATATATATATGTTGCGGTGCAGCGTCCGCACGTGCGTGCGCAGCGCCGCCCGGGACGCGCTCGCCTGCGCACACAGGGACACTGTATATATATATATATATATATGTTGCGGTGCAGCGTCCGCACGTGCGTGCGCAGCGCCGCCCGGGACGCGCTCGCCTGCGCACACAGGGACACTGTATATATATATATATGTTGCGGTGCAGCGTCCGCACGTGCGTGCGCAGCGCCGCCCGGGACGCGCTCGCCTAGGGAGTTAAAGTAGTATATTTTCATTTCAAAAAGAAGGCTATGTATAGGCATTAACCTTGCCAAGGCAAAACATTACAGTTTTAATAATGGCCTAAGTTATTGGCCATTATTGGAGGTATGCATACGTGGCTACTTGTTACATGGTAACATTCTTAGCGTTTTAATAGTTGTGTACCTAGTCATTACATTTTCTCGCAATCGAAGTGAAAAGTAAAGTGTTGAACCGGGGCCTAAAACGATCCATACGCGATTCTTTGTCTCCCCTCGCGTTTTAGCCCTTGGTTGAACTGAGGTCGGATATGGGGTATGATGATGATGATAGATGACGGCTTACAAACGCGCATCCCTCCACGATGCACCGGTGCGGCGCCAGCTTGAGATGGATGCTCAGTCTGTGCTCCTCTAACCGAGCCGGTTTAGAGAAGCGCCGGGAGCAAAACTCGCACGCGTATCTGTAACATTTATGCCGTTCACATAATGCTCAATATCGCTTGTATGAATCTGTTGTAAATTATTATAGAAAAACGTTATTGGCTGTGTAAGTTTTTTGGATTGGATTGGAGTGGAAATTGGTAAAATTGTGATCTTGAGAAAATCTATCTGATAAAATCGGGTTGTACCTACAGGTGACAGCTGTCACTCAGTTTGACAGCTGGAGCAGGGAGAGAGACAGAGGGAGAGGAAGAGAGATAGAGTGCGAGGGAAAGAGATAGATATAAAGGGAGAAAGATAGAAGGAGAGGAAGCTTTTTCCCATAGAGACAATGACACGAGAACGTCTGTTGGGGCAGCTAGTTACTTATAAACATTTAATAATTGACACACCGTGAGAAGCCAAAAAAAAGTAGAAAATCATTATAGTTTCATCGGTAATCCTGTACAGCATTAAAACTAAACCTTACATATAGATATACAGCCGAAATTAATACTGTATCTCCTATCCAAGATTGAAATCGATCTTGGATTGCTGCCTATCGTTCGATCGATCTCCAATCTGCGCGCCTTCATAAACCAACCCACGGATCGGTTATTGCCACGTTTGACCCTAAAAATGGATTGTGACATCAATCCCAGATAGCAAAATTTGGATGATTGATTATTAATTTCGGCCGATAGAGTCGGTTACTTGATCTTGTCCGGGTGTATGTGGCGCAGGGAGTAGTTCCGGTGCTGGTAGTAGGAGAGGCGGTTCTTGAAGGAGAGGTCGCAGTCGCGGCAGTAGAGCGGCGCCGGCGCCTCGTGCGACACCCGGTGCAGCTCCAGCGCCTTCTTGAAGCGGAACCGCTTGCCGCACTCCGCGCACGAGAAGTCCTTCTGGTCCGTGTGGATGCTGGGGTGAAAAAAAATTGACAATTTTTTTTTTGGTAAATTGAAAAAAAAAAAAAAACATTTTTTAAGTGACAGCGCAGAGTGGGTATTCTTGATCCGTGTTTTGGTTGCTGTGCCGTTTAGAATTTTAGTAAAATAAAATATTTTTTTTGAAAAATAAAAATTGTTACGTTTTTTTCAAAAACAAAAATTTACCAAAAAAAAAAATGTAATTTTTTTTGTTATTTATAAAGGTTAGTCATTTCAGTTAATGTTAATAACATACTTTTGTAATCCTTGTTACATTTCAACAAAATTAAGGACTTAAAAATATTTTCCTGCCAAATTATCGCCTAAATAGAATAAACGTTTTAATTTTGATCATTTATTTCAGTTCTCAATACTCACTACAGATGCGTATTCAGCGAGGACTTGTCCCTGAAAGACTTGCCGCACTGTTCGCAGTGCTGTCTCTCCGCGTGGTCTTTCAGGTGCACCCGGAGCTTGGCCAGGGAGCTGCAATGGCGCCCATATTATTCCAAATAGTTCAATAGTTTAATTTCTCGAATGTGGTAGTCGGGAACCTGGTAGTCGCCAGTGAACGAGGCTTCTGAATTGTGGTGTTCGGTTTTTTTAATTTTGGCTTCGCACGGTTTGTGCATTAAACCAGTGTCAAGTGTAAGATATTTCGAGTCTTACCACAAAAGATTTCAAGCAGAGTTGAACAGATGAGTCTAAATAATTTCCCTCATTTTTTCTAACAATTTTAATGAATGTTCCTCTACATTGTATTTCATCCCAATCGATCCAGCCGTTTGAGCGCGAAGAGGTAACAAACATACAAACACGCCCACAAACTTTCGCCTATATAACATCGCCTTTAAACAAAAAAGTAAGATGAATAAAAAAAATTTGACACCCCGCCTATATAATATCGCCTTAATAAATTTTTAGACTAAATGGATAAATATAAAAGAAATGGACACCCACGGCTCCCAGTGCCCGCACTCGTGGCAGGCGTGGCGCGGGGGCGGAGCGCCGTGCGCCCGCGCCTGGTGGTCCGCCGCGACGCCGGCGCGGGAGAACAGCGCCGCGCATTGCGAACAGCGCCATCTAGCGCCCGATAACACGAACTAACCGTCAATGCGACGCTTTTGCATGGAAATTGTAGATACTCGTATTGAGGTCGATAATATTACATAAGGTGTCGATTTGATAATCTTATCTTTTAGAAGTCAATAAAAGGAAACGTGAAAGCAATTTTGATATTAAACTGTAGCAGTCTTATCACAAAAAAATTAAACCAGAGTTGAACAGGTGAGTCTAAATATTTTCTCCACAAATCGACGTCTGACCTCCGCTTTTTCTAAGTCAATAACAAATTCACAAGTAAAATAATAAGGAATGCCAGGATTGAGTAAGAAAACGCGAGTGATAGACGTCGATTTTGACGAACGCAATTTTAGAAAGATCTGTTTAACTCTGGTCTAAAGTTTTGTGGTAAGACTGTTGTGGTTTTATGCTTCACACAATAATATGTCAAGTACCTACATATTTAGATGTTACAATAATTTTATACTTATTTAGTCATATAGTTTTAGTCCAAATGTTCCACGTTTGGGAGGAACTCGACATTTTGACTAATTCAATTAACAAGAGGACACGAAATGCCACGTTTTTTGAGTTTATATCATTTGCCCACACTCGTGCACATTACCGAACACTCAACGACTAATATTCCACCAATATTACATATTAACACTCGAAGAAACACAATATTGAGAAATAAATTCAAGTTTTAGAAGGTCCCATTCTAGGCTGAGCACGTTCAAAACCTCCGACCACATCGTCACTTAAGACCAGTACCCCTAGTGTCATCTTTTACTAGCTCGACATAGTACGCGTCTACTAGCTCTTTGTATGAAGATTTTTCGTTCATAAACACGCCGGTAGGGGCGCTGTACAGGATCTTCGTACAAAAGCGCTAGTTGACGCGTACTATGTCGAGCTAGTAAACTCATGCTAGGGGTACAGGTGAGATAGTCATCAGATAGTGGCTTATAAAGTATCAAAAACATGAAAACTTTTCAGACCTCGACCGATGTCTTCGCCGGTGGCATAGCAAAGCGCTTTGGCTCTTGAATCTCGTCTTACATATGCCGCACTCCAAGGCACCAGCCTCCTGAAACATTCAGCTTGTTGACGGCGAAAACCGCATCGAAATAAGTTCAGCAGTTTTTTGGGGGTTTGTGGGCACACTAATTTCGTGATGTTTTTGACCCCTCCCACGTCCTAGTCACAGTTGGTCACATTTTGTGAGGCCCTAGTGTGACGTCACATATTTTGCAATTTGTAATCTAAAAAATATTAAATTGAAACAGCACTTCCCAAATGTCTATAAAATAATAAACCTTACATAAGATTTTGAAATGTGACGTCACCAAACTCAGGGCCCTCAGATTAATCATCTAACAGACATGACATCTCATGATCCGGGCAAGAAAAGAGACAAGTGTATACAAATAGACAAAGGAGTAAGTAGGATAGTACGGTGATGTTTTGTCTTTGTCGGCGTATGCACTAATTTGTTGCTTGGCTGCAAACTTTTTTTTTATAGTAGAATTGTAACACAAGTGTAACTCGATGGAAAAAAAACTCATGTGGCCAGACATGGTGTGAAGCGATGGGAATCCACAAAAAAAAAAAAAATTAAAAAAATCTCACCGGCAGATGTTTCTTCATATGAGTCTCCAGTTTGAATCTGTGGTTGAACCCGACCACGCAGGACTCGCAGCGGAACTCGTGGCGGGTGTAGGATGGGTGCGCGAGGGACTTCTGCCTCTCCATCTCCACCTGCAACGCGGTGGACACTGCGTACAACCGGCTCGGACAAGCGAGACTATCCGCGTCCGCGTTGTACCGCGTCGCTACTCACTAGCTCCCCCGACACGCTCGCGGCGCCGTACGAGCTCACGGTACAACATCGCGCTTCAATATAAACAAGAGACGCGCGAGACTGTATGCGCGCCCGCGTTGTACCGCGTCGCTACTCACTAGCTCCCCCGACACGCTCGCGGCGCCGTACGAGCACACGGTACAACATCGCGCTTCAATATAAACAAGAGACGCGCGAGACTGTATGCGCGCCCGCGTTGTACCGCGTCGCTACTCACTAGCTCCCCCGACACGCTCGCGGCGCCGTACGAGCTCACGGTACAACATCGCGCTTCAATATAAACAAGAGACGCGCGAGACTGTATGCGCGCCCGCGTTGTACCGCGTCGCTACTCACTAGCTCCCCCGACACGCTCGCGGCGCCGTACGAGCTCACGGTACAACATCGCGCTTCAATATAAACAAGAGACGCGCGAGACTGTATGCGCGCCCGCGTTGTACCGCGTCGCTACTCACTAGCTCCCCCGACACGCTCGCGGCGCCGTACGAGCTCACGGTACAACATCGCGCTTCAATATAAACAAGAGACGCGCGAGACTGTATGCGCGCCCGCGTTGTACCGCGTCGCTACTCACTAGCTCCCCCGACACGCTCGCGGCGCCGTACGAGCTCACGGTACAACATCGCGCTTCAATATAAACAAGAGACGCGCGAGACTGTATGCGCGCCCGCGTTGTACCGCGTCGCTACTCACTAGCTCCCCCGACACGCTCGCGGCGCCGTACGAGCTCACGGTACAACATCGCGCTTCAATATAAACAAGAGACGCGCGAGACTGTATGCGCGCCCGCGTTGTACCGCGTCGCTACTCACTAGCTCCCCCGACACGCTCGCGGCGCCGTACGAGCTCACGGTACAACATCGCGCTTCAATATAAACAAGAGACGCGCGAGACTGTATGCGCGCCCGCGTTGTACCGCGTCGCTACTCACTAGCTCCCCCGACACGCTCGCGGCGCCGTACGAGCTCACGGTACAACATCGCGCTTCAATATAAACAAGAGACGCGCGAGACTGTATGCGCGCCCGCGTTGTACCGCGTCGCTACTCACTAGCTCCCCCGACACGCTCGCGGCGCCGTACGAGCTCACGGTACAACATCGCGCTTCAATATAAACAAGAGACGCGCGAGACTGTATGCGCGCCCGCGTTGTACCGCGTCGCTACTCACTAGCTCCCCCGACACGCTCGCGGCGCCGTACGAGCTCACGGTACAACATCGCGCTTCAATATAAACAAGAGACGCGCGAGACTGTATGCGCGCCCGCGTTGTACCGCGTCGCTACTCACTAGCTCCCCCGACACGCTCGCGGCGCCGTACGAGCTCACGGTACAACATCGCGCTTCAATATAAACAAGAGACGCGCGAGACTGTATGCGCGCCCGCGTTGTACCGCGTCGCTACTCACTAGCTCCCCCGACACGCTCGCGGCGCCGTACGAGCTCACGGTACAACATCGCGCTTCAATATAAACAAGAGACGCGCGAGACTGTATGCGCGCCCGCGTTGTACCGCGTCGCTACTCACTAGCTCCCCCGACACGCTCGCGGCGCCGTACGAGCTCACGGTACAACATCGCGCTTCAATTAAAAAAATGCATAAAAACGGCCTAAAAATGACTTTTATTGTATGGGAGCCCCCTTAAATATTAATTTATTTCTGTTTTTTAGTATCTGTTGTTATAGCGGCAACAGAAATACATCATCGGTGAAAATTTCAACTGTCTAACTATCACGGTTCATGAGATACAGCCTGGTGACAGATGGACAGCAGAGTCTTAGTAACAGGGTTTCCTTTTTACTTTTTGGGCATGGAACTCTAAAAATAGATTGTCCCTTCTTCGTACTATATTATGACAGGGTCCAAGTACCTCCTCCCAGCTGAGTATCACCATTTCAAGCTGTCCCTCCGGCACATTCAGCTTCTGCAGCTTCCTTTGCACCCACACTCCGGAGACGACGCCTGCTGGCCGCTCGCGTTTCTTCACTGGGACAAGAATGTGCGATCACATACATATCTTGAGCCATACGCCTCCTAGGTATCAGGGGCTCATTCCAGAAATCCCCTGGACTTTTTGTCCAGAAATCCCCTGTGCATACGAAAACTGTACATGCAGGGGAAAGATGGACAAAAAGTCCAGAAATCCCCTGCACATAATGGGATACTGCCAGGGGATTTTTGGAATAAGCCGAATCAGGCAGTACGAGGATGGTGCTCCTACACACACACAGGTGCAAGTATGTCCGTGTTTTAAACACAGACATACATTGTTACAGAAGTTCACTATTGTATAGTGACTTTAATCTACCACAAAAGATTTAAACCAGTGTTGAACTGATGAGTTCAAATATTTTCTCCATAAATCGACGTCTAACCCTCGCTTTTTCTAACTCAATAACAAATTTAAAAGTAAAATAATTACATATAAGGATTGAGTAAGAAAATGCGAATGAAAGACCTTGATTTTGTTGAATGACATTTTAGAAATCTCTGTTTAACTCTGGTCTAATCTTTTGTGGTGAGACGGTATATGAGATAGGCATAGTTGTCAGTTGCACATCTACAAACTAATAACAAAAAAAAAATATCTTCCTTACTAATCTTGCTCCTACTAATATTATAGAGGCCAAAGTTGGTGTTTGTATGTTTGCTAGTTCTTCACGCTCAAACGGCTGGACTAACTTTGATGAAATTTGGAGTGGAGGTAGCTAACATCCTGGATTAACTGAGCTACTTTTTACTCCGAGAACAGCGGGTAACACCGCGGGGCGCAGCTAGTTCTATAAAAGCGTAAGTAACTATGTTTGCTAGGTGTTAACGGTTAAACGGCTGAACCAATCTCTATTACAATCTCTATTAATGTACAACAAACTTCCTATTAACATAACAAGACTTAATTTGACCGATTTTAAACGTAAAATTAAACATATCTTTGAATGTACCCCACTGTACACTTGTACGTATTACCCAACTGATATGGCTTACCGATGTACCTGCGCAGAAGATGAATTTTCAAAGCGCGGGAAAGGCTATTGACCGCTATTGGTCGGCAGCCGCCGCCATCTTAGCGAGCTTAGAGTGAGATGGAACTAACAGCTGCAGTGTATTATGAACCTTATAATAGTGAGCTTAGGTTGATTGTAAGTTTTAAGCATTCTTTCGTCAATCTTCGGACCATACTTTCTTTTCTGCGCGAACGAAGATTCACGACGCGCCTTATAAGTTGGGTACTAGTATACTCGCTTAACGAGTTTATGGAAATGCATCTGACAGAATCATCATTCTTATAATATGAGGATTGACAATACAAGTTTAATTAGCTACGTTTATAACTATAATATAGAAACCTAAGATTAACTTACTAGTCCCTCAAATTTTAATTTAAATTGGACATTCTTTAGTCTATATTACTTATGTTAAAGGTAAACTGACTGTTTTGGATGTTTGTTATATATATTATTGTTATTATGTACAGACTTGCCTTGTGTAACGGACTGAGTTGTATGGCCAATAAAATATTCTATTCTATTCTATGAAATTTGGTATAGAGATAGTTTGTACGTTGGAGACGGACAAAGTATACTATATAGCAATATAAACGAAGTTGCGGGCAAAAACTAGTACTTCTGAAACAAGCAAGCAATTCTTTCATGTTTCTTTCTTTTTTTTTAACGTAGCCTCGCACTAGGATTGCTCCTGTATCCACCACCACCACCAATAACCACTGACCACTGACTTAATTGACCACTACCTCACGTGGTGCTGCGATGATATGGTCAAAGGTGGTCAACATGCTCAGTCTAGAATTGGATCAACAAATTACCTTCTTTCTTAACCTTCCCGCTTCGTGTATGTATAGTATTGAGGGGCTCGTCGCCCGAGTTGCTGAATTCAGCCTCAGTTTTCTCCGTTTTCAGTCCTCCGCTTCGTGTACGTATAGTATTGAGGGGCTCGTCGTCCGAGTTGCTGAATTCAGCCTCAGTTTTCTCCGTTTTCAGTCCTAAGTCTCCGTAAACTTTAAAAGTACTATCGTCTGCAGGTTCCTCTTTGATATAATTGAATTGATTTCCCATTTCTGTGCAGTCTTCAGTTTTTACATCGTACGAGAGTTCGTCGCTCGGTTGAGTTTGAACATCACTTTTCATGAAGTTCAGAGACGTTTCCTTCTTAATTTTACTTTTGTAATGCGTATTTTGGAATGTGTCATAGAATTCCGTGTCACTGTTGCTGTCTGCGGATATGTTGGGAGTGTCACCGGAAGGTTCTCTTTTTGTGTCCCTTCCTTCATTACTGCAACTGCCTCCCTGTGCAGTGTTTAACCTAAAATCTGCCGGATTCGGTGCCCAATCGAATGTTTTTATTATTCCTAATTCCAACTTTGACATAGACGGAGGTGGCTTGCTATATTTCTGCAATTACGAAACATTATTTTCATGTAACCATTTCCATTTATCTTTTCTATGTGGTTTCCGTTTCTTTTTATTTGGTATAACAGAATGGTTATTCGATCTAACAACTACAGTACTTACAGTATAATATATAAGACTTTGTTGAGCATTTCTAACTTGTCTCTTGAAATATACAACATTTTTCAGTCGGGCAATGCATTCGTAACATAGCAGTGCGGGGTGGTCAGCGATTTCCTGAAATACACGCATAAAATTCAAAGGTAAACATAAAATGTAACCCTCCTGAGCAGGCGGGTAATAACACCCAATAATTAACCAATTTTTAGCAAAGAGAAAGTGTGTCTCAATTTGTCTGTCTGACGTTTGGTTCGAAATAAGATATAAAAAAAACAGTGCAATAATAATATAAAGTGGATAATAACTTCAGGATGTTTGTAAAAGAGCTTATTAGTATTTCATATCCTCTAATTACTTGCCACATTATCTAATAATGAAATAAACATTTGTTTGCACTCGGTGTCGTTTACGAGATTCAGGTGCCTGGTAGAAGTTAAACACGCGATGCATAATTCTGTAGGGCCAGGTGGAGTAAAGCTTGATTGAGTATTCATAATTTAAATTAGTTAAGTATGTAATTAGATGATCCACAAAATTTAAATAAAACAAAAGTCTTCGGTATGTACATAGATTCGGTTCCTTCTGCTTTTTGGCAGAAGCTATTTTCATTTTTCACGCAGTAGCACAGATAAAAAAAAGAATGAAGTTAAATAGTAATAATAATAATATCATAGCCAAAAAACCACTACGTAACCCCATGAATAGGAACTTTAAAATTTTATTATCTGATAATACTTCATTCAGCGCTAGGAGTATTTTGTTCTGTGGACTATAGTACCGCTACCGACTGACACCAGTGGTGCCAGATTAGGCAGATTATCGCTATTTAGGCTATATCAAGGGGCAAAAAATACAATCGACCACAAGTAGCCATTCAAGCTACCTAGAAAACAAAAACGGGCGATTTAGGATAAGGACTTCAAGAGTACCCCAAGTATGGATTTAGTAATTTCTTGATAAGTATAAATAAATGCTTGTAACTAAACTTAATATTATAAAATAATGCACGCCAACCTTTCGTTCCTCATGTTTTTTCCGTACTGCTTGCTTTCTTCTAGTTAGGTACATCCACTATTTATAGGAGTGAGATATGCATATTGCATAGACAAACGCGTATGAAAACGAGAAAACAATCTTTCTACTATTCTACTGCCCGCCAAAATTAAGTGACACCTCGCTGGGATGCAATTGCCTAGAGCCCTAGAGCGCGGTGGTGCCCCGCAATGAGATGTCACGAATCCAGTGAGTCAATTTGATATGTCCGGGTGATATCTCATTCTGTCTTTTTTCGCGTTTTCTCTTTATTTGGCCTAAAAACATAGGCTACTTAGCTCAAGATGTAAGGCGAAATTGGGCTACTTGTGAAAATAAATATTTAGGCTACTTGATACCTAGGCAAAATAAGGCCAATTGAGTTTGCTGATATGGCAACCCTGTCACAGACGCGATAGATATTAGATAATAATATAATATATCGATACGTCGTCTGATCTGACACGTCTCCCGTTGATTTTGTTTGTAGGTTCAAGTTTGTAGGTACCTAGGTACTTTGTTTTGTATCACTTTCATGTAAAATCAAGTAATAACATTTGTTTTGTTTGCACTTTGCAGATGGCCATCACAGAAAGGATACTATTATAGTTATAATATCAATACCAGAGCATTTCTTTTTTTTTGCCACAGTTTCAAAAAATCGATAAAAATAAAAAATTACATAAATTGCCTTTTTTCAATGAATTTAGATACTTTATTTCATTAATTTCTGGATTATTGATATGGCATCGTATTTTATTAAGATTTTTTGTGAGAAATTTACTAAAAACTAAATGAAGGTAGACTGAACGTTCCTATTTTGTTACTTATTATTTGTCAAAAAACACCTAAATGTCTAAATTATATGTAGAAAATGATATAATTTGTTGAATGTCACGATGTATTTAATAACATAATTGCAAAGAAATACCAATAAAAGTAATAAATCATTTCCTAATCAGGTCTTAAAGTTTTGTTTTGTTACCAGTGTCATGAAAAATACTGAAAGTTTTTATTATTTGACAAATACCCATAACTGAAACATTCGACTTACTTTGTCTTAAAATGATGAGCATCCTTGAATTCCATTAAAAATTATATTATATTATATCACACAGAAATTGATTAAAATCTAAAATAAGACTGAGATTTATGGGGCAGTTACAAAAAGGGAGTCATTGGTAACAAAATAAAAATATAAGGATGAGTCTAGGAATGGCGATTACATTAGGAGTACAAACTGTTAAACAATTTCAACAGCTTGAGGAACATTTTTAGGAACTAAGTTGAGATTTTAAGTAATCATATAAATTTCTTCTTTCTTCTATCACTTTTTTCTGCTTTTTCTCTTTGTATTTTGTTATCATTTATGTAATTTTCGATGAAAAAAAAACGTACACATAGACTGTTTTTTCCTTTTTTACTAAAGTTGTTTCAGCTTTTTTGAGGTTGATGTTAACTTTTCCCTATGTATTATTTTTGTTGCAGGAGTCGTTTTACCATTTTCTTGCGATGTTCGATGCAAACACAGCTTTAGAATTCCTGCTTTGTTACTTTCATTTTCCTTTTATACGTTACCACGCCAAAGTTACAAAAAAAATGGTAACGAACCACATGTTGAAAATTTTGAAAATATTATTGTGGTGGTTAAAATAGAAGTTACGCCTATATTCAATACTGCATAATTCTTTAAAAATAGTTAAATTTTATGATACGACGAAAAAAGTGGTACCTTATAATTATTGGCAAATTTCCTTGAAAAAGCAGTTACAAATTCCGGAATGACATTCAATTTGGAAACTAGACTTTTTGTTTTACAACAATAATTTGAACGAAAAATGACAAACAAATCATTATGGATGCATTAATGGCACCTCGAATGATGCCAAATTCAAAATAATATTACTAAACGGCAGTTTTTTAGCGTAAACACTTCTAAAATGGGTAACAAAATGCGACTTTCATTTTTGGAACTTTTTCTGGGACAAGCTTAAAATCTATTTTTATGCGTTATAGTTCAAAGAAATAATTAAAAAGCAACGTAATTTGGACCTTCTTACTCCGCAAAACGTCTTAAAATCTAAATCATTACATGGTTTTTTTGAACTTTGCCAAAATAATCGACTTTGAAATATTGGATTGTAGAATGGGACATACGAATTTTCATACATTGCGCATTTTGATGGTTTACATTTAGTTAATTTTTTAATAAAATATCATGTATTTATGGTTTGTTTTAATACTTTCTGTTAAATTTATTAATGAACATGCTCATAAAAGAAACAGTAGGAGTAGTTCATTAAATAACACTAAAGTTATTCGCCTACAAACTCCTGGGACAGCCCACAAATGTGTATTGGCAAAAAAAAAAGAACTGCTCACCACCCTTATTCTCACAGTACCTACATAATTTCGGAAGATTACCATGTTGACCCTTGCGTAAAAAATCGTGAGCTACATAACCTATCGGTTGTTACAAAGCCAGTTTGCATGTTTTATAGGGTATGCGTGCAGGCAGGTACCTAGGGTTTGCTATGGTATGCAAACCCTAGGTACCTGCATACCATAACATGCATAATTATTGCTATGGAAGCAGTTTATTTCAACTTTACTGTGGGTTCAAAAAATCTTGATGACTGTGTTATTAGGTAGGTACCTATTACTTGCTTGGATAAAAACAAACGTCAATATTCAATGGACTGTAAGACCATCCATGTGCTGGTCTTCTGCAAGACATTGCAAAAGGCCAGCCTAATATAACAAAATTTACATTGTGTACATAATATTACAATGTGGCAGTATATTATGTAGGTACCTGCAGTGGGTTATTAGTTGGTTTACTAAGTAATTTTGTTTGTGTGAATATTTTTTGTGTTTGTTGATTAAAAAATTATAACAATAATATTTGTTTTGTCAATAATAACATCTAAAATTTAGATTCTAAATGGTATGTAGGTACATAATAATATATACTTCATTTATTTATTATAATATTTATTATAATGTTTATGATAATATGGGACAATTACTATGACTGTGTAACTCCGCCACATAAATGTTAATATAATTTAACATTTATGACTCCGGTTCAGGAAGGTACAGTATCTAATAATTAAAACACAAATTTAGTACCTACCTAACTAATTGTTTGTGAATATATTTTGCAGCCAACTAGTTTACTTATACTACTCCTTGGTTACAAAGATTAGTTATCAGATTGTGTTTATTTTGATATGATACTGCAATAAAATTTAAATTATGCACCTACTTGTGAAAAAATTGTTTTATTTCTGAAAACTGCTCACATAATGTGTCCGGTTTTTTTAAATATTTTTAGTGTTAAGTATAATCTACTCCTCTGCAAACCCAGAAATCCTGCACATGGCCTAGGGGGATCTCCGAAATAAGCCTCTGCCATGACCTACCTCTCACCCTCCGCTCCCCTAGAATGGTAGGTCTGTGGATTTGTTTTTAAAACATTAGTTCATGTACGAAAATTTTAATAAACAAATTCGTGCTAGTTACACCATTTATAACTTCAGAACAGATGGACTGATTTTATGATGTTTGATTAGGTCAAAGTTGTTAAGTACGGGACTTACGGAATATGAAATTAAACGTATGGTGTTGAGTGGAATGATCAATGAACTATAGGATAGGTAGGTAGGCACCTATTCTGGCAAACATCGCATCGCTTTCTTAAAATGTCGGTAGGTAAGTAAGTACATTATTTCAAAGTATCGATATGAGTACATAGGTATCGATACCATTATACCAGTAAAAGACAAATAGGTACCTATAAAAGTACCGATATTTAGCTAAATATCGATAGCATTATCAGTATTTTCGTAGCAAACACCTATATTTTGGAAATATCGATATCAGTCCATATCAGTAGGTAGGTAAACCCTTATTTCATTATACAGTAGGTAGGTACCTACTTAGCCATTAAACATTTCAACTACGACGTCACAATATCAAATGATGATCAAAATATTATGATTGTTGTCAATAAGATGTTGTGTCAGCGTTACCTAATCTAAAAATGTATAAGATACATTTTTATTACAATTTATTACTATACCATACCTACCTATCTAGCCAATTTATTACATAGCAATTAATATTCTTTGTAAGGAAAAATAAAACGCATAAAAGATAGGTAGGTACCTACCTACCTACTACGTTTTCTTTCTTTATCTGCATTCATCGTGTACACATATACACTGTACACAATTTTATTATATATATACCACACGTAGCAAAATTATCGTAAAGTTGTTAAGACTACAATAATAGTCTCTATTCCAATAACGTTATAGAGCTGCTGTTTTCTGACAAAATGCTCTTATGTTGGTAATACGCCTTACTGCGTAAGAATAGCCAAAACAAACCATTATAAATGTCAAAAAAGTGCACACATGCATAAGACGTCAAACTAAATTACGCACACGTATGTAAATTTGCAGCATTTATCGTCTGTACCACAGGATATGTATAACATCCTAATGAGTAAGTGAGTGAACAAATGAACTCATATTCCATTTTTTCACTCATTTGCGGGATTCATATACACAATCCTGCAAGACCGAAATTGCACAGACAAAAAAATTGTGCAATTAAAAAAAAAAATCTTGTGACTGTCAAAATTACTGCGTGAATATAGCCCGTTCGGTAAATTTTGTAAATGGAAATTGGAAACATGACATTGACATTACTGACACCAAACATGACAATGACAAGTTTTCATGTAGACGTTGACAGTGACATACAGATGTCTTTTTTTTCATTTATTTATTCTCCGCGGTTTTTATTTCCCCTCTCTTTTGACAACTTAAGTTTCAGTTGGTGATCTAGATTATAACACTACTACTTAAACTATTAGGTATCTGTCTGACCAAGACTACCAAGTTCCCTTGGTTTGGTTGGGGTCGTGCGTCGTAGCCTCCGCACGCTGCGCCTATCTGATTATTATATTCGAGCTGTAGAGCTCTCTCTAACTTGAATCTCTTCATCATCATTATCATCATAAGCCTTATTCCGCCCACAGCCCACTTAGTGGGTATAATATAGCTCTTCACGTCTTGTAGATTCTACTCCCTGAAAAATAAAATAAACGGCCGAAGAACTGAAAAAAAAATAAAAAAATTAGTCGATTGACATTAGGTAAGGAGTTTTGGCGGGAATCCGATAGTGAGACGTTGTTGGTTTTGTATTATTTTCTCAAACTTGTGTTTCTTCGAGTGTTAATGTGTAATATTGGTGGAATATTAATCATTAAGTGTTCGTTAACGTGCACGAGTGTGGGCGAATTATATAGACTCAAAAAGCGTGTCATTTCGAATTTTTTCCAAAACTCCCAGGAAGATTCAGTAAAGCATCCACTACTTTACTGAATCGTGACTTTGACGATGTAAATAATTGACTTGACTACTTGACCACGATTGCTATACTATTGCTGTGACTTTCTTAATGTGAAATTAAGAAATACTTAAAATAAAATACTTGACACTGGCTATATGCACAAACCGTGCGAAGCCATACCTAAAACAAAAACAAAAACAAAGACATTAGGTAACTTGAGTGACAGTTGGGTTGTGTCAATTTCAATTCTAAATCAAAACAAATATATAACCTCAAAGTGTACACAAAAAGACACAAAATGCGACTACTTTTCCTTTTTCAACGGTTGAAAATTGCAACTCCTGTGCAAATAACCAGAAACTACAGCGAATACTCGCCTAAAGCGTTGCGTAGCTTGAAGGCGAAGTCGACTAGGAATACAGTGCAGTATTATGTTGATTCTAAGAGAGTTAGGGCTGTGGCGGGTAATGGAGGCAATGGATGCATTTCATTCCTTAGCGCATGGTGCAAGGAGCACGCTGGACCGGACGGAGGCGATGGCGGGAACGGAGGACATGTAGTTTTTCAGGTAAAATTAATTTGAGGTTATGTTGACATTTTCTTTCTCATAAACTCGATTTGCGTTAACTATACCCTGTGTACATCGTTAAAACCCTGGTTTATAAAAAAGAATACAAGTAAATGATCTCATTATGATGAGAATTAATAATAAATAAATAAATGATAGCTTCTTGAATTTTGGCATAGAGATAGATTGGATCCCATAGATTATATGGATGGATAGTTAACATATTTCTGCGTACAGGCCACACACTCAGTGAAGAGTCTCAACCACTGCAATACAGTGATACAAGCCAAGCATGGCGAGAAAGGCTACAACAAGGAATGCAACGGCAAAAACTCTGTACACATTATTGTTCCTGTACCTTTGGGTGAGCTTCTATTTCCTTACCAGCAGCACTCGCACTCGCTATCATCTAGCAAGAACTTATTGTTCATCGCATTTATAATATTAGTAGGATTCACTTTGTGTTGCTGTGAGTGTAAATAGTAAAGCATTTAAGTTAGTCGAGATAAATGTTGGTAACTAAGTGTCTTTCCTCAGTCCTTAAACTGTCTCCATGGCAAATGTTATCAAAATCCGTACAGCCGTAACTTTTAGGGATTACCTTTTCACCTGCACAATTCCCGTTTCCCACAAGACTTCAGCAATTGCCCAGCATAAAACATAGCTTATAGCACTTAGGGATAATGTAGCTATCTATTAGTGAAAGAATTATGAAAATCGGATCAGTAATTCGAGACATTATCTTCCTTATGCAAACGCACAAATAAACTTTATCATTTATAATTTTTCAGGTACAATAGTCAAAGACGTCTCTGGCAATGTGGTGGGAGATCTCGACAGGGAGGGGGTGATGTTTGTAGCGGCGAGGGGGGGCGCGGGCGGGAGGGGGAATAAATTCTTCCTTACAGACACTGAACAGGTAGAGTCAACGAAGTTTCCTTTTCCTGTCCAGAATCTTGGTAGTACAGTACCCAACTGATATGGCTTACCGATGTACCTGTGCAGAAGATGAATTTTCAAAGCGCGGGAAATGCTATTGACCGCTATTGGTCGGCAGCCGCCGCCATCTTAGCGAGCTTAGAGTGAGATGGAACTAACAGCTGCAGTGTATTATGAACCTTATAATAGTGATCTTAGGTTGATTGTAAGTTTTAAGCATTCTTTCGTTAATCTTCGGACCATACTTTCTTTTCTGCGCGAACGAAGATTCACGACTCGCCATATAAGTTGGGTACTAGTATACATACAGTGCTTGAAAGGGAATCATCCTTTTTCAAACTCGAACCGTAATCAATTGATTTTATTTTCTTTTCTTTTATGGTTTTATTAATTTGTTAATTAGATTGAAGTGTTTGAACATGTAAAAGTGCGACATTATTGCCTATGTACAATAAATGATTTGACTTTGACTTATAATATCATGTCCACACACACATTGTCTATATTGTTTCAGGCGCCGGATATAGCAGAGCTGGGGGCGGAGGGCGAGACCAACGTGTACTCCCTGGAGGTGCGCTCCATGGCCCACATAGGGCTGCTGGGCTTCCCCAACGCTGGGAAGAGCACGCTGCTCCGGGCCCTCACCAGAGCCCGGCCGACGGTCGCGCCCTACCCCTTCACTACGCTAAAACCGCATATTGGTAAGACTGCAAACTTATAAGCCTTCCTTATATATTTATTTATAGGGTTCCGTAGCCGAAGGCAAAAAACGGAACCCTTACGGGTTCGTCATGTCTGTCTGTCTGTCTCTGTCCATTCGTATGTCACAGCCACTTTTTCCGAAACTATAAGAGCTATACTGTTGAATTTTTTTTTAGTATTTGCTGTTATAGCGGCAACAGAAATGCATCATTTGTGAAAATGTCAACTGTCTAACTATCACGGTTCATGAGATACAGTCTGAAGACGGACAGACGGACAGCCGAGTCTTAATAATAGGGTCCCGTTTTACCCTTTGCGTACGGAACACTAAAAACCAAGTTACTTTCCCATTTATAATATTAGTATAGATGTATAAGTGGAGGTTTATTGCAGGTATGGTTCCGTATGATGACTATGAGCAAGTGGCTATAGCGGATCTCCCTGGCCTGATACCCGGCTCGCATTTGAACTATGGACTAGGTAATTATGACTATTTTAAGTAGATCAAGCGGTATATTATTAAATCAATCACAGAAACTACGTCTACCTATCGTGCCCGGGGGGTGACGGCTGATGCGCCCCTCTGTGCCTTAAATTGCATTGCATTAACTCGCGTCACCAGAATGCAATGCAAGCGCAATAATGTGTCGCTACACCTCGTTGCAGGTATCCAATTCCTGCAACACGCGGAGAGATGCCGCGGCCTCATATACCTCCTAGACGGCACTACGGATCCGCAGCAGCAGTACAGAACCCTAGCGCACGAGCTGAGCCAGTACAACGATAAGCTGACGTCGCGGCGCCACTGCGTGGTGGTGAACAAGATAGACCTGCCCGAGGGGAGGGCGGGGTACGAGCGGATGAAGGGGCAAGCGGGGGTGATCGGGGTCTCGGCCAAGACTGGACTCAATTTGAGCGAGCTCTTGCGGGTGGTTAGGAATATGTACGATCAAGGAGATTCGTAGGGTTGATGACCTTTATATAACACAGTTATACTGAACAAGAGGTGGTATACCTTGTGCCCTATGCTACCCTGGTACTTCTGGTATACATTTAAGGTATATCCGAAATGTAGTTGTACTGGACGAAACAAGTGAGACCTTGTGACCTATGCTACCCTGGTATACATTTGTAGTATCTCCATAACACAGTCATACTACAGAATAAGAGGTGAGAGATACCTCCTTGTGCCTTATGCTACCCTGGTACTTTTTGTATTATTATAATATCTCTAAACACAGACTGGACAGCAGAATAGGTGAGATCTCTTCGAGGGGGATTAATAACACTCCAAAGGGCTCCAATAATCCCCCCAAACATGTAAATGCTAGTTGGTGGGAATTATAGCTCTTTTGGAAAATGCCATCATCCCCGCTGGTGGGCACAACTTGGCGGGGATTAAACTCTAGTCGGAGGGGATTATGGGAGCCATTTTTGGAATGTTATAATCCCCGCTGGGGGGACAACTTGGTGGGGATTAAGGGCATAAACCCGCGGAAGCGAGTTAAGACCACAGCCATATGAGAAGAAGCAGACCGAACATTACAGATGTCTAGTGAGGCCAGTCGCGAGCCGGCCGCCATGTTGACGGACGCTGGCGACATTTCGACAGCTCATTCTACTTGTACTAATATTAGCTCGGCTACAGAACGAATTTTTATCTTAGTTACACTTTATGAACGTCTGTATAGTTGTCTTGTCGGCCTTAGTTCGGCCCTGTCTGAATAACATTTATTTTTGCCATGACTACTAGATATTCAGTGTGCTTCCTTTTCTATGTGCTGCAGTGGACAAATATTTGTAATTATAAAGTATATTAGAGACTTATTGTATTGTAAATAATATAGTAAATAGATTTTGTTGTATTTAAATAAACAAAATGATAAAAATCTAAAAGTGATTTATTTCTCATTGCGTTCACATCGTCTATTCTAAAACTCTTAAAAATTATCTACATCTAAACATCAGTCGAATCACAACTTTAAGTACAAATTCGTTACAATAATACTGGATCATTTTAGATTATAGAATCAATCTACAAAACAAAAATATTTATACTTTCATGAATACAATATTGTAAGGAATAGTAATTCGGAAATTGTAAAAACGCAATATCCATTAAACATGGTGGTTTAAAATAATAACATGATTATTGAAAAACATAACCTCGATTTTTATCATGATTTGTAAAATAACAAAATTCGTAAAAAAAACATGATGAAAAACAATGAAATGGATTCTTTTCTACATTTTTTTTGTTTCATGTATGAAAGTTCATAAATCCGGTTGGTTCGTTCTCTAATTTCTTCGCCTTTTTTGCTTTCTTGGGTTGAGTCTTGACCTGTAATTAATTTTTAATAAAAAAAATATTCACACAAGCTTTTATAAAATACGTATTCTGTGCTGCGAGCTGATCGAAACGAGCCCAAACACCATCACTCTGCTGTCTGTCTCTGAGCTCCGTCGTCTACCTTCCGTCTCCAGCAGACCAGCTCGATCGAGGTGATCGATTAGTGTATCAAGGAATATATAAATTGACAAGTCTTTGTAAAACTTGGGTCATAAAACACAAAAGGGTCGATCTTGGTAGAAATATATAACGAATTAGCACTAAAAATATACGAACTAGTTAGAAAATGATACAAATTTGGTAGAAATACGAATGTCATCATAATCTATAAGAATTTGGTAGAAACTGAGCCGAATTTAGTAGAAACAGCGAAATTTGGTAGAATTTTTGTCTATGTTAGTAGAAAATCAGGCTCAAATGGTAGAAACAGACGATTCTCATCACGCGTTCACCTTGTAATGCACCTCTCTCACATGCCGGTACAGACTGGAGTACCAGCCGAAGGCGGCGGCGCACTGCGCGCATTGGTACGGAGTCTCCCCAGTGTGTAGGGCTATTATATGATACTTCAGCTTCGCTGCATTCTGTGGACAATTGTAGTAAAGTATACAATAATAAACACATCAAAAAAGTCTAAGCAACATGCATGCATAACATAGACCCAGGAACAATGGGATAAAATTATGTTTTCCGTTTAGTCGCGATTCGGGTTTAGGCCTGATACAAGAAGGGTGCGAGTGTACCGTCGGCCCGGAAATACTGAGAGGCTCAGGTGCGTTCAGGAAGTTCATCCATACAGCGGCTCAACAGTTATGGTATGGGCGGGTATTATGAAGAACAGGCGAACTGAGCTCGTTTTTGTAAATGGAAACATGAACGCTGAAAATTACGTTGAGGATATTCTCAGACCTTATGTCCATCCATTTGCACAAACCTTTGGCTCCGATTTTACGTTAATGCATGACAATGCGCGTCCACATACAGCAGTGGCGGATCCAGGGGGGGGGGCCATGGGGGCCATGGCCCCCCCCAGAAGACCCAGGAATTACATCACATTTTCGACTCATCTTCAGGTGTACTTTTTTTACACAGCATACATACGTACTCACTCATGAAGTGAAGTCGAGAATGCCGAATGTCTTTATTATAAACTAAAATAAAGAATGAAGTTAGTAGGTAATAATAATAATGACGCGACGGTGTCCAAGCAGGCAGTAGCGGCGCGCGCGGGCGCGGCGCTCGGCCCGCCGCCCTGCAGTTAGAATGCTAATACATAAGTAATTATTTTAGCTACATTGCCAGTGACAGTTGCCACTTCCGAAAGGTCCTTTACCACTTTACACCGCTTAAAAACATGGCTGCATACGTACAGTGCCGTAAATAGGGCGGAGCCACCGGTGCCCAGGCACGAGGCGTAGGCTCTGGGGGGCGCAAGAATTAAATGGCCAGACCAGGCAGGACTATTATTTTTTCGGTTTGCTCCTGATAAATACCCCAAAAATTTTTCAGCGCTCGCTACGCTTGCTCATTTCTATTTGGAATTGTATTTCATACAACACACTGATAAATACCCCAAAAATTTTTCAGCGCTCGCTACGCTTGCTCATTTATATTTGGAATTGTATTTCATTCAGCACACTGATAAATACCCCAAAAAATTTTCAGCGCTCGCTACGCTCGCGCATTTATACTTGGAATTGTTTTTCATTCAACACACTGATAAATAGCCAAAAAAATTTCAAAAATTTCAGCCAAAAATTTTTCAGCGCTCGCTACGCTTGCGCATTTCTATTTGGAATTGTATTTTATACAACACACTGATAAATACCCCAAAAAATTTTCAGCGCTCGCTGTGCTCGCGCATTTATATTTGGTATTGTATTTTATTCAGCACACTGATAAATACCCCAAAAAATTATCAGCGCTCGCTACGCTCGCGCATTTATACTTGGAATTGTTTTTCATTCAGCACACTGATAAATAGCCAAAAAAATTTCAGCGCTCGCTACGCTCGCGCATTTCTATTTGGTTTTGTATTTCATTCAGCACACTGATAAATACCCCGAAATATAAATCCGAGTTGATGTTGACAAAATAATTATTGATAGGTTTGCTAACAGCGGCGCTATGCGAGTAAACTTTATTTTGTAAACATGAAAGGTAATTAACTTCTTTTTTGTTCCCTTGTGATTTTAAACTTCGAACATTGTCAAAATAGCCCCCCCCAAAATGAAATCCTGGATCCGCCCCTGACATACAGCTCGGCGAACCAGAAAAGAACTAGAAATTAGTACAATATGTTGCTTAGACTTTTTTGATGTGTGTATGTGGTACACTTAAAACAGCACAACTTGCGGCCTTGCGGCCAATCGGCAATCTCCAGACAACCACAGTCAAGACAGTGCACTCACTTGGTATGATTTCCCGCATACGTGGCAGAGGTTGTCTTTCTTCTCTTTGTTTCTGTGCACGTTCTGGAGGTGGACGTATAGCGATGTGTGACATTTGAATGGCTAAAAGAAATTTGTAGATTTTGTTAGAAATCAATATTTATATCTATACTGTCTATACTAATATTATAAAGGGGAAATATTGTATAAGCACAGACTACCTACTTACTGGCACAGCTAAATATTGAATACATAATTATCTACTTTATTAAATATAAATAAAATAAAATAAACTCATTTGTTTGTATTGGAATAGGCTCCGAAACTACAGAAGCTATTTGAAAAATTCTTTCACTGTTCGGAAGCTACACTATCCCCGGGTGACATAGGCTACTTTTTATCCCGTAAAAATTAACGGTTCCCGCGGGATAGTAGCTAACGTGGGTGAAGCCTAGTAGATAATAACTAGCTGCGCCCCGCGGCGCTACCCGCTATTTTCGGTATAAAAAGTAGCCTATGTGTTAATCCAGGGTGTTAGCTACCTCCACACCAAATTTCGTCAAAATTGGTCCAGCCGTTTGAGCGTGAAGAAGTAACAGACATACAAAGACATTTCTCAAACTTTCGCCTTTATAATATTAGTAGGATAAGATTTAAAAGTTTGGGAGGCTGTGGGTTTAATAAAGCTCTTAAATTCATGACGTTATAATAATGTCAATAGAAACATTTGTTTTTGTGTTTGTAATATTGTACAAGAGTAGAAACAAGTTACAATTTAGTAGAAACTTATACATTTCTTGAATGATAGTAGAAAAAAATATTTTGTGATAGAAACCATCACATTCCATAAGTGATGGTAGACATAGCACTGTTTAGGGTAGAAACTCACACATTTTCTGAGCCACCAATGGTAGAAACCAGTTACAGTTTAGTAGAAACCAACATTTTTCCTCGGCGATGGTAGAAATAGTACCATTTAGAGTAGAAACCGACACATCACTCACGTTATCATGGTAGAAATAAAGGAATTTAGTAGAAACAAAGACTTTTCATACCTTATTGCACAGTTGACACCGAAACTTGATTTTCTTCAGATGCTCCCAGTCTATGTGATCTCTCAAACGTGTTTTATTTACAAACTTCTTGCCGCACTCGTTGCAAGTGAAACTGGAAGAAACATATATTGGGTGAGATACACACACACATATATAGGTACAGTATTACCCAACTGATATGGCTTACCGATGTACCTGCGCAGAAGATGAATTTTCAAAGCGCGGGAAATGCTATTGACCGCTATTGGTCGGCAGCCGCCGCCATCTTAGCGAGCTTAGAGTGAGATGGAACTAACAGCTGCAGTGTATTATGAACCTTATAATAGTGAGCTTAGGTTGATTGTAAGTTTTAAGCATTCTTTCGTTAATCTTCGGGCCATGCTTTCTTTTCTGCGCGAACGAAGATTCACGACGCGCCTTATAAGTTGGGTACTAGTATATACATGCCGTTTCCCTGTTGGCAGAGGGTGGACACTCCATACAAACGGCTGAATCGGACGCGCGACACTGAAATTAATATTGTATCTCCTATCCAAGATTGAAATTGATCTTGGATTGCTGCCTATCGTTCGATCGATCTCCAACCTGCGTGCCTTCATAAACCAATCCACGGATCGGTTATTGAAACGTTTGACCCTAAAAATGGATTGTGATATCAATCCCAGATAGCAAAATTTGGATTAGGATTGATTATTAATTTCGGCCCTAAGTGAATGTTACCTGAATTCATTTTCCGATACGTGTCGTCTCGATATCCGCAGATGCTGTCGGTAAGTCGCGACAGACGCGAACGACTTGTCGCACGGGTCGCAGTATAACTCGCCCGCGTCCACAGCCTGCGACATTGCGACATAAAAAAAAATTATAGGGATATTTGAAAATATTGAAAAATTATACCACAAATTGGGATCAGGAATCAATCAGTGAATTTGACGACGCCGTTGGCGTAGTGGCTGAGCAATCGGACTGCTGCGCTTGGTGTCGCGAGTTCGATTCCAACCCGGAATAAATATTTGTACGATCCAAAAAATATCTTTGTTTCTGGTCTGGGTGTGATGTGTGTGTGAAATTATATGTCTGTAAGCGGTACCCACGGTACAGGAGCGATCCTAGTGTGGGGCTACGTTAAAAAAAAAAAAAGTGCCCGCCATGTTCCACCAGAAATCCAATATGGCTGCTTACAGCCGCCATCTTGTTTTTACCAGCTTATATACCACTAGAAGCACCTCGCGGTTTCACCCGCGTTAACTACTATCCCGCGGGAACTACTAATTTTTACGGGATAAAAGGTAGCCTATGTGTACCGGGATAGCATAGCTTCCCAACAGTGAAAGAATTTTTCAAATCGGTTCAGTAGTTTCGGATTTTATTAATTACAACCAAACAAACAAAGTTTTCCTCTTTATAATATTAGTGTAGATTATATTAGGTACCTTGTGTGTGCGCATATGCCGACCTAAATTCGACTTCCACTGGTAGACCTTGCCGCATCTAGGGCATGGGTATCTGTTGTTGCCTTTGTGAAGAACACTGTAATGAAAATAAAATAGTGGTGTAAGAGTGAATAATAATGTAGTTTAAGAGTGAATGGTAATAATATGGTGTAAGAGTGAATACTTGTGAGTGAATGAGATTAGGAAACGAGAATATTGAAGATGTTAAATGAATAATTATCACAAGTTAGCAAGTAAATAATTGATGTGATAGTAAATAATAATATTGTGTATGAGTAAATACTTTACAAGTGTAGGCGAATGAATGAGGTTGACAAAGGAGTGAAAGTGAATAATGATTATGAGTTAGTGAGTGAAAAACTTTAGCATAAGAGTTAAAATGGTGGGCTAAATGGCGAGGCTCTCTTCAGCAAAGGAGTTAACATTACACATATCCATTTCTATAGTACATCGTGACGTGACGTGGTTCTACCGATGACGTTTATAGGAGAGTCAAGTTATAATAATAATAATAATTTATTGATCAAAAACTAGGTTACAATGTTTCTTACCTATTAATAGGAGCAATGTAGTTTTGAGAAACATCTCGGTAAGTGAGCTCCCGTTCCCTGCACTAGTGTTAACTGTGTTACAGGGCACGGGACCTTCCCCAATACAAGGTGCGGTACTAAATTACAATATTATTCAATGTAAGTGAATTTGTGTTTGATTGTGATAATGCATTCAATTAATTATGGGAAAAAGAAATGTATAAGTTATTCATAGTTTGTTTGTGTAAGTAGTTAAAATTATTAATGAGAGCTTGAGATGCGTTAGGGGGCGTCCATAAATTACGTGAGGTGTTTTTTTTAATTTTCTGCCCCTCCCTCCCCCCTGGTGAGATGTCGTGAGATTTTATTCAACCCCCTCCCCCATCCCCCAATCTCACGTGAGATTTTTCAAAATGTGAGTTTCTTACGTAAACGCGTTGGATTGTTATTGTAAAAAGAAAAAAACAAATATGGTGGTTTGACAGTCAGTAAATGTATAACGTCGAAGTATGAATGAAATTATTTTCTTTCGAACGAATTAGTACATGATCTTAATCGTATTACGATTACGCTTAAGATTAAATCTTAAGCATGTACATTTGTACAATCTGGATTAAATGGACCAAAATAGTATAATTTTGTTTTGTTTCAATCAGAAAAAAAATTGCGTGATATTTGCCGAGACACCCCCTCTCTCCAACGTAAGACTAGATGAGATTTGACTCGACCCCCTCCCCCCCTTAAACACCTCACGTAATTTATGGACGCCCCCTTACATTATGTGTTTAATTTAGTTGTGGTAATTAGTTAATTAGTTAGTTATAACATTTCTGAGCAACACTCACTTGATATGGTATCTGTAAGTCTTCCGCGAGCTGAATATCTTGCCGCACTCCACGCACTGCGGCTTCTCTGGTAACAGTTCTGCGACCGGCTTCTGTGCACGCACTGGTCGGTGACCGTTGGGTTTGACCACCTACCATCATCGTGACATGTTTGTCGTATGAGATGACTTTTAAATTGGTGGCCAGTGTGCCTAGTACAAGTTTTGACAATTTATTTACGCGCTCGGTCCGTTTGGCGTAAACTTGACATTGTATGGAATAATAGCAGCGCCATCTAGTGACTGATTCACTGACGCTAGATATACCGTGCGCGCCATTCCCGCCCCTATTATCTAGGGATATGAAGAGCGGCAGTGGCGCGCGCGACTCGCGGCGGACCACGCATAATGTGAGTGGTAACCAACACGCATTGTTCTTGCTCCTAACTGCCAGACGCACCGCGCATGCACTTCTTAATTGACACCTACCGTCCTATGAAGTTATTTTATAATTATTTTCAAAGTCAACTTAAAAATGTATGGTTGCACCTAAAACCTACATAGAACAACATTGCATTGTATAGTATCACTAACCACAGTCAACAATTAAGCAACCTTCTAACAATCATCGCAACAAGTTTTGTAAAAGCGCCTCAGCTTAAAAACATGCATAATCATTATAGTATTATTTTGTCAATTCTAGGCTACATACACTAGAACTGTACATAATTATTAATATATTTTAATAAAGATATTTTGAAATTGAAAAAAATTGGATTGACTGACGCTAGATGGCGCTGCTCTTATTCCATACAATTTCAAGTTTACGCCAAACGGACCGAGCGCGTAAATAAATTGACAAAACTCGCACTAGGCACACTGAGCTTAAAAAACTGCTAAATTGAGTAAAACCTCTTTCTGACAACCGCACGTGACTTATAAAAAAAGGCATTGGCGCGAACCGGGATTAAAAAAATTATTGTAATTAGGAAAAAATGAACTCGGTATCGTGGGATTCAAAAGCTTAAAGTTATTTCTCAGCCACCGTCCGTCTCGTTCGTCATGTCATGCAGTTTAATGACTGGGGCACGTGAGGTTTAAAAGAGGAGGGGGGGGGGGGGGGGGGGGGGGTTTAACAAAAATCACGAAATATCACAAGGGGGGGAGCGGGGTTGTAGTACGATATCACGTGTATTTATTTTGCCAGTCGAAAACAACCTGCAACCTTTCTGCATAGACATGTTTGCCATGGTTCTTAATTTCAGAATAAAATTACAATTACTTTATACATGTATTTCAAGATAATAATACATGTGATTCGGGGGGGGTTAGCCTTGAACATCACCACGTATCACCAAGGGGGAGGGGGGGGGGGGGAGGGCTAAAATGCTGAAAAACATCACATGATTAACGGACGGCCCCTTTCCAAGATATGGTAGAACTAGCTTTATCCCACGATGTGGACATTCGTCCACTAAGCTACCACTTGGTCACCACTTGGAAACAGTTACCAGTTTTATAATAGCAGAATATTATTACCATAAGCGGTTCATTTTCCACCTTCTCTATCTCAACTGCTACTTCGAACATTTTTGAGTTGCCTTCTTTCTTGTTCTCCTCTATTCTATCTTCTGTGTCGTCCTGGAAAGCATCTTCTAGAAGTAGATCTGTGTCGCTGACGTCATCCTCTAGAGGCGGTTGGACTGTCTCTATTGGTTTAGTCTTTTTTTTCTTGACCTTGATTTTGTTTTTGCTTGGCTTTTTCACTTTGAGCTTCTTTTTTGACTTTTTTGAGGGCTGAAAATAGGAAGTTACTAAAATTTAGACCAGAATTAAACAGATAATTCTAAAATTTCGTGTCCAAAATCGATGTCTATCATTCGCATTTTCTTATTCAGTACTGGCATTCCGAATTATTATACTTGTAAATATGTTATTTAGTTAGAAAAAGCGAGGGTTACACATCAATTACCTCTTCATCTTTCCCTTCAACTCGAAGGTCGTTCACAAACGCCTCCGGCTCCAGATGCTCCACACATTCCTCTGCCTCAGACTTGATGTCCAGAGCGCACTCGTCCTTAACCACCTCTGCGATTGCATCATCATCTCCATCCATGTAAGAAATGTTGTAAACCTCTCTGGTAGTCAGATGCGACGGATACGGACGTGGTATATTCTGAAATTGTATGTATTAAGTCTTAATAGTGTATGTTAAACATCGATAGTCTATCGATAGTATAGATAGTTTTTTACTATAGATACTATCGATATTTATTTTCTACTATCGATCTACATTTTTTCATAAACCTTGCCTTTGATTTTAACTATCGATAATTTTCTACTATCTACTATTTTTCATTATAGGCAAAGTTGGAGCAAAACTATCGAAAGTGTCGATAAAAATCGATAGTTTTTGACAAACTATCGATAACAATCGGCAATGAAAACTATCGACGTTTAATGTACACTAAGTCTTAAAGTTAATTAAATCACATTTAATGTAACATGAATTGTGTATTCGGCTAGGTAGCCAGGACGGAGAAGTGAGAATGTGACTATGTTCCCTTGCTAGCCACATAATCAACCTTATTTATTAATAAAGCAGAAATGTACCTTCACACTTACTCTATCCACAGATACAATTATGAACTTTAAACATGACAGTATGTATATATAACAATGATGTACTGGAACACTGCATCCGTTAATGGTTGACATTCCACCGATTCGCACCTTGGTATTCGCATCCGCTTCTATCATTCAAGCAACAAAGGAATGGAACATCGTTCTGGAGTCCTTGTATACTGATAACTACAATCTGGGAGTTTTCGAGTCAAGCTGACAACAGTGTTGCAGTGCCGTGCTTCAAACGGATGTTTATTCGTAAGTACATGTGAGTGACATCAGTAAAGATATCAGCGGTGGAAATTAAGGCCAAAACGTCGAGGTACTAATATCAAAATTGTATAGGTACATTGATATTAGTTTGTGAGCGAATTAGACCAGTTTTAGCTAGTACATAAGTATTCTATCTGCGAAAGTGTAAGAACTTCCAAAATCATCCACCTACATAAATAAGTCTTGATTCAAAATTATACAAACCCATAGCAACTCTGTATAGCTTCGCTTCACTTGCGCCTTGAACTGGTCAAACTTCTGCAACAGAGCGCAGCACTCCCAGCACACACGGACACAGACCTGGGACTGGTCACTAACCTGAAATTGTTAGTGGATTAGCTGTGCTGGTTGCTATTTAGGCATGTGAAATTAGCCATGCCCCGGGGTAACATCTCAACTCGTTTTCCCACAGGAACTCTGCATTGTTGCGCAGTTAAACGTTTTCGTTATCACTCAGGGATATTGTAGCATCCTGTTAGTGAAAGAATTTTCTGCTTCGGATCAGTTTCAGTAGTAAACCGAAGCTATACCTAATTTTAAATTAAGTATATGACTTAATTTTCTTATTTAAGTACTTTGAGAGGTGGTTTAAAATAGCCGTGTGTGATTAAAGATACAAATAAAGCATTACTCACTGGTATTTCATTCAAAATCTGCGAGTAAAGTTCGTGAAACGCCGTCTCACCAATGAAGAACAATTTTCTGCCTGAACAGAGGCAACCTGTGCATATATCCTCCATAATAATAATTGGTTTCGGAAAGTGAGACCAAATTACGAGATGTTTTTTTAATTACTGTAATTAGAAATTGCGGTAGTTTTTATTGATTTAGTCGTCTTTGTTTTCAACTTGGTTGGATGTGGGTGGAGAGGACAGCGTCGTTCCTCCCTCCCCTCCATCTTTTTTCACAGTCGTTTTTTTTTTCTTCCGCCGTCAGGCGAGTGACAGTGACAGTAAGAAACAAAAATGTGTGACTGTTTAGTAAGCTATACCTGTGTTTTTTTATTTTGGCATTTCATCTTTTACTAATACCTATTAAGCAATAATTTGGACATAGTTATGCAAACTAGAACCAACCCTCAAAAAGTAACTTTTGAGATAATTAGGTTTTTGTTTCAATAGTGTGAAGAAACAAATAGGAGAAGAAATGGGTGAAAAAAAATATACAACGTTAGGCGTAGAGTTGATGACAACATATTAAAATAAAATAATTTGAAGTTTTCTCTGTTTTAATATTTGTTTAAGATCAAAAACCTGCTGGTTCCTTATTGCAAAATAGCTTTTTAACGAATTGGTTCTTTTTTGCAATAAAGAACCAAGCAATTAGGTAAGCAGATTAATTGAAATAACTTTAAAATACCATCATGTTTTAGTTATATTTGTATTATTACTTCTTTATACATATAAGTTATACAAACTAAAATCATACTATTCGCAATTTTACTTAAAGTAAGACACTATTGACCCGGGTACGTCGTTAAACTGCGACCAATCTCACCGGAAGATGGGCAGCAGCGTTTTCTTATATTTATGGTGAGCATTCTGCGATCCCCAAGCCGCATGCCAAGCGTTGGGGGGATTATGGCGGCCCCTAGTCCCCGGCAGTTCCTCTATCCCTGGCTTAGGTAGCAGACCCGGTAACGGTGGAGCAAGGGGTGCTAAGAATCCCCAGCAGATGCCCCGCTACCACCCCAAACGGACTCTGGCCCTGGTAACACACAACATCCGCACGCTCAGGACTGACGAGAAAATTGTCGAGCTGGAGGAAGAATTGAGCAAGATGCGATGGGATATCGTGGGGTTATCAGAAATCCGACTAGAGGGACAGGATACGGTAACCCTGGATTCCGGCAACATGCTCTTCTTCCGGGAAAGAGAACGAAAATCCCAGGGGGTGTTGGGTTTCTCGTCCATAGGTCCCTCATAAACAACGTAGTGAAGGTCGATAGTGTGTCAAGCAGGGTAGCGTACCTTATACTCAGAATCACCGATCGGTATTCGCTGAAGGTCATACAGGTATACGCGCCGACATCGACACACCCTGACGATGAAGTAGAGGCATTGTATGAGGAGATATCAGAAGCCAGACATGTATCCGAATCATACTTCACAGTTGTTATGGGGGATTTCAACGCGAAGGTGGGTTCATGGAATGTTGACGAGTTGAGAGTGGGGTTATACGGATATGGACAGCGGAACCAGAGGGGCCTGCGACTGATTGACTTCATGGAGAAGGAGGGACTCTATTTGATGAACTCCTTCTTCCAGAAGCGACCATCCAGGAAGTGGACGTGGATGAGCCCCGATGGTTCAACCAGAAATGAGATCGACTTCATCATGACGACCAAGAAGCGAATATTCAATGATGTCTCCGTGATCGCCAAGGTCAAAGACCGGTAGCGATCACCGTATTGTTAGAGGCACATTGAATATCGATGTCAAGCTTGAGAGGTCACGTCTAGTGGAAGTCCACGCTCCGTCCTGGCCCTGCCCAAATCCAGAACCCCGAACACTTTCAATTAGAACTGCATAATCGCTTCCAGCGCCTAGCCGAATGCGAAACTGTAGACGAGATAAACAGTGGGCTGGTGGAAACTGTCCAAGCAGTGGGTTCAAAGCACTTTAAGGGCCACGCCGGAATAAACCTCAAAAGCTCTCGGACAGATCAATTTAATTAATGGCAAATCGGACTGAGATGATACTGCAATCTTCAGCTGATATGTCAGAATACGGCAAACTTAATAGACGAATCTCGAAATCCTTGCGACACGGCCTGCGTCCCTACCATACAACACGTATTAAGAACGCAATCGAGCGGAACCAGGGCTCGAAAGTGTTCGCGAGAAATTCGTCTATTGGGCAAAGCCACATGACAAAGCTGAAGATCGAGAACGGTAGTATCATCTCGTCGAAGCCGGAGATTCTGAGGGAGCTGGAGAGGTTTTACGGACAGTTGTACACCTCGACACGAGAACCCACTGTCAGTTTAGCTCATGACACCAGAGCCAAACCACAGTGAGGCGGACCATGTGCCTAGACACTATTTGGTACGTAGATAAATATTATTTTTATCGAAAATCGAGTTAATTAAGCACTTCAAAGGCTACACTAGGCTGTGAGGTTAAAAAACCATAGTAAAAAAAAAATATATTACAAACAAACAAGCTTTTTGGTTCGTTAGCTTACTAGTGATTTTACAAAATGTAATAACCATATGGAACTAAGCATCTTGGTTATTATAAAAGCTATTTATTTGAAATGCAAATTAGAACCAACCACATCATGGTTCCCTATAACAAACAAAAGCAAACAATTTTATTTTTTCAACAAGAACCATGTGACTTGGTTCTTGTTTGCGTAATTAAAAATGCGAAGATATACAGGTACCATGTGCCATGGGTCCGTTTAACTTTTCAAAAGTGACTCAATCAAAGGTTGGTACCCTAGGCGGTATTCATTATTTTTGTTTAGGCTTGGTATTTTGGCTTGGATCTTTTTTGAGTCTATTAAAAATACGATTGGGTGTCTAACTAAATAACTAACTCAATTTCACTCAAGGTGTGGGTTGGTTCTTGTTTGCATAACTATGTCCATTTGTGAACGCATCTATAAACGGTCGAGTAGGTACATTATTTATTTCAATATAATAAACGTAGGCTATTCAACTAGAAGAGGACAATAAAAATGAGAAAACGTAATACTTTATGTAAGACTTTATAATGTATGAAAACTTCTATATAATTTTGTTTCTTCTTTTGTTTTAAGGCACTTTCACTTAATCTGTAACTTTCATGCTTTCACTATAGTATCTGTGATGCTTTCAGTTTCGTAAAAAAATACAAATTAGCAGATTTCAACAGATCCGAAGATAATGTGAAAAAATAATAATTTGGACTCTTGCAAGTGCTTGCAAGATGCCATTGGAACAAATCATCTACGTGTGCATTGACAAAGCTTTCGAATTAGTTGTCCATTCGGTTTTATTGCAAGTTGTTCCTCGGTTAATGCCATCTTCCGTCCCAAATTATTATTCTATTGAAAATCTGTCATTCAAATTCGATAAAAAATTATTCTGATTCAAAAGCAAAGAGTATTCAAAAGTGCTGAACGCTTCCATAACAATGTCAACAAAGTGGAAAATGGGTGTTGAAAAGTTATATGAAAGTGACGATTATTTAATAGTTAACAAGCCGTTTGATATGTATATAAATTCTGACGATGAAAACGAGAAGGTATGACGCCGTTTTGGTGATATTTTTATGTTGTTTATTTGGATACATATCCATATTAGGTTATTAGCTATCTCTTTCTTACTTGTTGTAGTGATGGGGTAGCAACTAGCGACATAAAATATCGATATCGATATAGAATATTAGGCTACTTAGTTTAACCCGTTTATTATGTATTTTTACTAGAACACAGTGACTTACCACATCGCCTCGCCTGACTCGCATCTGTCCACTTCGGCCAATCCAATTCACTTCATACAGCGCCTGGACTACTCGACAAGCGGCGTGCTATGTATAGGTAAAAATATATACCTATTAATAGAGCATTAAATAATAAATAATTGTAAGAAAAAATCTTCATTAATGTTCATAAGCGTAATTTCTACTGCATAGTGGCGATCACATTTTTGCAGCAAAGAACAAGATCGCGGCAGCAAGCGCTGGCAAGTTGTTTGAGAAGCGGCGCACGCGCAAGTATTACTTGGCGGTAGTGAGAGGCCACATTACGGACTTTGAGCTAGCTGACATTGAATTTGACGTTGGTAAGTAATAAACGATGATAGTTAAGCTAAATCGAATATATAATTTTCAACAAAAACTTATCTAGGTATGGATATGGTGCGTGTTTTTCAAACTGATATTAATGACTATAATCATAAATATTGACATTATGAGTTGATAATTATTATTTTAATTGTGATCGAGCGAGTTGGAGGCGAACGGAGTTTGAGAGGGAGAGATATACTTTAGTGAAGATAGAAAGAGAGAGTTACGTTCCGTATATCACTGTAGGGACAAGAGAGAGCTGCGAGCACACTATTTCTTTCTCTCATTCTCTCATAGCCAGTTACGTTTCGTTTGTCTAAGACACAGTGCAGGCCTATTGTCTGTATAATAGATGGAGCTAAGTGTAGTCAGTCGTGTGGTCTGAAACGCACTTGTTGAGGTAAAACTTCTTTAGGCGCGACTAGGGAGTAACTCAGATTTTTTTTCTGATGGAAGTAACGCTTAGTATAGTCTGTGTAGTTTCAGCTATTTAAAAAAGGTTACATTGACATCGCTATTTAAAAAAGGTTACATTGACCTATAGACTGTGTAGTTTCCTCGTCAATGTAATCTTTTTTAGTTTTACTTCAATCGCGCGTAAAGGTTACACGCACACACTTTTTTTTTCAGGCGTGGACCCTCTGACGGCGGACTCCAGCCACCGCATGTCAGCGCTAGTGAACAGCGCCAGCGCCCCGTGTTGCGTGCAGTCGCGACACGCACACACACGCATGCTGGTGCTTGAGACCGGTCGCTATGACGACGAAGAGGTCACCGTTGTCCTGCTCAAGCCCGTTACTGGTATTGTTTTTTTTATATTTTTTTAACTTACGTTTTAATTTTGACCAGTCTCTCACAATTAGGGTTATTTCACGCCCATGCACGAAATATTAATTTATATAAATACAATCGTGTCGTATTTAGAAAGGAACATGTCACATCACTAGTAATAAAATTCGACAGCTTAGCTAGCGCCATCTGTGTGATCTGTGGTCAACTAGAAATACTTTTTAGAGCTAACCTCTTTTTACCGCACGATTAATATAGATGGCGCTTTACACAACTTGCGCCAACGAAGAAGTTTTTATTTGTATGGATTTTTTATGTAATCTCGATTTTTGACATTATGCGTAGGTAATTATTGTGTACCTAATATCTCTAGGCAACATTCTGGCATGGCAGCGAGCAATAACTAGGTATACTAGTACCCAACTTATAAGGCGCGTCGTGAATCTTCGTTCGCGCAGAAAAGAAAGTATGGTCCGAAGATTAACGAAAGAATGCTTAAAACTTACAATCAACCTAAGCTCACTATTATAAGGTTCATAATACACTGCCGCTGTTAGTTCCATCTCACTCTAAGCTCGCTAAGATGGCGGCGGCTGCCGACCAAATAGCGGTCAATAGCATTTCTCGCGCTTTGAAAATTCATCTTTTGCGCAGGTACATCGGTAAGCCATATCAGTTGGGTAATACTGTACCTACCTACATTCTAGGCCGCCGCCACCAACTACGCGTGCACTGCCAAGCGGTTGGGCACATCATACTAGGCGACTATACGTACAGCGGCGCTAGCGACATCACGCCGCATCGCATGTTCCTGCACGCTACCAGGTATGACGGCGGAAAGAAAGACACATACATATTTTATGTTACACATAAATTAAAGTTCTTAAACTTTCGCGAACTGAATATATTAGTATTATTATGTTAATAATTATGTTAGACTAACTAGGTATCTAGTAGTGTGTATATTGCTTTAATATTGTGTTCATTGCAATACCTACCCTGAATACGAGTATGTCTGTTATTGTGGTCGTAAAGATTATTATAAAACTGCAACACTGAATGAAGCCTTGTCAGTGTAATAATGCACTATAATTATGCTTGTGGATTCTATGGTTAACTAGATAATAATTTATAATCTGTGGTTCCCGGTCATTCGGGGAATGGTTTCATTCATGGATTGAATTCACTTGAATTCGGCAGATAAATTGTATTTGATGTCTTTTGATAAATGCAGAGAATTACAAGGTTCTGAAGTGAATATCCGGAGTTTGATTGTAAAGTAGAGATCTGTTCTTTCAATTAGTATTTAAACGGGTCTAACTCGCGCACAAACGAATATCAAAATATATACCTAATTTTGACATACCTCGACGTTTCGGCCGAGTTACATCGACCGTGGTCACGAGAAGACTGTACGAGGTATGTCAAAGTTATATATTTTGATATTAGTTTGTGCGCGAATTAGACCCGTTTTAAATACTAATTAACAGACAAATAAATTTATGATGATGTTACTTTTGATTACTAGGTACTAGAAGCGCTTCGCGGTTTCCAAAAAATATTAACTCATCAAAATACCATTTTACAGATTAGTACTCCCGCTCGACAAAGAGAATATAGACATCCAAACGGCTGAGCCCTTTTTCACCGATCAAAAGTTTACGGGCAAGTGGAAGCCGGGCAAGTGTTTCTACAAGTACCGGTCTAAAGAAGACTTTCTACAAACCTGTGGGATTATCGACAAGTCTTACGTGATCGGCGTCAAATACAAAATGTTTAAGTATAAGGAATAATAGGTGTTACCCCCACCAGATAGCATGGGCTGAATAATTAATAGTGTGTGTTAGCATGTGCTAAATAATTATTAGTGTGTGTTAGCATGTGCTAAATAATTAATAGTGTGTGTTAGCATGGCCTAAATAATTATTAGTGTGTGTTAGCATGAGCTAAATAATTATTAGTGTGTGTTAGCATGTGCTAAATAATTATTAGTGTGTGTTAGCATGGGCTAAATAATTAATAGTGTGTGTTAGCATGTGCTAAATAATTAATAGTGTGTGTTAGCATGAGCTAAATAATTATTAGTGTGTGTTAGCATGGGCTAAATAATTAATAGTGTGTGTTAGCATGTCCTAAATGGAAAAATTCAAACATAAGACAATACTCGCAATTTTACTGGTCAGACATAAGTTTTATGTACCTATAGTTCAAAGAATAATAAAAATTTGAATAACAATGAAATACTTTGTTTTTGATTGACTGTAGATTGATAAGGGAAATTTCCGTTTCATGTTTCAAGTGACTTGCACAGCTTCTTAGCCCTGGCTATAATATGTATAGCCCTTGGATATCATGGGATACTAAATCTTAAGAATTCTGATGGAAATAGATTTCGTCCGATGTCATTGATACATTTTTTTTAGGAATACCGAGATAGTCTCTAAGATACACTTGCATTACTATCTTAGCCCTAGTATAGCGTGGGCTAAACTAAATAAAAGTTTAGTAGAAAAGTTAAACTGTACCTACCTGTATTATTCCTAAATGGGGAAATTAATTTGGATGCATAAATAAAACGCCATAAATCATTTAATTCATATTTTTTATTTCGCATCATATCATCCTTACATGCTATATGTCATATGTATGGTATTAGCTATATTTAAAACTATAGGTAGGTATTTTTATGCATAATGGTTAATTTTTTTTTTATCCGTTCGGAGAAACAATGAAAACAATTTAATTTAACAGACCACGGGTTTGCGGGAAATATTCTGAATTTTCAGACGTAATACGTGTTCGCAGAGTTAAATTGATTATGAATCGCGTAATGATACAAGTGAATCGTTGTGTGATTCACTCTTTACATAAGTTTGATTCAATTGTTGCGCGTCTGATTCGTTTAAACGTGTCAACACCGTGACCATCTGAGATTAATTTATTTTTTGACATATCGATTGATGATTTGGAAAACAATACGAGTGACCGACGTTTTGTTATTTATTTAATTATAGCAGAGTTTTGCTTCGATGGTTCTATGGAAGGGTAGGTCGTATGCTTATTATGTGAGTTTTTGTTATGAACCAAAGTAATTTTTGTTGAATGTTAACTTCAGTGTATTATATCTCTTTCATTAAAATATTTCCCGCAAAATCCGAAATAATTTTCGATATGCAACAACACAGGTTTCCGAAACACGAAATAGTAACATAGTCTTAACACAACAGACAAGCGAAAGACTTATTAGTTACATACTTAACATTCTATTTCCACTTTATACCTAACCTTCCTAATTATGCAAGGTAAACAGAACTAGGGTATAAAAATAATATTAAACAGAACATTCTCGCTGTTACCCTATAAAAATGACAGATCGGCAATAGGTACCCGAGAATGTTCTTTTATGGGTAGGGTGTATAGCATTATATACCTTAAATACATCACATTATTAATAAATATATTATAAAGTCGCGCAAGGGTAGGGTAGATTTTAAATACAAACCTTGGGAAAGATAAAAATCACTAACACTTTCTGGTCAATAGTTCTTTACGAAAGTCTCGAGACGTCGCGTTCCTACGATACGTCCGAAATGAAAGCTCAGATGATTCATTTCTACCGAAATAAGTAGCTATAGTGTGCGTTCTGATATTTTGAGAGAAGTTTGAGCAAACAAATCGAAATCAATTATGATCTTATCTATATCTAAAGACAACATCCATGGACGGTCGAAAGACAAACAAAAATGCATTCTGTTACATGAATCCAAACACGACGCACTTTCACAATAACTTAAGTGTCGATAAAAGTTTAACCTTCGATGTAAGACGCTTCGCAAACAGTGCAACTTCAGTTGCAGGAACTATCAACTCGGTTGAAGAACGTATCAACTTTTAAAGTTTTCATTATTGCCAGTTGTAGCAACCAAATGGCTCAATTTGCGGTTGCAGCAACCGTAAACTGTTCAGATCGAAACTCGCGACTAGGGTTGCTGCGTCTGCGTGATTTCTCAAAGCTATATAATATGAATGTCGTAAAAGCGGCTAGTTGCGAGCTGGTTGCCGCAACTGGGAGCTCAAATTGCCACGTGTACGCCTACACCGTTTAGCTATGTAAAATGCAGTTTTCGAGTTACATCTTCACAAAGTGTTCTCGATAAAGTTTAAACTTTTATCTTTAAAAACTTTCTAGCGGTACATTGAACTAAAAATTCTACACACACCTATTGCGTTATTATTGCTGTTTCTTTAATGTTTAGAATGATAATCGATGTGTTATACTATCTAGGTAATACATACATAAAACAGTACGCACCTACCTATATACAATCATGTGATATTTTAACGACAGGTACTCTCCAAAAACCGATTCACTGTAAATGTAAATTTGGACGAACCAACCAATTGAATCATGTGAGGATAAAAGTGAATCATTCATTAATTTTCTACTACACTTGCTTTTAGTTTTTTTTATAGCCAACAATAACTGTCTCACTATATCAACTTATTATTTTTTTTAATCGAGGTTTCTATCTCGCTTCCGATTATAGCGCATCGATTTTCATTCCGAACATAATATTTTAATATACAAGATATTGCTAACAAAGACAGTGAACTTAACTAGCCACATCCGTAGTACACGTATTATATAGAATAGAATATAGATCAACACCGAAAATCTACTATCTCTCTCGAGTCAGCGATTTCACTTTTTTAGATTTGCCCAATGTAGTTCTTATTTACAAAAAAAAAATGCAGTAAATTATTATTAAACTTTCGTTACCTACCTACTATGTAGAAATTTGTGTGCTATTTCAACAATAATTATAAGGTAGGTCGCTAGCAATTTTTAATTCCAAACAGGGCTATACTTTAAGGTTTTACTCACTGATACTAGTAGCATCATCGATTGTCAAAAGATTGCCTCATTGGTGTCTCTATTCGATCAATTATTGTTTTAAAATCTTGCGGGTTTGCCACAGCATTGATGACGCCCTTTTCTTTTTTGTTTTCAGCGTTCGATTCCGTTGTTACATGGAGTGACGAGTTAGTCACTACGATTACATTTTTCGAATCGCCCATAGCAAAAGTTTCGTACACGCAAGGTGATATTATTTTGAGCTTTGTAACTTTTAACTCTCATGTACTCGTAATCTAGTCATTATGAAGTCGAAGCGGCAGCTGCTCTTTGCCCAATATATTTTGTATATTGCATCCGCGCAAAAATACATTTCATATTCCTAGTTCAATACAAGGCTAGGAATATGCATAACCATACAAAAATATGTGACAAGACAATAGTGTAGTCATGCTGACTCGAGCGAGAAAAATCAAGGAACAAAAATAACCACAGAGAAGACCTGGATAGAAATCCATCCAATTTACACGTTTCAAAAAATATTTTGTCATATATTTGAAGAGCTTTTGTGTACAAAACAATATTACTCAAGCATGCATTTGTCTCTTCATGGGGTTAAATCTACAACACATGGAAACTCTAGCTCGTTCTATATAAAATAACGCAAAAAATCTACTGGGCTGCTTTCTTACACACAAAACCGGTTAAAATGTTTTATTGTAATCTATGCTTCAACTTATTTTTTTGGTTTGTATGTTTAGGACGAAAGTAAGTTCATTTTGACTAAGTTTTAACGTAGTTCAATTGAATTAAAAGTTTCCATGCTGCCAAGTTCTGATGACAATACAATATCAGAATATGACAGTGACGCGAGCTGATCTGCTAGAGACGGATGATAGACAACGGAGCTCGGCGACTAACAGCAGAGTGATGGTGTTTGGGCTCGTTTTGATCGGCACTCAGTACCGGAAATCGTAATATAAAAAAATATAAGTATAACACAATCTTTAAGGTTTAAGCGACGTACTGTATGATTCAAGTTTCACTATTTCCAAACAAAATGATTCAATTTAATTAAGGATGAGTGTTATTGTGATGATTCAATTTAGTTGAATCAACATAGCATTTTGTCAGTATTAGTTGTATGTTATGTGAGTGAGAATGCAGCCCTAAAACAGTTACAGAAGAACACCGAGTAATATCTATTCACGACTAATCTATATCTATGTATGGCTTTAAATGTATTTTTACATTATGTAAAAAAAAAGAATAATTATTGTTAAGAATGTCACACATTCTTTCTTAGATTTAAGTAATTATTCTAATTTTGAGAAATGTGTGTAGGTATTGCTTTAGATTCGAAACTGAAATACTTGAATAAATATATTTTCGTTACTTTTATTTTGATTTTAATGGTATTTTCCAAGAGAACTGGTTTCATTTTCTGATCATAATTACTACAGTGAAATCAATAGATAAATCTTTAACGAACAAATAATTATGTCGATTCATTCTCAATGTAACAGTTTCAAAACATTTTTATAATATTAATTTTATGTGTTGATAATTGCAGTCCGTTTTAATTAACTTATAAAATTAGACGCTTATTTCAGTGATTTAAAATACATTCAAAGTCATACATTAGAATCGCCCCTTATAGGTAAATTCAGTTAGTCTGAGAATTTGGTGTTATCATTTCAACTGGGAGAGATAAATATTATTATTTTTTTACCATAATATGATATAATGTTATAGTCAATAATATATTGTAGTGAAGAAATAAATATTTGGCACTGAACGCGTTAAACGTGGCATGTTTGTATACGTTTCAATATTTTCATTATCATTTGCGGCATTGCCCACAATTCGATATCGCGTCGTGGATTATGTAGTTTATTCGTACGATAATCGGCCATTTTGTTTTGCCAATTTAGAAATCTTAAACTGATTATTTAAAACATAGTATCGAGATTATTATTAATGGGTCTCTAGTTTTATTTGGCGTGATCTTAAAAGTGCGCGATTTTTTTGACCTCATTGTAACATTTTGTATACCTAACTCTTTGCACTCGTATGTAGGTACTACTAAATCGAGGTCTCATGTAGTAGGTATACACCTTTATAGAAATATACCACGTTCAACGCTGTGTGACATACAAAGAAAAATATAATGTTTTATGGTAGACTCAAGAACGAGAGTTAGGTAGGACTTTATATATAGCCAATTCTAATTAACATTATGTCGAGGACTTCATTATAAAATATTGGTGTTATATTTGGGACTTAATAATACATAATTATATACTCTTAAGTATAAATGGAAAAACCAAAAATAAAATAATAAAGAAGACACACATAATTCCAATAGCCTATCTAAACGATGACCGCACAATATTTTTGTATATAATATAGTTATATATCTTGAAATTTCCTAGCTAAGAGTATGCCCCATCTTATAATGAGAACTTATATGCTAGCGTTTATTCTATGGAAACAACGAAGCTTACATGGTTACTTAACTGTAGCATATACTATATGTATATGAAGGAAGTATAGCAACAAGAGAAAGGCAACGACCGTCCTTTCCAAAGTGCGGGTAGTCCGATACCCAGCCACGTGCCAGACGGTCGGCAGTTGTAACCTAGTAGACATATATTCTTAATCTAATCGGATATATATGTATGCTTTTATTTATCCACTACAATAAGCAATTATAGGCATTAATTATGTTTTTTTTTTCCACTAACATCTAGCTTCATTATATGTTCTAAAATTGTCTATCTAACCGTCCGTCGATTTTGGATTACACAATTTCGAGGTCGCACCTCTATTTTTGAGTGTTAGCACAAAACCGTTTAAAGTCCAAAATAAAAATTTACTAATTAGTCTTTTAGAAGTTTTAACTTTTAACATATCAATAGAGAATTTGTGTTTTGCGCTAACACCCAAAACGCTTCACTTGAATTTGACAGAATGACCAAATTGACACAACGACTCGCTCCTAACCGGTTAATGAAGTAATAGTACTTTTCATATTAATATAATGTATCATATAAATATCTTATTATAACACCTAGCGATATGTCTCTCAAGTTTCACTACATGCCACAAATTATAAATGCTAAATAGAAACAATTAAATCAACTACAACAGTCAAACTATAAATCTGGACATTTTGAATCGTCTCTGTTTCACCGAAAACAGTTTTCTTTCAAATGTGTACATTGGCAAATAAAATCAATATAGTTTATTCGATACGCGTCAATTTTTTTTAATCATAATTATCAGATTTTATCTTAGAGATAATAAATAAAACAGAGTCAAACGTGTATCACCAACAATAAAATACAATTTAAATTTGCTATAAAATTTAAACGAGCAATCACAATAAAATGATTCAACGTTATGATTATTTGATTCAATGTTATCTTTAAAGCAAATTTTGATTCAATTTTATCTTGTGCAATAAACGATCAAGGTAGGCACGTGGACAGAATCGAAGACTATTAGCATATTATGCACACGATCAATAAATAATTATTATTAACACAAGTCGAGGTATGTGTCTGAATTTTATATTTACCGTAAATCCATTATAGAAAAACTTGTTATATAAATCATACAATTAGTATAATTTATAATATGGTTTATTAGTTCATTGAGTAAATGATTTTAGTAAACACATAAAATCGTAAAGGAAATCACTCATCTCCCACTATCATCGGTTTAATCTATTTTATTTTTGGTAAATTAAAATCACAAATTTACTGTCATTAAATCATTCGGATATAGTAACAAAACAGATTCAAAATGTCGCTATACATTAAATATAATGTATAAAATACATCATTTACAAAATATTACATCGAATAACAGCGTTGTGGTAGACACGGGCGCTTTTCAAAAAGTTTTCAAAAAAGATGTCGTAATCGACCTAGAGTTCTTTAATATCATACCTTTAAAGTACTATGTTACACCCCCGAGGGGCTCTTATCAGGAAAACTAAAAGAACAACAGCCGAAACAAAAAAAAACACGCAATTTTTTTTTGAGAGATAACTTAGGGAAACTCACTCACTCACAATTTTCATTTTCATTTGACTACAGTAAACGGTTAAATATTACTTAATCTAATGCAATAAATATTTTTCTTTCATCTTAATCACCTATTTAATAAATAAATCTAATCTTCGACTACACGGTATTTTTTTCCTCAAAGTTCTTTAAGTGTATCCGTTAATTATTTAGACACAACCTTCTTTTTTTAAACAGTAGTTTTTAATGATTTTCGTTTATTAATGATTTTGATTTTGGCATTGTATCTTACGGAAGTGTAGAGAAACCACGAAAAACTGACTAGAAACTTTCGCCGTTCGTCTATATTCGTATTTTTCTATTTTTATTCGTCGCCTCACCTCGCTGGCAACCTTGCAGCGGATATAAAATGTTTTAAAAAACTTCTCACTCTGTGATGTGACACCCCTAGATGCTACGTCCCTACTAAACATGTTTCCAAAAATCTACAATTCCACTAAATCTTACTCTATTCTTGTGCTATCCGATGTTTTGGTACCAGTTGACGTTCCACGACATTTTTTCAAAAAATGTATTTTTTTTTCCGAAAATTTCGTCGCAACCATGTTTTGGCCCGCGTGTAAAATGATATCATCTTAGAACTAAACCTTATTTTTAATAAATCTAATGTCATTATAATTAATATAATTTCTAAAATTATTATTTTTAATTAAACCGCAATCATTGCGCGTCATAAGCAGCAATAGAAACTAAATAGTTCGTTTTGACTCACATTTTTTTTTTGTTTTGCGTCAGAGTAAATATTCGGCCCTATTTTCAGGGTTTTTTTAAGATTTATATTAACATTTTGAGGCTTTTAGCCTTATTAACGTACTATCCACTCACGACCCCCGCCTGCTGCTAAACAAACTTTTTTTTTCATAAAAAAAAAATTAAAAATGTCATGTCTAAACAAAATATCACATTTTGTATATTTGGCTTGTCACCATAAAATTAATTATTATTTAGCCTGTTTTTTATTAAACATAAGAAACTAGGTTAAATTACATAAAAACGCCGAAATTTAAGATTAATTCAATAGTTCATAAGTGAAACGCAAATGTGTGACAGATAGAAATTTTAAATTAATTAATCGCATCCAGCGTTTTTATGTAATAACTGAATGTAAAAAATCATTAAAAAGTTTCGACTTCTTCAATACCTTATAACTTTAAAATAAACTAATTAATTTCATGACTAGAATCAATATCACATAAATTGAAATGAACTAAAAATACTCGATTAATATTTTTCACACATGAAATAATTACACGTAATTTAAACAAAATCTCCTGAATTACATTATACATGTGGAACTGAGAATTAAATCCAAATAAAAAATTAGAACATAAAACAACAAAATCTCAAAAGTAATAAAACACGAATACGTTTACACGTTAAACTAAAAATAAGAATGTAAAATAGTTTCCGAATATTAAACTAAGATATCACTCAAATTACGAAACTATCAACAAATTAATAATGCTAACTGAGCGTTCAAACGTAAAAATCTAAAAACTCGAATTTATAACTGTACCTATTCAAATATTAAACTCGACCAAAATGTGAAACTGAACCTCGAACGTAAAAATACGAACTCGAACGTCAAAATAAGAATTCGAACGTCAAAGTAAGAACTCGAATGTGAAAACTAAGAACTCGAACGTGAAACTAAACGGTCGTCATGGTCGCAGTTACTTCCAGTCCTGGTGGCGGCGGCTTGGAGGCTCGGGGGCGGAGCACCCTCACACCAGCAAACTGGGGGCGAGCCATTCGTCCTCACCGATCTGGAGATAAGATGAGATTGTTGTTTCTTGTATAAGCATAGTACGTAATTATCACTCACTTTTCGGTGAAGGAAAAAATTGTGAGGAAATCTACGTCCAGTTAATTATGTCACGAACACTTAAAAAAAGAATGAATGAATGAATAAATGAGTGAAGTAATCAATTAATGAACTAGTTCATGTATTTAATAATGAGAAAATGAATTCATTATTGAATGAACTAATAAATGAATGAATGAATAAATGAACGAATGAATGAACTCATAAATGAATGAATGAACGGATTAACGACTGAATTATTCATGAATGAATGAACGCACAAATGATTTAACAGTCAAATGCTATTCCGAAACTACTAGCGGTGAACTCACGGGCTGCACTTGGAAGTGCTGCACTGGGTAGTGCAGCACTTGCGGCGGCTGCGACATGGCGGCGACCCCGCCGACGCCGCCGACGCCGCCGACGCCGCCACCCAGCGCCCACGGCAGCTGCGCCAGCTGCGCGCCGCCCATCCTGCGAAATGGCAAAGTGTTAACATAACATCAGTGTAGTGCGAGTTTAGAACCAAGGCGATTCAGAACCCTTCGACAAGGAGTCGAATCGACTCGGTTCGGTATCGTTCTCGAATCGAACGTCAAAGTGTTGAGCTATATTGATATAGGGGTTCGGTTAGATTTCGGCGAATGGGTGTCGGCATCCATCATCTGAAGAAAATAATCGAACGTTCGGGCACTTTGCTTCGATGACTGCGTTCTGAATTGCGTTGCCATAGTTTTTGTCGTATGGTATGGCGTTACGTTCGATTCGAGTTCGAATTCGATTATTGTGAATTGAAAAAATAGCGATTCGATCTATAACTGAGTTAGTGAAAGGTTCTGAATCGGAGAGCTAGGCTTGTGGCTGGTGCCGTTTATTTTGGAGTTGTCTTGAGACGTGTGCTAAGCACGGCGAGGCGTCGCTCTATGTGTAAGCAACGCGCTATTGTTTCACCACCACCATTATTGTCATCGTCATCGTCATCGTCATCGTCATCGTCATCGTCATCGTCATCGTAATCGTCATCGTCATCGTCATCGTCATCGTCATCGTCATCATCATAGTCATCGTCATCGTCATCGTCATCGTCACAAGTAACTATTATCATCATCGTCGTCATCGTAACCGGCATCATCATCGTCATCGTCATCGTCACAAATATCAGATGCGTGAGTGCGACAACTCGGACGAAATGTGAGTGCGACATGGATCTTTTGGCGCGTGACCAAAATCGGAACTAACGCCATCTCGTTCCATACAGATCTGCGACTGCAGCGCCCTTCCTGCAACGTCACTAGCGCGTCAAGAACCTTGCCGCACTATACACTCTACTGCAGTCGCTAGTACTCACCCCATGTATTGGTGGTGGTAATGCGCGAACTGTCCAGCGTACGAGTAGCCCTGCACCGCCTGCAGGCCGGCCGCGCCCAGCTGCTGCGGGTACGCGCCGTACCAGTACGAGCTAGCCGGCACGGTGCTGGCAGTGTAAGCTGCGCCGAACGGGCTGTATGCGGTGCCACCGAGCTGCGGAGAAACGTTCATGTGAAGCGGCCTTTAGAAGGAATCTAGGATATAGGCATTGTAAATCGCTCTACATATAAATAGAATCCCAATATCACTTGGTCACGGCATCACGCGTGAACGGCTGGACAAATTTTTCTAATTCTTTTTTTGTTGTGTTTGTTATTATCATGCGAAGGTTCTTATGAAAGAAAAAAATAAAAAAGTTACACCGAACATTAGAAAATTAGAGGAAATTTCACGACCACATTAACTTTGGAATGTAACTTTTTGGACAGAAAAACTGATAATTACAGGACAAAGTCTGTCGGGGCCGCTAGTAGGCAATAAAATCGCACTTTTGCAAGTCAAACAGCGAATTCATGTTAACAAAGAGAACCATAAAACATAAAAATATGATTAATCGAATTGAACAGTACAATTGATTACGGTTAGACTTTGAAAACGGATGTTTCCCTTTCAAGCAATGTACCAAGATTCCGGCCAGGAAAAGGAAACTGCGTTGACTCTACCAGTGCTTCGGAATACGCCCGTTAGAGAAGAGCACCAACATTAGTTATCTAGCGATATCGGTCGCTAAGTCCTAACGTAACAAAGATGAAACAGTATGAAAGCTACATAATGTAAGTTAGGATGAAACCGAGATCGTGGGACAAAGTTAAACGCAATCGTTTGTGAGCTAAGGTCGTCAAAGAATCTGTACATTTTCAAAGAAACAATAATGATTTTCGTTGAATCTTGTCTATAAACTTTTTTAACGGCTAATATTTTTCTCGAAAAACAAAAAACAGTTAATTAAGACTTCGTTGATGTGAAATGCAACCGAGCGTAAATTTTTGAAGTCTCTTGCATTTAACATTGCTTAATCTAGAAATGTTTCTAATTACTCAATTAGACACACACAGACGAAGCTTAGAGCTTAGAAGAGCGTATAAATAATAAATTATATTATAAATTAAATACCTCTATAAGACGAATAAATGTACATAATAAATATTGATCGATCAAGCTTGTATGTTTGGATGTTTGTGCTTCACGCTTTACGGCTAAACAAATGTTGATAGAAATAGACAGTAGCATTGTTTTACTAAATATTAGATCTTCTCTTACCACAACAGTTTTACGAGAGTTAAACAGATGTTTTGAAAATTTCGTTCCACAAAATCGACGTCTATCACTCGCGTTGTCTTACTCAATCCTGGCATTCCTAATTATTTTACTTGTGAATTTGTAATTGAGTTAGAAAAAGCGAGGGTTAGACGTCGATTTGTGGAGAAAATAAATGTAGGCTCATCTGTTCAACTTTGATTTAAATCATTTGTGGTAAGAATGTTAGAAAAATAACGAAGTCTACATAATTCCATGGCCGCGATACGTGTTAAACTACTAACATACCCAATAATCGAACATTACAGATGTCTAGTGAACCCAGTCGCGAGCCGGCCGCCATGTTGACGGACGCTGGCGACATTTCGACAGCTCATTCTACTTGTACTAATATTAGCTCGGATTCAGCACGAATTTTAATCTTAGTTACATTATATCAACTTGCATAGTTGTCTTGTCAGCCTTGGTACGACCTTGCCTGAATATGGACCTAGTGTCACGATGGACCTGACAAAAGCGTATACCCGAAAGGGACACACCTTGGCTATCTACACTAATATTATAAAGAGGAAAACTTTGTTTGTTTGGTTGTAATGAATAGGCTCCGAAACTACTGAACCGATTTGAAAAATTATTTCACTGTTGGGAAGCTATGCTATCCCCGGTACACATAGGCTACCTTTTATCCCGTAAAAATTATTGGTTCTCGCGGGATAGTAGTTAACGCGGGTGAAACCGCGAGGTGCTTCTAGTAACTTAAAAATCGGATAAATTTAATACACGTTATTTAGGTGGTGCTCCAAATTCGTGCGACATTCTAAAATATCAAGATTGGTTTGCTTCTGCAGCACAGCGAAAAATTCGAGCATACGCCGACAAAGACAAAACACTATCGTACTATCCTACTTACTCCTTTGTCTATTTGTATACACTTGTCTCTTTTCTTCCCCGGATCTTGAGTTAAATGTCATATCTGTTAGATGAATAATCTGAGTGCCTGAATGATATTTTTTTTTGGCTTCATTATAGTAGGTACCATCTGTATCTGTATTTATCTGTATTGTTCGGTCTTATTCTTTTTATAATGTCTGTGAAATGAAGACGTTTACATTACGCTTTGTAATGTAAACAAAATGTAAAAAATGAAGCGCCTTCGACGAATTAGCGAGCCGCGTTGTTTTTCGAACCCCAAGCTCTGAGATCAAAGTCGTTAGCTAGTCCATTTGGCTTCTGTAATGTGTCTTGAATATTTAATTAATGCATGCAAATGAAGGCGTCCATTAGTGTCATGCAAATCTCAAATGGACCTTTAATTAAAGTGAATACCTAATGTATCAATTCGTCGAGGTTATTTTGATGGAAATGGAATCAGCTGGAATTTACTTATCTATTTGAATTGTATATTATTATATTTCATCACCAGCTTTCGCCTGTGGCTTTGTCCACGTCCACCTTTTCCAATGTCCAATCTATCTCCATACCGAATCTCATCAAAATTGGTTCACCAGTTTAAACGTATCAGGATAGGATTTGAATTGTGTATTACTATTTAAGTGATTTCTAACCTTCGTAAGCAGCAGAGTGCTATAAGATTAACATATTATTGTGTAATATGTATCTGTGTGTCTGTCTGTAGCAGCGTTTTTTTACTTGGAACCGACTTCAAAAACGGAGGAGGTTCTCCGTTTTTGATTTTTTCTACTTCTTGTGTCTAGCCTCAGCCTAAAAGCGTAATTAACAAACAAACAAACACACAACACAACTATAGTCGAATTTTTAAACTCATAAAGTAAAAAATTGTCTCTGTCTCTCACTCTCTCTGTCATCTCACCTCGTCTCATCTCATTTCGATTGTTATTTTTACTCCATGAGATTAAAAACCCGACTATATAAATTTTAAGGGCGACTTGCATCAAAATCTTTTCAATCTTCCGTTAATTCGAGAATCAGTGCTAAATCCAGGTTAATGTCATTATACATTTAATTTTGACGTTTGCTATGTTAAACTACGTTTAAGCTTATACGAAGTTCTAATTAGCTCAATTCTAGATTCAATGGTTGAGTTTAACACTCGATTCCCAATTAATATATAAATTTAAGCCACTCCCACACAGACACGATTTATCTATCGATAATAACGCAGCGTCTTCCGATTATCCTTTCCCACTTTTATTACGGGGTTATTGTGCAACAGTGGGCAAGATCGCACGAGTTCTAATACAAAATATCGCAAAACGCGTGCGATATTATCGGTATATTCACAACGTCACCACTAAGAAGATCCCCAGTGGGGACACTTTGTATTTCCCCAATGTTACTAACAAATTTTGTGAGGCTGATGAGTTTTGGAGGGATGTTCTTAAACTTTCGCGAACTGAATACAATATAATGTTAACTAGAAAATAGTCAAATTGATATGTCAAAATTATATATTTTGATATTAGTTTGTGCGCGATATAGACCCGTTTAAACTCAAGTTAACGAGTATTGGAGTTACTGAATTGAATTTTACAAAGTGTCCCCACTAAATAGTTCCAGCGTTCAATCGACGTCAGTGGGGAACGGGGGGGGGGGGGGGACAACGTCACCACTAAGAAAGCTCCCCAGTGGGGACACTTTGTTTTCCCCAACGCTAGTTACCTACCAATTCAGTGAGGCCGATGAGTATTGGAGGGATGTTCTTAAACTTTCGCGAACTGAATACAATATAATGTTAACTAGAAAATAGTCAAATTGATATGTCAAAATTATATACCTACGAGTATTTTGACATTAGTTTGTGCGCGAAATAGACCCGTTAGTATTGTAGGTACTGAATTTTTTGTTTACAAAGTGTCCCCACTATTTAGTTAAAGCGTTCAATCGACGTCAGTGGGGAACGGGGGGAGGGGCTTCCAGGATTTTAGCGCAAGTCACCCAAGCGGCTCAAGCACACATCGTGCCGTCTACTTTACTACTCGCTATAACTTACGAAGTCCTGTTCCGATTTCGATGCGGTTTTCATGTAATTGTAGGTAATTTCAGCCCCTACCTGCCCTTGCGACTGAGAGTTGTTGGGGTCCCCGGACTCCTTGCCCCAGGAGCATTTGACGGGCTGTCCGTTGACGTCAGTGTTGTGGACCGCCACTATGGCGTGCGTGGCGCTCTCTTTTGTCGAGAACCTGGAATGGGGACGGTCGTTCAAGGGTTGCAGCACTGATGGAGATTGTACATATGTAAGTCTACTGGGACTTCAGATTACTCATGAGTCACACTTTACACGAAACTTGACACTGCTGGCTTGATTTGAAATGGCAAAAATTGTGCGAAGTAAAAACATTAAACTTTTAATTTAACACTATCTAGGTATAGTACAACAATTTCATTTTGTGTCTTTTTAATGTAATGTTGTTTTTCTGTTTTACAGTTTGAGTTTAATTAATAGTTTTCTGTGTCATTTATTCAATGCAATTCCATTCCATTTAATTCAATCTCATTCCATTCAATTCAAATCCATTCCATTTAATTCAAATCCATTCCATTGACACGAGTTCAAAGATAGTTCTTGCTTACCTGACAAAAGCATATCCCTTGTCCTTGAAGACGCGGATCTCCTGGATGGTGCCGAAGGGCTGGAAGGTCTTCTGCATCAGCTCCTCTGTGAGGCCGGTGGTGAGCCCGCCGCAGTAGACCGTGCAGTTGGTGCACGAGCTCTGGTTGTAGACCTCGTCGAACGTCAGCGGTTTTGAGTTCACTGGAATGGATTGGTTAGTTGATTAGAATGGAATCTTTTTATAGTACAAAAAAAAACAGAAATATAGATTGGAATTGATTGATTGGATTGGTATAGATTAGTTGGTGGGTTTACATGGTACAAGACCGATGTACAAAACTCCTTATTATAGTCTGTGAAAAGTTACTCTATCTAGCAAAAGTTACTATCTATGGTCTGTAATGACATTGTCATTTTAGAAAACCCCTATAGATTTTCCAACAGGATTTTTACACAATTTACATTTTACACCATGGCTTTACCCTGGTACATACCATTGGAAGCCGCGCCCAAGAGAAAAGAGAAGCCAAACCCCCATCAACAGACGATCATGCAGCACTACTGCAACTTGAACATCCACGAGGGCCCGTGCGAAGAACTCCAAACTGGACTAATGTGCGAAATAGGAACGAACAACAGAGATCCAGGAGTCATACAACGACTGATAGCTGCTGGCATGACAGTAGCTAGACTAAACATGCGTGATCTGGACCCGGACGCTTGCGCCCAGCTTATCCAAGCCATAAGGAAGGCTGTGTACAATTATAGCGCTGAATTGGAGTATGTATACCCCCTCGCTTTGATAGTGGACGTGCGCGGCCCTGCCATAGTCACTGGCGACCTCAAATCAGGCCCTAAATCTACCCTGGAGATTCTCCCGCTGGAAGTGATAAGGCTCACCACTGACACGGCTTGGAAGGAAAGCGGCACGGTAGACTGCTTATACGTAGGGTACGATCAGTTGACGGATTTGCAGAAGGGAGATGTGATTTACATTGATAGTCTCACGCCGGGGAAAGTGAAACTGGTAGTTGCGGAGACAGGTGACGATTCGGTGGAGTGCAAGGTGGAAAACGGTGGCACAATTGCTTGCAAAATGACTGTGAGAATCTCGCAGCACCCGAAAGAGTTGAGCAGTGGTAAAGCGATGGGAGACAGTAGGGATTCGATTTGCAGCAACAGTTCTGAGCAGCCGTTCGAGCGTTTGGACGATCAAATAGCGTGGGCGGTATCAGCGGACATAGATGGAGTCTTAGTGCCTGACACACAAAGCGCCAATGACATCAGAAGCGTCAGAGATGTTCTATCAGACAAAGGGAAACACCTGCTCATATTCGCTTGCTTGGACACCGTGCGAGCCCTCGACAATGTAGACGCGATAATCGCCGAGGCCGACGGTGTATACGTGGACCGTTCAGTGCTCAGCACCGATCTACCCGTAGAAAAGATCTTCATCGCACAGAAGCAGGTGCTAGCGAAGTGCAGAGAAAGCGGGAAACCGTGTATTTTCCAAGCGGTCATCAACGAACAGATTCCGACGCTTTGCGTCACCGACATAGCCAATCTCGTCATTGACGGTGCCGACGTCTTAGGCTTGGAACTCCACTATGGTGGAGTGAAGAAGGTGACTCCGAACTACGACGCGATTCGGACGGCGGAGCACTGCATAGGAGCCGCGTCCGTGATATGCCGCCACGCGGAAAGCGTCGCGTGGCAGCCACGCGTCTACGCGAATGCAGACCTTATGGCTTCGCCAATAGAGGACCCGACTAGAGCGGTTTGCATCAGCGCCGTCGAGCTGTCGGGCAGAGCGCGAGCAACGGCCATCATCTGCCTCACGAACTCCGGTCGGACGGCCAAAATTCTGTCGCATGTCAAGCCCAGCTGCCCGGTTGTGGCGGTCACCAGGGCATGCCACACGGCTAGGCAGCTGCGTTTCTGGCGCGGCGTCAGAGCTGTGCACTATTTCGAGGTAGCCAAGGACAGCTGGGCGGCCGAGGTGGAGTCTCGGGTGCACGCGGCGCTGGACTATTGCAAGGCGAAGCGGATTCTGAGGGCTGGCGACCCTTACGTCGTTGTGACGGGGTCGAGGAAGGGCGTGGGGTATTGTGACGCTGTCAGATTGCTGTATGCTAGCGCTAGAGACTGTGTGGTTGTGGAGTGAGCGTGTTTGATGGTTTTGGGGGTTGTTTTACACAGTGCGGGACGGCGACGGGGCGAGCAGTTGTTATGTACTAAGGAGGGGGGGGGGGGGGGGCACGTCCTAACGTCCCGTCACCGTCATGTTAAACTACTTGGCAGATAATACTTTTATATCACTCACATTTCGTTTAACAAAACTCTAATAATTTAATATAGGTAGGCTATAATCACGCACCTTTACTCGTTATTTTAACAAATTATCATTCAAAGAGAAGGTAGCGTTAAATATAATAAACTGAAAACTACCCTAATTATCGATATGTGTACCCTACTCATACAAAATGGTCAAAACTCAGCATAATATCGATGAAGGTAGTGTAGTTACCCACTCTAAACAAATATACGACGATTGTGTTATTTGGAAGCACTTTTTGATTCTCCGAGCCTAAACTAGTAATAATATAACAATGCTGCTTTATAAATTACGTTTGTTGTAAACCAAAGAAAACAGTACATTATAGGAGCTAGGTAAATAATTCGAATAAAAGCTTGTAACTTTGCAATTGTACAATAATTTAATTGGACCTTTAATTCTGCTAATATTATACATTGAAGTAAAGAATCCGTACCTACATTTAGGCACAGAAGGAAAAACAAGTTTGAGGAAAAATACACAGTCAACATGGCAACATTTTCGTTTTTCCCAAACTCCCTTTAACATTACCCATAATATAAGCTTAAAGTCTAACGGTCTATATCAATGAGACTTGATTAAAACCAATTTCAGTTCCAAGGTAATGGCAAACCTAGCCCCGAGCGAAAGCAGGGCCGGAGTCAGTGCGGGGGGAAACTTTTTATTTTTAAACTGAATCTGGTTTCGTTATCCTATGTCCAAATTGTGTTGGTAAAAACAGACTTTAAAAATCAGGCAGGTACACAGTACCTATACGTTCGGTCTTCGTTATCGAAGCTTTATAAGCTCGCTATAGCAAGTTTTAAGAAAATCAGTATCCATAAACGCTCTATAGCAGCATATTCACACAAAAAAAATTAACAAATAACACATAAATGATGAACATGTAGGTACTTAAAAAAAACAATATAGAAAACCATAAAGCAATATTAATCTACATCGTTTCTTTATGTTAAAAAAATTTTGATTTTGCTATTAATTGGTTCGCTCATAAGAACCACCCGATAGGGGTTTGCCGACAGATTTGGCAAATAAATACCCCCCTAGACAGAGCCTGGCTACGCCCCTGCCTCAAGCTAAGGTTTATTCATACGGGTGAAGTAATAGAACGCAAATCGGCGGAAGTTCCCGCACAAACGCGGCGAGGGGAAGGTGTACGGTCGGCATCAAAAGTAGCTTAACATGTTTTAGTTTCCAATTCCATTGTAGATACGCAAAATGTACATTTTTAGGGTGTATATTAAATTTAAGATACGGAAATGTTCAACTACTTTAGAGGCCGTTCAATTGAAGATACGCAAAATGTATATTTTAGGGTTTGTATTAAATTTAAAATACGGAGATGTTAAGCTACTTTTGATGCCGACCGTACCGAGTAATCGGAAATTACCTTTGAAGCTTTATAGAGAGATGATGGCACCGTCCCGTAAAATGGTATTGTTGTTTTTCTACACGATTTGTTTGGTTTTTTTTTTGTTCCGGCTAAGTGTGAATGTTGCATATAGGTACCGACATAATTATTTATTTTTGGTCTCATTATAGAATTTCGTTGCTTAATTTTGGTAGCGGTGCATAATAATAATAATCTTATATCTTTAAATGAGCAATTCTTGTATATAATATATTATAATTATAATAATATCCTACTAATATTATAAACGCGAAAGTTTGTCTGTATGGATGGATGTTTGTTACTCTTTCACGTAAAAACTACTGAATGGATTTTGACGAAACTTCACAACAATATAGCTTACATATCAGAATAACACATAGGCTACAATTCATAAAGATATATTATCGTATATTATCCAAACGCGGGTGAAACCGCGGGGCGCAACTAGTATCCTATAATTAGAATCTCGGAATCGGCTCCAACGATTTTCATGAAATTCAGTATATAGGGGGTTTCGGGGGCGATAAATCGATCTAGCTAGGAATCATTTTTAGAAAATGTCATTTTATTCGTGTTTTATCAATTAAACATAAACTTGGAAGAAAAATAACAAAAAGGAGGCGTTTGAGTAGTCCCAATTTAAACTGAAAAATATGACTCTTCCTGACATCTATTGGCGAATAATAATAATACTTTTTTTTCCAAAAAACATAATTTATAAAAAAAAAAATACCGAGCAAAGTTCGGTCATCCAGATATTATTATGTACTGAGTAAACGTAATACTGAGTAAACCTAATCGACATACATCATCAGAAATACATCATCTGTGAAAATGTCAACTGTCTAACTATCACGGTTCATGAGATACAGCCTGGGGACAGACGGACGGCAGAGTCGTAATAAGGTCTTTACCCATTGGGTACGAAACCTTAAAAAAAACTAAAAAAAGTTTCTACTCACATTCGTTCTTTGGCGCGGGCGGTTTCCTCGTGGCCCAGTTGGTGCGAATGGAGCGGGATCCCAGCCACTGGCCGTTCATGGAGGTGATGGCTGACTCGGCCTCCTGAGGACAAGCGCGCCATCAAACGAGGAACGGGCCGAGAGATGATACTGCAATCCGACGCAACTCGGCCGACGACAACTCGGCCGGCGACAACTCGGCCGGCGACAACTCGGCCGGCGACAACTCGGTCGGCGACAACTCAGCCGGTGACAACAAAAATAGACATAACTTGTGAATATTTGCATGTTTGCTTTCAGACTGAATACTGCAACTTATTACGTCTTAAAACCTGTTTATATCCTTATATTATACCTTTTGTATTGCTACGTATAGTGAGACGTTGCTGGTTTGGTTTTTTTTTTCAAACATGCGTTTCTTCGAATGTTCATGTGTAATAAATATTAGACATTGAGTGTTCGTTAACGTGCACGGTGTGGGCAAATGTTATAAAACCCAAAAAGCGTGTCACTTCGCATTTTTTCCAAAACTCCTAGGAAGTTTCAGTAAAGCATCCACCACTTTACTGAATCGTGACCATGTAAATAATTGACTTGACCACGAGGACTGCTATAATGCTATGACTTTCCTATTGTGAAAATAAGAAATACTATAAAAATTCAATACTTGACACAGGCGAAATGCACAAACCGTGCGAAGCCATGTTTAAAAGTTAAGTTAAGTTAAAGTTCTCTACTGTTTAGGTCCTCAATTGGATCCCAATAAGACGTCATGGGAAGCCCCCTGCGCTTGTATTAAAGGGTGTAGTTTCCATGCAAAGTTAACTGAATTCCTATCGACCGGCTGCACGTGGCTTGGTCTCACCATTATAACTTCACTCCTATAATCTTCACGTCTGTCACTAACACTTGTTACTTGCTATTATAATACAAAGGTAGCTTTGAAGTTGGTAGATTTTGAATCGTTCCTTTATATTTTTCATCATCACCTACGGTAATAAGGTCATCCATTAAGTGGTCGTCGAAGTAGTATTACCCAACTGATATGGCTTACCGATGTACCTGCGCAGAAGATGAATTTTCAAAGCGAGGGAAATGCTATTGACCGCTATTGGTCGGCAGCCGCCGCCATCTTAGCGAGCTTAGAGTGAGATGGAACTAACAGCTGCAGTGTATTATGAACCTTATAATAGTGATCTTAGGTTGATTGTAAGTTTTAAGCATTCTTTCGTTAATCTTCGGACCATACTTTCTTTTCTGCGCGAACGAAGATTCACGACGCGCCATATACGTTGGGTACTAGTATACCCTCATCCCTGTCTAGCAGGCAAACGTCTTTCACTAGATTATAATACTCCTACATTACTATTATGTAGCTGCAAAGATTCAACACTGTCTTGTCAAAATTGCAAGCTGTGTTCACTGTTTTTAGGATGAACACTGAATGTCTGGTTTTTATTTTATTTCTATGTGCTAACGGTGTTACATTCAATTTGTGAACCGAATAAAAAGAAAATACAATTAGGTAAATATAGTGAGGTACTTACGGATTTTTTCAGGAACGAGACGAATCCATATCCCTTTGATTTAAGCGTTTGTGGATCTCGGACTACACGGCAGTCGCTGTGGACAACGAAACGAAACTGATTAGAAAATGTATTACCATAAAAAATAGCAGGTATTTATAAACAGAAACTAAAAGAAAAGAAAATATCATCAAAAAGTATCGGGTACTAGGTAGGTATCAGGTACAACCCTATAAAAATATACCAAGATCGATCTGGTAAAAAAAAAATTCTAAAACAATTTTTTTTTATACCTATTTAATATCTGTGGAGCAAATTAAAAAATATAATTATGAGTGAAAAAATAATAATCTAAAACTAGTATTTTTGTTGTATTTTCTTCTATCAATATCTAGTTGTTACCCACAGTACTATACATTATTATTGTAGAGACCATAATAGATTATATTATAAATACAGATTTTCAAGGAAAAAAAAAACGAAAAAAGAATAACGCGAAGCAGTACGAGATAGGGATGTAAAAAAAGCTTTACAGATATTATGTTTAAGTGTGCAAAAACGGTAACAACGCGTTAAGAGAACCCTAGCTTTATAGACGGACAATCGATATGTTCTATATAATAATATACGCAATATAAACAGTAAAGAAAGTGTGTTTAAAAAAAAAAAAAATAATAATATTTGGTAGGTACTGTGTGCCTAGTGTGAGTTTTAACAATTTCTTTACGTGCTCGGTCCGGTTAGCGTAAACTTGAAATTGTATGGAATAAGAGCAGCGCCATCTAGTAACTGACTGACTGACGCTACTAGATGGCGCTGCTCTTATTCCATAGAATTTCAAGTTTACGCTAACCGGATCGAACACGTAAAGAAATTGTCAAAACTCACTCTAGGCACACTGTACTGTACCAAAAAAAATTAAGCCAAAGTGAACCAGATGTTTCTAAAATGTCGTTCCACAAAATCGACGTCTATCACTCGCGTGTTCTTACTCAATTCCTGGCATTCCTTATTATTTATCTTGTGAATTTGTTATTGAGTTAGAAAAAGCGAGGGTTAGACATCTATTTGTGGAGAAAACATTTAGGCACGTCTGTTCAACTCTCGTTTAAATCTTTTACGGTTAATTTTTGCAGTCAGCTTGTTTCGAATTTACCCCTACCTATTATTGCGCTGCCACCCGGTAGCTAGCCAGGTGGCATTATAGTGCCACCACATAATTACAAAGCATTATAATAGTTCACCATAGTGGTTTTTACCGATATTTTCCATCATTGGAAGATACCGTTAGCTTACTCAAAATCATCGCTACCAAATGCTGAAACTACCATCGAAATCAGTTCAGTTTCACGTAACAAACAAACAAAAACACGCAAAAACTAAAGATAAAACACATTTTCAGCTTTTAAATAGTCGATCCCAGTTAGTTTTTCAATAATATCTTCAATGTACAGACATGGCTCAGTTTTAAAATAGTATATAGATAGAAGATAGAAAAGTGCCCTTACTGGAGTTGCAGCGATTGAGATTTTACGGGTCCATTACGAAGTTATCTGCTGCCTGATTGGAACCATAACATTTTACGCCGCCCATTAAAAATGTATTAAAAGGCCCCTGATAGGCCGTTGAGGAAATACTTGTAAAAAACTTGTGTCTTTTCTAGCCATAGGGAGGATACTAGCTGACTGCGAAGCGAAGTCATTAGGTAGTTACCACGGGTAGTTAAAAATGCAGAAACCACAGGTATTTGCTTTGTCTGTGCGTGACGCGTGTGTGGGAGTATTGTGCCCCTAGTACGAGTGTTTACTAGCTCAACATAGTACGCGTCAACTAGAGCTTTTGTATTAAGACACTGGGGGCTTACCATGACGTCTTATTGCGATCCAATTAAGGACCTAAACAGAATCGCTTAAATTAAAATTAAGATGTTGTATCGTGGCGCTTCGCATACAGTGTCGCGCGTCCGATTCAGCCGTGTGTAATGTGTATGGAGTATCCCACTTTAAGTAGGTACTTTAAGTAGGTACTTTAAGTAGGTAGGTACTTAAGTACGACTTTGGTACAGTGCTTGAAAGGGAAACATCCTTTTTTCAAACTCAAACCATAATCAATTAAGTACTATTTAATTTAATTTCTAATAAACTTCATATTTTTATGATTCTTTTGTAACGAGAATTAGCTGTTTGACTTGTAAAATTGCGATTTAATTGCCTATTTACAATAAATGCTTTGATTTTGACTAAGTGTAGGTATATTTTATAAGTCAGGTTCCCAGTAGGCAAGCCCCGCGGCGCGACGCCTATACGCCGACGTGTTCCGATTGATTGCGAAGTCTACCTAATTGCTTCCCGTATTTAAATATTCAGCAAATGAATCCATTTAATTAATCATGGCTGCGAATTAAGCTCCTGTTGTGTAGGTTGATTTATTAATTGTGTTGAATTGTAGATCATAAGAAGGATAGTCCGCCGTTTTTTAATTGGTTAGTGTCATATTTTCCATCAGTACCTATCTAAGCTTATTAGCAAATAAATAAACAGATGCCTTAACTTAACCGGTCTTTCCACAAAAATTAAACCAGAGTTGAACAGATGTGTTTAAATATTTTCCCCACAAATCGACGTCTAACCCTCGCCTTGTCTAACTCAATTACAAATTCACAAGTAAAATAATCAGGAATGCCAGGATTGAGTAAGGCAACGCGAGTGATAGACGTCGATATTGTCGAACTACATTTTAGACACCTCTGTTTAAATCTGGTCTAATATTTTGTGGTGAGACGGTAGGTAGGTATTTTTCACAACGGATCGACGGATTTGATATTGTATAAATTCACTATGTTCTCATGTGACTTTGGTCTTTTTTGAGAATAAATATCTTTAAACCTTAAAAACCTTAGGTATCGTATTAAAAAGTCGGCCTAGCTAGCTACTACTCTCGAGAATCTGTCGCCAACCCCATAGGGGTGTTGTGGTGGTCCATGAGAGCCAGTCCTATTCTATGCTTAGCATGTTCATCACCATCGAACACATCCTCACTTAAGACAAAGTGGTAAAAGCTAGCTTTAAAAGAACCTACTCATAAAAAAAAAGTGTGCGTGTAACCTTTACGCGCGAGTGAAGTAAAACTTCCTTGGTGTTGACGGAAAATGTAACCTTTTTTAAATAGCGGAAACTAATATTTAAAAAAGGTTACATTGACATGTCAAGGTAACCTTTTTTAAATAGCGGAAACTACACAGACTATTATATAGTAAGCGTTACTTCCGTCAGAAAAAAAAATGAGTTACTCCCTAGTCGCGCCTAAAGAAGTTTTACTTCAAGTCCAAAATCCAGGCAAAGAGAAAATGTAGGCTATGAAAAGCAGCCATTTTTCAATTATTTTGATGTTGAGATGGGACTGTTGGCTAATGTTACAGTTCGAAGTAGCCCACGGCTAGAGGCGTGGCTCGTTTGCTAGCGGCTCCATAAGCGGAGCGGGAGCGACTTGTAAAACTTTTCTAGGATCTCTGAACCCAGTAAGTTGACTTCGTATTGGTTTAATGAAAAATAACTGATTTATTAATGTAATATTTTATGTACCTTTACCTATAGAGCCTTAGAGAGCTTTTGGTTTAACTGAAAATAATTATTCCTGTATCAGTAATCCTGGAGATATAAGATAACAAATAGAAGTAAAATGTTTGGAAAAAATGTATAGCCATGAAACAACATGAACATGAAGTGAAATTAGGACAAAAAATATTTAACAATGTATTATAGAATGCACCATGATGTAGATACAATGTACGTATATAATGTAATTATGTAACAATAAATTACAGTGATTAAGTCGCCCAAGGCTTCCGACGTGGCTTACGGCCGAAATTAATAATCAATCCAATCCAAATTTTGCTATCTGGGATTGATATCACAATCCATTTTTAGGGTCAAACGTGCCAATAACCGATCCGTGGATTGGTTTCTGAAGGCACGCAGATTGAAGATTGATCGAACGATAGGCAGCAATCCAAGATCGATTTCAATCTTGGATAGGAGATACAATATTAATTTCGGCTGTTAACGATTGCTATCAATCGACGACTACCGGGACCGAAAGCACCGGGCGATAGACATCCTCACATTAATTAGTATTTAAACGGGTCTAAACCCGTTTAAATACTAATTAACATGTATTCAGTTCGCGAAAGTTTAAGAACTTCTATCCTCACATTACTTCTTAAGCCGAGCGCGCACAGTGACACGTTTTTCTAGCCGCAAATTTGTGACGTCTGGAGTGTCACAGAAGTGCGTGAATTGCAGTCAAAATGACACTATACGTCACAGAACTGCGGCTAGAAAAACGCATCGCTGTGCGCGCTCGGCCTTGTAGTTGGTGCGCGGCCGAAGCTCAAACCCGGTGTTGCTTAAGCACTCAAGTTACTAAGATCGCTATGAATTCTCTCACCGCGTTTCGCCCGCACTATGGCCCCACCCGCTTGGCCATACGCCAAAGTAGACATATCCACACGCAGTTTATGTGTCACAGTTTTCTTGAAAACACTTTGTTCTCTTCGTATTGCTCTTTTTACTACGAGCTGCTTCTTTATTAGAGTATAATAATGTTGCTCTGATTGGATTGATACGCCCGTTTATTGTTTAATCAGAAGGCCAATAGTAATTCGGGATCAGTTACAGTAGCAGAGTTTGTCGGATTCGCGCGGCAGTTTCACTGGCAATTTATTGCGTGTAAACGTAAAGTGCAACTTACTCTCGAAAGCAATTACCGGCCTAAACTCACGTGATGTTTTTTCAGCATTTTTAGCCCCCCCCCCCCCTCTTGGTGATACGTGCTGATGTTTAAGGCTATAACCCCCCCCCCCCCCCCCCCCAACAATTACCAACCACATTTAGTACCAACAAAAAATTTTAGTTTTTTTCAGCATTTATCTAAAGTGCAGGTATAAAGTATAATTTATTTTTTTCTGAAAATAAGGACCATCACCAAAATGTCTCGAAAGAAAGGTTGTAATTGTTGTTGACTGGCAGAATCAATACACGTCGTGTTATCCTATCCTCCCCCTTGTGATATATTGTGATTTTTGCTAATCAAGCAAAGCTAGTTTTTATCATAGAAAAGTCTTATGGAGAGTTCTTACAAAGGATAATCGCTCTCGCTTGTTCGCTACTCGCGTCTGATTAACTCTTCTGATCTTACCACAAAGCATTTAAACCAGAGTTGAACAGATTAGTCTAAATATTTTCTCCACAAATCTACGTCTAACCCTCGCTTTTTCTAATTCAATAACAAATTCACAAGTAAAAGAATTAGGAATGGGTAAGACAACGCGAGTGATAGACGTCGATTTTGTGGAACGAAATTTTAGAAACGTCTGTTTAACTCTGGTCTAAACTTTTGTGGTAAGAGCTTTCTTGTGTAACCGACCCTTAAATTATAATACGAATGGAGCAGCATTCAAGATACTTACGATATCTCTCCGAAGGGCGCGAATGCATCCCGTAAGCTTTGGGTTTCAATCTCAGGGCTCAAATCGCCGACGAAGATGTGGTAGTGCTCTGAAACAAGTAGAAAATTTTGCGTTAGCTTCTATAACTTAATTTTTACGACAAATCTTATAAAGTTCGATTCCCGCCCGGAACAAATATTTGTGTGATCCACAGATATTTGTTTCTGGTCTGGGCGTGATGTGTATGTGAAATTATATGTCTGTAAGCGGTACCACTTTACGCGTAGGGCAACACTTTAAAAAAAAAGAAAAAAAAATATGAAGCTAGTTTTTATAAAAAAATGCTGTTGTTTCCAAAGTTGTTGTTTGACGAATGAGCTATAGTCAGAGTGTGTCAGGCCCAATTGCGTCTGACGTGGCTTAACGATTGATAACAACCGGGACCGCTGAAGCACGGGCTATGGATATTCGCCATAACTTACGAAAAGTCATTGGTTTGTTGCTGAGGGTCAAACACGACTTTGTAGAGTTACATACAATTTCACGCTCGCCCACCACATCTCGAGCAAACAGAAAAATAATAATTTTTTCAAAAAAAAAATAAAAAGTAATGTACATCTTCCTTCTTAATAATAATTATAATCTTATTCATATATAAATTACGCGTCACGTTGTTTGTCCGCGATGGGCTCCTAAACTACTTAACCGATTGCAATCAAATTTGCACACCGTGTGCAGTTTGATCTAACTTGAAAGATAGGATAGCTTACATCTCAATTTATAGTCGCAATAACAAAAACCTTAGCCACAGCAACGCGTGGCCGTGTCTGCTAGTAATTATATAAACATAGAAAAGAGGTTAAAACCGCGGGTGCAATTAGTTTAATGTAATCGTTTGAGGAATCGTGATAAAACTACAACCAAAAAGGGGTTTACCACTTCATCATCTGTAATCACAGTTTTTCCTCTATAACTCTGAAAGTTTTCTTTCCACTTGAATAACTTTCATTGCGAATTTCCAGCACTTTTTTGCCATCACGGGCGATTAAAAGTTACCAAACTCGGATTTTTCGCGAAAAACTACAAAAAACCGGCCGAGCGCGAGTCGGACTTCCGCACGGAGGGTTCCGTACATCTACAAAAATGTAAAAAAAACACATTTTTTTATACAGGTTTTTATACCTATTTGTTGTTATAGCGGCAACAGAAATACATCATCTGTGAAAATTTCAACTGTCTAACTATCACGGTTCATGAGATACGGCCTGGTGACAGACGGACGGACAGAAAGACAGACGGACGGACAGCGGAATCTTAGTAACAGGGTCTCGTTTTACGGAACCCTAAGACGAAACCATTTCTCCGGCATTTGTCCATTTTCCGAAGAATTTTGCCGGAATAAAACTAGCCTATATTGATTTCTGTAGCGCACACCTATGCCCGTGAAAACCTCATCAAAAATAGGACAAGACGTTTGAGCTTGAAATCTTTACAAACAAACAAAGACATTTCAATTGGGAACTATTGCATTTAGGACCCTATTAGGTTCGTAATAAAGTCTAGTGTGTGACTCGACGCCTAAACACCAGAATCTAGATCTGAACTAAACTCGACAGATTCTAGGCACAGACGTAAATTGAATTAAAAATCTCGACCATCCGTTGTAGAGATGCGAAGTAGAAATAAAATGTATCGATAAGCAAGCAAACTCTGTCGCCAAATCATTGTAGAGGTGTTTAGAATCAGTCCTGCTCTAGGGTAAGGATAAAGAGTTTTTGAGGAATATTCTTATCATCTGTTATGAACATATTATGAACTTAGAATAATAACGCAGAGAAGGATAGTTCCATGCGTAGTTTCACTCAATAGTGAAGCCACTTTTTTATCTATGCGTGCGTGAGTGGCTTGTTATTATTGTCTACGCCGCGGCCCCTCCAAGAGCTATCCACAGAATACTACATAGCATCTACGGGTCCTCTAACATTATGACGCCCTCTGCTTGAACCAATCGCAGGGCCCAACCATCGCGTCATTTCGCTGTTGGCCAATAGATACCTCTACACATCACGCGATATCCAGCAAGGCCCGGCCGACGACGTGGAAGACGATGCCAACTCACAACTCAACAACAAGTTCCAGTGGAAGCACGTCCACGCTATTTAACTATAACAAAATATCTTATATCTAAATTTATACAAATACCTAACTGTAAAATTACTATTATACCAAATTCAATACCTAGTAACGTATTTCTTTGTTCCCCGAATTATACGGAACAATTATCTCCTCCAAACTCACACAATGGCAATGAAAATGTCGCATACGTGTTGGTATTTAGTCCAAGAGCAGGGAAAACGAATAAATATTTACCATAAAAGCTTTGATTTCGAGCAATAGGGAGTCAAATTCCGACCTAGGCCCAAAAAGTCTCAGTGAAAATGGCTACACGGCGCTAGTGGGTACTTGATTTCTATGTGTTATTATTCTAAGCACATGAAGTGAAAAAATCATCGATACTTTCTCAAAATAAAGTTCTCACTGTCCGGAAAAGTATATCGACCCCTCTACAGATATCGATAAATTTATTTTTGTCTCTCAAAAACATCGACAAGTGTCCGCACTATCGACTTTTCACTGGTCGCCGCGAGGGATGAGTGCGGGAACGAGATAGCCGATAACCTATGTAGCACGCGTGTTCAATTTGCACGGATCGCAGGCATTGATTGCATTATGGATTCAGTTACTCTGCGGTTAGGGCTAGCACGCGCGAGTTTGTACTGCAGTTTGAAAGTTGCGATTGAAATTTGGGACACAACTTTGAGTTTGCAAAGTTTGCATAATAATTTCTAAACCACGTTATGACAGCTGAAATAATGTTCGATGAATGGTTGATGGATACTTTCTCTAAGGATATAGGTAGGTAATTAGCTTCCAGATGAGTTATTCTGAGGTAAAGTCAGTTTCATACCCTTTCATTCATAGTTTTTGCTGATTTAAGAGGCATAATCTGACGCGTCTATGAAGAATAGAAAACTGTTTACAAGATAGGACCATAGAAAGGTCAGTAGTCAGTAAGCCGAATAATGAAATAGTAACTATATTCCTATAGCAGTAAGTAAATTCATATCCGTATTTTTATTCCTAATCATTAACTACACTAGCTTGTCTAATAATAAAAGTACTATTAGGTTGGTATTATTGATTCTAGGATCCCACTCCTGATTGACGTAGCAACCCTGCCAAACCCGTGAAGCGAGCTTTTAGCTTCAAATTAAATTCATCCTGTTCGCCCATGACGGCTGTCTGGATTTAAATATATAATAACATTTCTGTACTGCGATCTGCATAGATACATTTACAGTTATAGGAATCAATCAGTTGCAATAAAAATGGCGTGTGCTTACACTAAACAATTTAAACGTTAAATAAAAACAGCCAATGAGTTAAAAACAAAGAATTATAGAGGGGGAAAAATATGCATAATCTATAGGTGGGTTAAGAGGAGAAAAAAACCCGGCCAAATGAGAGTCGGACACGCGCACAAAGGGTTCCGTACTATTATTATCTGTAAAAATGGCAATAAAACCACGTTCGCTGTATGCGAGCCTCCTTAAATATTGATTTTATTCTGTTTTTAGTATTTGTTGTTATAGCGGCAACAGAAATACATCATCTGTGAAAATTTCAAATGTCTAACTATCACGGTTCATGAGATACAGCCTGGTGATAGACCGACGGAAAGCGGAGCCTTAGTAATAGGGTTCCGTTTTACCCGTTGGCTACGGATCCCTAAAACTCCAATTGTCACCTAAAATCAGTTGAAACTCACCAATTTTTTACGCGTCGAAATCAACCAACCCATCGGCGCGGCTGTCACCGAGCTGTCAAACAAATGTCAAACCATCGCCCGCTTTGTCGACGCCACAATAGCGTTTAGGCGGCAAACAAACAATGATGTGCGAGCTTCGCTTCCCTTTGTCGTATATTTACTTTGTGCAAGTCATTGCGCTAAGGTTGGTGGATTACCAAATGTGGGGCATCATGCTTGCTAATAAATTAATGTGTACCTAAATTAATTTTCAAATGTTTCTTGGACGTATGTTTATACGTTTCGCGTATTTTAATGCGGTAAAAGTGTGTGTCTAGTTGCGGTGGCTGAGTGGTTAACTTGTGCGCTTTGCAACCCAATACACCAGGTTCGATTCTCGGCCCCTCACCAATTACTTCATGCCAGTTATGCGTGGATTTTCATCACTTTTTTCATCGATTTTCATCGCTCAATGCAGTGGCTTGCACGTCAGTAGATTTTGGCTAGCCCAGCGCGCTGACGCAAATATAAAAAACGACACAGGTTGCACCGGAAGTTTCTATAATCAGACTAACTGACCCGAAAGACGTTGTCCTGTTATTGTATCATGGGAAAAGCTTCCTCTCCTTCTATCTATCTCCCTTCTCCGGTCGATCTCGCTCTCTCTCCCTCTTCCATTATATCTCTCTATTTATATCTCTTTCCATCGCACTCTATCTCTCTTCCTCTCCCTCTGTCTCTCGCCCTTTTCCTCTCCTTCTCTCCCTCTTCGTCGATTTCTCTCCTTGCACATTAATCTCTCTCTCCCTCTCCATCTCATTCCTTCTCACTTTTATATCTCTCCCTCTCCCTCTATCTAAGTTATGGTTTGGAGTTATAATATTTGTAATAAAATAATATTGCGGCCATAAATTGAGTGAGATGTAAGCTATCCTATCTTTTAAGTTAGATCAAACTGCACGCGGTGTGCAAATTTGATTAAAATCGGTTAAGTAGTTTAGGAGTCCATCGCGGACAAACAACGTGACGCGTAATTTATATAATAATTATGTATATTAAGATGAAACGATTTATTGAAAAGGCCAACTAAGGGCTGTTTGCACCCTCGATTGTCACCTAAGTGGGCGTCGGCTTTAACTGCTAAAACTAAGTAAACATAATAGTAATTTAAGTATTTCGAACAAAGTATAGGTTATTGCGTTAACACGGAAGTTTCGACTTACTTTTAATCTCCACATATTTTACGAACATTATGCCGGGTATAGCTCGGGCATACCTGGGCGACTGTAGCGGTGCCCGGCACCCGACGGCGACGGTAGCGTATACAAAGCGGTTCACAAACTTTCGATATTAGAATTATTCTTGGTTTTGATATTTATTCGTTTTTGTTTTCGTTGTCGGCACTTACCTACTATTTTTTGTTTTAAATTGCGGCGTAAGCTTGGAAGCTTTGAGTCGCGAGGTGCAGGCTTATCAGTCTATACGCGTCACTAGCACACGCATTTGTTATATAAGTAGTCCTTAAGCTTGCAGTCTCGCCGCTTGGTTAGGTGTGCCCCAAATTTTCAGCAAATTAAATACCTAACGCTCTATTAGCACGAGCTTATTAAAGTAAGGCTTGAATCACGCAATAGTTTTGTTTTAATGTATTACTTTTGCCCACGGAATGTGATTTAGGATATTTTTATGTGGCGGCTATTGTATTAGCTTGGCTAAAATGTTGAAAACCAAGAGGACTCGCTAGTGACAGTCATTCGCATCTCTTGAAAGCCCTTTTTCTAGCTTATATTTACTTCTCTTATATTTATCTCTGCCGGTGCTTCTAATCGAATCTTGCAAGTTACATTTGACCCACTTCCCAGTTTCTGATAGAGCTGAAACTCAATAAATAAATAAGTGGTAAATGTAGCTTACATAGCCACTTTATTGGATGCAAAGTCAAAGTCAAAGTCAAATCATTTATTGTAAATAGGCAATAAAATCGCACTTTTACAAGTCAAACACTTCAATCTAATAAACAAATTAATAAAATCATAAAAGAAAACAAACTATAATTAATTGATTAGGTATGGTTTGAGTTTGAAAAAGGATGTTTCCCTTTCAAGTCCAGGATTGAATCTCAGACAGGAAAAGGAAACTCCGTTTGATTCTACCAGTGCTTCGGAATACGCCCGTTAGAGAAGACAGCACCAAGAAACTCTACGGGGATGTCATATTTTTTTTCTCATAATGTATAATTTTCTTTTTTTTTTCAATCACAATATTTACATTGGTATAAATATGACCATCAATATAAAAATTTCAAAACATATTAATAAAATTCACGTTAATTATTACTACCATGGAGCTGGGGGCATTGAGGCCATGCATTTTTATCTTTAATATAGTCATTAACAGTGTAATAGGCTTTCTTTATGAGATTAGCCTTAATAAAAGTTTTAAATCTTTGCATGGATAATTGATCAATTCCCTCTGGCAACTTATTATAAAAGCGTATACAGTTCCCCATAAATGAACCACTAACCTTCTGCAACCGAAATCTTGGTACATTGAGTTTATTTTTATTTCTAGTGTTGAAATTATGTACGTCACAATTTTTAGCAAACTTGTTAATATTTTTATGAACATACAATAAGTTTTCATATATATATTGGCAAGCCACTGTAAGAACATTGATGTGTTTAAATCGTTCCCGGAGAGAATCGCGGGTTTTCATATTATATATTGACCGAATTGCTCTTTTCTGTAGCACGAACACAGATTGGATATCCGCGGCTTTGCCCCACAACATAATGCCATATGACATAACGCTGTGAAAGTAACTAAAATATACTAATCTTGCAGTGGCTTCATCAGTAAATTGTCTGATTTTACGTACAGCAAAAGCTGCAGAGCTCAATCTTCCAGTTAAAGATGATATGTGAGGACCCCACTGTAATCTAGAATCTAAATTAATTCCCAGGAAGGTTGTTGACTCTACCTGATGTAACGGCTCATTATTAATTAAAATACTTAAATTTGTGTGGCCTCTTCTAACATTGGGTAGTGAGAATTTTACACATTTCGTTTTTTTAGAATTCAGCACTAAATTATTTACCGTGAACCATTTAAGAACTAGCGTGATTGCTTTGTTAACATTGTCAAAATTGTTGTATGTTCTGTCAACCTTAAAAATAAGTGAAGTGTCATCAGCGAACAAAACAATATCACATAAGTTCTTTACAAAAAAGGCAAGATCGTTAATATACACCAAGAACAAGAATGGCCCCAGTATTGAACCTTGAGGGACACCCATTGTAGTGAGCGACCCAGATGACCTTACTCCATTTATATCCACTTTCTGGATTCTGTTACTAAGATACGAGAATACAAGATCGAGAGCTTTCCCGTGAACCCCGTAATGCTGTAATTTAGAAATTAATGTTTCGTGACTAACGCAGTCAAATGCTTTGGAAAGGTCACAGAAAACACCAATAGCATCCTGCGACTTCTCCCAAGCATCGAAAATATGCTTTAAGAGCCTTATCCCTGCATCTGTGGTAGAACAGCCTTTAGTGAAGCCATATTGTTCAGTATGAAACAGGCTGTTTAAATTAAAATGAGTCATTAATTGGTTTAAGATAATTTTTTCAAAAATTTTACTTAGTGCGGGAAGTATTGAGATGGGTCTGTAGTTAGTCGGGTCATTTTTATTTCCGGATTTATACAGAGGAATCAGTTTACTATTTTTCATTACGTCAGGAAAAACTCCTTCATCGACACATGTATTAAAAATAACGACCAAATACGGGGCAATTGAATTAATAATACAAGTTAAAATTTTTGTAGACATTCCCCACAGATCCTCAGTGTTCTTAATATTAAGTAATTTAAATGTCTTAACAATACTGTCTACATCAATATATTTGAATTTAAATACATCATTACATCTGTCAACATTATTTAATAATATAGAAGCAGCCGCAACCGGGGATGACTCTAACGACTGGGTAGTAACAATAGGTATTTTGGTAAAAAAATCTTCAAACGCATTGGCTACTTCGCAATCTTTTGAAATTAATTTTTGGTTTATATTTAAGACATATTTCCGGTCCCGAGGTTTAATTTTGCCAGTTTCAGTGTTGATTATTTTCCACGTTGTTTTGATTTTGTCTTCGGCCTGCTTAATTTTCCTACTCAAGTGAAGAGACTTCGCGGTACGGCACACAGATTTGAATGTCTTTGAGTATTTTTTAACATAGTCTAAAAATTTAGTGTCATGTGCATTTATACATTTTTGTGAATATAAATCATACAATTTGTTCCTGCTTTTATAGATACCAGGTGTAGCCCAGTCCCCATCAAATCTCGCCTTGGTGCTACCTCTATATGTTTTTAATTTAAAAATTGTATTAAACTCTTTATCTATCATTTTGAACAAGGAATTGCAAAGGTCATCTGGATCCTCAAGAAACGGTAAGTAAGTAAGTTGCTTATCAATGCTTTCCGAGAACTGTCCCATACGGTTGGTGGTAATGGGTCTGTAAGTAAACTCCGGGGAGACTTTATTTGAATTGCATGGAAACACAGCACTTTGGCCACAATGATCCGAGCTAAGCTTGTCACATATGGCCATGCTTTGTGGTTCACAGTTACAGAAAACATTGTCTAAGCAAGTTGCAGATGAGGTAGTGATTCTAGTTGGCTGATTAAAAAGATTTCTTAGATCAAAGCACAAAAATAAATTTAGTAATTTATCACTTAATGGGCACTTATCAAGAATATTAACATTAAAATCGCCACAAACAACTACATATTTCGAGGTATTAAATGATTTTCTCAGCACTTCTTCCATAATGGACTCAAACATTTTGAAATCAGCTGTTGGGGGTCTGTATACACAAACAATTATATGCTGCTCCAGCTCTACACATGATAACTCTATAGTCCGTTCTATAGACAAGGACACAATGTCTTTTCTCTCTTTAAATTGGCAATTGTTTACTACATAAATTAATGACCCGCCGTGGATAGCTTTTTCCCTAGTGAAAGAACTTGCAATTTGGTAATTTTTAATAGGCGGTAACACAGTATTTTTCCTGAACCAATGTTCAGTTACACACATAACATGAATTTTACTAAAGTCTAAAAATAGTTCTAATTCTAGTGCTTTGCTGGAAAGGCCTTGAATATTCTGATGGAATATATGAATTGTACCGGGCCTTTCCATTGTCTTAGCAGTCAGTTTAAATCGACTGACCTAGTCATCCTACCTATATCCCGATTATTACAGCTATTAGCTGTGGGTTTGTCAATGTGATCAGTTATACTATGTATAACTGGATCATGTATATTGAATGCTAACAATTTAGCAATGGTCATTTTGTCTTTCTTGCAGAGATACAAAGTATTCTTTGTCAAAATAAATCTACTTGTAAAATTGTTAATTTCGAAATATAAAATGTCACTTTGACGACATGTCAGATTATACAATGTCAGGTTTAGGTCATGAACATGACCATTTTGAGTGGGACTCATTTTGTTTGAGTAAGGAAGTGAGCAGATAATTATCTTGCCTATACCTTTCCTTTCTATGTCTATGAGGGTCTCAATAAGACTTACAATATCACATTTATTTATAGCTAAACTATCTCCTAATAGTACCACAATGTTGGTATTTTTATCATATATATTGTTTTTAATTTTTGATAATAAATCTTTTATAGACATGCCTGAGAAACTGTTGTTGCAGACTGATTGTGTTAGGCAGTTTTGTATTAGACTGCCCATGCCTACTCCCAATTGATCACTGAAAACCACAGTTTTCCTAGTGCACTCAGACTGAATTTTTAAACAACCTGAGTCCACCGGAGAAACATCTGGACAATGGGAGAAAGGTTCTTGCATAGGTGACTTGTGCTCCGGAACCAGGCATGGTGGGTTACTCTCCACTGAAGGTGTAATAGAAACTCTAGAAGGCAAGCTGGAGTCTTCCATGCTGTCAATGGTTGTTGTGCATTTATCACAGCTGCGACTTTGGTTCATCAAGCATGTCATGGCTGCTATATGTCCCTTAATTTGTTTTTTTGAAGCATGCATCTTGCGTACCAGAAATTCAAAATGGTGAATGGTATTTATTTGTTCAATTATGGCTTCGCACGGTTTGTGCATTTGTCAAGGAATATAATGTTATAGTATTTCCTATTTTCCCAATAGGAAAGTAATAGCATTAAAGTAATCCTCGCGGTCAAGTAGTCAAGTCAATTATTTACATAGTCAGTCACGATTCAGGAAATTGGTGGATGCTTTACTGAAACTTCCTGGGAGTTTTGGAAAGAATGCGAAGTGACACGCTTTTTGGGGTTTATATCATTTGCCTACACTCGTGTACGTTACCGAACACCCAATAACTAATATTCCACCAATATTACACATTAAAATACGAAGAAACACAAGTTTGAAAAAAAAAATACAAAACCAACAACGTCTCACTATCGGATTCCCGTCAAAACTCTCCAGAATGGTATTTGCTAATGTAGAATTCAGCGACCTTGAAAGATAGAGTTTGAAGGTAGAGAAAGGAAGTTTGTAGGTGCAGGAGAGTTTTGAAAGGAACCAGCGACTTAACGGACCGCAACTCGTGAAGTCATTATACCGAGAGCTGTCGCGTTAACGAGCCAGAGTGCGCAGTGTGCGAGCGGCCTAGAAATGTAAATACATTATGGACCATCACGGATGACCTGGTTGCATACATTATGGTAGAGAGACACTGTATCGAGGCGTGTTTTTAGAAGGAATATGAACCGAGCATAAAAAGAAATATGCAAACATTCACTGTCGCGCTGGACTCGGGCGATGAGCCAGTAAGAGTGATAGGGACAACTATATCAACAACTACACCTAGCCATAGTCATTAAAATCGGGGTTTCGTATAGTTCACTTACACTTACTTACTTTCGTAGTTTCCTCTTAATATCAACTAAATGAAATCAAAATATTTTCATTGTATTATTCTGCCTGTGTCTCTAGTCCAATTTTTGTATAATTTCACATTTGATTATGTTTGTACGTCACACTTTTCAAGATAGCATACAAATAAGGCAATTTATCTTTGGAGGTTCACGTTATTTATAGGAAAGGCATACCAAAAATATCCTACTTATTCCTTAAGAATGCAAAACGTAAAACAACGTACGGAATTGTAATATTTGACACAATTTGTATATAGTTTCACTACTTCTGTGGCCTAGACTCGAACATGTCATTTCTACAAATGGCTCTGCAAGTCATTTTGCAGGCTAAATGGTGTTTGTTACGGAATATTTGAGACGTCATGCCATCAAATTAATTTCGTTTGCTTGTTTTTGTTATTTTAAAACCAGTTTTCATTGTATTAAGACACAACAACGATATTAAAAAAATTTATACTTGGTGGATCTGTCATTCGTTGGAAACAGCAAAAGGAACCATCTCAATCGAGTGTGTCTCAGAAGAAAATTTGTCACCAACTTATCGGGAAGTTTCGGCTGTGCTTGAGAGCTAGTTCCGTTCTAGGCTGAGCATATTCACAACCTTCGACCACATCGTCACTTAAAATCGAGATAGTGACCAAATGCTATCCTATAAAGGATTCAGTATTTTTTTAATGCCTCAAGAACCGCAGAATTTTAACTGTTGACTGGAGGCTGCGAAAGCTGATGCTTAACCTCATTAAAGTAAAGTTGTAAATCACACAGCCCCTTTTTATCGCTTTTCTAAGTCAAGCCCTTATAAAACCTCTTATCATCGATCCCCGCAAACCCTCCCTATATTCAAATCTGCGATATTAAACATTGTCTATGTACTGAATCATTAGTATAAATATTCATCGCGATAAAAAATACCCTATGGCCTTTTCCAAGGTCCAATGTATCTATCTATCAGTGTATCTATATCTATATCCAATGTATATATTATATCGAGACTGGTGCAGCAGTTAAGTTATGAAAAGGTAAAAAAAAACAGCTGTCTTTCTACAAAAGTTTAAGCCAGAGTTAAACAGACTTATTTAACAAAATGGAAGTCTATCACTCGGGTTGTCTTACTCAATCCTGACATTCCTAATTATTTCACTCGTGAATTTGTTATTGAGTTAGAAAAAGCGCGTCTTAGACTTACCCTCGGTTTCTAGAACGTCTGTTGGCTTTGACAGTAGATTAAAACTATCGTTGCCTCTATCTGACTATAAACAGATGACAAGGATGGCAATAGAATTAATCTGTAATCAAAGTTGACTGACGTTTCAGAAACTGGGGGTTAGTCTTTAGAGTAAATCGCACTTTTACAAGTCGAACAATTAAATCTTATTTACAAAGGGAACCATAAAACATAAAATATGTTAAATTTATGATCGATGATACATTAATGATTGATTATGGTTTGAGTTTTAAAAAAGAATGTATCCCTGTTTAGAGAAAGACACATTTCCGGTTTCACGTCTAACTGGCTAATACATAACCCTTTGCTTTGCCATCGGCTAAAAGATTGCATGAAAAACTTACAGCCATTAAATCTTTCACTTCGCCTGAGTGCTTGAGATGTTAAAAGATTATGATAAGCCTAAACTCTTAATGGATTTTTCAGCTTGTCGTATTTAGCTAGACTAATCCGCTGGGACACTGGCTTTTAAGTATTTAGTATGAAATTATAATTTTTTTTTATTACAAATAAGCTTTTTTTGAGCAATGTATTTTTCCAGCCAAGTCTTTGTTAAAAGACGTAATAATTCCGTAACTACCTACTATAAGCTGATGAAAACGAGTCTAAACCACGGACATAATTATAAGAGGAAGTAGAGCGAACATAATAGATAATTTATCTAGGTGCTGAAGTCAGAAAAAAATTGGACTTGGCTAAGTCTGATAAAACTAGTGTATTATAATGTTCATAAAATTTAACTAACATTAAAATTCGTGCTGAATCCTACCTGATATTTGTACAAGTAGAATGAGCTGTCAAAATGTCGGCAGCGTCCATCAACATGGCGGCCGGCTCGCGACTGGCTTCACTAGATATCTGTAATGTTCGATCTGCCTCCTCGTATAAATCTATGATGTCTGTGGTACAAACACCGTTTATGTGACAGTCAACGAACCGTTGCTCAATTGGTTGGTCTTTCACACCTGTCAAGTTCCGATGACAGTACAATGTGACGGTGACAGCGAATTGATCTTCTAGGGACGGAAGGTAGAAGACGGAGCTCAGCGACTGACAGCAGAGTGATGGTGTTTGGACGCGTTTTGATCAGCTCGCAGCACCGAATACGTATTTTAGAAAATCTTTTCTGGTTTTAATCCTAGGCTCCGCGTATCTACAATTTTCATAATTAAGTCCGGAACCTCTGTCGAGAAAGTATTCGATACGTTAACTGTCAAATTTGTTTTAGATTTGATCAGCGCCTTGCGACATCGACGAGATGCGTCCGCGAACGGTTACCTTGATCGATGTGTTAACGATACGCACCGGTAAAATTGTCGTGCTTGCCCTATTGTAGGAGTACTGATCAAATCTAAAACGAATTTGACAGTTAACGTAAAGAATACTTTCTCGATAGAGGTTCGTACAGGTATTTTCTGACTTTGGGAGGCCTCGCTTTCGACAAAATTTTGACAACATGCAGGCAAAGTCACGCACGCGCTGGTGAAAATGTAACACCTATATTCTACCAAAATATTAATATTCTTTACAAAGATGTAGGACCAAAGAATATATCTTCAAGTGAGGGATGAAATTACCCCTGATCAGAACAAAGCACCCCCACGAGACGTTTTATTCTTGGCATGTAGATTAATATGAACATATTTTACATCACAGACAGTTTAGTTATACCTACACTATTATTTAGTCAAAACAAGTCAAAACTAAAAATTCAAATCATTTAGTCTAAGCAACCATAAGCACAGGGGGCACTCCATACAAACTAAATTCTGCTATCTGGGATTGATATCACAACCCATTCTTATGGTCAAACGTGCCAATAACCGATCCGTGCATTGGTTTATAAAGGCACGCTGATTGGAGATCGATCGAACGATAGGCAGCAATCCAAGATCGATTTCAATCTTGGATAGGAGATACAATATTAATTACGGCTGTAAGTGACGATGTGGTTATAGGTGGTAAATATGCTCAGCTTAGAACGGGACTACAAATGACTACTAGAATACCCCCTGTAGGGGTTTGGGGACAGACTTTCGAGTGACGGTAGGTGACACTATTCGCGCTCAGAGATAACGCAGCTACTTAGTGAAAGTTTACTCGAAATCGGATTAGTAAATCTGGGGATTATCTCCTACAAAGTCTCTGAACTAACTTTACCGGTCTTACCATAATAGATTTAAACCAGAGTTGAACAGTTGAGACGCTTTTTCTAACTCAATAACAAATTCACAAGTGAAATAATTAGGAATGCCAGGATTGAGTAAGGCAACGCGAGGGATAGACGTCGATTTTGTGGAACGAAATTTTATAAACATGTGTTTAACTCTAGTCTAAACTTTTGTGGTAAGAGAGCCCCTTAGACAAGGAAACTTAATGAAGTTTTACTTCAGTCGTGTGGTTTAAAGCATGCTTGTTTTTTTCCCTACTCGATGACATAAACCACTAACCCCCAGTTTCTGGAACGTTGGCTTTGACAGTAGATTAAAACTGTCAAAGTCAAAGCATTTATTGTAAATAGGCAACTAGATCGCACTTTTACAAGTCAAACAGCTAATTCTCGTTAACAAAGAGAATCATAAAAACATAAAGTATGATACATTAAATTAAACAGTAATTGGTTATGGTTTTGAGTTTGAAAAAAGGATGATGGATGATATTCGTTGTCTCTATCTGACACTAAACAAATGACAAGGATGGCAATAGAATTAATCTATAGTCAAAGTTGACTGACGTTTCAGAAACTGGCAGTAAATCACGGCACCTCTATTGGACAAACTTACAGCCGAAATTAATATTGTATCTCCTATCCAAGATTGAAATCGATCTTGAATTGCTGCCTATCGTTCGATCGATCTCCAACCTGCGTGCCTTCATAAACCAGTCCACGGATCGGTTATTGGCACGTTTGACCCTAAAAATGGATTGTGATATTATTAATCCCAGATAGCAAAATTTGGATTGGATTGATTATTAATTTTGGCCGTTAATGAGCTTATTAACGATTGAACTTACCGAATACCGGCGATTCAAAAGCGTTCCGTTCCACCTTCCAATTACGGAACCCCAAAAAACATACCCACTAAATGCAAATGTCATAAAAACATAGAAATGCCGGCGGCAATAAAAACACAAATTCTGTACCGTGTATTTTTGTACGTTTGGGAAATTTCACGCACCAATTGTCAATTTTCAAGGTTTATTTTTTGTCCAGCCTTTTCAAAGTCCGTACCACTGGGACAAGGCTTGTAAAGTAACCGAAGTTTCCCTTTTAAGGCGCTAATATAGGAGCGATTCATGTATTTTAGAAGATGAAAGTTACCTGGCCGGGCCGCGCGCCACGCTGGCTCCGCGCTCACGGCTAGTCGAAAACGCTAATTCATAATTATTATACTCTTACTAACGGCATCACGTGGCCTTAGCACAGATTACTAGATAGTTACTACGTAGGCTTTAGTCTGAAGCATTCAATTATTTCGACACTGTAATGACATGTCAGATTGGCCGAGCGGTCTGAGATGCTACGTTCCGTTCCTAAAGAATTATTACCGCCAGCATTACATAAATTATTACCTCCTTGACTATAATCCTATCAAATTTAGAATGCCGCACGAATTATTGGAGTCACACCTAAATAAGTTGTATTAAATTTATTTAGTGTTGGTCCCTTCTGGTATGCGCGTTTGTCAAGTCCATTTGATACAAGACATCCTCTTTAGTCCACTTCCATAATTTTCTTTTTGATATAAAGTATATTTTGACAATGACAATGACGGAGTAAAAGATTTGTGCATTTAGCCCCAGTGTCAGGCATCCGTACTAAGATCATATAAATGCGAAACTGTGTGTGTGTGTTTGTTGGTTTTTTTTTTAGCTTTTGCCATCCGTTCACGTCTAAACGGCTGAATCAATCTTGACCAAGATTGGACCTATGAGATGGGTATAGGCTATTTTTCGTCAGAAAAAATAGGGATCTTAGAATCTAAATAAATAGGAGTTGAAAATGTATATGGGCAAATCATAATTTCTCAAGTAGGTGATCTGACACTTCATTATTTTAGGCTCTTGATAAAACATAAAGGTTAAGACTAAGGATAGGGAAAAGGAAAGGGACAGGGACAGGGATAGAGATACAAATACTTCAATATTTATTTTCTAAACAGTTGCTTTTTCATATACGAATGAAGTCGCGCGTAAAAGCTAGTTTTAGTAAAGTTTACTGAATCGTAGCTATGACTGTAAATTTACTTTACCACGAGGTTGTAAAAATATGGAATACTAGCTGTTTCCCGCGACTTCGTCTGCATTTAAGGCCAGGTTGTACTAAGGTGGTTAGGCATTTAAGCGTAACCTCCGTCCCCGCAAATGCCGAGCGCGTATAATCGCGGCCCGCAGAAACGTGGCGCTATTCGAACGCGGTTCGTTTGCTCCGTAAAAATGTTTCCCTCACACTTGCCTGTGTTCTACTAGCTCCGACCGATTGACAATTTCGCTTCATCGAAGTAAGTTAGAATGGTCGAACGGTCCCGCACCACGCTTGTGTGATGACGGGTGGCATGGCGTGGGTTCTAATCCGCCTACTGGCAAACTTTTTGCACTTAGTTTTTGGATATTACGTAATTTATTGCGATAACAACACAAAACAAACATAATAATTAAGTCGATATCTAAATTCATAAACTTAACTAAAGTAGGTATACTAAGGTAAACGAAGGAATTACTCCCTTCTAAATCTACAGAGAATTTCCCTGTATTGTGTATTATTCAAATTAAAACTTAACACTGAGACTATAGCGAATTTCCGTACGACAAAACAATGTAAAAATGTCATGAGCTCTGTACTATAGTTGTAATAGAAATTGCACTTTATGTAAAAGCATTCAAGTTTGTAATCATAAAACCTGTGACTTATCTCCTGCGTCCGCGAAGAGCACGAAATGAGAATAATGTACAGGTAGGTAGGTAGGTATTTGTATGGTAAAAATTATGGAGCGAGCTGATCATCACAAAAAATGATATTTTTTTGCCCAATCGCCACCAGTGGTGGTAATTGGAAGTAATTATTTCCAGCGAGCCCCAAAAATTGCCACCACTGGTGGTGGTTAGGACCACATTATATAAATGGTTTGCCGTACCTCCCCCAGTGGTGGTGGTTGAGATAATATGAAAACATATTTATTTCCAACGACTTCCACATACTGTCACCACTGGTGGTGGTTAGGACTAAATCATAAATTGTTTGCCCAACCGCTCTCAGTGGTGGTGGTCGGTACTAGAGAATGCAAACCGGTTTTAACCGATATCAGAAAACCGGGTTTTCGGTTATTTCAAGCATACAAATAAACTCGGTTTTTATTTTTCACTAAACCGGTTTTTTCAATTATTCGGTTAATTTGGTTTTCTTGTTTGGGACACACTCAAAAAGAAAATACGTGCCACCATTTTGATTTCTTTCGTTTAGTGACCTACTACCAAATGACGCGTAAGGGTTTGTGTAATAAGTAACAACATACACATTGTTTTGTTATTTAGGTTTTTTTATGATATAGGTATGTAATTCTTATTTGCCCTTATACTCAGTCAGTAGGAATCCAATATCCATTTATCCAGGTACAGTAAGTATCAAGCACGTTTTTTTTATAGAATATTGATAAGTTTATCTCATTTTAAAGTTTTTGTGACATGAAAATTGCTAATATTAAGCCAATTCTTTAAATTTATTGCTTGTACTGTACTTGGCATTGTAAAATGTGGAAATCCACAGTAACTGTTCCCTCCAGTGATTTTTTTCAAAATCGTATTTATTTAAAACCGTAAAAAAACGGGTTTTATATTGCTCCGGTTTTGCATTCTCTAGTCGGGACATGAAAAAATGATTATTTCCAACGACCCCCACTAAAACTGCCACCACTGGTGGAGGTTAAGACACAATCATAATGTTTAGTGCTATCAACTACCACTGAAGAAAGGAAATGTTTTAGAATTTTGCTTCAGTCCTGTTTTTGTCATTTTTTATAGTCTATTACGATAGGAGTGGTCTAAGTAGTATATTAATACACGGCGTGAAGTTAGCGCCCGAGCGAAGTAAAGTAAGGGTAAGTAAAAAGTAAGGGTGCTAAACGCCGTACATTTAATAGACTTACTTCATTAATCTACTGAATTACTACAGACTAACAGTATAGAATCGATAGATCGATGTTTTAATAATAGTGTATTTTTTACGATCTATGACGTATTACCAAAACTACTTACTATAATATAGATCTTGTCCAAACCAATTTTCGGTGGAAGTTTGCATGGTAATGTACTCGTACATCATATAATTATATTTTTTTTGTTTTATCAATCTCTTATTTTAGAACTTCTAAAATAAGAGGATGATGACGACACATTTCACCACTTTGGTTGTGTCTCTCTCGCAAACTATTCAGTTTATAAAAAATAGAAATCTCAATATATTTTTTAAGACCTATCCATAGATTATTTCATGCAAAAGGGATGCTGAAAAAAAAAATTGATTTTCAGTTTTAGGTATGGGGAACCCCCAAAATTTTGTTAGTATAAATTTAGATAGTAGTATAGTTCTTATAATTTTGGAAAAATGTGACAGACATACATGAAAATTCCATAAGGATTCCGTTTTTTGCCGTATAACGCATAATTTCTATACCAAGTATGTATTTTTATGATACAATAATTGTATGATCGGATAGAAAATTTTATAAAACAGTTACAGTGTACGGTATAAATGTGTTTCTAATTTAGTTATAGCGTTTTCACGTAATAATCCATTTTTCCCGACGAAAAAACAAAATGCAAACATACAGAATTCTGGCACCACAAACAAGACATTGACGTTTCGTTCACACATTACGGGTAAAATGTATCTTCTCTTGTTTACTATATGAATCAGTGAGTGGTGTAAAAACGGACTAATTAGATGTGGTTCAGCCTACACTCACTACACTGGGTATATTCTTAAACGGCGTGAAGTTAGGGAACTTCACGCCGTTAAAGAATATTATGCTACTTTGAACAGCGCAAAGCGTGACCTAAGTGCGGGTTGAGGTTGCCATAAATAATATTATGTAATTGTCACAGCTTTTTCCCCGACTACGGCGTGACCAACGAAGGGGTATGTGTTTGACCGGTATGACGTGATAAAGTATGTTTGGGTACATCTGGAGAAAAAATATGTTATAAAAAATATGGTTTCGCTGACATCTGCGCGTGAGGAATTTGATCCTATTTAATATGTGCATGCAAGCAAAGCTGCGAGCAATAGGTAGCTAACCAAATATATAATATTACTTAATTCATCCTTTCATTTGATACCCACCCAACATGGCACCAGTGGACGTATCGGACGATGGAGACGCTTCTAACAATACCTCATTAGTCTAATTATTTTCATGTGCCGTCCACTACTATTGAAGGCGGATGGGCAAACAAATTATGATTTGGTCCTAACCACCACCAGTGGTGGCAGTTTGTGGAGCTCGTTGGATATAATTAATTCCAACTACCACCACTGGGGGCGGTTGGGAAAAAATATTCTTGTTCTAACGCCACCACTGGTGGCAATTCATCGGTGGTGGTCGTTGGGAATAAACAAGCGTGCCAGAATTAATTGACTTGTGTAATTTTGATTTGTAATGTAATTTTAACTGATTGAAAATACATAAGTAGGTACCTATAATAAATAAATGACAAATAAATCATAACTATTTATTAGTGCATATGAAATTGTCTTATTATTATAAAAAGTATCATACACAGATTAACAAGTAAAATTTTAACAAAAAAGAACCTACTTCAATAAAAATACTATAATATTTCCAGTTATTGTGATTTAAAAACCAAACTGCTGAGCAAATTTTGATAAAATGTATATTATTATGGTACCACATGAAAAGTATATAATATACCCTTTCAAATAAAAAATAGTCATTAAAATCGGTTCACTGAGTCGAAAGTTATGAGGTAATAAACATAAAAAAAAATACAGTCGAATTGAGAACCTCCTCCTTTTTGAAGTCGGTTAAAAATAATAAGCACCAGTTCTCTTCGGTGAACTTCGTTTCATCAAGGTAATTATTATAATACTATATAATATTACATAACCATATAATAGTATAGTAATTTAGCATTATAATAATATTTAATAGTAAATATAAAAATTAATTATACGTGTTTGTTTTTTTATGTGATAAACTTCAAAAAACGCAAATCAACGCATGCAAAAAGTTCGGCCGCTGTGGGGTTCGAACTCTGGCCTACGCGGCACAGCGGAGTCGCATCCGTACCCCTGGGCCATTTAGACACAGCATAGTCACGCGAAATTGTTATACAGTCTAAATGAAAGAGATGCTCGACCGTTCTAAGTGACCGTGATTGGCCAGTGGGCGTACACAACCGTATACTGCTAGCTACATATAGGTCATATTCATGGCACAGGCAAATGCGGGGGTGAAGTATTTTTGGAGCAAACGGCGATACGTCCTCCCTTCGAGACGCCTGAGCGAGTACTGGCGGATGGCCGCGAGCGCTACAACTCCTAGATTTTGTATGTTTTTATTTATAGGAAAAAAGTGGTAACGAATTTAGAACAAATATTCTGATCCCCACTCCTATATAAAAATCCCCGTTTATTGGTACAACTTTCACGTGGTTTCGTGATGGAATCTCTTAGCAGGAGATAAAGTCAGATGCGAAGTAGTGTCATCTTTGGCATTTTTTTTTATCGAGCCAATCATTCGAAATCACGTTTTTGACTCTGATTAACTAAAAATAATACGTTCAATTTTAATAAAATATTTTTTTTTACTCATAAATCTTATATTTTAATAGGTTTCCTTAGCTTCAAAAGCCTGAAACTCAGTGCCACGTCGCCTTAAATCGAATCCAGCTATAGTAAGAACACAATATGCGTGAACTTTGTATGCTATTGTAAATCAATCGGGCACGTCACGTCTCTGTCAATATCTCTATCTTCCTATTTCCTCATCGCTTTTTTCCCCAACTCCCAATATCTCATCTCCCATCCCTCATCCATCTCCGATCTCCCATCTCCTCATCTCTCCAGCTGCTGCTCTCCATCTCCCCATCTCCCCAGGTCCTCATCTTTCCTTCTCCCATATACCTACCAAATTTCATTTTCATTTTTGTTGTCTCTCTATACCTAATTTCATCGAAATCGGTCCAGCCGTTTAGCCATAAAAAGTAACAAACAAACAAACATACAAATAAACAGACAAACAGAGAAACAGTGTTACTTTCGAATTTACAGTATAATATTTGACAGTGACTAAATGCACAAATCGTGCGAAGCAAAAACATTGAAAAAACTGGCTCATAGCTGAGCAGAAAGATTACTGGAAGTGTGCTAAAAATAAAACGTCAGAATATGCATCCGCCAGATCCGCCATTATGGAAAACGGAAGTTCACTACATCTTCATTTTAATATACAATCATAATCTGCTCCTTTGATTAACTCCAAACTATCATAAGAAATCCCAGTTTTATTTAAGTGAACAATCTAAAAACGCGTTTTTGCTGCTAATTTCAGTTACAGGTGGTGCAAGAATAGTCATATTAGCCATTATTCTTTACACACAATGGAGAATAAATACAAAGTAATAAAGGTTATAATAAAAGTTTAGTAATCGTCGAATGAAGTCATTTACGGCAACTAAGTAAATAAACCAGTTGTATACCATGTAGAGATTCTGTTTGCTTTATTTTTTTGGAGAACAAACAGTAAATTCGACGAGAAAATTTTGAGGAACAGCGACATACGTCCTCTCTCTGAAACGCCGTAGCGGGTACTGAGCCGTCTAGTACGCGCTCAAACTGATCATATTCTCGTCGTTTTTATTAATTTAGAAGAACGGAATCGATTCAGTTCATTGGAAAATTCAAATTTCATTGGAAAATAAAATTGCCTTTTTTATGGTTCCAAAAAATATGATAGTTGTCGCTGAAAATGTTGAGCATTATGTGACGAAAGATTTTTTTCGGGTCCTTTCTCGTGAATTTTTTTCTCAAGATACTAGACAACTTTAGTCCAATATTATTGATTTATTAGCTAACTGAAACACTTGGCTATGCACTGTATTTTTTCTGGCTTATAAATATTTGTAATTACAGCTTAACTTTTTGACAAAAAACCGCCCATTTTACGGAAGCTCGCTGCCTACAGGTCCTTAAGCAACTTAAATGAGCCTTAATGGGCTTCGAGCAAAAGGGATGTTGGGTTATCGTAATAAAAATTAATTATTTAGAATTTTTAAATAGCATTATACCTAATCACTACATAATATAAAACAAAGTCGCTTTCTCTGCCCCTATATCCCTATGTACGCTTAAATCTTTAAAACTACGCAACGGATTTTGATGCGGTTTGTTTTAATAGATAGAGTGATTGAAGAGGAAGGTTTATATGTATAACAACGTAGTGATACCCGTGCGAAGCCGGAGCGGGCCGCTATCCTACTAATATTATAAACGCGAAAGTTTTGTAAGTATGGATGGATGTTTGTTCCTCTTTCACGTAAAAACTACTGAATGTGTTTTAATGAAACTTTACAATAATATAGCTTATACATCAGAATAACACATAGGCTACAATTTATAAAGATATTGTGTGAATTGTCCAAAATATGACGATAAGTGTCTAGTGAGTTATTATTTTTGTGATAGTTTTAATGTCATAATGTTAGTTTTTTTCTACGCCACGCCTCGCTAATTATTATAAGCTACTAATCCTGCGGAGACGAAGTCGCGGGCACCAGCTAGTAGAGTATAAATTCTTCATTATAAGTATATACACCAGAAAGAAAAGGGTTAGCGTAATTTCGTCACAGTGTAATTTGGTAACACGCAAAAACCAGTGTGAATCTTTCACATCTGTGCTTTGTATTTTATTTAGATGGATTTGGAGTGCAAATTAGTTTTCAAAGAAACACAGTACAGGAATAACAAAAGACACAATAATGTATATTATAGGACAACTGGCGGGCTTATCGCTAAAACAGATAAGTACATGAGATTGAAAGGAGACGGGACATTTTGAAAATTACCCAAATTGGTACAAATGCCTTATACTCGTAAATCGAAAACTTTACAGTTAATACGTGTTCTCGCCAACTGTCCAAAGAATCCGCTACTTTACTGAATCGTGACGTCAACTCGGACTCGACATTTTGAACATTTTTCTTGGTATAATCAAAGTGTTATTGAAAATTGATAGATAGAAGAAGTCTTTATTAAAATACCACAGCACATAACACTTAAAGCTAGAACAGAGTAAATAACAATATTACATCAGAAAAAAGTGTTAAACAATCTAAACCCTATCACTTGACTTTTAACATTATAATATTATACTAATAGTGTCACGACATGAAATCATTACTGATAAGCCCAATAAATTTAAATGTAATTATTTTTTCTTGTATTTTTTTGTAATTAATCTATTTTTTTTGGATATATGATAGCGGCGCTACACTAAATAATGTGACTTATATTAAAATAATTATGTATGTTTAGTCTGTAAGGTATTTATGTATTTATGTTTTGCATCATATAATAATTTGTTAGCGCTCGGCGAGTCAACATCTCCTGAGGATGTCTCGTGTAGAGACGAAACACTGTGAGTCGATGTTGGATAGATTTTTGGTTGGGAGAGATTACGTCATCAGTCATCTAGCCAACATCGATCGGACGAATTTTTGGCGGGATTACAACTACATAATATATTTTACTTCATTGTTTTTTCTACAAATTTTATTCGTAAGTTACCGGGTTAAAGAATTAACGAGTATAGTTAAGTTTATATCTTAGGAGAGTAAATTTTTTTCTTACAAGAAAAGAACACAGAAAAAACACAGCCACAGAAAAAGCCGACCGAAGAATGCACACTCACTCCGAACGTCCCCCGACTCGAGGTGACAAATTACCCTAAAGAATGTCCCCTACCCTGTAACGTCGCAAACATAACTCCGGCTAAATTGATATTGTAGCCATGAGAGGTGGCCGCAGGATTATAATCCTATGGTATTATACTTGTGAAAGTTTGTGTGAGTGTGTGAGAGGGTGTGTTAGGGTGTGTTTGTGTGTGTGAGGGGGTGTGTGTTTGTGTGTTTGTCATCTCTTCACGCCTTAACGAATGAACGGGTTGTGATACAATTTGGTATACAGATACTATATAGGTCCAGGAATAGAAAATAGAAGACTCCACGATTACTGTGGGATAATAGCGAACGCGGGTGATTTCGCGGAGCGTTGTTTATCGGTAGAAAAAATAATAATATAAAACCTACACCTCTTTGTAGTCCAAGACACAATAAGAGATTATAAGGCCTGGTACACATTAGGCGTTTTGACGCGCACGCTTTGGTAACGCGCGTTTTAAGATTCTGATGATCGCGCGCTTGATCAGAAGCGCGCGAAGAATTAGAGCCGTTTATATACTAATTAACATGTATTCAGTTCGCAAAAGTTTAAGAACTTCCAGTTCCAGATTGTTCACCCCAAATTCAATAACAATCTTCCAACAACTTTCCCAAATTAAGCCTTGATTTGTTGTCAAATTCATACCAAAACTAGTAACTCATCAGACCGCTCTCAAACACACTTTTTTACCCGACTGCACGATGCAAAGGAGGGTACGTCGGCATCAAAAGTAGCTTTACATGTTTTAGTTTCCAATTCCATTGTAGATACGCAAAATGTATATTTTTAGGGTGTATATACGGAGATATTAAGCTACTTTTGATGCCGACCGTACGTACGATATGAACAGTCTCGTGCAGTAATAAAAAAAAATTAAAACCCACCCCCGTCGTTGCGTACAAATTTTTATCTTGACATTTGAAATATACCAATTTTATTTTTGCTCTAAATTTTTTCCCTATTATTCGAAAGAGAGGTTTTCCTACCGTCCCACGGTACCCTAAAACAGCAGGGGGCGGCACCACTAATGAGGCCATTAGAGATGTCTGCTGACCTATTTCTTTAAAAAATATTTGTCACCCCGCACGGGCTGTTAGCTGGCCTTAAATATTATGTCGAGATGACAAGCGTGCGTGGATATAGTACTATATAATAATGATTCAGCCTGTAACTGTCCCACTGCTGGGCAAAGGCCTCCCCTCACTTTCGAGAGGAGGATTATGCCATAATCCACCACGGGAGCCTAGTACGGATTAGTGGATAACACACTGGGATTTGAACTCGCCACCTCCACTTTGGAAGGCGGACGTTCGCCCACTAGGCTACCACTGCTATTAGTGCAAAAGGAAGAAATAAATCTATAGTGGTTCAAAATCTTTCAGACGCCTTTTATTTTCACAACACTACGTTTGCTAAGTCATCATGAACCGCATAAACAGCTGTCCCCCTCTAACTACCTCATTGTCATATCGCTATTCCTCTCCAACGCAAAGAAAATAGTAACCTACCTAACCCTCTAACAAAAGATTGAACCAACGTTAAAAATACACTGTCTTAGAAAAACAAACTCGAGCTCCAGTCACGGAACATAGACAAGAGTGGAAGTGACATCTGTATCGCAACTGCTGTCACCAAAAATGATTGAAAGTTACTGTGTCAAGGTTTATTATAAGTAAATTATAAACTGCTGTTTATTTAAAAATGTGCCTTAAGTGTTAACTCGTATGCTTCATTTTAATGTGGTCTAAAACTGCACATAACGCATTTTTCACTGTGTCGCAGACGTAGAACATGACAGTATGTTTGGCAAAACTGGCGTTGGTTTTGACCTACGTGTCATATGTTGGCACGCGAGCCCCGCCCACGTTTCACTTCCACTTGTCACTCTTTCGTGGTTCCAGCAGTAGTGGTGCGTTCCTACTAAAATCACAACCCTCTTTCGGCAGTCGAGTAAGAATAGCGATACTTGTTAGCTGTGATGAATCAAAATGGAAGATCGATACTCAGATACAATAATAATTGATTATGGAAGCGATTCATGTTTCGTGACATAATATTTGCATGGTATATCGTAATCGCGAAGGGAGAGACAAGATCGTTATGGACGCATAAAACAAATAAGAAGCATAAAATGTAACAAGGACCTACCAATATTGAACAAATGAGGTCACTTTCTGAACAGTATTAATCGAAAAACCTAGTAACTCTATAGCAATTGTGGCATTTATAATATAATTTGTAACTATTCAAAAATTTAAAACCCCCTTTTTCATAGGGAACAATAATTAATTAAAATATAGAGCAAAATCAAAAAGTTTTGGAGTGAATATTTATTGTACACTTTTGTACATTTTTCACTTACAATATTTTTATTTTTATTCCATTGCATTAAAAAGCCCTTTAAAATTGTAAAAAAATCACAGATCTAATTTTATTCAACAAACAAAAACATATTTACACAAACCAAATAAAAACTAAAGACTAAAACTAAGTAAACCTAATCGTACCTAACGTACGACTAAATGTACAATTCCAAGAATCAGATACAACTTAAATTCGTCTGTAAGGTACATTTTGGACCTACTTCGCGAGCAGTGGCGTGTAACGTATCTCTTTTATATTTTTTTAGTACGAGTATAAATATGAGGTTAGAAAAATAACGTCCCAAGCATAACAAAGTTCACTGTTTTTACATTGACTGTATCCTGAAAATACGATAGCAACGGAGTAAAAATAATAATTGTCGAAATATATTTATTACTAGCTGCGCCCGTGACTTCGTCCGCGTGGAATAGTGAATTTGGACAGCTTTTTTTGTACATATCTTTTGGTTTATTTTGGATTATATACATCTACCGTGATTATAATCTTTAACAATTTGACGGCACTTTTGGCGTAGTGGCTGAGCAATCGGACTGCTGCGCTTGGTGTCGCGGGTTCGATTCCCGCCCGGAACTAATATTTGTGCGATTCACAAATGTTTGTTTCTGGTCTGGGTGTGATGTGTATGTGAAATTATATGTCTGTAAGCGGTACCCACGATACAAGAGCAATCCTAGTGTGGGGCAACTTTAAAAGAAAAATGAAAAGAAATTAAATAAGATCTAGATTTTTAGCAGTTAAAATATTTTTATAGAGCTGCAACCCCACTCCTATGGTCTCTTTTAGCATGTGGTTTAGTTTATAGAAAATTGCCTGAATCTGCGAATCAGATATCTGCGTCTAAATGTGTTATATTAATAAAAAAAATTGTGTAAACAAACAAAGGAAATTGTGAAAGCTCATAATTTTCCTAATTCAGGTTTTAATGGTTTTCACTAACGTCGCATTTGTCGAAATAAATTTTCCTGCAAGTCGCAAAAAGGCGCGTTTGTTTTTATTACATCTCGGTTTTTTAACTGAATAACTTTATGCGAAGACATGAAAAAAGAGAATATGAGAAAGAGAGAGAAGTGAAGAGAGATATAAATGGAACCGGTCCTAATTACTTGCTGTTCGTGACAGAATTAATCGAATTATTAATTTAAATGACATAAATATTGCTTAACCAATTTTGATGTACGGAGCGTTGAAAATCCGCACGTAACTTACGAAAAATCATTGCGGGCCGAGGATCAAACCCGGCATTGCTGGATTCTAAAGCGTTCCGTAACTTACTAAGCCGAGCACGGAAGGAAATGTGATAAAAAAAATTAGACTCGATCGCATCCTCTAAGTTCGCATATAAAAATTCTTATCTGAAGCTCGAAGCGCCGAAGTTTACTTCGAGCTTCTTATCTAAGCCGCTCGGATTAGAGACCCTACTGTATTTTTCTACAGTTACCCTCTTTCTCCGCCGGGTTTTCAGCCATTACTGAAATGGAATGACAACTTTAAACCGTTACAAGAGGCCTGTACGCAAGCGTAGTCTACGGGCCAACTCACATAATTTTAGTCCAGAAAAAAACAACAGCGCTTGGGCTTACCATGACGTCTTATTGCGATCCAATTGATGACCTAAACAGAATCGTTTCACTTTAAATAACAGTAATAAATGGCTTTCGATATCATTTAGGTAGACGTCAATCCCTTTAAATTTAAAATCAACCATGATCAAGATGTCACAACAAGACGTCACGGTACGAATAAGTAGTAAAACGATTCTGTTTAGGTCCTCAATTGGATCGCAATAAGACGTCATGGTAAGGCACCAGGGACTGGAAGACGCGGTGCAGGTAGGCCTCTCACTAGATGAACCGACGACGTCAAAACAGTCGCAGGCGACCGGTGGATGCAAGTGGCAAATTGTCGTTCGGTGTGGCGGTCTAAGGGGGAGGCCTGTGTTCAGCAGTGGACGTCTTCAGGCTGATGATGATGATGATGAGTAAGCATCATGACGTGACGTACGGCACGACGCTATAAGCGGCTGATGAGGTTTATAGGAGACCACAGCGTTAGTAATTTATTAAGTACCTACTTACCTAAACTTTTATGTTTTCGTTTCGCTTGTTTTTTGCTTGTTCATGTCTGGTGAATCCCCATAATTATTATAAGAAACTAGCAGACACGGCCACGCGTTGCTGTGGCTAAGGTTTTTGTTATTGCGACTATTTGATATGTAAGCTACTCTATCTTTCAAGTTAGATCAAACTGCACACGGTGTGCAAATTTGATTAAAATCGGTTAAGTAGTTTAGGAGTCCATCGCGGACAAACAACGTGACGCGTAATTTATATATATTAAGAATAACACTCTCGACCTTGTCACTGTCAAGCAAAAAACTAAATAAGAATAGTTTCAGCCATCTAAGAGACACACAAACAGACATATAGACACACTTTAAACTGATAACTCGCCTCAGATTGCGTATGAGGTAAAAAAAAAAAAAACTTATTCTGTTTTTTGAGTCGAGCATTTTTCTTCTTTTACGAGTGACTGTAACTCAAGATTTCTATTAAGGAGTATTCGGGGAGCTTAAATTCTTTTTAGTACTGACAATTCAACTGATGCTGAAACTTCAGCGTTTTCCTTCAGCCCTGAAGCAGATAGGGATGGGCTACTATCGATTAAATGTTTCAGTTAAAACTATTTTTACTACTTTTAACTGTTTAAGTTAAAACTATTTTTCACTAAACTTTTCAGTGAAAAGAAGTTTCATAATAAATAATAGTAGAATTTCTAAAACTGTTACGTACAGATTAGAGAACATAATATTAATTATTAATTAGCTCAAATCGGGTTTGAAAAGCGCACAAAATGTCAAATTAATGACTAATCGTTATATCAAAGTTGAATATTTTGGTACAAGTTTGTATGTTGGGTTTGGGTATTTCGATCTGTGTTAGACCTGCACACAGTGTGCTTAGTGTGAGATTTTACGCGCTCGATATAGTACGCGTCAACGCGCGCTTTGTATGAAGATCTTTCGTTCATAAACGCGCCGGTAGGGGCGCTCTGCAGGATCTTCATACAAAGCGCTCGCTAACGCATACTATGTCGAACGCGTAAACTTGCCGAGAAAACTCACACTCAGGGCATTGTTTTAACTGGTTACAGGTAGTTTTGACTTAAAAATTGTTTTTACGGGTTAAAAGTTTTTTTTAGCAATGGGCGCCTGTCGATGCGATTACGATGATGATACATTTACTGAATAATTCGTAGACTTGTTATGGTTTGAATTTGAAAAAAGTGATTAACGTTTCATGTCACCATTCATGGCTTAAACTCGCCCAGGTAAAGGAAGTTACTTTAACAAACAATAAAAAAATACAAGAAGAAATAATTCGACAGAGGTATCGTGCGTAAGAGCGTACATTTGATTTATTTATTAAAAGAAAAACTTATTAATAATGGAATTTACATTGATATTTACATACCTATATTGATGGATCGTAGATGCATATATTAGTTTTTACTTCAATATATCGATACTTACTGTCCAACCACTAGACAGAGCAATTTACCGGATAGACCGCCATTTTGCCAACGTTACCTTCTCATTGGCTAATTCAAATAAGGAAGCAGCGGGCGAACTTCTTTTTTCTTTTTCTTTTTTTTTCTATCCAGCTAGGTAATATTTTTTAAATTTGATCGCTTTGAACAAGAAAAAAATAAAAATAAATGGAGCGTTATTGCTAAAGATGGTATTAAGTCGCGTAGGTAAGTCTTTTAGGTTTACCTTTTAAACTTGCATTGTATTTCAGCATTTATCACAGAACCCCTGTCGAGGCGTTCCATGAAAGCCAGCCCCATTCTTTCAGACGACACGTTTGGCGTAGTGGCTGCTGCGCTTGGTGTCGCGGGTTCGATTCCCGCCCGGGCCAAATATTTGTGTGATCCACAAATATTTGTTTCTGGTCTGGGTGTGATGTGTATGTGAAATTATACGTCTGTAAGCGGTACCTACGGTACAGGAGCAACCCTAGTGTGAGGCGTTTTAATAAAATAAAGGAAAATAAATCCTTCCATTGTACTCTGTACCTTATTCTACTTATCTTTTGTCTATCTGTGCTGTTTTTTTTTGGTATCTAGTATACAATGTAGAGTTTCTATTCCTATCTAAACCTCATAGAAAATTAAGGTTTGGCGGAAATCCAATAGTGAGAAGTTTTTGTATTTTTTCTCAAACTTGTGTTTCTTCGAGTGTTAATCTGTAATATTTATAGTGTTCGGTAACGTGCACGAGTGTGAGCAAATTATACAAACTCAAACGACGTGTCATTTCGCATTTTTTAATTTTTCGAAAACTCCAAGAAGTTTCAGTAGAGCATCCACCACTTTACTGAATCGTGACTTTGACTATGTAAATAATAGACTTGACTACTTGACCACGAGGATTGCTTTGATGCTATGCCTTTCATATTGTGACAATAAGAAAACTGAAATATTATAATACTTGACACTGGCTAAATGCACAAACCGTGCGAAGCCGTAACTAAAAACAAAAAAGACTCTCTATTCTCAGTTAAACCACATAGAAAATTAAATGATAAAGCTCAGAACAATATTGAAATAGGTTCCATTGGAAGCCTAGGCAACGATATAAAACCTAAGAATATATGACTGCGGCAAAGCTATCATGAACTCGGCAAGATAATCGTACCCTCCTTATAAGATACTAGAAGCGCTTCGCGGTTTCACCCGCCTTAACTATACTATCCCGTTATTTTTTACGGGATAAAAAGTAGCCTATGTCACCCGAGGATAGTGTAAATTCCCAACAGTGAATGAATTGTTCAAATCGGTTCAGTAGTTTCGGAGCCTATTCCATGCAAACAAACAATCAAATCTTTCCTCTTTATAGATTTAGTATAGATAAGACCACCTATTGTAGTTATTAACTTATTGTCTTTTGTTTTTAACCGACTTCCAAAAAGGAGGAGGTTCTCAATTCGAGTGTATGTTTTTTTTCTGTACTGTGTTTCTTGTACCAATTTTCCTCATTCGTGGTTTTTTCAAAATTTTCTACAGTTTATTTATGTTCTAATTATTCTACTTAAAGGCTGATTGTTTGCATCGCGGCGTAAACAGTACTGCTGGTATTTTGACTTTTTTTTGTGATTTCAATAGCCATACCACGAAAGAGAGAGATAAGTGAAATGTGGGCGGGGGCGTAAATGCCAAACATATGACACGTAGCTCAAAACCGACGCCAGTTTTGCCATACATACTATGTCATGATCAACGTCTACCAGACACTGAAAAATGCCTTATGTGCAGTTTTAGAGCCCATTAAAATGGAGCATATTAATTAACACATAAGGCACATTTTCAAATAAACGTCAGATGACTTCTAAAACTTTATTGACACAATAGCTTTCAATATTTTTTAGCGTTTCCGATACAAATGTAAAACTAATCCACTTCTATTGCCTCTGTGTAAGTTTATCCATACTTATATAATATTATCTCTGATACTCTATTACTTCGCTCCAATGAAATGTCGCTCTTAGCGATGGGTTCTATTGTGTATGTATGTAATATGTATTGTGTAATATATATAAGAAATATTTAACTTTTCCGAAGTCACTCTATTGAGATTCTATTGAAGCGTTCTTAAATTAGCAAACTTGACCCCCTGGGCCCAAGTCGGCTATTTGAATTGGTTATATGGATTATTAATGATTTCAGCCATTATGGTTACTTTTGACATTTCCAGGAGCCTGTTAACATTGTGATATTTCAATTGCATTACCATTGTGAGCATAGCAAAGAAATAGAAAAATCCGTAGTACGTCCGTAGTCTAATAGATAATTGCATTTCAATCTTGGCAAAAATCTATAGTCCACTAATTTTTTGACAGCTATTCCAATGGCTAATTGTCTATGGAATCTATGGAATATGTCGTGGTAGATGGAAGCTAGAGCTCTATGACTTTCACAATTAGAAAACGAGACAATTAAAATTCAATGAAGTTACGATTGATAATAATCTAGACTACTGACTTTAGCCAAAATTAACATTGTATATTGATTTCATTGTTTTTCAATCGCAAATTGTTCCAAATAGCCGACTTGGGCCCCTGGTCGTCAGTCCACCGTGGTATGGGTCGGCCCTCGATGCGTCTGTCAGATCCGCGGTGATGCGATGCGGTGCGTTTATGCAGTGATTACAAGATAATCTAGTGGTTCTGTGAACACCTCTCCCTCAGATGGGAGCTTAACCAATGGTGATAGGCATCCCCCTTTTTGCCCCCATTTGCCCCCAATTTTAACATGTTTTTTCACAGCTTGTTCAAAAGGTTAAGTTGTACATAAATAAGGTTTCCATCAAATATCATAACTCTACGCCAATGAATGACGCTACAGCAAACTTTCCCCCTTTTTGCCCCCTATCGAAAATATCTGTGGACAAAAAAAAATTGCTTAAAATCAAAAAACATGTATACCAAATCTCGTAAAAATCGGTTGAGAAATGCGACCTGTAGGTCGGAACAAACATACATACAAACTTACGGACGAAAGCAAATACGGTCACTCTCAAAATGGAGATCTCGCTTTGCTCGTGCAATAAATATAATGAGTCATTTTGGTGATGTAAAATCGTCGATTCCAGCTAATCACGTATCCATCACTCCTATGTATCGCTCTTCCTGGATAATCGAATAGAAATATTGAAGCTACTTTTTAGGGTTTCGTACCCAAAAGATAAAACGGGATCCTATTACTAAGCTGTACGCCCGTCTGTCTGTCTGTCACCAGGCTGTATCTCATGAACCGTGATAGTTAGACAGTTGAAATGTTCACAGATGATGTATTTCTGTTGCCGCTATAACAACAAATACTAAAAAACAGAATAAAATGAATATTTAAGGAAGCCCCGAAACAATAAAGGTGATATTTCTGCCATTTTTAAAGATAACTAGCGGCCCGCTCCGGCTTCGCACGGGTATCACTACGTTATTATACATATAAACCTTCCTCTTTAATCATTCTATCTATTAAAAAAAAAACACATCAAAATCCGTTGCGTAGTTTTAAAGATTTAAGCATACATAGGGATATAGGGACTTTGTTTTCTACACTAATATAAAGAGGAAAACTTTATTTGTTTGGTTGTAATGAATAGGCTCCGAAACTACTGAACCGATTTGAAAATTTCTTTCACTGTTGGGAAGCTATGCTATCCCCGGTACACATAGGCTACCTTTTATCCCGTAAAAATTAATGGTTCCCGCGGGATAGTAGTTAACGCGGGTGAAACCACGAGGTGCTTCTAGTATACTATGTAGTGATGGTATGGAACCCGTCATGCGCAAGTCCGCATCGCACTTTGGCCGGTTTTTCTATCTCCCTAAGCCGTGGAATCTTGAGTGTCACATAGAAGAGTGCACACAAGTAATATAATGTCAAGGCCCTAAATCAATGTAAAGGATTATAGGCTTTGTTGGCTCAGCGGATGTGGCGGCGTCCGTCCGCAACGTCGACCTACAGGAATCTGTATCTTTCAGTGGAATTGTTTTTCAGAACATAGTCTGATTTCAGCTCAAACTGGGTGGTAATTGTTTATTACAACAGTCAAAAAAGTCAGCAATTAAAATATTATCATCAAGTTAATAATCCATACAGTAGGGTATTCATCAATTAGTCAAAATAACATAATTATTAGTCTGAGTTGAATCAGTTCTGATTTTTAAATTCAATTTTAATGTATGTCATTTACGGATTCCTGCCAAAACTTTTATAAATAGTTGATTATTTGTTCAACTAAAGTTGCAGTCTGTGAAGCGTGTTAAATACCTATCTGTAATAGATTGGTAGGATACTAAACTTCAATTATACACAATATTACACAAAAGATTTAAATCTGAGTTGAACAGATGAGACTAAATTTTTTCTCCTTAAATCGACGTCTAACCCTCGCTTTTTCTAACTCAATAACAAATTCACAAGTAAAACAATTAGGAATACCAGAATCGAGTAAGAAAACGCGAGTGATAGACGTTGATTTTGTTGAACAAATTTTAGAAACCTTTGTTTAACTCTGGTTGAAACTTTTAAGGTAAGAAGGAGAGAAACTGCCTCTTCTTCCACTAGCTAGGGCATTAACAGGTATATTATATGCCCGCGCTCTCGCATACAAGACTCGCGCCCGGACCCACTCGAACACTTCTCCGATTGAACAACGTCCCATAAATAAAAAAGTAAAGCTGTAAAAAGACGGTTTCCGAACGAAGCGATAAAAATAAAAGCCATATTTGAATGTTGCAAACCAATCAGTTGATTGTCTTAAGTTATTTCGCGTGTCTGTTATTTTTTTTAGTGTTGCAGCGAAGATTCGAGCTCGAGTATATACTAGCTACCCCACAGAAAATAGTGTCAGAGTTTGTCGGTCCCGAGGGCCTCTGACGTGACTTTAATATTGTATCTCCTATCCAAGATTGAAATCGATCTTGGATTGCTGCCTATCGTTCGATCGATCTCCAATCTGCGTGCCTTTATAAACCAATCCACGGATCGGTTATTGGCACGTTTGACCCTAAAAATGGATTGTGATATCAATCCCAGATAGCAACATTTGGATTAGATTGATTATTAATTTCGGCCGTTAAACGACTACTTTCAATCGATAACAGTAGGTTAAGGCGAGAGATTACTCAATTTCGAAGTTTTTGAAACTCAGGAAACCAATTAATTGAGAATTTTGAGAAATATAAGAGAGCTTTTTTTTGTTAAAATTGATCATACAATGAATACGATTAGGAAGGCAGAAACGCGATTACGAATAATAGGCTCGATACAAAAAAAAACTCAAAGATGACACTAAATCGCATTTAACTTGTCACCTACTAAGAGATTCCATCATGAAACCACGTGAAAGTTATACCAATAAATGGGGCTTTATATATGTACATATAGGAAGCGATTGGGAACTTACATTTTCTAATTTCGTTATCACTTTTTTCCAATAAATAAAAACATACAAAAACTATCAGTTCAAGCGCTCGCGGCCATCTGCCAGTACCACCAGTGTAACCACCTTAGTACAACCTGGCCCTAAATAAAGCTTCTCGAAAGTAAGGATATCTATTGCTTTTCCATTTTCTTTCTTAACTCGTTAATATTATTAGATCGTGCGTGTCGATCGACGCAACCCCTAGGTACGTAATTCTCGCTTATGTCACTCATTTGAGCGTGTCACGTCGCACCGCGCCGCCACACGGCACGTCAGAAACGTGTCCACTGACACTTGACGTTTATTGATCGTCAAATACAAAGGAAGTATCATAACCTCGCTTTTCTAAGTCGAGTATGCCAGTTCAACGTCCTTTGTGATACATTTATCTGTTACTTTACATTTTGTAAACCAATATGGTGAAAAGGTATCCGAGTGAGAGCAACTCAATAAAAAGTAATATTTATTGGGCAAGGAATAGAGTCGGAATTGCTATGCGCATTTCCTCTTCAAATTAAACGGCGTTCGTGTACGATTTTCACTTTTAACCCTTGGGGCGTAGGGTCGAGGATTGTGCGAACTGAAAATGTTGTACAGCTTCAAAGGATTTTCAGCCCAATTTCGCTTGCAAATAAGGTGTATTATTGAATGAAATGAACGCAGTATTTGCACCCTCGCTTTCGCCTGACAGAATGTGTACAGGATGGTTGAATTTTTTATGCTTAAGCTCAGTATTTGAGCTTAGTTATATCTTTTTGTGTTGGTACCGAGGTTCATTCAGATAAATAATAATATGCGAACAAATTATTTGTATTTCGTGATAGGAGATAATGTTAAGCCTACATTATATTAGATAATATTATGTTTTGCGTATTTGCTTATCTATATTATGGTTTAACTTTTTGTAGGGGTTTGAGTAGAGTAATAATAAATGTGCGTGCATCTTTTTTGTAAATTAGTTTTTGTGTATTATATTTCTAACTAGCTATGCCCCGCAGTTTCACTCGCGTTGACTTCGGGAACCGTAATTTGAGGGTGTAGCATAGGTTACTTCTCGTAATATCAGCTATCTGCTAGTGAAAGTCCCGTGAAAATAGGTCCAGCCGTTCCAGAGCTTAGCCGGAACAAACATACAGGCAGACAGACGGACAGAAAGTGAAATAATATAAAAATTGTGCATTTGAAGTACCATAGGTATATACTTTGAACTTTCAAACACCTTTACTAAAAAGCTGTTATTTTTACAAACAGGTGTCTGTTCATTTTACATATTTGTATGTTTTTTAGGTATTATTCTAAATGTATCATTCATTTTTATAATCTTGTTATCTCTCCCACATTTGCACGCCTAATAAGGCAAACATTTCTCCACACTTTAAGGTCCTGCATGCATTGTATTTAGTTATTTTGTGCTATCTATGATATTAAAGCATGTAATCACACGTGTTGATGCAAATAAATTTATCTTTATTTGATCTTTATCTATTTATCTTTACCTAAGTACTGATTATGTGTGTGAGATTCTTAGAATTATGAATACTGAAACTTTTGAAATAATAGTTATCATATATTTTTACAGTGGCTGTTTTCAACAATGTTTTCAACCTCATTCCAAATTCGAATTACAAACATATTCGTTTGATCGCATTTCAGCTGTTTATCTCGAAACTTAATTTAATAACCAAGCTTAATCCGCCGTCTGATGTAAAATGTGAGCATCCTGTATGTTTATGTAAATTATAGCATCAACCGTTCTACGCTTCGTTAGCCGATCCTCTCGCGTCTGCGTTCACCCTGTATACGGCACGAGAGGCAGCGGGAGCGGGAATTCAGCGCGTTTGGCGTAGTGGCTGAGCAATCGGACTGCTGCGCTTGGTGTCGCGGGTTCGATTCCCGCCCGGAACAAATATTTGTGCGATTCACAACTGTTTGTTTCTGGTCTGGGTGTGATGTGTATGTGAAATAATATGTCTTTAAGCGGTACCCACGATACAGGAGCAATCCTAGTGTGGGACTACGTTTTTATAAAAGAAAATTGAAAGAAAAAAAAACATGTTTGACAAGAAAACGTCTATCGGGGTAGCTAGTATTATACACATATATACATGTATATATATATTTATATACCCACACCTCTATGATAAAGGACACAGTAGATAGCTCACAAGATCTTGTGGTAAACCCGTGCCTGTGGCAGGAATCGAACCGCGAACGCAACCGCCCACTGACCCACTTACGCCGCAGCAGTCGCCGCCTCCTCTATCCTGTGTATACGGTAGACTAGTTGCGGTTACCGTATAGGCAGGGTTTCCCAACCTTTTTTGCATTGCGCCCCCCGGATTATAAAAAAAAATTCATGCCCCTCTATATTTTTCTTTTTCTTCAGTGCAGTTTTGTTCCTCATGGTTCATTGGCATTTACAGGTAGGTATTTTGGGGAATTGTAATTTTATTTCAAGTGCGTGATAGAACAAGATACGTACGTAATAGTTAGTTCGGGCGATTGGAACTAGGTGACGCGATAAATCTGTGTTTTAAATTTGTAATAAACAATGATAAGTAATTAAATAAATATATCCGAACACTTTATGCCCCCCTAAGATATCTCTACGCCCCCCCAGGAGGGCACGCCCCACCGTTTGGGAAACCTTACCGTATAGTATACGGTATACGGTGCGGTGGTAAACTTTACCCCATAACTATGTCGCCTTCTGTACCTGTAGGAACGTAAATAATACGGTGTTTTAAGCCTCACTAGCTTCGCCCGCTGTTTTGCGCGGATACATCTTGGCACGGGTGGACACTTCATACAAACTGCTGAATCGGACAAAAGACAAGCGAGACTGTATGCGAAGCGATCGCGTTGTACTGCGTCGCTACTCAATAGCTCACATATAATTTCACATACACGTCACACCCAGACCAGAAACAAACATTTGTGGATCGCATAAATATTAGTTCTGGGCGGGAATCGTACGAGACACCAAGCGCAGCAGTCCGATTGCTCAGCCACTACGCCAAACGTGTCGTCAAATTTATTCGTCAAATGTATTTTTTTTTATGATTTTTTTCTATCTGCTATTCGTAGCTGCGTAGCGGCGTAGCTGCTCTACGAAGCTACGAAATAATGTTGATCGAACCATTGTAATTTGCACAAAAGTAACTAACTAAATGTTACTTTCATATAAAACTGTTAAGGGGCGCTTATCATTCCGTAAAACACTTATTCGTCTCGTTATTCAGTAACAAAGAAATCGATTAAATTGTCACTTATAAATCGTTTAAAACATCGATATACTTTTTTGAAAATATATGAAAATAAAATGAAAATATCAAGGTCGCAACTTTCAGAAAATTAAAATCAACTTATCGATTCGAAATTTCATTTTCTTTTCACATTCAATAACTTTTCAGTTAGCAGCGAAGTTGTGATAAAATCGATTTAAATCGAGGTCCAGAGTGAGCCACTAGTTGTTTATACTAAGCTTTGAAACTATGCCATTAGTATCCGACTTGCCACCCCTATGCTTCAGGTCACTCGACCTAAAGGTCGACCCACAAACATAGTGTGTGTCCAGTAAGGCCACTACTTAAGTGTGAACCACACGAGCGTTTCTCCATATAAACGTATTCCCCCATTTACTCTCTAGATAATGCTTTTAGAATAACCTTTGTTTTTATAAAATATAGTTTTGCTATACGCATGCCCCTTCGTTTTGTTTTTTTACCCAAACTAATAACGAATGAAAATATGAGCCTCCAAAAAACACAAAAATGCTCCTTTTTTACCGCCATGATCAGAGAACTACAAAATAAAATTAGAATGTTTCTAACATAGAAACAAAACAGACAAGCCTAGACATGCTCTTTGTCCATATTTTGATGCCAAAAAATAATTAAATCGGCCCTGTTTTGGTGGAGAAAACAGGGGAATACGAAACGACGATCTCGTGATGGTTTTTGTAAGTAATATCGGTATAATTTTATTGATCTATACTATATTAATATTTATTTATCTATACTTTATATATAACATGTAGGATGGGTTTATGAACGAAGCGTGGAATGGAACGTGATTGTGCGAATGAAAGGTAATTAGCGAAGAGAGAGAGAGAGAGAAAGGAGACTAAAGCGGAAGATGGCGGAAGACGTATAACAGTGAAGACCGTTGTGCGACCTAAAATTATAAATAAATTACTTTATGGCGATATTTTGTGATCCAGATCCTAAAAACTAAATATAATAGTGACCAGCTGGAAGAACTTTATTTCAAACCCATGTTGGCTTCACATAATAGATAGAAGAAAGATTTGATTGTTCGTTTGTTTGCATAGAATAGGCTCCGAAACTACTGAACCGATTTGAAATATTCTTTCACTGTTGGAAAGCTACACTATCCCCGGGTGACATAGGTTACTTTTTATCCCGTAAATACTAACGGTTCCCGCGGGATAGTAGTTAACGCGGGTGAAACCGCGAGGCGCTTCTAGTTAACTATATATAGTTGGACATGCCATACTGATTTTGTATAGATTGTATACTACTTGAAATTGTACCGTATACATAGCACCCATTGTGTATATGTTTGGCCTAAGTTCCCTAAGTAAACTTGATATGTATGCGATTAATTTAGCATGGCACGATAGGGTCGAAACTTACAAATCACATCGGTTGTAATTGAACAATAGGTATAGAGGTTGTTAGCTCAAACCTCATACTCGTAACAATGTTATTTGGTAAGTAGGTACGCACGCATCAATATCGCACTTGAACAAATCAGACACGGGCCTTACCACAAAGGATTTAAACAATGGTTGAACATAATTATGTATATAAAATGTTCTTCCACAAATCGACGTCGAACATTCGCGTTTTTTAACTTAATAACAAATTCATAAGTATACAATTATCAGAAATGAAAGGATCGAGACCACGCGAGTGTTAGACGTCGATTTTGCGGAACAAAGTTTTCGACATCTGTTCAACTCATGTTTAAACTTTTGTTATAAGACGGCTAAATCTGATAAACAAAGAGAACAATAAAAACATGGAATATGATAAATTACTTAAATTAAAAAGTAACTGATTATGGTTTGAGTTTGCGAAAGGATGTTTCCCTTTCAAGCACTGATTCATGGCTGACTCGGACGGGAAAAGGAAACTATAACTCTACCAGTGCTTCGGAATACGCCCGTTAGAGAAGACAGCACCAAGAAACTCTACTGTTAAGATTTGCAAAGGATTTTTTTGAGGGTGCTAAGGGTGGTTCTTGTTTGTCAAAGGCTTTTATCCACAATCGCGGGTGTAGCCGCGGCGCATAGCTAGTTAAGAATTATGTCTCTGTAAACAAATAGAAGACTCTCGCGTTTAACCTTAGGGTGAGGTTTTACTCAATTGAGAAGTTTTTTAAGCTTAGGAAACCAATTAAAATATAAAATTTTGAGTACAATAAAATATTTTTTCGTTAAAATTATTGATCATACAATTAAGAGGATTGGGAAGATAGGTACGCGATTAAGAATAAAGGAAACGGAAAAAAATCTCAAAGATGACACTAAACCGCATCTTTACTTGCTATGTCACCTACGAAGAGATTCCATCATGAAACCACATGAAAGTTATACCAATAAATGGGACTTTTTATAAAGGAAGCGATTGGGAACTTACATTTTCTAATTTCGTTATGACTTTTTTCCAATAAATAAAAACACAAAAATTTGCAGTTCAAGCGCTCGCGGCCATCTGCCAGTACCACCAGTGTAACCACCTTAGTACAACGGCCTTATGCAAAAGGTGGCCACTCCATACAAACGGCTGAATCGAACAAAATCGAACAAAAGACAATCGAAACTGTAAGGGCCGTGATAATAAATCAATCTCAGCTGTGAGAGCTATCTTCGTTCTATTTAATAAATACATCTTAAGTTGTAGATTAGGAACTGAAACTTACATGATCTCTGGCAAATTAATATATGACACTCAGCTGTTAAGTGCTATCCGATTATGACACAATTGACACATACAAGACAGTATCTAGTAGCCAGTGCTACATCTCAATATCCATTTATTAAATAGCAACGATTTCAAGATGCAGATTACATTTTGAGATTTATTGCTATTGAGGTTTATTTATTAATACGGCTCTGATTGTCGGCCGCATTGTACTTCGTCGCAAAAGATACTCAAACTCATTCAAAATGTCAAATAAATTCCCAAGCTGCCATCTCAATCTAATTTAAAAAAACTGTGAGTGTCCTATCTTTAAGGTATTCATATGTATTCTATGCCTTTAGGGTCACACGATAAGGGTCAGGCTTTTACCCTTAGGGTTAAAAATGTGGAAATTTTGTGATATTTGTAACCCTTGATACGAAAAGGGAATGATGCTAAGCTCGATCGCGTCTCTCACTCTAGTTTTACACAGCATTGCAAAATGAAATGATAGTCAAAGTCAAAGCATTTATTGTAAATAGGCAATAAAATTGCACTTTTACAAGTCAAACACCTTATTCTCATTAACAAAGTGAACGATAAAACATAATAATATAATAATAATTCAGCCTGTAACTGTCCCACTGCTGGGCAAAGGCCTCCCCGCACTATCGTGAGGAGGATTAGGCTATAATCCACCACGGGGGCCTATAGTCCGGGTTGGTGGATACATGTCTCTGAAATAATTCTCGGGCATGTTGGTTATCTCACGATGTTTTCCTTCACTGAAAAGCGAGTGATAATTACGTACACATGTTTTACAAGAAGCACATTGGTACGTGCCCGCACTGGGATTTGAACTCGCCACCTCCGTTTTCGAAGGCGGACGTTCGCCCACTAGGCTACCACCGCTTTAAATATGATAAATTAAATTAAACAGTAATTGATTAATGAGAAGGGAATTCCGCGACCGAAGTCACAGGGAACAAATAGTGAAGTGTACACGAGTAATACCTATTTAATTAGGTGTTATGTCTGTACGTGTGTGGTTAATAGGCCGCCGCCGCGCCCTGGCACGCCATTTTTAATTTTCAGCTGGCTGCCGGAGAATTCTGATACGAAACTATTTTGTTCATGAATTTCAGTGTAAAGACTGGATAGGACACAGTAATGACAATACCACATACTAACTTATGCCTTAGGACTGACGAAGCTTGAGTTTATTTTTCACAGATCATGTTTTTCTGTCGCCGCTATAACAACAAATACTAAAAACCAGACTAAAATAAATATTGAAGAAGGCTCCCTTACAACAAAAGGGTTTTAGCCATTTTTTAAAGTAATGGTAGGTACGGAACCTTTCTTGCGTGAGTCCGACTCGCACTTGGCAGGGTTTTCAGTCTTGGCCATACTAATCTATACCTACATTACAAACATCAACTTCATATTATTTACACCATTTATACTTACCTCGATAACGGGTGGACCGATTTTCACAACCTTTTCTTTGTTAGAATCGTCTCTGTTACGAATAGGAAAATAACTATTAAAACATGGGAAAGGTTCACGAAAAAAATGGAAAGGTAATGATTCTTTTTTTCGTACATTTTTGACATGACAGCGTCTGTCTGACCAACTTATTTATTTATATACAATGCGATCTGTATTATTATGCATTTCTTAGGTAAAGACCTGTAAATAATATGTGTTGTATTGTTTATGCGGTTTGTGATTTATAAGGAGAGAGAGAGAGAGAGAGAGAAAGAGAGAAAAAGAGTTAGTTAACTTTTAAAGTCTGTTGGTATAATGAAATTTAAACCAAAACAGGGTTTCCACATAACATTCTTTTGCAGTTAGCAAACACAGGGAGTGGAAAAACTAACAATTCTTGCATACTTCCCAACTTTAGCCCGAAATATTTTTTAATTAAGTAAAAAATGTTAAAACTATCCCCGCCGTAGAATAACCCGGCGTAGGTACGGTCTGCAAAATAATGTAGGTCGAGGCGGGTTATAATTAGTTAAATTTATGATGCCAACCGTCCCGGGGGGTTGCGGGCGGCACACCACTCATTTCGATTTTTTCCAACCCCTTTTTCCACGTGAGCTTAGCTGGCTTTTGTTTCTTGTTTGGTATTTAATCTTTATTATGTTACTACGTGACTAAAGTGCGACTGTTTCACTTAGTCCTCGTCTGCGGGGTACAGGGGGGGGGGGGGGGGGGTCAAAGGGGATAGAGGACGAAGTAACTATTTATAAATAATTATTAATATATATAATAAAAAATGGTTTAAAAAGGGTTCAGAAATGTACACTGGAAAATCATACAAATCTGCGTACTGTATAAATAAAAAAAAACAACTAAATAGCTTAAGAAAACCTAGAGAAATGAAATGAATCAATTATTTTGAATAAGATACGTAGTTACGCCATTTGAATGTGAGTTTTTAGCTATACAAAATACAGTATTAATTACTTTACCATTATAATATTTACCCAAAATTCTGTGCTGTAATTTTTCCACACTCTACCAAATAATAACATTAAAATATAAACTCTAATAACACCGTAATTGGAGTCTAATTTTCTCTGCCCCAGTTAAACGACGTAATAAAAATAAATAAGTACTGATGCACACCCGCCCGTGATATCATGATACGCGTAATTATGAATACTGTTTACGTAAAATTACTCTTTCAAAAGGAAAATAGAGGAAATGTGCGTAATTTAAATTATTATTGTCATTATCTCGAGAGGTCAGGATCGTAGCGTGTGGAAAGGGAAATGAGGAGTTAGGTACCTATTTACAGCCGAAATTAATATTGTATCTCCTATCCAAGATTGAAATCGATCTTGGATTGCTGCCTATCGTTCGATCGATCTCCAATCTGCGTGCCTCATAAACCAATCCTCGGATCGGTTATTGGCACGTTTGATCCTAAAAATGGATTGTGATATCAATCCCAGATAGCAAAATTTGGATTGGATTGATTATTAATTTCGGCCGATAAAGAGTCACAGCTCACAATCTGCAACAGTCAAAATTCGGCGGATAGCCGTTGACATACCACAGATTTCTCATCCAATAGATTTGACATCTAACTCAAGATCCGGGGAAGAAAAGAGACAAGTGTATACAAATAGACAAAGGAGTAAGTGGGATAGTACGATGCTGTTTTGTCTTTGTCGGCGTAGGTATGTACTAATTTATTACTGTAGTGCAGAAGCAAACCAATCTTGACATTTTAGAATGTCGCACGAATGATTGGATCTATACCTAAATAACGTGTATTAAATTTAACCGACTTATAGGGGGTAACCAGCGATCCTGATATTTTAGAATGTCGCACGAATAATTGGAGCTAAAGCTAAATAACGTGTATTAAATTTATCCGATTTATAATTTGCAGTCATGTTGTGTCCCATTCGAGTATACGCTTTTGTCAAGTCTATTTCTTATACTACGTCTATGGGTCGTATTAATAAATGAACCTCAATAGCGCTACCAAGTGCGCTATCAGCTGATCCACACTCAAAATGTAATCTACATCTTGTAATCGTTGCTATTTAATAAATGGATATTGAGATGTAGCACTGGCTACTAGATACTGTCTTGTATGTGTCAATTGTGTCATAATCGGATAGCACTTAACCGCTGAGTGTCATTTATTAATTTGCCAGAGATCATGTTAGTTTCTGTTCATAATCTTCAACTTAAGATGTATGTATATATTAAATAGAACGAAAGAGCAAGTGCACACTGAAGATAGCTCTCAGAGCTAAGTTTGATTTATTAATACGGCCCTAATATATAGCTTGGTTTAGACACAACATTCTGATATTGTGATAATATTTGCGTGGAGGTAACACTCGACAGGGCACGACGCGTCGCCATATTTCCCGCAGTCGGCTCGATCGATATGTCCTTCGCTAATTAATGTGTAACTAGCGTTTGTCTGCGGCGCTGCCTGCGCCGTCTACACGATTTAACTTAGATCACTGTGTTGTTATTTAGTATTGAACTAGCTGACCCGACAGACGTTGTCCTGTCATTGTCTCTATGAGTCAAAATGAGTGACAGTAGTCAACTGTACAACCGGATTTTATCAGATATTATATTTTTCCCAGATTCAGAATGTTTCCCCGTGATAACGGGATAAATAGTATCCTATATCCTTCTCCTGGTTCTCAGCTATCTTCCTACCAGTCTTCAGCCAAATCGGTTCAGCCGTTCTTGAGTTATAAAAAGTGTAACTAACACGACTTTCTTTTATTAATATAGATATGGACGGATAATATCCGTGGTTTAGTTAGAATTACAAATCACCGATTAACTTTAGCGCTAAATAATGCTTTAACGATGAACGGTAGTACTAAAGAACGTCTGTGCGATGAAGGATTAAAGAAATAACGCTTAAATTATATCTCCAAGATTTAACTAAGTGTCTGTGCTTGTGCTAACACAGTCACAGTTAAGTATAGTTACAAGACATAGTCACAGTTTAACACCCTTGTCTAACATCTTACTAATATTATAAACGCGAAAGTTTGTAAGTATGGATGGATGGATGGATGGATGGATGGATGGATGGATGCCAGCTTTGAGTAAGAAAACGCGAGCGATAGACGTCGGTTTTGTGGAACGAATAATTAGAAACATCTGTTTAACTCTGGTTTAATCATTTATGGTAAGACGGTTTAAGTTTGCAGTGCCGCAATGCGGAGTTTTGAATATGAGTGAATAGTTTTACTAGCCTTTGCCTGCAACTGCGTTCACGATTTTACCCGGCTGCCGAAAGAGTGTAATTGTTACTAAGGGCCGTATTAATAAATCAAACTTAGCTCTGAAAGCTATCTTCAGTGTGCACTTGCTCTTTCGTTCTAATTAATAGATACATCTTAAGTTGTAGATTAGGAACAGAAACTTACATGATCTCTGGCAAATTAATAAATGACACTCAGCGGTTAAGTGCTATCTAATTATGACACAATTGACACATACAAGACAGTATCTAGTAGCCAGTGCTACATCTCAGTATCCATTTATTAAATAGCAACGATCTCAAGATGTAGATTACATTTTGAGTGTGGATCAGCTGGTAGCGCACTTGGTAGCGCTATTGAGGTTCATTTATTAAAGTCTTGTCAGTCCGTCTGTCACCAGGCTGTATCTCATGAACCGTGATAGTTAGACAGTTGAAATTTTCACAGACGATGTATTTCTGTTGCCGCTATAACAGTAAATAACAAAAAACTGAATAAAATAAATATTTGAGGGAGCCATATTATTATGTGCAACAAACGTGATAATTTTGCCGTCTTTACAGATAAGGAAGGAATCATTCGTACGCGAGCCCCACTCGCACTTGGCTGGTTTTTATTTCTATACTAGCTCCTTATCACTATCAAGCTGTTCCATACATAATTACTTACAGCTGAAATTAATATTGTATCTCCTATCCAAGATTGAAATCGATCTTGGATCGCTGCCTATCGTTCGATCGATCTCCAATCTGCGTGCCTTCATAAACCAATCCACGGATCGGTTATTGGCACGTTTGACCCTGAAAATGGGTTGTGATATCGATCCCAGATAGCAAAATATGGATTGGATTGATTATTACTTTCGGCCGTTAAGAAACTTACAGTCGAATTAAAACCTCCTTTATTTTAAATTCGTTTGAAACAAGAACGCAAACGTTAAAAAAAATAGGAAGAAAATCAACAAGCTTAAGCCTCGACAACCACGTAAGAAGTTTCATTGCGTTTTTATAGCTGAAGTAATGTTGAATGATGGCCTTATGCGAAGGCAATATAGCGAACAACCTGTTCAGGTTTATGTGTGTAATTATTTATGATTATATTCTTTTCAGCTATCGTTGTACGGTTATATTTTATAATTGTTAGTTAGTAATTGATAAGCGGTGGTAGCCTAGTGGGCGAACGTTCGCCTGCCAAAACGGAGGTGGTTAGTTCAAATCCCAGTGCGGGCACGTACCAATGTGTTTCTTGTTAAACATATGTAGGTAATTATCATTCGCTTTTCGGTGAAGGAAAACAGCGTGAGGAAACCAGCATGCTCGAGAATTATTTCGGAGGCATGTTATCCACCAATCCGGAGTAGGCCCCGTGGTGGATTATGGCCTAACACTCCTCATGAAAGTGAGGCCTTTGCCCAGCAGTGGGACAGTTACAGGCTGAATTATTAAGTGGTTTATAGGAGACCACAGCCTTAGTTCGGGGCTTAATTGCTAGGGAACCCGAGATTAACGTCTAACCTTTGACAATAGAAAAAACCTAGAATATGAGTAAGTTCGGTCGGGGTTTTATCGAATACATTTCAGTATGCAAATTGCTCGAAAACTCGAGTCAACTACACCAAGCCCATTCTGCCATCGGACTACTAGACCTATGGCAAAGTACCACAGGTATATGGTGGGCATTCCACCTCTACGCTCGAACCGATTTGCTTCTACATCCATTACGCGTACCGCTAAGGTGTGGAACTCCTTGCAGGAATCTGTGTTTCCCTTAGCTATAATCTGGGAGTCTTCAAGTCACATTACTGCTAGGTAATCGTGCTCCAACGCAGACCGCATCATCGTTTTACATCAGTTGAGATATTGGTCCAAAGCAAACTTATTCTATTAAAAAATAGAAGTCCTATACATTCATAAGTTGCGAATTTCACTTCCATCCATCGGTGGCTCAGATTATTCATCCAATAGATATGACATTTAACTCAAAATCCGGGGAAGAAAAGAGACAAGTGTATACAAATAGACAAAAGAGTAAGTAGGATAGTACGATGATGTTTTGTCTGTGTCGGCGTATGCACTATTTTTCTGCTGTGCTGCAGAAGCAAACTAATCTTGACATTTTAGAATGTCGCACGAATGATTGGAGCACCACCTAAATAACGTGTATTAAATTTATCCGATTTAGAAGTTGCAGTCAAGTTGTGCCCCTTTCGGGTTTACGCTTTTGTCAAGTCTATTTCTGATACTTGGTCTATGATCGGAGGGTTTAATCGATTGACAGCATACGTCAGGTCACGCCCCCTGGGCAGGACAAGCTCTGACACGAGTCAGGCCGTCACCTTATTAACAAAGTTTGAAAATACGCGACACATTTTCAAGCGGCATCAATACCCATGTCAGGGATGACTCATTGTCACAGATGGAATAGCCCCAAAGTCCCCAACTGGTCCATCTGTGGGGAGGTGATCTACATGTTCGTCGTCCCCAGTCCCCACTGATATTTTTAGTGGGGACGCTTCGCTGTGAAGATAGGTTTATCCTTTCAATATGATACCGTGTCGATAATATGACACTTTCTGGGTTTAGGGATTCCATGGCATGAGTTAGGGTTTCCATGGCATGATATTAGGGTTTCCATGGCATGGTATTAGGGTTTCAAATTTTCCATGTCATATGATAACATCGTTTCTGTTCCTCAATGGTTTTCCTAAGCAAAGGCATGTCAGCTATAATTTCACATGATTATTATTATGTATTATGCCATTCACAGTCAAATGTCATAATCTGAACCCGCTTTGTTTTTGTGCCATAAACATTTATGTCATAATCAAAAAATCATGATAAATAAACAATAAGTGGTTGATATGGGTATTGTTGAGAGACAGGCGTCTGGGACCGCTTCGAAACTAGGACCGCGGTTCCAGTTGCCTGATGTATTTATTTTATTATGTAGGTACATTATTTATTTATCTTATTTTATTGGTTAATATATTATTATTATTATAATATATGCTAGTCTTTGTTTTCTTCTAATATTTATTGTTCACTTTGATTGTCATAATCTCATAATTTGTTATACTCAAAACTGTTCACGTCATCCCATCAAAGTGACATCAAAGTAAGGTACGGCCAGATCACTGCGTTTGCGGGGGCGGTGGCGTGACGGTGGTGTTCCGTAAGAACTAAAATTTGCATGGTTAACCACCGCGCCCGCAGTGATCTGACCGTACCATTACAAATCTTACGTCTACCACTCACCGAGCTTGTTGACGCTGTGCTGGTGCTGGTGGTGGTGCGGCGGCGGCTGCTGCGGCATCTGCTGCATCAGCGCCGGGTGCGGCAGCTGCAGCAGCTTCGGCTCCAGCTTCGTCGCCGCCGCCACTGGTATCGGCCCAGCATTCGTCATCGTCGTCATCGTCGCAGCAGGCATCATGAGCGTCGACATCGTTAGCATCTTGACGGCAAACACTTCCCAATCGAACCCGCTCTAGCACGCCATCTTATTTTCGCTTATATACACTTAGTAGAAATAACACTTTTGTATAACGCTTTTAGCACTTCTATAATTATTATAACACACTACGTTTTGGTGTTTTGTTTTAATCACATAATGTTTTTTTTTGTTCTCTTAATATGACATATTAGTTTTACGGATTTGTTTTTTTTTTTAACTAATCTAAGTCGTCTGGAAATTTAATTTGCTTTTTTAATTACACGGACACGTTTGCTGGCGACTTTTCACCAAACTAAAATTAGTATGACACCTTGTTCGTGTTGTTTCGCATAATGATTATTTTTATGCATAATCGCGGGCGAGATGTCATACTAAGTATAAGTTTTTTTTATGGCACATGTCCATCAATATGTCTTAATTGATCGACAATTATTATAACAAAGCATTATATTATTTTATATCTAAAATCACGCGTAAATTTTAGGTGTTACTGGAGTTAGTCTTTTTATGCCTTTTAATTAAAATGATCTAATTCAACGTTGTAATTATAAGCAGGCTTTATTTTTACTATTTTATTTCGGGAAATTGTGGCCTTTTTCATATCTTTTAGAGATTTAATTAATAGCTGAAGAAAACATAATTGATGATAATTATTAGAAATAACTTAATAACAATAAATCGATTTAAAAGTATATGAATAAAAACTTAAACGAACGCATTTAGGGTTCTCATTTAATAATATTATTTTATATTTTTCTAACCTTTTATAACCAAAAATATAAAACTTATTTTTAACGCACATTTTTTTTCACCCCCTTCCTGTTCTATGGTTGTTGACTGCTAGAAAACCCTTAAGTCTTAGTAGGTACTTCATTATTTTTTAGTGCAATAAAGAGTAAAAAAATACGATACTTTTTATGGTAACAAATCTTTTCCCGCAATAGTAAAATAGATGTCAGTTTATAAATACTGAATAATCACGGGCGAAGCCGTGGCCGCAGCTAGTATGTGACAAATAGTATAGTATACGATACCCTGTAGTGAAGTATTACTTACCCCGCGGGGTGTTGAGAGGGTTTCACTGTATTTGTATATTTAGCTTAGATTATGATACTCAATATAAATAAACCTACCTACCTACTGTCTGTTTATTCTGTGGCACTGTTTTGAGATTAAAAACATTAAAATGGTATCTACTGAGAGAGAGAGAGAGAGAGAGAGAGAGAGAGAAAAAGAGTAAGAGTCTCTGTAAGAGTTTTCTATTATATTCTACTGAGGTTCAAAAAAATATCAGTGATTTCAAAGACTTTGTAATAATTTGATTTGATTTTCATTATTTTTGATATGTCATCATCATATCATCATCCTCGGTTATTTCTGGTTACACACTACGCAGACGATTTCTGATACTCGCATTTCTGCCTCACAGTAAATGAATTTGATTCGTAAACATTTTGGTCATAGGCTTTTCAACTAGTCTTCGTACCGATTACAGGAACTATACTAGTTCTTATAACAAAAAAAATCGTCATATACGTATTGCCATTTCCCCTGTGGCTTCGAAGCCACTCGGAGGCGCGCCATGGCCTCATGGCCTCTAGAGGGTGCGCCATTTCTATCTTGCGAAGCTGCTACCAAATCTAGATGCCCTCTACATAGTTTGTCGAAACGTTTAAATTGTATCCAAGAAGGTTATAGCTAAATTAAGTTCGCTCACAGGTGGTGTACCACCCGAAGCCACCCTTACCTATTCTGTGGTCGGTCATAATGAAAAACCAACACAGTCCACAAATTGCTTAACCGTCTAGTATTATTGTAGCCTTAAAAATACAAGCTCTCAATTTTCGTTGTATTTTCAATGGTCAAATGGAGGGCTAATAATTGTTTGTTTACAATACGATGTTATCTTTTAAATGTATCGTTGGGTACGAATCTTTTTCGTTTTTTTTTTAATTTGGCATCGGTCATGACCGATATGGCTGTGGTCACGCTTTTAGCATCACGCCGTATACGAGACAATGTAGGTACTATAGATATAATAGGTACTATTGTGGTCTTCACTTCAGTTATATACGAAATGATGTGGCGTAGCAGTGTAGCGCTAGCTACGACGTAGAGCTACGACGTAGTACCCCTACGTCGTAGCTAGTGCTACACGTAGGCATAGAATGGTGCGATAAGCACACTGATGTCATCTATAAATGAACGAGTGATACTTAAAAATATATTTAGTTATTTTCTAAATCATTAATGATTCAATTTATGAATATACTTAGTCAGGTCATAAGTATTGTCACACAGTAAAAACTTTTCTTTTAGAATGCTGGCCACAAAAAAGTTTATTGAATTCGAATTTCGAATTGTTCATGAAAATAAAAATGTATACTTTTTAGAATTTTACTCATTTTTAAATATGGAGTGAACGCTTAAAAAAGACCGTGTTGCAGTTATTGCGTTGCATCGTTGCGGTTACGCGCCAATTCAAATTTTTGACATACTGAAAAATTTGAATATAACCAAGAGATTCGTTTATCGTACCATCAAACGATACAATAAAGACTCTAGTGTAGATGACAGGTCAAGAAGTGGTCGCCCTCGGTCTGTTAGGACTCCAGCAGGGATAAAAGCTGTGAAGGCGCGAATTCAAAGAAATCCCAAACGTAAGCAGAAACTGTTGGCCCTTCAGATGGGATTAAGCAGAACCACGGTGAAAAGGGTGTTAAATGAAGACTTAGGGCTTCGGGCATATCGAAGAAAAACAGGACATCATTTGAATGCTCGTCTAATGGACCTGAGACTGAAGAGATGCCGCGCTTTGTTGAAGCGGTACGCGGGAAAAAAATATCGGGAAATTCTTTTTTCGGATGAAAAAATTTTAACCGTAGAAGAGAGCTACAACAAACAAAATGAGAAGGTGTACGCACACAGTAGTGAAGAAGCGAGCAACCGTATTCCGCGTGTCCAACAAGGTCATTTTCCATCCTCGCTCATGGTATGGTTGGGAGTGTCTTATTGGGGCTTAACAGAGGTACATTTTTGTGAGAAAGGTGTAAAAACGAATGCAGTTGTGTATCAAAATACAGTCCTGACGAACCTTGTGGAACCTGTTTCTCATACCATGTTTAATAACAGGCACTGGGTATTCCAACAAGATTCGGCGCCAGCTCATAGAGCGAAGAGCACACAAGACTGGCTGGCGGCGCGTGAAATCGACTTCATCCGGCACGAAGACTGGCCCTCCTCCAGTCCAGATTTGAATCCGCTAGATTACAAGATATGGCAACACTTGGAGGAAGAGGCGTGCTCAAAGCCTCATCCCAATTTGGAGTCACTCAAGACATCCTTGATTAAGGCAGCCGCCGATATTGACATGGACCTCGTTCGTGCTGCGATAGACGACTGGCCGCGCAGATTGAAGGCCTGTATTCAAAATCACGGAGGTCATTTTGAATAAACTTTAGTGTCATAAGAATCTATGTTTTGTTAAGTTCATTTTGGTATATAAATGGTTACATAATGAATAAACTTGTTTCAATTATTTTATATAAAACATGTGACAGAATTTATGACCTGACTAAGTAATATTATCATCATCGTAGTTTTGATGATTTATGATGGTATTTTTAACTTGTAAATATTCGCAACTTTCAACACAGACAAGCATGTATTTTAATCGTAATTAAAAATATATCTCCCACCACCGTCTTGCATCAAATTGTAGTGACCAGTGACTTCCAAAAATTCTCCCAAAAGGACTAAAGCAGACACGAAAGATGAAAATGAAATTTAATTATCGAATACATTTACTTTTTCATATACGATATTTGTAAGTATATTATGTAGATAGACTAAAATAACTTTAGCGAATAAGGTTTAATGCGAATGCCCGCTAACCTTTTTGCGGTGTGACGCCGTGATGTATGTAGGGGTAGCAAAAAACGTGTCCATAATGAGGGCACTTTTTACTCTGACGCTACGTGTGACAGCCTAACTAGAATATCAGATAAAACTCTTTTTGGAAGATTCACGGGAATCCGAAAATGATATGTTACTTTTGTATTTTTCTCTCAAACTTGTGTTTTTTCGAGCGTTTATTTTTAGTATTGGCATACAATATTAATTAATATAATACAAATACACTTTCTATTTTAAAATTAAAGTGAGATGTTGTACCGTGAGTAGCGACGCGGTACAACGCGGGTGCGCATACAGTGTCGCGCGTCCGATTCAACCGTTTGTATGGAGTGTCCACCGTGTGGTATTGGTAGAATATTCATCATTGAGTGTTCGTTAACGTGCATGAATGTGGGCGAATGAGTGCATAAGCATTCGGTTAACCTACGTTCGGATCATAGACGCTCCGCTGTACATACAAAAATTGCAAGTTGAGAAAAGCCTGCAAAATTGGCTCGCTTAGCTTGACTCGTTCAGGCCTGTAACCTCTGACTTTCAGACAATGGGGGCTGAAACTCGCTTAACAAGACTGAATCGTTCCGAAACGAGCTCTCGGCTATTATTCTTGTATAATACAGTTCGTTTAACGTATTTCTTGAGATAATGATATAAGTTTTAAGCGATGTTACAAGGTCAGCGGAAATATTAGATAGATAGATAGAAAATATCACAGAACAATGAAAACTTAAAGCTAGAACAGAGCAAAATAATAACTATATGTGTTACATAATGGGCGGTCTTATCGCTAAAAAGCGATCTCTTCCAGACAACCATGCATGGAGAAGAATATCAGGAATCAATATATTATAATATATATGCGAACTAATGAGAGACTATCTATTACACACAAATAAATATAATTTAAGTGTCTGTTCGTAATGTCAAAATAACAGCCCTTTATTGAATCCATAATATTCACGGTAATTATGACAAAAACACAATTTTTATATTATTGGTCTATCTGTCTGTCTGTCTGTTTGTACCGGCTAATCTCCGCGACGGCTGGACCGATTTTGACAGGACTTTCACAGGCAGTGAAATAACATGTAATAAATTAATGTTAAAAGAAGTAATTTTAGATGCTATTTTTATGTCAAAACTAGCTGCACTCCGTGTTTCCATCTGCTTTAATTAAAAATTTCTGCGGAATTATGGTAAACGCGAGTGCACCCGCGGGAAACAGCTAGTATAGAAAGTGTTAAACATTTGCTGTCACGCCAATACCGGTTGAGAGCAAACGAGAGCGAAAGAGACAACTGCTGATTCTGTATCGTCTGTGATTCGATATTATCTGATAAGCAGAAACACAAGCTTCGGATGTACATAAGTGTTGAGCATAGGAAGCTAAAACGTACTGCACTTTAATTAGGGTTCCGTACCCAACAGGTCCGTCTGTCCGTCTGTCACCAGGCTGTATCTCATGAACCGTGATAGTTAGACAGTTAAAATTTTGACAGATGATGCATTTCTGTTGCCGCTATAACAACAAATACTAAAAAGCAGAATAATATAAATATTTAAGGGGGCTCCCATACAACAAACGTGTTTTTTTGCCGTTTTATAGATAATAGTATGGAACCCTTCATGCGCGAGTCTGACTCGCACTTTTTGTACACTTTTCTAGCTAGAGATATAATTTGAAGTTCTTAAACTTTCGCGAACAGGAAACATGAAACTAGGTAAAAACGGGTCTAATTCGCGCACAAACAAATATCAAAATACTAGCTGCGCCCCACGGTTTCACCCGCGTTTGGATATAGCCTATGTGTTATTCTGATATGTAAGCTATATTATTGTAAAGTTTCATTAAAATCCATTCAGTAGTTTTTACGCGAAAGAGTAACAAACATCCATCCATCCATCCATACTTACAAACTTTCGCGTTTATAATATTAATAGGATATAGTTTTGACATACCTCGACGTTTTGGCCGAGTTACAACGGCCGTAGTCACGAGAAGACTGAAGAAAATTATTACATATTTTGATATTTGTTTGTGCGCGAATTAGACCCGTTTTTAGCTAGTTAATATGATAATATACAATTTGCACAAATACGTTTGTAATCCCTTGAAAAGGTAAGTAATTACCTACATAGTTAATTTTGCACGCATGACTCATTTGCGCGAACATTTTTGATTAGGTCACCTTGGTGGGTGAAAGCTATGTCACTAAAGTCATTATGACAACGTCCAAAAATCTGCTAATTCAACGTTTTCAAAGGGACTAACCTCGGATTAATCACCTAACAGATATGACATTTAACTCAAGACCCGGGGAAGAAAAGAGACAAGTGTATACGAATAGACAAAGGAGTGAGTAGGATAGTAAGATCATGTTCTGTCTTTGTCGGCGTATGCACTAATTTGTTGCTGTGCTACAGAAGCAAACCCATCTTGACATTTTGGAATGTCGTACAAATGATTGGAGCACCACCTAAATAACGTGTATTAAATTAATCCAATTTAAAAGTTGTAGCCAAGGTGCGTCCCTTTCGGGTATACGCTTTTGTCAAGTCTATTTCTGATACTACGTCTATGAAACTTAACTCATCCTCAATTCGTTTGACACTACCGCCCTCATTCACTCTCATAAAACCCCTGTAAGTGTATTTATGAATCCCATACTTATAAAAACCTTCCATAACCATAAAAACAATAACTCTCTAGCAAATAAGAAAAAACGACTACCGATGCCACCCCGGGACGGGCTTAAAGAACCTTATTTCAACGTCAAAAGGACGATATTTGAATAAACTGCCTTTATAAGTGAATAGATACAAATGTGAAAATATTTTTAGTTAGAAAAATGTGCTGGTAAAGTTGGAAGATGGTTGAGCACATCGAGAAAAACCTGTGTTTTGATTTGAACTGACTTGAAGAGTTTCGGAAACTGACTTGAATAAATTACTAACGTGTTATATCTATATTAATAAAAGAAAGTCGTGTTAGTTACACTTTTTATAACTCAAGAACGGCTGAACCGATTTGGCTGAAAATTGGTAGGAAGGTAGCTAAGAACCAGGAAAAGGATATAGGATACTATTTATCCCGTTAACACGGGAAAGTTTTTTAAACTGGGAAAAATATAAATGAAAAATCGGGTTGTACAGTTGACAGCTGTCACTCAGTTTAACAGCTGGGGCAGGGAGAGGTACAGAGGGAGAGGAAGAGAGATAGAGTGCGAGAGAAAGAGATAGATATATAAGGAGAGTAAGCTTATTCCCATAGAAACAATGACAGGACAACGTCTGTCGGGTCAGTTAGTGAAACACATATAAATAAGTTACTTTCTTTCGGAAAACATATTTCTTTAGAGCAATTATCTCTGCTATCAGTCGCTGAGCTCCGTCGTCTACCTTCCGTCTCTAGCAGACCAGCTCGCTGTCTCCGTCATATTGTACTGTCATCGGAGCTTGACAGGTGTGTTCAGCTCCAATGGAACTGGGTCAAAACTGTTCAAGATTTGACATATACACATACAGCATAGCAATTATATAAAACCCATGATAATTATAAACAAAGCGCCCGCTTGGGTACCAGGGTTGCATAAGACACAATGAGGTCTTTATTTCTAGTGCCATCCATAATAAATGGTTCAGGAGATTTCTGGATTGTTTGTCCAATTTTCCCCTGTGCATGCGAAAACTGTACGCGTAGGGGGAAAATGGACAAAAAGTCCAGATATCCCCTGCGCAGGGGATAATGCCAGGGGATTTCTGGAATAAGCCCCGCTTGGCTAGTTACCACCCTCAAGTGAAAACCTGTCGCCGAACCCCTACCGGGGTGTTCCGGCGGTGCTTGAGAGCCAGCCCCATTCTAGACTGAGCGTATTCACCACCTCCAACCACATCGTCACCTAAGACCTGTGAGATAGTGGTCAAAGTCTAGCCAAAAAGTCTAATTAAAAAAAACTAGCTCTAATGAAATCCGTTGAAAAAAAACATTTGACGATCCGACACAGTCCATGTTACCACAGAATATAAAATAGTGACATCCGTATTCACCCCCAACTGGGGTGGATAAGGAAAAATCTTTTTTGCTAGAATTCAAACGGAATTCGTAACGAATGGGATGGTATGCTTTTTTTATTTCAGCGCCATCTATCGGCGGGTTTACGAGGGACAGTTTTAATGGGAAGTATGGCTATTTGAATAATGGATACGTACGTTTATTTCTATTTTATGAAGGGGTGAAAATGAGATGGAATATTGTGATGTAACATTGTTGATAAAAACACCAAAAATAACTCCGAAAAATTCTACCGTTAATCTAAGGCGTTGGTTAGTTTTAAGTTGTTTTTTAGGGTTCCGTACCCAGAGGGTAAAACGGGACCCTATTACTAAGACTCCGCTGTCCGTCCATCCGCCCGTCTGTCTGTCTGTCCGCCCGTCTGTCACCAGGCTGTATCTCATGAACCGTGATAGTTAGACAGTTGAAATTTTCACAGATGATGTATTTCTGTTGCCGCTTTAATAACAAATAATAAAAACCAGGATAAAATAAATATTTTAGGGGGCTCCCATGCAACAAACGTGATTTTTTGTCATTTTTAAAAATGACGGTACGGAACCCTTCATGCACGAGTGCGAATCGCACTTGGCCGGTTTTTTATTATAAACTTTATGAACATGTTCATTCTTACCACAAAAGATTTAAACCAGAGTTGAACTGATGAGTCTAAGTAATTTCTCCACAAATCGACGTCTAACCCTCGCTTTTTCTAACTCAATAACAAATTCACAAGTAAAATAATTACGAATGCCAGGATTGAGTAAGAAAACGCGAGCGATACACGTCGATTATGTCGAATGAAATTTTAGAAACCTCTGTTTAACTCTGGTCTAATCTGTTATGGTCAGACGGTTAGGTTTTTAACGAAAAAAAACTGCAATGACCCGTTCAACTAAATTTCAGCAACAAACACTACAAATTACTAACAAACTCACCCATTTTACTTTCACATAACTAAAATATTAGTAGGGGCTTACTCCCCCCTCCCTACCCCACTTATCCCTACCCCCCATTAAAAACAAGTCAAGTCATAACGTTTATTACATTTGGTTCGCAACCCTTGTAATATAAAGCGAACGACAAAATATTCATTAGCCTATTTGGTTTAGGAAATTAGTGATGGGGTAACACCATGTTAAAATGTATCGATAATTGTGTGAAATTTATTGATAACTGTGTTGAGTTTCTCGATAATAGTGTTAAAATTTATCGACGTCAAGTATCTGATCGCTATGACATTGTGATGGTTAGGCCGTAAAGGATTGGTGGATGAAATAATTCCCTACCATGTTGGTTTCCCTACAATGTTTTCTTTCGCCAAAATCGAGGGATTACGCACAACGCGTTTTAACAAAGACCACGTTGGTGCAGTCAACTTGAAAAGTAGATAAACATGCTCATATTTTATCTCTTGGGCATAAACTAGTCCTACTAAAATTATAAACGCGAAAGTTTGTATGTGTGGATGGGTGAATGATTGTTACTCTTTCACGCAAAAACTGCTGGATGGATTTTGATGAAACTTCACAATAATATAGCTTACATATCAGAATAACACATAGGTTACAATTAATAAAGATATATTATCGTATATTATCCAAACGCGGGTGAAACCGCGGGGCGCAGCTAGTCAGATATAAATTGAATTAATATTTTAGTGATTCCATTTTTTATAAACTACTCGATATCGAGTTATCGACGTACCTCGTCCCCTCACTACCGGCTCTAATTAGCGTAGTTTCGAGCTATAATGAAATTTTCAATGTACACTGAACGGTCCAACGGACAGACGGACAAGCTTTTGTATTGTCACTATATGGGGTTACGGTATTCGTTTATAATTAATCAACATACATAATAAATATACACTTAATTAGTATTTAAACGGGTCTAATTCGCGCACAAACTAATATCAAAATATATAATTTTGACATACCTCGACGTTTCGGCCGAGTTACATCAACCGTCTTTTACATACATTACATACACCATACATCGAGTCTTCTCGTGACCACGGTCGATGTGACTCGGCCGAAACGTCGAGGTATGTCAAAATTATATATTTTGATATTAGTTTGTGCGTGAATTAGACCCGTTTAAATATTAATTAACATGTATTCAGTTCGCGAAAGTTCAAGAACTTCAATATACACTTATACAGTAACTCCGTTTCCCCGTCGGGGTAAGCTGAGACTACATCTCTCCACACGCTACGATCCTGATACCTTCGCATCCTCCACTTCCACATCCCTATATACATAAGATCAGGTTATGGGTGCTCTTGATTCAGCTTTTCTTTAGGACGTCCTCGATTTGATCGCGGTACGTCCGCCTCCGTCGACTCCTACCGGCTGGTCCGTTCACACTAGCGCTATTAATCTGTTTTTTTTTATTTAATTATTTATCCTACTAATATTATAAACGCGAAAGTTTGTATAAGTATGGATGGATGGATGTTACTCTTTCACGCAAAAACTACTGAATGGATTTTGATGAAACTTCACAGTAAAATAGCTTACATATCAGAATAACACATAGGCTACAATTCATAAAGATATATTATTGTATATTATCCAAATGCGGGTGAAACCGCGGGGCGCAGCTAGTCTAAGATAATTTGCAACCTTCCTTCATTCATCCTCTCTATTGTGTATCAACAATCTTGACAATGTACAACCTCTTGGTCTATTTTTGTCACTGCATCGTATTTGTGCATCATTCCCTGAGTCACTCCAATCACGCTTCTCATTTCCGCAGCATTATAATATTATTTAAACTAGCAGACACGGCCACGCGTTGCTGTGGCGAAGGTTTTTGTTATTGCGACTATAAATTGGGATGTAAGCTATCCTATCTTTTAAGTTAGATCAAACTGCACACGGTGTGCAAATTTAATTAGAATCGGTTAAGTAGTTTATGTGTCAATCGTGGACAAACAACGTGACGCGTAATTTAATTATTCGTTCCCGCTTCGGAGGACGCGTAAAGCCATCGGTTTTGGTTGTTACAGATTCATAGCAGTCGTTAAGCCATGTCAGATCAAAGGCCCTTGGACGGCTGACTAACTAGAGGCCGTATGTCATTCAACTAGCAAGCAAGGATAAGTATTTTTTGCAACGAAAACATATTGTCGGAGCGAAGCGAAGGTATCTATTTTAAGAGTGGTCGTTTTTGCTTTTGTCTGCATGTATGCTTGTTCCACGTTACAGGTTGTATTACTCAACCGATTTTTACGAGATTTGGTGTACAGATTCAATGATTTTTATTGCTTTTTTTGTCGAGAGCGATTTCTGATCGGGGGAAAATGGAGGCAAAAATGGGGTCAGTTTGCTGTGGCGTCATTTATTGGCCTAGAGTTATTTATATTTAGTGGAAACCTTAAGGATTAAATTCTACACAAGTTGATGAAAAAAAAAGTTGACGGGAAACGGGGGCAAAAGGGATGCCTATCACCATGATATTTGTTAAGCTCTGATCGCGAGGTCTACTGTTCACAGAACCACTAGCAATATATTCAGGAGTCAAAGCCATAATGCCATAGCATAGACAATGATGCTAAGCTTGGATTAAGATGGCCGCCGATTTTATGTCTCATTTGCATCCGTTCGACGATGGGACGACCCTTAAATGATCCGGAGTGGACCCTGATATTTAATGGCTGGAGCTGTGTGATATCCGCACCTTAATTTTTTTACAGATTAACAAAGAGGAGGTGTTTAATTCGGTTGTTTTTTAGGGTTCCGTTCCTAAAAGGGTAAAACGGGACCCTGTTACTAAGACTCCGCTGTCCGTCCGTCTGTCACCAGGCTGTATCTCATGAACCGTGATAGTTAGACAGTTGAAATTTTCACAGATGATGTATTTATGTTGCCGCTATAACAACAAATACAAAAAAAAAGTGGCTTCACATACAACAAACATGTTTTTTTGCTGTTTTTATAGATAATGGTATGGAACTCTTCGTGCGCGAGTCCTACACGCACTTGACCGATTTACTGTCCAACTCAGAATTCCATTGTTTGGTTTGTGAATCAAAATAACTTAAAAAATGCTATTTTCATGAAGTTAAATTTAATGTTCAGTATCTATATTAACCAATTTTTATTATGGACTGAAAAGGCCATTAATGTACGAGAAAATTAGGAAATAGATTCATAATCAAGTGAACAATGAACATAGCAAATGAAAATAATGATCAGATTACGGTTATTCGGAAAAAATAAGGACCAATTGTGAGACATTGCTAAAACCACCAATTCTCCTTATAATATCTGTTATTTACTGTAAAAATAAATAGCTCAAAACCTGATTCTTTGTTCCCCCGCATACCGATCTGGCAGCAATCTGAAACAAGCATGAAAATAATGGTTTAAAACATCACTTGAACATTCATGATGACTGGGGCCTTACCATGAAGTCTTATTGCGATCCAATTGAGGACCTAAACAGAATCGTTTTACTACTTATTCGTACCGTGACGTCTTGTTGCGACATCTTGACACTCAGTTTAGGTTGCTAACCCCCAGTTTCTGGAACGTTTGTTGGCTTTGACAGTAGATTAAAACTATCGTTGTCTCTATCTGACAATAAACAAATGACAAGGATGGCAATAGAATTAATCTGTAGTCAAAGTTAGCTGACGTTTCAGAAACCGGGTGTTAAGGTATTGACGCCTATCTAAATGATATCGAAAGCCATGTATTACTGTTATTTAAAGTGAAACGATTCTGTTCAGGTCCTCAATTGGATCGCAATAAGACGTCATGGTAAGCCCCCTGTACTAGAGCATAGGAACCAAGTAATAGCTATCGCCGTGAAGCCATTTTTACTGAGACTTTTTGGGCCTAGTTCGGACTTTGACTCGCTATTGCTCGAAATCAAAGTTTTTAAGGTAAATATTTATTCATTTTCCCTGCTTTTGGACTAAATACGACACATGCATGCGACATTTTCATTGCGCTTGTGTGCGTTTTGGAGAAGATAATCACACGGCACTCAAGCATACATTGATAAAAAAGTGGCTTCACATTTGAGTGAAACTACGCATGGAACTATCCTTCTCTGCGTTATTATTCTAAGCTAGTGCATTAAGTTAGAAACGACAAGATTTAATTAGACAACGCGACTATAACTGTTAGACGTCGATATTGTGGAACGAAATTTAAGACTCATCTGTTAAATTCTTGTAGAGGCTTTTGTGGTAAGATGCTAATTATTTGGCACTGCGTAGTAAAATAAGCTGTCAACATTGAATCTATTGATTGTGGTGACCTCTTGGCCCCTTGGCCCCTTGGCCCCTTGGACCCTTGGACCCGAACTACGAGAAACTAAACTTTATTCAAGAATGCGTTACATGTTTGCTGGCCGTTGTCGGTCGGGACGGTAGACTTTTACAAACAAAACGGCGAACTGTATTTAGATTTCGCTTGCATGCTCAATTTAGATTTTTTGCAAGGTTCAGAAGATGTTAATATAACCTTATATTTGATTCTGTTTGTTCGAGTAGTATTGAAGTTCAGTAAATTTTTAAATAAAAAATCTGCGTTTGTAGCCAAGAGGTCGAAGGCATGAATGAGAGAAACTCTCCGTGCCTAATCTTTGAAATCTACCCTCTATACAGAACCCGGCATTCTAAATAATTAATGCGTATTGTACAAAGGTCCGTTAGGCCCAATTCACACTGAAGTGGCAGCGGCCGCGACGCAGTGAGCGGCAGCAGCGGCTGCTTTACAGACAAACAATATTCGACTTTAACGCCATCACTAAAATGCATATTGTTGGTGAGATATAGTGATTAAATGCGAGCCTACAAATTATATATGATAAAATAAAAACGTGTAAGTTACACAACTTATAACTCAAGACCGGTTGGACCGAGTTCTATGATCTTTGCTTAGCTAGATGCGCCTCCGCTCCGAATAACAGAATAACTAAAACACGGGGAAAATTCAAAATAAACAATAGTAAAAGTTTTATTAATAATGCTTATACGTTTTGTATGCAACGGTTTGACAGGATAAAGTTAGTAAGGCAGACTAGTAATAAAAAAACAATCATGCGTTGCCACACCGCGTGCCGTTAAGCTGTCACAAGCGGCGCTGTAAGCGGCGGCGAGCGGCTGTCGATCTAGGCGGTGCCGGCTGCTGCCGCTTCGGTGTGAGTGGAGCCTAAAGCTTACGATTTCCGTCATGAAATTCAGAGGCATTGAACGCGGGCTATTGAAGTGCGGGTGCCATTTGAAAAGGTTTCAAAGCGCTTTTTTATGAGCTATATTATATGGATATACGATGTTACATCGACTGTTGCTTAACAGGCTTCAAAATATACAGTTCTCAATCATTCGATGAGTAGTATACGTACGTACATACATACATGTGGAGCCAGCGGGGTTTCGAAATGAAATTCTTCCAGCTGGTCACTATTTTATTTATATTTAGAGATCTGGATACCACAATATCGCCTTAGAATAATTTTATTGTATTTTTAGATCGCACACACGTCTTCACTCTTATACGTCTTCCGCCATCTTCTACTTTCGTCACCTTTCTCTCTCTCTTCGCTAATTACCTTTCATTAGCACAATCATCGTTCCATTCCACGCTTCGTTCATAAACCCATCCTACATACATACAGTCACGCCTTTTAAATTCCCCGTCGGGGTAGGCAGAGACTACATCTTTCCACACGCTACGATCCTGACACCTTCGCTTCTTCCACTTTCATGAGTACCTTTATACATGCTCGCTAGTTATAGGTACGTTTGACTTGGCCTTCCTTTATTAGTACACTAGAAGCACCTCACGGTTTCACCCGCGTTAACTACTATCCCGCGAGAACCATTAATGTTTACCGGATAAAAGGTAGCCTATGTGTACCGGGGATAGCATAGCTTCCCAACAGTGAAAGAATTTTTCAAATCGGTCCAGTAGTTTCGGAGCCTATTCATTACAATGAAACAAACAAAGTTTTCCTCTTTATAATATTAGTATTGAACTAGCTGACCCGACAGACGTTGTCCTGTCATTGTCTCTATGAGTCAAAATGAGTGACAGTAGTCAACTGTACAACCCAATTTTATCAAATATATTTTCCCAGTTTCAAAATGTTTCCCGTGATAACGGGATAAATAGTATCCTATATCCTTCTCCTAGTTTTCAGCTACCTTCCTACTAATTTTCAGCCAAATTGGTTCAGCCGTTCTTGAGTTATAAAAAGTGTAACTAACACGACTTTCTTTTATTAATATAGATATATATTTTGTTAGACTAAAACGGTCTTACCCATAAAAGATTTAAACCAGAGTTGAACAGAGGTGTCTAAATATTTTCTCCACAATTCGACGTCTAACCCTCGCTTTTTCTAACTCAATAACAAATTCACAAGTAAAATAATTAAGAATGCCAGGTTTAGTAAGAAAACGCGAGTTATACACGTCGATTTTTATTTGCGATTGATAATTCAATGCGACAAACTGAATTTTAAGAAATACATTGGTACGTGCCCGCACTGGGATTTGAACTCGCAACCCTTTAAACGTTTTCCCACTAGACTATCACCGCTTTATATTATTAGTGGGTAATTCTAGTGCGATAAAAGCAACATTTCAAAAAGGCCATATTCCTACACGTAAACACATTAACTAACTTCCCGCAGTCGGGTAGGGCCACCCCTGGGACTGAAGCAGATTGGCCTAAGAAGGGTTTGCCTTTTCAGGGTCATGAAGACGGCTGAAATGTGTCTCGCATCGTCTCTAGTGTTTTTGTAGTCTACCTATAAATTACTGTTAGAATTTATAAAATACATCAAAATGTTTTTTCTTTTTCATAAATTAATTTAGGTTGCATTGTAATCCGATTTTTTTTATTTAAATAACGTAGTCCCACACTAGGATTGCTCCTGTACCGTGAGTACCGCTTACAGACATATAATTTCACATACACACATTAGCATGTGTATGTAACATTTTATCTCAATCGGAAACTTGGAAATGGGTCAAATGTAACCAGCAAGATGTAATTACTGACACCGAGACAAGTGGCACTGAATAAACGTGTGGGGGTGCTCGTTACAAATATATAAAGTCTATAATACCGAGCCCCACAATCTATGGCGAGAGGGCGAATGTCTTTTAAATGAGAACTGCAGAAATACCAATTAATATTCACTTTTATTACTACTCAATACATGACGTAGTGCACTGGACACTATACTGGAGACGACTGCCGGCGGAGGGGGGCACCCAGTCAGTCGCTCTACAAAATATGCAATTCTGCAAAACTGCATTTATACTGTCACTACAAACGCTTGTAAAAATAGCTCCCAAGAATCCAACCCGGATGGGCAGCGTTCGGGAAGTTACGTGACATTTCCACGTCCTTAATTCCACAGTGCCTGAAGACAAGGGTCTTCAACCAGTGCGTGTTACCAGTGATGACATATGGCACTGAGAAGTGGTCCTTAACAAATTACTGCTGGCCTTTTGGAGAAGCTCAGAGTCACACAGCGGGCAATGGAGAGAGCTATGCTCGGAGTTTCTTTGCGCAATAAAATCTGGAACGAGGATATTCGTATTATTTAGGATAGGTGTTCTATGCCAGGGGTTCAATGTGAAGTACTTAATTATTTCAGTTATTAAATTATTTTGGTTGGATTGTCCAGGCGATGGTACATCCGTTTAGGAGTTCAGTGACTTACACAAGCATAGTAGAATTATATTATATAATTATAATGTATATACGTATATTATTATGTGGATTAAAAGACCAGCCAAGTGCGAGTCGGACTCGCACGCGAAGGGTTCCGTGCAATTATCTATAAAAACGGCAAAAAAATTTACGTTCGTTGTATGGGACTCCCATTAAATATTTATTGTATTCTGTTTTTTTTAGTATTTGTTGTTAAAGTGGCAACAGAAATGCATTAACTGTGAAAATTTCAACTGTCTAACTATTACGGTTCTTGAGATACAGCCTGGTGACAAACGGACAGACAGACGGACAGCGGAGTTTTACTAATAGGGTCCCGTTTTACCCTTTGATCACGGTACCCTAAAATTATCCTTCTACAACTGTGGACGTTTCGAAATGACCATTCCAAATTTAAGTTTTTCATATAAATGCGCTACGCGAAATTTCCGCAAAGGTAACCTGTCTCCATTTTTGCAGGGGAAGGGGTTACGTTTCCATCCCTCAGGGCAATCCACCCTCATCCCCTGAGCGGTTGAGCCGACTCCCGGAAATTAGGTAACATGTTATGGCACGGTGAATCCTTTACTGTCGGTTACTATTTTTTAATAAAGTTTATTAATCACTTTTTGAATAACAACGGTTTTTTCACAGACCTTAATCAAGAGTTCAAGAAAATCAAGAGTTGAACAGATGTCTAAAATTTCGTTCCACAAAATCGACGTCTAACATTTTGTCTAACTCGATTCTGTCATTTGTGATGTTTTTTGTACTTGTGAATTTGTTATTTAGTTTGATAAAGCGAGTGTTATGGAATTGTATTTTAGACTGTTCTATTTAATTGTCATCTCTATATTGTTTAAATATTTTGTGTTAAGACCCCATAAAGACTATATCGTCGCTGTAGTTGGAAAACTAAATAACTGACAAAACCAAAATCGCGAGATAAACGCGATTTACTGTTTTTTTGCATCAAAAATGGCGATAACTTTCTTTTTCGTCAACAATTTACTGTCCATGTTTTGATGTATTCTAGATGGTTACTGTATCTATTTTTAAATCGAACTATAATAAATTTTGGTTCATTTGTTTGTGAAAAAATAATTAAAATGCAAGTATTCATTTTTCCCTCACCAAAGATTTAAATACTTAATGCACTTATTTATTTTTGTACGTCAGTTGTTTAGTTATACCTCGTCAATTTTCTCCATTGAGTTTAAAATAGCTAACGATAAGTACCTTTATTTGATTTTCCTACATCAGTGAAATCAAAAATCACCTATTTATTTATTTATTTTACTACATCAATCGTATTCATGGGTAAAGATTTAAATTAAATTTGCGTGTATTTTATGATGAAACCTATATTTTATAAATGCCACTTGAATTTAGCAATTCTTCGAGCTATGTCGGTTGCTTTGGTTCTCCTCTGCTTGGTCTCTCCATTGTTCTCTGGGTGACTTTGAGCCTTATGATAAGGCCCATGATGAGCAACTATGTTTCGGTGCCATAACTCATCACTGGCTACTCACACTAGTTAGACTTTCATCTTCAGACACTGTGGTATCAGTGACGAAAAGATTTTGCGTAGGTTCCCGAACGCAGCCCCGCCGAGTTGGATTCGCCGATTGACTTCATTCTTAAAATTTCTTAAAAAAATTCTTCATGGGAGTAAAGCATGGGCATTCAGCAGAACTTTGGTCTTTTCCATGTTCATTTTAAGACCGACTCGTTCGGAAGCTCTTTTGAAGTCATCCAGCATAGCACTCAGTTCTTCTTGACTGCAACCATAATAACGATGTGATCTGCAAAATTGAAATGAGTGGGGTATTCGCCATTTATGTCGATGCCTCGTCCTTTCCAGTGGAGAACTTTAAAAACATCTTGCAATGCATTGGTGAACAGTTTCTGAGATAAGTATAACATCTCCCTGTCTCACTCCAACCTGCAGGAGGATAGGTTTTGAAGTCTAGTCGTGTAGTTGGACGGGCATGGTGGCATTTCATACAAGTTTCATAAACATGGCTCAGATTAGAAGTGAAATAGGCCGATAGTTCCTTAAGAGTACCACACTTCTGCACCATGCTTGTGGCCTTTTTCTTTCGAGTACTTATGACGGAACTAAAAAGCTTCTGAAAGCCCTATAGGCTCGTTTCACCTGCCTTCAGCAGCTCAGACGTGATTCCGTCATTAACTGGTGCCTTGTTGTATTTAAGTTGTTGAACCATAATTATGAATCTCGTACAGACTGACGTTCGGGATATCATCTATTAGTGGAGGGTCAGTCTAGTTCTGGGGTCTCTTGCTCGGTCATGGTGGGTATTGACGTGTGTAGCTGTCCATAAAACTTTTGAATCACTTCGAGCATTTCAGGCCTAGTCGATACGATTCTGTCATCATCTGCCTTTAACTTCATCCGATGGCTCTGCCCAATAGACAAACCTCTTGCGAAGACTTTAGAGCCTCTGTTTTTCTCTATCGCCTCTAATCTGCAGACTCTTATCTGAGACTTAGCAATTTGTCTATTTAGCTTTCGATGTACAGGCGCATTAGCATAAATAACTGGAGAACTATTATCGCGTCTATCCGCTATGAAATCCAGGGTGTGATCTGAGAGCTTTTAGGGTCTTGTTGTACGAAGGGCTTTAAAGCACTTAGACCCAATTTAATGATAGCTTCCTCGGACCTAGAATAGTGCCTAGTAGCGCTCGAAATTATTTGAAGCTCGAGCTGAAAGTAACCGGGCTTTGAACTTGGATTTGTGCTGGTCGGAGTGTAGACTCCATCAATCGAGTTCTTTCTAGCTTCAAATTAAGATTCGATGTGCCTCTGACCATGTCGTGATCGCTTCCGGTTTTCATCGAATTGATCACCGACACATCATTGAATGTCTACTTGAATAAAGTACTTACTACCTAAAGCTTATTATATTACTATACTAAACTCGTAAAATAATCAAACTAAAACAATTTGTGGAAAACAATAAATAAAAGGTAAGTAATCTATTGCATAAATGTACTTAACCAATTTTTAAAGTAGCTGTATAGAGCACAAGCACGACAATCATGAGAAATGATAAATTACATAACTGATTTAAACTAACTTTTCCGAACTTCATTGTTCTTGTAAGGCGTTCAATGTGTCGAGGGAAAACTGAATAAACAACTTTAGTCATTTTATTCGCTCTTTTAGAGATGCATGAGTTCACTTAGTTATTTATTGCCGAGTTATCTAATTTTCCAGCGCTACTTTTTCTTCAATTGTTCTAATGTTTGTTTTTCCATTTGTGGTGTCTTGCAAGATTCATTTTCGTATAACTTAAAAAAAAAAAAAATGATATCAAAGTTTTAGCAATAGAGAAAGATGCGAGTTGAACTAGACTTTATAGAAATGCAATAAAGTCGATTTCGCAAAATGTGTTAGTTATTTAATTTTCCAACTACAGCGACGATATATGAATTTTCAGATCCTGACCTTGAGGAATTATTTATTAACCATGATATTGTATAAACTTGTGACTCCTACTGCACTTCCTTTAAGATTAATCTCTTAGACAAAAAATAGCCTATATTACACCCCCGGATATAATCTATGTCCTAGCCAGATTCGATAACGATCCGTTCAGCCGCTTAGTGGAAAAACGGTAACAAACAAAAAAATAACTTAATATAAATTCGCAATATTAAAGTTTGAATTAAGACGTATGGATATATCGATTTTCACCAAAGTTTAGTCGAAGTTTAGTACTATTTCTTGCACTATTTGAACCGAAAGAATGTCGTATCATGAGCGTTGTAGCGTGCGCTGATATATACGTTATTTCGATGTAGCTTAGTTCGATATTTGTACCGACCCGCATCGAACTTAAGAGCTGAATTCGTCCAAAAGTATTTAGCTTCGACTTAAATAATTTTACGTGTACACTCAGTATCAAAAGTTGATGATCAAACTGACAACTATGAATATACGCACGCAAAATACTAACCGTCTAACCACAGAAAATTTGATCATAGTTAAACAGATGTTTCTAAGATTTCGTTCCACAAAATTGACTTTTATCACTCGCGTTGTCTTACTCAATCCTGGCATTCATAATTATTTTACTTGTGCATTTGTTATTGAGTTAGAAAAAGCGAGGGTTAGACGTCGATTTATGGAGAACATATTTAGACTCATCAGTTCAACTCTATTGGTTTTTTGGTAAGAGCTCTATAGTCGTGTACCTCGAATTCAGGCGCTGACTATACCAGGCAATATATGACTTAATAAGGTTTAACAGCGTACAAAACCACGCGAGTAACTTTGGCACGCATTAATAAAACATAATTCCTTCTAAACAATGCAAAGGTAAACTCGGTTGGTATGATATAATATAGCAAAACAACAGTATGGGTTTTAAAAACCTATTAATAAATCATTAAAATCACGTCTTTTAAGACAAGCTTCTATAAAATACGTATTCGGTGCTGCGAGCTGATCAAAACGCGTCTAAACACCATCACTCTGCTGTCAGTCGCTGAGCTCCGTCGTCTACCTTCCCTCTCTAGCAGACCAGCTCGCTGTCACTGTCATATTGTACTGTCATCGGAACTTGACAAGCTAGTCAATTGTCAACGGGAACTGGATCAAATTGGCCTAAAAACAGCTGTTAACATGGACCTAGTATCAGAGATGGGCCTGACAAAAGCGTATACCCCAAAAGGACACACTTGGCTACAACCCCTATAAGTCGACAAAAAATTTGTGCATACGCCGACAAAGACAAAACATCATCGTACTATCCTACTTACTCCTTTGTCTATTTGTATACACTTGTCTCTTTTCCCCGGATCTTGAGTTAAGTGTCATATCTGTTAGATGATTAATCTGAGGTTGTTATCTTATATCTTTAAATGAGCAATTCTTGTATATATATATATATATAATTGGAATCTCGGAATCGGCTCCAACGATTTTCATGAAATTCAGTATATAGGGGGTTTCGGAGGCGATAAATCGATCTAGCTAAGAATCATTTTTAGAAAATGTTATTTTATTCGTGTTTATTTATGATTTTTTTCATTAAATAACCTGTTCATATTTTTTTATTATTCTATCGGTAAAATTGAAAAATATTATTCATATTTCATCATTTTATTAGTAATTCGTATTTACATATAATTTCCAAAAAACACAATTTATAAAAAAAAAATATCCGATCAAAGCTCGGTCATCCAGATATTGTGTTTTAATAAGCCAGAGCCTCTATAGAAGAAAAGTCTCTACGAGCAATTTATTTATAGCCAAACTTTTTGCATTTCTGCTTTAATTTATCTGCGTAGTTAGGAATACCTTTTTGTGTAAAAACGTCACAAACTCCAAGGTCAGAGTATCCCTAGCGCTGTTGCATTGGGGTTTATTATTACGCAACCGGGACCGATGGTTTAAGCCAGGACTTTCCAACCGGTGGGGCGTGCCCCCTTGGGGGTGGGGGGTAGAGAGATCTTAGGGGGGCCTGAAGTGTTCGGATATTTTAATCTAATTACTTAACACTGTTTATAATTCAAAACACTTAGGTACACACAGATTTAGTCGCTCCACCTAGTTTCAATCGGCCGAACTAAATACTAGGTACGCTTTACCACGATTTTGTTGTATTACTATTTTTTTTAATAAAACATTTTTCTTAACAAAGTAGTTGTAGAATGCGTGAGAAGGTACCTAAGCGATTTCTTCCGAAAGTTTTTAGGGTTAGGCAGAGTGAGGCGGGCAAGTTCCCAGTTTTTAGTTTTACTCTAATATCATTAAAACGGTGCTTCCTAGAGAAATATTATCTAGTAAGCAAGGAAAGCTTATACAAATTTTCAACAACTTCGTTTACGTTTCACACTTTTCATAATTCCAGTTTTCTTTTTCAGTATGTCCAGATTGTTGTTCAATTTCAGTTTAAGTACTAAATATTATGGACTTAAATTACTTGAATAAAGAGAGGTATTACTATTATTAAACCATTAGACGTCTCAGTTTTGTGGTATGTTACAATTTCCTTCCTCGCAAAGCGAGTGATATGTCCAAATGACAATTAAGTACATATTATGTTGTTACAAGAAACACATTGGAACGAGGAATGGCAAAAATACAACTTATAAAATGGCAAATCCGTCTATAGTTCAGTCCACGAACAAGCTGTGTTTTATCCCATTTCGTATTTTACAAAGACAAACGTAACATCATCTATACTTCTATAAAAATTCTAAAGAAGAAAGATTTGATTGTTTGTTTACATCGAATTGAATAGGCTCCGAAACTACTGAACCGATTTGAAAAATTCTTTCACTGTTGAGAAGCTACACTATCCCCGGGTGACAAAGGTTATTTTATATCCCGTAAAAATTATCGGTTCCCCCGGTATAGTAGTTAACACGAGGCGCTTCTAGTTATGAATAAAGTCACTCTCTGAATTACAATAAAATTGCAAAAATTACAAACTTCATCACTAGTTGTAATAGAAATTGAGATTAGTATGAAGCCATCAAGATATCTATCCGCAAAATTAATAATTAATTTCTGTTAACAGACCCAAATATACCTATAACAATGCGATATCGTATACCCCAAAAGCGAGGGTCATTTCGAACTAAGTACCTTCCATACTGACAAAACTTAACTGTACGTATGTATATTCCGCGAACAAAGAGAATCGAAGCGCGCATGCGCGCCTAGAGCGAGACGGACTATCGGTCGAAGTCCATTTAACTCCACTCGTGCGAAAGAGACAGGTGTTCTCATAAATTTAAACGGCGAGGTGGAATAATATTTCGCTACGTTCGTCCCGACTTTGCGTTGTAGCAAGTCACTAAAATAATTAACAGCAATTAAAAGTCATTACAGTTTCTACACGTGATTCTTGGAACTGCGTTTGTTTGAGGTTTTGTATGAACGCGTAATGGATGAAGACTGAAGATGGATGGCAAAGTCAAAGTATTTATTTGTAAATAGACAATTAAATCGCACTTTTACAAGTTCAACAGCTAATTCTCGTTAACAAAGAGAATCATAAAACGTAATATACGAGTATGTAATACGTATGATACATTAAATTAAACAGTACCTAATGGTTTGAGTTTGAAAAAGGATGTTTCCCTTTCAAGCACTGTACCAAGATTCTGGACAGGGAAAGGAAACTCCGTCGACTCTACCGGCGCTTCGGAATACACCCGTTAGAGAAGAAAGCACCAAGAAACTCTACGGGGATGTAATTTTTTAACTTATTCTTTTTCATTTTTTTTCAGTTGTAGTACATAATTACATAGGTTTACAAACCGAACAAAATAATTCATTAAATGAAGGGCTTGGCCTGTTTTATTTCATCGTTATAGTGTACCTTCTTGTAAATATATGGAATTATGGATAGATTAACCCTATATTGTAAGACAAAGGACACTTTAAATGTTGCACATTTGTACTATTACCAGGCCTGTGTCACTCCGCGAAACATACCTACGGGCGGCGGCCATTGCGCAAGGGCCAATCTAAATGAACCGTAGTGTAGTGAATTAAGGCCCATATTCCTTCAAAAAGAAATTGGTAGGTATGTAAATGAACACGTGCTCGACTGGACCGCGAGCTAAATTAAATCATATTGTTTATCAGATAGAGTCAATACTCGTATTTCTTTGAAAACCATTGCGAAGTAAAGCTTCTGTACTAGTTTACTAGTTTATTATTCTGTGCTATTACTAGAGGTTCTGTGAATGGTAGACCTCACGATCAGAAGGGAGCTTCACCAATACCATGGTGATCGGCATCCTTCCTTTCCCCCCCCCCCCCCGTTTGACCTCAACTGTAACACCTTTTTTTCACAAAAACTTGTTCAGAATTCAGTAGTAGGTACTTAAGGTTTCCACCAAATATCATAATTCTAGACGCTACACATCACACCCAGACTAGAAACAAATATTTGTGGATCGCACAAATATTTGTCCCAGACGGGAATCGAACCCGCAACCGCAACGGTACAGCGCGCCAGTCCGATTGCTCAGCCGCTACGCCAAACTAGCCGTCGAGTTCATTAGCGTATTGTATTCCGACATCGCCCTGTTATTGAATGTCGGGCTGAATTGAATATAATGTGTTCACGTGTATAAAGCCGCGGATAAAAGTTAGTTTATTTATATAGAAAAAGTATTTCATAAAACAACTTTTCTTCCACTAAATACGGCGCCTAAAGTTAGCAAATAAGACCTCCCTAAATAACTAACGGAAACAATTATAGCGGATTTCTGCCTTAATTCATTAAAGGACTTTGAATTATGTAGGGGTAATCAAAATCGAAATTGTTTTAGCAAAACTCTGACGGTATTACCACAAAAGATTTAAACCAGAGTTGAACAGATGTGTCTAAATATTTTCCCCACAAATCGACGTCTAATCCTCGCTTTTTCTAACTCAATAACAAATTCACAAGTGAAATCATTAGGAATGCCAGGATTGAGTAAGAAAACGCGAGTGATAGACGTCGATTTTGTGGCACGAAATTTTCAAACTTCTGTTTAACTCTGGTCTAATCTAATGTCTAAAGGGTAGTGGTACGGTCGGCATTAAAAGTAGCTTAACATCTCCGTATCATAAATTTAATATACACCCTAAAAATATACATTTTGCGTATCTACAATTGAACGGCCTCTAAAGTAGTGGAACATCTCCGTATCTTAAATTTAAACACCCTAAAAATGTACATTTTGCGTATCCACAATAGAATTGGAAACTAAAACATGTTAAGCTACTTTTGATGCCGACCGTACCAGCTCGAGTGTGGTAGCTACCCAGGCGACACTTTAATCCTCTACTTCATCGGAAGCTCAGGCTCAGCTGTTGTGGTTGGTTTCGAACTCACGCCCAGCGGCATGTGAACCAAATACGCAACCAACTGAGCTATCATAGCTTCATCTATAATGTAGGACACTGCGTCCTGCGGCAACATGACGCTGTCACGTTTACCCTTTATATAAGGGCGTTATTACACCAACACGATCGATGTAGCGATGCTTTCATCAATGTCGAACGCGAAAGTGTTTTAGCCAAATCTATTTTTAGACGTCACGTTTTGGTTAGTGTGTTTTTCAACGTTACGTTTTGGCTAGTGTGCTTTTCGACGTTTCATTTTGTGTTGTGTGTTTTTCAACGTTACGTTTTGGTTAGTGTGTGTTTTATACCTTTCCGTTTTTCTAGTGTGTTTTTCATCGTTACGTTTTGGCTTGTGTGTTTTTATACCTTTCCCTTATTCTAGTGTGTTTTTCGACGTTACAATTTGGCTAGTGTCTTTAAAACATTGTGTTTTTTTAGCTCATGCTGATCAATGAACAATCGACGTTAGACGATCTTTTTGGCTTAGTCTGTGTACCAAATATAATTGTTTCTGTTTTTTTTTTATTTATTATACATAGTACTCGCATGAGAGCAGTGTTACCCTAGTGGGCGAACGTCCGCCTGCCAAAGCAGAACATGTCGAGTTCAAATGCCAGTTCGGGCACGTACCAATGTGTTTCTCATTAAACATATGTACGTAATTACCACTACGAGTGGTAATTACGTACATATGTTTAAGTGAAGGAAAACATAGTGAGAAAACCAACACAGACACGCTCAAGCATTATTTCAGATACGTGCTATCCACCAATCCGGACCGGGCACCTAGGTGGATAATGGCCTAGTCCGAAAGTGAGGGGAGGCCTTTGCCCAGCAGTGGGACAGCTGAATTATTGACCATACGTTATACTATGATTAAAACTATAAAAAAACACAATGAAATCATCGCCGCGTTACCTGTGGTGTAATAACGCCTTTACAGTGCGTATATCGAATCACCCCCAAGCCATGTGAAGGGTGCTTGAGATGGAGCGAGCGCCCCCACTCCTGGACATACGATATCGCTTGTTAACCGGACACATTTGAGGTGAGTTGTAAAGCCGACCGCTAGAGGGTATTAATAGATATTCTATGCCTAGGGTTAAAAAGTCTCATGTTTGGTTCAGGCTTTTGTAAAGCGTGGTAATAGATATTTTATGTCTAGGGTTCAAAAGTCTCGAGTATTGTTCAAACTTGTTTAAAGCCACATGAAAGAAAGAAATACTATTTAAGAAAGAATCCTATCCTATTGAAGAAGAAAACCATAGAAATTCTATTTTTTTGATATCACCCGCGTTCGTTACTATCCCAAAGGAATCGTTAATTTTTACGGGATAAAAAGTATTCTATTATTTTAGGTGGCATAAACGTAAAAATACATTCCTAAATAATTATAACTCAGATCTAACTTAAAAAAACATTTAAGAGTGTGTGGGACAACGCGAGTAAGGTTCCGTAGTAAATATTGTATTATTAGACAAATTTTGATGACGAAATAGACAAAAAACGTCAGGTTAGAAAATCTATAGGAAAAAAATAAAGGTACAAACAAAAAAGGAGATAAGTAATCTTGTTTGTTATGACGGAAGGAAGAGATCCATTTTTTTATTTTGCAACGGAACTCCAAAAATGAAGAAAACGCCGTATCTAAAAATTAATGTGGGAGCCACGTTCCTAAAAATTCATGTGGCAAATAACTCCTGAAAAGTGTCGCGCAGGTGTTTATACGCCACTTTACGGGAAATTGCGTGTTGTACGCACGTACTACGTCCGCCGCTAAGTGCGAGGAACTTGGTACATTACGTTCTAAGGGCTGAAACTTAGTATTCTTCAGTGAGATAGGATCTAATACCCTTCTTCAGGCAAAATTTTCGCATATTGTACACAATGATTTTAACGATTTTCCTCTTTTGCTTCGAAAGAGGATGTTAACTTGCCTTGCGAAAAGCGACGAAAATCCGCATATCACTTATTTCCAACCCAGTATCGCTGAGTTGCAAAGCGTATCAGTCACCACTCGACCAATATAACGTGAAGACGATAAATGAAACGGGAGAAAGTAAATATTATCCGACTTCTCTCTCTCACTCTCTCACTCACTCTCTCTTTCTCCCTATCTCTCAATATCCGTATTGATACTGCATAAATTCTATCACCCAATCCAATCCGTAAAGTCGCTACGCCGTAGTGCCGTAGGCGATCGCTACGTCGTAGACCCACTACGAGATTACGTAGCCGCTACGCTACGAAGCTACGGAGATTACGCCGTAGGGGTGATTGAGTTGGTACGTTATATCGTTCCGTTATATGGGGTGATATTTAAACGGGAGCTCTTGTAACGATTTCAGGTCACTGAACCTTACTTTTATGATACACTGGCTTACACAAAAAAAACTCAGATACACAAAAATCATGTAGGTATTAAGTAGGTACATAGGTTTTTAAGGTTAACATTTAGCTAGTTTTCGTTTTTTTTATTTTATTTCATTTAACTTATTTTCGTTTATCGAATAAAAAATTCAGAAAAGTATAAATAGGTAGTTAAATTTTCCTGTAAGATTCAGATATAAATAAGCATGAAGAGAAATTTTCCTTTTACGAACTCAACCCCTAAGCAGTCCAACATTAAATTTAGCTTATCACATTTCATTATTATTTTCTTTATACAATAATAATTGTTATAGGGATTCTTCCTTACACACGATAATCTGTTTGAGTTTTCAGTTGTTTTCTTTGACAGATGCATATCCACCAAGCAGTAGTGTGCAGTAGTGTCCAAACCTCAGATGAATCATCTAACAGATATGACATTTAACTCAAGATCTGGGGAAGAAAAGAGACAAGTGTATACAAATAGATAAAGGAGTAAGTAGGATAGTACGATGTAGTTTTGTCTTTGTCGGCGTATGCGCTAACTTTTTGCTTGGCTGCAGAAGCAAACCAATCTTGACATTTTAGAATGTCGCACGAATGATTGGAGCTACACCTAAATAACGTGTATTAAATTTATCGGGTTATAAATTGCAGCAAAGGTGTGTCCCTTTCGGGTATACGCTATTGTCAAGTCTATTTCTGATACTATGTCTATGGTCCAAACATTACTGATTCGGTTGGAAGGGTACTGTTACCAGCGAGATCACGTGTGAGACTCTAGAACCGATGTAAAAGGGTGACGAGTGCAGTGCCGCGCGAGATTGCAATGCAAAGTTGCACTGCAATTTCAACAGCGCTTACCATCAAACTCAAGACCTTTTTATCTAATTGAAAGGCAAAAATCCTTTGCCATTTAATTTATCATTTATATGTTTTATGATTCTCTTTGTTAGCGAGAATTATCTGTTTAATTTATAAAAGTGCGATTTTAGTACCTAATTACAATAAATGCTTTGGCTTTGACTTTGACTTTAACTCAGTATTAAATAAAGCGCGGTATTATATTTCGAATAGACAGAAATCTAGAATCTAAAGCAAACTAGAATTCCTTATTCTATTATTCCTTCAGAAATTCACCCGCCAGAGGAGATTTGTTCGGCTTAGTAAGCTAACCAGACTCGCCAGAGGTGTACTAAGGGATGGGGTAGGGGCTTGTGATAGCGAAAGCAGCGTGTACCGATCTTGCCCCATTTTAGTGGACGTCTGCTTTCGGCGAGGTTTTTTGATTGGTCCCAGCCTCACACGCCCAGGGGGAAACGTGGGACTTTGCCCCTTCAAAAAAGGGGCTTAAGCTTCGCAGTAAGTTAATGTATTGTTTTATTGCCCCGTATCTCACAGTTCCACTATGGCACGGTCGCATTAATAATACTCTTGAATTAAAAAATAATATTAAGCTAATATATGTGGTAGCCTGCCTACTTCCTTTCATCCTGCGGTTTAATATACACAAGACAATACATCACAAAAAAACTGGTTGACTAAATATTATACCATAAATGATTGAACAAAGTGAAACAGTTTACTACAACATCAAAATTACACAATAAGATTTCCAAATTATCAATTATCTTTTTGGCCCACCGTAATCCTAGCTACAGCCCTGCTCCGAATATCTTCTTAGTGGGCAAACATGCAGCGCTCCGAGGTTTCTGCATATCAGCATCTTAACTAGACTAGCTTCGGTGTCTACATATACCTACCATAATATGAGTAGAGGCCCTCACCCCTCCCGCATCTTATTACGTCCTACAAATATTATAAATGCGAAAGTTATTGTGTGTCCTCTTTTCACGCCTTAACGGATGAACGGATTTAAATGAGATTTTGTATACAAATACTATAGGACCTTGAATAGAAAATAGGATACTTTTTGTCGCGTATAAATGTATGGTTTCTGTGAGATGATAGCGATCGCGGGTGCGACTGCGGGGCGCGATATAGGTAATTTTTTTCATAGTTTTATCCGCGAATTTCGCGCAAACAGTTATCGCTATAAAAAGTATCCTTTGTCTTTTTCCATGGATCAATCTATAGCTACACGAAATTTCAATGGCAACCATTTATGAAGCTCTTAAACTTTCGCGAACTGAATACATGTTAATTAGTATTTAAACGGGTCTAATTCGACCGTGGTCACGAGAAGACAGTCTCTCGTGACCATACGATCGATGTAACTCGGCCGAAACGTCGAGGTATGTCAAAATTATATATTTTGATATTAGTTTGTGCGCGAATTAGACCCGTTAAAAATACTAATTAACAATTTATGAAGCGTTGATAGCTTAGTTGGTTCCGTCTTTAGATCACATTCCGCTGGGCGTTGGTTCAAAACCAGCTGATCGTAACTGAACTTGAACTTCCGATGAAGGAACACCTCGTTACAAACCTTGATGGTAAGGAATTAAAGTGCTGGCTGCCAGGCTATAAATGATTTATTGTATTTTTTTAAAACATATCCCCACACTAGAATTTCTCCTGTGTCGTGGGTACCGCTTACAGACATATAATTTCACATACACATAACACCCAGACCAGAAACAAATATCTGTGGATCACACAAATATTTGTTCCGGGCGGGAATCGAACCTGCGACACCAAACACAGCAGTCCGAGTGCTCAGCCACTACGCCAAGCGTGTCGTCGATTTGCACTACAATATGACGGTGACAGCGAGCTGATCTGCTAGAGAGGGAAGGTAGACGACGGAGCTCAGCGACTGACAGCAGAGTGATGGTGTTTGGACGCGTTTTGATCAGCTCGCAGTTACCCGATACGTAGTTTTTTATAGCGAATAAAAGATGTTAAAAATAGAGAAAGTAATGCATAGATGGTTAGTACATCTAGAGAGGATGGATGAAGGTAGATTTACGAAGCCGATGTATGGATATGGATGTAGTGTGAATGGACCAGCCGGTAGGGGTCGACGTAGACGGACGTCCCACGATCAAATCGAGGACGTCTTAAGGAAAGGCCAAGTCAACAGCACCCATGTATGAAGCACTAGCTGGTGCCCGCGACTTCGTCTGCGCAAGATTAGTATTTCGAGTAGCTTGTACATATAAGCGTGGCGTATAAAATAACTAACATTATGCTAATAAAATTATCACATAAATACTGACTTACTTGACTATATCTTTATAAATTGTAGCCTATATGTTATTCTGATGTATAAGCTATAATATTGTGAAGTTTCATTAAAATCCATTCAGTAGAGTTTACGTGAAAGAATAACAAACATCCATCCATACTTACAAAATTTCGTGTTTATAATATTAGTAGGATGTATGAAGCAAATCATGAAAGTAGGAGATGCGAAAGAAAATATAAAAGCATCGTAGCACGGGGAAAGATATAGGAATAGGAAAGATATAGGAACTATACGTACATATGTGAAAAAAAATTTCATCGAAAACCTTGTCGGTTGATATCCCGGACATTTTTCTCCATTGTCGTGCCACAATCGCGTGTCGCCATTACTCGATTGTTAAAGCGTGTGCGGTACTGCGATGCTATGCGATACCGTGCGGGGTAAAGACCTGCGGCGTAAGTTTCAGCCTGTTTTTTTTTATATTTTTTATCATTTATTGACTTGTAAGCAAAGCAAAATTCCATGTTAGTACAAATGTATTAGAAAAAAAAACACATTGGAACTGCTTATCTTGAAACATCACCAAATAGAAAACAAAGGTGTAAATGGTAATGTGATTGTAAAAAAAACATTAGGTATAATGATTCAGATAATGTTACAACAGAACAAGGTATGCCACTCCGAGACACGCTATCACATGGGTGACTCTTAGCTACGTCATATCGGTACGTGTGACGTCATAACTCTCCTATCCATATTATGTGTACGAATGCCATAATCATGAAGTTTTTAGTTTATTAAATTATTTTGTCTGTATAGTTTATTAGACATATGAAATGGCAATTAAAATGGGGGTTTGCTGCCTCTTTTGGCCCCTTGTATACGGTCGAATTGACTACTACTAAAATTGAAAGTGGCGACACGACCGCACGGGCGAATTTCATGCGGTAGCGACAACAACCAACTCGAATATTGCCCGTATCGTGACTCGAAACTTGCGAATACATTTCTCCATCTAAATATGCCTTTGTGGTAAAGTAGTACCCAGCTGATATGGCTTACCGATGTACCTGCGCAGAAGATGAATTTTCAAAGCGCGGGATATGCTATTGACCGCTATTGGTCGGCAGCCGCCGCCATCTTAGCGAGCTTAGAGTGAGATGGAACTAACAGCTGCAGTGTATTATGAACCTTATAATAGTGAGCTTAGGTTGATTATAAGTTTTAAGCATTCTTTCGTTAATCTTCGGACCATACTTTCTTTTCTGCGCGAACGAAGATTCACGACGCGCCTTATAAGTTGGGTACTAGTATAACCGAAGTGTTGTTGTCTGTCAGTGTATGACGCACTTTACAATTACTAGCTCGCGTGTACACTTAACGCGTTGAATCCAAACGTAATAATATGAAAATTGGAGTCGCTTACCGTTGGTAACGTCTCTTTTATAATGAGATACTGAATCGTGCTGGGCTACCATAGTTGTATTTTTTATATTTACTCTATAGGCTACCATATTTTGACCACTGTCTTAATAACTAGTCATAAAGCCAGATTGTACTAAGGTGGTTATACTGGTGGTGCTGGCAGATGGCCGCGAGCGCTTGAACTGCTAGTTTTTGTATGTTTTTATTTATTGCAAAAAAGTGATAACGCAATTAGAAAATGTAAGTTCCCAATCGCTTACTTTATAAAAAGCCCCATTTATTGGTATTACTTTCACGTGGTTTCGTGATGAAATCTCAAGATGAAATTTTGTGACTAATTTGTAAAAAAAATGTCAAGTTAATTATTCGTAATCGTGTTTCTGTCTAAACGCCTTCACTATATTATGATCAATATTTTAACAAAAAAAATATTTTTGAACATAATTTTATAATATTTTATTTGGTTACCTGAGCTTCAAACACTTCGAAATCAAGTAGAACCTTGCCCTAAGCGACGGTGATAAACACGTTCAGTATACATATAACGGGGCTCGGCGGACAGACAGACAGACGGACGGACGGACAGACAGCGGAGTCTTAGTAACAGAATCCCGTTTTATCTTTTAGGTATAGAACCCTACATAGCTAGATGTGAGTATTTGGGTGGAAAACTGAAAAATGTCTTTTTTTTTTGTATATTTAGTCGAACTTGAGTTTTTCGTTAACGTGCACGAGTGTGAGCAAATTGACACGTAAACACGAAAACGTGTCGGTTCGTGGTCGGTTTAATAGGTACTGCGAGGTAGTTTCCCCGCTTTGCTGAAAAGTAGCGTTTTAGGTAAATCTGTTTGTTTAGTCAAACAGTTAAAAATAACTGCCCTGTGAGAATCAAACCCGCAAACTCACGCTTCGTAGTAGTTCCATTATCAACTAACTTGAAGCCGTCATATACTCGCAGATATCGTAATCTTAATCTTCTGTATTAATTATCTATAGATTTATCTATATTAATAAAAGAAAGTCGTGTTAGTTACACTTTTTATAACTAAAGAACGGCTGAACCGATTTGGCTGAAGATTGGTAGGAAGGTAGCTGAGAACCAGCAGAAGGATATAGGATACTATTTATCCCGTTTTCACGGGAAAAATTTTGATACTGGGAAAAATATACTGATAAAATCGGGTTGTACAGTTGACAGCTGTCACTCATTTTGACTCATAGAGACAATGACAGGACGGTTGTCGGGTCAGCTAGTATACTCGTAATATATAAATTGCTCGTAACGTTGTTTGTCCGCGATGAACTCCTAAACAACTTAACCGATTTTAATCAAACTTGCACACCGTGTGCAGTTTGATCTAACTTGAAAGATAGGATAGCTTACATCTCAATTTATAGTCGCAATACTAAAAACCTTAGCCGCAGCAACGCGTGGCCGTGTCTGCTAATATTTAATTATAGATTTAATGATAATTAATCCAGGAGACAGTAATTATTTTCATTACTATTTAGGACAACCCGACCTGTTGAACGAGCCGCGTCCGGAAAACAAAATGGCGGCCTGTCACTTTGACATTTGACAAATGCGCGAGCTTTAACCCGTGCCCGATGTAGGAAGACCTCCGGAGGTTAACCTATTTCGCGAGCCCGTAAACAAAGGCAGAGTTCAAAATATATTGGACATGTTTGTATTCAATTGGCAACCAACGCGTAGCTTTTTCCCCTAGATTGACGTACCTATATAATTTCTTTTTTACGTGTTACGTTTTAGAATGGTTGCTTAAGGGGTTATTATATTGAAAGGCTATAGGAAATCTCACAGGATATACCTATACTTATGACCCTGCAAAAATTATTGTAGTTTTGAACGACTTATTCACAAGAAATGGGATTTATTTTTTTTGCGCATATTTTTTGTACATTTATGTAGCCTCTGTAACCTTGTTTCGGGATATTTGGCGGGAATCCGATAGTGAGACGTTGTTGGTTTTGTATTATTTTCTCAAACTTGTGTTTCTTCGAGTGTTAATGTGTAATATTGGTGGAATATTAATTATTAATCATTAAGTGTTCGTTAACGTGCACGAGTGTAGGCGAATGATATAAACTCAAAAAACGCGTCATTTCGCATTTTTTCCAAAACTCCCAGGAAGTTTCAATAAAGCATCCACTATTTTACTGAATTGTGACTGTGACTATGTAAATAATTGACTTGACTACTTAACCAATACAATACAACTGCTGTATTGCTGCGACTTTCTAGTTGTGAAATTAAAAAATACTTAATAATAACATACTTGACACTGGCTATTATGCACAAACCATACTAAGCCATAACTAAAACAAAAAAAAAAGCTTGTTTCGTGCGTTTTGGCGGGAATCCGATAGTGAGACGTTGTTGATTTTGTTTTTTTTTCCCTCAAACTAGTTATTATGTGGGTAGATCATGGCCAAATCCTCCTCATGAAAGCAAAGGGAGGCATTTGCCCAGCAGTAGAACAGTTACAGACTAAATTATTATATTTTATTATAGCAAATTATTATTATAGGGAGATTACCTACTTCTAACCCGCGTGGCTACGCTAAAGATTAATGTTGCCAGGTTTACTCATGATAGCTTACTTCAACACCAGACAAACATTTACATCAAAGGTTTACTCGCACAAATCATTTCATATTCCCTTTTTAACTCGCTCATACCGCAAGATTAACTCGTCAGTTTCCAAACTAAACACTCACTGTATAATTTACATTATAATATTATATAATATTATAGCATTTATAGCAGTATAGTGTTGCCTACAAACCCCTGATGACCGGTTTTAGCCCGAGATTTTCGAACGGATGTTTTCATAATTAAATGTAACGTGAATTTTATTAATTATGTGTTTGTAAACGAATGTAAATAATTGTGTATAGTATTACCCAACTGATATGGCTTACCGATGTACCTGCGCAGAAGATGAATTTTCAAAGCGCGGGAAATGCTATTGACCGCTATTGGTCGGCAGCCGCCGCCATCTTAGCGAGCTTAGAGTGAGATGGAACTAACAGCTGCAGTGTATTTTGAACCTTATAATAGTGATCTTAGGTTGATTGTACGTTTTAAGCATTCTTTCGTTAATCTTCGGACCATACTTTCTTTTCTGCGCGAACGAAGATTCACGACGCGCCTTATAAGTTGGGTACTAGTATACTTACTATGATTGAATGAAATGACATATAATATGATAAAATTGAAAATTGACATCCCCGTAGAGTTTGTTGGTGCTGTCTTCTCTAACGGGCGTATTCCGAAGCACTGGTAGAGTCGACGGAGTTTCCTGTCCGAGACTCAATCTTGGATCAGTGCTTGAAAGGAAAACATCATTTTCTAACTCAAAACATAATACATTACTCTTTCATATAATATAGGTTATATTTGGTTTTGGTTCGCTTTGTTAATGATAATGATATTATTGCCTATTTACAATAAATTATTTGACTTTGATTTGACTCTGAAAACTTGTAATGACAGAAACAACTGTAAAATTATTCTATTTCAAGAAGACCGTTCCGCCAAGGCTGTAGTAGTGCCGTGTACCGATAGAGAAGCGTATCTGTGTGCGTGTCACGACTGTGACGGCGCACGCACACTACAACAATGTGCATGTACACGTCACTACAACCATAGCAGAACAGTCTTACGGCCGAAATTAATAATCAATCCAATCCAAATTTTGCTATCTGGGATTGATATCACAATCCATTTTTAGGGTCAAACGTGCCAATAATCGATCCGTGGATTGGTTTATGAAGGCACGCAGATTGGAGATCGATCGAACGATAGCCAGCAATCCATAATCGATTTCAATCTTGGATAGGAGATACAATATTAATTTCGGCTGTTAGCGAAATAAAATATCGTGACCACTGAAACTTAAAAGGGCCACGTAAAACGCCCAAAGCTTCCAAGGTATCGGCACTGTCCCGACTTAAAATAGATATCCGTCCCGAGAAACAGTCCCAGTTATCTAATAAGCCGTCCCACGAGTACCCATATAAATACAACGGAAACATAACCCCACTGGAAAAACAATTGAGATAGCAACATTCTCCAAACGTACGTAGGTAACAAATAAATATCCAATCTCTTTGAGCTCGCCGACCTTTGTGCTCGGCGCGTTTGATCTCGCCGCCTCTTAAGATATCAGAGCATGGAAATTTCGAGTCGAAAATTAACAATTAGTTTTTTTCTTGTCTTATAAGAATGTAATTATGCCTGCGCTTTTGGCTACTTCTTTTTCTATTAAGAACTGTGTTCTTTGTGGTGGGTTTATAATTGTGTTTTTAAGAAGTTAATTTTATAGGAGATAATAATTTATTGTGGCCTTTAATGATGATATTATTTATTCAAATAGTTATGGTCCATTATTTATTCAACCAGTTGAACAGTTTGAATTACTGTTTCAACATAATTGTTGTTGTTGGATGTTGGATAATGTTGTGATTTATTCAACCAGTTGAACAATTGCACAAATTGACTCCAAATGTTTAAAAAATCAATTAGACAAATAGTAACTGTAATTTTTTTTTTTTTTGTTTTTTTTTTTTTAATAACGTAGCCCCACACTAGGATCGCTCCTGTATCGTGGGTACCGCTTACAGACATATAATTTCACATACACATCACACCCAGACCAGAAACAAATATTTGTGGATCACACAAATAAATTATTTGCCGAAGCTAAATAGTACAACTAAGTGAGTAGAAATTTGACATAGTTAAAGTTTGCTGTGACGCAATGCGGAGTTTCCAATTTAAAATTAATAGCGCGTGCCGCGTACATTTTGCAATGCAAAGTTCTCACTGGCACTGCAACTTTTACGGGAGCTTTTTTATTAAATAGAGCACTGCAACTTTACGTTAACCTCTAAGTGTTTTTTTTACATGTTTTTTTTTTCTTATATTCAGTTCAAAACGAACTGACTGCAAAAGTTAGCTTGAGCTTCCAATAGAGGAAAACATCGTTACAAACCTCGGCGATGGAGCTATAGTGCCGCCTGGCTAGCTACCGCCCTCGAGTAGAGAACATCAACGAATCAACCGTTGTTTTTGAATCAACTCGGTATTTTTATTCTACGGATTTCTATTTTTATTTACAGCATCTGCAGATAATAACGCAAATTGCCATGTAGCCATTTAATTTGTTCTAAGAAACTTTATGTTTTAGGGAGGTCGTCCACGCATACATATCGTATACAGTATTTATAGCGTTACTAGCGAGACAGTCGAGCGTTAGTAGCGATACAATTAAGAGTTAGTAGCGGTACAGTCGCGCGTTACTAGATATACAGACGAGCGTTCGTAGCGGTACAGTCGCGCGTTACCAGCGATACAGTCGAGCGTTAATAGCGATACAATTGCGAGTTAGTAACGATACAGTTTCGCGTTAAAAGTGATAGACTTACGAGTTACTAGCGATATAGTTGCATGATATAGTTAGCGTGTTATAGTTGCATGTTATAGCGATATAGTTGCCTCACATATCATCTTTAACTGGAAGATTGAGCTCTGCAGCTTTTGCTGAACGTAAAATCAGACAGTTTACTGATGAAGCCACTGCAAGATTAGTATATTTTAGTTACTTTCACAGCATTATGTCATATGGCATTCTGTTGTGGGGCAAAGCCGCGGATATTCAATCAGTGTTCGTGCTACAGAAGAGAGCAATTCGTTCGATATATAATATGAAAACCCGCGATTCTCTCCGGGAACGGTTTAAAGACATCAGCATTCTTACAGTGGCTTGCCAATATATATATGAAAACTTATTGTATGTTCGTAAAAATATTAACACGTTTACTAAAAATAGTGACGTGCACAATTTCAACACTAGAAATAAAAATAAACTGAATGTACCAAGATTTCGGTTGCAGAAGGTTAATGGTTCATTTATGGGGAACTGTATACGCTTTTATAATAAGTTACCAGAAGGAATAGATCAATTATCCATGCAAAGGTTTAAAATGTATATCAAGGTTAATCTCATCAAGAAAGCCTATTACACTGTTAATGACTATGTTAAAGATAAAAATGCATGGCCTCAATGTCCCCAGCTCCATGATAATAATAATTAACGTGAATTTTATGAATTATTTGTTCGTGTGTGTTAATCTATATATTGTATGTTTGTTAATTTATATGACTGAAAAAAGAATTTGAAAAATAATAAGTTAAAAAATGACATCCCCGTAGAGTTTCTTGGTGCTGTCTTCTCTAACGGGCGTATTCCGAAGCACTGGTAGAGTCAACGGAGTTTCCTTTTCCTGTCCAGAATCTTGGTACAGTGCTTGAAAAGGAAACATCCTTTTTTCAAAATCAAACCATAATCAATTACTGTTTAATTTAATGTATCATACTTTATGTTTTTATGATTCTCTTGTAACTTTTGTTTGACTTGTAAAAGTGCGATTTAATTGCCTATTTACAATAAATGCTTTGACTTTGACATGTTACTAGCGATACAGTTGAGCGTTAGTAGCGATACAGAGACGTGCGTTTATGAATCGCGCTACTGTTGTACTACTAAAAATAGCCGTGAGTGTCCTCCCTTAGTAAGAGCTTAGTAAAAATCTGCGACCGCCATATTCTAACACAAACATAATAAAATATGTGACTGCCATTGTTCTAACACAAACATAATTGTTAACTTGCCTACTTTTCCGGCTGACGTCACAGCAAGAAACCAATTTAACTGAGATAAATACTTGTATCTGTTTGAGATAACATAGGGCAAGCGTGAGCTATGCTCCGAATTTTGAGTTCCGTATGAATTTGTCTGCAAAAATATAAGAAACGAAATGGCTTGGGCGATGCGATCATTTAGTAATATATGCCGTAAGAAGGCACCATTAGAGTTTACATTGCAATGTACTTTAAGTAGAGTTGGTCGTGAGTCGTTTCATTCTGCGACCGCCTTAAATTTCAATAATAATTATAGACAAAAAATAAACTAACCTTTATGATTGAATTTTACTTTTACTTATTTATTTATATGAATTTTATATTGTTGTCAGATTCAAATTGATGTAAAATTTGAGCTCAATTGGAAACCGTAAAATGTGTTGGATTTAACTTGCAAAATTTGATAACATATACCGGGACCAGTGGAACTAACTAAAAGCTTATAAAACACATCTTTTGAGTTCGCAACGAAACGTTCCGTTCTCCCTCCCCACGGAACACCAAACCATCATCCCCGGGCCGTATTATTTCGTATTTAATTTCCCCAAAACAAAAAGAGGTTTTCTTTTATTGCGTAAATATAAAAGGAATAAATGATTAGAAGTATCCTTTAATGGAATACTGAGATTGCTCTCGGGCTTAAGCAAGGAGGTCTACGTACCTACTCATATAATTATGTACTTCTTTTTGTTTGACTTTGCACTGTTTTTGCATTCAGCCAGTGTCAAGTATAAAATATTCCAAGTTGTACATAATTATTTTCACAATCGCAAAAAGAATAGCATTATAGCAATTCTCGTGGTAAATTAGGTACCTACCGTCAATCTTCACAGTCTAAGTCACGATTCAGTAAAGTGGTCGATGGTTTACTGAAATTTCCTGTGAATTTTGGAAAAAATACGAAAACTCCGAAACTACTGAAAAGATTTAAAAAAATATATCACTATTGAGAAGCTATTATACCTACCTACTATCGCCGGCTGACATAAGCTACTTTTTATCCCATAAAAATTAACGGTTCCTGCAGAATAGTAGTTAACTCGGGTGAAACCGCGAGCGCTTCTCGTTATCTATAAAAACGACCAAGAAAATCACGTTTGGTGTAAGGTAGCCCCTTTAAATATTTATTTCATTCTATTTTTTAGTATTTGTTGTTATAGCCGCAACAGTAATACATCATCTATGAAATTTTCAACTGTCTAACTATCACGGTTCATGAGATACAGCCTGGTGACAGACGGACAGACGGACGGCGGAGTCTTAGTAATAGAGACCCGTTCTACCCTTTGGCTACGGAACCCTGATTAGTATAGATTATCCTTCATCTTTTCTGGCTAAATAACGCCATTTTGGATGTCACCGATAAACCAGCTGATTTATGCGGTTATGAAATAGAGTGATGGTATTCGAGGAGTAGGGACTTCGTTGCGTGATCTGTTAAGCCAACAAATAATGGTTGGGGGAAACGCGATGCGATCGGCTGATCAATTTGTGATCTCACTCACTTTGTATGAACAAGTACTTACCATAAAATATTTAAACAACAGTTGAATAGATGTCTGTAAAATTTGTTAGTTAAATCGTTAACACGCGCGTTGTCTACACCCGTTGCTTTAACAAACAAAGTAACATCAATTAAAAGTAAACATACGAGGTGGACCAAAAGAAATCACCTTATTGGAAGATGCACTAATTTATGCAAATGTACCTTCGAATTGAAAATCTCCTTTGTTATTGGCTAAAAACGATACCAACCCCGTTTGTTTTACTAGGCTATTGTAATTATTTCTGATAATTTAGGATTATGTAAAACCTTAAAGTCAAAGTCAAAGCATTTATTGTAATAAATCTATATTAATAAAAGAAAGCCGTGTTAGTTACACTTTTTATAACTCAAGAACGGCTGAACCGATTTCTCTGAAAATTAGTAGGGAGGTAGCTGAGACCCAGGAGAAGAATATAGGATACTGTTTATCCCGTTATCACGGGAAATTTTTGATACTGGGAAAAATATATCTGATAAAATCGGGTTGTACAGTTAACTACTGTCACTCATTTTGACTCATAGAGACAATGACAGGACAACGTCTGTCGGGTCAGCTAGTAGGCAATAAAATCGCACTTTTACAAGTCAAATAGCTAATACACGTTAACAAAGAGTTAAACCATAAAACATAAAATATGATAAATTAAATTAAACAGTATAATCGATTATGGTTTGAGTTTGAAAAAGGATGTTTCCCTTTCAAGCACTGTACCAAGATTCTGGACAGGGAAAGGAAACTCCGTTGACTCTACCAGTGCTTCGGAATACACCCGTTAGAGAATAGACTTAAACGCATTCTAAGTGGTAAAACATTAATACAATAAATGTAATTGAGTACACCTTCTTTTCATGTCTGTTTTTCATCACGTAAAAACTACTAAATCGATTGCAATACAATTTCTATCGTTTGATAGCAGCATAGACTATAATGTTGCATAAAAATCTGAAGACAAATTTTTTTTTTTTTTTGAAAATGAAAAAATATTTATTACTGCATAACACAGATTATACATAATATCGCTATATGTTAACCACTAATATAATAATTATTAATTAATATTATAATATCTGTCAAGTTCCAATTACAATATGACGGTGACGCGAGCTGATCTGCTAGAGACGGAAGGTAGACGATGGAGCTCAGCGACTGACAGCAGAGTGGTGGTGTTTGGACGCGTTTTGATCAGCTCGCAGCACCGAATACGTATTTGCGAAACCTTGTCTAATGTCGGCGATAATGTTGCTGACCTGATTTTTTTTTTTTTTTTTTTTTTTTTTTTTTTTTTTTTTTTTTTTTTTTTTTTTTTTTTTTTTTTTTTTTTTTTTTTTTTTTTTAAAACGTAGCCCCACACTAGGATTTCTCCTGTATCGTGGGTACCGTTTACAGACATATAATTTCACATACACATCACACCCAGACCAGAAACAAATATTTGTGGATCGCACAAATATTCGTTCCAGGCGGGAATCGAACCCGCGACACCTAGCGCAGCAGTCCGATTGCTCAGCCACTACGCCAAACGTGCCGTAATGGACGCGAAAAAAGCGATCGACAAAGCGATGGGAGATTCTGTAATGCGCTCTGAAGCATGTGGTGCGGTAAACACGCCAGAGAAACAAACATTTTTTTTGTAAACTGGGTCAACATTGACGGTTTAGTTCTTGTTTGTTCTTCGGTTGTTTTTGTTTTCGTTTGGTTTTCACTTCGCACGATTGCATTCGGCTGAATGCCATCGTGCGAAGTGAAAACCAAACGAAAACAATTCCTCAAGTATATTAAAATTCACTGTAGTCTCAGATTAATCATCTAACAGATATGACATTTAACTCAAGATCCGAGGAAGAAACGAGACAAGTGTATACAAATAGACAAAAGAGTAAGTAGGATAGTGCGATGATGTTTTGTCTTTGTCGGCGTAAGCACTAATTAATTGCTGTGCTGCAGAAGCAAACCAACCTTGATATTTTAAAATGTCGCACGAATGATTGGAGCACCACCTAAATAACGTGTATTTAATTTATTTGATGTATAAATAGCAGCCAAGGTGTGTGTGTCCCTTTCGGGTATACGCTTTTGTAAAGTCTATTTCTGATACTATTTCTATGACTGTAGTCAGTGAAATAGTCAAGTCTTCAACGTCACGATTCACTAAAGTGTTGGATACTTAACTGAATCTTCTTGGGAGTTTTGGAGGGAACTCGCAACGACATGTTCTTGGTCCCGTAGGGTGAGCAGGAACCTCTATGGAGAAAGTATTCGATACGTTAACTGTCAAATTTGTTTTAGATTTATCAGCGCCTTGCAATATCGACGAGATGCGTCCGCGAACGGTTACCTTGATCGATGTGTTAACGATAGGAATCGGTAAAATTGTCGTGCTTGCCCTATTGTAGGAGTACTGATCAAATCTAAAACAAATTGACAGTTAACGTATGGAATACTCTCTCGATAGAGGTTCCTGCTCACCCTACCGGTTGTTATCGGTAGATCACGTAAGACGCCTTTGAGAGGCCTGGTAAATGACTAGGGTGGGCAGACACTCTGACACTTCTCCTCACTACACGGCTGTCTCCTGTGGCACGCCCCGCACTGTCTCCTAGCGCAGTGCACGAGTGCCTCTACGCGGAGTCCTCGCGCCGCGCGGTGCCTAACTAAAATATGTCTCCTCTACGCGGAGACCTCGCGCCGCGCGGTGCCTAATTAAATGTCTCCTCTACGCGGAGTGCTCGCGCCGCGCGGTGCCTAAAATGTCGCCCGAGCGGAGCGTGTGCCGACGCGCTCGCATTTTAAAACTAAAATTATCCCTTCCTAAAGATCATTGTAGGCTTCGATCAAATATACTATAGATACACAATTGCTATGAAAATCAAATCTCAAAAGTGTCCACCCGTCAAGCCATTATTGTTTCATTTAAGTAAATCTTAACGCACTGCAATAGCGTTGTAAAACAATAGTGACGGTTGTTTTAAGGCAAGGCATAATGCATTTAATAATGAACCTTAACACACTGTAATAGCGTTGTTCAAAACAAGGCATACGACTGCCGTTTTGGAGCGGCGATTAGGGATCTTCCCTATAATTATTATTTCATCGTATATTGTAGGTATTATATTATCATATTAGCGGCACTTAAGCCTCATTCGGAACTAAACAGCTATATTTTTCCAAATTGTAGACTCTCTTACTTAAGTCAACAAATAACACAAAAACAAAATATCTCAACTGTGCAACCATTCTAGACGTGTTTCCAACACCCCCCCCCCCCCCCCCATAGCCCCCCCTGCCGCTCATTCAAGAGTTTGAAAGTTAAAAACTGGTAAAAGTGAAGTAGGCGGCTTACACAGGGTGTTCGGTGTTCGTAAAAATATTAAAAATAACATCTTAAAAAAGTTCTTACAGAAGTTAATAGTCTTAAAAATATTAAAAACAACGTCAAGAAGTTTCATTTGTACACGTTTAATTTTTATTAATCATTTATTTGTATTGTCTTTGTTTTTTTGACTTATACTTCACAATTTTGATGCATAAAAATCTAATTGAACGATTTCACAAAATTTTCAGACTATAATAATTATATTATAAAACAAATATTTCAATTCTGTTTCACTTTGATTAATGTACACAGGTATAACTATTATGTACCTGCAAAGAATCAACACTGTCTTTTCAAAATTGCAACCTGTGATCACTGTTTTTAGGATGAACACTGAATGTCTGGTTTTGATTTTATTTCTAAGTGCTAACGGTGTTACATTCAATTTGTAAACCGAATAAAAAAAAAATATGTATATAATTGGTGTGTGAATATATTTGTATGTACGGTTGCCTGGCTGTAACCATAGAAGACTTTAACGTATTAGGTGTATGTACTATGTCCAAAGATGGAGCGATAAAATGGCTGGACTCTTAATAAATAATCTGGACCTGTCAAATGTCAATGAAGTGTCACTGTCATTGTTGACTCACGCTTGCGGCACCAGCCTGTATAACAAACGCGAAGGTTTAGCAATTCAAATGTAGGTACCTACAGAGTTTCGTCATCTCCCATACAACTTTCGGAATTCATTACCCTCCAGATTCGACGGGAACTTCTAAAGGCAGTTTGTATACTAAACCGTTCATTTTATTGGGCCGGCATTTTGTTTCTACAAACTTATTTTAAAAGAAAAATAATATATATTTTGCTTAAACAGAGTTACTTTCGTAATTGTAATAATTTAGTACGGTCTAAAAATTATACTAGGATTCTTAATCGCATGGTGTAAAAGTTTATTTCTATATCTCTCTCTCTCATCTCAACTAAATGTTATCTCATTTCTATTGGAAATTTAACACCTTATAATAGGTAAGAAATCCGAGTATAGTTAAACTGCTTACGGACTGACATAATATGTCACCTTAGTTCTTGTACCTACTATGAAACGTAGTGTAATATTTTTGTGCGGTTCATATTACACTGTCTATAGCCGTTTTCTAACCCCGAAATGTATCCAGCCAGTCGCTTCTCTCACCACCTTACACCCTCAAAGTGGCATAAGCCCGAAAACACTCCAAATCTCTATATATTGTTTCTTTCAAGCGCAAAAGAACCGTAAATAATAATAAATCCTTGTACATATTTTGTCCCATTCCGTGAGCGTACGTGACGAGCGCGGGAAGTACCCGCCATCTTGCAATATGGCCGACGCAGCTGTCAAAAGAGAGATGGTTTCGCGCGTTTTCTACTTACAGAATTGTTGTGATAAAGAGGTTATATTTGTGAGGTTTTATTTAAGTTCTCAAGGACAATGGCTGTAATATTCTGATTCTGGATTTGTTTACATTGTGAGTGTAGTGGTAATGTAGTACCTAAGCTTTTGTACGATAGAATGAAACTGAGTTTTACATATTTCTTCAAGATTATTTCGATCCAGTTCCCATTATTCAATGAGCCCTTTCCTCAGCCATGTTCTTAAGAGCTTTGGAGATGGGTAAGTCGCTTGTTTCGCTTGTCTCAAGCAGCTTGACGCGTCCGTCAAATAGCTCGAGCCAAGCCGATAGGAACTTTAACTTTTACGTGGTTTTGACGTAAATTTCGCTGTCATCTAAATTTGAAAACGTCATCATACGCCATGTTTGCTAACCGCTTGATTGAGATAGCAGCGAACACGGTCAAAAAGTTCCGTCAAGTTAATAATATAAAATGTCATTAAAACAGAAAAAAGCTTAGATCAAGCACGTAAATAACCGCTTTACTCAGGTAGAAATTTACCATTGTAAACGGTCAAAGTGCTTGGTTCGAGCAGAAAAACTTGCCTGAACCAAACTCCTTGCTCGTCTCCGAAGCTCTTTACATTTGAAAACGGCGCTCCTCTAAGATAAAACGTCGGAGTTTTGGCGGGAATCCGATAGTGAGACGTTGTTGGTTTTATATTATTTTCTCAAACTTGTGTTTCTTCGAGTGTTAATGTGTAATATTGGTGGAATATTAATCATTAAGTGTTCGTTAACGTGCACGAGTGTGGGCGAATGATATAAACTCAAAAAACGTGTCATTTCGCATTTTTTCCAAAACTCCCAGGAAGTTTCAGTAAAGCATCCACTACTTTACTGAATCGTGACTTTGACGATGTAAATAATTGACTTGACTACTTGACCACGATTGCTATATGACTTTCTTAATGTGAAATTAAGACATACTTATTAGAATAAAATACTTGACACTGGCTACATGCACAAACCGTGCGAAGCCATTACTAAAACAAAAAAAAAAAAAAAGATAAAACGTCTAAAGTCAAAACGAGTTGAAATGTCAATGTCAAAGTTTTAGCACTAACATATTCTACTGAAAAACTTTGATTTCAGAGCCAGCGAAGTTCAAAGAAATAGTAGAAACTATTATAAATTCCACGAAATTTGCGCACAAAAGATTTAAAGCAAAGGTAAGACAATTTAATTACAAAGGTAAGAGATATCTTGACAGTTGTGTTGTGACTTTGACAGGTTAAAGTAGACTCTAAGGTCCGTATTAATAAATCAAACTTAGCTCTGAGAGCTATCTTCAGTGTGCACTTGCTCTTTTGTTCTATTTAATAAATACATCTTAAATTGTAGATTAGGAACAGAAACTTACATGATCTCTGGCAAATTAATAAATGACACTCAGCGGTTAAGTGCTATCCGATTATGACACAATTGACACATACAAGACAGTATCTAGTAGCCAGTGCTACATCTCAATATCCATTTATTAAAATAGCAACGATCTCAAGATGCAGATTACATTTTGAGTGTTCATGTGAGATTATCTGGTAGCGCACTTGGTAGCGCTATTGAGGTTCATTTATTAATACGGACCTAAGAAGGTACCTTGAAAGATTTCACCATAATTGACATCATAATATTATTATCTTCTGACTGCGACATCTAAGTTCGAAAGTTGGAACTAATTTAATTTTTTTAGGGTTCCGTACTCAATGGGTAAAACGGGACCCTATTACTAAGGCTCCGCAGTCCGTCTGTCCGTCTGTCACCAGGCTGTATCTCATGAACCGTGATAGTTAGACAGTTGACATTTTCACAGATGATGCATTTCTGTTGCCGCTATAACAACAAATACTAAAACATATAATTAATTCAATATTTCAGGGGGCTCACATACAACAAACGTGATTTTAAGCCGTTTTACAGACAAAGGTACGGAACCCGATTCGAGCACAATACGATGGCTGATTAAAAAAAATAAAAAACGACAACCCTTCTTTCAGTAAAAATTTGCATGCCTACGTCACGTTTCTGCATGGCACAATGTCTGACGCTATCGAGAAGAGCAATATCATTCGGGCAACATATTATTATTCAATACCTAAACCTCTCCGATTTCCAATCACTCCGAAGGCGTTCCTGTAAGAACCTAAAAAAAACATAAAACCAGAAATCTTCAATCTTCGGATACCATAAACCTTTAGGATTATATTTCTGCCAAATGTAGGTCCCTTTTTTATATAGAACAATAGCTTTTTCACACGTCCTTGTTCGCGGGGACTAATTTTTATCGCCGAAAATACAGTTGAATTGAGAACCTTGCCCTTTTTGGAAGAAAATCAGAATACAGACATCGCCTTCTACACGATTCACTCTATCTCCAAACAAAATATCATCGTAATTGAATCAGCAGTTTTGACGTAAGGCGGTACACACTTTCGAACTGAATATTAGTATCGACAGTATAGAAATATCAATATGGATCGAATCTCCGAGTGAGTCAAACTAATGATACTTTTATTCTTCAAGGAAAAATTAAATTACTTTACGCAAGAGAAATTGCAAGGCGCAGAAAGTATACATTTCAAAATTATATACACCTACTTACTCATTTGACACCTAGCCATACGCAGAAATCGGGTTATGCCAAAATCATAAAGAAAAAAGTGCTTTAAAAATATAATAATACTTGACAATGGTCAAATGCAGAAATCGGGCTAAGCCAAAATCTAAATGAAAAAGTCTTTTAAACTACAACCCCTCAGGCTCAGCGGCTAACCGCGAGTTAGCAACGAGTTAGGTTATAAAGTATTAAAAAGCCCCTTGATTAATTAAAGATCGCCGCAGCCAAGTCACATCTCAGCTAACTGGCCGCTAACCTCAAATTTACGGCTTGCGCTCCCGCCAAAAGAGTCGACGCCATCTTGTTATGAAAATTAATGACTTTGACATTGGCAGAAAGCCATGCCTTTTTCTGTCACGGCCTAACTCATACATCTACGTAACTCATGGACCTAGTATCAGAGATGGACCTGACAAAGGCGTATACACGAAAGGGACACACTTGGCTACAATCCCTATATAAATCGGATAAATATAATACACGTTATTTAGATGGTGCTCCAATCATTCGTGCGACATTCTAAAATGTCAAGATTGGTTAGCTTCTGCAGCCAAGCAAAAAATTAGTGCATACGTCGACAAAGACAAAACATTATCGTACTATCCTACTTACTCCTTTGTCTATTTGTATACACTTGGTCTTTTCTTCCCCGGTCTTGATTTAAATGTCATATTGAGTCTTATATCGATGTAACTATTAAATTTTCAATATCTATACGTGTCGCGAATAGCGACCACGAAAGAGGGGAGACAGTAGCGTGGACTCAAGTGGTTATTAGACCAGTCATAATTAATAACTCTCGATATCGCGATCACCGCGTTGTCAAATAAGAGTTAGTATAGTCAGAATGAGTTGATAACTCAAAGTCAAAGTCAAATCATTTATTGTAAATCTATACTAATATTATAAAGAGGAAAACCTTGTTTGTTTGGTTGTAATGAATAGGTTCCGAAACTACTGAACCGATTTGAAAAATTATTTCACTGTTGGGAAGCTATGCTATCCCCGGTACACATAGGCTACCTTTTATCTCGTAAAAATTAATGGTAAAATAGTAGTTAACGCGGGTGAAACCGCGAGGTGTTTCTAGTAGGCAATAAAATCGCACTTTTACAAGTCATACACTTCAATCTAATAAACAAATTAATAAAACCATAAAAGAAAACAAACTATAATTAATTGATTAAGGTTTGAGTTTGAAATTGAATTAGTCTATAAGACTGGCTGCGGTCGCGCTTGCTGGCTAACTGTCTAAACGCCGTGTAATGAAATAAGGGGTTCAGGGCGGACATGACACTTTTCCACACTGCACGGGTAGACGTTGTGATATCCCATGGACTATCCCGTAAATCCCGTTGTTTGACGATCACCGTGTAAAGCCACATAATTGGGATATGGCATTGGCATTGCCGTTGAATATCCCGATGTTTTACGTTCACTTGTTTTTTGATATAGGTTCATTTTGAATTTGGCTGTTGTCGATGACGACAGTGTAGCCTATCCATTACGGGCGTATCTTTGAAGCACCGGTAGAGTCGACGGAGTTTCCTTTCCCTGTCCGAGATTCAGTCATAAATCGGCGCATGAAAAGGGCCATCTTTTACAAACTCCACCCATAAATAACTGTAATGAATTTTAGGTTACCATGTTTTATATTTTAGCCTATCACTTTGTTCATGAGACTTGAGTTTTTCACTTTTAAAAGCGATATTGCTTTACAGTAAATCATTTGAGTTTTGTAACTGTCTATCTCGTTTCTTCACGCGATGACGAAGTAACTGCCGGTTTCTGAAACGTCAGTCAACTTTGACTGCAGATTAATTCTATTGCCATCCTTGTCATTTGTTTAGTGTCAGATAGAGACAACGATAATTTTAATCTACTTTCAAAGCCAACAAAAGTTCCAGAAACTGGGGGTAAGTCTGTCCTTGTTTCCCGGTCCCGTATTTACTCTACTCGATTCAAACTTTATATTTGAACGTAATAAAAGAAACGAAGTTTGTATTGCTTTTGTTTTGTTTTAATAATTAAGCAACCCCTTCTTCAGACACTTTTGTCGCGAAGCTGTATTTAAGATGTGCTAAAAATAAGAAATAAGGACAGATGAAAATAATTCTGCTTAATCCTTGTCGGGGTGTTCTGGTAGCGATGATTCCGAGCTAGTTCAATAAAATTCTAGACTGAATTATAGAATTAATTATGACTAGAGCATGTTTAGCATAGGTACTTTGACCACATCCCGGACGCGTTCTCAAATCTGACATAATAATAATAATTATGCTGTTGTTCGTTCCGATTCTGCGAACAAATGTATCCAAATCAAGCAAAACTTTATATATTGCCACAGATAATAATATGTAGTTTACTTTTTTTTTTCTTTTCTTCTTTGGTCATGGTGCTTTTCGCACATTGTGCCAGTTTCAAGTAATTATAGTTTACTTGTTTATATCCAAAAAAGCATTGAAAATATTATTTGGTGACTGTTTGGATTTTTGCACAGAACATTTACAAATAAATTTAGTCCGCACCCGGCCGCTGTCGAGAGTGGACCCTGTATCGAAATATGAAATTGATTGGTCTATTAACACAAACACAATACCACATTGATACTTTACATAATAATAATTCTGAGAACGCGTCCTTAATACAAAACTGCTAGCGATTTTACGTAGAATTTTGTATTTTTTTTTACTATATAGCTGCCAGCATTGCGTCATTATCTCAACGGGTCTTAAGTGACGATGTGGTAGAAGATGATAAACATGTTCAGTCTCGAATTGAACTGGCTTTCAAAGACTGCCGGAGCACCCCGCCAGGGGTTCCGTGACAGATTTTCTCCTATGGGACAATTTGTTTGTTGTCGCTTCGCTTGCTCTTGCTATTTGCCCTTTCCCAATAAATCCCCCCTTATTATGGGAGATAGTGGCGTAGTAAATATTGCCAGGTGTGGACACCTTTGGCCCGGGGCCAAGTCGCCAGGTGTGGCGGACTTTGCCCTTAATGATTATTCGCCCGAAACCACGCAATATTGCTCGCTGAGCCAGGATAGGTCGAAGCGAGGTATTTTATGGACTAAATTTGAACGTAAATGGTCCAACGCTGCGCTGTAGTGGTTCTGATAATACGGAGGCCACGGCCTCCACGGCCTAGGTGAGCTGCGAAACGTGAACTTGCGATTTTTGCCTGGGCAAAGGTCAGAGTGTATGTTGATACCGTAACCATAGATTTCTGGACAAAAAGTCCAGAAATCCCCTGCGCAGGAGAAACTGCCAGCGGATTTCTGGAATAAGGCGAGAAAATAAATACTACGTAAGACCGTAACTTCGAATGGCGACAACGATGTAGTTGACGTGTGACTGAATTGCACTCAATGCATATTCTGTGGTTACAAACTAAACTTAATTTTTAGTTTATTCCTGTCAAATCAAATCAAAAAAGCGGTGGTAGCCTAGTGGGCGAACGTCCGCCTTCGAAAACGGAGGTGGCGAGTTCAAATCCCAGTGCGGGCACGTACCAATGTGTTTCTTGTTAAACATATGTACGTAATTATCACTCGCTTTTCGGTGAAGGAAAACATCGTGAGGAAACCAACATGCCCGAGAATTATTTCGGAGGCATGTTATCCACCAACCCGGACTAGGCCCCCGTGGGGGATTATGGCCTAATCCTCCTCATGATAGTGAGGGGAGGCCTTTGCCCAGCAGTGGGACAGTTACAGGCTGAATTATTATATCCTGTCAAATCTCAGATTGATCCAGCGATGGATTAATCATCTAATAAATATGGCAACAAAAAACTCAAGATCCGGGGAAGAAAAGAGACAAGTGTACACAAATAGACAAAGGAGTAAGTAGGATAGTACGATGATGTTTTGTCTGTGACGGCGTATGCACTAATTTTTTGTCTTGGCTGCAGAAGCAAACCAATTTTGACATTTTAGAATGTCGCACGAGTGACTGGAGCCATATCTAAATAACGTGTGTTATATTTATCCGATTTATAGGGGTTGTAGCCAAGTGCCCCTTTCGGGTATACGCTTTTGTCAGGTCCATCTCTGATACTAGGTCCATGAGTCAAATGGTATTTTGTCACCTTATGAAAACAAAAGGGATGGATATAACTTTAGACCTGCCAAATTATGATTTAGTATAGTTTGTAACAATAGAATAGGCACCAATAAAAATCGCAACATATATACATATATATATATAATTATAATGTATGTATGTTGATCATCACGTCTCATGATTTCGGGTTAGTGTCATTTTGGTCACACATACATAATCATCACGTCGTCATCATAGTCGTGCCGTCAGAATGGAATCGTTTACATGTTCAATGGCCACGAGAAGACCTTCTCGTTAAATACATCTCTTCGCCCAGTTTCCCAGCCGTGGGCACACATCGAGGCAATTCTAGAACTTCCATAAAGCGACGATTTATAGTTCCCACTTTCCGGGAACCGTAACTCAGCCGGCATTCCTATAATCGTAAATTACTGACTCGGAAGGCTCAAAATCTCAAAATCGATTTTAAGCCCGGGAATTAGATTCCTCAGTGGAACCGTGTGGACTCATTGTGTCATTCGAGAGATGTGGCCGAGTTGTAATTCTTGCTTTACAACTGTTTACTTCACTTCTATATAATATAATGCTTACCACTAAGGAGTGGAATACCTTGCCGGAGTCTGTTTGCAAATAGTAACAGTAGTCTTTCAGTCGCGAGAGAATCGCATAGGTACTCTGTTTACCAACAGATACACTCACAACTTGGACAAGTGCGTGTGTTCAATACTACGCAATATAAAAAAAAAACAATCGATCATTCCGATGCCAAAAAAATATGAGTTTGTAGCTCAGATTATTCATCCAATAGATATGACATTTAACTCAAGATCCGGGGAAGAAAAGAGACAAGTGTATACAAATAGGCAAAGGAGTAAGTAGGATAGAACGATGCTGTTTTGTCTTTGTCGGCGTATGCACTTTATTGCTGTGCTGCAGAAGCAAACCAATCTTGAAATTTTAGAATGTCGCACGAATGATTAGAGCACCACCTAAATGAAGTATATTAAATTTATCCGACTTGTAGGGGTAACAAGCGATCTTGACAGTTTAGAATGTCGCATGAATGTATGGAGCTACATCTAAATAACGTGTATTAAATTTGTCCGAGTTATACATTGCAGCAAAAGTGTGTCCCTTTCGGGTATACGCTATTGTCAAGTCTATTTCTCTACATCTATGGTTCTAAGTAACGAATTTGACCTTTGGATTTTTCCAGAAATATAATATAAGGTCTATTTTTCGATAGTCTATGGTTAGTAGTGAATACAACTTTTGGATTTTCCCCAAATAATATAACATCAAATCACCTTCGATCGATGAAGCAAAACACCAATAAGTTTCAAGAATCGCTCCCCTAAATCTATCAAGTTAAAAAGAAAAATACTTTCTTCGGAAAAACTTAGCTTTTATCTCCTATATAAGGTGTGGTTACAATTCTTTGACGTTAAACAGCCCGAAGCTGCTTTAACTTCCCGGAAGTAACACAAAGGGTGCCTACGGGTGGTTGTGCCATATATATATATATATATAGGTATATACCTACATATTATATAAAATATCAACCTGCTGACCACTCGCTTTGAAGCTTTCAATAGATAAAGCTGTTTGTGTGACGGCCCTAGGGCTGAAAGCTTTGTAGGAAGGATAAAATATTCCAATGTAGATAATCTTAATATGTATAAATTCCGAGTCCTGTTTCTTGTCCGTGATGGACTCCTAAACTACTAAACCGATTTTAATCAAATTTGCACACCGTGTGCAGTTTGGTCTAACTTGAAAGATAGGATAGCTTACATCTGAATTCATAGTCGCAATAACAAAAACCTTAGCCACAGCAACGCGTGGCCGTGTCTGCTAGTATAGGTAGGTACCTATATAATATAATAATACGTTGGATATAAAAAAAACCAAAGTCAATGCATTTATTGTAAGTAAGCTATAATGTCGTTAATTTTATAAATCAAAATACTTAAATGTAATTAAGAAAGAGATTAATTGACCCAGCGAACGAAGTGAGCGATGGTCTCCATTTTAAGAGTGCCTGATTTTGCTTTTGTCCGGATGTATGATTTTTCCGGGCTACAGGTCGCATTTCTCAAGATTTGGTTATACAGGTTCTTTGATTTTTTTGTTTTGATAGGGGGGAAAATAGAGGCAAAACAGAGGGAAATTTGCTATAGCGCCATTTATTGGCCTGGAGTTATGATATTTGGTGGAAACCTTTCTGAACCAGTTGTTGAGAAAAAACGTTTTTAAAGTTGGGGGGAAAGGAGACTAAAAGAGGGGAAAGTTTGCTATTGTGCCATATATTGGCCTAGAGTTATCAAATTTGGTAAATTAAGTACTGAATTTTGAACAAGTGTTTGTGAATAAAGATGTTAAAGTTGAGGGCAAATGGGGGTCAAAATGGGGGATACCTATAACCATGGTATTGGTTAAGCCTGATCGCGACGTCTACTGTTCACAGAACCACTAGCCTATAAAAACTGCAAATAATCACGTTTGTTGTAGGAGTCCCCTTAAATATTTATACTTATTTGGTCCCGTTTCACCCTTTGGGTACGAAACCCTAAAAAGAATAGAATATACCAGCTCCTATACCAGCATTTATATTCTATTCTAAGGTGATGAAAATGATGATGATGATGATGATGAATAAAACGGGCACTACCCTGGTACCTCTAGAGGTTTTTCCGAACAACTTCGTGTAACTTAAACTTAAGCGGCCAACTTAAACTACACAAACTTCGGCCACTTCAAACGGTTGCCGACAAAGGCCGGAGATCAAAGGGAAGCCGCCGGCGAGCTCGCCGCCCGAATTATAACTTTAATCAATTGTTTTCAGAGTTGAAAATGTCGCTAATGGAACATTAAACTTCATTATTATCTCGTTATTCCCCTCCTTGCATGGTGGTCTAGAAGATAGCGATAAGGCCGCCTTGCGTTAATCGTTTTTGTTTTTGTTCTAGCTTTCTTTATTCCGTGATGTTTCAATAAACACTCGCAGCTGATTTACATACGTGTATATACATAAAATATTCATACATACAGTCTCGCCTTTCCCCAGTCGGGGTAAGCAGGGACTACATCTCTCCACACGCCACGATCCTGACACACCTCTTTCGCTTCTTTCACTTTCACGAGTCCCTACACCGGTCGACGGTTATAGGACTGGGCCTTTTTAGGGTTTCAAAGGGTAAAACGGGACCCTATTACTAAGACACCGCTGTCCGTCCGTCTGTCTGTATGTCAGTCTGTATCTCATGAACTGTGATAGTTAGACAGTATACATTTTCACAGACGATGTATTTCTGTTGCCGCTATAACAAGTAATAGTAAAAAATTAAAATAAATAATATTGAAAGAGGCTCCCATCCAAAAAACGTGATTTTTTTTGCCGTTTTTATAGATAATGGTACGTAACGCTACGTGCGATAGTCCGACTCGCACTTGACCGATTTTTAAGGACATTAAATTTGATCATGTTTGTTCGCCTTCGTCGACCCCTACCGGCTGGTCCATTCATGGGCCGTATTAATAAATGAACCTCAATAGCGCTACCAAGTGCGCTACCAGCTGATCCACACTCAAAATGTAATCTACATCTTGAAATCGTTGCTAATTAATAAATGGATATTGAGATATGGCACTGGCTACTAGATACTGTCTTGTATGTGTCAATTGTGTCATAGCTGGATAGCATTTAACCGCTGAGTGTCATTTATTAATTTGCCAGAGATCATGTAAGTTTCTGTTCCTAATCTACAACTTAAGATGTATATATTAATTAGAACGAAAGAGCAAGTGCACACTGAAGATAGCTCTCAGAGCTAAGTTTGATTTATTAATACGTCCCTAGGTCCATAAATCTGTTACGTCAATCTACTTTCATCCACCCTCTCTAATGTCCAAACCATCTAAGCATCCCTTCTTCTATTTCTTACACTATTATCTTCTACTATACTCAAACAAACAAACAATAAATCTTTCGAGAAAAGAAAACCTAGCTAAAAACGGATTTAATTCGCGTACCAAACTAACATCAAAATATATAACTTTGACATACCTCGACGTTTCGGCCGAGTTACATCGGCCGTGGTCACGAGAAGACTGGAGAATGCGGGTATCACCGTCCGGAGCGGCGCGTATTGTTTCCAACTACCCGCGTTTGGTCTCGCAAAACGTACCTACTTTAAACAATTATTGGATAATGGTAAAGTAGTATGTATGTGCCACTACGCTGAAGTATAGATGATAATTATCCGGCAAGTAATATTTAAATAAATAATTGAAAGAACTTCTTTAGCCTGCGGATCCTTGAGTTTTCAATAAGTTTGGGGTTTACATTAATTGTTGGTTGTTTGGTTCGTTATTATTGGTTGTTACAATATTCTGATAGCATTTCCCTTGATTAAGTTTTCATGTTACATAGAAAAGGTGTTTTTAATGACCAGTGTTATCATAGAAGGGCGTATGATTTTATGGCCTTGTATAAACTAAGGCGCTCATTACACATACCAACTTAAGCTTCCAGTTGCGGCAACCGGCAACTCACAACCAGACGTTTTTAATTAGGTATACTAGCTGACCCGACTGACAATCCTCTGTCAAGCATTTCCATACAAAATGACTAACAAAATAAATATTTTTCGTGAATTCTTCTCATGTTTTAATTATTATTCTGCTACTTGGAGCGAAGAAAAATCCAACAAAGGAACGATTGTAAGAATCGATCCAGCCGTTCTTGAATTATAAATGGTGTAACTAACACGAATTTGTTTTATATGATAATAATTTTAAGCAACTGCGTAGCTTAGCAACTCTAGTTGCCAGGTGCAGCAAGTATTTGCTACTGAATATCGTTACAACAATTAGTTGCCGGTTACCGCAACTGGCAACTCAAAGTTGCTACGTGTACGCATCGCCTATTTTAGTGAAATAAAATAATGTAATTTAATTTCATCAATACGGCCCAATCATCCTCACGAAAGTGAAGGGAGGCCTTTACCCAGCAGTGGAAACAGTACAGGATGAAAATTTTTAATTTACTAAAACGTTTGACTAAAAACGACTAAAAAGTTTTTCAAAATTAACAACCGTTTTTTTTATACAATCTTAAATGAATCTTCAGTAAAGCTTCGGACGATCATGAAACGTGACGTCATAAATCAGATTTCTGTTTACATTTTTATCGGCACTGGCCTTATCTGGCTGCTTAGCATTCAAGGGGAGGGTCGGGTAAACAGGGTTTAAATTAAATTGCTACGTCTATAATGTACGACGGTAAAGACGCTTTGTGCTAGTGGCCTAAAAGATTTTTATAGCTTATTGGGACACATCCAAAAAAAACTGAAATAAAACAAATTTAAGAAAATAACAATACACCCAAAATTTTCTTCATGTTATTTTGACCTCTCATGCATCCCAATCTCGTCTTTTCTTATTTTATTTGAAGTTGGCTTATTTTGTTCCGTTCATGATAGTTTAATCCACTCTCTAAAGTAGGTTTTTGAACACATGCCTTAGCCTGCCCCCTCTCGTCCCCCCACCCCTCCCCCCTTTTATTATTAGCAACTTAAGATACAGGTATGAAGAAATTACATTGGTTTTCGCGTGTGACCAATTTACACCATGGCCAAATCACACTGCTCTATTGACAACAAAAAAAAATTTGAAAAATTAATTTTTAAGTATGACTATTGAGAGAAAGTATGAAGGCTCGTTTGGCGTAGTGGCTGAGCAATCGGGACTGCTGCGCTAGGTGTCGCGGGTTTGATTCCCGCCCGGTACAAATATTTGTGCGATCCACAAATATTGTTTCTGGTCTGGGTGTGATGTGCATGTGAAATTATATGTCTGTAAGCGGTACCCGCGATACAGGAGCAATCCTAGTGTGGGGCTACGTTAAAAAAAACAGAAAGACCTACCCGATCCGCCGGTTCAAATTCCGCTTGTGGTTCTATTATTCCTGTTCAATACTGAACCCGAATGTCACCTGAAACTTCGGCTATGAAGTCTCACACGCCCAGTGTGACTGAAAACCTATTAATACCCTAGAAGAAGGGATACTGGCTATTGTTAAATTAGAGCGAGATAGCACGATCGGGAGTTTGTTAGAAATTTTGAACGAGGTTGAGTAACTTTTGAGTAGGTACACACGCGGTACGACGCGGACGACGCGTACAGTTTCGCTTGTCTTTTGTTCGATTCAGCTATTTGTATGGAGTGTCCACCCTGTGCCGGAGCGGTAATTTTTACTAGTTTATTATTCTGTGACGCTAGGTTGTACTAAGGTGGTTATACTGGTGGTACCGGCAGATGGCCGCGAGCGCTTGAACTGCTAGTTTTTGTATGTTTTTATTTATTGGAAAAAGTGATAACGCAATTTAGAAAATGTAAGTTCCCAATCGCTTTCTATATAAAAAGCCCCATTTATTGGTATAAATTTCACGCGGTTTCATGATGGAATCTCTTAGTAGGTGACAAGTAGAGATGCAATTTAATGGCATCTTTGTGATTTTTTTTTATACAGCTAATAGTCGTAATTGCGTTTCTGTCTTTCCAGTCGTCTTTATTGTATGATCAATTTTAACAACAATTTTTTTGCACTCAATATTTTATATTTTAATTGCTTTCCTGAGCTTACAAAACTTCGACATTGAGTAATACCTCGCCCTGCTTGGTTAAATGTCTGCCGGATCATCCCAATAGAGGCTTGGCGACATATTTTCTGCTCAAGGGTGGTGCCTATCCAGGCGGGACTTTAATATTCTACCACCAAAATTTCCAAATGGTATTTTCCTTTATTGAAAGCTCACAAATATCTGCTTTTAATTGGTGTATCCAACTCGCAACCTTACATTTGCAGTCGATTTGTTTATTCACCAACTTACACAAAGACTTTCAAAATTTGTTTTTTGTTAAAAATATAAAATACTTGATAATTATTGAGCGGTTATTAGAAATGAATGTCCTGTAATTCCATTTATCGCTAATTACATAAATGAAAATATAAATTGACATCTTTAAGTTACTCATAAATTTATTCTAGTTTAATTATCTTTCCATAATATCTATCTATTTATCTAAAACAAAGTCGTGTTAGTTACATCATGTAACTCAAGAACGGCTGGACCGATTTTCATGATCTTTACTTTGTTGGATTCGTCTCTGTTCCAAATAGCGGGGTAACTATTAAAACATGAGAAATTTTCACGGAAATGATATAAAAATTATAAATCATGTCGTCACAAATGTCAGACTAGTTTATCATATTTTAAGTTTAAATTGTTCTCCTTATTAAAATACTTAATTTTTTCACTCAATTACTCACAATACAATATTGGAGATTTCACTGCGAAACGCCGGCTGAAAGGGGACAAGCACAAACTGAAGCGGGCTAATCCATAAATTAAAAAAAAAAACTGCACGCAGTAAACACAGTTCAATTGAAATTCAAAATGGCGGTGGGGGTGTACGTACGGGAATGCATATACTACCTTTTTCGCTACCGCCGATCCTTCCTGCCAAACAGCGTGTGTCGAACAAAGGCTTGCCACAATCTCTATTCATGCCACCACTCAAATATCCTTGGAAATACATGTTGGACGATTAAAATGGGATATTACAGATAACACACAGAGTTCTCTTTGTAAAACCGAAGTAAATTCTAAGGCGATGCGGCAACAATCCAGAAACGCAACCTCAGTACACTACAACCATCGGACAAAGCACTTGGGGGCGAAAAGCGTCGGAAAAGGTGTTACTGTGTTTTTTTTTTGCGAAAAAGGCCACAATTTCTACGCGCTCTTTTGTTCGGATGCCGCGCGGCGGCGCTCGACTATTTGGAGCTGGACGCTGATTTTGAATAAGGAAATCGATTCGCGACAACCGAATCAGGATTCGAGGCGGACGCGTTCGATTTTCGAATGGTTTATTGTTATTTTTTGCATATTTTTTTCTTAATTTTTTTGTCGGTGCTAGCGGACAGTACCGTCTCGGGTGGGAGTGCGCGGCAAACTAAGCGCTGCAGAGGCTCGGTTCTGTGTGCATTGATTAGGCGGAGCTAACGGCCTATGTTCGTCTCGCTCGCACGCGCGGGTGTTGCGTCCCGCTCGCGCCGCTGTCCAGTCGTTAGCGGCAACGAAATTTTGGCTTCGCGAAAATCCTGCGGTGCTCAAATGTGGACGTTTTATTAAATTTCAGGCAAACGCTGTCTGAAAAATGTTATATAGGTACTGTATACTACTACTATCTTACTAATGTACGTACAATGACGCTAAAAAAAGGGTCACAGGTTTTAATTCTAGTACACGTACCTATGTGTTACTTGGCAAAACGATTCGTAATTATCGCTCGCTTTTCGGAAGGAAAACATCGTCAGGAAACCAACATGCCAAAGAATTCATTCGGAGATATGTGATCCACCCATTGGGCCGGGCCCCCGTGGTGGATTTCGGCCTCATCCTCGTCACGAAAGTGATGGGAGACCCGTGCTAAGAAATAGGCGGGATTGATGATGAAAAAAATTACTGCTACGTAATAGGCTACAAGACAGTTCGTAGAAGCTACGGATTGTATGTAGCACAGTGCTACGACATAACTTGAGTCGTAGACTCGTAGCACACTCGTAGAGTCCATGAGTATTTTAACTAGATAGTAATTAATCTATTCCAAACGCAGACGTAAAAATGGTTTGAAATTAATACAGTTTTGAAAATTATTATTTTTGGAAAATTATCCTTTATTCTTGATAGCTTTAAGTTGACTTTGTATAACACTTAATAATATGTTTTAATTAGTGCCCTGTTGAGGCTCATAAGTTGAATAAAGATTTCTGAAGACATAATTAGCTAATTATAAAGCATACTACAAAATTAAAGAAAAAGGGAGAGCTATATAAAAAATCATCTTTATGACGCGATGTATATACGAAGAGAAATTTGTGATGTTGGTGTACATTAATAATAATATAAATTTTGTTGGCAACACAACATAATTAGTAGAAAATGGTTTTATAAGGCGGCAACACTCTTTTCCTTCACGTTTACCACTCGCTTGAGTCCGCGACCGCTTCTTTTAAGATGGTTGGTAGCTGTAGCAGGAATATATTTAATTAATACAATGCCCATACTTCCATACGTACCTTATTTAGTCCTGAAAAAATCCTACAAATGTAGACTCTGCAATGGCAAAAACCAAATTTAAACGACATTTACCGCAAGCCTCATTTAAAGGGCGTTGAGCAAAGTTTGAGCGCCACAGCTCCACGCAATGATTGCTGCAAAACATATTTTAATGGACGCGCCACTGATTGTGACTGAATGCATGATTGGACCCTCTCCGTTGTATATATATAGCCCTTTACATATTGAGAGGTATCGATGAAAATCAATAAATAGCAAGAGCGAAGTGAAAACTACCACAGATACATAAGGGGAAGTAGACCCAACATTACAGATATCAAGTGAAGCCAGAAAAAAAAACGTGTTTGGCGTAGTGACTGAGCCATCGGACTGCTGCGCTTGGTGTCGCGGTTCGATTCCCGCCTGGAACGAAATATTTGTGCGATCCACAAATATTTGTTTCTGGTCTGGGTGTGATGTGTATGTGAAATTATATGTCTGTAAGCGGTACCCACGGTACAGGAGCAATCCTAGTGTGGGGCTACGTTTATAAAAAAAAGACAATAAAGATGAAACATTCCGGCAGGGCCGAACTAAGGAAGACAAGACATAGTGCATACGTTCATACAGTTTAACTAAGATTAATTAATATTCGTGCTGAATCCGAGCTAATATTAGTACAAGTAGAATGAGCTGTCGAAATGTCGCCAGCGTCCGTCAACATGGCGGCCGGCTCGCGACTAGACTCACCACAGAGTTATTTATTTACACACAGTCAAGGAATACATATTACTATCTAAACAGAGTAAAGTATTGGAATAAAAATCGCAATCTAAAAACTATGTTTTTGATAATAAATGGATTTAGAATGCATTATCGTCGAGTTGTGAACGAGTTTCAGCCGAATAACTAATCGGGAAGTTCTCGTAGTTGAAGGTACCATCCAGAACGACAGACAGACAAGAAAGTGACTTTAAAAAAAGAGATGTGACCATATTGCACTCAAAAATTTAAAACAGTCAGAATTGTGACCAATTTGCTTTAATTATCCATCTAGAAAATAAAAAACAAAACATAGGCGTGACCAATTCACACTGGTTTTAGCGTGTGACCAAATTAAACTATGACCAAAATATACTTACATTTAAAATAATATTTTTCAAAATGGATTTAAGTATATTCCTAAAAATACCTATTATTTAAAATATAGTTTACTTATTGTTTCGTTTACCAAATTTATTTAGTCTTTAAGTCCACTCGTAGAATATAACCAAGGGTCGTTGCCAGATTTAAGTTAATTATCATACCCCCGAAATGGGCAAATTGTTTAAACTTATAACTGTAATAACAACTTATTTATTCATTAAAAAATATTCTGATTCTGATTCTAAGCACTGAAATTTTTATTTATGGGATCAGTTGACCGATTCAAATATTGATTAGGTCAACTGATCCCGCGGCCACAGTTTGGAGCGGGCTCAGTTGACGTAAGAGCCCATAAAACGTAGTAAAACATATAGGTCGTCTATTGCGTCCCTCTGCTTATATGCATGCTATGCTAATATAGTTCTAATTGTCAAATGATTATCGCTACGGTGCTACGGGGCTACTGTGCTACGGTGCTACGGTTCTTCGTAGACCTGTCTACGACTGTTTGATTAAATGCAAGATTTATATTATAGTCTGTAATGAAAGGCTTTTAGCTCTTCCAGTCTAGTAAGTAAGGCCAGATTGTACTAAGGTGGTTATACTGGTGGTGCTGGCAGATGGCCGCGAGCGCTAGAACTGCTAGTGTTTGTATGTTTTTAATTATTGTAAAAAAGTGATAGCGAAATTAGAAAATGTACGTTTTTAATCGCTTTCTATATAAAAAGCCCCATTTATTGGTATAACTTTCGAGTGGTTACATGATGGAACCTCTTAGTAGGTGACAAGTAAAGATGACATTTAGTGACATCTTTGTGATTTTTTTTCTATCGAGCCAAATATTCGTAACCGCATTTCTGTCTTCCCAATCGTCATCATACAAAAATATTGTTTTACTCATAATTTTATATTTTAATTGGTTTCCTGAGCTTAAAAAAACTTCGTACCTACTTCAGTAAAACCTCGCCTTAATTCAGTCTAATGCTGGACTAGATTACGTCGTTAACATTATACCAGTCATCGATTATGTACATGATCGAATTCAGTATACTCCTTCCTTTGACAAGTCGGCTCAAGCAATTCTATTTCCCATTCTTATACCATAACTATTAACAAGAGCATAACCAATCACGTAAGCGGCCCGCAAAGGGGTAAAACTATTAAAAATTCATCCCTTCCGAGTACTCACCCCTTAGAGGGTACACATATGATGAAATCCATTATCAGGTATTTTCAGTTTGAATAATTTTTGAAACTAAACTTAAGAAGCGATGAAAGCGAAGTTGCTTCCGTCTTTGGACCGCACGGCGCAGATTCGAAACGAGCTGATCAAAAAAAAAGAAAAGTAGCCCACACTAGGATTGCTCCTGTACCGTGGGTACCGCTTACAGACATAATATAATTTCACATACACATCACACCCAGACCAGAAACGAATATTTGTGGATCGCACAAATATTTGTCCCAGGCGGGAATCGAACCCGCAACCCCTAGCGCAGCAGTCCGATTGCTCAGCCACTACGCCAAACGAGCCGTCTTACTTTCTTTCAATAGACATACTTCAAAAGTAATTATTCTAATACTTTTTTTGTTGCCAATAGGGCAGTATGATTTGGCCATGGTGTAAATTAGTCACGCGCACAATCCAATGTAATTTCTGAGCTTTTTGAACTGAGCTTGAGCTTCCGATACATGGACAGTGGACACTCCATAAAGGTTTAATCCACAGACGCAGTATCAAAAATAGACTTGACAAAAGCGTATAAGTACCCGAAAGGGGCACACCTTTTTTATGCAATTTATAAATTGATAAATTGAATACACGTTATTTAGGTGGTGCTAAACTCCCAGGAAGTTCCAGTCAATTTTCCACCACTTCACTGAATCGTGACTAATACCGACGCTTATTGACTTACTACTTGATTTGATTGGGTTATTTTGATGATCTATCTATCTACACTAATATTATTATAAAGAGGAAAACTTTGTTTGTTTGGTTGTAACGAATAGGCTCCGAAACATCTGAACCGATTTTTGAATTTCGATTTGAAAAATTCTTTCACTGTTGGGAAGCTATGCTATCCCCGGTACACATAGGCTACCTTTTATCCCATAAAAATTAATAGTTCCCGCGGGATAGTAATTAGCGCGGGTGAAACCGCGAAGTGCTTCTAGTACTACCTAATAAAAATGTAACGGACCGCTATCTGTGAGTACATGGAAGATATATGAGAAACGATGCTATTGGGACCTTTATCAACGCAAATAGCACCCGAAACAATGATTGTTAGAATTTTTGTCTGTTTGTCTGTGCATTTGTGCACGCTAATCTCAGAAACAGCTTATCAGATTTAGATATTGTTTGTGACTATAATATTGTGGTAAGCTTCACTTGACATGCAGTGTTTGTTTCATGTCAATAGGTTCATAAATAAAAAAGTTACGCAAACCTTTCAAATAGCTTTAGATGTTATATATGTAACGTGTGTGAAACCGCGGGGCGCAGCTAGTAACGAAACGAAATACTTGAAATATAACATTACCTTTTCACACTTGGATCCCTTAAAAATTCTGAAGAGCCTGGCGCGTGCAGACATCGCGAGGCATGCGTCGCGAACAGTTCGGCTCGCATGCCTCGGACTGTGTGAACTTGTCGTTGCGACGCCATGGGAACGGACGCATCTCAATCCGTCACTGAAGAACGCCATGCGTGGTTGTTTGCGTGCTCAGCTTGAGAGTCGTTCGAGACGCAAGCATAAATGTATAGTAGTACCCAACTGATATGGCTTACCGATGTACCTGCGCAGAAGATGAATTTTCAAAGCGCGGGAAATGCTACTGACCGCTATTGGTCGGCAGCCGCCGCCATCTTAGCGAGCTTAGAGTGAGATGGAACTAACAGCTGCAGTGTATTATGAACCTTATAATAGTGATCTTAGGTTGATTGTAAGTTTTAAGCATTCTTTCGTTAATCTTCGGACCATACTTTATTTTCTGCGCGAACGAAGATTCACGACGCGCCTTATAAGTTGGGTACTAGTATACCCTAGTATGCCTCAGGTTGAGGCATGCGTGACAAACCATTCGTCAACAGTAGAAGGCTAAGAAAATGCGAGCAAATATTCCTAGAAGCCGTAAAGGGACGTGTAAGCAATATTGCTTAGCAATACAAAGCTTAGTGGCGCGAGATCGCTAGCCGTGGCAGTGCCATGCGTAAGGGCGTGCGTATTTAATAATGTACAAACATACAGATTGTCACGCCAGCGCGTGACGGTAGCGTTAGCAAAGAAAGTTATCGAAAACACGCATTTTTTTACAGACAAAAAAACGGAGGAAGTTGCCAAGACGACTCGTGTGCTGTAAAAACTTTTAGAAAAAAAACATGGTTACGCAAATTAATTAATAGTGACCGTTTTTTTGGGCATTTTTAGAACATAAATCATTGTTTTCCACTGCGTTTCTTTTTGCTTAGTAAAACAACAAATTACATTTGTTTACTTTTACTTATTCATTATATTTTATTTGTAAGAAAATTTATAATCAATTAATTAATAATAATAACATAATTATACTTATTAAATTAAAATAACAAAATAACAGAAGAAGGGTAACGTTTTTGATGATAACGAACTGAAACCTCGCCTTTACAAAGAAAGCTAAATTATTGCGCTATTTTATGTTATTTTGTCATTTGATAAAAATTATGGAATAGGTACTTAATAAGTCTACTGAAATAAAAAAAATCATAACAAAACATATAACGATACGCTAGTGATTTTTCTGCGCTCCATACACGAGGATCTCAGGCGGCTATCATATCCCTTATTTACGACTATTCCTTAGATTCCATTCGTAATTTGTTTGTCCCGCGTTCCTTGCATTCCGGTGTGGAACACGCCCTTAATTATAATCCTTCGAGCCGAAGAAACGATGGATATCACAATGACCCAATTTTGATAAATAGTTCTTCAATCTTCAATCAATAAGGAGTCGATAAATAATTATTGAAGCGGTAGTAGCCTAGTCCGTCCGTAGCATCCGCTTTCGAAAACGGAGGAGGCGAGTTCTAATCCCAGTGCGGGCACGCACCAGTGTGTTTCTTGTTAAACATATGTACGTAATTATCATTCGCTTTTCGGTGAAGGAAAACAACGTGAGGAAACCAGCATTTTTTCGGAGGCATGTATCCACCAACCCAGACTAGGCCCCCGTGGTGGATTATGGCGTAAACCTCCTCACGATAGTGAGGCCTTTGCCCAGCAGTGGGAACAGTTACAGGGTGAATTATTATTATTAAATAATTATTGTATTGTATTGTTTTGTATGAGCTGTTTGTGGGTAGACGCTTTTGCAAGCGGCTGGATCGATTTGGATAATTTTTATGTTTGTAATATTCTATGATCTAATATCTTCCTATATCGATATATCCGACAATATGACAGTGACAGCGAGCTGCTCTTCTAGAGAGGGAAGGCAGACGACGGAGCTCAGCGACTGACAGCAGAGTGATGGTGTTTTGAGGCGTTTCGATCAGCTCGCAGCACCAAATACGTGCTTAAAATCCAAGTCCGGAAAATATGATTTTCCACCTAAAAGCTGTTATAATATCTTCCTGTTATTTCTTCAAAAGAAACGCTGACTTGAGAGAGACACTCCTCAATCACTTGAGACACGCTTGGAAGATCCCCTCCACAGATTCGAAGTTAACTTGACTATACTAATATTCTTCAACCCCTTTGAATATAATGTAGGTACCTACTTAATTATTGTTGTCTGTTGTTGTTATATTGTTGTCTTTTTATTCTGTGTGTTGAAAGCGTTTATTAACAAGGAAGTATATTTTCGTCGCAATTTCATTGTTCGTCGCAAAAAAATTGTCGTTCGGTGTGGCGGTCTAAGGGAGAGGCCTGTGTTTAGCAGTGGACGTCTTCAGGCTGATGATGATGATGATGATGATGATATTAAAAGTGTTAGTAATAATAATGTTCATAGTCCTTCTATACTTATTAGATGCGAAAAGGTGTCTGTTTGTTTGTTACATTTACTCTTGCAGTAATGTGAATAAAGATTTGTTAATTTTGGGTCCATGTAAATAAAGATTTTTGACAATTGGGGCCATGTCAATAAAGATTTTCACCTCTTGAGGCCCAGAATAAAGATTAGTAACATTTGAATATCTCCGCATAAGCGCCATAATTACCAAATGCACCGGTATTCTAGTCTCTCTGCCGTACGTACTAATTGTATAGTTAATTATTCATCGAGCACTGCCCGAGCCATCTAGCTAATTAATACTAGAGAGGCAATGCCTGTTAACCAGCTGTTAAAATAGAGCTGGTTTAAGCCACAGTTGGTGAAATCTTTTTTGTGTAGTCTTGCGTTTATTCTTTACCAGCTTTCGCTAGCAGCTTAGTCTGCTATAACTACATTGTATAGGAACAAAAAAAAATCGTCCCAGTGCGAGTCGGACTCGCTTATGAAGGGTCCCGTAGTACCAAGTAACATAGTATAAAGTTTCTTGTAGTTCGTTGTAACTTTGATGATAGGTGTACTTTTAACGATTTATGACGTATTAAAAAAAACTTCTTACTAGATCTCGTTCAAACCAATTATCGTTGGTAGTTTGCATAGTAACGTACGTCATATATTTTTTTTAGTTTTATCGGTCTCTTATTTTAGAAGTTTGAGGGGGGGGGGGAGGGGGGGCACATTTTTCCAAAGTGATATTATGAACCTCGATAATTAATTTTTGAAGATCCATAGATAAATACCCCACACGTATGGGTTTGATGAAAAAACAATATTTGGGTTTCAGTTTTAAGTATGGGGATTGGGGAACCCCAAAATTTATTTTTCTTTTTTTATTTTTGTGTCCAAATCTTAATGCGGTTCCCAGAATACATCTACTTACCAAGTTTCAACAGTATAGCTGTTATAGTTTCGGAAAAAAGTGGCTGTGACATACGGACGGACAGACAGACAGACAGACAGACATGACGAATCTATAAGAGTTCCGTTTTTCGCCTTTGACTACGGAACCCTAAAAACAGCCGAGTGCGAGTCGGACTCGCGCACGCAGGATTCCGGACCATTATCTATAAAAATGGCAAAATATCACGTTTTTTGTATGGGCCCCACTTTAATATATATTTTGTTCTGTATTTCAGTATCTTATATCTTTAAATGAGCAATTCTTGTATATATAAATATAATTGGAATCTCGGAATCGGCTCAAATGATTTTCATGAAATTCAGATATAGGGGGTTTCGAGGGCGATAAATCGATCTAGCTAGGAAACATTTTTAGAAAATGTCATTTTATTCGTGTTTTTTTGTTTGTTTTTTTTATTATTCTATCGGTAAGATCGAAAAATATTATTCATATTTCATCATTTTATTAGTAATTCGTACTTAAATATAATTTCCAAAAAACATAATTTATAAAATAAAAAAATTACCGAGCAAAGCTCGGTCATCCAGATATTTTGTTATTATAGCGGCAACAGAAATACACCATCTGTGAAAATTTCAACTGTCTAACTATCACGGTTCGAGTGATATAATCGCAGGCAACATTTAAATTTCTTGCCAGTATAAAGGATAGGATACCTTTATCTTCATATTATCATATTTCTCGTTTTAAGTTCTTTTAAATAAGCAACAAGAAAGTTGCTTTGTAATCAAATGATGTTCACAAAAACTGTTGTGTAATCCTTTTGGGATTCATTGTCCTAAAATGAAGCCTTTTAAAAATTGTAAAAGGTTTTCTATAGTAATATTATAAAGAGGAAAACTTTGTTTGTTTGGTTGTAATGAATAGGACCCGAAACTACTGAACCGATTTGAAAAATTCTTTCATTGTTGGGAAGCTATGCTATCCCCGGTACACATAGGCTACCTTTTATCCCGTAAAAATTAATGGTTCCCGCGGGATAGTAGTTAACGCGAGTGAAACCGCGAGGTGCTTCTAGTTATAAATAAAAAGAGTTATATAAATACAATACGTATCCGGCACAGCGAGCTGATCAGAAGGAGCCCAGACACAATATTTATGGGTCCGTACCTAAAGGGTAAAACGGGACCCTATTATTAAGACTCGGCTGTCCGTCTGTCTGTCTTCAGACTGTATCTCATGAACCGTGATAGTTAGACAGTTGAAATTTTCACAGATGATGTGTTTCTGTTGCCGCTATAACAACAAATACAAACCACCAGAATTGAATAGATATTTAAGGGGGCTCCCATACAACAAACGTGATTTTCTGCCGTTTTTATAGATATGGTACGGAACACTTCGTGCCGTTTTTTCCGGTTCTCAAACTTATTTTTTCAAGTTCACCCGAGCTTATTGGCATGCAAAATCTCGAAATACAACTATTGTTTCGAGGTTCTTACACAGAGACAATTAATATTGTGCGGATGAGCGACAATCGTGAATGTTTACACGAAAGTTTTTTTCAATAATCGTATCTTTAGGGCGAAAAACTCGCTCCGTCTAAATGGACCCTAACAGATACGCGATGTATTTATAGATATAATAATATATATTTGCTATTCAGTTTATTTACTCATAATTGTATCAAAGGATTTGTGTCAAAGTTTTGCCTCCCATTACCCTTTTTATGGTATTTCAAATCTGTTCCATTGAAAAGGGAAAAATGTTTTTTGCTTTTATGGAACGAATTAGAAAGACATTTTAGACCTTTTGTGCCATTCGTAAGCCTGGGGGCAATCAAAATGTATAATGTTATTATATTTAATATTTTTTAACGGAAAACTGTTTTTATTATTTATCTAGATGCGCCCCGCGGTTTCGCCCGCGTTGGCTGTTATCCCACAGGAATTGTTTATGTTTACAGATAAAAAGTATCCTTAGTGTTATGAGTTATAATAAATGTACTTATATCAAATTTCATCAAACATCGAATCATCCAAACATCCAAACATCGAAACATTAAGCTCAAAGCATTTTACTCAAAAAAACATCACGTATCAATGGGCGGCCTCAAATGAAAACCCCAGTATAGGTACCTAACTAGTTCTTCCTTTGATTTAAATTAACAAGTAAAAACGTACAAAAGAACTGCTTAGCTGAAACCGAGTAATGAAATGTAAATATTTCAAACAAAGTTAACTGAAACTGAAAATGAAAATCTGAGCTGAATAAAGTAATCAAAGTTTTCTGCTGAAAAATATATTAGTCTAGTCTGGCCTATAATTAAATACGTATTCAGTGCTGCGAGCTGATCAAAACGAGTCCAAACACCATCGCTCTGCTGTCAGTCGCTGAGCTCCGTCGTCTACCTTCCGTCTCTAGCAGATACGGTGTTTTACTATGATGTCTTATTCCGATTCAATTGAGGACATAAACAGAATCGATTCTCTTTAAATAATATTAATACATGGCTTTCGATATCATTTAGGGAGGCGTCAATCCTTTTAGATTTAAAATCAACCTAAATTGAGCGTCAAGATGTCGCAACAAGACGTCACGGTGCGAATAAGTAGTAAAACGATTATGTTTTAGGTCCTCAATTGGATCGCAATAAGACGTCATGGTAAGCTGGCCTTAACTGACGATGTGGTCGGAGGTGGCAAACGTGCTCGGTCTTACCACAAAATATTTAAACCAGAGTTGAACTTTGATTTAAATATGTACTGATGTGTCTAAATATTTTCTCCACAAATCGACGTCTAATACCTCGCTTTTTCTAACTAAATAACTAATACAAGTAGAATAATTGATTATGATTAAGTAAGAAGAATTGTTTTACTACTTATTCGTACGTTGACGACTTATTGTGACATCTTGACGCTCAATTTAGATTGATTTTAAATCTAAAGGGATCGACGCCTACCTTAATGATATCGAGAGCCATGTATTACTATTATTTTAAGTGAATCGATTCTGTTTAGGACCTCAATTGGATCGCAATAAGACGTCATAGTAATATCACTCTAAAATCACCCCAATAGGCCACCACTGAAACTACGTATCGGTCTATAACTTTCTGAAAGGTAACCGTTAAATCGAGAATCAAAACAGTCCTACCTCGTATGAAAACTAATTGGAGCTGTAATCCAAGATTACAATTATACGGGAACAAGAGGCAGGCGGTGGGTAGGGGGTAATTGGTAAGTAAGACATGAATTTTGCAGGCCACCGGGCGAATGCGCCTGTGTGTATGGTGTGGTACAAAGCATAGGAGGCTGTACCTTAGCTTAACTTGACGGCACGTTAGGCGTAGTGCTGCGCTTGGTGTCGCGGGTTGGATTCCCGCCTGGACCGAATATTTATGCGATCCACAAATATTTGTTTCTGGTCTGGGTGTGATGTGTATGTGTAAGTATATGTCTGTAAGCGGTACCCACGATACAGGAGCAATGCTAGAGCGGAGCTACGTTTTAAAAAAATTAAAAAACTTATAAAATATGCAGTTATAAAAAGGTAAAACCGTCTCACCACAAAAGATTAAACAGATGTTTCTAAAATTTTGTTTCACAAAACCAATGTCTAACGCTTGCGTTGTCTAACTCGATGCTGTCATTTCTGATAGTTTCACTTGAGAATTTGTCATTTAATTAGACAACGCGACTTTTAGACATCTGTATTATGTGTATTTATGATTGATCTTTCATTAATTATACTTTAATACGGGAGAAACACAAGTTTTAGAAGAAAAAAAATACAAATCAACATCTCTAAATTTCAGATTTCCGCTAACTCCTGGGACACCTTAGTCAGATCTAAGCATCAGCCATAGATTAAATAAACGCCACGTCCACAGACATAAGAGGAAGCCAACCCAACATTACAGATGTGTACCGATAGTGAATCCAGTCGTGACTCATAAAACCGGCCGCCATATTGGTAAAAGATGCTTAATTTGACAGCTCATTCTACTTGTACAAATATTAGGTCAGATTCAGCAAGAATTTTAATCTTAGTTACATTTTATCAACGTAAGCATATTCGTCTCGTCAGCCTTAGTTCGATCCTACCTGAAGGTTTTTTTACGACTTCACTATCTGTAATTACTAGTCTACTTACCCTTGTATGTCTGTAGCCTCACCAAATCTGTCCAATGTAGAATTTGTCCAATGTAGAATCAGTCCAATGTAGAATCTGTCACATGTAGACTATGATGTCAAAAGTAGAAGCTGTCAAATGTCGACTAAACGAAAATGAAATCGCCGCCGCTCGTGCCCCACACCGCCTAACGGCGTGCCCACACTGCGCGGCAGTGTGCGTGCGTGTAGTGTAAACACGGCTTGATTTCCCAGATGAATGCTCACGGAACTTCGTCGCGGTGCGAGCGAGAGGCACTAAAATTGATTTTTAAAGGGTGAAGCGTGATACACGATGACCGAGCCATGCCGTGCCGTCAGCTGTTTGTTTGTTTGTTTGTTTGTTTGACGTATGAGTGTGCTAGCTTTTAGCGTCTGATTTCGTCAGGCTCAAGTCTCTGACAGCCTTACCACAAAAGATTTAAACCGGTGTTGAACAGATGAGTCTAAATATTCCACAAATCGACGTCTAACCCTCGCTTTTTCTAACTCAATAACAAATTCACAAGTGAAATAGTTAGGAATGCCAGGATTGAGTAAGAAAACGCGAGTGATAGACGTCGATTTTGATTAATGATATTTTGGAAACATCTGTTTAACTCTGGTTTAAACTTTTGTAGTAAGACAATGTGCGTTAGTTCGAATAGGAAAAAGTTGAACGTCAGTTATTCAGAAAGGATAAAACGGGACTCTATTACTAAGGCTCTGCTTTCCGTCCGTCTGTCACCAGGCTGTATCTCATGAACCGTGATAGTTAGACAGTTGAAATATTCACAGATGATGTATTTCTGTTGCCGCTATAACAACAAACACTAAAAAACAGTAGAAAAATATATTTAAACGTTTCATAGGCTTTTATAGATAATGGCACGAAACTTTTCGTGCGCGATTCCTACTTGCATTAGTCCGATTTTTCCTATAGATAGATCCTATTTTTCTTTTTTAACCCACCGGTGGATCTGTGGACACTAGGTACTTTTTCTCTCATATAAATATTTAAAGTCAAAAGTCAAACGATTTATTGTAAATACAAGTCAAACAGCTAATTCTCGTTAACAAAGAGAATCTTTTTTTTTAAGTTATGGCTTCGCACGGTTTGTGCATATAGCCAGTGTCAAGTATTTTATTATATAGGTAAGTATTTCTTAATTTCACATTAAGAAAGTTACAGCAATATAGCAATCGTGGTCAAGTAGTCAAGTCAATTATTTACATCGTCCAAAGTTACGATTCAGTAAAGTAGTGGATGCTTTACTGAAACTTCCCGGGAGATTTGGAAAAAATGCGAAATGACACGTTATTTTGAGTTTATACTCGTATCATTCGCCCACACTCGTGCACGTTAATGAACACTTAATTATTAATATTCCACCAATATTACACATTAACACTCGAAGAAACACAAGTTTGAGATAATAATACAAAACCAACAACGTCTCACTATCGGATTCCCGCCAAAACTCAAAAAGAGAATCTTAAATTAAACATTAATTTAAATTATGGTTTGAGTTTGAAAAAGGATGTTGATTGTGTATTTTACACACTGAGCTCCATGGGCATCACTCATTGACACTCTGGGAGAGATGGCGAGTCGTACTTTTTTTATAGATTAGGTAAATATTCCGGGAAATTGAGACATATCGGGAAAACGGGATAACGGCTTGCCCGTAAAACACAAACGGTCGAGTGTTGTTACATGAGTGAGACAGCACAAACGACGTCAGTTGTGCATAAACTGAGTTTTAAGGGATGAAATAGGGGTGTATTTTTGTCGATAACTATTTATACAAAGTAATAAAATTGAAGTGTATGTTTGTAATGTCAAAATTACAGCTTTTTACTGAATGCAAACGGTATATAAAACAAAAATCTAGTTGTTTTTTTTGTCAGGCTGCTGGTTTATTCCGGCTAATATCCGAAACGGCTGCACCGATTTTGACATAACTTATACTGGCAGATAGCTGATATTACATGGAGTAACAGAACTTGGTTGTTGCTTTTTCTATCAAGGAAATGTTTTTTAAATTGTAATGTGATTCTGAACCAATAATTAGTTAAAATTATTTTAAGAGATAAATAAATGATTAATAGAATTCTATAATAATTATATATGTTTTTTTCTGATTTGTTTACTTAAAAAAACGTAGTCCCCACTAGGAATACTCCTGTATCGTGGGTACCACTTATAGACATATAATTTTACATGTACATCTATTTATAATTAATTCATAAACATTTATGAAGCGTCATTTAGTATTATACAATTTTTCAGTGAGCATTTTTAATAGGACTTGCATAAATTTTTATGTATATAATACGGAGATGTTTAACATTTCACTATCGATAAAATTAATCGATATCCAAACTACCTTATCTCTAAAGCACGTGCAGGTAAAGTTTACGTTAACTATCTCTTTGGAACATCACTTAAGTCTGACACTGTTAAATACAAAAACTCAATTTTATACCCTATAGAAATAAACTTACGACCCAAAATCGCGTACTATTCTATTCTGCTTACGACGTTTTGAAGTTAAACCGTTTGTGTTTTATGAACGAGGAAGGGAGGAACGAATTTAGGGCTTATTTAGTGGGCACTAAGGACTATTTTGTTAACGTCGATTGAATATAGTAAATTATATATTGTTTGAAATATTAACGCGGTATAGTTTAGTTAGAAGATTCCTTATCAGGAAGTGTTAAGTTTTACTTATTTGCTTAGTTCATACAAGCTATGGCACGAGGTTTCAAACGTGTATAAAAAGAAAGAGTGGAAGTGACTTAAATTAATATTGTATCTCCTATCCAAGATTAAAATCGATCTTGGATTGCTGCCTATCGTTCGATCAATCTCCAACCTGCATGCCTTCATAAACCAATCCACGGGTCGGTTATTGGCACGTTTGACCCTAAAATGGATTGTGATATCAATTCCAGATAACAAAATTTGAATTGGGATTGATTATTAATTTCGGCCGTTAATTTGATATCTCTATCGGAATCGCAGTTACGGTGTAAAAGTTTATAAGTCAACTCCCGTTTATTTGACAATGTGCCTTATGTGTTAACGGATATGCCTCATTTTAATGAGCTCGAAAACTGCACATAAGGCATTTTTCATTGTGTGGCAGACGTAGATCATGACATAGTATGTATGGCAAAACTGGCGTTGGTTTTGAGCTACGGTCCATATGTTTGGCATTTACGACCCGCCCACTTTTCACTTCCACTTATCTCTCTTTCGTGGCTAGTTACAACAACACTACGTTGAGCATGCGGTTCCCTCTTCACACTCAAACGGGCAAAGGGTTCCTGCTATTAAAAATAATAAAAAGGCCCAATCAAGCGTGAAAAGGTTCAGGGGCAAAAAAATCACAAAATATTTCGCTTCGGAAATGTTTTCAGAATTGCTAGCCGAGCTGGCTCAACCTGTGGATGAAACGTGTTTTATCTGTCATTTCAGGACCTGAACCGTAAACCGAAATTCATCATAACCCAAAACATATGCTAGAAAACTTCTTGCTATCAACGATCACTAAACAATAAGGGCGTATTTCCGAAGCACTGGTAGAATCAACGGAGTTTCCTTTTCTTGATAATATTTCCACTTATCCATTTTACTATGAGTTTATAAATCGTTATTAGGTAAGAACATAAGTCTTTTTAAAAAGATTACTTTAAAGGTTCCTTTTTGCACAATATTTTTTACAATAAATTACACATTCTTGGCAAAAAAACTTACCATTGGTAGCAGGAGGGTGGCCGGCTGAATTAACCATCACAGGAACCGCTGGAGTCGTGGTCTGTAACAAAAATAAATCAATATGATTATAAGTCAAGAAGAAACATATATTTCTACTAATTTAAACTCGTATTCGGTGCTGCGAGCTGATCAAAACGCGTCCAAACACCATCACTCCGCTGTTAGCCGCTGAGCTCCGTCGTCTACCTTCCGTCTCTAGCAGACCAGCTCGATGCCACTACGCCAAAAGCGTCCTTACATCCATTTTTATCGAGTAAACTAGCTGTGCCGCGACTTCGTCCGCGTGTAATAGTGATAAAATTCACCTTTTAAACCTTCCCTGGACTTCCACAAATCATTCAAGACCAAAATCAGACAAATCGGTCCAGCCGTTCTCGAGTTTTAGCGAGACACACGAACAGCATTTGATTTTTATATATATAGATAGATTGATACCTAATAGATAATTATAATCTTCTATACTAATATTATAAAGAGGAAATATTTGTTTGTTTGTTGAAACATTGTTTCACCATAACCGTCGGGAAGCTACACTATCCCCGGGTGATATAGGTAGGCAAATTTTTATCCCGTAAAAATTAACGTTTCCCGCGGGATAGTAGGTAACGCGGATAAAACCGTGAGGCGCAAAAAGTCAAAGATGTAAAAAGTGAAAAATAATGTTTGATAGTATGGTCGGTGAAGTATACCAGATAATAATAATAAGATAAGATATACTGACATATTATAAGCACGAAGAACACTACCTTCCTTCGGTATTTCGGTAAAAATACAGAAAAAATACAATGCCCTCCGATTCTACTATTATGTTGCTCGCCATCCGAAACTCTGCGCCATTAAGCGCTTGGTTGCCCTTAAAAGTAGCATTTTCTACGTTACCCAATTATTTTCCGTAAATGAATTTCCCGAGAAATGACCCTCAAACCATTTAATATCTTAATAATAACGAAGCTGACTTCACAAAGCCCGGATTCTCTTGTAACAACTAATATGATTAGAACTTGTAACCCTAGGGCGGCGCGCGGGCTCGTTACACCGCAGCAAAATACACAATATCCCATAACGTCACTAACAGCCGAAATTAATTTTGTATCTCCTATCCAAGATTGAAATCGACCTTGGATTGCTGCCTATCGCTCGATCAATTTCCAATCTGCGTGCCTTTATAAACCAATCCACGGATCGGTTATTGGCACGTTTGACCCTAAAAATGGATTGTGCTATCAATCCCAGATAGCAAAATTTCGATTGGACTCTCGCTAGACACGTGCCTAAACTTGAAAAGAGATGGCGCTGATGTAAAATAAAAATAAAACGTCAACACAAATTGAAATGTCACTGTCAAAACGTCATACAATACCGAAAAAATCAATGAAATTTTAGTCTAATGAGTTACATATTAGGGAATAGAAACATAGTGGTTTTTAGCGGGAATCCGAAAGGGAGACATTGTTGGTTTTATATTTTCTCCAGCTTATGTTTCTTTAAGTGTTTTGTGTAATCTTGGTGGAGTATTAATCATTTAAATGTTCGTTAACGTGCACGATGAGCAAATTATTTATGAGTAAATCCAAAAAGCGTGTCACTTCGCACTTTTCCCCAAACTCCCAGTAAGTTTCAGTAAAGCATCCACCACTTTACTGAATCGTGACTGACTGACTATGTTAATAAAATACCTTGAATTATTGTAAGTTTTCACTTGCTTTTTTCAGTTAAAAAAAAAACCAAAAACGTGTGTCTCTGTGATGTATGATCATTAAACTAAGAACACGCGTACCTACTCGTATTTTATACAAATAAATCTTCTTACAAGCAGAGTGTGCCGAACGCACCCTCGCTTGCTTGAAGAAAAAGCTTCTTTATTTCTTCTATTTATCTCTTCCTCTTCTTGTTCTTATCCCTACGGTTACTACTCAACTGAACGCCGATACGAATGGTAGTCCGATATTTATACAAAACTAATCTGCCTTCCTATTGGTCAACCAATCTACCTGTGTAGTTCTGTCTGTCCCTTTTAATCCCTCCTACGGTCCCGCGACGAAACTTCTCGTGTCGCGTCGCGCAATGGAGCCGCGCCGGCTGCGCACCTTTCTTCGAATTAGTGCCGTAATTAGATGCCATGTTACCTCTAGGCTACTTGTTACCTCTCGAGTGAACAAGTACGAGTCAAGGTTGTTCAGTTTCTATGGTTCAAGTTGGCTCGTTTTCAGATCTATGCTTTTAATAAGCCCATAATGGAAAAATTCTGTATATTTAATAGAAACTTATATTTGGAAAAGTTAATATGAATTCAAAACATCGACTCCAAAATAATGACGTTTGTGAAATAGATACTTGTAATATTATTGTGTATGTTTGCGAAATAAAACATTGCTAAAATAAGAGATTTTGAAACGAGTATGTATTCGAAACGTTGTTTGTAAATTGAATCATGTTTTGTGAAATAACATTTTTAAGAAATGAATTTTATACGAAACGTTGATTGTAATGTAATATTTTGTTATAAGTATTTTGGTCAATCGTTGGTAAATCATTACATTAGTGGTGTAATGCTAACCTATGAAGTAATTAAAAAAAAAACCATTCCGACCCAACCTTATTCTTGCTGTCTATTTGGTCCATACAAAGGTTGTCTGGTAGAGATCGCGATTAAGCGATGAGACGGCCCATTGTACCTATTTTTAGTGTGACCTTCTTGGGTCCTCTTATATTCTGTTGTCAGAGAGTTATCATCTATCTATCTTTCAACTGATAAATCTCATTTCAGTCAACTCAAAGTCAACTTATAATCTCATATTTGACGTTTATTCAAATACGGGAGTACCAAATTTTAGTCAACTTCCTGTGCCTTCAACTCATTTTTGTTACTAGAATACCATTTTAGCGTTCGGTTACATTACGATATCATTTCGATCAAGCGAACGTTAAATGTCACTTTACAATTTACAAGAATACCATTTTAGACTTTAATGAGATTATAAGTTGATCGGAACTAGATTTTGAACATATTAAATCCCATCAAAAACATTACATGTACAAAAATGCACAAGTCTCGCAACGCAGTTTATCTGCCGTAAAAAGTTGTGAGATCGAATGTAAACCAAGTCGGTTAATTTCAATACCTATCTGTACCTATCTATGGGAGCAGTTATATCTTTATTTCTTTAGTAGAGTGACTTGGCAATTGCACACGGCAACATAAATCTATGTTAAGCGCTTTGTGCTTGTATTTGTTTGAAAGTACACCTATACGGAAGACTATATTTAGATTGTCTAGTAGATTATGCTGCCGTGTACAATCGCCAAGACACTCTATTTACTAAAGAAATTAAGATATAACTGCTCCCATAGATAGGTATAGGTACGTATTGAAAGTAACCGACTTGGTTTATATTCGATCTCACAACTTTTTACGGCAGATAAACTGCGTTGCGAGACTTGTGCATTTTTGTACATGTAATGTTTTTGATGGGATCTCATTTCTTTTTGTAGGTTTTCTTTCTTTATTTCGTTTTTTTGCAAAACACGCACCAACGCGCGCCCCGCGCCTGTGCGGCCGGGGCCCCTTGCGACATACTAGGTCATGCTCATAGATTATCATGAACGAGTGTCTTTGCGTCTCCACAGATGCGTATTAGGTATAAGGTACCTAGGTAACTATTTTAATGTACCTAGGTAACGGATTTGTTCGACCTATAAAAATGTAGTAGTAGGTATAGTATAGGGATTAGTATCTCTCTATCTATCGTGGAAGTTTTTAAAAAGCGCTCAACTGTCGAATTTCTCGAACCCATTTCTCATTTTTACCCCTGTTACCCATTTCATTCAATTTCAATGAAGTCTAATTATGAACTGTAAAAGTAACTTTGTAATTACATACAATTTAATAGGATTTATATGGGAATACAAAGTTATTTATGCAGATCATATATCTAGAAAACGAGATGAAAATTATGGAATGTCAGAATTTTTCCATGGTTTATAGGCTAAACAATTGCTACATTCAAAATTTGAAACTTGTGGGACGGCTAGAAGTACCTTAGAATTTTGATGATCGGTGAGTCAGTCAGTCAGTCAGTCAGTGGGCAGCAAAATTAAGGAACTTTGACTTGCAATAATTCTTAAACTACTGGTTCAAATTTGATGTAACTTGGATTATTATCTGTAGACGTGATGCCCTCTTGGTCACTAAAAATGTAGGCTTCTGGTTTAATCCATAATGAAGTTACGGGGGGTCGAAAATGGCCCGAATCGCTTCGAGAAAAGGATAGTACGGCCGCGCCTTTTGTTTTGCTCGACTTGGCGGGGGCACTGCCGTGCCCCCAGATTACCAGAATTGTCTTTCTGAGGTTACAAAAAAAAATGTGTGTGCGTGTAACCTTTACGCGCGATTGAAGTAAAACTTTTTTGGCGTTGACGGAAGTAACGCTTACTATATAAGTCTGTGTAGTTTCCGCTATTTAAAAAAGAAAAAAAATCTGATCTCCCTAGTCGCGCCTAAAGAAGTTTTACTTCAAAAACAACTTAATTGACAACTTCCTTCTTTTTTATGTTGGTTAAAATACTTTAAGGTGATTCTGCCTAGTGGTGACCTTAGGGGGTTGAAGATTGAGTATGATGGAGCACTCGGCACCGCGTCACTCTTTCAGATCTCTTATTTTCGAGCAGTATTTTACTTCCTACGAAGTTTATACTTATAATTATTGTAAGTATTGAAAGAGCAGATCTACTTTACAATCTAACTTCGGATATTCACTTCTGAACCTTGTAATTTTCTACATTTATCTACAGTCATAAAATACAATTCGTTAGGCCGCATTCGAGTGCCGACCTTTCTGAATGAAACCATTCCCCGAATGAACAGGAACCACAGATTATATTTATTGTCTAGTTAACCATAGAATCCACAAGCATACCGAATCCACAGATAGTGCATTACCACAATAACAGATAATATATTTAAGGTAGGTATGCAATGGACACAATAGTAAAGCAATATACACAGGATATACTACTAGATACCTAGTTAGAGTTAACGCGAGGTTTTATTCTCGAAATTTTTAAGGCTCAGGAAACCGATTAAAATATGGTGATTAAAAGAGTTGATTAAAAGAGTGAAAAATTTTTGTATTGTATAAACTGGTCATAATATAATGAATAAGAATATATAAGAATAGAATAAGAATAACTTTATTGTTCCGAACTGTGTAGATACAATTTTTTGGTCTTAAATAATTTTTAAAGTTTCAACAGTCTGTTCCTTTCGAACATACAATAATATTTCTATCATAATATTTAAAATAATATGAGATGAAATTTTTTTCCAAATATTGATTAATTAAATAGGCTTATTAGAGATAACTATTATAATTGTTTATTTTAAGTATTAAAAGACTATTGGGAAGACAGAAACGCGATTACGAATAAATGGCTCGATAAAATTAAATCACAAAGATGGCACTGAATCGCATCTTTACGTGTCACCTACTAACAGCCGAAATTAATATTGTATCTCCTATCCAAAATTGAAATCGATCTTGAATTGCTGCCAATCGTTCGATCGATTTCCAATCTGTGTGCCTTCATAAACCAATCCACGGATCGGTTATTGGCACGTTTGACCCTAAAAATGGATTGTGATATCAATCCCAGATAGCAAAATGTGGATTAGGATTGATTATTAATTTCGGCCGTATAACAACAGATTATACTAAAAAACCGATGACAAAAAATATTTAAAGAGGGCTCTCATACAACAAACATATTAGTTTGCCGTTTTATAGATAATAAATAATACAGAACTCTTCTTGCGAGAGCTCGACTCGCACTTGGCCGGTTTTATGCTTTTCGTGACTTTATACACTCGTCTAATAATATTAAAATCCAAAAAACAAAACTTTAACAATAGCGCCCTCTATTGTCTTTCACCTATAACAATGAGGGAAAGTCTTGCAAAAAATGAGCTACGAAATGAAACAGCCGCAGTGAATAGAGAAGAAAATTAGTTTTCCCATTGTCTACGTAGTTTGCGCGCATTCTATGAGATGGCGCCACTAAATAAAAATAGAGGTTTTATGAAATAGCGACATGCATTCTTACCTAATAACAGAAGTATAAGTAGGTAGTACATGCAGTAGTTTTTTGCGGTTACTGTTTAAAAAACATCTATTGTTTGAAGGCATATCAAATATTTCCAATAGCCACCAGTAGGTTGTGGCATTACGAATCATAATTTGGTAATTTCCATTTTATTATTCGGTATTTTGTCAGTTTTTAATAATTAGCTAACTTACAGTGGTGTAATCTGTTATAATTATAAATAATCGGTTATTTTGATATTGTTCTTCTGGTAAAAGATAAGTATTAAAAATGAAAATATTTTAAATTAGTTTATAAATTTCAGGCAACTTGACCCATGAAGAAAACATCAAACTCACAAGAAAAAAAATAACCAATAAAATTAAATTAAATTCAAAATTATTGTATATTAGTTAATTAAATAACAATTAAGAAATGAATTAATTTCCTACTTACTGTTATACTCCTGCGTAATTAAAAATACGTAGGTATAATTATATAATTATTATTACGCGCATGTAACAAAAGTGCTGGTAATAAATTACACATAATTACTGAATCAGTGCAATATTTGGTTATTGTTTTCTGTTTACAAAACCACGTGTTTTTATACTGCAATTATAAATAGTATTGAATACCATCAACCCGATACGATATTCGATGCAAAACCGATATGTGGTATCAAGTATTAATACCCGGTCCCGTACTTCTGATACCGATACTAGTTATAACTACAAAGGGTATACATCAGGCGCCGAAGAAAGACAGCGTAAATTCTGACGTCATAGTTACGTACTCCAACCACGCGGAGGCAGCCGACAGCCGCAATAAAATACTTGTAGCCACTGAAAAGAATATCGATACTGTACACACTCTCACTACTACTGGAGATATGAAACCGATATTAAGTACTGGCAAAGAGATACTGGATAAAGAAAGCAGTGAGGGAGAAGTGGTAAGGAAATGTTGATTTAAATATAATGTTGTAACCACAAACATAAGATACACATTAGAGGTAGGCCGGATATTACAGATGTCAAGTGAAGCCAGAAAAAAGTATATTCTGGCAGGGCTGAACTAAGCCTGATCAGATACTTACACACACGTTCATAAAATTTAACTATGATTGAAATGACTGACGACCGAATGGGCCGACGACATCAAAAGAGTCGCAGGCAACCGGTGGATGCAAGTGGCAAATTGTCGTTCGGTGTGGCGGTCTAAGGGGGAGGCCTATGTTCAGCAGTGGACGTCTTCAGGCTGATGATGTAAATAAGTAAACAAACAAACGAATGCTTATTGCAGCCGCTGCAAGAAGACGTGGTCTTCGTCCCCAACCAACGCGATGAAGTGGTCCGAAACGAGGAGTACCTCCAGCATGACCGCATGAGCTTGAGAGACCTGATGGCTGGGCAGAGGACAGTGGGAGACATCCTGGCTCCGAAAGGTGTGAGGATGGAGACAGGTGAGAGCTTTGACAGGGAGCAGTCTGTTGAATGTTCGTGAGAGACAGCTGGAAGATATCTTCTGCAGAATATAAGCCTCCAACGCCACCCCCGAACGCCACGCAGACACTCCGTATTCAAAAGGTATTCATACCCACGGCAGTCAAAGTCAAAGCATTGTAAATAGGCAATTAAATAGCACTTTTATAAGTCAAACAGGTAATTCTCGTCAGCAAAGAGAATCATAAAAACATAAAGTATGATACATTAAATTAAACAGTAATTATTGATTATGGTTTGAGTTTGAAAAAAGGATGTTTCCCTTTCAAGATAGAGAGAGAACACCCACGGTAGAGAGAGATAACATGCTTCAATGTCATACAAAATCTTGATCACGCTATCTCGCTTTAATTAATCTCTCTTCTTCTATCGATATTCTGTGACCACACCGAGCTATATTGTCAGATGAGATAGTATACCTACCTAATAATAACAAATCTTTAGCACTTCAAGCTACGACATACAAAGAAAAGTATAAAAATAAAGACATGATAAGTAAATGTATAATGGGCGGCTTTATTGCTAACAGAAATGTCTTAAAGCAAAATATGATAAGTATAGAAAACTGATTCCATTATTTCAGAGTCACCCAACCCCGATATAATATTCGTGACGGGCAAAAACAATGATCACAACGAAAAAACTGAAACGCAGCCAAAGGGAAACAAGGAACGGTCGCACGACGAACCTCTATACAAAAATGCAGATACATCAACTCCCAAGCTGAACTGCAGCAACTTATATTGCACTAGCACCATCAATTCTATCTGTGGTGGCAGACTCGAAAATAACCAGTGGAAATATAGACTGTTCCTAAACGATTGTTATTTCAGGAAAGTAAATTGCAACTTCAGAAGTGCTATCAACAGTAAGTGTTTAGGATACTTTATTATATAGTAAATGTTGACGTTGTGGTCTCTTATGAACGCCATTGGCCGCTTACAGCGTCGCGTCGGACGCCGCGTCACGATAAAGTCAAAGTCAAAGTCAAATCATTTATTGTAAATAGGCAATAAAATCGCACTTTTACAAGTCAAACACTTCAATCTAATAAACAAATTAATAAAACCATAAAATAAAACAAACTATAATTAATGGATTATGGTTTGAGTTTGAAAAAAGGAGTTTCCCTTTCAAGCACTGGTCCAGGATTGAATCTTGGACAGAAAATGGAAACTCCGTTGACTCTACCAATGCTTCGGAATACGCCCGTTAGAGAAGACAGCACCAAGAAACTACAGGTGTAATTTTTTCTCATATTGTATCATTTACTTTTCATTTTTTTTCTTTAATATAGTCATTAACAGTGTAATAGGCTTTCTTTATGAGATTAGCCTTAATAAAAGTTTTAAATCTTTGCATGGATAATAATTGATCAATTCCCTCTGGCAGCTTATTATAAAAGCGTATACAGTTCCCCATAAATAAACCATTATATAAATGATAATATAAACTATAGAAATGTGCGTTGACGTCAGCGTGTGAAGACACACCACCACATTTTTATAGCACATCGTGACGTTGTAAGCATCCGATGGCGTTTATAGGAGACCACAGCTTTAATAGGTATAAGTAGTACCTGCTTAATCTTAACTAGGTAGATGTAAAAGTACATTGAAGTAATGTTATTTACTCAGTTCCCCTAAAATAATGAACATGGGTTTAACAAAAATATCGGTAGGTACTTAAATTCGTATCAGATACGTATCGAATATCGACTCCTATCGGATACAAGTATCGTTTACAAGTATCAGTTTAACTGGGTGTGTTTCTTCTAGGATACAAGGAAGTTCCAATAGATAGTTGTAAAAATATCGGTCACCATACAAACCAGAAAGCATTTTCGATCAAGCCCACGTCACAGTTTTATACTAAGCCGACACAAGTGAATAACACCAAGGCAGTTATCTCTTCGCGAAGGTAAGAAAGAATTATTACATTATTGTACGAAGTAATTTTGAGAAAAAGTCGTATCAAACTCGACACAAACTTCAATCAATAAAGAAATATCGCACTTTTACAATAAATTCATTCACTTATAATAATTCTTATAAACAAAGAATAAAATAAATTACGATTAACGCAACTTCGTACCAGGTAAAACGACGTCATTCCAGTTTAAGTGACGTCGAACTAGTTTGACGCGACGTCATCTTATAACAGTAATTATGTCACACATAATAATAATTATCGAAACATCGTATCAGGTTATTATTTGATGACACAAACTAAAACTCGACATTACTTAAATCATTTATTGTAAGTAGGCAATATAATATTATTATTACTTTGTACTTGTACAAACAAATGCTTAAATCTCACTAACAAAGATGTATGAATAAAAACATAAATTAAGAATTAAATGAAATACGCAACGTCCACGTCGCACCACTATAAAACGTCATACTAGCTTACGAGTCGTCCACTAGTTTAAGAGACGTCGTTCTAGTTTGACGCGACGTCGCGTTACTAGTTAGACGTCGCGTTACTATTTAGACGCGACGTCGTATCAATATGCCTATACGTGCATTTCCATCCCGCCTACCACGTTACAGATCAATGACGACGTCAATAAATGGCGAGTTCTGTTCGCACCCGTGCCCGGCGTCGTGTCCCGAGCACTACGCGCCGGAGTGCGCGGTGTCCACCACCGGCCGCCACCGCGTGTTCGTCAACCACTGCACGCTGGACCACAACTCGTGCTCTTTCGGTGTGGGTGGGTATGATGATGATGATGGTGGTGATGATGATGATGATGATGATGATGATGATTATGGTGATGGTGGTATGGTGGTGATGGTGATGGTGGTGGTGGTGATGGTGGTGGTGGTGGTGGTGATGATGGTGATGATGGTGATGGAGGTGGTGGTGATGATGACGATGATGGTGATGATGATGGTGATGATGATGATGATGATGACGATGATGATGATGATGATGATGATGATGATGGTAGTGATGGTTGTATGGTGGTGTGGTGGTGGTGATGGTGATGGCTACGGCAGTGATGATGACGAGTAACTCGACAATAGAGACTTTTAAGAGATGGCCTCCTTCAGTCTTCAAAGTTTGCTTAACGGCATAAACCATCGACTTTTTTTCAGTTTGGCACAAGCGCCCCCTGGCGGAGTGCGTGGGCGGCAAGAAGGCGGACATGCGACAGAACGCCGGTTTCATCGGATGGATGCAAAGAGTCGGCATCGTAGACAGGAGAGGACGTCTTCAGCTGTCTTAAGTTTTAAGCCTAATGAAAATAAATAATCGTATCTTGTAGCAATAACCGCCCAAGTTGTGTAGATAAGTAAAATGAAGCTAGGCGGATGCTTTTGCGCGTCATGCAATGTGCATGTTAAATTTTCACCATAATACTTGGATGTTAGAATAATAACGCAGAGAAGGATAGTTCCATGCGTAGTTTCACTTTAAAGTGAAGCAACTTTTTTGTCAATGTGTGCGTGAGTGCCGTGTGATTATCTCCTCAAAAACGCACACAAGTGCAATGAAAATGTCACATGCTTGTTCGTATTTAGTCCAAGAGCATGGACATTAAAATATTTACCATAAAAGCTTTGATTTCGAGCAATAGCGAGTCAAAGCCCGAGCTAGGCCCAAAAAGTCTCAGTAAAAATGGCTACGCAGCGCTAGTGGTTACTTGATTTCTATGATGTTCTAAGACTTGGATAAAACCACAGCACATGCATTAGTGGTCGCAATGAACGTTAATGCAATTTTTGGCTCACGTTCTCTGCTAATGGCTGCTAAAAGCCTATCCAGACAGATTTAATACGAGTCTGGGTTTTAGCGCTGGAAAATTGACAGAAAATAAAGTTTCGAATTTGAAAATAGCTAGGAAATATGCCTTTCGTAAACCTTATCCGATATTTATGGACATACACGGTGTTACCACAAAAGATTAGATCAGAGTTAAACAGAGGTTTCTAAAATTTAGTTCGACCAAATCGACGTCTATCACTCGCGTTGTCTTACTCAATCCTGGCGTTCCTGATTATTCTACTTGTAAAATTATTATTGAATTAGAAAAAGCGAGGGCTAGACGTCGATTTGTGGAGAACATAATTAGACTCGTCTGTTCAACTCTAGATTAAATCATTTATTGTAAGACCGCAAAAGATCTTTCAGGTTTATCTTTGACAATCAGATAGACTGAGTAAATATAGCGTAAGTATTTCTAAACCGCTGGTCGAGCTAATAGAGATTCAGTCATGAATCAGCGCTTGAAAGGGAAACATCCTTTTTCCAACTCAAACCATAATCATAGTTGCTTTTCAATGTAATCCTATTAATATTATAAAGGCGAAAGTTTGTGAGGGTGTTTGTATGTTTGTTACATTTCCACGCTCAAACGGCTGGACTGATTTTGATAAAACTTGGTATGGAGAGCTAACACTCTCTATTATACATATATTACTTTTTAGTTCGAAATAATGGGTAACGCCACAGAGCGAGCTAGGTTATTTTAAGCTTTTGGCTCACATATAAACGAACCTTTTCAACTTTTTTCATTGTTATTTTTAACAAGACTAAATCTTGCGACGCAGAGTGCATTATTCAGCGTAATTTTACACTGTAAGAATTTATTTCATAATCCTTTTCTACTACACCTTACATCATCATAACCTAGCTGTAAGCCTAAGATATCATCATCATCATCATCATCAGCCTGAAGAAGTCCACTGGTGGACATAGGCCTCCCCTATACATTTCCAGGAAGAACGATTCTGAGCCCTTTCCATCCACCGACTTCCCGCGATCTTAACAATGTCGTCGGTCCATCGAGTGGGTTATTCCCAGAGCACTCCTCGGCCTTTAATTATGTACCTAATAAATAAATTTAAATAAATAAATTGTGGGTTTTTTATATTTCTCTCTATTTTCATGTGATTTCAGTGTTTGTTTTGTAATATTGCATATTATTGCCTAGTTACTAAGTAGGTAATTACAATTATTTGAGATTGAACGTGTATGTAAACGGGAATACACACAGACAATAAATAGAGGAAGCAAACACCATGACAAATGGACGCGTTCGCACCTCATTATTGCGAGTGCATTTAATGCGTTAGCTATAAATAAAGCTAAGATTGGACTGGGACACACGGGTTGTTAAATATGCGAGCTTATAGGTAGGGCTACGAACTGATGTAGAAATGGAATATTAATGCTCTCACTCGGCCGTGTGTCGCCAGTTTATCCGAATATAAAAAAAAAACGAGTGTGATTTAAACCACATGACGGTAGTAAAATGTATTTAGCTCCATCTATGATACAGACAATAGGCCTGCACTGTGTCTTAGATATACGAAACGTAACGGGCTATGAGAGAAAGAGGGAAAGAAAATGTGTGCTCGCACCTCTCTCTCTTGCCCCTACAGTAATATTAAACGAAACGTAACTCTCTCTCCTTCTATCTCCACTAACTTCTATCTCCCTCTCAACCTCCGTTCGCCTCGCCAGATTACCCTTTTCCTAACGCTCTCGTCATGCATTCACCAGCTTATTCCCCAAGTCAACAGTGCATAAAGAAGTTGTACCTACTTCAATCACAAATAAAATACGTCTCGATCACACACACAGATCCCGAATCTTAACTAGGCCTCCCTGTAAGGAATCTGGTACTACAAGGCCCGTCCTCCCACGCAGATTCAGATTTGCCCTTTGTAAGACTCCAAAACTGCAAACTGTGTACAACTTCGCGGTTTGCAATCGACTCCTCACCAACTTACGCTCATGGAGGCCGCAAACATGGTATATTATTATAAAGTTTATACAGTTTTTTTTTGTTTGCTGCTATTTATTTATTTTATTTGTTTTATTCTTAGGTAGTTTTGCCTGTAGTGTTAGAGTTCGTCACACTATCACGGGATTTACCAATCAACCGTTGCTTCAGTCCAAAAGAAAAACTATAGCACGGTGTTGTAAAGTACGTGCAATTAAAACAAAAATATTGTTTTATTGTTAATTGCTAAAAGTCAACCATTTGACCGTAGTCTCATCTGATGGCAAGTGAAGACCACGAGTGGCTTGCCTAGAAGAAACCTATTCACTCTCGACTTGAGAACTCTCAGTAACTGAAAAACAAAGACCCTGAACATGTTGCCGAGCATGCTCGCGACACTAGCAGCCCGTATGTCCGACGCTAATCGACACGTGCTTTCATTGGCTCGAAACTTGGTCTTAAATTAGATATAAATGATGGACTCTCGAGATTTCTTTGATCCTGATAGCATATTGTACCTATATCGGCGCAAATGTTCGACAAGAGTTGGACAGATGTCTAAAATTTCGTGCCACAAAATCGACTTCTAACACTCGCGTTGTCTAACTCAATTCTGTAATTTCTGACAATATTACTGGTACAGTTATTGAGTTAGACAACGCGTTAGATGTCGAATTGTGTATAGAAATTTTAGACACATTGTTTAAATCTTTTCCGATGACAGTACAATATGACGGTGACAGCGAGCTGATCTGCTAGAGACGGAAGGTAGACGACGGAGCTCAGCGACTGACAGCAGAGTGATGGTGTTTGGACGCGATTTGATCAGTGCCCTGAGTAAGAAGAGTTTTTACTAGCTCGACATAGTACGCGTCAACTAGCTCGTTGTATGAAGATGTTTCGTTGATAAACGCGCCGGTAGGGGCGCTGTACAGGATCTTCATACAAAAGCGCGTTGACGCGTACTATATCGAGCTAGTAAAACCTCACACTAGGGGTACAGGTCGCAGGAACGTATACGCAATTTATAAACAATTATCACAAAATATTTTCTACTTAAAAATCTTTGAGGAGATTCAGCTGAAGACATAAAAATTTAAAGCCAACTTCAAAGCTTCGGATCCCTCCTTTTACAGCCCCGTAGGTCAAAATGAACCCGGGGTTAAGGGTGGGTGTTAAATTCTAATTAGTCGAATTTCAACCCCTCGCCTTATCTCACGAGGTTTTTGAAAATTAGCGCCGACAGAGCGTTTGCATAGATAATGTTTTAATTTTACTATAGGCTATCGATCTTACTACAAAAGATTAGACCAGAGTTAAACAGAGGTTTGTAAAATTTTGTTCGACAAAATCGACGTCTATCACTCGCGTTTTCTTACTCAATCCTGGCATTCCCGATTATTCTACTTGTAAATTTGTTATTTAGTGTAAAAGCGAGGATTAAACATAGATTTGAGGAGAAAATATTTAGGCTCATCTGTTCAACTGGTCTTAATCTTTTGTGGTAAGACGGTAGACGTTTAAATCATGTAAAACTGGCTTTTTCTAGAGTATCATTAGTGAAAAAAAATAGTTGGATCGCAATTTAGATACCCGATGTTCCTTCTCAAAATACAAACTATCTCCACAGCAAAATATGTTATCAAGACCCGTTCAGCCGTTGGGTCATGATAAAGGACGTCATAGTTTGTCAGGTCCAAGGGCCGCTGATGTGGCTTAACGACTGCTATCAATGGATACCAACCGGGGCCGCGCGTCCTTCGTAGCACGGAGCGATAGAAATCCGCTCATAACTTCCGAAAAGTCATCGGTGCGGGGCCTAGGATCGAACCCGGCATTGTTGGCTCGCAAAGCGCACAAGTAACCGTAGTCGCGTAAATGCGGAGCGAAATGAGACATTCTTCCTCAGAATAAAAGTTAGAATGTATTTTTTCCTGAATATTATCTTAACGAAGTCCTGAATATTCATGCGTTGAATAATTCAGTGGATTAAATTCTTCCATTGTCTTAGTCAAAGACTTTACATTTTTGTAGGGGCGTTTAAAGATGCGTTCAGACCTCCACGGTGGCGATAACTCTTCTAACAAGGTTTATTGTAATCCATCTCTATCTCTTTTCTACACTAATATTATAAAGAGGAAAACTTTGTTTGTTTGGTTGTAATGAATAGGCTCCGAAACTACTGAATCGATTTGAAAAATTCTTTCACTGTTGGGAAGCTATGCTTTCCCCAGGTGACATAGGCTACCTTTTATCCCGTAAAAATTAACGGTTCCCGCGGGATAGTAGCTAACGCGGGTGAAACCGCGAGGTGCTTCTAGTATAATATAAAAATGAACCCCAATTTCCCCTGGTCACGGCATCACGCGTGAATGGCTGGACCAATTTTGTTAATAATTTTTTTGTTGTGTTTGTTATTGTCAGGAGAAGGTTCTTGTGAAAGGAAAAATTTAGAAAGTTTCACGGAATATGAAGAATTTAAGAAAACTTAGCGACCATTTTAACTTAGATGTAGGGAAAGAGATAGAGGGAGATAGGTAGATGAAGAGGGAAAGAGATAGAAGGAGAGGGAGAAAGAGAGAGACAATGACAGGAGAACGTCTAGCTAGTATGCTAACAAAAAAAAGCAGTGATAGCCTAGTGGGCGAACGTTTGCCTGCCAAACGAAGGGTGGCGAGTTCAAATCCCAGTGCGGGCACGTACCAATGTGTTTCTTGTTAAACATAATATGTACGTAATTATCACTCGCTTTTTGGTGAAAAAAAACATCGTGAGGAAACCAACATGCCCGAGAATTATTTCGGAGGCATGTTATCCACCAATTCGGACCGATGCTCTAAATTGCGATTTAACTATATTTCTGCGAACGATGTCAAAGTATATAGAAAAAACTAGTATAAAATACAATAATGAACCTAACCTAAAATTTATCCTAACATTAGTCTAACCACTCGCTACTAGCTGGTTTCCAAAATATCGGCAAATACGAAAAATACATAATAAATACGGCAAATACGAAAAAAACACAAAATAAATGTTTAAGGGATATTTTTGCCGTCGTTTTAGATAAGGGCACGGAACCTTTCATACGAAGGTCCGATTCGCACTTGGCCGTATTTTCTTTTATCGTTTTTTTTTCAACATTTTATTTCTTAATTGCTTCATCAGCGAATGAGCTGAAATAATTGTGGCAGTGCCCGTAAAGGCCTCTCCACACAGCGCTACCGTTTGCAATCCCATACATTTCCCATGCAAGCTCCCTGCAGATGACATAGAGGCACTTCCACAATGGAAGGGGCCATGAATTTATAGGGTTTCGGTTATCACCCTGTGTGACAGTGATCGAACTCACGCAAAACCCACTAAATCCTACTTAGTCAAAGTCAAATCATTTATTGTAAACTAGCTGCGCCCCGCGGTTTCACCAAAGTCACACATACGACACCTATTTTAGCAGCGCACGCCAGAATAGCTCGCAAATGGTAATTTTTTTCCTACTTACTTGACACTTATCGTCATATTTTGAACAATTCACACAATATCTTTATAAATTGTAGCCTATGTGTTATTCTGATGTATAAGCTATATTATTGTAAAGTTTCATTAAAATCCATTCAGCAGTTTTTACGTGAAAGAGTAACAAACATCCATCCATCCATCCATACTTACAAACTTTCGCGTTTATAATATTAGTAGGATAGGCAATAAAATCGCACTTTTACAAGTCAAACACTTCAATCTAATAAACAAATTAAACCACAAAAGAAAGAATACTATACTAGTCGTTCTTATACTAGTAGTACTTATACTAGTCGTTTTGTGGACAGTACCTACCCTTAGTGTGACTTTTTACTAGCTCGACATAGTTAGCGTCAACTAGCCCTATTGTATGAAGCTCCTGTACAGCGCCCCTACCGGCGCGTTTATGAACGAAAAATCTTCATATAACAGCTAGTTGACGCGTACTATGAGTGTGACTTTTTACTAGCTCGACATAGTTAGCGTCAACTAGCCCTATTGTATGAAGCTCCTGTACAGCGCCCCTACCGGCGCGTTTATGAACGAAAAATCTTCATATAACAGCTAGTTGACGCGTACTATGAGTGTGACTTTTTACTAGCTCGACATAGTTAGCGTCAACTAGCCCTATTGTATGAAGCTCCTGTACAGCGCCCCTACCGGCGCGTTTATGAACGAAAAATCTTCATATAACAGCTAGTTGACGCGTACTATGAGTGTGACTTTTTACTAGCTCGACATAGTTAGCGTCAACTAGCCCTATTGTATGAAGCTCCTGTACAGCGCCCCTACCGGCGCGTTTATGAACGAAAAATCTTCATATAACAGCTAGTTGACGCGTACTATGTCGAGCTAGTAAAACTCATATTAAGGATACAGGTAGACCTCGCGATCAGAGGAGAGCTTAACCAATGTCACGGTTGTAGGCTCCTTTTTGCTCTCGTTTCCCTCCAACTTTAATAACTTCTTTCGCAACTTGTTCCGAATTACTCGTAATACTTAAGGTTTCCACCAAATATCATAACTCTGGATCAATAAATGATATTATAATGAATATTGTTACAAAAAAAAAACATTTTTCTTTTTGTTTTTTATTTTTAAGGTTCCATATATCCAAAGGGTAAAACAGGACCCTAATGCTAAGACTCGGCTGTCCGTCCGTCTGTCACCAGGCTGTATCTCATGAACCGTGATAGTTAGATAGTTGACATTTTCACAGATGATGTATTTCTGTTGCCGCTATAACAACAAATACTAAAAAACAGAACACAATTAATATTTAAGGGGGCTCCCATACATCAAACATGATATTTTTATAGATGCTTTATTTTCATCTACGCCACGAAAATTTGCGAAATTTCGAATCGTACCAAGCTTCGGTACTGAACCCTCCGGGGGGTAGTTACCCCTTTACAAGTGGTTTCACGCCGGAGGGGTGGTTTTTAAATCGGTGACGGGCCCTGATTCTGACATTTTATGAAAAGTGTCCGAAGTTACGTGAAATACTGGATTTTGGAATTAGGTTTTTATTTAAAATCGTCGTTCGATTAAAAGTCATGTTGGAATAGAATAGAAGATTATTTATTGTAACCTAACTGCAGTTTTACATAGAACTGCGTTATTGTAAACTTTATCTTTACTTAACAGTAGGGTGAGCAGGAACCTCCATCGAGAAAGTATTCGATACGTTAACTGTCAAATTTGTTTTAGATTTGATCATTGCAATATCGATGAGATGCGTCCGCGAATGGTTACCTTGATCGATACGTTGACGATACGAACCTAAGTTAAATAATATTATGATGTTTATAATATGAAATATTATGTATATAATATAATATGTTGTAAATACATAATGTATTTGAATATATCACTACAAATATTTATTAATATTTCTAGTCATATTTTTACTATTTTAATATTTCTATTAATTTATTTCATATCACTACAATAATATTTCTATTATTTCAGTGCCCTCCAGTAATTAGTTACTATTCCCCAGAGCTGTGAGATTCAATCGCGTTCCTGTTATTTTTAATTAAGACTCTAATTGCAGGGCTGTCGCCGTGACGGCTGTGATTGCCCTGAGGTTCATTCCGATGGTTGTCTTCCGTCGAGATCCCTCTTGACGCTAGATTATATTGGCATTTTTTTTTTTAATAATTCTAGTGATGTCCGATAATTTTCTGTCGCACTAGAATGCAGTGATTTTGGCACACTACTACTCAGTTGTTGAATATCTTATACCTAGATAGTTGATAGGAATTAGTAATAATACTTTTTTTGGTTTTAGTTATGGCTTCGCACGTTTTGTGCATAAAATATAGCCAGTGTCAAGTATTTTATTATTGAAGTATTTTTTAATTTCACAACAAGAAAGTCACAGCACTACAGCAATTCTCGTGGTCAAGTAGTCAAGCCAATTATTTACATAGTCAAAGTCACGATTCAGTAAAGTAGTGGATGCTTTACTGAAACTTCCTGGGAGTTTTGGAAAAAATGCGAAATGACGCGTTTTTTGAGTTTATATAATTCGCCTACACTCGTGCACGTTAACGAACACTTAACGATTAATATTCCATCAATATTCCACATTAACACTCGAAGAAACACAAGTTTGAGAAAATAATACAAAACCAACAACGCCTCACAATGGAGTTTTGGCGGGAATCCGATAGTGAGACGTTGTTGGTTTTGTATTATTAGCTCAAACTTGTGTTTCTTCGAGTGTTAATGTGTAATATTGGTGGAATATTAACCATTAAGTGTTCGTTAACGTGCACGAGTGTAGGCGAATGATATAAACTCAAAAAACGTGTCATTTCGCATTTTTTCCAAAACTCCCAAGAAGTTTCAGTAAAGCATCCACTACTTTACTGAATCATGACTGACGATGTAAATAATTGACTTGACTACTTGACTACGATTGCTATAACATTGCTGTGACTTTCTTAATGTGAAATTAAGAAATACTTAAAATAAAATACTTGACACTGGCTATATGCACAAACCGTGCGAAGCCATAACTAAATAAAAAAAAAAAAAAAAAAAAACGCCTCACAATCGGATTCCCGCCAAAACTATCGCATGTTTTTTTGCTAACTTTATAAGCTTTTCTTAGAGTGTTAACTTTTTACCTAAGAAGGCTCATACAAAAAAGGCTTTAGTACTTTTTTATCAAAGTTCTAGTGTTATGAATAGGTATCTACCCTTTAGTTTAAAGGGTGTATTATAAGTGAGAAAGTTATGAATAATACAGAGCCAACCCTAGCCGGCGAAGTTTTTAATTAAATATTTAAATTCATGCTACAACCCGAGATAAGAACGCCGGAGGATGTGACGCGGCGAAAGAAACGTTTTGATACTTGCGCTAACTGAAATGTATTACTTTAAGTTTTATTTACTTCAGTCTATATACGACAATGTGCGACAAGTTAGCTGTTAAAACTGAACTGAATTGTTATTCTTTCATAACAAAACTATTGTACGTCCGAAAGGACATGCTGTCGATACTAATCATAATAATTATTACCATAACATCTTGTAAACCGAAACAGTTATGAGAAATATCGTTTTTTCTATTCTATTCTGATTTTAATAAAACATTTGTGTATAAATATACCTGAAATAAATTTAACGTACTTTATCAACAGATGCAGCTTTATTTATTACTAGCTGCGCCCCGCGGTTTCACCCGCGTTACAATATATACAACACACAAAGCTATTTGAAAGGTTGGCGTAACTTTTTTTTTTATGAACCGATTGGTATAACACAAACACTAAACGTTAAGTGAAGCTTACCACAATATATTAGTGAAAACCACATCTAAATCGGATCAACCGTTTCTGAGATTAGCGTGCACAAACGCACAGATTTGTCTGTGCGTTTGCGTAACAATGATTGTTAGAATTCTTGCCTGTTTGCAGGCAAGAATTCTAACAATCATTGTTTTGGGTGTTATTTGTGTTGATAAAGGACCCAATAATATTGTTTCTCACATATCTTCCGTCTACAGACAGCGTTCTGTTACATTTTTATTATTATGTATAGATAGATAGATGAGTATACACAATTATTGCATTTTATTACTTGAAATTACGTACTTAAAAGTCTATATAGGATCAAACACGTTCAGTCAGCGTATGGTTCGAAGACATCGGGGTCTAATTGGCCAGTGATGCGACAAACGTCACTCGTGACGCCGCCCGCCTCGCGTAGGGCGAAGAATACACCGCTAAAGATCGCATTTAGAAAGTTATTCCACTAATATTTATATATTAGAGAGGTCGCAATTAAGCGATTAGTTCGCCTGTTTGCAGCCAGTCATGCTGGGGTCACTAGTATCGTGATATCTCATTGACTATCCCGTTGTTTGACGTCATTTGACGTTCGCTGTAAGTGTAGCCACATAATCGGGATAGCAGCGACTAGGAACAATTGAGAATTATGGACTCTTTAGTTTGGTCTAACTTTTACGCAAAATAATGGTGTCCAATACTTATTGAAAACTAAATTGTTACAACAAATTGGCATGTGACGAAATTGCACTCATAATCCAATTTCACCAATAAATTACTACAGGGGTGACCAATTTATGTTTTTGTGTGTGACTTAATTACACTAATCCTTACTACACAACACACATGCTTATTTTAAAAACAATTAACAATTTTGGCAAATATTGCAAGTTTCTAAAGTGTCTGATGTTCAATTGATTTGCATATTTACGCCTGTATTTTATAATGTTTTCATAAATATCACTTTTTCAACTGACTGTAATTTGCGCGTGCGGTCAAGTTCACTACTACATAAATTAAAGGTGGCGACTCGACTACATGGGCGAATTTCTTGCGGTCGAGATAACAACCAACTCGCCTGTCATGTTCCGATGACAGTACAATATGACGGTGACGCGAGCTGATCTGCTAGAGACGGAAGGTAGACGACGGAGCTCAGCGACTGACAGCAGAGTGATGGTGTTTGGCCGCGTTTAATCAGCCAGCTCGCAGCACCAGATGCGTAATTTTATACAAACTTGATTGTAAAATAACTATTATTTCAACCAAAACTTAAGCGACAGAGAACAATTCAAGCATAAACCATACATTTGAATACAAAGGTGCGTTCGGAACCGCAAATATGACCAAATTTTGAGTGAAAACATCACAGTCTTGTAGCCCGCAGCGTATTTGTGTTGGCTAATTGGAACGCGTCGCCCGCGGTACCCTAGGGAGGGGGCTTATATCGATACTTCTTTACCATATAAATGCGTTTTTCTTTATCTTTCTTCTTAATATATACTAGCAGACACGGCCACGCGTTGCTGTGGCTAAGGTTTTTGTTATTGCGACTATAAATTGAGATGTAAGCTATCCTATCTTTCAAGTTAGATCAAACTGCACACGGTGTGCTAATTTGATTAAAATCGGTTAAGTAGTTTACGAGTCCATCGCGGACAAACAACGTGACGCGTAATTTACATATACTCGTATTAAGAAGATAAGATTTTACTCTATCAACCAAAACATCGACAACATCTATTTGCAACCCTCCCGCCTCTCTACTCTAAGGGTTTCTTGTTTAAATATTAATCCAAAGCGACAAAGGGTCGATTGCGGCGCATTGTACCGCCTTTGCGTTCACTAGGGGTGGATACTGGATAAGGGTGGTACAGTACTGTAGCTTATACAGCGGTAGTTGTACCTGAGACACAGGATGGACACTCCATACAAACGGCAGAATCGGACAAAAGACAAGCGAGACTGTATGCGCAGCGCTAGCGTCGTCGCGTTGTACCGCGTCGCTACTCACTAGCACGATACAACATCGCGCTTCAATTTCAACATAGAGAGAGTGCCCCTTCTTCTAGGGTATTCTATGCCTGAGTATATGTACGGATTAGTGTAATTTGGTCGCACGCCAAAACCAGTGTAAATTGGTCACACTTTTATTAATTTTGACGTCAATTTTGACAGGTTTCTTATACAAATATGGGGAAGTAACTTGAAAACGCGCAGCTTCACTATCCATCTCCTGGTTCCATCACTAGACCCTCGTTACCAAGCCATATCTACATTGACTCCTCGAAACTACTCAAAATTAACTTGAATGAGTCGAACAGCTGTGTCTAAATATTTTATCCACAAATCGACGTCTAACCCTCGCTTTTTCTAACTCAATATTAAATTCACAAGTAAAATAATTAGGAATGTCAGGGTCGAGTAAGGCAACGCGAGTTATACACGTCGATTTAGTGGAACAAAATTTTAGAAACATCTGAATACTTTTTGAAAACTCTGGTTTAAATTTTTGTGGTAAGACAAGAAGTGTGTGAAAATTATTCATGCTGGCATTTTTCTGCAAAACTATTAGTCCGATTTTGTTGCAGTTTTCAGTGATGGGTTTGGGTTTCATTAATTCTAGTGCCATTGGAGTAATTTATATGAACAGGCTTTGTCGTTTTTTCTTGGGAATTGGTTCTCGATTGTATAAATCTATAATTCTATATTAATAAAAGAAAGTCGTGTTAGTTACACTTTTTATAACTAAGAACGGTTGATCCGATTTGGCTGAAAATTGGCTGGGAGGTAGCTGAGAACCAGGAGAAGGATATAGGATACTATTTATCCCGTTGGTACCATGGGAAAAAATAAAATTCTTGGGGAAAATCTATCTTATAAAATCGGGTTGTACAGTTGACAGCTGTCACTCAGTTAGACAGCTGGGGCAGGGTGAGAGACAGAGGGAAAGGGAGAGATACAGAGGGAGAGGAATCTTTTTTTCCCATAGAGACAATGACAGGACAACGTCTGTCGGGTCAGCTAGTGTAACGATATAATCTAGTCCCGCGCGGGACTGGATTGAGTCACTGGAATACTGAACTAGAATAGTGTGAATTGAGCATAAGGGTATGTGGATTATTGTGGATAAGGGGTGAGTTTACTTTGTATCGTGCTTAGCTTTAGCCAAGTTGAGACTAAGTTGGGTTTAGGTCAAATATGAAGTTTAACCGCTACTTACTTACCCTGTTAAGTTTGAACACTGTGATTGTGGATTCAGTTTGCGATCATCAATGCAGCTTAGGTTTAAAGAAACGTATTCTCAAAAAAGACTACAATAGACACTTATACATGAGAACGAGAGATATCATTATATAATTATTTTAACATCGTTCGTTTAGATAAGCATAGGTACTCATTAGCTATGTGTCGTTGCGGGTTTTTCAAATAACAAAACGAGACAGTTATTGGTTTTTCAATAACGTTAAAAAAAGCTTAAGGGTGACTTTAAACGTTCGATCTTGCGTGGCCGACGCAGATGCTTAGTACCTACTCATTTTGCGTTAATCACTCATTATACCAATCTATTATAAACAAATAAATACAATTGAAATGAAAGGAGAAAGAAAACAGATTTGCAACAATAAAACACAAACAACAATAAAAATAATAATTAGGTAGGTACTATCATAAGGGCAAAAATTAAGATTTAATCCACATGGACGAACTTTGTCCCACGGAAGTTCGTCCCACATGAAAAAAGGTACTAATATAATTACTAAGTAGGTAGATACACATAAAATATTGCTACATAAAGGTCCTACTATCAAAAATGTTTACCCTTTCTTTCACTGTAGGTACAATGGTAAATTCAAGGGATGAAAGCAGTTCCCTGCGGAGTTACCCCCTATTCCGAGGAGGGGAGGGGTCATTGTTTGATTTTAATTTTCCGAACTCATTTTATATTCATTAATCTTACTTCTGACTTGTTGAATGTTTTAGCGGAGATGTTTTATTTTTTGATAATTTATTAAAATGTCTTTAAAAATAATAATATGGGAGAGATTCTCGGGTAGGGTAGTTTAGTTTGTAGTTTGTTGTGTTTTGTATTTTTTTTGTTCGCTTGTATATAACATCTTGTTATTGATATGTGTTTCTTGTGAAATATATTATGTACATAATTTTCAATCGCTTTTCGGGAAGGAAAATATCGTGAGGAAACCAACATGACCAAGAGTTATTTCGAAGGCATGTTATCCACCAACCCGGACCGCCACGTGGTATATTATGACATAACTTTCCCCACGAAAGTGAGGCCTTTGCCCAGCAGTGGGACAGTACAGGCTGAATTATTATAATTATTGTTTATACTCGTATGTCTTGGGAACGATTTATTAAAGTCATCCGTGGTTTGAAGTCACCAAAATGGCAGATTTTTAAATTTAGTTATTTAATTACTGCGTAGAATGGAACGCACTCCTGCGTTTTTTTTTTTTGTAATATAAACTGTGTAATATTTTCATGTTGGTAGACGTAGTATGTCAATCAAAAATACGTAATAAATAGAAGACTGCACGAAGTAAGTCGCGGGATCCAGTTATAGTGTTTTGTTTCCAAGAAATAAACTTGAAAATTCTCGTTCGTTTTCAGAGTTATATTCACTTTTATTTCGATAACGGCAGACGCAAAAAGACCGCAGCGAGCGAGGGTGGACGGTCAACCGAAATCGCTGACCGTTCGATCGGCTTTTTTAACCTCCATCCCTTGTCTTTTAATTAACGGAACGTTGGATTCATATCTCGTTTATTTATTGAGTATTGATCACACGGAGGTGGCCGTATTGGCCGACGCCTGTGATGGATTCATTTCTCCTTTGGTTGAAGCGAATTCGTTGTTTGTCCACTGCCCGTCCATCTGTCCGTCTGTATTTCATTAACCGTCATAGTTAGACAGTTGAACTTTTCACAGATGACACGTATTTATTTCCGCTTTATCGATAAACACTGAAAAAAACAGAAAAGCTCGAAAGCAAAGCTTTATGGTAAATATTTATGAATTTTCCCTGCTTTTGGACTAAATAGGTACCAACTCGGACGCGACATTTTCATTGCGCTTGTGTGCGTTTTAGAGAATAAAATTTCACGGCACTCACGCACACATTGATAAATATATATTATAGCGGAAGTCAATGTAACCTTTTTTAAACAGCAGAAACTACACAGACTATTAAGCGTTACTTCCGTCAGAAAAAAAATCTGAGTTACTCCCTAGTCGCGCCTAAAGAAGTTTAACTTCAAAAAAGTGACTTCACTTTTTAGTGAAACTACGCATGGAACTATCCTTCTCATACGAAAAAGCGCATAACCCGTGCAAACAGACTGCCTATAGCAACCGTTAAATAATGAATTACGCTACGAAAAACGCCGGTTTCCGGCCACGTGTCGGCTGACACTCTGCAGACATCGCTAATTGACCCGACACCCCCCCCCCCCCCCCCCCCCCCTCCTACATTTTTGCCTCGTTTTGGACCAGATGGCACGCGGACACACCGCTAGGGAGAAACTCTGCTATATTGGATTGGGAAATTATTGGCGTATGGTTTTCTATCCTCACTTATCTGTGGGCTCGACAGCTAACCCCCGGTTTCTAGAACGCTAGTTGGCTTTGACAGTAGATTAAAAGTATCGTTGTCTCTATCTAACACTAAGAAAATGACAAGGATGGCAATAGAATTAATCTGTTGTCAACGTTGACTGACGTTTCAGAAACTGGGGGTAAGGAGCAAAATAGACACCCAGGTATGACATTTAACTCAATATCCGGGGAAGGAAAGAGACAAGTATATACAAATAGACAAAGGAGTAAGTAGGATAGTACGATGATGTTTTGTCTTTGTCGGCGTTTGCACTAATTTATTGCTGTGCTGCAGAAGCAAACCAATCTTGACATTTTAGAATGTCGCACGTATGATTGGAGCACCATCTAAATAACGTGTACCTATTACATTTCTCCGATTTATAGGGATTGTAGCCAAGTGTGTCCCTTTCGCGTATACGCTTTTGTCAGGTCCATATCTGATACTAGGTCCATGACTGACAGTCGCTTTTACTGGGGCCCGAGTAACTCTTGAGTAATCTGTGTAACGTCATATCAACATACTTAGGGCCGTATTAATAAATGAACCTCAATAGCGCTACCAAGTCCGCTACCAGCTGATCCACACTCAAAATGTAATCTACATCTTGAAATCGTTGCTATTTAATAAATGGATATTGAGATGTAGCACTGGCTACCAGATACTGTCTTGTATGTGTCAATTGTGTCATAATCGGATAGCACTTAACCGCTGAGTGTCATTTATTAATTTGCCAGATATCATGTAAGTTTCTGTTCCTAATCTACGACTTAAGATGTATATATTAATTAGAACGAAAGAGCAAGTGCACACTGAAGATAGTTCTCAGAGCTAAGTTTGATTTATTAAACAGCCCGTACTCAGGGCGTATTTCGATAATGTATCCATAACATTAGAGTTAGTTAGTGCCGGACAATGTTGTTATGTTATTTGCCAAATTTAAATTCCATTTCTCATCGATCCTTAATTTTTAAATTTTATTCATTTTCCCCACTAAATATTTCCAACAAACTTGACGGACTAAATATCTCTTCTAACAGAATTATCGCAAGAATTTCTAAATCAAAGTGTCCATTCCAACCCTTGCATTCCAGACGTACCCCCAGAGAGGGTTGTCAATTAACACGTCGGCGTTCCAAATATGTACAGGTCAATTTCACCCCGACAAGAATGAAGGGTTGTTTTCAATCTTACTGCAGATTTTTTATATAATACTAGCAGACACGGCCACGCGTTGCTGTGGCTGAGGTTTTTGTTATTGCGACTATAAATTGAGATGTAAGCTATCCTACCTTTCAAGTTAGATCAAACTGCACACAGTGTGCAAATTTCTTTGAAATCGGTTAGTTAAAGATTTGTTTAAGAGTCCATCGCGGACAAACAACGTGACGCGTCATTTATAATTATTATATTTATTAAGATAAGATAAGTACGAATATGTAAAGACATAAGCAATGGAGGCCGAGTAGTTACTTACGGACGAACTAACAAACGGACGAACGAACACACAAACGAACAATGCGCAATTTTAATTTTTTTTACCGACTTCAAAAAAGGAGGAAGTTAAGTATCTTTGTGATATTATTACATGCTACGTAGTTTGTACATAATAATATTATTATATATACCTGATGGTAAATCTATGGAGTGTAAGTATTTTTCTATCATAAACATTATATTATAATTTACCTACTGTAATTTTATTCAAACATTTTTGTTTCTAATAATAAATACACGAGACAGGTCACGAAACGACAAACGTATTTAATATGAATGTAAAGAAGAAATAATAGGACTGGCAAGGAATAGTGGTTAAGCGCGAGGAATACTGAAACAGGAGGGTTCCGCTTAAAAAACCCTTATAAATCTGTCTGGAAACTGGCTTCGCTTGTGATTTTCCTTCGTGGCGTAACTTTGTGGGAGACAGAAGTGAGAAGGTGCTGCTTCGGTTCCCGTGCAGGGTAAACATTTGTGTGAAAGAGGTACAGTTATTCTACTATACGAAGACTGTTCTGCTATGGTTGTAGTGACGTGTACATGCACATTGTTGTAGTGTGCGTGCGCCATCACAGTCGTGACACGCACACAGGCACGCTTCTCTATCCGCACGCACACTACTACAACCGCAGCTGTAGTAGTGTGTGTGCGCACGCACTTACACAGTCGCGACACGCACACAGACACGCTTCTCTATCCGCACGCACACTACTACAACCGCAGCTGTAGTAGTGTGCGTGCGCACGCACTTACACAGTCGCGACACGCACACAGATACGCTTCTCTATCCGTACACGGCACTACTACAGCCTTATTTCATAAAAGCGTCCAAATACGCTTGTGTTACTTTAATCCACTTTTTGGCCTTATCTAGCAAAAACTTATTATTTTTACAATTTCCAACAGTTCCATTTTTATCTCTGCGGACCCCTAAAAACATATTAGAATGTCCCCCAGTCACATGTGTTAGTCTGAATGTAATATTCCCGATATGATATATCGTCGAGGGTACGCCGGGGTTCTACACCCACCTACTTGTATAGTGTATACTGTTCAAATATGTATGGTCAAATCTGATTTAGGCAACTTGAAAATGTAAATTATATTGTATGTAAATTATTGAAGTAAAACTTCTTTAGGCGCGACTAGGGAGTAACTCAGATTTTTTCTGACGAAAGTAACGATTACTATAGTCTGTGTAGTTTCCGCTGTTTAAAAATGGTTAAATAGCGGAACAATATAGCGGAACAACATAGCGGAAAAGAAGTTTTACTTCAATTGCGCGTAAAGGTTACACGCACACACTTTTTTTATAATGTAAAATATTTCACGGACGGTACGGGAAAACCAGTATCGGTTAATTCGTTTTATCTAAAACTACACACGCCTCGCGGTTTCACCCGCGTTAGCTACTATCCCGCGGAAACCGTTAATGTTTACGGGATAAAAAGTAGCCTATGTCACTCGGGGATAGTGTAGCTTCCCAACAGTGAAATAATTTTTCAAATCGGTTCTGTAGTTTCGGAGCCTATTCAATGCAAACAAACAATCAAATCTTTCCTCTTTATAATAATCAACAAACTTGGTTGCGCGGTTGGTAATTACATGGGCCCATACTAATCAAAATCAAACTTAGCTCTGAGAGCTATCTTCAGTGTGCACTTGCTCTTTCGTTCTATTTAATTTATATACATAAGTTTTAGATTAGGAACAAAAACTTACATGACATCTGGCAAATTAATAAATGCCACTCAGCGGTTAAGTGCTATCCGATTATAACACAATTGACACATACAAGACAGTATCTGGTAGCCAGTGCTACATCTCGATATCCATTTATTAAATAGCAACGATTACAAGATGTAGACTACATTTTGAGTGTGGATCAGCTGCTGGTAGCGCACTTGGTAGCGCTATTGAGGTTCTACGGCCCTATACCTACCAAGCGCTACGAGGAACGCTACGCCGTAGTGCAAGATCTACCGGCCGCCCGTGATATGCCACCGTGAGGCACCGTAAGACTATCGACTTATCGATTTCATTATTACTACATATTGAATTAATGATGTTAGGGATTATTTTATTCTACTCGTCACTTTCGACTCTTTCTGACATTGAACGATCGTCGCGCATCTTTATAATTAAATTGGAATAATTTTAATAGAATTAAATTACTTTTTTTATTTTATTTCGGTTATTTTGAAGTAAAACTTCTTTGGGCGCGACTAGGGAGTAACACAGATTTTTTTTCTGACGGAAGTAACGCTTTGTGTTTCCACTATTTAAAAAAGGTTACATTGACTTCCGCGGTTTAAAAAAAGGTTACATTGACATCGCTATTTAAAAAAGGTTACATTGACCTATAGTATGTGTAGTTTGCGCTATTTAATTAGTTTTACTTCAATCGCGCGTAAAGGTTACGCGTAAAGGCGCTAAAGGCGCGTAAAGGCGTACATACTTCTTTTTCTTCAACGACGGCGCAACGTATTTCGGTTGCTCTTGCTTGTCGTATGTGGTGACCTCTAGTGGCAGAGTTTATTAGGCCGTCCCAGAAACTCTGACGTGGCTTAACGCCAGGTTGTACTACGGTGGTTATACTGGTGGTGCCGGCAGATGGCCGCGAGCGCTTGAACTGCTAGTTTTTGTATGTTTTTATTTATTGGGAAAAAGTGTAATAATGAAATTAGAAAATGTGAGTTCCCAATCGCTTCCTTTATAAAAGGTCCATTTATTGGTATAACTTTCACGTGGTTTCATGATGGAATCTCTTAGTAGGTGACAAGTGAAGATGCGATTTAGTGTCATATGTGTGATTTTTTTATCGAGCCAATTATTCGTAATCGCGTTTCTGTCTTCCCAATCATCTTCATTGTATGATCAATTTTATTAACAAAATTATATTTTAATTGGTTTCCTAAGCTTCAAAAGCTTGTAAATTGAATAAAGTCGATCGACAATAATCAGGGCCGATGGAGCAATAAATATATACAAACATACTTACCCATTTACAATATATAAAGCATGGAGTATTATGGATTAATTGATAAAATAAGCGTGACTTGAATTAATACCTTAGATTAGATAATTACCTATAAAGAGTAGTTTAGTTTTTTGACGTCATTCAATTATATCTACTTATATCTAGACTTAAACTATAAAGAAGTGGAGGTGCATCAGAGGGCCTTTATGCAAGACAGCTCTCTTTAATTGCAAGACAGTTCTGGTGAATTGCAAGACATGAATCTCTTGATATGCAGTATCAGTTTACTTGAGACTCATGATGACAGTAGGCTCCCGATAAGCAAGTCAGATTTCCTAAGAATGACAAGGCAAGATAAGTGTCTTGTGAGATGCAAGACAGCTGCTACTCAAGTGCAAGGTTAGTTTGCAAAATCTAAAGAGGGAAGACAAGATTGTTGTGAGATGCAAGACAGTAGGCTCTTGAAGTGCAAGACAGATTTCGTGAGACGCAAGACAAGAGCCTTAAAATGGTGTTACCATGCTTGCTTACCTAGACGAAGGTAGAAGAGGTAGATTGTCACCTTATAACCGATCAGTCAATTATGTGGCTAGACTAATTTTGATAATAATTTGATACAGTGCATTTCGGTGATAAGACAATAATCATTGTAGATATAAATCCGCTTTCTGACGTCTTTGGCTGATAATTAATTATATAATAGCTAGCTGTGTCTCACGTTTGTACCTGAGTAATTCGAAATTACCAAATTTTAACAAACAAATATTGCAAAAAAAAGAAATTTATAACAAAGATTCCACTTCATTGCACTATATACATTATACATCCTCCCCGGCAGGTTCCGCCCGTTCTTATAAATAAAAATCAACATAGCATCACACGCGACACTGCCTGCCAATTTTACGATCGGAATGCGAGGGACAGAAAGAATATAGTGGATACACCTCTTTATAAACAAAGTCACAGATATTCAATTTCACGAAGATTCTAACGGCCGAAATCAATAATCAATCCTAATCCAAATTTTGCTATCTGGGATTGATATCACAATCCTTTTTAGTGTCAAACGTGCCAATAACCGATCCGTGGACTGGTTTATAAAGGCACGCAGATTGGAGATCGATCGAATGATAGCCAGCAATCCAAGATCGATTTCAATCTTGGATAGGAGATACAATATTAATTTCGGCTGTAAGAAGACATGAATATAACAGATATAACATTTAACTCAAGATCCGGGGAAGAAAAGAGACAAGTGTATACAAATAGACAAAGGAGTAAGTAGGATAGTACGATGATGTTTTGTCGGCGTATGCACTAATTTATTGCTGTGCTGCAGAAGCAAATCAATCTTGACATTTTAGAATGTCGCACGAATGATTGGAACTACACATAAATAACGTGTATTAAATTTATTCGACTTATAAATTGCAGCCAAGCTGTTTCTAGTATACGCTTTTGTCAAGTCTATACTTTCTGATATACTACATCTATGAAATCAATAGTAGGTACGTGCCGCGTACATTTTGCAATGCAAAGTTGGCACTGCATCTGTTATGGGGCGCATAGCGTTTACCTACAAGCGAACTAGCGTGTTTCGTTTCTTTTAGTAATAAAAAATATTGTTTTTATGGTTCCATCCCCAAAGGGGACCCTATTACTAAGTTTCCGCTGTCCGTCCGTTTCTCTGTCTGTCTGTCCAGGCTGTATCTCATGTACCGTGATAGTTAGACAGTTGAAATTTTCACAGATGATGTATTTCTGTTGCCGCTATAACAACAAATACTGAGAAACAGAATTAAGTTAATATTGAAGGGGGCTCCCAAACAACAAACGTGATGTTTTTGCTCGATATTTTTAATATTCAGTTTGAAACCAGCTGACTAACAACTCATCCTGAACTTACAATGAAGGAAAACATCTTTATAAACCTCGGCTGTGGCGTTATAGCGCGCCTGGCTAGCCACCGCCTGAGAGTAGAGAATCTGTCGCCGAACCCCTGTCGGGGTGCTCCGGGGGAGCTTGAGACCCAGTCCTGTTCCAGGCTGAGCATGTTCACCACCTCCGACCACATCGTCACTTCAGACCACAAGAAATAGTGGCCAAATGCTAGCCTATAAAGTATAAAAACGTGAGAAAAACTGCTTAAAAGCTTTGAACTGATTAATGATTATCAAAATCGTTGATAAAATTAAATCCATGCATACTAATAATATAAATGCTAAAGTGACTCTGTTTGTTGGTTACGTTATCACTAAAAGGCTGAACCGATAAAGATGACGCATAGAGTATAGTGGTATAGAGATATAGGTATTGGATTTGGGAAAATTACACAACAGCTAGTTTCGAATAAAAAAGATAAAAATATGAAAGACACCTAAATAATTAATAAATTGAGCGTCAAGATGTCACAACAAGACGTCACGGCACGAATAAGTAGTATAACCATTTTGTTTAGGTCCTCAATTGGATCGCAATAAGACGTCATGGTAAGGCCCAAATAATCAATCATAACCTTTATCGCTTGTAGATGTATATCTAAGCAGATATACACAGGTATGCAGGTATTATTTTAACATGTTTGTAAACTGTGATTACATAATCAACATAAGTTTTATTATAAAATGTATAATTTTCAGATAAGAGTTCATTTTTATACACAGTTATACAATGTTTGTTCGTTTGTTTTGTATCACGTGTTTCTATTTTCTTAAACCTATGTTTTCTCTGTATAGATAAATGACATTTAATTTTATTATTACGAAAATAAAATTTTCTTCCTTTTTTAATTTAATTTTATTTTCAAGTGTATTTTTTCTTATTTAGTTTTAATTTTTCTCTTCTCTTTCGTTTGTTGTATTGTAACTGTGTATAAATAAAATATTATTCTGTCTTTCTTTCTTTTTTTCTTTCATATCCATGATATTCTTTCAGTTAGAAAGCAATTCAACGTACACGAATGATTCAATCGTGTTTATTTAAGACTCTTTTTCCTTTTCCTTACTCCCGTGAAGGAAATGCAAATTTCGAATTAAAATTTAAGACATATTCTGTTGGAAATTCGAGGAAGTTCCATTGTCTATGAATAAGGCACGGATATACTCGCGCGGTGGCGGTGGCAAGGAAATCGAAGCAAATTGAAAAAAAGCTAGATTTTAGTGGGTTATTGCTTCTCTTATCTCTATATGTGTTATTCCTCTCAAATCCTGGTCTGGAAGAGATCGCTCGAAGCGATAGGACTGCCCATTGTAACGCTACTAAAGTAGCTAAGTTTGTTTTTGTTTTAGTCTTTATTGTGTTTGTATTTTATTAATTTTTAGTTTTTTTTTTTTAAGTGACGTTTAGTTAAGAGTTCAACTCTCTAACGGCCGAAATTAATAATAAATCCTAATCCAAATTTTGCTATCTGGGATTGATATCACAATCCATTTTAGGGTCAAACGTGCCAATAACCGATCCGTGGTTTGGTTTATGAAGGCACGCAGGTTGGAGATCGATCGAACGATAGGCAGCAATCTAAGATAGATACAATATTAATTTCGGGCGTAAGTAGGCACCTATTTATCGAATTATATTTATAATAAGTTGAAAAAAAATTATTGAAAAATATTTACCTATTCAGTGCAAAAATATGAACATAAATACAAGTAACATTATGTACATTGATCAAAATATTTAGTGACAAATTGTATTTTGCAGAAGTAACTTATCAGTTCTTTTAATACTTTTAACAAGGACTGTTAAAATTACAACCCTTATGTTTTCCCTTCGGTCAAGCTGTCTCAACTCACTTCCTTGTCGAGGGCTCGGCTATAGGGTATAAACTCCACTGCGAAGCATTTCTCAGGCATGTAGGTTTCCTAACATTAGCCGAAAAGCTAGGGATAATTTTACTTTAGGTCTTACCAAAACTTAAGACAGATGTTTCTAAAATTTCGTTTGACAAAATCGACGTCTATCCTTCGCGTTTTCTTACTCAATCCTGGCATTCCTAATTATTTTACATGTGAGTTTGTTATTGAGTTAGAAAAAGCGAGGGTTAGACGTCGATTTATGGAGAAATAATTAAGACTCATCTGTTCAACTCTGGTTTAATTTTTTTGTGGAAAAACGTCAATGTTTTTACAACAAACATAGGTGTGTATCCGCACTGGGATACGAACACGCAACCCTCTGCTTGACTGAAGTTCTCCCACTAGACTAAAGAGCCCTTGAACTGTCTCAGTCTATGGTCTCCTATTAACGTCATCGGCAGCTTACAGCGTAATGCCATACGCCGCGTCACGATGTACTATAGAATTGTAATGTTGCGCTTCTCTCACGCTGACGTAATAATAACACCTATTATGTTGAAGGTGGAAAAGCTTAGGTTGTGCTCTCCTATAAACGTCATCGGTCGCTTACAACGTGTACACGATGTACTATAGAAATGTGGTGTTGCGTCTCTCACACGCAGACGTCGACGTGAATTAATATAGTACGGTCGGCATCAAAAGTAGCTTAACATGTTTTAGTTTCCAATTCCATTGTAGATACGCAAAATGTATATTTTTAGAGTGTATATTAAATTTAAGATTACGGAGATGTTCAACTACTTTAGAGGCCGTTCAATTGTAGATACGCAAAATGTATATTTTTAGGGTGTATATTAAATTTAAGATACGGAGATGTTAAGCTACTTTTGATGCCGACCGTACATCTTGACGCGGCGTACGGCGTACGGCGTTTATACGAGAACTCAGTCTAAGCTTTTCCCCTCTCAACATAATAGGCATTATTATATAAGATCTCACTCATAACGGCTTGTCCCAAACTTGTGATTCCATAGTCGTGCAGCCAGCTATAAAATGTTCTTTGTAATTAAAGTTTTTGAACATTTTTTTCTTGCTTTCAGGCTTTGGGGTGTGGTGCAAGGCAAAAAAGAATGCGCGCTTTCGGTAAAGACAACATTTACCTACACTAATAAAATAAAAGAAATGTAAATTGGTTTGTTTGTTAGTTCACACACTAGTACCGTACCGAGGGGCTTAAGTTATGATTTATTTCCAGAAAATGCAGTTTGTGGGTGAAACTAATCACCTGAACAAAAGCCCAAGCTTGTTGGCGACATAGATTTTGAGATGATACTTTTTGTATGTATTTTTATCTACTTTTATTTCAACTGTTTGATTGGGTGCTAATTTTAATGATTCTCTTTTTTAGGGAAAATAAAAATCTTCATTTTCATTTTATAAAATGATTTAACTGGTTATAATAGTAAACATAATTTTCTCCTTGATATAAGCATTTATTTTGAAAGGCTCTCAATACAGGGTGGTTTTCGCGTAGAAGGTTGCTATCCGCCAATCGCTTATGGCTCGTCCCCCGCCCTAACGAGGGGAGTTCCGTCAAGTGTCCCACGGATCTCTAATAAGCATACAAATGGGCGCCGGGGCTTTGCGCTAATCACTGTTTTCTTAGGAGGGTGAAGCGATGAAAATCTTTTGAAAATCTCAAGTGTCTTACCTAATTCCGAAAAGTTTCAGAGTAACGCTATGAAAAACCTTTATATATTGACAAAAACATCACAGATTAATGTTTGGAATCTATATTAATAAAAGAAAGTCGTATTAGTTACACTTTTTATAACTCAAGAACGGCTGAACCGATTTGGCTGGAAATTGGTAGGAAGGTAGCTGAGAACCAGGAGAAGGATGTAGGATACTATTTATCCCGTTATCACGGGAAAAATTTTGAAACTGGGAAAAATATATCTGATAAAATCGGGTTGTACAGTTGACTACTGTCACTGATTTTGACTCATAAGAGACAATGACAGGACAACGTCTGTCGGGTCAGCTAGTACTCGTAGTATATTTATTATATTTTACTAGCTTTTATTTTAGTGGCATCAGTCCCCTTGTCTGTAATCAAATCATGCAAGTTACATTTGACCCATTCCCAGTTATGTATGCATGAGTAGGTAATTCGGGTGAGAATCCAGTTAAAACTTTTTTTTTTAAGTCTGGGTTGTTTAGGTTAGCTATGGAATTAAAACAAAAACAAAGTGTTTTATTACTTTTTTTATACATTATTTACTTAACTTTAATTTACGCCCCACAGTCTGTAGCGCCCCCAATACTTTCGTACCTACCACTTCACCCGCTGTTTCACTTCGCACTCCACACAAAACCGTATTATCTTTGGTCAAGCCTCGCCCGTGGGAGCCTGTGATAATATTTTCTTTGCTTAGCTGCGGCTGGTAGATAGGGCGTAGATCTAAACTCGTATATTTGTATTGGTACACTCGCGTAGAAAAGTCAAAGGAGAATTTCATCAAAGTCAAAGCATTTAATCAGTCACATAAATCTTATTAATAAAGAGAACAATAATAACAATAAATGTATTTTTTCTTTCGTTTTTTAAATATTATAGAATATTTATTATAGAATAAATCATAGTGTATAATATATATTATACACTATGATTTTTCCTGTGTCGTGGGTACCGTTTACAGACATATGATTTCACATACACATTTCTAACCCGCGACACCAAACGCAGTAGTCCCATTGCTTACCCACTACGCCAAACGCATCGTCATAATATGTAGCCAATTAAGGAGTAATCGATTATGATTTGAGTTTAAAAAAGGATGTTTCCCTTTCAAGCACTGATCCATGACTGCTCGGACAGGAAAAGGAAACTCCGTTGACTCTACCAGTGCTTCGGAATACGCCCATTAGAGAAGACAGCACCAAGAAATTCTACATCAAAATCATCGCCATCATTGTATTAGATTTTTGTGAGAGGAATAATCGACTCATGTAAGTGATGTAATTAGTTTTTCATTGTACAAATAAATAGTCCATTTAGTCCAAACATTATCCAATGCCCATATCAATAATTCTTACTTTTACTGTACTATTTATTTACTTATTTTATATTGCTAAATCCATTAGTAACAGTTTTTGGTTAAATTATGATTAAATTATCAACCATTTTCATTTCATTTTCCGATTTTTCTTCCTACTGATGTCTGGTTAATTAAATTATCCATTTATAAATCATTTTTCATGTAATAAACATAGGTCTTATTTTAGTAAATCCGTCGAAGTATTTTTTTTTTCAATTATTTGATAAAATTTCTGTATTGCGTTTTCCACTCACCTGTCCAGACTCCCTTCTTATGACGGGTGTCTGCTTGACCGCAGATAAGGGGACAAATATTACCACTTACCGTCCCGAGACGTGGGGTAATAGAGTTATTCGTCCGCGGGTTCCCTTGCCTGATCTATGAATTTTACGAGCTTTAAAAACGAAATGAAAAAATAAATATTCGAAATCGGCGCAAATTTTGACTTTCGTTTACCTCGATAATATAATTTTTCCCGTAATTTCGATCAGCAAACCAAAGTACAGAATCGATTTCGATTATATAATAAGTATATCTATGGAATCTACACTAAAGTATAGTCTATCAAATAGAAAATTAACAATTGGCGGAATAATCGAATAGGTAACAAAAATACAAAACAACGCAGTAGAATAATTGATATACATTTTTTTTAAGTTGGTTATATAAATGCAACCGTAACTTTATAAAAGTCCATGTTGTCGAAGTGATCGAAGTTGTCGAATTAAGCATTTAAGGACAAACCCTACCCAGTACTGAAACAAACTATATTATTATTGACTCTTTAGAATCGTCTTCTTTTTTGAAGTCGGTTATTATGAATGGCACTGTAACTTAAAAGAGTCCCTGTTATCGAAGTGATCGAAGTTGTCGAACTAAGCATTTAATGACAACCCCCACCTAATACCGAAGCAAATTATATCGACGTGCAATATTTTAATCGCATCTTTAGCATAATAATACTTTCAGTGATTTTTCATTTGTCGTAATCACGTTTACCTTCTCTTTTATCTTTGACTAGGTACGCCTCGCGATTTCACCCGAGTAATTTATTTATTTATTTATTTAATTATTTAATCATTTGGAAGAACAACAGCTTTCTTAACATAAATATACATGACATAAATATACATGAAATTCCCGCTTTACCGGGAAAATTGAATTTCCCGGGATTAAAGCATAGCCCGTAGTACCTATTCCGGGATATTGTAGCTCCCTATTAGTGAAAGATACTCGTATATCAGAATCGCATCTTTAAACGTAATAGTCTAGCTGTTAGCCACTAAGTCAGGTCTAAGTGACGAAGTGATCGAAGGTGGTGAAGTCGCTCAGTTTAGAACGGGACAGGCCAGGGCCTTACCATGACGTCTTGTTGCGATCCAATTGAGGAACTAAACAGAATCGTTTCACTACTTATTCGTACCGTGACGTCTTGTTGTGACATCTCGACGCTCAATTTAGGTTGATTTTAAATTTAAAGGGATCGACGCCTACCTAAATGATATCGAAAGCCATGTTATTTAAAGTGAAACGATTCTGTTTAGGTCCTCAATTGGATCGCAATAAGACGTCATGGTAAGTCCTCAGATTAGCTGAGGTTTGTAACGATATTTTCCTTCATCGGAACCTCAAGCTCAGTGTGGTTAGCTCGTTTCGAACGCAAACCTACTCGTAGCATGCAATCCTAAGACGGAGCTAACCGAGCTAACATTGTTCGGCAGTAGAGTTTGCTCTACAAACTCACAAATTTTTCCCCCTTACAATGTTAGTGTAGATATCGGTTTTTTATCATGTATTTTGAGTTGATAAATTAATGATTCGCCGTTGACTGTGTGTTATTCTACAACTCGACATGATGAAGCTTGCAGTGTTTTTGGCGTGCGTGGCTGTTGCATCAGGTGAGTTAATGTCTGGACTGCAATAATGTAGTCTAGCTGCTTGGGTTTGTGGTAGAGAGAGTCGTTTCGTAGGTAGGTACTTTATTTTTTCGGTGTTCGAGCATTAATTGTTTTAGTATGTACCTACTTTAGGTTTTCGGGTTTTGGATAAGAAAATCGATTATACGTGTGAGACAATAAAAAAAACAATTGCGAATAAAAATGATATTTGATAATAATATTTATATTTTTTACTGATAAAAGTTATTACAAAAATAATAATGTAATAAAGTTTGAAGACGCTATACCGTAAAACAAAAAACAAATTAAAATTGAAGTAAAGCATACCTTACTAATATAAATATTATACGTATTATTGTATTAAACTTAGTTAACTTTAAACTAACAATTTTATTAACTGACTTAAAACAGACGAGGTTCTCACTTCGTCTCTATGTTTTTTTGCAGTGCCTTTTTGTTAGTTTTAAATTAGGTTTTGATGTTTTCGGTTCTTTTTTTATATTTACCTTTATTTTTGATTGTGGCAAATCGCAGTATACTGGAATCTAGGAGGAACGTCTTGGAATTTAGTAGAGAACACCATAATTAAACTCTGAAACGTCAGCCATGTTTGACTGCAGATTAATTCTATTGCCATCCTTGTCATTTGTATAATGTCAGATAGAGACAACGATAGTTTTAATCTACTGTCAAGGCCAACAAACGTTCCAGAAACTGGGTGTAAGACTCGTATTATGAACTAGATTGAAGTTGATTTATGTTGTCTACACTAATATTATAAAGAGGAAAACTTTGTTGGTTTGGTTGTAAGGAGTAGGCTCCGAAACTACTGAACCGATTTGAAAAATTCTTTCACTGTTGGGAAGCTATGCTATCCCCGGGTGACATAGACTACCTTTTATCCCGTAAAAATTAATGGTTCCCGCGGGATAGTACTTAATGCGGGTGAAACCGCGAGGTGCTTCTAGTCGATTCTAAAGTAATGGGATTACTTTAAATTTTAGATTAGGTTTATATACTTTGTTTTTATTTAGTTTTTCTATGAATCATGTTTTTGTCGTTGAATAAGTTAAGTACTTGCATAAGTAGGAACCTAAATAATAATTATATAACAATATCTAATCTAAAAGAAATCGCAATGACGATAGCTTAATTAAAAAGACAAAGTGTTTTATCAAGTAGGTAGGATAAGTAAAAATTTTACAAAATTTGATTGTATTGTGTTTAATGTAATTGGTGAAAATCTACGCTAATCTATTATAATTACTGATAAGGTGATCTCTGGGAATTTTGCATAAGTCTAATTTATCCTTAATTATGTTTTTTTACAAGGGCATAGATATTTGACAGATATTTACATACAATAAAAATAAAACTTTAAATAAAATACCTAAATATAAAAACCTTATAAATCTAAAAGATCTTTGGTGGAGGTGAAAGTCTCTAGAATTCTCCTAAATTCTTAAAAAAAAATGTTTACATTCTTGACGGATTGTTCGAAATGCTACTTTGCAATCATTAAGTACCTAACCTTCGCTAAATAGGCGGTTGTTTGTTTTAAGCGATTTCAAAACAAGGATATTGTAATCTCGGGTGTTTTTATATACTTATTCGTTAGTTACTTCACGAGTTGATACCTCATAACTCCGTCAGTACAAAACCTATCAAAATCTCGGATATTTAATTTTGTTAGGTATACCTACTCCACGAGGTAACCGATTTAGAAAAACATTTTTGCTACATCATTACTCCGTCAGTAGTAAACCAATTTGAAATAATCTTTTTATTATTAGAAAGGGCACACTTTCAACTTGCTCTCACAAAAATTTCATCATAATCGGTTAAGCACTTTGGTTTCAAAATCCAAATTACACCCAAGCAAATTAAACTATTAAACTTGGTAAAAATTTCACTTGTGGCAGCTAAAGCAAAAAAAATAGGGATCCGTAGGGTGAGCAGAAACCTCTATCAAATTGGTTTTAAATTTGATCAGTACTCCTAGAATAGGGCAAACACGAAAATTTAACGGCACGATCGTTAACATATTGATCAAGGTAACCGTTCACGGACGCATCTTGTCGATATTGCAAGGCGCTGATCAAATCTAAAACCAATTTGACAGTTAACGTATCGAATACTTTCTCGATAGAGGTTCCTGCACCTGTACTGTTTGTAAGAATTTAACTTGCGGTCCTCAGCTCTACCAGCCAATGACCCGGTCATATCCAGATGGGACCCTGAAGGTCCTCGCTTCTCCTACATGGAGGATGACGAGGGCAAGGCCCACCTGGTGGACCACTGGCTGAAGCTCAGCGACCTAGAGAAACTGTCGCGGTACGATCCCGACGTGTCCAACCAATACCATCTGTTTACCAGGTAATGTGATGAGAGACGGGGAAATAGTGGTATACTAGTACCCAACTTATAAGGCGCGTCGTGAATCTTCGTTCGCGCAGAAAAGAAAGTATGGTCCGAAGATTTACGAAGGAATGCTTAAAACTTACAATCAACCTAAGCTCACTATTATAAGGTTCATAATACACTGCAGCTGTTAGTTCCATCTCACTCTAAGCTCGCTAAGATGGCGGGCGGCTGCCGACCAATAGCGGTCAATAGCATTTCCCGCGCTTTGAAAATTCATCTTCTGCGCAGGTACATCGGTAAGCCATATAAGTTGGGTACTACTGTACCTTGTTTATTTTGAAGTAATACTTCTTTTGGCGCGACTAGGGATTAATTCAGAGTTTTTTTCTGACAGAAGTACTTAACGTTTACTATAGTCTGTGTAGTTTCCGCTGTTTAAAAAAGGTTACTTTGACTTCCGCTGTTTAAAAAAGGTTACATTGACATGTCCATATTGTCCATGTAGCCTTTTTTTAAATAGCGGGGCAAAATAGCGGAAAAGAAGTTTTACTTCAATCGCGCGTAAAGGTTACACGCACACACTTTTTTTTATTTTATAACTAGCGGCCCGCTCCGGCTTCGCACGGGTATCACTACGTTATTATACATAATATAAACCTTCCTCTTCAATCATTCTATCTATTAAAAAAACCGCATCAAAATCCGTTGCGTAGTTTTAAAGATTTAAGCATACATAGGGATATAGGGACAGAGAAAGCGACTTTGTATTATACTATGTAGTGATTATGTAATAGCTGTCTGTCTTATCACAAAAGATTAAACCAGAGTTAAACAGATGTTTCTAAGATATATTTTCACAAATTCGACGTCTATCACTCGCGTTGTGTTACTCAATTGTGTGTGTGTGTGGTATTCCTAATTATTTTACGTGTGAATTTGTTATTGAGTTAGAAAAAGCGTGGGTTAGACTTCGATTTGTGGAGGAAATATTTAGACTCATCTGTTCAAATATTGTTTAAATCTTTTGTGGTAAAACCTTTAAAATATCAAAGTACCACATTCTTTACATACTCATACCTCGACGTTTCTGCACAGTTATATGGACCGTGGTCACGAGAAGACGCCTAAGTTTGTGCGCGAATTAGACCCGTTTTTAGCTAGTAAATATGATTTCTGTTCGCAAAAATTTCATCATCATCATCATCAGCCTGATGAAGTCCACTGGTGGACATAGGCCTCCCCTATACATTTCCAGGAAGAGCGATTCTGAGCCCTTTCCATCCACCGACTTCCCGCGATCTTAACAATGTCGTCGGTCCATCGAGTGGGAAGGCGCTCTACGTTTCGTCTTCGATAATTATTCTCCAACGGTTATCGGTTCTTCGAGCTACATGACATGCCCATTGCAAAAGTTTAAGAACATCTATCTATATAATAATAATAACTATAATAATTCAGCCTGTAACTGTCCCACTGCTGGGCAAAGGCCTCCCCTCACTTTGGCGAGGAGGATTAGACTATTATCCACCACCATGGTGGATAAATGCCTCCCAATTAATACTCGGGCATGTTGGTTTCCTCACGATGTTTTCCTTCACCGAAAAGCGAGTGATAATTATTACGTACATAATGTTTTTTTATCAAGAAACACATCGGTATGTGCCCGCACTGGGATTTGAACTCGCCACTTCTGCTTTGGAAGGCGGACATTCGCCCACAAGGCTACCACTGCTTTTATAAGAACATCTTTACGTGTCCCGTTGTTTGTCCGCGATGGACTCCTAAACTACTTAACCAATTTTAATCAAATTTACACACCGTGTGCAGTTTGGTCTAACTTAAAAGATAGGATAGCTTACATCCCAATTTATAGTCGCAATAACAAAAACCTTAGCCACAGCAACGCGTGGCCGTGTCTGCTAGTCTATTATAAATGTGTATTTAAATTGTGTTATTCAGGAATAACCCGACCATCAGCCAGCCTCTCGTCGTGAACGACGCTGAACGCATCCGCACCTCTAATTTCAATCCTCGCGCGCGCACCATCATGCTGATGCACGGCTTCCTGGGATCCGCCACATCTGGATTCAACACCGTACTGGTGCCAGGTTGGTCTTTTAATCATGCAATGGCAGCGGGCGACCTGCGTCTAAGGGCGGGCCGGTTTTTTGATCCGTAGTTAAGGCAACAAATGGTCAAATGTCTGATAAATCGGTATTTTGATTCATAGTTGACACAACCAGTGGCTCGGCCGAAATTAATAATCAATCCAATCCAAATTTTGCTATCTGGGATTGATATCACAATCCATTTTTAGGGTCAAACGGGCCAATAACCGATCCGTGGATTGGTTTATAAACGCACGCAGATTGGAGATAGATCGAACGACAGGCAGCAATCCAAGATCGATTTCAATCTTGGATAGGAGATACAATATTAATTTCGGCTGAAATGAGTAACCATTAGTCAAAATATTTAACCACAGCTCCATCGGGGGATTAGCAAGATGGCGGCTACTTAACTCTTGATTGCTAGGTTACTACAGCTGTTTTGTTCGTGTATTTATGAATTGAAATATAATGATTAGGTAGGTACCTTTTTCTTTTCTGTTTAGCTATAGCTTGACATGGTTTTTGCATTGAGCCAATGTCGGCAATCGCCCGCGGCCACGGCTTGAGAAGAGAATCATTTCAATTGACAATGAGCTCTTAAAATAATAACGCGGAGAAGGATAGTTCCTTGCGTAGTTTCACTCAAAAATCAAGCCACTTTTTATCAATGTGTGCGTGAGCGCCATGTCATTGTAATTATCTTCTCTAAAACGCACACAAGCGTAATGTCGAAAATATAACATTCCACATATCAACGTCCTAAACTATTTGTATTAGTGGGGGCACTGCGATGCCCCCAGAATAGTTTTTGTCTCACTAACAGCCATCCTTCTGTTCCAGCTTTCTTAGCGGCTGACAACTGCAATGTCATCATCGTTGACTGGAGCGCCGGGTCCACGTGGGGGCCCCGTGCCGACGAAGCTGGTAAGGCCCCTTTGCACTGTTGTTTGTTGGTCCTTTCCATTCTTGTTTGTTGGTCGTCATGTTGTTTTTGAATGTTTAGATCGACATATTAAACATTCGCAAAACAAATCAAAGGAGAGAAAACGTGACCCTTGTTTCTGTCTTTTTGGTGACATCAAATCATTATGTTTCGCACTAACTTTCCATATACTTACCTATCGGACAAATATAGAGCTGAAAGTTTTTGCTAAATAGTTTAGAACTGGGAGCTTAACATGAGGTCTTATTGCGATCCAATTGAGGACTTAATCAGAATCGTTTCACTTTAAATAATAGAAATACATGGCTTTCGATATCATTTAGGTAGGCGTCGATCCCTTTAGATTTATTTAAAAGAAATCTAAATTGAGCATCAAGATGTCACAACAAAACGTCACGGTACGAATAAGTAGTACAACGATTCTGTTTAGGTCTTCAATTGGATCGCAATAAGACGTCATGGTAAGCCCCAAGTTTCGATTTCAAACAGTGTGCCTAGTGCGAGTTTTGACAATTTATTTACGCGCTCGGGCCGTTTGACGTAAACTTGAAATTGTATGGAATAATAGCAGCGCCATCTAGTGACTGATTCACTGACGCTAGATGGCGCTGCTCTATTGCACTGAATTGACAAAACTCGCACTAGGCACACAGGTTACGATTTTGCGTAGGGGACCCAATCACCGGTGACTTTCACAAATCGCCGCTCTAATGTCACTGTCAACTCCGTGACTTTGACAAATCGCCGCCCTAATGTCACTGTCATCGTGTCCAGGTCAGGCGGCAGGTCGGTTCATCACCTGGGTGAACTCTGTCACCGGCAGCACTCCTAACCTATACCACACCGTCGGCTACAGCGTGGGTGGACACGGCGCCGCCATCATGGCCAGGACTGTCGTTGGCAACGTTGGATACGTCACCGGTACGTACTGGATCATCACCATCATCATCATCATCATCATCATCATCATCATCATCACCACCACCACCACCATCATCATCATCATCATCGTCATCATCATCATCATCACCACCACCACCACCATCATCATCATCATCATCGTCATCATCATCATCATCATCATCATCATCATCATCATCATCATCATCATCCATCATCATCATCATCACCATGATCATCATCATCATCATCATCATCCATCATCATCCATTATCATCATTATCACCATGATCATCATGACCATCATCATCATCCGTACAGTATGTACGCCCGTTAGAAATGACAGCACCGAGTACTTAACTCAAAGAATAATTAAACAAATCGTCAACTTCTAGGCCTGGACCCCGCTGAACGTTGGGACGAAGCCACCCTCTTCAGGCCTGATGATGGACTCTACACGGAGGTCATCCACACCAGCACCATGGGGGAAATCCGCCCAATGGCGCAGGTGGACTTCTACCCTAACGGCGGGACCAACATGCCTGGCTGCTTGACCGTCATATGCGATCATGACAGGTAACATCATCATCATCATCATCACCATCATCATCATCAAACGATACCGGGTTCCATCCTGAGCCCAGGCACCAATTACTTTTCGTAAGTTATGTTCGGTTTGCCATCACTCCCTGCTTCGCCGTGGGTCCCGGTTGTTATTAATTGGTAGCACTCGTTTAGCCACGTCAGATGCACTTGAGCAGCCGGATAAACTCTGACACTAGAGGCTAGCACAACCTCATACGACGACACAAAAGCTTTATATCTATCTATCTTAATATATATAAATTACGCGCCACGTTGTTTGTCCGCGATGGGCTCCTAAACTACTTATCCGATTCTAATCAAATTTGCACACCGTGTGCAGTTTGATCTAACTTGTAAGATAAGATAGTTGATAGAATCAGGCGTTACTTTGCGGAAATCCATATTCAAAACAATGATGTAAAATATATGTAGTTGTAATCCCGCCAAAAATTCGTCCGATCAATGTTGGCTAGATGACTGATGACGTAATCTTGTATACCAACAACCCCCTTTGGCGGGATTACAACTATTTTACATCATTGTTTTGAAAGATAAGATAGCTCACATCTCAATTTATAGTTAGTCGCAATAACAAAAACCTTAGCCACAGCAACGCGTGGCTGTGTCTGCTAGTTCAGGTATATAACATCTGTCGATATCTATTGTTTATTTTCTTTTTCTTTGATTCACAATAAAGCATTAAATTTGTTTCCCATTCCATTCCGCTCCAAACGCCGCCGACGTGCGTCCTTCGTTCCAGGTCCTACTACTATTTGGCGGAGTCCCTCCGCACCGGAGGGTTCACAGGCCGCCGCTGTCTGAACCTGGAGCAGGCCACCACAGGCACCTGCAACCAGGCCGGCATCCTGAGGATGGGAGGCATCCAGCCCAAGAACGGGTAAGGATACTCATTCTTTCATTCATTTATTGTTCTTTGATTCATTTATTGTTCTTTGATTCATTTATTGTTCTTTGATTCACTTATTTCTCTTTGATTCATTTATTGTTCTTTGATTCATTTCATCTTCTATAATTTATTTATTTTTCCTTGATTCATGTATTAATTTATTGAGTATGTATTTAATTCATTCATAGTTCTGTGAATCATTTCTTGTTTGTGTAGGTATTACAGATGGCCAATTGATAAATTGAAAAATGTGAAATAATTTCAATCTCGCACTGATAGAACCCCCTGAAATTCAGTGGAAAGTAATTGGAAACCGCCATTCAATACGTCCGACAAAGAAACTACGGGATAACATTTTTTTGGGTCTTGCACCGCGCTGACTCCATTTTGTTTTTGTTTCAGAAATACTGGTTTATTCCACCTGACAACTAACGGCTTCACCCCGTTTTCCCAGGGATAGATCCAATTAAATTTATACATAAATTATTATGAAAATGCAGAAAATGTACCTAAACTAAAAAAAAAACAACATAAAAAATAATCTAAAAACCACGTCTTTGCTAATGGATAGATTGATAGAATGCGTCGTCGTCGAGATGCGAGATTCCCTGAAACTTTCAGCCGGATGGCTTACAGGGAAGTGCTCGGAGTTGGGATATACCACCCGGAACGACAGACAGACAGACAAGACCTAATAAAAAAGTGGTAAAAATTTATTGAAAATGTATTGTGTCTCACTTACCCCATCCTTTACATTGGTAATCCCATGTACAGTCCATTCATAAGTATTATAAATCCTGCTATCCTACTATTCTACTATCCTACTATCCTACTAATCCTATTATCCTACTATCCTAATAATCCTACAAATATGTGTGATGTACTTGTACGTACATGTGTAATTATGTGTCTGTAAGCGGTACCCACGATACAGGAGCAATCCTAGGGCCGTATTAATAAATGAACCTCAATAGCGCTACCAAGTGCACTATCAGCTGATCCACACTCAGAATGTAATCTACATCTTGAAATCATTGCTATTTAATAGATGGATATTGAGACGTAGCACTGGCTACTAGATACTGTCTGGTATGTGTCAATTGTGTCATAATCCGATAGCACTTAACCGCTGAGTGTCATTTATGAATTTTTCTGTTACTAATCTACAACAGATGTATATATTAATTAGAACGAAAGAGCAAGTGCACACTGAAGATAGCTTTCAGAGCTAAGTTTGATTTATTAAGTGTGGGGCTACGTTTAAAAAAAAGAAAACTTCAAGAAGGCAAGTACTATAAAGAACCAACCTCCATAGTCACGTAATCACCATAAACTGAGCCCAAAATAGCTTTGTTATAGCCCGCGAGGTGACTCCAACCGCTTCATGTATACAGGGGGATGCTACAATGATAAAAATAATAACCGATACAAAAATGCATTTAGGTTGAGGTTAACTGCAGAAGCGCCTCCTAGACTATCTTTAATAGTAACTACTTACACATTGTTTGATAGAGAAACGAAAGATTTTTTTTGCGACGACTTCCAACTCTCAATATGGTGTAAAGCAGGGCAAGGAATTATAAAAACAATAGATAAATTATTATTATAGCAACATGCTTAAAGAAAAAAATGGATTAATGGGTTTGAAAGATATTGAATTTTAAAATACATTACCTACAGTACTGGACACTGGCTAAATACACAAATCGTGCGAAGCAGAAAAAAAATGTGACATCGCAATGTGTTCATTTTCATTGCATTTAGTCCATATCTACTTTAATTAGGTACAATATGTCTTAACAAACATAGCCTTTCTCAGTTTTTTATTCAATTTTTTAATGGAAAATGCACCAACCTGTATACGTCAGGTGTAAGAAAAGCAACCTTTATTCCTGTCATAAATTCGTGCGATGAATATGTTACGACTTATGAACTTGTAGCAAAGAAATAATGCTCTCAAGTGTTATACTTTTAAACTTACTAGGGTAGTCTACTTACATAATAATTATTAGGTATATAACTAGCTGCGCTTATTCGTGTTTTTTATGATTTTTTTCTCCAGATCATATTTTTTTATTTTTCTATGGGTAAAATCGAAAAATATTATTCAAATTTCATCATTTTATTAGTAATTCGTACTTAAATTATAATTTCCAAAAATCACAATTTATATTAAAAAAAAAATACCGGTCATCCAGATATTAATGTATAAGTACAACACCTAAAGCTATTTGAACGGTTGACGTAACTTTTTTATTTATGAACCTATTGACATGAAACAAACACTAAATGTTAAGTGAAGCTTACCACAATAATATATAGTGAAAACCATCATCTGAATCGTATAAGTCGCTTCTGAGATTAGCGTGCACAAACGCACAGACAAATGGATAAAATTCTAAAAATCACTGTTTTGGGTGCTATTTGCGTTGATAAAGGTCCCAATAATATTGTTTCTCATATATCTTCCATGTACAGACAACGATCCGTAAGTTTTTTATTATATGGAATAGATAGTTCTTACATGTAATGTAAACTATAAAAACCGTGTGTGACCACACGACTGAAGTAAAACTTATTTAGCCCCATCCAAACGAAACGTAATTGGCTAGTAGACACTCCATACAAACGGCTAAATCGGACGGCAGACAAGCGAGACTGTATGCGCGCCCGCGTTGTACCGCGTCGCTACTCACTTACGGCCGAAATTAATATTGTATCTCATATCCAAGATTGAAATCGATCTTGGTTTGCTGCCTATCGTTCGATCGATCTCCAATCTGCGTGCCTTTATAAACCAATCCACGGATTGGTTATTGGCACTTTTGACCCTAAAATTGGATTGTGATATCAATCCCAGATAGCAATATTTGGATTGGTTTGATTATTAATTTCGGCCGTTAAGCTCCCCCGACACGCTCGCAGCGCCGTACTCACTCACGATACAACATTGCGCTTTCATTTCAACATAGAGTAATAATACATATTCTATGGTATTGTACTAATTACTTTTGTGTACAATAATTAAGCATCAAGAATACACTATACGTCTATAATAATATACTTTAAAACGTGTTACAAAATACCCCGTTAAAGTTAAAATATAATTAAATTAATTATTAAAACCATTTGTCAACCCTAGTAAGCTGTAATGTCAGGGAACCAACGTACCTACCTATTTTACCTAATAATTGTGTACCTACTGTAGGTAGTAGTTTTTCTATTTTTCATTCATAAATGTAGTACTACCTAGAAATGTCCATGGTGTTTAGTTGCTATGTAACCACTTGTTTTGTTATTCTTGTACTTGGTTACTAAAATTGTCCGAGAGATACGTGTGCAAGCTTATAAAATATCGAAACACAAATTAATATCGCTAACATCAGAGTCCTATTCATTGGGATTTTAATGTTTGCTACCTCAAATACAAAGATAGCATTTGTATAGTAGTTGTAATTTTTTTTATATATTTTTCAGCAAATAAACTTGAGTAGGTACACAGCCGTGCGTGCAGGGGTAGCGGTTCAAACATTTCGCTAGGGGATGGTGACTATAAATCTGCCAAATGTCGGAGAGTACACCATTTTCCACTCCAAGGAGGATGTTAATAGAATACTTAGTACACCGGAAAGGCAGCGCGATTAAGAGGAAATGTCTGAACCATAGACATAAAAGAGGAAGCGGACCGGGCATAACAGATGTGTAGTGAAGCCAGTCGCGAGCCGGCCGCCATGTTGACGGACGCTGGCGACATTTCGACAGCTCATTCTACTTGTACTAATATTAGCTCGGTAACCGAACGAATTTTACTCTTAATTTAATTTTATGAAAGAATGCATTGTTTTCTTAGTTCAGCCCTGCTTGAATGTAATTTTTTTCTGGCTTCACTGTAATGCTCGGTCTACTTTTTCTTGTCTGTGATCTGAACAAAGCGAATAGACAAAATAAGCTAAAACCATTTCATTTACTTGGATCACACATTTGTTTGAGATATTTTTTATTTAAGGCCGAAACTACTGGACCGAGTTTCATGAAAGTAGATAATTATAACCTTTCAAACGTTTTTTTCTTTTATATCTATAGAAATAAAACAAAGCCGTAAGTTACTTTGGCTTGTAAGATTTTTTGCCGAAATGTTTGACTGTTAAAACATGGGAAAAATAATCACGAAATAGGTACAAATAAATATATAGGTATATAATAATTCAGCCTGTGACTGTCCCACTGCTGGGCAAAGACCGCCCCTCCCTTTCGTGAGGAGGATTAGACCATAATCCACCACGGGGGCCCGGTCCGGGTTGGTGGATAACATGCCTCCGAAATAATTCTCGGGCATGTCGGATTCCTCACGATGATTTTCCTTCACCGAGACGCGAGTTATAATTACGTACATATAGAAATACATTGGTACGTGCCCGCGCTAGGATATGAACTCGCCACCTCCGCTTTGAAGGCGGACGTTGGGCCACTACCAACCGAAATTAACATTGTATCTCCTATCCAAGATTGATATCGATCTTGGATTGCTGCCTATCGTTCGATCGATCTCCAATCTGCGTGCCTTTATAAACCAATCCACGGATCGGTTATTGGCACGTTTGACCCTAAAAATGGATTGTGATATCAATCCCAGATAGCAAAATTTGGATTGGATTGATTATTAATTTCGGCCGTAAGCTACCACCGCTAGGCATAGGTATGAATTTTCTCATACATTTTTGTTGAGCCAGTGTTACAGGATGTTTAAAAAAAGGCAAGTGAAGCTTGTCGTGGGTACGGATACAGATGCGGATAAAACTCTATGAATAAAATTACGCTCCGGGAATTTATAACGCATACAAAACGAATGGCGTGCTCAATGTGAGAGGAGAGCTTACCATTGCATCACTCGACACGGTAAGTATATATGTAGTAATATATATGGGTTTATATTAATGACTTTGAAAAATAAGAATTAAAAATCACTACATAGTATAAAATACTATAAAACAAAGTCGCTTGGATAGGATATATACAATATTAATTTCGGCTGTTAATAGAACGAAAGAGCAAGTGCACACTGAAGATAGCTCTCAGAGCTAAGTTTGATTTATTAATATGGCCCAAGTAGGTAGGTATTCAGAATAATCATCTTTTTTCCAGGCGACAGATAAAATATCGCGTACACGTGTCAGTGATAGTTATCACCATGTCATTTTAACCACTTCTTTTTTATCTGACCATCCTTCTATCTGGGCGGATCACAATAAATCCTTCAACGAGTCACGATTCAGACAGTTTTGCGATACTGCGAGAGAACGAAGGGAATATAGGGGTAATACTTATCTACATAAACAGTCAAAGTTTGTGATTCTTCGAAACAAAAGTTAATAGGAAACGGGCCAACGTCGACTGCGTTGACAACTTGACTACCAATCATGAGTGTAGGCTTACTATATTATAAACATAATTACTTATAAAAATTCAGAAAGAAAAAAATAGCAATTCGAGACGATCTAAGTTCAATTTGCCTTCATTTAGGGTAAATAGCACACAGGTCGGTAACTTTTTCTTGAAAAACGTCCTACACGTTACAAATACCTAAGTGTTAAAAGTCGCTGTCGTGTGCTTAGAACAATACCGTATAGAAAGTAAGTAGGTACTTGCTAGCGCCGTGTATTATCCATTTTTACTGAGACTTTTTGGGCCTAGTACCGACTTTGACGTACTATTGACCGAAATCAAAGCATATAATTATAGTTATGGTAAATATTTATTTGCATTGCGCTCGTGTGTGTTTTGGAGAAAATAATTATACATGGCACTTACGCACACATTGATAAAAAGTGACTTCACTTTCGAGTGAAACTACGCATGGAACTATCATTCTCTGCGTTATTATTCTAAGGCCGTGCGATAATTAACCAAATTAATTTCCAATCAGTAGCAGTGAACAAGGAAGTTGCAGGGCAGGGAGCAGGACGAGAATTTAAACACGATGCTGCTCATGCTCCTGCCGGTGCTGTTCGTGCTGCCGGTGGCAGTGCAAGCGAAGTGAGTGGTGGCAAAATGTCACTCTTGATGGAATTATTGCAGCGGGAGGAACGGGAACAGAGACTGATGCCTAGACGGACTTACCTTCTCACCGACTTTGACAGCCTGCTTAACGATGTAGGGTATCCCCGCTACGGGTCCAAAGATAGACGGCATCATAGCCGGAGCGAATATCACTTTGACAGGTCGCTGAGTACAGTGGCACGCGCTTTGACAGTCGCTCTTCACCTCCTCCTTGTGGCAGCAACAGTGGTGGCACTTTTTTTCACTTTGACATTTAGCAGTGTCGTTCAGTTTTGCAGTGTCACTTTGACAGTGCGGGGGTTCGTTGGCGCTTGTCAATTTTGGTGTTGGCGTGTATGTCAAGGATTGCTTTTCGTTGGTGCTCGTAATTTTTTGCTTTGCGTTAGCGCTTGTCGATTTTGCTGTTAGCGTGTGTTGCAAGATTTGCGGATTTTCGTTGGCACTCGTCAATTTTGATGTTGGCGCGTGTTTCATATCACTTATAGCTTGTGTGTTCGCTTTTGGAGTGTACAATTTGGGCCTTTTCGAAAACTCCTGCGGGAGTTCCAGTAAAGGGGTTTTTCTCTTTAGCTCCTTTGGGGTTTCCAATAAGTATGTTTTGTTGCGCTCAGAGTTCTCGTTGGGTTTCGGGAAGGGGTGGACCAGTAATGTCTTTCGGGTTTGCCCGTTTGAGGCCCCTGGCAGGGCCTCGGATGGAGGTCTTGTTGCATCCAATTTGACAGATTTTGAGACTGTTTTCGAAAATTTGAATTATCAGAATGGTCATATCATTTGAATAGTTCGAAGGGTTTTTTTCTAGATGTCCAAGTTTTGTATCACTATGTTCACCACTCTTTTGAAATAGGTTTTTAGAGTTTAATTTGCTTGCACTTGTACCAATTTTTTATTATTATTCAATAATGTTCATGTACAATGAAAGTTTAGAAGTTCAATAAGACTTATGCATAAAAATTTACAGTCACTTTTGCACATAATTTATTTACCGAAAAAGCACTGTCACTCAAATAGGTTTATATTATAATAATAATTAATTAATTACAACTTCCCAGAGATTCTCATTTTTTTAATGTTTCTTTCAAAAACTTGTGTTATACTTAGTTCTCAGAAAGTTTTTAAACCAACCTAATTCATTGCTGATTTATTTACATGTAAACACTCATATAATTATCCCTAATGCCGTTACGGACGCAAATCCAAAAAAAAAATAAACGTCAATGTCAACACTGTTCCCAAACCCCACTGTCAAAAGGTCAAGGACCTGTCACCACGTGATGTTTGTTTACAAACAAACAAAATAGCAAACAACAATTTTTGACAAACTTTCTTGTCAAAACACGCCACACAGTGTCACTAGGATCCGTGTCAAATCTAACAAAAAAACTGTCAACGGATTTTTTTTAATCTCCAATGTAATGTTGAAAAGTAACGCGATGAATATAGACACGTCCACTCGGTTTGGAATTTGGGGTAAAACTGAGATGGTGGGAGGGTAACGGGCGTGTTAAGGGGTGTGTCTTAGTAGCCACGCCCATTGAATTTAGTGCCAAAAGTCTGTCTAGACATAACCAAGATGGCTGAAGTATGACACGGCCTTAAGATAGCTTTGCGTCTTGTGAAACAGTGGAACGCGGCCCTTTAATTTATTTTTTCTCGACAGAAGACAGTAGGGAGGTACCTATAGGTGCTGAAAACGCTTCTCCATTTAAGACTTGAAATCGTATCAAAATCAGTCCAGTCGTTTTTGTGTTGTTAATGTAAATAGGTAGAGAAATAAGTATTATAAGTAGGACACTAGCAATGTACTTACCGTTAAATATTATTTGCAACGCACTGTCTCGGAAATAGCTGACCCAATTTAGAAAATACTTGCACTGATACAAAGCTATACTATTCCCAAGTAACAAGGGGTAAGATATTAATAATTATGTTGTATGAGTTAATGCGCCGCTCGGTCACAAGCGCTATCTGTCATCGAAAACAACTACCACATTACAAAAATAAAAAAATTAGGTATGGTTCTGATCTTTCACAATTTTCCATGAATACCAAAACTAGATCAAATTGCAATCGAAGTTCTTAAACTTTCGCGAACTGAATACATGTTAATTAGTAGGTATTTAAACGTCGAGGTATGTCAAAATTATATAATATTTTTATATTAGTTTGTGCGCGAATTAGACCCGTGTAGGTAAATTGTAATTAAAAAATTGCAATCAACATGAGCAGCTATTTCAATAAACTGTATGTAATCTAGCTATTCCAGAGCTAGTCAAACTAAGTAAATTTTAATATTCAACTGATATTATACATACGGATATGATATACGGAAAAATTAAGGGTTTTTTGTTGTTGTAGTTATGGCTTCGCACGGTTTGTGCATTTAGCCAGTGTCAATATTATTATGTAGGTACCTACGTATAATATTTAAATATTTCTTGTATACACAATAGGATAGTAGGTATAGTCATATCATTAAAGCAATCCATGTGGTCATGTACTAGTCAAGTCGATTATTTACCCGATGATTAAAAATCGCCCCCGGAGAGGTAGTTACTCTTTTCATCATTTTTTTTCTTCAATAACACGTTTATTTACTATTTTGATTGATGCCAAATGAAGATGCGATCCATATACTTAGGTACTAACTCTTAAACTATCGCGAACAGAAAACATAATAAACTGGTTTAATTCGCGCACAAACGAATATTAAAATATGTAATTTTGAAATAGGTACCTCGACGTTTCGGCCGAGTTACATCGGCCGTGGTCACGAGAAGACTGGTGAATGCGGGTATCACCGTCCGGAGCGGCAGGTGTTGTTTCCAACTACCCGCGTTTGATCTTGCATAACATAATCGTCACGACATACAACACTAACACATTACACATACACAAATACTTTGTTTGTGCGCGAATTAGACCCGTTTTTAGCTAGACTAACTTACGAGGGTGAATCAAAAAATTCTTGGAATCAATATTAAAAAATGCAAAGATTTAAATAATAATATTTTATTTTTCTACATAATCTCCCTCCAATGCAATGCATTTAGAATAACGCGTTTCTAACTTCCTTATTCCTTGTGAAAAAAAATTATTTTCTTGACTCTCGAAAAAGTCCTCTACGGCAGCTATAACCGCGTCATTATCGTGAAATTTTGTTCCACGAATTTCCTCTTTTAATTTTGGAAATAAGTGAAAATCACTTGGGGCTAAGTCCGGAGAATATGGTGGGTGGTCAAGGAGATTGAAGCCAGCACAGCGGATTGCGTTGAGCGCAACTTCCGATCGATGAGCAGGAGCGTTATCTTGAAGGAACAACACGCCCAACGACAGTTTTCCACGACGTTTTTCTTTAATCGCTTCACGCACTTTCGGGATTAAATTTGCATAATAGGGTCCAGTAATCGTCTGGCCTTTTGGCATGTAATCAATAAAAAGGATTCCTTCACTATCCCAGAACACAGAGGCCATAACTTTGCCAGCGGTAGGAGCAACTCGAAATTTCTTAATGGATGGAGAGGATGGTCGTTTCCAAGACATGCTTTGTCTTTTAGTTTCAGGATCAAAATGGTGGACCCACGTTTCATCCATGGTGACAAGACGACGGCAAAAATTATCCGAATCACGCTGGAACATTTCGAGATTACGCTTGGAAATTTCCAAACGTCGCTTTTTGTTTTCGTCGGTTAACATTCGTGGCACCCATCTTGCAGACACTTTTTTGAACCCCAGTGAATCAATTAAAATGGATTGAACGCTACCAAAAGATATCTTTAGGATCTCAGCTATATGTTTTATAGTCATTCTTCTGTCTTCCAAAACCAGATTCTCAACCTTTTTGACATTTTCTTCTGTAACGGAGGTTGAAGGCCGCCCAGAACGCGGGTCATCTTTACAGCTTGATCTACCTCTTTTAAATTCAGCCACCCAGTACGCAACCGTAGAATAGGGTACAGCATCACCCCCTAATGTCTGCTGAATGTCCAAAAAAATTTCCTTCGTAGACATTTTTTTCAAACTGAGATATTTTATCACCGCACGTAACTCACTTTTATCCATAATTTTGACTTTTTAGCAACTCGTTGCACAAAAAAATTTATTACATGCGAACGAACTGACAAAAACAAGTGACAGTCTGCATAAATATAGTGTGATAGACACTCTTTAATTTGAATATCGAACTTGATCCAAAAAGGTTTCATATATATGCACTTCTAAGAACTTTTTGATTCACCCTCGTAGGTTTAACTTATAAACTTTTCTCGTCTATACTAATATTATAATGAGGAAAGATTTGATTGTTCGTTTGCATTGAATAGGCCCCGAAACTACTGCAACCGATTTGAAAAATACTTTCACTGTTGGAAAGCTACACTATCCCCGGGTGACATAGGCTACTTTTTATCCCGTAAAAATTAACGGTTCCCGCGGGATAGTAGTTAACGCGGGTGAAACCGCGAGGCGTTTTTAGTAGGTATTATAATGTAAGGTATTACTACATACTTAGGTACCATAAGAGATCGAAAGACTGACTTTGAAAATCTTTCATGGTCGTGCTGTAAAGTGACACAAAACAATGACTTAACTTGACTTTAAAAAAAGCTTGTAAGAAATGCTAATCATACCCTTAATCGCCATCAAGGCTGAAATAACGCACCCCTGTAAAAATAAAAAAGTTGTAAATCCACCCTCCGTTCCAATTTGTCAAATTAAATAAAAATTTCCTGATCTCTGTCCCCATTTTAAATTCTAAAGGCGATCGGCGAATCGGAAAAATCAACAGGATTCTTTGGAGCGATTGTTTAAGAATTTTTAACAGTGCCTAGACCTTAGTAGGTGTTACCACAATATAATTAGGAATGCCAGGATTGAGTAAGACAACGCGAGTGGTAGACGTCGATTATGTCGAACGATATTTTAGAAACATCTGTTTAATTCTGAACCTTTTTGGAACTCGGTTAAAAATAGAAGTTGATAAACTTTCGCGAACTGAATAATTATTAATTAGAATTTAACGTCGAGGTCATAATGTCGCGGTAGGTATGTCAAAATTATATTACATTTTGATACTAGCAGACACGGCCACGCGTCGCTGTGGCTAAGGTTTTTGTTCTTGCGACTATAAATAATTGAGATGTAAGCTATCCTATCTTTCAAGTTAGATCAAACTGCACGCGCTGTGCAAATTTGATTAAAATCGTTCAAGTAGTTTAGGAGTCCATTGAGGACAAACATTGTGACACGAGATTTATGTATATTAAGATATTAAGAAGATTAGTTTGTGCGCGAATTAGACCCGTTTAAAATAGCCCGCGTCAATTTCATGATGAGAGACTCAACTGTAAAATTATAACTTACCTCACCCCTTGTCCTACCACCTCAAATTAACCTTCCCATAACTGTTAATTAAGTTTAACCCTTCAGTTAAGCTCCGGTTAACTTCGGACAAGTCGTTTCGTTTGATGGGACGGTGGAATGGTCACCGGGGTGTAGGATTTACCTACAGTAGGTACGAGTAGATCTACAATATAGCCAGAAAATGGTGGAGCATTGCTATGGCGCTGGGGCTCTATCCGCTAAGCAACTTGCAGACTGTGACGTCATAGCGTGGTAACTGCCGCCTATGAATTGGAGTGGAGTAATAGGTATAGGGTACTACGCGTAAGTACTTCCAGTTTTCACTAATATGTATTTTGTTAACATAATTATTTTAATTAAGCGACTTCCAAAAAGGGTTGGTTTGCAATTCAACTCATACGATTTTTTGTTTTCAGGATTATGTAACTAAAGTGTAAAACGAGACCCTATACCTAAGACTCCGCTGTACGTCCGTCTGTCCGTCTGTAACCAGCCTGTATCTCATGAACCGTGATAGTTAGATAGTTGAAATTGTCGCTGATCCTAGTCGCCGATGATGTATATTTTCTGTTGCCGCTATAACATAATAACAACATAGTATACTTTTAGTATTTGTGATAACGTGTTTTTGGCCGTTTTTAAAGATATTAGTGCGGAAGCCTTCGTGTTAGAGTCCGACTCGGACTTGGCCAGTTTTTTTGTTTTTAATATTATTTTTGTTACGCGTTCGTCCGCTAATTATTTGAGATGATTATACCTACCTACCTACCTATCTTGACGACAGTAAAATTATGTATTATTAACAATAAGTATTAGGTAAGTATAATAATGTTCAGGCGTTCAGCATCACTGGTCTTTCGTAGTAGTCTTTATCCGATCCGATAACACCCGCACCCCCGTGATATAACTTAGGGGTGGGTGCGCTTTCACACTAGCTACTCGTATCTGCGAATGCGGCGATTAGAAGTGAATGTAAGTTTTGTGTAAGTTGGTAAGTAAGTAGGTAGGTAGACTGCGAAATTGATCCAGTTACCTACAATATTTTTTACAAGCAGAAGCGGATTTATAAAATAATATAATTATAGCAATTTGACCTTAACCTATAATTTATTTATTTTTATTACGGTTAAAAATAAAATTAATTCAAAAGAAAGACGAAAGTAATTTATTTCTAATTAGGTAGGTACTATTTAAATAAATTTTGTTGATTTTATTTGTGTTAGGAACTATAAAAGCAGATTTACGTCGTAGAATTTGATTTTTCTTTATTTATTATAATAAGTAGAAGGCCCTAATAAATCATATTTTTGCGTTAGGCCCGTAGGAGGTTGGTACTCCAGCTAACTGCTACCTACCTCAGACAATCCTGACATAGCATAAATGGGTGACATCTGGAGACAATGCGTTGGGGTTATATGGTAAGTATACCAACCTAAAGCGTATAGACAGTTAGAACATTGAAAGAAATTAAGAAACTCAGAGAGAGAGCAAAACTTTTTACGACAACGTAAAGATATTGTTATAAACAGAGAATAATCAGTATAAATCTAAATGAATAGGCAAGCGTATTATGCGACTTAAGGCCAGGTAGCACTAAGGTGGTTAGGTATTTAAGCGTAACCTCCGTCCCCGCAAATGCCGAGCGCGTATAATCGCGGCCCGCAGAAACGTGGCGCTATTCGAACGCGGCTCGTTTGCTTCGTAAAAATGTTTCCCTCACACTTGCCTGTGTTCTACTAGCCCCGACCGATTGTCAATTTCGCCTTATCGACGTAAGTTAGAATGGTCGAACGGTCCCGCACAACGCTTGTGTGATGACGGGTGGCATGGCGTGGGTTCTAATCCTCCTACTGGCAAACTTTTTGCACTTAGTTTTTGGATATTACGTAATTTATTGCGATAACAACACAAAACAAACATAATAATTAAGTCGATATCTAAATTAATAAACTTAACTAAAGTAGGTATAGGTACTAAGGTAAACGAAGGAATTACTCCCTTCCAAAATTAACAGAGAATTTCCCTGTATTGTGTATTATTCAAATTAAAACTTAACACTGAGACTATATGGCGAATTTCCGTACGACAAAACAATGTAAAAATGTCATGAACTCTGTAGGTACTATAGTTGTAATAGAAATTGCACTTTATGTAAAAGCATTCAGGTTTGTAATCATAAAACATATTGTGTTGTTACGTATGTTTTTTCACACTCACCCTTTAAACATTAACTTATAGTCATTCTTTCCACAGGCCTTCTCACCCCTGTAATTTCGGGGATTGTTTTTTACTTTTGTTTACGAGTCTTGCTTGAAAACTCAGCGGTGACAGATTGACTGCGCCGACGACGGGTGACAGATTGACCGCGCCGATGACGGGCGACAAGTTGACAGTTCGCGTTCCTTTTTCTTTTGGTTTGGCTTCGCCCGGTCGCGCAAATGTCGCCACTCGACTAAATACCGATATCGATCTCTACTAAAGTTAATCCCGGCGGGCGCGTCTACCATCTTTGGATTGCCGCCGAGTATTATAATCGACTAAATTTGAGAATCGATATCAGTTGATGTTTGGTGCGGCAGATGTCAGCCCCGCCCTTCAGGTCCTACCGATTTTTTCCCAGCACAACGGGTATAAAACCGACGCGCAACGGACCTCGAGCCTTTTTATTTTTCCGAATTTACGCGGAGCCCCGGTCGTTTTGCTGTCGGTGTTTAGGGCTCCCTTGTGCTTGTGCGTGGTTTGTGCCGAGTTGAATTGTTGTGCGCGTAGTGAGTTCCAAGTTTCGACGGCGCTCCATCGGCAAACCACGCGCGCTTTGACGGCGCTCCAGCAGCGACTCCCGCGCACGGGAAGGCCCGCCGACAGGTAAGCACCGCGTGGTTTTCCCCTCGCCTCGATTCTCGGGCGCCCCTGGCTCGTTCGTAATGCTAATCACGCCTATTCTTTACAGCAACCCGACGAACGTTTACACGTTGCCCACGTGCGTCCCGCGGGTTCCAAAAGGGCGAAGACTGCCCTTCTTTTCGACCACGCGGCCGGCGCGGATCCGCCGCGAGGTCACGCCTTCTTTTACCCTGATTTAAAGGTGAGCCATTGTTTTAGTTATTCGGCCCGCGTGCATAAACCGCGGAGTCGTCAAGCGTACCAAATCACTTCAAATCTTTTCAATCATTTAGGGCTTCCAGCCCTAACCTTGTTTAACCTCTTCCTCCTATGCCGGGCCTCCGCCCCGGCAGGAGATTTTCGTCATTTTACAACTTGTAACGTGTCTTTTGGACGGCGCGTTCCAGGGTCGTTGGAGGACCCCCAGTTCGTTGGAGGACCCCCAGTTCGTTGGAGGACCGCCATTTTGAGCGGAGAACCTCGAGTGCGGTGAGCGCCCGCTGCCCTCCATCTAGTGGCGTGACGCCGTCGGCCTGCGACCTTCAACGGCGAGCGTACCAGGCCCGCCAGGTCGTCGCTTCCTTCTGCGTGCCGGCGTGCCGTACAGGACAGTACCAATCCCACCTTCGTACCTTCATCTATATAACCACAAGGTCCCAGCGCCCACGCTGGGTGGCGCTCGAACCTTCTGCCTTACTCGAGAGCAACCCTGGTACTAATTTTTATCTAAATTTAACCGCGAGCTATCCGGCTCCGATTAGGCCTTTCATATATATCAAAATTGCAACCATTGGCACACTGAATAGGTAGGAGAGTATTTAAATTATAAGATCTTTACTGTAATAAAACCCCGTCTTCCACGGAACTGAGGTCTCACTGGAGGCCTCCATTCTCATTGTATAAATTCAATTATTAAATAAACAATTTCTTTTGGGCATTCCTATTTTTAGACTTTCATTTTTATAACAACCTTATCTGAACTTAGGTAGGTAATACATTCACCGGAGAGTTGCGGGTTCGATTCCCTGACCTCCGGATTATACATGTAACAGTGGCGCCACGAACAGGGAACCTTTTGCTCTCGAGATCCAACCACAGTGCCTTCTGCACCGAGGAAGGAAAGGCAAATTTTTTTTCTTTTTGTACTAACCTTTTAGAAACTTAACTTTTACTTGTGGTTTTACTATTTACATTTATTGCTGTGACAATTCTATTGTGCTATTGTGTACTAGGGTGTATTTGCAATTTGTTTTAGAATCTATACCTTAGACACATTTATTATTTTAATCATTGTTAACATTGTGCCAACGGTGTAGTCGCAGTATATACATTTAAGTTCACTTTTCACAATGGAGCACCATATTGCCATGGGCTCCGCAGCTATGAACTGGGGTTGCAGTACTAGTATCTGGTGGTCGATTAGGAATAATTCAAATATTAAATTGCATAATCCAATTCATTCATAACGGTGCATTAATTCCATTATCTTACATTATGCAATTATTTAGACAGTTGTAATGCATGGTTGATTTTTATTATAGATATTATTGAATGTTGACTTTTATAATTTCATTGATGCAATTCTTTTTACAAATTCAATGTTTACAATTTCGCCTCTATTGGGTAATTTTTTTTTGTTGTTTGTTGAATGTTGACAATTCTATTTAATTTTGAATGGTTATAGAATGGTTTATGAAGTTTTCAGTTGGAGTAATCATTTTAGTAGGTAGGTACCTTGGATTTGGACAATTTCCTGTTTTCTTTTTGTTTTCAAAAATAATTTTTTCTTTCCATTACAAGTAGTGAGTCTGTTTTGTCATTTCAAACCTTTTGCCACCCCCTTTTGGTCTATTTTTGGGACATTATTAGATTTTTCCAACGTTTTATTTTTTCACGGATTGAGGAGGCTTGAATTTTGGTTTGTTTTTGGAAAGCAGGGGTTTTTGAAAAGCTTCGCCCCACCTTTTGTCTCTATTGGAGAGGGACGTTTTTTCCGGTTTGCTGGGTTCGGGTACTTTTATTTTTCAGTTTTCGGACCGGCAGATTTTTTCGGATTTTGTGGTGCGAGCTTCAACCCTGTTTTGGTAACGAGTCACACTGGCCTTTAGCGTTTTCTCGCTCTTTTTTCTATGGTGTCAATTTTCTTTCATTTGACACCGTAGGACATTCTGTCATTCAGCCCCACTCCGGGATGAGTGAAGCCAAGGTGACCGTTTCCTTTCCTTTTTCACATTCTTCCAAGCCTTCCCCTTTTTACTTTTTCTCTTTTCTACCTCTTTTTAGGGTCTTCACAGGTCGATTCGAGTTCTTCTCGAGGTTTCTATTTTTTTTTCAGGATGAGCTACTCATTTTGGCTCATTTGAAATCTGTGAGCTTAGTTGAGCGTCTTGTTTACGCTTATTTTGCATACTGGGACAAAGAATTGTTTCTTTTTCATTATCAACTTTAAGTGGGGTATGGTTGTGAGTGGATAATTGTTTTCATCATTGAATTAGGTTGTGTAACCGAGGTTAAGCTTCATCGCGTTCGGTTCCGGCCGCTGGGGTATCAACCCCTCGCTTATTTCAAATTAAGTATACTTTCTTTCACAGAATTCTTTTAACAATTGACTTTCTTCCTCGTTGGCTCGGGGCGACAAAATTAAAACACAACAATTTATAACTTTTGGAATAGGGAAACAAACAATTTAATTAACAAACCTTTAATAGTATTTGACAACAAACCTTTGTCCAACTAAATTACTTCTTTCAAGCGGTCCATAACTTTCATAAAGCCTTATATGACAAGCGGTGCATAACTTGTAAAACAAGCCTTATATGTGTAACGGTACTCAACTTGTGCCAATAAATGCCATTGAGTACCGGGTCTTTTCCTTCCTTTAGAATCAAAATTTTGCCTCTACCAATTAAAATACATTAGAATGTTACCACCCCCCCTCTATTGGTAGTCAGTAGTTGTCATCAGTAAATTTCCAATTTTTTTTATTAGCTTTGCCCTTCCTAAATTTACTTCTTTCCAAGCGGTACATAACTTGTAAAATTAAGCCTCATATGTCAAGCGGTGCATAACTTGTAAAACAAGCCTTATATGTGTAACGGTACCCAACTTGTGCCAATAAATGCCATTGGATACCGGGTCTTTTCTCTTCCTTCAAAAATAAATCTAAACTGTTCAGATTCAGTCTTCTCTCTAGAAGATCACCAAAATTTATTTTTTCCAAGCGGTACATAACTTATAAAACTAAGCCTTATATGTCAAGCGGTGCATAACTTGTAAAACAAGCCTTATATGTGTAACGGTGCCCAACTTGAGCCAATAAATGCCATTGGATACCGGGTCTTTTCCTTCCTTTCGAATTTCAACTAAAATTCAAAACTGTACCAATAAAACCATCCTTCAAGCGCTTCACGCCAGGATTAATTCAATTAAAAAAAAAAAAAAAAAAAAAAAAAACTTTGTTGTTCATTAATTAATTAAAATCGTAATTAACATCCTAAACTTGAGTCCACGGGGTAAGAAATCATTAAACTAGTTTTCCTACCCAAATATTAGGTTGTCCTTATACTACAATATGATGACCACTCACAATGCATAACCCCCTCGTTGTAAACAATTCCTCTTAGGTAATGTAGGTCTTTTGTTACAGATCGACAAACATTAAATAGCCCTAGGTCCTATTTATAATTTAACTAAGCTTTCCATTTAGAAATAACCTCGGCTTTCGGATTGGCAAAGAGGGAACCCTTTTAATTTTTAGGTGTTTTCAGCGCGGAAATTGTTTTTTTTTAGGTTTTACTTTTTTGACCATGGCGTGGTCTGACCCAGAAATTGTGGGCTTTGCGCTGGATTTTTTGTATTTTATGGCAGAATGGACGGGACAGATCACTACCTCTGAAAATTACAATGCTAGGATTTTATTTTGTGGTTCTCTTACAGATCCATCTTCAAGACGGGCTTTGCGACAGAAGTTACCGCACCTTTTTTTTACTTTCAGGTGATTTGAGCCGGGAAGTGAACTTTTCTTAGTTTTTTTTATTTTCGACCACGGCGCGGCCTGACCCAGAAATTGTGGGCTTTGCGCTGGATTTTTGTATTTTATGGCAGAATGGACGGGACAGATCGCTACCACTAAAGTTTAAATGGTTAGGTTTTGTTTTTATGGTTCTCTTACAGAAACATTTTCAAGACGGGCTTCGCGATAGAAGTTACCGCACCTTATAACACGCTTTTGGTTTGATAGGCGTTACGATTCAGTTCCGCATGGGCTGATCGTAGCTACGAAGATCGAACCATCCTTTTCATGTTTCTCCTCTAGAAACATCTTCAAGACGGGCTTCGCGATAGGAGTTACCGCAATTTAAACTTTAATTTCAACTGTTATTTCAACTTTAATTTCAACTTTAATTTCAATTTTAATTTCAACCGTATGGTACGCATTGGCAGGTAATTCTTTTTTTTTGCATTCCTGAGTTCCGGAGGAGACCGTAAACAAGTCTCACCCTTATATAAATTTCAGGTAAACGTTTTATTTTAGCGCCCTCTGTCGGTTAGCGGTGGAACAACTTGAAGATCGCGAATCGATACGTTACGCCGTCGATTCCCCTACCGTTTCAACCGTTAGATATCACTATTCTCGTGAGGATTTTGTTGAGCTGGATTGTTTTGAGACTGTTCCGAGCGTACGGCCCGGTTTAAATATAGTTTACTACTGGATAGGAAGGTACCATCGTAAATTTTGAAAATAATAATCTAAATATTAACGTTTTGAATTATGCTGGTTCTGATTTACTGGCTTCAGTTTAACTTCGCCTGTTCCGATTTGGACAGGTCTTACGAGCAGAACAAGACCCCTTCCGTGGCTCGATCGGACGCATTATGATTGACTCATGTATCCTCGGTAACACCACCCTATCAACATGACACTATCCACACACACACTTACACACTAACCAACCACCCTATACACCTCCCCGCACCTTCACTCCTCAACCCCCTTCCTGCACACCCACTAACCTCTATTAACCTCCCCGCTTATACTCCTACTAACCACACTAACCAACCACCCTATACATCCCCCGCACCTTCACTCCTCAACCCCCTTCCTGCATACCCACTAACCTTTTAACCTCCCCGCTTTTATCCGCTACTAACCTATACGCAGACCCTTACTAACCCTCTTAATTACCCATATCAACCTACACTTACTCATACACTACTCATACACACCCCTATCAACAGATCCACACTTACACGTCTAAACACCATCACGCATTTATACCCACTCGTCAACATAGTCACCCCTACGTACGTAACCATACATCCATGCGCCTCGACACGAAAGCTCCCTTCGCTCATGCCTTTAAAATTATTTTAAATAAACAGCTCAGCTTGCATCGGTAATAATTTATTTGATATAACTTTAGAGGACAGGTGTTTACAAAATTAATACTAAATTATCATGTTATACTTTGCAGTTTGTTGTTACTCTTGACAAAGGTAATGTAGATCTTCGTTAGGACTATGACGGCCTTTTCGCTAATCTTTAGTCGGCCTTTCCGTAACAGCTCCACCTATCGGCGTGCGCCGGAACTATCTCAAAGCGAAACAGCATCGATTCGTAGTTTCAATCTATCTATGACAACACCCGCGGTCAACCGATAGATGGCGTTAATATTCATTCTTGAATTGTTTGTTCGTTTCAGTTAAAATTTGTTATCCTCTTCGTTTTCTTTCTTACAGGCCAAGATTCTAAACATAGTGATCGGCATTCTGTTTGCTCCGATTGATCAAACAGGTTTAGTGTCGTTTTCCGTTTCGTTTCTTTTAAGCTTCGGAGAGTTCTTTTCAGGTGAACTGTTGCCCTCCACCTACTGTGGTGAGGCAGCTTCACGATTGGAGTAGTTACCTACGCTTATGGGCGTGGAGCCCACTCGACGCTTTTCGATCCGACGAGTCCGGGTTCGAACTAGAGCACGTCCTCTTCACCTTCGGGGATCGGGTAGTTTCGAGCTGGGGTCCAGCTCAGGATTTTCTCTTGCTTTATCCCGATAAAATCCTTATCGGGGAAGGGGGTGTTGTTACGTATGTTTTTTCACACTCACCCTTTAAACATTAACTTATAGTCATTCTTTCCACAGGCCTTCTCACCCCTGTAATTTCGGGGATTGTTTTTTACTTTTGTTTACGAGTCTTGCTTGAAAACTCAGCGGTGACAGATTGACTGCGCCGACGACGGGTGACAGATTGACCGCGCCGATGACGGGCGACAAGTTGACAGTTCGCGTTCCTTTTTCTTTTGGTTTGGCTTCGCCCGGTCGCGCAAATGTCGCCACTCGACTAAATACCGATATCGATCTCTACTAAAGTTAATCCCGGCGGGCGCGTCTACCATCTTTGGATTGCCGCCGAGTATTATAATCGACTAAATTTGAGAATCGATATCAGTTGATGTTTGGTGCGGCAGATGTCAGCCCCGCCCTTCAGGTCCTACCGATTTTTTCCCAGCACAACGGGTATAAAACCGACGCGCAACGGACCTCGAGCCTTTTTATTTTTCCGAATTTACGCGGAGCCCCGGTCGTTTTGCTGTCGGTGTTTAGGGCTCCCTTGTGCTTGTGCGTGGTTTGTGCCGAGTTGAATTGTTGTGCGCGTAGTGAGTTCCAAGTTTCGACGGCGCTCCATCGGCAAACCACGCGCGCTTTGACGGCGCTCCAGCAGCGACTCCCGCGCACGGGAAGGCCCGCCGACAGGTAAGCACCGCGTGGTTTTCCCCTCGCCTCGATTCTCGGGCGCCCCTGGCTCGTTCGTAATGCTAATCACGCCTATTCTTTACAGCAACCCGACGAACGTTTACACGTTGCCCACGTGCGTCCCGCGGGTTCCAAAAGGGCGAAGACTGCCCTTCTTTTCGACCACGCGGCCGGCGCGGATCCGCCGCGAGGTCACGCCTTCTTTTACCCTGATTTAAAGGTGAGCCATTGTTTTAGTTATTCGGCCCGCGTGCATAAACCGCGGAGTCGTCAAGCGTACCAAATCACTTCAAATCTTTTCAATCATTTAGGGCTTCCAGCCCTAACCTTGTTTAACCTCTTCCTCCTATGCCGGGCCTCCGCCCCGGCAGGAGATTTTCGTCATTTTACAACTTGTAACGTGTCTTTTGGACGGCGCGTTCCAGGGTCGTTGGAGGACCCCCAGTTCGTTGGAGGACCCCCAGTTCGTTGGAGGACCGCCATTTTGAGCGGAGAACCTCGAGTGCGGTGAGCGCCCGCTGCCCTCCATCTAGTGGCGTGACGCCGTCGGCCTGCGACCTTCAACGGCGAGCGTACCAGGCCCGCCAGGTCGTCGCTTCCTTCTGCGTGCCGGCGTGCCGTACAGGACAGTACCAATCCCACCTTCGTACCTTCATCTATATAACCACAAGGTCCCAGCGCCCACGCTGGGTGGCGCTCGAACCTTCTGCCTTACTCGAGAGCAACCCTGGTACTAATTTTTATCTAAATTTAACCGCGAGCTATCCGGCTCCGATTAGGCCTTTCATATATATCAAAATTGCAACCATTGGCACACTGAATAGGTAGGAGAGTATTTAAATTATAAGATCTTTACTGTAATAAAACCCCGTCTTCCACGGAACTGAGGTCTCACTGGAGGCCTCCATTCTCATTGTATAAATTCAATTATTAAATAAACAATTTCTTTTGGGCATTCCTATTTTTAGACTTTCATTTTTATAACAACCTTATCTGAACTTAGGTAGGTAATACATTCACCGGAGAGTTGCGGGTTCGATTCCCTGACCTCCGGATTATACATGTAACAGTGTTATCTCCTGCGTCCGCGAAGAGCACGAAATGAGAATAATGTACAGGTAGGTAGGTAGGTATTTGTATAGTAAAAATTATGGAGCGAGCTGATCATCACAAAAAATAATATTTTTTTGCCCAATCGCGGTGGTAATTGGAAGTAATTATTTCCAGCGAGCCCCAAAAATTGCCACCACTGGTGGTGGTTAGGACCACATTATATAAATGGTTTGCCGTACCTCCCCCATTGGTGGTGGTTGAGATAATATGAAAACATATTTATTTCCAACGACCTCCACATACTGTCACCACTGGTGGTGGTTAGGACTAAATCATAAATTGTTTGCCCAACCGCTCTCAGTGGAGAAAACCGGGTTTTCGGTTATTTCAAGCATACAAATAAACTCGGTTTTAATTTTTCACTAAACCGGTTTTTTCAATTATTCGGTTAATTTGGTTTTCTTATTTGGGACACACTCAAAAAGAAAATACGTGCCACCATTTTGTTTACTTTCGTTCAGTGACCTGCTACCAAATGACGCGTAAGGGTTTGCCGTTTGTGTAATAAGTAACAACATACACATTGTTTTGTTATTTAGGGTTTTTTATGATATAGGTATGTAATTCTTATTTGCCCTTATACTCAGTCAGTAGGAATCCAATATCCATTTATCCAGGTACAGTAAGTATCAAGCGCGTTTTTTTATAGAATATTGATAATTTTATCTCATTTTAAAGTTTTTGTGACATGAAAATTGCTAATATTAAGCCAATTCTTTAAATTTATTGCTTGTACTGTACTTGACATTGTAAAATGTGGAAATCCACAGTAACTGTTCCCTCCAGATATTTTTTTCAAAATCGTATTTATATAAAACCGAACAAAAAACGGGTTTTATATTGCTCCGGTTTTGCATTCTCTAGTCGGGACATGAAAAAATGATTATTTCCAACGACCCCCACTAAAACTGCCACCACTGGTGGAGGTTAAGACACAATCATAATGTTTAGTGCTATCAACCACCACTGAAGAAAGGAAATGTTTTAGAATTTTGCTTCAGTCCTGTTTTTGTCATTTTTTATAGTCTATTACGATAGTGTGTGAGTGGTCTAAGTAGTATATTAATACACGGCGTGAAGTTAGCGCCCGAGCGAAGTAAAGTAAGGGTGAGTAAAAAGTATGGGTGCTAACCGCCGTGCATTTAATAGACTTACTTCATTCATCTACTAAATTACTACAGACTAACAGTATAGAATCGATAGATCTACGTTTTAATAATAGTGTATTTTTTACGATCTATGACGTATTACAAAAACTACTTACTATAATATAGATCTCGTTCAAACCAATTTTCGGTGGAAGTTTGCATGGTAATGTACATCATATATATTTTTATTGTTTTATCAATCTCTTATTTTAGAACTTCTAAAATAAGAGGGAGGGATGATGACGACACATTTCACCACTTTGGTTGTGTCTCTCTCGCAAACTATTCAGTTTATAAAAAATAGAAATCTCAATATCATAATTTTTAAGACCTATCCATAGATTATTTCATGCAAAAGGGATTGTTAAAAAAAATTGATTTTCAGTTTTAGGTATGGGGAACCCCCAAAATTTAGTTGTATAAATTTAGATAGTAGTATAGTTCTTATAATTTTGGAAAATGTGACAGACAGACATGACAAATCCATAAGGATTCCGTTTTTTTCCGTATAACGCATAATTTCTATATCAAGTAAGTATTTTTATGATAAAATAATTATATGATCGGATAGAACATTTTATAAAACAGTTACAGTGTACGGTATAAATGTGTTTCTAATTTGGTTAAAGCGTTTTCACGTAATAATCCATTTTTCCCGACGAAAAAACAAAATGCAAACATACAGAATTCTGGCACCACAAACAAGATATTGACGTTTCGTTCACACATTACGGGTTAAATGTATCTTCTCATGTTTACTATATGAATCGGTGAGTGGTGTAAAAATGGACTAATTAGATGTGGTTCAGCCTACACTCACTACACTAGGTATATTCTTAAACGGCGTGAAGTTAGGGAACTTCACGCCGTTAAAGAATATTATGCTACTTTGAACAGCGCAAAGCGTGACCTAAGTGCGGGTTGAGGTTGCACTGTGCTATAAACAATATTATGTAATTGTCACAGCTTTTTCCCCGACTACGGCGTGACCAACGGAGGGGTATGTGTTTGACCGGTATGACGTGATAAAGTATGTTTGGGTAGATCTGGAGAAAAAATATGTTATAAAAATATGGTTTCGCTGACATCTGCGCGTGAGGAATTTGATCCTATTTAATATGTGCATGCAAGCAAAGCTGCGAGCAATAGGTTGCTAACCAAATATATAATATTGCTTAATTCATCCTTTCATTTGATACCCACCCAACATGGCACCAGTGGACGTATCGGACGATGGAGACGCTTCTAACAATACCTCATTAGTCTAATTATTTTCATGTGCCGTCCACTACTATTGAAGGCGCATGGGCAAACAAATTATGATTTGGTCCTAACCACCACCAGTGGTGGCAGTTTGTGGGGCTCATTGGATATAATTAATTCCAACTACCACCACTGGGGGCGGTTGGGGAAAAATATTCTTGTTCTAACGCCACCACTGGTGGCAATTCATCGGTGGTGGTCGTTGGGAATAAACAAGCGTGCCAGAAATTGACTTGTGTAATTTTGATTTGTAACGTAATTTTGACTGATTGAAAATACATAAGTAGGTACCTATAATAAATAAATGTCAAATAAATCATAACTATTTATTAGTGAATATGAAATTGTCTTATTATTATTAAAAGTATCATACACAGATTAACAAGTAAAATTTTAACAAAAAAGAACCGACTTCAATAAAAATACTATAATATTTCCAGTTATTGTGATTTTAAAACCAAACTACTGAGCAAATTTTGATATAATGTATATGGGACCAAATGAAAAGTATATATATAATATACCCTTTCAAATAAAAAATAGTCATCAAAATCGGTTCACTCAGTCGAAAGTTATGAGGTAAAAATAATTAAAAAAAATACAGTTGAATTGAAACCTCCTCCTTTTTGAAGTCGGTTAAAAATAATAAGCACCAGTGCTCTTCGGTGAACTTCGTTTCATCAAGGTAATTATTATAATACTATATAATATAAGTACATAATAATATAATATTAAAGTAATATAGCATTATAATAATATTTAATAGTAAACATAATAATTAATTATACGTGTTTGTTTTTTTATGTGATAAACTTCAAAAAACGCAAATCAACGCATGCAAAAAGTTCGGCTGCTGTGGGGTTCGAACTCTGGCCTACGCGGCACGGCGGAGTCGCGTCCGTACCCCCGGGCCATTTAGACACAGCATTGTCACGCGAAATTGTTATACAGTCTAAATGAAAGAGATGCTCGACTGTTCTAAGTGACCGTGATTGGTCAGTGGGCGTACACAACCGTATATTGCTAGCTACATATAGGTCATATTCATGGCACAGGCAAATGCGGGGGTGAGGTATTTTTGGAGCAAACGGCGATACGTCCTCGCGTCGAGACGCCTGAGCGAGTACTGGCGGATGGCCGCGAGCGCTACAACTCCTAGATTTTGTATGTTTTTATTTATAGGAAAAAAGCGGTAACAAGTTTAGAATAAGTACTTTCCACTCCCACTCCTATATAAAAATCCCCGTTTATTGGTACAACTTTCACGTGGTTTCGTGATGGAATCTCTTAGCAGGAGATAAAGTCAGATGCGAAGTAGTGTCATCTTTGCCATTTTTTTTTATCGAGACAATCATTCTAAATCATGTTTTTGACTTTCATAAATGAAAAATAATAAGTTAAATTTTAATAAAATATTTTTTTTTACTCATAAATCTTACATTTTAATAGGTTTCCTTAGCTTCAAAAGCCTGAAACTCAATGCCACAGCGCCTTAACGCCGCGCGTTGCGTAACTAGCCTACGACGCGACGCGCGTCTTTAGATTTATGCACGCTTGCAAACGCTAGTGTGAAAGGGCGATTGAAATTGGTGGAAAGCAAGGGTCGAACTACAAGAGTAGTAGCACAACTGCGAGCGTGCGCCTGACACCATTGTTCAAAGTTTGACATAGGTGTTCACTGTTCAAGAGCTATCGAAACGAAAAGTTTTCGAGCCAATTATAGTTTATTAGGTTGGTAAGGGCTAATAAGTAGGTAGATAAGTATACCTACCTATTTATACGCTACACTACAAAACGTATTTTTGGTGTAGGTAGGTAGGTACCTACCTATGTATTGGTAATGGGCTATTATAATAGCCCTTACCTATTTTACCTAATAGTCAGAGTACTTAGCCCAAATACACTACCTACTTATACAAAAATGCCAGCATTTTAACATTATTACTATTCGAATATCTTTATTCACATTGGCTAAAATAGCAAAAAGCATTACCCTCCTTTCAAAACTCTGAACTTTCAACAGGTATATAATAGCTTTTTACTGAATCGTGACGTAGACTATACCTACCTACCTACCTAGCTTACACTAGAAGCAAATCCGCAAAAATAGTGCGAGGGGAAAGCAGAAAAAAAACATTAGCTAACAGCCAATTATTGCCAGATTTGCTACTGTCAATGACTCTGTCAACATCAAATGGCTGTCAATTGTCATTTGTCAATAAAAAAGTTTGATAATTCAATTCAACAAAGCACAGCGCACAGTCGTGCTAAAGTTTTCTCAATTTCTTTATATTTTATAACGAGAACTTCAAAGAATACCACGAGAAGAGTTTCCTGAGCATCAACCAACAGTAAGAAAATCTATAGGTAATTACAGTACACACACCGTCAAGCAAGAATTTGCGACACTTATGACATCAAAGTCAAACCGGCCGGCGGCGACCGCATGTTTTCAAGTTTTCGCCGTGTTAAATCAACTTTTATAGAAATATATTTTATAGCTTGCAAGATATAAATTCATTAGGTAGGTATTTAATTTATTCCACAAGACTACCTTGTGCAAATAGGCTGAAGACGGTAGCTAGTTAAGTTGCAGTTGCAGCTGCGCTCAGCCGAGTCATAACAGAGTCATGGCACCGTCGGGTGATTCCGCGGATCCCTAGCTTAAGGCTTAGGCCTAGGCCATCAACCTAGTATCAATGGAATTGACAAGAGTGTATACCCGAAAGGGACACACTTGGCTGCAAGTGCTACAACCCCTATAAATCGGATAAATTTAATACACATTATTTAGGTGTAGCTCCAATCATTCGTGCGACATTCTAAAATGTCAAGATTGGTTAGCTTCTGCAGCACAGCGTTAAAATTGTGCATACGCCGACAAAGACAAACCATCATACTATCCTACTTACTCCTTTATGTATTTGTATACACTTGTCTCTTTTTTGCTTCGGATCTTGAGTTAAATGTCATATCTGTTAGATGATTTATGTGAGTAATTGCCAGTTGATTCATGTACCTATTCTTCGCAGTAGCTAATAATGTTACAAACAAAAAATAAAATTTCAGAAAAGCAATAATGCCTCAAGCAAGACGTAAAACTCCGTTCAGCGGGAAGGCTAAGAAGCAACAGCTGCAAAGTAAGAAACAAACTAAGGTCCTGCTGATGCCAAGTACGTATTATTATCTATACTAATATTATAAAGAGGAAGATTTTATTGGTTGTTTGCATTGAATAGGCTCCAAAACTACTGAACCGTTTTTAAAAGTTATTTCACCGTGGGTAAGCTATACTATCCCCGAGTGACATAGGCTACTTTTATCCCGTAAAAATGTTTGGTACAAACCTGATAGTAGTTAACGTGGGTGAAATTGCAAGGTGCTTCGAGTGTCTAATAAAGCCGTCTTCATCATCATAACCACTGACCACTACTGAGCACAGGTCTCATCCCAATTTTGTTAAATGAATTACACCCACTCCGAATTGCTGGATTAATTGCACTCTGTATTTCTCTCTCTCTCTCTCTCTCTCGCTCTCTCTCTCTCTCTCTCTCTCTCTCTCTCTCTCTCTCTCTCTCTCTCTTTCTCTCTCTCGCTCTCTCTCTCTTTCTCTCTTTCTCTCTCTCGCTCTCTCTCTCGCTCGCTCTCATCTCATTTCTATCCTGTGACTACTCCATGAGATTCAAAATTTTACAGTAATAGAGATACGTAAAAGGCATGGGAGTTACATAGACCAATTTTTGCAGCGACTTCATCATCAGACGCATATGACGTTGTCTCAATGAATTACCAGCCGGGCAAGACACGAGGCGGCAGAGGTGACTCCAACCGGTACGCACTGAAGTTCTACCGGGAGTCCGATGTGGAGGTACAGATGAAGAAAGAAGAGGCTTTGTAAGTATATCGTGATCTAAACTTATAACTGGTTAGGTTAGGTTAGGTCCTTAGCAGTAGTTGGGCGAGATGGTGAATGCCAACACGACCCCATCTCGCCCCACTCCAGGCGGATCGACGGCTCACGGGGGGGGTTTTAGTGGGTTCAAGTCCCACACGCCCCCTTCCACCACCCCCGTGGCGGAAAAAAGCTACACTACGGCTAAAAAAAGGTCCATAGCAGTAAACTAGTTTTGATTGAGAAAGCGAATCAGAAATGTTTTTAACTTATGAACAGTCAAACACACATACACATTACGTATGTTACATTTTGACTGGGAAAGTTAGTCAAAAGTAGTTTTGACTTAGGATGATAGTCAAAGGTAGTTTTGGTTTCAAAGTAAAGTCGTCTAAAATAGTTTTGTATAAAACGTCAATACAATGACTAATTAAAAAAAAATGTATGAACTGATATCATTATGTACCTATTCAAAACTTACTTTTAATTGCAATAGATTATAAATATACTTAAAAAACTTTTTTTTTTAGTTTACCATAAATTTTCTTAAAAATTCCAGAAAAGCTCTGAACCCCGTTCCCGAGAAGGATTTAGAAGTGGATCCGTCTAAATACTTCCCCGCAGAGATATCCTTCCCCAAGAGGCCCCCGTGGGACTTCAATATGTCCCCGGCACAACTAGATGCACACGAGCAGAGGTACTTTAAGGTGTGTAGTGTACTTTTAGACACATCTGTTCAACACTTGATTAAAAGTTTTGTGGTAAGACAGTTTTCGTCTTCACACAAAAGTTTAGACCAGAGTCGAACCGATGTTTCTCAAATTTCGTTCCACAAAATCGACGTCTATCGCTTTTGTTTTCTGGTATTCCTAATTAAGTTACTTGCAAATTTGTTATTGAGTTAGAAAAAGCGAGGGTTAGACGTTCAATTTGTGGAGAAAATATTTAGACATCTGTTCAACACACGTTTAAAAGTTTTGTGGTTAGACAATTTGAGTTTGAGTATTATGCCTTTTTCAGAACTACATAGACCAGCTGCAAGCATCGGAGCACTGGAAGGAGATGTCTTACTTCGAGCTGAACTTAGAGACGTGGAGACAGCTGTGGAGGGTGATGGAGATGTGCGACATCCTACTCCTCATCGTGGACGTCAGATATGCAGTCAGTCTATAATATGTTTATCCATATCCTATTAGAACACTAGAAGAAGGGTCACTCACTATTAGTGTACGTTAATCATCGATAGTTATGATTTCCGATTCTTATCGATATTTAGGCAAAAACTATCGATTTCTATCGATATCTAAAATGCTTTAATTTTGTGTACCTAAATGCCTAAAATGCAACTTTGCCTAATTTCAAGGTAAGTTCTGTTAATTTAGATGCATTCTGCAAAACGAGACTTATGTGTCGAATTAATAACCTCCTTTATTGAATTCGCTAAGTAGGTAGGTAAAGTTGCAACTGATAAGTATTAAGTAGGCAAAGTTGGTGAAAAATAGTAGATCGATAGTAGAAAATTATTTTCTATAGTATCTTAGATAGTAAAAAAACTATCGATACTATCGATAGACTATCGATGTTTAACGTACATCTTTAACCCCTCCCATGTTACACAAAAGTGTAAACCAGAGTTAAAGAGATGTTTCTAAAATTTCGTTCGACATAATCGACGTCTAACACGCGCGTTGTCTTACTCAATCCCGGCATTCCTTATTATTTTACTATTCAATTTGTTATTGAGTCGGAAAAGGCGAGGTTGAGACGTCGATTTGTGGGGAAAATATTTAGACACATGTGTTCTAATCCTGTTTAATTTTTTTGTGGTAAGACCTCTTCAACATGTTTTATCAGTTTCATCAGTTTTTGGACATGACAAAACTAATCATTTGATTTGTTTTGTCATATCCAAAAAATTGGCCTCGTAAATTAAGCGGTGACTTCTGCGCTTTACAAACTAACGATTTTGGGTTCGATCCGGGTTTTCCGTCGGTCCACGCTTCGGAGGGAGCGTTAATCCTAGTTGATAACTGTCGTTAAGTCACGTCAGTAGCTCTCGGGCGGCCTGATAAACTATGCTAGCACAACCTGATACGACAAACAATCTATTTCTATGTATACATACGTTCCAGGGCATGATGTTTCCCCCGTCCCTATACGAGTACATAGTCCGGGAACAGCGCAAGGACATGATCCTGGTGCTGAACAAGATAGACCTGGTGCCGGGGGCTGCGGTGGCGGCCTGGAAGGAGCACTTCACCACCACCTATCCGGGGCTGAAGGTGGTGTACTTCACCTCGTGCCCCGGGTACAACCTGCGAGGTGCCACCAGCGACAAAGCCGGTGAGTCTACATTATTTACTTCCTCTATGGTGTACAGATAACCCTCGAAAACTGTCTAAATAAAACTCAATATCGAGCTAAAAGAAGTTCAATAGTTTTGACTGCTCACTAGCTCCCCCGACACGCTCGCAGCGCCATACTAACTCACTATACAACATCTCGCTTCAATATAGAGTGGCCCTTCTTCTAGGGCAGGGTTTCCCAACCTTTTTGCAGGGTGCCCCCACCCCCGAAATATAAAAGAACATGCCCCCCCTATATATTTTGTTCAGTGCAGTTTTGCCCATCATGCTCCATTGGCATTGACAGGTAGGTATTTTGAGGAAATGTTTTATTTTATTTCAAGTGCGTGATAGATCTAAATAGTGGTAGAGCGTAGTAGTTAGTTCGGTCGGTTGGAACTAGGTGGCGCGACTAAATCTGTGTGTAAGTGTTTTAAATAATAAACAATGATAAGTAATTAGATTAAAACATCCGAGCACTTCATACCCTTCCTAAGATCTCTCTACGCCCCCCCACGGGGGCATGCCCCACCGATTGGGAAGGTCCCGTTCTATGGTATATTAATAAGTATTCTATGCCGTGATTTTACATTTAAGGAGGATAATTATTGTATATCTGTCTATCATCTCCGCAGGTTTGCAGGTGAGAAGACGCAAAGGTAGACAGAGGATGTGCGTAGAAGGCACCACGCAGCTGCTCAAGGCATGCAAGGAGCTGGTGAACGGAGAGGTGGACCTCGGACCCTGGGAGGAGAAGATCAATGAGGAGATGCAGACGGAGAGGGAGGACGATGAGGTGGAAATTGGTGAGTTCCTATTTTACCTGGTCACTGTCCCCGTAGAAATGTCATTGAAATCGGTTTGTTCTGGTTGCTATGGAGTGGTAGTCCAGTTGTTAAGACCAGGTTGACAAGGGCCCCTGATGTGGCTTAACAACCAATATCAATAGATAACAACCGTAACTTCTGTAACTGGACAGACAGCGGAGTCTTAATAATAGGGTCCCGTTTTATCATTTGGGAAGGGAACCCTAAAAAGATATGATTTGAGAAAGAATGACATCCCCGTAGAGTTTCTTGGTGCTGTCTTCTCTAACGGGCGTATTCCGAAGCGCTGGTAGAGTCAACGGAGTTTCCTTTCCCTGTCCAGAATCTTGGTGCAGTGCTTGAAAGGGAAACATCCTCTTTTAAACTCGAACCATAATCAATTACTCTTTAATTTAATGTATCATACTTTATGTTTTTATGATTCTCTTTGTTAACGAAAATTAGCTGTTTGACTTGTAAAAGTGCGATTTTAATGCCTATCCATACTAATATTATAAATCTGAAAGTAACTCTGTTTATCTGTCTGTTTGTCTGTTTGTTTGTTACCTTTTCACGGCTAAACGGCTGAACCGATTTCGATGAAATTTGGTATAGGGGTAGATTGGACCTATGAGACGGACATAGGCTATCTTTTGTCTCAAAAAATAATCTCGAAGGGGATGAAATAGGGGTTGAAAGTTTGTATGGGGAATCCATAATTCCTCAAGTTACGGATCTGAAAATTCTTATTTAGGCTTTTGGTAAGAAATAAATAAATACGGGTTTCAGCTTTTTTGCAAAATCATCCCTAAAGGGGGAAAAGCAAGGGGGTTGAAATTATGAGGTATTCTTTAGATGCACCCCCTACGGACCACAATAAACGGCTAAACGGATTGTAATTTATATTGGAAAGTAATTAAGGGGGGAGAGTGCGATGGGAGGAGGGGGAGAAAGGGGGAAAGTGGGGGAAAGGGGAGAGTGGGGGGAAAGTGGGGGAAAGGGGATAGTGGGGGGAAAGGGGGAGTAGATGGTAGAGTGGGGGGAGAAAGAGGGGAGAGTGGGGGGAGAAAGCGGACAGAGTGGGGGGAGAAGGAAGGGAGAGTGGGGGGGAGAAAGAGGGGAGAGTGGGGTGAGAAAAAGGTTAGAGGGGGGGAGAAAGAGGGGAGAGTGGGGTGAGAAAGAGAGTAGAGTGGGGAGAAAGAGAGGGGAGAGTGGGGGGATAAAGAGGGGTGAGTGGGGGGAGAAAGAGGGGAGAGTGGGGTGAGAAAGAGGGGAGAGTGGGGGGATAAAGAGGGGTGAGTGGGGGGAGAAAGAGGGGAGAGTGGGGTGAGAAAAAGGGTAGAGTGGGGAGATAGAGAGGGGAAAGTGGGGTATGAGGGTAGAGGGGAGAGTGGGGGGAGAAAGAGGGAAGATTGGGGGGGAAGAGGGGAGAGTGGGGGGGAGAAAGAAGGGAGAGTGGGGTGGGAAAGAGAGTAGAGTGGGGAGAAAGAGAAGGGAGAGTGGGTGAGAAAGAGGGGAGAGTGGGGTGAGAAAGAGTGTAGAGTGAATAGAAAGAGATGAGAAAGTGGGGGGAGAAAGAGGGGAGAGTGGGGGAGAAAAGGGGAGAGTGGGGGGAGAAAGAGTAGAGAGTGGGAGTGAAAGCGGGGAGAGTGGGGCTAGAAGGAGGGGAGAGTGGGGGGAAACAGGTGAGAGAGATTGAGTGCGAAATATATAGAAATAGAGGGAGAGGGAGTGAGCGAAGGAGGGAAAGGAAGAGGTATAGATGGAGAGGGTGAGGGAAATAAATATAATGGATGAGATGGACAGGGAGAGGGAATGCAAGAGATTGAGAGTGGAGAAGGATATTAATGATAGAAAGATAGGGAAAGATATAGATATATAGGGAGAGGGAAAGAGATGGAGGTAGAGGAAGAGAGATAGAAAGAGCGAAAGAGGGAGAAAGATAGAAAAAGAGCTAGAGAGGGAGAAAGATAGAGGAAAAGGGAGAGAGAAAGAGACAGATATATTCTTACCTATAACTGTTTCCCGCGACATCAATTGATTTTCTAAACAGTTTACATTTTATATAAAATTGCGAACGAAGTTGCGGGTATCAGCTAGTTTACAATAAACGCTTTGACTTTGTGACCGCTACGGAGCTATGGAAAACCGCAAGTAACTTACGAAAAGTCGTCATCTTGCATCGTCATTGAACTCTAATAATTTTGTATGTTATTTGGCTCAATTCCTGACATTAATTTTCAGGCGAAACTATAATAGAGAAACCGGACACTACGTTCTACACACACGAGCGTTACAAACGCGGCGTGTTGACCGTCGCGTGCTGCGGCCAGCCCAACGTGGGCAAGTCGTCGCTCATGAACGCGGTGCTGGGGAGGAAGCGGCTGAGCGTGTCCCGCACCCCGGGACACACCAAGCACTTCCAGACTATATACACCACGCCGCAGGTGAGCGGGGGGGGGGGAGCGTTTGATGAGGGGGGGTGAGTGGTGTGTGATGAGGGGGGGTGGGTTTATGGTGAGGGGAGTGAGTGTGGGATGAGGGGGGTTAGTTTATGGTGAGGGGGGGAGTGGTGTGTGACGAGGGGGTTGAGTTTATGGTGAGGGGGTGCGGGGGGTAAGTTTATGTTGAGGGGGGGGTGAATGTATGATCTGATAATTATGAGTAAAGATCGTTTATTATAAGTCATATAAAAACCTCATAATAATATGCATCATAAAAATTAAGTTGTAGTAAAGTAAATGAGGAAAATGTGGTATTTTTTATTTTATATTTCTAACTTGGCATAAAATCAGTAAATTACGTATTCATTGGAAATGTATATTTGTCATATTATTAGTAATTATTACTAATTATCGCTTTGACCGGCAGTAAGGTAATTTATTTTTAGTGTTGGTAAAGTATACGTCGAAAATAATAATTGCCATTATGGATAGCGAAAATTTTACCGGAAAACTTCGTAAGTATATAATGTATATCGAAAATATGCATGATCTCAAGATTTTAGCCAAAAGTTTAGTTGAAAATTAAATGCAGAATTGTAACAAAAACAGTTCAGCCTTTCGGCCCGAATACAAACCACCAAGTATTATTGACAAAAAAATGCTTGTCTAATTTTGATAACGCTTCTTCCGTTGCAGGTTCGGTTCTGCGACTGCCCCGGGCTGGTGTTTCCTTCGAAGGTGCCGCGGCCTATACAGATTTTGATGGGGTCATACCCGATCGCACAGCTCAGAGAGCCGTATACTACTATCAGGTAAATATGCATACGAACAGACACACATTTTAGCAAATTAGAATTTAATTATATTGATTAATGCGCTAGCCCGCAACAAACATACAAACATCTGAAAAAAATGCTCTTTAAATGGAGCCCATTGCTCATTTCGTTCGCTCGGTCAACAATTAAAATTTTAACAAAAAAGAACTTTAGTAAAAATACTATAATATTTCCAGATAATATTGTAATTTGAAAACCAAACTACTGAGCGGATTTTGATAAAATTATAGTATTACCAGGCCTGTGTCACTCCGCGTGTAGCGGCGGCCATTGCGCAGTGGCCAATCTAGTAGGCTGCCACAAGCGAAAGAAAACACACGCGTGCGCGCTATATGTTCGACCACGTTCAACTTAATTATTTGATTTGATTGATTCATTATATAATTGCAAGATGGACACAAAACGAAAATAAGCAAAAAGATACTGTGCAGTATTCTCAGTAATTTAAGTATTTAAGTATCAATTTATGTATATTTCAGTAATTAAGTATCAATTATTATGTTTTGTCCGAAACAAAAACAATTCCAGATATTTTTACACATACATAACATCTATTATTCTTTTGTCTATATAAGTATAATGAACAAAATGTGTTTTATTTTATTACTTCATTAAATTAAATCTTTGGCAATAATCGTATAGCATATTATACAATTATGCAGCTAGCTCTTAGACTACATGAACGTACTCGGCGCTGCCTGCTGCGCGTTGCCCGCCACAAGTAGGAGTAAACGCTCGTGCTGTGCGCTAGATGGCATAAGTAGTTTCTCGAAGTAAGCAACCCTAGTCCGCGGCTCTTTCAATACGTATAACCATGTATAACTTAGTATGAACCGTACTATAGTGAATTACGGCCTATATTCCTTCAAAAATAAATTGGTAGGTATGTAAATGAACACGTGCTCGACTGGACCGCGAGCTAAATTAAATCATATTGTTTATCAGATAGAGTCAATATTTCTTTGAAAACCATTACGAAGTAAAGCTTCTGTACTAGTTTACTAGTTTATTATTCTGTGGTATTACTAGCTGCGCCCCGCAGTTTCACCCGCGTTTGGATAATATACGATATATGTTTATGAATTGTAGCCTATGTGTTATTCTGATATGTAAGCTACATTATTGTAAAGTTTCATTAAAATCCATTCAGTAGTTTTTACGTGAAAGAGGAACAAACATCCATCCATCCATACTTACAAACTTTCGCGTTTATAATATTAGTAGGATATCCCCTTTACGCGCGTTTTGAAAATTAAAGACTATTAGCTAAGGGAGATTACAGATGTAAAAGGTGTTTTTATTGCAAAAAAAATTTGTAAGGTTTACCTATTTTTATTGAAGTCGGTTCTTTTTTGTTATTTTAGGTTCGTTTTTTTTATTTTTTCTTTATAATATTTGTAGATACATGGCGGAGCGCCTGGACCTGCCGCGGCTGCTCCGCATGCAGCACCCGGACGGAGACCAGGCGTGGTCGCCGCGAGACATCTGCGACGGCTGGGCCAAGAAGCGGGGGTACCTCACCGCCAAAGCGGCCAGGTGCGGCCTTATATTAGAAGCCCCTCGCGGTTTCACCCGCGTTAACTACTATCCCGCGGGAACCGTTAATTTTTACGGGATAAAAGGTAGCCTATGTGTACCGGGGATAGCATAGCTTGCCAACAGTGCAAGAATTTTTCAAATCGGTTCAGTAGTTTCGGAGCCTATTCATTACAACCAAACAAAGTTTTCCTCTTTATACTAATATTAGTGTAGATTATCATAGACAAAGTGACTGACAACCGATGGGGAAGGAAGGTTCTAGAGCGGCGACCGCGGACTGGAAGACGCAGTGTAGGCAGGCCTCCCACTAGATGCGCCGACGACATCGAAAGAGTCGCAGCAACCGGTGGATGCAAGTGGCTTGTCGTTCGGTGTGGCGGTCTAATGGGAGGCCTGTGTTCAGCAGTGGACGTCTTCAGGCTGATGATGATGAGACAAAGCAACGAAAAGAAACAGTGTCCAGAATCTTGATACAGTGCTTGAAAGGGAAACATCCTTTTTTCAAACTCAAACCATAATTAATTACTGTTTAATTTAATGTATCGTACTTTATGTTTTTATGATTCTCTTTGTTAACGAGAATTAGCTGTTTGACTTGAAATAGTGCGATTTAATTGCCTATTTACAATAAATGCTTTGACTTTGAACAAATATAGAGAGACCATCTACACTACTATTATAAAGAGGAAAGATTTTTGTGTCTATGTTTGTAATTAATAAACTCAAAAACTATACTGAGCCGATTTCAAAAATTATTTCACCATTACAAAGCTACATTCGCCCCGAGGAACATAGGCTACTTTTTATCCCGTAAAAATTAACCGTTCCCGCGGGATAGAAGTTAACGCGGGTGAAACCGCGAGGCGTTTCTAGTTAGCTATAAAAACGGTAAAAAAATCACGTTTGTTTATTTTAGTCTGTTTGTTGTTATAGCGGCAAGAAAAATACATCATCAGTGGCAATTATAAAGTATTTTTTTAAGTATATCACGGTTCATGATATACAGACAGCGAAATCTTAGTATTAGGGTCACTTTGAGTATGGAACCCTAAAAGATTGATTCAAATCGAGACACTGTGCCGCTATAACAAAGTAACACTAAAAACAGAACAAAACTGACTCCCATTCAACAAACGTGTTTATTTTGCCATTTTCGTTTGTTGGGTACCACACAATAATGGTACAATAGTACCCAACTGATATGGCTTACCGATGTACCTGCGCAGAAGATGAATTTTCAAAGCGCGGGAAATGCTATTGACCGCTATTGGTCGGCAGCCGCCGCCATCTTAGCGAGCTTAGAGTGAGATGGAACTAACAGCTGCAGTGTGTTATGAACCTTATAATAGTGATCTTAGGTTGATTGTAAGTTTTAAGCATTCTTTCGTTAATCTTCGGACCATACTTTCTTTTCTGCGCGAACGAAGATTCACGACGCGCCATATAAGTTGGGTACTAGTATACGAAACCTTTGGTGCGCGAGTCCGACTGTCATTTGGCCGGTTTTTTATACATTTTAAAATGACAGAATTTTTTTTTTCTCAGACTAGATACGTATCGGGCGGCTAACAGTCTGCTGAGGATGGCTTTGGATGGGAAATTATGTTTATGGCTGCGACCGCCCGGGTTCACCGAGCAGAAGGGTGAGATAATATTAATAATCTTAATACATACTACTAATATTATAAATGCGAAAGTTTGTCTGTATGGATGGATGTTTGTTACTCTTTCACGCAAAAACTACTGAAAGAATTTTGATGAAACTTCACAACAATATAGCTTACATATCAGAATAACACATAGGCTACAATTCATAAATATATATTATCGTATATTATCCTAACGCGGGTGAAACCGCGGGGCGGAGCTAATATAATGTAAATTACGCGCCGCGTTGTTTGTCCGCGATGGACTCCTAAACTACTGAACTGATTTGAATCAAATTTGCACACCGTGTGCAGTTAGATCTAACTTGAAAGATAGGATAGCTTGCATCTCAATGTATAGTCGCAATAACGAACACCTTAGCCACAGCAACGCGTGGCCGTGTCTGCTAGTAATATAATAAAGAAGAAAGATTTGATTACTCATTTGTTTGTTTGTTTGCATTGAATAGGCTCCGAAACTACTGAACCGATTTGAAAAACTATTTCACTGTTGGGAAGCTACAGTATCCCCGGGTGACATAGGCTACATTTTATCCCGTAAAAATTAACGGTTCCCGCGGGATAGTAGCTAACGCGGGTGAAACCGCGAGGCGCTTCTAGTGATAAATTAACCTAAGGCCTGAATAAATAGCAATGATTATTTTCTCATTTTCCTTGCGCAGAAAAATTCGAGACGTCAGACGAAGTGAAATACGTGCAGTGGGTGCAAGCTCTCACTAAAGATGTCGGCGACGCGCCGCTGTCGGACGCGGAGTCGGACGACGTCGCCGACGAGTCGTCAGGCGAGGCCGACGAGTCGTCCGACGACGCAGAGTATACAGCCGCCATGGCGAATAAGTTTGCAGCTCTAATTGGCGACGAGTAATAAAAAAAACGAAGAAAAATGAGCTAAATTTTGGCCCTATTCGCTGCCCGCAGTCTGTGCACGTCATCGCTACATAATGATCGCTAAATCCGTAGCAATTAACCACGCTTGCAGTGACGACACTTTCGTTAAATACAAGTCTAGGGAGGTAGACAAGATTCAATCGAAATCATTATTTTTCTTTGAAAATGTATTTGACGACCTTAGCTCACAAACGATTGCGTTTAACTTTGTCCCACGATCTCGGTTTCATCCTTACTTATATGTAGCTTAATAGCTTTCATACTGTTTCATCTTCGGTTTGTTAGGACTTAGCGACCGATATCGGTAGCTAACTAATGTGCAGACTGTCGCCCCTGATTACAATTTATCGTATATTTTAATGATTGATTAGTGTCCAATACGGCATCTATAAATAGACTGCAGAGCTGTGGTAGGCATTTATTTGTAACGCGTTTCTGCTTGAAGCAGCCGTGTAATCTTGTTATTATTAATTGGATACGTAACTTATTAAATCTTTTGTATTTTAAGACAGTGTTTTAATGAAATTCCCGGTGTATCTCAAATATAGTTTTATTGAAAAAAGCTTCATAATACTCCTTTGTGGCATCTGTGGAGGAGCGATCACATGGTGGAAAAAAACTAAGAAGTTTTGGCGGGCATCCGATAGTAAAAGTCCCAGGAAGTTTCAGTATAAAACATCTACAACTTTACTGAATCGTGGCTTTGACTATGTAAATAATCGACTTGACTACTTGACCACGACGTTTACTATGCAATGACTTTCCTTTTGTGAAAATAATATATACTTGACATTTGCTAAATGCACAAACCGTGCGAAGCTATAATGAAAACAAAAAAAGTACAAAAATCAACGTCATTGTCAAAGTAGTATAACTGTCAATGCTAACATGACAATAAAATAACCTCACAAAAGTTCCAAACAAATCGTTTCGTCGAATTCGATTCGAATACAATCATAAAATAAATTACAAATTGTGATAACCTCTCCAAATAGATACTTATCAGAGAATCTAGAACCAAAATGCTGCCTTTATCGTTACTGCGGACAGCGCAGAACCACCCCATGCTGGTAGAACTGAAGAATGGCGAAACATACAACGGTCACCTAGTAAGCTGCGATAACTGGATGAACATCAACTTGCGAGAGGTGATTTGCACATCGAGAGACGGCGACAAGTTCTGGCGTATGCCCGAATGCTATATCCGAGGTTCCACTATCAAGTACTTGCGTATTCCCGACGAAGTCATCGACATGGTGAAGGAAGAGACGCAAGTGAAAGCTCGGAGTCGAACGGACGTCTCTAAAGGCCGCGGTGGGCAGAATATGCGGACAGGGCGCGGCGGCAGTCGCGGGGCCTTCGGTAACCGCGGTAGGCCCGCGCCGCTGGCCCGAGGCGGGGGCGGCGGCGGCGGCAACAACCCAAGAAATCAGAACAAAAATAAAAAGTAATTTAGGTTTTTATTTTCTAATTTAAATAAATAAGGTTTGGCTAAGGACGCTACCTGTTTTATTTCGTCACTGACACCTTTTAATAACTAGCATTACCTACTAAGGATGGTGAAGAAGCCTGAGTACCTTCCAATCCATGACAGGCCCCATTGAGGCTATGACGTTTGCCTCTACTCGTGAAGTGGAACTCATGTTGAGTATTCGGAGTAATCTACAATGGATGATGATAATTGCCTATTGGCAGCAAGTAAAACTACAGCTTTCAAAACACAGTAATTTTCTGGGGAATTAAAATATGGGGGCTTTTCCTATGAGCCAACTCCCCGAGTGGTTCAAGGTGTTCATAGATGAGTGCCCATTTATCACCGGAAAGGACTACAGAATTTACCACTCCATCAAAAAAAACTGAATAAAACAAATTCCTATAAATTCATTGCATTTATTTCCTTACTATCTAGACATTTTGTAAAAGGATCTAAATCTAGACAACTTATACAAATAGTAGGGGAGCCCACGATGCTAAATGGGGATTTACTCGAGCGTCGTAGAGACCTATTGGGATGCAAAGCTTAGATGATAAGAAGAAAAAAATGTTTTATAATATATACCTTTACATCGGTGGGGGAAGCGGCTATAGATTTTTAAATATGTAAAAAAAAACTGTTGCATGGGCATCCTCGAGCGCGTCAGATATTGATAGCATCAATGCCCTACGTATTTTTAATAATGTACGTATGTTAATCTGATCGTTTGCATGATGCGGGTGGTTGTATTTAAGGATTGAAAATGAAAAAAAAAAAAAAATTATCGAGCGCGTCAGATTTTCTTAGGGAGTGTTAAGTGCACCAAAAAAAAGCTATTATTCACTAATCTGACGATTTCGATGGGACGCAAACTCGCGGCCATTTTCATAATGTGCAAAAAAAATTCGCCATTTTGAAATACTCAAGCGCGTCAGATTAAGATATATATGGTTCATCTTTATGTTCTAAACGTACTGTCTCATAATCTGACGATTATCTAGAGGGATTCGCCTGATCTGACAAAAAAAAATTAGAAAAACGGTTCACCTTAAAGGCCATCCCTGCAACTTCCCGCTAATTCCATTCCTGGGCGCTTAAAATTGTACTTATGACATTTTTGAGCCCAAAATATAATTTATGTGATATTTTGAGCGCTCCCAGCTCGAAAGTCTGATAGAAGTTTCATAGAACACTATTTTTGGAATTTTCAAACCGCAATAACTTTTGAATGGATCAACCAATTTTCACGCGGTTGACGGCATTTGACGCAGTTTTATCATCCTCATAAGTAATTTTGCAATTTTAATTGATCGAACCACAAATTTCGGAGTAATCCCGAAAAAACACTTTTTCGGGTTTCTTTCGTTCACGATATCTCTCGAACGAATCAACCGCTTTTGACCAGCTTGGTGGCGATCGACGTGGTTTTTTAAGCTCAAAGACGGATTAGTTTTTGAAGTTGATCGATAAAGCCGGTTAAAAGTTATTCCAAAAAAAAACACTTAAAAAAAAATCTGTTTTTTTTTGAGATTTTTCAAAATTTCTCAAAATTCGTCCGAATCGGTTCAAATTCACAGGAAATCAGAAACGCGGAGAAGGAAATGTAGGCATCACGCAGCTGCACGCATTTAACTTTATCGACGAATTTTTGTTATTTCGGCTTGCGGAAATCGTCAGATTATATATTTTTCATTATTCTTGAATTATTTCCTTCAAAATAAAAAAAAATTTAGCTACGCTCGAGAATGTCGAGATGACGTTTTTTTTTTACAACTTTGTTGCCCTCCCATTTTTTTACGTCTCTCTCAAATTGTCAGATTAGTGGAATATACACTTTTTAGGATGTAATTAACTCATCCTACCTTAATCTGACGCGCTCGAGAATTTCTGATGGTCAATTTTTTTTTACTAATCTGATCCTGTATCCTTCACGGGCGGCCTTATATATGGGCCTCATGTTTTGTGGAGGTACTTAACCGGGTACAAGGTATCCCCCTGTATATTAATCTGCCGCGCTTTAGTAAATCCCGAAATCCCCGCTTGGGCTCCCCTACCAAAATAATACTTCGAATAATGGCTAAAAAGTGTACACACGGTTTATTCGCAACGACCACCACTGATTCTACCCCCAGTGGTGGTCGTTGCAACAGAATAATATTTTTTGGCCCAACCACCCCCAATGGTGGTCGTTGGAACTAATTATTTCCAAAGAGCCACACTAAAACTACCACAACTGGTGGTGGTTAGAACCAAATCATAATTTGTTTGCCCTACCGCCCTCAGTGGTGGTGGTCGGAACATGAAAAAATAATTATGTGCAACGACCCCCACTAATCCTGCCTCCACTGGTGGTAGTTAAGAAACAATCATAATGTTAGTGCTATCAATCACGACTGGACTTTACGCCACAAAAGGGCAAGGTTTGTAGTGTATAAGTCTTTGCAAGTACCAGGCGAGCAGACACCAGTAAGAGGTCGTATTCAGTATGCAAATAGGTAGGTTTTTAATATTTACATAGGCTATGCTCGGAGTTTCTTTGCGCGATAAAATCCGGAATGAGGATATTCGCCAAAGAACTAAAGTTTACGACATAGCTCTCAGGATTTGCAAGCTGAAGTGGCAATGGGCAGGCCACATCGCTCGTAGAACTGACAACCGATGGGGAAGAAAGGTTCTAGAGAGGCAACCACGGACTGAAAGACGCAGTGTAGGTAGGCCTCCCACTAGATGAGCCGACGACATCAAAAGAGTCGCAGGCAACCGGTGATTGCAAGTGGCAGATTGTCGGTCGGTGTGGCGGTCTAAGGGGGACGCCTATGGTCAGCAGTGGACGTCTGCAGGCTGATGATCATGATGATCATCATCATCATCTAGAATGTTGTTTAATTTTCCCGAATGATCTAGAAAAATCAAATTTAACACAAATACTTTAAAGTGATTTAGAATAGTCGGTCATAATTTAGAATGCTCCTAAACTTTCTAGAATGTTCTTTAACATTCCAGAATGATCTACAATAATCAAATTAAATTCAGCTCCTGAATATCATCTAGCCGTAAAGTGCTCTTCAAGACGAATCAGTCAAACCCAAATTCGATGGGTTTATCTTTGATTTTATTTCAGATATTCCTATGGTCACTTTCCGTCTCCATCACCAGACCAGCTCCGTGGTACAATCATACTGTTTTGCCAGCGAAGGTACATAAGTACACCATATTTGAGCCCAATCGGACCACGGGAAGTGGGTTTAATTTAGCTTGCAAGATTTTATTTCAGACAGACAGTCGCCTTTTGCTCGCCTGGTACTGCCAAAGACTACAATATACCTTGCCTTAGATAAATGTTAAAACCTATCTAGTTTCATACTGAATACGACCTCTTACTATTTTCTGCTCGCCTGGTAGGTGCCTACTTGCAAAGATTGCGTCTTAACTACCACCAGTGGAGGCAGGATTAGTGGGGGTTGTTGCACCCAAACATTTTTTCATGTCCCAACCACCACCAGTGGTGGTGGTTGGGACAAAAAATATTAAGCTGTTCCAACGACCACCAGTGGTGGTGGTTGGGCCAAAAATCATTAAGCTGTTGCAAAGACCACCACTGGGGGCAGAATCAGGGGTGGTCGTTGGGAATAAACCGTACACACAAGTGTAAAAAAACTAGACACACTGTGATGTAACATTTAACTGGTGAATTTTTTAGACATGATAAAATATGTGAGATTATAATATTTACGAGCCTATCGGGCAATTTTTGTTAATATACATTCTATATTGGTAAATCAGTCCACTCAACAAAACCTTACCGCAGAAGATCTTAAAAGACATCACACCTTGCCCAACGTCTATGCCCTACTAGACATACATTTGATTGAGATCTATGTACGACACAGATCTTGTTACAGACTCATATACCATCTCGGTACTATGTTACAATTATTGACAACAGTCCAACAGGCCAAATGGCACAAATGACAGGCCACTCGACATTTACAGGTTGATTTCTCTCACAATATCGGGTCCTGAGCTACCTCTATCCTACTAAAAGATTATGGTCCGTATGATATCTTTAACCGTCACTATTTTGATACCACTGTTGATACAATGTCATAGAATACCTATTAATACTCTTGACACATGCCGTACAATGTGCATGTTTACAGTATCGCTTGTCTTTTGTATGATTCAGCCGTTTGTATGGAGTGTCTGCACTGTGTCAATGTTAAAATTAACAACAGTCCACTCGGCACAAATCACAGGCCACTGAGCAATAGGGTGGAGCGCGGTTGTATGGAAAATTATTTTTATCCAGATTTTCTTTCGGGCCGCTGCGGAATGGATGCTCTAAAGCCTACTGATTAATAATACCAAATATGGACTAGGGTTATAGTTTTAGAAATACTGCCCCCGAGCCATTACAAATTTCAGAAATTACAAAAAAAGATAATTTTTACGTGTCACTTTTTAATCATACAACATATAAATTATTAACTTCAATTGATTTAAAACAATAGCCAACGATAAATTCAACATGATAATATCCTAAAGTTTTAAGAGTATACTAAATAACGCGCCAAAATATTATACTTGAGCGAGCCTATTTTCGTAGATTTCATAAGAAAAGATACAGAACTTTAAAAAAAAATCATGGCAATCAGCTGTGATGGATCTGCTATAATACCGGCTATAAATCAGGTATTATCCAGTTACTTTATGGCAAGCTACAACATCCACTTCAATGGCTCGTATGTCGACTTCATGGCAACGAACTCACTTTGAGCATCTAGATGGAACTGCAAGAGAACCATAAAGTTTTAGCGGAAAGGTGGGACGGAGTCTGAACAACTGTGAATTTCTCCCGGTCACAACTTTTCATGCAATCGAATACATATTACCAAATATAACGAAATCTCGAGTAGACCTTAGTACCGACCAGCTATACTTGCTAGAGATTTGTCGTGCGATCAACGACGGTCATTGCAATCCAAAACTTAGCCAAATGCAATCATGGGAAAATCTGTCACTCACGCTGGTTGACAATAGCCAACAGGATTCTTAGGGTATATGTTTCTACTTCGTCGTAATTAGAAAATCTCATTGTTTTAGCAGAGTTCGTGATCAAGGTGTACGCGCTGATGTGGTTTCAGATAAAGACCCAACCTTAGTGTATTAATGGAGCTCAACGCGTATTTGAGCCCATTATGCTGTCTCGTTATCTGCCTGAAAACTTAAAGAAGGTAGTGGACCCAGTGATTCAACGGAATGGCTATTTTGACCACTGTGAAAACATAATAATAGCAATGCTATACGATAACGACGGCACATAAAAAAAAACTCGCTCTGAGAAGTATTCTTAAAATTCGGGAGAGGTCAGCGTTCACACCTAGTAGGGTGTTTCAAGTGCCAACATTTAATTTCGAAGCAAATGACTAGGCGGACTTGATCGACTGGAAAGTGATTGCGGAATCACCGCTGATCATGCAAATACCAACTGCCGTCATTTCCAAAGCCATTTTGGACCTCAATAGCTTAAATGCTACGAAATTTTTGGACTTCCAGCGCATACCTTGTCACACGCAAGTTACAGAAAGATGCATAAAGTTGATAACGTAATCATGTTCTGCTACCTACTGCCCAGAACGACGTGAAGGATACATTACAAATAAATTGGAGTCATGCCGAATAATGCCCATATTCGGGTCAAAGAACCATTACAAACTTGGGTAAAATTTCGTTATCTTTCAATTCAATGTTATTTCTTTGTTGCCGATTATTTTATGTAATTTTGCTTTTTATTACTACTTTGTGTTTTAAAACAATGTATTATAATATTAACAAAGTCGTTTTTATTTAACGAAAGTACTTTTATTCCTCGACGAACTAAAGTTAATTTTTGGCATTTTTTCCAAACTTCAAGTCCCTTGGGGCAGTATTTCTACTCATAATACATTGATTATGTCATATTGACTTAATATCGTATTAACATAGAGCATCCATCCCGCAGTGGCCCAAAACGAAATAAGAAAAAATAAAAAAACACTCCACCCTACTGAGCAAGTGTTGACTCCACAGCAGTCTGGTGCGTCACCATGCCTTGCACGACATACTATGAACAACACGGGACTACTAGAAGCACATATTTCCTGGCATCACTGTATGGAGGCTATCTGCATACACTGTTATGATATTCTGACTTTTTCATTGTTTTGCCTCTAGCGCGTATAAATTTTATGTTGGTTTTTCTTGCAGTCTTGTTAGAATATGTTCCTCTTTCATTTTGGAAGGAATTTCCAATTGAGGACCTAAACAGAATCGTTTTACTACTTATTCGCACCGTGACGTCTTGTTGTGACATCTTGACGCTCAATTTAGGATGATTTTAAATCATAATAAAAACGGATTTACGTCTACCTAAATGATATTAAAATCCATGTATTACTATTATTTAAAGTAAAACAATTCTGTTTAGGTCCTCAATTGGATCGCAATAAGACGTCATGGTAAGCCCCCAGCACAACTTATTTTGGATCGCTATACCGCTGTAACTATGTTAGAATTGACATCAGTCCAGTGGGCACAAATTACAGGCCACTCGGCACGGTCTGGTGCATCACGCCCGGCCCCACCGCGATGTTCTGCTGAAAGTACATGCGGTTGAGATCCGTCTCCGAGTACTGGTCTTGCTTCTTGACCGGTGCGGGTCGAGGTGGCTGCGGACAATACAATGATGAATCATGAATTAGATTGAAGGCTTAAATATTTATTCTATACTAGCTGTGCCCGCGACTTCGTCCGCGTGGAATAGTGATAAAATTCACCTTTTAAACCTTCCCTGGACTTCCACAAATCATTCAAGACCAAAATCAGCCAAATCGGTCCAGCCGTTCTCGAGTTTTAGCGAGACACACAAACAGCATTTGATTTTTATATATATTTATTCTATATGTGTTTTTAGTATTTGTTGTTATAGCGGCAACAGAAATACATCATCTTTGATATCAACTAACTATCACGGTTCATGAGATACAGCCTGGTGACAGACGGATAGAGTCTTAGTAATAGGCTCCCGTTTACTCCTTAAGGTATGAAATCCTAAAAAAGTACCATACTTCAAACATTGCCCAACAGATGGCGTCGTATCTAATACCTTGGTCCTATTGTTGTCGTGCATCATCCTCACATGCTTGTAGATAGAAGTCTGCCAGAGAAAGGTGGCTGCGCAGAGTTTGCATTTGAAATTCTTCGTCGCTGACCTCTGAGTGTGCATGGCCCATACATGTCCTTTCAGCCGTTTCACCGTCTGCAACCAACAATGAATCTTAATATATATAAATTACGCGTCACGTGGTTTGTCCGCGATGGACTCCTAAACTACAGAACCGATTTTAATCAAATTTGCACACCGTGTGCAGTTTGATCTAACTTGAAAGATTTTTTTTTCTATATTTTTTTTTGGTGGCTTTGAGTCGTCCTACGACTATGTCAGTCCCATAGTATCCTAAAATTATTTTAAACATCTTTTAGAATCCTATATGTGGACTGAAAGAGCATCCTAGCTAACTTGAAAGATAGGGTAGCTTACATCTCAATTTATAGTCGCAATAACAAACACCTTAGCCACAGTCTGCTAGTCTGCACAGTCTGCACAGTCTGCTAGTAGAATATAAAAACGAGTGTGCTTCAGACTACACGACTGAAGTAACTTTAGCTCCATCTATGATACAGACAATAGGCCCGCAATGTGTCTTAGGTATATATAATTATGAAAAGGGACCGTACCTTGTATGACTTCCCGCAGATGTCGCAGAGATGTTCCCCCTCGGCCTCCCGTTTCTTTCCCTCGTGTATATTGTTCATATGCGCCACCATTATCTTGGCCGTCTTGAATGCCTGTAGGGGAAAATAGGAAAAATAAATAATCAAAATTATATATGAAAAAAAAAACGTTAAAAATAGTATTATAATAATTGTTTATAAAATATCAGTAGGTACTGCTCAAATCGAGTCCAAACACCATCAGTCTGCTATCAGTCGCTGAGCTCCATCGTCTACCTTCCGTCTCGAGCGGACCAGCTCACTTTATTTAGTAAAAATTACAGTACTTTACTAGTAATTCAAAGGTAGAAAATTGCTCCAATAGGCAACACCAATAGGCAAACAATTCCTCAAAATACATAACTGCTAATGCCAATAGAACATGATGAATAAAACTGAGCTGAAGAAAAATATAGAGAGGCATGAATATTTTTTCTATAATCCGGGGGCCACCCCGCAAAAAAGGTTGGGAAACCCTGTGATAGATGATTAATCTGAGGTTGTCATTGTTACCTTAAAACAGACACTGCATTGGTACTTGATCCGCTTGAGATGGTCCCAGTCTATGTGGTCCACCATGCACCATTTCGTCGGGAACTTCTTGCCGCAGTAGTTACACTCGTGTCTGTGAACATAGAAGCATCATCATCATCATCATCATCATCATCATCACTACTATCATCATCATCATCATCACCATCATCATCATCGTCATTATCATCATCACTATCATCAAATTAATGGCATACACTGAGATAGTGGTCGAACACAAAATTATAATATAAGCTAAGCGAGTGCAAAAAAAAAAGCGGAGCACGCGAAAAAAATCATGCTCTCTAACGAGATAGGTACATTATTGGGTCCGGCGGTTCACAATCCGCATCGCAAACAGTCGTAGTAGCATCCAAATAGACTGCATCAAAAAAAAAAGGGAAGCGTTCGCAAAAAAGCGGAGCGAGCGAAATATTCTTGCTCACTAACGATACACAAAATTATAAGTATTGGGTCCGGGCATGCCACAATCCTCGTCACAAATCGTCACAGTACCATCAAAATACAACTTAACACTTCCAAATAAAAAAGCAGAGCGAGCGAAAAAAAATCAACAAACTTCAACCCACACATAGGTGTTGGGCCCCGCGTGCCGCTTGCTCAGCCGCATGTGGTTGTTGTAGCAGTCTCGGGAGGCGAACCGCTTGCCGCAGGCGCGGCACTCGGGCGCCGCCCCCGCCGCCGCGTCCCGGTGCGCCCGCGCGTGCCGCGCCAGGTTCCGCTTCCACTGGAACAGCTTCCCGCACGTGGGACACGGGTACGCCACGCCGTCGTGGATCACGCTGATACGACACGGTTGTTTCGTTAATTATCATTTAGTTTCAGTATTTACAAATTTTTATCTATCTTTATATATAAAATTAATTAATATTAAAATATTATTAGAACACCTATTTCTCTACATTATTATTAGAACTCCCATACGCGCCCTGTAACTCACACACGCGCCCTGGAACTCACACACGCGCCCTGTAACTCACACACGCGCCCTGCAACTCACACTCGCGCCCTGCAACTCTCACACGCGCCCTGCAACTCACACACGCGCCCTGTAACTCACACACGCGTTCTGGAACTCACACACGCGCTCTGTAACTCACACACGCGCCCTGCAACTCACACACGCGCCCTGTAACTCACACACGCGCCCTGGAACTCACACACGCGCCCTGTAACTCACACACGCGCCCTGCAACTCACACTCGCGCCCTGCAACTCTCACACGCGCCCTGCAACTCACACACGCGCCCTGTAACTCACACACGCGTTCTGGAACTCACACACGCGCTCTGTAACTCACACACGCGCCCTGCAACTCACACACGCGCCCTGTAACTCACACACGCGCCCTGGAACGCACATACGCGCCCTGCAACTCACACAAGCGCCCTGTAACTCACACACGCGCCCTGCAACTCACACACGCGTCCTGCAACTCACACACGCGCCCTGCAACTCACACACGCGCCCTGCAACGCACACACGCGCCCTGCAACTCACACACGCGCCCTGTAACTCACACACGCGCCCTGGAACTCACACACGCGCCCTGTAACTCACACACGCGCCCTGGAACTCACATACGCGCCCTGCAACTCACACACGCGCCCTGTAACTCACACACGCGCCCTGCAACTCACACACGCGTCCTGCAACTCACACACGCGCCCTGCAACTCACACACGCGCCCTGGAACTCACATACGCGCCCTGCAACTCACACACGCGCCCTGTAACTCACACACGCGCCCTGCAACTCACACACGCGTCCTGCAACTCACACACGCGCCCTGCAACTCACACACGCGCCCTGCAACTCACATACGCGCCCTGTAACTCACACACGCGCCCTGTAACTCACACATGCGCTCTGTAACTCTTCTTGGAGTGGAACACCTTGCTGCAGCCCTTGCAAGGGATGTAGAGTTTCTCTTTCGGCTTGTCGTCCTTGTTCTGTGGCAATATTCTGAAATACACAAGTTATTAGAATAATTTTATGAAAACAGCTTTCTTTATTGCTATTACAGCAATAACATTTTATAATCAGAAAAAGCGTTGTCAGCGTTGAGCGTCGGCGTAGACAGTGGCGGCGTCGTCAGCGTAGTGTCGGCGTCGTCAGCGTAGAGTGTCAGCGTAGACAGTGTCGGTGTAGACAGTGGCGGCGTCGTCAGCGTAGTGTCGGCGTAGACAGTGTCGGCGTCGTCAGCGTAGAGTGTCAGCGTAGACAGTGTCGGTGTAGACAGTGTCGGCCTCGTCAGCGTAGTGTCGGCGTAGACAGTGTCGGCGTCGTCAGCGTAGAGTGTCAGCGTAGACAGTGTCGGTGTAGACAGTGTCGGCCTCGTCAGCGTAGTGTCGGCGTAGACAGTGTCGGCGTCGTCAGCGTAGTGTCGGCGTAGACAGTGTCGGCGTCGTCAGCGTAGTGTCGGCGTAGACAGTGGCGGCGTCGTCAGCGTAGACAGTGTCGGCGTCGTCAGCGTAGTGTCAGCGTAGACAGTGTCGGCCTCGTCAGCGTAGTGTCGGCGTAGACAGTGGCGGCGTCGTCAGCGTAGACAGTGTCGGCGTCGTCAGCGTAGAGTGTCAGCGTAGACAGTGTCGGCGTAGACAGTGTCGGCCTCGTCAGCGTAGTGTCGGCGTAGACAGTGGCGGCGTCGTCAGCGTAGACAGTGTCGGCGTCGTCAGCGTAGAGCGTCGGCGTAGACAGTGCCAGCGTCGTCAGGATCGAGCGTCGGCATCAGCATGAAAACTAGCACTATAAGCGTCCGTACTTAAGATGGTACTTGAGCGTCATCTTGTTCGCGAACACCTTCCCGCAGCAGTCGCACTGCGGCCGCTCCTGCTGGCACACGCCGCGGTGGTACAGCAGCTTCGACTTCGTACTGCAATGTTGATAAAACACATCATTATTTAAACTACATGTCACTACATGAACTACATGTATATACCGTGATTTTTTACATATATAAAGCACCGGTCACATAACCAATCAATCAATCAAAAGTTGTACACGGTAGGTATAGTCTCACCTGAACAGCTGGGCGCAGGCGGCGCAGCGGTGCGGCTCGGGGCGCGCGGCGCAGGCGTGGGCCCGCAGCGGGGTATAGAGTCTCACCTGAACAGCTGGGCGCAGGCGGCGCAGCGGTGCGGCTCGGGGCGCGCGGCGCAGGCGTGGGCCCGCAGCGGGGTATAGAGTCTCACCTGAACAGCTGGGCGCAGGCGGCGCAGCGGTGCGGCTCGGGGCGCGCGGCGCAGGCGTGGGCCCGCAGCGGGGTATAGAGTCTCACCTGAACAGCTGGGCGCAGGCGGCGCAGCGGCGCGGCTCGGGGCGCGCGGCGCAGGCGTGGGCCCGCAGCGGGGTATAGAGTCTCACCTGAACAGCTGGGCGCAGGCGGCGCAGCGGTGCGGCTCGGGGCGCGCGGCGCAGGCGTGGGCCCGCAGCGGGGTATAGAGTGTCACCTGAACAGCTGGGCGCAGGCGGCGCAGCGGTGCGGCTCGGGGCGCGCGGCGCAGGCGTGGGCCCGCAGCGGGGTATAGAGTCTCACCTGAACAGCTGGGCGCAGGCGGCGCAGCGGTGCGGCTCGGGGCGCGCGGCGCAGGCGTGGGCCCGCAGCGGGGTATAGAGTCTCACCTGAACAGCTGGGCGCAGGCGGCGCAGCGGTGCGGCTCGGGGCGCGCGGCGCAGGCGTGGGCCCGCAGCGGGGTATAGAGTCTCACCTGAACAGCTGGGCGCAGGCGGCGCAGAGGTGCGGCTCGGGGCGCGCGGCGCAGGCGTGGGCCCGCAGCGGGGTATAGAGTGTCACCTGAACAGCTGGGCGCAGGCGGCGCAGCGGTGCGGCTCGGGGCGCGCGGCGCAGGCGTGGGCCCGCAGCGGGGTATAGAGTCTCACCTGAACAGCTGGGCGCAGGCGGCGCAGCGGTGCGGCTCGGGGCGCGCGGCGCAGGCGTGGGCCCGCAGCGGGGTATAGAGTCTCACCTGAACAGCTGGGCGCAGGCGGCGCAGCGGTGCGGCTCGGGGCGCGCGGCGCAGGCGTGGGCCCGCAGCGGGGTATAGAGTCTCACCTGAACAGCTGGGCGCAGGCGGCGCAGCGGTGCGGCTCGGGGCGCGCGGCGCAGGCGTGGGCCCGCAGCGGGGTATAGAGTCTCACCTGAACAGCTGGGCGCAGGCGGCGCAGCGGTGCGGCTCGGGGCGCGCGGCGCAGGCGTGGGCCCGCAGCGGGGTATAGAGTCTCACCTGAACAGCTGGGCGCAGGCGGCGCAGCGGTGCGGCTCGGGGCGCGCGGCGCAGGCGTGGGCCCGCAGCGGGGTATAGAGTGTCACCTGAACAGCTGGGCGCAGGCGGCGCAGCGGTGCGGCTCGGGGCGCGCGGCGCAGGCGTGGGCCCGCAGCGGGGTATAGAGTCTCACCTGAACAGCTGGGCGCAGGCGGCGCAGCGGTGCGGCTCGGGGCGCGCGGCGCAGGCGTGGGCCCGCAGCGGGGTATAGAGTCTCACCTGAACAGCTGGGCGCAGGCGGCGCAGCGGTGCGGCTCGGGGCGCGCGGCGCAGGCGTGGGCCCGCAGCGGGGTATAGAGTCTCACCTGAACAGCTGGGCGCAGGCGGCGCAGCGGTGCGGCTCGGGGCGCGCGGCGCAGGCGTGGGCCCGCAGCGGGGTATAGAGTCTCACCTGAACAGCTGGGCGCAGGCGGCGCAGCGGTGCGGCTCGGGGCGCGCGGCGCAGGCGTGGGCCCGCAGCGGGGTATAGAGTCTCACCTGAACAGCTGGGCGCAGGCGGCGCAGCGGTGCGGCTCGGGGCGCGCGGCGCAGGCGTGGGCCCGCAGCGGGGTATAGAGTGTCACCTGAACAGCTGGGCGCAGGCGGCGCAGCGGTGCGGCTCGGGGCGCGCGGCGCAGGCGTGGGCCCGCAGCGGGGTATAGAGTCTCACCTGAACAGCTGGGCGCAGGCGGCGCAGCGGTGCGGCTCGGGGCGCGCGGCGCAGGCGTGGGCCCGCAGCGGGGTATAGAGTCTCACCTGAACAGCTGGGCGCAGGCGGCGCAGCGGTGCGGCTCGGGGCGCGCGGCGCAGGCGTGGGCCCGCAGCGGGGTATAGAGTCTCACCTGAACAGCTGGGCGCAGGCGGCGCAGCGGTGCGGCTCGGGGCGCGCGGCGCAGGCGTGGGCCCGCAGCGGGGTATAGAGTCTCACCTGAACAGCTGGGCGCAGGCGGCGCAGCGGTGCGGCTCGGGGCGCGCGGCGCAGGCGTGGGCCCGCAGCGGGGTATAGAGTCTCACCTGAACAGCTGGGCGCAGGCGGCGCAGCGGTGCGGCTCGGGGCGCGCGGCGCAGGCGTGGGCCCGCAGCGGGGTATAGAGTCTCACCTGAACAGCTGGGCGCAGGCGGCGCAGCGGTGCGGCTCGGGGCGCGCGGCGCAGGCGTGGGCCCGCAGCGGGGTATAGAGTCTCACCTGAACAGCTGGGCGCAGGCGGCGCAGCGGTGCGGCTCGGGGCGCGCGGCGCAGGCGTGGGCCCGCAGCGGGGTATAGAGTCTCACCTGAACAGCTGGGCGCAGGCGGCGCAGCGGTGCGGCTCGGGGCGCGCGGCGCAGGCGTGGGCCCGCAGCGGGGTATAGAGTCTCACCTGAACAGCTGGGCGCAGGCGGCGCAGCGGTGCGGCTCGGGGCGCGCGGCGCAGGCGTGGGCCCGCAGCGGGGTATAGAGTCTCACCTGAACAGCTGGGCGCAGGCGGCGCAGCGGTGCGGCTCGGGGCGCGCGGCGCAGGCGTGGGCCCGCAGCGGGGTATAGAGTCTCACCTGAACAGCTGGGCGCAGGCGGCGCAGCGGTGCGGCTCGGGGCGCGCGGCGCAGGCGTGGGCCCGCAGCGGGGTATAGAGTCTCACCTGAACAGCTGGGCGCAGGCGGCGCAGCGGTGCGGCTCGGGGCGCGCGGCGCAGGCGTGGGCCCGCAGCGGGGTATAGAGTCTCACCTGAACAGCTGGGCGCAGGCGGCGCAGCGGTGCGGCTCGGGGCGCGCGGCGCAGGCGTGGGCCCGCAGCGGGGTATAGAGTCTCACCTGAACAGCTGGGCGCAGGCGGCGCAGCGGTGCGGCTCGGGGCGCGCGGCGCAGGCGTGGGCCCGCAGCGGGGTATAGAGTCTCACCTGAACAGCTGGGCGCAGGCGGCGCAGCGGTGCGGCTCGGGGCGCGCGGCGCAGGCGTGGGCCCGCAGCGGGGTATAGAGTCTCACCTGAACAGCTGGGCGCAGGCGGCGCAGCGGTGCGGCTCGGGGCGCGCGGCGCAGGCGTGGGCCCGCAGCGGGGTATAGAGTCTCACCTGAACAGCTGGGCGCAGGCGGCGCAGCGGTGCGGCTCGGGGCGCGCGGCGCAGGCGTGGGCCCGCAGCGGGGTATAGAGTCTCACCTGAACAGCTGGGCGCAGGCGGCGCAGCGGTGCGGCTCGGGGCGCGCGGCGCAGGCGTGGGCCCGCAGCGGGGTATAGAGTCTCACCTGAACAGCTGGGCGCAGGCGGCGCAGCGGTGCGGCTCGGGGCGCGCGGCGCAGGCGTGGGCCCGCAGCGGGGTATAGAGTCTCACCTGAACAGCTGGGCGCAGGCGGCGCAGCGGTGCGGCTCGGGGCGCGCGGCGCAGGCGTGGGCCCGCAGCGGGGTATAGAGTCTCACCTGAACAGCTGGGCGCAGGCGGCGCAGCGGTGCGGCTCGGGGCGCGCGGCGCAGGCGTGGGCCCGCAGCGGGGTATAGAGTCTCACCTGAACAGCTGGGCGCAGGCGGCGCAGCGGTGCGGCTCGGGGCGCGCGGCGCAGGCGTGGGCCCGCAGCGGGGTATAGAGTCTCACCTGAACAGCTGGGCGCAGGCGGCGCAGCGGTGCGGCTCGGGGCGCGCGGCGCAGGCGTGGGCCCGCATGCGCGGCTTGAGCGCGGAGGTGAGCCCGCAGGCGGCGCAGCGGTAGGCGGCGGCGTGCAGCGCGCGGTGCGCCGCCAGGTTGTCTCGCGTCAGGAAGTACGCCTTGCACACGTCGCAGCGGTGCGCCGAGGGGGACTTCTGCGACAATGCGACAAACGAGGCGTTCAATTTCCAATTTTAAAACCCTTAGTGCTATTATCCATCACCGGGACCGTCACGGGGTGAAAATGACTTGACATGACACATACCGGCTTATGCTTCCCGTTGAGGTGATAGTCCTGGAGCTTCTGTGTGTTGAACCCTATGATGCAGTCGGTGCACTTGTACCGGAGCCTACTGAACTCCGGGCTGGCCACATCGCTGGCCCGCACCGACCACATCTCCTCCTCGGTCATGGTGTACAGTTCCACTATGTCTGAAGGCAGGTTCTTGAGTTTGCGGCTGGATGTGGCTTGCTTCGGCTGCGAACAGTGGACCTTATTTTTATTGAGATAAAGTTGAACGGGTGTTGACAAGAAACTAAATATGTGACGATTTGGATGTATTGATAAGGGTCTTGAGGCGCTTGGCGAAAATGGGAACTTGCGCCGTCGTCTTGTGACACTGACATGTATTGCATACACATCAGTGACTACAGCACCCTCCCTGTAATATCACCCAGGTGCCAAAACATCCTGTCGCACTATGTTATGCCGATATTACGGAATGCACGCAATTAGCAAAGCCAAATTAAAAATATATATATATTTTTGGCGGGAAAACAAAATGTGACAGTGAAATTTTTTTTTCTCACTTGCCGTGTTTTTACCTATACCACCTATACATACTCGTAGTATAAGTATTTAGGTAGTAGGTACTAAGAATTACCCTTTCTTTCTTTTTCTCTTTACTCTTTTTGACCTTCTTCTCTTTCTTCTTCAGCTTGGACAGCTGTATGTCCTCGTCGGAGGATCCGTTGTCTCCATCGTTGAGGTCCTGAGTGATGAGGTCTTCAGAGAACTCAGTGTCCTCTTGAAACTCTGGTTCAGTTTTGGGTTTTAATTCTGTAAATTCAAACGATGCCATAGTAAAAATATTGGTATTTAAATAATCACATGAAATTTTGAATATGTGCCAGTGTCATTTTAGTTTAAGCATAATATTATGTGATTCTTTCAGCTTTAAATAGTTTGAAATATAAATTTAGTTAGCTATCCAATTTTAGTCAAACCCCAACTCACCTTGTTACAGTTTTTCCTCAACTTTTTGATTATTTGTTTGTTTGCATTGAATAGTCTTTCAATGTCAGAAAGCTACACTATCCCTGGGTGACATAGGCTACTTTTTATTCCGTAAACATTAACGGTTCCCGCGGGATAGTGGCTAACGCGGGTGAAACCGCGAGGCGCTTCTAATAAACTATAAACAATATTTGATATTTGGTTGTATAGTCATTATGTAAACATACAAAAACGTAAAATTGTATCTTTTATTGTTATTTATCACAGAATATTGATAGCATTTTCAGAACAGTGACAGCAGTATCGCTGAATACTCCTCGGAGTCTTAACTTTAACAATGGTGGCCGAGTTGAAATTTGTGTGCTCTGCAACCTATTGGTATAAGGCCTGAGCTGAAAATCAGCATTGTGGTTCTACCGCAGTAACATGCTGAGCTCAGACCTTTTCTGACATCACTGTACACTGCGGCTGTCTGCGTACACCATTATACGAGTACTTACCCCCAGTTTCTGAAATGTCAGTCAATTTTGACTACAGATTAATTATATTGCCATCCTTGTCATTTGTTTAGTGTCAGATAGAGACAACGATAGTTTTAATCTACTGTCAAAGCCAACAAACGTTCTAGAAACTGGGGGTTAGTATTCCGGTTTTTTCACATCTTGTTCTGCCTCTAATATGTATGTAACGGGAATACTAAGTACACATATTGTGTTGATTGTTGTGTGCAGTCTTATCAGAATAAATGTTTTTCTTGCTTCTTCTTTCTTTCTATTGATACCAAATAGTGACTTACCAAATTCTATAAAGCCAGCGTCGGGTCCTACTTCCTCCTTGACCTCAATTTCTATGTTGAGGTCTGCCGAGTTATATACCTCGGGTGCGGTGGAGACGAGGCGTGAGGAAGCATGCCTTGTGAAATCCTCCGGAGAATTCAGAAATGTATGCTGCAAGAATTATTAAGCGTGTGAAAGAGATAACAGTCGATTTCAGTTCAATCTATCTCAATACCTAACAAAGTTTATCAAAATCGGTACAGCAGTATGAAAATGTAGCAAACAAACAGTATTCATTAACTTTAAACCATAGTGATATCAAAATCTAATAATTATCTTCAATAATTAATGGAGTAAATTTTTTTATTTTACTTGATTAATGAAAGGAAGTTAAATTAAATAAAATCAAAGAATTATTATTTACCTGCCGAGAGTATCCGATGAGTACATCGTATGAGTTCAGTATTTGATTTTGGAACCGTATAATATTCTTGACTGCGGCCAGACACTCCCAGCATACTTGAATAGTTAGTCCATCTGGCACCTGAATTTCATGTCCATTCATGAAGAAAAAGTTTATTCAGAACACAACAGTAGCTAGCAGATTGTTTTTCGGCAACAATTATTATCATATTAATGAGGAAAGGAAGGATAGGAGCATGTTTAGCGCAGCGGTGTAATGATAGGACTTCCGTCCGAAAAGTCTTGGATGAAAACAAAAAAAAATACAGACGTAATGGCCGATCAAAGGTTTTTTGTTCTTGTTTATAACTTGCTTTACGGCGTTTTGATGACTTAAAAGAGAATGCCAATCGTTGGATTCATGTGTAAATTCATGTGTAGTGTGGGTTAAATACGAGTAACGGTACTTACGTCGATATTTCCAATTAATTTGAAACAATCTTTCACATCGTCATCGTAGAACATTTTACGATTGTAATTGAGACAGCCGACACATATGCCGTTGACATTGTATCCTTCGATATTTATATTGATTTCCTTCATTTTCACACGATTACGACCACCTTTGGCCAAAATAATATCAAAAAATTAATTATTTCATGGGAAGCTGCATTCCTTTTCCTCGGCCATTTTGTTTGGGTTTAACGTTTCAGTCTTCTGTCTTTTCCCAATTCCGGCACCGTACTGGCATGAAGAACGAGATAGCATGTCATAAGTATCTGATAAATCTGAGCGTGTAACAGAGACCGAAGAAAAAATTTATGCATCACACACAATATAAATTACAATACAACACAACTTTCAAGCAAATGACACCACGGCTTTTTTTAGTTTTGGCTTTTACATAGTTTGTGCATTTAGCCAGTGTCTTTTTATTATTATGAATGTATACGTACCTAAGTCTTATTTTCACAATAGGAAAGTCATAGAAATATATTATAGCAATCCTCATGATCAAGTCATCGAGTCGTTTATTTATATAGTCAAAGTCACGAATCAGTAAAGCGATGGATGCTACTGAAACTTCTTGGGAGTTTTGGAAAAAATACGTTGGAACTGGCACTAAATACACATTTTTTTTTTCAAATTGTTATTTTTTTTAATATTCAGCCCACTGCGAATATTAAATTTTTTTGTTTGTGAATTTATTGGTCAAAATAAGCACGTCGTCCGTGAGGCATGATCAACGATCAACTCATTTACCTAGGTAGGTGCCTACTGCCTACTGCCTACTAACCAAGTAGGTACCTAAACGTCTAACGAAAGTTAACATGAATGAATGGCTGAATGGCTCCGAAATAAAAAAAACATGACGTAAAAAAAGGTTTTATTACCTATGTCACTAAAAAGTTTACTACGCTTTTTCATCTGTTTGCTTGCTATAATGCACTACATGGTCGCACTCTCTCAGCCTCCCCGCGGCCTGCTCCGGCGTGAGGTCTCTCTGCGGCTGCGCTAGCATCTCATATCCCACCATGAACTTCTTGACAGTCGCGGAGCGGAGTAAGGGCGGGTAGTATAGGGCGTGCAGCAGCCAGTGGGGGGAGTCGCCGGCGGTTGTGGCCGGGCCAGTCGGGGCGCCTGGAAATAGTGGATAGTGGTCAAATGGTAACGGTAGATATACGTTTTTTGATGTGGAACTTTTAATGCGAATTCCAACGTTGCGAAAGTTTAACGCTTTCATGGAGGGGGTATGAAAGCACTGTTGCGTTAAGCGTTCAACGCTCCTGGGGAGGGGGGAATAGAAAGAGACAGAGCGAGAGTGAATTACGAAGTTTCATTTCTTCCGCGCGGAGGGACTCCACGCACTATTGTTTTTTTTATGTGGGACAATCATGTTTTCTTTAAAATAATTCATGAATAACTATTTATGTCTGTTAACAGTCAGTATCGCAGGGGTTTCATAGACCCGTAAAATTTAAGGATAACGGGTCCGTTTCTAATTCCATGTCAGACAAATAATCATAAACGTGGCCATTTTGGCCACATCTGGGGCCACATCTCATCGGTCATCTGGGGGCCAGTTTATGAGAGATGTACCATAACCCTGGAAATCTATAAACCTATATAGTTAGACACCCATACTCCTCACCGTGCCAACCCATGCTATAGGGGAAGCTGCATTTGAAAAGGTTGTCATATTTTGTGTTCAATCCCTTCATGATCTCAGCTAGCCCCTGCTCCTGGGCCGCACTAAGGTCTGTCATCCTTTGGGGCTGCCCCTTCAGGGGGAGGAGCATCGTCTCGTAGGGCCAGGCGGCCCAGTACGGCACCAGGGCCACCCACTCTGAGTTTTGGAGGACTATGCGTTCCTGGAAGCGGAAGTTAGTTGATTATAGGCACTTGTCATCAGACGATCTATAAAAAAAAACATGGCTGCATTTTTTGATACGATTTAGTTTTTCTAATAGTGAAATGTTGCCATTGGCGTTTCAATCAATTATTTTTACATCATGCAGTGGCGCTCTGTTTTCGAGCTCATTTTACATAGTAGGTATACAAATTCCTTCGTAAAACTACTTATTTACCTTTTTCTCTACCTCATTCACTAAATAATCCACCAGCATTGACTTTCCGTATTTAATGTAATATTCCTTTTGGCATCTGAGAAAAAAAACAACACTTACTGCAACATTGCTCGCATTGCTTGTTCAGCCAGATTAATATTATTTGATTGATTTGAAGTCACCTGTCTTTAACCCTAGCTTCATTTGGCAGAAAGCTGGAGGCCCAAATCTGGCAGTGGGGGTGGGGGTTGGAGCACCCCATGACTGCACCCTTGTTCTCGAATATCTGGACCCACACGTACTTGCGCCCCAGCTCGGTCAACTGGTTCATCCACCTGACAAAAGTCAGAATACATGAATAGATTTAACTCTGTTGTACTGATACCAAGACATTGTGGCTATAGTCACAAAATTGGAAATGTACTTCGATAACTATAACAATATGTACCTACACTGTTGGCGTATCATAAATAAATAAATAAAAATAAAGCAAAAAAGAAAATAAGAAGTAAAACTAATGAACAATTTTCTATTCTATTCTAATAATGTATATAAACACAGAAAAGACAAACTTAACAACAGGTATATTGGGTGTCGTATTACCTAGAGCGATCTTTATCGGACAACCATTGTATCGACAAGATAAGTAGTTAACGGAGTAGGTTACAGATAGTTTAAAAAAAACAATAGAATGAAAAAAAAATAAAAATGGATGGGTGGATGGGTATTAAAATATTATCTACATAGTATACTTACTCTGTTATTACAGCTTTTATTTCCTCCACCGACATCAAGGGTATCGTCATCGAAGAGTCAGGGTGGAAGCACATCACTCTACAAATAAAACAGTGTGATCATCATCACGTATACGGCCACTGGCACATTTATGTATTTCTTCAAACTTATGGTAACATATACCACAAAAAAACAATTCGATATTATATTGAATATTTCTATACAAAAATCAAGGTAACTATGAATTATTAAAAAATTCAAGAAGACAACTGGCCCATTCTTGAAGTCTTTTTCGGGCAAAGGATTTCAAAAAGTCGACATCCCACCTCTGGGCCAGAGCCCAGGACGAGCGAGAGGTTTTTTAGGGAGATAGATGTCTCTTTCATCAGTGAAATCACTAAACCCCCCATTAGAACTCCACTGGACTAGGGCAAGATGTCTTGCTTGCACGCCATCTTGCCCCAGAAGGATGTTCAATTTGATCGCTAAATCTACGTGCGTGGTGTTACCTGCAGGTCCCTTTGGCTTGAGCTGCTTGGAACAGCGGATGTTCAGACGCAGGTGGCTCTGGAACCCTCTCCAGTAATGCTGGGAAGTCGTTCGGGAACACGTATGTTGAGGTGTATTGTGGATTGCGCTGAGGACATAATATTGACAAGGTTATCTGGCGATTAGACGACTGATGTCCTGTTTCTGAATCCAAGCTAACTTTGATCGACCGATAAGTTTATTCCTGTTTCTCATTTGTTTATTGCCAGAGAGAGACAAAGATTGACTTATTATGTTTGTCAAAGTTCACTAGAAGCTTAGAAACTGGGCATGAGTAGGTTGGCAGGTGCGATTTCTTCAGGATTAGCGTTTGTGTTCACCGCAGGTACATACGTGCCCTGGAGTCTGCGAGTAGGTAGGCGCACGGCCCTCGTAATAATTACCTGATTCCTTAAATACAAGGAGTGGGTTAGAAACAGTACGCAATTATGCACCTATCTGTGTATAATGCGTTATTTAGGTATTACTGTTGCCTGCAACTTCATCGACGTGTACATGTATACATACATATACATTGATTTATCCCGATAAAAAGTATTCTATGCCCTTCTCCAAGGTCTAATCTAACTCTATAACAGATCTAGAGTGCAGAGCAGTGGGGAGATATGGGTTGTGATGATGATGAATGTCAGATATACCTGCCCATTAGACCTGACAGCGCCTGCCCGCAGCGGGTTCTCAGGATCTGGAAGCTGTTCTGCTGCCGGCGCCTCCGTCTGTCCACTCCAGGGGCGGCGGCAGCGGTGGGGTGACACGAGGATCCATTCGTCCTTCAGGGGGTTGTAGCGGACGTGCTGGTGCTCTGTGAGGGTAGGTGTAGTAGCGATGATAGCTCAGTTGATTCCGTCTTCGGGTCTCACGCTGCTGAGCGTAGGTTCGAAACCAGGTAACCGCTAAAACTGAGCTTGAGCTTCCGATGATGGAACGCATCGTCACAACCCTCGGCGGTGGCGCTAAAGCACCGTCAGCTTTGTATTATCTTTGGCACCGTCTGGCTAGCTACCACCCTTGAGTTGAGAATCTTTCGCCAAACTGGCAGCGATCCTTGAGAGTCAGTCCCTTCGACCACATCATCACTTAGGACTAGGTGAGATAGAGTTGTCAAAATACTAGCGTAAATAAAAACAATGGTGGACACAAATTCATGTTCGCAATTTTGAAGAAAAGTAGAACAAGCCATGTAAAAGTAGTCATGTAACAAACAGTGATTTAGATTTTTAAATTGTTATTTATTTTCTTAAACTTTCGCGAACTGAATACATGTTAATTAGTATTTAAACGGGTCTAATTCGCGCACAAACTAGTATCAAAATATATAATTTTGACATACCTCGACAAATGTGTACGGCGCGATTTGTGTTCGAGTGGGACTTCAGATACTGTTAGTGTTGTATGTAGTGACGGTTATATTTTGCAAGACCAAACGCGGGTAGTTGGAAACAACACCTGCCGCTCCAGACGGTGACACCCGCATTCTTCAGTCTTCTCGTGACCACGGCCGATGTAACTTGGTCGAAACGTCGAGGTATGTCAAAATTATATATTTTGATACTAGTTTGTGCGCGAATTAGACCCGTTTAAATACTAATTAACATGTTATTTATTTGTAAACCAACCCAAAACAGACACACACTAATAAAAAAAACTATTGGACCCCCACCCCCCTGGATACGTGCCTGCTCGGCCATAATAATAATAATTATTATGTCACCTTACAAACAAAAAAAAGTTAAAAATCGGTTATCCCCTCTATGGTTAACCCTTTAGAATCTGGCCAGGCCATAGACATAAAATACAAAAATACCTGCTACAATCAATACATAATTATAACAACCTACCTACTTAAATTACGAACGATAAACTTAACAGCCTGTTTGCGCCGAATATGAATAAGTATTTATTATTACCTACAAGAACCTACCTATTTATAACCATTAAAAACTCAAATTTTAACACCCGAGGGACCCGACGCATTTATTATTATAAAAAACTGATCTACAGGTAGGTACTTGCGCTGTGGGACTGAGTTTCAGGCTTTTGAAGCTAAGGAAACCTATTAAAATGTAAGATTTATGAGTAAAAAAAAATATTTTGTTAAAATTGAACTTATTATTTTTAATTTACGAAAGACAAAAACGTGATCTCGAATGATTGGCTCGATAAAAAAAAATGGCAAAGATGACACTACTTCGCATCTGACTTTATCTCCTGCTAAGAGATTCCATCACGAAACCACGTGAAAGTTGTACCAATAAACGGGGATTTTTATATAGGAGTGGGGTGAGAAGTACTTATTCTAAACTCGTTACCACTTTTTTCCTATAAATAAAAACATACAAAATCTAGGAGTTGTAGCGCTCGCGGCCATCCGCCAGTACTCGCTCAGGCGTCTCGAAGGGAGGACGTATCGCCGTTTGCTCCAAAAATACCTCACCCCCGCATTTGCCTGTGCCATGAATATGACCTATATGTAGCTAGCAATATACGGTTGTGTACGCCCACTGACCAATCACGGTCACTTAGAACGGTCGAGCATCTCTTTCATTTAGACTGTATAACAATTTCGCGTGACTATGCTATGTCTAAATGGCCCAGGGGTACGGACGCGACTCCGCTGTGCCGCGCAGGCCAGAGTTCGAACCCCACAGCGGCCGAACTTTTTGCATGCGTTGATTTGCGTTTTTTGAAGTTTATCACATAAAAAACAAACACGTAGGTAATTAATTATTATGTTTACTATTAAATATTATTATAATGCTATATTACTATAATATTATATTATTATGTAATATTATATAGTATTATAATAATTACCTTGAAGAAATGAAGTTCACCGAAGAGCACTGGTGCTTATTATTTTTAACCGACTTCAAAAAGGAGGAGGTTTTCAATTCGACTGTATTTTTTTAATGTTTTTTACCTCATAACTTTCGACTGAGTGAACCGATTTTAATGACTATTTTTTATTTGAAAGGGTATATTATATACTTTTCATGTGGTCCCATATACATTATATCAAAATTTGCTCAGTAGTTTGGTTTTTAAATCACAATAACTGGAAATATTATAGTATTTTTATTGAAGTCGGTTCTTTTTTGTTAAAATCTTACTTGTTAATCTGTGTATGATACTTTTAACAATAAGACAATTTCATATTCACTAATAAATAGTTATGATTTATTTGTCATTTATTTATTATAGGTACCTACTTATGTATTTTCAATCAGTCAAAATTACATTACAAATCAAAATTACACAAATCAATTAATTCTGGCACGCTTGTTTATTCCCAACGACCACCACCGATGAATTGCCACCAGTGGTGGCGTTAGAACAAGAATATTTTTTCCCAACCGCTCCCAGTGGTGGTAGTTGGAATTAATTATATCCAACGAGCCCCACAAACTGCCACCACTGGTGGTGGTTAGGACCAAGTCATAATTTGTTTGCCCATGCGCCTTCAATAGTAGTGGACGGCACATGAAAATAATTAGACTAATGAGGTATTGTTAGAAGCGTCTCCATCGTCCGATACGTCCACTGGTGCCATGTTGGGTGGGTATCAAATGAAAGGATGAATTAAGCAATATTACATATTTGGTTAGCAACCTATTGCTCGCAGCTTTGCTTGCATGCACATATTAAATAGGATCAAATTCCTCACGCGCAGATGTCAGCGAAACCATATTTTTTATAACATATTTTTTCTCCAGATCTACCCAAACATACTTTATCACGTCATACCGGTCAAAAACATACCCCTCCGTTGGTCACGCCGTAGTCGGGGAAAAAGCTGTGAAAATTACATAATATTGTTTATAGCACAGTGCAACCTCAACCCGCAATTAGGTCACGCATTGCGCTGTTCAAAGTAGCATAATATTCTTTAACGGCGTGAAGTTCCCTAACTTCACGCCGTTTAAGAATATACACAGTGTAGTGAGTGTAGGCTGAACCACATCTAATTAGTCCATTTTTACACCACTCACTGATTCATATAGTAAACAAGAGAAGATACATTTAACCCGTAATGTGTGAACGAAACGTCAATGTCTTGTTTGTGGTGCCAGAATTCTGTATGTTTGCATTTTGTTTTTTCGTCGGGAAAAATGGATTATTACGTGAAAACGCTATAACTAAATTAGAAACACATTTATACCGTACACTGTAACTGTTTTATAAAATTTTCTATCCGATCATAATTTATAATTGTTGTATCATAAAAATACATACTTGATATACAAGGTGTAACAGCAAGGTGTAGTAAAACTGAAACTACGCATACACATACATATTTCGAAGTAGTCTGGAGGTACTATAAATCTGTAAGTAGTTACGGTAATGAATTAATACACGTCAAAGTTTACTGCAAAACTAACCATCGTTCAACCCTAGTTATCAGCTGGGCAATGTCAGTGAACTTGAGGCATAGGCTAACATGTACAGTCTTACCCAACTTCTATGGTGCGTCGTGAATCTTCGTTCGCGCAGAAAAGAAAGCATGGTCCGAAGATTAACGAAAGAATGCTTAACACTTACAATCAACCTAAGATCACTATTATAAGGTTTATAATACACTGCAGCTGTTGCACATCGCAGTTCTACCTGCGCAGAAGATGAATTTTCAAAGCGCGGGAAATGCTATTGACCGCTATTGGTCGGCAGCCGCCCCGCCATCTTAGCGATCGCCGCGTGGCATGAGTGAGATGGAACTAACAGCTGCAGTGTATTATGAACCTTATAATAGTGATCTTAGGTTGATTGTAAGTGTTAAGCATTCTTTCGTTAATCTTCTGACCATACTTTATTTTCTGCGCGAACGAAGATTCACGACGCACCATAGAAGTTGGGTAAGACTGTACACTAAAGTTGTGGTAAAAGTTCCACCAAAAATTACTAGATGGCGCCAGGGCCGTTTCTAAGAAATCCTGCATCGCGCAAGCGTTGTGTGACCCGCGTAACGTGACGTCATCCGTATCATGTTAGGGTTGTAATATTTAGTTATTTTGTCAATTTGAGTGAAAAAATCGATTATCGATTTCAGGTTTTAGTACCCTGGCAAATGATTCATCACCAGGTACACAAACCCACATTTCAATATTACTACACCTTGCCGATACACCCTGTAGAAATTATGCGTTGTACGGCAAAAAACGGAATCCTTATGGATTTGTCATGTCTGTCTGTCACATTTTCCAAAATTATAAGAACTATACTACTATCTAAATTTATACTAACTAAATTTGGGGGTTCCCCATACCTAAAACTGAAAATCAATTTTTTTTTCAGCAATCCCTTTTGCATGAAATAATCTATGGATAGGTCTTAAAAATGATATTGAGATTTCTATTTTTTATAAACTGAATAGTTTGCGAGAGAGACAACCAAAATGGTGAAATGTGTCGTCATCATCCCCCCCTCTTATTTTAGAAGTTCTAAAATAAGAGATTGATAAAACAAAAAAAAAATATATGATGTACATTACCATGCAAACTTCCACCGAAAATTGGTTTGAACGAGATCTATATTATAGTAAGTAGTTTTTGTAATACGTCATAGATCGTAAAAAATACACTATTATTAAAACATCGATCTATCGATTCTATACTGTTAGTCTGTAGTAATTCAGTAGATGAATGAAGTAAGTCTATTAAATGCACGGCGTTTAGCACCCTTACTTTTTACTTACCCTTACTTTACTTCGCTCGGGCGCTAACTTCACGCCGTGTATTAATATACTACTTAGACCACTCCTATCGTAATAGACTATAAAAAATGACAAAAACAGGACTGAAGCAAAGTTCTAAAATATTTCCTTTCTTCAGTGGTGGTTGATAGCACTAAACATTACGATTGTGTCTTAACCTCCACCAGTGGAGGCAGTTTTAGTGGGGGTCGTTGGAAATAATATTTTTTTCATGTCCCGACTAGAGAATGCAAAACCGGAGCAATATGAAACCCTTTTTTTTCAGTTTTATTTAATTACGATTTTGAAAAAAATCACTGGAGGGAACAGTTACTGTGGATTTCCACATTTTACAATGCCAAGTACAGTACAAGCAATAAATTTAAGGAATTGGCTTAATATTAGCAATTTTCATGGCACAAAAACTTTAAAATGAGATAAGCTTATCAATATTCTATAAAAAAAAACGTGCTTGATACTTACTGTACCTGGATAAATGGATATTGGATTCCTACTTACTGAGTATAAGGGCAAATAAGAATTACATACCTATATCATAAAAAAACCTAAATAACAAAACAATGTGTATGTTGTTACTTAATACACAAACCCTTACGCGTCATTTGGTAGTAGGTCACTGAACGAAAGAAATCAAAATGGTGGCACGTATTTTCTTTTTGAGTGTGTCCCAAACAAGAAAACCAAATTAACCGAATAATTGAAAAAACCGGTTTAGTGGAAAATAAAAACCGAGTTTATTTGTATGCTTGAAATAACCGAAAACCCGGTTTTCTGATATCGGTTAAAACCGGTTTGCATTCTCTAGTACCGACCACCACCACTGAGAGCGGTTGGGCAAACAATTTATGATTTAGTCCTAACCACCACCAGTGGTGACAGTATGTGGAGGTCGTTGGAAATAAATAGGTATGTTTTCATATTATCTCAACCACCACCACTGGGGGAGGTACGGCAAACCATTTATATAATGTGGTCCTAACCACCACCAGTGGTGGCAATTTTTGGGGCTCGCTGGAATTAATTACTTCCAATTACCACCACTGGTGGCGATTGGGCAAAAAAATATTATTTTTTGTGATGATCAGCTCGCTCCATAATTTTTTTTTACTATACAAATACCTACCTACCTACCTGTACATTATTCTCATTTCGTGCTCTTCGCGGACGCAGGAGATAAGTCACAGGTTTTATGATTACAAACCTGAATCTATTACATAAAGTGCAATTTCTATTACAACTATAGTACAGAGTTCATGACATTTTTACATTGTTTTGTCGTACGGAAACTCGCCATAGTCTCAGTGTTAAGTTTTAATTTGAATAATACACAATACAGGGAAATTAGAAGATGTTTATAAGTAAATTTAGAAGGGAGTAATTCCTTCGTTTACCTTAGTATACCTACTTTAGTTAAGTTTATTAATTTAGATATTGACTTAATTATTATGTTTGTTTTGTGTTGTTATCGCAATAACTTACGTAATATCCAAAAACTAAGTGCAAAAAGTTTGCCAGTAGGAGGATTAGAACCCACGCCATGCCACCCTTCATCACACAAGCGTGGTGCGGGACCGTTCGACCATTCTAACTTACGCCGATGAGCCGAAATTGTCAATCGGTCGGGGCTAGTAGAACACAGACAAGTGTGAGGGAAACATTTTTACGGAGCAAACGAGCCGCGTTCGAATAGCGCCACGTTTCTGCGGGCCGCGGATTATACCTATACGCGCTCGGCATTTGCGGGGACGGAGGTTACGCTTAAATACCTAACCACCTTAGTACAACCTGGCCTTAAGTATCTACGGCTACTAATTTTCACTTACCAACAGGGTCAAACTTCTTCATTTTTACGTGCACTCAGCGATACACTTGAACTATACTGCCAGCCGCCGACTCAGGCTATCTCTATGTCAATAAATTAATGTAGATAACGTAGGTACAGACCGAGCACAGAGTGTCAAGGTTGCGGCTTGTAGTAGGTACGGATGGTAGATTACTCTGTGAGGAAAAATATTGACTGTAGGTAGTTAGTAGGTTAGGTAGGTAGGTACTAGATACCTACCCAATAATAAAGTTAGAATTCATGGTCTTCCTTTTATTTCTGACACTATGTTATTTAGCAAAAAATAATCCATATTATTATGATGAAGCCTTTCGATCGGTATGTTAAAGCTACAGGTGATTATTTTTCTCGTGTATGTACCTACTGGGTTCAATTCCCGGTTCAAACATTTAATTATTTAAATATTTATAAAGGCAGTTTAAATTCATTTTTAAAATTCAATTAATAATGTATTCTTTCAGTAAAATGTTCCATCTACAATATTCAAGGTACTTGCCCTCCATGTGGCATATCCGTACATTATTCTAAATGCGAAATCTTTAAATTCCTTGACTTTGACTCATCTGCGCTATGTACCTATTTATGTAATCTTTGTTAAAAGATCGCACACTAATAATAGGTACAAGTTACAACCGATATTATTATGTTTGTGAGCAGTATAACTTAGTTATCAATCAAAAACAATAAACCGTTGTTAGATAACACTAAACCTTGCTAGATTTAAAAGTTGTTGTTTGGTAGACCTACTACTAGCGCACTCTATATTAGTAACGAAATGCGTCGATCGAAGGTGTCATTATTTCTTTGTCTACACGCCATCTATGAAAATGTTTACTAACTAAAGTTCCTATGCATTTTTGCCACACAAACTTCGTATTTAGTGCCATCTGTGATCATTTTCACATACTACTGATAGCCCGAACGGTTAACGACATCTATTGTCATTTTCTAAAACTACAAGCTTCACAATTATTATTTAATCGCGCCGTCTTTGATCATTTTCACAAACTAGTTCCTTGAACTACTAGCGTCATCTATGATCATTTTCCCAAACTAAAGTTTTCAGTTTTCACAGCTGACGGAGTAACGATTTATGACGCTATAATATTGTAGGTAGATATTTATGTTAGTATGTATTTGACACAGTAACATAGTTTTCTATGTTGTAATGTATTATGGAGGATGATGTTTGTGTGGGTGTTTCATACGCCATAGCGACGCCATTTTGATACAAACTCGATTGTTATATTGAAGTATGATGCATAATACAAGCATAAATACCTACTATATTATGTAGGTCTAGGCAGGTAGATAGGTAAACTTACGGGCTGACACGACAGAATAATTATGTATTGTGATTAAAAACGGCGAAAAATAATAACGTAGGTAGGTAGGTATAGGTAACATTAGATATATTCATCGTTAAAGATTTTGCTCTTGAGTTCATACAAAAAATTACCCTTCAGTTTTTCCCGAATTGCCCAAATTTCCGGGAAACTTTTCCAATTTTATTTCCATAAAAATCTAACACAGACTGCTACGAACATTCATTTACAAAATAGCCAATTCGGCCCAGCCTTTCGCAAGTTATGCGCTAACCCTTATGCCCTTATGCGCTGACCTAACATAGGTAGGTAAGTAGTTTCTTACCTATGTTAGGTAGGTAATGTACCTAGGTACTTATATTGTAGAGAATATGGGTAAGTAAACTACTAGGCACACACCAGGCCTTTTGAACTTACTAATTAAAATCACGTTCTTACTAAGACTTATAACGCATTTCAGTGACATGAGCGTGTGAAACTTCAGAACCGATATCTCAGGGTGGCGCGTGCAGTGCCACGCGAGATTTTGCAATGCCAAGCTCTGGCACTGCTATTGCGCTTACCATCAGTCAAAAAGCTTACTTTTCTAACTCTTTTTTATAATCTTTCGTAGTTCCACATTGTTATTTGCAAAAAGCCTCATGTGTTCCGTCGTCCCACCTTGCCTAATTGCAATCGAAAAATGTAGTATCTTCCTGAAAATATGAGTAGGTAAACCTTACCTATAGTCATTCCCTACTTTTATGTAAGGTCTGCAATACAGAAATGGTGCATGGTCGTGACGTATTTGGCAACCAATGCAGCTATCGGAAACTGGACTATACCTACCTACACGTGAAATATTGGCACAGATTATAAATATTTTATCAGCGCTCGCGTTGACACTTTTCCTGCAGAAACCGTTGATTTTTACGTGATAAAAAGTAGATAAGTACCAGCCTCCTTGATGTTGTCGTAGGATGGTAAACATGCAGTCTAGGACTAGCTCTCAAGCACCCCCGGAGCACCCCTCTAGGGTTTCGGTGACAGATTCCCTACTCTCAGGCGGTGGCTAGCCAGGCGCGCTATAGCGCCACCGCCGAGGTTTGCAACGATGTTTCCCTTCATCGGAAGCTCAAGCTTGATGCCAGCTGGTGTAGAAGTTGCAAAGCCCTTGCGGCGTGCAATCCGATGACTAAGGAACAGAACTATAAGCTCTTGCTCTTCAATAATTGTGTGGATAATCTAACTAAGTAAGTATTAGTCATCAAAATGTGTTTGGCCGTGGCGGTGCGACCAACGATCACATCCTACTAATATTATTAACAAACTAGCTGCACCCCGCGGTTTCACCCGCGTTTGGATAATATACAATCATATATCTTTGTGAATTGTAGCCTATGTGTTATTCTGATATGTAAGCTATATTATTGTGAAGTTTCATTAAAATCCATTTAGTAGTTTTTGCGTGAAAGAGTAACAAACATTCATCCATCCATCCATCCATACTCACAAACTTTCGCGTTTATAATATTAGTAGGATGCGAAAGTAAATCTGTGTTCGGCTTTACAGGGTCTAGGGTTTTTAGGGTCCCGTGCTTTTACCCATTGTGTACGGAACCCTAAAAAGTGAGTATATATAGTAAATTTTTTTATGACAAATATACCATTAAATCAAAAATGTATGGTGATACATTTTTGATAAATTTAGACAGTATGATCTCTTTACTCATGATCATGTTATCTGTTAGGTACCTATACTGCAGATGGTTAAGCGCAGTGGGCGTATCTGGGTATTATTATAATCATACTATAGTAGGTATGCCATATTTATAATACTATCTATGAATACTATGACATAGTATGTGGCCTAATGTATCTAATCGTATTACTTTGTACTGTTACTTTCATTATTGTATAAATAAACAGTACCTACTTATATTATGAAGGACAGAGTACCTACTTCATGACTGTGCCCTATGCTGTGCGCTATGATTTACACCCGGAATTCCTAAACATGATAAATTAATTAATTAATAAATCCATCTACCGTAGACCTACCTCTACGAAATTTCATCGAACTCCCTTCATCCGGTGATTAAATTTAGTTTAAAGAATGAAAACCTTAGCTAAGTAGGTAGGAAGCTAATGATTGCCTAGCATGGAGGCCTAGTCAGAAAATCAGGATCTGTACGACGCTTGTGTAACTGTAAAAAGTACTGAAAAAAGTCAAAAAGTCGCATTGCAGGTCGCCCGCGTTGCGGTTAGCGCCTCCGCAATTGCAGTGCCACCAACTTAACTATTACGTTGGCACTGCACTGCGCCCTGTAACCGCCACAGAATACATATTACTCAATGTTACCAGCAACAAACCTATAAAATTAGAGAAAGAAAGAAGTTGAGAAGCGCGTGGTGCGCGCGCACCCTCATCGACCCGATACGTGTTATCGCCAGTCGCCGTCCATCGCTCATCTGGAGCGGACGCGTCGATGGGCGAGCTACAGTACCCTGGCGCACCAAGCGTCGACGATGAGAGGCAGTATCGCGCGCCGTTCCGCCGCGCGCCGCAGTACAGGTGGCCGGCGCCGCAGCCCCCGCAGCCGTCGGCCTTCGCCCCGTGGCGGAGGGCGCCGGCGCCGCCGCGGCCCCCGGACTACAGGCGGAGCGCTTCCTACCCTGGCAAACCAGATGAAACCTACCAGGTAAGTCGTAGTCTCATCTGGTAATGTAATTTCGTGATGTATTTGAATGGGTTTTTTAAATTCTTTGGTTCGAGTTTATGTAGTACACTCCTATTGCGCCGACAATCGATTAGGCGAAAACCTGAAAGATTACGTAGGTACGTGGAACTTTCATGAAAATGTGTCATTTCAGATTTGAACCTAAAATCCTGTTTCAAATGGAATTTGTGAAAAACTGAAGACTTTTCATGGAAACTGCATGTGGCAGTTTTTCGTGTTACACCTATCATTTCGTTTGAAATTCGTTGGGAGGATTTCATCCCTTTTTGAACGAAAAATCTGATTTCAAATGAAATTTGATTTCGAGTAAACTGCAAAATAGAGTTTTCATGAAAATGTGGATGTTTTTCAGAAAAATAGTTCCGAATCGGTTTAGAAAGATAACCCACAAAAATAGGCAATTTGCAAGACATCTTTTAAAAACTTAAAAAAAAAAGGAATTTTTCCGGATGTAGATAGAACCTCGGATAATCATGAAAAAAAAACATGGAGTTCGATTTCTTCCGGCGTCAGTTATCGTTTAGGTACCATTTTTTTAGTGATGGGGTGTTTCCTTTACGATTAGTGTTGGTGTAATTATACTATCGGTAATCAGACAATAAGGTCCTGCAAAGTACAGTGATTTTAGCTGAATAGTGAAAAATTCTGAAATCATGTTTTTTAGCGAGATCAGACTACTATCTCACCTGGTCGTGATGTGGTCTAAGGTGGCGAACTTGCTTAGAATGAGACTGCTTTTCAAGACTTGCCGGAACACTCGGTTAGGAGTTTGCGACGTATTCAGATTCCCTACGCGAGGGTGGTGTGGTACCTAGTTAGGCGGCACTATAGTGCTTTACGAAGGCTTTTCACGATGTTTTCCTTCATCAGAAGCTTTAAGGCAAGTATTACTCAATTTCGAAGTTTTTTAAGCTCAGGAAACCAATTAAAATATACTTACATATTATGAGCGAACAATTTATTTTGTTAAAATTGATCATACAATGAAAATGATGGTAGAAAAAAATATTATAATATTCATAGTTTTTAAGGCTTTCTCAACCTCACTCTACATAATAATTATTTTCCTGTAACTGTAATACCAATGCCTAGTTACAACAGACATTTTGTTCCCCTGATTTTCATACCTTTTCCGAGATGTTTCAGTTAAAGTCGATATCCTATTACCTACGATACATACTAAATTATAAATGCAAAAGTAACTGTATTCGTTTGTTTGTTACCTTCTCACGACTAAACGGCTTAACCGATTTTGATGAATTTTTGTATAGAGATAGATGGGATTTTAGGGAAAGATATGCCATAATAGACTAAATCACGCTAGCAGCTATCAATAAATAAAGTCTATCTAAAACGTAGTCTGAAAAAACATTTGTTTAAAATGATAAAAACTGTTTCCATGGAAAATGGAGTTAGTGCGACCAGTAAATATAAAAGCTTAAAAGACGTGTGATTTTTACTTTGTCAGATGTAATTCAATAGGTATACCTTTATCTTAATTAAACGTAATTATCAGGTGAAATATTATAATTAAAACAATATTAATTATAAAGACCACTTTTTTGATAATTAATACTACACACGCCTTTTTCCGTTGCTACGATCCTGACACACCTCTTTTGCTTCTTCCACTTTCATGAGTATTACCTTCATACATGCTCGCCTGTATAGGTATACCTACTTTTGACTAGGGTCCGTATTAATAAATGAACCTCAATAGCGCTACCAAGTGCGCTATCAGCTGATCCACACTCAAAATGTAATCTGCATCTTGAAATCCTTGCTATTTAATAAATGGATATTGAGATGTAGCACTGGCTATTAGATACTGTCTTATGTATGTGGCAATTGTGTCATAATCGGATAGCACTTAACCGCTGAGTATCATTTATTAATTTGCCATCTGGCAATCATGAAAGTTTCGGTTCCTAATCTACAACTTTAGATGTATTTATTAAATAGAACTAAATAACAAGTGCACACTCAAGATAGCTCTCAGAGCTGAGATTGATTTATTAATACGGCCCTAGGCCTTGATTGTTAATAATAGGTAAATGGATTAAGAATGCATTGCCATCGAGCTGTGAGCCATCCTGAAAGTTTCAGAACTCGAAATTAATGTGGGTTGCAAGATTTCACCCGGAACGACATACAGAGAACAAGAAAGTGACTTGATAAAAATGTGGTAAAATGATAAGTTTCTCTGAAATACTTTTACACCGGTAGAGGTTGAAAAGTATAGAAAAGTCTAAATTACAAAAATAATAATTACCTAAACGATGAAAAAAATGGGTAAATAAATGCGAAAATTAAAAAATAATTGATAACATTTGCCTACCACAAAACCACAGTAGTTACAGTATTTTTATTAGTAGAATACCCATAGTTTCAGCTATTTTCAGCCGTTACCCGATAAGGCATATGTTTCGCAACAAAACTACCTATTTGAATTTAGTTCTTAGTTCATATAATTATTTTCATTAGTACACGAGTGTGGGCAAATTATATAAGTATAAATCCAAAAACATGTAATTTCGTGTCACCAAAATTTACTGGAAGTTTCAGTAAAGCATCCACCACTTTACTGAATCGTGACGTCGACTGCAACGCGACTAGATTACTTGGATGCGACATTTTCAGTCAATGACTGATTATACTGCAATTTGGCTGTCCAAGAACATTTTTAGAAATATCACAGGTGACAGCGAGCTGATCTGCTAGAGACGGAAGGTAGACGACGGAGCTCAGCGACTGACAGCAGAGTGATGGTGTTTGGAGGCGTTTTGATCAGCTCGCAGCACCGAATACGTATTTCATAAAAAAAATTCTAGAAAAATATGTTTTGCAGCAAAATACCTAACAGTGCTGAGAAAATTAATTCAATATCGTCTAGCGTAGACTATAAAACTTCAGATGCATTCTCATGCAAATAAATGAAAGCAAATTTTGAAGTTTATTCATTTATTCTGTAACTAAAAGCGTCTCGCGGTTTCACCCGCGTTAGCTACTATCACGCGGGAACCGTTAATTTTTACGGGATAAAAAGTAGCTATGTCACCCGGGGATAGTGTAGCTTCCCAACAATGAAAAATTTTTTTAAATCGGTTTACTAGTTTCGGAGCATATTCAATGCAAACAAACAATCAAATCTTTCATCCTTATAAGATTACTAACAAGGAGACGGCAAGGGTGTGGTGGTGGTCCTCAAATCAAATTTAGTTAGCATTTTAGATTTTGGACTCCACAGCCTTGCCGTTTACTTGTAAGGTAGTGTGCTCTAGGGTTTGAGTATATTATGAATACCTACACTCACTGAGTGCTAACTACACGCGGAACCTAAGTTTGATTTGAGGACCCCACACCCTTGCCGTCTCCTTGTTAGTATAGATAGTATAGATTTTAAAAGCGGTACGACCTCGAAATTTAAATGAAACTAGAAATTCTCCTCGGACTTGCATGAAGAGGTCAATGTTTACAGAATACTTTGTATCCTGTTCATAAATATCCACATCAAAAAAGTCTAAGCAACATGGATGCATAACATGGACCCAGGAACAATGGGATAAAATTTTCCGATGAGTCGCGATTCGGGTTCAGGCCTGATACAAGAAGGGTGCGAGTGTACCGTCGGCCCGGAAATACTGAAAGGCTCAGGTGCGTTCAGGAAGTTCATCCATACAGCGGCTCAACAGTTGTGGTATGGGCGGGTATTATGAAGAACAGACGAACTGAGCTCGTTTTTGTAAATGGAAACATGAACGCTGAAAATTACGTTGAGGATATTCTCAGACCTTATGTCCATCCATTTGCACAAACCTTTGGCTCCGATTTTACGTTAATGCATGACAACGCGCGTCCACATACAGCTCGGCGAACCAGAAAAAGAACCAGAAATTAGTAGGTACATGTTGATTTTTATTTGACCACTCGTCTCACGTTTTTGTGACGATGTGGTCGTAGGTTGTGCACATGCTCAGCTTCGAACGGGACTGGCTCTCAAGCAGCAATTATTGGAGCACCACCTAAATAACGTGTACTTACCTTTCGGGTATATACGCTTTAGTCAGGTCCATCAATGATACTAGGCCCATGTCTAAGGCCTAGATAAGGGTCAGTATCAAATGACAATTCCATCAACTCATCATCAAAATTAAAATAAAATCAAACATGTCCGCCCCATACTGAGCAGTTATTATTTTATCGCTTGCTGATTAAATTTAACCAATTAGCGATTATAGAAAAGTTATCCGCTATAGATAATGTAATAATAATGTAAACAAAGATTATAAGCCAAAAATAACGTGTATTGTGTAAAGTGACGAGTCGTCGGTTTATTTTTTTAATAATTTCTTTTATTTTGTAAAATTTTATTTTATTTTTCCACTCAAGATTTTATACAAATAAATACACCATACGCATTGTACTGTGAGCATGTTGTTGTTTGTCGGATGACGTAGTATCAGCTGTGTCAGAGTTTGTCAGGCCTCTGACGTGACTTCACGACTGCTCTATCGATAACAACCGGGCCTGATGACATAACATGCCCTCCGAAGCACGGAGCGATGGAAAACTGCACGTATCTTATGAAAAGTCATCGGTGCTGGGACGAGGATAGAACGTGACACTGGGTTGTGAAGCATAGAAGTTCTTCGTATTTACTTGAAACTGGCACAATGTGCAAAAAGCACCATGGCCAAAGAAAAAAAAAGAGAAAAAAAAGTTCTTTGTCATCCAAAATGTAATTGCAAACGTGAAATTCCATAAATACCCAACCCCAAAGCATACTCCCAAAGTAAAATTCGAAAAACAAACCCAACTCATTCCGCGGACGCAACGACGCGACTTCCCTCGGCGTATTTTGAAAAACACGTAACAATCTACAACACAGGTATTGTTTGTCAGTTGTTATCGTTTATGCCCGGACGGCGGTAATGGCAACATTAAAAATTATGCATTCTTTGTGGGAGTTTTCAGCTGTATGGCAACATTGCCGGCTCTAAAATCTAATTGTGACGTTTCCTTTTGGCGCGTATCGTGTGCCTTTGTTTTTTTATAGGGGGTTCGGGGAGGCTCAGGTGTGCTGACATATTCTGCCTGGGACCAAGGCTTAAATTAAACTTTGCAGGTACCATGGCATTAACTGTAGTAGTTTAGGTAGATATACATAGGTACGGCTATAAACTTTTTTACATAATTAATTATTACTGCTAAGGTTAACGTACCTACAACACAATATGATATCAAAAGTAATACAAGACGTATCTAACCTAAATATATCACTTGTGTAATTTTTAGTGCGTAAAAAATAAACTAAGAATCCTTTACGTGTCTGTAGCTGGTATACTACTAGGACCGGGCTTCCCACACACACAAAAACAGAGCATAATATTATCTATGGTTCCTATATTACACACCACTAAACTATACAATCCTACTAATAATATAAACGCGAAAGTTTCTATGTACTCGTATGTCCTCTCTTCACGCGTCAACGGAAGAACCGATTTTAATGAAAATCAACATATTCATACTATAGGTCCTGGAATAGAAAATAGGATACTTTTTGTACCATGAAAATTAACTGTTTGTGTGGTTTATTGGCGATCGCGAGTGAAACCGCGGGGCGCAACTATAGCTATAGCAACCACCATAAAGCTAATGACCTGTGATCCTGTTAGCCGCTCCTACATAGAACGGGCTCGAAAGGAGGTCATAACATTTAGTAAAAAATAAGTTGCCAGCACCTCCCTGCGGCTCACCCTGCCCAATGCTGACCCAGTTATAAAACTGGCATAGAACATGATAGAACTCCCCATTTTTACGGCAGAGTTTAGTTGGCAACATTTGTCGTCGTAAGAATGTTGGTTCCAATATTTTTGAGTTGTCAAAGTGTTTGTTACGTTTTCACGTAGATTTCTGAATTGGTATGGAGATACTTAGATTGTATCTTGGAGAGGGGTATTTTATAATACGTTTTATAGCGATAAACAGCTATAGGTAGGTACATAGCGTCCACGTGAATAAAGTCTTGGACTAAAGTTAATTACAACGTAAAAATATTAAGTGCTGTAAGCTGTTGCAATCTACAGACTTTCCCGAGAGTGGATACTTAATATCTTCTAGGCAAGCAGGCTCCATCTTCGACCGTGTCATCGCTTACCATGAGGTGAGCCTGTCGTCAAACGCTTGCCAATGCTAAGAAAAAAAAACAATTGACATCCAGGGGACCGATTCTGGCAATTGCAATAAAAGTTCTACTACGCTAAAAGTTTAACTAACTTAATAGGTACTTGTCGAGTTGTCGAACGTCATACTGCATTTCACGTATTCTCAACAAGTCACTCAAGTCAAGTTATTTGTGTTCAATAGGTAGATAAGATGTGCAATTATTCAAAAAGTTGCGATATTTTACCTGACAAAGTCAAAACCGCCTAGGCATTTAGAAAAGTGTTTCCTTCGCCATTCCCTGCAAAAAAAAAGTAAAAAAAAAACAACAGGCCGCCCGCCGCAGCCCACGTGACCTAGTTCCGACGCTCGATGCTCCGCACTGCGACGCCCTGATTGGCCACCGTCGGTGTTGCTAGCGGGCAAAAAGTAATTACCCCTTGAATTCGGGAGTTGTAATTTGGCGCGATAAATAAATAAGTGGGAAGCCATTATGTAGATTTTCTAAATGCGTTGAAGCAAGTTGAGATGTGTATACATACTTAAAAGTGTTAGTAGGTCTACAACTGTGTAAAGAATTGTTCTCTGCTATGATAGACTTTAAAGTCAAGAGCCAAAAATACAATTATTCGAAATATTTTTACTGTAAATAGGTACAAAATAATACCTACGTCTTTTTAACAACCTTTCTCTTAATTTACCAACAAACAAAAAAGGCAAAACTGTATAAATATGACAACACACAAAATTGGATAACGGGTAACACTTTGGGTGAATTATACTACCATATTATGTGTGTCTGTGTGTCTGTGCTCTCTTCACGCCGCAATGGCTGAACGGATTCTGATGGGATTCGATACACAGATACTACTATAGGTCCTGGAATAGTATTATATAATACTTTTTACTAATTTACTTATTATCCCATAGGAACTGTCGTAACATATTGTAGGGGATAATATTATGACAGTTCCTATGGGATATCTCGTAATTATAGCGAACGCGTGCACAGAAACGAAACAAGCACTAAATGTTAAAAGTGAAGCTTACCACAAAATATTACTGAAAACCACATCTAAATCGGATAAGCCGTTTATGAGATTAGCGTACACAAACGCATAGACAGACGAAAATTCTAACAAGCATTGCTTTGGGTGCTATTTGCATTGATAAAGGTCCCAATAAAATTGTTTCTTAAATATCTTCCATGTACAGACAGACAGTGAATCGTTACATTTTTATTATAATGTATAAAATAGATGTATGGATAGTTAAGACAAAACATTTAAATTTTAAATTAAAAAGTGTTATGAAACGAGCAGTCCGCTTTACTGATGGTAAGCCTTTCAAAGCACAGTAGGTAGGTACCTAATGTTTGCACACTTCGTTTTGTATCTCTGAAATTACTGATCCGATAGTGAAAATTCTTTCACTGGTATAAAATCTAATGTAAATCTATGGTAAAAATCTTTTATTTCCGAGTAACAAAGATTTTGTTTTATCCTGGAAAATTGCACAATTCCTGCGGAAAAAGGCAATTTCGTGAAGTATACCGCGGGTGCATGGTTACGTTTTCCAAGAAAACATCAAGTTCCCACGAATCTATCTTACTAGAGCAGTCCAAACTGTTAACAGCGAGCGCCATTACACCAAGATACCATAAACCTACGCGATCAAATCAATTTGCATTTTGCTTTAGTATTTTACGTCGAAAACAAAGCCTCGCCTCCCTCTCCCTCACTCGCACTCCGCTAAAGCGAGAGGAGAACGCTTACGCAAGAATATGGTGGACGACTGAAAAAAACCTTGAAAATAGCTCTGATAAGGCCTGAATAACTACTTCGCATACAAACGCGAATGTTTATTTACTAAAATGGTTTTCGCGTTGTTTTCATTCCTACTTAGCTTACTTTTTTGTTTTAGTTATGGCTTCGCACGGTTTGTGCATTTAGCCAGTGTCAAGTATTATTAATACCTATATAATTATTTCTTATTTTCACCATTAGAAAGTCATAGCATCTCGTATGGTCAAGTAGTAAAGTCAATTATTTACATAGTCAAAGTCACCATTCAGTAAAATGGTGGATACTTTAAACACATTGGTACGTGCCCGCACTGGGATTTGAACTCGACTCCGTTTTCGAAGGCGGACGTTCGCCCACTAGGCTACCACCGTTTTTTTTTAAACAAATATAAAATTAGAACTAAAAGATAAAATAAAAAAATCGGACAATTCTAAATAACATACAAGAGTTACAGAGAATCTGCCGAGCCCATGTCTGTCTTGGGAAGAGCTTACTATAGAAATGATCCTATGAAGTAAGGGCTTGCCGAATCCATATCAGGGTGCTCCGGCGGCCGCGAGACGCAGTTCCGTTTTACGCTGAACATGTAACTACTATACCTAACAGAAATAAAAAAAAACGAGTCGAGTGCGAGTCGGACTCCCGCACGAAGAGTTCCGTATCATCCTACTAATATTATAAACGCGAAAGTTTGTGAGTATGGATGGATGGATGGATGTTTGTTACTCTTTCACGCAAAAACTACTGAATGGATTTTGATGAAACTTCACAATAATAAAGCTTACATATCAGAATAACACATAGGCTACAATTAATTAAGATATATTATTGTATATTATCCAAACGCGGGTGAAACCGCGGGGCGCAGCTAGTTTTCTATAAATACGACAAAAAATCACGTTTGTTGAAGGTATTATGGGAGACTTCTTAAATTTTTATTTTATTAGTTTTTTTAGGATTTTAGTTTGTTATAGCGGCAACAGAAAAACATCATCTGTGAAATTATCAACTGTCTAACTATCACGGTTCATGAGATACAGCCTGGGGACAGACGGACAGCGGAGTCTTAGTAATAGGGTCCCGTTTTCCCCTTTGGGTACGGAACCCTAAAAAATTCACAACAAAGTATATTATAACAAACCGAATGTTCCTTATCAATGGAATAGGTATAATTGACGGTGTTATCGAAAAATCTGGCCTTTTAACGGTTTGATAAAATATTAAATTATAACACTTCGATAGGGAAGTGTTAACGACCTCTGGCAACACTTCCTATAAACAATATGCATACCTATACATTTATAACTGTTTTAAGTTATAAAATTACTTTCAGGCAAGCTTCTATAAAATACGTATTCGGTGCTGCGAGCTGATCAAAACGCGTCCAAGCACCATCACTCTGCTGTCAGTCGCTGAGCTCCGTCGTCTACCTTCCGTCTCTAGCAGACCAGCTCGCTGTCACTGTCATATTGTAACTGTCATCGGAACATGACAGATTGCACAACTCAATTGAACAATGGTACCTAATCATTATCAGCCTGAAGACGTCCACAGCTGAACACAGGCCTCCCCTTAGACCGCCACACTGAACGACAAGCCACTTGCATCCACCGGTCGCCTGGGACTCTTTTGATGTACTTTTGACGGTACCTAACTAGGTCAAAATGGATTTGCATGATGACCTAGAATCTTAGAAGAATAACACATAGAAACGAAGTACTTACTAGCGCCGAGAAGCCATTTTAACTGAAACTTATTGGCCCTAGTTCGGACTTTGACTCGCTATTGCTCGAAATCAAAGCATTTGTTGTAAATGTTTATTAATTTTCCCTGTTTTTGGGCTATATTATACCAACACGCACGCGACATTTTCATTGCGACTGTGTGCGTTTTGGAGAAGATAATTACACGGCACTCACGCACACATCGATAAAAAAGTGGCTTCACTTTTGAGTGAAACTACGCATGGAACTATCCTTCTCTGCGTTATTATTCTAAGCCTAGAATCATTCGTGTCTCATGTGATATGCTTAATTATACTAATAAGAGGTAGAACAAGGGACACCCTACGCTCTTATATACTAAGAATTCCTTATATACTTCTTCTCAGGCACAACTGGGTTATCATACACCTGTTACAACACACAGTTCAAACACACTTATCAAGTGTTTTGGTGAAAATGCCACAGACATAGTAGAAGCGGAACGCGCATTACAGATGTCTAGTGAAGTCAGTCGCGAGCCGGCCGCCATGTTGACGGACGCTGGCGACATTTCGACAACTCATTCTACTTGTACTAATATTAGCATTCAGCACGAATTTTCATGTTAGTTTTTTATCAACTTTGCATAGTACCTAGTCAGTTTTAGTTCGGCCCTCCCTGAATGTCATTTTTATCTGGCTTTACTTGATATGTCTGTAATGTTCGAGCTGTTTTCTCTTCTAGGTATACTTACTAAGTAATATTATTATAAAGAGGAAAGATTTGATGGCTTGTTTGTTCGCATTGAATAGGCTCCGAAACTACTGAACCGATTTCAAAATTTCTTTCACCGTTGGAAAGCTACACTATCCCCGGGTGACATAGGCTACTTTTTATCCCGTAAAAATTAACGGTTCCCGCGGGATAGTAGTAACTGCGGATGAAACCGCGAGGTGCTTCCAGTATATTATGTCTGTGGAAAATATCTTGCACATTTTATAGGTAAGAGGTACCTACTTCAGAAGCTACGTGGCTACAACATGTCTTTAATGGTGGCTGTCTTTGGTGTCACATCACGTAAAAACCGCTTAACCGATTGCAATGCGGTTTACGCCGTTTGGTAGTTCAGTATTTGACTTCCAAAAGCTGATATTTATTACATCTACATCCAATATGAAGAAACAGAGTTATTGAATAATAACTGACTGCATGTGTTGGTACAGTGGGTCGCTCCGTAGCGATAGCGTTTTGTTGTTACATAACTCTAAAACTACTAAACCAATTGCGATGCGGTTTTCACTGTTCGATAGTTTAGAGTTTAACCTAAAAACTGATGTATGTTTCATCTAAATCTGATGAGCAACAGCTGAGCTATTGATGAAAAACTGACTGCCCTCCGTGCAGGTGCTCGGTCATGATAAGATTGATAAGTATAACAAGTTGGTAGGTTAGTAATACGTACCGGTTAGAAGGGCACTGTTACCAGTAATTCCACAGACCACACATCCAGTAACATCAATAGTCATCCAAGTCATCCGAGGATCGGATAATCACAGCCTTTATTGTTACCTCGCCTCCTGTCCGCGCTAGTTAATTGTGTTTGTAAGAGAAATTATATTCATGCATGATCAAATATTGAGTAATTCACTCGTAATTAACCTCACTGAAAATGCAATTATTTTACAGGAAGCAAGTGTCACACAGTACCGTCATCGAGTCGCACAAAATTTGCAAGCTTATCTGGTCACCGACACTAACGATAAACATTTTGTAGCGTGGCTTTGAGGTTGCTGCATCACTTTTTTAATAGACTAGAAGCGCCTCGCGGTTTCACCCGCGTTAACTACTATCCCGCGGGAATCGTTAATTTTTACGGGATAAAAAGTAGCCTATGTCACCCGGGGATAGTGTAGCTTCCCAACAGTGAAAGAATTTTGCAAATCGGTTCAGCAGTTTCGGAGCATATTCAATGCAAACAAACAATCGAATCTTACCTCTTTATAATATTACCAGACACGGCCACGCGTTGCTGTGGCTAAGGTTTTTGTTATTGCGACTATAAATTGAGATGTGAGCTATCTTATCTTTTATGTTAGATCAAACTGCACACGGTGTGCAAATTTGATTAAAATCGGTTAAGCAGTTTAGGAGTCCATCGCGGACAAACAACGTGACGCGTAATTTATATATAATTACTAGCAGACACGGCCACGCGTTGCTGTGGCTAAGGTTTTTGTTATTGCGACTATAAATTGAGATGTAAGCTACCCTATCTTTCAAGTTAGATCAAACTGCACGCGCTGTGCAAATTTGATTAAAATCGGTCAAGTAGTTTAGGAGTCCATTGAGGACAAACATTGTGACACGAGATTTATATATATTAAGATTAAGATTAGTACCTTTAGATTGACGGCTCGTTTAGCGTAGTGGCTGAGCAATCGGACTGCTGCGCTAGGGGTTGCGGGTTCGATTCCCGCCTGGGACACATGATTGTGCGATCCACAAATATATTGTGTTTCTGGTCTGGGTGTGATGTGTATGTGAAATTATATGTCTGTAAGCGGTACCCGCGATACAGGAGCAATCCTAGTGTGGGGCTACGTTAAAAAAAAAATTATAAAAAAAAAACAAGAGATTTAGGTATGGGAAATTGTTTATAGGTATTTTTATACATGCAAACATCCACGCCTGCTGTTCTCGTCAGGAGATACAATATTATACCGGCTGGTCAATTCATACTAGATCGAATAATCCGTATTGCAGAGGACGAACGCGAATCTCTATCGAGAAAGTATTCGATACGTTAACTGTCAAAGTTTTAGATTTGATCAGCGCCTTGCAATATCGACAAGATTCGCGCGCGTACGGTTACCTTGATCGATACGTTAACGATACGTACCGTTAAAATGTTCGTGCTTGCCCTATTGTAAGAGTACTAATCAAATCTAAAACAAATTTGACAGTTAACGTAATATACTATATCGAATAATATATCGAAAGCTTACTCGATAGAGGTGCCTGCTAGCCCTCTCGTCGTAGCGGCATAAAGGTCACAAAACATACAAACTCCCACATTTTATAATATTAGTCGAACTCTGCTCTTCACCACAAAAATATTAGACCACTATCTTATCAGAAGCGGTTCAGCATTGACAACTGCGACCGATCTGTTACGGTTTATCTGTAACCTAGTTTGCGGTTAAACAGACAAAAAATAACATGCTACGTAATACTAGGTACTTATTCTAACTTCTATCTCAGCCCATATCTGTACATGGAAGAAGCTTGCATGTAACTTAAATAGTCTACGTATCTTCTTTATATATGTATTAGTATTTTTTTACTAAGTATATTACTTAGTATGATTTATTCAGTAAACTTTTTTGAACAAACACGAAATAAAAGCTAAAAACGAAAACTAAGTAAACCTAATTTAATAACCCGTTACCAATGGGCAACGGTCCCAAAATGCTGGCTGCATTGCATTCCCTCATATTATACATATATTATATAATTCTACTGTAGGTACGTGTGTACCTATGTCACTGAACCTTCCTAAACGGCTGGACCGATTAGAATGAAGTTTTTGTATGCGTTTGCGTGGCGCCCTGGATGGTTTAGATTCACAAATCAGCCCGGCAGATAGCACTGCAGTCTTAGAATAATAACGCAGAGAAGGATAGTTCCATGCGTAGTTTCACTCAAAAGTGAAGCCACTTTTTTATCTATGTGTGCGTGAGTGTCATGTACTTATCTGCTTCAAAACGCACACAAGCGCAATGAGAATGTCGCACGCGTGTTGGTATTTAGTCCAGAAGCAGGAAAAATGTATAAATATTTACCATAACAGCTTCAATTTCTAGCAATAGCGAGTCAAAGTCCCAACTAGGCCCAAAAAGTCTCAGTAAAAATGGCTTCACTGCGCTAGCGGGTACTTGGCATTTATAAGTTATTCTTCTAAGGCTGCAGTCATATACTCGTACTTTGCAGGACGACGTTTTTCGGGTCCGCTTGTTTGTAATAATTCTTCATTTCCTCATAATATGTTAAGTACAAGAAACAAGTAAGTATATGCCGCATCTGTTATCTACTGTTATCGTTGTTATCATACCTACATAGCAGATGAATCAGATAATCTGCTGTTTATAAGCGCGATAACCGTAAAGTATGCCATGTGAAGCTATTTTGTTTCATAAATATATCTCCGAGTTAAGGAAAATATCAATTTACTAGCTTACCCGAAGGAAGTTTCACAAAAAATGTCTGAAAAAAATAGTAGTTTGAAATTTCCCATTTTTTAATTAATAGTTCAGCCTGTAACTGTCCCACTGCTGGGCAAAGGCCTCCCCTCACTTTCGTGAGGAGGGTTAGGCCATAATCCACCACGGGGGCCTAGTCCGGGTTGGTGGATAACATGCCTCCGAAATAATTCTCGGGCATGTTGGTTTTCTCACGATGTTTTTTTTTTTTGTTTTAGTTATGGCTTCGCACGGTTTGTGCATATAGCCAGTGTCAAGTATTTTATTTGAAGTATTTCTTAATTTCACATTAAGAAAGTCACAGCAATGTTATAGCAATCGTGGTCAAGTAGTCAAGTCAATTATTTACATCGTCAGTCATGATTCAGTAAAGTAGTGGATGCTTTACTGAAACTTCTTGGGAGTTTTGGAAAAAATGCGAAATTACACGTTTTTTGAGTTTATATCATTCGCCTACACTCGTGCACGTTAACGAACACTTAATGGTTAATATTCCACCAATATTACACATTAACACTCGAAGAAACACAAGTTTGAGCTAATAATACAAAACCAACAACGTCTCACTATCGGATTCCCGCCAAAACTTCCCTCACGATGTTTTCCTTCACCGAAAAGCGAGGGATAATTACGTACATAATAATGTTTAACAAAAAACATAATTATTGGTACGCCTGCACTGGGATTTGAACTCGCCACCTCCGTTTTCGAAGGCGGACGTTCGCCCACTAGGCTACCACCGCTATTTTTTTATGACAATAAAAAAAATTTTTTGGAGGTTTATAAAGGTTTTATTACAATAAAAAAAACATGTTTTTCAAGACACTGTTCGTTATCCTGAGACATCGGTTCTAGAGTCTCACACGCTGATACCATCGCGTCGATAGAAACAGCGTCCTTCAAATCGCAACAAAATAATGCTTGCACACTACTGCTTGGTTCAATATCTGGTGGTGGTATGGCCTCAGATTAATTATCTAACAGATATGACATTTAACTCGAGATCCGGGGAAGAAATGAGACAAGTGTATACAAATAGACAAAGGAGTAAGTAGGATAGTACGATGATGTTTTGTCTTTGTCAGCGTATGCACTAATTTATTGCTGTGCTGCAGAAGCAAAGCAATCTTGACATTTTAAAATCTCGCATGAATTATTGGAGCACCACCTAAATAACGTGTATTAAATTTATCCGATTCATAACTTGCAGCCAAAGTGTATCCCTTTCGGGTACTTATACGCTTTTGTCAAGCGTATTAAAATTTCTGATACCACGTCTATGTTCCAGGCAGACTTTAGCAACTACTTATTTATTTGTTTAATTATTAAATCTAAAAACAATTAGGGATTTATTAAATATAAATTAAAATAAAATAAAATAAACTAAAACTAGCTTAAACTAAACCTATTCTTATCTGTACGTCACGTGATTCTGTTAAGATTTTTCGGAAACTAAACTGTAATCGCAAGTAATGTTTACAATAGGGTATCAATCAGCAACTGTCAGCCACTTGACAGCTATAATCTGACAGATTAGATACTAGATTTACGTAGAAGGACTCCATCACAGACATATAAGAGGAAACACGAGCATTACATGACGATGGCGACATTCTGACAGCTCATACTTGTAAATATAATAAAGAACGGATTCAGCACAAATTTTATACAGCACGAAATAAGAAGTTAAAAGGGGGGGGGGGAAACATATGACTGTCGTAGCACAAAACCAACGTCAGTTTTGCCATACATACTATGTCGTGATCTAGGTACGTGTGCCACACAATGCAAAATGCCTTATGAGTATAGTTTTAGAGTCAATTAAAAATGAAGCGTATTATTTAACCTATAAGGCACCTTTTCAAATAAACTTTTATTGACAAAGTATAAATTAAAATTTTTTTTTGGCGACAGCGGTTCCGATACAGATGTAAAAATAACTCGCTTCTATTAATTCTGTGTTCTGTGGCATATTATGATGTAGTTGTCTTCCAGCCTTAGTTCGACCTTACGTGAATGTATTGTTCTCTGGCTTCACTAGAATCCGTAATGCCTTGTCTGCTTTCTCTTATATGTCTACGCTGTTTCTATAATAAGTAAATAGAATAATAACCTACCTATAAAATGTACCAACTTGCAACAGGTGAGCAATTCTTTTTCGTTTAGTTATAGATAATAATATAGTCAATAATATCGAGTCAGGTAGGTAGTCGGTAATCTAGGCTTTAGTCGAGTCACGATTCAGTAAAACGGCCGGTACCTACTTTAAGATCAGCTCCAAGAGTCTCATACACGTCACCTAGCAGACTTGGTAACAGCGCTCTTCAAGCCTTAACACAGTACCAACTCTATCTAATGTTAATTATAATCTAACACTACTGCTTCGTTGTATATCTGCCGTGGTTCCCCAGGCTTTTTCAGAAAGGCCTATTTTTTAAAAAGAAACTTAGCCCCTTTTTGAATTGCTTTGAATACCGTGGGTACCGCTTACAGACAAATAATTTCACATACACGTCACACCCAGACCAGAAACCAATATTAGTGGATCGCACAAACATTAATTGTTCCCGGTGGGAATCGGACCCGCGACACCAAGCGCAGCAGTCCATCAGTAGTCTGCCACATTTTCGGTTAGGATTTGTGCGTAACTTCATGCCGGGTTTGGTTTTAGAAATTTCCCTCTTCCAAGTCGAGTTGCGGACCAAAGCTGACGAAGCGCGTCTCTCTGATAAAGAGTGTATTATTAAATATAGTGTGTAGGTATATTATTATGACTTGGATGCTCATTTGCCTCAAGTCGCGTCGAGGTCTATTTTAGCCGCAGTCGAAACTCGCCCACTTAGCTTTCTATCGATTCCGCAGAACGCCTGTCTTTATTATAATAGCAATACTGACTTCAAGCGTCTTTGAAATTGTGCAGGCGCTATATAATTGCATCTAGTTGACTTGATGGTTATTGATTTATGGTACGAACAAAGTGATAAATTATATTAAAAGGTGTTTTATTAGCGAGGGATATAACTGGGCGGTGTCCGTGGCGTAGTGAATAGTGAATGATAAGTCAAAAGCGCGACGTTGCGTGTTCTATAGCCGCGCGAGGAAAATAATTATGTGTAATAACTACATACACCATACACCAAAGGGTTGCTCTTGTAGTTGCCTCGTAGTTCTTGATTCCCTAGATAGGTAGGTTACCTACCATGTAAAGTGACTCGATTAAACACAGATATCGTTCCCTAACCAGGCCTCCCTGTAGAGAATCAGGTAGGTACTAGGAGGACCGTGTTCCCACACACACGTAGGCTCTTAGCAAGCAATATTTCAACATGCGGGAAGAGCCTCACGCTTCGCAGTCGGCTAATCGCCTGAGTGCAAAAATAATACGCAACCAAAACTTCGAAAAACATCTTTACAAAATAAGCTACCTAGTACCTACCCTGATACCTATACTAGTACCCAACCTATAAGGCGCGTCGTGAAGCTTCGTTCTTATAAGGTTCATAATACACTGCAGCTGTTAGTTCCATCTCACTCTAAGCTCGCTAAGATGGCGGCGGCTGCCGATCAATAGCGGTCAATAGCATTTCCCGCGCTTTGAAAATTCATCTTCTGCGCAGGTACATCGGTAAGCCATATCAGTTGGGTAATACTGTTGTAAATAATATATAGAGTTGTTTGTTATCTCGATCGCAATAAAATTAACCCGCGTGGTCGAGTTACCACTTTTATTTAAATAAGTATTATTTTTATTAGGTAGCTTGACCGTTTTTCTGCCGCATTTTTCCTACCTACTAGTCCGATTTTAATACGTTATAACCGTAGTGGGGGTTTTTAAAAATTTAGTTTTGTTTATAAGGGGGTGTTACAATCACCATATATACCTACCTATATACGTAGTTACAATACAAACTAGGCGCCCTAGCGGTGATTATGGACATAAACCAAAATATCTAGAGTATGAAATAAGTCTTCGTAGCCGGAAGCTTTGCCTTAGCTTCGAAGCTAATGTGTTTTTGATGGCACTATATTATTGGTAACTATTCTTAACAGAAATCCGGATAGAAAGTCAAGGTAACCAAGGAGTTAGTGGATACCAGATGCCCCCGCGGTTACACCCGGGATACCCAGGTCAAAAAGTCTGTACGATTTTCATACCTACCAATCTTTCATGGATAAAAACCAGCCAAGTGCGTGTCGGACACGCGCATGAAGGATGCCGTACCATTATCTATAAACATGGCAAAAATCACGTTGTTCAATGGAAACCCCCTTATATATTTATTTTATTCAGTTTTTTAGTATTTATTGTTATAGCGGCAACAGAAATACATCATCTGTGAAAATTTCAACTGTCTAACTATCACGGTTCATGAGATACAGCCTGGTGACATACTGACAGGGGGACCGACAGCGGAGTATAGTAATAGGGTCCCGTTTTACCCTTTGGGTACGGAACCCTGAAAATGAGTCCCGCCATAGACAACTTCTCGCATAAATAACAACATAACCGGGGGGAAAGGCGAAGATCGATTTATTTATTATTTAATTTGTCGGGGGAAATCGAGACTGGGGGAAAACGCAATTCACCCGTTTATTTACGCGTTATTAAAAAAAACACAGCTGGTAATACTCACGTGTAAGTATAGATAGGTATAATGTCATTCTATTTTTAACAACCAAGATATTTTGAGATTTCCTTAAAACCTCTTCGTTACATTTCCATACAAGGAGGAAAATGTAGGGCAATTCCAATGACGTATAATCTCCCTGGGACCCAAGGTTGTACGCATTGCCGTATATGGTCGCTCTACCGTATTATGTCGTACTGCCGTATACTGCCGAATATACGGCAGTAGGCCATTGCAGATGCAATTTTGGCCGTATTGCGGGTTAGTATGTAACCAATATTCTGTTTGAGATTAGATTGTAGTACGGTGATTTGTGGTACCCTGAAAGAGATACATGAACGTGTATCTCGCTTCGGTTGCTTTTCTTTCAGATATTTGAATAGACGCCTTTTTAGTTGTATATTAAAAAAAACATGCGTGCGTACAAAGTACACATGTCAGAAGTGAAACTTCTTTGGCGAACTAATTTATAAATCTTGTTTATATTTATACCTTTTTCTCTCAATCTTTCTCACTCGCTTGCTCCCTACTCTCACTCCACGGCTAGTTGCTCATGCTACGTTCGCCCTGTCTTACTCTCTCTCAATCGGTCTCGATCACTCTCTCTCTCTTTTCCGACACTTCCGTTGCATACCGGCGTGACGTTTCATCTGTAAAAATTTTACCCTCATGCGCGTAAAGAAGTTTCACTTCAAAACTTTATTTTTTTGAAGTAATTCTTACATTTTTATGTATGAGAGAAGCAGCAGAATACTGCAAATGCCACGAACCACTTCACTGCGCTAGTTATCCTTAGACATTGACGCAAGATCTATAATTTAGGCTTAGAAAACTAAATTATTCACAATTCGGGCGTAAAATGTCACCTAAAAATATTTATAGCGGCTTGCCATGACATCCAAACATAAATTTTATTAAAGGCTAACACCATTTTTAGGTCACTAGAGAAATGTCACCATTTTGATTTATAGCTAAATGCGTAAGTCAAATGTCTCACCCTAAGACATTTATACGGTGAAATACTCCGCTCTGATTGGCTAAAAGTCGTATACGGCGATTAAAAAAAAGCGTAACGCGAATTTGAAATTGGAATGGTCGCAATGCGCCGACCCCGTGCCCTGTGCACCATTCTTGATCAAAAAATTACAGCAAACTCTGTGGTCACTTTTAAGGAGCTTCATAAACTATTCACAAGCTAAATTAACGCTTACTACTTGCGGCATAAGGTTCAACTTAAATTTGGCTTCCTCGTTGATTTAACGATGCTCTCTTAGCGGGATACTCGACCTTGCTGCTTGTGGCATAAGAATCAGTTCGGCTTGAAGATGTGCCTACGTTATGGCGCATTGCCGTTGTGACGTCACACTGCGTAAGGCGGGAAAATGGGTCAGTAGGTTTACAGTACGGGAACCAGGGTAGAGAGAGCTCTATTGTGGAGAGCTCTCGGTTGAATAACTTGGGGTGGGCGGGTCTTGTTATTATGGTCGCTTAGTACGCAAGTTTTTCGCGATGATAGTAGGATTGATTTATTGAATGATAGATGTCTTTTAACAGAAGGGATGCGCTGTCTCTCTCCCTCTTTCGCTCTCTTCCTGGCGCTGTCTCTTTTTATTTTATATATTGTTGAGTGTTGGCTTAAATGTGAAATCGATAATTAGGTTCAAGGTTGAATTTTGTGCTCGTTCAGCGCAACCAGTAGCCTATATTTTTAAATAATAATTATGTTATGTAGAGACAATATTGTTTTTCGTAATCTAATAAGATGGATTTAAATAATTATCTGCAGGTACCTACAAAAGCTGTTTTAGAATGCTAAGTTAAATTTAGTAGCGTAGGTACTTTTGAGAACCCGCCATTTAAAAATAATTTTCAAAAAAACTAGTTCTACCTATTCAGTATTTATACACATTTACAGCCGAAATTAACATTGTATCTCCTATCCAAGATTGAAATCGATCTTGGATTGCTGCCTATCGTTCGATCGATCTCCAATCTGCGTGCCTTCATAAACCAATCCACGGATCGGTTATTGGCACGTTTGACCCTAATAATGGATTGTGATATCAATCCCAGATAACAAAATTTGGATTGATTATAATTTCGGCCGTTAATCTCTCCCATGCTTTGTCAAAAATCCCGCGGAGACACAATAATTGAATAGGTATCTAATAATAGGACCTATATTTTGTAGACATCTTTATAATCTACTTTATACAGTCTTTTCTGTCTGATTCCTCACTAGCCAAAGCCTGTATGGAGGAATCTTGGATTCTGTCGTATAACAAGTAATTTCATTTGAGAATTTTCTAATCTCAGCAGAATAATTGTACTTATCTGGAATTGCAGAAACGGTACGATATGGGCGGCCTTATTGGTAACAGCAACCTCTTCCGGACAACCTTTGTATGGCGAGGGATGAATGATTTTTTTTTTTTTTAGATTTTTTTATTTTTTTTTTAATTTTTATTAATTTAGGTACTTATATATTTAATTATTTATCACAGGAGCGGAGCGGGCTTGACAACATGCGGTCATTAGAGCACTACCTCACCGACATCATGAGAGCCGACACATCCGAACACATGAAAGGTGAGTCGTGCGAACATCGATCTTAACCCCATCGTAATAAGGTTAATATAAGCGCGCGATGCAATGTGACTAGAGCTTACATTGCCCACAATCGACCGATGTAATTCGAGCAGTAGGTCGATTCGCCCCACAAAAGGAATGTGGTACGAAACGACCCATGCAAGATGAGGGTGGGATGGTAAACTTCAACACTCGGAACGTCAATATTATGTACAGACTATGATGATAGATGTTTCTATTTTTTCTATTCAAAATATAATATGTCAACACCAAAATTTTCGACAGTTTCATTAAAATATAAATGAGTAGGTGTACAAATAACATCCGCTTATAAAGTAAACCGTTCAAAACATCAACACTTCGATGGTCAATGCTTCTGAATAATTGTCAAAATAACATTCGCTTATAAAGTAAACCGTTGAAAACGTCAACACTCAATCAATGGATCTGAATAATTTTAGTTTAGTACTGGGTCGACTCGACCCGTGGAGCGAAGACGTGGGACGAAACGCCCCCCCAGCTCCCAGACTAGTCCACCTACCAACTGTCACAGTGTAAACAAGCGGCCGCCTGCGCTAACCATGACTTCCTTTTTAGTGACCGACACAGAATAACAAACAACATCATTACCGTTCGCACAAAAACTATAACCTTTACGATGCGACCAGTCCTTTAGCGCGAGCAGGAGCCTCTATCGAGTAAATATTCGATACGTTAACTGTCAAATTAGTTTTAGATTTGATCAATACGTACTCCTACAATAGGACAAGCACGAAACTTATAACGGTTCGTATCGTTAACGTATCGATCAAGGTAACCGTTCGTGGACGCATCTTGTCGATATTGCAACGCGCTGATCAAATCTAAAACAAAGACAGTTAACGTATCGAATACTTTCTCGATAGAGGTTCCTGCTCGCCCTACTGAAACACCAATCCATATCAGTCAGCTTCAGTCCTGAAACTGAAATGCATACGATCCTGTCAATCCTGAAATTCAAATACACAGAGATACGACATACAGCCAACCCTAAAACTCCAATCTGTAACTTCCTAGCTCCAATCCAAACGATACCGACTGCACAAAAACTTCCACAAGGTGTCTTGGTTACAAAGTAACGTTGGAAAGAACGTGACGTCGTGCGACGTAATTGGTTTAAACTTGACATAGTTTGTTTTGTTGACCGTACTCGTCAGCATTGCAATGATATCGCGGAGGTAGAGATACTGGATATGGCCTCAGATGATATGGATCATTCATGCTCGCTTTCTGTACTTGAACTTTACCCAACCGATAAGTCTACTGTTATCTCGCTCTGACACTAAACAAGTGACAAAGACAGCAATAGACTTATCGGTTGGACAAAGTTAACTTCGTTAGATTGTTGATATAGGCATAATATTGAAATTTTACAATTCAAACATTATAATAAATTAAATTATAAAGTAACAATTTATGGTTTGGGTTTGATATCGCGTTTCTCTCACAACCACGCTCGGGGGCTTACCATGACGTCTAATTGCGATCCAATTGAGGGTATAACCAGAATTGTTTCACTTTAAATAATATTAATACTAAGGTAGACGACAATCCCTTTAGATTTAAAATCTACCTAAATTGAGCGTCATGATGTCACACCAACACGTCACGGTACGAATAAGTAGTGAAACAATTCTGTTTAGGTTCTTCAATTATGAATAAGATCTCCTCCGATGCGCTATCTAGTATCTCTAAGCGCAGGTTACCTGGTTACACAACGCGCATTGTGCTCGCGGCCTTGGGTACGTGTTAAACAATTGTTTTCGAGTCGCACAGATTTCTGCTCTAACGTTTACTAAACATACCTTACTGACCGATTGGAGACACTTTTGATCGAAGTGAAGTTTTTAAAGTTGGAGAAGACTGTGGGAAGTTTGCTATAGCGCTATTTACGGCCGAAATTAATAATCAATCCAATCCAAATTTTGCTAGACATTGATATCACAATCAATTTTTAGGGTCAGTCGTGCCATTAACCGATCCGATGATTGGTTTATGAAGGCACGCAGATTGGAAATCGATCGAACGATAGGCAGCAATCCAAGATCGATTTCAATCTTGGATAGGAGATACAATATTAATTTCGGCCGTTGGCCTGGGGTTGGTTATCTTCGGTACTGAATTCTGAGCAATTTTATTTGGGCTAAAGGTTTTAAAGTTGATGGCAAACGAGGGTAAAAAGGGGGGATGCTACTGGAGATATTTAAACACTATACATTTGTGAACAAGTATTCATCTTTATAATTTTCACACAAGGAAGATTTCGGGCAAAAATACGTGGCACCCAAAAACCAAACTATAAGTGGCGCTTTAGTCTCAAGTTTAAATCAATGAGTTCGTATTACAATAACGATTACTTTTTGCAAATCAAATTGCAATAATCCAACAGAAGGCCTCTCCTCTGATTGCAAGGTCTGTTGAAAACTGTTCACAGAGCGACTTGTAATACTTTACTAGCTGCGCCCAGCGGCGTTACCTGCTGCTTTCGTAATAAAATCCGTTTTATAATCCAGAGTGTTAGCTACCTCCATACCAAATTTCATCAAAATTGGTCCAGCTGTTTGAGCGTGAAGCAGTTACAAACAAAGAACACACTTACAAGCTTTCACATTTATAATATTACTAGCAGACACGGCCACGCGTTGCTGTGACTAAGGTTTTTGTTATTGCGACTATAAATGGAGATGTAAGCTATCCTATCTTTCAAGTTAGATCAAACTGCACACGGTGTGCGAATTTGATTAAAATCGGTTAAGTAGTTTAGGAGTCCATCGCGGACAAACAACGTGACGCGTAATTTATATATATTAAGAAAGATAATATTAAGATTTGTATAGGCTAACATTTGTCCACTATTTCTTGTGGTCTGAAGTGACGATGGGGTCAAAGGAGGTGAACATGCTCAGTCTAGACTGGGACTGTCTCTCAAGCACCCCCGGAGCACCCCTCTAGGGGTTCGGCGACATTCCCTACTCTCAGGCGGTAGCTAGCCAGGCGCGCTATAGCGCCACCGCCGAGGTTTGTAACGATGTTTCCCTTCATCGGAAGCTCAAGCTCAGTTGCGGTCAGGTGGTTTTGAACTGAGCTATCATCGCTTGAGTGCTTGAGTCCATGAAACAGAACTTCCATAGTGACAAATACTATAAGGGGCCGTCGATTGAATCACGTAATGTTTTTTCAGCATTTTTCAGCATCCCTTGTTGATACGTGGTGATGGTCAAGACTACAACCCCCTCCCCCCCCAATCACGTGTATTTTTTAGTTCCTACAAAGATTCTGAAATTACGTAAGTATCATGACAAAAATGTCTACACAGAAGGGTTGCAGGTTGTTTTCGACTGGCAAAATAAATACAATAATTGATATCTTATTACAACCCCCGCCCCCCGTTCCCCCTTGTGATATTTCGTGATTTTTTTCTAAATCCCCACCCCCCTCTTTTAAACCTCAAGTGACTTAATGGACGGCCCCTAAGTACATATCTCCGTAGAGTTTCAGCCATGAATCAGTGCACTAAAAGGAAATTTTATTTTTCATAGTACCCTATCAGTTTTGCATACAGAGATGCATCAAGGATGCTATAAAGGGGTCAAAACTTTTCTATAAGTATATTTAATATACTTAGTTATAAAGGAAATTATAAATTAACATAGTAAATTTTGTTATAAGTTGATTTGTACGTATACAATAATAATTCAGCCTGTACTGTACCACTGCTGGGCTAAGGCCTCCCCTCACTTTCATGAGGAGGATTAGGCCATAATCCACCTCGGGAGCCCGGATTGGTGGAAAGACTTAAATACAATATTCTTTAAATCTTGAAACAAAAGTATAAGTAGGTAGGTAAGTATAGGTACTTACTTTTAATTTGCAGGTGAAATCGCACGTCGCAGATATAATAATAAATGAGGTAGGTAGGTAATAAAATAAACAGTATTCATTGCAGAGTGTTAAGAAACGATTTATATTAGTCTATGTTATTTGTAGCTAAGTATGTGCGCGGTTACCTTTAGCACTGCAGCGTTTATTTGCTTGACATTTCAACATTTGGCTCGAATAGACGAAACGCAGTCAAAAATAACTACAGGGCATAGACAAACCTAACTGAAGCATCTCGTGACACACCTACCTATACCTATAGAAAACAAATAAACAGACCGGCGTAACCTGACCCCTCATCCTTTTACTACTAAACCAAATCACATTTCTATGCTAATTGGCCACGGAAGGACGCAAGGTGTTGCTAACAAAATTACACTGATAAATCTGGTTGACGTTCCGACGCGGATGGGTGTTCGAGAACAGGTGGACTTTCGAAGCGGCCGTGCTATAACTAGATTTGCAAGCGGCTGAATCTGGAAGCCGCGTCGCTGATGTATTTTGGGCAGTGGGACGATGCCATCAAAATTGGCCGGCTAAAATCGACAGTAGCGAGGCATTTCTACGAGACGGTGCCAGTAGGAAAAAGCGCGCGAACGCAACGCATGCGACGGATTAACTTTTTTAAAATACAAATTTAGAAACGTGGGCGTATCGCGTTCGGTCTATTTTTGTAGAAAAAAATATATATTGTGCGTGCTTACTGGAGTGCAGTGACCTCTGTTTTATATTGTGTGTGTTTTTTTAATGATTCAAGGTAAAGAAAAGTGGAAAATTCGCTTCTCATATTACGTGGCTGTTTGTATTTATTTACACAAGCCTGAAAGTGCTCTTGCACGTGACGGCTGAAACATAATTGGACACAAATAATTCCAATAATTAAGAGAGGAACCTTTTTTATAATAGGTATTGTAAAAAAACAATTAGGTACCTAGGTACTTGTTATTTATAATTTGTAGGCTGATAGAGTATCTAATTGCCTTAATTTATTGCGAAAATATTGGCTCTTGGAGAGAAATCTCACTTTTTATTTTCACTTCACACTTGTATTGTGATAGGTGGTTAATTGAATTTTATAAATAAACCATAGCTATTAAATAAGTTAACAAGATTTTAAAACAGATAATAATATAATATTACCATTTTGCAAATTCATTTAAGCTAAATATATATGTAGTTAGAACATTTCAAAATAATTATGCAAGTTACAAAAATGCGTTTTAAACTTGGCAATACTCGCTACTTGTGTCGTCTTTACGTAGCTAATTACCGCTGAAAGACGTCCTATAATGTGCTCAAGGTTAGAAAAAATAATGCTTGAGAAAAAACGTTACGCTGCGACATTGAAACCTGGTAAATTAGATGTCACTGTTTATTCAAATGCAGAAATAGTATTGCATTTTAAACCTGCAGTAATTGTTATTCAAATGAAGGCTTTTCATATTCTATTTAGAAGTTATAAAAATGTTTCCAAGTAGCTCGATAGATGTCACTGTCTGGAGATGAGATTTTAAATAAAGTAAACTCCATGAAGGTTGTTTCAAAGTACCTACCTATATAGTGTAACTCTGTCAATACAGTCATCATACAAATGATGTCAAAATGTATAAATCGGTCAGTTGAATATTATAATATTTGGACATTTAAACTGACAGCAGCGCATGGCCAGGGAAATAAACGAGCTAATAAAAAAAAAAGAATTTAAAGTAGCGCATGACCAGGGAAATAACCGAGCTAATAAAAAAAAAAGAATTTAAAACAACTGCAAAACCAAACAGACAGGTATTGAAAAGCTAATAATAACTGCTTTAATTAAAACTAAATTAATGATTTATATAATTATGCGTTACCCACTGATCGATTTAGTCATCAGACAATTTAAATCGCAAGCTATGCGGTAACGAACATTAAAAAAATAGTCGAATTGAAAACCTTCACCTATTTTCAAGTCGGTTAAAAATAAGATAATCTGTGGATTTAAGAAAAGGAAATTAAGGAATTTATTTGTATGAACATTACAAAATGGTGGCTTATTGGGTAAAAAATCAGCATTGCTATTTCTTCAAAATTACATGTACATAATAATTATTACTTATCATTAATGTAGCACACAAAACGTAAAAAAATCATTGTGGCTGTATTATGATGATGTCGTAAGCCAAAAGCACAGCCATAAAAAAACAAGGGTTGCCCCTGCGCGTCCTAATTACTACCCTGTGCAAAAAAAATACACTTTTAGCACAGAATATTGTGTTGACATCTATAATATACCTACTTATTAATATTATTATGTAAATTAAAGAATTTAATTAGTATATAAAACAAAGCGTCTATAACTCAAGAACGTCTGGACGGATGTTTATGATCTTTACTTGGATTTGTCAATAGCAAAATAAATATTTAAAAGATGGAAAAAAATCACGAAAATCAGTAAAAAATATATGATAAATACTCTCATACATTTTGTTTAGAAATACTTGACAGAACGTCTGTCCGGCCAGCTAGATAAACATAATATTATATTTAAATGAAATAATTCGTAGGCTTAGAATAATAACGCATAGAAGTCAAGTAGGTACTCGCTAGCGCTGTGAAGCCATTTTTACTGAGACTTTGTGAGCCTAGTTCGGACTTTGACTCGCTATTGCTCGAAATCAAAGCTTAGGTAAATAATTATTAATTTTCCCTGGATTTGGACTAAATACCCACAAGCATGCGACATTTTCATTGCGCTTGTGTGCGTTTTGGAGAAGATAATTACACGGCACTCACGCACACATTGATAAAAAAGTGGCTTCACTTTTGAGTGAAACTACGCATGGAACTATCCTTCTCTGCGTTATTATTCTAAGTTTGTAGGTATTTAATTTGAAGTTACAATTTAAATCACTTCACTATTATAAAATTTTGCAATTTTTCAACATTCAAGGCTATTTTAAATAATATTTCGTCTTGCTCGTCTTTATACAAAACATAGAAATTACTAGTAGTGACCTAGTTAATCCCTCAGAAACCCAAATAAATCCCTTTATGATACCCCTACGTAGTAGGTACCTATCAAAATCCCCTTATTTTTTAAATACACACAAATATTATTGAAGCAACTTAAATACATACTAAACTAAGTTATTTTTTCCGACATAATGTAGCCGCCTTGACAGCCATGTCAAGGATGGTTGCCCAACCTAGAGGTACTTGTTGGCTTTATAATTAGACTCTACGTACCCAATTTGTATGGTCGAATCACCAATATTACAGACACACGAAAAACACGTAAAAAACACACAAAAACGTCACAGTAGAGGTTGAACGAAGCCTAATAAAAAAAAATTGTAGGCTGTATGATAATTAAAAAAACAACATAATGGTCACAACGCATAGCCCATACTGCTTATCACGGGGAGACTGCGGATTGTGCGAATTCTAAGGCATGTTGGTTTCCTCACGATTATTCTCTTCACCAAAAAGCGAGTGGTAATTACGTAAATAAATTCGGTGTCTAAATATTTTCTCCACAAATCCACGTCTAACCCTCGCTTTTTCGAACTCAATAACAAATTCACAAGTAAAATAATCAGGAACGCCAGGATTGAGTAAGACAACGCGAGTGATAGACGTCGATTTTGTCGAACGAAAATTTTAAACATCTGTTTAACTGTGGTCTAAACTGTTGTGGTAAGACGGATTGTGTTTAACAAGAACACATTGGTAATGCCTGCAGTGTTAGGCCGACAGAAGTCTACCTAGAGAATGTAAACGCGAAGCTTCTCATGCGTTTAACAGCCGTCTTACCACGAAAAGTTAAACCAACCAGAGTTAAATAGATGTTTCTAAAATTGATTTTCACAAAATCGACGTGTATCACTCGCGTTTTCTTACTTAATCTTGGCATTCCTAACCTATTTTACTTGTGAAGTTGTTATTGAGTTAGAAAAAGCGAGGGTTAGACGTCGATATGTGGAGAAAATATTTAGACTCATAATAATAATTATGTTCAACTCGGATTAAATTTTTTTTTGGTAATACCGGAAGTCGTACCACTACTGCTTGTGCTGCCTTACAGATTGACAAGACCCCCCACCCCTCCCCCCTCCCTACCTACTACATCGCTAGAAACAATCTTTGTTTGTCTAACAAAACACACAGAAATACTAGGTAGGTACCGTATCTATTTTCCATCAAATAAAAACAACTAATTAATATACCGATTCCAATGTGATTTGCACCTTAGATAATAACATGACTTACTAGCTGCGCCCCGCGGTTTCACCCGCGTTTGGATAATATACAATAATATATCATAATGAATTGTAGCCTATGTGTTATTCTGATATGTAAGCTATATTATTGTGAAGTTTCATCAAAATTAATTCAGTAGTTTTTGCGTGAAAGAGTAACAAACATCCATCCATCCATCCATACTCACAAACTTTCGCGTTTATAATATTAGTAGGATAGGATGCAAAGGCAGTCCGACATCGAAACATGGCGTCCGTTCCGCTCAACCATCGCTAACTTACCATTAAAACTCAACAATAGACACTAAAATCTGTGATTCACTAATCAACCTTGACCCAATGTAAAATCAGAGCCATCGGCCAAGCGGCGCAGTGTCGCAAGAGTAGCGAGGTCGACTTCAAATCATTGGCACTGGTTCGATTACCGAATCGACTAATTAGACAGTGGTGCCGGAATTCCGGTGGCACAGGATGGAGTGGACACTCCATACAAACGGCTGGATTGGACAGAAGACAAGCGAGACTGTATGCGAAGCGCTAGCGTCCGCGTCGTCGCCGCGTTGTACCGCGTCGCTACTCACTAGCTCCCCCGACACGCTCACAGCGCCATACTAATCAAACTTAGCTCTGAGAGCTATCTTCAGTGTGCACTTGCTCTTTCGTTCTAATTAATATATACATCTTAAGTTGTAGATTAGGAACGGAAACTTACACGATATCTGGCAAATTAATAAATGACACTATCCGATTATGACACAATTGACGCATACAAGACAGTAGGTACCTATCTAGTAGTCAGTGCTACATCTCAATATCCATATTTTATTAAATAGCAACGATTTCAAGATGTAGATTACATTTTGAGTGTGGATCAGCTGATAGCGCACTTGGTAGCGCTATTGAGGTTCATTTATTAATACGGCCCTAACTCACGATATAACATCTCGCGTCTGTACCGACCTTATGAACCGGGCGCAAATTCGGTATTTGACGCGCTGTGCCAGTTGTGTGCGTGAGGAACGCACACAACTAGCTTGACAAGTTATGTCCGTTCAATCGACGGGGGGCGACAAAAATAGGTAACTTATGAATTGGTAAAATGGGGGTTTAGTGAGTAGAACCAATTAAATAATTATGTAGCTTAATTAGATGATGATTAGGTATAACAGTAGCTGATAATAATATGAAATGTAATGCATCAATTGCATCACTTACACATGTCTAGCTTTCAGTAAACATTATGACCGTAAGCCAAATGACCTTATACCTACAATAATTTTAGTATTTCAAATTCTATAATGGATAACAAGAAAACCACAGGCAGTTAGTGCAGTTAGTACGAAGTTAGAAAGAGATAAATAAAAACGAGCTAAAATTATTGTATATACATATATTTTAATCGTAGTCACACACAGTTATATTAGGAGTAAAGAAGAAAAATGTTAAAAGACGGTATAAATCAACACATTTACATTAGTTTAAGAACTTAGTTATTAATATTAAATAAAAATGTTAATTATTTATAGCTCTTCAGTTTTTCGGCGGTATATTTTTTTGATATAAGTTTTTATTTTGTCTTTACATTTGCTTCTTACGTTTAAGAGCAGGGTTATTGCTACACATTTTACTTTTAGTGGTAATATTAGCTTTTCTTTCTCTAATTACTGTGAGAATGTTCTCGGGTTCTTTTATTTCCATTTGCCTATTTAATCTGGAGTCAATTAATTCTGGCAGTAAGCAATCAAAGTAAAACTTTTTTAACCTTCCTTCCATGTCACTCCAAAATTCTATGTCTTCCTGAATCATTTCTATTTTCATGTCTAAATCGGTCCAAACTGCAAATACGCATACTTTTCTTCGTGTGACATGTATTTGGCCTTGTGCCTGGAAATACCAATCATGTTTTTTATTTAAATTTACACGGCCATCCTAGTCTACTTTCCAGAAAGTAATTTCTTCTCTTTAACACCGACGTCAATTGACATTCTATCTTCCTCCAAAAGACCATCTGGACTTGCTCCTAAAAATGGCAATTCTCAGTCAATCCACACCTTTCAATGGGAGTTTTCAGATGAATTTCAATTTGTTGTCGCGCTAGATGTTCATGACTTTGGCCATGTTGTATGGACTTGACGTGGTCTAATTTCTTTTCGTTTACTATATTTTTGACCAATGGTCCGCATAACTGCCTTCGTTTGCACACTGCCAAAAATGGATGCCGTAAGCCGTTGTTTTCGCTCCTGACGCCATTCTATTGATTCACCCTGCAGAATAGTTCTTCTCACTACTGCTAAAAATATGGGTTTTAATTACCTGATGGTACTTTTTTTTTTCGGGATGTGAAATCTCTTTTTTTTTGACATAATATGAATCTTTTCTTTTTCCCATTTTTTACTGAAACAAAAGAAGGTCGAATATGTTAAACTTTAGTTTCGGCAGTCTAGATTAATAAAAATGCAAGAAATTCAAATAACAAATACATATTGAGTTACTATTCAAATTGGTAGTTGACACAAGAATGACAAAATATGGCTAGCCGGAAGTAATGCACCACAAAGTATACATACTGGAAGCACAATAAAGAGTTTATTATTGGAATGTATAAATATTTCTCAATAGAATACAATATAAATCTAAGTAAAACATGTCAGATAACAATCATAGGATAAAACACAATTATCTAAAAAAGAACTTACCTCACTTTCTGCTAGCAGCAGTGCAAGCAACGCGTATACGTACACAATAGATCGCGGTCAATTATTTCGCTGTCAGCGGACCGCGACGAGACGTGGTCTCGCTCTGAGCTCTCGTGGGGTACTGAATTTACGAGCGCGCGCGAAGAGTATTTAGTTACCGCAGCGAGCCCATAGTAAAAATGTATGGGGGATTTGAGGTGCTTTTTAAACTATCTGTATCTAAATAACCAGGTAACATATTTGATTGATCAAACTCCGAAGTTGTAGTATAAGCATTTGCACATTTTTCTGTATATGTGGTTTGAAATGAAATTCTATTTAGTTATCAAATTTCATTAAAATACCAAGAGATCTTTTTACAGTTTTTGCTCAACTTTACATTGTTTTTTTTAATAAACTAAACATTATCTTCGTTAATGGCTCCGTCAATCTGTAGATACATTCACTGTAACGTTAAATAGTAAGTTTTTTCTGTTCATTTCACTTATAAAATAGATAATATCGCCCAAAACCGTAACTGCCGTTTCGGCTTTTTTTACTCGGTGCCCTCTTATGAGAGTGTCTCTTTTTCTATGGTATTAATTAATAGGTTTTCTTAGTGGGAAAGTGAGGTGAGCCCACAGACATAATAAATAAGAGGAGGCAGACCGGACCGGAGATGTCTAGTGAAGCTAGTCGCGAGCCGGCCGCCATCTTGTGAGTGACGCTCGCGACATTTTGACAGCTCATTCTACTTGTAACGAGGTCGTATTCAGCACGAATTTTAATCTTAGTTACATTTTATGAACGTAGACATAGTTGTTAGTTCGGCCCTGCTTGAATGACATTGTGGGGGCTTATCGTGACGTCGTATTGCGATCCAATTGAGGACCTAAAGAGAATCGTTTCACTTTAAATCATAGTAATACATGGCGTTCGTATGATTTAGGTAGACGACAACCCCTATAGATTTAAAATCAACCTAAATTGAGCGTCAAGATGTCACAACAAGACGTCATGGTACGAATAAGTAGTAAAACGATTCTGTTTAGGTCCTCAATTGGATCGCATTATGACGTCATCGTAAGGGCCCTATTCTGGCTTCACTAGATATCTGTAATGCCTGGTCTGCTTCCTCTTTATATGTCTGTGGTCTCGCCTCACTCTCATGAGGAGTGCCTTATAGTTAAGTGAGCCCGGATTGGTGGTTACTACTTTCCTATACCAAGTACTAATTAAATAATGTTTAATCGGTTGTTTCTAATGCAGGTACGGTCGGCATCAAAAGTAGCTTAACATGTTTTAGTTTCCAATTCCATTGTAGATACGCAAAATGTATATTGTTAGGGTGTATATTAAATTTAAGATACGGAGATGTTAAGCTACTTTTGATGTCGACCATACCTACCTACTAAATGTTTATGAAAGTAAATACGGTTGGTAGGTACTTATGACAGACACGATTTTTTTATAATTTTTGACTGTCTATTTGATCAGGTTAATCTCCGAAACGGCTGGACCGATTTCGATGGTTCTTTCACTGGCAGATAGCTGACATTACAGAGAGTAACATAGGCTACTTTTATTTATGAACTAGGTGCGCCCCGCGGCTCCACCCGCAGTTAACGGTCCCTGCGGGATAATAGCTACCGCAAGTGAAACCGCGGGGCGCTAAAACGTTTTTACGGGTTATGTACCCTAAAGGTAAAACGGGACCCTATTACTAAGACTCCGCTGTCCGTCTGTCACCAGGCTGTATCACATGAACCGTGATAGTTAGACAGTTGACATTTTCACAGACGATGTATTTCTGTTGCCGCTATAACAACAACATCTACAAAAAAATAAATCAAATAATAATAATTCAGCCTGTAACTGTCCCACTGCTGGGCAAAGACCTCCCCTCGCTTTCGTGAGGAGGGTTACGCCATAATCCACCACGAGGGCTCGGTCCAGATTGGTGGATACATGTCTTCATCACTCAGGCATGTTGGTTTCCTCCCGAATACTAAAAAACAATCGAAGAAATATTTTAGGGAGCTCCCATACACACATGTTTTTTTGCCGCTTTTATATTTATAAATTATAATGGTACCTACAGTAGTACCCAACTTATATGGCGCGTCGTGAATCTTCGTTCGCGCAGAAAGGAAAGTATGATCCGAAGATTAACGACAGAATGCTTAAAACTTACAATCAACCTAAGCTCACTATTATAAGGTTCATAATACACTGCAGCTGTTAGTTCCATCTCACTCTAAGCTCGCTAAGATGGCGGCGGCTGCCGACCAATAGCGGTCAATAGCATTTCCCGCGCTTTGAAAATTCATCTTCTGCGCAGGTACATCGGTAAGCCATATCAGTTGGGTAATACTGCACCTACGGAATCCTTCGCGCGTGAGTCCGACTCGCACTTAGCCAGTTTTTGCTCAATTCTAAGCATTACAAAATAATGACCCACCTGTTCTAGTTTACGACTGATTCAAGGCAATCTTTTAGTTTATCAGATCAATTGCTTCATCGATAAACATTTAATTAAGACTGAATCGCACAGCAACAAATGATTTAAACTAGAGTTTAACAGAGGTGTCTTAATATTTTCTCCAATAAATCGACGTCTAACCCTAGCTTTTTCTAACTCAATAACAAATTCACAAGTAAAATAATTAGGAATGCCAGGATTTAGTAAGACAACGCGAGTGATAGACGTCGATTTTGTGGAACGAAATTTTAGAAACTTCTGTTTAATTCTGGGTTAAACTTTTGTGGTAAGATAGAATAATAATTAAGTTAATACTGTCTGTTTGTTAGATACGTATTCACGTCTATATTGATGAACCTATTTTGACGAATTTTGGTATAGAGATAGTTTGAACCTTGGAGAAGGGCATAGTATTATATATAAGACATAGGATTATTTTTATCTCGATATAATTTAGTCTGCGCGGATGAAACCGCGAGCAGATTATTATGTAATAATAAATAATGTAAGGATATTATAAAGGACTTCCTATGGTTGTTTCATATCTGAAAAAAAAATCTCTTAAAATTATTATTAACAAAAGATAAAGTACTCTGATTCATTGTTATCAGTTGCGAAAGGTAGATAGCGACATGTTGATAACACTTATCTTATACGTATGTACGATCAATAATTAATACGTACGTGATTTCATTGATTACATTTTTTTTTGTTTTATTTATGGCTTTGCACGGTTTGTGCATATAGTCAGTGTCAAGTATTTTATTAAAATAATTAAGTCTTATTTCTTAATTCCACATTAAGAAAGTCACAGCAATTTACCTAGTAACCGTGGTCAAGTAGTCAAGTCAATTATTTACATAGTCAAAGTCACGATTCAGTAAAGTAGTGGATGCTTTACTGAAACTTCCTGGGAGTTTTGGAAAAAATGCGAAATGACACGTGTTTTGAGTTTATATCATTCGCCTACACTCGTGCACGTTAACGAACACTTAATGGTTAATATTCCACCAATATTACACATTAACACTCGAAGAAACACAAGTTTGAGAAAATAATACAAAAACAACAACGTCTCACTATCGGATTCCCGCCAAAACTCCTCGTGATTACAATATCATTGACGCGCTCCTGGCAGCTAGTCCCGACTGTGATCTGTTTGCGGATGGATGGCAGTTTATTTTGTTCGAGTGTATGATGTTTTGTGAGAGGAAATGAATGCTTGTGTGTAGTAATGTTTTGTTTTGTAATTGTCATAATATTTTGTACTTGTTACTAATAGTTGTGTAATTAATGTAATTGGTGTAAACCGTTTTAATTAAATAATTAATTAAAAAAAAAAAAAAAAAAAAAAAAATTGTTGATAGTATTTTTATACTAGTGGTTTTTTGAACAGTAGAACTCGCGATCAGAGGGGAGCTTAACCAATGGTGACAGGAATCCCTCCTGTTTTCCCTCGTATGCCTTCAAATCCAACACCTTTAGCACGAGGGCCTTTGACATGACTTAACGACTGCTACTACGTAATATAACAACCGGGACTGACTTCACGCGCCCTCCAAAGCACGGAGCAATGGAAAACTCGGACATAACTTTCGAAAAGTCATTGGTGCCGGGCCAAGGATCGAAGTCGCTAACGTTGGGTTCTAAAGCGTTCAAATCACCACTCGGCCACCATCTATATATAAATTACGCGGCACGTTGTTTGTCCGCGATGGACTCCTAAACTACATAACCGATTTTAATCAAATTTGCACACCGTGTGCAGTTTGATCTAACTTGAAAGATAGGACAGCTTACATCTCAATAGTCGCAATAACAAAAACCTTAGCCACAGCAACGCGTGGCCGTGTCTGCTAGTAATAGATAGATTTCCGTAAGCGTTAATTTTCCACTTTTTTTTTAACTGCAATATGTTCATAGTGTTGTAACAGTGTCGTGATGTATTAGTGAAGTGTCCGATCAACGGATAGGCCCCTACATGATCAACATTCAGAGTAAAATGATCAACGAACACTTAGTGAGCAATATGGCGTATTATGGTAAGTTCACTACCACATCATCAGTGTCTTCATCATCCGTGTGAACTCAGAATAATAACGCAGAGAAGGATAGTTCCATGCGTAGTTTCACTCTAAAGTGAAGCCACTTTTTTATCAATGTGTGCGTGAGTGTCATGTACTTATCTCCTCCAAAATGCGACACAAGCGCAATGAAAATGTCGCATCCGTGTTGGTATTTATTCCAGAAGCAGGAAAAAAACATAAATATTTACCATAAAAGCTTCAATTTCTAGCAATAGCGAATCAAAGTCCGAACTAGGCCCAAAAAGTCTCAGTAAAAATGGCTTCACGGCGCTAGCGGGTACTTGACTTGTACGTGTTATTCTTCCAAGTATCTGAGCGTTATGCTTATCTATGTACTTTTTTTGTTTTGTGCTCATCACCTTTGAGGTCATCATCGCTAAGGCAGTGCAAAATGGGCAATCTCCGTCTTACCACGAAAGTTTAGACCAGAGATATAAACAGATGTTTCGAAAATTTCGTTAGACATAATCGAAGTCTATCACTCGGCTGTCTTACTCAAGCCTGGCATTCCTAATTTATTTTGTTACTAGAAGCACCTCGCGGTTTCACCCGCGTTAACTACTATCCCGCGGGAACCATTAATTTTTACGGGATAAAAGGTAGCTAATGTGTAGCGGGGATAGCATAGCTTCCCAACAGTGAAAGAATTTTTCAAATCGGTTCAGTAGTTTCGGAGCCTATTCATTACAACCAAACAAACAAAGTATTCCTCTTTATAATATTAAAGTACCTCTAGATTACGATCCAATTGAGGACCTAAACAGAATCGTTTCACTTTAAATAACAGTACCTATTACATGGCTTTCGATATCATTTAGGTAGACGCCGATCCCTATAGATTTAAAATCAACCTAAACTGAGCGTCAAGATGTCACAACAAGACGTCACGGTACGAATAAGTAGTAAAACGATTCTGTTTAGGTCCTCAATTGGATCGCAATACGACGTCATGGTAAGGCCCAGGGCTGGCACGAACATGTTATTCAAAAGTCCTTAAAAAGAAGAATAAAGAAAATCACCCAAGTCGCAATAAGGTTTACAAAGCAACCGATGTGTGTCACCAATCGCGGTACAGTACCACGTCGTGTATCATAATCCAATTAGTGGCGTCTTGTTGTCTATTTAGAGACAATCCTATTTACTGACATGCTTTCTTCTATGAAGGTATATCTAGATATAGGTACAGCAAGCAACAAGAAGCTACTAAACTATAAGGGCCGTATTAATAAATGAACCTCAATAGCGCTACCAAGTGCGCTATCAGCTGATCCACACTCAAAATGTAATCTGCATCTTGTAATCGTTGCTATTTAATACACGGATATTGAGATGCAGCACTGGCTACTAGATACTGTCTTGTATGTGGCAATTGTGTCATAATCGGATAGAACTTAACCGCTGAGTGTCATTTATTAATTTGCTAGAGATCATGTAAGTTTCTGTTCCTAATCTACAACTTAATTAAGATGTATTTATTAATAGAACGAAATAGCAAGTGCACAATCAAGATAGCTCTCAGAGCTGAGATTGATTTATTAATACGGCCCTAGGATTGCTCCTGTATCGTGGGTACCGCTTACAGACATATAATTTCACATACACATCACACCCAGACCAGAAACAAACATTTGCGGTTCGCACAAATATTTGTTCCGTCGGAAATCGAACCCGCAACATAAAGCGCAGCAGTCTGATCACTCAGCCACTACGCCAAACTTGTGTGTTGCCATATTAGGTAGGTACGTATTTATTTAAAATCTTTATCATGACGTTACAAACAGATACTTCAATTTTATTAATTTCTATAGTTTTGTTTTTTTTTTTAATGCGGCCAAGTTGGTATAACTACATCGGAAATGTTATTTAATAGTTTCGTTCCCAATGAAGCATTGCGTTAAACTTAGTGAAAGTAAGATTTTCCGTTTGAAAGATTTTTTCGATTAACCTTGCGACATTTTTCAGTAGGAAAGAAAAAAAAGTTAAAGTATTGTCATTTAGCAATATAAATTAAACAAAAGAAGAGAGAAGAGTTTTTTTTAGCAAAATTAGTCCACTTTTTGGGCATTTTTTTTTAGTGTTCTAATTTTGGCATCGCACGGTTTTTGCATTTAGCCAGTGTCGAGTATTTGTAGAAAGCGGTGAGAGCCTAGTGGGCAAACGTCTGACTTCCACATAAAGGGTGGCGAGTTCAAATTCCAGTGCGGGCACGTATACCTAACAATAAAAATTGGATGCTTTAGGTACTGAAACTTCCTGGGAGTTTAGAAGAGAACGCGTAATGACACATTTCTGTGTTTTTTACCATTTGCCCACACTCGTGCACTTTGATTAATATTCCACCAATATTATAAAACACAAGTTTGAGAAAAACTAAATCTAATTTACGGATTCCCGTCAAAACTCTGCTTGCTTTGTAGGTAGGTATCTATTTCTATAAGAATCTCCTGAAAAAGTTGACACTGATTGATGACATTTTTTTTTAATGCTACGCGAGGCGTCGGATGTGACAGGTCGGTGACCTCGCGGGCTCAGGACATGCGTAAGTAGAGTTAGAAAATTTAGGGCTTTTTATTGGCATGCTGATTTACAGCCGAAATTAATATTGCATCCTATCCAAGATTGAAATCGATCTTGGATTGCTGCCTATCGTTCGATCGATCTCCAATCTGCGTGCCTTCATAAACCAATCCACGGATCGGTTATTGGCACGGTTGACCCTAAAAATGGATTGTGATATCAATCCCAGATAGCAAAATTTGGATTGGATTGATTATTAATTTGGGCCGTAAGAAAAGCAGTGTTAGCCGGTTGGTAGAATCCCTGCTTTCCAAGCAGAGTTGAGGAGTTGGTTATCAACTCGACCGCAATAATCTCGCCCATGCGGTCGAGTTGCCACCTTTCATGTTAGCCAACTCGACCGCACGTGCAAAGTACAGTCAGTTGAAAAAGTGATATCAATCAAATGATTATAAAATATAATTAATGATTAAACGAACTTACCTGTACGTGAAGTTCTATCATAATTATGCGAAGGCTTCGTCCGAAGGGATTAGCAATTATATACATGTAGTACCGCCTGTGGATCGCCATTCACGCACTTTATTTGAGAGTAGATATTTTATAAACAAAAGCTTCCTGCCCCTTGCCATACCTACCCACTTGCGTCATTTAGTTTAGAGGTAAAAATATTTCACCAATAGGGGTGCAATATGCTATGGTCACTGAAGGGTGGGAGGGTTGCTAATCCATTCGGACGAAGCCTTCGCATAATTATGATAGAACTTCACGTACAGGTAAGTTCGTTTAATCATTAATTATACTCAGGCTTCGTCCTCGGGATTAGCAATTATATACTTGTAGACTTTTAGAGATTTCAGTGAAATATTTTGTTTTATGCCAAAAAATAATACAAATATACATATACTTATTTTAATACACTATGATCAACATTATCATGAATATTCTAGTTATCATTGCGAGTCGCATTGACAAATAGTAAGTAGTAGCAAAAGAATCATGAGCATTGTCGATACGTAGCTTAGAATCAATATAATGTATCAGAAAAGCCGTTCCATTCAGCGACTCTTCTAATTTTATCCAGACTTACACCTAAGCTATGGCACGCAGATGTATACTTTCGTGCCTTGTAGAGTGAGCTGTGAATATAATCGATCTCACTATCTCGTAAGGTTTCATTAATCCATCGACTTAAGTTCTGGGAGCCAACCGCGCTGTGTGGTCTTCTAAAACCTATGAAAAGATACTCAGTATCTTTTCGTAGTGGACAGCTGTTCTCTGTATATACGTCATAAGGACCTTCCCTGGGCCAATTTCTGGTTTTTCGTTGAAAAATAAGGTAATACTTAAACAGGTTTCAGGGGCGTACTTAGATGGTCCTTGAAAAATCCGGAATTTTTACAGTTACTTGAGAAAAAAATGTTTGAATATTTCAATTAATCTTCCATAGGTTTGTACTCTATTTATGTACAGTTACGGACATAATGAGAGTAATAAGTTTTTAACGAATTTTTTCGAGAGGTAGTAACTGTTTCGTTCGGGTATAATAAATTGACTTAGATTATTAATTAAGTACTATTGAGGTATTGTTTCTGATAATAAAAGGCTTTTATAGACTGGATACTCAACCGTACCACGGTTGAGTATCCAGTCTATAAAAGCCATTTTGGCCATTTAAGGGTACAATGACCATCCCCTAGCCTTATCCAAAATTATTTTTCTCAAGGTTTTCAAAATTATAGAAAAATGGGGGAAACGTGTTAGAATAATAATCGACCCAGGAAATCGTAAATGCGTTGCATGCATAACATCTGGATCTCTATGCCAAGACACATTTTTTACATATTCGACTAGAGAACTAGTCTATTTCAGGTACACCAAATGAAATAACAATATCCTGATAAGCTAAGCCAGCTGATTTCCATTCTATATCAGGATGCACGCGCCTGGATTCTGCATCTGCCGTTTTGTAATCGGACGATTTTATATAAGAAGCCATAACTTGAAGCCTACGACATTCGCACCACTGCCATAATTTCTAGTAATATATGTGAGGTGAGGGAACTGAATGCCCCCTATTCGGTTAATGTAGGAAATGACCGTTGTGTTGTCAATACGCAGGAGTAAACCAAAAAATGCTGCTTGAACTTCTAGCCAGTTTATGTGCTGGGGTAATTAATCCTGATCACTCCACAACCCCCTGGCCGTCTCCTCTCTACACGCAGCTCCACGCCTGTGGATCGCCGTTCACGCACTTTATTTGAGAGTAGATATTTCATAAACAAAAGCTTCCTGCCATACCTACCCACTTGCGTCATTTTGGTGTCGCGGGTTCGATTCCCGACCGGAACTAGTATTTGTGCGATCCACAAATACTTGTTTATGGTCTGGGTGTGATGTGTATGTGAGATTATATGTCTGTAAGCGGTACCCACGATACAGGAGCAATCCTAGGACCGTATTCATAAATGAAACTCAATAGCGCTACCAAGTGCGCTACCAGCTGATCCACACTCAAAATGTAATATACATCTTGAAATCGCTGCTATTTATTAAATGGATATTGAGATGTAGCACTGGCTACTAGATACTGTCTTGTATGTGTCAATTGTGTCATAATCGGATAGCACTTAACCGCTGTGTCATTTATTAATTTGCCAGAGATCATGTAAGTTTATGTTCCTAATCTACAACTTAGATGTATATATTAATTAGAACTAAAGAGCAAGTGCACACTGAAGATAGCTCTCAGAACTAAGTTTGATTTATTAATACGGACCCTAGTGTAGGGGCTACGTTTAAAAAAAAAATGAGGCAGACTAGTGACGCACTTTCCGATTCTCGCGAAAACTCCTTCACATACTTCAGCAAGACCACGGAGCAGGTTTTATTAATTTGTTGAAGATTGAAGTGTTTGACTTGTAACTGTGCGATTTTATTGCCTACTAGAAGCACCTCGCGGTTTCACCTGCGTTAACTACTATCCTGCGGGAACCATTAATTTTTACGGGATAAAAGGTAGCCTATGTGTACCGGGGATAGCATAGCTTCCCAACAGTGAAAGAATTTTTCAAATCGGTTCAGTAGTTTCGGAGCCTATTCATTACAACCAAACAAACAAAGTTTTCCTCTTTATAATATTACTAGCAGACACGGCCACGCGTTGCTGTGGCTAAGGTGTTTGTTATTGCGACTATAAATTGAGATGTAAGCTACCCTATCTTTCAAGTTAGATCAAACTGCACGCGCTGTGCAAGTTTGATTAAAATCGGTCAAGTAGTTTAGGAGTCCATTGAGGACAAACATTGTGACACGAGATTTATATATATTAAGATTTGACTTTGACTTTGATCAGCCCAGAGTGTGTCACTACTTAGTTCCTCTTTTAAAACTGTCACCGTCTTACTTACCACAAAAGATTAGACCAGAGTTAAACAGAGGTTTGTAAAATTTCGTTCCACAAAATCGACGTCTATCACTCGCGTTTTCTTACTAAATCCTGGCATTCCTATTTATTTTACTTGTGAATTTGTTATTGAGTTAGAAAAAGCGGAGGTTAGACGTCGATTTGTGGAGAAAATATTTAGACTCATCTGTTCAACTCTGGTTTAAATATTTTGTGGTAAGGCCGTCGTTGTCTAATGCAATATTCACATCGCCATTGCATTTTGACGGCACATAAACCCCATGTCCCATTAAAGATGGTCCATTACTAGCTGACCTGGATTGCAGGCGGATCTAATGCGCGATCTACCCACCTCGTTTAGGGATACTTAGGCAGACATTACACGTCCCATTTAGCGTCAAAATGGCGTCAAACTTGTTCTGATCTGCGATCTCTGAAACGAGATTGCTAAGGGATAGAGTTTTTCCACAGAACTCTGAGTTTTTCTGTGGCTATCGATCCAGATGAAACTACTTTTTTTTCTAGAAAATGCTAAGTCTTCATCATTTAAATTCGCCATGGAGCCACGACGCCGCGTTGACTTTTAATATCGATATTTAACCAACATATCGATATTAAAGCCTGACAAGCGGGCAAGTATGTAGTATCGATATTTCTGACCCGGTGCGTCTCGGCCCACGGCGCGCTTCTAGGTCAACGCGGGAAAATCAATAGCCCCCATTGATGCTATTACGTTACGTTATAACGTTGTCTGCTATCGTTATACGGTTTATAGCTATCTGGTGACGTCATAAAATGTTATTGGCGTAATAAAATGACAGTGTGAATAGTTAAATATTTCCTTACTAAGTACTTAATATACGAGTAAAAGAGTATAAATAGGTAAGAGTTTAATAATGAAATAATATCACATTTTCAACTGTCACAACCTAACACATGCTATTTTTAAAAAGATACATTGTATGTTTATTCCCGCTTTTAAATAACTTAATGTTATACTAGTACCCAACTTATAAGGCGCGTCGTGAATCTTCGTTCGCTCAGAAAAGAAAGTATGGTCCGAAGATTAACGAAAGAATGCTTAAAACTTACAATCAACCTAAGCTCACTATTATAAGGTTCATAACACACTGCAGCTGTTAGTTCCATCTCACTCTAAGCTCGCTAAGATGGCGGCGGCTGCCGACCAATAGCGGTCAATAGCATTTCCCGCGCTTTGAAAATTCATCTTCTGCGCAGGTACATCGGTAAGCCATATCAGTTGGGTAATACTGTATCATGGTATGTAACGAAAGGGGAAAAATGTAAAAAATAATAAACAGACACTCATCTACCTACTAGGTATTAGTGATTGACTGCCACTACGTAGCAGAATCATATGATTTAATTAAGCCCCTCCCGCACAGGCACGATATTTTCCGTCGATAATAACGCGACGTTTTTTGACCGAACGAACGAAGTGAGGTGAAGACCTTAAGTATTAAACTCTGCACAAGTAGTTGTGAAAGAAGTTTTTATAGTTGGGGGCAAACGGGGGTAAAAAGGAGGGATGTGTATCACCATGATATTGATTCAGCTCCCCTCCGATCGCGACATCTACTGTTCACAGACCCACTAGTTCATTATAATATTATGGTAAGTGACGCAGTCGAAGGTGCGTATACGTGTCTAGAAGTAAATCCGATATTTCTAGCGTTTATAGCGTCCGATATTTCTATATTTATAGCGTCCTTGTGTAAGAACTTTATCATGAGAATATATAAAATACTACTGTTATAGTATTTTGCATGGAAACATAACGTTTTAGACGTTTTTCTCCTTACTTGTTATGAATACATTGCCATATCGCGTTTTAGAAATTCCATTCATGGAAGATAACACGCGTCCTAATACAGAATTCACTAAAACGAAATATGACAACTGCACCGACGACGTTACATTATCGACGGATAGTATCCCGCTGTGTGGTGTAAGCTTTATATACGACTATGACATACGTATTAGACTAATAGGCGGTGCGTTAGAGGCCAACGGTAATAGGCAACTTCCTCTGTAACGATTGCACGCTATACCGACTTCCCGAAAGGGGAATTGCTGTGTTTAAAGGACGTAGATTTCGGAAGCTGAAACTGGGCTATTTAAAATGAGATAAAATAACAATAATAACATGCATAAACATAGGAGGAAGCGGAACGAAAATTACAGATGTCCAGTGAAGCCAGTCGCGAGCCGGCCGCCATGTTGATGGACGCTGGCGACATTTCGACAGCTCACCCCCGTATCGTTAGTCGTTACCTCCAAATTTCTTTCACTCGACCTTTGCTGAGGGACCTCGAAACTCCCCCCAAAAGTTCCTCATATTTGGTATCGTTAGTTGAACTTTCGAGGTTCCTCGGTACTCCATTTTAACACAAATGATCGTAGAGAAGCGGCTTTGAGGAATCCTCGAGGTACGTCGCGAAGTACCTTGAGCTGACATAAATGGTTTGTTTCGTTCGTAGAAGGATGTAGGAATAACCGAGTGGAGGAAATTTTGTCAACTAACGATACCAAAACAGGCAAGTGACGTTGAATGGAGCGAAATGAATTTGGAGGTAACGATTAACGATATTTATTACAAATACTACTTGTAAAAATAATAGGTCGGATTCAGAACGAATTTAAATCTTTATGAACGTACTAGCTGCGCCCCGCGGTTTCACCCGCGTTACACATACGACACCTATAGATATTTGAAAGGTTCGTGCATATTATTGTGTCATCAATGATCATAATATATGACATCCGCGATACTGCAAAAAATAATTTACGATATATAATATTACGGCTTACACATAAGATATAGATATATACTGTGGCGGGCTTTTTTGTAGAACTATTTAAGATAAAGATTTCTCTATGTGTAACTCTAGAGGTATTGGCAGCGCACGCCAGAATAACTCGCAAATGGTAGAATTTTTCCTACGCACTTGACACTTATCGTTATATTTTGGACAATTCACACAATATCTTTATAAATTGTAGCCTATTTGTTATTCTGATGTATAAGCTATATTATTGTACAGTTTCATTAAAATCCATTCAGTAGTTTTTACGTGAAAGACTAAAACATACATCCATCCATCCATCTATCCATACTTACAAACTTTCGCGTTTATAATATTAGTAGGATAGGATAGTAGGATAGGATATGCATAGATGTATGGTCAGCCTTGTATGTTCGGTCAGCCTCCTCTTTTATACTGTCTTTTGGTACCTCCCTTAACACGACCTTCGCGCTAGAAAGAGACAACCAATACTCCATAGTCCGACGTCACTGCATAACGTTAACTCGGTCAATCAATAACAGTTTTTTTTATAACGAATAAATAATTAACTCTGGAACTGCTATTAGTCCGTTGGCATGCATAACGTGCACTAATAATTATTGGGTGTTAAACGTTAATGCCTAAGGTAGGCAGGCGCCTCCCTTATTGATTGAATGACCTCATTGAGCCTAGCGGAAGAGACTATAGTTGGTTAAATTGAAGCATAAGTAGAATATTGAATAAATAAATAAATAAGTAGGTCTGTGTAAACATCCTACAGTTTTTTTTATAGTTACTACTTTTTTTTGTTTTAGTTATGACTTCGCACGGTTTGTGCATTTAACCAGTGTCAGGTAATATTGAGGTACCTACGTATTTCTTATTTTCACAATATAAAAGTCATAGCATTAAAGCAATCCTCGTGGTCGAGTATTCAAGTCGATTATTTCATAGTCAAAGTCACGATTCAGTAAAGTGGTGGATGCTTTACTGAAACTTCCTGGGAGTTTTGGAAAAAATACGAAATGACACGTTTTTTGAGTTTATATCATTCGCCTACACTCGTGCACGTTAACGACACTTAATGACTAATATTCCACTAATATTACACATTAACACACGAAGAAACACAAGTGTGAGAAAATAATACAAAACCAACAACGTCTCACTATCGGATTCCCGCCAAAACTCCAGCCTACCTACTTACTTGAATCAATTTTTTTTTCAATTCGTAAAATGTAAAGCCTTCATACATGGCTTGCCAGTACGAAAAATACTCCCAGCACTTTGTACCTTGAAGAACTATTTCGTCGTTTAACCCGCAGCATTGCGCCATCCGTTTGGCGCATTTGAACCTATTCTGCAATATGACATTGGCAGGTACGCCAATTACGTACAGCGTATAAATTAAACATGCCCAAACAATATGCGACCTTACGTCCTTAAAATACAGTTAAATGTAAAGTAACACGCATTTTTTTTTTGTTTTAGATAATAATAATCTGTGTATATTACAATACCTACATATTCTATGAAATAAATATATTTTTATAAATCAGTAACTTTTCCCCCTCATCATATCTTTTGTTAAAATTCGTAGGATGTTTTTTAGTTTAAATTATCCAGAATCGAGTTAAAAAAAATAATAGAACAAACTATTTTTGGCGCCAAAATAAATAAATGAATAGGTAGGAAAGTAATAAAATTTTCCGAATGATTATTTTTCGGCAGATTTTTTTATTTGATTTAATATATAATTATTTTATAAGTGCCTATTTAATGTAGCGATATTTTAAGTATACAATAAGATAGTAAGTAGGTACATACCTATTTAAGTACATAATATTTATTTAATAAAAAGGTTAAATATTGTCTAAAAATAATCACCCCCTAATAGCTCAAAAAAGGTTCAATCACTAAGGCATGGCTGTCTAGATAAAAAAAAAGACAAAATCAAATATCGAAATCGATCGTCGATTTTTTCATTCGCTTTTCCAGTCGCGGCGGAGGTCACTCGCGTTCTAAAATATTCGCGTCAAAAGAAAATCTATTCGCAGTTTTCCCCGCGTGTGATATTATGTCGGTGCATACGATTCCGCTGGTCACACCTTTCATCAGAGGCCCGCGATTCCCGTACAGAAAGAGTGAGTACTGAACAATTTTATTTTTCATAAAGCATCCCCTGAATCGAAGTTTCGGTACAGATTCTCCAAAGGGCCAGGGCATATAATGTAACTTACCCCCACTTTAGCAAATAGACAGAGTAATTTCCGATATTTAAATTTTTTGTGATAAAATATCATGGATGATTTTTTTTGCGTAGATCTACCTACCTACCTGCCTTGATTTTCTCTGGTTCAGTGACCTCAGATCTATAATACCTAAGCGATAATGATAACTAACCGTCTCTATAGACAATAAAATATATTCTTTCACAAATCCCATACGCTAATCTCCCAGCGGAACCGATTTATTTAATTAAAGGGTGACAGACGAAAATGGAAGCGTCCCATCGCACGTCAAATCAGCACTATTGGCTGTTGACCCGCGACCTATGACCCAGGGGTCAAAATGGCGGTCAACACCCTTGGACCCGTGCCGTCCTGTCGGACTGTTTTATAGCCGCCATGACACTTTGCTGCACTGGCTGCGACGCTGGGGGCACACTGAGCACTGATTACTGATTATATTTATAAATTATCCTACTAATATTATAAACGCGAAAGTTTGTGAGTATGGATGGATGGATGGATGTTTGTTACTCTTTCACGCAAATACTACTGAATGGATTTTGATGAAACTTCACAATAATATAGCTTATATATCAGAATAACACATAGGCTACAATTCATTAAGATATATTATTGTATATCGTCCAAACGCGGGTGAAACCGCGTGGCGCAGCTAGTTGTGAATAATACACGATACGTGCTTTTTATACCCACTTAATTTTTGTCTAGGTAGTGGAAACCCAAAATCTACTTGTCTATGCTAAAAAAAGTTAATTTTGGATTTTTATAAACGGTTAACATAATATCTGCTACAAATATATTGATTAAGTATGTATATACTTTTTGATTGATTATTATTGATTATTACTATTTTTACCCGACTGCAGAAGTAGGGTAATATTTTATAGCAGAGTACAGTTAGACGTACAGGTACTACCTGATGGTAAGCGCCACCCGCTCATAACAGTTGCAGTGCCAGAGCTTGGCATTGCATAATCTCATTCGGCACTGCTCGCTTCACACGCGCAGTAATGTCTAGAAACAACGCCTTTGAAACCAGTACACGGAAAAAACCTATTAGATCAGTAGGTGATATTAGTTGCAACGATTACTACCCTAAACTTTAAATTTGTGTAAAATTAATAATGTTAAAGAATTCTCACTTACTTACATGTTGTCTTCCACTCATTGTATTCCAAGCACAACACGAACGTCTCTATATTTGACGCTGCAAATCCCAACTTTTTTACATTTTCCTAGCTTCAGTGTCGTCTATATTGCGGCCATACAGATACAAGATATATACATACATACATACATACATACATGCAGTCTTTGTGGTGATCCTTGGTAATGAGCATAGCGAAGTTTGTAAATTCTTTTATTTATATTAAAGTTTGTTGTGTGATGTTTTCTGTTGGTTACATTATGTTATACTAGCTGCGCCCCGCGGTTTCACCCGCGTTTGGATAATATACGATAATATATCTTTATGAATTGTAGCCTATGTGTTATTCTGATATGTAAGCTATATTGTTGTGAAGTTTCGTCAAAATCCATTCAGTAGTTTTTGCGTGAAAGAGTAACAAAACCCCATCCATCCATGCATACAAACTTTCGCGTTTATAATATTAGTAGGAGTAGGATACCTACCTCACTCGTCGGGTCAGGTCTGCGATATCTATATAAACCATAGACATAGTATTAATAGACTTGACAAAAGCGTATACCCGAAAGGGAGACACCTTTGCTGCAATTGTAAATGGGATAAATTTAATACACGTTATTTACTTAGATGGAGCTTAAATCTTTCGTGCGACATCTCTAATAATAATCAGAATCGGTCGGCACCCATGACTTTCAGTTACGGATTTCCATCGGCCGGTCCCGGTTGTTATCTATCGATTGCAGTCGTTAAGCCACGTCAGAGGCCCTCGGGCGGCCTCATAAACTCTGACACTAGATGCCAGCGATGTTTGCTGACGGAACCTTCCTTACACCTCGACAACCAGCTGAAAACAATTTTGAACCCGAAAAAAACAAGGTCACTTACCCATTAGATCGATCCAGTTGGTCATGCGTTGTAAGAGATACTCGTACCAAGGACTTTTCGCTTTGTCGTTGACAGTATTTAGATAGAACATGCCCGTCAGATTTCACTCTACACGCGGTTCTAATTATCGAAATGTAAATCTTACTAATATTATAAACGCAAAAGTTTGTAAGTATGAATGGATGGATGGATGGATGTTTGTTACTCTTTCTCGTAAAAACTACTGAATGGATTTTAATGAAACTTTACAATAACATAGCTTATACATCAGAATAACACATAGGCTATAATTTATACAGCTATTGTGTGAATTGTCTAAAATATGACGATAAGTGTCAAGTAAGTAGGAAAAAATCTACCATCTGCGTGCTATTCAGGCGTGCGCTGCCAACACCGCTAGAGCTATACATAATAATTATGTAATGTATGATGGAAATGTTTATCTTAAATAGTTCTACAAAAAAGCCCGACATCTTATGTGTAAGCCATTATAGCCAAAATAGTGAACCATAAAAATGTGCCATAACGTTAGTTATTTTCTACGTCACGCTAATAATTATAAGCTGCTCTAAATACTAATCTTGCGCAGACGAAGTCGCGGGCATCAACTAGTAAAGAAATAAATTAATATATTTCCAGGGGGATTCCCAGGAGGAATAGTGGAATAAGCCCACGAATTCGTTCATTTATAAAGTGGGTGCCGTTGCGTGAGTGTGGCGTAACAAATCATTTACACTACACAGCTTCCAAATATTTGTAGGTACCTACTCCATTGGCCAGCCGCCAAATAGTTGACTAATAATTCATTTAAATGTCGTTGACTTGACGCTTGGAAGCAAACAAGTTGTTATTTTTGATCGGCCTACCCCAGCTTCCAGGGTTGCTAGATTGACTTCTCTAATCTACCAAACTTTGCCTCGTTATTTGCATACCCATAAAATCAATAACCTTATTAATATTATAGACTGCCTGTTTCCCGCGGCTTCGTCTGCACTGACTACATTAAATCGCGATAAAAAGTATCCTACATCCGTGTCCAAAGTCCAAACTATCTCTATGCCAAATTGCATCGAAATCGGTTCAGCCGTTTAGCCGTGAAAAGGTAACAAACAAATAAACAGAGTTAGAAAAAATACAATGTTACTCAACATTTTCACGGTTAAGCGGCTACACCGATAATGATGAAATTTGGTATGGAGGTCGCTAACACCCTGGATTAACACATAGGATACTTTTTAAACTTTCGCGAACTGAATACATGTTAATTAGTATTTACACATTTTATTTAATTAGTACACGGCCGATGTAACTTGGTCGAAACGTCGAGGTATGTCAAAATTATATATTTTGATATTCGTTTGTGCGCGAATTAGACCCGTTTAAATACTAATTAACAGGATACTTTTTATTCTGAAAACAGCGAGTAACGCCGCAGGACGCAGCTAGATAGTAATAAATCCAACAACAGACCGACCAGGACTTACAATAACGTCTCATTGACCTTATTGCGATCCAATTGAGGACCTAAACAGAATCGTTTCACTTTAAATGATAGTAATACATGGCTTTCGATATCATTAGGTACGTCGATCCCTTTAAATTTAATACCAACCATGATCAAGATGTCACAACAAGACGTCACGATGCGAATAAGTAGTAAAACGATTCTGTTTAGTTCCTCAATTGGATCGCAATAAGACGTCATGGTAAGGCCCCTGTGCTTTTCCTTAGATAGAATACATAGCAACGACTCTACTGAAAGTCTTCCGCATGTCACACTCTCGCGAGAAGCCGCGAGACTCTTCAGCTATTTTGGGACTATTGTTGTACAAGCAACGGTCCCGAAATACATTTGGTCTTGCAACAACTTGACTGCCAACGCTGTTTGATCTCAGAGAGAGCAGAATCTCATGGCTCTAGGGTTTTGGCTATTGAACTGCGCTAACGTTGTGTCGATTTTGATAGTTTTCCAACTAGAAATCTCGATAGGTTTCCGATGACAGTTTCAAAGGAGCAAGACTAGTGACGCTCAAGTGGCAGTCACTTTTACTTGAAGTCGAATCAGGCTACACACTACACAGTGCAGGTCCTGGTATTGTCACTTCGCATTAAGCAGGACCAGCTCATTGTGTCATTAGTCTAACTCCTTTGAAACTGTTATTGTAGGTTACCTACTAGTAATCTGCCGAAATCACGACAGTGTTCGCGTACACAGACAGTTGTATCCTGTTTCCTATTTCAGGAGTTTCAGGACCTGAAGTGTCTGTATACCATATCAAATTACAAAGGACAAACACAAATATTCGCATTTATTATCACTAAGATTAGTAGGATAGTAGTAAATTGTTAGATAGTAGGTTTAGTATTAGGTATATAATGTTTAGTAGGATATTTTATGATTCTCTTTGTTGACGAGAATTAGCTGTTTGACTTGTAAAAGTGCGATTTAATTGCCTATTTACAATAAATGCTTTGACTTTGACTTTGATAGTAGGTTTCGTAGGTTTCGTAGGATAGTAGGTTTAGTAGAATAGTAGGATCATTAGGATAAGATTGTAGTTGTGTTGGTGTGTGACAACATCTGATTCGGATTAGATATTCAGATTCTGCGCCAACCAAATGTCACCAATACTTATCTGTTGTAGTATACGTATTCTAGATTGTGACGGTTGGTTTCCATTGTCCACAGGCAAGTCGCCGTTCTTCCCCGGGGTGGAGGAGGCGGGGGTGGCGGGCGGCGCGGCCGGTGCCGGCTCGCCCTCCGTGCCGGAGCAGGCGCAGGACGTGGTGTCGAGGCTCAGCGCTGCCGGTGAGTCTGGGGGCAGGTGGCATCCATAGTCTTCAGGGTTGGCTGGACGGGGAGTGGCAGGGTCTAAGTCCAGGAAGCAGCTGCTGTGATGGTCAGGCTTGACTTGATAAATTCGCCGCGTTCGTGAGTACAGGGTTTAGAGCCAGGTAGCAGCTGACGGCATCCTTGGTTCTGACTTGAATTGACGGGGAGTGCTAAGCTCTCTCATGGTCTTCACAGCTTGACGAGGGCCAGGGTCTAGATTCTGGGAGCCGCCGGCGACACTCTTGGCTCTAGGCTTGACTTGAGGTGAGCGAGGATCTAGTCAGGTAACAGCCACCAGCACTAGGCTTGACTTGACAAGAGGAACTCGATGTAATCTGAGAGTCTTTGAACGAGTGATGCGAGCTTTCTCCTATCCTAGCTGTGAACCGCTGCTGTAGATACACAGATAGCATCGTGCTATCTCACTTACACCTTTGTCTATTTGTATACACTTGTCCCTTTTCTTCCCAGGATCTTGAGTTATATGTCATGTCTTGATTAATCTGAGCCCTCACAGCATGTCTCTTGTCAACTTGCAGGGTTGTCGATGTGCGTGAGCGCGCTCGGGTCGCCGGCGCGCTCGTCGCCGGTGTCGGCGGGCTCGGAGCACGGCGAGCGGTTCAGCCGGAAGGTGTTCGTGGGCGGGCTGCCGCCGGACATCGACGAGGGTGAGTGACAGCCCTAACGCGCTCTAGCTCCTAGCCCCATGGACGTAACCCTACCGCGGAGTTTCGACGGGAATCCGACAGTGAGACGTTGTTGGTTTTGTTTTTCTTTCTCTAAGTTGTGTTTCTTGGAGTGTTAATGTACCGCATGTATGTATGTAATGTAAGATACGCAAAATGTATATTTTTAGGGTGTATATTAAATTTAAAATACGGAGATGTTAAGCTACTTTTGATGCCGACCGTACCAATAGTACGGTATGTGGTGTGTTCCCACATTTAAAACATGTGTCTGTATTCATTAACGCCCGAAATTAATATTGTATCTCCTATCCAAGATTGAAATCGATCTTGGATTGCTGCCTATCGTTCGATCGATTTCCAATCTGCGTGCCTTCATAAACCAATCCACGGATCGGTTATTGGCACGTTTGACCCTAAAAATGGATTGTGATATCAATCCCAGATAGCAACATTTTGATTGGATTTATTATTAATTTCGGCCGTTAGTAGGTAGATACCTGTTAGATTACTAATTACTTACATATAAGCAGAACGCACAGTCAAGCGACACACTTCCACTTAGGCTATCGTATTATGAAGACATACAACTTAGTGGTTTTCGTTGTCTCATTCTATCATCCCGTCTGAACCTCAGCTAATTCATAGCTCAATTTAGGTTGATTTTAAATCTAAAGGGTCTGACGTCTACCTAAATAACATCGAAAGCCGTGTATTACCGTCATTTAAATTGTAACGATTCTGTTTAGGTCCTCAATTGGATCGCAATAAGACGTCGCGGTAAGCCCCCTGATCAAATTTAAAACCAATTTGACAGTTAACGTATCGAATACTTTCTTCGATGAAGGTTCCCGCTCACCCTACTGGTAGTATCACTCCCCTGTGTGCCTAGTGTGAGTTTTGACAATTTATTTACGCGCTCGGTCCGTTTGGCGTAAACGCGAAATTGTATGGAATAAGAGCAGCGCCATCTAGTGACTGGCTGACTGACGCTAGATGGCGCTGCTCTTATTCCATACAATTTCACGTTTACGCCAAACGGACCGAGCGCGTAAATAAATTGACAAAACTCGCACTAGGCACACTGACAGGGGTTCACGGGGTATCCCATTCTGTAGCCCCCAGCTCCCATGACGTTTGCGTCATATCAGCGATGGTTGCTATCGCGTCATTGTGCCGTCAATGGCTGTCGCGGGCCGCGGCGGATTCGCATTGTGGGGAAGTGGGTCGAGCCACGATTAGCTATCGCCATCTTTTGTGCGGCCCGCGTTTTGTTTGCGCAGGCTCTCGGCTCTCAATGGCTCGCTGTGCCAAGGTTGGGGGCTTGATTTGTCGGTGCCATTTGCGAGGCGATGTCGTCTTTTATGTCGCATGGAAATTATGCATGGATGGTTTGCGGAGCTCGCTTGTTTGGTTGATTTTGTGTAGCGAACTGACCGCTGTGGTTGTTTTACGAGGTTCTATTACACTTCTGTGCTTGTGCGAAAGAAAATGTGCCTACCTATATAGACTAGAGTCAGGACTTTTCTCGTTTGTGTAGGTAGAGACTAAATCTTTCCACACGCTACGATCCTGACACACTACTTTCGCTTCTTCAGCTAAAGGAATAGGGATGGGTGTAGTTTGAAGATTATTCTTTGTAGATATTTTGTATTTCTGTCAAGTTCCGATGACAGTACAATATGACGGTGACAGCGAGCTGGTCTGCTAGAGACGGAAGGTAGACGACGGAGCTCAGCGACTGACAGCAGAGTGATGGTGTTTGGGCGGGCGCGTTTTGATCAGATGAGATTAGCTAACACGTATGTAGGTAGAGTAGAGGTACATATTTTATAAAAGGTTGCAGTTGGATGAGATATATGGAGATTGTTGTCAAAATTAGCTCTACATAGGTTCCTAATAAACGAGTTTTCAGGTTAGGTACAGATGAGTTGAAACGAAAAGTCGCCCACGTAATATAATATTAGGTGGGCGACTTTTCTAGAACGTTTCTAGAACGTTTGTTGGCGTTGACAGTAGATTAAAACTATCGTTGCCTCTATCTGACTATAAACAAATGACAAGGACGGCAATAGAATTAATCTGTTGTCAACGCTGACTGACGTTTCAGAAACTGGGGGTATGTCTTGCAATATTGAAGTAAATTGCTAACGTTTACTTTAACTTACTCGAAATTGCCGTTTTCAGAATTAATATCTGTTTTGAAAGTTTTACTCGAAGATACTCTGAAACGGCTCGACAAATTTCAGTGAACTTTCAGAGAATTAAACAGGAACTTTAACTTTAAAATGCCGTATGTGCTCTATTTTGATATCTGGGGGCTTACCATGACGTCTTATTGCGATCCTATTGAGGACCTAAACAGAATCGTTTTACTACTTATTCGTACCGTGACGTCTTGTTGTGACATCTTGACGCTCAATTTAGGTGGATTTTAAATCTAAATGGATCGACGTCTACCTAAATGATATCGAAAACCATGTATTACTATTATTTAAATTGAAACGACTCTGTTTAGGTCCTCAATTGGATCGCAATAAGGCGCCATGGTTAGCCCCCTGGCATCGTTCAGGAGATATGAATATAGATCTGGCACCGTCTCTACCTAGCACCAAGTATCTAGTAACAAGTATCACGGCCCTTCATAAAGTTCAGATAAAACGAGTTCCGAGTCGGGTGCCCCGCAGTGCCTCCAGCGGCGGATCGATAGCCGCACCATGCTGACGTCAACACGCCCCAGATACGGGCGGCTTTTCGATAATGCGCCGCTAATCGCCCACCATCCCTGACCCGCTGAATGCAGGTTGTGCGGTAGCTACGCGACCGCGGCGCACACAAAATGTTCGATTCGTTAGCCGGCTGAAGGATTCTCGGGGATCGATATCTAAACTGAAACGTACCTACTTGGGGCGTACGGCCACGTATTCTAGGCTTACGCACATTAGGGCGAAACGCACCGCATAGGATAACCAAGATTCTGGTACATTTCGTACCTTTTATATGAACTATCGGACACTACATAACAGGCGTCATTTATAAGGAACAGAGACTGTATTATGGCGTGAGAGGTTGTTTGTGTGTGCGAATTCATGTTGGCATTTTTCTCCAAAACTACTTGCCTGATTTTGATGCAGCTTTCAGTGATGGGTTTGGATTTGATTGGTGCATGTTCTTAGATAGGTGTTACGGCGACAACTCACCAGGGGGCGCTGCAGTAAACATTTGTTTGTGCTAAACCAAAACTCCGGTTTCCATGCAGTTTGTTACCCTATTTCAATTATTTTTTAACCGCGTGTTGGGGTGTTTTCAACTTTTTTAATTTTGTTACTTGTCTTTGGCGCAATTTTGTAATGCGATGCGCTGCGGCTGTAATATGCGCCAGCCTTAAAACGTACGTAGAGTTTGTTGGTGCTGTCTTCTTTAACGGGCGTATTCCGAAGCACTGGTAGAGTCAACGGAGTTTCCTTTTCCTGTCCGAAATTCGGTCTGCGATCAGCGCGTAAGGAAACATCCTTTTTCAAGCTCAAACCTTAATCGGTTATTTAGTTTTATCATATTTTGTAGTGTTTATTGTTCTCTTTGCTAATAACATTTATGGGTTTGACCAAAGTGCGCTATTATTGCGTACTTGAAACTATGGCGTTAGAGGCATAGAATACCTATTAATTAACACCTTACAGGAAGGGGCATTGTCACTAATTTTAAATGAAAGCGCGATGTATCGTGGGTTAGTATGGCGCTGTGAGCGTGTCGGGGGAGCTAGTGAGTAGCGACGCAGTACAACGCGGCGACACTAGCGCTTCGTATACAGTTTCGCTTGTCTTCTGTCCGATTCAGCCGTATGTTTGAAGTTTCCAGTTATCCACCCTGTGCTAGAGGCTAGCACAATCTCATAGGAAAAATACTTAACTAGCATGTCTTTTTGGCGATTCTTTTATTGATTATAAGTAAGAAAACAAATTAACATAAATAAAATAAACAAAGGCTAAAACTAGCGAAATCTACACCTTACAAATCTAACAAAAGCTGGTGTCTATGTGGCATGGCACCAAGAACTGGCTGCATTACCTCGCTCAATAGCAATGGCTGTTTTCTGTGCGAGATTAGAGCCAGCCCTCTTGTCACCAACCGCGTCAACCAGCCGAGGAAACAGATTTTTGAATAAAAAACGGCTCGTTGGCGTAGTGGCCGAGCAATCGGGCTGCTGCGCTAGTGGTCGCGGGTTCGATTCCCGCCTGGAACAAATATTTGTGCGATCCACAAATATTAGTTTCTGGTCCGGGTGTGGTGTGCATGTGAAATTCTATGTCTGTAAGCGGTACCCACGATAGGAGCAATCCTAGTGTGGGGCTACGTTTTTATTAAAACAAAAAAACATGTCTTAACGACCGATTGTGTCTGTTCCAGATGAGATAACGTCTTCGTTCCGCCGGTTCGGGCCGCTGGTGGTCGACTGGCCGCACAAGGCCGAGAGCAAAAGCTACTTTCCGCCCAAGGGTTACGCGTTTCTACTGTTCCAAGTGAGTGTACATTTATGACGTGTACACGACAGACGTCCTGCCAAGCTGTACCGTGCAAAATGTATGAGAAAATAGTTCTTAGTTTCGTTTTTACATGTTTTAACAGTTGTTCTGCTATTTGGAGCTGAGACAAATTTAGCAAAGCAAAGACATAAAAATTAGTCCAGCCGTGTTGCCATTTCTCAATACTGTAAAACCCGTGTTGCAATTCCTCCTTTGTGTAAAATTCGTTTTGCAATTCCTCCTATGTTTAAAACCCGTGTTGCAGCCCCTCAATGCTATAAAACCCGTGTTGCAACCCTTCAATGCTATAAAACCCGTGTTGCAACCCCTCAATGCTATAAAACCCGTGTTGCAGCCCCTCAATGCTATAAAACCCGTGTTGCAACCCCTCAATGCTATAAAACCCGTGTTGCAACCCCTCAATGCTATAAAACCCGTGTTGCTATCCCTCAATGCTATAAAACCCGTGTTGCAATCTCTCAATTACTAAAACCCGTGTTGCAACCCCTCAATGCTATAAAACCCGTGTTGCTACCCCTCAATGCTATAAAACCCGTGTTGCTATCCCTCAATGCTATAAAACCCGTGTTGCAATCTCTCAATTACTAAAACCCGTGTTGCAACCCCTCAATGCTATAAAACCCGTGTTGCTACCCCTCAATGCTATAAAACCCGTGTTGCAATCTCTCAATTACTAAAACCCGTGTTGCAACCCCTCAATGCTATAAAACCCGTGTTGCAATCTCTCAGTTACTAAAACCCGTGTTGCAACCCCTCAATGCTATAAAACCCGTGTTGCAACCCCTCAATGCTATAAAACCCGTGTTGCAACCCCTCAATGCTATAAAACCCGTGTTGCAATCTCTCAATTACTAAAACCCGTGTTGCAACCCCTCAACGCTATAAAACGCGTATTGCAATTAATTCCTCCTTCCTCCTTTCTGTAAAACCCGTGTTGCAATTCCTCAATAGCGCAAATCCCGTGTTGCAATTCCTCAATAGCGCAAACCCCGTGTTGCATTTCCTTATCGTGTTGCATTTCCCTATCTTATTAAACTCGTCTGTTGCAGGACGAGAGCTCCGTGGCGGCGCTGATGGAGGCGTGCATCACGGACGAGGACAAGCTGTACCTGTGCGTGTCGTCGCCCACCATCCGCGACAAGCCCGTGCAGATCCGCCCGTGGCGGCTCGCCGACGCGGACTTCGTGCTGGACGCCAGCATGCCGCTGGACCCGCGCAAGACGGTGTTCGTGGGCGGGGTGCCGCGCCCGCTCAAGGCCGGTGAGTGCGCTTAACAGGTTTCTGTGGGTTTGCACGGGGTTTCTGCCGGTTTGTGGAGGTTTCTGTGGGTTTGCACGGGGTTTCTGCCGGTTTGCGGATGTTTCTGTAGGTTTGTGCGGGTTTATAGGGGGTTTGGAGAGGTTGGACGGGTTTGCGAGCGGGGAGAGAGGCGATGCCGATGGGGCTCGTGGCTGCGGCATTTAGTTTTCCAAGTTCGAAAGTTCTGGTGCCACGTCTGCTAAAGGCCGAGGTGTGTGCTTGGGGTTTCCGGAGGTTTCCCAAGGGGTTCTAAAGGTTTCCAATAAAATTCACCTTTCTAATGGTTTTCCTTCATAATACTTCTCGTCTTTTCTCTCTTGCACGGTTGTCTGGAAGAGATTCTCTAAGCGATAAGATCGCCCGTTGTGATTAATTGCTATTTATTCTGTTCTAGCTTTAAGTTTTCTTATGTTCTATGGTGTTTCAATACAGATAGTTTATCGTTCTATCTATCCTCATAGTATAATCCCTAATTATATTGAGTACGTAGGTAATACTTATGGTAATTTTGCTATTATAATTGATAACTTTGCCATTATAATTGGTAACTTTTCGATTATAGTTGGTAACTTTGCTATTATAATTGGTAACTGTGCGATTATAATTGGTAACTTTGTGTTTATAATTGGTAACGTTATGGTGTTTCAGTGGAGCTCGCCATGATCATGGACCGGCTGTACGGCGGCGTGTGCTATGCAGGCATCGACACCGACCCTGAACTCAAGTATCCCAAGGTAGGGTCTTCTGATGATGCTCAGATGATGACCACAGGCTCTGAGTCTAGTGAGTGTGGGGGCTCACTCTTCGTAGTACCAAGGGGCCTTGCCGTGACGTCTTATTGCGATCCAATTGAGGACCTAAACGTTTAATACGACGACCTAAATTGTTTTACTACTTATTATGAGACTTAATAATGATGGCAAAGGTTTGCCCATAACAGCATGTACATGTGTGAACACGTTGGCTTGACAATTTGTAATGAAATGTATTCGTATTTTACAGGGTGCGGGTCGCGTAGCGTTCTCGAACCAGCAGTCCTACATCGCGGCCATTTCTGCGCGGTTTGTGCAACTGCAGCATGGCGACATCGACAAGCGTGTGGAGGTGTGTTCTGCGCCGCGTAGTAGTGTTCTGCGCCGCGTAGTAGTCTTCTGCACCGCGTAGTAGTGTTCTGCGCCGCGTAGTGTTCTTCTGCACCGCGTAATACCTAGTGTTCTACGCCGCGTTGTAGTCTTCTAGGCCGCGTTGTAACGTGTTCTACTCCGCGTAGTAGTGTTCTGCGCCGCGTAGTATTCTTCTGCACCGCGTAATACCTAGTGTTCTACGCCGCGTTGTAGTCTTCTAGGCCGTTTTGTAACGTGTTCTACTCCGCGTAGTAGTGTTCTGCGCCGCGTAGTATTCTTCTGCACCGCGTAATACCTAGTGTTCTACGCCGCGTTGTAATCCTCTAGGCCGCGTTGTAACGTGTTCTGCGCCGCGTAGTAATGTTCTACGCCGCGTAGTATGTTCTTCTACGCCGTGTAGCTGAGCTCTACGCCGCGTAGTCGTTGTACTACGAAGCGTAGTAGATTTCTACGCCACGGGGTGGGTGGTAATTGGTTATGACGGAAAGTTCCCTGAATATATAGAGGCAAAATATGCAACGACAGATGATAAAATGATAATAAGTCGAGATGTTCATCATGGGTGTAAGAATAATGTATTCTCCTTTGGTAATAACTTTTATTCACAAACCCCTCTTGGCTTCATATCTACTTAGGAATTGATTAAATACAACACATATATAAAGATACATTATGATTTACACCAATACTCACTGTTCATTTGTACGCGTTTCAGGTGAAGCCTTACGTGCTGGACGATCAGATGTGCGACGAGTGCGCCGGCGCACGGTGCGGCTCCAAGTTTGCGCCGTTCTTCTGCGCCAACGTCACTTGTCTCCAGGTACAAGGATTTTGTCAGTTTTTCACGGAGAACTAACCAAGAAAAACGATGAGACATTACTGATAGCTCTGTAAATAAAAGACTATAGCGGTCTCATCACAAAAGATTTCAACCAGATTTGTACAGGCATAAATATTTTATCCACAAATCGACGTCAAAACCTCCCTTTGTCTAACTCAAACTAAATTCACAAGTACAATAATTAGGAATGCCAGGATTTAGTAAAAAAAACGCGAGTAATATCGATTTGGTGGAACGAAATTTTAGAAACATGTTTCTGGTTTTAAGTTTTATGGTAAGACGGTAGAGGTCGATAGTTTAATTTATACCTTTTTGCTTTTCTTTCGTGCTCGAGTCTGACTCGCACTTGCCCAGTTTTTATTACTTAGTTTAACGTGTAATTGTTTTATTATTCCAGTATTACTGCGAGCACTGCTGGGCCACCATCCACTCGCGGCCGGGGCGCGAGTTCCACAAGCCGCTCGTGAAGGAAGGCGCCGACCGCCCGCGCGCCGTGCCCTTCCGCTGGTGTTAGTGCGCGCGTGAGCCGGGTAGTACGCGCGTGAGCCGGGTAGTGCGCGCGTGAGCCGGGTAGTGCGCGCGTGAGCCGGGTAGTGCGCGCGCCCGCCGGGTAGTGTGTTCTCAATGGGGTTGTAGAGCGTTTGTAATTGAGTTGTTCTAAGGCAGGTAGTGGATTTTTCTAAATGAATTTTCTCTGAGAACGCAATATTTGAATACCGGAGCGTTCTAAGGTTTGTCTGGTTTGCTATAATCTGAGATTGGGAATGGGGTAGAGGATAAAAAAAACATGAAAATGTTTGTCAATCAGGGATTCTTAGTCTTGGGCATTATACAAAGTTTACTAGCATATTATTAACATCTACTAACTCACTACCCTACTCAGAACATTTCGCCTCTACTATCCGATCGTCAACTACCCAGCCGCTAGGTTACTACTCTCCCACGCCGCAGTCTAGCATAGCTGAAATACGTCACAATTACACACGTCACTTAGTAAATTCTCTCGATTTGTCTCTTTGGACCTATTTCAGCCTTGCATTTCGATCACAAGTCGGATTTGATGAAGGAACGGAAAACGCTTGCCTAAGCAGTGGCTTAGCAAAATATTTTTAATGCAGTTTCTTAGGATGTTTAACTATTATTTTAAGATAAGTAAACGCTACCCTTTAACATTATTCTAGGATGGGTAGTACCAGATGTTTGGGCAAGTGTTTTTCTCGATGCAAAAGACATGCGCCGTTTTGGTAGTTTTTTTCTACTGAAATGGGAGACTTGTTTTTGATGGCAACACCAACGGACATGACTCGCGGAAGGCAACCTCTGATTGGTAGGCGGACGCCATATTGTAAAGGCGTCTACGATTAGTGAAATTTGAAATGCAACATTATCCAACGGTATTAATAAGCAAAATATTATAAAATTCAAGTACAAGGTGTTGTCGCTGGATTTCTTCTTCGATTTCTCGCAGAAGAAGTTTGGGTGATAATGATTATAGATTCGATATAAGCGAAATATGTACGCGAAATTACTTAGCTAGTTGTCAGTTGGTTTGAAGTAAGTTGTATCTGAGGGTCTGATTGAATTTTTGGACGCGGGATGCGTACGAGTCGATTAAAAATGCCAGTGACGCGTTTTGAACGCTCCCAGGCCCTTTGTGGTCGTCTCGAAAGTTCTGCGTCGACAAATGTGCTCGGACCCTAAGCGACGCACTATTTCGATTAGTCGCACGAGTGTGTACGCTCTTAAGATATAAGACATAAATGGTTTGTCTGATTTCTTGCAACAATTTGTACCTGTGTAGCTAGAATCAATTTCATACAATTAAGACTCGTACTTTTTCCTCTTTGGATACTGTTGCTGGTTTCCGGCAAGTCCCCGTTGTTTATTTCAGCATAGTTTGTGCCTTTGGATTTTTGATGTTGGCAATGATATGGTTGAATTTTTATTTGCGTGTAGCAATACAGGCTGTGAACGATACTTTTTGAATGATGCAACGTGATTGGACACTGATTGGTTGGTTTTGATGATTTGAAATTATCGACTATCTAGATGACTTGCGTATAAATTCTGTAGGGGTGTAGATTTTTTAATTATTGTAAGACACGTCGAGTGGTTCGATTATTGTACGCGTTATTTTGTCCAATAATTATTGCAAAATGCATATAATTTTTCAGTCAGTATTAGATATTTCTAAACAACTTTACTGTGCTTGTTGAGGAAATTCTTTTTTTTTTATATAATGGAATGGAAATTCAACTCGCGTGGAATTTCTTTTGTTTTGTCTTTTAAAATCGGGAGGCGGTAAGGACCGGTATTGAGTACAAAATGAGAGTTACCAATCGGGCTGTTATGTGTTGGGAGACATTTGTATGAACGAGCCTGAGACACGCGATCGAGACACAATCGAGGATTTCAAAAACGTCCGTCAGATTCCCCTTTCAAGACACGTAAGGTATACCCGAACGAGACACGCGATCGAAACTCGCGGTCGATGATTTGAATTAACTTGGAATGTCTATTATTCATTTGTATAGGCAGTTAAAAGACACTAAGTAGGTGACTGCATTACAATAGTCAGGAAATATCAATCTAAGAACTCTGCAAAAAGATGATGAAAGATGAAAGTGACCTGTCTCGATTGTATATTACTTATGCCTCGTCGTCTATACCTGTCTTTGTCTCAGTATCGATGGCTTGTCTCAGTCACGCACTAGCAAATGCCACTACAACGCAACGATTAATTATTAGTTAAAAGAATAATAATAATAATATATATAGAAAAATATTTTTTTGGATACGCCGGGATAGTGCAATAGAGCGTAGATTAGAACGTTTTTAAGTATTATATAATACATTTTAATAACCTTTAATAACTTAGTATAGAAGTATGGATCTTTCACAGAAGGCTTTAGCGAACACTGTCATATTTTTACTTTCATATGGATTGTTTATTGCCAAAGGCGTTGTTGATGTTTCGACGTAAAAATGGGATTTGATGATTTGCAGTAAAGAACTACATTTGGTCATCAATATGTTGACTTTGGTCGCCTATTATGATGATTTTGGTCACCAATAATGTTGAAATTTGGTCACCAGTTTGTTGAATTTGGCCATCAATATCTTGACATTGGTCATCAAATGTTGCCATAGGTCACATCTTACCAATATGTCATGCATTTCCTACGTTTTTGGTCCTATAAATATCCACTATTTTGTTTATAGTTAAATTGACTGCATACGGACCAAGTTGCGTGATTCAATACGAAAACTTTAGGGCGGCATTCGTATTTTTGTTGAAGCAAAATATTATTATGTATGTACTTAAAATTGTATCGGACGATACACGAGTGTGAAGGTAGACAATCGGGGTCGAATCTGGACCAGAGAGGTTTTCTCATAGATGTTTTCCTTCGTGAGAAATAGGACAGCCAATTTGAATCTTTTATTTGAAGGTTTTAATGTTGCTAGATTGAAATTTTGCTACCTACGGAAAGGGTTTCAAGAAATTGGTCAATGCTTTATTTCTTAGATACCTAATAAAGGTTAGCTGCAATACAGGTTTCAGTGCAAATACTTCAATCGTTACTAATCAGTTAGAAATATTATGCCAGTGACACTTGGATGACAGTTGGCTAACATCTCAAGCGTTTTCGAGGTTCAGTGTTAAAACTGTCTGTTTCAGATATTATCGATTGAGGATGTCGAAGAACTCACTAACTTCATTATCGATATCAAACGCCATTGAGACCGGGGTAGTTGCCTTTGGAACGATTTGTAATACCACAATCTGGCAACATTTTTACCACAGACAATACCAAAATTCGGTGACTGTAATCCTAGATTCGACCCTGTAAGACATCGTATCCCGAAAGACCACGGACTTTTTTAAATAGACTGTAGTAAAAAGACTTGCGCGAATTTTTTGATATAATTTTTTTTGAGTGTTTCGAAGCGGTTTTTCGTGTCGTCTCGAATGTTTTTCGAAAATTTAAAATAACTGATTGTAGGCTTGATAGTGCCTTGTTGCGGCGAATGAGTCCGATAACCCCTCCCTTAAATGATTGCCAGTATTGGTTAAAAACTTGACATGCATTTTTTGATTTGTTGAATTCATTTTGTTTAATTCTTTGTATTCATTTGAAGTTCCTGTTACCGCCGATTTTTTTTAATAATTGGTGTAGTCATTTTCTTTTATTCTTGGCACGCGTTTCGGTCCGAATAATTTTTCCTTTCGGGTTTTTCTACCATTATGGTAGTTTTTACATCCACGTTTGAGCAATTAGTCGGGGTACCATTTCAGTAAAATAGCCCCGTGTTTGCGTAATAGTTAATAAATAGTGTAATTGTTATTTTATATCTATAGCTCTGGCGGATAAATAAGCCAATAAAATCTACAAATTTTCTAAAGTATAAGTAGGTACAATTTTTAATAGTAGAGCATTTTAGTGAAATTATTTGCCATAATAATAAATAAAAAGCGCGTTGTTGGCTTCTCTGTCGTCTGTTGAAGGACACAAATGTTCAAGTATTATTCAATTAGTAGAGGAAATATTGGTAAATGATTAATATAGTATTTTAGATATGTATTTTTAGTAAAATTTAACGATAGAGGAGCTCACAGCGCCGAATCTTACAAAAGCACATTGGAACGTGTTAAAAATCTATTGTAATCATAATTGTAATGACAGTTTCAGTATATTATTATAAAATAACGATACGAAGCCGGAAGTTCGTAATTTTCTAATGTAAAATCATAGTTAGTTATTCATAACTTTAGATATTTTCAATATACCTACGCCTTGAACTGCGCCCCGTAAACACACCTATAATATAACAATCTCCACCTTGGCACATTACTTATCTAAAGCCGATTTATTTCTCTTTTTTATTATATTCTACTATTATTTATAAGTACCCACCATTTTTCTTCGTTTTAATTTCTACTGCATTTTATTGGTAGTTTTTTTTTTCATTTATGTGGCAACACTGTAAATTTTTATGTTTGGTTTGTAACGGGTTGTTTTATAAATTTGGTCATAGAGGTAAATTGTTTTTAACTTGTTTTGACCGGTGTGTACCGTGTGGGTTCCTTTTCTGTTGGATCTTTCGTATCGAATTGCTCAATGTATTTTTTTTATAGTAAAAACAAATTAATGTTTGCCCCGTACCCTCCTAGAGAACATGATGAGTAGCGCTCGGACGCGTGAGTGTGCTAGTGTTGTATGGTCGCACTGTCCCCATTTTGTATTTTTGTATTTTTATAAAAAACGACTAATGATTGTGTAATTCGGATCGTGATTTTTTACTTTACGCGCAACGTAGCTGTGACGCTTGGGCGGGGCTCGTACGAACAATCATGTAAGTGCGATTGGCGGCGGACCTTCAAGTGTTACCAGTATGGGCGCATTTCTTTGCGCAGCGTGCAACATTTGTCTTTCACCTCTATCTAAAATGGCAATACTAATTTGGAACAAAACATAGGTTTAGAAGAAATCCGTCAGAATACCTTTTTTCGTCATGAATGACAGATGCGGATAACCTCTAACCTTTCATCTGTTTTCACTTTTTGCCATAAATCGTCGGTTTCTTTTTAGGGATAGTGAAAAACAAAATACCCTAATCCGTTTAGTGATAGTCATAACTATAATACGACTCTTAATTCTACAAAAGTCAAAGGACATTTGAATTATCTCAACCTCTCACCTTGTGAAATATTTAGCGCTTATTTTACCAACTTGAACCAGCCACAGTTGCACGTTGCATGAAGAATTGTCGCCGAAATTGTCATAATAAAATGCTCCTTTAAGGTCCGCGCCGACCCAGCGACTAAATAAATAATAATTGGTGTTAGATTTTTATAAACCGAGGTGTGTTTGGGATATGTGGTCTGTCTGCGTGCGGGGTAGGGATGCTTTTGCACTGCGCCTAGATGCTTGGCCTTCCTCGTAGCCAGGTGTCGGGGAATGGTGGTAGAGCGGTATACGGTGTTCTTGGAGCGTTCTGTGGCTCGAGAGGCGTGGATCGGGCTGAAAGTGGAGCAATACTGCCCGGAGAAGCGTGCAATAGTGCAGTATTGTTTAGAATATCTCTCGGGGTACCTACAATACTGTCGAGGTATATTTTCTACGGGTCGGGAGCATTTGAATGCTGGATTAGTGTGATATAGCACTGCGTTCGTCTCTAGGAGTCGGTCGTTTGTGAACGTCTGCAATATTCTAGGAAGGCTGTGCCGTTCAGTGGTTATCGAGACGCGTAGTGCGGAGGAGTTAGTACCAAATTTTACATTTAGTTCAATTTCTACGGGAGGAAGTTTCAATTTCCATTTTTCGCTTTGTCCGTTTCTCTCGTTCAAGTTTTGCCTCTTGGTGTCGCCTCGCGGCTTTTTTGGTTTCGACTGTTCCGATTTGGAAGAGTTAGTGGAGAAGTTTTGAGGAGTTTGTTTTGTTTTCGAGAGTTGCGGTTTCGCGGGCGACGTTTTTAAGTTTCATGGTTAGTTTAGTTAGTTTATAATTTATATAGGATTGTTTTTCTCTATATTCACGTTTTGAGCGCCTCTAGGCGTGCTCTAGTTGTTGTCTGTTTTCTATTGATAGGTGTGCGATGCGAAGCGAATAAGTAATGTTTTCCTTTTAGATTGTAATTTTGTCGTTTGGCATATCACTGCGTGATGTACACAATATACGGGGGCGTTGTGTCGAACGTCGAACGCTCTGGCATGGAACATTTTTTGAACGTGAATTTGTACTTTTTTGAGGTATCGTAGCTAAAGTAATGATATGAATTGTTGATGTTTTTTAAAATAAAATCGATGTCGATGTTTCCCTCGTCGTCGTTCTCCGAGTGGTTTTTTTCGCACTATATTTCACTTGCATGTACATAGTGAATCGTTGGAACTTTCCTAGTGAATAAAAAAATGAAAATCCGCAAAAAAAGAACTTTTTACGGTTTGATTCGGTGGCGGGCCGGAGTTAGAGAAATTTTCGTGTTAGCACCGCGTGCGCCCGCGCGCCGCGCGCCCCCTGCGGGGCTCTAGTGAAATTATAACATAATTTTTAAAAATAGCGATGAGTAGCGCAATTCATTAAATACCTACCTAGTTGAGTATATTGTATAATGATAAAATAATAGTACCTAAATACCTTATAAAGTTGCTAGACAATATTTTGTGTTTGTAAAAAGGAAAATTTCTTGCACCGTCATTTTGTCTGGTGTTTTTTGGACCCGCACTGTTTCGAGTTTTGGACGTTAACGCGAGCGACGCCGTGATGGTGCATTGAATTTATTTTTAAAATAGATTTTTCTAAACGGTACCCGTCGACTCACTCCACCTAGCGGTAATTATTGTTCTCTGTCGAAGCGCGAGCGAAGCCGCGGGTCGGCGCGTACCGTTGTTTAATTAAATTAATTTCAAATAAGATTTATATATATTTTTATAGACAGTTATTTCACGGTGACTTGTTAATTACAATCGATTTTGTTGTTAAAATTATAATTTGATGGTGAAATTTCCGATATTTTTTGCTAATTATACTTACTTGTTGAACGCTTTTCGATCCGCCATTTGAGGTTTAAACTAGTGACAGCTTTAGTGAGAAGTTAGTTGATCTATCATAATTTAGGATAATTTGTTAAGCTTTTCTTTTAGAATTAAGCACATTTTCGTCGCAAGGGCGGTCGTTTAATGCTTCGGTTGCGTTTACACTTTGCTTAGTACTTTAATACTGTAACGGGCACTCATGTACCTACTAAGAATGCGTACAGGAAACACATTTTAAAAGAAGCGCACATAACCCCTTATGGTCTTATCACAAAATATTTAAACCAGCGTTCAACATATCCGTCTAAATATTTTCCCCACTAATCGACGTCTAATCCTCGCTTTTTCTAAATCAATAACAAACTCACAAGTTAAATCATTTGGTATGCCAGGATTTAGTAAGAAAACGCGAGTGAGAGACGTCGATTTTGTGGAACGAAATTTTAGAAACTTCTGTTAAACTCTGGTCTAATCTTTTGTGGTTAGATAGAGCACTTGACTAATCTTAGAGATTAGTGAACCTGACTTAAGTTGAGATGAGTGGACTAACAGCCGAAATTAATAGTGTATCTCCTATCCAAGATTGAAATCGATCTGGGATTGCTGCCTACCGTTCGATCGATTTCCAATATGCGTGCCTTTATAAACCAATCCACGGATCGGTTATTGGCACGTTTGACCCTAAAAAATGGATTGTGATATCAATCCCAGATAGCAAAATTTGGATTGGATTGATTATTAATTTCGGCAGTTAGTGCACATGACTAATCAAAGTGTAACCGAGCCCTGTGTCTGTTAAACGCGCCCGGTGCACCGGTGGGTTGGGAAGCGTTCCCGCAAATCGTTTGTTTGTAAAAATTTATTGATTTGAAAATTGATTTTAATGTTTTTTTTTTAACTGTTTCGCTCCGCTTTTGTATCCGTTATAGTCACCTTTGTTTAAACGCCTATGAATTATTTTAGAACTATTGTGGAGATATTAAAATGAATTTGAAACTTTCTTTCTGTGTTTGTCTTGTAGTTTGCTTACTTGGGATAGTGCAATGTTTTATCATTTTGGTGTTGTCACAGACTCACTGATCCTAATTTTGTAGGTATATACTTTATTTTCGAGGTGCAGTGCTAGTGTGTCTGCAGTGGCAAGATAGTACATACTGACCACTCTTATTAGCACACAATTACAATTATTCGTATCCAATTACAATTATTCGTATTAAATTACAATTATTTTGTACACAATTACAATAATTGTGTATACTTATAATTATAATTCTCACGTAATTATAATGAATCCCATTGTATTACAAGAATTATTGTTGCATGGACTATCTTGCCACCACGCACCCGGCTGCGTTGCATTATTTTGTCTCTGTTCGAGAGTAAACCAAAGACAAGCGCGCAATGGCGCCGCTACCAAAAAGACAACTGGGGCAACCATCGTTGTCCCAATAATTCCTATTTTTACTTGGTCCTGGATGGGTGTTCAATATTTTTCGGGGCTGTTTGTTATGGATTCCTGAACCATTTTTGATACAGTTTTATTTTTTGTGTTGTTCCTTATCATCGAGTTATGGATTTCAATATAGATTCCCGTTTCTCCCCTTAAGGGGGGTTTCCAGGGGGGAATGAGCCACTTATCCAAAGTTGCTCAGTTTTTAGTATGGACATACATGAATACATAAGTATTGAACACAGTTATCCCAATAATTAATCAAGTGGAATCGTGTTACTACAACATTTTTGTTCAGTTTATTTTTATATGTCCGTAAGGATTGAGGAGCCACTTTTGAAAAATTAACAATTTCTAAATGGAATTTCACGCAGTTTAAATGTAGATGTGTCAATAAAATTTGTATTCTAAAGCAGATTTTGGTAGATTTTATGCATAAAAAGTTCTGTTACTGTAAAGGTGGCACCTCAATTCAGCAAATCAGGATTGAGGTGCCATTTTTCAAGTGAATAGAACTGGTTAAGTTATGGATGAATATTTCTGAAAACGCAATATCTTAACGGACGTGTTGTATATTGATTGCTCCCAAACTCTGGGGCTTGAACGGCTTCAATTTAAAAAGATATATAACATTCAAAGTGGCGCCAAAATCTATAAAAAATCGATTTTAGATTTTTTTATTTTTCGTTGATATAACTAGTCAATTTACAAAACAAATTTAATGGAAAATTTGTAGATAGTTGGCTGAAATTGTAGCCAGAGAATGAAGTAATAAAACCAAGTGGTTTTTTTGCTGCGACTAATTTTATGTGGCTCCTCAATCCTTACGGTCTGGAAATAATATTTCGCTATAACTACGTGACAACAAAACGAAATCGAACGATGAATATCCCAAAAAAATGTAGATATGCGTGCCTTAATATTCATATATAATTTAATCACTCTACGTATCCTATATTGGCCAAAACATACAATTTTTTACTTTCTCATACAAATTTTCTTAAGTGGTGACCATAATTTAAATATGTAACCAGGGATATGGAATCCGAGAGTTACTTACGCTTTTTTGTAGTGGACCCGCACTGTTAGTGCAGTCAGCCAGTGTAAACAGCTCGTTTAATAATATAACATCTGGATGACCGAGCTTTGCTCGGTATTTCTTTTTTATAAATTCTGTTTTTTGGAAATTATATTTAAGTACGAATTACTAATATAATTATGAAATATGAATAATATATTTCGATCTTACCGATAGAATAATAAAAAGATATGAACTGGTTATTTAAAGAAAAAAATCATAAAAAAACACGAATAAAATGACATTTTCTACAAATGATTCCTAGCTAGATCGATTTATCGCCCCCGAAACACCCTATATACTGAATTTCATGAAAATCGTTGGAGCCGATTCCGAGATTCCAATTATATATATATATATACAGGGTGTATCGGCAAGGTGTAGTAATATTGAAATGTGGGTATGTGTACCTGGTGATGAATCATTTGCCAGGGTACTAAAACCTGAAATCGATAATCGATTTTTTCACTCAAATTGACAAAATAACTAAATATTACAACCCTAAAATGATACGGATGACGTCTCGTTACGAGGGTCACTGGCATTGAATTATTTCTGCCGCAAAGTGCGCCGCGCTCTTTGAATTTGCCGACAATATTTTAGGGTTCAGTATTGTAACAAAGTTGAAAGCCTCTAAAATTCATTTCAGATACTTACCGCCTTAGAATAGAATTTTGGTAGGTACATTACACGGAGCAGATATCACTCAGCCGCCAAGAAAAACTTTTGTCAGGTTGCATCTGTCCGGGTTGGTACAAATTGGTAAAAAACATTATTTAAAAAACAAACGGAACCCTTAGTACTTTTACGAATTCTGTATTGACGGATTTGACGGCGGGCCTAGTTTTGTTTGAGTAATGCCGCCGGCTAGAGGTGTAAAAGTAACGAAACAAAGCGTACAGTCTTACCCAACTTATATGGCGCGTCGTGAATCTTCGTTCGCGCAGAAAATAAAGTATGGTCCGAAGATTAACGAAAGAATGCTTAACACTTACAATCAACCTCAGATAACTATTATAAGGTTCATAATACACTGCAGCTGTTAGTTCCATCTCACTCATGCCACGCGGCGATCGCTAAGATGGCGGGGCGGCTGCCGACCAATAGCGGTCAATAGCATTTCCCGCGCTTTGAAAATTCATCTTCTGCGCAGGTAGAACTGCGATGTGCAACAGCTGCAGTGTATTATGAACCTTATAATAGTGATCTTAGGTTGATTGTAAGTGTTAAGCATTCTTACGTTAATCTTCAGACCATACTTTATTTTCTGCGCGAACGAAGATTCACGACACACCATATAAGTTGGGTACGACTGTACATGTTAGTCGATGCCTCAAGTTCACTGACATTGCCCAGCTGATAACTAGGGTTGAACGATGGTTAGTTTTGCAGTAAACTTTGACGTGTATTATATTAAATATACTAGAAGCACCTCGCGGTTTCTCCCGCGTTAGCTACTATCCCGCGGGAACCATTAATTTTTACGGTATAAAAGGTAGCCTATGTCACCCGGGGATAGCATAGCTTCCCAACAGTGAAATAATTTTTCAAATCGGTTCAGTAGTTTCGGAGCCTATTCAAAGAAACAAAGTTTTCCTCTTTATAATATTAGTATAGAAAAACCAAAACTGACTGACTGACTGATCGATTAACTAGCTGCGCCCGCGGTTTCACTCGCGTTTGTATAATATAAGATCTATCTTTATGAGTTGTGGTCCATGTGTTATTCTGATATAATGTAAGCTATATTATTGTGTAGTTTCATCAAAATCCATTCAGTAGTTTTTGCGTGACAGAGCAACAAACATTCATCCATACTTACAAAATTTCGCGTTTATATTATTAGGAGGATAAAAATACACTTCACATAGAAATGATGCGAATTTTTGTCGTTTAGATATTTTTTTACCGACACATGGACTATTTGCACTGAATAAACACACTTTCAATTATTATACACCATATCTAATACTATAGTCTGAAGGTGTGCACAATGCACAATGCACAAACCAGATATAAATCACGGATTCCTAGATCAGGGTAAGTATAATCATTTTACAATAAAGATTTGTTCATAAAACGAAAGCTTAACAACATAACGCTATGCAAAGATATTATTCACTATTTTTTAGTTGTAACCGGTTTGATTATTATTTAAACTGTACAGTATTAAAACTTAAAAATATCACATAAAATTAATAAACCACGAACCATAAATATCTATGCATCCGAAAATACTAATAATCAAAAACCAAATCTAGATGTGATACGGGTAGTTGTGAAATTGCGTTGTCACGTTTTCTAGTGGTGGAATGCTAACCTACCCACGTTTGTGTACCTATTGCTAAGAGTCAAATGAACATATTTTAACTACATCACTTACTTAGAAGATTATTTTAAAATAAATTATATAGATGGCTGATTATGTCACACGTGCTACATATTATACGATACTCGCGGTGTAAGTAAGTGTATATTATACACGCCAGAAGTTAAGTCACGCCGTGTAGTTGTATACTACTTAGACCGCTCGTATCGTAATGTGCCTACTACCTACCTACTTTTATTTATTTTCTATTTTATGTGATATAGGTATGCCATAATGTATTAATATGATGTGATGTTGTTATTGATTATAATTTTTAAAAGTGTGTCCTATTTTTTTCTTAAATATTATGGTCACCGCAGTGAAATTTGTATGAGAAAGTAAAAAATTGTATGTTTTGGCCAATATAGGATACGTAGAGTGATTAAATTATATATGAATATTAAAGCACGCATATCTACATTTTTTTGGGATATTCATCGTTCGATTTCGTTTTGTTGTCACGTAGTTATAGCGAAATATTATTTCCAGACCGTAAGGATTGAGGAGCCACATAAAATTAGTCGCAGCAAAAAAACCACTTGGTTTTATTACTTCATTCTCTGGCTACAATTTCAGCCAACTATCTACAAATTTTCCATTAAATTTGTTTTGTAAATTGACTAGTTATATCAACGAAAAATAAAAAAATCTAAAATCGATTTTTTATAGATTTTGGCGCCACTTTGAATGTTATATATCTTTTTAAATTGAAGCCGTTCAAGCCCCAGAGTTTGGGAGCAATCAATATACAACACGTCCGTTAAGATATTGCGTTTTCAGAAATATTCATCCATAACTTAACCAGTTCTATTCACTTGAAAAATGGCACCTCAATCCTGATTTGCTGAATTGAGGTGCCACCTTTACAGTAACAGAACTTTTTATGCATAAAATCTACTAAAATCTGCTTTAGAATACAAATTTTATTGACACATCTACATTTAAACTGCGTGAAATTCCATTTAGAAATTGTTAATTTTTCTAAAGTGGCACCTCAATCCTTACGGACATTATTTTTATCACGGGCTGGATTTGTTGTATTTGAAATGTTTATTCCTATTTATTTATTTTTTACCTGTTTTGTATAACTTTTTTTTATCGTAGCTATACTTATTTTATTCACGTTGATTTAGAAATGTAGTTTAATTTTTTTTTTTGGTATTTTTTCTAGTTTTTTTTTCTGTACTTTTACACTGCAACCTAGAGTAAGCTTTCGCCAATTTTAAGATTGCACATTGGCAGTAATAATTATATATAAGAGTATTTATGTATATTAATTATTAATATGATAAATAGTAAAAAGATGTAAAATCAAGAGACCAATTCTCTTTACTACAAATTGTATGAAAATTCAGCGAATGGTCTACCTAGTCGATGCTCTGCCTCATTATAAATCAAATTTAATATCGGTATATAGATCCAGTTTACTCTTGAATAATTTAAACCATAGAATATAACGCACGAGGTTTCACTAAAAATTTAATTCACTTTTCTATCAATGTGTGCGTCAGTGGCGTGTAAATTGATTCTCCGACACGCACACAAGCGCAATGATAATGTCGCATATGAATTGGACTTAGTCCAGTCCTAGCTAGTGTGAGTTTTTACGCGCTCGACATAGTACGCGTCAACTAGCGCTTTGTATGAAGATTTTTCGTTCATAAGCGCGCCGGTAGGGGCGCTGTACAAGATCTGCATATACAAAAGCGTTAGTTGACGCGTGCTATATCGAGCTCGTAAAAACTCACACTGGGGGCACAGAAGAGTAGGGAACTTGAATTAATATTTACCCTACAAGCTTTCGAGTTTGAGCAAAGCGAGTCGAACGGCCGAATAGGGCCCAAACAGTATTTAATTAGTTTTGGCTCGCTTTTGGTATGGTCTTGGTGAACAGCGCTGTTGAGTAAATTCAGTTTCTGTGCGTTATATTTCAATGCTATCTATAACGTAGGTGTAGAAAAGCATGCAGTTAATGCCATTTGATTATATTAAACCGCTTGCAATCGCACGTCGATTATGTAGATACCACTCTAGCAAGAATTTACGTGTAAAAACTACATTTAGGTAAAGAAGAATTGGCCTTTGATTTTATCAAAAACATCACAAATGTAGATACAAAGTTTTTAGATCGGAGCTTTACTGAAAATTTATAAAATATTGTTTTTTTTTTTTACAATTTCCGTTTAGAAAAATATCGAATGTTCATTTTATGTTGATTTTTATTTATAGATGAGAGGTAGATTTAACTATGTAGTTTGCGTTTCTTTATTTTATAAGAGTGAATTTTATTTTTGTTGTTTGGATAGTATTACTTAGAATTATTATGAGATCATTTGTCGGGAGTTAAGACTTGTAATATTAGAAATAAACATTTTGCTATTGTGAATTGCCTCACTAGAATTTGGTAATTATCTGTCTCTTAGCAGTGTACAGCGGCAATACCAATCTTATCATCAGGGAAAGGCTTGTTCCTCTCGATACACAGTAATAATTATAAAAACGTTGCCTAGCTGTATAGTAGTTAAGAAAAAATATTTTCATTCCGAATAAAATTTTCAGCAAGATAAAATCTCGAATATTTTCCACTAAGTTTTGGAACTAGATTGGGTCTTAAGTTACTCAAAAACGTCTTACGTAGTTATATAACCTACAGAAATTGGAAGGCAACTAGATTTTTTTCAAATTATCATTATATACATCTCTAAATTCCCGACAAATTGTAGTAGGTATTGTTTAAAACTGAAATACTTGAATTTTTATATGAATTTTATTATTATAATATGGTATTTTACTAAATATTAGTCCAATATTAAATCTTTATATCACTTGTTCTTTTTTTTACTTTTATATCCCAGTCATAATCCCGCTACTTCATAATCTATTCGCATTTAAGTTAAATAAACCTACCAATAATAGCAGGAGATACTTTTTCAAGTTATTATCAACCAGCTGCGCCTCGAGGTTTCACCTGCATCTCTAAGGAATTCTTAATTATACGGGATATTATAAAGTAGGTACCTACACCTGTCTTATGTTATTGCAGAACTAAAGGTCGCTTGTATAGCGTTCTCAATTAATTTTATTATTTAGCACCTAGTTATATTATGGCCTAAGCCTCCTCACGACAGTGAAGCGAGGACTTTTCTGGAGTGGGCCAGTACCCCTAGTGTGAGTTTTTACGAGCTCGACATAGTACAGACTTCCTTACGTATTATTATTTTTTAATTAAGTATGTGTCTATACCTAAACACGTTACCTTTGCAGCGTGAAGATTCAACTAATATCCGAACATACGAATTACATTTACAAAATTTGTTAGACCCTGTGTGCTTAGAGTGAGTATTCGTATTCACGCGCTCGACATAGTACGCGTCAACGCGAGCTTTGTATGAAGATTTTGCGTTCATAAACGCGCCGGTAGGGGCGCTGTACAGGATCTTCATACAAAGCGCACGCTAACGCGTACTATGTCGAACGCGTAAACTTGCCGCAAAAACTCACACACAGGCTGTGACACAGGGCAATACAATTATGTAGATAATTTATTATCAGCTTATCAAATAGAAATAAAAAAATTCATAATAACAAAAATGTTGATTTATTTTTGTAAACTTTACGTATACTTACATAAATAAATAATACAACCAACTCCTAAACACTAAATTATACGCATAAATTAACATTGTAGATTACATCTTTAGTAAACTAACCTATATTTAATTTAAGGCTTCATTATGCCCGTTTTCACTAACCCTAGACAACACTTCAATGCTTTAAGAACTAAGAATTCGCTTAAAGCTAAAATTGATATTAACCTTGTGTCTCATATAAGTAACGTCGTTGGCTGTCAAAAACAGTTACGACACCAGACTGTTACACCGAAAGCTGTTCAAATATGATATTAATCGTAATTATATCACATATAATATTAAACAAACTTATTTAAAGTGCTCGATCAGGTTAACACGCGGGCGCGATCACGAAATATCAAACATAATACGACGTTATTTATATCCAAGAGTCCACCTATAAATGTGGCGGTCTACCGCGCCCGCGCCCGCGAGTGATCGTGCACTAACATTTGTTATTTACAATAAATTTGGAGCAAGCTAGCAATTGAACATACGTCCTGTAAACAGTATTAGTGAAAAATTATTTCGCTTTGACTTCTAAGCAAATGCAGTAGCTATACAGTGTAAGTATAGATACTCAATACATACCTACATTTCCAGAAAATAAAATCTTATGTAGGTACTTAATAGCTTTAATAAATAAATATAGTATTGTATACTTAGTTGTAAAAGTGAAACGGAAAATTAAGCGTAACTAAGCGTTGGGTTACATTAGGCGTCAACCTGCATGTGATTAGTGAATACGGGCATTAGGGTCGTGTTGACAGTGAAAACGCAGAAGACTCGAGCCGCCATACTGACGGTCGGATACAATTCTGGGCACCGGTATATTGTATCATTCGTCACTTTACAAACGGCGCCGTTCTCTAACGCAGTTTGAACGACGCCATTGAGCTAGCTAGCGAAATACACGCTGGTGTCTCATTGCATGAGACAAATTGAAGAAAAAACTTAACAATGAACGCATAAGCAGGAGCGAACCGAAGTGAAGCTAGCGTTAGACTCACTGAAATAGACAAAGCTCTAATAACACTAGTCCATATTTTGTTCATTTTGCAAACATTTTGTATAAAACGGCGCCGTTAGTAAAACTATGAATTAGTATACAATTTGCAGTTTTAAATACTTATACTAGATTTAAATTAATGTAGTTTCGTTTTATTTCGAGTCAAAGCGTTTCATTTCAATTAATAATTTATTAATTAAACTTTCTTTTAGATATTATAAGTTTATAGGGCAGTGTTGAGCACTTTGCGAAATACATGCCCATAATCCCCCCAGGTGTGGGCAACTTGGAGGGGATTATAGGCATAAACCCACATAAGGAGGGTTGTCATATTATTATCTAAAGTTCACAGTGTGACCAGTAGCATTTGTAACAAATACTGAATAACCCTAGCATATATTTTTGCCATAGTTCAAAGAAAGACTAATTCGATATAACTTCGTTACTTATAGAAAAATAAACTTTTTCTTAGAAATAAATAGGTATATAAGAAAAAAAAACTAGACACATGAGTGAGTATATGAAATTAAACTGATTCGTGTACTTTAATTAGATTAGGTACGTAATTAATTGTACTTAGAAATATATGGATAACAGACTAACTTGTGATTAAGATATGCCATCAAAACAACATACATACAAATTCATTCATGTTTCAAAAGTTAAAGAAGTCAAACATTAATTTCTATATTCTCAAAATCATAGGATTTACTTTCCTATGGCTACCACACACAATGTTATTGAAAATAATATTAATCTGGCGGTTTCACACCCTCAAGGACAGTTCATCATGTGAGGCTTAGAAGAATAACACATAGAATCCAAGTACCCGCTAGCGCCGTGTAGCCATTTATACTGAGACTTTTTCGGCCTAGTTCGGACTTTGACTCGCTATTGCTAGAAATTGAAGCTTTTATGGTAAATATTTATTAATTTTTCTTGATTCTGGACTAAATACCAACACGACATTTTCATTGCGCTTGTGTGCATTTTGAAGAAGACAATTACACGGCACTCACGCACACATTTATAAAAAAGTGGCTTCACTTTTGAGAGAAACTACGCAAGGAACTATCCTTCTCTGCGTTATTATTCTAAGATGTGAGGCTTGAAGGGTAGGGAGCTTAGCAAAAATCACGAAACATCACAAAGGGGGGAGGGGGTGTAGTAAGAAATCACGTGTAGTTATTTAGCCCGTCAAAAACAACCTTTTTGTCTAATTATTAAGTTATGTTAATTATGTTAGAAATAACAAATTTCATGGAGTCCTAACTCTCATACTTTTCTGAAATAAAAACAGTCTCAGTTACTCATTATGACATCAGCTAATGTGCCAGTGAAAGTCGCGACCAAATCGGTCCAGCCGTTTCGGAGAATAGTCAAAACAAACAAACAGACAGACTAAACTGTTTAAATTGTTTTATGGTTATAAGTCCCATAGATGTTTTCATTGTATTGTAAAAAGGTGTTATTTCGACATTATTACAAACAAACACTTCAATATCATTTATTTGTATAGAGTAGGTTTTGCAGGGTTCATGTTATTGGTGATAATATTGTGAAGTATGTGAGCATGCAGGGTTGAACCAGACATCTATACTAATATTAAAAGGAGGAAAGATTTGTTTGTTTGTTTGCATTGAATAGGCTTCGAAACAACTTAACCGATTTGAAAAATTCTTTCACTGTTGGGAAGCTACACTATCCCCGGGGGGCATAGGCTACTTTTTATCCCCTAAACATTGACAGTTTCCTCGGGATAGTAGTTAACGCAAGTGAAACAGCGAGGCGCTTCTAGTGTTAAATAAATAAATTTGATTCTATGAGTACAAATCAAGTACATGCTCTTTTGGAGAACTGATTTAAACCAATAGAGATCCCTTAAAAGGTAACATTGTTAATTACATGACTTAACATACAAACCCTATTATTCGATTATTGCTTAGTTCACATTGAACACCATCAAAATTGGTCAAGACTTACTCTCCAATACGGAAAAAAGAAAATCCTTCCTATTTAATTTAGACATTTATAATCGGTCAGGATAATATGAATCAACGTATAAACTTTTTAAAGCATTGAATACAAAACTAGTACACGTTATTGGCTTTGAAAATAAGTACATTTTTACATATTGGTACATATATTAAGTATATTACAACATATTGGTAGGTTCTGTATCATTACCCATGTCAAAAAATCAGAGCTATCAAAAGTCATTTATTTGTTGAATGAGGTAGCATCGGCCCTGGTCAGAGTTCGTCAGGGCCCAACGGCCACTGACATGGCTTAACAGCCATCAATCAATAACAACCGGGATGGACAGCTTACCACACCCTCCAACTGTAAGTTACCATATAAGACTCTTTGTCTTGATATATATTGTCTATACTGCTATATTGTATATGAGTATGATAATAGACAATATAGCAGTATAGACATTGTCTATACTGCTATATTGTCAGTATTGTCAGCAGTATAATCATATATATATCATACTATATGTTATACTGTCTATATTGCCTGCACATATACAATAATATACGTAGCAGCATAGCTCTGATTCCACGACAGGTACAAAAACTAAATTCCCAAAAATCATAATCTCTTGTGGACCCGAGTGAGATGACTCCGCAGCGACTCCGGAGCTTTGAATTTCAACGAGCACAAATCACACTGAAAAGTGACATTCTTATACGTATGTTTGTTCATCACATGTTTGGTCAGTCCGTCTTTACTGGGAAACTTTTTCTGGCATTTCAGACACGCGTTCTCTTGCATTACCTGCTTCAGCTTCAGGTGGCGACGGAGGCAGTACCTCGACTTGAACGTGATAGCGCAGCTCTCGCACCGCGACTTGCTCCGCACCTGGTGGTGCGTCTGACAGTGAAGGTCCAGATTAGCCTTCTTAGAGAACACTATTTGACACTCGTTGCACTCGAATGTGGCCGCCTGCTGCTGCACCTCGTGATTCGACGTCATATGGCGGAAGAAGTGGCTGTTTTGAGAGAATTTTAGACGGCAATACTGACAGCTGTATATGTATTTGGTTTCGTCGTCCTCCGCTTTAATTCGGGCTGGTCTGGTTACCCTGATTCTGGGGCCGGTGCGGTTCAGTTTTTTATTCATCACTGGGCCGCGAAGGGTGAATCACTGTATCATAACTTGAGACGACTTTGTTTGGAACAACACGTATGCAAGTCAGTTTCGTGGACGGGTATTGATTAGACGGATATAGAAGCTCGGCGTAATTACTGGTTACAAAAGTATTTTGAAAGCCGAGGTTTCTTTATTTGGCGGGGTATTTTGCTGTAGTTTTAGTTTTCTTTGAAGATTCTCATTCACACAAGTCACACAGTTCACACACCAATTTTTTTTTGGAAGGAAACGTCATTGTCGCCAAACGTACTTTTCAATTGCGTTCAGAAATTATTGTTTATTCCAATTAACTTTCACTTTTTTGTTTCAACCTTGTTTTAAACAAGGTATTTAAAGGTATAAGCTTTAAGCTTAACACACCATAATTACTATTGCAACTTATTTATATTGCACATAATACTTACTTTTATTAAATAACGATTCGATAGGTAACAGAATATATAAAACATGAATTCACAGTTACAATTTTTGAACGAAAACCAACAGCACCCTCATCCCGCCCGGGAGCCAAAACTTTAAAAAAGTCCGATGGTTTTGGTTGGTAGAAAACCGAAAAAGAAAAGCTGAGGTTGTTTTTTTTGCATTTCTTGTTAAATACCTACCTAATGCCGCCTCTACACATAGGCCAGCGCATTCGCCGACGCGCTGGCGGTGCGCTTGCCAACGCGCTTGTGAGTGATCCACACATTGGAAGGTCGTTCCAGGTCGTTCAGTATGGTTTGGTTCGGGCCAATGTGCGGACGGATTCAAAATGGATGTTGAGTCGCTAACAGCTGCAGCTGTATATTTATTCACAGCTTATAACTACTTTGTAAATGTGTACAAGAAAAGGGTGATTAAAAAGAAATGAATAATATTTGTTGAATTATTTTTTAAATAATAATTTGTTGAATTATTTTTATTGAAGATAATTAATTCGCCACAAGAAGAAAACGTGCACTCTTGATCGCTGCTCCGGGCAAACTAATCGCGCGGCCAATGTGTGGATGGTGCGCCAAGCTTGCGACAAGTGTCGTTTGATGTTGCCGACACCGCGCGGCTAGCTCGCAAGCGCGCCAGCCAACGTTCAAATACCTACCGCCAATGCGACAACGTCCGTTCTACACATTGGGCCAGTGGCTGGGCCAGCGCGCTTGCCAACTCGTTGGCCTATGTGTAGAGCCGCCTTAAGGCTTACGGAACGTGCACAAATAATGTGCAAAAGCAAAATGATGCAATACAAAGGAAAAGTAGGTAGTCAGTAGTCAGCTAAGTAAATCATACTTATTAATTAATAGCAATTAGCATACAATATCCTAAAGTACCTACCTACATGTACATACTATGCGATGGTGACCACCGGTAACTTGTGCGCTTTGTAACCCATCGGCACCGGGTTCGAGCCTCGTGCAGCGTGCTCCACCAATGCTTTTCGTGAGGATTTCTATCGATCCGTGCTTCAGAGGGGGCGTTAAGCTATCGGTCTCGTTGTTATCGATTCATAGCCACGTCAGGAGCTCTTAGGTGGTCTGACAAACTCGGTACAGGATGGCACTAATTACCTATCTATACTTAATACCTAACCACATTCAACAAACAAACTACCACAGCTTTCGTAATGATAGATTACATACCTAACTACTTAATAAAATCGATACTTACTTACTTAGGTACGTTACTATAGGTATTTATACTAAGGTGGTAGTACCTACTAAATGATACTCGCGTCGTTGGTAAAATAGTGATTTTTCTCGAATACAATACATTACATAACTTTCTTGTTATTCTTATCATAAAATCTATTTCACATGCACTGTGTGCCGTACGCAATACCTAACGTATCATTTTACATTCAATAAAAATCACGTCCAAATCGATACACAGAAAGTTATTATCGATTAGCGTTAACGATCCGATTGTCACGTAGGTGAAACACACTATTGAAATCGGCTGCTGAGCTAATTTAGACTTTAACGCTGCCAGTTAAAGTTCAAATCGGCGTAACAATTTCAATATCGCAGTTTCCATTATCTGTGACCGGTATAAAAAGCGCGGGAAACCATAAACAAACCGTAGTGTGCAAAGAGTACTTACGTAGTGTGCGAGAACTTTGAATCAAGGAATGAGGCTATTCAGCCGAGTTGTGATTTTCGCCGTTTTTTCTGGTGCAGTGTTATGTGCGACGAAAACAAAGATAGTCCAAACGAAACAGGGGAAAGTTGAGGGGAAGCTAGCTGCCAATGGGGGTTACTACGAGTTTTTAGCGGTGCGATATGCAACACCAGTCCGATTTCGGGTAAGTTTCTTTTTTATTACCCTTTACTCGGAGCTACAGTACCTACCTACCTAATAATACTTATCTAAATTTGCGTAGTACCAAACGAAAAATGACAAAATTTACATAAGCATTTCTAGGTTTACAAAACGAATTTTACCTAATATTATTATTTTAAATTAGGAACAATTTTTTATAATAATTACTTACGTGCACTCTCCTAAAAGACTAGTACAACAGTCAATCACTGTATTTTAAAATCTATGATCTTCATTTATACCTACTTTCTATCATCGGATGTTATTCCCACAGGCGCCGAAGGAGCCGCCATCTTTCTCCGGCGTCTACCAAGCGGACAACCGGCTCGTCCTCTGTCCCCAGTTCCTCACCAGCGACCCCTTAGCTGTCCCCAGCGCCAACGAGGAGTGTCTCGTATTAAACATCTACACCCCCTACAATAGCACGGAGGCAGCCAATACCACCTACCCCGTCATGGTTTACCTCCACGGGGGAGACTTCGGGGTGGGATCTAGCTCCCCCGTGTTCTACGGTCCTCAATACCTCGTCAGCCACAACGTAGTCCTCGTCACTGTCAACTACCGGCTCAACGCTTACGGATTCCTCAATTTAGGGCTTCAAGGGGCTCCCGGGAACGCCGGATTGAAGGACATCAGAGCTGCCTTGCGATGGATCAAAGTTAACATTAGGAATTTCCACGGTGACCCTAACAATGTGACTGTGTTCGGGCAAGGCAGCGGTGGTGTAGCTGCCATTTACATGACCCTGTCGGAGTCTACTAAAGGGCTGTTTCATAGAATCATTTCTCAGAGCGGTTCCATGTTTACGCCACAATCCTTTGACCACGACGGCGTGGAAACTGCCCGAGAAGTAGCCAAGGCTTTAGGGCATATACTAGACGAGCCGGCCGAGGATCTCTTGAAACTGTTCAATAGCACCTCTAACGTCGCAATGGAAGAGGCGATAGGGAAACAGGTTCACTCGAAATCTGTCTTTCTGCCGACGGTGGAGAAGCTTTTCGATGGGGAGGAACCGTTTTTGGTTGACACTCCCTACAACATCATAGCTTCGGGGAAGCTGCACCCTTCTTTCAACCCGGTGCCAGCCATGTTGGGGCTCAACACTGTCGAGGGGCTGACCATCACTTTAGACTACCACTCTATAACCGATGCTCTGGAGAAACTTGAGCACGTAGACTACACAGTGCTGGATCAAAGAAACTTTGTGGTCCCAGCGGACGAGATTCAAGAGTTCAGAAACATCCTCAAACGGACATACTTCACGAATGTCACTACAGAGGAAGCGTTGATCGGCGGTCTGATCAACTTATATTCGGACTTCTCTTACGTTGGTCCTATGAGCCTGTTCGCTGATCTCTACGCGAACAGCTCAGGCCTTCCCGTCTACGAATACATCTTCAATTACATAGGGAATAGGAACTTTGGCAGGCACCTGACCAACACGACTCTGCCAGCGACCACGAACCAGGATGAACTTTACTATATCTTCGAATCGGAACGGACGCCTTTGCCCATGTCCACGGATGATGCCCGCATGGTCACCTTCATGACCACTATGTGGACCAACTTTGCTAAGTTTGGGTAAGATTAACTCTTACCGTCTTACCACAAAATCTTAGACCAGAGTTAAACAGTTGTTTATAAAATTTCGTTCCACAACATCGCCGTCTATATCACTCGCGTTGTCTTACTCAATCCTGGTATTCCTAATTATTTTATTTGTGAGTTCGTTATTGAGTTAGAAAAAGCGAGGTGTTAAAAAAGCGATTTTGTGGAAAGAAATTTTTAGAAACATCTGTTTAACTCTGGTCTAATCTTTTCTGGTAAAATGGTTATATTATAGTACCTATACTTATATCTCCTTCTCTATACAGGTTTTTTATTATTGTGTAAATTGTAAAAGCTAAACCAATTTATGTCAAACGTCGATGTTCCGCGCATTGCGTAATTTGCAGAATTGAATAGGCGATTATGTCTCGCCATTCAATAGTGATGTTTTCTTTTTAGAATTGAGCTGCCATTGTTAATGCTCCAGCGTTTACGTTGGCCTGTTTTTATTATATAACACAGTAGAAGCGCCTCGCGGTTTCACCCGCGTTACCTACTATCCCGTAAAAACTAGCCTATAATTAATTATCACTAGTGGATAGTGTAGCTTCCCAAATAATAGTGAAAGATTTTCTTCTAATCGGTTCTGTTGTTTCGGAGCCTATTCAATGCAAACAAACAAACAATCAAGTCTTTCCTCTTTATAATATTAGTAGGTATAGACAACTTCACGCTACTAGCTACTTTCACCTAAGGAATCTCCCGCTAAAACTGTGATTTGCCGGAGTAGAACATAGTCTATGACACTTTTTTTAATTACTCTATGGAAATAATCGGCTAGGTATAAATTTTGACCAAGCCCTGCCTGATAAATGAATATAAACTTTATGTTTATGCCCGCAGAACACCTACTCGCGAATCAGACAGCGGCTCCTGGGTCCCGCACCCCCACCACCTGGCTATATCTCTGGAGCCCCAGTACGTGATCCCTCTCACTCCGGAACGCGCCCACTTTTGGCGCTCTTGGTACATCAAATATGGCGCCGAGATTGCGCGCGCATAGACAAGTCAATTGACATACTTTTTAATAACAATATTTGTATGGTAGGATGCGTAATTTATTATAATTTATTTAGTTTTTTTTGAGATTAAATTGATTTTTTAATGATATTTTTGTCTTCTTTTCTGCATTTTATTTTATAAGTGTAGCCTAATCCAAATCAGCTTCAACACATACGTATAGGGCGACTAATACCTTACGTGTTAAAATAATAGGGATATTTAAGTAAGTACCTATTATTAGAGATACGAAGTATCGGCAATGAACCTACATTGCCTATGAATCCTTCAGGTTTTATTATTTTTGGCCACATAGGACCAACTTATGTAAAAACAAATCACGAAAAACATTTCTATGAAGTCATTTATTTTTATAAAAAATCTACAAATTTATTAGAAACTCTTCGCAGACATTGTGCGTGCCTTGCCTAGGAACTAAGATAATAATTTCATCAATAAGTAGACAATATTGTAACAGTACATAATATTAGTATAAGTACTTATTTAAATTAGCAATAAATATATTATTATATTGACATTTTACACAAATACTATACCTACCTACTTAGTAAGTATGAAACCAGTTAATTATAGAAGTACCTACGTGCAAAAACATTTTACGGTGTTACCACAAAAGATTTAAACCAGTGTTAAACAGATGTCTCTAAATAATTTCTCCACAAATCGACGTAGCTACCTATAGTAATTATAGCCCACGCGTTTTCTAACTCAATAACAAATTCACAAGTAAAATAATTAGGAATATAACAGGATTGAGTAAGACAACGCGAGTGGTAGACATTGATTTTGTCGAACGATATTTTAGAAACATCTGTTTAACTCTGGTCTAAACTTTTATGGTAAGACGGTTAAGTAGGTATTCTAAGTACCTATTTTACAAAAAATATTCTCGATCTCATGACAAACTGCCCGCGCTTGTTCCTATAATATTATGTGGTCGTGGTCAATTCTCATTCCACCCGTAATATTATACCTTATTTATTAAGTAGGTATACTACCTACCCTATATATAATATAATTATATACTACCAAAATTGTAACAGAAATACTATCGTAAAGATCGGTAAAAAACGTCGCACGATTTAAAAACTCCTCCATTGAAAAAGAACACTTCTCTAAAAGCATAATTATATAAGGCACTTATTTCTTAGTTTTACAAAATACTTTGTTAATATTATAATAATTATGTAAGTATTTTATCACTAATCATGCATTATAAATATTAGTTTTCTTCAATTATGTTTTACATTATAATAAATATTATAAAGGAACTTTAAAAAATAATACCAATGAATAATACAATATTATTGTGATTCACTTGTTTCAACTTTCAACCAAAAATGATTCAGCCACAATGAATCATGTAAAGTGTAAGCCATAGTAAATCCATGGTAATCATAAAAGCGAATGATTCAAGTGCTGTTTCAAGTTGTCAAAATAAGTAGGTACAGTAGGTAGGTAGGTATATTATAGGTATTTTACTGTCTTGTTTTTTTCTTTTTTAACTTAGCCCCACACTAGGATAGCTCCTGTATCGCGGGTTCCGCTTACAGACATATCACGGCACACCCAGACCAGAAACAAACATTTGTGGATCGCACAATTAATATTCGTTCCGGTCGGGAATCGAAACCGCGACACCAAGCGCAGCGGTCCAATTGCTCAGCCACTACGCCAAACTTTATACTTGATTTGGTTAAAATACTAAAAAATACTATATTATAATTATATAGTTGTATTAACAATATTAAAATATTCTTAATTATAGTCATAGTTATTTATTGGTATAGGTACATACAGGTCAAAAGATACCTTAGTTAGTTAGTATTAGTAAAATAGAAAGTGTGACGAGGTTGGTCCTACGATTCATGGTCACGATTCGTCATCAATTTTTTTACCAAACATTTACGATACAAGTCCTTGACACGCCTTTTATATAAACATATTATCTAAAGTTGTAGGTACATAGCATATAAATACATTAATATACAAGCTTAATAACAATTCTAATATAGGTAGGGAAATACAATAAAATTCATAATAATTATGTCAATAGCAACACGGTACCGTCCTACAATAATTTATTATTATAATGACAGGTTTTCAATGACATAAATTTTTTTTGTGGTTACCAATCGTCAAAAAAGTGACCTAAAAGGCACTGATTCAATACTATTAAAGGCAATTTGTCATAGAAAACCCTTCACCAGAAATACACCTAATATTACAATTTAAAGATGGCACTGTGCCCAAAAAAAACCGCCGAAAATTTCCCGCCAAAACGTCAACGTCAAAATCCAACAACGCGGCAAAGGCGCGCATTCATTCAACCACAGACAATAATATGTAAGCAAAGACGCAGAACTACATTCAGCCTGCTTCAACTCGAGCTGCCGGAGTCGCTGCTACTGGTGTCACGTTTCCGCTTGCTTTTCTTCTTGTCTTTGTGTTTGTTCGTGTGCTTGTCGCGGCGGGGGCTCTCGCGCCGGACCCGATGATGTCAAATGCCCGAGTCGTCGGTCGTGTGGTGGATGTTGTTCAGAGACTCCTCTGACGACTCGGATTTTTGTTTTTTCTTTGTTCTAAATGGAAAGAGAAAATTATTTATTATATACACCAGTCTTAGTAATAAGAAAGTGAAGACATCGGCCTCACTTTGCTTTTTGCAGAGTTGCGTCTTTCATATTTTGGTCAGAGACACAAGAAAAATAAATACAAAAGTTAGGTATGTACCTAGGTACCTGAGAAACTTAATAAGATCGCGAGAAGACGGTTTTCATATTATAACTAGATTTAACCGGGTCTAATTCACGCACAAACTTATTAAAATAATATGCAAGTGTGTACGATGCGATTTATGTTCGAGTGGGACTTCGGATACTGTTAGTGTTGTATGTCGTGACGATTATGTTTTGCAAGATCAAACGCGGGTAGTTGGAAACAACACCTGCCGCTCCGGACGGTGATACCCGCATTCACCAGTCTTCTCGCGACAAACAAAAGAAAATGTAATCAATTGATGGTTTGAGTTTGAAAAAGATGTTTCCAAAGTCAAAGTCAAATCATTTATTGTAAATAGGCAATAATATCGCACTTTTACAAGTCAAACATTTCAATCTAATAAACAAATTAAACCATAAAGGAAAACATACTATAATTAATTGATTATGGTTTGAGTTTGAAAAAGGATGTTTCCCTTTCAAGCACTAGTCCAGGATTGAATCCCTTTCAAGCACTGATGCAGCACTAAATCTCGGACAGGAAAAAGGAACTCCGTCGACTCTACCAGTGCTTCGGAATACGCCCGTTAGAGAAGACAGCACTAACAAACTCTACGGGGATGTCTATTTTTCTTGACTTCTTTTCTTATAAAGTAGTTATTTATCTTATTTCTTATAGTTTTAATTCTATAAACTATTTTACTTTAGTTATTCATTCTAATATATGACTTTACTTTGTTTGACGTTAGGTATAATGTGCATACTACCTGTAAAAAAGTATTTTAAATGTAATTTTATAATTCATGTAATTGGTTGAGGTGTATCAGAAATGTTCTTGAAATAAACAAATAAATAGACAAAAGACCAATAAGACTATGAAACTTACCCTTTCTTCTTCTCGTTCTCTGTAGTGATTTGATCTTTGAACAATTTAGACAACTCCAGCTCTTTGATTTCGTCGGTGTTCGTCAAAATTATTGCTCTGTAAATGAAAATAACAATGATTAGCATTGAAATGGTTCAAAAGTATTGTTATATGGACGGGCCACACGTATCATGATATCCCATTGACTATCCCGTAAATCCCGATGTATGACGTTCGCCGTAAGTGTAGCCACATAATTGGGGTATGGCATTGACATTGCCGTTGCATATCCCGATTTTTGACGTTCACCTGTTTTTTTTTATGTTGGTTTATTTTGGATTTGATTGTTGCCGATGACGATAGTGTTGCCAGTCGAATTTATGGCGATAAATCACCGGGACAACTTCCGCGTTGTTTAAAGCCATGTCGGCCGTTGACGATGGCCTTTTGGCGGATAATTCCGAATTAATTCTCGGGCATGTTGGTTTCCTCACGATGTTTTCCTTCACCGACACCTACTGTGATACCCATGTTATGCAAATAAAGATTGATTTGATTTGCTTTGATTTAAAAAGACAATGGGGAATAGTTAGGTTGTAATTTCAACAAACAGAGGTAGGTATTATTAGCCTTAGACACGAGCGGATAACCCGTTGTATACCGTAGTCGTTTAGCCGCACCCTACAACCCTTAAACGAAGGGAGGGCGCGTGTCGACATTCCAACTTTTTAATACGTTTTTTTTAAATAAAAACTGTGTTGTAGGAAACTGCTTTTCAGACTAGCAGTACACGTCCTTTTCCTAGTAAAATTTTCGGATGCATTTTCCTTACTCGGACACTTTTTTAATACAAAAAACCGAATCGGACGGAACGCATTTTTAAATAACTTATCGCCGTCTTTTTAATAACTTATCATAAGTATTATTTCGTATGCTAGATTCAGTTGAATTCAGTTTGGTGACGGGACTGGCAGATTAATCGTAATCAGATACCTATGACATTTAACGCAAGATCCGAGGAAGGAAAGAGACAAGTGTATACAAATGGACAAAGGAGTAAGTAGGATATTACGATGATGTTTTGTCTTTGTCGGCGTATGCACTAAATTTTTGCTATGCTGTAGAAGCAAACTTTTATTTATTTTATTTAGAAGCAAACCAATCTTGACATTTGAGAATGTCGCACGAATGATAGGAGCACCACCTAAATAACTTGTATTAAATTTATCCGATTTATAAGCTGCAGCCAAGTTGTCTCCCTTTCGGGCATACGCTTTTGTCAAGTCTATTTCTGATATTACGTCTATGGTAGGTACCTATAGTCAGCCCAGTTCAACCAAAGTTTGCCAGTAAAAATTGTTAATAGGCAGCTATAAAGCAACCCAGAACATGACAAATTCTGCAAGCGCCCACTGAATCTGGTTTAAAGAAATTATTTCCAGCCGAATTACTAGGCATATTATTTAATAATGAAACTTTTAAAACATTGTCTCAGAGTAACGCAGTGCAGTGCCAAATGACTGCGAACGCCCAAGCAAAAAACTTATCGATATCGATAAAGCAGAAAGGTATATCGACGAGTGTAATCGCATCCCTATTGAGGGCAATCAGTGCCCCCGACCGTGTCAAGGTGACCTGAGACCCCTCCGTCCGTCTGTGTGTGTGTGTGGAAGGGGTCGTGGAAGAGTCGGACGCAATCTGAGTTCATGTTTAGGAATTAGCGATGACTTAACAATCGGAAACGGTGTTGGCGAGTTAGGGGATTTTTCGCAGAATTACCTCACTAGTGGTAGCATTTAGTCAGTATTGATACAGTCATTTCGTATTTTATAGGCCTAATGTCGAGACATGTCGCAGTCATGATTCAACGTCACGCAGTCACGATTCATTGTCACGATTCAGTAGTGGATATTTTACTGAAACTGCGGAGATTTGGGGAAACTTTTGGCTATGTATTATTTGCCCACGCTAAAGTATGGGTATTTCACCAAAATGTAACAAAGTTTGTGAAATACTTAAATATAAATCTGAGTTTAACGGGAACAGAAAATATTGATAAATTTTATTTTCTTTGGATTTTTTACAGTAGGTATACCTACCTAATTTTATCAAATTTACCTACCTACTAATTAAAATAAACATCTATATTATTTGCAAATTTTGTATTGCTTGTTCGCGGAGTTCACTTTTTACTCGCATTTTACGTTCACTTACTATGAAACAGAATTTGCAGGTAAGTATGTGTTATAAAGGTTAGTTTCCCACACATAACAAATATCCTACCCATTTTTTTAACTTCTTTTTTTGACATTTGACAAATAATTGAACGTGTAATGTCTGCCTAAGAGTAGATCTGTGGTCTCACCTGATCCTGCCTTCACCCCGGTCGTGTCTCCGGTCGCTGATCACAGATATCGACGTCTCTCCTATTTCGTGCTTCCTCTTATGTTTTTTTCCCTTGTGCTTCCTGTAAGAAAAGTATAAGGTGCCTATAACAATTGTAGGGAAATACATCCCGCAAGAATGAATTCAAATTTCCCGTCAAGCTCTGACAAGTTTCCCTCACAACTCTGACAGATTTTCCCTCACAACTCCAACAATTTTTCCTCACAACTCTGACAGGTTTTCCCTCACAACTCTAACAAGTTTTCCCTCACAACTCTGATAAGTTTTCCCTCACAACTTAATTATAGTTTGTTTTCTTTTATGATTTTATTAATTTGTTTATTAGATTGAAGTGTTTGACTTGTAAAAGTGCGATTTTATTGCCTATTTACAATAAATGATTTGACTTTGACTTTGACTTTGACAACTCTGACAGATTTTCCCTCACAACTCTGATAAGTTTTCCCTCACAACTCTGACAAGTTTTCCCTCACAAGTCTAACAAGTTTTCCCTCACAACTCTGACAAATTTTCTCTCACAACTCTGACAAGTTTTCCCTCACAACTCTAACAAGTTTTCCCTCACAACTCCGACAAATTTTCCCTCAGCAACTCTAACAAATTTCCTCAAAGAGCACCGACAATCAAGGCTACTCACGAGTGCTTCTTGTCCTTGTCCTTCCTCTCGGCCTTGTCCTTGTGCTTGTGCTTGCGGTAGACGGACTCGCCGGCGCCCTCCTCCGTGGTTTCCAGATGTAACACGTACAGCCGGTAGATCTGAAGGAGGATTACCTGTGGGAGAGAGCGAGAGAGAGTACGTTACAAATATTCTACACGAAGTCAAAGTCTAAGCAATTATTGTAAATAGGCAATTAAATCGCAATTTTACAAGTCAAACAGTTAATTCTCGTCAACAAAGAGAATCATAAAAACATAAAGTATGATACATTAAATTAAACAGTAATTGATTATGGTTTGAGTTTGAAAGGCGTCCTAAGTATTGTGTTTGTGACTTCACACTTCAAAACTTCGAAGTGTTTTAATTGACCTATAAACGAATTGTAGACTTTAGATGTAAACTTGCAAAATATGTGACGTCACTCTAAGGAAGGGCGTACTTTATGGATGACCCATAAAGAAAAAACAAAGAAAGAAACAACACACGACACGGCATGGCAGGGACATTACTTCCATCTAACTCCAAAGAAACTTAACAAGGTGTTGTTACGCGTGAAACTAACCAAGGTGTTAAAACGCGTGAAACTAACCAAGGTGTTAAAACACGTGAAACTAACCAAGGTGTTCTTACGCGTGAAACTAACCAAAGTGTTCTTACGCGTGATACTAACCAAGGTGTTCTTACGCGTGAAACTTACCAAGGTGTTCTTGCACGTGAAGAATATGTTCATGTAGTTGGTGATCTTGTAGTGAGCGATGATAAGCAGCCGGAAGGCGAGGAACGGGGCGTCCTGCAGGGCTATGTTCATCATGATGGCGCAGACTTCGATGGAGCAGCAGCAGGCGCGGTTGTTGTTCCTGGACACACGAGCATTGAAAGGGATTGTGAGGGAGGGGGAATTTTGACAGATGAAGGTATATAGGGGGGAGTAGACAACATTAATTTCAAGACAAAAATGTAGTCAATGCGGACGATGCCGCGGGCATAGTCTAATGGTATAGGTGTATGCAGTTTGAGGAAATATATAAATTCAGACCTATACGGAAAAAAGGAAATGAACTAACGAAAGTGGATTCTGACGGATGTGTACTAAATCTTACAGATAGCATAAGAAGCCAGAGCAAAATTAAACAAAATTAATGTGGTCGTAAAGTTGCCTCTAATTTTGTAATGTTTGTAATGTTAGTAGCCAGTGCTACATCTCAATATCCATTTATTAAATAGCAACGATTTCAAGATGTTAACATTTTGAGTGTGGATCAGCTGGTAGCGCACTTGGTAGCGCTATTGAAGTTCATTTATTAATACGGTCCTTAGATAGGGCAGGGATAGATATAGTTGATAGATATTGAAATAGAAATAATAACGTCATTAAACCTGTGAAGAGCATACTGTATGTGAAATTTAAGATCTCATCGGGCGAAGAATGAAGTCTTAAATTTTAAATAAAATACTATACCTAACTTAATGTGAAAATAAAAAAAATATTGTAAAAATAAAGCAGTGAAAAGCATTAGGTATAAAGTGAATAAGACTTTTTTGAAATATGTATTTTTCGATACGTCATAATATGTATAATACGTATTGGTGGCGCAAGCCGATCAAAACGCGCCCAAACACCATCACTCTGCTGTCAGTCGCCGACCTCCGTCGTCTACCTTCCATCATTCAAATCGGTTCCACAAGACAACAGAATAAAAATATTCTCCATAAAAAACCTCATACATTTTCAAGTTTCGTTTAATTCCTATTGTACTTAGTAGGTACTTAGTAAATATTGTTGATATAAAAATTAAGATATACAATAGCAAAGCAAGGCAATCAGCTGACGTTATTTGTGTGTAAATAAAGCTCTGATTAGGTGCCTAAAGATTATCTAAAGCATGCAAAATAAATAATGGTTCGATTTTGTATTCTTTCTCAATCTTGTGTTACTTTGTATGTACAAGTGTCGCCATATAAGAAATTCAAGAGTGAATATAAGAACTGAGACTTAATCCTTAACTGCTGGCCTTTTGGAGAAGCTCAGAGTCAAACAGCGGGCAATGGAGAGCTATGCTCGGAGTTTTTTACGCGATAAAATCTGGAACGAGGATATTCGTCAAAGAACTAAAGTTTACGACATAGCTCTCAGGGTTTGCAAGCTGAAGTGGCAATGGGCAGTCCACATCGCTCGTAGAACTGACAACCGATGGGGAAGAAAGGTTCTAGAGCGGCGACCGCGGACTGGAAGACGCAGTGTAGGTAGGCCTCCCACTAGATGCGCCGACGACATCAAAAGAGTCGCAGGCGACCGGTGGATGCAAGTGGCTTGTCGTTCGGTTAGGCGGTCTAAGGAGAGGCCTGTGTTCAGCAGTGGACGTCTGGACGTCTTCAGATGATTATGAATAAATGAAAAACTACGATTTGAATAAAGAAAAGATATGATTTGATGAGAGGACCGAGCAAAACGAAACCTAAAACTATACTACGTAAAACAAAAAAGACGTGTGGCATTCGGGGACTGCCGCGGTAAAGCTATTGCATAGCATTTTTTATCAACTTATGCATTATAATTATTAATTTATTGTATAATATTAAAATATATGAAAATGTAAAAAAAACTTCTATTTATAACATATTATATTCTATTTTATAACTTACTAGCTGACCCAGCAAACGTTGTTTTGCCATATAAATTATTATTACTATTTAAAACTTCAAGATGTTTTTTAAATAAAAAAATCTCAAATAGTGTGCCGCGGACTTTTTTGTAGATATTTATAAGATCTACAATTAATTAGAACATTTTATGGTTCTATCTTTTATAGTTTAGGCAGCGTACGCAAAATAAGTAACTTTTCTGGTTGATTTTTTACATCTTGTGTCCGAAAAACCCCAAATATCTTACAGAACCCTATTTTTTCCAAAATAAAATGTAGCTGTTACTCGTGGATAATGTAGCTTTCGAACGGTGAAATATTTTTTTTAAACGGTCCAGTTGTTTTTGAGCCTATTCATTACAACCAAACAAAGTTTTCCTCTTTATAATATTAGTGTACATAATGAACAAATAAAATTATGTAGGTTTTACAACTTTAAGTAGGTATGTCGTTTTTTTATCTAAAACATGTTTTACAACGCCATCTAGCGGTGAGAGGAGTCCGTGTTCCCGTTGAGCCTGTCGCGACACCCAAGTCAAAGTATTAATCTTATGGGTTTTGTGTAATAAATAAGGTTCTATTTAGGTTATATAATATATTATGTTGAAAGTTGCTACACTATCGTATTAGGGTAAACCTGTAAGGATATATAACTCTTGTAATTTATTTAGAATAATTGTCAATTTCTTTTATTGTTCCTAATTTTAATTTCGTATTTGTTTTTGCTCATCGAGCATCCATGGCGAACGCTATGTACGCCGTACTTGTTGTACACATCGGAATATTGCTCATGTATAAAGATTCAGTACTAGTGTTAATGTGTACGATGTGGCTGTACTATTTTAATAAATAAATAAATAAATAGATAGCTGTAAGTTTTGAGAAATAAATATTTAAATAAAATCACCGCTGTGCCGGTCGGAGTGGGGGGTGTTAGGTTTTTTTTTTGTTTTGGTAATGGCTTCGCACGGTTTGTGCATATAGCCGGTGTAGGTGTTAGGTTATTTCGTTACGGAATTTCTGGATTCGGTCCCCACGCTCAAGGCCCGCGATAGAAGCTATGCAATAGCTTAACAAAAACACAAAAGAAAACAAAAAAACGAGTTGCGGTGCGAGTGCGTGCGTGCGTAAATACGTACATGTCAGACCTATTAGCCGTGCCGCGCGACTTGCGACTCTTGGTCGCGGTCAGCACCACGGTGAACTGCATCAGGGACCAGGACCAGATGGCCAGGGTGAGGAGCACCAGGACCTTCTCCGACGCCACCTTCTCGTCCTTGAACGAGTCGAAGAACTCGATGATGTCCGCCGCCGTGCCTGTTGGGAGACATCGTTTTACTGACTGTCTGTGTGTCTGTTGCAAATTAAAGTGTAGTGTGTATGAATCCTACTGAAATTAGGTATCTGCCGGTAAAAGTTTCGTCACAATCGGTCCACCCGTTTTTGAGATTAGCCGGAACAAACTAGCAGATGCCAAAATACAAAAAAAAAAATTTTTATGCTACAAACAATGCCAGCCCCAAAGAAGGAAGATTAGTGACGCTCTTACTAAGGCTTAATAGTTACTGCGGCCCAAGTAAAAAATATTGCGGTTACAAAGTAAGATTTATATTCTATATAGAACTAGCTGACCCAACAGACATTGTCCTGTCATTGTCTCTATGGGAAAAATCTTCCTCTCCTTCTGTTTCTCCCTCTACCACTATCTCTCTCTCTATTTCTATCTCTTTCCCCCGCACTTGATCTTATTTCGTCTCCCTCTTCCCCTAACATTCTCCCCGGTCTCTCTCCCTCTTCCGCTTTTCTCTTTTCTTCTCTCCCTGTCCCTAAATCTCTCTCCCTCTCCATCTCTTTTCTTCTCATAACATACACGACAAAAAAATAATTAGTGAAATCGGTCCAGCCATTCACGCTCGATGGCGCGACCAAGGGAAATAAGAATTAATTTACTCATATAATAGATAGATAAATTATTGTTGTGTGCTCGCTTGTTTGTCGTTTGAGTAAGTGCTGGCCTTTCATGTCAGAGTTTGTCAGGCGCGACGGCCTCTGACATGACTTAACTTACCAATATAAACAAGCAGCAGTTGGCTGAGCTGGTCCCTGCTGAGGTCACCCTTGGGTAGCAGCCAGCGGCCCACTATCAGCGTCAGCATTAGGAACTGCTCCGTCAGGGTCACCAGCATGTCCGTGCCCATCTTGGCCACGGGGAGCGGTATGTCCGCTGGTAGCGTCTGATGGATATCATAGTTTATTTCAAACTAGCTGACCCGACAGACGTTGTCCTGTCATTGTCTCTATGAGTCAAAATGAGTGACAGTAGTCAACTGTACAACCCGATTTTATCAGATAGGTATATATTTCCCAGTTTCAAAGTTTTTTTCCCGTGGTAACGGGATAAATACGACATCATATTATATCCTTCTCCTGGTTCTCAGCTACCTTCCTACCAATTTTCAGCCAAATCGGATCAGCCGTTCTTGAGTTATAAAAAGTGTAACTAACACGACTTTCTTTTATTAATATAGACTACTAGCTATGTACGCCCCGCGGTTTCACCCGCGTTTGGATAATTACGATATTAATCTTTATGAATTGTTATTCTGATATGTAAGCTATAGGTATTATTGTGAAGTTTCATTAAAATCCGTTCAGTAGTTTTTACGTGAAAGAGTAACAAACATCCATCCATACTTACAAACTTTCGCGTTTATTAATAGGATGTAGGTACAAATACGAACAGTGTTTAAAATTGCACGTAGCTGAAATTGCTCTTAAAATTGCCATGCAAAACCGTAAACCTCATAAGTACGTTTTAAATTGCAATTAATTTGGAATATAAAACAAGGGATGTACGTACTAACTACATAGTGTTTATATTCGCATTGGTAGCCTTTTGCTTTTGGTATTTAATCGAAGCCTCAGCTGGCAGTCTGTACCTACATCTCATCGCTACATAACGATGGCTAACGGCCAAAATTAATAATTAATCCTAATCCACATTTTGCTATCTGGGATTGATATCACAATCCATTTTAGGGTCAAACGTGCCAATAACCGATCCGTGGATTGGTTTATGAAGGCACGCAGATTGGAGATCGACCGAACGATAGGCAGCAATCCAAGATCGATTTAAATCTTGGATAGGAGATACAATATTAATTTCGGCTATAAGGGCTTAGGTCTACTTTAGACGTATTTTGAAAGCCTATAAAGTCATAAATATTGAATAGCAGCTTGTATAAAAAATTAATGTACCTAACTGTTAAGTTTGAACGGATCTTCATTGAGCTGCATAGTTTGCATGTCTATGCCCCTTAACGATACGAACCGTTAAAATGTTCGTACTTACCTACCCTATCGTAGGAGTACTGATCAAATCTAAAACAAATTTGACAGTTAACGTATCGAATACTTTCTCGATAGAAGTTCGGTCTTACCCTTATTAACTAGCTAAAAACGGGTCTAATTAACGCCCAAACAAATATCAAAATATATAATTTTGACATACCTCGACGTTTCGACCGAGTTACATCGGCCGTGGTCACGAAGTCTTACCGTAAGCTGCAGTTCCACATAAGTGTTAGTGTTGTTGTTTGCCTTCGCTTGCAGCTCCTCCAGCCGCATGTCGACCTTGTGCAACTCGAGCAGCCATATCGCAGGCACCACCAGGCCCAGGTAGATGAACACGGATGGACAGAACCTGGGGGACAATACCTATTAGTACACACTAGATCAGGGCTTTCCAACCGGTGGGGCTTGCCCCCCTGGGGGGAAGGGGCGTAGAGAAATCTTAGGGTGCATGAAGTATGTATTCGGATTATGTTAATCTAATTTCTTATCATTGTTAATTATTTAAAACTTAGGTACTCACAGATTTAGTCGCGCCACCTAGTTCTAATCGGCCGAACTAACTACTACGCTCTACCACTATTTTGTTCTATCACGCACTTGATAATAAATAAAACAATTCCTCAAAATACCTGCCTGTCAATGTCAATGGACCATGATGAACAAAACTGTGCTGAAGAAAAATATAGGGGGCAAGAACTTTTTTTTATAATCTGAGGGGCATTATGCAAAAAAAGGTTGGGAAACCCTGCACTAGATGAAGGGGCATTATCTATTTTTAAATTAAAGCGAGATGTTGGAGAGTTAAGTATGACACTGCGAGCGTGTCGAGGGCTTTCATCCCGGGAATCTCGGTCTCGAAAATTTCGAGATTCTCGACTATTTTTGGCATTTTCGAGACTCGAGACTTTCAGGTTTATAGTCCCGGGAATTTCGAGACTTTCGAGACTTATTTCAACAGTACTAAAAACTCGTTACGAGCTCAAAATTCTACTAAATCAACCCTCTTTTTATCTGGTTACGTACCATCAATGGGCGTGACAACGACAACACAAAATAAAGTTAATTCTAAGCATGTGTAGTAGATTTATTCGGAATTTTATAAACAAAAACTGAGAACTACGTAGGTACAAAAACATTGGTTGTTGGCGTCATATTGACAGTGAGTGAGTTTCAGTTATAGGTGTTAGAAAATGGAACTAACTAAACTTAAATAACTTGGTCAGGGAAATAGTTAATCTTTATCGCTCCGAGATATTTGCCGAGCTGATTGATTAAATGGCTGAATACCATTCAGGAAGCTAGTTAAATGATGCCGTTTAGTGAAAAGGCTAGGCTGTTAATTAAACGACTGATTAAACTAGTTGACTGCGTGAGACAGATCCAAGTCATTTGCCTAGCTCTTTGATTAAATGGTTCATTAATTTAGATAGCTGGCACAGGCTAAAATATCGTGTACTTATATAATTGCTTAGCCTGCTTCTATTTATCGCGCCATAGTTACCAGAATCAGATTTTTTTCGGTGGAAGTAAGCTGAAAATTACATACCAAAGAGAGAAACTACTCTATCTATGCGTTGTTTGTCGAGTGCCAAGTAAAATACCATGTTTTATGGACTATACAGCTAGCCTACAAGTGTGGAAACCTACTTTGGAAGCGGTCTCGAAAGTCTCGTTTTTCCCGGGATTTTCGAGACCGCACCGAGTCTCGATTTTTTGGTCCCGGGACGGCGCCATGTCTCGAGATTGAAAGCCCTAGTGTCGAGGGAGCTAGTGAGTAGCAACGCGGGTCAACGCGGACGCGCATACAGTCTCGCTTGTCTTCTGTCCGATTCAGCTGTTTATATGGAGTGTCCAGTCCACCCTGTGCCTAAGCGTAAATCGGCACTTTCAAGGCATAACTTAACTCTTGAAAGTATATTATTATACCACGTTAGAACAGTGTGCCTAGTGTGAGTTTTGACAATTTCTTTACGCGCTCGGTCCGTTTAGCGTAAACTTGTAATTGTATGGAATAAGAGCAGCCATCTAGCGTCAGTCAGTCACTAGATGGCGCTGCTCTTATTCCATACAATTTCAAGTTTACGCTAAACGGACCTTAGCCTATCGGGTATACGCTTTTGTCAAGTCCATTGATACTAGGTTCATGCTTTGTCTTAATAACAAAATCACAAGTCAAATCATAAGAAATGCCAGGATTGAGTAGACAACGCGAGTGATAGACGTCGATTTCGAGGAACGAAATTTTAGACACTTCTGTAAGCAATCTTCTTGGGCTTGTTCTGCTGGTGTGCGAACACCCTAACGGCCGAAATTAATAATCAATCCAATCCAAATTTTGCTAACTGGCATTGATATCACAATCCATTTTTAGGGTCAAACGTGCCATTAACCGATCCGTGGATTGGTTTATGAAGGCACGCAGATCGGAAATCGATCGAACGATAGGCAGCAATCCAAGATCGATTTCAATCTTGGATAGGAGATACAATATTAATTTCGGTTGCTGACCTTCTCAGAAGCAGTTCATTGAGGAGCTCGTGTGTGCTGACCTTAACACGAGCTAATCAGCGTCGCAGTCGGCTGAGCTTTCACAAAACATTGTAAATGGCAGGGCAGAGTACCTATAGTCCATCCCAGGGTCAATGTCGCGCCTGCAAGGGTTGGGGCGGCCTCTAATCTCGGCAATCGATAGCGGGCAGGGGCGTAGCCAGGGTTCAGGGTCGGGGGCTCAAAAAAAACAAGAGATGTCACCCAACCTTATTACTGCGGTCTATCTCGTCCGCTCAAAGGTTGTGTTGTAGAGATCGCTTTTATATATTTCGCCTCATCATTTTTCAACTGTCACATTTTCAGTATTTCAAGGGGGGATCCCCCCCCCCCCCCTCCTACACCCGTGGAGGGATATAGTCGTAAACTCCTAGATAGTCGGGTTGAAGTTCTCGAATGAGACAGTGACGTCCTCTGGTGGCAAAGCTTTTCAGGCCGCTCAATGGAATTGAACCACATTCACTTTAGAAGAATGGACATAACCGTGTTATTTATTGAAAAAGTATACCTAATACTGAAATGATTTTCATAACACTTACATAGCTACGAATGCTCGAACTCGCAACTAGCTATTTGTACAATATATTATTAAAATTTTTATAAACTACTCTAGTGGTGAATGACGGTGATCGTAACGGTTACCAGTACCCCTAGTATAAGTTTACTAACTCGACATAGTACGCGTCAACTAGCTTTTTTGTATGAAGATTCTGTACAGCGCTCCTACCGGCGTAATATGAAAGAAAAATCTTCATACAAAGAGGTTAGTTAAAACTCATACTCAAGGCATAGTTGCTGCAATCGGCAATCGTAAACTGGGCCTCTTTGGTGCTGCATGCAACTGGCAACTAACGGCCGAAATTAATAATCAATCCAATCCAAATTTTGCTATCTGGGATTGATATCACAAACCATTTTTAGGGTCAACCGTGCCAATAACCGATCCGTGGATTGGTTTATAAAGGCACGCAGATTGGAAATCGATCGAACGATAGGCAGCAATCCAAGATCGATTTCAATCTTGGATAGGAGATACAATATTAATTTCGGCTGTAAGGCTGTGTTAAGAGAGATGAGAGAGATTCTGATACAACAGCGCATTTCTAGTATACCTACAGTATGCATATACTGGTATCATATAATCTGTGGTATGCATCGTGACGCGGCGTATATACGGGGGAACGCTGTAAGCTGTAATTTAAAAGTTTATAGGAAGACCACGTTGTTTTTTTTCCACTGAACATCTAGTTTCTTTAACTGAAACTGCTCTGTCTCCCAAGTATCTTATGCTTAACTAGAAGCGCCTCGTGGTTTTCTATCTCGCGGGAACCGTTAATTTTTACGGTATACAAAGTAGCCTATGTCACCCGGGGATAGTGTAGCTTCCTAACAGGGAAAGAAGTTTACGAATCGGTTCAGCAGTTTCGGAGCCTATTCAATGCAAACAAACAATCAAATCTTTCCTCTTTATAATATTAGTAATCAGTGTGCAGTTTGATCTAACTTGAAAGATAGGATAGCTTACATCTCATTTTACAGTTTCAATAACAAACACCTTAGCCACAGCAACGCGTGGCCGTGTCTGCTAGTAATATATAATATTTAGATTTGTCTGCGTAAACACTTTCAATTATACATGAATGGACCCAAAAAGCGTAAAATGAAGCCGTTTACCATTATACTTGTAATGTTCACACTAAAATTTGTTTACTTAATAAAGGCATTTACACCGAATCAGATAATGACAGCCCTCTTATAGCACCCCGGGGCGGCAGGGTGAGGTCATAGCATTAGGGCGCCGCCATATCCGGAGCCGGGTGCCATTAGGCGGGAATGCTAATGTTCTTTGCATAGGTATCCCGTTCCGTTACACGTAATTGCGGAATTGCTCTTTATAAGTTGTAGAGTCGAATTGGAACGCAAACACAAGATAATTAGTGAATGTCATGAATTTCAAAGGTTTATTGACACTCGATCTCTGGCTCTGGGCGGGTGCTGTTGGAGCATGGACCTCATAGATTTAATACCTAAGTATATCGATGATGGACCTTAGTATCAGAGATGGACTTGACAAAAGCGTATACCCGAAAGGGACACGCTTGGCTACAGCCCCTATAAATCGGATAAATTTAATACACGTTTATTAGGTGGTGCTCCAATCATTCGTGCGACATTCTAAAATGCTAAGATTGGTTTGCTTCTGCAGCCAAGAAAAAAATTAGTACATACGCCGACGAAGACAAAACATCATCGTACTATCCTACTTACTCCTTTGTCTATTTGTATTCACTTGTCTCTTTTCCTAACCGGATCTTGAGTGAATTGTCATAATATTATTATCTGTTAGATGATTAATCTAAGTGTTGAAGTATGCGAAGTGATATACCTAATAGGTACTCTGTAAATTTACAATTGTGGACGTCTTCAGGCTGACGATGATGATGATGATGATGATGATGAAGATGATAATGATGATGAACAGCAAAATGGCACATACCACTTCCACTCCTGGTTCTCCTTGATGGTGAGCGTGAACACACCCTCGAATATCAGTAGCAGGATCGGCGCTGCGAGGTACCAGTAATCATTGCCTTTGAACTTGGTCACCTGCCAGATGGCGATGACGCCGTGACAAGCGAACACGAGCCGCGTGATGACAGCTTTGATAGTGGCTAACACTTTGCCGACGTTAGCCATGTTGTTGGTAGTCACATTTGTTCAGAACACTTTGTTGATGTTGGTCCTTGTTGGTAGTCACATTTGTTCAGAACACTTTTTTGATGTTGGTCTTGTTGGTAGTCACATTTGTTCAGAACAGTTTGTTGATGTTGGTCATCTTGTTGGTAGTCACATTTGATCAAAACACTTTGTTGATGTTGGTCCTTGTTGGTAAGTAGTTTTGTTCAGAACACTTTTTTTATTTTGGACATCGCTTTGATGTGGTTGTTACTGTTCAAATCACTTGGTTAAATGTTGACGACCTTGTTGAAGATGGTCACTTTTTTTCAAAACACTTTGTGGATATTGTTCGCCCTTTTCAAGATAGTTATTATATTAATTGTTAAAAACACTGTTGATGTTTTTCATTCTGATGTTGTTAATGCCTACAAATTATTTAGAACTCAGACATTGTTTATCGTTTTGTTTGAGAGTCACTTTTGTTTAAAACACTTTGTAAATATAAGATCAAATCTTAAACAAAGACAGTTAACGTACCGAATACTTTCTCGATAGGATGTCGTAATATACCACGATGTCTTTGTTTTAAATTTGATCAGCGCCTTGCAATATCGATAAGGTGCGTTCACGAATGGCTAACTTGATCTGATTATGTTAACGATACAAACGGTTCAAATATTCATGCTTGCCCTATTGTAGTAGTACAGTGTGCCTAGTGCGAGTTTTGTCAATTTATTTACGCGCTCGGTCCGTTTGGAGTAAACTTGAAATTGTATGGAATAAGAGCAGCGCCATCTAGCGTCAGTGAATCAGTCACTAGATGGCGCTGCTCTTATTCCATACAATTTCAAGTTTACGCCAAACGGACCGAGCGCGTAAATATATTGTCAAAACTCGCACTAGGCACACTGAACTAAAACAAATTTGACAGTTAACGTATCGAATACTTACTCGATAGAGGTTCCTGCTCACCCTACTGGTCAACCGCTAGTCCATAAACTATGAAAACAAGTCTCATAAATCACTAGCCACGTACGACAGTGGAGTTTTAAATCACGCCATTCTGTCTTCGCCGTAATGAATTGACCCGTCCCTTTTAGGTATATACGTATAGCTCGGAGCTAGCACCACCTTGGTTTTCAATTGGCCGATGACGTCATGGAAATACACCCTGTGATGACGCAGCATGAGGCCATGAGTAATGGCAGGGAGGGAGAGTTCGGAGAGATGTGATCGTCAGCGAACTGTCTAGGAGAAAGGAAACTCCGAAATCAAAGTGAAGTCTTACCCCCGTATCGTTAGTCGTTACCTCCAAATTTCTTTCACTCGACCTTTGCTGTGGGACCTCGAAACTCCCCCCAAAAGTTCCTCATATTTTGCATCATTAGTTGAACTGTCGAGGTTTCTTGGTACTCCATTTTAACACAAATTATCGTAGAGAAGCGGCTTCGAAGAATCATCGAGGTACGTCGCGAGATGCTAACAGATGGTTTGTTTCCTTCGTACGAGGATTATTGTCAAGGAATAACCGAGTGGAGGAAGTTTGCCAACTAACGATACCAAAACAGGTAAGTGACGTAGAGTGGAGCGAAATAAATTTGGAGGTAACGATTAACGATACGGGGGTTAGACACAAATAGGGTCCTACCCAGATATGTGGTAGACTTCTTATAGCGGCAGGCCTATTCAACAAAAGTCTGGGTATGGGCAAAGCCATTCCAACAAGCAGTGTGCAAACATTTCTGTTCAGGGGGCTTACCATGACGTCTTATTGCGATCCAATTGAGGACCTAAACAGAATCGTTTTACTATTTATTCGTACCATGACGTCTTATTGTGACATCTTGACGCTTAATTTAGGTTGATTTTAAATCTAAAGGGATTGTAGCCTACCTTAATGATATCTAAAGCCATGTATTACTATTATTTAAAGGGAAACGATTCTGTTTAGGTCCTCAATTGGATCGCAATAAGACGTCATGGTAAGCCCCCTGGTTTGAAGAGCGCTGCAGCTACTGCGTGTGTGAGACTGAACTGATGTCGCGCGAGATTAGGCACCGTCCATTAATCACATGATGTTTTTTTCAGCATTTTTAGACCCCCCTCCCCCTTGGTGATACGTGATGTTACAGACTAACCCCCCTCACCCCCCACACAATCACGTGTATTTTTTAGTAACTGCAAAATATAATGTTACAATTTTTAGAATAATATCTTGAAATCCATGTATAAGTATAATTTTATTCTGCAAATAAGGATTGGAAAATATGGAAGGTTGCTGCTGTTTGTGACTGGCATAAATAAATACACGTGATATCTTACTAAGCCCCCCTCCCCCTTGCGATATTTCATGACTTTTGCTAAACCCCCTCCCTCCCCTTTCAAGCTTCACGTGATTAATGGACGGCCCCTTATGCAATGCAAAGCTGTGGCATTGCAACTGTTATGGGCGGACGTAGAGCTTACCATTACTCGAATGATTCGCTCATCGGGCTATTAAGATGCCCACTTGTTATTTCTAGGAGAGTAATGGCTTTTTCAGAGGTTGCTTACTATCACAAATAAAAGTGCTGAACTCTCAAAATGAATTAGACTTTATGAACACCATACGCCACAATTTTTTCCTGCCATGGTACGCGCTCATGTACTAGGTACCTATAATCTTAAATATTAGTACATAGGTATATACAATATACATGCCACAAATATGGTATCATTTTTGTATAGGTACCTACATACTTTAAAGGCTATCATTTGAACACTAATATAAATTGAGAATTCATTTCTTTCATTTTATTTTTACAATCTATTTATTGGTGTTTTTAATTTGATGTCTAAATTTCATATAATATTCATGGGACATCTTTTTGTCAACTTTAATAATTATTGCTTATTAAAGACAGGTTGGTCAAAATCTTAATAATGACAATTGAATATAATTAGTTAGGTAGTTACTATAAGTACGACGTGGAGCGTTACAAAATTTACTAAAATGCATCATTTCATAGCAGAATATTGATATTTTGATGTTTATCTTTTAGTCTTTCAAAAATAACGCCTACCCACTTAATTATAAGAATTAAGTTGGTTAAACTAATTTAAAAATCTACGGACCTACGGGCTTACCCATATTAGATAGCAATTTCCTAAGCATTAGTTATAATGTTTAATTTAAATTAAAATTCAAAATTCCGTAAACATCAAGGCACTTAAAGTTAGGTATAAGTTTATATTAAAATCACTGACTATATATTTTTCACACGAATTTTCTAAGAAAAGTTCGAAGCGGCCGCCCGCGGATCAGCACTGAGGTAGAAATTTTCTCCTACGGGGTAAAGAGTTGGGAACGCGTGATTTCCCCATAGGATGTTGTAGGTTGCTGCTTGTTTACGACTAGCTGTGATACGCGACCCGCTTACTTGTATTTTAGAATAGAAATTATAGAAATGCTTTATTATACCTACCTACATCAAATAAAAAACCAGCCAAGTGCGAGTCAGACTCTGTAAAAACTCTATAAAAACGGCAAAAAAATTATGTTTGTTGTATGGGAGCCCCGTTAAAGAATTATTTTATACAGAATTTTAGTATTTTTGTTATAGCGGCATCAGCGATACATCATCTGTGAAAATTTCAACTGTCTAACTATCACGGTTCATGAGATACAGCCTGGTGACAGACGGACGGACAGCGGAGTCTTAGTAGTGGTCCCGCTTTACCCTTTGGGTACGGATAGGAAGGAACCCTAATAAAATAAAATGCACATAGTATTAACAAAGACGAAACTCAACTAGTATAGGTATATTAGATAGTGCTAGCTCTTGCTATAACGCTTGCATTTAACCACCAAATTACGTAAAATTTACTTAAATTGCAATTTTTTTTTGTATTTGGGTAACATACATAAACTTGTGCAATAAATAAAAAACAAATAGGTAGGTATGTATGTTGGAAGTAGATACATATCCATTTTTAGAAAATAATGTAGGTATACTTACTTCAGTTCTTAAATAATATTATTGTATTGGCATAGATTTTCTGCATTTACATACATAATAAGTGCATACGGATGAACACGTCACAAGTCGGCCTAAGACCCGCAATGTATGCGGTGCAACGGCAAATCCTCTAACTAATCCCGATGCGCGCGCATCCAGGGGAACCAGGCCAATCACAGGTCCAAAATGGCACCCGACAAGTTAGGGACTTAATAATGCTCATCGAAGCGGTGACAGCCTAGCGGGAGAATATCCACCTGCCAAAGTAGCAAGTTCTAATCCCAGAGCGGGCACGTACCAATGTGTTTCTTGAAAAACATATACCTAGTCAGGTCATAAATTCTGTCACATGTTTTATATAAAATAATTGAAACAAGTTTATTCATTATGTAACCATTTATATACCAAAATGAACTTAACAAAACATAGATTCTTATGACACTAAAGTTTATTCAAAATGACCTCCGTGATTTTGAATACAGGCCTTCAATCTGCGCGGCCAGTCGTCTATCGCAGCACGAACGAGGTCCATGTCAATATCGGCGGCTGCCTTAATCAAGGATGTCTTGAGTGACTCCAAATTGGGATGAGGCTTTGAGCACGCCTTTTCCTCCAAGTGTTGCCATATCTTGTAATCTAGCGGATTCAAATCTGGACTGGAGGAGGGCCAGTCTTCGTGCCGGATGAAGTCGATTTCACGCGCCGCCAGCCAGTCTTGTGTGCTCTTCGCTCTATGAGCTGGCGCCGAATCTTGTTGGAATACCCAGTGCCTGTTATTAAACATGGTATGAGAAACAGGTTCCACAAGGTTCGTCAGGACTGTATTTTGATACACAACTGCATTCGTTTTTACACCTTTCTCACAAAAATGTACCTCTGTTAAGCCCCAATAAGACACTCCCAACCATACCATGAGCGAGGATGGAAAATGACCTCGTTGGACACGCGGAATACGGTTGCTCGCTTCTTCACTACTGTGTGCGTACACCTTATCATTTTGTTTGTTGTAGCTCTCTTCTACGGTAAAAATTTTTTCATCCGAAAAAATAATTTCCCGATATTTTTTTCCCGCGTACCGCTTCAACAAAGCGCGGCATCTCTTCAGTCTCAGGTCCATTAGACGAGCATTCAAATGATGTCCTGTTTTTCTTCGATATGCCCGAAGCCCTAAGTCTTCATTTAACACCCTTTTCACCGTGGTTCTGCTTAATCCCATCTGAAGGGCCAACAGTTTCTGCTTACGTTTGGGATTTCTTTGAATTCGCGCCTTCACAGCTTTTATCACTGCTGGAGTCCTAACAGACCGAGGGCGACCACTTCTTGACCTGTCATCTACACTAGAGTCTTCATTGTATCGTTTGATGGTACGATAAACGAATCTCTTGGTTATATTCAAATTTTTCAGTATGTCAAAAATTTGAATTGGCGCGTAACCGCAACGATGCAACGCAATAACTGCAACACGGTCTTCTTTAAGCGTCCACTCCATATTTAAAAATGAGTAAAATTCTAAAAAGTATACATTTTTATTTTCATGAACAATTCGAAATTCGAATTCAATAAACTTTTTTGTGGCCAGCATTCTAAAAGAAAAGTTTTTACTGTGTGACAATACTTATGACCTGACTAAGTATAAGTAGGTAGGACTTTTTCCTTTTCAGGACTTTTTCCTCGACGAGGTAGGCAGAGACTAAATCTTTCCAACCGCTACGATCCTGAAACACCTCTTTCGCTTCTTCCACAGTTCCGTCGCTACGATTCTGAATCGTGGCCTTTTTGCAATAGTAGCTAAAAGTAGTTCTAGGTGACCCCCCTTAGGATTCTTTTTTTTTGTTTTAGTTATGGTTTCGCACGGTTTGTGCATATAGTCAGTGTCAAATATTTTATTATTTAATTATTTCTTAATTTCACATTAAGAAAGTCACAGCAATATAGCAATCGTGGTCAAGTAGTCAAGTCAATTATTTACATGGTCAAAGTCACGATTCAGTAAAGTAGTGGATGCTTTACTAAAACTTCCTGGGAGTTTTGAAAAAAATGCGATATGACACGTTTTTTGAGTTTATATCATTCGCCTACACTCGTGCACGTTAACGAACACTTAATGGTTAATATTCCACCAATATTACACATTAACACTCGAAGAAACACACGTTTAAGAAAATAATACAAAACCAACAACGTCTCACTATCGGATTTCCGCCAAAACTCCCTTAGGAATCTTATGGACAGGAACGCTTACCATTACCTTGTACTGGCTCAACTTATCAGTATAAACTATGTCGTTCTTACCACAAAAGATTTAAACCAGAGTTCGACAGATGTGTCTAAATATTTTCTCCACAAATCGACGTCTAACCCTCGCTTTTACTAACTCAATAACAAATTCACAAGTACAATAATTAGGAATGCCAGGATTGAGTGAGAAAACGCGAGTGATTAGACGTCGATTTTGTGGAACGACATTTTAGAAACATCTGTTTATCTCTGGTGTAATCTTTTGTGGTGAGACGGTGTATTTTTCAGTTTTAATTAAACGCCAGTTAACTAATTTCACGGCGAGTTAAGATAACTATAGATAGTTGAAAATATGTTTCAATTTTGTCTAATTTTTTGTACAATCAAAACATACCTCGAAGGAAAGTAAGATGGGCTACATGTACTTTTTATTGTTTCTTGGTGAGTATATTATTTAATCTACATACTTACATATATGAAACATAATCGTGTTAGTTTTACACCATCTATATAACTCAAGAACGGCTGGACCAATTTTGACGATCTTTGCTTAAAATGTAAATAACAGATTAACTAATGCTGGCAACACGGAGTAAAGCTACTCCGTGTGACTGACAATGAAGTTTTCCGACGGAGTTTTGGCGGGAATCCGATAGTGAGACGTTGTTGGTTTTATATTATTTTCTCAAACTTGTGTTTCTTCGAGTGTTAATGTGTAATATTGGTGGAATATTAATCATTAAGTGTTCGTTAACGTGCACGAGTGTAGGCGAATGATATAAACTCAAGAAGCGTGTCATTTCGCATTTTCTCCAAAACTCCCAGGAAGTTTCAGTAAAGCATCCACTACTTTACTGAATCGTGACTTTGACGATGTAAATAATTGACTTGACTACTTGACCTCGATTGCTATATTGCTGTGACTTTTTTAATGTGAATATAAGAAATACTTAATTAATAAAATACTTGACACTGGCTATATGCACAAACCGTGCGAAGCCATAACTAACACAAAAAAAAAGTTTTCCGACGAAGGAGTTATTATACTTTTTGTGGAATTTAGGCTCTGTGGAAGGGAAAAAGTGCGGGAGCGTAGAATTTTATTGTTTTTTTTTTTGGTTTGAAACATTTTTGTTAAGAGATAAAAAGGAAAGATTGTACATACATACGATTATAATTATTATTCATTTAGCTACTTGTTTTTATTACCGTCTCAGAAAGAGTTAACACTAAACATGGGGAAAACTCACGAAAACTAGAGAAAAATCCATACATTTTTGAGGACAACGTCCTAATTCTCAGTCACGTCGGTTTCCTCACGATGTTTTCCTTCACCGAAAAGCGAGTGATCATTATGTACCAAGTAACACATTGGTACGTACCAATGTGTTACTCGCACCAACGCTCGCACTGGGATTCGAACTCGGCACCTCCGCTTTGGAAGGCAGACGTTCGCCCACTAGGCTACCACCGCTTTTTTAATGTATTTTTAAATATCTTTTCAGTTTTCCTAACAAACATAGAGTATACAATGTCAACATCCCAAAACTACCCGCTCAACTCAGACGACACAAGCAAAGATTTCATAAAAACACCGCCTGAAAGAGTCACGCCAATCATACAAAAACTTGCAAATAGTATAATGAGATATGATACGGTGGTGAGGAACGATGAAGCATTAACCTACGATTTCGAAGACGAACCGCTGAGAGTGAACTGGTGAAACCTACATTAATTTAATACATTATTTACCTACAGATTGCGTTTAATTTTCATTGCAACAAACTTACACCAAAACACGAAAAGTATACACAAAACGTACTAGGTACTCGCCACAAAAGTTTAGACCAGAGTAAAAAGAAGTTTCTAAAATTTCGTCCCACAAAATCGACGTCTATCACTCGCGTTTTCTTACTAAATCCTGGCATACCTAATTATTTTACTTGTGAATTTGTTATTCAGTTAGAAAAAGCGAGGGTTAGACGTCGATTTGTGTTCAAATCTGATTTAAATCTTTTGTGGTAACACCGAAACAGTTTACGAGCAGCGGGTTTCGAATCTACGACTTTTGAAATGGAACGTAGCATCTCAGACCACTCGGCCAATCTGACATGTCATTGCAGTTTCGAAATAATCGACTAAACACTTCAGGTTAACGTAGTAACCGTAGAGGAAATAAAATATACTACGTAACTCGTAGGGCCGTATTAATAAATCAAACTTAGCTCTGAGAGCTATCTTGAGTGTGCACTTGCTCTTTCGTTCTAATTAATATATAAATCTTAAGTTGTAGATTAGGAACCGAAACTTACATGATATCTGGCAAATTAATAAATGACACTCAGCGGTTAAGTGCTATCCGATTATGATACAATAGGCGTGGCGAAAGATTTTGAAATCTTCTTCCATAATGGTGGTACATATTTACTATTTACGGAAAAACCTTTATTTCGGTAATAAACTTGAGTTTACCAAGTTTAAAACCATTTATCTAATATTATTTCAAATAGTGTGCCAAAACAGCTCGCCGGTGTCATGGCGTCGGCTCTGACGTCACGCTTAGGTAAACATGTCATTATTTTTATACGTTACGTACAATTTTAACAAAATATTTAAATAATTAGCGTGATAAAAATGAATTCCGAAGTTTATAAGTGGTGTGCAGTTCCGCAGTGTAAAAACACATCAATAAGAACACCCAACAATGTGTTTGTACATGTTCTAAGCAAGAAAATAATAAGATTTAAATGGTTAAATCTCGCACGGCGATAGTTCTGTGAAGACCACTTTGATGTGAGTATGTTATCATGTAATGATAGGTCTTAAAATGTTTGTTTGACTTGAAATAGTTGAATTAATGAGGCTATGGAATAACTAATTTATTGAGGTTATGTTTGTTTTGGTCTTGGCTATCATCTTTATCAAATTTATTCGTTTTGTTTTTTGAGTTGCCAAATGACATGGAAACTTATATGGAGTATCATGTAATGGGATCAGTATCACCAGTACGTATGAAACCAGAATGTATGCCCCATAAATGTATATGCCAATCATACAGGAAAACACGAACATCCGACACAACTGAGCGACCCTATATAGCTAAGAAACGAATAATGATGATTCTAGAAGTGACTTACACAGAGGTCTTCACGTTTCGGAACTCAGACGAGCAAAATTCTTTATTTGTTGTGAGGAAATCGGCAAACAGTAATATATCAATCCTAGGCAAATTAGAGCTATTTGCCTTACAAAGCTTGGTTCCATGGTTATATTGTAGATTAAAGTCGATAAATCACACGTATTTAACGTGTGTATTTATAAAAAAGAACACTCCATAAGCACAAAACAGTATTCACAACAACAAAATACAGTGGTATCAGCGGAGTTTACCTAAACGTGACGTCATGCGCTGTGATTGGTGTTTCAATCAAAATGCCCGATTGCAATATTTTAATGTTTTATTTTATTGAAAATCTTAATAATCTGATTATTTTTAATAAAACTTAACCAGTCTTTTAAATTATTTTTGTATGTAGATTGCCCTAAAATGATTAAATCGACCATTCTTTGATACTGTCGTCACGCCTATTGCCACATACAAGACAGTATCTAGTAGCCAGTGCTACATCTCAATATCCATTTATTAAATAGCAACGATTTCAAGATGCAGATTACATTTTGAGTGTGGATCAGCTGGTAGCACACTTGGTAGCGCTATTGAGGTTTATTTATTAATACGGCCCTTAATCTGTGCTAATGCCACGTGATGCCGTGAGTAAGAGTATAATATTGTATAATGTTGTGAATTCACCTTGTCGACTTGCCATGAGCGCAAAGCTAGCGCGGCGCGCGGCCCGGCCAGGTAACTTTCACCTTTTCAAATACATAAATCAGCCGTATATTATAGAGGTACCTTACCCTTAACTAAATTTATTGACACAATATGATAATTATTATGAAAATTACGAAAAATTTAACATAATATTTATTAGGTACAACTCTTAAAAACAACAGGATCAACAACGTAATTTTAATTAGTAGACAGGGTAGTGTTTGTCAGCTAAGCCTTTGTCTAGTAGACAGGGTAGTGTTGGCCAACGAAGTCTTCGTCTAGTAGACAGGGCCCGTTGTCTAGTAGACAGGGCCCTTTGTCTAGTAGACAGGGAAGTGTTCGTCGACGAGGCGAGCCCACGCGTGCAGGCCGCCGGCGAGGTCCCGCACGCGCGCGCGGGGCTCCGCCGCGAGCGCGTGGAGCACCCGCCGCGCCACCAGCTGCGAGTCGTTCCCGCGCCGACAGATGAACGTTACTGAAAATGCGATATACCAACATTAATTTAGAAGCCATTTTTTTCTTCCACTATCTAGATGTAAAGGTCGAAGATTGCTTTTAGAGATAACTCCGCACTTTGTACTTTAGATGTCGCTAATGCTCCATTCTGTATGTACCGTGTGTATTATTAAAAATGAATTTGTATTAGTTTTATTGCTGAATAGCCTTGGGTATGTTTTGCGAGAGCAAACGCGAGTAGTTGGAAACAACGCGCGCCGCTCCGCACGGTGATACCATTTCACCAGTCTTCTCGTGACCACGGTCGATGTAACTCGGCCGAAACGTCGAGGTATGTCAAAGTTATATATTTTTATATTACTTTGTGTGCGAATTAGACCCATCTTTAACCACACGTTTGGCGTAGTGGCTGAGTAATCGGAATGCTGCGCTTGGTGTCGCGGGTTCGATTCCAGCCCAGCATTCGCAATATTTGTGCGATCCACAAATATTTGTTTGTGAAATTACATGTCTGTAAGCGGTACCCACGATACAAGCCTAATCGTGGGGCTATGTTTTTTTAACTTACAAACAATAGTTAAACCTTACCACAAAAGTTTAGACCAGAGTTAAACAGATGTTTCTAAAATTTCGTTCCACAAAATTGACGTCTATCACTCGCGTTGCCTTACTCAATCCTGGCATTCCTAATTATTTTACTTGTGAATTTGTTACTGATTTAGAAAAAGCGAGGCTTAGAAGTCGATTGGCGGAGAAAATATTTAGACACATCTGTTTAACTCTCGTTAAGCGGTGTACAGTAAATTATCATCCTACTAATCCTACTAATATTATAAACGCGAAAGTTTGTGAGTATGGATGGATGGATGGATGGATGTTTGTTACTCTTTCACGCAAAACCTACTGAATGGATTTTGATGAAACTTCACAATAATATAGGTAGCTTACATATCAGAATAACACATAGGCTACAATTCATTAAGATATAATTATCATTGTATATTATCCAAACGCGGGTGAAACCGCGGGGCGCAGCTAGTTCATTATAATCTACCTTGTTTATCACTATTTTTTATTTCTTCAACCAGCTCGTCGAACTTCTTCCCCGATAGTTTCTCTATGGGAATGTTGGTGCTGCCATCTATGTTGCACATGTGGTACTCCGCGGCGCTGCGCACGTCCACCAACAGGTGGCGCTGTAAGCAATCCTCAGTTTGCAGGTGCTTGGACAGCTGCTCCGGTGAGATTCGGTGTTGCGGTGGTAGTATATCGAGTTCTAGATCCTGTGAAAGATTTAAGATATCGTCCTTTGTACCAGAATAGCGAATGCTTTACTGAAGCAATCGTGATTAAGTTTATATGGGGCCTAATGAGGAAAATTATGAATATTTATCGTGTAATAGTAGACAAGAAATAAACTTTTTCTATATCACTAACAGTATCCCTAGTCTGAGTTTTTACTAGCTCGACATAGTACGCGTCAAGTAGCGCTTCTGTATGAAGATCCTGTACAGCGTCCCTACCGGCACATTTTTGAACGAAAGTTCTTCATACAAAGAGCTAGTTGACGCGTACTATGTCGAGCTAGTAAAAACTCATACTCAGGACTGTTCGAATTCGTTGTATTTACGTATACCATACCTAAGTAGCCTAGTGGGTGAACGTCCGCCTGCCAAGCAGGTGATGACGAGTTCAAACCCCAGTGCGGGCATTACCAATGTGTTTCATGTTAAACTTATGTGCGTAATTATGACTAGCTTTTCAGTGGAGGAAAACATCGTGAACCAACATAATATATGCCCGAGAATTATTTCGGAGGCATGTTATCCACCAATCCGGACCGGGCCCCCGTGGCGTATTAAAGCCTCAGATTAATCAGAGATATAAGATTTAACTCAAGATCCGGGGTAGAAGAGACAAGTGTATACAAATAGGCAAAGGAGTAAGTAGGATAGTACGATGATATTTTGTCTTTGTCGGCGTACGCACTATGTTTTGCTGTGCTGCAGAAGCAAACCAATCTTGACATTTTAGAATGTCGCACGAATGATTGGAGCACCACCTAAATAACGTGTATTAAATTTATCCTATTTATAGGGGTTGTAGCCAAGTGTGTCCCTTTCGGGTATACGCTTTTGCAAGTCCATCTCTGATACTAGGTCCATGATTAAAAATAAACATTAAAAATAAAATGACAATAGAGATATGTAACAAAATTTATTCACACATATATAAATAACCTACATCGGTGACGTCATAACTCAAGGCGGGTAACGCGTTATGTTCGCTCACTACGTCACAGATATCATGTTCATTCTTAGGCTTGAATATTCTAACATTTTTCATACAAATCACCCTTGAAAAAGTTTTCCTAGACGCCGGCTGTATACATTTCTCTTTCATATCTTTCACGTACATATTGTAGAGTTGAAATAGATTTTTTACGTTGTCTATGGTGATGTACTGGTACGGTTTGCTGTCAGTGATGCAGTATTGACATTTGGTTTGACATTTCGGTAAGTTGTCAATGTAACTGTCAACGTTTAGCGATTTGAGCGGTTGCTTGTGCATTTTCGGTTTTTCTGTGTTCACTAGCCAGCATCTGAAACATTAAAAGTTTAAAACAAGAGTTTTTTTTTTAGTTTTGGCTTCGCACGGTTTGTACATTTAGCCAATGTCAAGTTAATATTTCAAATAGGTATCTATTTCATACTGTCCCAATAGGAAAGTCATAGCAATATTAGCTATCCTCGTAGTCGAGTAGTAATCGTGATAATCACGATTCAATAAAGTGGTGGATGATTTACTAAAACTTCCTGAGTGTTTTGGAAAAAAAGGTAAAGTGACACGTTTTCTGGGTTCCCTATTACTAAGGCTCCGCTGTCCGTCCGTATATCCGTCTGTCCGTCTCTCACCAGGCTGTATCTCATGAGCCGTGATAGTTAGACAGTTGACATTTTCACAGATGATGCATTTCTGTTGCCGCTATAACAACAAATACTAAAAAACAGAATAAAATAAATATTTAACGGGGCACCCATACAACAAACGTGATTATTTTTACTCGTTTTTATAGATAACTAGCTGCGCCCCGCGGTTTCACCCGCGTTTGGATAATATACAATAATATATCTTTATGAATTGTAGCCTAGGTGTTATTCTGATATGTAAGCTATATTATTGTGAAGTTTCATCAAAATCCATTCAGTAGTTTTTGCGTGAAAGAGTAACAAATATCCATCCATCCATGCATCCATACTCACAAACTTTCGCGTTTATAATATTAGTAGGATGGCACGGAACCCTTCGTGCGTTAAGTCAGACGCAAAAGACCAGTTTAAAAAAAATATTTATTCTTTTTTATATGATAATTTCGAAAATAAAAAGACCTAAATACAATCTCAAACTGACCTGACCATAGCTTCTTTGATGCCCAGAGTGTGGAGGAACATAAGCCTGCAGACTGGTACTCTCTCATCGCCATACATGAGATGGTACAACTTAGAATCGCCTTTTCTCGACACCTGACGACAAATTAGCAATGTTCATTACGAAAGTGAGGCGAGGCCTTTGCTTAGTACTTGAGATAGTACCGGCCGAATTATTATTATTATTATTTTATTTTTTTTTGTTTACGTAGCCCCACACTAGGATTGCTCCTGTATCGTGGGTACTGCTTACAGACATATAATTTCACATACACAACACACCCAAACCAGAAACGAATATTTGTGGATCGCACAAATATTTGTTCCAGGCGGGAATCGAACCCGCGACCCCTAGCGCAGCAGTCCGATTGCTCGGCCACTACGCCAAACGAGCCGTCAAAATGTATTATACTGGTGGTTCTGTGAACAGTAGACCCTCGCGATCAGTAGGGCGAGCAGGAACCTCTATCGAGAAAGTATTCGATACGTTAACTGTCAAATTGGTTTTAGATTTGATCAGCGCCTTGCAATATCGACGAGATGCGTCCGCGAACGGTCACCTTGATCGATACGTTAACGATACGAACCGTTGTAAGTTTCGCGCTTACCCTATTGTAGGAGTACTGATCGAATCTAAAACAAATTTGACAGTTAACGTATCGAATACTTACTCGATAGAGGTTCCTGCTCTTACTGCAATATCATGGTGATAGGCATCCCCCCATTTTACCCCCGTTTCCCCTCAACTTTATAAACTTTTTTTCACTACAACTTGTTCAGAATTTAATTGGTACCTACTTAAGGTTTCCACCCAATATCATAACTCTAGGCCATTAAATGACGCCACAGCAAACTTCCCCCCTTTTTGCCTCCATTGTTCCCCCATCGAAAATTGCTCTCGACAAAAATAGCGGTAAATTTCAAACTATTATAAAATGGTTTTGAGCTACTAGTCATATGTTTGATTCCGCCCACACACGCGCACCCCGCCCTCTTTTCCCTTCCACTTGTCTCTCTTCCGCGGTATTTACCTCGCCCTTGTGCTTCAGCCGTCGCCTCTTGACCGGCACGGAGTCGACTAGCGATCGCACGTAGCTCCGCTTGCCTTTCCAATCCAACGAGTTCCAGAAATACGAGAATAGATATTCGCGCTTTGCCTGGTCGAAATTTGGACATTTCTATGGAAGGAGACAGAGAAAAATCACTTATTTAATACCAAAAAAGGCAAAATTATGCATTTTTACGGATGAATCTACACATTAATATTCTATTCAACTTCTACTCTATAACTACTCTATTCAAATTCTATTCTATAACTATTCTATTATTTTCAACTTCTATTCTATAACTATTATATTCTATGAATATTCTACTTCTATTATTTCTTACATACAACAACCTAACAACCTAACGACTTACTTTAAGCGTGTTCTTAGCGCATATCTCCGAGGTGCAAGCGGGTCCCAGTTGCCGCCCCGCTTTGGGCACGTCCTGCACCCACCGGCGCTCCGCCCCGGGGGCGGCGCGGAAGCCGAAGTAGCTCCGGCCGGACATCCGCTTCTGCTGCTCGCACTTGCGGACCTCCGCTTTGGGGCGGTACCCTTCTTTATTCTGTAAGAAGATGCGACTATAGAATAGAATAGAAAAGAAAAAATGTTTATTATCATTGATTACAAAATTATGTAGCAATAACAACAAGTCGATGTCATTCCCCCCAGTTTCTTAAACGTCAGTCAAGGTTGACAACAGATGAACTCTATTGCCATCCTTGTCATTTGTTTAGTGTTAGATAGAGACAACGATAGTTTTAATCTACTGTCAAAGCCAACTAGCTTTCTAGAAACCGGGGGTATATACCATTAGACATACTACAGAAACTAAAGTAAGGATTCCTTACCTACCATTATCGTTATCATTACCGTATATTATTACGTATACTTTATGTATTTATGATTCTCTTTGTTAACGAGAATTAGCTGTTTGACTTGTAAAAGTGAGATTTTATTGCCTATTTACAATAAATGCTTTGACTTTGATTTTGACATTATCTATCAGCCGAAATGAATATTGTATCTCCTATCCAAGATTGAAATTGATCTTGGATTGCTGCCTATCGTTCGATCGATCTCCAATCTGCGTGCCTTTATAAACCAATCCACGGATCGGTTATTGGCACGTTTGACCCTAAAAATAGATTGTGATATCAATCCCAGATAGCAAAATTTGGATTGGATTGATTATTAATTTCGGCCGTATATAAAAACAAGCAAAAAAAACACGTTTGTTGTATGGGAGCCCCCCTTAAATATGCATTTTATTCTGTTTTTTTTAGTATTTGTTGTTATAGCGGCAACAGAAATACATCATCTGTGAAACCGTCTATCACGGTCCATGAGATAGGAGAGAATAGGGTCCTGTTTTACACTTTGAGTACGGTACCCTAAAAATATGCATGTTATCAAACTCCGTTCAGCCGTTCGAAGCAGACAGACAGAATTACTTTCGCTATTATCGCAGTAGGATTAAAAATCAATACCGCGAATGTTTTTTTACATTTGCAGACAAAAGGAAATACGTAAGTACAAATTATTTATTATTATAAATAACATTATTTAGCATTGCAATTAAAATAATTTTAAATTGAACTTACCTTAGTAACATTCGCAGTTTTGATAAACACATAATTATAATAACATTTCTTTGACACGAACGTATATATCTGACACTTGACGTTTTGATTATTTTTTTCACAATGGCTATGCACAAATAGTACAAAGCCAAAAAAAAAAGCACAATAAGTATTATACTCGTAGTATACGTTACAATATTAAATTGTAACATTTTACTTCTTTTTAATTAACATTTATTATTTACGATTATGGTCTTCATTTTATTTCTGACAATATATTATTTAGCAAAAAATAATCCATAAGATGAAGCCTTTCGATCGGTATGATAAAGCTACAGGGTGATTATTTTTCTCGTGTAACGTGTTCGATTCCCGGTTCAACTATGTAATGATTTAAATTAAATATCTATGAACGCAATTAAAATTGTTTTTTTAAATTCAAATAATGTCTTCTTTCAGTATAATGTTCCATCTACAATATTCAAGGTATTGCCTGTGTAGATGGAGAGATTGATGGATGGATTGATTGCATTCGTCCGTCCATCCATCCATCAAATATATAAATCACGCGTCACGTTGTTTGTCCGCGATGGACTCCTAAACTACTTAACCGATTTTAATCAAATTTGCACACCGTGTGCAGTTTGATCTAACTTGAAAGATAGGGTAGCTTACATCTCAATTTATAGTCGCAATAACGAACACCTTAGCCACAGCAACGCGTGGCCGTGTCTGCTGGTCTATCTTTATATCTATATTGCCAATAAAATATACTTTTTCCTTCTATATCTTGCCAAATAGCCACATACCTTCTCTTTAGCCTGCGAGTTACAGAACGCCTCGTAGTCGAGGAGCTGCGTTATAGTCGGGGAGTCGGAGCACACCGCGCACGCCGGGTTCCGCGGCCGGAGTTTCACTGGAACATCCAGTTATTTTATACTAGCTGCGCCCCGCGGTTTCACCCGCGTTTGCATAATATACGATAAAATATCTTTATGAATTGGAGCCTATGTGTTATTCTGATATGTAAGCTATATTATTGTGAAGTTTCATCAAAATACATTCAGTAGTTTTTGCGTGAAAGAGTAACAAACATCCATCCATTCATACTTACAAACTTTCGCGTTTATAATATTAGTAGGATTTATTTTTTTCATCCATGTTTCATATTTTGATATTCAATGGGTTTGTTTGTCAGATGGCCTCTGGTGTCAGAGTGTGTCAGGTCCAATAGCCTCGGCTTAACGACTGCCGCGAGTTCGTCAATGACAGTCCAGGGTAGCAAAGAGACCCTAAATACGCCGAGGAATGTCAAGCGGTGGTAGCCTAGTGGGCGAACGTCCGCCCGCCAAAGCGGGGGTGGCGAGTTCAAATCCCAGTGCGGGCACGTACCAATGTGTTAATTTTTGTACATAATTTACCACTCGCTTTTCGGTGAACAAAAATATCGTGAGGAAACCAACATGCCCGCGAATTATTTCGGAGGCGTGTATCCATCAACCCGGTGTGGGCTATGGCCTTATCCTCCTCGCCAAAGTGAGGGGAGGCCTTTGCCCAGCAGTGGGACAGTTACAGGCTGAATTATAAAGTTAAATAGTATGTAGTATGTACCTACAGACAAGTGTTCCATTTTGTGTACATGGATAAACAAACAATAAATATACTGTCGGCTCTGGTAGGATAGTGGTCTAATGCAAGCCCGTGAAAACTAAACAAACCCAAACAGACCCAACAGTCACCGAAAAATATAGGAGGAGACATAGAAACAGGAAAACTCCCCTGTGCTGAAATAGACTGAACCCTCCCCCCCCCCCCCCCCCTCACCAGTTCTGAAGATGGCCTCCTCTCCGTCGAAGAGCAGCATCCTCTCCACCAGAAGCCGCTCCCGTCTCCGCCCGACTATATATTTGATTGCCTCCAACGCTTGCATGGCGCCTGAAATATACATACATTATATTACTATATTACAAGAGGGTTGTATCCTCCTCCCGAAGGTGGGGGGAGGGGGGGGGGGGGTACTTTGGCCAGCAGTGGGACAGTTACAGGGCTGAATTATAATTATTATTAAATATACTGACCACAGAACATTCACTCGTCACACAGAAGATTCATTCGTCCAGAGAACTCAGTACAGAGCAGACGTGTGTCGCTTGTATTAGCCGAATTTAAGTGACATCGTTGGAGCACCAAAGCCTTCGCCCGACGGCCTGCGAACACCTTCAAGACGACATTGGAGCACCCAGCGCACCTGCTGACTCGAAGGGAACGCTCGTGTGCGAAAACTGTGAAGTGCAAACTTTTTGGCACGAGTGCGGATTTGAACCGGGTATTGTTGCTGTGTGGGGCGGCCGCTCTAGCCGCTGGACCACGAAGACGTGTCTACATCGGCCGAATAGTGAGTAACGCCTTTCACTTGTAGCATCTTTGAGAAATACCGGTGTAAACATGAGTACCGCACGGTTAAAGAAGTATTGCACCTGTGCAAGTTGTTTGAGTCAGATTTTGCCAGAAGACAAGTACATTGTGTGCACTCACGGCTCCTGTAAAAGGCGTACCATATAGATGTTTGCATTGGGGGGCAATTACCAGATACCGATGAGTTACCCAAGTGGGTTTGCCCTAAGTGCAGGTGTGACGCAAAAAGGTCCATGGGAGACAATTCAAGTACCCCGGCAACCCCGGCTCGAGTTATACCGCGGGTGCCTGACGAAAATATCACACAACGTCTAAAGAAGACTTTGCCTCCATCGGATTTGAAAGGGATGACTAGTGATATACACCTTATGCGACAGGAAATGCTGACACTTAAAACTGGAATGGAAACATTGTTGACGACATCAGTCAGAAATATGCAAACACTAATGACGTCATCCGTCGCCAAGTTCGATGAACGCATAGACGAGTTGCTGGGAAGGCTGGCAATTAGTAACGAACGGATTGCATCGCTGGAGGCCCTTCATGAAGCTGAAACCGCGTCTCTGAGGCACCAAGTGGTCATTTTACAGGACCAAATTAATAAACAGGCACAAGGGTCTCTTCGCAATCAGATAGAGATAGTGGGTTTACCGGAATCCTCCGCTGAAAACTTGCACCACGTCATTCTCGTGGCTTCCAAGAGAGCTGGCGTAGAGGTAACATCTAATGACATCGATTGGATCGAGAGAGCAGGCCCTAGGCAGAAGAAACCTATACAAGGGAGTAGTTCCCGGACCATGGAAACTGTAGAACGGCAACCTCGGCCTGTCGTCGTGCGCTTTACTCGACGTGCGAAAAGGGATGAATTTTTGAAGGCGGCCAAATCTAGAAAACCGCTTATGGCGAGCGACATAGGCGTTGGCGAACTTCCTTCAAAGATCTTCTTTAATGAGCGTCTAACACGAGAAAACCGCTTGTTATTTCGGGAAGCCAGACTTCGGGCCGCGCAAGCAGGATTCCGATTCTGTTGGACCAGCAATGGCTACATCAACATCCGCAGGAGAGAGGGCTGTCCTGCTATACAGATACGAAGTACCGAAGACTTGGCTAGTCTACAAGGCGAAAGCTGCGTGGTGGGCGTCGCCGTCGGGTAGTCTACATCATAGACCCAATATTGCTCTATTCTTGCTACTATACTTACTTGTTATTATCTTTGAGGTTTTGGAATTTTGTAAATTGAATAATACCACTAATATCATAGAAACTACTACTTACAAAACACAACTACAAACTCTTAAAATTACACAACACAAAAACAGTTATACACGTACTAAATGCGTGGCAACATTCTCGAGTTTTGCCCTTTTATACAAACTAATGTTCTACGTCTGGCCATTATGGCCACTTTAAACTTAGTGACCGAGCTTGACGAAACATTTACTGAAGTTTGCCATGCTTATGAAACTGTAGAGTCCTGTAAAAACACCCTGAACGAGACATACAATTTAAAAACCCTCAATTTTAACATTAGAAGTCTACAAAAGAATTTCGATGCTTTTTTTGGTAGGTTTAAAAAGACTTGACATTAAATTTGATGTAATTATCTTAACGGAATGTCACTTAGGAACTTCTTCTTTAATAAGAACCATACCCGGTTACGCACATTTTTGCACCTCTACGATTACTAACCAGGCTGGTGGTGTTGTTGCTTATGTACGCGATGACTGGAACGTAAACGTGAGCGAGCCCAAAATTTCCGAAGCTGATAGCATAATAATTGAGCTGCCTAATTTCCAAACAATACTTGCAATCTATCGCTCTCCCTCATTTTTAAATATAAATAACTTTCTGGCTACTCTTGACAGTGTTGTAAAGGATCGGGTATCTGCTAAATGTGACTTTATTATTATAGGTGACATGAATATTAACATTTTGGACGATAACAGTCAATCTAATGATTACCTATGCTTAACTGCGGAGTTGGGACTCAAACACTTAGTAAATATACCTACCAGAGGATCATCTTGCCTAGATCACATAATGGCTGATGTCAGATCACAAGCTGTTGGCTTAGTGTTTAAAACAGACATCACTGACCATGACTTGGTTATGGCTGGATTCATCACGAATATTCCAAGAAGCAGTCGGAATAGGTATATTGAAAAAACTGATTATGAAGCAATATACAGTGAACTCAAAAGTGTTGATTGGTCGGATATACTTATGTCAGATGATGTGTCTATAACGGCTCATATGCTAACAACAAGACTAGAAGCTTTAGTAAAGAGACATACAAATCAAATACGTGTAAGTCGAAGACAATATACCCTAAAAGAGTGGATAACGCCAGGTTTACTTAAGTGTATGAAGAAAAGAGACGCGCTCCATATGATAACAAGAAAGAACCCAAATGATAAAGAAGCCTTAAAGAAGTATAAGAGATATAGAAACGTTTTCTTTGATTTGATGAAAGACCTGAAATCCCAACACAACAAGAAACAGTTTATGGAAAACAAAGACAACCCATCCAAACTCTGGAAGACAGTTAAAAGTGTATGTGAACTAAAAACTAAGAAAGATCATAACTCTGAATTACTAAAATTAGCATCAAACCCAACTGAATCATTAAATGAATGTAACGATTACTTTGTAAATGTTGGACAAAATTTCGCTGACTCTATAATGTCAAACATAGGAAAATACGAAGAAGACTTGGCAGCTAACGTCCGTGTAAGCTCCTGGCACCCGGATTCTTTCTTCCTGTCTCCCACTGATCACGTAGAAATTGTTAACATCATAAAAGCTCTTAAAAATGATAAAGCTCCAGGACGAGACGGTCTCAAAAACTCTCTTATTAAAACAATGTGTCCACTAATTGCCGAACCACTTACCCACATTATCAACCTAAGCCTCCAGTCTGGAATCTTCCCTGACTGCTGGAAGGTAGCTGCTGTTGTACCAATACATAAAGAGGGTTCTAAGCTAAGCGTGTGTAACTACCGACCAATATCTCTACTCCCTGTGTTTTCCAAAATTCTCGAAAAAGTTGTGAACAAAAGATTGGTAAATTTTTTGGAATCACGTAACATGTTGACACCTTTCCAGTTTGGGTTCCGGCAAAAGAGATCGACTGAAGATGCAGTGACTTTACTACTCGATAACATAGCGTCATCTATCGACCGAGGACTTAAGTGCATAGGAGTGTTTTTGGACCTTGCCAAGGCATTTGACACGGTTTCCCCTAAAATTCTTCTTAGGAAACTAGAAGGTATGGGAATTCGTGGCAGTGCTCTGAATTGGTTTGCCAGCTACCTTTCGTCTCGAAGACAGCATGTAGCTTTAAATGGCTATACAAGTTACTCAAGAGATGTTTATTTCGGGGTTCCGCAGGGCAGCATTCTTGGCCCAACTCTTTTTATCGTTTACATAAACGATTTGGCTGACCTGTTAGCGAATCACGAAGATGCACAGATAGTTTGTTACGCTGACGATACTGCAATCCTATTTAAAGGCAAATCGTGGGATGAGACTTTTAATCAAGCGGAATCGGGACTTCAGAAGATAGCAGCTTGGCTAGAGTCGAACCTTTTGACTCTTAACACAAATAAAACTAAATACTTGTGTTTTCAGAAGACAAGTGCTGGTAAACCGTCAACAAGTTACGAAATTAAAATTCACAAGTGCAAAGGCCAAGCTCGAACTGTATCCTGCTCCTGCTCAAAGATTGATCGTGCAGAATCAATTAAATATCTCGGGGTCATTCTCGACGATAAACTTTTATTTAAACCTCATATCAATGCTTTGTCTGGAAGAGTCAGGAAAATAATATCAATAATGAAATTACTCAGAGACGGAGCCGATAAAGAATTGCTAACGCTGGTCTACACCGCTTTATGCCAATCGATCTTGAGCTATTGTATTCTTGCCTGGGGTAGAGCTGCCAAAACTTTTATGATTCAAGTAGAAAGAGCTCAAAGATCGGTATTAAAAGTAATGTTTCGTAAACCCTATCGACACCCGACTACAACTCTATACCAAGAAACTGAAACAATGACGGTCCGCCAACTCTATATTCACAAAGCTATACTTTCGCATCATAAGCAAATAAAATTAACCCTAGTCAACCCAGATACACCAGTTAAATGTCGTAGAATCAGAATCAATGTCCCTTTCGTCAAATCTGCCTTTGCTAGCCGGTTCAGCTACCATGCCATCCCCTTCATCTACAAACGTGCAATGAAGCTCTGCAACATTGCAGACAGCTCGCTACACGGAGCTAAAGTAAAAGTGAGGAAATGGCTACTTACTCTAGACTATGACGCAACTGAGTCACTTCTGCTCGTTCAGACATGACACTTTTAATTCACACATCACATAGACTACACACAACACACATACTTAGTACTTACATCTTCACACACATCACATCCACTGCACACATAGTGCCTACATCTACACAAACATTTGTAACCCACAGACCTGAAATACAGTTGTTGTACCTCTACTCACACACAATCAAATTTATGAACCTCACACACTCTTACTTGTATAAAACCAATTTTTTTTCCTAAAATCTTTAAGTACTTTATTTTATTTTTGTTGGTACCTGCATGATAATTTTAGCAATGTATTTACCCTATATACTGAAGTTCTCTTAAAGTTTTATTTTAAGTAAAAGGCTACGGTCTCCCGCGAGACAGGCATGCCCTAGTGCGGGGACCATTAGTAATTTATATTATGTATTGTTTATGTGTTTTGGTAATTAAATTATTTTGATTTTTTTGATTTGATTTTTGAGAACACAGAGACAATAGAAGTGGCTTAGTTTTACATCTGTATCGGTTTATGAGTCAACTGCCGTTTATTTGAAAATGTGCCTTATGTGTTAACTAATATGTCTCATTTTAATGGGCTCTATAACTGCACTTAGGGCATTCTTTATTGTGTTGCACACGTAGATCATGACATCATAGTATGTATGGCAAAACTGATGTTGGTTTTGAACAACGAGTCATATGTTTGGCACGCGCGCCCCGGCCTCTTTTCACTTCCACGTCTTGTCTCTCTCTGTCGTGATAGTAACCAACCAGCGTACATTTGTACGAAACGGCGCCGTTCAAACAAATGACCACACCGTTCGTAAAAAGTTAACGGTTCTAATACTAAAACACCGTGTATAAAACAACGACAGCGTTTGTAAAACGACGACGCCATTCGCAAAATCGGTAACGGCGCCGTTCGTAAAACCAACGGCGCCGTTTGCAAAAACGTCGTATAGCGATATAACAGCGTCTGTAGTCACCTATGACCCCCGGCACGGGTCCGGCCACCCCGTGGGCCGAGCAGCTGCCCACCGCCTCCGGGGGGGGCGGCGCGGGGAACACGCAGCGGTAGCACGGCCCGATGTAGGCGGCCTACGGACAAGCTACAATTAGATAGATAGATAGATAGATAACTCTTTATTGACACCAAAATGTATAGAACACAGAGAGGACCACATTTTTTTTATTTTTTAATATATCTAATTTTAATAAATAAACCTCCATAGCGCTACCAAGTGTGCTACCAGCTGATCCACACTCAAAATGTAATCTGCATCTTGTAATCGTTGCTATTTAATAAATGGATATTGAGATGTAGCACTGGCTACTAGATACTGTCTTGTATGTGGCAATTGTGTCATAATCGGATAGCACTTAACCGCTGAGTGCCATTTATTAATTTACCAGATATCATGTAAGTTTCGGTTCCTAATCTGCAACTTAAGATGTATATATTAAAAGGAACGAAAGAGCTAAGTTTGATTTATTAATATGCGCCTAGGTAGGATTACCTTGTCTTCAGAGTCCTCGCTACTTCTGTATCCGTAGATGGTCAGCTGTCCCTCCATCTTCAGCGCGCTGCCTGATATAAGCGGCACCTGCAAAAAGAAGAATTAGAAAGAAGGACCAAGAAGTAGAATGTGATACGTAGGGTTTCACGTAAGCCACGCTACGGCATCTCTTAGGGGCATAGCCGTCAGTCGTCACACAAGTGTCAAAAATAAGGTTATTATAATGGGACGGAAAGACGAAAAAAGAAGACAAAAGAACAAAGAAGAAGTCTGTGTTACATCTTTTTTCTTTTTTTCTAAGAGTGTAGGTACATACAAATAAAATGTCTAAACCTTGACGCGTGTACCGTCGACCCTACATCACAGAAGAACGTAAACTGAGAACAAGAAGACAAAAGAAGAAGCGAGAAGAACGAAGAAGAACGCAATACCTAAGCTTACACGCAAGCGTCATCGCGTCCGTATCTCTTAAGAGCGGAAAGTCCAAAAAAGAAGTGAAAAGAAGGAAAAAGAAGAAGCGTGAAGAAGATTGCGATACCTTGGCCATGACGCAGGTGTCATTGAGCAAATACCGCGTGGGCGCGTTGTCTGTACAGTCTAGCACGAGGTCGTAGTCAGCTGCGAGTCGCGCCGCGCTGCCAGAGTCCAACTGCGCGCAGTGTGCCCGCACCTTTATGCGCGAGTTGAGGCTAGGGCATAGAATACCTATTAGGCCCGATGCCCATTATCAGCATCGGCACGACTGAGGATTTTTAGGTGGCAAATAGCAATATACATTAACGTAATGGCAATAAAGTAGATATTGCCGTGTATAATATGGTCGTAATAACAAAAAATACCTTTCCTACCTCTCCTTGGAAAAAGGATACTTTTCCTTGCCGATACCTATAATGTGCGCCGGGCCTTAACCAGGGTTTCCCAAACTATTTTGCATGACGCCCTCCCGGATTATAAAAAAAAATTCACGCCCCCCATATTTTTCTATAACGCAGTTTTGTTCATCATGGCCCATTGGCATTGACAGGTGGGTATTTTGAGGAATTGTTTTTATTTTATTTCGAGTGCGTGTTAGAACAAGATAGTGGTAGAGCGTAGTAGTTAGTTCGGCCGATTGGAACTAGATGGCGTGACTAAATCTGTGTGTACTTAAGTGTTATAATAAACAATGGTAAGTAATTAGATTAAAAAATCCGAACAATTCAGGGCCCCCCCCCCCCCCCCCCCTGAGATCTCTCTACGCCCCCACCAGGGCGGCACGCTTCACCGGTTGGGAAGTCCTGTTACGGCAAATTGGTCCGTACGGACCAGGCTTGGTGAGGGGCGAGATGGACCGCGCGGCCCTTCCTTGATCCTTGTCTGTATATTCGAGACCATTTCAGTACCTGTAGGTAACTTTGTAGGGTTCCGTAGCCAAAGGGTAAAACGGGACCCTATTACTAAGACTGCGCTGTCTATCCGTCTGTCACCAGGCTGTATCTCATGAACCGTGATAGTTGGACAGTTGACATTTTCACAGATGATGTATTTCTGTTGCCGCTATAACAACAAATACGAAAAACCAGAATAAAACAAATATTAAAGGGGGCTTCCATACAACAAACGTGCTTTTTTGCTGCTTTTATAGAGACTGGTACGGAACCCGTCGTGCGCGAGCCTGAATCGCACTTGGCCGGTGTTTTTTTTTCTTTCTTTCTTTCTTTGTTTCTTTACCTTCTCAGTTTGTCGGCCGCCGACTCCGCCTTGCTCCTGTTCCGGTCGCGTTCCTCGTGCAAGAACTGTCTGTGTATGTTGGAAACCTCCACGGTATCATAGTCTACAATTCCGATCTCACCTGAAAACCGATACATGTATCAGATACTAGAAGCACCTCGCGGTTTCACCCGCGTTAACTACTATCCCGCGGAAACCATTAATTTTTACGGGATAAAAGGTAGCCTATGTGTACCGGGGATAGCATAGCTTCCCAACAGTGAAATAATTTTTCAAATCGGTTCAGTAGTTTCGGAGCCTATTCATTACAACCAAACAAACAAAGTTTTCCTCTTTATAATATTAGTGTAGATACGTAAAATACCACGGAAGAGAGAGACAAGTGGAAGTGAAAAGCTGGGCGGGGCGCGCGTGCTTAGCATATGACTTGTAGCTCAAAACACACGCCAGTTTTGCAGTCGATACTATGTCATGCTTTACGTCTGCCACGCATTGAAATATGCCTCATGTGCCGTGTTAGAGGCCAATAAAATGAATTATATCATTTAGGACGTAAGGCACATTTTCAAATAAACGGCAGGTTACTTAAAAATCTTTATTTTCACTACTTCAGTATCGGTCGGTACCAATACCGATACCCAATTAACGAATATAGATATAATGGTAAGGTATTGAAAATCTATTTCGGTACGGAAAGTATCGGTATTTTTATATCGATACCTAGAAAATATCGGTATTTCAGTGCTTGCCTCGCGAACAGCTCCTCGGGTAAACGTGCGAAGCCGAATCAAACAAAAAAAGGGGAATCCACGACAAGACAAGCTCAACCACGGGGCATCCCCGATTGTGAGAAATGTGAACTTCAGCAGCTGTCACTTGAAAACCAACTGTCTCGCAATTTGAGTTCTAAACCTACGGCAATAAGGTTCATATACATTTATAGTTATTTAAGACTATGTTATGTTATGTCAAAAGATAAAAATATATACCTACATAGGTTAGATTCTTCGATTGTGTATTTGGGTTACTAATTTAATGGCTGCATTGTTTCCCTTAAGCCTTACACGACACAGTGAATACATGGAAGTGAAATATAAATATGGATACCATTTGTGATACGAATTAAGTACCTACTTATTAAATAACCATACAAATAATGTAGGTATTGTTTGACTGCCCCGGCAGACATTTTTTGTTTCGTTAAAAAAACGTAGCCCCACACTAGGATTGCTCCTGTACCGTGGGTACAGACATATAATTTCACATACACATCACACCCAGACCAGAAACTAATATTTGTGGATCGCGCAAATATTTGTTTCTGGCGGGGATCGAACCCGCGACACCAAGCGCAGCAGCCCGATTGCTCAGCCACTACGCCAAACGTGCCGTCATTGCCCTGTGAAAGATGTATGGGACAATATAATTATCATTTTTCACTCTTTTTCGTAAATTATTCCCACATATTTGAATAGTTTTTCTGCCATTCTGGATGGATACAAATCCAACAGTAAATATCATGTAAATAAGTCTAGCCGTTGTTGAATATAAACAATTAACTAACACGACTTCTTTTAAAGATTACCTACTTATAGAAAATAGAATATATACCTACATCGATTGGAAAAGAATAACATAGAATAATTTTTAATGCGATATGATGTAGTCATCACGGACCAAGCCACAGGCAACGGCTAGTATATAGGGATACTGACCCACCCCAGCGCCAGCCAGGTATATAGCAGCGGGGCAGCCCAGCCCGCCTGCCCCCACGACGAGCACCCTCGCAGCGCACAGCCTTTCTTGCCCCCTCACTCCGATCTCGGGGAGAAGAATTTGACGGCTGTACCTGAAATATCAAAAGTCTAAGTCAAAACATTTATTGTAAATCTACACTAATACATATTATAAAGAGGAAAACTTTGTTTGTTTGGTTGTAATTAATAGGCTCCGAAACTACTGAACCGATTTGAAAAATTCTTGCACTGTTGGGAAGCTATGCTATCCCCGGTACACATAGGCTACCTTTTATCCCGTAAAAATTAATGGTTCCCGCGGGATAGTAGTTAACGCGGGTGAAACCGCGAGGTGCTTCTAGTAGGCAATAAACCCGCACTTTGACAAGACAAACACTTCATCTAATTAACAAATTCATAAAATCATAATAGAAAACAAAATATAATTAAGTGATTGTGGTTTGAGTTTGAAAAAGGATGTTTCCCTTTCAAGCACTGGTCCAGGATTGAATCTCGGACAGGGAACGATGATATTCTTAACTGTCCTATTCTGGACAATTGACCACCTCGTCTGGGGGTCAAGTCTGCTGATTTAAGAAAGCTTCAATGGAATCTCAATGGAGTGCCTTCGGAATAGTTTCATCTGGTTTTGTTTTACAAAGGGTGGAGAGTTCAAATCCTGGTGCAGGCATGTACCAATGTGATTCTTGTTAAACATATGTATGTAATTATCACTCGCTTTTCAGTGAAGGAAAACATTGTGAGGAAACCAACATGCCTGAGAAGAATTTCAGATGTTATCCACCAATTCGGACTATGACCCCGTGGTGGATTATGGCCTAGCCCTTCTCACGAAAGTGAGGGAGGCCTTTGCCCTGCAGTCGGACAGTTACAGGTTGAATTATTTATAAGTACTTACCTTTCGATTGCCCATTTGGGTAGTTTTTCACTAATCTGTGTCTTTATATTGATTCTCTCATTCCGATTTTGTTGTTCTGTGAAATTATTGTCCTGTACATCTGTACGTTGAACCTGGAATGCCAAAAAAAGGTTTTAATTAAAAACTAGCTGGCGTTCCATACAAGGTACAAGAAAATTATGGTACATAGATAGGCAACTCTTTCTTGACACCAAAATATTGTATAGCGTGCACAAAAACACAGGCAAATAGACAAAAATTCTAACAATCATTGTTTTGGGTGCTAATTGCTTTGATAAAGGTCCCAATAATATTATCCCTCATATATCTTCCATATTATACAGACAGGAACCTGTTACATTTTTATTACATGTATAGATAGATACATTAGCAGTGTAATTTGTTTGTCATAATGAGGGAGACAGGCGGCTTAACGGGCCCTCCAATTCCACGGAGCGATGGAAATCTACCCATAACTAACATAACTTGGGAAGTCACTGGTGCGAGAACAAAATTCGAACCTGGTATGTTTGGGTTCCAAAGTGCACATGTTAGAGATCAGCCAGCATCGCTCTGACTACTTTGAATAGTTATACTGATATTACTGAATTTCTAGACGGTTGGCTTGGCAACTTTCGTCAGACAAGAATTATGCATTTTTCTGGGATAGACTTTATCTCGTAAGCATGAATATATACACATGATTTACCAGACTATAAGATGCGGTCCTTACCGATAGCCAGTCGTTTTTCATGCGGTATAGTTCCTCCTCTTTTTCTTGTAATACTCTCCGCAGATCGGCGATTTCCTTCTCCAACCTGTTTATTTGCTCCATTTCTTTTATAAATGGTGTTTTATTTGGCAAGAAATCAGGTAGGTACAAACGTTTATTCTTTGAAATTATCGATGAGTAAGTACCTCAAAGGTTCTTCTAAATCTATTCTATTTCTAGGTGTTGATTGTTTTTTGTAGAAAACAATTCTAAAAATTCATAACAATGAATTGGCTATCCAATGAGATAGCAGAGATGAGTGAGATCCATCCATTCCATTCCACTATTACCTATTTGATTCATTCATTTGGAATTTCGGAATATTTGGACTAGAACATAACCACTGTAACATTTATTTCAAGCATAACAAAAGCGAGCGTACCTACATATTATAATATTTTGCCTTAGTTAGAGGAAGATAGAAGATTTGAGACAGAGACTCGAATGTAACAAATCCAACAAATCAATCCATCCATTTTTCATGGTTCAAATTAGTGTTGTGAACTGCCGAATAAATCGATTCCGAAATTACTAGCAGCGGACCCCAGCATTGCCCGGGTCGAATATAATATAATTATTTATATTATATTCGATATATATATTAATTATTATAATTTATGTTTTGGAATGTTAAAGAACATTCTAAAACATTTAGGAGCATCCTGGATGATTACCGCTTATTCTAAATAATTTCCTTGTATGTTTTTGAACTAAATTTGATTATTCTTTATGTCCGCACCAAATGGCAAAATAACTATATAAAAATAAACATTGGGCACATCACGAACAACATGCATGATATAGTTAAAATTATTATTATTCATTTAAATGTTTGTATGGGACGGCTTTAAATAACAACGTCCATCAGGCTCAGCTATTTATTAAATAAAACGAAATTATTAACTTCTTACATTTGGGCATTCATGTTTATGATAAAAGAGAGACTACGCATATCTCTATTATAAATATGAACATACCTTCATCATTACTTCAGAATGGCCTGGATTTAAGGCTTAATTTTATTATGACACATTTTACTAGGTTTTTCCCCTTCATTAAAACCATAATCATAATAATTCTTACCTAGGAATTATGTCACTTACGATAATAATATGAATGATAAAAACGTAAATACATCATTACATAGTAAGATGTATTTACTTTAAATACATAGTACAGTAACTACATAGCTTATCGAAACGACAGCAAAATAAAAAATACAGTAGGTACCTTTCTTATGTATTATTTTCCGTTAACAAAGTCTTCAAATAGGCGACTTGTAGCATAATTGAAATACCTTTCCGTATTGCAGTCATTATTTAACAACTGCAGATTAGATCCTGAAAGGTAATGCTCTCGTCTGATAGCTCTTAACTTTTCCAGTGGAACAAAATCGCCCCGAGTGCGTTCATTAACTTTTATAGTAGCATGAGTAAGCTCAGGAGCAGCCACGTCACCCTGCTTAATAGAAAATGAAGAAAGATTAGAATTTGATGTAGTAGCATAGAATACAGGACTTGGTCGGTTTTGCAAAACTGTCTTGTCTTTCAATGGCTGACAAGTTTTGGTACTTGAGCTAGCGTCAAATGTTTTATGGATGGTTTTCTTCTCCTTATCAGGCATGCACTGAGACGGACCGGCGTCAAAAATAAGTTTATTTCTGAGATTTGTTGTTTCTTCTATCTCTTTCTTTTTCTCATTCAATCGCTGCATTATTTGAGGAAGGACCACAGATTTTTCGTACAATGTTGGTCCCGGCGTCATTTGCGCCTTTTCAACGTCGCTTTTCAATAGGCTTCGCTTTTGGAAGATTTTTTCATCTTTCTTGATCGCTTCTAAATATTTTATGTTATGTTTTGTAACCAGTTCGTTTATATTAATAATTGGATAATATGATTTAGGATTATCTACTTTGTTAGGTATAATAATCTGATTGCTTAGGTTAATGGGAGTGGTTTTAGTTATATTTTTTGATTTCGGGATATGTAAAGCTGAGGTGTTTGTAGTGGTTTTTGATATTGGCTTAGCTTCTTCCTTTAGTTTTGAACTAGGCAAATATCCTTGAGCACGTCCGGTAGTGAATATGTCATTTTTTGTTATAATATCGCCGTTTTCTATATGAGGGATTTTAGTAATATTTGAAGGGATTTACTGTATTGGCATTGGTTAGATTATATGGATTTCGCAGCCGCTGATTTGCAAGATTTTTCTCCAATAGCAGTTCATCGATCAAATCTTCATCCACAATTTCTTCCTTGTGTTTCTTATCAAGCTTAGGAACTAATGTTTTAGGAGTTCCTATGTAGTCGCTTCCATAGGGATTTGACGATGAAGCTTCTCCACTTCCCAATGATTTAACAATATTATTAGTAGCTGCATCAGATTTCGTAGCAGCCTCATACTTGTCGCAAAACTTTTGGAATTCTATTTCTTCTTTAAGAGTGAATGTTTTAGACTTCAGCGTGTTGCAACTCCCAGTGGTTGATAGAAATTCTTCGAGCATCTTGATTTGATAATCGGATATTTCTTTTTCTTTGTCAACTTTTGGAGCATGTGAAGAAACACATAAATTATCATCCATTAAATTGATTAAATCTGTTTCTATGTCAAAGTTTTTGGGTTTTTGCTGCTTGGTGGACGCGTCGCTCGTATTTTTATGTTGACCATTATTGAATTCACATTTTTGTGGTTCCAGAACATCCAACAAAGTCAGACTTGGAAATAATTGGTTTTCTTTACAATGCGGACAACAAGCGCCTCGGTTGTGCGGGAACATTTTCTGAATGGAAAAAATGTAACTTAAATATAATATAGGTAGGTACTAGCTGGCCCGCGCAGTTTGACCCGCGGTTCCAAGTGTTAATCCAGTGCCTCATCTATTTACCTACTTCAAAGTTTTATAAAAATCAGCTCGGCCGATTTGACGTGATTGAGATAAAAACTTCCAAAAAAATTGTCAGTATGTTTTATTATTTAAAACTTGACTCGATGAATGATTAGTACAAAGATAATTTTTCACTTCACTATTCTATATAAAAAGATAGCGGTATCTTACCATAATTTAGATTTAAAACACTAATTTACATTTAGTAGTCGTGTAGTAACGTTACATAGATACTTACATTTATTTTTTATAACTTTAATGAACTAGTTAGATATTAGTATGAACTTTACTTTCTCAAAAGTTTTGGTTTTGTTTATAAAACTTGTACACTCGATCGCAATGTTTGACAACCAAGGAGAGGAAGGAACCACCCATCCCACTCACTCCTCCGTCACACCTAGTATACCTACCTACTCCGCACCGCACCAAGCACCAAGTAAACCGACCGACCGACCGATTGTACCACAAGGCTTGCTGGAAGGCATTAATTATCGATGGTAATCGAGAAAATATCGATATTATAAAATCGAAAATGAAGCATTAGACGTCTAGCATTGTAAAATAAGCGTATTCACAACGTATTTTTGAAATTAAAGTAACAACGCAACTAAAACAGTACCAATAATAATTACTTTTAGTGCTAATTTGTAAATTATAGATGAAACAAAAATTCGTATCTTATCAATAAAAAAAAAGCTTTTGTGGTAAGACTCCTGTAAATCTTTTGTGGTAGAGGTAGGTACTACCTACCTTACATTAGGTACCTACAGCCTGCTCTTTGGTCTGGGAATGTGGCGCTTTTTCTGTCCGTAAAATCCGTCTAGCTAGTGTCATTAATAATAATTATTGTGTAATTTTACTGGTTCTAGCAATCATTTTATAGCGAAACTTCTTACCAATCTAAATTTACATACCTACGTGTTTTTGTACATAGGTAGTTGTAGAACTCTATCTAATAACAACTCTAATGTATTATTATTACATTATCTGTTTCAGACATTGGGGCTCATCGATAAGCCATCTATAGATCTGCCTTCTCGACGTACCTACCTACGTAAAGATATTTATGGAAAATTACGTCCTAAGATTTTTCAAATATTACATTTACATGGTCTACGGTGTATCAATTATTAATATAAGAATATATTATTATATGCATTGTCTGAGTTCGATTTCGTGTTTCATATTTGTGTTGAGTTATCGATAGTTCGACTCGGATTATCGTCAATCGTCATGAAACATCCCTAGCCTTAATTCTAACTTGTGAAAAGGTCAAGTTGTAAGTTATTTTTTATTTTTGTCTTCGCACGGTATGTGCATTTCACAAGTGTCATGTTTAATTTATTATTATTATTTTCATATTTTCACAATAGGAAACTCATAGCACTAATCAAATCTCTTGGTCAAGTACTAGCCATGTTTTCAGCACAGGTAGATGTAGAATATTCTATGTGAGATGTGACGATTCCTTTCTGTCTGTGGTCACTAACTAACAGTCACTCACCTCACTTGACACTCTTGACAGCTTGACACCTTTCTTCCATCAGTCCAGTCACTCACTCACAGTCTCGCTCGCCGCTCGCTCGCGCTTGGCTTGTAGTTTGTAGTTTGTTTGGCAGTTTGCTTTCATATTTTGGGAAATATGTACCTATGTACTTTGACGGAACAAAGTTACCTACGCACGTAAAATGTATGTGTGGAGTGTGGATGATTATAATTCTTAAGCTTGCTGCGCCATCGGGCGGCGGTAAAAACTAGTAAAAAGTGTGTGCTGTTTACGACTCCCTAGATTACATGCCGAAAGTTTTAGAAACAACAAAACTATTCTAACCCGCGTTGCCCACTCACAGTCGTAAAATCAGCGCTTTTCTCAGCAAGTTTCCAGCCATTGATTAATTAATATCCGGACTATCTAATAATTATGAGAATGTAAATGATTCGACTTGAAAAAAAGCCAGTGAAGTGTAAAGTGGCCGAGCGAATGTTTGCGGAGCGCAGTACTTGCCATACGGACTATGTTTTTAACGCTTCTAGTCTTATTGGACCTTGGGATATTCGTGCTTAGTTGATGCGAAGGGCTACAAGCCGCCACGGTGAGCATTTCCACCCTATTTTTCGATGTTCAGAGCATAACCTATAACCACTTCAAATGTTTGTTTATCAGTAGTAGTTTGTGGCATGAGCCGGCCTCTGGCGTTAGCACGAAAGATAGACAAGTGGAAGTGAAAAGAGGGCAGGGTGCCCATGCCAAACATATGACTCGTAGCTCAAAACTAACACCAGTTTTGCTGTTTACCAAAGTTACTTAAAGAAGAAAGGTAAAGAGTTATTGTTTGCATTGTATTAGCAATTAACTTTGGATGAAGCGTCAGAGGTTGACGGTGTGGTGGCCGTCAAATGAGCTGGCTCCAAACTGTCTGTGAGATGAGTTGACGTATTGCATATTTTAATTCGTCAACTGTGCCCGATACCTAACTAAATATATTATTATCATTATAATAATTTCTTATCACAAGTATGAATGCCGTTTGTATATGTGTTTTCACAATCTAGATTTACTTGTTACTTGGTGAACGGACTACTTTTCCGCAATGAGGCCATATTTAATCCAGATTAAATTTCACTATCTAGATGCTAGAGCCGTGTTGTCACCGGTTCACGGCAGCGGAGGGCGGTGCGCGGCTCGCGGCCACCGCCGCCACCAGGAACACCCTCGTGACGGAGTGCGGAGCCTTCATATCCAGCCGGCTGCTGCATGAGCAGGCGTACAATATACGGGGGTATGCTTACGACCCCATCTATTTTTTATAAGCGTATGGACGAGTAGTGCGAGTGCTGATATGTCGATATTGCAGTGTTGAATGTCACTTCCTAAACAGTGCTCTGAGTATGAGTTAGCAGCTTGACATTAATATTGTATTTCCTATCCAAGATTGAAATCGATCTTGGATTGCTGCCTATCGTTCGATCGATTTCCAATCTGCGTGCCTTCATAAACCAATCCACGGATCGGTTATTGGTACGTTTGACCCAAAAAATGGATTGTGATATCAATCCCAGATAGCAATATTTGGATTGGATTGATTATTAATTTTGGCCGATAGTACGCGTCAACTAGCTCTTTGTATGAAGATTTTTCATTTATAAATACGCTGGTAGGGCCACTGTACAGGATCTTCTTGCAAAAGCTCTGGTTAACGTGTACTATATCAACTAGTAAACACTCATACTAGGGGTGCAGTTCACTTATACGGAAGGTAGACAGCGGAGGTCAGCAACTAACACAATGGTTTAACTTTATTTTTTTATTCTTGGAATATTTAGTAGCCACTTGGTTGTGGCTTACCTTTTATTAAGTTCTTATGCTTGTGAGCTTGTGGGATGACATCATTAATACAGCAGGAGTAGAATGGACGCAAATTGCCAAAAATCCTGAAGAATGGTTCAAGTTGCAGAAGGCTTTTACCCTACAGGGTCTACCTAAACCAACACTTTTTTATTTTTATAGTTAAATACGTTATACGTTATAAGTTATACGTTATTGTTCACTCTGTGAATATGTAGAAAATAAAGCTTTATTATTATTGTTATTATGCTTGTGGGCACATAACCCCTAGACTTAAAAAGTACATGGTTTTTGACACTGTCTACCTTGACTCCACTGAGTACGGCTTACTAAATGAGTTATTCTGAAGTTTTGCCTAAATTACTAGTGTTCTGCGCAATTTTTTCGTTGTTTTTATCATTACAACCGTCTCCTGAAAATAATATACACAACAAAAAACAATCGGCTATATTGGTCCAGCCGTTCATGCATGATGAGGTGACCAAGCCAAGGGAAATAGGGATTCATTTTTATATAATAAAGACCATAAATAGTAAAGCATACATTTCTATTTCAGCCTTCTCTCTGCTGGACGTCAACGCTCAGTCCGCATTTGCCGCTCGGTCAACATCAAACCTGACGCATACGAGTTGAGAATACTAACCGACCTGAAAGTCACAGAGGCTCAACAGTACGAAGATGTCGAGGGCTGGGCGCAAGAGTTGGAGACGAAGGAGGTAACGTGAGATAATAAATCATTATTGTCACAGCTGTTGTTGTTGTTTGTGTGTTGGTTGATTTTGATTGAATTGTTAATTTATATTATTATTATAGTAAAATAATGAACGAAATGAATGAATGAAAAACTCAGAACAAACTGATTGACTCAAAGGAATGAACGAAAATAACGAACTGAACTAACGAAAATATTGAAACCGTAGACGGATTATCCGTCTACGATTGAAACTAATGGGTAATGTATGAGGAAATGAATCGACGTAATAAATGAAGCCTAACGAACGAAATTAACCAACTGATTGAAAAAGAAAATAATAAAAAAATGTATAAACGTAGTATTGAAGGAAAATAAAACGAAGTGAGTGCAGTCAAACAAATGACCAAAAAGAATGAATGAACCTAAGAAATGGACGAAACGAATAAGATGCAGTTCGACTTTGACGTTCTATTTTGCCGTTCGACTTTGACTTCTGATTTTGACGTTCGGTTTTAACGTTCGAATTTGCTGTTTGACTTTGACGTCCGATTTTGTCGTCCGACTTTGACATTCGATTTTGCCGTCGACTTTGCCGTCCGATTTTCAGTTAAACTATGACGTCCGATTTTGTCGTTCGTTTTTGATGTCTGATTTATTGCAATATGCATTTAGTAATAAAGCTGTTATTTTGGCACTTCATTTTTATTTATTTGTATAGATAGATGATGATGTAAACACATGTCTGACTAAAATTCTACAAAAGCTAAAAGAAATGTTGAATAGAAAAAATTGTCAAGATTTTTTCAAATACTGAGATATCTCCCTTATATTACAGGTCCTAGTGTGCACATCGGAGGTCTTCAAACGTATCCTGGAGAACGGCATTCTGACCATGGCTCAGATAAACGTGCTGGTCATAGACAGCTGTCATCGTATATACACAGATGAACATCTACAATATGTAAGTTTGCATGCACCTCAGATTAATCATCTAACAGATATGACATTTAACTCAAGATCCGAGGAAGAAAAGAGACAAGTGTATACAAATAGACAAAGGAGTAAGTAGGATAGTACAATGATGTTTTGTCTTTGTCGGTGTATTCACTAATTTATCGCTGTGCTGCAGAGGCAAACCAATGTTGACATTTTAGAATGTCGCACGAATGATTGGAGCTGCTCCTAAATGACGTGTATTAAAGTTATCTGGCTTATAAGTTGCAACCAAGTGTCTCTTTTGGGTACCTATACGCTTTTGTCAAGTCTATTTCTGATAGGTACTATGTCTATGACATGCACTGTTTGTAGAATTGGCAATGCAAATATGGGGTGTGATGATGATGATGATGATGATGATGAAGCCCCAAATATGTTTTCCAGATAATGAAAATCTACAAGCAAAGTCCGGAAGACAACAGACCTCGAATCCTGGCTCTCACCTATCCCCTGTTCAGTTCGCCCAAAAAAGACATAGATGATTTCGACACAGACACACCGGGAGACATGCAGATCTGCGACAGCGCTGGCAGCCCAGAAACCACAGACAAATTAGAGTCCGCCATAGACAATGTCGAGGGCAGAGACAAGACTACCGCAGACAAAGTGGAAGATATGGGGGTCTATGAGAATTTGGATGACTTTGAAATGTATGAGAAATTGGAGTGGAAAATTGATCAGTTGGAGGAAGAGTTGTGCTGCAAAATGGATCTGGCTGAAGACATTGATGGCTGTAAAAGGTAAATTAACAAGCCTTTTTTTTTAATGGAATAGAATAGAATAACTTTATTGCTTACAACCACGAAAGAGAGAGACCAATGGAAGTGTAAAGTGGGTGGGCGCGCGTGCGAAACATGCCAAACTGTGTGTATGTTTGTCACCTTTTCACGGCTGAACCGGTCTCGATGAATTTTGGTATAGTGATAGATTGGATCTAGGAGAACGACATGAGACACCTTTTATCCCGATTTTTTTTTCAATTCTTTTTAACTTCGTAGCCCCACACTAGGATTGCTCCTGTACCGTGGGTACCGCTTACAGACATATAATTTCACATACACATCACACCCAGACCAGAAACTAATATTTGATGATCGCACAAATATTTGTTCTGGGCGGGAATCGAACCCGCGACACCAAGCGCAGCAGTCCGATTGCTCAGCCATTACGCCAAACGTAGATAGATAAATAGATAATAGGAACACTTGACTCCTGCAAATTTCTTTTAATAGGTATTTTTAATTGTAAATACTGTTTTATAAAGTCGCCCAACAGTTAACCAGCAACGAGCTAATATCCTTCCAGAATATCGGGTCCAGTGATGAAGCCGAAGGAGCTAATCCTGGAGTATGAGGAGGGACCAGCTCCGGAACAGCTCGCCGGGGACTATGCCCAGCTGGAGGAGTTCATGAGGACCAACGTGGTGGACACGCTGGAGTTCCTCAATGATCACAGGTGAGGAAATACCAGGTTCCAGTAACCCAAGTTTACTTTGAACAACTGACTAGTATATTGTTGTCTCTGTCTGGCACTTAATGAATGAGAAAGACAGGGATACACTTATCGATGGGGCAAAGTTAACTGGGGTAATTATTGCTGTTACATTCTTATTTTGAACTAACTGGGGGCTTGACGTGACGTCTTATTGCGATCCAATTGAGGACCTAAACAGAATCGTTTCACTACTTATTCGTACGACGACGTCTTGTTGTGACATCTTGACGCTCAGTTTAAGTTGATTTTAAATGTAACGGGATCGACGTCTACCCAAATGATATCGAAAGCCATGTATTACTGTTATTTAAAGTGAAACGATTCTGTTTAGGTCCTCAATTGGATCGCAATCAGACGTCATGGTATGCCCCCTGATCTGATTGACGTTGTCTGTGCAAAAAAAATGCAGTCTAGTCCACCGGTCGAATCCAGTACTGGAATGTCGTTGGAATTGTGTGTACTGGTACTGGAATGGACTGGGCTGGATTGCTATTGGAATTTAATTTAATTTTATTTCAACAGTGTAATAACTAATAGGAAAGTTGTCGTTGTACCCTGAGGGCACAGGTAACTTACAAAACATGGCCAAAACAGGATTACACCTAATTATTATGCTTAGTAATATATGTGTAACTAGAAGCACCTCGCGGTTTCACCCGCGCTAACTACTATCCCGCGGGAACCGTTAATTTTTACGGGATAAAAGGTAGCCTATGTCACCCAGGGATAGCATAGCTTCCCAACAGTGAAAGAATTTTTCAAATCGGTTCAGTAGTTTCGGAGCCTATTCATTACAACCAAACAAACTAAGTTTTCCTCTTTATAATATTAGTGTAGATGTATGTATAGTGTGTGACGTGCGTCTGTGAATTTTACCAGTTTTATTTTTCGTTTATATTTTCCCAATGTTATTTCCGTCAACACCCAATTTGATCTACCTACTACAAACATAATAATATATATTATACTTCACCATTTATATAACTCGGAAACGGCTGGACCGATTTTCATGATCTTTGCTTTGTTGTATTTTTCTTCGATTCGAATAGCAGAACAATAGCTATTCAACCGTGAAAAAAAATCACGATAAACAAACAAAAATGATAATTAAGTTTCTCATACATTTTGTTTGACAGGAACATGGTCTGTAGTTTACAAACTATCCTAATCGGTCCAGCCGTTCTCAAATGATGCGCTTACCAGTCTCTATTTAACGCAATATGAACTCTATTACCGCTGCATACAGCACATATTCGATTGTCACTAATGCGGGGCAGATGCTGACTGTACCAATATCGGTTTTCAGACACGACCCCACCGAGATCTATGGAGACGAACTGTACGAAGAGTTCAAGAACATTCCGGACCCCACCATAGAACCGAAGCAAGTCTTCAAAGAGTTTCTGTATGTATTGGAAGAATTGGGTAAGTAAACTCTGTATGTAGATATGCTATTGGTAGAGTGAGGTTGCACTCAACCAGCTTTTTAGATTAAAGTTGATTAAATTAATCTCATCACACAATCACTTCCAGGACCGTACGCAGCTGACAAAGCGGCTTTCAACCTTCTGATCAAGGTGGAAAAGTCCAAAATCAAAGTGCCGTACGAACGGCACTTCCTACTCCTGCGTCTCTGCACGACCGTCCTAGTGAAGATCCGATGCCATGCCGAGCTGATATTCAACAAGTATCCGAGCGACTGGGACAGGATCCGTCTATTCTCCACACCGAAGCTGCTCAGATTCGTCGAGGTCCTGGAACAGTTCACCCCGCCAGACATGAAAGACAGTTCCAACTCGGACAACCTAACGACGGATGCAATAGACAATGCAGGGGTGAGAAAAGATGGGACCATTGCCAGTGATTTCAAAATGGATGCCGGGAGAATGTTGAGTGATATAGACAGTTGTGACTTTGCTAAGTTGGGGGATAGGATTGAGGATAAGCTGAACAGTTTCGAGGGGAATCTGAGGGAGTTGGACGGAGATGGAGACGGTGTTCCTAAGGATGGTAATGTAAGTATGAGATTTAAGAAACCTACTAGCCGGGAGTGATATATTAACGGCCAGTTTCTGGAACGTTTGTTGGCTTTGACAGTAGATTAAAACTATCGCTGTCTCTATCTGACAATATACAAATGACAAGGATGGCAATAGAATTAATCTGCAGTCAAAGTTGGCTGACGTTTTAGAAACCGGCAGTTTAACTCACTCACAGAACGCCCAAAAAATAAAATGTCAACACGAAAATATATTCGAGAGATTAATTTATAAATTAGTCATAATTACATTCGCTTATAAAGTAAATCTATCTTCATAGTAATTCTATGACCATTAACAATTTTCTATGTTTTCGTAGCAAATAACAATTAATTTGGACACAGTAAAGTATAGGGCATTCCTATATTTGATTGTTAATTTTTCGTTGTTATCTCTCTCTACGGCCTATACCCAGCAGTGAGTGGAATACAACACTGACAGGTGATGATGATGATGTTGATGATGATGATGTTGATGATGATGATGATGACGATGATGATGATGATGATGATGATGATGATGATGACGACGATGATGATGACGATGCCCCCCCTCTCCCCAGCCGGGCGCGGGCCGGCGCCCCGCGGCGCGGCGCTGGTCCCGCGCGCGAGGCCGGGGGCGCGCGCCCCGGGGCTCCGCGCGGCTGCAGCCGCAGCACCCGTGGGCGCTGTGCGGCGTCGTGTTCATGCGACACGCGCTCATGGCTAAAATCATGTTCATGTTGTGCGTGGTGAGTGGGTTTACAATAATTTGACTTGGAATGCACTGATGGAAAACGGTGATGATGATGACTGGTAGCCTGTATTAAATGAATACACAATGTCATGCAAATCGGTCCAGTTGTTTGTGCGTGAAGAGGTAACGAATACACAAACTTTCACGTTTATAATGTTAATAGTAGGATACATATTGAGAAATTATATAAAGAAGCAAGATGATGGACAACATAATGTTAATGTTGTGTGGGGTGATAGTGCGCGTCAGAATGTTTGGTTGTTTTTTTTATGTTAGATTTATTTCTTTTCTTTATTTTTTATTTTATTTTAACGTAGCCCCACACTAGAATTTCTCATGTAGTACCGTTTATAGACATAAAATTTCACATACACTTAACACCCATTTATTTATCAATACTTGTTACCTCTTAAGTCAAGCCATCAAAAACGGCTGGACCTATTTGCGTGAATTTTGTTTGGTTGGATTCGTCTCTGCTCCGAATAGCAGAATCATTACAAAAAAATTTCAAAAATCCACGAAAAAGAATCATTTTCTCATACATTTTTGACAGGACTACGTCTAGCTAGTTCCGTAATAAATAAGGCTTTGTTTTGTAAAGTCATAATTCTCTCTACACCTTGGCGACTAGTCTTCAACGTAGGCCTCCGCCCCCGGTCCCCAGGAGCTGTCCCGCTGCCGGCGGCGGCTGGCGTACCTGCGCTGCCAGTACTGCGCGGCGGAGCCCGGCGCGGAGCCCAAGGAGAGCCAGCGTCAGGGGAAGCGCCACGAGGAGGTGCTGAAGAAGTGAGGGGCTTTGTTACCTCGGATATTATAAATTGTGGTCGAACGGGGTGGGGTCACTTTGTCAAAAATAATGGTCGATTGGGGTCACTTCGATGTTCCATAATAGAGGTCATGTGGGGTGACTTCGTCAATGCCGGGCGTACGGGGTGACTTTGTGTGAAATAAAGGTCGTATGGGGTGTCACTTTGATGTTCCATAATAGGGGTCGTGTGGGGTGAATTTGTCAAAAATGCCGGTCCAGTGGGGTTTGATGTTTTAGCGCTAGTTCAGACACGGCGGGAACCGCGCGATTAAAGAATCGCATGGAAATCGCGCGGGTCTTATTTATATGAGTTAGTTAGTAATCGTTCAGACATAACCGCGCGGTTAATCAAGCCGCGTGGTTACCGCAACCCAACCGCCAGAAAATAGAATCGCGCTGCTCCCGCGCGTTTCTATGACTACGGAGTCTTTACTTCGCGTTCAGTTGCATTGCGGATACCGCGCGGTTAGCACCCAATACCGCCTTTCTCTTTTCTTTATTTTAAGGAGCAACCACAGTAAACACACTTCTTCGTCGACTTCCATTTTCAAACTGACGTTATCCTCGCACGAAAATCGCATAATAACCGCCGGTGTCTGAATAGCATCACAATTTTGCGGGTTCAAACAGCGCGATTTGTAAACGCGCGGTTCCCGCATGTCTGAACTAGCGTTTAATGTTTGTTCAAATGGGGTGTCTTTGAGAAAACTTTCAATAATACCGGTCAAATGGGGCGGTTTTGCTGAATCTTTCAATAAAACCGGTAAAACGGGGTTACTTTGAAGAATTATATCTCATCACAATATGAGTATTTTTAAATATGTTTGCGTTGCAGCACTGACAGTTCAGTCATAGACAACTTCATTATTAACCGTATTAAATAAAGGAAGAAGTTCTCAATTCGACTGTATATGTTTTTACTTTTAAGTTTTGTTACCTCATAACTTTCGACTAGGTGAACCAATTTAGATGATTCTTTTTTTGTTTGAAAGGGTATACTTCCCATGTGGGCCCATAGAAATTTCATCTTAATCTGCTCAGCAGTTTTGTTTTTAAATAGCAAACTGAAAAAATGTAGTATTTTTATTGATCGGTTCTTATCATGTTAAAATTTGTACACTAGTTTTTTTTTCAGAATGCCTTGTTTTTTTTCAGGTTCAGGATGCACGAGTGCAACCTGCTGCTGTCCACGGCGGTGCTGGAGGAGGGCGTGGAGCTGCCGCGGTGCAATCTGGTGTTGCGGTGGGATCTGCCGGTGTCGTAAGTCCACTTTGTTACCAATCCGTCAATGCTGTCTCTGTTATTTGTTTAGTGCCAGATAGAGACAACGATAGATTTTTCTATTGGTCAGAGCTTGAAAGGGCCCTGTTATAAACTCGAACTGTTAACAATTATTATTTAATTGAATGTAGACATTATTTATTTTGTTTTAGTTCTTGAGATTTAATTGGTTGACTTGTAAAAGTGCGATTTGATTGCTTATTTAAATTACAGTTAAACAGGTGTTCTGAAACTGGATATAATTAAATTAAATGAGGTTTTTTATCCATAGAGAAAATCGCAGAATGTGTCAGTATCCTAATGTTTCCCGGTTTCAAACTATGGCTCATTGTAAATGTCCACAGGTTTCAAATTGTCCCCTTGTTTCAAATAGTATCTTACCCAAATTGTTTCTTTCTGAAATTGTCCCGTTCCCGTTATGCCACGTTCTCGACGCACACCCCTCCATCTCATCTCATATTTCCCAATATTACTTCTTTCCCAAATTGACCCCGTTCCCAAAATGCTCCCTTTATAAATATAAACTAGCCAGAGTGGTCACCTAACCCTTGGTTGCAGCTACCGCTCGTACGGCCTGTGCCGGGCGCGGGCGCGCGCCCCCCGCGCCGCCGCCGCCGTGCTGGGCGCCTCGGGCTGCGCCCCCGCCGCGCTGCACAACCTCGCCGTCTACACGGAGCTGGACCAGGTGAGGATGGCGAGCGCCGCCGGTGGACGACTCGAATTCTGCCTCACCGTGGTCCGCCCCACACGCGAAGGATAAGGAATATATTATACTAGCTGCGCCCCGCGGTTTCACCCGCGTTTGGATAATATACAATAATATATCATAATGAATTGTAGCCTATGTGTTATTCTGATATGTAAGCTATATTATTGTGGAGTTTCATCAAAATCCATTCAGCAGTTTTTGCGTGAAAGAGTAACAAACATCCATCCATCCATACTCACAAACTTTCGCGATTATAATATTAGTAGGATTCTCGTAGGGTCTACAATTATTATTAGTTATAACGCAATGCGCTCCTCTTTAGATATCTTTGATGGTTCTTTGGCCTCAACAAAGGCCAAAGGGAATTGACAAATACTTAATTTAGTTAAATTCCTTGTATTTCTTTTGTTTCCTGACTTATTTTAAATTTAAATTCTGTTTCACTTTGATTAATGTATACACAGGTATAATGGTATAATTTGATTAATGTCATCTGAGAGGTTGAGTTGTGAGTACACGCGCGGTACAACGCGGACGACGCGTACAGTTCCACCTGTCTTCTGTTCGATTTTGTTCGATTCAGCTATTTGTATGGAGTGTCCAGCCTGTGCCTGGGTGTTACAAGTGGAAAAAGTATCCCCATTACACCTAGGTGAAATGAGTGGACGGTTTAGGTCTCCATTGTTCACTTTGAAAACAGTATGTACCGATATAAGACTGGAATTAGCTAAATAAACAAACCATTAAACCATTTCAGCTTATAACTCGCAAATGCGGCTGCGGGATCCAGGACGAGCCGTCGGCCGAGGAGGAGGCGCACGCCGACACCTTCACCACCTTCGTCAAGCCGTACGCGCCCACGCAGACAGACGCGCAGACAAACGCACAGTGCAAGTGCAAAGCCGAGAAAGACTTGGAGAACAGAACGAGGAAGATCCAAACAGTTGAAGTGTGTAAAACGAACGCTATAAATGTTGAAGATGCCATAAGAAATGTTCCCAAAACAATTGACAGTGGTCCGAAAACTATTGACAATGTTCCGAAAACTATTGACAGTGTTCCGAAAACCATTGACAGTGTTCCAAAAATAATTGATAATGTTCCGAAAACTATTGACAGTGTTCCGAAAACTATTGACAGTGTTCCAAAAACTATTGACAGTGTTCCAAAAACAATTGTCAGTGTTCCTAAAACAATTGAAGTTGACAAAATGAAAAGCGACAAGCTAACTGATATCGATGCAGTGATAAGTGATCTAAAATCGAACGATAATAACGCCGACTCGAAGCTCTCATTCGTGTCAAAACATTTGGCGAATGTCGCCGGCATAGTTGAAAGTGTTTCCAAATCGATTGAATGTGTTTCCAAATCGATCGACAATGTGTCCGAGTCAATTGACGATGTTTCGGAAGCAATCGACAATGACAGTGACATAAATTTGTGGGAGTTTAAAACGAATGAAACATCACATATTGTTTCTAGTGAAAACGTGAAAAATATCAGTTTATCTAATAAAATATCTGATAGTAATATTAACAGTGATATTGTAGGTAATGTTTTTGATATTAATGATGATAATCGGTGTTCATGTAGTAGTAATGTAGAGAATAAGAAAGATTGTGATGTTGCGAGTGTTGATTTAAGCACGGCGATTGCATTAATTAACCGGTGAGTTATTGTATTTACGTTTAATAAGCCTTCGCATGTAACAACCAATAGTTTTGGCAGAAATCCGAAAGTGAGACGTTGTTGGTTTTGTATTTGTTTCTCGAAGTTGTGTTTCTTCGAGTGTCAATGTGTAATATTGGTGGAATATTAGTCATTGATTGTTCGTTAACGTGCACGAGTGTGGGCAAATGATGTAAACCCAAAAAAACGTGGCATTTCGCATTTTTCCCCAAAACTTCCATGAAGTTTCAGTGAAGCATCCACCACTTTACTGAATCGTGACTTTGACTATAAATAATTGACTTGACTAATCGACCACGAAGATTGCTATCATGCTATGATTTTCCTATTGAGAACATCATAAGTAATATACATTGACACTGGCTGAATGCACAAAACGTGCGAAGCCAGCAAAAAAAAAGGGTTTCGACATTGACATGTCGGAACTATTGTCAGGTACTGTGCGAAGCTGCCGTCGGACACGTTCACCCGGCTCGCCCCGCAGTGGTGGACGGAGCAGGTCCGGCTGCCCGGGGCGAGTCGCACCGCCTACATCTGTACCCTGCGGCTGCCCCTGAACTGCCCCCTCAAATATAACATAGTGGTAAGTACTGTTATCTCAGATTATTCATCTAACAGATATGACATTTAACTCAAGATCCGGGGAAGAAAAGAGACAAGTGTATATAAGTGGACCAAGGAGTAAGTAGGATAGTACGATGATGCTTTGTCTTTGGCGGCGTATGTACAATTTTTTTGCGCTAATACCCAGGCCTATACCTAATCCCTAATACCATAAAGGAGTAAAAATCGCCAAAAAAAAAAGATAAAAATGATAATACTAATTTAGGACAAAACCCAATATTTATGTTATTATGTATATCTGTCTGTTTGTTCCGGTTCGAAACGGCTGCACCGATTTCGACAGGACTCTCACTAACAGATAGTTCATATTAATAGGAGTTACTGAAGCTTTAATTTTAGAACCAGATGCGCCTCGCGTATTCACCCGCGTTAACTACTATCCCACAGGAACTGTTAGTTTGTACGGGATAAAAATAATGCTTTTTTCTATTCCAGGACCAATAGTATATCTATATAGGTACCGGGATAAATAGTATCCTATATCCTTCTCCTGGTTCTCAGCTACCTTCCTACCAATTTTCAGCCTAATCGGTTCAGCCGTTCTTGAGTTATAAAAAGTGTAACTAACACGACTTTCTTTTATTAATATCTATTTACAATAAATGCTTTGACTTTGTCGCAGGGTCACCCGATGCCGTCGCGGGTGCTGGCGCGCAGGATGGCGGCGCTGCAGGCGTGCCGGATACTGCACAAGTCCGGGGAGCTGGACAACCAGCTGATGCCTATAGGTACACTGTAGATAGAAGAGATGTACTCTCAATAAAAACCGAGATAGCATGATCGGGACTTTAAGTATGACATGTGAGCGTGTTGTCTCTCTCTTCCGTGGGTTTGAGTACCTTTGTGTACAACTCTGGATTTCATGATGCCTATAGATGCCTATAAATCTTGGCGATGGGATACCTATTGGTGCCCTTAAAGAAGGGCCCACCTCTCTATTTTTAAATTAGAGCCAGATGGAAATTTGTATGGCATTGTGAGCGTGTCGGGGGAGCTAGTGAGTAGCGACGCGGTACAACGCGGACGCATACAGTCGCGCTTGTCTGTTGTCCGTTTGTATGGAGCCAATTGTAATGGAAAAATGTATGTACTCGTATGTATATATTTTTAGGTAAAGAAAACTTCAAAGCGGCGGAGTTGGAGACGGCAAACATGTTTAATGCAGCTGGCAACATTGAAAGCGAGGACACGGCCCGTCCCGGCACCACCAAGCGACGACAGTATTACTATAAACGAGTGAGTATTATTTATATGGCAACCCTAACCGAAGATGTTGGCTCAGGGGGCGATTTTCTAAAGTCATCGGTGATGTTATGTGGTGAATTAACAAAATTAAAACGGCCAAGTGCGAGTTGGACTCGGGCACGAAGGTTCCGTACTATTATCTGTAAAATCGTAAAAAAAAAAACATGTTTGTTGTACGGGAGTCTCGTTAGATTATTTTTATTTTTTTTTGTTAGTATTTTTTGTTATAGCATCAACAGAAATACATCACCTTTTAAAATATCCATTGTCTAACTATCATGGTTCATGAGATACAGACAGACAAACGGCAAAAAATGTTTTGGCCTCCTTACATAATAATATTGATATTATTCTGTTTTTTTTTTTGTTGTTGTAGTATAGCGGCAACAGAAATCCATCATTATAATATTGTGAAAATGTCATTTGTCTAACTATCACGGTTCATGAGATACAGACAGACGGACGGACAGCGCAGTCTTAGTACAGTAGTACCCAACTGATATGGCTTACCGATGTACCTGCGCAGAAGATGAATTTTCAAAGCGCGGGAAATGCTATTGACCGCTATTGGTCGGCAGCCGCCGCCATCTTAGCGAGCTTAGAGTGAGATGGAACTAACAGCTGCAGTGTATTATGAACCTTATAATAGTGATCTTAGGTTGATTGTAAGTTTTAAGCATTCTTTCGTTAATCTTCCGACCATACTTTCTTTTCTGCGCGAACGAAGATTCACGACGCGCCATATAAGTTGGGTACTACTGTACTCGGGTCCCGTTTTACCTTTTGAGTACGGAACCCTACAAAAGAGAAATAAAAAACATTGTTCCTACAATTTGTATTGACAGTCCTAACCGTCAGTCGGGTCGGCCATAGTTTTTTTAAAATCTTGTATAAAAAAAAAAAATTGTTTGTTCTGTTTTATATCAGACAGCGGCCGCGTTTACCGATTGCCAACCGATATTGGACACTAGCGACTCGGAAATAGATCCCTCAGGCGCCGCCGAAAAACTAATCGACAAGGAGAGCAACAAAGAGACAGGTATACTATACCAATCCTACTTCCTACTAATATTATAAACGCGAAAGTTTGTAAGTATGGATGGATGGATGGATGTTTGTTACTCTATCACGCAAAAACTACTGAATGGATCTTGATGAAACTTCACAATAATATAGCTTACATATCAGAATAACACATAGGCTACAATTCATAAAGACATATCGTATATTATCCAAACGCGGGTGAAACCGCGGGGCGCGGCTAGTAGGTTATATTCATGCCCGATTTTTGAACCCCTAGCCAAAGGGTGGACACTCCATACAAACGGCTGAATCAATCAAGCTAGAATGTACCGCGTCGCTACTCACTAGCTCCCTCGACACGCTCGCAGCGCCGTACTAACTCACGATACAATATCGCGCTTTCATTTCTACATAGAGAGAGTGCCCCTTCCTTCCTCTATGGTTATAATTTTTTGTACTAAAGCCAGCATCATGCTTAGGGTGGACTATTTTGTAACAATAAAATAATAAAATAAATAAATATTTTATATGAATTAGTTATTATTTTATTTAGCATAGTTTGTATTTTGTTGTTGCAAATCAATGTATTTTACGGCACGATTTAGTAAAGAGGGAAACGCTTTATAGAAAGTTTGTAGACGTTAGGAGAGCTTACCCGCGTCTATAGACACGGCCCGCGCCACCCGCGCCTGCAGACCCGGCCCGCGCCTGCAGACTCGGCTCGCGCCTGCAGACCCGGCCCGCGCCTCTCGCGCCTGCAGACTCGGCCCGCGCCTCCCGCGCCTGCAGACTCGGCCCGCGCCTCCCGCGCCTGCAGACTCGGCCCGCGCCTCCCGCGCCTGCAGACACGGCCCGCGCCTGCAGACTCGGCCCGCGCCTGCAGACTCGGCTCGCGCCTGCAGACCCGGCCCGCGCCTCCCGCGCCTGCAGACTCGGCCCGCGCCTCCCGCGCCTGCAGACTCGGCCCGCGCCTCCCGCGCCTGCAGACTCGGCCCGCGCCTCCCGCGCCTGCAGACACGGCCCGCGCCTGCAGACTCGGCCCGCGCCTGCAGACCCGGCCCGCGCCTCCCGCGCCTGCAGACACGGCCCGCGCCTCCCGCGCCTGCAGACACGGCCCGCGCCTGCAGACTCGGCCCGCGCCTGCAGACCCGGCCCGCGCCTCCCGCGCCTGCAGACACGGCCCGCGCCTCCCGCGCCTGCAGACACAGCCCGCGCCTGCAGACTCGGCCCGCGCCTCGCGCACCTGCAGACTCGGCCCGCGCCTCCCGCGCCTGCAGACTCGGCCCGCGCCTCCCGCGCCTGCAGACACGGCCCGCGCCTCCCGCGCCTGCAGACACGGCCCGCGCCTGCAGACTCGGCCCGCGCCTGCAGACCCGGCCCGCGCCTCCCGCGCCTGCAGACTCGGCCCGCGCCTCCCGCACCTGCAGACTCGGCCCGCGCCTCCCGCGCCTGCAGACTCGGCCCGCGCCTCCCGCGCCTGCAGACACGGCCCGCGCCTCCCGCGCCTGCAGACACGGCCCGCGCCTGCAGACTCGGCCCGCGCCTGCAGACCCGGCCCGCGCCTCCCGCGCCTGCAGACACGGCCCGCGCCTCCCGCGCCTGCAGACTCGGCCCGCGCCTGCAGACCCGGCCCGCGCCTCCCGCGCCTGCAGACACGGCCCGCGCCTGCAGACCCGGCCCGCGCCTCGCGCCCGCAGACCCGGCTCGCGCTCACGCCCCTCTCCCCTCAGGCGGGCGGCGCAACATGCTGTACGCGCTGTCGTCCGCGCTGTGGTGCGCGCTGCCGGAGCGGTACAACACGCGCGGGCGGCGGCTGCACGCGCCGCAGCACGCGCGCCAGGCGCTGGGGCTGCTCATGGCGCGCCCCGAGCCCACCAAGTGAGTCGCGGAGCCTCACTCTGCATATTCCTGTCTGAGCCTGTATAATGGTGTCTCACTCTGCATATTCGTGTCTGAGGCTGTATATTGGTGTCTCACTCTGCATATTCGTGTCTGAGCCTGTATATTGGTATCTCACTGAATATTCGTGTCTGAGGATGTATATTGGTGTCTCACTCTGCATATTCGCATATATGATGGCACGTTTGGCGTAGTGGCTGAGCAATCGGACTGCTGCTCTTGGTGTTGCGGGTTTACTTCCTGCCCGGAACAAATATTTGTTTCTGGTCTGGGTGTGATGTGTATGTGAAATTATATGTCTGTAAGCGGTACCCACGATAAAGGAGCAATCCTAGTGTGGGGCTACGTTTTTACCAAAAAAATATTCGTGTCTATGTCTGTATATTTATGTTTCAGCCTGCATATTCTTGTCCGTATGAGTCGGTATATTATTGTCTCAGACTGTATATTGATGTCTCAGTCTGCATATTCATGTCCAAGCCTGTATATTGGTGTCTCAGTCTGCATATTCATTTCGAAGCCTATATTATTAGGAAATGCAAAATTCCGGGTGACATTGCAACTGTTGCGTGCAAGCCTCCTAAAACATATAAGACATCTGTACTTAACTTCTCCAAAGCAAATTACGACAACATCAAAAAGGAGTTGGACAACATAGACTGGATCGATTTGTTCAAAATAGGCTTGACTGTTGATGAGACTGTAGATATCTTTTACAACGCAGTTACTCCTGTAATTAACAAGAATACGCCACTGTGTAGAAAAGGTCGAAGCGACTATCCGTTTTGGTTTAATCGCGCAATCATACAAACCCTTAAGGAAAAAGCAAAATATCATCGACGATTTAAAACGTATGGTAATCCCAGAGACTATTTAACTTATCAAATCTTACGTGCACGTAGTGACAAAATGTTGAGCGATTGCCTGAATCAAATAAAAATAAATGCTAAAACCCAAATTAAGAAAAACCCCAAATACTTTTGGACATTTGTCAAGTCGTTGCGAACTAATAGTGGGGATATCCCGGATGAGATGTTTCTTGGGAACCAAAACGCACAGGGTGGTCAATGTATCGCAAATCTGTTCTCTGAATATTTCCACTCCACTTATAATGATCCTGGTACATCTAATCCAACCATCTTCGACGAACCCTCAAGTCATCACACTTCTTTGAGCTCATGCTACCTTTCGGAGTCGGATGTTTTGACCTCACTTAATTTGCTTGATCCAAACAAGGGTCCGGGCCCGGATGCTATTCCTCCTTTATTTCTCAAATCCTGCTCTTTACAACTTGCAAAGCCTCTACAAATTATGTTTAACAAGTCTCTCTCGTGTGGTGTATTTCCAGCTAAATGGAAGTCAGCACACGTCACACCGGTTCATAAAAAAGGAGATCTTGCGGACGTTTGTAACTATAGACCGATTTCAATTTTGTCATCCATAGGCAAGTTATTTGAATCAATCGTCCAGAAGAGGATGCTTTTCCATTTGAAACCTTTATTCATCCCGCAGCAGCATGGATTTTTACCAGGAAGGTCGACAGCATCGAACCTTCTTGATTTTGTCAGTGACATAACAGATGGGTTCAAGAATAAACATGAAACTCATACAATTTACACGGACTTTTCAAAGGCGTTTGATGTTGTCGATCATAGGTTGTTAATACAAAAGCTTGGTCATGCTGGAATTTGTGGTTCATTGTTACGGTGGTGCGAATCTTACCTCCGAAACCGCTCTCAGCTTGTGATGGTTCGAGGATTTAAATCCCTGCCAAGAGTAGTACCTTCGGGTGTACCGCAGGGGTCTCACCTTGGACCTCTCTTTTTCCTTGTTTTTGTCAACGATTTATGCTCCAAAGTAACCTCAAAATATCAAATGTTTGCAGATGATCTTAAACTTTACAGAGAAATCTATACTCATGACGATATAATTCTTCTGCAGAGTGATATTAACACGATTAACAACTGGTGTGTTCGCAACAAGATGGTGCTTAACTCATCGAAATGTTTTTACTTAAACTTTTCTCGGAAAAATAAGCCTGTTAAAACCATGTATTTCATTAACGGTATCCCCATAGTGGAGGTTTCGAGCATGCGTGACTTGGGTGTCATTGTTGATGCTCAGTTAAACTTTAGAGAACACATCGACTTTATTAGCAAGAAAAGCTCGCGGTTGTCAGGATTTGTAATACGACAAACAAGTTTTTTTAATGACTTTGAGATCCCGGTCATCCTTTTCAACTGTTATGTGCGTAGCCTTCTGGAATACTGCAGCCCCATCTGGAGCCCTTCTTATGCTGTGCACATTAATCGACTTGAGAGACTTCAGAAACGGTTCATTTACCATCTTACTTATTCACGTAAACTTTGCCGCCTTCTGAAAACGTACGATTCAAGACTTCAACATTTTAAAATGTCTCCTTTGGAGAAGCGAAGAAATATAGCTGATGTGGTATTTTTGCATAAATTGGTTAATGGTATAATTGATAGCCCCAATTTACTTGAAAGAATACAAATTATGGTTCCTCGTTCTTCCAGCCGTCTACACTGTAGAAAAACGTTCAATCTGCCGTATTGTCACGCAAACTATGGCCAACATGCACCTGTGTATCGAATGTGCTCATATTATAACAACGTTTGTAGTAATACCGACATCTTCGGTTCATCGGTCTCTTCTTTTAAGAGACTTTTGTACTTGGAGTAATTTGTTTAATTTGTTTTTTTTTCTACTGTATTAACTGTTCACACTCAAAACTCAACATTTTAATAATTGTAATGTTTACCTTTTAGAAATTTTTTTTTGTTGCATTTCATATTGTCATCTTACACAACTTTACCTTATTCATTATTTCATTTTACGCAACTTAATTTTTTGTGCATGCTGTGTTCACTCCTAGAAGGACGTACACATAGTATGGTCATCATTGTTAACCTGTTTTAAGCTTTTCCTGTGTATATCCAGTTCAGTGAACCTAATAAAAAAAAAAAAAAAAAAAAAAAAAAAAAAAAAAAAAAAAAAAAAAAAAAAAAAAAAAGCCTGGCGCTTACCATCCCGCGAGGGACCTGCTCTCATCCGCCTCGTCCCCAGCCTGCAGATCCCCGCGTTCCCCGTGTACACGCGCTCGGGGGAGGTGCGGGTGGCGGTGGAGCACGTGCCCGGCGCCGACGTCAGGGTGTCGCCCCGCCGCGGACGGCTCGTAAGGCGGTGAGCTTCCATACACTTGTGATATTATAACGTAGTATTTATTTTTTCTATGATATTATACTTACTCGCATTTATATATTGTTTAATCCAGCATTTACATAAACAAACATCTGAAATGTATATTAGACAGTTGATATTTACTTATTGTTATTTTAAGACTTTTTATAATCACATGTTAATTAGCATTTAAACGGGTCTAATTCGCGCACAAACTAATATCAAAATATATCTCGCCGGAACACCCCTCTAGGGGTACGGGACGGGGGGGGGGGGGTAAGATGCTCCCCCTACAGTGATCACACCGCCGCAGGTTCATGCGCTTCGTTTTCGCGGAGGTGCTCCGCGTGCGGCGCCGCGGCATGCGGCTGCAGGCCGAGGGCTCCACCAAGAACAACTACTACATCGTGCCCACCATCAAGAGTGAGTAGCGGGAGCTGCTGGCGGGGACTGGGGCGCGGACCAAGGGCCGTTCCAACCGCGGTCCCACTCCATTAGAACCGCGATCCAAGTCATTTAGAACCACGATCCAAGGCCATTAGAACCGTGATCCAAGTTCATTAGAATCGCGATTCAAGTTCATTAGAAAAGCGATCCAAGATCATTAGAACCGCGGTCCAAGTCCATTAGACGCGCAATCCAAGTTCATTACAACCAAGATCCAAGTCCATTAGATCCGTGGTCCAAGTCCATTAGAACTGCGATCCAAGTCATTAGAACCGCGATCCAAGTCCATTACAACTGCGGTCCAAGTCCATTAGAACCGCGATCCAAGTCCTTCAGAACTGTAGAAATGAACAGAACATCATTCCAGCGTCCAAGGACGGTGTGACCAAGATCGACATAGACTGGCAGTTCCTGGAGCTGATCTACCAGCACACGGAGGAGCAGAAGCTGTCGGAGGCGGAGCGGCCGGTCCTCTGGCGGCAGGACGAGGAGGAGGCGGGGGGCGGGGACGACGCGGGGGCGGAGGGGGCGGGGGACGGGCGCGGGGGCGCGCTCGTCTCCCCGCTGCTGCGGCCAGGGGAGACGTTCGTGTTCGACGTGGAGAAGTATAGCGAGGCGGTGGTGACGCCGTGGTACCGAAACCGAGATCAGCCGCAGGTGAGTGGGAGGGAGAGAGGAGGGGGGGGGGGGGGTAGAGAGAGAGAGAGAGAGAGAGAGAGAGGTGGGATTGATGAGTGTGAGAAAAAGAGAGTGTAAAAATGTACGCTCCAAACTACTTTTACGCTGTGAAGTCTGGTGTAAGGCAACGGATGATAGAGAGGGATGATATTGAGGAGATCAGAAATGCAGTCTGTTCCTCCCACAGTTCTTCCTGGTCGCGGAGATCTGCTGGAACCTCACGCCGGACTCCGCCTTCCCCTCCGCCGCGCACGACAGCTTCCGCAGCTACTACCGCGCCAAGTACAGCGTGGAGCTGACGCAGCCCCAGCAGCCGCTGCTGGACGTGGACCACACCAGCGCCCGCCTCAACCTGCTCACGCCTAGGTACCTCCCCCCTCCCCCCCCCCCCCCCCCTCCCCCTCCCCCTCCGCCAAGTACAGCGTGGAGCTGACGCAGCCCCAGCAGCCGCTGCTGGACGTGGACCACACCAGCGCCCGCCTCAACCTGCTCACGCCTAGGTACCTCCCCCCTCCCCCCCCCCCCCCCCCCTCCCCCTCCCCCTCCGCCAAGTACAGCGTGGAGCTGACGCAGCCCCAGCAGCCGCTGCTGGACGTGGACCACACCAGCGCCCGCCTCAACCTGCTCACGCCTAGGTACCTCCCCCCTCCCCCCCCCTCCCCCTCCGCCAAGTACAGCGTGGAGCTGACGCAGCCCCAGCAGCCGCTGCTGGACGTGGACCACACCAGCGCCCGCCTCAACCTGCTCACGCCTAGGTACCCCCCCCCCCCCCCCGGCAACACGGACACTAACGCCCCCTCCCCCCTGCACAGGTACGTGAATCGCAAGGGCGTGGCGCTGCCGGTGTCCTCGGAGCGCACGCGGCGCGCCAAGCGCGACCGGCTGGACCAGAAGCAGATCCTCGTGCCGGAGCTGTGCCGCGTGCACCCCTTCGCGGCTCCGCTCTGGTTCGCCACCGTGGCGCTGCCCTGCGTGCTCTACAGGTACTCCACGCTACTTACCCCCTCTCCCCCACTCTCTCCTTTCTTTCTCCCCGCCTCTTTCTCCCTCTTTCTCCCCCCGTTTCTCCCCTCTCCGTCCCCTTCATCCGCCTCAATTTTCCGTGGTCCCGCTATCCTCAGCCCTCATGTCCCACACCCTATGAGAACGTACGTCCGTTCCAGGATAAACGCGCTGCTGATAGCGGACGAGATCCGGCGCGCGGTGGCGGCGGACGTGGGGCTGGGCGCGCCGCGCGTGGACGCCGCCGCCGGGTTCCGCTGGCCGCCGCTGGACTTCGGCTGGAGTCTGTCCGAGGCGAGTGCACGAAAGTGGTCTCATATAACATGAGTCGATAGTGGTGTTATATGAGTCGGTTGTGGTGTAGTTTGAGGAGGTAGCGGTGTTATATGAGTTGGTAGTGGTGTAGTTTGTGTAGGAATTGGTGTTATATGAGTCGGAAGTGGTGTTATATGAGTTGGTAGTGATGTAGTTTGTGTAGGAATTGGTGTTATATGAGTCGGAAGTGGTGTTATATGAGTCGGTAGTGATGTAGTTTGAGTAGGTAGGGGTGTTATATGAGTCGGTAGTGGTGTTATATGAGTCGGAAGTGGTGTAGTTTGAGTAGGTAGGGGTGTTATATGAGTCGGAATTGGTGTAGTTTGAGTCGAAAGTAGTCGGAAGTGGTGTTATTTGAGTCGGTAGTCGTGTAGTTTGAGTCGAAATTTGTATTGCGAGTCAAAAATGGTCATACTTGAGTTGAATGTGGTGCCGAAAGTGGTCTTACTAGAATCAAAGTCGGTCTTACTTGAGGCAAAAATGAGTTTGTAGTTTGTAGTCGAGTAGTTTGAGTCAAAAGTTGTATTGTTCATTCTTGAGTTGGATGTGGCGTCGTTTGAGTCGAAAATGGTCGTACTGGAATCAAAGTTGGTCTTGCTTGAGTCGAAAGTGGCCTCGTTTGAGTCGAAAGTGGACTTAATTGAGTCAAAAGTGGCCTCACATGAGACGAAAGTGGTTTCGCTCGGTCGAAACTCGGCCTGTGGTCTAAATAGACTCGAAATTCAGCTTATGGTGTTAATTAATGTGTCAATAAGGCGTCTTATTCATATCTTTCATATCTTTTCCATGCATGATACAGAGTGAGTCCAAAAAACTCTGGGTTTTAATGAAAACCAATCAATTTGATTTTGTTAGTACAGATATTTTTTCCTTCTTAGGTTCTCAACGCAGACGCCGAAAAGAACGAGAAGAAGAAAGAAGAAGAGAGGGAGAAGGAGAGAGAACGAGACCAAAAAGAAAGAGAGTTGAGGTAGATAAATAAACTTTAAACATGCAATTATTATATTTTTCCCGATCAAAAGGCATTTACCTAAGTATGATGACGATGATGATGGAAGATGATGATGAGGGTGATGATGATGATTATGATGATGACTATGATGACGACTATGATGACGACTATGATGATGATTTTGATGATGATGACGATGATGATGATGATGATGATGATGATGATGATGATATGATGATGATGATGACGACGACCAAAAGGCAGCCCTATCACGGCACCAGCTTCCAAACTAGTAAGACCTAACGCGACTCAACTTTCCTACCAGAGACAAAGAACAACAGCAGAACGAGTTAGAAGCTATGGCGCGAAAAACCTATGAAAACGACGACGAAGGCATCCAAGATGGCGGCAAAACCATAAACGATATATTAGCGGAAAAGGAAGGAGTCGGTTCTGATAGCGTGAGTAACTTTTTAATCTTCGGCTTTGTGGCTTGGCCACCTCGCTCGTAGAACTGACAACCGATGGGGAAGGAAGGTTCTAGAGCGGCGACCGCGGACTGGAAGACGCAGTGTAGGCAGGCCTCCCACTAGATGCGCCGACGACATCGAAAGAGTCGCAGCAACCGGTGGATGCAAGTGGCTTGTCGTTCGGTGTGGCGGTCTAAGGGGGAGGCCTGTGTTCAGCAGTGGACGTCTTCAGGCTGATGATGATGATGATGATGATGATGACAGATATATAAAAGGAAGTAGACCGGGTATTACGGATATCTAGTGAATCCAGAACTAAATGTCGTTCAGGCAGACCGAACTAAGGCTGACAAGAGAACTATGCCTATTTTGTGTTCATAAAATTTAACTAAGATTAAAATTAGCTCTGAATCCGATCTAATATTAGTACAAGTAGAATGAGCTGTCGAAATGTCGCCAGCGTCCGTCAACATGGCGGCCGGCTCGCGACTGGCTTCACTAGACATCTGTAATGTTCGATCGGCTTCATAGACGTAGTATCAAGAAATAGACTTAACAATACTGTATACCCAAAAGGGACACACGTTTGCTGCAATACCTATATAAATCGGATAAATTTAATACACGTTATTTAGGTGTACCTTCAATCATTCGTGCGACATTCTAAAATGTCAAGATTGGTTTGCTTCTGCGGCACAGCGATAAATTAGTGCGTACGCCGACAAAGACAAAACATCATCTTACTATCCTGCTTACTCTTTTGTCTATTTGTATACACTTGTCTCTTTTCTTCCCCGGATCTTGAGTTAAATGTCATATCTGTTAGATGAATAATCTGAGTGGCGGCTGGCTCGCGACTGGCTTCACTAGACTGCAACATTTGGCCTGCGTCTTTTTTTATTTTTTTTTATTAGGTTCACTGAACTGGATATACACAGGAAAAACTTAAAACAGGTTAACAATGATGACCGTGCTATGTGTACGTCCTTCTAGGAGTGAACACAGCATGCACAAAAAATTAAGTCCTCATATGAAATGAAATGAAATGAAATGAAAATTTATTGCAGAAATTGTGTACATATAGGATGTTAAGTAAGTCACAGTGAGGTACCAACAATTTATCCATGACGGACGTACAATAATACAAGTATGGGAATATGGTTTACACTAGGCATACTCTCGATTCGAAATATCAGGAACTCAGAAGCAAACAAAACCGTCCCATTTCCAATAATTGTATATAATTTGAAAAGTCACTACATAATTAATTAATTAATATTATTTAATAATGTATGTAATAATAATAATGTCAGAATAAAATAATACAAAATAAATATGTCTATTATCTAGTTAAATAAGTCTTTTACATTATAAAAACATTTTTCAATAAGCCACTTAAACAACTTGGTCTTAAATTGCATAATCGGCGATTCTCTTATATGTCTAGGTATTCTATTAAATATTTTAACAGTCATAATAAAATAGCCTTTATGACATAGAGCAGATTTGCGGGTAGGTAACAATAATCTAGTTGGGTCTCTATATTGTATTCTGGAGTTCGTTTTGTCCTTACAATGGTCAAAAAACTGTGGATGTTCTCTGACAAAACAACCTATTTGAAATATATAAATCCCTGTTAATGTTAATATATTTAATCTCTTAAATAGTGGTTTGCATGAAACCATTGGTCCGACTCCACATATAGCTCTAACACACTTTTTTTGAACTATGAAAGCTCTTTTGATATGAGTGGAATTACCCCAAATTATTAGACCATATCTTAGTACTGAGGCGACATAGCCAAAATATGCAGTCAGTGCAGTGTTTTGACCCGAGGTTTGCCTTATTCTCTTCAGAGCAAAAACAAAACGATTGAGCTTCTTACAAATTTGTTCTATATGTGATTTCCAATTCAAATATTTATCCAGTGTAATACCAAGAAATTTTACTTCATCAACCTTTCCTATTGCTTCGTTTCCACATGTCAAATTAAAATTGTCATTACTATTATAATTTTAAAAATAAATAAATTTAGTTTAAGATATATTCGCCCGTAAATTATTCCGTTGTAACCAATTTATAACGGATTCTACTTCTACATTTAGAGAATCTTCTAATGTCGTATCCTTATTGTCTTCTACCACGATTGAGACGTCATCAGCAAACAATACGCATTGATGATTTGTTATACTTGGTAGGTCGTTGATGTATATTAAAAGTAGCAATGGTCCCAAAATACTGCCTTGGGGCAGGCCAACATTGTTACTTCTAGCACTAGATTTATAGGTAGTTGATACTAGCTGTTCATCAAGAGTTTTAACTTCTACATATTGTTTGCGATCACTCAAATAACTCTCTATCCAATCCAGAGCCGGCCCTCTAATACCATAAAACTCACACTTCTTTAAAAGGATTTTATGATCCACAAAATCAAATGCCTTACTCATATCAAAGAATATAACTGAAACTGGTATACGCTTGTCAATAAAGTTAATTACATTATGCACTAGAGCAAAAGCTGCCAATGTTGTTGTTTTTTTTTCTGAAAACCATTTTGCTCGTCTTTTATTATTCTAAATTTATCTAAAAAGGAAACTAAGCGATGATGCATTGCTTTTTCAAATATCTTAGCTATAGTGGGAATAAGAGTAATTGGTCTGTAGTTATTTAAATCTTTTTTTTCATATAAATGTCTGTGAATTGAACGATATTCTTCCGTAGGGCTTCGAGATCGGCACCTGGAGCAACGACATGGCCGCCTCCATCCCCGAGGAGCCGGAGCACCCGGCGCTGCTGGAGCCGCTGCCCTCCAACCTCACCTTCTGCACTTCCGCCTCGGGTGAGCGTCCGCACACGAAGTGAAAAGTAGACTGTAGAAAGCAGGCCTAAAAAGGCTCACCCATACTCGATTTTGCAAAACCGGGAATGTGGTGACTATTTTTAGTCTCTAAGCCTACGCAATCGAAGTGAAAACTGTTGAATGTGGGTCTAAACCGGCTCACCCATATACGTTTTTGCATAACTGGGAGTATGTGGTGACTCTTTTTAGTCTCTAAGCCTACGCAGTCGAAGTGAAAAGTAGAGTGTTGAACGCGGGCCTCAAACGGCTCACCCGTACGCGATTTTGCAAAACGGCGAGTAGTGACTCGTTTTAGTCCCGTGTTGAACAATCTACTTTCTTTTATGGTTTAATTTGTTTATTAGATTGAAGTGTTTGACTTGTAAAAGTGCGATTTTATTGCCTATTTACAATAAATGATTTGACTTTGACTTTGACTTACTGTTGTAATGCAACCTATTCTGCCTCCAGGCGGAGTGAACTGGTGTGATCCCATACAGAAGACTAAAAACGAGTACCATCCGAGCCGCGCCTACTCTGTAGCCGACAGCGACTGCTCGTACATCTCCAGGTAAGGGTTCAATCTACATACACACAGTAAGTTTTTTACATAGGTACATACAGTCACACCTTTTAACATACTTACATGCAGCCACACAATTTACATACATATGGTAACACATTTTGTATACATATCGTCACACATTTTACATACATACAATCACACATTTTATATAGGTACATACACTCACACGCATCGTAATTTAAAACTAGGTGAGATAGTGCTCGAAGGCAAACCTACAGTACCAGTATTAAAAAAATGTCCAATACAGTGTAATCTAACATATCAATAAGTAAAAAGCGTTACGTTGTCCGTCCGTCCGGCAGCTCCAGCGACTTCGACACGGACGACTCGGACGCGGAGTCGGACGCCGACGCCGACGCCGACACCAGCGGCTTCTGCAGCAGCCGGACTAGCAACAGTAAGCGCGGTTTTATGATCTGGCTGAATGCACAAATCGTGCGAAGCCTAAACTAAAACAAAAAAAATATGATAATAGAATGACTACATCTCTATAATATCCCAATTTCCCTTGGTCATGGCACGCGTGAACGGCTGGACCAATTTTGTTAATTCTTTTTTTGGTTTGTTTGTTATTTTCAAGAGAAGGTTATTATGGGGGGAAAAACATATGAAAGTTTCGTGGAATATGGATAATATAAGAAACTTTTGCGACCATGGAAAGAGTTAGACGGAGATAGGTAGACGAAGAGGGAGAGAGATAGAAGGAGAGGGAGAAAGATAGAGACAATGACAAGAGAACGTCTGCCGGGTCAGCTAGTATTATTATATATATTACTAGCAACAGATGATAGTACATATTGTATGTATGTTCACGTAGCGGCGGTGGGCGTCCGCATCGAGTACAAGACGGCGCACGAAGCGGAGGCGGTGGACGTGGAGCGGAAGCGGAACCCGCATCCGGCGCCGCAGCGCGACCCCGGCGCCGAGGCGGGGGACCGCCGGCTGCTGCGAGCACTCATGCAGAGCGGGGTGCCCGAGGAACAGGTCCGCGGGGGGATGGGGACTGACTCACTCACTCACTGAGTGACTGATTGACTGACTCACTCACTGACTGAGTGACTGATTGACTGACTCACTCACTGACTGAGTGGCTGATTGACTGACTCACTCACTGACTGAGTGACTGATTGACTGACTCACTCACTGACTGAGTGACTGATTGACTGACTAAGCGACTGGCTGACTCACTGACTGACTGAGCGACAGATCGACTGAATCACTCACGGTCTGCCTGAGCGACTGACAGACTGATTGACTGACCCACTAACAGACTGACCGCACTAGAGAACACAATCCGAGATTCGGAAGATGAATAAAATTATTCATAATAACAGTTGCAGTGCCAGTTTGCATTGCAAAATCTTTGGAAGTTCATTAATTCTTCATTAATGCATTACAAAAACAAAATTAAATTCACAATTTTTTTTAACAATTTCAATAAAATCGATCTTTTTTGTTAACAGTACGTGGAGAAATTCAAGCGATCCGTGGAGAGCCACAAAAAGGACATCGTCACCAAAGGCAACCTCATCAAAAAGGACGCAGCCATCGCGGAACTCCTGCCCGAACTGCCGGAGACCAAAGACAACAGAACCAAAAACGCTCCACCCATAAACAACAGACTGCAAGAGATATTCCCTCACAAGAGCGAGATAAAAATTGTCGATGGTCAAATCAGCTTGGAAAGTATAGAGAGGAACAAAAGAGTACTTCTGTCTAAATTGAAAGAGTCTATGGCGGAAGAGGAAATTAAAAAGTTGCACTGTTTCTCTATGGTCGATGTTGACATCGACTCTCCAAGCTACGTGAACGAAAAAGTCATGAACGTGGGCTTCGACTCAAGTGAGAAGTATGCGGAGAAACTGCTGAATTGCGAGAAGAGGGAGGTTAGGCCTTATTTCCAGGATGGTAGAGGTCAAAATGGCAAGGAGTTCGATTTCGATTATCAGCCCGATTTGGAGGGACATCCAGGGCCGAGTCCTAGTGTTATTTTGCAGGTTATTTTAAATACATATTAAATATTTTATCGCATAAAATGTAACGTATCCTTCGATCAAATGTTTTTAATCTTATCTTAATCTTAATATATATAAATTACGTGTCACGTTGTTTGTCCGCGATAGACTCCTACACTGCTTAACCGATTTCAATCAAATTCGCACACCGTGTGCAGTTTGATCTAACTTGAAAGATAGCATACCTAGCGTACATCTCAAATTGGGTCATTCCCACCCGTCAAACGTATATTGTTTCATTTAATAATGAACCTTAACACACGGTAATAGCGTTGTAAATGTACGGTAGTTGAACAATTATTTTAAAACAAGGCATAATATTTAACAATCAAGGCATAGTTGCCGTTTCCTAGCGGCGATCGGAAATCCCCATATTTGATTGTAAAACGTCTCCCCTAAAATTTTATCGTAGAACGTCTTATCTCCCTTAATAATAAGAAAATAAATCGCTCCAAAACCGACTCTATTTTCAGGCGTTAACGATGTCGAACGCGAACGACGGCATCAACCTGGAGCGTCTGGAGACGATAGGGGACAGCTTCCTCAAGTTCGCGATCACAGCGTACCTGTACTGCGCCCACCCCACCGTGCACGAGGGGAAGCTCAGCCACATGCGCAGCAAGCAGGTGGGGGGGGGGGGGGGGTGAGAGGGTGCTGGTGTGGAATACGGGGGTGGTGTTAGGGTGTGCAGTATGGAGTGAGGGTTGCGAGGGTGGTGTGAGGGGGTGCTGTTGGGGTGTGAGGGGGGGGGGGGGTGGAGTGGGTGGTGTGAGGGGGTTTGGTGTACAGTGAAGGTGTGAGAGGGGGGTGTAAGGGGTGCCAGGGTAGTTTGAGGGGGTGCTAGATGTGAACAAGTGTGTCGCGAGGGAAACTACCGCGTTTTGACAAAGTGCTTTTATTCCAGGTGTCGAACCTGAACCTGTACCGGCTGGGCCGCGGCCGGCGCCTCGGCGCGCGCATGATCGCCAGCAAGTTCGAGCCACACGACAACTGGCTCCCGCCCTGCCACCGCGCGCCGCCCTCGCCGCCGCACGACCGGCGGGTACGTGCCGCCCCTCCCCCCTCCTCGCCCCGCCCCGCCCCGCCCTGCCACCCCGCCCCGCCCTGCCACCGCGCGCCGCCCTCGCCGCCGCACGACAGGCGGGTACGTGCCGCCCCTCCCCCCTCCTCGCCCCGCCCCGCCCTGCCACCCCGCCCCGCCCTGCCACCGCGCGCCGCCCTCGCCGCCGCACGACAGGCGGGTACGTGCCGCCCCTCCCCCCTCCTCGCCCCGCCCCGCCCCGCCCTGCCACCCCGCCCCGCCCTGCCACCGCGCGCCGCCCTCGCCGCCGCACGACAGGCGGGTACGTGCCGCCCCTCCCCCCTCCTCGCCCCGCCCCGCCCCGCCCTGCCACCCCGCCCCGCCCTGCCACCGCGCGCCGCCCTCGCCGCCGCACGACAGGCGGGTACGTGCCGCCCCCCCCCCCTCCCCGCCCTGCCACCGCGCCCCGCCCTCGCCGCCGCACGACAGGCGGGTACGTGCCGCCCCTCCCCCCTCCCCGCCCCGCCCCGCCCTGCCACCGCGCGCCGCCCTCGCCGCCGCGCGCCGCCCTCGCCGCCGCGCGCCGCCCTCGCCGCCGCACGACAGGCGGGTACGTGCCGCCCTCCCCCCTCCCCGCCCCGCCCTGCCACCCCGCCCCGCCCTGCCACCGCGCGCCGCCCTCGCCGCCGCACGACAGGCGGGTACGTGCCGCCCCTCCCCCCTCCCCGCCCCGCCCTGCCACCCCGCCCCGCCCTGCCACCGCGCGCTGCCCTCGCCGCCGCACGACAGGCGGGTACGTGCCGCCCCTCCCCCCTCCCCGCCCCGCCCCGCCCCGCCCTGCCACCGCGCCCCGCCCTGCCACCGCGCGCCGCCCTCGCCGCCGCACGACAGGCGGGTACGTGCCGCCCCTCCCCCCTCCCCGCCCCGCCCTGCCACCCCGCCCCGCCCTGCCACCGCGCGCCGCCCTCGCCGCCGCACGACAGGCGGGTACGTGCCGCCCCTCCCCCCTCCTCGCCCCGCCCCGCCCCGCCCTGCCACCCCGCCCCGCCCTGCCACCGCGCGCCGCCCTCGCCGCCGCACGACAGGCGGGTACGTGCCGCCCCTCCCCCCTCCTCGCCCCGCCCCGCCCCGCCCTGCCACCCCGCCCCACCCTGCCACCGCGCGCCGCCCTCGCCGCCGCACGACAGGCGGGTACGTGCCGCCCCTCCCCCCTCCCCGCCCCGCCCCGCCCTACCACCGCGCCCCGCCCTACCACCGCGCCCCGCCCTCGCCGCCCCGCGGGCCACCGCGCGCCGCCCTCGCCGCCGCACGACAGGCGGGTACGTGCCGCCCCTCCCCCCTCCCCGCCCCGCCCCGCCCTGCCACCCCGCCCCGCCCTGCCACCGCGCGACAGGCGGGTACGTGCCGACTCTCCCCCCGCCCCCGCCCCCGCCCCGCCTCGCCCTGCCACCGCACGACAGGCGGGTACGTGCCGACTCTCCCCCCTCCCCCGCCCCGCCTCGCCCTGCCACCGCACGACAGGCGGGTACGTGCCGACTCTCCCCCCTCCCCCGCCCCGCCTCGCCCTGCCACCGCACGACAGGCGGGTACGTGCCGACTCTCCCCCCGCCCCCGCCCCGCCCCGCCCTGCCACCGCACGACAGGCGGGTACGTGCCGACTCTCCCCCCTCCCCCGCCCCGCCCCGCCCTGCCACCGCACGACAGGCGGGTACGTGCCGCCTCTCCCCCCGCCCCGCCCTGCCACCGCATGACAGGCGGGTACGTGCCGACTCTCCCCCCTCCCCCGCCCCCGCCCCGCCTCGCCCTGCCACCGCACGACAGGCGGGTACGTGCCGACTCTCCCCCCGCCCCCGCCCCGCCCCGCCCTGCCACCGCACGACAGGCGGGTACGTGCCGACTCTCCCCCCGCCCCGCCCTGCCACCGCACGACAGGCGGGTACGTGCCGACTCTCCCCCCTCCCCCGCCCCCGCCCCGCCTCGCCCTGCCACCGCACGACAGGCGGGTACGTGCCGCCCCCCCACTGCTGACGTAGCTAACGCCGCTCCCCCCGCAGACGGCGGACGCGGCGCCGGACGCCGCCACCGGCTGTTACATACCGTACAACCTCATCACGCAGCACAGCATACCAGGTCGGTATAACAAACAAACAAACAAGATTAATTAAATAGACGTTTGGTTCCGTATCTATCGTATTTTCGTGTTTAAATGGATGGACCAATTTTGATGACATTTGGTGTGGAGGTAGCTATCACTCCTTATTACCACATAGCTATTTTTCTTCCCAAAACAGCGTGTAATTCTGTCTTGATTCATTCTTCGGTTGAAGGACGTCAAATTAAACGCGCGATAAAATTGCTCGCGGAACTTATAAAAGATCAATAGAGACGCTTCAGAGGGATGAACAATGAACATACTTATTAATTTTATTTACTCGCAATCGAAGTGAAAAGTAGCGTGTCGAACGCGGTCCTCCTACGGGTTATCTACACTCGATTCTGTCTACGGCAAATCACAGCACGAAAAAAGACAAAAAAAACACCGACCCGTTTTGGTCCCACGTTGAACTATCTACTGTGTGCACACAGATAAGTCCATAGCGGACTGCGTGGAGGCGCTGATCGGCGCCTACCTCCTGGAGTGCGGGCCGCGCGGCGCGCTGCTGTTCATGTCCTGGCTCGGCATCCGCGTGCTGCCGCTGCACGCGCTGCCGCTGCCGCCGCGCGCCGCCGCCGCCGCCGCCGCCGCCGCCGCCGCCGCCGCCGCCCAGGTGCGCCCGCCACACAGCTGCACCCGCGTGCTGCCGCTGCACGCGCTGCCGCTGCCGCCGCGCGCCGCCGCCGCCGCCGCCGCCGCCGCCCAGGTGCGCCCGCCACACAGCTGCACCCGCGTGCTGCCGCTGCACGCGCTGCCGCTGCCGCCGCGCGCCGCCGCCGCCGCCGCCGCCGCCGCCCAGGTGCGCCCGCCACACAGCTGCACCCGCGTGCTGCCGCTGCACGCGCTGCCGCTGCCGCCGCGCGCCGCCGCCGCCGCCGCCGCCGCCGCCCAGGTGCGCCCGCCACACAGCTGCACCCGCGTGCTGCCGCTGCACGCGCTGCCGCTGCCGCCGCGCGCCGCCGCCGCCGCCGCCGCCGCCGCCCAGGTGCGCCCGCCACACAGCTGCACCCGCGTGCTGCCGCTGCACGCGCTGCCGCTGCCGCCGCGCGCCGCCGCCGCCGCCGCCGCCGCCGCCCAGGTGCGCCCGCCACACAGCTGCACCCGCGTGCTGCCGCTGCACGCGCTGCCGCTGCCGCCGCGCGCCGCCGCCGCCGCCGCCGCCGCCGCCGCCGCCGCCGCCGCCCAGGTGCGCCCGCCACACAGCTGCACCCGCGTGCTGCCTACAAGAGACAATAATTATTCAACACAAGGCATTACAGAAGCAGCTTCAACTAATTCTCAAGTACAATGAAGCGGTTCTATCGGTGAAAGCGATCTAGAACCTTTGGATGGAGAGAGATTTTTTGCGTTTTCCAGAAACCAGTTCACAACCCGTCTCCGAGGCGCCGACGCTCGTCCTCCTCGTCGTCGGCGTCCGCGGAGTGGTCCGAGGAGTCGCAGTCGGAGGGCGAGGGCTGGGAGGGGGCGCAGCCCGAGCTCGCGGGGCCGGTGGGGGCGCGCCACCCCTGCCAGGACGCCGACGGCAACTGGGTGCAGGTGAGAGAGGATTTTTTTTGTTATGCGACTTATGAAAAACCTACTGGATGCGAACTCAGCATGTACAGTTGGTGTACTACTATATTACATAGCTACAAAATTAAACTTATTTATTAGCTTATAAACTGATAAGGTAAAAGAAAAAATAAAGTTTTCCGAAAATAATTACATTGGAAACTTAAGCTATTTTAAGAGCTAATATGCAAAATCGAGAATAAGTTAAAAAACGACATCCCCGTAGAGTTTCTTAGTGCTGTCTTCTCTAACGGGCGTATTCCGAAGCGCTGGTAGAGTCGACGGAGTTTCCTTTCCCTGTCCAGATTCTTGGTGCAGTGCTTGAAAGGGAAACATCCTTTTTCAATCTCGAACCATAATCAATCGCACAGTTTAATTAATTTATAGTATTTTATGTTTTATGGTTCTCTTTGTTTACGAGAATTAGCTGTTTGACTTGTAAAAGTGCGATTTTATTGCCTATTTACAATAAATGACAAAACGTTGACTTTGAGGAATCAAGAGGTCAAAGTCACAATATAATAAAGAGGAAAACATTATTATATTTGTTGGAAAAGGTGATAACGAAATTAGAAAATGTAAGCTCCCAATCGCTTCCTATATAAAAAGACCTATTTATTGGTATAAAATTCACGTAGCTTCTCAATGGAATCTCTTACGGGAGAAATTAATAATCAATCCTAATCCAAATTTTGCTATCTAGGATTGATATCACAATCCATTTTAGGGTCAAACGTGCCAATAACCGATCCGTGGATTGATTTATGAAGGCGCGCAGCTTGGATATCGATCGAACGATAGGCAGCAATCCAAGATCGATTTCAATCTTGGATAGGAGATACAATATTAATTTCGGGCGTTAGTTGGTGGCAAGTAAAGATGCGATAGTGTCATCTGTGTGATTTTTCGAGCTATTTATATTTGTAATCGCGTTTCTGTCTTCCCCATCGTCTTCATTATATTGTTATGATAAAATATAACAAAAAAAAAATCACTTATAATTTTCTATTTAAATTGGTTCCCTGAGGTTACAAAACTTTGAAATTGAATAAAAGCTCACCTTAAGCCGTTGCTCCCGGTTGTTATGGGTTAATAACAGTTGTTAAGTCACGTCGGAGAGAGAAAGAGAGCACGGGAGATAGAGGAATTGAAATATAAAATGTTATCAAACAAAGTTAACTGTATTGGCAAAAGCGCCATCTGTTATCCATTACGGCGAACTACAAAGTTTCTTTTTGCAGGTGGTCTACGGAGAGTTGAAGGCGCCACCGTCGCCGCTGCTGCGGTACATCGCCGACCCTGACGGCGAGCTGGAGCAGATGCTGTCAGGTACTGTCAGATGTCAGAACGGTGGTTAGTGCGCTTCAGAACCGAACGTTACCTGGTTCGTTACTTTTGTCATATATAGGCTAGCTTTTGACCACTATCTCACCTGGAGGCTTACCATGACGTCTTATTGCGATCCAATTGAGGACCTAAACAGAATCGTTTCACTTTAAATAACAGTAATACATGGCTTTCGATATCATTTAGGTAGACGTCGATCCCTTTAGAACTAAAATCAACCTAAATTGAGCGTCAAGATGTCACAACAAGACGTCACGGTACGAATAAGTAGTAAAACGATTCTGTTTAGGTCCTCAATTGGATCGCAATAAGACGTCATGGTAAGCTCCATTGTGAGAAACACAAAACAGGAGCGCGAAATAAAAATACGTGTGCTCGGGAAATTGTATAATTTTGAAGTCCATCTGTCATATCTGTACATTCTTAATACAAACATAACATTTTCTTTTATAAAATAAATACCTAAAAAGATCCCAATCCAACATCTTTTTAGGGATTCAGGGATTGGGATCTTTTTAGGTATTTATTTTATAAAAGAAAATGTTATGTTTGTATTAAGAATGTACAGATATGACAGATGGACTTCAAAATTATACAATTTCCCGAGCACACGTATTTTTATTTCGCGCTCCTGGTTTGTGTTTCTCACAATGGTTACTGGTCTAAAGTGACGGCGTGGTCGGAGGTGATGAACATGCTCAGCCTGGCGCGGGCCTGGCTCTCGGAGCACCCCTCAGCGACAGATCCTCAACTTAGCGCCACCGCCGAGGGAGCAGCGATGTGTTCCTACATGGAACCTCCTGTCTCCATCCCCGTCTCCACCCTCAGGGGCTCGGATGTGTCTCTACATGTCTCTCCCCCCTCCCCCCAGGCTACTCGGCGCTGGAGGCCACGCTGCAGTACCGGTTCCGCGACCGCTCGCTGCTGCTGCAGGCGCTGACCCACGCCTCGCACCAGCGGAACCGGCTCACCGACTGCTACCAGCGGCTGGAGTTCCTCGGAGACGCCATCCTGGGTACCGTCTCCAGCAGACTCACAGACAGACAGAGAACATTTTATTTTGACATTATTTTTTTTTTTTTTTTACTGCGTTGTGTCATTCGCCGTATTCAGAATAAATTATAGCCTATCTTCTTAATATAATATATAAATTACGCGTCACGTTGTTTGTCCGCGATGGGCTCCTAAACTACTTAACCGATTTTAATCAAATTTGCACACCGTGTGCAGTTTGATCTAACTTGAAAGATAGGATAGTTTACATCTCAATTTATAGTCGCAATAACAATAACCTTAGCTACAGCAACGCGTGGCCCGTGTCTTCTAGTATTATGTATGTTAAACCAGGATGTTACCTACCTCCATACCAAATTTCATCAAAATTAGTCCAGCCGTTTGAGAGTGGTGATGCAACAAACATACGGCCACACTCGTAAACTTTCGCCTTTGTTAAAATAGTAGGATTACAAACAGATATTTCAAGTTTATGTGTTTTGTATAGAGAAAAAAATGTGTCGAAATTTTGTCCTCCCACAGATTATCTAATAACCCGCCATTTGTACGAGGATCCGCGCCGGCATTGCCCCGGGGCACTGACGGACCTGCGGTCGGCATTAGTCAACAATACCATATTCGCTACGCTGGCGGTGCGGCACGGCTTCCACAAGTGAGTAGGTTTAGCATTGTGATTAGCGCCATCTAGTGAGCGGAGTGCGCAACTTTTGCATGTCACTATAAGTTTTTTTAGTAGTGGCATCGTACGATTTGTGCATTTATTCAGTGTCAAGTTACCGAACATTCGATGGTAATACAAAAAAGTATCCTATTTTCTATTCCAGGTCCTGTAGTGACCAATTTTATCATTATCCGTTCAGCCTTTAAGGCGCGAAGATAGGACAAATACACAAACTTTCGCATTTATATTATAAGTAAGCTTTACGATATAATTTCACCATTGCACAAATGCACAGGGCAAATTAATTCCACTTAATTTTTTATTACGAATAGAGACATCTAGCGAGCAGGTTTTGCAACTCTGATATAATATGGGTTTAGTCTGCGTGCGCCAACAGATCTATCTTTCGATTGCCAAATCCAGCGGCACTGACAATCGAAATCTAACTGTAATACAATGTCAATTAAAGTCGATTTTCCATCAAAATAACCATATAATTATTGTTTCAAGATATTTCCGCCACATGTCGCCCGGACTCCACGATGTGCTGACCAAATACGTGAAGATACAAGAGGAAAATGGACACTCCATCAGCGAGGAGGTGAGGGGCGGTGGACATTGACTCGGGAATAATGGGGCATGACCATAATTAAAAAAAAAAAGAAAAAAAGGATATGGGGTAGACCTTTGCCCAGCAGTGGGACACAATTAGGGCATGCTATCCGGATATCCGCATTATCCGGATATCCGACGTATATAATATCCGAACATAAATACTATTACTATTCGCATAATACGAATTTTACGGATACTTACTTGTTTTAGCATAAATACGTTATTTTTAGGGTTCCGTAGCCAAAGGTAAAAAACGGAACCCTTATAGATTCGTCATGTCTGTCTGTCTGTCCGTCCGTATGTCACAGCCACTTTTTTCCGAAAATATAAGAGCTATACTGTTGAAACTTGGTAAGTAGATGTATTCTGTAAACCGCATTAAGATTTTGACACAAAAAAAGAAAAAAAACAATATGTTTAATAAAAAAAACCATCAATATTTTCAAACTTAAAAAAAAGGTTCAAAGCGTGTATTATCTACCATACCTAATCATTGATAATATCCCATCCATCCGTGCATCATATGGCGGCTCTACACATAGGCCAACGAGTTGGCAAGCGCGCTGGCCCAGCCACTGGCCCAATGTGTAGAACGGACGTTGTCGCATTGGCGGTAGGTATTTGAACGTTGGCTGGCGCGCTTGCGAGCTAGCCGCGCGGTGTCGGCAACATCAAAGGACACTTGTCGCAAGCTTGGCGCACCATCCACACATTGGCCGCGCGATTAGTTTGCCCGGAGCAGCGATCAAGAGTGCACGTTTTTTTCTTCTTCTTTTATCACCCTTTTCTTGTACACATTTACAAAGTAGTTATAAGCTGTGAATAAATATACAGCTGCAGCTGTTAGCGACTCAACATCCATTTTGAATCCGTCCGCACATTGGCCCGAACCAAACCATACTGAACGACCTTCCAATGTGTGGATCACTCACAAGCGCGTTGGCAAGCGCACCGCCAGCGCGTCGGCGAATGCGCTGGCCTATGTGTAGAGGCGGCTATAGATGGACGGACGTGTTTTATACTGAAAAACAAATAACAGGAGCTTACCATGACGTCTTATTGCGATCCAATCGAGAACCTAAACAGAATCGTTTCACTTTAAATAACAGTAATACATGGCTTTCGATATCATTTAGGTATACGTCAATCCCTTTAGATAATCAATCTACATTGAGCGTCAAGATGTCACAAGAAGACGTAGGTAGGTAGGAAGGTAGTGCTAACCTAAATTGAACCGTATTGCCGCAGCATTACTTGATACAAGAGGACGAGCTGGAGCAGGCGGAGGATGTGGAGGTGCCGAAGGCGCTGGGCGACCTGTTCGAGTCCGTCGCCGGGGCAATATTCCTTGACTCAGGTAAGCGCTGACACTGACGACGCTGACGCTGGTATAGACGCTTACGCTGACGGAGCGAATGCTGATGTAGACGCAGAAGTCGATGTAGATGCTGATGCTGATGTAGACGCTGGTGGTGATGTAGAGGCCGACGCTGTTGTAGACACCGACGCTGGCGAAGATACTTATGCCGGTGTAGACTCCGATGCTGGTGTAGACGCTTACGCTGAAGGTGTAAACGCTGATGTAGACGCCGAAGCCGATGTAGACGCTGACGTAGACACCGATGCTGGTGTGGACGCTTACGCTGAAGGTGTATACGCTGATGTAGACGCCGAAGCCGATGTAGACGCTGACGTAGACACCGATGCTGGTGTAGAAGCCGACGCTGATGTCGACGCCGACGGTTGCTTAGACACTGACGCTGACGTAGACGCCGACGCTGACGACGCCGGTGACGCTGACATATAGGAATGCTAACCCGTGCCGTGCACCCCCTTGCAGGCATGTCGCTGGGGGCGGTGTGGGCGGCGTACGTGCGGCTGATGGGGGCGGAGCTGGAGGCGTTCAGCGCGGCCGCGCCCAAGTCCCCGGTGCGGGAGCTGCTGGAGGCGGAGCCGGACACCGCCAAGTTCGGGTGAGTCGTACACTTCGTACACATCGTACACATCGTACACTAGTGTTTCTGGACTCGCTCCTAAAGTGGGTTATGGCTTCCTAAACCTTATATGGGAGGTCGTAAGTCTCGTCCAATATAAATGGCTAATCTTTCTTTACGGGCAAATAACAAAAAAAATTAAGTGGAATATTGAATAGTCTAGTCTTTACTTATAGTTTTGTAGCCTGTTCATAATAGTGAGCGAGAACTGTCTTGGCAGTGGGGCTGAAAATTTTAACTCCCTAGAGCCTAAATGTCACACTTTGCTCCCGCCACGCCGAGCTACAATGACACACTTTTCGTGTGTGGGAGGGAAGTGTTCTCTATGTTCTCTTTTTTTTTAAACGTAGCCCCTCAATACAATTGCTCCTGTATCGTGGGTACTGGTTACAGACATATGATTTCACATACACATCACACCCAGACCAGAAAAAAGTATTTGTGGATCGCACAAATATTTGTTCCAAGCGGGAATAGAACCCGCGACCCTAAGCGCAGCAGTCCGATTGCTCAGCCACTACGCCAAACGAGTGTAAAATAACGTGTCGTTGCAGGAAGCCGGAGCGGCTGGCGGACGGGCGGCGCGTGCGGGTCTGCGTGGAGGTGTTCGGCCGAGGCACATTCAAGGGGATCGGCAGGAACTACCGCATCGCCAAGGGCACAGCTGCCAGGTGCGCGCTGCGCCATCTCAAGGTGCACCGTCGGTAGAGACGGGGGAGGGAAGAAGGAGGAAGAAGTGAAAAGAAGGAGGCTAAAGTGAAAGAAGAAGGAAGAAGATGCTTTATGCGGGAAGTGCGTGCATGAACAAGATATAACAGTTAAAAGAGAAGCTAGAAGTATAATAAGTAGATAGAATATTTAAATTGGAGGTTTAACGCCGGTAGAAGGAAGAAGAAGGAAAAAGGTGGCATAAGAAAAAAGAAGGCAAAGAGAAAAAGCAACAAAAATATATCAATTTATGTAAACTAATATTTTTTTTTACTTACATCGGTACTTACGCAATAACTTGTCGAGTTTTTAACTGTAATTAATAGTTTTAGTTACTATTTTACTTCATTAAGACTAAATGTACCCTGAAGCTATATTGTAATATTACAAAATATAATAATTTAATTTGTCAATTTAACGAAATAAATGAATTTAAGTGTCTTTAATTTTTTTAATCTCCGTTATAGCTGGATCGATTTTGACGGAGTTTTTTCTGGTATGTGTCTGGTGTTACAAGGAGTAAAATAGGCTATTTTTTTTTAAGAACTAGGTACACTTGCAATTACCGATTTCTGTGGGATTATAGTAAACGCGAGCGAAACTGTGTAGTAACAAATACGAGTTTGCATGTCCGTTCGTTACTCAATTACTTGAAAACGGCTGGACGGATTTTAATGTTCTTCTGCACAAAAATAAGCTACATTTAGGGCTATAAAATGTGGTACTTTTTCTTCCAAATAATCTACCCTTTGAGGGTGCAATACGGTGTCAAAGTTTTTATGGAAAAAAACAAACCACGGAATTAGTGAGTAAAAACATACTTATGCTGTGTTGTGATTAATTATTATGTACTTACTTATAAGTATATATTAAATGAACTCTTAATTATTATTTTTTAACTTAATGCAGTTCCTTTTATAATAAAATTAGAATTAAACCAATGTATTCAATATCTTTTAAGTTAGAATTAAGATTTAACAGAATAATGTACCTATATACTTAATGAAATAAAAAACCGATCATGTGCGGGTCGGCCCCGCGCACGAATGGTTCCGTATCATTCACTATACATAAAATCGTCAAAAAATCACGTTTGTTGTATGGGAGCACTCAATATTTATTTTATCCTGTTTTTTAGTATTTGTTGTTATAGCGGCAACAGAAACATCATCTGTAAAAATGTCAACTGTCTAACTATCACGGTTCATGAGATACAGCCTGGTGACAGACGGACAGACGGACGGACAGCGATGTCTTAGTAATAGGGTCCCGTTTTACACTTTGGGTATGGAACCATAAAAAAGCGTGTTAAAATGTTTCAGAATGGATTTGTAGTCATAGAATGGGGTTAATATAAGAATAGATTAATTGTATAAAGGCCTCGTCAAACAGAGGGAACCGTGTTTATGTATGAGTTTCGACAGACAACGGGTTGTAATGTAAGTTGTAATGTAGTATTTACATGACACAGAGCTGGCGTAGGCGGGACGGCGGGGCTAGATAGATAAACTCTTTACTGGAACACAACTGAACAAAGAAAACAAAATGGAATAGCATAAATAACAATAAAATCAATGTCGCTAGTACAAAGTAATGTACATTAGAACTCAAGCGTCGCTCCCACTCCCCAAGTCCGTCGAGACCTTTGCGGTGTTACCACAAAAGATTTAAACCAGCGTTGAACAGATGTGTCTAAATATTTTCTCCACAAATCGACGTGTAACCCTCGCTTCTTCTAACTTAATAACAAATTCACGAAATTGAATAATTAGGTATGCCAGGTCAGGATAGACATCATTTAGTAGAATAAAATTTTAGAAACATCTGTTTAACCTCTGGTTTAAACTTTTGTGGTAAGGCGGTTACCGTTGTACCTACATAGAGTGAGAAAGCATCGTTTGTGCTAATAAGAACGTTACGCCCGCTGTCTGGTGAGGTCATTATTGCTTGACAGCTATCTTTGGAATTTATGTAGTCTTTTTGTATAAGTAAATAAATACCTATTTCTGCATTTATATTGCTTCTTTTTATTTCGTTTATAATCCTATCCTTGTAATATACCTACAGGCACTTTACTGAGTGATTAGATGAGCGTGTCGTCTGTCTGATGGTAAGTGCTTGCCCGTAACAGTTGCAGTGCCGGTACAGTAGTACCCAACTGATATGGCTTACCGATGTACCTGCGCAGAAGATGAATATTCAAAGCGCGGGAAATGCTATTGGTCGGCAGCCGCCGCCATCTTAGCGAGCTTAGAGTGAGATGGAACTAACAGCTGCAGTGTATTATGAACCTTATAATAGTGAGCTTAGGTTGATTGTAAGTTTTAAGCATTCTTTCGTTAATCTTCGGACCATACTTTCTTTTCTGCGGGAACGAAGATTCACGACGCGCCTTATCAGTTGGGTACTAGTATACTTTGCATTGCATTATCTCGCGCGGCACTGCATTGCGCTAGTCGACCATGTTGAAAGTAGAGTATGTATTTAGTTATCTATACTAATATTATAAAGAGGAAAACTGTTTGTTTGGTTGTAATGAATAGGCTCCGAAGCTACTGAACCGATTTCAAAAATTCTTTCACTGTTGGGAAGCTATGCTATCCCCGGTACACATAGGCTACCTTTTATCCCGTAAAAATTAATGGTTCCCGCGGGATAGTAGCTAACGCGGGTGAAACCGCGAGGTGCCTCTAGTTTGAAATAAGTAGGTAGATAGCGCATACAGGTTATACTTTGGTTATATCACACACACTAGCTGACCCGACAGACGTTGTCCTGTCATTGTCTCTATGAGAAAAAGCTTCCTCTCCTTCGATATCTATCTCTTTCCCTCGCACTCTATCTCTCTTCCTCTCCCTCTCTCTCTCCCTGCCCCAGCTGTTAAACTGAGTGACAGCTGTCAACCCGTGATAACGGGATAAATAGTATCCTATATCCTTCTCCTGGTTCTCAGCTACCTTCCTACCGATTTTCAGCCAATTCGGTTCAGCCGTTCTGTTATAAAAAGTGGAACTAACACGACTTTCTTTTATTAATATGGAATATCTGGATGACCGAGCTTTGCTCGGTATTTTTTTTTGTATAAATTGTGTTTTTTGGAAATTATATTAAGTACGAATTACTAATAAAATGATGAAATATTAATAATATTTTTCGATCTTACCGATACAATAATAAAAAAATATGAACTGGTTATTTAAAGAAAAAAATCACGAATAAAATGACATTTTCTAAAAATGATGCCTAGCTAGATCGATTTATCACCCCCGAAACACCCTATATACTGAATTTCATGAAAATCGTTGGAGCCGATTCCGAGATTCCAATTATACTTATTATTTATAGAAGAATTGCTCATTTAAATATATAAGGCTAAGTATATAAGACCGGAATTACAGGTGTCTAGTGAAGCCAATAAAATGTCTTATTCAGGCAGGGCCGAAGTAAGGCTGAAAAGAACCATGCCAACGTTCATATAATTTAACTAAGGTTAAAATTTAATATCACTCGTCAATATGAATTACGGCTTCACGACTGGATTCACTAGATATCTGTTTGTAATTTGTATGAAGTACCGATACCTATATTTATTGGAACTCGTAATTATTCTGTCTAAATTTACTTTCGGTTCCAGCTAATGAAAACAATATTGGTACAGTTGTAAATATGTATGACTATCATAAGATACTTGCTGAAAATATGCAAATGAGTAAAACTTAAAAATGTACGGCAAATATAAAAATTATGTTTCTTCGTATCCGAAAATTATATTAAGTATACTAATATACTTAACTACCGACGCCCCGCGACTTCACCCGCGGTGACTATATCTCACAGCCATCGTAAATTATTACGGGATAAAAAGTAGACATTATCCAATGTGTTATTTCAGAAATTTATAAAGTATAGGTTACCTATATGTAGGTTTTATTAGGTCAGTACCTACCTAATACATTTTATCAGAATTCTATTGGCTTCAGTGGCGTGGAGATGGAACTAATATAATTATATTATACAGACTTTCACGACATTCAGACTTTTACTATATCCTATTCTCTGATATCCTATATTGGTATCTATTAAGAACCTGATAGTAGGTACTTAGTTCTGCGAACAGTAACACCCGGTTTCTGAAACGTCAACCAACTTTGACTGCAGATTAATTATATTGCCATCCTTGTCATTTGCTTAGTGTCAGATAGAGACAACGATTGTTTTTATCTACTGTCAAAGCCAACAATCGTTCTAGAAACTGGGGGTAAGTCTCGCGATTGCATTAAAATTGCCTCATGTTCACCTAATTGCATTACCATAGGTGATAAAATAGCGGGCAGAGCAACAAACTTCCCCCCTTTTTGCCCCATTCCTCCAAATTTAAACAAATTTTTTTTCACAACTTGTTCATAATTTAATATAATACTTAATGTTCCCTCCAAATATCATAACTATAGACTAATAAACGACGCTACAGCAATCTTCACCCCTTTTTGCCCCCATTTCCCCCCAATCGAAAATCGCCCTCGACAAAAAAATCCAAAATTCAAAGAACCCGCCAAATCTCGTAAAAAATAGGTTGAGAAATGCGACCAACCCGGAGCAAACATCAGGACAAAAGCAAAATCGGCCATTCTTAAATTGGAGAACTTCGACTTCGTTCGCTCCGTCAATAAATGTGAATTGTTGGATATTGTTTACCTACTCAATAACCTAAAAAAGCAGTAGGGTGAGCAGGAACCTCTATCGAGGAACTACGTACGATAGGTATACGTTAACTGTCAAATTTGTTTTAGATTTGATCAGTACTTCTGGAATAGGACAAGCATGACAGTTTTACCGGTTCGTATCGTTAACACATCGATCAAGGTAACCGTTCGCGGACGCATCTCATCCATATTGCAAGGCGCTGATCAAATCTAAAACAAATTTGACAGTTAACGTATCGAATACTTTCTCGATAGAGGTTCCTGCTCACCCTACTGAACGGATATTACTGAAATTTTGTAGGTAGATATATGAGGCATTGTATTACACAGGCTTACGTTTATCTTTGAGGAAGACATGCGTAGTAGTTACGCGTACTTACAAAGGCTTTGTACCATCCTATGCGGAACTAAAAGAGCCTTATTATCCGCAAAATAAACCGAATTTCCTTACGCTGTTTGCGCAGCTTGCGTTAAATTCGACAAGTAGGCATGTTTACCTTCGACTGATCGAATGTATCCTCGTTATTAGCAGTTGATAAGTTATTTTGTTCTTAGACCGTTCATCATGAGGTGCGTGGCAGCGTTGCTTGTTGCGGTGAGTTATATTTAATTATCTTATATCTTGAAATGAGTAGTTCTTGTATATTATACATATTATTTATATAATTGGAATCTCGGAATCGGCTCCAAAGATTTTCATGAAATTCAGTATATAGGAGGTTTCGGGGGCGATAAATCGATCTAGCTAGGAATCATTTTTAGAATGTCATTTTATTCGTGTTTTTTTAAGATTTTTTTCTTGAAATAACTAGTTCATATTTTTTTATTATTCTATCGGTAAGATCGAAAAATATTATTCATATTTCATCATTTTATTAGTAATTCGTACTTAAGCATAATTTGCAAAAAACACAATTTATAAAAAAAAAAACGAGCAAAGCTCGGTCATCCAGATATAATTTAATTATGTATATAAAATAGTATGTATTTGAATAGACTAGTAATAAATAATTGAGTTTTTTGAGCTTGTTTTAGACAAAGAGAAATTAACTTTAAAACATTATAAAAAGTTTCGTGTAGGTATATGTAGGTAGGCCTATGCGAAAAAGGTTACCTAGGTCTTGGAATAAAGTAATGATAGGTAACTTTTAGAATTCATAGAAATATTATGAGGTAAATAAATCATTATAAAGTAGGTTGAAGCCTGTTAATAAAAAAAAATATCGCATCCCAGTCATTTAGGAAGTCAGTAGGTTAGTACCTATCTAGTCTAGTCGACGTCAGGATTCAGTAAAATAGTTAATGCTCTAGGTACCTATACAAGGTGTAACAGCAAGGTGTAGTAATACTGAAACTACGCATACACATACATATTTCGAAGTAGTCTGGAGGTATTATAAATCTGTAAGTAGTTACGGTAATGAATTATTACACGTCAAAGTTTACTGCAAAACTAACCATCGTTCAACCCTAGTTATCAGCTGGGCAATGTCAGTGAACTTGAGGCATAGACTAACATGTACAGTAGTACCCAACTTATATGGTGCGTCGTGAATCTGCGTTCGCGCAGAAAAGAAAGTATGGTCCGAAGATTTACGAAAGAATGCTTAAAACTTACAATCAACCTAAGATCACTATTATAAGGTTCATAATACTCGGTTACATTTTTATTATAATTATATATATTATAATAATAATTATAAATAGTATATGTAATACACAACACACACATTATAGGTATACATCCACAAACAAGTTTTTTGCACGGTTTTGGTTTCTAGTCCGCCAAAATGGTTTTTCTCGCTTACGTCATAACTTAAATATTTTATGAAAAGAATTTATAATTAGTGTACACAGTCACCTACCTATTATTAAAGATAAAACATAATAATTGCCCGAAAGGTGGTGTTATGTGGTTAGGTGTTTTATCAATCGGTGTTGTGGTTTGTTAAGGCGAGGTTTTACTCAATTACGAAGCTGTGTATGCTCAGGAAACTTGGTTTCACGAATTTAGTTTTTCTTAAAATTTATCATTATATATTATAATGAAGACAGAAACGCGATTACGAATAATTGGCTCGATAAAAAAAAATCACAAAGATGACAATATCGCATCTTTACTATTGTTAGCGTAGGTTTCCTCGTTAATAAAGCCCTCGCTAACAATGTTGAAGAAATCTCCAGTGTGTCGAACAGGGTAGCGTACCTGATCCTTCGTCTATCCAAGCGGTATAGCATGAAGGTAATTCAGGTCTACGCACCAACCTCGGCACACTCGGATGATGAAGTGGAGGATATGTATGAAGACATATCCAAAGCCTTACACAACACCACTAAGGCTCACTTCAACGTTGTTATGGGGGACTTTAACGGCAAGGTGGGAACCCAGACTGGCAACGAATCCCGAATAGGCCCGCATGGCTATGGAGTTAGGAATCACAGGGGGCAAATGCTTGTCAACTTCCTTGAGAAAGAGGGCCTGTTCTTAATGAACTCGTTCTTTAAGAAACAACCTCAAAGGAAGTGGACATGGCAAAGCCCCGACACTGTGACTAAAAATGAGATCGACTTCATCATGACGGATAGCAAACATATATTCAGAGATGTCTCAGTGATCAACAGGTTCAATACCGGATCTGATCACCGGCTACTCCGAGGCTCTCTGAATATAAACTTAAAGCTCGAGAGAAACCGTCTCATGAAGTCCACGCTCCGACCTAACCTAATCCAAATCATGGCGGGCACCGAGAAGTTCCAGCAGCTTCTCGGGGATAGATTGGTTGCCTTGGAACCCACTGATGACGCTGACGAGAATCTACACAATCTGGTCAAAACGTTGAGGGACGAGGGCATCAAATTCTGCCAAAAGCAGCGTACTGGCAAGAAATCCAAACTCTCGGATGAGACTCTCGGGCTGATGGCAAAAAGACGGGAAACCACCCACGCGACTTCGTCAGACAGGTCAGACCTGAACAAGCAAATTGCGAAGATGGTACGGCGCGACCTTCGGAGCTCCAACACACGCCTCATTGAAGAGGCAATAGAGCGAAACCGATGGTCCAAAGTATTCACTCAGCAGCTAGGTAGGAGCCACCTGACGAAGCTTAAAACCCACGATGGGAGGACCGTGTTGTCGAAGCCGGAGATCTGCACCGAGGTGGAGGATTTCTACGGCCGATTATACGCTGCACATGCCCCTCGTTCCCAACGAGATGACCACGATTCCAGAGCCACCCTGACACGCCACTATACCGACGAACTGCCAGACATCAGTCAAGACGAGATCGTGTTAGCTCTGAGGCAGCTTAAAAATGGAAAAGCCCCCGGTGAGGACGGAATAACATCAGAGCTCTTGAAAGCCGGAGGAGCTCCTGTTATACAGGAATTACAGAACCTCTTCAACGCCGTCCTTCACAGTGGGAGAACTCCAAAGGCGTGGAGCGGGAGTTTGGTGGTGCTCTTTTTTAAGAAGGGAGATAAAACCCTTCTTAAAAACTACAGACCCATCTCGCTTCTGAGCCACGTCTATAAGCTGTTCTCACGAGTCATCACGAACCGTCTCGCTAGGAGACTCGACGAGTTCCAGCCACCGGAACAGGCCGGGTTTCGCGGAGGATATGGCACCATAGACCACATACACACAGTGAGGCAGATTATACAGAAGTCCGAAGAGTATAATCAGCCCCTGTGTTTGGCCTTTGTGGACTACGAGAAGGCCTTTGACTCTGTCGAAATCTGGGCTGTTCTGGAATCCTTACAGCGATGCCAAGTAGACTGCCGCTATATCGAGGTGTTGAGATGTCTCTACGAAGCCGCCACCATGAATGTCCAAGTACAGGGCCAGCAGTCTAAACCCATCCAACTGCGCAGAGGAGTAAGACAGGGGGATGTTATATCCCCGAAACTGTTCACGAGCGCGTTGGAAGATATGTTTAAGACGTTGGACTGGAAAGGCAAGGGCATTAATATAAACGGCGATTACATCTCACACCTAAGATTTGCTGATGATATAGTTTTAATGGCAGAGTCGCTGGAGGAGCTGAACCGAATGCTGGACGGATTAGCTTCAGCCTCACGACGCATCGGTCTCGGCATGAATTTGGATAAAACCAAAGTCATGATCAATGGCCTCATTGATCCGGGGCCGGTCGTCGTACATGGCCACCCTCTCGAAATTGTTTCCGAGTACACTTAAATAATAATAATAATAATAATAAAGCTTTATTTAATTCCATGCATATTACATATTCAACGATAACAAATGAAACTTATTAGCTAATATTAAATTAATGCGTGGACCCCTTTCGGGTAAAAGCCTCCCCCAAGGAATGCCATCCTTCTCTGTCTCTAGCTCTGTCTTACTTACTCGAGTACACTTACCTTGGGCAAATTCTGCAGTTAGGTAGAAACAATTTTGAGAAGGAGGTCAAAAGGAGGATCCAACTGGGCTGGGCAGCGTTTGGGAAACTACGTCGAGTCTTCTCGTCATCCATACCACAATGCTTGAAAACTAAAGTTTTCAATCAGTGCGTCCTACCCGTTATGACCTACGGAGCTGAGACGTGGACACTCACGGTAAGGCTGGTCCACCAGTGTAAAGTCGCTCAGCGAGCTATGGAAAGAGCTATGCTTGGAGTCTCTCTGAAGGACAGAATTCGTAACGAATATATCCGACAGAGAACCAAAGTTACCGACATAGCTCAAAGAATTAGCAAGCTGAAGTGGCAGTGGGCCGGCCATATCTCGCGAAGAACCGATAACCGCTGGGGTAAACGTGTTCTTGAGTGGAGACCGCGACTCGGCAAACGTAGTGTAGGACGCCCTCCGGCCAGGTGGGATGACGACCTGCGAAAGACTGCAGGCAGATGCTGGATGCGTCAAGCTAAAGACAGGGCGCTATGGCGCTCATTAGGGGAGGCCTATGTCCAGCAGTGGACTAGTACAGGCTGATGATGATGATGATGATGATGACTATTGTTATCTACAAAGAGATTTCATCGTGAAACCACGTGAAGTACCTACGGGGCTTTTTTATATAGTAAGCGATTGGAAACTTACATTTTGTAATATGGTTATCACTATTTTCCAACAAATAAAAACAGAAAAACTGGCAGTTCAAGCGCTTGCGGCCATCTGCCAGTACCACCAGTATAAATAACCACCTTAGTACAACCTGGCCTTAAGCCTCTTTTACATTAGGTACATAGTGGCCTGTAACGCTTTATTATATTCTTTTTCTTATACTCTTTTCTCTATTTCTTTTCTTATATTCTTTTCTATATTCTACGTCAATATTTGTGAGTGTTTATTTTTTAAATAATACAATTTTATTTTTTTAGATTTTTGTCGCAGTGAAATGTATGCCGAGTGAGTATTCGTACTTATAATCTATCTGTAGCTCAGTACAAAAATATATACACAATATAATACATGTACCTATGTAGGTATACATATAGATCCTATACCTAATAGATAGTACTTACGTATAGAAACGATACCATTTCATAGCTCCCCGATGTACGTTGATGACGTAAAAATTAATACCTACCAAGATTTCAAGTTAACTAGCTAAAAACGGGTCTAATTCGCGCACAAACTAATATCAACATCCTACTAATATTATAAACGAGAAAGTTTGTCTGTATGGATGGATGTTTGTTACTCTTTCACGTAAAAACTACTGAATGGATTTTGACGAAACTTCGCAACAATATAGCTTACATATCAGAATAACACATAGGCTACAATTCATAAAGATATATTATCGTATATTATCCAAACGCGGGTGAAACCGCGGGGCGCAACTAGTTATATATAATTTTGACATACCTCGACGTTTCGGCCGAGTTACATCGACCGTAGTCGCGAGAAGACTGGTGAATGCGGGTGTTCGAGCTCCAGAAACCAGTAACGCCATCTAGTTAAGGTTGTGTAGTTATGTTTCTCCCGTTTATTCTAGATGGCGTTAGTAGAAAAATTAAAACTCGCAAACGGTTTGTAACGCAAAGTCCATATACAGTGTGCGGGAAATTCAAATATACAACCAGCTCAGGATACGTAAACAGGTGTTTTATTTAACCCTTCACGTTATCCCATTCTGTACAGCGGGTATCACCGTGCGGAGCGACGCGCGTTGTTTCCAACTACCCGCGTTTGCTCTCGCAAAACAACCGTCACGACATACAACACTAACATAATATTATATTATAATAATATGTAGGTACAGACGACTCTAAAACCGCCTTACCACAAATGTTTAGAGCAGAGTTTAATTGAAAAATTTCGTTCCACAAAATCGACGTCAATCACTCGCGTTGTCTTATTCAATCCTGGCATTCCTAATTATTTTACTTGTGAATTTGTTATTGAGTTAGAAAAAGCGAGGGTTAGACGTCGATTTGTGGAGAAAATATTTAGACTCATCTGTTCAACCCTTGTTTAAATATTTGATGGTAAGACGCGTAAACTTGTGTCAATAAGACTCGCCGCGGAGTATCTCACATACTAACATCGATTAGGGTATCGTGTCTTGGGAGTATTGTAATGGTATTCTATACTTACTAATATTATAAAGAGGAAAGATTATATTGTTTGCATTGAATAGGCTCCAAAACTACCGAACCGATTTGAAAAATACTTTCACTGTCAGGAAGCTACACTATCCCCGGTAGACATAGGCTACATTTTATCCCGTAAACATTAACGGTTCCCGCGGGATAGCAATTAACGCGACTCCTAGTAGATTAATAATATGATTTCTGGTCGCAAAAGTTTAAGAACTTTAACGATTTCAATTGTTTTGTTTACCAGCTGGCTTGGATGGCTTGAGTGACGTCACCGTACCCACCAGTCCAGATGGCAGCAGCAAGCAGGGCGCAGGCGTCACCATGGAGGGCGGAGCGCTTCAAGTGAAGAAAACTAAATCTTCGCACGTCGAGAAAGAGTCTAAATCCGAACAACATGAAGAACAGAGCTTCAACCAAACCAGTAATGTTCCCTTACTCCAACGATGGAATTAAAAGACCCTATCTTATGACCCCATAGGTTTTCCCGCGATTAAGTTTGAACTTTATCATGATAGAAATACAGTTACTTTAACTCTGGCAGTGTCGAGTCAGTAGTTTTTTCGGGTCGTCGGGTGTTTATGAGATTAAATAAGTTTGAACTTTATCATGATAGAAATACAGTTACTTTAACTCTGGCAGTGTCGAGTCAATCGTTTTTACGGGTCGTCGGGTGTTTATGTGATTAATCATTAAATCATTTCTTGAGCCGTCACTTCGGTTGGTTGTCGTTTGAATGCAATTGATAGAGGTGTTTCGGCACGATTGCGACCCCGGCAGGAAAGATACGATAGTTTTTCGCGGCAAGTGTCTATCGTTTGATTGACTCGCCGCTGCCAGAGTCAAAGTGACTGTATATTAATCACGATAAGGTTCAAACTTATCTAAGTGCGTAAACACCCGACGACCCGAAATAAGGATTGACTCGACGCTGCCAGAGTTAAAGTGACTGTATTTCTATGATGATAAGGTTCAAACTTATTTAAGCACATTAACACCCGACGACCCGAAATCACGATTGACTCGACGCTGTCAGAGTTAAAGTGACTGTATTTCTACCATGATAAGGTTCAAACTTATTTAATCTCATAAACACCCGACGACCCGAAAAAACTACTGACTCGACGCTGCCAGAGTTAAAGTGACTGTATTTCTATGATAATAAGGTTCAAACTTATTTAATCTCATAAACACCCGACGACCCGAAATCACGATTGACTCGACGCTGCCAGAGTTAAAGCGACTGTATTTCTATGATGATAAGGTTCAAACTTATTTAATCTCATAAACACCCGACGACCCGAAAAAACGATTGACTCGACGCTGTCAGAGTTAAAGTGACTGTATTTCTATGATAATAAGGTTCAAACTTATTTAATCTCATAAACACCCGACGACCCGAAATCACGATTGACTCGACGCTGCCAGAGTTAAAGCGACTGTATTTCTATGATGATAAGGTTCAAACTTATTTAATCTCATAAACACCCGACGACCCGAAATCACGATTGACTCGACGCTGCCAGAGTTAAAGCGACTGTATTTCTATGATGATAAGGTTCAAACTTATTTAATCTCATAAACACCCGACGACCCGAAATCACGATTGACTCGACGCTGCCAGAGTTAAAGTGACTGTATTTCTATGATGATAAGGTTCAAACTTATTTAATCTCATAAACACCCGACGACCCGAAATCACGATTGACTCGACGCTGCCAGAGTTAAAGCGACTGTATTTCTATGATGATAAGGTTCAAACTTATTTAATCTCATAAACACCCGACGACCCGAAAAAACGATTGACTCGACGCTGCCAGAGTTAAGGCGGCTTTATTTCTATCACGATAAGTTTCAAACTTATTTAATCACATAAACACCCGATGACCCGAAAAACCGATTGACTCGACGCTGTCAGAGTTAAAGTAACTGTATTTATATCATGATAAAGTTCAAACTTAAATCGCGGGAAGACCGGGTCATAAGATAGGGTCTTTTGATTCGATGGTTGGAGTAAGGGGACGCGAAACACCCGGGTCGTGTGAAATGAGCGATCGACACAGGTCTAATTACTAGTCGTTAAGTCACGTCAGGGACTCTGTGGCGGGCTGATACACTCTGACAGTAGAAGCTATCACAACCTCTTACGACAAACAAAAACTATCGGTCATACCATAAAACATTTAAACCTTAATTGAACCGTGTGCCTAGTGTGAGTTTTGCCAATTTCTTTACGTGCTCGGTCCGGTTAGCGTAAACTTGAAATTGTACGGCATAAGAGCAGCGCCATCTAGTGACTGACTGACTGAACTACTGAAAACTGACTGAAAATGTATGAAGGAGTTCATACATTTTTGTTCTACGATAGACAATATACCTTTTGAATATTTACACGTCTATTTGCAGGCTGAATACCTTACAATTATTAACTTTAAAGACCTATGTGTACCTACTTCTGAAAATATTTGTTTTCTAGCAAATAAAGACTTAATTTGAAGTATTTTGAAACCCGACTGCGTTTACAGGCAACGATGGAGCGCATTCCGTGTCAGCACAGAGTGAAAGTGACAAGGAACATGCCGAGAAGGAAACTACAGATACATCCGAATCGGACACGCTGGTGATAGGCGGCGGTGGAGTTCAAAAAACCAAAGAAAAACAAACGGTAACAGATCAACAAACACATGACGAAGAAAAACAGAGTTCTACTTATAAACAGTCAGGTAAGCAAAGCGGGACTACGTGGTAAGGGAACGACGTGGAAATGGAGATGAAGGGAGAATAATAGAGAAAGGAATACTTGCTTACGCCCGAAATTTATATTGTATCTTCTATCCAAGATTGAAATCGATCTTGGATTGCTGCCTATCTCGATTGATCTCCAATCTGCGTGCCTTTATAAACCAATCCACGGATCTTTATTGGCACGTTTGACCCTAAAAATGGATTGTGATATCAATCCCAGATAGCTAAATTTGGATTGGATTGATTATTAATTTCGGCCGTTAGATGGTTTGGGCATCTACAGTATGACCATTTAAAAAAACCACAGTTGAACAGATAGATGTGTCTAAATATTTTCTCCACAAATCGACGTCTAACCCTCGCTTTTTCTAATTCAATAACAAATTCACAAGTAAAATAATTATGAATACCAGGGTTGAGTAAGAAAACGCGAGTGGTAGACGTCGATCTTGTGGGACGAAATTTTAGAAACATCGGTTGAACTCTGGTTAAAATTTGTGTGGTAGATTTGGACTTTTTTTTTAAATTAAATAAGTTTAAAATAAAATTTATTTTTTGTAGAACATCGCTGCGACCGATTCTTATACTTACTTATAGATAATTTAAAAATCGTTATAATTGTGTTATCTGAGTTATTCATTCAAGAAATGAAAAAAAAACACACAAAATAAAAACTTAAACTAAGTAGGATCTAATAACCTAATCTAATAACTAAGTATATATACCTAAGTACCTAGATAAATATTTGATCATTATTATAAACTAGAAGCGACTCGCGGTTTCACCCGCGTTAACTACTATCCCGAGAGAACCGTTTTAATTTTTACGGGAGAGAAATTAACCTATGTTACTCAGGGTGAATAAAGCTTTCCAATAGTGAAAGAATTTTTGAAATCGGCACATCAGTTTTTGAGTTTATTCATTGCAAACATACACACAAAAATACAAATCTTTCCTCATCTCGTAATAGTAGTGTAGATAGTGTAGATTGATATCAATGTTTCCCACGGCCGAAATTAATAATCAATCCTAATCCAAATTTTGCTATCTCGGATTGATATCACAATCTATTTTTAGGGTCAAACGTGCCAATAACCGATCCGTGGATTGGTTTATAAAGGCACGCAGATTGGAGATCGATCAAACGATAGGCAGCAATCCAAGATCGATTTCAATCTTGGATAGGAGATACAATATTATTTTCAAGCGTTACACGCGTTGATTACAGACACAGGGCCCGACTCTGAACGCACCGTAGAAAGTAACTCTGAGCACGAACAACAGCACGACGCACACGATCACAAAGTAGAAGAACAGAAGGAGCAGACTAGCCTCGGCTTAGGGAAGCAGCCGACTCACACGTCAGAGAAGAGGACTTCGGAGCAGCACGAGGAACGCAACACGGAGAGCGGCAAATCCGAGGAAAAGCGGCAAGGTTTGTGCATTGAGCCTAAAGTGTCTAAAGCAGAGTTTCCCAACCTTTTTTGAATGGTGCCCCGCCGGATTATAAAAAAAAATTCATGCCCCCCCCTATATTTTTCTTGAGCGCAGTTTTGTTCATCATAATCCATTGGCATTGACAGGTAGGTATTTTGGGGAATTATTTTATTTCATGTGCGTGATAGAACAAAATATTGGTAGATTAAATCTGTGTGTGTTTATTTATTTATTTATTTATTTCGATTTAGATTACAATTGTGAACTTACAGCTAAGCCAAAACATTCACATTGCTAGGAACATTTACTTAAGTAAAATAACAAGTATATTTTCACACGACTAATGGAGTCAGTATGAATGTCGGCGTCTTGGATCTCATTCAGAAAATGGTTGATAAGGGTAATAGCCCTAGCTGTAGGTGCATTATGCGCGTGCCACGTGCGCAGCGCGGGTGGTGATGCTAACAGCGGATGCCTACGTCTTTGGCCCGCACGGATGTAATTCTGCGGCACCAAGTAGCTCAATGCACTCAGTACTGAGGGGTTGTCCACCTCGTTACGCATCAGCAAGCAGTAATGCAAGACTAATAGGAGCTTACGCCTCAGCTCTAAACTAACAAGCCCTACCATTCCTAAAACAAACAAAGAAGGGTATAGAAAAGGATAGTATCCGTAAGCCTTTATAATAAACAATGATAATTAATTAGATATAAATATTCGAACACTTCATGCCCTCCCTAAGATCTCTCTACGCCCCCCAGGGGGCACGCCCCCCCGGTTGAGAAGTCCAGGTCTAAAGTATAAAGTTTAATATATTTATTTTACAATAGGAAAGTCATAGCATTATATCAATCCTCGTGGTCAAAGTCACGATTCAGTAAAGTGGTGGATCCTTTACTGAAACTTCCTGGGAGTTTTGGAAAATGTGCGAAGCGACACGCTTTTTGGGGTTTATATAAATCATTTGGCCACACTCGTGCACGTCAACGAACACTCAATGACTAATATTCCACTAATATTACACATTAACACTCGAAGAAACACAAGTTGGAGAAATAAATACTAAATCAACAACATCTCACTTTTCGATTCCCGTCAAAACTCCTACAAAAGAAATTAACATCTAAAATTAAAATCACTTGTAGCTTAAAATCGCCGGTGACTTTCGTTTGATTTTAAAATGATCGATAGGAAAGTGAACTCACCAATGGCATTTAAGGTAATCTGTGGTGTAATTTGGCACTGAATCGACTGCAAGGCGGGTTCAATTTCAGCACACAGTAAAGATCTATGTGATTTGGTAATTGCTCATACACAGTCAAATAAACAAACATAGAGACTTATTATTCGAAGTCGGTTAAAAATGATATTTTCTTCACAGAGGAATCAAAGGTAGGGAACAAAACCATTCGAAAAAAATCCAAGCAAACCAGCGGGTATAGCAACGTAGAAGACAAATCTTCCGCAGCTAACACTGAAAGCAAACAAACTACTACTGATAACAAAGGTAACGAAGAACAGGGAAACAAAGATGTAACAGAAGACAAAGGAGAAAAAGAAGACAAAGACGGAACAGAAGGCAACGGCGGAACAGAAGGCAACGACGGAAAAGATGACAAGGAAGGGACAGGAGACAAAGAAGGACTTTTCCTTCTCAAAGGTAAAGACGGAAAAGACAAAGAAGGAAAAGAAAACAAAGAAGGAAAAGAAGACAAGAAAGGAACAGGAGACAAAGAAGGTACAGGAGACAAAAACGGAACAGGAGACAAAGAAGGAGATCAAGAACCACACGGTGAGTCTTGCGAAGATGCTGGTAGCACTGAGAAGGGAAGTGCTGGTGTAAGCGGAACAGCCTCTGCTGACCTGACGTTGACAAATGACACTTCGACTTAAACTAAATACGATTTATTTATTCATTCATTTTCATTATAAAATAACGCGTCATTAAGTTATTCTACATACATACATTTGTCTCTAAAGTTGAGTTCTTGTTTTAGTACCATGATTATAATATTTATTTGTTATTTAGAAGCAATTTTATGCAGCAGTAAGTTATCGTAATGTAGGGTGGCTAACCTTAGCCGCATATAAATTATTATAGCTTTCAAAATTATATCTATAAAAATAAAATTAATATATACCTACCTAGTACTTAACAGTGTAGTGTACTACTGCTAAACCTAAAAAAAAAATATTACATTTTTGCTTTTTTATGTTTTTACTCCGTTTGAGACTTGTATGAAAAACTTTTGTCTCCATCCTCCGTGCTTGCATTTTAATATGTCAACCTAAAACCCCTGAAGTTCGATTACGATAATCACCATCACGAGTCATCAAGAAAATAATTCATTATGTATCATAATTAATTAACATCATGCCAAGAAAATAATCAATGGTCGTCAAAAACATCATCAATTCTATGAATCATCATTTAACAGTTATGGAAAATACATGATATTTTATGGATATTTTCAATTTATTATTCCTGTCCATGGATCACTATCACTAATTTCAAAAGCATGCTTTATGGATTATGGATCATAATTGGTAAAATGCCTCTATCCGACGCCTGATTTCGTTTAATCAACTGCAAGGGGTGTGATTTCTGAAAAGTCATCAGTTATTTATCGTTATCATCAATGATTATTATCATCGTAAAAGGATGGTATTTTGTATCACATACAAAATGAAATATATCACATGTTTTACCATACACAAGTGCATTAACTGTCTGCACAGTAATCCATAGAGGAAATAAATACTACGTCAATCAAACAAAATAGGCCATTTAGGTGATTTGAAATCACTGGTGACTTTCAAAAGTGGCAGAGCGAGGTCGGCGAGTGTAAATAATTAGCATGTTTCCACTAAGAACAATAATTAGCAATCAATCAAATTTAGGCAACTAGCCTATTTTGTAATGATTTGACAGGCGATGTGACAATCAATTTATTTATATATTTACACCATTAATTACACTTAATAAGTCACAGTTAAGACAAGTAGTAACGTACTGGGGCCTTACCACGACGTCTTATTGCGATCCAATTGAGGACCTAAACAGAATCGTTTTACTTTCAATAATAATAATACATGGCTTTCGATATCATTTAGGTAGGCGTCGAGGCCTTTAGATTTAAAATCAACCTTAATTGAACGTGAGCAAGATGTCACAACAAGACGTCATGGTACGAATGTAGTGAAACGATTCTGTTTAGGTCCTCAATTGGATCGCAATAAGACGTCACGGTAAGGCCCCTGTGCTTTGGACCTAACTCAACGCACGCGATCGTCTGCAACCGGCTTTATGATATATTTTAAAAAATTATATATTTAATAAATTTCATGTGTGTCCTATATTTATTTTTATTTTCCCCTCTTTTAAGATTTCTGTAACTGTATACCTAAACTTTTGAAAAAAAAATTAAAAGAAAGAATTCCAAATAACCCTAGATGGGTTCTCTTCCCATTGATTCAAACTTTTTTCAAAAATAAGCCAAACTTTTTTTTTATGATTCGTCAAAGTTAGATGCTTTCACAGTTCCACAGGGACGGGAAATAAATTAAAAAATAATATAATATCGATAAGGTTATCGATAGTTTTATCGTTGGTAGTTTTAGTTTAACATTCCATCTTATTTGTTTTATAATAAAAGTTAACTTGTAATTTTAATAATTGTAATTGTACCTAATGTTAAACTGAAAAGAAATATTAAACTGAAGTTAAGACCAATTTTCAGACATTAATCCGGGTATTATGTTAATTGATGATCTCATTACAAATAACATTATTTTTAGATTCAATTTTTGATAAAATAGGTAGGTAATCAAGATTTAAAAAAATGCGATATGTTAAATGTACCTACCTATTTATTCGCTAAAACGGATCTAGTTTGCGTACAAACAAATATATAAAAAAAAACAATAAAAATCTCATTTCTAAAGTAAAATGATCATCGAAAGTGTACCTTACGTTTTATTAAAATAGGTAGATAACTAATCTAATTTAAATAATAAAAAAATACAGGACACGACCGACGCAAATTCTTGTGGTTTTACATTTATTTATTGAGCCTTAAAAATATATACCTAGGTTTTTTTGCGAATTCGTTTTGTTTTGTTGCGAAATAAATGTCTAAACAGTACTTGCTAGTGGAATAATAACTAATATAAAATAAAAAAATCTTTCAAATACCTAATCAAAAGAATCCATTTCGGCGTGTCTGGGCGCGGGTCATAACAGCCACGTTATAGTACGCGCTAATTTGAATGCTATTCAATGGAATTTCGGTTGATTTTTGCACCGACACGCATCCAGCTGCAAGTTTTTGCTTCGGTCTTATCCTTAATGTAAGTAGATGTCTATTTATTTTATAATGAAACATTTAAAATTTTCCAAAATTGTTTAAACTCCAAAATTATATTCATCATTAAAATGTTACAGCTTTGTGATTTTTGTTCCATTATTTTTTTCCATTCCATTCCATTTTATAAAAAAAATCTGTGTCATCCCAAAATTGATTTTCAGGTCATCACCACCAGCACCGCCGCCATCACCGCCACCACCACATACCGCACCAAGTCTTCAAGCGTTTGGAACAGGACAGCAGAAGACTAGGCATATCCCGCGGGCCCGTCCCCGCCAGTGACGAGAGCTTAGAAAACCTCGCCTACTCTGAGATCAGACGAGACTACCTCCAAGCGGTAGCGCGTAGGATACACAACGGCAAAGTATCCAGCGGGAGTCATGGCAACACCAGACCCGTGGGATCACGTCACAATTCTAGCGCATATGGCAACATTGCGTCTCCATTCGCCGGCTGGACATCTCAATATCTAGGTTTGTGTAATGTGTATTCGTTGGTAGCGCGTGCTAGTTTGAACGTTATTACATAGGATTTATGATTGATTTTTGCACTGACATGCATCGAGCCGCTTTTTGCTTCGGCCTTGCCCTTAATATTTTAATGTTACCATTATTTTGTTTTATTTTAAGTTAGTTTTGTACTAGATTGGTTTGTTATTGTTATACAATTTTAAGTTATTTATTTGATCTGTAAACTAACCTATTTATTTTAATTTTACAGCTAAAAAACTCGGCTACTCTCCCGTAAGTTCTCACTACGCTAATGCCAAAATTATAGAAACTAATTTCGCCAAACCATCCTTATATGGCAACACTGGTTACAAATACAAGCAACGCGGAACTGGCAACGCAGAGTATGATATGGGACTTCCTTATGGGAGTCCCCGAACAAACAATCCCTATTCTGATAAACAAAATGGCGGCTTTAAATCTGATGTCAATCCGCAGTACTACCCTGGATATGGTGTACAAGCATTCAATGCTCCAAATATTAAAAAAGGTAAGGCTCTAAGAAACTAGATGACACGACTGACGTCCTGTGATTAAACAGAAACCCATCGTTCTAGCTATGAGTAAAAAAACAAGCAAAAACAGCCAAAAAAAGCAAAGCATAAACCTTACAAAAGCAAATCCAGCAAAATCCCTGAGTAACAGAAAGTGGAAAAACGAACAAAATGTTTCTTAGGAGGAGGTACACAGTATAATTTTAATTGAAAATCAATCGCATTATATCCAATAGTCGGTTATTACATTGTACATAACGAAATCTATAAATAAATAGACAATCACTCCCGGATATTGCTGTATTTGAACTCCACTTTATGGGATATTGCTGTGTTTGTGCCAAACAACGACTAATAGTGGTAGCTTTCAAATGGTTTCTTTGTTAATACAATATGTAGGTACCTACCTAAAATCTATTTATTTGGTCTACAATTAGTGTAGGTACTAAGGTACAATAAATAATTTATTTTCTATGATCCAAGTAACTATTTCGTCTATCTCTAATTAAAAATTAATATATTATTTTTGCAGTTATATTTTCACAAAATCTAATGGATTTACTGAAAACCCGTAATGATTATCTTTCGAAGACACCTAAAGACGTGATTTATTATCTTAACGGCCACACTGGAAGAGCAGGGACATTCACAAGAGCTCCTAAAACGAATGTTCATGAACTAAAAAGCAAAGGCAATGTACCCGACTCTAGTATGAACAATGAAATCACGAGACGCGGCGAGAGCCGTCCACGATATCGAAAAATCAAAGAATCTCGCGGTTCATCAAATCACAATCATGTCAAAGTAGATTCGGTTGATTCATATAGTAAACCGAAGGAATCTTACGATATAACAAAACAAAGTGGTGATCAAATTCAAGTTGAAGCACCAAATGACAAATACAGGGATTCCAATGATGTTGTGACAAAACGCAATGATGATAAAACAGAATTGGATAGTTCGAATGTCAATATTCATGATTTTAATAGTGACACTAAACAGAGCGATGGTAAACCAACTATTGATGATGGAAATAATAAAGTTGCTAATTCTAATGATGACACCGTCAAGCATGATGATGTTGAAGTAGACTCTGACGGTGCGAATGGCGGTTCTTATACTAGTGTTACAACTGAAAATAGTGATTCAGGTCCCGTCAATATTGATTCCAATTTCGAAGACAGCTCCAATAGAACCAATGCAGCTGATAGTAGCATAAAAACATCTCCTAAAACGAACAATAATGATAGTACAGAAAGTAACTTTTTCACTAATTCTAGCTCACAAGTTAACAATGATAGTTTAGAATCTACGGCAGATTTTGACAAATCAAATGACAACACAGTCACGATAACTGACGTCCCTGTCAATGACGTACCTCAAATTGCAAAAGACGAATCTTACAACCACGCTGGCAATACTGATGACTTAGATAAATACAGTGTTAATAAAACTGATGATCACAACGAAAATGACAACGCGATTGTTGACTCGACCGATGTGGACTCTGAAGTAAGAACAAAATCAGCAAAATACTCTCAAAATTCCTCAGACTCTGCTTCTGTAACTCAAGCTACTAAAACAGCTCCGGGTAGGTTTGATGGAATAAATGAAGCTAATACAACAACAGATAACCCTGGTTCTGGTACACCTGCCATTAACAAGAGTGATTCTGATACGATAGCAAAGGCAGCTTCAGATTTGGATACAGACAATTTCTACGACTCAATTTCTAATACAACTGCAAGTGATATTACAAATGGGCCAGGCAATGCAACAGAAACTGAAACTACTGACAAAACTTACGATAATTTGAATGAATCTGATTCAACAACTCCTAAGGGGACTTTAGAATCCGATGCAAGCGCTGTTGAAATAACAAAAACACCTGATACGTCTACTGATACTACATTAATGGAAATTTCTGATACAACAATTGCAGCAGCACTTTCAGATGTAGATACAACCGATTCTCATAACATCTCTTATAATACAACCGAGTTGGATATAAAAAATGCACCTGGTAAATCAAATGGGACTGAACCCTTGGTGGATTTAGACGATGATACTAATATTACAGATACAACTACAAATGCAACCAATGCAAGCGAAAGAAGCGACGCTATTTCTAATGCAACTGCAACAGACTCGATAAATGCATCGAATAATTTAACTGTTTCTGGAACTATTGATGTCTCTGATGATCATTTCAATAATTATGACGAAGCCGTTGCAAATAAAACCACCGAATCAGATACAGACAGTATACATGAAACTAACGCAGATACAACTGAAATGGATTTAACAAATACATCTGCAAATTTAACTGACATTGAAACTACTAATTCAACGAATGCTAATTCTAATGAGTCTGATAAAGCAACTACAAAAGAAGTTGCAAAACAAGATGGAGGTGAACATGACTCCAATCTTGATACTACCGTGATTGGCATACCAAACCCATCTATTAATGTAACTGACATTGACAGTACTAATACCACTGATGCTGATTTGAATAATCCTGATCAAAAAATTACAAAGGAAGCCGCGCGATCAAATACAAAAGATGATGACTCCAATCTTGATACAAGTGTGATTGGTATATCAAAGCCATCGAGCAATTCAACAGAAATTGAAACTGCTGATGATGCAAAGATAGCCACAGAATCAGACACAAGCGACAGTGACTCTACTTTTAATACAACAGCGAAATACATATTAGATACATCTGGAAATATAACTGACATAGAAAATTCTAATACAACTGATGCCAACTTTAATGACGCCTTTGAATCAGTTGTAAAGGAAGTAGCTGAATCAAATGGAGGCAATTATGACTCCAAGATTGATGCAATTGTGATTGACATATCAAAAGAGGCAGATAATTTAACTAACATAGAAACTGCTAATGATTTTGATGAAACGGTTATTAAGACGGCAACAGAATCAAATGAAGATATAAATGTCTCTGTTTCTAATACAACTGAGATTGGAATTTTACAGACACCTGTAATTGTCACTGAAACTACAAACACAACCGACGCTGATTCTAATGATTCTAATAAAGCGATTGCACAAACAGACGCAGAAACAAACACAGGTGATTCTGACTCCAATCTTGATACAACTGTCATTGGCATATCACAGGCGTCTGGCAATTCAACTGCTATCGAAACTTTGGATAAATCTGATACCAATTCTAATGAGACAGCGATTGCAAAGGCCGACACTGAATTAGACGATTCTGATATAACCCTAGCTCGCAAGGGAAAATCTGTTGAAGAACCTACTGACACCCAATTATCTGATAACGATGCTACTATTACAGACTCGTCAAATCCACCACCTACCACAGCTACTTTAAGTTCAGATGCAAGTAATATTAGTACTGACAACACACCATCTGAAATAAACGCACCTGGCATCACTGATAGTACACCCGTTGCCGTACTCAACACCAATACTGAACCCACTAATATCAGTGTAGAAACAGTTATAACAGAGCCAAATTCAAACAATGTTAGCATTGCTAATTCAAATTCTGAAGCCAAAGCAGCTGAAGAATTAGAAGGGTTGAATAATTCCACAGCCACCACCGAATCTCACGCCAGTTCCGATGATTCAGACAAATCAATCCAAGCGATATCAAAAGCGGATGCGGACGTTAACAATGCAGGTGTTACCTCCGATGCACCGGCTCTCCCATCAGACGATATCTCGGGTAGATCTGACGATACAAATAATCCAAACTCAGACAATCCCGTCAAAGATATGGGCAACACAAGCGACGCCACCGATGTCACTGAAAAAGCGATAAACACGGATAGCGCAGGGGAACTTGCCAATCCCACTTCTGACGCCACTGTGAATGGGAATGCAGGGAATTCTGTCAACGCGAATATCGCTCCCGCCACACATGTCTCTGCAGCTCACGGCGCCGAGGGCGGCGAAGGTGACCACTCACCAGCTACCGACCGGGCAGTGGGTGACAAGAATATCGCTGTGAATGCCGCAATAGAAGACAAGCCAGACAATTCTAAGAGTAAGAAAGAGACGGCTAGAGTGAGAGATGCTGATGCTGCAGAGTCGAAGAGCGATGAGATCGGGAGCAGCTCCGATGAGCGTCCGATTCTGACGGGCATAGATTCGCCATACGACTCTGGATCTTCTGAAGACCGATAGTCTTTCTAAAGGCAGTTGCTTAGTTTAATTAAGGCTCTTAGTATTAAGGATGAAGTGGTATTTTAGATAATACATAAAGGTACCTAACTACCTACTTTATATGGAATTAAAATTTGATTTGCCAAGTTATTTGTTTATTTTTACCCCCTTGAGAAAATTTGAGGTGGGTTATAAGATATCCGCAATCCCTTATGTTATCTTATATATAAAAATGAATCGCTGTTCGTTAGTCTCGCTAAAACTCGAGAACGGCTGAACCGATTTGTCTAATTTTGGTCTTGAATTATTTCTGGAAGTCCAGGGAAGGTTTAAAAGGTCACTATTCCACGCGGACGAAGTCGCGGGCACAGCTAGTTAAGTATAATAATATTCATCTTACTCAGCGGTTTTCCGCGAAAAAAAAAAGCCTACTTATTATATTATTACCAGTCGAATATTGATATAATATTCCCAACGACCCCCTTAATTAAATTTCCCCTTTATTAAAAGATTTAAATAAAAGGTGGACTGTATTCTTTAATTCATTCTATTTCACTTATAAAGACGTATGCACTCGGGCCCGTGGTAAAATGTAGTGTCCTCTTCGTCGCCGATCGGTTGTAGCTCGGCTTTTAGGCGCAGTGTCTCCGACACCCATCGAGAGTTGAGAATTTTAATTCCCATCTGCCCCCTTGGCCTGGAGTAAGGGGCAGATGAGAATTTAAATTCCCATCGGCCCCATTAGCTTTTTCATAAAGGGTTTGCATTAAAATCCGTTTAGCCCATACATCCAAAACATAAATTTTCCATAGGTATAGTAAAGGGAAAATATTGGTTGGTTAAAAAAAAATCATTCTCATCATCAAATCATCATCAAAATATGTACCTACCACGGGCAGCCTTATCGCTGCGATCTCTCCCGGATAGCTTAATGACGTGAAACATGAAGCCTCGGAACAAAACCAATAGAATAACATTGAATAGGATAAGATAATAATTGAATTAGCAGATATGCAATAATCATCGAAGCACTCTGCGAAATAGAAATAGCCGCCATTGCTGTGTTGCCAGATTTTTTTTATTACCCCATTATTTTGTTATGATGGTATTATAGTATTAACCCTATTAGGTACTTAGTAACAGGGTTCCCGTTTTACCCTTTGGGTAGGGAACACTAAGAATGTAATAAATTTATAATATTGTTAAATTGCATAAAGTATTCTACTAAAAGAAAGACTATTAGTTATTTACTCGTTGGTAGCTCCTCTGCGGGTCGAAGGAATTTTGTTTTTCTATAGGTACTAATATTATAAAGCGGAAAGATTTTGTTTGTTTGTTTGTTTGCATTGATTAGGCTCCGGAACTACTTTTGTTGGGAAGCTACACTATCCCAGGTGACATAGGCTACCTTTTATCCCGTAAACATTAACGGTTCCCGCGGGATAGTAGTTAACGCGGGTGAAACCACGAGGCGTTTCTAGTATATTATATTGTATGCGATGCGATATAAGTTTATAACAATATTAAGTTTTTATATTAGATAGCTCAATGGGGAGAAATGAACGTAATTCTACTCACCGATATCCATCTCAGCCCCTCGATTAGACAGCGCCGTACATTTGCAAGTATGACACGAAATTTCGTTGGAAATGTGCCACACGAAAGAGTTCGATTGTTTTTTTTAATAGCACACAGCACAAACGTAAGCCCTGCTAACGATGGTGCTGCAATATGCGGTATTCGGACGTTTTGAGGATTTGCTGTAAGCAAGCGCGCTTCACAGCTTCGGCGTAGGTTGAGAACTAGTTGGTCAACCAGCAAGCAACAACACGAGCAACTACCCTCACTTATTGCATAAAATAATCCAAGAGAAACAAATCTTCACAATCTACCTTCAATAACTGTCGATTTGCTCGTTCGAAAACCACGCAATGATAAAAATATAACATTCAAAAACAAATATGCGGATTCAACACTCGTTTAATATAATTAACAGATAATGTTAAGAAGTGAGATTAGTGGTTAAACTCTGTATAAATAAATAATACATTTATACTAGGGAAAACAGTAAAATATAGCAACACTGCCTCCTAATATTCCGCCAAAACTCAATCGTCAAAATGGCAACCTGTCAAAATATTGTCACAAATCCATTTAGCAATGAATTATTATTATGAAGGCGATTGCAATCCGATGTTTTGGTGATAATAATGTAATTATTCAGATGGGGTGAGAAAGGAGGGTGCTATTATATTGCAGTTGGGGTTGGTTTTGTGGCGATTATAAAGGGTATGTACTAAGTTAATAAACTAGGTACGCGCGACAGAAAATAATTTCATGATAAAATATATGAAAATTGGTTCACTAATTTTTTAACAATCTGTTTAAAAGGTGGCAAGAACAAATTCTTATAAAATATATCACTCAAAAATTATAGATAGAGGTTCTGTGGTCAAATTGCCCCATACCGCGTCAAATCGAAGCGGATGCATTTCTTTTTAATTTCATAGAGCCGTATAATCGACCTGTAAATCTTTCTATAATTTTTCCCGCACTAGACTGTTAAAGCGCTGGGGATTTAAATTCCCTCGGTTACCCATAAAAGGGTAAGCACGTATCCATTTTGGTAAGTATTTGTAAACCTATGCAAATATCACGGAATAAATATCTACGGAAGTCATTACATGGCCACTTGCGATGAATTAGTTTTAGAAAAAGAGAGCTAATTAAAAAAAATACGCATGTGAAAAGGGCGGGAACTTTGACATGCCGAAACGTCATCCAATTAGGTTAGGCTCGAGACACACTAAACGGGGTCGAAGGCGAATAAAAAAAAAGATGGCAGCCAAGCAGCTGTGCTGAAATAATAATTGTATTCTGGTTTGAGATTTACTTAGATTAAAAAAAAAGATAATCCAACAATTAAATTATTTTTACAGGGTAGGTATAGGTACCTACATCATCATTTGGAAATCAGCCATTTTTTGAAATCATGCAATAACTTAGGCAGGTAGATAATAATAATATACCCACTCAAATTATGTAGATAGGTACCTACACGAAAATAAAATAAAATAAAATCATAATTATTATAATAATGTTGCGGGGAGAGTATGGCCTACGAACTTACTTGGGAACTGGCCTCTCGGTTGTGCAGTCAGCGTTATCCTCTCTCGTTTCGATGGGGAGATGGAAGGTCCATAGGGCGCCGGGGTGGCGGTTTCTTCTAATCCCGTATCACCTTCCTCCGGGACAGAGGCGTGACCAGGCGAACGTTCTCACTGTCAATGGGTATCACGAAATACACAGCACACAGCACGGATTCCTGGAGCTCGTCTCCGAGGATCGAGGGATGGCGTCCACGAAAATGGAGCGACCGGCGGCGCTTGCGATGGCGGCGGGAACGAAGTACATACCGCACATGCGTGTGTTCACGCGCACGATTGGAGCTACACTAGCGCTCGCTCAGGCGGGCCAACCCAAAGTCGTCGACCATAGACTCCCGCACCAATACGAAAAGAGCAAATCTCTATGTGTAGTCACGTTCAGAAACACGCAAAATAATTCGTTCGGAAATTCACACAAAATAAAAGAAAAACTTGTTTCAGTACGAAACATGCCGCTCACCTTAAAAGACTATAAGTTCTTTTAACACGAAAACTCAATGAACAGAAAAATATTCAATCTTAAATCAAACTAGAATTAAAAAATGTTGTCAATTATGACGTGACAACCCTAAGCAACCAAAGATAGGTAGATACTTACAACTAAATTACGGATTGGTGAACAATTATTACTCTAAAAGCAGTTTACAAATTTTAACGATCGCTCGTTTGTACAGACTCTTGCCCGTTTGCAAGGTCACAACTCTCACTCTATTATCGGAGCCCGGATGGAGTGTATGAACACGAGCTAGTTTCCATTGAAGTGGTGGAAGATTATCGTCGCATACCACGACAATGTCGCCTACACAGATAGGAGAACCGCGATCCTTATACCACTTTCCCTGCTGTTGAATCTCATGTAAATATTCACGACTCCATCGTTTCCAAAAGTGTTGAACACATTGCTGAACCCATCGCCACCGCGATAGCCTACCTGGAGTTTCCTCCATCAGGGAAACGTCGGGAATGGCCGTCAAAGGCCCTCCTATTAGGAAATGAGCGGCGGACAGGGGTAAAGGGTCCATACTGTCCGCACTCAAAGGGTCAACGCACAGGGGTCTAGAGTTCAACACCGCTTCGATCTGACACAGCAAAGTATGCATCTCATCATAGGTCTGCACTTGAGTGCCTACCACGCGACGAAAACAATGCTTGAAGCTCTTGACTCCTGCCTCAAACAAACCCCCGAAATGGGGGGTGTAGGGTGGTTGAAAATGCCAGGTGATGCCCTGTTTCAAGGTTTGAGAATTCAAAGCACATTGAACAGAGTCATTTTTCAAAAACTCATACAAATCTTTCAAATAATTGTGACAACCCTGGAAGTTTGTCCCGCAATCGGAGTAAATGTCGCTGCACAATCCTCTGCGCGATGTAAACCGGCGCAGGGCTGCCAAGAAAGCTTCAGTAGACAGCTCCGACACGAGCTCTAAGTGTATAGCCTTCACGCTCATACACACAAACACGGCAACATAACATTTAATAATTTTTGCGTTTCGCACTTTATTAGCCCGCACGTAGAACGGGCCCGCGTAGTCAACAGCTGTTTTCATGAAGGGGCGCTCGGGCCGCAGGCGGACCGCCGGCAGTGGCGCCATCGCAGGCTGCAGCCGTACGGGACGTGCACGAAAGCACCGCACACAACGAAATATTTGTTTACGTATGATATCCCGACCCGATAAAATCCAATATTTTTGTTGAAGAAAATATTGAACGGTTTGAGTGCCCGCATGAAGATGCGTGATATGGGCATCGTCAATTATTAAGCTCGTTAGAGGATGTTTTTTGGGTAAGATTAATTGATGTTTGGACTCGTATGACAAAAGAGATTTATGTAAACGCCCCGAAACACGCAAAAAACTCGACTCGTCAATGAACGGATTGAGACGTCTTAATTGGTTTGAGGGCGGTTTTCCCTGCGAAACGTTTTTAAAATCTTCGTGAAACACTTGGTGTTGCACTAAATAAATCAAACGATCAAGCGTGAATTTATACTCGTGGACTGTAATGTGACTTGGATAGGAACTAGTTTCCTTCTTAACTCGCGATTTTAGAATATTGTAAAACCGAAATACATGGGAAGTAACTCTCACTAGTTTACTCAATGTGGAAAAACGGTTTATCACCTCGACCTCCTCGACCAGCGTAGCCGGTGCGGACGCGACAGGTGGGTTACGTTTCTCCTCGCCCGTGCTAGGGATGGTTTTGAATACGGGCCAAGCCGTGGGATCCTCTTGAAGCCATGCTGGGCCATGAAACCACAAATCATTCTGTAAGAATGCTGAAGGTAAAAGTCCCCTGGAGGGGGCATCCGCAGGATTGGTGGGCGAAGGAACGTGTCGCCAATGACAACTGGGAACTCGGGACAGAATCTCGCTAGTACGATTCGAAACGAACGTTTTCCACTCGTACGGTGGGGATCGGAGCCACGCCAACACAATAGACGAGTCCGACCACGCGTACACCTCCTCACTACTGATGCGGTCACTATAGGCCTGTAAGACCTTCTCTAATAGTCTGGATAACATCACGGCTGCCATCAGCTCAAGACGCGGGATGGACAGACACGGCGATATCGGTGCGACGCGAGTTTTCGACAGAATAAGAAACGTCCGAACTAGACCGTTGTTATCTGTAAGACGGACGTAAACGCATGCCGCCATAGCCTTCTCACTGGCATCAGAGAAGCCATGCAGCTGTATCTCACACTCGGGTAACATCACAAAGCGAGGTATCGACACTTGGGATAAGAGTGGCAACTCTTGAATGAACGCCGTCCACGCATTAACAATATCGATTGGTGGACGTTCGTCCCACGAAACCCCCGAAATCCACAACAATTGCATGAGATGCTTTGCGTACAACGTGACCGGGGCGAGCCAGCCCATCGGGTCATATGCCTTAGCTATTTGGGAGAGAATGGTTCGTTTGGTAATGGTGTCAGTCGTACACGTCACATTAAATGTAAACTGATCAGTCCGCGGGTTCCATTCAAGTCCCAGTATTTTGGTTTGATGATCATGTTCCATGGGAGCGAAAGGCACCTCTTCCCGCCGCTCACCATGAACCTCTGGCGCCTGAACCGCAGCGAGTATCGCCGGCGAGTTACTGTGCCACTTACGTAGTTCAAACCCGGCTGAATTGCAAATACCTATCAACTCCCGCTGCAACACAAGAGCCTGCGCTTCGTCGCTTGCGCCGGAGACTACGTCATCGACGAACACTTGATCTGTCAACACCTTAGCCGCTAGGGGAAAATTGGCAGCTTCGTCGCAAGCCAACTGCTTGACGGTCCGAAGAGCTAAGTAAGGGGACGAGCTTACACCGAAAGTAACCGTCCTCAGCCGGTAATCACGAATAGGTTCAGCGGGCGAAGTGCGCCAAAGAATGCGCTGCAAGTCCCTATCCGACTCTTGCACTAATATATTCCTATACATTTGTTTAATGTCGGCCGTAAGCGCGACGCAATGTACACGAAACTTAAGAAGCACGTCCACTATATCCTGATGTAATTTGGGGCCTGTCAAGAGAATCTGATTCAACGAGACTCCATTGGAACTAGCACAACTAGCATCAAACACGACTCTGCAGCGACTTGTTTCTGATGAAGCCTTGATCACTGCATGATGGGCAATGTAGAACGAACTACCAAGCTCTGGAGGGTCGAACACCGGCTCCATATGATTCGAATCTAAATAATCTTGCACGCAGGCGTGATACTCGGTTTTGAGGCTCGGGTTCCGTTGTAAACGTTGCTCTAGTTTATGGAACCGAGCGAGGGCAATGTCGCGGGATTCACCAAGGGGCGGGGCATCAGGCTTACGAGGTAAGGCTACTGTGTATCGCCCAGTGTCGTCACGAGAGTGTGAGCTTTCAAATATGGATTCGCATAGACGTTCCTCGGGAGTGAGTGCCTTCACCTCAGGCACGGACTCCAGTTCCCAAAATCGTTTCAAGTCGCCGTCATCGAACAATGAGCTAAAACAAGCTTGAACTGAGGGTGGAGTCGGAGAATTGAACGCTAGCTTTCCCAACAACAAATAACCGAAGACGCTGTTCATAGCGATCGGCGAACCGGGCGCACCCGTGATCACGTTTCCTAAAATTATGTGAGACAGCACATCTGCACCTAGCAACATCTCCACCGGCTGTGGAGTGTGAAACAACGGATCAGCTAAAGTCAAATGTTGAATATGTGACCACCCTTTATGAGGCAGTGGTACACTCGGCATTTTAGGAATAAGTTTAGGTAATACTAAAGCTTCAATAGGTATTGACGGTTGAGATTCATTTCGCGGAGTTATACAACACGATATCTTACCCTTTGGCCGTACCGGTTTGCTATCACCTATCCCGTAAACAGGTACATTTGCGTAGTGACGCTTCAAACCTAGCCGCTGTGCGCATGATTCCGTCATGAACGAAGCTTGACTTCCCGTGTCAATAAGGCAGCGGACAGTCGACCGTTTCTCACTACCTACACATACATCGACGAGTGCGGTCGAAAGCAGCACTGTATTCGTCGTACCAAAAGGAGCATTGGACGACGCGCAATCTATTTGTGTCGTTTGACTCGCGGACATAACGTGCTGAGTACTTGAACTCGGAACGTTTTCTTCCCGCTCCTCCACGATCGGTAAGGAAACACTCTTATCGCTAACACGGCTATTATCACCTTCCGTAGGAAAATGAATTAACGTATGATGACGTTTCTCACACGAACGACAAGCGAAACTAGACTTGCATTGGGCCACGTTATGTCCTCTGTTTAAACAATTGAAACAAACATCTTTATTTTTGATGGAAGCATACCTATCATTCGGTGACCAACTCAAAAACTTATTACATTTCGTCAACAAATGTTGAGCATCACAACACACGCAATTCTTGTTCTTAAGGCTATTGTCCGACGGTCGAGAACCGCTTGCACCCTGAGTCGAGGTCGGGCTCGCTGCGCTCGCCGCTACCGTCCGACGGAACGCTGGAGCGAGGCCGCCGCCCGACTCCGCTTTTCTCTGACTACCTAAAGTTGGAATCGTTTTACCTACCGCGCCGCTAGACTCAACCATTTCACTGGCGATTAGTTCTCTTTCCAGAAACTCGATTAGTAAATCAACGTTAGGTACTTCGGATGGTTTATGTAATGTTAACTCGAATCGCATACGAATGGACGTAGGTATTTTACGTAGTAAAATATTCAACAACAAAAAACTCCACTGCTCGGTAGGGAAACGCATAACTTCCAACGCTTTGATATTCTCATGGTATACGTTCAACAAATTACGCATACTTTGGTTCGATTTTTCGACACATGATTGAACATCGAGAATCCGATCAATGTGTTTGGCAGCTATGACTCGTTTGTTCTCGTATCTCGAAATTAAAATGTCCAACGCGACAATGTAATTTTCGTCCGTGATAGGTATCGACTTGATTAAGTTATAGGGCTCGTTCTTCAAGGTAAGAAGGAGATACCTAAACTTCTCAGTATCTGTGTAGGCGTCATTATTATGAACCATTGAGCGAAATAAGTCATAAAATGGTGGCCACTCGGTCAATTCACCCCCGAATGATGGCAACGGAAGATTCGGTAACCTACTCGAACAACTCCCGTGAGTTGATTGCGTAGTCTCGTTCAAGGTCACTCTACTCATGCGCCTACACTCCTGTTCGGTTTTCTTAAAAACTTCGACATGACTAACAATTGCATAGTAAATATCATTGAATTGGTTTCGAATGCGTAATTGTTCCTCTCTATCAAATGATTCTAATTTCATAAGCGACTTCTCAATTTTAGTTTGCAACTTAAGGAATTTTCTCTGTATAGATTGAATATCTTTCGCTCGCGCTCTAAATTGCTGTTCATTGAGCTCGTAAAACTCTAACGTACGTTTGACTTCGTCAAGTATAATTTCTCTTTCGAAAATATCTTGTTCCGCCATTTTGCCGGACACGATATGTCGCACACAAAATTGGGAAAAATCAAGATGAAAAACACGGAAATATTGTCGGGACGCGTAACGTCGCTGCGACAAACACTATAATTTACTCGGATGGAATGCAACAATAGAAATTTAACTACTAACAACAGAAATATGATAACGTGACTACAGCAAAGAAATCCGCAATCCGGCTCGAACGGATCAAAAATGTTGCGGGGAGAGTATGGCCTACGAACTTACTTGGGAACTGGCCTCTCGGTTGTGCAGTCAGCGTTATCCTCTCTCGTTTCGATGGGGAGATGGAAGGTCCATAGGGCGCCGGGGTGGCGGTTTCTTCTAATCCCGTATCACCTTCCTCCGGGACAGAGGCGTGACCAGGCGAACGTTCTCACTGTCAATGGGTATCACGAAATACACAGCACACAGCACGGATTCCTGGAGCTCGTCTCCGAGGATCGAGGGATGGCGTCCACGAAAATGGAGCGACCGGCGGCGCTTGCGATGGCGGCGGGAACGAAGTACATACCGCACATGCGTGTGTTCACGCGCACGATTGGAGCTACACTAGCGCTCGCTCAGGCGGGCCAACCCAAAGTCGTCGACCATAGACTCCCGCACCAATACGAAAAGAGCAAATCTCTATGTGTAGTCACGTTCAGAAACACGCAAAATAATTCGTTCGGAAATTCACACAAAATAAAAGAAAAACTTGTTTCAGTACGAAACAAATAATGAGACTTGAAATACAAATATAAGTACCAATGTGCGCTTAATAATATTATTAAGTAACCGAAATGCTCTTCAGGCTCAGTTGTAATCACAAAAAAAAAACAAAGTAAAAAATGTCTGTTTATCATCATCATTTACTTATTTATACGAATCATATTTTATTATTGGTAATTAAAAAGCTCATTGTATCCCAAGCCTATCGCAAAAAAGCGGTAAAATAGACAGCCGCAGCACGTTCCTAATTTGAATGCCATTTGACGCGCGCGGTGTCATTTTACCTTTTTTTAGAAATCCACCCTACTGTTTGGGTAATTAACACTGCGAGGGCGGTTTAACACACCCTTGGGGACAGTCACGTGCCGATGTGAGTAGTTTTGATGGTTGTGATGGCAATTTTAGTGTTATTTGATTAAAGAACTGAGGATTTCGACTTTTTTTTCTGTGCGACCATGGCACGGGAGTCTGGCGTATTATGCCATTGTCGGCTTAACTTTTTGACTTAACCCGTATCGTTAGTCGTTACCTCCAAATTTCTTTCACTCGACCTTTGCTGCGGGACCTGGAAACTTGCCCCAAATGTTCCTCATATTTGATATCGTTAGTTGAACTTTGGAGATTCCTCGGGCCATTTTAACACAAATGATAGTAGAGAAGCGGCTTCGAGGAATCTTCGAGGTACGTCGCGAGGTACCTCGAGCTGACAGATGGTTTGTTTCCTTCGTACGAGGATTATTGTCAAGGAATAACCGAGTGGAGGAAATTTTGCCAACTAACGATACCAAAACAGGCAAGTGACGTTGAGTGGAGCGAAAGAAATTTGGAGGTAACGATTAACGATACGGGGGTTTGTTATGATGTTTGGGTGGGTATTCAATCAAGCCAACACGGCTAGGTAAATATTGAAGAATAGGGTCTTCCATCCTACTTTGGTCCGATATTCTCGGATTCTTAGTAAAGTTCGTATTTTCAGTTCGAAGTTTCAGTAAAGCATCCACTACTTTACTGAATCGTGACTGACGATGTAAATAATTGACTTGACTACTTGACCACGATTGCTATAACATTGCTGTGACTTTCTTAATGTGAAATTAAGAAATACTTAAAATAAAATACTTGACACTGGCTATATGCACAAACCGTGCGAAGCCATAACTAAAACAAAATAAAAAAACTGAATATCTGGATGACCGAGCTTTGCTCGGTATTTTTTTATTTTATAAATTGTGTTTTTTGGAAATTATATTTAAGTACGAATTACTAATAAAATGATGAAATATTTTTATATTTTTCGATCTTACCGATAGAATAAAAAAAAATATGAACTGGTTATTTAAAAGAATTTAAAGGAAAAAATCATTAAAAAACACGAATAAAATGACATTTTCTAAAAATGATTCCTAGCTAGATCGATTTATGGCCCCCGAAACCCCCTATATACCACATTTCATGAAAATCGTTGGAGCCGATTCCGAGATTCCAATTAGGTATAATAATATACAAGAATTGCTCATTTAAAGATATAAGATACCTACGCATTAAAAGTGTATGGTTAATAACAATGACGGAATTACCTATATCAATAATTTGGTGACTTATTTGCACAGCCGCTAGGGCCTACACCCATTGTGGTGCAAGATATATATAGTGGGCGCCGCGCTTCCGCGGTCACCATTATAAGTTCCACCGGCGGCGAGAAACATGAAACTGACAGTGTTGGTCGTAGCTGGCTTTGTGAGTATCATATTAAAGAAAGAAATAAAGAAAAATACATATTTTAGTACGGTCGGCATCAAAAGTAGCTTAACATCTCCGTATCATAAATTTAATATACACCCTAAAAATATACATTTTGCGTATCTACATTCGAACGGCCTCTAAAGTAGTTTAACATCTCCGTATCTTAAATTTAATATACACCCTAAAAATATACATTTTGCGTATCTACATTCGAACGGCCTCTAAAGTAGTTTAACATCTCCGTATCTTAAATTTAATATACACCCTAAAAATGTACATTTTGCGTATCTACAATGGAATTGGAAACTAAAACATGTTAAGCTACTTTTGATGCCGACCGTACTAACATCAGCTGCTGCTTGTAAAGGTTCCGTCAAAATTGGTCCCGCGGAGATTAGCCGGAACAGACAGACAGACAGACAAAAAATGATACAATTTGTGTTTTTGTCATAAGTAACGTATCCAAGAAGCTGTTGTTTAGACATGACAAACAGACTATTCAAATTATTTCTATAGATATTTAGTTAAACACGTATCACACCGCGTAGTAGGTAGGTACATCAATATCACCACTTTTTTAACCCCCGACGAAAAACAGGGGTGATTTTAGTTTGAGGTGTATCTGTGTGTCAGTCTGTGGCGTCGTAGGTACCTCGCAAACCGATGGACCGATTTCGATGCAGTTTTTCCTATTTGAAAGCTGATGTGATCGAGCTAGTTGGATCGGTTCTGTTTGAAGATTGTTCGTATTATATTTGCAGTTAGCTACGACTGTTGCGAGTCCAGCCATTGGACCTGATAATGGTACGCTTTTTTTTATTTTTTGGCCTTGCATGTCTTTTTTTACTGTTTTTTTTTTCTCCCGGATTTACCTGGATTTCTTTATTGATCACCAACAATTAGCATGTAACATCAAATACTAGGTATTTAATATTTATTGACAAAGAAGTTAATGCCTGATGAAAATCCACAGGTGATGTCATGAACTCGTTGAAAAAGGTCACGGGAGCCCTATCCGGAGCCCTAGTGGAGGCCCTAGCCGCGACAGGGAAGTTGAGAGGCAAGGAGTCAGGATATGACTTACCTGGTGACTTCAAATGTGATAAGGTCCACGCCATGTGCGATAACCTGATGAAGATTGACTGGACAAAACATGAGAAGGGTAAGAAGATTGTTAACTGGATATTATAAGCGTTAATCCTGCGTTTTTATTAACTAGAGACCAGAAAAGATATCTAAAGCAAAAATAGGTAGGGTGCAGGAGCAGCAGGGAGTAGGAGTGGCGGGGAGTGGGGTATTGCAGGGAGTGGGGCGTAGTGGGGAGTAGCAGGTAACTGGAACTGATGTTCTCCACTGGTTAGTTACATAATAATTTTAAATAAAGTTTATTATTGTAGAAAACTTTATTACAAATCAGCTTTTGTTGTAACTTAAAATGATTAACAAACAGGCAAAGAGACAAACACCCAGTCAATGCCCCCATTGTATATTTTATCATCACTGTATCAGGCAACGTCAGAAAAGGTGGATTAGTCAAATTCTATAGTACCTACAATATTTATTATTATGTTTTGTACTTGAGTTCTAACATAACTACCCAGCCTACCCTTCGCACTCCCCTCTACACCACTCCCCACTACCCGTAACTCCCACTTCCCGCTGCTCCCACTCCCTACTGCTGCTTAAGGCTCCTATTCCACTTTCTAATAATAAAACTATACTCAATATGATAATTTGACAGATCTGCAAGCGCTACTCTCTGATGAAAACATCGTCAAGTTAACCGATAAAGCGACACAACAGATCCTGGAATTAGTGGCCGGTGGGTTCGACAACTACCTACTGCAATAAACATAGACGTTACAATAGCTTATCTCTATCTTAATCTTCTTAATATAATATATAAATTACGCGTCGCGTTATTGCAACCAAAATTGCACACCGTGTGCAGTTTGATCTAACTTGAAAGATAGGATAGCTTGCATCTCAATTTGTAGTCGCAATAACAAAAACCTTAGCCACAGCAACGCGTGGCCGTGTCTGCTGGTATAATATTATAAAAATTCATCCCAATTTTCCTTGGTCACGGCATCACGCGTGAACGGCTGGACCAAATTTGCTAATTCTTTTATTGTTGTCTTTTTTACTGTCAGAACAAGGTTCTTATGAAAGAAAAAATAAAAAAGTTACGCCGATCATTGGAAAATTAGAGGAAACTTCACGATCACATTAACTTTTGTAATATATAACTTTTTTGACTGGAACACGGACAATATTATAGAATTATGTCTTAACACGGTTACTCTAAATTTTTATACTTTCAGTAATTGTTACGTAAATACTCGCTACTTCATTACGAACTCTTTCACTGGGAAAATAAATAAATTAAAATTATGTACTTCGACGTTTTTATTTCTCTCCATATTCCCGTTTGAACCGTCTGAAATCCTAAATCACTTGTAATTTTGAAAATCTAGGTATAATATAAATTATAATATGGATAGTAGACATGCAGACTCGGTGGGTCATTCCTAGTTGTCACCCCCATTAATGTTTCCTGTGGAGACAACTGGGAATTATTATTAGAATGTGTCCCTATTGTCACCACTGGTGACGTCCCCACTGGTGACGTCCCCACTGCTGACTAACGGAAATTGTTATTATAGCGCGTTCCATTTGCCACCACTGGTGACGTCGTGTAAAACGGAACACGGTTACACAACGTGTAACCGTGTTTAGCAATATAGTAGTTAGGTACCTAAACTGTGACGTTACAACATAATTATGGAGATTGAATTTCTCAGAAAATCGCAAAGCATTGAGAATACCTCTACTGTGCCTATTGTAACATGAATAGTCTGTGGATGTCTATGATATCGAGTGCTGTCAACTGTCAGTTCTGATGTCATATCATAAAGTCACATCGTTGATTAAATGTCAGTGCTAGAGCGTTTGTCCAACGACAATATTGTAGTAATTCTGTCAGTCGGTCGGCCTTCCGGATTCTCTATGGTAGAGCCGACTAGAGAACGATCGCCATTGATTAAGGTTTGTAAATACGTTTTGTTTAAATATCATTGTGAAGTTGAGCAATATAACTGTGATAAGAGATATAACCGTTTCATTTATGATTCCTTTCTGGAGTAGCCTTACACTATGTTACTTACTAGTCTATGTTATAGTTTTCAATTATGATTTCTATAAGGGTAAGGTATTCTACGATATATAATTATCATAATTTCAGTTAAAATAGATAATGAACGAAAAAATAACACACAATTTAATCATAATTATCTACGTATTATTATAATTTTATTTTAAAACAAGGCTGGCACCTTTGTAATAAGCCATTTCCACAGGCGTGAAGCAGAAACTTTCAATAAACTTTTAGTAGGTATTTATAATTATTATAATATAATAATGTTAATATAGGAATACTGTATCCTTGCCCTTACATAATAATGCTAAACAAGGGTATAACTCGCTTTAGTAATAAAAAAAACATAATATACAAAATACAAACTTTTATTCAACTGTGTTAGTATGTTAGTTTAGTAAATGATGTCCCCGTTGTCCCCACGGGGACACGATGCTTTAGGGGACAACAGTACTTGTATTTATATCTGGATATTGTTTATTATAATATAAGTAGGTAAAATCAACCGTAAGTGTATCAAAATATAGGTAGGTACTGTTATTTTTTTCCCAGTTTTCTATGCCAATCTACTAAATCAAAGGAAACTTGTAAGTGATAATAAGTTGTATTTGCTTTTAATTATCATGTCACTGCCAAAAAATTAAGTCGTTGATTTTATGAAGCATACAATATTAAATATTATAAAAACCATAGTACCTACTATAAGTAACAGAAAACAATTTAACAATATTTTTTTCATAGTTAACAATATTTATATACTTAGGTATTTTAGTGTTGAAATCTTATGATGTTCTGAAAACTAGGGACCTATATTTACTCGATTTTCGTTCGATCTCCAAGACTTACAGGTGTACCTCTTAATACGCATATTGAGAGCTGGCTCCAGCTGCAGCGTAGCCATTAGAACCGTCTCCAGCACTAGACCAGCCACGAGCACCTGGACGGCTGCGCTCTTGTCCAGCACTTGCATAGCTTCTAGCACCTCCTCTGATTTTTGTTTTTGCGGTTCCTCTAACGCTTCCAGCAGTACTTCTACCTCTGGATCCAGCTGGATTCTGCTCATAATTTCCAGCTGTCGCGCTTGGTGCACCTGAATCGTAGGTGGCACCTTGGTTATAGCCAGAATTCCTGATATTTCCAGCAATCCCACCGCTTTTGTATCGCTTATGAAGAGCCAATGCTTTTGCGATAGCCGCTGCAACGCTTGGAGAGTACTTGCCACTACCTACATTGCTACCAGCAGTTCCAGTAGCTGTGGCTGAAGCAGCACTGTTTGAAGAGCTGGAGCCCGAATAAGTTGTAGGAGTTTCGTCATATTGGTGTCTTTCTGGATGCTCGTTGTACCCAGATTCTGCTGAGTTCCCACCATATCCTTGAGTGCCAAGCTCGTCATCATATGCTCCTTGAGAATTTCCACCCCTTCCTTGCTCTTCATTGTCACCATATCCAGATCCTGAAGGATTTCCACCAAATCCTTGTTCTCCAGGATAACCAGCATATGAATATCCCGGAGACTTTCCAGCTTTTCTGTGCCCTCCAGAATGGTCATCATGTGCCGACCCTGGAGTATTATAACCATATCCTTGCCCATCACCGTTGTCATCATATGCAGCTCCTGAAGGATTGCCACCTAATCCTTGGTTTCCAGAAGAACCATACTTAAATCCTGGAGAATTTCCGCCTTTTCCTTGCCCTTCAGCATTGTTACCATATGCAGGTTCTGAAGGATTTCCACCAAATCCTTGCTTTCCAGGATAACCATCATATGAATATCCCGGAGACTTTCCACCTTTTCTGTACCCTCCAGAATGGTCATCATGTGTCGATCCTGGAGTATTAAAACCATATCCTTGTTCATCACCATTGTTATCATATGCAGCTCCTGAAGGATTGCCACCTAATGCTTGCTTTCCAGAAGAACCATACATAAATCCTGGAGCATTTCCACCTTTTCCTTGTCCACCAATATTGTCCTCATATGTAGGCCCGTGAGGATATCCACCAAATCCTTGCTTTCCCTTGTTGCTATCATATCCAGCACTTCCAGCAGTACTAGTATCACTAACTTCATAGGTCTTTGTAGCTTGCTCATCATTGTACGGTTCTTTTGTGTTCATCCATTCTGGCTGACCGTCGTTGTCTTTGTACTTAGGTTTTGCACCACTTTGAGGTCCATATCCTGGAATTCCTCCTGGTCCATTTAATCCTGATGCTTCCTCATCCCCCTCTTCTTCCCCTGAATCTACGTCTGACTCCTCAGTGCTTGCGGGGTACTGCTTTCTTGGGTAACCATTTCCATTGCGTCTACCAGACTTTTTAGGGATACTAGGTTTTCCTGGATATCCTGGTTTATATCCTGCTCCTGACCCAGGTTTTTTTGCACCTCCTGGTTTACTTACATTGCCTGGTTTACCCTTCCCTCTTCCTGACCCTGGTTTTCTTTCATTTCCTGGTTTATTTTTTGCTCCTGACCCTGGTTTACCAACATCTTGTGGTTTACCTTTACTTAGTTCTGATCCTGGCTTTTCTGCGTTCACTGGCTTACCCTTTCCTACTCCTGAGCCTGGTTCTTCTTCGTCTTCTGGTTTACCTTTTTCTCCTCCTGACCCTGGTTTTTCTGCGTTCGCTGGTTTAGTTTTTCCAACTCCTGACCCTGGTTTTTCTGCGCCTGGTTTTCCTTTTCCAGGCCCTCTTTTTTTTGCATCTCCAGGCTTATTTCTTGCCCCTGACCCAGGTTTTCCCGGTTTCGATACTGGTTGTCCTTTACTGTCTGGCGATTTTGCGTTGCTTTTGGGAAGATTCGCTGTAAAACAAATACAATATTTGGTATCACAATCTTATACAAGGCATAAAAGAGAAACAAAATAGTATGAAAAAACTGGCCAGAGCGAGTGTGGCTCGCGCACGTATGGCTCCGTGCCTTTATCTATAAAAAGGCAATAAAACACGTTTATTGTATGGGTGCCCCATTAAATATTTATTTTATTCTGTTTTTTAGAATATTTTTTGTTATAGCGGCAACAGAAATACATCATCTGTGAAAATTTCAGCTGTCTAACTATCACGGTTCATGAGATACACTATGGTGACAGACGGACAGACGGACGGACAGCGGAACCTTAGTAATAGGGTCTTAAGGTTTAAAGGGTTTTAGGGCTATGGGAAACCCATTTTGTGGAACGAAATTTTAGAAACATCGGTTTAGCTCTGGCTTAAACTTTTGTGGTATGACCGTACTAGATTAGATAGGTAAATAAAGTGTCAAAAAGAAAATAAATATTATATGGGCAAAGCTAAAAAACAAATACTTACAAAAGAATTTAATAAGACTGAAGAGTCCACCTGCAAATAAAATAAAATCTTACATTAATGTGGCTACTTAAAATGGTTAATTCCCAACGACCACCCCGATTCTGTCCCCAGTGGTGGTCGTTGGAACTAATAATTTCCAAAGAGCCACACTAAGATTACCACCACTGGTGGCGGTTGGAATCAAATCATAATTTGGTTGCACAAGGATTATTAACCTTTAAAGTCATGGTTCATGATTTCCCTTCTCTCACCTTTGCGATCAGATTTTCCACTGCCGCCACTGGCTCCTGGTCCCTTGGTTCCTGGTTCAGATCCCGGCTTGCTGCCTGAGGCTGGTGAGCCAGACCCTTTGTCTCCAAAGCCAGCTGTCCAAGCCAGATATTATTAGATTTATTTTTTCTTTTCATAAAAAAAACTTAGCCCCAAACTAGGATTGCTCCTGTATCGCGGGTACCGCTTACAGACATATATAATTTCACATGCAAATAACACTCAGATCAGAAACATATTTGTGGATCGCACAAATATTTGTCCAGGCGGGAATCGAACCCGCGACACCAAGTGTAGCAGTCCGATTGCTCAGCCACTACGCCATAAGTGCCGTCAAATGGTAACGTTTATGAGATTATATTTCTACTAAGTTAATTTTAGGTAGGTAGGTAAGTTTTTTTTGGGTATTTTTATATTTTTACCCACGATTCTTGGGCTAAAAAGTAAATAGTTACTCTACCTACATAGTTACGAGATATACAACAACCTGACTACAGGCGTTGTGCTGTCAAAAATGTATGGGAATATTTTCCCATACATTTTAAGTAAGGTAAGAAGCATTTTTCTCTCTTTTTTACCAAACTGCGGCGAAGCCAAAATAATGGTAATAATTTATAGATCTATATAATGTATATTTGATCCTTTTTTGTATAATTTTCCTGTTCTATTATGTATTCTTCTATTCGGGACGGAGATGAATCCAACAAAGCAAAGATCATGAAAATCGATCCAGCCGTTCTCGAGTTATAAATTATGGTGTAACTAACACGACTTTCTTTTATTCAATAAAATATATATCTTAGACTTAGAATAATAATATGATAAAGTATATTATTATAAGATAAAGATTTATTCTATTTTAGAGTAATAAGCCCACGCTCTGTTAAGGTTAGGTTACACAGGAAGAGTTTCTCGAACTAGAGCAGCGATAAATCGTAAGCGATTATCATGTGCGTGAACTCTCATGCGATTCTCTCCCGTGATCGTTTCGTTATGATACAAACTCGTACGATTTGTTCCACGCGCGGTACCGAGGAGAGTTTAAGGCGATTTTGCTTTAGCGAAAGTCGCACCTTTTCCTTGCACTAGACGATACATTATTGCATAGCAGAAATTGCCGTGACCAATACGTTAAACTCTTATCGTGTATCCTTTGAAGCAATCACGAGAAAATGGCTGAACGAATGTTGATTAAAATACACTGGATTAGCACATAGGTCACTTTTAATCCCAAGAATTGCGGGTAAAATCGAGGGGCACAGCTAATATGTTAATAATGTGAAGTAGGTACTTACGGATTAGACCTATCAACTCAATTATGCTATCTGTGAACAAAAGAACGTAATGAGTAGATATATTTTTTCAAAATATTATGTGTTTTTCTACTGCTGAATCGTGACGTTGGCGATTGCAAGTTGAATTACATTAGGCTCGACATTTTGCATTAGCAAAAAAAATCAGATCTCGTTGTCACTCATTTGCTTTGTTCCTCCATAGCACTTGCGGAAAGTGAACCACTGATCTGTACATAGGCAGTGCATGGTATATGCATATCAGTGTACAAAATGGTAATGTAGCCATCTTAACAACTTGATGGTAGCAGCTGGCTATAAATTAACTAAGTAATATCGAAGCTTACTTAGGTAGGTGCTTGTGGCAACTCTACCACATGAGAAAAAAGTTGAAAGGTTGGTGCACTATATCGTAGGCTGCATATTCGCTTTACGTCAGGTGAGATGGTCAACCGAGCCTCTCCAATTATAAACCTGTATATAAGACCTCTAATTAGCATTCTGTTGTTAGCAATTACTATTTCATTTAATTATGCTGTTGGTTTTCCAAACATATGAATAAATAAACAGATTAAAAACTCTCACCACTTGCAGAGCTGCTGGTTTGAGATCCTGTGCCTGATGCCGAGGGTCCGGAGCCCGGTTTCAAGGTTCCTGAACCTCCCCCTGTAGGCTCCACTTCATTGTCGAAGTCATCGTTAGCTGATCCAAAGAAACATTAATTACAGCGATAAAACCGCCCGTTGTACCTATTTTTAACTTTGTCTTTCCTTCGTTCTTTACATTTTGGTGTCAATAAAGAGTTGTCTATCTATCTACTGCCGGTGAACCTATAAAATTGTATTTACCGTCCACCACATCGCCACTTACAGGTGAGATAATGGGCAAATGATAAACAAATTTTGCGATTCTATTAAATATGACAAATACTGAGGGGTTCTAAGAACATCTAGTACTACGTACAATTATTATTAAGTGATGGTGCGTGACGCGTCATTGATTTTTATTGTACCAATCATACCCCCAGTTTCTGGAACGTTTGTTGGCTTTTACAGTAGATTAAAACTATCGTTGTCTCTATCTGACACTAAACAAATGACAAGGATGGCAATATAATTAATCTGTAGTCAAAGGTGACTGACGTTTCAGAAACCGGCAGTTAAGGGTTTACTAAAACGTCCCGTTTTTAAATGGCCCAATTTGTAGGGCGTCCTATTCTCAAACGGTTCCATTCGTAGAACGTCCCATGTTACAAAAACTGTTGAGACAAATAGAAAAATGTAACAATAAGAAAGGCACAAAAAATAATAGTTAGGTATAATATACTTACGGAACCATTTCTTCTGCAACCTGACTCTCAGCTTATCTGAAAGTAAACAAAATCAAGCGATGCGAATGCATAAGTAAAAAGACTTGGTACTACATTGTTTATAATGATTATTTACATATTGGGCGTATCGTATGATATCGTATCGTATACACTGGTGCGTGAACGTCCACCTTCGAAAGTGGAGGTAGTGAATTTAAGCCCCAGTGCGGGCACGTACCATGTGTTTCTTGTTAAACATATGTACGTAATTATCACTCGCTTTTCGGTGAAGGAAAACATCGTGAGGAAACCAACATGCCGGAGAAGAATTTCAGAGGCATCTTTTTACCAATCTGGACTAGGACCCCGTGGTGGATTATGGCCTAACCCTTCTCACGAAAGTGAGGAGCCTTTGCTCAGTAACCTAACCAGCAATGGGACAATTACAGGCTGAATTATTATCATTAATACGTATTATAGTCACGCCTTTTCCCCGTCGGGGTAGGCAGACTACATCTCTCCACACGCTACGATCCTGACACACGTCGCTTCTTCCACTCTCACGAGTCCTTTCATATTATTATATACTCGCCGGTTATGTCGTAGCTTGTCTCGGCCTCTCTTTAGGACTTCCTCGATTTGATTGTGGCACGCCCGCTTACGTCGATCCCTACCAGCTGGTCCATTCATGCTAGATCCATTAATCTGTTTCATCAACCTTCCTTCATCCAGATATGTCGAAACCATCTAAAACTCCTCTAGTTTTGTCACTACATCTTCTAGAATGATAACAGGTATGATCACTTACTTAGGAATGTCGCTACTTTGGGCTGCGACACACAATATCCGCCTTCACCTATAAATAATATTTTGAATAATACGCCATTTTGAATGTGTAATGTATAATAGTTGTAGTGTGTTGAAATCTGTGTAAGCAGAACTTCAAAGCGATAATTGCATTGCGAGATTTTGCATGTCAATAAACTTGTATGTACTTGGAAAAATTACATACGAGCTGCTATGGTGACTGATCTGAGCATAATTATGAGATTGTTTAAACAAGTCGAGAACTAGTAACAAGAATATCCTTTAATATTAACGTTAGGATACGATAATCTGGCGAATATTGCTCGAGCAAAAAGTGTACGAGCTCTTGTCGAATAATGTCCCAGAAACTTTCCCCATCTAAATGGGCCTTAATTTTGTACAATTATAACTACAACGCATAGTGAAAGCCTTATGCCTTAAGCTTGGGTTATACATGAAGCTTTTATCGAACGAGAGCGATAAATCGTAAGCGATTATCCTGTGCGAGAACTCTCATGCTATTCTCGCCTGTGATTGTTTATGGTATGATAGAAACTCGTACGATTTTTTAGGATACCGAGGAGAGTTTAGGGCGGTAATTGCTTTCGAGAGGTGAAGGTTGCACCTTTTGTTAGGTACACTACGCGATAAATTATTGCATAGCCAGAAACTGCCGCTTGCATCCCATTATCTCTCCTCGTGTACCCAGACCTTAAACCAATTGGTTGCCTTTGTTTTTCACTGCCTAGTTTTATAAAAGTGTTTTACTTTAATTCAATTTCCTCGTAAATAAACTACTGAAATAAGCTATTTGTTCAGTTAAATTTATTTCTACCGATAAACCTGTGTAAATATGGCAAAGCAAATATTTGCCAACGCTTATGTTTAAATGTATTTACGCAGGTATCGTATTATAATGTATGATATCCATATAGGTACTTTATATGCGAAAGCAACTGTGTTTTGTTTGTAACGACGACACCGGGTTGGATTCTCAGGCACGCTCCAACCAATGGCTTCTCATAAGTTATATCGTTCTATGACAAAGTTTTATCGTGGCGCGTGTCTTAGCTCGCTTGGTTATGAAAAAGAATAAGTTAAAAAATGACATCCCCGTAGAGTTTCTTGGTGCTGTCTTCTCTAACGGGCGTATTCCGAAGCACTGGTAGAGTCAACGGAGTTTCCTTTTCCTGTCCAGAATCTTGGTACAGTGCTTGAAAGGGAAACATCCTTTTTTCAAACTCAAACCATAATCAATTACTGTTTAATTTAATGTATCATACTTTATGTTTTTATGATTCTCTTTGTTAACGAGAATTAGCTGTTTGACTTGTAAAAGTGCGATTTAATTGTCTATTTACAATAAATGCTTTGACTTTGACTTTGGTTTTCTCGTCACGTGTTTCGACTTATGCCCTCATTTTATATTACTCGCGAGGTTGACTGAATTTAAGCGTGTACAAGATTATAGAAGGTCACTTTGGTTCGCTTCGTGCATCCTCGGGCGACTTCCGATCGTTGTCGGTTCTTGAGCCGTGTCAAAGGACTCGGAAGTGTCCCGCAGCTCTCTCCCGCGAGGTCGCACAAGTAGTCACGAGCTCGCACCTCGGTCAACTTGACGAGCACTTCGTCGAAACATTTTTACAAGTAGTGTAGTGAAGATTATCCGTTTTAATTGATATTTTTTCCAGGTTTACTTTCCATAGTAAAAAAACTAATCAGTCCAGCTGTTCTCAAGTGATCTGAGCTTACCCATAGCATACATAGGTTCCTATTCAGCTCTACACCAAGCGGTGTCAGCAAATATTATTCTGTCACAATAAAGTCTCTATTCCTTAATCTGCTAATACTTGTCATTTATCGAAGTGTTTTAAATTCACCCCATAAACATGTACACTCAGGGAGAGTACCTGTGGTGAATACAAAACTACGCTCTGTGCGGGAATCGAACTCGCACTCATGCTTTACTCTCGGCTCATCACTCACTGAGGCTGTCTGGCGAAATATAAGGTACACTTCACACTGTGTAGGTATTAGGTTAGTGTAAGCAAGCTATAGTAGGATGGTGAATGCATCTCTAAAAAAAATGCAAGCTTTAGTAACACCACAGCTCAATCATTTATCAATAACTGCTCAAAGGAAATCTTATCTAGGTAACTGTAAAAATAAAACAAACTTTTGCTAAAATTAATTACGTTTATTAATCAGTGAATGTCTTATTATAGTTACATTTGTTGGTAGTTATATACAGGGCAAGTTTTTAAACAGATAAATTTCACAAACAGACCATGAGATTATGTGAAGTTTTATTTTTACAGTTAAAAGTATAAGAGTTCGGCTCGTCCGATAAATCTCACCTGGTGGTCATGTCGCAGTCATATTGTAGAATGCGCCATTTAACTAAATGGCTTGGTACCTACCCGTTTTATTAAAGCGGATCAATTCCGATACGTTCAAAACTATGTCTATTTCACAATGTATAGACGAAGCCCGAATTCAAACCATACTTAATTACTGTTTTATGTTATTGATCATGTTTTATGGGTTTCTTTTTGTTAATGAGTTTTAGTTGTGTGATTTTATTGCCGATTTACAATAAAAGCTCTGACTTTGAAACGCCATGTTGTAGGTTTAGAAGTGCGTTCCTTGTATTTTGTATCTTATCAAATTAGTCTAAAGCTTTTTCCACTTTATTGCATTATCAAAATGGCGAATGTACGTTGATTCGCCTCAATAAAATCGTTAGCCATTTAGTTAAATGACGCATTCTACTACTTGCATGCGACAATTACATTATTTATCACTAAGTGGTATCACACTGCTTGACGCTGCGGTAAGCAGAAGCGGTAGGCGGATATTTTCTTGCTATGCAATAATGTATCGTCTAGTGTAAGCATAAGGTGCAACTTTCAGCTCCCGAAGCATTTATCGCCCCAAACTCTCCTCGGTTCCGCGCGCGTGAACAAATCGTACGAGTTTGTATCGTAAACGATCACAGGAGATAATCGCATGAGATTTCTCGCACAGGATAATCGCTTACGATTTTTCTCCGCTCTCGCACGATAATCTTTTATTGTGTAACTGGGGGTGGTGATTTTCGAAAGTCAATAATGTTATCAGTGCTTTTATGGTCAGTATAGGTTTATCGTCGTAAAAAATTGAATTTTATTCTCATACTCTGTCTATCAACATACAAATATTTCGCAGTTTTTACCATTGACAGGATTGTCTTTAATTCAATAATAACAAGTAATTAAAATAATAACAAGTAAGTATTACAACGAAAAATCGGTTTCTTGACCGCATTGTCATGGAGACGAGAGCTACACTGAAAGTGTCAGCCGGGTGGCTATAACTGGTAAATAGTAAAATTCCATCCGGAATGACATACAGACAAAAAATAACGATAAAATTAAACATCGGCCATTTTGATCTCAAATCACTGATGACTTTCGGAAATCTCACCCGTTCCTTTAATCTAATGTGAGAATATATTAAATATGAAAATATACCTTAAAATCATTAAGGAATTATATGAAAAGTCACAATCTCTAAGCGACAACTGTCGAAAGTGGTCCTAATATATTGTCATATATTATATTTATATTTCACTAGCTGCGCCCCGCGGTTTCACCCGCGTTACATATACAACACCTATAGCTATTTAAAAGGTTGGCGTAACTTTTTTATTTATGAACCGATTGACATGAAACAAACACTAAATGTTAAGTGAAGCTTACCACAGTATGTTGGTTAAAACCACATCGAAATCGGATAAGCCGTTTCTGAGATAAACGTGCACAAACGCGCAGACAAAAATTCCAACATTTGGGTGCTATTTGCGTTGATAAAGGTCCCAATAATATGGTTTCTCTAATATCTTCCATGTACAGACAGCGATCCGTTACATTTTTATTATATGTATATAGATTTCTTCGAATTTACACATTATGTCGTTCATGCAATGTTCAACATCGCTTGTGTGCAACTAAACAAAAATCGGTGAGTAGTCTTCTCGTGACCACGGTCGATGTAACTAGGTCGAAGCGTCGAGGTAATTTTGGCAAAGTTATATATTTTGATATTTGTTTGTGCGCGAATTAGACCTGTTCCTGTTCCTATATGTTAATTAGACCTGTTCCTATATGTTTCCTGTTCGCGAAAGTTTAAGAACTTCTAGTAGGTAATTTATTTATTGTTCGTATAGCCTCTAGTGTCAGAGTGTATCAGACCTCTGAGGAGGCTTAACGACTGCGAACTACGATGAAATATAGTAGATCCCCGACCGCCGCTCCAAAATGGCCGTCATATGCCTTGTTTTGAATAGAGTCAACGGAGTTTCCTTTCCCTGTCCGAGATTCAATCCTGGACCAGTGCTTGAAAGGGAAACATCCTTTTTCAAACTCAAACCGTAATCAATTTATAGTTTGTTTTCTTTCATGGTTTTATTAATTAGTTTATAAGATTGAAGTGTTTGATTTGTAAAAGTGAGATTTTATTGTCGCGTATTTTTCATTTTACCCGTCAAATAAGTTACATTACAAAGTTAAATGGGGTCGTGAAGTTGCCTCAAACTTTGTAATAGTCTGCGCAACTTTGTGGTTTTTTTTTCTTTCATAATAACCTTCTCCTGACAATAACAAACATAACAAAAAAAGAATTAGCAAAATTGGTCCAGCGGTCCACGCGTGCCGTGACCAAGGGAATTAGATTAATCTACACTAATATTATAAAGAGGAAAACTTTTTTTGTTTGGTTGTAATGAATAGGCTCCGAAACTACTGAACCGATTTGAAAAATTCTTTCACTGTTGGGAAGCTATGCTATCCCCGGTACACATAGGCTACCTTTTATCCCGTAAAAAATAATGGTTCCCGCGGGATAGTAGTTAACGCGGGTGAAACTGCGAGGTGCTTCTAGTTTTTCGTATATAGAGATTTACAATAAATGACTTTGACTTTAATATTGCAAGATTGTGACTTTGAATACAATTCTCATATACAACAACCCTACGATGATTCATACTGGCCCGGCTCTGTGAACATCTTGGACATCATCGAGCCGGAATGCTTGGCGAATATCTCTGGTGCCCTCTCGAACCCACCTTTCTCCTGGCTGATCTCCGCGAGGATCTCGGACGCCGTGCCCAGCACCTGGTGGACCACCTTGTTCGGGAACTCGTCGAACTTGTACGATCCGAAGCCTTCTGCAGGAGAGAAGCGCTAGGTTAGGGGGCGTCCTTTAATCACGCGAGGATTGAAAGGTCGGGGGGGGGCAATAGTCACGAATTATCACAAATGAGGGCTAAGATATCTAGGATCCGAAACCTTCTGCAGGAGAGATGCGATAGGTTAGGGGGCGTCCTTTAATCACGCGAGGATTGAAAGGTCGGGGGGGGGGGGGGGGGGGGGGGCAATAGTCACGAATTATCACAAATGGGTACTAAGATGTCACGTGTATTCATTTATGATTAGACTTTGACTTTTTTCTTCTACCTAAACTTCACGCGGATTGTGGAATTTGAACATTAACATTTCGATGTAGCAGTCTGGTTGGAATTGATTTCAATTCTTTCATAACACCATGAATTGAAAAGATTTACGGTTATACCACAAAAAAGTTAAACCAGAGTTCAACAGATGTTTCTAAATATTGCCTCCACAAATCTACGTCCAACCCTCGCTTATTCCAACTCAATAACAAATTACAGCAAATTGTGTACATAATATTTAAAATGCAGTTGCAATTTTCACTGTAGATATTGAATAAAATATTATGCCTACAACGCGTGTTTCTCAATTTTACTTAAAACTTTGATATTACTGGTTTTTTGTATATTAATTAGTATTTAAACGGGTCTAATTCGCGCACAAACTAATATCAAAATATATAATTTTGTCAAAATTTGTATACAGGGTGTATCGGCAAGGTGTAGTAATATTGAAACGTGGGTATGTGTACCTGGTGATGAATCATTTGCCAGGGTACTAAAACCTGAAATCGATAATCGATTTTTTCACTCAAATTGACAAAATAACTAAATATTACAACCCTAACATGATACGGATGACGTCACGTTACGCGGGTCACTGGCATTGAATTATTTTTGTCGCAAAGTGTGCCGCGGTCTTTGAATTTGCCGACAATATTTTAGGGTTCAGTATTGTAACAAAGTTGAAAGCCTCTAAAATTCATTTCAGATACTTACCGCCTTAGAATAGAATTTTGGTAGGTACATTACACGGAGCAGATATCACTCAGCCGCCAAGAAATACTTTTGTCAGGTTGCATCTGTCCGGGTTGGTACAAATTGGTAAAAAACATTATTTAAAAAACAAACGGAACCCTTAGTACTTTTACGAATTCTTATTGACGGATTTGACGGCGGATCACATGTTAGTCTTTGCGTCAAGTTCACTGACATTGCCCAGCTGATAACTAGGGTTGAACGATGGTTAGTTTTGCAGTAAACTTTGACGTGTCTTAATTCATTACCGCGACTACTTACTGATTTAAAATACCTCCAGACTACTTCGAAATAAGTATGTGTATGCATAGTTGCAGTATTACTACACCTTGCTGTTACACCTTGTATATTATTTTGATATTAGTTCGTGCGCGAATTAGACCCGTTTAAATACTAATTAACATGTATTAAGTTCGCAAAAGTTTTAGAACCTCAATAACAAATTCACACGTAAAATAATTACCAACGCCAGGATTGAGTAAGAAAACGCGAGTTATTCCTGAAGATATTATAAGAAACTGAAATTCTAGAAACATCTGTTTAACTCTGGTCTAAACTTTTAAGGTAAGACGTTCGTGATCTCACCACTGAAACTGTTCGCCCAGTCGCCGGCGAAGATACTGTTGCATAGACTGCCGAAGTCCTTGTTCCCTTTGAATAAGTTCAAGAAGTAAAGGAAGCCATTCTGGCCGTCCCAGCTGGATTCTGCATAGCTCTCATCACCACCAGGAGGCCCACCAGGTGGCCCACCAGGGGGCCCACCAGGAGGTGCTGCACCTATAGACACAAGTTCAACAATCAACGGAGTTTCCTTTTCCTGATAGACACAAATTCAACAATCAACGGAGTTTCCTTTTCCTGATACACACAAGTTCAACAATCAACGGAGTTTCCTTTTGCTTCTTAGTGTTAGATAAGTATAATGTAAAGTAAACAATTTAGTATATATAAGCTAAGTATATGCACTGGTAACATTGTAGACATGATTATCTCTGGTTTACTGTTTTACTTTATGGCTTCGGTCATGGAAGTTCTTTTCCGGTTCCGTTCTTCTTCAGTTGTTCGAGTCTAAGTTGAGATGTGTTGTTTTTGTTAAATAATTATATTATCTAATATTACTATGCCAATCGCAGTGTCATTTTGTCATAAAACCCATCATTCCTGTCCAGAAACTTCCTTTTCTCAAACTCAAACCATAATCAATTACTCTTTAATCTAATGTATCATACTGTTCGATTTGTAATCAGTTTGTAGTTTTAGTTCCGAACTTTTAGAATAGATGGCGTTGGCAAATGAGCGCAACTAGGCTGAATCGCGGTGACATTATTCTCCGCCCCGCCAAGTACCCAAACGTACTTTGTTTGTAATATACTTTTCATTGGGATTGCATTTTATGCATCTATTTGAACACACTGAGGTCTTTGATTTATACCTAGTCCTCGAAGTGGTTTTTTGGGATTCGTACATGGTCCTTTCGAGTAGCCGGGAATTTTGGCAACACGGAAGGTGGCAGTTATTGACTGTGTACAATCCACTCTGGCTTTGCCACAACTTTTTTCCAGCCAACGAAACGGCCTCTGACGGTTGTTTTGTACAACGCGACGGTGGCGCCCCCTGTCGGTGGATTTACAAACCACAGAAATTTGCTCCAACGACGGGTCACACGACTACGTAATAGAGCCAAGCAACGGTGGTGCCCTCTGTCGGACGATTGTCGTCAAATCAGCGGAATACAACACGTTCGCCCCCCTTCGGTGAACGGTGGAACCTAGCCAGGAACAAGTGGAAGAGACTGCGGAACGGGAGGAATCCTGACCTGACGTCTACACCAGCTGCGACGTCAACCGACGTCATAAGCAGAAGTACACAACAGTGACGACAAGCAAGATAAGTGTGTGTGTTGAAGTGTATAATAATATGTGGACACAAAATCGTGAGTACTTTTTGAAATTGTAATTTGAACTTTATTGCCAAGAAGAAGTTAACTTAGTACAGTTGAGATTGATTGTTTAGAGTAACTTTAGTAAAAGTAATGCATGAGAATTTTCTAAGTGTTTAGTTAGGACTTAGAATAATTTCAATAAAAGCGTTAGCACGGGGAACCTATGCCCGATTTTTAAATGAGTTGAATTATTTGAATTATTCTCAAACACTTAGAAAATTTTCGACAAAAATTTCTTCGACTTAGAAAATTTTAAAGTTGTTCATCCTATTAGTTGTATGGTAAATAAATATTTTGTTAAAGTTGTTTCTGTTAGAACACAAGATAAGTCATTTTGATCATTGCAGTTGTATTGATGTGTTATTGAATATTGAATTTAGTGTAATTATTAATAAATAAGAATTTTGTAGTTGTGACGTAACTTTGTTAATCGGATCATTATAATAATAATCAGAGGATTAAAAAATTTTGGAGATTTATGTTGGTTTCTGAAGTGTTTGTTTGGAACGTTGATTTAATTTATTAGAACTTGTTTAGTCTTTTGTCACTATGGCTCTCGAATACTTTAAATTGCAAGAAAAAATAGCAGGGCACATTGTAAGATCACAGAAAAATTTCAGAAAAACGGCTAAGGCAGCAATATCTTATTCGTCGGTTGCCACTAGATTAGAGACATTAGAACAACACTGGAAAGAATTTGTAAATAACAACAAATCGATTATCTTAGAGGTTGATAGTGCACTATTAGAGACATCGTCTTATGTAACCGATGATGTTTTTGGTGCAACCGAAGAGATATACATTGAATTTAAGTCATTGTTAAGAGATTGTTTAATAAAATTGAAACCATCGGAATCTGTATCCAGATCTGTTGAGGCTCACAGTGCTGAGCAAGTTTGCGTGAAGTTACCGAAAATAGAAATACCCAAATTTACCGGGCAATATTCAGAATGGGCGAGCTTTCGCGATTTGTTCACTTCTCTGATCCATGACAACTCTAAAATAGATAATGTCCAAAAATTACACTATCTCAAAAGTTCAGTTTCAGGTGAAGCTGAACAATTACTGAGACACATACCGATCACAACTGATAACTACAAGTTGGCCTGGTCCCAATTAGAGTCTAGATTTAACAATAAAAAATATTTAGCAGACTGCATTCTAAAGAGGATGACAGGACAAAAAACTTTAACAATGGAGTCTTCTAGCGCATTAAAACAGTTACTAGATACAACTAAAGAGTGTATGTATGGTATTGAACAGCTTGGAATTAATATTAACTCCTGGGATATCATCATTTTATTTTTAGTCAGTCAAAAACTCGATCCTGAATCACGAAAACTGTGGGAACAAAAGGTGACTGAGTCATCGCTAGAGCTCCCTACAATGAAATTATTTGAAGAATTTTTAACTAACAGATTCAGATCTCTAGAATTTTTAGACACAAAGGTTTCAAAGGTTCACGTAGCCACCACATCTGATGCGATTTCATGCGTATTTTGTTCGGAAAATCATAAAGTCTGGAATTGCAAGAGCTTTGCGAAACAAACAAACGATGCAAAACGTAATTTTGCCAAAACACACCACTTATGTTTCAATTGCCTAAAAACTGATCATTCGGTTTATCAGTGCAATTCACCCATTAAATGCCGCCTCTGTAACAAAAAACACCATTCATTATTACATCCCAATAATCCAAAATCACCAAGTGACTCAGTCAAGTTTAAACAGTCTGTGGTTAAGAGTGTTGCAACAGCAATAGCACCAACTTCTTCACAGACCCATGGTGAAACTTTGGATATCCCGAAGATCACTTCGTGTATGTTAAATACACCCAGTCAAGTGCTGCTGGCGACGGCACTAGTGAATGTAAAGTCGCCAACCAGCAAGACTCTAGTATTGAGATCCTTACTTGATCAGGGGTCTCAGGCTTCTTTTATTACCGAATCTGCGGTGCAGATGTTAGGTCTTAAGAAGACTCCTGAGACAGGTTTAGTTTGTGGGTTAGGCGGTGACCAGGATTCGGCTTTGAAGTCGAAATCCACTGTATTTCTGAAGCTTCAGTCACGCCTTAATCCCAGCTATACCATTACGGTCAAAGCGCACGTTCTGACCAAATTAACGTGCTTTTTGCCTAGTTCCACGGTAACGAACCTGCAGGTATTACCGGCATTGTCGTCTATGGAATTAGCAGATCCATCTTTTGGGACACCAAGTAAGATTGATCTGCTATTGGGGGCGGAGGTCTATAGCCAGATTTTGATGAATGGGTTAATCAAGGGTCCACCAGGGTCACAAGTGATAGCACAAAACACTAGACTTGGTTGGATCCTCTCTGGTCAAATACTCACGTCCAATAGTTTCAACCATAGCGAGAAGTGTCATCATGTCGTCAATATGCATGTAGCTGCATCGGACGAAAATGATATGCTAAAAAGGTTCTGGGAGATGGAATCAGAACCTTCGCCTCACACAAGGCATCTGACTTTGGAAGAGCAGAAGTGCGAGGAACTTTTTAATCTAACAACCCGCAGAGATGAGAGTGGTAGATATGTGGTCAGACTACCGTTTAAAACTGATGACCCACTCTGCAAATATGGGGGGTTGAAGGATATAGCTCGTAAACGGTTTCTTTCATTGGAACGACGCTTGAATAGAGACCCTGAGCTCAAGGTCGAATATGCCAATGTGATGAAAGAATACCTTCGCATGGGTCATATGGAGATCAGCAATCCCGAATCTGATGATTCGAATGCTGTGTATCTGCCACATCATGCGGTAATTAGACAGGATAAAAGCACCTCCAAGGTACGGGTGGTGTTTGATGCGTCATGCTCAGGCTCCAACGGGAGATCCCTGAACGATGATCTAATGACCGGGCCGACTCTGCAATCCGAGCTGAGGCATATAGTAATGCGGTGGCGTCGTTATCCCATAGCGATTGTAGCAGACATCGTTAAGATGTACAGGCAGGTTAAGGTAGCGGACGAGGATGTAAACTTTCAGCGCATTTTTTGGCGCGAAAGTCCAGAGGCTGAGTTACAGCACCTCCGTCTCCTAACGGTGACATTCGGCACCTCCTCTGCGCCTTTTCTGGCTGTGCGAGCTTTACAGCAGTTGGCTAGGGACGAATCCAGTGAATTTCCTGTTGCGTCTAGTCGTGTTCTTACTGATTTTTACATGGACGACTTTATGTCAGGTTGTTTCACGTCAATGGAAGGAATCCACCTCTATGAACAAATGAATGCTCTGTTGAATCGTGGAGGCTTTCCTCTTCAAAAGTGGTCAAGCAATAGTTCGGAGCTTATGAACCACATTAAGGAAGGTACAAGGACTGTACCAGAACGAGACTTCGAGCTGAAGACGGACGAAGTGATGAGAATTCTCGGACTGACTTGGAATAGAGAAGCGGATACATTTCAATGTACGGTTCATATGCCACCTATTGAAATCCCAGTCACCAAGAGACGAGTAATATCAGACATAGCCAGGTTGTTTGATCCCTTAGGCTGGTTTGCACCAGCTATTACAACCGCTAAGGTGTTCATACAAAGATTATGGTTGTCGGGCATTGCATGGGATGCCGAGCTTCCGTCATTATTGCTCGAAGACTGGCTCAAGTTTCGCAGCGAGCTTGAAGTGCTGTCAGAAATCCGCATCCCACGGTGGATCAACACTAGTCAGGACGATAAGTGTCTCGAACTCCATGGATTCTCAGACGCATCCAATGTAGCATTTGCGGCCGTGGTTTATGTCCGCGTCGTAGATCGAGATGGCAAGATCCTGGTGAATCTAGTGACTTCCAAGACTAGAGTGGCGCCTATAAAGCAAATCTCGATTCCTCGGCTCGAGTTATGTGGCGCAGTATTAGTAGCGAAACTCTTGAGAGAGGTTGCAGACACACTTGCGATTCCTAAGCACCGTCTTCATGCCTGGACTGACTCATCGATTGTCCTAGCTTGGCTGAGCAGTCACCCTAGCAGGTGGAAAACCTTTATCGCAAATCGAGTCTCTGAGATACATACCATCCTAGAAGGCACCCAATGGTCGCATGTAGCCTCAAAAGACAACCCTGCAGACTGTGCATCTAGGGGTATATTGCCTTCTGAGTGTGTGAAGCACGAGCTCTGGTACGCTGGTCCTCGATGGCTGCGCCTGAAAAACATAAATTTTAGTAAAAGTCAACTAAAAGATACAAATTTAGAAGAAAGGACGTTGAAGTGTCACACACTTACCTGTGATATGGATGCTGAAGATCCATTCTTGAAGCGATTTTCTTCTTTACGGAGATTGATGAGAGTACTAGCTTGGTGCCGAAGACTGTACTTACCTAAAGATCAGCCTAAACCATCGTGGCTGACTGCGAAGGAATTACAAGAAGTGTTGCAGAGCTGTATCAAGAGATGTCAAGGGCAATATTTCACGGATACTGCCCTCCAAATTAAGAAGAGTAAGTTTTCTTCTTTAAATGCATATAAGGATCTGGATGGAATTTGGCGAGTTGGAGGAAGGTTAGAGAGGTCTGATCTCCCTGAAGGCCGGAAACATCCAATCCTCATTCCGCGACAATCTCACCTGGCAAAACTTATTATCGGAGATGCCCATGAAAGAACTCTTCATGGGGGTCCGCAAGCATCAATCAGTTATCTTCGCACACGGTATTGGATTGTTAATGTTCGCAACCTTGTGAAATCATACATTCACAAATGCGTGAAATGCATTAGGCATGCACGAACACAAGTCAACCCCAGGATGGGGCAACTACCAGCAGCAAGGGTCACCCCGAGTAGACCATTTAAACAAAGCGGCCTTGACTACGCAGGGCCCATAGCCGTTAGGACTACCAAGGGTCGAGGTCATAGGGCCACCAAGGGTTACATCTGCCTTTTTGTCTGCATGGCAACGAGAGCTATCCATTTGGAAGTGGTTAGCGATCTGCGTTCTGAAACATTCATAGCAGCATTTAAGCGTTTTGTTGCCAGACGTGGCCATTGCACAGACTTATGGAGTGACAACGCGACGACTTTCGTAGGAGCCGATCGCGAGTTAAAGACCTTATTTACCGCAGAAAGGTCAAGAGTGGCAAATGAAATTGCTGATTGCCTTTCAACTAACGGTACTACTTGGCACAGAATTCCCCCCTACAGTCCAAACTTTGGTGGACTATGGGAAGCCGGTATCAAATCCACCAAGAACCATCTAAAGAGAGTCATTGGAGATACGACATTAACCTTCGAAGAACTCACCACAGTATTAGCCCAAATTGAAGCTTGTCTCAATTCAAGACCGATATCACGCATGATTGAGACTCTAGACGATCCTTACCCACTTACTCCTGGCCATTTTCTCGTCGGTGAACCTCTTATTGTAGTTCCAGACGCCAACTATGAAAATGACAATGTATCAAGCCTAAGACGTTGGCGGTTGACACAACGCATGGTCCAAGAGTTTTGGAGGCGTTGGTCACGAGAATACCTGACACAGTTTTTGGACCGTCATAAATGGAGAAATTCCACTCCAGAACCGGAAATCGGTGACGTTGCCTTAGTAAAGGAGGACGGTTTACCACCAGCCCAGTGGCTGTATGGAATCATCACTCAGAAACATAGTGGTTTGGACAAAATTACACGCGTTGTTAGTTTGCGATGCAAGGGTGTAACTATTAAACGACCAGTGTCCAAACTTTGTATATTGCCTGTCACTCAGTAATTACTGACTTTTGAGATGGTGAATTTTGTTCCCAATGTTTGTGGAACTAACACATTTGTAGATTTAAGATTTGAGTATTGTCGTAATTAATTTAGTCATTAAATATAGCTCCTATTGCAATTTTAAATGAATTGTTGTCTTTGTTATGAACGTAGGTTCATGGCGGGCGGAATGTTCGATTTGTAATCAGTTTGTAGTTTTAGTTCCGAACTTTTAGAATAGATGGCGTTGGCAAATGAGCGCAACTAGGCTGAATCGCGGTGACATTATTCTCCGCCCCGCCAAGTACCCAAACGTACTTTGTTTGTAATATACTTTTCATTGGGATTGCATTTTATGCATCTATTTGAACACACTGAGGTCTTTGATTTATACCTAGTCCTCGAAGTGGTTTTTTGGGATTCGTACACATACTTTATGTTTTTTCACACCTCATGCTCAAAAAAGGTGTCAGATTAGCTCAGCTTAGCGGGAGCAAACGAGGTTGTTGGGCACTAGGGAGTGAAAGTAGCAGGCTGAAGATTCGACTTTTCAATTTTCCATTTTGACATAATTACTTAGAAAAAAAAGAAGAGTATCATAATGTACAAACCGTGCGAAGCCTAAACAGTTTACTTTTTTAAATGAAAGTGTAATTCTCGTCTACATTTTTGGCGATCATAGGATGTATGCTATGGGTACGTGTGCGTTTGCGAGCATTAGATAATTTTAAAAAGTTTGTAATTGCGCCTATAAATTAATTGTAGGTGTGTGTAGAATTTTGACAAAAATGCAAATTGGTTTTTATAAGATTGAATTTGATTATTTATTTATTTGAAAGTGAACGTGACTATTTGTGAAATATTCTTAGCTTTTTTTAACTTGTATACCTACTTATTATAATTCTCGCAATCTCTGTGTGAAAAAAATTGTGTTTTACGCGGGTCTCAAACGACTCTCTCATACTCTATTCTATGTGCCAAACTCGCTACGCTCGTGAGGCAAAACATCGACTACAGTATGAGTCGTTTTCTACCCTTGTAAAACAAACTACTATTATGACTCTCTTTGTTAACGAGAATTAGCTGTTTGACTTGTAAAAGTGCGATTTATTTGCCTATTTATAATAAATGCTTTGACTTTCACTTTGACTTTGACAACTGAAACGAAAAATAAAAACAGAAAAATCAATAATAGAAAAGCTTTGTAGACTTTAAGTTGAACAAGCAACAGAAACGAAGAAAATAGAAAAATTAATAATTGAAAATGCTTTGGTACCTACACCAAATAAAAAGTGAATAATACAAGGTAGGTATTTATTTACGAAGAGCCAGACACTGCCAGTCTTACCAAAAAAGATTTAAACAAGAGTTCAACAGATGTGTCTAAATATTGCCTCCACAAATCGACGTCTAACTCTCGCTTTTTCTAACTCAATAACGAATTCACAAGTAAAATTAATTAGGAATGCCAGGATTGAGTAAGAAAACGCGAGTGATAGACTTCGATTTTGTCGAACTAAATTTTAGAAACATCTGTTCAACTCTAGTTTAAATATTTTGTGGTAAGACCCTGTTTGATTTACCGAGACAAATGACTTTAAATAAAAGCTTGTAAAATAGTTTTTAAACAACGAATGTTTTTCTCCATTTCTTGTATTAGTTTTATTAAAAACAGTAATTACCAGGAGGTGCACTATTTGGGCCTCTCATCTTGCCTTGAGCTGCCTTCATGGCGCCAGCGGCAGGAGCGCCTAAACCAGAAAAAAAAAGAAAATAAAAATAAAAGTTAATACTAAAGCCACTATCACACAGCCGCGATGTTGTCTATCGTGTTAAGATCTTCGGTCAATAATGTTCAAGATAGGCAACAGTGAAATAACAGCACAAACAAACTGGTGGTCTTATTTGCATTAGTCGAAACTAAACCATAATGAACAGAAATAAGGTTGATTAGAATTAAATACTTTTATAACGTTGCGCCATTTTTGTCATGCCTTTTTTCTTGCATTAGTCGAAACTAAGCCTTACTGGACAGTAATAAGGTTAATTATAAGTTTAATACTTTTATAACGTTGCGATATTTTCGGCATGCCATTTTACTACATTATTGATCGAAGACTGAATAGGTATCTCTTAGGCAAGCGTGCTTCACTTTTAGCCACATACTCGTGTCCCAAGACGTGGGGTTATTTGTGAATGGTATGGTGTTCAATAGAAGATTAATGTATTATATTGATTACTATGCCTAATGGCTTATCTGGTAGGTACGCCATTTTTTTTTGTAAAATACTTTGTCCCACTTCTGGGCAACGGTGGGCCCAATTACTTCTATCTTGGGCTAGCTGCTTCCAGTTTTTTGAAACGGAATATAAATATAAAACTAGAAAAAAAAATTAAAACAAAAAAGAAAGAAAAGACTAGAAACGAAGTAAGTCGTACAAGTTTATAAGTCTGGAAATGATGTGATATCAAAACTTTACTATGTGGAAAGGATGCGGGATGCATATTGCATAACCTGGAACACTGCTGCGTTTTTATCTGCAATACCATCGCATCTGTGTGGTAGTGGCATTTTGTGTAAAGGTTTTTTAAGTTATCGTTATGTTAATATAGGTTACAATAAATCACCTTACCTAGACCACCACCTGGTGCCTTTGCAGACATTTTTTTCATATCACCAGGACCGGGACCTAAAAATATATATTTTATAAATATGCTATATTCTGAATCGCTTCTAACACCGAGAATTTTGAGGGTGGGACACGCCAAAAACTGACCTTTTAGTGTTTTAAAATGGTAATTATTTAAATATTACGCAATATTAGTTAAATCAACGTTTGCATTTAACTAGTTTAGGATATGCTTTATAATCTCCAATCATTCATATAATTAGCCACACATAATTATTTATTGATATTAGGCTTCAAACACAGAGGACGGCCCAAAAGTTGGGTACACTTTATTTGGAAAACGCTCAGCTTTGGCTGAGCATACTGCTGCGCTTGGTGTCGCGGGTTCGATTCCCGTCTTATATATATAACGAGTCAAAACGCTCCGTATAACGATAAAATCTTGCCAAGAGCGAGTTGAACTCGCGCACGAACGGTTCCGTATCTTAGCTATAAACACGGCAGAATAATCACATTTTTTGTATCGAAAATCGAAGCCTCAAATTTTTATTTTATTCTCTTATTTAGTTAGTATTCGTCGTTATAGCGGCAACACAAACACATTATCTGTGAAAATTTCAACTGTCTAAATCACGGTGCTTAAGATACAGGCTGGTGACAGACGGAGAGAGAGTCACGGACAGCGGAGTCTTAGGTCCGTATTAATAAATCAAACTTAGCTCTGAGAGCTATCTTCAGTGTGCACTTGCTCTTTTGTTCTATTTAATAAATACATCTTAAGTTGTAGATTAGGAACAGAAACTTACATGATCTCTGGCAAATTAATAAATGACACTCAGCGGTTAAGTGCTATCCGATTATGACACATTTGACTCATACAAGACAGTATCTAGTAGCCAGTGCTACATCTCAATATCCATTTATTAAATAGCAACGATCTCAAGATGCAGATTACATTTTGAGTGTGGATTAGCTGGTAGCGCACTTGGTAGCGCTATTGAGGTTCATTTATTAATACGGACCTTAGTAATAGGGCCCCGTTTTACCCTTTGGATACGGAACGCTAAAAATGAGCTGCAATGCAATCTACACTATACTGATGAGGCAGATAGCCTTTTGTTCTAATGAGTAATTTAGGTTAATTTTAGATCTAGTCGCGTCTGTCGGTTTTACTCGCGGGATAATACACACATCAAAAAAGTCTAAGCAACATGTACTAATTTCTGGTTCTTTTCTGGTTCGCCGAGCTGTATGTGGACGCGCATTGTCATGCATTAACGTAAAATCGGAGCTAAAGGTTTGTGCAAATGAATGGAGATAAGGTCTGAGAATAGCCTCGACGTAATTTTCAGCGTTCATGTTTCCATTTACAAAAACGAGCTCAGTTCGCCTGTTCTTCATAATACCCGCCCATACCATAACTGTTGAGCCGCTGTATGGATGAACTTCCTGAACGCACCTGAGCCTCTCAGTATTTCCGGGCCGACGGTACAGTATTATTACAGCCGACGGTATTCCCTTCTTGTATCAGGCCTAAACCCGAATCGCGACTCATCGGAACATTTTATCCCATTGTTCCTGGGTCCATGTTATGCATGCATGTTGCTTAGACTTTTTTGATGTGTTTAGTATACGCTGGTATACATAATATAATTCGTTACCTTTACTGGGAACATTGCCCATGGATCCCAGGGGATTATTAGGGTAACCTGCGAATAAACACTAATATAAAAAAAACACCATTACAAGTATAGGTATGTAAACAAAAATAAAAAAAATAACACGAAACAAAAAGAAACCCCTCTAAGAAGTTAATATTTTTGACCTATTTGAAAAAAGGAGGCGTTAGGTATACTTATTATTAACCGACTTCGAACGGATTTTATTAATCAAAATCGGTTCAGCAGTTTAGTTTCAAATCAAAATAACTGGAAAAAGACAGTTAAACTTCTTAAACAGATGTTTAATTTATTTTCAAACAACCCTCCTTTGGTAGTCGGTTAAAAATACATTTCTACTCAGAACGTGTTATGGGTTCTCTTTGTTAATAAATAGTTTTTACGAGCTCGACATAGTACGCGTCAACTATATATAGCTCTTTGTATGAAGATTTTTCGTTCATAAACGCGCCGGTAGGGGCGCTGTACAAGATCTTCATACAAAAGCGCTAGTTGACGCGTACTATGTCGAGCTAGTAAAAACTCATACTAGGGGTAATGTACTATTCTATATTGTATTCGTACCGAATTGAGGATCAGGCTCGGGGTCGGGGTGGGGGGCTGCATTAGTAAACACGGCTAACTGTGAACAATACAAAATGATATAAAACATTTATTATTACATAAAACAAATTAAATTAAATAACATAAAAATCTTATATCTTTAAATGAGCAATTCTTGTATTGGAATCTCGGAATCGGCTCCAACGATTTTTATGAAATTCAGTATATAGGGAGTTTCGGGGGCGATAAATCGATCTAGCTAGGAATCATTTTTAGAAAATGTCATTTTATTCGTGTTTTTATGATTTTTTTCTTTAAATAACCAGTTCATATTTTTTTATTATTCTATCGGTAAGATAGAAAAATATTATTCATATTTCATCATTTTATTAGTAATTCCTACTTAAATATAATTTCCAAAAAACATAATTTTTAAAAATCATAAAAATAATACCGAGAAAAGCTCGGTCATCCAGATATTAAAAATAAAAATACACATAGATAGTAAAAATACACCTTACAAATCTTACAAAAGTGGGTGTCTATGAGGCATGGCACCAAGAACTGGCTGCATTACCTCGCTGAATAGCAATGGCTGTTCTCTGTGCGAGATGAGAGCCGAGGAAACAGATTTTAGAAAAATGTAGGTAGTAGGTACACATGTCGGTACTTTTTTTTAAAGCAGTGGTAGCCTAGTGGATAAACCTCTGCCTGCCAAGCAGGTGGCGAGTTAAAATTCCGTAGTGCGTGCACGTACCGATGTGTATCTTGTTAAAAATTATGAACGTAATTATCACTCGCTTTTCGGTGAAGGAAAACATCTTGAGGAAACCAACATGCCCGAGAATTATTTCGGTTATTTCGGAGGCATTTTATCCACCAACCCGGACTGCCCCGTGGTGGATTATGGCCTAACCAACCCTCCTCACGAAGGAGGCCTTTGCCCATCCAATTGTCAAATTATGAATAGGTACATACTAATAATTACACAAATAAGGGTTTTATATAAGACTAGCTGTGCCCGCGACTTCGTCCGCGTGGAATAGTGATCAAATTCACCTTTTAAACTTTCCCTGGACTTCCACAAATCATTCAAGACCAAAATCAGCCAAATCGGTCCAGCCGTTCTCGAGTCTTAGCGAGACACGAACAGCATTTGATTTTTATATAATATATAGATTACCAATTAAATAAATAATAATAATAATTATTATTTTTATTAATAAAACTATTTAAAAAAGTTTAACTTTAAGATGATTATAAAATAAATAATGGGAATAATAATAATATACGTGTCTAATGATTTTTTAACGTTACCGTTACCATTTATACATTAATGTTACCTCTGACCAACGGATAAGTATACCGTTGTCTCTATCTAACCCCAGTTTTGGAATGTTAGTTGGCTTTGACAGTAGATTTTTTTTTTAAACGTAGCCCCACACTAGGATTGCTCCTGTATCGTGGGTACCACTTACAGACATATAATTTCACATACACACCACACCCAGACCAGAAACACACATTTGTGGATCGCACAAATATTTGTCCCAGGCGGGAATCGAACCCGCAACCCCTAGCGCAGCAGTCCGATTGCTCAGCCACTACGCCAAACGTGCCGTCATTAGGTACGTCTTACGTAAACGTGCAGTTGATTAACGGCCGAAATTAATATTGTATCTCTTATCCAAGATTGAAATCGATCTTGGATTGCTGCCTATCGTTCGATCGATCTCCAATCTACGTGCCTTTATAAACCAATCCATGGATCGGTTATTGGCACGTTTGACCCTAAAAATGGATTGTGATATCAATCCCAGATAGCAAAATTTGGATTGGATTGATCATTAATTTCAGTCGTAAAAGTATCGTTGTCTCTATCTGACAATAAACAAAGGACAAGGATGGCGATATAGTTAATCTGTAAAAGTTGGCTGAGGTTTCAGTAACTGGGGGTAAGCAAATGAGAAAGACAGGGAAGGGAGTTTTGGCGGGAATCCGATAGTGAGACGTTGTTGATTTTGTATTATTTTCTCAAACTTGTGTTTCTTTGAGTGCTAATGTGTAATATTGCTGGAATATTAACCATTAAGTGTTCGTTAACGTGCACGAGTGTAGGCGAATGATATAAACTCAAAAAACGTGTCATTTCGCATTTTTTCCAAAACTCCCAGGAAGTTTCAGTATAGCATCCACTACTTTACTGAATCGTGACTTTGACGATGTAAATAATTGACTTGACTACTTGACCACGATTGCTATATTGCTGTGACTTTCTTAATTAATGTCAAATTAAGAAATTATACTTAAATAATAAAATACTTGACACTGGCTATATGCACAAACCGTGCGAAGCCATAAGAAAAAACAAAAAAAAAGACAGGGAAGGTAGGTGGTAGATACTCACAAAGCCAGCTACGACCAACACTGTCAGTTTCATGTTTCTCGCCGACGGTGGAACTTATAATGGTGACCGCGGAAGCGCGGCGCCCAATATATATAATCTTCCACCACAATGGGTGTAGGCCCTAGCGGCTGTACAAACAGCTACTTAAATAATTTAATAATTCCGTCATGCTCGCTAATAATAGGCACCCATTTTGGTAGGGTAAGGCAAGTTAGGTCCGTATTAATAAATGAACCTCAATAGCGCTACCAAGTGCGCTACCAGCTGATCCACACTCAAAATGTAATCTGCATCTTGAGATCGTTGCTATTTAATAAATGGATATTGAGATGTAGCACTGGCTACTAGATACTGTCTTGTATGTGTCAATTGTGTCATAATCGGATAGCACTTAACCGCTGAGTGTCATTTATTAATTTGCCAGATATCATGTAAGTTTCTGTTCCTAATCTACAACTTAAGATGTATTTATTAAATAGAACAAAAGAGCAAGTGCACACTGAAGATAGCTCTCAGAGCTAAGTTTGATTTATTAATATGGACCTTAGTGTCATGCAAGATAATTGTTTCGGAGGCATGTTTTCCAACGATCTGGACCGGGGCCCCGTGGTGGATTATGGCCTGAACCGTCTCTCGGAAGTGGGGGGAGGCCTTTGCCCAGCAGTGGGACAGTACAGGCTGAATTACTATTGTGTTATTATTTAACTTTACCTATCATAATCAAGATGTAGTAGCTATAATTAAATTCAAATAACGCCGATAAAAATATCCTTTTTTTTAGTTAGAGTGGCGACCGCGGACAGGAAGACGCAGTGTAGGTAGGCCTCCCACTAGATGCGCCGACGACATCGAAAGAGTCGCAGGCGACCGGTGGATGCAAGTGGCTTGTCGTTCGGTGTGACGGTCTAAGGGGAGGCCTGTGTTCAGCAGTGGACGTCTTCAGGCTGATGATGGTGATGATGATGAAAGAGACCATCATGGAATTGTAATTTGTCATTTATAGCATTCTACTATTCAAGCCCTTTCATTTGATATTCATATTGAGATTTTTCATCCCGAAGCATCGGTTCATTGCGAGTGAAACCGCGTGGCGCCGGTAGTTCTAAAATAAAGTACCTAAGCCTATGTGACTCCTTGTAATATCAACTTGCTGCTAGTGAAAGTCCCCTGGAAATCGGTCGAGCCGTTTCGGAGATTAACTGGGATAAACAGACGGCCAGAAAATAAACTATTTTTTGTTATAGCTAAGTATATCTACCGAATATATACTCGTAAGTAAGTACTTTCGTTATTTATTTAGTAAAAAGCTGTATTTAGATATTGCAAACAATCACTTCAATTTTACTTATTCATTTGTATATAATGTATGTATACATATCCTTAAATAATGTTTGACTACGACGAGCATAGATTGAGCTAAAATTATTTTCGGAAAATACGATCAGTTAGGCGATTTTCGAAAATCATCAGTGATTTGCTGTCACCAAAATGGCTATTTTTATATTTATTTTCTTTAAGTACCTACTGCGTATAAAAGGAAAGACAATCATGCGCTTGTCAGTGTTAAAAGCTATTAAATATTGATTTAATGGTAGACAGAGTATGAGACTTCTTATGATCTTTTACGATCTGTATGCTCTTTTTTCTCGTAATAATAACGACTCGGCCGAAATTAATAATCAATCCAATCCAAATTTTGCTATCTGGGATTGATATCACAATCCATTTTTAGGGTCAAGCGTGCCAATAACCGATCCGTGGATTGGTTTATGAAGGCACGCAGATTGGAAATCGATCGAACGATAGGCAGCAATCCCAGATCGATTTCAATCTTGGATAGGAGATACAATATTAATTTCGGCTGATGATATCGAAATCGCCGGTGACTTCCAAAAATCGCCCCCGAGCCAAATTAATTTATCACTTGGATTATAATTGTTCTGTCAGCTTTCAAGATTTATAAGGAAATATTACAATACAATGTTTACCAAGAAAAAATTATTTTAAACTAAAGCAGGCGTAACGTGCGTCACTTCTTTTATTTTATGTTAAAAACATACAAGTTACTTACTTACAACATACAGTAGTTTTTTTGTTTTAGTTATGGCTTCGCACGGTTCGTGCATTTAGGCAGCGTCAAGTAGGTGTACTATAAAAATATTACAAACTATAGCTGGTGCTCGCGACTTCGTCTGCGTAGGATTAGTATTTTGTGCATTTGATTTTTTTCCTAGTTACTTGACACTTATCGTCATATTTAGGACAATTCACACAATATCTTTATAAACTGTAGCCTATGTGTTATTCCGATGTATACTCGTATGCTATATTACTGTAAAGTTCCATTAAAATCCATTCCGTAGATTTTACGTGAAAGAGTAACAAACATCCAACCATACATACAAACTTTTGCGTTTATAATATTATAGTACTGTAGGATATTGTATATTTTCACGATAGGAAAGTCATAGAGCGTTACAGAAATCCTCGTGGCCAAGTCAAGTCAATTTACAGTCACAGGATTCAGTAAAGTGGTGGATGCTTTACTGAAACTTCCTGGGTGTTTTGGAAGAAACGCGTAATGACACTATTTTTGTGTTTATATCATTCGCCCACACTCGTGCACGTTACCGAACACTCAATGACTAATATTCCACCAATATTACACATTGACACTCGAAAAGACACAAGTTTGAGAAAAATATACGAAATCAACAACGTCTCACTTTCGGATTCCCGCAACTTCAATAAGTAGCTCATCAAACAAGGTGATGCGAATTGGTGATGCGGTCGATATCGATAAATGCACTTAACAGCGCATGAATCGACAAATCGCTCGAGATGGCGCGTTAAAAAGAGATAGGTATACTTTTCAAAGCAACGTTTGTGGGCGGAGCGTTCCCTCTCGGATCCAAAGGGAGCAAGTCACTTTGGTTAATTATTAAAAGTACCTATTTTATGATACAAAATAATTTAAATAAATGATGTATACCTACTTATGATTATAAAATTCTGCGCAGTTTAATTTCTAATTACCTACTTACTTCGGTTCCTAATGACATCATAATCTGTAACAAAAAAAAAAACTTCAAATAAAGAAGGAGGTTCTCAATTCGGTTGTATTTACTTTTTTATTTGTTTTATTATCTTTGGTCTATTATAATTAATTATTATGTATTATGTTTTTTTTTTACTTAGGTAACTTATACCTATTTAAAAATATTTGTACAGAAAACTAAGTATAGTATAGGTAAGTATACTTATTGTAATATTATCTACTCATAACAATAGAAAGAAAGCCATGGCCATCTTCACTAATTTTTTTCACAATTTCCCTGATTAAGTAGGTACCTACTACCTACCTATTATCTACCAAATTAAGTAAGAAGTAAGATCTTACTCTATTATAAGAAATGAGTAAGTTTTTAGGTTTGAATCTTTGAATGTTTATTACATCACGCCAACACCGAGACTAATGAAAGATACAGTGTCAGGCGCTAGATGAACACTAAACTACTTTTATCTCAGGAATCGCGGGTGAAACCGCGGAACAGAGCTAGTATAACGTGATAAAACTTAATTTTCTCCCACCTACCTCGCTCCCTTTGCTACAGACACGCCTCTTTCAAACAGGAACGCCAGTCGCCACATAAAAGAACTTAGTTACGATTGGCGGGAACGGGCGCCGCGCGTGTCATTCATCTGTCAAAACGAAAAATATCAGTTTTTTTTTTGGTGTCTAGTATTTTGGCAGTGCGCTTCGTTTTAGTGAGTTTAATAAAGAAAAAAAGTTGAATAATATTTATTTACTAGATTAATAATCACTAAAACGTAAAAATATTTTGGCAAAATTGTTGCACGGAAGCCACGCAAAAAGAGTTACCAGCCTCGTCATTCATTTTATCTAATCAGTACATATGAATTAATACAAATAGTAGTAAAATCTAGTCCATTATTTAATTATCAAGTTTGGTTTTCAAACTGAAGTTATTAAAAAAAATACGTGCAAAATCGATACAAAAAAGTGAAATAACTGTCTCGAGAAAGTGGTTTGAAAATAGTGATGCGTGAGTGCTATCACATTGCATCGATGTTTTATTGACAGAGGTTAGTACTTATCGTGTTTTATTATTTTCTTAGACTATGGTTAAGCTTTTTTTTATTAATATTAAAATATTATGAAATACCAACCTGTATGCCTTGACGTGTAAGTATTTTAATATTCCAATTTTTTCCTTGCTTTCCTTGCCACAATGATAACCGTTTTATTTCAAAAAACAAAACATTAAGCTATGTCAAAATAAAATCTTATCTTATCATAACTTTATTAGTAATAAGTATTATGAATGCGAAAGTTTGTGTGTTTGTTAGTTCTTAACGCTTAAACGGCTGAGCCGATTTGAATGAAATTTGGTATGCAGATAGCTTAACTCTCAACTTAACACATATGCTACTGTAAGTCCTAAAAAAATATATTGCTCCCGTCCACGCGAGTGTAACCGCGGGGCGCAGCTAGTAAGTAATAAAACTCAAAATAAGTAGGCAAACCTAATCTATTTACAGCCGAAATTAATATTGTATCTCCTATCCAAGATTGAAATCGATCTTGGATTGCTGCCTATCGTTCGATCGATTTCCAATCTGCGTGCCTTCATAAACCAATCCACGGATTGGTTATTGGCACGGTTGACCCTAAAAATGGATTGTGATATCGATCCCAGATAGCGAAATTTGGATTCCATTGATTATTAATTTCGGCCGTTAGCCGCTACCAATGGGCAATGTTTCCTAAATGTTGGCAGCATTGTCACGCGCGTCGTATGGAAAAGCTCATTCAATAATAAAAAAATAAAATAAAAACACCATTATCTTTATTTGCAAAGCTGTTCTATTGTGCACTTGGAAAGATGATCAGCGCATAACTTTTGAATCAGCGCATTTAAAGGGAAACATCCTTATTGGAACTCAAACCAATGTTATTAATTATTTATAACTAACTTACTTTATATTTTAATTTAAAGTTTTTCTCTTGTAAAATTTCGATATTATTATTTACTTACATTATATCAATATAGGCATTACCTACCTACATGCTTTAACTTTGACCACTTCGTATTCAAAAGATACCCCAAACTACGGAAGAGAGAGACAACACCTCAAAATGTCATACAAAATCCGAATGCTGTCTCGCTTTAATCGAGTGCCACTTCTGCTAAGGTAAAAATAGGTATTCTGTGCTTTGACTTTGACAGTTCAAAATGTTATATATTTTTTTCTTCTTTGAGAATGGTGCTTTTCACACATTGTGCCAGTTTCAAGTAATTAACAGCCGAAATTAATATTGTATCTCCTATCCAAGATTAAAATCGATTTTGGATTGCTGCCTATCGTTCGATCGATTTCCAATCTGCGTAGGTACCTTTGTAAACCAATCCAAAGATCGGTTATTGGCACGTTTGACCCTAAAAATGGATTGTGATATCAATCCCAGATAGCAAAATTTGGATTGGATTGATTATTAATTTCGGTCGTAAGTAGGTAGGTAATGCTATATTATAGTGAACATCTGATTGCGATGTCAAAACAGTAGAATCTGTGCTGGGAGCGACACGTGGCATGCACGTGTGACGTTTGATAACGTTTATTACATTGTTTACTTTATCGACAATGTGTGGTACAACCTTAGCAGTTTGTTGTAATAAAACTATTAAATTTTTTGGAATCTCCGCTGTAATTTTTCCTAATATAAAATCAATATGAATGAATATTACAAAGCGGTGGTAGCGTAGTGGGCGAACGTCCGCCTGCCAAAGCGGAGGTGGCGAGTTCTAATTCCAGTGCGGGCACGTACCAATGATTATGGGTTTCTTGTTAAACATTTGTACGTAATTATCACTCGATTTTCGGTGAAGGAAAACATCGTGAGGAAACCATCATGCCCGATAATTATTTCGGAGGCATGTTATCCACCAACCCGGACTGCCCCGTGGTGGATTATGGACAAGCCTTCTCACGAAAGTGAGGGGAGGCCTTTACCCAGCAGTGGGACAGTTACAGGCTGAATAATAATACTTAATTATTATGAATGAATATGATCCTTATATTATATACCTTATATTAGGCTGAGTCTATTAATACGGGTACTGTACGAACAATTTAGTTCCATGTAAACAAAAGACAAGCTAATCATCCAAAAAAAACAATAAATGTACGAATAAATATAATTTATTCATCCAGTACCCGTACAAATAGCCACTATCCTTATATTAAGTATTATGAATGAATATGATCGTCTCTGATGAAATATAATACATAGGTACTTATGCGAAAATGTCGGTTTGTTTAACTTTTTCACGTTTGATTAATTTTTGTTAGATAGATTAGATTTTGGAGAAGGGCATAGGGTTTTTAGGGTTCCTTACCTACCCAAAGGGTAAAATGGGACCCTATTTATAAAACGCCGCTGTCCGTACGCGTCTGTCCGTTTGTCACCAATCTGTATCATGTAGATAAATAATCTTATGAACCGTGATAGACGGTTGAAATTTTCACAGATGATGTATTTCTGTTGCCGCTATAACAAGAAATACTAAAAATCAGAATTAAATATATATATAAGGGGGCTCCCATACAACAGACGTGGTGTTTGTCGAAAAGATAACCGTAATTACAAATAACTAGGTATAAGCCATAAAAATACAGTGTACAGTCAAGTATTTCAGTTAGCTGCGCTATCAATAATTTTGGACAAAGTTTCTAATATCTTGTAAAAAAAATCGCGAGAAAGGACATGAAAAAAATCTTTCGTCACAAAATGCTCAACATTTTCAGCGACAACTATCATATTTTTTGGAACCATAAAAAAGGCAATTTTGTCTTCCAATGAACTGAATGGATTCCTGGATATATTATGGATGGAATATATTATAGTGGTACGGATCCATACGAAACCATAGACCTAGCGAGGTCGCGGGCGCGACTAGTAAAAAATGTAACCATAACAACATTTTAGACAGAAACAGTTCTTTGCATAACAACCAAGTATCTTTATCTGATTATATCTTCAGAAACGGTTTAGGTTTCTAAAACAGTAGTTCTTTTATCTTGAAACGAACTCAAGTATGGCACTTGAGTAAGACATTTTTGTGAACTCACTTTTTTTTAAACGTTTTTGCTTCGCACGATTAGTGCATAGTTTTTTCATGCATTTTGTATTTTTGAAATATTACGTCTAAAAACATAATACTTAGTCGAAATATCGACGGGATACTATTACTATTCCGTGTTCCAAATTTCATCAAAATTCGGTTCAACCATTACGGTGTGAAGAAAAACAAGCATACACGCCCCCAAATTGACAGGTGTAAAATATTTGTGGGATGAATGGATTATTTAAATAGTAGGTATTCATGTCCCAGTGTTTCTCTAACTGTTCCAGAACGGATAGATGTCGAGTTACGGGAGCATGTCGCCCTCAGATGAGGGGTTCGATAGGTACGAGGCCCCCTTCTACTGCCAGCCGTCGCATCAAGGTATGGAATTTAGATTTTACCAAAATAATTTTCAGACAAGTCGGATCCCTCACAATGTTTCCGTCTTTGCGAAAAGCCAAAACAACGTAAATAACATAAACCTCCTTCTGCACTAAAATATCAGCGAGTAGGTGCGTACACTTCGTTAGCTTAGTACCTACCTACCTACTTATAACACTAGAAGTTCCTAAACTTTCGAGAACACGGGTCTAATTCGCGCACAAACTAATATCAAAATTCAATATACACAATTTTGACACACCTCGACGTTACGTCCGAGTTACGACCGTAGTCACGGGAAGACTCAAAATTCGAATTGTATATTTTAATATTAGTTTGTCAACGGTTGGTTTTTTTTTCTTCATCGCAAGCTCAAGCTCAGTTGTTGCGATCAGCTTGTTCCAAACTCGCGCCTAGCGGCATGTGATGCGAAAGACGGGACCAACTAAGCTATCATTGTTCAACAGTGTTTGTCAACAGGTAGTCCCATGGATGGGGGCGTGTACTGGCCGGCAGCCACAGGGGAGGGGCATGAGTTCGATACCCAGGACTTGTACCACGACAACACGCATTACATCGGCAGGAGTTATGGTACGTAGTAAAAAACGTTTTTATTTATGATAGAATATCTTTCAACTTTTTCAATGATGCCGCTTCTGCTTGTTGTAGCAGAAATGTGTACGTGTTGTTTTTGAAATGACAGAGGTTCTCAAACTTTTTCTATTCTGCCTCTAGGTACACTTTTTTTTAGAATATTTTTGTGCATGTAGCTCAATGACGGAACTTGACCTTATCATTACTTAAGAACAGGTAAGATCCAGGTTAAATGCTAACTTATAAAGCACCTATGAAAAACATAGGTGTTATGATAATATTAAAAATAAAGTTTTTGCAGGCTACGATGAAATGCAGATATCTGGGAACGAACCTTACGACGCCTACCACCACACCGTCCACCACACGTACGCACCAAATACTGGAGGTAAGGAAGAACTAACAGAATACTACCATCGGCGATAGGCGGGCAACTACCTTCATTGTCATTAAAAAAAAAACATTTAAAAAAATATTGGTATATTATTTTTATCAATGTCGTAGATACATTGCCTAACAAAAAACTGAAATAATAATAATAATAAAACCCAAGCAAAGTCTCCGAAACAAATCGAATCAGAATTGAACAAAGAAGAAAAAACTACCTTCATTGACATTATATCGAGCTGAGACCTATTTGTGCGAATACACATTGATAAATTATTAGGGTAATTTTTTTATTTTCTTTCTTTCTTTCTTTCTTTCTTTCTTTCTTACAATCTTTATTATGCGCTCATGTTGAACCGTTGACTCATGAATTCTAATTTCCATAGGCATCGAATGCGACATGCAGTCCTTACCGATCCGCTATGAGCGCACGGCGCCCGCGTTCGTGCGGGTCGTGAAACGTCGCACCACGGCTAATAAGAAAGAACGTCGACGGACCCAGAGCATCAACACTGCATTCACAGACCTGAGGGAGTGTATCCCCAACGTGCCTCCCGACACCAAGCTAAGCAAGGTGGGTTGACTTCTCTTTTTACTATGTGAAGCAAGGGAAGGGATATGTATTTTATAGTTATATAATAATGAGTGTTTGTAAGATAAACACTTACGGTCTTACTTTGTTATGTAAGTTTGTAACACCTACAAGTTTAAGGGGGCGTGTTGGACATATAAACTTGTTTGTGTTTAAAAAACTAGAATGTCAATGTTTGGTGTCACACAGAGAAAATAAAATGGAGAACGTAGATTAAACTATAAATGTTTATATAAAAGTATTTTCCTTAACACTTACCACAAAAGATTTTTAAACCTGAGTTGAATTGATGAGTCTCAATATTTTTCCACAAATCGACGTCTAACCCTCGCTTTTTCTAACTCAGTAACAAATTCACGAGTAAAATTATTAGGAATGCCAGGATTGAGTAAGACAACGCGAGTGATAGACGTCGGTTTTGTGGAACGAAATTTTAGAAACATCTGTTTAACTCTGGTCTAATGTTTTGTGGTAAGACCGCTATTATTTTGTATGTGTTTTATAAAAACCTTATATTTGGTATTACTGCCGAACAATTTAGACAAACAAGACAAAAACTTAGTCAAGTAATCCCTCGTCCGATATCAACTGATTAAAAATCACTGATTACATTAGTGGTTCTTACCTCCAGTTTCTAGAAAGTTTGTTGGCGTTGACAGTATATTAAAACTATCGTTGTCTCTATCTGACACTAAACAAATGACAAGGATGGCAATAGAATTAATCTGTTGTCAACGTTGACTGACGTTTCAGAAACTGGGGGTTAATGTTCCACCGTAGCGTAAGGTATACTTAGATTTAGATATATTTTATTTCTTTCTTATAGAATAACATTTTAACCTAGGTAAATATTATAAATGTATTATTGCAACTTATATAAGTAAATGCGCGATCGGTTCCTAGTTAACAAAATAGTTTTTAGCACCATTCTTAATAATAATTCAAAATAGAAAATACGCTATAATAATCATAACTTAGTCAATCTAAACCCTTAACTGCAATTTTTGAAGAATTATGTGTACATCTCTCACTCTCGCTTGCACATCCACCAGATGGTGCGAAAGAGAACGCAGAACATCAACACTGCGTTTTCCACGCTCAGGCAGTGCATTCCGCACGTCCTGCCCGACACTAAGATGACTAAGGTTAGGCATTTACTTATTTAGCTAAAAATACTAAAAAAAAAATTAAACAATCATCTCATAATATATTTTGCCTGTTATAAAATAATTTACCTTCAAATAGTCTATTAATAAATCAATTGCTAAGGGTTTTACTAAGCTAAGTAGGAATATATTTAATTTTTCGGAGTGACGTAATGTTTTCTTACTCTCGAATTCAGTCTAGGGGGGCGTTAACGAAAAAGTTTGAGAAGCACTGTCACGTCTAATCTGTACTTAACCTTTTCATAGTTTTGCGTTCTTTTTCAACCACCAAATCGATATTTTCTTGCATACACACTTATGAGTGCTGCCATATAACTGGCTTGAGTTTGCCATCAGTTGATTCCATACTTCGGATAGCAGGTTCGAAACCTGACCACAACTGAGCTTGAGCTTCCGATGAAGGGAAACATCGTTACAAACCTCGGCGGTGGCGCTATAGCGCGCCTGGCTAGCCACCGCCTGAGAGTAATGAATCTGTCGCCGAACCCCTATCAATTCTGCTAATTTAGAACGCTCCAATCGAATCTCAATAGAGTGACTACGAAATACTTTGTGACATTGATTTCAAATGATGAACTAACAGACTAGTTAAATATAATTTAAAAATAGCAGATTTCCATACGTCACAAACTATTCCGAACTATTTCATTGAGATTCGATTGAAGCATTCTTAATTTAACAGAATTGACCCTCAGTCGGGGTGTTGAGGCGGTGCTTGAGAGCCAGTTCCGTTTTAGGCTGAGCATGTTCATCACCTTCGACCCCATCGTCACAGACCAGTGATAGTGGTTAAGTTAGCCTACAAAGCACAAAAGGCAATGCTTTTCTTTGTTAATACACAATAGATTACGCGTCACGTTGTTTGTCCGCGATGGACTCCTAAACTGCTTAACCGATTTTCATCAAATTTGCACAACGTGTGCAGTTTGATCTAACTTGAAAGATAGGGTAGCTTACATCTCAATGATTTATAGTCGCAATAACAAAAACCTTAGCCACAGCAACGCGTGGCCGTGTCTGCTAGTATAATATAAATTACAAGTTTGTGTGTTTGTCCTCTATTCACGGCTTAACGGATGAACGGATTTTGATGATGTTTGGTATATAGATACTATAGGTCCCGGAATATAGAATAGGATACTTTTTATTTAGTAACAATTCACGGTTCCTGTGGAATAACAGCGAACGCGGGGGAAACTGGCAAGGCGATCTTTGTATATACGAGTAATACTAGCAGACACGGCCACGCGTTGCTGTGGCTAAGGTTTTTGTTATTGCGACTATAAATAATTGAGATGTGAGCTATCCTATCTTTCAAGTTAGATCAAACCGCACACGGTGTGCAAATTTGATTAAAATCGGTTAAGTAGTTTAGGAGTCCATCGCGGACAAACAACGTGACACGAGATTTATATATATTAATATTAAGATAAGACAAGATAGTACAATATGATTGTAAGATGGGATGAGTAGGATCCCCTAACAACACCATGGTTTCCTCCAGATCAAGACCTTGCGGCTGGCCACATCCTACATCTCCTACCTGCTGAAGGTGTTGGAGACGGACGGCGAGCCGGCCGGAGGGTTCAGAGCTGATCTCCACCACGCGCCGAGCCGCCGCCGCAACGCAGACGGCAGCCAGGTACAGTAGTACCCAACTGATATGGCTTACCGATGTACCTGCGCAGAAGATGAATTTTCAAAGCGCGGGAAATGCTATTGACCGCTATTGGTCGGCAGCCGCCGCCATCTTAGCGAGCTTAGAGTGAGATGGAACTAACAGCTGCAGTGTATTATGAACCTTATAATAGTGAGCTTAGGTTGATTGTAAGTTTTAAGCATTCTTTCGTTAATCTTCGGACCATACTTTCTTTTCTGCGCGAACGAAGATTCACGACGCGCCTTATAAGTTGGTACTAGTATCTTTTTTTTTTTTAATGTATTATCGACTAGAAGCACCTCGCGGTTTCACCCGCGTTAACTACTATCCCGCGGGAACCATTATTTTTTACGGGATAAAAGGTAGCCTATGTGTACCGGGGATAGCATAGCTTCCCAACAGTGAAAGAATTTTTCAAATCGGTTCAGTAGTTTCGGAGCCTATTCATTACAACCAAACAAACAAAGTTTTCCTCTATATAATATTATAATATAGACGACACGTTTGGCGTAGTGGCTGAGCAATCGGACTGCTGCTTGGTGTCGCGAGTTCGATTCCCGCCCGGTACTGATATTTGTGCGTTACACAGATTTTTGGATCGCGATCAGCTCAATAGGTGCTTTTTGCGTTCTTACAATACAATACCTAAGTATGTACTACGTATCTAACAATAATAAATTTCTTGTTCCTCGGTTAGAGACGGTCCTTTCTCTTTGGCCGAGTTATCTGTGGAATATCGCAATCGCAGCATGTGTGGGGTAGGCTTAAAAAAACCAAAACAAATCAATGATTCAATTGCCTGAGTACCTACCCATCTACTCTTGCGTGCATTAGAACGTTCTCAAGTGCGTTTCGCTTGGGAACCGTGTATAATCTCGGCTGCAAAGTAACGTATCTTTTACTACATGTGGCTGATAGCCGACACTCGACGGCGCCGGCGCACTGACTGCTCACTAGTGTACGTTAAACATCGATAGTTTTGATTTCCGATTGCTATCGATAGTTTGCCAAAAACAATCGATTATTATCGACACATCGATAGTTTTGCTCCAACTCCAAAAAACAGTCGATAGTTAAAATCAAAGGCAAAGTTTATGAAAAATAGTTAATCGATAGTAGAAAATAATTGTCGATAGTATCGATGTTTAACGTACACTACTGCTCGCTTATCTGTGGCCGGGAGCGACTGTTTTATAGTCTGTGGTCGCTTCAAGTATCATACGTAAGAACTAAAAGGAGTTTGGCACGAATTCCAAAATAAAACTTTGATTTTGTATGTTGTTCTCAAACTTTTGTCACTTTAAGTGTCAATGTGTAGGTAATATTGCTATAGGTGTTGGTTATTTAACGCGGGGGAAACCTCGGGGTGCAGCTAGTATCAAAGATACTTAATAGATTAAATACCTAAGACAAGACGACACACAAAAAAAATACAACCCACTTTCGGTAAATTAAAAACTTCCAAACCTACATTATAATCTCTTAACCTAAACAGTGTATAATTATATTTAATTTGCAGTTATATATAAATTCACTTTTATCTGCCAGAGCCGCCATGTGGCAGAATCAAATTATGGTCTGACGTAAGCAATGAGAAACAAGCGGGTTAGCTAGCGACGCCCTCTTTCAAAGGTGATAATATATCGGTACTAGCTGGTGCCCGCGACTTCGTCTGCGCAGGATTAGTATTAATTTCGAGTAGCTCTTTTGGCTATAATGGCTTACACATACATACTGGGGCGGGCTTTTTGTAGGACTATGATAAACATTTCCATCATACATTACAAATGTGTAACTCTAGCGGTTTCGGCAGCGCACGCCTAATTAGCTCGCAGATGGTAGATTTTTTTCCTTCTTACTTGACACTTATCGTCATATTTTGAACAATACACACAATATCTTTATAAATTGTAGCCTATGTGTCATTCTGCTGTAAGTAAGCTATATTATTGTTAAATTTCATTAAAATCCATTGAGTAGTTTTTATGTGAAAGAGTAACAAACATCCATCCATCCATACACCCACCCATACTTACAAACTTTCGTGTTTATAATATTAGTAGGATAAATAACAATCAAAAAAATATGCGAACGAAGGGTTCCGTACCATTATCTATAAAAAGGGTAAAAAAACACGTTTGTTGTATGGGAGCCCCCTTATATATTTATTTTATTCTGTTTTTTAGTATTTGATGTTATAGCGGCAACAGAAATACATCATCTGTGAATATTTTATTTAACTGTCTAACTATCACGGTTAATGAGATACAGCCTGGTGACAGACGGGCAGGCAGACAGACAGACAGACGGACGGACAGCGGGACCTTAGTAATAGGGTCCCGTTTTACCCTTTGGGTACGGAACCCTAAACATGAAATGTTGTTTGTTGGTGGGTACGCGCAATGCGCATTGCGCATGGCTTGAGAACTACTGGACTAATTTGGATATTTTTTTATTTTTAAATGTTCGTAAAAGTCAATTAAGTTTTTATGGAGAGAAAATGTTTAAAAGTTGCTTCGAAAACAGAAAAAAAATAACAATAATGTAAAAAAAATATTTTTGTTGAGCCCGTGCATAATTCACGATTGGAAGGATGATGCGATATTTCGTAATTTTTAAGTTCCTACAGCAATATCTTTCAGCCAGTCCATTCTGATATTAAGTTTATAATTACATAATCACGTCTAAACGGCTGAACGGATATTGATGTATTTTGGTACCTAGGTATACTACAGGGTGTATCGGCAAGGTGTAGTAATATTGAAATGTGGGTATGTGTACCTGGTGATGAATCATTTGCCAGGGTACTAAAACCTGAAATCGATAATCGATTTTTTCACTCAAATTGACAAAATAACTAAATATTACAACCCTAACATGATACGGATGACGTCACGTTACGCGGGTCACTGGCATTGAATTATTTCTGCCGCAAAGTGCGCCGCGGTCTTTGAATTTGCCGACAATATTTTAGGGTTCAGTATTGTAACAAAGTTGAAAGCCTCTAAAATTCATTTCAGATACTTACCGCCTTAGAATAGAATTTTGGTAGGTACATTACACGGAGCAGATATCACTCAGCCGCCAAGAAATACTTTTGTCAGGTTGCATCTGTCCGGGTTGGTACAAATTGGTAAAAAACATTATTTAAAGAACAAACGGAACCCTTAGTACATTTACGAATTCTTATTGACGGATTTGACGGCGGATCAAATGTTAGTCTATCCCTCAAGTTCACTGACATTGCCCATTGCCCAGCTGATAACTAGGGTTGAACGATGGTTAGTTTTGCAGTAAACTTTGACGTGTCTTAATTCATTACCGTGACTACTTACTGATTTAAAATACCTCCAGACTACTTCGAAATAAGTATAGTTTCAGTATTACTACACCTTGCTGTTTTACACCTTGTAGAGATAGAAAGACCACGATACTACGATTATTTATCGAAGACAGGGCACTTTAAATGTATTCCACGCAGTCGAAGTCGGGGGCACAAGCTAGTATAATAATATACTAGATAATTGGCACGTTTGGCGTAGTGGCTGAGCAATCGGACTGCTGCGCTTGGTGTCGCGAGTTCGATTCCCGCCCGGAACAAATATTTGTGCGATCCTCAAAATATTTCTTTCTGGTCTGGGTGTGATGTGTATGTGAAATTATATGTCTGTAAGCGGTACCCACGATACAGGAGCAATACTAGTGTGGGGTTAAAAAAAAAATACTTACATGAATAAAAAATCAATTTTGGACCGCAATGTGGGCCGAATTTCCGCGGGACGAATATGGCATAAATCATTCGTTAGATAATAACATGAATAAAAAAAATCCGCGGGACGAATATGGCATAAATCATTCGTTAGATAATAACATGAATAAAAAAAATCCGCGGGACGAATATGGCATAAATCATTTGTCATGTATTCTAGCGTTCTGCGTCGAAAGTTTATGACTTGTACCACACGGCGACGCTAGCAGACGCCCGCTAATATGATTACGGAAGGGGAGCTGGAAACAATTTTATTGGGACTATTTTGTGTCCGGAGCAGTAAAGGCATGACCAGACCGGCGCGGTTGCGAAGCGGCATTGGTTTTATCGAGTTGAACATGGTGGCGATTGTACTGGTTTTTTAAAAAGGAATCCTATTAAGCGACTCCGCTGTTCGTTTGTCTGTCTGTCGTTCTGTCAATAGGCTGTATCTCATGAATAGTGATAGTTGACAGTTTAAATATTCGCAGATGATGTATTAATATGATACTATGATACTACTAGATACCTGATGTATTAATACTTAAATCAGATTAAAATAACTATTTAAGGGGGCTCTCATATAACAAACATCATCATTTGCCGTTTTCATATATTATATATTGTTACGAAAACCTTCGATGATTTGAAAATACAATAATTTTATAGTGATGGTATTTAGATACCTATCGATATTTTTTTTTCACATAATTATTGCGTCTTTTTTCTCAGGTAGGTAACAATATATTTTTGTATCAAATAAGTAGGTTATATTTTATAGGAGCTAAAACCATCCTTCCTGTACTTCCTATACCTGAATCGATGTTTACTTTATATATATTTATAATAAAAAGCAGCACGTGTCAGTCTGTTCATCATTAACTTTACAACTTCCCTTGTTTGTGTTTACCTCGGACGAGCGTTCTTGGTAAAAATAGGTCGAATTGAGCCACATCCACACAGGCGCTTTATTATCGAGCGATAAAGTCGCAGGCGTTTATGCGATATATTTTAGTAGGTACTTACCTACTTCTTATATTAAGGACGCGTGCGATCATAAACACCGCATCGATATATCGCCTGTGTGGCTGGCTTTAATTGCTGCATTTTTCAATCAATCAGCTGCATTTTAAATCTACGATAATTTTTAGCGTTCGCAGCACAAAGCGTTTTAATCGCTAGTGTGTAAAACGCTCGCGTTGTAATTCAAAATTATTTTGTTAAATTCCTTCAAGTATTTATTTCAACAAATCATTCGGTAATATACAAACAAAATGAAAACAAATAAATCTAATTCCTTCTAAATAATATCAGGCATCGGGTATAAGCAAGTAATCTTGTTTATTTAATTTGTATCCCAAAAATATTATCTACAATATAATGAAAACGAAACTTTTTGTGCATTTCGTTTTTCTTTATTCTTATGGAAAAATTTAACAGTGCGATATTGTAAGGAATCCTGTGTAGGTTCATCCTACTAATATTATAAACGCGAAAGTTTGTAAGTATGGATGGATGTTTGTTACTCTTCACGTAAAAACTACTGAATGGATTTTAATGAAACTTTGCAATAATATAGCTTATACATCAGAATAACACATAAGCTACAATTTATAAAGATATTGTGTGTATTGTCCAAAATATGACGATAAGTGTCAAATAAGTAGGAAAAAATCCACCATCTGCAAGCTATTCTGCCGTGCGCTGACAAAACCGCTAGAATTACACATAATATTATGTAATGTATGATGGAAATGTGTACCCTAAAAAGTCCTACAAAGCCCGCTACAGTATGTCAATATCTTATGTATAAGCCATTACAGCCAAAATAGCTACTCGATATACTAATCCTGCGCAGACGAAGTCGCGGGCACCAACTAGTTAGTTTATAAACTAACTAATAAACTAACCTCACATTATAATGTGAACGTGATTAATGAAGTAATATCGAAGAGGCGTTTGTAAATCGAGATTTCCTTCTGCCCGCTCTGCTGGGGGCTTACCATGACGTCTTATTGCGATCCAATTATGGACCTTAACGGAATCGCTTCACTTTAAACAATATAAATACATGGCTTGCGATATCATTTAGGTAGACGTCGATCCCTTTAGATTTAAAATCAACCTAATTTGAGCGTCAAGATGTCACAACAAGACGTCACGGCGCGAATAAGTAGTAAAACGATTCTGTTTAGGTCCTCAATTGGATCGCAATAAGACGTCATGGTAAGCTCCCTGGACGAAATAAGTAAAATTAGACGCATTTCACAGCCACGTGCGATGAATTAGTACAAGTTAACTATCGACTTGGGAACGGCAGAAACCACACAAAAAACGGTCAAGTGGTTACACAGGGATATTCATTGACGGTCTGGGAAGCAACTTCGAACTTTTTTCCGACAGGGGCACAGAAAGGGGATGGTTTTCATGCTTTTTTAAGTCACTGTGTTACTTTTACGTAGTATTTACGTATTTTTTTATGGTAATATATTATGTGGTGTGTCTTTGAATGTATTTTTAGGGGTATGGTTCAGGGGCGTGATTTTTGAAAGTCATCGGTATTTTGATATCAAAATAACCGATTTTTTTATTTAAAATCGAGCGCAATCATACTCTTTTCTGTGGTAAAAGCTGTGAAATAAATAAAAAATCATTAGAAATACAACCTTTTTTACGATGATAGTATTATAGGTAGGTACCTACATAAGTAGGTAAGATATCTTTCAAAAATCAGCCTCAGAACAAATCTTGCGAATCGAAACTATCATTGTGTATACCTAACTTATACCCCACTTATAACCACACAATATTTTGTAGAACAATTTATTTGTAAACTAGCTGCGCCCCGCGGTTTCACCCGCGTTTGGGTAATATACGATATATCTTTATGAATTGTAGCCTATGTGTTATTCTGATGTATAAGCTATATTATTGCAAAGTTTCATTAAAATCCATTCAGTAGTTTTTACGTGAAAGAGTAACAAACATCCATCCATACTTACAAACTTTCGCGTTTATAATATTAGTAGGATTTAATATTTTTTCTTTTGTTACAGCAAACTTCAGCTGAAAAACGCGGCAAAGGGCGTACGGGGTGGCCTCAGCACGTCTGGGCACTAGAACTGAAGAGCGAGCAAAATTTACAGACTTAACCTGTTGACTTAACGGCTTAACGGCTTTTATTTTATATGCAACTAGCTGAGCCCCGCGGTTTCACCCGCGTTTGGTTAATATAAAATATATCTTTATGAATATGTTATTCTGGTATGTAAGCTACATTATTGTAAAGTTTCATTAAAATCCATTCAGTAGTTTTCACGTGAAAGAGTAACAAACATCCATCCATCCATCCATCCATCCATACATACAAACTTTCGCGTTTATAATATTAGTAGGATATTTATTTGATAAATTATCTCTGCAAGCTAGCACGCAGAAGTAGTAATAGCCACGTTGAAGCGCACGCTAATTTGAACGTTATTTGTATAAGGGTTTAGTTCTATGATTGTACCGACCATATAATCAGATAACATTAAATGCGTCGGTCCTGACTCGTATAGATACCTAAGAAATAAATTAACATAAGGTACCTATATGTTATTATTAGAAATATGAAAGTATGATAAGTATTTTGTAAAGAGATAGCCTCGAATGTACGTATTAGATAAAGGCTTATTTGAAAAAAAAGGAATAGAAAATATTAGGTATAATGTATTAAAATTATTTAATATAAGTTTAATTAAACGCTATAAACTATAAGAACTGTACCAAAGATGAAAGATGCCAAAAATAAAATTATTTGAAAAACTGTGCACATTCATACATTTTTGCTTTAATTTCCCTATTCTATAATTTTACCAGGATCTCTTCACTGATAATAGTGGCACTGCAAGTTTTACCCGGACAATAGCAAATTTGGAAAACCAAAATTTACACAGATGAAAAGACAATCTCACTGACGAGTGACCGAGTGCTTACTTATAGTTGTAGTTTTTCACAGTTTTTATCGCACTGATAAAAAACGGTGATGATGATGATGATGATGACTTGCAGCCTATGTGTTAAGTTGGGGGATAACCTATCTGCGTACGAAATTTCATGCAAATAGATCCAGCCGTTTGAGCGTGAAGAACTAACAAATACACACACAAACTTTCCGCTTTATAATATTAGTAGGTAGGATTGGATAAGTGGCGGAGGAGCGTGCGACCCAGTTGATGGTAAGTGGTAACCACCTATGGCATCAGCACTGCCAAAGACTTTGCCGATGCTTTGCCTACCTAGCTTTGGCTTTAAACCTTTCCATACTGTAGGTTCTGAGAAAAACCTAAAGTGGAAGAATCACATCTTCCAAGTACTTGGAAGAAATGAACGCGTAAACCAGGGCGACAGTCTGCACATTAGTTGGCTACCGATATCGGTCGCTAAGTCCTAACAAACCGAAGATGAAACAGTATGAAAGCTACATATATAAGTAAGGATGAAACCGAGACCGTGGGACAAAGTTAAACGCAATCGTTGTCAAAGCTAAGGTTGTCAAAGAATCAGTACATTTTCAAAGAAATAATAATGATTTTGATGGAATCTTGTCTACCTCCCTGGACTTGCATTTAACGAAAGTTTCGTTACTGCAAGCGAGGTTTATTGCTACGGATTTAGCGATCGTTATATTATAGCAATGATATGTTACAGACTTCGTATGCGATCCCCGAATTGTAACCCGATAAAATGCAGAATTCCCACGGGAAAAAGCATTACGCGAGCGAAGTCACGGGACACAGGTAGTATAAATATGTTTAAATTTAGATTCACATTTCTTCTTGCCTGAATCCCTGTACCTGTTATTGGACAGGTTGTATATCTAATTCAGTTCAGCCGTATCCGCTGACGATCGCCAGACGCAGGCCATGTGGTTTAGCGTGTGCTTGGTGCCGTGACCAGGATTAGGAAAAGTGGCGGACAAAATTGGCCTTTCTTCTGTTACACTTTACAGACTAGCCTTATAGAACTATCTCACCAAGTCGTCTACGTGAAACTAAAACCTGTTTGTCATAAACTCTTTACCAACTGCAAACGCTTACTATTGGCAGCTTAATCGTACGATGATTTATTGTTTCGAACTCTTATTTGTCCGATGTAACGTTATGATAACCCGAACGCCGTTACATCTAATGTTTTCATTTCGAGATTTATTTGGTCGACGTAATGCTAGTGCGAATTCTTTTAATGGTTACCCTCGTCGTCTACTCGTCGTTGCTGCTAATAACGCGTGAAATAAGACTTATCTCCAAAGTTCTAACCCATGGCCACCCTACAGAAAAATTCCGAAGCTAATTTGTTTTATAGCCACAAAATGATGTGTTCACTATTCGTGTGAAACGATGGATACAGAACGTATCGATGGCGGCACCCGTTGTCCTAAAAATAGTTATTAAGTGGGTTGTCGCTCGATTAAAAAAAATTTTGCTGTCGCTCTGCTCCCCATGATGTGTAATAGAGAAAGAGCGAGTGTCACTTTTCCTACATTTTTAATGAAATTGAAAATGAAATTACGCGGCACACATAGTTTCACTCTCTAACTAAAGTACCTATTAAAAAAACCGGCCAAGTTCGAGTCGGACTCGCCTGAGTCCGACTCGAACTGTGCCTACATAGGGTTCCGTAGCATTATCTATAAAAACAGCAATAAATTTGTTGACAATTTTCAGAAGTAATATTGTACTTATAACTTAACTCCCGGTTTTTTGACGGGAATCCGATAGTGAGACGTTGTTTGTTTTCTATTTTTTCTCCAATTTGATAGAATATTAGTCATTGCGTGTTCGTTAACGTGCACGAGTGTGGGCAAATAATATAAAATCAAAAAGCGTGTCATTTCGCTGTTTTTTCCAAAACTCCCAGTAAGTTTCAGTAAAGCATCCACCACTTTACTGAATCGTGATTTTGACTATGTAAATAATTGACTGGACTACTTGACCACGAGGATCGCTTTAACGCTATAAATTTCCTATTGTGAAAATGAGAAATACTACATTTTAAATATTACTAGCACACACGGCCACGCGTTGCTGAGGCTAAGGGTTTTGTTATTCAAGTTAGATCAAACTGCACACGGTGTGCAAATTTGATTAAAATCGGTTAAGTAGTTTAGGAGGCCATCGCGGACAAACAACGTGACGCGTAATTTATATAATATAATTAAGAAGATAATACTTGACACTGGCTAAATGTACAAAACGTGCGAAGCCATAACTAATACAAAAAAAAATTACTCCGGATAATTTAAAAGTCTCCATGTATGTACTTACTAGTGTAATAAATAATTATGGAAATACACAGAAGGTCCCAATTATTTGCACAAATGAAATTCAGAGCGCGTTAAATTATTGAATTTGTTCATGCTTTGCCAATATTTGTTTTGGTTTTATCACGGCTAGGTATAGATAATAATTTGTTATTTTAAAGTTGGTTTAATTCTACTATCCAATTAAACATTAGGTACGTTTGCATTTTCCCGCCCATTCGCGTGGATACAGCCAAAGATATTTTTTTTATAAAAATAACACAACAAGACGTCATGGTGCGAATAAGTAATAAAACGATTCTGTTTAGGTCGTCAATTGGATCGCAATAAAACTTCATTGGTAAACCTCCATTCATTGTATTCTGATATACGCAATATAATAACTTACCGATAGAGGTATGCGTATACCTAACATAATTATTTTATACAGCTGTTTATACCGTGTTAAAATTATCTAAACATGAAATTCTGACGTCACTGGGTTGGAAAATATGAAAACAAAGGCACTACTATTGGCTTGTTATTAATGACGTCATAGTGTTGGGCCTGGATTTTCAAGCAGGCCATTTTGAAACTTAATATTACTAAAATAATGCTAATTCAGCCAGCATTATCCCACTGCTGGGCAAAGGCACTCTCCTCACTTTTTATGAGGAGGTTTCTCTACTGATCTACCCGGGGGCCTAGTCCGGATTGGTGGATAAATGGCTAAAGATATTTTTTGAGTTTAGGCTTCGAATGGTTCTATGCATTTAGCCAGTACAATAAGGCCAGCGCAAAGCACCTTTTTTATTTCTTCTATGTGGTCTATCTAGGTGGCCAGTTCGATTTACGAGTAATTTTTTTTCACAATGCTCGTATATTTGTATTATCTGTATTCAAATAGAATTTTGGGAGTTTTGGCGGGAATCCGATAGTGAGACGTTGTTGGTTTTGTATTATTTTCTCAAACTTGTGTTTCTTCGAGTGTTAATGTGTAATATTGGTGGAATATTAACCATTAAGTGTTCGTTAACGTGCACGAGTGCAACGAGAATGATATAATCTCAAAAAACGTGTCATTTCGCATTTTTTCCAAAACTCCCAGGAAGTTTCAGTAAAGCATCCACTACTTTACTGAATCGTGACTTTGACGATATTGTAAATAATTGACTTGACTACTTGACCACGACTGCTATATTGCTGTGACTTTCTTAATGTGAAATTAAGAAATACTTATTACAATAAAATACTTGACACTGGCTATATGCACAAGCCATGCGAAGCCATTACAAAAAAAAATAGAATTTTCATACATATACCTCTACATACTCATTAGTATTTTGATGTTCCAAATTCAAACACATTACTGCCTTAGGGGATTTCAAACAAAATTCCTTCCCTAGTGATGGAATGACTTGCTTTACGTGTTAGAATCGCATGACAAATTAGACATCGTCATGAAAGTTCCATTAATTGCCCTTTCGAGCAGTCAGGTAATGAAAAGATCGTTCACAGATTCAAAGGTGACACTTTTATACGATGATAACACGATAATTATGAATTAATTAGCAATTGCAATTAATTTGTTTAATTGTGTCAATACATTACGACAATAATAAAAATATTTGAACAGTTGTTGTGTTCGGTTTTCTATTGCATTCGTGTGATTGTTGCGTTTTGTATAAAATATGCAACTACCCGCAGAACGGTACAGTATCTCCAAGGTACCGCCATGAGGATTACTGCACTCATTCTTTTAGCGGTAAGTACTAATTACTTTTATTATTTTAATTTGTATGCTACTTATCCGTAAAATCATCCAACTAATATTATAAACGCGAAAGTTTGTATGTATGGATGGATGGATGTTTGTTACTCTTTCACGCAGAAACTACTGAATGGATTTTAATGAAACTTCACAACAATATAGCTTACATATCAGAATATAATCAAACGTAACGCAACGTAATAAATTTATAATCAAACGTACACAGTACTTTGAGCTTATCAAAATGAGTCCAGTGTGCCTAGTGTGAGTTTTGACAATTTCTTTACGCGCTCGGTCCGTTTAGCGTAAACTTGAAATTGTATGGAATAAGAGCACCGCCATCTAGTTTCAGTCAGTGAGTCACTAGATGGCGCTGCTCTTATTCCATACAATTTCAAGTTTACGCTAAACGGACCGAGCGCGTAGAGAAATTGTCAAAACTCACACTAGGCACACAGACAGTACCTATCAGTCTTACCATAAAAGATTTAAACCAGAGTTGAACAGATGACTCTAAATAATTCTCCACAAATCGACGTCTATAATCCTCGCATTTTCTAACTAAATAACAAATTTACAAATATAATAATCAGGAATGCCAGGAGTAAGAAAACGCGAGTGATAGACGTCGATTTTGTCGAACGTAATTTTAGAAACCTCTGTTTAACTCTGGTCTAATCTTTTGTGGTAAGGCCGCATCGGTCTAACGTTATTTTAACGCACGTTTAATATTTTATTTCAGGCTTTAGTTGCCGTGCAGGCACTGCCACGACGTAAGTACCCACTCATTTTTTTTTTATTCCTTTTGTCTGTGTTATTGTTAGGAGAAAGTCCTAATGAAAGAAAAAAATAAGGAAATAGAGCGGAATCCTACTAATATTATAAACGCGAAAGTTTGTATGTATGGATGGATGGATGTTTGTTACTCTTTCACGCAAAAACTACTGAATGGACCTTGATGAAACTTCACAATAATATAGCTTAGATATCAGAATAACACATAGGCTACAATTCATGAAGATTATTAGCGTATATTATCCAAACGCGGGTGAAACCGCGGGGCGCAGCTAGTATTAGATAATTTAAGAATACTTAGCTACCATGTTAACTTAGATAGAGGGAGAGGGAGAGATATATAAAGTGAGAAGGAGAGAGACAGAGGGAGAATGTTAGGGAAAGAGGAAGAGGGAGAGAGAGCAAGAGAGATAGTGGAAGAGCAAGGGAAAGCGAGAGAGAAGGAAGAGAGAGCTTTTTAGGTGAAGGCCTTTTGCAAATAGGGTAAAATTTTATCTACGAAGCTAATAAATCAGCCCTTAATTCAGTGCGTTTACCTTAGGGCCAAAACACATGTAAACGCGTCCTGCCGGTGACCCTTTCTTAAATTCTCATTAGACCACCATCTCTGTGGAATCTTAAAATTCCACAGTGCCTGAGGGCAAGGGTCTTAAACCAGTGTGTGTTATCAGTGATGACATATACCTACACGTACGCTTACAGGATACTTACGTAAGAGCGGTATTAGCCTGCATTAGCTTAAATTAGTTTTGGGCAAGACTACTTTTAAGTGTAAACAACATTTAGAGAGACTGATATTAGAACGTAATTAAACTAATCACGCTTATAACTGGTGCCCAAATCCAGGCTTATACGATGATACAAGAATAGTATAAGAGCAAGAAATAGTAGTCTAGAGATTGATTTAAGTATATAATATGGTTTTTGCTAGTTGGGATGGAATTGAGACGTGATCCTTAACTGCTGGCCTTTTGGAGAAGCTCAGAGTCACACAGCGGCCAATGGAGAGAGCTATGCTCAGAGTTTCTTTGCGCGATAAAATCCGGTACGAGGATATTCGCCAAAGAACTAAAGTTTACGACATAGCTCTCAGGGTTAACAAGCTGAAGTGGCAATGGGCAGGCCACATCGCTCGTAGAACTGACAACCGATGGGGAAGAAAGGTTCTACAGTGGCGACCACGGACTGGAAGACGCAGTGTAGGTAGACCTCCCAGTAGATGGGCCGACGACATCAAAAGGTGGATGCAAGTGGGAAATTGTCGTTCGGTGTGGTGGTCTAAGGGGGAGGCCTAAATACAGCAGTGGACGTCTTCAGGCTGATGATGATGATGATGGTGACGACCACTATCTCACTTAGTGTTAGGTGACGGTGTGTTCGAACGTGGTAAGCATGCTCCTCCTGGAACGGTACTCGCATTCAGAGAGTGTTGCCATAACAGTTTGGTCGATTTGATCGACAGATTTAGCAGGTCGTTAGCAGTTGCTTTTTAACAACGTTAACAACAAAAATTGTAACAAATGTTTGTTTTTCCAGCATGCAGTCATTCGGGAGGAGATCATAAATGTAGCAGTAAATGTGGATCAGGGAAGAGCGGATCATCATTAACTCATGCGGTAAGGGGCGCCGGTGCCACTGGATCAAGCAAATGTGGACACAACAGTCAGGCTTCAAGTGGAGGTACTGCAGGGTCTACCTCAGGGTGTGGACATGGAAGCCATGCTACAACTGGATCTGTTGCTAAGGCAACATCTGGACTAGGAGACCATTCAGGAGGTAACCATAAATGTAGCAGTAAATGTGGATCAGGGAAAAGCGGATCAAGCATATGTGGACACAACAGCCAGGCTTCAAGTGGAGGTACTGCAGGGTCTACCTCAGGGTGTGGACATAGAAGCCATGCTACAACTGGATCTGGTGCGAAGGCAACATCTGGAGTAGGAGAACATTCTGGAGGTGACCACAAATGTAGCAGTAAATGTGGATCAGTGAAGAGCGGATCAAGCCAATATGGACATGGGAGACATGCTTCAAGTGGAGGTACTGCAGGGTCTACCTCAGGGGGTGGACATGGGAGCCATGCTTCAACTAGGTCTGTTGCAAAGGCAACATCTGGACTAGGAGAACATTCAGGAGGTGACCACAAATGTAGCAGTAAATGTGGATCAGGAAAGAGCGGATCAAGCAGATGTAGACACAACAGTCAGGCTTCAAGGGGAGCTACTGCAAGGTCTACCTCAGGGGGTGGACATGGAAGCCATGCTACAACTGGATCTGTTGCGAAGGCAACATCTGGACTAGGAGAACATTCAGGAGGTGACCACAAATGTAGCAGTAAATGTGGATCAGGAAAGAGCGGATCAAGCAGATGTAGACACAACAGTCAGGCTTCAAGGGGAGCTACTGCAAGGTCTACCTCAGGGGGTGGACATGGAAGCCATGCTACAACTGGATCTGTTGCGAAGGCAACATCTGGACTAGGAGAACATTCAGGAGGTGACCACAAATGTAGCAGTAAATGTGGATCAGGAAAGAGCGGATCAAGCAGATGTAGACACAACAGTCAGGCTTCAAGGGGAGCTACTGCAAGGTCTACCTCAGGGTGTGGACATGGAAGCCATGCTACAACTGGATCTGTTGCGAAGGCAACATCTGGACTAGGAGAACATTCAGGAGGTGACCACAAATGTAGCAGTAAATGTGGATCAGGAAAGAGCGGATCAAGCAGATGTAGACACAACAGTCAGGCTTCAAGGGGAGCTACTGCAGGGTCTACCTCAGGGGGTGGGCATGGTAGACATGCTTCAAGTGGAGGTACTGCAAGGTCTACCTCAGGGGGTGGACATGGGAGCCATGCATCAAGTGGAGGTACTGCAGGGTCTACCTCAGAGGGTGGAAATGGAAGCCATGCTTCAACTGGGTCTGTTGCGAAGGCAACATCTGGGCATGGCAAATCTACAACCTCAACCACAGCTAGCGCATCGGCAGAATCAATCGGTAGGGGAAGTGACAAAAATAAATGCATGAAACAACCCTCTGGTCACGGGCAAGATGGCAAAGGTGCTCGATCTATTGTAACCTCTTCGGCGGGATCGTCTGAAAATCACGGAAGTACTCAATCGAGCAGTTACTCAGATAGCTATGCCAACGCATCATCATCTGGAGATAGTAAATCAACTGCATCAAGTGGAGCTGGTGCTACGGCAGCATCAACTGGAAACGGTGTAGCAACTGCATCAAGCGGAGCTGGTTCTACGGCAGCCTCAACTGGAAACGGTGTAGCAACTGCATCAAGTGGAGCTGGTGCTACGGCAAAATCAACTGGGATGGGGAATGACAAAAAGAAATGCATGAAACAACTATCTGGTCGCGGGCACGATGGCAATGGCGCTGGATCTAATGCCTCAAGTGGAGCTTACTCTTCGGCGGGATCGTCTGGAAATCGCGAAAGTACTCAATCGAGTAGTTACTCAGATAGCTCTGCCGATGTATCATCATATGGGGATAGTGAAACCACCGTATCGAGTGAAGCTGACGCTTCGGCAGGATCATCTGGAGATGGTAAATCAACTGCATCAAGTGGAGCTGGTGCTACGGCAGCATCAACTGGAAACGGTGTAGCAACTGCATCAAGCGGAGCTGGTTCTACGGCAGCCTCAACTGGAAACGGTGTAGCAACTGCATCAAGTGGAGCTGGTGCTGCGGCAGCATCATCATCTAAAAAAGACAAATCTGCTGCCGGAAGTGCAGCTTTCGCTACGGCAAAATCAACTGGGATGGGGAATGACAAAAAGAAATGCATGAAACAACCATCTGGTCGCGGGCACGATGGCAATGGTGTTGGATCTACTGCCTCAAGTGGAGCTTACTCTTCGGCGGGATCGTCTGGAAATCGCGGAAGTACTCAATCGAGCAGTTACTCAGATAGCTCTGCCGATGTATCATCATCTGGGGATAGTGAAACCACCGTATCGAGTGAAGCTGACGCTTCGGCAGGATCATCTGGAGATGGTAAATCAACTGCATCAAGTGGAGCTGGTGCTACGGCAGCATCAACTGGAAACGGTGTAGCAACTGCATCAAGCGGAGCTGGTTCTACGGCAGCCTCAACTGGAAACGGTGTAGCAACTGCATCAAGTGGAGCTGGTGCTGCGGCATCATCATCTTCTAAAAAAGGCAAATCTGCTGCCGGAAGTGCAGCTTTCGCTACGGCAAAATCAACTGGGATGGGGAATGACAAAAAGAAATGCATGAAACAACCATCTGGTCGCGGGCACGATGGCAATGGCGCTGGATCTAATGCCTCAAGTGGAGCTTACTCTTCGGCGGGACCGTCTGGAAATCGCGGAAGTACTCAATCGAGCAGTTACTCAGATAGCTATACCGATGCATCATCATCTGGAGATAGTAAAGCCACTGCATCAAGTGTAGCTGATGCTAGCTCATCATCATCTGAAAAGAGAGGTGACCAAAATAAATACACGAAACAACCATCTGGTTACGGGCAGGATGAAAATGATAAGCAAGATGATGAATCCGACAGTTCTTCGGACAGCTATGCCCTTGATACATCATCAAATGGAATTGGTGAATCTGATGCCTTAAGTGGAGCTGGCGATTCGGAGGGATCGTCTGGAAATCGCGGAAGTACTCAATCGAGCAGTTACTCAGATAGCTTTGCCGATGTATCATCATCTGGGGATAGTGAAACCACCGTATCGAGTGAAGCTGACGCTTCGGCAGGATCGTCTGGAGATGGTCAATCTACTGCATCAAGTGGAGCTGGTGCTACGGCAGCATCAACTGGAAACGGTGTAGCAACTGCATCAAGCGGAGCTAGTTCTACGGCAGCATCAACTGGAAACAGTGTAGCAACTGCATCAAGTGGAGCTGGTGCTACGGCACCATCAACTGAAAATGGTGTAGCAACTGCATCAAGTGGAGCTGGTGCCGCGGCATCATCATCATCTGAAAAAGACGAATCTGTTGCCTCAAGTGCAGCTTTCGCTACGGCAAAATCAACTGGGATGGGGAATGACAAAAAGAAATGCATGAAACACCCATCTGGTCGCGGGCACGATGGCAATGGTGCTGGATCTAATGCCTCAAGTGGAGCTTACTCTTCGGCGGGATCGTCTGGAAATCGCGAAAGTACTCAATCGAGTAGTTACTCAGATAGCTCTGCCGATGTATCATCATCTGGGGATAGTGAAACCACCGTATCGAGTGAAGCTGACGCTTCGGCAGGATCATCTGGAGATGGTAAATCTACTGCATCAAGTGGAGCTGGTGCTACGGCAGCATCAACTGGAAACGGTGTAGCAACTGCATCAAGCGGAGCTGGTTCTACGGCAGCCTCAACTGGAAACGGTGTAGCAACTGCATCAAGTGGAGCTGGTGCTGCGGCATCATCATCATCTAAAAAAGACAAATCTGCTGCCGGAAGTGCAGCTTCCGCTACGGCAAAATCAACTGGGATGGGGAATGACAAAAAGAAATGCATGAAACAACCATCTGGTCGCGGGCACGATGGTAATGGTGTTGGATCTACTGCCTCAAGTGGAGCTTACTCTTCGGCGGGATCGTCTGGAAATCGCGGAAGTACTCAATCGAGCAGTTACTCAGATAGCTATGCCGATGTATCATCATCTGGGGATAGTGAAACCACCGTATCGAGTGAAGCTGACGCTTCGGCAGGATCGTCTGGAGATGGTCAATCTACTGCATCAAGTGGAGCTGGTGCTACGGCAGCATCAACTGGAAACGGTGTAGCAACTGCATCAAGCGGAGCTAGTTCTACGGCAGCATCAACTGGAAACGGTGTAGCAACTGCATCAAGTGGAGCTGGTGCTACGGCAGCATCATCATCTGAAAAAGACGAATCTGTTGCCTCAAGTGCAGCTTTCGCTACGGCAAAATCAACTGGGATGGGGAATGACAAAAAGAAATGCATGAAACAACCATCTGGTCGCGGGCACGATGGCAATGGCGCTGGATCTAATGCCTCAAGTGGAGCTTACTCTTCGGCGGGATCGTCTGGAAATCGCGAAAGTACTCAATCGAGTAGTTACTCAGATAGCTCTGCCGATGTATCATCATCTGGGGATAGTGAAACCACCGTATCGAGTGAAGCTGACGCTTCGGCAGGATCGTCTGGAGATGGTCAATCTACTGCATCAAGTGGAGCTGGTGCTACGGCAGCATCAACTGGAAACGGTGTAGCAACTGCATCAAGCGGAGCTAGTTCTACGGCAGCATCAACTGGAAACGGTGTAGCAACTGCATCAAGTGGAGCTGGTGCTACGGCAGCATCATCATCTGAAAAAGACGAATCTGTTGCCTCAAGTGCAGCTTTCGCTACGGCAAAATCAACTGGGATGGGGAATGACAAAAAGAAATGCATGAAACAACCATCTGGTCGCGGGCACGATGGCAATGGCGCTGGATCTAATGCCTCAATTGGAGCTTACTCTTCGGCGGGATCGTCTGGAAATCGCGAAAGTACTCAATCGAGTAGTTACTCAGATAGCTCTGCCGATGTATCATCATCTGGGGATAGTGAAACCACCGTATCGAGTGAAGCTGACGCTTCGGCAGGATCATCTGGAGATGGTAAATCAACTGCATCAAGTGGAGCTGGTGCTACGGCAGCATCAACTGGAAACGGTGTAGCAACTGCATCAAGCGGAGCTGGTTCTACGGCAGCCTCAACTGGAAATGGTGTAGCAACTGCATCAAGTGGAGCTGGTGCTGCGGCATCATCATCATCTAAAAAAGACAAATCTGCTGCCGGAAGTGCAGCTTTCGCTACGGCAAAATCAACTGGGATGGGGAATGACAAAAAGAAATGCATGAAACAACCATCTGGTCGCGGGCACGATGGCAATGGCGCTGGATCTAATGCCTCAAGTGGAGCTTACTCTTCGGCGGGATCGTCTGGAAATCGCGAAAGTACTCAATCGAGTAGTTACTCAGATAGCTCTGCCGATGTATCATCATCTGGAGATAGTAAAGCCACTGCATCAAGTGTAGCTGATGCTAGCTCATCATCATCTGAAAAGAGAGGTGACCAAAATAAATACACGAAACAACCATCTGGTTACGGGCAGGATGAAAATGATGAGCAAGATGATGAATCCGACAGGTCTTCGGACAGCTATGCCCTTGATACATCATCAACTGGAATTGGTGAATCTGATGCCTTAAGTGGAGCTGGCGATTCGGAGGGATCGTCTGGAAATGATGAAAGTATTGAATCGAGTAGTTACTCAGATAGCTCTGCCGATGTATCATCATCTGGGGATAGTGAAACCACCGTATCGAGTGAAGCTGACGCTTCGGCAGGATCATCTGGAGATGGTAAATCTACTGCATCAAGTGGAGCTGGTGCTACGGCAGCATCAACTGAAAATGGTGTAGCAACTGCATCAAGTGGAGCTGGTGCCGCGGCATCATCATCATCTGAAAAAGACGAATCTGCTGCCTCAAGTGCAGCTTTCGCTACAGCAAAATCAACTGGGATGGGGAATGACAAAAAGAAATGCATGAAACAACCATCTGGTCGCGGGCACGATGGCAATGGCGCTGGATCTAATGCCTCAAGTGGAGCTTACTCTTCGGCGGGATCGTCTGGAAATCGCGAAAGTACTCAATCGAGTAGTTACTCAGATAGCTCTGCCGATGTATCATCATCTGGGGATAGTGAAACCACCGTATCGAGTGAAGCTGACGCTTCGGCAGGATCATCTGGAGATGGTAAATCTACTGCATCAAGTGGAGCTGGTGCTACGGCAGCATCAACTGGAAACGGTGTAGCAACTGCATCAAGCGGAGCTGGTGCTACGGCAGCATCAACTGGAAATGGTGGTACAACTGCATCAAGTGGAGCTGGTGCTACGGCAGTAGGAACTAGAAAAGGAGGTGACAAAATTAAACGTGACAAACCTAAACCTGCTCCCAGGCTAGACAACGAAGAATATGAGCAGGCTGAAGCCTTTACTGGAAGAAGCAGCCAAAGTTACGAATCAGACAGTTCTGAAGCCAGCTTTTCCGCTACTAAAGCTGCTAGCGATAACAAAAGTTACGGTACAAGACAGATAGGTAAAACAGCTGGCCAGACCGCTAGCTGCAGCCACGTTGCATGCCAACAGTCTTCCAGCAGTTCGTCGTCCAGCAGTTCAAAGGTATCAAAATATGCGACCGAAGGAAAATTCGGAGAAGAACAATCAGAAACATTTTTAGCAGAAGAAGAGAGCAAAAGCGAAGAGTTTGAAAGCGAATATGACAGCAGCAGCGTATCACAGTCCTACGATGTCGATGATGCAACTGCATCCCGCCAAGCTGCCTCTGCGAGCAAGGCGTACAGCGAGAGACAATCCAGTAGCTTCCGAGAAGCCTCAAGCGCGCAAGCGAGCAAGCAAACCCGCAAGTATTCGGATGCTGGCATCGATAGTAGAGAAGCGAGCGATTTTGAATATGAAAACTATTCGGCCTCAAAACAGTCTAGCTTTGAGTCGGCCGAAAGCTCCTCTTCCACCTTCAGCGAAGCGTATGATGAAACTGAATAGCACCTACCGACGTTTTTAAAATCACTTTAAAATAGTTCTAGCTCGCAAAGTTCTTACCTACCACAAAAGTTTAAATGAGTTGAACTGTCGAATCCTGTATTTTCTGATAATTTGACATGAATTAGTTAACTAGACGTCGAGTTGCAGAACGAAATTTTTGACTGTTCAACTCTCTTTTTAAGTCTTTTGTGGTAGACCCTTTTAACACTTATAAATCGGCGCGATGGTGAAGGATTGGACAGCCAAATGCAGGCAACTGGAAGTGTATGTACTCGTATACAAATTGTCGTTTCAAGCAGCGACTGCATAGAGAACTAAAATTTACAGTCCTCTGTGCGTAATCGAAGTTCTTAAACATTCGCGAACTGAATACCATGTTTAATCGGGTCTAATTCGCGCACGAAGTAATATCAAAATATATAATAATTTTGACATACCTCGACGTTTCGGCCGAGTTACATCGACCGTGGTTACAAGAAGACTGGAGAATGCGGGTGTCACCGTCCGGAGCGGCGCGTGTTGTTTCCAACTACCCGCGTTTGGTCTTGCAAAATCATAATATACTTATTTTCATATAAGTTTGTGCGCGAATTAGACCCGTTCAAATGCTAATTAACATTAACCGTAATCGTTTGTGAGCTAAGGTTGTCAAAGAATCTATGGGTACATTTTCAAAGAAAAATAATGATTTCGATTGAATCTTGTCTACGTCCCTAGACTTGCATTTAACGAAAGTGTCTTCACTGCAAGCGCGGTTAATTGCTACGGATTTAAGCGATCATTATGTAGCGATGACAGATCGCCGGCACTAACGACTGCTTGTATACTCTCCCGCTTGTCTGCCCTCATGCTTTGTTCTTGACGCTAAATATTAATCTTGTTGTTCCACGATCAACTGTTCTTGTTCCTACAAAAGCCTTATATTAGCACCTCGATAAGATACTTAAAAGTATGTCGACCGAAATGATAATCGCTCCATCTCGCTTCTGTTACTAGAGACTATTAAAGAGGTTATAATCATCATTCGACCATTTCGACCACTTCTTTGTAAAACGAATGACGGACACCGATTTATCGAACATTGTTGCATAGTAAGTTTAATTCGATTTTAGTCTATGTTTGATCGAGACAGTAGTTTATTAAATACGCACCTACCTACCTTCTATTCGATGCTGCGAGCTGATCAAAACGAGCCCAAACACCATCACTCTGCTGTCAGTCGCTGAGCTCCGTCGTCTACCTTCCGTCTCTAGCAGATCAGCTCGCTGCCACAGTAATAAGTACTGTATTGTAATGTAATCAGAACATGCCAGGCATTAACAAAGGAGATTTTAATAATATTTTGCAACATGGTATAAATATTTTTGATGATGAAAATTAATTTTTTTGGAAGATTATTAGCAATAGTAATGTATGTTACATTTTATGTAAAATGGTTTCGGTTGTGATAAATAAAAATTACGAGCATTACTCATGTCTATTATTGAATTTGGAACACCTAGGCTCCTACATATTTATATCTAATACCCCCCTCATCCTATATCTCTTAATTTACGAACTATATTTACCGTAAAACGGGGTGAATAGATAGGTTTTCGACCTTCTGTTTCGTTTTTCGTAATGTTGCCGCATTGGTACCGGTCTTTTTATGCTTCTATTTATTGAGTCTTAGGCCAAACTACTGAATTATAATCATTTAAATTCGGATATGTTACAAAATTGTAAGATAATCCACAAAATATGCCTGATTTCTATTCACCTCTCATCAGGGGACAATAAACACGCCTGAGGGGTGACGAGACACGGGAGGGGGGTGATTGGTCACGAGAGGGGGGTGAATAGTCACAAAAAGGGCTAGTGACTAATCACCCCTCTCTCGTGACTAATCACCCCTTTCCCGTGTCTCGTCACCCCTCAGGCGTGTCTATTCACCCCCTTCGCGTGACGAATCACCTCAAAAAATTCAAGAAAATAAGGCGTATCAAAAAATTGCAATTTAAAGTAATAAAATGCATATTCTTGCCTCCACTTATTTAACAAAATATGTTAATAATAAAACAGACAGTATTTGTAAAGTAAATTTGAACAAATAGCGCCTAAATTCAGTGAGTTATGGAAGATCAAACTAACGCTGAAGAAAATAACTGATTCTGGTGTCAACTATGATGTTAAATTTTGGTGGGTTTTTTCGATGTTGCAACACAAAAAACTTTGCCAGACGAAGAAACACAATACTACTAAATTATTACAGTTTCGGCTTTTTAGCTGGGATCACCCATCTTGCCGTACGAGGAGTTTAAACATTTTCCTAGTTTTTTTTTCTATTCCCCCCGCGATTTCTAATCACCCCGTTTTACAGTACTTAGATTTTTTATGACATAATAAGATGTTATAGCAGGTACGTAATGATTTAGGACATATTATTACAATTATTTTAACTCATTATACCTACTCGTTAGTTTACATAGACTACTGGATCACGTAGTTGGGATAGGCAGAGACTACAACTTTATATTCTGAGTGTTGAAGTTTACTTACGGCCGAAATTAATAATCAATCCTAATCCAAATGTTGCTATCTAGGATTGATATCACCATCCATTTTTAGGGTCAACCGTGCCAACAACCGATCCGTGGATTGGTTTATAAAGGCCCGCAGGTTGGAGATGGATCGAACGATAGGCAGCAATCCAAGATCGATTTTAATCTTGGATGGGAGATACAATATTAATTTCAGGCGTTAGTATCCCACCCGAAGTGGTGAGTCTTGTACAATGTGCACCCTTCGGATCCCACCGCCGAAACGTACGGTCGGCATCAAAAGTAGCTTAACATGTTTTAGTTTCCAATTCCATTGTAGATACGCAAAATGTACATTTTTAGGGTGTATATTAAATTTAAGATACGGAGATGTTAAGCTACTTTTGATGCCGACTGTACCTACCACTGTGTTTCTTGTAAAAACTTAGTAATCGTTTGTACCTACATCCTAATGACCACTTACTTTTAGGTAAAGGAAAACTTTAATAATAATAATAATAGTAATAATAACTGTTTATTGCCAATAATTAAAGAAAAAGCTAACCCGCATGACACCATTATTTACACCTAGGTATTGCTTGATTGAAACCAATGAGCGTTATAATACGCAATTCATGAGGTGTTTTTTTGAGTCAATACTACCATTTGCCCAAACATAACGAACACTCAAAGATTAATATTCCACCAATAATCGCAGAAACACAAGTTTGAGGATAAAATACAAAATCAAGTATATCACGTTCGGATTCCCGCCAAAAATACTACTATACTCGGAACTGTCATAACTATACTTGGCACTGGCTAAATGCACAAACCGAGCGTAGCCATAATTAAACCAAAAAAAACTTAAATCATCTGATCCCTGACCTGTCAGATGTAGCATGTACTGTCACTTTTGAGTGACAGCCAGTATTAAAAAAAGTTAACTCTCTATGGTCGGAGTCAGCTGTGTCTAAGCTGTGATTGTGTTGTGATATTTCAATCAGTAAAGTAGGACGAAAATATTGATAATTCCCAAAAAATGAGTGCAGTTGCGCCCGAAAGATCATCCTGCATATTCTGCAATATCGCTAATAAGTTAGAAAACACAGAGTTACTATACGAAGATGAAGAAATCTGTGTGTTTCGCGATATCAAACCTGCGTCGCGGTTTCATGTTCTAACCATTCCGAAAAGACACATTGACGATGCTAGAAGCTTGACTTCGGCTGATAAAGAACTCGGTGAGGCTTTTATGGTTTCAAGATTGAATTCCGATCGAGTTCTGTTAAAAATTCCATTCATTACTATGATTTTGACGGGTAAGATTTAAGTTTAGTCCAAAGGAAAGAACAGGCTATGTTGTTCTATCTTATCATTAAGACTATTGTCGATCCACTTTTTGATAAAATTCCAACTTTACCTAGATACCATATTTAGCTAATTGACGAAGGAAAAATGTTAGAGTTGTGGTCTAAAATAATAAACAAACTTACAATGTAAATACCTAAATATTTTTTATCCCATCTATTTGTAGAGGGACAAGGAATTCCTCGATAAGTGGGAACAAAGTGGGTTAATCCTGCGCACTTAATAACAGCGACGAAAAGACTTTTCTAATAGTTTTAGGATAAAAAGCAGAGTGTACCGAATGGGAACAAAATCATTTACCCTCGAGCGAAGTGCTTTGATCCCGCACTAAACTTAGAATTCTTCGAATTATTTGGTTCCCTTATAGTACAATATTATACAATTTTAGCCCAATCCAAAACGGTATCGTTTTTGTAGCTGGCCACATTAAGAAAAAGTTATAATGTATAATCCATATTAGTATGATAATATGGTCAGCAGATTTCAGTTAGTGCCTTCAGAGCGCTCATATTTTTGTAATTTCTTCCATTTTCCGTACTAGTGAACAAAATGAACAACATAAGTAAAGTGAACAATACAAAATAGTCAGTATTTTATTTTTAAAATCGATTGCAGTGTCCAAAATGCTTGCCGTCTCAAAAGAGATGTTGACTAGAAACAATCTACCTCTTGACGATGCACGGTTTGGTTACCACTGGCCTCCGTTCCGGAGTGTGAAACATTTGCACCTGCATACCATAGCCCCGGAGTCGGAAATGGGATTTATCAGCAAGACCATATTCATGAGGGATTCATATTGGTTTGTTTCGGTAAGTAATAATCGTATGTTACGGTGGAAGAGTCGGTTTCCCTTGGGGTCGTCTAAGTATGAAAAGTTAAGGGGGAGGGGTGGGGTCAACGAAGATATAAAATTGCAAGATATGTGATGTCACATCAGGGAAAGGGGATCGCACAAATGTGATGGGGGCAGTAAAAAAATCACGATATTAGTGAGACATACTGGCTTCCAACTAGAAAAACAGTCTTAAAATTTAAAATCGAGAGACTTTCAGAGACACCACTATTTTTAATTTATCTGGAATTAAGAATTATTCTTTTTACTATTTTTACTGACCATAATATGTAGTATACAAGCTGATATTTCTACATAGCAGTGCTGAGAGAAAATGCATGTTATGTTGAATGAAACGAAACTATAAAAGTGTCGTCTTACCACAGATAAAAATATCTAAATAATACCTACTGTAAGTAGGTATTATTTATATATATATATATATATACGACATACCTACCTTGTCCTAACTTTTTGTTGGACTTAATCTGCAAAGTTTTGCTTCAAGTTCATACCGTCCACCACTTGTACATAGATCATTCACGCATTTTTAACTTGTCTTTTTTTGTTCCCAGCCTGAATATGTGGAGTCAAAATTATAACAATGTCCGTTATAATCACACGGTTCCTGGGAAACCAAACCACGCCATTTTAACTTTAATAGATCCACAACACAAGAAGCCAGCCCAGGTTGTCTAAATTAGGACTGACCGTGACCGCTATGATCGTTATTTTCGCGTTCCGCATTATTGAACGTTATTTATTTATTTAATTATGCTTGGGAATACAAATAGTAAGAACCGAATTTATGATCGATTTAAATAAATAATAAGTTATGTTTTTATTTTAGCTTTTTGTCTACATTCTACATAATTAGGAAGGTAGGTAAGGGTCACAAGGGTGCCTGCCTTGGTAGGTAACTTGTTTGTTTGTTTGTTTTAGTTATGGCTTCGCACGGTTTGTGCATGTAGCCAGTGTCAAGTATTTTATTTTAAGTATTTCTTAATTTCACATTAAAAAAGTCACAGCAATGTTATAGCAATCGTGGTCAAGTAGTCAAGTCAATTATTTACATCGTCAGTCACGATTCAGTAAAGTAGTGGATGCTTTACTGAAACTTCCTGGGAGTTTTGGAAAAAATGCGAAATGACACGTTTTTTGAGTTTATATCATTCGCCCACACTCGTGCACGTTAACGAACACTTAATGGTTAATATTCCACCAATATTACACATTAACACTCGAAGAAACACAAGTTTGAGCTAATAATACAAAACCAACAACGTCTCACTATCGGATTCCCGCCAAAACTCCGGTAGGTAACTTTTTTTTTTTTTTTTTTTTGTTTTAGTTATGGCTTCGCACGGTTTGTGCATATAGCCAGTGTCAAGTATTTTATTATAAAAATATTTATTCATTTCACATTAAGAAAGTCACATCAATATAGCAATCGTGGTCAAGTAGTCAAGTCAATTATTTACATCGTCAAAGTCACGATTCAGTAAAGTAGTGGATGCTTTACTGAAACTTCCCGGGAGTTTTGGAAAAAATGCGAAATGATACGTTTTTTGAGTTTATATCATTCGCCTACACTCGTGCACGTTAACGAACACTTAATGATTAATATTCCACCAATATTACACATTAACACTCGAAGAAACACAAGTTTCAGAAAATAATACAAAACCAACAACGTCTCACTATCGGATTCCCGCCAAAACTCCGGTAGGTAACTTGGTATTTCTTCATTCTTGTCGTATTTTCCCGCCAAAACTCAAAGGTAAGGTAAGGATATTTGTGGGGCATATCGATATTTTCATAATATAGGTATTGTCTATGGAAATATCGGTAGGTACCTACTGAGTACTGAGTTTCACGCCTGTTCAGCGATAGGAAATACTGGGAAATAGGAATATTGTAGCAGTAGGTCGTTAGGAGTTAAGTAAATAACTTGACGTTGTAAGTTATTTCATTTATGCATACTAGGTGCATTGTAGGTTGTAGGCAGTGAGATGTAAAATTATAAGGTTTCCTGTTTCATTCTCAAACTTGTGTGTCTGTGAGTGTGTAATATTGGTGGAATATTAGTCATTGAGTGTTCGGTAACGTGCACGAGTGGGGGCAAATTATATATTTAAACTCAAAAGCGTGTCACTTCGCATTTTTCCAAAACTCCCCAAGAAGTTTCAGTAAAGCATCCACCACTTTACTGAATCGTGACTTTGACTATGTAAATAATTAACTTGACTAGGTACTTGACTACGAGGATTGCTTTATGGATATTTTCCTATTGTGAAAGATACACTCAAATTACACTGACTAAATGCACAAACCGTGCGAAGCCATAGTTTAAAAAAAGTCGTTTCGTCACTGGTTTTTGTTTGTGTGATGAATTTGCTCCCTATTTTAACATTTTTGGACTTCTTGTAAAATGTCCCCTACTGATTGAATATCCTAGTTCCTTCTGATTTCTCGTCAATAATGGAAGACATAGAGCTCGATTCCTCCGAACTTGGCACGCAATCATACTGGAAAAAGGCGTACATCAAGGAAATCGCCAATTTCGAAGAAAATGGTGACACCGGCGACGTTTGGTTCGGCGAAGACAGCGCGTACAGGGCTATCGACTGGATATGCAAGTGCGGGAAGAGTAGAGATACTGCTATCGTCGACATCGGTACGTACCCCGAGCCTTGAAATATATTATTCTGATCATACCATCATTTTTCTAACCAACCAGAATTCCTAACCTATAGGTTTTCTATAGAACTCATCATGACCGTCCTGTACATCTATCTATATATATAAAAGCAAGAACTGACTGACTGACTGACTGACTGATCGATCAACGCACAGCCGAAACCACTTGGTCTAGAACCATGAAATTTTGCACTAATATTCCTTATGTGACGTAGGCGAGCAATAAGAAAGGATTTTTGAAAATTCAACCCCTAAAGGGGTGAAAAGGGGTTGCAAAGTTTGTATGGAGCAACGTGTTTTCTTGGTCCGATCAACTTCAAACTTGGCATTTATTCTCTTTGAAACATTTAATTAAACACGTGTTTCATCGTGTTCTAATATTCAACCCCTAAAGTGATAAAAAGGGGTTGCAAGATATTTTCATCAGATTTAGTTCATAATTGAAACTTGGCTCAATTATGCCATAAGTGACATAGGAATGCACTAAAATGTGATTTTTAAAATTCAACCCCTAAAGGGGTGAAAAGGGGTTGTATCGTTTGTGTGTAACAACGTGTTTTCTTTGTCTGATCAGCTTCAAACTTGGCATTTACATTATTTAAAGGATTTATTTAAATACATTCATGGTTTTTTAACATTAAAAAACCCCTTAAATGATAAAGAGGGGTTGCAAAATATTTTTCATCAGATTTAGTTCAAAACTGAAATTTTGTACACATATTCCTTAAGAGACTAAAGTGTGCACTAAGAATTTTTTTTTTTTAATTTAACGCTTAAGTTGGTGAAAAGGGGTTGCAAAGTTTGGATGGAACACCTGTTTTATTGATTTGATCAATTTCAAACTTAGTATCTATGTTCTTTAAAAGGTAGGAAGTGGTAGATTTTGGTAGAAAATGATAAATTAAAGGTAGAAAATGGTAGAATTTTGGTAGGAAATGGTAGATTTTTGGTAATAATGGTAGATTTTGGAAGGAATGGTAGCTTTTGGTAGATATTAGTGAATTTGAAATTAAAATGGTAGATTATGGTAAAATGGTAGATTACGGTTAAAATGGTAGATTTAATTTAGGAAATGGTAGTTTTTTGTAGGAAATGGTAGATTCTGGTAGGAAATGGTAGCTTTTGGTAGAAAATAGCACATTTAGAAAGAAAATAATAGATTTAGAAACAAAATTTTAGATTGTGGTAGAAAATTTTAGACTTTAGTAGAAAATGTTAGCTTTTGGTAGAACATGGTATTTTGGTAGAAAATGGTAGATTTTGGTAGGAAATGGTAGATTTTTGTATGAAATATTAGATTTTGGTATAAAATGCCAGGTTTTTGTATAAAATGGTAATTTTGATAGAAGATGGTGGATGTCGTACGAGAATGTTGGATATCGCATATCGGATGTCGATGTCGAACTCGAGGTCATGGTCTATTTTTAGTTATTTGGAATTATGGTAAAGTATATAGTCCGCGCGGACGAAGTCGCGGGCAACAGCTAGTAATATAATAAAAATGTAACGGATCGCTGTCTGTACATGGAAGATATATGAGAAACAATACCTCGTCTGCAACTTGCTTAGACAATGTTTTCTGTAACTGTGAACCACAAAGCATGGCCATATGTGACAAGCTTAGCTCGGATCATTGTGGCCAAAGCGCTGTGTTTCCATGCAATTCAAATAAAGTCTCCCTGGAGTTTACTTACAGACCCATTACCACCAACCGTATGGGACAGTTCTCGGAAAGCATTGATAAGCAACTTACTTATTTACCGTTTCTTGAGGATCCAGATGACCTTTGCAATTCCTTGTTCAAAATGATAGATAAAGAGTTTAATACAATATTTAAAGTAAAAACATATAGAGGTAGCACCAAGGCGAGATTTGATGGGGACTGGGCTACACCTGGTATCTATAAAAGCAGGAACAAATTGTATGATTTATATTCACAAAAATGTATAAATGCACATGACACTAAATTTTTAGACTATGTTAAAAAATACTCAAAGACATTCAAATCTGTGTGCCGTGCCGCGAAGTCTCTTCACTTGAGTAGGAAAATTAAGCAGGCCGAAGACAAAATCAAAACAACGTGGAAAATAATCAACACTGAAACTGGCAAAATTAAACCTCGGGACCGGAAATATGTCTTAAATATAAACCAAAAATTAATTTCAAAAGATTGCGAAGTAGCCAATGCGTTTGAAGATTTTTTTACCAAAATACCTATTGTTACTACCCAGTCGTTAGAGTCATCCCCGGTTGCGGCTGCTTCTATACTATTAAATAATGTTGACAGATGTAATGATGTATTTAAATTCAAATATATTGATGTAGACACTATTGTTAAGACATTTAAATTACTTAATATTAAGAACACTGAGGATCTGTGGGGAATGTCTACAAAAATTTTAACTTGTATTATTAATTCAATTGCCCCGTATTTGGTCGTTATTTTTAATACATGTGTCGATGAAGGAGTTTTTCCTGACGTAATGAAAAATAGTAAACTGATTCCTCTGTATAAATCCGGAAATAAAAATGACCCGACTAACTACAGACCCATCTCAATACTTCCCGCACTAAGTAAAATTTTTGAAAAAATTATCTTAAACCAATTAATGACTCATTTTAATTTAAACAGCCTGTTTCATACTGAACAATATGGCTTCACTAAAGGCTGTTCTACCACAGATGCAGGGATAAGGCTCTTAAAGCATATTTTCGATGCTTGGGAGAAGTCGCAGGATGCTATTGGTGTTTTCTGTGACCTTTCCAAAGCATTTGACTGCGTTAGTCACGAAACATTAATTTCTAAATTACAGCATTACGGGGTTCACGGGAAAGCTCTCGATCTTGTATTCTCGTATCTTAGTAACAGAATCCAGAAAGTGGATATAAATGGAGTAAGGTCATCTGGGTCGCTCACTACAATGGGTGTCCCTCAAGGTTCAATACTGGGGCCATTCTTGTTCTTGGTGTATATTAACGATCTTGCCTTTTTTGTAAAGAACTTATGTGATATTGTTTTGTTCGCTGATGACACTTCACTTATTTTTAAGGTTGACAGAACAGACAACAATTTTGACGATGTTAACAAAGCAATCACGCTAGTTCTTAAATGGTTCACGGTAAATAATTTAGTGCTGAATTCTAAAAAAACGAAATGTGTAAAATTCTCACTACCCAATGTTAGAAGAGGCCACACAAATTTAAGTATTTTAATTAATAATGAGCCGTTAGATCAGGTAGAGTCAACAACCTTCCTGGGAATTAATTTAGATTCTAGATTACAGTGGGGTCCTCACATATCATCTTTAACTGGAAGATTGAGCTCTGCAGCTTTTGCTGTACGTAAAATCAGACAATTTACTGATGAAGCCACTGCAAGATTAGTATATTTTAGTTACTTTCACAGCATTATGTCATATGGCATTATGTTGTGGGGCAAAGCCGCGGATATCCAATCTGTGTTCGTGCTACAGAAAAGAGCAATTCGGTCAATATATAATATGAAAACCCGTGATTCTCTCCGGGAACGATTTAAACACATCAATGTTCTTACAGTGGCTTGCCAATATATATATGAAAACTTATTGTATGTTCATAAAAATATTAACAAGTTTGCTAAAAATTGTGACGTACATAATTTCAACACTAGAAATAAAAATAAACTCAATGTACCAAGATTTCGGTTGCAGAAGGTTAGTGGTTCATTTATGGGGAACTGTATACGCTTTTATAATAAGTTGCCAGAGGGAATTGATCAATTATCCATGCAAAGATTTAAAACTTTTATTAAGGCTAATCTCATAAAGAAAGCCTATTACACTGTTAATGACTATATTAAAGATAAAAATGCATGGCCTCAATGCCCCCAGCTCCATGGTAGTAATAATTAACGTGAATTTTATTAATATGTTTTGAAATTTTTATATTGATGGTCATATTTATAACAATGTAAATATTGTGATGGAAAAAAAAAAGAAGAAAATTATACATTATGAGAAAAAATATGACATCCCCGTAGAGTTTCTTGGTGCTGTCTTCTCTAACGGGCGTATTCCGAAGCACTGGTAGAATCAAACGGAGTTTCCTTTTCCTGTCTGAGATTTAATCCTGGACTTGAAAGGGAAACATCCTTTTTCAAACTCAAACCATACCTAATCAATTAATTATAGTTTGTTTTCTTTTATGATTTTATTAATTTGTTTATTAGATTGAAGTGTTTGACTTGTAAAAGTGCGATTTTATTGCCTATTTACAATAAATGATTTGACTTTGACTTTGACTTTGACTTTGAATATCATTGGGACCTTTATCTATGCAAATAGCACCCAAAACAATGAGTTAGAATTTTGGTCTATTTGTCTGTGCGTTTGTGCACGCTAATCTCAGAAACGGCAGCGATTTAGATGTGGCTTTGACTAATATTACATTGTGGTAAGCTTCACTTAGCATTTAGTGTTTGTTTCATGTCAATCGGTTCATAAATAAAAAAGTTACGCCAACCTCTCAAATAGCTATAGGTGTTGTATATGTCACGCAGGTGAAACCGCGGGGCTTAAATTATTATTAAACATCCCAAAATATGATTTATGTATACAATCATCATTATCAACCCCTATCACTATCTACTTTATATCATAATTATTACATATACAAATAAATAATTCAGCCTGTACTGTCCCACTGCTGGGCAAAGGCCTCCCCTCACTTTCATAAGGAGGATTAGGCCATAATCCACCACGGGGCTCAGTCCAACATGACTCTGAAATAATTCTCAACCATGTTGGTTTCCTCACTATGTTTTCCTTCACTGAAAATCACAATAATATGTAAAACATGTATACATAATGTTTAACAAGACATATTGGTATGTGTCCGCCTGCACTGGGATTTGAACTCTCACCTCCTGCTTTGGCAGGCGGATGTTCACCCACTAGTCTACCACTGCTATTAAAAAATACTGTCTAAAATTTCAGGCTGCGGCAATGGCTACACTCTAATAGAACTAGCTCGAGAATCATTCACTGACTTGCTCGGAATCGATTACTGTCAGGAAGCCATAACACTAGCTGAAAAGGTATCCATGAAGGAATTCCCTGAAATAAATTACAAGGTAATGTTATCTGTTAAAGAGAATTAGCAGTTTGACTTGTAAAAGTGCGATTTTTATGCCTATTTTACGATGAATGATTTGACATTGATATTTTCTACCCGTATCTGGCGAGCATGTATGAAAGGTAATGTGAAAGTGGAAGAACTGAAAGAGGTTTGTCAGTATCGTAGCGTGTGGAGAGATGTAGTTTCTGCCTCCCTGACGTGGGAATAGGTAACTGTATGCTATAAAGGTGTAACAGCAAGGTGTAGTAATACTGAAACTACGTATACACATACATATTTCGAAGTAGTCTGGAGGTACTATAAATCTGTAAGTAGTTACGGTAATGAATTATTACACGTCAAAGTTTACTGCAAAACTAACCATCGTTCAACCCTAGTTATCAGCTGGGCAATGTCAGTGAACTTGAGGGATAGACTAACTTGTACAGTAGTACCCAACTTATAAGGCGCGTCGTGAATCTTCGTTCGCGCAGAAAAGAAAGTATGGTCCGAAGATTAACGAAAGAATGCTTAAAACTTACAATCAACCTAAGCTCACTATTATAAGGTTCATAATACACTGCAGCTGTTAGTTCCATCTCACTCTAAGCTCGCTAAGATGGCGGCGGCTGCCGACCAATAGCGGTCAATAGCATTTGCCGCGCTTTGAAAATTCATCTTCTGCGCAGGTACATCGGTAAGCATTCTTTCGTTAATCTTCAGACCATACTTTCTTTTCTGCGCGAACGAAGATTCACGACGCGCCATATAAGTTGGGTACTACTGTACGCTTTGTTTCGTTACTTTTACACCTCTAGCCGGCGGCATTACTCAAACAAAACTAGGCCCGCCGTCAAATCCGTCAATACAAAATTCGTAAAAGTACTAAGGGTTCCGTTTGTTTTTTAAATAATGTTTTTTACCAATTTGTACCAACCCGGACAGATGCAACCTGACAAAAGTATTTCTTGGCGGCTGAGTGATATCTACTCCGTGTAATGTACCTACCAAAATTCTATTCTAAGGCGGTAAGTATCTGAAATGAATTTTAGAGGCTTTCAACTTTGTTACAATACTGAACCCTAAAATATTGTCGGCAAATTCAAAGACTGCGGCGCACTTTGCGGCAGAAATAATTCAATGCCAGTGACCCGCGTAACGTGACGTCATCCGTATCATGTTAGGGTTGTAATATTTAGATTTGAGTGAAAAAATCGATTATCGATTTCAGGTTTTAGTACCCTGGCAAATGATTCATCACCAGGTACACATACCCACATTTCAATATTACTACACCTTGCCGATACACCCTGTATACTTCTTAAACAACAACTCAGTCCACGTATAAGATTCTTAAAGACGTTTAAAATAATATTAGGGTAGGTACTATAGGATTGACATAGTTGTAGGACGCCTCAAAGCCCCCAAAATAAAGAAATTAAGGGAAAAAAAAGCTTGTGAAGTTGCTTCGGAGCTGTGAGCTGACCAAAACGCGCCCAAACACCATCACTAATCCAAGCCCTAGACGTTTGGCCAAATCTATGAATCTATTCATTCTGTCATGGACTTTGTTGTTTAGTCCAGTAGAATATAAAAAAATATAACAATGCTTTAGTTGCTTGAAATGCGAATCTATACTAATATTATGGAGGAAAGATTTGATTGTTTGTTTGCATTGAATAGGCTCCAAAACTACTGAGACGAATTGAAAAATTCTTTCACTGTTGGGAAGCTACACTATCCCCGGAGGACATAGGCTACTTTTTATCCCGTAAACATTAACGGTTAGTAGTTAACGCGGGTGAAACCGCGAGGCGCTTCTAGTATATAATAAGCTGTTATTGTACATGAGTAAGTAGGTTCAAATAATATACCTAATATAATTATAATCAATTATTATAGGTTCTATTTCCCTTTAATCTAAGGACCGTATTAATAAATCAACCTCAGCTCTGAGAGCTATCTTCAGTGTGCACTTGCTATTTCGTTCTATTTAATAAATACATCTTAAGTTGTAGATTACTATTCGAAACTTACATGATCTCTGACAAATTAATAAATGACACTCAGCGATTAAGTGCTATCCGATTATGACAATTGACACATACAAGACAGTATCTAGTGGCCAGTGCTACATCTCAATATCCATTTATTAAATAACAACGCTTTCAAGATGTAGATTATATTTTCAGTGTGGATCAGCTGATAGCGCACTTGGTAGCGCTATTGAGGTTCATTTATTAATACGGCCCTAAGATCTAGACACTCTAGACAGGCCAAAGTCTGTTCTGCAAGTTTATGTTTGCCGTACGATTTACAGGTATTCGACATAACCAAGGACGATGTCTCAGAGCTGGGCAAATTCGGCATTGTCCACGACAAAGGCACTTACGATGCCGTCAGCCTGAACCCGGAGGACTCCAAACTTCATCGAGAGAAGTATATTGAGCAAGTGTCAAGAATGTTGGACACAGAAGGTAATATTCTCATAATAATATACTGACTAGGTTTTGTTTATTTATGTATTTACTAGCTGCGCCCCGCGGTGTTGCCCGCAGTTTTCGTAATATAAAGTAGCCTATGTGCTTATCCAAGGTGCTAGCTACCTCCATACGAAATTTGTTCAACATTGGCTGAGCCGTTTGAGCAGGAAGAAGTAACACGGCGATTTTTTTTCTCTATAATGTGCTGTTGTAAAGATATTAGCGAAAACTCAAAAGTGGGAACTTTAATCCCTATCCCCCACTCCGCCTAAGCCCCTAGAGGGGGATTTTTAGTATGTAACTCCCTAAGCACCCTAAATAACTTTACGATGAAATAGCTTAGGTGTCTTCTCATGCATTCTACAACATCTTTGTTGAGTGGACTAAAAGGATTTGAGTTTTGAATATTATTATTTAACTTAAATAACTTATTTCTAAAGCCGTGTCTCCTGCGTTTGTTTTTACGGTACATTACACAAAAAACCTTACACCATATACATTTGATTTCATACACAAGCTGTCTCCTGCAATTTGAGGCCGATTGGACATAAAACAAACCCAGCCCCCTCTTCACCATGCAAGGCGGGAAACATAAAACATTGTTTGCTCATAGACAAACGAAATCTTCTACCGTTTGCATAGACAAATGTGTAAAGCCACGCCTCTTTGTTTTGACTTTTTTGTTTTTTTGCACTGTTTTTGTGTAATGTTCCGTAAAAACACGCGCAGGAGAATCGGCTTAACAACATAAATGTTATATTTTCAGGTGTCTACATAATAACGTCTTGCAATTGGACTGAAAACGAGTTGATAAGTCAGTTCTCAAGTCGACTGACGCCAAAATGCGTTATACCCACTCCGCAGTTCAAGTTTGGTGGGAAAGTGGGGAGTGTAGTGTCTTCCCTTGTATTTGTTAATAAATAAGTGTGATATTTGAAAGGCATCGATGTATCACAACATTTAATTATATACTTAAGATCAGAAAAGTTATTGTATTTTTAATATATTTGACTGGTCTAAAACACTGATAAGCGATTGTGTTCCGTTATAAGCAGTAATTGTGGCATTAAATTGAAATAATTGGTGACATCAAATCACCGATTCAATAATCATCCCCAGTACAGATAAACATAGACAATGAAATGAGAAAGATATTAATGACAAAGAAAATGCAAAATCTCACACAAGCAAGACCTGGACATAATTTGGCCTAGTGAGTACGAGGTCAAACGCACCAATAGTAGAATTAAAAAAAACTGACTCTCGCACAAAGGTTGCAGTCTATAAAAACTGCAAAAAAATCACGTTTGTTATATGGGGGCCCTAAAATATTTATTATATTGTTTTTTAGTACTTGTATTGGTGACGGACGAACAGCGAAGTGTTAGTAATAGGGTCCCGTTTTACTCTTTTTGTACGGACCCCTAAAAAGGTGAGATCAATGACGGTTTCAAAAGAACAGTGAGATGTCAGTCTAACAGGGACGATAAATATGTCCGATGCATAATATGAGCATGCGCGACGCTTACCATTACGAGTATTTACGAGTGTCCTCATCTCTTACTCTAGCAGAAGAATGTGATAAGTTTTATCTAGATTTAATATACTGTTGAATACGTACCTTTTGTTTTATTACTTACTAGCGGCCCGCTCCGGCTTCGCACGGGTATCACTACGTTATTGTACATAATTAAACCTTCCTCTTCAATCACTTTTATCTATTAAAAAAACCGCATCAAAATCCGTTGCGTAGTTTTAAAGATTTAAGCATGAATAGGGATATAGGGACAGACAAAGCGACTTTGTTTTATACTATGTAGTGATTAGCTGCGCCCCCTGGCGTTACACGCGTTTTTCATTTATGTATTCATGTAGGATCACCAACTTTTTATTTATCAGTTCAAATACATTTAGTTATTATAGGTTAGCAAAAATACATAGTATCAAAGTAAAGTACATACATTTTAATGTTTGAAAACATAATCATGTTTTATTGCCTTTTGCGGTTTGTTGCATTGTTGCATCTTTACTAAACAATTGCACGGCATCTCTACACGACCGTGTAACGAAAAAATACTTGCGACTTCCAAAGAAATCACATTATGCGAAATATAGTAGGTATAGAGTACAATTACCTGAGATAAGGTACAATAAAGCGGTGGTAGCCTAGTGGGCGAACGTCCGCCTTCGAAAACGGAGGTGGCGAGTTCAAATCCCAGTGCGGGCACGTACCAATGGGTTTCTTGTTAAACATATGTACGTAATTATCACTCGCTTTTCGGTGAAGGAAAACATCGTGAGGAAACCAACATGCCCGAGAATTATTTCGGAGGCAAGTTATCCACCAATCCGGACTAGGCCCCCGTGATGGATTATGGCCTAACCCTCCTCACGATAGTGAGGGGAGGCCTTTGCCCAGCAGTGGGACAGTTACAGGCTGGATTATTATTATATTATAAGGTACAATACTTTATCATAATATAGTACGGGTGGCAACCTAATCCGGGGTATAGCTAGGTAGCTACCTCCGTGCTGTGGTTTATTCCCAACCACCACCCCTGATTCTGCCGCCAGTGGTGGTCGTTGCAACAGCTCAATTCTTTGGCCCAACCATCCCCACTGACCCCCAGTGTCGGTCGTTAGAACTAATTATTTCCAAAGAGCCACACTAAAACTACCACCACTGTGATGTATGGGGTATGTTGATAAACAACGCTAACTATAAAATGGGTAGGATTATGCAGTTGCAATATACGCCTTTACAAGGAGCTAGCGTTTATTTATTTGTGTAGAATACCCAGTATTTCTCACATACCAAATTTCATCAATCTCGGTCCAGTCGTTTGAACGTAGAGAAGTTACAAACACTCATAAAACTTTCCATCTTTACAATTGTATTAGAATTCAGTTGAAGCGGGTCTAGATCGTCCGTCCCTGTGCGACGTTCTAGTAATCGCACGGTTGATGAGGTACCTGCCCACTAGTGACAGATGAACAGCGGAGCCTAGTAATAGGATCCCGTTTTACCCTTTGAGTAGGAACCCTACGGAACCCGAAAAAAAACAAGGTTTTATTGTGATGACAAATATATTAACATCTCTTTACAATATAACCTACAGAATACCCTAACTAACCCAATAAACAACAATTAAGGGCAGCTTGCACCGACTCCTTAAATCTCGAAACAACCCCAAGATCCTATTTTAGGGCATACTTCAAATTATAAAACAAAACTACAAAGTCTGTACCAGACGTCGCTACTGGCGATGATTGAGACCTTTATTATAATTCCCAGTTGTCACCACTGGGGACGTTAACGGGGGCGAAAACTGGGAATGACCCATTTCCCAGCTGTCTTCAGAAGCAACGTCTGAGAAAAACTGGGAAAGTAGATACCGCGAGCAATAGTAACTTTGAGTCAACAAATACAAGACATAAAGAGTTCTGGTGCAATACACCCCAATACTTATAATAAAGCATTTTCTATCCTCATCTATAATATTAAATGTACCCATCGTCTGTATACATTGGAGATATTTTTTGGTAAAACTCACTGGGATTGACTAATTAAAAGACATGCACATTTCATATTAAACATCTCAATGAATCTTCTAAAAGTAAATATAGTAAGTTAATACAGATACAAAATTTAAATGCACATAAGGCGAGTATTTATTAGAAAGTGTTTAAATCTTTTTACAGTTATAAAACGTTGGGCCGCCCATAATCCCCACCAGATTGTCCCCAAGGGAAAATTATGACACTTTCCAAAAGGGCTCTCATAATTTCCGTGCCGATGTCCCCGTTATAGAACCGACGGGGACAACGGGAGGTCCCCCCTACAAGCATTGAAATGTTTGGCTTTTGCTACATAGATGAACATACATAGGTAGTTCTTAGCAAAAGAGATGTTACCCAATGAACCATCATCATTGGCCTCCTTTCGCTTTCCAATGAATACCCGCTTTTATTTTACCAAATGCAGCTTTGAACAAATAGATCTGTACATATTTTAAATCGAATATATCAAGAAATTGACACAGTTTATATAATTTAACAATGGGCACTATCCCTATTGTTAAATTCAGAAGGCAGATCGAGAGTTAAGACATGTAAAGGTGATATCAGACGGTTCACTCGAGTGAACATTCACTCGAATGAATGCTTCATTTTTCTTCGGCACTCTTGTTTCATTTGAGGTTCAGACGAATCATTTCGAGTGAAAGATGCCGAATGAAAGACAAAAATGAACGAAAAGTGAACCGTCTGATACCGCCTTAACACGCGGTACAAAGCGGACGCATTCAGTTTCGCTTGACTTTTGTTTGATTCAGCCTTTGTATGGAGTGTCCAGTGTCCACCCTGAGGTACAAATATAAAACTATAAAACATACGAAGACGTCTTCTTGATTATGGCTTTTGTGGCTAATTGTCACAATTCTGCCAGTGTCCGTGATATGCTAGTTTCATAAACTTTTGGAGATGGTATTCTAAGAATACAATATCGTCGGTGTAAAGGGAGAATCTACCGGAATTACCAGAACCAAGACGATTCATCTGTTATGAGGCAGGACAAATATTAGTAAATGACATAATACGTATACATAAAGTAGGTATATATGCATTATTGCATTTAAAAACAAATGTATTTATAATAATACCTATACTTAGTAGATGCATAGCTAAAAATCTGCACATAAAAATTAATTACACGTCATAGAGCAGCAAATACTTTCAAAATTAGGGCTGACTCTGAGCTAACAAATACCGAATAAAAAATAAAAAGACCCGCGAGCTATTTACAAAGGGTGGACACTCCACACTCAAAAGGTACCCAAAACCACGGAAGAGAGACATCAAAATATCATACGAAATCCCCATCATGCTATCTCATTTTAAATTGAGTCCCTTTTAGAGTACCTATTCATAGTTATAGTATGCTATTTATCAATTTTCTTGGGAAATATTGTAGTATTTGTGCAACATTTTTATGAACCATTTATCTATATTATAGCTATCGGACATGCCCGCAGGTGTGTTGATAAGCGGACTATACCGTAACTCTGTCAACACTTCCACACTAATTTTATAAACGCTAAAGAGCCTATATATGACGTTTTAACTCCTAAACCGCTGCACTAATGCAAAAAAAGTGTGTGTAACCTTTACGCGCGATTGAAGTAAAACTTCTTTTCCGCTATAATCAGCGGAAGGTATTGTTACCTACAGCGGAAACTATACAGACTAGGTATAGTAAGCGTTACTTCCGTCAGAAAAAAATCTGAGTTACTCCCTAGTCGTGCCTAAAGAAGTTTTACTTCAAAAAATCTTGGTATAGGACTTTAGAGAAGGGCATAGAACTAGCTAAAAACAGGTCTAATTCGCGCACAAAATAATACCTATCATAATTTACAATTTTGACATTACCTCGACGTTTCGGCAGAGTTACATCGACCGTGGCCACGAGAAGACATATTATAGGTACGAAGGCATAGGAAACTCGTAAAGAAAGCATAGGATGCCTATCACGATAAAATACACGCGCGGACAAAGTCGCGTGCTATAACTAGTATCAAATGATTAATGATCGAACGATAACCTATGTTCTTCAAGATTCAATCATTCCTACACCTACATAAATTCATCACAATTGATTTACTTAGCTGTTTTGGAAAATTTTTATTTTTCTTTACTTTTTTTTTTAAAGTAACACTAGCTCTTTTTTATCTTTTGTTTTTATTTTTACGTAACCCCGCACTAGGATTTCCCGTGTCGTGGGTACCGTTTACAGACATATAATTTCACATACTTACCTATTTACATACACTTACAAAATTCAGACACAGTCTTAATGCATTTATAATATTGGTATGGATTGACTAATACAGGCGAGATAAGTAGAGATAACACGTCTAAAGATAATTTGTAATTATATACTTAACATAGTCAGAAGGTAACTTAAATTGTGATAAGATTAACAATTATTAATTAAGTCTTAAATATGTTCATACTGATACATTTAGGCCACGCATAGTACGCTACATACATGACTATTGCCACATTTACATGATAGGAAGGTTTATTCAAGAAATCCCTGAGAAGGGGATTTTTTTACTAGGCCCAGAAATCCCGTCTTCCGGGGAGATTTTTAGAGAGAACCCAGAAACACCTATAACCATATATAACATTATAAAAGACCCGACTCATTCGTTCAGTCGAAGGCCAAATCACTCAACATTTTTTTAATTATTTTTTTTTGTTTAATTAACAATAAATAAACAATTAGGTAGGTGCAATGATTTATCACTGTATTAAAAACAAAATAGGTAATCCCTTAGAATAAATACTTGCAGAAGTGAGTAACTAAACGCAATAATATACAAACTAGAAAGAGAGGGGTAGGCTATAATCCCCCTCGTGGGGACAACTTGGTGGGGATTTTTCTCATCCAGCTTTAGTGATTTGGGAGCCAGTTCTTTAAGCAGTTATTGTATGGCCAATATAAATTAGGTTACTTTGGACCTTTAAGCTTTAATTTTAGGGTTTGCCAAACTTCCCTAGTGACGTTTTAATAAAACCAGCCCTATAAATTCTAAAAACGTCCTGTGCTGAACCGCTCTGGTGACCCAAAAATTGATCACAGCTCACAGGTTGAAAGGAAAATTAAAATTGAATTGCAAATATCTATGAACATGATCGCAGACCAGAAGTCAACATTGAATACCGATTTCTCTACATAATTGTATAAATAGCGTTTATACATGTTAACATTTTTAAATACTATACAAAATTTTATTATATACTTACCTAATACATAATGTTATAACTCTTCCTCCACCCCACCAAACCCTTCAATACAAAATGGTTATTTTTTTATTTAAATTTTACATTTCCCTTACATTGTTTATTGTGTCTATTTACGTCATAATAATTATTACTGTTATAGAAGATCAGATCATACCGTTCATACATATATTTTTACTAGAATCATCATTGTCACAACCCATATCCGTCCATTGCTATCGCCACACTGCTGTGAGAATTAGGCCATAATCCACCATTGTTATATTATATTTATATCAATAAATAAATAAATGTGATCGGTGGATGACTTCTGAAATAATTCTCAGATAATATTTGCGGTTCCTAATTAAAACTAGAATACCTACTTATTATTAAATTTTTCATACCAATTTCAATAATGTACATACAAACATATTATACATTGTCTTTCATGTTGGAATGTTAGATTTTTTACACAAGTCTCATTAGTGAAAACGCATTTGCTTCTAGCTACAACTGAGTGACAGCATTCAATGTAATTTACACAAAAAATAACCATTAAATTTTATTACAAATCTATTTATCTTGTAGGAACTATTTGGTAAACTTTTTGTAGACCTAGACGACCACTCAGAAATTCCAAATTTAAAATTGATGTAGTTTTTTTTTTCTTTTCTTCTTTGGCCATGGTGCTTTTCGCACATTGTGCCAGTTTCAAGTAAATTTATGTTAGTTAGTAAATAATTAATATGTGATGTTTTATAAAATAAATGACAGTATGTTTTTTCGATTAGTAGGTAGGTACATACGCAATGGTTTTACTTCCACAATGCTGTTTTTCATAGTTTACTTTGACATACATTTTTACATAATAAACACGAGGGGAATATCTATATAATTATATGCTATTAATGGAATAAGATTTTTAGAAAGCAGTCAAAGTACTTTCCACACAAAAAGGAAAGATAATACAACAAATTTAAGTTATGTTTTAATTTTGTGAGCTTAAGGCAAAGTGGCTATAGGTAAACCTCTTTGAACCACAGCATGGTCTCTGTGGAATCTTCATATCTCCATTAAAATTGACATGAAGCTAAGTTATGAAGTGACTTTGAACCTGTGATGTAGAAATCAGCATCCTTGCTGCTCATATATAAAATAATAAATAAATAAATAACAACATCTGTAACCTGAATTCCCTCCACACACAATTCAAATAAAATTTGCAAAAAAAATATACAAAAAAATGAAAAAGATTATAAGAGAAATTCCAGTTTCATTTACAATCCAATTCGGTTTTTCAAATCCACACCCCATACATAACTATTTATGATGACTAATTACGAGTAATAACATGCATTTTGTCCACTTCGCACTGTAATTCACAATATACGTAGTACATGATGATGTTTAGAAACAGCACAGCGGATAGGCAGCAGCAGACTACCGTCTCGATGTCTAGAGTGGTTCCGTAAACCACTATGGTCGAGGGCTACATGCGCTCGCAGTAGCTTCCTTGCTCACTCGTGTTCTTATAGATCAGGTAGCCAAAGAGAACTGCGACTCCGGTCATGAGCAGAGTCAGCATCTGGAACATCTTCAGCTTCTGCACCTGATTGTGCAAGATATCGTAGTGGTTTTGAATGTTATTTAGCGCGTTCGATATGTTATCCGGCTTGTCATGAACCTTGTCTAAAATGTTGCCGTTTTTGGTGACCTCCTTCTCGGGGAAGTGGCATTTCAGACGGTACTCATCCACTTTGCTGCTGGTGGAGTTGGACCAGACGTCCGAGAGTTCTTTGGGGGTCAAGTCCGATTTCGGTATCTGGACGGACATGACGAGGAATCTGTCTTTGGTTACTGTTCGTATATGGAAGCCGGGCTGCACGACGATGAGGATTGTTTGCGTTGCGCCGGGGGCCAACGTACCAGAGCTGGGTCTAACGCGGAACTTTTCCGGGGAAGTCGTCCGTATTTTATAGGATATCGTACTTTCATCCATGTTAGTTAAAACAAATTGGCCGGACACATCTTCGTTGTCGGCCTTGAATATTATGGTGTCATTCGGGACAATGCGGAGCATCTCCCCAGGCGAATGCTGACTATCTCCTTGCTCGGCAAACGTAACTTTCTTTGGTGTGTGCTCCGCAAATCCCCTGTTTTCAGGAACAAACTCGAAGACATATTCGTCTTTGCCCCCCCAGCATTTCAAGGCCTGCTCCGGGGCCACTATATCTTTCAGCTCAACTTTACCGGCAAACTTCATACGCTCGATGGCTTTAGCCGGCAAAAGAGTCTTGACAACTTTGAACGCCGCACTCAGTACCCACGGCATGTTAAAAATCACTATGTAATTAAGGAAATTCGGATAGTACAGCTTGAAAAGCATTATAAGGTATTTTATGAGCTCCATGTCCATATTACTAAGGCCAGCGCCGTCCATATCGAAAAACATAGTGATTTTGCTTCCACCCTCTTCCCTTTCAATTCTGTCGAACCAGTAAATCATTATCTTTTTTAGCTCGTCGTAGTCTTTTTGGCCTTTCACGTGCATTTTCGATTTTAGAATGAGAAGCAAGCAACCGTCGACGTCGCGGCCGCGGGGGAAAAACATACCCTCTCTAATGTAATCCATTCGGATATTCGATTCGTCTATGTCGCTTGCTCCGACATTTTTCCGCCACGTTAGGATGTCCCACAGCATGTCGGCCGCCTGCTTGGCATCCTTATCGGAATGTATGAGGACTCTCTTGAGGTATTTCTCGTCCTTCGCCCGCTCAAGGTCCAAAGGGTGAAATAGCTCGGTAGGGTTCGAAGTCGCCTCTTTCAGGCGAGATTCGAAGATGGAGCGCACGTCCGCCGGCGTCGCCATTCTTGCTTGTAGAATAAAGAATACACTTTTATGTTTTAAACTCTATTTGTGACTAATCCTCGAAAAAATCAAGTAATATTTCGTTCGATGATGAATGACGAACGAACAAATCGACTCAAGATCAAGAACTAACTGTTTTTTTAAAGTCAAGTCACTGTCTAGTTTTTTTTTTGTTTTTTTTATGGCTTCGCACGGTTTGTGCATATAGCCAGTGTCAAGTATCTTATTTTAAGTATTTCTTAATTTCACATTAAGAAAGTCACGGCAATGTTATCGCAATCGTGGTCAAGTAGTCAAGTCCATTATTTACATCGTCAGTCACGATTCAGTAAAGTAGTGGATGCTTTACTGAAACTTCCTGGGAGTTTTGGAAAAAATGCGAAATGACACGTTTTTTGAGTTTATATCATTCGCCCACACTCGTGCACGTTAACGAACACTTAATGGTTAATATTCCACCAATATTACACATTAACACTCGAAGAAACACAAGTTTGAGCTAATAATACAAAACCAACAACGTCTCACTATCGGATTCCCGCCAAAACTCCCACTGTCTAGTTCTTCGATGAATCTTCCGAATCCAATTGGACGTAGTTATGCAAACAAGATCCAACCCACAAACATGTCAAAATTGAACTAAGTATGCCGAAGCGTTTGAAAATGCACCTTCTATCAACCCTGTAAATATCAAAATGATCTGATGACTTTGACCTAACAAACCATTACATCGACAAAGTTACCATCTCAGTAAAATGACACTTTGGATTAAAACAAAAAGATCCGTGCTGCATGGTACCTGTAACAAACTGCAAATCTTAGAAAATGTATTAAACTTAAAACGATCCATGAGACATGGTCCTATACAATTCGTTTTTTATGTTGCATTCCAAGTTACCATGCGGTTTGGATCTTGTTTGCAAAATAATATTTCCGTCAACTTTAAAATTATGTAGATCCATACCACATGGTTCTGTGTAAAACTTATGTTTTTAAAGACCATGTGTGTTTTTTTAATAGAAATATCGAGGGGAGAGTCATAAAACTCTAATAAGTGCCAGTTTCCTAGTGGTGTAATCTATTATGTCAATTGAATCCATGTTAAAATAACTTATTACGTATAAATGCGAAAGTAACTGTTTATCTGTGTCTGTTTGGTTTCCTTTCACGAATAAACGGCTAGACCGATTTCGATGAAAATTAGAATAAAATTAAATATAGATTGGACCGGTAGGTATAGTGTTTTATGCTGAAATAATATCACAGTAATACACGTTATATTGACATGACATTAAACGAAATTCCGCGGTTGATTCTTTAAAACCCATAAAACGACGTGTTCGGCTATTTTGTCTGCACATTTGCCCAGAGATTAAAAAACATAATGCAAAAAGGAAACAGCTAAAAATTTAGATATTACAGACTGATAAGCCTCCTCCCTCAAATATACGAACTCTTTGCCAAGTTTCTGGGTAACAGAATAAACTCGCTAACTTGAATGTCAGCCTATCAAGGAAGCAGGTTTTCGGAGCGGATATTCTACCATCGGCACAGTTTAAAGGATAATATTCCATTCACACCACGAAGCAGTTGATGGAGAATTGTGACAAATTTGACCAAACCTTGTGCTTTTCTTTTGTTGATTACGAAAAAGCTTTTGCTAGCGTCGAGCACTAGGATGTGCTCTATTCAGTTCATATCTGCCATGTAAATGTACCTATGGTAGGTGTGGTTGTCTTTCTAAACCTGTATGAATCAGCGTCGATGAGGAACGGATGCATGCACTCACGGTAGTCATAGAGTAACTTGACGGTAGTCACTGGTAACATTTCGATCAAACAAGGCGTGCGATATAAAGGGACGCACCATATTATTATCATCCAAGCTATTTACGGCACTCTTGGAGGACGTACTCAAATTACTCGTTTAGGAAGATAAAGGTGTCTTAGGTTATGGTGCCCACTTATTTTCTATCTCCGTTTCGCAGATGACCTGAGTGTTATCGTGAAACGCACCAGATCTCAAGCTATGTTGTATGATCTGCACTAGGTACGCTTCTCTCGGGTTTGGACTTAAGATGAACTTGTCAAGACGAAAGTGAAGACAAAATATGTCTTCAGTGCATCACTCACCAACTATTATAGCTGGAGTTGAGACACTAGAGGTGGTCGCTCAATATTATATCTTGGACAGCGTTTATCTTTTGGCAGACATCATAGACACAAGAAGATCACCAGACGCATCCTAGGATGGGCTGGCAAACTTGACGACGTGCTTAGGGACTGAAAAATTCCGTAGTGGTGAAGACCCGAATATACAACCAAATGTGTCTTGCCCACGATAACGTATGGTGCTAAAACATGAACGTTCGTTCAATAAAGAAGCTGTACATAAGATGCGAGTCACACAACCGGCTATGGAGCGCACCATGTCAGGACTATATTATGTTACGCGTCAGGATAAGACACAAAGTTCGAAATACGGAGATCTGAAGAAGAACCAAGGTGGACCAAGTCAGATCGAGTATAATTAATTAGACACTTTGCAAGTTGTGATTATGGCAGGTAGAGTAAGTCCCTGACTGAACGATGGCCACGTGTCGCTAAGCGTAGCCATAAAAAACCGATACAACGATGGATCGGTGAGAAAATGTAAGGCAAACCCCAGGTCTTACCAGGTCTACTCCAGCTGTTCGGCTAAAACTGGGATGGATGTAGTAAAAGGAGGGGCTGAGTTGCTTATGAGGATTATGATACTCATATTTGAACAGCTCAAAATACAACAAAGAACATTGCATCCTATTGTTGACCAGTTATCATCCCTTAGGTGACTTAATATGTAATCTTACTAAATTAATATAAATGTGCTAATATTTTGTATGGGAACCAGTTTTTTGCCATGAAGCTTATCTCTGAACTGATATTTACACACTTATCGGGGTTTATCACTCATCCCTCGATATGCATTTTTCTTTTCCACCAATATTTTTAAGGTACATTTTTATCGCGACAAAAAATATCCTATATCCTTGTCCAGAGTCCAAACAATGTCTATACCAAATTTCATCGAAAACGGTTCAGCCGCTTAGCCGGGAAAACGTAAAAAATAAACAAACAAATAAGCAATAGTAGAAAATAAGGGTATTAATTTGAATACACAAAGATCCAATCCACAAATTTCCACAAAAGGGCGTTTTTTCAACAAAGATCCAGCGATGTTTTTGCTAAATAAACTATATTTCACTTATAATATTTTGAGATATTATACTTAAATGAATAAAGCGCAGTATTATGTACAAAATAACAAACTAACTTCATCAAATATATGTTCAGATTATTTTGTTTACACGTTTTAAACAAAAATCTATTTTTCTCGAAACTAACATGGTGTGGGTTGGATCTTGTTTGCATAACTACGTCCAATTTTCAAATGTCATGCAAGACTTGAAAATGTCAAATATGCCCTTGTTTTCTGATTTTGGACATGAATAACACACATTTTCATGCTAGACGTTGAACATGCGTAGAACGGAACGTTAAGTAATGACGTTTTGTTATTGGTATTGCAAGGTGTAAGTAATTTTTATTTTCTTAGTAGGTTTTTTGTGAGATTGTACATAAAACTTACCTACTACCTACCTATAGGAATAAGAGTGAAGAGTGAATGTATGTACAAAAACTTTTTTTGACAGGCTGAATCAAGTTCCTCTAAATTAATATAATGTATTTACGTTGTATGTGTAAGACAGGGTGCGAGGGGGTGTTTGTGTATAAGGTACCTGCGGTAAACAAGGGCCACCTTAATTAAAATTTATGTAATTTCCATAATTGAGAAATAGGAATATACAACAGGACATTTATAGAAGATTAACTTTATTCATAGTCCGAAAAAGTGCAATTTTTGGGGTTTCATTCACAGTTCTTAAACATTTTCAGTATTTAAGAAAACCCTCTCTGTGTCCCTTATTAAACCTAGGTACGATAATAAGGACCACATGAAATTATTCTTTTTTTTAGATAAATCACTCTTAACGCTAAGTTTTCTATTTTTATCTCATTTTATTTATCGTTTCGAACTAACTCACGCTTTGTATGAATGTTAATTCAAGAGAAAAACTATAATGGGCCTAATTAAACTAAGGCAACAAAATTGTATTTTAAAACGTATTCAATGACTTAATACCTACCGTATTACTATATTTCTAAACAAATTATTCATATCAGAAAATAAATCTTTAGCTGCAAAAAAATCAAAGCAATTTATTTTTTTGTACAAAAATTGTGGCCCTTATTACACTAATGAGATCGCATAGTATGACAATTAGCTTTTAATAAACACTATTTTAGTAGTAAATCTTATGGCAGCAAGCCTTTTCATTCTTGACGCCAAATCATTTTCTTGCTCGACGGTAACAATTGTTCGACGCCCTTTGTTTATCAACTTTTCCAACTTTGAAATGGTTTGACAAAGTCTTTCTGGGAATAGAATACCGCGCTGCTTCTAACTGTTGGGACATAGATCCACTTTGAACAGCTGACATTGCGTTTTGTAATTGTTGCAGTATCCAAAGTCCACAACGGTTTTTCTGTGGGATTGATTTAGACGATTTTTGGTGCTAATATCTAGTAAATCTAAGAGCCTAATAAGGGCCGGCTCTATTTACACGACTTATGAGTGGCCCTTATTAGGCCATGAGACATATTTTAAAAGATTAAATGTAAAATTGTTAAAAAGCATGATAGTGATTAAACTCACCTAGATAAGGTAGCTCAAATTACTAATAAGAACGGTACAACAGCAAATTTTATAGACAGAAAGCTGTATTATTACTTACAATTTTTTGATTTCGTGGAAGTTTTATAGTGGAGCGGTGCAGGTTAACTGCCTGGGCGGATTAGTTGCGACTGACAAGATGGCAGATCGCAAAGCGACACAACCGAGCATATTAGCTTCCCTATTGGCCCTTTATATGTGTGCATGAGAGGAACCTTATAAAACCGTAAAAAGTGTGTTTTTATAATAGTGGCGCTTGTTAGACGCCGGCCCTTGTAACCCGCAGGTACCTTAATATGTGTATGAGAGAGGGAGTGTGTGTGTGTTATCATGCAATTTATAACTTATTTATTTCTGTACAAATAGTCGTAGTTCTATAATTTATTGTTTTACTTGTTTATTATCATAATGGGTTCACATTGATTTGGCTGTACAAGGGCTTAGAAAAAAAAAATATGGTAGAAATTATTATTTGATGGCAGCGCTACCATTTATTAACTGTCAACTTTTTCTACCACTAAAAGTAGGTCGCAAAACCTACATTGCTGCACAGCAAGTTTTGATTCAGCGCTATTGTATTCAATTTACTTGTTTATTCGTTCAATTAACATCATGTGACTGAGTGCACGACCTAAAATAGATATGCTGAGTGCGTCCGGCCACAACAAACAAAACTGAAACAATACATCACCGTTAAAATAAATTGTTCAACTAAGCGAAGGTGTTTTACCGAAGAATCGATAAATCTAATTCACTGCAGGGTTGCGGAAAGCGCTGTCGAAATCAGCTGAATACTATATTGGCCGGCTGTTGTTTTGTGGTTGTTAAACATTAATTACGGCGGTTGTTCTTGAGTGAAGTAATCGGTATAAGTTATTATTTATGAAGTAAAACTTCGAGTTTTACATAATAAATTCGTTCGCCGAGCTTGCGACAGTGGGTTAGTGGGGAAGCGATGTTCAACTGCTAATTTGGTGAGTAAATACATCAACAATGTCGATATATCTGTTGTTATACCACGCTAAAATAGTTTTGTTGTAACCTCGTTCGGTTGCGACGCATGTAACAGTTATGATAATAATCGCACTAAAACTTACCCAAGGCTAGTAAAGTTAATTTTCGGTGGTTACATTCAGAATTCTTCTAAAAGTCTAGAAAAATATTTTTGTTTATTCAACTTTGGTTACAGAGTACCTATAGGTAACTTATGTAGGTCGAGTTAGAAAACATAATGAGTCAAGAAGCACATTTACGGCCCTGGCTGAATATACTTGTTTAGTATTTATAAAAAAAAAAAAAATTATTTTTTTATTTTTACCTATACGATAATCCCCAATCGCCGCTCCAAAATGACTGTGATATGCCTTGTTTTGACCAACGCTATTACAGTGTGTTATTGTGTCTATATTCTGGTGATATACGGACAGACGATCGGACGTACAACGGAGTCTAAGGCTAAGGACTCACGAAGCGGTTTTCACCCGTGCCCGCCGCGGTGGCGGAATGGAGTTTTATTTTCAAAACTCACGAGACCGGAGTTTTGTGCGGTTACGCAGTCGTCGCGGTTGCGATTATCGCTCGCAAACTTGGCGGTTGATAATCGCAAGACGAGTGGTTAAACGATCAGTTGAGTTCCAGACCGTCATGGACACACACCAGGCTGTTGCGTTATACATCCTTCACAGAGAATTAAAAAAAGAAGGCCTAGAACCTCCCCCCCGCCCCCCGCTGTCCACGCGCGGTCGCCCGCCAACCGACCGCAGAACGCGCGGGTGCAACCCGCCGCGGCTGCGGGACCGCGACCCGCGCCCGCCGGTACAAGATGACCGCCGGTGCAGCGGGACCCGCAAACAATCGCACACTCCGCGGGCGTAAAACGCGTCGTGAAATGTGCTTTAATTTTTTACATAAATATCTGTATTCTACAAAGGCTGCGGGCCCGCAACCGCGGCGGGCACGGGTGAAAACCGCTTCGTGAGTCCTTAGCCTAAGTAATAGGATACAGTTTAACCCGTTGGGCATGGAACCCTAAAAAGGTGTTACAATGGCCCACCTGTGATTATGTAATGGCCCAGTGGATGAATATAGTGAGAAATGTCTGTGCCTCCTGCATTTTTAATGGACAGTCATACATTCTTATCTGGATTAGTAATGCTGGTAGTTTTTTTGTATCTAAAAAATGATAACGGTGATCCAAGGTTCACCTTTATCTAGCAAATACTAATGATAACAATATATAATCAGGTATGAAATGCTGCTTTAGGGTTCCTTGCCTAAAGGATAAACCAGAGCCCAATTACTAAGACTCTACTGTCGGCCCGTCTGTCCGTCTGTCACCAGGCTGTATCTCATGAACCGTGATAGTTGGACAGTTGAAATTTTCACTGATGATGCATTTTTGTTGCCGCTATAACAATAAATACAAAAAAAAACAGAATTAAATTAACATTTAAGCAGGCTCCGATACAACAAACTTGAATATTCCGCTGTTTCTATATGTATAGATAATGGTACAGAACCCTTCGTGCGTGAGTTCGCATCGCAGTTGCCCAGTTTTTTATCTTTCCACTGCCACATGTTGGTAGGTCATTTTTGATGCAAGAAATGCAATAATGAGCTAATCCAGGCCGTAGTGAGGGCTTAGGGCCTAATCTTCCTGAGTGAGACGAGACTCGCAACCATAGTATGAGATTTTACTAGCTCGACATAGTACGCGTCAACTAGCGCTTTGTATATTATTATTTTTTTCTTTTTCTTTTTTTTGGGATGTTTAGCCACTTAGTTGTGCCCATGCCAGCCCCATAGGATCTTATGGTTGTAGGCATATAGCCCCTAAACTTTGTTTTTGCTACAGTCGACATTGGTTCACTGAGTATGGTTTGGGATACCCCCCCCACATCTAAATAATTTGTCCCCATATCTCGCAACTTGGGTCTCAGTGACTCACTACGGGCACATTCCATCAAGAAATGTTGAATGTCCTCTCTGACGCCAGAAAGTTCACAGGTGAATCGGCTTTCCGTATGAGGAATTTGAACTGATCTGAGTGGAATGTGCCCGGAGCGGAGTAGCGCTTTGTATGAAGATTTTTCGTTCATAAACGCGCCGGTACGGGCGCTATACAGGATCTTCACGCAAAGGTGCTAGTTGACGCGTACTATGTCGAGCTAGTAAAATCTCACACTGAGGGTAGGTACTGTATCTGAAATTTCGTTCGACAAAATCGACGTCTATCACTCGCGTTTTCTTACACAATCCTTGCATTCCTAATTATTTTACTTGTGAATTTGTTATTGAGTTAGAAAAATCGAGAGTTAAACGTGGATTTGTGGATTTATTTAGACACATCTGTTCAACTCATATTTAAATCTTTTTGGTGAGACTGTAAAAGGTAATTCCTTCGGTACAAAAACAGAACCATTGCATGCATCATTGATATCTCTAACCTTGGCTCTATTGGATGCGAGTTCATTCTAATTGGATGTTAATTTACCATATTGGGCATGTTTATCACCTTCGACCATATCGTCACTTAAGACCAGGTCAGACACTGGTCAAATACTAGCATATCCATACAAATATACTTACTTAATATTATAAACCCGAAAGTTTGTAAGTATGGATGGATGTTTGTTACCCTTTCACGTAAAAACTACTGAATGGATTTTAATGAAACTTTACAATAATATAGCTTATACATCAGAATAACACATAAGCTACAATTCATAACGATATATCGTATATTATCCAAACGCGGGTGAAACCGCGCGGCGCAGCTAGTATACTAATATGGTAAACTAGTTGGTGCCCGCGACTTCGTCTGCGCAGGATTAGTATTTAGAGCAGCTTATAATTATTAGCGTGACGTAGAAAAGAACTAACGTTATGACATTAAAATCACATTTTTATGATTCACTATTTTGGCTATAATGGCTTACACATAAGATATAGATATATTATACTGTGGCGGACTTCTTTGTAGGACTATTTAAGATAAACATTTCCATCATACATTAAATATGTGTAACTCTAACGGTTTTGGCAGCGCACGCCTAAATAGCTCGCAGATGATAGATTTTATCCTACTTGACACTTATCGTCATATTTTGGACAATTCACACAACATCTTCATAACTTGTAGCCTATGTGTTATTCTGATGTATAAGCTATATAGTTGTAAAATTTCATTAAAATCCATTCAGTAGTTTTTACGTGAAAGAGTAACAAACATCCATCCATCCATCCATCCATCCATCCATCCATACTTACAAACTTTCGCGTTTATAATATTAAGTAGGATGGTAAAAAAATATCACAATAACTGAAAATATTTTAGTATTTTTTTATTGCAGGCGGTTCTTTTTTGTAAATTTTTTTTTATAGGTTTTTTTACGGAACCTTACGTGGACGAGTCCGCATCGCACTCGGCCGGTATTTCAGTTTGTTATCATTCTTGCACCGACCTCTATTATAGTATATACGATTATAGCATTGTTGTAATTTGTAATAGGAGAAGCCATCTGGAGAACAAAGCTGTTCGAGATAATTTAATGCCGGTGTCACACAGGCGCAATATTATTGCCGCGTACAAGTCTAGCGAAAATTTTACAAATATTTGTGCGATCCACAAATATTTGTTTTTGGTCTGGGTGTGGTGTGTATGTGAAATTATATGTATGTAAGCGGTACCCACGATACAGGAGCAATCCTACGTAAAAAATAAATAAAAAAAATTAAGACATTGAGTTGTCAAAAATCATCCCATGCCACAGGCAGGTATACTAGTACCCAACTTTATAAGGTTCATAATACACTGCACCTGTTAGTTCCATCTCAAGCTAAGCTCGCTAAGATGGCGGCGGCTGCCGACCAATAGCGGTCAATAGCATTTCCCGCGCTTTGAAAATTCATCTTCTGCGCAGGTACATCGGTAAGCCATACCAGTTGGGTACTACTGTACCTATTACGTAAAACTTGTAATTCAATGATTCGCTAGTTACAGTCGTTATTGCTCATTATGCGCCGGAAGTTAGTACCGTAACTATAATGAGCGGTTTCCTAGGCTAACCCCCAGTTTCTGAAACGTCAGTCAGCGTTGACAACAGATTGATTCTATTGCCATCCTTGTCATTTGTTTAGTGTTAGATAGAGACAACGATAGTTTTAATCTACTGTCAACGCCAACTAGCGTTCTAGAAACCGGGGGTTAGTTTATCCATCGAGTTAGCATTGAATAATTGGTCATTAACTCATTACCTAGTTCATTTTAGGTCACTGTCAGGATTGCCAGTTAAATAAGCTAAAAGGGGGCATGCCTCATGATCATCACAATCCATAGAAATAATTTTTAATTAAAATCAAACTACTGAATCGATTTTGATGAATTTTCTATGGTGCCTCTAAAGTATGGACTAGCGAACAAAAAAAAATGGCTAAGTGCGAGTTGGACACGCGCACGAAGGATTCCGTACCATTATCTATAAAAACGGCAAAAAATATCATGTTCGTTGTATGGGAGCCCAGTTAAATATTTATTCCATTCTGTTTTTTAGTATTCGTTGTTATAGCGGCAACAGAAATACATCATCTGTGGAAATGTCAACTGTCTAACTATCACGGTTCATGAGATACAGCCTGGTGACAGACGGACAGCGGAGCCTTAGTAATAGGGTACCGTTTCACCCTTTGGATACGGAACCTCAAAAAGAACCGTAATAATCAATTCATTATAATTGGCAGAGTAATCGCGTAACAAACATACAAAGAAAAATGCAATCGAATTGAGAACCGTTTTCTTTTTGAAGTCGGTTAAAAAGGACGCAAAGTACCGACAGTGCCGTGTGACCTTTTCATTGCCGAGTCTTTTTAGTCCCCGGGGGGCCATGCGATTCGCCATTGCCCAAAGACAAAGCTTTTAACGTAAATATCAACTAGTCTTTCTGTGAACATAGACCTCGCGACCAGAGGAGAGCTTAACCAATAGCATGACGATAGGCATCCCCCATTTTTGCCCCTAAAAAAGCACAAAAAATCAAAGAACCTGTATACCAAAACTCGTGAAAATCAACAAAAAACTATTCAAACATGCGGACGCAAGCAAAATCGGCCTCTCTTAAAATGGAGGAAAATCTCCTTATCTGGGGGCACGGCAGTGCCCCCGCCAAGTCGAGCAAAACAAAAGGCAAGGCCGTACTATCCTTTTCTCGAAGCGATTCGAGCCATTTTCGACCCCCTGTAACTTCGTTATGGATAAAACTAGAAGCCTAAATTTTTAGTGACCAAGAGGGCATCACGCCTACAGATAATAATCCAAATTACATTAAATTTGAACCAGTAGTTTAGGAATTATTGCAAGTCAAAGTTCCTAAATTTTGCTGCCCACTGACTGACTGACTGACTGACTGACCGATCATCAAAATTCTAAGGTACTTCTAGCCGTCCCACAAGTTTCAAATTTTGAATATAGCTATTGTTTAGCCTATAAACCAAGGAAAAATTCTGACATTCCATAATTTCCATCCCGTTTTCTAGATATATCATCTGCATAAATAACTTTGTATTCCCATATAAATCTCATTAAATTGTATGTAATTACAAAGTTACTTTTACAGTTCATAATTAGACGTCATTGAAATTGGATGAAATGGGTAATAGGGGTTAAAATGAGAAATGGCTTCGAGAAATTCGATAGTTGAGCGCTTTTTAAAAACTTCCACGATAGGTAGGTACACCTACCGCGGATAGAGAGATACAAATCCCTATACTATACCTACCTACACTTTTATAGGTTGAACAAATTCGTTACCTAGGTACATTAAAATAGGTACCTAGATACCTTATACCTGACATGGATCTGTGGAGACGCAAAGGCACTCGTTCATGATAATCTATGAGCATGACCTATGTTCGCAAGGGGCCCCGGCCGCGTAGGCGCAGGGCGCGCGTTTATGCGTGTTTCGCAAAAAAACGAAATAAAGAAAGAAAACCTACAAAAAGAAATGAAATCCCATCAAAAACATTACATGTACAAAAATGCACAAGTCTCGCAACGCAGTTTATCTGCCGTAAAAAGTTGTGAGATCGAATGTAAACCAAGTCGGTTAATTTCAATACCTACCTATACCTATCTATGGGAGCAGTTATATCTTTATTTCTTTAGTAAATAGAGTGTCTTGGCGATTGTACACGGGAGCATAATCTACTAGGCAATCTAAATATAGTCTTCCGTATAGGTGTACTTTCAAACAAATACAAGCACAAAGCGCTTAACATAGATTTATGTTGCCGTGTGCAATTGCCAAGTCACTTTATTTACTAAAGAAATAAAGATATAACTGCTCCCATAGATAGGTATAGGTAGGTATTGAAATTAACCGACTTGGTTTACATTCGATCTCACAACTTTTTACGGCAGATAAACTGCGTTGCGAGACTTGTGCATTTTTGTACATGTAATGTTTTTGATGGGATATTAGTTTACTTAGATTACTTCTTTTTTCCGACTATATGGATTAGTTAAAGCTATTATAGCCTTGAAAACCATATCAGCTCTATAACTATTAAATTAATTTTAAATTTTAAACATAATTTACTAACAATCTTTTTTTGTAATTGAGGAAAAGAAATTATTTTCCTGTTAGTCTTAATCAGATCTATTTTAAGTTTATTTCATATACAATAACGGGGCTACATCCTGTTAATTCCCTAACAAAATTACAAACCATACATTGTAACAAATGCTGTTCGTGTGTCTCGCTAAAACTCGAGAACGGCTGGACCGATTTGGCTGATTTTGGTCTTGAATGATTTGTGGAAGTCAAGGGAAGGTTTAAAAGGTGAATTTTATCACTATTCCACGCGGACGAAGTCGCGGGCACAGCTAGTAATATATAAAAATGAATCCCAATATCCCTTGGTCACGGCATCAGGCGTGAACGGCTGGACCAATTTTGCTAATAATTTTTTTTGTTGTGTTTGTTACTGTCAGGAGAAGGTTCTTATGAAAGAAAAAAATACGAAAAGTTACGCTGAACATTAGAAAATTAGAGGAAACTTCACGACCACATTAACTTATGTAATAAGTATAACTGTTTTGACAGGAATAATTACATTTACTGCACAATGTCTGTGGGTCAGCTAGTATTATTATAACTAGCATAATTTCACGCGACTTCTACTAGTCATCGTGTGGACTATGGCAACATGTGACGTCATTATGCACACCAGTGTGCCTAGTGCGAGTTTTGTCAATTTATTTACGCGCTCGGTCTGATGGCGTAAACTTGAAATTGTATGGAATAAGAGCAGCGCCATCTAGCGTCAGTAAATCAGTCACTAGATGGCGCTGCTATTATTCCATACAATTTCAAGTTTACGCCAAACGGACCGAGCGCGTAAATAAATTGTCAAAACTCGCACTAGGCACTCTGAACAGTCGCCGACTCGTCCATAGCCCGCGGAACGTACGAGCTCAGCGATGTTGATATGACGTGACTCGTAACCAAGTCTATGAAATACTGATATTCCCATCAAAATACGTCCAGTAGCTTCCGAGTTTTAAAGTAACAAAGAAACGGCTAAAATCTAAAAATCTATTAATTCTGGTTTTGTCTCTAAACTATCGAAAGATGGGAAAAAATTGCGAAAAAGAGTAAAATGCTATTTAAACTTTTTCATACATTTTGTTTGGAATGGTTTAATAGGGTAGGTAACGGCTGTTGGGCTAAGCTAGTCTATAATCTATATCTATACTAATATTATAAAGAGGAAAGATTTCATTGATTGTTTGTTTGCAATTGGCTCGGAAACGACTGAACCGATTTGAAAAATTCTTTCACTGTTGGGAAGCTACACTATCCCCGGGTGACATAGGCTACTTTGCATCCCGTAAACATTAACGGTTCCCGCGGGATAGTAGTTAACGCGGGTAAAACCGCGAAGCGTTTCTAGTAGGCACGTCATATATTTTTGAAGAAAAATATTGGTACCACGCGGTCGGCGTACGCGCGGTATTAATTAATTCTAGTAGGTATGTACCGTATACAATTTACATATTCCGGTAGGTATACGGAATAACCATAAAATGCGATGTTCCGTTACCTAGTAGTTAGGGTACCGTACCCATAGGCTAAAACAGGAACCTATTTACTAAGAGCCGAAATTAATATTGTATCTCCTATCCAAGATTGAAATCGATCTTGGATTGCTGCCTCTTTCGATCGATCTCCAACCTGCGTGCCTTTATAAACCAATTCACGGATCGGTTATTGGCACGTTTGACCCTAAAAATGGATTGTGATATCAATCCCAGATAGCAAGATTTGGATTGGATTGATTATTAATTTCGCCCGTATGGCTCCCCTGTCCGCCCGTCTGTCATCAGTCTTAATTAGTACCAACGACCGCCACTGGTGGTGGTTGGGCCAAAAAATATTATTCTGTTGCTACGACCGCCACTGGGGGGGGGGGGGGGGGGGGGGGGGTAGAATCAGTGGTGGTCGTTGGGAATAAACCGCTGTATCTCATGAACCGTGATAGTTAGACAGTTGAAATTTTCACAGATGATGTATTTCTGTTGCCGCTATAACAACAAATACTAAAAAACAGAACAAAATAGATATTTAAAAGGGCTCCCATACAACAAGCGGGGTTATATTGCCGTTTTTCTAGATAACGGTACCTACGGAACCCTACGTACGCGAGTCCGACTCGCATTTTTAATACCCAAGTCATTCAACCTGATACTACAGCTGTGATCGGACGTGACTTAACGAAAGTACGTGCTTAGCTCTATATCGATTAATTATCTTGATATCTTTAAATGAGCAATTCTTGTATATATATAATTGGGATCTCGGAATCGGCTCCAACGATTTTCATGAAATTCAGTATATAGGGGGTTTCGGGGGCGATAAATCGATCTAGCTAGGAATAATTTTTAGAAAATGTCATTTTATTCGTGTTTTTTTTATGATTTTTTTCTTTAAATAACCGGTCCATATTTTTTTATTATTCTATCGGTAAGATCGAAAAATATTATTCATATTTCATCATTTTATTAGTAATTCGTACTTAAATATAATTTCCAAAAAATACAATTAATAAAAAAAAAAAATACCGAGCAAAGCTCGGTCATCCAGATATTATCATGTTATAAACCTCCGCGGTGGCGCGCTCTTGGCTCGAGTAGGGAATCTGTCGCCGAACCCCTGTCGGGGTGTTCCGGCGCGAGAGCCAGCCCGTTCCAGGCTGAGCATGTTCAACACCTCCGACCCCATCGTCAAAGCAGGTGAGACAGTGGTCAAATTCAAGCCTACAGGGTGTTTGGTAGAGGGATAGACGAACTAAAAGTGCGTGTAGGTGGGCCTTTTCAGATAATACATATACTTAGAAGTGTAAAGACTCTAAAAGTTATATTTTATTTTTTGTTTGTACCAAAATTTTATCCATTAACCTCAATAACTTTTTCCCGGTCTTTTTTTGTCCAGTCGCGAGCCGGCCGCCATGTTGATGGACGCTGGCGACATTTCGACAGCTCATTCTACTTGTACTAATATTAGCTCGGATTCAGAACGAGTTTTAATCTTACTTAAATTTGATGAAAGTTGTCTTATTAGCCTTAGGTCCGTATTAATAAATGAACCTCAATAGCGCTACCAAGTGCGCTACCAGCTAATCCACACTCAAAATGTAATCTGCATCTTGAGATCGTTGCTATTTAATAAATGGATATTGAGATGTAGCACTGGCTACTAGATACTGTCTTGTATGTGTCAATTGTGTCATAATCGGATAGCACTTAACCGCTGAGTGTCATTTATTAAGGCCAGAGATCATGTAAGTTTCTGTTCCTAATCTACAACTTAAGGTGTATTTATTAATTGGAACGAAAGAGCAAGGTGCACACTGAAGATAGCTCTCAGAGCTAAGTTTGATTTATTAATACGGACCTTAGTTCGGCTCTACGTGAGTGTCTTTTATGTCTTTGGTACAAATCAACCTCACAGTTTCGGTTTCGAGCCAAAACCTATGTTTTTCCGTTGCCTACCCAGCTGTAGAGTGAAGTGAGTTACTCGCAAAATTTGTTTTGACATTCCTACACGTAAAGTTTTGCAATTTCATTGTTTGTTTATTCATCGAAATTATGCGCATACCCATGTTTGTTTGCGATCGCATAGCACAAGAATTGTCGTAAATATATTACATTTTGTTGTATTACGTAGTCATGCCTTTCCCTATAAGGGTAGGCAGAGACTTACCCCCGCATCGTTAGCAGTTACCTCCAAATTTCTTTCATTCGACCTTTGCTGGGGGATCTCAAAACTCACCCCAAAAGTTCCTCATATTTGGTATCGTTAGGTGAACTTTCGAGGTTCCTCGGTACTCCATTTTAACGCAAATGATCGTAGAGAAGCGGCTTCGAGGAATCCTCGAGGTACACCGCGAGGTACCTCGAGCTGACAGATGGTTTGTTTCCTTCGTACGAGGATTATTGTCAAGGAATAACCGAGTGGAGGAAATGTTACCATCTAACGATACCAAAACAGGCAAGTGACGGTGACTGGAGCGAAAGCAATTTGGAGGTAACGATTAACGATACGGGGGTGTATCTCTCCACACACCTTCGCTTATAATCACTTGCCTCTGCCTTTCTTTAGGACGTCCTAGATTTGTCTGTGGTACGTCCGCCTCCGTCGACCCCTACCGCCATACTGGACACATAAATCTGTTTCGTCAATCTACCTTCATCCATCCTCTCCAGACGTCCAAACCATCTAAGCATTCTTTTCTATCTGCCATCCCACATCGTTCCCTTATCACGCTTCTATACAAGGTGTAACAGCAAGGTGTAGTAATACTGAAACTACGCATACACATACATATTTCGAAGTAGTCTGGAGGTACTATAAATCTGTAAGTAGTTACGGTAATGAATTAATACACGTCAAAGTTTACTGCAAAACTAACCATCGTTCAACCCTAGTTATCAGCTGGGCAATGTCAGTGAACTTGAGGCATAGACTAACATGTACAGTCGTACCCAACTTATATGGTGCGTCGTGAATCTTCGTTCGCGCAGAAAAGAAAGTATGGTCCGAAGATTAACGAAAGAATGCTTAAAACTTACAATCAACCTAAGATCACTATTACAAGGTTCATAATACACTGCAGCTGTTGCACATCGCAGTTCTACCTGCGCAGAAGATGAATTTTCAAAGCGCGGGAAATGCTATTGACCGCTATTGGTCGGCAGCCGCCCCGCCATCTTAGCGCTCGCCGCGTGGCATGAGTGAGATGGAACTAACAGCTGCAGTGTATTATGAACCTTATAATAGTGATCTTAGGTTGATTGTAAGTGTTAAGCATTCTTTCGTTAATCTTCGAACCATACTTTATTTTCTGCGCGAACGAAGATTCACGACGCGCCATAGAAGTTGGGTAAGACTGTACGCTTTGTTTCGTTACTTTTACACCTCTAGCCGGCGGCATTACTCAAACAAAACTACGCCCGCTGTCAAATCCGTCAATACAGAATTCGTAAAAGTACTAAGGGTTCCGTTTGTTTTTTAAATAATGTTTTTTACCAATTTGTACCAACCCGGACAGATGCAACCTGACAAAAGTATTTCTTGGCGGCTGAGTGATATCTGCTCCGTGTAATGTACCTACAAAAATTCTATTCTAAGGCGGTAAGTATCTGAAATGAATTTTAGAGGCTTTCAACTTTGTTACAATACTGAACCCTAAAATATTGTCGGCAGATTCAAAGACCGCGGCGCACTTTGCGGCAGAAATAATTCAATGCCAGTGACCCGCGTAACGTGACGTCATCCGTATCATGTTAGGGTTGTAATATTTAGTTATTTTGTCAATTTGAGTGAAAAAATCGATTATCGATTTCAGGTTTTAGTACCCTGGCAAATGATTCATCACCAGGTACACATACCCACATTTCAATATTACTACACCTTGCCGATACACCCTGTATATCATGGAATGTATAGTCCCTATCTGATAAATGGATTAGTCAATTTTACCTACCTATACTTGAAATATAATTTGCACACCATACTGTAATGGTAGAATTTACTCAGTTCTCTTTACTTTAATAGGTACATCACTGTTTGTATTACCTACATTCTGGCAAATATTTTCGTTTTCACCGCGAGTTAAAACGCGGGGTTCAGTTAGATTCCATTTGTTTTGTTATCAATCAGTTTAATGAAGATTATTAGATTATAATATGAGCGTTTTAATTAACAATTAAGGCTCTCTAATCAACGCTCGTAGCATACAAATATTAAAACTGTATAATTGTTAATTTGTTATCAGTAAAACGTGTTGTTTTCGTATATCGTAGTGCGACACGTAATATTTGTTATGGCGAATGCCCAACTAACGGCCGAAATTAATATTGTATCTCCTATCCAAGATTGAAATCGATCTTGGATTGCTGACTATCGTTCGATCGATTTCTAATCTGCGTGCCTTAATAAACCAATCTACGGATCGGTTATTGGCACGTTTGACCCTAAAAATGGATTGTGATATCAATCCCAGATAGCAACATTTGGATTGGATTGATTATTAATTTCAAATTACAAAATGTCACATGCGCGTTGGTATTTAGTCCAAAAGCAAGGAAAATTAAGAAATATTTACCAAGAAAGCTTGATTTCGAGCAATAGCGAGTCAAAGGCCGAACTAGGTCCAAAAAGTCTCAGTAAAAATGTCTGCACGGCGCTAGCGACTACTTGATTTTTGTGTTATTCTTCTAAAAGTGTGACTATAATGTTGAATTAATTTTCTCTTGTTTCAGTTTAGCTGCATCTATCTATTCAACACACCAAAATATGAGACAACGCCACCTGTCGCGCCGCGCGTGAACTACGTGTGAAGATGATTTTAACGCCATCTGTTGACTGAACGCGATGCCACGTATACGATATGGTTCACTGGCACGGATCGTCGTCATACTATGCCTTTTTTGTCTATGGGTGCAAATTATGCTCTCCGCGTCAAGCGGCGGGATGTTTCGAGAAGGTATGTTATTTTCTAATTTTTTTTTAACCTGATCGTTAATTTTAAATTTACGTAGGTACTTAGGTCGTATAATAAAGTAGAAAAACAATATTTATTCCTGTTTTTAATAATTTTATTATATCCTGCCTGTTAATTTTTTTTATAAAGTTACGTACGTTCGTGTCTGTGTTTGATAGTTTTTTTTTTTAATTATTTATCCTGTCCGCGCATAAAAGTTACGTACCTAGGTGTTATTCATATGATTTAATATTATTATTATAATATATTTTGTTGTAGACGGAATGAGCGCTTGCCATTATATTTTTAACTTACTGTGATAAGTTATTGAAAAACATAAATAAATCGAATTGGCAGTGTTTCTATTCTAACCACTCTAGTACAAGCATTTATATTCATTTTCCAGATGACATCAAAAAGCAAATTTATCTTCGTAATATTTTGGGGAAATCTCTTTCTCTCTCGGAAGGTTAATAATTTAAATTTTGTGACACTATCGGGATTAGTTTCGCACAGATATCCAAATATAATGTTAATTAGATTAAAGTAGTTTTTATAATGGTGTTGTTTAACCCCCGGCGTAAACAGTAGGTAGGTATCCCTAGTATGAGTTTTTACTAGCTCGACATAGTACGCGTCAACTAGCGCTTTTGTATGAAGATCATGTACAGCGCCCCTAACGGCGCGTTTATAAACGAAAAATCTTCATAAAAATTGCTAGTTGACGCGTACTATGACGAGCGCGTAAAAACTCACACACTAGGGGTACTGTTAGTTATAAGTAAGTACGTGTATCTGTACCTACTATCTGTGGCATCTTAGTTGCCAAACAGCTGAACCGATTTTGATTTAGTTTGTGAGGTGACGAATAAAAGAAACCTTTTTAGAGGGATTTTTCTGGTGTCTCGGTGTTTTTATTGATAATGTATTTTAAGTTAACTATATTAACATCTACAAAACTAAAAACCTGAATAATATAGCTTTAACTATAGTTTCTGTAGTTAAGTAATGTAGCTTATACCTAGTTTGTTATATATTAATACGTCTTATTAAACATTGGTTTTTATAATTTAAAATTTTCAGATAACCCGGGATTTTCAGTCTCACATACTAACCGTGTAGTGAAGATCGAAGGTTCCTTTCTATTTATTCAATGTGCCGTCTTTTCCATTTATCAATGTCGCTTGAGTAATAGTTAGCGTTATTCGATAAGAGATGGCGCTACTTGTCCCACATTTTATGATGTTGAGCTTATTATCTAAAATAATTATAATATGATGTGTAAATAAAGAATAATTGATTTTTGATGCACATTGTGAATGTATATTACAAAAGAAAAAGGTTATATACGGGTCAGGGGGCTTCCCGTGACGTCTTATCGCGATACAATTGAGGACCTAAACGGAATCGTTTCACTACTTATTCGTACCATGACGTCTTGTTGTGACATCTTGACGCTCAATTTAGGTTGATTTTAACTCTAAAGGGATTGACGTCTACCTAAATGATATCGAAAGCCATGTATTACTGTTATTTAAAGTGAAACGATTCTGTTTAGGTCCTCAATTGGAGCGCAATAAGACGTCATGGTAAGCCCCCAGGGCACATGAAGGCCCAATCGGTGATGAATGTATCTTTTACCTTACTTGGGTGTCGGTTCAAATAAAAACCTGTATATTATACACCATTATTTTGCCTCATGTGACAGCCCTAAAAGCCTACGCAGTGAGTCGGCAATTGTGAACCTTATTAGTTCTGGTCTAAGAGCTGTTTTCCATTTACAGAAACTAACAAAATAACGGAGCATAACAATTATCCATTTGAAGGTTTAATTTTAATTTATATTTTTTTCTGTTTGTTTATTTGTACCTCCTACGTGTTGTGATGTTTTTTTTATTCTGAAAAATCCACTGAGTAATCTATCAGCTTATTTTCCAAACCCCCATTTGAATTTTGTTTGCTGAATAAATTATCCTACTGAGTTTTTATGCAAATTATCTGGACAACCCTGAAAATATAATTTTAAAAATGATAAATAAATAAACGGATTTGGTAAGAAATACCGGACTATACCGGAATATATTGAAAACATCGTTTAGGAGTCTGTTAAATATTTGAGCAAAATTTAATATTCCCGACTAGCAATATTTTAAAAATAAAAGTAAAAATATAATTATACCATCTCAGTGGGTTTCGAATTGACCTTATATGTTTTTATATTGCTTAAAACATTGGACAAAATAAATATATAATACGTGTCAAATATTGTATATAATTTGCTTATATAAACTTGATTTAAATTATGTAAATAATTATTCTCAATGTAGTTTTAAATGTTTATTAATCAATTATTCGTGTATTTTAATTGTTTATTTATTTAAGTATGAATAATATTTGTTATTTATACAGTATAATTTACGTTATTTATTCGTTGCAATATAAAAATTATATAACCAGTGGTGACTATTTACTAAAGGTTACAAAACATTCAATTATAATACGTCTAATTTATAATTACGGACATTATTAATTATTACATAACGCAAAGGTTAGTAATAATAAGTATTTTGGACATGCTATTATATTTGTGGTATATTTGGTATTACGAGCTGATCAAAACTTGCCCAAACACCATCACTCTGCTGTCAGTCGCTGAGCTCCGTCGTCTACCTTCCGTCTCTAGCAGATCAGCTCGCTGTCACCGTCATATTGTATTTTCGCCAAAACGTGACAGGCTTGTAAAATTTCAACTCAATTGAACAACGAAAATAAGCTCAAAATGTAGTTGCGCTACTTTAACAATCCAAACTAACACACTAATATTAAATTAACTAAAAATGTCATTAAATATAAATAAACGCTTGTATACATGTACTTGTAATTCAATATGTTTGTCTGTCTATTTCTTACAACTATTTGTGGGGGTAAATGTGGTAAAATCTGTCAGTTAGTGTCCGAATTCAAAACACAGATGGCGTCGTTCTGAGTTCCGCATAATTTGGTACAGTGCCATCTATTGTGTGTTTACCGGAACTAACTGCAATATTACGAGTGTTTAGTGACTTTTTAATTTTTTACGTTTCAGAAGAGCTGATGAATGCAAATGACACGTCAGAGCAAGTGTTAGCCTTAGTGCCCCCAGAGCTTCACAAGTACTTAACAGTACACCCCAAAAATGTGTCGGGTAAGTCTAATTTACAGCTTCTTCGGGGGGTTTGGCAGCGGTCCATTATGCCACGCGTATCGTGATATCCCATTGATTATCCCGTTGTTTGACGTCATTTGACGTTCGCCGTAAGTGTAGCCACATAATCGGGATATGACATTGACATTGCCGTTGAATATCCGAATTTTTGACGTTCACTTGTTTTTTGATTTAGGTTTATTTTGGATTTGGCTGTTGACGATGACGATAGTGTGGTCTGTCAAATTTATAGCGATAAATCAGTGGGACAATTTACGCGTTGTTTAAAGCTATGTAGGCCGTTGAGGATGACGATACGTGTGGCCCAAGCATGAGAGCCAGTCCCCTTGTAGGCTGAACATCTTTATCACCTTCGACGACATCGTCACGGGACTATCCCCCGATTCAAAACCTTTCGGTGACTCAGTCATTTTCAACTAACAATAATCGAATCCGAAATCGAATCGAACGTGACGTCATACTATATGATGAAAACTATGGCAACGCAATTCAAAACGCAGTTATCGAAGCAAAGTTCCCGAACATTCGATTATTTTCTTCAGATGATGGATACAAATTACATCATTTATTCTTACTAACGCAAACGCGTCTAAGATTGCACGCATCCTAATTCAAAATGTACCAAAAACATTGCGGAAAATAAACCAAAAAATAAATAAATTGAAAACAAAAAGAGAATTCGGATCCACTCCTCATAATTATCCAAGAGGTTTTCCACGACATACCCCGTATTTCAATTAGATTTTTCATAAACTTGCTTATACCGCCATCTCTTGCCCAATAAGCCGCAACATTTGTCCAATTTTCGCTTTCCAGCGAACGCCACGGAGCGGACCGGTCCAAAGAACATCACAGAGATCCGTCGCGCCATCGAGCGGAACAACGAAGCGCAGACTATCTACAACGAAGACATCTTCGGGCCCGTCCAGAACGACACCATTATTATAGCCATACAGGTATGGACAATCTATACATATAATAAAAATGTAACGGATCGCTGTCTGTACATGGAAGATATATGGGAAACAATATTATTGGGACTTTTATCAACACAAATAGCACTTCTTGTCTGTTTGTCTGTGCTTTACTTTGTAAATTTTTTATACTATATTTTGGTAAGCTTCACTTAATATTTCGTGTTTGTTGCATGTCATTCGGTTCATAAATAAAAAAAAGTTTTAATGAAAACATAATTATCATATTTATCTTTTTCGCAAATATTTCCCATGTTTTAATCGTTATTCTGCTGTTCGGAACTGAGATGAATCTAACAAAGTAAAAATCATTAAAATCTGCCCAGCCGTTCTCGAGTTATAAAATAAATAGTGTATCTTAACACGACTTTGTTTAATAGAACGTGTTACAAAATGCTGCGTAAAAATTATAATGAACTATCAAAGCCAAAAATTTTATCAAACCTAGTTAGTTATCATGTCATTTAACCTCCCCACCCCTTTCGGCTTTACGGGTAGTTTTGTAACACACTGTACATACATATATTAAGAAAGAGGCATAAACTTAGGTGTGGACATCTTGCGACGAGCCAGCAACAGATGCCTTCCTTTCAGCCCTTCAGTCGATATCTTCTTAGGCCACAATCTCGAGTCCTTAAAAACATAATTTTAATTAACGGTAACTAGCGCCACCTAGTTAGAAACGTGTGCAACATAACGGCACAGACATGTAAATGTCATAAACCCAAAATGCGTGTCACTTCGCATTTTTCTCAATACTCGCTGGAAGTTTCAGTAAAGCATCCACCACTTTAATGAATCGTGACTTTGACTATGTAAATAATCGACTCGACTACTTGACCACAAGGACTGCTCTAATACTATGACATTCCTATTGTAAAAATAAGAAATACCTACTTAAATATTGTAATACTTGACACTGGCTAAATGCGCAAACCGTGCGAAGCCACAACTAAAACAAGAAAAAAGCGCAAGCAGACCGAGCATTACAGATGTCTAGTGAAGCCAGTCGCGAGCCGGCCGCCATGTTGACGGACGCTGGCGACATTTCGACAGCTCATTCTACTTGCACTAATTAGCTCAGATTCAGCACGAGTTTTAATCTTAGTTCTTAATGAACGTATGCATAGTTGTCAGTCTTAGTTCATCCCTACCTGAATAACATTTTGTTTTGGTTTCACTAGATATTTGTAATGCTCGGTCCGCTTCCTCTTATATGTCTGTGGTGGCATCAAACCGCTTCTCTCCTAGCGGTCTCCTAAATCGTAGAACCCATTTGGTTATCCACTATCACCAATCTCGTTACCTTGTCTATAAGGAAGGTTATAGGGTTTCTTGGCTTCTTCCTCTTAATGGCTCTCATCTCATCCAGTACTTCTTTGAAGTTCTTAGGAGTGCGTTTGATCCATATGTACTGTTCGTGGTCAGGTATATCTTTTTGTATTATAAACTTTCTGCGTACCTGTGAACAATTTTTTTTAATATAGAATAAATAATCTCCCCAACATTAGTATAGTACTATGAATTATCGGTATCGCCCTAAAAAGTCCACTTCCCAAAATGACTACTACCCAACATGACTACTACCCAACACGACTACTACCCAACATAACTACCCAAAATAACCACTCTCCAAACAATCTTACCAAATATTCGTTCCAGTTTTCATTTACGGACTTGTAACGTGGTATCTGTTCAGTGGCCGCACAAGGTATCCTTCCAAACAGTACCTTAGGGTAATCCGGTTTTTGGTACCTGAAAACAGTTACAACTCAACTGACTATGCTATAAAGGAAGTTTCCCTTAAATGCATAGATTGGTTGAATCTCGGACAGGGAAAGGAAACTCCATTGACTCTACCACTGCTTCGGAATACGCCCGTCAGAGAAGACAGCACCTAGAAATACAACAAAAGAGCCCCTTTCTTTCAAATTTGTAGTTTTTTGTCTGAATTGGTTACCAGACTAAGTCCCAGTGATCCAGATGTATCGGTTCAGGCATTATGATCTTCATCCAACGAAGTACATCGGATCTGTTGGATCAAACCAAGTGACAAATTACAACCGATACAATGACATAATAATATGTAGTGGATAGTGAATGAAGAAATATCTCGTCGTATCCACAATTCCATGAATGTGAAATTGTGAACGCGTAGATATAAACATGGATACAAAAACCAGGATTTGTTTAAAATCGTGACCATAAAAACCGGATTTGTCTGAAATTGTGACAACAAAAATCCGGGGTTATAAAATCGTGACCACAAAAACCGGACTTTATTAAAAATCGTGACAATAAAAATCCAGTTTTTTTTAAACCTGCTCCAGTTCTGCCTGATACCCCAAGCGGGCCCGGTGCGGGATTTGAACCAGGTGCCGTGCGCGAGCAGAGTCCGCGGCGGCAGCCCCACACTCCTCGCGAACCTCACGAAGTCTGTAGAGTACTTCTCTCTCACTTTTGACGTTATCTTCTGCAAGAGTTCGTCAGAATTCGTCAGGCCCCTGACGTGGCTTAACGACGGCATCACGCCCGTATAAAATCCGCCAATAACTTACTGAAGTCATTGGTTGCGTGGCCGAGGATCGAGCCTGGCTGGAGGACGTTGGACTGTAAAGCTCATCAAATTGCTATTCCATTCTCACCTGTATGTGATCAAAGCGATGTATATTGATTTCCGGCATTTTCGATGGATCTTCCAGCATGAGAAGCTTCATACCGTCGATGTGATTATCCAAAATGCAGTCCTGTAATACCATTCTAGGCTGAGCATGTTTGCCACCTCCGACCACTTCGTCGCTTAAGACCAGATGGGATAGTGGTCACGTCATAATATATAGCTTACTAGCAGACACGGCCACGCGTTGCTGTGGCTAAGGTTTTTGTTATTGCGACTATAAATTCAGATGTAAGCTATCCTATCTTTCAAGTTAGATCAAACTGCACACGGTGTACAAATTTGATTCAAATCGGTTAAGTAGTTTAGGAGTCCATCGCGGACAAACAACGTGACGCGTAATTTATATATATTAAGATAAGAGTTACAAACCCTATACTCTGGATATCCTACAACCTCAGCCATCCAAGTCGCGATGTCACTCTCGCTCCATCCCAGCGCTGGTGGGTAGTTAAGGTTGTCCACCACCTCAGCGGCTAGTTCGTACAGTGTCCGCAGTGGACGCTGACATGGAAGCAGCTTCCTGAAACCATTGAACGCCAGGCCTGTACCTTCCATAGAACAAAGTGAATTCAATGTCAAAGCATTTATTGTAAATAGGCAATAAAATCGCACTTTTACAAGTCAAACAGCTAATTCTCGTTAACAAAGAGAACCATAAAATATGATAAATTAAATCAAACAGTAATTTGATTAAGGTCCCTCAATATGGGTTTCAAATGACAAGGCTCGACTAGTAAAATACCAGGGCAAAGTTCAAATCCAAGATGGCCGCTTTAACTTGAAACAAATTACGCGATTTTTTTATCGGGGGGATTTATTTTTTAAATTGAATTTACGTCGTGGGGGATTTTGATATTTTTCAATTCAACTTTTACTATACTGAGAGAGTGTCCCTTATTTATAGGGTGTTAATAGGTATCGGACGTGAGATTGGACCGAAACAGTGGGCGCATATTAGGTACAGTATTACCCAACTGATATGGCTTACCGATGTACCTGCGCAGAAGATGAATTTTCAAAGCGCGGGAAATGCTATTGACCGCTATTGGTCGGCAGCCGCTGCCATCTTAGCGAGCTTAGAGTGAGATGGAACGAACAGCTGCAGTGTATTATGAACCTTATAATAGTGATCTTAGGTTGATTGTAAGTTTTAAGCATTCTTTCGTTAATCTTCGGACCATACTTTCTTTTCTGCGCGAACGAAGATTCACGACGCGCCATATAAGTTGGGTACTAGTATACTGAGGATGTGATAATTGCAACTTACTTTGGCTTCCGATAAGGCTCTTCTTTATGGAAGCAGGGGCATTCCGTGCAGGTCGTTTTGTCTGGAGTGATGTAGCGAATCGAGGGTGGGGGCGCGACCAGGGAGGGTGCACGGCGAGGGATGACCACCCTCCGGCGACGGCGCGGGGGCGGCGGCGACTTTGCCTTCTGCAACAACTTCTATTATTTACAAGCTCTAGCTCTGTACTACGAGTATATCTACACTAATTATTATAAAGAGGAAAACTTTGTTTGTTTGGTTGTAATGAATAGGCTCCGAAACTACTGAACCGATTTGAAAAATTCTTTCACTGTTGGGAAGCTATGCTATCCCCGGTACACATAGGCTACCTTTTATCCCGTAAAAATTAACAGTTCCCGCGGGATAGTAGTTAACGCGGGTGAAACCGCGAGGTGCTTCTAGTTATTTATATGTTAGGAGTTGGGAGACGGTTGAAGCCATAAAAAGTAAAAACTTACCACTACAATGTCTTCTTCACTCATTATACAAATAACATTAACAATAATACAAAAAACAAAGAATTACATACATAATTTAATTAATACCTACTAAAAACTTTCAAAAATACGTATAGTACACGATTGACAGTAGTATTTTATTTCGTCTATGGATTGACAGTTTATATTTCGGCCAAGTACGAGCCTCGCATTCAGTAATGGGTTCCGTGATGCATTCAAATTAAACCTTTAGTTATTCAGTTGGCCCCAGTACTCCGGCATTTTAATTATTAATCTTATTACTTTTTATATTCATTCATTTTGAGAGCCGATAAGATAAATTCGATGTAATTGTTTTGAATGATTTTTACTTCAATGTCTAATTTCTTAATTTTATTGTACGCTGGAAAACGTGTGAGGCGTAGAGTAGAATATAAAAACACTATTATTTAATATACAGGGGGTTTACCATGACGTCTTATTGCGATCCAATTGAGGACCTAAACATAGTCGTTTCACTTTAAATAATAGTAATACATGGCTTTCGATATCATTTAGGTAGACGTCAATCCCTTTAGATTTAAAATCAATCTAAATTGAGCGTCGAGATGTCACAACAAGACGTCATGGTACGAATAAGTAGTGAAACGATTCTGTTTAGGTCCTCAATTGGATCGCAATAAGACGTCATGGTAAGGCCCTTGATATATTATTATAGCCTACTAAAAATACACTCAAAATAACCTTCATTTATTAAGCAAGCTATAAGAGCTATTCGTTTTCGACGTTTGCCTACGGATCCATAAAAAATGACAGATTACTTTTTCTACCTTTATTTTTAAAGGAATGCAAGTGATTCTTCCTATGGACAAATAGTTTTATTTTTAATAAGCATAAAGGTTCGTCATATTTCAGTTGGTATAAGTCGAAAGTTATGTTGCATGTAGTTGTTAGCCTAAAATATTATGAAATGATATAACTTACTTATATACTCAGATTAATCATCTTTACGATGATTATTATGATGGTACCTAATGTTTAAAGATGTCGGTGATGATTATGGTTATGATGATGCCGATGATAATCATGATAATGCGGATGATGATGATTGATCATGATTGATGATGATGATGATGATGATTGATGATGATGATTGATGATGATGATGGTGATGATGATTGATGTTAATGATGATGATGATGATATTTTCCTTTTAGGTGCACACGCGGCTGACGTACCTCCGCCATCTCATAGTGTCTCTGGCGCAGGCGCGGGACATAGACAAAACCCTGTTGGTTTTCTCGCACGACTACTACGATGAAGAAATCAACGCTCTCGTCCGAAGTATCGATTTCACGAAGGTAAGAGGCTATCTCTGTCTGGCACCGAGCATGCGACAAGGACGGCGATAGGTTTGTCACTTCTCCCACTTGTCCCGTTTTTACGAAGTCTTTCTATAACGCTCTCTTGTATCGACTTTATGAGGGTGAGGTATGTTGTTGTCTCTGTCTGGCACTAAGCAATTGACAAAGACGGCAATGGATCTTTTAAGATCCATCCTATCTGTCGGCAGATTTGGCGTAGTGGCTGAGCAATCAAACTGTTGCGCTTGGTGTCGTGGGTTCAATTCCCGCCCGGAACAAATATTTGTGCAATCCACAAATATTTGTTTCTGGTCTGGGTGCGATGTGTATGTGACATGATATGTCTGTATGCAGTACCCACGATACAGGAGCAATCCTAGTGTGGGCTACGTTTTTTGTTACAAAAAGAATAGAAAATCTTTTTATTTTTCCCCTTGTTTCGCTTTTCCCTTGGTTTGCTTCTTTTAAATGGACACAATTCTCCAATTGCAGGTTATGCAGATTTTCTTCCCTTATTCGATACAAACGCATCCGCACGAGTTCCCCGGCATGGATCCTAATGACTGTCCGCGCGACGCGAAGTTCGAGCAGTGAGTGGAACCTCCCCACTAGCCCTCTCAGTGGGGATTATTATATGCGAAGTGTTAATAGTAAGAAGGAAAATATTTCCCCACTAAGAATGTTAGTGGGGAAATATTGTCCTAGCCCCCACTGGTGGGGAATGCAGTGGGGATGTAAATAATCCAATGTTTTTATATTCCAATTGAATATAATAAATAAATAAATTGAGGATTTAAATCAGTGGGGGATTGTTTGATCAGAGTCCCCACTGGTGGGGTATACAGTGGGGACGCTGCGAATAAGACTTGAGAAATTCTCATTGTAAGCTTGGCAGTCCTTACCAGCCCCATTCTAGGCTGAACCGGTCTTAACACAAAAGATTAGACCAGTGTTAAACAGAGGTTTCTAAAATATAGTTCGACAAAATCGACGTCTATCACTCGCGTTTTCTTACTCCTGGCATACCTAATTATTCTACTTGTGAATGTGTTATTGAGTTAGAAAAAGCGAAGGTTAGGTCCGTATTAATAAATCAAACTTAGCTCTGAGAGCTATCTTCAGTGTGCACTTGCTCTTTTGTTCTATTTAATAAATACATCTTAAGTTGTAGATTAGGAACAGAAACTTACATGATCTCTGGCAAATTAATAAATGACACTCAGCGGTCGAGTGAGTGCTATCCGATTATGACACAATTGACACATACAAGACAGTATCTAGTAGCCAGTGCTACATCTCGATACCCATTTATTAAATAGCAACGATCTCAAGATGCAGATTACATTTTGAGTGTGGATCAGCTGGTAGCGCACTTGGTAGTGCTATTGAGGTTCATTTATTAATACGGTCCTTAGACTGTAACATGAATAGTCTGTGGATGTCTATGATATCGAGTGCTGTCAACTGTCAGTTCGGATGTCATATCATAAAGTCACATCGTTGATTAAATGTCAGTGCTAGAGCGTTTGTCCAACGACAATATTGCAGTAATTCTGTCGGTCGGTTGGCCTTCCGGATTCTCTATGGTAGAGCGGACCAGAGAACGACCGCCATTGATTAAGGTTTGTAAATACGATATCATTGTGAAGTTGAGCAATATAACTGTGATAATCGATATAAACGTTTCATTTATGATTCCTCCTCACCAGTTCAACACTGGTCTAAATCGTTTATAGTAAGACGGGACACGTTTACTACCTTCGAACATGTTCACTCAACAGCAATTGCTCGATCGCTAACCTTAAATAGAGCATTCAAAGTAACAAACGAAATACGACCTTAATTCCAGGGCAGTGAAACTGAAATGCAATAACGCTTTGCATCCCGATCTCCACGGACACTATAGAGAAGCGAAGTACACGCAAACCAAACACCACTGGTGGTGGAAAGCGAACCGGATATTCAACCAGCTTCAGTGCACCACTAGTCATACAGGTGAGCGGGGTGGGAGCGGAGCGTAAACGAAAAAAGCGCGAGCGGAGCGAAAACAATAAAGCGTGAGCGGAGCGATATAATTAAGCATGAGTTGAACGTAAACTGCATTGTGCTCTGAGACATTGGATGTTATTGTTATGTCTCATAATGCCCTGCTATTCCATTGTAAACAGTGGTTTTTAAACAGAAACAGGTTACATTTTGATTATCTGAAAAGTAATACTAATGAGAAAAGTTTAAATTATACTTTGATTAAGCAAACATTTTACGAATTCTGGTGATGAATTTTAACTTTTTCCCATTTGGTGGCTTCCAGGTATGGTGCTTTTTCTAGAAGAAGACCACTACGTGTCGGAAGACTTCATTTACATGCTGAACCTCCTGCGGAACACAGTGGACAAGAGTTGCCCGCAGTGCGAAATACTCTGCTTAGGGACATACCTTAAAACGTACCAGTACCACCATCTCAATGATAAGGTGAGCGGAGCGAGCGTAAAAGTTTCGGACAATCGGCGGGCCGTGTTTCTCACGTGAAAAGCTCAATTATCTATTTAATGACGTACCTACTGTAAAAATTACCAGTACTATACAAATACAAATTCATTTATCCACCATAAAAAGATTAAAACTATCTCAACGATGTGTTGAGCGAAGCGAGCGAAAATATTTCGGGCAAATCGCGAGTCGGATTTAAGATTCAATTCCATACGTATGCTTAGGGTCGTGTTTTAAAACTCAACAGTATCGCGATCTCGACGAGGTGAGCGAAGCGAGCGTAAATATTTTAGGCCAGGGGCGAGTCACGCCCCGGCCTTTAAGGTTCCGCACAGAACCTTGAGTGCATTATCATCCAGTTATGAGCTATACACGCTTCGTAGCCCTTCTCAAAAATAACCCTTAAATTCAAAGAAAACTAACCTGTGATTGTGTGTGTTTTGTGTGTGTGTGTGTGTCTTTGTCTTTGTTTTTTGTGTGCTTGTGTGTTTAATCAATAACGTGGCCGATATAAATACATACATATTTGATTAAAATGATATGTTATTTTCTTTTAGCATCACGTATAAACTACTGAATCGATAATAATACGGTTTCCGCTGTATGGATTAAAATGCAGAATCCGCTGTATAGATTAAAATGCTACATTATTTATTTTGTTATTTTTTAATGTGTGTTTATTTCAGAAATTGTTAACTTTTCGTTTTTAGAATTCATATTTGCTAGAAAACAATGGGTTTTATTCGCGCACAGGTTTCTATCAAAATATTAAATAGTTTCCGACTATACTCGACTTTTTAATTGTGAGTTGTTGGAAACGACACCCTTGATACACACTCACTACGGTTGTTGTAACTTGATTAAAATGTCGAGGCCAGTTCAAATTTTAATTAATTGGACTTTGCTATTATTTGTCTATTTACCTATTCTGTTTTCTATGCTATATGTAAATTTTGTTTTTTTGTCTATTTATTTTATTTACCGGGGTGATTTTTAAAATCATCGGTGATATCAATTATCATATTTTAAGATAAAAATTCTCATCGTCGTAATAAAAAGATAGTACCTATTTTTAAATCTCATACTCTGTCTACGAACGTATTGCACTGCACCATAGGCAAACGCATGAATGCGTTCCATTTTACGCAGTAATTAATAAAAATAACCAGCTATTTTGACAACATCAATTATTATTCACTGATGACTCAAAAATCGCGTCTGTAAACTTTTTTTTATACGTTTATATTCTACCTATATTCAACCCGAATAACTACTAAATAACAACCTCAATTATCAATATATAAAACCGTGTCCGTCTGCACGTTTGTCCTGGGCGCAGCGTAAGAAGAAGTTGACCCTGAACTACATACAGCAAGTGAAGGCAGCCAACGAGGAGCGCCGCCGGCGGATGCAGGAGACGCAGGCCTGGAACTTCCAGGTGTACCCTAACCTCTACTCGAACACCCAGAAGGTTAACATTTTGTGCCTCGCTTCGCATAGTTACTGCGTTTAGTCAGTGTCAAATATTATTATTTTTTTTTTGTCGAGTATCATTTTGTGGCTCGCTTCGCATAGTTACTGCGTTTAGCCAGTGTCAAATATTCTATTTTTTTTGTCGAGTATCATTTTTTTCCTCGTTTCGCATAGTTACTGCGTTTAGCCAGTGTCAAATATTCTATTTTTTTTGTCGAGTATCATTTTTTTCCTCGTTTCGCATAGTTACTGCGTTTAGCCAGTGTCAAATATTCTATTTTTTTTGTCGAGTATCATTTTTTTCCTCGCTTCGCACAGTAAGTGCATTTAGCCATCGTCAAGTATGCGATGGGTTTTTTCGTTGAGAATCCGATAGTGAGACGTTGTTGGTTTTGTATTTGTTTGTCGACCTTGTGTCTCTTCGAGTGTCAATGTGTAATATTGGTGGAATATTAGTTAAACACCAAGGAAGTTTCGATAAAGCATCCACCACTTTACTGAATCGTGACTATGACTGTAAATTGCCCACGAGGATGGCTATCATGCTATGATTTTTTTTATTGAGAAAATATAAAATCTATGAAATATTTTTATACATGACACTGGCTAAATGCAGAAACCGTGCGAAGCCAAAATTAAAAATTAGTAGGTATTTGATTTTTACGCAGCTATCTTAAACTTCCTAAAAATACTTTCATCACTAATACTTACGTTATTATAAGTAGTGTACCTAAACACAGCTCAGTATAAAATATATTCTGTAAATACTCTAGATTTTTTGAAAATATATTTTCCATATAAAGCTAAGTCCTCATATATTATTGTAAATATCATAGCTATAAAATCAGCCAAGTACATTAATGTAAATAAGTATCATTGCTGTAAACAAGCTTTATATTTGTTAATAGGTATATAATTATTGTAACTATGTTCAAGTAAATATTGTTTCTTTAAAAACGACCGTAAGAGGTAAGATGGCTGCGGAAATGAGCCCTAAATAAAAGTTTATTTTATCTTGCATAATATATGATATTCAATGGCTGAATTAATATAATAAAAATTCAGCCTGTAACTGTGCCACTGCTAAGCAAAGGCCTCCCCTCACTTTATTGAGGAACAAAAAGTAAATTTCACTTAGTAGATAATGCCACAAATACATTTTTGGTACACCACAGACATAAGAGGAAGTAGACCGAATATTACAGATAATATCTAGTAAAGCCAGGACAGAATGTCATTCAGGCCCGAACTAAGGCTGACAAGACAACTATGCACACGTTCAGAATATTTAAAAAAGATTAAAATTCGCTCTGAATCCGATCTAATATTAGTACAAGTAGAATGAGCTGTGGAAATGTCTCCAGCGTCCATCAACATGGCGGCCGGCTCGCGACTGGACTCACTAGACATCTGTAATGTTCGGACTGCTTCCTCTTATATTATTACTATTTCTGTATGGTAGAATCTAACGGCCGAAATTAATAATCAATCCAATCCAAATTTTGCTATCTGGGATTGATATCACAATCCATTTTTAGGGTCAAACGTGCCAATAACCGATCCGTGGGTTGGTTTATAAAGGCACGCAGATTGGAGATCGATCGAACGATAGGCAGCGATCCAAGATCGATTTCAATCTTGGATAGGAGATACAATAAATTTCGGCCGTTAGTAGGTACGCTGTAAAATATTGCTCGTGCACTTTAAATACCTATGCTAGTACTGGTTATTGGATCAAATTGCATGTTAGTTAAGTATATTGGTTGTAATATTGCTATCTGTTAGAAGTTAGAAACGAAAACTATAATAATGGCTAGCTATGCCAAGCGTTTTCACCCGCGTTGGCTATGATCCGTTAATTGCGGGTGAAACCGCGAGGCGCGACTAGTTCTTAAACCTGTGGCGACTCTAATCTATGCCACCTGAGGTCGGTTGCCGGGAGTAACGACGAATAACGTTCCTGTCAAGTGACTGGATTTTTCTTGACTCAACAATCTTCCTCATCATTTTTCTGTTTCAACTTGTGTTCTTAAGTAATAATATTTTTGGGATTCTACGTGGCCTATTTCATTGATATCATTCGCCGCCCCCAACGGGGCTCATCCCATAAACCAAAGCTTAAAGTAGCTCATGTCACTCGTTGAAACATCACCCATCTGCCAGTGAAATTCCCGTCGAAATCGGTCCAGCCATTTCCAAGATGAGCCGGAACAAACAGACGGACAGACAGACAAACATTATAAAATTGGGTTTTTGTTATAAGTACCGTATATACTTTCATATGCCTGCATTTAATAAAATTATTTTGTTATTATAAACAGACGCTTATTTTTTTTAAATTAGAATACTGGAAATCCGTAGGAATGTGTTTATAATATTTGTAATTTGTATAGATAGGTATATTAACCACCAAGCCTCCACGCCAAGCTACAACATCGTGAAATAATTTGTTGAATCAGTCATCTAATGATGACCAGGGGGGTTATTTTTGATTAATCGGTGATTTCAAAGTCAAAGTCAAATCATTTATTGTAAATAGGCAATAAAATCGCTTCTTTACAAGTCAAATATTTCAGTCTAATTAACAAATAGAACCATAATATGAAAATAAATATACTTAGTTGATTATGGTTTGAGTTTGAAAAAGGATGTTTCCCTTTCAAGCACTGGTCCAAGATTGAATCTCGGACAGGGAAAGGAAACTCCGTTGACTCTACCAGTGCTTCGGAATACGCCCGTTAGAGAAGACAGCACCAATTTACCAATTTCAATATCATAAGTCATATTATTATCACGTAAAAGCTGTGCTATTTTGGAGTATCATACTCCGTTTACCAATATAAAAATATTTCACAGCGTTTACCTCAAGGAAAGTAAGATTGTGTTCCGTTCTACGCAGTAATTAATAAAACACATTGAAAAATCGCCCATTTGGGTGACATCAAATCACCGATGACTTTCAAAAATCGCCCCCCCATAGCACGAATTGCGTTGTCATGTATAGATGACAGGCGGTCAAATGGCTAAGCTTTTGCTGTAAATAAATGCAAGCCTTGCATGGCTTCAGCATGCTTCCTTTAGTTGCTACTAATCTAAAGTGCGTGACAAAAAAATATTTACCTTGTATATCTCATTTTTTTTTCGCAACGTGGCTGTTACGACAAAAACATACTTCTTTTTCTTTCTACTTTATAGTTTTCAGTATTTTCAGTAAAATTCTGAAATAGTGTTGTTTTTTAGTTACGCTCTATAGGTGCAACTGTTGAAGTTATACAGTGTGTGGCAAAAAAAAACACGTTGTTACCTATATCAATTTTTTGTTTTTTTTTTTCTTATATGCTGACGCCGCCGTATATTATTATTAGACTCCATAAATAAAAAAAAAAAATTTTTTTCTGTCGCACACTGTATATTATACACAGTATGAACATAATGAATTGGTATTCAAAAAGGATTCCCTATTTTTTTATAATATTCTTTGTTTGTAAAATGTATATTAGTTAAAAGATCATTTTACTATCAGTTTTTAATTTTTGTATGGTGATTGGTCGTCAGTTTTATGTTTGTGTTTAAGTATTTATTTTATATCTGAAATAGGAGCATGTATTTAAATAAGTATACCTACTGCAATAGAAAAAAATCTCAAATCTGTTACAGTAATATCCTTTAATATCTGTGAATCTGTTCATAAATGCCAAGGTTCTGAAGAAAATATAAACATGACAAAAAATACAACCAAATTGAGAAACTCCTTTTTTTAAGTCTTAAAAATTTAACTAAAGACATTTTATGGTGACGTACAAATTCCTACCAATTAAATAAAAAATAGTTAATTAACTATTAAAATTAATTAATTAACACTCTACCAGTTTTCTTGCACGTCCCAGATGACTGGTAGAAAAGCTCAGCATGAAATCCTCAATACGCACCATATCTGTGAAGGTATAAAAAAAAACAATATTCCTTTTTTTTTTGTTTCGGTTCAGGCCTAGATTATGCGTCCCTTTGGCCATCTGTTATTACTATTGCTTTGAATGCCGAAAGGTTGCCATCGAAGAAAAATCTTTTTACACTCCACATGGCGTATTAATCGTTATAAGAAGTGTAAAAGAGAGAAAACTATCGATCTCCATAGCGGTGTCCCTTTCTAATTAAATATGCTAATTTAATACGTCACGGTTTATGATGAGCCACTGTATTTTTGAACTAAAGTAAGGTGAGATAGCTGTCAAAAGCTTGGCTAGATAAAATCATAAATTATATTAATTATTTTTTATTACGAAAATATACTTGCAAAATGATATTTAGTGTTGCGACTTTAAAAAAAATCGTCCGTTTTTAGGTGGAGATCACCCCGTGGCACTCCAGTATACACAACATGGGCTTCGCGTTCAATCGAACTGTTTGGAACAACATAATGGAATTGCAGGTAAAGTGGGGTTGAATCTTTATAGCGGTGTGTGCACAGACAGATAGAGGAAGCAAACATTACAGATATCTAGTGAAGGCAGTCGCGAGCCGGCCGCCATATTGATGGACACTGGCGACATTTCGACAGCTCATTCTACTTGTACTAATATGAGCTCGGATTCAGCACGAATTTTAATCTTAGTTACAATTATTTATGAACGTATGCATATTTTACTTCTCAGCCTTACTTCGGCCTTGCCTGATAATAACATCTTTATCCTCAGGAGAAGTTCTGCGCGTACGACGATTACAACTGGGACTACTCGCTGCTGCGCTTGTCCCAGAACCGTCCGAACCGGGACAAGTTCAAAGTGGCCCTCTGCAAGGGGCCCCGCGTGTTCCACATCGGAGAGTGGTGAGTATACTTCGCCGCTCGCTCAGACAACCGCTTGTTAACAAGTGGGACAACTCGCTGCGCTTGTCCCGGAACCGTCACAACTGGGACAAGCTCAACTTGGCACTATGTATAGTATACTTCTATTTTGTACGTTCCGTAATTGTATTATCTAGGTATACATTATAATAAAAATGTAACGGATCGCTGTCTGTACATGGAAGATATTAGAGAAACAATATTATTTATTATATAATAAAATTTTTGTCTGTTTGTCTGTGCGTTTGTGCACGCTAATCTCAAAAACGGTGTTTTTCACTAACATATTGTGCTAAGCTTCACTTAACATTTAGTGTAATAAAAAAGTTAGACCAACCTTTCCAATAGATGTTGTATAATGTAACGCGGGTGAAATCGCGGGGCGCAGCCAGTTACAAACAAATATATCCTCCTTTCCGTCTGTCTATACACTCACGTGTTTATTGCAGCGGCTTCCACCACAAGAAGTCCAACTGCAACGCGAGCACGGTCATCAGCAAGGTGCAGAAGCTGTTGCAGACAGCGCGCCAGTACATGTACCCGGGCCGCGTCACCGCCACCGTCACCGCCGGCGGGGCCAAGCAGAACAAGAAGCTGAGCAAGGGCAACGGTGGCTGGGGCGACCTCAGGTACTGTATCTACCATTCCATTATCAAACCCATTAAATTACCCCAGTCGCACTCCATTACCCGTCCCATTAAAGTACCTCTTTCCCATTCCATTCCGTTACCCATCCCATTAACTTGCCTCCTTTCCATTCCATCGGCGTACCCTTTTCTAATTTCATTAGTCATCTACGATTATAGTACCTCTTTCTCATTCCATTGCCGATCCCAATACAGTAACTCATTCCCATTCCATTACCCATCCCATTACAGTAACTCATTCCCATTCCATTGCCCATCTTGTTAAATTACCTCTTTCCCATTCCATTATCCATCCCATTAAATTACCTCTTTCCCATTTCATTACCCATACCATTAAATTACCTCTTTCACATTCCATTGCCTCTCTGCCATCTTTTAGTGATATTTTCTAGAATACCAGTAAGTAATATTAATTCTTAACGCTTATTTTATTTCATTACAGAGACCAACAGCTCTGCACTAACATGACGCAAGTGGGGCGCGAAGCGAAGAAATACTACTATACTTTATAATAGGTACAAGGAAAGTAAACAAAAAAATAAAAAAGAAACCCCGACAGAAATAATATCACTCTAGTAATAGAATACTTTCTGAAGTAATACTTCTTTCTTTTTTTTTACTAGACTGAAAGAGAGTTATCGGTGATTTCAATATCACAAGTCATGTATTATCACTGTATAAACAATGGTATTTTGGACTCTCATACTCAATCTAGCAACAGTAAAATATTTTACAGATTTTACCACAAAAAAAAACCGCATGATTGCGTTCCGTTCTACGCAGTAATTAACAAAATGGATTGAAATATCACCAATTTCAATGATATCAAATCACCGTCGCTGTAGCCTTACAACCCAACGACGCCGGGCTCGATCCTCGGTTCTGCGCATCTTCTAAGCATGGACTCATGTGATGCATCAAAAATCGATTTTATTTTGGTCTGTTTGTACCGGCTAGTCTCCGAAACGTCTGGACCGATTTTGACGGGTGGATAGCTGCTGCTGATGATATAAGTAGGAACAGGGGTCTTACCATGACGTCGTATTGCGATCCAATTGAGGACCTAAACAGAATCGCTTCAATACTTATTCGTACCGTGACGTCTTGTTGTGACATCTTGACGCTCAATTTAGGTTGATTTTAAGTGACACGATTCTGTTTAGGTCCTCAATTGAATCGCAATAAGACGTCATGGTAAGCCCCCAGGCGATGTTCATTATCAATAGTCGACGCGGGTGAAACCGTATACAGTAACTAATACAATAGTTTTTTTTATAAAGGCTGTCTCGTATATAAAGATTCCTTGTTCAATCAGAATTTTCTGTTAGCCCGCGAAATAACAGAGGCAAGTGGAAGTGATTTACCGCTGACGACAGTTCTTACCACAAAAAAATTACACCATAGTTGAACAGATATGTCTGAATATATTCTCCACAAATCGAACGTCTAACCCTCGCTTTTCGCTAACTCAATAACAAATCCTATTAATACTATAAACGCGAAAGTTTGTAAGTATGGATGGATGTTTGTTACTCTTTCACGTAAAAACTACTGAACGGATTTTAATGAAACAATAATAAGTATAGCTTATACATCAGAATAACACATAGGCTACAATTCATAAAGATATATAGTATACTAACTGCGCCCCGCGGTTTCATTCGCGTTTGGATAATTCATACATCTTTATGAATTGTATCCGATATGTTATTCTGATATGTAAGCTACATTATTGTAAAGTTTCATTAAAATCCATTCAGTGGTTTTACGTGAAAGAGTGACAAACATCCATCCATCCATCCATACTTACAAACTTTCGCGTTTATAATATTAGTAGGATTATCCAAACGCGGGTGAAACCGCGGGGCGCAGCTAGTTTACAAATAAAATAATTAGGAATGTCAAGATTGAGTAAGAAAACGCGAGTGATAGTCGTCGATTTTGTGGAACGAAATTTTAGAGACACCTGTTTAACTCTTGTCTAAACTTTTGTTTTAAGTCGGTAAAGGTTTATAAGCCAACTGCCGTTTATGTGAAAATGTGCCTTATGTCTTAAATGATATGTCTCATTTTAATGTGCTTTAAAACTGCACTTGGCATTTCTCTGACCGTAGAGCATGCATAGTATGTATGGCAAAGATAGTGTTTGTTTTGAGCTAGGAGTCATATGTTTCTCACTTCCACTCGGCTCTTTTTATCGTGGCCATTACAGTGTATTTAATTCTGTAACGCGAATTACAAATACAAGTATTTGTTGTTTATAATCTATAATTATTTAGAATGTATTAAAAGAGTACTTACATTTTATCTACTGTTAAGTTTTAAGTTCGTTGTATTTTAAGTGATGTTTGAAAATTTCGACGCGTAACTTGTAAAATGGGATAAGTCAGAAATCTTAATATTTGAAGCAGATTCTTTTTAGTAGGATTGGATAACATTGTGTTTCACGAAGATCGCTCAGCTAAGGCTGTAGTAGTGCCGTGTACAGATAGAGAAGCGTGTCTGTGTGCGTGTCGCGACTGTGAGAGTGCGCACGCACGCACACTACTAAAGCGTGCATGTACACGTCACTACAACCATAGCAGAACAGTCTTCGTAAAATGGAATATCTGTAACGTCAAACAAACTGACACAAGAAGGCAGTGCTACCTCATACGACAGAGTATAATTTGTCATTTTTTACTTATCACGTTTTTCAACTCGGCCGTCGATATGTTATTAAAATAGTATTAGTTATTTAATCATTATTCTCATAAGTATTAAACCAACAGAATTTCTTATAATTATCATTATTAATGTATACACAAAAACGTAAAATAAGTATGTTTTTTAACTTTCGCGAACAGAAAACATATTAACAAGCAAAAACGGGTCTAATTCGCGCACTAACAAATATCAAAATGTATAATTTTTGACATACCTCGACTTTTCGGCCGAGTTACATCGACCGTGGTCACGAAAAGACTAAGACGTCGAGGTATGTCAGAAATTTTATATTTTGATATTTGTTTGTGCGTGAATTAGACCCGTTTTTAGCTAGTTAATATAAGTATGTTTGTTTGTTACCTTTTCACGGCTAAACGGCTGTACCTACCGATCTCGATGAAATTTGTTATAGATATAGATTGGACCTTGGAGACGGACGTGAGATAGGTGACATAATGCCATCCACGCGGACGAATTCGGGGGCAACAGCTACTAATATGTATTATATAATAATGAAGAGCATTTAAGACGTTCTTTATAAATATAATATAATTATAGAAATTTTATTATTTTTCTACTTATTTCGTAATTATTATCATATATTTTTTTTAGGTCAGAAATTAGTAGCTTTAGTAGAAAAAAAAATTACAACCCCATTCAATTTTTAATTTGTATATTTACCTACATGTTAAAAGTAGAATAAAACATTTATTTTTCTAAACCAGTCCAAAACAAACTTAGCTATAAACTGTTTTATTAATGTGAATTAAAAATGGTGCATATTTATAAACGTTAGGAGTTAACATCGAATCTTATACTTGGGATAAACAAATAAATTAATGATAATAAACTATTACGATGTACCTTATATGTATTATTAAGTATTATTTATTAGGCTTTCGTTGAACACCTTATGAATGCCTTACCATGACGTCTTATTGCGATCCAATTGAGGACCTAAACAGAATCGTTTCACTACTTATTCGTACCGTGACGTCTTGTTGTGACATCTTGACATTCAATTTAGATTGATTTTAAATCTAAAGGGATCGACGCCTACCTAAATGATATTGAAAGCCATGTATTACTGTTATTTAAAGTGCAACGATTCTGTTTAGGTCCTGAATTGGATCGCAATAAGACGTCATGGTAAGCTCCTGTTTTTGTTGTTTTTCAGTATAAAACATAATCCGTCCATCTATGATGCATGGATGGATGGGATGTAATCAACGATTAGGTATGATAATACACGCTATGAACTTTTTTTTTTGTTTTTTGAAAGTATTGAGTGGTTCTTTATATTTTTATCAGGCTATTGTCTCCCACTGCTGGGCAAAGGTCTCTCCAATATCCTTTTTTGTTTTTACATTATTGATTTATTAAACTGCCGAATAAGAATTAACCCGTCTTCATTTTTAAATAAGTACCTACCTACTTACTAATCGTGTGTATATTTTCTTTTCTAAAATTATAACAGTAACAGTGCTCCTATTTTTAACTACCTACCTATAAATGGTAGATATGTTATGATTAATACAAAGTGTTGCTATTTTAATTATGGTTAAAAACTGATTTTATATTTCCAAAACGTAAAACGGGGTGGTAAGAATCCAGGGGTGGAAAGCAACTAAAATAAAGCGTTTGGGACAGTCCAACGAGTCCACCGCTGCAAGTTTTGAACGCAAATATTTAAGATATTTTCCAACGCTTGTCCCTATTCACCTCTAGATTCCTATTTACCCCGTGTATCCTATTAGCTCCGTGGATTCCTTTTTTGCCCCGGGGATTCCTATTCGCCCCGTTTTACGGTAATTTATTCTCGCACAAATGTTAATATTAATATACCACCATTATTAATTTAGAAGAAATAACGTATAAATAAACTAGTCAATATAGTGCTTGGAATTTTTAACAATAGTTAGTTAGTTTTATTTGTACAATCCTACTAATGTTTGAGTGTCTCTCCACGCCTTAAAGGCTGAACGGATTTTAATGAAATTTGGTATTCAGATACAGGTCCTGGAATAGAATATAGGATAATTTGTATCCCGTAAAAATTAACGGTTCCTGTGGGATGACAGCGAACGCGGGTGAAACCGCGGGGCGCTGCTAGTGTGAGATTTGGCAATTTTTGTCATTTTCATTGATCTATTGCATATATTTTGTTATATATTTAAATATCTTACATAATATGTATGTATGTACCTACGTACTACGTAATAACGATAAATAATATAGGTTATATTATTGTTAAAAATTGCAAGTATCTGAATTTGCTTCTAGCTAGAGTAAGAGTGGATTGTTAGAATGTGTATCGCAATAGTGTAAAAATATTTGTATTAAATAATATACTAAATTAATTATAAACGATATTGTTTAATATAATGTTTTTAATTAAATAATTTATACAAAACTTAGCACCTTGAAAAGGCAGTAAAAGTATATAAATCTATTCGTAATAATATATAGGTAATTGATATCAGTTTCACATAATATACATTTATATGTATATAGGTATATCATCAGGCTTATTCCACTATTCCCCCCTAGAAATCCCCCTTATGATATGTTTAATAATCCCCCTAAGGGGTGCAATCCGAACCCTAGTGTTATAACCATATCTCCCCACTCTTAAGTACAGGCCTCCCTTCACTTTTGTGAGGTGGATTAGGCCCTAAATCCACCAAAGGGGCCTGGGCTGGATTTGTGGATACATACCTCGGAATAATTCTCAAGCATGTTGGTTTCCTTAAGATGATTTTCTGCACCGAAATAAACATAAGTAGTTTAATCAATGTAATGCATAATCATATAATTTTGGGTGTACACTGTAAGTAAATACAGTACAAAACACATAATTTTAGAAAATTAAATTTTATTTATAAAGACGTAAAAAAATAGGTAGGTACATTAGCTGAAAGTACTAAACCTGCAGTTTTTACTAATGCAATATTAGTTTTGAACCATACCTAATACGCTAGATTGGTACAAAATGCGATCAAGAAGACAAACAAATCATACAAAAACAATATTGTGTAATTGGTTGCAATTTAAAAACAATTCCCATTTGTCACCAGTGGTGCCAATAGGGAAACATTTTAAAAATAATTCCCAGTTGTCTCCACTGGGGGCATTAACGGTGGTGACAACTGTGAAAAAAATGTGATGTTGAATGAATGGTGGTGAAAAATAATGACCCATATTTTTCCAGTAAGTTTGATTTGAAAACCAAACCACTGGACCAACCAATCTTGATGTAACTATAGGACCAATCTGAAAGTATAACCTTTCAATAAAATTTTTTTTTCCTATAATATGGTTTATAAATGACGGAATTCTGAAGACAAAAAGTACAAATATTTTTATTTTAAATTCAAAATGTCCAAATTACACAAAAAAATAGTATTTCTCACGATTCAATTAGGCATGTGACCAAATTGGACTCAATGTATGTCCAAATAACACTAACCCAACTGAGTTGAGCAGGTACCTCTTCTTTAAATTCAAGTTGGTTATAAGTAAAAAAAGTTTGTGCGTGTAACCTTCACGCGCGATTGAAGTAAAACTTCTTTTCCGCTATCTAAAAATTTACATTGACATGTCAATGTAACCTTTTTTAAACAGGGGAAACTACACAGACTATAGTAAGCGTTATTTGCGTCACAAAAAAAAACTGAGTTACTCCCTAGTTGCGCCTAAAGAAGTTTTACTTCAATAATATAGACAGTTATATACCTCAGTAAAATAAGTATTTACCGCCTTATGCTAAGTATAAACTTTTATTGAAATAACTTTTAAGTAGATACAGCCAAAACATGATGGCAAATGTAATCAGAAAACAAAGATTATTATTAATTCGTATCAGTCAAAAATTAATTTATAAATTTGACTATCACCACCATCTATACCCCCGGTTTCTAGAACGTTAGTTGGCTTTGACAGTAGATTAAAACTATCGTTGGCTCTATCTAACACTAAACAAATGACAAGGATGGCAATAGAATTAATCTGTTGTCAACGTTGACTGACGTTTCAGAAACTGGGGGTTAGTCATCGCTGATTCTCTTACACCCTCGCTTCTCTGACATACTGGCTTCCCAGCTCTTGGCTACGGTGCAGTATAACTGCATGGCAGCTCTGGCGTCTTCTACCGAGCTGTGTTCACCGTGTTGGATGTCTATACCGAGTATCTCTTTCGCAAGTCGTTTCAGTGATGGAGTGCTGCCTTTTGTTATCTGTAAAAATATTTTCATTTTAATTGTTAATTGATTCATATCTATATTAATAAAAGAAAGTCGTGTTAGTTGTACTTTTTATAACTCAAGAACGGCTGAACCGATTTGGCTGAAAATTGGTAGGAAGGTAGCTGAGAACCAGGAGAAGGATACAGGATACTATTTATCCCGTTACCATGGGAAAATTTTGAAACTTGGAAAAATATATCTGATAAAATCGGGTCTGTACAGTTGACTACTGTCACTCATTTTGACTCATAGAGACAATGACAGGACAACGTCTGTCGGGTCAGCTAGTATTCCATAAAAATAAAGCTCTCGATATTGATTTCCAAACTATTACAAATATAATTCCATAAAATAATGTGCTTACTTTTCTAAATGGTTTATATCTAGACGTATCTCTAACATTTCTCTTCGGATGTGACAAGAATAACACACTCATGTCGTTCTTCAGAGAGTGACCGACCAAAATGCGGCCTTTCAGTAACTCTGCAACCTCTTTTTGTACCGTCATAAACTCTTCTCCGTTGAGCAAATCCTCTTTTCTAACACCACTTATACTTGTTCTATAGTCTTTGACCTCTTCCCGCGCTTTTACGAACTTATCGAACACACAGTCCCCGAATTTGTTGACAATAGAAACGCGCGCCAACATATGATCGTTACCATCGTAACCTATGCCGACCATCTCGCAATCCATTGCTAGGAACTTAGTTAATTTATTTTTCTTATCGCGCCGAGCTTCTGCTTTGTCGTTTTTAATTTTTTCGTCTTCGGCCTCTGTGGAACGGTCGTGGTCCAAGTTCAAAGTTTTGACGTTTTGGGCCGCGTTCGAAACTTCGTCCTTCGCCTTTTTCTTCCTAGATCGACGGAAAAGGGATGAGAACATCTCTTTCTTGTTCTCCTGTGCCGGCTTTTCTGTTTTCTTGTCCATGAGGCTGCTAGATAACAATTTTTGCCAATTCGCGTCTATTATACCACGCAGCGCGGCAGTTTGGTTAGGTTGCTCATTCGCGTTTCTCTTCCTTTTCTTCGATGTTTCTATCATGTTTACATCAATAACTTGTTGCAAGAGCAGGTTAACAGTAAACAACACACACTTAGCAGAGCAGAAAACAATTTTCAAAAGGAATTCAATGAAAATCAACAATAAATAAAGCACGTCTCGAACGAAGACATTTGTCATTTTTTGACAAAGACAATCTAAAGAAATCAACGCTGAATGAAATTGACAGCGTCAAAATAGCAAGGCAAGCCGTTTTGGGACTGCCCGAGAATACGTGAAACGGAACGTAAAAGTAGTGCTCAAAACCCAAGATAATTAGTTACCATTTATTCAAAAACCATAAATCTATTTTGAAAACCTCGTTAGCATATTTTTCATTTATCTAATTATAGGTAATATTGAATTTTGTAATGTAGGTGTCATATTTATGGACGATTCCAAGTATTATGGATATTAGTTTATTTAAAAATTGCGTCAGCAATGAGTCTTGCCTAAGACGATTATTATATTCGGAAGTGAACTCATCGTGATGTTTACTTAGTTGGTATTATAAAAACAAATTGAAATCTAAAAACTAAACGTAAATAAAAACTAATCTAATAGGCCGCTACCAGTGGGCAACGTTCCCATATTTATTAGTTTGCCATAGATATTGAAATCACAAAATTTTATTTCAAAATCACACTTGTAAAGAAAATATTAATATTAATGATAGATATTCAGAACGCACCACGAGGAGGCGGGGGATTCAAAATTAATTACCTAGTCAATTTTTTCAAGAAAACTGAGATAAGTGTTAGATTTCTACTGAATCTCCATCTATTTAGCTGCAAAAACGACTACATGAATTCCAAAGAACTGATAAATAGCTTTTACCATTGATCTTTTGTTATCACACCATGTGAAAATGTAAATAAAGGATTGCCACATATGACTTTGTAAGTGGCGCAATTACGCAACAAAATAACGGTATGAAAAATCATAGACAAACGTCAAATATTACGAAGAAACTAGCGACACGTCAGTCAAAGCCAACCGCAAATATAACTTGGTAATCTCAGTTGATGTCACGATTGCATAAAATGTATGTACACAACACAAATGCCTTCTAAAAATGTCAAAGGCAGCGGCTAGTCGGCTACGTGTTTTCCACACCGCACAGCGATGGTGGGAGAACCAGTGAAATGTTGACAACAGCGCGCGCTTCGCGAGCCGCCAGTGTGCGCTTTCTAATCGCGGCGATCGGTTTGATATTGATATAATCGGAGTGTTCAAGTGTTGTAAAATGTCGTACGAAAAATTGTACGAGCGACTCAGCGCTCACGGTCAAGAGCACCTAATCAAGTACTGGCCGGAGTTGAGCGATAAAGAGCGGGAACAGTTGGCGGGAGAAATCGGAAAGTTGGATTTGGAAGAGGTGACTGAAATATTCCGGCGGGCCACTGAAGCGTCCAAAGTCATACTAGAAAAGATCGATGATGATTTGAGGCCCATCCCGCAGACGCATTACGAGTCTGTGCCGGGGCTGTCTAACGAGAAAATCGAGGAATACGAAAGTATAGGCTTGAAGGAAATTTCTGAGAACAAAGTTGGAGTTCTACTCTTAGCTGGTGGCCAAGCCACTAGACTAGGATTCGGACACCCCAAAGGCATGTACGATGTCGGTCTACCCTCACACAAAACCCTGTTCCAAATTCAAGCGGAGCGTATAGTCCGGGTCCAACAAATGGCCGCTGAAAAATATGGTAACGAGGGTAGAATCACTTGGTACATCATGACTTCAGAGCACACTAAAGGACCAACTGCGGATTACTTCAGGAGTCATTCCTATTTCGGCCTCAACGAAGATGACATAATATTCTTTGACCAGGGACGTCTACCATGCTTCGATTTTGAGGGCAAAATTTTCCTGGATGAGAAATTTCACTTGTCGTCAGCTCCGGACGGCAACGGAGGCCTGTACAGGGCTCTGAAGACGCAGGGGGTATTGCAGGATATCGCCGCAAGGGGTGTCGAGCATTTGCATGCCCATTCCGTGGACAATATTTTAATTAAAGTTGCCGATCCAGTGTTTATTGGATATTGTAAAAGTAAAGACGCAGATTGTGCTGCGAAAGTTGTGCAAAAGTCTTCCCCAAATGAAGCTGTCGGAGTGGTTTGCAGAGTGAATGGACATTACAAGGTCGTGGAGTACTCCGAACTGACGGACGAGGCAGCTGAACGTAGAAACCCAGACGGCAGACTGACATTCTCGGCCGGCAACATCTGCAATCACTATTTCTCATCCGCATTCCTGTCAAAAATCTGCGACTATGAAACCAAATTGAAACTCCACGTTGCCAAGAAAAAGATACCCTACGTTGACTCTAATGGAATCCGTCAGAAACCGTCAGAACCCAACGGAATCAAGATGGAGAAATTCATATTTGACGTGTTTGAGTTTGCTGAAAATTTCATTTGCCTGGAAGTTGCGAGGGATGTGGAATTTTCTGCGCTGAAAAATGCTGATACGGCAAAGAAAGACTGCCCGTCTACCGCTCGGGAAGACTTGCTGCGGCTCCACAGGAAGTACATCAGAGAAGCGGGAGGTATTGTCGGAGACAGTGTCGATGTTGAGATTTCTCCGTTACTATCGTACGGAGGAGAAAATCTGACTGACTTAGTTGAGGGAGAAGACTTTACGACGTCACCATTCCATTTGAAAAGTATGCAGGAGTCGGTCACAAACGGCAATGGTGTTAATGGTAACCACTGAATCCGTATTCCATTAAAAACATATTTTAACAAAATTAAATTACTCATCCTCGTTTTTAGAGAAAAAATTATTGGTCTTGTAATGAAAAACTAGAGATGAGGTCTTCCAAGAAAATTATGATATGAAACATTCAACGTTCGTTTTTTATTCTTTAAAGTATTTCTAAAATTTTGTAAGTAATAATTAGTGTAATGCAAGTTAAAGGTTTCTTTCTTAATAGGTTTTAAATTTTGTTAAAATTATGTCTTTAGTTACAGCTAACCTTTTTCGATAAGTATTACTGTACATGCCAATATCTTAATTTTAATTGTATAAAAATGCTAAATTAGAACTTAATTACGAGGCCTATTGAAAATTTCGAAAAAAAAACATGTTTTGAAAGACTGACAAAATTTAAAATCAGTTATTGCAAAATAAAAATTACATAAAAAAATATCATAACTTCAGTGCTAATAGGCAAAATAGGGGTTAATGTAGGTAAATATAAATTTATTGGATAATAAATTAAATGACAGCTCCAGTATCACATAAACAAATTAACTAATATATAATAAAAATAAATTTAAGATATTCATCACAAATTGTAATTGCTATGATTGTAAAAAGAGCTAAGACTCCATTCCAATTGCAATAATAATGTTTTATAAAGATGTAATTATAGTTTATAAATTTTATTAAATTGTAATTTGATTACATTTATAATTCAAAATTATTTTTTAAAGGTGTCGAAAACATGCTGTAGAAGTTTTTACTTATATCAATCTAGTTACTTTAAAAACTAATTCAAATTCATTTTTACTGCTGTAATTTCTATGAAAGTATGTTTAGCATATATTCATATCATTTATTAATAAGGTACAGTTAGCATCGAAAGTGGTTAAACGAAACTTTGATAAACAATTTTTTTTTAATTGTTTTTCAGGCCTCCCAAGCTCGAAGCACCGAGCGATATAAATCCGTACATAACTTCTTATGTGCGTCATTGATACACCTGAGGTGTCGTTTGGTTGCAAAGTGCACAATAATCAATTGAAAGGTTGGAAGTTGTCACTTTTGTTACTGACTGTACCTTTATGTAGACAATATAAAAAAATTGGCTACATTCAAATTACACATTGACTTAGTTATTATGAGAGTCAGTTAAGTTAGATTTATAAATATTTTAAGGCAAATTATCAGTCGTAATAAATTAAATTTTATAGGCTTAAATAAATAATTAAAGACTATGCTTACTCTGTTCCAAAATCAGATAGATTAAATAAAGCTAATGAAATTTAAAAACTTAACATAGAGTGCAATTTCTATTACAACTTGTTTAGACTTTACGACGTTTTCCCGTAACATTGTTATTCTGAAATCGATCTTATTGTAACCGAGTTAAGTTTACATTTTGTAATATCACAATACAGCTATATCCCCGTATGTTCGTACAGAGTAATAATATACGCATACTATCAACTCTTATATCTTTTATATAACTTTTAACCTTATTGCTATGGTAAAATTTCACTATAGATGTTGTATAATTAATATACATCTATACTAAAATTATAAAGAGGAAAGATTTGATTGTTTGTTTGCATTGAATAGGCTTCGAAACCACTGAACCGATTTGAAAAAATCTTTCACTGTTGGGAAGCTATGCTATCCCCGGTACACATAGGCTACTTTTTATCCCGTAAAAATTAACGGTTCTCGCGGGATAGTATTTAACGCGGGTGAAACCGCGAGTCGCTTCTAGTTTCGCATAGATAATATAGAAAAGATTGCACTATTAAAAAAGAATGGTATCGATTAATGATTTAATACCATACTTTGTATGTATACGTTCGTCGTACACGTTATCAAAGTAATAACTCCTCCAAAAATAAACATGGAACGTGTACATAATATTATATACTTACTGGAAACAAATAATTATGTTAGTAGGTATACTGATAAGGTTTATTATGTTTTTTTATCTACAAATACAATGCAAAGAAAACCTAAGCAAGGTCACGCGGATAACGTCGTTTTTTATAAAGCATAAAAAGTCGCAATAATTCAGCCTGTAACTGTCCCACTGCTGGGCAAAAGCTCCCCCTGACTGTCGTGAGGTGGATTAGGCCATAATCCACCACGGGGGCCCGGTTTGGATTGGTCGATAACATGCCTCCGAAATAATTTTCAGGCATGTTGGTTTCCTCACGATGTTTTCTTTCACCGAAAAGCGAGTGATAATTACGTACCTACTTATGTTTAACAAGAAACACATTGGTTCGTGCCCGCACTGGGATTTGAACTCGCCACCCTTCGTTTGAAAGGCGGACGTTCGCCCACTAGGCTATCACCGCTACAAAGACATAGGTATTAATAATATTTATTATACTTTACATTACACGGCTGAACCTGTTTTGAAAGCCCAATTCCGATGACAGTACAATATGACGGTGACGCGAGCTGATCTGCTAGAGAGGGAAGGTAGACGACGGAGCTCAGCGACTGACAGCAGAGCGATGGTGTTTGGGCAAGTTTTGATCAGCTCGCAACACCGAATACGTATTTTATGAACGCTCTTCTGAAGGTACCTATATATATATTTTACAAAAAAATACAGTCTAATTGAGACCCTCCTTTTTTTGAAGGCGGTCAAAAACTTATTTTCAAAACAAAAAAATATGACAATGGAAACATTTTTTTGTTGACGATAAAAATAAATACATGCGAGTTTGTTTCATCAAGGATTTACTAATATTATTTGTAAAAAAGTACAAATTTGAATTAATAGAAGATGAACAATAATATAGGTAGGTACCTACTTACTCTTAAAAATTATAAAAGTAGGTAGGTATATAGTGTTAGCACTTACTATATTTTTTAACTTTTACTTATAACAAGAAGGTTATAAGTCCGAGTTTGTGAGTTATATTTTACATAAAATAGATATTTTAATGTAACTACAGGGTTGTCTAGTGGCATTGTTACGTGTTTCATGGCCGAATATTTATTAATTATTGTGTAAAAATAATTAGTAGGTATAATCTTCTACACAAAAACGTTAATCATAGAATAATAGTGCCACAATATTTTTTTATGAAGTAAGGTACCTACTTACTTACTTATGTGTTAAATACCCAAATACGCCACTACTACGTGACCACTAAATTACCAATCGGTAAGTATATAATGTTAATTATAATGTTAAGACCATTATGTAGGATAATCAAAGAAAACATTTTTTTTATATATACAATAATGTACTTAATTTAGTCATAAATGAGATTTCGTTATATTTATGTTCCTTATTAATAAAATTTTAATTATTATTTTCATTTCACTTTTTGTTGATCAACCTCTTTGCTAAAGACTACACGCATTGGCGCGCCATTTTCGGTTATTATAAAGAGGAAAGATTTGATTGTTTGTTTTTTTGCATTGCATAGGCTCCAAAACTAATGAACGAATTTGAAAAAATATTTCACTGTTGGGAAGCTACCTACTCTATCCCCGGGTGACTAAGGCAAAAGTCAAACAACTAAATCTCATTAACGTTAAATATGATACATTTTAACCAGTAGGTAATTGATTTTGGGTTGAGTCTGAAAATGATGTTTCTCTTTCAAGCGCTAATCCAAGATTGAATCTTGGACAGGGAAAGGAAACTCCGTTGACTCAATGCTCCCAGCTCCATGATAATAATAATTAAGGTGAATTTTATGAATTATTTTGTTCGTGTGTGTTAATCTATATATATGTTTGTTAATCTATATATGCATGAAAAAAGAATATGAAAATGATTAAGTTACAAAATGACATCCCCGTAGAGTTTCTTGGTGCTGTCTTCTCTAACGGGCGTATTCCGAAGCGCCGGTAGAGTCAACGGAGTTTCCTTTCCCTGTCCAGAATCTTGGTACAGTGCTTGAAAGGGAAACATCCTTTGTTCAAACTCAAACCATAATCAATATTACTGTTTAATTTAATGTATCGCACTTTATGTTTTTATGATTCTCTTTGTTAACGAGAATTAGCTGTTTGACTTGTAAAAGTGCGATTTAATTGCCTATTTACAATAAATGCTTTGGCTTTGACTTTGACTTGACCAATGTATCCTGGCATGCCTCAGTTTGAAGCATGCGTGACGAATTATCCGAGACGTATGCCTCGCGATGTCTCGCGTACCTACTTACGGCATTTTTGACCGATTCACTTACAATTTTTTTTGTTTTCCTTTTTGAAAAATCGTAGCCCCACTCTAGTATTGCTCCTGTACCGCTTACAGACATATAATTCCACATACACATCACACCCAGACCAGAAACAAATATTCGTTCCGGGTAGGAATTGAACCCGAGACCAATCGCAGCAGTCCTATTAATTGCTCAGCCACTACTCCAGACGCGCCGTCAATTAAACAACTCTAACGATATCGAAAGTCAATTAATTGTGTCAAAACCCAAAGTTTGCTATCAAAAACGTAAAGTGGTCGACAAACCGGTCCAGCAGGTTACCCAACCCCGGCGCGCCGAGTTAATAATCGCGTAACTACACTTGCGACACTTTAATTGCAATTTTAATGGAACAGTTAGTTCGGGTTATTGTATAAATCTAATTATGTTGCTAGAGTTGAACTATATATACATACAGCAAAAGGAAATACCTCCGTATTAATTTCGATCTAAAACTCGAATCAAATCAATGCTTGATCTTTTTAGGGTTCAGTTCCCAAAGGGTAAAGCGGAACACTATTATAATACTAAGACTAAAGCGCTGCCTGTCTGTCTGTCACCAGGCTGTGTCTCCTGAACCGGGATATTGAGACGGTTGAAATTTTCACAGATGATGCATTTCTGTTGCCGTTATAACAAGATAATATTCTAAAAAACAATAAAATAAATATTGGGATGCTCCTATACGATAAACGTGTTTTTTGCCGTTTTAATAGATTATTGTACGGAACCCTTCGTGCGTGAGTCTGACTCTCACTTGGCCGGTTGATTTTTGCTTCGTTCGAGTGTATTGGTGTGGCAAGTATGAAAAGAATCCAATTTATATTAATCACAATCTGGATCACAATAGCCAAAATGTCGAGACCCGGTCAGTCAACTAGTCGGTATAGTCTAGTCGAGCTAGACGAGATATTACTAGATCACTTAAATCAGACAGCCTTGACCTTGAGCCTGAATGGAAAGTAGGTAGGTATGACACAAACGCATCTTTTCATACTTTGCTCTGTCCAACGAGGAATTAATTTTGGCGGGAAATCGAAAATTTGATGTCGATGTTGTAAGTAGGCATAGGGAGTTTTGGCGGGAATCCGATAGTGAGGCGTTGTTGGTTTTGTATTATTTTCTCAAACTTGTGTTACTTCGAGTGTTAATGTGTAATATCGGTGGAATATTAAACATTAAGTGTTCGTTAACGTGCACGAGTGAAGGCGAATGATATAAACTCAAAAAACGTGTCATTCCGCATTTTTTCCAAAACTCCCAGGAAGTTTCAGTAAAGCATCCACTACTTTACTGAATCGTGACTTTGACGATGTAAATAATTGACTTGACTACTTGACCACGATTGCTATAATATTGCTGTGACTTTCTTAATGTAAAATTAAGAAATATTAAGATAAAATACTTGACACTGGCTATATGCACAAACCGTGCGAAGCCATAACTAAATAAAAATAAAAAAAAATAAAAAAAGGAGGCATAGGTAGGTACCTACTTAGTATTTAGGCCGAATATATAGGTACCTAGGTACTTATTAGGTAAGAATTGGACAAAAATTTGAAATACAAACTTGATTGACTTGATTTTTTTGTGATTTAGTTTTAAACACAAATATTTGTTTCTGATCTGGGTGTGATGTGGTTGTGAAATTATATCTGTAAGCGGTTTTCACGACACAGGAGCAATCCCAGTGTGGGGCCTACCTACGTTTAAAAAAAAAGAAATATGATAAGAAAATAATAATATGATGCCAAGCCAACCCAAAAACCTGTCATTACTACGAGTTCTCTCCAAAACTTGACAGTTTCAGTAAAGTGTCCACCACTACTGAATCTTGCATCTTGAATCTTCATCATCATCATCAGCCTGAAGACGTCCACTGCTGAACATAGGCCTCCCCCTTAGACCGCCACACCGAACGACAATTTGCCACTTGCATCCACCGGTTGCTGCGACTCTTTTGATGTCGTCGCCGCATCTAGTGGGAGGCCTACCTACACTGCGTCTTCCAGTCCGCGGTCGCCACTCTAGAACTTTCCTTCCCCATCGGTTGTCAGTTCTACGAGCGATGTGGCCTGCCCATTGCCACTTCAGCTTGAAAACCCAGAGAATCTATTTATCTTGAATCTTGAACTTAGGGCTTGTCATTTGGACTTTTTACACACCTACTATAACTTGAGATAGGTAAGTTACAGAGAGAAATTCTCTTCAAACAGTGAGTTGTCTCAGAGAACCGATGATGGTCTTAGAGATGTCAGAGAACTCACTCTTTACGGGATCTGTAGTTTTGCCTTGACAATACAAGAAAGATATCAAAGAAGCATATTATAGTAAGCATTGTGCAGTGCGGCAGCCGACGTGTTCAGAATGACTGATCTCTGTAGCTCCGGCACTCGTGTGGAGTGCGTTGAACTGGTATCGTCATGTAGAAATTTCTTTCACGCATTTAGAAAATAACATTTAGGTAAAGATTATTTCTGGTGATTTTCTTTTAACCTTAAAGCAACGGCTTCGCGAAATTGACCGATTACGAGAGTGTGGAGTCTGGAAACTACGAGCTTCGTGCAACTGCATCGGGTGACATTTTGCGCTGCCCGAAGCGTCCCGAAGGTAGACTACGGAACGCTTCTCGCGAGGTTGCACGAAGGCACGTGCTTCGGGACTTCGGTCAACTTCGTCGGAGCAACTTCACATGTAGTATTATGTACCTCTATCAAGTGGAGGAATAGGTACTTAACAGACTTCACAGACTATCTACTAGGCTCATTACAAAATTGCAAATGGCAGGCTAGACGTCGCATTGCGTCACGTATTCTAATATCGTGTGACCTTTGCAGTCCTTTCACTTTAGGCTTTTAGTTGCCGAAACCAGAAGTGCCTTGAATTGTAGGGGTATGGGGCGTTTCGCCCCATAGGGCGAATCGACCCAGTGCCATTTTGCATTGGTCTTTCAGACCACATTCCTTTTGTGGGGCGAACTTATAAAGAGAAAAATCGATCATTCGCTTTATTTTGTTGAAATCCGGTTTTATAAACTGTATGAAGGTTAGCTTCCGCATTTTCAAGCTTCTCATCTCTGGCAACACTGATTGCATTATTTGTAACCTATACAAAAAGTTACCTACATTAGTTTTGCAATTTTGAGTAAATGAGCGAAAGTATTTTATTTCCTTTATGAAGCGGACAGACAGGTGATCCGATTTTTTTTAATGTAGCTCGCTCGCTTTAGTTAATTCGACAAGTTAACCACTACAAGAAATAAAAGAAAATCATCCGTGGTCGTGCCTGCTGTAAAATAGATAACTTACCTAAGTACTTACCTATACTTTTAACACCCCCAAGTTATTCTTTGTTATCGGGGAAATAGGATTTATCTACTTTCTAACACTTACTACTAATCTTAGACCAGTCAGTAGGTAGGTAATACCTAACATGGCTTTTAAAAACGGTTAAATTATATTTATACTTTTTATCAAGGTTTATACTTAGGTCATTGACTTTTTCATGGGGGCATTTTATAATAATAGGTAAAGACCTAGGACTACTTACCTCCTTTGAAACCGTAGTATTTATAAAAGAGAGGTAGGTATAGGAGTTTTGGCGGGAGTGCGTAATAATCATTGGTGGAATATTTTTTTATTTTTTTTTTGTTTTAGTTATGGCTTTGCACGGTTTGTGCATATAGCCAGTGTCAAGTATTTTATTTTAAGTATTTCTTAATTTCACATTAAGTAAGTCACAGCAATGTTATAGCAATCGTGGTCAAGAAGTCAAGTCAATTATTTACATCGTCAGTCACGATTCAGTAAAGTAGTGGATGCTTTACTGAAACTTCATGGGAGTTTTGGAAAAAATGCGAAATGACACGTTTTTTGAGTTTATATCATCCGCCCACACTCGTGCACGTTAACGAACACTTAATGGTTAATATTCCACCAATATTACACATTAACACTCGAAGAAACACAAGTTTGAGCTAATAATACAAAACCAACAACGTCTCACTATCGGATTCCCGCCAAAACTCCCTGGTGGAATATTAGTCATTGAGTGTTCGGTAACGTGCACGAGTGTGGGGAAAAAATATAGTAAGTAAACCCAAAAAGCGTGTCACTTCGCATTTTTTCCAAAACTCCCAGGAAGTTTCAGTAAAGCATGCACCACTTTATTGTATAGTGACTTTGTCTATGTAAACATTTGGCTTGACTACTTGACCACAAGGATTACTTAATGCTATGAATTTCCTATTGTGAAAATAAGAAATATACCTATACTAGAATACCTATGTACTGGCTAAATACACAAACCGTGCGAAGCCATACCTAAATAAAAAAAGGAGAGGTAGGTACTTATTCTAAGCTTTTATTGAATTCAGAATAATAATTGTACCTAGACCTTTAATATTACAATTACGTACCTACGTAGGTACCTAATATACCAAATTAATAATTAATTACCATGTGGTCCTGTGTGATGGTATTAAACACGGCTTCTCGGTAGCAGTAGGTATCGACAAAATTAAAAGTGATTGTGTCGTTCGACCTTGACATTTGGAGCGACGCGCCATTTTGCCTTATGACATTTAAAAAACCGCGAAAGTGATTCTTGTTTTATTATCAGCAGGCTTTTGTCAAAAGGTCATAAGTCTAGAAACGATGTTTTAGTATGTAAATATCGGAACATTTTGTATCTTGTTAAATATATTGTAATGTAGGCAGGAGCGGATTTGATACGTTGACTGCCTAGACCTACGAAAGATTGCCGCCCCGTATATGATATAAAGCATGAAGAATTAAATTAACTATAGAAATTAAATGGGAAAAAACGGTAGTCTTTGAACGAAGTAACTATCTCAATCAGTGTATTTCAGATACCGATTCTTAACATTTCTATTTGTGAGTAACAATGAATCGTTATTCACAAATTGTTTTTGCCTGGCTTTCTGAACAGCGAATTTGTTGATCAAATCATCACAATTTAACTAACTTTTGACTAAATTTTGCCACCCTAAGCCGGTGGCCTACTTGCCTATAGAAAAATCCGCCCCTGAATATGAAGGTACGCACTGAATAATTGGACGATATTTATATACCAAGGTACATAATTTCCAAAATGTCTTTGTGAATAATATTGCCCAATTTTTTTATTTAAAAGCAAAAAATTGATTAAACTAATAATAAATTGACAAGACGTGTGCTGTGACAATTTTATGATCAGTATATTCATTTAAAGTGTTTTTTTAAGATTATAAAAATTAATTTATCGTGAAAAACACAGGTGAAAATAATACCCGTACCTATGATAATAGGTGAACTAAATTACATAAGTAGGTAGGGGTACATACATAACGGTAGCAAAATCAAGTTATGCGTTCAGTGAGTAGGTACCCCATATTGGCACCTAGGTACCTAAATAGATAGACAAATCCAGCCAAACAAAACGGGCAACATTTTAAAACTGGACCGTGTGTAGATAATGAATATTTGATTAAATTGATTTAGCAGCTGGTTTTTATTGAAACGGTGTTGATCAGTCAAGGACTCAAGGTCTTCCTTGTCAATATATTTTGTTTCGACGGACTTTGTATATCGCTTGCTACATACCTAATTTGCAAAATAGTGATGTCATTGAATAAACTAAGACAGTAGGATAGTAGGGGCATTAAATTTTACAAACCTTTTTAAATAGGCAACATTTAGGTTGGTATATCATAGAAATACAGCCACGGGCACGATGATAGTCTGGATAGTCTGATTAAGAAAAGGAAAATTTTATGCGGCGTCTTTTTTTATGGTTTTTATAATGACATAGGTAGGTACCTACCTAATTATCTACCTACTTACTATTATCTAAATAATTAGGTATTACTTATTATTATTTTACGGATATTAGGTATATATAATCAGTTAAATAAATAATCTTGATCAGATAATTTTGTTATGATTACGAAACCACATATACCGATTTATTATTATTATTATTATTATTATTACCTACCTATATTTTATCAGACAACTAATAAACGTTAGTTTATAAAAAACTTTTAATTATAACTAGATCAATGATTAACAATTAAATGATAATATTACTAATTAAATAGCTTAGTAAATGTCCAAAGTTCAACTTTGGTTAGATAATATTTATTTGAAATGGTTTCTTTTATCACGCGTCATTTCCTCTTCCTAATGATAAGTCGATAGTTTATTATATAATTAGGTATTGTTATTGAATTTTAATTATTTGCTTTGCCCAAAACGACTTATTAACTATAACTAGGCATCTACTTATCGTCCTAACATTTTATTGTACCAGTAGATCTGTTTCTCTAATTATTCTGAAGGTTATATTGATGACATTCGACATTTATTCTCTAGGACTACCTACGTATAATTTAATACGATGCATAAAAATAAATATTATATTATACCGACCTGTTTTGCAGTTTTTATTAATAACAAGCTGACCCGACAGACGTTGTCCTGTCATTGTCTCAATGGGAAAAAACTTCCTCTCCGTCTCTCCCTCTATATATATCTCTTTCCCTCGTACTGTATCTCTTTTCCTCTCCCTCTCCCTCTATCTCTCCCTACCCCAGCTGTTAAACTGAGTGACAGCTGTCAACTGTACAACCCGCTTAACAGATTTTCCCAAGATGATTATTTTCCCATGGTAACGGGATAAATAGTATTCTGTATCCTTCTTCTGATTCTCAGCTACCTCCCCACCAATTTTCAGCCAAATCGGTTCTGGCGTTCTTGAGTTATAAAAAGTGTAACTAACACGACTTTCTTTTATTAATATAGGTAGATGGTGCGCAACCCTTCGAGCGCGAGTCTGACATTTTTATTACAATTTCTATCGTACCATAGGTCTCGCTGTATCTACGGTACGAAGATCGTGCTTGCTCCCACACACCAAATACCCATCCCAAATACAAGTGAACACAATCTTTTTGCCCTCTAAAGGAGATCGACTAACTCGTCTCGCTAAGCAACATAAAAATAGTGGAATGAACTTGATGAAGAATGCAACAAAATAAAATAACCGATCGGGTTGCATTAGTCGACTGAGGTCATTACTTTCAACTGCGAGGTCGGCTCCGGTCCTTTCCTCGTTACGGACCAGGTAGAGCCGAGTGATTGTGCATGTTTCAGTGGAAGGTCATTCCTGCTTCTGAGCTTTGTTCACTTCCTTTAGATATCTAGGTAGTTAGACAGAGAAGCTTTTTTATTGAAATACCAAAGAAAACTTAAAACGAAATTAACAACTAGTATCGCAAATGTTACAGCGAGCTTTTTCAGACCATGCATGGAGAGGAGTTAATATCATCTGCCCCCTTAATCCAGGCCCAAGGGGCAGATGGGAATTAAAATTCTCAACTGCCCCGTTACTCACGCCAAGGGGGCAGATGGGAATTAAAATTCCCAGCTCCCCCTCAATGGGGAGGTTAAGGTGGCCGTTCGGAATATATCATTATGAGAAGCATGAACCGGTGGTATTTGATGTACCTAAGTACCTTTACCATGAAATAACTTATTAATGACATACACGTCATAAAAGTACCTACATTAGTAGGTAGGTACGTACTTTTTTTGTAAGGTCCTTTATAGTCTAGCATTTTACGACTATCTCACCTGTTCTTAAGTGACGACGTATTCGAAGGGAACGAACATGTTCAGCCTAGGACGGGTTTCCCGAACACAGGGTTTCAGCCACAGACAGCCACCACCTCCCAAGTAAATGACAACGGGTTCGATTCTCAGCCCCGTGCCAATTCCTTTCTTCATTGGTGCATCAACCTATCACAAAAAAAAAATCTATTTGTAGTTTTTTTCCACTAGAGCCAATTTCGCAGGTAAACCCGCGGGATGCGACTAGTATTTGACAATAGATAAGTTTGAAGAACAAGCGCGTTTATCTACATTTACCTATCATAAACAATTAAATGTTGTTACATTTAATCAAAGTCCTTTGTTTCATTTGATAGATATATTATAACTTTCCATTAGTTAGTGGCCACTTAGTGAAACGTTGTGCAATTATTGATTACGAATATAAATCCATACTAATATTATAAATCTGAAAGTAACTCTGTTTATCTGTTTATCTGTTTGTCTGTATATCTGTTTGTTTGTTACCTTTTCACGGCTAAACGGCTGAACCGATTTCGATGAAAAATGGTATAGGGGTAGATTGGACCTATGAGACGGACATAGGCTATCTTTTGTCTCAAAAAACAATCTCGAAGGGGATGAAATAGGGGTTGAAAGTTTGTATGGGGAATCCATAATTCTTCAAGTTAGGAATCTGAAAATTCTTATTAGGCTTTTGGTAAGAAATAAATAAATACGGGTTTCCGCCTTTTTTCTAAATCATCCCTAAAGGGGGAAAACAAGGGGGTTGAAATTATGAGGTATTCTTTTGATGCACCCCCAACGCACCATAATATACGGCTGAACGGATCGTTATTTAAAGGGGGAGAGTGCGATGGGAGGAGAGGGGGAGAGTGCGGGGGAGGAGAGGGGGAGAGTGTGGGGAAAGGGGGAGAGTGGGGGAAAAAGGGGAGAGTGGGGGGAAAAGGGGAGTAGATGGTAGAGTGGAGGGAAAAAGGGTAGAGTGGGGGAAAGAGAGGGGAGTGCGAGGAGAACGGGTGAGAGTGGGGGAGTAAGAGGGGAGAGTGGGGGGAGAAAGAGAGGAGAGTGGGGTGAAAGAGGGGCGAGTGGGGGGAGAAAGAGAGGAGAGTGGGTTGAGAACGAGGGGAGAGTGGGGTGAAAAAGAGGGGAGGGTGGAGGGGAAAGAGAGGAGAGTGAGAGGAGACAGGGGAGAGTGGGGGGAGAAAGAGAGGGGAGAGTGGGGAGAAATAGGGGAGAGTGGGGAGAAAAAGAGGGGAGAGTGGAGGGAGAAAGAGGAGAGAGTGGGAAGAAAGAGAGGGGAGAGTGGGGAGAAATAGGGGAGAGTGGGGAGAAAAGAGGGGAGAGTGGGGGGGAAAGAGAGGACAGTGAGGGGAGACAGGGGAGAGTGGGGGGAGAAAGAGAGGGGAGAGTGGGGAGAAATAGGGGAGAGTGGGGAGAAAAAGAGGGGAGAGTGGAGGGAGAAAGAGAAGAGAGTGGGGCGAAAGAGAGGGGAGAGCGGGGAGAAATAGGGGAGAGTGGGGAGAAAAAGAGGGGAGAGTGGAGGGAGAAAGAGGAGAGAGTGGGGGTAGAATGAGGGGAGAAAGAGGGGAGAGTGGGGGGGAAAAGAAGGGAGAGTGGGGAGAAAGAGATGGGATAGCGGGGAGAAATAGGGGAGAGTGGGGAGAAAAAGAGGGGAGAGTGGAGAAAGAAAGAGGAGAGAGTGGAGGGAGAAAGAGGAGAGAGTGGGGGTAGAATGAGGGGAGAGTGGGGGGAAATAGGGGAGAGTGGGGGGAGAAAGAGAGATTGAGTGCTAAATATATAGAAATAGAGGGAGAGGGAGTGAGCGAAGGAGGGAAAGGGAGAGATATAGACTGAGAGGGTGATGGAAATAAATATAATGGATGAGATGGACAGGGATAGAGAAGGCGAGAGATTGAGAGTGGAGAGGGAGGGGAGACAGGGCAGAGTGGGGGGAGAAAGAGGGGAGAGTGGGGGGAGAAAGAGGGGAGAGTGGGGGGAGAAAGAGGGGAGAGTGGGGTGAGAAAGAGGGGAGAGTGGGGTGAGAAAGAGGGTAGAGTGGGGTGAGAAAGAGGGTAGAGTGGGGAGAAAGAGAGGGGAGAGCGGGGAGAAATAGGGGAGAGTGGGGAGAAAAAGAGGGGAGAGTGGAGGGAGAAAGAAGAGAGAGTGGGGGTAGAATGAGGGGAGAGTGGGGGGAAATAGGGGAGAGTGGGGGGAGAAAGAGAGATTGAGTGCGAAATATATATAAATAGAGGGAGAGGGAGTGAGCGAAGGAGGGAAAGGGAGAGGTATAGACTGAGAGGGTGATGGAAATAAATATAATGGATGAGATGGACAGGGGTAGAGAAGGCGAGAGATTGAGAGTGGAGAGGGATATTAATGATAGAAAGATAGGGAAAGATATAGAGATATTAGGAGAGGGAAAGAGATAGAGGTAGAGGAAGAGAGATGGAAATAGCGAAAGAAGGAGAAAGATAGAACGAGAGCCAGAGAGGGAGAAAGATAGAGGAAAAGGGAGAGAGAAAGAGACAGACATATTCTTACCTAGCTGTTACCCACAACATTAATTGATTTTTTAAACAGTTTACAAAAATGCGAACGAAGTTGCGGGTATCAGCTAGTGGTGTCATCACGACGTTTTAGTTAGGATAGTGCCTAGGCTTCTTGTGTAATTAACAATATTATTCGTTCATAAAATAATTAACCAATTTTAATTACTTATTGTAATATTTCGCGTAAGATTTTAAACTAATTAACTATTAAAACGCCTACGTACTTATACATGGTTAAGTGGTTCAACCTACTTTTTAGGATTAAGCAACAATTTGCAGTTCTTTCAGTATCAAGTACCTACTTACCTAACGTCTTATTAAATCACTTGTAAATACCTCTTTAGATATGAAACCGCTGATAATTATGTTTACTGATATTTAAACAGATATCGTGATAAATAACTGATAAGTGACCATAATAATATTTAATAGGTGTCTAGGTAATAAATCCTTCGCGCGAACTTCAACTTTTCGTATATAGATATAATAGGTAAACACAGTTTTTCAAGTTACCTAGTATACAAATTATTAGCTAGATAGATAACTCTTTATTGACAACAAAATGTACAGTATACATACAGAAAAATCAAACTTAATATAATAATATTATGGACAAGGTACTAGGTGTAGGTGCTTAACTTATTGAGAAGAAAACAAAAGTGATTGTTTATTTTTTTATACTAACAAGGTACCTATACTTACCTACAAGCAGGCAAATAATCGTTATCCCTAAATATTTTGACAATCAATATAATATTAAGTAATATTACTCGATAAAATACTTACCTACCTGAGGTAAAACACAATAATTTCGACTTTAGGAAGGCCGACATAAAAGTAAGGCTTATCTGTAGGGTCAGTGGGTTGGTTTCCCGGCCACCTTTGGTTTTCGGCCTTTGGGCTGTGGTGTTACAGTATAATTAAGATTATAGCAATAAATGAAGGTGCCTGAAAAATAATTTTGATTGAATCATCTGAAATTAGTTGCCTAATATCTGACAGTATTTTTGGTCTGACAGCTCTGACCAGGAATTTCTAATTAATTATTCAGTTTGACACCAGCAACAGAGGTGCCACAAGATGTGCAATAGAACGAAAAAAATAGTGGCGCACGTGATGATTAAATATTTTTTTTAGGCTTTTTTATAAGTAAAAAACGATAACATGCATGTTATTCATTAAATAAATGATTGATTATCATACTTCTAGCTTGTTTATTGTCATAATTGATAAAAATACACAATAATTTTGGTGGCCAAATATTAACATGGTAATTTCTTCAAATATTTAGTTTTCGGCCGGGTGGCCGAGAACGAAGTTGTCATAGCTTGTTATACTTTGTTTCTTTTATTTATTTGATGGCTAACATCATGGGACTACTCTTTTCTCTCATATAGTAACCGTCATGAAAGATCTAATTGTTATTTTTCGGCCGCCAAATTACAGTTGTATGATTAAATTATGGTGCCACTAAGATGACCATTTTTTCGGGGCCGAAAACTAGCACACCATATAAAAATCTAGGTTAGTTTTCGGCCTACCGAAACTTGTATGGAACAAAATGTGGCCGAAAACTGAGTGATGTTCCCACTTATCGGCCATATCATGAAAATAGTGAACAAATTTAGATTAACACTAGTGCAAATCGAACTGGGTTCTCCCTATTTACTGAAACTTGACAGATATCGATTCATGCAGTTTAAGAATGTCTTTCTCCAGATGGCACCTCCAAAATTTTAACAAAAACACGGCGTTCAGCATTATCACTACGACGAGCCGAAGGAATAAATAGAGCGAGGGCTCGTGTTACGGAGGAGTCGATCAAGCTCTGGTTCCGAGAGCTTGAATAATTCCTGGTGGAAATAAACCACCAAGACATATTGGAAAGACTAGAGCGGATGTTCAATGGTGATCAGAGTGGCTTCGCATTTTGCCCAACAGCTTAATAGCTTCTAGCTAGAAGGCCTTAGTCCAAGAGGGTTCCCCAACCTTTATGTATCAAATAAAAAATAGCAGTGCGTAGGATAACTTAACTGTGCTGAAGCACAAATATCATCATCATTGCTTCATCAACATCATCAGTTTGAAGACGTCCACCTCCGTCCTCCCACTTAGACCGCCACACCGAAGGACAATTTGCCACTTGCAGCCACTGGTTATGCCAGCGACGCTTTTGATGTCGTCGGCCCATTTAGTAGGAGGCCTACCTATGCTGCGTCTTCCAGGTCGTGGTCGCCACTCTAGAACCTTTCATCCCCATCGGTTATAAGTTCTACGAGCGATGTGGCCTGCCCATTGCCACTTCAGCTTGCAAACCCTAAGAGCTATGTCGTAAACTTTAGGTGTTTGGCCAATATCCTCGTCTCGGATTTTATCGCGCAAAGAAACTGCGAGCATATATCTCTCCATTGCCCGCTGTATGACTGAGCTTCTCCAAAAGGCCAACCGTTAGGGACCACGTCTCAGTTTCTTATGCCATCACTAGTAACACACATTGGTTCAAGACCCTTGTCTTTAGGCACTGTGGAATTTTGGACGAGTAAATGTCACGTTACTTTCCAAACACTGCCCATCCGAGTTGGACTCTTCGGGTGACCTCTTTGTTGAAGTTGGATCTGCCTAACTGGACAATCTGCCCAAGGTATATCTGTTCTGGTCAACAGCTTCGAGAGTATCGTCCCCAACGATTACCGGCTGTATACATGGACATTTGACATGAAAGTCTTGTCCATGTTAATTTTAGACCACCTGTTGGGAAACGCCACTGAGGTCACTGAGCCTATGCTCAGATATTAAGACCTTCAGCGACTCTGCCGTGATGACTATATCATCGGCAAAAAGAGGGTGAGTGATGTATTCACCATTGATGTCGATGCCGAATCCGTTCCAGTCCAAGAGCTTGAACTTGAAACGTTGAAACACAAATAATTATGTCCGTCATTAATTGTATTTTCATACATTCGCCCACCAAAACGTGTTGTACACATGCCACCAAATTGGGTCTTAGGCAAGTCGGAAAGCAGATGGGCGCGTGATGATGTATTTTTCGAATACATTTTTACCTTTTTATGCAGGGTTTTGATATTAAAGTAATGGCATTTTACCTTTAATATAGCGCGATGTAACGGGCGAAAACTAAACATGATCTGGCCGAGAACTGAAATTTGAGGCCGAAAACTAGCATTTTAGCACTTTTCCGACGTTTCTTTTTTTATAAAAAAAGCGGTAGTATTTAACGTCCTCACATTAACTCCAACATAAACTTCAGTGTTTACACTATCAAAAACAAAAATAAGTACGGCTATACATCAGCCCAATTATTTTAAATGCAATTTTAAAGTTGACGTCTGCGCTAAAAGGCCGAAAACTAACGCAATGACCCTACATATCCAAAAAATTATACAAACCAAACAATGAAAAAAGATGCATTTTTAACGCATTTTATGTCCTTTTTTCTATGAGTCTACTCATACACACCTAACAATCAATTTGTTTACTTATCCATCAAATTCCATTTATTTGTTCCTTTATAATTTATGTACTTACCCCAAAATTCACCGTTTTTACAAAAAGTAAAACTACCTACCTACCTATTAATTACTTGAAACCGGAACAATGTGCGAAAAACACCACGGCCAAAGAAAAAAAAACAATAAATTTCCACAGAATTTAAATTTCGAAGTGTAGGTATACGCAGGGTTGATAAATTTATACGTTCTTGATAGAATTATTCACTGCTTCTGGTATTTCAAGGCTAAAAGTGATTGGTTTGCGGGAAATTGTTCCCGTCGTCAGTTGAGGCTCGGAGAAACGAAAGACGCAACCAAGTTATTATATCTCGTTTATTGGCAGTAAGTTGCGAGTAATATTGCTAACACTGTTAAGCACATGCCGGGAGTATAATATAGTCTCGAGCCGACATTGAAACATATCTAATCATAGAGTAAGATCAGCCATCTGGCGGGCTCGCTAGGGAGGGGACACTACCACCGACTATATTATAGTGGTGTGCTAGTGTCGCCACACCACCCCCCTACGGAGAAAGGTAAACCGGGTCAGGCTAACTTACCTTAATAATATTAGTTACAATCAGGTAAACATCTTAGGCTACAATATTGTAAACATAACAAAAATACACCCTAAAAAATAATAATATAAGTAACAAAATTAATCCAAAATCTTAAACTTAACGCGTCTGCCAGAGCGTGTGGTATATGGTTGTTTGGTTGGAGAACTATGTGGTTCTGCTTTTTGCGTTACGGAAGGTTCAGGCGACAACTCATCTTGAACGGCTGAACGAGGCAGTAGTGCAGGTATTTGTTCACGTAGAGGCGGAACTGGTAAACTCTCAGCCTGGGACGGTTGGTGGTCCGAATTATCAATGAAGGCCGGTTTCAGCCTGTCGATGCTAACGACCATCCTCTTACCTCTAACGTCAATAGTAAAAGTCTTTCCGTCACTCGAACGCTCCAACACTTTGAATGGACCGGTATAAGGTGGCTGCAATGCCCGTCGCACCGTATCATCTCTCAAAAAAACATGCGACGCAGTTGCAATGTTCTTAAATATAAAAGAAGATTTTTCGCCATGTCGAGTTGCTGGAAGTGGACGTAACGTCGACATTCTGTGTCGAAGCTGTACGACGAAATCGGCAGGATCTTGAAAGCTTCTCGATGCGGGGCAGGGAACTAGTAGCTCCCCAGGAAGTCTAAGAGGCTCTCCGTAGAGCAGTTCTGCAACCGTGGCCTTGAGATCGTCCTTAAATGCCGAGCGCATTCCTAAAAGGACCATTGGGAGTGACCGTACCCATGAATCATTGTAGCACATCAAAGCTGCTTTAAGCTGGCGATGAACCCGCTCGATCATCCCATTCGCGCAGGGGTGGTACGAGGTGGTTCTGATGCGCTTGGTGGCAAATTGTAGCAACAATCGTTGAAATAGGTCGGATTCAAATTGAGAACCCTGATCGGTAGTTATTACCAAAGGCACGCCGAAACGAGGAATCCATTCCCTGGTAAAAGTTTCTGCTACTTCTTCGGCTGTAATAGACTGCATGGGCCAAACTTCAGGCCACCGGGACACTCTGTCTATCGCCGTCAAACAATACCGGTATTGGTTACAGATGGGCAAAGGACCAACAATGTCGATATGGACATGCATAAAACGACCAGATGGTAGGTCAAACTTACCCGGAGGAGCTGAGTTGTGTCTGGAAACCTTACTGAGCTGACATGCTTCACAGGCCCTAGACCAGGCTCGGCAATCTTTTCTTACCGAAGGCCAACCAAAGCGGTCTACGATAAGGCGCGTTGTAGCACGGGCGCCGGGGTGACTCAAATTGTGTAATTTGTTGAACACCGCACGGCGAAAGGAAGGGGTCAAATAGGGACGCGACTTACCAGTGGAGATGTCACAATAGACTGTGGTATTGGTCTCTGGTATGTTAATCTTCGTCAGAGTTAGGCTAGAACCACTTATCAGTAAATTGGCTAATTCTTGGTCTGAGGCCTGTGATCGCGCTAGGTCTTCGTAGTCATGGTCCACGGAGATGGCATCGATATCAATACGCGACATAGCGTCCGCGACAACGTTGTCTTCACCCTTGATGTACTGAATGTCGGTTGTAAATTGGCTAATGAAAGACAGCTGATTTAGTTGTGGGGGCGGAAGTTTCTCCCGCCGCTGTAGAAACGCATACAATAACGGTTTATGATCTGTGAAAATTGTGGTATGTTGAACTTCTAAGATGTATCGAAAATGTTGAACACTTTCGTATACGGCTAACAATTCTCTATAATAGGCGGGCCACTGCGCCTGTTGCGGGGTTAGTTTCTTGCTAAAAAAAGAAAGGGGAAACCACTGATTGTTTACCTTTTGTTGCAAACAGGACCCAATGTGGACACCGGACGCATCAGTGAAAAGACCCAAGTTGGCGTCATTCACTGGATGTTGTAATAGAGTAGCGTTAGAAAGACTCTTCTTGCATGCCTCAAATTGCTGCAGCAGTTCAGGTGACCACGGGAATGGTTTCGCACCCTTGCTGTTCGTTGAAACCAATGCATCAATTAGCGGAGCTTGGAATTGTGCGGCATGGGGAACAAACCGACGATAATAGTTAAGCATGCCGAGAAATCGGCGCATGCCTTGTACTGTTGCAGGTGGTGGAAATTCCAGCAGAACTTTGATACGATCCTGAGGGGGGCGGGTGCCATCCCCGCTGACATGGTATCCCAAGAAAACCACTTCGCTAACTCCCAGAACACATTTAGAAGGGTTGATTACGACCCCATAGTCCTGGAGGCGCGTAAAAAGAATACGCAGGTGCTCTAAATGGGTAATTTCATCTTTTGAGAAAATCAAAATGTCATCGACGTACGGAAAGCAAAACTCGAGGCCTCGTGTGACCTCGTCGATGAAACGCTGGAAGGTTTGTCCAGCGTTTCGCAAACCAAATGTCATGTAGGCGAATTCGAAGAGGCCAAACGGGGTAATGATGGCAGTCTTCCCAATATCCTCTTCATGCACCGGAATCTGATGATAAGCCTTAACGAGGTCAAGGGTACTAAATACCTTAGCGCCTGCGAGGTTGTGAGCGAAGTCATTGATGTGGCGGACTGGATACCGGTCTGGTACCGTTCTGGCGTTCAAGGCTCGGTAGTCGCCACAAGGGCGCCAGGTTTTGTCCTTTTTAATCGTCATATGTAATGGAGATGACCATGCACTCTTAGAAGGCCGGGCCGTCCCGCATCTTACCATTTCCTCGAATTCCTTTTTAGCCAGCACGAGTTTCTGCGGTGCCAAACGTCGGGAACGACATGATACGGGAGGTCCGTCCGTAGTTTTAATGTAGTGTACGGTGTCGTGTTTAATTTCTCTAGGAAACCCTGGGGGCCGGGCGATGTCTGGAAATTCAGCAAGCAACTTCGTAAATATTGACTTACCAGAAGCTACCGCTCGTACGCTAGGTTGATCAATGATAGCGACAGTAGCGGCGGACGTTAATCCAGTAGTGCCGTCAACCAATTTATTATTCCGGCAGTCAGGTAAAAGGTGATAAAATGCCAAAAAATCTGATCCGATAATAGCGGTACTGACATCGGCGATCACGAACTGCCAGGTAAAATCTCGGCGTAGGTCAAAGTTTAGTTTGAGCGTGACTGTGCCAAAAGTTTCTATGTTGCTTCCATTGGCTGCACTAAGTTGGTAATCTGTAGCTTCCCTACGTGAAGGCAACCACCGATGTGGGAAACAACATAAATCTGACCCAGTATCAACCAGGAAACGCCTTTTAGTTACCTGGTCTGTAACGAAAAGTCGGCGGCCGATGGTCTGACAATCAGCTGCCGCCGTCACTGATTGCTGGAGTTTTCCGAGTGCCAGTCGCAGGGCTTTACGCATTTGGTAGCTTTATTACCCCATCTGCGATGATACCAACATCGCTTGGAAGCTTGGCTTGAGGACCTGCTTGAAGACATAGACCTATCGCGGGTAGGCCTCTGCCGCTGCCCAGAAAGTGCGGCTACTTGGTTACTAACCACCTCCAACCGTTGGGCTAGCGTGGCCAACGACAAAGTTGAAGATGCGGATGTAGAACATACCGCAGACGTCGGGGCCAACTCCACAATCTTGTCAGCCAACTCGGAGACTTTGTCCAAATCGAGGTCGGCTTGTGCTGCGAGGATCGCCTGTGCTTGTTGAGGCAGGCGGCGCAGCCAAAGTTGACGAATGATGTTGTCATCTGAGAGGGCCGTTCCAGCTAGGGATCGAAGGTGTCGTAGGAACTGGGACGGTTTCCTATCGCCCAGTTCTTCCTCGCCTAAGAGTTGACGTACTCTTTTCTCCTGCGAAATTGAGAGACGCTGAATAAGTACCTCTTTTAATTTATCATACTTTCCTTCAGCTGGGGGGTTGGTGATAAGGTCTTCGACTTCACCTGCCAACCTCTGGTCTAAATGACCAATTACATAATTATACTTTGTGGTGTCCCCAACTATATTCGCAATTTGGAATTGAGCCTCTACTTGGGCAAACCAAACCGCTGGCTTGTCTGCCCAAAATGTAGGTAATTTAACTGCCACCCTGCATACCTTTGTCTCAACCTCGCTTTGTCCAATACGCTTTTGCAGAGCAGCATTTTCTGCTAATAGTTGTTGAAGTTGTGCCTGAAGCTGCTCGTTTGCCATTGTGCAGGTTATTATGATTAAAATTACCAACCCAACACGCTCCAGCAAAACAGCAAAACCACATGCAAAAATAAAACTTATGGTTATTTGTGAACCAATACCAAGCGGACAAAATATTAGTAGTAGGAGAGGATATGGGCACTACCTAAATATGTTCAGAACAAACAAAACATAGGCATTCCACAGAGTTAAAATTAAAATTAAGTGATGAAGTTGCACTACAAACAATTTGTTAGGGCATAAGCAGTATCCCTATACTCCATAGGTGCCAGAAACATCAAAAATCATAGGCCCACTTGAATTATTAAATTATTAGATATAGTTATAAAATGTTGAAAACATGTCTAGTCATTATTCTAAAGTCCAGATACTATTTATGTTGAATAGATCCCCACAATGTTAGACTGAAGCAGGAATCACCGCCGCGGTAGGTAATTAGGTGTTAGTACATTTTACCAAACTGCTCGCTACAAATGTTTAGTAAAAATAAATGAATGATATTCCTGTATAAACACGGCTTGCTTCGGAAACGGAACGTCCGAGTACTGTCACTTTTTCACTTATTCTTGTTAGATTCGATCACGCTGTCCTGTAAAACCGCGACCAGCACGATAATTTGAATTTCCGATTCGAAGAAACACGATGCAGCGTAGGTACGTTGCCCTTCGGGCAAGGCGTTGCTCGATGCTGATGCTTATTTTCTTTGCTTGTAGGTATAGCTCGCCGGTCTCGCAGTGCGGTCTATGCGTCATGCGAATCACAATTATATAGTTTATTGTCGTGCGTTTTTGCAGAAAGAGGTTAGGACGCTCGCCGGTTGTATCACCAATTAATAAAATAATGTGACGATAGAGTCCAAATGTCTGTTGAACAAAGTCAAGGCGTTACGCGAACCTTCTCGCACGTGTAGTTGGCAGCTCGTACGTTTATAACTCCGAGTAACTTGTATTTTGCGGTCGCATCACGTCGGGGTCACCATTGCGGGAAATTGTTCCCGTCGTCAGTTGAGGCTCGGAGAAACGAAAGACGCAACCAAGTTATTATATCTCGTTTATTGGCAGTAAGTTGCGAGTAATATTGCTAACACTGTTAAGCACATGCCGGGAGTATAATATAGTCTCGAGCCGACATTGAAACATATCTAATCATAGAGTAAGATCAGCCATCTGGCGGGCTCGCTAGGGAGGGGACACTACCACCGACTATATTATAGTGGTGTGCTAGTGTCGCCACAGGTTTACTTGTTGAGCTTTATTTGTAACTTGTAACTCAGATTGTTGTAAAAATAGATCTGAATAAGTACAAATTACGACGCAAATAAACAAAACCTAAATTAGTATGTGGTTATAAGGGAAATTTAAAATGTATAATATGTAGTTACACTGTTTTCTTTTACCCCCCTCAGATCCTGTTATCGAAGTTTACGACTGGTGCTGCCATCTCTTAAGATATTTTTAAACTTATATGTGAAAAGAAAAAAGTTATGACTATGAATGAAATTATAACGTACCTACCTACCCACATATTTTTTTATTTTTTTGAACATTTCAAGATGGATAGTATAATAATTTTTGACACACGACAAATAAAATAATTGCATTACGTAGGTATTTACAGATCAAACATAATTATTATGTAGAATATTAACTAGTTAACTAGGTACCTATGTCGCGTCCGGTCCGGTCTAAAAATAGCTCTTGAAAGCGTTCAATAAACTTTTTGAACACATGCGCCATCTGTGCTGTATTTGTTTTTATGGCTAATATAGATAGACTGCTATGCCGACAAAATCTTGGATCTTTGTGTACTTTCATTTTTGGTCGGCCTGCATTCCTATTAAATCCAGCTTCTCTTTTTAACACACACTCTCCGGATCTTCTATCTCATTCGTAAAAGGTTTCGAAAAACTCAAATGGCGATCATTTTGTGACATTTCGAGCAATTTACAAAATTATATTTGGAATTGTTTTTGTGTATATAAATTGATTTTTATAAATAAAACACGATGACTCTTTACAACAAAATTATGCTGGAGTCTTCTTACGGCTAGTGCGAATTGTTTTATGTATGTAAATCGTATGAAGACTACACCTAGAAATTTACCACGAATTTACCCCAAATTATGCACCCAAATGTGTAAATAAACCGTGAATTTACAGTTAAACGTTGTCATTTACTTCCTCGCATCAGTTTTAGTGATAAAAGTGATAAATAGTGCTAAGTTTCTTTGACACTGGTCTGAAAAATATTAGTGTTATTTCTGTGGAACACTCGATAAAACGCGAACCTTTTTTTATAAAAACTAGTGATTTATAATAAATGTGATTATTCTAAACCCTGCATTATGTCCAGTTCGTGTATCTTCTAGATAAATCTTGGGACATAAACTGGACGCTTTATTAGGAAAAAATATTATAATAAAACCTCCAACCATGTAAAATAAAAGCAATATTTGTGAATGGTATGAACCAATGTGATGAATTTTCAAATTAATTTCTTCTGTGGTGTGTTTGAGAGTGATAGTGAAAAAATGGTGACGATGAACTCAATGGAGAAGGCGGCACAGAGGGCCTGTCAGCAAGGCCCTTCCAGGTATGTTGCTTCTATACAAATAAGTAGAACCAAAGTTTTTAAACTTTCGCAAACAGGAAACATATTAACAAGCTAATAAATTTAATGTCTTCTCGTGACCACGGTAAATGTAACTCGGCCGGAATTCGGAATGTTAAGGGATTTCAACGTTACATATTTTGATATTAGTTTGCATGCAAATTAGACCCAATTTTAGCTAGTTATTAAAACCAAAGTGTCCTTTTGTAATCCTTAAACAGCTTATTACTGAATACATATAGACATTATCATATTGTATGGCACTTTTTACTTACTTATATATTTTTTTGATAATTTATTTCTATTTTGTTGAATTCTGAAAGTATATAGGTACTACATTACTTACAGCATATACATATAGTTCATGGTATAAAGATCCATCCATACTAACATTATAAATGCAAAAGTAACTTTGTTTGCTTGTACATTTGTTACGATTTCATGGTTAAACCACTGAATCAATCTTGATGAAATTTGGTAAGTATACAATTAGATTGGACCTTGGAGACGGATAAAATATACTTTTATCTGTATATAATGTAGTCCACACTCACAAAATTGCAGGCAATAGTAAAGAATCAAGTAATTAAAAAAAAATAAAAAAATTAACAGTTTTTTTTTTCAGAGACAACTCGAAATGCTTAAAAGAGGACAAGGACAAGGATAAAGACCGCGACAAGAAGGACAAGGCCCACCTGCCTCCCAACGTGCAAGCTCTGATGTCCACCATACCGTCTCCGGAGGAATCGCCCAACTATCTCATTTATAAAAAGGTAATCATTGCCACAGCTCGTAGGTAGATAAATAACTTTTTATTGATACCAAAATATATTGAACAGGGTACAGGGCAGCTGCACTAACATCTGAACTGCACGAACAGCAGCTAGGATGCTCTTTCAGTCCACATATAGGATTCTAAAAGATGTTCAAAATAATTTAGTCGTAGGACGACTCAAAGCCACCAAAAAAAAAATTGAAAAAAAAAAAAAAAGACTAACTTCACAATAGGAGCAATCGGACTGCTGCGCTTGATGTCACAGGTTCAATGCCCGCTCAGAACAAATATTTGTGCGAACCTCAAATATTTGTTTCTGGTCTGGGTGTGATGTGCATGTGAAATTATATGTCTGTAAGCGGTACCCACGGTACAGGAGCAATCCTAGTACTTCATCCTAGTAAAGTAACCAAAGGCTTTTATATTGTGATGAGGATTAGGCCATTATCCACCATAGGCCCACAGGGGCCCAGCATGCCCCCAAAATAATTCTCGGGCATGTTGGTTTCCTCACGATGTTTTCCTTCACCGAAAAGCGAGTGATAATTATGTATGTTACCAGAAGCACCTCGCGGTTTCACCCGCGTTAGCTACTATCCCGCGGGAACCATTAATTTTTAAGGGATAAAAGGTAGCCTTTGTTTACCGGGGATAGCATAGCTTCCCAACAGTGAAAGAATTTTTCAAATCGGTTCAGTAGTTTCGGAGCCTATTCATTACAACCAAACAAACAAAGTTTTCCTCTTTATAATATTAGTATAGACAAGAAACAAATGCCCGCACTGGAATTTGAACTCGCCATCCTTCGTTGGGAAGGCGGACGTTCGCCCACTAAGCCATCACCGCTTGTCAAAGTTAATCCTATCCTACTTCCTAATAATATTATAAAGGCGAAAGTTTGTGTGTCTGTATGTTTGTTACTTCTTCACGCTCCAACGGATGGACCAATTTTGATAAAATTTGGTATGGACGTACGTAACACCCTGGATTAACACATAGGCTGCTATCAGCGGGTAAAACTGGTAGAGTCAACGGAGTTTCCTTTTCCTGTCCGAGATTCAATCCTGGACCAGTGCTTGAAAGGGAAACATCCTTTTTCAAACTCAAACCATAATCAATTATAGTTTGTTTTCTTTTATGGTTTAATTTGTTTATTAGATTGAAGTGTTTGACTTGTACAAGTGCGATTTTATTGCCTATTTACAATAAATGATTTGACTTTGACTTTGACTTTGAAAACCGCGGGGCGCAGCTAGTAAATAAATAAACAAATACAATTTCAGATGGAAGCCATCATTGAGAAGATGCAGGATGAAAATGGCGGGGTACCAGTGAGGACTGTGAAAAGCTTCATGACGAAAATACCGTCTGTAAGTTTATCTCTGTGAACCTGTTCCCCTGTCGGCAGGGTGGACACTCCATACAAACGGATGAATCAAACAAAAGACAAGCGAGACTTACGGCCGAAATTAATAATCAATCCAATCCAAATTTTGCTATCTGGGATTGATATCACAATCCATTTTTAGGGTCAAACGTGCCAATAACCAATCCGTGGATTGGTTTGTAAAGGCACGCAGATTGGAGATCGATCGAACGATAGGCAGCAATCCAAGATCGATTTCAATCTTGGATAGGAGATACAATATTCATTTTGGCTGTATATGCGAACGCTAGCGTCATCCTACGTCCGCACCCCCCCCCCCCCCCCCTTTCTTTACGTCACTCTCAAATTGTCAGATTAGTGGAATATACGCTTTAACTCACCCTACCTTAATCTGACGCGCTTGAGATTTTCTGCTGATCGATTTTTTTTTTCAAATCTGATCCTTTATCCTTGACGCGCGGCCTTATATATGGGGCTCATATTTGGTGGAGGTACTAAACGGGTACTAGGTATCCCCCTGTATATTAATCTGCCGCGCTTTAGTAAATCCCGAAATCCCCCTACCATCCGCGTTATACCGCGTCGCTACTCACTAGCTCCCCCGACACGCTCGCAGTGTCATACTCACTCACGGCACAACATCGCGCTAAGACAGCATAAGAGTGTCTCGTCTAGGGCAGGACTTCCCAACCGGTGGGGCGTGCCCCCTTGGGGGGACGGGGGGGGGCGGGCTGGGCGTAGAGAGCTCTTAGGGGGGCATGAAGTGTTCGGATATTTTAATCTAAATACTTATCATTGTTTATTATTTCAAACATTTACACACAGATTTATTCGCGCCACCTAATTCCAACCGACCGAACTAACTACTACGCTCTACCACTATCTTGTTCTATCACGCACTTGAAATAGAATAAAACAATTCCTCAAAATACCTACCTGTCAATGCCAATGGACCATGATGAACAAAACTGCGTTGAAGAAAAATATAGGAGGTATTCTATGCCGTCGGTGTAGGCAGAGAATACATCGACATGCTAGGCTGAGCATGTTCACCACCACATCGACACTTGCCACCAGCTGGTGAGACAGTGTATTGTAAAAGAAACCTGAACTCACCGTGAGCAAACGGCGGTATCATTCCCACTAAACTGGCTTTACCCGCGGCGGCGGCGTGTGGCGGGTCGTCATCCTCCCGAACGACGTGCGAGGAAGGCGATGGCTGGCACACGCGTCAAGCTCGTGAACGGCCGCTGCGGGCGGGGCCTGGTTACCCTTTCTGCTAACGGTCTAGTTTCGGTTAAGTTTGTAATGTAAAGCGCGTATGTAAGAGAAATGCGGCGGACTTACGATTAGTTTAGTTTAATTTTAAGCATTGCATGTGACAGCGAGTAAATAAATCTGAAAAATTGATTAACAAATGTAAAAGTTGACAAAAAAAAATGCCATTGACGCTTCACGTCGATGGTTATAAAGTTAAATATAAAAAAAAAATTAAAAAGATACTGTAACGTGTCCCTCCGTCCCCAGGTGTTCACCGGCTCGGACCTGGTGGCGTGGCTGCAGCGCCACTTCCGCTTCGAGGAGGCGTGGGAGGCGCCGCACATGGCGCACCTGCTGGCCGCGCACGGCTACCTGTTCCCGATAGACGACCACGCGCTCACTGTGCGGAACGACAACACATACTACAGGTGACGGTCGTGCTCGGGAACACGCGCGTCATGCCCGGGAACTGCTGTGCCGTTGTACCCGTGCTGACGGCAACGCTTACTACAAATGATATCATACTCGGGAACGCCTTTATGGCATTATACCGGCGTGGAGCTCAGTCATATTCGTGAACGGTGTTGTCATATTATAGAGAGGCGTTGAATATCTGTCATACTCGAGAACGGATGCGACATACTCGTGAACGACTTTGACATTATGCCCGTGTTGAACGGAGTCATACTTTCCCGCTAATGGCTTTGTCGAACTCGTGAACGTGACTCAGTGAATAGCTAAGTCATACTCGCGAACGTGTGTGTATTTCTAGTAAATGGCTTTTATCATACTTGTGAATTTTTACGTTCACTTTTTGGTTGCAGATTCCAAACTCCATATTTCTGGCCGTCTAATCAGTGGGAACCGGAGAATACGGACTACGGTATGTATATTGTATATCCGATATCTATCTATACTAATATTTTAGAGAGGAAAGATTTGATTGTTTGTTTGTTTGCATAGTTTGCGCGATAGACACTTTAAAGTGGTAAAATGTGTGTTCCCCCCCCCCCCTGTTTTTATGTTTGTTAATGTATGTAATTTTGTACTACTACATAATGTCTGAGAATAAACAAAATGAAAAATAGTATGTTAAAAAATTACATCCCCGTAGAGTTTCTTGGTGCTGTCTTCTCTAACGGGCGTATTCCGAAGCGCCGGTAGAGTCGACGGAGTTTCCTTTCCCTGTCCAGAATCCTGGTACAGTGCTTGAAAGGGAAACATCCTTTTTTCAATCTCAAACCATAATCAGTTACTGTTTAATCTAATTTATCATACTTTGTGTTTTTATGACTCTCTCTGTTAACGAGAGTTAGCTGTTTGACTTGTGAAAGTGCGACTTAATTGCCTATCCTACTAATATTATAAACGCGAAAGTTTGAAAGTATGGATGGATGTTTGTTACTCTTTCACGCAAAAACTACTGAATGGATTTTGATGAAACTTCACAATATTATAGCTTACATATCAGAATAGCACATAGGCTACAATTCATAAAGATATATTATCGTATATTATCCAAACGCGGGTGAAACCGCGGGGTGCAGCTAGTTTACAATAAATGCTTTACTTTAATTTGTTTTCCAGCTGTATACCTGTGCAAGCGGACGATGCAGAACAAGGCGCGGCTGGAGCTGGCCGACTACGAGGCGGAGTCCCTGGCGCGCCTCCAGAAGATGTTCAGTCGCAAGTGGGAGTTCATATTCATGCAGGCCGAGGCCCAGAGCAAGGTGATGCGACCGTCACCCGGGACCCTAGGGGGCATCCGTTAATCACGTGATGTTTTTTCATAATGTTTTAGCCCCATCCCCCTTGGTGTTACGTGGTGATATTCAAGACTCACCCCCCCCCACCCCCCCACCCCTTTCCCTCCCTACAATCACGTATATTTTGTAGTTTCTACAGAGAAACTTATTTTTTTTAGAATATTATCTATAAAGACAGGTAGGCACTTATAAAGTATGATCTAAAATCACAAAAATGTGTAGACAGAAAGGTTGCAGGTTATTTTTGTCTGGCAAAATAAATAGACGTGATATCTTACTACATGCCCCAACCCCCTCCCCCCTTGTGATATCTCGTGATTTTTGCTTTTTAGCAATTAAATACTTAGTCAGGTCATAAGTATTGTCACACAGTAAAAACTTTTCTTTTAGAATGCTGGCCACAAAAAAGTTTATTGAATTCGAATTTCGAATTGTTCATGAAAATAAAAATGTATACTTTTTAGAATTTTACTCATTTTTAAATATGGAGTGGACGCTTAAAGAAGACCGTGTTGCAGTTATTGCGTTGCATCGTTGCGGTTACGCGCCAATTCAAATTTTTGACATACTGAAAAATTTGAATATAACCAAGAGATTCGTTTATCGTACCATCAAACGATACAATGAAGACTCTAGTGTAGATGACAGGTCAAGAAGTGGTCGCCCTCGGTCTGTTAGGACTCCAGCAGTGATAAAAGCTGTGAAGGCGCGAATTCAAAGAAATCCCAAACGTAAGCAGAAACTGTTGGCCCTTCAGTAGGCCTATTCACAAATCTCGGAAAGCTATCGATTCCGAAAAAGCAGAATTCATATCCGATCCGACGCATTCGAAATATGCGATTCAGAGATCCGAGAAGATCCGATCGACAGGCGTTTCCGAAAGATTGCCGTGTCTGAAACATAGACAATACCGGTAATTAAGGAAACTCTTGTTGTTCTATGTAGTTTGACGTTAGTTGTGCGTTTACGAAGACTAAACGGTATGGTAGAAAGTAATTATCTTGGTAGAATTATTTTAGTTGTTAATAAAAACTATGAATCCCATAATTTCACAACAATATTATATGCAGACTTACAATATTATGTGTATGCAAATTTTTAAACATGTATTACATATTTTAAAATCAGCGTTTAACGAAAGAAACAAATAATTTTATAAGATTTGTTTGTAGTGTAAATTCGCTTTGTAAATGTCATGTCAATAGATGTCAAATTGTCACAAACTTGAACTAAAAGAAGCTGGGCTTGGATGTATCGTATTTCTATGCGACTTGTTTTGTTTGTGAACTGTGAGGCGTCTTGAGACACTTCAACTTTTGTTTTGTCTTGTTGGAAGAACTTCGCGCGTAAATAAGATGAGCATAGTGAGTATAATATATCCAAATTAACTGTACGTACATAGGTAAGTATTATACCTCAATGATTATGTCACCCATATATTCTTGTTTACAAATCCTTTGGAGGTAAATAAAGTTCTATTGATTTGTTTAGTATAAATAATTATGTGGTCTCAGTTAACATGTAACTTGTTGTATAAACTCTTAAGTATTTCAGTTTTGCTATCGTAGGTAATTTTGAGAGCTCATTGTTTTTTCTACTTAGTATAGGTACTGTAGTAATAAAATCGAAGACAGATAATAATGGTGATTGGCCATCAGCAACTTACAATAACTTAGTTTTAATACATTATGTTTTATTATATTTACAGGAGGCTTGCAAGTGGCCCGAGAGGAGAAGGTAGAAGCTATTGAGCAAGTGGCTGTAGGTTTACATTAAAAGCCTCCGAGTTGCGTGAAATCGCTAGAGACTTGGGAAATTTGCCAGAACTAAGTAGGTACGGTAAAGTTTTCCTCGTTACTTTTTTTGGTTGGAATGATTGGATCGGGAAAATAATAATATGATGTATTACTTTTATGTTACAATCTTTTTAAACATACTTAATCTATTTATTGCATACAGTCTTATTTCTTAACTATGAACACTTTGTTGCATAAGTTTTGCTAGTTCTCAGTGTCAGCATTTAGAGCTTTGTTGAGGTATATTCCAGCATGTGATGCTTATTATCTAAAGCGTTCAAAACCCTTAAACAATGCTAGATACAATTGTGGGACTGAATGTGCAACTCTGTGTAGTGTGCCTCTGGGCTGTTTGGCTCGCCAGTATTGGTGTGAAAATACTTGGGTCCAAGGGGTACCCTGAATCACCTAAAAAATGAAATATTGTTATTACTTACAACAAGTTAATATATTATTATGAATTGTTCCAGGTAACTTCACTAGTCTGCAACTGTCACAAATCCGTGCCAGACGTGCAAGATCCCTTGGAGTTAATAGTGTTTAGAAACCAAGACAGCAAGATGTTGCCTCCGTAAACCCCTTCATCTTATTTCTTAACAGCCTACTCCTTCAAATGAAGGCGTCATGTGTGCTTCCTGGGTAGCAGGCCAATAAATATAATATAATTATCCAATTGCTGTCACATACCTAAAGCCACAGAGAATAATTTAGATAGGTAGGTAGTACTTACTCAAAGAATTTTTTTTATCATCAGCCAATTACTATTTATATGTGATAGATATGGTTTAATTTAAAATGAATAATATACCTATACTTACTTAACATAAATGAACATTGAAGTTTTGTTAATAATATATATTATAATTAGGTACTTACCATAATTTTAATGCTCATGCAGTTTCATTACCAAAATAAATATTTACTGTGAACTCATATACCTTTTATTTAGTACCTAGTATCTACCTAATTACATTGAGAAAGTGAGTTCGGAAATGTAGTACTTATTACTTACCTACCACCTAATATCAAGTAAAGCTGTGTGTTTGATATCATTCATTATTATAATAATAGTAGGTACATATTACTATTTATGTTAGGTACTTATTTAATATAACTTTCATTACCTACACAATACCTACATCATTTTGTATTATTTGCTAGCTTTCTAACACACCCAGGGCAATAGCGCGACTATAATATCACGCCCCTTCACACCAGTGTGTAGCTGTGTGAACCAATATGAACAATATATAAACAATATATGCACCTACATACTTAATATAATTTCAATAAAATAGCAAATAACTATTTCTTCAAGTATTATAACCTCAATCTTTTCCAAGAAAGACGGCTTTCCGTGACTCAATAGCTGTCGGAAGAGTTTTCGATTAGGATCAGCTGTGATCTGTCAAAAGTTATCGATTTCGGATTTGTGAATCGCGATTTCGAATCTAATCGGAAACTTATCGAATCCGATAGTTTCCGAAACTTGTGAATAAGGGTGCAGATGGGATTAAGCAGAACCACGGTGAAAAGGGTGTTAAATGAAGACTTAGGGCTTCGGGCATATCGAAGAAAAACAGGACATCATTTGAATGCTCGTCTAATGGACCTGAGACTGAAGAGATGCCGCGCTTTGTTGAAGCGGTACGCGGGAAAAAAATATCGGGAAATTCTTTTTTCGGATGAAAAAATTTTTACCGTAGAAGAGAGCTACAACAAACAAAATGATAAGGTGTACGCACACAGTAGTGAAGAAGCGAGCAACCGTATTCCGCGTGTCCAACGAGGTCATTTTCCATCCTCGCTCATGGTATGGTTGGGAGTGTCTTATTGGGGCTTAACAGAGGTACATTTTTGTGAGAAAGGTGTAAAAACGAATGCAATTGTGTATCAAAATACAGTCCTGACGAACCTTGTGGAATCTGTTTCTCACACCATGTTTAATAACAGGCACTGGGTATTCCAACAAGATTCGGCGCCAGCTCATAGAGCGAAGAGCACACAAGACTGGCTGGCGGCGCGTGAAATCGACTTCATCCGGCACGAAGACTGGCCCTCCTCCAGTCCAGATTTGAATCCGCTAGATTACAAGATATGGCAACACTTGGAGGAAAAGGCGTGCTCAAAGCCTCATCCCAATTTGGAGTCACTCAAGACATCCTTGATTAAGGCAGCCGCCGATATTGACATGGACCTCGTTCGTGCTGCGATAGACGACTGGCCGCGCAGATTGAAGGCCTGTATTCAAAATCACGGAGGTCATTTTGAATAAACTTTAGTGTCATAAGAATCTATGTTTTGTTAAGTTCATTTTGGTATATAAATGGTTACATAATGAATAAACTTGTTTCAATTATTTTATATAAAACATGTGACAGAATTTATGACCTGACTAGGTATAATTAGCAAAATTGGTCCAACCGTTCACGCGTGATGCCGTGACCAAGGGAGATTGGGATTCATTTTTATATACACGTATATAGAAGTTAGATGGTACAGCACACCTCGTGCGCGAGTCCGACACGCACTTGGCCGGTTTTATTAGCTAATTCATAATGTTTAATGTTCGCAAAAGTTTAAGAACTATTATATAAATTGTAATGTCAAAGTCACAGAAAGCATTCACTGTAAATAGGCAATAAAATCGCACTTTTCCAAGTCAAACGGCTAATTCTCGTTAACAAAAGAACCATTAAACATAAAATATGAATAATTAAATTAAACAGTATAATTGATTTATGGTTTGATTTTGAAAAAAGATGTTTCCTATTCAAGCACTGTACTAAGATTCTGGATAGGGAAAGGAAACTCCGTTGACTCTACCAGTGCTTCGGAATACGCCCGTTAATGATTGCTATCTCTCATTGCAGGTGGACAAAAAACGAGACAAACTGGAGCGCAAAGTACTGGACAGCCAAGAGAGGGCCTTCTGGGATGTCCACCGGCCCATGGTAAGTGCCACACAGACTTATAAGAGCCAGTAGACCGAGCATCACAGATAGCTAGTGAAGCCAGTCGCGAACCCGGTCGCCACTCAGATTATTCATCTAACAGATATGACATTTAACTCAAGATCCGGGGAAGAAAAGAGACAAGTGTATACAAATAGACAAAGGAGTAAGTAGGATGGTACGATACCGTTTTCTCTTTGTCGGCGTATGCAATAATTTATTGCTGCGCTGCAGAAGCAAACCAATCTTGACATTTTAGAATGTCGCACGAATTATTGAAGGTACACCTAAATAACGTGTATTAAATTTATCCGATTTATATATTGCAGCAAAGGTGTCCTTTTCGGATTACGGTATTGTCAAGTCTATTTCTTGATACTACGTCTATGAAGCCGATCGAACATTACAGATGTCTAGTGAAGCCAGTCGCGAGCCGGCCGCCATGTTGATGGACGCTGGCGACATTTCGACAGCTCATTCTACTTGTACTAATATTAGATCGGATTCTGCGCGAATTTGAATCTTAGTTAAATGTTATGAATTGCATAGTTGTCTTGTCAGCCTTAGTTCGGTCCTGAATGACATTCTGTTCTGGCTTCACTAGATATCTGTTATGTTTGGTCTTCTTTCTCTTATATGTTTCTGGTCTACGAAAACTGTCATGTAAATAAATGTTGATTTTGTTGTTTTGATATTATGTAGTTTTCTTTCTTTGTTTATTTTTGAAGTAAAACTTCTTTAGGCGCGACTAGGGAGTAACTTAGATTTTTTTTCTGACGGAAGTAACGCTTACTATTAAGCAAGCCTGTGTAGTTTCCGCTATTTAAAAAAGGTTCCATTGACATGTCAATGTTGTTTCCGCTTGACATGTCAATGTAACCTTTTTTAAATAGCGGAAACTACACAGACTTAATAGTAAGCGTTACTTCCGTCAACGCTAAAAAAGTTATACTTCAATCGCGCGTAAAGGTTACACGCACACACTTTTTTTTTGTGGGTTTTGTTTGTTTGTTGATGTAAAGTGTGTATTTTTCAGCCGGGCTGCGTGAACACCACTGAAATGGATCCCAGGAAGCTGTCTCGCATCAACGCTATCAAATCGAAGCGGCTCAAGCAGTGCCAGGAGCTGATACTGCAGCACAATTTGAAGGTATGGCTACTACAACAACAGACAAAATCAACAACAGACAAAAATAACAACAGACAACAACAAAAACAAACGACAACATCAAACAACAACAACAACAACAGAACAACAACAACAACAACAGACACATGTCGATAGGCGTGGCTTCGAAACCAACGAGAGTAGAGAATCTATCGCCGAGTCTGCTCCGGCGGCCAGAGCCAGTCCTATTCTGAACACGTTCACCACCTTAGACCACATCGTCGTTCGAGACAAGCCGAGTTAATAACCCCTCTAGCGACTGGCGGACGAGTTAACCTTTTCACTGCCACAGTCATCTATACATGACAACGCAACTTTACACTACCACAGCCATATATACATGACAACGCAACTTTACACTGACACAGTCATCTATACATGTCAAAGCAACTTTACACTGCCACAGTCATCTATACATGACAACGCAACTACACTGCCACAATCATCTATACATGACTAGACAACGTTTTACTCTCACAGATATCTATACATGACAAATCAACTTTTTACTGTCACAGTCATCTGTACATGACAGTAATAAGTTTCTGCACGCCAGGTCGTCATTAGATGACCGTTCCAAAAGACACTATTAATAGTGGCACTGTAATTCTTGTCTTTTCGTTTACAGAACAACCCCATAGTGACCATCACCAATGCACAGGAGAGCGAAGAAGAGATAAAGAAGAATGCAGAGGCGTCCAAGGAGAATGGTAAACTTAGTATTCTTATTTAGATGAATCGTTCTTAACCTTTCTTAACAAGTTAAAGAAATGGTTTGATTGTTCATACTAAATTTACGAAGGTACCGGCAGATTTAAAACTACATTCTTTTTTTATTTTTTTCATTATGTCCGTTCCTTCCAGGCGAGTCGTCCAGACCGGAGATAACGGTGACGTGCGCGACTGAGGCAAACTCCCCGGAGCCGGCCAACGTGGACCAGCAGATAGAGGCGGCGCGGCGACAGCTGGCCATGCTGCGCAACCGGCTCGAGCGGCGCAACGTGCGCGTCAGCAAGGTGGCCGACATGTGAGTGTGGCGGCGCAACCGGCTGGAGCGGCGCAACGAGCGCGTCAGCAAGGTGGCCGACATGTGAGTGTGGCGGCGCAACCGGCTGGAGCGGCGCAACGAGCGCGTCAGCAAGGTGGCCGACGTGTGAGTGTGGCGGCGCAACCGGCTCGAGCGGCGCAACGTGCGCGTCAGCAAGGTGGCCGACATGTGAGTGTGGCGGCGCAACCGGCTGGAGCGGCGCAACGAGCGCGTCAGCAAGGTGGCTGACATGTGAGTGTGGCGGCGCAACCGGCTCGAGCGGCGCAACGTGCGCGTCAGCAAGGTGGCCGACATGTGAGTGTGGCGGCGCAACCGGCTCGAGCGGCGCAACGTGCGCGTCAGCAAGGTGGCCGACATGTGAGTGTGGCGGCGCAACCGGCTGGAGCGGCGCAACGAGCGCGTCAGCAAGGTGGCCGACATGTGAGTGTGGCGGCGCAACCGGCTCGAGCGGCGCAACGTGCGTGTCAGCAAGGTGGCCGACATGTGAGTGTGGCGGCGCAACCGGCTGGAGCGGCGCAACGTGCGCGTCAGCAAGGTGGCCGACATGTGAGTGTGGCGGCGCAACCGGCTCGAGCGGCGCAACGTGCGCGTCAGCAAGGTGGCCGACATGTGAGTGTGGCGGCGCAAACGGCTGGAGCGGCGCAACGTGCGCGTCAGCAAGGTGGCCGACATGTGAGTGTGGCGGCGCAACCGGCTCGAACGGCGCAACGTGCGCGTCAGCAAGGTGGCCGACATGTGAGTGTGGCGGCGCAACCGGCTGGAGCGGCGCAACGTGCGCGTCAGCAAGGTGGCCGACATGTGAGTGTGGCGGCGCAACCGGCTCGAGCGGCGCAACGTGCGCGTCAGCAAGGTGGCCGACATGTGAGTGTGGCGGCGCAACCGTCTGCAGCGGCGCAACGTGAGCATTTTCGCCGTGTTCACGTCACCTTCAACCAGATCATCACATAGATACACACTGAACGCCGCGCCTCCGTCCGCAGGTTCATCGCGTACTGCGAGCAGTACGCGGAGTACGACGCGTTCCTGACGCCGCCCGAGTGGCCCAACCCGTGGACCAGCGACACCACCGAGCTGTGGGACATGGAGAAGCAGTGGTCAGTGGCGACCGCTACCATCCTCTGTAGATAACTAAAAAATGCTGTCCATATATAAACGTTGGTCCTTTGAGCTAGCTGATCCTTCGAGCCGGATGGTCCTTCGAGCTCGTTTAAGATTGTTGCCCCATCTGTAGTTATGGTTTATTCCCTAATGGAGAAACAGTGGTCAGTGGTAACCGTCACCTTCCTCTGTAGAAAACACCATCTGTAGCAAGCTGCCGTTCGTTCGGTCACGTGCGATGAGTAATTTTGGTGAATTGGTAGGCAAATAATGCAAACATAAATGTATGTATATAAAACGTCTCCTGTTTTCTCCATTGTAGGATCTATGTCTATTAATCAAAATAGTATTTTTTGTTTTTCAATGTTATGTTTGTGTCGTTTCCCCGCAGCAAGGACCCGCTGCCGCTGCGGCGCGTGCGGCGCTGGTCCTTCGGGCTGCGCGAGCTGCTGCAGGACCCCGCGGGGAAGGAGCACTTCGCCCGCTTCCTCTCCAAGGAGTTCAGCGGGGAGAACCTCAAGTGAGCCTCTTACCCTCTAATCCCGCTCTCTTTCTTACCCCACCACCATTGTCTGTACTAACAATCCTCACACTTCCGCACCCTCCGCCCTTTCCCCTTTCTTCCCATCCACTCTTTATTCCCCCCTCTTATCTTATCCTTCCCTACCCCTCTCCCACTCCTATTCCCATCTCCTCCCTCCCCTCCCCGCTGTCCCCAGCACCCCTCGGGTGCCCTGATGGAGTCTGACCCCAGCTGACGAGCGCCCCTCGCCCCGCCAGGTTCTGGCTGGCGGTGCAGGAGCTGAAGGCGCTCCCCATCCGGCGCGTGGCGGCGCGGGCCCGGGACATCTGGCGGGAGTACCTGGCGGCCGACGCGGCCATGCCGGTCAACGTGGACGCGGCCAGCAGGTAACCCGCGCCGAGGGAAACCCGACCTTGTGCCCTAGCAGCTACGGCGACATCTGGCGGGAGTACCTGGCGGCCGACGCGGCCATGCCGGTCAACGTGGACGCGGCCAGCAGGTAACCCGCGCCGAGGGAAACCCGACCTTGTGCCCTAGCAGCTACGGCGACATCTGGCGGGAGTACCTGGCGGCCGACGCGGCCATGCCGGTCAACGTGGACGCGGCCAGCAGGTAACCCGCGCCGAGGGAAACCCGACCTTGTGCCCTAGCAGCTACGGCGACATCTGGCGGGAGTACCTGGCGGCCGACGCGGCCATGCCGGTCAACGTGGACGCGGCCAGCAGGTAACCCGCGCCGAGGGAAACCCGACCTTGTGCCCTAGCAGCTACGGCGACATCTGGCGGGAGTACCTGGCGGCCGACGCGGCCATGCCGGTCAACGTGGACGCGGCCAGCAGGTAACCCGCGCCGAGGGAAACCCGACCTTGTGCCCTAGCAGCTACGGCGACATCTGGCGGGAGTACCTGGCGGCCGACGCGGCCATGCCGGTCAACGTGGACGCGGCCAGCAGGTAACCCGCGCCGAGGGAAACCCGACCTTGTGCCCTAGCAGCTACGGCGACATCTGGCGGGAGTACCTGGCGGCCGACGCGGCCATGCCGGTCAACGTGGACGCGGCCAGCAGGTAACCCGCGCCGAGGGAAACCCGACCTTGTGCCTATGTAAATACGGTTCATTATCTGGTTCTCTCGACGGATGGTGTCCTGCGTGAACCCGGCTGCGGGTTGCCCTATTTATTTAAAAATACGGTACATTACCGACATCTCGTCGCGGTAGATACATTATGGAGTTAGACGCTGGTAGCAGGTAACAAGCCGTGGGAAAACCACCCTTATAGTGTTACAGATAGGGTTCATTATCATGTACGGTGTTTTAAACCTATAAAATCTTATTGCAGGGAACTGACCAGACAGAAGGTGGAATCGGGCACGGCGGATAGATATTGCTTCGATCAAGCGCAGGTAAATAAATATCACCATCATCATCATCATCATCATCATCATCATCATCATCATCATCATCATCATCATCATCATCATCATCATCATCAATCATCATCACCACAACCCATATTCGCCCACAGCTGAGCATAGCTGAAACGAGGCCATTTTTCATACATTTTTCAGTTGATTCTTACCACGCTGCGTCCGTAGCTACAAAGCAAAACTCACTTTAACACTTATAAACTAAGGTGCATTATCGTTCGCAGCGTTTTACGAAATCACAGAGTTTGCGATTATAGCAGTAGGTAGATATTGACAATATCGTATGGAATGATATTTAATCTGTTACATAGTATCTGTTTAGTAATGAGTTGTATGAGTTTATCAGGCCTCTGAAGTGACTTAACGACTGCTAGCAATCGATTACAACCACAACCGATGGCTTAAAACGCGTCCTCCGAACCACGGAGCGATGGAAATCTTGACATAACATGGCCTTACTAACCAAAAGGATTGAGTACTGCAAAAAAAATTGGTGCCGACAAGGATGGCCACAACAGAGCTTTGCATCTCTTTTTCGCCACCGCATATTGTAGCAGCCATGACTCAATGAAAGAAATGCCAGTAGGAAAAAAATATTACAATAGGATTTAAAATAATAATGTTTACTTTCAACTATTTAGGTATATCTAGCAAAATAATTAAGACCATAACAATGATTAAAAATCATTTTTATCCATAATTAGAATCATAAACATTTTTAAAGGCTGGCAAGATGAAACGACAAGGACAAACAGCCCTATTGTAGCTATCCCTCTCGTCTCGGATTAGCCTCTGTAAGAAGCGCAACGGAAAATAGACTTAAATGCTATAAACATAAAGTTACTTTCCATAAGTATAAATTGTTCGCAGTACTCCATTATTTTGGGTAGTACATCTATCTACACTAATATTATAAAGAGGAAAACTTTGTTTGTTTGGTTGTAATGAATAGGCTCCGAAACTACTGATACGATTTGAAAAATTCTTTCACTGTTGGGAAGCTATGCTATCCCCGGTACACATAGACTACCTTTTATCCCGTAAAAATTAACGATTCCCGCGGGATAGTAGTTAACGCGGGTGAAACCGCGAGGTGCTTCTAGTGGGACATAACTCTGAATAGTCGTTGGCCGAGCATCGAACCAGGTTTTGCTGCGTTCTGAAGCGCACAAAGCACCACTAAACCTTACCTTATCGTATCTTATGGTATGGTTTCAGGCCCACGTGTATCATCTGATGAAATCCGACAGTTACTCGAGATATTTACGTTCAGAGATGTACAAGGATTACCTTAACGGTTCCAAGAAGAAGGTACGTCGCCCACTGATCTGCCCACCAACCGATGAGTCTATCGTTGTCTTTATCTAATAAAAATAATATAATAATCCAGCCTGTAACTGTCCCACTGCTGGGCGAAGGCCTCCCCTCACTTTCGTGACGGTTAGGCCATGATCCACCACGGGGCTTACCCCCAGTTTCTGAAACGTCAACCAACTTTGACTACAGATTAATTCTATTGCCATCCTTGTCATTTGTTTATTGTCAGATAGAGACAACGATAGTTTTAATCTACTGTCAAAGCCAACAAACGTTCCAGAAACTGGGGGTTAGTCCGGATTGGTGGATAACACGCCTCCGAAATAATTGTCACGCATGTTGGTTTCCTCACGATGTTTTCCTTCACCGAAAACGAGCGCGAGTAATAATGACATACATATGTTTAACAAGAAACACATTGGTACGTGCCCGCACCGGGATATGAACTCGCCACCCCCGCTTTGGCGGGCGGACGTTCGCCCACTAGGCTACCACCGCTGGTCTCTATCCGGCGCTAAAGAAATGATAAAGACAGCGATACACTTATCGACATTTTCAATGACCATTTGAGAATAATTATTGTTAATTTCCTAATTCCTCTTCCTTCCTCTTTCCCTCCCATCACCCACCTCCCCTTCCTTCCTTCCCCTCTCCCCCTCCCCCTCCCTTCCTTTCATCCAACCTCCCCACCGTCATTTTCCCCTCCCTTCCCTTCCTTTCTCCCCCACCCCCCTTTATTTTCCCCTCCATCCCTCCCAACTTCCTTCTTTCTCACCCCCCCCCCCCCCCCTTCAATAGCTCAATAGCTTGTTGTTCAGGTGCTATAGTTCAATCTAACATTAAACCTAGGCCTACGTGTTCTTGCAGACCTCCGTCAAAGGAATCCGCTCCATCGTCAGCTTTACCGCTAGAAAGGAGCCCACGTCCAACTAAAGCACGCGATAATGAACCTTATTGCAAGGCGGTAAGAGCTTGTAAAACTGTGTGGAGTTTGCAACGCGCAGTATTGAACCTTATTGTAAGGCGGTAAGAAAGTGTGGAGATTTGGTTGGAACGCGCGATATTGGACCTTATTGTAAGGTGGTTTGAGGTTATTGTAGAAGTAAGAAGACTTGGAGCACGCAATATTGGACCTTATTGTAAGCAGTTAAGAACTTATTTTGTTAGTAGAAGATGAGGAACATGAAATTGAACCTTGTACTTAGGTGATAAGAGCTAATTGTAAAAACGCATGAAGGAAAAGGAAATTGCAATATTAAACCTTATTCCAAGGCGGTGGGAACTTATTTTAGTGTAGAAAAGTATGGAACACGCTGAATTGAACCTTATTGTAAGGTAGTAAGAACTTATTGTAAAAATGTAAGAAGACTTGGAACACGCAATATTGAGGCTTATTCCGAGGCGGTAAGAATTTTATGGTAAACTAGATAGGTATGGTTAGACTACACACAAAATTGAACCTTATACCAAGGCAGTCAAAACTTAATTTCTAAATTAGTAAGGACAACAAACAATTTTGTTTTTTCTAATTAAAAATGTAATTGTGAGAAGTCGCACCATCTCACTCCCACACGTGTAAGATGACCAAGACAAAAATCTTAGGATTGCCTGCTTTGAAGTTTGTCTATCTATACCAAGTCTCATCAAAACCAGGCCAGTAAGGTCACAGTCTAAAACCCCGAAGCTCTCTCAAAACCAAAGTGTTTTCTTTTTTATTCCTTTATTTTTACAAAAAGACTAAGCAAAGGTGACAAAAATACCTATTTTTATTTAAAAAAATACTATAAATAACTCATTTGTTTTAATGTAAATACCTAATAGTTAGTGTTTAGGGAATAGACAATAGACACAAATATTTGAAAATAGAATAAAAAAATAAAAATTACTCTATGGTGTCGTGACTCTATGAAAAATGACACTCTCTAACATAGGATAGATTGTTTTTTTATTCGGATTTATTTAAATCTTTTAAATATATTATATACAAGTATTTTTTTTTTACGAAATGCATACCTACCTAATATGAAAGTTACTGTACTTTGACAAAAACACAATTTTATCTTTATTTTTTGTCTGTATATGTCTGTTTGTTCCCGTTGATCTCCGAGACGGCTGGACCGATTTCTATGAGGCTTTCACTGGCAGTTATCTGATGCCACTAAGAGTAAAATAGGCTACAATTATTTGGAATAAATAGAAAGTATAATTTATTTTGAATTCAATGATATCGATCAAATTATTTTCTTTCTCATTAAACAGAATCGTATAAGTTACACCGTTTATAACTCGAGAACGGCTGGACCGATTTTCATGTTCTTTGCTTTGTTAGATTCATCTCCGCTCCGAAAAGCAGAATTACTTTTATAACTTGGCGAAAATTCGTGAAAAACGATTAAAAATGCGATAAGTAATTAGTACTCTCATACATTAAACTCTTTCCCTGTTAGAGAGTGTCGCCAAAAAATAATTAATTAATCTTAACACCTAATAATCTCATTCAGACATTTTAATAAATATTTATTATTACAATATAATAATTAGTAAAAATAATATATAATTAACAGGAACAGTTTAAAATTGCGGGATTTTAATCTTTTTTAAACAAATTCAAAATAAATAGAATTGAATTAATTTAAAATGTCAAAATTACAACTTTTAACTAAATGCATACGAAAGTATATAAGATGGATGTAACAAAAAATCAATTTATAGATTTTTCTATCTGTTTCTTCTGATCTTCTAAACGGTTTGACCGATTTTGATGGACCTTTCACTGGAAGATAGATTTAGTAGGAGTAACTAAAGGATAATTATGACTTATCTGGAATATGGTTGAATCTTTGTTTTTCTTGCAACATAGCTCAGACACTGTCGATTAAGTCACCTTTCAAAAGAAAGCCTACTAAATCAAAATCGGTCCAGCCGGTTGGGAGCTACGATGCCACAGACCGATACACAGATATACACGAGTTATTCTAATGTCGCTCTGCGTGCAAAAAAACTTCATCAAAATTGGCTCAGCCATTTTTCCCGCTATTTTGAACTGTACCTGAGTTAGTTGTACTGCCATTTTCACACTTCCGATAAAGATGTTGGTTCTGTTAATAATAGTTTTTATTAATAGTATAATATTAATTAAATATATAATAATAGAAAATAATAGTATATTAAATAATATTATGTACTATTATTGTGCAATAATTGGCTTAGAATATGCACGGATATGTCCTTTTGTATTATGATTCTAACATTTGAGATTGTTTATATTTTTCAATAATTATAAAATTTTCACAAAATACAACTTTAAATATTATAAGAATTTATGCGGAATTCCTTGTGTATTATGCGAATGAACAGGGCCTCAAGTCGGCTATTTGGCAACAATTTGCGATTGAAAAACAATGCAATCAATATGCAATGTTAATTTTGGCTAAAGTCGGTAGTCTGGTAGATTATCAATCGTAACTTCATTGAATTACAATTGTCTCGTTTTCAAATTGTGGGAGTTGTCGACTCCCATGAAAGTCATAGAGCTCTAACTTCTAGTTACCATGTGTATTATTTAAATTAAAAAAAAAGCTATGGACTTATTTCAAATAATGGCCAAATGTCAATGTCAAATGCCACAAATTCCTCAAGTTTAGGTAATCTGTGGTCCAAGTGAAGTGTTTTTGTCCGCGAAAACAGCGAAATAAAATCTATTTGGCTTGCTAAGCCACCTCGCTAAGCCACTCATATTTAACATTAAGAAATTCTTTGGAATATATTAAATAAAATCGTAATTTTAATTAAATTACGTACAATTTGCACTAGAACAATTGATAAAAAGCAATGTTTTCACAATTGTGATTCCATAGACAATTGGGTTTTTGAAAAAAAATTTTTTTTGTGATAAATGGAAAGATTATATAATTATTAGTTTTATAACAAAACTATTTTTTTTTTTCGCAATAATTCAAAAGTTATTTCAAAATAAAAAAAAATTTTGAATCCAGTACCGAAGACACGCCAACTCCCGAACAAACCCGAGCGCGTGTGACGTCATAATGTTAGTTTTCACTCATTGCAGTTGATAGAAAAATAATAAATACAGTGTTTTGATCTATTTAATTTTGTTGTCATTATTAAATATTTAAATTTATATTAAAAATGTCGAACCTCAAAAGTTATCGTTCTTGTTTTGTACCATTATGTAATTTACCATGTAAACCATTATCACACATAGCTAATCGAAACCAACTAACAACTCGTATTTTAGCAATAAATTTTTAATATTATTGTCTAGACACGTGTAATAGCCGTAAACGCTGTACTGTTATTAAATAGCTATAACATTATGACGTCACAACTATGGTGACCAATCATGGCGCGTTTATAGTCACGTGATTTTTATTTAAATTTCATCAATTTTTAATTGTTTATAATTAATTGAAAAAAATTTTTTTTGAAGTTTTTTGCATTAAATATCAATATTATTAATAATAAAGTTTTAAAATACATAAAAAAAATCAATAATTTTTTTTTTTCAAAAACCCAATTAGCCATGGGAAAAGCTGTCAAAAAAATAGTGGACTAGAGATTTTTGCCAAGATTGAAATGCAATTATCTATTAGACTACGGACGTACTACGGATTTTTCAATTACTTTGCTATGATCACAATGGTAATGCAATTGAAATGTCAATTGTTAACAGGCTACCTGAAGTGTCAAAAGTAACCATAATGGCTGAAATCATTGATAATCCATAATCAATTCAAATAGCAGACTTGGGGCCCAGGATTATTTATCCGACTGTAGAAGTAATGTTTTTTTTATGTTTTGACTTTGCACGATTTTTTCATTTATCTAGTAACCGAAAATATTATCACGTAATTGTTTTTGCATTTCTTCGAGTGCTAATGTGTAATATTGGTGGAATATCAGTCATTGAGTGTCCGGTAACGTGCACGAGTGTGGGCGAATGATATAAACCCAAAAAACGTGGCATTTCGCGTTCTCTCCAAAACTCCTATGAAGTGTCAGTTAAGCATCCACTTTACTGAATCGTGACGTCGACTGGGATTCTAGATTTGATCATTCTAACCATTGTAATACTGTCTAAATATGCGAAGTCAAAACATTTGAAGAAAAAATAACTTAGCGCCATCTATTGAGTCGGCTGGGAACAATTTTTTTTATGTGTTCTCGAAACCAAAGCTCGATATATAGAAACTTGACTTTTAGTTATTAACTTAAAATGTGTTTGTAGCCAAACTTTTTAGAGACTGTTTTTTTTTATACTTTTTTTTTTAATATAAGAGGTTTTTTCGTATCTCTCTTCGAGCTTTAACGTATATTTATGTGATAGAGTGTAGTCCAATATTATGTAGAAGTAATGTGATTACGTGTATTGATAGCAATCGCCCCCTAACGGGGTGTTTCTGTAGTCTTTGGGAGCCATTCAAAATATAACTTTATAACTTACGCCCGAAATTAATATTGTATCTCCTATCCAAGATTGAAATCGATCTTGGATTGCTGCCTATCGTTCGATCGATCTCCAATCTGCGTGCCTTTATAAACCAATCCACGGATCGGTTATTGGCACGTTTGTCCCTAAAAATGGATTGTGATATCAATCGCAGATAGCAAAATTTGAATTAGGATTGATTATTAATTTCTGCCGTAAGTGTATAAGAACGCTCGGTGCACCTCTATAATTAACTGCATATCTATCAAATGTCCTAGTTGCGATGAAGTGTTGTCTATAAATCATTTTTTTTCACTATACATGGTAATAAACATCGATTGCAATCAATACACATAATAATTAACTTTTCTTAAAATATATTTTTTCTCCATTTAATATTGTAACTGAAGGCAAACCAAAGTCATTGTAACTCGTAATTTTACTATCTTAGTGATGTGTGTGTGATATTTTTATTTCGACCAATTGTATGTTAGTTCATACAATACCTATTAGTACGAGATTCTCGACGATTTTTGGCATTTCCAGACTCGAGACTTTCAGGTTTACAGTCCCGGGAATTTCGAGACTTTCGAGACTTACTTCAACAGTACGAAAAACTCGTTACCGAGCACAAAATTCTACTAAATCAACCCTCATTTTCATCTGGTTAGGTACCAATGGGCGCGACAACAACAACACAAAATAAACTTAATTCTAAGCATAATGTAGTAGATTTATTCGGAAATTTTCTGTGAAAAAGATATTGTGAATAATAACTGAGATTTTTTGCCAACAGATAAATGAAAATATATGTATCTATCGCAGCTAAGGCGTTCGATTCACCGCTTAGAGTTTTTATAATAGGGAACCGATCAACTAGATTCCTGAATCTCAGTCAGCCATTCAATCGAACAGCTAGGCTTGGATATGTCGCAACACACTAGATTAATGAGCCGTCCAAGCCTATCATTATTACTAAAAGGTGTCGTTCATCTTCGTGATTTATATTCAGCCGTAGAGTCTTATACAAGATTTAATGAACAGTTGGCTGATGCTAAGGCCATTCATACAATAACTGTATGGTTTTAGTAGACCTACCAACACCATAACAAAAATGAAGCAATATCTGACATAAAATTCGTTTTTATAAATAAACCGTATTGTTGGGTATTTAGTAATCATTAATCAAACACTGAGATCTACGTAGTACAGAAATATTGCTTGTTGGCGCCATATTGACAGTGAGTGCGTTTCAGTGATAGGTGTTAGAAAATGGAACCATCGTAAACTTAATGACTTGGTCAGAGAAATAGTTAATCGTTATCGTACCGAGATCTTTGCCGACCTGATTGATTGAATGGCTGAATACCATTCAGGAAGCTAGATAAACGGCGCCGTTTAATGAAATGGCTAGGCTGTTAATTAAACGACAGATTAAACTAGTTGACTGCGTGCGACAGATCCAAGTCATTTGCCTAGCTGTTTGATTAAATGGTTAAGCTAGATGGCTGACACAGGCTAAAATATCATGTTCTTATAAAATAGCTTAACCGGCTTCTAATTTTCGTGCTCATAATTACCAGAATCCGATTTTTTGGTGGAAGTAAGCTGAATATTACCTAACAAAGAGAGAAACTACTCTATCTATGCGTTGTCTGTCGAGTGCCAAGTAAAATACCATGTTTTATGGACTATACAGCCAGCCTATAAGTCTGGAAAGCTACTTTGGAAACGGTCTCGAAAGTCTCGTTTTTCCCGGGATTTTCGAGACCGCACCGAGTCTCGATTTTTGGGTCCCGGGACGGCGCCATGTCTCGAGATTGAAAGCCCTAGTAGCGCCGCGGTACAACGCGGGCGCATACAGTCTCGCTTGTCTGTTGTCCGATGCAGCCGTTTGTATGGAGTGTCCACCAAAGATTGTGTATGTTGTAGCCAAATAGAATTCGGTGTATTTATACTACTTGTCCGGTTATGAGCGTCAGAGCCATCAAGGGGGTAAAATACGATAAATTTTATCGAAAATTCATCCCCTATAAGGTAGTTTTTCTTCCACTGTAATAAAATGTCAGCCGTATTGTCAACCATTATTAAATTTTAAGTTAATAAATGAATTGGTTGAAGTAAAAATTTCACAAGTAAAGGTGTAATGTATAGCTATTTTAATATATAAGATGAGTCTTAATGAATCTGACAACAAATGTATTGCATTTAATAGCCGACTTTAAAAGGAGGCGGTTCTCGATTTGTCTGTATTATAATGTTTGTTTTTTAAATTGACTTAAATTGTACTTCTAAAAATTATGTCAACGTTCTTTGAAAATACTGTTATAAGCACTCGTTAAGTCACGTCAGAATCCCTTAAGCCACTTTACCTGACTCAACTCTGACACTAGAGGCCGGAACTATCTCATTCAACAACCAATAAGTACTTCCCTATTAGATTCAAAAACATCTTTGTTTAATATGTGGCCTTTTATTCATTATTCTTTCAATTTATTGCAAAAATGGCATAAAGTCCTATTTTTATTATACTCTAGCATTCGACCACTATCTCACCTGTCCCCGATTCAGAACCCTTCGGTAATCTCAGTTATCGATCGATTCGGTTTGATATCGTTCGATTCGCGACATTCTCAATTCACAATAATCGAAGTCGAACTCGAATCGAACGTGACGCCATACCATACGTTAAAAACGACGCAATTCAGAACGCAATTATCGAAGTAAAGTTCCTGAACGTTCGATTATTTCCTTCGGATCAGGGATGACGTCATTCATTTGGCTAAGCCCCAGTTTCTGAAACGTCAGTCAACGTTGACAACAGATTAATTCTATTGCCATCCTTGTCATTTGTTTATAGTCAGATAGAGGCAACGATAGTTTTAATCTACTGTCAAAGCGAACACACGTTCTAGAAACCGGGGGTTAATCTAACCAAATCCCTATATCGATTGTTTGGAATAGCTCAACAATTTAACGTTCGATTCGAGAAACTAGCTTTCGTTCGTTCGCTATATTCGTTCGATTCGTAGCAGCCCCCTACAGGTAGGTACTACGAGTAGTTGGGGGTCTGGATTTGTGTCTAATCGGGTCGCGTTAATTAACATCTTTTTAAAGTTTTATAAGCATGACATTGTCTTAGAGAATCAAAAACGTGTTTTCAAAGAAGTTGACACTCGTGTTTAGGTATAAATATATTTTTCAAAAAAAATTGTTTTCTCTCGTCTCATAATTAGAAATTTGTAATTTAGTAATCGTGAATAATGTTCATGTATTGATCCAAATCTACTTGTAATATTGATGAATATATTTGATTGGGTAAATTTTATTTCACTTGCTTGTCTTGGCCTCTGTGGTTCAATGAACTATTCAGTATTCAACCCCACAAGGGATGATTTTCGAAATAAAACTGAGGAAGGGGTAGATTTTTGAAAAAAAAATCTGATTGAGCGATTACATCTTGAGATAAAATATGAAAGATAACCTTTTGCACGCAGTTACGTACGCTATATTTATTTATTGCAGAATTATCAAAATCGATGCAGCCGTGCTAAGACGGCACTGTTAAATAATTTTTATCCAATCAAAATGGTAATGTCTCCGATGCGTATAATATGTTAGCATAGAGAGCCAAAGCATTGTGTTACACGAAATACATTATTTTAATGTAATGCATTTTGATTTTCCTTTATAGTGATAATAATATAGGGCTGTTTGAAAAAATAATAAATAATTAAAGGTTTATTTTCCGAAAAAATAAATATATTGGATGCTTTTTGGAATATTTGACGGTTATTAGGTATAATTAAGGAGGTACAATTTCCAAACAAAATGGCTGCATTTCCACTCTAGGCTCTGGGCCCCGCATCGTTTACTTTAAACCAACATTATGAAACAGGATAAAATACATTTATTTAAATGACTTACATTTAAGGGCATCTTTTAAAATTTCCATAGTAAAACTAAAGGGTTAAGTGTGAGATAGGTTGCTTAGGTAAGTATACCTATAAATGAAATGGGGCTTGCATTAATTACATTTCGAAAGAAAACAAAGTAGTATAATTTTATATTGGCGCGATAGTTTACCCAATTTCGCGAATTCCGGCCTCTGAGGCACTATTAGACTGTTTGCGCAAGTGTCTGTCGAGTTAATGAATCTTCACTGAGCCAATTTGTTGTTACACTTCAGTATGAAGTATTTTAAATTATTAGTATGTATATATGTTATTAATATACATATATTCTTATGTATATGTATATACTAGCAGCACCTCGCGGTTTCACCCGCGTTAACTACTATCCCGCGGGAACCATTAATTTTTACGGGATAAAAGGTAGCCTATGTGTACCGGGGATAGCATAGCTTCCCAACAATGAGAGAATTTTTCAAATCGGTTCAGTAGTTTCGGAGCCTATTCATTACAACCAAACAAACAAAGTTTTCCTCTTTATAATATTAGTATAGATGTACAGCGACTAAAGTCGCTGTGCGCCACCCCTGCCTACAAAAGTTAGGTACAGTGTTATCTAGAACCAAATAATATCTATTATAACCAAGCCAGAACTTACAGCGGTTTCCCAACGAGTCACACCAGATCCGGTCACAGTGTGACTCGTTGGGAGTTTTTTCCCATCGAGTTACACTGCTACACAATAGAAACACGTTGGGAACGCTTCCATAAAAAAAAGTTGCAACGAGTAATAGTGTGACTCAATGGGAGAAAACACAAGACCGCCCACCCCGACATAGGTTTAGTTGTTATCTTTTTTTAGAACTACCTAGTAATCGCTACATAAATATATATTACTTAATTTGAGTTGACGGAAGCACTTTTTTGAGTCACACTGTTACTCGTCGCAACGTTTCTTTAAAGCAGTGCTCCCAACGTGTTACACCAACATTTTTTTTATAGAATAGTTCCCAACGCGTTACACTTGTTTATAAAAAAAATATGTTATAAAAACATAACTGTTTTTAAAACAGTGTAACTCGATGGGGAAAAAAACTCCCGAGTCCACTCTGTGACCGGATCTGGTGTGACTCGATGAGAACCCACCCTTATTGCGATCCAATTGAGGACCTAAATATAATAGTTTTACCACTTATTCGTACCATGACGTCTTGACTCTTGACGCTCAATTTAGGTCGTTAAATCTAAAGGGATTGACGTCTACCTAAATGATATCGAAAGCCATGTATTAGTATTATTTAAAGTGAAATGATTCTGTTTAGGTCCTCAATTGGATCGCAATAAGACGTCATGGTAAGCCCCGTGGCGGTGTGGCTTTCCCATGCGGCTCTTACAGAGTTGTACTACTACAATGTAGTTCTTAGACATGCGTCATAGTTATTATAGTAAGTACATATTCAATTGCCAACGTCATTACGCAATGCGCAATTATCAATTAACATTGTTGTAAATTGCGTAGTGTTGTATCAATATGAAAAGAGGTTGTTTGTTTTGCCGAAAGAGCTGGTGTCAGTTTGCCAGGCCGCCCTAGGGCCTCTGACGTGACTTAACAGTTTACAACCGAGACTTATGGCTTAACGCGCCCAAGCACTTGGAAATGCGCGTATAACTTACGAGAAGTTATTGTGGATAACGTATAGACGTGACTAATATTATAAAGAGGAAAGATTTGATTGTTTGTTTGCATTGAATATGCTCCGAAACTAATGAACCGATTTGAAAAAAATCTTTAACTTTCATTATTGATAATGTATAAAGTTTCGCCGGGATGTTATCGCTGCAATAGTTAAATGCAATAGTGAATAACGGAGAAAAACAAGTGAATAACGGAAAAAAGTGAATAGATATTGCTATTTTCGAAATGACTGTAACTACGTTTCTTCAACTTTAACCAGTCTTACAACGAGGAAGAACCTCGTGGTGAAATCAGTTAGACAAAATAGTTTGATCACGAGGACTCAGTCCAAGAAGTTTGACCTACAAGCTTTTTTTCCTCGTGGTCCAATCAGTTTGACAAAATAGTCCACATGGAAGAACCGGTAAATTGACTCCAAAGGGTATCGACCTCACCACACGTGATCAAGTAATTTACAATTATTTAAATGTAAAAATTAATTGAAAACCCAACCAAATCATAGAAGCCTAATTCCAAAATTATCACCGTGCGACTTCCTTATACAAATCGCGATACAAAATTGGCTACGTAGTCCACAAAAACACACACGCGCTGTTGATACAAGTGTTATTTGGTGTGTTACTTATTTGCCTACATTATTATATAAAATGTCTTATGGCAAGATACGTTTCAGTGGATTTCAGATACCGAAGTCTGGCCACTAACGGCGGTGCTTTTAACATGGAGACCGGAGTGTGGTGTATTCTTTTGGCGATCATATTTGTAAGTATACTATTCGTACGAAGTTAACTAGCTAAAGACGGGTGTAATTCGCACACAAACAAATTATAAAAATATAGAATTTTGACATACTTACGATGTGTATATTACATAGGTAGATCCAATCATACAAGATTTGGCTGTGCATCTGTGTTTCTCGTTTTTCTTATGTAGGTACCTACCTAAAGAGGACAAAACCATTATTCATTATTTTTGAAGTAAAACTTCAGGCGCGACTAGGGAGTAACTCAGATATTTTTCTGACGGAAGTAACGCTTACTATAGTCTGCGTAGTTTCCGCTGTTTAAAAAAAGGTTACGCTGACATGTCTATGTAGTTTTACTTCAATCGCGCGTAAAGGTTACACGCACACACTTTTTTTTATGTATGGAAGGACGTAGACGTAGTACCTACCTACCTACGATAATTATTAAAAAGCTATCTTGTTTTAAGCTTTGCCTGTGTAGGTACTTATCTCGACGTTTCGGCCGAGTTACATCGACCGTGGTCACGAGAAGGCTCCGTGCTAAGTTATTATAACGTTCAGAAACACCATTAATATAATAAAGGCTTGTGGCCGCGCTGTAACTTGTGCTGTCCCGGTAGCAGTCGTTAAGCCACGTCAGGCTTTTCGGCGGTTTGACAAACGATCAACCAAGGCATCCTGAAACTGAAGTTATGGTGTCTGGAAGAAGAAGCTTCGATACTCCATATAATTCAGATCAGATCTGGTGGATCATGGATCTTCTATTTCCTCTTTGATCCACCGATGGGTCATGGATCTTCTATTTCCTCTTTGATCCACCGGTGGGTCATGGATCTTTTATTTCCTCTTTGATCCACCGTTGGATCATGGATATTTTTACACTTTGTTCCACCTTGGACACTTCTTTTTCCTATGAAATCCACAGTTGTCGGTCGCAATCTATGAGTTACTTCCTTACTTTATGGTTCTTATTTTATGATTCTCTTTGTTAACGAGAATTAGCTATTTGACATGTAAAAGTGCGATTTAATTGCCTATTGACATTAAATGCTTTGACTTTGACTACAACATACTTAGTAGCCATTTTTTCTTTAGGTCCACGAGGCAAAAACAGCTGCAGACCCTAGACGTAAGTTATTACTTACTTAATATTTTTTATGATTTTTAACAACTTTTTTCAGTTTAGTGACAAAAGAGTGTCTACTAGCGAGACATTTTAATATTGTGCCATATTTCATATTATATGGCCGGCTGTACCTACCTTTTATCTTTTGGTTAAGGAAGATCTTTCTCTGTTGTGCTCTTTCTAGTCTATCCTATGTTATTTTGTCTATTTGTGTGTTCTATTCTTTCTCTTTCTCACCTACTTGTAAACATAATTCATTTTTCGGTTTCTTGAGCTTTCTTCCGGTCCCACTAAGCACATATGTATGAAAATTAGGTCAATGTAGAATTGTCCATTATGAGAATAGATCCAATGTATTATTTTGAGAATATAATTGTCCATTATACATGGTTCCAATGTAAAATTATTGTCCTTTATGAAAATTGGTCCAACGTAAAAGTGTCCATTGTGAGAATGGATCCAATCAAGAATTTTATTGGAATTTTTGAGACTTTGCCGTGTTGACACCAGTGCGTTTCCTATTCTAAGTGGCATTCCAATTCTTTATAGGTCACCCGCCACATCATGACGTGGTTGTTATAGAATACAATAGCCGGAGAGGTTGGTGAATAGTTTTAAGGGGTTCATATAAAAAATATATGTAACTCATGGGTTGAAAAGTAGAAAATGCTTCCGTTAACTTTCACGATACCATCGGGATAGCTTTCAAATATTTATATTCTTCATTCGTAATTACGTAATAAACAAATTAGTTTTTTTTTATTAATGGGTTTTTATTTTGAACTATTCTAACTTTTCATAAATGTTCCATCATTATTTTTTATATAAATTGAAAATGTATTTATTTAGGGTCGCTCAAAATATTTAATTTTAATTTTAAAATATTTTTTTTTCACTCATTCTTTGCTATTTATCATATCATCAACTTTCACCATCTCTTTATGATTTTCTGTTGTAATTAACCTTTTTAACCTTCTATTTCTGTTTTTAAACTAACAATTACAGTCTTCGGATAGTAATCTTTTCAACCTTGCGTCAGTCGGGATAGAGTGTTCGCGCACTAGTTTATAAAGACCTAGAACATTGGACGCAAAATACACGATACCTACGAGGGTGAATCAAAAAATTCTTGGAATCAATATTAAAAAATGCAAAGATTTAAATAATAATATTTTATTTTTCTACATAATCTCCCTCCAATGCAATGCATTTAGAATAACGCGTTTCTAACTTCCTTATTCCTTGTGAAAAAAAATTATTTTCTTGACTCTCGAAAAAGTCCTCTACGGCAGCTATAACCGCGTCATTATCGTGAAATTTTGTTCCACGAATTTCCTCTTTTAATTTTGGAAATAAGTGAAAATCACTTGGGGCTAAGTCCGGAGAATATGGTGGGTGGTCAAGGAGATTGAAGCCAGCACAGCGGATTGCGTTGAGCGCAACTTCCGATCGATGAGCAGGAGCGTTATCTTGAAGGAACAACACGCCCAACGACAGTTTTCCACGACGTTTTTCTTTAATCGCTTCACGCACTTTCGGGATTAAATTTGCATAATAGGGTCCAGTAATCGTCTGGCCTTTTGGCATGTAATCAATAAAAAGGATTCCTTCACTATCCCAGAACACAGAGGCCATAACTTTGCCAGCGGTAGGAGCAACTCGAAATTTCTTAATGGATGGAGAGGATGGTCGTTTCCAAGACATGCTTTGTCTTTTAGTTTCAGGATCAAAATGGTGGACCCACGTTTCATCCATGGTGACAAGACGACGGCAAAAATTATCCGAATCACGCTGGAACATTTCGAGATTACGCTTGGAAATTTCCAAACGTCGCTTTTTGTTTTCGTCGGTTAACATTCGTGGCAGAATCCGTATCCATTCCGTAGAATAGGGTACAGCATCACCCCCTAATGTCTGCTGAATGTCCAAAAAAATTTCCTTCGTAGACATTTTTTTCAAACTGAGATATTTTATCACCGCACGTAACTCACTTTTATCCATAATTTTGACTTTTTAGCAACTCGTTGCACAAAAAAATTTATTACATGCGAACGAACTGACAAAAACAAGTGACAGTCTGCATAAATATAGTGTGATAGACACTCTTTAATTTGAATATCGAACTTGATCCAAAAAGGTTTCATATATATGCACTTCTAAGAACTTTTTGATTCACCCTCGTACTACATAGTGGCAGCATGAGACGTATCGTTTTTACATCCTCGTCCTTAGAATAATAACGCAGAGAAGGATAGTTCCCTGCGCAGTTTCACTCAAAAGTGAAGCCACTTTTTTATCAATGTATGCTTGAGTGCCATGTTATTATCTTCTCCAAAACGCACACAAGCGCAATGAAAATGTCGCATGCGTGTGGGTATTTAGTCCTAAAAGCCGGGAAAATAAATAAATATTTGCGATTAAAGCTTTGACTTCGAGCTATAGCGGCTCAGTCGGAATTAGGCCCAAAAAGTCTCAGTAAAAATGGCTACACGGCGCTAGCGGGTGCTTGACTTCTATGTGTTATTCTTCTAAGTTCTCGTCTGCTCACTTTCCTTGATGCATTGAGGCTGTATAGTATAAATTAGGTATAACAACACATCTCTCACAGCTGGTAGTTCGGGCGAAGTCTTCCACCACGCGTCCCAGAGCCAGGAGAACCAGGAGTCCCATAGCTTCGAACAGAAGCAAGAGACCTCGTCCAGTGACCTCGCTACCCAACACGGCCTAGACAACCAACAACAGCACAGCGAAGCGCAACGACAAAATGCCAACAGCTTCGCAAATAGCGGCGGCTCTGATCGCTTCGGTAAAAATCTGAGCTCGCGTGATGGAAACGGGAAACAGCAACCGGCGGGGGCTGGTCATGACCAGGGCCCGGGTGATAATGTTCGTGGGCTCGTCGCTTGGGACGCTCGCGGGCTCGAGGATGTCTTTGGAGACTTCAGCATGGAAGAGGGGTCGCCTGTTAGGGAGGAAGAGATAGGTAAGTAGTTTTATACTATGACTGAAAAAAATGAAAAATAAAAAGGTAAAAAATGACATCCCCGTAGAGTTTCTCGGTGCTGTCTTCTCTAACGGGCGTATTCCGAAGCGCTGGTAGAGTCAACGGAGTTTCATTTTCCTGTCCAGAATCTTGGTACAGTACCTACAGTGTTGGAAAGGGAAATATCCTGTTTCAAACTCAAACCATAAACAATTACCTACCGTTTTATTTAATTTATCATATTTTATGTTTTACGGTTCTCTTTGTTAACAAGAGTTGTTTGACTTGTGAAAGTGCAATTTTATTGCCTATTTACAATAAATGCTTTGACTTTGACTTTCGGTTTCGGGATGGCGTAGTGTTAGCCACAGGTACTACTTGCTCTGAGTCTGCCTGTTTGCGTGGACCCAAGGTCCTCGTAGTATGCTTACTTGGGGCCTTACCATGACGTCTTATTGCGATCCAATCGAGGACCTAAACAGAATCGTTTCACTACTTATTCGTACCGTGACGTCTTGTTGTGACATCTCGACGCTCAATGTAGGTTGATTTTAAATCTAAAGGGAATGACGTCTACCTAAATGATATCGAAAGCCATGTATTACTATTATTTAAAGTGAAACGACTCTGTTTAGGTCCTCAATTGGATCGCAATAAGACGTCATGGTAAGCCGCCTGATTCCATACAGGCAGGCTTAGTTAGGAGTTAGGGATGGGGGCTGTGTGTGATCTGGGTGCGTAAAATAAGTATACTAGTACCCAACTTATAAGGCGCGTCGTGAATCTTCGTTCTAGCAGAAAAGAAAGTATGGTCCAAAGATTAACGAAAGAATGCTTAAAACTTACAATCAACCTAAGATCACTAATATAAGGTTCATACACTGCAGCTGTTAGTTCCATCTCACTCTAAGCTCGCTAAGATGGCGGCGGCTGCCGGCCAATAGCGGTCAATAGCATTTCCCGCGCTTTAAAAATTCATCTTCTGCGCAGGTTGGTACATCGGTAAGCCATATCAGTTGGGTTACTATACCTAGGTATGTTTAAATAATGCAAGATTCCATTATAATAGGAGTAATCGTCAAGACGTTATGTCAACATTTTGACATGTATCGTTCACGCTGACAATAATTATGTTCATTTTGTATGAAAATATGTTTCGGAATACTTAATAGCATACACTTCATCAAAATTCTTGCAAACATTAATTAATAAGACGTGAATTTCAACACTGGTTAAGATTCGGACGGTAGACACGAAAAAAACTGGCTTCGAAATATAATAAGTTACCTACTATATTATATTCTACTAATATAAAGGTTACATTATGGTACAGCGCTTTTGTTTGTGTCAGTTCCGGCTGGAAACTTGCAACTCAAACGAGCACTTCCCAATTAGCTTTTATTTATTTATTTATTTATTTATTTGATGCACAAAACAAATTACAATCATTGCAACTTAAAAGGTAATTAAAGTAGTGTTTAGGATCTGGATTGCAACTCAAAGCATGTACATACAACAAAATGTTAACATATCGAGCGTACAGCACAAAGTACTATAATAAAATAAAGTTATAATAACAAAACCAAGATATAGAAAATCCAAAATACCTTGGCACATTGACCAACCAAAGCAATAATAAAAAATAAAACAACAAAAAATTAAAAACTAAAAATTACAAAATTACAAATGCCACGAGAAGATTGGATCATTCGGACAAACCCGCAGCAGTAACTACTGCAGGGGCATCCGAACCATCCGGTTTGAGATAGAGGACATCTTTTACAATTTTAGAGTAATATCCAAATTTATCGATGAATATGTCTAACTCAGAGTGTTTCTTTGCCATTTCGTTGTACTGTCTAGCCATTCTTACAAGGGGGTTAAAATATGAAATATTATTTTTATATGTATGTAGCGTAAATAAATTACTTACATTTGACTAAGTACCTATATATAAGATACGGCTAAGGCTTTCAGTGTAGCCCTCAAAGCATTCTAAGTAATTCCATTTATTAACAAAAATGTAGGTAGGTATAGGTAGATTTGAGATTATCAATAACTTCACTTGTTTGTTTTATAAACATGGTGAAATAAATGATAAGCATAGAGTAGGAATAGCTTTCAGGCTGCTGTCAATACACCCTGAAAGGGGCCTCTCATTTCATTATAGGTATTGAAATAATCTGCATCATTAACCCCCAGTTTCTGAAACGTCAGTCAACGTTGACAACAGATTAATTCTATTGCCATCCTTGTCATTTGTTTAGTGTTAGATAGAGACAACGATAGTTTTAATCTACTGTCAAAGCCAACTAGCGTTCTAGAAACCGGGGGATAATGTTCTAATATGCAATATTTATATAATTTCAGGACCGTTTTCGGAAAACATGATGTATGTCCTCGGAGCTAAGAGTAAGTACCTAACTAACTGTCTCACCACAAAAGTTTAAACAGGAGTTGAATAGATGTTTAAAATTCCTTCCACTAAATCGTCGTCCCCTCGCGTTGTCTAACGTTTCTAATTTTTAATACAAACTGTTGTTTTGTGATCAGCGAGTCTATTCCTCGAAACGATATTGCAATCACTTGAAAATAATGAACAATGCTCATTCTCGGGCCTGTGAGTTCCTCACGATGTTTTCTTTCACCAAAAAGCGAATGATAATTACGTAGGTACCTATATAATGTTTTACTAAAAACATTGGTACGTGCCTGCGCTGGGATTTAAACTCGCCTCGTCCTTGGCAGACGGACGTTCTCGCACTAAGCTATCATTTTCATACACAAATCTATCTATATTAATAAAAGAAAGTCTCTACACTTTTTATAACTCAAGAACGGCTGAACCGATTTAGCTGAAAATTGGTAGGAAGGTAGCTGAGAACCAGGAGAAGGATATAGGATACTATTTATCCCGTTATCACGGGAAAAAATTTGAGTCTGGGAAAATTATATCTGATAAAATCGGGCTGTACAGTTGACAGCTGTCACTCATTTTGACAGCTGAGGCAGGGAGAAAGACAGAGGGAGTGGAAGAGAGATAGAGTGCGAGGGAAAGGGATGGATATAGAGGAGATAGGAGAGGAAGCTTTTCCCATAGAGATAATGACAGGACAACGTCTGTCGGGTCAGCTAGTAAAAAATAAAAGGTGGCGTGTTGTTTATTTAAGCGTTATTTATTTATATACCTATTTATTTTATTTTACAGCCCCAAGAGAAGCAAGCGAGACAATGCACGAGCTCACGGGTTTCAGAAGTAAGCCCTTGATTATGATTAACGGCACCAAATGAGAAGGTTCTCGATTCGGCTGCATTTTTGTCCCTACCTTGTAAATGAAAACACGCGTGCTATAATCCTTTTTATTATTATAAAACTAATGACGTGTTTTTAGTTCTAAAAACAATTAAGTATGTATGGACCAATTTTGCTAATTCTTTTTTTGTTATGTTTGTTAACGTCAGGAGAAAGTTATTTTGAAAAAAAAAATAAAACACAAAAGTTGCGCGGTAATACATTAGAAAATTAGAGGAAACTTCACGACCACATTAACTTTTGTAATGTAACTTTAGTGACAGAAAAAATGACAATTACAGCGGACAATGTCTGTCGTAATGTAAAATCGATTTCGATGTACCTACAAACGAAAATTTGAAAAGCCGGCACGCGCTAAGCTATACAAACAAATTGTGTGGCTTTTCCTTCTCACGTAATATTTCAATATTGTCCTCCTTCCTGTGGGAAAGAGACTACCGATACCAGCAGTCTATAACTTTCTCTGTCTACGCCTAAAATGCACGATGATACGCATTGATATTTAAAAGAAATAATATATATCTCTTTTTAGCAACTCGTGCGCAATAATCCAAGCACCATTCGCACGGAATTAGCGAATTCGCCCCTGCGCAATTCCTTGTTCAAACACAGTTTTCAACTTTTCACACAAAGCAAAGTCGTGTTTAATTACAATTGTAGTTAGGTATTAAGTAGCTGATTGGCACAAGTGCGAATCGAGGCCTTAAATGTCCAATTGTATAAACAAAACGTACCAAATGAAATACTCAATTATCCGTTGTTTCTAAAAGGGAATATCGTCGGGCGTGGAGAATAAAACTTATTTGTAGTTATTTTTGTGTATTGGCTTAATAAAAATCACAATATTTTCTCCGTGAGTCAACGACCGTTGGTGACGCCGTTTAAGGCGCTATTATAGGAGCGATTAATGTATGTATGAATTAGCGGGTACTGAGCCGCCTAGTAAGCGCTCAGACTGATGATACTCTCGTCGTTTTTATTAAATAAGAAGAAAGGAATCCATTCAGTTCATTGGAAAATTCAAAATTCCATAGAACATAAAATTGCCTTTTTTATGGTTCCAAAAAATATGATAGTTGTCGCTGAAAATGTTGAGCATTATGTGACGAAAGATTTTTTTCGGGTCCTTTCTCGTGAATTTTTTTCTCAAGATACTATACAACTTTAGTCCAATATTATTGATTTATTTCCTAACTGAAACACTTGACTATAAACTGTATTTTTTCTGGCTTATAATTATTGGTAATTACTGCTCAACTTTTTCACAAAAAGTGAGTGGCCGCAGTGTTGCCAGATCCCCGAGCAAATTATACCCATCTTGTGGGTTGTATATTTTGAATGTGACAAATAAAAGTAAAATTACTGTAGCATCATATACCCATCAATAATAACTATCTCCGTAAAGCAATGATATTAATTCTGGGTGAAATAATGTAGTGAGGTTTCATTTGGGCTGGCAGTCTTTAACTCTGTACATAATAATATCATCGCCACAGAACGATAACTAAATCCGTATCAATTAACCGCGCTTGCAGTAACGACACGTTCGTTAAATGCAAGTGAAGGTACCTAAGGAAATTTGGTAGACAAGATTAAATGGAAATCATTATTTTTCTATGAAAATGTACTGATTCTTTGACAACCTTAGCTCATAAACGGTTACTCGGACGCATAGGCTGACGTTCGCCCACCGCGGTATACCTTATTAATTACTAGCTGCACCCCGCGGTTTCACCCGCGCTTGGATAATATACGATAATATATCTTTATGAATTGTAGCCTATGTGCTATTCTGATATGTAAGCTATATTGTTGTGAAGTTTCGTCAAAATCCATTCAGTAGTTTTTACGTGAAAGAGTAACAAACATCCATCCATACAGACAAACTTTCGCATTTATAATATTATACTAGCTGCGCCCCGCGGTTTCACCCGCGTTTCACATTATAAAACCTACAGGGCGGTGGCTATTAGATAGGACTTGTAATATTGTGTCAGAGAAAATACTGAAGTTGAAGAGAAAACACTGATGCAAAACGGTGACGATGATGATGATGAATTAAAGCCTAAGTCGTAAGTTGCGGGATAACCTATCTACGTACGAAATTTTACGCACATTGGGTGTTTTATCGTATTGATGGAAAACGGCGATGATTGTGATGATGACTTAATAATATGTTCGTAGCCTATGTCCTAAGTTGGAAGATAACCTATCTGTGAACCAAATTATCTCCCCCCACTCTCCCCTCTTCCCACTCTCCTCTATTTCCCCCCACTCTTCCCTCTTCCCCTGCTCCCCTATTTCCCACCACTCTCCCCTCCTTCTACCCCCATTCTCCCCTCTTTCTCCCCCACTCTCCACTCTTTCTCCCCCCACACTACCCTCTTTCTCCCCCCTCTCTCCTCTTTCTCCCCCCACTCCACCCTCTTTCTCCCCCCACTCTCCCCTTTGTCTCCCCCCACTACCCCTCTTTCTCCCCCCAATCTCCTCTCTTTCTCCTCCCATCCTTCCCTCTTTCTCCCCGCTCTCCCCTCTTTCTCCCCACTCTACCCTCTTTCTCCCGCACTCTCCCCTCTTCCTCCCCCCCACTCTCCCCTCTTTCTCACCCCACTATCCTCTCGTTCTCCCCCCACTCCACCCTCTTTCTCCCCCCACTCTCCCCTCTTTCTCCCCCCACACTACCCTCTTTCTCCCCCCACACTACCCTCTTTCTCCCCCCACACTACTCTCTTTCTCCCTCCTCTCCCCTCTTTCTCCCCCCACTCCCTCCTCTTTCTCCCCCACCCTCCCTCTTTCTACCCCACTCTCCCCTCTTTCTCCCCACTCTCCCCTCTTTATCCCCCCCACTCTGCCCTCTTACTCCCCCAATCTCCCCTCTTTCTCCTCCCATCCTCCCCTCTTTCTCCCCGCTCTCCCCTCTCTTTCTCTCTCCACTCTCCCCTCTTTCTCCCCCCTCTCCTCTCTCTTTCTCCCCACTCTCCCCTCTTTGTCCCACACTCTCCCCTCTTCTCCCCCCACTCTACCATCTAATCCCCCTTTCCCCCCTCTCTCCCCCTCCCCTCCCCCGCACTGTCCCCCCTCTCCTCCCATCGCACTCTCCCCCTTTAAATAACGATCCGTTCAGCCGTTTATTGTGGTCCGTTGGGGGTGCATCTAAAGAATACCTCATAATTTCAACCCCCCTTGCTTTTCCCCCTTTAGGGATGATTATGCAAAAAAGCTGAAACCCGTATTTATTTATATCTTACCAAAAGCCTAAATAAGAATTTTCAGATCCCTAACTTGAAGTATTATGGATTCCCCATACAAACTTTCAACCCCTATTTCATCCCCTTCGAAATTATTTTTTGAGACAAAAGATAGCCTATGTCCGTCTCATAGGTCCAATCTACCCCTATACCAAATTTCATCGAAATCGGTCCAGCCGTTTGAGCGTGAAGAGGTAACAAACATACACACATACACACACACTCACAAACTTTCGGCTTTATAATATTAGTAAGATATATAATATATAGTAGGATATTAATTTGTTTTTATTTTCATTTACAGAGGAAGACGACGCTATGGAATATGTAATGACAATTACTGGGATCCAGGGTAAGTACATACTTAGGTACATACCTACTTATACCTATTAATAAATCTAAAGCGTCGTTTGTTACATTCTCGCGTCTGCACTGCTGGACCAATTTTGATAAATTTTGGTATAGAGATAGATTGGACCATGGAGAAAGATATGGGATACTTTTTTGCGATAAAATGCAGTCCGCGCGGACGAAGCTGCGGGCAACAGCTAGTAACTTATTATAAACAGTAAAATTATTTTGTTCTTCTTGTGTCATATACCTAGATAAGATAGATCAAGGACTGGAGAGTGTGGAGACTATTTTATATCCGCAATGATCAGGTTCTTGCTATTTCTTCCAGTGAAACCACTTTTTATCCGCATTAAACCGGTTCTTGCTAATTCTTCCAGTAAATGCCACTTTTTATCAGCATTAAACCGGTTCTTGCTAATTCTTCCAGTAAAAGCTACTTTTAATCCGTAGTTAACCAGGTTTTGCTAATTCTTCCAGTAAAAGCCACGTTTATCCACATTTAACCTGTTCTTGCTGTTAGTACTTCTAGTTAAAGCTACATTTAATCCGTATTTAACCGGTTCTATATATTTCTTCCAGTAGAAGCTACGTGTATTCACATTTAACCGGTTCTTGGTATTTGTTCCAGCTAAAGACCAAGCCTACAACTTCATGAGGAAGGCCCGGGGCTCCAGGAGCTGGAGGTTCGTCATTGAATTCATGGACTCCCTCCAGGGGACCTCTAGTAAGTGCCTAGCCTTACTATACCTCCATGCAGTACCTCCTAAAATTACTTTATCAATAAATAGGTACATTTTGTATTGTATTCATTTAGGTACGGTCACCAACGAAAGTCGTTGAGCATTTCTATAATTTTCTTCATATTTCAACATCGGGGGGCACCGTGCCCCCGGCAAGTCGAGCGCTTAGCAAACACTGCCGTACCTACCATCCTTTACTGGAACCATTTCGCCGTATTTTCAGGCCCATAATACCTATTTGAGAACCTCTGGATAAGACCAGGACGCAGAAATTTTCGTCATACAATTTTATGCAAAAAAACATAATATTTTGCATAGACTCAGAAAAATTGGTAGTCGAACTGCTCAGCCAATTTTGTTGCTAATTGTTGTATTATAAAACTGTAACTGAGATATGTCTATTGTCTATAATTACACATTGAAGATATGTTTGAAAAACTAACGGCAATCGACTATTTAAAGGTCACTGCAACTGAAAATGTGATTATACACTTTTTTCTGATTGTTTGTTACCACCACTTGGACCCGGTCTGGATGGCTGGGTCGCATACCTCCGGAATCATCCTCGGAGATATTGTCATAATGCTTATTTATTATTATCTTTCAGATATCAAAGTTATAGTGGACATCTTAAGGGAGTTCACGAACCAGCAAGGTAAGTGATTTTATTTAAATATTACTAAAATAAAACTGACTGCAGCTATGTTTCTATGTATACCCCAAAGTGTTTCCGTGTATATCTCAATGTTCCCGTGTATATCACAAAGTTTTTGTGTAGGTCCTCCTGTATCCCGCAATGTTTCCATGTACATGTAATACTGGTACCGGCGTTTATCCCACAATGCCCCCATGTATATCACAATGTTCCCGTGTATATCCCGCAATGTTGCCGTGTATATCCCGCAAGGCCCCCGTGTATATCACAATGTTCCCGTGTATATCCCACAATGTTGCCGTGTATATTTCAGATGTGCTAAGAGCGTTCAAGATTATGCGGCCGCTGACCGGGCACGCGGACTTCGACGGCATATTCGAAATCATGCAGAAGGTATCAGGAGAGAAATGTAAGTATATACTATACTATACTTGCCTCTAGTTTCTTGAGATTTCTTTGCGTTTAGAGTTTAAAAAAAACTGACCTTTTTCACTACTTTCACTTTAATGTAAGTAAATAACAATGTACTGGGTAACATTTTGTACTTGACTGTACATACATAACTTGTATTTTAAATTAGTTTTCAGCCGAATAGCCCCCTACGGGAAAGGTGAAATTGGATAGGAACAGCTCGGCCATTCGGTCGACATTACCCCCAACTCAATGTAATTATTATGGTATCGAAATGAAACTTTGTAGGATTGTATGTGTAGTTAGGATGACAACACTATAATTTGGTATCTTGGAGCTGATCTGATGATGGAGCCAGGAGGTGGTTAGTGGAACTCTTCAGTGTAAAGTAAAACCCTGGAGTTTGGATTCATAATATGATTTGTTATAACGAGTTTCATTATTTGGACTTGGTAACGAGGGTCTGGCGATGGAGTCGAGAGGTGCATAGTATGGAACTCTAAACCGTGTTTTTGGTTACTTTAAACTACATAATTATAGAAGTTCTTAAACTTTCGCGAACAGGAAACATATTAACTAGCTAAAAACGGGTCTAATTCGCGCACAAACAAATATCAAAATAAATAATTTTGGTCGAAACGTCGAGGTATGTCAAAATTATATATTTTGATATTTGTTTGTGCGCGAATTAGACCCGTTTTTAGCTAGTTAATACATAATTATATTCTTTCTTTCTTTCATTTTGAAAACAAAATATCTACCTTCACAGATACGCATGAAGTAGCCGATTACTTCAAGCATAAGAGCTCCAACCAAGTCGATGGTGAGTAACAAACTTAATTAAAAGTCTATCAATAATGTAGGTAGGTACTATAATATAGTGCTTTGATCAAATTAAAATTCCCATCGGCCCCCTTACTTACGCCAAGGGGGCAGATGGGAATTTTAGTTCTCAACTGCCCCCTTGATGGGGAGGAAAAGGGGGCTGTTGGGAATATACCTTAAAAATATACTTATCATGGTCCCAAGCCGGAACAGCATTGAGCATACGCAGTGCTCAGGGTATAGGCGCCATGGTGTCCTATCTCGTTGCTGCTAAACGGCCGAGCAAATATTTTGCGCTGACGAACGTCTATTAGGGGCCGTTCATTAATCAAGTTAGGCTTGAAAGAGGGGGGGGGAGGGGGTTTAGCAAAAGTCACGAAATATCACAAGGGCGGAGGGGGGGGGGGGGGTCTTAGTAAGATATCACGTGCATTTATTTATGCCAGTCACAAACAGCAGCAACCTTTCCGTCTAGACATACATTTTTGTCATGGTCCTTATTTTCAAAATGAAATTATGCTTAATACCTGGATTTCAAGATAATACTCTAAAAATTGTAACATTCTTTGCAGGTACTAAGAAATACACATGATTTTTGGGGGGGGTAAAAAGCCGAAAAAACGTCAAGAGATTAATGGACAGCCCCTTATTGATCTTGATTTTGTTTCTTTTGTGCTCAGACATTGTTTGTTGCAGGTATGGCTGGCGTGCGCAAGGAGGTCCTGGACATCACTGGAGGCCTGGGCCCCGTGGAGTTCCCTCGCCTCATGAGGCTCATGCTGCCTGAAGTCGGTGAGTTCATCATCAGCCTGAAGACGTCCACAGCTGAACACAGGCCTCCCCCTTAGACCGCCACACCGAACGACAAGCCACTTGCATCCACCGGTCGCCTGCGACTCTTTCGATGTCGTCGGCGCATCTAGTGGGAGGCCTACCTACACTGCGTCTTCCAGTCCGCGGTCGCCGCTCTAGAACCTTCCTTCCCCATCGGTTGTCAGTTCTACTAGTTCTACTTATTGGTGAGTTACAGCCGAAATTAATATTGTCATCGAAAGTAAGCCGACAGGCAGATATCCAAGATTGGAAACGATCTTGGATATCTGCCTGTCGTTCGATTGATCTCCAATCTGCGTACCTTTATAAACCAATTCACGAATCGGTTATTGGCACGTTTGACCCTAATAATGGATTGTGATATCAATCCCAGGTAGCAAAATTTGGATTGGATTGATTATTAATTTCGGCCGTTAGCAAACACAAATTAACTAGCTCATAACGGTTCTAATTCGCGCACAAACTAATATCAAAATCCATTCGAATGACGTTTTCCTTCATCGGAAGCTCAACTCAGTTGCGGTCAGCCGGTTTAGAACCCACGGCCTGCGATTCAACACGAAGCCAACAAGTTATCATCGGCCTCTAATTTTTCCTGCCTTGATATACTTTCCAAAATTTACATGACCCTTATAAATGTATGTCGCGTCAGTCAATATTAATTTCATCGCGCAATTTACCAATATATTTTATATTTTCAGACATGAATGGCGCATTTAATCTTCTTATACTGTCTACGAGAACTGGGGGTATGTTTTTTTTATATTATACAAGTTTTTATAATATATAATAATAGTTTGTTGTACAAGTTTATATTTAGGGTCTGTCTGTAATCCAATCTTGTATGTTACTTATGGCCAATTTTCCGGTTTCCGATTGAGCTGAAATGTTAATTTTTATTTATAAGTAAACCTATTATAATATCCTAATAAAATAGGTAACATTCAAATGTATGTTTGTAATTTCAAAATGAAACAGCTTTTTACTAAATGCCTATGAATGTATCTACTTATACTGAGGTGGTACGTTTATGACGCAATAAAATTGTCTGTCTGTAGGTACGTTTATTTATATATCAAAAACTGCTGGACCTATTTTTATGGGACTTCCACTCACAGATAGCTGATGTTATAGGGCAAAACTCTTATTTTTATCAGCCAATTAAAACCGTGCAGCACTGCTAGTATAATTTAATAAATAATTAATAATGTGATCACAGATATAGGGGAGGCCATTCGAGAATTCGTAAAAATCATGCGAGCCAAGTCCATATCTGAGGCCATCATGTTGATGAAAAAAGTTACTAAACAATCCCGTAAGTATCCTCTATATTTATATATTTGTAAACTGTAATAAAAAAGGACGAAGAAGAAAGGATGGATGAAGGAAGGTTAGCGAAACAGATTTAGGGTCCGTTCCCACAGACTGGCGAGAGCAGATCTCGCCTCGTTTAAAACAGAGTTTATAATCATTGCGATAAGGTTTATTTTTATATTTCGTTTCTTTTTTTATGAATAATAAAAAAGTGACAATAAAAATAAAAATTAAAATATAAAAAGAGCAGATTTGTGTCACGTTTTAAACAGAGTTTTTCATCACTGTGATAAGGTTTATTTTTACAAATCAATTCTTTTAAGAATAATAAAAGAAGTGGCGTAAAAATAAAAACTAATAAATCTATGTAAAATATAAAAATGAATCCCAATTACCCTTGGTCACGCATCACGCGTGAACGACTGGACCAATTTTGCTAATTGTTTTTTTTTTGTTAGCTTAGCGTCCATGTTGATTTAGATGTAGGGAAAGAGATAGAGGGAGATAGGTAGATGAAGAGGGACTAGAGGGAGCGAGATAGAAGGAGAGGGAGAAAGTTAGAGACAATGCCAGGAAAACGTCTGCCTGGTCAGCTAGTATAAATATAAAAAGAGCAGTTTTTTATCACGTTTAAAATAGAGTTTTTAACGTGACAAAATCTGCCCTCTTCATCGAGCCGGTCCGTGTGAATGAACCCTAATGGACCTAGTATGAAATTATGAATGGACCAGCCGGTAGGGGTCAACGTAGGACGTACCACGATCAAATCGAGGACGTCCTTAAGAAAGGCCTAGTCAAAAGTACTCATAACCGGCGAGCATGTCTGAAGGGCTACGTGAGAATGGAAGAAGCGAAGTTTTCAAAATCGTAGCATGTGGAGAGACATACCTCCGTATCGTTAGTCGTTACCTCCAAATTTGTTTCACTCGACCTTTGCTGAGGGACTTCGAAACTCCCCCCAAAAGTTCCTCATATTTGGTATCTTTAGTTGAACTTTCGAGGTACCTCGGTACTCCATTTTAACACAAACGATCGTAGAGAAGCGGCTTCGAGGAATCCTCGAGGTACGTTGCGAGGTGCCTCGAGCTGACAGATGGTTTGTTTCCTTCGTACGAGGATTATAGTCAAGGTCTAAGGAATATCCTAATGGAGGAAATTAACTAACGATACCAAAACAGGCAAGTGACATTGAGTGGGAGCGAAAGAAATTTGGAGGTAACCATTAACGTGGGATAGTCTCTGCTTCCCCCGACGGGGTAAAGCGGGACTGAATAATTATTGTGCATGTTGTTTAATGATTTCTTTTTTCAGAATTCAAATATGCCTTGGAAGAAATAACACGAGCATCTAATCAACCAAGTGAGTACATTTTGTTATGTAAAAACTATTGTTTAAGACATAATACCTACATATTAATACCCTAGAAGAAGGCACACTCTCCCTATGTTGTAATGAAAGAGCGATGGTGTACCGTGAGTGAGTACGGCGCTGCGTGTCAGCTGCGGTACAACGCGGACGCGGATACAGTCCCGCTTGTCTGCTGTCCGATGCAGCCGTTCGTATAGTGTCCATCCTGTGATTTAGGTTATATATTACTAGATAATTTAGATGCAATTCCCGCTGTTCAATTGAATATATTATTATATATACACGCCTGACGAGTTCCGTTGACCGTACAATATGACGGTGACAGCGAGCTGGTCTGCTAGAGACGGAAGGTAGACGACGGAGCTCAGCGACTGACAGCAGAGTGATGGTGTTAGGGCTCGTTTCGATCAGCTCGCAGCACCGAATACCTTTATAAAAGCTTGCGTGGAAAGATATGCCTAAGTGTTTTTCTTTATTCTAGGCATCAAAGTGATAGCAGACAATTTGTACAATATATGCGGGCGAGACAACATGCGCGATGTACATAAAGTATTCAATAATGTATTTGAATCGGACAGTAAGTATGCTTTCTACCTTGGGCACTTTCCCTTCAGCTCTTGGCACTTTGCCCTCGGCTCTTGGCACTTTGCCCTCGGCTCTTGGCACTTTGCTCTCGGCTCTTGGCACTTTCCCTTCAGCTCTTGGCACTTTACCTTCAGCTATTGGCACTTTACTTTCAGCTATTGGCACTTTCCCTTCAGCTCTTGGCACTTTACCTTCAGCTCTTGGCACGTTATCCTAAGCTCTTGGAACATCCCCCTTCGCACTAGACACTTTCCCTTCCGCCAAGAGCCTCTTAAAGTTATAGTTTTTATTAATGGTTATCCATATGAATATACCTAAGCTGACTCTATGATGAAAAAATCATAAGTGTACTAGATACTTAAAATTGAGAATCTATGCTTCAAATGTATTTTTCTAAGTGCATTCAAATGTATTTCTAAGGTGTTAAAATGTATCCATTCTTGATTCTAAACGCACAGTTCCAACTTCTACTGTCTAATACCAGGTAACTTTAAAAGTAACTTATTTTTTCCAGATTTCATATCAGTTTTCCAGAAAATAAATAAAGTGACCAAACTCCAGGAACCGCTTTATGTATTGAGATCTCTCATAGACGTCACTCAAGCCAAAGACCTGACCGAGACTAGCGATGCTATCAAGACGCTTACCATCAATAATAAATGTAAGTTTCCAATATTGAAGTTCTTTCTACTCCCAATAAATGTAAGTGTCAAATATCGAAGTTCTTTCTACTACCAATAATAAATTTAAGTGTCTAATATCGAGGTTCTTACTACTCCCAGTATATTATGTAGGTGTCAAATATCGAAGTTCTTTCTATTCCCAATAAATGTAAGTGTCTAATATCGAAGTTCTTTCTATTCCCAATAAATGTAAGTATCAAATATCGAAGTTCTTTCTACTACCAATAATAAATTTAAGTGTCTAATATCGAGGTTCTTACTACTCCCAGTATATGTAGGTGTCAAATATCGAAGTTCTTTCTACTACTAATAATAATAATTGTAGGTAAGTGTCAAATATCGAAGTTTTTTCTACTATCAATACCATGTTAGTGTCTAATATTGAAGTTCTTTTTACTACCTACTTATAAATGTAAGTATCAAATATCTAAGTTCTTTCTACTCCCAATAAATGTACCTAAGTGTCAAATATCGAAGATATTTCTACTACCAAGAACCAATACATGTAATGTAATACCAATACGTGTGTTGTAAAAGTACCTATCTACTTCAGATTTTTTAAATATTTTGAGAATAGCATTTGACTAGGTACTAATCTAAGTATCTGATCTGGGGACTAGCTCTCGCGGCGCTGGAACACCTGGAACACCCCGACAGGGGTTCGGCGACAGATCCTCTACTCGAGAGCGGTGGCTAGCCAGTAGGTTGAGCAGGAACCTCTATCGAGAAAGTATTCGATACGTTAACTGTATTTGCTTTAGATCAGCGCCTTGCGATATCGTCAAGATGCTTGACGGTTACCTTGATCGATACGTTAACGATACGTACCGTTAAAATTTTCGTACTTGCCCTATTGTAGGAGCACTGATCGAATCTAAAACAAATTTGACAGTTGACGTATCGAATACTTTGTCGATAGAGGTTCCTGCTCACCCTACAGGTGGGCACTTTATCGCCCTACCAACAAGGTTTTTAAAGATGTAAAATAAAATGGATTTTTTATAATTTTTACTCTTGAATTCCAGTTAGTAATGGATTAATTCGCATTCGTAATAATTTTCGCGACGAACTCATAATCGTCACTCCACGAATTAAGAATTTACGTAGCGAAATTTTGCTAAGTGCGAAGCGAATTCGTCGCTCGCATCATACTTAATTTTAATGCAGCGGCCGGCAGCAAGCGTGTGCTCTCTTCGTCCGCCTCAATGTAACTAAGTCTGTTTCATTCACGTGAACCTTAGCAAATTCATACGGACGCTATAAAATTTGGTTAAGCAATCATTATCTTTGATAGGCTTGTACTTAGTACTACTTACGGTCGTTTATCGAATGAATGCGTGTAACAGATTAATTCGTTGAAACCGTACGAACTACGAAAAATTAGCTTAATATCGTCAATTATCGTCTAATTTAGCAAATAGCATAGCAATAGCAATTAGCATACTAACCCCCAGTTTCAGAAACGTCAGTCAATTTTGACTAAAGATTAATTATATTGCCATCCTTGTCATTTGTTTAATGTCAGATAGAGACAACGATAGTTTTAATCTACTGTCAAAGCCAACTAGCGTTCCAGAAACTGGGGGTAAGACTCGTCAATTTGCATGTTTATGAAGTTTATATGAAATCGCATTAATTGCCATCACTAATTCCAGTGTCAGTCTTGGACATCCTCGAGCAGATCCGCACCAAGTCAGGGCATGATGATATCCTGGATCTCTTTAGGAAGCTTGTGCTGTTTACCGGCACTAAATGTAAGTCATTCTCGGGTATTCTCTTTGTTTTTTTTTTTATGTGCACGAAAAGTATAATAAAAAAAAACAGTTTAAAATAAAAAAAACGAATAATGATGTAATTCGGAGTTTTGGCGGGAATCCGATAGTGAGACGTTGTTGGTTTTGTATTATTAGCTCAAACTTGTGTTTCTTCGAGTGTTAATGTGTAATATTGGTGGAATATTAACCATTAAGTGTTCGTTAACGTGCACGAGTGTAGACGAATGATATAAACTCAAAAAACGTGTCATTTCGCATTTTTTCCAAAACTCCCAGGAAGGTTCAGTAAAGCATCCACTACTTTACTGAATCGTGACTTTGACGCTGTAAATAACTGACTTGACTACTTGACCACGATTGCTATATTGCTGTGACTTTCTTAATGTGAAATTAAGTAATACTTATAATAATAAAATACTTGACACTGGCTATATGCACAAACCGTGCGAAGCCAAGACTAAAACAAAAAAAAAAAAAAAAAATGATGTAATTTTGTTACATTTGTTGGTTTATTTAGTTTTAATTGTTTCTTTTATCCAGTAACCTGTTATCATAAATGTAGGTAATTATCATAATATTGTATTTTGAATTTGTTATTCACTTTTGCCAATGTTTTTGATAAAAAATATTAAAAAACATTTAATACTATAATATTACCTTTTTTCACTTCTAAATGTTAAATTTATTTAACAGCCGTGCAACAAGCTTGGGAAGTCATCAAGAGTATCACTTCTATACAGGGTGAGTTATTATTTACAAGAATAGAGAATTAGTAAGTTAATACTTCGATGTATGTTAGGTCATATTTGAATGTATGTTAGGTCATATCTTGTCAATGCCTAGTTTATGTAGGTATAATTATCTTCGAAGCGTTATATTACAGCCTAAACCATTTGCCGAATTTGAACATTATTAGGGAGTTGGTTATCAACTCGACCGCAATATACTCGCCCATGCGGTCGAGTTGCCACCTTTCATATTAGTAGTAGCCAACTCGACCGCACGCGCAAAGTACAGTCAGTTGAAAAAGTGATATCAATCAAATTATTATAAAATATAAATGAATCTAAGAACTACAACTGTAACATTATTTCCATTAGATATTAAATTAATATTGGCAATAGTAAGGATTTTAATGGAGTAGGGATTTTTCTGTCCTTTAAATTTGTAAGCAAAACGAGCCCTTCCCCGTAGAATACCTATAAATACCTTAGAAGAAGGCACACTCTCTCTATGTAGAAATGGAAGCGCGATGATGTACCGTGACTGAGTATGGCGCTGCGAGCGTGTCGGGGGAGCTAGCGAGTAGCGACGCGGTACAACGCGGACGCTTTTGCTCAGTATTGTTCCTGAAAAATTTAGGGTTACTGTATTCTGGTTCTAAAGTTGAAGGAAATCTAAGAAAAATTCCGTATTGTACATTTAATATTCATTTGGAAGGGAGAAATACTCTGGTCGCTCGGGTCTCTCGAGTCACTTCTCGGGCCACTTGGGTCAGTCGACTCACTCGGGTTATTGGGTCACTCGAGTCACTCGGGCCACTGAAATCATGAGTCATTCTGGTCATTGGGTCATTCGAGTTACTCAGGTTTCTCACGTCACTCGGGTCACTGGAATCACGAGTCATTCGGGTCACTCGATACACTCGAGTCATTGGGTCACTCGAATCACTTTCACATCATAATTGTATCACAACCTGGCTAAAGCAGACTACACCCGTGTTGCATTGTCATGTATTGATGACTGTAGCGTTGTGAAGGTTAATAATACTTCTTTAAACGGTATTTTTTCACTGTTGCAGACATTTTTCAGTTTTTCGAGACGGTCTCCAAGTATACAGATGTGGACGTGATCGCGTTCATCGAGACTTTAATAAGGATCACTAATTCTACCAACTTCAGCGTCGCCGCCGCCATGTTGTGCAAGATATCCGACAAGAAAAGTGAGTATAATCACGACAATTCATCATCATCATCATCATCATCAATCCATATTGATGATGATGATGTATGATGATGCCCACTGCTGAGCATGGGTGTGCGCACTTCCGTGAGGAGAATTAGCTCGTTCGTATCTACACCACGGGGGTCCGGTCCAGGTTGGTCTAAAAAAAACCGGACAAGTGCGAGTCGGACCCGCGCACGAAGGGGTTCCGTACCATTATCTATAATAACGGCTAAAAATTACGTGTGCTGTATGGGAGTCCCCTTAAATATTGATGTTATTGTTTTTTAGTATTTGTTGTTATTAACGGCAACAGAAATACATCATCTGTGAAAATTGTCTAACTATCACGGTTCATGAGATACCTACAGCCTGGTGACAGACGGACATACGGTCAGACAGACGGCCAGCGGAGTCTTAGTAATAAGGTCCCGTTTTACCCTTTAGGTACAGAATCCTAAAAATACCTTTATACCTACCTAATAACTCGTAATATGTAGGTATAAGATAAATATAATCTTTTTCGTTCATTTCCAGATTTCTTCGAAGTTATCCAACGCATCTCCGAAATAACCGGAATGGGTATGCTTACACACCTTCACTAGCTACACCCGCGGTCTCGCGCGCATTTAGTTTTTTTCAGTTCAAAACTGAACCTTATTTTTATATTTCAGACGTTGTGAAGCTCTTCGAAATTATTATAACTATATCGAAACGATTCTGTGAGTATCTTCTTTATCTATACTAATGTTATAAAGAGGAAAACTTTGTTTGTTTGGTTGTAATGAATAGGCTCCGAAAATACTGAACCTATTTGAAAAATTCTTTCACTGTTGGGAAGCTATGCTATCCCCGGTACACATAGGCTACCTTTTATCCCGTAAAAATTAACGGTTCCCGCGGGATAGTAGTTAACGCGGGTGAAACCGCGAGGTGCTTCTAGTATTATATATAATTATACTGTAGGACGTGTGTATGTCACTGAACTCGAATCCTCCTAAACGGCTGGACCGATTTGGATGATTGTTTTTGTATGCGTTTGGGTGGCGCCCTGGATAGTTTAGATTCACACATCAGCCCGGCAGATGGCGCTGCAGTCATACTTTGCAGGACAACGTCTGTCGAAGCCGCAATATCTTCTTAATATATATAAATTACGCGTCACGTTGTTTGTCCGCGATGGAATCCTAAACTACTTAACCGATTTCAATCAAATTTGCACACCGTGTGCAGTTTGATCTAACTTGAAAGATAGGATAGCTTACATCTCAATTTATAGTCGCAATAACAAAAACCTTAGCAACGGTTACTAGTACCCAACTTATAAGGCGCGTCGTGAATATTCGTTCGCGCAGAAAAGAAAGTATGGTCCGAAGATTAACGAAAGAATGCTTAAAACTTACAATCAACCTAAGCTCACTATTATAAGGTTCATAATACACTGCAGCTGTTAGTTCCATCTCACTCTAAGCTCGCTAAGATGGCGGCGGCTGCCGACCAATAGCGGTCAATAGCATTTCCCGCGCTTTGAAAATTCATCTTCTGCGCAGGTACATCGGTAAGCCATATCAGTTGGGTAATACTGTAACACGTGGCCGTGTCTGCTAGTTTTTTATAATTTTTGATTTAGTTGTTACCTATATAACTTCCTAATTTATAGGTTCTCTGTACACTTACTCATCTATCTGTTCATTTATGTTTTTAGTTTTTGAAGAAGTCGTCATTATAATGGAGGAGTATACGGATACAACAAGTAAGAAATGCTTAGTATTTTTTTTGCTTCATTCACAGTGATGTAAAATACCTACTTTGGTCATTCAGGAATTCAGTAATATCTGAAACAAAGCTCAATCAAATTTAATTCAGTAGTGGACCAATTATATTTATTTTACTGTAAAGAATTTTTACACCTCATAAACTTGGTTTTAAATTTTTTAATTTGGATTTAGTAACAAAAGTGTGTTCTTTAACATTTAGTTCTGTTTAGTTGGAACATTGCTCTAATGACGATCTGGCGTGCAAGCTTAGTGTTGTCATGTATTGATGACTGGCGCGCTAAAGGGTAATAATTATTTTAATTCCAGACTTCATAGACGCGTTAGCAAACTTGAAAAGGGCGACAGGGCAGCAAGGTAAATATTTAACTAGCCATCTAACTACCATCGCATATTTTTCCATTGTAATTATACATTAAATTCAAATCGACAAACATTTATCATTATTTTCAATGTTGACTATGTAAATGGGTTATGTTTGTAATGTGTGTGTATGTGAGTGTGTTTGTATGTTGTTTTTTCCTTGGTTACTTTTTATTGTTTTCCTTTATTTTTGTACTTCTTTTCAGTTCAGGAATGTCAAGATAAATGTAACAATCATGATACGCAATATAATTATTGTTAATTTATTTATTTTCAGATATAATTAGCGCAATAGAATACATTAAGGCAAACAAACCAAGGATACAGAGGTCGACCACAACGACGACAACTGAAGCACCCACAACAACAAAAGCGCCTACTACGACAACAACAACAGAAGCGACTACAGCTGAACCAACAACAACCACAACAGAAGCGACAACAACTACAACAGAAGCGACGACAACTACAACAGAAGCTACGACAACTACAACAGAAGCTACGACAACTACAACAGAAGCAACTACAGCCACCACACAACCAACAACAACTACGACAGAAGAGCCCACGACTACAACAGAAATTCCTACTACTACAATAGATGAATGGACCACAACAGAATTATCTACGACGGCAAAAGAAACTGAAAAACCAACTGAAACAACGACTGAAGAACCAACAGAACCAACGACAACTCCAGACATTTCCACAACAGAATTGCCTATAGACGCGTCAATTGAGACTTCAAACGAAGATAATGAAATAACGGACGAGTCTGGTCAAGACAATACAAGTGCTGAAACTTCAGATCCAGGGAAAAAGACAATAATAACAATAAAGCAGAACAAAGACGGCAGCTACAGCGTTGTGGCGGAAACAGTTGAAGATGAAACAGATACAACTGAAAAAACAACGGATGCAACAATCGGAACTGAGCTAGAAACAACGGTGCAACCAACTGATACAGCTGATGGGACAACTGAAACCAGTACGGATACATCAGAAACTGTAATATATCATAGCGAGGAAATAACAACTGAGGTGGCATCACAAAGTCCTGTCAGTGAGACTACAGAAAATATAACAACTGAAAAAGAACAAGATGTTACCACAGAGTCCGTTCTAACACCTACGTTGACTACAGAAACATACACAACTGAAACTAATATCTATACAACGGAAAACACTTTAGAAGAAACACAAGCAACTGAAGTCGCTACTACAAGCACAGAGTCGACTGTTGACGTGTCTACAACAGAACTTCCAGCTCAAACTACGACTCTCCAGTTTTTTCAGAAAAACAGCGGAGATTCTGCCGCTCAATCAAAATCAGAATCGAAATCAGACCAGCCTCTCAGCGAAACAGACGTGTACACCCAAAAAACCAGTACGAGCGCTACTGAAACGAGTGGGATTCCTTATAGTGAAAGCACTACAGATAACTCTAATGCGAACGATACCACAACTGAAACAATAGATTACCAAAACATTAAAACCGATCAAGAAAATGTAACAAAAGAAATTAATATAGCGTGTGATCAGGATACCTCAGTGGCCAATCTTACAGAGCCTAGCACTCAGACAACAACTAAAGACACCTATAATGCAGACGAAGTCACAGATGCAACAACAACTGAAGCAGTTGTTTTGACACAAGATACATCTGAAGTGACCGATGGTACTACAGAAACTTCAGTGACTGGTGAATATGAAACTGAAACTGAAGATCCGGCCTCATTGGATGGTCTCACAACATGTATTCCAGACACAATTGAATACGAGACGACTACTTTAGAAACGGACTTACCTACATCTTCACAAGAATCGAGTTCTGTCAATGATTTCACAACGGTAGCAGAAACAACTGAATCTCAACTAGAATTTGATTCAACCACTGAATCGATGCTAGTTGATGAACTATGTGATGATACTACGGAAGATGCTCAAAATGACTACATTGGACAAACGACAGATGACTCCAGTGAAAGTACTGATGATTATGACCGGAGCACCACTGAGTCAGGGTATGCGTCGACTGAAGATACTGACACAGATTACATAACTGTACTAACGGAGTCAGAAGTCGCAGAGACAACTGAATCATCAGAATCAACAACTGAATCGGTGACAGAAACACCTGAATCCGAAGAGATTCCTTGCACCGATCAAACGTCACAGAGCGATGAAGTAACACCAGGGATTGAGAGCAGTGAAGAGGAAGACAGTCTGGAGGAACCGGTTGATCAACCCACGACTTTGGCTCCTCAATTCGACCAAGCCAGGCCGCCTGGACAACCGAGGCCGGGCGGAGAACAACCGGGAACAGATGTACTAACAACTACGCCCAGGTCTGGGGGGAAACTCGCACTAAACCAGGGAACTCGTGGTGAGAATTCTATTTTTTGTGGTCTTATAATTAAGAAGTATATTGTGCACCAAGGGGATAAAGCAGTGGCTTATGTCACGGGCCGCATATTTAACCTTGAGCGTAACAAGGGACTCTAGAGTAAACTCCCGAACGTAATTTACGTAGAAGTTCTTAAACTTTTGCGAACTGAATACATGTTAATTAGTATTTAAACGGATCTAATTCGAGCACAAACTACGAGTAATATCAAAATCGATGTAACTCGGCCGAAACGTCGAGGTATGTCAAAATTATATATTTTGATATTAGTTTGTGCTATTGAAAAATTTATTTTCATAATGTAATCTGTACCTATACCTACTAACATTGAATTTCATTTTACAGATATAATGAATGCATTGCAAGCTAGTATGAACTTAAAAGTGCTTATCCTACCAAGCGGGCCCGCGGGGAAGAATTGCTTCTGTACATGCGACGCCGACAGTCCGCCCAAGTTGATACCGGCCGCCGCGTTGCCCCCTGCCTTGACTCAATCCTGAATATAGTTTAAGAAAAAGTGGAATAAAACGTGTTATTGGTCCCTATTTTTTTATTACCATTCTATTTTGTGCCCTAGTGGGATAATCGCTCCTTTTTAGGCAATTGTAACGACTGAAATGGTAATTGCTAGTTGAGAAGTGGGTAATACCTTCTAGATCAGCGGTACTCTAAGTGTGTTCCGCGGAACCCTAGGGTTCCGCGCTACCCCTGTAGGGGTTCCGCAAGACTAGAAAAAAATCATAACACCTCTCTCTGGTCACTGGTCGAACGTTTTGACTCCGCCCGCCGCGCGTAAGTATACTTGTGAGCGCGCAGTCCCTTTGATAAAAGCCTCTGAATTAGACTCTATAGTTGTGAACAAGTGACTTCCGGCTCTATCTTCGAAAACATAAAGTCGAGATTGTTAAAGAATACACTTTTAAAAACTATTGTTTTATTGTAGGGTTCTGTCAAGTATTTTGCTTGTCAAAAGGGTTCCGTGACCAAAAAAGTTTGAGAACCGCTGTTCTAGATTATAACTTTATTTACCTATTCAACTATTAGGTGTCGAGAGGTATATAAGTAGCTCTAGCTTTTCAGTGTAGGAAAAAACCGTGACCCACCGGCGCGAGAATTATAGGTTTTTAGGGTTCCGTAGGTACCGTACGCAAAGGGTAAAACGGGACCCTATTACTAAGACTTCGCTGTCCAGCCGTCCGTCTGTATGTCCGTCGGGTCACCAGGCTGTATCTCATGAACCGTGATAGTTAGACAGTTGACATTTTCAGATGATGTATTTCTGTTGCCGCTATAACAACAAATACTAAAAAAACAATAAAATAACTATTTCAGGTGGCGCCCATACAACAAACGTGATATTTCTGTCGTTTCTATAGATATTAATAATTGAAAAAAAAATACAAATATCGTCTAAATATCGTTATTCACCAAACAGTCTATAGTTTTTGGATATTATGAAATGATTCAGTCAGGGATTTTAAATAAAAGGTTAATATATTTTATAAACTATATAATATTAACATCAAATGCCTTTCACAATTCTAGCTAAGTTATTATTATTAATTTGTTATAACTATACTAAGGCCGTGGTAGAAGATAATATAATCCACATAATATTAAGAGGAAGTTTTATATTATGTCTGACTTAATTAAATTCCGTGCTAACCGTAGTTTACACAAGGGCCGTAATTAACAAAAAAACCTACCAATAACACGAAGGTAAGTTCACATTGAGACAGTCACTGTCGCCAGTGACTGGACTCGCTGGTTACTGGCACGCAAAACAGACATTGTCCATCGTTAGGTTATCCACCAGCTAGAAAATATGTTTACACGATGCCAGCGCTTCGCCAGTCACTGTCTCGATATAAAATAAACACGATTGGTTACATCATTCGAACCTATCTAATAAAAACAAAACTACGTCTTTATGTATTACATTTTATACTTAGTCAGGTCATAAGTATTGTCACACAGTAAAAACTTTTCTTTTAGAATGCTGGCCACAAAAAAGTTTATTGAATTCGAATTTCGAATTGTTCATGAAAATAAAAATGTATACTTTTTAGAATTTTACTCATTTTTAAATATGGAGTGGACGCTTAAAGAAGACCGTGTTGCAGTTATTGCGTTGCATCGTTGCGGTTACGCGCCAATTCAAATTTTTGACATACTGAAAAATTTGAATATAACCAAGAGATTCGTTTATCGTACCATCAAACGATACAATGAAGACTCTAGTGTAGATGACAGGTCAAGAAGTGGTCGCCCTCGGTCTGTTAGGACTCCAGCAGTGATAAAAACTGTGAAGGCGCGAATTCAAAGAAATCCCAAACGTAAGCAGAAACTGTTGGCCCTTCAGATGGGATTAAGCAGAACCACGGTGAAAAGGGTGTTAAATGAAGACTTAGGGCTTCGGGCATATCGAAGAAAAACAGGACATCATTTGAATGCTCGTCTAATGGACCTGAGACTGAAGAGATGCCGCGCTTTGTTGAAGCGGTACGCGGGAAAAAAATATCGGGAAATTCTTTTTTCGGATGAAAAAATTTTTACCGTAGAAGAGAGCTACAACAAACAAAATGATAAGGTGTACGCACACAGTAGTGAAGAAGCGAGCAACCGTATTCCGCGTGTCCAACGAGGTCATTTTCCATCCTCGCTCATGGTATGGTTGGGAGTGTCTTATTGGGGCTTAACAGAGGTACATTTTTGTAAGAAAGGTGTAAAAACGAACGCAGTTGTGTATCAAAATACAGTCCTGACGAACCTTGTGGAACCTGTTTCTCATACCATGTTTAATAACAGGCACTGGGTATTCCAACAAGATTCGGCGCCAGCTCATAGAGCGAAGAGCACACAAGACTGGCTGGCGGCGCGTGAAATCGACTTCATCCGGCACGAAGACTGGCCCTCCTCCAGTCCAGATTTGAATCCGCTAGATTACAAGATATGGCAACACTTGGAGGAAAAGGCGTGCTCAAAGCCTCATCCCAATTTGGAGTCACTCAAGACATCCTTGATTAAGGCAGCCGCCGATATTGACATGGACCTCGTTCGTGCTGCGATAGACGACTGGCCGCGCAGATTGAAGGCCTGTATTCAAAATCACGGAGGTCATTTTGAATAAACTTTAGTGTCATAAGAATCTATGTTTTGTTAAGTTCATTTTGGTATATAAATGGTTACATAATGAATAAACTTGTTTCAATTATTTTATATAAAACATGTGACAGAATTTATGACCTGACTAGGTATACCATTGATCCACTAGCACGCGTCGGTATAATACACGAGAATGTTACGCGGTATAACACGAGAATGTCTACACGCGGTATAACACGAGAATGTCTACACGCGGTATAACACGAGAATGTCTACACGCGGTATAACACGAGAATGTCTACACGCGGTATAACACGAGAATGTCTACACGCGGTATAACACGAGAATGTCTACACGCGGTATAACACGAGAATGTCTACCTACACACGGTATAACACGAGAATGTCTACACGCGGTATAACACGAGAATGTCTACACACAGTATAACAAGTGTCTACGTACCGTAACTTACGCTCATCACGTGTACAAGAGAAAAAGTACCATTACTGCCACATTGTATTCAAATTTCAGTTTTCTTCGCCTTGCTCCTTTTTTTGCTCTTCTCTGGCCTATCCAAATTCTGCAACGCGTCTGCCAACAGCCCTTTGAAGTTCGTGTGAACCGGCTTGTAATGTTTATTTTTCGAGGGTAGCAATACTTGCTCCACCGATTTGTCTAGGAGGTGGGACAGGGGGTTGGCCGGGACGAACTTCGAGCCGTCAGGCAGTCTGATGATCTCATCCTGATCCGTCTCTGGTTCCGGAACAATACTCTTCTCTTCTTGGACATCGCTGTCTATGAGGATGGCCTGGTCCGGATTCCCTACTTTGATGATCTTGTAGAACGGAGCCTGCGTTTGCAATGTTGCTATGTGTATTGTCGGGTAGTTTTTAGGCAGCTTTGGCAAGACGATTTTTTGAGGGCCCTGCATTCTCGGCTTGGGAGGTTCCTCCGATCCTACCAACATAATTTCCTGGGCCACTTCAGGGATCGAATGGTTTCTGGAGTCCTCGTAGTCGTCGTAGTCTTGGGAGTGGTCCATGTTGTCGTCGTAGTGTAGGGGTTTGTCGTAGCTTTCGAACATCGACGGTCCCACGGGTTGTTGGACTAATTTCACCTTCACTTTGATTTTCTCCGTCTCTTCCTCCCGGAATCTTACTGGCATTTTTAGTTTGACCTCCTGCTGCGGTGGATCGGGAGTGAATTTTGTCATTGCTATTGCATGCTTTCTGTAAAATGGGCTGTTGTAGTGTTTTATTGTTACAACTGGTTCAATTTGCGGTAACTCTTTCGGAGTAGAATCACCTATATCAGGCATAAAGTTTTCGATGAATTTCTTAACTGACGAATCGTTGGGAGCGGGCCCGATTTTGGCTTGCGTGGTGGGCTTATCAAGTTTGACCCGCTTAATTGTTTTCAGAAACCTTTCCGAGGGTGTTCCTATGTTTTTGGCAGCTGCGTGGTCTGTGGCCGGAGCAGGGGCTGGATTTGAGGCCGGATTGTTTTGTTCTATTTGCTTACGTTCGAGTACGTTTTTCAATGTTTCTATTAGCTTAGATGTTGCATGGTCGGTAGACGCATGCTCTATCAACTCCTTTTTTGTCTTGAAGCTTTTCGAACATTTGACACACTCTATGGATTCGTTTTTGCTGTGAGTCTTTAAATGATTGTGGTAGTTTTGATATGTATAACAATATTTCTTACACTCCTTGCAAGTGAACGCTCTAGCCGAAGTGTTATGTTTCATTTTCTTTTTGCCGCCCATTAGTTGCTGGAACCGTTTTCTCTCGGCTCGCTTCTTAATGTTGAACAACGGTTCAACTTCTTCATCGTCGGACGATGTTAGAGTGACAATATCCTTCTTTTTTTTCTTTTTCTTGGACAGTTTTTTGTATTGCTTCTTGATTGTTCCGGCATTCTCGTCTGTTTCCGTTTCATTGGTTGCGTGTTTCCGTTTACCGGATCTAGGCACCTCTATATCAGTGTCTGCTGATTTTCGGCTCCCAGTGTTATTGGCTTTCTCTGGTTTGCCAACTTTCTCAGTGCTATCAAGGTCTTCAATGGGAAGGAGCTCCGGCACAACACACGTTGGTATAAAAGGATTCTCCGATTTCTTCTCAGCAAAGAAAACGTGATACTGATCATCAAATTCAACCACTCCGGCACCTTTGTGTTCCAGTTTTATGTGAATAGTAAATCGCTTGCGTATCCTGAACTTTTTATCGCATATCCGGCATGTGAACGGTTCTAACTCCTTATGCTTCAGAAAATAATGAGCGAACAAGATTTTTGGATGTCTAAATATTGCTCCGCAACCTTTGCAAGCATATTTGTAGTGAATAAATGTGTGCCGATGTGACCGCTCCACATGTTTCTCCAGTGCATGTACGCCTACATATTCTTTGGCGCAGTATTTGCATTTTGTGACGTCCAATTCTACAGGATGAACTGCAGACTGGTGAAATGACAGCTGGTCAATAGTGTCAAATTGAATATCGCACAGTAGGCAAACATATACCTTGCAAAACTTCAAGTGCGCCTGCATTTGCTTAACATGGACACCATTTTTGCATCTCGGACACTTAGTCATGTCGCTCGTATACTCATTGTGGTCTATACATTTACGTGCACGCCGTATATGTTTGCGTAAAGATTTCTTATTTTTTAAAATGACTTCGCATCTGTCACATATACATACGGCGCAACGTTCGCTTTTCAAGTGTTGAAGGTACGTCTCCACATCAAGGGAGGTGAAGTCACACGAGTGACATATCAGTACCTTGGTTTTGTCATCGGTTTGCATTATTGCTGCAGCGTTCAGTTTCAGAAGACCGCAGAGATACATCATGCACTTCAAAACTTCACCGTCACGATCGTTGTCATGTTTGAAGGACTCGTGTAGCTCCAGTTCCTTCAGTGAGGTGAACAGGCCTACGCATTGTGAACAAGAGAACATGCCAGATTTGTGGCCCACATGCATTTTCTGATGTTTCTTCAACTGCTTATGGTCTGTAAAGCATTTGGTGCAATAGCGACAACATATCACATTGCTTAGGTGGTCGTCGCGGAAATGGACCGCGTAGTCGTCGAGATCCGTGTAGGTGGCTTCGCAGAACTGGCAGGTCTTGCAGCGCGCTGAACCTACGTGCACCTGCTTGACGTGCACATCTAAGTCCTCGACGTCTAGGAATTCGGCGTTGCAAATCTTGCAGGTTGTTTCGGCGTCGCCGTCAGGCATGTAATCGTTTTCGACGTCCGTTGCGACGTCCTCGGCCTCTGATGCGGCCATTTTAGTGGTTTACGGAATCTTCATGCAGATGCACCAACTTATGGTCTGTGATTTCGAGGCAGTCTTGAAGTTTGGTTTTGAAAAGACAATGTTGGATTACAGCGATTGTTTCAGTTTCATTATTTAGGTACCTACAGTACCTATACGGAATCTTTTGGAAATATTTGGGTTTTGATTTTTGGAATTCAGCAATACAAAAGACGCGTTATTTATTGACATTTGACATTTCTGAATTTTTGACTTTGAGCTAACTATTCGAGTGGAAGTTACATTGACACAGATAGAGCAGTGACAGTCGATACATCCTTTGTTTCGACTTTTCTTGACTTGTGCATTTAAACGGCCGAAGGAATTTATTTTGTGGATTTAGTTTCATCAATAATTTACATGCGCCACACGAAGTAACACGTACAAAATCAACAGCGCACGTTATAACTTTAGTTTCTATCAAAACGCCTAAAAACCAGACATTATTATAGGTAGGTACCTACCTAGGTACTACTAGGTAGACGTGTCGTACTATGCTACACTATCTATGGTACGATGAGCGAATAAGTTCCTTGGGGAGAGCAGGAGAGATAGGCCCAAGCCGACCTCTCACGGTTTACATTTTCCCCATCTGCTATGGCATAATATTTTAATGATCGATAAATTGGATAAATAGGTGATTGGGTAAAGCATGGAATTAAGTTATCATAGAAGAAAATCATCAATTAAGTTATCATAGAAGAAAAAAAAGACCACCAGCCCGATGGTCGGACGACATCGCCAGGCACGCGGGAACAGACTGGATGAGACTCGCACAGGACCGGAACAAGTGGCGTGAGACAGAGGAGGCCTATACTCAGCAGTGGGTGGATACGGGCTGAATAGATAGATAGATAGAAGAAAATATATTATATGACATAATATACCTACCTACCTACTTAATTTAGTTTTAGTAAGTATATAGGTAGGTAATGTGATTATTATCTAGGTAGGTAATAAGATAGGTAGGCAGATGTACAGACAAATTTAATTCATCTCCTGCACCGCAGCCTCTTTGGCTATAATAATCTTACGGAGTACGACTTAAATCGAGTTTAAACAAAACAATATTATACTTAATTGTGTTTATTACAATACAATTACTTTAAACGTCTTATGAGCTTACGGTATTGACTATAAAGCATTTAAAGGAACTTTACACAGTCACTGACTTCACTTCACAGTATAGTTTTGACGATATTGTGTGATTCACAACGTAAATAAACCTGTTTCAGAATAACAAGGTCAACCTGTTTATAAAATAAAGTTAATTAGCACATTTGCAGCTATGTGCTATAATAATATCGGTAACTGTATTGTTTACTATTGTTCAACAAAATACTATACTTAGAACAGCTGACAGCTGTACCTACTGTATATTTTAAATAAAAACTTATTGTTGGTGACGTTAACTTGTTTCTAACTATGATTAATAAATGGTAACTTGAGCGAGCTCGTAGCAGCCATAGTACCATTCTAGACTTACATAACAAAGTTTTACTTATAGTTCTAATGATAGTACCTATTTACAGGTAGGTACCTTACCTACATTATATGAATGTTATAAAATTAAATAGAATACCTACCTGCTCATTTGCTGCTATTTAGTTCGTATTTAGGCCATTGAATACTTATCGATTATATTTATCAAATTATTAAGATTTTTAGACAAGCTGTTATCCTTAGAGGTTCTGAGACAGTCAAGCGGTTTCATTTTTTTCGTTATTCACGCATTTTGCCCGTTTACAATATTGGCTTGAGCTGAGCATCAGGGTGGACACTCCGTACAAACCAATGAATCGAACAAAAGACAAGTGAAACTGTTGTCTACGTTGTACTGCGTGTGCACTGAAAAGATACTCAATCTCATTCAAAATATGAAACGAACTCCTCGCTCAAACTTAAAAATAGAGAGAGTAGGTCCCCTTCTTAAAGCTTATTAATATAGGTCTTCTGTGCTTGAGGCTTGAGTTAAGCATTTATGTGCTTGGGGGTCAAGCTTTTATTTGCATGATGTGATTTATATTTTTGCTTGACGCGACTATTTGGTGTTTTTTTTATTTAAACAGGAGCTCACAATTTTTGGCCTTTGTTTGAGTGCATTTCACAAGCATGCATGAAAAAAACACTCTGTTGACCACATAATCTGTGCGAGTGGGTACGAAGTGAGAAGTGTGCCTCTCGACTTGACTCAAGCTGATTGACTACATGTGTGCCTAAAACTAATCCATTAGAATATACCAATAAAAAAGAGTGCAAGAGCGACAGCAGCCGTCATAATATTTATAACTATATTATACCCTCTAAACCACCCAGGCCACTATACCCTGTAGTTATGCAACCATAATCTTAAACTTAAGAATACACACGTGACTTATTAAGATACCCCTAAAATTAGGTAAATTTCATAAACTTGCCACCCTAGCCACTGCGGGAAAAACATTTCAATGAACTGTCACTAGCTGTCACTTCAGCTGTCCTGTCACTACAATAATCTAGGGATGTTCATAAAAGGTATCAATAGTTTAATCGATGTTTCAATGTTGAAATTTAGCCCGGCTCGTTTTATTATCTTACCTTATCTAAAATAATTTATCATGAACATAGTGTAAAAGCGTACTGTTTGTGATGGTACGTACGGCATGCTTTAGCCACCACTCAGCTTTAAAATAATAACATACCTATCTGATAGGTTCCATTCCAAATAACTCGATATTATTGTCCCGAAAAATGAACTTTCGAAGTATCGATACAAATCGAGCACCTCCCTGAAATCCGTACAACCAATTTGTTGTCTGTCATGTCGTCACCACCATTGCCACCGAATGCCCGTACAAAATAAAATATATTAGGCGGTCCACGCTGCCATGCACAAAATCAAGATTCACAGGTAACTTTCCACCACATTCAACCATAACTTTCGCCTCACTAATAGTAATAGCACGTAACACAATTCTTACACTATCATTATAACCCCAAAACCGACTGCGTATGACTGCACCCATTTGTTTTCTTTGTTATCGTTGCGAAAGTCACGTAAAGTCGATCAACTTTAATTATTATAACTACTCGAAAGTGTTTCTTGCGTGATGTAAATATGATTTTGCGTCATGTCAAAAGAAGGAAAAACCTAGGTACCTATGATAAATTATACCTACACATACAGATATTATATGTACCTACGTATCTCATCGATCCCGAGCGTAAACAAGAGGAATATTTTAAATTTTTCCTTGCTTATACAACTCTATACATTATACATGATAACTAGTCATATTCTAATCGACACTGTCTTATTCATTCCTAGTCATATTCTAATCGACACTGTCTTATTCATTCAGCCTCTTTTCATGCGACCTCTAACTTGCATTACAGAGTGTATACTGTTTGGTGATGGGCCTCATTTTGATTTGTTGCATCACTGAATACGATCCCGCAAATATCAATGAACAAATTTGTATGTTTGTTAAAACTTGAAGCTGTTTTGTCTGATGAAAATTTGATATGCAGGGACTGAAATAACTCGTATGAGACCGTTTGATCACAGTTAAAACCACCGGCACACTAATCATAGAGCCTTGTCTAGAGAATAAGATTTTTCATCACCATATAAAATTTAATTGGTTCCTTTCATATTGATTTTCATAAGTTTCATGCTCAGAAATAAGTTGTTTATAACGTAACTAAGAATAGGTCTTCACATACATACATACTTACAGTATGTATGTATGTGAAGCGCTAGTACGCTACGATACTGACACACCCTTTTCGCTTCTTCTACTTTCATGATTTGCTTCATACATGCTCTCTGGTTGTGGGTACTCTTGACTTGGCATTTTCTTCTAATTCACACACAAACTAATACATAATGCAGTTGGTCTAAGCTTCTAAGGTTCTAAGCTCTTTATATTGAAGTACTAGCTGCGCCCCACGGTTTCCCCCGCGTTTGGATTATATACAATAATATATCTTTATGACTTGTAGCCTATGTGTTATTCTGATATGTAAGCTATACTATTGTGAAGTTTCATCAAAATCCATTCAGTAGTTTTTGCGTGAAAGAGTAACAAACATCCATCCATCCATCCATCCATACTCACAAACTTTCGCGTTTATAATATTAGTAGGATTGGTTGTTAGACAATGCTGTTTCAACTAACTAAAATGACAGAAATTGTTTAGTACACATTAATCTTCAGCTGTTATGAGTCTAAATTGTTTTTGCCTTTGTTCTGCTTGTGTTTGAACAGCCAGTATGGCTGAATCATCAAACATAAAGACTAACTTCTCATATACTAACGGCCGAAATTAATAATCAATCCAATCCAAATTTTGCTATCTGGGATTGATATCACAGTCCATTTTTAGGGTCAAACGTGCCAATAACCGATCTGTGGATTGGTTTATAAAGGCAGCAATCCAAGATCAATTTCAATCTTGGATAGGAGATACAATATTAATGTCGGCTGTTAGTGACAAAACTAATCTAGCATGAATTGATCAGCCGATAGTAGACGTAGATGGATGTACCATGATCTAATCGAGGGAGTCCTAAAGAACGGCCAAGTTAATAGTACCTGTAACCGGCGAGCCGGTATGAATGGCCTTGTGAATGTGGAAGAAGCAAAGGTGTTTCAGGTTCGTGGCATGTGTAGAGATGTAGTCTCCACTTACCCTGATGGGGGAAAGGCGTGTAATCATATACCTACCTCATATTTTTTAATCCAAGGCTCCTGAACCATACACTAGTCCGGGAGTGTCTTAACTGCATTTTTTTTAATGTATCCTCACACTAGGATTGCTCTTGTGTTGTGGGTACCGCTTACAGACATATAATTTCATATACACATCACACCCAGACCAGGACCAAATATTTGTGTATCACAATCGAACCCGCTACACCAAGCGCAGCAATCCGATTGCTCAGCCACTACGCCAAACACGTCATCAAAGAAAAAGCCAGTAGCTTTGGCACATAATGTTAAATATGTAACTAAGTATGGGAAAATGCTTGTTGATTATAATATTTATGATTAGACTAATAAACAACTTATAAAGATTAGTTTTTATCAATTACCTTGAATCTCTAGATAATTATATATCCTAATAATACAAATTTACACCAACATCACACTTCTGTTTGATACCTATATACATACTAGCTGCGCCACACGACGTTACCCGCTGTTTTCGGAAGAAAAAGTAGCTTATGTGTTAATTCGAGTTGTTAGCTACACCCATACAACATTTTATCAAAAATGCTTCAGCCATTTGAGCATGAAGAGGTAACAAACATACAAACACCAACTTTCGCCTTTATATATAATATTCATAGGATTACACTGCTAAGGTTTGTATGTATATATATATATATATCCCAGTATACCCAGTGCAAAATTGCAACAGTGTTCTCATATATATACTACTAGGTATATTACATACTTGTTTTGTCTGATACATACTGATTTTCCTTAACACTCTTTATAGGATAATGCTATTTGTTATTATGTTATTTATATATTATAAGTGCTACGGCAGTTTATTATTGTTTACGAAATTAAAATTATTCAAGGGGATTGACATTTGAATTGTTGAAATTACTGAAAAGTTAGGTTTTATATCTCTAATTTATAACTTAGAACATCAGTCAAAGTTTAGTTCCTATGGAAAAGTTTATTCTAAGTATGAACTGATATAGTTTTTGTCGATGCCGCGGCAGCACAACCGCGGGATAGTAGTAAACGCGGGTGAAATAGCTAATCTTATCTTAATATATATATAAATTACCCGTCACGTTGTTTGTCCGCGATGGACTCCCTAAACTACTGAACCGATTTTAATCAAATTTGCACACCGTGTGCAGTTTGATCAAACTTGAAAAATAGGATAGTTTACATCTCAATTTATAGTCGCAATAACAAAAACTTTAGCCACAGCAACGCGTGGCCGTGTCTGCTAGTAATAAATAAAAACTAACAGCCCCCTCTCTTTGTTCCAGATCTTGAAATGCCGTGATACCTCCCACACAATCATATTATTTTTTATCCAAAAATTGTCCAATTTGGAAGCATTTATTTTCATTTAGCACTCACAAAAATCAATTTTCGGCCATTCTACGTACGGGCAGAAGAAATTTGCACATCCATCGCGCTATAGGTCCAACAGGGCCACAGCGAAGACACCGAATCTTGGTTCCTCCAAGACCCAGTCTTTAGACAATCATCACTATCCAAAGACACAATGGAAGACGTCACCAAAGGGTTATCGGAGCTGACGGTACTGTCCTTCCGAAAGGTGGAAGAGGTTCGGCGGCTGGCAGGCCACTTCCGCTACGTCATCAATCACCCGATGACTGAATCCAACCCAATATTACTTAAGTATATGAAGAGTTTAGACGACACGCATAGGAGAATCTTCACGCAGCCGCGTGAAAGCGTCGAGGTTGAATATATTTTTACTACGGAGAAGAAGAGTAATTTACAAAGACAACGCTTCAACAGTCTGCCTGTGAGCGAAGTACCTGAATTGTTAAAGGCTGAGCTACTGACCGCTGAAGACGCCAAGCAGGTGCACATTTGCACGGACTGTGACGTGGAAATCGAGTTGAACGACGAGGAACCCCTAATGGAGTCTCTGCAGAAGCATTTCGATCTCCCCATTCATCTTCCCAAAATGAAACGCGAGAGCATCGACGTGTCCGAACCGGTGTACTTGCCTAACATGTCGCGGCGGCTGTCCTCGATGGCCGTGGGTGAGATGCCTCCCCAAAACCTCGAAATCATCCAAGTTAGCAAACCTACCGAGAAGTTGGACAGGGGATTCTCTGCCAAACTCAGTGCGGCGCTGATGAAGACTCTCCCCGACAATTCCGAGGCGAGCGTTGGCGCCGCGCTCAAGTTTTATCAGGAAGCCTTCGACAAACTGTGCCAATACGTGGCCAACATCGACTTCTCGACCCAAACCAGCTCGGTTGCGCCCATAATAATGAGCATCAGAGACAACGTGTACCAAAACTTTGCCGCGGACACCAACAAAAACACCGAGACGGACGACAGCGAGCTAACCGTTGAAAAACCTAAGACGCAAATCAAGAAATACCGCTATTACGGACCCATCGAGAATTTGATCTTGAAACTGCTCACGGACCACAAACTTTTGACGTTGGTCGACGACCGCACAGGGAAGCTCGCCTTCTTCTGCATCGCCTGCGAGTACTACACACTCAGATTCCATTACGACAGCGTTCTGAATCACGTGTTCAGTGAGACACACATACACAACCTCTCCTGCATCCTGCAGTCGGACAGCCACGTGCCCTTCACCGTCCACGAAAAGGCTTCGATTGAGACCATCAAGAAGATCAACGAGCAATACCTTTTGAGGCACGACGTGCGAACGCACCCCAACGGATGGCAATGCAGAACATGCAACACCAGCACGGACACGGTGGAGCTGACGATCTTGCACATTCTGGACGAGAAGCACCTCGCCAGGCTCTCGGACGACCTGTATCTGCAGACGAAGAGGGCGAGCCCTGACGGCGGCATCCCCGAAGACTGGGGGCCTAAAGACCTGAACTGGTCGAAGTTCCTAGCGAGCTCCGGGAAGCCTCAGAACCGCAACGATCACGTTATCATCGAGAACTTTATTAAGCCGTCCGGCAAGGTCGGGAATTACTGCACTTGCTGCGATATCACCCTGAAAGGGCCGAGACAGGTGCTCTTTAACCACATTCGCCAGAAGAAGCACCTGCGCAACGCAGCGCCGCGCAAACTGGCGATGCTATACAAGAACCACTGCCGCCCGTCGGAATATTACGCCAGTTTCGGCAACTTTTACATCTGCACCCTCTGCCCGGACTACGTCGCGTTGCCGTCTTACGCGGCGATAGTGGAACACTTCGAGAGCGACGAGCACGTCGAAGCGATCTGCAAGATAATCCGTTCGGCGCTATTCCCGGAATTCGAGGAGGAATGCCTCGCTCCGCACAAGATAGTGACGACCGATACGACCAAATGTGAACTCTGTGATCAAACATTCCCCGATATAAGCTCCGCTGCCAAGCATATCCTGTCTTCCGTTGAACACCAGTCCGCTGTAGCCGATTGCAAGACCCGCGCAAACAGGGGTGACATCATATCCGTGTATATGAAGGGCAATTATATCTTGCACAGCGAAGGCGCCTCGTTCACCTGCGTCGCCTGCAAATCCGTCTTCAACTCTATCCGCTCGCTTTTGACGCATCTAGTTTACGCCGAGCATTTCGTCGTGAAACCATCTACGGAGAGCGTATTCCGTTTCTATCTCGAACTGAAGCATAATCTGAACATGCTGTCGAGGAACAAGTATGTTTATTACCAGTTCGGAGCCCTGAAGTGTGGGGTGTGCGACGCCGATGTGGAGGAGGGAGAGAATGCGAAGAGGCATGTGGTGTCCCCACGTCACAGGGAAAATATGGGGGCCAGTTATGTTAGTGTGGATGCATCTGCTGTTGAATGAATGTAAGTGTTTTGTCAATTTGTCGGATGGGTTGCCAGTGAAAACTCTAGACCGCGGTTAGATGTACGAGCTGAATTTTCGAGACCCCCAATGTAATTAAGGAATACATAGTGACAAATCTTGGTAGGGTATTAAAGTGTTGCCTGGCTAGCTACTACCCTCGGGTAGAGACTCGCCGAACCCGTGTCGGGGCGTTTCTACTATTCTCGAGTCAGTCCCGTTCCAGGCTGAGCATTTTCACCACCTTCAACCCCATCGTCATTCAAGACCAGGGGCCTTACCGTGACGTCTTATTGCGATCCAATTGTGGACCTAAACAGAATCGTTTTACTACTTATTCGTACCGTGACGTCTTGTTGTGACATCTTGACGTTCAATTTAGGTTAATTTTAAATCTAAACGGATTGACGTCTACCTAAATGATATCGGAAGCCTTATTATTTAAAGTGAAACGATTCTGTTTAGGTCCTCCATTGGATCGCAATAAGACGTCTTGGTAAGCCCCCAAGTCCGATAGTGGTCAAAGGCAAAGCGATTCTATTAAAAAAAAACATGCTAAACTCCCTATAACTCACAGTACTATTGGATATACGTAATTCTTATTATCTAATTTGTTTGTCCGCAGGTCACACCTGCTGTTACCGCGAGGCGGCGCACGCGCATCGCCCGCCCTCGCGATTGTTATACTTAATGAAGTTTAAGAGAATGTTCTCGTGTAAATGGCGAAATCAAATCATTTTACAATTTTAATAAATGAAATATTTTTTTTATGTTGTTAGTTTCCTTTTTATCTCTTATCTCTTTTTGTAGAAGGGTAACGGGATATCTTCGTACGATTGTAAGCGCCTACTTGCCCGAACAGTTGCAGTGCCAGAGCTTTGCATTGCAGTCTCGCACGGCATTGCACTCGCCACCCTGAGATCGGTTCAGTTCAGCCTCACACGCGCAGTAACGTCACTTGAAACATCGCCCTGCACACCGGAACAGTAGTTTGCACACTACTGCTTAGCGGATACAAACGTTTATTTATACCTCAGACTGTGACGTAGTGATGAGCGACCATAGAGTAAATATATACTACGCGAGCGACTGCAAAGCGTGGTTTTATACTGGAGCATAGACGTAGTATCAGAAATAGACTTGACTAAAGCGTATACCCGAAAAGGACACACCATTGCTGCAATTTATAAATCGGATAAATTTAATACACGTTATTTAGGTGGTGCTCCAATCATTCGTGCGACATTCTAAACCTGTCAAGATTGGTTTGCTTCTGCAGCACAGCAATAAATTAGTGCATACGCCGACAAAGAGAAAACATCGCACTATCCTACTTACTCCTTTGTCTATTTGTATACACTTGTCTCTTTTCTTCCCCGGATCTTGAGTGAAATATCATAGCTGGTGCTTGCTCTGGGTGTGTGCATGTGTGGGAGTACCGTCCTCTGAGTACTTGACCCTACAGGGAGGCCTACTTAGGGGTCAGGCTCTGTGTGATATAGGAACGCACGTCTGAGTTAAAAAAAAAAGTGTTACTCAAAAAATAATTTTATTACACATTCAAACAATATTGACAATATAATAGTATAATAACAATTTTCAGTATACCCAATTATCTTCAACAAGTTGTCCCCAACAAGGGGATTACGTTAACTTTCCAAAAGTTTTTCCATCAAATCCCCACCAAACATTTATTACTTGGTGGGGATTAAAATTCCCCTGTTGGGGACAACTCAGTGGGGATTATAGGCCCAACTTTCTACATTATCTAGCAATAGACACAATACAGAATTACATCAATGAGATATAAAATTGGAATAAACAACTTTTTATTTATTTCGAAGAACATTATACAGTAAAAACAATTACTGGACCAGACTTACTCTAAAACTAATACCTATCCATTGTCTTTAAAATTAGTAAGACAGCCCATTTTAAATAAATTGTAAGCTAGCAATAAGTTTATTTTACAGTGACCGTTTACTATTATAGGTACAGATTTGTCTAATTAGTCTCTAAAATATCGAAAACTTATACTAAAACAGTAGCTTGATACAATAGTCTATCTTACTTTGAATTGTTTGATTCCTAATCAAATAAAATTAATATTAGAAACGTAGAAAACTTTATATTAATTACCTATAGATTTTTATCAAACCTTAGTTATATTTATAATATTTAATTTAATTTTTATTTGATTGAATTAAACAATTCAAAGGAACGTTAAAAAAAAGGTTTTCTTAATTTGTTTAGTTTGCACCCGACGCAAACAGGGAGGTGTTATAAGTACAACGTGATTATTTGTGTCTTTGACATCGCAGCTCACTAGCGGCTGGATCAATTTTAATGTAGTTTTTATCCTATCGATAGGTGAATTGATCTGAACTTGGCAAGTGATTCTATTCAGTGTTAAAAGATGAATCTATGGAATTTTTGAAAATGTTATTCAATCAAAACAAGAAAAAAAAAACCTTTTTTTTTTACATGATGAATCAATAATCCACAACTCGATACAACTAGGTATATTATAACGATACGAAAATATATTTTGTACTCTTTGAGAGGAAAAACGGGTCATATTCTTGAAGCAAGCGGCGATGTTTTATAAATCACCATAATGGGGGGTCCTTTAGGGGGGGAAATAATAAGACCCCCCCCCCCCCCCCCCCCCGACACAGATAGGTTAGCAGCCGAAATTAATAATCAATCCAATCCAAATTTTGCTATCTGGGATTGATATCACAATCCATTTTTAGGGTCAAACGTGCCAATAACCGATCCGTGGAATGGTTTATAAAGGCACGCAGATTGGAGATCGATCGAACGATAGGCAGCAATCCAAGATCGATTTCAATCATGGATAGGAGGACCCTAAAAAAGGATTGTGATATCAATTCCAGATAGCAAAATTTGGATTGGATTGATTATTAATTTCGGCCGTTAATCTACTATCAAAGCCAACAAACGTTCCAGAAACTGGAAGTTAGACTCGCTGCGAAAACCCCCGGCGTGACTCGTTGGGAACTCACCATTATTGCATACGTAGTAAGGGTATTTTTTTATGTTATGGCTTCGCACAATATGTGCATTAAGTCCGCGTCAAGTATTAAAATTATGTTTCAAGTAATAAGCGATAAGCTCGTGAATTTTTCCCATCCTTTACTAGTTATTCTGCTATTTGCAGCAGAGACGAATTCCAACACAGCATCATACATCATGAACATCGGTCCAGTCGTCGATTTATAAATGGTGTAAACACGACTTTTTTTGTATATTTAGATTCCGAGCCAACTGCGGCGTTGCTTTTAGAACACTACGGACCCTGTAAAACTTAAAATTTATAAAAAAATAACTAAAATTGTTTATCGAGGTGTGGATTTTACATATTTTCACTAAATCTACTTAAGTTACCTAAGTTAAAGCGTTATAATCTACGTCCGAGCAATACGCGACCGTCGCCGCGGCAAGGCGGATGAGGCGAGCGAAGCGTCAGGCAAACAGAGGCCTTGATAGCCCTTGATAGCTTGAGGCGCCCTAGACGATACAGGGCGCCCTAGATACAGAGAGATCTAGAAGATACAGGGCACCGTAGACACAGGTATGCCAAGAAGATACAGGGCGCCTTAGACACAGGGATGCCAAGATACAGGGCACCCTAGACACAGTGAGCACTGGAGACAGGAAGGCTTAGACATAGGGAAGCCCTAGATACAGCCAGAAACATGAAACCTTAGCCATCTTACCATGAAAGTTTAGATCAGAGTTAAACAGATCTTTCTAAAATGTCATTCCACAAAATCGACGTCTATCACTCGCGTATTCTTACTCAAATCTGTTCTTCCTAATTATTTTATTTGTGAATTCATTTTGAGTTAGAAAAAGCTAGGGTTAGACGTCGATTTGTGGTGAAAATATTTAGACACATCTATCCAACTCTCGTTTAAATCGGTTCGGAATTTGTTAGGGACGCGTTAATTAGTCGTGTATCTTATCTCTCGTTTAGATTCTGTCTCAGCTACCGCTAGCAACGTTTCCCTCGAGAACTGTGTGTCCAAATACTGCCTTGCTCACTTCGTTTGCACTCCCGCCGGCAACTCGAGCAGGGGCAGAAATGTCTACATACTCGTACAGTATTACCCAACTGATATGGCTTACCGATGTACCTGTGCAGAAAATGAATTTTCAAAGCGCGGGAAATGCTATTGACCGCTATTGGTCGGCAGCCGCCGCCATCTTAGCGAGCTTAGAGTGAGATGGAACTAACAACTGCAGTGTATTATGAACCTTATAATAGTGAGCTTAGGTTGATTGTAAGTTTTAAGCATTATTTCGTTAATCTTCGGACCATACTTTCTTTTCTGCGCGAACGAAGATTCACGACGCGCCTTATAAGTTGGGTACCGTGTCTACATTCTCGTCCTGTCCACTTCCCTGCCGAATATTAAATGAGGCGATTAGCTGGCTGCCGTGGCGCGGTGGTGCGAGGAGATGGGGGAGCTGGACGCGGATTCGATGCACAGCTCCGACGCCTGCTCCGCCAAGTCGTTCGTTATCTATGGTGAGAGAAAAACGAGGAATTAGAGTTTTTAAATTATCGCTTATAATGGATTTTTTGATGGAGCACAGCGAAGTTTCTCGAGCCGAGTTTGTATCCTACTAATCTATATTAATAAAAGAGGTGGTGCGGCGGCTCGCCGGCCGCCACCGCCCGCTGCCACCACCCGCCGCCACCACCGGCCACCGTACCTTGTGCTGCGCGTGCTGCGTGCAGTCGGGCGGCAGCTGCAGCGCCCGCAGCAGCGCCGCGAGGTGGTGCGGCGGCTCGCCGGCCGCCACCGCCCGCTGCCACCACCCGCCGCCACCACCGGCCACCGTACCTTGTGCTGCGCGTGCTGCGTGCAGTCGGGCGGCAGCTGCAGCGCCCGCAGCAGCGCCGCGAGGTGGTGCGGCGGCTCGCCGGCCGCCACCGCCAGCTGCACCAGCCGCGCGCCCATCTCCGCGCGGGCGGCGGCGTGACGCGGGGATCTGACCACAGATTGTATCTTGTCACAAACACATTCGAAAAAGCGTGTGACATTCTAGAGTTTCTCAAGAGAGGGAATCTCACTCCAACTGTATACGGATTTCAGTAAGGCCTTTGACTTTGTCGACCACGATTTATTGCTTCCCACATAACAGTGTCTTGAGATTTATGGTTCCCTTTCGGAATGGCTGAACTCATAAAAAAAAATCGATCGCAGTTTCCAACGGCAAAACGGTATAGGTACACGCACACGGAAATTCCTTCGGGAGTACCGCAAGGACCTCACCTAGGCCCAGCTCATATCCTAATCTTCGCAAAATCGATTCAAGTAATTGCTAAGGCATTCAAATCCACTAAATTGAAAGGTCCTTCAGGAGTACCGCAAGGATCTCACCTAGACCCAGTACCATTTCTAATCTTGACAAGTGAGTGGGGTCTCTCACGCTATCTATATAGATATCAGAAGTCTTACTTGGGCTGGAGCCCGCCTAGGGCGCGGCAGGCGGCCGCCACGGCGGGGCGGAGCGCCTCCAGCCGCGCCTGCACCCTCGACCGGTCTCGGCAGGCCTCCGCCGACGACACCAGCCCGCGGATCTGGAACATACAAACATACAATTGCAAAAATCACTACATAATGTTGTATACGTAACCATAATGTTATAAGTAAATAGATAGATCACTTTTTATGGATACCAAAAAGGACGAACTTAATAATAGGTACAAAAAGTGGGTTTATTGCACAATGCGATCTCTACCAGACAACCACCAATTAACTTTTTTATTTTACTATCATCGGAACCTAAACGTTTCGACGCTAATGATGATAAGAAAACAAATAAGACCTTTTTAGTATGTCATTTTGATAGCGAGTAATATTGGTAAGTAAAGCAACACTGGCACAAACCTCATCACAAACGTGCAAGTAATGGTGCAAGGCTTGGCCGCCGCTCTCCCAGCCGCTCACCTCGTGGCGGCGCGCCGCTTCGCTCATCTTCTCTAGCAGCGGCGATATGCTTTGGAGATTGTCTGTCGAATCAATATAATTATATGTATTCATTACCAGAAGCGCCTCGCGGTTTCACTCGCGTTAGTTATAACTACTATCCCGCGGGAACCGTTAATATTTACGGGATAAAAAGTAGCCTATGTCACCCGGGGATAGTGTAGCTTCTGAATTATTACGAAGGATGATGAAGCTTTTCAATCAAGAAAAACTTGAAGAATCCCACATCAGTCTAAAGATTGTCGAGCTACTTCATTAGGTTGTTCTTTGTGAAATCAGCACGCAATCCAAAGAGTATAGGATCCTTTTCCTTCACACGTAATATAACAAGATCTCCATCCCGCGGGAAAGAGACTACCGACACCGGCAATCTACCTTTCTCCGTCTACCCTCCACCCATTTAAGAGGAAGCAGAACGAACATTACAGATGTCTAGTGCAGCCAGTGACGAAGCCGACCGCCATGTCGACGCTGGCAACATATCGACAGCTCATTCTATATACAAATTAGCTGGTGCCCGCGATTTCGTCTGCGTAGGATTGGTATTTTGTGCATTTGATTTTTTTCCTAGTTACTTGACAATTATCGTAATTTTTAGGACAATTCAGACAATATCTTTATAAACTGTAGCTTATGTGTTATTCTTATGTATAAGCTATATTACTGTAAAGTTTCATTAAAATCCATTCAGTAGTTTTTACGTGAATGGGTAACAAACATCCACCCATACATACAAACTATCGCGTTTATAATATTAGTAGGAAGTAGGATAGGATATTAGGTCGCATTCAACAGGAATTCTAATGATAGTTAGATTTATATGAACGTATGCATCGGTGTGTTGTGTGGCTAAGTTCGTGGGTGCTGGCTGCATGTGTGAGATGTGTGGTGTGTGGTGTGAGATGTGTGATGTGTGGTGTGAGATGTGTGGTGTGTGGTGTGTGGTGTGAGATGTGTGATGTGTGGTGTGAGATGTGTGGTGTGAGATGTGTGGTGTGAGATGTGTGGTGTGAGATGTGTGATGTGTGGTGTGAGATGTGTGATGTGTGGTGTGTGGTGTGAGATGTGTGATGTGTGGTGTGAGATGTGTGGTGTGAGATGTGTGGTGTGAGATGTGTGATGTGTGGTGTGTGGTGTGAGATGTGTGGTGTGGTGTGTGGTGTGTGGTGTGAGATGTGTGGTGTGTGGTGTGAGATGTGTGGTGTGAGATGTGTGGTGTGAGATGTGTGGTGTGTGGTGTGAGATGTGTGGTGTGTGGTGTGAGATGTGTGGTGTGTGGTGTGAGATGTGTGGTGTGTGGTGTGAGATGTGTGGTGTGTGGTGTGTGGTGTGAGATGTGTGGTGTGAGATGTGTGGTGTGTGGTGTGAGATGTGTGGTGTGTGGTGTGAGATGTGTGGTGTGTGGTGTGTGGTGTGTGGTGTGAGATGTGTGGTGTGTGGTGTGTGGTGTGAGATGTGTGGTGTGTGGTGTCAGATGTGTGGTGTGTGGTGTGAGATGTGTGGTGTGAGATGTGTAGTGTGTGGTGTGAGATGTGTGATGTGTGGTGTGAGATGTGTGGTGTGAGATGTGTGGTGTGTGGTGTGTGGTGTGAGATGTGTGGTGTGTGGTGTGAGATGTGTAGTGTGTGGTGTGAGATGTGTGATGTGTGGTGTGTGGTGTGAGATGTGTGGTGTGTGGTGTGAGATGTGTGATGTGTGGTGTGAGATGTGTGATGTGTGGTGTGAGATGTGTGGTGTGAGATGTGTGGTGTGAGATGTGTGGTGTGAGATGTGTGGTGTGAGATGTGTGGTGTGTGGTGTGAGATGTGTGGTGTGTGGTGTGAGATGTGTGGTGTGTGGTGTGTGGTGTGTGGTGTGAGATGTGTAGTGTGTGGTGTGAGATGTGTGGTGTGTGGTGTGTGGTGTGAGATGTGTGGTGTGTGGTGTCAGATGTGTGGTGTGTGGTGTGAGATGTGTGTTGTGTGGTGTGAGATGTGTAGTGTGTGGTGTGAGATGTGTGATGTGTGGTGTGTGGTGTGAGATGTGTGGTGTGTGGTGTGAGATGTGTGGTGTGTGGTGTGAGATGTGTGGTGTGTGGTGTGTGGTGTGAGATGTGTGGTGTGTGGTGTGAGATGTGTGGTGTGTGGTGTGTGGTGTGTGGTGTGAGATGTGTGGTGTGTGGTGTGAGATGTGTGGTGTGTGGTGTGTGGTGTGAGATGTGTGGTGTGTGGTGTCAGATGTGTGGTGTGTGGTGTGAGATGTGTGGTGTGTGGTGTGAGATGTGTGGTGTGTGGTGTGAGATGTGTAGTGTGTGGTGTGAGATGTGTGATGTGTGGTGTGTGGTGTGAGATGTGTGGTGTGTGGTGTGAGATGTGTGGTGTGAGATGTGTGGTGTGTGGTGTGTGGTGTGAAATGTGTGGTGTGTGGTGTGAGATGTGTGGTGTGTGGTGTGAGATGTGTGGTGTGTGGTGTGTGGTGTCAGATGTGTGGTGTGTGGTGTGAGATGTGTGGTGTGTGGTGTGAGATGTGTGGTGTGTGGTGTGAGATGTGTGGTGTGTGGTGTGAGATGTGTGGTGTGTGGTGTGTGGTGTGAGATGTGTGGTGTGTGGTGTCAGATGTGTGGTGTGTGGTGTGAGATGTGTGGTGTGAGATGTGTAGTGTGTGGTGTGAGATGTGTGATGTGTGGTGTGAGATGTGTGGTGTGAGATGTGTGGTGTGTGGTGTGTGGTGTGAGATGTGTGGTGTGTGGTGTGAGATGTGTAGTGTGTGGTGTGAGATGTGTGATGTGTGGTGTGTGGTGTGAGATGTGTGGTGTGTGGTGTGAGATGTGTGATGTGTGGTGTGTGGTGTGAGATGTGTGATGTGTGGTGTGAGATGTGTGGTGTGAGATGTGTGGTGTGAGATGTGTGGTGTGAGATGTGTGGTGTGAGATGTGTGGTGTGTGGTGTGAGATGTGTGGTGTGTGGTGTGAGATGTGTGGTGTGTGGTGTGTGGTGTGTGGTGTGAGATGTGTAGTGTGTGGTGTGAGATGTGTGGTGTGTGGTGTGTGGTGTGAGATGTGTGGTGTGTGGTGTCAGATGTGTGGTGTGTGGTGTGAGATGTGTGGTGTGTGGTGTGAGATGTGTAGTGTGTGGTGTGAGATGTGTGATGTGTGGTGTGTGGTGTGAGATGTGTGGTGTGTGGTGTGAGATGTGTGGTGTGTGGTGTGAGATGTGTGGTGTGTGGTGTGAGATGTGTGGTGTGTGGTGTGTGGTGTGAGATGTGTGGTGTGTGGTGTGAGATGTGTGGTGTGAGATGTGTGGTGTGTGGTGTCAGATGTGTGGTGTGTGGTGTGAGATGTGTGGTGTGTGGTGTGAGATGTGTGGTGTGTGGTGTGAGATGTGTAGTGTGTGGTGTGAGATGTGTGATGTGTGGTGTGTGGTGTGAGATGTGTGGTGTGTGGTGTGAGATGTGTGGTGTGTGGTGTGAGATGTGTGGTGTGTGGTGTGTGGTGTGAAATGTGTGGTGTGTGGTGTGAGATGTGTGGTGTGTGGTGTGAGATGTGTGGTGTGTGGTGTGTGGTGTCAGATGTGTGGTGTGTGGTGTGAGATGTGTGGTGTGTGGTGTGAGATGTGTGGTGTGTGGTGTGAGATGTGTAGTGTGTGGTGTGAGATGTGTGATGTGTGGTGTGTGGTGTGAGATGTGTGGTGTGTGGTGTGAGATGTGTGGTGTGTGGTGTGTGGTGTGTGGTGCGTGGTGTGTGGTGTCAGATGTGTGGTGTGTGGTGTGAGATGTGTGGTGTGTGGTGTGAGATGTGAGATGTGTGAGATGTGTGGAGTGTGGTGTGAGATGTGTGGTGAGAGCCGCACCCGCCAGCACGGCCTCCGGCAGCAGCTGGTCCAGCAGCACGCGGTGCGCGGCGTTCCACTGCTCGGCGCCCACCAGGTGCTCCGCCTCCAGCGCCGGCAGGTGCTGGAATATTGACATCACTGATTGTCAAAGTCAAAGCATTTATTGTAAACAAGCTGACCCGACAGACGTTATCCTGTCATTATCTCTATGGGAAAAAGCTTCCTCTCCTTCTATCGCTCTCCCTCTATATCCATCTCTTTCATATTATTCCCAGAATGGGTGACAGCTGTCAACTGTACAACCCGATTTTATCAGATATATTTTTCCCACTTTCAAAATTGTTCCCATGGTAACGGGATAAATATTATCCTATATCCTTCTCCTGGTTCTCAGCTACCTTCCTACCAATTTTCAAGCAAATCGGTTCAGCCGTTCATGAGTTATAAAAAGTGTAACTAACACGACTTTCTTTGAGATATTATATAGATTTAAGATTTATTCCTTTATTTATTACGATGGCGAAGACCGATAGAAGAAGGAATATTCTCTCTATGTAGAAATGAAAGTGAGATGTCATATCGCGAGTTAGACCCATATCAATAAATCGAACTTAGCTCTGAGAACTATCTTCAGTGTGCACTTGCTCTTTCGTTATATTTCATATATTTAAGTTGTAGATTAGGAACATAAACTTAAATGATATCTGGCAAATTAATAAATGACACTCAGCGGTTAAGTGCTATCCGATTATGACACAATAGGCGTGACGACAGTATCAAAGAATCGTCGATATAATCATTTTAGGGTAATCTACGAGTACATACTAAAATAATTTAAAAAACTTGTTAAGTTTTATTTAAAATAATCAGATTATTAAGATTTTCAATAAAATAAAACATTATAATATTGCAATCGGCCATTTTGATTGAAACACGAATCACAGCGCATGACGTCACGCTTAGGTAAACATGTCATTATTTCTATACGTTACGTAGAATTTTAACAAAATATTCAAATAATTAGTGTGATAAAAATGAATTCCGAAGTTTATAAGTGGTGTGCAGTACAGATCGCGCGGCGAGAGTTTGGCTTTGACCTTCGGGTGGAGGGGCTGTTTTAGCGCACTATTTGAAAAAATATTAGATAAATGGTTTAAACTTGTTGAACTCAAGTTTATTACCGAAATAAAGGTTTTTCCGTAAACAGTAAATATGTACCGCCATTATGGAAGAAGATTTCACAACCTTTCGCCACGCCTATTGACACATACAAGACAGTATCTAGTGACCAGTGCTAAATCTCAATATCCATTTATTAAATAGCAACGATCTCAAGATGTAGATTACATTTTGTGTGTGGATCAGCTGATAGCGCACTTGGTGGCGCTATTGAGGTTAATTCCCTTAGTATGGCGCTGCGAGCGTGTCGGGGGAGCTAGCGAGCGAGCGACCGACCTCATACTTGGCGCGGTGTGCCCGGGCCAGCAGCAGCCAGTCCTGCGGGACCCGCAGCTTGTGCAGCAGCGCGAGGCGCGCCCGCAGCTCCGGCGTGTCAGCGGAGGCTGGCGCGTGCCGGGACACCACGCCGCGGATCAGTTAGTATGGCGCTGCGAGCGTGTCGGGGGAGCTAGCGAGCGAGCGACCGACCTCATACTTGGCGCGGTGTGCCCGGGCCAGCAGCAGCCAGTCCTGCGGGACCCGCAGCTTGTGCAGCAGCGCGAGGCGCGCCCGCAGCTCCGGCGTGTCAGCGGAGGCTGGCGCGTGCCGGGACACCACGCCGCGGATCAGTTAGTATGGCGCTGCGAGCGTGTCGGGGGAGCTAGCGAGCGAGCGACCGACCTCATACTTGGCGCGGTGTGCCCGGGCCAGCAGCAGCCAGTCCTGCGGGACCCGCAGCTTGTGCAGCAGCGCGAGGCGCGCCCGCAGCTCCGGCGTGTCAGCGGAGGCTGGCGCGTGCCGGGACACCACGCCGCGGATCAGGTGCGCGCGTCTGCGGGAGGGAGGGGGTGAGGTTAGGGGGGGTGTAAGTGTTTGGGTGACGATTTTGTTATGCACTAGCTGACTCGGCAGACGTTTTTCGGTCTATCTATCTCCCTCTCCTTCTATTTATCTCCCTCTTCATCTCCCTATCTCCCTCTATCTCTTTCCCTACATCTAAGTTAACATGGTCTTTAAGTTTCTGAAATTTTTTATATTCTGTGAAACATCCTTAATTTTTTCTTTCATAAAAATCTTCTCCTGACAATAGCAATTAACATTCGAAAGAAGAATAAGCAAAATTAGTCCAGCTGTTTTTACGTGATGACGTAACTAAGGGAAATTGGGATTAATTTTTTCATATACAGATAAAAGTGGGAGGGGAGGAGAGGTGTATTGTTGAGGGTATGTGGTTGTGAGTGGAATTGTGGGGGGACAATGGGGTGGGAAGTCGTGGGGAAAGAAGAGGAGAGGGGGTAGTAGTTGGGGGGAGCAGAGAGGGGGCTGTTGTTGGGGGAGCAGAGAGGGGGATGTTGTTGGGGGAAGCAGAGAGGGGGCTGTTGTTGGGGGGAGCAGAGAGGGGGCTGTTGTTGGGGGAGCAGAGAGGGGGCTGTTGTTGGGGGGGGCAGAGGGGGCTGTTGTTGGGGGGAGCAGAGAGGGGGCTGTTGTTGGGGGGAGCAGAGAGGGGGCTGTTGTTGGGGGGGGCAGAGGAGGCTGTTGTTGGGGGGAGCAGAGAGGGGGCTGTTGTTGGGGGGAGCAGAGAGGGGGCTGTTGTTGGGGGGGGCAGAGGGGGCTGTTGTTGGGGGGAGCAGAGAGGGGGCTGTTGTTGGGGGGGGGGGGGCAGAGGGGGCTGTTGTTGGGGGGAGCAGAGAGGGGGCTGTTGTTGGGGGAGCAGAGAGGGGGATGTTGTTGGGGGAAGCAGAGAGGGGGATGTTGTTGGGGGAAGCAGAGAGGGGGCTGTTGTTGGGGGGAGCAGAGTAGGGCTGTTATTGGGGGGGGGGCAGAGGGGGCTGTTGTTGGGGGGAGCAGAGAGGGGGCTATTGTTGGAGGATGGGGAGTTGTGGGGAGGGCCACACTCGGGGACGGACGTAGGGCTAGACTGACTGCGCGGCGTCGGGATGGTAGCACAGCGCCTGCACGGCGCGGTGCCAGGCGCCCCCGGCCTCCAGCTGCGCCGCCGCGCCCGCGCAGTGCTCCGCCGCCGCCGCGCCCAGCCACGCGCCCAGCACGAAGCTGGGGAGAGGGGGTGCGTCAATTTATTTATTTATTTATTCAAAACAAAAACCACATCTCTTAATTAACAATGAGCATAACTTATTATTCTAACTGTAGCGACACATTGCATATGCATTAATTTCTGCCGACTCTACAGAAAGTAATTCATGACGCGAGTGTGCGACACCAGTCGTCACCCCATAGGCACGGTTGTAGCTCGTCTTGTATTAGAGTAAATATTTATACTTGCCTATATTATACCTATACGTGTGGATGTAGTTGTGGAATTGACAATACATTATTACGGTGATTTATTGCTTTTAATTGAAGGTCACCCGATGAACCCCGTTAGGTATAACGAATAATTGAGGCAGGTAAATAACTTATAGCCAATAATGTTTTTACATGTTACAAATCACAAATCAACGTAAGGGTTCAAGAGATCGCTTTTCCTCTTTATAATATTAGTGTAGATTTCCCACTGAACTGAACCCCTATGTTTTCAAATGTTATTATCGCATGATAAAAAAAATGCGATTTCTCTGAAACAACCTCTGAGTGGACAGAAAAACAATTACGTCAGTAAAAACCTCTTCAATAATGAAAAAAAAGCGATAAGTTCCTCCACTGTACTACATTATGGACTTGTTAAGTTAATACCTTGTATAACCACGGGGCTAGTTTGTGAATCGGTCAACAAAATTTGATATATATGTGTTTTTTTTGTTTAATTATGGCTTCGCACGGTTTGTGCATTTAGTCAGCGTCAAGTATTAAAATATTTCTTATTTTCACAATAGGAAAAACATTGCATTAAAGCAAACTTCGTGTTCAAATAGTCAAGTCAATTATTTAAATTGTAAAAGTCACGATTCAGTAAAGTGGTGGATGCTTTACTGAAACTTCCTGGGAGTTTTGGAAAAAATGCGAAGCGACACGCTTTTTGGGTTTATATCATTCGCCTACACTCGTGCACGTTACCGGACACTCAATGACCGAACACTAATATTCCACCAATATTACCCATTAACACTCGAAGAAACACAAATTTGAGAAACAAATTCAAAACCAACGTCTCACTATCGGATTCCCGCCAAAACTAACTTTTTTTTTTATTTTTTTTTTCTAAAACTACGTATTTTTTTTTGAGTACCTGCACCATGTATAGTGTATACTGACCACAGACTATGGTCGAGCGGGTCGGGCGTGACCTGCGCGGTGCGCAGGCGCGGGCGGGCGTTGTGGGCGCGCGCCCTAATCAGGCTGTAGCGCAGGTCCAGCACGCGGCGCTGCCTGCCGCCCTGCCGGCACGGTGGGTACCACGCATCATTAATTGGAAGTAGGCAATCATGTCATACTTTCCCAAATCAAACACGTTCTCATTAATACCCTCCTTTATCTACTAACTAGCGGCGCCCCGCGGTTTCACCCGCGTTACACGTACAACACCTATAGGTAGCTATTTGAAAGGTTTGTGCATTATTATTTTGTCATCATAGTTAGCATCCGAGTACTGGGGCGACAGACTGTACATTAGTTAGCTTCCGATATCGGTCGCTAAGTTCATACCTACGTACCGAAAATGAAACAGTATGAAAGCCCTATATATAAGTTAGGATGAAACCGAGATCGTGGGACAAAGTTAAACGTACCTAATCTGACTACAACAATGTGAGTTAGTGTGTGCGTATGTATGTTTGTGAGTCACATAATTATGGCATAATCCTATCTATGATATATGCCACCTCTCTATCTCTTTCCCTCTCCTTCTATCTCTACATCTTTCCCTCTCCCTCTATCTCTATTTATTTCCCTCTCCACTCTCAATCTCTATCTTTCTCCCTCTCCCTCTTTTTCTATATACTTCCCTCACAATCTATCTCTTTCCCTCTCTCGCTCTCTTCTCTCTCTATATATATCTCTCTCTTCCGAGATCTCTTTTCCTTTATTTCTACATACTTCCCACTCACTCTATCTCTCCCCCTCACTCTCTCACGATTCCTTTATCTCCTTCCTTCTCCCTTTATCTCTCTATCTATATACTTCTCCCTCAACCTCTTTCTCTCTCACTCTATCTCTCTCCCTCTCCGTCTATCTCTGTCTTTATCTTGTATCCATTATTATCTATACCCTTGTCAAATTGCATTACGATCCGTTCAGCCGTTTATTGTGGTCCGTAGGGGGTGCATCTAAATAATACCTCATAATTTCCACCCCTTACTTTGCCCCCTTCAGGGATGATTTTGCGAAAAAGCTGAAACCCGTATTTCTTTATTTCTTAAGCCTAAATATAAATTTTCAGACTCCTAACTTGAAGAATTATTAATTACCCATACAAACTTTCAACCCTTATTTCATCCCCTTCGAGAATATTTTTTGAGACAAAAGATAGCCTATGTCCGTCTCGTAGGTCCAATCTATCCCTATACCAAATTTCATCGAAATCGGTCCAGCCGTTTGAGCGTGAAGAGCTAACAAACATACACACATACACACACACACACACACACACACACACACACACACACTCACAAACTTTCGGCTTTATAATATTAGTAAGATATCGCACAGCGGGGGGGACTTATAAATTTTTCTTTACATTTAGCAGGAATCTCATATATTTTACAACTAGAACAAAAATTAAAACAATATGATGCTATTGTAAACAGCGCCATCTAACGGCAGACGCCGGAACCGTTTCCGTGTTTGGGTTCAAAGCGCGACAAATGTTGCGCTAAAGAAGAATAAATAAAATGGAAAGATGGAGACAACTTTTATTACACTTTCACTACACACACACACACACCCTCACACACATTTACATAACTTTATTTTCCAACCTCTCATATTGTAATCTAAGCATGTCGTACACTTTTGAGCACATTTGTCACTTAACACCACGTGCAGTACTATTCTAATGCAAGTCTATTTGCCCCCCCCCCCAAATTCAAAATTCTCCTTCAATCAAAAAAACCAAAATTCTCCTTCTGGACCCCCCTCATCTACACTCGCCCTCTGCCTCCCACCGAAATTCCCCTTTTGGACCCCCCTCATCTACTATCCCCCCCTCCCCCCTCCCCTCCACTCACCCCGCTGACCCGCACGTCGTACTGGGTCGCGTAGGGCGGCAGCGGCAGCTGCATGCCCACGTCGTCCCCGTCCAGCGCCTCCAGGTCGGGGGGCGGAGCGCCCTCGGGGGGCGGAGCACCCCCCGGCGTGAACAGCGCCTCGTACGTGCGCACCACAAGCTCCAGCGACGGCACTTGCGGACAGAGGAATCTGCGAAATGTACGAAAAAGTGAAATTTTAACAAAAAAGCATCAACTTCAATAAAAAACACTATAATATTTCCAGTTATTGTGATTTAAACCAAACTACTAAGCGGATTTTGATAACGTTTCTGTGGCACCACATGGTAAGTATACCCTTACAAATAAACAAATAACCATCACAGTCGGTTCACCCAGTCGAAAGTTGTGAGGTAACAAATATTAAAAAAAAACAGTGGAATATACCGAATCTCTTACTTTTTTTGAAGTCGGTTTAAAAGGGATGGAATAATGAGACATCATCATTAAAAACATTACGAGGGTGAATCAAAAAATTCTTGGAATACATATTATTAAATGCAAAGATTTAAATAATAATATTTTATTTTTCTACATAATCTCCCTCCAATGCAATGCATTTAGAATAACGCGTTTCTAACTTCCTTATTCCTTGTGAAAAAAAATTATTTTCTTGACTCTCGAAAAAGTCCTCTACGGCAGCTATAACCGCGTCATTATCGTGAAATTTTGTTCCACGAATTTCCTCTTTTAATTTTGGAAATAAGTGAAAATCACTTGGGGCTAAGTCCGGAGAATATGGTGGGTGCTCAAGGAGATTGAAGCCAGCACAGCGGATTGCGTTGAGCGCAACTTCCGATCGATGAGCAGGAGCGTTATCTTGAAGGAACAACACGCCCAACGACAGTTTTCCACGACGTTTTTCTTTAATCGCTTCACGCACTTTCGGGATTAAATTTGCATAATAGGGTCCAGTAATCGTCTGGCCTTTTGGCATGTAATCAATAAAAAGGATTCCTTCACTATCCCAGAACACAGAGGCCATAACTTTGCCAGCGGTAGGAGCAACTCGAAATTTCTTAATGGATGGAGAGGATGGTCGTTTCCAAGACATGCTTTGTCTTTTAGTTTCAGGATCAAAATGGTGGACCCACGTTTCATCCATGGTGACAAGACGACGGCAAAAATTATCCGAATCACGCTGGAACATTTCGAGATTACGCTTGGAAATTTCCAAACGTCGCTTTTTGTTTTCGTCGGTTAACATTCGTGGCACCCATCTTGCAGACACTTTTTTGAACCCCAGTGAATCAATTAAAATGGATTGAACGCTACCAAAAGATATCTTTAGGATCTCAGCTATATGTTTTATAGTCATTCTTCTGTCTTCCAAAACCAGATTCTCAACCTTTTTGACATTTTCTTCTGTAACGGAGGTTGAAGGCCGCCCAGAACGCGGGTCATCTTTACAGCTTGATCTACCTCTTTTAAATTCAGCCACCCAGTACGCAACCGTAGAATAGGGTACAGCATCACCCCCTAATGTCTGCTGAATGTCCAAAAAATTTTCCTTCGTAGACATTTTTTTCAAACTGAGATATTTTATCACCGCACGTAACTCACTTTTATCCATAATTTTGACTTTTTAGCAACTCGTTGCACAAAAAAATTTATTACATGCGAACGAACTGACAAAAACAAGTGACAGTCTGCATAAATATAGTGTGATAGACACTCTTTAATTTGAATATCGAACTTGATCCAAAAAGGTTTCATATATATGCACTTCTAAGAACTTTTTGATTCACCCTCGTATAAAGGTAGACTGACGTGAACAATTTGTATCGCAGTAACCTGTAGGGCAATTCTGGAAATTTAATATGTTCAAAATCTAGTTCCGATCAACTTATAATCTCATTAAAGTCTAAAAATGGTATTCTCGTAACTTGAAAAGTGACATTTAACGTTCGCTTGATCGAAATGATATCGTAATGTAACCGAACGCTAAAATGGTATTCTAGTAACAAAAAAGAGTTGAAGTTATATGTCATAGACAATGTGTTGACTTAACTGTAACTAGATCGTAAGTTGATTATACCGAGATGAAGTTGTAAATTTATGGGAGCAGAATACCAATTCTCAGTCTAGTCATAATCCAATCACATTTCGGTCAACTTTCGTTCAACTTTTTGTGTAATTACGAGAATTGACACCCTGATTTATATAAAAACAAAAATAAGTGTGTGTGTGTATAACCTTCACGCGCGATTGAAGTAATACTTCTTTTCCGCTATTTCAAAAAGGTTACTTTGACATGTCAATGTAACCTTTTTGAAATAGCGGAAACTACACAGACTATAGTAAGCGTTACTTCCGTCAGAAAAAAATCTGAGTTACTCCCTAGTCGCGCCTAAAGAAGTTTTACTTCAAAAAGTTACTATGTCAATAACGGTCTAACCACAAAAGATTTAAACTAAAGTTGAACAGAGGTTTATAAAATTTCATTCCTCAAAATCGACTTCTACCACTCGCGTTATCTTAGTCAAACCAGGCAACTCTAATTTTTTACTTATGAATTTGTTAATGAGTTTAAAATAACGAGGGTTACACGTTGATTATATGAAACAAAATTTTAGAAACATCTGTTCAACTCTGGTCTAAACTTTTAGACTTAAGACGGTAAAGGTTTATAACTCAACTGCCGTTCATTTAAAAATATGCCTTATGTGTTAACTGATACACTACATTTCATTGGCTCTCAAACTGCTTATAAGCCATTTTTCATTGCACGGCAGACGTAGAGCATGCCATAGTATTTATATATGTCAAAACTGTCGTCAGTTATGAACTACGTGTCACATGTTCGGAACGCGCCCCTAGACCATAGGACGGCACGATTGGCGTAGAGGCTGAGCAATCGGACTGCTGCGCTCGGTGTCGCGGGTTCGATTCCCGCCCGGAACCAATATTTGTCCGATCCTCAAATGTTTGTTTCTGGTCTGGACGTGATGTGTATGTGAAATTATTGTTTGTAAGCGGTACCAATCCTAGTATGGGGGCTACGTTTTTACAAAAACAAAACTTTTCACTTCCACTCGTCTCTCTTGTTCGTGAAGACATTCTCACCTGGCAGTGGCGTGGAGCGCCTGCAGCCAGTCCGCCAGCGCCAGGTGGTCCCGGGGCGCCTCCCCCGCCGCCAGCCGCAGCGCCGCCAGCCGCGGCGCCGCCACCAGCGGGGCCGCGCCGCAGCCGCGCCACACGCTCAGCTGCCGCGCCACCAGCGACTGGTACGTGGGGTCGCCTGCGAATGTGCACCGTGTTACTGTCCAGTTAGGGTATATTTTAGATTGAGGTTTACAATGGATTTACGTATGTTTCTATTTGTGGGGTCGCCTGCGAATATACACCTTGTTACTATATAGTTAAGGTACATTTTAGATTGAGGATTGGTAGAGGTCTTGGACGGATTTATGTGTGAATTATAAATTTAATTTTGTTGGGTGGACTGCGAATATGCCCCTTGTAATAATCTAGTTAAGGTATATTTTAGATTGAGGTTTTGTTGAGGCTTAGGACGGATATAAAAGTGTGAATTATTACAATTTTATAAGGTCGCCTGCGAATATGCACCTTCTTTTTGTCCACTTAGGGTTAATTTTAGCTTGAGGATTGGTAGAGGATTTCCGAGTGTACTATAAAATGATTTGTAGGTGCAGCCAATGGGTACCTTATAACTGTTGTGATAAGGTTCATAATAGCATGGGCTAGTATTAGAGTTACATCAAGGCAAAATGGACCCTGTCACAAAACACACAGCAACCTCTCCAAAAAGCTGTAAGGTAATGTGTACCCTATCACTGGTTAATAAGAGCTCGAACTGACCGGCGGCCTGCGCGAGCAGCGCGGCCAGGTTGTAGTCCCCGGCGCCCCGCGCCAGGCGGCAGGCCTCCAGCAGCCGCCCGCCCAGCAGCAGCGTCCAGATCCGCCCGCTGTGCCGGTCCGCCGCTGTGGATACCGTGCCTTGTGAGGTAACACTGGCCTAACCCCCGTATCGTTTCTATTCGATAAAGGAAAACATCGTGAGGAAACCAACATGTTTATGTAATTCGGAGGCATGTTATCCACCAACGCGGATTAGGCCCCCGTGGCGGATTATGGCCTAACCCTCCGCACGATAGTGAGGGGAGGCCTTTGCCCAGCAGTGGGACAGTTACAGGCTGAATCATTGACAAGTTACCATCTTCGCTCTCGGCGGGTGTCGGCTGCGCCAGCTCCCGGTCGGTGCGGGCGGCGCCGGCGGCCGCCAGCCAGCCCAGCAGCCGGCGGTGGCGCACCACCAGCGACAGAGCGTCCGTGCCGGCGGAGCCTGAGGGACAGGGGTGGCTTAACAACACATGAAAACAAAAAAAAATTGTGTGTGTCAGCTCCGACGCACGCCTGGAGATTACTCCTTAAGTACGATTGTCAAAACAGACGCAAAAAATCGACACTGATAGAAATAAACAAGCTCAATAACATATAGATATATTCGCTTTGCAGCATACTCTATACCAGTGCAACCAGATCGTGCGTAGAGCGTACCCCCACTATAAGATGTATAGCCAGCAGTAAGAGTGGGAGAAAGCATTATAAAGTATAGGCAAAGTGCGGGTACACCCTACCCACGACCTAGCTGCACTGCTCACACCAAACTAGAAAGTTGCGCACCAAAAACGTAACGAGGTCATTCGTTCAGTAGATTTTACTCCTCACATTTTTCTCATACCGGGCGCTTTATATCATAAAACCGATTCTTAAGGAGTAAACTCCAACAAATACACGCAAGAGATAAGCGACGGTAAAATAAACCATGAAACAAGGTACAGTAGTACCCAACTGATATGGCTTACCGATGTACCTGCGCAGAAGATAAATTTTCAAAGCGCGGGAAATGCTATTGACCGCTATTATTGGTCGGCAGCCGCCGCCATCTTAGCGATCGCCGCGTGGCATGAGTGAGATGGAACTAACAGCTGCAGTGTATTATGAACCTTATAATAGTGAACTTAGGTTGATTGTAAGTTTTAAGCATTCTTTCGTTAATCTTCGGACCATACTTTCTTTTCTGCGCGAACGAAGATTCACGACGCGCCATATAAGTTGGGTACTACTGTAAAGCAATCTTCATTTCTATGAAAATTGCAATTCGAGCTACGTGAGAGCTACGGCACCCGCCGTAGCACATCGTAGAGCGTCTACGTATACGTAGACCGTCTACGAGTCTGAGCGCAGAAGTCTGAGCGGTGGATGACCAAGCTTAACTTGCGAAGTCATTGCAAGAGCATCAAACCCGGTGGTGTTGGATTCTTGAGCGCGCAAGTTCGAACGGCCAATGTTATAAGAGCACAAAGGAAAGGTGTGATTTTGTTTGCGTTAGTCGAAACTCAACTGTAACAGATAGTAATAAGGTTGATTATTATTTTAATATTTTTATAACGTTACGATTTTTTTGTCGTGCTAATTTTCTAAACTGTGACGTTATCGGTCGAAGCCACTTGGCCATCATCATCATCATCATCATCTTCATCATCAACTGATTCGCCTTCTTGGGTCTCACTTCAGTGTAAATTACAAAAGTAAACAGGAAAACAATTTAACCAAAATGTAGGTAGGTATATTAATTCAAAAGCGTCATTTCGCGTTGACTCCATAACTCCCAGGAAGTTTCAATGAAACATCCACCAATTGGCTGAATCAGGACAATTTAGACAATTTCAACAAATTTCTTCAACATCTTGTAATTAACTTTTGTCAAAATGCACAAATCGTACGAAGCTAAATATTAAAAAACAACATTTCATAAAACTTACCATCATTCTCTAAGTCAGCTCCCCACAGCGCGTCGCACAGTTTCCACACTTCGAGGCAATAAGCGTCGGTGACCCCAAACTGAAAAAAAAAAGAAATTATTGTAACGTTAAAAACATTTAAAACAGCGCCATCTATCGCCAGGGAGCGGCAACCATTCCCGCCGCTAGGTTCAATGCACTCTGTAACATATCGCGCGGGATGAAAGACCATAGACAAAGGTATGCTCAGACCAACCGACAAGGTGTATCGCTGTCTTTGTCATTTGTAAAGTGCCAGATAGAGACAACGGTACACCTATCTGTTGGTCAAAGTTAGCTAGGGGCTCAGAAACCAGACAGTAGTGCCCTGGCACCAGCACTAAGACGTCAATGCGGGGGCACTAAGACGGCACTGCGTGGGCACTGAGACGGCACTTCGTGGGCACTGAGACGGCACTGCGTGGGCACTGAGACGGCACTGCGTGGGCACTGAGACGGCACTGCGTGGGCACTAAGACGGCACTACGCAGGCACTGACCTTGCGCGGCGGGCCCTGCGCGGCGGCGGCGTCCCTCGTCAGCGCCCGCAGCGCCGCGAGCCGCACGCGCGGCGCCTCCGCCAGCTGCAGCCGCGGGCACGGAGCGCCCTCCGTCTCCACGAACGTCGAGTGCTCGAACAGGGTCTCCAGCTGCCGGACCAGCGTCTCCTGGAACGTCAATCATCATCATCATCATCATCCGAAATTGTGGCTGGGAATTATTTCGACTCAATGAGTAAAAAGTGCGAAGCCAAAACAGAAAAAAACACAGTGACTCTTTTATTTCAAATCACTGCAAACACTGACTACGTAAATAGCGCTTTGCGAAACCAAAACAACCGCGTTCTCACTTCAAATTTAATCAAAAACGAACACTGGCTGGAATACAGTGAGCACACAAATAGCGCAAACCCTAAATAGAAAAAAAAGAAAGAAAGGCCTCTGTCCCCTCGGCGCCCCACCTGCCCCGGCGCGCCCCGCAGCGCCAGCCGCGCCACGGCCGGCTCGGACCAGTCCCGCTCCCCGCGCCCGCCCACGTACGCGCCCAGCTCGCTCAGCTCCGCGGCTGTGGGGGAAACACTTCAATTACAAATATAATGCACCCCACTCTGCCCCCGTCCGTGCGTCGCCGACCTCCGTGGGGTAAGTTGTTTTATTTACAGCGGGGCAGATCTGCCCCAGCTTGGGGTCGCGTGGGGTATGTTGATAATAATAAGTTTTACTTACGATGGGGCAAAGCGAGCCATTAGTTTAACTACTTCGTGGTGTACTTGGTGTATATTGGTTTTCTACAACCTCAGATGAATCATCTAACAGATATGCCATTTAACTCAAGATCCGGGGAAGAAAAGAGACAAGTGTATACAAATAGACAAAGGAGTAAGGAGGATAGTACGATGATGTTTTGTCTTTGTCGGCGTATGCACTAATTAATTGCTGTGCTGCAGAAGCAAACCAATCTTGACATATAAGAATGTCGCACGAATGATTGGAGCACCACCTAAATAACGTGTATTAAATTTATCCGATTTATAAATTGCAGCAATGGTGTGTCTCTTTCGGGTATACGCTTTTGTCAAGTCTATTTCTGATATTACGTCTATGTCTAAAATAGGAGGACAAGTTTGTTCCAAATTTGCGATTCCCCTGGGGTAAGTTTTATCCAGTCCGGGGCAAGTCTCACATAGACTGACCTCCGTACCGTTAGTCGTTACCTCCAAATTTCTTTCACTCGACCTTTGCTGAGGGACCTCGAAACTTCCCCAAAAAGTTCCTCATATTTGGTATCGTTAGTACTCTATTTTAACACAAACGATCGTAGAGAAGCGGCTTCGAGGAATCCTCGAGGTACGTCGCGAGGTATCTCGAGCTGACAGATGGTTTGTTACCTTCGTACGAGGATTATTGTCAAGAAATAACCGAGTGGAGGACATTTAGCTAACTAACGATACCGAAACAGGCGAGTGACGTTGAGTGGAGCGAAAGAAATTTGGAGGTAACGATTGACGATACGGGGGCTCGGGTCCCCTTGGGGTGAGTCGGCCCCGGGGCGCACTCACACTGGGGCAGGTGGGCCACGGCGGCGTACGAGGTGGGGAAGGCCACGGCGCCGCCGGGGCCGAACCCTGCGCGGCTGTGTCGCGCGCGGCACACGCCCGCGTCGGCGAGGCACGCCGCGCCCAGACGCCCTGAAACACAGACATTGACGGCTCGTTTGGCGTAGTGGCTGAGCAATCGGACTGCTGCGCTAGGGGTTGCGGGTTCGATTCCCACCTGGGACAAATATTTGTTCGATCCACAAATATTAGTTTCTGGTCTGGGTGTGGTGTGTATGTGAAATTATATGTCTGTAAGCGGTACCTACGATACAGGAGCAATCATAGTGTGGGGCTACGTTTAATAAAAAATAAAAATAAAAATTGTTAGATAGTAATTTCATTACACTGGTAACATCGAATAAACAATAGTTAATAAGCTCTATAGAAAGTAGATTGTCTTTGTTTCCTGATCCGTTGGTTGCAATATGTAACTGTGTTCATTCCGTTCTGAGGCAGTTAGAAAAATATAACGCATGGAAGTCATGTTTTTCTTTAACAGTATCCGCTTCTTTTATTTAATTAGTTTCCCATCATAATAATTATTATAATACATACATTAGGAGGTGGCGAGTTCAATTCCCGGTGCGGGCACGAACCAATGTGTTTCTTGTTAAACATATGTACGTAATTATCACTCGCTTTTCGGTGAAGGAAAACATCGTGAGGAAACCAACATGCCCGAGAATTATTTCGGAGACCGAGACCCCGTGGTGGATGGCCTAATCCTCCTCACGAAATTGAGGGGAGACCTTTGTCCAGCAGTGGGACAGTTACACACTTAATTATTATACCATAAAAACAATATGAAAAAACACATAGAATAGAAAATAATTAATTGTTCACAGAATAAAAAATAACATGAGGTATTAAACAAAAGCAAAATTAAACACTTCATAAAAGAAAGAGTATAGAAAGGTCTGACCTCTTTCAGTTAACCTTTGGGTAGAGAGAAAAATTAAAAGTGACAAAAAAAAAATAATTTACCTGCTATAGTGTGTTTGAATGGCGGCACTTTCCTGTGATATTTCAGGACAATGGTGTGCGGCCTCACTATAAGCGGTCGCATTTCAGCTTCTGAAACAAAACCGCAATTTTTATATAAGTAAATTGAAAATAATAATAACTGTGAGGTGAGATGGTGGTCAAACGGAAACCTGTGCTATAAGGAATTAAAGATTGCACCGAGAAACTCTACGGGGATAGCATTTGTTCAATTTCTTTTTTGTTGTCAAATCTATGCGATGGTCTTTCCCTATCTCTATTTCATCCCTCCCTCTCTTTATATCTCTCTATTTCTATCTCACCCTCTCTCTATCTCTCTATGTTTATATCTCTCCCTCTCTCTATCTCTTCCTTTCTTTATCTCTCTATGTTTATATCTCTCCCTTCCTCTATCTCTATTTCTCCCTCTCTATTTCTATCTATCCCTTTCTTTATCTGTGTATTTCTATCTCTCCCTTCCTCTATCTCTATTTCTCCTTCTCTATTTCTATCTATCCCTTTCTTTATCTGTCTATTTCTATCTCTCCCTTCCTCTATCTCTATTTCTCCCTCTCTATTTCGATGCCCCTCTCTATTTCTCTATCTCCCTCTCTCCATCTCCTCTCTATTTCCATCTCTCCCTCTCTCTATCTCTGTCAATTATCCAACAAGGCTACCTTCAGTGTCCGGCAGCGGGGCGGGCTCCTCCCCCCGCGCCGCGCTCCGCGGCGGCGACGGCGCGGTGTCCGCCGCGGACGGGAGCGGCGCGGACAGCGGCACGAGCTGGTCTCCCGTCGATACGGATATGTCGTCCTCCATTTCTGTATAGATAGACAGATAGTAAACATCTTTATTGGATATCACTAAAAAAAACTAGACTGGAACAGAAACGAAGAAAAAAATAATCTACATATTATTACATGTAGGTATAGTATATACAAGTATATACGAGTATACAATAATCCATATCATGTTAGTTACACCACTTATAACTCAAGAACGGCTGAATCACATTTCATGACGGTCTGTCTGTATGATGTATGTATGGAGTGTCCACCCTGTGCTATATATCGTGTATCTATGTGCTATTAATAGTGTATCTATATTATGTGCTATATATTGTGTATGCTATATATTATATCGTGTATCTATGTGCTATATATCGTGTATCTATATGTGCTATAATATCGTGTATGCTATATATCGTGTATCTATATGTGCTATAATATCGTGTATGCTATATATCGTGTATCTATATGTGCTATAATATCGTGTATGCTATATATCGTGTATCTATATGTGCTATAATATCGTGTATGCTATATATCGTGTATCTATATGTGCTATAATATCGTGTATGCTATATATCGTGTATCTATATGTGCTATAATATCGTGTATGCTATATATCGTGTATCTATATGTGCTATAATATCGTGTATGCTATATATCGTGTATCTATATGTGCTATAATATCGTGTATGCTATATATCGTGTATCTATATGTGCTATAATATCGTGTATGCTATATATCGTGTATCTATATGTGCTATAATATCGTGTATGCTATATATCGTGTATCTATATGTGCTATATTATATCGTGTATGCTATATGTGCTATAATATCGTGTATGCTATATATCGTGTATCTATATGTGCTATATTATATCGTGTATGCTATATGTGCTATAATATCGTGTATGCTATATATCGTGTATCTATATGTGCTATAATATCGTGTATGCTATATATCGTGTATCTATATGTGCTATAATATCGTGTATGCTATATATCGTGTATCTATATGTGCTATAATATCGTGTATGCTATATATCGTGTATCTATATGTGCTATAATATCGTGTATGCTATATATCGTGTATCTATATGTGCTATAATATCGTGTATGCTATATATCGTGTATCTATATGTGCTATAATATCGTGTATGCTATATATCGTGTATCTATATGTGCTATAATATCGTGTATGCTATATATCGTGTATCTATATGTGCTATAATATCGTGTATGCTATATATCGTGTTTCTATATGTGCTATATATCGTGTATGCTATATGTGCTATAATATCGTGTATGCTATATATCGTGTATCTATATGTGCTATATATCGTGTATCTATATGTGCTATATATCGTGTATGCTATATGTGCTATATATCGTGTATCTATATGTGCTATATTATATCGTGTATGCTATATGTGCTATAATATCGTGTATGCTATATATCGTGTATCTATATATGCTATATATCGTGTATGCTATATGTGCTATATATCGTGTATCTATATGTGCTATATTATATCGTGTATGCTATATGTGCTATAATATCGTGTATGCTATATATCGTGTATCTATATGTGCTATAATATCGTGTATGCTATATATCGTGTATCTATATGTGCTATAATATCGTGTATGCTATATATCGTGTATCTATATGTGCTATAATATCGTGTATGCTATATATCGTGTATCTATATGTGCTATAATATCGTGTATGCTATATATCGTGTATCTATATGTGCTATAATATCGTGTATGCTATATATCGTGTATCTATATGTGCTATAATATCGTGTATGCTATATATCGTGTATCTATATGTGCTATAATATCGTGTATGCTATATATCGTGTATCTATATGTGCTATAATATCGTGTATGCTATATATCGTGTATCTATATGTGCTATAATATCGTGTATGCTATATATCGTGTATCTATATGTGCTATAATATCGTGTATGCTATATATCGTGTATCTATATGTGCTATAATATCGTGTATGCTATATATCGTGTATCTATATGTGCTATATATCGTGTATCTATATGTGCTATATTATATCGTGTATGCTATATGTGCTATAATATCGTGTATGCTATATATCGTGTATCTATATGTGCTATATATCGTGTATGCTATATGTGCTATAATATCGTGTATGCTATATATCGTGTATCTATATAGATACACGATATATAGCATACACGATATTATAGCACATATAGATACACGATATATAGCATACACGATATTATAGCACATATAGGTACACGATATATAGCATACACGATATTATAGCACATATAGATACACGATATATAGCATACACGATATTATAGCACATATAGATACACGATATATAGCATACACGATATTATAGCACATATAGATACACGATATATAGCATACACGATATTATAGCACATATAGATACACGATATATAGCATACACGATATTATAGCACATATAGATACACGATATATAGCATACACGATATTATAGCACATATAGATACACGATATATAGCATACACGATATTATAGCACATATAGATACACGATATATAGCATACACGATATTATAGCACATATAGATACACGATATATAGCATACACGATATTATAGCACATATAGATACACGATATATAGCATACACGATATTATAGCACATATAGATACACGATATATAGCATACACGATATTATAGCACATATAGATACACGATATATAGCATACACGATATTATAGCACATATAGATACACGATATATAGCATACACGATATTATAGCACATATAGCATACACGATATAATATAGCACATATAGATACACGATATATAGCACATATAGCATACACGATATATAGCATATATAGATACACGATATATAGCATACACGATATTATAGCACATATAGCATACACGATATAATATAGCACATATAGATACACGATATATAGCACATATAGCATACACGATATATAGCACATATAGATACACGATATATAGCACATATAGATACACGATATATAGCATACACGATATTATAGCACATATAGCATACACGATATATAGCACATATAGATACACGATATATAGCATACACGATATTATAGCACATATAGATACACGATATATAGCATACACGATATTATAGCACATATAGATACACGATATATAGCATACACGATATTATAGCACATATAGATACACGATATATAGCATACACGATATTATAGCACATATAGATACACGATATATAGCATACACGATATTATAGCACATATAGATACACGATATATAGCATACACGATATTATAGCACATATAGATACACGATATATAGCATACACGATATTATAGCACATATAGATACACGATATATAGCATACACGATATTATAGCACATATAGATACACGATATATAGCATACACGATATTATAGCACATATAGATACACGATATATAGCATACACGATATTATAGCACATATTATAGATACACGATATATAGCATACACGATATTATAGCACATATAGATACACGATATATAGCATACACGATATTATAGCACATATAGATACACGATATATAGCATACACGATATTATAGCACATATAGATACACGATATATAGCATACACGATATTATAGCACATATAGATACACGATATATAGCATACACGATATTATAGCACATATAGATACACGATATATAGCATACACGATATTATAGCACATATAGATACACGATATATAGCATACACGATATTATAGCACATATAGATACACGATATATAGCATACACGATATTATAGCACATATAGCATACACGATATATAGCATATATAGATACACGATATATAGCATACACGATATTATAGCACATATAGCATACACGATATAATATAGCACATATAGATACACGATATATAGCACATATAGCATACACGATATATAGCACATATAGATACACGATATATAGCATACACGATATTATAGCACATATAGCATACACGATATATAGCACATATAGATACACGATATATAGCATACACGATATTATAGCACATAATGTGCTATATATCGTGTATCTATATGTGCTATATTATATCGTGTATGCTATATATCGTGTATCTATATGTGCTATATTATATCGTGTATGCTATATATCGTGTATCTATATGTGCTATAATATCGTGTATGCTATATATCGTGTATCTATATGTGCTATAATATCGTGTATGCTATATATCGTGTATCTATATGTGCTATAATATCGTGTATGCTATATATCGTGTATCTATATGTGCTATATTATATCGTGTATGCTATATGTGCTATAATATCGTGTATGCTATATATCGTGTATCTATATGTGCTATAATATCGTGTATGCTATATATCGTGTATCTATATGTGCTATAATATCGTGTATGCTATATATCGTGTATCTATATGTGCTATAATATCGTGTATGCTATATATCGTGTATCTATATGTGCTATAATATCGTGTATGCTATATATCGTGTATCTATATGTGCTATAATATCGTGTATGCTATATATCGTGTATCTATATGTGCTATAATATCGTGTATGCTATATATCGTGTATCTATATGTGCTATAATATCGTGTATGCTATATATCGTGTATCTATATGTGCTATAATATCGTGTATGCTATATATCGTGTATCTATATGTGCTATAATATCGTGTATGCTATATATCGTGTATCTATATGTGCTATATATCGTGTATGCTATATGTGCTATAATATCGTGTATGCTATATATCGTGTATCTATATGTGCTATATATCGTGTATCTATATCGTCGGTCCAAATCAGTACTGGAACATTTCGAAAATCGTAGTTTGGAGAAAATCAGGTTTAAAGATTTTAGAAGTTTTCAAATGTCATTTTAACTATTATGAAATTAAGTATGTTTAATTACTTTTAGTTCATAATATGCAGATTTAACACGGTTTTATTGTGTGGTAGCTAAGGTTTAAGTATTATTTGTAGTTATTGAGTAATAGTTATATTTGTGAGATGTTCCAATAATGAACTAAAAATTTCTTGTATAAAATTAGAATAAAATGGAATATTTCCAAATGAGCTGGTAATCTAACTAATATTATTAAGTCGAAAGTTTGTGAGTGTGCGTGTGTGCATGTGTGTATGTTTGTTAGGTCGTCACGCTCATAAAGCTGGACAGATTTGCATGAAATTTGGTGTGCAGTTAGGTTATCCCCCAACTTAGGACATAAGCATCATCATCCCCGTTTTCCATCAGTGCGATTTAAACTGTGAAAATCTACCAATAACCATCATCATCATCATCATCACCCTGAAGACGTCCACTGCTGAACATAAGCCTCCCCTTTAGACCGCCACACTGAACGACAACTTGCCACTTGCATCCACCGGTTGCCTGCGACTTTTTTGATGTCATCGGCCCATCTAGTGGGAGGCCTTCCTACACTACGTCTTCCAGTCCGTGGTCGCCTTTCTAGAACCTTTCTTCCCCATCGGTTATCAGTTCTACGAGCGATGTGGCCTACCCTTGTCACTTCAGCTTGCAAACCTTGAGAGCTATGTCGTAAACTTTAGTTCTTTGACGAATATCCTCGTTCCGAATTTTATCGCGCAAAGAAACTTCGAGCATACTAGCTCTTTCCCTTGCCCGCTGTGTGACTCTGAGCTTTTTCAAAACGCCAGCAGTTAAGGACCACGTCTCAGTTCCATAAGTCATTATTGGTAACACACACTCTCTGGTGGAAGACCCTTGTCTCCAGGCACTGTGAAATTATGGACGAGAAAATGTCACGTAACTTCCCGAACACTGGCATCCGAGTTAGATTCTTCGGGTGACCTCTTTGTTGAAGTTGGACCTGCCTAACTGGATAATCTGCCCAAGGTATCCGTTCCAGTCCAAGAGCTTTAAAACCTCCAATGCGTTCCTGAACAGTTTCGGAGAAATAACATCTCTCTCTCACGCTTTTCTGCAATAGAATAGGTTTCGTGCTCTCGTCCTGCAGTCGGATTGACACGGTGGGCGGTGTAATATACAAGCACTTCATTACTTCGATATACCTATATTCGATATGGCATCGCTGAAGAGGCTGCATTACTGCCCACTTGCCCAGGTCTCGATTGAATCGAAGGCTTTTTCATAGTTCACAAATATAATGGCCAATTATACTCCAGAGTCTTCTATATCATCAATCTTCTATATAATCAGCCGGAGCGTGTGTATGTGGTCTATGGTGCCAAAACCTTTCCGGAAACAGGCTTGTTCGGGAGGCTGGAAGTAATCAAACCTGCGTTCGAGGCGGTTCGAAAGGACTCTCGAGAACAGCTTATACCTACAAATTACTCGGGATTAAGTTGGGTCTATAATTCTTCAATGAGATAGTTACACCTTTTTTGAAGAAGAGCACCACCACACTCCTGTTCCATGCTTCTGGCGTGATACCCTCGAGAATTAAATAACTTCTGGAGGACTAAATGTATCGTTTATGAATCCACCTGCTCCGCAATTCCGCACGCATATAGTTTATCCCGGAACTTAGGACATAGGCTATAAGTTATCATCATCATCAGCATCATCATCAACACTGTTTTCCATCAGTGCGACAAAACTGTAAAAACTGCCCAATTTTCATGAAATTTGGTATGCAGGTAGCTTACACCTCAATTTCACATAGATTACAAGTCATCATTATCATCATCACCGTTTTTCATAAGTGTGATAGTTAATTTATAGCAAAATCAAGCTGCAACAAACTAATTCACGCGGCGTCCAGAGCACCAACGGAGTAAAACGCACAAAAACAATATTCAACTTCTAATTAATTCAAAGTCATATTGGAACATTTCAAAAAATACTGTTAATGAACTCGTGATAGACTATGGATATCGAAGTTTGAGTGGGACATTTCGAACTAAGCTAATAATGAACACGAAAATAATAGTATTATTGTAAATAGTTATATCGGAATAAATGGTTTCCTGACCACTAGAACTAAAGTTTGAGTTGTACCGTTAGTGATTTAGAAAGATTTTACGATTCCCTACCGTTTCTCATACTTATCTCAAAACACGTAATTTCGGATTTGTTCCGGTAATGAATCCGACCGACGATATGTGCTATATATCGTGTATGCTATATGTGCTATATATCGTGTATCTATATGTGCTATATTATATCGTGTATGCTATATGTGCTATAATATCGTGTATGCTATATATCGTGTATCTATATGTGCTATATATCGTGTATCTATATGTGCTATATATCGTGTATGCTATATGTGCTATATATCGTGTATCTATATGTGCTATATTATATCGTGTATGCTATATGTGCTATAATATCGTGTATGCTATATATCGTGTATCTATATATGCTATATATCGTGTATGCTATATGTGCTATATATCGTGTATCTATATGTGCTATATTATATCGTGTATCTATATGTGCTATAATATCGTGTATGCTATATCGTGTATCTATATGTGCTATATATCGTGTATGCTATATATCGTGTATCTATATGTGCTATATATCGTGTATGCTATATGTGCTATAATATCGTGTATGCTATATATCGTGTATCTATATGTGCTATATATCGTGTATCTATAATTATGTGCTATATATCGTGTATGCTATATGTGCTATATATCGTGTATCTATATGTGCTATATATCGTGTATGCTATATGTGCTATATATCGTGTATCTATATGTGCTATATTATATCGTGTATGCTATATGTGCTATAATATCGTGTATGCTATATATCGTGTATCTATATGTGCTATATATCGTGTATGCTATATGTGCTATATATCGTGTATCTATATGTGCTATATTATATCGTGTATCTATATGTGCTATAATATCGTGTATGCTATATATCGTGTATCTATATGTGCTATAATATCGTGTATGCTATATATCGTGTATCTATATGTGCTATAATATCGTGTATGCTATATATCGTGTATCTATATATGCTATATATCGTGTATGTTATATTATATCGGGAGTAGTTACCGTGGTCTGCGTAGAGGGACGCCTTCATCAGCTGCACGTGGTGGCTGCGGCGGCGCTCCAGCCGCGCCAGCTCCCCCGTCGGGCTCTTCACGCCGGACCCGGCTGCAAGCAGGCAGAAAGTGATGACTCAGTCTTAACTTAACACCAGGTGCAATAACGGTCAAGTAGCTTATAAAGCAGGGTTTCCCAACCATGGTGCCCCCCCCCCTCCCCCGATTATAAAAAAAGATCATGCCCCTCTATATTTTTCCTCAGCGCACTTTTGTTCATCATGGTCCATTGGCATTGACAGGTGGGTATTTTGAGGAATTGTTTTTATTTTATTTCAAGTGCGTGATAGAACAAAATAGTGGTAAAGCGTGGTAGTTAGTTCGGCCGATTGGTGGTGCGACAAAATTTGTGTGTAAGTGTTTTAAGTAATAAACAATGATAAGTAATTAGATTTAAATATCCGAACACTTCTTGCCCCCCTTAGATCTCTCTACGCCCCCATATGTTTCTTGTGATCATATATTATGTACAATACTCGAAATATTTTAATACTTGACACTGGCTGAATGCACAAACCTTACGAAGCCGAAACTAAAAAAAAACACTTTAAAACAAAAAAAGAAGCTTGTAAAAATTAAGCATGCATTGAATGAATAACTCATTGAAAAATTTGTTGTTTACATATTATTTCCATGTTTTTCTTGATAAAAGATAATATCCTTACCTCTATGGTCCTGATACATGCTCTGCGACTCTGTATTATCCTCTGTGGTGTCCATATCAAATGCTGTAACGAGAGAGACAAATCTTAATATATAAATTACGCGTCACGTTGTTTGTCCGCGACGGACTTCTAAACTACTAAACCGATTTTAATCAAATTTGCACACCGTGTGCAGATTGATCTAACTTGAAAGATAGGATAGCTTACATCTCAATTTACAGTCGCAATAACAAAAACATTAGCCACAGCAACGCGTGGCCGTGTCTGCTAGTCTATAATACATAGTATATACAAATAAACAAGCTTGCAGTGTCTGTTGGTAATATATAAACAAAAGCTTATTACTATGCATATTATGAAAGTTACGATGTGCATGTCGAAAACTCAGCTCTGTATTATTTTTGTCCGTGTCAAAGTAAAAGTCAAAGCATTTATTGTAAATAGGCAATTACATCGCACTTTTACAAGTCAAACAGCTAATTCTCGTTAACAAAGAGAATCATGATGTGTGTTTTTGTTACGGCTAATTTCCGAAACGGCTGGACGGCTTTTATCAATTTTTTTAAACAAAATTCCAAAAGTTCAAATACCATCAAATTTATAAAACCCAAGTAGACCGTACCGGCTTCGCTCGGATGAACGTTTATTTCACCCATTTTATGGTTTTTATTACCAGATTATTTGAAAAATAAAAACCTAGCCCTGTCACTACTCAGTGATGACATAGCAAAATATAAAAAAAAAAATATTCTATAAAATTATATACAACTAGCTGCGCCCCACGGTTTCACCCGCGTTTGGATAATATACTATATAATATCTTTATGAATTGTAGCCTATGTGTTATTCTGATGTATAAGCTATATTATTGTGAAGTTTCATCAAAATCCATTCAGTAGTTTTTGCGTGAAAGAGTAACAAACATCCATACAGACAAACTTTCGCGTTTATAATATTAGTAGGATAGGATAAAATTGAGTTGAATCGTTACATACAAAACACAAACATAATATCATACCCTTTTTTATATTATACTACCTCCTCTAGAAGCGCCGTTGAGTAGACTAAGCGACGCCTGTTGCATTGCAAATATGCTGTCGGCAGTGCCACCAGCGCTGGGACTCGGCACCCCCAGGGGTGATGAAACCCCGCCGAGGCCCAGGGACGAAACCCCGCCGAGGCCCGGGGACGAAACCCCGCCTAGGCCCGGGGACGAAACCCCACCTAGGCCCGGGGACGAAACCCCACCTAGGCCCGGGGACGAAACCCCACCTAGGCCGGGCGGCGGTATCGCCATAGGCGGTTTTACAGCTGCAATACACAATAGAAATCTCTTCATTGTACACCGAAAATATTATTATTTATCCTATTTTACAGTACCATAATATCGATATTTTTCAGTGGGTACCGATACTGACCAACTTCTGGCAAAAAAGTATCGCTATTTTGGAAATATCGGTATTTTAATTCAAAGTACTGATATAGAGATACTAAAGCACCGGTAAAAGACAAAATTTACCGATTAAAGTATCGGTACCGATATCGATATTTACATAGACAACACCGATATTTTGTAAATATCGATATCGCTCCCTAGCATGTGGATGTACTGCAGAACCCTACAGAGGATGTACTGCAGAACCGACCTGGCGCCGAGGTCTGCAGCGCCTGGGCCGCGAGCTGGCGCCTCATGACCTCCGGAGTGAGGTCGTCCTCCTCGTCTGAGTCCGTGAGGCCGTACTTGCTGAAGTGGTCCACCTGCCGGGTTACATAGGATAATGGTCATTGGGTCATTGGGTGATCAAAGCTACTGTGTTTCAGATTGGCATCGTCAAGCCAGACAAGCTCTCCAAGTCTTACCTCCCCCTCTTCTCAATAAGACTACCAACAGTCCTCCAAACCCCTACCCCCTTCCTACCAAGAGGCCTACCTCCCCCCCCCCCTCAATAATACTACCAACAGTCCTCCAAACCCCTACCCCCCTCCTACCAAGAGGCCTATCCCCTCCCCCCCTCAATAAGACTACCAACAGTCCTCCAAACCTCTACCCTCTCCTACCAAGAGTCCTACCCCCCTACCCCCCCGAGGCAGGGTGGACTCAGTGATGATGGAGACGTACCTGGAACACCCAGCTGCCGGTCTGCGGGCGGTACTCTATGAACTTAGTGTTGTGCTTGTCGCACACGCGGCGCAGCTTGCGCTCGTAGTCCCACAGCCTGAGATAAATATAAACATAGATAAGGATAGCAATATATCATTTAAAACAACACTGATATCGTTTTGCCTTTGTGCCGCTTGGCCTTGGATAGGGTGATGGATTTTAAGACAGCAATTGATGATCATAGTAGAGGTTACGGCTGAAGTTAGTAGAGGTTATAGCAGAGGTTATTCAGGTTTTAGCAGTGGTTAAATCAGATATTATAGCAAAGGTTATAACAGAGATTGTAGCCGAGGTTGTAATTATGGGTTCAGTTCATAGCATTGGTTACAGCAGATGCTATAATAAGAGTTTATTCAGGTCATAGCATTGGTTAAATCAGAGATAACAGCAGAGTTTATAATGTAGGTTATTCAGGTTATAGCAGTGGTTCAATCAGAGATTATAGCAGAGGTTATATAACAGACATTATATAGCCGCGGTTATAATACAGGTTATAATTATTCAGGTCATAGCAGAGGTTATAACAGAGAATAGCCGAGGTGATTCAGGTCATAGCAAAGGTTACACCAGAGGTTATAACAGAGATTACAGCCGAGGTTATAATAGGGGTTCAGGTCATAGCAGTGGTTACAGCAGAGGCTATAGCAGTGGTTACAGCAGAGGTTATAGCAGTGGTTACAGCAGAGGTTATAGCAGGGGTTATTCAGATCATAGCAGTGGTTACAATAGCCGAGGTTATAGGGTAACACTGACCGGTCCGGGTCGGTGATGGGCCGGTTCTCGGTCTTGTCCCGGGGCCAGATCCGGTCGAGGGTGACGACGGCGCGCCGGTTCAGCCCCTGCCCCACGGGCGGCTTGTCCGCGTCCGTGGGGTACACGATCACCTCCTTGTTCAGGAAGTGCACTGGTGGTGGGCAAACAGTAAACAGTGACGGTCTTACTACGAAATATTTAAACTAGAGTTGAACTGGAGTTTTAATATTTTGTCCACGAATCGACGTGTAAACCTTCGCATTTGGTAACTCAATAACAAATTTACCAGTGAGTTAAATTAGGTATGCTAGGTTTGAGTAAGAAGACGCGGGTGATAGACGTCGATTTTGTGGAACGTTTATTTTGAATATTTAGAAATCTCTGTTTTACTCTGGTCTAAACTGTTGTAGTAAGACGGATAAAATGTAATAATGTATTTATCCGGAAATCAAGCTCAGCCGGTCAGTAAGACGGGTCGGGAGGAGACCGACTGAGTTAACATCACTTCACATGTCCGGCATGTCCAGCATGTCCTGCATGTCCAGCATGTCCGGCATGTCCAGTATGCCCTGCATGTCCGGCTCCCCGGCGTGTCCCGGGCGGCACATACCCAGCTGGTCCAGGTCCAGCCCGGCCACGTCCAGCTCCCCGGCGTAGTGCACGTTCCCGTAGTGCGTCCGGCCCACCGTCAGGTGCGGCACTAAGCACGTGCCGTCCGCGCGCATGTACGCTGGAACCGCATGCATGCGTTCACTCTTTATTCCACACCACAGAACGGAACAAAAACACGATACACAAAATAGGAGATTACGCCCAAGGGCGTAAAACACTGGCTTGTCGGCCCGGGCGGCATTATTTAACCTGGAGCACTGAGGGTTTACTCAATTTCGATTAAGCTCAGTAAACCGATGAAAATATAAAATTATAAAAATTTAAAAAAAATCTTCCAAGATGGCCGCCGCCATCAAAATGGCGGATTATATATTATATTTTCCCAACTCCCTCAATATGGGTATCAAATGAAAGGGCTTGACTAATAGAATACCTACATAATAATATAAATATATATTATAGATTATAGACTATACAATATGAAAAATTTCATATCCAAGATGGCCGCTTTAGCTGAAACCATATATTATACCGTGGGTTCTTAAATTTTTATTTAATTACTTTTTATTCTTCTCTTTGTTTATGAGATTTGAGTCTTTGACTTGTATTAATAATAATAATAAAATCTGTTAGCTCCAAACGATAACTTAGATAGAGGGAGAGATATGAGAGTGAGAAGGAAAGAGACGGAGAGGGAGAGAGAGCGAGAGCGACAGGTAGTGGGAGAGAGATAGAACGAGAGGAAACTTTTCCTATGATACAATGACAGCCAACGTCTGTCGGGTCAGCTACTATACATATAGAAAGAGGATTTACTCACGTATCATCTCGTCCAGGGAGGGTATGGTGTAGTACCCGGGGCGGGTCAGTTTGACCCCCGTGGGGTGAGGTGGGACCTCGCGCGGGGACACTATTTCATCCGACACTGGGAACGAACAAAATACATGCATATAATCAGTAGGTACTTGAATTGTTGATGTTGTTGATTGTAAAAGAAATAAATAATGTAATACAACTATAATTAGAAGATTATTTAATTATATTTATTTAATTAATCGAACAGAATATTATTATAAACAAATATAGATAACACAGATAACTTATATAGGTTAGAACTGTGGGTGTGAAGTGTATGTGAAATTATACGTCTGTAAGCGGTACCCACGATACAGGAGCAATCCTAGTGTGGGGCTACGTTTAAAAAAAAAAGAACTGGGCATGTTGACAAAATATGTAGAGTTCAATTCACCGTCAACATCTTTCTCCTTGTCCCGCGCGGCGGATGCGGACGCGGACGCGGGCGCGGATGCGGATGCGGATGCGGACGCGGGCGCGGTTGCGGGCGCGGGCGCCCGCACGCCGAGCTCCCGCACGGAGTTCTCCGCGGACTCCGCGGCGGACGATAGCGGTTTGCGCAACGTCTTCGTAGTCAGCCTGCGGACACGGGTTCATTATCCACCGCTTTGCTGAATCGTGACGTTGACATTTATTCCTATACTAGCCGCTGCTCGCGACTTCATCCGCGCTGACTACATAGATAGCCAGAAAAAAAGCAATAAATAACAATTCGTGCCACATTGGGCGGTCTTGTCGCTCCGAGAGATCAATTCCAGACAACCATGCACACATTTAATTGCGATAAAAAATATCCAATGTCTTTCTCCAGTGGTCCAATCTATGTCTACACCAAAGATATCAAAATCGGTTCAGTCGTGAAAAGTAACAAACGAACAGCGTTACTTTTTAATGTTAGTTTGGATTACGTACATACATATACATACATACAGTCACGCGTTTCCCCGTCGGGGTAGGCAGAGACTACATCTCTCCACACGCTACGATCCTGACACAGCTCTTCCGCTTCTTCTACTTTCATGACTTGCTTCATACATGCTCTCCGGTTATGAGTATAGTTTGGATTAATTACATTTATTAGTATATTTATATATAACTAGCTGCGCCCCGCGGTTTCACCCGCGTTTGTATAATATACGATATATCTTTATGAACTGTAGCCTGTGTTATTCTGATGTAAAAGCTATAATTATAATTGCAACGTTTATTTAAAATCCATTCAGTAGTTTTTCGTGAAAGAGTAACAAACATCCATCCATACTTACAAACTTTCGCTTTTATAATATTAGTAGGATAATAATAATTTAGCCTGTACCTACTATCCCTCACTTTCATGAAGAGGATTAAGCCATAATCCACCACAGGGGCCCGACCCGGATCGGTGGATAATATATCTCCGAAATAATTCTCAAGCATTTAACATTAATAAATTGAAGTAAATATAATTTCATATAAACTTACCAGCTCGACCGTCTCTCGGATCCTTCTGTTGGCAACTCTTTATCTATAAAAGTAAATAAAACAATATACTAATTAAAAACGATCAAACTAAACAAAAAAAACCGTCCCTCCAAGGCATAGACGTAGTATCAAGAAATAGACTTGACAATAGTGTATACCCGAAAGGGACACACATTTGCTGCAATGTATAAATCGGATAAATTTAATACACGTTAGACATTCTAAAATGTCAAGATTGGTTTGCTTCTGCAGCCAAGCAATAAATTAGTGCATACGCCGACAAAGACAAAACATCATCGTACAGTATTACCCAACTGATATGGCTTACCGATGTACCTGCGCAGAAGATGAATTTTCAAAGCGCGGGAAATGCTATTGACCGCTATTGGTCGGCAGCCGCCGCCATCTTAGCGAGCTTAGAGTGAGATGGAACTAACAGCTGCAGTGTATTATGAACCTTATAATAGTGAGCTTAGGTTGATTGTAAGTTTTAAGCATTCTTTCGTTAATCTTCGGACCATACTTTCTTTTCTGCGCGAACGAAGATTCACGACGCGCCTTATAAGTTGGGTACTAGTATACTATCCTACTTACTCCTTTGTCTATTTGTATACACTTGTCTCTTTTCTTCCCCGGATCTTGAGTTAAATGTCATATCTATTGGATGAATAATCTGAGCTCCAAGGTATAGCGTATACTTATCATGTTCACTTGTAGTATTACTATTGCTGTCCTTTATTATATTTTAAGTTTATTTATGATCACTTAATCACAGAATAATGTAGAGTATTTGTGAGAGTTATCAGTGATTTGTTTTTGTTTTTATTTACATAGTTAATTACTGCGTAGAACGGAACGGAACACGAACATGCATTTTTTTGTGGAAAAATCTGTGAAATATTTCTATGTTGGTAGACGGAAAATGAGATTTCAAAATAACATAGTTTTTACAGTGATTATAATATGACTTACTAGAAGCGTCTCGCGGTTTCACCCGCGTTAACTATAACTACTATCCCGCGGGAACCGTTAATGTTTACGGGATAAAAAGTAGCCTATGTCACCCGGGGATAGTGTAGCTTCGCAACAGTGAAAGAATTTTTCAAATCGGTTCAGTAGTTTCGGAGCCTATTCAATGCAAACAAACAAGCAAATCTTTCCCCTTTATAATATTACTAGCTGCGCCCCGCGGTTTCACCCGCGTTTGGATAAATACAATAATATATCCTTATGAATTGTAGCCTATGTGTTATTCTGATATGTAAGCTATATTATTGTGAAGTTTCATCAAACTCCATTCAGTAGTTTTTGCGTGAAAGAGTAACAAACATCCATCCATCCATACACACAAACTTTCGCGTTTATAATATTAGTAGGATAGTCTACACTAATATTATATAGAGGAAAACTTTGTTTGCTTGGTTGTAATGAATAGGCTCCGAAACTACTGAACCGATTTGAAAAATTCTTTCACTGTTGGGAAGCTATGCTATCCCCGGTACACATAGGCTACCTTTTATCCCTTAAAAATTAATGGTTCCCGCGGGATAGTAGTTAACGCGGGTGAAACCGCGAGGTGCTTCTAGTATAGAATATAGATGATATTCAAACCACCATGGCTATCAAAAATAGACCTCAATTCAATCTGTGGAAACTCACCCAAGTTTGGATACAATTTTGGAGAAGATTCGTTGTCTATTGGCTTTTCTTTATTGTCACTCCATGACACTTTAGAGCCGCTCAACCTGTAACGAACAATCATGGGTTTTTTAAGGTTCCATAATCCACATTCCATAATATTTTAGACATCCGTTCAACACTTGTTTATATCTTTACCCCCAGTACTGCTGGAAACATCGTCCATCGAACCGAAACTGTATAATGTTTCCACACTACTGTTTTGTGGACTATCTGGTATGTGGTACTACCATATGGAATATTGCAGAGTTTTAACTCACCAACTGCCTTGCCTATCGGAGCTGGTCTCCAAATCTGAAAATGGAGACACAAACGTCATTTTATAAAAGTCAAGAAGGCGGTGGTAGCATAGTGGGCGAACGTCCGCCCGCCAAGGCGGAGGTGGCCAGTTCAAATCCCAGTGCGGGCACGTACCAATGTGTTTCTTGTTAAACATACTGCACGTAATTATCACTCGGTTTTCGGTGAAGGAAAACATCGTGAGGAAACCAACATGCCCGAGAATTATTTCGGAGGCATGTTATCCACCAAGTGGTGGATCATGGTCTAATCCTCCTCACGAAAGTGAGGGGAGGCCTTTGCTCAGCAGTAGGGACAGTTACAGGCTGAATGATTAATTATCAAGATGAATATTCGTTCTGAATCCAAGCAATTATTAGTACAAGTAGAATGAGCTGTCGAAATGTCGCCAGCGTCCATCAACATGGCGGCCGGCTCGCGACTGGCTTCACTAGACATCTGTAATGTTCGGTCCACTGCCTCCAGTGTCCGTGCGTCACTCACTGTTGTTATCCGTGCAGCTGACATTCCGCTTCCTTGAGTCGGTACCTTCCGCCAGCTCCGCCGAGGAGTTCTCCTTGTCGGAGGTGGCGGCGTCGCCTTCCGCGTCCCGCGACCGCTGCTCTTCCACAGATCTACAAGCGTAGAAACATCTGTCTATACTATCCTGCTGATATTTTTAAACATATTTACATTTAAAATTGTCCAGAACTGCTATGATTATTTTATGTAAGAGCTCTCTTTATGTGTCTGTATCACATAACGCAGAGCCAATAGAAGTGGATTCGTTTTACATCCGTATCGGAATCGCTATCGCCAAACGATTATTTATCGACTAGCTGCGCCCCGCGGTGTTACCCGCTGTTTTCGGAATAAAAAGTAGCCTATGTGTTAATCCAGGGTGTCGGCTAATCCCCGTACCAAATTTCATCAAAATCAGTACAGCCGTTTGAGCGTGAAGAACTAACAAAACCAAACTTTCGCATTTATAATATTAGTAAGATATTGACTTTATCAATAAAGGTTTATAATTTTTCTAATTAATATCTTTTTATTTCTTTCCGTCCGGTCGGCCTCACCTGTGCCCCGCGGGGCTGTCGGGGCCGGCGTGCGAGTCCCCGCGCTGGTTGGGGCGGAGCACCAGGCGCTTCCGGCTCGGCTTCAGGCTCAGCTTGTCCTCCAAGCTCGCGTCCGACTCCTCGAGGCCGTCGAAGAGGGACTTCTGCAAATACATATTCATATTACAAGCTTATCTATACTCTAACGAACAGACACGGCCGTCGCTGTGGCTAAAGTTTTTGTTATTGCGACTATAAATTGAGATGTAAGAGGGCGGGGCGGGGCGGCGGGCGGGGGAGACAGCACGGCTAGCGTGTACCTTGTCGTGCGGCCGCGGCTGCAGGCGCAGGCGGCTGGCGGCGGGCGGGGCGGGGCGGGGCGGGGCGGGGCGGGGCGGCGGGCGGGGGAGACAGCACGGCTAGCGTGTACCTTGTCGTGCGGCCGCGGCTGCAGGCGCAGGCGGCTGGCGGCGGGCGGGGCGGGGCGGGGCGGGGCGGGGCGGCGGGCGGGGGAGACAGCACGGCTAGCGTGTACCTTGTCGTGCGGCCGCGGCTGCAGGCGCAGGCGGCTGGGGGCGGGCGGGGCGGGGCGGGGCGGGGCGGGGCGGCGGGCGGGGGAGACAGCACGGCTAGCGTGTACCTTGTCGTGCGGCCGCGGCTGCAGGCGCAGGCGGCTGGCGGCGGGCGGGGCGGGGCGGGGCGGGGCGGGGCGGCGGGCGGGGGAGACAGCACGGCTAGCGTGTACCTTGTCGTGCGGCCGCGGCTGCAGGCGCAGGCGGCGGGGGGCGGGCGGGGCGGGGCGGGGCGGGGCGGGGCGGCGGGCGGGGGAGACAGCACGGCTAGCGTGTACCTTGTCGTGCGGCCGCGGCTGCAGGCGCAGGCGGCTGGCGGCGGGCGGGGCGGGGCGGGGCGGGGCGGGGCGGGGCGGCGGGCGGGGGAGACAGCACGGCTAGCGTGTACCTTGTCGTGCGGCCGCGGCTGCAGGCGCAGGCGGCTGGCGGCGGGCGGGGCAGGGCGGGGCGGCGGGCGGGGGAGACAGCACGGCTAGCGTGTACCTTGTCGTGCGGCCGCGGCTGCAGGCGCAGGCGGCTGGCGGCGGGCGGGGCGGGGCGGGGCGGGGCGGGGCGGCGGGCGGGGGAGACAGCACGGCTAGCGTGTACCTTGTCGTGCGGCCGCGGCTGCAGGCGCAGGCGGCTGGCGGCGGGCGGGGCGGGGCGGGGCGGCGGGCGGGGGAGACAGCACGGCTAGCGTGTACCTTGTCGTGCGGCCGCGGCTGCAGGCGCAGGCGGCTGGCGGCGGGCGGGGCGGGGCGGGGCGGGGCGGGGCGGCGGGCGGGGGAGACAGCACGGCTAGCGTGTACCTTGTCGTGCGGCCGCGGCTGCAGGCGCAGGCGGCTGGCGGCGGGCGGGGCGGGGCGGGGCGGGGCGGGGCGGCGGGCGGGGGAGACAGCACGGCTAGCGTGTACCTTGTCGTGCGGCCGCGGCTGCAGGCGCAGGCGGCTGGCGGCGGGCGGGGCGGGGCGGGGCGGGGCGGGGCGGCGGGCGGGGGAGACAGCACGGCTAGCGTGTACCTTGTCGTGCGGCCGCGGCTGCAGGCGCAGGCGGCTGGCGGCGGGCGGGGCGGGGCGGGGCGGGGCGGGGCGGCGGGCGGGGGAGACAGCACGGCTAGCGTGTACCTTGTCGTGCGGCCGCGGCTGCAGGCGCAGGCGGCTGGCGGCGGGCGGGGCGGGGCGGGGCGGGGCGGGGCGGGGCGGCGGGCGGGGGAGACAGCACGGCTAGCGTGTACCTTGTCGTGCGGCCGCGGCTGCAGGCGCAGGCGGCTGGCGGCGGGCGGGGCAGGGCGGGGCGGCGGGCGGGGGAGACAGCACGGCTAGCGTGTACCTTGTCGTGCGGCCGCGGCTGCAGGCGCAGGCGGCTGGCGGCGGGCGGGGCGGGGCGGGGCGGGGCGGGGCGGGGCGGCGGGCGGGGGAGACAGCACGGCTAGCGTGTACCTTGTCGTGCGGCCGCGGCTGCAGGCGCAGGCGGCTGGCGGCGGGCGGGGCGGGGCGGGGCGGCGGGCGGGGGAGACAGCACGGCTAGCGTGTACCTTGTCGTGCGGCCGCGGCTGCAGGCGCAGGCGGCTGGCGGCGGGCGGGGCGGGGCGGGGCGGGGCGGGGCGGCGGGCGGGGGAGACAGCACGGCTAGCGTGTACCTTGTCGTGCGGCCGCGGCTGCAGGCGCAGGCGGCTGGCGGCGGGCGGGGCGGGGCGGGGCGGGGCGGGGCGGCGGGCGGGGGAGACAGCACGGCTAGCGTGTACCTTGTCGTGCGGCCGCGGCTGCAGGCGCAGGCGGCTGGCGGCGGGCGGGGCGGGGCGGGGCGGGGCGGGGCGGCGGGCGGGGGAGACAGCACGGCTAGCGTGTACCTTGTCGTGCGGCCGCGGCTGCAGGCGCAGGCGGCTGGCGGGGGGCGGGGCGGGGCGGGGCGGGGCGGCGGGCGGGGGAGACAGCACGGCTAGCGTGTACCTTGTCGTGCGGCCGCGGCTGCAGGCGCAGGCGGCTGGCGGCGGGCGGGGCGGGGCGGGGCGGGGCGGGGCGGCGGGCGGGGGAGACAGCACGGCTAGCGTGTACCTTGTCGTGCGGCCGCGGCTGCAGGCGCAGGCGGCTGGCGGCGGGCGGGGCGGGGCGGGGCGGGGCGGGGCGGCGGGCGGGGGAGACAGCACGGCTAGCGTGTACCTTGTCGTGCGGCCGCGGCTGCAGGCGCAGGCGGCTGGCGGCGGGCGGGGCGGCGCGGTAGGCGGCGGCGGCGTGCGAGCGGGACAGCACGGCTTGCATCGCCGCCGGGTTGGTGGGCTGCAGCACGTCCGCGCGGGTCGTCGCTACACAAACAACATATGAACATATTATATACAATCTCCCACACACACACAATGATACAACTCTAAAAGTGTCCCCAAAGTGTTCAGTGAGGACGGTAATGCTCACAGGAGTCGGGGAGGTCCTTGAAGAGCGGGGAGTCCCCGTAGGGCCGCGCCGCCAGCGCCAGGATCTGCTCGTGCACGTTCCCCGCCGCCGCGCCCGACAGCGTGTTGCTGCAACACACCGAAAATGACGTCACCGTCGGCATTATGTTACAATGACCTAAGCCTTGCCCACCCAAAAAAAATTAAAACTGCATATTATATGTCTATAGATAACAAAGTAACCCTCGCAGATTAAAAATCTATAGGTTTTTAATCTCACGCAGTGGCAACGGCGCTGTACGGTATTCTGCCAACGATGACGTCAGCATGCTAAATCTTAAAATTTGTTTCAATAAATAACTATACCATTGAAAACTAATATATTCAAAATAGTTTCTTAAATCTTACTATAATATTCTAGAAAATACGCGTCACGTTGTTTGTCCGCGATGGACTCCTAAACTACTGAACCGATTTTAATCAAATTTGCACACCGTGTGCAGTTTGATCTAACTTGAAAGATAGGATAGCTTACATCTCAATTTATAGCCACAATATTATTTTATTACAGATTATTAGTTTAGTATGTGACAGTCGCAATTATGTTAGCTCCAAACGATAACTTAGACAGAGGGAGAGGGAGAGATATAAGAGTGAGAAGGAAAGAGAGAGAGGAAGAAAGAGCGAGAGCGACGGGTAGAAGGAGAGAGATAGAAGGAGAGAAACCTTTTTCCCATAGAGACAATGACAGGACAACGTCTGTCGGGTCAGCTAGTCCTACTTTAATATTAAAAACGCGAAAGTTTGTAAGTATGGATGGATGTTTGTTACTCTCTCACGTAAAAACTACTGAATGGGTTTTAATGAAACTTTGCTATAATATAGCTTATACATCAGAATAACACATAGGCTACAATTCATAAAGATATATCGTATATTATCCAAACGCGGGTGAAACCGCGGGGCGCAGCTAGTATTCTATATACTAAGAAAATGATATTTATTTATTTATTCAAAACAAAAACCACAGCTCTTAATTAACAATGAGCATCTTATCTTATCTTACTAATATTATAAAGCCGAAAGTTTGTGAGTGTGTGTGTGTGTGTGTGTGTATGTTTGTTAGCTCTTCACGCTCGAACGTCTGGACCGATTTCGATGAAATTTGGTATAGGGATTAGATTGGACCTATGAGACGGACATAGGCTATCTTTTGTCTCAAAATATATTCTCGAAGGGGATGAAATAAGGGTTGAAAGTTTGTATGGGTAATTAATAATTCTTCAAGTTAGGAGTCTGAAAATGTATATTTAGGCTTTTGGTAAGAAATAAAGTAATACGGGTTTCAGCTTTTTCGCTAAATCATCCCTAAAGGGGGCAAAGCAAGGGGTAGATATTATGAGGTATTATTTAAATGCACCCCCTACGGACCACAATAAACGGCTGAACGGATCGTAATGCAATTTGGCAAGGGGATAGATAATAATGGATACAAGATAAAGACAGAGATAGACGGAGAGGGAGAGAGATAGAGTGAGACAGAAAGAAGTTGAGGGAGAAGTATATAGATAGAGAGATAAAGGGAGAAGGAAGGAGATAAAGGAAGCGTGAGAGAGTGAGGGGGAGAGATAGAGTGAGTGGGAAATATATAGGAAGAGAGAGATAGAAAGAGAGAGCGAGAGAGGGAGAGAGGTTGAATGAGAGGGTACATATAGAAGTAGAGGGAGAGCGATCGAAAGAGGAAGAGGGAGAGAGAAAAAGGAAGAGGAAAGGAGATAAAGGGAGAGAGAGAGCGTGAGAGGGAGAGATAGAGTGAGTGGGAAGTATGTAGAAATAAAGGAAGAGATATCTCGGAAGAGAGAGATATATATAGAGAGAGAAAAGAACGAGAGAGGGAAAGAGATAGATTGTGAGGGAAGTATATAGAAATAGAGGGAGAGGGAGAAAGATAGAGACTGAGAGTGGAGAGGGAAATAAATAGAGATAGAGGGAGAGGGAAAGATATAGAGACAGAAGGAGAGCGAAAGAGATAGAGGTGGCATATATCACAGATAGGATTATGCCATAATTATGTGACTCACAAACATACGAGTACATACGCACACACTAACTCACATTGTTGTATGACTACAACAAAGTCAATGTGGGACAACAATGTGGGACAAAGTTAAACGTACCTAATCTGACGATTAGGTACGTTTACACAATCTCGGTTTCATCCTAACTTATATATAGGGCTTTCATACTGTTTCATTTTCGGTACGTATGGACTTAGCGACCGATATTGGAAGCTAAATAATGTACAGTCTGTCGCCCCAGTACTCGGATGCTAACTATGATGACACAATAATATGCACAAAGCTTTCAAATAGCTACCTATAGGTGTTGTACGTGTAACGCGGGTGAAATCGCGGGGCGCCGCTAGTAACTTATAATTCTAACTTATAGCCAATAATGGTTTTACATTTTACAAAAACATTTAACATTGCCCATTATTATAAAGTTTGTACCACTTACTTGAGTCCGCTGTTGTTCTGCATGCCGAGGCCGAGCGAGCCGCCGAGCCCGGAGTTGTTGAACATGCCGCCCCCCAGCCCGCTGTCCAAGCCTACGCACAAAACACAATGCAAATTGGACTAGCCAATAGTTGATAGAATCAGGCGTTACTTTGCGGAAATCCATATTCAAAACAATCGTCGAGCGCTAACAAGAGAGTACAGTATTACCCAACTGATATGGCTTACCGATGTACCTGCGCAGAAGATGAATTTTCTAAGCGCGGGAAATGCTATTGACCGCTATTGGTCGGCAGCCGCCGCCATCTTAGCGAGCTTAGAGTGAGATGGAACTAACAGCTGCAGTGTATTATGAACCTTATAATAGTGTTCTTAGGTTGATTGTAAGTTTTAAGCATTCTTTCGTTAATCTTTGGACCAAACTTTCTTTTCTGTGCGAACGAAGATTCACGACGCGCCATATAAGTTGGGTACTAGTATACTCTCTTGTTAGCGCTCGACGAGTCAACATCTCCTGAGGATGTCTCGTGTAGAGACGAAACACGTGTCGTACTGCTGTCAGTCGATGTTGGATAGGTTTTTGGTTGGGAAAGATTACGTCATCAGTCATCTAGCCAACATTGATCGGACGAATTTTTGGCGGGATTAAAACTACATATATTTCTACTTCATTGTTTTGGACTAATCAATAATTACAATTGGTCGAGTAACAATCGACGTCACGATTCTCTGTGGTGGATCGTCATCATCAACCCACATGGACTTACGGCCGAAATTAATAATCAATCCAATCCAAATTTTGCTATCTGGGATTGATATCACAATCCATTTTTAGGGTCAAACGTGCCAATAACCGATCCGTGGATTGGTTTATAAAGGCACGCAGATTAGAGATCGATCGAACGATAGGCAGCAATCCAAGATCGATTTCAATCTTGGATAGGAGATACAATATTAATGTTAGTGATGGTGGCCGAGCGGTAACTTGCGCGCTTTTCAATCCGCGATACCGGGTTCGACCCTCGGCCCCGCACCGATGACTTTTCCTAAGTTACGTGCGGTTCTCCGCAGTGTCAAAAGCAACCATAATGGCTGAAATCATTGATAATCCATAATCAATTAGCCGACTTGGGGCCCAGGGTCACGGGATCGGAGCAGGTGCCGCTGGATAGTGGAGCGCACATGTAACCACTAGGCCGGCGCGCCTCACCCGTCCTGAAGTTGTTGGCGGCGCCGGGCTGCTGGAACATGCCCCCGCCGAGCTGGCCGAAGGGCGCAGCCCCCGGCTTGCTCTGGAACGCGCTCCCGCCCAGCCCCGTCAGACCTGACATCAACACACACATAAAAAAGAAAGAAGAAAAGAAGAACGGTACGAAATTGATTCAGCGATAAGGTTTCATTATAGTTAACCAGCTGCGCCCCGCGGTTTCACCCGCGTTTGGATAATATACGCTAATAATCTTTATGACTTGTAACTTATGTGTTATTCTGATATGTAAGCTATATTATTGTGAAGTTTCATCAAAATCCATTCAGTAGTTTTTGCGTGAAAGAGTAACAAACATCCATCCATCCATACATACAAACTTTCGCGTTTATAATATTAGTGGGATGAGAATGTAGCGGAACTACACATTACAAACATACATAGTACTAATTATTGTATAGTGTAATAAACATACTGTGTTAACAGATATACGATATGAAACAAATACTTACTTATGTAATAATTATGAAAGAAGAATGTAAACTTAAATATAACAATAAAATATTTGCGGACAGACAGATATTGTGACCGATCTCGTGTGTATAGCGAGCGCGGAACTGTGTGCCTAGTGCGAGTTTTGACAATTTCTTTACGCGCTCGGTCCGTTTGGCGTAAACTTGAAATTGTATGGAATAAGAGCAGCGCCATCTAGTGACTGATTCACTGACGCTAGATGGCGCTGCTCTTATTCCATACAATTAATGTGTAATATTGGTGGAATATTAGTCATTAAGTGTTCGGTAACGTGCACGAGTGTGAGCAAGCGATAGAAACCCAAAAATCGTGTAATTTCACATAATTTCCAAAACTCCCCAGAAGTTTCAGTAAAACATCCACCACTCTACTGAATCGTGACTTTCACTATGTAAATAATCGATTTGGCTACTTGACCACGAGGATTGCTTTAACGCTATGACTTTCCTATTCAGACAATAAGAAAAACCTAACTAATTTTACTAATATTATAAAGCCCAAAGTTTGTGAGTGTATGTATGTTTGTTAGTTCTTCACGCTCAAACGGCTGGACCGATTTCAATGAAATCTGGTATAGGGACAGATTGTACCTATGAGACGGGCATAGGCTATCTTTTGTCTCAAAAAATAATCTCGAAGGGGATGAAATACGGGCCGAAAGTTTATATAGGTAATTAATAATTCTTCAAGTTAGGAATCTGAAAATTTACACAATCGCCCCTGTACCCGCATGCTAACTATGATAAAACAATAATATGCTACCTATAGGTGTTGTACGTGTAACGCGGGTCCGCCGAGCGCAGCTAGTATTATAATACTTGACACTGGCTAAATGCACAAACCGTGCGAAGCCATAACAAAAAAAGCTAAGTTGCACTCTATGTCCTCACCCGCGGCGGGCTGCGCAGCGCCGAAGCCGAACCCGGGCTGCGCGGCGGGCTTGCCGGCGAACCCGCCGCCCGCGCCGAACAGCCCGCCCGGCGCCGCGCCGCCCGCGCCGAACCCCAGCGCCGTGCTGCCGAGCCCTGGGAAACAAACAAACGAACACATTTACTTACGGCAACACGGTTGGTTACTAGCGATTTCACCACTAGAATCGGCTACCATCGCCCTAACTCAACCAACAACGCTCTTACTCGACCACTATCGCCCTATCTCGACCACCATCGCCTCATCTCCCCCGCCATCGCCCTATCTCAACCACCATCGCCTCATCTCCCCCGCCATCGCCCCATCTCACCCACCATCACCTCATCTCCCCCGCCATCACCCTATCTCAACCACCATCGCCTCATCTCCCCCGCCATCGCCCCGTCTCGACCACCATCGCCTCACCTCCCCCGCCATCGCCCTGTCTCCACCACTATCACCCCATCTCACCCGCCATCGCCCTGTCTCGACCACCATCGCCGCCTCGACCCCGTACCTGGGTTGGGCGCTCCGAAGGTGGGCGCCTGCGTCTGCAGCGGCTTGGCGCCGAACAGCCCGCCGGCGCCGAACCCGCCGAACCCGGCGCCGGTGCTGGCGGGCGCGCCGAACACCGACGTCGCCGGCTTCGCGCCGAACAGCCCGCCGCCGGTGGTCTGCAGAAAAAACCAGCAGTTTTAGTAACGGACTGTTATACAAATTTTGAGAAATAAGTAGAGATGCAATGTAAGCACTGACCCTAATTTCCACGGGTACTCAACCAAGTTTATATAAGCCTTCGCCACGCGGTTTGGGTCAGTCCACACAGTCCACCCTATCAATCCATTCAACATCCATACTAATATTATAAATCTGAAAGTAACTCTGTTTATCTGTTTATCTGTATATCTGTTTGTCTGTTTGTTTGTTACCTTTTCACGGCTAAACGGCTGAACCGATTTCGATGAAATTTGGTATAGGGGTAGATTGGACCTATGAGACGAACATAAGCTATCTTTTGTCTCAAAAAATAATCTCGAAGGGGATGAATAGGGGGTGAAAGTTTGTATGGGGAATCCATAATTCCTCAAGTTAGGGATGTGAAAATTCTTATTTAGGCTTTTGGTAAGAAATAAATAAATACGGGTTTCAGCTTTTTTGCAAAATCATCCCTAAAGGGGGAAAAGCAAGGGGGTTGAAATTATGAGGTATTCTTTGGATGCACCCCCTTCGGACCACAATAAACGGCTGAACGGATCGTAATTTAAATTGGAAAGTAATTAAAGGGGGAGAGTGCGATGGGAGGAGGGGGAGAAAGGGGGAAAGTGGGGGAAAGGGGAAAGGGGAAAGTGGGGGAAAGGGGGAAGTGGGGGGAAAGGGGGAGTAGATGGTAGAGTGGGGATAAAGAGAGGGGAGAGCGGGAAGTAAGAAGGGAGAGTGGGGGGAGAAAGAGGGGAGAGTGGGGGGAGAACGAGGGGACAGTGGGGTGAGAAAGAGAGGAGAGTGGGGCGAGAAAGAGAGTAGAGTAGAGAGAAAGAGCTGGGAGAGTGGGGGGAGAAAGAGGGGAGAGTGGGGGAGAAAAGGGGAGAGTGGGGGGAGATAGAGGGGAGAGTGGGGGAGAAAGAGGGGAGAGTGGGGGAGAAAGAGGGGAGAGTGGGGGAGAAAGAGGGGTGAGTGGGGGGAGAAAGAGGGGAGAGCGGGGGAGAAAGAGGGGTGAGTGGGGGGGAGAAAGAGGGGAGAGGGGTGACAAAGAGGGGAGAGTGGGGTGAGAAAAAGGGTAGAGTGGGGAGATAGAGAGGGGAGAGCGGGGTATGAGGGTAGAGGGGAGAATGAGGGTAGAGTGGGGGGAGACAGAGGAAAGAGTGGGGGGAGAGAGAAGGGAGAGTGGGGTGAGAAAGAGAGTAGAGTGGGGAGAGTAGGGGAGACAGTGGGGAGAGTGGGGTGAGAAAGAGGGGAGAGTGGGGTGAGAAAGAGAGTAGAGTGGAGAGAAAGAGATGGGAGAGTGAGGGGAAAAAGAGGGGAGAGTGGGGGGAGAGAGAAGGGAGAGTGGGGTGAGAAAGAGAGTAGAGTGGGGAGAAAGAGAGGGGAGAGTAGGGGAGACAGTGGGGAGAGTGGGGTGAGAAAGAGGGGAGAGTGGGGTGAGAAAGAGAGTAGAGTGGAGAGAAAGCGATGGGAGAGTGGGGGGAAAAAGAGGGGAGAGCGGGGGAGAAAGAGGGGTTAGTGGGGGGAGAAAGAGGGGAGAGGGGTGACAAAGAGGGGAGAGTGGGGTGAGAAAAAGGGTAGAGTGGGGAGATAGAGGGGAGAGCGGGGTATGAGGGTAGAGGGGAGAATGAAGGTAGAGTGGGGGGAGACAGAGGGGAGAGTGGGGTGAGAAAAAGGGTAGAGTGGGGAGATAGAGAGGGGAGAGCGGGGAGAATAAGGGGAGAGTGGGGGGAGAAAGAAGGGAGAGTGGGGGGCGAAAGAGGGAAGAGTGGAGGGATGAGGTGAGAGTGGGGGGCGAAAGAGGAAAGAGTGGGGGGAGAGAGAAGGGAGAGTGGGGTGAGAAAGAGAGTAGAGTGGGGAGAAAGAGAGGGGAGAGTAGGGGAGACAGTGGGGAGAGTGGGGTGAGAAAGAGAGTAGAGTGGAGAGAAAGAGATGGGAGAGTGGGGGGAAAAAGAGGGGAGATTGGGGGGAGAAAAGGGGAGAGTGGGGGGAGAAAGAGGGGAGAGTGGGGGAGAAAGAGGGTAGAGTGCGGGGAGAAAGAGTTGAGAGTGGGAGTGAAAAAGGGGAGAGTGGGGCTAGAAGTAGGGGAGAGTGGGGGGAAATAGGTGAGACAGATTGAGTGCGAAATATATAGAAATAGAGGGAGAGGGAGTGAGCGAAGGAGGGAAAGGGAGAGATATAGACGGAGAGTGTGAGGGAAATAAATATAATGGATGAGATGGACAGGGAGAGGGAACGCAAGAGATTGAGAGTGGAGAGGGATATTAATGATAGAAAGATAGGGAAAGATATAGAGATATAGGGAGAGGGAAAGAGATGGAGGTAGAGGAAGAGAGATAGAAAGAGCGAAAGAGGGAGAAAGATAGAAAGAGAGCTAGAGAGGAAGAAAGATAGAGGAAAAGGGAGAGAGAAAGAGACAGATATATTCTTACCTAATTGTTCCCCGCGACATCAATTGATTTTCTAAACAGTTTACATTTTATATAAAAATGCGAACGAAGTTGCGGGTATCAGCTAGTTTTTTTTAAATTTCATACTATGCTAAGTTTTGGAAATAAAAGTTTTCAATTATTGCAAACAAAATTGTTTCACTAAAGAACCTCGGACCAGCCATCCTAACAGGACGCAGCAAGGATATAATAAAAAAAAATTACAAAAAAGAACTGAATGAATAAAAATACTATCATATTTCCAGTTATTGTGATTTAAAAACCAAACTAGTGAATAAATTTTGATAAAATTTAAATGGTACCATGGGAAGTATGTTTCAAATAAAAATTTTCCTAATCGTTTATTAATTACGTAGTTATACAATTATAAACCTACAAGAAATAATCATCCTTATTGAAAAAGGTGAAAAAAAAAAATTCACATTGTTTTATAATTTTTTTATGTACCAAATAAACCGAATCGTAAAAATGATCCTTTTTCAATAAATTCCAATTATTTTTTTTTACAAAAAGTTACATTCTCTCAAAGCAAGGTTGTAAGGTGTGACACCCACCTGGTTCTGCAGAGTGCTGCCGAAGCCGAAGCTGGTGTTGGCGGCGCCGAACGCCGGCGCCTGCGTCGTGGCCGGCGCGCCGAATAACCCCGTCCCTAGATTTAAAAAAAAAACATCCTATACAGTCTTACCAAAAAAAATTTAAACTAGAGTTTAACAGATGAGTCTAAATATATTCTCACAAAAAATTTAAAAAAATAACGTCCTATACAGTCTTACCACAAGAGATTTAAACTAGAGTTTAACAGATGAGTCTAAATATATTCTCCACAAATCCACGTCTAACCCTCGCTTTTTCTAACTTAATACAAAATTCACAAGAAAGTTCGAGAGGTTTCGTAATCTAGTCGTGTCTTTACGATTGCTGTAGTAGTTTTTATTTGGTTCCCTTTTTTCTGAAGGGTCAAATTTCGAAAACGGTAATTTTTTTCCGAAATTTTCCACCCGCACCCGGATATTCAAAGGGAAGGGCTAATAAAAAAATTCTCCTATGCGAGAGGTTAACTCTGGTCTAAACTTTTATGGTAAGACGCATAATGTTTAAAACGAGAAAATTATCAATTTTATGTTCAAAATTTTCCTTCTAATATTATAAAAAAAAAAAAAAAAAAAATATTATAAAGACGTTTTGTAAGTGTGTTCGTATGTTTGTTACTTCTTCATGCACAAACAGAAGGACAATTTTTGATGAAATTTGGTCCATACCAAAATCACCACAGGTAATTGACACGTAGGCTATTATTAATTCCGAAAGCAGCTGGTAACACCGCGGGGCGCAGCTAGTAAAGTATAAGACAAATATAAAATATACAACAAATTAAAAGTTGGAAGTCTGTTGGAAATATTGTTCCTACAGTAACATATTATTATTAAAAACCAGCCAAGTGCGAGTCGGACTCTCGCACGTAGAGTTCCGTACCATTATCTATAATAACGGCAAAAAAATCAAGTTCGTTGTATGGGAGCCCCCTTAAAAATTAATTTATTCTGTTTTTTTAGTATTTGTTGTTTTAGCGGCAACAGAAATACATCATCTGTGAAAATGTCAACTGTCCAACTATCACGGTTCATGAGATACAGCCTGGTGACAGACGGACATACAGACGGACGGCTGGACAGCGAAGTCTTAGTAAAAGCATCCCGTTTTACCCTTTGGATACGGGACCCTAAAAAGGCAATAAAGCCATCACCCACCTGTGCCGGTGGCGGCGCCGAAGGCCGGCTTGCTGGCCCCGAAGAGGCCGGTGGTGTTCGTACTAGTCTGCGTGTTGTTGCCAAACGAAAACGTGCCTTAAAAACAATATGAGACATAAATATTTAAAACAACGCCATCTAGCGAAAAGCAGTGGTACTATCACCAACTATACGTTAAAAACAATCTTTTATTACTTCCACTACTACTATATCCTACTAATTTCATAATGGCCGGTTCACATAATTCCAGTCCAGCGCTGGAATGCCACTGGAATAATAGGACCGGTACTGGAATGGACACATTCCAATGTCATTCCAGGACTGGACTGGAATTATGTGAGCCGGCCATCAATGTTTAGATTGGTTCTCTCATCACACCGCAATGGCTAACCCGATTTTGATGAATGTTGACAGGGATAAGCCCTGGGATAAACACAACCTACTTTTATACCGGGAGTGGAAGGTGAAACCATGGAACACAGCTAGTAATTCAACAAATAATTGCATTAACTTATTAGACAAATGTTTTCTTCAACAACTCAAAGTGTATTTTTAAAGTTGTAGACTCACTGGTTTGACCGAAGCCCCCGGCGCCGCCTAGGGCGCCGCCCCCGAACACGCTGGGGGCGCTCGTGGTGGCCGGCTGCCCGAAGCTGGCTGCAACAACAACACAACAACACTATAAGGCGCGGAACGACAATTATTACAGGTGAGAAGTCACGCGATAATATGTCGACAAGTGACAATGTCTGACGACTAGACAATGAGCCGCGACGAGACTATGAGACACGAACCTACAATGACAGACAACGGGACAATGAGACGCGACGCGACTATGAGACATGAACCGACAATGAGACGCGACGCGACAATGAGACGCGACGCGACAACGCGTGACAAAGTAAGCTGAGGCACTCACTACCGCCCCCGAAGAGGGGCTTCGCCGCCTGCTGCGGCTGCTGCTGGAAGGGGAACAGGCCCGCGGCGGAGCTCCCCTTGCGCCCCGCCTGGTAGTCCTCCAGCCGCAGCTCCTCTAGCGACTTGCTCTCGTATTCCTGGATAAAAACAATAGCATTTTCAAATCAAACCTGTTGAAATCTATTTAACATTATTCACTGTTCGAAGTTTAAGAACTTCTATTTATCATTGTTTGTATTTTTATTGGTATTGACCCGGCCGACTAGTTTAGATACGCGATACTGCTTTTGGAACCGCGAAAAACCACAGCAATCTAAATGATATGGAAAATTATGTGACTCGTTTGATTATGCCATTTCAAGTCTTACATAAAATAATGTTTTTTTACCACTATTTTGCCTATTATAACATTACTATAGGATTATATTTCAATTCGATGCCACATTCATCTCACGGCAGTTTGTATAGTAAAAAAAAACTATATAAACAGCATAAAATGTATATACAGCCTTTTAAAACCTTTAAAACCTTAATGTCACCTTGTTACTTTGTAAAATTCGTTTTAGGTGGGGAGAGGTCTTTATAATGGTGTAGGAACTATTTGGTAAATTTTTTGTAGACGACCGCTCAGAAATTCTAAATTCTAAATTTATGTAGCTAATAAATAATTTATATTAAATGACGTTTAGTAAAATAAATGACAGTATGTTTTCTCGCCTTATATCCACTCGTTTTACTTCCACGACGGTATATAACCAGGATTATGGAGCCTCACCTTCATGCATGTGATGCAATGGTGTTTGATGTTGATGTTCTGCGAGGTTCCCGACTTCACCACCACATCCGTGCCCACCAGCGGGTTGTACTTGGCGTGCGCCGTGCCCGGAGCCGGCGCCGCCGCGCCGAACCCGCCTGAGGGAGCGAGACGACAACATAATGCAAGCTTGTCTGCAAACGTCACCACCGATAACACCGCCCACTGTCACACTAACCGCCTTTTTTTTTTTTTAGCAATGGCTTCGCACGGTTTGTGCATATAGCCAGTGTCAAGTATTTTATTATAATAAGTATTTCTTGATTTCTCATTAACAAAGTCACAGCAATATAGCAATCGTGGTCAAGTAGTCAAGTCAATTATTTACATCGTCAAAGTCACGATTCAGTAAAGTAGTGTATGCTTTACTGAAACTTCCTGGGAGTTTTGGAAAAAATGCGAAATGTCACGTTTTTTGAGTTTATATCATTCGCCCACACTCGTGCACGTTAACGAACACTTAATGATTAATATTCCAGCAATATTACACATTAACACTCGAAGAAACAAAAGTTTGAGAAAATAATACAAAACCAACAACGTCTCACTATCGGATTCCCGCCAAACCCCCCACTAACCGCCTTACCAAGTATTTTGGCGGATTTCGGATACTGCCAGAAAGCTATACCAATTAATCATTGCGCGTGAGTAAAAATGTCTTACCACAAAATATTTAAACAACGGTTCAACAGTAGGGCGAGCAGGATCCTCTATCGAGAAACTACTCGATATGTCAACTGTCAAATTGGTTTTAAATTTCATCAGTGCTCCTACAATAGGGTATCACGAAAACTTTACCGGTTCGTATCGTTAACGTATCGATCAAGGTGACCGTTCGCGGACGCATCTCGTCGATATTGCAAGGCGCTGATCAAATCTAAAACCAATTTGACAGTTAACGTATCGAATACTTTCTCGATAGAGGTTCCTGCTCACCCTACAGGTGAGCCTAACTCAATAACAAATTCACAAGTACAATAATGAGGATTGAGTGAGACACGCGACTTCACGCGAGTGATACACGTCCATTTTGTGGAACGAAATTTTAGCGTCAAAATGTCACAACAAGACGTCATGGTACGAATGCATAGTGAAACGATTCAGTTTAGGTCCTCAATTGGATCGCAATAAGACGTCATGGTAAGCCTCGCGATCAGATAGTGGCTGATAAAAAATTAATTATTATATTTCATTTTATATATTTTTTTTTATTTAAAAAGATATAAGATAATGATCAAATTAGTATACAGTATAAAATGCATGAAAATGTATAATTTTAATTTTAAATTTGTATCTTTGAATCATAAATTAATTGCAAGGAATTCGCCAAATATTTATATTCACTTGTTTAACATAAACATGTCATCACTCACCGCTGGTGTTGAATAGGCCTCCGCCCCCCATGGTGGTGTTCTGCTGGCCGAAGAGGCCGGCGCCGGCGCCCGAGGTGGCGCCGAACAGGCTGGTGCTCGGCGCGGGGCTGGCGGTGGCGGCGCTAAAGCCGAAACCTAATCAAACAGAATATTATATAGCCTGAAACCTAATCAAACAGAATATTATATAGCTCGAAACCTAATCAAACAGAATATTATATAGCTCGAAACCTAATCAAACAGAATATTATATAGCTCAAACCTAATCAAACAGACTATTATATAGCTCGAAACCTAATCAAACAGAATATTATATAGCTCGAAACCTAATCAAACAGAATATTATATAGCTTCAAACGATCACACCGTATACTGCACTTTACTATTGCAGTTTCTCTTCGCTCAGGGTGGACACTCCATACTCAATAACCCGTTTGACGGCACGTTTGGCGTAGCGGCTGAGCAATCGGACTGCTGCGCTTGGTGTCGCGGGTTCGTCTCCCGCCCGAAACAAATATTTGTGCGATTCGCAAATATTTGTTTCCGGTCTGGGTGTGATGTGTATGTGAAATTATTAGTCTGTAAGCGGCACCCACGATACAGGAGCAATCCTAGTGTGGGGCTAAGTTTTTTATACGACAAACAAACCGGCAGGTTTAGCGCCGAACGCGTTGCTCTGCTGCGTGGCCCCGAAGAGGCCACCGCCGGTAGTGTTGTTGGCGAACAGGCCGCCGGTGCCCGCCGAGGTGCCCGCGCCGAACCCGAACCCGCTGCTGGAGGCGCCGAAGGCGGGCGCGGCCGCCGGCGCCGCCGCGCCACCGAACAAGCCTCCCGTGGCGGTCGACGAGCCGAACAACCCTGGGGACGGAGATAGAGAACTCTATAATAATAATAAACATCCTTTTTTCAAACTCAAACCATAATCAATTACTGTTTAATTTAATGTATCATACTTTATGGTTTTATGATTCTCTTTGTTAACGAGAATTAGCTGTTTGACTTGTCACAGTGCGATTTAATTGCCTATTTACAATAAATGCTTTGACTTTGACTTTGGAAATAATGATAATAATTCAGCCTGTAACTGTCCCACTGCTGGGCATAGGCCTCCCCTCACTTTCGTGATGAAGATTAGACCATGATCCACCAATTGGTGGATAACATGCCTCCGAAATGATTCTCGGGCATGTTGGTTTCCTCACGACGTTTTCCTTCAGCGAAAGGCGAGTGATAATTACGTACATAATTGTTTAACAAGAAACACATTGGTACATGCCCGCACTGGGCTTTGAACTCGCCACCTCCGCTTTAGAAGGCGGACGTTCTACCACTAGGGTACCACCGCTTCAGAGCTCTATATTAACACCTACATAATATATTTGCTCTGTTTCGTATTACTATACCTACATTATGTCAAATAAAAAATCTATAATGCGAAGTTGCCAGCCTGTTATTAGGTGAGAAGTAGGTATGACTGTCACTTGTTGTTACTGGCTGGCATTAGGAGATCATAATACAAAACAGCCAGGATTAGGTCATAATACGGCCCCTGGCCACAAAGTCAAAGCATTTATTGTAAATAGGCAATTAAATCTCACTTTTACAAGTCAAACAGCTAATTCTCGTTAACAAAGAGAATCATAAAAACAAAGTATGATACTTACATGAAATTAAACAGTAATTGATTATGGTTTGAGTTTGAAAAATGGATGTTTATCACAATACGAGTTCCTCCCTTACCTCCACCGGTGGTGGGTTGGGCGCTGGTGCTGGCTCCAAAGGCGGGCGGGGCGCCGAACGCGCTGGCAACAGTCGTGGGTTTGAACCCGCCGAACGGCGACGCGGAGGTCGACGGGGAAGCGCCGAAGCTCGACTGCATGCCTGTTGAACAAGACCATACGATGGACAATTATATTTTATTGCGCAAAACTGTACTGTACTTATAAGTTTTTTGTATAATATAGTATACTAGCTGCGCCCCGCGGTTTCACCCGCGTTTGGATAATATACGATATATCTTTATGAATTGTAACCTATGTGTTATTCTGATATGTAAGCTATATTATTGTGAAGTTTCATCAAAATCCGTTCAGTAGTTTTTACGTGAAAGAGTAACAAACATCCATCCATCCATACATACAATCTTTCGCGTTTATAATATTAGTAGGATTCTTTTGATGTACCCCCTACGGACCACAAGAAACAGCTGAACGGTACATAATGAATTGATATACATGTTATATTCTTACCAGCAGTTACTTATATGAATTCAGACGAAGTAACGAGTAACAGCTACTTTTGGATATAAGTATAGATAATCACCGAATCCTGATGTGGTAGCACCAAACGCCGGTTTCTGGAACATTGTCGCGTAGTTTCCCTTGTACCGGTGTCCTGAGGGTGATCCGTGCAGTTACTGAGGCCCCCTGTCAAGCAGTCTGGGGCATCGTGAGCTGGAACCATTGTTCTTGTGTTAAGAATGCGAGGGAATGGAATAAAAACTGGCCGAATGTGAGTCGCGACTCGCTCACGAAGAGTTCCACTAGCTATGAAAACAACCAAAAATATGGGACCCTCAAAATGTATTGTTTCTTTTCTATTTTTGTGTGAAAATCTTAATACGGTTCACAGAATACATCTACTTACCACATTTCAACAGGATAGCTCTTATAGTTTCGGAAAAAAGTGGCTGTGACATACGGACGGACAGACAGACAAACAGACATGACGAATCTATATGGGTTCCGTTTTTTGCCTTTGGCTACGGAAGCCTAAAAACATGTGTGTTGCATGAGAGCCCGTTTAAATATTTCTTTTGATGTTTTTACAGTTCCATACTGAAAAGGTAAAACGGAACCCTATTACTAAACTTTGTTGTCTGTCTGTCTGTCTGCCTGTCTGTCTGTCACCAGGCTGTATCTCATGAACCGTGATAGTTAGACAGTTGAAATTTTCACGGATTATGTATTTCTGTTGCCTCTATAATAACAAATACTAAAAAACTTTTACAATACGGACGGGCAGTCTTGCTGGTTTAGTGATGTATTATTTCATGCAATATTTTTATGAAATTCAAATAGTTATACAGCTTTTTAACTATGTACATTTAAACAACCATATTACTGAACACTTCTTACTTTAACTTCTCTTTGATTTTTTTTTATTTCTTAATTTTCTTGGAATTGTTTATTATGGCTTAGCAAGGTTTGTGCATTTAGCCAGTGTCAAGTAATGTAATATATAAGCAGATATTTATTATTTTCACAATAGGAAAGTCATAGCATTAAAGCAATCCTCGTGGTCAAGTAGTCAAGTCGATTATTTACATAGTCAAAGTCACGATTCAGTAGAGTGGTCGATGCTTTACTGAAACTTCTTGGGAGTTTTGGAAATGATGTGAAATGAGACGATTTTCGGGTTTCTATTGCTTGCTCACACTCATGCACTTTACCGAACACTCAATGACTAATATTCCACCAATATTACACAATTAACACTTGAAGAAACACAAGTTTGAGAAAAATATACAAAATCAACAACGTCTCACTTTCGGATTCCCGCCAAAACTCCAGAACTTTTCATGAAATTGAATAAATATTTGGAGAAGCAACAAAGAAGGCCGTGTCTGAACAGGTAATACAGTTTTTTTTATGAAAGGAGGTAGTTATAGTTTTCAGAAATAGGGCATGATACACCTTTAGTGACCTTATTTCACAACATTGCGTCATTATAAGCGTCGCATAATGTTTCGCAAGTTTTGTTTGGCAATAAATACGTTTTTTACCTCCCCTGCGGAGAAATGATCAAGTTTGTATTCCCAAACATAACCTATGAAACTCAGTGACAACATAATGAAATTACCTGATGAATAGCAAACAAGTTTTGATAAATTACTGTTGAATTTTAACAGGGAAAGTGTGTTCAAGAATTTTGAGTGATACTTTTCTGAGTTTACAAGAATTTTTCAGTTTTAGTATATACGAGTGACGTATAATCCGACCAAATTGAGAAGGCATGAGGAAAATTGTTGTATGATAAATTATCAATGCGTTGCAACCCTAGGTCTAAGTTTTTATTACATTGTCTAATTCATTAATTTAATTACAATGGTGCAAACCATGATCATCTCATACAATCAATCATAACATACGTAATATTTGTATTGTATATTTCAAGTAACAAGACGGTTAACCTCTGTGCTTCTGTCGGTTACTCAAAAAATTTTGAATATATGACACAGTGCAAAATTACTCACGGAATAATGATCAAATACTCCCGGAATTGGAACACACAAGAAGTTTTAATAAATTGATCACGAACACTCGTTTTTCTATTCACTTTTTGCACAAATGGCTGAGAAAACACACATGCGAACAAATCGCTTTTGCGCTAAATTTGCTACAGGCACAGATAGATAATTTCACAGAGCGAACCACAGATTATAAGATACATACATACCACAGAGTAGAGAGCAAACCCATATGGCTATATGGTATAAACCACAGAGTGTTATTACCAATCTGTCGATATTTTCAAGTTATGGGTATTGTAGAGTTTTGGCGGGAATCCGATAGTGAGACGTTGTTGGTTTTGTATTATTAGCTCAAACTTGTGTTTCTTCGAGTGTTAATGTGTAATATTGGTGGAATATTAACCATTAAGTGTTCGTTAACGTGCACGAGTGTAGGCAAATGATATAAACTCAAAAAACGTGTCATTTCGCATTTTTTCCAAAACTCCCAGAAAGTTTCAGTAAAGCATCCACTACTTTACTGAATCGTGACTGACGATGTAAATAATTGACTTGACTACTTGACCACGATTGCTATAACATTGCTGTGACTTTTTAAATGTGAAATTAAGAAATACTTAAAATAAAATACTTGACACTGGCTATATGCACAAACCATGCGAAGCCATAACTAAAACAAAATAAAAAAATATGGGTATTGTATAAGAAACTATCGATAATATCGATTTATCGATAGGTAGGTACCTACTTAGTAAAATATACCGATACTCTTATTCGCTTTGAGCATTTACCGGTATTATTGTATTGTACCTATCGAAAAGTACTTGGAAAATACTTTGATGTAAAATTCTAATATATTCAAGACAGTGATGCGATGTTGCCAGAAGCCATCTAGTTTAATTCCATAACTAAATAGGTAGGTAGATACCAAAATACCTATGTAGGTACTTAACAACTTTGACATCAACAATTTTGGTTGATTATTTTATCGGTATTTCAGTAAAATTACTGTCAAATATCTCTTATACGCTGATGATCAAGTTGTGTTAGCATCATCGGAGGAGGAGTTGCAGGGGATGGATATAAGATGGTTAAAATAATATAAGCAAGACGAAAATATTTTTATTTAGAAGAATGAATGACAGACTTTGATGTTAAGATTGATCTCAACTCATTATGGATAACTATTAACTATATTATAATAATAAGACAAAGTCGCGTTAGTTACCTACACCACTTATTACTTGGGGACGGCTGGACCGATTTTCATGATCTTTGCTTTGTTGGATTCGTCTCCGTCGTTCCGAATAGCAGAATAACTATTAAATAATGGGGGAAATTCACGGAAATGAGAGAAATAAATGAAAATTAATTTTTTCATACATTTTGCGAATAGCCTGACAGTCGACTGGGCAACGTCTGTCGAGACAGCTAGTTTTTGTGAAATGAGATACATTAGTTCTTTCATACTACGTCAAACATATCTTACTTTACGTGTATACAATAACGACGTTTTCTTGCAGATTGAATCAGATACGGAAAATGTTGTAAAATGGCGACTGTGTGGTGGAACTCTGAAATTGAAACAAGGTGCAGTACCAACCAAATTTGAATGTTAGAAAAAAGAGTAGGTATCTCCGTCAACCCGCCCTGGATACGCTAAGAGACAGCGAATAGACTTTTTCGATAAGCTGCTTACAAAAGCAGTGCAACAGTCGTTAGGTAGCTTAACGGGACACCCGTATTCATTTCTGTTAGCAATACGCTTGTTAATGTGGATGACGTTCATATTTGCAATTTTGTTTGTTACAATATAACATCGATAAGCGATAATTTGGTGTGGGACAAGTGTCCCATCCCTAATAGACCTCTAGCGGCAAGTGATGAACTCATTCACAGACATCTAACAATAAGATCTAAGTCTAATTCGCGCACAAACTAATATCAAAATATATAATGTTGACATACCTCGACGTTTCGGCAGAGTTACATCGACTGTGGTCGCGAAAAGACTGGAGAATGCAGGTATCACCGTCCGGAGCGGCGCGTGTTGTTTCCAACTACCCGCGTTTGGTCTTGCATAACATAACCGTCATGACATACAACACTAACAGTATCCGAAGTCCCACTCGAATAAAATCGCGCCGTACAATAAGATTATTTTACCGTAGGTAGATTGTATCGCCACAATATTGACTAGACCAGGACTTTCCAACCGGTGGGGCGTGCCCCCATGGGAGGGCGTAGAGAGATCTTAGGAGGGGGCATGAAGTGTTCGGATATTTTATCTAATTACTTATCATGGGTTATTATTTAAAACACTTACACACAGATTTAGTCGGGCCATCTAGTTCCAATAGGTAGAACTAATTACTACGCTTTACCACTATTTTGTTCTATCACGCACTTGAAATAAACACAAGTCCTCAGAATACCTGTCAATGCTAATGGACCATGATGAACAAAACTGCGTTGAAGAAAAAATAGGGGTGGCATGTAATTTTTTTTATAATCCGGGAGGGAACCGTGCAAAAAAGGGTGGGAAACCGTGGACGACTTCCGAGTGTCCGGTGATACGTCACCGCTACTCACGCGTGCGGTTTTTAGCGAAAATATAATTATTGTATTAAAATACTTCTTGTAACTTTATATACTGCGAAAACTACACAGGCACTGTGAGAGACTAGAATATTGTCTAAATTCACGTCTAAAACTGTATTTTTAATAAAAATATGGTAAGGTGCGTTATCACTGACGCATCGATATATTACAATCTATGCACTGACGTCTGCTGTAGACTCTGTGGTAGTGAGTGAATCTTCCTCTCTCTTTTTTCTACTCTGTCTGTGTTCTTTTCTTTCGTTCTCTTTGCTTCGGTCAGTTGGATGTGGCGGGGTGAAAAATCGAAAACTAAATTTACAATTATTGAAAACCTGTGTGTGCAGATAGAAATGTAGATACTGTGTTCTCTGATAACACAACAATGAACGAGAAGCACGGCATTTATGAAATATACCGCGCCTGCCGGCTGTGCGGAGCAGGTGCCGGTTACAAGATGCCAATCATGCAAAGTGTGATCGGCTTCCAAGGCGAAGACATCGAATTGAAGGACAAAATCAAAGAATGCTTGCATATAGAGGTAACTTTGAACATCTACAATTTATGGTAATGTCTATCTAACTGAAGAGTTCAACTATTTCTCATTCAAAACTCTAAAATCACTGCACCAATAACAGCTTGTATTGTTGACAAACAACTTGGCTAATGCTTAGTAAGTAGAGGCTATCTGTTCCCCGTGTGATTCCTGTGTTCCTGTTGGAAGTCTCAATATTGTTCTTGCATATAAACCATTCCTGAAAAATATAGATACCTAGTTATTTTCCAAATTCAGTTCCACACATGTGGATAATTATCCTATCCTACTGGTGTTGTTAATATGTACCTTTTTCTACGAGCGCACTAGATTCCTTTTAGCTGTTATATCTACCTAACCATTTGTAAACATAGGCCTAGCATTCTATCATAACCAGTCGCTTAATACACTTGCAACGGCACACACGCATTTTCATTTAATATTCCCAAGAAAGTGAAGGACAAACTGAACCTTATTACATCCACCATATGGTCGCAATCGAGCCGGATTCTACCTGTTATCTATCAGTCGCCGCCCGAGCCTCGAGAACAAAGGAAGCGCATTCCAGCAGAAAGGATTCCACTCAAAACAAATTAGAAACTTGTTGCATTCATTTTACGATTACGGAAGATAATTTGTGATAATTACATAGTGAAGATTTTAATTATTGTGATCTCAAGTTAAGATGGCTACTACTATTACGTACGAACAACAACAACTTATTTCTGTGTTGGAAGATAGTGCAAATTTGTTACGAAAAACGCAGAGTAACCTAAAGAAATGTCCTAAATCTAGATTGACGAAAGGATATATAGAAGCGCGTATGAAGATAATAGATGAATATTGGACATCATTTAAGAGTTCACATCAAGATTTAGTGAAGTTAACACCTAAAGAACAAAGAGGAATTTTACCGTACTTTTTGAATGAAGAATATTATATTTACGAAGATTTATACAATGTACTGCAAGGAGACTTAAAGGATATGCATATAGCCTTGTCAGAAAGTTCATCTACGGAATTGAGATCTTCAAACTCAAGTATGAATGTAATAACTGCACCAAACAACAATAATATCGTACACCTTCCTAGAATCCAGTTACCTACATTCAGCAGTTCTTATGAGGGGTGGCCTGCTTTCAAGGATTTGTTTACATCGTTAGTGCATGGAAACACAACGCTCAGTGATGTACAAAAACTGCATTATTTGAAAACTAGTGTTACCGGAGAAGCTGAGACACTGTTGAAGCATATACCAGTAACCTCAAGTAATTATCCAACTGCATGGGAAATATTAGAGACGAGGTATGGCAACAAACGCTTGATCTTAAATAATATTATGAAGAGACTATTTAACCAAAGGAAAATGACTTCTCAATCAGCTGTTCAACTGAAGGGCTTATTAGATACAACTACGGAATGCCTAAATAATTTAGACAATCTAAAAATACCCATCGCCTCTTGGGATCTAATAATAATATTCCTTCTGGTTCAGAAGTTGGACCCAGAGACGCACAAAAGCTGGGAGGAGTATGCATACCGTGATGAGTCTGAAGATTTGCCAACATGGAGGAACTTTAAAAAATTCATGGAAACTAAGTTTCGTACCTTGGAACTAGTAACGGCAAATACCACACGAGATATTATCAAGCAAGTCAAAGAACGATCATTCTATGTTGCCTCACCAAATACGCAGAAGGTGTGTAGTATGTGTAATGATAACCACACACTGTGTCATTGCAAGAACTTTACCAAGATGGAACCGAATGAGAGAAGCGAGTATGTCAAGAACAAACATTTATGTTTCAACTGTCTAGCTCCAGGGCATTTAGTATCGAAATGCAAACTAACAATGTCCTGTCAGATATGTCACAGACGCCATCATTCTCTGCTACATGAGAACAAGAGTACGGAACCAGTGGCTTCAACGAGCACCTCACAACCGCTGGTTTCACAACATGTAGTTGAAGAGGAGGAAGAAGTTCAAGTCAACACAATGATCGCGTCACACCTCACAACTAGACAGGGAGTAGCACTACTAGCGACCGCTGTAGTGGAAGCAACCACTGAAGAAGGCTACACCATTCCACTGCGCGCGCTAATAGACCAGGGTTCTCAAGCAACCTTCATAACTGAGAAGGCGACTCAACTACTGAAACTGAAACGACAATCAATAAAGGGAAGTGTTGTTGGTGTGGGATCTACGAAAACAGAGATCAAACATGTAGTGCAACTGCAAATAAAATCACAATGGGACCGAACATTTGTCTTACCAATACAAGCTTACGTGATGTCGAAACAACTGACCACAAAGATACCCACCAAAACAATACCTACACAACATTGGCCTCACATCGATGAACTCCACCTGGCTGATCCAAATTACCTCACGCCGGGTTCTATAGATTTACTGTTGGGAGTCAAGGAATACGCACAAATTCTGCAACAAGATTTAATCAAAGGTCCCCCAGGCACACCGTGCGCTCAAAAGACCAGCCTGGGTTGGATTCTTTTCGGAGATATCTGTGGAAAACAAATAGAAAATTCTTACATTGTCATGCATCATCAAGTCGATGTCGATGACGTGTTAAAATCGATCTGGGAAGTAGAAGTTGACAACAACAGACACTTAACAAAGGAAGAGAAAATGTGCGAAGAAATTTATAAGAAGACAACAACCAGAAACGAAGAAGGAAGATATATAATAAAATTACCATTTAAAACAGACAGTCCACAAACACCTGACGGTAGTACAAAGGAGATAGCTACCCAGAGATTCTTGCAACTTGAACGTAAGCTCAAAAGGTCACCAGATCTGAAAAGAGAATACACAAAGGTTATTAACGATTACATAGAACAAGAGCACATGGAAAAGATACCTGAAAGAGAAAAGAGTACAAAGAGATCAGTATACTTACCACACCACGCTGTAGTTCGCAATGATAAAGAGAGTTCGAAAACACGTGTGGTCTTCGATGCATCTGCTGAAGGCAAAAATATGGTTTCGTTGAACCAGGAACTGCTCGTAGGTCCGCAACTACAGGAAGACTTGCGGACGCTTTTAATGAGATGGCGCATGAAACGTGTATGCTTCATGGCCGATATACAGCAAATGTATCGCCAGATACTGGTAGCAAGGGAAGATGCAGATTTTCAGCGCATCATTTGGAGAGAAGACGAGTCTGACGATCTACAAGAATACCGTCTACGCAGAGTTACCTTCGGTACTGCTCCAGCACCATATCTAGCAGTGAAAACACTCCATCAAGTCGCTGATGACGAGGGAACTGGCAAACCGTTGGCTGTTCAAAGCATTAAAAATAACTTTTATATGGATGACTGGCTTGACGGAGCCGATGAAATACATGAAGCTATATCGTTGGCACAGGATGTGACACACATATTACAAAAGGGAGGTTTTAAACTTACCAAGTGGTCGTCGAACAACATAGAATTTTTGAAATCCATTGAAGAAGAGAAGAGATCGGCCAACGCCCATGTAAACTTGAATCTTGATGGCACAATCAAGGCATTGGGTATTGTGTGGAACCTAAGTGCTGACACGTTTCAATACAATCTGAGGTTACCGACAATGGATAACACCTTAACAAAACGGAGTATATTGTCCGACATTCAAAAACTCTTCGATCCACTTGGCTGGATTGCGCCAAGCACAGTCATGGCAAAGATGTTGATACAAAAACTATGGCTTGAAAGGGTTTCTTGGGATGAAAACGTTAGTGATAATTTGCAAGAAGAATGGAAACAAATCAAAACAGATTTTGCAAACGTGAATGACATACAAATAGACAGATGGCTTGGTACAACTGAAGCTAACATAACAAAAATACAGATACACGGGTTCAGTGATGCGTCAATTCGTGCTTACGCAGCTGCAGTATATTTGAGAACTGAAACTCTAGATCAAACTATTGAAACACACCTGATCGCTGCTAAAACAAGAGTAGCTCCATTAAAAACTATTTCATTGCCACGCTTAGAGCTGTGTGGTGCTTTACTTCTTTCAAAATTAATGAAACAGATTGGCCAGGCAATGAGAATACCAACTTCCGACATGTACGCATGGACAGATTCTTCTATCGTCATCGCATGGTTGTGTGGCGAGCCTAATAGGTGGAAGCCCTTTGTTGCCAATCGCGTAGTTGAAATTGTCGACAACCTGAATAATAAACACTGGTACCACGTAGAATCTAGTAAGAATCCAGCTGACGTGGCCTCAAGAGGAATTCTTTTGTCGGAACTGAAAAAATGTGATTTGTGGTGGAGAGGTCCAAGTTGGCTATCTGAAAGGGACATAAATATCAACAGACAAGAAGTAGTAGAGACAGATATCGAAATGAAAACTGTAAAAATAAATACTTACCTGAACACAGAAGAAGATCAATCTATAACAAAAGAATTTGAAAATTTTGAGAACCTATCTGAATTACTTAAGACTATTACTTACTGTAGAAGGTTCTTAAATTACAAGAAAACCTTAAGTACAGATGATGACATAACAACAGAAGAATTGGAAGATGCATTGGTTATTTGTATTAAAAGGGTACAAGAAGAGGAATACAGGGAAGAAATTGAAAGATTGAAACTAAATCAACGATTAAAAAAGAAGAGCTCGTTGCGATTCCTCACCCCTTACCTTGATGAGAAACAACTTCTTAGAGTGAACGGTCGCCTGAGACATACAACCTTACCTGAAAATAAGAAATATCCTATTATACTGGGTAGTAAGAACAAGTTGACTCCTTTGATTGTTGCTGATGCACATAAAAGGACTCTTCACGGAGGATTACAGCTCATGCTATCCTATTTGCGCTCGAAATATTGGATTGTGAAAGCAAAATCCATAGTGAAGAAGCATATCCACAAATGTCTTATTTGCGCAAGATTGAACGCTACTGCCCAGGTTCAAATGATGGGTGACTTACCAGAACAGAGAGTAACTCCAGCACGTCCATTTTTGAACAGCGGTGTAGATTTTGCCGGCCCATTCCAAATTTTGATGTCCAAAGGCCGAGGCAACAAGACTGTAAAGGCTTATGTGGCTATTTTTGTCTGCATGTCCACCAAAGCGATACACATTGAACTGGTTGGTGATCTCACGTCGGAGGCGTTCATAGGTGCCTTCCGACGATTTGTCTCTAGACGAGGAAAATGCAATCATCTTTGGAGCGACCAAGGACGCAATTTTGTGGCTGCAAACAGAGAACTTCATGAGGCCTGGACCCATGCAAGTTTAAAATTCACTGGAGAAATAGCAGAAACACTAGCCACAGATGGTACTCAATGGCATTTTATCCCTGCATACAGTCCCTCTTTTGGTGGATTATGGGAGACAGGCGTCAAATCTATAAAATATCACCTTAGAAGAATTCTAACAGGTCATCTCACCTTTGAGGAGATGACGACAATACTTTGTCAAGTAGAAGCCTGCTTGAATACTCGCCCGTTATCGCCCCTTGACGACACTGATCCTGAAAACATAGACCCGCTTACACCGGGACACTTCTTAATAGGAGAAGCACCGATCATTGTTCCATCACCTGATATGAAAGACATAAAAATGTCGAACTTGTCTCGCTGGCAACACACACAGAAACTTTTGAATGACTTTTGGCGGCGATGGCAAGACGAATATCTGTCACGACTCCAACAGCGTCCTAAATGGCTTAAGAAAGCGGAGTTTCAAATCGGAGATATAGTCTTGATTAAAACTGACAATCTGCCTCCTGGAAAGTGGTCATTAGGGCGCATTCTAGATAAACATCCTGGTGCCGATGGCTTGACGAGGGTGTATAGTGTGAAAAGTAGTGGATCAGTGATAAAGAGAACTGTTACTAAATTGTGTCCATTACCTATTGATACGTCATAACTATTCGTAGCATAGTAATACGATATAAGAATATCTAACTTTTATTTATTAAGGTTGATTAATTTTAGTGCAAACATTGTGTACCTACTGTTAGCCAATACATTATAGTTATTCTACTCGTGATGAATAGAATTTTGTACGTACCCACAAATAGTTAGTTTATTGTTACGAACTGTTACTTGTTTTGTAGTTTTTTGCTTTGGAATGTATAGTGATCATTTAGTTATGCATAAAAGAGACCTACAGTCCTTTTGGTGGGCGGTATGGTGTTGTTAATATGTACCTTTTTCTACGAGCGCACTAGATTCCTTTTAGCTGTTATATCTACCTAACCATTTGTAAACATAGGCCTAGCATTCTATCATAACCAGTCGCTTAATACACTTGCAACGGCACACACGCATTTTCATTTAATATTCCCAAGAAAGTGAAGGACAAACTGAACCTTATTACATCCACCACCTACTAATATCTTCAACTTACGCAATATGGTGTTATACTATGTGTCATTGTATTGATAATACCTAGTTCATGGTGTAATAATATATATGATCCTCCAAAGCAGGGAAAAATTAATAATTGATTAGTAGTTGAGAGACAGAAAGATAATATGATTTACTAGCTGCGCCCCGCGGTTTCACCCGCGTTTGGATAATATATGATATATCTTTATGAATTGTAGCCTATGTTTTATTCTGATATGTAAGCTATATCATTGTGAAGTTTCATCAAAATCCATTCAGTAGTTTTTGTGTGAAAGAGTAACAAACATCCATCCATCCATACATACAAACTTTCGCATTTATAATATTAGTAGGATTAGGTTGATTATGTGGGCAGCGAGGAAACTTCAACACATACTCACTTCTCCGTCCTGGCTACCGAGCCGGATACACGATTCATATTAAATAATGTGTTTCATTAACTTAAGAACTTAATAATTCCTCAATGACTAATGTCCAACAACATTATTTCCAGGTCAGCTATAATGATCGGATGCCGCCTCTCATTTGTGAGCTCTGCGTTGATAAGGTGAACGACTTCTTTGACTTCCGGAGAATGTGCCAGGACACCAACAAGAAGACGCGGCTGCGGCTCGGTCTCCCTCCACAAACTGGGCCTCCAAAGACTGTGAGTGGATCAAAGACAAAATTGAAACAATGTCATGGCAATTTGAGGAAGTTTAGAAGAGCGCCATCTATTGTTCGAAATTCTGCTAATAAAGTTGCGATGTAAAAGGTTAAAAGAGCACTTCTTTATCAGCCTGTAACTGTGCCACTGCTGGGCAAAGGCCTCCCCTCACTTTCGTGAGGAGGGTGAGGTGGGAGGTGGAGAGATATAGAGTGAGAAGGAAAGAGATTGATAGGGAGAGAGATTAAGGGGCAGGGAGAGATATAGCGGAAGAGGAAGAGAGACTGAGGGAGAATGTTAGGGAGAGGAAGTGAGATAGAGTGTGAGGGTAAGAGATAGAAATAGAGGGAGCGAGAGAGAGAGAGACGTAGAGGGAAAGAGATAGTAAGAGAGGAAGCTTTTTCCCACAGAGACAATGACAGGACAACTTCTGTCGGGTCAGCTAGTCATAAATAAATGTAAATGTAACGTTTGAACATCTTATTTCCACCAGAATGCAGAAGTCATCGGAGAGTCAGAGACAGTCAACGTGGAGAGTGACTCCGACGAATGCAGACCCCAGGGGAAGTCATCCGCAGCACGAGCGAAGAGCAAATCCAAGCCCAAGGTTCAGAAGGAGTGTGATCTTAAAATAAGGGTGAGCTGTCTCAATATGTATACGCTGTTTCAATATTACAAAAAGTGTCCTCAAAAAATATTCTTCTTGGTTGAAGAAATCTTGGTTACTTGTGCAAAGTTTTTATAACATAAAAGAATAATAATTTTTCAAAGTAGACTTAAACTCCTAGATTCCTAATTATTTAAAATATGGTTTCCCTATTGTTTTGTTTTCCATTTTTATTTAGTCTTTAAGTAATTCATTATTGTACGCCCGAAATGGGCAAATTGTTGGAACTAACTGTATACCTACCTAGTAACAACTTATGTACACAATTTTATACAATAAAAAATATTCTGATTCTGATTCTGATTCTGCGCGCTTTCTAGACCCCCAGATAATTATGACCAGCTGATAAGTGGTCCATAAGTAGGGTACCGTATTTTGGAGCGGCGATCGGGGATCTACCTTATATTTGATTGGATCTTTGATAAATAAATAATTACATATTATATTGTAGATTGAAAACTACCAGCCCATATGCAAGGAGAAGCCGCGGTCCCCGTCGCCCGAGGCGACGGAGCGCCGGGGGCTGCGGGAGCGGAGGAGGCGGGGGCAGAGCCCTAAGCGAACCACCCGGCAGTACTCTGACGCATCACTGAGCGAGCTGCAGGTATTATATTTTTTCTTCTATCAAGCCACAGAATATCCAAAAGTATATTCCTTAGAAGAAGGGATACTCAATTAGAGCGAGATAGCATGGTCCGTATTTTGTATGACATTTGAGCGTGCTGTCAAAGTCAAAGTCAAATCATTTATTGTAAATAGGCAATAAAATCGCACTTTTACAAGTCAAACACTTCAATCTAATAAACAAATTAATAAAACCATAAAAGAAAACGAAACTATAATTAATTGATTACTGTTTGAGTTTGTAAAAGGATGTTTCCCTTTCAAGCACTGGTCGAGGATTGAATCTCGGACAGGAAAAGGAAACTCCATTGACTCTACCAGTGCTTCGGAATACACCCGTTAGAGAACCCGTTGTATCTCTCTTGTGATGGGTCTTGTGATCTCTCGTGTGGGTTTGAGTGCCTTTTGAGTGCCGAGTGTCCTGGGATCACATGGTTAGACCAATTACATTAAAACCACAGACATATCCCTGGGATCAAAGGTTAGACCAATTACATTAAAGCCACAGACATATAAGAGGAAGCAGACCCGGAAAGACAGATATCTAGTGAAGCCAGAACTTAATGTCATTCAGGCAGGGTCGAACCAAGACTGTCAAGACAACTATACATACTTTTTAAATATTTGACTAAGATTAAAATTCGCGCTGAATCCGAACTCACATTTTTACAAGGAGTCCCTTGACAGGACAATCTCTTTTCTTTTTTTTTTTTTTTTTTTATTTATTCAGGTCTGCCAACAATTGTTACATCAACTCATACTTATTTCTTAAAAAATATTATTCTTATTACTAAATGCACAATCCATTACAGGCAAACACCACATACAGTCTAAATCTGACAAGGGGCTTAAAACATGGATCAGAAATATAACTAAGATCCTACGACATTGTGTTGATTATAAGATAAGCTATAAAAGAAGGTAGGTTAAAAAATAGATTGCTTGTGCCGGGCCCAGAGTCTATTTATTTTGTCAGTACATTAAGTCAAGACATTCAATAGAATTGGGCCGAAAGCGTCGCAAACTATTTTATGAACTTAATAATACAGTTATTGTTACATTGACTGACGATTTATTTGTTGTAGAAAGATACAACATCTTTCCGAAATTTGGAGAGATCTTGTGTCAGCGTGTAAATTTAAAAACCTATGAAATGTGCAAAAAAAAACTTTGTTACAGGGTGTACAAATATCACACACACCTAAGTCTGGACCAAATTCAGCATCGAACAGAGACAGAGGAAAGCAGAAGGAGATAGAAATAGAGTGGGATGAAGAGGTATGGGAATATTAAAAGATGTTTAAATAATTTTAGGATACTATGGGACTGACATAGTCGTAGGACGACTCAAAGCCCCCAAAAAAAAAAAAAAATAGAATAAAAAAAAAAAAAAAAATGGGAATATGATACTCCTACTAACATTATATTATATATCTATCGAGCTATCGAGTTAAAACGCAATCCGCTCCTTTTTGGATATCTTTGATGGTTCTTTGGCCTCAACAAAGGCTAAAGTGAAGAAAGTTATGGCGAATTGACAGATCCTTATTATTTGTCAAATTCCTTGTACCTACTTATTTTTGTTTCCTGATTTATTTTTCATTTATATTCTGTTTCACTTTGATTAATGTACACAGGTATAACTATTATGTACCTGCAAAGATTCAACACTGTCTTGTCAAAATTGCAAGCTGTGTTCACTGTTTTTAGGATCAACACTGAATGTCTGGTTTTTATTTTAATTCTCTGTGCTAACGGTGTTACATTCAATTTGTAACCCAATAAAAAAAAAAAAAATTGTAAAGGCTGAAGTTTGTTAGTGTGTTTGTATGTTTGTAACTTCCTTCTCGATTCTCTACTCGAAAATGCAAAAGCAAATATTATTGGTAGCATTCATACATGTCTAAAAACACATTACAACTTAGATTCATAAATTTAAAAATTCGTTCAAATACTTTCTATAAGCCATTGTTTTAAATTTAGTTTGATTGAATGTTGTAACGGAAGATGCACCTACAATGCTGCAACAAAAGTGGTTTTTTTTGCCGTGTTATAGATAATAGTACGGAACCCTTCATGCGCGAGGCCGACTCGCACTTGGCTAGTTTTGTGTGGTCTAGTTCCGAATCCTGCGTCGTATACCGAATACAGAACCTACTGAGTTATATCCGCTTCGTGTCTTTGTTTCAGACTGATGACAATTACTACCCTTTATCTGCTAAGACTAAAAAGAGACAGCGAGAGGTAGCAGTGGACACGCCTCCGCCTTCTAAGAAACTCAAGTATGTACCACAGACATAGAAGGCAGCAGACTATCCCCCAGTTTCTGAAACGTCAGTCAACTTTGATTACAGATTAATTCTATTGCCATCCTTGTCATCTATTTATAGTCAGATAGAGACAACGATAGTTTTAATCTACTGTCAAAGCCAACAGACGTTCTAGAAACCGGGGGTTAAACTTGCTGTTATAGCGACAACAGAAATGCATCGTCTGTGGAAATTTCAACTGTAACTATCACGGTTCATGAGATACAGCCTGTGTGCCTAGTGTGAGTTTTACCAATTTCTGTACGCGCTCGGTCCGGTTAGCGTAAACTTGATATTGTATGGAATAAGAGCAGCGCCATCTAGCGTCAGTCAGTTAGTCACTAGATCGCGCTGCTCTTATTCCATACGATTTCAAGTTTACGCTAAACGGATCGAGTGCGTATAGAAATTGGTGAAACTCACACTAGGCACACAGATGTGTAGTGAAGCCAGTCGTGAGCCGGCCGCCATGTTGACGGACGCTGCCGATATTTCGACAGCTCATTCTACTTGTACTAATATTAGATCGGATTCAGCACGAATTTTAATCTTAGTTACATTTTATTAACGTTTTTCAGCCTTACTTCGGCCCTGTAGGATGAGTAGGAACCTCTATCGAGGAAGTATTCGATACGTTAACTATCGAATTTGTTTTAGCTTTGATCAGCGCCTTGCAATACCGACAAGATAGATAGGGACTTGTTTGGTTGTACTCTGTGTGAATTCACAAAAGTAGCCTTATGGGTATTGTGTTATAAATAAGGTTTTATTTAGATTCTATATGTTGTTAAAGTTGCTACACTATCGCATTAGGGTGAACCTGTAAGGATAGCTGTAAGATTTGAGAAATAAATAAAGATGCGTCCGGGAACGGCTACCTTGATCGATACGTTAACGATACGAACCGGTAAAATGTTCGTGCTCGCCCTATTGTAGGAGTACTGATCAAATCTAAAACCAATTTGACAGTTAACGTATCGAATACTTTCTCGATAGAGACTAATGCTTTTGTTACTGTACTTTTTTTTTATTTTAATAGTTTGTGGAATAACGTCTGACCATTATCTCATCTGTACCCATAGTATGAGTTTTTACTAGCTCGACATAGTACGCGTCAACTAGCGCTTTGTACGAAGATCCTGTACAGCGCCCCTACCGGCGCGTTTCTGAACGGAAAATCTTCATACAAAGCTCTAGTTAACGCGTACTATGTCGAGCTAGTAAAAACTCATACTCATGGCACTGTTCTTAACCGACGATATGGTTGAAGGATGTGAACATGCTCAGTCTAGAATTCTCTCTGTACTGGCTCTCAACTCTGCTAAGTAACTTCCACTATTTCGTTTCAGAATGACACTCGATTCGGTGAACCTAGAGAAGTCTGCCAAGCCGGGTCCGAAGTCGTCCAAAGCCGCCCCAAAGCCGCCCCCGCCCCCGCCCCCGAAGCAGGACAGGCACAAGGCGGCCCCCAAGTCCAAGAAGGCAGAGCCGCCGCCCCCACCTAAGGTACCTGTTTATTTGCCCTATGATATGCTAGCTTTTAGTGTAAAAATTTACCAGGCGGTCCCAGAGGTCTCTGACGTGGCTTAACGACTGGGAGCGACGGCTGAACAACCGACGGAATTCTGTTGTTTTGTATTTGCTGTTATAGCGGCAACAGAAATGCATCATTTGTGAAAATGTCAACTGTCTAATTATCACGGTTCATGAGATACGGCCTGTGTGCCTAGTGTGAGTTTTACCAATTTCTGTACGCGCTCGGTCCGGTTAGCGTAAACTTGAAATTGTATGGAATAAGAGCAGCGCCATCTAGTGACTAACTGACTGACGCTAGATGGCGCTGCTCTTATTCCATACAATATCAAGTTTACGCTAACCGGATCGAGCTCGTACAGAAATTGGTGAAACTCACACTAGGCACACTGGTGACGGACGGACAGACAGACAGACGGACACCAGTCTTAGTAATAGGGTCCCGTTTTACCCTTTGTGTAACCCTTTGAAACTGTAAATTTGATTTTATCTGACACTAGAAGCGCCTTGGGGTTTCACCCGCGTTAGCTACTATCCCGCGGGAACCATTAATTTTTACGGGATAAAAGGTAGCCCATTTGTACCGGGGATCGCACAGCTTCCCAACAGTGAAAGAATTTTTCAAATCGGTTCAGTAGTTTCGGAGCCTATTCATTACAACCAAACAAATAAAGTTTTCCTCTTTATAATATTAGTGTAGATGAAACCCATCTGGGTTACCTTTACTAATATTCATAGAGATATAGAGCTTGTTTTCACTTTTATTTGGGGTTTTATTTACTTCAATAAAATTTTAAAACTACCATGTTTGATTTTGTTGATGTCTCACATGTATCGCGAAGAGGTCTGATCCGGCTGCGCCTGCGCCGAAGTCCAGAAAAGCCGACGTCGCGCCCGCGTCCAAGGCAAAGAACGCTGTAAGTCCACCGATGCTTGCTTCCCGTATTCTAGCCTCTAGTGTCAGAGTTTATTACGCCTCTGCCGTGACTTAACGACCGGCGCCGACGGCAACGGATGTGTGTTGTGATGACGCCACTTGATTACAGAACCGCGACTCGACACCCTCAGCGCAGAGGCCGAAGAAGCGCGAGGCGTCTCCGCTGGGCGGCGCCAGGGCTTCGCCCCAGCCTCCGAAGTCCCACCAGTGTGTCATATGCGGGATCAAAGCGAAGGCACCGCAAGGATTGTCTTCGCATATGAAAGTTCATTCGCCAACGTATACACCAAGCGGGTGATTATTAGAATCCTACTTCTATTATAAATGCGTGAGTTTTTGTGTGTGTGTATTCATACATTATAACTAGCTGCGTCCCGCGGTGTCACCCGCGTTCGGTATTATCACCATAGGAACCGTTAATTTTTACGGGCTAAAAAGTATCCCTTTTTTGTTCCAGGATGTATAGTATCTGTATACCGAATTTAATGTTAATCCGTGCATCCGTTAAGGCGTGAAGAGAGAACAAACACACAGATACATATTAACTTTGGCATTTATAGTATTAGCTCAAAGACAATAGCCCGGTGGGCACGCTGCACTAACCCCCGCCCCCCCTCCTACTCCGCAGACTGGCGTGCACTGACCCCCCCCCCCCTCCGCAGACTGGCGTGCACTAACCCCCGCCCCCCCCCCCTACTCCGCAGACTGGCGTGCACTGACCCCCCGCCCCCCCCACTCCGCAGACTGGCGTGCACTAACCCCCGCTACTCCGCAGGCTAGCGTGCACTGACCCCCCGCTCCCCCACTCCGCAGACTGGCGTGCACTAACCCCCGCTACTCCGCAGGCTAGCGTGCACTGACCCCCCGCTCCCCCACTCCGCAGACTGGCGTGCACTAACCCCCGCTACTCCGCAGGCTAGCGTGCACTGACCCCCCGCTCCCCCACTCCGCAGACTGGCGTGCACTAACCCCCGCTACTCCGCAGGCTAGCGTGCACTGACCCCCCGCTCCCCCACTCCGCAGACTGGCGTGCACTAACCCCCGCTACTCCGCAGGCTAGCGTGCACTGACCCCCCGCTCCCCCACTCCGCAGACTGGCGTGCACTAACCCCCGCTACTCCGCAGGCTAGCGTGCACTGACCCCCCGCTCCCCCACTCCGCAGACTGGCGTGCACTAACCCCCGCTACTCCGCAGGCTAGCGTGCACTGACCCCCCGCTCCCCCACTCCGCAGACTGGCGTGCACTAACCCCCGCTACTCCGCAGGCTAGCGTGCACTGACCCCCCGCTCCCCCACTCCGCAGACTGGCGTGCACTAACCCCCGCTACTCCGCAGGCTAGCGTGCACTGACCCCCCGCTCCCCCACTCCGCAGACTGGCGTGCACTAACCCCCGCTACTCCGCAGGCTAGCGTGCACTGACCCCCCGCTCCCCCACTCCGCAGACTGGCGTGCACTAACCCCCGCTACTCCGCAGGCTAGCGTGCACTGACCCCCCGCTCCCCCACTCCGCAGACTGGCGTGCACTAACCCCCGCTACTCCGCAGGCTAGCGTGCACTGACCCCCCGCTCCCCCACTCCGCAGACTGGCGTGCACTAACCCCCGCTACTCCGCAGGCTAGCGTGCACTGACCCCCCGCTCCCCCACTCCGCAGACTGGCGTGCACTAACCCCCGCTACTCCGCAGGCTAGCGTGCACTGACCCCCCGCTCCCCCACTCCGCAGACTGGCGTGTAACGCGTGCGAGCTGTGGTTCCCCACGAGCGGCGAGGCCACCGCCCACCACCGCCGGCACGCGGCCCGCGGGCTGCCCTACACCTGCAGCAAGTGCTACGACGACTTCCGCACCGCGCAGGACTACGAGCTGTGAGTGCGCTAGGTGCCGCTAGGTGCCGCCGCCGGGTGCCGCCGCTAGGAGCGGCGAGGCCACCGCCCACCACCGCCGGCACGCGGCCCGCGGGCTGCCCTACACCTGCAGCAAGTGCTACGACGACTTCCGCACCGCGCAGGACTACGAGCTGTGAGTGCGCTAGGTGCCGCTAGGTGCCGCCGCCGGGTGCCGCCGCTAGGAGCGGCGAGGCCACCGCCCACCACCGCCGGCACGCGGCCCGCGGGCTGCCCTACACCTGCAGCAAGTGCTACGACGACTTCCGCACCGCGCAGGACTAGGAGCTGTGAGTGCGCTAGGTGCCGCTAGGTGCCGCCGCCGGGTGCCGCCGCTAGGTGCCGCCGCCGGGTGCCGCCGCTAGGTGCCGCCGATAGGCGTGGTTTTGCCCACTAAATTGTGGTAGCGAAGCTTACCACATTTAATCCTGGTTTCATGTCGATCGGTTCATAAATAAAAAAGTGACGCCAATCTTACAAATAGCTATAGGTGTTGTGTATGTAACTCGGGTGAAACCTTGGGGCGCAGCTAGTAGACGATGCAGTGTGCGGTTGCAGGCACTTCGTGCGGCGGCAGTGCCTGGCCACGTGGGAGGCGCCGGACGCGCGCTGCGAGCGCTGCTGGCGGGACTTCCCCACCTACAAGCTGCTGGAGGAGCACCGCTGCGGGGGGGAGGCGGCCCGCCCGGGGGGTGAGGAGACATATTTTTCGTTTTTTTTATAATACTGTTATTTTTTTTTTATAATTTCCTTATTTCTTTTGATTTTACAAAAAAAAACTTTTTAGTGTTTTTTTTTTTTTATTGAAGTAAATCTTTAGGCGCGACTAGGGAGTAACTCAGATTTTTTTCTGACGGAAGTAACGCTTACTATAGTCTGTGTAGTTTCCGCTGTTTAAAAAAGTTTTTACAAAAAGTTAGTTTTACTTCAATCGCGCGTAAAGGTTATACGCACACACTTTTTTTTTATAATTTCCATAGGTGTTTGTTTTTACAAAAAAAAAAACTTTTATTTTTTTTATTATATTCTTCATTATCAGTAGGTTTTGCGTGAAGGAGCAACATACATACATACTCACTCACAAACTTTCACGTTCATAATATTAGTATGGAATAGGATGTGATCGAACAAACTTCATAATAGACATAAATTGCGGTCTTATCGCTTATTGTTGTTTTGTTTTGTTGTGTCGCCTCCACGATGGTGCTGATGACGGAACCCTTGCCCCCAGGCAGGTGCGGCCGCTGCGGGCGCGCCTACTCCCTGCTGCGGCACCAGATCGCGCACGAGATGAAGTGCACGGCCCGGGGGAGAGGTAATCAATAATCATACATTACAAAAAATATATATAGAGACTAGCAGACACGGAAGGTTTTTGTTATTGCGACTATAAATTGAGATGTAAGCTACCCTATCTTTCAAGTTAGATCAAACTGCACACGGTGTGCAAATTTGATTAAAATCGATTAAGTAGTTTAGGAGTCCATCGCGGACAAACAACGTGACGCGTAATTTATATAATATATTAAGATAATATCACTTATCAAAAACCAGAGGATGCCGGATTATTCAAATGTTTGGATTACTGGATACAAAAAAAAAACAAATAAATAAAATTACGCATTTGATAAAAATAATATAATGTATTTATGTACATATTATTATTATTTGCACATGGTTTCTCTAGACGACGCGGCGACGACGGAGCGCATAAGCGCAGAGAGGCGGCGTAGATGCCGGATTGCGTATCGGTGTATTGAAGTGCCGGATTATTGTGATTATACTGTATATACACACATCAAAAAAGTCACATCATAAGGTCTGAGAATATCCTCAACGTAATTTTCAGCGTTCATGTTTCCATTTACAAAAACGAGCTCAGTTCGCCTGTTCTTCATAATACCCGCCCATACCATAACTGTTGAGCCGCTGTATGGATGAACTTCCTGAACGCACCTGTGCCTTTCAGTATTTCCGGGCCGACGGTACACTCGCACCCTTCTTGTATCAGGCCTAAACCCGAATCGCGACTCATCGGAAAACATAATTTTATCCCATTGTTCCTGGGTCCATGTTATGCGTGCATGTTGCTTAGACTTTTTTGATCAGTTTACATTTAGGGATTATATACAAAGTCACTATCTGTATTCACTCGAACGATAAAATAATAATTATCATGTTTTCGTTTTTTAGCCGAGCCGAAAGTCGACCCCGAGGTTGCGAGCCGATTGCTGCCGATGCAAGTCAAGATAGTCAAGTGCGATTCCCTACTGAAGAACGCTAGGGACGGCCATTATGACGTCTCCGGAGTTACTCATGTGAGTGGTCACCAAATTCTAATAAAACTGTCGTGCCAATTTATAGAACAGGTGTGCCAATTAGTAGAATAGTCGTGCCAATTCATAGAATAGGGATAATATTTTATAGAAGAGTTGTGCTATTTCATAGAACAGTTGTGCCAATTCATAGAATATTCATGCCAATTTATTATAGAACAGTCTTGCCCATTCATAGAACAGTCGTGCCAATTGATATTTTACGAAAATAACAGCAATAACTTTAAGAGTTGTCAAGTTTATGCTGCAGATTAAAGATACAAATCAAAATTATCACAAATAATATGTTAAAAAATGTTTCAGAGATTCGGCATCGATCGAGACTGCAGCTATCCGTATCTCTACTCAATGGGTGACGTCCGCATCAAAATCGAACCAACCGCCGAAGAGTTTGACTACACGGCGGTTGGACCAGACGAAATCAAGACGGAATACCCCAACAGTGACGATAGTTATGGTCAATGGGACTCCGATGCTAGCGAGGAGAGCGATGACGCGGCAGGCTGGGGCACGACAGGGAAACCAGTGGAGTCGCTCTCGAATATGTCTTTAAAAACTATATTCTCTACCAAATGTCTAGGGAAAGTGTCTAGGAAGAAGCGGAAACGCAAGTCTGGGAGGGAGTTCCAGTCGCTGCTGAGCGTCGGCTTCCACGGCTTCGATATGAAGAGGAATATCGATAATATAATCGATAATTTGGGTAACGAGTCGCAGAGCAGCGATAATTGCGGTTCTGATAGCATTTTGAATGTTGATAAGGGTCTAAATGCTGATGCTGCAGTTGATAATGTGGCCATGGATAGTGAAAATGGTGGAAATTATGAATATGATAAAAGTGGTGTAGCTAGTGATAGGATAAGCGATGTGACTGAGAGAGACGGTGATGTTCAAAGTGCTGGTACAGATCGAAACGAAAGAATAGATGATCAAGTCAATAGTACAAGTGAAGTTACAAATGTAACCAATGGTATAAATGAGAAAGTGGGTGACGTAGGTCAACAGAATTCGCCGCGTAAATCTAGCGGCGCTTCGGAGACGACGGACCATAATGAAGATGTGAGTCCAAATTCCAATGAAGAGAAATTAAGTGATGATTCCAAAAATGGTCCTTTAGTTGTTAAGAATAATGTAATTGATAAAGAAGCGTTAGAAATTGAATGCAAAGCTGAAAGTAATGTAACACAAATCAGGTCGGACGCAATGGAAGTTGCTAACGATAAAGAACCGTTAAGTGTTGAAGTGAAAGTTGAAAATAGTGTAGCAGAAATGGTAGAATCAGATATACTTAACGACGGCGAAAGAGATGTTGTCAATGGTGAAAGAATAGGTGCGAATGAACAAAAAGACGTTGAAGCTAGTGACGTACTTAAAATAGACGACGACAAACAAATAGAAACGAAATCTGTCGAGAACAACAAAGAAATCGACAATGGTGAAGAATTAATGACAACTGAAAACGAAGATAATAAAATTAGCGATGCACCAAAAGAGAAATTCCCTGCCAATGATCCAAACGATGATGCTAACACCGAATACGATTCCCAAGCATCGGAAGTCGTAGATGATCGAAACGCGGAAAAGGACGACACTCAATCATCTATCATCATAGACAAAACTGATTCAGATGACATTAATTTAGAAAATGACACTGCCGACAAAACTTGCAGCGTTCCCAAGAGCGATTCAGATGATAGAATAGATGATAAAATCGAAACTAGGGCATCTAGTTCAATAAGTTTCGGAGACGACTTAATAGAACAGGATGGTGTTAGCAAAGGCATTGCAAGCGACAGATTTGACATAAACAATCTGAATGAAGACGACAAGCGGCTAATGGCCGAATTGGACGCTCAGATCGGAGAAGAATCTAAAGACGACGTCATTGGTGAAAATGTAGATGAAGTCAGTGAAAATGCAGATGAAACTGGTGAAACTACGGCCAGCAAAGGTGAAGATACGGTCACGAAAGGTGAAGATACGGTCATGAAAAGTGAAGATATGGTCACTAAAACTGAAGATACGGTCACGAAAGGTGAACATACGGTCACTAAAAGTGAAGATACGGTCACTAAAGGTGAAGATACGGTCACGAAAGGTGAAAATGTGTCCGACATTAGTGAAAATAAAGTTCCCAGTGAAGTGGTTGTTAACGACATTCCTCCGAGTGCGGTGTTTATTGACGATATAGGTTTTGATGTCACCAGTGATGAGAAAAATGATAAGATATTGAATGATTTGATGCATAAACACAATGACGATTTGAAATCTTTGGACCTTGATAGTATATCCGATGAGGAATTCAATTTTGATTTGTAATTTGTGTCTACATTTTTGTAATATATTTTTGTATGTTGAGATACAGTGGAGTGTCGATTAAACGAACTGTTCGTAAGGCTATAGAATATAATAAAATAGAAATTTATAGAACAAAAATACAATAGGTGAACAGGGGTAGTCCAATGTGCGGTCTTATCGTTTAAAGCGATTACTTCCAGACATTTCAAACCCTATGGATGGACTAAAAATATTGTTGATAGTGACAGGCGAATCTGTAATCTCATATTTTTGCTGCAATCTCTCATGCTGTTTTTTTTGTCCAAATCAAATCAAATTATTTTTTTTCTTGTAAGAATACATAAGACTACATTTTCAGGTATTATGAAACAAGGAAGTTACATGTATTCGACCTGAAAGCAGGTAAAAAGCAAAGTAAAAGAATTTATCTTAAATTCACACAATATATTGTGAATTTAAGCTAGGTACCTAATTTTACTTTGTGATTCTTACTTGCCACTAATAAAAGAGATTCATGTGACATACATTGTGTGGTTTTGTTTACATTAATTGTGAAATAGAACAATAATACAGTTCGATTATAAGAATAAATCGGTTTCCCGAACACCCATGTCACTTTCGGCTGAAATTAATAATCAATCCAATCCAAATTTCGCTATCTGGGATTGATATCACAATCCATTTTTAGGGTCAAACGTGCCAATAACCGATCCGTGGATTGGTTTATAAAGGCACGCAGATTGGAGATCGATCGAACGATAGGCAGCAATCCAAGATCGATTTCAATCTTGGATAGGAGATACAATAATTAATTTCGGCCGTTTATCAGTTCGGATAATCGACGCTTCACTATATTTGGTTACATGTACCTATCTATTTTTCAATTGATAATTTTTTTTATTTATAAGTAATTAGTTGTGATTGCAGATATTATAAAAATATAAATATTTATCCTCAGTTACAACAGTAAAAAACTGCATAAGTAGACATAAAAATTATGTTTAAAACATTTCCTAAAGTTCAGTTACACGGACGAGGGTATCGCATGCGAGCGGCGGTTCCTTGCTATGCAATAATGTATCGTCTGGTGCAAGCAAAAGGAGCTAGTTTCGCCTCTCGAAAGCAACCTGTCCTCGGTACAGTAGTACCCAACTTATATGGCGCGTCGTGAATCTTCGTTCGCGCAGAAAAGAAAGTATGGTCCGAAGATTAACGAAAGAATGCTTAAAACTTACAATCAACCTAAGTTCACTATTATAAGGTTCATAATACACTGCAGCTGTTAGTTCCATCTCACTCTAAGCTCGCTAAGATGGCGGCGGCTGCCGACCAATAGCGGTCAATAGCATTTCCCGCGCTTTGAAAATTCATCTTCTGCGCAGGTACATCGGTAAGCCATATAAGTTGGGTACTACTGTACCGCGCTTGTAAATAAATCGTAAGAGTTAACCATCACCACAGAATACCAAATACACCCGCTTTTGTTAAATTAGAGCGAGATAGCACGATCGGGAGTTTGATTGACATTTTGAACGAGGTTGAGTTACTTTTGAGTACAACGCGGGCGACGCGTGCAGTTTCGGCTGTCTTTTGTTCGACTTTGTTCGATTCAGCTATTTGTATGGAGTGTTCACCCTGTGCCATCACGAGAGAATCGCATGGCAATCGCAGTTTCACTATGTATAAATCGGAGTTTTACAGTAATTACGTGCGAAGACTGTTTTCTTTCAAAAGTATATATTGAGATTTATGACGCCATTTCAAATCTTTATAAAATTTTCATTTTTAACGAATGTAAAGTTACAATGGTAGTATCTATATCTATTTTAATTATGATTGCTACAATCTATGTAGGTTACTCAATTAAAATATTTATTTAAGTAACAATGAACAATATGTATGGCCTCGACAGACAGCGGGCGTGGACGCATCGAAGGGCAATCAGTTGTAATGTACCAGTGCCGCGTCGCGTCGCCCGCTCTGTCATGTGACAGTACATTACAACTGCATACGTGCCGCCCACGCTCGCTCCAACTGTCATGTGACTAGTACATTACAACTGGGGGTAAATTCTGCTAATTTAAGAACGCTTCAATCGATTCTCAATGGAGTGGCTTCGTAATAATGACATTTTATTGTTACATTGATTTCTAATGTTCTTATTGATGTGAAACATCTATAGCCGATAAAACCGATTTCTGGCGTGGCGACGCATGTCGTGGCGACGCGTCGCCATGCGCAATCGACTGCGATTCTCTCCCAACAAAATAATACAAAATAATGTCGATGTTTCACATCTGCCAGGCGTCCCGTGACGGCTCACTTTTTTTTGATTACCTGACTATTAAAAAAAAATTAGCAGACTTCCATATGTTACAAACTGTTCCGAAGTAACTCCATTGAGATTCGCCATTCTTAAATTAGCCAATTTGACGCCCTGCTCTCGTCTCGCGCGTCGCCCATTGTCAGTCGAGGGCATAATTAAGCTGTAAGATATTTAAAAAAGTATTTTCATTAAGGAGATCACGTGTTAATCTCCAAGTTGTATTGTTTGTAAATACACACAACGTACCTACAATGTGAAAGCAGAATATAATTTTCATAATGATACAGTATTTTATTTCAATAAGGTGCCATTTACTAACACTAAATTTAAATGTAAATGAATATACAGAACCATTGGAATTTAAATTGCAATAAGAAACACTAATGCAAACCCTTTATGAAAAAGGAAATGGGGCCGATCAAGGGGGCAGTTGGGAATTAAAATTCCCATCTGCCCCCTTGGCGTATGTAAGGGGGTCGGTGGGAATTTTAATTTCCAACTGCCCTCTTGATGGGGAGGTTAAGGGGGCAGTTGGGAATATACAATTTCCATGAGCGAGTGTATCTCTCCCGCCCATTATAATCTATCGTCAGATAAACCTCTCGATATAATATATGACTTGTGAACTGCGCGGATGTCTCGTCAAAGAAATAGAAAACGTTTAGGCGAAGATATATTTAAATAAAAGACTCAAAAATAACTAATAATAATTAAATAATAACAACTCAATAACCCTTTCTAGGGCCGTATTAATAAATCAAACTTAGCTCTGAGAGCTATCTTAAGTGTGCACTTGCTCTTTAGTTCTAATTAATATATTATACATCTTAAGTTGTAGATTAGGAACAGAAACTCACATGATCTCTGGCAAATTAATAAATGACACTCAGCGGTTAAGTGCTACCCGATTATGACACAATTGACACATACAAGACAGTATCTAGTAGCCAGTGCTACATCTCAATATCCATCAACGATTTCAAGATGTAGATTACATTTTGAGTGTGGATCAGCTGGTAGCGCACTTGGTAGCGCTGTTGAGGTTCATTTATTAATACGGTCCCTAGTAAAAACCATAATTTTTCTTACTATCCATACCATATTATTCTGTTACCATGGTTACGACCATAAATAAAGTATCTATTATTTACAAAATACACATAAAAACTGTCGCCAACATGACTGTTGTATCGTGAGTGAGTAGTATCCCATGTCCTTTATTTTCTAAAGGTGTGTCTCCTTGACAAATTTTATTACGATTCGTTCAGCCGTTTACTTGTGAAATGGTAACCCATAAACTTTTACTTCCGCATTTTAATATTACTTTATAGTATGGATATACTTATCGGTCGTGTAAAGAAAACTTTAATATATAAAGATACCATACATGCGTAGGACATTGACAATCCAAGAAACAATGCTCCAGCAAGCGTAGCTCTTACTCTACCATTAAATATAAAAATGAAACCAATAATTCACGTTAGCTAATAGTTATTACGGCCCCAATATAGTTCCAAAATGCTTGGCAACGGTCAAGGCTTCCTCGCGACTAAACTTACTAACAGCCTTAATGACGTGGTCCACGAATCCTTGGACTAAATCCGCTATGTCGGTCCTTTTCCCGGCGCTCCAATCTTTCAAACTATTCCTCATGTCATTCCAGACGCGTAGGTTACCTTCGTCAGGCGGTATCTTGGTTTCCCAAGTGTCTAGAATCTCTAAATACGACATCGTCTTGTTAACCCTAGAATCTACGGGACCGATCACGTTTATTGGCATGTTTTTGGATGTGACCAAGTTCTTGAGTACGAACAGTAGAGGTCTCACGGCGTCTATGTCGTAGGCTTCGAGTATGGCGACGCTTTTGTGGTACCTCTTCTCCGTTGCTGCGTCGAAAATGCGGCTGACGTCAGTGTTTTTCATCACTTCCGTGAATGCGTCCTTGAATTGCATCACTTTGTCGTCATCCGAATTCAAAATTGTACCCAGCAAGTCGGATATGAAGGTCGAAAAGTCATCTTTGCTTCGGCATATCTGCAGTTCAGAGCAGATTTGCTTGTTTTCCAATTCCACCTTTTTGTTTACTTCGTTTAGGATTACGCTTTCGGCTGGCCCGTTCCTCAAAATTCCTTTTTCATCCATTTCGTTGATCAAGTGGTTCACCAATCTACCCATAATTCGATTAGATGTGTCGGCAATGTTTAGGATAACCTTCTTCCCTCCCAGTCTCGTTTTGATCATCTGATTCTGCGTTTCTCTCAAGAAATCGCCGAACTTTTGCTCGTAACTTCTCATGAGCGTATCTATCACCTTCTTCGTGGTATAGTCTGTCATTTTACCTTTTATTCTCTCGAAAACTCGAATCGTTTGTTCGTACACATGTTGAGTGAACTCCTTTATTTTAGGGTCGTCTTTTACTTTTCGCTTTTTGATATACAGCTCGATTCCGCCTGTCTTTGTAACGTTAATATTCTTGCTATGCTTTTCAGTTCCAACTGATTCTGTTCTCTTTCCTTTCGCTTTGCTTCTAAGTTTTTTAGGCTTCTGTGGTGCAGATGCTTCACTTCCCTCAGACGGTATTGAAAGAGATGCTTCATTGTCATTGTCCGTGTTGGGAATGGAACGGACACCACTCATGTCTCTTTCTGTTTCTCTCTGTCTATTCGTCTCGGGGCTTCCAGCAGCACTTTCTTCGGGTTCGAAGGAAAATATAGCTTCTGTAGGCTTCATACGATAATCATAGTCTTTATCCGTTGCAGTTGCGATATGCGTCCTCGGATTGTTCTCAGTGGCTTTCTCGTCGAACAAGTACGCATCGTGGATTTGCAGTTCATTATCGTTTGACAAAACGATGTCTATAATCTTGGGCGAGTTGCTGTGTCTGCCGATACGTTTGTCGGGGGTTTTCTTGTCTTTTAGATGGAGGATATTATGTGTAGCTTCAGGAAATTCAGTTGTGTCCACGCGAGCGACGCGGTATTGGAAATTCAAGCGAATCAGATTTAGGTTTGCATCTATGGCGTAACTCGTGACTCCGATTGGGAACGGAGAAGCGACTGTAAATATACATTGGTGTTAGCTGGCATGTATTGTAAAACTTGTGTTACTTACAGCTTAGTTAGGTACAAGTAAAATATGTAGGAGAACATTACACAGGAGAGAAAGAAAGGGACAAAAAAAATATCGTCTTAATAATGCAAATAACCAAAATAAGACTTATTATGAAAGAGCGAGAATTTAACACGCAGATATATTGAATCCGGAACGAGGATATTCGCCAAAGGACTAAATTTTACGACATAGCTCTCAGGGTTTGCAAGCTGAAGTGGCAATGGGCAGGCCGCATCGCACGTAGAACTGACAACCGATGGCGAAGAAAGGTTCTAGAGTGGCGACCGCGGACTGGAAGACGCAGTGTAGGTAGGACTCCCACCGGATGGGCCGACGACATCAAAAGAGTCGCAGGCGACCGGTGGATGCAAGTGGCAAATTGTCGCTCGGTGTGGCGGTCTAAGGGGGAGGCCTATGTTCAGCTGTGGACGTCTACAGGCTGATGATGATAATTAATACAGTCAGGAAGAATATTGAGCTCAACATAATACTGCAGTAAATCACATAATATTATTACTATGGATCTTACTAAGTGTTGAATAACAACCTATTTGCAAAAAAAAAATTGGACCTTATAACTTACATAGAATAAACACCCAGTGATGGAATAACATTCTTATATAATAAAATGTATAGTAATTTCAAAATTTATGGCTTTGTTTTATCGTCGGTTGTAATGTGAAGCCTCCATGGCGTAGCGGTTACGTTGACTCCTCAAAGCGGTGTTGGTTCGCACCCTGTTGTGAAACAAAATGTTTCCGATGAAGCAAGAAAGGGGGGAAAACGTTAAAAAAGAAAGAGAAGACAAGAGAGCATAAAATAACTCTATTGACACCAAAATCTGGTTGGTCTTTGTATTTTCTTGCATACAAAATTACCAAATAATTTGTTACATCCAACACTCGCGATGCGATTCGCTTGCCGCACCACATAGTAGTTGCGTAAGTATTGGTCGATTATAAAGCGTCAGTGTGGTGGCGGCTTAAGTGACCAATTAAGGTGCTAATTGGTGCTGCCAGTATATGAAACGAAATGGTCAATTATTTTTATCGGCTTTCGGATTGGAAACCTAGCAAGTTGTAATGGCAGATGCTGGGAGCAATGGCGGGTAGTTCTGGATTTCTCATTTACTTTTTTGATATTTTAATTTTGGTGCATAGTACGTATCCACCGGTAAGTAATCGGAATATTTTCTTTTGTTTTTAACCGACTACAAGAAAGGAGGAGGGGATCGCATCGGTAGTGTATTTTTTAAAGAAAGGACGAAAAAAACTAATTTGCAGAACACAAATGTTTGTTACCACAGAACTCCGTCATTTATAAACTGATTTACGAAATTAGTTTTTTTATTAGAAAGCTCATACTTTCAGAATGGCCCTACGGAAATTGCATCAAAATCGGTTCTGGAGTTTAGTTTGTAAAGCAAAATCAGTGGTAACAATATGAGATCCATTATTTTGCGTACCACGTAAGGTAATGTTAGCCTATTTGTCTTTTTTGCGCGACTGTGTGACAAAGGCTTAAAGGCTGACTCACATTAGGGCGGGATCGCATAACAAAAATCCTCCTGCAGCCCTTTCATACATTTATACGAACGAGAAGCGCCTTGCGGTTTCGCCCGCGTTAACTATTATCCCGCGGGAACCGTTAATTTTTACGGGATAAAAAGTAGCCTATGTCAACCGGGAATAGTGTAGCTTCCCAACAGTGAAAGAATTTTTCAAATCGGTTCTGTAGTTTCGGAGCCTATTCAATGCAAACAAACAAACAAATCTTTCCACTTTATAATCTTACGCTCGAAATTAATATTGTATCTTCTATCCAAGATTAAAATCGATCTTGGATTGCTGCCTATCTTTCGATCGATATCCAACCTGCGTGCCTTCATAAACCAATCCACGGATCGGTTATTGGCACGTTTGACCCTAAAATGGATGTGATATCAATCCCAGATAGCAAAATTTGGATTAGGATTGATTATTAATTTCAGCCGTTAGCAGACACGGCCACGCGTGTCTGTGGCTAAGGTGTTTGTTATTGCGACTATAAATTGAGATGTAAGCTATCCTATCTTTCAAGTTAGACCAAATTGCACACGGTGTGCAAATTTTATTCAAATCAGTTAAGTAGTTTAGGAGTCCATCGCGGACAAACAACGTGACGCGTAATTTATATATTATACTAGCTGCGCCCCGCGGTTTCACTCGCGTTTGGATAATATACGTTATACTTATTATCTATGAATTGTAGCCTATGTGTTATTCTGATATGTAAGCTATATTATTGTGAAGTTTCATCAAAATCCATTCAGTAGTTACTGCGTTGAAGAGTAACAAACAAACATCCCTTCATCCATACTTACAAACTTTCGCGTTTATAATATTAGTAGGATTAAGAAAAGAAAGATTATTATAGATCATACGCTACAGGCCGCGACTCCTATTTTCTTCGGCGTAACTTTGCAACGCTATGTTCTACGGCTGTTAGTAGATGAGCGTTTTCCAAATAAAGTGTACCCCCCACTTTTGGGCTGTCCTCTGTGTTTGAAGTCTAATAACAAAAAATAATTATATGTGGCTAATTATTTGAATGATTGGAGATTATTAAGCATATCCTAAACTAGTTAAATGCAAACGTTGATTCAACTATTACTGCGTAATATTTAGGTAAGTAATGACCATTTTAAAACACTAAAAGGTAAATTTTTGGCGTGTCCCACCCTCAAAATTCTCGGTGTTAGAAGAGATTCTGAATACTTTTTGTACTCTATGCGCCTTAACAGTGATTTCCCCACCAGCAAGGAGATGAAGTGCAGATGGGCAGCGTATTACTGCCGGCGACGCGACGCGGGCGGTACCTCGCCAACATTGTCCGGAGGCAGGCTGTTGTAAGTGTCTTACCACAAAAAATTAGACCAGAGTTAAACAGATGTTTCTAAATTTCGACGGGAAATTTTTATAAGCTGTTTTGTGTTACAGGATGGCACCGGAATCAAGTTCAATAAAGAGGCTGATCGAGTGAGTTGTTTTGTCTAGCTACAATACCTATACACCTAGTAACTTACTTATCCAAATTCATGATAACCCGTCTGCAAATTTAAACGGGTCTATTTCGCGCACACACTAATATCAATATACTTACAATAATTTTGACATACCTTGACGTTTCGGCTGAGTTACATCGACCGTGGTTACATAAAGACACAAAGTTCTATCCTTCACGAAGTTGAAAGAAGCAACTAGCTCAATATGTTATGCAAACATAAAATAAGGAAGTTTACGAAATATAGACCTACCTACCATATTTTTATTTTTAATATAAATGCATTGACTGAGTACCTATGCTTATCTAAACGAACGACATTAAAATTATATAATGATATCTCTCGTTCTCATGTAAGTGACTATTGGAGTCTTTTTGAGAATAAATTCTACTTTAAACTTAAGTTCAAATTTAAATTTGAGTTAACATGTAGGTATTTCAGTAGGTATGTAGAAATTAACAGTTCGCGAAAGTTTTTTTTTTTTTTTTTTTTTTTTTTAGTTATGGCTTCGCACGGTTTGTGCATATAGCCAGTGTCAAGTGTTTTATTTTAAGTATTTCTTAATTTCACATTAAGAAAGTCACAGCAATGTTATAGCAATCGTGGTCAAGTAGTCAAGTCAATTATTTACATCGTCAGTCATGATTCAGTAAAGTAGTGGATGCTTTACTGAAACTTCTTGGGAGTTTTGGAAATTCGCGAAAGTTAAAGAACTTTTATAAAAATTCGTTGCTTAACTATTTTACCTATGTATTAATATGTGGCTACACTGTACCTAGGTAGGTATAGGCAGGTCCAACACGTTGTGGGCATGTCGTGATAATATGTTAGTTACAAATTAATCAAATAGGTAATTGGATTAATATTATAGACGCTTAGGGAACTCCTCCTAAATGTTTTTTCTGATAATTTCAATTGGAAATTCGTTAACTATTTAGTTATTTAAGTAAACAACGTTTCGATTCGTGAAAATAAAGAACATGACGTTTAACTCTTGTAAATCTGGATAATTTACCACTTCCCTAAAATTTACGTCACCTTGTCACGAGGTAATACGAGATTTAATTGTATGGACTATAATTCGCTAGACGCTTTTACAAAGTTATATCATCAACTTTTTATGACGTGTCAAAAAGACGATCTTTAGCTGGGGCCACACGTATCGTCATCGTTAACGGCCGATATGAATATTGTCCCGCTGATTTATCGCCATAAATTGGACTGGCCACACTATCGTCATCGTCAACAGCCAAATTAAAAATAAACCAAATAAAAAAAAAAGTGAACGCGTAAAATCGGGGATATTCAACGGCAATGCCAATGCCATATCCCGATTTAACAGCCGACATTAATAATCAAACCAATCCAAATTTTGTTATCTGGAATTGATATCACAATCCATTTTTAGGGTCAAACGAGCCAATAACCGATCCGTGGATTGGTTTATAAAGGCACGCAGATTGGAAATCGATCGAACGATAGGACGCAATCCAAGATCGATTTCAATCTTGGATAGGAGATACAATATTAATTTCGGCTGTCAGTGGATACTTAACTGGCTACATTTACGGCGTCAAATGACGTCAAACAACGTTATAGTCAATGGGTTATCACGATACGTGTGGCCCCAGCATTGAGAGCATTATAGTGATTCTCCGGCTCACCTGTTAGATGAACGCCGAAGCAAAAAAGAAAGTGGACGTCCTCTCAGAAGAGTTGCTGCCGTATATCATCGCGGAGCAGGAGCGCCGCACCACGCTGTACAAGCGCGTGATGACCGCCATACAGAACGGGGAGAAGGGGATCACCATCGCTGAGATACGGAACAAGCCGCCACTCATCATCAGGAAAGGTGAACGGTCGAGACGAGTTTTATGTATTTATGTATATGTGTATTTATGTATCTGTGTATTTATGTATCTTTGTATTTATTTATTTAGGTATGTATTTGTTTATGAATGTACTTATTTATTTATTTATATATATATGTATTTATTTATTAATTAATATAATATATGAAATATACTACGTACGTAAGTACTGCGGAAGTAGAAGTAGTGGTGGCCTCTGCGCCGGGCCCGTGAATTAGAGCCTGTTCCTGTTACAGGCTGAATGATTATTAGGTACATATTATCTATTACTTAATATATATATGTATATAAATTACACGTCACGTTGTTTATCCGCGATGGACTCCTAAACTACTTAACCGATTTTAATCAAATTTGCACTCCGTACGCAGTTTGGTCTAACTTGAAAGATAGGATAGCTTACATCTCAGTTTATAGTCGCCACAGCAACGCGTGGCCGTGTCTACTTGTCTTTACTAATATTATAAAGAGGAAAGATTTGTTTGTTTGTTTGTTCGCATTGAATAGGCTCCGAAACTACTGAACCGATTTAAAAAAAATATTCACTGTTGGGAAGCTACACTATCCCCGGGTGACATAGGGTATACCTTTTATCCCGTAAAAATTAGCAGTTCCCGCGGGATGGTAAATAACGCGGGTGAAACCGCGAGGCGCTTGTTGTACATTATTTTATATCTTTAAATGAGCAATTCTTGTATAATATATATAATTGGAATCTCGGAATCGGCTCCAACGATTTTCATGAAATTCAGTAGGTATATATGAGTTTTAGGGGGCGATAAATCGATCTAGCTAGGAATCAAATTTAGAAAATGTCATTTTATTCGTGTGTTATCAACTTAAACATAAACTTGGAAGAAAAATAACAAAAAGGAGGCGTTTGAGTAATCTCAATTTAAACTGAAAAATATGACTCTTCCTGATATCTATTGGCGAATAATAATACTACTTTTTTTTCCAAAAAACACAATTTATAAAAAAAAAAATACTGAGCCAAGCTCGGTCATCCAGCTGGTATGAGCAAGTACAGTAGTACCCAACTGATATGGCTTACCGATGTACCTGCGCAGAAGATGAATTTTCAAAGCGCGGAAAATGCTATTGACCGCTATTGGTCGGCAGCCGCCGCCATCTTAGCGATCGCCGCGTGGCTTGCGAGTGAGATGGAACTAACAGCTGCAGTGTATTATGAACCTTATAATAGTGATCTTAGGTTGATTGTAAGTTTTAAGCATTCTTTCGTTAATCTTCGGACCATACTTTATTTTCTGCGCGAACGAAGATTCACGACGCGCTTTATCAGTTGGGTACTACTGTACTAAGTACATTAAAATCAACGTTATAATATTACCCAGGTCTAATGTACCGGTGTCCGTCTAACCGCGCGCCGAAGGAGCCGGACGGGTCGGGCGTGGTGATGTGCGAGGCCGACATCGAGCCCACCCCCGTCATGTACGACTCCTGTCTCAGCGCAGAGGACAAGGAGCTCTATGTCGCTGACAACAGATACTTCTTTTGCAATCGTATGTATTGCACTAACCTGTTTAGACTCTTGGCTTCACCAGTAGAATGCTATGCATTATAATAAAGTACAATACAAATATGGCCGCTTTTACAAAAAAGAAAACGATATTTTTTTTTGGGGTTTTTTTAATTTTAAATTTAATTACTGACTTGTAGATTCAAGTGTTTCTAAAGTGGTTGCTTACAAAACAACTTTGACTTTGATCCCTGATGATGATAGGGCACAAGGTGGAAGGCCCCGACTTGCCTCGCAACGGCAGCTCCGTGATCGGCTGCGCGCCGCTCGAGCGCACCTCCCTCAACTACACCACGGGGCGGTGCGCGCTCGAGGACACGGACGACGTGGTGGTGCACTACAGATACTACCCCGACAAGGTAAGGGTTCACGAACACATTGCGGAGAAATAACATCTAGGGAGATGTTATTTAATACGGGTACGGTAACTAATTTTTACTTATACGGGTACAACATGGCCATTGGACATGACTTTCGTCTTGTCTAAGACCCACCAGTTGGGAAATGCTACTGAGGTCGCTGAGCATAGTATTGAGATCCTCCTGTGACTCTGCCATGATGACTACATCATCGGCAAAACGAAGGTAAGTGATGTATTCGCCATTGATGTTGATGCTGAATCCGATCCAGTCCAAGAGCTTGAAAACGTCCTCCAATGCGTTCATGAACAGCTGCGGAGAAATAACATCTCACTGTCTCACGCCTTTCAGCAATGGGATAGGTTTCGTGCTCTCGTCCTGTAGTTGGATTGACATGGTGGCGTTACTATACAAGCACTTCGATATACCTGTAGTCGATATGGCATCGCTGAAGGACTGCAATACTGCCCAGGTCTCGATTGAATCGAAGGCTTTTTCTTAGTCCACAAACGCCAAACATAACGGCCGATTATGCTCCTCAGTCTTCTGTATGATCTGATGGAGCGTGTGTTTTTGGAAACCGCCCCTGGTAACTTTCCAAAAAGCCACCCCTCTGTCTAATTCTTGTTGTGTTCGCGTGTCTAACTAACGAGTAGTTATTGTCTACTTACAAATTGTCAAGTAGACATACTGACTTATGATAGCACCGACGACTATTTAAAATAACCCCCATATTTTTACTGAATCTGCATGTCTAACTACCGAGTAGTTACTGTCTACTCGCTTTGTCTTGTAGACATACAAGTTCGTGTCGGAGCTGGACTCAGACCACGAGGTCTGCGACCACTGGAACCCGTGCCAGATCGGATACGTCTACAGCCTGCCGTCGCCGGACCAGGCTATGCCGGCCAACGAGCTATGGCGTGAGTACTCCATAATGGATTCATGCAGTTAGACATAACCTACACTTCAGTTAGACATAACCTACACTTCAGTTAGACATAACCTACACTTCAGTTAGACATAACCTACACTTCAGTTCGACAAAATCTGCGCTCCAGTGAGACAAACTACACTTCAGTTAGACATGTCACCTACACGTCAGGAATACATAACATCATTGTCTACGAATAGGTATTGAAAAAATACACAAAAGTTTAAAAATACATTAGGTACCTATATTAATTATAACTATTTACTTATTAAGTGATATGGTTTGAAAAATACCATTTAACATTAAAAATTTATTTCAATTCCCAGATGATTATGGTAAGCAAGTAATTATTTTGTCTCAAAAATCTAATTATTTTTAAAAATATTAACAGAATAATTAAAAATATTTCATAATTTTCAATGGGTCATTAATCATTTCAATAACTCATTGCATTTAATTTCAGAGGAAAGTAAGTAAATATTATTTTAATACAAATAAATAAACCTTTAGAACAATAATCTGCGATATTTTTGATAAATACTGTAAAAAATATAATAACTTAATTCTTTGTTTTACTGAAATTTCAGGGCCTGACGGTAATTATGATATTATTATCCAGATTTTTAATAGTAACTCAAAAAATAATCATTTACTACAATGAGATAGATACCTATTTATAGATATTTTAGTTTTTCGTTCATCGAATAAAAAACTTGAATCACAGAAAAAAAATCATACCAATATTTATTATTCTAGTCGGTGACAGTTTTAAAGTATATATACTTATGTAATCTCAAATTCATATTTTTTCAGAATATGAAAGTAAGTAACGCTGATGCTCAAACTTTTTACAGAAGCCCCTTTTTTATGCATTTCGTTTTATTCAAATAAATTATTTAATATTTATTTGGTACTTTTACAGAGGATGGTATGTTAATTTGTATATTATCGTTGGAAAATAAATACGTGAACTATAAATATTTTGGCAATTAGTTATTTACTTACCTATTCAATTGGTTTTCTTTACAGAAATTGTACCACGTAAGTTTTTAACCGGGGTGTTAAACCGTCCGAGTATTTACGTTTTAGCGATGTTAACATCTCAACTTACGAGTACCTATGTTTATAAAAATAAAAATATATTATAGCAATAATTATTACTACCATTTATTTATTAATAATATTTTTTCAGCTATTCCGGGTAAGTTGTTTAACTCGTGTACCTACCGATTCTATTTTAAATGTTATAAAAAATATTCCTAGCAACTAGCAGAAAACCAACCTACTTTATATACAAATCCTATCCTAGTTATATTTTTAAAGCGAAAGTTTGTGAATGTGTTTGTATGTTTGTTACTACTACACCTCAAACGGCTGGACACATTTTGGTGACACTTGGTATGAAGGTAGCTAACTCTCTGGATTTGACACCGAAAACAGCGGGTAACCCGCACAAATTACTGAATTTATAAAGAGTTAAGACTAATATTATAAAGAGGAAAGTTTTGATTGTATGTTTGTTTGCATTGAATAAGCTCCGAAACTAAGGAACCGATTTGAAAAAATCTTTCACTGTTGGGAAGCTACACTATCCCCGGGTGACATAGACTACTTTTTATCCCGTAAAAATTAACTTTTCCCGCGGGATAGCAGTTAACGTGGGTGAAATCGCGAGACGCGTTTGATTAGAAAGTAAATCCCATCCAGAGGACAACCCCGACGAGTACGTGCCGGACGCGGCGGCGGAGGAGTACGCGACGAGCCCGCGGCGGGTGGACGTGCCGCCCGGGTACAGGTTCCTCGGCATCGGACGCTACTCCATGCAGAACAAGAGGGTATGCATTCATAGACAATTTTGCGTTTTTTTTTTATGTTTCGAGTTTTTTTCTCTCCCGTGTTCTGGGTGTGGGTAAAGAGAATTTAGTGTAAGAAACACATGCTTAAGTATAGTTGGAATTATGATTATTTCTATAATTACTATCAGTGTTCGTTACTTGGTATTTCCGGTTGTAAGAATCTACGTAATTAATTATGGGTTATAAGATTACTTATGTTTAAATAATTATCAAATAATGCTGTCAATATATTTATGAAATTATTTTAAACTGAATGTAAACGCACGCACTACTTCCGTCATGTTTACCAACCTATTTGGTGTCGTAGTTCCGGTTGGTAGAAAGTTGGTTGGTGGGAGGTAGCACGTGCGATAAGAGGCAGTTAATGTTGGACGGTGGTAGAGTGTGGTCGTATAAAAATAAGCAGAGAACGTGTCCTCATTTTCTTGAAGTATAATAAAAGTGTGAAGTCGGTAAAAGTATTATCATTTCGTCGATCTATAACAGGTCAGCAAGTGGGATATAGCCGTATGAGCGATTAAAAATCGCCACTGGTAGAAGGACTTCGCCCATAAAAGGGCAATGAATCGCAAAAGGAAATCTCGCCAACGTATACAAAGTGAGTCGACTCCAGTACGAAAACGACGGGAGTCTCAAGATGCGTCGGTAGCTCGCGAAGTCTCTCGCAGCCGCGACGTGTCGCGCAGCCACAACGTGTCGCAGAGCCGCGACGTGCCGCGCAGTCGTGATGTGCCGCGCAGTCGTGACGTGCCGCGCAGTCGTGACGTGTCGCGCAGACGCGATGACTCGCGTAGCCGTGACTTGTCGCGCAGACGCGATGACTCGCGTAGCCGTGACTTGTCGCGCAGACGCGATGACTCGCGTAGCCGCGACGTGTCGCGCAGACGTGATGACTCACGTAGCCGAGAAATGTCGCAGAGACGCCATGATTCACGCAGCCGCGACGTGCTACGCAGCCATGATATGGGGCGCGGTCGCGAAGAGTCACGGAGCCGCAACGCGACATTCGACCACCAACTTTCAAGTTTATCGCAGCATGAAACTACACCTGTAGCTGCACCAGCTGTTTTGAAGTTAATGAACTGGGAGTTAAACCGGGGAAGAAAAAAATTGAAGCCGTAGAAAAATTTCCCAAACCGACAGATCAACATAAAGTTAGGCAGTTTCTGGGCCTGGCCAGCTTCTTCCGCAGATTCATAAAAGGGTTCTCGATAATTGCGAAGCCATTAACGCAACTCCTAAAAAAGGATGCTAAGTGGAAATGGGGTGACGCTGAAGAAGCTGCATTTTTAACTTTAAAAACAGAACTAGTAAAGCGTCCTATTCTGTCATTTTATAATCCTGAATACGAAACACAGTTGCACACTGATGCTTCTAAAGTCGGTGTTGCCGGAATATTAATGCAAAGACCAAGTAAAGAGTCGCCTTTCAGTGCAGTAGCTTTTTACAGTAGACAAACATCTCCCGAAGAATCAAAATTTACGTCTTACGATTTAGAAACGTTGGCTGTCGTGACGTCACTGCAGCGATTTAGGGTTTATTTATTGGGAATACCTTTTACAATAGTGACTGATTGTAATTCTCTCCGTGCTACTTTTGAGAAAAGAGATACATTGCCTAGAGTCGCGAGGTGGTGGAATATGATGCAAGAATTTGACATTCACATAATTTACAAACCCGGTACAACTATGACTCACGTTGACGCGCTTAGTCGAAATCCTGTCCCTTCAGATACGAAGGTGACAGAAGTGACAGAGTTTCAAATAAGACATATTGACACCGATTGGGTGGCTACGGTGCAACAGAGCGATCCCGAGTTACAAAGAATAATTGCTATATTACATGATGAAGAGACCGATAACGTAGTAGAAGTCAAGAATAATTTTATAGTAAAGCGGGGACTATTGTATAGAAAAACAGAAGACGGTGATCGCTGGGTTGTACCGAAAGGTGTCCGATGGCAGGTATTAAAATCAAATCATGACGAGATTGGACATTTTGGTTTCGAGAAAACGTTAGAATCAATAAAGAGTAAATATTGGTTCGCAAAAATGAGGAGATTTATTAAAAAGTATGTACAGTCTTGTTTGGAGTGTGCTCATGCCAAAGTCCCTTCTGGTAAAAAAGCAGTGTTCCAAAACGGTTAATTTCGGATCGGGGGACCTCATTTACTGCTAGAAGTTTTCAAAACTATTTGGAATCGTTGGGCGTGAAACATATTATGAATGCGGTAGCAACGCCGCGGGCCAACGGCCAAGTTGAAAGGTATAACCGAACAGTCCTATCAGCTCTAACGGCAACTAACCTTGGTAAGCCTGAAAACGTATGGGACGAATGCGTTTCCGAGATACAATGGGGTCTTAATAATACCCAAAATAAAGGAACGGGAAAGAGCCCTGCTCAGGCGCTGTTTGGTCTTAATTTAGTTGGCACCTCAAGTTCCTTACTACAGCTCAGCGTGACAGACAAAACAGACGACATAGCTTCTACATTAGAAAATACGAGAAAAGAAATAATTGAACATGTTAGGGATACCCAAAGTAAACAAAAAGAACGTTTTGACAGAGTTAGGAAAGAAATCACATATAAGGTAGGAGAACTAGTTAGAGTAGAAAGAGAGATTCCATCTATTGGAAAAAGTAGAAAGCTAGTCCCAAAACTTAGGGGCCCGTATCGTATAGTAGAGGTTCTTGATAATGATCGTTACGTAATTGAGGATACGCCTTTATCTCGGAAAGGTAATAGAAAGTTTAGTGGCATCTTCTCTGTAGATAAAATCCATCCTTGGATGGTATTTACTAGAGCAGATACAGAGTCCGAAGAAGAAACAGAAACTCCGAATAGTGGTGACACAGATTGATACACGTTTGATTGAGTTGCGTGATTAATTTGATCAGATTTGTTGTGACCAAACTGTAGAAGTGTATACAATACAATATGATCACGATAACACGACACTTGTACTATAATGCTACTAATATTATTATGATACAAAATCATTTGAGTGGGTATAATATGTAATATTACGTAATTTTAGAATCATCACTTGATCCTATAATTGGCTTAGCTGAGAATATGTCTGAGGTCTCGGTTAAGACAGGTGTTAAGGATATGTATGAGGCCTTAATATCTTATTACATTAGTTAATTTATGGAAGTGGCTTAGCTGAGAATATGTCTGAGGTCTCAGCTAAGACAGGTGTTAAGGATATGTATGAGGCCTTAATATCTTATTACATTAGTTACGTTATAGAAGTGGCTTAGCTGAGAATATGTCTGAGGTCTCAGCTAAGACAGGTGTTAAGGATATGTATGAGGCCTTAATATCTTATTACATTAGTTAATTTATGGAAGTGGCTTAGCTGAGAATATGTCTGAGGTCTCAGCTAAGACAGGTGTTAAGGATATGTATGAGGCCTTAATATCTTATTACATTAGTTAAGTTATGGAAAGAAAAGAAAGAAAGAAAGAAAATAAAATTTATTTGCATCAGTCATGCACATCAATAAATATAAAATAGGATATTAATAAAACAAAACAAACAAAAATTAATTAAAATTAAAATTACCCTAATTATTGATGTGCAACTCATACAAAATGGTCCCAACTCAGCATAATATCGACGAAGGTACGAGTTACCCACCTATCGCCGACGCTGGTATTCTGTTGGAGCCACTTCCGTGCAATCACGGCATGCGTACAGTGACATATACAATTATAATACGAGACACGGTATACAATAGAATATAATAAAATGAAACAACACAGAGTTTATATTACGTAGTATAACAATAAACAATAACTAATAACCAACAATAATAACAAATAAACAACAACAATAAATATATTAGAGAACCTAAAGCGACAAGAGTGAAACACTTTTTTTTCTTTTTTGGCAAATGTAGAAAGAAAATAAGGTTAGGAGAGAAAGTAAATATATAACAAAAACGAAATAAAAAGAACATTATTATAGCAGGTGTGTACATAAAAATTGATAAAATGTGAGCATTTTAAATAGCACTGGTGTCGAGTTTTAGATTGGCTTGGGTTTTCTGATGGTCAGTGAGAAACCTTTTTAACTTAAGTTTAAAACCTGCAATACTTTGCAGGTTCCTTATCGGCGGCGGGATGTTATTCCAGCACTTGGATGCAGCATATCGAAAACTGCCCCGGAAGGCTACTGTTTTATGTGGTTGTAAAGATAGCTGCATCGCACACTGCCGGGAAGCTAGGGATCTCCGACTGTGAACCCATGACAACTTGTCATACAGATACGTTGGACTTTTGTATTTTATAATGCCAAAAAGTATACAGGCTAAGTGAAGTTTACGCCGGTGCTTCATTTTTAACATAGAGTGCTTACTGAGGAATGGTGTCACATGTGCCCTTAACGGAATATCGAAACAGAATCGCGCGCATGCATTCTGAATCCGCTGGATTAATTTTTGTGTACGCGTTAGCAGTCGCGGTCCTATTACTGAGTCCATGTAGTTAAGTTTGGATAAAATAAGGGACTCGACAAGCTGGATGCGGAGCTCTTCTATTAAGAAGGGTCTAATTTTGTACAAAACCTTTAATCTGTAAAAACAGTTTTGAATTGTAGTTATGACATGCTTCTCAAAACGTAGACCGCTATCCATGTGCAAGCCCAGGTTGCGCACCTCATACACACGCTCAATGGGCTCGCCCAAGAGCGAGACATTTAAAAAGGGATTAATATTATTTAACTGGTGCTTACTACCAAAGACGATGTATTTAGTTTTATTGGGGTTTAGCAACAAGCAGTTATCTCTTGACCAGATAGCTATTCTTGTGAGGTCTCCATTAAGCTTATCGATAGCACTATCAATTTCGTTCGGTTTACAGGATATATAAATTTGTGTGTCGTCTGCATAAATGTGATATTTGCAATGCTTTATTTGAGTCGTTATATCAGCTGTATACAAAATAAATAAAATTGGGCCTAAGATCGACCCTTGAGGGACACCTTTCATAACTGGCAGTTTCTTAGATTCAAGCGAAGTACCATCTTGACTCAGTTTCACATACTGGAAACGATTGCTGAGGTAGCTGTTAAACCATCTTAGTGCTTTTGAGTCGCACCCATAATAACTCAATTTGGAAAGCAATAGATCAATATTTAAGCAATCGAACGCCCGTGAATAGTCCAACAAAACCAGCAGCGTACACATGCCATTTTCCTGAGCACACAGAATATTGTCTGTCACATCTAACAGAGCAGATACGGTGCTACGTCTCTTTCTAAATCCCGACTGTACATCAGGCAATATGTTATTTTTTTCCATGAATTCTGTAAGTTGGCTGCACACTGCTTTTTCCAGAATTTTAGACAAACAAGGTAATATGCTAATTGGTCTAAGGTCATTGAGCTCGACTGGGTTAGAGTGCTTCGGTAATGGGAGTACTATTGCACGTTTCCAAATATCTGGGAAAATGGATGTACTTATAGAAGTATTAACTATATCATTAATACATTCTACTGTATGGGGGAAAGACATCAACAGCATATCCAAGGTTATGGAATCGCATCCTTCAGCATTAGACTTTAAGCTTTTAATTATATGCATCATTCTGTCCAAACCAATCAAATCAATATGAAATATAGCTTCACTAAATCTATGATGTAGGAAATAAGTTAACTGCGAGATAGTAACGTCCGTGGCGCCGGTGATGTTCAGAAAATGATTGTTGATAATATTTGGGTTATTGAAAAAAGTAGGCAACTCATTATTTTTCCTAGGCAGCAAAGTACTTTTAAGATTCTTCCACAGTTTTTTTGGATTATTTATTTTATTATTTATATTAAACTTAAAATAGGCCGTTTTTTCTTGAAAAATTGCCTGGTTAACAGTTGATTTTAGACTCTTATAGTATTGTTTTTTTCTGTCAGTTTTAGTCTTGTGATAGACGGCGGCAGCCTCATCACGTATACGCATCATGAGCTTGACTGTATCCGTAATCCACGGGTAAGACTGATGCTTACTGACAATGGATTTTTTTGGCGCGTGTTGATCAAATAAAGAGACGATACCATGGTTCAATGCAGCGACCTTGTCGTTTACATCGATTAAAGGTGATATTAATTCCCATCTCACACTATGCATATCCCTACTGAAATCATCTAGACAAATATATTTCTTTGGCCTATAAGTTATCGTAACGGGTAATAGTTTTCCTCGCTTAATATTAAATTCACATGCTACGAGACAGTGGCCCATAAGATTCCCCACGTGACTCAGCGTTACCTTCTTAGCACGCAAATCAGTGCACACAACATCGATCAATGTTTGACTAGTATCGGTATAATGCGTTGGTTCAGTTACTAATTGTGATAAATTAAAACAGGAGAGGAACGTCATGAGTTTTGAACTTTTCATGTCATTATTATTATGTAAATTGATATTAAAATCACCCAACAAAACTAAATTATCATATTCTGGAATCGAACCAATAGAATCTGAAATAGCGTCAAAAAACAAATTCACGTCCATCCACGGTGGGCGGTACGCGGTACCTATCACCAGCTTCCTTCCGCTAAGGGTCAAAGTAAGCCACATTTGCTCTACAGAGCTATGCGATGGGTCCACCGGGTGAGACCAGGTGCGAGCGCCTATATTCCGCTTGATGTAAAAGCCGACACCACCTCCGCGCGAGCGTACATGTCGCGGCCGCGGAATGTGACGCAGGCGATAGCCGGGGAGGCAGGGGGCACGTGCCTCCTCGCCCGCCCTGAGCCAGCTCTCATTTACAGCTAAAATATCTAGATGATTTCTAGTTACCGCGCTTATAAAATTGTCATGATTTGTGCCTAAGGAACCTGCATTGTACAGACCAACTTTTAGATTAGTGTTAGCCATTAGTACATTATAATAATAATAAGGGGGGCGAGATTAGTTACACGAATGCAGCACATTATTAAAAGGAACAGTTGGTATATTATGTAAAAATAAATTTGAGCATTTGTAATTAAGGTAAAAAACACTATAATACATTTTAATGTCTTAATATAATATAAGCTAAGTTCTCTAATTAATATATTACGTATATAATTGTAGTTTAAGATACATCGATCAGTGTCACTAATAATTGCTAACGCAAGACAGTTCAATAATAAAGAAAAAATAAAAAACTTGGAGACAAAAAAGGACTTTTTCTCAAACTGCTTCACTTCCAAAAACCCGCTCGAAGTCCGCCTCAATTCGAATCGGATGTACGGGCTTCCCGTCCGCTTGCCGCGCGTATACGCGGCCTCGCTTTGTCCAGGAGTAACGCCATTGTCGTTTTCGGCACTCCTCGCGGACGCGTTGGAAGAGCTGGCGATTGTTGCGCGTCAGTCGCTCATTTATGTATACACGGCGCGGCGGTCCCGACAGGCCGATGTCCGCTGTGACAAGATTGCGGCGCACTCGGGCGGCGCGTAGTAACTCGTCACGTAGGTGGCGGCGCGACAGCCGCACGACGACGCGACGCGGGCGCACGCCCGTTCCACCAGGACAGGAGCCGCCGCCACTGCCGCCATCAGACGCATGGGCCGCACCGTCTGTCATCCCGCTCGAGCCCACTGCTCCAATACGCTCGGCGAATACGATGTCACGATCGTCTAGCGCAACCCCCAGCTTCGCCGCTAGAATAGTAACGGAGTGGACGACGTTTTCGCCTTTCTCTTCCGGCAGATGCCCGATCTCGAGGTCGGCGAGTAGCGAGTCCTGATCTCGGTCATGTAACTCCGCCCTCAGCTGCACGACGGTTTGTTGCAGCACCTGGAAATCTTCTGAGCAAGACGCCGATCCCGGTGTTGCTTCCCGGTTTTCAAGCGCCTCCAGTCTCTTCTCAAAACCATTCATGCGCTCCCCCAAATTCGATATGGAAGCTCGGAATTCATTTCTGAAATCCCGCTGCTCGGCCATATATTTAATCAGCTCGTGTCTTAGTTCGCGCACATCTGAATTAACGACAGGGGCTGCCTCGGTCGTCGGCGAATCAACGTCGGTCGATTGGTGTACGTGAGGCTGAGCAGAAATATCGCTTAATATGCCCTTTACCGGTGTGCTACTGTTGTCCCCTTTTCTTTGCAGTTTTTTGCATTCCGGACAAACCCAGTCCTTTTTGACATTTTGATTGTCCGGTATTGCTACGCATGCCTTATGAAATAAACAAGGGCACGACGTACAGGTGGCGGCCCCTGTCGGCGATAAGAACTTGCCACACGCTGCGCACTTTGCCATTACGGGATGTAGATAGGCGTGATAGTGGGTCAATAACAGTACGTACGTGAAACGCTAGATGGCACTGTTAACAATGTTAATCAGTGTTTTAAAAACATACGATCAAATGGATGATGCAAAGCTACCCTCTCCTTAGAAAACGAATATGAGATCCGATCAATTAAAGTAGTTTTTATAGCTCACTGCGGCGTCGGATAGGATCACGCACACTCACACAAGTACTGTAGTCGTAGTAGCGCACACTGTAACACTTGCGCGGCAGAACACAACGGTTTACTATTTTTGCTGTCGCTCGATACAGACGCGTATAGTCACTCTATGCCGTCCGTGAATGCACTTTATGGTTATGGAAGTGGCTTAGCTGAGAATATGTCTGAGGTCTCAGTTAAGACAGGTGTTAAGGATATGTATGAGGCCTTAATATCTTATTACATTAGTTAAGTTATGGAAGTGGCTTAGCTGAGAATATGTCTGAGGTCTCAGCTAAGACAGGTGTTAAGGATATGTATGAGGCCTTAATATCTTATTACATTAGTTAAGTTATGGAAGTGGCTTAGCTGAGAATATGTCTGAGGTCTCAGTTAAGACAGATGTTAAGGATAATGTCTGAGGCCTTAATATCTTAATTACTATAGCTAAAGTTGTAAAGGAGGCTTAGCTGAGATTATTGTTATGTCTGATGACTCAGTTAAGACAGATATTTAAATATGGTTGAGATTTCAATCGCTATAAAAAGTGCAAAATGTTAAGTTCATTATGAATGAGGTCATCATGACCGATGTCGAAGGAACCGCTTTGTGTCAAGTTTCAAATGTATTACTTATACTATACAATTGTATTTTTTTTTTATGAGTTTTGTTGCAAATTTATCTATTGCAAATATTACTACTATAAGGCAATTTTCTCGAGACGAGAAACGAATCAGGAAAGGCCGACTGTAAGAAACACATGCTTAAGTATAGTTGGAATTATGATTATTTCTATAATTACTATCAGTGTTCGTTACTTGGTATTTCCGGTTGTAAGAATCTACGTAATTAATTATGGGTTATAAGATTACTTATGTTTAAATAATTATCAAATAATGCTGTCAATATATTTATGAAATTATTTTAAACTGAATGTAAACGCACGCACTACTTCCGTCATGTTTACCAACCTATTTGGTGTCGTAGTTCCGGTTGGTAGAAAGTTGGTTGGTGGGAGGTAGCACGTGCGATAAGAGGCAGTTAATGTTGGACGGTGGTAGAGTGTGGTCGTATAAAAATAAGCAGAGAACGTGTCCTCATTTTCTTGAAGTATAATAAAAGTGTGAAGTCGGTAAAAGTATTATCATTTCGTCGATCTATAACATTAGTGTTTTTTTTGTTTGGACATTTTTGTTTTTAATGAAGGCACACTATGGTTACTCCTGTGTCGTGGGTCGGTACCCGCGTGAAATTAAATGTCTGTAATCGGTATCACAGACATATAATTTCACATATATCTAGCACTCTATAATATTACCCACATATTTTGGCGCGGGTTTATTGTTAATTATTTATTCGGGTCGGAAGTAGAAAATATGTCCCCAAATTCTTATCGAGGCGGTGCGGTGGTGCTTGACAGCCAGTCCAGTTCTAGGCTGAGCATAATTTGCCATCTTCATAATCAATTGCTCACTTATTTACTAATTAAAGTGCAAAGTTATTGCCTACTCACAAGAAATATTTTTAATTTTATTTGAGTTTATTTAATAAAATGAAATCTCCAACGGAGACCATTTAAAATTAACCGATTTATTTAAATAATATATTTTTTTACAGACGCTCCTCTCTCGTTTGGAAAAGGTCCTTGTAAGTATAATCCGTTTTTATACGTAAGTATATAATATATAATAAATATTGGTATCGAGTGAGAGTTGTAAATCTATTTTATATTCTTATTAACACAACTGATCTTCGTAATTTAATAATAATGTATTAATTAATTTAATAATTAAAGGTTATTTCCATGTGTACTTTTTGTTTCAGAAAAATTACGTAAGTAAAAATCGGGCATTTGAAGAAAATTTGATAATATTTTGAGCCTTACATTATAGTATCATTAATATTTTATTCTATTTAATTACGCGTAATCAATCATATCATAATTAATTGTATTTCCATTTAAAGTAGGTATATTATAATGTTTGTGTATTATGACGTAACGTCACTGTGTGTTTGCTCTATTCCATTCTAGCCTAACGTCAAAGTGAAGGTAAACTCACCAGCGGACGCTGCGCGCCACGCTACAAGGAGAAACGAAGCCGGGGAAGATTCCACCGACGCCCCCACCGCTGACGCCTCCACGCCCTCGGCCCCACACTTCATCACATTCCAGCTCTGGTTCTCACCGCTCCACACAGAGGACTTGACTAATTACTACGCGCGATTCGAATCGATTACGCAACCCGGACAGTATAAATACAGGACTATTGTTGATTTACGTAAGTTTTAGTGGAGCCGCCCACCCGCAGCTACTTTTAGTGGCGATACAGTCGCAAAAAGGCTACGATACAGTCGCAAAAAGGCTACGGTACAGTCGCAAAAAGGCTACGGTACAGCCGCAAAAAGGCTACGGTACAGTCGCAAAAAGACAGCGATACAGCCATAAAAAGGCCGCGATGCAGCATCGACATAGTTGTGCGCTGTAATGACGCGGTTGCCCCCGCTCTTCTTTCACCCTATGTCACCCAAAACTTTGACCTCAGAACGCCGGCAATTAGTTTTCAGCTTAACATCTTACATAAGAATTCTAGCAGGGGCATTGCTTTTTCTCGACTTCCCCACTGTCATGAAAAAAGTTCCCCACTGACATACCTATACTATAAATGTATTAAAGTACGTCAAGTTTTAATATAGCTGTTGGTCATCCGAATAAATTGATGTGTAATTCCAGACCGCGCCACGGTGCCGATAAAGCCGGTGGCGGTCGACCTCGTCCCGGGACAGACCATGAACGCAACCAGGATACCATTCCGCTGTAACAAATGCACCTTGAAGGTAGGAATCTGGAAACTTATTAAATTAAATTGTCTACTATTTGGTGCAACATTTTCACCGTTGACGTTATGACTTGAAGTTAAGTCAGTATCCATACGCTTCTATGCTAATCCAATCTCGTTCTATGTTTAGTCTAAATATACCAAAAAAAAACTAGATTAAGTACCAAATAAAACAAAACACTAGCACGTCTGTCAAGTTCCGATGACATTACAATATGACAGTGACAGCGAGCTGGTCTGCTAGAGACGGAAGGTAGACGACGGAGCTCAGCGACTGACAGCAGAGTGATGGTGTTTGGACTCGGTTTGATCAGCTCGCAGTATGTTATAATATACGTGTTTTGTGAAAGATTATCTGCAAAATATATATTTCAATTAAAATCTTAATTTTGGTACATCTGCAATGGCTGCCATTTTTGTAATACAGAACGGTATATCTATTTTACGTGTACGCGTATATCTTTACGGACCTTTGGTTTATTGCGAGTGTCCCCACTGATCTTCCCACCAGTGGAGATAGTGGGAATTTTATTTCCCTACTTCCCCACTGACTTATTACCTTAGTGAGGACTCTGTCAGACGGCAGACGTAATAAAAGTTGTTTTTTCTTCAAATGACAGAGTTTGATGGTGCGCTCGATAGATGGCGGTATAACCAATTTGGACCCGTCCAAGTTTCGCTTCCGGAGTGAGACAGAGAAGTAATTATTATTTTAACAATTATTAAATTTCACATATTATTTTATGACAATAGAAAATGCTGGTATTAATGTGCTATTTGATTTTTGCAGTGATGGGAGAGAGTAAGTAGAATTAGAAAAGTTTACACATAATATGTTTTTTTTCCACCAATACTTGCCCATAGAATGAATAATAAAATTTTACTAGGTATTTTTAAAGTTATACGCTTTAGTATGTATAGTTTTTTACTGGTGTTGGTGTATTTATTTTCGATTAAATTCTCTTTTAATGTTTTTAGGCGAAAGCACCTCGACGTTGACGTAGGAAAATCAAAATTCCAAGACTTCGGTGAATATTTCGCTTTACTGCAAACTGAAGATGGAACGGAAGAGAGAATCAAAGTACTGACACTACACGGTAAGAAATCAGTGGATCTCAAACATTTCAACAACGCCCCTTTTCATAACTAGTAGGTACGTTATTTTCAAAATAGGTTACGTCCAAATTACATTTTGATAGTATTAATTATATTATTATTTCAGGTCCGGGTAATTAAATCCATTTTAATATTAACTAAACAATCTTAATGTAATATCCATTATTCTGCTTTTCATTATTTTTTATTCATTTCATTCCAACCCCCGCTTTGGCCCTTGGTTTTCCTGATTTTAATAATAATTGGTAATGAAACAATGAGAGTGTTTTTGTTATGCTGTCGGAATGACATAATATCAATTGAGTAAACTTGACAGTAAGCATCCTCCTTTCTTACTTTCACTTCCGAACAATAACTTGAATTTACTTCGTCAAAAGTTGACCACTGAATTTAATTTTCATAAAGCAGATTATAATGGCATCACGTTACATCTGAAGAATACAGATTGGAATGCAATTTTTAAAGACTGTGCCTCAATAGACGAAATGGTTTCATCATTTTACAAGGTAATAAGAAAACTTATCGATGAATTCGTCCCAAAACATAAATTTAATAGGAAGATATTTCCTCCCTGGTTTAATAATTCTTTAGTTAAATTACTTGCAGAAAAAGAGAAGTTAAGAGCGAAGCATCGAAAGTACAAAAACCCTCGCGACTTAATTGAGTTCCATATTTTGAGAGATCGCAGTCACAAATTGTATGACAGTCTGTATTCAATTTACATCACAAGAACGGAGGAAAGCATTGCAAAAAATCCGAAAGACTTTTGGCGCTATGTAAAGGACAAGCGAAAATCACGATCCTCACTCCCTGCTAAAATGCAAATGGGTGAGAAGATCGCTAACACAGGAAAGGATATAGCTGACCTGTTTGCTTATAATTTTTCCAAGGCATTTACCTCTAATGCCAACACGTTGTACAGACGCGACACAGCTACATCTCATAGTATTCCCCAGCACAACTGCATTGGCAAAATTAGCTTCACTGAGCGCCAAATCATGGATAAAATCAAGCTTATGGATGTCTTAAAGGGGCCAGGTCCTGATTGCATCCCTCCTCTTTTAGTCAGGCGATGCGGTACTGCCCTGACGCTACCACTGTCCCTCATAATAAACCACTCTTTATCATTAGGGGAGTTTCCTAATGCATGGAAGAAGGCTAAGATCATACCACTTCATAAAAAGGGCAACATAGATGACGTAAAAAACTACAGACCAATATCTATTTTATCATGTTTCTCCAAATTGTTCGAATCACTGATATGCCCAATAGTATCACATCATACCAGTCACCTTCTATCAGCACAGCAGCACGGATTCAAGGGAGGTCGCTCTGTGGAAACAAACTTAGTTGGCTTCGTCTCTGAATTGTCTCGACAACTCGATACAGGAAATCAAATCGACGCGGTATACACCGATTTCAGCAGTGCGTTCGACAAAGTTAGTCATAGTTTGTTGATCAAGAAGTTGGAACTCATAGGTTTTCACGGGTCCTTTCTGAATTGGTTCAAGTCTTATCTTAAAGGAAGGGAACAAATAGTATTTGTTAATGGGTATGAATCTGAAATATATTATGCCGAATCGGGTGTTCCACAAGGGTCGCATCTGGGACCTATTCTTTTTTCGATATTTATCAATGATATTACGACACACATAAAACATTGCAACTATAAGCTATTCGCGGACGACCTTAAAATATATAAAATAGTAAATGGTAATGCAGACACAAATCTTATTCAGTGTGACATAAATCATATAAAAGAATGGTGTGACATAAACCAGATGCATCTTAATGTACAAAAATGTTATTATATTAAATATACGCGCAAGAAAAACACCATTAATTCTGTGTACACTTTGAATGGTGTACCTTTGCAAGAGGTCAGTGAGATTCGTGATTTGGGGGTTCTTATCGATAGCCGATTAACTTTTCAAGCTCATATTAACTCAGTGGTTAAGAAAGCAGCTCAACAGCTTGGATATATTAGGCGAAACACAATAAATTTTAAATCTTATCAAACAAAAATTATACTTTATAACTCAATGGTACGAAGCTGTCTGGAATTCTCAAGCGTGGCGTGGAGTCCCTTCTATGTGTCACACTCTCAACGTATTGAAGCTATTCAACGAGCTTTCACGAGGTCGTTAGCCTTTTCACGTCCAGGAATCTCTCATAGGAGTCCTTATGAAAATCGTTTATCCTTCTTTAAAATGCATAAATTGCGCGATAGGAGGAAAGTCCGTGACCTTACTTTTTTGTATAAATCTCTTCACAACTTAACAGATTGTCCCTCTATTCTAGAAGACATTTCTTTAAACATTCCTTACCATTACCCGCGACAGAAAATCTATAAAATTTTTCAAGTACCAGCCGCCAAAACAAACTTAGCATCCAACTCTCCTCTACCGAGAATATCTCGCACTTACAACGAATTGAATTCTTCCTTGATTGATCTCGATATTTTCCACGATTCATTATATGTTTTTAAGAATAAAGTAGTAAAGTCCCTCAACGGGAACATGTTCTGACATCCATAAATTGTGCTAAATTGTTTTTTATTTTGTTTAACTTAACTATTTTTTTTTTTCTCTGATATTGTACCGTCATTGAATGTTGTAGACACCTGTAAAGGGTATACATATCAGAATTTCTATGATAATTGTCATAGCCTTAAGTGTTTCTCCTTAAATTGTTTAATATGTGTACTGTTGGTGTTTCTTGAATAAATAAATAAATAAATAAATAATACACTTCTATTTCATCACTAGCTGCGCCCCGCGGTTTCACCCGCGTTTGGATAATATATAATTATATATCTTTATGAATTGTAGCCTATGTGTTATTCTGATATGTAAGCTATATTATTGTGAAGTTTCATCAATATCCATTCAGTAGTTTTTGCGTGAAAGAGTAACAAACATCCATCCATCCATACTTACAAACTTTCGCGTTTATAATATTGGTAGGATTATCGTCGCACACGACGCAGGTGAAGACGCGAAATTAAGTTTCACTAATTTTATTTGGTGTTTCAGATACATCGGGTAAATTATTTATTATCATTTTTATAGATGACCGTAACGAGCAAGTCGCTCACCAGATGGTAAGCGTCTGCCTCCCCATAACAGTTGCAGAGCCAGAGCTTTGCAATGCAAAATCTCGTCACCCTGAGACATTGGTTCACAAACTTTAGTATTAAACGCCCTTCTTTCCTGTCTCTCAAATAATTACATTAAGTAAGACAGTATTAAATTGTAGATATTAATCGTCATTTTTATTTATTGCAGCCGGAGGTAAGTTAATGCGCTTCTGCCACGAATCAGCGCACGAAAGGGAAATAATTTTACTATTTTAAACTCAAACCATACCTAATCAGTTACTCAATAATTTGGTCTATCATGTTTATTTATTTATTTATTTATTTATTTCTTCAAAACAAAAACCACAGCTCTTAATTAACAATGAGCATAACTTATCATTCTAACTTATAGCCAATAATGGTTTTACATTTTACAAATTTTTGTGTTTTTATTCTGCTCATTGTTGGACTTGTAAAAGTGCGATATTATTGTCTACTATAAATGATGGACATTTGGTATTATACTACTTAGCCCGACAAAAGTCCTGACAAACCGTTCCATTCATACTAATATTATAAATGTGAAAGTAACACATCTGTTTAAACATCTGTTTGTTTGTTACTGTTTCACGGATAAACAGCTGAACTGATCTCGTATAAAATATATGAGAAAATGAATCCTACGTTACATGAGTCGTTCTGCTATTCGGGGTGGAGACAAATCTAATAAACCAACACATAACGGTTTAGTCTACATTTGACATCATAGTCTACATATGACGGATTCTACATATGACAGATTCTACATTGGACAGATTCTGCATTGGACAGATTCTGCATTGGACAGATTCTGCATTGGACAGATTCTGCATTGGACAGATTCTGCATTGGACAGATTCTGCATTGGACAGATTCTACATTGGACAGATTCTGCATTGGACAGATTCTGCATTGGACAGATTCTGCATTGGACAGATTCTACATTGGACAGATTCTGCATTGGACAGATTCTGCATTGGACAGATTCTGCATTGGACAGATTCTGCATTGGACAGATTCTGCATTGGACAGATTCTGCATTGGACAGATTCTGCATTGGACAGATTCTGCATTGGACAGATTCTGCATTGGACAGATTCTACATTGGACAGATTCTGCATTGGACAGATTCTGCATTGGACAGATTCTGCATTGGACAGATTCTGCATTGGACAGATTCTGCATTGGACAGATTCTGCATTGGACAGATTCTGCATTGGACAGATTCTGCATCAGGTTCAATAAACCAACTAAGCACAAATAAATGGTGTTACGGGCTTTTTTGTTTATGTAGATCATTATTGTGTGCAGATATAAAAATCCAACGGTTATCCACTTCGGCCGAAGTTGGTCAACATGTCGACAATACCGTAAAGTACGAGTGCGAGGACTGCGCCTTGGAAGACATCATTTGTGAGGGCGAGAGCGTACTGAGGTCCGGCCGCGTTTCTATCGTGACGGCGTCAAAGTTTGTCAGCTTCAACTTCCCAAGGTATTTGCAGCACATTCCGTGATGCCACAAAAGTTTAGACCCCATTTAAACAGATGTTTCTAAAATTTCTTTCCACAAAATCGACGTCTTTCACTCGCGTTTTCTTACTCAAACCTGGCATTTCTTATTATTTTACTTGTGAATTTGTTAGGCATTGAGTTAGAAAATTTGTTATTGAGTTAGACGTCGATTTGTGGAGAAAATATTTAGACACATTTGTTCAACTCAGGTTTAAATATTTTTTGGTGAGACCGCTCGAGTTTGGGCTCATATGATTCGTTTTGATCAGTTAACAGAGTTAGATAGTCTATGATTGTACTGGATTTCAGCTTCGAAAATGAAAATGCTTGCGTGTACATCGGAATGTTCAACACTGGTGGAAAGTTTCACAAGAAAACAGTTCAAGTTATTGAAAGTAAGTAACTACCTACGTTCTAAATTATAGTAGAAGAAAAGATGATGTTTTACTAAACCAATATGAATATGATAATTCAGATTAAGAATAACAAAAGTTTTTAAATCAAACGACAATTACAGACTACCACCTGTTTCGCAATCGCATTATCCTTCTGGCCATTATTTATCCAGATTTTTTTTAAAGAATAAGCTTGGGCCTGGCCTACAAGAAATAGAAAACAAATGACGGCACGTTTGGCGTAGTGGCTGAGCAATCGGACTGCTGCGCTTGGTGTCGCGGGTTCGATTCCCGCCTGGAACGAATATTTATGCGATCCACAAATATCTGTTTCTGGTCTGGATGTGATGTGTATGTGATATTATGTCTGTAAGCTGTACCCACGGTACAGGAGCAATCCTAGTGTGGGGCTACCGTTTTTTTATAGAAAAAAATGCTATCAAACAGCTGTAACAAGCTAAGTATTGTTTTTCTTTTTATAATAACAATTTTTTTTATTGTTATTTATTTTATAAATGTTAGTTGTGTCCATTTTCTGTTATCACGTTTAAATAAAGGGAATTAATTTTCAGATTCATGTAAGTAACCGTTATAATATTTCGTTTATTTTACCGCTGAGTAGGTTGGTTTGGTACCTATACTCGAAATAATTCATCTAATTTAACAATTTATTTCGAGAATTTTTCTTACTTTTTTTGCTCATATTTTGTTCAACTCTCTCAGCTGGCAACTTAGACCTCACAAAGAACTCCATAGTTTTATCATGAAATAACAAGGTACTACCTACCTACCTGCTTAAAAACACTATAAAAGCATTATGTTTATGATTGTACACCCCACAAATTAATGTGACTGGTTTCATTACAGCACCAGGTAAGTTATAGCTAGAGAAACAATGATAAGTATTAATAAGATTGATCCAAATTAAAATTAAATTAATTCAGGAGAACTGTAACAGTTCATAATAGATAATATTTAGAGACACACGCCACTATTTAATTTTATACTCATATCATTTATAATCGTCTATAATTTAATTTATATTTGTCTTGCCTTTGGCAAAATTGCCCCCATTATATTTTTTCATTTATACAGGGTGTATCGGCAAGGTGTAGTAATATTGAAATGTGGGTATGTGTGATGAATCATTTGCCAGGGTACTAAAACCTGAAATCGATAATCGATTTTTTCACTCAAATTGACAAAATAACTAAATATTACAACCCTAACATGATACGGATGACGTCACGTTACGCCGGGCACACAACGCTTGCGCGATGCAGGATTTCTTAGAAACGGCCCTGGCGCCATCTAGTAATTTTTGGTGGAACTTTTACCACAACTTTACTTCTACACCTAGTTTTGTTTGAGTAATGCCGCCGGCTAGAGGTGTACAGTCTTACCCAACTTATATGGTGCGTCGTGAATCTTCGTTCGCGCAGAAAATAAAGTATGGTCCGAAGATTAACGAAAGAATGCTTAACACTTACAATCAACCTAAGATCACTATTATAAGGTTCATAATACACTGCAGCTGTTAGTTCCATCTCACTCATGCCACGCGGCGATCGCTAAGATGGCGGGGCGGCTGCCGACCAATAGCGGTCAATAGCATTTCCCGCGCTTTGAAAATTCATCTTCTGCGCAGGTAGAACTGCGATGTGCAACAGCTGCAGTGTATTATGAACCTTATAATAGTGATCTTAGATTGATTGTAAGTGTTAAGCATTCTTTCGTTAATCTTCGGACCATACTATATTTTCTGCGCGAACGAAGATTCACGACGCACCATATAAGTTGGGTAAGACTGTACATGTTAGCCTATGCCTCAAGTTCACTGACATTGCCCAGCTGATAACTAGGGTTGAACGATGGTTAGTTTTGCAGTAAACTTTGACGTGTAATAATTCATTACCGTAACTACTTACAGATTTATAGTACCTCCAGACTACTTCGAAATATGTATGTGTATGCGTAGTTTCAGTATTACTACACCTTGCTGTTACACCTTGTATAATATAATTATGCCAGTAAAAATAGATTCATAAATAAACATCACAATAAATTTTTCATGATAGTTGTGTGTTAATTAGCAACCACTTAATAAAATCCACTATTATTGGAAAATCCCAACATTTATTAATTTTCCCTTGTTGCCCCACTAGTGAAGCAAAACTGGGGTGAAAAGCGAATAGCACAAAATAAATACAGTTAAACTTAACCATTAATTTTGCAGCGGTGAACATAGAGAAACAAGAAGTGGAGCCGGTGCCAGAAGGAATGCAATTCGAGCAGGAAATACCTTACACGTGCGACGGAGACTGCAGTATAGAGAAGGTAATAGACAAAAGAAAAAAAAAAGCAACGAATGAAATGTCATTTTTATGCTATTTTCTTCTATTTTTGCTGTCTATATTGTAATGTTCTATGGTCTATTATTATTATTTCTTTTGTATTATTATTTTTATGTTACATTATTATTATATAAGCCGCTCACAACAGCTGAGAGCCACTCGGCACCCTCTCATTTTGGTTCTAAAGTTCCTAAATTGCTCAGTAATTTCGCTGGAAAGTACTTCAAACTGGAAGGAGGACCCTTTTTACCCCTCTAGGTTCCTATTCACCCCGTTTCACGACACTGATTAATTGTTCTTTAGGTGACATTAGACGGAGTGCCCTTGGAAGCGGTGACCACTAGGCGGTCGGCGTCTTTAGCAGGCGGCGTCGCATTCTACACGGTAATTGTTTATAGATTTCACTATATTTTTATTTCGTACCTACCGTTTCCCAGAATAACGATTGATCCTTTTACGATTTTTATTTTAAGTTAAATAGCTATCAGGCCAAAAGCATGCGTACTGCGCCGTGTCCAAAGCGCTTCTTTTTATAGGCAACTATAAATTTCACCAGTGTTGCCATTGGTATTAATTTAAACCAAAGAGTATTTTTCTGAGCTCGATATACCTCGCATGCTGCTTACACTATATATATCTATATGACGGTGCCGCTCTCAACTACAATGGTTAGATATGTTTTTGACCGTATTCTTGTTAAATGTGTTTTATTTAATATATATCGTTTTTTTTTATTTTATGCTCTGCACGGTTGTCGTCCCAGTACACCCCGACGGCGCTAGTGCTGCGCGTGTCGTCGTTTGCGCCGTGCTTCACGGGCACGTACCAGGCGCTGTTCGGCACGAGCGTGGGCCCCGTCACCAAGACCGTGCTGGAAATCAAGTGAGATAAGACCCACCTCCTCTCCACAAAAGTTGTCTGGTAGAGATTGCTATTAGCGATAATGCCGCCCGTTGTACCTTTCGTAGTATCGTCGTGCTTTTATTTTTATACTTTATTTTTATGTCTTGGAGTGCTATAAAAAGTTGTTATCTTTATCTTATAAGATATACGACTTAATTAGAGTTTGCTTAATTATCAAACAAATAAAATCACATATATTATAACCGGACTTACCAGTCATATTATGTGATGATGAGATAAAAAAAGAGAATGCAATGTATATATTTTTTTAATAAAGTATTACCCACTATGATATGTACAAAAAAAATCTATCGAATTGTAGGGACCCTAACGACGAAGCAGAAGCATCGGCAGCAACGGAGGCTGCCCCCGCTGAAGGGGGCGAAACCACCGCTGCGGACGGGGCCCCTGAAGGTGGGACCCCGGCAGAAGGCGCCCCGGCTGAAGGCACCCCAGCAGAAGAAACCCCGGCAGCAGAAACCCCAACGGAAGGGGGCGACGTTGCCCCCACTGACGGTGAGACCGAGGCACCGGCTGAGGGGGAAACACCCGCTGCAAGCGACGCCCCTACCGAGGAAGCCCTCCCTGAGGGCCGAAAGAAAACGCCGTAAAACATTACCCATAGCTTAAAATTTTAGTTAGAAACACTTAATTATTTAGCTTTCAAACGAACTCAGCGAACTAGTAATAGATATAATTTAGTAGAAACATTTTTAATTAACACTAACATTATCACTTGTATATAAAAACTATAACTGTGTGCTATAGTAGGGTACCTATTTAAATACTCAATTTGTATAACCTATTTAATTTAACTAAGTCATTTGTACTTTTAAGAAACGATGACATGGTTTGTTTATGGACTTGAACTCGAATGTTGATAAAAATATTTATTAAATGTTATAATAATTATTGAGCATCTGATACAAATATTTTCTTTTTCTGTCTCAAAACACCAATCGTATCTTATTGAAAGTTTTAATTGAAGCTTTTAACATAATAGGGGGCGTCGTTGCGCCAAGGGGGCAGTGGTGACCAAAAAGATTGAAACCGTAGATCGATTACTTTTAGGGCTATAAACGTCACACACTCACTAGAGTACCTATGTAAATATATAATTTTGACATACCTTTAGACCATCGACCGTGGTCCCGAGAAGGTCTTTTCGTGACCACGGTCGATGCAACTCGGCCGAAACGTCGAGATATGTCAAAATTATATATTTTGTTGTTTGTTTGTGCGCGCATTAGACCCGTTTTTTCTAGTTCATATCTTTTCTGTTCGCGAAAGTTTCAGAATATCCTCTTATTTGTCTGTGGGTAGGTACTAAGTTCCTCCCCCTCCCGCCCCTCCTACGGCAACGAACCTAACCGTATTTGGTCCGAATGTGGGTCACAGACACGCAGACGCGTGCTCACCGTCTCAAGTGACGTACCGCTACAGACAGTAAACAGTGGACGTGCGAAATGTCATCGGGGCTTACCATGCATGACGTCTTATTACGATCCAATTGAGGACCTAAACAGAATTGTTTCACTTTAAATCTTATATCTTTAAATGAGCAATTCTTGTATATATAATTAAAGGTATGTAATTGGAATCTCGGAATCGGCTCCAACGATTTTCATGTAACTCAGTAGGTAGGTATATATAGGAGGTTTCGGGGGCGATAAATCGATCTAGCTAGGAATCATTTTTAGAAAATGTCATTTTATTCGTGTTTTTTTATGATTTTTGAAGTTATACTTCTTTAGGCGCGTTATGAAAAAATGATGAGAGTGAAATTTTAAGATGCGCGCGCACCTGTAACACAAAATTAACAGTATGAAGTTAGGCGCGTTATGAAAAAATGATGAGAGTGAAACTTTAAGATGCGCTCGCACCTGTGACACAAAATTAACAGTATGAAGTTAGGCGCGTTATGAAAAAATGATGAGAGAGAAATTTTAAGATGCGCGCGCACCTGTGACACAAAATTAACAGTATGAAGCCGTCTGCTTAACCGCTCATTAAGTCTCGAAAAAAAGCTACCAACAAAATAGGAATTGAACCTCGATATTAGTCGCGCATGTTGGTACGATTGAATAAATAATAAATAAGTATTTATAAAAATAACTAAATAAATTTAATGAAAACTTTTTGATAAAAATGAAAATTGAATATTAAATTAAGAAATCAATAAAAATATTTAAAAAATGACCAACCTTAAATTCGATTTTTGAATTTATTATTAAATTTATTTTTAAAATATTAAAGAAGTATAACTTCTCACGCGCGTACATAAGTACACGCACCCATTTTTTTTTATTATTCTATCGGTAAGATCGAAAAATATTATTCATATTTCATCATTTTATTAGTAATTCGTATTTAAATATAATTTCCAAAAAACACAATTTATAAAAAAAAAAATACCGAGCAAAGCTCGGTCATCCAGATATTAACAGTAATACATGGCTTTCGACATCATTTAGGTAGACGTCGATCCCTTTAGATTTAATATCAACCTAAATTGAGCGTCAAGATGTCACAACAAGACGTCACGGTACGAATAAGTAGTAAAACGATTCTGTTTAGGTCCTCAATTGGATCGTAATAAGATGTCATGGTAAGCCCCCAGTTGGTTGTTATCTCGACCGCATTGGTGGTAATTCGCCCGCGCGGTTGACTTACCACCTTTTATTTAAATATTATTTTGTACACTTCGATTCACGAAAGATGACCACGGCGCAGAAGGCATATTTTAGGTCCCTTTGGAGGTGCGAGGTGAGGCGCGGAATGCGTCAAGACCGGAGCGACGCCAGATTATTTAACCAACATTAATAATTATTTTGTCTTTTCTTCATGAGTGTAGGTACGTGCCGCAGACGGCCGCCATTTGTAGTCATCTTTCGTGAATCTAGCGTCAGTGAATCAGTCACTAGATGGCGCTGCTCTTATTCCATACAATTTCAAGTTTACGCCAAACGGACCGAGCGAGTAAATAAATTGTCAAAACTCGCACTAGGCACACAGTACGTAACTCGACCGCTAGTGGATATTTGTACAGTCGGAGAAACAACTGTTACAAAAATTAATGGTTAAAATTTAGCAAAATATAGTAATTGCTCAGTCAACCTCTTATTATAACAATATTACTTACAGACGTCCTATCCACAGAATACTATTACTTCTGACGAAGGTCCTATCTAAAAAGTATGAGAATTTGAATTATAATTTTAGTACCTATCTCTTTTTCCTTCATTTTTCCCATGTTTTAATAGTTATTCTGCTATGAGAAGAATCCAACAAAGCCAAGATTATATGAAAATTGGTCCAATCTTTCTCGAGTTATAAATGGCTTAACTAACACTGTTAATATCTACTCGATCGATTAATATTGACAGCAGTCGTTAAGTCACATCAGAGCCTTTAGGGCCTGACATACTATCCGGCAATAGATGCTAGCTAGCCCAACTCATACGACAAACAATAATACACGTATTAAAAAAAATGTTGCGCGTAATATGGTCCGATGAACATAAATTGTCCATTAGTTAGACCAACGCAAGAATTTATGACTTTTCTCTAACATTACCATTTATAATTTCCCTTCGAAAGTGCCATAAGCACTACATCTTAATGTGTCGCGGTTAGAAAATTTGCCTCACATTAATTATTATTTTCTTCTTGGCCATAGTGCTAATTTATAACATCCGTCGTGTATGCGTCGGAGGTTAATAAAATAAGCCTTAATTACCTACTTGAAACTGGCACAATGTGCGAAAAGCACCATGGCCAAAGAAGAAAAAAAAAAGAAAAAGAAGCCTCTTTATTACATAGTATTAGTCATTTAAATACTCCTTGTAAACAACTAAACACATACTTCAACGAGGGGCGGCAGCAGTGTCACAATCTAACGATTTAAAAAAAAAGGCCACCTACCCTCGCACTGTGAAAATCCCGTAAACTTGACCTCCAAACGTAATAAATAAACAAAACAACTGAAGATGGCAAGCATTGTTCCGAATCTACCTACCTTTTTACTTTTACAATATCCAAAAAGTCCGTATCCAAAAAGGTCAAGTGAAATTAGGCCGCAACGCATTGAAAATGAGTAGGTAATACAAGTGAATTATTCGTGTACACATCCCAGTCCATGCTTTCGCCGTTTAGCAGTGACAGTAACTAAATCGCAACAGTAAAGTAACTGTTATTTCGTTTAGTCGAGCAAAAAGCGCCGGGTACGCCGCACGCCATCTTAGCGGAACGTCGCGTGCATTGTCCAAAATTAAAAAGTAAATAACACTGGCCGGTTTTACGTTTCGAGTGGATTTTTTAAAAAATAAACTGTTTAGTGATGTGACGTGTCGATTTGCAATTGTCGATAGAGAGTGACATTTAACTTTTTAAGTTTCATAATCGTGATAAGTGTGATTGGTATGTAAACTCAAAATTAATTTAATTTTTAAGTTTAAGGTGGTAGATGTAAAATTGCATGTCGAATCGATATTCATGTCTCACACCTTCATATAAAAGTAGCGTGCGAAAGAATGTGTTACACTGACGAAAGAACAGTAGGTTAACTTAATTACACTCGTATTGCGACGTTCAGGAAAAAGCATTATTGCTTACACACAATTCAATGGGTAATAAAAATGAAAGTGTCTGACCGTCTGTAGTTACAAAACATATCTAATCTGGTACAAATGTAGCTTTCAATGAATTCTAACGCGAATACGAGGAACTAACCGGTTTCATAACTTAGTTACGTGTTTTCTCTAACTCGTATAATGTTATCGGGTACAGATTTTGATGAACAATTATGTACCTACCTACTATCAATATTGTAATTTTCCGAAATCGCTTGGAAAGTTTGTAGAAAATGGATAACACGCGAGCGGGTGTGCGCAGCTACGGAAAGCGTGAAGCATTAAATGAAAGAATACAATTTATAGCATTACACCAACATAACTCTTCAAATCAAAGTAAACCATGTTTTTTGTAATTAATCTATCTTATTAGGTAGGTGCTTTATAAATAATACATAAAATATATTAATTAGGTACACACTGAACTAGTTAATGTAAATTGAAATAATATTGAGAACTTCAATAAAACATCTCGTTTTCACCATTGTTTATTGAAGACTGAATTTTAAAAGTAACATAAAATAGAAAAGTAAAATATATGTTTAAAAAGGGAAGGCGACAAAATGGCCAGTGATGTCGCCAACATGGCCCCGAGCGGTGTGAAACACCACTTACCCAATTGGTAAGGCGAATTAAATACATTAGTAAACATTAAGGCACACATTAAAACATTGAGGCGCCAACATTGAGGCGTACTATAAAACAATTTAAATATAAACATTGAGGCACTATAAAAAGCTAGACATTGAGGCGCACTACTTTTCTGGTGGGACGACGCAGCACACCCCCTTTGGTGGCGATATCTATGACTCTGGTTATATTGTCCCTTTTACCCGGATACTTTTTTAAGATTCTGCCTAGCGGCCAAAGGTTTCGTGGTAAATTACCGTCTGCAATTAGTACCAGGTCTCCAGTGTTCAGTATTTGGTGCGCTGTGACGGTTTGCCGCGGAGTCAAGATGCGGCAACTGGCGGCAAGTATTCCTTCACCCATCGTTGCCAAAAATGGTCCGCCAGGCGTTGAGCCTTCCGCCACTCCACCCGCCTCACCAGATCCACATCCGAGAACTCATGTAATTGATGATCGTTGCTTGAAATTCCGATGAGGAAGTTGAACGGGGTAAGGGCTTGATCACAATCTGCGTCGACTCCCACGTGTGTGAGAGGTCTTGAATTAACGATCGCTTCCACCTCCAGAAGCAATGTATGAAGTACTTCCATTCGTGGAATGCGGTCTTTCAAAGTAACCTTCAGCGATGTCTTGACACTACGAACCAGTCTTTCCCAACAACCACCCATGAAAGGCGCTGAAGGCGGGATAAATTTCCATTCGATGCCTCTGTTTACCGAATAATCATAAGGGTAGGCAAGATGTTGGAGGCACCTACAAAGGCTATCCCGTTATCTGAGTAAATTCGTGTAGGGCAGCCACGCCGTGCTATGAAACGACGAAGTGCCATCAAAGCGGAATCCGATGACAACGACTCAACAACTTCTATGTGTATAGCTCGTACAGTCAAACAGGTGAACAATGCTACCCAGTTCTTCCTTGAGCGACGACCAACTGAGACGTGCAAAGGGCCGAAGTAATCTACACCGGTAAAAGTAAACTATATGTATTAGTTCCATTGACGACGAAAAAGTTGAAAAATTAAAAGTTAAAAAGTTCAAAACCGTATGATTCAACATGCGTCGAAGCAATACCTATAGAATATTCCTGAAAATATGTTAAATAGGAGTGTATATTTGCAATCTCATTATTATTGTTACAATGGTTTAATGAGTCACAAGAAAATCTTCCATATACTTACCTACATATTATAATAGATTCGTTTTACACCGGTTCGCTACAGTTTAATTGCTTGTTTTTTTAACGTTCGCGCTTAAGCTGACTATAGTCTGCTCGCCTTTATGATTAGTCAAAGAACTTCTGAAATCTTAAAGAAAAACCGGTCAAGTTCGAGTCGGTCTCGCGCACGAAGAGTTCCGTAGTACCATTATTTATAAAAACGGAAAAACCTACTGTTGTATGGGAGGGAGCCCTATTAAATATATATAGTTTCCTTTGTTTTTTTAGTATTTTTGTTGTTGTAGTGACAACAGAAACACATCATGTGAAAATGTCAACTGTCTATCGCCGTTCATGAGATACAACCTGGCGACAGACGGACGGACAGCGGAGTCTTAGTTATAAGGTCCCGTTTTACCCTTAGGGTACGGAACCCTAAAAACCACAAACAGCTCGGAAAGTAGAATAACTATATTTTTAATTGTTATTGTTTAAAATATCCTTGACTTCATCTATTTTGCTGAACTGCAGACATAAATAGATAAATACGTATAGCAGTGTGAATAAATGAAATTAAGTAGATACCATACTCCTAAAAATTATATAGATACCTACCATTACAATAATTAGGTACTTATACCAAAAAAAAGTGTGTGCGTGTAACCTTTACGCGCGATTGTAGTGAAACTACATCGACATGTCAATGTAACCTTTTTTAAATAGCGGAAACTACACAGACTATAGTACGCGTTACTTCCGTCTGAAAAAAAATCTGAGTTAGGTACTCCCTAGTCGCGCCTAAAGAAGTTTTACTTCAAAAACCGCGCTTCGCTCATTTTTTTTGTTTATCTGGATACTCAAGAAATTAATTCTTTCTAACTTTGCTTCTTGCCTTAGCACACTGGGCAACCAGCTAAATATTAGATGTGATCAATTTGCAATTATAAATATCCGTAAGTGGCCAAATTACACTCAATGTATTCTGAAAATGCGTGTTCCACAATACACTATAGCCCACAATACAATACTTGTAGGATCCAATGCGATTATTGCAATAACATACATAAATATACAATAATTGTAGAAACAAGAAACATAATTATTACACACATCGTACCACACGCGACCGTTTGGGGCAAAGTACCTTCCAAGAGGTAAAATTACAATTTCTGCCAGCATAAATATTGAAGTAAAAGGTCCAAGAGGTTAATTTGTCACGAGTTATTTTTAAAACTTGATCGAAGTACTCTGGAGTTAAAGTTTATTATTTGTAATTCTATATTTACTCGAGTAGACTGGAATACACGGAACGAAATGAAGTTAGCATTGTGTACGGCTCTGGTTCATTAAAATGCGACCTGTCTACGGCGTGAGGCGATTGTTTTGATTAATAAATAATTAGTCGGGATGTAATTTTGTTCAAAGACTTCTTTATTGAGGTAGTTAGGCCTCTTTAGTAAGAATTCGTCTGGTCAAGTACAGTGGGCTTACCATGACGTCTTATTGCGATCCAATTGAGGACCTAAACTGAATTGTTTTACTACTTATTCGTACTATGACGTCTTGTTGTGCAATCTTGACGCTCAGTTTAGGATGATTTTAAAGCTAAAGGGATTGACGTCTACCTTAAATGCCAATGTACCTATTACTGTTATTTAAAGTGAAACAGTACTAAGTAGTACTTATTCGTACCATGACGTCTTGTTGTGATATCTTGGCGCTCTGTTTAGGTTGATTTTAAATCTAAAGGTGTTGACGTCTATCTAAATGATATCTAAAGCCATGTATTACTATTATTTAAAGTGCGCGATTCTGTTTAGGTCCTCAATTGGATCGCATTAAGACGTCACGGTAAGCCTCTTGTAGTCAGTCAGTATTCGACCGTCAATTAGTACAGTAGTGTGCAAACACTGTGTTCCAGTTCAATGGGCACTGTTCCCAGTAACATTACCTACTGGGTATATGGATGTCTCAGGGTGTCGAGCGCAGTGGCGGTGCCGCACGAGATTTAGCATTTATTAAAATTTGTATTACTTATATACGTAGGTAGGTACCTACTTAAATACTTTAATCTAAAATTTTTTTGTAGTTTTAGTTATGGCTTCGCACGGTTTGTGCATATAGCCAGTGTCAAGTATTTTAAGTATTTCTTTAATTTCACATTAAGAAAGTCACAGCAATGTTATAGCAATCGTGGTCAAGTAGTCAAGTCAATTATTTACAATATCGTCAGTCACGATTCAGTAAAGTAGTGGATGCTTTACTGAAACTTCCTGGGAGTTTTGGAAAAAATGCGAAATGACACGTTTTTTGAGTTTATATCACTCGCAGACACTCGTGCACGTTAACGAACACTTAATGGTTAATATTCCACCAATATTACACATTAACACTCGAAGAAACACAAGTTTGAGCTAATAATACAAAACCAACAACGTCTCACTATCGGATTCCCGCCAAAACTCTTTAACCTGAATGAATACATTAATGTTTTAGCAAAATATTGATCTCCTGAGCCAGTAAAAAAATAAAAACTGCAGTTATAACGACTTCATATTGCGTTTACCGTGTAATTATAATTATAGCGTTCTTTATCATTATAATTAACATACCATTCGTGACTTGCGGTTTGGGAAATAAAGACGCGTAGACAGAGAGAAAAACTCAGTGATTTAAACAGAACTATCATACAAATACTTATTAGAAATGCTAAATATTTAATATGTGTAGGAATGTTTGTAAAAAATAAAACAAACTAGGTAGGCAAGTATACTAATTAAACTTACGAATTATTAGTTAAGTACTTACTACGTATTTATGCAAAGCATACTAGGTACAATTGATTTCTCCACTTTTACATTTTATACACTGAACAAACTAAAAGCTAAGTGTAACTAAACTTGACTATTTGGTAGTTTTATTTGGTGGAAGTTTGATCCATCGATACTACCCGACTACATCGATACCCACTATGTTGAATTTAACCAGGTACATCACTAAATTTTGCCGTTTTGGACATTCATAACCAACATTTAATGATAGGTATACCTAAATATAGATATAGGTATGAATCATTATGATTTAGTTTTGGTAACAGTGCCTTTTGGTATAGGATTGTATTAGATTTGCTTGCTTTAGTAATTTTTTGTTTTAGGCTTTTTATTACTTACAATTGTATTGAAATCGGGTCAGCCATTTTGACGGACAGACTTTCGGATTAACATAATATAACCTAGCCCAGTAGCCCCGGACATTCACCCCGGACGTGTGATGCGCTGAGGCTGCATGCGCGGCTCTGCTGCAACTAGACCGCGTCCGACGTGAGATCGACATCTACAAATTCTACAATGCTGGACTTTCCCATGAGGAATTGAGGCAAATAGTCACATTATTTACTTGCCTATTTATTAAAATTGATTATTGATAAACGATGTGAGCGTGGACTCCATTTTAAAAGTGTCTGTTTTTGTTTTCGTCTGGATGTTGCGGGCTACTGAGGTCGCATATTTTCTCTACCGATTTGTACGAGATTTAGTATACAGGTTGTTTGATTTATATCGTATGCGTATTTTTTTTTGTTAGAGCGATTTTGGTTGGACCCAAACAACTGGTTGGGTCAAAAAGTTTTTAAAGTTGGGAGGAACGGGGGCAAAGGGGAGTAGTTTACTTTAGCGCCATTTATTGGCCTAGGTTTTCTAATTTGGTGAAAAAGTACGGAAAGGGGGATACCTATCGCCATGAAGTTCGATCACGCTCGACTTGGGGAGTAAGCTGGTGAATGTTTGTTTATTATAGTTTGTTTTCTTTTATGATTTTATTAATTTGTTTATCAGATTGAAGTGTTTGACTTGTAAAAGTGCGATTTTATTGCCTATTTACAATAAATTATTTGACTTTGACTTTGACTTTGAATGCGTGACGGAGAGTTACGAAAAGTGTGATCGCGCGAAGCGAACGGATGTTGAGATACAAATTAGTGAAGATAGAAAATAATATACATGCCTATCGTATAAGTATTACTGTAGGGGCAAGAGAGGGAGCGGCGCGAGCACACATTTTCTTTCTCTTTTTCTCCAGTTACATTTCGGCGTAGATTTACCACCTTTAGCAGAAGATAGATAATAAGAGAGTGTACTGCCAAAAAAAACCCATTATTTTGCCAGATAGACCTAAATAGTTAAAAGAAAACATTATTATTTAAAATCCTCTGGTAATATTTTTTACTGGCAATTCTTTCATTGAGTCATGGCTGCTTGGCTGCTATATGCGTTGACGAAAAAGAGATGCAATGCTCTGTTGTCGCCATCCTTGTCAGCACGTTTATTTTTCGCAGTACTCAATCCATTTAGGTAGTATATCGATGCATTTCGTATATCTAAGACTCAGTGCAGGCCTATTGTCTGTATCATAGATGGATCTAAAGTTAAGTTTTACTTCAGTCGCGTGGTCTAAAGCAAACTCATTTTTTTAACAGTGCTACCTAAATAAACGCTTGTATAATACGTGCACTGTTTAAGATGGCCTTTACACTTCAATCTCTCGCTTATCCTACGATCTCTCCGCACAGCCTCGCATGCCTAAAAGATCTTATATTTTAGAAGCATTCATGTATATACGTGCATTGTTTTACGACTTCATCCGAGGGTATGGGAAAATAATATGGTAACTTACGATACTATAATACTTTGTCCGTCTTACCACAAAAAACACTATAGAGATGTCTAACCCTCGTTTTTTCTTACTCGATAACAAATTCACAAGTAAAATAATTAGGAATGCCAGTTATTAGTCAGACAACGCGATTAATAGACGTCGAGTTAATCGGAACGAAATTTTAGAAACATTTGTTTATCTCTGGTCTAAACTTTTGTGGTAAGAAGGAGTGTCTTCCAGTTATAGTGGCAATAGTCTTCACGAAAGAGTTTCTATATCCTTCGAAACTCATTGATCCCACCACCAAACCTGGAGTTAGGAAAACCTCCGTGGGAACATCACGACCCTGTCTACCGTTAAACATACGAATTTAACCTCTTTACCGAGGAAATAAGGTCTCCGGCGTAATTGGAGGCAACCATTGTGAAGAAAAATGCCGGTACTGTTCTAACGAGACCAAATTGCACAAAATGGCTGCTTTTGGACGGTAACTGCGCGCGATAAGTATGGGAACAGAAATTTTAGCATCTGTGTGAGTGACATAGAGAAAAGAAATGAGAAAGAAATAGTTTGATTTCCTTTTTTTTTTTATGAGAAAATAATTTTATTTCAACAAAACATTTGGTAATATAAAAACATTTTGAAAACTAAAAACTAAGTTTGATTTTAGGGTTATAAGGGTAAAACGGGACGTCTTACTTTACCCTACACATGATAATATCTTACTACACCCCCTGTAGTAAGATATCACGTGTGTATTTATTTTGCCAGGCAAGAAAAAACTACTACCTTTCTGTCGAGACATTTTTGTCATTGTCTTTAATTTCATATTAACATTCTTTGTAGATACAAAAAAATCCTCGTGATGGAGGTTAAATGCAACTAGAAAAATTTGGTAGGTACATAACATTCAATCAAAATAATTACTTCTCTTTGCCACATCTCACGTTTACCTAACTTTGCCCCACGATCTCGGTTACATCCTAACTTATAATGTAGATTTTATACTGTTTCATCTACGGTACCTACGTTAGGGCTTAGCGACCGATATCAGTAGCTAACTAATGTATACAGACTGTCGCCCGTATGTTACGGTATCTCCTAACAGCCGAAATTAATATTATATATCTCCTATCCGGAATTCCGGTTCCGGTTGTCGACCAGCGAATACGCACGTCACAGAGCTCCGCGAAAAATAAAAAATAAATAGTGTAAAATAGTGCCAACAAAGTGTGTCATACGATTTACAGACTGCAACAAAGAACAAGATACGTGATCAGTGATAAAATTGCAGAAAAGTGTTAGAACTGCGAGAACAAATCAACCTCACATGTAAACATTCTAACCTACAAAATATTGTCAAGCGTCATTAGTGGCAAATCGATAGACTATAGAGTGGATACTGCAGTACCAACATAACAAACAACAAAACAAGTGTTGCCACAGCAAAACAAGTATTCCCACAATAAAACTAGGGTTGCCACAACAAAACAAGTGTTGCTATAGCGAATCAAGTGTTGCCATAAAAATAAAAAATGGATAAAAGTATGGAATTACTATTGGCAAAATTAAACGAAAAGCTAGACGAACAAACAAAAGTTATAACAACTTCAGTAACACAAAATGTCATGGAAGCACTAGATGAAAAGCTTAAAGCGATCACTGAAGAAAATGCCCAACTCAAAAATAAAATAAATGAGCTAGAGTTTAAACTTAAACTCATTGATAAGGAAAAGCGCAAAAATAACCTTGTCTTTTTCGGCATCGAGGAGGGGAAAGCAACAACAGAAGCGGAGCTAGTAGACTACATAAAAGACATTATAATAGAAATGGGAGTACATTTTGAAGTCTTCGAAGTTAATAACCTCTACAGAATCGGTAAAAAAGAACACGATAAAAACCGCCCTGTTGTAGTCTCACTCACAACTACATGGAAAAAACATATGATTCTGCGAAACAGAGCTAACCTACAAGAAGGTATAAATATCAAAGAGGACTACCCTAAAGAAATATTAGAAAAACGCAAACAACTGCAGCTGCAAGTTGAAGAGGAAAAGAAAAAGGGGAATATAGCGTTCATAAAATACGATAAACTCATAATAAAGAAAACATATGAAAGCAACAGAGAAAAGAGGAAAAGAGAGTCTTCAGGATCACCGAAAATACCATCACAAAAGAAAGCCAACGCATCTAATACCCAAAGCTCATCGACCAACTTGAACAACGCCTCCTCTAAAACTGCATCAAAGGAAATAATCAGACCAAATATACTGAACTATGTAGAGCGCGGGAGATCAGCCTCACTATCAAATCTCTCAAAAAACTAATTTGCGACACCCGGATCCAAACAACCCCAACAACCACATCACCAAACACAACACTCATAAATCGCACCCCAAGCCGGCTTGTCACCGTGGGGGAAGAAGACAAACACCCTCCATCCAAATCAAAACAGTATAATTCGAAACACTCAAAAGAAAACCAATCTACAAAAAACAAGCACAAGAAGAATACAATAAAAATAAAACAAGGTAAAAAGAACTCTGAACATATATATGTCAGCACACTGAATACTAGGACACTAAGAACAGAAGAGAGCCTAAAAGAACTAGAAATAGCCATATCTAACTTAAAATGGGACATAATGGGCATCAGCGAGATGAGAAGACCAGGAGAAGGGATAGCAGAGAAGAACGGATATATCATGTTTCATAAAGGTGAACACACCGGACAAAGAGGAGTGGGTTTCCTTATTAAATCTAAATGGAAGAAGAACATTACGGGATTTGAAGGAGTTTCTGACAGAATTGCGGTAGTACATTTAAAATTCCCGGGGTACAAGAAAAACTGGGCCATCTTTCAAATTTACGCCCCAACAGAACAAGCGGAGAGACCAGACATAGAATATTTCTATGAGAGTATCTCGGAAGCAATAAAACTGCATTACAGCAGCAACATAATAATCATGGGCGACTTCAACGCACAGGTTGGAGAAAGGCAAATAGGAGAAGAACCCACAATAGGGAAGTTCGGGCATGGAAAAAGAAGCCAAAATGGACAGAAACTAGTAGAATTCATGATGGAAAATAACCTTATTTTAATGAACTCCTGTTTTTACAAAAACCCTAAAAGCAAATGGACGTGGTCCTCCCCAGGTGCAAAATACAAAACTGAAATTGACTTTATTATAACCAACAAAGCAAGCGCGTTCACAGATACTAACATAGTTAAAAATCTCAACTTTAACACAGACCACCGCATGGTAAGAAGCTGCCTAAGCTTAAATCAAGCCAAAAGATCCAGGAAAAACCTAAACAATAAGAAGCTGCATCAAATATCAGAACACAATCATCCCACTGAACCCCGCAAAATAGAATCACTCACCGAAATTATTACCTCTGACGTAGAAACTGGGACTAAATACAGGAGACTACAAAACAAATTGAAAGAGATGCTAGTCAGCAAACCTAGAAGTAAAGAGAGCTATATAAGCAAAGAAACACTAGAACTACTAGAGGAAAGAAGAACACTAATATCAAATAAAGGGGACAAAGAAAGACGGCAAAAAATTACAAACCTTAGCAAGAAAATCAAAGAAAATATGAGGAAAGACCGTAAGGAGAAAAGAAATAGAGTTTTGGAAGAAAATATAACAAGAACAGGAGGAACAAAAAAGGCTATGAAACAACTAAGCGAACATGGCAAAGAATGGATACCGAAACTAAAGCAACGCGAATCTTACCTAACGAATCGTCTCTCAATACAAAAACTAGCTACGGACTATTACCGCTTACTGTACTCTGATAAATTCGACTCAGGGCTGGCCCCAATTCAGGAAGAAACCAAAGCAATAGACAACAAAGTAGATGAGGTGCCAGAAATCCTCGCCTCAGAGGTATTCAAGGCAATAAAATCTCAAAAACTTGAGAAGGCCCCAGGGCCGGACAAGATACCTAATGAAATGCTCAAGGGAACCATAGAGGAAATCAGCCCTGTGCTAGCAAAACTTTTCAACGAAATTTTACAAACAAGGCAAATTCCAGAAGAATGGACAGAGTGCCACATAATTCTACTGCACAAAAAAGGCCCTAGAGACGAGATTGGGAACTATAGGCCAATTTCTTTAATATCAAACATATACAAAGTATTCGCTAAAGTGATCCTGGAAAGAATATCACTAGTACTAAACGAAAACCAACCCATAGAACAGGCAGGATTCAGAAAAGGCTTCAGCACAATAGATCATATTCATACAATAAAACAGTTGTTGCAGAAATATAACGAATACAATAAACAAATCTACTTGGCGTTTATCGATTACTCAAAGGCATTCGACAGTCTCAGGCACCAACACATATGGTGGAGTCTTGAACGACAGGGGGTCCAGAGCAACTACATAGAAATACTTAAAAGTATATACAAGTCCAGCAAGGCCAGTATCAAAATTGAAACAACAGGAGAATCATTCCCAATCAAAAAGGGTGTACGCCAAGGCGATCCTCTCTCTCCTACGCTATTTAACACCGTACTCGAGCACATTTTTAGACAATTGAACTGGGACCACTTAGGTCTGAACATTAATGGAGCCCGCCTAAACCATTTAAGATTTGCCGATGATTTGGTGCTTCTTGAAGAGGACCCAGCAGCAATAGAACAAATGATGCAGAGCCTAGCAAGTAAAAGTAGAGAAGTTGGTCTGGAAATCAATGCCAGTAAAACAAAATTAATAACAAATTCAAGGGAAGCAGACATTATGGTAGATGGTAACAAGATCGAGTATGTCAAAGAATATATTTACTTAGGACAGATAATATCACCTTCAAATAAAATGACTCAGGAAATAAACAGGCGAATAGCCCAAGGTTGGAGAAAATACTGGTCACTGAAAGAAATTATGAAAAGTAAGGATTTAGGCAATCACATAAAAAAGAAAACATTTGAGACCTGTATTCTACCAGCTCTTACTTACGGCTGTGAAACTTGGTCGTTAACACTTCATCACAGGGAAAGGCTAGCAAAGTGTCAACGTGCCATGGAAAGAAGCATGCTAGGGTTAAAAATCAAAGACAGAGTCAGGAACATAGACATAAGAACAAGAACGAAACTCACAGATATCCTTACCCGGATAGATGTCCAAAAATGGAGATGGACTGGACACATGCTGCGCCACCCCATCGACAAATGGAGCAAACAAGTTACCCTCTGGCAACCAAGAGTTGGCAAAAGAAGTAGAGGTCGTCAAGTCAGGAGATGGGAAGATGGCTTGAAACAGACAGCGGGACCACTCTGGTTGAGAGTGGCAAGGGATAGGACCCATTGGAAGGAACTGGAGGAGGCCTATGCCAGAAGGCAAACCGAACTTAGGGACCTCTTGTAACCCTATGTTCAGGAATAAAAAGGCTATTATTATTATTATTATTATTATTATTATCTCCTATCCAAGATTGAAATCGATCTTGGATTGCTGCCTATCTTTCAATCGATCTCCAACCTGCGTGCCTTTATAAATCAATCCACGGATCGGTTATTGGCACATTTGACCCTAAAAATGGATTGTGATATCAATCCCAGATAGCAAAATTTGGATTGGATTCATTATTAATTTCGGCCGTAAACCAGTCATCGAATAAGCCAAGGCCTCTGCGAAGGGTAAATATGACGGGGGTTACGGGTATAAATCAAAATAGACCATTTCTTTTTCAGACTAAAAATGTTCCAATACGAGTACGAGAAACGTCCGCCGTCAGCCGACTCGTGCGACAGTCGCGCCACGGCCACTACCGACTGGAGCCGGGCATCTCCGAGCCAGTCTTACCCGAGCCAGTCTTACCCGAGTCAGCCTTACCCAAGTCAGCCTTACCCGAGCCAGCCTTACCCGAGTCCAAAGAGAGTGGATCCAAACGTAGAGCGGGCGCGGCGACCGCTGCCTCCGCGGCCTATTGTATGCGATAGGATGCCTTCGAAAACCACGGTAAGTAATTAAATAAGATAATTCAACGGATATAGAATACTAGAATCGCCTCGCGGTTTCACCCGCGTTAGCTAATATACCGCGGGAACCGTTAATTTTTACGGGATAAAAAGTAGCCTATGTCATCCGAGGATAGTCTATTCGTTGTTATAGTAGCAACACTTAGTAGTTACATCATCTGTGAATATTTCAACTGTCTAACACCCGGTTTCTAAAACGTCAGCCAACTTTGACTACAGATTAATTATATTGCCATCCTTGTCATTTGTTTAGTGTCAGATAGAGACAACGATAGTTTTAATCTACTGTCAAAGCCAACAAACGTTCCAGAAACTAGGGGTAACTATCACTGTTCATAAGATACAGACGGACGAAGCGGAGTCGTTCCCGTTTCACTTTTTGGATACGGTACCCTAAAAATGGCAGTAGTTATTAGGGAAACTACAACGCAAGCTTTCCAACGGTGGTCGGTGTTGCCACATGTCAACGATCGTAACCTATCATTAGTTATGTAGCAACCGACGACGTAACTAGGAAATGATGCAGTTAGCGAATAATTACCCCGCCGGCGCATGGGTAACTTATAACCACGGAACATAGACAACAGTGGAAGTGACTTCTAGTTATCTAGGGGCCGTATTAATAAATGAACCTCAATAGCGCTACCAAGTGCACTACCAGCTGATCCACACTCAAAATGTTATGTACATCTTGAAATCGTTGCTATTTAATAAATGGATATTGAGATGTAGAACTGGCTACTAGATACTGTCTTGTATGTGTCAATTGTGTCATAATCGGATAGCCGCTGAGTGTCATTTATTAATTTGCCAGATATCATGTAAGTTTCTGTTCCTAATCTACAACTTAAGATGTATATATTAATTAGAACGAAAGAGCAAGTGCACACTGAAGATAGCTCTCAGAGCTAAGTTTGATTTATTAATACGGACCCTAGTTATCCGCTGTCGCCAAAAAATGATTGAAAGTTACTGTGACAACACGGTTTGTAAGTTAACTGCCGTTTATTTGAAAACGTGCCTTATGTTTTAACTGATATGCTTCATTTTAATGGGCTCAACAAACTGCACTTTAGCCATTTTTATTATGTGGCAGACATAGAGCATGACATAGTATGTATGGCAAAACTAGCGATGGTTTTGAGCTACGTATCATACGTTTGACACGCGCGCCGCCTACTTCACACTTCCACTTGTCTCTCTCTTTCGTGCTTGTAATCGACTGTCGGCGATTAGCTCGTGGCCACAGACATATAAGAGAAAGCAGACTGAACATTACCGATATGTGAAATATTGTTATGTTGGAAGACGGTGTATGAGAATCTAGTAGATTATCGTTTTTACTGTGATAATATAATGATTTATGATGTTGAATTCAATGAGGTAATGCAGCCAGTGTTGTTGGTACCATGCCACATGGACACCCTCTTTTGTTAGATTTGTAAGGTTTAGTTTATTTTATTTTATATCCAGATAAGTTTGCATTAATTGTTTTCAAAAATAAATCTTACCAGAATATAATAAAAAAAAGATAAAAAAAATTCAACGATTACTTTCAAAGTGACGATGTGGTCGAAGTTGCCAAACATGCCCAGCCTGGAACGGGTCTAGCTCTCGACAGATACTCTACTCTCGGTACTACGCGGTAGCTAGCCAGGAGGCGCTAAAGCGCCACTGCCGAGGTTTACGAACGACGAACCTTCATCTAGGATATAGTAGGAAGTAATATAAGATATAGTGGGGAGTAGGATAAGTTTTAGTAGCAATTAGTATAGACTTATAGAGTACTAGCAGACACGGCCACGCATTGCTGTGGCCAAGGTTTTTGTTATTGCGACTATAAATTGAGATGTAAGCTACCCTATCTTTCAAGTTAGATTAAACTGCATACGGTATGCAAATTTGATTTAAATCGGTTCAGTAGTTTAGGAGTCCATCACGGACAAACAACGTGACGCGTAATTTATATTTTTGGCGTAGTGGCTGAGCAATCGGACTGCTGCGCTAGGGGTTGCGGGTTCGATTCCCGCCTGGGACAAATATTTGTGCGATCCACAAATATTAGTTTCTTGTCTGAGTGTGATGTGTATGTGAAATTATATGTCTGTAAGCGGTATCCACGATACAGGAGCAATCCTAGTGTGGGACTACATTTAATAAAAAAAAATAATTAAGATAGTAGTAGATATAATGGGGAGTAGGATAGGGTATAATAGCAATTAGTATATAGTAGGAAGTAAGATAGGATATATATCTAGTAGGATGTAGGATATAAGATATAGGGGGGAGTAGGACAGGACATAGATGGATAGGTAATAGGATTAGGAATAGGATAGTAACATAACAGAGTTAAGTAACATTTTCTCCTGTCCCAGGTTCCACTCAAAGTGTGGATAATAGCGAGCGCGTCCTGCTTCGCCGTGTGCGCAGCCCTGGTGCTCGCCACCGTGGTGATCACCAAGTGGGGCACTGGAGGAAGCTACTCCACCAGGGAGGTCTTCGCTGAACAGCCTGTGAGTACCTGACCACTACTGTAGGGTGAGCAGGAACCTCTATCGAGAAAGTATTCGATACGTTAACTGTCAAATTTGTTTTAGATTTGATCAGTACTCCTACGATAGGGCAAACACTAAAACTTCAACGGTTTATATCGTTAACGTATCGATCAAGGTGACCGTTCGCGGACGCATCTCGTCGATACTGCAAGGCGCTGATCAAATCTAAAACAAATTTGACAGTTAACGTATCGAATACTTCCTCGATAGAGGTTCCTGCTCACCCTACAGGCCCTGTCTAAGCTTGGTATTCTAGAAGAGATTCCTTTTAGCGTTAACGTATTTACTTAAAAGAGATAGGCTTATAAGTAAATAAGTATACCGAGAGCGCAGTTAGTTCTAAAAAAGTAGCTTAAGTTACTTCTTATACCATCAGCTATCTGCGACCGTCAAAATCGGTCCAGTCCTTTTCGGAGATTAGCCGGCACAAACAGACAGACAGACAAAAATGTTAAAATACGTATTTTGTTATAGGAACCAAAGAAAATTTCATTATCTATGCATTTAGTAAAAAGCTATTAGTTAGAGATTTGAAACGGACACTAATTTTACTTCTATTTGTAAAGACTTAATGTACTTAATATATCTTTCGGATTTATGTTATTTCAATAGTATTCTACGACAGGTCAAAAGATCACGTGTGCCTAGTGTGAGTTTCACCAATTTCTTTACGTGCTCGGTCCGGTTAGCGTAAACTTGAAATTGTATGGAATAAGAGCAGCGCCATCTAGCGTCGGTCAGTCAGTCACTAGATGGCGCTGCTCTTATTCCATGCAATTTCAAGATTACGCTAACCGGATCGAGCTCGTACAGAAATTGGCAAAACTCACACTAGGCACATTAATGCATGTCAAAATCTTATTTTACCCCGATTAATGTCCTAATGTAGGTATATCAACCAAAGCGTCGCAAGCAACTAAACACAAAGCTTTGTTCCAGGAGCCGATATATTCTAACTACTCCCCGCAGAAAGCACAACAGACGGTTCCCGCTGAAGAATCCACCACAGACGCTAACACGAGCTCCGAAGAACTGGACAACGAAATACAGGTCCCTATTCTGGAAAAGCTGTCGATCTTCAAGAACATCGTCGCCAACCGCGACAGGGGTAGGGATCTCCTCACCAAGCCGCAATACCACCCCGTACACGACATAACGCACCACAGCCAAAGAAAAATCGAGAAAAAGGACAAAGCCAAGATTCCAGACAGCTTAATGAATGTAGATCTAACCAAAGTCAGCATAAGGGAAGCGAACGAGAAGATAATTCAAGAGTTCAACGAAGTTAACAAGAATCTGCCCGAGTTCAAGCCTATTCTGCCCGGGGTAGAAGATTTGCCGCAAGAGGTAGTAGTCGGGAAAGTCGAAGATTTCCCTGGAAGTTACGTTAATGATGTCAGGAATGACTACGAGGAATATTACAACGATGAGAACCTTTACGACGACTACATGCAAAGCAATTCCATGACCAGCTACCTTATAGAGAAGGTGCAAGAGCTCCACGATTGGATCACCACCGATCCAGATTTCGACAAAGTGAAGAACGCAACGAAATCGGCGCCAAAGAAAAACGATTTCGGACATTTATTGAAGGCTTTGAATGAGAGTTTGCTTGAAGGCAATATTACCATTGTAATGAATAAGCTGAAAGAACTGTATTTCGGTGATAATTATACTAATTTCAACAGTAGCAGGAAAGTTATACAGAACAACGGAACGGATTTACTTTCTTTCGGGATATTGACGCTGGATGTGATGTTGCTACATAATATACAGCTTATGGCTTGGGAGAGTCAGGTGAGGATTGTGCAACACTACTGCGCGTTAACTACTATCCCGCGGGAATCGTTAATTTTTACGGGATAAAAGCCTATGTCACCCCGGGATAGTGTAGCTTCCCAACAGTGAAAGAATTTTTCAAATCGGTTCAGCAGTTTCGGAGCCTATTCAATGCAAGCAAACAATCAAATCTTTCCTCTTTATAATATTAGTAGGTATAGATAGTTTAGGCTTAGGTATACCTACCTAGTTATATAATACTAGAAGCGCCTCGCGGTTTCACCCGCGTTAACTAGTGTCCCGCGGAAATCGTTTTAATTTTTATGGGATTAAAAGTACCTATGTTACTCGTGGATAATGTCTTTCGAATGGTGAAAGAATTAAAAAAAACGGTCCAGTAGTTTTTGAGCCTATTCATTACAACCAAACAAACAAAGTTTTCCTCTTTATAATATTAGTGTAGAAAACACCATCGACGTCGCATGTATGGGTTTTATGTAGGTATAGTGTAAGGCTCGTTTGGCGTAGTGGCTGAGCAATCGGACTGCTGCGCTAGGGGTTGCGGGTTGGATCCCGCTTGGAACAATATTTGTGCAATACACAAAATTAAATATCTGTTTCTGGTCTGGGTGTGATGTGTATGTGAAATTATATGTCTGTATACAGTACCCACGATACAGGAGCAATCCTAGTGTGGGGATACGTTAAATAAAAAAAGTGTGTGCATGTAACCTTTACGCGCGATTGAAGTACAACTACATTGACATGTCAATGTAACCTTTTTTAAATAGCGGAAACTACACAGACTATAGTAAGCGTTACTTCCGTCAGAAAAAAAATCCGAGTTACTCCCTAGTCGCGCCTAAAGAAGTTTTACTTCAAAAAAAAGTGTTTTTATGTGTTTTGTAGCATTTTCTATTCTATTCTACTTACTGAAATATGTTTTTCAGGAGTCAGCTCGCACGAAAATGCTGAAAGACCCCGACGTATTTGCTTTCAACGCACTGTTCATGGATCCCGGCAAAGTGGAAGCGAGGCAGAGCGAGGTTCAACACAACGGTTACGCGTAAGCTTATTTTGTTTCCGTATGAGGTTGTAAATGAGAGTTATTTTTTTTTTAAACGTATCCCCACACTAGGATTGCTCCTGTATCGTGGGTACCGCTTACAGACATAATATAATTTCACATACACATCACACTCTGACCAGAAACAAACATTTGTGGATCGCACAAATATTTATTCTGGGCGGGAATTGAGCCCGCGACCCCTAGCGCAGCAGTCCGATTGCTCAGCCACTACGCCAAACGAGCGTACCTATAGATAAAAACCGAAACGAGTTCTTTTATATTCCAGCAAACGTCAAAACCTGCGGCAGCAGGAGCAGGAGGACTTCAACCTGGGAGCCAACCTGTTCGAGAACGTTCTAGAAGTAGGGGTCAGCGCCGCGCGCGCCGCCATACACCTCGGCAGGGCTTACAAGAACACCAAGTGAGTGCATGACATGAAGACAGAGGTTTTAGCGGGAATCCAAAAGTGAGACGTTGACTTTGTTTTTTTTAAGTAAAACTTCTTCAGGCGCGACTAGGGAGTAACTCTGATTTTTTTCTGACGGAAGTAACGCTTACTATAGTCTGTGTAGTTTCCGCTGTTTAAAAAAGGTTACATTGACATGTCAATGTAGTATAACTTCAATCGCGCGTAAAGGTTACACGCACACACTTTTTTTTTCATAAACTTGTGTTTCTACGAATGTCAATGTGTAATATTAGTGGAATATTAATCACTAAGCATAGAATACCACCACTGGGGGTGGTTGGGACAAAAAATATTATTCTGTTGCAACGACCACCACTGGGGACAGTATTAGGGGTGGTCGTTGGGAATAAACCCCTATTATAACCATAAAAGAAGGGGCACTCCCTGTATGTTTAAATTAAACCACGATGTTGTATCGCGGTGTGCATGACACTGAGTAGCGACGCAGTACAATCCAGACGCATACAGTCTCGCTTGTCCGTTGTCCGATTCAGCTCCTGTTATAATAGCAGTTGTTGTCCTGTGATAATAGCAGTATGCGGACTTACCTACTTATGGGTGATAATTACTTAGGTAGGTACATTGTCTTTTATTCATTACAGAAACATATTGAACCAGCTCTCAAACCGCGACGCCGCTAACATACAGCTCCAAATCTCCCGCACTATAGATGGCAACACTCACGCGCTGAACCACCTCCAAACGTCGTTTAATGACAGCTCCAGTGTTGCCATCAACGGCACATTTTATACCGAGCTTGACTGCGTGTGGCTTCTGTACTGTAGGAACTTGGTAGCGACTGCGAAGTTGAATGCGCCGTTTGGGACTATGGCAAGGATCAATGGGTAATTATAATCAATTATTTTGCATTAACTATTCTTATTATAAAAATGTAAAAATCTTACTCATTGTTAATAGGCAATTTATTATAGCACTAGCATTGAACCTTTAAAAAGTCCAGCAGTGAAATAAATACACAAATAAATTTGTGGAAAAAATAAGAATAAAATAAAGCAAATAAAATTAACTAACTTTACATTAGTCGAAACTAAACCATAATGGACAATGTTTCTATGTTTGTTACTTCGTTACACTGAAACGGCTAAACCGATTTGCGTGAAATTTTGTATGGAGGTAGCTAACACCTTGGCTTAACACACATCGGCTACTTTTTATTCCGAAAACAGCAGATAACATTGTAGGGCGCAACTAATTAGTAATAAATAAAGTAGAGACTAAGATACCTACCTACACTAAATTCCTCACGATTATGGTTGCAGTTTGAAAAGGAAAATCTCCCTTTCATTGTTATTTATTGTGCTTTTTTCATACAAATACTATAATTTATACTAGTTACGTATTAAATACTAGTTGCGCCCCGCGGTTTCACCCGCGTTTGGATAATATACGATAATATATCTTTATGAATTGTAGCCTATGTGTTATTCTGATATGTAAGCTATATTGTTGTGAAGTTTCGTCAAAATCCATTCAGTAGTTTTTATGTGAAAGAGTAACATACATCCATCCATACAGACAAACTTTCGCGTTTATAATATTAGTAGGATATGTAGGTATTGAATAAACACCAATATTTTTTATTTCGAATATCTAAGATAGAAAATGAAAGATTAGTTAATTTTGGGATACCGTATGCCCATAATACTTGTTTCCAGCATGGCGCTCCGCATGCTGTCGGGCGAGCTGTCCGCCGACCGAGCGCTGGACACGATGCTGTACGAAGCGCTCACCGGCTGGAGCGAGCTCCGGTGCACCGACATGTTCCCTAGGTGAGGCTCGGGGCTTACCATGACGTCTTATTGCGATTCAATTGAGGATCTACTAAAACTAAGTAAATAAACCTAATCGAATTACCCGCTACCAATGGGCAACGTTCTCGTAATGCTGGCTGCATTGCCTGAGACGTTGTATGGCAATGCTCAATTTTTGACCAATATTTTCTTTTGTTTTTTTTTCAGATGCAGCAAAGTTAACGCGGCGTCTGTAGTGATGGAAACCATTTTACAACCCGTGAAGAAGACACAGCCTACCAATAGAGGATGATGAGCAGAAATCTACTAAAATAGTAGAAAATATTAGTTGGCAACATTGTAATACTTAAAATTTTATAAACCTTAGATATCCTGATACATATTGGGCAGAGTGTAGAAATACATACTAAGTAGGTACTTTTTATAATTCCTACATGGAGTCCACAAATAAGTAAATCCTGTTTTGCCGCGAAATATCGAATAAATTTACTAGGCAATTAAATCCGATTACACACGTAAAGTTTTGAGTGAGTGAAGAAGATCCCTACCAATCTGTGGTAGATATATTTTGTGCGATGGCAACACAATTGCCGTTTATTTTTAAAATGTGATTTTTCGTGGTACCGACCTTGAAGTATTGCTAAAATCACATTTTGACCAGTGAAATAAAAAATATTAAATTAAAATATGTAAGTACCTAGATATTCATAAAAAATATTAAAGTTAATGGATAAATGCAAAAAGTAAGATATAGAAAATCATACGTAAACCAATTAGGTAGGTACTTAATAATTATTTTAAGTACAAAATATAGATGTAAGTAATCAATGACAAAAGAAAATTTATTTTCTTTCAACGTGCTCAATATTCCTTTTTTTCTTTGAATTCTTTATACCTATACATAGTACAATACATAATAAGTAATTATATTTTATAAGCCAACAGGTTCAGCAGAGGCTAAAGTTTAAAACGAGATTTATGTATCTTGTCATAAATAAGAATTATATGTATAAGCAGTAGAGAAATAATTTTAGCGCGAACGTCATATCTCCCAGATAGTTTCAGTAACGAACGCATCCACCACTTTACAGAAACGCAACTGTATTGACCGAATATCTGTAGGTACATAGTGTATTATCTATGCCGACTATCAAAAACCTGGGGAATTGACATTTTGACTATTATTAACAGAAATGTATTTAAATACATGAAATATATTTAATACTTGACACTGACTAACCATGCGAAGTCAAAACTAAAAAAAATATATTCGAACATTTAATTTTGTAGTAACAACTGGGAAACACATGCGCCACCCGTCACCACCTCTGCTAACGATAGGATAAACTTCTTGCCATTAGTCACCAGTGGTGACAAGACAGTGGCGACCACTGGGAATATGCGGAACGCGTTTGCATTATTAGCAGAATCACTGAATAAACATTGTGAAAAATACATAGGTATAGATTTTATTCAGTAATTCTGGTAATAATGGAAACGCGTTTGCATCGAGAAAATGCACTGACGTTCGCGTTGGAATGGATTGTTTGTTTTGGTAGACAATGATACCTAGTTAACGGATGAATCTATAATCGTATTTCTTAAGGTTGTTAGTTCACAAACACCCGGTGTTGCAAGACTGGAACCAAGTCAATGGGTATTTGTGGATTAACCCATTTTATATAGACTGATAGCTGAAATAAATGGTTTAGAGAAAGTTCCCTGTTTTATTTCTCACTTGCATCGCCCGCGGCTTCGCGTGGATTTTGGACCAGTAGCCAAAAACATTCATATTTATAAGTGCCAGTTATCGAAATGGATATTTTAGAGTTTCTAGTATGTAGCGAACCATAACTTTATGAATTTTGCTAGGGTAAAAAACGGGTGTTATTCGCGCCGAAACTAAAATATACAATTTCGACATATACGTATACGTACCTTGACGTTTCTGCCGAGTTACATCGACCGTAGTCACCAGTGAGCCTAGTGTGAGTTTTGACAATTTTTTTACGCGCTCGGTCCGTTTGGCGTAAACTTGAAATTGTATGGAATAAGATCTTATTCCATGCAATTTCAAGTTTACGCTAAACGGACCGAGCGCTTAAATAAATTGACAAAACTCGCACTAGGCACACAGTTAAAATGTACAATAGGTACATTAGGTAGGTACCTACTTTGATTGCGAATTTGCGACTTAAAATTCAAAGCGGTCGTTTATTTTTTCACGTTATATCATTTGCTTGTATTTTATTCAAATGGTCCATAATATTATCCACTAGATGCTTCGTCAAGTTAATTTTTTTTACCAATACAGTTAACTTCTGCTTTTCCAATCCACTTCTATTTGATCCAAGTTTTTTCATCAATTTCTTCAATGTCGCTGCTAAAGTTTCCAGATAAGCTGTAACATAGCCAATTCTATACATTGCATACGTTGAATATTGATCTTTAACATCATTGATTGGTAGTAATTTATGTGTAATTTCTCTATACGCGTCATTAATTAAAATAAGCAATTCTCTATCGTCATCGGCAGATGCTGTTACAGTGTCTTCAATATCCATTGCTCGTCTGTTATTTACACTTGTAAGTGTAGAATCATTGATATTTAATTTTTCATCGTGACGTTTAATTAAATCTATATCTAGATGATTCGATACGTTATCTGTTTCATCTTTCTGTTGATAAATTAAATCTAATTCCAAGTTCTCGTGACTTCTTTCGGTTAGAGTTGAATTCCCTTGCTTTGATTTGGCTTCAATATCTTTAGTGTTATCTTCATCATCTATATTCACATTTGTTTTATTAAATTTTACGTCAAAATTAGTTGGTAAAGGTTTTGTAGCATTGGCTTCTCTTTTACTTTTATTATCATTCACATTAAATATTTTTTCGATATTTTCAGGGTCATCTTTTATAGTTACATCTACTCTTGTATTGTTATTTAATTTAACGGCAATGTTATTTTTTTAAGGCTTCGTAACGTTGGCGTCACTTTTTATTGTGCTATCGTTAAGCATATACGTTCTAGATATCTCTGGTGTTGCAGTTGTAACAGTCATTTGTAGAGGATCTGTTATATTATCTTTAGCAGATTCTTTTTCACTAACATTTTTATAGATGGTATCATTATTAGATTCAACGGGTCCCAAAGCAGTTACGTCTCTTTTAGTTCTACTTCTATTCGTTTTATTAATCACAACATTAGCGTTTACATTTTCAAACGGCATTTTGATCATAACGTAACCTTTATTCCTCGTTCCTTCAATTTCCAAATTAACTAAATTCTGATTCAGTGTATAGATAGCATCAGTCAAATTGTTCAACACATCAACAAATGTATAATTTACGTCGATTTCGTGGGATGCTTTTAAAAACATTGACAGTGTTGGATCTTTTGTTGCCATAGCCTTACTTTTGCCGTGTACAAGGTTCTTTAAACTAAATTAAATTAAACTACTAGATATTACTAGTAAAGAATCAAATTTATAGTAATCTCCTACACAACTTCATAACTAATTATAAATACATTATACTTAAAAATTATTATATATACGTGTATATTATCATGAAGCATAAATTACATAGGTATATAAGTTTTATTTATTACCAGCAGTGGACAGTGCGGATTATATTATATAAATTTTGTGTAATATATATATATATATATATTATACATATATATTTGTTTATATTTATATGTGATTATTAAGATGCCAATATAGTAGTTCTGACCAAATGTCAATGAGTTATGTTGGACTGCTAATCGTATTAGGGTCCTCACGATACAGGCTTGTTGCCTAGTGTGAAGGCCATAGTTAAGGTAGTAGGTACTATTGTTTCTAATTACAACTTCCCAGCGACACATTATGATTAGCATAAGTACCTACTTGTTTGTTTGTTTCAAAACCTGTTCAATAAATATTTTTTCATTTTTCATTTTTTCATTTTCACTTTAGCCATTTCATAGCACTATCTCGTTTTGGCCTTACGGATTCAGCCACATTTTCATTGTTAGCCTGTGTTTTGTTATTTATATTCTCTCTATCTCGCTTCATCCTTTTCGTGCCAACATCATCATCAGCCGTCTCATCTCGTCTGCCGACATATGCTAATACAGCTCTGTTGCTGCTCTCGTTGTGCAAAAGAGACAGCAAATCGTCATATTTGATCCTTCTAGTATCTTTGTAGTCTACCGGAGTGTGTTCATTTTTAGGGGCTTCGCGGTGTATCTTGGGGTGGTATTCCCGTGATTTAACGTCCAGTTCGGATGCCAGGCTGTAATTCACTACTATAGCTGTGAAATTAGAATAAAATATGCTTTATTGTGGACCAGTTATAAAGATACACAATATACTGAATAGAGTTGTAGCGAAATTTTAAGTAACTACAATAGGCGGACTAAGAAGCAATAAAAACGCGACTGATTGTAAGATTCCTTGGCATCTAGCCTTACTTCACAGGCTGCACTGGACCAATATCTCAACTGGGAGTCAAGTCTGCTAATTTAAGAACGCTTCAATAGAATCTCAATGAAGTGGCTTCGGAATAGTTTGTGCCATTTCATTGTGACATTGATTCCAAAGGTTCTCTTATTTATCTAGCAGAATGATAAAAAAAAACTAGCAGACAAATGTCACTAACTATTTCGAAGCCACTCCACTGATATCCGATTGAAGCGTTCTTAAAATTAGCAGACTTGACCTCCTAGTTTAATTAAGAGACGATATGGGCAAATGTGATAAACATTATGCTCAGCCTATATTAATTAGATTGTTAAATAACAAAGCAATTTACTTACACGAACATAATAATAAAAAAAACATATCTCAGCCCGCTCACATCTAACGTTAAAAAGGAAATAAAACGATTTACCTACCTTAAACGCGTGACGAAGAATTTTCCGAACATTACACATAACATATTTCAATTACATTTACCATGTTTTCTATTGAATTTACCAGTTACGTCGAATCTTTTCAACTGAACAAGTATTTATTGTAAATACGCAAATTAACGGTAAGCGGTGGTAGCCTAGTGGAACTTCCGCCTGCCAAGCGGTAGGTGCGGGTTCGTACCAATGATTATGTAAGTACGGTCGGCATCAAAAGTAGCTTAACATGTTTTAGTTTCCAATTCCATTGTAGATACGCAAAATGTACAATTTTAGGGTGTATATTAAATTTAAGATACGGAGATGTTAAGCTACTTTTGATGCCGACCGTACGTAATTATCCGAGAAATTAATCTACGGAATTTAATTGTTCAATTTCGTGGTTTCCCAACGAGTCACTACAGATCCGGTCACAGTGTGACTCGTTGGGTATTTTTTCCCATCGAGTTACACTGTTACACAGTGTAACGCGTTGGGAACTCTTCTATAAAAAAGTTGCAACGGGTAAAAGTTTGACTCAATGGGAGTAAAAACAAGACCACGCACCCCGATACGGATAGGTTAGGTCAGAACGTTCTAGGTTATGTGGCGAACCTCATCCGCCACACTAGACAAAACGGCACGTAGCGGGCATTTACGGAACTATCCTGCATCGCGCAAACGATATTCGCGCGGCCCGGACGTATAAGTAGAAGTTTCAACGAGGAACAATCGGACAGCTGTCCCCGAGCAATATCACCTGGCTCGGTCGGAAGACTTCCCGGAATGTTGGAGGCGCTTCTGAAGTGGATCATCATCACCACGATCCACTCCACACCTTTGACCTCCACAGTTAGGTGTTTTTGACTTTTCGTAAATATTTATTTTCGTTTTTTTTTCACGTCACAGTCCACAGTGCCTACTCATGAATGACCGTCGAAAATCAATATTAATATAATCTAAATTAAAAAAGATAAAGAAAATACGTAAACAGTAACGTAAGTTTCAAGTGTCAAAAAATACACAAATACATACATTCCATAGTTTTATTATAATTATCGCAATCTCTCGTATTATTAGGTAATACCGAAATCGCTTCAATAAATTAATACCTCATCGCTACATAATCAATAATACACTTCATAATTATTATAATTATATTGTGATACAACTTCTAATATTATTACATTAATAAGTGGCAAGTAATAATCTAAGTATATATAAATAAACTAGTGGATAATAATAATAATAATTCAGCCTGCACTGTCCCACTGCCGGGCAAAGGCCTCCCCTCACTTTCCCAATATTATACTAAGTATTTTAATAGTTGCACCAAGTGTATTTGTATTCTACGTACGCTGGTATAAAGGCCCGTTTACATGGAGCGAGTTTATCGTAGAACTCGTACGATACTAACGCGCGCAATAATCGCCGTTAGATTATCGTATCCTGTTCATATACGGGCAAGATTGACTGAAATCTCGCCTAAGATTATGTCATACGAAGTCTCATGGAGTTTATCATATTATTGCTTACAACTTCTCAACTTGCCTGAATTTTGCTTTGCATTAAAATAGAAAATGGTGATAGATTTGATTCTGGCGTAATCCTCCTCACGAGAGGAGGCTTTTGCCCAGCAGTCGGACATTACGGGCAGAATGAAACAAAATTAAGGTGAGAAACATTAAACATCCGAAATTACAAGACGTGTAAACACACATTTCTATGACAAGTGCGTGTAAATTAGTGACATATTTAGTAAAAAGAAAACAAAACCTGCGTTACACAAGAAGAGTTACTCAAAAGAAAATCGTATGCGAATTTTAAACTTTTAAATAACTTTTATAGCACCGTGCGACCTAAACCCGCACTTAGGTCACACTTTGCGCTGTTCAAAGTAGCACATTTTTAAACGGCCTGATGTTCACTAACTTCACACCGTTTAAGAATATACCCATCGTTGCGAGTGTAATACTGAACCAAAGCTAATCAGTCATACATTTTTACACCACTCACAAGCTCATAGTAAGCAAGAGAAGATACGTATAACCTGTAACGTGTGGGACCGAAACGCCAATGTCTTTGGCGCCATATTTCTGCATGTATATAAAATCACTAACTGCCATATTCTGTAATGTCAATTTTAACCTTTTAAATAACCTTATTTTCAAACCATTCTCAAAGTATGGATTTTAAAGGTTATTTCCAATTACAATTTTGTATAATTCCATGCATAATTCCAATTAGAGTTTAGTTCCATGCTAATTACACTTAATTAACGCCTTTGCGAGCGGGCGTAGGGGTTTGAAGCCGTCGAATATTAAAAGCCGGGATAAAAATAATACGTGCTATACATAACAAACCGCGTCAAAACCGGTTCATCCGTTTTTGCATTATTGAGTAGCTAATGTGCAACCATACAAACATTCACATTGCATAATATTAGTAAGATATTGAATATACGCACTGGTACTGGTAACTGTGACAAATTGAATGTGATGCACAAACCGCGAGATCTATCAAAATCGGTTCAGCCTTATATTATACTTAACAATAAGAGATCCATTGTTTCAGGCGTTGAACTAAGCGACAGTTGTTTTATAGAAATCGGTCCAGCCTCTTTTTAAGGGCAAGACCTATCTGCGTTGGCGCTTGTTCCACGACCTCTTGATATAAATTTATTTCTTAATACAATTTTATTTACAATAATCAATGTTTAGCATTTCTTTTTTTTTTTTTATTTCTCATTTCTTAGGTGTTTTTGCACTGACAGCAAAATGTGGCTACTTATGCATTTTTCCCATTTTCCCGCAGTTTTTCCTATTTCCCGCAGTTCTCCCGGGATAACAGTAGCCTATGTTGATCTATCTAATAAACACTATCGCTGCAAAATGCTTCATCTAAATCGATCCAGCCGTTAAAGCGTGAAAACAACATTTTAGCTACGCGCGAAACATGTGATATTTTCACTTCACTTAGTTCTAAGAACGTGAAATATCGCTGTCTTGTTATTGTACAAATGTCGACTTAACGCCATTAGCAATAAGGTTTTCTTATAACAATAATATGCTATATTGATTCTTTATAACAATAATATGCATAAATATCGGAACTATACGAATTTTAATATATCACAATAATATTAATTTGTATGAAATTTGTGCTTTGTCTAAATAAATACTAAATAAAATACATTTCTAATCGCAAAATGTATGTTTTTTATTTTAGTTCTCTCTCACTCTCTATTTTCATTTTTTTCTTAAAACTTAATAATCACTTATCAGGAGGTGGTGAAACAAACCCTAAGCTATATAAAAAAAAACACATCGGAGAAGTATAGTGTACCTACCGGTAAAAATCACATAGAAGACAGCTCAGCAACTAGGGCGAACATCACAAAGAACACCGGGAAACACTACATCAGACCTTAAATCTAACCTTTCCGATCTATACCACCAACATCGACATCAGTCCAGCCATTTTTGGCTCCAAAATTACAATCGCATTTTCGTTCCAATATTATAAATTAATTCATGCATAAATTTATAATTATTTATAAATAATAATATATAATATAGGTAAGGTATTCTAAGAAAAAAACCATTTAATGCACTAACCAGCTCAAATGCTGCTAAAGCTAGACCATAAATAAAGTACTTATTAAAAAGAAATAGAGAGTACTATATTTTATCTGTGGTTTAGTTGAAATGGAAAAACACAAAAAAGTGTTGCCTTACTGGAATAAAGACTATGATTTTGATTATATATTTTACATTCGTCCGAAAATTATAGATATACGTTCGGAAACTCTATCAAGATGTTACTTTGTGTATTTTTATATTGAATCCGGCAGACGTTCCTGTCATTGCCTCTATCTTTCTCCCTCTCCTTCTATCCCTCTCCCTCTTCATCTACCTATCTCCCTCCATCTCTTCCCCTACATCTAAGTTACCAGATCGCTAAGTTTCCTAAAATTTTCTCATGTTCCGCGAAACTTTCTAATCACCTTCACGTGCCAATAACGAACAAGAATTAGCAAAATCGGTCCAGCCGTTCACGTGATGCCGTGACCAATGGAAATTGGGATTCATTTTTATATATTAACAGCCGAAATTAATATAGTATCTCCTATCCAAGATTGAAATCGATCTTGGATTGCTGCCTATCGTTCGATCGATCTCCAACCTGCGTGCCTTTATAAACCAATCCACGGATCGGTTATCGGCACGGTTGACCCTAAAAATGGATTGTGATATCAATCCCAGATAGCAAAATTTGGATTGGATTGATTATTAATTACGGCCGTTAGAGAGAAGATCAGTTAAACAAAACTGTTTGATATCGGGTGAGCTATACAGTAGCGACGCAGTACAACGCGGACGCGTACAGTCTCGCTCGTCTCTTGTCTCCTGCAGTTAGTACGTTCAACGCGAGTACGGCCGATCTTCCTCCTCCAACGGCTCTATGAACGGCGAATACGTGACATCGCACTCCGGCCTCATGCTCCTGAACCGCTGCACTCCCTCATCAGTGACCCTGGTCTCCGTAAAATCCAACACCCTCAGATTGGGAGCAGCCGTCACCAGATGCTGCAGACTGGCGTTGGTGATGTGGCGGAAGCCCGTGGCGGACAGCACGCGCAGGCTGGAGCGGTCGGGGCGGGCGAAGGGGTCGTCGTAGGGCGCCGGCACGGGACCGAAGGGGCCGATGTTGACGTAGTTGACGTGGTCGTCGTCGGCGCGGCCGAAGCGGCGCACCGCGGCGTCCGTCACCAGCGAGGTGTACTCCACGCGCGGCGCCACGTTCGAGGAGTAGATGAGGTTCATGTGCGCGGTGCGCGGGGGGCGAGGGCCCGCGGCCGGGTCGGGCTCCGGCAGCGCCACCTGGTACATGGCGTGCCGGCGGCGCCCCACGTTCACGTAGAGGATGCGGTGGCGCGGCAGCTCGGGCTCCGCCGCGGGCTCCGCGCCGCTGCGGGCGGGTTGTCTGGAAATGTTCGGATTATCGTTCCACTAGCTAGTTGTTGCCCGCGGATTCGTCCGCATGGACTACATTATATTATGGCGATGAAGTATCCTATGTCCGTCTCCAACGACATTCAATCTATCTCTATTCCAAATTTCAGCGAAATCGGTTCAACCGTTTAGCCGTTTAGAAATGGTAACAAACAAACAGACATACAAACAAACTGAGTTTCACAACAAAACAAACTTTTCCATTTATAATATTAATATAGACTGGCTGGCTAGACAGCTATCACACCTGGTGTAAGTGTCGATCTGGTCGAAGGTGACAAACACGCTCAGCCTAGAACAGGACTGGCTCTCAAGGACCGCAGGGTATTTTCTCTGTTACTGAAAAAACCCCTGGCCTAAGCTCAGTAACAGAAAAAACCCCTGCTCTAAGCTCAGTAACAGAAAACTACACCTTTATGATCAGTAACAGAAAACCCCAGCTCTAAGCTTAGTAACAGAAAACCACACCTTTATGATCAGTAACAGAAAACCCCTGCTCTAAGCTCAGTAACAGAAAACCACACCTTTATGATCAGTAACAGAAAACCCCAGCTCTAAGCTTAGTAACAGAAAACCCCCAGCTCTTAGCTTAGTAACAGAAAACCCCCAGCTCTTAGCTCAGTAACATAGAAATAGCTAAAACCCGGGGTCCAGGGGTTTTTCTACGTTACTGAAAAAACCCCTGCCCTAAGTCAGTAACAGAAAAAAACCCCTGCTCTAAGCTCAGTAACAAAAACCCCTAAGCTCCTAGCTCAGTAACATAGAAAAGGCTACACACCCGGGGTCTTGTGGGGGCTGCCCCTCCGGAGGCCCCCTCGCACCACCGCAGTCCACTGGATCCTGGTTGAACCGGTTGTTGAACATGTTGCAGTTTCCGCAACCCTCCACCACCACGGGCGGTTGGTTGTGCCTGAACCTTATGAACGTACGCGATAAAGGCTCTTGTTCCTTGGCATCGTTCTGCTTCGAACTCGACGGTTTGTCTTTGCATTGGTCTGCGGTGTGCAGTGGTGGAATTTGACCGAACCTGTCGCTGGAGATATTCCGAGTTGAATCGTTCTGGTTCGATGTTGTAGCTCTTGGTTCGGGATGATCCAGCTCCGGACGACTTGGTCCTGGCACCGTTATGGGGCTGACATGATTTGAGTCGCCCTCTCTTGATGTCGATGCACTTGGTTCGTTATGATTCAGTTCCGTTCTATTTGGTCCTGGGGGGATGTTAAAGTTATCACTGTTAAACTCGCTGGGTATCGACATTGAAGCACTCGGTTCAGCTGAATCACTCGGCTGAGTCGATGAGCCACTGGGTTTGGATGAGCCACTCGGCTCGGTCGATGAGCCACTCGGCTCAATTGATGAGCCACTGGAATTGTATGAGCCACCGGGTCTGAATGAGCCACTCGGCTCAGCCGATGAGCCACCGGGTCTGTATGAGCCACTCGGCTCAATCGATGAGCCACCGGGTCTGAATGAGCCACTCGGCTCAGTCGATGAGCCACTGGGTTTGTATGTGCCACTGGGTTCGGTAGATGAGCGGCTTGGCTCCAACAATTTGGCACCCCACGAAGTGGAAGGCACACCCCCTTCGATATGAATACCAACCCTGACAGACAAACGGGGACACTTTGGTTGGGCCATTTCATCGTCACTTGAATCATCATCAGTGTTCATGGAGCACCGCTTGGCATTGTTCTGCTTGCTCATCCTGTAAGCTTCTTCGGCGCGCTTCCTATACTCATTCCACGACTCTTTCAACAGGTTTCTCGACATCCGACAGGTGGTGTCATCGTAGTGTTTACGCGACGCCTTGGTTGCGTAGGGCTCGAAGCTCTGTGAGCCAGGCTGGTTCGATGAGGTTGCTTGACTCGATGAGCTCGGCTGATTCGATGAGCCAGGCTGGTTCGATGAGCTTGCTTGACTCGATGAGCTCGGCTGATTCGATGAGCTTGGCTGATTCGATGAGCCTGCCTGTATCGATGAGCTAGCTTGACTCGATGAACTCGGCTGATTCGATGAGCTCGGCTGACCCCACGAGCTTGGCTCATCAGCTCTGCCTTGGCCAGTAGACGGCGATTCCCGCGCCCATTTCGCCGCCATACCCCCGCCCCCATCCTCCTGTCTCCGCTTGCCGTTCACCGCGTCCGCTTGTCTTTCCACGTGACCGTCACCATTCCTGACACGACTGTCACCGTTCTCGACAATACGCGGTCTATTCACTCCGTCCACAGCGCCATGGTACATGCGGAAGTTTCTTCTAGTGTATGCGGTGTCGGATATCATGTATCCGGCGCGGCGCTCGGCCTCGCACAGCCGCCGGCACTTGGGCCTGTCGGGGCGGGCCGGGGGCGCGCTGGGGCCGGGCGGGGCGTGCGCGTGGGGCCCCCCGGCCAGGGCCTCCGCCGGCAGCCGGCCGTCCAGGTGCATGGCGTACAGCTCGCGCAGCGCGTTGACTCCTTCCGCCGTCTCCGGCCGCCCCGTGTTCGGTTGCCAGGCTTGGGGCGAGGGCAGTGGCCCCGCCGCCCCCGCCGGCCCCGCCCCCGATTCGGCCCCTGGTTCGCTGCTCGGTTTTTGGATGGTCACGCATCTGGAAGAAGCGGAAGCATTGTTATTTACTAACCAAAGTGTGGTGTCAGATTGACAGTGACAGATGAGTTTTCATCATCATCATCATCATATTCGCTCACTGCTACCGGTGAATAACATGGCCGCACTGGGAATTGAACTGGGTCACCTCTTCTTGGGACGTTCGCCCACTGGGCTACCCATTGGTTTTTTTACTGGGTTGTTATTAAGCCGTCTCCTGAGAGTATTTTTTCAAACCTTACACAATAAAACATTTGATAAAACTTAGTTCCTACAGGTGACAAATGCATGAGGAGAACATAAACATTTGGGTTTATTACACAAATGTGTGTGTACGGCCCCACCTCTCTGTTTTGATGTTTCTGTGTCATGCTTCAATTTTTGGTGTCATGCTTCTATGTTTTTGTGTCAAACTTCGATATTTTTCTATCATGCTTCGATGTTTTTGTGTCATGCTTCGATGTTTTTGTGTCATGCTTCGATGTTTTTGTGCCATGCTTCGATGTTTTTGTGTCATGCTTCGATGTTTTTGTGGCATGCTTCGATGCTTTTGTGGCATGCTTCGATGTTTTGTGTTATGTTTCGATAATGCGGGCGCAGCAGACCCAGCTCCACACACATGCACACACGACGTCAGATACATACACCTCTCCGCCGACGGCGTGCAGGAAGGCGCGGTGCTCGGCGGCGCTGTCCTCGGCCCGGATCCACGCCTCGCCCTCGTACTTGCGCGTGTAGTGCACCGGCTCCTGCGGCGGACATAGCGGCTTAGAATAAGGCACTAACCGTCGACTTAGAATAACGGAATAAGAATATTTTTTATTGCAAATCTTAGAATTACAATAAGTAGGTATTAACCAACAGTCTATATATCAAATCTAAAGTCGGCTTAGAATGAGGCACGGAACGTTGACTTAGAATAAGAAATGAAGTATTTACTTAGAATAAGGAACATAACACTGGCCTAAAATATCAATTTTATTAGTAAAAACCACAAGTAAACTGGGTAAATTATATTCAGCCCCCATACCCCCTAGTGCCTCCTCCCACCTGCTCCTCCCAGGGCTCCAGCTCCCGGTGCGTGGGCGGCGGGTCGCGCGCGAAGTGCGCGTGGTCGGGGTGCCGCGGCGGGCGCTTCGCCACCGCCAGGTACAGCTCCTCCAGCTGCGGCACCCGCCCCCCTCCCCCTAGTGACTCCCCCACCTGCTCCTCCCAGGGCTCCAGCTCCCGGTGCGTGGGCGGCGGGTCGCGCGCGAAGTGCGCGTGGTCGGGGTGCCGCGGCGGGCGCTTCGCCACCGCCAGGTACAGCTCCTCCAGCTGCGGCAGCCGCCCCCCTCCCCCTAGTGACTCCCCCCACCTGCTCCTCCCAGGGCTCCAGCTCCCGGTGCGTGGGCGGCGGGTCGCGCGCGAAGTGCGCGTGGTCGGGGTGCCGCGGCGGGCGCTTCGCCACCGCCAGGTACAGCTCCTCCAGCTGCGGCACCCGCCCCCCTCCCCCTAGTGACTCCCCCACCTGCTCCTCCCAGGGCTCCAGCTCCCGGTGCGTGGGCGGCGGGTCGCGCGCGAAGTGCGCGTGGTCGGGGTGCCGCGGCGGGCGCTTCGCCACCGCCAGGTACAGCTCCTCCAGCTGCGGCAGCCGCCCCCCTCCCCCTAGTGACTCCCCCCACCTGCTCCTCCCAGGGCTCCAGCTCCCGGTGCGTGGGCGGCGGGTCGCGCGCGAAGTGCGCGTGGTCGGGGTGCCGCGGCGGGCGCTTCGCCACCGCCAGGTACAGCTCCTCCAGCTGCGGCAGCCGCCCCCCTCCCCCTAGTGACTCCCCCCACCTGCTCCTCCCAGGGCTCCAGCTCCCGGTGCGTGGGCGGCGGGTCGCGCGCGAAGTGCGCGTGGTCGGGGTGCCGCGGCGGGCGCTTCGCCACCGCCAGGTACAGCTCCTCCAGCTGCGGCACCCGCCCCCCTCCCCCTAGTGACTCCCCCCACCTGCTCCTCCCAGGGCTCCAGCTCCCGGTGCGTGGGCGGCGGGTCGCGCGCGAAGTGCGCGTGGTCGGGGTGCCGCGGCGGGCGCTTCGCCACCGCCAGGTACAGCTCCTCCAGCTGCGGCAGCCGCCCCCCTCCCCCTAGTGACTCCCCCCACCTGCTCCTCCCAGGGCTCCAGCTCCCGGTGCGTGGGCGGCGGGTCGCGCGCGAAGTGCGCGTGGTCGGGGTGCCGCGGCGGGCGCTTCGCCACCGCCAGGTACAGCTCCTCCAGCTGCGGCAGCCGCCCCCCTCCCCCTAGTGACTCCCCCCACCTGCTCCTCCCAGGGCTCCAGCTCCCGGTGCGTGGGCGGCGGGTCGCGCGCGAAGTGCGCGTGGTCGGGGTGCCGCGGCGGGCGCTTCGCCACCGCCAGGTACAGCTCCTCCAGCTGCGGCAGCCGCCCCCCTCCCCCTAGTGACTCCCCCCACCTGCTCCTCCCAGGGCTCCAGCTCCCGGTGCGTGGGCGGCGGGTCGCGCGCGAAGTGCGCGTGGTCGGGGTGCCGCGGCGGGCGCTTCGCCACCGCCAGGTACAGCTCCTCCAGCTGCGGCAGCCGCCCCCCTCCCCCTAGTGACTCCCCCCACCTGCTCCTCCCAGGGCTCCAGCTCCCGGTGCGTGGGCGGCGGGTCGCGCGCGAAGTGCGCGTGGTCGGGGTGCCGCGGCGGGCGCTTCGCCACCGCCAGGTACAGCTCCTCCAGCTGCGGCACCCAGCCCAGCGCCGACACCTCCGAGTCCCCCACCGGGGACCCGCGCATGTCCAGCACCTAGGGACGGTCGCTAACCTTTAGACTATGTAAAGGGACTTTCGGGTGTTTTTAGAGTCTGTAAAGGGACTTTCGGGTATTTTTAGAATTTGTAAAGGGACTTTCGAGGACTTTTAGAGTATGTAAAGGGACTGCTTCCAGTAGTCACTTTAAGTGGCTATAAACGTATCTACTTTCAGGTACTTTTGCTTTTGTAAAGGGACATTTACGTGGTTTCGCGACTGAGAAGAGTCCTCTGAGTGCATTTATTGTCTTTTGAAGTACATTAACTTTACCTTGAGGGCCTTGAACCCGTACCGCGTGGCGAGCGAGGCGTAGGCGACGAACTCGCTGAGCTTGGGGCACTCCCGCATGACGAGCCGGGACAGGCGCGCCATCTTGCTCAGCGGGAGCATGCAGGCCGGCTCCACCCACTCGCAGTACGACACGTCCAGCTCCTGGAACATATGGGTCTTACTATCACGGTTCATGAGATACAACCTGGTGACAGCCGGACAAACAGACAGACAGTCAGACGGACAGCGGACAGTGGAGCCCCCTTTTTACCCTTCGGGTACGGAACCCTAAAAACTACCTAGTTGGTGCCGGAAGACCAGGATGAAATGCATACCTCCAGATTGAGCAGCGTGTCCTGGATCCTGTAGAGGAAGGACTTCTCCTGGTTGTAGCACTTGGTGCCGCAGAGGGAGAGAGTGCGGAGTGAGCGAGGTAGCATGCCGATCGTGGTCTGCGGACAACCGACCACAACAATTGTTACATTTTGATTACACTTTTAATACAAATAATAAATAAATCTAAAATAAAGTCGCTTTTTATTATCTCAGCTTAGTTGGATTTGTATCTGCTCTAAATAGCAGAGTAAATATTAGAATATGGAAAAAAAACATGAAAAAAACAATCCAAAAACAAATATAATTTTTCATACATTTTGTATGAAAAATTGTGGTGATTTATGAGATTCGATTTTCATAGGGACTGTGTATCTATAGTATATTTGATCTAAGGATAATTTAACTGTGGCCACAGATTCTGAAACCGCCCACAGATAATGCACGAAGTGTCCGAAAGTGTCCAACATACCAAGTGGCAGTCGATGACGCAGTAGTCCAACACCAGCTCCGTCAGGTTGGTGCACACGGCGGCCAGCTGCGTTACTGCGGCGCGGCTCAGCGTGGTCTGCGGCCCGGGGCAGCCCTGCGCCGGCGTCGGAGCCCCGGGCTCCGCCGGCGAGTCCTCGGCGCGGGGGGGCGCCGGCCGCGGCCACAGCGGGTACCCTTCGCCGTCCCTGTACCAACAGTGGCCTGTAGGGTGAGCAGGAACCTCTATCGAGAAAGTATTCGATACGCTAACTGTCAAGTTGGTTTTAAATTAACGTTAACTGTCAAATTTGTTTTAGATTTGTACATTATGGGCCTTACTGACGGTTTCTGAAACGTCAGTCAACTTTGACAACAGATTAATTATATTGCCATCCTTGTCACTTGTTTATAGTCAGATAGAGACAACGATAGTTTTAATCTACTGTCAAAGCCAACAAACGTTCCAGAAACTGGGGGTTAGTGTCGAAGTGGTCGAAGGTGGCAAACGTGCTCAGTTACCTGGGCAGCTCTTGCGCCGACACCCGGAACAGACTCGACTCCTCGACCCGCTGCTCGTGCTCGCAGCACGCCGCCGACTCTGCAACGCAACACTTTGTCGTTGTTGTATCAGGTCGTGTCAGGGTTCATCAGGCCCATGACTCTGACGTGGCTTAACACCCGGGACCGACGGCTTGACGCGCCCTCCGAAGCACGGAGCCTTTATAATAATTGTTAAACAATAAAATAAAAATAAGCAAAAAATGTCTAACACTATTTTAACAAGCCATATTGAACGATCAATTTACACTGACTTTTATGTGTAACCAAAATATAACCTATACACTGTGACCAAAATAAACTGACCCTTCCGAAGTACTGCTAAAGTTAATGGAGCTTCTATTTGCTATCGCATAATTAAGTTGTATGAAAGGGGAACATCCTTTTGCAAACTCAAACCGAAATCAGTTACTATTTAGGTACCTACCTAACTTAATAATTTCTCTTATTATGTTTTTCTTGTTCTGACTGTCAAAGTGCAATTTAATTACCTACTTATTTGATGTGGCGGTCTAAGAGGGAAGCCTATGTTCAGCAGTGGACGTCTTCAGGCTGACGATGATGATGAATTCGCGCATAAACTAGTCTCAAAATACATAAAATTTTGATATTAGTTTGTGTGCAAATTAGACTGGTTAAAATCTAGTTAATATGTTTTGTGTTTGTGAAAGTTTAAGTACTTCTAAAGGACATACCGCACTTCGAAGGCTTCGAGGGTCCATCTCCCGATCCACTCATGAAGCCGAGGCATCTGCGGACACATAAAAGTCACTGTTGAATCACATTATTAAAAAAAAATAAACAGAAAAGATTTTTTGACAAGTTAATAATTAAAAAAAATCATACGACATTTTCCTTATAATATGAATATGTTTCGTCCTTTGCCGACGTCATGTAATATCCGTCGGTCCTCGGCTCTGCCGCCCCGCTACAGGCGCACTCACCCGACCGCCTGCCTCGCGTACCCGCAGATCTTGAGCGAGACGGTGGTGTCGCTGAGCGCGTGCGCCAGCAGCCAGCGCATGCGGCGCTTCCCGCACGGCGCCGCGCGCGTGTCCACCCGCCGCCACAGCGCGCGCTCCGCCACCACCGCGCCCAGCCGCGCGCACGTGCTGCCGCACGGCGGATATCACATTAACTCAAACTCCGGAGAAGAAAAGAGACAAGCCTATACTAGTGTACGTTAAACATCGATAGTTTTTAGTATCGATAGTTTTTTACCATCGATACTACCGATAATTATTTTCTACTATCGATCTACTATTTTTCATAAACTTTGCCTTTGATTTTAACTATCGATAGTTTTTTACTATAGATACTATCGATAATTTTCTACTATCAATCTACTATTTTTCATTATAGGCAATTTTGGAGCAAAACTATCGATAGTGTCGATAGAAATCGATAGTTTTTGGCAAACTATCGATAACAATCGGAAATCAAAACTATCGATGTTAAACGCACACTAGCCTATACAAATACACAAAGGAGTAAGTGGGATAGTATGATGATGTTTTGTCTTTGTCGGCGTATGCACAAATTTTTTGCTTGGCTGCAGAAGCAAACCAATCTAGACATTTTAGAATGTCTCACGAATGATTGGAGTGTCACCTAAATAATGTGTATTAAATTGTATCCCATTTATAGGGGTTGTAACCAAGTGTGTCCCGTTCGGGTATACACTTTTCAATTCAAAGCTACAAAGCTACTGCTAAATTATCGTACTGCTATTGGAGGAATCCCGAGCTTTACCAGCTACCATCTCTTGTGCTGATTCAATCATTCATACTTACTATCCAACCGCTTTCAGGTCCCTCGGTGAGCACATCTGTAGAATGTATAGCAGAACATCGTCGCACAAGTCGAGGATGCTGGTGGTACTTTTATAGGGCTCCTCGGTCGACGGAGCCTCTTTAGATGGGTTGTCTGCAAGTTGACTCATCATTATTTCTTTTCTTGTATTAATATATTGTGCATGAAATTATCATTAGCTTTTGCAATGCCTGCAATGTCACTGGAATGTCACTGGAATGTGAAATAGAACTGGAATGTATCTATCTATCATAGTAGCAAGCCAGCTTAGTCCTTTCCAGGGGGCTTACCATTATCATGAATATATGGTTGGGTGATTCTCACACCCTGCATAATTATGTAGCCATAGTCATAGACCTTTAACGGTATAGGAATGATATAGGTATGTGCAGGTCAAATGAAAGCGAGGACTTTCAGGCCTTGTTGATCAGCTTACCTTTATAAAAAAATATACTTTCCCATATTTCCCCGACATAACATGTAAGTAATAAAATATATCCCTGAATATTTATATTTCCCGGGTAAGATTCACACTTTTGTGGTCTTAAGAGGCAGTGAAGGCCCATAGTTGAGTTATTATACAATAAAGTGTGGAACACACAGTCCATTTGCAGAGAAGTGCGATTCCCACGGTAATTTATTATGAAGTTATAGTGAGACATAGCGGAAGCGGCGCGTTTCGTGACTCCATTGTTTAAGTTTTTAATCTACCCTGCCCCCGCGGTTATTCGGTAAAAGGATACATGAAAACACAGACTCACCATCCTGCACATATCCACTATCGTCCAATTCTTGCTTTGGATTGTTTTCTGGATTCAACGAACCCATTTCTCAGAATGATGCAGGTCGGTAGAAGAGCGAGCAAGATGACTCGCCGCTTCTACATCAAAACAAGGCGGTACACTAAAATAACACACAAAACAAAGAACTCCGACGAGAATGGTAATTTTCAGCCGGATTAATAAACAAGATGCGAATTGGAATGCTTCCAAAAATGCGAAATCAAGAGTCGGGCGCGTCGTCCGTCCACCACAAAACCAAAAACAGCAGAATTTTTAGTTTGACAGATAAGAAATCGATTAATCGATCCATTTTTGACAGATTTTTTTCTTTTGACAGCTTATGTCAAAGATTTAGTCGATTTTATAATCATGTATTTTTTGTTACTAATCGATAATTATTATCGATCGTCTAACTAGTAATATTTCGGAATTTAAAATAGCGGACGGAGATTAAGGACATAGCCTAGCTGATGCCCATTTGTTGATTGCGAATAGAGAGAGGATTCCCTAAAAAAGCTGGATGAAGGGTAGGTAGGCCAAAAAAAAACATACATGTGAAATTGTCAACTGTCACTTTGTATTATTTGACAAAAGTAGTAAATCTATGGTTTGGTTACTCTATCTTTAATCTATGGTTTGCTAGCTCATTCTTGTTGAAAACGTGCATCATCCCAGCACGTTGTTTATTTTGAAACTGCAATGGCAAAATCCATACGGAGCAAATGGAAGCGAAAATGCCGCGCAATAAAGCGGGAACGTTATGCTGTAAAAGAGCTGGCTAGGTTGAAAAAGATGCTGGGCATAAAAGACGAAGAAAAAAAAGAAGCGGACAGTACACCACAAGATGAGGTTATGGAATCAGATCAAGTGATCTTTCTGGACGCTGGGGCTATAAAGAAAGAACAAGAGACAAAGAAGAAGAAGAAAGGCAAAAAGGGCAAGAAGGCCGTAGCCGAAGAGCCCGAAGAAGACGCGGAAATGAGCTCCGACGACGAGAAAATCGAAGTGGATGCCGAGAACGGTAAAACGCGGGTTTTCAGCACAAAAACTCTCAAAGACCAGAATGGGCAGTATCCAGTGTGGCTCCACAAGAGGAAAATCGCTAAAATCAATAAAGCTGGCAAGAAAACCACGAAAAAACGCTCGAAAAAAAGGAAGAGATTGTGATCATATCTCGCAACTTAATTATGAACTAATACACATCGTAAAATCTTTAAAACTTCTATATTTGTGATTGCAACCCTTTGGCCTTTGGGTTGTTGGCACATTGTGCAACCATTGCAGTTTGGGATGTAAAGTGATACCTGTACAGGTAAATAAAACATTGTAATATTATATTTAGCACTTTTATTTAGAAAATACAAGACCTTACTTACTATTTATTTAAAATTTAGCTGCAATTAAAACAGCAGATACACCAATTTATTGACAAAAAGAGAAAACTATGTAGGTAGTGCATTTTGGTTAGTAGAAAATTTCATAGATATACATAATCACATACCTACAAGACCTCTGTGTATCCACGAAAAATGTGCACCAGGGAGCTTAGCATGACATCTTATTGCGATCCAATTGAGGACCTGAACAGAATCATTTTACTACTTATTTGGGGTCATTCCCAGTTGTCACCCGCCTCCATGTCCCCAGTGGTGTCAACTGGGTATTATTTTTAAAATGTGTCCCTATTGTCACCCCTGGTGACGTCCCTCTGCTGACGAATGGGAATTGTTTTAAAATGCGTTCCATTTGTCACCACTGTACTGTGATGTCTGGTTGTGACATCTTGACACTCAATTTAGATTGATTTTAAATCTAAAGGGATTGACGTCTACGTAAATGATATCGAAAGCCTTTTATTAGTATTATTGAGAGTGAAAAAATTATGTTTAGGCTCTCAATTGGATCGCAATAAGACATCATGGCAAGCTCCCTGTGAACAAAAATATTATGCAAGTCACGCTGCAGTAAATTCATCACTAACTTAAGTCATAGAGGTTGTTAAAAATATTATAAACACTATACTAAGACTAATTTGAATCTAGGATCATTTTAACCTGATTCCGAGCCTACGATGGGAGGCTCAAGTCAGTCCAATACAAACAGGGCCTGCCCTAGTCAGAAATACTTTTTAATAAATAAATAATGTATGTGGTAGTGCCCTAGATCCTATGGGGCCTGGCATGGCCACAACTAAGTGGCTATAACAAAATAAATAGATTTAAAAAAAAAGGTAGCGTCCTCTGTTGACAGTTTTACAGGCCTCTGGTGGCATGCGACTGCGAGAGATTGACATCGACTGAGGCCAACAGCTCAAACATGGCCTCCGAAGTGCATAATGATGTTATATTTGGCACTTTAAGGACTATAATTATCTTATAAAGGTATGTAAGTGGCGGCTCGGATCTCAGCCTTCTGAAGCTCCTGTGCGTGCGCCTCAGTGTGGAGATGTCGCATGAGGTGCAGGTTTGCTATCACCACTTTACAGATGGTGCAGAAAGACGTATCTGTGGTGAGCTGAAAAAGAAGTTTGAGATATAAAAATTGCTGTAAAAAATGCAGTTTTAGGTGGCACAGGGACCAATTTGAAGCAAGTGAAGAACTGGGTTGTCTCATCACTCTTTCAGAAAGAGGCAATTTGCCGCATATTGGTCTGTGTGGACCAGGCTTAAGACCGAGATGTACTGCGCAGGCCTTTGATCTTTGTCTAAATAAATAACTTTATATTTGGGACTGTTTCAATACCTATAGATTAGTACTAAAAGATATTGTGAAATTTAAAAATGTATGTATTTTATTGAATTTTTGTTACTGGCATACCTCAAGATTCATAGATTACTTACTTTAGGCCCATACCTACTAAGATCGAGGATCTTTTCATAATTATTAAGGTCTATGTAGGTGATGAATAACTTTGTGGAATATAATAATGTATTTTTTTCTAGCTAGATATATTATAACTAAATTATTAGATTGACTGTACTGTGGCAACTGGCCCTGGGAACCTTGCAAGAGGCCTGCACTGATAACTGCAAGCTGCTCGCCTTACTGGAAGACATCGGGTGGTTGAAATAGCGACCAACACCCGCCATCACGCAAAAAAGGCCGACTATTCGGCCTAATTGCAGCAAAGAAGCCTGCACACCAAGTACCTACCAAGTCTGTGTCAACTGTACCCTTACAAAAGGCAGTGAACAAGATAATTATAAATAAAAATAGGTGTCTACCTCTCTAATCAAGTTTTCGGCATATTCCTCAGCATGTGGACTCATTTCCACCACATTCTTGTGACTGACTGAATTCGTGTGTTTCTCTTTAGATGTTGAGTCCAGATGTATTTCCTGGTGGCAGAATACACATTCGTACTTCTCGCCAACTGTGATGACGCCGTGGTAGGCGTCGGACGACACCACGAGCTTCTGTCCGTCTTTTAGAGTGACTATGACGTATTGATGTGGCGTATCCTGAAAAATCGGCGTTTTCCGCGTCTCTTGATGGCGTGAAACGAATTTTGGTTGTCGTAGCGCTGGCACGGACATTATGCAAGTAATAAAAGTGAATAAACCAGGAAAGTAGCTTGGATTTACGATTTTATCAACTTTGGTGGGTAGTTTGTAGGTAGTTATTGTTCAGTGTTCACAGGTACAAAAAATCTTGATTGACAAGCGAAAATCAAACCTATAGAATTCAATAGATAGATAGATACATAAGGTAACGTTATTAGAGATAAGTAAAAGAGGGGAGTTTTGGCGGGAATCCGATAGTGAGACGTTGTTGGTTTTATATTATTAGCTCAAACTTGTGTTTCTTCGAGTGTTAATGTGTAATATTGGTTAACGTGCACGAGTGTAGGCGAATGATATAAACTCAAAAAACGTGTCATTTCGCATTTTTTCCAAAACTCCCAAGAAGTTTCAGTAAAGCATCCACTACTTTACTGAATCATGACTGACGATGTAAATAATTGACTTGACTACTTGACCACGATTGCTATAACATTGCTGTGACTTTCTTAATGTGAAATTAAGAAATACTTAAAATAAAACACTTGACACTGGCTATATGCACAAACCGTGCGAAGCCATAACTAAAACAAAAAAAAAAAGTAAAAGAGTTTTGGCGGGAAACCGATAGTGAGAGATTGTTGGTTTTGTATTTTTTTCTGAAACTTGTGTTACAACTTCGATTATGTAATATTTGGGGAATATTAATCATTGAGTGTTTGGTAACGTGCACGAGTGTAGGCAAATTATATAGACCCAAACATTAGCGCATAACATTAGCACTCGACGAACACAAGTTAGAGAAAAATAATAGGTACCTACCTATATACAAAACCAACAACGGATCACTTTGGGATTCCCGCCAAAAACTCCGGTTGCTTTTTTTTTGTTTATTTATGGCTTCGCACGGTTTGTGCATATAGCCAGTGTCAAGTAATAATAATAACGTATTTCAGAAATTTTATTTTCACAATAGGAAAGTAATAGCTTTAAAGCAATCCTCGTGGTCAAGTAGTCAAGTCAATTATTTACATAGTCAAAGTCACGATTCAGTAAAGTGGTGGATGCTTTACTGAAACTTCCTAGGAGTTTTGGAAAAAATACGAAATGACGCGCTTTTAGAGCCTATATCATTCGCCCACACTCGTGCACGATAACGAACACTTAATGATCAATATTCCACCAATATTACACATTAACACTCGAAGAAATACAAGTTTGAGAAAACAATACAAAACCAACGTCTCACTATCGTATTCCCGCCAAAACTCCCTCCGGTTGTTACCTACCTACTTAGACTTATTTTATATTTTTATTTATTTATGGCTTCGCACGGTTTGTGCATATAGCCAGTGTCAAGTATTTTAATTTAAATATTTCTTAATTCCACATTAAGAAAGTCACAGCAATATTAAGATAGCAATCGTGGTCAAGTAGTCAAGTCAATTATTTACATCGTCAAAGTCACGATTCAGTAAAGTAGTGGATGCTTTACTGAAACTTCCTGGGAGTTTTGGAAAAAATGCGAAATGACACGTTTTTTGAGTTTATAATTATCATTCGCCTACACTCGTGCACGTTAACGAACACTTAATGATTAATAATCCACCAATATTACACATTAACACTCGAAGAAACACAAGTTTGAGAAAATAATACAAAACCAACAACGTCTCACTATCGGATTCCCGCCAAAACTCCCTACTTAGACTTGTATTGTAGCTAGGGAGGGACTGGTGCTGGCTGGGAGTGGCACAGCCGGGACGCTTCGTTTACGTACCTACCCTATTTCGTCTCCTATCCATCCTTGACGTTTCAGCCAGTTTAATAATGTTCTGTCTCACTATAATCTAAAATCTAATCTAATCTTTTGTTGGAATGCAATGCAGTAGGTACCTATGCAATGCACATTTGTGTTTTGGTCATAAACAATCGTATAGGTATTGTTACCAATTGTTTTTTTTTTTTGCAATTTTAATGCCTATTTTTATGTTACCTCGAAGTAACCAACGCGATAAAGGTTGAATATTGTTATGAATTGTTTTTCTATATCTAAATGTAAAATTTAATAAAGAAGGTGTAAACAGATTTAACCAAGTATCAGAAATGAAATTCATACTTTGTTATTCGTGTATGTATTTTGCGTTGATTATTTAAAAGTCAAGCGGTGGTAGCCTAGTGGGCGAACGTCCGCCTTCCAAAGCGGAGGCGGTGAGTTCAAATCCCATTGCGGGTACGTACCAATATGTTTCTCGTTAAACATAATGTCCTTTTTTTTTAAACGTGTAATGTGTATACCTACGTAATTAGCACTCGCTTTTCGGTAAAGGAAAACATTGGGAGAAAAACAAGATTACCTAGAATTATTTCAGAGGCATTTTATCCACGAATCCGGACCGGACCCCCGTTGTGGATTATGACCTAATCCTCCTCACGAAAGTGAGGGGAAGCCTTTGCCCATCAGTGGGACAGTTACAGACTGAATAATAATTATTATTATTGTATTATTATTTTAAAAGTCAAGTAATAGTATGTCTTATATGTATAGCGTTAAAATTATGTAGATATACAATTTTATTTGTTCTAGTAATCTACTGCGTTATAAGTTCATCTAGAGCTGCATCGCCAAAAAGGCGTGGACATTCCCAAATTGATGAATTCATTCAACAACTAATGTTATCAGAAAAATTTGCTGAATTGACAGATGTAATCGCTAATAAAGCGGCTCAAAAAATTATTGACATGGAAAGCCATATCGAACTTGTGAAGCAAGATGATAAAAATAGAGATTCTAAATCTGCAGATCATTACGAAATAAACAAAGGAAATATCTACAAATCCAAGAAGCAGCCTCAATATTATGGCCATGAATCAAATGAGGAAAAAGTATTAAGATATGACGAAAAGTCAAATCATGATTATGAAAGAAACGGAGCAAGCGGTTCTAGGTCTAAGGAGACGTCAAATTTTGATCATAAAAAACCCAAGAGCAATGATTACAGGTCCAATGAGAACCGTGGAATAGCAGAACCTTATGCTGAGCAGAAAAGAAAAGGCCATAAACCAGTTAAGCTTGGTAAAATAGATATCCAAGGGTTTCTCAAAAACCACGTTGCATCTAAAGAACTGGAGCTTAACTTTAAACATTTGGCAGGAGAAATAGAAAACCATAGATCCAACAACAATGAAAACTTTTCAAAAACGGTTGTCCGGTATAGGAAAAATAAGCAAAATAAATATAACGGTAAAAGTAGAGCTATCGATGAACCAGAAGAGGAATCCGAGAAAAGTGAAGACGTACAAGAGCAAAATAAAGATGGTCATAAAAGCACCGATGATAATAATTATAATACTAAAGAATTGAAATTATCAAATAGAAACAGCAATGAAAACACAGCACATGAACAATCCACTTTTCATGATTTCGACAGCAAGAAGCAATCAGGAGAGAACAAATCAATCAATGATTTCGATTCTGAAAATGAGGATAAACACTCCAAACTTTATTTTGAGGGTAATGAAAAGCCCATTCTGCGCATGAAAAAAGATAGTTCTACTGATTTAGACGTGAAATCAAAATCGTTAGAGGATGAAAATGAGTTTGAAAATCTTAAGGAAGTTAATAAGTAATTTAATAACATCAACTCGCAAGGAAATGCAAGTAACGAAATTATGTTAGTGCACACTGCACACAGTGTAAAAATTAATCGGAAAATCTTAAGAAACCTTCTAGTAGCTGCCAAAGCAAAAGTAAATATTGTTCAAGGAAAATAGGGCATTATTTATTTCGGATGAATCATCGAAATATTATACTGAATACCTACCAAGACAGTGTCTCAAAATAAATCCAACAGAATTCTAACTAAACTCACTTAGTAGGTGGTTAAAAGTATTTATTACAATAAAATTGATGTTTGGTATGTTATTTCCCATTCCCATGTGTGTCTACACATAAAAATTACAAAAATAAATTCAATATATTTGATGCAAAGTAAATCAGTAGCAGGTAGGTAAGGCAAGTTAAAATATGACAAAGAATACTTTACAGGTAGATAGGTACTTCACAGTTGTTGTTGTTGTTTTAGTTATGGCTTCGCACGGTTTGTGCATATAGCCAGTGTCAAGTATTTTATTAATAAAGTATTTCTTATATTCACATTAAGAAAGTCACAGCAATATAGCAATCGAGGTCAAGTAGTCAAGTCAATTATTTACATCGTCAAAGTCACGATTCAGTAAAGTAGTGGATGCTTTACTGAAACTTCCTGGGAGTTTTGGAGAAAATGCGAAATGACACGCTTTTTGAGTTTATATCATTCGCCTACACTCGTGCACGTTAACGAACACTTAATGATTAATATTCCACCAATATTACACATTAACACTCGAAGAAACACAAGTTTGAGAAAATAATATAAAACCAACAACGTCTCACTATCGGATTCCCGCCAAAACTCTACTTCACAGTTGCATCACTAGCAACATTAACCTTTCTTTGACAGTTAAACGAGTAACTCAACGTCATTGTCAATTTCATGGTTATGTCAAAATGTGACGTGACAGTGATCAACTGATCACCCACCTGATGACATTACAATTCATTACATCGCTTTGTTGATTGTTGTTGTTTTTAAAATTTTTGCACCAGTGGAATTTATATTTTGTTGGGATATTTGGGCATTGGAATTTCATTACAACATTACCTATTGATCTATTTTAATATAGGGCTATTGCTATTAAATGATATTTTAAACCAATAGTCAGTACCTACCTACTCACTCGTAAACATAGAAGATCAAGTAGGATAGTTACGTACCTATTTGTTCCGCTGGGGGATCTGAGGTGGAACCAAAGCCTTCCACTAAAGCTGGATTCCTAGATACACGGTAGAGAGGTATCTTCCTAGTTGCTGTCAGCAATGGCAGAATCTATGTCAGGTACGCATCAAACAATTTATTTTACATAATAATCTATGAACTATTTTTTTTACTGAGTAGGCAACTACGAACTGGCTGATTCGGGCTATTATGACTTATTATGGCTAAGGACTCACGAAGCGGTTTTCACCCGTGCCCGCCGCGGTGGCGGAATGGAGTTATATTTTCAAAACTCACGAGACCGGAGTTTTGTGCGGTTACGCAGCCGTCGCGGTTGCGATTATCGCTCGCAAACTTGGCGGTTGATAATCGCAAGACGGGCGGTTGCAAGACGAGCGGTTAAACGATCAGTTGAGTTCCAGACCGTCATGGACACACACCAGAAAGGAGCTGTTGCGTTATACTTCCTTCACAGAAGAATTAAAAAAAGAAGGCCTAGAACCTCCCCCCCCCCCCCCGCCCCCCGCTGTCCACGCGCGGTCGCCCGCCAACCGACCGCAGAACGCGCGGGTACAACCCGCCGCGGCTGCGGGACCGCGACCCGCGCCCGCCGGTACAAGATGACCGCCGGTGCAGCGGGACCCGCAAACAATCGCACACGCCGCGGGCGTAAAACGCGTCGTGAAAATTAAATGTGCTTTAATTTTTTACATAAATATCTGTATTCTACAAAGGCTGCGGGCCCGCAACCGCGGCGGGCACGGGTGAAAACCGCTTCGTGAGTCCTTAGCCTCTGACTTCGTCGACGATATTTTAAGGGTTCTATACCTAAATAATAATAATAATAATGTCCATCTGTCACCAGGCTGCATTTCATGATATGATGCTGTATTTATGTTGCCGCTATAACAACAAATAGTAAAAACCAGATTAAAATAAATATTTAAGGGGACCATACAACAATTGTGATCTTTTGGCCATTTTTATAGATAACAGTACCTATGGAACCTGTTTTCGTGAGTTCAACTCGCACTAAGTCGGTTTTTAATTGTATATTAACCAAATCATAATTTGTTTGTAGTCAAAACTACATCGCAATCCGTTCAGTTGTTTACCTCATGAGAAAATAATGAAATGAACCATTTCCAAAAAAAAATTGTGTATATGTGCATTTTTTCAGTCTTTCTTACAGACTGTCTTGCCTCTTCTATATGTATGGATGTGTTTCCAGTTTCAGATTTGATCATAGAGGGCACTTCAGCAGGCGGACTTCTATTCATAGACGTGGACGCAAGAGCCCCTATACCTGTCACTATTAAAGAAGAGTATGTATACATATAGTTTTCAGTTATATTTATTCATATAATCTTACTAGCAGACTCGGCCACGAGTTGCTGTGGCTAAAGTTTTTGTTATTGCGACTATAAATTGAGGTGTAAGCTATCCTATCTTTCAAGTTGGATAAAACTGCACACGGTGTGCAAATTTGACTAAAATCGGTTAAGTAGTTTAGGAGTCCATCGCGGACATGCAATGTGATCCATAATAATTTATATAATAGTTTTTTTTTTTTGTTTATCTCTCTCCTCTCTATGAAGTGGTGGTAGCCTAGTGGGCGAACGTCGGCCTTTCAAAGCGGAGGTGGCGAGTTCAAATCCCAGTGCGGGCACGTACCAATGTGTTTCTTGTTACAACTTATGTACGTAATTATCACTCGTTTTTATGTGAAGGAAAACAACATGCCTGAGAATTATTTCAGAGGCATGTTATCCACCAATCCGGACTAGTCCCCCGTGGTGGATTATGGGTTTATACTCCTCACGAAAGTGAAGGGAGGCCTTTGCCATCGCACTTTAGATTTAGTTAAAGCCCCTTCTTTTTTTTTTTTTTTTTTTTTTTTTTTTTTTTTTTTTTCGGTTCACAAATTGAATGTAACACCATTAGCACATAGAATTAAAATAAAAACCAGACATTCAGTGTTCATCCTAAAAACAGTGAACACAGCTTGCAATTTTGACAAGACAGTGTTGAATCTTTGCAGGTACATAATAGTTGTACCTGTGTACATTAATCAAAGTGAAACAGAATATAAATGAAAAATAAATCAGGAAACAAAAATAAGTAAAGGAATTTAACAAATAATAAGGATCCGTCAATTCACCAGAATAATATAACTTTCTTCACTTTAGCCTTTGTTGAGGCCAAAGAACCATCAAAGATATCCAAAGAGGAGCGGATTGCGTTATAACTCGATAGCATTCGATATAGAGGTGAGTGTTGCCTTATATTAGTGCGGCATCGCGGCAATTTGAAGGTCTTTCGGTTAATCAATCGACTGCCGAGACGTGGAACCTCTATGTCTATGCTCACAAGAAAATCTGGGCACAAAACTAAGCCGTGAATCAGTTTGTACAGAAACATGACATCAGATATTTTTCGTCGTACATTTAGTGCATTGAGTTTGTAATAGGCTAATCTAGCCTCATATGATTGTAACATTTTACATTTGTTCATCGCATACGTCAGCTGATACAAAAATCTTTTTTGGATACGCTCAAGTCTGTCACTATGCACAGCATAGCCAGGTGACCACACAGAGCCGTTATACTCCAGAGTACTTCTCACCAGACTATTATATAACGGAAGTAATACGTTAGGGTCTTTGAACATTTTAATTTGTCTACAAATAAAACCAGAAAGTTGGGATGCTTTTTTAACTATGTTGTCAATATGAGATCGAAAATTTAAAGAACTATCAACCGTAACTCCCAAATCCTTAATGGTCGAAACTTCGATAAGAGGTGTGTTGTTTAAATTGTAAGTGCAACTTATGGGATTTCTTTTTTTTGAAAATTTTATATGCGAGCACTTTTCTATATTCAAAATCATCTTGTTTTGGCAACACCACGAAAAAACTTTATCAATCTCATTTTGGAAAAAAATAACATCATTCTCAGTTTTTATGCGCACATATAATTTTAAGTCGTCAGCATACATTTTGAAAGGACAATTTATCTTAGCAGTTAAATCATTGATAAATATCAAAAAGAACAACGGACCTATGTGTGAGCCCTGAGGTACGCCTGTGGGTATCGATCGTAATCTTGACGTGTATCCGCGGATCATGACCAATTGTGATCTGTTTAACAAATACGACTCACACCATCTCAACAAAGACCCATGTATACCCATTGCAGAGATCTTCTTTAAAAGAAGAATATGGTCAATCAGGTCAAAAGCCTTGCTAAAGTCCGTATACACTGCATGTACCTCTTCTCCAGAATCAAGAGCCTCCGAGATATCATTGACAAAACCTATAAGATTAGACGCAGTAGATTTTTTAGGTAAAAAACCATGTTGGTCTGGGTGTAAGAATTCTTTGATGTGCCAATATATTCTTTGTTGAACTATTGACTCTAATACTTTCCCGAGCGCGGGAAGAATTGATACCGGCCTGTAATTACATGCATTTGCTACATCACCTTTCTTGTGAATGGGCGTTAGACGTGCTTGTTTCCACATATCTGGGAAAACACCATCTCTAAGAGATTTGTTATAAATAATATATAATGGCCGCGATAACGTTTCAGCACATTCTTTAAGAAAAATATTAGGTATGTCATCTAATCCTGCCCCTTTTCGAGGATCTAACTTTATAAGAGCACGACAAATGTCCCACTCCGACAAAAAACAATTACTCATTGTTGGCATGCCATGATTCTCGATAGCTGCAGATGTTTGGACTACGTTAGGATGTGTAATGTTATACACTGAGTGGAAGTACTCCGAGAAAAGATCAGCGATTTCTTGCCCTCCAGTTGCGAATCTGTTACCCAAAGATATTTCATTAGGTAGAGAGATGCTATTTCGTTTATGACTATTAATGAATGACCATATACGTTTTGGTTGAGTTTTGATTGTCTAAATCATGTTGATTCAATATAAACAAGAGACGCGCGAGACTGTATGCGCGCCCGCGTTGTACCGCGTCGCTACTCACTAGCTCCCCCGACACGCTCGCGGCGCCGTACGAGCTCACGGTACAACATCGCGCTTCAATATAAACAAGAGACGCGCGAGACTGTATGCGCGCCCGCGTTGTACCGCGTCGCTACTCACTAGCTCCCCCGACACGCTCGCGGCGCCGTACGAGCTCACGGTACAACATCGCGCTTCAATATAAACAAGAGACGCGCGAGACTGTATGCGCGCCCGCGTTGTACCGCGTCGCTACTCACTAGCTCCCCCGACACGCTCGCGGCGCCGTACGAGCTCACGGTACAACATCGCGCTTCAATATAAACAAGAGACGCGCGAGACTGTATGCGCTTCCGCGTTGTACCGCGTCGCTACTCACTAGCTCCCCCGACACGCTCGCGGCGCCGTACGAGCTCACGGTACAACATCGCGCTTCAATATAAACAAGAGACGCGCGAGACTGTATGCGCGCCCGCGTTGTACCGCGTCGCTACTCACTAGCTCCCCCGACACGCTCGCGGCGCCGTACGAGCTCACGGTACAACATCGCGCTTCAATATAAACAAGAGACGCGCGAGACTGTATGCGCGCCCGCGTTGTACCGCGTCGCTACTCACTAGCTCCCCCGACACGCTCGCGGCGCCGTACGAGCTCACGGTACAACATCGCGCTTCAATATAAACAAGAGACGCGCGAGACTGTATGCGCGCCCGCGTTGTACCGCGTCGCTACTCACTAGCTCCCCGACACGCTCGCGGCGCCGTACGAGCTCACGGTACAACATCGCGCTTTCATTTCAACATTAGAGAGTGCCCCTGCTTCTAGCGTAATAATAGTAATCCTATGCCACCGTTGCAGACGCGCGTCCTCCCCGGACGAAACGTTGAGCGACGTTAAGAAACGCGCGAACCCCACCAAACTGCAATGCGCCGAGTGCAACTACACGTGCGCGTGCGCAGAGCGGATGACGCGGCACATGCGCCGAGCGCACCGCGGCGAGAACCCCTTCCAGTGCGCCAAGTGCGACTACAGCACGAACAACAGCACGCTGTTCCGGGAGCACGTGCTGAGGCACCAGGGTGGGTCGGGGAGTGGGGGAGTGAGCGGGTGACATATTATAGCATATTACATCCGGGGGAGTGGTAATATTAATTTGTGTAAAGATGATTGGAGGAGTGGGTGAGCTATGTCAATTTATGCCAGAGTGAATGGGGAAGTGGATGAGCTATGTCAAATTATGCCAGAGCGAATAGGGAAATGGGTGAGCTATTTATGCCCGAGTGAATAAGGAATTGGATGAGATTATGTCAATTTATGTCGGAGTGAATGGGTAAGTGGGTGAGCTATGTCAATCAATTTATCCCAGTGTGAATAGGGAAGTTACAGGGAATTTTACATCAATTTAGATCAGGGTATGCGGGGACAAGAATCTTCCACCTAATATAACTACCTAGCCATACTTTACACTAACTTGGGTTTTGATGATTGAAAATTGAAACTAAAAACAACTTCACCTCATCTCTTCCAGGCATCAAACCGTACAAATGCAAGTTCTGCCCGTACGGCACCGTCTCCAAGAAGTACATCAAGATGCACGAGGCGAACCATCAGCCCTGCGGCTGCGGCTTCAGAGGCAGCAACCGCCGGGACCTGCTTCGCCACCAGAAGCATGAGGGCTGCGTGTCGTTCCCCAAGCAGGGACTGCAGTGCCCGAGCTGTTCCCGCTGCTACTCCAGCTCCGTCACCCTGGCGCAGCACAAGAAGCTGATGCGGCAGTGCCCGCACTGCAAGACCTTGTTCTGCAGCCTGCTGGAGCACCAGCAGCACATGCAGCAGCAGCACAACGTCACCAGCGATCCGGAGAAAGTGAAGCAGTACAAGTTTCACTGCGCTCAGTGCGAATTCAAGTCGAGTACCACTCTGCAGATACTGCTGCATATGATCCACCATCCGGAGCAGAGGTTGGACGGGACGGTCGATGTGTCCGTGCTGGTTAAGGCTAACATATTGAAGTGTAGTTAGTTGGTTGTGCTAGCCAGTGTACGTTAAACATCGATAGTTTTGATTTCCGATTGTTATCGATGGTTTGCCAAAAATAATCGATTTTTATCGGCACTATCGATAGTTTTACTCCAACTTTGCCTATAATGAAAAATAGTATATCGATAGTAGAAAATAATTATAAAGATAGTTTTTGACTATATGTAGATACTATTGATAGACTATCGATGTTTAACGTACACTGCTAGCTAGTGGTGGCGTTTGTCAGGCCGAGGGCCTCTGATGTGACTTAACGACGGCTGATAAATTTGTGAGCAGTCAGAAAGTGTTCTAAAGGCTGGCTGCATAAGGAGTGTTGGTGCCTACGCTTCTGTATGGTAGTGGATGCTGGGTACGGCAGAAGAAGTGTGAGAGTAAAATTAATGCTGTGGGAATGAGAAGTCTGAGAAGTACGATTGGAGTGACTCTGATGGACAAATGGAGAACAGCGTGATAAGGGAACGATGCGGAATGACGGAATGGTAGATGATGTAGTGACAAAAATAGAGAAAGGAATGCTTAGATGGTTTGGACATCTAGAGAGGATGGATGAAGGTGGATTTACGAAACAGATCTAGTGTGAATGGAGCAGCCGGTAGGGGTCGACGTAGACGGACGTACCGCGATCAAATCGAGGACGTATTACGGAAAGGCCAAGTCGAGAGTAGACATAACCGGAGAGCATGTATGAAGCAATTCATGAAAGTAGAAGAAGCGAAAGATGTGTGTTAGGATCGTAGCGTGTGGAGAGATGTAGTCTCTGCCTACCCCGACGGAGAAAAAGCGTGACTGTATGTATGTATGTATGTATGTATGTATATATGTCAAGGTAACAATTCAGATCGACGACTTCAGCACGGAGCGATGGAAATCTGCACGGAACTTACGAAGTCATTGGTCGAGGATCGAACCTGGTATAGTTGGATTCTAAAACTAAAGATTCTAAATAGATTTTGACGGCTCGTTTGGCGTAGTGGCTGAGCGATCGGACTGCTGCGGTAGGGGCTGCGGGTTCGATTCCCGCCTGGGACAAATATTTTTGCGATTCACAAATATTTGTTTCCGGTCTGAGTGTGATGTGTATGTGAAATTATATGTCTGTAAGCGGTACCCACGATACAGGAGCAATCCTAGTGTGGGGCTACGTTTAAAAAAAATGCGCACAGTTTACCCTACCACCAGTGGTTTCACAGTTATGTAATATGAATTTCTGTATAGTATACATAACTTCTGATTCTACCAAGTATGTACCGTACACATAAAAAAATATATCGCTGTATAAAACTTTACGATTTACCCAAGAAGAATGTACTCACTCGAATATAGGTAGGTACTGTATTAAAAATGGTATCGTAACATTTTATTTCACAAATTCACTTCAACACAACGAAAATGAAACATATTATATTTCATTGTATACTTATTTCAATATATCTGAAACAAAACCAAAGTGGAAAAACACATAACATTTATTCAGTTCATATGAAACTGCCCGATGTGAACGTAACTAATTTCACTATGCATTCACATTTATCTATAAACCGCATTCAAAAGATATGTGAAAAAAGAGACTCTATATGTAAAGTGAATAACACAAGAGTGTGTGCATTGAGGAAAATAAATGAAACCTTTCAATATGAAAGTTTCGAGAATTCTTGTTATTTATTTCTGAGTAACATGTGCGATTACCCTGGGGAAGGTGAGATTTTATAAGATTTATTTTTCATGTAGGCAATATTAGTGCTTTAACTCATTGATAAAGAGAAGAATAAAAACCGACCAAGTGCGTGTCGGACTGGCGCACGTTCGGTTCCGTACCATTATCTATACTAATATTATAAAGAGGAATATAATAACAATATTACAATAGGTAGGTATGTAGGTTTCTGCTAAAAAATAGTCTTCGTTTCGTCAACTTTCAGAATTTGCCATAGTTGAAGGGGAGAGTTGCAGTGCATATTTGAATTCAAGTTCGAGGCGGCATTACGAGACGTCTGGAGTTACCCCAGACGCGTTGGACGTTGTCGGTCCCCCTAAGGACGCAAGTGGGGCTGACGGCAACGCAAGTTTGTATTTACCCTATTTACCCTGATCAAGCATTTGTACAAGGCAAAGTAACGTAGACTTGAATTTTACTTTACTAACGGTAAGATAGTACCTAAAGTAAGATTATTCATGTGAATCGCGGATCAATGAAACATGGTGGAATATTGATTTTCATGATCAAGACCAACAGTCACATCCTACAAAATATTTTATACTTAATTAAAACTAGCAATAAAAATTCTATATTTCTAAAAATCTTTTTAACTTATAATAATTATTATTGATCTGTATGGCTCAACAATTTGACGTACGATTCGAGAACGTTACCGAACCGAATCGATTCGGCTCCTTGTCGAAGGGTTCGGAATCGCCGACCGAGTTCAAATGTTACCTACCCTATACAACCATGAAAGTAGCCGTGGGCGACCTCTAAATCAGTCTTTCGTCATCCCACTTCTCGCGTCAGAAGTGGGATGACGAAACGGTACGAAACGAAACGACGAAACTGAAGCTTCGAACCCTCCGCAGCGAAGCTAGCGCTGCGAGGTCACAGCTTCAGCACCCTATACGAGATGGAGACGGCGTACGACGGCCACATCTGCCCGCACTCCTGCCCCGCAGTCTACCAGCCCGTATGCGTCAACGCGAATCGAGGCATGGGGAAATACCTGAAGTTTTATCAGTTCGTGAACCATTGCGAGGCTGACAAGTATTACTGTAAGCACTGGGAAGGTAAGATTATCAGGGTATTACCAAGTTACCACGAAAGATTGGTGATGGTAGCTGGCAACTCTGCGCTTTATGCTGGGGCCACACGTATCGTGATTTCCCATGAGCCATTGACTATCCCGTTGTTTGACATCATTTGACGTTCGCCGTAAGTGTAGCCTCATGATCGGGATATGGCATAGGCATTGCCGTTGAATATTCAGATTTTTTACGTTCACTTAATGCTTTTTGATTTAGGTTTATTTTGTACTAGCTGCGCCCCGCGGTTTCACCCGCGTGTGGATAATTATATCTTTATGAATTGTAGCCTATGTGTTATTCTGATATGTAAGCTATATTATTGTGAAGTTTCATCAAAATCCATTCAGTAGTTTTTGCGTGAAAGAGTAACAAACAAACATCCATCCATCCATACTCACAAACTTTCGCGTTTATAATATTAAGTAGGATTTGGCTGTTGACGATGACGATAGTGTGGCAAGTCAAATTTGTGGCCATAAATCGTTTGGGCAATATCCGCGTTGTTTTAAAGCGATGTAGGCCGTTGAGGATTACGATACGTGTGGCCCCAGCATTAGAATCCAACGATACTCGGATACCAATGACTTGTCATAAGTTATGAGCGGTTTACCATCGCCCCGTGCTTCGGACGGTCCTGGTTGTTATCCTGGTACGCTGGTATGTTGTGTCGTTCAGCCACATCAGAAGCCCTTAGGGGCCTGACAAACTCTGACACTAGTTAGAAGCTAACACAACCTCATATACCTATATGACAAACAAAGAAACTACAAAAGATTTAAACAATATTAATCAGCTATTAAAACATAACCCTACTTCGGAAGACGGGTAAAAATAGCTCTAACTCGCGCTCAAATTATGTACCTACCAAAAGATACAGTGTGATTCACTATGAGAATCGTATATAGCCATCAGGGGTTGAAATAGGATCAATTTAATAGACATCATCCCCCGTAAGTGGGGCTTCTGCCACCATGAAGTCCAGAAATCCCCTGCGTAAGGGAAACTGCCAGGGGATTTCTGGAATAAGCCGATAAAATGGTAGCCATTTTGCGAGCATTTTTTAAGATAGGTACTAGTATAATCCTTAAAACTGTGCATTTTTTTTACAAAAACCCTGTAGTACCTATCGTAAAACAAATAGAAACGTGTTTTTTTTAAAATTAGCTAATAATGTAAAAAAATCGTAACCTACTACAAAATATTCTTATTTTTTAATTTTAGCAATATTTTGCGTCCTTTTATGAAATACAAATTTTTATATTACTTGCTAAGTTAACCTATTCATGTATTGTTTTTTGTTTTGTTTTTTATTTTAAAACGTTGCCCCCCACACTAGGATTGCGCCTGTATTGTGGGTGCCGCTTACAGACATATAATTTCACATGCACATCACACCCAGACCAGAAACAAATATTTGTGGACCGCACAAATATTTGTCCCAGGCGGGAATCGAACCCGCAACCCCTAGCGCAGCAGTCCGATTGCTCAGCCACTACGCCAAACGAGCCGTCTTTTGATTTAGCTATCGAATGAAACCTATTTTGTGTTTCTAGGTAGGTAGGGGTAGGTATACTCTACATGGGCAGCTATCGCTAAATTAGCACAGTCACTAGTGATTCGATACTTAGTGACGAATTTACACTAACCCAATGAAACAACCTCACTATAATAAAGTAACACATTTAATAAGGCACATTGTCTTGGCATAGCTTAGCACTAGGAAGGCATACTCTATTATATCTAGCAAAATTGTAATCAAGCACAGTCAAATAATATAAAAACATAAAAATGTCCGTAACCACTAATTACTGAGGCACATCCACCAGTCGCCACTGGTGGTGATGGGCCTTTTCTTCCCAAATCCCATTTGTCGCCAGTTGCAGTGGTATTTTGTCCCACCAGTCCCCAGTGAGGACGGAGCGAACGGCGACAATTGGGAATAAACGAAAATTACTTACAACTAAGTATTATAATAATAAAAAAAAACGAAATAAAACTTACAAAACAATAGTAAGAACAAATTATAATTATTGTTGAAATACCTGTCGCAGTCAAATAGTAGAATCTGCCGTTTTACAAATCGGCTAGCCGTTTTGGACAACGGCGGCGCGGCGCCGGCGCCGTTTCGCAATACGGGCGAATGAACGTTTGCTGTTGAGTTTGAACGGATTGTCATTCCGATGCGATCTACAATATGGCAGCCTACGTTTGGCCGGACGCAAATTAGAGGTTTATATTCATAACTGTGTCTATTTCACCGAGTCTTAAAGCGGAGCCCGACTTCAACGCGGTCGGTTAGAAAGCTAAAGGCAGGACCGAAACAAGCGGAGCTGTCAGTAGCGTTCTTTGTTAAATTATTTATATTTTTACATAATTTAACGGTGGTAAATTTAATGGTGGTGCCCACTACGCAGTGGGCGCACGTCCGCCTTCGAAAATGGAGGTGGCGAGTTCAAATCCCATTGCGGGCACGTACCAATGTATTTCTTGTTAAACATATGTACCTACGTAATTATCACTCGCTTTTCGGTGAAGGAAAACATCGTGAGGAAACCAACATGCCCGAGAATTATTTCGGAGGCATGTTATCCATCAACCCTGACTAGGCCCCCGTGGTGGATTATGGCCTAACCCTCCTCACGATAGTGAGGGGAGGCCTTTGCCCAGCAGTGGGACAGTTACAGGCTGAGTTATTATTATTATTATTATATAGTTATATAATTTGCCTTTCATTTTCTCAATTATGTTACAGCTTGCCGCATTGAAGAACGCTTTGCGCTGAATACAATGCGGCCATACGTTCAACCGTATTAAAATTCGGCTACCCGTTGCCGTGTCGTACGTAACACAAATGGCTCCGTTTTGTAAAACTTCTATCCGTTATGTATTACGGCAGATTTTACTATATGGATGCGACATATCTACTAGCTAAAGTCGGTTACATATCATCGACGGTTACCTAAAATACAATCAGCTGAACAAAAGTTACACTTTCTTATAATTCTTATAATAGGTTTATTGTTTGCGTAGAAATATTATTAAAGGTAGTCTTTAGTAAATAGGCTCAGGTCATGGGATCTGAAGCTCATACAATTAGCCGTTCGTGTTTCGATAGCATTCACTCCCTAATAGCTATCCGATTCCGATTCCGATTCCGATAGCCATTCCTCCCAATCGTCTTCGACTATCTTGTAAATCTGCATTGTAGCTTTGGCGTCCTAAAAAAAGATGCTATTTAATTGCATTTTCGTTGTAAATGCGAGCTAAAATATTTTACTATATTATAACTATGTATTGATGACTTGATCCAATAGGTTGTCCTGTTCATAAAATATTGGTCTAGTTATTGTTTGGATTAGTACAGTACCTACCTGTCAAAGTCAAAGTCAAGTCAAAGTCAAAGCATTTATTGTAAATAGGCAATTAAATCGCACTTTTACAAGTCAAACAAAAGTTACAAGAACCTGCTGAAGAAGAAGTTACCTGAACAGAACTATGTGGTCCGGTTTGGATGGACCATCCGAGGTATCTCTTCGCCAGATATTTCAAAGACGGTGTTCCTCGTCTCTGCAAAACAAAAAAAAAGTTTTGAGAAATTGTCTTGTAGAATCGGTCACCTATGTCATTTTTAAGTTGGGTAGGTATTCCGCAATTAGTCCATTGTGGATTTGGGCAACCTTTTCCGTCTTACCACAAAAATTTAGACCAGAATTAAACAGAAGTTTCTAATATTTCGTTCTTCAAAATCGATGTCTATTTTGTCGATGTCGTTTTCTAACTCAATAACATTGGAATGCCAGGATTGAGTAAGAAAACGCGAGTGATACGTACATTTCAATTTTGTGGAATGAAATTTTAGAAACTTCTGTTTAACTCTGGTCTAATCTTTCGTGGTAAGACTGTTAATGTTTTGTGACTTATGTTTCTAAGTAACCCGATAATCGCTAGATTGTGAGTTCGATGCCCGTACAGGGCAAAGGTTTGTGTTCACCACAAGAACTTGCTGTCTGCGTGCGTGTGGGATCACCGTCCTCGTAGTACCCAATTCTCTAGATAATGGGAGGCTTCGTTCAGGGTCGGGTACTGAGTATATTTATGTGTAAAAAAAAACAGGAAAATTCCTAGTGGGGCTACATTTATAAAAAAATAACCTTTTGTATACTCACAGTCTGGAAGGGCGGGTAGTGCGCAGTGTCCCTTATATTCCACTCGGGGTGACAGAGGCCCATCACGCGGAGATCCTAAAAGAAATACGAGTAATAGCACTTAAAACAATCGCGTATGGACTATTATCGAATACAGCTAGTTTCATAAATGACTATGCATCTTGCAACTACAAACCTGCCTGTGTCTGGCATTTGTTTTATGCGCTGTTGTCATTGTTCTTCCAGTACTATACTGACCCTCGTATCGTTAATCGTTACCTCCAAATTTCTTTCAATACGGGGGTGAACCCACCTTGTCCACGGCATGCCCTACTAGAATGCGACCCTTGATGTATCGCGCCACCTCCTGCTTGACCACGTATAAGGGCTTGCCCTGCGCGAGGTGCACCGGCAGGATCCCGCTCCAGGTCGTGCGGTAGTCGGTCACCTGGAAATGTGGTTAAAAATAGCTTTTGCAGCGACTTATGCCGGCTTTCTGAGCCCCTACTCAACTTGACCAACCGACAAATGTATCGCTGTCTTTGTCATTTGTTTAGTGCCAGAGGTGACGATAGACTTATCGGTTGGTCAGTTAACTCAAGGTTCAGAAACCGGGCATTAGTCCGCGTGGATTGAAGGTTATCACAGTGAAAAGTATTCGATGTCCTTTTGCAACGTCCAATATAACTCTATAGGTACCAAAAAGCAATAAAATTCGTGTTCACCAGTTTAGATGACGTAACAAAGGCACATTAGTATACTAGTACCCAACTTATAAGGCGCGTCGTGAATCTTCGTTCGCGCAGAAAAGAAAGTATGGTCCGAAGATTAACGAAAGAATGCTTAAAACTTACAATCAACCTAAGCTCACTAGTATAAGGTTCATAATACACTGCAGCTGTTAGTTCCATCTCACTCATGCCACGCGGCGATCGCTAAGATGGCGGGGCGGCTGCCGACCAATAGCGGTCAATAGCATTTCCCGCGCTTTGAAAATTCATCTTCTGCGCAGGTGCATCGGTAAGCCATATCAGTTGCGTACTACTATACTGTCTGTTATAGTCCTTGCCAAGCCAGTAGAACACTGGACCGCAAGTGGCCGCAAAATCGATGGAGCGGAGCAGATCGCCGCTCTCGCAATTCACGTAGGGTACAAATTGGCTTGCGCTGTATAAGATTTTACCATTGTATATGCAAGCCTAAACAAGTCAAACAAATTGTCGGATCTGAGCCGACAGTAGTGTAGTATATATACTTACATGGTTTCTTATCAAGTTACTTAGTAGGTATAGTAGTACCACCTACTATTAAAATTAATCCCGTACACAATAATTAGGTAGGCACCTACCTACTTACTTACTACACAATAATTTTATTATATGTAATAGGGGGATTGTGACAAATTCCAAAAAACGGACCCTTACGTTTCGTATGACTGTTTATAACACGTCATTATTATTTATACCAGAAGTAAAAGGACTAGCCATTACGTAATACGTATGATTTTACTAATTGACTGCGACATACAGACGTCGAAAGAATAGGTACTTACCTACCTAATGTAGGTAGGCTTTAGTAGGTAGGTACCTAGTTATAGGTAGGTATTATGTTACTTCGTTGGTTTGATTTACGAAGCTACATAAATAAATAATATTATACCTACATATGATAATATTATATGTCCGTAAGGATTGAGGTGCCACTTTTGAAAAATTAACAATTTCTAAATGGAATTTCACGCAGTTTAAATGTAGATGTGTCAATAAAATTTGTATCCTAAAGCAGATTTTGGTAGATTTTATGCATAAAAAGTTCTGTTACTGTAAAGGTGGCACCTCAATTCAGCAAATCAGGATTGAGGTGCCATTTTTCAAGTGAATAGAACTGGTTAAGTTATGGATGAATATTTCTGAAAACGCAATATCTTTACGGACGTGTTGTATATTGATTGCTCCCAAACTCTGGGGCTTGAACGGCTTCAATTTAAAAAGATATTTAACATTCAAAGTGGCGCCAAAATCTATAAAAAATCGATTTTAGATTTTTTATTTTTCGTTGATACAACTAGTCAATTTACAAAATAAACTTAATGGAAAATTTGTAGATAGTTGGCTGAAATTGTAGCCAGAGAATGAAGTAATAAAACCAAGTGGTTTTTTTGCTGTGACTAATTTTATGTGGCTCCTCAATCCTTACGGTCTGGAAATAATATTTCGCTATAACTACGTGACAACAAAACGAAATCGAACGATGAATATCCCAAAAAAATGTAGATATGCGTGCCTTAATATTCATATATAATTTAATCACTCTACGTATCCTATATTGGTCAAAACATACAATTTTTTACTTTCTCATACAAATTTTCTTAAGTGGTGACCATAATTTAAATATGTAACCAGGGATATGGAATCCGAGAGTTACTTACGCTTTTTTGTAGTGGACCCGCACTGTTAGTGCAGTCAGCCAGTGTAAACAGCTCGTTTAATAATATGACCAAGCTTTGCTCGGTATTTTTTTTATAAAATTCTGTTGTTTGGAAATTATATTTAAGTACGAATTACTAATAGAGTTATGAAATATGAATAATATATTTCGATCTTACCGATAGAATAATAAAAAGATATGAACTGGTTATTTAAAGAAAAAAATCATAAAAAAACACGAATAAAATGACATTTTCTACAAATGATTCCTAGCTAGATCGTGGAAATTATATTTAAGTACGAATTACTAATAGAATTATGAAATATGAATAATATATTTCGATCTTACCGATAGAATAATAAAAAGATATGAACTGGTTAGGTATTTATAGAAAAAAAACATAAAAAAACACGAATTAAATGACATTTTCTACAAATGATTCCTAGCTAGATCTATATACTGAATTTCATGAAAATCGTTGGAGCCGATTCCGAGATTCCAATTATATACATATATAATTATATACAAGGTGTAACAGCAAGGTGTAGTAATACTGAAACTACGCATACACATACATATTTCGAAGTAGTCTGGAGGTACTATAAATCTGTAAGTAGTTACGGTAATTAATTAATACACGTCAAAGTTTACTGCAAAACTAACCATCGTTCAACCCTAGTTATCAGCTGGGCAATGTCAGTGAACTTGAGGCCTAGACTAACATGTACAGTCGTACCCAACTTATATGGTGCGTCGTGAATCTTCGTTCGCGCAGAAAAGAAAGTATGGTCCGAAGATTAACGAAAGAATGCTTAAAACTTACAATCAACCTAAGATCACTATTACAAGGTTCATAATACACTGCAGCTGTTGCACATCGCAGTTCTACCTGCGCAGAAGATGAATTTTCAAAGCGCGGGAAATGCTATTGACCGCTATTGGTCGGCAGCCGCCGCCATCTTAGCGATCGCCGCGTGGCCCCTACGGACCCCTTACGGACCACAAGAAATGGCTGACCGGATCGTAATTAAATTTGGCAAGTAATTAAACGGGTAGAGTGCGATGGGAGGAGAGGGGGGAGGGTGCGGGGAGGGGAGGGGGAGAAAGGGGGAGAGTGGGGAAAGGAGGGGAGAGTGGAGGGAGAAGAGGGGAGAGTGCGGGGGAGAAGAGGGGGTAGAGGGGGAGAGTGGGAGGAAAGAGGGGAGATAATGTATGAAAATACATTCGCATCGCCAATATCCGATTAGCTTTAATTCAAATATCTACTTGTGATTGTGATCATGCTTGAAGCATACCGTAGGTACCCACAATATCTATATATTAAAATATATGGTTTCGAATTCATATATTGAAACTAGAAATCAGATTTAGATGCGATACTCAGAAAAAGCGATATTACTCAGGCCTAATTAAACTACTCTCACACTCTAGGGCCTAACAACCACGTTTAGGTCCGCTAAGCTGAGCAAATAATAATAATATGACACAGTTTTTGAGCATGAGATGTGAAAACTTATAAATAGTACGCACGTAAAATAAATTTGTAAATATATTTACTATAATATACTAGAAGCACCTCGCGGTTTCTCCCGCGTTAGCTACTATCCCGCGGGAACCATTAATTTTTACGGTATAAAAGGTAGCCTATGTCACCCGGGGATAGCATAGCTTCCCAACAGTGAAATAATTTTTCAAATCGGTTCAGTAGTTTCGGAGCCTATTCAAAGAAACAAAGTTTTCCTCTTTATAATATTAGTATAGAAAAACCAAAACTGACTGACTGACTGATCGATTAACTAGCTGCGCCCGCGGTTGCACTCACGTTTGGATAATATAAGATGTATCTTTATGAATTGTGGTCCATGTGTTATTCTGATATAATGTAAGCTATATTATTGTGTAGTTTCATCAAAATCCATTCAATAGTTTTTGCGTGAAAGAGCAACAAACATTCATCCATACTTACAAAATTTCGCGTTTATATTATTAGGAGGATAAAAATACACTTCACATAGAAATGATGCGAATTTTTGTCGTTTAGATATTTTTTTACCGACACATGGACTATTTGCACTGAATAAACACATGTTAATTAGTATTTAAACGGGTCTAATTCGCGCACAAACGAATATCAAAATATATAATTTTGACATACCTCGACGTTTCGACCAAGTTACATCGGCCGTGGTCACGAGAAGACTGGTGAATGCGGGTATCACCGTCCGGAGCGGCAGGTGTTGTTTCCAACTTACAATTATTAACACACTTTATAAACTTTATAAACACACTTTCAATTATTATACACCATATCTAATACTATAGTCTGAAGGTGTGCACAATGCACAATGCACAAACCAGCACGGATTCCTAGATCAGGGTAAGTATAATCATTTTACAATAAAGATTTGTTCATAAAACGAAAGCGCGACAACATAACGCTATGCAAAGATATTTTTCACTATTTTTTAGTTGTAACCGGTTTGATTATTATTTAAGCTGTACAGTATTAAAACTAAAAAAATGTCACATAAAATTAATCAACCACGAACCATTATCTATGCATCCGAAAATACTAATAATCAAAAACCAAATCTAGATGTGATACGGGTAGTTGTGAAATTGCGTTGTCACGTTTTCTAGTGGTGGAATGCTAACCTACCCACGTTTGTGTACCTATTGCTAAGAGTCAAATGAACATATTTTAACTACGTCACTTAGAAGATTATTTTAAAATAAATTATATAGATGGCTGATTATGTCACACGTGCTACATATTATACGATACTCGCGGTGTAAGTAAGTGTATTATACACGCCAGAAGTTAAGTCACGCCGTGTAGTTGTATACTACTTAGACCGCTCGTATCGTAATGTGCCTACTACCTACCTACTTTTATTTATTTTCTATTTTATGTCATATAGGTATGCCATAATGTATTAATATGATGTGATGTTGTTATTGATTATAATTTTTAAAAGTGTGTCCTATTTTTTTCTTAAATATTATGGTCACCGCAGTGAAATTTGTATGAGAAAGTAAAAAATTGTATGTTTTGACCAATATAGGATACGTAGAGTGATTAAATTATATATGAATATTAAGGCACGCATATCTACATTTTTTTGGGATATTCATCGTTCGATTTCGTTTTGTTGTCACGTAGTTATAGCGAAATATTATTTCCAGACCGTAAGGATTGAGGAGCCACATAAAATTAGTCACAGCAAAAAAACCACTTGGTTTTATTACTTCATTCTCTGGCTACAATTTCAGCCAACTATCTACAAATTTTCCATTAAATTTGTTTTGTAAATTGACTAGTTATATCAACGAAAAATAAAAAAATCTAAAATCGATTTTTTATCGATTTTGGCGCCACTTTGAATGTTATATATCTTTTTAAATTGAAGCCGTTCAAGCCCCAGAGTTTGGGAGCAACCAATATACAACACGTCCGTAAAGATATTGCGTTTTCAGAAATATTCATCCATAACTTAACCAGTTCTATTCACTTGAAAAATGGCACCTCAATCCTGATTTGCTGAATTGAGGTGCCACCTTTACAGTAACAGAACTTTTTATGCATAAAATCTACCAAAATCTGCTTTAGGATACAAATTTTATTGACACATCTACATTTAAACTGCGTGAAATTCCATTTAGAAATTGTTAATTTTTCAAAAGTGGCACCTCAATCCTTACGGACATATAATATTATCACGGCTTCATTCAATTCAAATAAGTAGGTACCTATCTACCTATAAGGACCTATAGATAGGTAGGTACCTACCTAGTATAGATAGGTTAGAGAAAAGTATGTAAGTACCTTTTTAGTTGGCAGGACATAAGTATCGTAAACACAAACACCGTTCTCGTTCACCAGAGACACTCTCGCAGCGATGCTGATGCTTCCATTCTGCCCTGCGCCCACCATCTCGCAGTCCATAGCCATGGCTCGAGTCAAACTCATTTTCAAATTGAAAAGTTACTTTTAAACACAACACAATGAATGTTTATTGGAGATTTATAGTCGGAATGTATACCTATACTACGTACTACGTATAGATTTGAATATTGGTAGGTAGTTATTGTGTAGCCACTTGCGGACAGTGAATATTATAACTGTTAACTATATCTGGTTCTATAGGAATCAACTGAAACTAGGTACCTCTGCTTAGTTAATACATTTATAATCAAATTCAGTGATCAAATACAACGTCTTAACTACGAGGTCCGACATACAATCCTCCGCTAACTGTAAAGCAGGGCCTCTATGCCCCTTTTGTTATTGTTTCCATCTTGAAATTTGACCACGTCGTCCGGGGCCTGAACCGGGAGCGGCGAGCGCCACGCACGCCGCATATCTTGCTTTTCTGACGTCACCGATACTAGGCCGGCGCCGCCGGCATCGGCCGCGCTGATTGCCAACACGGCCATTCTACCCGGTGCATGTCCCACCAGGCGCCTCACGAGTTCAGATAAAATGCTGAAACATACATTTTATTTCTGTTAGTCTACAATAATTTTACATTAATCTTTGGTACGGATGGATTCATGTCAAATACTTCGGTTTCCAATTCTGTCATCGATCTTTGCAAATTTCTTCGCTTCAATTGTTCGAGAGTAAACTTTAGCCACACCTTATATGGAATCTGTGCCACAACAAACTGTGTACGCTTAAAGGGCATTGCCACACTTAAGTGTACCTACTAAGCTCATTCTATAACCGTTCGCTTCGCCATCAAGCTTTAAGAACAATACAATTTTAACGACAACCAACCGTATGCGCTCAAAGGGACATTGCCACACTTAAGCATATAATTTAAACTAATTTTGGGATCACTTGCATTCAAAGGGTTACCACCTCACTTAAGTATTCCAAGTTCATCCTAGGACTACTTGCACTCAAAGGGCTACTACCTCCACTTAAGTGTTCCAACTTCATCCTAGAACCACTTGCACTCAAAGGGTGTTACTACCTCACTTAAATGTTTCATGATCATCCTAGAACCATACGCACTCAAAGGGTTACAACCTCACTTAAGTGATTCAAGTTCATTCAGAACCATTAGCACTCAAAGGGTTACTACCTCCCTTAAGTGTTTCAAGTTCTTCAATTATCCATATTCCCACACACTGTTTCCTTATAAGTGTCTTTTTTTAGCTCTCGAACAATTTCTGTTGAAATGCAATTTACGACCAATTATTAATAGAAATGAAGCATTTTATGTTGACTCGCACATCTCAAACAAATCAATACTGACACTAGAAAGTAATAATCAATTATAATTATATGTATAATATAATTATACTTGTAACCTTAATACAAATTATTACCTTGCCAACACGTGTACAAATAAATTAATGTCCAATTTAAGTGGATTCCCAATCATCAATTCGTATCCATGGTTTCATGTTCTCAGCCGCTGTTACACCAATATACTTTTTTTTTTTTTTGCGGCCTTTTACATCCGTAACTTCATATCTATCGTTCTCAAGTACCTTCCTCACTTTGAAAGAGGCCTTTATAAACATGCAACAACTTTAGACTTTGACCGTCATTGCTCTGGTTTTGTACTTTAATGAGAACTACATTTCCGTCCGATTAACTTCATAGCTTTGTCCGAGCTTAATCGAATCTGTGCTTTTGTGACTTTGCACTGGACTTAATATTAATAACTGCCCTCTAATGCAAATTTGTCACATCTAACCTCGCCTCGTTATCAAGCCCCGGAGCCAAACTATCGCTGTCAGTACGTAATCTATACCCGAGAAAAACTTCACTTGGAATAGTTTCTGTTGTCTTATGAATGGTACTGATTAGACTTTGTTGTAACACCTTTATACTTTAAATATATTATACAGTTTAAACAGTTTTTAATGTACCTATATATTTTTTGTATAAATCGCATCTTAGGAAACCAATACCGAAGACTTGTACGACGTACGTACCATTGTTTTGTCGACTGAGAAGTGCCCTAGGTCGACATGGTCGCATTTAATTATTTGCCAAATACATTTCTTTGGAACCACCCACCGGCGACCTCGGTCTGTTCTCCTGTAAACTTTGCCACCTAGCACCTCGTACTTATTTACCACAAATGCCTCTATTCTCATCGGCCTCTCCTGTTTCTATAATAATTGATAGAACCCGTTGCAACTTTGAGTCTTGTAATTGTACCGAAAGCAACTAATACCCCTCTGTTCAGGCCATAATAATCTCGGTTTCAGTTTTTCCCCGGTAGTCACGGGATTTCGACTCAACGCATCTATATGTTGCATTCGTGTGCCTTCTCTGTGTACTATTTCAAACGAAAACTCTTGTGTAGCAATAACCCATCTATATAATTTCTATCTATCTAGGTATAATTTATTTTTTTGTCAATGCGTACCGGACTGCATTCCAATCGGTCACAATTTTAAAATGTGATCCTAATAAATAGAGTCGAAACTTTTGAAGTGAACTAACAATTGCCAATACCTCTAATTCAAATGAGTGCTACTTTTTTTTCGTCCTCTGATGTTTGTCGACTATAATAATGGACGAGTTTTTCATCTTCGTTCGAAACCTGCATGAGTATGCCAGCAATACCTTCTCCACTAGCGTCCGTATACAACACGTTATCTTTGTTTGGGTCAAAAATGACTAAAACGTTTTCCGACGTTAGTGTATTTTTATAATTGAAATGCTTTTCATCATTTATATCCCATCTCCATACAAAGTCCTTCAATAATTTTGTTAACGGCGCGGAAATCATCGCACAAACTTAATTAACTTTCTAAAATAGAAGATAAGTCCTAAAAATTGATGAAGTTGGTGCACTGTTTTCGGAGTGGGGTAGTTTCGAACAGCCTCTAATTTGGATTTGTTTGGCATCTCACAATCTGGCTTAATCTTGTAACCCAGAAAGTCAATGTCACTTTTTTATTTTTAATACATAATAATATACTTTAGTTTAATGTCAGTCCATTTTCTTTGAAAATTTGCAAGACTCGTTCGAGTAATTTTACATTTTCTGCCACAGTTTCCGTTACCATATAAACATCATCTAAATACAGGGTAACGTTACCAAATCTTAAATTTCCCAACAATTTATTCATCATGTGTTGGAAACAGGATGGTGCGTTCACCAAACCAAACGGAAGCGTCAAAAACTCATAACTATCATTTCGTGGTTATTTATACTTTTCCCAAATCTTTGATACTTGTCGCGATATATTCGCTGTACTCATTCAAAGGCATAATTACCTCATTCTGATGAGATTCGGAATCGATATTACAACCACTTATCGTTTTACAAAACTCAGTCAAAGTATTTGCGTAGTCAAACTTAAGTACCTCACCCTCTCGCGAGTAAATCAGGTCAGATCGCTCTGTCACATTTCTCCCTATCAATACGTCGCAGTCGGCTAGATTATTAGAGGTGTAAAAGTAACGAAACAGAGCGTACCCGTATGTATTCGTTACTTTAACAATGAGTACCTGTTACTATCGTATCGGTACTAATGTATAACATGCTATGATGCTTAGAGAGTCGTATCGAATCGAGTCGCATTTCGTACGCGTGCGGTATGATGTTGCGGCGTCACAACATTCGTGATTTGTAGAAAACTTATAGGTACGTTGCCTACATAATCCCAAACTGCATAAGTGAATTTATTCCACTTTTTCCGTATTTTGAACCTGACATAGTGTTTAAGTTATTCTACATTTAATTTGATGTAATAGTTAAAGTGTAAAACTACAAGTGAACTTTTGACAGAATCTACAAAAATGTACTAAGTAGGTATTTTGTAAAATATACTTCTGTTCCAATCACAAACTTCACTACTACACACACAATACCTTTCATATAAACAAACAGTAAACAACGTGGACGTGGAAACAACGTATACGAAACATGCGAGTAACGAGATGGATTCGTAGAAATCAACGTTCGTCAACGACACAGAATCCAATGTCAAATCGGCTGTTATCTTGTGGGTACCAAATTTTGATGTTTCTTTTGAGAAACCTTGCAACATAATCGGTACAGGGAGCGCGATATTATTTAATTAATGTTTCTTTGTCAACGATTCGGTTATTAAGGAACAGCTGCTTCCTGTATCAATAACTGCTTATTGATGAAAATTATTTAAGGCTATTGTTACAAATGTATTCCGCGGGTCAGTGGTGGAAACGCATTTTATTTCTTATTTATCTGGTATTACTGCATTGGGTTTTCTATAACACGTTTATTCTAGATGACCTCGTTTACCATCATAATCACAATTATTTTTGGCACACTTATTTTTATTGTGATTACCGCCACAAATAAAGCACTTCATAGTTAGCCTGGAAAATGTGGTATCAGTTAGGTCGCCCCGCCCTGTCGCACTCACTGAGGGTGACGTCGTTATCGTTGTCGTAGGTGTTTGCCTGATAGTTTGATGAATAGTAAATTTCATCTGGTTCTCACGCGAATTAGCGTTAATTTGTTTTATATTTTTCGGTTAGTACGTGCGGCCATGCAAAAGCTAGCTAACTTGTCGCACGTTACGAAATTGCTGGTTTCAATTGATGCACCTATACCACTGTCTCCTATAAGTATTTCCGACAATAATATAAATTATATCTTGTTCCGAAAATGTCAACGACAAACGATCAATTTTGCATTTAAGTTCGAAATAAAACTCATACAGAGACTGATTTTCTATTGGTTTGCTGTCTATTATTTCTTTTAAAAGTTCATACCTATTCCGACAGATTTTAAAATTAAAGGCTAACTCATGTTTCCGATCCTTCCATTTCCATGATGGCCACTGACTTTCAGATCGTAAAAGAGAGTCATACCACACTTTCGCGGACCCTTTTAATTTGTTGAAAGCTTGATAACGCGTCATTTCATCAGACCATGAAAAAGTTTGAGCGTAAGACTGGGAAATACTTAGCCATGCTTTGACGTCATCTCTCAATGGGTCCAACTCAGGAATAATGCTATTCAAACTGGTGCTTGTACTCACAGGTGCAGGTTCAGCTTTTCGTGATACCTGTTTCCGGTTTCTCCGTGGAGGTGACGGAGTCCTGGCACTAAACGTATCACTGCTGACGCTGCTGCTCGTGGAACTTGACCTTCGTTTTTCTTTTGGCCGCTTATTACGTTTATTTTTCTTCTTACCCCCCATTCTGCGTAGATGTCACTATCCCACTTCTGATGTTAACTATATCTGGTTCTATAGGAATCAACTGAAACTAGGTACCTCTGCTTAGTTAATACATTTATAATCAAATTCAGTGATCAAATACAACGTCTTAACTACGAGGTCCGAGATACAATCCTCCGCTAACTGTAAAGCAGGGCCTCTATGCCCCTTTTGTTATTGTTTCCATCTTGAAATTTGACCACGTCGTCCGGGGCCTGAACCGGGAGCGGCGAGCGCCACGCACGCCGCATATCTTGCTTTTCTGACGTCACCGATACTAGGCCGGCGCCGCCGGCATCGGCCGCGCTGATTGCCAACATAACTATGTGGAATTTACGTTACCTACGCTACGTGGTAACGTAAAACAACGACAAACTACAAGTAACTAAATATAAAATACAATACGACAATTATTTTCTTTAGTAATTTGTATTTCGTATCGGACGTTATGGTAGGTACGTAGGTAGTCTATAGCTACACTTTTAAAAAAGTTACTCTATGCTAGACTGATTGGTCAAAAGTCAAAGTTGCCAACGGCTTGCTGCGCAATTACCCGCAAATTTTACCCAGAAAATCAGATGCAATGTTGTGATCGTATATATTCGTGTAGTCTGTTTAAAAATAAGTCTTTGTACGAATACATCCTTAATAGAATATTTAGCCTATTCCCAAATAGGCCATTTTCTGAACAAGGAACTATACCGCGCTAATAGGTCCTAAAATGCATACCTATTACGACGCATTCAGAATGCATTTTGCGAATAGGACTTAATTATTTATCTACGAAGCCATCTAATAATAATACCTATACCTAGTAGGCAATTTTTTAGTATTTCGTAGTTTGCCTACATTGGCCTTAGCTGCTTAACAGTAGGTAAAACGTAGCTTGTCAGGCGTGCGAGGTTTTTAACGTGAATAGGTAATTGATATAAATACTTAAGTACCTACTTACTAAATAATAATATGAGAGCTTAACAATATCATTTCAGAAATAGGTAATAGATGCGGCGCACACGGAGCAGTGGCGGATCCAGGGGGGGGGGCATGGGGGCCATGGCCCCCCCCAGAAGACCCAGGAATTACATCACATTTTCGACTCATCTTCAGGTGTACTTTTTTTACGCAGCATACATACCTACTCACTCATGAAGTGAAGTCGAAAATGCTGAATGTCTTTACAATAAACTAAAATAAATAATGAAGTTAGTAGGTAATAATAATAATGACGTGACGGTGTCCAAGCAGGCAGTAGCGGCGCGCGCGGGGCGCGGCGATAGGCCTGCCATGCCGCCCTGCAATTAGAACGCTATACATAATTATTTTAGCTACATTCCCAGTGAGAGTTGCCACTTCCGAAATATCCTTTTCCACTTTACGCCGCTTAAAAACATGGCTGCCTACGTACAGTGCCGTAAATAGGGCGGTGCCGCCGGTGCCCAGGCACAGGGCGTAGACTCTGGGGGGCGCAAGAATTAAATGGCCAGACTAGGCAGGACTATTATTTTTTCGGTTTGCTCCTGATAAGTTCCCGCTGCGCCCCTAGTGCAGCACTAGAGGCACAACTTATCACACTGATAAATACCCCAAAAAAAATTCAGCGCTCGCTGCGCTCGCGCATTTATATTTGGTTTTGTATTTCATTCAGCACACTGATAAAAACCCAAAAAAAATTCAGCGCTCGCTACGCTCGCGCATTTATACTTGGAATTGTTTTTCATTCAGCACACTGATAAGTACCCCAAAAGTTTTTCAGCGCTCGCTGCGCTCGCGCATTTCTATTTGGAATTATGTTTCATTCAGCACACTGATAAGTACCCCAAAAAATTTTCAGCGCTCGCTGCGCTCGCGCATTTATATTTTAATTGTATTTCGTTCAGCACACTGATAAATACTCCAAAAAAATTTCAGCGCTCGCTACGCTCGCGCATTTATACTTGGAATTGTTTTTCATTCAGCACACTGATAAGTACCCCAAAAATTTTTCAGCGCTCGCTGCGCTCGCGCATTTATATTTTGATTGTATTTCGTTCAGCACACTGATAAATACCCGAAAAGAATTTCAGCGCTCGCTACGCTCGCGCATTTATACTTGGAGTTGTTTTTCATTCAGCACACTGATAAAAACCCAAAAAAAATTCAGCGCTCGCTATGCTCGCGCTTTTCTATTTGGATTTGGATTTCGTTGAGCACACTGATAAATAGCCCAAAAAAATTTCAGCGCTCGCTACGCTCGCGCATCTATATTTGGGATTGTATTTCATTCAGCACACTGATAAATACCCCTTAAAATTTTCGCGTTTAGTGTGCTGGATGTATGTTGTTCACTTTTAATTTTAGCCTAAATATAAAACTAAATCAGATAGTAGGTACATACAATTAGAGAGGAATGATAAAATGTGTTTCGAAATAAATATTTTTTTCATTTCGTTACGTTTTTGCTCACTAACACCAACATTATAATTTTAACAAAAGGGCGGCAAATTATAACTCCGCTCCGGGTGACAGTGACTCAATCTACGCCACTGAGTAGGCCTATACAGTATACATAGCAATGCTCTAGCTAAGGCACCTATAATATCTAAAAAAAACAAGGGCGCTGTTATAGAAGCTCGCACATGGCGCAGAAAAGGCTATTGACGGCACTGCGTACGTACGCGGACAGGGGAAGAGCGGCTGCGCTGTGCAGGCTTGCACTACTACACATCCACAGGGATGTCCGAGTTGATGTTGACAAAATTATTGATAGGTTTGCTAAAAGCGGCACTAGGCGAGTAAACATTATTTTGTAAACATACAAGGTAATTAATTAACTTCTTTTTTTGTTCCCTTGTGATTTTAACCTTCGAACCTTGTCAAAATAGCCCCCCCCAAAATGAAATCCTGGATCCGCCCCTGACACGGAGGCCCATTAGCAATCACAAGTCTGCCGCGCACAAAGTCATCTCAATTTGTTGTGTGTTGAGCAGCCACAAATTGATTAATTTGCAGATGGATGGACGACGATAGAGAGAATATGCTAAAATTATTGTGAGCAAACGTTAAACCGTTGATGGCAGTAATTGCAATCCCTATATTTTTTAAGTATCTCTTCGTTCATTTTACTGTTATTGGATATTGTAAATTTTATTACCTAATTTTTAACTTATTTTAATTGTATACTATTTTGGTAATTATTTTTAACTAGATGTATCTACTGATAAAATGTAACGCATTGGAGTTGTCTGTAATGTTACTTTTTATATGAAACTAAATTCCAATCGTCCCATAGTTAGGGCAGATTTGTAAATACTGGCAACTCTTTATCTCATTCTTGGAAATGTGAATCGGATACACAGCCGTCGCGCTGTGAGGTACCTACCTACATAGAATCACATTCATACTTCCAAGGTCATTTAAAGCTGCGTTTGCAATAATTTCTTTACAATAAATAAGGTACAGTACAGTACCTTGAGTCACAAAGTATGAAAGTAAGTACACCTTTTAATTACCTATGTTTTGGTTGGTTAATGCGAAGGAATTGCATTTGTTAACAAATAACTTTAGCAGGTTAAATGTTTTGTTACGAATCTCTTCTTGGTCACATCCATCACATATTTAAATTGAACAATTTTCTTATTTTCTGTACATTTTATGGTTTAAATATGACAATGACTGTATCATGCTGTTGTCATACTCTTTTATTTAACTCTTTTAAAATGACACTGTATCCGAACAATTTTCTTATATGATTCGGGAAATACCCTCATTTAATAACTATATTAGTACATACGTATATCTAGAGATACGTATCGAATATAGGTAATATTAGACAGCCATCAGGGAATACCCCTCCATAGCATGTTGTATCATTACGTTCTTACCTACTAGACAACTAGACAAGCTTAAATATAGCTCTTTCAGTAATGACAGATGAAATATTTTCGCAGCATAAATTAAAATACATGCGATATCAGGGCCGTACTTAGGGGCGGGCTGCGAGGGGCAATCTCACTGAGACTTACTTCACAAGATCACAAGGGGCTATAATTATTATTATAGGAGGAATAAGCCATAATCCATCACGGGGGCCCGGTTCGGATTGATGGATAACATGCCTCCGAAATTTCGGGCATGTTGGTTTCCTCACGATGTTTTCCTTCACAGAAAAGCGAGTCATATTTACGTACGAACGAACACATTGGTACGTGCCCGCACTGGGATTTGAACTCGCTACCTTTTGCTTGGTAGGCCGACGTTCGCCCACTAAGCTACCACCGCTGGTATGCTATAATATACCTAAGTAATATAGGTACCTACCTACAATAAAATGATTTAATTAAATACTTACCTAGTAGTACTTAAAACTGGCACAATATGCGAACAGTAAGTAGGTAGATACCATGGCCAAAGAAGAAGAAAAAAAAATAGATTTTCTATTTCCAGAGTTTCAACCGCCCCCGGATCGAGACGAGGAATCCGTTAGCGCATCGCCCCTTGGTTGGTCCTACTGCGGGGCCATAAGGTATAAGTGGCAAGGCATCTAGCACCAGAGCAATTTATCCAAGTTTTCTTGCTTTAGACTTTTACCTTACCACAAAAGATTAGACCAGAGTTAAACAGAAGTTTCTAAAATTTCGTTCTACAAAATCGACGTCTATCTATCACACGCGTTTTCTTACTCGAACCTTGCATTCATAATTATTTTACTTGTGACTTGGTTATTGAGTTAGAAAAAGCGAGGGTTAGACGTCGATTTGTGGAGAAAATATTTAGTCACCTGTTCAACTCTGGTTGAAATCTTTTGTGGAGTTCGAGCGCATTATTCTTACATTGACGTTATACAGCCGAAATTAATATTGTATCTCCTATCCAAGATTGAAATCGATCTTGGATTGCTGCCTATCGTTCGATCGATTTCCAATCTGCGTGCCTTTATAAACCAATCCACGGATCGGTTATTGGCACGTTTGACCATAAAAATGGATTGTGATATCAATCCCAGATAGCAAAATTTGTATTGGATTGATTAATTTCGGCCGATAGTCTTCTCTATCTCGCCTGATCACGCAGAGTGAATATTTTTTTCTACTGCCTACATTCCTAGGTGACACCATAGAGTCTGGAACCAAGAAGTTTTTAATTTATCCAGTTTCCATCATCCCCTAACCCGTGTCTTCCAGATACCTGCAGTTCTCGCTGCTATCACAGACGACCTCCTCGATGGGCCACTACGGCTGGCTGGAGGGCGACCAGCGCTACTCCAAGATCCTGGAGCCGGCTCAGCGCAAGCCAGGCTTCGGTTAGTCATCATCATCAGCCTGAAGACGTCCACAGCTGAACATAGACCTCACCCTTAGACCGCCACACAAAACGACAAGCCACTTGCATCCACCGGTCGCCTGCGACTCTTGATGTCGTAGAGAAGTAGGCAAATATAATGATTTAAATAATGTACTTAATTAAAAAGAAAAGTAAATCCTCCATGGTCATACTAAAATATCTCTGGGTTGTAACAATAATTATATTTCTTTAGCTTCATTTTTCAGATATAGTTAAGGGATCTGGAAGGGTTTATATCTTCAAATGAAGCTTAATCATAATTATAATAATGATCGAACTTCACACGTGAAGTTCATTTGATCATAATAAAATATATAATAATAATAATTCACCCTGCAACTGTCCCACTGCTGGGCAAAGACCAATAAAAATGCTCAGATTATTATTAAATTTTTTATTCAATTCTATGACTTCTGACTAATTTTATTGTACATAATATAATGAAATGCCTACACACTTTGTTGAAGGGACACGCAACCTATTGTGTTTGTGTTTGTCTTTTGGTACAGCCTAAAAAAATGTACTTATTACTGAACAGTTATTACTACCTATTGTATTTCAATGAATGACTTCGACTTGTTGTTATTGCTACATAAATGTGTAATCAATGATAATAAATATTTTTTCTATTCTATTCTATTCTATGTATATTTATGATACACCATGTGGATACTTAACTTATCCGGGATAAGTTTATTACACATTCATTTCATTGAATTATTATTTAAATCTCACTTTGCTTATAAAAATAAATAATCGTATATTATTCTTACAATATGTTTGGTATTTTTATTTTGATAAGTATAATAATAAGATTAACAAATGGCAACATTTTCGATGTAATAAACAATTATATGAATATTTTGATAAATAGATTGTAAAGTTTCAAAAAGTTAAGTCTTAATGTATACCTATAGGTAAAGGTATTTTGTAAAATTAACATATTAATTATATTTATGATAATATACATTTTAAAAAGTGATATAAATAAGACCTCTCTTATTATTAGCCCTTGACATATTGTAAAATCAAAAGAATATGACAGTTTAAAACAAACCCCGCCTTCTAAGCAGTCGGTAAAAGGAAATCTACTAATAATTAAAATTTTCAACGTAATTTTTTTTCAAACAACAACTTTTGAATAAAAACAATAAAGTAACAATATCTATCAAGTAACTTTTGAATAACAAATCCGGGTTAACTGATTACGCGCTAATCAATAAACGAATTGCAAACGTCGTTCGACATCTTGTCTATGAACGAGTGTCAGACATTTTGTTTTACGGCGTTTTGTCTATGAACGAGTGTCAGACTTTTTATTTTACGGCGTTTTGTCTATGAACGAGTGTCAGACATTTTGTTTTACGGCGTTTTGTCTATGAACGAGTGTCAGACATTTTATTTAACGGCGTTTTGTCTATGAACGAGTGTCAGACATTTTATTTAACGGCGTTTTGTCTATGAACGAGTGTCAGACATTTTGTTTTACGGCGTTTTGTCTATGAACGAGTGTCAGTAATTTTGTTTTACGGCGTTTTGTCTATGAACGAGTGTCAGACATTTTGTTTTACGGGGGTTTGTCTATGAACGAGTGTCAGACATTTTGTTTTACGGCGTTTTGTCTATGAACGAGTGTCAGACATTTTATTTTACGGCGTTTTGTCTATGAACGAGTGTCAGACATTTAGTTTTACGGCGTTTTGTCTATGAACGAGTGTTATTTATATTTTGCTGGGTGTGGCCAGTAGACGCTCCGCTTCCCGGCGTCCCGATTCGACCGCTCCGTGCACTGTGGAGATACAAACTTGATTTTTAATCGGGAACTATATAAATATGTATATTACAAGCTACGCCTCGCGGTTTCGCCCGCGTTACATATACATCAACAACAGCTATTTGAAAGGTTGGCGTAACTTTTTTATTTACGAACCGATTGACAGGAAATAAATACAAAATGTTAAGTGAAGCTTACCACTTTACTTATGAACAAAATTCTAACAATCATTGCTTTGGGTGCTATTTAAATTTTAATTATAATTATGTACTATTATTATACTTATACATAATACGAGTATTATACAAAGCCGGAAGGTCTCCTGCGTTTGTTTTGACGTTTTTTTGTTTTGGTTCACTGTTTTTGTGTAATGTTCCGTAATAACAAACGCAGGAGAACCGGTTTAACTGACATAAAGGGGGGGGGGGGGGAGGTGGTGTGTATGTATATGTATACCTGTGGAAAAGTGCGTGGGGTGTGTGGCCTCCCCCGCGAACAGCAGCCGCGGCGCGCCCGCGGAGTCGGCGAGCGGGGCGCCGAGGTCGGCGCGGGCGGACGGGTAGCTGGGGGTGAGTAGCCCGTCGTACGAGTAGCTGCCGCGAGTGAACGGGTTCGAGTACCAGCTCGATCTGGAAGTTATATATATATCACAATTTGACGGCGCGTTTGGCGTAGTGGCTGAGCACGGACTGCTGCGATAGGTGGCGCGGGTTCGATTCCCGTACGTAACAAATATTTGTGCGATCCACAGATATTTGTGTCTGGTCTAAGTGTGATGTGTATGTGAAATTATATGTCTGTAAGGTACCAACGATACAGGAGCAATACAAGTGATTTGGAAATAAATTTGGAGGCAACAACTAACGATACGGGGGTCAGTCTTACCGCAACAGATTTAGACCAGAGTTGAACACATGTCTAAATATTTGCTCCACAAATCGGCGTCTAACCCTCACTTTTTCTAACTAAATAATATTAATCAGGAATGTCAGGATCGAGTAAGAAAACGCGAGTGATAGAAAACTGTTATCTACTCTAGTCTAATCTTTTGTGGTGAGACGGTTTCGAAATGCCTAAGTAGCTATATATAATACTAGAAGCACCTCGCGGTTTCACCCGCGTTAACTACTATCCCGCGGGAACCATTAATTTTTACGGGATAAAAAGTAGCCTATGTCACCCGAGCTTCCCAACGGTGAAAGAATTTTTCAAATCGGTTCATTAGTTTCGGAGCCTATTCATTACAACCAAACAAACAAAGTTTTCCTCTTTATAATATTAGTATAGATTAACTCGCTTTCTTCTCTCTTCTTCTTCTTTCCCCTCTTCCCTTCTCACCTGATCATCTGCACTGGCTCTGGGACAGTCTTCCCGGCTCCCATGAACATTCTGATCACCGCCATCACTTTGGTTTGGACCAACTCATCCGGCAAAGTTTCGACCTACAATAAACACGAACACCTCAAATGAGCATTAAATAAGTAATTTAAATCAGAAGCGACGGAATAATTAGGAGTAAGTTAAATCAAGCGGTTAACTATCGTAATCCCCAGGAATTCCCCGCTGGGGACAATGTGTCAAATGGCGAGAAATAGGAATTTGGACGGTAAAATAGGCGGTTGTTTTTCATAATCCCCACCAGACTGTCCCCGCTGGTGGGGATTTACGTTGGGGACTTTCAGACCGCGACAATTGAGACCAAATAAAGAAATTACCAGGGTGTGAGCGTCGCATTCCCAAACGAACGCAATTTTATTTTCATGCAAATACATATATTATTAGGTAATATTGTTATAATCCCCACCAGGCTGACCCCACTTGTGGGGATATGAGTTGATAACATTCAAACCATGCCAATGAAGACCAAATGAAGACATAACCGTATAAACTATGGGACACTATAAAAGAATGTACAGTAGACCTATTTAAATCTTGTTAAACTATGATAATTATTTACTCCATAAATAGGGTTATTGAATTTATATTAACTAACCCTAAGCTATGACAAGAACAATAGCGAGTCGAACGGCAACGAACAATAAAGACGATCGGGAAGACAGAAACGCGATTACGAATAATTAAATCGATAAAAAAATCACAACGATGACACTTAATCGCATCTTTACTTGTCACCTGAGTACTAAGAGATTCCATCATGAAACCACGTGAAAGTTATACCAATAAATGAGGCTTTTTATATAGGAAGCGATTGGGAACTTACTTTTTCTAAGTTATTTATTACTTTTTTCCAATAAATCAAACCATAATCGCGGCCGTCTATCTTGTCGGAAAAGTTAATACAGTCGGTTAAGTTATTTGTAATTTTCACGTGTTTCGCGAAACTATCAAATTTTTTTCTTTCATAAGAACCTTTCCCTGACAATAACGAACACAACGAAAAAGAAGTAGCAAAATCAGTAAAGCCGTTCTCGAGTTATAGCGTGACCTGGAGAATTAGGGGTTCATTTTTAAATATAAAAATAGAGACAGATAAACTCTAAGGTTGCCGCATTATATTGAACTTTCTACTAACCAATTTGGCGGAATCCCCGCACGTCCATACAGTCAACGCGTTCCCCACTCCCATGGGACAGGATGTCCCCAATATCCTCGTGGTCCACCAGTCCTCCTTCGCCACCTTCGTCATGTCCGCGTCCTTCCACAGAAACGCGAAAAAGACGCCATCTCTTGGCCAAAACACGTCATCAAACAGCATTACTACCTTGTCGACAACCCCTATGCTTATAGCGTTGATGAGCCCGACTTTTTCTTTAGGCAACGGGGGTGAGAAAAGCATCGTATGTCTGGAAAGATTGGTTTTTATTTAATTTTTAGGGTCCCGTAACCAAATGATCAAAACGGAACCCTATTACGTAGGCTTCGCTGTCTGTCACCGGGCTGTATCTCATGAACCGTTATAGACAGTTGAAATTTTCACAGATGGTGTATTTCTGTGAAAATGTACTCAAACAGAATAAAATAAATATTTAAAGGGGCTCCCCCATACAACAAACGTGAATTTTAACCCGATTTTATAGATAAAATGGTACGGAACCCTTCGTGCGACGTCCGACTCGCACTCGACCGGTTTTATTTAGTTTAGTGAAATAATTAAATAGGTATCACTCGTCTATCTAATAATGGTCCCCGTAGCTTCTGATTTCTCATGATACACTTAGATAGGATGTATGTATGTGATCTTAAAAACCTTGTACTTAATAGAAAAAAAAAGCTAAAAAAAAACACACCTAACTTCTATAAAAGTGTTGCGCCTTGCGAAAATGTTATTCGGAGAATTTACGCAATGTTTTGCTATACGAATTATGTTAGGCGTCAGTGACGTATTCATTCGTTAGCCTACGAGTGAATTAACACAGACTAGATATTTTTATCTTATACATAAATACTCTTTAGGGTTTCTTATTTATTCGTATCAAGGAAATCGGGAACTACGAAGTCTTTTTACTCTTATTCAGTTATAAATTAAGTAAACAAATATGGGGGTTTTAATTTTCCAGACACTTTTCTCACCACAATTGCCTTACGTCAAGCCATGTCGATATACGCGCCGTGTTGAATAAATCGAATGCCATACCTTTCGCACTTATACCTTGTTTGCAATAAAGTCTTAACGAATAGATCAAATCATGAGAAAATAAACTTTATTTTGTTAAACTATAGACATATACACGGTTGGCCTTAAGAAAGCGTTTAAGTAACGATACAATGCGATTTCTACTGGGCAAGCTGTGTGAAACGTCGATCAGTTCACATCGTCACAGACCAGGTGAGATAGTGGTCCAATGCTAGCTTATCTTCTTCTTCTTAATCTTAATATATATAAATTACGCGTCACGTTGTTTGTCCGCGATGGACTCCTACACACTACTTAACCGATTTCAATCAAATTTGCACATCGTGTGCAGTTTGATCTAACTTGAAAGATAGGATAGCGTACATCTCAATGTATAGTCGCAATAACAAAAACCTTAGCCACAGCAACGCGTGGCCGTATCTGCTAGTAAAGTATAATAAATATAACAAATTCTGTATTTCAATGGTATTTTAGATACAGAAACAAAAAGGGATAGTAAGAATCATGCGAACTGTGCCATAAAAATTAACTCAAACATAATCTCGCTTCCTATTTGGCGTGAGCGAAGCGCAACGAGCGACTTTGTTTTTTAAGGTTTGACGTCGCACGGATTGTGTATTCAGCCAGTGGCAAGTATTATTATACCTACACAATTTTATCCTACTTCCTACTAATATTATAAACGCGAAAGTTTGTCTGTATGGATGGATGTTTGTTACTCTTTCACGCAAAAACTACTGAATGGATTTTGATGAAACTTCACAATAATATAGCTTATACATCAGAATAACACATAGGCTACAATTCATAAAGATATATCGTATATTATCCAAACGCGGGTGAAACCGCGGGGCGCAGCTAGTAATAAATACTTGATCAAAATGTCAAGTTACAGTGAACGTCACGATTCAGCAAAGCGGTGGATACTGGATACTGTATACTGAAATTCTCTGGCAGTTAACGAACACCCAACTGGCATTGACTTACGCATTTTATGTTTAAAGTTAGTTAGTAAGTGTTTAAGGCATCAATTAATTACGCATTTTGGATTGAATAGTTAGTATGTATATTATATTTGTAACCCATCAATAACTTAATGTCGTATGGTATGATATTCCAGTTAGATGACTTAACCAGGCGGTGGCTTTGGAATAGTTTGTGACATTTGGAAGTGTGATTTTTAAATCAGTCTGCTAGTCAAATAAGAGCATTTCTGACATTTGACGCATAATTATTTCATTATTACCATTAAGACTGCAACTTCAACTCAGGGTGGTTGGGAATTAGGCCGGCTCCCAGCCATTACCGGTACGCCTAGTATGATTTTTTGTAGTTAGAAGCGTAACTGTCGCTTTGCGTATTTTAATGAAGTTTCTATGAAAACTTGAACAGCTCCCCTGCCGGCGCGTTTATGAACGAAAAATCTTCATACAAAGAGCTAGTTGACGCGTACTATGTCGTGCTAGTAAAACCTCATACTCAGGGCACGGTTCACGTAGTAGCCACGGACCTATTTGGAATCAATGTCACAATGAAATGTCACACACTATTCCGAAGCCACTCCATTGAGATTCGACTGAAGCGTTCTTATCTTTGGCGTATTATATTACTGTACCATGGTAATTCCCAACTCTCAGATGAGTCGTGACCATTACCGTTTTGGCCGCGTCTCCGCAAGTCCACAACGCGAGGGTAGTATTAGACGCCAACGGAGGCCCCGCGCCGTCTATCTTCGCGAGCCAACTGTCCGCTCCGCTCACGCGCGCTTTTTCCTCGCTCCGCCACAGGAAGCAAATGGCGGTTACCGGTGGCCACCAGTGGTGAGCGAAGCGTAGAATTATTTTGTCGCAAACTCCGAATTGGACCGCCTCGATGGGACGGGATTTCTGCGCAGGCAGCGGTGGCGAGAACATTGTGCTATATCTGCGTTGAATGAATCTGTTATTACGTTTTGTTAAAATAAATCTATACTTATTCCTGCTGCCTATCTTGCCCATCCAAAGATTGTCTGCGATAAGACCGCCCATTGTGTCTATTATTAAGTTTGTATTTTCCGTGTTCTATACATATGTCATGGTGGCAATAAAGAGTCGTGTATATCTATCTATCAATAGAAATCATGTTATTCATTCTATTTTTAATTTTATTACGTTCGAGTAACTAACAAATTACAAATAAGTACTCTATTACGAATTCTACTAAAGAGACGGTGGCCGAGTGGTAATTTGTGCGCTTTAGAACCCACCAATACCGGGTTCGATACTCGGCACCGCTCCGATGACTTTTCGTAAGTTACGTGCGGATTACTATACCTCTGTGCTTCGGTTCGGAGGGCATGTTATGCCGTTCGTGCCGGATGTTATCGAGTAATAGTAATCGTTAGGTCACGTCAGAGGCATTTGGGCCTGATAAACTTTGACTATAGAAGCTAGCACAACCTCATACGACACACAATAACATAATTTACTTTACCAGGTAGATAGTTTTCGCATATCGGTGCTTATCTTATTTGCTGTGTTCGTAAACCGTGAACTTTATGAATTATGTATGTTCATTTATTTTCGTAACGGCCACATTTGCTCATATTACATCTTTGGAAAATGTATTAATTCGTTATTTCACAAACTGGGTCGTCATTTTACAAACGCACGCGAATCATCAAAAGTATTTAAATTTCGATGCGTGAGCGAAGCGGAACGAGCGACTTTAGAAATACATTTTGACTGATTTTGTTAATTCTAGATGCGTAGGAGGCATTTTTACATCATGAATTCATGACTTAGGAACTTATCTTCTTTGAAACGCCTGAATAATTGGAATTTAGTCTGATCCCTACATCGTAAGCAACTCTGCGACTGCGAGGTTGGCACTACCTCATACGACAAACATCATATTAAATGAAAAATTGGACATCTCTTTGCTGCAATGCCGGTACTTCATTTTAATAATATTCTAGACGGTACAAGACTTGATTACGTAATTGTATAAAACAAATATTGTTTCGCTTGATTGACGCCACACTGGTGAGACTGCTTCGCTCGCCGTATAGTTTCAACCCTGTTAATTCGTATGTATGAACTAAAAACTATATTCAAATGTTTTTGGACACACACATTGAATGATGCAGACGCCGCCTATGTGGTTAGTGATACCCGTTTCAAATTAAATATTTCCAATACATTGAGTTATATTACTACGTATAGATAATCAATTCCAAACAAAATCATTGGTCAAATGATTTCAAATTCGGCGCTTGAGCGGGGCGAGCGTGCGTAGACTGACTGACGTTTACTGCAGCGCTCCACTCAGTACACGCCCACAGAGCTTAAACCTCGCAGTATAAAGAGAGGTGCACATCGGGCACTGCATTCGACCAAGTGACGGTTCGGAACGTGATAATCTAGAACGTAGTACAAAACTAGGGTCCAAAAACTGACCGTTTTGGCCGGCTCCCCGCACGCCCACAACACTAGGGTAGTGTTAGAAGTCATCGGAGCCCCGGCGCCATCCATCTTCGTGAGCCAACTGTCCGCTTCGCTCACGCGCGCCCGGTCCGCGCTCCGCCACAGGAAACCGGCCCAATTTACCGGGGGCCACCAGTGGTGAGCGAAGCGTAGAATTATTTTGTCGCAAACGCCAAATGGGATCGCCTCGATAGGACGTGATTTCAGCGCCGGCAGCGGTGGCGAGAACATTGTGCTATATCTGCGTTGAAGGAATCTGTTATTACGTTTTGTTTTAGCAAAATAAATCTATACCCAACCTTATTGCTGCTGCCTATCTTGCCCATCCAAAGTTTGTCTGGTAGAGATCATCTTAAGCTATGAGACGAAGAAGATTAAGTTTGTATTTTCCGTGTTCTATACATATGTCATGGTGGTGTCAATAAAGAGTCGTGTATATCTATCTATCAAATAGAACTCATGTTATTCATTCTATTTTTTATTTTATTACGTTCGAGTAACTAACAAATTACAAATAAGTACTCTATTACTAATTCTACTAAAGAGATGGTGGCCGAGTGGTAATTTGTGCGCTTTAGAACCCACCAATACCGGGTTCGATACTCGGCACCGCTCCGATGACTTTTCGTAAGTTACGTGCGGATTACCATACCTCTGTGCTTCGGTTCGGAGGGCATGTTATGCCGTTCGTGCCGGATGTTATCGAGTAATAGTAACCGTTAAGTCACATCAGAGCCATTTGGGCCTGATAACCTTTGACTATAGAAGCTAGCACAACCTCATACGACACACAAGAACATAATTTACTTTACCAGGTAGATAGTTTTCGCATATCGGCGCTTATCTTATTTGCTGTGTTCGTAAACCGTGAATTTTATGAATTATGTATGTTCATTTATTTTCGTAACGGCCACATTGGTTCATATTATATCTTTGGAAAATGTATTAATTCGTTATTTCACAGACGGGGTCGTCATTTTACAAACGCACGCGAATCATCAAAAGTATTTAAATTTCGATGCGTGAGCGAAGCGGAACGAGCGACTTTAGAAATACATTTTGACTGATTTTGTTAATTCTAGATGCGTAGGAGGAATTTTTACATCATGAATTAATGACTTAGGAACTTATCTTCTTTGAAACGCCTGAATAATTGGAATTTAGTCTGATCCCTACATCGTAAGCAACTCTGCGACTGCGAGGTTGGCACTACCTCATACGACAAACATCATATTAAATGAAAAATTGGACATCTCTTTGCTGCAATGCCGGTACTTCATTTTAATAATATTCTAGACTACGTACGTACTACGTACGTACTAGGTACGAGACTTGGTTACGTTGTTGTATAAAAAAAATTGTTTCGCTTGATTAACGCCACACTGGTGAGACTGCTTCACTCGCCGTATAGTGTCAACCCTGTTTTGCTCCCTGTTAATTCGTACGTATGAACTAAAAACTATATTCAAATGTTTATGGACACACACATTGAACGATGCAGACGCCGCCTATGTGGTTAGTGATACCCGTTTCAAATTAAACATTTCCAATACATTGAGTTATATTACTACGTATAGATAATCAATTCCAACCCAAATAATTGGTCAAATGATTTCAAATCCGGCGCTTGAGCGGGGCGAGCGTGCGTAGACTGACTGAGGTTTACTGCAGCGCTCCGCTCAGCACACGCCCACACAGCTTAAACGTCGTAGTATAAAGAGAGGTGCACATCGGGCACTGCATTCGACCAAGTGACGGTTCGGAACGTGATAATCTAGTACGTAGTACAAAACTAGGGTCCAAAAACTGACCGTTTTGGCCGGCTCCCCGCACGCCCACAAGGTTAGGGTAGTGTTAGAAGCCATCGGAGCCCCGGCGCCATCCATCTTCGTGAGCCAACTGTCCGCTCCGCTCACGCGCGCCCGGTCCGCGCTCCGCCACAGGAAACAGGCGCCATTTACCGGTGGCCACCAGTGGTGAGCGAAGCGTAAAATAATTTTGTCGCAAACGCCGAATGGAATCGCGTCGATGGTACGTGATTTCTGCGCCGGCAGCGATGGCGAGAACAGATCCTTATATCTGTTTCCAAAGAAACTGTACTATAATAAACTGTACGTTGCTGTATAACGGCCGAAATTAATAATCAATCCAATCCAAATTTTGCTATCTGGGATTGATATCACAATCCATTTTTATTTGATTGGTTTATAAAGGCACGCAGATTGGAAATCGATCGAACGATAGGCAGCAATCCAAGATCGATTTCAATCTTGGATAGGAGATACAATATTAATTTCGGCTGTAAGACTGTACGTTGAATACATTTTTGGTAAACTGGGATAAACTGTTTGAAGGTCACTGAACAAGAAAATGTGTTTTTTTCAGTTAGTGTGCGTTCGTTTGTTATTCTAAACGCTCGGAAGCTACTGAACGTCTTTTGATTGATCTTTGGTTTGGAGTTTTCGAGTAGGTAGGTAAGTTAACGTTGTACCTACGTTTATAACTAAGTGACGACTTTTACAATATTGCTATAATGTCCGAGAGTCCGTATGTCCGCGGGCTATGGAGATGGCGACTGGGCTGGAGGGGGCATAATGACGTCATACATTGCTAGAGCCCAATGCAGGCCCTGCCCAATAAAGAAGTGTTTTCAGGATAGTATGTACTTTAACACGTTTTTATTTGCTTTAACTATATATGTACCTATAATGAATTTATTCTTTCAATTCAACTTTTCAACCACATAGCAGGCAATTTTTATGAGTAAACAGTATGAATAATCTTAAAAAAAAACAGTGTACGTAGTAAGCGTGTTCACCAAAAAGCGAGCGATAATTACTTAAGCTCAATAATTATGCAAAAACCATGTTCATTCAATTCCAATGCTTAACCCAACCAACGAATCAACGCACCAGCGAATCAACGAACCGGCCAATCAACGAATCGAACAATCAACTAACCAATTTCGCCCTATCCCCAGCGAACCACACGGTCATAACATTCTTCGCTCCCAACGGATTGGAAATAAAAACAATCTGCTTTATCCAACGGTCTTCGCCGCTAAAAGACCGTCTCTTCTCTTGGTCCCAGTAGAAGTCGAAGCTCTCCCCGGGAGAAGACCACCAGGGTTGAGGGAAATGCAGGTCTACTTTGTTTAGTAAACCCATCGGTATGAAGTTGATTGGCCTCAGTTTGGCTTCAGGCAGTTGTGGTGAGAATAAAGTGGTGGACCTGGAAGGATCAGTGGATAACGGCTTCATATAAAGCGGTGCGTTCATTAAAGTGTCGGAGGTGCTATAGGAGTAGGTGCTCCGGCGGCCGCGAAAGCCCTATTCTGCCATATTTACTACCTTCGACCGCATCATCGCTTAACACCAGGTGAGACAGTTGTGAAATGCTAACTTACATAAAATAAAATAAAAGTTTTGATAGAAGTGAAATGATGAAATAACTGACAATGTCTCAAGGTGTCAAGCGAAGACTGCGCAATGCAAACCATGTAACAGACTTGACAAAAACATTATCTAATATAAAATCCCCTCACTAAACTAATAATAACCCAAATATAATATAATTTTATATTATCTTCTTCTAAGAAAATTATAACTCTTCACTGATTTTAAATTAATTAAAGGCACGTTTCCCGATCACATACACAGCTCCTTACCCCATACCAGGGTGCCAGGCCTCCCTGTAGGGAACCAGATACTACCGGTGGTGAACACAAATCTTTACTGACACTTGAAATCTCTGCTCCGCTCCAACACTTTGCTCCGCTCCAACACTTTCCGCTCCATTAATTTCCTCCGCTCCGCTACTTTCGTCCGCTCCGATACTTTCGTCCGCTCCGCTCTTACCTAATCCACCTACCTCTCTTTGAGCACACCCACGGAGACGGTCACTATGGCCGTCCTCGCGCTGTAGGTGGCGCCACCTTTGACGGTCACCACCACGTTGTCCTTGGGATCCTGTGGCCACTGCACCTTTGTCACCTCCGTGTCGAGTTTAATTTCCAGTGTGGGGTAACCCGTCCCATTGTTGTATGTATTCTGAAAATTGTATTATACTAATAATTAGCTGACCCGACAGACGTAGTCCTGCCTGTCATTGTCTCTATGGGAAAAGCTTCCTCTCCTTCTATCTCTCTCCCTCTATATCTATCTCTATCCCTCGCACTCTATCTCTCTCCCGCTATATCCATCTCTTTCACTATATCCATCTCTTTCTATCCTCTCCCTGTCTCTCTCCCTGCCCCAGCTGTCAACTGTACAACCCGACTTTATCAGATAGATTTTTCCGTTTACATTTTTTTCCCGTTGTAACGGGATAAATAGTATCCTATATCCTTCTCCTGGTTCTCAGCTACCTTCCTACTAATTTTCAGCCAAATCGGTTCAGTCTTTCTTGAGTTATAAAAAGTGTAACTAACACGACTTTTTTTTACTAATATAGATTAGCTGCGCCCCGCGGTTTCGCCCGCGTTACATATACAACACCTATAGATATTTAAAAGGTAGGCGTAACTTATTTATTTATCAACTGATTCACATGAAACTAACCCTAAATGTTAAGTGATGCTTACCGCAATATATTAGTCAAAACCACATCTAAATCGGATAAGCCGTTTCTGAGATTAGCGTGCACAAACGACACAGACAAACAGACAACAATTTAAATAATAATTGTTTTGGGTGCTATTTGCGTTGATAAAGGTCCCAATAATATTGTTTCTCATATTATCTTCCATGTACAGACACCAATCCGTTACTTTTCTATTATATGTATAGATCATGAAATAACCTCCAACAAGGTAAAGTCTCATAATATATATACATATACCCCGTAATTTTACTTAAAAAAAAACCTTCAGTAATATTAATCTGTGCACTGTAGCTCAACTGTTGTTGTTTGTCGTACGAGGTTGTACTAGCCCCTAGTGTCAGAGTTTATCAGGCCGCCTAAGGGCCACTGAGATGGCGTAACGACTTGTTGCAAAAGATAACCGCCCTCCCAAGCACGACATGATGCAAATCCCAACGTAACTTATGAAAAGCCTTAGCCCGAGGATCGCGATAGGTATCGTTAGATCGTAAAGCGCACTAGTTACCATCTCTCAAACAGTCCCGTGAATTGCCGCTAAAGTACAAAAAAAAATCTATTTCGCTCGCTCCGCTCACACTACGAACGGTGACAGTGTGAGCGAAGCGAGCGCAAAAAACTCACCAGCATAATGTCGAAGAGCGTCTTGTACCCGTGGCCGTGCCAGCTCATGTGCTGGTTGCCGCCCAGCTCGGTGTACTTGGTCTCCGTGCTGACGTCGTTCCAGCTGTTCGACGCCTCGTAATTGTCTATCACCAGGTCCATGAACTCGAAGAAGCTGTCCAGGAACTCGGTGTCGTTTTGTACGGACGGATGTTTGGTCTTAACGTAGTCACGGACTCTGTAACCATGGTCATCGTCTATTAATAGTTAATACCCTAGCTAGGAAGGAGGAACACTCTCTTTATTTTTAAAATTAAAGCGAGACAGCACGATTGGAAGTTTGTATGACATTTCGAGCGTGTCGGGTGAGCTATGGAGTATCAACGCAGTACGACGCGGACGACACTATCGCTTCACATACGTAGGGCGAGCAGGAACCTCCATAGAGAAAGTATTTGCTACGTTAACTGTCAAATTTAATTTAGCTTTGATCAGCGCCTTGCAATACCGACAAGATGCGTCCGCGAACGGTTACCTTGATCGATACGTTAACGTTATGAACCGTTCAAATGTTCGTGCTAGCCCTATTGTAGGAGTACTGATCAATCTAAAACAAATTTGACAGTTAACATATCAAATACTTTAGTCACTCTCTTGTTAGCGCTCGACGAGTCAACATCTCCTGAGGATGTCTCGTGTAGAGACGAAACACGTGTCGTATTGCTGTCAGTCGATGTTGGATAGGTTTTTGGTTGGGAAAGATTACGTCATCAGTCATCTAGCCAACATTGATCGGACGAATTTTTGGCGGGATTACAATTACATATATTTTACTTCATTGTATCGAATACTTTCTCGATAGAGGTTCCTGCTCACCCTACAGTTTCGCTTGTCAGCCGTTCCGTTCAGCCGTTTGTATGGAGTCTCCACCTTGTGCCTTTTCTCACCTCCTAGTGATGTACTGTCCCAACGGCTCGGGCTCCTTCGGCGGCTCCTCCACCACCCCCAAAGAGAAGGTGATCAGATCCTGGACTATGTCCTCGCGGTCAGTGGTCCCGTCCGAGTTGTACACTTTGAACGACAGGTCTTGGGGTATCAAGGAGATGTTATTCTTCATTGCAAGCTCGTACACTGGGGAACCTTCCGTGCCATGGATCCTGGTGAAAAGAGTCAAAGGCAAAGTCAAATCAATTATTGTAAATAGGCAATAAAATCGCACTTTTACAAGTCAAACACTTCAATCTAATTAACCAATTAATAACACCATAAAAGAAAACAAAATATAATCATTGATTATGGTTAGAGTTTGAAAAAGGATGTTTCCCATTCAAGCAATGGTCCAGGATTGAACCTCGGACAGGAAAAGGAAACTCCGTTGACTCTACCAGTGCTTCGGAATACACCCTTTAGAGAAGACAGCACCAAGAGCAAAGATGTACAGCCAAAGCATTTATTGTAAGGAGGCAAAGAAGTTAATTTGTCTTATAACATTTTTGAGCATGACTGTGTTTTAGATAATTTGTCTACCTATCCAAATTTGAACTTTTAGCATCTTACCACAACAGATGTAAACAAGAGATGAAACAGATGTTCCTAAATATCTTCTCCACAAGACATTACTGCCAACTTAGTAAAATGTAGAAGATTGTAAATGTTATAATGAACAGTCGACTCACCACTCCGCCCCCAGCTCGACGACTCCGTCCCCAAAGGGCACAGTGTTCACTCTGCCTCCGATCCTGTTCTGCGCCTCGAGCGCCAGCACCCGCCTCCCGGCCTGCGCCAGGGCTGCGGCTGCGGCGGTGCCGGCTGGACCCAGGCCGATGACGATGGTATCATACATGGGAACCATTGGTGTGCTGAAATGAAAGAGGAAATATTTGCTTAAGACCAAGAACAAGATTGCAATAAAATATAAAGTACAGTACGATTCACGAAAGACACTCATGAAAAAAAGACTTAAGACAAAATAATTTTTAACGTTGGTTACATAATTTGGCGTCGCTCCGGTCTTGACGCATTCCGCGCCTCACCTCGCACCTCCAAAGGGACCTAAAATTTTAATTACTAACTCTAGTTATTATTACTAGTTTACTAGTTATTATTCTGTGCTAAAATATGCCTTCTGCGCCGTGGTCATCTTTCGTGAATCGAAGTGTACTTTAGTAAAGGCAAGTCAAAGTCGAAGCATTTATTGTGAGCAAGCCATAAAATGCACTTTTACAAGTCAAACAAATAGAACAATAAAACATAAAATATTATGATATACTTAAATTAAATTATACACAAAAACTGATTATTATTTGAATTTGAAAAAGGAAGTTTCCGTTTTAAGCGTTGATCCAGAATAGAACCTCGGACAGGGAAAGGAAACTCCGTTGACTTTACCAGTGCTTTGGAATACACTTGTTAGAGAAGACAGCACCAAGAAACTCTTTGGGGGATATAATTTTTTATTTTTTACCTTAACATGTTATTCATATTATTGTTCAGCAGCTATAAAAATACACAAGGTATATAATAGAGAAGGAGCTTTAGCTTAATCTAAATATAATGGGCGGGCTTGTCGCTGAAAACGACGAAGAGATAATAGTTAGATTTAAATAACAGATAATTTATAAGCTTCTTTTTAACTGATACAAATCAGCTAATCACTCATTACGCCATGGAATATAGTAGTGTGTATATATCTTCCATAACAGAATGTCTTTTGTTGGTGTTATGTTATAATATCAGATAAGTTTAGTTAATTATTCATAAATAGTTCTTCAGTAGAGATACCTAAGATTATGAAGTAAACATTCACAGATATGGTAAGGAGCATTGGGGTAATTCAGATAGGAATTTTGATGAGATGAGTAGAGGGTTATACTTCAAAGAAGTTTTACATTTATTGCCATTATTTGTTCTACCTCTATTTACTAAAGAAAAGATTGAGTAATTAATATTAGTAAACTATTAAATATGTAGCTGGATTCTGAAAACTGAGCATTTTAAATACTGAGTCATATTTTTTTGGAATACGGGTAATTACGAACTATCATGGGGTTAAACCGAAGTGATTGAAAATTGGACTTAATTGCATCCTGATCGAAGGTTTACAATTATGATGGGGTTATTACAAATTAGGTACCGAAAATTGCGCGAAAAGCACTTGTTGGACAAAAATGGACGCTACGCACGTACCATTGACACTAGCGATTCGCGACGACTGATGCGGGGAGAACAATCAAGGTGGCATCTATATTAAAGTTGTTATTAGAAAAATATTGTTTCGTATGGTAGATGATTTTAGGTTTCGGAATATACCAATTTTCGAAATTACCCCAATGCACCTTAAGTTAAATACAAGGTTAAAATTGTCGATAAAATGCACGCTGTGCTATAGCGTAAATAAATTATGCTTCAAGCGTTTGAAGGTAATAAACACAATATTGTTTTATAAACCATCTCGGCGGTCAAATGGTTAGTGTCGAGGTTATGTTTACGTTATCAATATTTTAAAATAAAACCTTTTATAAAATGACTCCAGTTAGCTGGAAGCTAAATAAATATTGCTTTTTCTTCTCCTACGAAGAAAATTTTAATCTGGCCAGTAATTTTCACAAACAACATGGAAAAATGCTAATAAATATATTATTTGTATTGTCGGTACGAGTCTACGAGTTAGCGTTTGTATTCTCTTTGCTACAAACGATGGAATACCTACTCCTCTATGGCTATGGAGTCTATGGGATTGAGTTGGGTTGGGTACGCCCGGGCCAAGCACGGATGGATGAATGAATGAATGAATGACAATATTGACAAATGACAAGCCAATATTGACATGAAGTTTTGGCGGGAATACGATAGTGAGACGTTGTTGGTTTTGTGTTATTTTCTTAAACTTGTGTTTCTTCGAGTGTTAATGTGTAATATTGGTGGAATATTAACCATTAAGTGTTCGTTAACGTGCACGAGTGTGGGCGAATGATACAAACTCAAAAAGCGTGTCATTTCGTATTTTTTCCAAAACTCCCAGGAAGTTTCAGTAAAGCATCCACCACTTTACTGAATCGTGACTTTGACTATGTAAATAATTGACTTGACTACTTGACCACGAGGATTGTTTTAAAGCTATTACTTTCCTAATGTGAAAATAAAAATATTATGTACTTACGTTATTATTATAATACTTGACACTGGCTATATGCACAAACCGTGCGAAGCCATAATTAAACAAAAAAAATAAAATAAAAAATATTGACATTATTGACGGCAGCCCCGCAGAAGCCATAAACAAAAAAGTTGAAGTTGAAGTTGACATTATTGACAATGACTGAAGGGCCCGTTACACTGTTTGAATTCAGCCTGCGATGGTGCAGCGTAGTGAAATATACATATAGGGAAGTCAAGTCAGTCAGACTGATTAGCCTGCGAGACACACAAACTAGGTAGGGATGCTACGAGACCGGCTGCAGCCGGACTAGCTGATTGAATTGGCTGAGCTCCGCATAGTGAAATAAAATATATTATTATTAATCAATAAATGTTCACACGAGTGTGGGCAAAAGATGTAATCTCAAAAAGCGTGTCACTTCGCATTTTTTTCCAAAACTCTCAGCAAGTTTCAGTAAAGCATACACCACTTTACTGAAACGTGACTTTGACTATGTAAATAATTGACTTGAGTACCTAAATGACTACGAGGATTGCTTTAATGCTATGATTTTCCTATTGTGAAAATAAGAAATACATAAATTAAAATACTTGATACTGACTAAATGCACAAACCGTGCGAAGCCATAACTAAAACTTTAACAAAAATGTAGTTTTTGGCGGGAATTCGATCGATACTTGGTGAGCATTATTCAGAAGATGTTGATTTTGGATTATTATTTTCAAGGCATTGGGCGTTTGGGCGCATGGGCGCACATAAGGTAGGTACATACCTACCTATGTATAATTGTATAGGTCACTATGTCTGAGGTCATGTATGATCACAGCGATAATACAATTATTCTTATTATGAAATTATTATAGTAAGTATAATAATATACCTACCAAACTTATATACACCAGAGTTCAAGAATATGTAGATAACTTTATAAATTAATCTAATAAGTATCCTATGAATTATATAAATATGAACGATAAAAATGTTTGTTACCTAGGCACCTAATGTATATACCTACACCTACCCACTACCCACATGGGCTATTTTTTTACCTGGAAATCGTGATGGGTACCTACACAACGAGTCACACCAAATCGAATCACAAGGTGACTGAAAGGAAGGTCCAGTAATTCAAATTTTATTGGTCTTAACAAATTGCTTCCTTATAAAATCATCCATAATGTACTGTGCATACACCTAGGTGGCTAGGTACCTACATACTAAACTAATATTGTAGGCAAAAGTGTGTCTGTATCGTTTTCACGTCAAAACAGCTGTAATCAGGTACCTAGAATGAACCTTTGAGAACTTGAAGAATAAGGAGGGCCATGCCCCCCCCCCCTCTGTATCCGCCAATGTTTAGACATGCCATTGACTATTTTTGATATAGTAGTCATTTCATCATTTTTGACATATTATCTGTCCTCTACGCGAAAAATAAAATTTTAATGTACCTACCGAAAAAAAAACCGCTAGAACTAGCGCGGAAAGCACTTAAATGGCAGCCCTGATAGGCAGGTACCTACTATTAACTCAATAGGAAGGATAGTTCCATGCGTAGATTCACTCAAAAGTGATGTGAATTTATATGAATTGAACTCACCCATAGCACAAGCACACAAGAGCCGCGACACTAAATATCAAACCACAGAGCGCGCGCATCTTAGCTCTTTCAGATTAGCACTGGCGAGCGAGCGCGACCGGCGGGATTTATATATCCACTTATCTGAGTTATTTTTCTCAGTTAACTCTACTAACTAGGGGTTAAACGTTCACACTCGTACTTACTACATAGTCACTTTCCCGTCGGGGTAGGCAGCTTCGAGACTAGCCCCCGTATCGTCAATCGTTACCTCCAATTTTATTTCGCTCCACTCAACGTCACTCGCCTGTTTCGGTATCGTTAGTTGGTAAAATTTCCTCCACTCGGTTATTCCTAGACAATAATCCTCTAACGAAGGAAACAAACCATCTGTCAAGGCTCGAGGTACCTCGCGACGTACCTCGAGGATTCCTCGAAGCCGCTTCTCTACGATTTGTGTTAAAATGAGTACCGAGGAGCCTCGAAAGTTCAACTAACGATACCAAATATGAGGAACTTTTGGGGGGAGTGTCGAGGTCCCGCAGCAAAGGTCGAGTGAAAGAAATTTGGAGGTAACGACTAACGATACGGGGGTGAACCCACCTAGTCCACGGCATGGCCTACTAGAATGCGACCCTTGATGTATCGCGCCACCTCCTGCTTGACCACGTTGAAGGGCTTGCCCTGCGCGAGGTGCACCGGCAGGATCCCGCTCCAGGTCGTGCGGTATGTGGAGAGATGTACATCTCTCCACATGATGTCATGCTACCCTGACAAAGTTTTCGCTTCTTCCACTTTCACGAGCCTCACCATCTCATACACGCTCTCCGGTTATGGGTGCTTTTGACTCAGCCTTTCTTTAGGGCGTCCTTATAAAGGCCAGAAATCCCCTGCCAAGGGAGTGCAAGGGGATTTCTGGAATAAGCCCTCAATTTGATCGCGGTACGTCCTACCTCGACCCCTACCGGCTCACGGCTGGTCCATTCATTTTCATACCTACTGAATCTTTCCTTAATTTCCAAACCATCTAATCATCATTTTGCTTATGTCGTGGTAAACTCTGGAACTACTGTACCGATTCTGATCATTCTTAGACTTAAAGGAAGCTGCATTATTCCTGAACGATAATATTATTACGCTGCTATTTATATCGAGAAAATGCTGATATATTTCAGATCAGGAATTACGTAATTAACAATAATTATTGTGATATCTTATGATGTAGGCAGAGGCCCGTCATCAAACCTGGTAGGCCTACTATCTTCTGCCAAATGATGTTCTGTCCATCCATAGGTTGTTTTACAGAAATTAGTATCTACGCGAGAAGACCCATTCTTTACCTTTGTTGTTTTAGTTTATTTTTGAGTTTTTTTTTACAATTCTATTAAAAAAAAGTCAATAGGTAGTTACCATTAAAACGCTTGCCTTGAAAATCATAATTATAATTTATATTTACAACAAAATGGTAGATTGTAGTACAAGGGAACAAAAATGTATTTAGGGCGCGAGCGATTTTTTAAAGCCAGAGCGAAGCGAAGGATTCAAAGTACTTCGCTCGAGGGTCAATAATTTAGTTCCCGTATGGTACCTTACCTACCTACACTCTGCTTTTCACCCTAAACTATGATTAATGTATTTTCGTCGCTGTTATTAAGTGCGCTGGAAGGACCCAGTTTGTTCCCCTAATCGAGGAACCCTTTGCCCCTTTTGCGAATAGATGGGACGAAAACATATTTTTCAAGTTTCACATTATATAATTTCTAGATATTACGTACTTATATCACTTACATTCTAATAAAATAACATAATATAACCTTGTCCACTGAAACAGTGATAATTTTCTTAGTAAACAAAACTGTAGGTATTAATTAAATAATAACTTTATCTGTAGCCGAGAGACAACAACTTGGTATCTATCACTAAGCACATTATTATCAAATATTAATTAAGTTATATACAAGGATTTTATGAAGTTTGAGGTGTAGAGTGCGTTACTGTGCCAGAATAATTGTAGCTCCGACTGGGGTTTCAGTCACACCAACTAACCCACGACAGGGGTTTCAGTTACCCCAACTAACCCACGGCAGGGGGTTTCAGTCACCCCAAATAGCTCAAGACAGGGGTTTCCCCCCACCTAGAGTTTAGTGTTCCCAACTTAATCGTCCTCAACAGAGGTCTCGTCTTGTTTTAACAGCTGTGAACACAGTGAATACGACTAGCCCACAACTTATACCCCAGTGACCTCCAACTAGTCCACAACTGTGCCCCCAGTGACCCGAATTAGTCCACAAGTGGGGTCACAGAGCCCCCGTCTAGTCAACAATTGGTGTCTCAGTGAGCCGTCTTTTCCTCGCTACTGGGGTTTCAGCCACCCCAACGACTCCCCAAATGGGGTCTAAAACGACCCCAAACCACAATCTGGTGCGGTTTCACCAGCATCACCTATTTGAATGAACTGAACTAGTTTAAGTGGGTGGTTGCCAGGTGACCGACCCCATCTTCCGGTTGATCTCTTGCAGGATGAGGCTGCATCGGGCGAGCTGTGCGGGGCGCAGCTGGGGCGTGGGGTCGCGCGACGCCCTCTCGGCGCTGGCGGGGCGTGGCGCGCGCTGCGCCCGGCGCAGGGCTCGGCGGCGCCGCGCGCGGGCCGTCGCTACGGGGGCGGAAAACTTAGTTTGAGACCTCCTGCACCAAGATCTTTGAAGCAATAAGTGTATTGCTCTCTTCAGCATTTTTAATCGTAGCCCCACACTAGGATTGCTCCCGTATCGTGGGCACCGCTTACAGACATATAATTTCACATGCACATCACATCCAAACATTGGTGGATCACACTAATATTTGTTCCGGGCGGGAATCGAACCCGCGACACCAATCGCAGTCCAATTGCTCAGCCACTACACCAAACATGGTGTCACTACTAAGTATACTATATAATACTATTTAAATACATATGCCATTGTTGTAACAATATTGAATTTAAGGCCCAGGGACCCCCCTGGGCCTACTACTGCTGTACTACTACTAGTACTACTGCTGTACTACTACTAGTACTACTGCTGTACTACTACTGATGTAGAGTCAGCAGAAATAAATAAACATGCAATGTGTCGCTATAGTTAAAATTGTATTTTGTATTTTATTTGCTTAAAACTCACCTGTCTCCTTCTCCTTTCCTTTATAGTCTTCGTCCAGGGACCGAGACAGGGATCTCTTCTTTGGAGACTATAAATAAACAAAAAGAATTCAACAATGTCACAAAATATTCCAAAGCCACTCCATTGATTCGATTGAAGTGGTCTTAAATTAGCAGAATAATTGACCTCCAGGATAGACGGCTTATCAAACACACACTCCGAAGCATAGAGAATTAACTTAAGGGATATAACAACAAAATCTATAAAACATACATTTTTAATGTCATGATAATATTTATTTATTTATTTATTTATTAGTTTATAGACGAGCAGCATAGATTTGCTGATATGTCTACATCACACAGCATTGAAAAACACTTCACAAAATTGACACAAAATTGTTCACATCTATTGTAACAATGACTTATTAGTTCGTAGCCAGTTATCGAGTTTGTTTTTAAATGAGTTGACAGAGGTGGCAGAAACAACCTCGTCCGGGAGTAGATTCCAATTATGGACCACTCTGTTACTGAGGAAGTGATGAGCAGTGTCGGTGTTGGTCAGTGCACGAATAATTTTTAGGTGGTTGCCTCGTGAAGGTCTTTGGTCTTCCTTTCTTATAAAAATATTATGTATATCTGAAAGGTTATATTTATGGGTACTAATTTTGAAGGTCTCAATTAGATCACCGCGAAGGCGTCTTTCTTCAAGGGTGGTGAGGCGTAATATATGGAGTCTGTCCTCATAGGTCATACGACGTAGAGCTCGTGGAATTTTGGTGGCTTTTCTCTGCACACTTTCAAGTAGGTGGATGTCTTTTTTGAAGTAGGGGCTCCAAATTTGAAAAGCATATTCTAGTAAAGGCCTGATATACGTTTTGTAGACCTTGAGGAAGACCTCCACCGTCAATACTTGAAAGGATCTGCGTATCACGTATATGAAGGAGTTGGCTTTCTTGACCATGGCAAGAATATGATTTTCCCATTTCAGATTAGAAGCAATGTTAACTCCAAGATCCTTTTGTAGGTTCACTGCGGCTAGGGGGATTCCATCCAAACTGTATGTCGATCTGGGGTTATTTTGGCCTAGATGTAGGATGTTGCACTTTGATGAATTTAGCTTTACTATCCAATCTTTGGTCCAAACCTGAATGCGATCGAGGTCTTCCTGCAGTTGTCCAGAGCTTGTGAGTGGATTAGCAAAGAACTTTCCATCATCAGCAAAGAAGGCAGACTGAGACTCCACCAGGCCAATCAGGTCGGTTATAAATATGCCAAATAGGTGGGGAGCGAGCACTGATCCCTGCGGAACTCCACTTAACACACATTTCCTTTGAGACAGAGAATTACCGACCCTGACCTGGAACGTTCTACCATTTAAGTAATTCTTTATCCATGTATGTAAGTTTCCACGTATACCAAAGTACTCCAACTTCATAAGAAGACGTTGATGCGGAACTTTGTCAAATGCGCGTTCAAAGTCTAGGTACACTACATCAACTGGGTTTCTGTTGTCTAGCTCCTTACTCCATGCATGAACACATGTTAATAAATTGGTAATGGTTGACCGTTGCCTCACAAATCCATGTTGTTCGGCAGATATTACACACTCTCTATTTAAAAATTGTGACAATCGCTCGCTTATAATTCTCTCCATGATTTTGACCACTATGCTTGTGAGACTAATAGGACGAAAGTTCTCAGGATGAGTTTTGTCTCCTTTCTTGTAAATCGGAGTGACAATGGCATGTTTCCAGTCTTGAGGTAGATACCCTGCTTCAAAGGATCTATTCATCAGTTCAGTTAAGGCAGGAGCCAGGGTCCCCACACAGTTCTTTAGAATGCAAGTTGGAAGGTTATCTGGTCCAGGAGATGATTGGTTTTTTAAGTTGGCTATAACCCTTTCCACATCTGTTACCGTAAAAGAAATGTCACATAAGCTGTTTTCCACACGAGCAGCGGAATGTATTTGAGTCTGATGACTAATTATTGGCTCTTCGGAGTAAGCTTCTAGAAATTTTTCAGCGAAAGCATCTGCTATGTCACTAGGTTTCACGACTAGGTCCCCATTACGATTTCTAACTGCTGGCGGAATGCTTACTTTGGATGTGGTGCACCGGCGGATGTGAGAGTAAAACGCCTTGTCACCACGCTCTAATATTTTTGACTCGTATAAGCTTCTTTGTTTCCTGGACAGCGCAACACACCTGTTATTCATTCCCCGGAAACTCCTATAGTCGTCATCTGAGCCAGAGGTTCTGTACCTATCCCATAATAGTTTTTTGTCTGCTGCAAGTTTTAGAATGGATTTGTTTATCCAAGGCTTGTTCTTAACTTTATCTTTAGTTTTCTTTTCTGGAGCGTGTCTGTCAGTAGTAATATTAATTGCCTTCAGAATTCCTGCCCACAACTGCTCCGTTTCACATGCAGGGTCTACCAACTGTAGGTTTTCTAATAAATCCATATTGTATTTTTCAAAATCAATGGATTGGTAGTATCTCTTAAACTTTGACAATGTATCTGACTTCTGCACAAGACACTGCATGCTAAATTCTAGTACACAATGATCACTCTTGCCTATAGGTGGCATGTGTGTAATGTCTTTGATCAGAGTTTCTTCATTTACCATTATTAGGTCTAAAAGTGAGGGTACATTGCCTTGTCGAAACCTAGTAGGACTATTAACCAGTTGGAAAAAGTTACTATTGAGGAACATTTCTTTAAATAGCTCCGCTGGTCCAGACTGGTGCTGATCAATGTCTATAGGCCATTTTATAGAGGGGTAATTAAAATCCCCTGCAACTATTACCGTATTGTTTTCCGACGAAGACAAAATATTAGCCAGTAGTTTTGTGTCACGTGGTCTCCATGTACCTTCATCTGTAACTTCTGAACGATACACCACTACTATGAGGAAATGATGCGTGCAGTACTGAATGTCCAAGTAAAGTGCTTCGGCCTCTTCACACATGTACCTCTGGTTACGTCTAGCCACGATTGGGATACCATTCACATTGTCTCTCACATAAATAGCTACACCTCCACCTCTAGTTTTGCCTTCTGACTTTTTTCTACTATGCTTTCGGTCCAGTCTGAATAATGTATAGCCAGATATGTTAAATGTGCTGTTGCGGTCTTTACTGTTAAACCAAGTTTCTGTGACAATAGCAAAAGAGGGTTTTCTTGTCTTTACATAGAGTAGGAATAAATCAAATTTAGGTGGTAAGGAGCAAGAGTTAGTGTACAAAAATGTAAGGTCATTGTATGGATTCTTATTATCGTACACTAGTTTTTTTGTTGGATGATTTTGGGTACACCGTTTACATATTTGATGGTAAGGTCAGAATCACCTTTATCAACTCTGCTTTTAAGGAGCTCCCGAAGTTGCTGGAGCTCATCTCGCTGCTTGGGTGTCTTATCATCATAAACTCTTACCTCCTTATTCGCCTTATTTTTATTCTTGAGTATCCAAACAGAGTCCTGTCTAGAAGCAAGTACTACCTTAATCGGTCTGGTCTTCCCAACTTCCCGGCGTCCCAATCGTTGCACCGCAACAACCTTCGCCGAGTAATCGCTTCCATTGTTTATGTTCCGTAGTATATCTCCTACCTTTTCTTCATCATGGGACTTTCTGTCACTGCCGTTGCCAGAGTCACATTCCTTAACATTAACCAGTATCACGTTGTTTGCTCTACGCTCCCGGTCAAGAACTTCCTCCAAAATCATGTTGGTATCGGAAGGAGACGAAACCACTACTGCCGCCGCCGGAGGGGGCACTGTAGTGAAGGACTTTTTCAATCCCTCAATTTCCTCCCTGATACCATCGTAAGCTTTGATAAGCTTAGGCACTTGAAACAGGGCATCCCGGCACGACGGGCACAGGTATAGTAGTGTGCGTTTGCCCTTTAACCCCATCACTCGCGCCTCACTACTCGTTAAATTACTGCATTGCAAACAGACATTCCTCTTGCAACCATCACACTGTACTGTATTCTCATCATTGTGGTCGTTCTCGCATTGAAAACACCTCATTTTGATAATGTAAAGAGTTTAAAATATGACACTGGCACGAAAAGTCGTTACAATTTTCTCACACTGTTTGCACTTCACTGGCGCTATTTGTAACGCAAACTAATATATTTCCGAGGGTAGGGAGAAAAAAAAAAAACAAAAAAAAAAAAAAAAAAAAAAAAAAAAAAACTAATATCTATTGAATGGAATGACAGATTTTAATACAACAAAAATTAATCTACAGAAACAATTTAAAACAAAGTTATTTATTTAGATTAGTAAGAAAGAAGGGTCACGCGGTCCAACTTACCGTCACCTGATTATATTAAGGCCTGGTCTGTATGGACCAGTTTGCTGACAAAGCGTAAAAAGTCAATGCTGCATGACCAAGGGTTGAAGGTAAATGCGAGGTCGTATAGCAAACAAATGCCCACCCAGCCACATACTGAGATATATACTACTAGAAGCACCTCGCCGTTTCACCCGCGGGAACCTATGTCACCCGGGGATAGCATAGCTTCCCAACAGTGAAGGAACTTTTCAAATAGGTTCAGTAGTTTCGGAGCCTATTCATTACAACCAAACAAACATAGTTTTCTCTTTATAATATTAGTGTAGATATACTTACTCGTTTTTTAATCTGCTTTTGATAGTGCTGTGCGTCGTAGAACTGCGGCTGCGATCGGCGCACCCTCCCGGTGCGACGCTTGATGTCTTCCACTGCGGGTAGGCTGTCCGCGCCCCTCCGAGCTGCGAAGAATGTATGCCCACATTTACAGGACTTTGACGCTACTGCCACCTGAAACATTGATTTATTTATTTATTATACAGTATAATGGCATGCCCCAGCTTCACACAGGTGGCATATTTTGGGTTAATTGGGTTGGCCCATGACACTCCCAAGTGTGGCTTTCTATTGGTAATAGAATTTTCAATATCGGTAGTACCCCCCTCCCCACAGCTTAGCACGGACCTCATTTCTGTAAGGACTTAGGCTAATGCCATAATTCACATTCGGTGGATTTTTTCCTTCACCGAAAAGCGAGTGATATCAGCCGCACTGCCGCACTGGTTACGCAGAACCTATTTAGTGATCTGTGGCACTGGGATTGGAACATGCCAACTCGGCCCAAGGCTTCCAAGGCGGTCTCCTAGTATTGTGATGCTAATAGTGATATGCCGTGTCTCAGCAATCGATGCCTGTATCATAAATCGTCATAATCGGAAGTTTCTCACCTGCATTTCACATTTTGGGCAGCTTTTAGCAATCATTTTGTTTTTACCCATTGTTGTTTCGTCGCACCATATTTCACATTCACAAGTTGTCAACAAAGAGAATACAAACGCTTGGTTGTCAAGTTCAGTCAAGTTCACAACAACATTTTTCATATCCAGTACCTACCCGTCTACGTCGTACCTACATTATCAGCGTAGCGTTTGTATTCTCTTTTCTTTTTTTTTTTAGTTATGGCTTCGCACGGTTTGTGCATATAGCCAGTGTCAAGTATTTTATTTTAAGTATTTCTTAATTTCACATTAAGAAAGTCACAGCAATGTTATAGCAATCGTGGTCCAGTAGTCAAGTCAATTATTTACATCGTCAAAGTCACGATTCAGTAAAGTGGTGGATGTTTTACTGAAACTACCTGGGAGTTTTGGAAAAAATGCGTAATGACACGTTTTTTGAGTTTATATCATTCGCCCACACTCGTGCACGTTAACGAACACTTAATGATTAATATTCCACCAATATTACACATTAACACTCGATGAAACACAAGTTTGAGAAAATAATACAAAACCAACAACACCTCACTATCGGATTCCCGCCAAAAACTCCTGTATTCTCTTTGTACATATCCACATTATCAACTTACCACAGAGTATAATACTCACTAAACGAACTGACTCGTGTGACGATTTGACGTGGCGTGACGAGAGTGAGTTTTTTTTTTTTTTTAGTTATGGCTTCGCACTGCTTGTGCATATAGCCAGTGTCAAGTAATTTATTATTTAAGTACTATGTATTTCTTCAAATTCTTCATTTCACATTACGAAAGTTACAGCAGTATAGCAATCGTGGTCAAGTAGTCAAGTCAATTATTTACATCGTCAAAGTCACGATTCAGTAAAGTAGTGGATGCTTTACTGAAACTTCCTGAAAGTTTTGGAAAAAATGCGAAATGACACGTTTTTTGAGTTTATATTATTCTCCTACACTCGTGCACGTTAACGAACACTTAATGATTAATATTCCACCAATATTTCACATTAAACTCGAAGAAACACAAGTTTGAGAAAACAATACGAAACCAACAACGTCGCAAAAACTCCAGTGCCAGTAAGTTGATCAGTTGATCATTCCGTAATAGGTAGGTATATGTACTAACTTTATGATATTTTATGGTAGTCTGTGGCCCAGCAGCTCACCCACCCGCATGTACAGGCGTTTGTATTCTCTTTGATGTACAGTGAACAGTCATTGGGAGTTTTGGCGGGAATCCGATAGTGAGACGTTGTTGGTTTTATATTATTAGCTCAAACTTGTGTTTCTTCGAGTGTTAATGTGTAATATTGGTGGAATATTAACCATTAAGTGTTCGTTAACGTGCACGAGTGTAGGCGAATGATATAAACTCAAAAAGCGTGTCATTTCGCATTTTTTCCAAAACTCCCAGGAAGTTTCAGTAAAGCATCCACTACTTTACTGAATCGTGACTGACGATGTAAATAATCGACTTGACTACTTGACCACGATTGCTATAATATTGCTGTGACTTTCTTAATGTGAAATTAAGAAATACTTAAAATAAAATACTTGACACTGGCTATATGCACAAACCGTGCGAAGCCATAACTAAAACAAAAAAACAGTCATTGTTTTTATTTGGTTTTAGAGGTGTAAAAGTAACGAAAAAAAGCATACCCGTATGTATTCGTTACTTTAGCAATGAGCACCCGTTACTGTCGTATCGTTACTAGTTACTTTCCGCCTTTCACTGAATACAACGAATTACAAATATCACATTTTGCCATAATGCCTGTAGTCGTAAAAAAACCCCATAATTTACTAAATAATTACATAAAAAGTAATAAATAACAGCTTTTGTTTACCAAGAAACAATTAAATCTCATTAGAGTATGAAGGTAGCTTTATTATAATATTATGTCTACAAGAACAAAAAACCTGGAATAAAAAACAAAAACATAACCATACCTATCTGTAATTTGTACAAAAGTCTTTATTACCTTTTTTCTGTTTCAAATAGTTCCAATCATCACACGTCACTACTCTACACACACAATTATTTATACCTCTCTTAAACAAACAAACAGTATTATTTTAATTTTAGGACGAAGATTTTCTAAATGATTACTTCACAAAAACAAAAGAAACAAACATCGTTCTTTGTAACGTAACGTACTTTTCAAATTCATACGATTTTGCGCGCGCAATACGCATGCGTAAAACATACGATTAGCAAACGTTTCAATACACGTATCACTTGCGTGCGTACTTACTTGCGTGAGCTCGAACAGTGTTGATGCGGTCGGTGCACCCATACCACGCGCATACGAAACATGCGAATAACGAAACGGATTCGCCAGTACCGTTTTGCTACTCGGTACTAGATGGCGCACCCGTTACTGAGTACTAGAGGTGTAAAAGTAACGAAACAAAGCGTATCCGTATGTATTCGTTACTTTAACAATGAGTACCCGTTACTATCGTATCGGTACTCGTTACTTCCGTATGATACCTCATAACATGCTATGATGCTTAGAGAGTCGTATCGAATCGAGTCGCATTGCGTACGCGTGCGGTATAATGTCGCAGCGTCACAACATTCGTGATTTGTAGAAAACTTATAGATAAAAAACGTGGACGACGAATTTCCAAATTATTACTTTAGGTACCTACATAATAAACAAACATCGTTATTTGTATCGCATGCGTAAAACAAACTATCAGCACACGTGTACGGTGTATCCATACGCGGCATACGAAACATGCGAGTAACGAGATGGATTCGTGAGTAACGGTTCGGTACTCGTTACTAGATGGCGTACCCGTTACTCAGTACCGAATACATACGGTTTGCTACAGCTCTACAGTGAGTACCGAATACATACGGTTTGCTACAGCTCTATTTGGTTTGTTTTGGAAAATAAATTCGTAAAAAGCAAGAAAAATGAATGAAAGCCACCTATTTAGCACCATTTCCTTGAATATTTGCCGAGTCTGTTTAAGAAACACCGACGTTCTCTCACCAATGTCGAATGAGCACACCGAATTTTATCGGACCATTGTGAAGGATGTAAGTATGAATGAATATAATAATGATTTGTGGTATTTGTCACTATATTCTAGTGCTATCGAAAACATGGAAAGGTCAAGCCCCTGGAATGGCTCAATTTTCAAAGCTGGGACGAAGGCGCATGACGTAGAGAGGTGTAGGTACAGTGTATAGGTAGGTACCTACCCTACCTTGAAACGAAGGAGCCCCTTATCCTACTACTCACTATAAAATATGTGAAAGTTTGTCCTCCCTTCCCGCTGCAACCGCCTACCAAATTTTGGTGAAATTTGGTACTTAAATAGATCCTATAGGTAGGTATACGATACTTTTTATCCCATAAAAATTAGAAGTTCCTGTGGAATAATAGCGAACACGTCTGCAACCGCGTAGCACAGCTTATTAATCTCCCGTGCTTTGTCAAGGACCCTGACTAGACAATTTAAAATCTACTGTCTGGAATTGCAGCAGCGGAGAGGTTAATTGATAGACCTGCAATTGACCACCTCATTGAAATTAGACAAAGGTGTAAGGTCCTGTTTCAAACCCCTATGCGGAGTATGATCTGAAGACAGAATCAACTGAGCTGTCTATTAGAAATTAAGGTTTAAATACAATTTAAATACTATAGATTATAAATAAGATATCTTCTTTATAATTTTCACACAAGGAAGATGTTGGACAGAAATACTTAACAAAATAACAAACTATAAGTGGCGCTTTAGTCTCAAGATGAAATCAATGAGTTCGTATTACAATCAAGATTAATATATGTATAAGTCAAAGTTAATGAAACACATTATTTAACATTAATTGTGTATCCGGCTAGGTAGCCAGGATGGAGAAGTGAGAATGTGTCGAAGTTTCCTCACTGCCCACATAACCAACCTTATTTATTAATAAAGCAGAAATGTACCCTCACACTAACTATAGATACAGTTATGAACTTTAAACATATGACAATATGCAAATCAAATTGCAATAATCCAACACATAGTGTTGGATTATTGCAATTTGATTATTATATTGCTATTAATGCTATGGTGTTGGTGAGTATAATCCCTAAGCCGATGACTCTTTCAGGTAGCCCACGAGGAGATCAACATGAGAGCCTGTATATACTGTGCTTGGATGCTTCAGAAATTCATCAAGTTCCAACACCAGTGCCAGTCGGCTAATAACCTGCTGCGAGAAGTTGTTTTTATGGTGAATATCTTAATATATATATGTATATAAATTTTGCATCACATTGAATGTGATTGTTATGAAAACTTACTTTTCAGGACTCCAAATCCATTGTCTTCTTACAAAATCTGACGAGCAGTCATCGTTTGACACAAATCAAATTGGACACTCATTCGTACAGTCCTAAACTCACTCATGATGGAACCGATGTCAATGGGGCAAATAGCGAGTTGAATGAATACAAACCTGAGAGTTTATTCAATGCATATGACAACAGATTAGTAAGTGATACATCATTGTGACAATAGATTAGTAAGTGATACATATTTATGACAATAGATTAGCAAGTGATACATACTTATTAGAATAGATTAATAATTGACTACAGATTAGTATGGAAATAAAGGTTTGATTGAAACCCCCGACACGCTCGCGGCGCCGTACGAGCTCACGGTACAACATCGCGCTTCAATATAATAAACAAGAGACGCGCGAGACTGTATGCGCGCCCGCGTTGTACCGCGTCGCTACTCACTAGCTCCCCCGACACGCTCGCGGCGCCGTACGAGCTCACGGTACAACATCGCGCTTCAATATAAACAAGAGACGCGCGAGACTGTATGCGCGCCCGCGTTGTACCGCGTCGCTACTCACTAGCTCCCCCGACACGCTCGCGGCGCCGTACGAGCTCACGGTACAACATCGCGCTTTCATTTCAACATAGAGAGAGAGTGCCCCTTCTACAAGGGTATGAATAGGTATTATGTTTCAGGTAAATAAAAACGAAGCAGTGATTAAAGAAGAGCGTAACATGAAGCGAGAGATATCGGACAATGCCAAAGTTAAACGCAAACGGGAGAAGAAGGAATTGCGAGACGGATTCACGTCGAGAATGGTGCAGGAGACAAATGAATATGTGGTCATTAAGCTTACCAAAGAACAGGTAAAATCGTTATAAAATATAAAAAAAAAGTGTGTGCGTGTAACCTTTACGCGCGATTGAAGTAAAACTTTATTGGCGTTGACGGAAGTAACGCTTACTATGTCTGTGTAGTTTACGGTTACATTGACATGTCAATGTAACCTTTTTAAATAGCGGAAACTACATTGACATGTCAATGTAACCTTTTTTAAACAGCGGAAACTACACAGACTATAGTAAGCGTTACTTCCGTCAGAAAAAAAATCTGAGTTACTCCCTAGTCGCGCCTAAAGAAGTTTTACTTCAATAAGTTCTTGGACTTTCGTGAACAGAAAACATAGTTTAACTAGAATTATACGGGTCTAATGACCCCGGTCGTGTTACAGCAGACGTGACCCCCCAGGTGTCTGTTCCAGGTGTTGCAAGAGATGGAGGAGCGCTCGAAGACTGACTCCTACACGCAATCTCTATTCAAGTGTGAGAAGTGTGTCAAAGGGTTCAACTTCCAAGACGTACTGGAGAAGCATTTAGAAAAGCACTCTGTGGTAAGGAGCTGCACCGTCTTGGAGACGACACTGACTTGCGTTGGTATATTAGCCCGCGGGTGGCCTGTCTAGCATGGGCTAAGGAAAAAATAATTCCAATTAGTGGCAAAAAGTTAACTGCTTTCAAAAGATGACCTGCAGGTCTTGCGTTGGTATCTTAGCCCGCGGGTGGCCTGTCTAGCATGGGCTAAGGAAAAAAATAATTCCAATTAGTGGCAAAAATGTAACTGCTTTCAAAAGATGACCTTCAGGTCTTGCGTTGGTATCTTACAGCTGAAATTAATATTGTGTCTCCTATCCAAGATTGAAATTATTCTTGTATTGCTGCCTATCGTTCGATCGATTTCCAATCTGCATGCCTTTATAAACCTGTCCACGGATCGGTTATTGGCACGTTTGACCCTAAAATGGATTGTAATATCAATCCCAGATAACATAATTTGGATTGGATTGATTATTAATTTCGGCCGTTAGCCCACAAGTGGCGTGGCTTGCGTTGACTAACAAAAAATTTAAGACAAAAAAAAACACTTGTGAGATAGGAACTGATAGTCTCTGGTATCTTAGCCCGCGGGTGGCATGTCTAGCATGGGCTAGTCATGCATTTAGTATATTATTGTCTAGGATGTTAATGAAATCACATAAATTATTTCAGAAAAACGGTTCATTTCAATGCGAAATGTGCAGCCAGTATTGCCCAAGTGCAGTCTCGCTTAGAGGACACGTCAAATCACACACCACCAGGTAACTATGTCGTATATATATATACTCGTATTTTTTTAATTTGTTTATTTTTTATTAAGTGTTTTATTTATTTATTTATTTATAAAGATTTGATTGTTTTTTTGTTTGTTTGTTTGCTTTCAATAGGCTCCGAAACTACTGAACCGATTTGTAAACTTATTTCACTGTTGGGAAGCTACACTATCCCCGGGTGACATAGGCTACTTTATATCCCGTAAACATTAACGGTTCCCGCGGGATAGTAGTTAAACCGGTTCGTGGGTAAAACCGCGAGGCGCTTCTAGTCTGTAATATAAATAGGATTACGTATTATGTGTGTCCTTATTTGTTACATTTACTGTCCCTTCCCGCCCGTGTGTAGATACAAGTGCAAGCTGTGCGGGCGCGTGCGGCGCTCCCGGCAACACTTGCTGGAGCACCACGCGGTGTCCCACTCCGGCGCCCCGCCCTCCTACCTGTGCCGCAGCTGCCCCTACACATCCACGTATGTACCTACAGCTAGCCGTGCCCGGGGGGGGAGGGGGGGTTAGATACTGGAGCACCACGCGGTGTCCCACTCCGGCGCCCCGCCCTCCTACCTGTGCCGCAGCTGCCCCTACACATCCACGTATGTACCTACAGCTAGCCGTGCCCGGGGGGGAGGGGGGGTTAGATACTGGAGCACCACGCGGTGTCCCACTCCGGCGCCCCGCCCTCCTACCTGTGCCGCAGCTGCCCCTACACATCCACGTATGTACCTACAGCTAGCCGTGCCCGGGGGGGGAGGGGGGGTTAGATACAAGTGCAAGCTGTGCGGGCGCGTGCGGCGCTCCCGGCAACACTTGCTGGAGCACCACGCGGTGTCCCACTCCGGCGCCCCGCCCTCCTACCTGTGCCGCAGCTGCCCCTACACATCCACGTATGTACCTACAGCTAGCCGTGCCCGGGGGGGGAGGGGGGGTTAGATACTGGAGCACCACGCGGTGTCCCACTCCGGCGCCCCGCCCTCCTACCTGTGCCGCAGCTGCCCCTACACATCCACGTATGTACCTACAGCTAGCCGTGCCCGGGGGGGGGGGGGGGTTAGATACTGGAGCACCACGCGGTGTCCCACTCCGGCGCCCCGCCCTCCTACCTGTGCCGCAGCTGCCCCTACACATCCACGTATGTACCTACAGCTAGCCGTGCCCGGGGGGGAGGGGGGGTTAGATACTGGAGCACCACGCGGTGTCCCACTCCGGCGCCCCGCCCTCCTACCTGTGCCGCAGCTGCCCCTACACATCCACGTATGTACCTACAGCTAGCCGTGCCCGGGTGGGGTGATAATATATTTAAAAAAAAAAGAAGAAAGAAACCTGATTTTTTCAGGCGCACAAAATATAACACTATCAGTATTAAGTAATGTAATAACTTAAATTAAGTAGGTAGTACTTATAATACAATTTTGAACTGGCCAGTGTCCCAAAATGTGTACGTACAGCATGATACAAATTCAAAAACAGTTATCTACCTACGTGGAAGAAGAAAATAATAATAATTGTGATTACTGTTTAACTATATTTATTCATTGTAACATTAAAATATTTATTTATTTATTTAATAATAGTATAAATAAAATAAAATAAACTAAAACTAACTTAAACTAAACCTTACAAATCTAACAAAAGAGGGTGTCCATGTGGCATGGTACCAAGAACGCTGGCTGCATTACCTCGCTGAATAGCAATGGCTATTCTCTGTGCGAGATAAGAGCCAGCCCTCTTGTCACCAGCGGCGTCGACCAGCCGAGGAAACAGATTGTTGAAAAATTTTTTGGAACTGGGACCCCATGGACCAAAAGTTTCGAAGCCAAGCGGCACAAATATGTAGTCACTTGAAAGTGTCACGTACTTGCGCCGCTTGGCCTCTTCTGCGGCTTCCGCCGCGGCTCCGGCCTTCAAGACAGATCCGCTGAGGCGAGAAGGGGCCAACGTGTCGACGCATGTAGCATCCCACACGAGAGCCCTTCCCCGCTCCCAGGGGATCAAAGTGAGGCCATCGGGACGCTTGCCATCATCACGCACCATCCCGACAGGTTCTAGTGTAGAAGGTACGTTAATGGTGGCAAGCGCCCGTTTGATAATATCGTTAATGGAGCCGTGGCGGGAGAATCTGCCTGCACTGCGTTGGCAGAAAAGTCCATGGAGTCCGTTCCTGTCGACGACGCTGCCACATGGACACCGGTGACTCTCGACAATGGCAGCACCCAGTCGGAGTCCGACGGCGATGCGGAAACTGCCATTGTCGAGCAGCGTTCCGAGGTTCGCAGAGGGAAGAGCGTGTAGCCACTGTCCTGATTCGTGTTGCGAGACCGCTAGAAACCTTGCGCGTTCTTGGCCACTGGAAGAATTTTGAACCAGATAATTGTGGGTTCTCTGCACCAGTGAAACATCCCAAAGTGTTTGACTTGTTGGTTCCTTGGGGAAGTTTTCACTGGGGCAGAGAGTCCTCCAGGCCTCTACGGCATCAGCTGCACAGTGCAAAACCGGTGCTGGCGTTTTCAGAATTTGAGCGCATAGGCTTGATACACTGTGCAGGGATGACAGGAAAGCCGGAAGAGCAATACTAGAGATTTTTCTTATGCCGATACCACCAGATCTAATAGGTAACGTGGCTTGAGTCCAGGAATTGTCCTCGAGGTTTAAATTTAGAATTTTTTCTAGAGCATTTTTGAGGGTGGCATCTAACTTATCCAAAATGTCCGTATGTTTCCATATTGGGCATGCTCTGAGAATGTATGTAAAATTTGGCACAAAAAGACAATATTTTAAAATGGTATATGCGATATGAGAATTTAGTGAGCCCAATCTATCAGCGTTTTCCGAAAGTATCTTCGATTTTTTTTCCAAAAGGGGTCTAACACTTTCCTCGAGTAACGGAGCCCCTAAAAGGTAGAGTGAATCCATTTGCAGAATTTTTATGTCGGGTGAAATTTCTTGAAAATTTTGAATCAGAACTTTTCTATCAGTGGAGTTGAACTTTTCAGAAATATACAACTCACACTTGCCTAAATTTAGTTCTAAATTTAGGTTTCGAAAGTTGTTGATAACGGTGATAAAATCATTTTTGACTGTGTCAGCTTTACCTCCTAGAGTTCCGTCGTCTAGGTACCAGACATTTAATTTTGAATTTAAGTTAGAAGTAATGGGATGAATTCCTAAGCTAAAGAGTGCTGGTCCTAGAGGGTCACCCTGCTGAACGCCTACTTCAGATGATAATGTTTTAATTATTCTGCGAGGAAGCCAAATCACACCTCAGTGTGACTCGGCATTATCTCGAAGAATGGTCAATATCACTTTTATTTAAATTTTGATTAAATATTATCTTTATTGCGATTGGCGAGAATATCATTCTTACCCGTTGTTTTCGGAATAAAAAGTAACTTATGCGTGCATCTGGGGTGTTAACTACTCACTAGCTCCCCTGACACGCTCACAGCGCCATACTAACTCACTATACAACATCGCGCTTTCATTTCTACATAGAAAGTGTCCCTTCTATAAGGGTACTAATGCTGGGGCCACACGTATCGTGATATCCCATTGCCTATCCCGTTGTTTGACGTCATATTATGACGTTCGCCGTTAGTGTAGCCACACAATCGGGATACGGCATTGCGATTTTTTACATTCATTTGTTTTTTTTTATTTGGCTGTCGACGATGACGATAGTGTGGCCAGTCAAATTTGTGGCGATGAATCATCGGGACAATTTCCCCGTTGTTTAACGATGACGATGACGATACGTGTGGCCCTAGCATAATAGGTATGGTATGGAAGTTCTTAAACTTTCGCGAACAGGAAACATTAACTAGCTAAAACCGGGTCTAATTCGCGCACAAACAAATATCAAAATATATAATTTTGACATACCTCGACGTTTCGGCCGAGTTACATCGACCGTGGTCACGAGAAGAGGTCTCTTCTCGTGACCACGGTCGATGTAACTATGCGCTACATGGCAACTGTGCGTGCCCAGCAGCCGCACGGTGATGCAGCGGCACGCGCGCGCGCACGCGGCCGCCGCCCCGCACGCGTGCCGACACTGCGGGAAACTGTTCAAGACCCGAGAGTCGTTGCGGGTGCACAATGCGTGAGTATATTATGTTATTACAACAATCGTGACTAAATCCAACCATTCGTTTGGAAGCTACGATGCCACACAGACACAACTCAAATTTATAACACCCTTGCATAATGTGCGTTATGTGTAGAAAAAGAAGGAAAATTGTATTATCTCGTGTCAAATGTTGAAAATTTACCACCTACACTGTACTACACCTTTGGTTCTGACTTCTGATGGCGATACAATTGTTTGTTCATGTGATTGTGAATATAAAATGGCTGCCGCTACAAAATGGCGGATTGCATATTTTTCTTCAACATTTCAAACGTGACACTTGGAATTACCCGTCACACTCCCGAATAAATGGCGGATTACATCGTTTTCTTCAACATTATGACCGTCACACTTAGAATTTCCCGCCACACTCCCAACGAAATGGCGAATAACATAATTTTATTCAACATTTGGAACGTGACACTTGTAATTTCCCGCCACACTGTGAACATGGCGTGTGTACGCAGCCGGCAGCACAGCGCGGCGCCGCGGTTCGCGTGCGGCTGCGGCGCGCGGTTCGTGTACCGCTCCGTGCTGCGCGCGCACGCCGGCGCCGCCGCCCGGGACCACTACTGCGTGGAGTGTGACGTGCACTTCGCGAGCGCCGTGAGTGTGGCGCCGGATTCCGAACGTGGCTTTCTTTAATTTTCCTCCCCATGTTATGTTTCTAGCGGGGAGAAAAAGAAAAAAATAATAATTGCACACGAAATAGAAAATAGCGGCTAGTGGTTCTGTGAACAGACCTCGCGATCAGAGGGGAGCTTAACAAATATCATGGTGATGGGAATCCCGTATTTTCCCCTGTTTCCCTCCCAACTTTAAAAACTTTTTTCACAACATTTGTTATGATTTGAATGCTTATGGTTTCAACAAGAGCCACCATTCATCAGGACTAATTCATAACCACGATCACTCTGCCAAGAGTGCCCGACTAATAAGAGAAACCAAGACGGTCTTACCACAGAAGATTAAACCAGAGTTGAACAGATGAGTCTAAATATTTTCTCCACAAATTAACGTCTAACTCTCGCTTTTTCTAACTCCATAACATATTCACAAGGCAAATAATTAGGAATGCCAGGAGTTACTAGTAAAACGCGAGTGGTACCTACACGTCGAATTTGTAGAACGAAATTTTAAAAACTTTTGTTTAACTCTGGTATAATCTTTTGTGGTAAGACGGAAACACAGTTTAAATAATGAATAAATTACATCATTTCTAGATGAGTTTGAAACTACATTTCACCAGAGCTAAGAAACATCGGGACGTCTCCGCTTGCAAGTAAGTATAGCTAGAGCTCGATCAATCTGTACTTATAATTTAATTGGGCGGGTTCCCAACGAGTCACTCCAGATCCGGTGTTACACTAGTGTAACACTCTTTTAAAAAGAGGTTGCAACGAGTAACAGTGACACAAAAAAGTGCTTCGGTCAACTCAAATTATATATATTTATATAGCGATTACTAGGTAGTTACAAGAAAAACCTAACAACCTAACCTATGAGCGGTTTTATTTTTTTTCTCCCGTTGAGTCACACAGTTACTCGTTGCAACTTTTTTTTATAGAAGAGTTCCCAACGTGTTTCTATTGTGTAACAGTGTCAATGGGAAAAAACTGCCAACGAGTTACACTGTGACCAGATCTGGTGTGACTCGCTGGGAACCCACTTTTAATTGTGTATGGATGTATGTATGTATGTATCGTTCCCCTTAGCCACTCGTGCGCGCAGTGCGGGGCGCGGTTCCCCACGCGCGCGGCGCTGGCGGCGCACGGCGCGGCCGCGCACGCCGGCGCCGCGCCGCGCCCGCACGCCTGCGCGCTCTGCGGGCGCCTCTACAGCAGCCGGTGAGCCACTCGTGCGCGCAGTGCGGGGCGCGGTTCCCCACGCGCGCGGCGCTGGCGGCGCACGGCGCGGCCGCGCACGCCGGCGCCGCGCCGCGCCCGCACGCCTGCGCGCTCTGCGGGCGCCTCTACAGCAGCCGGTGAGCCACTCGTGCGCGCAGTGCGGGGCGCGGTTCCCCACGCGCGCGGCGCTGGCGGCGCACGGCGCGGCCGCGCACGCCGGCGCCGCGCCGCGCCCGCACGCCTGCGCGCTCTGCGGGCGCCTCTACAGCAGCCGGTGAGCCACTCGTGCGCGCAGTGCGGGGCGCGGTTCCCCACGCGCGCGGCGCTGGCGGCGCACGGCGCGGCCGCGCACGCCGGCGCCGCGCCGCGCCCGCACGCCTGCGCGCTCTGCGGGCGCCTCTACAGCAGCCGGTGAGCCACTCGTGCGCGCAGTGCGGGGCGCGGTTCCCCACGCGCGCGGCGCTGGCGGCGCACGGCGCGGCCGCGCACGCCGGCGCCGCGCCGCGCCCGCACGCCTGCGCGCTCTGCGGGCGCCTCTACAGCAGCCGGTGAGCCACTCGTGCGCGCAGTGCGGGGCGCGGTTCCCCACGCGCGCGGCGCTGGCGGCGCACGGCGCGGCCGCGCACGCCGGCGCCGCGCCGCGCCCGCACGCCTGCGCGCTCTGCGGGCGCCTCTACAGCAGCCGGTGAGCCACTCGTGCGCGCAGTGCGGGGCGCGGTTCCCCACGCGCGCGGCGCTGGCGGCGCACGGCGCGGCCGCGCACGCCGGCGCCGCGCCGCGCCCGCACGCCTGCGCGCTCTGCGGGCGCCTCTACAGCAGCCGGTGAGCCACTCGTGCGCGCAGTGCGGGGCGCGGTTCCCCACGCGCGCGGCGCTGGCGGCGCACGGCGCGGCCGCGCACGCCGGCGCCGCGCCGCGCCCGCACGCCTGCGCGCTCTGCGGGCGCCTCTACAGCAGCCGGTGAGCCACTCGTGCGCGCAGTGCGGGGCGCGGTTCCCCACGCGCGCGGCGCTGGCGGCGCACGGCGCGGCCGCGCACGCCGGCGCCGCGCCGCGCCCGCACGCCTGCGCGCTCTGCGGGCGCCTCTACAGCAGCCGGTGAGCCACTCGTGCGCGCAGTGCGGGGCGCGGTTCCCCACGCGCGCGGCGCTGGCGGCGCACGGCGCGGCCGCGCACGCCGGCGCCGCGCCGCGCCCGCACGCCTGCGCGCTCTGCGGGCGCCTCTACAGCAGCCGGTGAGCCACTCGTGCGCGCAGTGCGGGGCGCGGTTCCCCACGCGCGCGGCGCTGGCGGCGCACGGCGCGGCCGCGCACGCCGGCGCCGCGCCGCGCCCGCACGCCTGCGCGCTCTGCGGACGCCTCTACAGCAGCCGGTGAGGGGGGAGGGCATATCGCGCACTTGACACCGGCTAAATTAAAAAAAAAGTGTAGCGAGGGCATGTCTTGCACTTGACACCGGCTAAATTAAAAAAAAAGTGTAGCGAGGGCATGTCTTGCACTTGACACCGGCTAAATTAAAAATAATTGTGTACGATTTATACACTTGCAGTTTGAATGTGGTGACAAAAGATCACAATCACTATCCATACGTACGTTTATAGTACGAAGTTTGTACGGATAATTAATTATACCGTTGATGTTTCCTTCTCGTTAGTTACAAGCCACACTAATAGCTAAAATGTGTAAATTTTTTTAAATACCTAAGTATTATGACGCGCGCTAGTCGCAGTGTCATCAAAAATGTACAGTTGAAGACTGTACAAAGTGTTTGAACACAAATGTTTCCAGAGACGCGGTGCGCGCCCACCGCTGGCGCGCGCACTCGCGCCGCGCGCCGCCCGTCGCCTGCGCGCACTGCGACGCGAGCTTTGCAGTGAGTTGTAGGATCACCTATTTCCCGGGGTATCGTCCAAGACTCCCGGGACAAGTTATATCTATTGTGTTTGCTATATCCACGCCAAATGCCATGTAAATCCGTCCAGCCCTTGCGGCGGAACACAGACGCTTACAACTTTTGCATTTATGATATCAATGTGATGCGATTCCTTTTGAGACGGGTATAAAAAATACCTACGATCCACCGAGCTAATGGCTAGCGTCGGCTAAGAAACAATCGACCTCGCTCTGGCTAATGGCTAGCATCAATAATAATCTGACTTAGCCCAGGCTAATGGCTAGCATCGGACATTGTCTAACTTTAGCCCGGGCTAGCAGCGGCTAATAAAGCACCTCCTTCCAGGGCGAAGGATAATCCTGTGTTATTTACTTATGTAAAAAAAATCTACAGGGTCGCATAAAATACGATCATCAGTGCGTTAATTTTTATGGTATACTTTAGACTTAGATGTCAAAAGATATTTTAGCCCATGCTAGTCAAATATTTTTTAGTCCGCGCAAGTCACGGGCTAAGAAACAGATGCAGGCCATCCAGTGCTCTGGGCCTGCGTAAGTGGGAGCACAGCCCTCGTAGTCCTCGTAGTACCCGATTCCCTAGACTAGTGTACGTTAAACATCGATAGTCTATCGATAGTATAGTTAGTTTTTTACTATCGATACTATCGATAATTATTTTCTACTATCGATCTACTATTTTTCATAAACTTTACCTTTGATTTCAACTATAGATAGTTTTTTTACTATCGATACTATCGATCTACTATTTTTCATTATAGGCAAAGTTGGAGCAAAACTATCGATAGTGTCGATAATAATCGATAGTTTTTGGAAAACTATCGATAACAATCGACAATCAAAACTATCGATGTTTAACGTACACTACCCTAGACACAGGAAGGCCTAGCTAGAGGTGAGGAAGATCTTGACGCGGCGATTACTATTTCAGCGCAAGAGCACTCTCAAGCTGCACTTGCGAACGCATGCGGGCTGCCAACCGCACGCGGGCCGCTGCGGCGCCTTTGAGGACAAAACTCAACCGCAAGATACACAGAATAAGCTCGAGGTAATTATTTAAGTATAATTGATCGCCATTTCGGTATATTACCTCTTTATAATGTTAGTGTAGGAAATAATAAAGAAAAAACTGATTCGTTTACTTCTTTGCAGAATGGCGAGGCGGATAATCAATTATATGGAACACCAATTGAAGTTTATACCCATAGTAATAAAGAAATATAATGGGAAAACGACGTTTCCCGCGGGGATTCTGCACTTTCCCGATATAAAACATAGCCTGTAGCAGTCTGGGATAGTAATATAGCTTTCTATTATAGCGTAACAATGATCAATCGGTTCAGTGGTTCCAGAGATTACCGCTTACCAACTCGGGCCGTATTAATAAATGAACCTCAATAGTGCTACCAAGTGCGCTATCAGCTGATCCACACTCAAAATGTAATCTGCATCATGAAATCGTTGCTATTTAATAAATGGATATTGCGATGTAGCACTGGCTACTAGATACTCTCTTGTATGTGTCAATTGTGTCATAATCGGATTGCACTTAACCGCTGAGTGTCATTAATTAATTTGCCCGATAATCTAAAACAGATGTATATATTAATTAGAACGAAAGAGCAAGTGCACACTGAAGATAACTCTCAGAGCTAAGTTTATTTATTAATACGGGCCTATGTTCTTGGTCAAGTAATTTATTTGTATCGGAAAATAATGTAAAATGTGTGATAAATAAAATACGCTTTAAACAAATTTGTATTTTTATTAAAATAAACTCTTATTTACAATTTCAAATATGACCCACTTGTGCAGCTGTCTTAGCTCGGGATAATGGCTAGCATGGGCTAATAAAAATGATCAGGGATAATATTGTGATGACTAGCATGGGCTAAAAACTTTATTGCCACGCCATTTTAACCCTACTTCCGTTGAGCATTGAGTGCAAAACTGGAAATAGCCAAAGCTAGCCAGCTATCTAAGAAGCTGCATATTATGGGATCTGTAACAATAATTATTTTACTGAATCCCTAAGTGTAAATTATATTTACGCACCATCACATTATACACAATATTTACGAATAGTAAAGACAGTGTGATATTACCACTAAACTCCCGATCCAAAAAATAAATCGAATAGAAGCCTTAACGTCTTTCAACAAAGTGCAATTTCTATTGAACAGAAAAAGGGAAAAATAAAGATGAAATTTTCAAAACTGCACAGTTACATCCGCGCATTAGAGGAATGGATTATAATTAATTATTTTCAATAATTAATAAGATTAGTCTCCCAGAGTGTCGTTTTAGTTCTATGACTCTTTTACTCTAAAACTTGTCTGCAAGCTCATGACTCTCCCATAAATTAACTAAGAAGATTTGATCTATAACAATGATTATGGGTTGAATTTGAAAAATTATAATTTCCCTTTCATGATCCAAGACCCCCCGTATCGTTAGTCGCTACCTCCAAATGATCTTTGCTGAGGGACCTCGAAACTCCCCCCAAAAGTGCCTCATATTTGGTATCGTTAGTTGAACTTTTCTAGGTTCCTCGGTACTCCATTTTATCACAAATGATCGTAGAGAAGCGGCTTCGAGGAATCCTCAAGGTACGTCGCGAGGTACCTCGAGCTGACAGATGGTTTGTTTCCTTCGTATGAGGATTGTTGTCAAGGAATAACCGAGTGGAGGAAATTTTGTCAACTAACGATACCGAAACAGGCAAGTGACGTTGGGTGGAGCGAAAGAAATTTGGAGATAATGACTAATGATACGGGGGTCAATCTCTGACAGGAATAGGGAAATCCATTAACTCTACCAGTGCTTCAGAATATACCCATTAGAGAAGACAGCACCAAGAAACTACAGTGATATAATTTTCCAATTTTCCTTTTCTATCTAAGCGAGCTAAAAATAGGTATACAACCTCGGTCAGTCTTTTCTCATACATTTCCTCTTTTCTAACACAATCATGCTCTTAAGAGCTGATGCTACCACAAACCGGAGTTCGTGGAACTTCTGTACGGAGAGGCGGTACATGCGAGTCTGGTTGTTGGTGAGTGTCATGGTGAGTATGACATGTGTATCTCTGCGGAGCACCTCCTTACTGCGGTGTGGTGATGCACTCTCCGATTGGATGTTGGACTGGCTGGAATGGAAGTAAAAAGTTTGGTGCTATTTTTAAAATTTTGGGATAAGTAAGAAACTGTCATTATATTGTGTATCTTTTTAAATTACTTTCGAAAAGGAGGAGGTACTCAATTTGATTGCATGTTATTTTTTATTTTTCACAAATTATTAACAGTGCAAACTCACCTCAAAGACAAGTCGATTTTCCAGTGTAAGCTGACCACCCCCGGCTTGACCCGCAGGTGTGTCGGCAAGCTCTCGTATATCTGGTCGGTGCAAAGCAATGACGTTAGTTCCGCCACACATTCTGGAGAAAATCTGAAAGCACAGTGGAGCGTCCATTATCTGAAGTAATAAGGGTGTATGGAAAGCCGATTTATTCAGATAATTTAACTGATTTTTATTTAATTACATGGGTCAATGACATCAAAATAGTCACAGGCAACCGCTAGATGCCAATGGAAAATTGTCGTTCGGTGTGGCGGTCTAAGGGGGAGGCTTATGTTCAGCTGTGGAAGTCTTCAGGCTGACGATGATGATGATGATGGTGTTGATTTTATTTAACCATTTATGTATGAAGTACCCACTAATATAACCATATTGTGTATGTAATATGAATATTGTTAGTTAGAACAGCAAATAGGGATCACTGAGGCAGCACTAGATAACATGATGAGTTATCTTGGTTGCACATTTGCCTTACTCTGTTTATTTAACTCATACCTATTTACAAGGGCAGTGAGTGTCTTGCGTGCGAGTAGCTTGGTTGAGCGGGTATTCAGATAACAAAATTGATGCTCCACTGTATTTGTGCACCGACTTTCGTCACTGAGTCAATGATAATCTACTTACTTCAGGCTTTCGACGAAGGCCTTGACGTCGTCGTGTTCCCACGGCTCCTTGAGGGCTGACTTTAGCCGCGCCAGGTGTCTGACGACCGCGCGGACGGATGCATACTTGTCTGCGTTCATGAGGCTCGACAGTCTACTGTCAGGAGTGCCTTCTAATTCCTTTAGGGCCACTGAAAATGATAGGAAGTTACGAGCTGCGTCTGAAGCTTTCACCAGCTTTTGCTACTTTTCATTACTATTGTGGATAGGCAAGCGTGTGATCGCAGTCTCGCCTGATAATTTAAAACTTCTAAACTACTATCTACCTACTTGTAATGTTAATATTTTTAGGGGGAGGATGGACGGAAAACTTACGAACAACAAACGGTTTCACTTGTTTCTTCTGTATATCGGGCGTTACATATACTATGGACGACCATTGCGTATGGTTTTCTGTAAGTAATTCTAACTGTTGAGACATTGTTGTATGAAAAAAGTTATTCTTTCGTAGTATGTATTTACTTCGAAAGATATTTCCAAAACTTTTTTTTTGTTATGGCTTCGCACGGTTTGTGCATATAGCCAGTGTCAAGTATTTTAGTTTAAGTATTTCTTCATTTCACATTATGAAAGTCACAGCAATATTATAGCAATCGTGGTCAAGTAGTCAAGTCAATTATTTACATCGTCAGTCACGATTCAGTAAAGTAGTGGATGCTTTACTGAAACTTCCTGGGAGTTTTGGAAAAAATGCGAAATGACACGTTTTTTGAGTTTATATCATTCGCCTACACTCGTGCACGTTAACGAACACTTAATGGTTAATATTCCACCAATATTACACATTAACACTCGAAGAAACACAAGTTTGAGCTAATAATATAAAACCAACAACGTCTCACTATCGGATTCCCGCCAAAACTCCTCCAAAACTTTTGAAAACCAAGACAAATAAAAAGTACTGCCATTGGAAAACTGTAATTCCCCCGGCCCGATTGGCGAAATGGCGATTTCTAGTTTCTAGATTTTTTCTCTCTCTCTCTCTCTCTCTCCCTAACTATCATTCCACCATTACACACGACACATTCTTTACACAAATATGCTTAACAAATAAACGTAAACAAACGTTGTATCGTCTAAACTCCATACCTACCTTAATGCCTGGGGGCCTACTCCCACCTTATAGCAAACGATTTTCTTTAGGTTCTATCCAGTTTAGGTTCCTAAATGGAATCGACTAATTTCGTACCATCACCTACTTCTAAAGATAACCGTATTGAGATCGACAACGGGCACTGAAATACTGATATTTTTGAGGTACCTAGGTATCGATATAAAATATCGGTTAAAATACACATCGGCCAACGGCCAACCACAGGCACAAGCTTCACCACAGTTTTGCATGCGCAAGCCGGCTTGTACACGAACACTGTGGGATCTGTGTGTGTGTGGTTGGTAAAACGTAATGACGCGCAAACCTGCTTGCTTGGCTTGTACACTTTTCGACTTGCTTTAAATTTTGCATGTGCAAGCCCGGCTTGCGCGTACCTACTTGTCTGTGCGTGTGTTTGAGCGTTCCGTGTTCAAGCTGCAATTGAGGCTATAATCATCATTTTTTTACACAGCAGAAATAGTTCTTAATTTGAAAATTATTTCTACGCTGACGACCACGAGAAGAATGTGGCTTGCGCGTACCTATTTACCTGTGCCGTGTGGTTACACACGTGTTCAGTATTTTAATTCCCAAAATAGGTACTGTAGGGACACAAGACTAGGGCGTGGGCGCATGAAATCGCTGGGTCGGCAGAATGCGACCCCCGCGCTAGTTGTCCCTCCGCCTCGGTACTGTACACTCGTCAACCCGCCTTCTTACGTGTTAAGAAATTATGTGCCTATAATAATTTGTGAAAGAGACAATATACTTACAACTTAGAACGGATGCCAACAAACTCTTTTATTCGACCCGGTAGAGAACACATTTACTAGGACCTTCTAATAATAAATACCGATAAAACGGTAAAGTACTAAGAAAATATCGGTATTTAGCAATGTATCAATTACCATTATCGGGGGTTTTGAAAATACCATGAATATGTCCCTGATTGACATCGCTTAGCTTAGAATGAATGAACAATATTATCTATGGCTAAATGCACAAACCTCAGATTATTCATCCAACAGATATGATATTTAACTCAAGATCCGGGGAAGAAAAGAGACAATTGAATACAAATAGACAAAGGAGTAAGTAGGATAGTACGATGATGTTTTGTTTTTGTCAGCGTATGCACTAATTTATTGCTGTGCTGCAGAAGCAAACTAATCTTAACATTTTAGAATGTCGCACGAATGATTGGAGCACCACCTAAATAACGTGTATTATATTTCTCCGATTTATAGAGAAACCCAGCGATCTTGGCTTTTAGAATGTCGCACGAATGATTGGAGCTACACCTAAATAACGTGTATTAAATTAAACCGATTTATCAATTGCAGCATAGGTGTCCCTTTCGGGTATACGCTTTTGTCAAGTCTATTGATACATCGTCTATGGCACAAACCGTGAATAGCTAAAATATTTTTTTTTATATGTATCGTAAGCAGAGCCACAGACTGCTGGATACTACCTACTTATAGCAAGATGCAAAATATAGACTAGCTCTGTCCTTTTCCGTCACGAGTAACATTTGAATAGTCTTCTCATGGTCTTCTCCTTATTGTGGGAAAGAGACTACCGATACCAATCGTCTATAGCTCTTTCCGTCTACGTAAGGTTGACGTTCATTCCTCGCTCACTCATTTGTGATAAAATTCTCTGTGGTGGAGCTGTAAGCTATAAAGTACCTAGGTAGGTACATGAGTTTTGGCGGGAATCCGATAGTGAGATGTTTTTGGTTTTGTATATTTTCTCAAACTTGTGTTTCTTCGAGTGTTAATGTGCAATATTGGTGGAGTCTTAAAATCATTGAGTGTTTAGATATAAATAAATATATTAAGTATTTACATGGTCAAAGTCACGATTCAGTAAAGTAGTGGATGCTTTACTGAAACTTCTTGGGAGATTTGGAAAAAATGCGAAGTGACACGCTTTTTGGGTTTATATCATTTGCCCACACTCGTGTACGTTAACGAACACTAAGTGATTACTATGCCACCAATACTACACATTAACATTTAAAGAAACACAAGTTTGTGAAAAAAATACAAAACTAACGTCTCACTATAGGATTTCCACCAAAACTCGATGTTGTTATTGTTCGTGTGAGTCCAACATCTTAGGATTCCTCGTCCAGGCGAGAGACTAGAGAGGTTTCGTTGACGGTCGGGGCTACAACTCGTATTCTCAGAACAAAAGGCTGGTATTGTTGCAGTTGTGACCGTGGCGGGTGCCGCGATGATTACGGTTAATCTGTCGAAGTGACCACGGGTCGAATCCTCGGGTTTCGTCAGTCTTGGGAATGTGCAAAGTGTAGTATGTATCAAAACGATGCAGTTTTGGCGAGAAAATCTTAACTTTTCTTGGGCCGCTAATTATGACAGCTAAGCGGTTCAGTATTGGTAAAAAGGTCAAACGAAGTAGGTTAGTACCAAATGAATGAACGAAACATGAAATAATAGTAATACCTCGGTTTCGATATCAATAAAGCAGACGTAAATCCTTTGAATATAAAATGGCGGCAACCTAAACTGAGCGTCGAAGATGTCAAAATAAGACGTTATGGTACGACTGAGTAGAACGTGAGTGGTACGATTCTGTTTAGGTCTGCAATTGGATCGCAATAAGAGGTCATGGTAAGGCCCCTGTACTATATTATTCTACCACTCCTTCCCACCAAATCAAATCAGGGGATTACCAGCATTTGGCAGCACTACAAAATCAAAGGGTTGTCGAAAAAAAGTGGTGACATGACACTGTTTGATATAATCGGAAAAATACGTGTTCTTAAAATCGATTTTCCACAAGATTAGTCGATTATAATATTTATATGCTGTGCTAAATGAACGAACAATCAGAACGATTCACCTTTTATTTAGTATTTGTTATCTGTAGCGTAGCGTTTGTATTCTCTTTGCTCTTTGATCTGTAGAAATAAATATGGCCGCCGCTTGTTGAGCTTGTTTGTGTTGATTTTAGCGATTTCCCTTTTTTCTACATCAAAAACGCGTGAGATTGAGCTTAGAAAGAGTTGATTCGAACGCATAATCTTAGTGAACAATACATAATATGGCTGCAATACAAGGACCTCCCGGTAACAAGCCATGGTCGAACCGGCCTAGCATGCAGCATCAGAATAGCCTAAACGCGACAAGTGTTACGTTGAATAGATCGATAAACCTGTATCCGTTGACTAACTACACGTTCGGGACCAAGGAGCCGCTGTTTGAGAAGGATGCATCGGTGCCGGCGCGGTTTCAGAGGATGCGCGAGGAGTTCACCAAAATTGGCATGAGGAGGTAAGGTTATTGAGGCGGCATTAGAAATACGGATGTCATCCTAATTTGGGAGTAATCCTCGCACACTACCCTCCCCCCTCAACCCCCTTCCCGTCCAAGTATAAGTGTATGATCTATGCTTCCAAGCGGTTCCAATTTGCAGCCTCTTACGTCAACTGAACCCGCTCCATAATGAGACCGCGGGATGAGTTGATCTATTCGTAAATTTTATTACATATCTTGTCAACTGAACTCATTCTTAAATTGGTTAAAATATCAGTTGTATAATGTAAAGACATGCACAAAACTTTCATGGGTTTATTCCCAACGACTACCCCCTGATTCTGCTCCCAGTGGTGGTTGTTGAAACAGAATAATATATTTAGGCCCAACCACCCTAAGTGGTGGTAGTTGGAACGAATAGGGTACGAAACCTCAGCCTCACACTCAAGTTCTAACTTCAGAACTTTTGTGCAGTTTCACATCATTCCCGGCTTCTGTGGACCCAGTTGTTATCGTTTGATAGCGGTCAGAGGCCCTTGGACAACCTAATGAACTACGCCACTAAGGGTCAATCAATACCACCTCATCTGGCGAAAAAATTAGACTAGTGTCAAAGTATTGAACTATGAATCCTCAGCTTTCTATAGGGACATAAAAGAACAGAGGTGGCACTATTGTTCTGCCTCGCTAACCATCACCTAGTAGATACTCTGTCACCAAACCCCTATTAGAGGTTCCAGCAGTCTTTAAAAGCCAGTCCCATTCTAGGCTATGCATAATTCCCATCTTCCACCACTCTGCGAAGACAAGGTGAGAGGTGTGATGGTTAAATGCTAGCCTATTTAGACTAATATTATAAAGTGGAAAGATTTCATTGTCTGTTTGTTTGCACTGAATGGGCTCCGAAACTACTGAACCAATTTGAAAAATTCTTCCGCTGTTGGGAAGCTACACTATCCCCTGATGACATAGGCTACTTTTTATTCCGTAAAAATTATAAGTTCCCGTGGGATAGTAGTTAACACGGCTGAAACCGCGAGGCGATTCTAGTAAAGTACATAAGTCTGTTGATCTTTCAATAGTGACTTTCCTCTCCAGATCGGTGGAGGGAGTACTTCTAGTCCACGAGCACGGTTTGCCGCACGTGCTGCTGCTACAGCTTGGGACTGCATTCTTCAAGCTGCCCGGCGGAGAGCTGAACCCTGGCGAGGTATGCGTCTACTTTATCCTACTATGTTAATTACTATTTAAATGGGTCTAATTCGCGCACAAACTAATATCAAAATATATAATTTTGACATTCCTCGACGTTTCGGCCGAGTTACATCGACCGTGGTCACCGTTTATACCGTATTCCTACCGTATACCGTTTATCCTACTAATATTGTAAAAGTGAAATTTGGTGAGTGTGTTTGTATGCTTGTTACTTCTCAACGGGTGTACCAATTTTGCTGAAATTTGGTATGGAGGTAGCTAACATCCTGGATTAACATATAGGCCACTATTTATCCTGAAAACAGTGGGTAACACCACAGGGCAAATCTGGTATAAGGCCAGGTTGTACTAAGGTGGTTATACTGGTGGTACTGGCAGATTGCCATGACCGTTTGAACTGCTAGTTTTGGAATGTTTTTATTTATTGGAAAAAAGTGATAATGAAATTAGGAAATGTAAGTTCCCAATCGCTTCCTATGTACAAAGCCTCATTTATTGGTCTAACTTTCACGTGGTTTGTTGACGGAATCTCTTAGTAGATGACAAGATATGCAATTTAGTGTCATCTTTGTGATTTTTTTTTATCTAGCCATTTATTCGTAATCGCGTTTGTCTTCCCAATCGTCCTCACTGTATGATCAATTTTAAGAAAAAAAAATTGTTGCCCTCATAATTTTATTCTTCATTGGTTTCTTTAGCTTGTACAAAACTTCGTAATTGAGTAAAACCTCTCCTTAACCATATTTTGTAATTTTTCAGGATGAGATTGATGGCCTGAAGCGGTTACTAACAGAGACCCTCGGAAGGCAGGATGGGGTGAAGCAAGAATGGCTCATTGAAGATACAATAGGTGAGTCTGGTGCCGCCAGACATATAATAATTATTATCTATCTATAGCTAGCTGACTCAACAGACTTCCTGTCAAAAGTGTATGAGATAATGAATCATATTTTGATTTTTCGTGAGTGCCCATTATTTAATTATCTGATATTCCGAGCAGAGATGAATCCAGCAAAGTCGTGAACATTTATAACACAAGAACGGCTGGATTGATTTTTATGATCTTTGATTCATTAGATTCCTTTCCACCGCATACAACAGAATCAATATTAAAACACGACAAATTTAATGTAGAAGAGTGATACAATATGGTAATGCATTTTGGCATAAATTTTTGACATGACCACATTCAAGTCAGCTTGTTTAGATTAAAATGTTACCGTCAACATTTACAGGCAACTGGTGGCGTCCGAACTTCGAGCCTCCTCAGTACCCGTACATTCCACCGCACATAACCAAACCGAAGGAGCACAAACGCCTCTTCCTGGTGCAACTGCAAGACCGAGCCCTATTCGCAGTGCCTAAGAACTACAAGTTGGTTGCCGCTCCCCTGTTCGAGCTGTACGACAACGCTCAGGGCTATGGCCCCATCATATCCTCCCTGTCGCAGAGCCTGTGCCGATTCCACTTTGTGTACATGTAATTTGTTCACATATAAGTCTTTCACACGTTGCTACTGGAACGAGGACTCATTCATAATCGAGTTCATTCAATCGAGAAAACATTTTATTGGTGTTTTTTAATTTTACTGTCAATTTTCCGTTATACTAGAGAACTTTTATGATCTACCCATTGAGGGATTATGTAAAGAGTCACAATGTCGGGTTGGTAGCGATTTTCCCTTTTCCCGTTTTTCCGAGACTAGTGATAACAGTAGAAAGTTGTCCGAGCGTCGTTGAGAGGAATTAAGACTGTGACACATTTCCAGGAATTTAGACGTTATGTCGTTCATGTAATGTTCAATGTCGCTTGTATGACTAAGCAAAAAGCCAGTGCACTGCGTAGCGTGCTTCGACTTCTGGTGCGGACAACATACAATAATAAAATATGATGGGTTCCCGACGCGTCACACTAAATCGTGGTGATTTCAAATTTCGTTTTAGAATTGGTGTGACTCGTTGGGAATCCATCATAAATATGTACGTCACTTGACATATTCGTATGTCATGCCGACAGATGGCGCTGAAACAAATAGTGCGATTAGTTTCATTTGACATGCGTCGTCGTGTATGGACACCGGCCCTAGTTCCGCCGGTAGGCTCGCAAAAGACAGATTCATTGTATCTAAAAATAAATGATTTTATATAAAAAGTAGCAACTGTGTGATCTAGCAAAGACTTTCAAAAGAAAGATGTTTCTGAGTATGATAGAGAAAACATGTATTTTTAATTAGAAATAAGTAAATTTGACTAAAGTGTGGAGCAAACAAGGCTGTTTTATTTTGTACCTCAAGAAAGAAGACTGTTTTATTGCTAAGTTATAGATTTAGGGGTTATGTTTTTGTAAATATATATTTTACAAAATACGTACCTTCTGTTATGTATTAATTAAGTTGATGAGAAATGATCTCATAGATGCATTTTATTGAATTGTGAAATGGACAGGTATAAATAATTGTATTCCACATAATGGAAGGAAAACTGAAGCGTCTTGTCAAGCAGTGTGTGCGTAAGCGACGTGTAATTACGAACACCGACACGCACACACGCGCAAGGTTAATGTCGCATGTCAATCGATATTTATTTACTTCAAAAGTATGGCAATTGAATTGATATTTGGAGATGCAAGCCTTGACAGATTTAGGCAGCCTTGAGCGCCAGTCACATTCCAGGCTGATGGTTTCCCGACGAGTCACACCGAATCGAGTCACAGTGTGACTCGTTGGGAATTTTTTCCCGACGACAAGTGTCAATACGCAACTGACTGTGACTCGTTGGGAATTCTGCTGAGCATGTTTACCACCTTCGACCACTCCGTCACTTAAAACCAGGTGAGGTAGTGGTCAATTGCTAACCTATAATAATTATATACAAAAAATAATGATATGTATTTTTACAAGGAAAGAACATTTAACAATGAAGTGAATGTTTTAAAAAATTGTAATGGAATTTCTAGGGAATAATACAGAGTACTTGGAACGTATATAACTCTAACAGACTGATTTAAATTATATAGAGGTACGTTTATTATAAGAGTTAGTAAGTTATTAATAAAAATATATACTTATTTATAATAATTATATGCATGTTCCATTTCGACATATTGCTGGATTCTGAAAATAAGTATATACAAATATAACCACCTGTGTCCCGTGGTTTCACCCGCGATGCCCGTGATACGAAGAAAATTTAATCAAAATCCGTTCAGCCGCTTTGGCGTGATTGAATAACAAACATACAAACATTCATATTGATAATATTAGTAGCCGTGGGCAGCACAGCTAGTCTAGTAACAATTTTCAATTTCATTATAAAATTTAATTTGCATTGTCGTAAAATCTGAGACGCGATAAACATGAAATATACCTGTAAATATGTTTTAGAAGAAGTATTTCGCGAGTGAAATGGCATTTTGGCACATTTCGTTGTGTCTCGTACTGTATTTGCAATATGCTCGTAGCCAACTATGGCCCAAAGGTGTTGTACATTTTGCAATAAATAAAAAAGATTATGGTAAGTGATATTTATTATTATACACTAGAAGCACCTCGCGGTTTCACCCGCGTTAACTACTATCACGCGGGAACCATTAATTTTTACGGGATAAAAGGTAGCCTATGTGTACCGGGGAATGCATAGCTTCCCAACAGGGAAAGAATTTTTCAAATCGGTTCAGTAGTTTCGGAGCCTATTCATTACAACCAAACAAACAAAGTTTTCCTCTTTATAATATTAGTGTAGATAAGAAAACCTAAAGAAATACTGAAATATGAGAGAGACGTTGTTACACGCAGTTTCGGAATAAAAAGTAGCGTATGTGTTAATCCAGGGTGGTAGCTACCTCCATACTAAATTTCAACAAAATTGGTCCAGCAGGTAAAGAGTGTGAAGAAGTAACAAACACTAAAAAAAACTTTCGCGCCTTTGTGATATTAGTAGGAAGGTAGCATTATTAGAGATCAGGGTGCCTCAGACAACAGGTATAATTTTGTTTTGTTGTATGAGGAATTTCGGCCTTTAGTGAGAGTTCGTCAGGCCGCCCTAGGGCCTCTGACGCGGCTTAACGATAGCAACGGGACTCTGTCACTCAACAGTAAAGTGATGGGTTTTTGCCTCTTTATGTTTTCTCTTACTCTTTATGTTCGTCATAATAGCTTGTCTACAAACAGTATTACTTATTTTCCTGAGAAATACATCACAAATATTCGCATTTACTCATCAAGGTCATCTACCCGAATCCACCCCCACTGCCGAGCTCTCCTCACTTTCGTGAGGAGGATTAGGCATTAATCCACCTCGGGGGCCCAAGCCGGATTGGGGTTCTGTTATTGTTTATTATTTTTGTGCATCCCCAAATAGATCTCCACTCGCAAGACGTGATCGTGTCCGCCATCGCGGATGTAGAGCGCGAGATTTGCGTGAAATTCTTCAACACCCCGTTTGGATACAATTCGAGTGCGGATGGTCGCATTCTGTATATCAACAACCCGGACAAGCAGAAGGGCTGTCCGCCTGACGCGTACAACTTCACCGCCAGTGTCGTTGTAAGTATTCAGGGCTCTTACGTCAACTGAGCCCGCTCCAAACTGTGTCCGCGGGATGAGTTGACGTAATTAATATTTTAATGTAAGTATTTAGGGTTCTTACGTCAACTGAGCTGGTCCAAACTGTCCGCGGGATGAGTTGACGTAATAAAAATATTAATCGGTCAACTGAACCCGTTAACAATATTTTCTTTAGTACCTACCTACTAAACTTGATTTTAGTTTTGAAGTTGGTGATGTTCGAATTGGCACCAATATAAACCAAACGATATATCCAAGAAATGCTGCCCAAAGTCACTATTCCACGCGGACGAAGTCGCGGGCACAGCTAGTTTATAATATTAGTAGGAGGGATGTATAAAATACTAGGATATTTCCAGGACATGCCTATAGGCTACAAATGCATGGACTCGAAGAGCATCGCGCGGATCGTCGTGGACATGCTTAGAGCCAGCATCGTGCAGACTAGTGAGGGCTTTTGTTACACTTTTATTTATCTATTTGTACAATTAATTAAGATCTAAACAAAAATAGAAAATTGAATAAATTACTACCGCGTTGAGGTTGGTGCTGTCTTCTCTAACGCGCGTATTCCGAAGCGCTGGTAGAGTCAACGGAGTTTCCTTTTTCCTGTCCGATATTCAGTCTTGCTTGAATGATCGCTTGAAAGGGAAACATCCTTTTTCAAACTCAAATCATATTCAATTAGGTACCTACCTACTCCTTTGATTTATCATATTTTGTTTTTATTACTGACATTAAAGTGTTTGCCTACTCACAATATTAATGCTTTGATTTAGATTTTCACTTAGAAATAAGTCACTACGGGTAAGTTAGTAGGTAAGGTATAGGTACCTGTCTACCTACTCAAAACTAAGTAAACATTTGTTCACAGTGCCGACGATCAACAGTTTTGATTTAATACGAAGGTTCCAAGAAATGGTAGAGTAATCTTTTCAACTATTCTTGAATTTAAGAAAATTTCTCTAAATTCCATGCTGAATTTTTTTACGCTCGCTCCGCTCAAACCGTGAAACCTTTATTCACATGCGCTTGTTTGCTTTCATGTCGCGTTCCTTTCTTTTTCATTGTCCGCCCATCTCTGTGACCGATGTGAAATGTGTGTTGTAAATAAACGCCGGAGTTGGTGATGGTACTTGCAGGAGGAAGACCCCTCCCGTCCGTTCCTCCTCACCCCCTCGGACCGTAACTTCGTAAACGCTCACTATCACGCCGAGTGCGGTGCCCTGGCGCAGCGCGCGCCGCCCGACACGCGGCGCTCCGCCGGCGCCGTCGGCATGTCGCCGCAGAACGAGCAATTCTACAAGGACAAGCTGTGGCCGCTGGGGATACTCATGTATGGCGTAGCGGAGGATTTGCGTACGTTGAGATTGACTTTTATTTTTTTTCTCGCTCGCTCCGCTCACACATTTTACTCGTCAGTGTAGTCGAGCGGCCAGTTGCTACACATTGTTGTTTGTTCAGTTTTATTATACTGTGGTGATGGTGTTTCAATAAATGCTTTATCTATGTTTAATTATAATAGTTAATTGTGTGTCTCCTAGCTAAATCGAAGAAGTTGTATGTACGTACTCAGAGTCTTATATCAGTTGATCTGATTTAATTATTTGAAAAATGAGTCATTCCAAAACCAGTAATCTTATATTATGAATAAGTCGTTGCTAGAAGATGTCAGTTGGCGAACAGCCCTATTCAAGAATAAGCCACTTGGCGAATGAGCTCTTTTTTTAGGCGTAGTGCATTTTGCGAATGAAAACTTATTTACTAAGCCCTACTTACTTAGTACTTATATGTCTTGTTTATAATTTTTTTCAGGTGATTCTGTGCACCACAAGCAGTTGAAACACGCCATGACCACCGTCGAGTTGGCCTCGTGCGTAGTGTTCCAGGAGGTGAGGGGGGGAGATGTGCTGAAGCCGAAAAGTTTGCTGTGGTTCGGGGAGAGTGGGGCCGACGCGCCCGAGCTGGGATACAGAGAGGGGAACCAGGTAAGTGCTGTAAACAAGGTTTAGGCACATAGACACATACACTCACACACACAAGTTAAATACTAGTGCGGGCATGTTTCTGGCAATGCGTTACTTGGTAAAACATAATATGTATGTATACATAATAATTAACCTATGAACAATGTCTATACAAATAAATAAACAAGAGATGTCTGTTTATAATGTCAAAGTAACAGATTTTTTTATTAAATTTATATTATATTAAAGTATGTCCGGTATATACAAAGATACATAAGACAAAAGCCCTTTTTGCCTATGTGTGTTTGTGCCGCCAATGTCTGTATCGGACTGGACTGATTTTGACGGGACATTTACTGGCAGATAGCTCATGTTACATGGAGTAACATTAGGCTCCTTATTTTTAATAGTCAACGCAACCTGATGACCGCGAGGCGTTTCATAAAAGCTTATCCGAAAAAATCACAGACATAAGAGAAAACAGACTGGATATCTAGTGAAGCCAGTCGTGAAGACGGCTGCCTTATTATTGATTAGTAGTGACGCTGGCGAGATTTTGATATCTCGTTCTAAGTTCTTGTAAAAAATGAGGTTGGATATAGCATACATTTTAATTAAATGAAAATTAAGCATACCTAGTTGTCAGCCATTGTTCGGCCGTGCCTAAACGTTTATTTTTCTGGCATCGCTAGATATAATAATCTCTAATGTCCAGTCTATTTCCTCTTATATGACTGCGGAAAACATAAATATTATTTCAAGTACAGACTAGTCCGTATCCCCCGCAGACTATATCCCTGGCGTCTATGTCGGCGGGCGCGCCGGGGCACTCGGCACATGCGCTGTGCCAGCTGCTCCGCGCGCTCGGCGTACCCATGACGTCCAACCGCCCCGACCGGGACAACCACGTCACCATCAACTGGAACTACGTCGACAAAGGTCAGTTGGCACTTTGGACGGAAGGCAAGTGTGAAAGAGACAGGGTAGTAATGTAGCACGCAAGGTAAAAGTGAGATGGTGAAAAATATGGTTACCCATGGCGTCACACCGGGTCGAGTCACTTTGACGCGTTGGGATTTTTCCCAATCGGTCACTCTCGTTGGGTAACCACTTGAACGAAAAATTGCAGCTATGTACATATATTTTATCAATGCGACTCGATTAAAAAATCACTGCAGGTATTTTTTTTATGTATTTACTGTACATTGATACACAAGTTTATTAAGGCTTTTTTCATAATATACGTTTTTGTTTGTAAGGGTGAACTCCCTAATTGATTTCTATGTATATCCCATACTAATATTAAAAATACGAAAGTAACTCTTGTTTGTTACCTTTTTACGGCGTAAACGGCTACACCGATTATTTTTTTCCCCCACCGAACCGATCTCGATGAAATTTGACAGTTAGATTGGACCTTAGAGACGAGACATTTCTTATCGCGATAAAATGTAGCTAATCATATTGAATATGTGGTTACCAGGCAAGGAGCACCTCCTAGAGAAGTACCCGGCGGCCGGCTGGATCCGCGACGCGCGCCTCCCCTACGACTACGGCAGCGCCTCGCACGCGCCGGCCAACTACGCGTGCCGCCGCTGCCGCCGCGGCGGGGCCTCCGTGCAGCCCGCGCAGGTGGGTCGCACGTAAGCGTCGGTGGCTACATCGGCGTAGGTGGCTCTACATAAGCGTCGGTGGCTACATCGGCGTAGGTGGCTCTACATAAGCGTCGGTGGCTACATCGGCGTAGGTGGCTCTACATAAGCGTCGGTGGCTACATCGGCGTAGGTGGCTCTACATAAGCGTCGGTGGCTACATCGGCGTAGGTGGCTCTACATAAGCGTCGGTGGCTCTACATAAGCGTCGGTGGCTACATCGGCGTAGGTGGCTCTACATAAGCGTCGGTGGCTACATCGGCGTAGGTGGCTCTACATAAGCGTCGGTGGCTACATCGGCGTAGGTGGCTCTACATAAGCGTCGGTGGCTACATCGGCGTAGGTGGCTCTACATAAGCGTCGGTGGCTACATCGGCGTAGGTGGCTCTACATAAGCGTCGGTGGCTACATCGGCGTAGGTGGCTCTACATAAGCGTCGGTGGCTACATCGGCGTAGGTGGCTCTACATAAGCGTCGGTGGCTACATCGGCGTAGGTGGCTCTACATAAGCGTCGGTAGCTACATCGACGTAGGCGTCTACATCAGCGTAGGTGGCTACATCGGCGTAGGCATCTACATCGGCGTCGGTGGCTACATCGGCAACGTCGGTGTCGTTCACATCTGGTTATCTTGCGAAGGCACATAAAAAACATGTTCGAATATGCGATATGAAACATTAATTTTGATATCTATTTTCGGTCCACAGGACCAACTGTGGCAGCGCGCTCTGTCCATGGGCCACAGGACCGACCTCAGTGCGGGGGACAGGGAGCTCCTCGCCATACTCTACAGCGCCCCCTGTCGCGACCGATACAGGAACATTAATAAATAAATACAATCTATCAGTAATTTTATTAATTCGCTCGCTCCGCTCAATGTAGGGAAGTTGATAGAAGAGAAAGAGGAGGTAGGCTTTACAGCGCTTTTGGCGCGCCGCAATCATAATGATATGTATTTGATTTTTGCGCTTGCGGACGCACTTATAATGAAAGCAATAACAATGAAATTTATTTTTCCGCTCGCTCCGCTCAACCGTGTCTATTCCTATCGGCCCCCCTTGATGGGTGGGTTAAGGGGGCCGTTGGGAATATATCGTCTAGCTAGTTAGGTAGTCCTCACGCAATGAGATGATGGCATTTTCTACAGATACGTCAATTGACTTGAATAGATAGTAAAACAACTCAGATGGATGACATAAGGTATAAATATAATAAGATTTAATAATGTTTTTTTATAATAAAAGAAATTGTTATTGTTCAGTAGTTTAATGTAACAGGGCCAATGTTATAATAACAAGAGTAGAATATTACATTATAATACGGAATTAAAAATACAACATGTTCAGACTTACAAATTGCACAACTATACAATATTTTAACAAACACCAATGATTCACGTCCTTTAATACATTTATAGATTTATTCTTCAAAATGTTGTAGTAATTATTACATAATAACCTTGAGAAATAAGCGAGATAGGAAGACTTGACCGTAGTGAAGGAGAGAGAGACGGCACTATGGAAATGTGACGTCTTGATCCCCGAGAATTCCTTTTAACCCTCCGTAACGTGTAAAATGATACTTTAATCGATTTTTTAATACCGTTCATTAAATTGGATAAGTGCAATATTATGATAGAGCAGAAGCAAAAGCTTTTTGAGGTAAATTTTTTACTATATTTCATTATTTCAATAAATGTATGACTATTATACACCCACTCGATTGACATCTTAATAATTATATAATGGTATCGATCAACGTCGATCGTGTGCCAAACGAATACACGGAGATAATAAACAGGTTTACGTTGATCGGTTATCCTTGGTCCCTGCACCAAACCGATCTGCCGTGGATTGAGAATCGATCGATCCACGATCAACGTTAATCATTCACAGCCGAAATTAATATTGTATCTCCTATCCAAGATTGAAATCGATCTTGGATTGCTGCCTATCGTTCGATCGATTTCCAATCTGCGTGCCTTCATAAACCATCCACGGATCGGTTATTGGCACGTTTGACCCTAAAAATGGATTGTGATATCAATCCCAGATAGCAAAATTTGGATTGATTATTAATTTCGGCCGTCAGTGGGTTACTCTTTTCTCACGATTGAATATAGATCGAGCGTCAAGCAATATCGACAGATATTAACTAGGTAGTTAAAAACGAGTCCAATTCGGGCACAAACTAATATCAAAATAGATATTGTGTAATTTTGACAAAATCTCGATATTCACTCGGAGTTTTTGCACGAATTAGACCCATGTTCTTAGCTAGTCAATGTTTTCTATTCGCGAGAGAACTTCGATATCGACACATCTGTCACTGCATTGATCAACATCGATTATTAAGCGTAATGCGTCGATCATTCAATGATCATCCTCTAACCCGCCGTCGTCATTGATCATCAATCGTGCAGGTGGAATACCACCCTTAAATAATAATTGAAGGTAAATATCTAATATTCTTATTTAAATAGGTAATTACATTTTAGTATTGCTTTAATGTGATATTCCACGACATGCCACGGGATGACGGGAATCTCGTAAAGAGGTAATTTCGAACTCATAGTCGAGAAGTGAAAATCCCCCAGGACAATCTGTACCATGACAAGGGAATTTAATTGATTACCAATGGTACTTTTAGCTATGCGATTCAATCGAGCACCTAAACAATCGTTTTACTGCTTATTCGTACCATGACGTCTTGTTGTGACATTTTGACGCTCAATTTAGGTAGATTTTAGTTCTAAAGGGATGAACGTCACGTGAAAATTATATGGACAGCCATTATTTAAAGTTATTTAAAGTGAAACGATTCTGTTTAGGTCCTCAATTGGATCGCAATAAGACGCCATGATAAGCCTCCTGTTTACAAAACCTATTTCTTTGTACAATATTCACATGTATTACTATCAAATATACAGGAGCATTTGTAACAATATTTCACTTTGCCTTTGGACACTTTACCTATCCTTTTACCTTTGCTTCTGTTTCTATATTTCATTATACATTTATCTTTTTTAGCTTGTACATCGTTTTCCTTCACATCTCTAACATTCGCTAATTCATTCGATTTTTTACCGATTATTTCATTCGATTGTTTACGTCTAGTGTTGTTTCTGTAAGCATTTTTGCGATTCTTAAAGAACGAATTGATTTTACTCCCTTTATTGCCTTCCGGATTAACTATCGGTTGCTCCGGAGATTTGTTTACTAAGTTAACTTTGATTTGATCTTCTATGTCGACGTTCATATCGTTTGGCATAATTCTGTACACGGTAACCATGTCGTCTTTCTTTTCCATCGGACTTCTCATGGTGTTCAGTTTAAATGAATCGATTTTAACATCGTCATATTCGTCTAAGAATTTTATGTTCGTGTCAGAAATAGAATCGATGTCGATGGTGTGAGAGTTTGTAGTCTCAGACGTTAAACTTCCTACAGATTTTGGGGATTCAAAAGTAGGTTTCATAGGGGTGTTACTAAAAGGATTCTTCGTTAATGGCGGAAGGTCTAGTGGCACCTTTTCCAAAGTTACATCTCCGTTTTCAAGTTCATTATCAATTTCATTATTTACTTCATTAGTGATTTCATTGTTAGCTTCATTAGTAATTTCATCGTTAACTTCATTAGTCGTTTCATTGCTAACTTCATTAGTTATTTCATTGTTAACTTCATTAGTCATTTCATCATTTAATTTAGCTTTTCTCCCTCCGGCTTTCTTTTTAGATTTAACTGATGTTCTTTTTTGTTTTTTCTGTCTAGTTCTTCGTCTACGTTTCTTGGGGGGTTTGATTTTAACCATTTCCGTTAAATTCGCTTTTCCCGCTTTATCAAAAACAGGACTGATATTTCGGATAGGAATTCTTATGCTTTCTAAATTCTTAAGCAGTTCCTCCTCATTGATGCTAGCATCGGAGAGGCCGCTCGTGCTATCCTTTCTGGCTTTACTCCGAGTTGTATAGTTACTTCGCGTTTCATATTTAACTTTCTTTATTTTAATAGAACCCAACACGTTTTCTAGCTTAGATTGTTTATCAACGTATTTCTTAATGCAACTGATGTCGCTTTTTACAGAGTTCCGCGTGTAATCCCAAGTTTCATCTCTATTTTCTGTGTCCGCTTTAGGATTGTCGAAGTCCCTTGTGCTGTGGTTTTCTTTAGCCGTGCCCTGTTCGTTGTCTTCGTGAAAACGGATGTTGATTTCTTCTGAAAAGAGAATTTAAATTATTTCAGTGTCATTCTTGCGTATTGCCTTATAGGGAAAAAATTTCAGCTACATGAGCGGTGTTCTGGTAGTCTAGTGGGGGAACGTCCGCCTGCCGGAGCAAGAGGTGGCATGTTCGAATCCCAGTGCGGGGAAGTACCAATGTGTTTCTTGTTAACATTATGTATGTAATTATCACTCGCTTTTCGGTGAAGGAAAACATCGTGAGGAAACCAACATGTCCGAAAATTACTTCGGAGGCATGTATCCAGCAATCCGGACTAGGCCCCCGTGGTGGATTATGGCCTAACCCTCCTCACGATAGTGAGGGGAGGCCTTTGCCCAGCAGTGGGACAGTAACAGGCTGAATTATTCCCCTATTTTTATTTAATTGACCTGTGTAGTTGTGGTCCTCCCACCACACTGGGCTGGGGCAGGTGAGGATCTCCATCAGATCCTCGTCATCCATGCCCTCTTCGTCCGCCAGCCGCACCAGCTCGCTCATAGACATCTCCGCCACGGGGGGAGGGGACTCCAGTTCTGTAAATTATACAAAAACTATACAATACAATAAAAACTCTTTACTACCAGTAGGGTGAGCAGGAACCTCTATCGAGAAAGTATTAGATACGTTAACTGTGAAATTTGTTTTAGATTTGATCAGCGCCTTGCAGTATCGACAAGATGCGTCCGCGAACGGTTACCTTGATCGATACGTTAACGATACGAACCGGTAAATTTTTCGTGCTTGCCCTGTTGTAGGAGTACCTACACTACACCTACTGATCAAATCTAAAACAAATTTGACAGTTAACGTATCGAATACTTTCACGATAGAGGTTCCTGCTCACCCTACAAAACCTTTTCTGAAAACATGTTTACAATGCGGAAAATATAATTTAAAAAGGTCGTAAGATTTATTAAAGTCTGAAAAGCCTACCAATCCTTCTAATAATAAAAATACGAGAGGTTTTGTGTGTGTTTGTCCGCTCTTCACGTAGGTAACAGATAAACGTAATTTTTAAGAAATGTATGTACAGACAGATACCTACTACAGCTCCTGCAATAGAAAATAACATTTTATCCCGTAACAATTAACGGCTTCCGTGGGGTAATATCGAACGCGGGTGAAACCGCGGGGCGAAGCTGGTATAGAAAATAATATGCTTTAGAAGTTCTCAAACTTTCACGAACTGAACACATGTTAATTAGTATTTAAACGGGTCTAATTCGTAATTGAGTATTCTGGTGACCACGGTCGATGTAACTCGGCCGAAACGTCGAGGTATGTCAAAATTATATAAGTATTTTGATATTAGTTTGTGCGCGAATTAGACCCGTTTAAATAGTAATTAACAGAATATGCTTTCTTGTACACATCAAAAAGAAAATTAAATACACAAAGTAAGTGTTAGACGCATTATATTACATAACAAGGTGGACTTGTCGCTTGAAGTGTCTTTCAGTCAACCTTATGATGGATAGAAATTTAATTATAGTGATTCTTCTATACACCGATGGACAACAGGTAGGAAATGCAAATCACTTCAGAGGCATGTGATCTAGTTGTCCGGGCCTGGTCCCTGTGGTGGATACAGGTTTTATCCTACCTAACCTAGTAAGGGGGGTGAGATGCATGTTCAGTAGCTGATTTGTGGATCAGTTAAATTTAGTGGCCTCCATGGGTATGCGAGGTTACAAGTGGGATTCCCGCTTAGAGAAAAGATTTGTGTTCACTACAGGGAAGAACCTCGTTGTTGCTGATTCCCTACTGGGGGCCTAGTTAGAGGTCGGGGTCTGTGCATGTGATCTGGATGCGTTATCCTTTATTTTAATATAGATAAATGTTATACCTCTGTGTGGAATTCTTCTCTTTCTCTTGTTTGTGGCAGCGACAACTGTATACTGGTGCTTGGGTTGTAGTACGACCTTCTTTGTTGCAATATTCCTTTTTGCCTTATCCGGATAAAACTCCTTGGTTTCTTCAACAACCAAACTCTTTGAACGGGCAACCTTTTTGGACTCAGTGTTTGACACTGACATACTGTTACAGAGGCCAGTGTTTTTTGAGATAATACTCTTTGGTTTCTCTGTTGGTTTTTTTCTATTGAGCGATGTAGTTTGTGCCATATTTCCAGTGAACACTGGCCTGTTATGTTTAGTGTTGCGTTTTAAGTTGTTCAGTAGTAAAGATTTTGTGGTGATAGTTATGTTAGGTCTCTGCAACAGTTGGCTCAGTGTTTTCATTGTTTGGCTGTTCAGTTTCTGGTGAGCTAGCTTGTGTCGAGTCAGCATGGTTTCTTTGCTTGTTTGCAAAGATGAAGACATTTTATTTTTATTTTTCGTTCTGTAATTTTTAAAAACTTTTTAGATGCTAAACAAGTTATGACAGAATAGGTAGGTATAGAATCTTCTCTATGAAGATATTATATTATAATATAATAAACATACCTACCTACCTACCTACTAAGGAGGTGGTTATTCTATGGAGCTCTTTATGGAATCTAATGTTATGTGTGAATTTAATATTGTCCATCTAATACAGAATATTTACTGCCCTATCCAAAAACACCAGTTTATAAACTCATAATAATTATTGCAATAATATAATGCCAAGCCCACCAATCCATAACTTTGAAAAGTTAAAAAACCAGAACTAGATGGCGCTGTTTACAATATAAAGTATAAACCAGGAAGCAGGCTTCATGGTTCGTGAAACTACGGTAATAAAACAGGAAATCTAAATAATGCCTGTTATCTAGAAAGATAAATAAATTAAAACAAGTTAGGCATGTAAATAATAAATAGTATCAGCTGAAAATAGCATGTGGGTAACATATCAGGTAATTAATCAGTCTATCTCTTTCTCAAGCACTGGGAAAAACGAGACCGGTATAGTTCAGTTCTTAGTTCTATTGCGGAACAGAAGTGTAAACCTTTCACGTGCCTATTTCTTGTACACAATTAGAGGTGTAAAAGTAACGAAACAAAGCGTACTCGTATGTATTCGTTACTTTAACAATGAGTACCCGTTACTATCGTATCGGTACTCGTTACTTCCGTATGATACCTCATAACATGCTATGATGCTTAGAGAGTCGTATCAAATCTAGTCGCATTTCGTACGCGTGCGGTATGATGTCGCGGCGTCACATAATTCGTGATTTGTAGAAAACTTACAGGTAAAAAACTTGGAAGACGAATTTCCAAATTATTACTTTAGGTACCTACATAATAAACAAACATCTTTATTTGTATCGCATGCGTAAAACAAACTATCAGCACACGTGTACGGTGTATCCATACGACGCATACGAAACATGCGAGTAACGAGATGGATTAGCGACTAACGTTTCGGTACTCGTTACTAGATGGCGTACCCGTTACTCAGTACCGAATACATACGGTTTGCTACAGCTCTATACACAATAGGTCAAGTTATAGATAATAATATTATATAAGTATAAGCATTTTAGATATCGACGGTTCGGGGGCTACTTGCATTAAGCGACATTTTGTGAACTTTACAGGAGAGCCAATCAAAGTGTGCGTATGTAGAAAAAAAAACATTAAAAAAGAAGTATTCAATATTTTTTACAGCCGATGATACTGGGAGTTTTACTTTTAAATGAGTAATTATTTTGTATTCATAAAAAGTTGATATGCTTAATATTTCCTGAAATAAATGGCGGTTCACACAAAATGTACTTCTTATACAACATTTTAGAGAAAGGCAGAATGTTTGAACCGTACCGGGTCCAACTACTAGGTGCAAGAAAATAAGTTTAAATGTATCTATACTTGTCTATCTGAAGAAGGCTAATTGCATCAAACACCAAGTAACAATTTTAATAGATTGAAGCTATTTAGTTTAGACGTCAAGTTATTTGTGGATCAGTTAATTCATATTGACTTAAGTCAGCCTTCTGTTACAAATCGTATTGGTTGACATCAATTATCAGTTTGAATATTTTGTAAGCAATGGCGGTTCATACCTACTCCTACACAAAGACAACTGTGATGCTGTGATGAACTGGGCAGACAGATTACTAATAGTGGTTGGTAGGTGGGCAATATTGAAGTACAAAATAAAAAACAGGATGTGAAGTTTGTGTAAGGTTTAAACACTTATATAAGTTTATAATTTAATTCTTTTATTTGTATATAAGTACCTTAACTCTGTAACCTACCTCTGTTCGATTTATCATAGTATCCCACTTAGGTACTATTTTACAACTCTGTACGTCTATAAGATACTTACTTAGGTCCTTCTTTTGATCAAAAGAGGACTGACTACCTAGGTACTACTCGATTAATCGGTAAATACCTATTTCGTTTCAGATTCAGTTTGTTTTACTTGTTTAAAAACTTTTTAAAGTAGGTATATCTTTCTAACTCTTTCTATTGTTTAGCTGCAAATAAAATATCAAAATACACACATCAAAAAAGTCTAAGCAACATGCATGATATTACAAATTTACCATTTAAATTAATTAATTTCCAAGTATTTACTCACTCAAAGTGCGTAGATAAGTAAACTTTTTTGTTATTGATGACATACTGGCGGTAGTAAAAAAAATAAATCGGTTATGTTTTGATTTTTCATAAAATTCAAATGACTGCGAATTTGTTTGAATTTAAGTGCGTTTTAATTGACACGTTTATTCTTGATTTTATAATTTTACCAACCATTTAAATAAAGTTAGCGACAAAATTGAATCGTTAGATATTCTTCACGTCATGAAGCGACGTCATTTGACGGCAGATGAAATGCAAAGAGCTGTAGGGATGTTGCAAGCGGGAAGTAATCAATCTCAGGTATCTCGACATTTTGGCATTCATAGAAGTGTTATTTGTCGTCTTTGGCAGCTCTACAATAATACAGGGGAACCACCGATACGTCACGGGAATCGCGCTCGTCGAAATGAATGGTGTAGAGAACGCATAACATGGACCCAGGAACAATGGGATACAATTATGTTTTCCGATGAGTCGCGATTCGGGTTTAGGCTCAGGCCTAAACCCGAACGACGGTTTCTCACTGAACGAACTGACGGTCACCTGAGGTAAGGTGAGGTGAGGACAGGTGCGTTCAGGAAGTTCATCCACACAGCGGCTCAACAGTTATGGTATGGGCGGGTATTATGAAGAACAGGCGAACTGAGCTCGTTTTTGTAAATGGAAACATGAACGCTGAAAATTACTTTGAGGATATTCTCAGACCTTATGTCCATCCATTTGCACAAACCTTTGTCTCCGATTTTACGTTAATGCATGACAATGCGCGTCCACATACAGCTCGGCGAACCAGGGAATACTTGGCTATGGAGAACATCCGGGTATTGCCCTGGCCTGCACAATCGCCACACCTCAACCCCATCGAGCACGCATGGGACATGCTCCAGAGACGTGTTTTGAAGGACTTGGACGCAGTGACAACAACCCAACAACTGAAGGATTTGCTACAAATCCATTGGGAGCGAATACCGCAAGATGACATAAACAGTCTCATTAATTCAATGAATAATCATTGCCGACAAGTTCTGAATAGCAGAGGAGGCCCATACTTTGTATTAAATCGTCCTATTCTTTCACAATAAATTCATTTTCTTTAGAAATTTCATTTTGTAATAATTTTAAAAATTAAATATATACAACGTTGTAATGTGAAGAACCATCCTAACATTTAAAATAGTACATGTTGCTTAGACTTTTTTGATGAGTGTAGGTATAAACAAACATTATAAAGGTAACATTTTAAATTTCAAAAATTCCGACTTCTATCGACTTTACAGATTTTCTTGAGTCATATTAATTAAGAACACTCTAATAACCAGCGCCAGCAGCGAAAAATTTTTGTTTGGACCAACACATAATACGATATTTTCACGAGCTCAAAGTGCACACGCATATTAATTATTCTAGTTCAAGAATGCTTTAAATACCAAAGGATATATTAGTGATATGTATTAACCATCACATTTACAGGGTATAGTTTGGGGAAAAAAGCTGAAATTATGTCTTTGATCAGGTTTTGATAATAGAAAAAATGTATTAACGAATCGCACTATTTGAGTTAGATGGAGACAAAATGATTTAAGCGACATGTTATGTTAGAATTAGATTAAAGCGAAATGTTCTAAGCGAGCTCACTGTGGTTTTTCTTAGAGAGCAAAATGTTTCAACTAACTGTGCTTATAAAGAGTAGCGACAGGAAAAACGCTTCAAATATATTTGGTGTATAAAACTGAAAAATCGCAAACAGCTTAAACGGGAACTTATAATAAATTCATCTATCTCAAGTCACCTTCTACTGAAATATGACTATTTTTTTGGCGTTCCATACAACGAATTTTTAAATTGGCCTTAAAAATGTCATGGGTTCAAGCGCCAAAAAAATGCTTCAATGTCAAAGAAAAGTAGCCTAAACGAAGCGGAAAAATCTGCTGATTCCAAATATATAAAAATGTCTATTTCGCCCAAAGTGTCGCTTGATACAAATAGCCCTCGAACCGTCGATATTAAGTCATTTATACGTACCCATCATGATACTAACTGGTGCAAATTATTAGTACCACAAAGTCCCTAAACTTACCTTAGTGAGAAGTCAGTCTCTTACTCGGTGTCCTCGATGCCCTCGCCTACGTCCGAAGGAATGCTAACAGGAACCGCCAAAGTCTTCAGTAAAACTAGTCGCTAGTATCTAGTCTGGCTTTATATTCTGGTAATTATTGCTGGATAAGGACAAAATCGTCCAAGAGTTCGGGCCTCGCGGAATTAACGCGACGGACGGCGTACCTACACAGACGAATAGATAGATGGTAGGTATGTGAGTGAATAGTGATGTGCTATGTGCTTGCTCGTTCTGCGTAGAGCGTTGTTGAAGTAAGGCTGTGTAGTACCTCCTGTTGGTATTATTTCGTTTGCGCAGTTTGGAAAATCGATATTGCTAAGGCAACAGTTAGGCGCTTTGAACAACGTTTGGCAGATAGGTACCTATTACATATATTATTATAAGAAAATGAACAACACAAACCATATTGATCTAAAATTTTAATTATCTCAGAAAAACAAAACACTCAGCCTAATCTGTGTGTGAAGGTTGCATTTTTATGTCAGGTGGTTTAACCTTCTTATTAGCTTCAACTTATTTTTCACCCTTAATTATCCATTCCATATCCACCATGGATTGGGTAGTTCATCCATGATATCCACCCTCTGATGAGCTGTCTTAAGCACCAAACTTTCGTGAGCAGGATAAGGCCATTATCCACTACGGAAGCACCGGATTGGTGGAAAATGGTATGCATCCGAAATTATTTTCGGGCGATGTTTCTCTTCACTGAAAAGTGTTTGATAAGGCAAAACCGCACCGTTGCACCGTTGCACCGATGCACCGTTTTCTTCCGTACGCAATATATTTTTTTAGGAAAAACTATAAAAACTCAATCGAACCAAACTCCCTGGAGAGAGCAGCACTATTGGTTGACATTCCTCTGACAGTACGTAGGAGTTAATTTGACATTTGAATTTTGATTTGACAAGATAATACGTAAACAGCTGACGACACGCCTGCCTTGATTTTTTCTGTTTTGTTTTTATTTTATTTTACCTTTACTTTTCATATTTCCAGCTTTCTCGAACCACCGAAACCATGAAGAAAACACGTGCAGTGAATACTGAAGTGAATAAAAAGGTATACCGCTGCAAGATATGCAACAAATCCGGATTTTCCACAGCGTACAAGCTGAATGCACATTTATTTCTCCACAAAGCCATCCCAGCCCGATACACGTGTCATTATTGTCCGAAGGAGTACTACAGATCTGATGAATTCTCCAGGTAATTATATTTTTTGCATTCAGCTCACATATTATGACTGAATCAAGATTCAAGTTATTTTGGTCAATAGTTATGAACTCGTTTAATATAGTGGTTGTATGTTTGCTGTCGTATAAAAAACTGCCAAGTGCGAGTCGTACTCGCGCACGAAAAGTTCTGCACCATTATAAAAAAAAACAGCAAAAAATTACGTTGTTGTATGGGAGCCCCCTTAAATATTCATTTTATTCTGTTTTTTAGTATTTCTTGTTATAGCGGCAACAGAAATACATCATCTGTGAAAATTTCAACTGTCTAACTATCACGGTTCATGAGATACAACCTGGTGACAGACTGACAGACGGACGGACAGCGGAGTCTTAGTAATAGGGGCCCTATTACTAAGACCCTATGTATGGAACCTTAAAAAGGAGGCAACGAAATCTAATAGGCACTACACCAACTCTCCAGGGCTGTGTTACCCTTTTCACTGAGACATATGATTCAAAGGATTTTTCTCTACTTTTGGGGTAATTCCTAATTATTGACATGCAACAACGTGAAATCACCAGACAAACTTTCGCATGTTTAATATCAGTATGGATCCTTTATTCAAGTTTCGAAGTCAGTTACGTAAATTCCTCTAACAACTTCCTTTTTCAGGCACATTGCTATCCACGAAAAGAGTCAAAAGCTACATCACTGCGACTATTGCGACCGGGGTTTCATTGACAAACGTAACCTCATCACCCACCTGCACATACACGATGACTTGCCGAAGTTCTCGAACCGTCGATACGACTGCGTCGCCTGCGGAGCGAGTTACTGTGAAGAACGACTGCTCAAATACCACATAAGAAAAGAACATCTCAACTTGGACCCAACAGAGCCCGTCCATTTGAAAAAAGACCTCAACGAAACCTGGATAGAAAACGTAATGGACACGAAAAGCTGCGTCGAAATCACAAAAGTCAAAGCCAACTTGTTGACAATTAAGCGATGCAAGATTAAACGGAAGAAGGATATAAAGTGCGAGGAAGAGAAAAACGCGTTTCAACAGTACATAGCTTCCGTATTCGCGATGAAGACAAATAATTATTCGAAAGCTATTTGCGATTACTGCGGCAAAGAGATGCTGAAGAAAAGTATTGTTGGGCATATTAGGGAACGGCACCTGAAGCTGCGACGGTTTCACTGCGACGCGTGTAAGCGGACTTTCATGCGACATTACCAGCTGTGCTATCATGCATGTGGGAAAGACAGACGGAGGCGCAAGCCTAAGGTTGAAAATCCATAGGGATCAACAAACTAGCTTAATTTACGGTTTAGTGCAGTATTTACATAATTTTAAAGAGCCGTCGAGTGTATTTGCATGCATATATTCTTTAAAACCACCATCTAGTGGTTCGCAGTTGAAATTGAGTACCTACCTACTTTGACAAATTAATTAAGTGCTATTTGCCAAAAAGCTTTTCGAAAGTCACTGTAAAAGTGTAAATGCGTATTTTACAACATTGACCAACAATAACAGTACTAGTTTTGACATAAGAACATAGTCTAGCTAGGCTTAGTTCCTCTAGTTTTGAACTAGAGTGCGCTAATTTCTTTAGAAATTAGTAAATGAAGAGGAGACTAATAAACAATTTGTCACAAAGTCCGGATTAACAGGGATGTTAATTCGAAGAGGAATTGAAATAAAACGTAATATTTGTTAGGCCTCGGTTTTTTTAACCTTGGCCTGCCCATTTGTGGGCCTCACTTTTAATTAATTATTGAAACTTGTTACAATATTTTTCTATTGCATAATCATTATCATAATAATGTATCGAGATGTTTATTGTCAGTAAGTCACTATTGGGATATTTACCATGAGTTGTTTGTTTAGAGTTCTTGTCGTTATTTGTATATCATATTATTTTTGTTTGAAGTGGTAAATATTCTATTTTTAGTGATATTACGAATATTAGTGACAATGTTACTTAAAATCCTAATAAGTATGTCTATCGTCTTCCATTTTTTCACATTATTGTTATTAGGAACTTTACGTGAGATATTCAAAAAACGGCCTCTTGTCTCGCATAATGTGGGACGTTTTGTTTTCGTTTGATAAAAATGTGCGTGCGACATTTCCGGGGTTTAACTGTCACAAGTAGGTACCTACTATTTTAGTTTGTAGAAGATGTTTGTCTTACTACTATTTGGTTTTCTTTTTTTAAGACTGGCCGCACATGTTAGTTTTCCTGTTTCGATTTTCGAATTCGTTTCCCTTATTCGGACACCAATGCATGCAATTTCGTAGGTACATAGTTCAACGAAAACGAATTGAACGTATGCAGCATGCGTTACGCTCGATTAATTGTGGTTGCATTTTGCATAAGATAAGGTTGTCCGATTAAGGAAAACTAATTCGGAAATTGAATCAGTAAAACGAAAGTAATAATCAATAGGTAATATTTTCAAGAGGGACCTACTTGATTTTGTATGTGAAATAGCTAGTCTCACGTAAATACTTGTCCATTAAATAAAATAATAATAATATGCATGTACAATCGTAAATATCTTACTAATATTATAAAGCCGAAAGTTTGTGAGTGTGTGTGTATGTGTGTATGTTTGTTACCTCTTCACGCTCAAACGGCTGGACCGATTTCGATGAAATTTGGTATAGAGGTAGATTGGACCTATGAGACGGACATAGGCTATCTTTTGTCTCAAAAAATAATCTCGAAGGGGATGAAATAGGGGTTGAAAGTTTGTATGGGGAATCCATAATTCTTCAAGTTAGGGATCTGAAAATTCTTATTTAGGCTTTTGGTAATAAATATTTAAATACAGGTTTCAGCTTTTTTGCAAAATCATCTCTAAAGGGGGAAAAGCAAGGGGGTTGAAATTATTAGGTATTCTTTACATGCACCCCCAACGGACCACAATAAACGGCTGAACGGATCGTTATTTAGAGAGGGAGAGTGCGATGGGAGGAAAGGGGGGAGAGTGCGGGGAGGGGAGAAGGGGAAAGGAGGAGAGTGGGGGGAAAGGGGAGAGTAGGGAGGAAAGGGGGAGTAGATGGTAGAGTGGGCGGAGAAGAGGGTAGAGTGGGGGGAAAGGGGAGAGTGGGGAGGAAAGGGGGAGTAGATGGTAGAGTGGGTGGAGAAGAGGGTAGAGTGGGGAGAAAAACGGGGAGAGTGGGAAGAAATAGGGGAGAGTGGGGCATAAAGAGGGGAGAGTGGGAGGAGAAAGAGAGGAGAGTGGGGTGAGAACGAGGGGAGAGTGGGGGGAGAAAGAGGGGAGAGTTGGGAGAAAGAGAGGGGAGAGCAGTGAGAAAGAGGGGAAAGTGGGGGACAAATATGGGAGAGTGGAGGGAGAAACAAAGTAGAGTGGGGGGAGAAAGAGGGTAGAGTGGGGGGAGAAACGGGGGAGAATGGGATGAGAAAGAGGGTAGAGTGGGTGAAAGAGAAGGGAGAGTGGAGGGGGGGAAAGAGGTTAGAGTGGGGAGAAAGAGAGGGGAGAGCGGGGAGAAAGAGGGGAGAGTGGGGAGAAAGAGAGGGGAGAGCGGGGGGAGACAGAAGGGACAGTGGGGTGAGAATGAGGTGAGAGTGGGGTGATAAAGAGAGTAGAGTGGGGATAAAGAGGAGAGAGTGGGGGAGAAAGAGGGGGAGAGTGGGGGTAGGAGGGGAGAGTGGGGGGAAATAGGGGAGTAGGGGACAAAGATAGGGAGAGTGGGGGTAGGAGGGGAGAGTGGGGGGAAATAGGGGAGTGGGGGAAGAAGAGAGATTGGGGGTAAATAGGGGAGAGGGGAAGAGGGGAGAGTGGGGAGAGAGAGAATTTGGTTCGCAGATAGGTTATCTTTTAACTTAGGACATAGGCTACGAACATATTATTAAGTCATCATCATAATCATCGCCGTTTTCTATCAATGCGATAAAAACTGAAAAACTACCCAATGTGCGTAAATTTCGTAAACTTACGACTTAGGCTTTAATTCATCATCATCATCACCACTGTTTTGCATCAGTGCAATAAAAACTGTGACAAACTACCCCATTGGCATGAAATTTGGTATTTTTATAGCTTATATACTACCTTATACCCCAACTTACACATACACAGTGGCCTAAAAACTGTGAAATAGTACCTTAATTTGCATAGAATGTATTATGCAGATAGTTTAGAGACACAATATAGCCTACAAATCATCATCATCACCATCATCATCACTGTTTATTTGTCCATCAGTGCGATAATAACTGTGAAAAACTACCTAACCTCTGTATTTTCTCTGACACAATGTTACATGTCGTATCTAACAGCCACCGCCCTATAGGTTTTATAATGTGAAACGCGGGTGAAACCGCGGGGTGCAGCTAGTTATATTATATAAACTTTAAGGAAATGCACGAAAAGACTGAGTTATTCAACAATAGTGCCTTTCTATGTTATAAGTGTTGAAATATTTACAAGCATGTTAAATATATTTTATTGATTAGGTAATGATTGACTCACTATTGTGACAATCGAATCTTTTGGTCGGTATCACATGAATAGAAATTAAAATGCTGTTCTGGTGTGCCCATGCTTCGGCAAATCGTATTAGAAATAGAGAGGCTGTCTTGGGCCTGTAACGCGAGTTTATCGCGAACATGAAGATTAATTTGTGCCTAAATATTTGTACTTAATAATATCATTGACGTTTTTGTAATACCTATATTGTCTTACTAGATTTTATTGTTAAGGTATTCACTGAAGGTAACCAGTAAACATTATTTTGTATAATATGTATAATTTAAAGTATCTGCAGTGTTTTACTGGTGAAATTTGTAACGGTGATAATAATTTACCTATCTCATGACTAGTCCGAATGACTCGTGGGTAGTCATGGGTCATACATGACTTAAGTTAAAATTATGAGACACAAAGTTGAATAAAATAAATGTTTACTCAGTTTCCGAGTTGTCATTCTCTAAATGTTTTTTTAAGCTTGAACAACTCGGGTGATGTTTGTGATCGTGGCGGTTAGGCGTCTTTGTAGTTAGTTTAAAATTAAAAAATGTTTCCATCTCGTTCAGAGCGTGTTTCAATTTGTTACTTTCTAATGGCATATATCCCGGGCCCCCTGTCCAAGACGTAAAATAAGTTACATTATCTTCCTTTGGCGTTTCGTCGTGTCTCTTATTTTTCCCGCTGATTAAGTCAATAATCAAAGGCTTGTCCGATTTCGATACAGCTCTCGTGGTGGGATCGGTTTTACCGCAATCGGTTACGCATGCGTAATTTTTATTGCCATTTTTCATCACCCTTGAATACAAGATGTGGTTCGTTGAGTTTATTATTCTGAAGGAAACATAGTCTCGAGTGATCTGAAACAAATAATTGAGTATCTACTTTAAATGTTAGATTTTTTTAACACTTACCACCACTTACCACCTAGAAGTGGTAAGGTGCCTAGATTTCTAGAGAGTTTAGTGTTATTAGTTATTGAACAACGATGTGTGAACTTAATCATATAATTCTATGTATCTATATTGTATATACCGGAAATCTAAAATAATATATAAACCTAGGTTAAACCTCACTGTATATATACGGCTACTTTCTGTTTTGCCCTATTTTGGACTTTACCGGCAACATTCGAATAACTTTACTACTATGTTCCGTGAACTTTAGCCACTTTTTTGGGACAAAGTTATTGATCATTCATAGCTAGTAGATACTATTTTATAACATTAAAACTAAGTAGATTAAACTACATAAGTCTCACCAAATAAGTTGTTGAAATTTCGCAAAAATCCCGCCCTCCGCAAATGATGGCGGGATATCGTTCAGAAACCTCCTTCTTGTAATCTCTTGTGAGCCGCCACTTCGTGTCCAGCGGATTATCGCACAATCTGGTGAGGTCATTAAATTCTACGATGGAAGGGCACGGCTTCTCTGAATTTGTGGAATTCATTAAATTAGTTGCGCACAGTTCAGTCTCGTTAATTACTGAAACTATCTCAAATGGACACTGTGGTGGAGTATCTTCGATGACCTGTAAACGAGTTTTCGAACGAATTATAGTGATGTTCACATGCTATGAATGATTGCAACATGTCATTACATATTTATAAAAAATAAAAAATATAACTATAATTTATTATCTGCATAAAATTATAGGACACTTCAATTTTGTGTTTGGTGCTAAGTATACCTACGTTAATTTTCATGTACCTATTCGGTTTTAAATCATCAGTTTGGAGGTGTAAGTTCGGTTGCGTTTTCGACGAAATAATTGTGTGGATTAACTATTATAGATTCAGCTTACCCACTTACCCAGTAACTGCCACTGTTACAACTGGAACTATTATTCACACTGCTTTCGCATCGATAGCAAACTATTTTATCTCCATCTGGATATTTAACCTTTCTCCACGTTCGCCAATAGGGTCCTCTTTTGTACGTGTATCGCACTCCCTTCATTCCAATTAAACTTCTAAACGCTTTTTCCATTCTGTTCACTCGTTTCCAATCGTAGCTATTTTCGTTAATTATGTAGTGTGTGATTCCATCAACAAATATGCTACTGTTGGATAAGTATTCGTCGAGTAACTTTACGCGTTTAGCAGAAACTCGGCTCTGTCGTCTTCTATCGAGAAATTTCTGTCTTGTATCTGTCTTGTGGTCGAATGTGGTGGAAAAGTAATCTGGTGAAAAGCTGGGATCTTGTAAAATGTACGAGAGTGTCACAACTGTACAAAAAATATTAAGCAGTATAAACTTCAGTTTTAAAATCATTATGATACGTTACGCGGCGTGTGTGAAACTGCGCAAATATCTGAAAAGCGAAGTAGAAGGGTACCTGCCTACTAGTGCACAAAAAAAGCAAATGAATTTGTAAATATTATGTTTTCAGTGGTGTTCAGGAAATAGGTAGGTAGGTTCATAATCTGTACCACCGTCATTCATAATACCTATCAGGGTTACATGATTAAACTTAATGCTAGTTTCAACATATTGTAAATTTACATCTGAATTAAATTGAACAAAAACATAGAAAAGAAGCACAACAACATAACAAGCACAACACTATTTCACTGATTGGCAACGATTTACGTTTTCATTCATTTGAACCAATAATCAAGCTTGCCAACATAATGTGGAATACCTTTACAGTTGGCAAGTTATGTTACCTTTGTTTTGTCAGGAGCTAGCTCTAAGAAAACTAAATAAATATTATGTTATACCTACTATGTAATAAAAAGTAGCTGATGTTGTTATATTTCACAAGAAACTATACCTAGGTACGTCAATAAGAAAACGACACTAAAATGATATACCTACCACCAGAACATTCTTTATTATAGGTTTTTTTCTTACTAATATTATAAAGCCGAAAGTTTGTGAGTGTGTGTGTATGTGTGTATGTTTGTTACCTCTTCACGCTCAAACGGCTGGACCGATTTCGATGAAATTTGGTATAGAGGTAGATTGGACCTATGAGACGGACATAGGCTATCTTTTGTCTCAAAAAATAATCTCGAAGGGGATGAAATAGGGGTTGAAAGTTTGTATGGGGAATCCATAATTCTTCAAGTTAGGGATCTGAAAATTCTTATTTAGGCTTTTGGTAATAAATATTTAAATACAGGTTTCAGCTTTTTTGCAAAATCATCTCTAAAGGGGGAAAAGCAAGGGGGTTGAAATTATTAGGTATTCTTTACATGCACCCCCAACGGACCACAATAAACGGCTGAACGGATCGTTATTTAGAGAGGGAGAGTGCGATGGGAGGAAAGGGGGGAGAGTGCGGGGAGGGGAGAAGGGGAAAGGAGGAGAGTGGGGGGAAAGGGGAGAGTAGGGAGGAAAGGGGGAGTAGATGGTAGAGTGGGCGGAGAAGAGGGTAGAGTGGGGGGAAAGGGGAGAGTGGGGAGGAAAGGGGGAGTAGATGGTAGAGTGGGTGGAGAAGAGGGTAGAGTGGGGAGAAAAACGGGGAGAGTGGGAAGAAATAGGGGAGAGTGGGGCATAAAGAGGGGAGAGTGGGAGGAGAAAGAGAGGAGAGTGGGGTGAGAACGAGGGGAGAGTGGGGGGAGAAAGAGGGGAGAGTTGGGAGAAAGAGAGGGGAGAGCAGTGAGAAAGAGGGGAAAGTGGGGGACAAATATGGGAGAGTGGAGGGAGAAACAAAGTAGAGTGGGGGGAGAAAGAGGGTAGAGTGGGGGGAGAAACGGGGGAGAATGGGATGAGAAAGAGGGTAGAGTGGGTGAAAGAGAAGGGAGAGTGGAGGGGGGGAAAGAGGTTAGAGTGGGGAGAAAGAGAGGGGAGAGCGGGGAGAAAGAGGGGAGAGTGGGGAGAAAGAGAGGGGAGAGCGGGGGGAGACAGAAGGGACAGTGGGGTGAGAATGAGGTGAGAGTGGGGTGATAAAGAGAGTAGAGTGGGGATAAAGAGGAGAGAGTGGGGGAGAAAGAGGGGGAGAGTGGGGGTAGGAGGGGAGAGTGGGGGGAAATAGGGGAGTAGGGGACAAAGATAGGGAGAGTGGGGGTAGGAGGGGAGAGTGGGGGGAAATAGGGGAGTGGGGGAAGAAGAGAGATTGGGGGTAAATAGGGGAGAGGGGAAGAGGGGAGAGTGGGGAGAGAGAGAATTTGGTTCGCAGATAGGTTATCTTTTAACTTAGGACATAGGCTACGAACATATTATTAAGTCATCATCATAATCATCGCCGTTTTCTATCAATGCGATAAAAACTGAAAAACTACCCAATGTGCGTAAATTTCGTAAACTTACGACTTAGGCTTTAATTCATCATCATCATCACCACTGTTTTGCATCAGTGCAATAAAAACTGTGACAAACTACCCCATTGGCATGAAATTTGGTATTTTTATAGCTTATATACTACCTTATACCCCAACTTACACATACACAGTGGCCTAAAAACTGTGAAATAGTACCTTAATTTGCATAGAATGTATTATGCAGATAGTTTAGAGACACAATATAGCCTACAAATCATCATCATCACCATCATCATCACTGTTTATTTGTCCATCAGTGCGATAATAACTGTGAAAAACTACCTAACCTCTGTATTTTCTCTGACACAATGTTACATGTCGTATCTAACAGCCACCGCCCTATAGGTTTTATAATGTGAAACGCGGGTGAAACCGCGGGGTGCAGCTAGTTATATTATATAAACTTTAAGGAAATGCACGAAAAGACTGAGTTATTCAACAATAGTGCCTTTCTATGTTATAAGTGTTGAAATATTTACAAGCATGTTAAATATATTTTATTGATTAGGTAATGATTGACTCACTATTGTGACAATCGAATCTTTTGGTCGGTATCACATGAATAGAAATTAAAATGCTGTTCTGGTGTGCCCATGCTTCGGCAAATCGTATTAGAAATAGAGAGGCTGTCTTGGGCCTGTAACGCGAGTTTATCGCGAACATGAAGATTAATTTGTGCCTAAATATTTGTACTTAATAATATCATTGACGTTTTTGTAATACCTATATTGTCTTACTAGATTTTATTGTTAAGGTATTCACTGAAGGTAACCAGTAAACATTATTTTGTATAATATGTATAATTTAAAGTATCTGCAGTGTTTTACTGGTGAAATTTGTAACGGTGATAATAATTTACCTATCTCATGACTAGTCCGAATGACTCGTGGGTAGTCATGGGTCATACATGACTTAAGTTAAAATTATGAGACACAAAGTTGAATAAAATAAATGTTTACTCAGTTTCCGAGTTGTCATTCTCTAAATGTTTTTTTAAGCTTGAACAACTCGGGTGATGTTTGTGATCGTGGCGGTTAGGCGTCTTTGTAGTTAGTTTAAAATTAAAAAATGTTTCCATCTCGTTCAGAGCGTGTTTCAATTTGTTACTTTCTAATGGCATATATCCCGGGCCCCCTGTCCAAGACGTAAAATAAGTTACATTATCTTCCTTTGGCGTTTCGTCGTGTCTCTTATTTTTCCCGCTGATTAAGTCAATAATCAAAGGCTTGTCCGATTTCGATACAGCTCTCGTGGTGGGATCGGTTTTACCGCAATCGGTTACGCATGCGTAATTTTTATTGCCATTTTTCATCACCCTTGAATACAAGATGTGGTTCGTTGAGTTTATTATTCTGAAGGAAACATAGTCTCGAGTGATCTGAAACAAATAATTGAGTATCTACTTTAAATGTTAGATTTTTTTAACACTTACCACCACTTACCACCTAGAAGTGGTAAGGTGCCTAGATTTCTAGAGAGTTTAGTGTTATTAGTTATTGAACAACGATGTGTGAACTTAATCATATAATTCTATGTATCTATATTGTATATACCGGAAATCTAAAATAATATATAAACCTAGGTTAAACCTCACTGTATATATACGGCTACTTTCTGTTTTGCCCTATTTTGGACTTTACCGGCAACATTCGAATAACTTTACTACTATGTTCCGTGAACTTTAGCCACTTTTTTGGGACAAAGTTATTGATCATTCATAGCTAGTAGATACTATTTTATAACATTAAAACTAAGTAGATTAAACTACATAAGTCTCACCAAATAAGTTGTTGAAATTTCGCAAAAATCCCGCCCTCCGCAAATGATGGCGGGATATCGTTCAGAAACCTCCTTCTTGTAATCTCTTGTGAGCCGCCACTTCGTGTCCAGCGGATTATCGCACAATCTGGTGAGGTCATTAAATTCTACGATGGAAGGGCACGGCTTCTCTGAATTTGTGGAATTCATTAAATTAGTTGCGCACAGTTCAGTCTCGTTAATTACTGAAACTATCTCAAATGGACACTGTGGTGGAGTATCTTCGATGACCTGTAAACGAGTTTTCGAACGAATTATAGTGATGTTCACATGCTATGAATGATTGCAACATGTCATTACATATTTATAAAAAATAAAAAATATAACTATAATTTATTATCTGCATAAAATTATAGGACACTTCAATTTTGTGTTTGGTGCTAAGTATACCTACGTTAATTTTCATGTACCTATTCGGTTTTAAATCATCAGTTTGGAGGTGTAAGTTCGGTTGCGTTTTCGACGAAATAATTGTGTGGATTAACTATTATAGATTCAGCTTACCCACTTACCCAGTAACTGCCACTGTTACAACTGGAACTATTATTCACACTGCTTTCGCATCGATAGCAAACTATTTTATCTCCATCTGGATATTTAACCTTTCTCCACGTTCGCCAATAGGGTCCTCTTTTGTACGTGTATCGCACTCCCTTCATTCCAATTAAACTTCTAAACGCTTTTTCCATTCTGTTCACTCGTTTCCAATCGTAGCTATTTTCGTTAATTATGTAGTGTGTGATTCCATCAACAAATATGCTACTGTTGGATAAGTATTCGTCGAGTAACTTTACGCGTTTAGCAGAAACTCGGCTCTGTCGTCTTCTATCGAGAAATTTCTGTCTTGTATCTGTCTTGTGGTCGAATGTGGTGGAAAAGTAATCTGGTGAAAAGCTGGGATCTTGTAAAATGTACGAGAGTGTCACAACTGTACAAAAAATATTAAGCAGTATAAACTTCAGTTTTAAAATCATTATGATACGTTACGCGGCGTGTGTGAAACTGCGCAAATATCTGAAAAGCGAAGTAGAAGGGTACCTGCCTACTAGTGCACAAAAAAAGCAAATGAATTTGTAAATATTATGTTTTCAGTGGTGTTCAGGAAATAGGTAGGTAGGTTCATAATCTGTACCACCGTCATTCATAATACCTATCAGGGTTACATGATTAAACTTAATGCTAGTTTCAACATATTGTAAATTTACATCTGAATTAAATTGAACAAAAACATAGAAAAGAAGCACAACAACATAACAAGCACAACACTATTTCACTGATTGGCAACGATTTACGTTTTCATTCATTTGAACCAATAATCAAGCTTGCCAACATAATGTGGAATACCTTTACAGTTGGCAAGTTATGTTACCTTTGTTTTGTCAGGAGCTAGCTCTAAGAAAACTAAATAAATATTATGTTATACCTACTATGTAATAAAAAGTAGCTGATGTTGTTATATTTCACAAGAAACTATACCTAGGTACGTCAAGAAGAAAACGACACTAAAATGATATACCTACCACCAGAACATTCTTTATTATAGGTTTTTTAAATAATATAGGTACTTCATATTGTTGTGTAGGTAATAGGTATGTGATTAACCCATATTATGCTGTAAATATAAATGACTAAATAATCGAAACCATAAATCCAACTAGTTGGTTATTTTACAATGCAGGTAGATAGATACTTACATGAATCATTGTTAACAGAAGCATATTTTTAAATTTACTACAATTCTCTTGTAACAAGACTATAAACTCGGCTTGTTTTACTCTACGTTACTTTTGAAGCTAGAGTAAAACAAGCCACTTTTCATCCCATCCCATCCCACGGCCCATAATAATATGTGATGCATTATCAGAGGAAATTCTAAATATTGATCTAGCAACACTATCATTCATTCTCAACTTTCGTTCAATCAATCAACTTCAAAAGTGCAAACAAAATCAATCAAATCATTCACTGTGAAAATATGGAAGGCAAAGGTCGTCTCTCTTCGAACTATATCAAAATAGCCCCATTATCCTAGCGTTAAAAGTGACAAACAATCGTGTGACATGACCCAGTGAGCTCGCGCGTGTGCATTTGTGTTCGTTTTGTGGTTTATTTAGTAGTTTTCTACATTGTTATTGTGTGAACACAGCTGAGTTCATGAGCGAATCCTTGGTAAGTATTTATTTCGAGTTATTTCGGATTTTCCATTTATATTATCCTCATCATTGTGCGTATTTACTCTCTTTACGTCAAGTCACACGTTTTATAACCATTTCATTGGCTGTTTATCGTAGAAGTGTCATGAAAGTAACAAAGAATATTGGTCATAACAAAGACGTCTAGTTACGAAAAATACTTATTAGCAAGAAGCGCGCCCGATAAAAACACTAGATACGCCATTTACATGCTCTCACAATTATTTTCAGGGTTTAAACAGGTATAATACAATACAAAGAAAGCGTCTATTAACTCGTGTAACTCAATCGTTTTCATACTTGTTGCTTACAAAGCCTGTCATTATTTTATGTTTACAATGAAAGTGTTGTTTCGTTCGGTAAATGTGTAAATAGGGAGGGAGGGAGGTTCTTTCTGTCAGGGCCCCGAGTCTAAATGATTGTGATCATATTTTATTATACTAAGCCAGGACTGCCAGTATTGCCAGATACCGAGACAAGAGATCACATAGGTGACACCTAGATAAATAAATTGTCATCGCCATACATGACTACCGAGCATTTGAATATACCATGTATCTTCCACTATCCACGCGACACTGGCAAAATTGTGGCAACCCCGCAGAATCCATAAACAAAAAAAAGTTGAAGTTACTATTATTATCATAACTTGACCAGTAACAAAAATACAATACATTTTATGGACAAGATAGACAGCAGGAATAGGGTTGGGTCAAATTGACCAGATTTTAATTGTCCTTGTCTTTATACTGGCACAGGGGTCAATAAAACAACCTAGTGCAGCTTCCCAATAGTGAAAGAATTTTTCAAATTGGTTCAGTAGTTTCGGAGCCTATTCAATGCAAACAAACAATCAAATCTTTCCTCTCTATAATATTAGTGTAGATAGATAATTGTGGCCAAAGAATGTGTTCAATAAAAGTGGCTGTGGGAAATCCCAACGTTAACCCAGTTGTGTCTGGCGCAGTGCCAGGCTGAAACAACGCTTTTGTGGAAATGGATACCGGAGTGAGCGGTCAACCTTCAAATGGAATTTGAAGCTGCCATGACCCTCACTATGAAGTTTGTTAGTCGCAGGAGGTTGTGCTAGACTAGTGGCAGAATTAATGAGGCTGTCCGAGGGATCTGATGTGGCTTAATGGCTGCTCTCAATTGATAATGGCTTAACGTGCCCTCCGAAGAATGGAATGATGGAGAACCGCTTGTAACTGGAACACTGAAGCCATCAGGTTAATGACTTGTTGTCTTTGCTCTGTTGTGTTTCTATTATGAACCACTATCCGCATACTGTTGAGCATGGGTCTTACACACAGGTCAGAGTCGACCATGTGGGCCCGGTCTGGATCGGTGGATCACCCCCGTAATCCTCAGTTTTCCTCAATTAAAATGGTGTTTTCGTCATCCTATCCAGTTCATTTTGCAATCAATTTTATATTTTATCTCAAGGGCTAACAGTTGAAAATTTATTACTGGTTGCTCAAGTGAAGGTAAATAAGAAACGGTAAAAAAATATAAAAAAACTTGTTGCTCGATGGTCGTAATGAAGTCACTTATTTATTATTGGTAATCTGTTGTTATGTATAACAGTAAGGGTATTCCTGCACTAAAGATAAACTAAGTCAAAGTCAAAGCATTTATTGTAAATAGGCAATAAATTGCACTTTTACAAATCAAACAGCTAATTCTCGTTAACAAAGAGAATCATAAAGACATAAAGTATGATAAATTAAATTAAACAGTAATTGATTATGGTTTGAGTTTGAAAAAAGGATGTTTCCCTTACTAAAAGTATTTATTGCAAGTAAGCCATGATATCGCATGTTTAGAAATCAAACACTTAAATCTTAGACACTAAAAAAATAAAATAATGAAAAATTTAATTAAGGACTAATTGAATGTGGGTGGAGTTTGAAAAAGGATGTTTCCTTTTCACTATAAAAGAGACATCTTGTTCAATGCATAGCTACTGGCCGCTAGACTAGATGATGTATACTGGATGGGACATGACGTGAGAGAGGTCTCCTTGTGTCCTATGCTACCCTGGTACTTCTGGTATACATTTATGGTATCTCCAAAACACAGTCATTCCGGCGATACTCCTTCGATTATGACTTTACCAAGAAATTGATTTGTATTTGTTGAAAAATACTATCCCATGTTCAAAATACGGATCCGATACTGTGAGCTGTACCCCTAGTATGAGTTTTTAGTAGCTCGACATAGTACGCGTCAACTAGTTATTTTTATGAAGATTTTTGTTCATAAACGCGCCGGTAGGGGCGCTGTAACGAAAGCGCTAGTTGACGCGTACTATGTCGAGCTAGTAAAAACTCATACTAGGGGTACTTATCAAAGCGAGCCCGAACACCATCACTCTGCTGTCAGTAGCTGAGCTCCGTCGTCTACCTTCCGTGTCTAGCAGATCAGCTCGCTGGCACCGTCATACTGTGTTTTCATAGTAACTTGACAGACATTTACAGTCTTAACAGAAAAGATTTAAACCAGAGTTGAACAGATGTGTCGAAATATTTTCTCCACAAATCGACGTCTAACCCTCGCTTTTTCTATCTCAATAACAAATTCACGAGTAAAATAATTAGGTATGCCAGGATATAGTAAGAAACGAGAATGATAGACGTCGATATTGGCGAATGAAATTTTAGAAACATCTGTTTAACTCTGGTTTAAATATTTTGTGGTAAGACGGTTGAACTACGGGGTTGTGCCCATACTGTTAGTAGGCAGTAAGTACTTTTCTTGGCATAGAAGTGCGAAAAATGTCAAGTGCGAGTGAACAAGGTAATCATGAATGAACTAATCAAGCAAATAAATGTTGTAAAGAACTATTATTTTGAGTCTTAATGTGCCCGGTTCACAGTATTCCAGTAGCATTCCAGCCCAGCGAACGAGACCAGCCCTGGAATGACACTGGAATGAACCAGTACTGGAATGGAATGGACTGGACTGGATTGGTATATCTATTATTTCAATACTAGCTGCGCCCCGCGGCGTTACCCGCTGTTTTCCGAATAACAAAGTATCCTGTGTGTTAATCCAGGGCAGCAGCTACCTCCATGCCAAATTTCATCAAAATTGGTCCAGCCGTTTGAGCGTGATGAAGTAACAAACATATAAACACATTATCAAACTTTTTCCTTAATAATATTAGTAGGATTATTCTGGTACTAGCTGCGCCCCGCGGTTTCACCCGCGTTTGGATAATATACTATATATCTTTATGAATTGTAGCCTATGTGTTATTCTGATGTATAAGCTATATTATTGTAAAGTCTCATTAATATCCGTTCAGTAGTTTTTACGTGAAAGAGTAACAAACATCCATCCATACTTACAAACTTTCGCGTTTATAATATTAATAGGAAATTACTTATTGAGTCATGCCACTGGGATAATGAGAACTGGCCACTAGTCTAAATTTTGTAAACTGTGTACGCTTAGAATAATAACGCAGAGAAGGATAGTTCGTTGCGTAATTTCACTCAAAAGTGAAGCCACTTTTTATCAATGAGGCCATGTAATTATCTCCTTCAAAACGCACACAAGCGCAATGAAAATGTCGCTCACGTGTTGTTATTTAGTCCAAAAGTGGGAACAATTCATAAAAAGTTTACCATAAAACGCTTCGATTTCGAGCTATAGCGAGTCAAAGTCCGAACTAGGCCCAAAAAGTCTCAGTAAAAATGGCTACACGGCGCCAGCGAGCACTTTGCTTCTATTTGTTATTCTTCTTACGGCCGAAATTAATAATCAATCCAATCCAAATTTTGCTATCTGGGATTGATATCACAATCCTATTTTAGGGTCAAACGTGCCAATAACCGATCCGTGGATTGGTTTATGGAATCGTTTATGGAAATCGATCGAGCGATAGGCAGCAATCCAAGATCGATTTGAATCTTGGATAGGAGATACAATATTAATTGGACGGCGTTATGAAATAACAGAATAATAGACAAATCAGTAAAACTGAGAAAAAGAGCTTCAAAGTTTTGAAATTTAGATATGTTGCTGAGAGCACAATATTTATGTTATTCGTGTGATTTTTACTTATGTGATATATTATTATGTATATTTTATTTCATAAAAGAACATATTTTTGTATGATGCATAGTATAGAAGATATTGTCATTTTTCCGCTTAATTCCATATTACGTTTTGCATTATTTGTACGATTTTAAAATTGCAATATGGAATCAGGCGCCATTTTGTCATTTAATTCGTTTATACAATTTAGTTTTGGGGGTAATAAAGGGTATAAAGGGATTGTATCCAGAGGCAAAATAGTTATATATTACCAAAAATAAACAAAAACTTGTTTTTTTACACCAAAACAATCTGAAAAACGGTTGAATAAATGAAAATATACCTACAAAATCGAAAATGTAAAGCAATTTCTACTCAATAGCCCAGTGGAATTTAATATTAAAATCGCGAAGCTTGTTGTACCTACTGCATTGGTGTGTTGTATCGAACAGTTATGTTAGTGTACCTAGTATAAATCCAAACATGCAACCTAAAAGTCGTAAACGATGCGTTTTAGACAAACATACTTCAGTCCTTTTATAAAGTCAATTAAATTTACACTAATTTAATCCCAAAAGAAACTATAAGGATCAAGCTATGACCCTTCAATAAGGTGGTCCATTACCCGGCAAAATGACACTTTTAAGTTTTGCTCTCGTCCGAAGCTAAATATTGGTGAAATCCCTCGTCCTTTGAAAAAGGTCACTAATACAATGTTTTTGTGCGTATAGTCAACTTTCATTTCAGTACAAGACGAAGTCTGTGATACTAATAGTTCACTTACAATCTTGAAGGTAAACATGGGATTTGAAGAATGCATTAAATCATATAAAAAGGATAGAAATACGTTTTCATTTGTAGCCACCTTGCTATACTGAAAGCTAGTTAATCGTACTACATCATTGTTTCAGTGAATTTTTTCATAGGACCAGGGATTTTACCAATATTCTGCTTCGAACGGAAGCAAAACTTAAAATTGTAATTTTTCCGGAAAAACTTACCGTATTTGAAGGGCCACAGTTTGATCGTTATGGGGTTTAAAGAGCTGCATTTGGGTTTCAATTTTTGCAAATTTTATTAACCTTATAAAAGTCCAGAAGTGCACTTGTCCAAAACGCATAGTATATGACTTATAGAGCAAAAAAGTGAGAAAAGTCTCAATACTTCATAGTTTTTTGCGTGTTGCCCAGCTAGCACAAGTTTTCCAAAGTTGCTAATATGGATTTAGGTATACGATATCCTTACTAGTCCATACAACCTACCAAAAATGCAGTAGGTACCACATCAAGCATTGCGATTTTAGCCCTATTTTATATCTAATTCCACTGGGCTATAATGATTGTTTGATTCTCAATCAATAAGATAAGATAAGATAAGATAACAACTCTTTATTGCACTCCAAGACATACAGTTTTAAAAATAAAGAAATAATATATAGGTAGGTATAGGTACAATGGGCGGCCTTATTGCTACACAGCAATCTCTTCCAGGCAACCTTTGGATGGAGAGGATTAAATAAAAATAAAATTTTATCGACCGGTAGTGCATTACCTATCCAATAACTAATAAAATTAAAATACATACAGACTAATAAAATTAATCATAGAAAATAAATGCAATACAACCAAGATGAAATGACACATAAATGAAGCAGTACAATAATTTTATACATATAAGAGCCTACGATAAATATAGAAGTTTAACCTGCGCTTTAAAATGAGTCAGAGTTTGAGCACGTCTGATTTCCACTGGCAGAGAATTCCAGAGCCGGACAGCTTCCACGGAAAAGGAACTGTCGTAGAAGGTGCTGCTATGCACAGGAGTCTTTAATGCAAGATTTTCTGATGATCTAAGGTAACAGGAATTGGAGGTCTGGAGAAACTCAAAGCGATCTTTGAGATACCGGGGGGAGGTGGGATTGAAAAGGACATTATAGAGAAGGGAAAGAATATGAGTATTCCGGCGAAGTCGTATAGGAAGCCATTTGAGCTGCGTGCGAAATTGAGAAATATGATCAAATGTAATAGATGAACCAATGGATACTCAATCACGAACTATGCGCCTATTTTGGTGGGTAATTTGATTTTGCATTTTAGATATTATAGTTGTTTAATAATGAAACAACGAATTAAGTCGAATGTCTCAGGATTTAATTCGTTTATCTTACTAATATTATAAAGCCGAAAGTTTGTGAGTGTGTGTGTGTGTGTGTATGTGTGTATGTTTGTTAGCTCTTCACGCTCAAACAGCTGGACCGATTTCGCTGAAATTTGGTATAGGGATAGATTGGACCTACGAGACGGACATAGGCTATCTTTTGTCTCAAAAAATATTCTCGAAGGGGATGAAATAAGGGTTGAAAGTTTGTATGGGTAATTAATAATTCTTCAAGTTAGGAGTCTGAAAAATTATATTTAGGCTTTTGGTAAGAAATAAAAAAATACGGGTTTCAGCTTTTTCGCTAAATCATCCCTAAAGGGGGCAAAGCAAGGCGTTGAAATTAAGAGGTATTACATAGATGCACCCCCTACGGACCACAATAAACGGCTGAACGGATCGTAATGCAATTTGACAAGGGGATAGATAATAATGGATAAAAGATAAAGACAGAGATAGAGGGAGAGGGAGAGAGATAGAGTGAGAGAGAAAGAGGTTGAGGGAGAAGTATATAGATAGAGAGATAAAGGGAGAGGGAAGGATATAAAGGAAGCGTGAGAGAGTGAGGGGGAGAGGTAGAGTGAGTGGGAAATATAAAGGAAGAGAGAGATAGAGAGAGAGAGCGAGAGAGGGAGAGAGAAAAAGGAAGAGGAAAGGAGATAAAGGGAGAGAGAGAGCGTGAGAGGGAGAGATAGACTGAGTGGGCAATATGTAGAAATAAAGGAAGAGAGATCTCGGAAGAGAGAGATATATAGAGAGAGAGAGAGAAGAGAGCCAGAGAAGGAAAGAGATAGATTGTGAGGGAAGTATATATAAATAGAGGGAGAGGGAGAAAGATAGAGATGATTGAGAGTGGAGAGGGAAATAAATAGAGATAGAGGGAGAGGGAAAGATATAGAGATAGAAGGAGAGGGAAAGAGATAGAGGTGACATATATCATAGATAGGATTATGCCATAATTATGTGCCATAATTATTAGGTACGTTTAACTTTGTCCCACGATCTCGGTTTCATCCTAACTTATATATAGGGCTTTCATACTGTTTCATTTTCGGTACGTTAGGACTTCGACCGATATCGGAAGCTAACTAATTAATGTACAGAGTGTCGCCCCAGTACTCGGATGCTAACTATGATGACACAATAATATGCACAAACCTTTCAAATAGCTACCTATAGGTGTTGTACGTGTAACGCGGGTGAAACCGCGGGGCGCCGCTAGTGTTTAATAAAACCTTATTTATTGTATTTTGGAATAGCGACTTAGGCGCTTAGTTTGGTATTACAAAACGATAAAATGCACGGAACCTAACATTTGAAGACATGTCGCTTGATTCACCCCTCTATATTAAGGTAGGAGAGTTGATTTTTGAACAAAAAAACGACTAGGAATATAGTTTAAAGTCTCTACAATCGAACTGCATCATTAACTTTTTTTTTTTGGTTTGTTCGTGTAATTCGTTATTTCATAACGCCGTCCAATTTCGGCCGTTAGTGTGTACGTACATTAATTCGCATACCGCCTATAATCCAAACTGTGAATTATTATCGCATAAGTCTGTAGGCATATTAACTGGACATAATCTGTTCCCGAGCCCGATAAAAATAACAGAATAACAGATGTTCAACGAAATACTTTCGGTTCATGAATGAAGCGATCGCGTGACGACACTACTGTGAATCATTAATTTACTAAACTAATTTACTAAACTTCGTCTCATTTGATGTCGCCAGTAATGCCAACATCATCAGTGTGTTTAGTCTTTTGTGGTGATAAATTACTTTTGTCGCTAGTTGTACTTACAGTAATTTTGGCATGCGGGACGAATATGGACAAATGTTATCGTGTGGGACGAATAAAAACTTTATAATGTGGGACGAAACATCGGGACGAATATGGCATAAATCTGCCTGGTGGAGACCGATTCGGTGGGTAGATAGGTAGATGATGAAAATCCATTTTAACTAGATTTAAATGGGTCTAATTCCCGTAGAAAATAATATGGTCTTACTATAAAAGTTTAGACCAGAGTTAAACAGATGTTTCTTAAATTTCGTTCCACAAATCGACGTCTATCTCTCGCTTTTTCTTATTCAATCCTGGCATTCCTAATTATTTAACATGTGAATTTGTTAGATAAAGCGAGAGTTAGACCTCGATTTGTGGAGAAAATATTTAGACTCATCTGTTTAACTCCGGTTTAAATATTTTGTGGTAAGACCGGTGCGCGTTGTTGTATTTGCTCGAATTAGACTCGTTGAATAATGTTTTCTGTTCGTATAAGTTTAAAAAATATATTTGTCGCGTTTCGTTTTAGAAACACACTAACATCCGTACACGATTCGTTATAGAGACGTGTGAACCGAATCGTGATTCATAAAGAAACGATGGCTACAAACATAGAATAAAAACGCCCGTTGTGTTGACGTCGTGACGGATTCGTATTTTCTGGAAGGATTCGTTATTTTTCACGGTTCATGAGTGTGTCAATGTGAATAATTATGTAGTAGTTTGTGTGCTTAAAAAATAAGAACGAATCAAATCAAGACCCACAAGATGGAGCAAAGATTTACGACTGCTAAATGTGAATCAGTCGCACTGTATACTATGATTCGGATTAAACAATAGATTTGGTTGTTCGTTTTGCGAGTGGTCCCAGTCGAATTTATCTCGAAACTGGGACCGCGGTCCCAGTTTGAAGCGGTCCCAAACGCCTGCCTCCTCCAGTCGACTCGTCCCATGTGATTGACGCGTAAACAGACAAACATCGTCTGTTCGTAGAAGTATTGTAAGTAGGTACCTATTGCATTACGTGCGCGTAATAAACTGTATTGCAATAACAATGAATGGTCGCGTTTATTTTGACGCGGAAAATTTTAGATCATTATACTCTTATACAAGCATAGTTGCTTATTATGCTTAAAAGCTTACTAATATTATAATGCGAATGTGTGTTTGTTTGTATTGGATTTCAAGTCTACGGCTGAATTGATTTTGATGGTTTTTGGTTTGGTATAGAGATAGATTGGACCTTGAAGAAGGACATAGGATACTTTTATTGCTATACTAGGTGCGTCCCGTGGTGTTGCCTGCTATCGTCGCAATATACAAAGTAGCCTATGTGTTTAAAACAGAATGTTAGCTACATCCATACCAAATATCGTCAAAATCGGTCCAGCCGTTTGCGTGAAGAATTAACAAACAAACACAATCGGAAACTAGCGCTTATACAATACTAGCTGCGCCCCGCGGTGTTACCCGCTGTTTACTGAATAAAAATTGCAATTTTTATTGCAATAAATAAAAAAGATTATGGTAAGTGATATTTATTATTATACAATAAGAAAACCTAAAAAAGTACTGAAATATGAGAGAGACGTTGTTACACGCAGTTTCGGAATAAAAAGTAGCCTATGTGTTAATCCAGGGTGATAGCTATCCATACCAAATTTCATCAAAATTGGTCCAGCCGTTTGAGCGTGAAGAACTAACAAACACACAAACTTTCGCATTTATAATATTAGTAAGATTAGTAGGTAATAATGTAGTCCATGCAGACGGAGCCGAGGGCAAAAACTAGTGTCGTTATGTAATATTGATGTAGGTGAGTGGGCTAGTTATAAGACGGACGGTCACAGTATCAGATAGAGGGGTCATTGTTACTGCTTGACCCATTTCCATGTTGTTTGTTTTGTCTAGTGGCACAGTTAATTAAATTATTACAGTTTATTATCGTGTTCGGAGAAGGATGGTTCCTTGCGTAGTTTCACTCAAAAGTGAAGCCACTTTTTTATCAATGTGTGCGTGTTCTTCAAAACGCACACATGCGCAATGAAAATGTCGCCTGCGTGTAGATATTTAGTGCAAAAGCAGGAATAATTTATCTGGGGGCACGGCAGTGCCCCCGCCAAGTCGAGCAAAACAAAAGGCACGGCCGTACTATCCTTTTCTCGAAGCGATTCGGGCCATTTTCGACCCCCTGTAACTTCGTTATGGATAAAACTAGAAGCCTACATTTTTAGTGACCAAAAGGGCATCACGTTAACAGATAATAATGCAAATTACATCAAATTTGAACCAGTACTTTAAGAATTATTGCACGTCAAAGTTCCTTAATTTTGCTGCCCACTGACTGACTGACTGACTGACTGACTGACTCACCGATCATCAAAATTCTAAGGTACTTCTAGCCGTCCCACAAGTTTCAAATTTTGAATATAGCTATTGTTTAGCCTATAAACCATGGAAAAATTCTGACATTCCATAATTTTCGTCCCGTTTTATAGATATATAATCTGCATAAATAACTTTGTATTCCCATATAAATCCCATTAGATTGTATGTGATTACAAAGTTACTTTTACAGTTCATAATTAGACGTCATTGAAATTGAATGAAATGGGTAACAGGGGTTGAAAATGAGAAATGCATTCGAGAAATTCGACAGTTGAGCGCTTTTTAAAAACTTCCACGATAGGTACACCTACCGCAGATAGAGAGATACAAATCCCTATAATATACCTGCCTACACTTTTATAGGTCGAACAAATTCGTTACCTAGGTACATTAAAATAGGTACCTAGGGACCTTATAGGTACCTAATACGCATCTGTGGAGACGCAAAGACACTCGTTCATGATAATCTATGAGCATGACCTATGTCGCAAGGGGCCCCGGCCGCGCAGGCGCGTGGCGCGAATTGTTGCGTGTTTCGCAAAAAAATGAAATAAAGAAAGAAAACCTACAAAAAGAAATGAGATCCCATCAAAAACATTACATGTACAAAAATGCACAAGTCTCGCAACGCAGTTTATCTGCCGTAAAAAGTTGTGAGATCGAATGTAAACCAAGTCGGTTAATTTCAATACCTACCTATACCTATCTATGGGAGCAGTTATATCTTTATTTCTTTAGTAAATAGAGTGTCTTGGCGATTGTACACGGCAGCATAATCTACTAGGCAATCTAAATATAGTCTTCCGTATAGGTGTACTTTCAAACAAATACAAGCACAAAGCGCTTAACATAGATTTATGTTGGCGTGTGCAATTGCCAAGACACTCTATTTACTAAAGAAATAAAGATATAACTGCTCCCATAGATAGGTATAGGTAGGTATTGAAATTAACCGACTTGGTTTACATTCGATCTCACAACTTTTTACGGCAGATAAACTGCGTTGCGAGACTTGTGCATTTTTGTACATGTGATGTTTTTGATGGGATAAATATTGACCACTAGCTGGTGCCCGCGACTTCGTCTGCGTAGGATTAGTATTTTGTGCATTTGAATTTTTGTGCGAGTTGTTCGAATTAATGTGCGAGCTATTCTGGCGTGCGCTGCCAAATTGAACCGTTAGAGTTAGACATATATTATTATGTAATGTATGATGGAAATGTGTATCTTAAATAGTCCTACAAAAACGCCCATCACAGTATATATTTATATCTTATTAGCCAAAATAGTGAACCATAACTACAATAAAAATTTATATAATTTATTTCAAATGCACGAAATACTAATCCTACGCAGACGAAGTCGCGGGCACCAGCTAGTAAGCAATAATACTCATGTGCCCGAATTTCACTTGCCCGAATTTCATTTGCCCGAATTGTTTGTTTACCATAATAGTTATGTGACATGCTCTTGTTTGCCCGTACATTGGATTCCATAACGATACGAATGTCATACGTATAATTATTTGTGCTTTAATATTATTTGACAGAATATTTCTAGCACTTCACCGGCCGCTGCCTCGGCACGCTCGCTTCGCTCGCTCGGCTCGTGCGTTGTTTTTTCATGTTCTAACATGAACCTAACCGATTTCGATGGCAAATATTGAAATTGACTTTATGGGAAACAAAGTTTCTAGCACGTGACTAATATAGTTTTCTTATTAAAAAACAAAAACTTTTTTTTTTGTTTTTTTTTTTAAACAAAAAAAAATATACTTAGTTAACAATGAGTATGACTTATAAAATTATGAGATACAATTTTATGTCTGCTGTCTAGTAAACCGAATGAAATTGTGGCAAGCGGGTGTATCTCCTATTTCTTGACACTAGATACGTCTGTGTCAAAATGGATAGAATTTTGTAGAAGCTCGTTTCCGTTCGCAGCTGGAATCGCCGGCGCCCTTTGGAATGGACAGTCCTAAATTAGGTCCACTTGAGTCACGGTGACGTCACGTTTCTTACAGCCATTGTCTTTATGAGGACGTCTCCGGCGCGGAATGATCGGACGTCGTTTAATTTATAGGACTCAATAAGCGCTCTGCTATTAAGAAGGCTCTTAAACGCCCAGAGGGCCTACCATGACGTCTTATTGCGATCCAATTGAGGACCTAAACAGAATCGTTTCACTACTTATTCGCACCGTGACGTCTTGTTGTGACAGCTTGACGCTCAAACTGCGTCTCGCGGTTCGACAATGTTTTTATAGTCGACGCAGTTGTAACCGCTTGGTGTAGCTTCTTCAGGAATAAAATGTAAATAAATGTTAAAGTAAATGTGAAGAATCCAACATGCCCGAGAGTTATTTCGGAGGCATGTTATCCACCAATCCGGAGCGGGCACCCGTGGTGGATTATGGGTTAACCCTCCTCACGAAAGTAAGGGGAGGCCTTTGCCCAGCTGTGGGACAGTTACAGGCTGAATAATTATTATTATAAATGTAAAAAAAATTAGTTTCGATTTAAAGTTTCTTAAACGGGTCAGTGTAAATTGGTCACACACAAATATCAACAGTGTAAATTGGTCACACCTGCATTTCGTAATTAAAACTAGATGGATAATGAGTGCGATTTGGTCACACTTCAATTTGCTTTTGAAATCTTGAGTGCAATTTGGTCACACCTTGCATGTCAAAAGGTGCAGTCGGATCCTTTTAACCCGACTGCCGCAAGAGGGTTATTTAGAAGTCGTATACATAATTATTATTATATCATGTGATGTTCTGCCCCCGAGGCACCTTATCAGCTAATCACGGAATGCAGTGTAAATTAAGATACGAGTGAGTTGTTATCACATTATTATCCAAAACAACATTTGAGGAGTGTCCGTAATCCGATCTAAATTAGGTGTGACATCAAATCAAATGAAATATTTAGATAGATTAGATAGATAAACTCTTTATTGCACAAACGCCACAGAAAAAAGAAAACTTAAGGCTAGAACAGGGAGCTCACCATAATGTCTTATAGCGATCCAATTGAGGACCTAAACAGAATCGTTTCACTTCAAATAATAGTAATACATTCCTTTCGATATCATTTGGGTAGACGTCGATCCCTTTAGATTTGAAATCAACCTAAATTGAGCGTCAATATGTCACAACAAGACGTCATGGTACGAATAGATAGTAAAACTATTCTGTTTATCGCAATAAGACTTCATGGTAAGCCCCCTGAGCTATAAATAAGAAAAATAGTGAATAGTAATACAATTTCTATACTAATATTATAAAGAGGAAAACTTTGTTTGTTTGGTTGTAATGAATAGGCTCCGAAACTAATGAACCGATTTGAAAAATTCTTTCACTGTTGGGAAGCTATGCTATCCCCGGTACACATAGGCTACCTTTTATCCCGTAAAAATTAATGGTTCCCGCGGGATATTAGCTAACGCGGGAGAAACCGCGAGGTGCTTCTAGTTGTTTATATACGAGTATACTTAGTTACACAGATACAAATGTATTGGCGGTCTCCACACCCCACATGGTGGTAATGTATCGATAAGAGGCAGCACTTAATGTGACATGGTTTTGATGTGTGACCAAATTACACTATGACCAATTACAGCAACCCCCACTGAGAAGCTAAGGTTGTTTATTTTTTTTGTTATATTTTACGCTTGACGGGTTTCCAATTGACCATTGTCTCTGGTCTTAAGTGCGATGTCGATGTGCGAAGATGGTAAACATGCTCGGCTAACAAACAATTGACTTGACTACTTGACCACGATTGCTATATTGCTGTGACTTTCTTAATGTGTAATTAAGAAATACTTTAATAATAAAATACTTGATACTGGCTATATGCACAAACCATACGAAGCCATTACATATTACTAAAACAAAAAAAAAGAAATGTACACAGACATAATAATTAGAAGCGGAAGCAGACTGAACATTACAGATGTCTAGTGAAGCCAGAACAGAATGTCATTTAGGCAGAACCTAACTTAGGCTAACACTTAGCTTGTGACTAAAATTCGTGCAGAATCCCACCTAACATTTTAACAAATAGAACGAGCTGTGTCTAAATGTCGCCGGTGTCCCTCGTCAACATGGCGGCCGGCTTCGCGACTGGCTTCCCTAAATCTGTAAAGTTCGGTCTGCTTCATCTTATATAGTTGTGGACTTAGAAGAATAACACATAGAAATCAAGTGCTCTCTAGCGACGTGTAGCCATTTTTACTAAGACTTTTTGGGCCCAGTTCGGACTTTGACTCGCTATTTGAAATCATAGCTTTTATGGTAAATATTTTACTAATTTTCACTGCTTTTGGACCAAACACCAACACGCATGTGACATTTTCATTGAGCTTGTGTGCGTTTTGTAGAAGATAATCAGATGGTACTCACGCACACGTTGATAAAAAAGTGGATTCACTTTTGAGTGAATCTACGCATGGAACTCCATCTCTGCGTTGTTACTCTAAGGCAGTGGAAAAGACATATTCCAGTCCGCATTATTTTGCTTTGAATTTCGCCTTGAAGCTCTCACAGTCGCAATGATGAAACAGTTATTAAACGACTCTATCCCGTACAATTAAAATGATAACGCGAATGGCTGTAAGCGTGTAGTGTAAACAGGAAACTCAAATGTTTGTGTCGTTCGAGTTCGTCGGCAAGGCCATCGGAGAAAACATCGGGGACCGAATTCCTGTTGGCGCCTTACCATGACGTCTTATTGCGATCCAATTGTGGACCTTATCAGAATCGTTTACTACTTATTCGTACCGTGACGTCTTGTTGTGGAATTTTGACGCTCAATTTAGGTTGATTTTAAATCTAAAGGGATTGACGTCTACCTAAATGATATGGAAAGCCATGTATTACTATCATTTAAAGTGAAACGATTCTGTTTAGGTCCTCAATTGGATCGCAATAAGACGTCACGGTAAGCCCCGGCCGGTAGTGTGTACGTGTCATAGCTACATAACGATTATTTTTCAAACTCATACCATAAATAATCAAACTCCTTATTTTGATTTGTGTTTGAATTGCTATTATATTATATTACAATAAATGTTTTGATTTTGATTTTGAATAGCCCGAAGGAAGTTTGTAATGGTATCAAGCAATTATTATTTTTGAGGGGGGGGGGGGGGGGTTATGTTACACTATACCCGCTACCACGGGGGTGACGAAGGGGGGTGTGTGGCGCCGGATCCACTAACCCCCCAATATTTATATGAGAAGTAATGAGAACTATCAAATGTTCTGCGCGTCTCCGCAAACATTTTGCGTAACCACACACTTCCTAGAACGCTATGATATTTTTTATTTGGACACATAAGTAGCTACAATGCCGCCATGATGGCATGCAAATATGCAGATAGATGCCTACCGTTCCACACTGTCAATCGTTTTGAATACAAACAAGGTGGCTTACCATTATTCTAGGTACAAGGTGGGCAAGATAGCAAAGACTGACGTGACCCTATCTTTTTGGTCCGTGCCCCCCACCTTCCTTTCCTCGTCACCTCCCTGGCGGAGGGAACAGTGCGGCGGCATTTTCACCCCCTCAAAAAAAAGTACCAGCGTACAGTGCCACATTATCTAACAGTACGTCATGGTGACAAAACGAGGCGTTTTCGTTTGTATGTGGCGTCGTGTCGCTGCGACTAGACGCGGCGACAAAGTGCATGGAAATGGTCGGTCGCAGCCTGTTGTTGCGTCTTGTCGCGGCGACAGTCGCCCAGTGTGTGTCAACTGTAATGATCTGCTTGTAACTGATAAATTTATATACATTCCAAGAATAGGGCATCGCGGGCACAACTAATCTATACTAATATTATAAAGTGAAAATATTTTATTGTTTGTTTGCATTGAATAGGCTCCGAAACTAAAGAACCGATTTGAAAAATTCTTCCACTGTTGGAAAGTTACACTATCCACGGGTGACATAGGCTACTTTTTATCCCGTAATAGTTAACGGTTCCCGCGGGATAGCAGTTCGCGCGGGTGAAACCGCGAGGCGCTTCTAGTAAAGTATAAATATTTTTTCTGTATTGTGTTTCACTATAGAAATATGACCACAATGTTAGGTACATTGTGGTCATATTTCTATAGTAGTCGCAATGCAGCCATGTGGTCACAAATTGAAATGGTGACCTGAATCGCGCTAAAGCTCTTGACATAAATGTTCCTCCAACAATTCATTTCTCGTTCTCTATCAACAAGGGTTATATTTTTAATCGGCTTCACAAAAGGAGGCGGCTGTCCATTTTTTTTTTTTTGGTCTAGCTTTTACCACTATCTCACAGTGCAATGTGATCGAAGGTGGTGAACATGCTAAGCGTAGAACGGGACTGGCTCTCAAGAACTGCAGGAACACCCCGATAGGGATTAGGCGGTTATATTTTTTTTTTACGTTTGTTACAAGTGTGACCAATTTACACTGGGTTTTGCGTGTGACCAAATTGCACTAACCCCATTGAACTTCGACATTGACGAACCGAAGTTTGGTTTTGCAATCCATAATATTATTATCTAACTGGAAAAAATATTCAGGAACAAATGCAATTGGATTTTTTTGTGAAAAATTTAGTTGTCTAAAAATGCTTGTGTTTAAGGTCGGGGGAAACCGCGTGCCGCAGCTAGCCGCTATATACATGTAAACATACCTACATTATACATTATTCATGCGTATAGCCTTAGTACGAGCGTAATATACTTTTAGAGATTTGTGTCAAGGGAAATTCTCAATGAAAGCCACAACTCGGCGCATCACACTGAAAATGGAGAGTTACTTTGCGGAAGTACCTTATTCAAAACGACATACTAAGCTATGCTATTTCTAATGGAATAGGCTAGACTACAATACGTACTGGCCACAACCAGCATCATGCTGAATTAGGACCTTATTGTAGCAATGCATGTTTATTGTATGTGTTTTATTGTTGCAAATAAATGTGTATCTTCTTATTCTTCCTTTTAGACATACATACATACATACAGTCACGCCTTTTTCTCCGTCGGGGTAGGCAGAGACTACATCTCTCCACATACCACGATCCTGACACCTCTTTAGCTTCTTCCACTTTCATGACTTGCTTCATACATGCTCTCCGGTTATGGGTACTCTTGACTTGAGACGTCTTCGATTTGCTCGTGGTACTCCCGTCTACGTCGACCCCTACCGGCTGGTCCATTCACACTAGATCCATAAATCTGTTTCGTAAATCTACTTCTTTTCAACTCAGTTCATTTATTCTGTAACAATATACGTTACATTAGAAATACAATATTGAGGAATAATTAACGTTTCCTGGGATAGTCAGCGTGGATGGCACCGTGGGGCACACACCTAGCCTATAACCTTAATAAATATAAATTACGCGTCACGTTGTTTGTCCGCGATGGACTCCTAAAATACTTAACCGATTTTAATCAAATTTGCACACCGCGTGCAGTTTGATCTAACTTGAAAGATAGGATAGCTTACATCTCAATTTATAGTCGCAATATAATTTTATTGCAAATTATTAGAAAGTTTAAGAAAACTGAACGGCCATATTGATTTTCTAATTTTACCTTCTTGACTGGACATATGAAAATTTCTTGACTATACAGACAGGACGACGTCTGTCTGGTCAGCTTGTTATATCATATTATTAATTGCATTTCACTGATTAATTGTGTTTATAATTACACAAAAATTTATTCGACACTACCAGTGTGTCTGGTACAAACCGGTTAAACACGTGTTACTAGAAACTCGATATATAGCAAAAACACGCTTAGCAACCAATTAAGTATGTACATAATATATTTTATATGTGTTCAGCGCACGTTTGTAGATAACAATAAAAGCAAGGTCGACGACCTTGATATTTGTTAGTCATATCTCGATACGGAATATAGTAATTACGAACGAAATATAATAATTGAGCCTGTAACTGTCCCACTGGCAAAGGGCTCTCCTCACTCTCGTGAGGAGGATTAGGCCATAATCAACCACGGCGGCCCGGTCCGGGTTGGAGGATAACATGCCACCGAACTAATTCTCGGGCATGTTGGTTTCCTCACGATGTTTTCCTTCACCGAAAGCAAGTCATATGTTAGGCACGCGCGCCCCGCTCACTTCACACTTCCACATATCACTCTTTCGTGGTTAGGATCAACGACGTAGTTTTTGCGGACAAGTTTACGGACCGAAGACGGAACAGCTATTAGTTGCATTGAGAAGTTGTATGGCCATGACCTCGAGTTTAAAGTTGCCTTGGGCTTGCGTTAAACTAGTTTAAAGCGTGTTTAATGTTAATTAGTTCGTGGCGTAACGACGATGAGCCGATTGCGGAGCGTGTGGCTCTCGATACAAATATTGTCTAACAGCCGAAATTAATATTGTATCTCCTATCCAAGATTGAAATCGACCTTGGATTGCTGCCTATCTTTCGATCGATTTCCAATCTGCGTGCCTTCATAAACCAATCCACGGATCGGTTATTGGCACGTTTGACCCTAAAAATGGATTGTGATATCAATCCCAGATAGCAAAATTTGGATTGGATTGTTTATTAATTTTGGCCGTAAGTCAAAGCATTTATTGTAAATAGGCAATAAAATCGCACTTTTACAAGTCAAAAAGCTAATTCGTTAGCAAATTGAATCATAAAACACAAAGGTATGATTAAATTAAATTAAACAGTAATTGATTATGGTTCGAGTTTGAAAAAGGATGTTTCCCTTTCAAGCACTGTACCATGATTCTGGACAGGGAAAGGTAACTCCGTTGGTTGGTCCATTGGTGAGAACAACACTTGCTTGTTTTGCTAGTCTCTAGTGCATAGGTTCTCAAACTTTTGTTTCATCTACCGCTCACTTAAAAAAATAATTCTTTTTCAGGCCGAACCATAGAAGAATACCTATGAATACCCAGCTAGACGAACGGGCACTCTCTCGGTCTTACCACAAAATATTAGACCAGAGTTAAACAGATGTTTCTAAAATTGCGTCCACAAAATCGACGTCTAACCCTGGCTTTTTCTAACTCAATAACATATTCACAAGTGGAACAATTAGGAATGCCAGGATTGAGTAAGAAAACGCGAGTGATAGACGTCGATTTTGTCGAACGATATTTTAGAAACATCTGTTTAACTCTGGTCTAAACTTTTGTGGTAACACCGAGAGAGTGCCTCTTCTTCTAGCTAGAGTATTAATAGGTATTCTATGGTAAAAGATAAAATAATGATTCATGGAAACCAAATGGTCGTAAACAACGTTATGACGCAATATGCGCTCTTATTTCTATCGGCACGTGTAACAACAGTGGCCTGAATGTGAGTTTTTGCGACAAGTTTACGCGCTCGACATAGTACGCGTTAGCGTGCGCTTTATATGAAGATCCTGTACAGCGCCCCTGCCGGCGTTTGAAAGATCTTCATACAACGTGCGCGTTGACGCGTATTATGTCGAGCGCGTAAAAACACACTACATAATAGCACAAGTCTATAAGGTGAGAGGCAAATAGTCGCCTAAGGATAATTTATATTGTGTAATATTGCCAATAGCCTTTATAATGCTGATAAATGAAAGGTGTGACCAAATTGCACTCATTATCCATCTATAATAAAAATATTAATACAGGTCACAGGTGTGACCAATTTACACTAGTTTTTGCGTGTGACCAAATTACACTGTGACCAAATTGCCCTCTGTTTGTAAATTCAAAATAACACGTTTTTATAAAATTCATATTATAAAGGTTAGATAGATATTTCATATTAGATAGATACGGTGGTAATGGCAAAAAATATTTTTTTTATAATTTATGTTTGTCCGTGTGCTCCGTAACGGCTCGACCGATTTGGACGGGACTTTCACTGGCAAATAGCTGAAGTTGTAAGGAGTAAGTTAGGTTACTTTTATTTTTAATAGTCAACGCGAGTGTAACTGCAGGACGCAGCTAGTGATACTGGCCCGTATTAATAAATCTATCTCAGCTCTGAGAGCTATCTTCAGTGTGCACTTGCTCTGTCGTTCTATTTAATATATTATACATCTTAAATTGTAGATTAGGAACAGAATCTAACATGATATCTGGCAAATTAATAAATGACACTCAGCGGTTAAGTGCTATCCGATTATGACACAATTGACACATACAAGACAGTATCTGGTAGACAGTGCTACATCTCAATATCCATTTATTAAATAGCAACGATTTCAAGATGTAGATTACCTTTTGAGTGTAGATCAGCTGATAGCGCACTTGGTAGCGATATTGAGGTTTATTTATTGATACGGCCCTAACTCAGACATCGCTAAGAGCTAGCGCCATAGCGCCAGACTGAAATATTATAATAATCATGCGATAATTAATTTATGATAACGATTTATCAGTATAACTAGGTAATTATTTTTAGCTTAGATACACTAGTAGGTACTTTTATCATTTATATATACACCTACATTTATATACAGACTAGCTGACCCGACAGACGTTGTCCTGTCATTGTCTCTATGAGTCACAGTAGTCATCCGTACAACCCGATTTTATCAGATATATTTTTCTCAGTTTCAAAAATTTTCCCGTGGTAACGGGATAAATAGTATCCTATATCCTTCTCCTGGTTCTCAGCTACCTTCCTACCAATTTTCAGCCAAATCGGATCAGCCGTCCTTGAGTTATAAAAAGTGTAAATAACACGACTTTCTTTTATTAATATAGATTTATATAGATATTATTATCTACATAATTATTATAGATAACTCTTTATTGACACCAAAATGTATAGGACACAGGAAGGGCAAACTGAAAAATAGGTACAATGGGCGGTCTTGTCGCTTAAAGCGATCTCTACAAGACAACCTATGGACATATACTTTTACCTTACGTATACCTTTTCTAATATATTTATTACGCGCCACGCCTTTCGGCTGCCTTATTATGTGCAGACAGACAGTGTTATAATTTATTTGTGACATTAATTGAATTATGCTTTGTTTTATTTTTAACCGATTTCAAATAAAAAAGAGAAGGAATGTTTTGAATATTGTGTTGTCTTTTTTACATGTTTGTTGCTTCTGAATTGTTTAATTTATAAGCCGATTTGGATAATACTTTTTTATTTTTGATAGACTATACTCTCAAAATGATCCCTTAAAATTTTCATTAAAATTGGCTTGTATTAGTTTGGTTTTATAACTAAATTTTAATTGTTTCCCAAACAAGTAGGTACTTACCCCCAGTTTCTGAAACGTCAGTCAGCGTTGACAACAGATTAATTCTATTGCCATCCTTGTCATTTGTTTATAGTCAGATAGAGGCAACGATAGTTTTAATCTACTGTCAAAGCGAACACACGTTCTAGAAACCGGGGGTTAGTCATCTAATCATTGATTATTTTTCTATATTTTTTTTATACGTAGCTCCACACTAAGATTTCTCCTGTGTCGTGTACCGTTTACATACATAATTTAACACCCAGACATGAAGCTCATGGCTCAGCCACTACGCCAAACGTGTCGTCAAATTCTATGATGATGACGATGACGATGACGATGACGATGACGATGATGATGATGATGATGATGATGATGATGATGATGATGATGATTGTTTTCCTTTGTTCCAGACTCCAGCCAAACCCGAAGACTGACAAACCTACATAGTACTATGTAGCACATCTATGCAAACATTCCAAGGAATAATGTATTGACTCGCGCGCCTAAAGCGGCGCCATTTTGTCGTGTCGGCCATTTTGTGATTGCATGAAGCCAACATGGCGACGCCGATCCGATCGGTGATAGAGGAGGCGGAGGGGGGCGACGAGGCCGAGGATAAGCTGCTGGACCGAAACCAGGTGCTGATCGTCCCCCCCTCGGCTGAAGACGGACTGCTCTCGGTCAAGTCTTCGAAGAAAGGTGAGGTTTCAAACGAAAAAGAGTTTGCTTCAGACCACACGGCTGAAGTAAAACTTCTCTAGCTCCATAGACATACTAAACGTTCAGATTTTATTCATCCAATAGATATGACATTATATTATGACATTTAACTCAAGATCCGGGAAGGAAAGGGACAAGTGTATACAAATAGACATAGAAGTAAGTAGGACAGTGCGATGATGTTTTGTCTTTGTCGGCGTATGCACTAATTTATTGCTGTGCTGCAGAGGCAAACCAATCTTGACATTTTAGAATGTCGCACGAATGATTAGAGCTACACCTAAATAACGTGTATTAAATTTATCCGACTTATACATTGCAGCAAAGGTGTCCCTTTCGGGTATACGGTATTGTCAAGTCTATTTCTTGATACTACGTCTATGACGAAACGTTACTGGCTATGAGTGAAAGAGAAAGAAAATGTGTGCTCGCACCTCTCTCTCTTGCCCCTACAGTAATATACGAAACGTAAATCTCTCTTTCTATCTTCACTAACTTGTATCTCCCTCTCAACCTCCGTTCGGCTCGTCCGATCACAATTTTCGTAACGCTCTCGTCACGTATTTATCAGCTTACTTCCCCCAAGTCGAGCTTGCGTAAAGAAGTACCTATTACTTCAATACTATACAAGCTTTAGTCCGTGGCTTCGCGCGGGCTACAGTTTATTGTGATAAAAGTATCTAGTCGCACTTCCTCGGGATACAAACAAACAGTCTCCTCACCAAATTTCGTCGAGAACGGTTAAGTTGTTTGGTTTTAAAATTAAAAATACCTTTAAAACTTAATAAAATGTATCGTAAAATTTGTTTTGAAAAATTTTAAAATTATTGTAAAAAAACTAAAAAAAAATCAAGTAAAATTATTGATAGTTAAAATAATAATTCATAGTAAATATCTACTTATAAGTTTTTAGTTTTATTTGGTTCTTTTTTATGTGTAATCTGTGGTGAGATGCCAAACGCACCAATCTACGCTTAGGAATGAACGCAGGAGCGAAAGATGCACTCCGGAAGTTCGTTCTATGCGTCGACGCATTTCCTTCCGCTAGTTCGACCTCGCACGTCTGCCTAATCGGACCTCCGCGACGCTCCGCTCAACCGCATCAATTTACATGAAAGTTAACGTGTCGTGTTAGCCTTCATCCCCCGCATAGATAGATTCTAATAGGAATCTCGGACTCCGCTCCTCGCAACCCCGCTGTTACGTGTGTAAACGACAATTCAAGTGACGCTCTCGCCGCCGGCCGGTGTATCGATACCACGGTGATACCTACAAAGTGAAGTGGCGTATTTGTGGACAACTGGAGCTGGATATTCTCTCTTCCTGGTGCTGGATTGGTACGTAGCATTTCCCACTAGTTACATGTGATTAAAGTTACCACCTCACGGCCATCTTGAGACTCTCCACTCGCAGAAACTTCCCCCCTAATTATTACTGGGATCAGCCCGCATCCCGCAAGGTAGAAACCTAAAATTATCTACCATTTAATGGTCCTTCGACACCGGATTTCGGTGATAATTAGCTGTTTCTAATTCATATTTAATTATTTCTAGTTGTGGAAAAAAAATTCGCCATCTTTGTACTATTTTTCGTGCGTACACGCTACATCGTTATCGTCATACATCTTCACGAAAGCTTAATATTTTAGCTACATAAATTAAATACGTTCCTTCTGTAACCGCATTAAATTAATTCCCGCATTATTTCAATAAAAACTTAACGCAAACGCATTCTATTTCAATATCTCCGCACGATACCTACGTATTGCAACTAGGTCATCAATTCATCATGGCCGCTAATGAACAAAAATTGAAACTTTTAGAAGGTCAAAGAGATTTATTTGTTCAACGCCTTCAGGTCATTTACGATTATTCGACCTGTAATTTAAATGATCCTGTAGCACTTGATAATTTTCTGTGCTCAGTCGAAAGTTTGGAAGATGTCCGAAATAACTTCCAATTATACGCGAAAGAATACAATACAGCTTTATTAAAAACTGATAAGGAAGCTATTCCTAACTTTCAAAATTGGTTGTCGTTTGAAGATATGTATTGCCGCATTAAACGCAAAATGTCGTTGTTTACGCCGCCGCCTACAAAAGTAGAAGCTAAGACTACGTCGAGTAAACCATTGATTAGATTAGCTCCGATAGAAATTCCGGAATATGACGGAACACCGCAAAATTGGCCATTGTTTTATGCCACATTTAATAACGCTGTGCATTTAAATACATCTTTGTCTGACACGGAAAGAATGTATTACTTGATAGGTAAACTCACGGGTAAAGCGAAATCCATTTGCACAGGTATTGTTCCTTGTGCGGAAAACTATAACACGATATATAACGCACTCATATCGAAATACGAAGATAAACGCAGTCTAGCCGTTACATACCTAGATCAGATGTTTTCTCTAAAACCTATCGCATCCGCAACCGCAAATAACCTTGAGTCTTTTATAGATCAATTCGCTAATGCCTACTTAGCATTAAATAATCTAAAGTTACCTAATGTTTGCGACTTCGTCATGACATACACCGTGCTTCAAAAGCTAGATAAAGAGACCGCTCGCTTATTCGAGATGGAAAACAGAGGCGATGAAATACCTAATTTAGACGGGTTAATTTCTTTTGTCCGCGACCGCGTCAAAGTTCTCAACCGCACAGGTGACCAGTCAGGTTCCCCTGCCTACGCGAAACCTAAGATTCAGAATAATACTGCTGCGCCTCGAAACAACGTGCGTTCTTTTGTTGTAAACAATAACAACAACAACAACAACACAACAAAAAGTTGTTCGTTATGTGATCAACCAGAACACGACAACTTTTATTCGTGTTCTCACTTTAAAACGTTATCGTCCCGCGACCGTTATAAATTTATTAAAAACAGTAATGCATGCATTAACTGTCTCGGTAAAAAACATACCGCATACGCATGTAAGTCTACGAATACATGCAAGCACTGTCAACAAAAGCATCATAGTATGCTGCATTTCTTTGACGATACTACGTCCGCGCCGCCGCTCCGCCCCGCTCCACCCGCGCCACCCGCGCCACCCGCTGCACCCGCTCCGCTCGGATCGCGCAGTAATGATTCGAAGCTTAGTGATAAAGTTGTATCGCTTTGTAGTATGAGCGCTAACGCGAACTTAAGTCACGAACGGAAATCACAAAATGTTTTGTTAGGTACCGCTCTCGCTGACGTGAAATCTAATGACGGGTCCGTTAGGAAAGTTAGATTTTTAATTGATAACGGATCGCAAAATCACTTTATAACTAAGCAGGCATGCAAGCAGTTAGGTCTCCGCGTCTTTAATGATTGTTCGGATAAGTCCGTAATGGGAATAGGCAGCAGCTCGCAACCTATTTTAGGCATTACAAACCTGACCTTGTACTCGCGTCTCGATCGCAACTTTTGTTTGCAAATTCAACCGCTTGTGATTAAAACAATTTCGGATGAACTTCCGACTTGTTCCATTGATGTCTCCGCGTCCACGCATCTTTTCGAAATTCCGCTCGCTGATCCGCGTTTCGATAATCCTGGACCCATTGAGGTTTTGTTGGGTTCCGAAGTGTTTGCCGAAATCTTGCGGCCTGGAAAATTACTGGGGCCTCCGGGTCAACCCGACGCCTTGGAAACCGCATTCGGATACGTAGTCATGGGGTCAACGGCCTCGCTACCTTCCTATAATAATGACACCGCGCATAACCAAACTAACCGCTCCTTCTTCACATCGAGTGATGAATCGATTGAGGATTTAGTTTCCAAGTTTTGGCAGCTCGAGTCCGTACCCACACAAAAACATATGTCTAGAGCTGACCAAGAATGTGAAGACTTCTATGTCGCTAATACGCACCGTGACGTTCCGTCAGGACGTTATGAAACCGCCTTGCCTTTTTCACAACCTTCCACCTTGCTAGGAGATTCCTTGACCACCGCAACGCGCCGCTATTCTTATCTTGATCGTAAATTCCAAACAAACAAAACATTAAAAAGTGACTACGATCAAGTAATGACAGATTATCTAGAAAACGATATTGTTTCTCCCGCTCCCGCTTTAAATAAAAATGACGGATATTACGTCATCGCGCATCACGGCGTAAGCCGACCTGGAAAACCGCTACGACTTGTCTGTGATCCGAGTATGAAGTCGAGTACCCAAGTGGCGTTAAACGATGTTCTGCACTCTGGGCCAAATTTACAGGCAGATTTAACCGCGATAATCTTAAAGTTTAGATTGTTTCCGGTCGCATTAACCGCAGATATAAAACAAATGTTTTTGCAGGTAGGTATACGCGAAGAAGACCGCCGTTTCTTAAATATTTTGTATAAATTTGACGGAGACGATGAAGTTAAATTGTACCGATTCAACCGAGTATGTTTCGGCCTGCGTTGCTCGCCATTCTTGGCGATGCGAACTGTTAGGCAGCTCGCGAATAGTGAAACTGACTTCCCGCTCGCTTCCAAGGTCGCGTCGCATGATCTGTACATGGACGATTTAGGCACTTCGGTGCGCACAGATTCTGAGGGAGTTCAGTTAGCCCGCGATTTAATCGAACTATTTAAACGCGGAGGATTCGATTTAGTCAAATTTATGAGCAACTCCTCCGTCGTTGTAAACGCAATTCCGCAAGAAAACCGCGTGACCTCTAAAATTGAATTCGACAAAGAGGACAACTTAAAACTGCTCGGCTTGATCTGGTCACCGAATGAGGATGAATTTTCGATCGCGCTTAAATTCAATCCACAGACGAAATGTACAAAACGCTTAATGCTTTCCACGATAGCGAAGTTGTGGGACATAAACGGATTTTGTGCGCCTGTGATATTATACGCGAAACTTCTAATCAAAGCGCTTTGGATCGCCAATATCGATTGGGACGATCAACCGCCTTATGACATCTGCGTCGCTTGGAATCGGTTTCTAAGCGAACTTCCCGCCTTAGAAAAATTTAAAATACCGCGCTTTCTAGGAATTGTACCTAACGCTCGCGTAATACTGTTAGGGTTTTCCGACGCGAGTGAAAAGGCGATGGGTGCCGTAGTATACCTAGGCATACAGCCCGAGTCTGGCCCTAATCAGATTAATTTAATCTGCGCGAAAAGTAAAGTCGCCCCGCTCAAGGTCGTTTCGTTAGCCCGCTTGGAGCTCTGCGCTCTGTTGTTGCTTTCTCAGCTCATGCGGTTTGTTATCGACACTATATCGCCTCGCTGTCAAATCGATGACATTTTCGCGTTCACTGATTCAACGGTGGCCCTACATTGGGTTCATTCCGCACCGCATCGCTTCGACACATTTGTTGCCAACCGCATCGCTCAAGTTCAAGAGCATCTTGATCCCAAACATGTCTTCCACATTGATGGGACGCTTAATCCTAGCGATTGTATTAGCAGAGGACTTTCTCCCGCTCAACTCCTGAATCACACGCTATGGTTGCACGGTCCACCATGGGCTTGTGACGACTTGAATACGTGGCCGATTAACCGGTTCACTTTTGATCTCTCAGCTGATGACAAACTGTTAGAGATTAAAAAATGCACAAACGTTTTCATCAGTACTGAAGAACAACCGCAATTTCTTTGCACGCTGGCTAAGAAAGTGTCCTCTTGGTCCAAGTTGCTTCGCATAGTCGTATATCTATACCGCTTTTTAGGAAAAATTCCGCGTTCCAATAGAATGGAACTTTCGCATCTACAGTATGCAGAAAATGTTGTTGTAAAAGCACTTCAACAACAGCATTTCAAACACGACATTATCGCCCTCTCAAATAATCGCAAAGTTTCAAAATCGTTAATACCGCTCACGCCATTTTTGGAAAATGGTTTACTGCGCACGGGAGGACGTTTAGAAAAATCGTCGCTCAGCTTTGACGCTAAACATCCCCTACTGCTTCCCAAAAATAATCATATTGTTGATCTTTTAATCGATTATTATCACCGCAAATATTTACACGCTGGACCGCATTTATTGTTGTCATTATTGAGACAAAAATTCTGGATAATTTCCGGACGCAGCATAGTAAAACGTCGCTTTCGCCTTTGTAACAAATGTTTCAAAGTAAATCCGCGTACCGAGGCGCCATTCATGGCGGACCTCCCCGCGCCTCGCGTAAACGAAGCAAAGCCTTTCTCGCGAACTGGTGTGGACTATGCCGGTCCCATCAACATACTGATAAGCAGATACCGCGGCGCTCGCAAAGAAAAGGCCTACATTTGTTTATTTACATGTTTAGTGACCCGCGCAGTACATTTAGAATTAGCTGTAGACTTGAGTACGGACTCTTTTTTTCGCGCTTTCCGTCGATTCATATCGAGACGTTCCAATTGTCTAGAACTATTCTCAGACAATGGTGGAAACTTCTTAGGCGCCAAAGCCCAACTAGACGAGTTGAATGGCTTTCTCAAGTCTAAAGCCTTTTGCAATTCCTTCGCAGAGGAAACGGTCACACAAGGCATATCCTGGCATCTGAACCCGCCCAGTGCTCCTCATTTTGGTGGCATTTGGGAAACCAATGTCCGCAGCGTAAAACTAATTCTAAAACGCGTAATCGGTGATGTTTTGCTCACATATGAAGAGTTACTTACCGTTTTGACTCAAGTTGAATCGCTCCTCAACAGTCGACCGCTAACCGCTGTTTTAAGTTCTGACCCCGCGGAGCCCAAGGCTCTTTGTCCATCTGACTTTCTCACTCCGGGTCCGCTGGAATCATTTCATTATGACGCACGCTCTAATCCTACATCGGCAGAGTTAGTTCGCAATAAACGCTTGACTGACCAAATCGTTCAGAGATATTGGAATCGTTGGCGACAAGAATATCTAAATACTTTACAAACCCGCGCTAAATGGAATACTAAATCTAATCCGGTGACAAAAGGAACTGTAGTTATACTTAAAACGGAAAACTCACCGCCGCTGCAGTGGCCTTTAGGCATTGTAGAGGATATACATCCGGCATCTGACGGCACCGTCAGAGTAGTAACGGTACGCACAAAAAATGGTACATAATTATGTACGACCTGTTGTGAAGCTTTGTGTTCTACCTTCACAATAAACTTAACTTTACCCTCTCTTAGTTTTAATATATTTTTAATTCAAGTTTTTCTGTCTCCCTGGGAGCAGAATACTTCCGCATCCGCCTTCCGCATTTTTTTTTTGTTTAGCATCTCTCTATATTTCTCTTGTTAGTTCAGGAGACTTCTTTATCTCCTGAAGGCCGGGGGGATGGTTCTTTTTTATGTGTAATCTGTGGTGAGATGCCAAACGCACCAATCTACGCTTAGGAATGAACGCAGGAGCGAAAGATGCACTCCGGAAGTTCGTTCTATGCGTCGACGCATTTCCTTCCGCTAGTTCGACCTCGCACGTCTGCCTAATCGGACCTCCGCGACGCTCCGCTCAACCGCATCAATTTACATGAAAGTTAACGTGTCGTGTTAGCCTTCATCCCCCGCATAGATAGATTCTAATAGGAATCTCGGACTCCGCTCCTCGCAACCCCGCTGTTACGTGTGTAAACGACAATTCAAGTGACGCTCTCGCCGCCGGCCGGTGTATCGATACCACGGTGATACCTACAAAGTGAAGTGGCGTATTTGTGGACAACTGGAGCTGGATATTCTCTCTTCCTGGTGCTGGATTGGTACGTAGCATTTCCCACTAGTTACATGTGATTAAAGTTACCACCTCACGGCCATCTTGAGACTCTCCACTCGCAGAAACTTCCCCCCTAATTATTACTGGGATCAGCCCGCATCCCGCAAGGTAGAAACCTAAAATTATCTACCATTATTAACTAGCTAAAACTGGTCTAATTCGCGCACAAACTAATATAAAAATATTCGACAAACCTCGACATAGTTAGGTGTTTCAAAACACATTTAGTTAATGTAACACTTGTTTCTCTGACTGTATATTACTATAGCCGTCGAGTTACCTACTAAAAATAAAATCCTTCCTACTAATATTATAAACGCGAAAGTTTGTGAGTATGGATGGATGGATGGATGGATGGATGGATGTTTGTTTGTTACTCTTTCACGCAAAAACTACAAAATGGATTTTGATGAAACTTCACAATAATATAGCTTACAATATATCAGAATAACACATAGGCTACAATTCATAAAGATATATTATTGTATATTATCCAAATGCGGGAAAACCGCGGGGCGCAGATAAAATGTGGTGGCTCGACCACGCGGGCGAATTTCATTGCGGTCTAGTTAACATTCAATCTCTTTCGGCCGAGTTCTTTGCCGAGTTACATAGACCGTGGTCACGAACCTTCTCGAATTAGACCCTTTTTTGCTAGTAAATATTATTTATTTTAGTTTTTATTCATTAATCATATTTTTTGTCATAATAATCTGACATAATTATTTTTGTATTAAATATATTAGTTAATTATTAAACCAGAAATAAATCACCCGATTTGATGGTAAAGGAGTTTAAATATCTGTATAGTAACACGCCCACGCAAAAAAATCCGACGCTCTTGGAACATACACTTTAAATAACTTGCGGGTAGTTGTAAAAAATACCATTCCGTCAACGTCTCCCAGTCGACATAGTCACGTTTCATTCTAAAGTGCTCCGATTATCGTGTTTTTATTTCGAAATGCGTAAAACCAGATATAAAGCGTTGCGTAAATGTGAGTATTATACGTAGATAATATTGAAAAGTGTGTGTTTGTAAGCCGTTTAGTGATTTGACGCGTAGTTTTAGATTTCATGCAGTGAATTGTTGCAATTCTCGCCGGAATCACTGTTTCACCCATAGTAGGGTGAGCAGGAACCTCTATCGAGAAAGTATTCGATATGTTAACTGTCAAATTAGTTTTAAAATTGATCAGTGCTCCTACAATAGTACAAGTGCAAAAATTTAACGGGTTGTAACGTTAACGTATCGATCAAGGTGACCGTTCGCGGACGCATCTCGTCGGTATTGCAAGGCGCTGATCAAATCTAAAACCAATTTGACAGTTAACGTATCGAATACTTTCTCGATAGAGGTTCCTGTTCATCCTACAGGGGCCGTATTATGAACTCTTAATGTCTATGTCGTATTATGAACTAATGCCAGCCAGTAACGTCACGTGACAGTCAAACCTACTTCTGACCTAATAACAAGCTGGCAATTTCGTATTACGAACTTAAATTTGACATTAATGTAGGTCGTAATCCACAAAAAAAAAACAATCTAGTTTACGGCCGCAAAAAGAATTGCCTGGAACATAGCTTGTTTCAAATAAGTTCATGATACCCTGGGAATTATCAAGTCACGAGTGAACGGGTAACAGTGTGCCTAGTGCGAGTTTTGACAATTTATTTACGCGCTCGGTCCGTTTGGCGTAAACTTGAAATTGTATGGAATAAGAGCAGCGCCATCTAGCGTCAGTGAATCAGTCGTAGGCAAGCATTGTAGACCGCGTCATCGCTTTACATCAGGGCCCCAAGTCTGCTATTTGAATTGATTATGGATTATCAATGATTTCAGCCATTATGGTTACTTTTGACACTTCCGGTAGCCTGTTAACAATTGACATTTCAATTGCATTACCATTGTGATCATAGCAAAGAAATTGAAAAATCCGTAGTACGTCCGTAGTCTAATATATAATTGCATTTCAATCTTGGCAAAAATCTCTAGTCCACTATTTTTTGACAGCTTTTCCCATGGCTAATTGTCTATGGAATCACAATTGTGAAAACATTGCTTTTTATCAATTGTTCTAGTGCAAATTGTACGTAATTTAATTAAAATTACTATTTTATTTAATAAATTCCAAAGAATTTCTTAAAGTTAAATATGAGTGGCTTAGCGAGGTGGCTTAGCAAGGCAAATAGATTTTATTTCGCTGTTTTCGCGGACAAAAACACTTCACTTGGACCACAGATTACCTAAACTTGAGGAATTTGTGGCATTTGACATTGACATTTGGCCATTATTTTAAGTAAGTCCATAGCTTTTTTTTAAATTTAAATAATACACATCGTAACTAGAAGCTAGAGCTCTATGACTTTCATGGGAGTCGACAACTCCCACAATTTGAAAACGAGACAGTTGTAATTCAATGAAGTTACGATTGATAATCTACCAGACTACCGACTTTAGCCAAAATTAACATTGCATATTGATTGCATTGTTTTTCAATCGCAAATTGTTGCCAAATAGCCGACTTGAGGCCCAGGTGAAGTAGTGCTCAAATGAAAATTGTAAAAAAAAAAATACCCTAATTAGCGGTCAAGATCTGAGCGCCTGATCTTGGCATTCGTGACGCGTTTATTTTTAAACGGCTTCCAAATAGAAAGAGGTTATATTTAGTGGCTTTTTTGTTGGGTTTGTAGTCGGGTTAAATATTAAAAAAAAAATGTTTTTTTACTTATTATTTTGCTACTTACCTTATATTTGGGTGTTATTTTACTTTACACTGTATAGGCTAACATTTGACCAGTATCTCAACTGTTCTTAAGTGTCGATGTGGTCTGAGGCGGTGAACATGCTCACCACCAGGAAATATTGCCTACTAACGATACCAAAACAGGCAAATGACGTTGAGTGGAGCGAAATAAATTTGGAGGTAACGACTAACGATACGGGGGCTAGTTCCATACCACTAAGGAAGTTACTGTTTAACTGACTTCCAATACGTAGAAGGTTCTCAATTCGACTGTTTTATTTTTATATTTTTTTATTTTGTCTTTCGCACCACATTCTGTTCACACCACACAAGTGCCTATGTTATTTTGATATAAAATGACCGATGACTTTCAAAAATTACGCCCCTGAACTATAGACTTAAAAATACATTCAAAGTAACACCACATAATATTATATTACCATAAAAAAATACGTAAAAGTAACACAGTGAGTTAAAAAAAGCATGAAAACCATCCCCTGTCGAAAAAAGTTCAAAGTTGCTTCCCACACCGTCAATGACACGACTCTGGTGACACAGTGCACCGTTTATAGTGATTCAGTTAAAACCAGTGGCGACTGGTGACAATTCGCTTTGTTTATGCGCCCGCGCAGCGTGTTGCGTTACTCTGAAAACGGCGTGGCGTTTGCGAAGCCACCAACTCAACTTTCTTTTTGGCCATCTTATTTAATAATCGAGTAACAAACAAACATTATAAATAATAACGTCATTTATAATAGTAGTAAATGCCCAACCAATAACAGTTACAAAGGAGGAAGACTGGTGACGCTGTAATTTTTTTTCTGTTTTATTTATGGCTTCGCACGGTTTGTGTGCATATAGCCAGTGTCAAGTATTTACACTCTAATTGGCAGTCACTTTTACTTATCACTTACGGCCGAAATTAATATTGTATCTCCTATCCAAGATTGAAATCGATCTTGGATAGGAGATACAATATTAATGCCGATACAATGCTGCATATCGTTTGATCGATCTCCAATCTGCGTGCCTTTATAAACCAATTCACGGATCGGTTATTGGCACGTTTGACCCTAAAATGGATTGTGATATCCCAGATAGCAAAATTTGGATTAGGATTGATTATTAATTTCGGCCGTAAGTAACTAAGTAACTATTAAGTGATCTGTGCTCGGGCTCTGATTGGCTCGGACCGGATACAGTGCAGGTAAGTGTGTAACTTCGCATTCTGCACCAGGAGTAGCCCAGAGACTGTCCTCCAGTTTCTGAAACGTCAGTCAGCGTTGACAACAGATTAATTCAATTGCCGTCCTTGTCATTTGTTTATAGTCACTAGTCAGATAGAGGCGACGATAGTTTTAATCTACTGTCAACGCCAACAAACGTTCTAGAAACTGGGGGTAAGTCACTGGTCCACCTCCTTTGAAACTGTAAAGTCGGTGCTGTCGCGAAATGTTAACAAATAAACAAGAGTTATTTTCGCATTTATATATTACTATAGGTATATGTATGGATTAGTCACTATCTATAGATAGAAAACCAACGCCGTTTTCAGGGATCCGTACCCAAAGGGTAAAACGGAACCCTGTTACTAACACTCCACTGTCCGTCTATCTGTCTGTCCGGCTTTCACCAGGCTGTATCTCATGAACCGTGTTAGTTAGACAGTTGTAATTTTCACAATTAATGCATTTCTGCTGCCGCTATAACAACAAAATCCTAAAAAACTAAATAAAACTAATATTTAAAGGGCTCCTATGCAACAACCGTGATTTTTTTTGCCGTTTTTATAGACACACACGACCGGTTTTAATAAGAAAGCTAGTATCTAATATCTGTCTGTGGTTTAAATGTCCCTGTAATAATATTGTTCCTTACTTCATCCTCGGTTAAATACCTACCTGGCCATGTTATGGAAACGACCGCTGATTTTCCTCGGTCAATTTCAAATTGTTTTGGAAAGCATACACAGACGATAGCCGCTTAAAGTGGCGCCACAGTGCGAGTAAATGCAGTAACGTAAGTCAACATACAAGATAGAGTCTTTTTCACGAAAGAAGTCTCGCGGCGTTACGAAGAACTACATTCAACCCCTACATATTTTCAGCTTTCGCATAGAAACTAGCGCCGCGTCTGCGGGACTTCTTTCGTGAAATAGACTTTACGATACGCATTTGTTTTATTTTTTTTGTTCTTTGGCCATGGTGCTTTTCGCACATTCTGCCAGTTTCGAGTTATTGCCTTTGTTGTTACTGAACGTTGAATGTCAAATTAAATAATTAATTTTTGCAAACATAGGGTAATACGTTAATATTGTTATAAAATTAATTTGTAGTACAGTAGTACCCAACTGATAAGGCGCGTCGTGAATCTTCGTTCGCGCAGAAAAGCTCACTCTAAGCTCGCTAAGATGGCGGCGGCTGCCGACCAATAGCGGTCAATAGCATTTCCCGCGCTTTGAAAATTCATCTTCTGCGCAGGTACATCGGTAAGCCATATCAGTTGGGTACTACTGTACTATATTCTGCTTCCGACAGAGCTAGCTGTCAAGTAGTTTTTTTCCCTGTTATTTCATTGTTTGTTTGCATTGAGTAGGCTCCGAAACTACTGAACCGATTTGAACAATTCTTTCACTGTTGGGAAGCTACGCTATCTCCGGGTGACATAGGCTACTTTTTATCCCGTAAACATTAACGGTTCCCGCGGGTGCAGTTAACGTAGATAGTAGCCTTCTAGTAACATTATGAATATAATTAATGACTTGTCTTAACAACTCAATGTTATTTAAATAGGCGTGTGACATAATTGCACTCACAATCCATCTAAACAAAAAAATACAGACGTGACCAATTTACACTCGATTTTGAGCGTGACCAAATTACACTATGCCCAAATTATGACCGTTCCTTATCTACGCAATGTTTTGCCTCATTTATATATTTGTTTGCGATTCATTTATTGTTTAAATTAAGTTTTTGTTTTTTGTTATTGATTTTTTGTTGTTGGCTACATGCCATTACGTAGGCTACTGCCCGAAAGTACAGTCGAGTAACAAAATGAAAAAGATGAAAATGTGATCTAAAATTTTTTTTAGTTTTTTTTATGTCAAATGTTGGATCTTAATATTCAAATAGGAAATAATGTACTTACTTATATAAAAAAAACTAATTGCTAACACAGATTAATACTACCAATGTAACCGCTTAGTCAGAGTTGCCTTACCGCAACCCACCCCACTCCACTGTGGCTCCAAATCCGAATCACTTTTTTTTTATTACAATAATTTACGAAAAGAACAAGGCAATTGTACGTACCAATGTGGCCTTAGTCAAAGAGCTGGCTCGTCGAACCCTCCCCACTGCTCGGCTACCCTGCGTCTCCACTCCAGGGCTGGCGCTTTGCCAAGCGCGGCCACTCTCCGCACTAAATATACCACCGACCACGGGAGGTCATCGGTTTACACCAACTAGTGTGGGGTATGCGGCGGCCACGCCTGGGCTATACATGCGACATCTTGGACCCAATACCGGGCTTACCGTGACGTCTTATTGCGATCCAATTGAGGACCTAAACAGAATTGTTTCACTTCGAATAACAGTAATACACACATCAAAAAAGTCTAAGCAACATGTACTAATTTCTGGTTATTTTCTGGGTCGCCGAGCTGTATGTGGACTCGCATTGTCATGCATTACCGTAAAATCGGAGCCAAAGGTTTGTGCAAATGGATGGGCATAAGGTCTGAGAATATCTTCAACGTAATTTTCAGCGTTCATGTTTCCATTTACAAAAACGAGCTCAGTTCGCCTGTTCTTCATAATATCCGCCCATACCATAACTGTTGAGCCGCTGTATGGATGAACTTCCTGAACGCACCTGAGCCTTACAGTATTTCCGGGCCGACGGTACACTCGCACCCTTCTTGTATCAGGCCTAAATCCGAATCGCGACTCATCGGAAAACATAATTTTATCCCATTGTTCCTGGGTCCATGTTATGCATGCATGTTGCTTAGACTTTTTTGATGTGTATTATTTCTTTCGGCTTTCGATATCATTTAGGTAAACGTCGATCCCTTTAGATTTAAAATCGACCTAAATTGAGCGTCGAGATGTCACAACAAGACGACACGGTACGAATAAGGAGTAAAACGATTCTGTTTAGGTTAGAGGTAACGATTAACAATACGGTGGTGAGTTTTAGGGGTATATAACGATGAGGAAGTTTCATAGTTTATATTTCTTTGTCCACAGTGAAGCTCCCCGAAGATGAGGGCGGCGCGGTGGGCACCGGCCGGTTCACCATCGGGCCGGCGCCGGAGCCGGAGCACGACTGGGAGATGGTACCGCCCGACGGGAAGTGGGGCTGGTGCGTGCTCGTAGGTAAAACGCACCCTGTGTCCTTGCCGGCAGGGCTTACATTACCTTGACGACGCCGTCTCACCGCAACGGTTTGAGCAACAGTTGGACCAAAGTCAAAGTCAAAGCATTTATTGTAAATAGGCAATTAAATCGCACTTTTACAAGTCAAACAGCTAATTCTCGTTAACAAAGAGAATCATAAAAACATAAAGTATGATACTACATTAAATTAAACCGTAATTGATTATGGTTTGAGTTTGAAAAAAGGATGTTTCCCTTTCAAGCACTGTACCAGGATTCTGGACAGGAAACTCCGTTGACTCGATCAGCGCTTCGGAATACGCCCGTTAGAGAAGACAGAAAGACCATGGAAGAGGGAGACCACAAATGGAAGTGTGAAGGGAGCTAGCGCGCGTGCTATCCATTTGAATTGTTGTGCAAGACATACGCTAGCATTTGTTCTAACTGTGTTTAAAATCACTTCCAATCGTCTCGTTGTTTCGTGACTTGAACAGATGTAGTAAATTTCGTTCCGCGAAATCGACGTCTAAAACTCGCGTTTTCTAACTCAATAACAAATTCACAAGTAAAATAAATCGTAATGCCAGGATTGAGTAAGAAAACGCGAGTGATAGACGTCGATTTTGTTGAACGAAATTTTAGAAACCTCTGTTTTACTGTGGTTTAAATCTTTTGTGGTAAGACGGTTAGTGTTTAGAATAATTTGTGTTGCTGAGCTCGAGAGCGGATTTGTAACGTTTTTGATGAAAAGTGCGTCTTGTGAGCTTGTGTTTAGAGTTTAAATTAAGTTTTTTTTTTCCAATCTAACAAGTTATACGGATTTACCTAAAACAATCAAGTGGAGCGTTTTTTTCTACTCATTCATGGCTTAATCTCGGACAGGAAAAGGAAATTCCGTTACTTTACCAGCGGTCCGAAAATACGCCTGTTAGAGGAGACAGCCCCGAACCAGTGCCTTTAAAAGCTGAGCATGTTCACCACCTTCGACCACATCGTCACTTGTGACCTGTACCCCTAGTATGAGTGTTTACTAGCTCGACATAGTACGCGTGAACTAGCTCTTTGTATGAAGATATTTCGTTCGGCGCCAGTAGGGGCGCTGTACATGATCTTCCTTCATACAAAAGCGCTAGTTGACGCGTACTATGTCGAGCTAGTAAAAACTCATACTAGGGGTACAGGTCACAAGATGGACACTCCATACAAACAGCTGAATCGGACAACAGACAAGCGAGACTATGCGTCCGTGTTGTACCGCGTCGCTACTCACTAGCTCCCCCGACACGCTCGCGGCGCCGTACTAACTCACTATACAACATCGCGCTTTCATTTCAACATAGAGTGTTCCTTTCTTCTAGGTTTTTAATAGGTATTCTATGACCAGGTGTTGAAATGGTTAAATGCTAGTCTATGAAGGGTTTAAACCTATTCCAGGTGCAACGTTAGTGAACATCCTCATACCTGGCACGATTAAGTCGTTCGGCGTGCTGATGGTGGAATTCAACGAGGTGTTCCAGACCAGCGCGGCCGCGTCCTCGGGCATCGTGGCGCTGTGCTACTTCCTATACAGCAGTCTGGGTGAGTACTGGAAATCCAGGTCTTCCAGGTGTTGGCGGACATGTCTGCGCGCTGACCACTTCTCAATAGATCGCGTCGCGTCGTCGCTCCTGTGATGTGAAGTTGGGTGAGTCATGACTAAAGTTTCCAGGGTTTCCAGGTGTCACCTTGGTATAAAATCTACAAACTGTCAATTTTCAACCGCGTCGCGTCGTCAGGCGTTGCTTTGGGGTTACTGTCTATGCGGGAGGTTGCGAGAGTTACGAGCTAGAGTTTCCAGGTTTTCCAGCTGTCGTGTGGAAATAAATCTACATAGTGTCATTCCCTTTTACGATCAAGTAGTTTTTACACAGTCCTTTCTAATGCTGATTGAAGAAAACTCTGAATGACTGGTTGGTTTCATACTGTTGAGGAGTTCATAGATTTTTATTCTGGAAGTAGACATTACTTTTTAATATTTGCACGTCAGCTTGCAGGCTGAATACTGCACCTTATCACCTCTATATGTATGAAAATAATTATGGATTCTCCCAAAATAAATGAATTGATTTGATTCGATTCAATGAAAAGTCATCGGCAAGTGTCAATTCTAATACTTATTCTGTCAAATTCCAGGTCCAATATCGTCGATATTGTCCGTGAAGTGGTCGTACCGCACGGTGACACTAATCGGCGGCAGCTTCGCCGCGTTCGGCATGATATTCAGCAGCGGAGCCTTCTCCATATCCTACTTGTACTTTAGGTGAGTCGCCGTCACACCGTTCATTGTGCTAGTGCACGACATGGTGAACGACACGAATGTACTATAGACATGTACGCCGATATCAGCGTGCGAATGAGACCCAAAATAGTATATTTGATTGCGTTTATAGGAGAGCACAGTGTAATGGCTGGTTCACGTTATTCCAGTAGCATTCCAGCCCAGTATGTTCCAGGAGCAATCCTGTCCAGTCCATTCCAGAAGCATTCCTGTCCAGTTCATTTTAGCACCGATCCTGTCCAGTCCATTCCAGTAGCAATCTAGCCTAGCCCATTCCAGTAGCAATCCTGTCCGGTCCATTCCAATAGCAATCTAGTCCAGTCCATTCCAGTAGCAATCATGTCATCATGTCCAGTCTATTCCAGGAGCAATTTAGCCCAGTCCATTCCAGTAGCAATCATGTCCAGTCCATTACAGTAGCAATCTAGTCCAGTACATTCTAGTACCGGTTCACATTATTCCAGCGGTATTAGATCGCTGGATCGGAATGCCTTCGATATCATGTGTGAACCGGTCATAAGTTTCGGCTTACCCTCGTTCCAGTTTCGGCGCGATGGTGGGCACGGGCGCGGGGCTCGCGTTCCCGCCCACCGTGTACATCGTGACGTCGTACTTCGTCCGGCTCCGGGGGCTCGCCAACGGCATCTGCATGTCCGGCTCCGCCTTCGGCAGCATCGTGCTGCCGCCCGTGCTGCGCTACCTGCTCAACGTGTACGGATACAAGTCAGTATCCGCGTCGCATATCCGCGTCGCATTACGTACCGCTACTGTCACACTCGATCGCAATCTACTTTGTTAGTTCGAGTGTCGTATATAGTCACGCTCGATTCTTAGTTGGTGCGTCATAAAATCATATTCGATGCATGCATGGGCCGCACGCATCGTCATCGTCAACGGCCTACATTGCTTTAAACAACGCGGACATTGTCTCAATGATTTATCGCCATTTGACTTGTTCCCGTGGGCCGGCTGCAGGGGCGCGGTGCTGATCCTGGGCGGCATCATGCTGAACGTGTGGGCGGCCGCGCTGCTGTTCCAGCCGGTGGAGGTGCACATGGTGCGCAAGTACAAGGACCCCGAGGAGGACGAGGACGGACCCCAGGTCAGTTGGGGGGATTTTGCCGATGGGGTGGTGATTATTGCCGATGAAGTGGTGATTTTGCCTAGTGGGTGGTGATTTTACCGATAGGGTAGGGATTTTGCCGTACTAGCGGGGATTTTGCCAAGTTGGCGGTGATAGTTCCGAGTTGGTAATGATTTTGCAAAGTTGATTTTATAAATGCATCTTAAAAAAATTCCACGAATTCCTCTTCAAACTAAATATAAAACTCAAATAGAACGTGTAAATTATTTATTTAAATTCATGTATTTATTATTGCTGGTAGAGTTGTATGACCTTGTCATTTATCGAGGCAAGGCATTAATTGTTGAATTCAAGAAAAGTGGCAACATTTTCGACTGTTTTTCTATGCTAATGTTGCCAGGTTTACAAAATATACTATCCGTTGATTTGACCGACACTTTTGGTTTCTTTGCTACGTTCGAGTGTATATCTTTTTATTTTAAATAACAATGACGATATCGCGTTACTGAAGAAAATAAAACCTTAACCGTTCTCTTAATCGTTATAATCTGTTTATGCTTTGCAATTTTTGGAGTGCGGATCTAACTAAGGAAAGGTGTAGACGCGTTTCGTGTGCTCTATAATTCCCGCCATACTACTCACACCATAATCATTCATAACTTGCGAGTAATTAGCATCATAGTGGAGTGCACTAAAATTTAAAGTATTTCGCCGAATTTGCATAAACAGCTAAGTGACGGCTACGCAGCGCGCGGAGGCAAGCCCCTCTACACCTCGGGTAAACAAGACGGGCTGCTGATTTAAAATAATTCGTCTCCGTCCTACACTTGCCGATCGCGGCCGAGAAACGGCCTCCACAGGCGTTCGCGTTCCTCGGCGGACCTCGTAGGCTTCGTAAGTAATATTTACCTACCTCTACGCCAAGCACGCTACGGTTGTTACGCGCTGTTTTAACTGGATCCTCTGTGTTGAATATCATTTATCTCAATCATTTGCAAAATGGTGAACAATTGCTCGGCTTGCACTAAAACTATAAGAGCAAGCGTGGCAAACATCAAATGCTCTAAATGTTGTAGCTATTTTCATCACATGTGTGTCAACATCAATGACAGAAAGCTATCAGAGGATTTAAAAGCTGCCTGGACATGCCCGCTGTGCCAGAGTAAAGAGCCTAGGAGGGATAACTCGAATACTCCGGTACGCTCTGCGGCGGCGTCATGCCCGACCGATGAGATTGCAAATGATGAGCTACGCGATCGCGCCCGCAATATGCCTACATTATCTAGCCCCTCAGTCGTTGTCACTGCCGAATCTGACGAATTATCCGAGCTGACTACCGAAATAAAGTTACTACGAAGTGACATAGGTGACATGAAGACACATATGTTATCATTAACGGAGCATATTAAACAATGTTTCTCCCGCATTGATGAACACGAAAGGAAGATAATAGATGCCGACTTACGACTACGTCAACTTGAAGAGCGTGAATGCGAAATATTAATGTGTCGTAACAAAATAGTTGAACTGCGCCAGGAATTAAATACCCGTGCACAGGCAAGTCTTAGAAACGAGGTCGAAATTGCCGGAATTAATGAGTTTCCCGATGAGAACCCAATGCACCTAGTGCAAGTTATTTCGCAAAAAATTGGCGCGGCACTAGACGTAAGTGACCTAGACTATGTTACGCGGGTCGGTCCTCGCAGCCGCGAAAGTGAAGGTAATGGTGGATCAGCTGAACGGGCTCCTCGTCCCTTGGTTGTTCGTTTTCTTCGCCGCCACAACCGGGACGCATTTCTACGGGAAGGCAAAAGCAGAAAAAACCTGACATGTGCGGAAGTACATGTTAAAGGGCCTGTAAGAACGTTATACATTAACGAACGGCTAACGCAGGAAAACAGGCAGTTATTTCGGGCTGCAAGGCAGCGCGCAAAATCTGCTGACTACAAGTTTTGTTGGGTTAGAAACGGTACCGTGTACGCTCGTAAGCGCGAGGGCAACCCTGCCATCACCATCAGAAACATGGATGATCTCGAGCGCCAGCTCTGCCAGCCACCACAGTCCGCATCCGCATAACCCTTCTACAAATCATCTAATAGAAATCGTTATTGTTATTTTTATTACTCAGTGTTTATTGCTGATAAAACATTGGATACTTGCGTGGAACCTGTTTGTTCTACTGCTTAGGCATAACTCTGTAGGAGGATCAAGTAGGCATAACAATCCAAAAACTATACAACTACACTCAACTTTACACACACAATCCACACTTAGCTCTCACTCAATAACTACTCACACTTTTGTCTGCGATGCTCTTGCTCACAGTGGTAATTATTTTAAAGTAACACTCTGGATTATTTTGCTTTCTTCATATCTATATTACTATTATAATGATGGCGTTACTTAATGTCTGTGAAGAAATTGACGAAACCGTATCTATAAATTGTTACGTACTTGAATCCATTGACTCGTGCAGGAGCTTGTTATCAGGGACTGAGTTTTCGTTCAAGGTCCTCTCTTTAAACATACGGAGCTTCCAGCGTAACTTCGATGATTTTGCAGTAGCGTTAAAGCGCGCAGACGCTGATATCGACGTTATAGTTCTGTCTGAATGTTGGCTTTCTGACGGCCTGATAATAGACCCTTTACCAGGGTACGATACTTTCCGTACGTCAACACAGAAAAACAAAAACGGAGGAGTTATTATTTATATTAAAAGCTCATCAGGAACTGCTGTAACCCAAGATGTAAGAGTACTGGACGCTGACACCCTTCTCATCACCATTGACAGTAAAATTGCAGTTCTTGGAATCTACCGTTCTCCCGCTACCATTTTTCTTGACCCCTTTCTAAGCTCTCTGGACTCCACTCTTACTGACCTAAAATGTTATCCCTTTCTCGTAGTAGCTGGTGACTTCAATATAGATATCTGTAATGAAACTGATAATCAGCCTAATGAGTACTTGTGCCTTATGGCATCTCATGGCTTTCTTCCTGCTATCTCAAAGCCTACAAGAGGCACAGCCTGCCTTGATCATATTTTTATAAAACAAAAATCAAACACTACGTCAATTGGAATGGTGTGCAAATCTTCAATTACCGATCATGACATAGTTATTGCAGGAATGTCACCTAAGCACCAAACTGCCCCCAAAACTCATTTTAAATATAAAACAGACATAGACGCAGCTGCAGCTGAAATTAATGATGTAGATTGGTCACTCGTTACCACTAATTCCTGTGTAAACTCAGCGGCTAATTTATTCAACCAAACAATTACTACTGTTTTGGACAAACATACTAAAATGGTTAAAATTGGACGAAAATGGGTCACAAAAAAACCGTGGATAACCTCAGGATTACTAAAATGCATGAGACACCGTGATAAATTACACCTTGATTCTAGATCCTGTCCTAATGATTTGGTGAGGCGTAAAATATACAAAAGGTACCGAAACTTTTGCAACACGCTCTTAAAAAAGTTGAAAAATGAATATAATTGTCGACAATTAGAAGAAAGCAGAGATGACACAAAAAAACTTTGGAAAACTATTAAAAATATATGTCAAACTTCAGTACATAAAAACGAATCTTCTGAACTTCTAAATCTATCAAATAATGATCCCATACATTCGCTTCATCTTTGTAATAAACACTTCGTATCTGTTGGCAAAACATTAGCAGATACTATTTTAAATAAACTCGGTGTTACTCAAGCCTCACTTACTGCGTCGTATAGACCAGGTTCCTCATTTACGCACTCTTTCTTCCTTAACCCAACCGATCCATATGAAATCTCTAAATTCATCTCACAATTTAAATCTGACAGCTCACCTGGAAACGACAGGATAACAGTTATGTTGCTAAAGAAATCACTGCCCTCGATATTAGTCCCTCTCGTGTATATAACTAACCTAAGTCTAATATCGGGTATATTCCCCGACTGCTGGAGGACTGCTGCCGTATCACCTATTTTCAAAAATGGCTCCAAAACCCTCCCTGACAACTACAGGCCCATAGCTCTTTTAAGCATTGTTTCAAAAGTTGTCGAAAAAGTTGTAAATAGTCGTCTGACCGCTTACTTAGAACGGTGTAATTTACTCTCTAAAAGGCAATTTGGTTTTCGAAGAGGTAAGTCAACCGAAGTCGCGACGTCCCTTCTAGTCAATCTAGTTTCATCATACGTGGAAAACAAAGAAAAGTGCATAGCGGTGTTCCTTGACCTGGCTAAAGCTTTTGACACCGTTTCGGTTGGCTTGCTTTTAAAGAAAATGGAGTCCTGTGGAATAAGAGGAGTGACACATGATTGGTTTCGAAGTTATTTAAGCGGTCGCAGCCAGTGTGTAAAAATAGGTTCCGACATTAGTGATTATCTTCCGATTGACTTTGGTGTCCCGCAGGGTAGCATTCTTGGCCCCACTCTCTTCACACTATATATTAATGATATTGTAAGTCTATCTCTTATAAATTCAGAAATAATTACTTACGCTGACGATACTGTGATTCTTTTTCATGATAAAAGCTGGGACCAGGTGTACTACCATGCAGAAGCAGGTCTGGCTCGAGTTGCAGAGATACTAGACAGGAACCTTTTGACATTAAACACCAAGAAAACGAAATATATTGCATTCTCCAAGACAAGTGTGTCGAGTCCTCCCTCAAACATTACATTGAAAATTCACAATTGCTGTTCACGTGATATGTCTTCCCAGCAACTTTCTGGTTGCACATGCAGTTCCATTGTACGCACCACATCTATAAAGTATCTAGGCATTATTATTGATGAAAACCTTTCTTTTAAGGAACACATTGTCAAATTGTCAGGTTGTGTAAGAAAACTTATTTTTGTAATGAAAAAACTCAGAGACTGTGCCCAACCTGATATAGTACGACAGGTGTATCTGGCTCTATGCCAATCTATCTTGCAGTATTGTGTCTCAGTATGGGGAAGTGCAGGCAAATCTAGTTTGATGACTTTGGAGAGAGCCCAGAGAGCACTCATTAAAGTGACTTTAAGGAAACCTTTCCAATACTCGACCAACAGCCTCTATAATGAGTTCAAAGTGCTGCGTGTACGCCAGCTGTACATCTTAAAAGCGACAGTCATCGCCCATAAGGCCCTCCTCAATAGCTCTGATTACAATGATACAATTTCCAGGCGTGCCTTCAGACTCCCCCTCCCACGAGCTACCTCCCTACTCACTCGAAGAAGTCCAGCCTTCGCTCATCTCAATACCTATAATAAAGTCTGCAAATTATGTGATATTAAAAACTGTACTGCCGCTTTATGCAAAAAGACTGTAAAGGACTGGCTCTTACAGCTCTCATATGAAGATACAGAGGACTTAGTTTGAACTCGGTAAAATCATGCTGATCGCAGCTATCACACACTTAGGTACACACACACACACACACATCCACCCTTTCTCACCGTAACACACACACACACACACACCCTTACACGCTCACACCCAAACACACACCCTCACACACTCTCGCACACCCTCACTCATCCTTACTCATACACATAGATCACCTCACCCCACTTGTCTCCCATTAGTTCGCCTCATAATTTGTGTTCCATTGTTCTTCTAGTTAATCCTTAGTCCATTTAACTATTACATAATTAATTTTACCTACATAGCCTAATTTAATTAAGCTTTTACTTATAATATATATATATATATTTTTAAATTTGGCTTAAAATTGAAAGTTAATCATAATTTTTCATTAATATTGTTCAGCTATGCACCTGCTCGTAATTTAAAATAACCTCTTTATGTATAATTCGCATCTCAGATCCCCAAGACACAGGCTTCGGCCTAGTTTGGGGTTCACAGCAGCTTACCTGTATGGCTAAACTGTTACTTGTAATTTGTGTACAGCTACTCTTAGGTGTAATTTTATGTGTAATTCTTTTTTGGCAAATAAAATTTATTATTATTATTATTATTATTATTATAATTATTTCGTAAAATTGTGTGTTATTTTTAATTATATTTATAACTCTTCAACGAAAGTGTCTTTTTGAAAATGAAACGAGTTGTCATTTCGCATTATGCCAAAGACTGGGATCATTGCGGTGCATCGCAACGTCGCGTAAAGTAAGCAACTTCATACTATTATATGTTAAAAGTAACAGGTTATAAGTAACGTTATTGAACAGGTCGTGGCTAACATCGTTATTAACGAGTTATTATGAAATAGGTGAATATATCCGTAAAATAGTACCAATATTTTGGGTACATACTACACTGAAATTGACACTAAATGATACTACGTTGACGGCACGTTTGACGTAGTGGCTGAGTAAATCGGACTGCTGCGCTTGGTGTCGCGGGTTCGATTCCCGCCCGGCACAAATAGTTGTACGATCCACAAATATTTGTTTCTGGTCTGGTTGTGATGTGTATGTGATATTATATGTCTGTGAGTGGTACCCACGATACAGGAGCAATCCTAGAGTCTACTAGAGCCTAGAGTCTACGTTTTTTAATAAAAAAATATAAGCAAAGAAATTAAATTCTGACAGATCTAAAACGATTATATTTATTATACTTTTTATATCGTTGGTTTACATCAGATCTAAAAGTGACGCTAATCGATTCACAGTGTAGTTTTCTTGTTTAGTTTGATGTAGCCAGAATCGACAACATATTATATTTTTTTTAAGAGTCTTTTGTTCTTAGTCTCTTGTTTCTTCTAGTTTGCGTTTGATAGCTGTTCAAGTATGAATAACGGTTCGAAGTAACTGTTACTTATAACGTGTTAACATAATGTGTTGTAAATGTAGCTTGACCGCCATTTTATGTTTTAATTATAGCTTTTAGGGCTGTAAAATTATCTCCCTTATTAACACGAGTTATGTTAAAGTATTTTTCTTCGATCTCCTTTATCCCAGATGACAGTGGTCTAAGTGAGATGACCGTTATAACAAACGGTAACGAAATAACTCGCTGCCGCTTCTAACGCTACAAGCTTAATCCATTAACAACTTAACTCTAAAATGCTAACCTTAAACTGTTAATTAACACAATAACCAATTCTCACCTTTGAAACTATTAAATAATCACTTTCCTTACTTCACTTTAACAACGTGCGTATAATGTTAGTTTCATTTTCAAAAATACACGAATTGTAACAGCTTCAAATAGTGTGGCGGTTACAAAAATAACGTTATTGACATAACAGATAACGAAAGTGATTATGCGGTGTTAGAGCTTAGATGTGTTTAAGATGTGGCGTGTTGTTAGCAATTGTAGATTAATTATTATAGTGACGTAGTTTATGTTTTTCGTTATGTGCTAATTTAGAGGCCTTACGTAACCGTTATAAACGAAATAACTGCTATCTTTCTTAACGTAACGTTTAACATGTTATGAAACGAGAATTAGCATTTGGCTAACCGCGCGCCCTCTAACTTAGCGCGTTGCAGTTTTTGTAAAACGATTGAAAATTCAGCCTGTATCAATAGAGAGCTATTCTTTTCAGGACGACATACTGTTCGAGGAGGAAGAGCCAGTGGAATCCTTCAACATGGCGCCGGAAACTCAACCCGCAGTGACGAGCGATAAAAATGGACACTATGAGGCGAAAAATACGGTTAAATCTCCAATGCCCATTTCCATAACGCCCGTGCAGTCTACGAATCAACTACGTCACAATATGTCCAAACGAAAACTGTCTTACTCCAGGCCTATACCGAAGACTGCGTTCAGTTCCACCTCCATCGGATCCGAGGTTAGGAAACTAGGTTCCACTGAAACCTTCGGCAGGAGACTTAGCACGGCTGGGCCTAAAAGGAACTATTCGACGTCTAGCTTCGCGTACGTCCCTTCGACTCCCTTCCACGGCTCCACCTTGTCCGCGTTCGAGCAGCCGAACCAATTCGCATCCCAGTTCTCCTTGAAATCCATAGCGGATAGCGTGGCCGATGTCGCTAACTGTTGCTTCTGCTGCAAGAAACCGAAGCCGAACAAGTTTTTCGACCTGAGTTTGCTCGGCGACCCGGCGTATCTGATCATACTGCTGTCCAGCAGCACCGTGGCCATATCGGTCACCAACTTCATCATCCTGTTGCCATCGCACGCGCAAAACATCGGGTTCGACAAGGCGAGAGGCGCGTATTTGCTCAGTACTGTGTCTGCGCTCGACCTGGTCGGACGTATCGGCGGCTCCGCGCTGTGCGATTTGAATTTGATCCCGAAAACGGTGTATTTCGTCGGCGGGCTCGTCTTCTCTGGCATAGCTCTGATGATGGTGCCGTTTTTCGAGTCCTATTTGTGGTTGAGCGTGGTGTGCGCGTTCTTCGGCCTCGCTTCCGGGGTCAACAACAGTGTTACCACTCTGGTGATGGCTGAAGTGCTGGGCGTCGAGAGGCTCATGTCCACGTACGGCATAAGTTTGTTCGTCAACGGCATATTACAGCTGATTGGCCCGCCGATATGCGGTCTGTGGTTCCAACGCGACAAGAATTTCAAAGCCATGTTCATAACGTTCGGCTTTATATTCATAGCGGGCGCGTCTCTGTGGCTTTTCATGCCTATCGTCAGTAGACGAAGGAAGCGACTAGCAGAGCAAGGGCAAAAAGTTTAGCACTGAACGCATTTATAAGTTATTTTATTTAACAATATATCTGAACGTAACTTTTCGTTGCTTTTTAACGTTTTTTTTATATCGTTCAAAAAATAACGAATTGAGCAACGATCGGTTGTTTTAACTGCTATTTTTATAACGTATTATGTAGTTGCTTTATTTTTGAAGTTACCATGTAAGTAGGTATGTAACAAGTTTAAATCACCAGAACTATTTTAATATATTATGTTATATATATTTTTCTAATTAGAATTATTTTTTAATTGATTAGTGTTTGCTGTTTTACGCTCTATGCGTTGTTTTTTGTGATATTAATGACAGTAGGATCATTTTAGTGATGTGAAATTGGGCCCCAAGTATACCTACAGAAAGGTGTAGAATTAATCGAGACGTACAAATTACACGTATTTGGATTACGCTTTAGTTATTGAAAAAATATATATTAGTAGGTAATCATAGCAATGCTTTCGTGAAATCAGTGATAATTAATAATTAATGACTGCTTAGAATTTATCGGCATCATCATGAGTGTAATAAGTATTGGAGAGAGTGAAAGGGAAGTGAGAAAGAGAGAGAGAGAGAGTGGGAAAGAGGAAGAAGGAAAGAGAGAGAGAACTGGAGAGGGAGAGTATGACCCATAACCTACCAGCCGTATTAAAATGATCGTACTGTGTAGTAACTTGAAAACTGATAGTATTTCTAGCGCCAAAACTAGATAGCAAATATACAAGTTTATGTTATTTTAATAAGATAATTTGTTAGTTTTATTAAAAACTTCGACGAAAAAATTAATAGAATACCTACTTTTGACGCGCACATCGTTCTATTTGTGTGATATTTCTTATCCACTATTTTTAAGGCCAGGTTGTACTAAGTTGGTTGGTTATACTGACAGATGGCCGCGAGCGCTTGAACTGCTAGTTTTTGTATGTTTTTTTATTTATTGGAAAAAAGTGATAAAGAAATTAGTTAATGTAAGTTACCATTCGCTTCCTATATAAAAAGCCCCATTTATTGGTATACCTTTCACGTGGTTTCATGATGGAATCTCTTAGTACCTATTCGAAATTGAGTAAAACCTCACCTTAAAGAATGTATCGCGGAATTTATCGCATTACATTTCCTAATTTAAACGGTCTCTTACTGTACCTACCTAATGTTAACTTAACTAATATTAACGTTACCTATGAGGCTTCCGTTATAAGTAACAATTTATAGCTAATTATTGTAACGTTACTTGATGTTACTGTTATATAACATGTTATTGCTATTAGAACGTTATTAGATAATGTATTAGCATTTTATAACTTTTTATAGTAACGGCTAATACGTATAAAACGAATTACTAAATAATTTCTCAATTCATCGTGCGTAGGTTCATTAATTTACTTTCAATATTGTTATAATTCTAAGTTTTAATGTATTAATTAAGTATTAAATGCATAGTTTTTATATATTTTTTATTCCTACATTAAAGTTAAGTAGTGAATTTATTAATTAATTCAAAGAAGCTGCGCAAATTAATTTAAATTTATATTTGTCTTTTAACGTATGGCCACCGTTTATAGCCATTTAAAGTTAACGCAGTGTATTTCTTTTCCTTTCTAATAACCTACTCTTGCCATTTTTTTACGTTTGTAAAGTTCAAGTTACAAACATTCTATAACACGAAAAACCGCTTACGACACATGGAAATGGGGACGTGTAAATAAAAATTATGGCAGTGTGCTTTGCCGAAACTAACGGTTGTTTTAGCGTTAAACGTCAAACTTAGCGCGCTAATTATGCAAAACATATAGCGTGCTATTTCGCCTCACACGTGCTATAAATTTCGTGCCGGTTTTCACCTACCTAGGGCTTGGTATTTCGCAGCGAACGTGGCTCATCCGCTTCGTTATAAAATTAGCATAAAATAGCGCGATTTTAATAATAGTCTTTAATTTGAGCGCGCTATTTTCATATATTATTGATACATACATACTCTAAACCCATGTGTGTGTGTGTACCTAGGTACACACAAGTTCAAAACATTCGTGATTATACTTCGTGAGATAGAATATTTGTACTGAAATTATTGATTTGTGATAAAAATTCCTTTTCATTCCGAAATTTCATTCCTTTTAGGTTTCCTTTAGGTTGATTCCCAGTTATAGGCGGAGGATCGAACCCAGTGTCGGGTTATAAAGCGCACTAATCCACCGCTAACATTGGCTGATGTTGGCTAATTCTGTTGCATAAAGTAACCTCGTTTCACCACATAAGTTTAAACCAGAGTTGAACAGATGTTTCTAAAATTTCGTTCCACAATATCGACGTCTATCACTCGCGTTTTCTTACTCAATCCTAGCATTCCTAGTTATTTTACTGGTGAATTTGTTTTTGAGTTACATAAAGCGAGGGTTAGACGTCGATTTGTCGGTTTAGACATATCTGTTCAAATCTGGTTTAAATATTTTGTGGTAAGACAGAACAGGTTCAATTTGAGAGTTGTAAAGTTATTGCTATCCCTTGCGTTGTGGTAAGGTTCGAAAGAAACAACAAATCGTTTAACAGGACTGAACTAAAATGTAGAATAGTTTTTAACAACAGAATTATTATTGGAACTGAAGTTAATGTTTAATTTTTTAATGTCTACCATTTAGTTCAGTTTTTTATGTGTTTGTTTTTCTACAATTTGATGTAGACCGTGTTGTGACGTGTTGGTTACATTTATATTTTTAGTACTTGCAACATTTTTAGTAGCAAGAGATATTTTTATATTGTTTTTGGGCGAGAGTTGCATTCTCGTGCTAGTAAGCACTTTTGTCCAGGACAGTAAAGTTGTAATGCAAGCAAAAATAATAAAAACTATATTTTATAATATGAAATATTGACAATTTCGGTACCTACTTCATTTAAAAACTGACGTTGCAATTTAATTTATACACAATATAAAAATACAACTCTTGTTATTAAAATTCATGTGCGTTATTGTAATTTTATAATATTAAAATAATTTTGATGATTCTCGATGCTAAAATTGAAATGTTAATGCGAATTTGTATTTTGAAAAATAAATTATGTATTTTCACTAATTATGTGTTGTTTAATTTTTTAAATATTACCTGTTCGGTAATTTTTATTTGCATGTGTATTTTTGATGAGTGTTTTAATTTGTATATGTATCTACGTCTATTAAGTTTAGTCTTTGTGTCAAAAAACCTGACTCCAAATGGATTCGAAGTTACAAAATCGGTTTTTATTTTTTGAATCATGATTGTAAATTAATTATTTCAATGGTCCACATCCACTCCAAGCACACGAATTGTAAAATAATACCGTCTTAACGATTCCAACTGTTTCCTCAGATATATATAAGATTTGAATGCTAGAGAAACGAATTAACGATCGATTAACGAATAGAGATTAATTAAGCGATTCGTTAATAACGTTCGTTCTTTAACGAATCGCTGTTAAAAACGAATCTTCCATGACGGATGTTATGTATAAATTATTTGGGTTTATAAGTTGGGGTTTACGCCGAAATAGACTCTATTTCAACAGCGAATTATTTGTAGGTAGGTACTGCATTTTTTGATCCGCTTGACACGTCCGAAGTAAATAAAAGTCAGCACGTCAAATGATTGGTAAAAGTAATCTTCTATAATACATAGCAAGGTCGTGTTCGTTACACCGTTACGAGGCAAGAATGACTGGACCGATTTTCAGGATCTTTGTTAGATCTCCGCTCCTAATAGCAGAATAACTAGGAAAGCATGGGAAATTTTTCCAAAAAACAAAAAATTAGACTATTGACTATCTCATACATTTTGTTTGAAATGGCTTGCCAGGATGTGATTCGGGCCAGCTAATATATATGTAGCCATGGACTTAGTATCAGAGATGGACCTGACAAAAGCGTATATTATCCGAAAGGGACGCACCTTGGCTACAACTTATAAATCGGTTAAATTAAATACACGTTATTTAGGCGGTGCTCCAATCATTCGTGCGACATTCTAAAATGTCAAGATTGGTTAGCCTCTGCAGTACAGCAAACAATTAGTGCATACGCCGACAAAGACAAAACATCATCGCACTATCCTGCTCACTCCTTCGTCTATTTGTATACACTTGTCTCTTCCGCGGATCTTGAGTTAAATGTCATATCTGTTAGATGATTAATCTGAGTATGGAGCAGACGTCATACGCGTGTTTAAAAAAATAACACGCCTCACACAATTTCCGTTCGCAGCTCGAGCCGTTCGCTGAGGAGGCGGGGGACGCGGAGGACTCGCCCCACCCCAAGCCCTACACCCCCGACGACACCCCCGGGGACAAACACCCCAACGGCTCCCCCCCCATCTTCCAGCACCGGTCCAACGCGCACCTCGACGAGCGCCACTCTCCCACCAAGGACTTCTCCAGGTCTTCCAGCGCAGCGCAGGTCTCCACCGTGGAGCGGACTAGGAAGATATCCACGCCTGTAGCGTCAAAGAATGCCCTGCACACCATATCCAGCAAGAACCACCTGCCGAGCAACGCTCTGCTGGAATCCGTGCCTGAAGGTAAGAGCAGTCGCGTCAACTCTCAAGAAACGTTCCTCAAGAAGCTCCAGGTCCCCAAGACCCCTAAAAGGAGTCCGTCCACGTCCAGCTTCCAATACATGTCCACACCCTTCCACGGTTCCACGCTGTCAGCTTTCGAGAAGCCGAGCGAATTCGCTTCGCAGTTCAGCTTGAAATCCGTCACGGACAGCCTGGCCCCTATACGTTACTGCTGCGGCTGGAAGAAGCGGCCCCACGAGGACACCTCGAAAAAGGAATCCAACCGGTACTTCGACGTGCAGCTGCTGAAGGATCCTATCTATCTGGTGATACTCATATCGAACTGCACCAGCGCCATTTCCTATACCAATTTTATTATACTGGTTCCCTCGTACGCTAAGGAATGTGGATTTGATAGTTCGCTGGGAGCGTATCTGCTGTCCATCATATCCGCTTTGGATCTAGTGGGACGCATCGGAGGCTCCGCCCTGTCGGACGTGGTGGCGACTCCTAAGCGCTACTTCTTCATATTCGGGCTACTGTTGTCCGGCATCAGCCTGTCCGTGATACCGTTAGTTTCGAGCTATTCCGGCATAAGCGTGTTCTGCTCTGTGTTCGGGCTCGCGTCGGGCATCATGACGGGCGTGACCGCGTTGGTCATGACCGAGATGTTGGGCACGGAGCGGCTCATGTCCTCATATGGGATCAGTTTGTTCGTCAACGGGATATTGCAGCTGGTGGGGCCCCCGATATGCGGCCTCTGGTTCGAATACACCAAGTCCTATAAGTCCCTGTTCGTCACGTTAGGGTTTGTGCTGATAGGCGGCGCCGCGCTCTGGGGCTTCGTGCCATTCATATTTAGAAGGAGGAAATTGGCGGAGAAGAAAAAGGAGGGGAAGGCGTAGGGGTTGGAGGGGAAAAATCGCCGATAACCCTACGCGGTGTTTCGTAACTGTGTTGTGCAAGTAAAATCCCCGGTAAAGATTGCGTAGCCGAGGCGATGGTGTGGGGTTGTCGGGGATTTTAGGGGGTTTTGGGGAAATTATTGAATGGAAAATTCGGAGTTTTATTTGCAATTACTTTTGTTTATTTTATAATGTCACAAATCGTTATATTAAGCAATATTGTTGAACTCAAACGTCAATGGCTGAAATTCACGAAATTCTACTATTGAACAGTTTTGATGTTAATTGAATAGGGCATAGTGTATATTTTTACACAACAATAAATAATGCTTAGTTAAAATAAAGTATAACATAGGTACTAAAAAGTTTTCTGAAAAAAATTACATCTCCGAGTGAACAATATAAAGTTTTTATAGTATAAAAACCGTAGATTTTTTTTGTATTAATTAATTAATTTTCTTAAAATGAGACATAATTCTGATCTTTTACCAAATTGTATAATATTACATAATTTAATACTTAATCGCGTACTTACGTTAAAAATTATTTTCAAAATAATAATATTCAAATAAATTCCAGTTAATCTTAATATTTTATTGGATAAATTCATTAAATGAATAATTACTTGAATGTGTCTCTTTCTAACCCGATATTTAGGGTTGTCAGTATATAGCTAGGTCGTTCAGTGAAAAAAAAATGTTTTATTTTGAGCCGCAAACTATTAGTTAAAAGTTAAAAATAAAATATTGTAACGAAATATCAATCTGTAAAGTTCCTGAAGAAATGAAAACACCAATGTAAATTACTTAAATATTATATATTACTAAATATTTACTTTTATACACAATGCACAGGGCTTTGTTGCAATAGATTAGTTTATAAATATAGGTTATAAAAACTTATTTTATATAAGTAATTAACATTTAAATAAAACGAACCGAAGTAATTGTATAGTCTAGTATTGTATAATGTGCCTAGTGCCGAGCAAAAGGGGAATGGGGATTTTTCCCTCTCCAATAGTAGAGAATTATAATTGCAATATACCTACCGATTGGTAGATTTTCTTAATAAAAACATTTCAAAGATAATAATTGAACAAAACAATAGTTACTAAAACAAGTAAGGGGAAAAATATAACAGCTTATAGATTTTTTTGTGATGGCCATTTTTGTATACCACATAATAAAAACAGAATCGCGCCGCTCCCCGTTGGGGTAGGCTGAGACTACATCTCTCCACACTCCACGATCCTGACATACCCCTCTCGGTTCTTCCACTCTCACGAGTCTCTTCATACATAGCCGCTTACAGCCGAATTAATATTGTATCTCCTATCCAAGATTGAAATCGATCTTGGATTGCTGCCTATCGTTTGATCGGTCTCCAACCTGCGTGCCTTTATAAACCAATCCAGGGATCGGTTATTGGCACGTTTGACCCTAAAAATGGATTGTGATATCAATCCCAGATAGCACAATTTGGATTGGATTGATTATGCCATTAGGACGTCCTCGATTTGCTCGGTAGGTATATCTATTGCTATTGGGAAGCTTTGGAGGTGGGCGACAAATCGATCCATTCCTCAATTATGTCGGCACTGACGACAAATTGGTAATGTGTTTAGATGTTTTTGTGCCATCTTGTGTTTACTTAAAGTATTACAGGGTGAGAAAATATGTAGGTTAGGTATTACACATGGGTGCGCAGAAATATCTACACGCTTAGGCTGGGAGCTCACGACGCGATTTCTTACCGCGCGTGGTCGCGGTATAAGACCGCGACGCGAGTTCGCGACGTGTTAATCATTTTATGTTATGTTAAATGGATACAAAATTATATTATAGCGTTTTACTATTATTACATTTTGTGAAGCGTAAAGTGTGGTTGAAGCGGTGATTTTATAATTGTATTTAGGTAAAGGTTTCGGCACACAGGGAGCGGGCGCGGGCAGTTGGCAGCGGGCAGTTTGCTTGTGCCGTATTGTCATTGAAGTTCGCAAACTTTCGCGAACAGAAAACATATTCACTAACTAAAAACGGGTTTAATTGTAACGTCGGGGTAGGTATATTATGTCAAAATTATATATTTTGATGTTAGTTTGTGCGCGAATTAGACCCGTTTTTCGCTAGTTAATATGTAGGTATTGTCATTGTCAATTATTTGTGAGACGCCCGCGTGTGTGGTAGACTGCAACGCGTGCGTAGTAGGTAAATGCTATTAGAACAAACATGCAAAAGGTGAGTTGCCCGTTGTCCGGTAAGTACCCGCGCCGGTTTCTACTGTGGCTAAGGCTTATATCGATTTATGAAAGCGTCGGCCAGACTCTGTCCAATGTTATAGAGAAATAGATAGAATAAGATTTTATATAAAGATTTTACAAACGTACATTCTTCCCAATCTTTTTTATATAATTTTAGACGTAAGTTAGTTGTTAAACTTATTAAATATAGAAAACAATTCCGAAATCTTTATAAATACCTCTTTGAAATATTATACAATGTAATAATTTTATTATATTTATTAAGGGACATCGTAACAAATATTAGTAGGTATTCGGATGTGTTAATGGCCGAACGTCTTATCGGAAAAAGCAATAAGTAGGTAATTAACCAGTTGTAATGTTTTCGGAATTGTAGTACTTAGTATTTATAATCAATTTATCAAATGCGCTTATTTTAAAATTCAAGTCAATTGGATATAACTCAGTGCCATTCAAATACAATTCGTGAAGGAATAGAATGCAAATCTGCCTTAATAAGTATATACTAGATATTCCATTGAATAGTATTATGTATGTATGTGTATAGTCGTTTGAAATGTGCAAGGCTTGGTTTCAGTTTTTTCATTAAAACATGACGTGAACGCCTGAATTTATCAATGAAGTATGTACCTACTATCACGTGTAACAGATATTATATAAAATAAAGTTATATTTGTACCTTTTGACAGTTTCTTACCCTTAATCAACCACATGTTCCACATCCAGCCCCAACTAACTAACGAGTAGTTATAATACATATATACAGACTCGTCTTTTCCTTTCCGCGTAGGCAGAAACTACATCTCTCCACACGCTACGATCCTGACACCTCTTTAGCTTATTCTACTTTCATGATTTGCTTCATACATGCTCTCCGGTTATGTCTACTCTCGACTTGGTCTTTCCTTAAGACTTCTTCGATTTTATCGTGGTACGTCTGACTACGTCGACACCTACCGGCTGGTCCGTTCACGCTAGATCAAAGCGATAATAATGCTAGAACAGTACGGGGAAAATACCTACAGTAGTGGACTACATGGTGTGGCAGGTTAGTAATATGTAATAAAGTCGACAGTGCAAACTGACAAAGTTTTTGGCAATGCAAATGCCCGCCCGCGCGCTCTGTGCACGACATCTTTACGGACGAGATAGGTAATAATTAATAGGTGCATTTCTTTTTTTTGGAATTATAGGTAGGTACAGTATTAACCAACTGATATGGCTTACCGATGTACCTTCGCAGAACATGAATTTTCAAATCGAGGGAAATGTTATTGACCGCTATTGGTCGGCAGCCGCCGCCATCTTAGCGAGCTTAGAGTGAGATGGAACTAACAGCTGCAGTGTATAATGAACCTTATAATAGTGATCTTAGGTTGATTGTAAGTTTTAAGCATTCTTTCGTTAATCTTTGGACCATACTTTCTTTTCTGCGCGAACGAAGATTCACGACGCGCCTTATAAGTTGGGTACTAGTATACCTAATATGTTTCTTCAATAAATAATTAATATAGGTAAACTGTTATCTATCTATAGGTACCTACTCTTACAATAATAACGCTAGCCATATAGAAGTTCTTAAACTTTCGCGAACTGAATACATGTTAATTAGTATTTAAACGGGTCTAATTCGCGCACAAACGAATATCAAAATATATAATTTTGACATACCTCGACGTTTCGACCAAGTTACATCGGTCGTGGTCACGAGTAGCGTAGCGTTTGTATTCTCTTTGGTCACGAGAAGACTGAAGAATGCGGGTGTCACCGTCCGGAGCGGCAGGTGTTGTTTCCAACTACCCGCGTTTGATCTTGCAAAACATAATCGTCACGACATACAACACTAACAGTATCCGAAGTCCCACTTGAACATAAGTTGCGCCGTACACACTTGCTAATTACTGGATTCCATGATCCAGACAACCTAAACCCATCTTCCCGATTGAAATTCCGGTACTTCTTGATTTCAATCGCTTCACGAACAATTCTAGGATAGAAATGACGATCAGTGGAAAGGATCTTCGGGTCATGTAATTCGATCCAATGGTTTGGTCCTGAATCAAGCAAGTGCTCGGGCTGACTTGCTCAAGCTCGGGCGCAACTTATGTTCAAGTGGGACTTCGGATACTGTTAGTGTTGTATGTCGTGACGATTATGTTTTGCAAGATCAAACGCGGGTAGTTGGAAACAACACCTGCCGCTCCGGACGGTGACACCCGCATTCACCAGTCTTCTCGTGACCACGGCCGATGTAACTTGGTCGAAACGTCGAGGTATGTCAAAATTATACGAGTATATTTTGATATTCGTTTGTGCGCGAATTAGACCCGTTTAAATACTAGCTAGCCATATAAATTGAAATAGGTAGTAAGTACCTACGAAAGAAACAAAATGATGATAAAATACGTACCTACCTATAGTAGGTATTCGTGCATTTTCAAAATAGTAAATAGCGCGTGTTACGGTACCACGCAAGTATCCACCACTTAACTGAAACTTCCTGGGAGTTAGGGGAAAATTAATTGCGAAGTCACGTTTTTCGGGTTTATATCATTAGCCCACGCTCTTGCACGTTAACGATTACTCAATGATGAATATTCCACCAATATTACACATAACACTCGAAGAAACACAAGTTTGAGAAAATAGTCAACGGATCAAACCTTCGGATTTTGGATTCCCGCCAAAACTCAAATGTAGAAGTTTTTTTTGTACGGCCATTTGATTTGAAGACGCAGGTCATTCATGTTCGCTCAGGCAGTGTCAGTTTTTACTTGTCACATGTTCCATAATTCCATTTCTCTGTCACTATCAGTGTCTGTCTGACAATTCTGTCTTGAAAAAAAAAACGCGTGTGTGTGTGTGTCTGTGTTTGAAAAAGTTGTTGCTTGTTATACCAAACTATTAGACAAAATTGTACATAGCTACATTAATTATAAACAAAGCATTCCTTCACTTTAACCACGGGAGGAAGAGTATCAGTCATCGTAACTTCAAGTGATAGCCAGGACAGACATTAATATCGCCTCGTCAATAATCGCAAATCTCCGAGACCTCAAACCTAAAAGAAGAGATGGCTAGTCAAGACATACACACCGAAGAAACACAGTATTATTGTGACATGTGCGTCTACACATGCAAGAAAAAGGATACCTTGAAACGGCACATTAAAAAAAAACACGGGAAGCAATTGTATAGCTGCGATTATTGCGGGTACAAATCTGAGTACCAACATAACGTTCTACGCCATTCAGGTAAACACACTAAAGTTAAACCTTATGCGTGTCCCATGTGCGACTATAAGTCGGTGTATGCCGGCGATCTGAAAGTCCACATCCGAACACACACGGGTGAAAGGCCGTACGAGTGCGGCATATGTCCGTACAAGTCAATAAGCAACAGCCTTCTACTGCGTCACATCAGAACGCACACCGAAGAGAGACCGTTCCAATGCGAATTCTGCGACTTCAAATGCAAGGAAACCAGTACGTTGACTCAGCACAGAAGAAAGCACACAGGAGAGCGCCCATTCAGCTGCACGGAATGCGACCGCAAGTTTATAACGGCGGGCAATTTGAATAAACACAAATTAACTCACACTGAGCAAATATCGTACGAATGCGCTATGTGTGATTACAAATGTGAACAACTTATATTGTTGAAACAGCACCTAAAAACGCATACGGATGCAACATCTGGGAGGCTAAAAAGAAGTTCCGGTAAAAAACGGTACTCATGTTGCATTTGTCGTTTTAAATGTACCTCCAGTGTTGCCTTATTGAAACATTTTGAGGTTCATACGGCAGAAACACCCCCTGGAGCAAACGTTGGATGCGAATACTATGAATAAAACTGTACAGGAAATTTGTTATGTACTCAAGCGAGTGAACCTTCCACATGCAGTTTATCTTTCCATACGGGAACACTCGCCAGAGAGAAGCAATATTAATGAGATGTTATACATTAGAGGAATTTAATTTTAAATGGTTATTAAGAAAATGTAATAATGCAGAGATGTGGTAAATTCATGAAATTCTCATTAATCCGGCGCTGTTAAAAACTAGGGTTGCGAAAAGAACACATTTCATATTACACTGTTTTCACTTGAAAACGGTAGGTAAATATGTATGCATGTGCTATTTAATAGGATTTGAAGGTAGACTGATGATGGAGTGCAATGCAAATGTGGAGCTGGACATATGGAGGCTGGTCTACTGAAGTGCCGGATTTTTGGAATTGATGAATACAATAATGTGCCTAGATGTGTAATATTTGTGCTGTTTAAACAAATATACTGGTGCTACATATCAATTATTATTATTAATAAAGATTTAAATATGTTATGTTATACTTGGATTTTATTAAATTAATTTATCTTTTATATTATATATGTATATATATTAATAATATATGAAAACCGGTCTACTGCGAGTCGGACACGCACACGAAGACTCCCTTATCTTTATGTATAAAAACGGCAATAACACGTTTGTTGTATGGGAGCCCCCTTAAATATTAATTTTATTGTGGTTTTTAGTATTTATCGTTATAGCGGCAACAGAGATACATCTGTGAAAATTTCAACTGTCTAACTATCACGGTTCAGGAGATACAGCCTGGTGACAGACGGACAGCGGAGCCTTAGTAATAGGGTCCTGTTTTACGCTTCGAGTACGGAACCTTAAAAAGGCATTAATATACCTCATTATGAAAATGAATTCGTGCATTGGGATCCAATTCAAAGCTATGTTTATAAATTCCGTCTATATAATCAGGAAGGTAGTCTCAAATCTCATGATAAAGTACAGACCACAAGCAATCAGACTGTGTCTGGTTGTGCATTTGATTCCTGCACAGGGCAAAGTCTAATATTTATTTCCTCTATGATGTTCACCACAGGGGATTGCTACGGGCCTGGGCCCACGGTCCCCGCACTACCGGATTCCCTACATGGAGGCCTAGTCAAGTATCGGGATCTGTGTATGTAGTTGGAACTGGAGGCTTACCATGACGTCTTATGGCGATCCAATTGAGGACCTAAACAGAATCGTTTCACTTTAAATAATAGTGATACATGGCTGTCCAGATCATTTAAGTAGACGTGGTGTTGACTTTAAACTAGGGCTGGTGCGGCGGCAGAATCGGTTGAAGACCTCAAGGGGCGCAAATATAGTGTCCTTGATAGCGGGTACTTGTTTGTGCCTTTTGGGGTCGAAACGCTGGGGCCATGGGGACCGGGAGCCCACAAAATCTTCAAAGACGTATGTGGACGTCTGGTCGAGACAACACGTGACCAAAATGCTGGCCTTTATTCTGGTCAAAGATTGAGCATTGCCATACAACGTGGCAATGCGGCCAGCATTTTGGGAACGTTGCCCACTGGTAGCGGCCTATTAGATTAGTTTTATTTACGTTTAGTTTTTATAGTACCGAATGATTTGTTGAAATAAAGTAGTGGTAGACGTCAATCCCTTTAGAATTAAGATCAACCTAAATTGAGCGCCAAAATGTTACAAGACGTCACGGTACGAATAAGTAGTAAAACGATTCTGTTTAGGTCTTCAATTGGATCGCAATAAGACGTCATGGTAAGCCCCCAGAAGTTTGTGAGGGTTACCGGAGCAATTTCCTTTCTTATTGGAAAATGGCCGTGCATAGAAAACCTTTATTATAATATTAAAAGTAAATAAATCTGTAAATCCAATAACGTTTTAATAGAATAATAAAACTTATGCATACCTACATAGTGGCAAAAAATAATAAAAATGTAGATTTATATATTTCAAAATAATTCCACCATGTTGATAAAGGTATCGGGAAAGACACTCCTATGAGCCGTTGGTTTCTGAAACAAAAAAAACTGACATTGTAGCAAAAATAATTTCAACTATGAATATTTCTTTATAATGCTGTTAAAATGTAAAGTTTAGTAGGTGTAAATCAATGTACATTTTCTTACTTTTCCACTTAACATTCTAGTGGGGACAATGGGATTTTAGATACTTACCATTAATCTTAATCTAATGATACCTTAATACGTCTGGTGGGGATGCTGGTATTTAATATACCTTAATCTGTCTAGTGGGGATGCTGGGATTTAATATACCGTAAGCTGACTAGTGGGGATGCTGTGATTTAATATACCTTAATCTGTCTAGTGAGGATGCTGGGATTTAATGTACCTTAATCCGTCTAGTGTGGATAATGGGATTTTATACACCTTAATCTGCCTGTGGGGACTGTGGAATTCTAGATACCTTAATCTCTGGTAAGAGGCTGGCACTCTCTCTGCAGCCAGTCGTGGTCAGCCGTCAAGCCGCGCTCCTTGAGAATAGGCCCCAGCGTGTTGAACACTCGTTTGTGATACTCGTTTAAGTAATTCAACTGAAAGAGTAATAAAATATTATGTATTTAATGCATGGAATTACTTGTCAAAATGTTCATTGTTGAGGGGATTTATTCAAGTTAATGTACCTATGTATTCAAACTCAAACCAAATCAATTATATTTTGTTAATGAGATTGAAGTGTTTGACTTGCTGTAAAAGTTTGCTTCTTGTAAAAGTGCGATTTTATTGCCTATACAATAAATGATTTGACTTTGACTTGGGTAAGTGGTACCTTAAATGATAAATAATTGGTACACTGAATCGATTCCATAAAATTAATGAACCCGACCGAATTAATTTGTGCACTGGGCTGACTGAATTGATGCATAAGCTCTTTCTCTCGACGTCATAGCTTTCTTCTCTCTCAAGTAACGAAATCTACCTAAACGTGACGCGCCTTAATCCCGCGCAATTCTCGTTTACTCGTCGTTTATTTGTAAAGAAGGTTCGCCGCAACAACAGAGACTCGCCTCGAAGTCGTCGAGCAGCTCCACGCGGATGCAGGCGGCGTGGTGCGGCGCCAGCGTTAGGGGGCGGAGCCCGAGCACGCCGCGGCCGTCGTAGTCGCCGCGCAGCCCGCTAGCCTGGGGTTAGGGAGTTTAGTTTGTTTTTATTTTTTATTTTCTTAAGTAAATGTAGCCCTACACTAGGCCGTATTAAGAAATCAAACCTAGCTCTGAGAGCTATCTTCAGTGTGCACTTGCTCTTTCGTTCTATTTAATATATACATCTTAAGTTGTAGATTAGGAACAGAAACTTACATGATATCTAAGCAAATTAATAAATGACACTCAGCGGTTAAGTGCTATCCGATTATGACACAATTGCCACATACAAGATAGTATCTAGTAGCCAGTGCTACATCTCAATATCCATTTATTAAATAGGAACGATTTCAAGATGTAGATTACATTTTGTGTGTGGATCAGCTGATAGCGCACTTGGTAGCGATATTGAGGTTCATTTAAATACGGCCCTAGGATTGCTCCTGTCGCGGGTACCGTTTACAGTTGAAAATGAATATGACGTGATGATTTTCCATTTTCTATAAAGGGTTGGTATCATTAAATTGGTAACCCGTTTCGTACAGTTGTGTTATTACCAGTGTGCCTAGTGTGAGTTTTGACAATTTCTTAACGTGCTCGGTCCGGTTAGCGTAAACTTGATAGTCTTGAAATTGTGTGGTATAAGAGCAGCGCCATCTAGTGACTGACTGACTGTCGCTAGATGGCGCTGCGCTTATTCCATACAATTTCAAGTTTACGCTTAACGGACCGAGCGCGTAAAGAAATTGTCGAAACTCACACTAGGCACAGAGGCCGGTACTCACGCGCGGATGGTCCGACTCCTTGGTGACGAGTACGGTCTCCACGAGATCCTCGTGCCGAATCCCGTACTCACCCACTTTGTAGTACCCCGGCTCTGTAAAAGTACTTATTAGAAGTTCTTAAACTTTCGCGAACAGGAAACATAATATTAACTAGCTAAGTTAACGACCTACGTCGAGGTATGTCAAAATTATATATTTTGATATTTGTTTGTGCGCGAATTAGACTCGTTTTTAGCTAGTTAATACTTATTAGAATACAATAACAAACCGTAGAGGACATAAATTCTATCTAAGAAAGCTAAATAAATCGCCTATAATTATAATGGCATTGAGCATGAAACGTTTTTCTTCGATAAAAACTATGTCCACTGATATGATAATTATGGCGTCAGTGCCTTTTTTTGTTATGATATTTGACGTTCGCTTACTCGTTGCTGGGCAAAGGCCTCCCCTCACTTTCGTGAGGAAGATCAGGCCGTGATACCAGTTAGTAATTTATTTTTTTAAATAAACAAATTTCTACTTTTAAATCGGAATTAGGTACTCCAACCCCCGTTACAGTACGAAGTCATGAATGCTGTAGTCGGATTTTTTTATCTCATGGAGTAAAAATCTCTCATCTCATTTCCATTGTCAATCTCACTGATTGTTAAAAACCTCTCCATCTCATCTCATTTCCATAATAAATCTCACTGATTGTTAAAAACCTCTCAATCTCATCGCATCTCATTACGATTGTCGATCTCACACCGTGAGATGCAACAGCCGACCGCGCTAACAGTCGGCGCACCGTTGCTGAGCACCTGCCCGGCGCGAAAATGATTGTTAAAAATTTCTCCATCTCATCTCATTTCGACTGTCGATCTCACACCGTGAGATGCAACAGCCGACCGCAGTCCCTAGTATAGTGAGTGGGCCCACCGTTGCTGAGCACCTGGCCGGCGCGCAGGCCGGGGTCGTGCGGGCAGGGCCGCCAGGACACGCCGGCGGGCCCCTCGTGCACGTAGTCCCTAGTATAGTGAGTGGGCCCACCGTTGCTGAGCACCTGGCCGGCGCGCAGGCCGGGGTCGTGCGGGCAGGGCCGCCAGGACACGCCGGCGGGCCCCTCGTGCACGTAGTCCCTAGTATAGTGAGTGGGCCCACCGTTGCTGAGCACCTGGCCGGCGCGCAGGCCGGGGTCGTGCGGGCAGGGCCGCCAGGACACGCCGGCGGGCCCCTCGTGCACGTAGTCCCTAGTATAGTGAGTGGGCCCACCGTTGCTGAGCACCTGGCCGGCGCGCAGGCCGGGGTCGTGCGGGCAGGGCCGCCAGGACACGCCGGCGGGCCCCTCGTGCACGTAGTCCCTAGTATAGTGAGTGGGCCCACCGTTGCTGAGCACCTGGCCGGCGCGCAGGCCGGGGTCGTGCGGGCAGGGCCGCCAGGACACGCCGGCGGGCCCCTCGTGCACGTAGTCCCTAGTATAGTGAGTGGGCCCACCGTTGCTGAGCACCTGGCCGGCGCGCAGGCCGGGGTCGTGCGGGCAGGGCCGCCAGGACACGCCGGCGGGCCCCTCGTGCACGTAGTCCCTAGTATAGTGAGTGGGCCCACCGTTGCTGAGCACCTGGCCGGCGCGCAGGCCGGGGTCGTGCGGGCAGGGCCGCCAGGACACGCCGGCGGGCCCCTCGTGCACGTAGTCCCTAGTATAGTGAGTGGGCCCACCGTTGCTGAGCACCTGGCCGGCGCGCAGGCCGGGGTCGTGCGGGCAGGGCCGCCAGGACACGCCGGCGGGCCCCTCGTGCACGTAGTCCCTAGTATAGTGAGTGGGCCCACCGTTGCTGAGCACCTGGCCGGCGCGCAGGCCGGGGTCGTGCGGGCAGGGCCGCCAGGACACGCCGGCGGGCCCCTCGTGCACGTAGTCCCTAGTATAGTGAGTGGGCCCACCGTTGCTGAGCACCTGGCCGGCGCGCAGGCCGGGGTCGTGCGGGCAGGGCCGCCAGGACACGCCGGCGGGCCCCTCGTGCACGTAGTCCCTAGTATAGTGAGTGGGCCCACCGTTGCTGAGCACCTGGCCGGCGCGCAGGCCGGGGTCGTGCGGGCAGGGCCGCCAGGACACGCCGGCGGGCCCCTCGTGCACGTAGTCCCTAGTATAGTGAGTGGGCCCACCGTTGCTGAGCACCTGGCCGGCGCGCAGGCCGGGGTCGTGCGGGCAGGGCCGCCAGGACACGCCGGCGGGCCCCTCGTGCACGTAGTCCCTAGTATAGTGAGTGGGCCCACCGTTGCTGAGCACCTGGCCGGCGCGCAGGCCGGGGTCGTGCGGGCAGGGCCGCCAGGACACGCCGGCGGGCCCCTCGTGCACGTAGTCCCTAGTATAGTGAGTGGGCCCACCGTTGCTGAGCACCTGGCCGGCGCGCAGGCCGGGGTCGTGCGGGCAGGGCCGCCAGGACACGCCGGCGGGCCCCTCGTGCACGTAGTCCCTAGTATAGTGAGTGGGCCCACCGTTGCTGAGCACCTGGCCGGCGCGCAGGCCGGGGTCGTGCGGGCAGGGCCGCCAGGACACGCCGGCGGGCCCCTCGTGCACGTAGTCCCTAGTATAGTGAGTGGGCCCACCGTTGCTGAGCACCTGGCCGGCGCGCAGGCCGGGGTCGTGCGGGCAGGGCCGCCAGGACACGCCGGCGGGCCCCTCGTGCACGTTGAGGAAGTGCCCCACGCCGTGGCCGGTGCCGTGCGCGTAGTCCAGCCCCACGTCCCACAGCGCCTTGCGCGCGAAGCTGTCCAGCACGTTGCCCTGAGGAATGTGCCAACAAGAAACCACTGTTCAGTTTTTTTGTAAACTTAATTTACAAATCGTTTTGGTTGGGCGACAAAACTAGGGACACAAATCCCTAGATGTTTGCGTTACCTTGACCCCCTAGATGTTTGCGTTACCTTGACCCCCTAGATGTTTGCGTTACCTTGACCCCCTAGATGTTTGCGTTACCTTGACCCCCTAGATGTTTACGTTACCTTGACCCCTCGGGGGAAGAGCGCGGCGCCGAGCATCACCTGCCCCTTCAGCACGCGCGTGAAGGCGTCGGCCTGCCCCGGGGGCGGGGCGCCGGCGCCGAGGTACCGCGTGCGGGTCACGTCCGTGGTGCCGTCTCTGGAACCGTCACAAGCTCTCTTACTAACCAAAGAGAATACAAACGCTACGCTAGCTAACTATAACAGTTGAAACTGGCACAATGTGCGAAAAGCACCATGGCCAAAGAAGAAAAGAATTAAAAAAAAAAGTTTTTTTTTGTTTTAGTTATGGCTTCGCACGGTTTGTGCATACAGCCAGTGTCAAGTATTTTATTATAAAAGTAGTTATTCATTTCATATTAAGAAAGTCACATCAATATAGCAATCGTGGTCAAGTAGTCAAGTCAATTATTTACATCGTCAAAGTCACGATTCAGTAAAGTAGTGGATGCTTTATTGAAACTTCCTGGGAGTTTTGGAAAAAATGCGAAATGACACGTTTTTTGAGGTTATATCATTTGCCTACACTCGTGCACGTTAACGAACACTTAATGATTAATATTCCACCAATATTACACATTAACACTCGAAGAAACACAAGTTTGAGAAAATAATACAAAACCAACAACGTCTCACTATCGGATTCCCGCCAAAACTCCCTACTATAACACTTGTAGTATTTATATAATAACTAACCCCTAGTTTCTAGAACGTTAATTTACGTTTCGTGGTTTCATAGCCAAAGGCTAAAAACGGAACCCTTATTCTTATCGTCATTTCTGTCTTTCTGTCTGTCCGTCCGCATGTCACAGCCACTTTTTTCAGAAACTATTATACTGTTGAAATTTGGTAAAAAGATGTATTCTGTGAATCGCATTAAGATTTTGACACAATAATAGAAAAAAAAAACAATAAATTTTGGGGTTCCCCATACTTAGACCTGAAACCCACATTTTTTTTTCACACAACTCATACGTGTGGGGTATCTATGGATAGATCTTAAAAAATTATGATGAAACGAGATGAAGGGTAAAAAAATACACTATTATTAAAACATCGATCAAAGTTACAACTAACTACAAGAACTTTTATATTATGTTTTTTTTTGTTTTAGGTATGGCTTCGCACGGCTTGTGCATATAGCCAGTGTCAAGTATTTTATTTTAGGTATTTCTTAATTTCACATTAAGAAAGTCACAGCAATAGTATAGCAATCGTGGTCAAGTAGTCAAGTCAATTATTTACATCGTCAAAGTCACGATTCAGTAAAGTAGTAGATGTTTTACTGAATCTTCCTGGGAGTTTTGGAAAAAATTCGAAATGACACGCTTTTTAAGTCTATATAATTCGCCCACACTCGTGCACGTTAACGAACACTTAATGATTAATATTCCACCAATATTACACATTAACACTCGAAGAAACACAAGTTTGAGAAAATAATACAAAACCAACAACGTCTCACTATCGGATTCCCGCCAAAACTCCTTATATTATGTTACTTGCTGTTACAGTATTACCCAATTGATATGGCTTACCGATGTACCTGCGCAGAAGATGAATTTTCAAAGCGCGGGAAATGCTATTGACCGCTATTGGTCGGCAGCCGCCGCCATCTTAGCGAGCTTAGAGTGAGATGGAACTAACAGCTGCAGTGTATTATGAACCTTATAATAGTGAGCTTAGGTTGATTGTAAGTTTTAAGCATTCTTTCGTTAATCTTCGGACCATACTTTCTTTTCTGCGCGAACGAAGATTCACGACGCGCCTTATAAGTTGGGTACTAGTATACCTTCATGGGCGAGTTCGACTCGCACTTGGCCGCTTTTCTAGTTTACGTTTGTTTGTACTCACCTGTACTGTCCCCCCGAGTCCAGCAGCAGCATGTCCCCGCCGCGCAGCGCCCGCTGCTCCCCGCCCCGCTCGGGGCTGTAGTGGATGATGGCCCCGTTCTCCCCGGCCCCAGCGATCGTCGAGAACGACGGACCCATGAAGTCTTTCTCATCTCTATTATTCAACAAAAACAAATACAATCTTGATAAAATATAAATGACGCGTCACGTTGTTTGTCCGCGATGGACTCCTAAACTACATGACCGATTTTAATCAAATTTGCACACCGCGTGCAGTTTGATCTAACTTGAAAGATAGGATAGCTTACATCTCAATATATAGCAGCAATAACAATAACCTTAGCCACACCGACGCGTGGCCGTGTCTGCTAGTAAAATATATAATGTTTGTAGACACATACATAGCAAATGTCAAACTCAACAATCAGTCAATAATTCAGTGCATTTTCTATGTGATTCCACTTCGTTATACTTAGTAAATAGATGATGGGGTAACATCGTGAGCTGTAAGGGGCGCTATTGCTAGTAACAAAGGGTGAAATCGTAAGCTTCAAGGGGCGTCGATGAGCTGCAAGAGTGTTAGTAAGAGTGAGCTGTAAGGGGCGTCAGTGAGCTGCAAGGGGCGTCAAGTTAGAGAGCTGAAAGGGGCGTCAAGTTCGACAGCTGCAAGGGGCGCCAGAGAGCTGCAAGGGGCGTCAGTGAGCTGCAAGGGGGGTCAAGTCAGACAGCTGCAAGGGGCGTCACGTCAGAGACCTGCAAGGGGCGTCAAGTCAGACAGCTGCAAGGGGCGTCAAGTCAGACAGCTGCAAGGGGCGTCAAGTCAGACAGCTGCAAGGGGCGTCAAGTCAGACAGCTGCAGGGGCGGCAAGTCAGACAGCTGCAGGGGCGGCAAGTCAGACAGCTGCAGGGGCGGCAAGGGGCGCACTCACTTGCGGAACTCGAGCAGCTTGTCGGACACCTGCACCTCGGTGAGGCCCGCGCCCGCGCCGGCGCCCGCGCCCGCGCCCGCGCCCGCCTCCAGCGCCGCGTGCAGCCAGCGCAGCAGCCGCACCAGCGCCACGCCGTCGCGGACGTGGCACTGGCGGAAGCCCTGACCACAGATTATACGCGGCTTTAACACGCTTTTTTTATTTATATAAGGTTTGCGTTCGACCACTATCGGTGATAGACGATTTTATTTGACAGTAATTATTATTTATATCGGGTACCTTAAGAAAACATCGTGTGAAAATCTCACGCTCGAAAATTATTTCGTAGGAACTATTTGTGAATGCGACCATCTGTGAGTGAATAGGACTATGCGAATGGAACCATCTGAAAATTAGACTATGCGAATGGGACCATCTGAGAATAGGACTATGCTAATTGGACCATCTGAGAATAGGGCCATACGAATGGGACCATTTGTGAAAGGACTGATTATGCGAATGGTACTTTGAATTGAATGGAAATTTGAGAATAGACTATGCCAATGGGGTCCTTTGAGAATAGGATTATGCGAATGGGGCCCTTTGGTAATGGGACTATGCGAATGGGACCATTTGGTAATGGGACTATGCGAATGAGACCATCTGAGAATAGGACTATGCGAATGGGACCATCTGAGAATAGGACTATGCGAATGGGACCCTTTGAGAATAGGACTATGCGAATGGGCCCATTTGGTAACGGGACGCTGGTCTACCCTTGAATGAGACATCTCACCTCCATCTCCACCTCGTTCTTGACCAGCTTCGCGAGCGCCACCGGCGACACCTCGGATATGACGCGCAACTGCAGAGGCTTCTTCAGGGTGTCGCTCTGCAATGGAATTAGAAAATAAGACAAATCTTATCTTATCTTATATTACTAATATTATACGTTTGTGTGTTTATGTGTTTGTTGGTTCTTCATGGTCAAACGGCTGGACCGATTTTGATGAAATTTTGATGATATGGAGATAGCCAACACCCTGGATTACGTAACAAAATAGGCTACTTTTTATTCCGAACAGCAGGCAACACCGCGGTGGCATCTTGAAATCGTTGCTATATAAACAGATATTGAGATGTAGCACTGGCTACTAGATACTGTCTTGTATGTGTCAATTGTGTCATAATCCGATAGCACTTAACCGCTGAGTGTCATTTATTAATTTGCCAGATATCATGTAAGTTTCTGTTCCTAATCTACAACTTAAGATGTAGGATGTACCTATATATTAAATAGAACGAAAGAGCAAGTGCACACTCAAGATAGCTCTCAGAGCTAAGTTTGATTTATTAATACGGCCCCTAGTGTGGGGTAACGTTTTTTCAAAAAGAAACAAAAAAAGAAATACTGCGAAACTTACGCCTGAAGCGGCAATGTGTAGCGCTTTGCTGGCGTCGCTCGCGATCCACACGGAATGTTTCCCTCCGCTCGCTTCCGAGAGACGTATCTAGAAAACATAACATAACCTCAGTATACGTGAAAGAAAACATAACATAACCTCAGTATAGGTACGTGAAAGGTTAGCGCTCGACGAGTCAACATCTCCTGAGGATGTCTCGTGTAGAGACGAAACACGTGTCGTACTGCTGTCAGTCGATGGCCCGGTTTCTGAAACGTCAACCAACTTTGACTGCAGATTAATTATGTTGCCGTCCTTGTCATTTGCTTAGTGTCAGATAGAGACAACGATACTTTTAATCTACCGTCAAAGCCAACAAACGTTCTAGAAACTGGGGGGATGTTGGATAGATTTTTGGTTGGGAGAGATATTACGTCATCAGTCATCTAGCCAACATTGATCAGACGAATTTTTGGCGGGATTAAAACTACATATATTTCTACTTCATTGTTTTGAATATGGATTTCCGCAAAGTAAAGCCTGATTCTATCAACTATCTACGTGGAAGGTGCCACAGCTTCCGTTGTGGTGATAAATTCAATTCCGGACCAGTGCTTGAAAGGGAATCATCCTTTTTTCAATCTCAAACCATAATCAATTAATTATAGTTTGTTTTTTTTTAACGGTTTTATTAATTCGTTTATTAGATTGAAGTGTTTGACTTGTAAAAGCGCGATTTTATTGGCTATTTACAATAAATGATTTGACTTTGACTTACACTTTTACCTACCTAAGTATATTGACAACAATTTTGGCACGTGAGACGAATATGGATAAACTTTATCGTGCGGGACGAATACAAACTTTTTAAGGGTGTGCGCTGAAAACCCGGGACGAATATGGTATAAATAATTAAAAGCAAATAAAAACAAAATCAACATTTTACTTTACATAAGTATTTAAGTATAACTAATACGGCATTGTTATAATAACATTTTGCAGTCAAAACCTCTAAAATGTATCAGTCGAAACTAGTTTTGACGGACAAAACCAATCCAAACTAGTTTTAATGAAAGTGTTGGTCAAAACTAGTCATGACTGATTTCATCAGTCTGTTACACAATACGGCTGGACGGATTTCGATGACATCTGGTAGGTAAATAATAGGGTTAACACACATAGGCTTTTTATTCCGAAAACAGCGGGCTCAGCTAATCCTACTAATATTATAAACGCGAAAGTTTGTATGTATGGATGGATGGATGTTTGTTAACATTTCGCGAAAAAACTGCTGAATGGATTTTGATGAAACTTCACAACAATATAGCTTACATATCAGAATAACACATAGGCTACAATTCATAAAGATATATTATCGTATATTATCCAAACGCGGGTGAAACCGCGGGGCGCAGCTAGTGATAAATAATTCTTACCGCAGTCTGCTGTAAATCCTCCAACACCGCGCTGTAAGGCCGCACATCGTAATGTTCGACCCCTTCGACTCGCAAATGTTCCTAGAAAAGTTTTTAAAATAAAAAAAATAATTACTAGTTGTCAGACACGACTCGGAGAAAACGGGAACTATTTATACATCCTGTACCTACTTTCCTGTTTCCTATTCAAATCACATTATTGCCCTTGGGAGTTACATAATATACTACATTCCCGTCCTAGTGATGGAATCACTGGCTTTACAGTAGAGGATGCATGTTCCTACTTAATATTATAAACGCGAAAGTTTGTAAGTATGGATGTTTGTTAGGTACTCTTTCACGCAAAAACTACTGAATGGATTTTGACGAAACTTCACAATAATATAGCTTACATCAGAATAACACATAGGCTACAATTCATAAAGATATATTATCCGAACGTGGGTGAAACCGTGGGGCGCAGCTAGTATGTAATAAGACATGCGGGCCGAACGCGGATCAAAAACTTAATCGCAATGGCTTTCAATTAACTTTTTTTTGGTAGATCCGTGGAAAGCAATCGTTTATGGTTTTCAAATGTCAAATTGAAAGCCATTGCGATTAAGTTTTTGATCCGCGATCGGCCCAATGGTCAAGCAGGTGAAGGTGCTAGGAAAATATTTAAAGTGTCGCTGCAAAGCGTTCATAACGCTACGCGACACGTACAAAAACATATGACCAATATAAGTAGCTAATGTATGTAAGTATCTACCGCATTATAAATAAATGTTATTGAAATATAACGACCAAGGGTCGCCGCCGCGAGAATATCGTTCGCGTGTTTTAAGAGTAGACAACGACATCTAGTTCGTATCGGAGAACTAAAACTCGAACTTGAACAGTTTACGAGCGAGTTTCACAGAGGGCGCACGATATAAATACGCAGTAGGTATCTATGTAATATGGTATGTACTTGACACTGGCTAAATGCAAAAAGCGTGATAAGCCAAAATTAAAAATAATATAGTAGTCTCTTGCTGGAATATTAGTCTTTGAGTGCTCGGTGACGTGCACAAGAGTGGGCTAATGAAAAATCGGTCCAGCTCTGTTAAATAACATGAATATGATAAATATAATATAATTAGACAGCTCATTTGGCGTAGTGGCTGAGCAATCGGACTGCTGCGCTGGGTTGCGGGTTCGATTCCCGCCTGGGACAAATATTTGTGCTATCTACGAATATTTGTTTCCGGTCTGCGTGTGATGTGTATGTGAAATTATATGTATGTAAGCGGTACCCACAAGAGCAATCCTAATAAGGGGCTACGTTTAAAAAAAATATGATAAAAATAGAAAATAAATAGGAAACTTTGTCTGTTGGTTACGCTTTCAAGTCTACACTGGGGGTCAATACTGCTAATTTAAGAACGCATCAATCGAGTCTCAGTGGAGTGACTTCAGAATAGTAAGTAAGTTAGTTACCTTCACTTCGTCAGACACCTGGCCCTCGCCCCAGTACAGAGTGACGGCTGTATCGTTTATGATGAGGTACGAAAAGAACACAGGGTTGTATTCTATGTCACTCCCGCGCAGGTTCAGAGTGTCTGTAAATATTTACATATATTAGTATATACGAGGATATATTATAGTGAATCTATTAGTGAAGCCGAAAATTAGTCTAAGTGACTCTTTGTAACATAAGCTATCAGCCAGTAAAAGTCTTCTCAAAATCGGTCCAGCCCTTTCGGATTAGTAATAAGAAACAGACCGACGGACAAAAATTAAAAATAAACGTGTTAAGTACCGTATATACTTTCGTAAGTATGCATTTCTTAAAACAAAATGGTTTTTAATGACATTCGAAATTAAATTTTATGTTTAAGGCGCTAATATAGGAGCGATTCATGTATTTTAGAAGATGAAAGTTACCTGGCCGGGCCGCGCGCCACGCTGGCTCCGCGCTCACGGCAAGTCGAAAACGCTAATTCATAATTATTATACTCTTACTAACGGCATCACGTGGCCTTAGCACAGATTACTAGATAGTTACTACGTAGGCTTTAGTCTGAAGCATTCAATTATTTCGACACTGTAATGACATGTCAGATTGGCCGAGCGGTCTGAGATGCTACGTTCCGTTCCTAAAGAATTATTACCGCCAGCATTACATAAGTTATTACCTCCTTGACTATAATCCTATCAAATTTAGAATGCCGCACGAATTATTGGAGTCACACCTAAATAAGTTGTATTAAATTTATTTAGTGTTGGTCCCTTCTGGTATGCGCGTTTGTCAAGTCCATTTGATACAAGACATCCTCTTTAGTCCACTTCCATAATTTTCTTTTTGATATAAGTATATTTTGACAATGACAATGACGGAGTAAAAGATTTGTGCATTTAGCCAGTGTCAGGCATCCGTACTAAGAACATATAAATGCGAAACTGTGTGTGTGTGTTTGTTGTTTTTTTTTAGTTTTTGCCATCCTTTCACGTCTAAACGGCTGAATCAATCTTGACCAAGATTGGACCTATGAGATGGGTATAGGCTATTTTTCGTCAGAAAAAATAGGGATCTTAGAATCCAAATAAATAGGAGTTGAAAATTTATATGGGCAATTCATAATTTCTCAAGTAGGTGATCTGACACTTCATTATTTTAGGCTCTTGATAAAATATAAAGGTTAAGACTAAGGATAGGGAAAAGGAAAGGGACAGGGACAGGGATAGAGATACAAAGACTTCAATATTTATTTTCTAAACAGTTGCTTTTTCATATACGGATGAAGTCGCGCGTAAAAGCTAGTTTCAGTAAAGTTTACTGAATCGTGGCTATGACTGTAAATTTACTTTACCACGAGGTTGTAAAAATATGGAATACTAGCTGTTTCCCGCGACTTCGTCTGCATTTAAATCGAATCCAGCTATAGTAAGAACACAATATGCGTGAACTTTGTATGCTATTGTAAATCAATCGGGCACGTCACGTCTCTGTCAATATCTCTATCTTCCTATTTCCTCATCGCTTTTTTCCCCAACTCCCAATATCTCATCTCCCATCCCTCATCCATCTCCGATCTCCCATCTCCTCATCTCTCCAGCTGCTGCTCTCCATCTCCCCATCTCCCCAGGTCCTCATCTTTCCTTCTCCCATATACCTACCAAATTTCATTTTAATTTTTGTTGTCTCTCTATACCTAATTTCATCGAAATCGGTCCAGCCGTTTAGCCATAAAAAGTAACAAACAAACAAACATACAAATAAACAGACAAACAGAGAAACAGTGTTACTTTCGAATTTACAGTATAATATTTGACAGTGACTAAATGCACAAATCGTGCGAAGCAAAAACATTGAAAAAACTGGCTCATAGCTGAGCAGAAAGATTACTGGAAGTGTGCTAAAAATAAAACGTCAGAATATGCATCCGCCAGATCCGCCATTATGGAAAACGGAAGTTCACTACATCTTCATTTTAATATACAATCATAATCTGCTCCTTTGATTAACTCCAAACTATCATAAGAAATCCCAGTTTTATTTAAGTGAACAATCTAAAAACGCGTTTTTGCTGCTAATTTCAGTTACAGGTGGTGCAAGAATAGTCATATTAGCCATTATTCTTTACACACAATGGAGAATAAATACAAAGTAATAAAGGTTATAATAAAAGTTTAGTAATCGTCGAAGGAAGTCATTTACGGCAACTAAGTAAATAAACCAGTTGTATACCATGTAGAGATTCTGTTTGCTTTATTTTTTTGGAGAACAAACAGTAAATTCGACGAGAAAATTTTGAGGAACAGCGACATACGTCCTCTCTCTGAAACGCCGTAGCGGGTACTGAGCCGCCTAGTACGCGCTCAAACTGATCATATTCTCGTCGTTTTTATTAATTTAGAAGAACGGAATCGATTCAGTTCATTGGAAAATTCAAATTTCATTGGAAAATAAAATTGCCTTTTTTATGGTTCCAAAAAATATGATAGTTGTCGCTGAAAATGTTGAGCATTATGTGACGAAAGATTTTTTTCGGGTCCTTTCTCGTGAATTTTTTTCTCAAGATACTAGACAACTTTAGTCCAATATTATTGATTTATTAGCTAACTGAAACACTTGGCTATACACTGTATTTTTTCTGGCTTATAAATATTTGTAATTACAGCTTAACTTTTTGACAAAAAACCGCCCATTTTACGGAAGCTCGCTGCCTACAGGTCCTTAATTTGATTGTCATCTGTGTTCATGAGATAATATTTGAGTGTTTGACTTCTAAAAAGACGATAATATTGCCTACTCACAAGTCACAATAAATGCTTCGAATTTTCATCCCCTCACACACCCTCACACACCCTCTCACACACCCTCACACACCCTCTCACACACCCTCACACACCCTCTCACACACCCTCACACACCCTCACACACACCCTCACACCCTATACTCACACGCGACCTCGTCCAAGGCGGCGATGACGAGCAGCGTCGCCTTCTTCTCTAACATCTTCTGTCTCAACTCCTGTATCTTCTCACCGGCCGTCCTGCCTGTAATAAGTGAGCAATACAGGTAATTACACGAAATAGTGGTAATTATACCGTGTATATGTAATTTACCCGGTACAGAGGTATAATTACACAGTGTAGATGTAATTTACCTCATACAGAGGTATAGTTACACCGTTTGTAGATGTAATTTACCACGTACAGAGGTATAATTACACCGTGTAGATAGTGTATCCTATACGATACCCAGGTACTTACACCTTTAGAGGTAATTACACCGTGTAGATGTAATTTACACCATATAGAGGTTATTACACCGTTAGTAGAGGTAATTGCACGTGAAATTACACGATACAGAGAAACAAAACACGACATAAGGGTAAAACCTCAATATAAGGGTGATTATACACTGACCAGTGTACTTGAGCGCTAGCGGCATGATGTCGTTCCTGGGCCGCGGCGGCGGCGCGTCGTGTAGCTGCACCCTAACCGCGTCCACCAGGTTCTCGTACACGGGGACTATTTGCATGTTGGCCTTTTTGAGAGCCGTCTGTGGAGGAATGAGACATTCCAAGAATGACCCCCGTATCGTCAATCGTTACCTCCAAATTTCTTTCGCTCCACTCAACGTCACTTGCCTGTTTCGGTATCGTTAGTTGGCAAAATTTCCTCCACTCGGTTATTCCTTGACAATAATCCTCGTACGAAGGAAACAAACCATCTGTCAGCTCGAGGTACCTCGCGACGTACCTCGAGGATTCCTCGAAGCCGCTTCTCTACGATTTGCGTTAAAATGGAGTACCGAGGATCCTCGGAAGTTCAACTTACGATACCAAATATGAGGAACTTTTGGGGGGAGTTTCGAGGTCCCTCAGCAAAGATCGAGTGAAAGAAATTTGGAGGTAACGACTAACGATACGGGGGTAAGTCTTTCTTACAGTAGTTCGTTAGACGAATGAGCTATTGCTAGAATAGGGGATTTTGCGAACTTTCGTTCAAGAGATGAGATTTTAGGGTACCGTACTTAAAGGGTAAAACGGGACCCATTACTATGACTCCGGTATCCGTCCGTCTGTCACCAGGCTGTATCTCATGAACCCTCATAGTTAGACAGTTGAAATTTTCACAGATGATGTATTTCTGTTGTCGCTATAACAACCAATACTAAAGAAAATAATATTCAAGTGTTTGTACGGAGAGTCCACTTCGCCCAGGGCTTACAGCCGAAATTAATATTGTATCTTCTATCCAAGATTGAAATCGATCTTGGATTGCTGCCTATCGTTTGATCGATCTCCAATCTGCCTTTATAAACCAATCCAGGGATCGGTTATTGGCACGTTTGACCCTGAAAATGGATTGTGATATCAATCCCAGATAGCAGGATTGGATTGATTATTAATTTCGGCCGTTAGACTATCACCAACAGCTTGCGTCACTCGCCTGCAGTGGGGTCCACTCCTCGGCGGTCATGGTGTGAGGGTCGACGCCCACCACGGCGCCTTCGTCCAGGTTGGCCACCAGCCACTTCTCGATCGTCGGGGTGTCGGGGAGCGCTGTAACATTATTTAGACCCTAATTTTAACTTTTTTTCTTTCTTCTTTCTTTTTAAAAAAACGTAGCGCACACTGCTACTCATTTCTTCATTTAATTTTTCATTTTTATTTCCCCACACTAGGATTTCTCCTGTATCGTGGGTACCGCTTACAGACATAATATCACATACACATCACATCCAGACCGGAAACAAATATCTGTGGATCGCACAAATCTTTGTTCCGGGCGGGAATCGAACCCGCGACACCACGCGCAGCCCGAGTGCTCAGCCACTACGCCAAGCGTGTCGTCAAACCACGTTTGATTAGAAATCTAAAATGTGACGTTTGATTTGTATATTTTCCTCTAACTTGCGTTTCTTCTGGTGTTTAGATAGGTATTGTGGCGAACCTCATCCGCCACACTAGACAAAACGGCACGTAGCGGGCATTTACGGAACTATCCTGCATCGCGCAAACGATATTCGCGCGGCGCGGACGTATAAGTAGAAGTTTCAACGAGGAACAATCGGACAGCTGTCCCCGAGCAATATCACCTGGCTCGGTCGGAAGACTTCCCGGAATGTTGGAGGCGCTTCTGAAGTGGATCATCATCACCACGATCCACTCCACACATTCGACCTCCACAGTATATAGCAACATGAGCTGCGGAGGCAGCGTGTGGTGACGTCATGCAGGGATTACCCGGGGGGGGGGGGGGAGCGAGGGGGGGGGGGGGTGTTCTAGTTTGTAATTAAATTAATTTCAGTTTACAAGGGTTTACAGTTTACAAGTAAGCGGTGGTAGCCTAGTGGGCGACCGTCCGCCTTCGAAAACGGAGGTGGCGAGTTCAAATCCCAGTGCGGGCACGTACCAATGTGTTTCTTGTTAAAAATATGTACGTAATTATTACTCGCTTTTCGGTGAAGGAAAACATCGTGAGAAAACCAACATGCCCGAGAATTATTGTATTGCATGTCCACCAGCCCGGACTAGGCTAACCCGTGGTGGATTAGTGAGGGGCCTTTGCCCAGCAGTGGGACAGTTACAGGCTGAATTATTATTATATTACAAGGGTTAATTTATTGATAACAATCCCTATAGCAGAATATGTAAATTAGATAGGTATATCAGAATACTCAGACTGACATTGCTTCATGAGCGTCCACACAGTGAGGTCGGCCTCCCGCTCGAACTGCGTGTAGTATCGGCCGTCCGTCCACAGCAGCGCGCGCGCCGCCGACACCAGCGCCGTGCCCGCCGACCCCGTGAACCCCGACACCCACTCGCGGCGCGCGTCGCACGCCGCTATGTACTCCGACTGCAGCCGAGAATGAACTCTGGTCGCCGTCGCACACGCGCGGTATTATCGTACGATAATAACGCGGCGTTTTTGCGATAATGCGTTTGCGTTGTGTCGGAATTTCCGAAATCTAGCTAAGTTTTTATTTTGTACTAGAATCACCTCGCGGTTTCACCCGCGTTAACTACTATCCCGCGGGAACCATTAATTTTTACGGGATAAAAGGTAGCCAATGTGTACCGGGGATAGCATAGCTTCCCAACAGTGAAAGAATTTTTCTAATCGGTTCAGTAGTTTCGGAGCCTATTCATTACAACCAAAAAACAAAGTTTTCCTCTTTATAATATTAGTGTAGAAGATTTCTGTTTTGCTGTGTAAGATCGTGTGCGATCGGAAAATCGCAAGCAATTTGTGCATTATTATATACTAGCTGCGCCCCGCGGTTTCACCCGCGTTTCACATTATAAAACCTATAGGGCGGTGGCTGTTAGATACGACTTGTAACATTGTGTCAGAGAAAATACAGAGGTTAGGTAGTTTTTCACAGTTATTATCGCACTGATGGACAAATAAACAGTGATGATGATGATTTGTAGCCTATATTGTGTCTCTAAACTATCTGCATAATACATTTTATGCAAATTAAGGTACTATTTCACAGTTTTTAGGCCACTGTGTATGTGTAAGTTGGGTTATAAGGTAATATATAAGCTATAAAAATACCAAATTTCATGCCAATGGGGTAGTTTGTCACAGTTTTTATTGCACTGATGCAAAACGGTGGTGATGATGATGATGGATTAAAGCCTAAGTCGTAAGTTGCGGGATAACCTACCTACGTACGAAATTTTACGCACATTGGGTAGGTTTTCAAAGTTTTTATCACATTGATAGAAAACGGCGATGATTATGATGATGACTTAATAATAATTATGTTCGTAGCCTATGTCCTAAGTTAGAAGATAACCTATCTGCGAACCAATTTCTCTCTCCCCCCACTCTCCCCACTTCCCCTCTCCCCTATTTACCCACACTCTCCCCTCTTCCCCTACTCCCCTATTTCCCCCCACTCTCCCCTCCTTCTATCCCCACTCTCCCCCTGTTTCTCCCTCACTCTCCACTCTTTCTCCCCCCAGACTACCCTTTTTCTCCCCCACTCTCCCGCTTTCTCCCCCAACTCTGTCCTCTCTATCTCCCCCCGCTCTCCCCTTTCTTTCTCCCCTCAGACTACCCTTTTTCTCCCCCACTCTCCCTCTTTCTCCCCCAACTTTTTCCTCTCTATCTCCCCCCGCTCTCCCCTCTCTTTCTCCCCACTCTCCCCTCTTTCTCATCACATTCTCCCCTGTTTCTCCCCCCACTCTACCCTCTTTCTCTCCCCACTCTCCTTTTTTCTCCCTCCACTCTCCCCTCTTTGTCCCCCACTCTCCCCTCTTTCTCCCCACTTCCCTCTCTTTCTCCCCACTCCCCTATCTTTCTCCCCACTCCCCCTCTTTCTCCCCCCTCCCCTCTTTCTCCCCACTCTCCCCTCTTTCTCCCCCCACTCTCCCCTCATTCTCAAACCACTCTCCCCTCTTTCTCCCTGCTCTCCCCTCTCTTTCTCCCCATTCTCCCCTCTTTCTCCCCCCACTCTCCTCTTTCTCCTCCCACTCTCCCCTCTTTATCCCCCATTCTCCCCTCTTTCTTCCCGCTCTCCCCGTCTTTCTCCCCACTCTACCCTCTTCTCCCCCCACTCTACCATCTACTCCCCCTCCCCCCCCACTCTCCTCCTTTCTCCTTCTCCCCTCCCCGCACTTTCCCCCCTTTCCTCCCATCGCACTCTCCCTCTCTAAATAACGATCCGTACAGCCGTTTATTGTGGTCCGTTGGGGGTGCATCTAAAGAATAAGCTAATAATTTCAACCCCCTTGCTTTTCCCCTTTAGGGATGATTTTGCAAAAAAGCTAAAACCCGTATTTATTTATTTATTACCAAAAGCCTAAATAAGAATTTTCCGATCCCTAACTTGAAGAATTATGGATTCCCCATACAAACTTTCAACCCCTATTTCATCCCCTTTGAGATTATTTTTTGAGACAAAAGATAGCCTATGTCCGTCTCATAGGTCCAATCTACCCCTATACCAAATTTCATCGAAATCGGTCCAGCCGTTTGAGCGTGAAGAGGTAACAAACATACACACATACACACACACTCACAAACTTTCGGCTTTATAATATTAGTAAGATTATTATCTGTTATAATAATAATATATGATATGAGGACACGTGAAATTTTTATGAAAATAATATGCAATTACTACACTATTAGTAAGTAGGAGGTTAGAAATATTAGAAGATAAAAACCCCAACTATTTGGAAAGAACGCGGGACGCATTATCGAAGTAACGCTGCGATGTGTTGCGTCTGTGTGGGCTAGGATTTATTATTTATTTATTTGGCAGATCAACAGCTATAATTCTATATTAATACACAACTAAGTATAAGTAGTTAGTAGTGGTTTAATAGAAATTCTATGGTTGTTATTCATGATTCTCTAGAAGAGATCGTAAGACCGCCCATGGTAATACTAATGGTTAGATTTGTTTCTGTTCAAGTTTCAAATTTTCCTTTTGCTTGTCTCTGTGATGTTTAATTACTGAATTTATTTACTTATCTATCAACTTACGTGGTGTGCGTCAGCCGTGGGCACTATGTAAGCGGCCAGCGCTTGCGGCTGGGACGCCATCAGCGCTCGCAGCGCCGTCAGCCGCGGCAGCGTCATGCTGGATCCTGTCAACAAAAGAACATTATATACATCGTTCAGACTCAGCCCCCGCTCCTGCTCTTCCAGCTGCCAGCAACCATTCCCTCAAGAGCAAGAGAAGTCGGTGGTATTTGAAAGCCCTATTCTAGGCTGCGAATATTCACCACCTTCCGAATACATCGTCACTCAAGACCAATGTAGTTATTGCATTGCACTAATATAATAACAATAACTTTTATTACAAGTGGGATAGCGGTCAATTTACTTATAGCACTAACCTTTATAAGCTGCCGTTATGTTTACACACGCATCCGAACAGAGGTGGGATGAAGCGGTGAATCTGTAACAAGAAATTAATGTTTTTGTAGTGGCAAGCGCTTTCTGCAGGAGTAGGTACGACTGAGGAATCAACCACCGCCAGATGATACTTATTTTCAACTAGAATAAGTAGGTTCGTGATTGACACAAACTAGTTAACTACGTGTTTTTCCAAATATCACCGCAATGCCATTTGCAGAAGACGTGTGACGTCATAGCGTGCTATAAACACAAACGCTTGGCGGAAGTACCTACACTTTTTTCTTAAAAAAAATACAATTTATCCGATTTCAAAATGGCGTAGATATTGATTGAATGCGATTCCACGACAATACCTACCGTTACCCGCCGCGTTAAGTACGTGTTTGAATGGTCATAGCAAATAAGGGCTGATGTAAAGCGATGATACGGTCTACGATACTGTACGCTTCGCCAACAAGCAAGATATCTACAGACAGTGCAAACACACACGCACTTCATAGATATTATACTTACTGTAATAACGTAATCACGGCAGCAACCAGACGAAACATTATAGGTACTTAAATAAACTTCACAAAGGAAAATTAAAAACTTAATTATTTAAAGTATGCTGTGTCATATTATTAACACTTCGCGACAGCGACATAAATAGCAGATTTTCATTGTCTATTGTCTAGTAGCTACCTATAAATAAATAGGTAGGTATAAACTGAATTCACTACCTATTCAGACAAAATCTCAAACTTAGATTTGATTATCAATATTAATGTCTATTACAGAATAAATAATGTCCCACTTTCCACTGTACAGCCGGCACCACACAGACGCGATTTATCGATCGATAATATCGCAGCGTTTTTCCGATAATCCGTCTCACTTTTTATCACGGGGCGATTATTATTCTCGCGGCAGCGTGTAATCGCGCGCGATCTTTTACAAACCGTACGACCTACTAACAGATCGCAATAAACGCCTGCTATATTATCGACCAATAATAATGCGTCAGTAGGTAGGCATATTATAAAACACTTTCTATTTACGTTAAACGACATTGATCTACTTTCGTTTGTATCACAATTTAAAATGTTGCATTGGATTTTAAATTCTAAGTTTTGCGTCATCACAAAGCGCAATTGACCTATTCGACCAAACTTTTAATTTTTCATTGCGATTCTCGTATGAACTGTACCCCTAGTAAGAGTTTTTACTAGCACGACATAGTACGCGTCAACTAGCGCTTTTGTATGAAGATCCTGTACAGCGCCCCTACCGGCGCGTTTATGAACGAAAAATCTTCATACAAAGAGCTAGTTGACGCATACTATCTCGAGCTAGTAAACACTCATACTAGGGGTAAAGGACTGACTCGATTCGCACGATGGATATGTGTAGGACTACCTAATTGATTGTCGTATTATTTTAATCACAAGACAACGTATGTCGACTCAGCCAGTTAAAAAAACTTAGTGGGCACGGTTTCGAGAGACCACTTCTCACTTTAGAATGAAGCTACATTCATTTCACAATACGACAGAATCAGTGAATCTGTGCCAGTGCCTATTATGCAGTTTATGGAAGTTTATGTAATCACATCGCGTCCGGCCTCCCACTATAGATAAGCCTAGAATAACCAGCTTACGTACAGAAAGCATCCTCCTAAGAAAACCGTGTATAAAAAAAACTAGTACCCAACTTATAAGGCGCGTCGTGAATCTTCGTTCGCGCAGAAAATAAAGTATGGTCCGAAGATTAACGAAAGAATACTTAAAACTTACAATCAACCTAAGATCACTATTATAAGGTTCATAATTCACTGCAGCTGTTAGTTCCATCTCACTCGATGGCGGCGGCTGCCGACCAATTATAGCGGTCAATAGCATTTCCCGCGCTTTGAAAATTCATCTTCTGCGCAGGTACATCGGTAAGCCATATCAGTTGGGTACTACTGTACCTAAATATCTACCTAGAGTAGAGTTGTGTTTAGAACCATTGGAATTTCAATTGCAACAAGAAACACTAATGCAAACCCTTTATGAAAAAGGCAAGGGGCCGATGGGAATTAAATTTCTCATCTGCCCCCTTACTCAAGGCCAAGGGGGCAGTTGGGAATTAAAATTCTCATTCGTCGCTAGCTTAACCGTTATGCCGCAAATTGGTCCACCGGACCAGTCAGGTGAGAGATGGACCGAGAGGGCCTTCCTTGTTCCTTGCCTAAATAAATCCTACTAATAATTAATTATTATAAACGCGAAAGTTTGTGAGTATATCCTATGTATTTTTGAAACAAATACAATAAAATAATAATATAAAAACGGATAAAAATCATTTATAAAAATAACTATAATTATACTCGTATATACCTACTTAACTATACAAAATATAAATATTAAATGAAATGTAATAATCTTAATAAATAGAAATTACGCGCCACGTTGTTTGTCCGCGATGTGCTCCTAAACTATAATCAAATTTGCACACCGTGTGCAGTTTGATCTAACTTGAAAGATAGGATAGCTTACATCTCAATTTATAGTCGCCATAACAAAAACCTTAGCCACAGCGACGCGTGGCCGTGTGTGCTAGAAATTTACAAAAAAAAATTGATCAGAGCATAGATGTGTGCATCACTTCTATAAGGTCAGGTTCATTTCCAGTCCAAGGGGCATTCGGTTTCCGGGTCACTACCTCGCCCTTTCCCAGACGCGATAGGAACCCATCGAACCGCGAGGGTTCAAATAAAAATGGTTTCGCTAAGTAGGTATATATGTATATTAACAGTAATTATATATTTTGATATTTGTTTGTGCGCGAATTAGACCCATTTTTAGCTAGTTAATAGCTAAGTATATTTTCCAGTTGCCACCTTTTTTAAGGTGCCGTACCCAAAGGGTAAAATGGGATTGTTATTAAGACTCCGCTGTCCGTCCGTCTGTCTGACTGTCCGTCAGTCACCAGGCTGTATCTCATGAAACGTGATATAGACAGTTGAAATTTTCACAAATGATTTATTTCTATTGCAGCTCTAACAACAAAACTGAAAAACAGAATAAAATCAATATTTATAGGAGCTCCCTTACAATGAACGTGATTTTTTGCTGTTTTTATAGTTTTTTTATACCTAATCTTTTTTTTCACATGTGGATAAACTGTAATGACCCTTTCGTCTGATTCCACTTTTGTACCATAAATCGTCAGTTTCTTCTTAGGTAGAAAGTAAAAGGAACCTAATCCAATAAGTGGGTCATGACAAAAAAAATATTGGTAGGTATACATTATAATTGTACACGGAGGGCTGTTATTGAATTTGTTTAAAAAAATTTTAGACTTACACAGGAGTTCTCCTGTGTCGTGGGTACGACCCAGACATAATATAATTTCACATACACATAACACACAGATCAGACACAATCTGGATAACACAATAAATGTTTGTACCGGGCGGGAATCGAACCTGCGACACCAAGCGCAGCAGTCCGCGTGCTCAGCCACTACGCCAAACCTGTCGTGTTATGGAGTTGAAGGTATACTGTATCTGTGGCATTGTTGAAGGCTGATATGTGCAGAGTTCTAGTACTTATGTACGGGGATCTCATCTTCGTGTTATTGTTTTGATAATCCAAGAATATGGCGTCTGACAACCGCCATCTTGAATTTTAAGTCCGCCATATTGTATTAATGGCGGGAAATTGAGCAATAAACGAAATTAAATAAAAACACGATACTGTTCTTTGTAAGTAATCAGATTTAATAATCTTTTTTTTACATAATTAAATAAGTACCTACCTATATTATTGAGTTGTACACAAAAATATTATATTCGAAGTTTCTCCATTTTCTTAGCATTAAAGAAAAACATTGGTGGATTTATAGAAAAAATTAAACATTACAGTGAAATTCGGCACTTTCGTGGATGGAAGTTCATAACTTCCTCAAAAATAACGAAAAATATATCCTCGGAATTACTTTTCTACCATTTAATTATGTTATGGTAGAAAAATAAATCAGAGAACGTACTATTTCTTAAATAAAACCAAATTTAGAATCTCCTTTTTGAAACATTTTCGTGGTTAACATGACGATATTATTAGTTGTTAAAATCAAACGCCTAACTAAAAATAAAACTAAACACCTAATAATTAAACTAAAACTAATATTAAACTAATCAATTTTGACACTCAGCATTGCATTTTTTTGCCAGCCGCGACAAGCGACAATTATATTTTACGATGTCCATTAGACGATAAAAAAAAATGTTGTGTATGTCGCAGTCAAAGTGTACAATCGGCCATTTCTGTGTAACGTTTAGAGAGGTCAAGTAATGCGCATATGTATCGCTACTAGCGCGACAGTATGGCTACAACATGCTACAGTATCGCTACCAGCGCGCGACTGTACCACTACAATCGGCCGACTGATTGCGACTGTATCCTTATTAAAAGTAGCTGCGGCGACCTCTTTTAAAACGGGGATCGGCCATTATCAAAACGGCGGATTCTACACTTTGGATTCTACACTTTGGATGCAACATAAACAACGCGGCGGTCGCACGTTCAGCCATTACACAACCCGGCTAGACGGTCACCCACCGTAACACAAAACGTCTCCATTTCATAAAATGGCTAGCCGTTATGTAATACGACGGATTTTACTATTTGACTGCGACATCTAAGTCACTATACTATACATGGGTTGAGTGGCCCTCATTAAATATAAATATCGGATACGCTACAACCTGGGGGTGACTTCTCATCATTTAAGAACACTTCAATAGAATCTCAATGCAGTGACTTTGAATGACATAACATGGAAGTCAATTTTTTTTAAATTATTCTACTAGTCAAATAAGAACATGAAATCAATGTCACAATGAAATGTCACAAACTATTCTGAAGCCACTCCATTGAGATTCAATTGAAGCGTTCTTATATTAGCAGAATTGACCCCTTGCAAGTGTGTCGGTCATCGTTACATTTACTATACAAATACAGTCCTCTATATACTCAAGTGTTTATAGTTCATAATGACTTATTTAAGAAGCCGTTATCTTAGAAAAATAGGAGATAATACTATATATACCTAAATATATCAATCTGTCTATAAATAAAGGAAATAAAACCAGGCAAATTGTAAAGCGAGAACCTTCTATGTGAGTTATAAAAATATAAAACAAGCTCATTTCCATATATTTGACATAATTTACGAGTTATCTATTTGTCATATTGTATTGTGCAATTAAGACAGGCTAACCCCCAGTTTCTGAAACGTCAGTCAATGTTGACAACAGATTAATTCTATTGCCATCCTTGTCATTTGTTTATAGTCAGATAGAGACAACGATAGTTTTAATCTACCATCAACGCCAACAAACGTTCTAGAAACCGGGGGTTAGCCACAGACAATAACTAGGTTTGACCTACAAAGGCGTCTACAGTCACTATCAACTATAACACTTCATTCTAAACTCCGAATCATTTTCCTCCATCTCCGTCGCTCCTTTGGGATAAGAGTGAGACAGCAAACATGGTCGTTCACATGATTGCCTTGATGTGTCACCGTTGTGTCGATATTCTTCATATTGTAATTTGGTATCTGAAAAAGACAAACATATTTTGTGTGTCACTGTACTTTACTGGGTAGGTAGAAGTCGGTAAGACACGTCAGAGGCTGTCAGGTAGCCTGATACACTCTGCCACGAGGTTTGCACAACCTTATATGACAAACAAACACTGGATAGGTAGGTATAAGGACAATTCCCAGTAGACAAAGTCAAAGTCAAATCATTTATTGTAAATAGGCAATAAAATCGCACTTTTACAAGTCAAACACTTCAATCTAATAAACAAATTAACACCATAAAATAAAACAAACTATAATGAATTGATTATGGTTTGAGTTTGAAAATGGATGTTTCCCTTTCAAGCACTGGTCCAGGATTGAATCTTGGACAGGGAAAGGAAACTCCGTTGACTCTACCAGTGCTTCGGAATACCAGTATGGGTGCGTACCAATGCTTTATTGTAAAAACTTTACATACCTACTTAATTATCACTCACTTTTCCGCTAAGGAAAACATCGCACAGAAACATCCAAGAATTACTTTGGCTGTGAGTCAATTTGAATCAGGCCTCTTTGGTGAAACTCTTCCTCATGAAAGTGAGGGGAGACACATGCCCAACTGTGGGCGGGTTTTGATGATGAGGTACGTATAACTCAGCCTGTAACTGTCCCACTGCTGGGCAAAGGCCTCCCTTCACTTTCGTGATGAGGATTAGTCTATAATCCCCCACGGGGTCCCAGTCCGGAGGCTGATATCATGCCTCAGAAATAATTCTAGACACATTGGTTTCCTCACAATGTTTTCCTTCACCAAAGTAGGTAGGTAGGAGGTAGGTACCTACATAAAACATCATTAATCCTACTAATATTATAAACGCGAAAGTTTGTGAGTATGGATGGATGTTTGTTACTCTTTCACGCAAAAACTACTGAATGGATTTTGATGAAACTTCACAATAATATAGCTTACATATCAGAATAACACATAGGCTACAATTCATAAAGATATATTATTGTTTATTATCCAAACGCGGGTGAAACCGCGGGGCGCAGCTAGTTATCTATAGAATAATCTCACCTCAGCACTCCATAGGAGCTATTGAATTGGAGTTGTCTCCGTAACCACTTAAGCTTCCCTGAAACTCGATACCACTAATTTGACTGTCTGCATTAAAGGACGCTCCGTATGAATCGTTGCTCGGTGCATGCGTCGTCTCTAAATTGCCATCTCCTGAATCCGCGGCCGCTGCGTCCGGCTCCGCCCAGTTAATCTTGAACCTGGTCACTCTAGGCTCTGAAGCTAGAATGTTCCTCACGACCTTCTCGAACAGAGGCTTAGCCGGCGGGTTCTCTCGCAACTCCGGCTCGATGTCGTAGTACTCGTTGTTTATGAAGTACCCTACTCGTACGAACTCCTGGCCTCGGTATGAACACGTTAGGAGTACCACTGTGACGCCCAGAGCGTCGTTTTCTGGTATGCGCGTGACGTCAGGAGACGGGGCTTGGAACACAAACATGTGGCGACCCTCTGGTATGGGTCCGACGTATATTGTGTCCAGAATCTGGTCGTGCTCCTCCGTTTCCGCCGATCCGACGTAAATCATCTTCCATTCGAGGTCTTCTTTTAGTTCTTCGATGCATTCGAATGTCAGCTCGAATTGAAACGGGTTCAGGAAGGGGCTGGGATTGTCGAGGACAACGACATTGGTTATGTGCACTTTTGCCATTGCACGCGCCTTGTTTTATAGATTATTTTGTTGCTTTTGCACAGTTGGAGTGTTATTTGCGAGGTTTGGCACTTATATTGATGAATCACAAGGAAGGAAACACAAATTAAATACTAGTAGACCGAAAACTGAGTGGTCGTGGTCGGCGAAAAAAGTGACAAATAATTTGGCGGTTGAAATGGTCACGTGATCAAAATATACAAGCAACGACAGCGCTTGCGGAGGAAATTGAAACCAAAATTAAAAAGTAAACGCAGTTTGACAGGATGGATGATAATGCGAAAGCTGTCGCATTTTCTATGAAACTGTAACATGAAATAGATGTATGTATATCTGGGTCCAGAAATATGGCTTCAAAAAAGTAAATTCATCACTTTTACTTACAGTTCTTTCCTGTTTTCTATTTGTTTACAGCGAGTCTTTGTATACACAAAACGTCAAAATTTTCCATAGACTAACTGATAAATTTGTTGCCATAATCTACACATTAACAGCTGTTAAATTCTAACTTTGTATTGTCTATGAACATCTTAATGATGCCCCACAAATCATGAACGAAATAAATAGAGTTGATAAAATCAAACAATCATAGTCTGGAATGAAATTGTTAACTCAGTACTATTAGTATTTTTAGCGATCGGCCGTCTGGGCTGTCTAGTGTCCGTCCACTGCTGTATGCTGTGCTGAAGTTTTGGTGAGAGTCCGATAGTGCGACGTTGTTGTTTTTTTCTTACATCTCACTGGTTTTTGTATTGTTTTCACAAACTTGTATTTCTTCGAGTGTTCATGTGTTATATTGGTGGAATATTCGTGTTACATTGAGTGTTTGGTAACGACTACGAGTGTGGGCAAATGATATAAACCCAAATAGCATGTCACTTCGCATTTTCCCAAAACTCTCAGGAAGTTTCAGTAAAGCACCAACCCACCACGCTACTGAATCGTGACTTTGACTATAAATATAAATAAGTGACATGACTACTAGACCACGAGGATTGCTTTAATGCTATGACTTTCCTACTGTGAATACAATATAAAAAATACCTAAATCTTCAAATATATGTACGTGACACTGGCTAAATGCACAAACCATGCGAAACCATAACTAAAACAAAAAAAGTATATATTTCTGCTTTCAATCAATCACTCAGACGTCACCAAATACGTCAACGTAAAGTCAAATAAAATAATAAATATGGCGTCGGTGCCTTGTGTTGCTCAGCGTATGTTTGCGTCCAATTAATAATTCAGGTTTCAGTTTCAGTGCTAAAATAAGTACCTACAACAAATTTTGCATTCCATTTCATTCGACAGCTAAATTTACCGCCCACTACATACTTTAATTATGAAGAACGAAAGTTGAAAGTGCCTACTAAAAAGAGATCCACTAGAAGTAAGAAAATAACTTATTTTTATACCTTACACATACAATAGGTCATACATAACCAGTTTCCACACTTACTAACACATTGCGTATTGTTTTTATCGTGTTTTGTGACCACTTTCGTATGAAACATTGTGTTTTATAACTTTCTAACACAACTGCTTCGCGACCGTAAAGGATGTTGGCAAATATTTGTTAGTTGAGTCACTATAAGTGTCCCCGACATCCATACTAATTAATCCTTGCGGCAAGTGGTGCTAATGGCCTGATATTAATCAATTGTTGCATATGAGTTGCATGCCAATTGTCGACTTTATTGTCTTGGAAGATTTGTAGCTATGTAGAAGCCTACCTAGTTAGCAAGAATTATGATGCATAAGATTGTCATGTGACGTGAAAAGTATCAAATATTAATGTAAACGGTTAGATGTTTATTGTACCTACACTTATCAAGGAATAAATGAATTTAGTCGTTAAATGATAATAGAAAATTACTTTTTTATCGTTAAATGCTTTTATGAATTACATATTTAGTAATACTAGGATCAAAATAAAGTTTTCAGACCATCACTGTACTGTTAGTCACCGAGTCGCATTACCTACCTTCTGTCACTATCAGATCAGCTCGCCACCACACCATTGTATTGTCATTGGTTCAGTTAAAATTAAAACAAATAAGATAACATAGATATAACTCTTTATCTACACCAAAATGTAAAGAACACACAAAGGACAAACTTAAAAATAGGTACAATGGGCAGTATTATAAACTCACGTAATTCGGGGGAAACTCGGGAGCGCGATCTCACTGACCAAGTAGACAACTCCAGATTGGTTTTTCCAAGTACCCGCACTTGAGTACATAACTGGCAGTCTTATTGCTAGCAATTATTAGGAACAGGGTCGGGTCGTTGTGATATGCAGGGCTGAATTTAGAGGTCTGGAGGCCCAGGGGCAACAAAGGAGCAGAGGCCCCCTGGCCCCGAATTATATTCCAAATAAAATGAAAAATTTTTTTGGTCGTGTTTTTCAATAAATATTTTTTTGTCAATATTTAAGAAAATCATGTATGTATAGTATTACCCAACTGATATGGCTTACCGATGTACCTGCGCAGAAGATGAATTTTCAAAGCGCGGGAAATGCTATTGACCGCTAATTGGTCGGCAGCCGCCGCCATTTTAGCGAGCTTAGAGTGAGATGGAACTAACAGCTGCAGTGTATTATGAACCTTATAATAGTGAGCTTAGGTTGATTGTAAGTTTTAAGAATTCTTTCGTTAATCTTCGGACCATACTTTCTTTTCTGCGCGAACGAAGATTCACGACGCGCCTTATAAGTTGGGTACTTGTATACATAGTACCTACTGTAGGTAAGGTAGGTAAAACAGCGAAAAAAAAATCAAAAGCAAAGATGTTTAGGTACTATAATAATTATAATAGTATTATAGTGTTTACTAGTCGGAATATGAAAGATTTGTTTTCCAGTCTCCATTGTGGGGGGCCCCCCGTTTGTGGAGGCCTCGGGGCTTCTGCCCCGGTTGCCCTCCCCTAAATCCGGGCTTGGTGATATGAGTGTCAGTGTGACAATATTGTACTGATGATTGCCATTTTCATATTACAGTTCCACCGATTACTTAAAAGAAAATGTCGTACAGAGACTCCAGCCCCGTCTACTATAGAGAGATACAGAAGAATGCATACCTCAAGCGCATACCCGAAGATGTCAGCGGGAGTAAACTCAGGCCTTTAGGGCTCAAGGTAAGATTCCATAGTCGTTGTTCTTAGTAGTTTTATGATTTATGGTTCTCTTTGTGTGGAATTAGCTGTTTGATTTGTAAAAGTGTGATTTTATTGCCTATTTACAATGAATGCTTGGACTTTGACTTTAGTCAAATGATGCAGTGCCTGAGAGATGGTGACTGTGTCGTCACTTGTATGCTTTAGAATCCAACAAAGCCAGGTTTGTTCCTTGTCAAATGAAGTAAGTTATTATTATTATTATACTAGCACCTCTAAGCTGATGTGTGTATATTGATTCAGTGCACATAATATTATGTGCTCACTGTATATTTATTCAGACGGTTGTCTAGTCTGTTTTTGAAATAGTTCACTGAGGAGGCACTTATATCAGTTTTCGGTAGCTTGCTCCAGGTTTGTCAAAAAGTGGTTTTACATATTACTTGTACACTTGTCTGTTGACAGTTTGAGTGAGGGAGTTATGTAAGGATTTCCGTGTCTCGGTGCTTCAGTAGGCATGTTAAGCCATCGGTCCCGGTTGTTATAGCTTGATAGCAGTCGTTCAGTCACGTCAGAGACACACTTTGATAATGAAACCAGAATAGCACAACCTCATACAACAAAACAAGATAGCACCGGCTTCTACTGTCAGAGTTGGTCAAGAGTCTATGAAACGGCTTAACAACTGCAATTGATCTGTAACAACCAGCTAATCACTCGTTCTCACCAACAGAAGCCACCAGTGCCGGCTTCTAGTGTCAGAGTCAGAGTTCAGATGCGGCTCAACGACTGCAATTGATCTGTAACAACCGGCTAATGAGTGGTTCTCACCGACAGAAGCCCCCGCTGAAGCCGCTGTGGACGCAGCTGTGCGTGCACAACGGGCGCACGCCGTACCTGGAGCAGTACCCGGAGCCGGGCGCGGCGCGCGCGCACCGGCCCGCGTGGCGCGCCTGCCTGCGGGCCGCGCGCCACGTCTCCGCCAGCGTCACCGCCCGGGGGAACGAGTACGACTTCCTGGTGGACACGCATCAGGGCCCAGTGCGGATGCTCGCCCCGGATTGGTACGTTTGTTATTCTATTTTCTTACCAGAAGCACCTCGCGGTTTCACCCCCGTCGACTACTTTCCCGCGGGAACCGCTAAATTTTACGGGATAAAAGGTAGCCTATGTGTACCGGGGATAGCGTAGCTTTCCCAACAGTGAAATAATTTTTCAAATCGGTTCAGTAGTTTCGGAGCCTATTCATTACAAACAAACAAACAAAGCTTTCCTCTTTATCATTTTAGTGTAAATAAATTACACGGCCACGCGTTGCTTTGGCTTTGGAGGTTTCTGTTATTGCGACTATACATTGAGATTTAAGCTATCCTATCTTATAAGTTGGATCAAACTGCACACGGTGTGCTAATTTGATTGAAATCGGTTCAGTAGTTTAGGAGTCCATCGCGGACAAACAACGTGGCTTGTAATTTATATGTATACCTATTAAGATTTAGTTTCTGTTTTTGGAGCTAGATATAGGGAATCCTAGTAGGGCGTTAGGGCTTTTGTGTTTTTTTTCTCCTGTTTATTTTATAGGGGCTTTAAGTCGTCCTACGACTGTGTCAGCCTTAAAGTTGTTCAAATATTTTTATACATACTTTAGTATCTGTGTATTGTATTCTGTGTGCCTAGTGTGAGTTTTGCCAATTTCTGTACGAGCTCGGTCCGGTTAGTGTAAACTTGAAATTGTATGGAATAAGAGCAGCGCCATCTAGTGACTGACTGACGCTAGTTAGCGCTGCTCTTATTCCATACAAGTTCGCTTACAAGTTTAGTGGGCTATATTAGGTCAGTAAGTAAAACGCTCATTCATCATAGTATAAAATAATCAGTGTCATTGAATACATAAAATCCTTGTTAGATAACTATTATGCTACGACAACTAGTGTGTACCATAGCGCGCATTCTATGTATAATCGCAATATTTCAACCTCATTAATCCTTCGCGGCGATGCTCCCTGCGGCTCTCCCTGGTCCCGGCTCGGCGTCCGCAACAATTTGTGTCATATGTGGAGTGTGGGCTGATAGAGCATCCTAGCTACATTAGATATCAGTACAGCTGACGTGGCCTGAACCTGACTCACATCTTCGTCAGGATCTATGTCGGTGATTGTGATGTAGTATTATTGTAAATTCCCAGGGAGTCTATGCAAGATTGGGTGACGACTCTACGCAACAAGCTGCACGAGCTCAAGATCCTGCCGCTGTGTGAGAACGTGTACTGCGCCCCGCCCGCGGCGCCGCCCCCGCGCGCCGCCGCCCGGGACCCCACCTCGCCGCTGCCGCCCACGCCGCCCGTGCCCCCCGACAGGTAGGTGGCTACTGTGCAACATGTTACAAGATCCTGCCGCTGTGTGAGAACGTGTACTGCGCCCCGCCCGCGGCGCCGCCCCCGCGCGCCGCCGCCCGGGACCCCACCTCGCCGCTGCCGCCCACGCCGCCCGTGCCCCCCGACAGGTAGGTGGCTACTGTGCAACATGTTACAAGATCCTGCCGCTGTGTGAGAACGTGTACTGCGCCCCGCCCGCGGCGCCGCCCCCGCGCGCCGCCGCCCGGGACCCCACCTCGCCGCTGCCGCCCACGCCGCCCGTGCCCCCCGACAGGTAGGTGGCTACTGTGCAACATGTTACAAGATCCTGCCGCTGTGTGAGAACGTGTACTGCGCCCCGCCCGCGGCGCCGCCCCCGCGCGCCGCCGCCCGGGACCCCACCTCGCCGCTGCCGCCCACGCCGCCCGTGCCCCCCGACAGGTAGGTGGCTACTGTGCAACATGTTACAAGATCCTGCCGCTGTGTGAGAACGTGTACTGCGCCCCGCCCGCGGCGCCGCCCCCGCGCGCCGCCGCCCGGGACCCCACCTCGCCGCTGCCGCCCACGCCGCCCGTGCCCCCCGACAGGTAGGTGGCTACTGTGCAACATGTTACAAGATCCTGCCGCTGTGTGAGAACGTGTACTGCGCCCCGCCCGCGGCGCCGCCCCCGCGCGCCGCCGCCCGGGACCCCACCTCGCCGCTGCCGCCCACGCCGCCCGTGCCCCCCGACAGGTAGGTGGCTACTGTGCAACATGTTACAAGATCCTGCCGCTGTGTGAGAACGTGTACTGCGCCCCGCCCGCGGCGCCGCCCCCGCGCGCCGCCGCCCGGGACCCCACCTCGCCGCTGCCGCCCACGCCGCCCGTGCCCCCCGACAGGTAGGTGGCTACTGTGCAACATGTTACAAGATCCTGCCGCTGTGTGAGAACGTGTACTGCGCCCCGCCCGCGGCGCCGCCCCCGCGCGCCGCCGCCCGGGACCCCACCTCGCCGCTGCCGCCCACGCCGCCCGTGCCCCCCGACAGGTAGGTGGCTACTGTGCAACATGTTACAAGATCCTGCCGCTGTGTGAGAACGTGTACTGCGCCCCGCCCGCGGCGCCGCCCCCGCGCGCCGCCGCCCGGGACCCCACCTCGCCGCTGCCGCCCACGCCGCCCGTGCCCCCCGACAGGTAGGTGGCTACTGTGCAACATGTTACAAGATCCTGCCGCTGTACCAATGTGTCAACCCTGGCTTGTAGCAAGACAATCGAGAAACGGCTGAGCAGTAGTTTTTAAAGTCTAAGAACACCCACTTAAGCCACTCTCTGGACTAAACAAACTAAACCGAAATCGGTTTGCATCGGGCGTTAGAAATGAGATTTTAATATCTGAAATGTACGCACAAAATCTAGCCAACATTAACGTTTCATGTCAACAGAGTACCCGGCATAGACCTCACTCCCATCGTCCGCACACAGCCGGAGCCTGTCCCCGAGCCGGAACCACCGGAACAGGCTGACCCTCCACGGTCACCGGCCATCGCACCGGAGAACATAGACATATCCTCCTGGGACTCCGCAGAGGCACCGTTCACATCCCTGCCCAGCACCAGCCAAGTGCCCAAGAGTGTTGCCAAGATATGCGGTCAGAATATATGTGTTGACGATTCGATATTCAAACGGACTAGTGATAGTGATGATGAGGATTTCCTGAGCGAAGAGAATGGTAGTGTGTGTAGTCGAGACCGTGCAGTGGGTAGTGAAGGAGACCGTTACAGACAGACCGTGGTCGTCAGTGACGGCAAACAGGGTGAAGCTACGGTCAATGAGACGGGGTATGTTGTTTATTTATACTTATCAACTAGTAAATACAAGTTAACTAGAACTAAAACTGAGTCTTCTCGTGACCATGGTCTATGTAACTCGGCTGAAACGTCGAGATACGTCAAAATTATATATTTTGATATTAGTTTGTGCACGAATTAGACCCGTTTAAAGTCTAGTTAACATGTATTCGGTTCGTGAAAGTTTATGAACTTCTAGTAAATTGAACACTGTGCAATGTAGACATATTATCAGCACTCATGCTGCTCGTCTATAAACAAATAAATAAATAGTCTTTTTTTTTTAACATAGTAATGCGGAGAATGTCCGTCTTCAATGCAGGTGGTTATTTAAATCACAGTGCGGGCTATTGCCAGTTTCAAAATATCTCCATACCAAATTTTATCAAGATGCGGATAGTTGTGAAAAAGTTGCAAAGTGACACACATACTCATTTTCACTTATACGGTCTTACCACAATAGATCAGAGTAAAGCGGATAATTAAATCCTACTTCCTACTAATATTATAAATGCGAAAGTTTGTAAGTATGGATGGATGTTTGTTACTCTTTCACGCAAAAACAACTGAATGGATTTTAATGAAACTTTACAATAATATAGCTTATACATCAGAATAACACATAGGCTACAATTTATAAAAATATATCGTATATTTTCCAAACGCGGGTCGCAGCTGGTATATTATATTTGATTTTACATTTTTTTTTGGGACTTAAGTCACTTGGTTGTGGCCATGCCGGCCCCATAGGATCTCTTCTTTTATTAAGCACTTATGGTTGTGGGCATATAGCCCCAAAACTTAGAATACACATTGTTTTTGCTACAGTCGACATTGGCTCACTGAGTATGGTTTGGGATACCCCCACATCTACATAAGGATCATTTTATAATAATATCCTTCCAGCGATCGGCCTTCGAACATAACGGTGATACAAGTGTCCAATAAGGAGCCCCCGCACACCGCCATCCCAGTCATCGGATCAGAGACGGACGTCTTTGACTTCAACTTCAAAACCACCCCCAACGCGCACAACCCCAATTTCGTGAACATTGTCAACACCGAAGTGAACGTGCAGAATGAATACGGATCAGTGTTCGCTAAGAACGAGCCGGAGTACGGCCACTTGAGCCTGACCACGACTGTCAGTCTGACAGGTGACGTTAAACCGACAGATGTCAACGTCAAAAGTGACAGCGAAGGGGTTTATGAGAGGCTGTGCTTGGCTTCCACTTCGAACAGCTCCAGAGCGTCTCCGTTGTCAGTCAGAAGGCTGAGGAGTCAGGAGAAGCTGCGGAAGTCTTCTCTTCCTAACTTGGATACTGTCAATTCTGAGTCTACGTACGAATATCTATTTTTAAGTCAGAATAATAACAGTGCAGACAATATCACGTCGAATTCTACCAATGTGACACCTGTTTCTACCAATATGACACCTGTTTCTACCAATATTACGACATTGACGTCTAATAATGGAACAACGACGAATATTACAACAACGGCAGCTAACATAACGACAATTTCAACTAACACAACCTCTCTCAGTAACACGTCGAATGTGACGTTGAATTATGAAGTCAATTCAAGGGTACCTCTACATGTAAACTCAGTGTCGATTGTAGATTCTAACTCGAGGACAATAAGGTCTAATATTGAGAGGACACAAAGTCAGAACGCATATGACGTTTCACCAAGAAGAGACGGCAGGATTGAACCAAATAACGGTTTACGAAGGAATGGGAAAGTAGGTGAGATTTAAAATTTTAATTAATTTACTTAGAAAAATTTAAACAAATACTTTGTATAATGGTACATTCATATTATACAATATTTCAAACAAAGTCGTGTTAAAGCATTGGACTAATTAACCAAAAACGAAAACAAAAAAACAGATTATTAATTTCCTCATACATTTTGTATGGAACGGCTAGACTGGATGTCTGTCGGGCTAACCTGTCAAATATAAATAAAGATAAAAAAAATATATAATAAAATATGGATAATAAATTCCAGAAAAGTTGGAGCCGATTCAGCCTAAGCCAATTTGGAAACGGGGTCTGACGGAGCTGTCCCTGCTGACCCGGCTACGGGGCATCGGCCAGGGGAAGCGGCAGGAGAGCCCTGCGAGGAACGGCGCTGACTCCGATAGGTAAGACTAAGGAACAATACACATTAATTCTGGACCCGATAGGTAATACTAAGGAACAATCCCATTAATTCTGGAACTACATAGGTAATACTTAGGAACAAGTCACATTAAGTCTGAACCCCGATAGGTAACACTAAGGAACAATTCACATTAATTCTGGAATCCGATAGGTAAGACTAAGGAACAATACACATTAATTCTGGACCCCGATAGGTAAGACTAAGGAACAATACACATTAATTCTGGACCCCGATAGGTAATACTTAGGAACAAGCCACATTAATTCTGAAACCCGATAGGTAAGACTAAGGTACAAATCACATTAATTCTATACCCAGATAAGTAGGTAAGACTAAGGAATAAATCACATTAATTCTGGACCTCGATAGGTAACACTAAGGAACCAGTCACATCACGGAGACAGGGGTGGTGAAGTATTAGTAACGTTCCAGGAGTGCGGTGCAGTCGCCAGCGAAGGCGGCGCACCGGTCCCGGCCTGAAGCCCGGGCCGACAGGGGCCGCCGGCGGAGCAGCTCGCTCAGTAATGGTGAGAAAGAGTCCAGAAATCCCCAGCGCAGGGGATACTGCCAGGGGATTTCTGGAAGCCAGCAATAGTCAGAACTGTGAATGTCGGCTAAGCACAATATTAACAGACTTCCATTTCTCAGCAGTGCCCATTTCCCATCGGTGCCTTTTTCCCCAGTGTTGCCCATGTCCCAGCAGTGCGCTTTCCCAACGACGCCCATTTCCCAATGGCGCCCAATTCCTAGTGGTGCCAATTTCCCAGGGGTGCAATTTCCCTGCGGTGTCTATTTGCCAATGGTATCCATTTCGCACCGGCGCCGAATTCCCAGCGGTGCCCATTTCCCAGTGGTTCCCAGTTTCCCAGCGGTGCTCATTTTCCAGCGGCGCCCATTTTCCAGTCGCGTTTATAATATTAGTAGGATTTGTTTTAGATGAAACGTAAGTGATATAATCAGTCCGTTGCGGGTTCCAGGGCAGTCCCCCCCCTCCCCGGCGGCGCCGCCCCCGCTGCAGCCGCTGCGCGCGCGGCAGGCGGCGGCGCTGCGCGCGGAGCAGCGGCGCGGCGCCGCGCTCGTGGCCTCCGTGCGCGCCGCCGACCGCCCGGTGTTCGCGGACTACAACAATCAGGTTTGGTACGTTCGGGGCAGTGGTTGGCTTAGCTTGTGTAAGACTAGGAGTAAGGTTTGGCAAAGCTTGTTTTGGAGTAAGGTTTGGCATAGCTTGTTTAGGAGTAGGGTTTGGCATAGCTTGTTTAGGACTAAGGTTTGGCATAGCTTGTTTAGGAGCAGGGTTTGGCATACATTGTTTAGGAATAGGGGTTGGCATAGCTTGTTTAGGAGTAAGGTTTGGCATAACTTGTTTAGGAATAGGGTTTGGCATAGTTTGTTTAGGAGTAGGTAAGGTTTGGCATAGCTTGATTAGGGGTAGGGTTTGGCATAGCTTGTTTAGGACTAGGGTTTGGCATAGCTTGTTTAGGAGTAAGGTTTGGCATAGCTTGTTATGGACTAGAGTTTGGCATAGGTTGGTTAGGACTAGGTTTTGGCATAGCTTGTTTCAGATTAGGGTTTCGCGGCAGAAGTTCATGGATTCTCGTATTGCAGGATAGCGTGGTGGGGCGGGGCGGGGGCGCGGTTCGCGGGGCGCGCGGGGGACCGCGTGGCCGGCGTGCGCGGCGCCGCGCCCGCCTCCGCGCAGCACGCGCGCCAGCTCGTGGCCGCCGCCAGGGCGCATGCGGTGAGTGGGGAGGGGGAGCGGAGGGGGCAAACATGCTATTATGAACGTAAAAAAAAGCAGATAAATGTTTTTGTTTCATTGTTCCAGGTTGATATATTGTTTCATCGAGTGCCTTTAGGAAAAATTTACGTAGTCAACAAACAGGATCAGGAATGTATAGGTGAGTTTTATGTTTCTTATAGACCACGGAAGTATATATATAAAAAAAAAGAAATACTCCCGGCTCATACAAAATATGCATTTAGTTTTTGTTCGTCATTCCCAGGTATAAGGCTGGACGGCGAGTGCAACATAGCGTCGGTGTGCTCGGGCTCGCCGGCCGCCGCGGCGGGCGTGCCGCCGGCCGGCCGGTGGGCCGTCACGGAGGTCAACAACCGCCCGCTCAACTTGCTCAAGGTTACCTAGCTGAGTGCTAGACTAACTTGCTAAGCTCACCTAGCCGAATGCTTGACTCACTTGCCCGAGGTCGCCTAGCCGAGCGCTTGACTAACTCGCTCAAGCTCACCTAGCCGACTGTTCAACTAAATTGCTCAAGGTCGCCTAGCCGAGTGCTCGACTTACTTGTTCAAGCTCACCTAGCCGAGTGCTCGACCCACTTGCCCGAGGTCACCTAGCCGAGTGCTCGACTAACTTGCTCAAGGTCACCTAGCCAAGTTCTCGACTATCAGCACCATTGGAAAATTACCATCACGAATTCACAACTAACACTGAAAATGCGACAAAAATATTTTTATTGAAAATTCCAACGGTTTTTTATTCCTATATTTAGTTTCATTCATTAAATTTTACCGGGTTGACCGGGGCCTGACACTAACACTAGATGCTAACACAACCTGGTAAACAAACAAACATTGAATATTCCAGGGTGGTGAGGAAGAGATGAACAGACTGAGCCTCCACGGCACAGAAGCCTCCGTGCTCATCCAACCTTCAGCGCTGGTGAAGAAGCTCCGCTCCGCCATCAAAGGAAACAAGACTCTACTGGGACTGAGATAAGGTGCAATGTTATGTGTATTTATGAGGGAATTTAAGTCAATTTGTCTATCCTGTTTGGCTCACTTGGCTATCTGTCTTAGCGCGCCGCTATCATGGGAAATAAGACTCTACTGGGACTGAGATAGCGTGCAATGTTATGTGTATTTGTGAGGGAATTTAAGTCAATTAGTCTATCCTGTTTGGCTCACTTGGCTAGCTGTCTAAGCGCACTGCTATAATGGAAACTAAGACTCTACTAGGACTGAGATAGGGTGCAATGTTATGTGTATCTGTGAGGGAATTTAAGTCAATTAGTCTATCCTGTTTGGCTCACTTGGCTATCTGTCTTAGCGCGCCGCTATCATGGGAAATAAGACTCTACTGGGACTGAGATAGCGTGCAATGTTATGTGTATTTGTGAGGGAATTTAAGTCAATTTGTCTATCCTGTTTGGCTCACTTGGCTATCTGTCTTAGCGCGCCGCTATCATGGGAAATAAGACTCTACTGGGACTGAGATAAGGTGCAATTTTATGTGTATTTGCTAGGAAATTTAAGTCCATTTGTCTACTCTGTTTGGCTCAATTGGCCAGCTGTCTAACCAGGGGTAATGGCTAGCATGGGCTAAAAGAACGGGGCGTTTATCCCTAGGCTAGCCCCGGGATAATGGCTAGTCTGAGCTAAGAAGCAATGTCTTTCGAATCTGTAACGCGCATACTAGGTCATATACCATTGTCTCCGAGTCCTATAGGTTAAGATTTTTCCAGACAAATGCAAAGTTTCCGCGGGATAACGGGAAATATCGCGAAGTCGGTTGGTTCATATAATCGAAGCTCTACTGTAATCATACCACTTCACGTTAGTAAAAAAATAATTCCATAAATATATTTCGATATAAACGTTAGCGATAAATTTTTGACCAAAATTTTGTAAAATTATGACTCTTTTAGAAAGTTTTTAAAAATAACATTTTGTACAAAATGTATAGGTATAAAATTTTGGAGCTGACTTTACAGGTTGAACTCATTTCGATGAATCTTATTAAAGCGGAATTTTCGTCAATTAAGATGCTATAATACAATTAAGGCTAAGTTGTTGTTACCCGACTGCCGAAGGAGGGTAATGTTTTTATCACCTATGACTTTTACACGTTTATGTCTTTTACCATTTTATATACATTTGTCATGTCTTTACACTTTTTGATGATGTTTTTCATAATAATTCTCGTATTATGAGTTTTGAAACCAAAATATTGATTTATCGATTTATTTAGTAAACTACTGAAGTGATTATCATGAAATTTTTATGGGACCATCTGAAAGGTGTCTGTCTACTTTGATTAGAAAAGACAATCGAGAGACACAGAATGGTTTAATGTTTTATTTATTTTGTAATTTTCACATTTTATATTTAGTAAAGCATTTACTTTGTTCTGATAAAATTTATCACAACAATGTAAATTTTCACTACAAAATAAACACATCAGAAAAGTGTAAGCAACATGCATGCATAACATGGACCCAGGAACAATGGGATAAAATTATGTTTTCCGATGAGTCGCGATTCGGATTTAGGCCTGATACAAGAAGGGTGCGAGTGTACCGTCGGCCCGGAAATACTGAAAGGCTCAGGTGCGTTCAGGAAGTTCATCCATACAGCGGCTCAACAGTTACGGTATGGGCGGGTATTATGAAGAACAGGCGAAATGAGCTCGTTTTTGTAAATGGAAACATGAACGCTGAAAATTACGTCGAGGATATTCTCAGACCTTATGTCCATCCATTTGCACAAACCTTTGGCTCCGATTTTACGTTAATGCATGACAATGCGCGTCCACATACAGCTCGGCGAACCAGGAAATAACCAGAAATTAGTACATGTTGCTTAGGCTTTTTTGATGTGTGTACAAAAAACTACATACCTAGCAAAAGAAAGTTGAATGAATATGAACCTTGAACTTTCTTTTGCTGTGTGATAATTTACCTTATACTTTGTTCTGATATGTGAACATGAACCTTGTACTTTGTTCTGATATGTGAACATGTACCTTGTACTTTGTTCTGATATGTGAACATGTACCTTGTACTTTGTTCTGATATGTGAACATGTACCTTGTACTTTGTTCTGATATGTGAACATGAACCTTGTACTTTGTTCTGATATGTGAACATGTACCTTGTACTTTGTTCTGATATGTGAACATGTACCTTGTACTTTGTTCTGATATGTGAATGTGTGTGAACTTAAACTAATATAACTGTAAATCACTGCTATAATATCTACTGCATTTCTTATTATAATCGTCCATTCCTAATTTTCACGCGATCTCTAAACATCTCATATTTTTATAATTATTAAAGTTGTATATAGGATATTAATATTTAACTGTTCCGAGCCGAGGGTTGCGAGTTCGAACCCCAGCACGGGCATATGCCAATGTGTTTCTTGTAAAAACAGGTGTTTATTTATCACACGCTTTTCGGCGATGGAAAACATCGTGAGGAAACTAACATGCGTGATAATTATTGTGGAGGCATGTTATCCACCAATCCGGACTAGACCCCCGTGGTGGATTATGACCTAATCCTCCTCACGGAAGTGAAGGGAGACCGGTGCTGAGCAGTGGGCGAAGGGGATGATGATGATGATGATGATGATGATGATGGTGATGATGTTTACTATTGTAAAACTTAACTAGTCATCTAGTTAATCAGGTACTTCGCGAACTGTGCTTCCACAAACAGACAGTAAATACCTGTTTCTTCCAAATGTTTGCACGGCAGGATTCGAACCCGCAACGCCGCGCTTCGCAGTCGGCTCATAGGTTGTCGGTTGTATTATTTCATTATGTGATCATAGTTATTGCATGATTATGTATAATTTTACATTATTTGTATCGAATAGTACCGCGTACATATCTTGACAACTTGTGATCATTATATTGTAGTTGTAATGAATAAAGTTTTGTATGAAAGATTTGGTTTTATTTAGTAGATTTAGAAATTATATGTGATATAAATAATGAAATTTGCGTCAGAACAAAAAAACCGGCCAAGTGCGAGTCGGACTCGCGCACTAAGAGTTCCGTGCCATTATCTATAAAACGGCAAAAAACTCATTTTTTGCTGTATGCCCCCCTCAAATATTTATTTTCTTCTGTTTTTTAGTATTTGTTTTTAAAACGGCAACAGATATACATCATCTGTGAAAATGTAAACTGCCTAACTATCGCGGTTCATGAGATACAGCCTGGTGACAGACGTACAGGCAGACAGACAGACAAACGGACAGTGGAGTCTTAGTCGTAGGATCCCGTTTTACTCTTTGGATATGGAACCCTAAAAACACTTGCCTAACACTCGAAAAAAACAAACTTTTATTATCATTACAACGAGCGGTCTTATCGCTCAAAGCGTTCTTACAGACAATCATGATATTTATTGCTACCAAAACCATTATAACACTGGCTTAGTGTACATACATTCAACAAAATAATTGGATAAAAAAGTGATTTTCTCAGAATACTGGTTGTGGCATTGGTTTCCCAACGAGTCACACCAAATCGAGTAACAGTGTGACTCGTTGGGAACTTTTTCCTGACGCGTCACACTTACATTGACACTTGAAAAAAATTATGCTTCCATTTCATGCGCTGATTCATGATCGTTCGATACGACAGAGGATCTTTTGCACTTACAAGAGATTAGCTAAGAATATCTATAGATTAATATTAACTACGTCCTAATAAACTTTAATCTTTGTTTGATATCAGAAACTACTTATACTGATAATAGATAAATAATCCAATTGAGCTCAATTATTTGTCCACTTTTGATCGCGATGGCGTCTAGGTGTACTTTATTAGTGCTGCTATGTTTAAGGTAAGTGTTGAATTTCTTTTTCATCTCATCTATTCGAAAAGAGCTATAGATTCCTTGGTAAGTGCGAACAAAGTGGGTCATTCCAGCGCACGTAATAACAGTGACGAAAATACTTGTCATAGTTTAGAATGAAAAGCAGAGTGTACCACACATAGACTATAATAAGTAAGAGGGAAGTACCACACAGGTCAGGAACTAAATTATTGACCCTCGAGCGAAGTACTTTGAATCCCTCGCTACGCATAGGATTCTACTCTAGAATTCTTCACATCGTTTTGGATTCAATAAATCGCTCGCGCCCTATAGGTAAACTTATTTTCTCTTGTAATACAATATAATTATTTTTCTAAGTCGAACAGGGGCGTCAGTCTGTAGGTACGTTAGTTAGCTACCGACATCCGTCGCTAAGTTCTAACGTACAGAAGATGAAACAGTGCGAAAGCTACAATTACATAAGTTAGGATGAAACCGATATCGTGAGACAGATAAACGCAATCATTTGTGAGCTAAGGTTGTCAAGGAATCTGTACATTTTCAAAGAAAAATAATGATTTTCATCGAATCTTGTCTACCTCCCCTGACTTGCATTTAACGAAAGTGTCGTTACTGCGAGCGTGGTTTATTGCTACGGATCTAGCGACCATCATGTAGCGATGCCATGTTACAGACTGCCGGCCATAAATCTTTCTACTAATAATAATTGTAAGCTCCAAATTTAAAATAAATTAGACTTTCAAACTTCGTATACTTTCTCGATAGAGGTTCGTGCTCGCCCTACAGTGATAGACTAGATTATACTTGTTTACCGTTCACATAAATCCAGTTGAGCTAAAAACAAAGCTTGTTCAATCCAGTACCTACAGGAATGGATTGCTCACTGGAATGTGTGCATTCCAGTGTCCCAGTTCACATTATTCCAGTGGCAGTCCAGCGCTGGATTCGATCGCTGTATGGAATAATGTGAACCGGCCGTTCCTAAACACAGAAAATCCTACATAATTATTCCAGTGTAGCCGCGGAGGTGGCTCTCGGACACATTCCGATGCGGTATTTCAATTCGGCGGAGCCAGATGCGCCTGTCTCCAGTAAGTACGTCTCATCACAGGTTATAACTGAAACACATACTTAGATGTTGATTAACTATTATAATGTTTTAGTCGCCGACCCTTCGGCTAGGAAGCTGAGTCGCCAGGCCAGTCTGGAGCGCCTGACGGCAGTCCGCGCCGTCTTAGCCGAAAACAACGTCGACGCATACATAGTGCCCACTGCCGATGCACATAACGTAAACAACCTTTACAACTGCTTAATTTTCTCTAGAAATAGGCGTAGGTAATAGGGTCGACGACATCAAAAGAGTCGCAGGTAACCGGTGGATGCAAGTAGAAATTGTCGTTCGGTGTGGTAAGGGGGAGGCCTATGTTCAGCAAGGGACGTCTTCAGGCTGATGATGAATTGAATCTGGTGACAAGGTATGATACTTTGTAGCACGACGAGGTCTTACCATGACGTCTTATTGCGATCCAATTGAGGACCTAAACAGAATCGTTTTACTACTTGTTCGTACCGTGACGCTTGTTGTGACATCTTGACGGTCAATTTAGGTTAATTTAAATCTAAAGGGATTGACGTCTACCTAAATGATATTCGAAGCCATGTATTACTATTAACTACTTATTTAAAGTGAAACGATTATGTTTAGGTCCTCAAATGGTAAAAGCCCCCTAGGAACATTTTCTTTGATTTCAAATTTCGTTTATGTCAAAGATCTATGGGTTCAGACCAAGCATTAGTAACTGCTTTTTATGCCCGGTTTCTGAACCCCTGTGACTAACCGCTAAGTTTATTGCTGTCTTTGTCATTTGCTTAGTGCCAGATAGAGACATTGATAGACTTAGTTATTAATCAAACTAGGGGTTCAGAAACCCGGCAATATAATCTTGCGTTTTAGACGGATCATTAAGAAATGAAGTTGTAGGGTTTCTTTATTGAAATACCACTCTGATAATAACTTCTGAACATGGCGTAGTGAGTGAGTAAATAAATACTTAATTTTTCCAAGCGCAATCAAAGTGACAGGTTGGTGACAGTGACACCACCCTGACTGTGTACCACTGACTACAGAAGCGATGACGTTGACGGTGATGACATGATTATTCCAGTCTCAGTACATATCCCCGGCGCACGCGCGGCGCGAGTGGGTATCCGGGCTGCGCGGCTCGTCCGGCACGGCGGTGGTGACCGCCGCGGCCGCGCTGCTGTGGACGGACGCGCGTTACTTCACGCAGTTTGAGGTCGAGGTGGACGGTTCACTCTGGACACTCATGCGGCAAGGTATACACGGACTGGGTGGTGTAGTACTCGGGCTAGGTGGTGTAGTACTTGGACTGGGTGGTGTAGTAGGTACTCGGGCTATGTGGTGTAAGTACTCGGATAACATGATGGAGGGATTTAACGATGTTTGCCTTCAAGCTTCAAGATCAGTTTTTGCGGTCAGCTGGCTTTTAACCTACGCTTTACGGCTTGCTATCAAAAGAAGAACCAACTGAGCAATCGCGCACATGTCTGCAGGCACGGACGCGTCTCTGCAGCAGTGGTTGGTGGACAACATGCCAGCGGGGACCGTGGTCGGAGTGGACCCCACCACCTATACTAGGAGCGCTTGGACGCCGCTAGAGGTAAGGCCTTCCGTCTTCCGCGAGTGCAGCATTTGCGGAAGAATTGACTAAAAAATACTCTATTGCACACCAGTAACAGTTATAACATACATAAGGTGTTACAGGAGCTTTGTCTTAATCTAAAGTACAGTGGGCGGACTTATTGCTAAGAGTGATCTCTTCCAGTCAACCTTTGGATGGAGAGAAGTAACGGAGAGTTATAGAATTCACAAGAAAATGTGTGCTCGCACCTCTCTCTTGCCCCTACAGTATAATACGCGAAACCTAACTCTCTCTTTCTATCTTCACTCTCACCCTCCGTTAGCCTCGCATTCATGAGCTTACTCCCCAAGTGAAGCGTGCGAAGTTTAACTTCAGTAAATGTCCGTCAGACCGCGCTGCGGCGCGGGAACGTGACGCTGCGCGCGACGCCGAGGAACCTGGTGGACGTCGCCCGCGCCGCGCTCGGCGACGCCGCGCCGGACCAGTCTGCGCACGCGCTGTTGCCGCTCGCAGACTCCTACACCGGTACTCTACCTAAATCCCCGACATGTACATGACATCCCCGTAGTTTCTTGGTGCTGTCTTCTCTAGCCTTCTTCTTCTTAGACCTAAATTAGAAAAATTCGACCATAGATATTGTTATTTCAGGAAGACAATCCCACCTGAAGCTGTCGGAGCTCCTCACACAGATCCAGGCTCGAGGCGCGACCGCCTTGATCCTGACAGCGCTGGACGAGATCGCATGTATGTCTGTCTCTCTTCATCATCATCAGCTTAATATCCTTCCACTGCTCGCCGAGCCATTACTCATCTAACAGATATGACATTTAACTCAAGATCCGGGGAAGAAAAGAGACAAGTGCATACAAATAGACAAAGGAGTAAGCAGGATAGTACGATGATGTTTTGTCTTTGTCGGCGTATGCACTATTTTTTTGCTTTGCAGCAGAAGCAAACCAATCTTGACATTTTAGAAAGTCGCACGAATGATTGGAGCACCACATAAATAACGTGTATTAAATTTATCCGATTTATAGGGGTTGTAGCTAAGTGTGTCCTTTTCGGGTGTACGCTTTTGTCAGGTCCATCTCCGATACTAGGTCCATGATACGACGTCTAATCGATGTTTATTTGACACTGACGTCGCTGACGTCAAAGTTGACGTCGGTGCTGGTAATATAATGTTTTAACTTCAAACTTGTTTTCAGACACGTTGAATCTCCGCGGATCCGATATCCCGTACAATCCTGTTTTCTTCGCATACCTCGTTATCAGGACTGATGTGGTGAGTTTATACAATTATTTCGCAGCTTTTGGTTATAATTTATTTAATAAGATTAGCTGTCCATATTAACTAGCTAAAAACGAGTCTAATTCGCGCACAAACATATATCAAAATATATAATTTTGACATACCTCGACGTTTCGGCCGAGTTACATCGAGGTATGTCATCCATACTAATATTATAAATCTGAAAGTAACTCTGTTTGTCTGTTTGTTTGTTACCTTTTCACGGCTAAACGGCTGAACCGATTTCGATGAAATTTGGTATAGGGGTAGATTGGACCTATGAGACGGACATAGGCTATCTTTTGTCTCAAAAAATAATCTCGAAGGGGATGAAATAGGGGTTGAAAGTTTGTATGGGGAATCCATAATTCCTCAAGTTAGGGATCTAATAATTCTTATTTAGGCTTTTGGTAAGAAATAAATAAATACGGGTTTCAGCTTTTTTGCAAAATCATCCCTAAAAGGGGAAAAGCAAGGGGGTTGAAATTATGAGGTATTCTTTAGATGCACCCCCTACGGACCACAAATAAACGGCTGAACGGATCGTAATTTAAATTGGAAAGTAATTAAAGGGGGAGAGTGCGATGGGAGGTGGGGGAGAAAGGGGAAAGAGTGGGAAAGGGGAGAGTGGGGGGAAAGGGGGAGTAGATGGTAGAGTGAGGGGAGAAAAAGGTTAGAGTGGGGAGATAGAGAGGGGAGAGCGGGGTATGAGGGTAGAGGGGACAATGAGGGTAGAGTGGGGGGAGAAAGAGGGGAGAGGGGTGAGAAAAAGGTTAGAGTGGGGAGATAGAGTGGGGAGAGCGGGGAGAATGAGAGTATAGTGGGGGGGAGAAAGAGGGGAGAGTGGGGGAGCAAGAGGGAAGAGTGGGGGAAGAGGGGAGAGTGGAGGGAGAAAGAGGGGAGAGTGGGGAGAAAGAGGGGAGAGTGGGGTGATAAAGAGGGGAGAGTGGGGTGAGAAAGAAAGTAGAGTGGGGAGAAAGAGAGGGGAGAGTGAGGGGATAAAGAGGGGTAGTGGGGGAGAAAGAGGGGAGAGTGGGAGGAGAAAGAAGGGAGAGTGGGGGAGAAAGAGGGTAGAGTGGGGGGAGAAAGAGTGGAGAGTGGGAGTGAAAGAGGGGAGAGTGGGGCTAGGAGGGGAGAGTGGGGGGAAATAGGTGAGAGAGGTTGAGTGCGAAATATAATATAGAAATAGAGGGAGAGGGAGTGAGCGAAGGAGGGAAAGGAAGAGATATAGACGGAGAGGGTGAGGGAAATAAATATAATGGATGAGATGGACAGGGAGAGGGAACGCAAGAGATTGAGAGTGGAGAGGGATATTAATGATAGAAAGATAGGGAAAGATATAGAGATATAGGGAGAGGGAAAGAGATAGAGGTAGAGGAAGAGAGATAGAAAGAGCGAAAGAGGGAGAAAGATAGAAAGAGATCTAGAGAGGGAGAAAGATAGAGGAAAAGGGAGAAAGAAAGAGACAGATATATTCTTACCTAACTGTTCCCCGCGACATCAATTGATTTTCTAAACAGTTTACATTTTATATAAAAATGCGAACGAAGTTGCGGGTATCAGCTAGTAATTATATATTTTGATATATTTGTTTGTGCGCGAATTAGACCCGTTTTTAGCTAGTTTTATGTATTTTTTTTTTTTTTTTTTTTTTTTTTTATTTATTTATTTGGGATATAAAACAGTAATACAGTATCACTTAAATAAACTAATTTAAAAAAAAGACAAGTAATAACTATATCACCAACAGTAATATCCACCAGTTACTATCATGTATATAAAACGATCTTTACTGAGCGGTATTACAGAAATAAAATATTATATAATGCAAATAACTAATATCTTGATTACATACTAAGGATAATTCAAATAAACTTACATCTCAAGAAACAAAGAAAACAATATGTGAGTGATTTTGGTTCCTACTAAAAATATCTAATTAAGTAGTGAGGGATTCTGTAACAGCTATTTTAAATTTAGGCCTTGATGAGGCAAAAATATCTATTGCTTCAAATTTTGAATTGTAATTATCAACTAATTGGCGTAGGGGCATACGCGCACCAGCGTTGGTTCTAGCAGATCGAGAATAAATGGCTAGCAGTCGTGTAGCACGCACTTGTCTGCGCACAACAGTTCTGGGACATATATAACATAATTGATTAGTAATCTCTGAGCAGTCAAACTTACTGTGAACAATGCCATGTAGAAATATAGCACCAAGAAGTAGTCGTCTAGACTGAAGGGATAGCATTTTATACTTCATGAGCAGATTTTCGTAATTTAGTTTGTGTATGTTTACTGTTCGCGAAAGTTTAAGAACTTCTATTTGCTGTCCAGCTGCAATATTTAGGGTAGTAGGATAGTAGGGTAGCTCACAACTCGATGGGAACCACAAAATATTAGTCCAGAGTTAATCGGGGTTTTCCCAACGAGTCACACCAAATCCGGTCACAGTGTGACTCGTTGGGAAGTTTTTTTCCCATCGAGTTACACTGTTACACGTTGGGAACACAAAAAGTTAAAACAAGTTCGGTACGTGGACGGAAGGCGCAAGGCGAAGGTGATGATGATGACGACTTCTGTTGGCAGGCTGCACCAGATAACGTGATCCTGTTCTGGAATGACGGAGTCCTAGCTTCAGATGTGGAACAGCACTTAGCTGCCGAAGGTGTCCAGATAAGCACAAGGCCGTATGCTGACATCTTCGACTACTTGAGAACGCTTACGGTGGGCTAGTCGTTTATTATTTACATTGTTCGTTTAGCATGTGACATGAACACCATGAGAAAGTAACATTGAGTGACATAAATAGCATACGAAATTAATATCAAGTTAAAATAATAGCATGCGAAATTTATAGCACGCGAAATTAATAGCATGCATTCATAGCTACTAGTGAAATAAACTATTAACAACTCATTTAACGACTATCATGAGACAAAAATGTTAGGTACCTATATTTATGAAATAACTCGTTAAGTTTTTAGCATGGTGTTTTGATTAGCATGCGAAATTGATAACGTTTCATTTGTTTCAGAGTGCACTGCCATATGGCAGCTCTGTGTGGTTGTCTGAAGACGGGAGCCACGCTATCTACTTAGCCGTAGAAAATGTAAATATATCACATATCATACTACAGAGGGTTTATCATGACGTCTTATTGCGATCCAATTGAGGACCTAAACAGAATTGTTTCACTACTTATTCGTACCGTGACATCTTGTCTATAAAAACGGCAAAAAAAAACACATTTGTTGCATGGGAGGCCCTTTAAATATTTATTTTATTCTGTTTTTTAGTATTAGTTGTTATAATGGAAACAGAAATACATCATATGTGAAAATTTCAACTATCTAACTATCACGGTTCATGAGATACAACCTGGTGACAGACTGACAGATAAACAGACAGCGGAGTCTTAGTAATAGGGTTCCGTTTTACCCTTTTGGGTACGGAACTCTAAAAACAACTGAAATAAAAAAACAACATTCAAAAATCATCCCAAATTATCTCAGAGTAAGCGTAGTGTATAGAGTACCTGAATTTCAGGACGGTCAAAATGAAGACGTCCGCATCATATCTACAGTGTCGCCGGTGGCTCTCACCAAGGTGGTCAAGAACCAGGTGGAGATACAGGTAGGCCCTGGACCCTGGACCCTGGACCCTGCAGGAGTACCTGCTGGACCCTGAACGTACCTGCAGGGAACGAGCGCCGAACTGTTTGTTTGTTTGTCGTCATTGAGAAATATCTACATATAAATATGAATCCCTATTTCCCTTGGTCACGGCATCACGCGTGAACGACTGGACCAATTATTTTGCTAATTATTTTATTGTTGTTTGTTATTGTCAGGAGAAAGTTCTAAATAAAATAGAAAGTTTCGTGGAATATGAGAAATGTAAGAAAACTTAGCGACCTGTTAACTTAGATGTAGGGAAAGAGATAGAGGGAGATAGGTAGATGAAGGGAGAGATATAGAAAGAGAGGGAGAAAGATAGAGACAATGACATGACAACGTCTGTCGGGTCAATGTATAAAGAGATCTTGCTTGAAAGGAAAACATCCTTAATTCAAACTCAAACCATAATCAATTACTGTTTAATTTAATGTATTATACCTACTTTATGTTTTTATGATTCTCTTTGTTAACGAGAATTAGCTGTTTGGCTTGTAAAAGTGCGATTTAATTGCCTATTTACAATAAATGCTTTGACTTTGACTTTGAAAAATCATGTCCGAAACAAATGTCGGTGGACACAGGATTCGCCGACTTTCTGTTTCGTTCTTAAAAAAGATTCTTGTCCTACAATACTTACTCTGTCTACGCCATTATGGCTCCCTTGCCACTATCCAGGGCATTGACGTCATACCTTTGTCTCTCTCAAGCTAAGCATTACTTTTTTTTTGTTTTAGTAATGGCTTCGCACGGTTTGTGCATAATATAGCCAGTGTCAAGTATTTTATTATAATAAGTATTTCTTAATTTCACATTAAGAAAGTCACAGCAATGTTATAGCAATCGTGGTCAAGAAGTCAAGTCAATTATTTACATCGTCAAAGTCACGATTCAGTAAAGTAGTGGATGCTTTACTGAAACTTCCTGGGAGTTTTGGCAAAAATGCGAAATGACACGTTTTTTGAGTTTATATCATTCGCCCACACTCGTGCACGTTAACGAACACCTTAATGATTAATATTCCACCAATATTACACATTAACACTCGAAGAAACACAAGTTTGAGAAAATAATACAAAACCAACATCGCCTCACTATCGGATTCCCGCCAAAACTCCATGCATTACTTACTTAGCCTCTAAAGTATACAAAAACGAGTGTGCTGCCGGCTCTCCTGCGTTTGTTTTGACTTGTTGTTGTTTTGTTGCGCTGTTTTTGTGTAATGTTCCGTAAAAACACGCGCAGGAGACCCGGCTGAAGAGGGGGATTCATCTGTGGTTTTATCAAACATTATAATATGCAGGAGACAGCTTGTGTGTGAAATCAAATGTATATGGTGTGAGGTTTTTTGTGTAATGTTCCGTAAAAACAAACACAGGAGAACCGGCTTTACTGAAACAAAACCTCTTTAGTGGCATAGATATTATATATGAAACGTAACTGGCTATGAGAGAAAGAGAGAAAGAAAATGTGTGCTCGCACCTCTCTCTCTCTCCCCTGCAGTAATAAGCGAAACGTAACTCTCTTTCTATCTTCACTAACTTATATCTCCCTCTCAATCTCCCGAGCACACTTTTCGTATCTCTCTCGTCACGCATCCACCAGCTTACTCCCCAAGTCGAGATTGCGAAGTTTAACTTCAACAAAATAATATTGCAACAATGAGGCCAGGCTTCAAAGCCTTGAGCATCGCCGCAGAGCTAGCCTGTCGGTTTTCTATTGGTTACATTACGGCGAGTGTGCGATGGAATTGCATGACTTCAAGCCATTCCAATGCCAAGCCCATTCCATCATCGAACTACCAGAATTTTTTGAATAATGTGTCATGTCGTATATATGAAACCTATCTACTAATAAAAAAAATGGGTATGTTCGTTCGCTATCCGCGAACAGGTACACATTGGCCCCTTCCCCCCAGGGCTTCCGCTCGGCGCACGTGCGCGACGGCGTGGCCGCGGCGCGCGCCCTGCACTGGCTGCGGCGCGCGCTGCAGGCCGGGGCGCGCGTCACGGAGCGCCGGCTCGCGGACAAGCTGGAGGAGCTGCGGAGGTAACCTACACGCCATGTCCTCACAGGGGACAGTGGACAATGACAAATTATCCACCGATAATAACGCTGCGATTTTAACTCCCACAAATAAAAAACGCTAAAGTAGCTTCAATATCGGACGATAATAACGCTGAGACTGATAAGAACGGTGCGATAATACTCGAGCTTTAATAATTCTGCGTCCCAACCGCCCGATATATACTGATAATAACGCTGCGATATTATCAAGTCTGATAATAATGACCGAAAATAACACTGCGACAATATTCGTCTAATAAAAACGCTGCGACACCATCGAACATTACCGAAGGTAACATATTATACAACCACAGAGAACGTGTCATTTCCTCACAGGGCGGACACTCCATACAAACTGCATCGGACATCAGACAAGCCAGACTGTTGTACTGCGTCGCTACTCACTAACTCCCCGACACGCTCGCAGCGCCATACTAACTCAACATTGCGCTTTAATTAAAAAATTAATATCTTTGCTATTGATTTATTGTCTATTTATTTAGCTATCGAATAAAACCTATTTTGTGTTTCTAGGACATCTACATGCTGTATTATGGTGGAAGAAGCCTCCTCACTTATTGGGGATGATTTGTCGATAAAATTGATCCTATTTCACCACCCAGGGGCCGTATTATGAACTCTTAATCCCAGTCAGTTTACGACGTAAACTGAACTGCCTGGCTATTGCGTACTATGAACTCCTAATGCCAGCCAGTGACGTCACATGACAGTAAAACCTACTTCTGACCTAATAACAGGCTGGCATTTTCGTATTATATACAAAAAAAAGAACAATCCAGTTTTCGGCCGTAAAAAGAATTGCCTGGAACTGGCCTGGTTTTAAATAAGCTCATAATACGCCCCGTGAAGGCTCATACTGAATCACACTCTATGAGTAAATCAAACAAAACTGTTATTGTCTATTTATTGGAGTTTAAGAATCGGTTTTTTGATATAAGGCGCCCGGTATGAGAAAAATGTGAGGAGTAAAATCTACTGAACGAATGACCTCGATACGTTTTTGGTGCGCAACTTTCTAATTAGGTGTGAGCAGTGCAGCTAGACCGTGGGTAGGGTGTACCCGCACTTTGCCTATACTTTATAATGCTTTCTCTCACTCTTACTGATGGCTATACATCTTATAGTGGGGGTACGCTCTACGCACGATCTGGCTGCACTGGTATAGAGTATGCTGCAAAGCGACTATATCTATATGTTATTGAGCTTGTTTATTTCTATCAGTGTCGATTTTTTGCGTCTGTTTTGACAATCGTACTTAAGGAGTAAACTCCAGTCGTGCGTCGGAGCTGACACACACAATTTTTTACTGTCTATTTATTTGTTGGTAACAGCGAAGAAGTAGACTTCATGGGCCCCTCGTTCTCTACTATCGCGGGGGCCGGCGAGCACGGGGCCATCATACACTACTCCCCCAGCGCCGAGGGCCCCCAGCGAGCCATCGCGAGCGACGACATGTTGCTCCTCGACTCGGGCGGGCAGTACAAGTAAGAACAAGTTGACGCCGCGTTTGGCGTAGTGGTTGAGCAAGCGGACTGCTGCGCTAGGTGTCCCGGGTTTGATTCCCGCCCGGAACAAATATTTGTGCGATCCTCAAATGTTTGTTTCTGGTCTGGGTGCGATGTGTATGTGAAATTATGTCTGTAAGCGGTACTCAGGATACAGGAGCAATACTAGGGTAGGGTAACGTTTTTTGAAAAAACAAAAAATTAAGTAATGATTACCTCCAAATATCTCGGGCACATTATTTTCGTTCGTATAAGTGTCCTTTATTATACTTTACTATACTTTCAGCGTGCGCGGAAACTTAAAAAGAATCAAAATGGCGGGCGGTAGATATGGTAGCCGACTTGAGGTGACTGCTCCCATACAAAAAAAAAGACCGGCTAAGTGCGAGTCGGACTTGCGCTAAAGGCTGCCGTACCATTATCTATAAAAACAGCAAAAAAACACGTTCATATTTATCAACTGTCTAACTATTTCATGATACAGACAGACAGACAGACGGACGGACAGCGAAGGCTTAGTAAAAGGATCCCGTTTTACCCTCTACGGTACGGGTAAGGAACCCTAAAAACGTATATTTAACAGCCGCTACAACAACACTATTTCAGGTAAACAGATGCACCTAACAAATGATAGCATATACTGTTGCGCCCGCAGAGACGGCACCACGGACCTGACTCGCACGCGGCACATGAGCGCGGCGCCCACCGCGGCGCAGCGCCGCGCCTTCACGCTGGTGCTGAAGGGACAGATCAATCTAGCCACCGCCGTGTTCCCGGCCGGCACCCTGGTAACTATGCCGTGTGACTGTCGTGTGATGTGGTGCGACTGTTGTGTGATGTGGTGTGACTGTCGTGTGATGTGGTGTGACTGTTGTGTAGTGTGGTGCGACTGTCGTGTGACGTGGTGTGACTGTTGTGTAGTGTGGTGCGACTGTCGTGTGACGTGGTGTGACTGTTGTGTAGTGTGGTGCGACTGTCGTGTGATGTGGTGTGACTGTTGTGTAGTGTGGTGCGACTGTCGTGTGATGTGGTGTGACTGTTGTGTAGTGTGGTGCGACTGTCGTGTGATGTGGTGCGACTGTTGTGTAGTGTGGTGCGACTGTCGTGTGATGTGGTGTGACTGTTGTGTAGTGTGGTGCGACTGTCGTGTGATGTGGTGCGACTGTTGTGTAGTGTGGTGCGACTGTCGTGTGATGTGGTGCGACTGTCGTATAATGTAGTGTGACTGTTATACTTATAATAAAATGTCACTGTCAATAAAACATCACTCTTTGCAGTCGCATTAAACAATCAAAATATCTTCCAGGGTCACGTAATAGAAGTGCTAGCGCGTAAGTACCTGTGGGACGTGGGCCTCAACTACGCGCACGGCACGGGGCACGGCGTGGGGCACTTCCTGAACGTGCACGAGGGGCCCGCGTGGATCCTGAGTGGCCCCGCGGCGAACGACCCTGGAATACGGCCCAGTATGATTTATAGTAATGGTGAGTGTGGGAATTTATATTTTATTTATAGGTTAGAATTTTTTAAAGCACGATATATCGCAAAGAATTAAGTTAGTCCTGTTTTTAGTACTTACTTGCTACTTATCCAATTAAATTTATAATATTTTGGGGAACCAATTATGTAGTAGGTAGGTACCTACTGATTTTGGAACGCCGATACATCGAACTGTTTCAATGCAACATTTATGTAACATTATTTTAGGGCGCCAATTAAGTAGTCCAATTTGGGTCACCCATTTATAAAACAGCAGATTTTGGGGCGCCAATTATTTAGAGCAGATTTTGGGGCGCCAATTATTTGGAGCAGATGTTGGGGCGCCAATTATTTGGAGCAGATGTTGGGGCGCCTATTATTTGGAGCGGAATTGAATTTTGGTTTTCTTTCCAGAGCCTGGATATTATGAGGTCGGAGAGTATGGGATACGCCACGAGGACCTGATGGAGACAATAGAGGTGACGAGAGATTCTGATCATCCGATGGTAAGTTCTACTGGAAGATTAATGGAAATTTACTTGCCACAAATAAACGTTATACCTAACGGGGTTCAATTAAAACCAATAAATCGCCGTAGTAATGTATTGTCCATTCCATAACTACATAATTATGTAGTACCTATAATTACCTACTTATAATTACCCTTATACCTACACGTATAGGTATAAGGCAAGTATAAATAATGCCTCTACTAATTATTGCCGAGCTACAACCGTGCCTAATGGGGTGACGACCGGTGTCGCGCACTCGCGTCATGTATAACTTTCTGTAGAGTCGGCAGAAATTTATGCATTTATGCCTAAGATTATTTTACTTGATTAATACAATGGGTCGCTACAGAAATGTTATTTTAAAGATATAACACTGTGTTAGGTACCTATAGCATTTTTTGATTATAATTTGTTTTTGTTAATTATGTAGGTACTTATACATATTTTTGTTACGACTGTCACATAGGTACAACCAGAAAACTGCTTTTTAATCAAAATTTTGAAACTTGGAAAAATATAGGTACCTGATAAAATCGGGTTGTACAGTTGACAGCTGTCACTCAGTTTAACAGCTGCGGTAGGGAGAGAGACAGAGGGAGAGGAAGAGAGATAGAGTGCGAGGGAAAGATATGGATATAGAAGGAGAGGAAGTTTTAAAAAGTTTTAAAAGTCAGTTTTCTCGTATAAATAGTATCCTATATCCTTTTCCTGGTTCTCAGCTACCTTCCTGCCAATTTTCAGCCAAATCGGTTCAGCCGTTCTTGAGTTGTAAAAAGTGTAACTAACACGACTTTCTTTTATTAATATAGATAAGGGTGAATTACAAAAACTTCCAATCGAATCAAATCATGAATATTTATTAACACCGGCGCCAAGAACCCTCTCGGGAGCCTCTTATGAAAATTTTTCGCCGACGGAATATCTTAATGGTTTAATTATTAGGACCATGTATATAAGAAATTGAATTGTCAGGCAGAAAACATGGTGGGGGACTTCGAGGGGCGCGGCGCGGTCGGCTTCCACACCATATCGCTGGTGCCGCACCAGACGGCCTGCCTGGATACGGCCCTGCTGACCGACTTCGAGGTAACTAAAGCACTACTAAACGTATTGATAACAAATTCACAAGTATACTAGTACCCAACTTATAAGGCGCGTCGTGAATCTTCGTTCGCGCAGAAAAGAAAGTATGGTCCGAAGATTAACGAAAGAATGCTTAAAACTTACAATCAACCTAAGCTCACTATTATAAGGTTCATAATACACTGCAGCTGTTAGTTCCATCTCACTCTAAGCTCGCTAAGATGGCGGCGGCTGCCGACCAATAGCGGTCAATAACATTTCCCGCGCTTTGAAAATTCATCTTCTGCGCAGGTACATCGGTAAGCCATATCAGTGTGCCTAGTGCGAGTTTTGACAATTTATTTACGCGCTTGGTCCGTTGGGCGTAAACTTGAAATTGTATGGAATAATAGCAGCGCCATCTAGTGACTAATTCACTGACGCTAGATGGCGCTGCTCTTATTCCATACAATTTCAAGTTTACGCCAAACGGACCGAGCGCGTAAATAAATTGTCAAAACTCGCACTAGACACACTGTTGGGTAATACTGTACCTACCTAAAGTAATTAGGAATGTAAGAAAACGCGAGTGACAGACGTCGATTTTGTGGAACTAAATTTTAGAAACATCTGTTTAACTTTTATGATAAGACGGGCGATGTCTAAAATGTTTTTTTTGCGCTAGGTCAAAGAGGTTGGACATTTTCTCATCTATTCTATGTTTCCAGATAAAATACATCAATGATTACCACGCGAGGGTTCTGTCCACTATCGGGCCTATACTCCAAGAGAGAGGTCTAACCGAGGAGTACGCGTGGCTGGAGCAGGAATGCGCGCCGATCGAACGAAGCGCCGCCATTTTGATCAAGTCGTCGCCTTTATTGGCTGTATTCGCCGTTTTGAGAATGTGGTTAGCTTAAGGGTGCGATAGTTAATAAAAAAATGATTATTATTGAAATGTCTCTTGTTTGATTTTTCAGAACTTGTACAGCGTCTATATATATATTTAGTTATAAGTTTATTCTATTTTGTTCGCTTGGGTGAATTCAGCATTTTATGAGACAAATTTGAAATTAATCGACTAAATGAAATGCCTATAGTCTGGTAAAGGTACACCCCTATTTGATACAACTGTCATATATATATGTCAATTTTGACATTAAGCTGTCGCAAATTCGCAATCGATTTTGCTTACAATCAGTCAGTCAGACATATTTCGATTTTCAGTAAAGTTTTTCAAAGCAAATTCACAAGTAATTCAAAATGCTGGGCATCAGGAGCCTTCTCAGACCCACCAACCAAATCATCAAGAATGTCGTTCAGCAAAGGAATATGAGCGCTATCTCAATTCCTGCCAAAAACAAGGTTTCCAAGGGGGTAAGTTATCGCGTTCAGTTTTTATCAATTTCCTATTGAACTTTAAGCTGTTCTTGCGGGTTATTGTAATATTTAACGCTCAAAAACGTGCACGTATGTATTTATATACAAATTGGGTTAATATAAGTTAACGATCTCGGATATAAACATTACGTAATTTATACTCAAAAGTTAGGTTATCTTGCAGTTAAAAATCTATTAGAACTCGAAATTTGTATTTAAAACATAATATCCAGGCCTATAGCTTATAGTGTGTGCTGCGTTGATTTTAAAGTTGTTCCTTTGTTATTTTCCTTGTTTCTGAATAAGTATAAGGAAAATTCCAAACACCATATAAATATGGCAGGGTGGAGGATGACGACGTAGGTACAGTATTAGACAGTGCTGTGTAAAATAAATTCACAATCTCACACGGCAACGCGGCAGAATAGTGGTCAATGTAATGATAAGTTCATCACCATGTTTATGCGTTAGTTGCCCACCACAGGGCCCACAGTTTACCCTGCATAATTACTGTTTACTACAGGAAAATTCCCCAAAAGACAATAAAAATAGAATGCACTTTCTCATACAATATCTTGTATGGAAAGGTTTGACAATATGAGATGTCTGTTTATGTGGCAAGGCCATCAGTGTGTAACAAAATACCTGACAGCATTGTTAGTGCAGCTTCCATAACAATGTTCAAACTAAAGTTAAAACAATGGCTTCTAGGAAGGCCTAAAAAGTTAAACCTAATTAAAAAATTTATGAAAATTAGTTGTAACATATTTTTACACATGTACCAATAAATTTTTCATTTTCGGGACAACTGTCAGGTCAGCTTTTACTGACATGAAACATTTATTTCCAGGAGATAATCGTCCTCGCCACCATGATGGTAATCGGGTGGAGCGCCGTCCCCGCCTGGGTGCTCGTCAACATGAAGAACTACCGGGACAAGGAATAAACATACCAGATGTAGACAACGTAGTTACTAAGAGTAAATGTTAATTTAATCCAGTGGTTTTGTTTTATTTACAAGTAGACTATATGGACTGCTGTACATTAATATTATATGGCCAAAATGTTCTACTGCAGGGAAAGGTCCAAGTATGCATTTAAATTCGATTTAAATAGGTATCCTATGCATAGATTTATTGTGGTTTAATTGCATGATATAGTAATGATGGGGTTTTTATCTTTAAAAAAATGCTTATTTCTATACATTGTTATAGTTCGGAGGACGGATTCTGGTATATTATTATGTATTTGTATGAGTGCAGTGACAGGTTCAATTTTGTTACACTCTACATATTAAGCAAACCTTTCATCTATGATTATAACCTGCAAGCCAGCTCGTGTTGTGCTTAGTTTCTTTCATTTCTTTACGGGCATCCTGCTGTATTTTTATTTTTATTACAAGTCTATGGGAGATTTCGTGGGAATCCGAGGTGATTCCCAATATAGTGAGACATTGTTGGTTTTGTATTTTTTTCTCAAATTTAATGATGTTTCTTCGTGCGTTAATGTGTAATAGTAATATTGGTGGAATAGTAGTCGTTGAGTGGTCAGTAACGTGCACGCGTGTGGGCAAATGATATAAACCCAAAAAGCGTGTCACTTTTTCTCCAAAATCTCCAATTTTTCTCCAAAACTCCCAGGAAGTTTCAGTAAAGCATCCACCACTTTACGGAATCGTGACGTTGACTATGTAAATAATTGACTTGACCACTAGACCGTGAAGATTTCTTTAATGCTATGACTTTCCTACTGTGAAAATATTAGATAAATAAGTGATTAAAAAAATAGTTACTTGACACTGGCCAAATGATCAAACCGTGCGAAGCCGTAACAAAAAAAAACTTCATTTGTATTTGGGTTATTTTTTTCTCTAAATAGCTGTCAAAAGTGTCAAATGTCAACAATATTTTAAAAATTGGGCGAACGCGAATGACAATCGAAACGAAACGTCAAACAAATTTTGTTTTGTTATTGCGGAGCAACAGAAAACACGCCTGAATTTTCGGGATCTCCACTGCAAAACCCAGAAGTATCTTTACGATCACTCTCAAAAATGGCTGTAAGTATTTCAATCATGATAAATAAGTATTAAACGCTAAAAATCTATAAATCATGCCGGTTTGTGGTCTAAACATAACCTTACTTTTTTCGATACCTGCCTTTGCTTTCAAAATTCTTGCTTTATTGAACCGAAGACCCTAGACAAAGTATCTAGCTGTTATTTGGCACTGTTTCACTACTTAAATATGGTATGGATGTATTTAAAGTATACATATAAAAATGCTAGCATAGAGTTTCATATTATGTTATACGACACTGCGTTTACCTACGTCTTTTTTATATTTCAGTCTATAGCTGCAGCGCAAGTGCAAGAAGTGCGCTCGATCACTCGCATCGAGAGGATCGGCGCTCACTCACACATCCGGGGGCTGGGGCTAGATGACTCGCTGGAGCCGCGGGCGGTGTCTCAAGGCATGGTCGGCCAGAAGATGGCGCGGAAGGCCGCCGGCGTGGTCCTGCAGATGATTCGAGAAGGTTCGTCGTTCGGTTGCCATGGCGACGCTTCTGATTGCTTATTGAAGACTCGGAGACTATATCGCGTGATTATTTAGGGTGCTTGTGTACTAGGAGTCGATGCCAAGACTATATACTGGCCTCCTTAGACTATTCTATCGCTGCCAGTAACACCCGAAATTAATATTGTATCTCCTATCCAAGATTGAAATCGATCTTGGATTACTGCCTATCGTTCGATCGATCTCCAATCTTTGCACGCCTTTATAAACCAATCCATGGATCGGTTATTGGCACTTTTGACCCTAAAAATGGATTGTGATATCAATCCCAGATAGCAAAATTTGAATTAGGATTGATTATTAATTTCCGCCGTAAGATGCATAGTATCGGTAAGGTCTAGCTTGCGTCTATGGTCCTGACCTGGTCTATTAATGCATACAGACCCTTAGTCGCTGCTTGGTTACTTAAATCACTGTCCAAAATCCTTTCCGCTGAACTATCCCCATCAACTGACAGTTTTGACAACAAGTGTTCATTATGGTTTCAAGGCTTAACTGTATGTTAGTAATTATAAAGATGTACGATTTACAGGTAAAATAGCCGGCAGGGCTGTCCTGTTAGCCGGCCAGCCCGGCACCGGCAAGACTGCCATAGCCATGGGACTGGCACAGGCTCTTGGGCCCGACACACCGTTCACTAGTATGGCAGGTACGTACTATAATTGACACCGTATTGTGTGAGATTATAGTCAGATTAAGGTAGCCTTAAGGTATTAAAAATACATGTTTCAGGTTCGGAGATCTACTCGTTAGAGATGAGCAAGACTGAAGCGTTGACGCAGGCTATCAGAAAGTCCATCGGTATACGGATCAAGTGAGTTCAAACTTAAACAACAAGTTAGAGTTAGAGTTTTTATGGCACTGTGAGCATATCAGGTGAGCTAATGAGTAGCGACGCGGTACAACGCGGACGCCGCTAGCGCTCGCATACAGTTCCGCTTGTCTTTTGTCTGATTCAGCCGTTTGTATGGATTACCCACCCTGTGCTAGAGTTAAATTCTCAATTCCAGAGAAGAGTCGGAGATAATAGAGGGCGAGGTGGTGGAGGTGGTGATCGAGCGGGGCGCGGGCGGGGGCGGAGCGCGCGTCGGCCGCCTCACGCTCAAGACAAGCGACATGGAGACCAACTATGACATGGGAGCCAAAATGGCGGACGCACTGCTTAAAGAGAAGGTAATTATAGAATATAACAATACTTTATTGTACACCTGTCGCTCACACTTTAAATGCTACCTTGTAACAAGTCTATATATATAAAAGCAAGAACTGACTGACTGACTGACTGACTGATCGATCAACGCACAGCCGAAACCACTGGGTCTAGGACCATGAATTTTTGGACAAATATTCCTTCTGTGACGTAGGCGAGCAATAAGAAAGGATTTGTGAAAATTCAACCCCTAAAGGGGTGAAAAGGGGTTATAAAGTTTGTATGGAGCAACGTGTTTTCATGGTCCGATCAACTTAAAATTTGGCATTTATATTCTTTAAAACATTTCATTAAACACGTGTTTCATCGTTTTCTAATATTCAACCCCCAAAGTGATTAAAAGGGGTTGCAAGATATTTTCATCAGATTTAGTTCATAATTGAAATATTGCACAAGTTTTCCTTAAGTGACGTAGGTATGCACTAAAAAAGGATTTTTGAAAATTCAAACCCTAAAGGGGTGCAAAGAAGTTGTAAAGTTTTTATGGATCAACGTGTTTTATTGGTCTGATAAACTTCAAATTTTGCATTTATGTTCTTTAAAAATTCAATTATACACGTGTTTAATCGTGTTTTTATTCAACCCCTAAAATTTAGTTAGGAAATGGTAGATTTTGGTAGAAGATGGTTGTTGTCTTATGTTGATGCCAAAGTCGAAGTCATTTAGTTATAAGTTATAATTATTAATTTTGGTATAAAGTGATAGATTTTGTACGAACATCGTAAATTTTGATTAAAAATTTTGGTTGAAAATAATGGGGTAGATTTAGAAAGAAAATGGTAATTTTGGTAGGAAATTATAGATTTAGGTAGGAAGTGGTAGATTTTTGGTAATAATGGTCGATTTGGGAAGGAATGGCAGCTTTTGGTAGAAAATAGTAGATTTAGAAATAAAATGGTAGATTTTGGTTAAAATGGTAGCTTATGGTAAATAGGTACATTATGAAAAAAATGGTAGATTTTGGATAAAGGGGAGGTTTTAGTAGAAAATAGTAGAAGTAGAATTTAAATGTTAGTAAAATGTTACATAATTTAGATTTTGGTAGTAAATAGTAGATTTAGAAAGAAAATGGTAGATTTTGGTAGGAAATGGCAGAATCTGGTAGGACATGGTAGATTCTGGTTGAAAATTGTACATTTTGGTAGGAACGACAGATTTTGGTAGAAATGGTATTTTGGTAGGAAATGGTAGATTTTTATATGAAATGGTAAATTTTTGTATTAAATGGTAATTTTGAAAGAAGTGATGGATTTCAAAATAATAAGTTGGAAGTCGGTTATCGGATGTCGATGTCCAAGTCGAGGTCATGGTCTGTTATTAGTTATTTGGAATAATGGTAAAATATATAGTCCGCGCGGACGAAGTCGCGGGCAACAGCTAGTAACTGATAAAAATCAAATTACATAATAGCGCCATCTGTCGGTCAAAAATTGTTATTGAAGTGGTGGAGCTAAATATAGGCGAGTTGAGATGTGGAAACCATTGAACAACTATTTTAAAGCTAAAACAAATATAAAAAAACAAAATTGAATACAGTGCCATCTAGCGTCAAGTTGAAGTGAACTAAATGCTATAATAGTATTTTTTGTTTCATTCAGGTGCAAGCTGGTGACGTCATAACCATAGATAAAGCCACCGGGAAGATCAACAAGCTGGGACGGAGCTTCGCTCGCGCTCGGGATTATGACGCTACAGGTACACTATCAGCCAAGTGCGCACGGAGTATTCCGTACAATTATCTATAAAAACGGCAAAAACTCACGTTTATTGCATGGCAGCCCTCTAAAAATGTATTTTATTTATGTTTTAAGTATTTGCCGTTATAGCGGCAACAGAAATTATCATCTGTGAAAATTTCAACTTTCTAACTATCACGGGTTCATGTGATACAGCCTGGGGACAGCCAGACTGACAGGCACATGGACAGCGGAGCCTTAGTGCTCGATCACGCTTACTAGCGGGCGCGGGCGCGAAATTTAAAATATAATTATGGCGTATACAAGTTTTCATGTAAAAATCGCACGTGCGGGTCTAAGGTCCGTATTAATAAATGAACCTCAATAGCGCTACCAAGTGCGCTACCAGCTAATCCACACTCAAAATGTAATCTGCATCTTGAGATCGTTGCTTTTTAATAAATGGATATTGAGATGTAGCACTGGCTACTAGATACTGTCTTGTATGTGTCAATTGTGTCATAATCGGATAGTACTTAACCGCTGAGTGTCATTTATTAATTTGCCAGAGATCATGTAAGTTTCTGTTCCTAATCTACAACTTAAGATGTATTTATTAAATAGAACAAAAGAGCAAGTGCACACTGAAGATAGCTTTCAGAGCTAAGTTTGATTTATTAATACGGACCCTAGTAATAGGAACCCGTTTGACCCCTTTGTTTGTTCGAACCCGGTGTCCTCCCCGGCAGGCGCCGCGGCGCGGTTCGTGCAGTGCCCGGAGGGGGAGCTGCAGAAGCGCAAGGAGGTGGTGCACACCGTCACGCTGCACGAGGTCGACGTCATCAACTCCCGCACGCACGGCTTCCTCGCGCTCTTCTCCGGTCAGTGCGCCGCCGTAGACACTAGACAGTAGGCCGTAGGAGTGCACGCGTAGACGTAAACGCTACGCTGACGACGCTGTAGACGCCGACGATGTAGACGCTTATGACGTCGACGCTGACGACACTGGAGACGCTGTAGACGGCGACGCTGACGACGCTCTAGACACCGACGCTGACGACGTCGACGTTTTCGACACTGTAGATGCTGACAATGATGACGCTGTAGACGCCGACGCTGATGACGCATAAAACGCCGGACGACCTCGAGTCGCAGACGAGGTCGACGCTAACATCGTAAACGATGCCGCAGTAGACGCCGGCGCTGATTTAATAAATCGTTGTGCGGTTGCAGGCGACACCGGGGAGATCAAGTCCGAGATCCGGGAACAGATCAACAGCAAGGTGGCGGAGTGGCGCGAGGAGGGCAAGGCGGACATGATACCGGGAGTGCTGTTCGTGGACGAGGTACCGCACCGTCATCACCGCCATCATTACCATCATCATCATCACCATCATCACCATCATCATCATCATCACCATCATCATCATCATCACCATCATCATCACAACTCATATTTAAATTTCATATCACTATTGATCCCGGGTATTGTAGGTGAAACTGTGGGACATAGTAATAAATACATGGAAATAGGGTTGATTTTTGTTTGTACTTTATAGGCTAGCATGTGACCACTATGTCACGTGGTGTTAAGTGACGATGTGGTCGGAGGTGTTGAACATGCTCAGTGTAGAACGGGACAGGGTTTCAATGACTGCCGGAACACCACGACAGATTACCTCTAAATAGCAATCTATAGTTAGCAATTTGTGTTTATTTAGTTTAGTTCTGCAGTTGGTCTTACAAACAAATAAAAACTAAATCCTATTCGAGGGTGGCTGAAGTGTTGAACGAAGTTCTTAAACTTTCGCGAACTGAATACATGTTAATTAGTATTTAAACGGGTATAATTCGCGCACAGACTATTATCAAAATATATAATTTAGACATACCTCGACGTTTCGGGCGAGTTACATCGGCCGTGGTCACGAGAAGACTTAATTAATTAAATAGACCCGTTTAAATACTAGTTAACATGAAGTGTTGATGTTTGGAACGATTTAATTTTGCCTCATTTATAAATTAAACTGTCGAGTATGTTGATGACAATAAAGGTTAAATTATTCTTTGACGTTGCGAGTGTCGAGGTTTAGTATGGCACCCGTACCCTTAGTATGAGTTTTAAATAGCTCGACATAGCACGCGTCAACTAGCTCGTTGTATGAAGAGTTTTGGTTCATAAACGCGCCGGTAGGATCGCTAGTTACTGTACTGTGTCGGTTCACGGAGCACCCCGGCCCTTGCGGCGCCCGCAGGCCCACATGCTGGACATGGAGTGCTTCTCGTTCCTGAACCGCGCGCTGGAGTCGGACACGGCGCCCGTCGTCATCATGGCCACCAACCGCGGCATCACGCGCATCCGCGGCACCAACTACCGCAGGTGGGTGCTACTGCTGCTAGAGACTCTATCAAAAATAAAAAAGTGTGTGCGTGTAACCTTTACGCGCGATTGAAGTAAAACTTCTTTTCGACTAAGTGTGTTTGTGACGTGTGGAATAAGGTTGTATGTCGCCCGCAGCCCGCACGGCATCCCGCTGGACCTGCTGGACCGGATGATCATCGTGCCCACGGCGCCCTACAGCCTCGCCGAGCTGCGAGAGATACTCAACATACGGTGAGGATTCATCTACCATGATTAACACTCGATGGTTACTGGTTTTCATTGGGTTTTAATTGGAAACTTTGGTAGGTGAACAGGAAAACGCATGTTCTAGAATCTAGACCTTTTTGGGCAGATAGGCTTACGACCGAAATTAATATTGTATCTCATATTCAAGATTGAAATCGATCTTGGATTGCTGCCTATCGCTCGATCGATCTCCAATCTGTGTGCCTTTATAAACCAATCCACGGATCGGTTATTGACACGTTTGACCCTAAAAATGGACTGTGATACCAATCTCAGATAGCAAAGTTCCGATTGGATTGATTATTAATTTCGGCCGTTAGTAAGTTACAATAATATTAATAAATTCATGTAATTTGTAAAAGTGTCCGGCTTACTTAAAAAGTTAAAACAGATGTTTCTAAAATTTAGTTCCACAAATTGCACGTCTACCACTCGCGTTTTCTTATTCAAACCTGGCATTTCTTATAATTTTACTTGTGATATTTTATTGAATTGTAGATTTAAAAAAAAGCGTGTGCGTGTAACCTTTACGCGCGATTCAAGTAAAACTTATTTTCCGCTTCTTTTAACATTGACATGTCAATGTAACCTTTTTTAAACAGTGGAAGTCAATGTAACCTTTTTTAAACAGCGGAAGTCAATGTAACCTTTTTTAAACAGCGGAAACTACACAGACTATAGTAAGCTTTACTTCCGTCAGAAAAAAAATCTGAGTTACTCCCTAGTCGCGCCTAAAGAAGGTTTACTTCAAAAAATTGACACATCCGTTCAACTCTGGTTTAAATCTTTTATGGCAAGACGGTTGGTTTGAAGTCTGCGCCTGTATACCGCGACCCTCCCTGCAGGTGCGAGGAGGAGGACTGCCAGATGTCGGGCGACGCGCTGACCGTGCTGACGCGCGTGGCCACCGAGACCTCGCTGCGGTACGCCATCCAGCTCATCACCACCGCCTCGCTCGTCGCCAAGCGCAGGAAGGCGCCCGAGGTAACCATGACACGCCGCTCGTGACGAACACAGATAGACATACCTAGCTTTGAACCATTATATTGAAAACACATTCATTGACGAATGGTAATGATATCACACACTAAAATCACATTTAGACGAATAATAACCAACTACACACGCTAAAACACATTAAACAACGGAGTAAGAGAAACTACTCACATTAATATCACATTAAATGCAAAAAATGAACCAACTACACACACTAACAGCCGAAATTAATAATCAATCCAATCCAAATTTTGCTATCTGGGATTGATATCACAATCCATTTTAGGGTCAAACGTGCCAATAACCGATCCGTGGATTGGTTTATAAAGGCACGCAAGTTGGGAACCGAACGATAGGCAGCAATCCAAGATCGATTTCAATCTTGGATAGGAGATACAATATTAATTTCGGCTGTAAAACACATTAAACGGCGAAGCCGGAGGAACTACTCACATAATATCACATTAAATGAAGACAATAAACCAACTACACACATTAAGTGACGAAGCATTAGAAACCAACTTAAGACTCATGTGTAATTTTACGTTTGTAATTGTTAATCGGAGACAAATGATTATAATCTTCTTTAACCCTCTGCACTCTTCTGCAGGTGAGCATGGAGGACGTGAAGAAGGTGTACTCCCTGTTCCTGGACGAGCACCGCTCGGAACAGTTCCTCAAGGAGTACCAGGACGAGTTCATGTTCAACGACGGAGGGGGAGGTACCGCACCATCAGTTTTCACCAACGTACAAGCCAAGAGTAGAAAGTCCCCCAAGTCCATCGCCCTAGAAGTTTTTAAACTTTCGCGAACAGGAAACATATTAACTAGCTAAAAACGGGTCTAATTCCATCGCTCTATTAGGAAGCCAAGAGTAGAAAGTCCATCGCCCTATCGGGGTGTTCCGGCGGTGCTTGAGAGTCAGTCACGTTTCAGGCTGAGCATGTTCACCACCTTGGATCACATCGACACTTAAGACTAGCCCCCGTATTGTTAGTCGTTACCTCCAAATTTCTTTCGCTCCACTCAACGTCACTTGCCTGTTTCGGTATCGTTAGTTGGCAAAATTTCCTCCACTCGGTTATTCCTTGACAACAATCCTTGTACGAAGGAAACAAACCATCTGTCAGCTCGAGGTACCTCGCGACGTACCTCGAGGATTCCTCGAAGCCGCTTCTCTACGATTTGTGTTAAAATGGAGCACCGAGGAACCTCGAAAGTTCAACTAACGATACCAAATATGAGGAACTTTTGGGGGGAGTTTCGAGGTCCCTCAGAAAAATCGAGTGAAAGAAATTTGGAGGTAACGACTAACGATACGGGGGTAAGTGTGTTGTGGTGAAATTGTAGCTTATAAAGTCAAATCTACAGCTAATCACTTTTCGTAAGTTATGTGCTAATTTGCATCGCTACGTGCTTTTGAGGGCGCGTTAAGCCTTCGGTGCCGGTTGTTGTCGATTGGTAACGGTCGTTAAGTCACGTCAGAGGCGCTCTAGCCTGTTAAACTCTGTTACTAGAGACTGGCATTTTGACGATCGTTGTGTATTGTTATTATCACTCGCTTTCCGGTGAAGGAAAACGTCGTGAGGAAACCAACATGCCCGAGGATTGATCCACTAAATCGGACACGGCTCCGGGCGTGTATTGTGCGGATATGAATTGTGATGATGATGATGATGATGATGTCGATGATGATGATGATGATGATGATGATGTCGATGATGATGATGATGATGATGATGAATCTTGATGTAATGTTCTAATTGCAGACGCGCCGCAGCAGATGGAAGTCACGCAGTAAGAGAAGCATCACCAAATATCATCAGAAAAACTTTTTTAAAACAATGAGGTACATTTCACTACTTGTTAACATTCCGCTCATGGTACCTACACTAATGTACTACAGAAGGTACGGCACTCCGGGCAAGATGATGACGTCAGTGTCTCTTTCTACGTCATCGACGTACGTGTGATACATAACACTTCCAGATGTTCGTTGATTGGCGTAGACACACCTACGTCATCTTGAGTCTGCGAGTGTCATACTTTGTTTTCTTAATGACTCCACTGAGGTGGGTTGTCGGGTTTACATTTAGATCGTAAATCATTGATACAGAATCGATTCGGTTGATGCTCATAAGCAACACCGGAGTGGATTATTCGACGCTATAAATATGAGGCGACCGCTGGCTCTGCTGTTGAGGGAAATCTAAGCTTTAGTGTCATTGTAATAAGGCCTCGAATAGTCAAGAATTGCCTTGGGAAAAACACTTGCAGTATACGGCCATCGTGCAGTAATAAAATTGACACCTACCTAATTAACAAATTTTGTTTGTACGAAGAGTATGTTTAAGTTAGATAATTAATTATTATTGTAAGTTGATTTTGTAATAAAATGTATGTTACAATGAGTTGGTTTTTAGTTATTCCTTTGCCTAGTAACACCTTTGATAGACAGTCAAGTGGCGTGGGTAGTTGTAATGTACTAATTACATGACACAGCGGGCGTGGGCGGGAAGTGAATGTACTAGTTACATGACACAGAGCGAGCGGGGCGGGACGTGGGCAGTTGTAATGTACTAGGAACATGACAAAGCGCGGGTGGGGGCGGGACGACGCGTCATCGTTAGTACATTACAACCAGTAGGGCGAATGATATAATTTCTCTATGCAGCCAAGATTGAAATGAAAAATATTTTGTTATTTTAGTACATATTATAATGTATTGCTTTTTATTCTAGAGGAGGGAGATGTGTGTCATTTTGACCTGATGGTAAGCGCTGAGCCTGCGCATAGTACTTACAAATGAGAAAATAAATATCACTAGTTCGACGATTGAACAAACCGAACGAACGTGTGGCCGCTCAGTACTTTCCCTTGCAAACTCTTTCGCGGGTGTGGGTAAAATCAAACAATTTGTCAATTTAAATAATTTAATAAATACTAATTTATATAAATTAAGTTTCTTAAAATATTAGCTGCGCGCGATTCTGCCGCATTTGCCTGTTGTTAGACTTGTAATCGGGGAAAAGTTATTTTTTCTCAGTTGCCATTGCGGTGGCTTAATTAACATGGGTTAGTGTCATTTGGTCACACATAAACCAGTGTAAATCGGTCCCATCTATATTTTATTTTTTAATTAGATGGATTTGGAGTGCAATGGTCACACTTCAGTTTTCAACTATACTTAGTCAGGTCATAAGTATTGTCACACAGTAAAAACTTTTCTTTTAGAATGCTGGCCACAAAAAAGTTTATTGAATTCGAATTTCGAATTGTTCATGAAAATAAAAACGTATACTTTTTAGAATTTTACTCATTTTTAAATATGGAGTGGACGCTTAAAGAAGACCGTGTTGCAGTTATTGCGTTGCATCGTTGCGGTTACGCGCCAATTCAAATTTTTGACATACTGAAAAATTTGAATATAACCAAGAGATTCGTTTATCGTACCATCAAACGATACAATGAAGACTCTAGTGTAGATGACAGGTCAAGAAGTGGTCGCCCTCGGTCTGTTAGGACTCCAGCAGTGATAAAAGCTGTGAAGGCGCGAATTCAAAGAAATCCCAAACGTTAGCAGAAACTGTTGGCCCTTCAGATGGGATTAAGCAGAACCACGGTGAAAAGGGTGTTAAATGAAGACTTAGGGCTTCGGGCATATCGAAGAAAAACAGGACATCATTTGAATGCTCGTCTAATGGACCTGAGACTGAAGAGATGCCGCGCTTTGTTGAAGCGGTACGCGGGAAAAAAATATCGGGAAATTCTTTTTTCGGATGAAAAAATTTTTACCGTAGAAGAGAGCTACAACAAACAAAATGATAAGGTGTACGCACACAGTAGTGAAGAAGCGAGCAACCGTATTCCGCGTGTCCAACGAGGTCATTTTCCATCCTCGCTCATGGTATGGTTGGGAGTGTCTTATTGGGGCTTAACAGAGGTACATTTTTGTGAGGAAGGTGTAAAAACGAATGCAGTTGTGTATCAAAATACAGTCCTGACGAACCTTGTGGAACTTGTTTCTCATACCATGTTTAATAACAGGCACTGGGTATTCCAACAAGATTCGGCGCCAGCTCATAGAGCGAAGAGCACACAAGACTGGCTGGCGGCGCGTGAAATCGACTTCATCCGGCACGAAGACTGGCCCTCCTCCAGTCCAGATTTGAATCCGCTAGATTACAAGATATGGCAACACTTGGAGGAAAAGGCGTGCTCAAAGCCTCATCCCAATTTGGAGTCACTCAAGACATCCTTGATTAAGGCAGCCGCCGATATTGACATGGACCTCGTTCGTGCTGCGATAGACGACTGGCCGCGCAGATTGAAGGCCTGTATTCAAAATCACGGAGGTCATTTTGAATAAACTTTAGTGTCATAAGAATCTATGTTTTGTTAAGTTCATTTTGGTATATAAATGATTACATAATGAATAAACTTGTTTCAATTATTTTATATAAAACATGTGACAGAATTTATGACCTGACTAGGTAGAATGTAATATTTATACAACTGAATTTGACAAAACAGTAGTCTAGTACATTGTCTGTTTACAGATGGAATGTCTTTTCTATACTTATCCTTCTACACAAAGGTGAATGTAACATTAATTAACTTTAAAATGGCAAACATTATTTATGTGCGGCGACAAATTGCGTGCACAAAAGAACGCCATTTTTGAGCTGCTCGCTATCTTTGACAATTTCTTTTCGCCGACTATGAACATGACATGTTTTTGTAATAATTATACCTACCTTAATGTGAATTGTTCACATTAAGGTAGGTATAATTATTACAATTTAATTAACACGTTAATTTTCACAATACAATTTCTCAAAGATTTAGCTTCGGACCAAAGCGGGCCATCCGCTTGCGGCTGGGGTGTGCCAGTCGCCATTTCAGACCTTTGTCGAGCAAAACCATGACTTGCGAACTCAACGACGCTTCGTCTTCCTTAGTACAATTTCACTAACACTTATTTTCGGTCCAATTTCTTGAATTTACGAACACCAGAAGCCAGAACTAGAAGGTTCTAGAGTGGCGACCGCGGAGTGGAAGACGCAGCGTAGGTAGGCCTCCCACTAGATGCGCCGACGACATCAAAAGAGTCGCAGGCGACCGGTGGATGCAAGTGACAAATTGTCGTTCGGTGTGGCGGTCTAAGGGGGAGGCCTATGTTCAGCTGTGGACATCTTCAGGCCGATGATGATGATGAACTCAAAGAAGCTATGTCCTCTGTCATCTATGTACACTTTGAGTGTTATTAGTTATTAGACTGTCGTTTCATGTACAATTTGAGTGTTGTTTCATGTACACTTTCGAGTGTTGTCTCATGTACAATTTGAGTGTTGTTTCATGGTACAATTTGAGTGTTATTGGAGTGTTGTTTCATGTAGAATTTAAGTGCTATTTTCACACGAAGTACCCCTTGTCGGGCCAGGGCTTGGCCGCCTCCTTGTGCTGCGTCCGCACGTGGGTCTGCATGGCGTACTTCTGTATGAACTCCGCGGCGCAGTGCGGGCAGCGGTGCGGGCGCTCCCCCGTGTGCGTGCGCCGGTGGTGGCGGAGCACCACGTGGCTCTGCGACAATATAAGCTTACTCTAAACTCTATAATTATTGGAAAATCCAGGGATTCGGCGCTCTGGGGGGGTGGTCTTGGTGAGTAAGGTCATCCGCTCCACGCAGATCGACGGCTCACGGGGGGTTTTAGCGTGTTCAAGTCCCATACACCCATATAGGATAGTGCGAAGGCATTTCCCCCCTCAAGGCCACATTTTATTTCGAAACAGCGGGTGACACCGCGAGGCGCAGCTAGTAATATATACATGTTTTATTAAATACTAGAAGCGCCTCGCGGTTTCACCCGCGCTACGGGATACAAAGTAGTCTATGTCACCCGGGGATAGTGTAGCTTCCAAACAATGAAATAATTTTTGCAAATCAGTTCTGTAGTTTCGGAGCCTATTCAATGCAAACAAACAATCAAATCTTTCCTCTGTATAATATTAGTATTAGAAGTACTCACCGCAAAGCCTCTCCCACATAGGTCGCAAATCTTATCCTTAACCTTTTCCAGTTTCAAATGCACGTTCTCCCGGTGCGTGCGGAGGCCGGACGGGCGGGCGAAGTACTGGAACGAGTAAGACACGGCGTATAAGTGGCTGGAAGAGATTAGCGATAAGGCTGCCTATCCTATATCAATCAATCTTCAATCTAGATACTCAATACCATAATCCACAATCTGTCTCAAATTGTCCTCACAATCTATCAACCAATCCTCCATCAATCAACTAATCCTCCAACAATCAACGAATCCTCCATCAATCAACTAATCCTCCAACAATCAACGAATCCTCCATCAATCAACTAATCCTCCATCAATCAACGAATCCTCCATCAATCAACTAATCCTCCAACAATCAAGGAATCCTCCATCAATCAACGAATTCTCCATCAATCAACTAATCCTCCAACAATCAACGAAACCTCCATCAATCAACCAATCTTCCGTTACATCGATCACTCAACAATCTGTCTGTCTGTACCTTATCGCATATCTCGCAGTAGAAGGGCGTCTTCTTCAGATGGAACAAGTTGTAGTGGTAAGTCAGATTCTTCTTCCTCCCGAAGATTTTGCCGCAATCCGGACACGGCAAACTGAAAAATAGTAGTACATTCATTGAAATACATCATACGTATGTTCTTAAAAACACGGCTTTTTAAACCAATAATTTACTAGACATCTATAATGGCCGGTCTTCCTCCTCTAATATGTCTGTGATCAGATTTTTACGGTTCTGTACTCAAAGGGTAAAAGTGTGTACAGTGTGAGCACACAAGCCGGAGGTGGCTACTCACGCGAGGCGCTGCCGCTTGCAGTGTCGCGCGGACACGCGGAGGTGCGTCTTGCTTGTACTTGTACAGTGTGAGCACACAAGCCGGAGGTGGCTACTCACGCGAGGCGCTGCCGCTTGCAGTGTCGCGCGGACACGCGGAGGTGCGTCTTGCTTGTACTTGTACAGTGTGAGCACACAAGCCGGAGGTGGCTACTCACGCGAGGCGCTGCCGCTTGCAGTGTCGCGCGGACACGCGGAGGTGCGTCTTGCTTGTACTTGTACAGTGTGAGCACACAAGCCGGAGGTGGCTACTCACGCGAGGCGCTGCCGCTTGCAGTGTCGCGCGGACACGCGGAGGTGGCTACTCACGCGAGGCGCTGCCGCTTGCAGTGTCGCGCGGACACGCGGAGGTGCGTCTTGCTTGTACTTGTACAGTGTGAGCACACAAGCCGGAGGTGGCTACTCACGCGAGGCGCTGCCGCTTGCAGTGTCGCGCGGACACGCGGAGGTGCGTCTTGCTTGTACTTGTACAGTGTGAGCACACAAGCCGGAGGTGGCTACTCACGCGAGGCGCTGCCGCTTGCAGTGTCGCGCGGACACGCGGAGGTGCGTCTTGCTTGTACTTGTACAGTGTGAGCACACAAGCCGGAGGTGGCTACTCACGCGAGGCGCTGCCGCTTGCAGTGTCGCGCGGACACGCGGAGGTGCGTCTTGCTTGTACTTGTACAGTGTGAGCACACAAGCCGGAGGTGGCTACTCACGCGAGGCGCTGCCGCTTGCAGTGTCGCGCGGACACGCGGAGGTGCGTCTTGCTTGTACTTGTACAGTGTGAGCACACAAGCCGGAGGTGGCTACTCACGCGAGGCGCTGCCGCTTGCAGTGTCGCGCGGACACGCGGAGGTGCGTCTTGCTTGTACTTGTACAATGTGAGCACACAAGCCGGAGGTGGCTACTCACGCGAGGCGCTGCCGCTTGCAGTGTCGCGCGGACACGCGGAGGGGCGTCTTGCTTGTACTTGTACAGTGTGAGCACACAAGCCGGAGGTGGCTACTCACGCGAGGCGCTGCCGCTTGCAGTGTCGCGCGGACACGCGGAGGTGCGTCTTGCTTGTACTTGTACAGTGTGAGCACACAAGCCGGAGGTGGCTACTCACGCGAGGCGCTGCCGCTTGCAGTGTCGCGCGGACACGCGGAGGTGCGTCTTGCTTGTACTTGTACAGTGTGAGCACACAAGCCGGAGGTGGCTACTCACGCGAGGCGCTGCCGCTTGCAGTGTCGCGCGGACACGCGGAGGTGCGTCTTGCTTGTACTTGTACAATGTGAGCACACAAGCCGGAGGTGGCTACTCACGCGAGGCGCTGCCGCTTGCAGTGTCGCGCGGACACGCGGAGGTGCGTCTTGCTTGTACTTGTACAGTGTGAGCACACAAGCCGGAGGTGGCTACTCACGCGAGGCGCTGCCGCTTGCAGTGTCGCGCGGACACGCGGAGGTGCGTCTTGCTTGTACTTGTACAGTGTGAGCACACAAGCCGGAGGTGGCTACTCACGCGAGGCGCTGCCGCTTGCAGTGTCGCGCGGACACGCGGAGGTGCGTCTTGCTTGTACTTGTACAGTGTGAGCACACAAGCCGGAGGTGGCTACTCACGCGAGGCGCTGCCGCTTGCAGTGTCGCGCGGACACGCGGAGGTGCGTCTTGCTTGTACTTGTACAGTGTGAGCACACAAGCCGGAGGTGGCTACTCACGCGAGGCGCTGCCGCTTGCAGTGTCGCGCGGACACGCGGAGGTGCGTCTTGCTTGTACTTGTACAGTGTGAGCACACAAGCCGGAGGTGGCTACTCACGCGAGGCGCTGCCGCTTGCAGTGTCGCGCGGACACGCGGAGGTGCGTCTTGCTTGTACTTGTACAGTGTGAGCACACAAGCCGGAGGTGGCTACTCACGCGAGGCGCTGCCGCTTGCAGTGTCGCGCGGACACGCGGAGGTGCGTCTTGCTTGTACTTGTACAGTGTGAGCACACAAGCCGGAGGTGGCTACTCACGCGAGGCGCTGCCGCTTGCAGTGTCGCGCGGACACGCGGAGGTGCGTCTTGCTTGTACTTGTACAGTGTGAGCACACAAGCCGGAGGTGGCTACTCACGCGAGGCGCTGCCGCTTGCAGTGTCGCGCGGACACGCGGAGGTGCGTCTTGCTTGTACTTGTACAGTGTGAGCACACAAGCCGGAGGTGGCTACTCACGCGAGGCGCTGCCGCTTGCAGTGTCGCGCGGACACGCGGAGGTGCGTCTTGCTTGTACTTGTACAGTGTGAGCACACAAGCCGGAGGTGGCTACTCACGCGAGGCGCTGCCGCTTGCAGTGTCGCGCGGACACGCGGAGGTGCGTCTTGCTTGTACTTGTACAGTGTGAGCACACAAGCCGGAGGTGGCTACTCACGCGAGGCGCTGCCGCTTGCAGTGTCGCGCGGACACGCGGAGGTGCGTCTTGCTTGTACTTGTACAGTGTGAGCACACAAGCCGGAGGTGGCTACTCACGCGAGGCGCTGCCGCTTGCAGTGTCGCGCGGACACGCGGAGGTGCGTCTTGCTTGTACTTGTACAGTGTGAGCACACAAGCCGGAGGTGGCTACTCACGCGAGGCGCTGCCGCTTGCAGTGTCGCGCGGACACGCGGAGGTGCGTCTTGCTTGTACTTGTACAGTGTGAGCACACAAGCCGGAGGTGGCTACTCACGCGAGGCGCTGCCGCTTGCAGTGTCGCGCGGACACGCGGAGGTGCGTCTTGCTTGTACTTGTACAGTGTGAGCACACAAGCCGGAGGTGGCTACTCACGCGAGGCGCTGCCGCTTGCAGTGTCGCGCGGACACGCGGAGGTGCGTCTTGCTTGTACTTGTACAGTGTGAGCACACAAGCCGGAGGTGGCTACTCACGCGAGGCGCTGCCGCTTGCAGTGTCGCGCGGACACGCGGAGGTGCGTCTTGCTTGTACTTGTACAGTGTGAGCACACAAGCCGGAGGTGGCTACTCACGCGAGGCGCTGCCGCTTGCAGTGTCGCGCGGACACGCGGAGGTGGCTACTCACGCGAGGCGCTGCCGCTTGCAGTGTCGCGCGGACACGCGGAGGTGCGTCTTGCTTGTACTTGTACAGTGTGAGCACACAAGCCGGAGGTGGCTACTCACGCGAGGCGCTGCCGCTTGCAGTGTCGCGCGGACACGCGGAGGTGCGTCTTGCTTGTACTTGTACAGTGTGAGCACACAAGCCGGAGGTGGCTACTCACGCGAGGCGCTGCCGCTTGCAGTGTCGCGCGGACACGCGGAGGTGCGTCTTGCTTGTACTTGTACAGTGTGAGCACACAAGCCGGAGGTGGCTACTCACGCGAGGCGCTGCCGCTTGCAGTGTCGCGCGGACACGCGGAGGTGCGTCTTGCTTGTACTTGTACAGTGTGAGCACACAAGCCGGAGGTGGCTACTCACGCGAGGCGCTGCCGCTTGCAGTGTCGCGCGGACACGCGGAGGTGCGTCTTGCTTGTACTTGTACAGTGTGAGCACACAAGCCGGAGGTGGCTACTCACGCGAGGCGCTGCCGCTTGCAGTGTCGCGCGGACACGCGGAGGTGCGTCTTGCTTGTACTTGTACAGTGTGAGCACACAAGCCGGAGGTGGCTACTCACGCGAGGCGCTGCCGCTTGCAGTGTCGCGCGGACACGCGGAGGTGCGTCTTGCTTGTACTTGTACAGTGTGAGCACACAAGCCGGAGGTGGCTACTCACGCGAGGCGCTGCCGCTTGCAGTGTCGCGCGGACACGCGGAGGTGCGTCTTGCTTGTACTTGTACAGTGTGAGCACACAAGCCGGAGGTGGCTACTCACGCGAGGCGCTGCCGCTTGCAGTGTCGCGCGGACACGCGGAGGTGCGTCTTGCTTGTACTTGTACAGTGTGAGCACACAAGCCGGAGGTGGCTACTCACGCGAGGCGCTGCCGCTTGCAGTGTCGCGCGGACACGCGGAGGTGCGTCTTGCTTGTACTTGTACAGTGTGAGCACACAAGCCGGAGGTGGCTACTCACGCGAGGCGCTGCCGCTTGCAGTGTCGCGCGGACACGCGGAGGTGCGTCTTGCTTGTACTTGTACAGTGTGAGCACACAAGCCGGAGGTGGCTACTCACGCGAGGCGCTGCCGCTTGCAGTGTCGCGCGGACACGCGGAGGTGCGTCTTGCTTGTACTTGTACAATGTGAGCACACAAGCCGGAGGTGGCTACTCACGCGAGGCGCTGCCGCTTGCAGTGTCGCGCGGACACGCGGAGGTGCGTCTTGCTTGTACTTGTACAGTGTGAGCACACAAGCCGGAGGTGGCTACTCACGCGAGGCGCTGCCGCTTGCAGTGTCGCGCGGACACGCGGAGGTGCGTCTTGCTTGTACTTGTACAGTGTGAGCACACAAGCCGGAGGTGGCTACTCACGCGAGGCGCTGCCGCTTGCAGTGTCGCGCGGACACGCGGAGGTGCGTCTTGCTTGTACTTGTACAGTGTGAGCACACAAGCCGGAGGTGGCTACTCACGCGAGGCGCTGCCGCTTGCAGTGTCGCGCGGACACGCGGAGGTGCGTCTTGCTTGTACTTGTACAGTGTGAGCACACAAGCCGGAGGTGGCTACTCACGCGAGGCGCTGCCGCTTGCAGTGTCGCGCGGACACGCGGAGGTGCGTCTTGCTTGTACTTGTACAGTGTGAGCACACAAGCCGGAGGTGGCTACTCACGCGAGGCGCTGCCGCTTGCAGTGTCGCGCGGACACGCGGAGGTGCGTCTTGCTTGTACTTGTACAGTGTGAGCACACAAGCCGGAGGTGGCTACTCACGCGAGGCGCTGCCGCTTGCAGTGTCGCGCGGACACGCGGAGGTGCGTCTTGCTTGTACTTGTACAGTGTGAGCACACAAGCCGGAGGTGGCTACTCACGCGAGGCGCTGCCGCTTGCAGTGTCGCGCGGACACGCGGAGGTGCGTCTTGCTTGTACTTGTACAGTGTGAGCACACAAGCCGGAGGTGGCTACTCACGCGAGGCGCTGCCGCTTGCAGTGTCGCGCGGACACGCGGAGGTGCGTCTTGCTTGTACTTGTACAGTGTGAGCACACAAGCCGGAGGTGGCTACTCACGCGAGGCGCTGCCGCTTGCAGTGTCGCGCGGACACGCGGAGGTGCGTCTTGCTTGTACTTGTACAGTGTGAGCACACAAGCCGGAGGTGGCTACTCACGCGAGGCGCTGCCGCTTGCAGTGTCGCGCGGACACGCGGAGGTGCGTCTTGCTTGTACTTGTACAGTGTGAGCACACAAGCCGGAGGTGGCTACTCACGCGAGGCGCTGCCGCTTGCAGTGTCGCGCGGACACGCGGAGGTGCGTCTTGTACTTGTCCACGCTCGGGAACTGCTTGTTGCACTCCACGCAGAAGGACAGCTCGGGCGCCCGCGCCGCGCCGCCCCGCATCTGAAAGACAGAGCTACACTGTTATTAAAAATATGACACACTAGCGGCGCCCCGCGGTTTCACCCGCGTTTCATATTGTAAAACCTATAGGGCGGTGGCTGTTAGATACGACTTGTAACATTCTGTCAGAGAAAATACTGAAGTTAGGTAGTTTTTCACAGTTATTATCGCACTGATGGACAGGTAAACAGTGATGGTGATGGTGATGATGATGACTTGTAGCCTATATTGTGTCTCTAAACTATCTGCATACTACATTTCATGCAAATTAAGGTACTATTTACGACCACTGTGTACTATGTGTAAGTTGGGGTATAAGCTATAAAAATACCAAATTTCATGCCAATGGGGTAGTTTGTCACAGTTTTTATTGCACTGATGCAAAACGGTGATGATGATGAATATGATAAATTAAAGTTTAAGTCGTAAGTTGCGGGATAACCTATCTACGTACGAAATTTTACGCACATTGGGTGTTTTATCGCATTGATGGAAAACGGCGATGATTATGATGATGACTTAATAATATGTTCGTAGCCTATGTCCTAAGTTAGAAGATAACCTATCTGCGATCCAAATTCTCTCTCCCCCTACTCTTCCCTCTTTCCCCTCTCCCTTAGGTCCCCCCACTCTTCCCTCTTCCCTAGGTCCGCCCACTCTCTCCTCTTCCCCCTCTCCCCTAGGTCCCCCCACTCTCCCCTCTTCCCTAGGTCCCCCCACTCTCTCCTCTTCCCCCTCTCCCCTAGGTCCCCCCACTCTCCCCTCTTCTCCAACTACCCTATTTCCCCCCACTCTCCCCTCTTCCCCCTCTCCCCTAGGTCGCCCCACTCTCCCCTCTTCTCCTACTCCCCTATTTCCCCCCACTCTCCCCTCTTTCTTCCCCACTCTGACCTCATTCTCCCCCCTTTCTCCCCTCTTTCTCCTCCCACTCTCCCCTCTCTTTCTCCCCACTCTACTCTCTCTTTCTCCCCACTCTCCCCTCTTTCTCACCCCAGTCCCCTCTCTTTCTCCCTCCACTCTCCCCTCTTTCTCCTCCCACTCTCCCCACTTTCTCCCCGCTCTCCCCTATCTTTCTCCCCACTCTACCCTCTTTCTCTCTCCACTCTCCCCTCTTTCTCACCCCACTCTCACCTCTTTCTCACCCCACTCTCACCTCTTTCTCACCCCACTCTCCCCGCTCTCCTCTCTCTTTCTTCCCACTCTACCCCCTTTCTCCCCCCACTCTCCCCTCTTTCTCACCCCACTCTCCTCTCTTTCTCCCTCTACTCTCCCCGCTCTTTCTCCCCACTCGACCCTCTTTCTCCCCCCACTCTCCCCTCTTTCTCCCCCCACTTTCCCCTCATTGTCCCCCACTCTCCCCTCTTTCTTCCCGCTCTCCCCGTCTTCCTCCCCACTCCACCTTCTTCTCCCCCCACTCTACCATCTACTCCCCCTTTCCCCCCACTCTTCCTCTTTCTCCCCCTCCCCTCCCCTCCCCGCACTCTCCCCCTTTTAAATAACGATCCGTTCAGCCGTTTATCGTAGTCCGTAGGGGGTGCATCTAAAGAAACCCTCATAATTTCAACCCCCTTGCTTTTCCCCCTTTAGGGATGATTTGCAAAAAAGCTTAAACCCCTATTTATTTATTTCTTACCAAAAGCCTAAATAAGAATTTTCAGATCCCTAACTTGAGGAATTATGGATTCCCCATACAAACTTTCACCCCCTATTTCATCCCCTTCGAGATTATTTTTGAGACAAAAGATAGCCTATGTCCGTCTCATAGGTCCAATCTACCACTATACCAAATTTTATCGAAATCGGTTCAGCCGTTTGAGCGTGAAGACCTAACAAACATACACACATATACACACAAACTTTTGGCTTTATAATATTAGTAAGATTAATATTATCGGTCCACAAAAACGATATCGAACGATAATAGCGACATTATCGTTCGGTATTCCAAGAAAACCGTTTTCTTTATTTGATACATAAAACGGTAATATCGTCAGGCGATATTACCGGACATTCCTGCAAAATGCCATGGACAAAGGAAACTATGGACGGCGGCGCAGCGTGGTCGCATGAGATAGAAGCATAGAATCGTAATAATATTACGATTTCTATGGATAGAAGACTATGGCGTCATGAAGCCGTCAATGTAAGAAGTACCGGTCCGTGCGCAAGAGTTAAATATACTGTGCCATACCCCTCTACAAACAGATAGATAATTTCGGTAATGTCGACCAATATAATACCGTATCGTCATTATCGACCAACAATATCGCTTTTATCGATGATCATAAAAAATGGAGCCTGCGTAGTAGTGGTTTTATACTCCCTCACAGGCGCGGTCGATAAAAACGATATTCTCGGTCTATAATGGCGATATTATCGCCTGATGTCTAGGCCAGGCTGTCCCGCCACCTTGTCCGGATGCAGCGCGTAGCAGTGCTTCTTGTAGTAGATGTAGTTCTTGTAGCTCCGGTTGCAGTCCTTGCAGGTGTACGTCATGTGATGCTCGCTGGAAATTTCATTATTCATTACCTATACATAACTAAATATCTATAAAACTAAGCGTGAGTTTCCGATTAAAGAAAATATCGTTAAAAGTGCTCCTAAAAACCTCCTCAAGAAAGTGATATTTGTTAACTAGAATTTAAACTGGTCTAATTCGCGAATAAACTGTCAAAATATATAATTTTGACATACCTCAACGTCTCGGCCAAGTTACAACGACCGTGGTCACGAGAAGACTTCTCGTGACCACGGTCGATTTATTCAGTTCGAGAAAGTTTAAGAACTTCTAAAGTGATATTTTCTAAAATCTAAAACAAAGTAATAAGTATGGCAATACCTGATGTGTTTCTCCATTTTCTTCTTGGTGGTGAGTGTGTGGCCGCAGTGGTCGCACACGTACGTCATGTGCCGCTCCTTGTAGTGCACCGTGAACGACTTCAGTGTACTGAAAAAATAATATCTGATACTAATATTATAAACGCGAAAGTTTGTGAGTATGGATGGATGGATGGATGGATGTTTGTTACTCTTTCACGCAAAAACTACTGAATGGATTTTGATGAAACTTCACAATAATATAGCTTACATATCAGAATAACACATAGGCCAATTCATTAAGATATATTATTGTATATTATCCAAACGCGGGTGAAACCGCGGGGCGCAGCGCATATTTATGCCATTTTTTTTTAACTTAGCCCCACCCACACTACGATTGATCCTGTATCGTGAGTACCGTCTACAGACATATAATTTCACATACATATCACACGCAGACCAGATACAAATATTTGTGCGATCCACATATATTTATTCCGGGCGGGAATCGAACCCGCGACACCAAGCGTAGCAATCTGATTGCTCAGCCACTACGCCAAACGTGCCGTCAAACATAACTAAGGCATTTTAGTCCAGCGATCGAATCGATGGATTCGGAAATAATGTGTGAACTGACATTGAAAGTAACCGATCCAGTGAGCAAATGCGTCCAGCGATTGACGGCCTATGGGTTAATTCCAGCGCCACTAGAATAGTATAGACGGGCATTCCTGTACCTATTGGATTTAACACAATGTTGCTTTTTTTGTTCGATTTATTTCAGTCCAGCACTGGACTGGAATATTACTGATCGATATTGTCGACCGATACGATCGCACTCGACAATATTACCGACCGATATTATCGCACTCAACAATACTACCAACCGTAATTATTGTACCCTACAATATTACCGACCGATATTATCGCACTCAACAATACTACCAACCGTAATTATTGTACCCTACAATATTACCGACCGATATTATCGCACTCAACAATACTACCAACCGTAATTATTGTACCCTACAATATTACCGACCGATATTATCGCACTCAACAATACTACCAACCGTAATTATTGTACCCTACAATATTACCGACCGATATTATCGCACTCAACAATACTACCAACCGTAATTATTGTACCCTACAATATTACCGATATTATCGCACTCAACAATACTACCAACCGTAATTATTGTACCCTACAATATTACCGACCGATATTTTCTAAGTGTGTCCGGTTTTGCTCTCGTCCATAATGTTTGATAAAGAAGTAGTCCGGTAGTCTGTATTAAGTTGTATTGGTTTATGTATCCTACCGCCTTTTTCCACTACTACCCTACCAGTTGGTGTATTACATATTTTTATTTATGTGTAACTATCTCTTATTTTCTTATACAAGGCGTAACAGCAAGGTGTAGTAATACTGAAACTACGCATACACATACATATTTCAAAGTAGTCTGGAGGTACTATAAATCTGTAAGTAGTTACGGTAATTAATTAATACACGTCAAAGTTTACTGCAAAACTAACCATCGTTCAACCCTAGTTATCAGCTGGGCAATGTCAGGGAACTTGAGGCATAGACTAACATGTACAGTAGTACCCAACTTATATGGTGCGTCGTGAATCTTCGTTCGCGCAGAAAAGAAAGTATGGTCCGAAGATTAACGAAAGAATGCTTAAAACTTACAATCAACCTAAGATCACTATTACAAGGTCCATAATACACTGCAGCTGTTGCACATCGCAGTTCTACCTGCGCAGAAGATGAATTTTCAAAGCGCGGGAAATGCTATTGACCGCTATTGGTCGGCAGCCGCCCCGCCATCTTAGCGATCGCCGCGTGGCATGAGTGAGATGGAACTAACAGCTGCAGTGTATTATGAACCTTATAATAGTGATCTCGGGTTGATTGTAAGTTTTAAGCATTCTTTCGTTAATCTTCGGACCATACTTTATTTTCTGCGCGAACGAAGATTCACGACGCACCATATAAGTTGAGTAAGACTGTACGCTTTGTTTCGTTACTTTTACACGTCTAGCCGGCGGCATTACTCAAACAAAACTAGGCCCGCCGTCAAATCCGTCAATACAAAATTCGTAAAAGTACTAAGGGTTCCGTTTGTTTTTTAAATAATGTTTTTTACCAATTTGTACCAACCCGGACAGATGCAACCTGACAAAAGTATTTCTTGGCGGCTTAGTGATATCTACTCCGTGTAATGTACCTACAAAAATTCTATTCTAAGGCGGAAAGTATCTGAAATGAATTTTAGAGGCTTTCAACTTTGTTACAATACTGAACCCTAAAATATTGTCGGCAAATTCAAAGAGCGCGGCGCACTTTGCGGCAGAAATAATTCAATGCCAGTGACCCGCGTAACGCGACGTCATCCGTATAAGAAGAATATTTAGTTATTTGGTCAATTTGAGTGAAAAAATCGATCATCGATTTCAGGTTTTAGTACCCTGGCAAATGATTCATCACCAGGTACACATACCCACATTTCAATATTACTACACCTTGCCGATACACCCTGTATATTATGTTTATTTTTTACAAATACCTTGTATGTATATTATTATGTATACCTATACTCGTATACTATATCACACATTCTTATACTTCTTCTTGGAAAGTCCATCCGTCACCAAAAGGCTTGAGCTGAAAATCAGCGTTGCGGTTTTTTTTACCGCAGCATTATGCTGAGCTCAGGCCCTTTTCTGCATTAACTGCGCGCCGGCTATCTGCGTACACAATTCTGACTAGCCTACGTTGTTTAAATGCTCCTGTCCTGTTTGTATTATATGTGTACGTGTTTGTCGTTGTGTACAGTTTTTGTCGGAATAAACGTTTTTTCTTTCTTTCTTTCTTTATATTATCGCACCCGACAATATTAGTGTCCGATATTATCGCAACCAACAATAATACCGACCGTTAACATCGCACCTGGGGACGCTTTATGCAACAGGGTACTTCGGATACAAGACAAGCGGAAACTGTATGCGAAGCGCTAGCGTCGTCCGCGTTGTGCCGCGTCGCTACTCAATAGCTCACCCGACACGCTCACAGCGCCATACTAACTCACGATACAACATCTCGCTTTAATTTCAACATAGAGAGAGTGGCCCTTCTAGAATGTAGGGTAGGAATAGGTATTGCACTGGGTATGCTCACCCGAACGTCGTAAGAATAGGTATGGTCCCACGTATGCTCACCCGAACGTCGTAAGAATAGGTATGGCCCCACGTATGCTCACCCGAACGTCGTAGGAATAGGTATGGTCCTGCGTATGCTCACCCGAACGTCGTAGGAATAGGTATGGTCCTGCGTATGCTCACCCGAACGTCGTAGGAATAGGTATGGTCCTGCGTATGCTCACCCGAACGTCGTAGGAATAGGTATGGTCCTGCGTATGCTCACCCGAACGTCGTAGGAATAGGTATGGTCCTGCGTATGCTCACCCGAACGTCGTAGGTATAGTTATGGTCCTGCGTATGCTCACCCGAAGGTCATGCGGCAGACGCTGCAGGCGTAGGTCCTGGTGTGGGCGTGGTCCAGGTGCTTCCGCATGAAGTTCTCCTTGCAGACCTCCGCGCAGAGCCCGCAGCGGAACACCACGGAGTGCGTCCGCCAGTGGCGCTCCAGGCCCGCCGCGGAGCCCTGCCGCTTGCCGCACAGGCTGCACTTGTACGGAGCGCCTTCCTGAGACAAGAAAATTCTACTAATGTTATAAAGCCGAAAGATTTTAACGCACGCACGGCTGGAGCAATTTTGATAAAATTTGGTGTGGAGGTAGCTAATGCCCTGGATTAACACATATAAGATATTTGTTATTCCGAAAATAGCAGGTAAAATATATTTTTTATTACTTTCACGATCACTTAATGCGATCTAAACTTTATCACCGCAACGAACATTCATTTTTCATTATGATTTTATGTGTCGATTTTCATCGATCGACCGAGGCCATCGATCGGCGAGGCCTAAGATCTCACCTTATGGTGGTTGAGGTCGTTGTGCCTCCTCAGATCGTCCTCCTTGGTGTACCCCAGGCTGCACGCGAGACACTTGTGCGGCAACCTCTGGAACGAGGTGTTCCTCCTGTCTTTAGTAAAGAAATGTTCCTCCATTTCCGCTTCGCTGAACTGCACTGACTCGAAGTAGCCTCGGACGTCTTCCCAGCTGTGGACAAGTATGTCTACACTATATTATAAAGAGGTAACGTTTGTAGGAGGTATAGAGAGATAAAGTTTGTAGGAGGTATAGAGAGGTAAAGTTTGTTGGAGGTATGGAGGTAAAGTTTGTAAGAGGTATAGAAAGGTAAAGTTTGTAGGAGGTATAGAGAGGTTTTTGTAGGAAGTATACAGAGGTAAAGTTTGTTGGAGGTATAGAGAGGTAAAGTTTGATTGAGGTATAGATTGGCGAGGTTGTTTAAATCACTGGTAGTTCTTTGATAAAGGGTGCAAAGAGCAGATGTGCGTGGGATCGTGAGATGGGTGTAGTTTTGAAATAAGGCTTATCAAAGGAAATACCTGCCCCAATCCTTTTTCTCCGTCTTCACCAGAGTCGCATATCTCTTGTAGTAGCCGACAACATTGTTGACACATTTAGTGTCTTTCCGTCTCCTAGGCTTCTTCTCTTTCACTAAAACCTCAGACTGCAGCGGCTCCTCTTTGACATCGTACACAAAACTCAACTCTGATTCAACTTTTGTTACTTTAACATCTTCAGTTTTAGCATTGTCTGCAAGATGATCCGTTTTATTGCTGCGGTCATGAGATTTATTGACGAGGTCATCGGATTTATTGAGTAAGTCACAAATTTTATTACTGGGGTCATCGCTTTTGTCGTCAGCTTCGTTTGCGAGGGTGTCTTCTTCGTCAGAGTAAGAGCGGATATCTTCGAATTCCGTTTTGATTATGGTAATTGATTCGAGCTGTTCATTGTTTTTTTGTAGCTTCGTATGCGAGTAGTGCCGTATGTCTTGGTCGTAGTAATACTTGTTGACGGTTGTCAGATTTGACAGGGCACCTGCATGGGAGTCCTGGAAAGTGACATTTGTTGACCTATTAAACGCCACAGTCACCAATACATGACTCAGCCAAACTGGGTCTGTACTGTGTTGTGAAGCTATTGATATACCGGTATTACCATCAGGACGGTGGGTTTAGGTTCTCTGGATCATGGAATCCGGTCATTAACAAGTGTAGTCTACATGGTTTTTGTTCCAGCAGGACTTCAGATACTGTTAATGTTTTAGCAATAGAAAAGAAGAATACTAGACAGTTTTTCCTTCTCATTGTGTAGTAGGTAACTCTTATAATCAAACTTACTATTTCATATAACATTTTCATTAAGCCTGCCTGTGCCTTCCTCACTTGGTTGTGAAACGCTTTGAACTTCTTGAGTATTGCCGTGCATTCCCAACAAATCTGAATATCCTCTATGCCCTGAAACAAGTAATTAGTCAGTAAAACATTTGAGACTCCCTCAGCAGCTCAAGTGAGGATGATGAGCTCACTGTCACTATGGTGCTGCAGTTTCAACACACTGCACCAATTTTTGTGAATCTCATGTATTTGCTCGGAGTCTGTGCGTGTGACTGGGATCCATGATGGATAATGGCCTCATCCTCTTCAAATCCTCACGTACTTTAGGTGAGATCTGTACTCGGCAGTGGGTTGATATTGTTTGTGACTATGAATCAAGATACTTACGTAGACCAAGCAGCTCCTGTGGCTGCCGAGCACGCTTAAGAGCATATCGGAGTTGTCTCCCAACGGCAATGTCCGTCGGTCGCTGCTCAGGCAACCGTGACAGGTGTTAACCAAGTTTACGTCTATCTTCACTTCGACTTCCATTTCAATTGGTTTTCTCTAGGTCTGTGGTGCGTCAACTCTATGCCGCTAGAGGAAGTCCATTACACTTGTGTCACGGAAGAAGTTGGATTTAGAATTACAAGGTTCTAGTGCACCGGTTTCCATGACGTAGGTGTTGTGGTTTGATAATGTAACTGTAAATAGACCACAGAAAGTCAATAAAAATTTACAAAAAGGCTCTCTAGACCCGCTTATTGCTATTTTCCTACATGTACTGTATAAAAAAACATTATGGTGTAATTTTTCTCGACGTGTGATAAAAAGTAGAAACATACAAACTCACTTTACCTCTTTACAATGTTAGTGCGGATTGTTCTGCCAACTTGCTATAGAATCTGATAAAATTGAAACGCTTTCTATTATGAATTTTACGTAAATAAAGGTTTAACATACGCTGTAGCTTGAAGACAAACGAGGACTATTTTCGGTGTTTTGTATTAATTATTTGCTTCACAGACAAAACTTTCTACTGATTTTAGCGCAACTGATTTTACACTTGCTTGACTTGACTCTTGACTGAAAGTTCGTGTTCGCGGGCGCTGGTCAACTATTACCCTCAAAGCCTTCTCACAATATTAGTATTAAAATTTATTTTATTTATCTGATCTGGCTTCAGTAAAATAAAACCTACCTATGTATGTATTCGATCGACGATTTTCTATTTTTTTTTTACAATCCTCAACCTCAATAATATTTTTTTTGTTTTAGATATGGCTTCGCACGGTTTGGGCATTTCGCCAGTGTAGGTATTTTAATATTTCTTATTTTCACAATAGGCAAGTCTTAGCATTAAGCAATCCTCGTGGTCAAGTAGTCATCCAGTAAAGTGGAGGATGCTTTTAATTATGCAAAAAAATCGAAATGACACGTATTTTGGGTTTATATCCTTTACCCACACTCGTGCATGTTAACGAACACTCAATGATTATCATTTCACTAATGTTAGTTAACTAAGTTTAGAAAAAAATATAAAAGCAACAACGTGTCACTATCAGATTCCCGCCAAAACTCCTCCACCTAGGTAAACCTACATCACAGATTCGGATCGAGTTCGGAATTCAGTTAGAGACGGAAGGTAGCCAATGGAGCTCAGCGACTAACAAGCAGAGTGATAGTGTTAAGGCTTATTTTTTTGATTAGCTCGCACTAGGTACTAAATAAGTAGTATTACATATTTGTGTTGATTGCAGAGCCTTGTCTACAGATATCCCATACAAGTATGTTCGGAGTGCAAGTCTGTAATGAAGAAAGTGGCACTCTTTCGAGAACAAGTGAAGAAAGCGCAAGATTTACTTCTGAATGGCCAGGTTTGTTTTATCTGTGTAGAGCTATTTTTTTTTAAGTTTAGTTGTAAGTGTTGTTCATTTGGTACATTATTTGTTTGGTGTGTTGATCATTTGGTATTTTAATCTTTTAGTGTGTTGATCATCTGGTATATTATTATTTTGGTGTGTCAATCATTTGCTACATTATTCATTTGGCATGTTGATGATTTAGTGTGGTAATTATTTAATATGTTCATCATTTTGTGCATCAGTAATGGGGTGTGCTGTTCATTTGGTATAATAATATCATTTATTTGGTGTGTTGATCGTTTGGTATATAATTTATTTAGTGTTGATCATTTGGTATATTATTATTAATTTGGAGTGTTGATCATTTAGTGTGTTGACAATTCATAATATGTTAATCATTTGGCATGTTAGTACTCAATTGTCTATCTGTACTACATATTTCCCTTTCAGGCCTTCACTCTTGGGCCTCTATCCAACTTCATCTCAGTGACGTTAAACGACACACACAACAAAATATATCTCAACGAATACACACACATACAGAAACATGACGATTCAACAACAAACAATTTCCTAATACACTATAAAGACTTGGAAAATAATAACAAACTAAGCAATGAAAACAGAAATGAACCCAATGATAATGTAACACATGGTCAAATTAAAACCTTAAGTAAAGATAATATGGTTTCAATTGGTAAAGCTTTAAATGTATGTGGAAATATTCATTTAGATTCAAATTGCATTGGCAATAAATGTCCAGTTGAATCAGAAGAGTGTGTAGATATAACGGAACATAATAAAGATGTAGAAAATAATATCTACTATAGAATATTTAGTTCCAAATGAAAATGACAATATTTTGGAAAACAATCATTCTAGCATAAATCTTACAGATATTGGAACTGAATCAAAAAATGTCAATACAAAACAAAATAAATACAAAAGTCGCTGGGCGGGCATTGAAACGGGCCGAGCAAAACAAGAAGCCGAAATTCCGCATCGCCTCGACCAATTTTGATGATACTTTCACCAAAGTACAGATCAGTAATAAGGAGTTGGAAGAGTATATGGCGAGGGAGAGGGACAGCGAATATTACAAATCGAAGAGGTATAAGTGCGAGACATGTATTTTGGGATTTGTTTACGAAAATGACTTCAATACACATAAAATTCTACATAATACAAAGGTTTGTTGGATGTAAACGAATGGCTAAGCCAATTTTTGTGTTTTTTTTTAAATAATAGCCAAACAGCTGCTGAAAATATGAAATGATAGTATATTTGTGATAAAGTTCCTCTGTAGTCTCAAGATATAATCAAAATCAGTTAAGCCATTACCAAGCTAACTTTGTGATGAACTGACATACAATATTACATATATTATATACTTTCGCATTTATAATATTACAGTGTCTCTACATGAGCTTTTTACAAAGACAGTTTACGGCAATTTATGAAATTATTTTGTACAAACTGCCATTTTTCTAAAACAAATATTTCTTTTTCAGAATATAGGCTTTTACACTTGCGATATCTGCAATTCCAACATTGGCGATAAGCGCCATCTCTCGGCCCATATAGCGCAACATTACGACCTTTACAAATGTACCCTGTGCAAGTTTGTATGTCGGAATGAGGAACAGAAGTTTTGGCATTTCCAAAAAGAGCACAAAATGGTTTTCCAGTGTCTGAAATGTGAATTGAAATTTGCGTGAGTATTGTTTGCTATACTTGTTAATAGGTGGCGCTATAAGAAATGAAAGGAATTTTGCATAGATTTGAAGCTATACGAAAACAAAATACTACCTAACAACTTTTCTTTAGAAACATGGCATGGCATTTTTTATACATTTCTACAGGTTTGGACTCATAATCCCCACCAAGTTGTCCCCACCAGAAGGGATTATGACATTTACCCAACAGAACTTAATTTTTTTGTTGTAATCCCACCAAATACTATAATTAGAGTTTATGCTCATAATCCCCAGCAATAAGTATTTTGATTATGCCCGTAATCCCCACTAAAGGGGACGTTTTCCAAAGAAGGACTTCCATAATCCTCACCACAAACTATAATATTGGTTTACTTATGCCCATAATCCCCACCAAATCGTCCCCATCAGGGGGGATTATGAGAATAAATAAAAAAAAACAATATTTTTTTTTATCCTCTATCTAAAGGCATTTGACCAGTCTCTCGGTGGTAAGAAGGTGGTAAACATGCTCGCTCAGCCTAGACCGGGACATATACATTGCAGAAGACGGCGCGAGTTCTTCCAGCATTTCAAGACATGGCACGAGAGGTTCGAGTGCGACCGCTGCGGGGTCACGTTCAAGATGAGATACTGCATCGAAGATCATATCAGGTACAAGCTCCAAAATACTGATAATAGAGGTACTCGTAAAAGATGAAGCGAATGTGTGTCAGGATCGTGGCTTGTGGGAATTAGTCTGCCTACCCCGACGGGGAAAGGGCGTGGCCGTATGTATGTTTCTATCATAAATATCATAATGACGAAATGTCCTACTATTCATAGTAAGTGCCATTATCAAAACGTCTCACTCGCAGACCGATTCATTATTAAAACGTCCCACTTGCAGCCGTCCATTCACTAAACATCCAAAGACCGTCCTTTTATCAAAATATCACACTCTCAGACCATCTAATTATCAGAACGTCTCACTCGTATACCGCCTCATTCTAGACACGGACAAAAGCATTAAATTGAATTTAACGCCATCTAGGTAAAGCTTTATTGTTGACCGAGCGAACGAAGTGAACGAAGGTCTCCATTTTAGAAGTGGCCGTTTTTGCTTTCGTCCGGATGTACCTTTGTTCCGGGTTACAGGTTGGATTTCTCAACCGATTTTCACGAGATTTGGTATACAGGTTCTTGAATTTTATTGCTTTTTTTATCGAGAGCGATTTTCAGTAGGAGGGAAAATGGGCGCAAAAAGGGGGGAAGTTTGTTGTAGCGTCATTTATTGGCTCAGAGTGTCTATTTGGTCTCTATTTGATGAAAACCTTAAGTTTTAAATTCTACACACGTTGTTGTGCAAAAAAAGGTACTAAACTCGAGGGCAGACGGGGGCACAAAGGGGGGATGCTATCACACTGACAGTTACAGATCGCGCGGCGAGAGTTTGGCTTTGACCTTCGGGTGGAGGGGATTACTGCGCATGGGTACTGTCACGCACACTATCAGAGCAATCCAATCAGAGCACCGCATGCGCCTACACACCATGCGCAGTAATCCCCTCCACCCGAAGGTCAAAGCCAAACTCTCGCCGCGCGATCTGTAACTGTTGTTTGATTGGCTTGTGTACCCAGGAAGCGGCACTCCCCGTTCTTGTGCGCGCCCTGCGGCCGGAGCTTCGCCCGCTACAGCGGGCTGTGGCGGCACGACAGCACGCGGCACGCGGCGCCGCACCCCGCCTGCTGCGTCGAGTGCGACACCAGCTACAAGCTTCGCCCGCTACAGCGGGCTGTGGCGGCACGACAGCACGCGGCACGCGGCGCCGCACCCCGCCTGCTGCGTCGAGTGCGACACCAGCTACAAGCTTCGCCCGCTACAGCGGGCTGTGGCGGCACGACAGCACGCGGCACGCGGCGCCGCACCCCGCCTGCTGCGTCGAGTGCGACACCAGCTACAAGCTTCGCCCGCTACAGCGGGCTGTGGCGGCACGACAGCACGCGGCACGCGGCGCCGCACCCCGCCTGCTGCGTCGAGTGCGACACCAGCTACAAGCTTCGCCCGCTCCGGCGGGCTGTGGCGGCACGACAGCACGCGGCACGCGGCGCCGCACACCGCCTGCTGCGTCGAGTGCGACACCAGCTACAAGCTTCGCCCGCTACAGCGGGCTGTGGCGGCACGACAGCACGCGGCACACGGCGCCGCATCCCGCCTGCTGCGTCGAGTGCGACACCAGCTACAAGCTTCGCCCGCTCCGGCGGGCTGTGGCGGCACGACAGCACGCGGCACGCGGCGCCGCATCCCGCCTGCTGCGTCGAGTGCGACACCAGCTACAAGCTTCGCCCGCTCCGGCGGGCTGTGGCGGCACGACAGCACGCGGCACGCGGCGCCGCACACCGCCTGCTGCGTCGAGTGCGACACCAGCTACAAGCTTCGCCCGCTACAGCGGGCTGTGGCGGCACGACAGCACGCGGCACGCGGCGCCGCACCCCGCCTGCTGCGTCGAGTGCGACACCAGCTACAAGCTTCGCCCGCTACAGCGGGCTGTGGCGGCACGACAGCACGCGGCACGCGGCGCCGCACCCCGCCTGCTGCGTCGAGTGCGACACCAGCTACAAGCTTCGCCCGCTACAGCGGGCTATGGCGGCACGACAGCACGCGGCACGCGGCGCCGCACCCCGCCTGCTGCGTCGAGTGCGACACCAGCTACAAGCTTCGCCCGCTACAGCGGGCTGTGGCGGCACGACAGCACGCGGCACGCGGCGCCGCACCCCGCCTGCTGCGTCGAGTGCGACACCAGCTACAAGCTTCGCCCGCTACAGCGGGCTGTGGCGGCATGACAGCACGCGGCACGCGGCGCCGCACACCGCCTGCTGCGTCGAGTGCGACACCAGCTACAAGCTTCGCCCGCTACAGCGGGCTGTGGCGGCACGACAGCACGCGGCACGCGGCGCCGCACCCCGCCTGCTGCGTCGAGTGCGACACCAGCTACAAGCTTCGCCCGCTACAGCGGGCTGTGGCGGCACGACAGCCCGCGGCACGCGGCGCCGCACCCCGCCTGCTGCGTCGAGTGCGACACCAGCTACAAGCTTCGCCCGCTACAGCGGGCTGTGGCGGCACGACAGCACGCGGCACGCGGCGCCGCACCCCGCCTGCTGCGTCGAGTGCGACACCAGCTACAAGCTTCGCCCGCTACAGCGGGCTGTGGCGGCACGACAGCACGCGGCACGCGGCGCCGCATCCCGCCTGCTGCGTCGAGTGCGACACCAGCTACAAGCTTCGCCCGCTCCGGCGGGCTGTGGCGGCACGACAGCACGCGGCACGCGGCGCCGCACACCGCCTGCTGCGTCGAGTGCGACACCAGCTACAAGCTTCGCCCGCTACAGCGGGCTGTGGCGGCACGACAGCACGCGGCACGCGGCGCCGCACACCGCCTGCTGCGTCGAGTGCGACACCAGCTACAAGCTTCGCCCGCTACAGCGGGCTGTGGCGGCACGACAGCACGCGGCACGCGGCGCCGCACCCCGCCTGCTGCGTCGAGTGCGACACCAGCTACAAGCTTCGCCCGCTACAGCGGGCTGTGGCGGCACGACAGCACGCGGCACGCGGCGCCGCACCCCGCCTGCTGCGTCGAGTGCGACACCAGCTACAAGCTTCGCCCGCTACAGCGGGCTGTGGCGGCACGACAGCACGCGGCACGCGGCGCCGCACCCCGCCTGCTGCGTCGAGTGCGACACCAGCTACAAGCTTCGCCCGCTACAGCGGGCTGTGGCGGCACGACAGCACGCGGCACGCGGCGCCGCACCCCGCCTGCTGCGTCGAGTGCGACACCAGCTACAAGCTTCGCCCGCTACAGCGGGCTGTGGCGGCACGACAGCACGCGGCACGCGGCGCCGCACCCCGCCTGCTGCGTGGAGTGCGACACCAGCTACAAGCTTCGCCCGCTACAGCGGGCTGTGGCGGCACGACAGCACGCGGCACGCGGCGCCGCACCCCGCCTGCTGCGTCGAGTGCGACACCAGCTACAAGCTTCGCCCGCTACAGCGGGCTGTGGCGGCACGACAGCACGCGGCACGCGGCGCCGCACACCGCCTGCTGCGTCGAGTGCGACACCAGCTACAAGCTTCGCCCGCTACAGCGGGCTGTGGCGGCATGACAGCACGCGGCACGCGGCGCCGCACCCCGCCTGCTGCGTCGAGTGCGACACCAGCTACAAGCTTCGCCCGCTACAGCGGGCTGTGGCGGCACGACAGCACGCGGCACGCGGCACGCGGCGCCGCACCCCGCCTGCTGCGTCGAGTGCGACACCAGCTACAAGCTTCGCCCGCTACAGCGGGCTGTGGCGGCACGACAGCACGCGGCACGCGGCGCCGCACCCCGCCTGCTGCGTCGAGTGCGACACCAGCTACAAGCTTCGCCCGCTACAGCGGGCTGTGGCGGCACGACAGCACGCGGCACGCGGCGCCGCACCCCGCCTGCTGCGTCGAGTGCGACACCAGCTACAAGCTTCGCCCGCTACAGCGGGCTGTGGCGGCACGACAGCACGCGGCACGCGGCGCCGCACCCCGCCTGCTGCGTCGAGTGCGACACCAGCTACAAGCTTCGCCCGCTCCGGCGGGCTGTGGCGGCACGACAGCACGCGGCACGCGGCGCCGCACACCGCCTGCTGCGTCGAGTGCGACACCAGCTACAAGCTTCGCCCGCTACAGCGGGCTGTGGCGGCACGACAGCACGCGGCACGCGGCGCCGCACCCCGCCTGCTGCGTCGAGTGCGACACCAGCTACAAGCTTCGCCCGCTCCGGCGGGCTGTGGCGGCACGACAGCACGCGGCACGCGGCGCCGCACACCGCCTGCTGCGTCGAGTGCGACACCAGCTACAAGCTTCGCCCGCTCCGGCGGGCTGTGGCGGCACGACAGCACGCGGCACGCGGCGCCGCACCCCGCCTGCTGCGTCGAGTGCGACACCAGCTACAAGCTTCGCCCGCTACAGCGGGCTGTGGCGGCACGACAGCACGCGGCACGCGGCGCCGCACCCCGCCTGCTGCGTCGAGTGCGACACCAGCTACAAGCTTCGCCCACTACAGCGGGCTGTGGCGGCACGACAGCACGCGGCACGCGGCGCCGCACCCCGCCTGCTGCGTCGAGTGCGACACCAGCTACAAGCTTCGCCCGCTACAGCGGGCTGTGGCGGCACGACAGCACGCGGCACGCGGCGCCGCACCCCGCCTGCTGCGTCGAGTGCGACACCAGCTACAAGCTTCGCCCGCTACAGCGGGCTGTGGCGGCACGACAGCACGCGGCACGCGGCGCCGCACCCCGCCTGCTGCGTCGAGTGCGACACCAGCTACAAGCTTCGCCCGCTACAGCGGGCTGTGGCGGCACGACAGCACGCGGCACGCGGCGCCGCACCCCGCCTGCTGCGTCGAGTGCGACACCAGCTACAAGCTTCGCCCGCTACAGCGGGCTGTGGCGGCACGACAGCACGCGACACGCGGCGCCGCACCCCGCCTGCTGCGTCGAGTGCGACACCAGCTACAAGCTTCGCCCGCTACAGCGGGCTGTGGCGGCACGACAGCACGCGGCACGCGGCGCCGCACCCCGCCTGCTGCGTCGAGTGCGACACCAGCTACAAGCTTCGCCCACTACAGCGGGCTGTGGCGGCACGACAGCACGCGGCACGCGGCGCCGCACCCCGCCTGCTGCGTCGAGTGCGACACCAGCTACAAGCTTCGCCCGCTACAGCGGGCTGTGGCGGCACGACAGCACGCGGCACGCGGCGCCGCACCCCGCCTGCTGCGTCGAGTGCGACACCAGCTACAAGCTTCGCCCGCTACAGCGGGCTGTGGCGGCACGACAGCACGCGGCACGCGGCGCCGCACCCCGCCTGCTGCGTCGAGTGCGACCCCAGCTACAAGCTTCGCCCGCTACAGCGGGCTGTGGCGGCACGACAGCACGCGGCACGCGGCGCCGCACACCGCCTGCTGCGTCGAGTGCGACACCAGCTACAAGCTTCGCCCGCTACAGCGGGCTGTGGCGGCACGACAGCACGCGGCACGCGGCGCCGCACCCCGCCTGCTGCGTCGAGTGCGACACCAGCTACAAGCTTCGCCCGCTACAGCGGGCTGTGGCGGCACGACAGCACGCGGCACGCGGCGCCGCACCCCGCCTGCTGCGTCGAGTGCGACACCAGCTACAAGCTTCGCCCGCTACAGCGGGCTGTGGCGGCACGACAGCACGCGGCACGCGGCGCCGCACACCGCCTGCTGCGTCGAGTGCGACACCAGCTACAAGCTTCGCCCGCTACAGCGGGCTGTGGCGGCACGACAGCACGCGGCACGCGGCGCCGCACCCCGCCTGCTGCGTCGAGTGCGACACCAGCTACAAGCTTCGCCCGCTACAGCGGGCTGTGGCGGCACGACAGCACGCGGCACGCGGCGCCGCACCCCGCCTGCTGCGTCGAGTGCGACACCAGCTACAAGCTTCGCCCGCTACAGCGGGCTGTGGCGGCACGACAGCACGCGGCACGCGGCGCCGCACCCCGCCTGCTGCGTCGAGTGCGACACCAGCTACAAGGACGTCTATAGGTACACTGGCAAGCGCGGCCACGCGTCGCTTTTTCTTTTTTTCTCTTTTAAACGTAGTCCCACACTAGGATTGCGTCTGTATCGTGGGTACCGCTTACATACATAATATAATTACACACATTATACATCACACCCAGATTAGAAACAAAGATTAGTGGATCGCACAAATATTTGCTCCGGGTGGCAATCGAACCCGCGACTCCAACCGCAGCAGTCCGATTGCTCAGCCACTACGCCAAACGAGCCGTCAAAGTTATTGCTGTGGCTAAGGTTTTTGTTATTGCAACTACTTATAAGTTGACATGTAAGCTATCCTATCTTTTAAGTTAGACCAAACTGCACTCGGTAGACAAATTTGGTTAAAATCGGTTAAGTAGATTAGGAGTCCATCGCGGACAAACAACGTAACGCGTTATTTGTATATTATTAAGATTTGTTATGATTATACTTGTTTGTTTGTTTTTTTTTAGCAGAATTGACCCCCTGAGTGTACTAACTGGATTCGGTTGGTTGCAGGTACAAGTGGCATTTGTGCAACAGTGCAAAACATACTGCCAAGAAGGAAGTCACGTAAGTTGAGACAGTTACAGTGACTGGTTGAGATAGTTAGATAGTTGAAATCTGTGAATATTTCAACAGTCTAACTATCACGGTTCATGAGATACAGCCTGGTGACAGACGGACGGACAGAATAAACGACGGATGTACAGCGGAGTCTTAGTAATAGGGTCTTGTTTTACCCTTTGGGTACGGATCCCTAAAAATCAGATCACAGACATATCAGAGCAAGCAGACCGGTCATTATAGATATCTAGTGAAGCCAGAAAAATAGCCATTCAAGCAGGACTGAAGTAAGGTTGAGAAGACAACTATGCACACGTTCATATACTCGTATTGTTACTAAGATCAAAATTCGTGCTGAATCCGACCTTATTTACAAGTAGAATGAGCTGTTGAAATGTCGCTAGCGTCACTTGTCAACATGGCGGCCGGCTCCACGACTGGCTTCACTACATATCTGTAATGTCCAGTCTGCTACCTCTTATATGTCTGTGTTCCGGATAGTATTATTATTTCAGGGTCCCGTGCCCGGACTGCGAGAAAACTTTCACGAGAAAGATTTACATGAAGGACCATCACAACTTGGTACACCTGAAACTGTTCCGGTATCGCTGCGAGCAATGTAACAAGGTGATTAATCCCCCCTAGCGGGGACTACTTGGTGGGGATTATGGGCATAAAACCTGGTCGGTGGGGATTATAATATGTCATAATACCCCCTGGTGGGGACAACTTGGTGGGGATTATGGGCAAAAAATCTGGTCGGTGGGGATTAAAATGTCATAACACCCTCTGGTGGGGACAACTTGGTGGGGATTATGGGCTTAAAACCTGGTCGGTGGGGTTTATAAACGTCATAACACCCCCTAGTGGGGACAACTTGGTGGGGAGAATGTCATAAACCATTAATTTGTTGTTGAGTTACAAAAAGCTAATGGTAGACGTCGATTTCTGAAGAACATAATATTTCGGCTCATCTGTTCAACTCTGGTTTAAATCTCTTGTAGTAAGACCGTGCGATTGTTTGTAAGTTATTGTATGATTTGGTAAACAATAAAACTAAGTTTCTTCACCATGACAGTGCGATTGGTGGTCTCATGTGTTACAGAACTTCATTCGTAACGCGGAGCTGGCGAGGCACCGGCGGAGGACACACGAGGGCGTCCTCCCGCCCAGGAATAAGGTGTGTCACACATGCGGACGCGGATTCTCGGTGCGTACAGATAAGCTTATTACTAGCTGCGCCCCGCGGTGTTACCCGCTTTTTTAGGAATAAAAAGTCCCTTATGTGCTAATCCAGGGTGTTAGCTACCTCCATACGGAATCTCATCAAAATTGGTCCAGCTATTTAAGCGCGAAGAAGTAAAAAACACACTCACAAGCTCTCGCCTGTATAATGTTAGTAGTATATTTTCCCCATAATATTGTTAGTGGTGGCGTAGTAATCCCCAGCGTCCCCACCGGTGGGGTATCAGTGGGGTTACCCTAAATAAAAACTCATCTTTCCAGACAAACAGGATCCTGTTAAAGCACGCCCGCACGCACGCGGGCGAGCGCCCGCACGCGTGCGGCGGCGTGTGCCCCGCGCGGTGCACGCAGTGGAAGATAGTATTATAGTCGACTCTTCTTAGGTATATAACATTAAAATGTTTAATGACGCTTGTACGTGAAAAAAAATCTTTTTTATTTACGTTTTGGCGTCGCATGACTTGGGTACCTCTACCTACTAAATATTATTATAAAAATATTTCCCGCGTAACCCTCACGCTAGGCCCCAAAGCCTAGACTGACCATGGGGGACCACACAGTACTCTAAAAAAATCGTATTTTGTCAGACACAAACAACTTGTACTTATGTGTTAAACGGACTGATTTATAAAACTGGCATGTTCTTCTCCTTCTTGTGAGAAAGAGACTGGCGATATAGCTTTCTCTGTTTCTCTTCCTAGATAGACACCAACTGACAGCTAAAATTCTGAAGTCTGACAGCAAGTGAGTGCTGCAAGTATGCCCTTTTAAAAACCTACCTAAAATCAAAATATGGTAGTGATAGGCCGACTCCTACATACTTTATCTCTTGGCTGTACTCAAAATCATGATCATTACGATAGTAATTATTATGAGACATTTTTCCTTCAAATAAATAATTTCATACACGTACATATTATGTGTTTGTAGTATTTATTTCCTGTTTTCCTCTACGAAATAAATAATCAGCATGGCAACACTGCTAACTTGCCGTCATGCAATGCAATGGAAGCAATCGTTGTTTGGTTTGTTTGTTTTCTATTTACCAGAATTTCTAATTTTTGCCAAAACATTAATAAACAAAGGTCTTGAAATATTTTTCTATGGTTTAAATATCTACCCGATAAAGCCCACGACGAGAAAACTTTCAGACAAAGCGACTCCTGTCCTAAATGAAAGAAAACATCCAAAATGACGGCACTGCTCGCAACGTACCATGAGATCTATAAGGTTCAGAGGGATTATTGCGTTATTTGCATGCGCTCGAGCGAGGAGCGGCGCATGGGGGACATGAAGATACTGGAGAAATTCATTAAAAGCATCAACTTGCCGTGCTGTTATCGTTCCAAAGTGAGTTACTTACCAAAGGCGATTGTTGACAAATAGGGCACTAGAAAATAATATATAGGTGCCTACTTAAGTATTCCAAAAAGCAACTCTTAAGTAGGTTCCTAACTAGGAATCTTCTACGTGACTCCATTCGCAAATGCCCTACAATTCATTCATTCATTCATACTTTTACTTTGAAAAACTTAGCCCCACACTAGGGACTTCTGTCGTGGGTACCGTTTATAAACAATATATAATTTCATATACACAACACCCAGTCCAGTAACAAATATTTTTGCATCACATAAAGATTTGTTCTGGGCGGTATTCAAACTCACAGCAGTCTGATTGCTCAGCCACTATGCCAAACATGCCGTCAAATATACTCTTGAATATAAAATTATTTATTTCGATTTTGATCAAGGAAGGTCCCTCAGCCCTTGCTCGCTGTCATTCAATTAAGTGAATGAAGGCGCCCGCACAGCCCACACTGCCGGCTCCCGGTTAAACCATGGAATCACACTATAATTATGTACTACAAAATATAATCATTGGTTCAACCTAACTATCAGTATTCTTTGATGGGTTTCCAATGAGTTACACCCATTCATTGAGTCTTCTTGTGACCAAAGTGGATGTAACTCAGCCGAAACGTCGAGGTATGTTAAAATGATATATTTGGATATTAGTTTGTGCGCGAATTAGACCCGTTTAAATACTAATTAACATAACCCATTCAAGTCTGCCTTGTTGTATTTTTTCCCAAATGGTCACACTGTTACTAGTTATTTTTCAAGAGGATTCCCAATAAGTCACCCGAGTAAGTGTGACCTGTTGGGAAAAAAATCCCAATGAGTCACACTGTGACTCGGGTTGGTGTGACTCCTGGAGAACCCACCTGTTCTTTTAATTTCTGTTCTTTTAATTTCTGTTTACTTTCTCTGAGACCTCTACCAAATAAGAACCTAATATTACCTATCAAACTGTAAACTATAACTTGTTTCAAAAGGTTTCAGACAGATAACTACTTCTCTGCCTGACAGAACCAGAAAATATGCTACATATGCGAGCGGCGGGCGGCGGCGGCGTACGAGTTCCGGCTCTCCGTGAACCTGTCGGGCGCCGTGCATGGCCTCTACCGCTCCATGGACCGCAGCACCCGGGCCTACGACGACATCCAGAAGCAGCTCCGGGGGTTTAAGCAACAGGTGGGGGGCTCGATACTTCTTATCCAGTCAGTGATATTTTAAGCTATCACTGTAATATTTGTTTCTTTGTCAAGTGTTAGCCTTTTCAGAGATTATCAGGCCGCCAGTGGGCGCCTGACGTAGCTTCAAAACTGCTATCAATCTATTACAACCGGGACCGATGGCTTAAAGTGCCCTCCGAAGTGATGGAAATCCTCACATAAAGTAACCGAATGAGCTATAATCACCTCAAATTTCGTGAAACTTCGGATACTGTTAGTGTTGTATGTCGTGACGATTTTGTTTGCAATACCAAATGCAGGTAGTTGAAAACTACACCTGCGTCTCCGGACGGTGATACCCGCATTCCCCATTCTTGACTCGTGACTACGGTCGATGTAACTCGGCCGAAACTTTTAGGTGTGACAATATTGTATACTTTGATATTAGTTTGTGTGGGATATAGTTCAATGCTAGATAATATTATGTTATTTGTTCGCGAAAGTGTAAAAACTTTCCGTGAAACTTTATCCAGAGATATTGAACGGTGAAATGCGTTTGTTCTAGTCGGACGTGACGCGGCACTCGATGGATTGGGCGGAGAGCCTGCGCAGTGTGCGGGCGCGCTCCATGCTGCTGCGGACGGAGACCCTCACCGTCAACAGCCTCGAGATGCCCGGGGAGGTACGCACACACGCACTTATATGTACGCACACACACGCACACCCTCTAACAGCGTGTAATAAACATACAATCGCGGTTGAATTAACTAAACAGGACATATTTTATTGTATGTGTGCTTCTTGCAGAATGTTTTAAGCGGTGGACACTCAAGGGAAAATGACCCGGACTCGTGCGGCGACATGTATCTGGTCCCTGACGAGTATCCCGCGCGCTCCGCCTCGCCCGCGCTCCCCCCCACTACCCCCGCTCCCCCCGCCTCGCCCGCGCTCCCCCCCACTACCCCCGCTAACCCCGCTCCCCCCGCTCCCCCCGCTGCGCCTGAGGGAGAGGGAGACCCGCGTAATGATGAGTGAGTACTATCCGACGTGTTTCTTATACATTACTAGCTGCGCCCTGACCTGTTTTCGGAATAAAAATTAGCCCATGTGTTAATCCAGGGTGTTAGCTACCTCCACACCAAATTTCATCAGAAGTGACCCAGTGGTTTGAGCATGAAGAAGTAACAAACATAAAAACACGTACCTACACACTTTCGCCTTTATAATATTAGTAGGAGTAAGATAGTCTGGCATTTGACCATGATCACTTACTCATGGTGGAAGTGGCAGGCTGCTCAATCTACACTTGGAGGCTCTTAAGCACTGCCAGAACAGATTTCTTACTCAGGGTGGTAGGATATCCAGCCATATTTTTAAAGATATATACGAAAAGCCATCTGTTGCAGGTTTGAAGAGCCGGAGATATTTATGGAGTCTGTGGTCCTTGATGAGGGTGAAGTCGACCCTATCCTAATTAAACACGAAGACCCGACGTTCGGGGAACTCACCGTCGAGGAAGAGCTGTTAGGGCAAACGCCACAACGCGACGGAGCAACCCCAATGAACAAATCTAACGGGAACGCACCGTGTCTTGTTCCGGTTGAAACGTTAATCGATAGCACCAACACTGCCAACCTAGCGTTGCTCCCAGACGGACTGATGCAACGGAACCCGGTAGAGCCGACCACCTTCATCCTTCACCCGATACTTTGCGAGAACGGAGTGTTCAGCGTCCCGTCGCTCGCGGCTCAGGTCGTCGGCGGAAAACTGATGAGACGGACTGGAGAGAACTCCAATATTATCATCGAGACTCCGAAGCTAGCTCTGCAGGACGGGCAGGACTTTAATGTATTCACGGATCCCGGTCAAGTCACGACCTTGTTGAATAACATCACTGATGGAAATATGGACATGCAACACGTGACAGTTGGGTCGGAGAATATAGCACAGAGCACGGTGGAGAGTAACTTGATGCAAAGCTTACGGCAAGTTAACGTCTTGCACGATGCGATGCAGAGCAAAAAAGCAATGGGAGGAAACCGCGGTAGTGCAGTGGTGACGAATAACAACAGACAGAGCAAAGGTCCGATTAAAATCGCTATGAAAGGTGACACTGTACGTAGAAGCAGCAGCGTACTAAGCACGGAATCTCATAATATTGCCAGCGATATTAGGGACTTGTTTGTACGCGCTGATGAGAATGCAACTGAAAGTATTATAATATTTGACGACAGTGAAGACGTTGAGATGTTCGACGAGCGGACGCGGAGGATGAAAGAGACAGAGTGCAGAGAGAGAGTGCGGGACAGGAGAGGGAGCGAGACAAAGAGTAAGCGGAGTAAGAGAGAGGGGGGCGACGCGGCGAAGAAGCAGCGGGAGACTGATTGGGAGGACAAGATTCCTACGGAGGTTATAGCCACCATGGTGTGTAGAATTTTACCAGCATTATGTTATCTTTTGTTAAAAGTTTCAACGGGTCGACAGTTAAGTTAAGTTAAGGTTAAATAATTTGCTACTTGCCTATGCTATTAATTGATATCGATTATTGTAACTTGTTGGGATTATTTTCCCAATGCGTCACACTGTGGCGTTAAGTGTGACTGGTTGGGAACCCTCCTGGAAATAAGGTTGCAACTAGTAGGTAACTTTTTTCTAATATAAATGTTTTCTTTAAAATATCTTTTCAAAGAAAATATCTGAGAGCTAGTCTAAAATATTAATTTATACACAAGCAGCATCCTTATGTAGCTACATCACACAGTGTTGAAAGTCGCTCCACAAAATGTTCCCTTTCTAACGATTATAGATATTATACTAGCTAGAGTTTTCTATTTATTTGTGACAGGGGTTCTCAGGGTTTTCAGGAATTACATCGTCGCGAATCGTCTGTGATTTTCATATCCTACATTTAATTATGTCTGACAATTTCGCCGGAAGTGACACTACATATTTTCACTTCATTGTTTTGTAACAATGATAGAATAGAATAGAAAACTTTTTGTATATACCACAAGTAAAGGATACAAAGAAAATAAATACAATAGCTAAACAGGAGTAGTACAATAGGCCGTCTTATCGCTTAAAGCGATTTCTTCCAGACATCCTCTTGATGGACAGTGAAAACTGATTTATAACTTCGCAATCAATGTAAACTAAATAATGATTCCCTTTTCAGGACAGCGTCGATCCGAATGCTGCAGCAGTACTATCATCACCAACCATCTCCATCATCCACTCGGTGAGAGAAGACGTCCGCTCTTCGACGGAACATGCTCACCACAAGCAAGTGAAGAGTGCTCATGTCACGAGGAGCATTCGAAGTCTAGTCGAAAGTGTACAGTGTGCTAAGCAAAGTGCTATAGTGGACAACAGTGGTCAGAAACCTAACCCGAGGTCCCGAGCTACGGTCGGGCAGAGAGGAGGAAAGGCTGGGGTGAGAGTTAGTGATATTATTGATCTTTGTTGAAGGATTGATAAACTTGTTTTAATGTGTATACGTGTGATAAATCATTCATTTATTCGCGTTGATGTGGTCATACAAGTTGTTACATAAAAAAATATAGAAGCACACATCACCAATTTAGACATGAAAAAACTTAAAATTATTTACAAGTCAGATTATGTATATAGATTGGGTAATACGAGTATATTATGGATTTAAATGTATTAATGTCATCGTTCAATTTATGTCCAAATTTAAGGTGTTATATTCAATTTGTATAAGGCTAGAAAATCATTCACCGAGTAAAAACATTTTTCCAATAACCAGGCCGACAATTTTTCTTTAAACTGTTTCCTAGGCAAAAGTTTTATTGCTTCTGGCAATTTATTAAATTTTATAAATAGGAGCCCAAAACCCGTCACTTTGCTATAGAAGTTGTGAAACTTTCGCGAACTGAATACATGTTGACTAGGTTTTAAACGATACTAAATTATATATTTTGTTATTCGTTTTTGTAAGAATTAGACCTGTAAAAATTTTTGGTAACATCACACTGCTGTAAGTCGCTGAGGGTCGTCTACCTTCTGTCTCTAACAGAGCAGCTCGCTGGCACCACAATACTGTATTGTCATTGGAACTTAATTTATACAAATACAACGTTTGGGTAGCAACTTGTAGGTAAGTATTTTAAAATATAAGGGTGTGCACCTCACCACTATTAATACTGTAAATATTAGGGTTAAACTATAATAATTAAGCTAAATATTAAATAATAATTAATGTTATTACCAAATAAGTAGGATAAAGATACAACAACTTTCCCTTTCTTTTTTAATGGAATATAAATATCCTTTTATTTTATTTTTGTATGCTCTGTAGAGGCCCAGCATTTTGCCACTATCTCACCTGGTCTTAGTGGCGATGTGGCTCTCAAGGACTTTCGGAAATCCCCGATTGTGTTAGAGCTAGGGTTTGCCACTCGAGGGTGGTGCTATGGCGCCACCGCTGACGTGTCTAACGATGTTTTCCTTCAATTTCAATCAGTTATGCTTGCTCTACCCTGTTAAAAATGTTTTTGGTTTTTCGTTTGGAGTTGAACTGCAAACACAAGGAACCGGTTGCCTGTTTACTGTTTAGCCTTAAGGTTCTCAATGTACCTTTTATTTTATGTTTTACTTATTATGTCAGTTTAGAGTGCAATAAAGTGTTACTATGTTATAGTGGTTGGTTATTTTATCGTTTTTGAGTTTGACCGCGGGCCCCTGCGGTGTACTGTCACGGCAACCGCGGACTTCGGAGCTCGCTTTAATAGCAGAATATCTATTAAATCGTGAAAGAAATATGTACACGAAATACTAAAAAATAATCTCATATTTTGCATGCGATGGCTTGGTCCTGTAGTATGTACTTATCTATAATGTTTGGTACTAGCGACCCGTCTCGGCTTCGCACGGGTGGACATTTATGTCTATCAAACTCTACCACGAAAAAGTATAATATTAAATTTTCGAATGAATACACTTACTATTACTCTCAAATAACGCTGTTTTCTATTAATAAAAAAGTCAGTAGAAAATCTAAAGATTACCCCCTACAACTTTACCTCTTTATAATATTAATAACAAACAATATACTTACTTAGATATAGAGATGATGAGATGCGTGGATTAGATTCCCAACGAGGCACAATCAGTAAAGTGAACTAAAGTGTGACCCGTTAGTTCAAACAATTTGTTCTGTACGGGAATTGAAGCCGCAATCCGTTTCGTAGAGTCTGCTTATCCCCCCACTTATGGCACAAGTCTTAAATTCCACCAATACCTACATAAAATTGAGAAAAATACTGTAGGTATAATATCGACATCACTTCCATGGGAATCTTACCAAAACAAGTAAGTATAAAAGTTGGGTAATTAGGGTATATTTATTATTACGTACTTACACTCAGTACTTACATGAAATGAGAGCAGGGACATTTTATAAAACAATTTAATGGCAACACAATACATCGCAAATCCAAAATAAATTACGAACGGCACAGAAACAAAATGCTAAGGATTCTACCAAAGAGATATAACAAGATTCCTCTTGGTTATGTCAAAAATTAAATGTCACTCCTCAACCTCGCACGTTAGTAGAATCTCTTGATAAGCATTACCACGGCGAAGACAATCGCTAGGATTCCAGTTATCACCAGGAACCCTATCAGGACTGCCCTGAAGTTCCGTCCGAGGCACGAGGTCTCGCCGCGCAGGGGCCCGTTCACACGGAACAAGGGGCCACGGGGACCCTTAGGGCTCTGCGGGCCCTTAGCCTGGGGACTACTTGGTTCATTCATTGTCCGACAAAAAAGATCTGCATTGAGATAAATACTTAAATGAAGGAAATGAATTTCGTAAGCAGACGTTAAGTCGCTTACCTTGATAAAATCGGTAGGTATTTAGGAATATTTCTTCTGCAATCACCACTAGAACCAATGATTATATTTTTAATGACTGAATTCTGCGTTGAGCCTACTTATAATATCGTACCAGCAAAATCCCAGTCATACAGAGACAGCACAAGAGGCAATGCCTAGAGCCCTCTAGGATCCATAACCCCACCAAACATTTCAATAGGTACTGGCCGGTGGGGATTATGGGAGCCCTTTATTGTATTTTATTATCCCCCCCCCCCCCACACTGTTGCACGTGTGACTCTTTGGGAATCCGCTTAGAAAAAATAGTGGCAAAGTAAGGATTTCAGTAAGTAGGATCTTACTGGGTGAGTAAGTATGTATTTATAAACAGAAGGTACATACCTACACTTACAACAAGTGATTTTATTTCCTGAAACGCATTCTGAATGGAATGCTTGTGTTCAATATGTAATAATGTTAGGTAAGGCAATTTTTCGTATCGTGTTTTTAAAAACCATTTCAATTTTGAAATAACTGACTGATGAACTGACACGATAGATCCTTTTAATCTGTGGAACTAACTGCTATTGCGAATGGTAGAATCTATATATTTATTTACTCTATGGTAGAATCTACCATACTATATAATAATAAAAATATTACAATCACACCAATCATCAACTTGTAAAAATAAAATGAAATATTCAAAAATGGACGTGTTTAGTAATATTCCCCCATGGCGGTTTCCCCCGAAAAATATAAATAAAATTGTATGTAGAAACTACTAGAAATCTTCGCATATTTCCCCGAAAGCAAACCTCAATAAACAAATAAATCATAGGGCTGTAAATAAATAACACAGTTTTCTTTTCAACTTTATTACTAGAGTATAATTATTATCACATTCATAAAAATATTCAACATCCATTAGAAATTAATTAATACAACATTTAATTAAATATTATACCTACTCTGTGGAAGGCACGACTGTCTTTTGACTTGAAATAAAATCACAAAATTCGGTTTAAATCAACATTGTACTTAGACACTAACTTACAATTTATATAATTATGCGTAACATTCAGTCTGGCAACAAAATAATGGCAATTGTTTTGTACAATCCTAGCCAAACATTTTTCTTTTTTCTTTTTTAATGGCCGATTTCACGTCCCTTCGCCGTCGTAGTATCGATGCCTAGCTTTCATAGAAACGGGCATACAGCCATATTAAAAAATAAATAATAGTTTTATTATACTTACTATCATCATCAAGTATATTCTATTCAGAAATATATTTAAAAAACAAAATTAACGAGAATTAAAATATGTACGAACAAAACTATGTTGAACACAAGATAGTTAATAAGCCTCAGGCCAGTAAAGGCTAGTGCAACTGGGCAATGCCACCAGGCAGTGCAACTGGGGAATGCCACAAGGCAGTGCAACCAGGCAGTGCCGCTGGGCAGTTCACGTGATACGGCAAGTATCGTTGTCTTCTTTAGAAGGCTTCTCAGCTTGCGAGGGACCGCTCGTCTGCAAGAAATAATTAGTTCAATCCCACTATCCCCCTTTATTATCCCACTATCCCACTTATATAACTATCCTGTTGTCCCGGGAACTGCGGGCGGAACCACGGTGAAATAAATACATTTGTGAATCGTTATTATAGTCTGACAATAATGACATTGTAATAAGATCTTATTTTCACTGATAAACGCTTGATTGTGTTTCATTTTATACGCAGTACTTCAGAAAATAAATAAAAAATAGATCATTTATAAATCACCCAAGCCATGAACTTACTATAGTGGAATCCTTGTCTTCTAAAAACGGTATTGACACCTGTCTTCCGAATAGCTTCATCCCGAAGCGGCGCGACGCCCCTTCGGCCGTGGGGGGCGTCGGGGGTGGGGGCGTCTGAGGGGAGGGGGGGTTGATTATTGTATCATGGTAAGAAGTAGTTAGACAGCATGTCGTAATAATTGATTCATGTAATAAGCAAAATTTTGTTTTGCGTCAAATGTTTACTGGTCGTTAATTCGGTAACTTTCGTATTGTGGTAATTACTGTAATATGGTAACTACTAAAGGGGTAAAACTATAATATAGGTTGACTATTGTATTATGGTACCTTCGGTAATGGTAACTTCTGTAATAGGGTAACTACTGTAACAGGGTAACTTCTGTAATATGGTAACTTCTGCAATAGGGTAACTACAGACTGTATTATGGTAAGTGGTGTAATCTCACCTCGCTCTCTTGCGGCAGTTCCACCGTGCCGGTGACAGTGACAGGAGAGGTGGCGCACGGACTCGGCTCTGAGAAAATTATTATTATTATATGTAGATACCTACTCATAAAATCTTTAAATCTCATTATAAACGTGTTTATGGGGAGATGTAAGAACTAGATATGGTAAAGTTGGACAAATGTGTGGGGATTGGGGAGGTGTGTGTGTTTGTGTGCAAAGGTTGTGAGTGCTAACTCAGCGCTTACCATTAGTGGGGTAGACGCCTGCGCCCGCGCCGCCGTCGCTCGCTTGAGATTGTGGGGCACATTGCGAACCACCTTTTAAATATAATTTGATATCTTCCGCTCGCTCCATGTATCTGAAAAAATTGGGTTTGTAAAATAGAGACATAGAATAGAAACATAACAGAGATCTCTCCTGTGTCGTGTGAATTATTTCTATCAGAATAAGGTTCAAACTTATCTAATCGCATCATCACCCGAGATAGACTCGACGCTGTCAGCGTTAAAGTGATTGTATTGCTATGAGCACAGAGTAGAAAGTTGGATATACAGGTGTAGTGGGTCGGCACTGACCTGGCCAGCTTGTCCTGGAGCGCGGCGCGGCGCACGGCGTCCCGCTCGGCGGCGGCGCAGGGCACGAGGCGGCGCAGCGCCGCGGTGTACGCGCGGAGCGCCGCCGCCGGCCGCGCCGCCGCGTCCAGCGACACCGCCAGCTTGATCAGCGACACCGCCTGTGTGTATCATTCTTTTTTTTTATGTAGCGCGGGCTTTCCTAGTTGGGCAGGATTGCTCCTGTATCGCGAATACAGCTTGTCGGGTCTTCTGCGCATGTTTTCACGCAACATTACACAAAAACAGCGCAACAAAACAATGAAACGTCAAAACAAACAGGCATTTTTTTTTTTTTCAAAAAAAAATTTATTTTTCTTTTTGCAAAAATTTCACTGGAAATGTATTGTTTTTTATTTCTAATTTTATGCGAAAATTCAGAGAATACATCTATCTACTTACCAAGTTTCAATAGTATAGGTCTTATAGTTTCTGAAATAAGTGGCCGTGACATACGGACGGATAGTCAGACAGACAGACATGACGAATCTATAAGGGTTCCGTTTTTTTACTTTGGCTAAGGAACCCTAAAAAGTAGTCTTCGGAGCGGAGAACAGGACACCAGTCCTACATAAATCACGAAGAGTTCACGCAACATCGTCTAAACAAGTATGATGCCTCGTTCAGAAAGTACCAGGCTCCCATGAGCGGCGAAGAGGTTACCTTCTGAATAGAGATTTACTGAGCGTACCTGAATGACGAAGAGTTTACGCTCTACGCAATAATATCGCCTAAACAAGTATGATGCCTCGTTCAGAAAGTACCAGGCTCCCATGAGCGGCGAAGAGGTTACCTTCTGAATAGAGATTTACTGAGCGTACCTGAATGACGAAGAGTTTACGCTCTACGCAATAATATCGCCTAAACAAGTATGATGCCTCGTTCAGAAAGTACCAGGCTCCCATGAGCGGCGAAGAGGTTACCTTCTGAATAGAGATTTACTGAGCGTACCTGAATGACGAAGAGTTTACGCTCTACGCAATAATATCGCCTAAACAAGTATGATGCCTCGTTCAGAAAGTACCAGGCTCCCATGAGCGGGGAAGAGGTTACCTTCTCGTAGCTCTCCTGGCTGGGCATGTACTCCAGGTCGAGGTAGGGGTGCTGGAAGAACTGCTCGTAGCTGATCCTCCGCCGGGGGTCGTGCTGCAGCAGCGAGTGCAGGAGGCCGCGGCACTCCGCCGACACGGACGAGTGGGGGGGGATCTGAGGGGGTGGGGGTTGTTAGATTCGTGTGAGGGTGGTTTCAGGGATATGAAGAGTGTGAGGGGGGCATATTGTGGTTTTTGGTGAGAGGGTGGTTTGGATACAGAGTGAGTGGAGGGATATGGATATTGTGAGAAGACGATATGGAGAGTGTGGAGGGATATGGGGTGTGAGTGTAGGGATATGGAATGTATGTGGCGGGATATGGAGTGTGTGTGGTGGGATAAGGAGTGGTGTGAAGAGATATGGAGTGTGTGTAGGGATAAGAAGTGTGTGTGGCGAGATATGGAGTGTAAGTGGCGGGTTTTGGAGTGTGAGTGGAGGGATATGGGGTGTAGGGAGTATGTGTGTGTACCTGTATCGGCGCCTGTCTCTGTATTTTATCGACAAGCTCCTGGAACGTGCTCGAGGAGTACGGCGCTTTGCCGAACAGACACTCGTACATTATGACGCCTGGAAACAAAGCAACAGTTGGCATCTTATTGTCGACGATTCAACCATTGTGCTAGCGAAGAGCCATTTTGGTTGAAACATAGTTTTCACTAAACTTAGGTATCGCAAGATGTGATGGCCCACGCGTCCCCGGGGTTTTTGTTATTTGACAATGTTGATGTACCTACATTACTGACATGAGACTATATTGAAAATTTAAAATCAAGTTTTACACTGGCAATATTACTTTCAACATTCAAAATGGAATTGCATAGATACCCCATTGTATCATAATAGTTATTGAACGACCCCCCTGACTCCCCCCCCCCCCTCACCCCCATAACTTAACCCCCGTATATATTGCAGGTTATATTAATATATTTATAATGAACCATTTTCAAACCCCATCCACTTTACCCTCGCCTCCCCCAGTCTCCATACGTACCGACGCTCCACAGGTCGGCGGAGGGCCCGCTCGCCCCCGCGATCATCTCCGGTGCCATGTAGAGGGGGGACCCCCTCACCCCGCGCCACTCCGACGACATGTGCTGTGCAAACCTGCGGAACACACAAAATCGCATCGAAATCGGTCCATTCCTTCAACATTACAGGATTACGCTACTCTCCAATTTATTTTTCATATTTTATGTTATATATGTATATGACAAAAAGTAGTCTATACGTTAATCCAGGATGTTAGATACCTCCACTACAAATTTCATCAACATTGGTCCAGCCGTTTGAGCGTGTAGTAGAAGTAACAAACATACAAACACTAACTTTCGCCTTTATAATATTAGTAGTATATATTATTATGACTGTATACTGTATTACATTTCAAAATAGGACTTACCCAAAATCGGCTACTTTGAGAATGTATTTACCGTCGGAACCTTTGTGCAGAAGCAGGTTATGTGGTTTCAAGTCCATGTGCGCTATTCCTGAAACACAGTATTAAACTATTAAACAAAGAAACACAAAATTGTCATATTATGTTTTGGTGTCAATTAGGGGTTACCTATATATCTATCAATGTGTAATATATATTATACTAGCTGATACCCGCAACTTCGTTCGCATTTTTATATAAAATGTAAACTGTTTAGAAAATCAATTGATGTCGCGGGGAACAGTTATAGGTAAGAATATATCTGTCTCTTTCTCACTCCCTTTTCCTCTATCTTTCTCCCTCTCTAGCTCTTTTTCTATCTTTCTCCCTCTTTCGCTCTTTCTATCTCTCTTCCTCTACCTCCATCTCTTTCCCTCTCCCTATATCTCTATATCTTTCCCTATCTTTCTATCATTAATATCCCTCTCCACTCTCAATCTCTTGCATTCCCTCTCCCTGTCCATCTCATCCATTATATTTATTTCCCTCACCCTCTCCGTCTATATCTCTTCCTTTCCCTCCTTCGCTCACTCCCTCTCCCTCTATTTCTATATATTTCGCACTCAATGTCTCTCACCTATTTCCCCCCACTCTCCCCTCCTTCTAGCCCCACTCTCCTCTCTTTCACTCCCACTCTCCACTGTCTCCCCCCACTCTCCCCTCTATCTCCCCACTCTACCCTTTTTCTCACCCTACTCTCCCCTCTTTCTCCCCCCACTCTCCCCTCTTTCTCACCCCACTCACCCCTCTTTATCCCCCACTCTCCCCTCTTTCTCACCCCACTCACCCCTCTTTCTCCCCCCACTCTCCCCTCTTTCTCACCCCACTTACCCCTCTTTATCCCCCACTCTCCCCTCTTTCTCCCCCCACTCTCCCCTTTTCTCCCCCCACTATCCCCTCTTCCTCCCCCTCTCTCCCCTTTTCTCCCCCCACTCTTCCCTCTTTCTCCCCCCACTGTATCATCACTTTCTATTCACTCTACACTCTTTCTCACCCCACTCTCCCCTCTTTCTCAACTCACTCTCCCCTCTTTCTCCCACCACTCTCCCCTCTTCCCCCCCACTCTTCCCTCTTTCTCCCCCCACTCTCCCCTCTTTCTCCCCCCACTATACTCTCATTCTCCCCGCTCTCCCCTCTCTATCTCCCCACTCTACTCTTTTTCTCACCCCACTCTCCCCTATTTCTCTCCCGTTCTATCCTCATTCTCCCCTCTACCCTCATACCCCACTCTCCCCTCTCTATCTCCCCACTCTCCCCTATTTCTCCCCTGTTCTATCCTCATTCTCCCCTCTACCCGCATACCCCACTCTCCCCTCTCTATCTCCCCACTCTACCCTTTTTCTCACCCTACTCTCCCCTCTTTCTCCCCCCACTCTCCCCTCTTTCTCACCCCACTCACCCCTCTTTATCCCCCACTCTCCCCTCTTTCTCACCCCACTCACCCCTCTTTCTCCCCTCTTTCTCACCCCACTTACCCCTCTTTATCCCCCACTCTCCCCTCTTTCTCCCCCCACTCTCCCCTTTTCTCCCCCCACTATCCCCTCTTCCTCCCCCTCTCTCCCCTTTTCTCCCCCCACTCTTCCCTCTTTCTCCCCCCACTGTATCATCACTTTCTATTCACTCTACACTCTTTCTCACCCCACTCTCCCCTCTTTCTCAACTCACTCTCCCCTCTTTCTCCCACCACTCTCCCCTCTTCCCCCCACTCTTCCCTCTTTCTCCCCCCACTCTCCCCTCTTTCTCCCCCAACTAACCCCTCGTCCCCCCACTCTTCCCGCTTTCTCCCCCCACTCTCCCCTATTTCTCCCCCGTTCTATCCTCATTCTCCCCTCTACCCTCATACACCACTCTCCCCTCTCTATCTCCCCACTATACCCTTTTTCTCACCCTACTCTCCCCTCTTTCTCCCCCCACTCTCCCCTCTTTCTCACCCCATTCACCCCTCTTTATCCCCCACTCTCCCCTCTTTCTCACCCCACTCTCCCCTCTCTTTCTCCCCACTCTACTCTCTTTCTCACCCCACTCTCCCCTCTTTCTCCCCCCTCTAACCTTTTTCTCACCCCACTCTCCCTTCTTTCTCCCCCACTCTCTCCTATTTTTCCCCCCACTCTGTCCGCTTTCTCCCCCCACTCTCCCCTCTTTCTCCCCCCACTCTCCCCGCTTTCTCCCCCCACTCTCCCCTCTTTCTTCCCGCTCTCCCCTCTCTTTCTCCCCACTCTACCCTCTTCTCCCCTCACTCTACCATCTACTCCCCCTTTCCCCCACTTTACCCCTTTCTCCCCCTCCTCCCATCGCACTCTCCCCCCTTAATTACTTTCCAATTTAAATTACGATCCGTTTAGCCGTTTATTGTGGTCCGTAGGGGGTGCATCTAAAGAATACCTCATAATTTCAACCCCCTTGCTTTTCCCCCTTTAGGGATGATTTTGCAAAAAAGCTGAAACCCGTATTTATTTATTTCTTACCAAAAGCCTAAATAAGAATTTTCAGATCCCTAACTTGAGGAATTATGGATTCCCCATACAAACTTTCAACCCCTATTTCATCCCCTTAAAGATTATTTTTTGAGACAAAAGATAGCCTATGTCCGTCTCATAGGTCCAATCTACCCCTATACCAAATTTCATCGAAATCGGTTCAGCCGTTTAGCCGTGAAAAGGTAACAAACAAACAAACAGATATACAGACAGATAAACAGATAAACAGATAAACAGAGTTACTTTCAGATTTATAATATTAGTATGGATACCTTTTTCGTAGAGAAACTTGAGGGCAGAGGCTAGCTGCTGCAGAAAGTACCGCACCTGTGGACGGCTGTCGATACATATTACTAGCCAAGAACCTATGTGATGTGTATATGAAGTTATGTCTGTAAACAGTACCCACAATACAGGGGAAATCCTAGTGTGGGGCTACAGATTTTAAAAAGATAAGTAAGAAAGAAGGATTACTTTATAAAATAACAAATGATAAGTATTGAAACTTTTTACGATTTTTCCGTCTATCTTCACTAATGGGACAAGGCTAGGGGGAAGGGGTAACTGTGGTGATCAGTGACCTGCTTCTCCGGTACACGTCCATAGCGGTGGATGTATTTAGAGAGGTCGCCTCCGCAGCAGTACTCCATTATTATGTAGATGTTTCTGCAATCAACAGTGGCGTCATCATCATCATCATCATAATCATCATCATCATCATCATCATAATCATCATAATCGTCATCATCATCATAATCATCATCATCATCATCAACGTCAAAGTCAAAGCATTTACTGTAAGTAGGCAATGATATTGTAGTTTTGACAAGACAACCTAGTCAATCTCATTAATAGAGGGAACAATTAAATTACAACATAAAATATGAAGCATTAAATTAAAGGAGTAATTGATTTGATTTGAGTTTGAAAAAGGAGTTACCCCTATCTCCAACTCGCCTCACTTACGTGAGGAGGATTAGGCCATCATCAAAATCATTTCAATCATTCAGCAAAATCAATTCAGCCATTCAGTCGTGAAATTATTTGTGAATTTATTTCAGAAATAAAAAGTTATCTTTTGTATTCTGACTTATAATCTTTTGTATTCTTACATATTTATCATCTTTAGTATCCTTACTTATCATCCCAAGTGAAGTTGTGCATCTTCACGATGTGCGGGTGGCACAGCGACTTCATCAGCCGTATCTCCGAGATGAGGTTGTCCACGGCGGAGCCCGAGTGCTTCACGCGGGACTTGTCCACGCATTTTATTGCAACGGTCATGCGCCCACCCACCTGGGAATGCAGTTTTATTGACAAGGTAGGTATGTATAATTAGTTATATATTTTTTTATTGGTATCTTTCCCGCTTTATAACTCAGGGACACAAGCTTAAATACGTAAAGTGCAGGAACTTTGTGCACTTATTTATTAAATAGTTTAATTCTAGAAAACAATATTTTCGTGAATAATCTGATTGTGTAGGCTGAAATGTTTATAAGTTTTTAATGGGTTCTTTAAATACTACTGAATTTTAATTAATATATACTTATGCTTGTTATTATAAAGCCTTTGATATTATTATGAATTTAGTTCGTTACTAACGAGGAAAAGTCGCAGTGAATTAGAAAATCATCTTTGTTTACCCTGAACCAGTTAAAGTTAGTTTTACCTTGTTGTAAGCTTTGTAAACGGTGGAATAACTGCCGGAGCCAAGCTTTTCAGTCACGACATACCCTTCTATTTTCGGGAAAGCCATTTTCCATTACGAAATAAAATAAATTATTTACTTTAGAATCTCGTAACTTTTTCAAAAATTTTCATTTTCGTCTTCTTTTTTACCCGACTGGCTGAAAGAGGTTAATACTTTTGTTATGTGTGACATTGACAGCAAAATCATGTTGAAACTGACTTTGACAGTACATACAATTTTTTATGGTTGGTAATAAAGTTATTGCCATTGCTATAAAAAAAATTCTACCATAAATAAAGACTGATAATAATATTATGTAGAGAGAAAAGAAAGCTTTCTCGTTCTTACCATGTCTCTGAGCGAATAATGCGGGTTCGATTCCCGTCCCACACGGACCAATATACACAACCAATATATAGGAGGAACACCACAAGAATTTGCTTTTAGTAAGTTCATAATGTTTGTAATGGTCCTCGTAGTTCCTGATTTCTTAGGTTTTAAAGAATCATTGTTAGGTTATCTTAGTCGATCACATTAAATCTATGGTAAAAAGTAAGTACACCTACCAAGTAGGTATTAGGTAGGTTTTTTTTTGTTTTAGTTATGACTTCGCACGGTTTGTGCATATAGCCAGTGTCAAGTATTTTATTTTAAGTAGGTATTTCTTAATTTCACATTAAGAAAGTCACAGCAATGTTATAGCAATCGTGGTCAAGTAGTCAAGTCAATTATTTACAACGTCAAAGTCACGATTCAGTAAAGTAGTGGATGCTTTACTGAAACTTCCTGGGAGTTTTGGAAAAAATGCGAAATGACTCGTTTTTTGAGTTTATATCATTCGCCTACACTCGTGCACGTTAACGAACACTTAATGATTAATATTCCACCAATATTACACATTAACACTCGAAGAAACACAAGTTTGAGATAATAATACAACACCAACAACGTCTCACTATCGGATTCCCGCCAAAACTCCATTAGGTAGGTTGATACTTACTTAGAAAAAAACTACAGACGGACGTATACAAATATTACAGCTTTATGTGGGTGTGAAAGACTATGCATCAAACGCTTCCTAAACCCAACAAAGCATTTCTGTAGCATTCCTACGCATATTTTAAGACAAAATACCTACTCCTCAACAAACCCTTTTTTGTTTCGCACCAGATAATCCAGAGATAGTCAAGTCCTGCAAACATAGTTACGTAGGTTAGGTATTGTACCTAGGTACCACGTCAAACACTCTTACCCCAAACAAACAAAGTTCAATGTAGGTATTAATTCAACGGAATAACCGCGACTTAACAATGTAGTGTCCTGCAAAAATACATATTCTATCCAAATAGATGTAAATTAACCTTAAGTCTTAGCAGTAAAGTTCAAAATATTCCCCAATTCCGCATGCAGGATGGTTCGGCAGGATGCTGCAATGTTGTACGCATGGCCAGTACCTACGTACACAGTGGCCGGGCTAGGCGGCGACGCGGAAAGCGCGCGAAAATTCCGCACAAACTTTACGACCTAAAACTTTGACAGTTATACTTTTTTTTAAATAAGTAACAGTAACTGGCATAATCTGCCATTGTTTAAATTAGTAAGTACCTACAGTTAAACTTGTAACTTAAAATTTCGTAAGTTATATGGTTTTCCCATACTTATAAAATTATAAATAAAATTCCCTCTACATACCTACTTAGTGGTTGCCTTGATAGATAAATCTATTGGCTTGAGGGTTACGATTTCCGATTGAACCAACTTTTGTCTAGCTACCCACATTATAGTGAATCATTTTGTATCATGGTTCCAGATTTATTTTTGTGATCATTGGATCATACAGTCACTGTATGTACTTTTCTAACGTTATTTTGTTCACAGGCGGTTTTTTTGTTTTTCCAATACGAGCCACTATAAATAGTCAAAGTGACATATCATTTCATGTGATTTTAGCTGTAAGTGGAACCAAAGTAAAGTTATAAAAATATTATAAAAAAAGGGAAACCAAAAAAAATTGCACTTTATAAATAGAATTTCAAGTTGGTTTGTGTTGTGAGCGATGTACGGAGTGATGGCGGGTCCGAAGCAGAGCGCAGCGAATCCTTCGACAGGGAAGGAGCAGGTGAGGGTTTACGTTATCTAATACTTTATAGACTAGTATTCGATCACCATCTCACCTGTCAGTGACGATATTATGGTTATAAAGGTGGTAAGCATGCTCAGTCGAGGACGGCTCCCGGACTACGCGATGACAGGTTTTCTACTCTCAGACGGTAGTTAGCGAGGCGGCACTGTAGCGCTACCGCCGAGGTTTGTAACGATGTTCCTTCATCGGAAGCTCAAGCTCAGTTTTTGCGGTCACTTGGTCTTGAACCTACGTAGGTACTGTGGCGTGCGATCCGAAGGCGGGACCAAATGAGCTATCGGAAAATAGTTATCTTGCCGCGAATTCAATATTATAAACTTTAGAAGTTGTAAGTTACGAATGGCTAAAAAGTGACCATAATATTTGAAATAGCTCAAAACAGCTTCCGTATCCTTGCATTTTATGGTCTATCTATCCCCACAAGTAATGTAAAAGTATCAAACTATTTCACGCGTCGTATAACTTACGCTTACGACCTGTTTACAGCTTTGCAGAACACTGGCTTTATAGACTTAACGACACTGTGGTCGTAACTCTGTGCTTAAAACATTCAAACGTAGGTTGCAGACAAAAAGTTTTTATTTGCCGGCAGAAGTGGCGACTCTTTGGTCAGAGTAGTTGATTGATCCATCGCGTGTAGGTACTCGCAGTCACATCCCAATAGCATCCGTTTTTATCGGTAATGGTACGGAACCCTCCGTGCGCGAGTCCGAACCGCACCTGGCTGATTTTTTATGCTCTATTCTAGGACATTACTTGTCCTTTTCCATCCTATAGGTACCTTTATTTAAATTGTAAATGCAAAAGTAACTTGTTACCTTTTCACGGCTAAACGGCTGAAACGATCTCGATGAATTTTATTAGTATAACATAACAACTGGATTATGTAATTACAAAGAAACGATTATAGCTATTGTCCGCAACTTAATCCGTGCATCCGTATTAAATAAAATATAAAGTTCCTTTATGTTCTCAGAGGTCCAATCAATAATTATAACTTCTACAAAAACCGGTTTAAGTACCCGTGAAAACGCCAAACAAACCGTCCCGTTTCGTTATTCCAATTCGCCTACGGTACCCCAAAAATAAATCCCCTGCGTCACAGAACGAGGACTCAAGTCAACGCACGAACAATACAGAATATTCGCTACTCGTAACACCAAGTAATTCGCGGATGCAAGCGCGTCCAACTTTCGCTCCTCTGGGGCCGCGGCGGTTATTATTAATTGTAACAACTGTTTCGTACGACACAAGGATGTTTTGGGACGAGCTTAGACGCATATTTATTTTATATTAGTCTAAGGGGACGCGGTCAAAATTTGAACTGGCGCGGTATTTCCAGTGTCCCCAGATTTCTACAATAGTGGGGATCTAACATTATTTACCATCCATCCCCACTGTTCTTTTAAATAGTGGGGATGCAGGGATTATATTTCCTTGGCACCCTCAGATTTCCGACCAGTGGGGATACTAAAATTATTTATCGCCGTGCCCCCAGTGTTAGTTTAAAGCAGTGAGGACGCAGGAGATTAAATTTCTCAGTGTCCCCATTAAACTCGCTTGTATTGTAGGCTAGGTGCCTCGGTCATGAACTCATGACGCAATTTTCTTTGACTTTTATGCGCTGCGGTCACTAATAATATAGATCCTGGCTCCTTAACCTACACCTAGCTGCTAGTACTCCCTTTATCTTGAATCGGGTATTACGAGGACCGTGCGCCCACACACAAGCAGACTCAGAACCTATGGTGAACCTATGGTGAACACAAACTTTGTCCTGTGAGAGAACCGAACGTGCAACCTTGCACTTCGGCTCATAAAGATCACCCACTAAAGTCACGGAGTTAACGGAGGCCGTATCATTGCATTAATTAGTTGGACAGCGGGTCGTACACGCGGGCCGGGAGTTTTAAATAAAAGGTCGCACGGACGAGTAATCAAATAAAACATGGACTCATAATAATAAGCTCCGATGATTGTAGTTTATTTTTTTTACCCGCGTTTAGTTGTTTTTTTTATCTAAATGTGTTGCCCTACAGCTAGGATTTCCTTCAATAGCGTTGATATTTAGCGGTCACTTTATAGCGTCGAATTACGTCAGTAATACATTGGCTATTTAAAAAAAAACATGGTGTTTTATCGAATGCGATGGCGTTGCGCTGTTAAAAGCGCTCTGTAGTAACAGCGCCATCTTGTTGGAATAACAATTTAACGTTTCAGTGATGTAATTCAACGCTATAAAACATTTGCTAAATTAATTCAGTGCTTGTTTGCTTGCTTCTGTGTATATTTTTCTATTCATATAGGTACCTATACTTATTAATGTCTCATGTACCTACCTAATTATAATCTTGACAAAAGCCGTTTTTAATATAGTTTTGGGCCTTGGTTTTTCAGTAGGTAGGTAATGATAAATTTTCATTCGTTGGAATGTTGCCAGCGTTAAAATAAATTATCTTACCACAGTAAATAAAGTGTTAATCGTCCGAAACATCTGCTGGGATGATCCTGTGTTGGAAATATGGCTCAATTTAAATATGTACCTACCTACTCTATACCTACTTTTATTTTGTTTCACCGGTTTCTTTTGTGTTTAAGTAAAAACATTGTCTAACTCGGTAATCCACATTATTATAATTTTCCCACACATGGATAGTGAAATAAAGAATGATTAGTTGGATAAAAATGTAAAATAAAACCTGTAGCACGTAATACGATCGCAGAACGATAACTGTGAAAAAAAATTCGCCCACACTTTGCAAGAAGTTGAGCGTAAGTGACAATAATTTTGGACTGTTTGTAATTTGTACCCTAGCTAACTTAGCTAAGTGAGGAATACAAACATAAGTTAACGCGAAATATATTTTCGAGCATTAACCACGCGGGCAAAAGATAAGACCACGGAGAGAAGATAGACCTAATATACTCGAACTTTAACCGCAGAGCATGTATAATGAAGAAACTCGTGAAAGTTAAAGAAGCGAGAGAGGTGTGTCAGGATCGTAGCGTCTGGAGAGATGTAGTAATGTACATAACAGCGAAACGGATTTAAATAAAATCTAGTGCGTTAATAGACCATAATAATTTGTCAGAGAAATTAAAATGTTAAAATAGTATTTTCCTTAGAAAGTGAGAGGAGGCTTTTGCCCAGCAGTGGGGCAGTAGGTATAGGTGATTTTTTCTTCAAAACACTAGCAAATATAATGCAAGTGATACCGTAAAATATACCGTCAATCGTCTCTGAAGTGACACGCAAAAGGCGGCGCCGGGGTTGGCCCCTGCTTTAAATGGCTTCTATTCAATATTACAGCATTTGCTTGGAAGCTGATAGCAGGCTCTGCCGAAGGGTATACTGAGGCGATTCGGATCACTATTAGTTTGAGCTTAAAAAACAGTTTCTGCCTGTAGTCTTCAATCAATTCAATGTAATTGACAAAGAGAACCATAAAAGAAAACAAAATACAATTCGATGATAATGGATTGAGTTCGTAAAAGGATGTTTCCCTTTCAAGCACTGGTCCAGGATTGAATCTCGGACAGGGAAAGGAAACTCCGTTGACTATAACTTACCAGTGGTTCGGAATACACCCGTTAGGGATGTTTTGGAGATACCAAAGAATATCAGAAGTAGGAACGCAAGGAGACACCTTTCTCTGTTACAGAACGGCAGGCCGTTTTACAGCAACATCATTATTAGACTTATCAAAAATTAAGAACTTGTTGATTTGAAACTATAGATTCGGTGCCAAACTCAATGTTTCAGAAAAGTTCTATTCGACATCTGCGTCGAATAACGAACGTTATGCACATGTAAGAAGTAATGAATATACCTACGGACCAAAGTTTTAATTAGACAGTGCATTTAAGTTTTGTTAAATAGTTCTTCGTTACATTAGAATTTAAATACTAGTTAAACTAATTGAAACGAATATTCGGCTACTTACCTACTTATATTATAGTATACTGAGTTGGTGCAAACTGCCCAGGATAGTTTAAACAAAATATTTTGACAACGGCTGATTTACGGTTCCCGATTGTATCGGCGATAGGCGTGATCTATGGGTGTAGCCGCGGGTGTGGGTGTTGCCAGCGGAAATATTTCACGGAATAATACGTTGATAAAGCGAATACGCAAAGTTAACATTGGCAAAGTTAATGTTGTGTTGTTGACTGACAGTTATTTTTTTTTCCTTTTTTCCTTTTTTTGTTTTTTTTTTTCCTTTAGGCCGTCTGTCTGTCTATCTTTCACGGGGTTTAAGAGACTGTAGGTTGTACATTAACAGAAATACTTATTAGAACAAAATGCGCAAATCATCAGACGCAAAAATTAATAAAAAATACTAGCAGACAGCAACACTGAAATAACTGGTTATGTTTACAAGGTACGTAGCTCTCCCCAATTTTGTATTATCAAAGGCTTAAGAGGTAATTTTATCTGTGGCAGCGTAGGCTGAATGTGCGCATTGCAGTGCCAGAGCAGATGGCACGTCTGTCGCCGTACGGAGTATCTCTTAATCTGTGGTCGCCGCGGCGGAGTCTACAGGGTTAATTCGATAGTCAAATTATTATCCTACTAATATGGTAGACTAGTTGCGCCCCGCAGTGCTCCCCACTGCTTTCGGATACAAAAGTGTAGCCTACTGTGTTAATACAGTGTGCTAGCTACCTCCATAATATATCGATGTTCAACAAAATTAGTCCAGCGCTGTTTGAGCGTAAAGAAGTAACAAACATACAAACTTTCACTTTTATAATATTAGTAGAATTTAATTACATTTCTAGAAGTTAGTAGAACCGGTTAAGAGTTTATATCCTTAACAGCGTTTGCCTCAAACTTTACCTATTTAGAATTTTACGAGCCGCCTCTAGCACTGCGCGCAATCTGGCTACATTGGAGAGTGCTCTGTGCGAGTAACTCGCCACTAAACCTAATGGATTACTATGCTCTAAAATCTGTAAACTCCGCTTTATATTGAGACAAGTGCGCCCCGCGGTCTCGCCCGGGGTTCCTGCGGGATAGTAGTTGAAGCTGATGAGCCGCCGATTACAGCAATACAAAACAAAACCGGCCAAGTGTGAGTCGGACTCGAGCACGAAGGGTCCCGTACCATTATCTATTAAAACGGCAAAAAACACGTTTGTTGAATGGGAGCATTTTCTGTTTTGGTATTGGTTGTTATAGCGGCATCAGAAATACCTACATCGTCTGTGAAAATTTCAACTGTTTAATAATCACGGTTCGTGAGATACAGCCTGGTGATAAACGGACAGACGGACAGCGGAGCGTTAGTAATAGGGTCCCGTTTTACCCTTTGGGTAGCGGGTAGGTACGGAACCCTACAAATCACCAAGACCAAAGCCGCGTTTAACAACTAGTTAAGTAGGTACCTATCTAATAAGAAATTGTGTGTCGTCTCCGCGTCTGTCGTAAATTATTATTATACTTAGTCACGCAGAACGCTCCGCTCTGAGATTAGATGATGCATTGTTAATGGTTTGGAAACTGGCACATACGGGGGAAAACTAAGTGCGGGGAGATCCGGGAGTGAAACTAGTTCACGGTTAACTCAAACTCAAAAGTTTTCCCGGGATAAAACATTTATCTAGCCAGTGCGCGAATTCCGAAGCTCTCTCATTTCAGGAGGATTTAGGCCATAGTCCACTGCGGTGGGCCGGTCCGGAGAGGTGGATATTATGCCTCCGAATAATTCTCGCGCCTATGGGTTGCCTCACGATGTTTCCCTTCATCGAAATGCGAGTGATAACTTCGTACATAATTATGTTTTAGAGAAACACAATATAACTATGTGCCCGCACTGGGATTTGAACGCGCCACCCACTGCTTGAAAGGCATACGTTCACTCACTAGGCATACGTTCACTATCTTAGTTAGTTTATTGTTTGAGATTACATTTTCAAATTGCAAATGTCCCATTTTTCCTCAGGAACTCGAATAACCTTTTTCGTTTAGGAATACGTTCTTAATTCTTGAGTCGCCAAGGGAGCTTTACATAATAATTTATAGCTTATTCTACGCCAGTGAAAGCTTTTCTGTTCGCAGAATATTGAAGAGAAAGACACGAAGAAAAAGAAAAAAGGGTTCACGGAGAAAATCTTGGACTATGTGAAAACACGCCTCAACCCGCAGCAGCGTAAGTAACTAAGTATTCTCGTACCTATATAAATTATTAATTAACTTTTTAGAATAACGCCATCTGTTAATTAATTGTTCAAACTCTTGAAATCTTGGTTTACACGTCATCTATTGATTCGGTTTGAAACTAGCAGGGGGTAAATTCACCGACGCTTTAGTTAGTGCATAAGATAGACCATAGATGGCACAGCTTTCAAGTTATTAATTTCTTGGTTACAGCGCCATCTCTATACAACTTTTATTCAAGAACGTTCACAAGTCCCGGTCTACATAGCCACAGCAAATGATTTTTACGCCATCTTGCGACTCCCATTCGAACTAAGAAGCAAGCTAGTGCACTACGTTACGATAGCGGAGCTTTCTGTACCTACCCAATCGAACCTAGACGATAGAGGTCACTTTTTGCACCTTTTTATATTAGTTGTACAACAAACATCTATGTAAATGTCACAATTTGTTTAAATACAAGCCAAAATTGATAAGGTTGTATAATTGTATATACCTTCACTGTGAAAGCAATTACAAACTGGACAAGCTAAAAGCCCCCGCGCTTAGTGAAACTCGCTACAAATGAGTTCTAAACTATTTGCACGAATATTTTCTCAAGCCGCAGAAACCACACTCAACAAATATGTAACCTACCTATCTAGTAATAGTATAATTCCACAAAACGATTCACAGATAATATTATTGGTTGAGTAATAATTTTGCCCTAGGTTTAACAAGCGACTCGTTTCATATTGATAGTACTTAATTGATGTTTAATTTATTGACAACGCATTATTTTCTTATAATTACCCTTATTAGCATTTATTTCTTTGCATTATGATAATAACAAAGCATAGAATTAGGGAGTTTTGCAAAAACTGCGACGTGACGCGCTTTTTGGTTTTAAATAATTTGCCCACATTACCGCACATTACAGAACACTCAATGACTAATATTCCACCAATATCATTCGAAGAAACACACAAGTTTTAGAAAAAATAGAAAACCAACAACGTCTCACTATTGTATTCCCGCCAAAACTCCAACCAAACGCCATAATTGTCTACCTACCTACATAATTATTATGACTCGTAATAAGTCGACGCAGGCTGTCTGCCATCATTGATATCGCATTGTTATCGGAATAGGGTACACTCGCAAAATTTCACCTAAACATATAATAACACAGTAACTAAAATAAAAGCTTGTGTTGTGTTCGTGACGGCAGTGAGTCCATTTGTCCATTAAGGGTTCATTCATTCTCGGACCATAGACTCCTAGAGCCATGAACCTAAAAAAGTTAAAGACTGTTCGACGCCATACGAGGTTGAAGCATCCGAGCATATCCTACTATCCTAGTTATAATATAATATTAGTTCATAGTTTGGATGTTATCTACCATTTTATTTTAATTATTTAACCTGTATCCGCCTTACGCCTCAGAACTTTAAACAAGAAATGAACAGATGTTTTTAAAATTGTTTCCATAAATCGACGTCTAACACTCTGAACACGTCATTTTACAATGAAGCTCCTAAAGATATAAACGAAGACGGGCAAAAATGTCCTGGTTCGGTCTAGGACAACCGCGAGTGTGTTTTCCTGCCGCATATTATGTATTTGAGCTATCTGTGGACATCCCAATTTTCAGATCGCGTTTTTGGTTAGGTTGTGAAAATGCCGCTGGTATTGCTATGCTTCACTTTTGGAGTAACGGCCGCCACGAAAGCGTCCGTCTATTTGTAGATCCATGTGTCGAGCCATAACTCAGGAGCCGGCCTCACTGGCAGGCGGCAGTAAGTCAGCCGCGGGTCATTACCTCCACTTAATGAAAGTAACTTTAGCCAATTTATAACTGCAATGGTTTATTTTGTTTCATGCTGTGCTTTGTTTTTTTCGAACTAGTGTAGTTCGGTCAGTTAGTGTATTTCTAAGTTTATGATCCTATCTTTCCACACGGGCGAAGTCGCGAGGGGAAGCTAGTTGTTCATTCAAAATATCATTATGTTCAGTCAATTATTTTCAATCTGTCTTAGCTGTGAACCCCGCGGGGGGTCCGGGGGAGGAGGGGGACTGCCGGAAAAAAATCTGTTTGTGATCAAGCGTGCCGGCGTTTGTAAAATTCAATTTTTATACTAAAGATTGCCTAATCATGTGTATAACTCAATACAAGGCGTGAGAAATCATCCGGCTTTCATTCAACATCACCAGTGAGTCCAGGAACCCCCTTCGCGGAGCAGCCAAGGGGTGCCGGTCAGAAGAAGGAAAAAGCTTCACAGGCGGACTTCAAACATAATCATCATATCGTCAACACTAGTATTACATATTGTAGATATTGTGTATAAAATATTATGACGCTGACTGTACCTTTTGTGTGTGACCAAATTGCACTCAAAAGTTGAAAACAAATTGCCGTGTGACCAGATTAAGCTCATTATCCAATTATCCATCTAAATAAAAACAAAATACAGGTGTGACCAAAATTCACACCGGCTTTTGCGTGTGACCAAATTACATCAAGTCCAAATTACATTCGCACGCTTTGTGCATTACGTCATCACCTTCACAATTCAGAACCCATATATTCGCCCACTGCTTTCGCGAGGAGGCTTAGACGTATGCCATTGGATGAAGAGCTTTCTTCCACGAGCACGCACGACTGCGGCCACTCGACAACAACCAGACCGACGGCTGCGAATGGAAATCGTAACTTAAACAAGTGACATCAGTACCGGGCCAGTATCAAGCCCGGTATCGTAGGATTGTAAGAGGCACGAGGTACCATCTCGCGCCCCCGGGACTCCGTGACACGGAATGTATAAAATTTTAATGAAATTATTAGCGCGCCGCGTGCGACGCGACATCCGCTGATTACAACGATCTACAGGGAGCTGAGAGAGGTTTAATTAAATCTATCCTACATAATATTCATACTAGCTGTTGCCCGCGTACGCCCGCACGGACTACCACTATCTATACAAATAAATATAAATAAAATTTTAATGTCTGTTTGTAATATCAATATAACAGCTTTTTATTAAATGCATATTCTGAAAGTATGATATACGGTTCTTACTCAAATCCATTTCTAAGTTTTTGTCTGTCTGTGTGTACCGGCTAATCTCCGAAAGGGCTGGACCGATTTCGACGGGACTTTCACTCGGCTGGTGTTACAAGAAGTTACACTTATTTTAGATCTAGCTGCGCGCCGCAGTTTCACCCGCAGCTAAGGGTTCCTGCGGGATAACAGCCAACGCGGGGGAAACCGCGACGCACAGGAGTCCTTATAAACATAATACCGTCCTACCACAAACGTTTAAGCTAGAGTTAAATAGGTATCGAGTTAGAAAAAGCGAGGGTTAGTCGTCGATTTGTGGAGAAAATATTTAGACTCATCTGTTCAACTCTTTTGTGGTAGCGTAGATCTAGAGAGCCTGCTTCCAAAGTCATTTAGTTAAAAACATGTTGTGCATAAGATACTTTTTCTGAGATGCTGTAGGTTTGTGTCTACTACTGTGTTTGTTTGTCTGAAAAATGTATATAAAAAAACGATCAGTAAATCCATTAAATAATATACTAGTTTCTTGATAATGACGTGTGACCAAATTGCACTAACTATAAACATCTAAATAAAAAACAAAATACAGGTGTGAGCAATTATTAACATTAGTTTTTGAGTGTGACCAAACTACACTAACCCACTTTTGTTTTTTTTTTTTGTGACGAGATAATACTGTGTACTTTACTCATCCGAGCTTTGTTTTGTATTGGTTGCTTCAAGGTTCCGCATATCGTCTTCTGCGAGATAGACAAAATCCCAGTGCATTAGAGTCTTAACTAAACTTTCACGGCAATTACTCCCCCGTGGCAATTCTTTCATTGCCGAGCTGGGCATTGCAGTTATTTGCAATGCCGCCTGAGCTTTGCCGGGTGTTAGTATTTAGCACTAACGAGTGAGGTCTGGAAGCGGAATTATAATTGTAAAGCGCACGTTAGCAACCCTTGACCTAGCTAGTCTAGTGATGGGGTAAAGTCACTTACTTATTAAACAGACAAGATTATTTTCCCAAAAAACAGATTCCATATTACACGTTAACTTGAATGACATATTTTTTTCTAATTATTTTATTCTAGCTATCCCGACAGATGTCCTGACAAAAAGTTATATGAAAAAAATATTTTTTCTCTTTTTCGTGTATTTTTCCCATGTTAGTTCCCAATAGTTATTCTGCTATTTGACGAATAAACAAATCGACGATGACAAAATATCTAACAAAACAAAGATTTATCGAGTTATTAATGGTGTATAACAAATGCTTTCCTATAATGCAGTAAAAAATATAATTATATTATAAATAAATATAATGTAGGTAAGCATGAATAATATAAACTTTAATTAATTATTATAATAATATAATGTATGTATATTGTATTTAATTTAAAATGCGTAACCTATTAGCCACAGCCCTAACCCGCGGCAGCAATTCATACATGTTTCCAAAGCGTTTTAATGGAGTTGTTCAGCGCTCCTGAAGCAGCGGCCTCGTTATACCCGTACTGCGGGTCGAGGCGCGACGCGCACACGGTTCAACACATTCACATTTTCGAGAAAACCACATAACAACCATTAATAATAATATGTTGTTCATTTTGTATTTTCCAAGAAAACGTGATTTTGTATGTTTTCTCAATCTTGAGTTACTTTGAGATTTGAAGCAAAGAGAGTTACAAGATAATGTATTGAAGAAAGAGAGAGTGAAATAGATAGAGAGTTGAAGAAAGAGATATAAAGAGTAGGAGTATGTAAGAGCTGTTTTATTATTTTATAATAATTATTACCTTATCAAAGTATCAAGAATATATACCTATGTCAAGGTCAAATGACCTCAAGAAGAGTAAAAATGTACAAGAAATGATACAAAAAACAATGCCTCATGCAATGAATAAACCTCGCAAAATTATGTTAGAAGTTAATTGCAACAACGTAACTTGTAGTCTAGGTTTTTAACTTATTATTATTATTTTTTGAAGCGTAGCCCAACGCTAGGATGTCTCCTGTATCGTAGGTACCGCTCACAGACATAATCTTAATATATATAAATCTCGTGTCACAATGTTTGTCCTCAATGGACTCCTAAACTACTTGACCGATTTTAATCAAATTTGCACAGCGCGTGCAATTTGATCTAACTTGAAAGATAGGGTAGCTTACATCTCAATTTATAGTCGCAATAACAAAAACCTTAGCCACAGCAACGCGTGGCCGTGTCTGCTAGTTACTTATAATTTCACATGCACAAACACCTAGACCAGAAACAAATATTTGCGGATCGCACAAATCTTTGTTCCGGATGGGAATCGGACCCGCGACACCAAAGCGCAGCAGTCCGGTTGCTCAGCCACTACGTCAAACGTGCCTCAAAATTATTATACGTAATTAGTTTAAAAACACCTACATTACATTAGGTTTACAAGATGAGTGGAGGGCGCGAGCGTGCGGCCGGAGATTGCGGCCCAGGCTAACGCAGCCAGAGGGAACATAATGTAGCCTTTGCAATGTTATTGTATTTACATATTCAAAGCATATAGGATTATAGAATTGATTTAATATTCACCAAGCAAGCATTCAAGATATTATACGTTTATTAAAAATTGCTGCACTAAAGTCAAACTTAAACCGTCTTATCATAAAAGTTTAGACCTGAAAACAGATGTTTCTGTAACTTCGTTTATAAAGAAATCGACGTCTATCACTCGCGTTGTCCTACTCAGTCCGGGCATTCCTAATTATTTCACTTGTGAATTTGTTATTGAGTTATAAAAAGCGAGGGTTAGACGTCGATTTGTGGAGAAAATATTTAGACTCATCTGTTCAGCTCTAGTATAAATCTTTTGTGGTAAAAACTATAGAATTAGTTTTACTGAAGTTGCTCCGCTACGTTTCCTACACTGCGTCAAATTATAAAGCCATCCGCGCTTAAATCTAATGAACGAATGTTGACTCAGATTAATTCAACAATATCATCTCCGGGATTTTTGTAGCGGCTTTATACCCCGGGCTTTTGCCACTTTCCCGGTATTATACGATTAGCCGCTCGTTTGTTAAGATTAAAAATGTTATTTTTGTAATGGGAAAATGGAATTGAGCGGGAAATAATGCGCGTCACGTTATGTTTTGCAGGTTATAAATTGGAGGCTCTAGTTCTGTGTTTTTTTATGGATAAAGAAAGAAAAAACAACACATAATTCTTAATACAACACAACCAATTTTTCATGGTTTCTTTACACGTCATTTTTTCGTCTTTATCATTTACTAGCTGATACCCGCAACTTCGTTCGCATTTTTATATAAAATGTAAACTGTTTAGAAAATCAATTGATGTCGCGGGGAACAGTTATAGGTAAGAATATATCTGTCTCTTTCTCACTCCCTTTTCCTCTATCTTTCTCCCTCTCTAGCTCTTTTTCTATCTTTCTCCCTCTTTCGCTCTTTCTATCTCTCTTCCTCTACCTCCATCTCTTTCCCTCTCCCTATATCTCTATATCTTTCCCTATCTTTCTAACATTAATATCCCTCTCCACTCTCAATCTCTTGCGTTCCCTCTCCCTGTCCATCTCATCCATTATATTTATTTCCCTCACCCTCTCCGTCTATATCTCTTCCTTTCCCTCCTTCGCTCACTCCCTCTCCCTCTATTTCTATATATTTCGCACTCAACCTCTCTCACCTATTTCCACCCACTCTCCCCTCCTTCTAGCCCCACTCTCCCCTCTTTCACTCCCACTCTCCACTGTCTCCCCTCACTCTCCCCCACTCTCCCCTCTTTCTCCCCCCACTCTCCCCTTTTCTCCCCCCACTATCCCCTCTTCCTCCCCCTCTCTCCCCTTTTCTCCCCCCCACTCTTCCCTCTTTCTCCCCCCTATATCCCCTCTTCCTCCCCCTCTCTCCCCTTTTCTCCCCCCCACTCTTCCCTCTTTCTCCCCCGTTCTATCCTCATTCTCCCCTCTACCCTCATACCCCACTCTCCCCTCTCTATCTCCCCACTCTCCCCTATTTCTCCCCCGTTCTATCCTCATTCTCCCCTCTACCCTCATACCCCACTCTCCCCTATCTATCTCCCCACTCTACCCTTTTTCTCACCCTACTCTCCCCTCTTTCTCCCCCCACTCTCCCCTCTTTCTCACCCCACTTTATCCCCCACTCTCCCCTCTTTCTCACCCCACTCACCCCTCTTTCTCCCCCCACTCTCCCCTCTTTCTCACCCCACTCTCCCCTCTTTTCCCCCCACTCTCCCCTTTTCTCCCCCCACTCTCCCCTTTCTTCCCCCTCACTCCCCTTTTCTCCCCCCCACTCTTCCCTCTTTCTCCCCCCACTGTATCATCACTTTCTATTCACTCTACACTCTTTCTCAACCCACTCTCCCCTCTTTCTCCCACCACTCTCCCCTCTTCCCCCACACTCTTCCCTCTTTCTCCCCCCACTCTCCCCTCTTTCTCCCCCACTCTCCCCTCTTTCTCCCCCCACTCTCCCCTCTTCCCCCCACTCTTCCCGCTTTCTCCCCCCACTCTCCCCTATTTCTCCCCCGTTCTATCCTCATTCTCCCCTCTACCCTCATACCCCACTCTCCCCTCTCTATCTCCCCACTCTACCCTTTTTCTCACCCTACTCTCCCCTCTTTCTCCCCCCACTCTCCCCTCTTTCTCACCCCACTCATCCCTCTTTATCCCCCACTCTCCCCTCTTTCTCACCCCACTCACCCCTCTTTATCCCCCACTCTCCCCTCTTTCTCACCCCACTCACCCCTCTTTATCCCCCACTCTCCCCTCTCTTTCTCCCCACTCTACTCTCTTTCTCACCCCACTCTCCCCTCTTTCTCACCCCACTCTCTCCTCTTTCTCCCCCCTCTAACCTTTTTCTCACCCCACTCTCCCTTCTTTCTCACCCCACTCTCCCCTTTTTCTCCCCCCTCTAACCTTTTTCTCACCCCACTCTCCCTTCTTTCTCCCCCACTCTCCCCTATTTTTCCCCCCACTCTGTCCGCTTTCTCCCCCCACTCTCCCCTCTTTCTCCCCCCACTCTAACCTTTTTCTCACCCCACTCTCCCCTATTTCTCCCCCCACTCTCCCCTCTTTTTCACCCCACTCTGTCCGCTTTCTCCCCCCACTCTCCCCTCTTTCTTCCCGCTCTCCCCTCTCTTTCTCCCTACTCTACCCTCTTCTCCCCTCACTCTACCATCTACTCCCCCTTTCCCCCACTTTACCCCTTTCTCCCCCTCCTCCCATCGCACTCTCCCCCCTTAATTACTTTCCAATTTAAATCACGATCCGTTTAGCCGTTTATTGTGGTCCGTAGGGGGTGCATCTAAAGAATACCTCATAATTTCAACCCCCTTGCTTTTCCCCCTTTAGGGATGATTTTGCAAAAAAGCTGAAACCCGTATTTATTTATTTCTTACCAAAAGCCTAAATAAGAATTTTCAGATCCCTAACTTGAGGAATTATGGATTCCCCATACAAACTTTCAACCCCTATTTCATCCCCTTAAAGATTATTTTTTGAGACAAAAGATAGCCTATGTCCGTCTCATAGGTCCAATCTACACAAATTTCATCGAAATCGGTTCAGCCGTTTAGCCGTGAAAAGGTAACAAACAAACAAACAGACAAACAGATATACAGATAAACAGATAAACAGAGTTACTTTCAGATTTATAATATTAGTATGGATTTTTACGATTACCTACTAATCAGATTTGTGTTGATTTAAGCGACTTTTAGCGATAAGTCCGCTTATTTAATTATTCCTTAAACGTAATTTTTAGTTTTGCTAAGGTAATATGTAATAAATAATAAAAAAACATAAAAAAAAAAAACAAATAAATAATAACTCCTTTTAAAATAAAAATAACTGCTATTTATACTGTCTGTAGGTACATTTAATGTATCATTTCCAAAACAAAATAATATACAAGATAATATAAAAAAAATAGTTCTGAAGCCGAGTATACCTACTCGTTATTCGTTCGATTCGTTAACCCTTCCCGCTCCCGCGGGTCTCGTCGACCGCCCGACCTGCTCGCCGGGTCTCCCGGGCCCGGTTACCTAGAAATAGCAGACAGACAAACTGTCTTTGGAGACTTTTTACATAGGTCTGTACGGAATAAGAACGCTGAGACGTACGTTACGAACACTTTATTGCTTTCTAGAGACGCGTGAAATGAGCAAAGCCATGAGGGAAAGAATTAGAATTTTGAGTTTTGAGTGAGAACAGATATATTTAGAAAAAAACAAATTACTCCGGGTACAAAAGTCTCTTAAAAGAAGAGACTGATGTACCGAAGATTCGACATTACTACAAACGTTGTTTATAATTTCAATTTGGAATACTTAGAAAAAAGTTAGATAGTTTTGTCCGATGCATTGAAAACGTCACGATCGTTACTAATACAGTTGTAATAATGAACACAAGCTTCTAATGTATTGTATAAACAAAACCGAAACGTCAGTGCGGAGTTAAACTCTCAAAGGGTCTTTATCCCAGCAAGTCGGTGCATATTGAGATGCAGCACTGGCTACTAGATACTGTCTTGTATGTGTCAATTGTGTCATAATCGGATAGCACTTAACCGCTGAGTGTCATTTATTAATTTGCAGATATCATGTAAGTTTCTGTTCCTAATCTACAACTTAAGATGTATGATTATATTAAATAGATCGAAAGAGCAAGTGCACACTGAAGATAGCTCTCAGAGCTAAGTTTGATTTATTACTACGAGCCTAGGTCTAGCTAGTGTTAAATAAATCACAATTTCACTAAAATGCTTTTAGAAATAAACAGCTACCGTAAACTGGGGTGCTAAGGGATTGCCGGGGCGAGGTCAAGGCAGATTTAAATCTAACGTTACTGCTAAGAATTTAAGGCTTTGGATTCAACAGTATTTTGCTTGTTTATGCCTTCCAATAAGGATCCATGCCAGAAAAGTATAACAATAATTGTTTACGTCTTGCAGTACAGATCCATACCAGTAAAATACTTAGTCAGGTCATAAGTATTGTCACACAGTAAAAACTTTTCTTTTAGAATGCTGGCCACAAAAAAGTTTATTGAATTCGAATTTCGAATTGTTCATGAAAATAAAAATGTATACTTTTTAGAATTTTACTCATTTTTAAATATGGAGTGGACGCTTAAAGAAGACCGTGTTGCAGTTATTGCGTTGCATCGTTGCGGTTACGCGCCAATTCAAATTTTTGACATACTGAAAAATTTGAATATAACCAAGAGATTCGTTTATCGTACCATCAAACGATACAATGAAGACTCTAGTGTAGATGACAGGTCAAGAAGTGGTCGCCCTCGGTCTGTTAGGACTCCAGCAGTGATAAAAGCTGTGAAGGCGCGAATTCAAAGAAATCCCAAACGTAAGCAGAAACTGTTGGCCCTTCAGATGGGATTAAGCAGAACCACGGTGAAAAGGGTGTTAAATGAAGACTTAGGGCTTCGGGCATATCGAAGAAAAACAGGACATCATTTGAATGCTCGTCTAATGGACCTGAGACTGAAGAGATGCCGCGCTTTGTTGAAGCGGTACGCGGGAAAAAAATATCGGGAAATTCTTTTTTCGGATGAAAAAATTTTTACCGTAGAAGAGAGCTACAACAAACAAAATGATAAGGTGTACGCACACAGTAGTGAAGAAGCGAGCAACCGTATCCCGCGTGTCCAACGAGGTCATTTTCCATCCTCGCTCATGGTATGGTTGGGAGTGTCTTATTGGGGCTTAACAGAGGTACATTTTTGTGAGAAAGGTGTAAAAACGAATGCAGTTGTGTATCAAAATACAGTCCTGACGAACCTTGTGGAACCTGTTTCTCATACCATGTTTAATAACAGGCACTGGGTATTCCAACAAGATTCGGCGCCAGCTCATAGAGCGAAGAGCACACAAGACTGGCTGGCGGCGCGTGAAATCGACTTCATCCGGCACGAAGACTGGCCCTCCTCCAGTCCAGATTTGAATCCGCTAGATTACAAGATATGGCAACACTTGGAGGAAAAGGCGTGCTCAAAGCCTCATCCCAATTTGGAGTCACTCAAGACATCCTTGATTAAGGCAGCCGCCGATATTGACATGGACCTCGTTCGTGCTGCGATAGACGACTGGCCGCGCAGATTGAAGGCCTGTATTCAAAGTCACGGAGGTCATTTTGAATAAACTTTAGTGTCATAAGAATCTATGTTTTGTTAAGTTCATTTTGGTATATAAATGGTTACATAATGAATAAACTTGTTTCAATTATTTTATATAAAACATGTGACAGAATTTATGACCTGACTAGGTATAATAATAAGGTGGTCAAAGTCTGGCGTGAAAAACCACGGATTTTTCACCAATTTTTACTTTGAATTTAAAACGAAAGTATGATCTTATTGTGATTTATAACTGTTGTCGTATCTTCGAGGCTTAAAACGTCAGTACCGGATTGACTTGTCCAATAAATTGTTGTAATTTATCAACCACTCTCCCGATTCCTATCTCTACAAGCCATTCCTCCCTGCTGAAGGGAGCTCTGATTTGCAATGAATTATAAATGAGGTCCCTTTGTGAGCCGATGCTCTCTAGTCGGTTTGATCTGTGGCTCCGCTCTGCATAGACTACAAGGTGTAACAGCAAGGTGTAGTAGTACTGAAACTACGCATACACATACTTATTTCGAAGTAGTCTGGAGGTATTTTAAATCAGTAAGTAGTCACGGTAATGAATTAAGACACGTCAAAGTTTACTGCAAAACTAACCATCGTTCAACCCTAGTTATCAGCTGGGCAATGTCAGTGAACTTGACGCAAAGACTAACATGTGATCCGCCGTCAAATCCGTCAATAAGAATTCGGAAATGTACTAAGGGTTCCGTTTGTTTTTTAAATACATAATGTTTTTTACCAATTTGTACCGACCCGGACAGATGCAACCTGACAAAAGTATTTCTTGGCGGCTGAGTGATATCTGCTCCGTGTAATGTACCTACCAAAATTCTATTCTAAGGCGGTAAGTATCTGAAATGAATTTTAGAGGCTTTCCACTTTGTTACAATACTGAACCCTAAAATATTGTCGGCAAATTCAAAGACCGCGGCGCACTTTGCGGCAGAAATAATTCAATGCCAGTGACCCGCGTAACGTGACGTCATCCGTATCATGTTAGGGTTGTAATATTTAGTTATTTTGTCAATTTGAATGAAAAAATCGATTATCGATTTCAGGTTTTAGTACCCTGGCAAATGATTCATCACCAGGTACACATACCCACATTTCAATATTACTACACCTTGCCGATACACCCTGTATAAAGGTTTCTGATTACATTTTTTTGTGTGTGACCCGTTTCTTTTGTAATGCCATTATGCCATTATTGGGAGGATAGTAAGCGCTCGTGTGTTGTTTTGTCGGCGTCGTCTGCGTCGTTAGCTTCGGCGTCGGTGTTGCCATCGACTGTTTCCTCAGCGTCGGCGGCGTCAGCGTCGGCGGCGTCCGCGTCGGCGGCGTCCGCGTCCGCGTCGGCGGCGTCGACATCGGCTTCAGTGCCGGCCTCGCTTGCGTCAGCTGTCGAATTATGAAACGGTTTATTCATTAATAAAATATATGTAATTTGTCCCGACTGATCCAGATTGATAGAGACGGATCCCTATTTATTTTGCTATAAATATTATATTGTAGTAATTTTTCAGTCAGTCATATAATATTATATCAGCATTATATCGCAGCCCCTATTGCAAAATAATTAATAAGTATTATAAAGTTCGATTGTCATACATTTGAAATCACAATACCGATTCAAAATTCGACATTAATTTCCTGTGACTCAATATCTCCGGATTATCCGGCTGTTCCGGATTATGAAGCGGTAATCCGGATATCGTTGAAATGCGGATAATTAAACCGGACAAGATGGCTACCATTATCCGTTCGTAGCGTCATATCATAATGTTTTAGTTTAATTTTATCACTAGAATTTGCCCGTTCCTTCGTTCACGTGAAATATCATAACTATCATTAATTATAATTCGTACATAATAGCATGTTTAACATGGGTTACGTTAATCAATACATTAACGATACGAACCTTTAACATTTTTGTGCTTGCCCTATTGTAGAAGGACTGATCAAATCTATTTTTTTTACGTTAACGATGCGAATACTTTATAGTGATCTGCCTACTATACTGGGATTTGAACGTGTCACGCTCCGCTTAGAGGGCGGACGTTCACCCACTAGGCTACCACCTATCAACCTAATGGACGCAAGTAATTAATAACAATCCACGTCAGCATACGAGTTGACTCGTGACGTCAGCACTGTTCGATCCTAACTCGATACGGACATTAATAGCGAGTCAAGGCGGGGTCGGAGTGAAAGCGATAATTACCAGACTATAGGCGCGGAGGGTATAAAGAGGCCTCTGAATGTATTAAATTATGTAAGTGGAGACATGGGGTTGGGGTTTTGATCGTCGGGTCATATATACTTTTTTTTAATTATCCCGCCATTGCTTGCTAAAGGTCTTGCCCATTTTTTTCATTAATCTCTTTCTACGTATATCTGTGGCCATTCAATCAGGAAACCATATAAGTCGTCCCGCCAACGCTTTCGGGACTTCTTCTACGACTACCTTCAAGTGGCTACAGCATTAAAAACCGGCCAAGTGCGAGTCGGACTCGTGCACGAAGGGTTCCGTACCATTATCTATAAAACTTTAGGGGATCTGCCATAAATATTTATTTATTTAGATAGGGCGACAGCAGAAATACATCATCTATGACTATCACGATTGATGACACACATACAGCGGAGCCTTAGTAATAGGGTTCCCGTTTTACCCTTTGGGTACGGAACCCTAAAAAGAATAAGTCGCAGTTATCTTGCTAGCTAGTCACAAGCGGTAGCGGGCTCGTTCCGCTGTCACTCGCACCGCACCACGCTGACAGTATTGCGCGGTCGTCCATCACGGCTGTCGATGGAGCGAGGCTGACCCGCGGCGCGGCGGACACCGCGGCGAGGCTGACCCGCGGCGCGGCGGACCCGCGGCGCGGCGGACACCGCGGGGCTTGGGAGCTATATAGACCGCCAGTATACATGATAGTCGATACGATCAGGCGTTACTTTGCGAAAATACATATTCAAAACAATGAAGTAAACAATAGGTAGCTTTAATTCCGCTGAAATTTTGTCTCAGCAATGTAGGATAGACGAAAGATGACGTCAGATTTACGATAACTAAGACGAAGAAATTTTATGAAATAAAATTTTTTAGGGATAATTATTAGGGGGTTTGATCGGGTGTTTACTGTTTAGAATATTAGCTAGGTTTTTAGGGTTTTGTTAGTATTAAAGATTACGTCTGTCGTCTATCCAGCATTGCTCAGACAATTTTTTAGCAGAATTAAAGGTCTACAAATTTTTACATAATGGTTAACCCTGGATTAACAGAGATACTTTTTACTCTCTATGTGATAATAATAATATGCGAACAAAAAAGAAATAAAAACACGAAATTGCGCGTTCAGTATAGTTACACGCATTATAGAAATCGATTTAGTAAAATGTGGTTGGTCTACTGAAACTTCTTCGCAGTTTTGGGAAAATACGAAATGACGCGATGTATTGTACCTACTCATATCATTTGCCCACAACGAACGTTAACGAACACTCGATTATTAATACTCCACCAATTATACTAAACTAGAAATACAAATTTGAGAAACACATTTATATATTTCAGATGTTCTGCCCTGCCTAATAATGCTTATAATTAATGTGCTTGGCGCGGCTCCAAATCCTAATTAATAAGTTCTATGTACCTATTGTCTTAATCATTAATCTCAGGAAAGCACATCGATTAATTACACTAAAACGAGAACTGGGTAACATTCCGACAGCTAACATGGGAGTCATCTTCCATTCATTAATTACAATAACTCTGCGTACCGCACGCACAATATGTTTAACAAAAGGTACCTACCTAGGTACTGTTGAAGCCGCATTGTTTTTAAACGTTATTAATTACACATTTTTGATATCATTGCGTGGTTTTCGAACGAACCAATGTATTGGCAGTTTTTGAGGGTAGATTTGACTAGTATTGCCGGTCGCTGGTTGACTGGTTCTCAACCTACGCCGAAGCTGTGAAGCGCGCTTGCTTACAGCAAATCCTTAATTCGTCCGAATACCGCATATATTGCAGCCCCATCGTTGGTAGGGCTTTCGTCGGTGGTGTGTGCTATTCTAACTAACAATCGAACAATTTCGTGTGGATTATTATTTCAATGAGTGTCATACATGCAAATGGACGGCGCCGTCTAATCGAAGACTGGGCTTACCATGATGTCTTATTGCGATCCAATTGAGGACCTAAACATAATTGTTTTACTACTTATTCGTACCATGACGCCTTGTTGTGGCATCTTGACGTTCAATTTAGGTTGATTTTTAATCTAAAGGGATTGACGTCTACCTAAAATATGATATCGAAAGCCATGTATTACTATTATTTAAAGTGAAACAGATCTGTTTAGGTCCTCAATTGGATCGCAATAAGACGTCATGGTAAGCCCCCAGGGGGCTGTGAATCTGTGAGTAGACTTGCGTTCATTACGAGAGGGGCTCCTTCGACCCACGGAGGTGCTAACAGGTACGTTTACCTACTTGGAGAATCTCGGCCGATTTACATTCCGCCCCTGCTCTTCCGGCTGCCGGCGATTATTCCCTATGCTATGCGACTGCACACGGCGCGGGGACGCAGCACGAGCGGTGGCAGGAGCAATAGAAGTGTCGTGTTTACATACACGTTCTGCTCACTGCGCTGCCCACTTCCCTGCTAAATGCTGCTGAATGTAAACGGGGTATTAGATATTTAAAAACGACAGTTTCAAATGCAAAGAGAGATTGGAGTTGTACAGAAAAACATTAATGTAAGGGTATACTGATTGATTAGCCTTCGTAAAATTGTGTTTGTACAAACAAGTTTGGGCAAAGGGTATAAGAAAAAATGTGTCATTTCGTGTACTCGCCAAGTTTCAGTAAAGCGTCCACCGCTTTACTGAATCGTGACGTTGGCTGCGATTGTTACGATGGCAGCGAGCTGATCTGCAACAGACAAAAGGTAAGCAAAGGAGCTTAGCCACTTACAGCAGAGCGATGGTCCTTGCGCTCGCAGCACCAAATACGTATATTATTATAAAAGCTTGTCTGGAAACATATTTCTCAATAAGAATTTATTTCAACAGTGTTTATAAAATGCAATAGAAGAAAATTCAATTTTAAATCCGAACTACTTTGAAATGGCTATTTGAGCTAAAAATGGCTCTGACGTCAAATAAAGCCCGAATGCGACGTTAAATGGCGCGGACGCTACGGATGGCGAATTTGCTGTAACATCAAATGATTTAGTTCAGAACCAGGTGCGCATTTTATTAACGAGTGAAAATATTTATTTAACTATGACTATGTTAAGACGAGTGCACTTGATTGTAAATGTCACGTTTGCCTAAAAAAGTCACAGAGCCATTCGACACTTTTCATTGCAAAATGTTGTGGCCATTAATTTAGCTGGAAACAGTTCCCTATACCGGAATAAAGTAACTAATGTTTGCACACTACTGCTTGGTGGATAATTATCAGCAAAGTTTATAATATAACATCACCATCAGTGTACTGTAAGACACTGATGAGTCCTGTGTTCTACCCTGGCGTCTACCTATGCCGCTAATGCGATTTCAATCTGAATGAACGTAACTTTCAACTCGTGATAAGACAAGACAAGCGCTCCAATACTACATCAACATTCGTATAATGACATAAATCAGGGATCCGATAAAATGCGACATTCTGCAGCGTATCCCCCCCCTCCTACCCGCTATCCGCTACCCCCCACTGGCCACGACTGGCTTAATCTTGCCCTGCCATATTTCAACCAAAAGCAGAGCGTAATGGTTAAACATCGACAGTTTAGGGTCGACACACACTGCAGCTCAACGCAGTAACGACCGCTCCAAGCAGTAACCGCATTAAACACTACGTAATAAAGTATAACGGGCGGGCTTAGTGCTAGAGGCGATTTCTTCCAGCCAAGCTTTGGATGGAGAGAAGTTATAATTTAATTAATGCATAAGCTATACGAAGTCGTTGTACTAAGCCTATCGCAGAGACAGAGGGCAATTCAATCTGTATTATAATTATATATATTTATGGTATGACTGTATCGTAATTTTATCTGTAGAACTATTATCGTTTAAACCTGTATTATTTGCCACACCTCTACCATTTTGTTTGCACCTCGAGGATGACAGGCAGATAATGCTACTTAGCATTAAGTCCTTCTTGTACATTTATTTGTTTGAATGAATAAATATTTTCTGGTATTAGTGTTTCTCCGCGAACAGAGTACCGGCCACCGCTCCAGCAGTCGACAAGGACTGCTCGCTCGTGTGCGCTCGGCCTAAAGCTATACCAACTCGAGAGTATCTCCGCCGTCTGTGTGTATTAGGATTCGAGCGACTATAACCCGTTAATCTCTTATCTGATCCGATGCTTTGTCTCAACTTGCAAGGGCCTGGGGTGACTTGCGACCTTCTGATCGTAAATACGATGGGAGGGTCGCAACCGCAGGTAGTGCCTACTGCCCGGTGGCGGGATCGAACTAGTTCGCCAGAGAAAGGGTCGTAGGCGGGTTTGATTTACAATAAATAATTTCATTGTAACTAATTAACTTGCTTTTTCCCGCGGCTTCGTACGCGTGGAATATGACAACGTGTGACGTCATTATGCCAACGTCAGCCCAGTAGTCAGCTCTGTACAAGTGCCCACAGTCTGCGGAACCTACATGCTTATGTTGGACGCGTTGCCCACTTTTTAGCAATATTGCAAAAGTCGTCTTTTACTCGCGTCAAAAATAAACAAAAATTCTTCACATATGTTTCGAAAATTTCGCGCATGCTTTACCTACCGTATCCTCTGTCTGTATATTCGCTGTAATGCGATAAGTCATTAATAATGTTAAACGAAGCGTCTCCTCGGCTAATGATAGTTCGTTCAACAATGGCGCTTGAGAGGGGACTCGCACAATGCCCGGGAAGTGGTTAAACGCGATAAAACCTGGGGCCCTCCAATACGGGTGCCGTCATGTAGCGGACGCTATATGACGGGAAACTGTCATGCTTACGTTATATTAAATAAAGAAATTAAATAAAGGACGATCGTAAAATAGCACATCCATTTTGCAATAAACTGTTCACCGCTATTTTACGTTACAGTGTCAAAACGATTTCCTGGAAAAACACATACAACATGATTATGTTAGACTAAGTTAGGATTAATTTCAGGTTAGATTCATTTTGTAACTGTTTTGATTGTAGGTACCTACATTGTATTTTTGTTGTGTATTATAACATTAAAATAACGATATAATAACCGATAGGTATAGTTATCATTAAAACAACAAATCTTTACAATAGAACATATTTTTATTAAAAACCCCCTCACTAATTATACTCATATTAATTATTATTGTTAGTACTTATAAATATATATTTATTTCAACAAATCAATCGGTAATATAAAAACAAAATGAAAAATAGAATATAACATAAATAAAACTAATCTAATAGGCCGCTACTAGTGGGCAACGTTCCCAAAATGCTGGCCGCATTGCCACGTTGTATGGCAATGCTCAATCTTTGACCAGAATAAAGGCCAGCATTTTGGTCACGTGTTGCCTCGACCAGACGTCCACATATTATGTCTTTAAAGATTTTGCAAGCGCCCGGTCCCCATGGCCCCTTAACATAAAAGTACTTATTATGTTATGTAAGTTATTGTTTCTCATGAATTCTAAATAAAAACTTTATAATGTTTGAATTCATTTTCAACGAGAAAGGGTAGGTGTATAAAAGATAGTTACGTAATCCTATAAATCAAATCCAATGAAACTCAACGACATTAGAAATTAATTTTTAAAGTTGTTTTTGTTGTTTTTGGGACAAAGAACAAACCAGTTTTGGGAACAAAGACTAAAGTTGGAACCATTTCGTGGAATTTGCTCCATTCCATTTAAGTTTCTTGTTTCGAAATTATCAAACGAAATTACAGAGCTACGAATCTGCTGCGGAAGAGGCTTGGGGCATGAAGGTTGAATTACGGATTAATATAATAGAACCGGATACAAATAACCAGATGATTCCGGATTATTAGAGTTCCGTTATCGAGTTTAATAACAAAAGGAATTGGTAAAAATTAAAACCCTTTACTTTTATTTCCGGGTTGAATTTTAATATGCCTCAGACCTCCCTTAGTTACGGTTGCCCATTTCAACCTTCTACGAGTTAGGCGTAGCGAGCCGTACAGCTACGGCGTAGCTCGTCTACGACGTGCTACGAATACGTAGCGCTACGACCTTCTACAGAGTGCTACAGTAATTGCTTTGCTTTCAGTTATGTAGAAAATTGAAGATTTCAGACGAAGTTTAAAATCTTTTCGAATAAAGAAAATAATGTTTAGGTACTTTAAATTGATTTATTTTTCATAGAAATGGTAAATAAAATTATGTTACGTATCAAAGTAAAATATACGTTCCTTTGTCGGCGTCAAACCGTCTCGCTGTACTTCTTTATACTGAAACATCTTAAAATAATTAGCAGTTAAACTAATTTCAACCTTAATACGTGGGAAGATAAGATTCTAATTCGGTGAGACACCACACAACACTGTCCCGTCCATTAAATTCGCTTTCTATTTCAACTGTTCACGTTTTGTAAAAAAATTTGAACAGAATTTTACTCTGTTCTTTCATATATAAAGTAGAAATTCCTTTAATACGCGTTAACAGTTACGACGGTTCGAAGGCGTGCGAAGAAATTTGTCTTCATTTATTAGAGCAAAGGAATTACGACTGTATTGTCGGAGCGTAGGGTAGAATTTTAATGGGAAAGTGATGGAGGTGTTTCTCTATTTAGAGTGAAATTTAGGGATGGGTAAGGCAGTCTTGGTGTAAGTCTTCCTAAGGATGGGACTGGCACGCTATTATTAATTATTAAGTCCCTAAATTAATATTCAGATTAAAAAACACTTAATGCTACAAATAAATAGTTGAATTTAAATACATTATTTAATCGCCAAGCAGTAGTGTGCCTGGGTTCCGGTTTGAAAGGTAAAGTTTCCAGTCAAAATACTGGGCTGTAAGATTTAAGAATAAAATATGTCTAATGATTTGTTTATCCTAATGACGTGGTGCCTCTAGTGCTAGAGTTTGTCAGTCCGCCCAAGCACGTCTGATTTGACTTAACGGCTGCTGTCGATAACAACCAGTGATCAAGACCAACTCGCTCATCTCTGTGGATCGTAGCGACCAAGATCAACTCGCTCATCAGGGTTACAGCGACCAAGACCAAGACACTCACGTCCGTGGATCGCAACAACCAAGACCAACTCGCTCATCAGGCTCACAGCGACCAAGACCAACACGTGTCGCAACCCCATCCCTACGTCCCGCACGCACGCGCGTGTTCCCCGGCCTACATCCTCGCTTCAAGTCCCAAACTCCCAACAGTCGTGGAGCCGTCAGTCAGTACGCCGCGAGCCGCCGCGCGGGACGCACGTCGCTCCGCCGCACGCAACCACCTGTTAGACAACACACGATCGCGTCACACGATACCATCACAGGAGGAGGTCGCGAGAGGTTGCTTGCACATCACTTGTGGTCGGTAACTCTAGGGTTTTCAGGGTTTTAGGGTTGTCAAAGTCACTTTTTGAAAGGTTGCACGCGGGGTGATGATCGATTTACAACGTTAGGTTCTATTATTGAATGGTCGCGTCCCTACGTGCTTGTAATAATATCGGCAAATCAATTTGTTCCATTCCGCCGATGCTATATATATATTTTTTAAATAACGTAGCCCCATACTAGTATCGCTCCTGTATCGTGGGTACCGTTTACAGACATATAATTTCACATACACATCACACCCAGATCAGAAACAAATATCTGTGGATCGCACAAATACTTGTTCCTACGATACTTATTATACGATATTCCTATTTTTTTTACGTATGTTACTGAGGAACGAGACGACCGTGTTGCTCCGTGATGGTAAGCGCTTGCCAGTAGCGTGTAGTCGTATTGACCACTGATGATATGAAAAACTCAACTGAGTATAACAAGCGGACTTATCGCTATGTATTTATTGACTGGCTGCGCACCGCAGTTTCATATTTGGATATACAGATTTGATACCGCATGAAACAATAAGGGTTGATTTTCAAAATAAAAATTACTTTATACTATTTTGTAACGTTTTCAGGTCTAGCCGCTGAACCGATTTAGATGAATTTTGGTGTAAAGACTGACCTTAGTGAAGAGCATATTAGGATAAATGAAGTCAGCGTGGCCGAACCCGCGGACAACAGCTAGGTATAAACAAAATACGAGTTGAGTCGAGTGTTCGTGAGATATTATGGTAATATTGTCCACTCGCGGTAATGGAGAAAGTTTGAAATTCAAAATCGATGAAGCTGGATCAGTGCCTGTACTTTTACAAGCTTTTTTTTATTTTTCTACGTTGTAATGTTACTAGAGATGGATTAATGTTCAGGGAATTCAATAAGTAAACTAACAATAAACATCACAGAACAAAGACAAAAGTTAAAACGAGAACAAAAGCAAACAGATAACTTAACAGTACTAGAGAAATAACCACACATATTTTTACCACAATATAATATCCAAAAATACATAAAAAATTGAATGTTTTGCTTTATCTACAGAGGAAATTGACAATGACGTATGCTTTTTTCATCAACCTAAATCTACAATTGGAGCTTGGACGAAGCTTTCATGATCTCTTTGTGTCTGCGTTGCGTCTCCCACACGGACAGGTTAACGAAGATGGACGCGCGTCCACTGAACTAACAAAGAATAGTTACAAACGTGATTTATTTGTAGCAATAAAACTCCTCAGCGGTAAATATAAGGCCTAGGCTACACGAGAAGAGTTTCTCGGCGCAAATCGTAAGCGATTATCTTATGCGAGAACTCATCGTGCGATTGTCTCCTGTGGTTGTGTACGTTATGATAAAAATTCGTACGATTTGTTCGCACGCGCGGTACTGAGACGAGTTTAGGGCGATTTGCTTTTGAAAAAGTCGCACTTTTGGTTATTGCGTGGCAAGGCAGTGCCGCTCGCATCCGATAAACTCTTCTTGAGTAAACGAACCTTAGTCTCAAATCGACTGCATACAAAAACGCGGAAACTAAAATAACAATACGAAATTAACAACTCTACACATGTTTCATTCCCCTATACTTCCCCATCTACATATTTTAGACAACAAACATGAAATCAACGCCATCTGTTGTCAAATCTGCGAACAATCATATTTTTATACGATTTCTCAAAAGTCAAATATTTTTCTGTAAGAAGCAATAATATCCCACTGTCACAGGTCATCAACTAAGAGAACAATAAAACCATAAAATTGTTAATACGAGTGTTAATTATTAATGGTTTGTGTTTGAATTTGATATCAGAGAACTGTGTTTTATGTAACAGGAGTCAGTAGAGCGTCGGCGCGTTTGTTCTCATCGGGGCCGCGTGGCTCATTGTTGGTTCATTGTCACGGCTCATTGTTGGTTCATTGTCGCGGTTCATTGTGAGTACTGAATGGTGGCGCGCGAGGAATCCAATAAACTTTAGAACTGTCACCTGTCAACATCGATCTCAAAGAGTTTTCTGTCAAATCAACTGCGTAGTGGAAAACGTGATTTACACGGGTAAATCCATGGGGCGTAGCTAGTAACATCGTGAGCTCATAACAAGATTGTCTATCGACTCAAGCTACTCGTCAAACGTGACGCGTTCAGTTCAAACAAAAACAAACAGGATCCGCTGAACTGCTGCCCGGTTTCTGAATCCCTAGTTAACTTTGCCCACGGATAAGTCCTGTCTTTGTCATTTCTTTAGTGCCAGACAGAGACAACAATATATTTATCTCTTGGTTATAGTTAACTATAGTTTCCGAAACTGGCCATAAAATACGCAAGGGGTAAATACGGTATGTTTAAGCACATCACTGCCCTCTCTGGATTGCCATTTAATTCGGAAAACCCTAAAACTCGTCCCATTTCGACCCGAAATTAAACAGTTCACAAACTTTGCTAAAAGCAATAAAAATACAAAATTCAACAATACACCCCGAGCGGCTCCGAATATATAATTTTATTTGTTTTTTATGAGTGCTATAAGTTTCGGAGTTTGGACGGAATGTTATAATGTAGTAACTCGGAGCGGGCAACTTTCCCATGAGGTTTATATGGAGTTTCCTCTCTTCTCTCTCTCTCTCGTCTTTTCTTTAGCTCTTGTCACTGGAGTAACCACGTTCACTGTCATCAGCCAAAGCTGTGACTTCCCTATACATGTCACTTGTCTTCTCTATTATATGATCTGTGATAGTCCTCCCAGGTCTGTCTCTTGTACCATCTTTTATTTATAATTTTATTCATCTTTCGTATTTTATTGTAAGTTGGCATTTACAAGTCAAACACTTAAATCTCATTAACAGATGAACAATAAGAAATATGAAAAGTCCAATAACTGTTTACGGATTCAGTTTGATAAAGGATGTTCCCCTTTCATTCACTATTTCACAATTGAATCAGCGCATGAAAAAAAGGATTTTTTTATTTCTTACAAATCGTATTATTTTGCGAACAGGCAAGTATTTGACCGCTGAAGATAGATAGATATTCACTTTCCTAGATTATAGTTTTCGGAAAACACAGACGCTAGCGAGGTGTTCCATTACCAGGCTTGAAACTTACATTATTTATTTGTCAACGTATTACCAAGTCAAAATGTTAGGTTAATATTATACGTGACAATAACTCAGGGCGGCGGCGTCACGCGCGTCACTCGCAGCGCCGCCTGAATAAAATATAGCTGAACGTAAATAGCACGCACTGTAACGGCCTGAACATTATTAACGCTTATTGAATAGCACCCAATAGGATCGATCTGTACGTTCAGTGCCTACTCGTATGAGTTGCGAGTCGCTTTAATGTTTGCGTATTTGGTATTTAATAATGTGCTTCCAAGATTTGTCTCAAAGCTACTAACAAGTAAAGTTTAAATTAAGTTTGTAACCCAAATATAAGCTGCTTGTACACGTTGGCGACGTTGTTTGTCACTCACTCACACGAACGACTCGCGTTACACCACCTCCGCGAGTCAGCGGTGGCGTCGCGTAAATAAATATTACTTACTCACAAATAAATATAACTATTTCTATTTGTAACACGTGTACTACGTTGACACGCGTGTCACTCCACGAGGGCAACGGGTTGCTCACCGGCGGCGGCGTCCCTCGGGTGGCTCGCGGGCGCCGAGCGTGACACCGCGGCCGCGCGTCAGCGGTGGCGGCGCGTGAATAAGTTATAGTCTCGCTGGCTCGTAAATAACGCGACGTGTGCTGCGTTACCGGTTATTGTAAAATACGATCCGGTTTTATGGCGGTTAGATGGCTAGGTGCGGTTCGCGGAGATAGATAAAGGTTTTACACAGGTACGTAATTCAAAAAGGGTTGAATCAATTTTGTTAGCTTTTGCCCGCGACTTTGTCTGTGTGGACTTCATTTTCGCCTAATTAAAAGTGTTCTATGTCCTTCTTCAAGGTCCAGTCTATCTCTATACAAAAATGTATCTAATTTGGCTCAGCCTTTAGGCGTGAAAACGTAACAAACAAACAGATACATTTTCGAATGTATAATCTTAGTATGGATTTTTCATTTTATGAGATTTTCAGCATCCAAAGTGCGGGAAATGAAGATTTGTGGGTTCCATAGTCAATTAATTTCTAAACGGTACGTTTACAAATCCATCATGTCAAAACAAACACGTATGTCACGGCCAATATAATATAAAGGTTCAGTTTTTTCTGTCTGCGGTATCCTAAAATGTTAGATTGAAGAACTTTTAGCTTTTAGAAGTCGGCTAGAGTACAAGTCGACCACAAACCGCTTTTTGGCAAAATTGTTTCAGTATTTTATTTCATCTATTAGAAAGCTGTTTAATATTTCAAGGCAGCTCCCGTGTTGAGTTCTCTCCGCTGTCAGCTGCAGCTATATTCGGATTTATCCAATGTCATCCGGGTATATGGTTAAACCGGTTTTTGTATTTTTTTTTCTTTCCACGGTTTCTGCATCAAGCCAGCGGCAAGTCATTGATAAAAAAATCCAAATATCAAGCCCCAGCTGAGCATGTTAATTTCGACCACATCGTCACTACAGACAAAGGAGAGAGAGAGAAATTATAGTGGTCAAGGCTAGCGTATAAAGCATTAAAATGATTCTTATTCATATTGTAATAAGAGCGACATGACGTGGATACTCTGGTCCCTACGAGTCCTGCCACAGATTAACTGATAGAGCAGTTGAGCGACTCTGATACATACCTATTTATAGCCGCATCGATCACTGGGTCGCGTAACTACGAAAGCTGTTGCAGCAGCCAGCTGGTCCGGCAATGCTACCGACCGTTACGTACCAAGTGATCATCTAAAAGTATTTTTGTAGTGTAGACGCGTCTTCTGCAAGAGTCTAATGCTATATATATATATATAATTATATATGTTAATCTGTCAAGATATAGCACTGTGCTAAGATTTTAAATATGAGTTGAAGGACACTGTTTCCAGCGAGATATTTGGCTTTTGACTATGTTAGGTTTTAGAATCAATGCCTCAAGTTGACGAGTGCTGTGCTCAGCTGTGCCAGGTTTTGCAATACAGAGTACTGGGTGGCACTGTAGAAGGAATCGACAAGCTTGACATTTACCATCAAGGGAACGATCTGCTTGTCTCGTTATTTCTATCAGGAATCCTGGAATCACATAAAAGCTATCCCAGTATTCACAATTTCTTCACATAAAAGTATATCACATTCTTCACATAATATCTGTGAAAACTTCTAATTGGCCTTCTGTATTTGTTATTCTCAGCTGCTTTTTGTATCTAGCCGTTAATTTTCCTTTGATAATAAAATAAAATAAAATAAAACAATAAAGATGCAGCACAGAACAGACTAAAGCAGCCTTAATATCCAATGACTGGCTTAACTACGCTTTAAAACTGGTTATCCGGATATTCTATTGCAACCATGTAGTGGTAGTACATGGTCTACAAGCTTATGTTATATTCGTGTCTGTATTTACGCCACCGTACACCCGGAGCCGACTATGCTATCATTCGGCAACATACTGTGTGCCACCAGATAATGATGCAATCTAATAAATCCGAATAATGTGTAATAATTTCGAATGATGTCGAATTAATCCGAACGAAGTCGAATAAATTCGAATGATGTCGAATAAGCCCGGATGGTGTAGCATAAATCCGGACAATCGAATGAGTGTGCATATCAGCGGGGTTAACTTACGATGTTACGAATTAGGTTTTTGAATTGGATTGCGTGGGTCGCCAATTCAAATGAACAACGGAAATGGGGTCAAAGTTATAAATTAAATTAAAAACACATTTAATCATTTATGTTGATTAAAGGAGATACTTTTTAGCTTTTAACTTGTTTTCTTATTCTACTAGTAAATTAAGTGGATCCAATGTAAGCAGGTTGGCATTTTATCATCATATCAGAATGAACTCACAAAAACATTACTCTCCTTCGGTAGTCGTGTAAAAATATGAGGCTCTGACGTTTTCAGTTTTTGAAATAACAGATATTTTGACAAAAATATCAAAGAGTGAGTATAATCCTAAAGATTTTCTTTACCTTTGTTAAATAATTTACGTTAACTCGTAACGTACGTAGCCTTCGCAATCATCGCCACCTTCATAACGTTCGCAACCTTAATTTGTGACCTCCTTCTGCGGTTTCTATTTCACGCTTCGTATTAGATTTCACGTACACACTGAATGCATGATCGCAAAGTGTTGACATCAGTGAGTGAGCGAGAGAACTGCTGAGTGAAAGGGACGGAGATCCAGTGAGTACATCCCGCTGCGAGTCGGCAGCAGATCGGAGGCGGCACGAGAAATGGGTACGTTCTATTTTTATTTTATTGCTTGTTGTATTTTGTGTTACGGAATAGTGTTGCCGTTCAAGATTTAACACAGTTCTGGCGGGCTCTAGAATTAATGACCTTACCATCATTTGAATGGCCTCCATATCTTGTCAGTTGCAAAAAAAATCATGCGTATTTGTATCTGATCCCTGTCTCCTGTCTCCTACCTCCCATATCCAATACACTATCGCGCCTCCTGCTTTCCCTGACCTTCATCTCCCATTTTACATCTCATTGTTATATTTGGTACATAAATGTATTCTGAAGTCGTTATGTGAAATCATTAGCGTTTTGATCCTTACTGTAAGCTTTCTATCTAGTTTTGCAACAAAATCCTACTAATATTAAAAAAGTGACAGTTTATGAGCGCGTTTTGTATGTTTGTTACTTCTGATCAGTCAAACGGCTGGACCAATTTTTTATGTTTGTCATGGACATAGCCAGCACCCTGAATTAACACAGGTTACTTTTTATTCCGAAAACAACGAGTAACACTGTAGGGCGCAACTAGTAATATATAAATCTCCCGCTTCCTTCCTCCCATCTCCCGTAAACTAATAAGTGAACTGGCAACGTTAGCGGATGCCCGCTAGTGCAGGCTCGTCTCGCACGCAGCCCGTACAGGTAACGCGGCTAATCCGGCGGCGACCACGCGGCGGGGGCGCGCCGGACACGCGTGGAGGCGATGGGAATAATCATTCCCAGCACCCCCACAGGGGGAGCCACTGGGAATTAGCTAGATTTAAATGACATTAAAAAAACAGGTTATGCGCGTCTTGACTTTCTCTCACTCTCTCTCTCTCTCTTCACAGCTACAGTATATCTCACATGGTGGTGGGTCAGCTTTCTTACTTGTCTCTCGGCACTCCGCTCGTCGCTCGACATCATCGGTCAGCTACTACTACTCCTTCATGTCGTTGCAACAATATAATAATATCCGAAATGTAAATGATTACATGTAGTAAGTGATGCGAGTCCAGTTTGAGCATAATAAGAGGTGTAACTAGCATGACTTTGTTTTATTTAACACTAGCAGCGCCCCGCGGTTTCGTCCGCGTTCGTTATTTTCCAACAAACACATTTGTTACAAAAAAATATATTTTTCTTTGATAAAATCGCCTCAAGTTTTTATTCATTCTGTTCATAATTATATTCTATTCTAGGACCTATCTGTATCTATCTGTATGCATAGGTCCGTTCGCACATGAAGGTGTGAAAAGAGGACAAACACACGCACACCAATTTTGGCATTTATAATATTAGTGGGATACATAATTATTATAAGAAGATAACAAAAGTAGATAATTAAGACGATTTTGTGTACTCGTCATCCCAGGACTGTCGGCCTCATGGTGGCCGCCGTACACCCTCATTAGCGGCGGGCTCGGTCATTATACAGAATAATTCATCAAACGGCTGCCCTGTCAAGGGGGGGGGCACTGGGGGGGGGGGGGGGTGTAGCATTTAGGAGGAATTTATAGATTAGTAAGTACACTGTGCTGAAGAGCGAGTACTATATTTTTCATCGACTTAATATTTCTCAATTCAAATTCAATTCATATCAATTCAAAAATGTTAATTATTTAACTCAAACATCTTAGTCCACAAGTAAAAAGAAGACCGCACCCATGAAATCTAACTGACTTTATCACCGGACTCAAAACTAAGCTATTCGATAGCATTCGTTTACAATAATCCATACTTACCTACCAATATCATAACTATGCAAAGTGTGTTTGTTTATTACGTGCCCATGTCTGAATCGCTGAACAAATTTTTATGAATTTTGGTACAGAGATAGGTTGGACCTTAGAATAGACTAAGGAATACTTTGTACAGTATTATCTACATGCAGAGCTGGTCGCATGTTTTAGCGAACAAGTTCTGGCTTCGGGTTAAATATTCAACGATAGAGCTTAAATATTCCGTGTGATTAAAGACTCGTCACTGAGGTGCGAGCCCGCTGCTGCGAGTGCTTCGGTCGCGGTCGTATTTTTAAACGGTTTTATCTGGTTTTAACGGTTAAGTTCTGCTTGTTTGTTTGTTTGTATAATCTAGTAGGTAACTGATTTTTAACGATAGTTCGGTTTCTACTCATTGCCTTTAGTATAACATTGCGCTAAGTAAATAAAAGCCCAATAGTAATGAAAATACAAATGAAATGGGAACCACCTCCTTTTTAGAAGCCGGTTAAAACAACACTCTTGACGTCACAGCCAGGCTCAACATTTACAACTCTTGCATTATTGAGATTAGTAATGATACCAAGAGGGGTTATAGTTATCATATTATGGTGTTTATATTAGGTATGATATATATCTAAGTAAACTGTATAAAAAATTCAAAAACATGAATTGCAATAATTAAAAAAAATGGGTTTATCTTATGACTTTATTTTACAAATAAAATATTGTTCAACTTTGTATAAGCGTGCCACGTCGGTGTGGACGTGCCTCTACTGTTAGCGCCAGGAATCATATAGCTAGATATAGCTCCGCCAATATAGGGTACATCTGATAGGTATCCATTCTCGCTAAATAGAAACGAAGTCGACCCTCACATAGATGTCGGCGGAAGACACGGTAAACACTATAGACTTTCGGGGAACCATTTCTTGGTGTATTCAATAGAATACGAACGTATACTGGACTCGTAGCACTCGTAGCTTATGCCGCTCTCCAGCTCCTTATTTATCTGTAGACAAAAAACTAAATCAAGTCAATCATCAATCCGTCATTCCGTTGCTGTGGAAGGAAGGACACACAGACAAACACACGTGAATTTTAAGAGGGACTTTATTCCATCGATTCAGTTTCTAACAGTTTGCTTCAGTTATTAAACAGCTACACAGACTATAGCTAGTAGGCCCATTGGACCCAGTATCAAAGCGTATCTGTGACCAATTTACACTGGTTTTTGCGTGTGACCAAAATAATCACCAACGTTTCTTAACGTATCTTTCTTTGAGATTCATCAAGGGCTCCGACTTTCTTTCAAGATTAAAGTGCGTCTGTGCGTGACTTCCCGCAGTATTGGGCCCTGGCGGAGAGTTACCGGGCCTTTAGCGGGCCTTTGTCTTTCGCTTAGTGCGTCTATTTCGTGAACAGGCCTAATAGGTAAGTCTATAGATCTCGCTCGCTTACCTCACTCTGCGATACGTGTAATTAATTTGAGTGTTTGTGCGAGCACGGTCCTCGAAGTATTTGATCCCCTAGATACAGGGAGGCCTCTAGGTAGGAGTCTGTGTGTGTGGGCAGGAGAGAGAACGTGTGACACGTTATTGTACGAAAACACACATTAATTTACCTACTGGAAAACAACTTAACTAATGTTCATTACAACAGGGTCTGCCCTGAAGGTCTACCATGATAAAGTTTAAAAGCTAACACACTTGACGCCTTGTTGACTTTTAACGTGATGAACGTTTTAGAGTGATGGATCTCCGCCGTCCCGTGCCGTCCCGTCCCGTCCCGTCCCGTCCCGTCCCGTCCCGTCCCGTCCCGTCCCGTGCCGTCCCGTCCCGTCCCGTCCCGTCCCGTCCCGTCCCGTCCCGTCCCGTCCCGTCCCGTCCCGTCCCGTCCCGCCGCGTATGTGCGCGCCCTAAACCAACACCCAATGTTATGATAGTAACAAGAATACGGTACTTGGGGTGATTTTAGAAAGTCATCAGTGAGTTGAGTAACCACAAAGCCGTTTTTTAATTATCTTAAAGAGTGCATGGAATGGAACACAATCAAGCGTTGGTCAGTGGTTAAAGCTGTGAAATATTTTGTTGTTAAAAAATCCATCAAAAATACAGTGGTTTTACGATGCTAATGTTATTATCAGATGATAATATCTTATCGCCGATGACTTAAAACATCATCGGTCTCATGGGTCCAATCTATCTCTATACGAAATTTCAACTATATCGGTTTAGCCGTTTAGCCGTGAAAACGTGGCGAACAGTCAAACAGATAAACAGAGTTACTTTCGCGTTTATAATATTAGTATGGATTAGCATGAAAGTATGGATACAGATTATAGGTACATACATACACAAAATATAATGTATAATGATACACGTATATTCATGTTAAAGCAATTATAACAGAGCACGTTCGTTTCACAAAGGAAAGCTCATTTAAGCGTAATTACACCAGAGACCGTTTTGATTTCCAAAAGCTTTTGATCTCGCGACTAATATTTTCTACAAACGTAATGGTAGCGCCATTCTGCTTTGAATTACAATGTTCCGGGCGAGGGCGCTGCAGGGCGCCGCGCTAGCACCAGTAGGGGCGGGACGCAGATCGGTATATCACTAGCCGTTCTGTGCACAGTTACCAGTAGACCTCGCAATCAGGGGAGCATAACCAATACCATGGCATCCCCTCTTTTTGCTCCCATTTTTCCCCCTAAAAAATCGCTCTCGACAATAAAGCGCTAAAAACATAGAACCTGTTTACCAAATTTCGTATAAATCGGTTGAGAAACCTACCAGAAAAAACATACATACAAAGGAACAAGTTAACATACAACCATACGGACCAAAGCAAAAACAGCCACTCCTAATCTTACCTCTCACCTCCGCTACGCTCCGTCACTTAGATAACAACTGATGATCTAGAAACGGCTGAACAGATTGTTATAGATAACAACATTTTTTATCCAATCACCTTTAAAATCTGTTGCCAAACCGTGTGTGTTCCGATCGAGTGTATCGGGGTGGGCCGGGCCCCGGTCTACACTGAGCATGTTCACTACCTTCGACCACCTCGTCACTCGACACCCGGCGGGGTAGATCCAATACAAGCTATAAAGTTAGTTTTCGTTTTTATTTTGTTTTATTTTACCCAATGTGTTTGTTGATATGTATTTTTTTAGGCTCTTACGTCAACTGAGCCCACTCCAAACTGAGCCCGCGGGATCAGTTGACCTATTCGTTCATTTTATTATATATCTTTGGTAGACTGAGCCCGTTTATATATAAAGTATATAAAACAACAAAGGCACTAAATTTGGATAGGTGCGATGCCACAGACGTAATTCAATCAATAATCAGAAACACAGCTCGTGTCTTATTCTTGGACAGCGTTCATACTGTGTGTTCTGTATAGTTAGCTTTTTGCCGCTAGCAGCAAGGTCCGGGGGGAAGGAAGGGAGGGGGGGTTACGAAGTATTTCAGATGTATTGCGTCCTTAGCGAATCATTTGCGCGGCTAATGTTTGGTCGGCTCGCCGCCATCGATCGCTCGGACTGTTTTTAATGTTACATCTACTCGTATATTGAAGGAAGAAATTTCAATTTACTAAGTTTTTTACCTTACTCGTATTTATCTTTGACAATTTTAGCTCCATTTGGTATTGAGTCATACCTCTGGGAATACAATATGTATTTTTAAATTAAATAATAAGTAAAAAAAAAAACTAATTCATTAAATAATAAAAATTCGCATTATCATATCCAGCAATTGATAAACTATGTAGAGTCTCGTGAATAAGATAAGGACAATATCCACTGCGGGGGCCCGGGCCGGAGGTATAGTGGATACATGCCTGTGCCATTTAAATCCCTCTTTTTTATAAATAATAATAAATAAATAAATAAATTATATTTTACTATATGACAGTTGTAATACAAAGTAAAATGAATTAAATCTGTATTAAAGCACAACAAAACAAAAGTAAATTTAATAATGATTACAATCACAATGGGCGGCCTTATCGTTCAGATCGTTCTCTTCCAGGCACCCAACAGTTAGTAAAGCGCGTCACAGTAAATCTCTCTCGCAATTCTCATTCTCATATGACGGGACATTTACATAACAATATAACTTGGGAACACGATTTACAAAAATGTTTCTCATAAAATATATTCAGCGTAACAAATGTGCTACGCCGCGCTACGACGTGGCTGTGCGTTATGTGTAGCTGTGCGCTACGGCGTAGTGGCATCGTGTAGATAGTGCTACGTGCTCGTAGCGTCACAACTCATAATAATTATTATTTAGAGTTTTGTTTATGAGATTCATTTTTAACCTCCGATGCAACTAGATGGGCATAATGAGATAAATCGACATCGAATATATCTATATCATAGATAAGCTAGTGATCAGATACTCGACTACAAAGTTTATTAAAAAAAGACGTGAACTGGATCGCGCGATTCATTAATATACCACAGAAATACTACAGTAATGCGCTTTGGTCGTGTCTGTTGTAGTTTAAGCCAGGATTTTGATAATCCTACACCAACAGAGGAACCGCAGGCCACGGCTAGTTTAAAAGTTACCTTTAACTTGGGAACCTCTTCGAAACTATTCCGGAGTTGCTACGAGGCTACGAATAGCTACGAAGGTGTAACTTGGGTGCTACACAGGTGTTACAAAGGTGCTACGCAGGTGCTACGAAGTCAAAGCGCTTACAAAAAGTGCTACGTAGTATTTAACATACATTATACTCTTACTAGCTGTTACGTATACGATAAAGTAAATCAAATAAATGGGTAACTTATTTACATAATATGTAGGTAACTGAAGGAAACTTTCTTTTCTCGCGGAGTGAAGTTTTCAGACCTTTCACGAATATTCAATGAAAAAGTAGTTAACCGCGAAACTATACACCTACTCGTATAATAAAAAAAGAAATCGTGACCTTTCCCAAGCCTTTTCGCCATTCAAAAGAAAACTCAAGTTTTTCCTAAATGGAAGTGCTTTCCTTTGATATAGAATGGTTTAGAAACTGAGCGGGTTCAGTGTAGGGCATGGGGGCGTGGGGGCACCGGGGCGTGGGGGCATCCCCGGTCTGCAGCCGGGCTGCTCCATTCAGTGTTGCCGTATATAAAGGGAATGCTTGAGGACGGGTTCACACAAGCTATACAGCTCTTAGCTTAGCTCTACCGATTCTAAAGGTGCTTCCTGCGTGTGAACTCTTTGGAAAACAAACTTTGACTTGGAAACTTTAATGGAAATATCAGATATTATATAATTATGTTCGTTAATGTTGTTTTGAAGTAATAACGCCTCTGATAACGATCCGCGGCGGCTAGCGGACAACTTTGCTAATAACCGCCCTCTAGCGGCGCGAGCGACTCCGCATCCCTCCGCGACTCCGCATCCCTCCGCGACTCCGCGTCCCTCCGCGACTCCGCGTCCCTCCGCGACTCCGCGTCCCTCCGCGACTCCGCGTCCCTCCGCGACTCCGCGTCCCTCCGCGACTCCGCGTCCCTCCGCGGTTCCGCGACTCCGCGTCCCTCCGCGACTCCGCGTCCCTCCGCGGTTCCGCGACTCCGCGTCCCTCCGCGACTCCGCGTCCCTCCGCGGTTCCGCGACTCCGCGTCCCTCCGCGACTCCGCGTCCCTCCGCGTCCCTCCGCGACTCCGCGTCCCTCCGCGACTCCGCGTCCCTCCGCGACTCCGCGTCCCTCCGCGGTTCCGCGACTCCGCGTCCCTCCGCGACTCCGCGTCCCTCCGCGGTTCCGCGACTCCGCGTCCCTCCGCGACTCCGCGTCCCTCCGCGGTTCCGCGACTCCGCGTCCCTCCGCGACTCCGCGTCCCTCCGCGGTTCCGCGACTCCGCGTCCCTCCGCGACTCCGCGTCCCTCCGCGGTTCCGCGACTCCGCGTCCCTCCGCGACTCCGCACCCCCTGGAGCCGCGTGGTCGTCTGCCGCCGACTGCTTTATGAACTCTCTAATTATACCTAATTCCAGTAAAACTCACATAAATATAACGTTAATTACATTAATTCAAATAACAGATTTTTTTTATCACTTCTTATTACACTTTGTTTTTGACGGTATTTTGACTTATTGGTATGCAGGCTCCGTCGTGCCTTAATCGCGAATAAACCTCCAATTGAAAAGATTTAAAAAACAGAAACTTGCTAAGGTTTTTGTTGTAATATTTATATTTAGGGCTTTCTAAAACTTAACACTGGCGGTTACTCCACCGACAAGAGCTATGCTCTTAAATAAGAATAAGAAGAAAAGGTTCTATGGGTAACTTTTAGTTTGCTTGACATTATAAGCAAACTAAAAGTTACAAAAAAAAATTGGCGTCAGGTCAATTTAGACCCAGTTTCCATTCGGTGCTTATTAAATTGATGACCCTCGGCTTGGACAGTCCAAGTTTAGATAACGATCGAGTTCCACAATCGTGGTAGTGTGGACTTTCCTTCAAAAAGTAGGAAGTTTTCAATTAGCTTAAGTTTTTTTTGTTAAAGTATTCGTGTAACTTTGCTTTCGTTTAGCGAAGTCGTTACAAGCAGCTGTCGCGAGTATAAGGTCAGCGCTTCCCTCCAATATAATAAGTTACCCTATGGCTTAGCAGCCTGAATAATGGACTCAGTTTAAAGTGACTTTGCGTAAATTTATTTCGGGTTTGTCTTCACATACTTTGTGCATTGAGCGATTATAGTCAAGTTACCTCTTCAGTTTATTTTTGTGTTGAAATAGTCAAATAGTCGAGGCCGTAGTAGTCACTAATTATGCCACTGTTGTAGTGTGACAAGGATCTTTTGGCGCGTGAGTGATGATTACAAGGACGGCGCTGTAGTCACTGATCTGTATGCTGTGCAATACTGTGCGTGTCAGTGTTACAAGCGGACTGTGTTAGTTCCGATTTAGCCCACGCGCCGAAAGATCCTTGTAGCCCTAGATTTATGGAGTGTAGTGACAAGCGTATATCTGTCTCGTTCTATCCCTGGTGCCTCGGCTCGTTGCAGAGGAGGAGTGCGAGGAGCTGTCCCTGACGCCGGCGCGCCACCGGCCCGAGGGGCTGCGCCAGCTGGCGCGCGCCACCGCCTTCAGCGCGCACGAGATCAAGCTCATGTACCGCGGCTTCAAGCAGGCGAGTCTCTCTCCCCAGCACCTGTCTCTCTCTCTCTCTCTCGGCTGCAGAGTGTGACCTGTACTCTCTCTCTCTCGGTTGCAGGAGTGTCCGTCGGGCGTGGTGGACGAGGACGCGTTCAAGCACATCTTCTCTCAGTTCTTCCCGCTCGGAGGTAAGCGTCTGGCTGAAACCCGTGGGTCGCGGGTGGTTCTCAAATAAACGTAGCCTATGCCTACTGCCACATCAGCTATTTACCAACGAAAGCTCCGCCAAAATTATAAGAAAGACTGACAGACAAAAGTAGTAACAATAATATTTAACTAATAAGCTGTTATTTTGAAAATACAAACACACACTTCTCTATATAATATTTATTTTTATGCAAAAACAAGACTAAGGATAACGTATTAGATGCTATGGAGTCCGGACACGAGGCCAGTGTGCGAGTCAGCCTGAAGCGACGGAACTGTGTCCACAGTGACGGCCCTGTCTCGCGCCGTCTCCGGCCGGAGTGCTGAGCGCTGTACCATGTGACGTGTTGTTGTTGTTGTTGTTGCAGACGCGTCGCAGTACGCGCACTACGTGTTCAACACCATCAAGCACAAGCAGAGCGGGAAGGTCAACTTCGAGGTGAGCGCCCGCCGGCTGGTTCTGCGACCCGACGCTAGGTGGCGGCAGCACCGCTCATTACAACACCATTAACATGTTGGAAATTGTCAATATAGTTCGGTTTTGCACATTTATGCCAGTATCAGGTTTATAAATATAGTCATGGTCCATGGTAGTATTTAGTCATTCATGGTCATGGTAGTATTTCATGGTCATGGTAGTATTTAGTCATGGTCCTAGTATCAGAGATGGACCTGACAAAAACGTGTATACGCGAAAGGTACACACTTGGCTACAGCCCCTATAAATCGGATAAATTTAATACACGTTATTTAAGTGGTGCTCCAATTATTCGTGCGACATTCTAAAATGTCAAGATTGGTTTGCGTCATATATCTGTTAGAATATAGTTCTTCAAAGCTGTTAGATAATAATTAATCTCAGGTTTTTGTGCTTTTGTAAGTAGAGTAAGTAAGGCGTTAGCAGGAAAACTATACCTCGGAAGCGTTTTGTAATACGGATAGCTACACGAAGCCTGCAGGCGGCGACTTGCCCGCTGCACCATGAAGCCAAGAGCTATGTTTTTTTTCTCTCTCCCCTGAATATCTATATGTGAAGCACTTCCTCAGAATCCACTAAGAACCTCATTTTATTGCGCATCATTACAGCCCAATAACTTTAACGACGTCGTAACACTCGACTCGATTTGCCCGTCTCTTTCCCACGCACTAGCCAATTATATGTCTATCTTTGTCTTGAAAATATTGGGAATTATCATGGTACCAGAGTATTGTGTTTGCATTAATTGGAGAGGGTACTGTGAATAGATGGAGAGAATCTTTCAGTTTCGTATTTAAAAATCTGGTCAAGTGCGAATCGGACTCGTGTACGATGGGTTCCGTGCCATTATCTATAAACGACAAAAATAAACACGATTGTTGTAATATTTTTTGTAATTTTTGTTGCGGCAACAAATATACATCATCTGTGTAAATTTCAACGGCTTATGAGATACAGCCTAGTGACAGACGGACGGACAGCCGAGTCTTAGTATTAGGGTCCCGTTTTACCCTTTGGGTACGGAACCCTAAAAAGTTCTTGCCATAGAATGAGCGCAGGTGCACTGTGTGTCAGGAGTTCCTGGAGATCCTGTCCCGCGTGGCGCGCGGCTCCGTGCAGGACAAGCTGGCCTGGGTGTTCGCGCTCTACGACGTGGACGGGGACGGACGCATCTCGCGCGCGGAGATGCTGCAGGTAGGGACCCAACCGGAGATCCTGTCCCGCGTGGCGCGCGGCTCCGTGCAGGACAAGCTGGCCTGGGTGTTCGCGCTCTACGACGTGGACGGGGACGGACGCATCTCGCACGCGGAGATGCTGCAGGTAGGGACCCAACCGGAGATCCTGTCCCGCGTGGCGCGCGGCTCCGTGCAGGACAAGCTGGCCTGGGTGTTCGCGCTCTACGACGTGGACGGGGACGGACGCATCTCGCGCGCGGAGATGCTGCAGGTAGGGAGTAGGGACCCAACCGGAGATCCTGTCCCGCGTGGCGCGCGGCTCCGTGCAGGACAAGCTGGCCTGGGTGTTCGCGCTCTACGACGTGGACGGGGACGGACGCATCTCGCGCGCGGAGATGCTGCAGGTAGGGAGTAGGGACCCAACCGGAGATCCTGTCCCGCGTGGCGCGCGGCTCCGTGCAGGACAAGCTGGCCTGGGTGTTCGCGCTCTACGACGTGGACGGGGACGGACGCATCTCGCGCGCGGAGATGCTGCAGGTAGGGACCCAACCGGAGATCCTGTCCCGCGTGGCGCGCGGCTCCGTGCAGGACAAGCTGGCCTGGGTGTTCGCGCTCTACGACGTGGACGGGGACGGACGCATCTCGCGCGCGGAGATGCTGCAGGTAGGGAGTAGGGACCCAACCGGAGATCCTGTCCCGCGTGGCGCGCGGCTCCGTGCAGGACAAGCTGGCCTGGGTGTTCGCGCTCTACGACGTGGACGGGGACGGACGCATCTCGCGCGCGGAGATGCTGCAGGTAGGGAGTAGGGACCCAACCGGAGATCCTGTCCCGCGTGGCGCGCGGCTCCGTGCAGGACAAGCTGGCCTGGGTGTTCGCGCTCTACGACGTGGACGGGGACGGACGCATCTCGCGCGCGGAGATGCTGCAGGTAGGGAGTAGGGACCCAACCGGAGATCCTCTTGATCTCTGTTCTCTCTTTTCAAACGATATTTCGTCTCAAATTGTAAGTTCTGAGAAATACGTAAGAAATTAAACACCAATGTTTTTGAGAACAAACTATCTGACTTTGACAAAATCAACTACCTATCATATTATACTAAGAGTATATTTCCCACCGCGGTGTCGCAGGTGGTGCAGGCCATCTACGAGCTGCTGGGGCGCGGCGCGGCGCCGCCGGCGGGGCGCGGCGCCGCCAAGGAGCACGTCGACCGGATATTCCACGTGAGTGCGACGTGGGTGACGACGTGCGCGTGCGCCGCGTGTCCCGCGCAGCCCCCGTACACTCCCGCCCGCCCCCGGTTGCAGCTGATGGACAGCAACGCGGACGGCGTGGTGACCCCGGACGAGCTGGCGTCGTGGTGCGCGCGCGACCCCGCGCTGCTGCGCTCGCTCGGCGCGCTCGACACCGTGCTGTGATCCGAGCCGCCCGCCCGCGCCGCGCCGGGGTATGCACGCCACCTCACATCCTAGCGCGTCTCTCTCTCGTTGTGTGTTACCTCTCTCTCTGGTCTCACGTTGCAGGAGCGACTCCGCGCGGGCGTCGTGCTCGACCGCCGCGGAGGCCCGCCCCCCCGCGCCCTCCGGGACAGGCTGTGAGGCCGCGAGGCCGGTGCAGGTGACCGCGGTGGCGGGCGCGCTGCCGAGCGTGACGCGCGTGCCCGCCCCCGCGTCCTGCGCGCCCCCAGTGGAGCCACCGGCGGCTGTAGCGACGGTGTCGGGCTCCGCCGCGGTGGAGCGCCGCGCGTCGCAGCCGCCCCCGGTGCCGGCTCGCCTCGCTACACATGTTAGTACCTACTGTTTAATAAAATCTTAACCTGCTTACAATAATATTCCCAGAGTCCTGATTGAACGGTATGTATGTGGAAACGTTGGATATACATTCACAAAGGGTGAAACGTACCGAATGTCCGTAAAAATTGTATTTCAGATAGCGGAGGAGACAGCCCTGAGGAAGCCCAAGCGCAAGGGGCGGCGCCCGTCCCCCCCACAGCGGCGGTGAACAGAAAGCCACCCTAACTCTTTAGCAATAAGATCTACTCTTCTATACACTTCACAAATCTAATATCAGCTTTTTGAGTCAAACAATTTATAGGGATGTAAGACACGTCGTCGACGGAAGCGGAACATTATTAAAACTAAATATTAATTAATTAAACGGGAATCCCAAATCCCAGGAACTTATGATATTATTAAATGTAATTAAATAATTATCAATAACGTCTATTTACAAATATTTCTATTTCGATTTGATGATATTATGATCGTTCCACACGCCATTGTAGAGTGGATTATTTAATTCTTCTTTCTATAGATGTAGAGTAGTTTGAAGAGTCGTTCTAAATGTTCTTCGTACTTTTAGCTAAAGTTGGTAAAGCTAATACTTATAAAGTTGTTTCCTTCAGTCGCACTTCCTTCAACAATATTGTATTTCTGTCCATCTTAATTCGAGTGTTGTTTACATTAAATGTAAATGCACGTTACTAATACCTTTAATCACACCACAAAAAGACCGACGCAAACTCGTGTTAATTTTCAACTTAGTATAAATTGAAAAGGCTAAAAATTATTGATTTCACTTGCATTTTTTTTTGCAAACAGAAACTTAATTGTATCTATGTTTGAATCTAGGTGTATTCGTATATTTATAACCGATTTGTTTTTGATGCATCTCCTTTTCATTTTTAGTGAATTTCAAAAATTGTATTTACAATTTAAAAAATGCACAGGCGCTCTTTAAGTAGCAAAACTTTGCATCGGTCTTCTCCTGAAGATGCGAGTAGTTGACAATAGTGACACTTTTATATCGCACCGGTTCCAAGGTGAACCAACCGCGATACCAGTAACAATGAACAAACATCCTTTAATGATCATTGATAAATATACCTCCAATGATTAACTTTAAGTAATTTGACTCTAAGCAATACATACTAGTATAATTAAGAGCACTCAATTCTTCCACTATGTATATGACATGTTTGATATAAGGAAAAGTAAGGCCTCAGTGGTGGAGGATTAAGAAGCGACCACACGGCGAGATATTGTCGGTCGATATAACGCAGTGTTATTGCAGTATTATTTAAACAGAAAAATAACGCAGAGATCTTAAATATCTATAACTTCATACATAGTTTCACTCAAAAGTGAAGTCACTATTCTATGTCTAAGTCAATGTGGCATGTTAATATCTTCTCGGATACGTCCGCGAGCGCAATCATAATGTGGCATTATGCGTTGGCATTCACTCCAAAAGTAGGTAAATTGAATTAGTATTTACCCTAAAAGCTTTGACTTTTAGCAATGGCGAGTCGAATGGCCCAACGAGGAGTAAAACGTCAGTGAACACAAGTATTGGGGCTCTTTGCGTTATTTTTCTAACACTATTCTGTATAAGATCGGTGGTTCTCCTCATACATTTGATTTGTGTTAGAGTATAATTAAATAATGTTACATTACCAACTTCCATACTTACATTACTTTTCCAAAACTGGGATATTATTTTGTATTCTTCCCATCGAAAGAAAGTGGGAAGACAGTGAAAAATGAAAAAGGTCCCACTGTAAGTAGGTCCGCGTAGGGTACGTAGAGGCGGAGCGCGGAGGCGGCGGCGAGCGAACACAAAAAAACAAGGATCAATTCGAATGTAACTTAGATTGTAGAAAATCGCGGAACACTTCATGGCAATACCTCGTTCTAAGATATTTATATTCTCGGTCTTATCTAACTAAATAATTATACATTTTGTCTCTATTAAACTATTACTCTATCGTATTTGAGCCTTACTATTGTAACATTAGCGTAAGTGGCAGGTGTACACGTCGTGTGACGCGTCTTGTCCGATCTGAAGCTTCGAGCCGTCACGCTTATTCAAAGGAATAGTTTCGAAGCCGGGTTCGAAGTAGAGAGAGAGTGACGGAAATAAATGTTGAAGCCGCCATCTGCGCGGACTTCAGAACGGACAAGATACTTTACACGAAACTAAAACTACACACTGATACCAGATAGGTACTTAACTTACATAATTATACCCTCATATTATAATTTAGTCGATTGGTGAGATTCAAAGCTAGATTCAGCTTACGTAGTATTTATGTCACGTATGTTAATTTGGCTTTTGCATCAATAGCTAAGCCGAATCGTTTACGTCGCGAAACTAGTGTCGGGGAATTAGTTTCACGACACTAGTTTCATCTGCGATTTCACAGTAAATAACAAATTATACAATTCGTGTATTAATTTGACGACACTGAAACAGATTCGTGCCACGCGCGATTTTTTTAATGAGCTAATGTCATCCAACTAATTTCACGCGTAAACGTGTAAACGCGCCGTCATACTACACGGCGCCGTGCACTCGCTCGGCTCACTCAGCATAGACTGTCTGTGTAAGTGAACTGTGGTTTAATGTTGCGGAACGCCTGAAAGTACTTCACTGGTCGTTATATTGTACCATCTGCATTAATCCTGCATTGATGGTTGATCTATGCCATTTCGTATGTCGTATCTGCCAGCAATGAAATAAAACATTTATTCTTAACAAATTGTTTATTAATGTTTACCTGAGGCATCCGTATTATTTACCGTTAAACTTCTATCCGTATATACCGTATATACGCACAAATATACCGACACGACATAATAATAATATTACCTTGTCGCGCCCCGCGGTTATCACTCTACACCTAATGTAACTAACTACTTATCTGTGAAACAATTGAACATCTTTATAATAGGATTACTGTAGGTACAGTTATAACACTTAAAAGGGAAATGCGCAGCAGGCTGGCATTGCTGATCAGAATTACGATGCCGATTTTTTGGCCTAAACTACTCGCTCACCGCGTTGCAAAACGAAATAGTGTAAGCGACGCGACATCCGACACGCCGAGTCCAACCACTCATTAATTACTACACATTAATGACGGTCAGAGAAAAGGTAATTAATGAACGAGTACTAATGAAGTGAAGTTATCGCTCTCACGGTGCATTACCGCATGGTATAAGACAGGTGCGCAAGCGCAAGCTGCAGTCGGCGTGAAGGCAGCATGGATCGCGCCCTCGGTGAGTCTACTTGAATCTGAAACAAATTGTCGATAAAAACTCCTTTGCGAAGTATCAGGGGGCGAGTGTTGGTTCACCACAGACGTCGTTGCTCTGAGTCTGCGTGTGCGCGAGCACAGTCCTCGTAGTACCTAATTTCCTCGACCCAAGAATGCCTAGTTAGGGGTCGGAATCTATGTGACCGAGATGTGCGCGTTATTGATTTGTTACGCGATTTTCGTCCATAACGGATCAGGTGCCTAACCCGAGTGTTTCTCCCCGCAGCTGTGACCGTGCTGGTGCTCGTGCAGACGGCGCCCCTCCCGTGCCACCGCCTCCCCCCCACGCTCCCCCTCACCCGCGCGGCGTCCCCCGGCGCGCTCGCCTCCGCCGAGTACAGCTCTGCTGAGCGCTATGGCTACTCCCCGCCGCGCAGCATCCCCTCCCCCGCCCGCGGCCGCGGCCGCTACCTCCTCCCGTCCCCCGCTCCGAACCTCCCCCTGTACGCGGGGGATGTGTACTTCCCCCCCGAGCGGCGCGACCCGCAGCCCCCGCACCTCTTCCCCTCTCCCGTCGCCTCCGAAGGGAACCGACCAGAAGCGGCAACGAGTTGGATGCTCCAGCCGCCACGCACGCGCCTTACCAACAACAGAGTGAACAGGTTTTACAACGACAACGGCCGACTCTGGACCGAGTTCCCCCGGAACAAGCACCTTGTCGAAATAGTTCCGATCAGGCAGAAAGACAAGCGAGTGACCGGGAATAACCGGGCGCTGGCGTATATCCTGCCTAAACCGAACATCGCGAAGCAGACGTTGGTTAACGAGAAGGCGATCGACGGCGTGTTCCTCGACGAGCCGATCCCGGGCCTGAGCGAGTACGAGAGCGGCGAGGACAGCTCCGCCGAGGACGACTCAGCGGGAGACTCCGAGTATGACTTCCAACACGGCCCGAGCTCGGCGTCCGCGCACCATAGCGTCTCTATCTACAACGATGAGATCGACGACCTCGTCCACTATATCACGGGGATCAACGGATCCGAGGAGCCGACCTCTGACTCCGCGGCGGAACCCGACGACCACGTGCACTACGTCACTCACAATACACACCATCAGTACGACGCCCACCACCCGGCACACACCCACGCCGCGCACCACGCCTCTGTGAACGGTGAACCAAATGGTGGAATAATAAAGCATCATCATTTGATTGCAGAAGGTGAAGTTAGTCCCGAATACGACGCTGCTTCTGCTATTCACGCGGCGATACAGCACGATCAGATGAGCCCCGCTCACAGGGAACTAGGCGACGGCAACGGAGCAGCGATCCATTCGCACAACGTTATCGACGAAGCTGACATCCCCTACGATTACAATATAGTTCAAATTCAGCCTCACTCTAATCTGCTGAACGTGTTGCAGCCCGCTCCGGACCACGCCGAGTACTCCGAACACCATGCTCACCACGGCAAAGAAACGGAATTGATTCCCGTACATGTTCATAGTTCCGCCATAAGTTCTATGAACGACCAGATACCGCCCAATGAACACCATGGAATCATTCACGGTGACAACATCGACTCTAACTATAACGACGTTTACAACATCATTAGTGACATTGATCCCATTTCTACTAAGGTTGTGAGTCCTGCACATGTTCATAATTCCGCCATAAGTTTTATAAATGATGCGATACCGCTTAATGAACACCATAGCATCCACGGCGGCCATATTATTGACCCCGCCAATATTTACAACATCATAAGCGAAATAGATTCCAACTCAGATTACAAGGAATCGAGTCCTGTAGTACATAATTCTGTCATAAGCTCTATCAATGACGGCATTCCGCTTATTGAACACCATAACAATTTTCATGGCGACCATATTATTAGCTATCCCAATGACGACGATATTTACAAGATCATTACCGAAATTGACCCTATTACTGATTACAAGGAATTGAGCCCTGAACATGTTCATAATTCCGTCATAAGTTCTATGAACGATGAGGTTCCGCTCAATGAACACCATATCATCACCCACGGCGACCACATCGACCCTAATAGTGACAATATTTTCAAAATCATCGGCGAAATAGAACCTAGTGCTGATTACATCTTCAAACTGCCAACCCACCACGGCCACCACGTGCATGCCCTTGCAGATAACGGCGTCAATTTAATCAGTATTCTTGGGAAGGAACAGTTGATGAAAAATCAGTCTGAGAGCTTAAATCCGATCAGTTGGAATTCCATCGAGGCCGTCACAGACACGAGCGCCTCCGACGCGGACCTACAGTCCACCAGCAGCTCTGCCGAGAGCGACGTCACCAGCTCCAGCTCGGAGTCAGAGCAAGTCACGGGCGAGGTTACAGGGAGTGGACCGACCCACGTCATAGAGTACTACCCTGACGTCTCGGACGTGTGGCGCGGGACGCACGACCGCGAGCCCTTCAGGGAGGTCTCCGGTGAGGACGCGAGGGACCGCGGGGAGAGTTATGGCGACGGAGATCACAGCGCTGAGGTCTCTCTGAACGACGCGAGAGATAAGCCGATAACCTCGTCGAGCTGCTTCAGCCTGCGGAGGGATAGCAGGGTAGAGCGCGCGGCGCACTGCAAGGGGCACAACACTTACAAGCTGACGTTCTTGTTCAACAGGAGATAAGAAGGGTTGACTCCACTGAGACGAGGGTAGAGTGACGACAACGCGTGAAACGGTTCGAGTTGAGCAGATGTATTAGTAGAGATACTGATATAAGGAAGTATTTACTTTTATGACCTAGTATTTAAGTTGCATTAAAAAATGTAAAAAAAAACATGATCTCAATTAAGGCATTTGATTGAGTATTGTATTACTTTAATGAATTGAATATAGTTTATTCGATGCAAGGTAACAAGTTTCATTAAATAAAATAAAAAAAACCTAAACCTAACTAAATCTAAAATGGTTAAAAAGTAGGTGTCCAATGTCCATGTGGCATGGTACCAAGAACACTGGCTGCATTACCTCGCTGAATAGCAGTGGCTATTCTCTGTGCGAGATAAGAGCAAGCCCTTTTAATTTTTAAGAATAAGAATAAGAATAAGAATATTTATTTGTCAAAACATGTCATTACATTGTCATACTTTAGCATGCAAGATCTTAAGTTTTTAGGTTGTTGCACATGTTTTTGCCTATAAAGCGTACAAATTTTAGTGTTAAACAAAAATTACATTTAAATTAAATTTAAAAAAAAATAATAATTAAAACAAAAAATAATAAAATATAGGTATTAAAAATTAAATTAAATTACATTAAATTAAATCAAATTAAATGAAATATACATTAATAATTACATTATCAATACATAACACCAAGTAACATACTATTTAATAATTCAATTATAACATTTTATCAGTCAAAAATTCTGTAATGTCATAGTAACACTTGTCCAATAATACATTTTTTAATTTCTTTTTGAACATAACAATATTTAGCTCCTTTATAGTTTTAGGTATTTTGTTGTATACAACTGGAGCCATGCAAAAAACACTCTTACGCATGAGAGCCGTCCTAGAAGTATGTAGGCACAGTCTTGTGTTGTCACGTCTATTGCGCACAACTACATCAGACAGGCGGTGGAATAAGTCCGGATTTGATTTGACAAATGTGGCGATCTCGAGGATGTATAGGGCTGGTAAAGTTAATATTTTATGTTCTATAAAATATGGCTTACAACTATCTGTCTGCAGAAGGTGGAACATCGCCCTAATACACCTCTTTTGGGCTTTAAAAGCGACATCCTTGTCGGTGGAATTCCCCCAAAAAACAATGCCATAGCGCAGGACAGATGCTACCAGTCCGTGGTACGCTGTGATCAGCGCATCTGTGTTACTTATATTAGACAATTTATACAATGCATAAGCAGAGGAACTAACTCTTTTAGTTAAGGACTCTATATGAGCTTTCCAGTTCAATTTTTTATCAATTGTCAATCCTAAAAATTTTGTTGCATCTACTTTGTTTACAGTTGTACCATTGAAATTTATATTTATATCACTGGAAATGGCACGTTGGCTAAAATGGATAACATTTGTTTTTTCGAGATTTATTTTTAGATTATTATTATTTAACCATGCAATTATCAATTCTAGAGTATTATTAATGTCAAATTCATATAAGTCTTTTTTATTACAATTAATGGTTATTGTGCTATCGTCTGCAAAGAGAGTCGTTGGATAATTTATAGCTTTAGGTAGGTCATTAATATATAGAATAAACAAGAGAGGGCCCAATACACTGCCCTGTGGTACCCCGTATGTCGGAGAGCGTTCAGCTGATCGAAATACTTCTTCATGTCTTTTGTCAATATTGACTCTAGAAATTTCTGTGTATTGTTTTCTATTGGTCAAGTAACACTGAATAAGTTCAAGCACATTGCCCCTTATACCGTAAGCTTCCATTTTCTTAATTAGAATATCGTGTTGCACGTAATCAAATGCTTGTGTCATGTCACAGAATATGGCACAAACTGGGGAGGTTTTGTCTACCTTAGTTATTATATTATGTAAAAAATCAAATATATTTATTGTTTTTTTTTCTCTGAATCCTTTCTGTTCGTTACAGAGTATACTTTTCGTTTCCAAATAGCCATAAAGTTGAGAATAGATGTACTTTTCGAAAATTTTAGATATAATGGGGATGAGTGAAATTGGTCTATAATTATCAACACATTCTCTGTCATTCTTTTTAAATAGAGGCTTGATAATTGATACTTTGAGAGCTTCCGGATATTTACCTGCACTTATGCACAGGTTCATAATATGACTTAAATGGCCACATATGTATTGTGCGACTTCTTTAATGACGTTTGTCGAAATACCATCATAACCCTACGCTATTTGTGTTCTTTAACGAATTTATAATTTTTTTAATGTCGTTCGCTAAGCTAGGGATGAGGAACATTGAATTTTTTCTATTAAAAATCAACGAATTAATTTTATGTCCAGTGCTATTATTTGGTTTAATTTTGTCAATAAAATGGTCATTAAATGCATTTGATATTTCTATTGGGTCTTTGATAATTTCGTTATTTATTTTAATTTTACTAATTGTATCTTTTGGCACATTAAATTTTGTACTATTAATTATATTCCACGTAGATTTAGACTTGTTCGTTGCCGTTTTTATTGCGTAATTATTTTGTGCTCGTTGGGTAAGCTTAATTATTTTTTTGTATAATTTTGAGTAATTAATTAATATAATTCTGTTATCATGATTTGGCTTTAGCCTGAATTTCCATAAGAGTTGACGTTGATTTTTACTACACTTTTTAATTCCACGTGATATCCATTTTGGTTTTCTGAATGACTTGATCGTCTTTATTATGTAAGGGAAACATAAGTCATAGAATAATTTAAAAATGTCAATAAAATAGTTATATGCTTCATTAGGATCATCAGTACTATATATTTCAGAAAATGAAATTTTTTTTAAACAAGATTTAAATTTTGATACATTGTCGCTGTTGTAATCCCGTCGTTTTATGCGCCAGTACTTGATAATGCACCTCTTTTCCACTGGACATTTTAGTAATTGAGCTGTGTGGTCAGAGAATTATATAAATCCAATGTGTATTTTATTTATTTTTCATATTTTAGACCCAATAAGTTCAATACTTGTTAGGTATATATACCACGTTTTAAAAACCACGATAGCATTTAGTTTTCTAGTTTTGGGCTAATTTTGCAGTTTCAAGTCTGAAATTTACCACAAAAGTTCAAAAATCATTTGGAGTAGGTACTTATGTAGCAGTGAACAGAAAAATAGACAAAAGGTCAAAACGTGGTAACACTGGGCTCCTCGTCGGTGTTCTCATCCGAGACTGCAAACTGAGCGCTCCGTTTTTTAGATAGATAACTCTTTATTGACACTAAAATGTATATAAAACACGGACATAAATAGGTAGGTACCTATAAGGAAAAGTAGAAAAGAAAAATTGAGAAAAATTATTGCAAAGACTAGTGCAAGTTTTCAGAATACTTCACACATTGTAATCGTCATTGTGTTTGTTTGTGTAACTGGTTTGTTTGTTCCGCAGACGAGTAGTTAATTAGAAACACTCCATGTCAAGCACTCGTTCCTCGTAAGTGATTATTGTTGTCGAGTATCTGTAGTGCGGCTTCGTCCACGGCGGCGGGTACTTTCCTAAACTAATACTAGAGATTCCACTTGCGTGATACATGTCAAAACCTATAACATGCTATAATTATGCCCGTGCTCGCCAACTTCGCTCTGTCCCACACGCTGATAAGTGACAAAGTAGTCGAAGGTGGTAAACGTGCTCAGTATTGCTCAGCCTGGAACAGGACTAGCGTTACCCCGCGCCCGCGGCTCGTGTGTCCGCACCTTGATACCGCGAGTGTCCGGCGACAGGGACAGCGCGAGGACAATGCCGAGTGGTCCTCGAGATAGACACCCCCCCCCCCCCCCCTCCCCTATTCACTCTTCTCCTGCGCCGCTTTTAAGCGACGACGCGGCGCTCCCCCGTCACTCTACTCTCTGCCGCCCCGGCTGCAGGTGAGCTGCTACTCATATTACTGCTTGTTTTGAAGCCCCCCCCCCCCCCCCCTCTCTCTCTCTCTCATAGTGGCCGAAATCTGTACACAAGCTAAGCTTATAGATGGATCTCTATGTTTATCTTTCTTTCAAGTAGGTATTATAAATGTGGTGCCTACACTACTTCTTATCGCTTCAAATACTGGTCAAAATAGACAGTTTTCCTCTACAAAAACTGTCAAAGCCAGGTAGCTGAGTTTTGGGATCACTAACCATTATTTAGTTTTTCTTTTGTTCTAAAACAGCATTTGTTTGCATCAGTTCTGGAATAAGTTGTTGATTGGTTATGTAACGCATCGCAGCGGTCGTTAGTGAATATACTCGTGAGGCGAGCTGCAGTGCAGACATGCAGCTGACTACAGTGCTAGCGGCGGCGGCGGTGTGCGCGTGCGCGTGCGCCGACACCGCGCCCGCGCCGGTGCGCCTGCGCCACCCGATACCAGCCATGGAGCAGGTGAGACAGAGACATAACTATATCGGCAAGCTCGTCTCTTGACTCTGATTTCCACTTATTGTAGAAATTATTCAATTTTGGTTAAAGTACATTTGTGCACATGCTTTTTTGTAAAATCAGAGTAGAGCTAGAAATGTAGTGAAAACAGTAATCTTCTCTAACGAGCGTGTTTCCGAAGCACCGGTACAGCTAATGGAGATTTTTAGTCTGACCCGAGAAAGGGAAATGCTTTTTCAAACTTATTTCGTGAATCATAATATTAATCATTATTAGTTACTCATTCATATTATCTTTAATCAATTGTTTTATCTTAATGATCCCTCCGTTTCTTCAAGTGCAACATAATGCAATATCCAATAAACGATTTGTGTTTTGAATGAAGTTCTTTCATGAATATTTGGTTTCAGTGGGCTGCGAGCGGACTGAAGTCTGTCAACGAGTACCACATTCCTGTGGGAGTGCCGGCGGCGGCGCGCATTACCGCGCTCGAGGCGGTGCCGCAGGGCGAGGCAGTGCCAAAGGACGAGGCAGTGCCGCAGAACGAGGCAGTGCCGCAGGGTGACCGGCAGCGGCCCGAAGTCATGATCGTGGGCGGGCTCGCCTCCTACCGCGGGGAGCATAAATTCATGGTCAATACCAAAACAAGCACCTTCTACATTTATAACTGCACTCCAGAAAGAATTTCCAGAATCCATACAGTAGTTCTGGAGATGGCCGGTACAAACAAAAGCATAAACGTAGGCCACGCATCGACAACGGCCCGAGCGGTGCGCGCGCCCAGTCGCCAGCACCATCAGCCTGCTTATCTCTCTATTCAAACAAATGCTTGAACATGTGTATTAACTTGACTGTTGTCTCTCTCTCTCTGCAGGCGGGGCTGGTGATATCGCTGACGTCGGGCGAGACGTCAGTGTGCGGCGGCAGCCTGGTGTCGCCGACGCGCGTGCTGACGGCCGCGCTCTGCTACTGGGACGGCTCCAGCCAGGCGGCCTCCATGCTGGTAGGCAGCGCCCCCCACCCCCCCAACCCCCCCGTGCTGCCGCCGCGCTCACCCCCCGTGTGCCGCAGGTGGTGCTCGGCTCGACGGCGCTGTTCTCCGGCGGCTCGCGCGAGTACGCGACTTACATCACGGTGCACGGCGGCTGGTCGCCCGCCGCCGTCCACGACAACCTCGCGCTGCTGCAGATCTCGTACCAGTACACCACGGGTGCGTGCCCGCGCCCCGCACGACCGCGGCCGCCGCGCTCGCTGGAGAGGGATATATGATCATGAATGTCGTGTCGTACAGCGTACGTGAGGCCGATCGCGATGGCGTCGGGCGGCGAGCAGTTCGCCGGATACCGCGCCGAGGTCGTCGGCTACGGACGCACCGCGGACGGTCAGTGGGGGCTCGACTTAAAACAACTATCGTGAATTCTCTGTGATCGTGTCGTGAGCATTATTCGTGCGATGTGCAGGAGCGGCGATCACGACGGCGGCGAGCCTGCGCGACGTGTTCGTAGACGTGCTCTCGAACGCGGCGTGCCAGGCCGAGTACGGGAGCGCGGTGACACCGGGCGCGATGTGCTCCTCCGGCGCCGGCGGCCGCGGCCCGTGCGGCGGCGACCAGGGCGGCCCGCTCATACTGTACTCCGCCTCCGGGGACGACCTGCTCGTGAGTACTCGCTCTCTCCACGACTTCACTGGCGAACTTGTGTCGGTTTAATCTCAGTGGAGAGGCGCGCTAACTGCGTTTGTCCGTCGCAGCTGGGTGTGTTCGCGTTCGGTTCGCCGGGGAGCTGCCAGGCCGGCGCGGCGGCGGGCCACATGCGCCTCACCTACTACCGGCCCTGGGTGCTCGCCCACATGTAGCCGCCGCGACTGTGGCTGCAGCTGCGTCGCCGCGGTCGCCGGGGGATATCTAACCAATAAAGCTGTTCATCTATTCTCGTGTTTCTATCCTCGACTACCTGACCGGGCTCTCCCACAGCGGTTGTTCTGACAATGTATGAGATAATAGGTAATAATTAGATAGGTAACTCTATATTGCCACCAAAATGTATAATTTAGTTAAGTAAATATATTAGGATTAAGTACTTATATATTAACATTTTAGTTACTTGCTTTTTTAAGTTTTTAACCAAGGGTGGGTGAATTGGGAAACTGTAATGCCCATCTGACGGTACTATAATATTATGAAATAAATACATAAATAAATAAATAGATAGTGATCTTTCTCTTCAAGATTTTTCTCATGTATTATTAGTTATTCTACTATTTAGGGCGGGACAAATCGAACATCATTAAACGAGCCTAGTCTCTTGAGTTATCAAAAATGTAAAATTACATGTAGTTTTATTTTGGCATAATAATTACCTACTTATGTAAGAACCATCGAGACTCATGAAACATCTCGACGGTTCTCATTAATTTTCTCTCGCAGTAAAACAAGGTAATCTGATAAGAAAATAAACTATCGCGGTCCCTGCCCCGGCCGTGCGGCTCAAAGCGGTTAAACCAGGCCCCTCGACGTAGCGCCGGTGACGCAGCGACGCTCGCGTGCGCGCCGGGAGACGCCGGCCGCGGGCGTGCGTGTCGTGGAGCCAGTGCACACTTTACATCTACATTCCGTCTCATGGATGATGCGCACCACAGCTGCGTTACAGTGACGAGTAGTACCTACCTACCTACCGACGTACCTACACTAGTGATCACAAACAGTCTGCTTCGTTTCCATCAGTCGGCTATAAGTCTCGGTCGGCGCGCGGCGCACTACTGCCGGCAGCGGCGGCGCACACTCACACTGCACACAACGATATCATACTTAATTGTTTGCACGGGACAAGCTGACAGGTAGGTACGAGTAGGTATGAACTTCTTTGTTATTATTAAAATGATGTGGTCGCCTCGCAGTAGGTACAATGCAAGCAATCGTAGTGAATTATTTAGGTACTGACGTATACGAGTAGGTAGGCACTTACCTACCTACTATACTCGTAATTACGTCAGCAAATTTTAAATCTTTTTCATGATACTCGTATACCTACCAATTACACTTTTTTATTACATTTTACTGCCACGCAATTTTTTTATATACCTATGTGTTTTTTGGATTGGCGTATAATAATATTTACCTAACTAATAAGTAATAAATTGAACAACTTTAGGCAATATTGATATTTACGCACCATGGCTCAGTAGTAGAATGTGACTCGTATATCTATATACCTATGAATATCAGCCACAAGTGTTAGTACATTCAAGGTGTAATACAACAATAGCGCTGCCAACTATTCGTGTATCGTAGAGAACGCAGGCGGAGGAGACGCGAGGCGGCGCCGCGCGGGGCTAGCGGGCGTCGAGAGGGGACCGTCGGCTGCGTTCTTACGATACGCATTACATGTTCATAGGCCAGTTTACTGGAACTATGAACATGTAACGCTGATGGTCAAGGATGTTAATGTTACTTCTTGTAGCCGTTATGATCAGTATTTTCCTGCGCTGTGTTCCAAGCGCGTCATACCGTTGTGTTTGTATGTGTTCGCTCGCGCCCGGGACGGGCGAATGCAATCAGACTATGCGGAAGCAATGAAGCGCAATCTTGGAGTAAGGTATTGTTGGTGCCTGGGTAAGAAACAAAGTTTGTTCCTACACCCGAAGCTCAGCAGTCTGTTGATAACTTACCGTGAGAACGCTCCGAGGAGCGCGCGGATATCCATGAGGAATACACCTGTCGCGACGGCGGCTTGTCTCTGTGGTGTGGTGAGTAGACATACTCCTTTACTCTTGGCCGCGAAAGGTTTCTGACATACCTACCTAATATTATGTATTGAACAAGCTTTTACTATCGAAACAGTAAAGCAATAACACAAAATATTACACCCATGTAAATAAATGGGTGTAATATTTATAATAATACCTACACCAAACAAGAAAACAAACTTGTGTATTTGTAAAACTGCAAAATGCTCGGTGAACGTGTCGATATTATAGTGTTGTGGTTGTTGGGGGTGCTGGTGGCGGTGATGATATGCGGCGATGGTGATCATTTCAATAACAGAATGGACATGATGTGTGCAATGTCCCGAGGCTAGCGAAGCCGAGTCCAAGCGAGTGTCGAAAAACGTCGGTCACCTTAAAACTATTAAAGTGTAACGGTCCGTCGCGACGGTTAAGAGCTAGTTGTTTTGACCAATATCATTATAAACACCCTGAGCTAATATCCAAGCGCTTCAGAATGATTCTGTTTGAGTGTAGTCGCTCGTACCCGGGGCGGGCGAGTGCAAACAACCAGGACATGTGGAAGCAATGATGTACAGTGGTGTTGTACATATTATAATCTTGGAGTTCATTATTGTTGGAGCCTGGGCTGGGTGAGAATTAATCCAAAGGTCAGCAATCTGGTGATAACTAGCCGTGAGAGACGTTCAGTGGAGCACTCCGCCAACCGTAAGGAACTTGCCTCGACGATGGACACTTGCTTGCTCGGGAGGGTCTCGCAGAGAGTACTCACGCACGCGCGGCCGCCGGCCACTCGCTACAGAGGCGGCTGAATAATTATTATCCTATAAACACAAGCTTTATTGTGGAGCCAGCGACGCAACAACTGATAAAAAGACACCGAACAAGAAAAAATACTGCCTGCCTGGCCCTTCGAGGACTGATCAAAATCATATTATTTACATTACTTATGCAAAATCGATAGCAAATCATTGATAGCATAATATGGTAATAATATTATATTAAGCTCTTACTATATAAGTCAAAGAATGTGACCACTTTGAAAAAGCCTTTCTTTTTTCAAAGTCGGCTAAAAACTTGAAATATGATAACTACTCGTATAATTATTTACTGATTGTGGTTTAAATTACAAAAAGGTTGTTGACCTGCTAATTAACTACGCCCGATCATTACAATATCTCACCTCTACATTCTCACTCTGGATTACCTGAGTGAGGCTATAAGTAGCTTGCGTCGAGAGGCACCCATCGTCTACATTCCTACAATAAGTAGACATTTATTATATTTTTATGAAACTGTATTAATATTACCAACGGTAGTCAGTAACTAAGTAGAGTTATTATGCCTGAACCTATACCTACTTACAAGTATTCGTGGCATGACGTCTTGATGCTCAAATTAAGTTGCTTTTGAATCTAAAGGTATTGACGTGTACCAAAATGATACTGAAAGCCATGTAATTAGTATTATTTTAAATCAAATGATACTCTTTAGGTTCTCAATTAATTGCAATAAGACGTCGTGGTAAGCTCTTGCGGGGGCTGTATTTTTCTGCGCTGTTCTCCAAGCCATAAAGACCTGTTTGATTGTATTCGCTCGCACCCGGGACCTGCGAGCGAATGCAAGCAACCAGTCTAATCAAACTATGCTCAAGCACTGAAGCATAATCTTGGAGTTATTAATTATTGTTCCTGCGTGCATGATCTGACGCTAAAAGCTCCAATGGGATAGCGAACAAGAAAAAAAAACTACTGGCCTATAAGTATACGTATACTTATATAGACTATATTATACACTTGTGCGTGGGTGTACTTAGTAGTGTTTTGAACATGTTAAAAGTTGAAGAAGTGTTGCTTGGTGGTGGTGGTGGTGATGACTTGTGTGGAAAGTAAATTATAGAGTGCCTGGCTATACACGCTTGTGTCTGTATACTTAATAATGTGTTGAACGTAAATGTTAAACATGGAAGTGTTGCTTGGTGGTAGTAACAGTGTTGGTGGTGGTGGTGGTGGATAACACTGGATAAACAAAAGCCATAAATGAACAAAACGTTACGAACATGGAACGTAATTATGCATTCTAGATAATATATAAGTTGGTCTGTCGTGTCGAGAGACGGCCATCTTCTGTGGTTCTAACATAATAATATATAAATATTGATGAAAGAGATTCCTTAAACTATGATACCTAATATAATGTACTTCCGCAATGGGTAAAGTGTTAGTCCACTTTATGCACCTGGCTCTGGGTGAGGTCCGTTTTTTTTTTTTTAACCTGGATAAGGCCAATATTTTCCAGTTATCTAAGCTTCTTAATTATTGTTCTGTTTGAATGTATTCACTCGACCCGGGACGAGAGAGTGCAAGCAACCAGTCGATGTGCAAGCGATACAGGATAACCATCGTCTAAATCATTGTTGGTGCCTGGGCGAGAAGAGAAGAAGAGAAGAGAGGGGCTCCTCAAGCCGATGACTAGAGATCTCATGAATACCTACTAAAGGCGTCGTCCGCGGTCTCCGCGCTCTCCGCGGCGGGCACTCACTAGGCAAGGGGCGCCTATTTGTGCCTGATGTTACAATATCTTGATCCAGGAACCGTCGTCTTCCAAGCGGAGCGTTGCGAGTTCAAACCACCAATGCAGCAGAATGAAGTTCGGACTTAATTGAGGAAAACATCAGGATGGAACTCATTATGTTTACAAAATAATAAATAAATTATTGAATTTAATATACCAAAGAAAACTGGAAATGGAACTTGTTTGGTCATTATATAACGAACACTTGTGTGTGTACTAAAACGTAAAAACGAACTTCAAACATGAGTGTAACGAGTTGGCGATGGTGATGGTGGTGGTGGTGGTGAAGATGCCATGAAAATGAGGCAACGACAATGGACTGCGTGCCAGGAGTATGATCCAAGTGCTTCATAGAGATTGATACAATATGTGATTGAATGTACTCTCTCGTGCCTGGGACGAGTACGTGTAAGAAATCAGTATCTGGAATCTTGAACTTGATGAACAATACCTTGGGTAAGAAAAAAAAAAAAAAAAAAAAAAAAAAAAAAACATCAATGTGGGAAATGATACTCAAAGGTTGTTGGTGAAGGGAAACAATGAAATGAAATTCATAATGCCCAAGACAGTGCCTACGTGGTACACCAATCTGCGCCGGGGGAGCGCGACGCGCGAGGTCAAGCCTGAGAGGAGGCCCTTGCTCCATAGTGAGCGGACATGAGTTGTGATAACAAAGTGTAGCTTTATAACGGGGATTAAAGCAGTAAAAGCTACACAAACCGAACAAGGCAACACATTGAACTGCTTGAGCGTGCCATTTATGTATTACACACGCTTGGTGTGTTGCGATTGTGTTGGTGACAGCGGCCGTGCAAACTACTTGATGCCGTGTGATCAAAGCGCTTCATATTTTTTTTTTTTTTTTTTTTTTTTTTTTTTTTTTTTTTTTTTTTTTTTTTTAAATCATTTTCCTCGATTAAATCTTTAAGAGTTTCCAAAAAAGTCTGCTTGAATGTGGTTAACTCACTCGTGCCCGGGACGAGTGGGAGCAGGATACCAGACCTACAGAAGCAATCTTGGGATCGATCTTGGAAAATTACCCTCTTCTCCACTCGTCTCTACACACATCATTTGGCACAAGCCATCTAAGACAATTTCGCGAGGTTGAGCCGAGCTGAGCCGAGCCGAGCCGAGCCGAGCCGAGCCGAGCCGAGCCGAGCCGAGCCGAGCCGAGCCGAGCCGAGCCGAGCCGAGCCGAGCCGAGCCGAGCCGAGCCGAGCCGAGCCGAGCCGAGCCGAGCCGAGCCGAGCCGAGCCGAGCCGAGCCGAGCCGAGCCGAGCCGAGCCGAGCCGAGCCGAGCCGAGCCGAGCCGAGCCGAGCCGAGCCGAGCCGAGCGCTACGCCTAGGTTAGGTTGTAGGTTAGGTTGTAGGTTAGGTTGTAGGTTAGGTTGTAGGTTAGGTTGTAGGTTAGGTTGTAGGTTAGGTTGTAGGTTAGGTTGTAGGTTAGGTTGTAGGTTAGGTTGTAGGTTAGGTTGTAGGTTAGGTTGTAGGTTAGGTTGTAGGTTAGGTTGTAGGTTAGGTTGTAGGTTAGGTTGTAGGTTAGGTTGTAGGTTAGGTTGTAGGTTAGGTTAGGTTAGGTTAGGTTAGGTTAGGTTAGGTTAGGTTAGGTTAGGTTAGGTTAGGTTGGGCGGGTCTGGGTTTATCCGTCACTGACGTGTAAATCCGGGCCCTCCGTACTCATCCCGGATGGGTGCGGAGGCGTCGGTCTTGAGGGAGAGCGCAAGTCGTGATGATCCTCAAGGCAAGTCCAGGGTAATCCTTCACGTGGTTGCTGCCTGTTATTGGTCTGGTCCCCTCTGGAACAGACGTAACTAAAACCCTGGGCGCCGCGGTGTCGTCCATGGGGCTCCGTGTCGTGTTTCACGGCACGGGGTCTCATGGGCGATTGGGGAGGCCTCTCCGCGTGTCCCTCTGACTAGCAGAGGGCACAGTGGAGGGGCCAGGGGGGGGTCTGGGCAGAGGAAGGGTGGTCTGCCCGGACGGTTATATATATATGTATGTTTATGTATTATTTTATGTATTTATGTATCATCTCATTTTCACCATTTCATCATCATTTTCATCCTCATGTGTTTTCTTTGTCTTCGTTTTTTCTATCTCGTTTTGTTTTGTTTGTTTGTTCGTGTATCATCCATTTCTTTGTGTTTTCATTTGTGTGTGTATTTTCTTGTTCTTCTTTCTTCTTGTTTTGCTTCTTTTTGCATTTTTCATGACGTGGGGTGTGAGGCTGTCGAGCCTATAAACCGACAAAAACTCCTATGATGGCGCATTCTGAAAAAGCATTACCCCAGGAAGGTACCAGCCTCTCCGAGGCTGGAGAATCCTTTGGTGCTCCGGCACTCAGCCCCTCGTATTCTGGGGGGGGCAAGAACCGCCATGAGGGCCTTGGCCCTCAAACCGACGACCCACGCAATTCGATAATGGACTCCGATGCAAGCGATACTTTGCCTGTTGTGGTGAAGGAGGCACGCGTTCTTTTGACGCGGTGCCTGGAGATTCAGGAGGAGAAGAAGGGAGAGGGTCGTGTGGTGCCACGGCCTCGAACTCTGTCCGAGTCGTCTTCGGCTTCGGGCATGAGCTTCGAGACCGTGGCATCGCGGACGTCGTCGCCGATTGGTTGGCGTAAGCGGCAGAGGGCCGTGGTCGTCGACTCCGACGATTACGACGACGCGTCACCGTCGGCAAAGTCTCGGGACAGGAGGGGACGTGGTCTTCCTCCCAGCCCCTCTACGGAAGAAGAGTACGCGGGCCTGGCTAGGGCAAAGGCCCAACTCAACGCGGCCGAAGCCGAGGAGCTGCGGCTGGAGGCCGAGAGAGGAATGGCGGAGGACGCCAGGCGGAGGAGGGAGACGCGAATTGCCCTCTCCCGCAAGGCCCCGGTGCTGACCAAGCAGGGAAGAGAGGAACCCGAAACCCTCGACCTGGAAAGAGTGGTGTCCGACTCTCTTGACACCATTCGCCAGGTCGCGGGGACCTCTAGGCACCTCAAGGGCACCTTCGTGCGGGCCCTGAATGAGGCGGCCGAGGCCATTAAGACGTCGTTCGTGGAGATGAGGTCCCGAACGATGTCCGAAGAAGTGGCTCGGCTGGAGGCGGCGAACGCGAAGCTGGCGGCGGAGCTGGCCGAGGTCCGGAGGGAGCTGGCCCGTTTACAGCCAGCTCCAGCTCCAGCCCCGTCAGTAGAGGAGATCGCGCGGGCGTGCATGGTCCAGTGTGGGACCATGCTCAACGCGCGGCTTGAGGGCCTGGAGGAGCGTCTGCTTCCGGCCAAACGTCTGCGGCCGCCATTGGCCGCAGACGGTAAAAAGTTGGTTACGGTGCCTGCTGCTGCTGCTGCTCCTGCAGCAACACGACGCCCCACCTGCCCTCCACCGATGGAGACCGCGGTGGATGCCGCTCTTGCGCCATCCACCAAGCCGCCGCAGAAGAAGAAGAAGGCCGTGGCGAGGAAGGTGGCTGTAGAGCCAAGCCCTCTGCCGGAGCCCCAGCCTTCATCCCAGCCAATGGAGGAACCCTGGAGTGTGGTCGTCCGAAAGGGCGCCCGCAAAAGCAAAAAGAAGAAGAAGGCCGCAGCGGACAAGTCCAGAGTTGAGCCGGTCACTGCTCCTGTGGTGACCAAGAGAAAGGCGGCGCCGCCGAAGAGGAAGGTGACCAAGCTCCACGCGCCTCGCACGACTGCAGTCATGCTGACCCTGCAGCCGGAGGCGGTGGAGCGTGGGGTCACTTACCTGCAGGTGCTCGGGGAGGCCAAGCGGCGTATAAACCTGCGGGAGATCGGCGTCGACGGCCTGCGGTTCGGCACCGCAGCCACCGGTGCCCGCCTCCTCATCCTTCCTGGCGCTGGGAGTGCCGACAAGGCGGATGTCCTGGCGTCACGGATTAGGGAGGCAGTTGGCGATGACGTTGTCCGAGTCTCCAGGCCTGAGAAATGCGTGGAGATGCGCATCTCAGGTTTGGATGACTCGGTCACCAAGGACGAGGTAGTGGCGGCCGTGGCTGAGGCCGGCGGCTGTGACAAGCAAGCGATAAGGGGAGGCGAAGTGACGCGCTCCGGCAGGGAGGGAAGCATCTGGCTGAGCTGTCCCATTGCCGCGGCTAAAAAGGTCACACAGGCGAGACTACTCATAGGCTGGGTCTCGGTCCGGGCCAAAATTCTGGACCGCAGGACACCCCGGTGTTTCAGGTGCCTGGAGACCGGGCACGTGGGAGCGAGATGTGAGTCGAGCCTTGACCGCAGCGGACTCTGCTTCTGCTGCGGCAAGGCCGGCCACAAAGCGGCGCAATGCTCCGCAGAGCCGCACTGCGCCGTGTGTGACGCAGCCGGGAGGCCCGCCAACCACCGCCTAGGCGGGAAGGCTTGCCCCAGGGCGCCTCCGAAGAGGAGGACTGGAAGAGGGACGGCCGGTGGGGGCTCTAGGGCCCCCCCCGTTTCGTCATAATTGGGGACTTTTGGGTGGCGGATCGGGGGATCCGTCACCCAAGTTTCTGAAAAGTCCCGTGCTGAAATGCGCTCCGTACCGTGTTCCGGAGCGCATTTAGCGGAGAACGGAGGCATACCTCCCGTGCCGAGCCCCTTCAGGGCCCCCGCAGGTGTGGTCGCGGTGCGTGCGTTAGCGATCCCGCGGCCACACCACATGCGGCGAGAGAACACCCCAGGTTTTTAGTGGGTATACCCGTCCTCTTCCAGGGCGTGGGACTCCCACATAACCACCCCGCCCCCCCGGGCCGGGTGGTATCCATAAAGGATTTTCCTGGGTAAAAAAAAAAAAAAAAAAAAAAAAAAAAAAAAAAAAAGGTTAGGTTAGGTTAGGTTAGGTTAGGTTAGGTTAGGTTGGGCGGGCCTGGGTTTATCCGTCACTGACGCATAAACCCAGGCCCTCCGTACTCATCCCGGATGGGTGCGGAGGCGTCGGTCTTGAGGGAGAGCGCAAGTCGTGATGATCCTCAAGGCAAGTCCAGGGTAATCCTTCACGTGGTTGCTGCCTGTTATTGGTCTGGTCCCCTCTGGAACAGACGTAACTAAAACCCTGGGCGCCGCGGTGGCCGGTGTGAAGATTGTCGCAAAGCTTGCTTTGCGGTGGTCTTCATACCGGTAGTTATGTATATATGTATGTTTATTTATTATCTTATGTATATATCTCATGCATCATCTATCTCATCATCGTTTCATCCTCATGTGTATTCTTCGTATTTGTTTTTTCGTTTTCCTGTATTGTCGTGTCGTGTATCATCTCCATTTCTTTGTGTTTTTCATTTGTGTCTTTGGTATGTATATTTTATTCTTTTGTCTGTGTATTTGTTGTGTTCCTTGTTCTTGTTTTTTCATTTTCGTTTCCATGACGTGAGGGGAGGGCTGTCGAGCCGTAAAACCGACAAAACTATGAATGGCGTCTTCTAAAACTTATCTACCCCAGGAGGGTACCTGCCTCTCAGAGGCAGGAGAATCCCTCACTGGCCCATCTGGGTCAGTCTGCCCCTCGTATTCTGGGGGGGGCAAGAACCGCCATGAGGGCCTCGGCCCTCAACCCGACGACTTACGCACTATCCCGGACACTGATTCTGCACGCGACGACCTATGCACGTACCCGGACACCGATTCAGCACGCGACAACGGCTCGCGCTTGGAAGTGAGGAAGGAGGCTCGCGTGATTCTCACGCGCTGCCTGGAAATTCAGGAGGAGAAGGGAGAGGGTCGCGTGGTGCCGCGGCCCCGAACTCTGTCCGAGTCGTCTTCGGCTTCGGGCATGAGTTTCGGGACCGTGGCATCGCGAACGTCATCGCCAAGTGGGTGGCGCAAGCGGCAGAGGACCGCCTGCGTCGACTCGGACGATTTTGACGACGCGTCGCCGTCGAGAAGGGGGCGTGCTCGTCCCTCGGCCACCGACGAGGTCGTCAGTCTGGCGAAAGCCAAGGCTGCATTGAATGCGGCAAAGGCGGAGGAGCTTCGGCTTGACGCCGAACGGGGAATGGCGGAGGATGCGCGACGCAAGAGAGCGACGCGAGCCGCCATCCTCCGCACACCGGCGTTGACGAGGCAGGAGCGGGAGCAGCCCGAAACGTTGGACCTGCAGAGGGTGGTGTCCGAGTCTTTAGACACCATCCGGCGGGTCGCAGAGACGTCCGGCAACCTGAAGGGGACTTTCGTGCGGGCCCTGAACGAGGCAGCAGATGCCATAAAGGTCTCCTTTATCGAGGCGAGGACCCGCACGATGTCCGAGGAGGTCGCTCGGCTCGAGGCCGCAAACGCGCGGCTTGCGGCGGAGCTGGACGAGGTCCGGAAGGAGCTGGCCCGTTTACAGCCAGCTCCAGCTCCGGCCCCGTCATTAGAGGACATCGCGCGCACGGTCATGGTCCAAGTGGGGACCATGATCAATGCGCGCTTCGAGGGGCTCGAGGAGCGCTTGCTCCCGGCCAAGCGTCTGCGGCCACCACTGGCCGCGGACAGGAAGCTGGCCGAGGCGGCTGCAGCTGCTGCTCCTGCGGCGGCATCACGCCCCACCCACCCCCCACCGACGAAGACTATGGCGGAGATTGCTTCTGCGCCCTCCACTAAGCCGAAGAAGACACAGAAGGCCAAGGCCGAGACGAAGAGGGCGGCCGCTGTAGAGCCGAGCCCTCGGCTGGAGCCCCAGCCTCCGTCGGAGCCCATGGAGGAGCCGTGGCGCGTGGTGGTCCGCAAGGGCGCCACCAAGAAGAAGGCGAAGAAGGCCGCTGTGAAGCCCGCAGTGGAGCCCGCTACTGCTCCTGCGGCGCCGAAGAAAAAGGCGGCCCCGAGGAAGAAGTTGCCCAAGCTCCACCCGCCTCGCACGACTGCAGTAATGCTCACCCTGCAGCCGGAGGCGGTGGAGCGTGGGGTGACATACCTCAAAGTCCTCGGGGAGGCAAAACGGCAGATAAATTTGAAGGAGATTGGAATTGAGGGCCTCCGATTTGGCACCGCAGCCACCGGGGCCCGACTCCTGATCCTGCCGGGCGCCAGTAGTGCCGACAAGGCAGACACACTGGCGTCCAAAATCAGGGAGGCTGTTGGGGAGGACGTGGTTCGGGTCTCCAGGCCAGAGAAGTGCGTGGAGCTTCGCATCTCTGGCCTGGATGACTCGGTCACCAAGGAAGAGGTGGTCGAGGCCGTGGCTGATGCCGGTGGCTGCGCCAACCACGCCATAAGGGCGGGCGAATTGACGCGCTCCCCCGGCCGGCAAGGCCAGATTTGGTTGAGCGTACCAGTCGCTGCAGCCAAAAAGGTCGTGGAGAAGCGGCTCTTGGTGGGCTGGGTTTCAGTGCAGGCGAAGATGCTGGAACCCAGAGCACCACGGTGTTTCCGCTGCCTGGAGCCCGGGCACGTGGGGGTCAACTGCACGTCTAGCCTTGACCGCAGCGGACTCTGCTTCTGCTGCGGCAAGGCAGGCCACAAGGCGGCGCAGTGTTCGGCCGATCCCCACTGCCCCATCTGCGATGTCGCCAAGAGGGCGGCCAACCACCGTATGGGTGGGAAGGCCTGCCCTGCTACACCTCCAAAGAAGACCAGGGAGAGAATAAAGAAGGCTGCAGCTGGCCCTAGGGCCCGCCCCTCACAGCCGAAGTGTCCACGGCAGGAGGCCATGGACACCGCGAACCGTTGACAGCCTTATACACTGTCAACGGGGACTCTCGGGTGGCGGATCGGGGGATCCGCCACCCGAACTTTACAAGAGTCCCGAGCTGAAATGCGCTCCGAAGTGTTCCGGAGCGCATTTAGCGGAGAGTGGAGGCACTTTACACCTCCAGGGCCGAGCCCAGTCCAGGGCGCCCGCAGGTGTGGTCGCGGTGCGTGTCTAACGATCCCGCGGCCACACCACATGCGGTGAGAGAACACCCCCGGGGTTTTAGTGAGTAGGCCGCCTTCTTCAAAGGCGGAGATTCTCACATAACCACTCGGCCCCCCCGGGTCGGGTGGTATCCATAAAGGATTTCCCCGGGCAAAAAAAAAAAAAAAAAAAAAAAAAAAAAAAAAAAAAAAAAAAAAAAAAAAAGGTTAGGTTAGGTTAGGTTAGGTTAGGTTAGGTTGGGCGGGCCTGGGTTTATCCGCCACTGACGCATAAACCCAGGCCTTCCGTACTCATCCCGGATGGGTGCGGAGGCGTCGGTCTTGAGGGAGAGCGCAAGTCGTGTAGATCCTCAAGGCAAGTCCAGGGTAATCCTTCACGTGGTTGCTGCCTGTTATTGGTCTGGTCCCCTCTGGAACAGACGTAACTAAAACCCTGGGCGCCGCGGTAGCCGGTGTGAAGATTGTCGCAAAGCTTGCTTTGCGGTGGTCTTCATACCGGATCATCTATTTATTTATGTATGTTTATTTTATTATTATATGTATATGTTATCATTCACGTATTTCGCTTCTTCTCTTCCGTTTTCCTGTATTCATATCATCCATTTCTCATCTCTTTGTGTTTCATTTGTGTCTTTTCTCTTTCTCTTCTTTCGTTTAACCTTGCCCAATCTAAAAGGTCTGGTGGTTGCCTGTAGATGCGTGATCGGGGGAAGCCGATCGCTAAGCCACCCACCCCCTCAGGCCGTCATGCCTTTAAAATTGACAAAACAAAAACCAAAACATGGCAAGTTGTAATACGAGTAAGACTACCCAGGAGGGTCCCAGCAATGGGGAATCCCTCCCTCCCAGCTCCGGCTGTGGAGGCTGCCCCACGTACTCTGGGGGGGGCAACAACTGCCACGAGGGCCTCGGCCCTCAAACCGACCTTGGCGACCATACGGACTCTGATCTGCACGTGGAAACGGTGACGATGGGACTGGAGAAAGACGAGGGTAAGACTGTTGCGAGGGCAACGGTCAACCCGGCTGTTAGCCTTGGCGATAACAAGGAGTTGACAACGAGAAGGGAAGCGCGCGTGGTTTTGACCCGCTGCGATACTCCACCGGCGATGAACAAGGAAGGAGAGGAACCCGGCGATTCCGCAAGAATGGCCGATCTGTCGGACACAGATTCCGACATGAGCTGGCAGACGGTCGCTTCGCGAGACGTGGTTAGAGCTCTGAGAACAAGAGACCCGGCTCGGGAGAGGGAGGCCAGGGGTCGCCTCTGGAGAGAACCCGAGAGGAAGCGCCGCTTCAGCTCGATTTCATCGAGTGACGGCGAAAGAAGTAGGTCTGCAGGAAGCAAGGTGCCTGCGAGGGCTAGGGATCTGGATCCTACAGATAAATTTAGGGTCAGGGAGTCTCTAGCGAAGAGACGGCAAGTAAGTCGTCATGAGGCGGACGACGTAATCGAGGAGGCAGCCCTGCGGGCCAGTCGGCGTAGAGCCGCACAGGGCATGGAAGTGATGATCGAGGACGAAGGCCAAATGGCAATCACCCTCAACCAGCGAGTTCTTGAAGATGTCGATGTGATTTGGAAGGTCGCAACGATGTCGAAGAACCTCAAGGGCACGGCCGTACGTGCCCTGAAGGAATCTGCGACATCTATCAAGGCTGCAGCAGAGGCTCTGCATAAACGGACGACGACGGAGGAGACCGCCAGAATTCAGGCAGCCAACACCCGTCTTCAGAGCGAAGTAAGCGCCCTCCGCAGAGAGCTGGCGGAACTCCGGGAGGAGATTAGAAACGGACCGGCAATGGACCTGGGAGTCCCGTCCCTCCCAGCTTCCCAGCCGCCAAGTTCTGGGAGGATGGAGGTGCCGAATATGAGGGAGGAGAACCTGATCCGCTCCATCATGCTACAAGTAGGTGGCATGATGAACGCTCGCCTGGAAGGCCTGGAGGAACGCCTCCTCCCAGCGAAGCGCCTTCGGCCACCTCTTGCAGCCGACAGGAAGAACGCCGCCGCAGCAGCTGCTACAGCTGCAGCAGCACTGGGAACCCAGGCGATCGCGGGGCCAAGTGGCGAGCAGTCATCGCCGTCGTCGTTGGTGAAGAAGGCCGCTCCCAAACCAGGGGCAGGACCTGCGCCGTCAACGTCGTCACCACCGGGGAAGACATCTGCCGCTCCCGCTGCACCTGAAACAAAAAAGGGTAAGGGTAAGAGTAAGAAGGAGCAGAAAATGAAGCAGAAAAAAGAAGCTGCTGCTGAGGCGGCCTCAGCTCCCAAGGAGATGACTCCTTGCTCCCTCCCGCCGGCGCCCAAGTCACTGGATGACGGATGGACGACGGTGACGAAGCGAAGCGCCACCAAGAAAAAGAAGGTGACTAATGAGAAGCAGCCTAGGCAGCAGGCCAACCAGCAGGCCAGGCCACAGGCCAGGCAGCAGGCCAGGCCGCAGGCCCAGCTTAGAGCGGCCAAACTCCGCCCTGCTCACTCATCGGCCGTGGTAATCACGCTGCAGCCAGGGGCAGAAGAGAGAGGCGTGACGTATGCTGAGGTGATAGCGGAAGCCAAAGCAAAAATAAAGTTGGATGATATTGGCATCCTAGGTGTGCGGTTTCGACGAGCTGCCACCGGGGCGCGGATCCTGGAACTGCCAGGGGCGACCAGTGGAGCAAAGGCGGATGAGCTCGCTGAAAAGCTGCGAGAATCCCTGCCTTCTGACGCTGTGCAGATCTCCAGACCTGTCAAAAGCGCAGAGTTGCGTATCTTGGGCCTTGACGACTCTGTTACGCCCCAGGAGGTCGCAGCTGCAGTGGGAAGAGCGGGAGGGTGTCACGCGGACTCGGTAAAGTGCGGTGTAGTGCACCGGGACTATAATGGGCTCGGGGCACTGTGGTTGCGCTGCCCGGTAGAAGCGGCGAAGAAAGTGGCCACAGCTGGCCGTCTGCTGGTGGGATGGGTCTCGGCGAGAGTCCATTTGCTGGAGCCGAGGGCTAAAATGTGTTACCGGTGCCATGAAGTCGGACACGTCAGGAGCCAGTGCTCTGCAGAAACAGACCGGAGCAACCAATGCTACCGTTGCGGCAAGCCGGGCCATAAAGCTAGCCAATGCTCGGATGCATCGCACTGCACCCTGTGTGCAGCAGCAAATAAACCTGCGGGACACACGGTAGGCAGCAAAACCTGCACTACTCAAAAGGCAGTGAAGAAAGGTAGAAGAGCTGAAGCTGGTTTCAGAGCCAGCATGCAGCGCCCTTTCTCTCGTGCCGAGCAGGTACCGATGGCCACGGATTAGTATGGCCATCCACTTTCTGCAGGCGAATATAAACCACTGCGCCAGAGCTCAGGATCTGTTGATTCAGAGTATGGCGCAGTGGTCAATACACGTAGCGGTGGTGAGTGAGCCGTACCTCATCCCGCAAAGAGACGACTGGGCGGCGGACTACGAGGCATCAGTAGCCATTGTCTCTCAAACCACTGCTAGCTCCCCACCCTTCGAAAAGATAGTGAAAGGACGAGGGTGTGTCGCGGTGGTCATTTCTGATGTTCTGGTGATCGGAGGGTACTTCTCGCCAAATCGCAGTCTTACTGAGTTTGAGCAGTTCCTGCTGCAACTGGAGGCCTTACTGGCTCAGGGTCGCTGTAATCATGTCCTCGTTGCTGGAGATTTCAATGCTAAAGCCCTAGCATGGGGATCTCCAGCAACGGACTCGCGAGGGGAAGCCTTGGTGGAGTGGATAGCGGCGGCTGGCCTAGTGGTAATCAACCGGGGGGCAGTCGACACCTGTGTGAGACAACAGGGCGGCTCAATAGTCGATGTGACATTTGCCAACCCGGCGCTCGCGCAGCGTATCCAAGGCTGGAAAGTCCTGGACGAAGTCGAAACGCTATCGGACCATAGATACGTGAGGTTCGACGTATCTACGCCCCAAGGGACACTGATGGGCCAGCACAGGTCCCTTCGAGGAGATGGCCCACGCTGGGCGCTTAAGCGCCTTGACAGAGAGATGTTGCTCGAAGCCAGTTTGGTGCAGGCGTGGATCTCAGGTCCCGACGATCCGGTAGAGGTGGAACGGGAGGCGGAGTGGCTCGGGGAGGCAATGGCGCGGATGTGTGACGCTGCCATGCCACGAGTGGCTCAACGCCCGCCTAGGCGACAAGTGTACTGGTGGTCGGAAGAACTCGCGCAGCAACGGAGAGCGTGCGTAGAGGCACGACGCCGGTACACGAGGTCCAGGAGAAGGAGAGTAAGGGACGTAGAACAGGAATCTGCGTTCTACGCTGCCTATAGGGAGCGGGTGAGAGCCCTTCAAATAGGCATAGGCGAGGCCAAGGTTGAAGCGCGGCGGAACATGCTGGAGACCTTAAACCGGGACCCATGGGGACGCCCCTACAAGATGGTGAGGCGAAAGCTTCGGCCCTGGGCCCCCCCTCTGACGCAGAGTCTACAGCCCCAGCTCTTAGAGCAGGTTGTAGCAGGACTTTTCCCAGACAGGGACGAACCTGTGCCACCGCCAATGACCCAGGCAGCTGGCACTGTAGAAGAAAACGAAGAAGAGATAGTACCCGAGGTATCTGAAGGGGAACTGGGAGCGGCGGTGCTGAGGCTACAAGCCAAAAACACTGCCCCCGGTCCCGACGGCGTACCCGGAAGAGTGTGGGTGCTTGTTCTGAAAGGGGAGGACCAAGGGCTGGAACCCAGAGTGAGGCGGCTGTTTAGTGCCTGCCTAGAGCAAGGACGCTTCCCAAGAGATTGGAAGACGGGGAAGCTGCTCCTGATTCGGAAGGATGGGCGCGCGATGGACTCTCCGTCAGCGTTCCGCCCAATTGTATTGTTGGACGAGATAAGCAAGCTGTTCGAGCGTGTTATCTCGGCCCGCCTAGTCAGGCACCTGGAAGGAGAAGGACCTGACCTGAGTGACCTCCAGTTTGGTTTCCGTCGGGGCCGGTCCACGATAGATGCTATCTCGCAGGTGAAAGCCCTTGCCACCGAGGCGGTGTCACAGGGGGAAGTCGTCATGGCGGTCTCCCTGGACATCGCCAACGCTTTTAACACCCTGCCTTGGAGCTGCATCAGAGAGGCACTCAAATACCACGGCGTACCTCAGCACCTACGCAAAATCGTGGCAGCTTATCTGTCGGAGAGGGCAGTAAAGTACCCAGTGCGTGAGGAATGGGGTCGGAGAGAAATGACGTGCGGTGTTCCACAGGGGTCGGTCCTAGGGCCGCTTCTGTGGAACATCGGCTACGATTGGGTGTTGCGAGGAGACAACCTGCCGGGGGTCGGTGTGATTTGCTACGCAGATGATACACTGGTCACTGCTCGTGGCAAATCACACCGAGAGGCTGCGATGCTGGCAACGGCTGCAGTTGCCCAGGTGGTGAGAAGAATTCGGCAGCTGGGACTGGAGGTTGCTTTAAATAAGTCGGAAGCTCTGTGTTTCCATGGGCTCAGGAACGCACCGCCACCTGGGGCTAACCTAGTGGTGAGCGGAGTTTCCATCGACGTCAAGGCAACAATGCGGTACCTAGGCTTAGTCCTTGACAGTCGGTGGAACTTTAAGGAGCATTTCTGCCGCTTGGCCCCGAAGCTCATGGGAGCGGCTGGGGCGCTGAGCGGGCTGCTTCCGAACCTCGGAGGACCGGACGTGACTGCTCGCCGCCTGTATACGGGGGTAGTCAAGTCGATGGCATTGTACGGAGCGCCCATCTGGGTGGACGCCCTGATCAACCACAACAAGGCCCTTCTGCGAAGGCCGCAACGGGTCATGGCGATCAGGGCGGGCAGATGTTATAACACGGTCTCGTTTGAGGCGGCATGTGTGCTAGCGGGGACACCACCGTGGGACCTGGAAGCGGAGGTCCTAGCGGACGTGTATGAAAGGAGGGCGGAGGCGCGACGCCGTAACGTCAACCTAATGCCTGAGGAAGTTAGGCGGTGGAGAAAAAACTCCCGCAAAGAGCTCCTCAGGCAATGGCGCGAACGACTCGAGGAGCCAAGCGCAGGTCACCGGACCATCGAAGCGCTGAAGACAGTATTGAAAGACTGGCTGTCTAGAGGGCATGGAGTTATCTCCTTCCGACTTGCACAGATCCTCTCGGGGCACGGTTGTTTCGGGAAGTATCTGTGCAAGGTGGCTGGCAGAGAAACCACCACTGCGTGCCACCACTGTGGCCACGCTGAAGACACGGCACAGCACACGCTGTCGGAGTGCCCAGAGTGGGCCCAACTACGGGCGGAGTTGGTCGCAACAGTGGGAGCTGATCTGTCGCTGCCAGCCGTAGTAAAAGCTATGACGGACAGCGAGGAAAAGTGGGCAGCTATGATCTCCTTCTGCGAGCAAGTCATGTTGCGGAAGGAGGCAGCGGAGAGGAGCAGGGAAGACGACACCTCAGCACATCTCCTGCGAAGACGGCGGATCGGGCGCAGGCGGCTGGCCCATGATAGACGTCCACCATAAAGGAGAGATCTCTGGGCGATGATTAAGGGGAATTCATCGCCCAAGCCGAGATATATCCCCGAGAGGGTCGGCGTGCCAGACACGCTAAGCTAAAAGCGAGAGTCAAAGGAGGAGACGAAGACCTGCGAAAAGATCGCGGTCATCCGCTGGAAGGGTTGCGGAAGATTCCGAAAGTGTTCCCGTGGCCCTGTCCCAGAGCGGAGAGGTCGTCCACCCCGGGGTTTTAGTGGGTATACCCGCCCTCCTCAAGGGCGGGGGAGTCCCACATAACCACCCTGCCCCTTCCCCCTTCGGGGGGGAGGGGCAGGGTGGTATGCGTAAAGCATTTCCCCGGGAAAAAAAAAAAAAAAAGGTTAGGTTAGGTTAGGTTAGGTTAGGTTAGGTTAGGTTAGGTTAGGTTAGGTTAGGTTAGGTTAGGTTAGGTTAGGTTAGGTTAGGTTAGGTTGGGCGGGTCTGGGTTTATCCGTCACTGACGCGTAAACCCGGGCCCTCCGTACCCATCCCGCGATGGGTGCGGAGGCGTCGGTCTTGAGGGAGAGCGCAAGTCGTGATGATCCTCAAGGCAAGTCCAGGGTAATCCTTCACGTGGTTGCTGCCTGTTATTGGTCTGGTCCCCTCTGGAACAGACGTAACTAAAACCCTGGGCGCCGCGGCAGCCGGGGTGAAGATTGTCGCAAAGCTTGCTTTGCGGCGGTCTTCACACCGGATCATTATGTATTGATATGTATGTTTATTTATTACTCTATGTATCTATTCATCATCTTCATCTTCATCCTTTCCATTATCATCTCATCCCCAAGTATTTTTCTTCCTCTTTCTTTTCATCTTTCCGTCTATTTTCACGTATCATTCATTTCTTGTGTTTTCATTTGTGTCTTTTAACTCTTCTTCTTTCAGATATCTTCTTCTCCCATGGAGGGGGGGCCCGGGCGCTTGGCGCAGGCTCGAGGAGGTGGGGTCGTGGCGCGCGGCGCCGACTCGAGGAGGTGGGGCCCGGGCGCTTTGGCGCAGGCTCGAGGAGGGGGGGCCCGAGCACAGTCGTGCGGGCTCGAGGAGGTGGGGTCGTGGTGCGCGGCGCCGACTCGAGGAGGGGGTCCGCTCCCGGACAGCTGCCATACGGTGGATCGTGGTTGGGTTCGGGAGTCGGACGTGGAGGGGGGGCCCGGGCGCTTGGCGCAGGCTCGAGGAGGGGGGGTCCGAGCACAGTCGTGCGGACTCGAGGAGGGGGTCTGCTCCCGGACAGCTGCCATACGGTGGATCGTGGTTGGGTTCGGGAGTCAGACGTGGAGGGGGGGCCCGGGCGCTCGGCGCAGGCTCGAGGAGGTGGGGTCGTGGCGCGCGGCGCCGACTCGAGGAGGGGGTCCGCTCCCGGACAGCTGCCATACGGTGGATCGTGGTTGGGTTCGGGAGTTGGACGTGGAGGGGGGGTCGTGGTGCGCGGCGCCGACTCGAGGAGGTGGGGTCCGAGCACAGTCGTGCGGACTCGAGGAGGTGGGGTCCGAGCACAGTCGTGCGGACTCGAGGAGGTGAGGGGAAGGCGCAAGCCGACCCGAGGCGAAGTCCGCTCCCGGACAACTGCCATACGGTGGATTCGTGGCCAGGTTCGGGAGCTGGACGTTGATGGGGGGGGCCCGGGCGCTTCGGCGCTTAGGCCCGAGGAGGTGGGGGGGGGCGCGCTGTATGTTCCAGTGCGTCCCTCCGCGGAGGCGGGTTTGCCCTCGGGCGAACGAGGCTAGAGCGGGGTTGCGGAGAAATGCGACAGCGGTCCCGCGACCCTGCTCGCATGGCCAGCAGGAGAGAACATCCCGGGGTTTTAGTGGGTATACCCGTCCTCTTCAAGGGCGGGGGAGTCCCACATAACCACCCCGCCCGCCTCCCCTTCGGGGGGGAGGGGCGGGGTGGTATGCGTAAAGCATTTCCCCGGGCAAAAAAAAAAAAAAAAAAAAAAAAAAAAAAAAAAAAAAAAAAAAAAAAAAAAAGGTTAGGTTAGGTTAGGTTAGGTTAGGTTAGGTTAGGTTAGGTTAGGTTAGGTTAGGTTAGGTTAGGTTAGGTTAGGTTGGGCGGGGCGGGTCTGGGTTTATCCGTCACTGACGCGTAAACCCGGGCCCTCCGTACCCATCCCGCGATGGGTGCGGAGGCGTCGGTCTTGAGGGAGAGCGCAAGTCGTGATGATCCTCAAGGCAAGTCCAGGGTAATCCTTCACGTGGTTGCTGCCTGTTATTGGTCTGGTCCCCTCTGGAACAGACGTAACTAAAACCCTGGGCGCCGCGGCAGCCGGGGTGAAGATTGTCGCAAAGCTTGCTTTGCGGCGGTCTTCACACCGGATCATTATGTATTGATATGTATGTTTATTTATTACTCTATGTATCTATTCATCATCTTCATCTTCATCCTTTCCATTATCATCTCATCCCCACGTATTTTTCTTCCTCTTTCTTTTCATCTTTCCGTCTATTTTCACGTATCATTCATTTCTTGTGTTTTCATTTGTGTCTTTTAACTCTTCTTCTTTCAGATATCTTCTTCTCCCATGGAGGGGGGGCCCGGGCGCTTGGCGCAGGCTCGAGGAGGTGGGGTCGTGGCGCGCGGCGCCGACTCGAGGAGGTGGGGCCCGGGCGCTTTGGCGCAGGCTCGAGGAGGGGGGGCCCGAGCACAGTCGTGCGGGCTCGAGGAGGTGGGGTCGTGTTGCGCGGCGCCGACTCGAGGAGGGGGTCCGCTCCCGGACAGCTGCCATACGGTGGATCGTGGTTGGGTTCGGGAGTCGGACGTGGAGGGGGGGCCCGGGCGCTTGGCGCAGGCTCGAGGAGGGGGGGTCCGAGCACAGTCGTGCGGACTCGAGGAGGGGGTCTGCTCCCGGACAGCTGCCATACGGTGGATCGTGGTTGGGTTCGGGAGTCAGACGTGGAGGGGGGGCCCGGGCGCTCGGCGCAGGCTCGAGGAGGTGGGGTCGTGGCGCGCGGCGCCGACTCGAGGAGGGGGTCCGCTCCCGGACAGCTGCCATACGGTGGATCGTGGTTGGGTTCGGGAGTTGGACGTGGAGGGGGGGTCGTGGTGCGCGGCGCCGACTCGAGGAGGTGGGGTCCGAGCACAGTCGTGCGGACTCGAGGAGGTGGGGTCCGAGCACAGTCGTGCGGACTCGAGGAGGTGAGGGGAAGGCGCAAGCCGACCCGAGGCGAAGTCCGCTCCCGGACAACTGCCATACGGTGGATTCGTGGCCAGGTTCGGGAGCTGGACGTTGATGGGGGGGGCCCGGGCGCTTCGGCGCTTAGGCCTGAGGAGGTGGGGGGGGGCGCGCTGTATGTTCCAGTGCGTCCCTCCGCGGAGGCGGGTTTGCCCTCGGGCGAACGAGGCTAGAGCGGGGTTGCGGAGAAATGCGACAGCGGTCCCGCGACCCTGCTCGCATGGCCAGCAGGAGAGAACATCCCGGGGTTTTAGTGGGTATACCCGTCCTCTTCAAGGGCGGGGGAGTCCCACATAACCACCCCGCCCGCCTCCCCTTCGGGGGGGAGGGGCGGGGTGGTATGCGTAAAGCATTTCCCCGGGTCAAAAAAAAAAAAAAAAAAAAAAAAAAAAAAAAAAAAAAAAAAAAAAAAAAAAAAAAAAAAAAAGGTTAGGTTGGGCGGGTCTGGGTTTATCCGTCACTGACGCGTAAACCCGGGCCCTCCGTACCCATCCCGCGATGGGTGCGGAGGCGTCGGTCTTGAGGGAGAGCGCAAGTCGTGATGATCCTCAAGGCAAGTCCAGGGTAATCCTTCACGTGGTTGCTGCCTGTTATTGGTCTGGTCCCCTCTGGAACAGACGTAACTAAAACCCTGGGCGCCGCGGTAGCCGGGGTGAAGATTGTCGCAAAGCTTGCTTTGCGGCGGTCTTCACACCGGATCATTATGTATTGATATGTATGTTTATTTATTACTCTATGTATCTATTGATCATCTTCATCTTCATCCTTTCCATTACCATCTCATCCCCACGTATTTTTCTTCCTCTTTCTTTTCATTTTTCCGTCTATTTTCATGTATCATTCATTTCTTGTGTTTGCATTTGTGTCTTTTAACTCTTCTTATTTCAGATATCTTCTTCTCCCATGGAGGGGGGGCCCGGGCGCTTGGCGCAGGCTCGAGGAGGTGGGGTCGTGGCGCGCGGCGCCGACTCGAGGAGGTGGGGCCCGGGCGCTTTGGCGCAGGCTCGAGGAGGGGGGGCCCGAGCACAGTCGTGCGGGCTCGAGGAGGTGAGGGGAAGGCGCAAGCCGACCCGAGGCGGAGTCCGCTCCCGGACAACTGCCATACGGTGGATCGTGGTCAGGTTCGGGAGCTGGACGTCGATGGGGGGGGCCCGGGCGCTTCGGCGCTTAGGCCCGAGGAGGTGGGGGGGGGGGGCGCGCTGTATGTTCCAGTGCGTCTCTCCGCGGAGGCGGGTTTGCCCTCGGGCGAACGAGGCTAGGGCGGGGTTGCGGAGAAATGCGACAGCGGTCCCGCGACCCTGCTCGCATGGCCAGCAGGAGAGAACATCCCGGGGTTTTAGTGGGTATACCCGTCCTCTTCAAGGGCGGGGGAGTCCCACATAACCACCCCGCCCGCCTCCCCTTCGGGGGGGAGGGGCGGGGTGGTATGCGTAAAGCATTTCCCCGGGTCAAAAAAAAAAAAAAAAAAAAAAAAAAAAAAAAAAAAAAAAAAAAAAAAAAAAAAAAAAAAAAAAAAAAAAAAGGTTAGGTTAGGTTAGGTTAGGTTAGGTTAGGTTAGGTTGGGCGGGCCTGGGTTTATCCGTCACTGACGCGTAAACCCAGGCCCTCCGTACTCATCCCGGATGGGTGCGGAGGCGTCGGTCTTGAGGGCGAGCGCAAGTCGTGATGATCCTCAAGGCAAGTCCAGGGTAATCCTTCACGTGGTTGCTGCCTGTTATTGGTCTGGTCCCTTCTGGAACAGACGTAACTAAAACCCTGGGCGCCGCGGTCTCGTCCATGGGACTTCGTGCCGTGTTTTCACGGCACGGGGGCTCATGGGCGGCATGTTCTGTGTTTTATTTTATGTGTTGTCCATTTTAGTTAATCTGCGTGTTGTTTTGTTTTTGCTTTTGTTTTGTTTTGTTTTGCTTTCTGTGTATGTGTATTGTTATTTGTAGATAATCGTCGTGTTTGTTTTGTTTTGTTTTTGTTTTGTTTTTGCTTTGTTTTTGTTTTGTTTTTGTGTGTTTTCTTTCTCCGCGTGCCCCTCTGGTTTTTAGCAGAGGGCACAGTGGATGTGAAGGAGATTGGTGGGTCTGAGCAGGGTTTTCTGCCCGGACAAATTGAAAGGAGGGGTCCATTAGGACGGCGCGACGTGAACCCCTGCGAGGAGCTTTTATCCTGGTAGGGGTTCACGACGCGAGTCGTGTGAGGGTGGCTAATCCTAAGGTTTTGGTGTTCGCTGATAGGATGCATGGTCGGGGTTCAGCCGGCCGATAGGGCACCACCCAAGGGTTCTTACCCCTTAAGTTAGGAGGGTCCTCAACCCCTTAAGTTGGGAAAAACATGAAATGGCGAACTGTAACAACAAACTACCCCAGGAGGGTACCACGCATCGTGGAGAATCCCTCACTGGCTCATCTGAGTCAGTCTGCCCCTCGTACTCTGGGGGGGGCAACAGCCGTCATGGGAGCGTTGGCTCTCGAGGAGAGAGGAGTGTTGGAAGAGAAGTGGAAGAGTTAGGAAGAGGAAGATTGGTGAAGAAGGACAGTGTCAGAAGAGTGATGGAGGAGAGACTCGACTCGGATGATTTGGACTCCGATGTCGGGTTGCCTCCGATTGTGTTGTCAGGATCGATACGGTCCAGAGGCAGCTCACCTGAGGGAAGTAGTGACCGGAAGAGACGACGTGGTGGCTCGTGCTCATCAAATGACGGGGACCTGGACCGGAGGTCGCCTCTTTTGGGATCTGGGAGTGTCTGCGGAGGTAGCCAGCTGGCTCTCCGCAAGCAAGCGAGGCAGGAGAAGCGCCTAGATGCCGACAGGCGCATAGAAGGGTTGGCGAGTGATGCCAGCAGGTCCAGATTGGAGCTGGGCCACATACCGGACACAAGTGATGCCCGAACAGCCGAGGCCCTTCGGCAAAGGGTTCAGGACGATGTCGCCATCATCAATGAGGTGGCGACAAAGTCCATGAACTTAAAGGGCACGGTTGTTCGGGCCCTGAAGGACTCGGCGGCGTCGATCAAGGCTGCGGCGGACGCCCTACACAGCCGGACAGTGACGCAAGAGACTGCCAAACTGCAGGCGGACAATTCCCGCCTGCAGCGCGAGCTGGCAGATCTACGAAAGGAGTTATCGGACTTAAGGGTCGAATTCCGGAAGGAGTTGGCGCTGGCGAGGACAGAGGCAGTGCCTCCGGCCCCTGCGCGTGCTCCCTCCGAAGGGATGGAGCAGAGTCAGATGGACCAGCTGACGCGCTCAATATTGCTGCAGGTGGGCGGCATGATGAGCGCGCGGCTAGAAGGATTGGAGGAGCGTCTCCTGCCAGAGAGACGACTCCGACCTCCGCTGGAAGCCGATCGGCGGAACGCTGCTTCTGCAGCTGCTGCAGTGGCCTCGCTTCGGGGAACAGTGACGGGCCCACCTGAGGGCGGACCATCTACGTC